>CM061239.1:106512362-111512362 GCA_030848705.1 Heracleum sosnowskyi
CCCGTTGTCTATTGTGCGGGAGTTTTATGCTAATGCTAAAGACGATAAGAATGGGTATAGTGTGCTTCGAGGCTTGACTGTGGATTACACGGCGAAGGCAATTCACCGGGTTTTGAATTTGCCTAGGAGGAAGAGGGGTGAAGAAGATTGGTCTTTGAAGACTCGGGATGATCTTGATCTCGAGTACATTCTTGGGGAGATTTCTGTTCCGGGCACTACTTGGAAGTACAGGGTTGGTACCACTGAGCCGATTACTTTTCCGTCTTCTATGATTGTCAGAAACTTCAGAAGGATGAAGTTCAGGAAGAGTAGAAGACAAGGCAACTTTCAGAAAAAGGCTTTCAATCCAAACAAAGATAAGTATATCAAAAAGGACAGCAAGGGTAGTAAATTTGACAAGTCAAAGGTTAGATGCTACAAGTGCAATGGTATGGGTCACTTTGCTTCTGAGTGCAAGAAGACAAAGGCACTTATCACATCAAGCAAGGATTGGATGGACTCTTCCTCAGAATCTGATACTGAGGTGGTCAACTATGCTCTAATGGCCAATGCTGATGTAACTGCTGCTCCTGATGATAAGGTACTAAATATTATCTTTGATTTTGATACTGATAATGCTTCTGAGTTAAGACGTTTTCTAAAGTCATTACATATTAGCTTTAGAAGTCAAACTGCTGAAAATACTAGGATCTTATCTGAGATGTCTGAACTTAGAAAAAGGAATGATATATTAGAAGCTGAATTTTCTCGTATGCAAGAAGTACAAAAAGAATGTGATAATGCTAATCACATGTATTTAGAGATGAAATCCAAATGTACTGCTCTTGAAAAGGAACTTGAATATGCTAATGAGAAAATCAGAACCTGGACAGACTCTGGTAGGAAATTTCATGAGATTAATACCTCTAAGAATTGGAAAGAGTGTCTAGGATATAAGTCAGATGAGGATAAGAAATTGAAAGAGAAAATTGTGATTGATGAGACAGTCAGTCCAAAGACCTATAGACATGTTATAGATGCAACCAAATCTAAGATTACTCCTGTTAATTTTGTTTTTGGTAAGGATTCCAATTCTACTTTTGAAAAGGGATCTACTTCTACTCAAGGAATTAAAATCATAAAGTCTAAACCTGTCTTGAATAAAGTCATTAAGAATGTAGGTCTATTGTCTCAGAAACAGCTTAAGGGTAAAATCTGTGAGGTGACAGATAAGAAAAAGGAAGCTACTGTTAAGAGAAACAGGAATGGTAAAGTTGGGATCAATAAAGAGAATGGTTACAAATATATCCCAAATGCACCTAGAAAGTGTTGTTTTAACTGTGGTAACTCTAATCATCTTGCTATTGATTGTAAGAAGAGTAAGAAGAAGATTGCTGATATTTCTAAGTCTGATGTTAGGAATAGATCAGTATTTTATAAACCACAGAAGTCCTGTTTTCATTGTGGTAGTATATGGCATTCTATTTATACTTGTAAAGATTATCATGAGTTGTACTATAACTTTTATGATCCATTGCCTAAAGTTGATGAAAATAGTGCAAACTCTGGTAGCGTTAAGAATGTCAAGTTGGAACATGCTTTTGTTAATACTGATACTGACAAAGTAAATCCTGATGGAGTAAATCCTGTCAGGACTGCTAAGGTCAGAAAGTCTTCTGATGTGAAAGTTAATAAATTGCATGGAAAAGGAACCCAACAAGTATGGGTTCCTAAATGTTCTAACTAGTGTGTTTCTATTTTGATTGCAGGGTAAAAAGAAAAATGTGTTAGTCATGGATAGTGGATGTTCTGTGCACATGACTGGAAACAAAGCCCTGTTATCAGAATATGAGGAAAAAGCTGGCCCAACCGTGTCTTATGGAGATGGCAACATTGGACAAACTTTGGGATATGGCAATATAATCATTGGAAGTGTCATCATTGAAAAAGTAGCTATAGTGAAAGGACTAAAACACAACTTGTTGAGTATTAGTCAAATCACTGACAGAGGTTATCATGTCAACTTCTATTTCACACATTGTGAAGTAGTCAGTAAAGCAACAGGAAAGATAACACTGACTGGCTACATGCATGGTAACATATATGAAGCCAACATTCAATCAAATACTGATGACTCCCCTACCTGTCTGATCAGTAAAGCTTCAGTAGATGAAAGTTGGAATTGGCACAAAAAGCTTTCTCATCTCAACTTCAGCAATATCAATGAGTTGGTTAAGAAAGATTTAGTGAGAGGATTACCAAAAGTGTTATATACTCCTGATGGACTCTGTGATGCATGTTAGAAAGCAAAACAGAGAAGGACATCATTCCAGAGTAAATCAGAATCCTCTATTGAAGAACCATATCACATGTTACATCTTGATCTATTTGGTCCAGTCAACATCATGTCCATCAGTAAGAAAAGGTACACTCTTGTAATTGTTGATGAATATTCTAGATTCACCTGGGTGTATTTTCTGCACAGAAAAGATGAGACTCCTGAAGTTCTGTTGGATCATGTAAGAATGATTGAGACAACCACAAAGTACAAAGTCAAGATACTGAGAAGTGATAATGGTACTGAATTTAAGAATTCAAAGATGGAAGAGTTCTGCAAATACAAAGGAATCATTCAACAATTCTCTGCTCCTGGCACACCTCAGCAAAATGGAGTAGTTGAAAGGAAAAATAGAACTCTTATTGAAGCTGGCAGAACTATGTTGGAAGAAGCAAAATTACCTACATATTTCTGGGTAGAAGCAGTCAACACAGCATGCTACACTCAAAATCTCACATTAATAAACAGGCATGGTGTTACTCCTTATCAGTCACTCAAGGAGAAGAAACCAAGTCTGAAGCATTTGCATGTGTTTGGCTGTAAATGTTTTGTTCTCAGAACTCATCCTGAACAGCTAGGGAAATTTGAAACAAAGGCTGATGAAGGAATTTTCATAGGCTATCCTGCATCAAGAGCCTTCAGAGTTTTTAATTTGAGGACAAGGACTGTCATGGAGTCAATAAATGTATCTTTTGATGACAAGAAGATAGACGGAATCAATGAAGACTCTCATGATAGATTGATTTTTGAAAATGAAGCTACCAAGGAACCTGAAGAAAATGAATCAGATCCTGTCAATACATCAGATCCTGATGGGGCACCAGATCCTGATGTCACACCAGATGCTGATGGTGCAAATGCTGATGATGCAATCAATAGTGATACTTCTAGTAGTGCTAATGTTGAGGGGGAGCAACATCATTCTACTACAAGTTCAGAGTCAACTCAATCATCAGGACAGAATTCTACAGATATTGATTCAAGTGATGATCCTGATAACTTATCAGGAGGAAATAGCAATAATTCAGGGGGAGCTTCAAGACAAGCAAGTTCTTCAAATCAAGATAACACCAATCCAGGGAGAGCATCTACTTCAAGAAACAATTTAACACCAGCAAGGAAATGGACTGCAAGTCATACTCCTGATTTGATCATTGGGGATCCTGATGCAGGTGTTCAAACAAGAAGTGCAACTCAGAATGAATGTCTATACAATAACTTTCTATCCAAGGAGGAGCCAAAGAAAGTTGAAGATGCACTTAAAGATGTTGATTGGGTTACTGCAATGCAAGAGGAACTGAATGAATTTGAAAGACATGAAGTCTGGAAACTGGTACCAAGACCAAAGAATAGATCAATTGTTGGTACAAAGTGGATTTTCAAGAACAAGACTGATTCTGATGGAGTAATAATCAGAAACAAAGGAAGACTAGTTGCAAAGGGGTATTCTCAACAAGAGGGAATTGATTATGATGAAACGTTTGCTCCTGTTGCAAGACTAGAAGCCATCAGGATATTTCTTGCTTATGCAGCACATAAGAAATTCAAGGTTTTCCAGATGGATGTTAAAAGTGCTTTCTTAAATGGAGAACTGGAGGAAGAAGTCTATGTTGAGCAACCTCCTGGTTTCATTGATCCTAACTATCCAGATCATGTCTACAGATTGGATAAGGCACTTTATGGACTAAAGCAAGCTCCAAGAGCATTGTATGAAACTTTAGCTCTATTCTTACTGGAAAGTGGATTCAAAAGAGGTGCTATTGATAAAACTCTATTTTATTTGAATCATGGTAATGACTTGTTGTTAGTTCAGATTTATGTTGATGATATCATTTTTAGGTCAACAAACAATAAGCTTTGTGAAAAGTTTTCCAAGCTTATGCAGTCAAGATATCAAATGAGCATGATGGGAGAAATGAGTTACTTTCTTGGTCTTCAAGTTAAACAGACTGATGAAGGGATTTTTATCAATCAGTCTAAATATACAAGGAATTTATTGACAAGGTTTAACATGCAAGATAGTTCTCCTGCTACAACTCCCATAGCTACAGCTACCAAACTTGATCCTGATCAAGGTGCTGAGGTAGATGTAACTCACTACAGAGGAATGATTGACTCTTTATTGTATCTCACTGCAAGTAGACCAGATATCATGTTTACAACCTGTCTGTGTGCAAGATTTCAAGCAAAACCTAGAGAACCCCATCTGATTGCAGTCAAAAGAATTTTCAGATATCTCAAAGGCACTTCTTCACTTGGCCTTTGGTATGCAAGGGAATCAGATTTTGGGTTGTGTGGTTATTCAGATGCTGATTTTGCAGGATGCAAAATAGACAGGAAAAGTACTTCAGGAAGCTGTTAGTTTTTTGGTGGAAGACTAGTTTCATGGTTCAGTAAAAAGCAAAAATCCATTTCCACTTCAACTGCAGAAGCTGAGTACATTACTGCAGGAAGTTGTTGTGCTCAGATAATGTGGATGAGAAATCAGTTGTTAGATTATGGCCTGTCATACTCAAAAATCCCTATCTATTGTGATAACCAAAGTGCTATTGCAATGACAGGAAATTCAGTTCAACATTCTCTTACTAAACACATCAGTATTCAATATCACTTCATAAGAGAACAAGTTCTGGAAGGAACAATTGAACTTCACTTTGTTCCTACTGATCAACAACTAGCTGATATATTCACCAAGCCACTACCTGAAGCTACTTTCAATAAATTGGTGAATGAAATTGGAATGATGAACTTTGAGAATTTCTGAGGAAAGCTACAGAGAGGAAATCCTGATAACTGTCAAATCCTGATGGTTATTCAGAAAGGTATGTTTTCTTTGATCAAATCCTGATAGGATGCAATCCTGACAGGAAGTCAACTGGTCAAATTCTGATGCTCAGATGTTGAAGCTGGTATGAAAACCAGAAGTTCTAAGACAATTTGTCAACAACACTCCTGGTAAACTCTGACAAATAAGATCATTACTTAGTCTTTGATTAAGTTATTAAGTCTTAATTTTCAATTACAATTATATTTTTGTCAGCGATTACTATTCGTTATATTATGTATCAAATGCAGTGTTACTAACAAATTGTGCAGGAAAAGTAAGAAGGACAAGAAAAATTGAGCAAATTGATAGTTTTCATTAAATCTTGAAGATTCTTTACAAATAAAAATGGAAATTACATATTCTTTTCCTAGTCTACTTTTCTAATCAGGAACACGTGCCCTGCAGATAAGCATGAACACTCCTGATGGATCATAACCAGGCTTTGATCCATCTAGGGCTTCTCTTGTTCCATCCTTAAGAGACAAGAAGAGGAGCTGATGCACTTGAAGGCGGATCGTCACCGTGACCACCGGGACTCTTCCGTGCCTCCAACTTGCATGACATACAAGCATTACGGATTCTCTTCTTTCTTTTCTCAAGCTCTCGGACGAGCTCTTCATCATCTTCATCATCCTCATCCTCTTCATAGATGAGGTTATCAAGCGGATTCCAGTCTGGATTGGCTTGCAGGAAGTTATGCCAAACCACATCAAACATTGCGTTAACAAACGCTTCATGTTCCTGAGGGTCAGGAACTGGTTGTGGCTCAATGTCAGCAAGAGCCTCTTCCATCTCTTGCCATATGATATCGAGCTCAGCATCAGGTATGTTGTTTTGTTGTTGATTGGCAGCCATTGAAAAACAAAGAAGGTGAAAGGTTTTCGTAAGTTTTTCTCTGGAGAGGGTTTGTGTTTTAATAGATATATGATATTATGCTTAACAGTTCTATTTTATAGAGAATGTGTGTTAAGGATGCATGTCATTTTCTCAATATCGAAGCGATTGTTCAGTTTCTCATAATTACTTTGCCTCGGTAATTGGTAAGAATGGTTACATGGGTATTATGCTATTTGTTTTTGTAATCATTTAAAAAAAAAAACAGCACTTATCAGGATTATCAAAATAAATTTTGTTTTCTTAAATAAAATTTTATTTTACTTCATTTTAAATATTTTTTTTTCAATCCTGATAAGGCAAATGGTTTTATAGGAAATGCTTTTATTCCTGATGAGGTTAGGTTTTTCTTACATAGGAAAATGCCTACTCGTTATGGTTTAATTTCTAATGCTATGGGGCAAGGCCAATCACACCTTGTTCCTAACCCAACCATTCATCCTAAACAGTCTAAACAGTCAACTGCCACCTCTAATGTCTCTCAAAAGACTTTAGTTGTAAAAGCAAAGAAGTCAGCTAGAACTGATGTGTCAGGAAGGCAATCAGGTTCAAAGGACTTTTCCTCTACACCTATCACTAAAAAGAAGTTACAAGGGGATGTATAAGGGGTCCTGGTGAAGAAAGCTGCAAAGGGAGGTGAGGCTGTTTCTGTTAAAAGAAAATTAGTTCTCAGGGATGAGACTGATTCAGAGGATGACTTACCTATATCCTCTGTGATGAATATGAATAAGGAAGTTGCTGATACTGCTACTGCAGCTGTGGTTCCATTGTCTACACCACAAAAGAAAAGGAAGTTATCAAAAAGCAGGTATCATATTCCTTTATAAAAGAAGCAGGATACTGATGTACATGACACTTCTATTCTGAATGAGCAATCAGTTTCAACTGCTCAAGCAAATCCTGATGTTAGTATTCCTGATACTGCACCAAGTCAAGTGGTTAATATTTCAGACTCTCCAGCACAGGACTCTCCAACCAAAAAACATGTTCATATTTCATGGGAGAAGTATGGTGCTGCTGCTTCCAATCTTGGGATAAAACATCCAATGGAAAAGCTAAGGAAGGCAGAAGAGTTAGTCTATCAGAGACAGAAGAAACTGAAAGGATCAAGCCCACAAGAACCTGAACCTCAAAGTGGTTCAGCAGCTCTTTCTGATGATCCAGCCACACAAGAACCACTCAATCAAAGTTTGAGTGAAGGCTTAGCTAGTGGAATGGTCCCACAAGAACCATTTTCTCAAAGGGAGAATGCAGACATCGACATTCCAGCTACACAAGAACCATCTTCTCAAAGTGAAGATGCAGGCCAAGCTATAGTTTTTGAGAAATTTCCTGACAATGCTCAAGGGATTTCTGGTGCAGATGAAGTTCAAAGATTGGTCGAGGACACTGTCAATGAGGGAAGCACACAAGAACCTTTGACTCAAAGTGTTGAAGAAGCTTCTGAACCTCAAGCTCCACAAGAACCATTGGTAGCAAATACTGATGCAAGCATATCAAATACTGACGGTGTTCATCCTGACGCTAGTGGTGCTCCTGATGTTGAACCTATCCTGATACAACCACTTCGTTCAAGACCAATGGATCATCCTATCACAGATTCACAGGATAAAATGAAAGGTATAGCTATTTCTGATCCTGATGTTACTCATAGTACTGATGATGATGACTCTGATGATAGTGATGATGATGAGAATCAAAAAGAGAAGGAACAGCTTCCTACATCACTCAAAATTAGTCTTGGAACTAATTTTGGTTTATCAAGTACATATATGGCTGACAAAGCTTCCACTGGGAAAGATCAGAGACAAGATTTTTCTATTCCTTCCTTTAATCCTGCTGAGGCACTTAAACAGATTGAATGGAACAATTCATGGCACAGATCTGCTGAATCTGTAAGTTATTCTTCTGCTTTGGAACATGCCTATGATGCAGTGAAATCTATAGAGAATCAAGACTTGAAGAATCATCTGAAGGCTACAACTTTGTTATCCAAAAGTCTAAAAAGTGAGATTGATTCTATCAAGAACTCAACTGAGTTGGTGAGGAATGATATTTCTCAAAATTTTACAAAGGTGCCTACTGCTTTTCAGCTAAGGGTAGTAGAATCCCAAGTGAAATCTGTTATTTCTGAACAAACCTCTATCAACAGAAGGATTGATTCTCTGGATACCAAGGTAACTGACATTCAAGCCTCTCTTTCCTTAATTTTGAATTTATTGTCAAATCCTGATGTCAAAAAAGGGGGAGAAGGTTAGTCAGACAAAATGCACACCTGATCTAGTATTAAGGAATAATGATGATGATACTGGAGATGATGGTTGTGACAAAGTGATACAAGGAGAAACCTCTGATGCTGCTGTTATGAAGTCTACAATTCAAACTTCACAAAGTCAAACAACGCAGTCAACTCATGTTTCTGATTCTGGAGTTAAGACAGTAAGAACGTTGGTGCAATCTCAGATCCTGACAGAAGAACAAATACTGACACCTGGTCATGGACATACTCTTGCCACAATTCCTGAAGGTGATGAAGATATTTTTATTGATAATCCTGAAGATGCATCAAATTTATTCCAGAAGTTTTCTACAAAAGATGGTAGAATTGTTACTCTATATCACACTGATAAAAGAGTTCAACAATTATATGCAAGAAAAGCACTCTCTACAGGAAGTGAAGAATATCTTGATCTCTCACATGAAGAATTCTTAAGACAACAGAGAGAAATGATGGAAAGATTTAATAATCCTGCTCCTGCTAGAGGTAGAGGAGGCAGAGGTAGGAGAGGAAGTAGAAGAGGTTCTTCAACTCAAACAATATCTAGACATACAAGGTCTCGAGGGTTAAGAATTGAAGAAATTCCTGAACCTATTCAAACTCTAGTAGTTCCTGACAGATCTAATTTTGGTGATGATGGAAATATTGAAGAAGAACCTGAATTGAGAAGAAAATCAAGAAAATCAACTCTCTGCAATACAAATCAAATTGAAGAATCTAATCCTGATGTTGTTCCTGATAATATTCAAGATCCTGATGATTCTGAAATTATGCAAGAGATTGATTTGATAATTTTATCTACTGTGGTTGATTCTCACAACAAGGAAGTAGATGAAGAAGAAGAAGCCAGAAGAAGTGAAATTACAAGATCAACAAATAGAGATTTCAATCTCTATGTACAAAGGCTTAAACTCTCAAACAGAAGAAAGTGGAGGAACTCAAGCAGACAAGAATCTTCACTGGAAAGAAGCTATGCCTTTGAAAAGGAAAATGATAAGAAGTGGAAACATATTAGCACACTAAGTTGTGATACACTTATTAATTTTCAGTCTGGAGGAATTATTACAAACGCTTCAAGTGTTGTTGATTTATCTGGGATGGTTAGATCAAAAGCACTCTGGTTAAAGATGTTTTCAAATCTGAAGCAATTGACAAGTAATTCAAGAGGAGGTATTGGACACAGGGATGCTGAATATATAAATATGTCATATGTTGATCCTTACTCCTTAACTGAAATTGGAGGTACTTTAACTTCTGAAAACCTGAACAATTTACTAGCTGTTGATATAGTTATAGATTGTCATGATGGTTTTGACAAGAAAGAAAAGCTTCTGTACTTCATGAAAGATGGTAGTGTGAAGATTTTACCTATTCAAGATCTGCTGATGAAAACTACACAGGAACTGAAATATGTTCATTATCTTTTGAGATCGAAGAATCAAATATGCAAGGAATGGAGTGACATGATTTTGTCAACAATAAGAAGAAGACTGGATGGAAACAGTAATTTCAATGGTAATTATACTCCCATGTACTTAAATCAAAGAGGTCAGGATGTGGAAATGCAAAGGGGTACTGCTGTTAAAGAAGTAACTTTTGGCATGACTCAACTTACTCTCAATCCTGATGGGAAGGAAATTGCTTATCTTTTGCTTGAAGAGCATAGTCTTCAGAAAAGCTCCATATTGAATCTCAGAGCAGCTATCTACCAGATTAATGAGGAAGATGAAAAACTCAGAAATCTTAAGGAAAGACTGATTCAAATTCTTGAAGGAAAAGAAGAAAATTTGTTATCCAACTTCTTGAAGATGAATCTGTTCTATCAAAGAATTTAAACAGATAAGTTGTTGCTGCAGATTCTGTACATTTTGTATATATGTTTTTGACATCATTGAATCTTAGGAATCTATACTTTATTTCACAAAGTATGAGATTGGGGGAGATTGTTAGATCAGAATTCAATAATCGTCAGGAGCTAGACTCAACTGATCAGGATTGCTGACGTCATCAGGATTACATGGTCGTCAGGATTGATCATCAGGACTGGAAGCTGATCAGGATTCCTACTTCGAGTTATATTTGGAGTCTAGTTAAACATGGAAGTTTATTCTGTCGGTTCCTGGTTTGTAGAATGTAGCTATCAATTATGGATAGGTTTCAATCTTTGTAATTGATTAGGACTTATCATTGATAGAGAAGCTGTGTAGTATATAAACACAGTTTTGGTTTTGATTCGGTATGAATCAAGATAGAAGCTCTTAAGAACATAGAATTTCTTGAGAGAGTTTTTGTAAGCTAGCAGCTCTCAAGAACATCAGAATTTCTTGAGAGAGTTTGTAACAGTTTTATATCAGATTTAATAAAGCTGTTATCTTTCTTTCATATTTGTGATATATACATTAAGAAGTCGATTATCTTATACTATTGTATTCAACCCCCCTTCTATAATAGATTATTACTGGGCAACATTGGGATTTTGATCTTGATCGTCGTCCCTTCTGTCATAATCCTTCCTTTCATAGTTTCCCCTTTGACTCCCTTGGTTTCCATCTTTGGTGAACTTACTGAGTTTTCCTCTTCGTATCAGAAATTCAATTTCATCTTTCAATTGCCTACAATCGTCGGTGTCATGACCGACTTCTTTGTGGAACCTACAGAATTGGTTTTGGTTCCGTTTGGACATGTCAGCCCTCATTGGCTTCGGCCATTTGAGATCTCCTTCCTTAGCTATCTTCATCAGAATTTGACTCCTGGCAGTATTCAATCTTGCATACTCCGTGAATTTTGGCCCAAAATTGCTCCTCTTGGGTGGAGAATCAGAATCCTTTGACGTTCTAGGAAACTTTTCCTTGACATCATATTCCTGTGTTTCCTTTCTCTTCTTTGAATTTCCACTACCACCAGTAGTGGGCTCATACTTTCTCATGCTTTCTTCAGCCTTGATGTATTTTCCGGCTCTATCTTGGAGCTTCAGCATGCTCTCGGGTGGATGTTTTGCTAATGATCTTTTGAAGTGATCATCAGTAGTTCCTTGTTGCAGGGATATCATAGCCACTTTGTCCTCTGAATCTGGGACTTTCAAAGCCTCCCGAGTAAATCGGTTGATATAATCTCTCAAGGCTTCATTCTTTCCTTGTTGGATTGCCATGAGTGATGCAGAACTTTTCTCATGCACTCTTCCACTAACGAATTGATTGATGAATGCTTTGCTTAGTTCCTTAAAAGACCCAATAGAGTTGGGAGGAAGACGGCTATACCAGCGTTGGGCCATACCTGCCAAGGTTTGTGGAAACGCCCTACACTTGATCGCATCATTGGCTGGCTGCAACAGCAGTGCATTGGAGAAGGTTCTTACATTATTTGTGGGATCCCCCGTTCTATCATAAGTCTTAATCGTTGGCATCTTAAATTTTCTGGATATGGTGGCTTTCATGATGTCTTGAGTAAACGGTGGTATAGGATCATCAGGATCTCCTAGGGGCAACAAAACACTAGGATCACCCCTTGGGGCTTCAGCCCTCTTAGTCCTTCTTGGTATCGGGTCCAGGTTGATTATCGGGACCCTTCCAGTTGATCCGCCTTGAGATTGAGCGGTCTCCTCCTCAGCAAGGAGTTTCTTGAGTCTTGCAGTTTCTGCCTCATGGGCTGCAATTTTCTCCTTAGTAGTTTGGGGTTGTTCCCGATTTGTTTGGGAAGAACGCTTCCTCCTTGGGGCGACATCCCTCTCTTCCCTAGATGTATAATCCTCGTCCTCGGTATAGGGACCCGAGTAATCTTGAATCAAAGGGGTTCGTCGAGTTTGTTGATTTTGAGGTCCCAGACCTCGTATATAAGGGGGGACATATGCGTCATGGTAAATGGGGTTGAGACCGCTACCGCCCGCCATGAGTCGAGGGGGCATGCCATAGCTTGGCATCCCCAAAGTTTGAGTAGAGTATTGAGGAAGATCAGTAGTATGGAGTTGAAGACCACTTGGTGCATTCATGAGCAGTGGGGAGGTCGTGATTGGTTGCTGGTGAGCGGTCTCTTGTGGATTAGATCCATGAATGACCATCTGCAGGGGATTCGTCCCTTCAGCCGAAATTGGGATCTCCGGTCCTTGAGTATTGGTGGGGATATTCGCCCCTTCAATGCCAGTAATTGGCGGTGTTTGATTTCTGTGAGTATCAGCCTCAGAGGTGATAGGAAGCTCCTCAGAAACTGGAGTATCTCGAGTTGTTCTTCGTGTGTTTGCCATGGTTGATGTTGTCTTCCCACAGACGGCACCAAATGTTGTGGATTAAAAAATGTGCCTGTATATTAATTGCTAGGATTTATGAGCTTTCGAGCTTTAATTGCTGCACTTGTGTTTCGAGACTAAATCGGTCTTCACAAGATGCCTACGTATCTCAATTAATGCTGAGAATCAAGCCAAAGACGTAGTTCTGATTGTAGGATCATGTCCTTTATATAGGCGTCTGGAGCCTCATATTTAGGGTAAGTTTAGGAGTCTTAGCGAATAAGTCTCCGTTTTGATATTGGATAAACATTGTATTTCTTGCAGGATAAGTCTTTTCCTTGTTGATAAAGGCTATGACTCATTATTTCTTTTATTTGGGATTCTGGATCCTTCTTTGATGAATTTACCATATTTTGGACTTCTTTCATGAGCTGTATATTTCCCTTATTTATTAATTACGAAATTAATAAATAATCAGGGTTTTGGGCCTTAATTATGGGGCCTTTCCAATGAATCATTAATTATATTTCTAAAATTACTT
Organism: Heracleum sosnowskyi; assembly: GCA_030848705.1. Classification (NCBI taxonomy): domain Eukaryota; kingdom Viridiplantae; phylum Streptophyta; class Magnoliopsida; order Apiales; family Apiaceae; genus Heracleum; species Heracleum sosnowskyi. The sequence continues at coordinate 106,525,439 of CM061239.1, forward strand.
TTCTGACCATATTAGGTACCAAAAAATATAATTAAATAAATAATTAAGAATTTTACATGTGATATTTTTGAAAAAGGAGGGGATTTAGTAAGTAGAAATAAAATAAAAATATGTTTTAAAAATAAATAATTACGAGTTTACCCGTGATATTTTTGGAAAATGAGATGTTTTAGTAAGTAAAAATAGAAAAGGTAACATGTTTTAGTTAAAAAAGGTAATTCCCCGTGATATTTTTGGGAAAGGAAGATATTTTTAATAGTTGTTGTTTGATTATTCACATCATAATATTTATTTAATTGTATTTGCCAAAAAAATAAGCATGCATGTTAAAATATGTAAACTTTTAAAAAAAATTAAAGCATTAGAATAGGTTTTAAAATAAATAATTAAGTGTTTACCCATGATATTTTTGGAAAATGATGAGTTTTAGTAAGTTGAAATAAAAAAAATAACATGTTTTAGTTAAAAAAGGAAATTGCCCGTGATATTTTTGGAAAAGGAGATGAAAAAGGTAATTGGTTATAAATGTGTCTTACTATTTAATAATATTGGTAAGGGTAATTAAGTAAAATCAAGAAATACCAAAAAACATGTACCAAAAAACAAGTACCACACCGGCCAAATTTTAATGTTTCATATTTAATAGTATAGTATAGATAGATTTTATATATTTTTTTTCTTAATTTTTTTTCTTAAATGGTTAAAATTTAAAATTTTACAAAAATATTATAGGGCCGCTGCGAAGCGCGGCTTAGTCGACTAGTATATATATAAAGGAGGATACGCGTGAGGTTATGTGGCGCCCCCTAAATTGTCTCAATATATTTTTCTAATTTTCTAGAATTTTTGAATTTTAAATACTAATAAATCAAAAAATATCATTTAACATATTCGAAGTAGAATAGGTGTTCGAATTTATTGAGGAGAATAGTTCGAATTTATAGCGAAGTTCGAAATTCTATTTGAAGTAGAATAGGTGTTTGAATTTGCAGAGGGGAAGAGTTCAAATATAAAAGAAGTACTTGCAAAGTTCTATTTGAAGTAGAATAAGTGTTTCAATTTATAGATGAGCAGAGTTCGGATATAAAAGAAGTACTTGCAATTAAAAATTCTATTTGAAGTAGAATATATCTAAAGTTGTATAAGTGTTTTTTCAACGAAAGAGTGGCTCATTAGAAACGAGTATGGTAACATAAAAATTAATATAAAAGACAAGTATATATTCAATATATTAAATTTGATATTTTGATATTAAAAAGGAAAATGTGTTTCACGGGAGGACGACTTATTTACGAGGACCGAGTAATTTTCATAATTTAATTGATAGAGTTTTTTAAAAATATTATTACGCCGCCGCGAACCGCGACTTTTTCAACTATTATATATATAAAGGAGGATACACGGGTGGTGATGTGGCATCTCTAAGATTGTCTCAATCTATTTTTCTAATTTTTTAGAGGTTTACAATTTTAAATACTAATAAATCAAAAAATATTCTTTAGCATATTAGAAGTAGAATAGGTATTCGAAGTTATAGAGGAGAAAAATTCAAATTTATAGAGAAGACATATAAATAAAGTTCTATAGGTGTTCGAATTTATAAAGGAGAATAGTTCGAATTTATAGGTAAATCATAAAATTAGAAGTTCTATTAAAATTAGAATAGATATTCGAATTTATAGAGGAGAAGAGTTCGAATTTATAAAAAAATACATACAATTAAAAGTTTTATTATAAGTAAAATAGGTGTTTGTAGATATAATTAAAAGTTCTATTCGAAGTAGAATAAGTTTGCGAATTTATAAAGGAGAAAAATTCGAATTATAGAAAAAACATATAGTTAAAAGTTATATTGGAAGTAAAATAGGATTGTTAACTTATATATGTATTTTTTCAACGAAAAAGTGGCTCATTAGAAAGGAGTATGTTAACATAAAAATTAATATATAAGACAAGTATATATTCAATATATTAAATTTGAAAATTTGATCTTAAAAAGGAAAACGTGTTTCACGGAAGAACGACTATTAGGGAGTAACGAGTAATTTTTGTAATTTAATTGATAGATGTATTTTTTCTAACGAGAGAGCGACTTATTAGAAAAATAAGTATGTTAACATGATAATTAATATATAACACAAGTATTCAATATATTAAATTTGAGATATTGATATTAAAAAGAAAAGGCGTTTTACGGGAGGACAACTTATTAGAGAAGACCGAATAATTTTTGAAATTTAATTGATGAAGTTTTAAAAAATAATTATGACTCCGCCGCGAACCGCGACTTTTTCAACTAGTTATTATAAAGTTGACAATTTGTTGATATTACGTATTTTCCTGTCGGTGTACTTATTTCTTGTATATGAATATTGAACTCAAACACGATTTATCAAAAATTAATTTAATTTTGTGTTTGTATATTTTCATGTCGTATTTCATATAATTTTAAATAAAAATAAAAAAACAAATAAATAAAAATATGTAAATTCCAAAATTTTCAATTACATTGTTACTAGTTAAATCTTAAGTCAATAAAATTTAGTGAGTGAAGTGTAGTCAAATCTTGAATTTGAAATTAGTTTCTATTTTGTTTTTATAAAATTGTATATACAATATTTATTAATAATATATGTATATAATTTTAAAAAAAATTATGTAATTATTTATTTTATTTCAGATATTTTGATTTTGTGTCGTGTACTAAAAAATAAATATAAAAATATACGTTAAATTTCTGGGTTAATTTTGTATTCCAGTCTAAAAAAATGAACACAAATATGAAATTATAGTATAATTTTTCGTATCTCGTATCATGAATCAAATTATGGGCTCTACTTTAGTATCAACCGCCTCAAGATCTAAGTATCTAACATGCCTCTTATAGTTCTTTTATACTACAATAACAGTCCTTACGTTAGCACCAAAACAAAAAAAATAAAATAACAGTCGTCCTTACAAATCACTGGTGTATAATAAGATGTTAGTGTTGTTGACCCATTTCAGTCTCGATTCTGCAGACCAAACTTGTCTTTCAAAGTTACTTTCCTATGCATGACACAAATTGTTGAGGGAACTACAAATACAAATCATTTGGAAGAAATGCATGACAAAATTAAGTATTTTCAATTAGGCTTTGTTTTCCAAATCGACGGGAGACTTGAGCTGACGATCCGCACATTCTTAATGTCCTATACTTGAAATTAAATAATTAAAGTAGTTCATAATATATATGTTACAACATCATTGTTGTAAACTTGAAAATTTAATAATAAAAAAACTCTCCATCCATCCATCCTTATTTATTAGTTGTTCATTTTAAGAAAAAATATTAGTTCCAAATTAATTCTTCATGTCTTTATTCAACAAAAATTTATAATCACTTTCCAACTAATATCCTTATTTATTTGTTGTTTCCAATGTTGACTTTCTCCCATTTTGATTGAATTAATACATTCTTTATGGGTATGAAAAGAAAACGCACCAAATATTTAAAATTTATTAGTGTAAGTAAAACTTTTAAAAGGAACAACCAAATAGGAACACCAAATAGGAACGGAGAAAGTAATTCAGGATATGTTCTTATTATTGTTTACTTGAAAAATTAATAGTTAAAGTAGTTGATAATATGTAACAAAATGCATGTGCAAAATGTAAACTTTGTGAATCGATGTGGACTTGTTTTACAGAGACACGTAGGTTAGCTGATGTATAGAGACTTCCGAATCAATTATCAATGTTCGAAAAAGTTCGAGCAACGAGAAAACATAGGTCATATATATTAACGTGGAGGTGGATGCCCCGTCAATACCTCTCGACGGTGGAGAAGCCACGACAATGGCCTCGCCTTCTTTAAAGTACCCGTGTCTCTCTCTAAGCTTTTACTTCATTTCACCAAACTCAGTACCCCCCACCCCCGAGCCTAGTAGCCTGTACTGTTATATATACATATACTGATCACTGACATACGTACATAAAATTGTAGTAAGAGGTAGCGAGTACAAAATACATTAATTTGTATTTGTAGGTTTGTGTTTGTCGCGAAGCTTAACTTTCCCATGCTTCCAGCTAGTCAATAAGTTGACATGCTATAAAAGTTGTTAGGTAGCGCGGCAAGTCATGAATTGCTCCTTGTGCTACAACAATATATATGAGTGTGTATATATATGTCATGTGTAACCTTTGTTCGTCGATGTAGGAGAACTAATTTAGTAGTTCGGTTTTAGTTCTCGTGTACATTACAAGAAATTCTGGATTTATTGATGGAAATTTCGTTGGCACGATAAGAAAATCTGTTGAAAATCCCGAATTGATCGATAAAAATGGGGAGAGCACCGTGCTGTGACAAGGTAGGATTGAATAGAGGGCGATGGACTGCTGAAGAAGATGACATTTTGACAAAGTATATTCAAGCTAATGGTGAAGGCTCGTGGAGATCATTACCCAAGAATGCCGGTAAATTGAACTTATTAAAGTTTAATTATATGCAACATGCGTAATGTTCACGTAGCTAGCTACTCTCTCTCTCTCTCTCTCTCTCTCTCTCTCTCTCTCTCTCTCTCTCTCTCTCTCTCTCTCTCTCTCCCTCCTTCTCTCTCTCTCTCTCTCTCTCCCCCGCTCTCTCTCTCTCTCTCTCTCTCTCTCTCTCTCTCTCTCTCTCTCTCTCTCTCTCTCTCTCTCTCTCTCTCTCTCTCTCTCTCTCCGCTCTTCCTCTCTCCCTCTCTCTAATGCAGAGGCGTGTGTTGATGTAATGAAGGATTATTGAGGTGCGGGAAGAGTTGCAGACTGAGATGGGTTAATTACTTGAAATCAGACTTGAAGAGAGGCAAATTCTCTTCCGACGAAGATGAAACAATTATCAAGCTGCATTCATCTTTGGGAAATAGGTCAGTCCCATCACTGATTCACAAGTCAATTTTAGGTTCCTATCTATCCATTTTACAAATCTACAGTATTTTTTTACTTAGAAAGGTTAAATTCAAATATCTTCAACTACCACTTCTATTTTTTACACTTCTCCCTCGTTCACTGTCTGTTTGTCGACATCACTTATGATTCTAATTACTACTTTGCTTACAGCTTTAAACTGATTTACGGGCTTTTTTTTTCAAAAGCAAAAGTTATGACTCATATGCAAGACACAATTTAGTGGATACTACCAGTATGCCACTCTCAGAAAACACGTGTGTCTGTACATTTTTACTACCTATTCCGTAAGTGATAGTATAGCAGAAAGAGTAAAAAAGTTAGAAAAAGGTAATCTTGTCGCTTACTACTCATTTTTCAACGGGTTATATTTCTTCGTAAGAGCAAAGCTAATTATTATGTTAAAATTAATGTAATTATTGCTATATTTTTTTGGTGATAAAATAGCGCCATATCTTCAATGTTTATTTCTAAATATAATTAATTTTATTAACTAATGTTTACAATTTCTATCCAGTTTCTCTTTTTTTTCAAAAAGTATAAGAAGACAAATATAGCACGGTGCTATAATTCATTTTATATGTAACATATTCTGTTATTTTAGCACAAATTTTAGCTAATTATTAAATTAATAAATTTTATTATTATATTATATTATGAATATAAAATATCATTTAGCATACCATTGAACATACGGTAACCTGAAAGGGAACCAAGCTTGTTAATTTGTTCTTTCACAAGGATACCCGAATTTAAGTCTTGTCACGACTATAAATATCTTTGAAAAAAGTTGTAATTGTTTCTAATATTAAAATAATAATGACCGATAAATTACACGTCATGACTTCCTAATAAATTATTATACATGTAATTGCTCTATCTTTATATTTCAACTCTATTATAAAAATAATTAAAATTAAGTTGTGAAATGGGAGTCAAAAGAAAATATTTTATTGATGAAATTAGATAAGAACTCTTAAAAATGAGGAAGGAGAGGATGTTTTTAAATTTTTATTAAAATATCTAAGAATCTATTGACAATCAAATTTAGAGAAAAAGAAATATGGGATATATCTCGTATGAGTTATGGAGACCATTTTTAATTGGAGACAATTGAGACCATTTACGTTCTGCAACCTAAATAACGTGTAGAACATATTTTACGTAACAAAATCATTGTCAAATTAGATATTTTGTAGTATAAAATCATCATCAAATTGAATATTTTTGTAAATCACGCATGTTATACTTGCAGAACATTGTCATATTACCCCATTATAAATGTTCTGCAAATAAGATATGTGCATAATATATTTGTAAAACTAAAATTACAATCAAATTGGATATTTTATAGACCATATATGTTATGTTTACTAAATATTACTCTATGTATTATTTTTATACAGCATTTTATTAATGTATTTTAGTTGCAAGTCTTCAACTATGATCTATGATCTTCATGGAACTTTTCTCTATCTCATACTACTAATAAAATCTTAGGTATTTTTTATAACGCATAATTTTTTTTGATATTATTTTGATATACACAATATTTTTATAATATGAAGTTTTTTTTTTTTATAAAATATTTCAAGAAAATTATCTGATATACATCTTAGTTTCCCAATTCCCTCTAATTTAATTTTGACTCTCTTTATTTTTCAATTTAAGAGTTTTTTTATTTTATTTTGTTTTGAAAATGCTCTTAATAATTGAAGCACACGAATTCAGAATATTTTGATTGCACAAGCCGCAAGCACCTCCAAATCCAATCCTCCATCTCTTATCATCAAAAGCAGCACACGAGTTCTCTTTCGTAATATCAGCAGTCAATTTTGATTGCTAATTTCCTCTGTTTAAACAGTAAATATTTTTCTGTCTAGCTATGGCACAGTCACACTCTGTCCGTTGAACAATTAGTTGAACAACTAGAAGAAAAATTAGTTGGCAATAAATAATTAGTGTACACTTGACCTTTGAAAGGACCAACAACATTAATTAGGTTTTACAAGTGTACAACGTTATTCTGTACATAAACATACAATTTCTTCAAAAAAATGATCGTATGTGATTTTTCCTTGTTTGCTTAACAATTAAATGTGATATTTGTTATAGGTGGTGCTTAATTGCAAGTCACCTACCCGGTAGAACAGACAACGAGATTAAAAATTACTGGAACTCGCATTTGAGCAGACAGATTTATAAATTTCGGAAAATCATACAACAATTGAACCAAGTTCCTGTGGACCAACCATCCAAGTCTGCAGGGACCACTGATGTTGCTCCAAAGCCACCAGTGACTCGAACAGGTAACTCAATCACTAAGAAGAAGACAATCACTAAGAAGAAGAACAAAGTTCATGATACACCTGCCGAGAAGTCGAAAGAATCGACTATTTCTGTTCGAGAAGTCGAAAATGGTGGAAATATTGAACTAATGCCTGCTACACCGGCCCTTGGAGGAAGTTGTTATGAGTAGCATGATGAATTTGGATATTTATAAAGAAGAGGAACCTATGGATGATATTTTCCTGAGCTCTTTTCTTGATGACATTGTATCTGATCATGGTTTGGAAGAGGATCCCATTGGACAGCCTAATTTACAAACCCTAAGCCAGCTGCATGTTGATCAGAATGGTGAATTGTTACTTTGTAATGATGAGGTGGAAAAATGGCTCATGGATGACAATAAAACAGTTGAGTCCGTAGGTGATGATGCAAGGCCGCCTAAATCAGAAGCAGAAAGGTGTGATCAAATTTACAATTTTGGTTCGACAAATTTATATCTGAACGATGAATTAGATGTTCCGGGATGGGACTGCGGTAACATGGATTGGGATGGTGTTCAAGATCAGAAATTCTGGGATAGCGAAGACGAGAGGTTGATATCTAGGCTGTGGGAGGGCACTTCTGATAAATGTGATGATGGTGACAAACAAAATGCATTAGTTGAATGGCTCTTCTCCTAATCATGATATTAATCAGGGAACATATATAGCATTAGTTTATAAGTATGTTTTTAAGTCCCTAATATTGTGACATTGCAATAAGCGGAACTAGCTAGCTTCCCACGTGTGGTTTGTGTATGTGATTAAGTACTATTAAGTTGTGATTAATTAGGTGTTCTAGTTCTACTTGTAGCTGGGAGCTGTTGAACTAGAATTTATTTGTGTATTAAGGAGAATAAAGAGCCTTGAAGTACTGAATAAATTAAAGTTGTAGTTAATTTGTACCTATACTTTTCGGTGTTTCATGTTATATTCGGTTTGTTGTTAAAGAGAGTGCAAATATTCTCGGGAAATATGATTAATGAATTTTGTCATAACAATTCATTAATTCATTAATCTTAAATTCTGAAATGAAAATTGAGAAGACAGCTATAGTTTTGCAGGATCATTTTTTCCCCTTGTTTACGGGAGTGCAAAAGTTTGTAATACGTATACACCTAGTAGTCTCTCGAATATTCTCGTATAAAACAGGAAATATTTATAGTGCAATTGCTTTCGACATAACTCGTGATGGCGACTTGTATTTTGCTTTCTTGTGCTAAACAATTCAATGTAAATATGTAATTCAGAGGGCGAAGGGAGAGAGTGTGTTGGAAATTTATTTAACTCACATCGAGGCAACTAGGCAATGTTAATAACTTAACATACTTGCGGTGGGTGCTGGGAACCAAGGCCATAGCCGAGGATGTACGAAGTAACGAAGCACTTTACCCCCTGTTGAATTGAAGTTATAGCATGTTATTATTATTTCGGTGCATACTCTTTTTTAGGATACGTAACTTGTGTTAAGGGTTACCAACCGTTCTTGGTGTATTGGAGCATCTCTAACGGAATTTGCTAAATTGATTGGTCAAAATTATATAAAATGTTAATTATGCATAATTTGTTTAACCAATAAGAGATTGTATTTCAATGGAGTTGACTATAATGATTGATTATATTTTAAAAATAGTATGTTATTAATATTTCATGTTGTTATAGATAGAATATATTATTATTTTTTTTTTTTTGAAAGAAAAAGAATTCATTAGAACAAAGCATCAAGCATAATAGTCTTCAACAACATGTCTGGAGGAGACGATAATAAATGAAAGCAGCCTACTAACAAGGGTATTTTGCTAACTCATGAGCAACCTTATTGGCTTGCCTTTGAACAAACTTTATCGAAAAAGTAGGATACACTTGTAGAATATTCATGCATTCTTGGGTATCATGACCAACCTCAAGCACATTGATCTGTTGACTCTGCAAAGCTTTAACTGTTAACAACGAATATGTCTCTGTACATACATTCTGCAGTCCCTTGGTTACAGCCAATCGTAAAGCTTCAAGCACTCCTTTAGTTTTTGCATCCAAAGCTGATTCCACGTATTGCAATCCGGCTACTTTCCCTTCTACAAACCCACACTACTAGAAAAAGTGTAATAGACATCACCGCTTTAACATCGGTCATTAATGCCACCGATGTAAACTGACTTAAAAACATCGATCTTTTTTAAAATGATGTGTTTGTGTTTCTAGGACATCGTATGCTAGGACAACCGATGTCTTACATAAGCCTTAAAAAATTTTAACCTCCACTCCCCCCAATTTTTCCCCCTGTTAATTTATTTTCCCCCCCTTTACACCAAAATTCCCCCCCTCAGCCAAATTTTGGTTCCCCCCGTAGTTAACAAACACTCCCTTCAGATAAAATTAAAAACATAAAAAGAAATCAAAAATTAAAACAATTGAAACAAAATATCTCACTCTCTCGACTCTCACTCACCCCCTTTCTCCAGAACCTTAAATCCCACCTCTCTCTCTCTCTCTCTCTCTCTCTCTCTCTCTCTCTCTCTCTCTCTCTCTCTCTCTCTCTCTCTCTCCTCTCTCTCTCTCTCTCTCTCTCTCTCTCTCTCTCTCTCTCTCTCTCTCTCTCTCTCTCTCTCTCTCTCTCTCTCTCTCTCAATTAACTAGAATATCCAAGATACATGAATCTCGAATCTCTAATCTCTATCTCTTTCGACCGAGTTTATTCAAAATCAATCGAAACTACAAAGTTGTAAACATTTGTTCATATCTCAATTTGATTTGCTTGAAGCTACAAAGGCCGAATTGGTAAATGGGTAACCTTGCATTTGTACGTAAACTGAAATTAGTTTGATTTAGTTTTGAATTGGGGGGTTTTTAAACTCGAATCCCTAATTTTATTTTATTTTTCTTATTTTTAATTTGGGGAAAAAGAATTTTAATTTGTTTTTTTATGCAGGAAAAATAATTTTGTTTGGGTAGTGCTCCAAAGCTCGAATTGGCAAGTGTTTATTTTATTGAACATTTATTTGTTTTTAGTGAACGTTGGAATTGGTGATTTTTTGAATGTTTGTAGTTGTTAATTGATGTTAAATTGTTTATTTTGTTTTTGATTGTTTATTTGTTTTTATGGTGCTTTGTCTATATATGTTTTTTAAGCTCTTTCAGAGTCTACATATGATGGAAAGAGTTATACATATTTGTTTATTTTTTGGCAAATTATTATGTCTGCATATTTGTTTATTTGATGTTAAATTGTTTATTTGTTTTGTTCATGTATGAATTCTGCTTTCCGACTATTAGTTCCTCATTTAAGTTTACATTTTAAAGGTTGATATCCCCAGTAATTTACTAAAGTTGCGAAGTGACTAAAAGAAGATTGTCTTGCTGGTAGGTGAATTATACACAATTGCTTGCAGTCTAACATATACTACACTAGTGGCAATATGAGGTGAAGATGAGAAAGGATTTATTTCTAGGATTGGGCAAAGGAGTTTGGGCTGTTGAGTTACAAGGTATGCAGTGAAACCCCTAAGTCATAGTAATTTTTTTTTGCTCACCAATGTATCACCTTGAACTAAATTTTTCTATCTCAGCGCATGCTAAGGTTGATTCTTTATTTTTTAATTAAATTATGTTTCAGCTCATATGATATCGTGTGCAAGTCACAAGGATTCTGTTTCAAGTTTAGCCTCATTACTAATGGACAAGTTCTCACATCTGGAAGCCTTGATTGGACCGTCCAAGTATGTGTAGCATCCAGTGATCTGAAGTTCACATCTTATGGTAGTTAGCTTTTTATCAGTTAGTTACCTTACGTAGTTTGTTTTTCGCAATTGTAGTTTTGAGTTTCCCATTGTATTGTACTTGTTTTCTTTAGGTAAAATTCATTATCTGTACGGATTTGTAGTATGTAGCTATCAATTATGGATAGGTTTCAATCTTTGTAATTGATTAGGACTTATCATTGATAGAGAAGTTGTGTAGTATATAAACATAGTTTTGGTTTCGATTTATGAGGGGGAACATAATCGAATAGAAGCTCTTAAGAACATAGAATTTCTTGAGAGAGTTTTTGTAAGCTAGCAGCTCTCAAGAACATCAGAATTTCTTGAGAGAGTTTGTAACAGTTTTATATCAGATTTAATAAAGCTGTTATCTTTCTTTCATATTTGTGATATATACATTAAGAAGTCGATTATCTTATACTATTGTATTCAACCCCTCTTCTACAATAGAGTATTACTGGGCAACAATTGGTATCAGAGCAAACTGATTTAATTCTGAATCAGATACGATCTAAAGATGTCGACAACCAAGTATGAAAGCATGAGATTCCCATCTTGAAGAAATCAGAATATCCAACATGGAGGGTAAAGATGCTGATGTACCTGGAGGCTATGGATCCTGACTATTTGGACAGGATTCGTGATGGACCATATATTCCTACAAGGATTGTAGAACGAACAGATACAGTACCTGAACATTATGTGTCAAGGCTAAAAGTGAATGGACTCCAGAAGAAAAAAGCTCATGTACTCAGGGAACCAAAGATAAAGAATATCTTACACAGTAGTCTTGATGCTGTCATGTCAAACAGAGTGATTCGCATGCAAGTCTTCAAAAGAAATCTGGGATACTTTGGAAACTCAGTGCCAGGATCTGCATCTTTCAAGAAAAACAGAAGGGCTCTTTTGATTCAAGAATATGAACAATTTGATGCAAGATTTGATGAGAGCCTAACTGATCTATATGATAGATTTTTGACACTATTGAACAGCTTATCTTTAGTTGACAAGGAATATGAAACTGAAGATTCAAACACCAAGTTTCTAAGAGCTTTACCTGAAGAATGGGACACTCAGACCTCGATCATTAGACATCAGTATGATCTTAACACTGTGTCTCTTGATGAAGTCTATGGGATGCTAAGAACTCATGATCTTGAAGTTCAACAGAGAAAGAACAAGAAAAGCAGCAAGGCAAAATCAATTGCTTTGAAAGCAGAGGCTAAATCAAAAGGAAAAGGTATGGAGGTCTCCTAGAAGTAAAACAAGAATAGTTGAGTCAGATCCCTGATGACTCTTCATCAGATACTGATGGCAATGCTGATGCCAATACTGATGATGATTCTTTTTGACTCAGACATGGAAGAGATGGTTGCTATGATTGTCAGAAACTTCAGAAGGATGAAGTTTAGGAAGAATAGAAGACAAGGCAACTTTCAGAAAAAGGCTTTCAATCCAAACAAAGATAAGTATATCAAAAAGGACAGCAAGGGTAGCAAATTTGACAAGTCAAAGGTTAGATGCTACAAGTGCAATGGTATGGGTCACTTTGCTTCTGAGTGCAAGAAGACAAAGGCACTTATAACATCAAACAAGGACTTGGATGGACTCTTCCTCAGAATCTGATACTGAGGTGGTCAAACTATGCTCTAATGGCCAATGCTGATGTAACTGCTGCTCCTGATGATAAGGTACTAAATACTATCTTTGATTTTGATACTAATAATGCTTCTGAGTTAAGACGTTTTCTAAAGTTATTACATATTAGCTTTAGAAGTCAAACTGCTGAAAATACTAGGGATCTTATCTGGAGATGTCTGAACTTAAAAAAAGGAATGATATATTTATTAGAAGCTGAATTTTCTCGTATGAAAGAAGTACAAAAAGAATGTGATAATGTGAATCACATGTATTTAGAGATGAAATCCAAATGTACTGCTCTTGAAAAGGAACTTGAAAATGCTAATGAGAAAATCAGAACCTGGACAGACTCTGGTAGAAATTTTATGAGATTAATACCTCTAAGAATTGGAAAGAGTGTCTAGGATATAAGTCCAGATGAGGATAAGAAATTGAAAGAGAAAATTGTCATTGATGAGACAGTCAGTCCAAAGACCTATAGACATGTTATAGATGCAACCAAATCTAAGATTCACTCCTGTTAATTTTGTTTTTGGTAAGGATTCCAATTCTACTTTTGAAAAGGGATCTACTTCTACTCAAGGAATTAAAATCATAAAGTCTAAACCTGTCTTGAATAAAGTCATTAAGAATGTAGGTCTATTGTCTCAGAAACAGCTTAAGGATAAAATCTGTGAGGTGACAGATAAGAAAAAGGAATCTACTGTTAAGGAGAAACATGAATGGGTAAAGTTGGGATCAACAAAGAGAATGGTTACAAATATATCCAAATGCACCTAGAAAGTGTTGTTTTAACTGTGGTAACTCTAATCATCTTGCTATTGATTGTAAGAAGAGTAAGAAGAAGATTACTGATATTACTAAGTCTGATGTTAGGAATAGATCAGTATTTTATAAACCACAGAAGACACTGTTTTCATTGTGGTAGTATATGGCATTCTATTTATACTTGTAAAGATTATCATGAGTTGTACTATAACTTTTATGATCCATTGCCTAAAGTTGATAAAAATAGTGCAAACTCTGGTAGCATTAAGAATGTCAAGTTGGAACATGCTTTTGTTAATACTGATACTGACAAAGCAAATCCTGATGAAGTAAATCATGTCAGGACTGCTAAGGTCAGAAAGTCTCTTGCTGTGAAAGGTAATAAATTGCATGGAAAAGGAACCCAACAAGTATGGGGTTCCTAAATGTTCTAACTAGTGTGTTTCTATTCTGATTGCAGGGTAAAAAGAAAAATGTGTTAGTCATGGATAGTGGATGTTCTGTGCACAATGACTGGAAACAAAGCCATGTTATCAGAATATGAGGAAAAAGCTGGCCCAACTGTGTCCTTATGAGATGGCAACATTGGACAAAACCTTGGGATATGGCAATATAATCATTGGAATGTCATCATTGGAAAAAGTAGCTCTAGTGAAGGGACTAAAACACAACCTGTTGAGTATTAGTCAAATCACTGACAGAGGTTATCATGTCAACTTCTATTCCACTCATTGTGAAGTAGTCAGTAAAGGCAACAAGCAAGATAGCACTGACTGGATACAGGCATGGTAACATATATGAAGCCAACATTCAATCAAATACTGATGACTCCCCTACCTGTCTGATCAGTAAAGCTTCAGTAGATGAAAGTTGGAATTGGCACAAGAAGCTTTCTCATCTCAACTTCAACAATATCAATGAGTTTGTTAAGAAAGATTTAGTGAGAGGATTACCAAAAGTGTTATATACTCCTGATGGACTCTGTGATGCATGTTAGAAAACAAAACAAAGAAGGACATCATTCCAGAGTAAATCAGAATCCTCTATTGGAGAACCATATCACATGCTACATCTTGATCTATTTGGTCCAGTCAACATCATGACCATCAGTAAGAAAAGGTACACTCTTGTAATTGTTGATGAATATTCTAGATTCACCTGAGTGTATTTTCTGCACAGAAAAGATGAGACTCCTGAAGTTCTGTTGGATCATGTAAGAATGATTGAGACAACCACAAAGTACAAAGTCAAGATACTGAGAAGTGATAATGGTACTGAATTTAAGAATTCAAAGATGGAAGAGTTCTGCAAATACAAAGGAATCATTCAACAATTCTCTGCTCCTGGCACACCTCAGCAAAATGGAGTAGTTGAAAGGAAAAATAGAACTCTTATTGAAGCTGGCAGAACTATGTTGGAAGAAGCAAAATTACCTACATATTTCTGGGCAGAAGCAGTCAACACAACATGCTACACTCAAAATCTCACATTAATAAACAGACATGGTGTTACTCCTTATCAGTCACTCAAGGAAAAGAAACCAAGTCTGAAGCATCTGCATGTGTTTGGCTGTAAATGTTTTGTTCTCAGAACTCATCCTGAACAACTAGGGAAATTTGAAACAAAGGCTGATGAAGGAATTTTCATAGGCTATCCTGCATCAAGAGCCTTCAGAGTTTTTAATTTGAGGACAAGGACTGTCATGGAGTCAATACATGTATCTTTTGATGACAAGAAGATAGCTGGAATCAATGAAGACTCTCATGATAGATTGATTTTTGAAAATGAAGCTACCAAGGAACCTGAAGAAAGTGAATCAGATCCTGTCCATACATCAGATCCTGATGGGTCACCAAATCCTGATGACACGCCAGATGCTGATGGTGCAAATACTGATGATGCAATCAATAGTAATACTTCTAGTAGTGCTAATGTTGAGGGGGAGCAACATCATTCTACTACAAGTTCAGAGTCAACACAATCATCAGGACAGAATTCTTCAGATACTGATTCAAGTGATGATCCTGATAACTTATTAGGAGGAAATAATAATAATTCAGGGGTAGCTTCAAGACAAACAAGTTCTTCAAATCAAGATAACACCAATCCAGGGAGAGCATCTACTTCAAGAAACGATTTAACACCAGCAAGGAAATGGACTGCAAGTCATACTCCTGATTTGATCATTGGGGATCCTGATGCAGGTGTTCAAACAAGAAGTGCAACTCAGAATGAATGTCTATACAATAACTTTCTATCCAAGGAGAAGCCTTGCATTTACCTGTTCTTGGTGATGCTATTCCTGCTAATATTTCAGACTCTACTCTTTTTGAGTTTGTTACAAAGTTGGGCTACAACGGTGAAGTAAAGAGATATGGCAATCTCTTTAGGACAAAGCTTAAGAAGGAATGGAATTTCTTCTTTGATACGATCAGCCGCTGTTTCCTGAATAAGACATCAAATTTTGATGCTCTTCCATCAGGATCTCTTAAAATTGGGTACTCTCTTATCCACTCTACAGTGTTTGATTATGGGTCGTTTATCTTAAAAGCTTTAAGTGATAGGAAATCAGATAAGTTAGGTTCTGTCTGTTTTCTTAGATTTTTACAGTTGATATTTAATCACTTGTGTCCTAATGTTGTTTTTGAGGATGATGTAATTCTACCTGTCTGTAGAATTACTGCAAATAATATTAAGTCCTTAGTCAACAGTGATAAGGCAAATGGTTTCATAGGAAATGCTTTTATTCCTGATGAGGTTAGGTTTTTCTTGCATAGGAAAATGCCTACTCGTTATGGTTTAATTTCTAATGCTATGGGGCAAGGCCAATCATACCTTGTTCCTAACCCAAGCATTCATCCTAAACAGTCTAAATAGTCAACTGCCACCTCTAATGTCTCTCAAAAGACTTTAGTTGTAAAAGCAAAGAAGTCAGCTAGAACTGATGTTTCAGGAAGGCAATCAGGTTCAAAGGACTTTACCTCTACACCTATCACTAAAAAGAAGTTACAAGGGGGTGTACAAGGGGTCCTGGTGAAGAAAGCTGCAAAGGGAGGTGAGGCTGTTTCTGTTAAAAGAAAGTTAGTGCTCAGGGATGAGACTGACTCAGAGGATGATTTACCTATATCCTCTGTGATGAATGTGAATAAGGAAGTTGCTGATACTGCTACTGCAGCTGTGGTTCCATTGTCCACACCACAGAAGAAAAGGAAGTTATCAAAAAGCAGGTATCATATTCCTTTAGAAAAGAAGCAGGATACTGATGTACATGACACTTCTATTCTGAATGAGCAATCAGTTTCTGCTGCTCAAGCAAATCCTGATGTTAGTATTCCTGATGCTGCACCAAGTCAAGTGGTTAATATTTCAGACTCTCCAGCACATGACTCTCCAACAAAAAGACATGTTGATATTTCATGGGAGAAGTATGGTGCTGCTGCTTCCAATCTTGGGATAAAACATCCAATGGAAAAGCTAAGGAAGGCAGAAGAGTTAGTCTATCAGAGACAGAAGAAACTGAAAGGATCAAGCCCACAAGAACCTGAACCTCAAAGTGGTTCAACAGCTCTTTCTGATGATCCAGCCACACAAGAACCACTCAATCAAAGTTTGAGTGAAGGCTTAGCTAGTGGAATGGTCCCACAAGAACCATTTTCTCAAAGGGAGAATGAAGACATCTATATTCCAGCTACACAAGAACCATCTTCTCAAAGTGAAGATGCAGGCCAAGCTACAGTTTCTGAGAAATTTCCTGACAATGCTCAAGGGATTTCTGGTGCAGATGAAGTTCAAAGATTGGTCGAGGACACTGTCAATGAGGGAAGCACACAAGAACCTTTGACTCAAAGTGTTGAAGAAGTTTCTGAACCTCAAGCTCCACAAGAACCATTGGTAGCAAATACTGATGCAAGCATATCAAATCCTGACGGTGTTCATCCTGACGCTAGTGGTGCTCCTGATGTTGAACCTATCCTGATACAGCCACTTCGTTCAAGACCAATGGATCATCCTATCACAGATTCACAGGATAAAATGAAAGGTATAGCTATTCTTGATCCTGATGATACTCATAGTACTGATGATGATGACTCTGATGATAGTGATGATGATGAGAATCGAAAAGAGAAGGAACAGCTTGCTACATCACTTAAAATTAGTCTTGGAACTAATTTTGGTTCATCAAGTACATATATGGCTGGCAAAGCTTCCACTGGGAAAGATCAGAGACAAGATTTTTCTATTCCTTCCTTTAATCCTGTTGAGGCACTTAGACAGAATGAATGGAACAATTCATGGCACAGATCTACTGAATCTGTAAGTTATTCTTCTGCTTTGGAACATGCCTATGATGCAGTGAAATCTATAGAGAATCAAGACTTGAAGAATCATCTGAAGGCTACAACTTTGTTATCCAAAAGTCTAAAAAGTGAGATTGATTCTATCAAGAACTCAACTGAGTTGGTGAGGAATGATATTTCTCAAAATTTTACAAAGGTGCCTACTGCTTTTCAGCTAAGGGTAGTAGAATCCCAAGTAAAATCTGTTATTTCTGAACAAACCTCTATCAACAGAAGGATTGATTCTCTGGATACCAAGGTAATTGACATTCAAGCCTCTCTTTTCTTAATTTTGAATTTATTGTCAAATCCTGATGTCAAAAAAGGGGAGAAGGTTAGTCGGACAAAATGCACACCTGATCTAGTATTAAGGAATAATGATGATGATACTGGAGATGATGGTTGTGACAAAGTGATACAAGGAGAAACCTCTGATGCTGTTGTTATGAAGTCTACAATTCAAACTTCACAAAGTCAAACAACGCAGTCAACTCATGTTTCTGATTCTGTAGTTAAGACAGTAAGAACGTTGGTGCAATCTCAGATCCTGACGGAAGAACAAATCCTGACACCTGGTCATGGACATACTCTTGCTACAATTCCTGAAGGTGGTGAAGATGTGATTATTGATAATCCTGAAGATGCATCAAATTTATTCCAGAAGTTTTCTACAAAAGATGGCAGAACACTGATAAAAGAGTTCAACAATTATATGCAAGAAAAGCACTCTCTACAGCAAGTGAAGAATATCCTGATCTCTCACATGAAGAATTCTTAAGACAACAGAGAGAAATGATGGAAAGCTTTAATAACCCTGCTCCTGCTAGAGGTAGAGGAGGCAGAGGTAGGAGAGGAGCTAGAAGAAGTAGAAGAGGTTCTTCAACTCAAACAATACCTAGACAGACAAGGTCTCGAGGGTTAAGAATTGAAGAAATTCCTGAACCTATTCAAACTCTAGTAGTTCCTGACAGATCTACTTTTGGTGATGATGGAAATATTGAAGAAGAACATGAATTGAGAAGAAAATCAAGAAAATCAACTCTCTGCAATACAAATCAAATTGAAGAATCTAATCCTGATGTTGTTCCTGATAATATTCAAGATCCTGATGATTCTGAAATTCTGCAAGAGATTGACTTGATAATTTTATCTACTGTGGTTGATTCTCACAACAAGGAAGTAGATGAAGAAGAAGAAGCCAGAAGAAGTGAAATTACAAGATCAACAAATAGAGATTTCAATCTCTATATACAAAGGCTTAAACTCTCAAACAGAAGAGTGTGGAGGAACCCAAGCAGACAAGAATCTTCACTGGAAAGAAGCTATGCCTTTGAAAAGGAAAAGGACAAGAAGTGGAAACATATTAGCACATTAAGTTGTGATACACTTATCAATTTTCAGTCTGGAGGAATTATTACAAGCGCTTCAAGTGTTGTTGATTTATCTGGGATGGTTAGATCAAAAGCACTCTGGTTAAAGATGTTTTCAAATCTGAAGCAATTGACAAGTAATTCAAGAAGAGGTATTGGACACAGGGATGCTGAATATATAAATATGTCATATGTTGATCCTTACTCCTTAACTGAAATTGGAGGTACTTTAACTTCTGAAAACCTGAACAATTTACTAGCTGTTGATAAAGTTATAGATTGTCATGATGGTTTTGACAAGAAAGAAAAGCTTCTGTACTTCATGAAAGATGGTAGTGTGAAGATTTTATCTATTCAAGATCTGCTGATGAAAACTACACAGGAATTGAAATATGTTCATTATCTTTTGAGATCGAAGAATCAAATATGCAAAGAATGGAGTGACATGATTTTGTCAACAATAAGAAGAAGACTGGATGGAAACAGTAATTTCAATGGTAATTATACTCCCATGTACTTAAATCAAAGAGGTCATGATGTGGAAATGCAAAGGGGTACTGCTGTTAAAGAAGTAAATTTTGGCATGACTCATCTTACTCTCAATCCTGATGGGAAGGAAATTACTTATCTTTTGCTTGAAGAGCATAGTCTTCAGAGAAACTCCATATTGAATCTCAGAGCAGCTATCTATCAGATTAATGAGGAAGATGAAGAACTCAGAAATCTTAAGGAAAGACTGATTCAAATTCTTGAAGAAAAAGAAGAAAATTTGTTATCCAACTTCTTGAAGATGAATCTGTTCTATCAAAGAATTTAAACAGATAAGTTGTTGCTGCAGATTCTGTACATTTTGTATATATGTTTTTGACATCATTGAATCTTAGGAATCTATACTTTATTTCACAAAGTATGAGATTGGGGGAGATTGTTAGTTCAGAATTCAATGATCGTCAGGAGCTAGACTCAACTGATCAGGATTACTGACGTCATCAGGATTACATGGTCGTCAGGATTGAGATACATATCAGGACTGGGATCAGGATTGATCATCAGGACTGGAAGCTGATCATGATTCCTACTTCGAGTTATATTTGGAGTATAGTTAAACATGGAAGTTTATTCTGTCGGTTCCTGGTTTGTAGTATGTAGCTATCAATTATGGATAGGTTTCAATCTTTGTAATTGATTAGGACTTATCATTGATAGAGAAGCTGTGTAGTATATAAACACAGTTTTGGTTTCGATTTATGAGGGGGAACATAATCGAATAGAAGCTCTTAAGAACATACAATTTCTTGAGAGAGTTTTTGTAAGCTAGCAGCTCTCAAGAACATCAGAATTTCTTGAGAGAGTTTGTAACCGTTTTATATCAGATTTAATAAAGCTGTTATCTTTCTTTCATATTTGTGATATATACATTAAGAAGTCGATTATCTTATACTATTGTATTCAACCCCCCTTCTACAATAGAGTATTACTGGGCAACAATGGAACTTCAAGGATCTTGACCCCAAAAAATGGGAAAAACATCCATGTAGTTGAAGGTGAGTATATAATAAAAATCAATGATATTAGCATATCATTTATATGTCTAGTGGGGACAATTACCGATATCAATATGACTTCTGCGTTCTCATTAATTTTATCATACAATTGTTTTCATGCAATTAATTTATTTAAGTTGCATCAATTTCATATTTAATGACTAGTGCAGTCAGTACGTTCAGAAGCTGGAGGATAAGTTTGCCGAACTTCTTTATAATTAAGATCAGTACTGAAGTGTCTTTTTATTGTTTATTGTTGGTATAAACGTTTGAAGGTAAATCATAATTGACAATGTACATGTAAGTCCGTCTTTTTTGTTCTTCCAGTGCAGGCAAATTGCATGGGTATACCTATGCTCATTGACGCCGAAAAGAAAAGGGAAGGGTTAGATGATCTTTTAAATTTGACAGATTATGTTGTATGCTCAACAAAATTTCCACAGGTAAGCACCTTACTAGTTACTACTTACTAGTAGCAAGCTGTTGATAACAGTTACTTGTTTTTTTAAAAATTGGTAGCAAGTCTTGTTACAAAGATTTTATCTTTCCCATTTATGTGGTACTGATTTATAATTGTATATATAGTCTCAAACTATTTGCCAATCTACTGTATGAGGCAAAAATTTGAGAATACTAACTGTAACATAACTGCGTCCGAGTACTAAAAAGTATCTAAGTTTCACCAGCGTGATCTCGTAGTTGTAATATTTGTACATGAAAATCTGCCTAACGTATATATTAAGTGTAATAATGTTTTGAAATATTATACAAAGAAAAAAAGTTGGTAACGTAGTTATATGTATGTGAAGTATGTATAAATGAATGACGAACAATTTCTATCTTTTTTAAAGTACCTTATGATTTGCATTTGTGAGTTCGAATTATAACTTGACTTGTATTTTCTTTTGTTATACTTGAATTAGGTTGACCTTGATGAAGATAATGAGCTGGACGGGGATGATGATTCTATTTTTCTTGCTTGCAATGGACTTTAGGCTTACAGGAGGCTTGTTTTCGAAATTGTTTTAGTTGTTTGGTTTTCCGGATAATGTAATCAAAGTTTGGTTTTGGTATATAGGCTCATACCGAGCATATCATTTTGGTTTTACTCAATGATGTAAGAATATTGAATTTTTTTTATAATGACAAATTCAGTTTTAATTATTTTTTGGTGTGATTAAGTGCGTAGGTTAGTGCAATAAATTTATGTGAAAATGAATATTATACATTATTGTACAACCACAAAGACATCAGTTTTTAAAATGAAATCAATGTCAAATGTATATCCAGACAACAGATATTTATCAATAAAGCAATGTTAAATGTAGGTTCAAACAACAGTTTTTTTTATAAATAAACTGATGTTAAATACAGGTCTAGACAACGGATTTTCACAAAAGAACCGATGTCAAATATATGTTTCAACATCGGTTAAAAACTGATGTCTAAAAGGGGGACTTTTAACATCACCGACAAAGACATCGGTTGAAAAAGTGAAAGACATCGGCCAGAAACTGATGTGTATTGCAGTTTTTCTAGTAGTGCCACCCTTATCGTCCCTAATAACCATTCCCAATGCATAAGAATCAGTCTCCTGTGATAACGAAGCATCAACATTAATATTTAGGTGCCCTGTTTTCGGGGGCTTCCATTTGACAGTCTCCCTACTTACTCTGTCCTCCAAGTCTCTGCCTCTTGTTTTACTATTTTTCTGAGCTTGCTGCCACTCTGAAATAATACGAGAGCTCCAATCCATAACTATTGAAGGTGCAATCGTCTTATTTTCCCATACCAGTTTATTTCGACCATACCAAATACCCCAGAGAACACTAACCACTTTAGCCACTTCTTGAGAATTCCCTTCACTGACTCTGTTCAGTAAACATTCTGGGGCTGAATAAAAATCTACCATATCGTACTGCAGCCCTACATGATTCCAACATTGAAAGGCATATTGACAATCAAAAAATACATGAAGAAGATGTTCCACGTCTGTATTACACATCGGGCACAAAATTGGTAACTGGACTCCTTTAGCCTTCAGTGTATTTCTTACTGGTATAGTGTTATGATAAAATCTCCAAAGAAACACCCGAATTTTATGAGGGATATTAATCTTCCAGAGCTTGCTCCACCCCGTGCTCTGAGGAACATTCTGAAGCCTGCTGTTTTGATTAAACCAGAGCTTATAACCTGACTTCACATCAAAATGGCCATTGGCAGACATACTCCAAGCTATACGATCACAAATTGGACCTTGAGGGATTGGAATTGCTAGAATTACCTCAGCATCCTCATCACAAAACTGACTACGAACCAACTCAACATTCCATTGTTTGGTACATGTAATAAATAAATCTGTCACCCTTTCATTCCGACCTTGATAGATGTGACTGTCCTCCACACGAAAGTTTTGTTTTCTATGAAGCCATGGATCCTGGACCGCTATCACCTCCTTACCATCTCCAATAACCCATCTGAATCCTTCCTTAAGCGCTTCTTTAGCTTCAAAAATCCCAGTCCAAATAAAACTCGACCCTGCCCCTTGTTTGCTTTCAGAAAATGAGTATCTTCAAAGTACCTAGCCTTAAAAACTCGAGATACCAGAGCTTGGGGATGATGCATGAATTTCCAGCAGTGTTTTCCCAATAAAGCAATGTTAAAACCTCTAAAACTCCTCAGCCCCAATCCGGCTTGACCCTTAGCACCACTCATACCATCCCAAGATATCCACTTTACACCTTTATTAGCAGAATTACCTGAATTCCACCAAAAACTGTTAATCATACGCTCGATTTCAACACAAAGAGAGTTTAGGAGCAAGAAACAAGACATACAATATGCTGGGATTGATTGAGCAACATTCTTAATAAGAACCAGTTTTCCCCCTCTAGAGATCGGTTTATTCTTCCAACTTTGAATGCGTTTCCATACCTTGTCTTTTACAAAGCCAAAAACTTTCTTCTTCGACCTTCCAACCAGCAACGGGAGACCAAGGTATTTACTGTCCTCTAGAGCTGTTGTCACTCCCAAAATTTCTGCCAGTTCTCTTTGTTTATCTACCCGCACATTCGAACTAAAAAACACACTGGACTTCTGAAAATTCACGGATTGACCTGACTACTGTTCATAAGCATTCAACAAACTTTTAACGGCATTAGCTTCACCCAAATCAGCTCTAAAAAATAGAAAACTATCATCCGCAAACAACAGGTGGGTTATAGTTGGAGCAATATGACTTATTTTACATCCATGAATCTCACCCCTTGTAATAACCCCAAATTTTGGACTTAGTTAAAAAATTTTGATGAATAGTAAATTTGCTGATGGAAAATTTTTCAGACCACACAATGTGGATGATATGGAATGAATGTTTCGAGGTTATATTATTGATGTATAGGAAGAATAAGTGAATGTAAACACGATCAGAATCAGGAGATTCCAACTTTAAATTTTGTTCACTATTCATCGGACAATCAAGGATTTATTGATTTGATCGTTTTGAGGAAGTATGTAGAATGAGAAATCTAGGATCATATATTAAACCAAGGTAGTGGAAAGATCAAGGAAGTATTCCCTAGCTTTGGTACAGAGAAACGTTTTTAAAATCATTTGGAACTATCGCGAAACAAAAGCGTAATAAATTATGGATTAAACCCTAACCAAAGGAGAAGTATCATATAAGATCGTATATGGGACTCGTTGGAATTTGGGAATAAGTAATTATGGAATTAAGATGATTTAAGCGATCAAAAACGATCCCAAATGGATCGTAAAAATTTCCGAACTCCGAACAATTTGAAAATTCAGGGAAAGCTTTGTGGAGTTAAATGATGACTAATTGAGCAATCGGAATTTAAAAACGAGATCAAGGACTCGAGAAAGTAGAATAAAAACGAGTGCACGGAAGATGTGGTGCTTAACGAGCCACGTGAGTGCATTGTTGGCTTGTTGTGAGCCAAGCAACCTTCCCACCACAAGATTTGAACACATCACCACCTTGTCACCATTTTCTTCAAAGAATCACCCAATGGATGACACTTGGCATTGGTGACTTAACCATTCTTTTAACCACACAAATTAGAAGTGTGTAATTAAGTTTTATTACACAAAAAGAAAGAAAAGAAAGAAAGTATTCATCTCCCCCATTTCTCCCAAATTCTGATCAGCTTGAACATGGTGGAAAGAAAAATTCATATCTCCACTTCTATCCATCCTTAAATCACCAAATTTTAACCATAGCTTCTCCACTCCATGGGTAACATTCGTTCCAAATTTCATGGTCAAAAAAGGAGTGTAGCCTAGCCAAATATTTTCCCCAAGTTGGAGAACCCAATCTGTCCAGTTTCTGTCCAGCAGAAAGATGGGGCTCAAATCCCTAGCTAAGAAGCTTCACATTTGATGATCTATAACTCAAAGGAAATCTTATGAAGAGCACAAGGTCTGGTAAAATATTTAGCACCAAACTCTTATTTTTCGATTTGTTATGGATTTTACAAGATGATGATGAATAGTGATGTGAATAGTAAACTCATAAGATCTTGTTTTGTTTTGATGATTTTAGGTTTGATTAGCATAGTTAAGGAGCAAGGAAGGATATACCATCCATAGATAGCCTTTGTTAAGTTCCAAAGAAGGTATAAAACTTCTTTCCTTTTTGAGATTTTGCTTGATCTAGTAGTTATAAGTGATTGGTTAAGAACTATGTAGTAATGAAGCATGTATGCATGATTTTAAGCATGTTTAATGGTTGATTTGTGGATGAACTTATGAACTAGAGTATGACCATGTTTGGACAGAAAATAGTATTATTAACTTGAGGTTTGATTGGTGGTTGGTTGATTGTTGATTGGTGGTTGTGTTGAGTGTTTAAAAACACTGGAATCGCGTTTAAGCGCCGTTACCATGTCGAAATTTTCTTAGGTAGTTTGGACAGAGATCACGAATACTCTAAAGGGCATAAACATGAGATTTCTGACCATGATCATGTAGGTCCTGTTTCCTAGTTTGTTCTAGCGAAAGAATCGTATTGTTTTGATTTACGGTTTAGGAGAAACATCCGTTTTAGTGAAAGCGGTTTCACGTAACTAAGTGGTTCATTATATGAACTTTGAGATTGTGATCAAGCCCTTTAAAAATGGAATTAGGTCAATATATTAAAATGGATACTAACATGGACAGTTAGTAAGTAAATCGAGAAGGTTTCGGGTTAAAAAGATAATATTTCGATTTTATAAAAATGTCGGAACCAAAGCTACGCGAGGAGTAAGTTGTTCTGCACTCTACTGCCTAAACCTGCTGCTCTCGGGATTTTGATCCCCTTAAGCAGAAATTGTTTTTCAAGGATTTTGTTCTATTCTTTTTCTAGATCGCGCACGCGAAAACGGTGTGTCATTTCGATTAACGGTCAAGGAGATATGATCGTTTTAGTGAAAAGCGTGCGAATAGTAACTTTCCGTAGCTCATCCAAGTTTGAGAATACATTTCACCAAGTGAAACCCCTGTTTTGAGATCGAAACTTTTATGATAAATATTATAAATACTCAAGATTATTTTAGAAGTGGTCTCGTATTTAAATACGAGTTTTCGGATTTATTAAAATTGTTAGAGTACGAGTCGCGTAATAGTAACTCTATGAAAAGTCAACTCTAGAGTACTACTTTGACCAACAATTGCAACTAAGATAAAATGAGTATTTCGAGTCGATTAAAATACGAACCTTGTTGTGGAATAACGTGTCTACGTGATGTGTTTAACATATAGTTGACTTTAAATGAGTGTTATGAACGAATGATTACATTAGGGGACTGATCGAGTAATTCTTTGTTTATAGATTTGCGACAAGACTCGAACCCCTAATACCAAGGACTCAAGGCAAGTTTTCTTATTCCATGCTATGTTTTAAAGTACAATATTCTGATAATATGCATATGATAGATGCATGCTTTCAAATGTAATATATGCATACGATATTATGCATGCTTTCAAACCTCACGTCGTATATAGATGTGATGGTATTAACATTGTTGAGATAAAAATATGCATATGATAGATACATGCAAGTTTTCAAACCCTACACCATATAATGATGCTGTTGTGATATATGTTGTGATATTGCTAAATATGCTGCTTTATTGCTGTGAAATGATTTATAAACTGTTTTCGCTTTTAATAAAAAGCTGTATCAGGTATAAGGTTTATATACCAGATAATACTGGATATAAAACAAGGTTAAAGACTCTAATTAAAGAGTACTTGTACGATAGTTTTAAAACTTAGACCGGGAGTCAAATTATTATTTTGTTTTAAACTACTGTCAGAAGTTGGAAGGTTCCAGGGACAGTTATATTTTAAGGATTTATTAAATATCCCAATATCTATATAATTGGATATTTAAGGTGAGATATTTAAATAATATTATAATAAATATTATTTGAATATTATTTAATTAAGTGAATATTATTTTGAATATTCACTTAAGTGTTTTATATTGAATAATAATTCAATATTTATTAGTTGAATATTATTTAATTAAGTGAATATTATTTTGAATATTCACTTAAGTGTTTTATATTGAATAATAATTCCATACTTATTATTTGAGGATTATTTAACTAAGTGAATATTATTTTAAATATTCACTTAGGTGGTTTTATATTGAATAATAATTTAATATTTATTATTTGGGTATTTATTAAATATTCCAAATATGATTTAAAATCATAGAACCTTGTTATATGATTAAAGGTTCTATTATTTACACAAGTATATAAATTTCTGATTTTCAGAAAAGGTATTAAAATAGAGATTCCCAACTATTATCTTAAGATAGTTAAAGGTAATTAAATGCGGATAGGGTTTTCTAACTCATCGAAAATTTGGGAATCTAGTTCAAGAATTCGAGGACAGAGTTTTTCTTCCACTGTTCCTCTAGAATATCTATAACTAGGGGATGGCTTCCCCATTCAAGTAGAGTATTTCAAACTCGCTGAACTCTGAAATTTCAATAAACTCCCTGGTCATGATTTCAAAATACGTAGTAATCATCGGTAGTTTCTTTGACTAATGTCAACCCACACTTTGACTTACTCCTTTCAATTACTCTGGAGTAAGGTGTTCTGAACGGTTACAAAGTTTTGACAAGTATTGGTACTTGGGAAAAATGGAATTAAATTCCGATTTCCGTTTCATTAATATTTTTCATCATGGGAATTGGAAAGGCCTACACGACAATGAAATAGGTGCCGGGGTAGTGCCAAAATTATCAAGGCTTGCCCGGTGACAAAATAGGCGCCGTGGTAGTGATCTCTTGAGTGTTAAGGCTTGCCCGGTGACGAAATAGGCGCCGAGGTAGTGATCTCTTAGCACAATGGCCCATATGCGGTCAGGGTGATAACCGAACAGGAAGTCGTCCTTCTACTAGTAGAAAAGAAAAGTTACGATACAATGGCTGATCACCGTGTATCGGGTGTTCCAGTATATTCCCTTCCCTCCAATTGGAGTTGTGCTGCACATTGTAATGAAAGCCTAGGTGCTGAGTTACTGATAATGTGGCAGTGATGAGTAATGATGTTCCTCATACAGTAGTTGCACTATATGGTATGTTTTGACGAAAAGAATAATAAAATATCATTCTGTATACGAATGAAGTTTAAAGGTTTTCCTTCATGATAAAAGCTTACATATATGATTAAGCTACTATATCTGATTGTCGAGCTATAGTGCTCATTCTTGCTTCTTTTACAAAAGGTGTTCATTACTGATATTCTACAGTATTTTGAACAATATGAGATATCTAAATAGATATGCATGTATATATGTTGAGAAAGTATTTAAGATATACAGTATATTGAACTGTATAGTATTTTGAATCAATGGATAGGCTTTAAGCCTTGATTCCATTATTTGATATCTATTTTAAAAAGATATATTTTGAGTCTTGGTTATCATACTGATACCAAGGATTTCCAAATGATTACGAAGAATATATGAGTATGATTATAAGTCATACGGTATTTTGAACGGTATACTATTTGGGGGTCGAACCCTAGTAGTTTTTAAATATGGGTCCTATATGGATTATCTACCTGAAAGGTTTAAAATTTAAACTGGGATCGATTTCTTGCTGAGCGCTATTAGCTCATTCTTGCTTTATTAAAACTTTCAGCATGAAGAAAACATTGCCGATTCACCTCGTGTTACGAGAGCAAGGGAATGGAGAGACCACCCTTGAGTTAGTTCAGCAAGATGAATACTGCCGGAGTTAGCAGAATAGTTGCAGCTCGATTTTGTAAGAGTTGTTTTCGATTAGGTTTGTATTATTAAACCTTGTATAGAATTGTGAGGTCTATTATTGTAACTTCAGGTAGAGGTTGTAAATAATAGATGAGATCCTGGATAGTACATTTGGTTTGTAATAACAAGTGTTACTTATTGTTGCTCATTTCCAAGGCTATAACTTGTGTGTGTGTGCGTAAGTGATTGGGGTCTTTGGAGTTGTATTATTAGAATGTTGTAAGTAATGCAGGTATTGTATAATTGATGGAGCGTGACAACCCAGATTCCTGACCCCGGGTCTGGGGGTGTTACAGAAATGGTATCAGAGCGTTAAGTTATAAACTTGGATATGAGAGTGTTAAGAGTTATAAGTGAGAGAATGACGTGAGGACTGATATAGAGTTCGTAAAGTGGACTACCGGAAGTAGTACCATTGAGGATGTTAAGGTTAAAGAGTTTAGTAGAAGACTTATTGGAGGATCAATAGGACCGTTGAAGACCATCATAATGATGAGACGAATGTCTAGAATTATACCCGGATTATCAAGGACATTAAGATAAGACGCGAAGTAGAGTCTCGGTTGCAGTTGGGGTAAGGTCGGAATGGCCAATACCAATGGATAACTTGACTTAGTAAGAACCTAAGTGTTTGTAGTTCATCGTAGTTTTCCACGAGAAGGCAACACATGTGAAGATTGAGACGTTATAGTCCTTTACGCGATCCGAATTACTAAATTGCGTGGACTAGTTAAGGTATTATCTTGCGTATGAGGTCCAAGCCCTGAGAACAACGATTCCACCAGAGTTGGTATCTTTTCCGTCGATGGGTATTTTGTTACCTAAGAGGAAGACTGTTGCGTACACGTAGTACCAGAATGTTATCGTGAGACGAACGTGCTAAATCGCATCGCGAGTATATTTCGTACGATAGGCCATGATGGCTCGACTCAGAAATGAAAGACATGAAGAATGGATAGTGTGATTCTGATAAAGACACGAATGGTTGCAACGAGCAATGCGGCAATCTCAGGACCAACGAGGAACGAGACCTATGGTGGCCTGGGGTTGGATTCATTCGATACGACTAGTTTTGAGAAATTACATATACGTTAATCGACCTTCATCTTTTGAGGATGTGTTGATGCGGCCGTAGGAGGCCCAATCTCTGGACGATTATCGTGGAATGACGAATATGTTCGAACTCCCAACCTGATTGCGAATTTGTACGTTTTTGAGGTACCGTTGGTTAGTTCCCTAAGCCATAAAGGCAGAAAGATAAGATCATCCTCGTACGGGTGATGTTAGAAATTATGATGACCATTGACTTTTTGGTATCTACTTGCTGGTACACTACTCAATCTAAAACCATTCATGCCCGTGTTACCTTGAATAGTTCATGTCAGGTAACCTTTCCAGTTTCCTACTTCAACTTGGGATGCAACCAACTATTGTTAAGTATTCATCTTATTTCTTCATATTTGGACTCCTCAGTCGAGTTCATAAATATCTAGCTATGTGTTTAAAACATAGATGATGTATATTTCAGAGACTACTCGTGAATTCTTTTCTTCTATTAAAGAGAGATTTGCACATCAGACGTTGAAATCGTAGAAAGGATATCAATTTGATATTGATATTCCGAATTCAATTCTATCGGAGAATTTGACAAAGTTTATGTACGGAGACACCTTGGGTGGACCGTTTCACTGATGAGGAATGTTTGATGGGAGGTTATCGATTGTTCTGATACCAAGAACTTTCTATCCAGACCCTATATTCTATTCAAGGGTTATAATTACCTTGTTCGTCCCAAACTTATTTACTCTTCTTTCCGATTCATTATCCGAGTAGTCAAAATTTTGCTTTCTTTCTTTCTTCGACTACGATGTCGAGATTTTGTACTAATAGATTGAAAATGGCTAATTATATGTGCCATTATGAGTGACTAGTTAAGTGTTCTAACTAGTTGAAATTTTAATGATATGATGAAAATCTAGCTAATTATCCTAGCTAGATGCTGCGTCCCAAACTAATCGAACTAGCAAATTTTGTTCAGCTAGTTGTTAATGTTTATTGAAATGAACTAGTTATTGTATCACTAAGTTCAACTTCCGGTCAAATTTATATAAGTGAATTCACAATGCATTTGTATGCAGTGAAGTATGGTGGGAAGATTTTCAAACGATAATTTGATTGAGACCTAACCAGGTCGCCCCCTCAGCGAGAATTTTTACAAAGTTTTTTTTTTGTGTATGTAAAGCATTCAGTTGCTTGAAGTATTCTTGGTAACATGCAAGTATTTTCCTTAGTATTTGAAAAAGTAGAGTGTTGAAGCTGAGAGCTAAAACGAATGAGTACGACAAGTTATGAATTGAAGTTTACGGAAATTGCCAAGGTTGTTTCGCATGATGCGAATCCAGAATAACGAAGTGAACGAAATGGCTGATTATGTTACCTTGGTTAATGAAACGACAGTGATAGAAATGGAAGTTAAGTGGACGAGAAAGAAATGGGAATAAAGAAAATAGAGTATGAAACGTGAATAGATTGAGAAAGAAAGAAGGTAAGAATTCAGATTGTCGGACGAGGGAACGATTGACCTCGAAGGATGTGAAACTTGTTTAGCGACTGTGATGGATACGAAACAGGAAGTACTTAGTGTACTGAAAATCCATGTTGGCAACGAATTCGAGGATGTATTTCCAGAAGATCTTCCGGGGTTACCACCCGATAGAGATATAAAGTCTACTATAGAATTAGCTCCAAGAACGGCGCCAGTTTCGAAGGCCCCGTACCGACTAGCTCCAGTCGAGATGAAGAAATTAGTCGCTCAACTCTAGGAATTATTAGATAAAGGAATGATAAGACCAAGGGCGTCACCGTGGGATGCACCCGTGTTATTGGTGAAGAAAAAGGACGGCAACATGAGGCTGTGCATAAACTATCGAAAGATGAATAGGCTAACAGTTAAGAATGAATACCCCTGCCAAGGATCGGTGATTGGATCGATCAGCTGCATGATGCAGTTAAATTCTAGAAGATTGATTGAGAACTGGATGCCACCAGTGTAATATTAAACTTGAGGACGTACCCAAGACTGCGTTTCGCACCAGGTATGGACACTACGAGTTTTAGTGATGTCGTTGGGATAACGAATGCCCCTGCAACTTTAATGGACTTGAGGAATCGAGTTTTCGAGAAGTATTTGGATAAGTGTGTCATAGTGACATCGTCAATATTTTGGGTTTACCTCAAAGACCGAGGAAGAACATGCAGAACATTTGAGGATCGTGTTAGAAGCACTGAGGAGAGAAAAGTTTCCAGAAATTAAAGAAGAGACTAGTCACAGTCCTGTGCTGGTACTGCCAGACGGGAAGGGAGATTTTGTGATCTATAGCGACACATCGCATAAAGGATTAGAGTGTGTGCTTATGCAGCACGGAAAGGTAATTGCGTATGCATCCAGGCAATTAAAGGAATATGAATTTAGATACCCTACGCTTGACTTAGAATGGGCAGCGATAGTTTTCGCTTTAAAGTTTTGGAGGCACTAATTGTATGGAAAGAAGTGCGAGATTTATACAAATCATAAGAGCATTAGATACACTTTCCCAGAAAGAACTTACCATGAGGATTGAAAAGGTAGCTAAGGCTGATCAAGGATTATGACGGTGGGATCCTTTACCACCCAGGGAAGGCCAATGTGGTGGCCAATGCCCTTAGTCTGAGAGATTTAAGATGATAACATCATTGGATAAAGTTAATCCAAGGATTTAAGAAAATGGAAATTGAGGTTAAGATAACCGGAAATGGTATGGAGAGACTAGTTGAGATTGCAATGCAACCGGAATTGCTGCAGGAAATCAAGTTATGTCAAGAGCGAATGACGAGTAAAGGTAGGAAGTCAATGTTGGAGAAAACATTAAAGACTAGAAAGATGATAAAGGAATCATAAGGTATTTTTACCAAGTTGGGATTCCAAATGTTCAAGAGATAAAGGATGCTAAATTTTTTCGGAATGACTAATAAGAGGAACTGAAAGGATGAAGTTTGAAGTTACGAGAACAACAAGGATTATTTAAAGGTCCTGATTGAGCCAGAATAAATTAAGGAATAAAGATCTGTCATAAAGAGACAGCCACGCGGAGAGTACAAAAAGGTAAAGAAAATTTAGGAAATGTGACTGGTGGCCGGATAGATAAAAGGATTTATCAATTGGTAAGTAAATATTAGATATGTCAGAAAATGAAGGCAGAACAAAGACCTAGTTGACTATCACAGTTAGTAGAGATTCCCGATTAGGAATGTAATTTTACTATAATGGATTCTGTGATAGGATCAACAAGAATCAAGTCGGACTATGACATCAATTGAGCTATAATTGATGGATCAAATGAGTCTACTCATATTTTGTTATCAGCAAGAGAACGTTAACCGAAGAGTTACGAAAGAGATAGTTGGGTGACGTGGAGTTCCAGTCACCATCGTGTCAGATAAGAACCAATGATTGAACTCCCGATTCGGGAGGAGTTTTCCAAACATGTTTGGCAACGAGATTGAGTGCGAGTACTACATAGGATCTGCAGACCGGCGGACCGACCGGAAGAAACATTTCAGACAACCGAAGTTATGGTAAGTGTTGTACCGTCGATTACAAGGATAATCGGATGTTGATAGAAAATGGGTGTATAAAAGAGTACAACCAGAATTGGCGTATATAAAGCGTCCGATAGATATCACAGACCGGAATGAGTAAGTGTTGTAAGGAACCAGAGGGTTGAAGAGTCAACCTGGAAACTGGAAGATTCCTATATTGAAAGAGTAACCTCGGCTATTTTCTTAGATTCCGGGACGGAATCCTTTTAAGAAGGGGAGACTGTAATAACCCCAAATTTTGGACTTAGTTAAAAAATTTTGAGGAATAGTAAATGTGATGAATAGTAAATTTGCTGATGGAAAATTTTTCAGACCACACTATGTGGATGATATGGAATGAATGTTTCGAGGTTATATTATTGATGTATAGGAAGAATAAGTGAATGTAAACGCGATCAGAATCAGGAGATTCCAACTTTAAATTTTGTTCACTATTCATCGGACAATCAAGGATTTATTGATTTGATCGTTTTGAGGAAGTATGTAGAATGAGAAATCTAGGATCATATATTAAACCAAGGTAGTGGAAAGATCAAGGAAGTATTCCCTAGCTTTGGTACAGAGAAACGTTTTTAAAATCATTTGGAACTATCGCGAAACAAAAGCGTAATAAATTATGGATTAAACCCTAACCAAAGGAGAAGTATCATATAAGATCGTATATGGGACTCGTTGGAATTTGGGAATAAGTAATTCTGGAATTAAGATGATTTAAGCGATCAAAAACGATCCCAAATGGATAGTAAAAATTTCCGAACTCCGAACAATTTGAAAATTCAGGGAAAGCTTTGTGGAGTTAAATGATGACTAATTGAGCAATCGGAATTTGAAAACAAGATCAAGGACTCGAGAAAGTAGAATAAAAACGAGTGCACGGAAGATGTGGTGCTTAACGAGCCACGTGAGTGCATTGTCGGCTTGTTGTGAGCCAAGCAACCTTCCCACCACAAGATTTGAACACATCACCACCTTGTCACCATTTTCTTCAAAGAATCACCCAATGGATGACACTTGGCATTGGTGACTTAACCATTCTTTTAACCACACAAATTAAAAGTGTGTAATTAAGTTTTATTACACAAAAAGAAAGAAAAGAAAGAAAGTATTCATCTCCCCCATTTCTCCCAAATTCTGATCAGCTTGAACATGGTGGAAAGAAAAATTCATATCTCCACTTCTATCCATCCTTAAATCACCAAATTTTAACCATATCTTCTCCACTCCATGGGTAACATTCGTTCAAAATTTCATGGTCAAAAAAGGAGTGTAGCCTAGCCAAATATTTTCCCCAAGTTGGAGAACCCAATCTGTCCAGTTTCTGTCCAGCGGAAAGATGGGCTCAAAACCCTAGCTAGGAAGCTTCAAATTTGATGATCTATAACTCAAAGGAAATCTTATGAAGAGCACAAGGTCTGGTAAAAGGTTTAGCACCAAACTCTTATTTTTCGATTTGTTATGGATTTTACAAGATGATGATGAATAGTGATGTGAATAGTAAACTCATAAGATCTTGTTTTGTTTTGATGATTTTAGGTTTGATTAGCATAGTTAAGGAGCAAGGAAGGATATACCATCCATAGATAACCTTTTTTAAGTTCCAAAGAAGGTATAAAACTTCTTTCCTTTTTGAGATTTTGCTTGATCTAGTAGTTATAAGTGATTGGTTAAGAACTATGTAGTAATGAAGCATGTATGCATGATTTTAAGCATGTTTAATGGTTGATTTGTGGATGAACTTATGAACTAGAGTATGACCATGTTTGGACAGAAAATAGTAGTATTAACTTGAGGTTTGATTGGTGGTTGGTTGATTGTTGATTGGTGGTTGTGTTGAGTGTTTAAAAACACTGGAATCACGTTTAAGCGCCGTTACCATGTCGAAATTTTCTTAGGTAGTTTGGACAGAGATCACGAATACTCTAAAGGGCAGAAACATGAGATTTCTGACCATGATCATGTATGCCCTGTTTCCTAGTTTGTTCTAGCGAAAGAATCGTATCGTTTTGATTTACGGTTTAGGAGAAACATCCGTTTTAGTGAAAGCGGTTTCACGTAACTAAGTGGTTCATTATATGAACTTTGAGATTGTGATCAAGCCCTTTAAAAATGGAATTAGGTCATTATATTAAAATGGATACTAACATGGACAGTTAGTAAGTGAATCGAGAAGGTTTCGGGTTAAAAAGATAATTTTTCGATTTTATAAAAATGTCGGAACCAAAGCTACGCGAGGAGTAAGTGGTTCTGCACTCTACTGCCTAAACCTGCTGCTCTCGGGATTTTGATCCCATTAAGCAGAAAAACATTTTCAAGGATTTTGTTCTATTCGTTTTCTAGATCGCGCACGCGAAAACGGTGTGTCATTTCGATTAACGGTCAAGGAGATATGAGCGTTTTAGTGAAAGACGTGCGAATAGTAACTTTCCGTAGCTCATCCAAGTTTGAGAATACATTTCACCAAGTGAAACCCCTGTTTTGAGATCGAAACTTTTATGATAAATATTATAAATACTCAAGATGATTTTAGAAGTGGTCTCGTATTTAAATACGAGTTTTCGGATTTATTAAAAGTGTTAGAGTACGAGTCGCGTAATAGTAACTCTATGAAAAGTCAACTCTAGAGTACTACTTTGACCAACCATTGCGACTAAGATAAAAGGAATATTTCGAGTCGATTAAAATACGAACCTTGTTGAGGAATAACGTGTCTACATGATGTGTTTAACATATAGTTGACTTTAAATGAGTGTTATGAACGAATGATTACGTTAGGGGACTGATCGAGTAATTCTTTGTTTATAGATTTGCGACAAGACTCGAACCCCTAATACCAAGAACTCAAGGCAAGTTTTCTTATTCCATGCTATGTTTTAAAGTACAATATTCTGATAATATGCATATGATAGATGCATGCTTTCAAATGTAATATATGCATACGATATTATGCATGCTTTCAAAACTCACGTCGTATATAGATGTGATGGTATTAACATTGTTGAGATGAAAAATATGCATATGATAGATGCATGCAAGTTTTCAAACCCTACACCATATAATGATGCTATTGTGATATATGTTGTGATATTGCTAAATATGCTGCTTTATTGCTGTGAAATGATTTATAAACTGTTTTCGCTTTTAATAAAAAGTTGTATCAGGTATAAGGTTTATATACTAGATAATACTGGATATAAACCAAGGTTAAAGGTTAAAGACTCTATGTAAAGAGTACTTGTACGATAGTTTTAAAACTTAGACCGGGAGTCAAATTATTATTTTGTTTTAAACTACTGTCAGAAGCTGGAAGGTTCCAGGGACAGTTATATTTTAAGGATTTATTAAATATCCCAATATCTATATAATTGGATATTTAAGGTGAGATATTTAAATAATATTATAATAAATATTATTTGAATATTATTTAATTAAGTGAATATTATTTTGAATATTCACTTAAGTGTTTTATATTGAATAATAATTCAATATTTATTATTTGAATATTATTTAATTAAGTGAATATTATTTTGAATATTCACTTAAGTGTTTTATATTGAATAATAATTCCATACTTATTATTTGAGGATTATTTAACTAAGTGAATATTATTTTAAATATTCACTTAGGTGGTTTTCTATTGAATAATAATTTAATATTTATTATTTGGGTATTTATTAAATATTCCAAATATGATTTAAAATCATAGAACCTTATTATATGATTAAAGGTTCTATTATTTACACAAGTATATAAATTTCTGATTTTCAGAAAAGGTATTAAAATAGAGATTCCCAACTATTATCTTAAGATAGTTAAAGGTAATTAAATGCGGATAGGGTTTTCTAACTCATCGAAAATTTGGGAATCTAGTTCAAGAATTCGAGGACAGAGTTTTTCTTCCACTGTTCCTCTAGAATATCTATAACTAGGGGATGGCTTCCCCATTCAAGTAGAGTATTTCAAACTCGCTGAACTCTGAAATTTCAATAAATTCCTTGGTCATGATTTCAAAATACGTAGTAATCATCGGTAGTTTCGTTGACTAATGTCAACCCACACTTTGACTTACTCCTTTCAATTACTCTGGAGTAAGGTGTTCTGAACGGTTATAAAGTTTTGATAAGTATTGGTACTTGGGAAAAATGGAATTAAATTCCGATTTCCGTTTCATTAATATTTTTCATCATGGGAATTGGAAAGGCCTACACGGTAATGAAATAGGTGCCGGAGTAGTGCAAAAATTATCAAGGCTTGCCCGGTGACGAAATAGGCGCCGTGGTAGTGATCTCTTGAGTGCTAAGGCTTGCCCGGTGACGAAATAGGCGCCGAGGTAGTGATCTCTTAGCACAATGGCCCATATGCGGTCAGGGTGATAACCGAACAAGAAGTCGTCCTTCTACTAGTAGAAAAGAAAAGTTATGATACAACGGCTGATCACCATGTATCGGGTGTTCCAGTATATTCCTTTCCCTCCAATTGGAGTTGTGCTGCACATTGTAATGAAAGCCTATGTGCTGAGTTACTGATAATGTGGCAGTGATGAGTAATGATGTTCCTCATACAGTAGTTGCACTGTATGGTATGTTTTGACGAAAAGAATAATAAAATATCATTCTATATACGAATGA
The DNA here is from genome assembly GCA_030848705.1 of Heracleum sosnowskyi. Taxonomy (NCBI): domain Eukaryota; kingdom Viridiplantae; phylum Streptophyta; class Magnoliopsida; order Apiales; family Apiaceae; genus Heracleum; species Heracleum sosnowskyi. The sequence goes on from CM061239.1 coordinate 106,563,668, forward strand.
AGTTTAAAGGTTTTCCTTCATGATAAAAGATTACATATATGATTAAGCTGCTATATCTGATTGTCGAGCTATAGTGCTCATTCTTGCTTCTTTTACAAAAGGTGTTCATTACTGATATTCTACAGTATTTTGAACAGTATGAGATATCTAAATAGATATGCATGTATATATGTTGAGAAAGTATTTAAGATATACAGTATATTGAACTGTATAGTATTTTGAATCAATGGATAGGCTTTAAGCCTTGATTCCATTATTTGATATCTATTTTAAAAAGATATGTTTTGAGTCTTGGTTATCATACTGATACCAAGGATTTCCAAATGATTACGAAGAATATATGAGTATGATTATAAGTCATACAATATTTTGAACGGTATACTATTTGGGGGTCGAACCCTAGTAGTTTTTAAATATGGGTCCTATATGGATTATCTACCTGAAAGGTTTAAAGATTTAAACTGGGATAGATTTCTTGCTGAGCGCTATTAGCTCATTCTTGCTTTATTAAAACTTTCAGCATGAAGAAAACATTGCCTATTCACCTCGTGTTACGAGAGGAAGGGAATAGAGAGACCACCCTTGAGTTAGTTCAGCAAGATGAATATTGCCGGAGTTAGCAGAATAGTTGCAGCTCGATTTTGTAAGAGTTGTTTTCGATTAGGTTTGTATTATTAAACCTTGTATAGAATTGTGAGGTCTATTATTGTAACTTCAGGTAGAGGTTGTAAATAATAGATGAGATCCTGGATAGTACATTTGGTTTGTAATAACAAGTGTTACTTATTGTTGCTCATTTCCAAGGCTATAACTTGTGTGTGTGTGCGTAAGTGATTGGGGTCTTTGGAGTTGTATTATTAGAATGTTGTAAGTAATGCAGGTATTGTATAATTGATGGAGCGTGACAACCCAGATTCCTGACCCCGGGTCTGGGGGTGTTACACCCCTTATGGCAGATCTATTCAACGCATCTGAAAGACATTCCACACACAAGAGAAATAAATATGGAGAGAGAGGGTCTCCTTGACGGAGCCCTCGTTCAGGAATTATCGGCCCAACTGAGGAGCCATTGAAACAAACCTCGTATGACACCGTTGTGACACAAAGCATAATCCAATTAATCCAAGCACTGCAAAACCCCATCTTTCTCATTTGATGCCGCAAGAAATTCCAATCCACTCTATCATAAGCCTTACTAATATCTATGTAACACCCCAGTCCCACATCGAGTAGATTTGGGACTTCTGTTCAGTTTATAAGACAAAGTACTACTACTAATTAGCACCAATAAAATCATGATATTTTGGGGGCCTGTGGTGGGCTAGTCGTTACCCAAGTTGGCTGCGTTTGGGCCAGTAGGCTTCGGTTTATTCGGACTCGGAATCGGGATTTGACCGGATTTTCGAAAAAGGCTCGGGATTTGACCCGGGTTCTCACATATGGTATCAGAGCCGACTCTCGAAAGCTTGTCGAGGCAAGTTGCCGGAGGTGGGGACACGAAGGCTGGTGGTATTATCCCACAATGGACAGAGATCCGGAGGTGGGGACACGAAGCCAGCCGGTATTATCCCACAATGGCTAAGGAGGTACGATCTTGGAACCTATGGGATATCCGTTCAGGCTTGACGAGGACGTCAAGAGTTTAAGTGGGGGAGTTTGTAACACCCCAGTCCCACATCGAGTAGATTTGGGACTTCTGTTCAGTTTATAAGACAAAGTACTACTACTAATTAGCACCAATAAAATCATGATATTTTGGGGGCCTGTGGTGGGCTAGTCGTTACCCAAGTTGGCTGCGTTTGGGCCAGTAGGCTTCGGTTTATTCGGACTCGGAATCGGGATTTGACCGGATTTTCGAAAAAGGCTCGGGATTTGACCCGGGTTGTCACAATCTAACTTTAAAGCCATCTCTCCTGCTTGTCCTGTTTTCTTCCGCTTCATGTGATGTAACATTTCAAAAGCAACAAGCACATTATCTGTAATGTTACGACCCGCAATAAAAGCCGACTAATTTTCCGAAATCAACTTTGGAAGTAACACCTTTAGACGGTTTGCAAGAACTTTAGCCAAAAATTTATACAAAACATTACATAACGCAATAGGTCTAAAATCCTTCATATTACTGGCACCTGTCTTCTTCGGAATTAAAACCAGATTCGTATGATTAAACTCAGCAGGAAAAGGACAATTAGTTAGCCATGACTTACAGCACGCGAAAACATCTTTTCCAATGCGCTCCCAAAAATGTTGATAAAAGGCTGGATTCAACCCGTCCGGTCCAGATGCTTTATCTGATTCACTGCTATAGTAAACTCCTCATAAGAAATTTCCTGAACAAGCTTGATGTTTTGCTCCCTTGAGACTCTAACCTGAGTCGTGCTATCCTCCACTCGTACTTTAGCTGATGCTTTAAAGATTGTTTGGTAATAATCTTGAATTACTCTGCACATCCCTTCATGGTTTTCTACTCTGTCTCCTGTGTCCTTTTCCAGGTAGCTGATATGATTTGTTTTCTTCCTACTCGTTGTTGTTGCATGGAAAAACTTGGTATTTGCATCCCCTTCTTCTAACCAGAAGAGTTTGGCCTGTTGCTTCCAATATGTTTCCTCTTGTAATAGAAGATCATTCATCCTGTCCACTTCTTCCAAATAACTACCCACCCCAACTGTATCAACTCGATTAACTAACCCAGCAATAACTTCCCTCTGCTTCCGTATTTTCTCCTGAAATTTATTGAAGAACTTCTTCCCCCATTTAGCCATAAACGAAGTTAAAATATGGTAATAAAATGATGTGGAGTTTCACTACAGGTCTCTAGAGGTTCGACAAATATAGCCAATGTGTTGAGGTTGGCTAAATTTTTAGCTAACAAGAACGTCCCATTGGAGATTACAAAATTTTATACATTGGCTATAAATTTTATTTATGGCATATTTTATCCAATTTTAGCTAAGAGTTCTTTGTGGTTGGAGATGCTCTTAGGGAACATGGGGGTTCGAACATGGGGGTTCGAATCTCATTAAATACAAGATGGGTGTGTGCGTATATTTAATTAGTAAAAAACTAGTTTACTAAGTCGTGCCTCGCAACGGTTTTGTAACAATCTAAATTTTTCTAAAACTTATTCTATAATATATGTTTTTACATAAAATAAGATTTATAACATTAAATTAAGTTTTTTTTTTGAATTTTCTCCTTTGTTTTGATTATTTACCAAAATTTTGAATAATTATAGAAAAGGACAATTCTTTAATATTTTTTATTCTTTTAATATTATATCAAATATTAGTATATTTATCATCATTTTCATTTTTCTCAAAATTCATATTCCAACTTCTATTTTAAAATACATAATATAACATCAATATTAAATTCTAGCACATAATTTGCTCCTCTAATAAATCGCTCACTCATTAAACATGTTTTTCTCTCATTGACCCGCTTTCTCATTAAACAGATAACAAACTAATTTACTAAATAAATTACATAATTTGTTTTATCAATTTTATTTTATCATAAAATTTAATTTATTATTTTTAAAAAAAAATCTAAATTTTTATTGTTTAAAATATGGGTACTTGAGAAAATAAATGAAAAGAAAATTAGACTTCTATAAATTTTATTTCATTTCATTCTATAGAAACTTGCATTTTCTATAAGTAATATCTTCTATATATATTAGAAAGTAAAATTTAAAAAAATGATTTTTAATATATATATATATATATTATATAAATAGATTAAAAGTGAGTTTTTTACAAAAATATAATGAGAACATAATTTCTAATAGGTTTTTTAGAATAATATTAAGATGATAATCTAATTTCAAAATAAATTATAGAACTTCAAGAAAAAATATATGAAAATATTAGGATCCTAACTTTGAGTTTAAACTAAAGTTTAAGAGAATATCAAAATCTTAATTTGACTTGAACATAAATTTTAGGAGAATATAAAGATAGTAATTGACTTAAGAAGAAGGCTTACAAGAATATAAATATAAGGTAATTGAGATTTTCATTACTAAAGATTTAAAAGGAAGTTGAGATATTTTCCAATAAAAAACTTAGGAGAATATTAATTAAGATTTTCATTACTAAATATTTAAAAAGAAATTGAGATATTTTCCAATTAGAAAACTTAGGAGACTATTAAAATTATATATTTAGTTTATTCCATTAGTTTATATTTCAAAGGCAAGTTAAAGGCAATTAAAATATTAAAAATTTATATTTAGTCTCCTCTATTAGTAAAAATTTTAAAAGTAAAAATACTAAAATTTTATATTTAGTTTCCTCCATTAGTAAAGATTTTAAAGGCAATTGAGATATTTTTGAATTTTTAATATTAATAATTCAAAAAATTCTGATTTATACTGTTTAAAATATAGGTTCTCGAGAAAATAAATAAAAAGGAAATAATACTTCTATATTTTATAGAAACTTGTCTTTTTTGTAAGTATTATATTCTATAGAAATTAGAAGGTAAAAATTAAAATATTGATTTTTAATATATATATGAGTTGTTTTCAGTGTAGGACAAGATAAATATTAGACCACTTAGACTGAATAATAACCATTAGATTTAAATATATCTAATGGTCAAGATGAAAATAACTCATTACCATTTTTGTAAATAAAATGTTCTACAAGGTTATTTAAAGAAGTAATTCAAATCGTATGTAATATGTATAGACGCATATCATCGGAGTAGTACATACAAATATCATTCCCAAAATAAATCACGACCATATTGAAATCTTCTAAATAGGAGTTTTTCATCCTAATCATCCCCAACCACCTCGATCTTTAACCTCATAAACAGAGAATCAATACTCCAATTGAATGAGTCACATTTTTAGGGTTTTTAATCATCAGTTTTGCAGGAAGAGGGAATCGGAGAGGATATGAGTAAAGGTAAAATTTCGGAACTTGTTTCGCTTTTGTATTTTTTAGAATTTTCCTTTTCCCATTTAATTTGCTTTTAATCATAATCTATGAAAAATGTTTTGTAATTGTGCAATATAACAATTGTTAGGGCTATGTATTTAGCTTTGGTTTCGGTTATTTTTTTTTGCTTGAATGAAAGTAGTATTATAGTGTGACAACCCGAGTCAAATCCCGAGCCTTTTTCGAAAATTGGGTCAAGTCCCGATTCCTAGTCCGAATAAGCCGAAACCTACTGGCCCAAACACAACTAACTTGGGTAACGACTAGTCCACCACAGGCCCCCAAAATATCATGATTTTGTTGGTGCTAATTAGTAGTAGTACTTTGCCTTATAAACTAAACAGAAGTCCCAAATCTCCTCGATGTGGGACTGGGGTGTTACAAACTCCCCCACTTAAACTCTTGACGTCCTCGTCAAGCCTGAACGGATAGCCCATAGGTTCCAAGATCGTTCCTCCCTAGCCATTGTGGGATAATACCGGCTGACTTCGTGTCCCCACCTCCGGACCTCTGTCCATTGTGGGATAATACCACCAGCCTTCGTGTCCCCACCTCCGGCAACTTGACGAATCAAGCTTTCGAGAATCGGCTCTGATACCATATGTGACAACCCGAGTCAAATCCCGAGCCTTTTTCGAAAATCGGGTCAAGTCCCGATTCCGAGTCCGAATAAGCCGAAACCTACTGGCCCAAACGCAACCAACTTGGGTAACGACTAGCCCACCACAGGCCCCCAAAATTTTATGATTTTGTTGGTGCTAATTAGTAGTAGTACTTTGCCTAATAAACTGAACAGAAGTCCCAAATCTCCTCGATGTGGGACTGGGGTGTTACATATAGGTAGTGATCGTACTACAATTGTATAGGGTAGTACAATGATTATTGAATGCATGTACTTGGATTTTGTCTCAGGTTTCCTTTTTATGTTTCGTTTTTGTTTGAAAGACATTAGTAGTATAGTGAGTATTTGTACTGCAAATGGATAGTACAATTGAGATTTTTTCTAATGTTTAGTATTAATAATTCAAAATTTTGAGAAAATTAGAAAAATAGATCGAAGCGATTTGATAGCCGCCACCTCACCACCCACGTCTTCTACTTTATATAAGTACTAGTCGACTAAGCCGCGCTTCGCAGCGGCCCTATAATTGTTTTGTAAAATTTTAAATATTAACAATTTTAAAAATAAAAACAATATATATATATATATATATATATATATATATATATATATATGTGTGTGTGTGTGTGTGTGTGTGTGTAGTGACAATATTTTACAAAGTAACATAAATAAGCAATAAAATAAACCATTGACATATTTTAATGCCGATTTTGTATCATATTTTTTTGATCTGACACCCGTCACACTAAATATATATAACAAAATACTAAACATATGTAGTAATATAAATTTAAGTATTAACCACCACTTAATTCTTCAACCATTCATATTATCACAAAAATAAAAAATTTCTTAAATATTCCTAAACTTTATATGCCGATTTTGTGTCATGTTTTTTGAGACGACGCCCGTTGCATAAATACATATAAATAAAAATTACTAAAAAAATATTCAACAATAAAATTTAAGTATTAACCACCGCTTCAAACTTCAACAATTACTATCATAACAAAAATTAAAAATTTCTTAAATACCCCTAAACTTTATGTGCCGATTTTGTCTCATACTTCCTTGAACCGACGCCCATTGCACTAAATACATATAAAGTAAAAAAAAAATACTAAAATTAAGCAATAATAAAATTTTAATTATTAACCACCGCTTCGAAGTTCAACTATTTGTATTATCACAAGATTACAAATTTCTTAAATACTTGTAGATGTTATAAAAAAACTTTTTAGTGCGTACATTTGCATCATTATAATATAAAAGATTCATCATGTAAACATAATCGATTTTTATATAATCATTGTCCTTCTTGTGAATTTGAATGTAATGAAGGGATTTCAATTTTAGTTTAGTTAAGAAAAAAAATTAACATTTGTTTAATTGAATTCTGAACAGGATTGACTTTTATACGATGATTGTTTTTACTATGAATCTGAATGTAAATAAAGAAATTCAATTCTCTAAACATGATTAATTAAAATATTTATGAGATAGTGGTATTGAATAACTCTAATTAATTCCCAAAATCTCAAAAAGAATATATATCAAAAATTATATACAAAGATAACATTCAATATAATTATTATTAGATATAGAAATTAACTAAAAAAATTAGAAAAAATTGTATACACGTATGTATTGTTAATCGTCACTTTGTTTAGATCCATAAACTCGCCTTTCCAATTTGTGTTAAACCCTATCAAGACATATATACCTAACATATTCATAAATCCAAAAAACTGATTAACAATAGTTTGTATATGTTTAATAGTAGAGTTTTACCCTTTTTTCCATAAAACAATATCTCTCTCTCTTCAAAAGAGTTGCCGCCCCTTCCCCCTTCTTTTTTAATATAGCCGATGGGGCTTCCACCGGTTTATCTCCGGTGGAAAGCCCCAATCATTTTCTTTCTTTTAGTTTGTTTCTTATTTTCTTTAATAGTTTTCCTTTTTGGGTAAGGTTTTCTACCCATTTAGTTTGTTTTTTAGATCTAAATCTTCGGAGTTTCCGGTTTCCTTTCTTCTTCAAGCGGAGTTTATTGGATTTGAGAGTGGACCGATTATCTCTTATTGTGGTTTCGTTTTTTCAGATCTAAGATATTTTAATTTGGATTTTAGTTTGCAATTTCAGTTTGTTTTTCTCTCCATGGTTAGTGGGTGTTGTTTTCTCTCCTTTATTGTGAGTGCTGGTTTTGATTTAGTGATAAAAGTTTGTATGGAATTGCAATTATGGTCGATAGCTCAAACAGGTTACGGTGAAGCAGGTTACGGTGAAGCGGGTACATGTAAATATATCATCTTCAACATATTGCTTGACCATCTCTTCAGGAGAATAGACGATTGTATCTATTTTATGTTTGTTCGACTCGACTATCTTTGTAGATGTCGTATGACTTTTCATTAATGAATTAACTCCATTGTTCTTCAAAAAAAAAATAGTTTGTATATGTTGTGTGCTCTGCTGCTAAGTATGCATATATATAACCTATAACCTGCAAAACCTCAAGTTATAGATGCCGGAAGATGTCATAAAGAAGAAAATAAATTAAAATATACAAACAGTTATCTTCAATATGCAGTGTTATTAATGCACACGAATTATCATAAAATCCTCAAATTTGTCATGTGATGAAAACTAATCAGTATGTCATGCTTTTATATGCAATTTAAGATATAAGAAAGATTAAATTCTGAATATGATTATAATATAAAGCTTAAATCCTAAATAGGATTGTAATATAACATTATAATAAAGATTAAATTCTAAAAAAGATTGATTTTTATATATTTATTGTCTTTCATATAAATTCGAATCTAAGTAAATAAAATTATTTTATTGAATTAAAATAGAGAAATTCTAGAAAAATAGATTGGAACTTAAATAGGATTTAATTTAGTTGAGAATTGAAGTTAATTTTGTTTAATTAAATTTTAAATATGATTAACTTTTATATATTTATTGTCTTTGCTAAAAATTCAAATTGAATTAAAATAGTGAAAATCTAGAAAAATAGATTAAAACTTAAATATGATGTAAGTTAGTTGAGAAAAAAAGATAATAGTTGTTTATTTAAATTTTAAATAAGATTGACTTTTATATATTTATTGAATTTCCTGGAAATTTGAATGTAAATAAAAAATGTCTTCGCTAAAAATTCAAATGTAAATAAGAAAATTTAATTTTATTGAATAAAAATTGAGAAGCTCTAGAAAAATAGATAAATATTTTTCGGACGATCTGAGAACTCCTACGGGTTTTCCTTTATATAAAAAAAAGATATTGATTACGTGAGTATTTTTTTAACATATAAACTTACTTGTTAAGGATTATTATTGCAATTCATTTCATATATAAACAACACTAATTATATAATTATCACGGGTCTTCAAAATAGTTGGTGAGTTTTGAAGGCCAACCAGAATTTAACAAAAAATTTAGACTTAAATAATATAATATTAATTTTTTTATTATAACTGAGATTAAAATAAATGATTAATAAAATAAATTTTTATACAACTAAAACTACTGCTAATTGTTCGCATTTAATGCAGATTGAAAGTTTATGTAAAAGAACTCTGCAATTTCATTGCTTGTGAACTAGTGATTACAAAAGATAAACTGTACATCATCTCTCTCTCTCTCTCTATCTTTATACTATCTGTACAAGAGTAATAGAAGCTTCTAATATCTAACTAACTCTTGGCGGGAACTAACTAACTGTGAATACAAAAATGTCAAGTGACAACACATTGTTTTGACTTTGACTTTGTTTCTTGTGTCAATACTGCTAAACTAGTATTACTAGTATTACTAATATCCCCCCTCAAGTTGGGAGGTGGTGAAGAAGAAACCAAACCCAACTTGGATAATAAATCCTGAAACTGTGGAGAAGGAACGATCTTGGTGAGAACATCAGCCAGCTGACTCTTGGTAGGAAGATAAGTAAGTTGAAGAATGCCTTCCAAAACTTTGTCTCTAGTAAAATGACAATCAATCTCTATATGTTTAGTCCTTTCATAAAATACTGGATTCTTGGCAATATGCAATGCAGATTGATTATCACAATGAAGCTGTACTGGTTTTAAATCATGAACACCTAGTTCCTCTAACAATCTTACAGTCCACACAACCTCAGATGCTGCAGATGCCATGGCCCTGTATTCAGCCTCTGAAGAAGACCGGGATACAGTGGATTGCTTCTTAGATTTCCAAGTCATGGGAGAATTTCCTAACAATAGTACATACCCTGTAACAGATCTTCTTGTATCCGAACAAGAAGCCCAATCAAAGTCTGAAAAAACCTGTAAAGTAATAGAATCTGAGGCTTTGAGTAGAATACCTTGTCCTATAGTAGTAGAAAGATATCTGAGAGTGTGAACCAATGCTTCAAAATGTGGTACTCTAGGCTTTTGTAGAAACTGACTGAGGACTTGAACTGTGTAACTCAAATCAGGTCTAGTATTGGTTAAAAAATTTAATTTGCCAACTATAGACCTGTATAACTCTGTATCATTGAAGAATTCTCCATCATCAGCTGTAATTTTGAGATTAATAGGCAATGGAGTCATGGCCTTTTTGGATAAATCAGTATCAACTGTCTGCAAAATTTCTTTTGTGTACTTTGTTTGACTAAGAACAGTTCCTTCAGGTAGATAGCTAACCTCAATTCCAAGAAAATAATGTAATTCTCCAAGGTCTTTGATAGTAAAAGTAGAATGAAGATGCTGCTTGAGAGCTTCTATCTTGGAAAGATTACTGTCAGTAACCAAAATATCATCCACATAAACAGCTACAATAGTGATATCATTGTGATCTTTGAAAATGAACAAACTATAATCCAATTTGGACTGATAAAAACCTTGAGCTATGAGTTCATCCACTAAAGTCTCATTCCATTCCTTTGAAGCCTGTTTCAATCCATATATAGATTTATTCAACCTGTACACTTGATGTGGAGAATGCAAAATACCTTGTGGACCCTTAATATAGACTTCCTCTTTTAAAGTCCCATGCAAGAATGCATTATTCACATCAAGCTGATAAAGCTTCCATTTTTTATGAGCAGCTAAAACAATTAGACACCTGACAGTATTCATCTTAACAACAAAAGAAAATGTCTCTTGATAATCAATCCCATATTTCTGTGTAAACCCCTTAGCTACCAGCCTAGCCTTACACCTTTCAAGAGAACCATCTTTCTTCAATTTGGCCTTATATACCCATTTACAACCAATAGGTTTCTTTCCTTTAGGTAAATCTATCAATGTCCAGGTATTATTATCTTGGAGTGCTTGTATCTCCTTTTGCATAGCCTCTACCCATAAAGGATTTCTTGAGGCTTCTAAATATGAAGATGGTTCAGTTATAGTAGCAGAATTAGTAACAAAATGAGTGTGAGTGGTAGGTAACATGGTGCTGGATATAAGATTACACCAATGAGAGTTTGAAATAGTACTTTGACTGGAATGACATTGATATTCATTCAAGTAAGTAGGTGCATGTCTGATCCTTGTAGATTGTCTAATAGGAATAACTGCATTTGAAATCTCAGGACTAGATAGATCACTAATATCAATGACTGAGAATGATCGGAATTTTGTTCTGAACTTGACTCATGAGTATTAAAAGAAACATCTGGACTTGGTGCAGAATATGTAGACTCAGTATTATCTGATGAACCAATTAAATCAGAATATGGAATGTCAAAAGAATCTATTAGATATGAATATCACTAAGAAACTAGACATGGGGGGGGGGGGGGTGAATGGATAGTTTGAATGTTTTTCGTTTTCTTGAAACTAAAAAGCTGTGTTAGATTGTGTTGTATGAAAATGCGGAATCAAATAAATAAGACACACACAATCACTTTAATCTACTTTGTATTAAGTAAATTAAATACTACAGCTTCCAAAACTTCATAAGTGAAATTCTGGCTTCTAAACAAGAACAGTGTTTTCTTGTTTTCTTATAGAGAAAAGAGTGCTTGAATATTTATGTGTATATCTCTCTTTTTCAGCTAACTATAGAGTGTGCACACTATATATGTATCTTATACAAACTAGTGCACACCCTATTTACACAGCTACCCCTAACTGTAACTCCCACTTGTTCTTCCATAAGAGGTTAACTGTGTCAGGAAGGACCACTTGCTTTCTGTTGTCCTTTCCCGTATCTGTAGCTACTTGTCTCTATTCTTTCTCTCCAAGTTTTGCTGTAGATTTACCATCTGTATTTGGACCACTTAACTATAACAGTTGCTCCAGTATTTGTCTCCTTTGAACTTTGAATTTGTACCTTGATTTGTCTTGTTGTAGATCGGCTAAGTGTTGACATCGTGAACTCCAGCATATTCCTTATTCTGTGACTTGTCGACATAGAACATTTGAGACTTTGCTATATGAGGACTTTGCGATATGAGCATTTTAGGAGTATGCGATATGGCATATTTCTGACTTCACGATATAGCCTTTTTGAGGACTTCACGATCTAGTACAATCTGACTTTGCGATCTCAACACTTCACGACATGAGTCTTGAAGACTTCACGACATAGTTCATTTTGGACTATGCGATCTCAGTACTTCACGACATGGATATTTGGGGACTTCACGACATAGCTCATTCTGACTTCACGATATGGGGACTTAGACAAATTTCTGTAACTTATTTCTTCAGGGCCTTATTCACATCCTGCTGCATGAACATTTTGAACTTCTACCAGGACAATTATTCCATGGCATATGTACATTCTAGATGAAGAAACTTACTAAGCTCATTATAACTTTGAGCATACAGAATAAAGCTAAGTACATGAAAACAAGACAAGTACAATGGAGACCTATACTATATCCCAGTGATAAACTTCACTAGGTCATGTAAAGTGACATAGTCACAATGTGTAGGCTTGTTAATAGTGGTATTCAGACATGCCTTGAGCCTAACAATCTCCCCCAAATTGTGAGTAAGAAACTGTAAAGCATAATGTAACATAAGATGTAAAAGAGATAACTACAACTCAACAAAGGACAAGACATACAATAATATTAACAGAAGCACATGAATCCAGAATCAAAGAAGAAAAGTTAAACTCAAAAAATCAAAATACGGTATGTATTCTTGAAGTCCGTAAACAGGTCACGGAAAGAAGTTCATGAAAATGTTCAAGCCGCAGTGACATCAAAAGAAACAAGACTTTCAAGATGACAGAAGTATTTGAATGATTTAGGGTTAAGTACCACAGGATTCCAGTGATTTAAATGAAGCAACCAGAACGACAAAGGACTTATCAGCAGCATTGAATTGAAGACATAGAAGAAGAATTGATCAAGTGTTATTCATCTGCGAACCAGACCAGTTGCACTAGTTGACGACACTTAAAAGATCAAGTTGTTTTATCATCTCAGAAGAAATTGATAGAGTCTAAAACTGGAACACCCTGATGCTTAGAAGAATTATTAAAAGGTCAAGCAAAAGAAAATAGCTCGATAGTTTTTACTTTCTAAAAACTATCGAATGGGATTAAAGGAGTCCATCTGAATTCAATTCAAAAGAATTTAGCTTTCGATAGTTTTTATTTAAAAACTATCGAATGATAAATTCTTTTTAATCATTCGATGGTTTACAATTCAAAGGAGCAGGTGGAAAGTTTTTGTTGTGAACGGTTGATGGAAATTGGACGGCCAAGATTAATTCTTTAATCTTGGTTCGATAGTTTTCAAAGAAGACTACAATTAATACAGAGATGAAGAAAGTGTCTTCTTCAGTTAAGGCAGAACGCAGAGACATTACTAAGAGAGAAGCTTGAGCCGGAGAAAATTATCATAGAAATTAATAGTGCTCAGAATTCTATCAGTGTATTGAATTTGTGTAACCTTAAACTCATTGAAGCTAATCTACGGATTAGAAATTGTAGCACCCCTCGAGGTTTATATTTATAAAAAGATATATTCCCCGACTCTTGGTTTGATTTGGTGTGTTTGATTTTGTTATAGAACTGAATGATTAATCCGCGAACGAAATTGAATTATTTGTGAGTATCGTATTCAACCCCCCCTTCTACGATACTTTGGACCTAACAGAAACATAGGTACAATTTCATGTCCGATAACAAGCCTAACTTACATAAAAGGAATCATACTCCAGAGAAAACAACAGATGTACATTATGAACAAGATTTGATTACAAATAGAAAATGAAAGCTTACAGATTATCTTTTTGTTGATGGGCAGCTTCAGTTCCCATTTGCTTTTCTAGATAGTCATCATAAACCTTCTTCTTTCTAGCTTCTTCCCTTCTGTTCATTTTTGAAATGGCTACCAGAATTTCATCCCTTGCAGTCAATTCTTCTAAGAGAGGAGAGTCTTCTAAATCTTCAACTGCAGCTTTTAGGGCACTTTCCACATAGGAATTCAGAAACTCCATCCTTATTTTGCTTTTCCCTCCATTTTTGTTTCTGTACTCCACTATATAAGGATTGAGCTTCACTTTGCATAGCCCTTTCTTTCTTAGCTCCTTAGCCTTCTCTTCCATTTCTGCCATCTGCTTTTCTATTAGTCCTTGTGTATTGCAGAAGGGGGGGGGGATGAATGCAATACTGATAAAATTCAATCTAAATTTCAACCACTAAAATCAAGATTAAACGTTATCAGCAATATATGCAATCACGAACAGTATTTAGTAAGAACAAGATTCACAAAATAAATGTTTTATTTATTTTGCAAAGTGTTGCTACAACCTCAAGAAAGAATTCTCGAGCTTCGGGTTTTCTTCAAAGACACTTGCTTGTCTTTGTTACAATTCTAGAATGAGTTGATAGAAGGTATAGGACTAACCCTATCACTATCAGTCACGGGTTTGTGAAGCTGCTGTCACTGTCAAGTGGCAGCTTCTTACAGATTGTCTTACCCATGTGACTTTCCTAAATTGCTAACATGTCAGATATACATTACAAAGAAAGCAACCTAGATTCATTCTATTTCCAGCTAAACCAATTCAGCAGATAAAGACTTGACCTTGCTCTTGAATTGATTCGCTTTTGATTTGTAGTGCCTTGAAGCTTCTGTCGTAGTCTTGCAGACTTGGTGCAGCTTAGGGATGCTGCATCACGCCTGTTTCTTGAACATTTAAACTGTCACGGGATTTGACTGAGAAAGATACCTAGCATAAGGATCTTTATTGAGACAGTTACTTTTGCCGCAAAGCTTGCTGTCACAGGAATGATCTTTTGGTGACAGTATGAGTTCCCCGCATAGAGTGCTGTCGAGGATCCCAAACTTGCTGTCGAGGGCAATAGTTGCTGTCGCGTAGTCTTCCGCCAATGTTGCTGTCAGAGTGAATATGCTGTCGTGACTTGCAACATTCTGTCTTCTTGTAATCTTACTGTCACAGCTTTAGGACAGTAACCTTTATTCATGTTGTCATCCAAAAAGCATTCTTTGAGGCTTGAACACATAAGTGAACTTCTTTCAAACAATACAACTAGAATAACATTACATACTGATTACAAGAACATACTTTGGCTATGACAGTATGTTCTACTTAATTTAAAAAATTAAGTACAATCAAAGTTAAGATGTTTCTATGCTATCACCCATAAATCCCAACAATCTCCCCCAATTTGTTTTTATGGAAAATAACAGCAAATTTACAATATGTGCTGACAACTTAACTAACAAGATCAGAATTTAAGAATTTTCACTTAGCTTGAGATCTCCTCTTCTGTCTTGCTGCATCCTCTCTTTTGAGAGCTTCTGCCAAGCAGCTTCTTAGACTTTCTACAAGAGAAATTTCAGCAGCAGACACTGCATCATCCTCTACTTCATCAATGATCTTCTTTATGGAAGGGGATATGAGAGAGCTAACATCCCTGAGATTCAGCCATTGCTCTATATCATATGGATAGGTTCTGAAATAAAGTTCTTCATTAATGAGCTTGAATCTTCTTCCAGGGTAAGCATTGAGAGACTTCCTTCTTTGCTTGTCCAACTTTGAGTCTTCTCCTTTTCTCCCTTCCAATAACTTCTCTATCTCATCAGAACAAATCTGTTCCAAGGGATGAATTGAACCAGCTACCATATACTGTAAATCCTTCAGAGTGGATGTTTTAAGCTTATGCAAGCTGCAAACATAGATTTCTTCTTTTAGGAACTTGACTCTTAGGGGATTTTCCAGCATATATGATTGATAATTTGGAGCTTCACTTTCTGCCTTGTTAGAGGCCTTGTGAATTTCTAGTAATTCAGCTTCCTTCTTATCAAGTTCTGTCTGAGCTTGAGAATATGCAGAAGATTCAGGTCCTTTGCTTGGCTTGGGTTGCCCTTCCTGAGTTGGTTGGGCTTGCCCTTCTTCTGTGGGTGAGTCATCAAACTCATAGTACCAGTGGTATGGTATAGGAGAGGCTGGGAGATCAGTAAGAATATCAGCATCATCAAAATCTGCAAAGTTATAGCCAAATTTCTGATAAAATTCAGCATCCCTATCTGCCTAATATTTTAGAACATGTTCCATGACAGCCTCTGAAACATTATCATAGCTTTCCAGCAACTCTACCATTCTTTCCAGGTCGAAGAAATCAATTCTTCTTTTATCTATGGTTGATGTGCTGTTCTTGGTTGATGTGGCTACCAGATTGAAGTCCTTGTCAATCTTGGCAGACCTTGATTCTTCCCACCACAGAATGTACTCAGTGGCCTCTTGATTTGCATCCAGCTTAACCTCAACACTCTTAATTTCTTTTGATTTCATTTGTTGAATCTTAAGACTGTTGGGAGGAATTGATTGAATTGGCTTTTTGAGATTCCTGCCAAATCCAGTGGCCTTTTCCTTTCCTGAGTACTTGTGCTTCCCTGTTGGTTTCTGTCTAGTAAACCATGCCTTTGCTTTAGCTTTCAGTCTCTTGGGCTTGACAGCAGCTTTGGTTTCATCCTTGACAGAACCTTCCTTGATAGTATCCTTGTCGACAGCATCTTCCAAGACAGCATCTTCTATGACAGTATCTTTGTCGACAGTACCTTTGGTGACAGCATCTTTTTCAGCATTTATGGAATCAATAGCACATCTAAGAATGCTTGCCTCCAAAGCTTCCAGTATTCTTGACTCCTCTTCATCTGTTGCACCAGCATCTTTCTTTTCCTGGCTAGGAGTTTCTTCATTGCCTTCATTCTGAGATTGAATACCAGTATTCCCAGAATTACTTCCACCAGCATTTCCAGCATTTCCAGAAGCTTCACCACCTCCATCCTTACCATCTTCATCATCATCATCATCATCATCATCATCATCATCATCATCATGGGGAGGAATGTTATAGAAGCAGCTTCCACCTTGATCATTTCTTTTGGCATTGGCTCTAGTGATTAGCTCCTTTATTCTAGCTCCCAGTGCCTTGTCTCTCAACACCAGCATTTTGTAGATTTCTTGAACAGCATGAACTCTTCCTGGATTGGCATTTGAACTGAGTATTCCATCTAGTACCTTCAGAATTGACTTGGTTTCCATTCTGGATGGGCTACCAATATTCATGAAGCTGTTCCTTCTTGTGCCATCCTTAGTTTCAGATCTGTAGAAAACACTTGGTGGATTTGAGTAGACTTCAGGTAGCTTATGTATGATCAGGTTCTGGATTTGCATATCCAATATTTCATTGAATGGTGTTTGAGTTGCCCTGATCTTTCCCTTCAAAGCACACAACACCTTTGCTGGCAGACTCTGCAATAGTTGCATTGTGATGAAATAAGATATGCCAGAAGTTAGATAAATACTTACAGCCCATCTTTTCTCATCATTCACCATTACACTGACACTGATAATTTGTTCCTTTAACAGAGTTGTGGTGTTGGTTGGACGGTTGCTAGGAGCATTCATAGCTTCTTCCACCAAACTGCTAAACTCACTGTCATGGTTGTGTAATGTGCTCTCCCTGTAATCCACCATCAAGACATTGTCTTCCTCTTGATCATACTCAGTACCATTGGACCAAGTAGTTCCTTTATGGATGGATTCAGGCAGTTTCCCTTTACCTTTCCCAAGTTTGTTTTGTTCCTCCATTTCTCTCCATTTCTTCTGTAGAGCAGTTTCTTGAGTTTCTTGAGTAGGTTCTCTAATCACCACAGGAGGCAAGATTGGATGTCTAGATGCAGGTCTTCTTTGCAATGCATCTTGAGTTTCCTTTGACATTAACACCCTTTCTCCATCCAATTCCATTTCAACAGGCTGTTCAGCTTTATCCTGTGGTTTTGCACTGCTTGGTTTGACTTGCTCCCCCTTAGACATTGCTTTCCTTTTAGCTCCCCCTCTGGTCTTCACAGCTATAGGCTCCCCCTGAGTTCCACCTGATTCTTGAATAGGCAAAGATTCTGATCTTGCTACCTTCTCCCCCTTAGTTGAGTTGGCAGCTACCAGGTCAGTTAGGAACTGAATAGAGAGTTGAGTAGCAGCAAAACCATCAACCACCAGTTGAGAGAGAGAGTCCAGTTTGGAGTCCAAAGTAAGACACTGTCCTTGTTCCAGTGTAATTCCAAGAGCAGTATTGATGACCTCAGCTGTGAGAATGTATTGTTGCCCATTTATCTTGAATTGAATAGCTGGGTTTTCACCCTCAGTTTGAGCAACAGCAGTTCGCCAAAATTCCTCAAGTTTGTCTAGGTCGAGAATTGGAGTTGAGGTAATGGCTGAACGAAGATAGGACTTGTTCAGGAAAAACACCAGTCCTTTGAAATCGTCACCAGCATCATTTGGGGAAAAGATGCCAGCAAAGTTTGTTTGAGAGAGAGTCTGATTGGGGGCCATGGAGATTTCAAGAAAAGAAGAAAGTGAGAAAGTAGCTTTTTGCTTGAGGAAAAGTATTTTGCCTTGAGTGTGTGAGAGTGATATGTCTGAGTAACTGGAGAATAAATATGGGTTTCTCAAACGTTTGCTCAAAAAGTGGAGTTAAAGGATGTGTCTTAACCCACTCTCTTAACACGTGAGTTACTGCCCGTTATGCACTGTCAATCGTGGGGTGAATATCCAATTACAACGGTCCACTATTTTTGACAGTAACCTGTGCGCTAGAAACAATCTGTCAGTAAGAAGTGGTGGTGACAGTAGGTTTTGCGCGACAGCAACTATTGCGCAAAAACTTGCTGTCACCGTTAAGCATATGAATGACAGTATCCTTTACAAGTCTTGACAGAAAGTCTTTTCCTGCTGTCAAGAAGGTTGCTGTCAAGAAACACATGACAGTATCCTTCTTAACGACAGTAACTTCGATTAGTAAATGGTTCTGTCATGAACTTATTAGAATGCTTGATTCATACACTTAACTTAATATTGACAAATTATGGATTTAGCAATGTAATCTTTTGAACACAGATATTAAGCAATTAACACAGACAAATCATAAACTCAATAACCACATAAACAGGAACTTTTATTATTATCAATAAAATCATTAAAATTGAGCATGGAGTACATCATTCTATGATTTTATCAACTAGTTCTAAGACTTCTTCCTTAATCTCTTCTTCAGAGCGGCCTTCTTTTTCAAGAAGTGCCTGAAGCTCCTTCTCTTCTTCCACAGCCTTGGCTTCTTCTTCCTTAGCCTTGGCCTCCTTTTCCTCTTCTATCTCATCCATGGCATCCAACAATATTTCAAAGAGCTCGTCGATCTCTTCATTGTCGGGTTCACTATCACACTTCTTTAGACCAACTTCAATTCCTACTTTGTTTTCCATTATTTACTTTAAAACTGAGAGCAGACTGATGAAACCTAAGGTTAATTTATAGGCAAAACCGTCTAAGGATTAAAGTCTAATGGTCAACAGTTAGAGTACCCATACAATTACCACAAAAGAAATTAATGGTCGTGTCCTCCTTTAATCCTACAGATTAATGCAAAAGAGTGTGAAAGTCCAATGGAACAGATTTTTAACTCTCAAACTTAACAGATAACCACATTAAAGTCATACACGGTTTAAAAGTATGAGACTGGCACAAAAATACTGACATGAGAAGTCAAATCAACACATGCTGTCACATAACAGACATAAACCAAGTAGACAGTAACTTCTCTTGACAGCAGGTTTGAAGTTGCTGTCATGAGCTTCAATAAGAATTGAAAATTTAGAAACCTTAGTAAATTAACATACCAGATTCAGCATTCCCAATTCACTTACCAACCTGTTGAAGGTTGCTTCATCCAATGGCTTAGTGAAGATGTCAGCAAGTTGCTTGTCAGTTGGGACATAAATCAGCTTCACAGTTCCTTGTTCAACATGCTCTCTGATAAAGTGATGTCTTATATCAATGTGCTTTGTCCTAGAGTGTTGAACCGGATTGTCTGAGATGGCTATGGCACTAGTGTTGTCACAGTAAATAGGAATTTCTCTTAACACTAGACCATAATCTAGAAGTTGACTTTTCATCCATAGAATTTGTGCACAGCAACTGCCTGCAGCAATGTACTCAGCTTCTGCAGTTGAGGTAGAAACTGAATGCTGCTTCTTGCTAAACCATGAGACCAATCTTCCACCAAGAAATTGACAGCTACCAGTAGTACTCTTTCTGTCAATCTTGCATCCAGCATAGTCTGAGTCTGAGTAACCAATTAGATCAAATCCAGTATTCTTAGGATACCAAAGGCCTAGGTTAGGAGTGCCTTTTAAGTATCTAAAGATTCTCTTGATGGCTACCAAGTGTGACTCCTTTGGATCACTTTGGAACCTTGCACAAAGACATGTAGCAAACATGATATCAGGTCTGCTAGCAGTTAGGTATAGGAGGGATCCTACCATGCCTCTATAAGTGCTTGAGTCAACTTTCTTTCCTTTAGGATCAAGATCCAGACTAGTTGCTGTGGACATTGGTGTCCTTGCAGGAGATGAATCTTCCAAGTTGAACTTTTTGAGAAGTTCCTTGATATACTTAGCTTGACTTATGAAGATTCCATCAGTTTGTTGAAGAATTTGTAACCCTAGAAAGAATGACAATTCTCCCATCATGCTCATCTCATATTTGTTACTCATGAGATGGGAAAACTTCTCACACAGCTTCTCATTTGTAGAACCAAAAATGATATCATCCACATAGATTTGTACCAGAATAATGTCCTTGCCATGATGCTTGTAGAAAAGTGTCTTGTCCACAACTCCTCTGGTAAACTGGTTTTCCAGAAGAAAGGTAGAAAGTGTGTCATACCATGCCCTGGGTGCTTGCTTTAATCCATACAAAGCTTTGAAGAGTTTGTACACAAAATTATGCATTTCAGCCTCCTCAAACCCTAGTGGCTGTTCCACATACACTTCTTCTTCCAGCTCTCCATTTAGAAAGGCACTTTTGACATCCATCTGAAATACTTTGAAGTTGCAGTGTGCAGCATAAGCTAGAAAGATTCTTATAGCTTCAAGTCTGGCAACAGGAGCAAATGTCTCATCATAATCTATTCCCTCCTGTTGACAGTAACCTTTAGCCACTAGCCTTGCTTTGTTCCTTGTCACCAATCCATTTTCATCAAGTTTGTTTCTGAAAACCCATTTGGTCTCAATCACTGACTTTCCCTTAGGTCTTGGAACCAATTTCCATACATTGTTTCTTTTAAACTGATTTAGCTCTTCTTGCATGGCTATCACCCAGTCAGAATCCAACAATGCTTCATCAATTGTCTTGGGTTCCATTTGTGACAGGGAGCATGAAAACATGCTGTCAGCAGAGACTTTGTTCCTTGTCCTCACTCCAGAATTAGGATCACCAATTATAAGGTCATTTGTGTGATCCTTGGTCCACCTGGTGATTCTGGGCAAGCTACTTGATTGAACAGGAACATTTGCTTCAGCTTGTTGAGTTGAATGCTCATCAATTCCATTGTCTCCACCATGTTCTTCATTGTCTCCAGAGTCAACACTGTTCTGAATGTTAGATGTTATGGTGTGTGATTGAGCTGGAGTTTGAATGACAGTAGTGGTCTTGACAGCATCTTTGTCAACTTCAACAATTTGAGTGAAGCTAGGTTCTTCATCTACAATCTCCTCAGCTTCCAGGTATCCTTGATTCTCAAATTTGAATGTCTGCATCTTTCCTTCTTCATGCAGTCCTGGAAACTTGGTTTCATCAAATGTGACATTAACACTTTCTTCAATAATCCTGTGTTCCATAACATAAACTCTGTAGGCAGTCCTTTCTGTGCTGTAACCCATGAATAATCCTTCAAACGCCTTGGTGTCAAATTTTCCTTTCTTCTCATGGTTGTCTTTCATCATAAAGCATTTGCTCCCAAACACATGAAAATATTTGACAGTAGGTTTCTTTCCAGTTAACAGACAGTAAGGAGTACTTGCATGAGTTTTGTTGATCATGGTTCTGTTCTGAGTATAACAGGCTGTGTTGATAGCTTCAGCCCAGAAATATGTTGGCAACTTAGCATCATGCAACATAGTTCTAGCTGCCTCAATGAGAGTCCTGTTCTTTCTTTCTACAACTCCATTCTGCTGTGGAGTTCTTGCAGCAGAGAATTGTTGTACAATTCCTTCATCTTTACAGAAATTTCCAAGTGTGGCATTTCTGAATTCTGTACCATTGTCACTCCTCAAGATTTGAACTTTTGAGTTTGGGGTTCTATTAAGAACTCTGACTTGATCAATAATCACTTGAGCAGCTTCATCTTTGGATTCAAGAAATTTCACCCAAGTGTACCTTGAGTAATCATCCACCATTACTAAGGCATACCTCTTTCTGGCCATTGATGGTACATTGACTGGTCCAAAGAGGTCCATGTGAATTAACTTGAGTGCTTCTGTGTTGGTGTTTACTTGCTTGGACTTGTGCACAGCTCTTCTCAGTTTGCCCATTTGACAATCTTCACACAGTCCTTCTTGACAGAATTCCTGTTGGGGCAAACCTCTCACTAACTCCTTCTTCATCAGAATATTCATTGTCTTGAAGTTGAGATGTGAGAGCTTCCTGTGCCAAAGCATACTGTCACCAACAGTAGCTTTACTGTAAAAATAGTAAACTTTATCCTTCTTTGTTGAGCTTAGATCAGCAACAAACAAGCTTCCTTTTCTGACCCCTTTTAGAGAGAGGCTTCCATCCTTCTTGTGATAGATGTTGCAAACCATCATGTCAAAGTCAACCTTAAATCCTCTGTCACTGAATTGGCTGACACTGAGTAGGTTGTGCTTCAATCCATCCACAAGAGCAATATCTTCAATGACAACATTTCCAATTTCCAGACAGCCATATCCCACTGTGTAACCCTTGCTGTTGTCTCCAAAGGTTATGATTGGGCCAGCTTTCTCTACATAATGTGATAGCAGGGCTTTATCACCTGTCATGTGTCTTGAGCAACCACTGTCAATTATCCACATGACCTGATTTTTCTTCTTACCCTGCAAAACAGAATGTTTCTAAGTTGCATATGGTACCCAATCTTTGTTGGGTCCTGCAGTTTCAGTGTTTCCTGAGTTTCTTTCAGTCACAACATCACAAGCATTATCAAAGACTTCCTGTTTGACTTCTCTTTTCACCCACTTAGGTTTAGAATTGGACTTGGTCCTTTTCTTAGTGGATGAAGCCTTTTTGCTGTTGCCAGCAGGCTCAGAAGTCTCAACAATGTTTAGGTATGAGCATTTTTCAGTAGAGAGAACAGGTAAGTTAAAGCATGTACTCATGGCAGTGATTTTGCATGGCATACAATCAATGTTATTACAGACACTCATAGTTCTATGCATAAGGGGGGTTCTGTGTAGGTTACCATTGAGTTCAGTTGCATTGATCTTATCCTCAATTGGTTTCTTACAAACATGTGTTAAGTGATGTGTAGATCCACAGTTATTGCATAGTTTCCTAGAAGCACCACCAACATTAGTGTATCCATTTCCTTTATTGACACCTACCTTACCATTCCTGTTTCTAGACTTGGGAGTTACTGAATTGACAGTATGTTCAGAAGTTGCTGTCGAACTATCCTTGACAGTATCTTTTATTCCTACTGTCTTGACAGAAGGTTTGAGAGTTACTGTCTTGGAATCATTCTTGACAGTATCTTTGAAAGATTCTGTCATGCCAATCGTGACAGCATCCTTTGAACTTACTGTCTGATTGCTTGGTAAGTTTACTGTCTTGGGGATTCTGACAGTATCCTTTCCTTCCTTGAATGTGCTGTCAACACCTTCATCCTCATCAAGAATTTCTTGTTTGATGAGCATGGCTTCTTCATCAAACTCAATTTCAGCAGTTTTGAAAATAGGAGTTTTAACTTTCTTGAGAATGGTGGGTTTGACAGCAGCAACTCCAGGACAATCTTGAATCACAGTTTCCTTTCCAGGTCTTCTACCATAAGAAAAACCTATACCAACAGACTGATTTTCTGTATGCTTATCATTGTAATCCTGAACTATCTTTGATGAGTTTCTATAGGCCTTAATCTTAAATTCATTTTCAGCAATCTCATTCCTCAGGAATTCCTCAACCTCCTTAGCACATTTTAATTCATTTTTAAGTTTAGCATTCTCTTGAGCTAAAGAGCCTAGTGAACTGGTTTTGAGAAAAAGAGAATCATTTTCAGACTGAAGTGTTTCATTTAGCTTACTTAGTCTAGAGATTTCCTCATTAGCAGCAGATAAGCTAGTATAGACATTGAACATTTCAGCACTTAAGTCTTTAATGGTTTTCTTATACTCATCAGTAGACATATCAAGTAAGACAAGTGAAGGTACCTGACTTGAAGATGTTGATGCTACCTCATCAGTACTAGCCATGAGAGCTAGGTTAACATATTCTTCCTCTTCTTCATCATCAGAATCATCCCAACACTTTCCTTCAGCCACATAGGCTCTACCTTGATTTTTCTTGGAGTATCCACCAGTTCCTTTCTCATATCTTTGAACCTGTTTGGGTCTTTTGCATTCAGTAGCAAAATGACCAGGTTCACCACAGTTGTAACATTTGAACTTTGATCTATCCACAAATCCAGTTTTGTATCCTCCTTTGGTTGAACTTCCCACAGCAGCCTTTGATGAGCTTCCTTTGCTGAACTTGGATGCTTGGCCTTGAGGCTTGTATGACCTATCCTTCTTGAACCTAAAGTTCTTGAACTTCTTGGCCATGTAAGCCATAGTAGGGTTGTCCATGCTTTCCAGTTCCTCCATTGTGTAGAAGTCTTCATCTTCCACATCCTTAAGCTGTAGTACCACTTTCTCATCATCTTCAACCACCTCTTCTATCTTCAAGGTTTGTGTTGGGGTTGATTGTGTGATCTGTAGTACTTCACTTGGCTGTGTGATCCTTGGCACATGTGCTACTAGGGCACTTGACATATTAGCCATCTTGTTCCTTGTTCCACTTTGTATGGCTCTCTTTTGAAAGAGTTCGAGTTCATAAGATTTCAGAATACCATAAAGTGTCTCAAAGGTTATAGTGTTGAGATCTCTTCCTTCTCGTATGGCTGTTGTCTTGTGTTCAAGGTGATCAGGCAGTGTGAGCAGGAACTTGACATTTAATTCTTTTCTGTCATAGTACTTGCCATGTATCTGTAATTTAGTTAAGAGCTTACTGAACCTTTCGAACATGGAGGTTAAGTCTTCACCAGGCTTGGCCATGAATGCCTCATATTGAGATATTAGAATTTGCCTTTGGTTGCCCTTAACCTCTTCACTTCCTTCACAGAGTAAGGCTAACCTGATCCACATCTCCTTGGCTGATGTGCAGCTTATTACACTTCCACACATGGCTTTATCCAGCGTGAGAGAATCGAGCAAGATAAGTTGCAAATGATCATCTAGCACCATTTTCTCCTTTTCAGGTTCCAAGATTTCTGAGGGATCTTTGGGAACCCAATGTGCAGGAATAATCTCACCATTTACTGTTGTGGCTTCAATTTCCTTTCTTGGAATGAAAGGACCATTCTCGAGTATACCTGGGTATAGTGGATTTGCAGCTTTGATAAACAACAAGATTTTTCTTTTCCAAATGCTGTAGTTCTCTTTATCAAAAGCTGGGATCTTGATACTGTTTGATTTCTGCATTTTCTCCGGGATCTCAGATATGTATGTTAATCTGAAAGCTCTGATACCAGTTGTTAGTCCTTGTGTATTGCAGAAGGGGGGGGGGGGATGAATGCAATACTGATAAAATTCAATCTAAATTTCAACAACTAAAATCAAGATTAAACGTTATCAGCAATATATGCAATCACGAACAGTATTTAGTAAGAACAAGATTCACAAAATAAATGTTTTATTTATTTTGCAAAGTGTTGCTACAACCTCAAGAAAGAATTCTCGAGCTTCGGGTTTTCTTCAAAGACACTTGCTTGTCTTTGTTACAATTCTAGAATGAGTTGATAGAAGGTATAGGACTAACCCTATCACTATCAGTCACGGGTTTGTGAAGCTGCTGTCACTGTCAAGTGGCAGCTTCTTACAGATTGTCTTACCCATGTGACTTTCCTAAATTGCTAACATGTCAGATATACATTACAAAGAAAGCAACCTAGATTCATTCTATTTCCAGCTAAACCAATTCAGCAGATAAAGACTTGACCTTGCTCTTGAATTGATTCGCTTTTGATTTGTAGTGCCTTGAAGCTTCTGTCGTAGTCTTGCAGACTTGGTGCAGCTTAGGGATGCTGCATCACGCCTGTTTCTTGAACATTTAAACTGTCACGGGATTTGACTGAGAAAGATACCTAGCATAAGGATCTTTATTGAGACAGTTACTTTTGCCGCAAAGCTTGCTGTCACAGGAATGATCTTTTGGTGACAGTATGAGTTCCCCGCATAGAGTGCTGTCGAGGATCCCAAACTTGCTGTCGAGGGCAATAGTTGCTGTCGCGTAGTCTTCCGCCAATGTTGCTGTCAGAGTGAATATGCTGTCGTGACTTGCAACATTCTGTCTTCTTGTAATCTTACTGTCACAGCTTTAGGACAGTAACCTTTATTCATGTTGTCATCCAAAAAGCATTCTTTGAGGCTTGAACACATAAGTGAACTTCTTTCAAACAATACAACTAGAATAACATTACATACTGATTACAAGAACATACTTTGGCTATGACAGTATGTTCTACTTAATTTAAAAAATTAAGTACAATCAAAGTTAAGATGTTTCTATGCTATCACCCATAAATCCCAACATTTTCTTTCTGAATCTTCTTCTCTTCATTCCACTTCCTTAGTTCTTCTTGATAATCAGAGTGCATTTTCAAAAACCTGGCAATTTCAATCTTCCACATTCTTTCTTCTTTTTCCTCAAAAATTAGCAAGGCATTTATTCTTTCAAGTTCATAGGTTGGAAAATATTGCCAGCTCCCTGTCTTCATCTCTTTCTCCCTTCCATCAGTGTATTTGATCTCTAGATGATCTTGTATCAATTTGACTTCAAAGATTCTTTGGGCTCTCAGGTATGCTAGGGCATCTTCATCATAGTCTTCATCTAGAGGAAGTACATTTATCCCAACAACATTTGTGATTACTCCATTCCTCTTTGTTATCCTTGTTCTTTTGGCCACACTTTTAATTTTGCAGTGCTTTACTTGTGGTAGCTTTCTTGAACAAGGAGATTTAGTCTTCAGTGCCACATCATTTGGAAGTTGCTTTGATCCTTTCCCTTTGATCCACTATAACACTCCACTAGCTGTGACTTTGTGGAAGTGTCTTTTAGATTTTGATGTTATGGCTTTACTTTTCTTCAGTGGCAAATCAGTTTCAGAAGTCTTGGATTTAGATTTTGGAGGATCATTACTAACAGTACCCACCCTAGACTTAGAGTCTTGTGTTGCGGTTAAGATACTGCTAACAAAGTCCTTGACTTGCTGATTTCCACTCTTCTTCTTTTCAACTTCTTTCTTGTCTTGAGTATCCTTATTGTCTTTGTTTGCATCTTTGGATCTTTTTGATGATTTGCTTCTGCTGCTTTCACTTTTCTCATCCTTATCACTCCTTTGTTGGCTTGATCTCCTGCTCCTCTTATCCTCATCATCTTTATAATCTTTCTTTTCATGTCTTGGTTTGATTGATTTAGGTAACCTGCCATAGGTAATGTATGATTGTAGAATTTGAATCATTTTCAGCTCTTCTACAGTCCTAAATCCCCTCTTTGCCCTTAGCATTTGCACCACTTGACTTATCTTGTCCTTGTTCTTCATCTCCAATTGAGCAGGGATCATCAATTGATCAATGGAGTTTGCCTTAGAGAGACTTTGGAATATTATGGTCCTTGGATTAGAAATGACCTCAGGCAACCTCTGAAATTGATCCTTCTTCAGTTCATCATACAATCTCTTGTTGTTCTCCCCATTCTTCTCAATTAGCTCCAGAAGTGTGTCCAGCTCAGTATACCTCAGCTTCTCTAGAGTTTCAAAGGACAAATGCCATAAGCAATTGTCTTTGGATACCATGATGATTTCTCTTAGATGAGCTTCTTTGATTTTCCTGACTGCCACTGTAAAGTATTTGATTTCTTCATTGAGTTTGATTTTGTAGTTGAGGGTTTTACCATGTACACTGGTTTTTATGGCTTTCAGAAACTCCAGGAAGGCCACATCATGATAGATGTTTGAGTTAGCAACTTCCTGTAGCTTGGCCTCAGTGATAAGATTTGCTGTGAATGGCTGAGCTGAAGATGTGACTTGAGGAACTTTGACATCTATTGGCATAGTGCCAGGATAGAATGTTGAAGTGACAGTGCTCTTCTGGCCATCTCTACTGGTGACAGAAACAGTAGGAAGGTAAGAGGCCTTAGATCTTTCTCTGTGATTTTGCCCTTTAGCTTTTTTTTAGCCAATGTTCCCCCTTTCTTTTCCAGAATGACTTCCTTTCCTTTCTCCCCCTTAGGTTTGGGATCAGACAAGATGTCTTGAGCTTCACCAGGAACAGGAAGGTTCATGCTTCTCATCTTTGTGGTCATCATTTGCTGCTGGACTAGCAAGATATTTGAAGTTGTATTGCTTTGGTCATCCAGCTTTGAATTGAGGAGCTCCAAGGAATGAGAAATCCCTTGGTTTTCAGATTTTAGTTCAGCCACCTCTCTTTCTAATCTATCAACCTTTAAGAAGAGTTGCTCAGATTTGAAGGGATTTAGAGACCGTTCCTTGATCTTTGAGAAGTCAAATTTAGAGATGTTGGAAATTGGGACTTCATCCACCAGTTTGTCACCATACTGGTTTTTCCACATTACTGAGATCATGGAGTTTGAGTTGATATTGGATTGCACCTAATTGTCTAGCTTGGTGGACAACTTCTTTAGATTATCTGTCACCAAGGCTAGGGTGCAATCCATCTTGTTGACATGCTGAGTAGTCTTTTGCACTTCCTTAAGGATGCCATCTACCTTGGGAAAATCAGAGAGATAGGAGTTCCTGAGCTGTGCCAAAGATTGGTCTATTTCCTCATTTATAGTAGATATCTCTGATTGAAGACCATTCCCAAGATAGTGCAGAGCCTTCAGCTGACTTTTGTAGACTTCATTCACAGCATCATAGACTTCTGCAGGAGAAAGATTCTTGGCATTTGACCCCAGAGTGGTGAGATATTCTTCCCTGAGATAGGCTAGAGCAGCTTTCAGCTTCACAGACCTTTTGGCATCCAACCAGGCATCTACATTTCCATCCTGTTGAGACTCATCTATAATCTTCTCCTTCTGTGACTCAACATCCTCCTTATGACATAGTAGAATTGCTTCATAGTCTTTATTTGGAAGTCCAGCTGTGAGGAGATGTTGGGCAATCTTTGAGAACTCGTCGATCTGTGCCACATGTAAGCTTTGGAGTGCTTCTTCAGTCAATTCAGTGGGCACCAAAGATGATCCTGAAGGCCTGTCATGTTGCACAGACTTCAGCCATTGAGACATTGTGGCCTGAGCCAAGTGAAAGCTAGTGCTAGGCACTCCTGTCACAGATGAGGGTTTTGCAACAGGTATGAAAGTGGATTGAGTCTCCTCTAGCCTTGGAATAGCTGTAGAGTATGATGATGTCTCCATTGAAATGGGATGAGTTACAGCATCATCTCTATTTGCCTGTGAAGGCATTTCCAAATCCCTAAGGATTGGAGAAGTAGGCATAGAGTCTCTAGTTAAAACTGGTGAATCATCCATGTTTGTGTTGGTGTCATTAGAATATGCCCCAACATGCATTTCCTGACCAACTGAATGGGGGTCCTGGGTGGTGAGCACAGTGTCAAGTACCATGTCACTTGAAAGGGACTCATTCACAGAATCAAATTATGAATGATCAAGTGCAGAATTGTCATGTGAATGACTTTCCTATATTGAAGAAATTTGTGCTTGTGTAGATTCTGGAAGAGAAGAGGAGTTTAGATTGGATTTTGGCAACTCCCCCGAGAAATAGGAGGAGTTTCAATATTGATGTGCTCTCCATTCTGTGTAGTATCACCCTTATTTTCACCTGAGTCAAGAGTGAGTTCTTGACCCTGTGCTGACTCTTTACAAAGTTTAGTGGGGAGACTACTATTTTTAATAACAATGTCCTTTTGAGAGGACATTGATAGTAATAGGTTTACCCCTTTTAACACATCTGAATCCTGTTGGGAGGATTCAGTGGTGGCTATATTCTTGGATTTCTTCCTTTGTCTAGTGAGTTGTGACTCAGGTTCCTCACCACCTAGATCTACAGACTCATCAATGATAGCAAGGGTTCTCTTCTTGGTCTTCTTTTTAGTAACACCAACCTTTTGAGAGATTGGTGCACTCGGCTCCCTAATCACTAATGTACTGTTTGCAGGGGGGTCACTGGAGGGGATAAGAAGGCTTGGGTTAGACTCTGAGGCTCCATCAATCTTAGCCTTCCCTTTCCAGGAAAGTTCATGATATATGGGCTTATCAAGGGTGTAAGTTTAGAATGTGTCTTGCATATGCTTTGTCACACTCAAAACTAGATCCACTTGATTCCTAGTGTCAAATGTACCAAAAATGACTTTGGACATGGACTTAGGATAAGCTAATTTTGATGTATCTATCCCGTCTAGTTCATGCAATTGATTATCTAAATGATTTAAGATGCATTGAACAAAACGAGGGTAGAAAATTTCAGTACCTCTGTTGCGTGGAGTCTTACCTAACCTTTGAGCCAACTCCCTTACAGTGATTGCTCCCACATTGATCTCCTGGTTGTAGGCCAAGGAATAGGCAAGCTTCACTGCAATATGGTTGATTTGATCCCACCATGTCTTCCTGCACAGGAACACCTTCTGAAGGGCATCGAACAAATAAGACCATTCTCTCCTGACATGCTTCTTATTCAGCTTTGCCATGTCAATTTCATCAGCATACTTTATCAGGTCCATGAAGGCCACCATTTCCGTGTCATTTGCTTCAGCATCATGCTCTGCAGTTTTAAAGCCAAAAGTTTCATTCACTTCTTTCTCCCCAAACACCAATTTCTTCCTTCCAATTGTGCAGTGTATCTCTTGAAATGAAGTCCCATCCTCCCTCGCTATTACAGTACAAGTTTCAGTCCTCCAGAACGCTTCCAGTATGTTAGGCCGAATACACAATATATAATCAATATATGTATGAGAATAACAATCAAGAACACTGTTTATGAACAATAAACTAAATTATATTAGATAACTCTTCTCTCAGTGATATAAAATATCACAGAGAGCTGCTAGGTTACAAGAATAATGTATTCAGTATTCGCATCCATTTTAGGGTTAACCTATCTGTGTTTATATAGAACACAGTTTCACAATCAATCTCTAATTGATATTCCTATAAATCAGCTATACAATTTATATCAATTGAGAATTGCTTCTGTCTTCTATTCCGTTTCCTTAGCCATCTCGATATCTCTTTGCTTCTTTCCATCTTCAAAGAATATCGCTTCTAGAATCTTCATTGTCTTTGCACCGACAGCTAAGCAAACTCTTACCCCGTCAGAATTTATCAAACTCTGACTGGCTTCTAGCTAAACTCTGATAAGTACTCCAGCTAAACTCTGATAGTTTCCTGGTACTTTAAACACTGATAAACAAACATCAACAATTATATCTAACAATCTCCCCCAACTTGTTCATACTAAAATGTACAAGTTAACAGATAATTGATGATGTCAAAACATATAACAAATGCAGTGTTTATAAAATCACAGAGTTTAAATTTCTACTTAGAATAGAAAACTTTAAAAAAAACTTACAGACTCTATTTACTTGATTTCTTCAATGTCAGGTACAGTCCTGAGGTAGTCTATGAGTAGTCTTCTTTCAGCTTTTTCTAGCTCATCTATCATGATTTCCTTCAACTCCTTTAACTCTGGATCATTCTCTCCAGTCTGATAGATGGCAGCTCTCAGAGAATAGATGTTATTCCTCCTCATCTCATTCCCTAGCCTAATAAAATAAGACTTGTCTGATTCCAGGTTGAATTCCAAAACTTTAATACCAAGTGCTGTTTTGAATCTAGCACTGTTCCTCTTCATTTCCACCAGATTTCCATGGCAGTCTCTGTACTTAGGAACATAAGAACTTGCTATTGTTGCTCCACTCAGAACTTCAGCTGCTTTCTGAGTACTAAAGTTTTTAACTTTGAGTAGATGTAATACATACTCCAGTTCTTCCCATAACTTCAGATGTATATCAGATTCTCCAACTCGATAAACTCTTCTATCAGCCATGAAGTATAAGAGAAAATCCTTCTTCAAACCTCTGTGATAGATCATTTGAACTGACTCCAGCTTGTCAAGCTTTTCTTGAGTTACCCTAAAGCCTGGTTCTGCTAGTGAAGTATGATCTAAAGGACTGTTATTCACTCTTTTCTCTCTGTGTGAACCCAAGCCAGATCTATCATAGGATTCTTTTCCCAACACAGTTCTGCTTTGTAGAATGTTTACAGTTCCTTGACTTAGAGTTTCAGGTAATACAGGTCTTGAAAAAGTACCTTGAAGTTGTGTAGACAACAACTGAGTTTGTACAACTTGAGTAGTGTCAGAGGTTGCAACAATTTCCATTGACTTATCAACTTGAGCCTTGTCAGAGGTTGATTGATTTAGAACAGTTTCAACTTGAGCAATGTCAGAGGTTGAATAGTATTTCTTGGTCACTGTATCTTCTATCAGCTTTCCTTTGCCCTTACCAGAAACAGTATTTGTTGGCCTCCTTGAGTATTGTATACTCTGTTGAGAATTTTCCTTGATAGAGATACCCAGTTCTTTCTTCCTTAGAGCTTTTACAGCTTTATTCTTGTATTTACCAGAAGCAATTTTCTTTCTGTGCTCTTCAGATAGCATCTTCATTTCAGCTTCCAAATCCTCAACTGTAGCTTCACCATCATGCTCTTCTAAAAACAGCTGAGCTGCAATCTCTTCATCTGTAGTTGGTTGAGAAGAAACCAATAAACTTTTAGCTTTTGAAGTAGATTGAGATTCAGTGTTTGCTCTTCCAGAGTTTGTCAGATTTCTAGCAGAGTTTGACGTAAGTCTCCCTTGCTCTTGAATAATTTGTGACCTTTTCTCAGCTTCCTTGCTTCCACCATCAGTTGCATCATCCCTCTGTCTCAGAATTTGAGTTCTCATGCATTTGTCCTTAGAAACTCTCTCCCCCTTTTTGACATCATCAGGAATCAGCACTGATGTCAGCAATTCCAAAGAAGTAGCAATTGAATCAATCTTTGCAGACATCACAGTTTGATTCTCTTCAATCTTACTTAATCTGGTCTTCATGGCATCTTGTTCTCTTGATAAGGAAATTTTCTCATGTTTTAAAGTTATCTCCCTTGCAGTCACATCATTCCTCAACCCAGTAACTTCTTTCTGAGTTTCATCAAAACGATTGTGTAGAGATTTAACTTGAACAATAGTTGCCTTGAGATGTGTAAGAAGCTCAGGATTTGCAATTGACTCAGCAGATTTTGTGACAAAATCAGCAGCCCTTTGATCAGTAAATGTTTCTGGAACATCAGTATTTGCGAGTTTCTCAGAGTTTATATTGTCTTGAGCATCTACTTCATTTTCAGTATTAACAGCAATAGTTTCAACAACAATCTCTGCAGTTACTTCAAGATTATTCTCTGCAGTTTCTTCATCAATATTTGCTGCAGCTTCTTCAGCAATATTCTCTGTAGTTACAGCCCTTGCTGTCTGATCAACCTCATCACCTTTTTCAGGTACCTGGTGATTGACAGAGAGAATCTCTGTATGAGTAGCTAGTGACTCATCAATTATGAGTGTAGGTTGATCAGCTGCCACATCCTCTGTTTCATTTAAACTGCCAAACTCTTCTAGAGTTGCAGAGGGATGTGCTTCAATCTCATTCTCTTCAATATCCATTTCCAAGATGGGTTCAAGAAAATCATCATTAACTGCAGCATTATCATCAGCATCTGCTTTGGCTTCTTCAGGCACAGTAGCTTCATCAACATTTGCAGAATAATCTTCAATCACAACCTCAGGAGCTTCAACATTTGTAGAATCATGAACCAATCCACCAAACAGATACTCAGCTACTAGCTTCCTCTTCTTAGAATTAGTAGATTCATGTTCATCAGAAACCACATTAGCATCAGAAACAGGTCTGTTTGCCCTCTTCTTTCTTCTTGAAGTACCAACAGATACTGGAAGATCATCAGTATTTAGAGTTTTTGTAGCCTAGACAGCCTTTAACGCTCTATGCTTAATCCTACCCGCAGCCCTTGGCTTTTGAGATGTAGATGGAAGAGGTTCAGAGTTTATAGGCTGGTCAGTTTCTTGTTGTGCTTGTGGTTGTGGTTGAGGGTTTAAAAACTGTTGGATTGAAACAGGAAGCATCAAGTCACCA
The DNA here is from genome assembly GCA_030848705.1 of Heracleum sosnowskyi. Classification (NCBI taxonomy): domain Eukaryota; kingdom Viridiplantae; phylum Streptophyta; class Magnoliopsida; order Apiales; family Apiaceae; genus Heracleum; species Heracleum sosnowskyi. Next base: position 106,597,983 of record CM061239.1, read on the forward strand.
ACATTCCCTTTCTTGATATCTTTATTTGTGAGTGTTAGGTCCTGAAAAGTTTGTAGAAGGGGGGTTGAATACAAACTATACCGATTTATCGAATTTGTCCTTTGAATAATATAACAATTGAGAACAAATTAATGCGGAATATAAATGAAACAAGATTCAAGTTAAATATAACTTATATTAAACTTGAAGGGTGTTGCAAATACAATAAGGATTACAAAGTATTTATCTCAAACTAATTAATACAAATTTAGAATAAATTCGACATGAACTTTTCTAAGATTTGTAATAAAAAGATCGAATGCTAAGAGCAAGTTCGAGATAAATTCTAGGGATAAAAATCCGCTAGATAATCAAAGCAATACAAGTAATCAACTTCTAGTGGTTTGGATTTAACAATACAAACTAGAATTAATTGCTTGAGAAGAAATGAGATTAAATGCTTTCTTTGTTCTTGAGAGAGAAATGTCCGTGTCTTTGATAATCCTTACTATTCTTCTGTGAACAGCCTCGGGTAATATGCACTTGCCTTTGCCTTGTATGACCTTTTAATTAGATCAAAATGACCTAATTAAAACAGAAGAACCTGTTTTAAACTGTGCATAATACTTGTATGACCATTCAGTAGAACCATGGTTCACCAATAGAACCTGCCAAATGAGTCCGGTATGACCTCAAGAATTTCTATCCACTTTCGGTAGAACCTGGCATCTTTTCAAAGCAGGTCATACCGAGCTTTACTATACAGGTCATACCGAATTTCTAAACCAGGTCATACCAGTTTGATTTCAGAAAATCCTTTTAATTTAATTAGTTAGATTAAATTCTAGATTAAATTAATTCTTCTATAGAATTAATTTAATAAATAATTTAAACAACTAACTTAATTAATTTAATAAATTAATTAATTCTGATAGAATTAATTTATTAATTAAATTAAATTAATAAATCAAAGAAGATAACTTAAAATCCTTGCATTCCTCTATCTTCTGAAAACCACTGAATATAGATGATTTAATTTCACTGATTGATGTCGTCATTCGATGCACTGTCTGGTTTCATGAATAACTGATTTCAATGATAATTCTTCATCTTTAAAACATTAAAAGCTGTGGCTTCTTTTCTTTAGCTTTGACTAAACTCTGTATCATGTACTTCTTCTGTCACCAACTGGAAATCTCTGTCACTGTAGTAAATCCACTTTCTTGAATACTTCACTGAGGCTTGAACAATAAATTGAACTTCTTTCAATGTAGAATAACTTCAAGTCTGTAGATGACTTTAATCTTCATTCTTTGACATATATAATCTTCTGAGATTCCTGTGACAATTTTGAATTATTACTTACTTATTACAGACTTGTTTAATGTTGAGTTAATTCTTTGATGTAAACAAATAGGCTTAAACATATGCCTTTCAATCTCCCCCTATTTGTTTGTTAGAGAATAACAATCAAATACCTAGAGGATAACTCAACTAACTAAACAAGTAGAAATAAGACATTAAAAGCTAAGTAAATAATAACACAAAGTTCTGGATTTCATTTAACATTTTCCAGATTCAAACATTACAGGTAAGTACAAGATAGATGTTCCTCTAGACTGAACATATGAATACATTTATCCTATCTTGAATCACCTAAGCTCTAAACATTTAATATTTACAAACAGAGCTTCTTCAAATTTCAGACTCAATCATCTCTCCTTCTTCAAGTGCTTCAAGCAAATCCTTGTCCAGAATACGATCAGATTCAGAAGTAATGCCACTAGGTCTGACAGGTTGAGCTGTGACTTTCTTCAGCCTATTCTTCATTTGATGATATCTCTTGATATTGGCAATGCAATAGTCTTGAATCAAATCAGCAACTTCTGTCTTTTCTTGTGTAGCAAACCCTGTTGTCCTCAACATGTTCTCCATATAGACAAGATGCTTGGCAGGATAATCTTTCAAGGAGATGGGATCCACACCACAAGTTTGAAGTGCCCTTCCTTTATAAAATTTAACTTCATATGGCACATCCACAACTTGAGGACTAGCTTTCATGGCAAAATCTCTAAGCTGATCATGCAACAGCTCACATAGAGGTGAAGACCTTTTAATCTTTGTCATGAACACCCAAAGCTCAGAGAGAGTTCTACTTTCCAGAAGATTGAGAGAAACTATGAACGTTCCCTCATTATGAGTGTAGATGTAGATCTTCAACTCCTCTCTGACTCTGTCAAATCCAGTAGTAATTCTTGAAATCTCCGCATGAAGAGCTTTCATATAGATTGAGTTGTCTGGATTGACCTTTCTATACCTTTCCAACATGCTAAAAAACTTTCCATCATTTTCTGACCCTGTCGAATGTGAGAACATCTCTCTAGCTCTATCCCATTCTTCTCCAAGCTTCAGCCTCACATATAACTTCCTGTCCTTGACCTTTATATCATGAAGCCGTTGCTTTTCTTGATGTTCAGCTTTTTGGATAACTAGATGCTTTGAGATGATGTCAGATACTTTAGCATTCTCCTCCTCTCTTCTCTTCAGATCAGCTTTCCGTCTTAACAGCTCAGCTTCAAAGGCAGGATCCACTTCAGGTTCATCTTCCCAGTCAGCATAGTCAGCCTCTCCTTCAACCTCCACTTCACCAAAGATATCTTCAGGGTTTTCTTCAGATTCAATATTGTCAAAATCTCCCTGTTCACCTTGATAGTAGTCAGCATCAGAAAAAGTTAACTTCTGCTTCCCTTTGTCCTTTACAGAACCAGAACCTCCAGCTTCTCCTCCTCTCTGTTTCTCCACATTCTCCACATTCTCCCCCTTAGTTGAGGAATCCTCTACAGATTTATCTTTAGTAGACTTGGGATCCTCCTTCTTCTTACTTTCTTCTCCTCCTGCTTCATCCTTGCCATCATTGTTCTCTTCATCATCATCACCCTCAAAGAATTTCTTCTGATCAGCATTGGGTTGATGTGAGTTCTTGATCATGGTATACAGATGTTTCATGCCCTCGTTCAGATGTTGCATCCCGCCTTCAAGTTTGGTAAACCTCTCATCATTGAACCACTGATGTTCATCAACAGTCTCCTGAATTGAGGCTACCCTAGTTGAAATAATGGGAATCTGCTTGACAGCCTCCCTGATCTCAACATTAGAAACTATCAGCTCTGACATATCTGAAGCCATCAACACCTGTGATTCTTGAATAGCATTCATTTTGGGGATCAAAGTGACCTTCACTCCTTCTATGTCATCTCTAATATGACCCAGCTGATTAGTTACAGAGGTGGAAGAAGAACACTGTTCAACCACTTGTGCCTTAAGAATTTCTTTTTCAGCCTGGGTCTCTTGAAGTTGTTTCTGCAGACCAGCTATTTGAGCCAATAAAGAAGCAGTGTATGTGTCATTGTGTGCACTCATCTCAATTTCTCTCGATGGTGTTTCACTCACCTCACGTACTTGTGTATCGCTCTGTGTTTGTCTCTCAGAACTAACCACTAGCTGTCCATCCTTGTTTGGAGTTGAAGTATCTGCAGAAAAAATCACCATAGCCCCTTCTTGAGAGGTCACTGGTGGTGCAATGGGAGTTCGCGAATCCCAATCCATGGTAAAGTCCAAAAATTCATCCGAAATTGAAAACTGAATTGCTTCAGGGATGGACTTACCATGTTGCCCTTCACTTTCTCCAGTTAAAACTACGAGTGAAGAATCCCTTAGGGGAGCCAGAGATGTTCCCTCTGGGAGGGGAGAAAATGGTTCTGTTATAGTGGGCAAAGAACCAGATTTTCCCTCTGAAGCCTGTGAAGGCTCTTCTACCGTGACAATGGTAGGCACTGTTTCAACAAGCATTCCTATGTGCTCTCCTCTCAGAGTGTCCTGTTCATGAGTCTCTATGATAGTTTCAGAAGTATTTGCTCCCATTGTGATTAATGGGAAAGTGCTTGACTCTGTACAGAATGCCAAGGCCTGATGGCGAAATTCAATAGATTCATCCTGTTGAGAGGATGTCTCTAGTAACTGTTCATTGGCCTTTTGAGAATCCATATCCTTTTGGGAGGATACAGACTGGCTTACAGATGCCTCAAGGAGTGTTCTTCTCTTCTTTAGTGGAGGAGGCAGAGCTGTGGGATCACTCACATTAAAATCTACTTCAAGTTGTTCTCTCAATCTTGTTGTAGCTGGTTGTTCTAGGGGAGCGGTCAATGGATTTGACTCTGTGTGTAGCTCTATGACCGGGGACAGAGATTGTGGTTCTACAATCCCTTGGTCAATCCTAAGAACCTCTTGGGTTAGTGGAGCAGTTGAGAGAGGATATATTACCTGAAGTGCCATGGTGTTAGGAGGCACCATTGAAGTTCCTGCTGACGAGGATCCAACCACTGGATGTTCAATAAAGAGAAGAGGTAACTGTGGTTGCAGAATCTCTCGCAGATATGATTATGGAACTACGGGTCTCCTTCCAGACCTGGAACTGGTGGACAAAGTTGAATATATGGAAGGATTAGTGTGTGCGGGGACTTGAAAAGGAGTGTTTTGAAAAAGTGTTTTATGTTCATCAGAAAGAACATGATCCAACACTAGAGAAAGGAAACGAGAATAAAAGCATCTAACTTTCTTTCCATTCTCAATAACTCTAGTGTAATTGAAAATCCTCCTTATCAATAGATCCCACACAAGAGTTCCTATGTCCAATCTTAGGTTGAAAACAGCAGCATAGGCAATGTTTTGTAAGACAGAAGTGATGACTGGAAAGTTGTTTTTGATAGAATTACTAAAAACTTTGGCTAGGCAGTCAAAGAACAAATCCCACTCACATGCTAGATTACCCTTATTTAGACGAGGAAGAACAATATTTCCTTGGTAATCAATACTAGAGAAAAATTGAAATAACTCGTCATCAGTAGGGAATCCAACAAGATTATCAAGTGGAAAATGAAGTACTTGACAAAAGATCTCCTTAGTTACTGTGTACTGAGCATCAGAAATATTGAACGTGAAAGATTGCATATCTTCAGCAACAACAGCAGTTAAGCATAATAGACGAAGGGGTTCAATCTTTAAATCAACAGAAGCAGTGATAGCATAGCTAACAATTGATTGTTCATTTAAAAATCGAATCCACGGCCTAAAACGTTCAACAGAACACTTAAGGGGATCACAATAGCCAACGTAATTATTAAAACGTTCAACAACAAACTCAGCAACCATTTAAAAAAAATAAGAAAATAAAATAAAATAAAGTAGTAATTAAAAATAATATTAAACAAAGAAGAAATAAAATCCCAAGTAATTCACAAGAAAAATTTGCAATAGTTCGTTGTTCTAGGAATAAAACACAAACTAGAGCAAAGTTAACTAAGTAAAAACTTGAGTTAAAAAGGAATGAGCAAAAGAACTTGAGGTGAACTGGTATTTATAGAGGAGGGTTCTGCTGGGCTCGGTATGACCTAAGGGCAGGTCATACCGAGTTTTTCTTTCAGGTCATACCGAGTTTTCCTTCAGGTCATACAGAGTTTTCCTTCAGGCCATACCGAGAAAAACTAAATAATAAACTGAAAAATAAAAGAAAAATTACACACCAGTATGACCTTAACAGAGGTCATACTGAGTTCTAATATGACCTGGGAGAAGTTCATACCGAATTCTTAAAAATAAAAGATTAATAAACTAAAATGCCAATATGACCAAACAGAAGGTCATACCGAATGTTATTTGAAAAGAAGCAGTAATCAACAGAAAATATTCACAGAATATTTTATAAAACCTGAACCAAATGCAGAAAATTATAAAAGAGCATTAAACTAATATAAACCTGCAGAAAAATTTAAACAACAATATTTACAATCTGAAAAAAAACTTAAATGATTCTAAATAAATATATTTTCAATAAAAATACATTTCTCCACTAAAAAAAATGAGAAAAATATTTTTAAAGAAAATAAATTATTCAGAATATTTAAATTAACAAGCTTTACACAATAAACATGGATTGGCAATATTTAACATCTTAAATTGACAAGAGAAAATGATTTAGTTAAGAACAAACCTACCGGAGACATTGTCAATCACTAAAACTGTTCAACATACCCAATTTACCAACTAACCTGGTAAATGTGGATTCGTCAACAGATTTAGTGAAAATATCTGCAGTCTGTTCTTCAGTGGGTACAAAGTGTAACTCCACAGTTCCATTCATAACATGCTCTCTGATAAAATGATACCTGATATCAATGTGCTTCGTTCTCGAGTGCTGCACAGGGTTGTTGGAGATTGCTATGGCACTTGTATTATCACAAAGAATGGGAATTTTGTCTAATGCAAAGCCATAGTCCTTTAATTGATTCCTTATCCATAAGATCTGAGCACAACAGCTTCCAGCAACAATATATTCAGCTTCTGCTGTTGAATTGGAAACTGTTTGCTGTTTCTTGCTATACCAGGAAATCAACCTACCTCCTAGGAATTGACAACTCCCAGAGGTACTCTTTCTATCCACAACACTACCTGTATAATCAGAATCTGTATATCCAACAAGATTAAAACCAGAATCTTTAGGGTACCAGATACCTAGATTAGGTGTACCCTTAAGATATCTCAAGATTCTTTTCACAGCAACGAGATGTACATCTCTAGGGTCCGCTCGGAACCTTGCACACAAGCATGTAGCATACATAATATCTGGTCTACTAGCAGTAAGATATAGTAAGGAGCCAATCATACCTCTGTAGCTTGTAACATCTACCTTGATAGACTTGTCAGAAGCTCCAAGTTTGATTGCTGTTGAAGATGGAGTCCTTGCTGATGCTGAATCCTCCATGTGATATTTCTTGAGGAGTTCTTTGAGATACTTGGATTGACAAATAAATATACCATTTGACCTTTGACTTACTTGCAATCCAAGAAAGAACTTCAGCTCACCCATCATACTCATTTCAAACTTACTATGCATTAGCTTATCAAATCTCTTACAGAGATCATCATTAGTAGACCCAAATATGATGTCATCCACATAGACTTGGACTAATATCATATCACCTTTATGTTTCTTTGAAAAAAGAGTTTTGTCTATGATACCTCTAACAAAACCATTTTCTAAAAGAAAACCAGAGAGAGTGTCATACCATTTTCTTGGGGCTTGTTTGAGACCATAGATAGCCTTGAAGAGAAAGTACACAAAGTCCAGCAGCTCCTGATTTTCAAAGCCAGGGGGCTGTTCCACATACACTTCTTCATTAAGCTCACCATTCAGAAATGCACTCTTAACATCCATTTGATAGACTTTAAACTTGGAATAAGCAGCAAATGCTAAGAACATCCTGATGGCCTCAAGTCTAGCCACTGGTGCATAGGTTTCATCATAATCAATGCCTTCAGCTTGTGAATACCCTTGTGCAACCAGTCTTGCCTTGTTCCTTGTAACAATGCCATCCTCATCTAGCTTGTTTCTGTATACCCATCTTGTACCAACTACTTTCTTGTTTCTTGGCCTGGGTACCAGTTTCCAGACTTGCTGTTGTTCAAACTGATTGAGTTCATCTTGCATAGCAATCACCCAATCTGGATCAGTCAGTGCCTCCTTAGTTTTCTTTGGCTCCATTTCAGATAGAAATGCTGAATAATGACATACATTCTGAGTAGCACTTCTAGTTTTAACTCCAACCTCTGGATCACCAATGATCAACTCAAAAGGATGAGCTCTATTCCATACCGTCTGTCTAGGAAGATTTGATCTTGATGATTCGCCTTGAAATTCACTTTGATGTTGTGAGTGACTAGATGATCCTTCATTTGCTCCCCCTGAGTTGTTGCTTGATTGCCTTGATGATTCTTCTCCAGTGTTGGTGGTATCTCCATTGTTACCAGTGTTTCCACCACCACCACCATGATCATTATCATCATTGTTATTATCATTACCAGCAATAACTTCAGGTGGGGCTACATCATCTGATTCTGAGTCTGGCAAGTCATCAAACTTCAGCTTTTCAGATGTGTCTTCTTTTTGGATATTAGGGAGCTTAGTGTCATCAAAAGTAACATTGACACTTTCCTTTACTGTGTGACTACCAACCAAGTAGACTGTGTAAGATCTTCTGGAATAACCAACAAAAATAGCTTCTTGTGCCTTGGCCTCAAAATTGCCACGTTTAACATTGTCATCTAAAAGCACAAAGCATTTTGCTCTAAATACATGAAAGTACTTGACAGTTGGTTTCTTGTTGTTCATGATCTCATACGGAGTCTTCATTAAGTCCTTGTTGATTAAAGTTCGATTCTGAGTATAACAAGCTGTATTCGCTGCTTCAGCCCAAAAGTACATTGGAAGTTTAGACTCACTTAACATAGTCCTTGCAGCTTCAATCAATGTACGATTCTTTCTTTCCACTACTCCATTTTGTTGAGGAGTTCTAGGGGCAGAATACTGTCATGTTATTCCTTTATCAGCACAAAAGTCATTTAGGACTGCATTCTTGAATTCAGTATCATTATCTGACCTTATGGCTCTAACAGGGAATCTAGAATCCAGCTCAATCAACTTTATGTGGTCAATCACGGTGTGGGGTCTCATCCTTGGAATGTAGGAATAAAACCCATGTATATTTCGAATAGTCATCAACAATCACAAGTGCATATTGTTTCTTTGACATGGACATCACATTAACTGGACCAAACAAATCCATGTGTAGTAGCTGAAGTGGTTCAGTTATTGATGATGTGTCAGTGCCCTTGTGAGAAGCTTTCTTTGACTTTCCTTTCTGACATGCCTCACACAGTCCTTCCTGTGTAAATTCCATCTGAGGCAAACCTCTAACCAATTCCCTCTTGACTAAAGAGTTCATGGTTTTGAAGTTAAGGTGAGACATCTTCTTGTGCCATAGCCAACTCTCATCTGATGAAGCTTTAGCATAGAAACATCTAACTTCATCTTGAGATTCAGAGTGCAGATCAGCTATGAACAAGTCACCTTTCCTTACTCCTTGAAGAGTAGGCTTTCCATTCTTCTTGTGAAGGATCTGACATTTCTCTCTTTCAAAGGAAACAGCATATCCTCTGTCATAGAAATGACTGATGCTGAGAAGATTGAATCTCAGACCTTCCACAAATGATATATCTTCAATGGTAACATTCCCAAACTTCAAACAGCCATATCCTTTCGTAATACCCTTTCTGTTATCTCCAAAGGTAACTACTGGGCCAACTTTCTCAACCAAATCTGATAGCAGGGCTCTATCTCCGGTCATATGCCTTGAACAGCCACTGTCAAGAATCCACATAACACGGTTTACCTGTTTAACTCCCTGCAATATCAAATTGATTAGACCTTCTTCGGAGCCCAAAATTGATTGGGTCCGGCATACTTAAAGAACTGGCCTTTGTCAGGCAAAACAACCTTTTTAGCTACAACCACTTCATCCTTTTTCACAAAAGAGCATTTCCATTTATAGCCAGCCTTAACACATTTCTGAGTAGGCTTAGGGATAAATGAATCCACTCTAGTCTTAGGAGGACTAGTAGTCTTAGCTTTAACATGCTTCTTATTATTAGCATGTTGACGTGGAGCAGTCTTATCACTAGATACATGCTTACTATTAAAATAATCATACATAACATTGAAAGCACAAGACATGCAATTAATCACACCACATGCTTTATGAGAAGAATTAACAACAGGCATGTTATTTCTACAGTTGTTTTGATCCAACTTATGGATATCTGATTTAGTCTTTTTAGTTGTAGCAACTTTGACTGGAATATCAGATATACACTTTTTGGACTGTTCAACTTCCAAAGCAAGATCTTCTTCACGAATCTCCTCTGCAATGATGATAGAGTATTCATTCAGATGATCTGCCTCGGACTCCTTACAGAAGGGTGTTTCAATACCCTTAAGCACATATGGAACACCCCTTCCTTCAGATCTGACTCTACAAGGGGAATTAATTCCAAGCAATCCAATGGCCTCATTATAATCATAACCTATACTGACATGATTACCCATAGCTTGTTTATTGAGAATCTCTTTAGCAGTCTTGCAAGAATTAAAGTAAGCATTGGCTTTAGTATTAAGCTCACTATTCTTTTCTTTAAGAATGGTTTCCAGTTGAATATAACATTTGACCCTATTATCAAGAAATGCAATTTTCTCAATAAGTTCATCCTGATTAACATGCACTAGTTTTAATTCTTTTATTTCCTTTTCAAGATTTGTGTTTAAAAGAATTATTCTATCATTTTCAGTGCGTGCACACTCTAAGGTGCCACCAAGATGACGAATCATTTCAGTATCAGTAAACTTTACCTCTGACATGTATGCAGATGAAGTGCTTGCCTCTTTAGCCACTAAAGCAAGGTTCCCAATCTCACCTGCTTCTTCATCACTGTCAGTGTCATCCCAACTCTTTCCCTCAACAACATAGGCTTTCCCAATCTTGTTCTTCTTGCTAGAATCAAATGTGTTTCTAGTCACTTGCTTTGGCTTTCTGCATTCAGTAGCAAAGTGACCCAACTCATTGCAATTGTAGCATCTGATTGTGCTCCTTTCCACAGTTCTATTTTTGTAGCCACCCCTTGTGCCACTTGAAGAGGAAGATCCACCTCTCTGAAATCTGGGCCTGAACTTAAGATTGGGATTCCTCTTGAATCTGAACTTCCCAAACTTCCTGACTATCAAAGCCAAATCACCATCCTCCAACTGATCAAGTTCTTCTAAAGAATAGAAGTCACCACCAGATTGATCACTGGATGTTAATCCATATTCAGCATCAATAACATTCATGTTAGAACTGGAAGGTTGAACAACCTTCACTTCCAGTTTATGTGGGACTTTAGCAGCCAGTGCAGTAGAAGTACTAACAATCTTCCCAGTTCCATACAACTCCCTTTGTTGAATCTGCTCCAGTTCATAGGTCTTCAGAACACCATACAATCTCTCCAAAGCAATCTCATTCATATCTCTTGCTTCTCTAATGGCAGATATTTTGTGCTCCAAATGAGGTGGAAGTGTAAGAAGGAACTTCTTGTTAATCTCCTTGTTGGTGTAGTGCTTCCCATTGAGATTCAGATCATTGATTAATTTGTTATATCTCTCAAAAACCTGAGAGATACCTTCACCAGGGTTTGATCTGAAATGCTCATATTGTGAGGTGAGAATTTCCAGCATATTCTCCCTAACTTCCTCTGTCCCCTCATTGATTATCTCTATGGTTGCCCAAATGTGTTTGGCAGTATCACAATTGAGGACATGATTATGCATGATAGGATCAAGACAATCAATAAGGATCAACTGAAGACAGGAATCCAAGGTAACATCCTCTTTCTCATCAGGAGTGTAATCCTTGGCATCTTTAGGGTACATTCTAGCAACCCTAGTCACAACATTATTCTCAATGAGTTCTCCCTCAATAATCATAGGGACTTTGGGACCATTCTTCAGCACATCAATGTATTTAGGATTTGCAACCTTAAGCAATAGGAGCATTTTCTTCTTCCATATTGGATAATGCTCCTTGCTGAACATTGGGATTTTGACTGTACCCACTTTCTGTGTAGTAGACATCTTTTGAGATTTTTTAAGAAAAATAAAAAATCAGAGTTTAAGAAAAATCTCAAAACAATTGGATCTTTGATTTGTATATCAATCAAAAGGCTCTGATGCCAATTGTTAGGTCCTGATAAGTTTGTAGAAGGGGGTTGAATACAAACTATACCGATTTATCGAATTTGTCCTTTGAATAATATAACAATTGAGAACAAATTAATGCGGAATATAAATGAAACAAGATTCAAGTTAAATATAACTTATATTAAACTTGAAGGGTGTTGCAAATACAATAAGGATTACAAAGTATTTATCACAAACTAATTAATACAAATTTAGAATAAATTCGACATGAACTTTTCTAATATTTGTAATAAAAAGATCGAATGCTAAGAGCAAGTTCGAGATAAATTCTAGGGATAAAAATCCGCTAGATAATCAAAGCAATACAAGTAATCAACTTCTAGTGGTTTGGATTTAACAATAAAAACTAGAATTAATTGCTTGAGAAGAAATGAGATTAAATGCTTTCTTTGTTCTTGAGAGAGAAATGTCTGTGTCTTTGATAATCCATACTATTCTTCTGTGAACAGCCTCGGGTAATATGCATTTGCCTTTGCCTTATATGACCTTTTAATTAGATCAAAATGACCTAATTAAAACAGAAGAACCTGTTTTAAACTGTGCATAATACTTGTATGACCATTCAGTAGAACCATGGTTCACCAATAGAACCTACCAAATGAGTCCGGTATGACCTCAAGAATTTCTATCCACTTTCGGTAGAACCTGACATCTTTTCAGAGCAGGTCATACCGAGCTTTACTATACAGGTCATACCGAATTTCTAAACCAGGTCATACCAGTTTGATTTCAGAAAATCCTTTTAATTTAATTAGTTAAATTAAATTCTAGATTAAATTAATTCTTCTATAGAATTAATTTAATAAATAATTTAAACAACTAACTTAATTAATTTAATAAATTAATTAATTCTGATAGAATTAATTTATTAATTAAATTAAATTAATAAATCAAAGAAGATAACTTAAAATCCTTGCATTCCTCTATCTTCTGAAAACCACTGAATATAGATGATTTAATTTCACTGATTGATGTCGTCATTCGATGCACTGTCTGGTTTCATGAATAACTGACTTCAATGATAATTCTTCATCTTTAAAACATTAAAAGCTGTGGCTTCTTTTCTTTAGCTTTGACTAAACTCTGTATCCTGTACTTCTTCTGTCACCAACTGGAAATCTCTGTCACTGTAGTAAATCCACTTTTTTGAATACTTCACTGAGACTTGAACAATAAATTGAACTTATTTCAATGTAGAATAACTTCAAGTCTGTAGATGACTTTAATCTTCATTCTTTGACAGATATAATCTTCTGAGATTCCTGTGACAATTTTGAATTATTACTTACTTATTACAGACTTGTTTAATGTTGAGTTAATTCTTTGATGTAAACAAATAGGCTTAAACATATGCCTTTCAGTGAGATCAGAAAATATTCTCTTATGCAATTTAAATGAGGGAATTACATCCTCCTCAGCTATCTCAACCCCATCAACACACAGAGAAAAGATTAATTGACAGAAACGAGCAAAGTAAACTACATTCCTATTCTCTGTCATCTTTTCACCCATATTAATAAGAACTAGTCTACCAAAATCAAACTGAGTACCATAGAGAAGAGAATACCCAATTTGTAGACTATCGATTGGAATAGCATCCCAATTCGTACACTTATTTCCAAACGCCCTTGTAATACAGTCGAAAAAGAAACTCCACTCCTTCCTCAAGAACGGTCGCTTCAGATTACCTGTCCTTGCCAAAGACCCAGAGTAACCAATCTCCCTCATCATACGCTGAAGATCAGAGTCACCAACAGAAATGGTGAACGCATTGAAGTCTTCACACCCAAGAGCATCTCTAACAGTGGTTGGAGTGACAACATACTCTTGTTCAGCGAATTCAAAGATAATTGAAGGAGTGCCTGATTCACCTCCATCATCATATACACCTGTTTCCCAGAAAGCTTTGATTTGAGGACCAGATAACCTTGTTGGTTCCACTAAAGCTTGGCCAATATCAGATTTAGCAAGAAAATTTTGAAACAGGTGAAACGCCTCTGGGACGTTTTCAGTAGATAGTGGTGCTGCATAGTTATTAGGAACAAAATCGAGACCAAAAGACTGGAACATGGTTGTTGCCATTAGAATATTTCAAAGAAATCAGAGTTTATGCTCCAAGAAAGTGTTTAAGAGATTTAAGCAGAAAAGTGTTTGTGAATATGCTTGTGTGAGAATGTCCTGTGAATTGAGTAAGGCTGTAAAATTTTGAAACGTTATGTGTATAATGATTAAATAAAAATTAAAACTGAAGAGTTTAATCATTAATAATCATTAAGATACACAGCAGGCTTACTCGTGAAGTGTGTGAGTGGGACAGTTGGCATACATGTATTAACTGACAGCAGTAAATCGTGGTTGTTTCCAACACGCATGCGCAGTAAAGGGCACTAATTACTGCTACTATCTAGACACCTTTCATCATTTTTTAAAAAAAACTCAACAAACAGTATCAATCATACTCTCTATTTTCAAAAAAAATAATGTTCCTCAATAATTAAGAAATGTCTGAAACAAAGAAATTTATTTTAATCATCAGAGATTAAAATTAAATTACCTCGGCGTAGAGTACATAGTTCATCAGTTTTTATCAATTCTCCTCCTTTATTAATAATCTCTTTTCTCAAAATGCACAGTTGTGAATATTTGTGTGTGTATAGCAGAGTTTACTGAATATAAATATTGGGAGCATCTCAAAGTGCATAAAATCCACAAATTAAATCAGTAAAAACTGATTGCCCAAACTCTCATGTATAGTACAAAATCTGATATCATCTAAACTCTGTACTTATAAATTTATTATTTTCACCCGCTTCGATTTTTTTTTTTATATATAATTTTTCCAGTAATCAGTGGTTGGCACTAGTCACCAAAAATAAAAAATTTTAGCCCTTATTTCATACAATAAGTTCATGGGTCTTCCTAGGCACAACTTGATCTCAAAGGAATTTGTGCATATTTTTGCATCTTTTGGTATGAGGGTGAAATATGAGCAACTAATTATCAGAGTTTAGACTTTCATCAGTTAACACTATTAATTTATGAGAGAAAGTGCAAACAGCTAATACAGACTCAGTGTATAGGATCAATAAACTAAGAGATGCTATAAATATAGAGACAGTATCATGCTGTGTAAAGTTTCTGCACACATTTGAGATCAGATCATATATCACTCAGAAGGATTCATGATTACTTACTGAGAATCATGCTTCATACAATTTTCTTCATCGGTCCATATGTTTCAGACAAAATCACAATCAGAGTTTAGCATCAGAGTATAACTGACAGAGTATGACTGACAGAGTTTAACATTATGACAGAGTATGACTTCAGAATTTTGACAAACTGGTATGAATGACAGTTAACATATGCAAAGAATCATGAGCAACAAATCACAGAAGGAGAAATTTTGAGTCTAACCAATATCTCTAGTCAAAACCAGAGATCATTCCAAGTTCATTTACCAGTCTTGTAAAGGTAACTTCACTCAAAGGCTTGGTGAAGATATCTGCAAGCTGTTGGTCTGTAGACACAAAATGAAGCTCAATATTTCCTTCTTCCACATGTTCCCTGACAAAATGATACCTTATGCTGATGTGCTTGGTCATGGAGTGCTGTACTGGATTACCTGTCATAGCAATAGCACTTTGATTATCACAAAAAATAGGTATTTTAGAGTACCTTAATCCATTATCCAGCAACTGATTCTTCATCCACAGAATCTGTGCACAACAGCTACCAGCAGCAATATACTCTGCTTCTGCTGTGGATGTGGAAATTGATTTCTGTTTCTTGCTGTACCAAGAAACTAATCTGTCACCTAGAAATTGACAGCTTCCACTTGTGCTTTTTCTATCTATCTTACAGCCTGCAAAATCTGCATCAGAGTAACCAATTAACTTAAACTCTGATTCTCTAGGATACCACAAACCAAGAGTTATGGTTCCTTTGAGATATTTGAAAATTCTCTTCACAGCTGTTAGATGAGGCTCTCTGGGGTCTGCTTGAAATCTTGCATAAAGACATGTTGCATACATGATATCTGGTCTACTTGCGGTGAGATAAAGAAGAGACCCTTTCATTCCTCTGTAGTTTGTCATATCTACTGAGGCTCCTGTGTCTTTGTCTAGTTTTGTTGTAGTAGCCATGGGAGTTGTGGCAGATGAACTATCAAGCATACCAAATTTCTTAAGAAGATTTCTGGTATATTTTGCTTGATTGATAAAAATCCCATCATCTGTTTGCTTTACTTGCAAGCCTAGAAAATAACTGAGCTCTCCCATCATGCTCATTTGATACCTTGACTGCATAAGCTTGGCGAATTTCTTACAGAGTTTGTCATTAGTAGACCCAAAAATTATATCATCCACATAGATTTGAACTAAAAGCAGATCATTACCAGTGTTGAAATAGAACAAGGTTTTATCAATTGTACTCTAGTGAACCCACTTTCTAAAAGAAATTGAGCCAGAGTTTCATACCATGCTCTAGGTGCTTGCTTTAGTCCATAAAGTGCTTTGTCAAGCCTGTAGACATAATCTGGATGCTTGGGGTCCACAAACCCTGGTGGTTGTTCAACAAACACTTCTTCTTCAAGTTTCCTATTGAGAAAAGCACTTTTCACATCCATCTGAAAAACTTTAAACTTCTTGTGAGCAGCATAGGCCAGAAAAATCCTTATTGCCTCCAATCTTGCAACTGGAGCAAAGGTTTCATCATAGTCAATTCCTTCCTGCTGTGAATAGCCTTTAGCCACAAGTCTAGCCTTATTCCTTGTAATCACTCCATCACTGTCTGTTTTGTTTCTGAAAACCCACTTTGTACCAACAATAGATCTGTTTTTAGGTCTTGGTACAAGAGTCCATACTTCATTCCTTTCAAATTCATTTAACTCTTCCTGCATAGCTGTTATCCAGTTAGCATCTTGAAGAGCTTCTTCCACTTTCTTGGGCTCAGTTTGAGACAAGAATGCATGAAACAGACATTCATTAGTTGTAGCACTTCTAGTTCTCACACTAGCTTTTGGATCTCCAATTATCAAGTCAGGTGTGTGAGCTTGTGTCCACCTTCTTGCTGTAGGTAATTGGCTTCTATTATCATTATTAGATCCCCCCCCCCTTGATCCACGCACTCCTGATTTTCTTCTTGACCATTTACATTCTCTGAGGCTCCCCCTGAATTGGACGGTTCAGTATTTGACCCAGAGTTTCTATTTGATTCTTCAGCTGACTCATTTTCAGAATTTGAGTCATTATTTTGAGAAGTTTCTGAAGTATCTTCACGCTCTCCCTCAACTTGTTCTCTATTTTGTTCTGTCAGAGAAACTTCCTCAGTGTTTTCCAGTAGAGGTTCAGAGTATGCTTCATCAGAGTTTGTCGGATTTGCTTCATCAGAGTTTATGTCATCAGAGTTTAGATCTACATTTTCAAAGCGAAGTTGATCATGATATTCTTCATCTTCTATTCCAGTTATTTTCTTGTCATCAAATGACACATGTATAGATTCCATAATCACTTTAGTTCTCAGATTGTAGACTCTAAATGCTTTAGTTGACAGTGGGTATCCAACAAAAATTCCTTCATCAGCTTTTAAGTCAAACTTGGTCAACTGTTCAGGATGAGTTTTCAACACAAAGCATTTGCATCCAAAAATATGAAAATATTTCAAATTTGGCTTCTTATTTGTCACCATCTCATATGGTGTTTTCCCATGCCTGTTGATCAGTGTTGCATTCTGATTAAAACAAGCAGTTTGAACAGCTTCTGCCCAGAAATAAGTTGGCAATTTTGCTTCTTCAAGCATTGTTCTGGCAGCTTCGATTAAGGTTCTATTCTTTCTTTCAACTACACCATTTTGCTGTGGAGTCCCTGGTGCAGAAAATTCTTGCTTCACTCCTCTTTCTTTGCAAAATTCTTCCATTATTGGATTTCTGAATTCAGTACCATTACCACTTCTGATAATTTTCACTTTATACTGTGATCCTTTGTCCAGTAGCTTTACATGATCCATCAGAGTTAAAGCAGTTTCATCCTTCTTTGCTAAGAAATACACCCAAGTGTACCTAGTGTACTCATCAACAATGACTAGAGCATATTTCTTTCTGCCAAGAGACATTATATTGACTAGACCAAATAGATCAACATGTAGAAGATGATAAGGATCCACAACTGAAGATTCAGACTTACTCTTGAAAGATGACTTCCTTTGCTTGGCCTTTTGACAAGAATCACACAGACCATTTAAGCTGAGTATTGACTTTGAAAGTCCCCTTACAAGATCTTTTCGAATTAGCTCATTGATGTTGTTCAAGTTTAGGTGAGAGAGTTTCTTATGCCATTTCCAACTCTCTTCATTTGACATTTTTGCAGACAGACACACAGCTTTTCCTTTAGAGTTTGTTACCAAACTTGCTTCATAGATATTATTCCGTCTATGTCCAACTAGAACAACTTTACTTGTAGATTTGCTGATAACCTCACAGTATTCAGGTTGAAAATCTACATGGTAACCTCTTTCACATATTTGACTCACAAATAGCAAGTCATGCTTGAGTCCTGGTGTGATGATGACACTTCCAAGATTGATATTGCCATATCCCATAGTACGTCCTATGTTGCCATCTCCATAGGAGACTTTTGGGCTAGCCTTCTCCTCATAGTCTCATAGCAGGGCTTTATTTCCAGTCATGTGTCCTGAACATCCACTGTCCAAGACTAGGGTGCTTTCCCTTATGCCCTTATTCTCAGATGTTTCAGATTTATCTTCAACAGTTGCCATAAGAGCATAGCTGACATCTTCATCAGAATCTGAAGTGTCTGCCCAGTCTTTTCCTTTAGTGATGAGTGCTTTTTCAGATTTTCCTTTCTTGCACTCTGGAGCATAATGACCCAACTCTTTACACTTGTAGCACTGGATCTCAGACTTGTCTTTCTTTCCATACTTGGTATCCCTTCCTTCAGACTTTCTGAAACTCTTTCTTTCAGAGTTTGAATCTTTCCTTGAGAATCTTTTTCCTTTCTTGAAGTTCTTAAAACCCATCTTCTTGAAGGTTTTCTCCATTAAAGCAGCCATTTGCATCATTTGTTCTTCATCATCCTCAGATTCAGAAGAAGCATCAGAGTTTGAATCACCATCAGAGTTTGATGACTCACTTTCAGAGTTTATGACCAAAGCTTTTCCCTTAGCTTTCTTCTTTGATGTTTTTTTCTTCATGAGTTTTTCTTTAACTTTGAGAGCTACAAATTTTGTCTTCTTTCCAGACCTTTTGTTTCTTTGTTCTATCTCAAGTTCATGAGTTTTAAGCAACCCATAAATTTCATCAAGATCTGTTTCTGCAAGATCATAATTATCTCTTATTGTTGTTGCCTTTAAATCCCATTTTTCAGGTAGAGATAGTAGAAACTTGAGATTTGACTCTTCAAGATCATATTCTTTATCAAAAAGAGACAAATCATTCAACAATTTACAGAATCTGTCATATGTATCTGTCAAAGTTTCATCAGATCCAGAGTCAAAGTGTTCATACTCCTGTGTTAAAATAGTCTTCCTGTTCTTCTTTATAGCACTCGTTCCTTGACACCTGACTTCTAAAGCATCCCAGATTTCTTTGGCAGTCTTGCAACCAATAACTCTGTTAGACATGACATTATCTAGGGCACTATGAAGAAGATGTCTAACTTTTGCATCCTTCGCAATTGATGAGATGTCCTCAGGAGTCATATCTTTCTTTTCCTTCGGAACAGTCTTTTGTTCTTGACCAGCAACTACAGGAGACAGTTTAGTTGGCATATGAGGACCATCATAGATTCTATCAAGGTATTCTGGATCCGTGGCTTCTAGAAACATGGTCATCTTAACCTTCCATATTGGATATTCCACTGGTTTGAGCATTGGAACCCTGATTGACTCATATCGACTTACAGAAGCAGATTGAACCTTTTGAGCATTAGAACATGCCTGAGAGTTTTCAGTCATGATTATACTTGTGTTTAGATCAATAAACTGTATATATTAAACAGCCTTAGCTCTGATACCAATTGTTAGGCCAAATACACAATATATAATCAATATATGTATGAGAATAACAATCAAGAACACTGTTTATGAACAATAAACTGAATTATATCAGATAAATCTTCTCCCAGTGATGTAAAATATCACAGAGAGCTGCTAGGTTACAAGAATAATGTATTCAGTATTCGCATCCCTTTTAGGGTTAACCTATCTGTGTTTATATAGAACACAGTTTCACAATCAATCTCTAATTGATATTCCTATAAATCAGCTATACAATTTATATCAATTGAGAATTGCTTCTGTCTTCTATTCCGTTTCCTTATCCATCTCGATATCTCTTTGCTTCTTTCCATCTTCAAAGAATATCGCTTCTAGAATCTTCATTGTCTTTGCACCGACAGCTAAGCAAACTCTTACCCCGTCAGACTTTATCAAACTCTGATTGGCTTCTAGCTAAACTCTGATAAGTACTCCAGCTAAACTCTGATAGTTTCCTGGTACTTTAAACACTGATAAACAAACATCAACAATTATATCTAACAAAGTATATCAACATACAAAGGTGGGTTCATTATTAAAGCTTGGCGAAGGTAGGAAGTGTTCAAGAAGCGTACAAAGCACTTGTAACTTGGGTTTGCCTCTGTATCAGATGGGATGGTGAGAAGGTTGGTTTCTTTGGGTATGGTTAAAGGGTTTGATGAAGCAGCTGTTTGAGATTTGGGTGCCATTTCTGAGTTTGAGATTGAAAAGGGGAAAAGATTTGAAATTAGGTTTAAGAATTGAGAGTAATCGACAAGATGAAAAGATGTGAAAGTGTTTGCAAAAAGTATTTATATGACTGAGACAGTGCGATATAGAGATATGAATGTGTACAGACTATTTTGATGTCGTGAAGTCTCAAAATAGACTGTATCGCGAAGTCTTGCAAAGTAGATCGCAAAGTCCAGAAATGAACTATGTCGCAAAGTCTGAAAGGTAGAAAGTATGAGGAGACTTTGCGATATAGTATAAATACCCTGTCGAGAACTCTCTTTTTGGAATATCAAACAATTTGTCAGACATATATCAAAATTTTGAAATAAAATCAATTTAAATCAAAATTCTGTTAATATGTGGAGACTTGTCGATATAGTTATTTTGTGTCGTAAAGTCCACTAAGTAGATCACAAACTCAAGAATTGAACTATATCGTGAAGTCTCACAATTTTAACAGTTTGCGATATAAGTCTGTTTATTTTGATCTAAGTCGTGAACTCTCAAAATCACCTATATAGAGATGTCTCAAAAGCTCATAACTCCATGAATAAATATGATTTTGAAAAATATGCAGTAAAATACTGAAATATTTATAAATCATATCTCAGCTAATTTTCACTCCAGTCAAATAGTGCATTTAAATACAGTGAAAATTTATTGATGCAACAATTAACTAGCATAATTAGTTAGAACTACCAAATGAAGGATTGAGCATTCCAATTTCACTCACTAATCTGTTGAAGACAACTTCATTTAGGGGTTTAGTAAATATGTCAGCTAATTGTTTCTCAGTTGGAACATAAAATACTGCTATAGTACCATTTGCAACATGTTCCCTAATGAAATGGTACCTTGTCTCAATGTGCTTTGTAGTAGAATGATTAACATGATTGGCAAAAATGGATATTACACTAGTATTGTCACACATCAGGGGAATGTGCTCCATCACTAGTCCATAATCCATGAGCTGATTTCTAATCCAAAGCAATTGAGCACAGCAACTTCCAGCAGCAATATATTCAGCCTCAGCTGTAGATGTTGTTGTGGATCGTTGTTTCTTACTGAACCTGGACACTAACCTTTGACCTAAGAATTGGCAGCTTCCTGAAGTGCTCTTCCTGTCAATTCTGCATCCAGCATAATCAGAATCTGTATAACCAACCAGGTTGAACCCAGTGTCCTTTGGATACCATAAGCCAAGATTGGGAGTCCCTTTCAGATACCTGAAGATTCTTTTGATAGCCATCATGTGAGATTCCTTGGGATCAAATTGAAACCTTGCACATAGACATGTGGCAAACATGATGTCTGGCCTGCTAGTTGTGAGATAGAGTAATGATCCAACCATTCTTCTATAAACCTTGATGTCAACTCTCTTGCCTTTCTTATCTTCATCAAGCTTGATTTCAGTAGACATTGGAGTTTTTGCAGGGGATGAATCTTCTAAACCATATTTTTTTAAAAGATCTTTGACATACTTAGATTGATTTATGAAGATGCCATCCTCCCTTTGATGTACTTGCAGGCCTAGGAAGTAGGTTAACTCTCCCATCATATTCATCTCATATTTGCTTTGCATCAGCTTAGAAAACCTTTGATAGAGTTTTTCATTTGAAGAGCCAAAGATGATATCATCCACATAGATTTGAACTAGAATGATATCATTACCATGCTTCTTTAAGAATAGAGTTTTATCAATTGTACTTCTAATGAATTGATGCTCAAGAAGAAATTGAGATAGAGTTTCATACCAGGCTCTAGGTGCCTGTTTGAGCCCATAGAGTGCCTTGAGCAGTCTATACACAAAGTCTGGGAAATCATCATTTTCAAAGCCAGGAGGTTGGGACACATAAAATTCTTCAGCAAGATCACCATTGAGAAAAGCACTTTTCACATCCATTTGATACACCTTGAAGTCTGAGTGAGCTGCAAAGGCCAAGAATATCCTAATGGCCTCCAGTCTAGCTACAGGTGCAAATGTCTCATCATAGTCAATGACTTCTTGTTGACAATATCCTTTGGCAACTAACCTTGCTTTGTTTCTCACAACCACACCTTCTTCATCCATTTTGTTCCTGAATACCCATTTGGTGTCAATGACATTCTTACCTTCAGGAGGTGGTACTAATTCCCAAACCTTGTTTTTCTCAAATTGATTCAATTCTTCTTGCATGGCAAGAATCCAGTCAGAGTGCTTCAATGCTTCTTCAATTACCTTTGGTTCTTCCTGTGACAGAAAGCAGCTGTACAGGCAAGTATTCATTGTAGCTCTCCTTGTTCTAACACCTTCTGTTAGGTCCAAAGTATCATAGAATGGGGGTTGAATACGATACTCACAAATAATTTAATTTCGTTCACGGATAATTCATTCAGTTCTATAACGAAATCAAACACACCAAACCAAATCAAGTTTCGGGGAATATATCTTTTTATAAATATAAACCTCGAGGGGTGCTACAATTTCTAATCCGTAGATTAGCTTCAATGAGTTCTAGGTTATTCAAAATTAATACAATGATAGAGTTCCAGCAGAATTAATGTTCTTAGTATTTTCTCTCTGGCTTTTCCTCTCTCTCTCTCTCCGTAATTTCTTCTATAGTGAATGAACCTGACTGAAGAAGACACACTTCCTCTGTTGTAATTGTAGACTTTGATTTGAAAACCATCGAACCAAGTTTGAAGGATTAATCCTGGCCGTCCAATTTCCATCAACGATTCAAACAAAACAAACTTTTCACCTGCTCCCTATTTAAAAACCATCAAATGGTTTAAATCAATTTACCATTCGATAGTTTTTAATTCAAAACTATCGAGTGCCAAATTGATTTACTTTGTTTTAAATTGAATTACCTTTAACACCATTCGATAGTTTTCTGAAATGAAAAACTATCGAATTCTTTTTCTTGTCTTTTGTCCTTTAGTAATTACTCCTGAGCTCCTGGGTGTTTTAGTTTTAGACTGTATCAATATCTTCTGAGACGATAAAACAACTTGATCTTTATAGTGCCGTCAACTAGTGCAACTGGTCTGGTTCACAGATGAATAACACTTGATCAATTCTTCTTCTACGTCTTCAATTCAATGCTGCTGATAAGTCCTTTGTCGTTCTGGTTGCTTCGATTAAATCACTGGAATCCCGTGGTACTTAACCCTAAATCATTCACATACTTCTGTCGTCTTGAAAGTCTTGTTTCTTTTGCTGTCACTGAGGCTTGAACATTTTCATGAACTTCTTTCCGTGACCTGTTTACGGACTTCAAGAATACATAACGTATTTTGATTTTTTGAGTTTACCTTTTCTTCTTTGATTCTGGATTCCTGTGCTTCTGTTAATATTATTGTATGTCTTTTCCTTTGTTGAGTTGTAGTTATCTCTTTTACATCTTATATTACATTATGCTTTACGATCTCCCCCTATTTGATTGGATAGAGTTCGACAAGCAAATACTTCGAGGATAACTCAACTAACTAAGGAAACATGAAACTACTTAAAGTAAGACAACGTAATAATATTAAATGCATTCTGGATCAGATATATATACATTTCCAGATTTCATAAATCAAAAAACAATAAAACTTTATACAATGAAGTTGCTCCTCTAGTCTGAGCTGATAGTTCTTTTGTTCTTTGCTTCAATATTCAGTCCATTCAGATCTCACCTTCCTCAATCATTGGATCGGAGTTAGCAGCTTGATAATCAATCACTGATAGATAGTGCAGTGGTTCTCCAGGTTTAAGGATTGCTCCTTGGATGTGTCTTCCAATATATTCAACCTCTTGACCCACTCCAGCCCATAACCATGCAATGTTAACATCTTCCTTGTTTAGCTTTGGCATGTTTGGTAATCTGGTATGCACTTCCAATCCTCTTTCCACTCTTTTCCTATAGTAAGGAACATTCTACATTAGAAATCTTCTAAGAGTGTCTGCTGCTTTGTCCTTCTCCGTTGATGTGAATCCAGTGGATCTAAGATACTTCTCAACTGATATTAGATAGTTTCTTGGATAGTCTCTCAGTTTGTCCTCAGCCAAATAGCAGATTCTGAACAAGTCATTCGTCATGAATCTAACCATTGGAGGATCTTCAGTAATCTCTGGACCGACTTTCATCAAGATCTCCTTAACATGCTCACGGAGCAGTTCATTTAGTCTTGTAGTTCTTTGAATCTTGATGAGTATCACCTGCAGTTCTGTGTATGTTCTCTGTTCTAAAAACTTAGTGGAAATCACAAATGTACCTTTCTCAAGAAAATTGATCAGGATGTTCCAGGCTCCATTTGCTTTAACCCCAGCTTTCAGAAAGATCACAGTATTCCTCAGTGCAGTGAAGTAAACATGATCATCAGGATTTGCACTTCTTATGTTCTGAATTATGACTTCCACCTCTGCATTGTCGTTGACTTCTAATCTGTCTTCAACTCCACAAAAGGTTTTATAAGCCATCTCCCATTCACTTCCATGCTTGCTTGCCAAATCCATCATCTTTTTCTTCCTTACTTCAGCTTGCACCTTGGATCTTTTTAGCTTTTCAATCCTTAGAACTGCTTGGTGTCTTTCTCTTTCAGCATGCCTGGCATCTATTGCAGCTCTTTGAGCTCTTACCGCTTCCAAGGCAGCTTCTTCTTCTTGTGACAGAGGATTTGCTTCTTCTTCCATAATATCCTCCCAGATTGGATGTTCAACGGGCTCTGGATAATATGGCTCATGCTCCTCCTGAATTGGTTGCTCTTGCATGACCTCAAATACCTCTTCACTCTTCTCTTCTTCTTGTACAAGTTCTTCTATCCAGTATTGTCTTATCGGAATAGCTTCATTCCCAAACTCCCCATCCATCCTTCTCTTTCTCCCCATCTCCAACTTTCTCCCCCTTAGTTGAGGAATCCTCGATAAAAGCATCCTCAGCATAAAAGGCAGCAGAAAGATCAGGTTCCTGATTGGAAGGACCAGGTTGTCCAGTTTGTTGGTTCTTCAGCATAGTCCAGATAGACTGTACTCCGTCACCTTGATTTTCCATGAAATCCAATAGCTCTTTATTCATCTCATGCATAGAAGCCAGCTTCAGGTCAATGTCATCCAATCTGGAGTTGGTAGTCTTCTCAATCTTGTCCAGTCTCTGGTTCAGCTTAGACTCCACTCGAGAAAGGGTGTTCATTGCATCTTTTACCCTAGCTTAACCATCCCGAATAACCAGAACGTTTTCTTTCAAAGCTTCTTGTCCTTGTTGTAGAGCATCAACTTCATTCATGAATCCATCTTTAAGCTCTTTGACGTCCGTCCTCAACTCGATCAGCTCTTCCAATGCTTCCTTCTTTAAGGAGTCCACTGTCTGCTTCGTACCTGTTATAGTGCCAGATGCACTGCCAATGACCCTGAATGTTCTTCTGGAATCAGCTGCAGCCAAGTCAACCTTCTCTTGAATAGACTTTAAAGAAGCATTGGCTTGACTAGAGGAGATCCCTTGGTCAAAGGAAGGTCGCAGTGGAACCTTGAATAGTGGATTTCCATCTTTGTCACGAACTGTCATCTCCTTGAGGGTAGATTGAACTTGTAACTCTCTTTCTGTCGGTAATAACAAATCATCAATATTTGGAAGGGTTAGGGTGTCACTACTCACGTTTGGCTCTGGGTGTACACTCAACGTTTCTGTCGGTGTTTCACTCATTTTTCCTTTCCCACTCAGGCCAGGTGTAAGTGTTTTTGTTTCTCTCAATCCTTTTTTGCTCAATGTACCTGCAGAAGAAAACACCGTAGCCATCCTTAAGGAGGTCACCGGTGGTGCAATGGGGCTTCGTAAGTCCCCGTCCTTGGATAAACCAAGTTGCTGATCATCCGTAGATGATATATCCTTTAAAGGATCTAGAGTTTGAATCTCTAGGGGGTTAGAAACAGGCTCTATTAACAGCAGAGATCCCGAATCTTCCCCAATAGTCTGTGAAGACTTTACCTCAGTTGACTCCTCAATAGTAATTAATTCATTGTCACCGAGTTGCCGATCTGCACCTACGTCAGACCCACAGGATCCAGATATGTTCCATCTGGGGAGGTAGACAATGACCCTTTAGATTGTGTATTTAGGTCAAAGCCTTCTCTCGACGTCTATGAAGACCCTTGGTTCTTAGAACCTTCAACCAGTGAACCTGACCGTAATATGGTCGGAACACCAGTTGCTTCCGTCAATTCTTCCTTACTTGATTGAGCTATTGGTTCAGATATAGCTTTCGTTAGCATTGCCCAATCAAAATCAGAAAAATCTGTGAAGGGTTCTTTGGATGAGAGAAATGAAGTATCAACAGTTGCCTCAGTTTCTGTTCTTCTCCTTTTAGAGGAAGGCAGAGCTGTTGTTGAAGGGTGTATCTCCTTATGTCGTGCTGCTTTGGCACTATCTCCCTCTACACTCAAGGATGTTTGTTTACTGGGTATAGGAGGGGAAGGAGATTCGTTTATTTTTTCATTTAGCTCTTCCAAAGGCTCTTCGACCGTGGTTAGAGGTTGTGGGTTTGCAACCTCCTGGTCAGTGATGGCCACTGAGGGCTCTGGATCAACATCCATTGGTTCAGGTGCCATTTCAGGTTGAGGTGGAGGAATATTACCTTCAATTACCTGTTCCCCTGGGGGCAGAAGTAGTAGGGGCACCGTTCTTAGATAATCTGTGAGAACAGTGGGTACCCCTGGAAGATAGTTGTTCTTCCTTATGAGAGCGGTTATTGCATTGCTCTTCATTCTCATGCACTCCTGGTTGGCTTCACCTTCAAATATCTCCCGTTCATCATCTGTTAAGATATCATTGAGAATTAGCTGTAGGAACCTAGGATAGAAACAAAGCACATCATCAGTTATGCCTGTTCTTTCATCCAGTGGTCCCATGCACAGAATGACTTGATCGATCAGTAGCTTTCCTATGTTAATATGCCTATTGTTCGCAATGGCAAACCCTATCTTTTGAAGGAATAAGGGAATACCATGCAGATTTGTTAGCTTGGCAATAAAAACATGGATTAGGGTATGAAAGAAAAAATTCCATGGCTTTGTCAAATAATGCTTAAGGAACTCTCCCACAAAGAAGTTAGGTTGTTGACTTCTTATGAGAGTGAAGAAAGCATGTATATCCTCAGACGTGGGATCCGAAACAAGGTTTTCTGTAGGAAAATGTAGGATTCTATTAAAATCATGTTCCGTCACCCTTATTGTTCTGCCCCCTGGCACAACAAAACTGAAGGACCTTATATTATTCTCACTTGTATCCGTGGTGGTTGTGTACAACGCAGTCAATTGATCGATACAAAGGACCACGGGAGCACTCAAATAATATGCCACTAATGAACGTGTGTTCAAAAACTCTGCCCATGCACGAAACTGTAAGTTCGTTATGGATTGCAAGTTCTGAAACGAGACATGATTAGTCTTGGTAATAATAAATTCTACAGCCATATTAAATTTCCAGAAAATTTAAATAAACCAAAACTATTTTTCCTTTTAAATTTAATTAATTATTTCTAATTAATCAAACTTTAACAAAATTACCCCTCTTCTTTTCGAATGCAAACACCTAAACCAAAAACAAATTCCTAGATTCAGAACTTTGACTACAAATTGATAATGTATTAGTGATTTTCAACCTTGAGAACTCAACAGAGTACAGAATTCTCACTAATTATCAAAGTATCACAGTTCTAGTTTCCTCTCTCGATGGTTTTCTTTGGAGAACAATTAAAACTCAACAACACACAGTACACAGTAATTTCTTTGTTTAAGAAGAATTCACTGTAGTAATAGTAACCGTTGAAGGTTAAAAATCAATGGGTAATCAAGAAAGTATCGAGCTTTTGTGTTCTTGGTCGTGTAAGTATTGAAAATAAAAAACAACTCTAGCTTTTCTTAGATCTGTAAAAACTGAAAAGAAAAAGCGAAGGCATTGTTTTTATACCTTTTTGAAACTGTTAGGGGCAAACTTGTCAATACAGGTTTCGATAGATTTTTAAAAGAGCATTCGATGGTTTTAAGAAGGGGTAAAACTGTCAACTTCCCTTCGATAGTTTTTGGAAAACTATCGAAGTTTTTTGAAATACAGAATTTTAAAAGTTTTTCTGAAAACTATCGAACTTGATTCTTTGAAAAACTTGAAAAACTATCGAAGTGTTCTTTGTTGAAAAACTATCGAGAATTAAAATAAAGGAAATATTAATTCTCTCCGATAGATTTTCTTTTTATTTAAAAAACCATCGAGAATTTGATATTTTCTAAATAAATTCACTTCGATGCATTTTTTAAATTATTCTCAAAAACCATCGAAAGGTGTTTTCGATGGTTTTTCTTTTCCTATTTAAAAACTATCGAGGTTTAAGTTCGATGGTTTTTATTTAGTACTTAGAAAAACTATCGAATTTTCTAAATTCGATGGATTTTGCTTCTGTTCAATTTTTAAAACCTGTTCATGCTTCAAAAATCAAACTTTTGTATTTCCTGTCAAGTTTTATTTTGAATAAATCTTTTAAAATTTACCAAAATCAATTGTTAACAGAAAATTCATAATTTTCTTAGAATAAAATCAACTAAATATCATCAAATGATATTAATCAATTAAAATCCAATAAATTATGCTGCATTAATCTACAATGTTAAAAACAAAGTAAATTAATTCAAATTAAATAGATGCTTAAATATTTAGAACAAGTATTAGCACCTAAATAATTTTTAGAATTAATAACTAATTAAATGCCAGAAGATATATCATCCATAATTATGACATAAAATTAGTACAATAATCCTAACTACGAGAATTGCTCCAGAAAATAAATTCACGAGTCCTAAGGATATTGGAATTCTTAAACTCATGTATTCACTAGGATTATCTGCAGTTACTGACTTCTAATCAAAATTAATTGGAAAGATTTAACATCCCAAGTTCACCAACCAGCTTATAAAAAGTGGATTCATCAAGCGGTTTAGTAAAGATGTCTGCAATTTGATCCTCTGTGGGTACAAAATGTAACTCCACAGTTCCATTCATGACATGCTCTCGGATAAAATGATACCTGATGTCGATGTGCTTCGTCCTCGAGTGTTGCACTGGGTTGTTTGAGATTGCTATGGCACTTGTGTTGTCGCAAAATATTGGAATCTTTGTCAACAAAAGCCCCTAGTCACGGAGTTGGTTTCTCATCCACAAGATCTGAGCACAGCAGCTTCCAGCAGCAATGTATTCAGCCTCAGCTGTTGATGTGGAAACTGAATGCTGCTTCTTGCTATACCAGGAAACTAATTTTCTTCCAAGAAACTGACAGCTTCCTGAAGTACTCTTCCGATCAATCTTACAACCTGCAAAATCAGAGTCTGTGTATCCAATAAGATCAAATCCTGTATCTTTAGGGTACCAAATTCCAAGATTTGGAGTCCCCTTAAGATATCTAAATATTCGCTTAACAGCTATCAGATGAGATTCTTTAGGATCAGACTGAAACCTAGCACACAAGCATGTTGCAAACATTATATCTGGTCTACTTGCAGTGAGATAAAGTAATGAGCCTATCATACCTCTGTAGCCTATGATGTCAACCTTCTTACCAGTTTCATCCTTATCAAGCTTAGTGGCAGTTGGCATAGGAGTCTTTGCTGTAGATGAGTCTTCCATTTGATACTTCTTCAGGAGATCTTTAATGTACTTGGACTGACAAATGAATATACCATCTTGTTTTTGATATACTTGCAGTCCAAGAAAGAATGACAATTCACCCATCATGCTCATTTCATAACGACTCTGCATTAACTTAGAAAATCTCTTGCATAGATCATCATTAGTAGAACCAAATATTATGTCATCAACATATACTTGCACCAATATCAAATCATTTTTATGCTTTTTGACAAAGAGAATTTTGTCTACGACACCTCTTGTAAAATCATTTTCAAGTAAGAATTCAGAGAGAGTGTCATACCATATCCTTGGAGCTTGTTTGAGTCCGTAGAGAGCTTTGAATAGAAAGTACACAAAGTCTGCCAGTTTTGAATCCTCAAAACCTGGAGGTTGTTCCATATACACTTCTTCTTCTAACTCTCCGTTCAGAAAAGCACTCTTCACATCCATCTGATATACCTTGTAATTGGAATGTGCAGCAAATGTCAGAAACATTTTGATGGCCTCAAGTCTTGCTACTGGTGCATAGGTTTCATCATAATCAATTCCCTCTTCTTGAGAGTAACCTTTAGCAACCAGTCTGGCTTTGTTTCTCGTTACAATGCCATCTTCGTCCAACTTATTTCTAAATACCCATCTTGTTCCAATAACAGATTTTCCCTTAGGCCTGGGTACCAGCTTCCAAACTTCCTGCCTTTCAAACTGATTGAGTTCCTCTTGCATAGCAATCACCCAATCTGGATCATCTAGAGCATCTTCAACTTTCTTAGGTTCTGTTTCTGAAAGAAACCCAAAATAGTGACATTCATTTTGTGATGTTCTCCTAGTTCTCACTCCTGTGTCCGGATCACCAATGATCAAGTGAAAGGGATGATCTCTATTCCATACCCTTTGTCTTGGCAGATGCGATCTTGATGATTCTCCTTGTTCTAGATGTTGTGGAGTGTGACTAGTTGATCCTTCTCCTGCTCCCCCTGAGTTGTTGACGGTTTGATCTGATGATTCTATAGACTGACTAGTGGATCCTGTAGAATTTTGAGGATCTCCACTTTGGTCACCACTTTGTCCAGAATCATTATCATTATGATTATTATTAATAACTGTAACAACTTCAGGTACTTTTTCATTGTCAGAGAGATCTCCTGATAGATTTTCAAATACCAAGGATTCAGAGTTCTCTCCAGTTTGCAGGCTTGGTCTTTTGGTGTCGTCAAATGTTACATTAAAGCTTTCCAACACCTTCTTATCTTCAATCACATATACCCTGAAAGCCTTAGATTCCAGAGAATAGCCCAGAAAAATGCCTTCATCTGCTTTGGCATCAAACTTGCCAAGATGTTCTCCATCTTTAAGTACAAAGCACTTTGCACCAAACACATGAAAGTACTTCAATGTTGGTTTCTTGTTGGCCATTAACTCATACGGAGTCTTTTCATGATCTTTGTTGATCAGGGTTCGATTCTGAGTGTAGCAAGCTGTGTTCACTGCTTCAGCCCAAAAGTAAGTGGGAAGTTTTGATTCACTCAACATGGTCCTTGCTGCTTCAACCAAGGTCCTGTTCTTCCTTTCCACTACTCCATTCTGTTGAGGAGTTCTTGGTGCTGAATACTGTCTTGATATTCCTTTCTCTGAGCAGAAATCATTAAGAACTGCATTCTTGAATTCATTTCCATTGTCTGATCTGATTGTCCGCACAGGTAGCTTAGCTTCCACTTCTATCTTCTTGATGTGATCAATGTTTAGTTGTGTTGCTTCATCCTTTGTTTGTATGAACAACACCCACGTGTACTTGGAGTAGTCATCCACCATCACCAATGCATATCTATTTCTTGAAAGTGACATAACATTGACTGGACCAAATAAATCCATATGAATCAGTTGTAATGGTTCAGTAATGCTTGTCATTCCTTTTCTTCCATGTGATGCTTTCTTCGACTTCCCTTTTTCACATGCTTCACATAGTCCCTCCTGATTGAATTCCATCAGGGGCAACCCTCTCACTAACTCTCTCTTTACCAAAGAGTTCATAGTTTTGAAGTTCAGATGTGAGAGCTTCTTGTGCCATAGCCAACTTTGTTCTGAAGATGCCTTTGCATAGAAACATGTAACTTCTCCTTCACTGGTAGAAATTAAGTCAGCTATAAACAAATTTCCTTTTCTCACTCCCAGTAGAGTAAGCTTCTCATCCTTCCTGTTGGTGATCAAGCAATTGTCCTTTCTGAAATCTACATTTTAGCCTTTATCACATAACTGACTGATACTTAGAAGATTGTGCTTTAATCCTTCAACAAGAGAGATGTTCTCAATGATGACATTTCCAGCTTTCAATTTACCATATCCCGTAGTGAATCCTTTGCTGTCATATCCAAAGGTTACAATCGGGCCGGTCTTCTTAACCACCTCTGTAAGCAGGGACTCTTCACCTGTCATGTGTCTAGAACAGCCACTATCCAGAATCCACACGACCTTCGAGCTTTTAACCTTACCCTGCAATCACAGATTGATTAAGCGGACTTTGGTACCCAAAATTGTTTGGGTCCTGAAGGTTTAGATGATTTAACAGGAGTAACATTCAATTTAGTCTTACCCTGTTTGATATTCATAGTATCTGTGGATTTAACATTACCAGTGCTTTTGCTACTATCATTCATCAACTTAAAATAAGCATGCATGATGTTGTACTTACATAGCAAACACTCTTTCTTTCCACAGGGTTCATGAAGATCAGGCATATCAGACATGTTATGCATTTCAGAAGTATTAGCAGTTTCTACTTTAACCTTTTTACATGAATGTGTAAGGTGTCCAGCAGAATTACAAATAGTGCACAACTTCCTAGATGCAATGGGAGAAAATGGAACCATTTCCTGATTAACAATCTTCTTCTTCCCATTCCTGTTCTTTTTAGCATTACTAACTAAGTCACCTACTTCAGTTTTAGGTAAATCAGGTTTAGGTAATTCAGTTTTTACTGATTTCCTAGGTAACTTAGTCTTTACCTCTTTTTCCTTCAACAAATCCTTCTCAAGCAATTCTTGTCTTATGAAAAGGTCATCCTCATGAAAGAGAGGTGGAAAAGGCTTGACAAAAACTGGACAATCAACATTCTTAAGAACATGTGGAGTATTCCTTTTGACAACTGAAGGTGTCACAGGGAATTCCACTATCTTCTTACCAGATTTCTTGTCATAGTCAAATCCTATAGCAGTTTTATTCCCTATGGCCCGAGTATCAATGATCTCCTTAGCAATTAGGGCGGAATTCTTAAAAGCATTCAGCTTCAAATCTAAATCTGAAATCTGCTTCCTGAGGATAGTCTCTATCTCATCATTACACTTGACCTTGTTCTCTAAGTACGCGTTCTTGTGCTTAAGATCTTCTAATGTTACAGCTACAAGCTCTAGTTCTTCATTTTTAGATTCTAACTTTTTAATCTTAAGAACTAGTTTAGCATTTTCCATTTCTGATGCTAACATGCTTGTGTGTACATTAAACAATTCTACACTAAGATCTTGCACAGTTTTCTTGTACTCAGAGTTAGACATATCAATTGTAGTTAAGATAGGTACCTGAGATGATTGTGGTGATTCCTCTGAAGAGTCATCCATTAGAGCAACATTTACATATTCCTCCTCTTCATCCGAATCAGTATCATCCCAGTGTTTCCCTCTGCTATATAAGATTTCCCTTTCTGCTTTCCAGAGAATGCCTCCAATTACTGTTTAAGCTTGGCATTCTCTTTCTTCAACTCATCATAAGAATCCTTCTTTCCATAGACATCTTTCATGTCTCTCACTTGACGAGGATTTCAGCATTCAGTGGCGAAATGCCCTAACTCATTGCAATTGTAGCATCTTGATTTGCTTCTATCAATCATGCCAGTCTTGTAGCCTCCCTTAAAGCCTGTACTAGGTGCATAATTGCTCTTCTGGAATCTGTTGGTTGAGCCCTTGAACTTGTACTTAGGGTTTCTCTTGAAACGAATATGACTAAACTTTGCAGCTAAGTACGCCATGGTTTTGTCTTCCATTTGCTCAAGCTCTTCTAGGGTGTAGTAATCACTTTCATCAACACCCAGATTCACAGAATCCATTTCTGCTTCTATTATCACCTCCTTTCCAGCTCTAGGGGTTTGAACCTGAATCTCAGAAGTTATTGGTTCATCCACTACAAGTGCTGATCTCACAAGTGCATTGTGCTTGCTGTCCACTGTCCCTGATCCGTAGATTATCACTCTTTGTTCCTGTTCTATCTCACAGGTCTTCAACTTGCCATAGATCATCTCTAATGACATCTTTGTGAAGTCAATTCTTTCCCTTATGGATGATGACTTGTGTTCTACATGATGGGGCAGCGTCATCATGAACTTCCTGTTTGATTCTCTCAGTGGATAGGTCTTTCCTTTCATTGCCAATTCATTTAGGAGCTTAGTATATTTCTCAAAGACCTGAGTTATACTTTCTCCTGGCAGAGACCTAAACGCTTCGTATTGAGAAGTCAGGATGTCCAATCTGTTTTCCTGCACATCTTCAGTTCCTTCCATTATCAAGTTAATAGTATCCCACATGTGTTTCCCGCTTGTACAGTTCATCAACTGATAGCTCATTTCCTTGTCTGCGGAGTCCGTCAATATCAACATCAAACCTGTGTCCAATCGAATCAGTTCTTTGTCAGAATCTGTATACTCAGTAATATCCTTAGGTTGGGTGCCTGAAGGAATCCTGATACCATCAGGAGCTGTAGATTCACTAACTGGTTTCATTGGTACAAACGGTCCGTTCTCTAATATGTCAATATACAACGGATTAGATGCCTTGATAAATAACAACATCTTAATCTTCCACAAACCGAAATCATCTCTAGTAAATGAGGGAACTTTAATACCAGCGGTTGTC
The DNA here is from genome assembly GCA_030848705.1 of Heracleum sosnowskyi. Taxonomy (NCBI): domain Eukaryota; kingdom Viridiplantae; phylum Streptophyta; class Magnoliopsida; order Apiales; family Apiaceae; genus Heracleum; species Heracleum sosnowskyi. Next base: position 106,632,938 of record CM061239.1, read on the forward strand.
TTTGGAGCACTCATGGTTTCTGAAAATTTCAAATTGTTTAAAATTCAAGAAATTCCAATTAAATGAAAAATTTTGAAAGTTAAAAAATTTGCTTCGAATTTTCACGCTACGTTTGATTTTGGTCTCATTCACCGGATCTGATTTGTAAATCAATCAAGTAGCTCTGATACCAATTGTTAGGTCCAAAGTATCGTAGAAGGGGGGGTTGAATACGATACTCATAAATAATTTAATTTCGTTCGCGGATAATTCATTCAGTTCTATAACGAAATCAAACACACCAAACCAAATCAAGTTTCGGGGAATATATCTTTTTATAAATATAAACCTCGAGGGGTGCTACAATTTCTAATCCGTAGATTAGCATCAATGAGTTCTAGGTTATTCACAATCAATACAATGATAGAGTTCCAGCAGAATTAATGTTCTTAGTATTTTCTCTCTGGCTTTTCCTCTCTCTCCGTAATTGCTTCTGTAGTGAATGAACCTGACTGAAAAAGACACACTTCCTCTGTTGTAATTGTAGACTTTGATTTGAAAACCATCGAACCAAGTTTGATGGATCAATCCTGGCCGTCCAATTTCCATCAACCATTCAAACAAAACAAACTTTTCACCTGCTCCCTATTTTAAAACCATCGAATGGTTTAAATCAATTTACCATTCGATAGTTTTTAATTCAAAACTATCGAGTGCCAAATTGATTTACTTTGTTTTAAATTGAATTACCTTTAACACCATTTGATAGTTTTCTGAAATGAAAAACTATCGAATTCTTTTTCTTGTCTTTTGTCCTTTAGTAATTACTCCTGAGCTCCTGGGTGTTTTAGTTGTAGACTGTATCAATATCTTCTGAGACGATAAAACAACTTGATCTTTGTAGTGCCGTCAACTAGTGGAACTGGTCTGGTTCACAAATGAATAACACTTGATCAATTCTTCTTCTACGTCTTCAATTCAATGCTGCTGATAAGTCCTTTGTCGTTCTGGTTGCTTCGATTAAATCACTGGAATCCTGTGGTACTTAACCCTAAATCATTCACATACTTCTATCGTCTTGAAAGTCTTGTTTCTTTTGTTGTCACTGAGGCTTGAACATTTTCATGAACTTCTTTCCGTGACCTGTTTACGGACTTCAAGAATACATAACGTATTTTGATTTTTTGAGTTTACCTTTTCTTCTTTGATTTTAGATTCTTGTGCTTCTGTTAATATTATTGTCTATCTTATCCTTTTTTGAGTTGTAGTTATCTCTTTTACATCTTATGTTACATTATGCTTTACAGCTTCACTAGGATCACCAATGATTTGTTCCCTAGTGTGGGCTCTGTCCCATTTTCTTGTATGACCCTGTTCATCTCATTGGCTTGTCTCAAGGTCATTTTGATCACCAACATTGGAATTCTCTTCTTCTCCCCTTGTGTTAGTGTTCCCTTGCACAGGTGTTTGAGGGTGATCATCAACTTCATTTCCTTCATCTTGTGGAACAGTTAGAACATGTGTCTCATCTTCACTTTCAGAATCTTCAAGATATCCTTGATTTTCAAATCTTAATGGCACACTGTCTCTTTCACTTGTAGCAAGTCCAGGAAATTTCTTGTCATCAAAAGTAACATCCATGCTCTCTATTACTTTGTGTTGCTCAGGTACAAACACTCTGTATGTTGTCCTTTCCAGAGAGTATCCAATGAAAATACCTTCAAATGCCTTTGCATCAAATTTTCCAACATGCTCAGATGTATGTTTCATCACAAAACACTTGCTTCCAAAAAAATGAAGATGCTTGAAGGATGCTCTTTTTCCAGTCATCAAAGAGTAAGAAGTTTTTCCTGACCTCTTATTGATTAATGTTCTATTTTTCACATAGCATGCTGTGTTAACAACATCAGCCCAAAAGCTAGTAGGTAGCTTTGCATCCAACATCATTGTTCTTGCAACTTCAATGAGAGTTCTATTCTTTCTTTCAACCACTCCATTTTGCTGTGGAGTTCTAGGAGCTGAAAATTGTTGAGAAATGCCTTTGTCTTTGCAGAACTCATACAATGTAGAATTTCTGAACTCAGTTCCATTATCACTTCTCAAAGTAACCACAGTGGAACCAGTGCTTTGTGCTTCTCTATCAACTCTCTTGATATGCTCTATAATTACTTGAGGAGCTTCATCCTTGGAAAACAGGAATTCCACCCAAGTGTATCTTGAATAATCATCAACCATGACTAGAACATATTTCTTCTTGGAAAGGGACATTACATTCACAGGGCCAAATAGATCCATGTGAATTAACTGCAGAGGTTTTGAATTTGAGTTGAGCAATTTGTTCTTGTGACTTGACCTTTTTATTTTCCCTCTTTGACATGCTTCACATGCTCTATCTTGAACAAACTCCAAAGCAGGCATGTCTCTGATGAGTTCTCTCTTTGCTAGAGAGTTCATTGCTTTTACATTCAAGTGAGACAGTTTCTTGTGCCATAGCCATAATTCTTCATTTATGACCTTTGTGTAGAAACAACACATTTCACCCTTATCTGCAGCCTTGAGATTAGCTACAAACAAGCTTCCTTTCTTCACACCAGTTAAAACAACTTCACCACTTCCTCTTTTAGAGATTAGACATTGATCTTCAACAAATTCCACCTTGAAACCCCTATTGGTGAATTGTCCAATGCTCAAGAGATTGTGCTTCAGTCCTTCAACAAATGCTACATCTTCAATTATGACATTACCAGTTTCAACACTGCCATATCCCATTGTATAACCAATGTTGTCATTTCCAAAGGTTACTGATGGGCCAGCCTTCTCCTCAAAATGTGATAGCAGGGCTATATCACCAGTCATGTGACTTGAGCATCCACTGTCCAAGATCCATATGACTCTTTTATTCCTGTTGCCCTGCATTCACAAAATGACTAAGTTGTTTTTGGTACCCACACTTGGTAGGGTCTAGTTGATTTAGAAACAGTTTTGTAATTGATTTTTCTATCATAATCAGCATTCTTCACAGTAGGAGACTTCACTGTGTTTGAAGCTTTAGATTTGACACTCTTAGGCTCACATGAAGTCTTTACCCTTTCAACCTTGATTGGGGATTCTGTCCTGTGAGTGTGCATATGTGTGTGTGATTCACATGATTGTGTAGAGTCAAGTTTTTGCTTTAAAGATAAGCAATTTGCAATCACAGTCACATAGCATGTCATGCAGTTGGATTTACCACAGAAAGAATCATGGATATTATTCATGCCAACAGAATGGTTGCTCAGATTATCAACTTCATTAATAACAGGTTTATTACACTTATGAGTCAATTGATTAACAGATAAGCATTTTTGACACTGTTTCCTAGGAACATTTGGCACATAAGCATAACTGTTACCCTTTTTGACACCTACCTTTCCATTCCTGTTCTGTTTCTTTTTCTTAACAACTTCCTTATTAACCTTAGGACTCTTGAAAAGATTGTCTTTGGTTTCTTTCTGATTTACAGATTTGGGAGAGGAAGAAGTGTCTTTTGCAGCCTCATCTTCTTCAAGTAATTGTTGTTTGATGACCAGTAAGCCTTCATCAAACTCAACAACACTCTTTTTGAAGATGGGCTTTTTGACACCAGACAAAATAGTTGGAGCATTTTTGTTTACAAAAGATTCTTTTCCTTTGCCCTTGGCCTTCTTCCTTCCCTTGTCCTTCTCATAATCAAAACCAATTCCAACCTTACAGTCTTCAGTGTGTTCCTTGTGATAGGTTTGAACAAGCTCAGAGGAGTTTCTATAGCTTCTTATCTTTAATTCATTTTCAGTAATTTGTTCCCTAAGAGCTATTTCTATCTGTTCAGCACAAACTACTTTATTCTTAAGATACTCAACCTCCTTTTTCAAACCATCAAGGTTCACAACCATTAACTCAAGTTCCTCATTCTTTTCTGTAAGCTCAAGGTTCTTAGCAGTTAGCCTATCAATTTCTTCATTAGCAACTAACATGCTAGTATGAATATTAAACATTTCAGTACTCATGTCTTCAACAATTTGCTTGTATTGAGAGGGAGTCATTTCAAGAGAAGTAAGAATAGGTACCTGATTTGAAGAATCACCATCATCAGAAAAAGCCATTAAGGCATAGTTTACATACTCCTGTTCTTCTTCTTCATCAGAATCATCCCAGCATTTTCCCTCTGCAATAAAAGCTTTACCCTGCTGTTTCTTGAGTAGAGCTTCATACTTAGCTTCAAGATCTAAGTATGCTTTGTCCTTTTTGACCTGTTTGGGCTTCTTACACTCTGTAGCAAAGTGCCCAAGTTCATTGTAGTTATAGCATCTTATCTTGGACCTATCCCCACTCCCAGTCGTGTAGCCTCCTTTTGCAGCACTAGCAATTCCTTTCCCTTTACTGAAGGTGTTTGAGCCACTTGATCCACCAGCACCACTAGCATTAAACTTGGACTTGAATGGCTGCTTCCTTTTGAAACTTATGTTAGGATATCTCCTAGCCATATAAGCAAAAGATTTGTTTTCCATTTTGTCCAGTTCATCTATGTGTTGGGTTTTATACTAAACTATTCATTAGTAGTATATAAACATTGTCCATTTTATTGAGAATCTTGATTGCATATTTTTACATTGTCTATTTATTATATATTGTGGATAATTTAGTATCAAATGGGATAACAGAAGATTAAATTATCAGTGTCTATATATAATATAAAGGGTTCACAGTTTAAGTGGAATTAGACAAACCACTGGAATAACTGAAGTATTATTTGGGAATAGTTTATCTTGACTATTAAATAATACTTGTATACTTTGTGTATATTGAACAGGATCAAATTTAGAATTGTTCCCTTAAACTGATTAAGAAGGTGAACTAAGATTCTATGTTATTATTAATGCTTAGGTTCTTAATCCGGATATAGTAATTGACACGTGTATATTATTTACATGCTTTGATTTATATATGAAATAATATATATGGTGAATATTATTTATTGAAGGAATCCGTGTCCTGATAATATTCGGGTTAATGATGTCCCCTTGAAATCTCAAAAGGATTTAATTATGTGAAACCCTGCAGGTGGATTTATTCCGGCATAATTAAATAAAGGTAGAGTGGATGATCAAGGATATAAGATGTTAATTAAATGAATTATCAGTAATTTATTTAATTAATGGGCATGCGCTATTTTAAACATGGGGAATTTAATAAGCAAATAATATTGGAACCGAATTAATTAATTAAGTTGCGGTATTAGGAAAGGTAGTGCAAATATTAATTCTTTAGTGGATTGAATTAATATTTAATTACATTGGGCTAGGTCCAGGATGTAATTAAAAAGCCCAACCTAATTATCCATGATCCCTATTGTAGCCCTATATATATTCTTATTCTCTTCTTGCTAGGGTTGGTTAAGAAAAATATTGTAGCCACCTAGGAGCAAGAAGAGAGGTTAACTTGAGAAGACGGAGGCCACACTTCGCTCAAGAGAATTTGGGAATACAATAGAAGAGCGTGGAATCAACCGTTAACAAGGTGATTTTCTTTTCGCACTCCTTCATTGTGTATAATAAAATGTAGTAGAACCCCAAGTCCGTGGTTCCCAACAATTGGTATCAGAGCCTGGTTATGGGTTCTATGTTTTATGATATGATGTCCATGTCGTAATTAAAATTGGTTATGTATGTATAGTGGTATGCTTGGATAATAATCTTTTGCAGGTTGTTTAGTATCCACTATTATGGCCTCGTTTTATTTTAATTACGTGTTTGGATCCCACGTGGTTTAATCGTGGTTATTTTTTGTTTTGGTTTCCACGTGGTTTATCGTGGTTGTAAATCACGAGGGTTGATCGTGCTAGTTTTGTTTTCTATTATGATTTTGTAATCTTGTAATCATGATTTGTATTCATGTTAGATTATGATCTGATGTAATAGAATAGGTATGTTATGTTGTATGTAACTATTTGATCGACGGAGTTGCAAGAAAACAAAGTTCTTCCGCTGATGCTATAAGATTTCGCCTATGCAACTTCGAACTGTTGTAACTTTTGCATACGGTGTCGGATTTCGATGAGTAATACCTTTTCGGAAAGGGATTTCGATGTTCTACACGATTGAAAAGTGACTTTGTCAAAGTTTCATGTGCGTCTGAGCTCGTTTAGACCCTCAAACAGCGAGTTGAAGTTTTCGCAGGATTTTCGGATGAAATTTGTTTTTGGCCATAATAGTGGATTTATTTTTTATTTTAATTTTTCTGCTATTTAATTTTAATTATTGCATTAAATAATTATTATGTGTGTTGTTAATTATGTGTGTAATTTTAATTGCATGGTTAACATAAATAGGACGACATGGACATAAATTTTCATTTATTGCTTTAATTAAATGTTTTATGTTATTAAATTATGTGTGTATTTGGAATGCATGTTAGACATAATTATAATGACATAGGCCCCATTTAATTATGTAGAGATGCATGCTATGCTATGTTATGTGTTCTTTGTATTGTTATTTTGATAACATGTGGACCTCGAAGAAATAACATAGGGCGATGCATCTAGATAAAATTACTCATGTTAAAATACTAAGTGGGAGAGGGAATTAATTTGATATTAGATCCCATGGTCATCCATTATTGGTTGTATGTAATTTAACACTAGGACGATTATGAATTGGATATATGTCACCCATCGTGGCGTATGATTTATGACGTCTGGGTAGTGTTAAGGATATTACTAGGACAATCTTCTTAAGTTAATCACGAATAATGAAAGGTAAGCTCACCCCATCGTGACATACCAAGTTTCATAGAATTCGAGAAAAAAGTTGGACATTCCTTGATTGATGTTGATAATGGATATTTCTGTCTTAGGGGTTGTGTTTTTAAGCGAGTCCGTCTGTGACTTCACCGAAAACACCTGGGATTTATCCATTGATACATCGAACGGATGGGTCTGACTAAAGGCAACTTAAGATCTAAATAATGGTATACACTTAGCTATGAAAGATAATATATAGTCCACCCTAACGTGGCGTATTATTTAGTAGTAGGACCGAAGTAATATTTAAATTTAAATGGTATATATGTCATCCATCATGGCGTACCAGATATTTATGGAATTTAAATATTAGTGCATTAATTTTAATTAATTGTTAGAGGAAACAAATAGGTTTTAAGATATATGCAATTTTCTGATTAAGTGTTATATGCATGATTCTCAGGATAGAATGGGCTTTAATCCACTTTTCACCATACTTAAGGATAACAAACTTACCGGACCTAACTATATTGAATGGAAACGCAATTTGGACATAGTGTTGACTGCTGAAGAGTTTAAATTTTGTACTGTTGAACCCAAACCAGACCAGCCTGCTGCCGATGCTCCGGATGAGGATAAAGAGTATTTTAAGAAGTGGACTAAGGTAGATGAGATGTCGCGATGTTACATTCTGGCAGCAATGTCGGGTGTTTTGCAACATCAGCATCAGGCCATGACCACTGATGCAGATATGCTCTATAATCTCAAGGAGCTTTTCGGAGATCAGAATAGGGCTGCTAGGCAAGTAGCAATGAAGTCTCTAATGAACACTCAGATGGCTGAAAAAACACCTGTAAGGGACCATGTTCTTCTGATGATGTCTCATATAAATGAACTAGAGGTCCTTGGTGCTGATATTGATGCGGAAACGCAGGTCGATATCATACTTATGAGTTTGCCAAAAAGCTTTGAGCCGTTTCGCTTGAATTACAACATGAACAAGAAGTTGTATAGTCTTGCAGAACTTTTGACAGAGCTTCAGGCAGCGGAATCATTATTTCAGCAGCATGTTCAGGTAAATGTGGCTGAGAAAGTTTCTTCTTCAAAGCCGAAAGGAAAGAAGAAGAAGAAGGTTCAGACACAGAAAGTTGTGAAACCATTGGGAGTTCAGAATTCAGTGAAGAAGCCTAAGGGCAAGTGCTTCAAGTGCAAGCAGTCGGGTCAATGGAAAAAGGATTGTCCTCTGTCTAAGAAGAACAATGCTGGTATGTCTCTTTCTCTTGTTACGGAAACATATATAGCGGCTATGTCTACGAGCACTTGGTGTGTAGACACAGGAGCCACTGATCATGTTTGTAATTCCATGCAGGGGTTCCAGAAAACCAGGCTGCTTAGAGATGGCGAGATATATGTGTTCATGGGAGATGCTACGAAAGTAGCAGTGGTTGCAGTTGGAGTTATTTCTTTATCTTTTGGTTATGATAGGATTTTGGTTTTGAATAATTGTCTTTATGTACCTTCATTTAGAAGGAATTTAATTTCGGTTTCTAAACTTGCTATGGATGGTTATAATGTTTGTTTGGATCGTAATGTTTCCATTATGATGAATAAACGAGTTATATGTTCTGGTACATTTCAAGACAATTTATATATTGTTAATCCTATAGAACCAATGCTGCAACCAAGTGAAATTAATAATACACTTTCTACCTCTAGTAAAAGAAAGGAACCTTCTGGATTGAACCAAACATATCTTTGACACTTGAGATTAGGTCATATTAACTTAAGGAGGATTCAAAGATTGGTAGTAGATGGGCCTTTAGGCTCGTTGGCAGTGGAGCCATTTCCAGTCTGTGAATCTTGCTTGGAAGGGAAAATGACCAGTAGACCTTTTAAGGCAAAAGGAAATAGAGCCAAAGATGTGTTAGAATTGGTTCATACTGATTTATGTGGACCTATGAATATCCAAGCGAGAGGTGGGTATGAATATTTTGTCACTTTCATTGATGATTATTCGAGATATGGATACATTTATCTGTTGCACCGCAAGTCTGAGTGCTTTGAAAAATTCAAAGAGTACAAAGCAAGTGCGGAAAAGCGACATTCAGGAAAATGTATCAAGTCACTACGATCAGATCGTGGGGGCGAATACCTGCTTGGAGAATTTAGAGAATATTTATCAGAACATGGGATTTCATCCCAGTTGACTGCACCTGGCACACCTCAGCAGAATGGTGTAGCAGAAAGAAGGAACCGGACTCTTTTAGAGAGTGTTAGATCGATGATGAGTTATTCGAATTTACCCAAGTCATTTTGGGGGCATGCTCTAGAAACAACGGCTTATCTTCTAAACTTGGTACCTTCTAAGTCAGTTCCAAAAACTCCAAAAGAATTGTGGACTAGTACCAAACCTAGTTTGAAACACATTCGGATTTGGGGTTGTCCAGCACATGTGCTGAACAAGAACGTGACTAAGTTAGATTCTCGTACAGAAGTGAGGCTGTTTGTGGGTTATCCCAAGGGAACAAAAGGGTATTTGTTTTATAGTCCTAAGGATCGGGATATCATTGTAAGCACCAATGCTAGATTCTTAGAGGAAGACTATATAATGAATCACAAATCCATGAGTACTGTTGTTTTAGAGGAACTAGTGGGAGGACAAGATAATTCTAATATGCCACCAGTACAAGTAGAACAACCACAAGTAAATGAACAACCTATCACTAATACCACTCCAATGCTTCGTCGTAGTGGGAGGGTTGTTAAACAACCTGAGAGATTCATGTTTTTGGGAGAGTCTTCGGACTTAGTCTCTGGTGAACATGATGAGGATCCCAGGACATACGAAGAAGCAATGCAAGATAAGGATGCAGATCTTTGGCAAAAGGCAATGCAATCTGAGATGGAATCTATGTATTCCAATAAAGTCTGGGATCTCGTGGAACCACCCAGTGGTGTAAAACCCATTGGATGCAAGTGGATCTACAAAAGAAAAAGAGGATCTGACAAAAAGGTGAAAGCCTGGAAAGCAAGACTTGTTGTGAAAGGGTATACTCAGAAACAAGGAATTGATTATGAGGAAACCTTTTCTCCGGTAGTCATGCTTAAGTCAATCCGGATTCTTTTATCTATAGCAGCTCATCTCGATTATGAGATTTGGCAAATGGATGTCAAGACAGCTTTCCTAAATGGAAGTCTTGATGAAAACATCCATATGCAGCAACCAGAGGGATTCATCAAAGAGGGCCAAGAGCATCTAGTGTGTAAGCTTAAGAAGTCCATTTATGGACTGAAACAAGCTTACAGGGAGTGGAACATTCGTTTTGATCAGGCCATCTAGACAAATGGTTATGATCAGAGTCCAAGCGAAGCATGTGTGTATAGGAAAAGTGAAGGAAATGCAGTGGTTTTTCTAGTACTATATGTAGATGACATTTTGCTCATTGGAAACAATGTAGAGATGTTGTCATCTATTAAGGCATGGTTGTTCAAACAATTTGAAATGAAAGACTTAGGTGAAGCCGCATACATTCTTGGGATCAAAGTTATAAGAGATCGCAAGAAAAGAACGTTGGCTTTATCTCAAGAACCGTACATTGATGAGGTATTGGCTCGTTTTAACATGCAGGACTCTAAGAAGGGTAATTTACCTTTTAGACATGGAGTCTCTCTATCAAAGGAGCAGTGTCCTAAGACACCTAAGGAGATAGAGAACATGAAAGCAGTTCCTTATGCTTCAGCATGTGGAAGCTTAATGTATGTCATGTTATGCACGAGACCTGATATTTGCTTTGCCGTAGGCATGGTCAGTAGATATCAGTCCAATCCAGGTCAGGAACATTGGAGTGCAGTAAAAACGATACTTAAGTACTTGCGAAGGACTAAGAAGTATATGTTAATTTACAAGGCTTCAGACTTGTTTCCTGTGGGTTATACCGATTCAGATTTCCAGACAGATAGGGATAAGAGGAAGTCAACCTCGGGGTGTGTTTTTACTTTAGGAGGTGGAGCTGTAATATGGAGGAGTGTGAAGCAGAAATGCATCGCAGACTCAACCATGGAAGCTGAATATGTGGCAGCCTCTGAGGCAGCCAAGGAGGCTATATGGTTCCGGAATTTCCTGCTGGATTTGAATGTAGTTCCTAATTTGCCACGGCAAATCACAATTTATTGTGATAATACTGGTGCTGTTGCAAATACAAAGGAACCACGAGAACATAAAGCAGCAAAACACATTGAGCATAAGTATCACCTCATACGACAGTTCGTTAAGCGAGGAGATATTATTGTGACTGATATAGCATCAAAGGACAACCGGGCTGATCCTTTCACGAAGAGTTTACCAGCTAAGGTTTTTGAAGAACACGTGGAGGAGATAGGAGTCAGATGTCTGGTCACGGAATAGTTATTTAAACTGGTAGCGGATTATATTAATAAACACTGATATACTCAAAGAATAGCTTGAGTATAAGTGGGAGATTGTTGGGTTTTATACTAAACTATTCATTAGTAGTATATAAACATTGTCCATTTTATTGAGAATCTTGATTGCATATTTTTACATTGTCTATTTATTATATATTGTGGATAATTTAGTATCAAATGGGATAACAGAAGATTAAATTATCAGTGTCTATATATAATATAAAGGGTTCACAGTTTAAGTGGAATTAGACAAACCACTGGAATAACTGAAGTATTATTTGGGAATAGTTTATCTTGACTATTAAATAATACTTGTATACTTTGTGTATATTGAACAGGATCAAATTTAGAATTGTTCCCTTAAACTGATTAAGAAGGTGAACTAAGATTCTATGTTATTATTAATGCTTAGGTTCTTAATCCGGATATAGTAATTGACACGTGTATATTATTTACATGCTTTGATTTATATATGAAATAATTCTTTTGAATTATATCATTATATTTTGGGTGATGGAATAATATATATGGTGAATATTATTTATTGAAGGAATCCGTGTCCTGATAATATTCGGGTTAATGATGTCCCCTTGAAAGCTCAAAAGGATTTAATTATGTGAAACCCTGCAGGTGGATTTATTCCGGCATAATTAAATAAAGGTAGAGTGGATGATCAAGGATATAAGATGTTAATTAAATGAATTATCAGTAATTTATTTAATTAATGGGCATGCGCTATTTTAAACATGGGGAATTTAATAAGCAAATAATATTGGAACCGAATTAATTAATTAAGTTGCGGTTTTAGGAAAGGTAGTTCAAATATTAATTCTTTAGTGGATTGAATTAATATTTAATTACATTGGGCTAGGCCCAGGATGTAATTAAAAGGCCCAACCTAATTATCCATGATCCCTATTGTAGCCCTATATATATTCTTATTCTCTTCTTGCTAGGGTTGGTTAAGAAAAATATTGTAGCCACCTAGGAGCAAGAAGAGAGGTTAACTTGAGAAGACGGAGGCCACACTTCGCTCAAGGGAATTTGGTAATACAATAGAAGAGCGTGGAATCAACCGTTAACAAGGTGATTTTCTTTTCGCACTCCTTAATTGTGTATAATAAAATGTAGTAGAACCCCAAGTCCGTGGTTCCCAACACTATGCTGTAGAAATCATCTTCCTCAGGTAGATCATAGATGACTTGAGACTCATCACCAGTGTCTTCAACTTCTAGGTCTTCAATATTGACTTGGTTGACTTTCATTTCTTCCATTCTTTGACCTAAATTGTCAGCAATAAGGGTAGATGATGTGTTGGTCATTATACCTTGCTTTGCTTGAATGGACCTCTTCTGAAACAACTCCAGTTCATATGTTTTCAGAACACCATACAATACATCAAAACCAATCTTTGTTAGATCTCTTTCTTTGAGGGAAGAGATCCTTGGATCCAAGTGATTTGGTAGAGTCAACAAGAACTTCATGTTAACCTCTTCTGTTTTATAGTGTTTATCATAGAGTTTGAGCTCATTTATCAGCTCGTTAAACCTTTCAAACACTTCTGTGATGCCCTCTTTTGGCTGAGCCATGAAGGCTTCATACTGTGAAACCAAAATCTTCTTCTTGTTCTTTCTTACTTCTGGAGTTCCTTCACATAGCACTTCTATGAGATCCCACATCTTCTTTGCACTACTACAATGAGCAACAGTGCCATACATGTTGAAATCCATAGATTCACAAATAATGAGTTGGAGATTTCCATCTAGTGCCACTTTCTCCTTTTCAGGATCAGTGTATTTTGAAGGATCTTTAGGCTCATGATGTCGTGGTATTTTCTCAGTACCAACAGTTGTTTCAGCAATCTCAATCATTGGAATGAAGGGACCATGTTTTAGGATATCTAAATACATGGGGTTTGAGGCTTTGATGAACAGTAACATCTTCGTCTTCCATAGATTGTAGTGTTCCTTGTTAAATGCAGGAATCTTGATACTGCTTAGTTTCTGTGAACTCATTCTTGATCTTCTTCTGTTTGTATATCAACAGCCTACTTTGATACCACTTGTTAGATATGAATATCACTAAGAAACTAGACAGAGGGGGGGGTGAATGGATAGTTTGAATGTTTTTCGTTTTCTTGAAACTAAAAAGTTGTGTTAGATTGTGTTGTATGAAAATGCGGAATCAAATAAACAAGACACACACAATCACTTTAATCTACTTTGTATTAAGTAAATTAAATACTATAGCTTCCAAAAATTCACAAGTGAAATTCTGGCTTCTAAACAAGAACAGTGTTTTCTTGTTTTCTTACAGAGAAAAGAGTGCTTGAATATTTATGTGTATATCTCTCTTTTTCAGCTAACTATAGAGTGTGCACACTATATATGTATCCTATACAAACTAGTGCACACCCTATTTACACAGCTACCCCTAACTGTAACTCCCACTTGTTCTTCCATAAGAGGTTAACTGTGTCAGGAAGGACCACTTGCTTTCTGTTGTCCTTTCCCATATCTGTAGCTGCTTGTCTCTATTCTTTCTCTCCAAGTTTTGCTGTAGATTTGCCATCTGTCTTTGGACCACTTAACTATAACAGATGCTCCAGTATTTGTCTCCTTTGAACTTTGAATTTTTACCTTGATTTGTCTTGTTGTAGATCGGCTAAGTGTTGACATCGTGAACTCCAGCATATTCCTTATTCTGTGACTTGTCGACATAGAACATTTGAGACTTTGCTATATGAGGACTTTGTGATATGAGCATTTTAGGAGTATGTGATATGGCATATTTCTGACTTCACGATATAGCCTTTTTGAGGACTTCACGATCTAGTACAATCTGACTTTGCGATCTCAACACTTCACGACATGAGTCTTGAAGACTTCACGACATAGTTCATTTTGGACTATGCGATCTCAGTACTTCACGACATGCATATTTGGGGACTTCACGACATAGCTCATTCTGACTTCACGATATGGGGACTTAGACAAATTTCTGCAACTTATTTCTTCAGGGCCTTATTCACATCCTGTTGCATGAACATTTTGAACTTCTACCAGGACAATTATTCCATGGCCTATGTACATTCTAGATGCAAGATACTTACTAAGCTCATTATAACTTTGAGCATACAGAATAAAGCTAAGTACATGAAAACAAGACAAGTACAATGGAGACCTATACTATATCCCAGTGATAAACTTCACTAGGTCATGTAGAGTGACATAGTCACAATATGTAGGCTTGTTAATAGTGGTATTCAGACATGCCTTGAGCCTAACAGAATCTGCAGTACTAGTCATATGAGGCAAGAAAATAGAGTTTCTGTATGGATGACCATTGGACTGAAGCAAATTAAAAGGAAAATGAGACTCATAAAAAGTGACATCTCTGGATATTGTGATAGAGTTTGTAAGGAGATCAAGAACCTTGTATCCTTTAACATGAACAGGATATCCCAAAAAACAGCAGGAGAAGCTCTATTATCAAACTTTGATCTATGTACCTTCAGAGTAGAAATATAACAAAGACAACCAAAACACCTAAGATTTGACAATGAAGGATGAGAATTAAAAAGTTTGAAATAAGGAGTATGAAGGTTGATGCTTTTTAATGGCATTCTGTTTATCAAATAAGTGGCACATAGAATGTAGTCACCCCAATACCTAGCAAGAACTTTAGACTGAATGTACAATGCCCTAGCAGTTTCTAAAAGATGTCTATGTTTTCTCTCCACAACCCCATTCTGTTTTGGAGAATATACACAAGAAGTCTGATTGATGATACCTTCTTTTAGAAACAAGTCTCTCATTTTTCCAGCTGTAAGTTCTAAGGCATTATCAGATCTTACACAAAGAATGGAAGTATGAAATTAGTTTTTAACAAAAGAAATAAAATTTGCAAACACAGTAGGAACATCAGACTTGTGTTTGATAAGATGAACCCAAGTAAATCTACTAAAGTCATCAACAATTGTAAGAAATTGATTACAACCAGTAGAGGTTTTGACCTTATATCGTCCCCAAACATCAATGTGAACAAGCTAAAAAATAGCAGTAGTTTTAATACAACTGGAAGGGAAG
The DNA here is from genome assembly GCA_030848705.1 of Heracleum sosnowskyi. Classification (NCBI taxonomy): domain Eukaryota; kingdom Viridiplantae; phylum Streptophyta; class Magnoliopsida; order Apiales; family Apiaceae; genus Heracleum; species Heracleum sosnowskyi. The sequence continues at coordinate 106,648,190 of CM061239.1, forward strand.
GAGTTTATAGTTTTCTTAGCTAATGGACATACTTGACAAATATGTTCTGAGCTAAAAGATTTCACATCACATGATGGAACTACTAACTTCATTTGAGAAAAAGGTAAGTGTCTGATATGGATAGAAAAGTAATTATAGAAATATAATTGCTGATTCTTTGGAAAGGCCAAGTATTTAAGGCCCAAAACCCAGATTATTTATTAATTTCGTAATTAATAAATAGGGAAAAATATACAGGTCATAAAAAGAGTCCAAAATATGGTAAATTCATCAAAGAAGGATCCGGAATCCCAATTAAAGGCAATTATTGAGTCATAGCCTTTATCAACAAGGAAAAGACTTCTCCAGGAAGAAATACAATGTTTATCCAATATCAAAAAGGAGACTTATTCGCTAAGACTCCTAAACATACCATAAATACTAGGCTCCAGACGCCTATATAAGGACCCTGATCCTACAATCAGAACTAAGTTTTAGACTTCATCCACGAATAAGGACATACAAGTCATCTACAACGTTTTAGGCTTCATCCTCGAATAAGGACATACAAGTCACTACGTCCTTGGTGTGCCCCTGCCGCCATAGCCCCGAGGGCAACACCAAGAACTACCTCTTTGGCTTGATTCTCAATAACGATTTGAGATACGTAGGCATCTTGTGAGGACCGATTTAGTCTCGAAACACAAGTGCAGCCATTAAAGCTCGAAAGCTCATAAATCCTAGCAATTAATATACAAGCACGTTTTTTAATCCATAACATTTGGCGCCGTCTGTGGGAAGACAACATCAACCATGGCAAACACACGAAGAACAGCTCGGGATACTCAAACTCCTGAGGATCGCCCTATCACCTCTGAGGCTGATACTCACGGAAATCAACCACCGCCGACTACTGGCACTCAAGGGGCGAATATCCCCACCAACACTCAAGGACCGGAAATCCCGATTTTGGTTGAAGGGACAAATCCCCTGCAGATGGTCATTCATGGATCTAATCCACAAGAGACCGTTCACCAGCAACCAATCTCGACTTCTCCACTCATCATGAATGCACCGAGAAGTCTTCAACTTCATACTACTGATCTCCCTCAATACGCGAATCAGACTTTGGGGATGCCAAGCTATGGCATGCCCCTTTGACCCATGGCGGGCGGTAGTGGAACTAATCCAATCTACCATGAGGCATATGTGCCCCATTATATTCAAGGTCTGGGACCCCAAAATCAACAAACTCGCCAGACCCCTTTCGTTCAAGATTACTCGGGCCCATACACCGAGGATGAGGGTTATACAACTAGGGAGGATGTCGCCCCAAGAAGGAGACGTTCTTCCCAGACAAATCGGGATCAACCCCAAACTACTAAGGAGAAAATTGCAGCCCATGAGGCAGAGACTGCAAGACTCAAGAAACTCCTTGCTGAGGAGGAGGCCGCTCAATCTCAAGGTCGAACGACTGAAGGGATCCCGATAATCAACTTGGATCCACCGGCAAGGAGAACCAAGAGGGCCGAAGCCCAAGAGGTGATCCTAATGATCCTACACCACCGTTTACTCAAGACATCATGAAAACGGCTATATCCAGAAAATTCAAGATGCCTTCGATCAAGGCTTATGATGGAACGAGAGATCCCGTAAATCATGTAAGGACCTTCTCCAATGCACTAATGTTGCAGCCAACCAACGATGCAGTCAAGTGTAGGGCGTTTCCACAAACCTTGGCAGGCATGGCCCAACGCTGGTATAGCCGTCTTCCTCCCAACTCAATTGGGTCTTTCAAGGAACTAAGCAAAGCTTTTATCAATCAGTTCATTAGTGGAAGGGTGCATGAGAAAAGCTCTGCATCACTCATGGCAATCCAGCAAGGAAAGAATGAAGCCCTAAGGGACTACATCAATCGATTCACCCGGGAGGCTCTGAAAGTCCCGGACTTAGAGGACAGAGTGGCTATGATAGCCCTGTAACAAGGAACTACTGATGACCACTTCAAAAGGTCGTTAGCTAAACATCCACCCGAGAGCATGCTGAAGCTCCAAGATAGAGCCGGAAAGTATATCAAGGCTGAAGAAAGCATGAGAAAGTATGAACCCACTACTGGCGGTAGTGGAAACTCAAAGAAAAGAAAAGAAACTCAGGAGTACGACATCAAGGAAAAATTTCCCAAAACGTCAAAGGACTCTGATTCTCCACCCAAGAGAAGCAATTTTGGGCCAAAGTTTACGGAATATGCAAGATTGAACACTCCCAGGAGTCAAATTCTGATGGAGATAGCTAAGGAAGGAGATCTCAAATGGCCGAAGCCAATGAGGGCTGACATGTCCAAACGGAACCAAAATCAGTTCTGTCGGTTCCACAAAGAAGTCGGTCACGACACTGACGATTGTAGGCAATTGAAAGATGAGATCGAATTTCTGATACGAAGAGGAAAACTCAGCAAATTCACCAATGATGGAAATCAAGGGAGTCAAAGAGGAAACTATGAAAGGAAGGATTACGACAGAAGGGACAACGACCAAGATCATAACCCTAAGCCCCGAGGGCCAGTCATCAACATGATATTCGGAAGGCCAACTGCTGCTGGGTCCTCCCGAAACTCAAGAAAGGCTTATGCTCGAGAGATAATGACTGTGGTTGGAGAAGCACCGAAGCGTGCCAGAACAGAAGTGTCAATAGGTTTTGATGATTCAGACTTGGAAGGGGTGAAGTTCCCTCACGATGACCCTCTAGTTATCATACCTGTGATTGGCAATTCCGAAACAAAGAGATTTCTAGTTGACAATGGAGCCTCAGTGGACTTCTTGTTCCATGATGCTTTCATCAAAATGGGCAACACTGACTCTCAGTTGACACCCTCGAATATGCCCATATATGGATTCAATGGAGTGGAATCAAAGGTGGAAGGCACTATCCAACTCCCAATGACCATGGGGCAAGGGATGAATACGTCTACTCAAATGCTGAACTTCATAAAGGCAACTTCGACCTATAATGAGATCCTAGGAAGGACTGGTCTTCATGCGTTTAAGGCCGTTGCCTCATCTTATCATCTCAAAATCAAGTTCCCAACGAGGAATGGGATTGGTGAAGAACGAGGAGACCAAAAGATGGCTAGAAGTTGTTATGTAGCCGTGTTAAGGCCTGATGGAATCGGGGGGCAGGTTCTCCCCATTGAAGACATGAATACAAACGACGATGAGTACAGAAGAGGGAAACCAGCCGAGGACTTGATCCCAATTCCCTTAGTCCCAGGTGAACCAGAGAAGGTGACTTATGTTGGGGCACTAGTGCCCGAACCATTGAAAAGCAAACTCACGACTTTTCTTCAAGAGAACAATGACGTTTTTGCTTGGACAGCGGCCGACATGCCAGGGATCGATCCCCAATTGATAACTCACAAACTGAATGTGGATCCTGAAAGGAAGACGGTGAAACAAAAGAAGAGAAGTTTTGCTCCGGAAAGGCTTGAAGCCATAAAACAAGAAGTTGAAAAGCTTTTGGAAGCCGGTTTCATTGAGGAAATTCAATTCCCAGAATGGTTGGCTAACCCAGTGATGGTCAAAAAGGCCAATGGGAAATGGAGGATGTGTGTGGACTTAACTGACTTAAATGATGCATGTCCTAAGGATTTTTTTTCCCTTACCAAGGATTGATGCACCAATAGATGCAGCCGGGCACGAGATGCTAAGTTTCATGGATGGCTTTAGCGGATACAACCAAATCAAGATGCACAAAGATGATATCTCCAAGGTATCATTCATCACTGACTTTGGTGTTTTCTGTTACTTAGTCATGGCATTTGGACTTAAGAATGCAGGGGCAACCTACCAAAGATTGGTGAACAAAATTTTTGAACACCTAATTGGAAAAACCATGGAGGTCTACGTAGATGACATGCTAGTCAAGAGCCTCGATAAGGCCGATCACATTGAGCACCTCCGAGAGGCATTTGAAGTGCTAAGGCACCACAAGATGATGTTAAATCCAACTAAATGTGCCTTTGGTGTAGGCTCGGGAAAGTTTTTAGGCCTGATGGTTTTCAAGAGAGGAATCGAGGCTAATCCCGACAAAATCAAAGCAATTCTAGACATGGAACCACCACGGACTATTAATGAAGTCCAGAAACTAACTGGAAGAGTGGCAGCATTGGGAAGATTCATCTCCAAGTCAGGAGAGAAGTGCTTACCTTTCTTCAAAGCACTTAAAAATGTGAAAAAAATTTAATGGACAGCTGAAAGCCAAGAGGCCTTTGAGGCCTTGAAGAAATACATGGCTGAGCCACCACTATTGGCCAAACCAAAACCAGGAGAGGTTCTTTATCTATACTTGGCAGTATCCAACACTGCCCTTGGAGCTGTTTTGGTAAAAGAAGAGTTAAAGGTTCAGAAACCCATCTACCACGTGAGCAAGATCCTACATGGGGCAAAAATAAACTACTCTACCATAGAGAAGTTTGCCTTAGCCTTGATTATGGCCTCAATAAAACTATGTCCATACTTCCAGGCACACAAGATAGAGGTCTTGACTAATCAGCCTCTAAGAAACATCTTGCACAGCCCTCAAGTAAGTGGAAGATTGATTAAATGGGCCATTGAACTAGGGGAATTTGACATCAAATACAAGCCTCGAACGGCCATAAAAGCACAAGCACTTGCTGACTTCATGGTTGAATGCACCATTGACAACCAAGAAGTCGGGGGGCAGGAAGTGACAGTGGAAGACAAGGAAGTTGAAGAAATAGTCTCCAAAGAATGTTGAGTGCTCTATTTTGATGGAGCATCAAAAACAAAATCAAGTGGATCCGGTTTAGTGCTACAAAGTCCTGATGGATTCCTCATAGAGTATGCACTAAAACTTGACTTCCCAACGACAAACAATGAGGCTGAGTATGAAGCTCTGATAGCTGGTTTAGGGTTGGCTGGAGCCTTGAGGGTCAAAACTCTGAAAGTATGTGGAGATTCGAGGCTAGTGGTTTCCCAAGTAAATGGGGAATTTGAGGCCAGAGATGAAGTCATGGCCAAGTACTTGAAACTTGTCAAGGCCATCATGACTCAATTTGATGAATGCTATGTAGATCACATTCCAAGGGAAGAAAACATGAAGGCCGATGCCTTGTCTAAATTTGCTTCTTCCGAAATTGAAAACCATGCAGGGAGTGTATACTCCCAAGTCTTGAAGACCCCAAGCATCAACGGAAAGTTGGTAGCACCCATTGATGTTGCTAGTTGTTGGATAGATCCCATCAAAGCTCATCTGGAAACTGGGTGGTTACCCAACGACACTTCAGAGGCACGAAAGCTATACGTCAGAGCACTAAGGTATACCCTGATTGAGGGAATCCTATACAAGAAGTCTTTCATCATTCCATATCTGAAATGATTGAGACCTCAAGAGGCAGAATTGGCCCTGAAGGAAGTACATGAAGGAATTTGTGGGTAGCACTTGGGGGGCAAAGCCCTTGCCCATAAAATCACTCGTCTAGGTTTCTACTGGCCAAGCATATTAGCAGATGCTAAAAGCTACGTAAAGAAATGTGAACGGTGCCAAAAGCATGCACCAGTGGTTAGACAACCACCAGAGATGATGACATCCATTAACTCACCCATGTGGGGAATGGATATACTCGGGCCATTTCCAATGGCAAGTGCTCAACGAAAGTTCTTGATAGTAGCAATCGACTACTTCACCAAGTGGATTGAGGCTAAGCCATTAACCAAGATAACCACCAAGCAAGTGATGCATTTTTTCTGGGAAAATATGATATGCAAATATGGAATTCCATGAATCCTGGTCACGGACAATGGAACTCAGTTCAACAATGATGAATTCAAAAAGTATTGTGATGAGAATGATATCAAGTTACGGTTTACCTCTGTTGCTCATCCTCAAGCTAATGGGCAAGCTGAGGTTGCCAACCGAATTATCCTGGATGGACTAAAGAAAAGAGTTGAACGCTCTAGAAACACTTGGGTAGACGAGTTGCTCCCCATACTATGGGCATATCGTATTACTTGTAAAGTCACCACTGGAGCATCCCCCTTTTTTTGGCATATGGGGCAGAGGCAGTGGTCCCAGTGGAGATACTCACACATCCCCAAGAATTGAAGCTTATGAGCCAGAGACAAATGGAGAAGGCTTGAGGCTAGCTTTAGATCTAATTGATGAAGTTAGAGACGAGGCAAATGCCAAGATAGTTCAGCATCAGAAACGAGCATCTTTCTATTACAACCTAAGGGTTAAAAAGAGATTTTTCCGTCAAGGAGACTTAGTCCTCCGAAAGATTGAGGCATCCGGAGTTGGACAAAAAGGCAAGTTGGCCCCAAATTGGGAAGGACCATATCGCGTTAAGAACGTGTTTGGACGAGGCTCGTAAAAGCTAGAAACCCTCGAAGGGCATGAGGTGCCAAGGACTTGGCATGCCTCAAACTTAAAAGTTTATTATGTTTAGTGCATCCTAAAAGGATCAGCTAGTAGGACAAGTAGAAATAAGATTCGATGAAATCAAGAGCTTCCCAGAAAGCAGATGAAGGGTTGAAACCCCATAAACCTAAGACATTCAGTCCAAACCCCATCATTCGATATGCTCAATGAAAGGTTTGAAGCCAAAACAAGACGGTATAAGACATAAAAGGCTTATGCAAATTTCAAGTTAGCCTCGAATAAGGCAAAATCGTCGTAAATGTGTAGGTCACTCCACACTTTACACCAAGATGATACTCGTGAAACACTAGTGTATATTAAAATCCCCAAAAAGGGTAGTAAGTCCCAGGTAAGGGATAAAAAGATCCCAAGTCTCGAAAAAGACCGGTTAAGGGAAGGACAACCGACTATGGCTAGTCAAGGCCCACAAATCCATTTATGGATTATAGAGATTAAAACCCAAACAATTTGGGTCTCAGGCAAATTCGAAGCCCAAACAATAAACGCCCAATAAGGCCCAAGGCTGGAATAATTTAAGTCCAATTAAAAATTGGGCTAGTTAAGGCCCAAGAAAAGAATGAAATTTGAAATATAGCCAAGGCAAAATCAAAGATTTAAGGTCGAAAAGACATTAAATCGAAATCGTACGACCGAGGTCGAAAACATATGGGAAAACGAGACCGATTCCAGCGACCTCGCTCCCAAATAAAGTCGAAAAATAATGAAATTGAGGTCGAAAAACCTTAGAACGACATTGAAGGCTCGAAGTCGAAAATATACGAGGAATTGAGGTCGTTTCCATCGACTTCGAACCAAAAATCCAATCAAAAAATTGAAAATTCGAGGTCGAAAAGACCCTAGATTGAAGTCGATTATTTGAGATCGAAAATACACTATAAATCGAGCTCGAACCCCTCGACCTCACACCCAAGTGAGGTCGAAAACAGAAGGATTCGAGGTCGAAAATGGACTAAAAAGCGAGGTCTAAACGTTTGACCTCACGCCAGAATGAGGTCGAATAAGACCTAGATTTTGAAATCGATATTTGCCTAGAAAGTCCTGGTCGAAAACGCATGAAATCGAGGTCGAATGACCTGTAAATTGAGCTCGTATCCTTCGACCTCACACCAAAATGAGGTCGAAAACAAAAGGAAACGAGCTCGAAAGAGTAAATGATCGAGGTCGAAGAAAGGAAGGGCCGAGGTCGAATGACCGAGGTCGAAAATGACCTATAAAATGAGGTCGAAACCATCGACCTAGGACCAATCGAGGTCGAATTCCTAGTCGAAAAAGACTTTAATTCCTAGTCGAAAATGACTTGAATTCCTGGTCGAAAATGACTTGAATTCCTGGTCGAAAATGACTTAATTCCTGGTCGAATTTCTAGTCGAAAATGACCTAATTTGAGGTCGAAAATGCCCTTAAAATGGAAAATTTTGAGGAAAAACACGTTATAACTTCTACGAAAACCCCAAGGAGATTTTCCCAGAAGTTGGGGGGCAAATGATATGGATAGAAAAGTAATTATAGAAATATAATTGCTGATTCTTTGGAAAGGCCAAGTATTTAAGGCCCAAAACCCAGATTATTTATTAATTTCGTAATTAATAAATAGGGAAAAATATGCAGGTCATAAAAAGAGTCCAAAATATGGTAAATTCATCAAAGAAGGATCCGGAATCCCAATTAAAGGCAATTAATGAGTCATAGCCTTTATCAACAAGGAAAAGACTTCTCCAGGAAGAAATACAATGTTTATCCAATATCAAAAAGGAGACTTATTCGCTAAGACTCCTAAACATACCATAAATACTAGGCTCCAGACGCCTATATAAGGACCCTGATCCTACAATCAGAACTACGTTTTAGACTTCATCCATGAATAAGGACATACAAGTCATCTACAACGTTTTAGGCTTCATCCTCGAATAAGGACATACAAGTCACTACTTCCTTGGTGTGCCCCTGCCGCCATAGCCCCGAGGGCAACACCAAGAACTACGTCTTTGGCTTGATTCTCAATAACGATTTGAGATACGTAGGCATCTTGTGAGGACCGATTTAGTCTCGAAACACAAGTGCAGCCATTAAAGCTCGAAAGCTCATAAATCCTAGCAATTAATATACAAGCACATTTTTTAATCCATAACAGTGTCCTAATCTCATATGCCAGAGACTTGCAGAATCAATGGAAGAAGCACTGAGGCAAGCTTGAATAGGTAAAGAAGAGTGTTTCATAACAGCTTTATCCACACTATACAAGCCATTACTCAGCTAACCAAGAAGAATTGGAGGACCTTTCTGTGAATGGTCCTGAAGTAAACAAGAATCAGAATTGAATATCAATTGACAACTAAGATCAAGACACAACTTATGAGTAAGAATAAGTTTGAAGTGAAATGAAGGAACAAGTAAAACATCCTTGAGTAGAATGTTACCATGTAACAAGACATCTCCAATGTGAGTAACTTGGACTTTACTACCATTTGGAATAGTGATAGTATTGTCAAGCTCAGAAATAGCTCTATAGGCAGAAAAATCATCTATATTATTTGTTATATGATATGTTGCTCTACTATCAAGCAACCATTCTGATTTAGAACAAGAAAGTAAGCATGCCTTACCTGTAAGAAGAGCAGTATGAGAAGATTCTGCATCATTTTGGTGTGCATTCTGACTTTCAGAAATGTGTTGCTTGTTGAGTATCTCCATTAATTGATTATACTGTTCAGAAGAGATGTGACTGGATTGATTGAAAGAAACATCAGCCTTATGTTCAGTAGTTGAATCAGACTCATCAGGACCTTGAACAAAAGCAGCCACCCTAGTATCATTATTTCCTCCTTTGAATCCAGCTGGAAAACCATGTATCTTGAAGCATCTATCAACACTGTGTCCTGGTACTTTATAGTGTGTACAGTAATAGTTCGAACCAGGTTTAGAACCAAACTTCTTAGGCCCAGAATAATTTCCTCTATATTGAGAAGTGCCAGGAGTATGTGAGAAACCAGTTATGTTGCCATTATTTCTTTTATCTGCTAGAAAAGCCATAGACTCAGTTTGTAAAGAAGTTTGAGAGATTTCCTTATATCTTTCTTCTTGAGCAAAAAGTCTGTAGGCAGCTGAAACATTTGGTAAATGATGCATCATAAGCACATTAGCCCGAACTGCAGCAAAATTGTCATTCAACTTCATCATAAACTGAAGCAATTTCTGATACTGTTGCATGTCCTGAATTCTATGAGATAAACCACAAGTACACTTGTTGCAAGTACAACTTGGTAAGGGATTTGCAGCTGAAAGTCCATCCCAGATAGTTTTGATGGCAGTGAAAAACTCTGATATATTCTTTGAACCTTGCATCATTTCAGATAACTTTTGTTCCAGAGAATACACCTCTGTCATGGATGCATAACCATAGCGTTCTTCCAAATCAGAACAGATTTCTCTTGCGGTTTGCAGAAATAAAACGCTTTTTGCTATTGTTGCATCAAGATTAGAGATAATCCAAGAAATCACAAGATCATTACATCTTGACCAGAACTTGTACTCAGGTAAAGTTTTATCAGGGGATGGTATTGTACCATCAACAAACCCTATTTTATTCTTAGCTAACAAGACCAATAACATTGATCTTTTCCAGTTGTTGAAACCACTCCCATCAAATTTAATAGAAACAAACTGAGCTGAAGAGGCATCTGAAGGATGGATGTAGCAAACACTAGATGGATCGTGATTGTTAACAATAGTGGCAGTAGTAGTCATGTTTAGGATAATTGTGATTGATACGAACAAATGTATCAAGATTTCCACAGAGTAATTTTATCAAACAGTTTGTGTGCAGACGGAAAAACTAGAATTATGTCAATAACAGATATAGAGATCTACTAGAAATCAATCACAACAATCAGAAAACTCAATATCAAGAAAATCAGAAGAATAAGCAATCTAATCTTGCAAAGTTTCGGAAGAAAGTGAACTATCAAGAGTGATTTCAGAGAAAACTCGTGTACAGATCAATTCGCAACAACAATCAGATTAATAATTGCATAAAGCAATTCAATCCTGTGTAAAAACAAAAGAAAAAAAACTGAATTAGTGTAGAGAGCTCGCGAAGAAGACGACAATGGAGTTCTAGGTATGTGACGAAATCATAAGAAGATGATAACTAAGTATACGCGGAAGATCAAGTCACCATATGCTCTGATACCATTAAAGTTTCTGTAAAAGAACTCTACAATTTCATTGCTTGTGAACTAGTGATTACAAAAAGATAAACTGTACATCATCTGTAATATCCCGTAATTTTTAGATTAATAATAATAAAAGAATAATTAGAAAAAAAGGATTAAATTTTGAAAAAGAATAGGATTTAAAATTAAATTAGACTAATGGGCCTAAAATATGGATCAGATTTAAATTCGGATAAGTGGTAGGTTTGGATTTACGGTTTTATAAGGCTATATAAACTTCATATTCTCGTTGCTCGTTTTTATTATCAAAATTCGTAGGTCTCTTCCATAAAGAAATCAGCTGTCTTGTAAAATTCGTACAAAATTCATCGTAAGTCGGAATTCGTTGATTATGGACTTTCCGGAAATCTCTTTCAATTTTATACAACTTTTGTTTCACAGTATTTTTCCATATTATGCTCCGAACTGTTCTTAAAATCATAAAACAGAAACAGATCTTGTTTTTCAGTTTCTGTTCAAATTCAGCGGACGTTTTATTCAATTCCCGATTCGTTATAAGTCCGTTTCTGATGAGCCTTATCTTGTCAGAAAGGTATTTTTGTTCTGTACAACTTTCGTCCTTTGAGTTTTCCAAGAAAACGTCGTTTAGAGGGTCAAAAAGGTTAAATACAGTTCTGGTCAGAAATGTGTACGTGCTTAGGATGATTTGATTCTTGATTTTTCGCGTTGAGGTAAGTTTCCGATTGATTTATCTAGTATTTTCGAATTTATGTGTTATATGTATATGTTTGATTATATAAATTTGGGCAAGTGATTATATTTTAAAGTGATATGTGATACTATGTATGTGATATGTGTAAGCAATAGTCTTGTGATTCAGATTTGTGCCATGGTTTGTGAAAATATCGAATAAGAATAAGGACCGAGTCACCGGGTTGTAGTGACAGTTTTCTGAAAATTTAGAACCGTTATCACCGGGTTGTAGGCCTGTCAATAGATCGGGTTTGGACCGGATCATCATAAATCCATATCCAAATCCATTTAATTTTTCGGATCGGATCGGATCGGATCAAGGATCGGATATTTTAAAGCTCAATCCATATCCGCTCCGTTAGGATCACGGATAATCGGATCGGATTATCCAATCCAATTATTTATTTATTTTGATTATTTTTAATTAATTTTAAACATGAGATTAACACTTCTAATACTTCTACGTCAATTGGGTTTTGAGTGCTATTATCAGACTTATCAATAACATCTTTATTTCCCCGCTGCTATAGAACTTCCGGGTGTTGCATTCTACAAAAAACATAACGAAAGTAATAAGGACATAATATTAACAATATAAGTTCCATAAAATAGACAACAATGTGATGCATCTAACAACTTACGCCTGGTATACATATAAATCGGTAAATGACAGCAAAAGCTATTGCATATTATGTTCAATTCTACAAAATATGAATAAAAAATTTCAACATGAATAAGCCATTTAGGAAAGTTAATTATTGAAAAGGAACAATTACATACCATGTTTGATGTTACTTTTGAATCCGATCTGTAGGCCTTCAAATGTATTAGAATATTGTGGAATAATAGATACGGTTGTGAAGGATTTAGTGATTAGAAGGGTTTGAGTAAAGTAATTGATAAAAAGTTTAGAATACTAGCAACCACGATGAGCTGAACTGCTGAAGCATGTAGTGATGCAGGACAAAAAAAGGATTAGGGTTTTGGACTTAAATGGTTTAATATAAAATTTTTATATGCATTTATATAAATATAATATATATTAAATTGTACATATTTACTCGGATCGGATTTTTAATGGACCGGATCACACATAATCCATATCCGTATTTATTGGATCGGATTCTTATCGGATCGGATTTTTATCGGATCGAATTAATTTTAGATAAATCCATATCCAGTTATAAGGTCTCGGATCGAATCGGATCGGATCGGACCTCCGGTCCATTGACAGGCCTACCGGGTTGTAGTGGTCGTGGCATGAATTGTGGGTTTCAGGTTATTGTTGTTATGTGGTATCATATCTATCGAATAAGAATGAGAATATGTGAATCGAGAATTATTGTTTTATATATTGTTATCGTATCGAATATTGTATTCTTCTATATGTGTATATATGTTATTTGCCCGACTAGTTGGATCGATTGGTTTCTTGCTGGGCTGTATGGCTCATTCCTTACAATTTTCAGGTTTGGTGTAACTCAAGTGGGATACTTTGGAATTCGAGGATCTTAGGTTCGGAATAGATTGGTTTTTGGATTATATTTAGCTGTGTTTTGTAATAGTTAGGTTTGTAATTGAATTTTTGTCACGCTTCCGTCTGTCATTGTCATTGTATAGTGTTTTATTTAAGTTTTGAATTTAGATTTAATAGTCCGAAAAGTCGGGCTGTTACATCATCTCTCTCTATCTTTATACTATCTGTACAAGAGTAATAGAAGTTTCTAATCTCTAACTAACTCTTGGCGGGAACTAACTAACTGTGAATACAAAAATGTCAAATGACAGCACATTACTTTGACTTTGACCTTATTTCTTGTGTCAATACTGCTAAACTAGTATTACTAGTATTACTAATACAGATTTAGGAATATTTTTTAAATCCACGCTCTTATTTTTATGATTTTCAATACAACCCTACTTCACTTGTTGATGCAAAAAATAAGGTAAGATTTAAAACTTAGTATAATTTAACTAACTTCTCTGTTATGGATTATTTTCAGAGAAGAAAAAATTAGTGAAACCGGATAAAAGGAGTACATTAACATTTGTTCTGCAAGGCTACAAGTAACTGAACTGCTAATTAATACAAACTAGCTCTATACCCGTGCAATGCACGGGAGCTTTATAAATTATTAGTATATTTTTTTAATTTAATTTGAATTGTGTTTTTTTATTTTCCCAAAAGTATCAATCTATTTTAATTTCAATTTTATAAATTTTAAATTAATACTATATTATTAAAGTCGAAACATTACTATATTATTAAAGTTGAAACATTAAAAGTTTTTCGGTTTTCGGTTTTCAGTTTTCGGTTCTTTATTCTAATTAAAAAATAATTTATACTATTTATACTATCTTGTAATAGACGAAACATTAAAACTTTGGTAGTGGTCGGTATTTTGTGATTTTACTTAATTACCCTTATTTATTTTAAAAAATATTATTAAATAATAACATTATTTAAAACCAATTATCTTTTCAGCTAAAGCCTAAAATACATTAATTTTTCTATTTTTTCTAACAAAATCCCCTCTTTTTCTAAAAAAATCACGGCAATTATCTTTTTCAACTAAAACATGTTACTTTTCCTATTTTTCCTTACTAAAATACATCATTTTCTAAAAATATCAGGCGCAAATCCTTACTTATTTATTGTAAAATCTATTTAATACTTTTAATTACGGGCAATTACCTTTTTCAACTAAAACATGTTAATTTCCTATTTTTCCTTACTAAAATCCCCCTTTTCCAAAAATATTAGGGACAAATCCTAAATTATATATTTTGAAACCTATTTGAATAATTTTAATTATGGGCAATTAACTTTTTTAACTAAAACATATTACTATTTCAATTTTTCCTTATTAAATCTCCTCTAATCAATATACTTATATAAATGAGAAGACGGGAGCGTTGAGGTGGCGCCTCTAGAATCGCTCCGTTCTATTTTTCTAATTTTCTCAATTTTTCACAATTTTTAATTTTAATAATTACAACTTCCTTTATTATTTTCGATTTTGTAGAAAGGAAATTAAAAATTACACTTTTATTATTTTCAAACTTAATAGAACTTTCTTTTATTATTTTCAAACTTGATAGAACTTTCTTTGATTTAGAAAATTACAACTTCCTTATTATTTTGGAATTTGTAAGACTTGATAGAAATTTTTTTGATTTAGAAAATTACAACTTCCTTATTATTTTGGAATTTGTAGGCTTGGTAGAACTTTCTTTTATTATTTTCAAACTTAATAGAACTTTCTTTGATTTAGAAAATTACAACTTCCTTATTATTTTCAAATTTATAGGACTTGATGGAACTTTCTTTGATTTAGAAAATTACAACTTCCTTATTATTTTCGAATTTGTAGGCTTGATAGAACTTTCTTTTATTATTTTCAAACTTGATAGAAATTTCTTTGATTTAAAAACTTAGAACTTCCTTATTATTTTCGAATTTGTAGGCTCTTATGTTAATAATTGCAATTTTCTTTTTAATTATTTTCAATCTTAATAGAAATTTCTTTTATTATTTTCAAATTTGTGATGCACTAATATATTAGAGTAATATATAAGTAATACTATTATATAAGTTATAATTCAAACTATCATGTTCTAATATTATTTTTTCTATGTTGATTTAGATGTTGTGGGCTGCTTGACCTACTTGGGTGGCATTGAAGTTGTCAAAGGCGGTTGGAAAAAAAGAGATCTCAAAATTGTCGGAAATTAGTAAGTTATGCATTATATTAATTTTAATATAACTGTTAATTATTTTTTATTGTTCTTGTAATTTTATATTACTTCTTTGGTTACCCCAATTTATTTGTTTTACATATTTAATTTATTCTAATTTTTTTCTTAAACAGCTCCATCATCAGTACCATAACTTTGTAGGATAAGTAGGCCGAGATGGTTGATAAAAATTTATACAAGGAGGATGGTGACCCTATATAATAATTGTCACACCTACCCGGATTAAAAAATTTAAAAGTAATTATCTTTATTAATGTTTTTATAATATATAGTTTTAGAAATTGCACATATATAAATCTATCTTATCTCGATTGAACGAATATCATTAGATATTATACAAATATTTGTTTCATTTATATTATTGATTTAATTCTTATATTAGTTTTTTAACCATTTATTTACTCTTATATGCAGATACAATTAGCTTTTCTACCACAAGAAATAGTAAAATTTATACAAATCTGGATACACCGTATGTGTCATCCCTTAGAGAGAGATTTGCTCACATCTCTACTAAATTGCAAATCAATGGAGACTCTCTCCCCATAATGTCGCCTGAGGAAAAAATGTTTATTAATAGGATGAACATCGAGGAATTGCTGGAAGCAGAGTGGGGTGAAGACCTAAAGGTTAATTTTGCACATTTTTTGTGTAGCTAATTTATTTTACGTACCTTGCACTTGACCTCAATTATTATCAATGTTATTTTTGTTATCATATTTATACGCTAATCATATTACTATAGGAACAAATTGTTAAGGTAAAAGCTGAGATTTTTGGGATTGATAATACCCATAATTGGTACTACACTGGCTGTAAAACATGCTCCACAAAGTTGAACTTTTGTGAGGTACATTATAGATGCAAGTCTTGCAACGAAATTATTGACCATCCTCTTATCATGTAAGAAATTAATTTAATAATTTTATTTTATATTTTGTTTATACATATATTAATCTTACTATGATTTGTGTGTTTATAAAGGTTTATAATACAAATAAAAGTTAAGGATAAGACGGGAGATACAACTTTTGTACTATTCAACAATATAGTAGAACCATTGCTAGACACATCAGCAAATAAGATAATGAATAAATTATTTTAAGACAACAATGATGTTCCAAAAGAGCTTGAAGGATTATTTGAAAAAGATACAGTGTTTAAGTTACGATTGAATGCTTATAATCTCAAAGAAGGATTACACAGTTTTACTGTTGCTGAAATATTTGAGCCAAAAGAAATTTTGGAACAAGAGTACAAATTGAAGAAATCAGTCAAGGTACATTCTAATTTATTATAGCTTATGTGTAATTAATTAATTAGTTTCAAAGTCTAATATCATATGCACTATATAATGTAAAAAATAAGTTGTACATGATTTTTCTTCTTCATGCAACTATTTTGAAACACTAATTATATTGCAGGATTCTAAAGATTCTGCTACATCCGAGACTGGTGCTATGTTTGTGCATGGAAATGGAGCTGGTGATGCAGACAATGGAGCTAAAGAAAATTTGAAACAAGAGTACAAGTTGAAGAAATCAGTTAAAACATATTCTAATTTATTACTATAATTTATGTATAGTCAACTTCATTAGTTTAAAACTCTAATATCATGCACTATTATCTATATAAAAATATTGTACATGAATATTTTTCTAAGCACTCGCTGTATTGCAGGATTCTAAAAGTTCTCCTACGCCCGAGACTGCGCATGACAAAAAGAAAAGGAAAGTATAGTTGAGGACAATGAAAAGGACAACGGAGTTGGTGATGGATACAGTGGAGCTGGTGACGGAGGCAATGGAACATGTATTTAGCATTATGCTACCGCCTAATTACACATGTGTTTTCAATCTTACTTTTTAGTATTAAATAATATGTACTAAAGGTTTCGCATTATACTTTTAAACTACATTGAAAACTTGTCCGATTTTAATATATTTTGAATATGCACTAAAGGTCTATTGAGATTGATAATTACTGTCATTTTCTTAGCTTTTTTTAATTATTATTTTGTTTCAATAAAGATGGAATTTTGCTAAGATTTGAAATATTACAAACTATAAGATTTATAATATATAATATAAATTATATATTATCTTTTCTAATAATACTATATAAATATAAATAAATATTATATGTTTATATTGATTTTTGTCAGTATATATATATATATATATATATATATATATATATATATATATATATATATATATATGGCAATGGTATCGGTCCAACAAAATAAAAAATCAAACTATATAAAAAAACGAAATATGTAAATATTTTATTATAGTACCTACCCAAATGCAAATTTTATAGAATATATTTTATTTGATAATTTAAATTATTTTGTAGATATTAATTTCATAATTTTAATTCTAATATTTTTTTCTTAACAAATATATTTTAATGTCGCTGCGAAGCGCGACTTAGTAATCTAGTTATTTAAAAAAGTTTAACCTACATACTTTTTTTTAACAAATACAATTAATAAAATATAAAAACATAAATAATAAAAATTATAATTATTAAAAACAATTCATGCATCACATGGGTTTTAAGCTAGTATTAACTAAATCTGAAAACATATATTTATTACATAAATTTTATGTCAATTTATGTTATATTTTTGGAATGATACTTATTTTTGGTTTTTTTTATATTTTTAAAATCACTAATTTTTTGTGGTAATTTATTTAGTCTTCTATTATTTTTCAAATTTAACTTTGATAATTTTAATATGGTATTTGTTTGTTTTATATCGAGATAATAATTGACAATTTTTATTTAATTTAGTTTGCTATTTGTTTACTTTATAATATTTTGTTTTCTGAAACTAATTTACATTAAAGTAATAGATATACTAATTTCAAATTTTATCTTTTATTATTTTGTTAGCTAACTATATATCATAATTTGTTGATTATTAATTTAAAAATCTATTTTTTCTGATTATAAATAACTTTTTTATATTTTTTATTTTCTTAAGATCATTGTTTAATATTCATTATAAATCATTATAATTTTATTCTTTGTTTTGGTGATTTTTTGTTTCAAAATGTTAAATATTTATTTTAAGTGTATAGTGGTAATCATAATATTAAAAATATCTAAATTTTATTTTAGATTTAATTTTTTTTTTAATTTTTCAGTTTTTTAAATGAGAATAGAATATTTGAGTTATCTTTTTATTTTGCAATTTGAATTTCATAGACATCCAGATTTTTTTCCTTTTTAACTCGAAATGAGAGGTACATTTGTAAATGAAACTAATTTACATTAAATAAATAAATATACCAGTATATAGTATATATCTCATTTAAGAATTCATCTTTAATTATTATTTTAGCAAAATTTCTATCATAATTTGTTGACTATTAAATTTAATATTTGTCTTTATATTAATTATTTTTTTATTTTCTAAGATCATTACTTAATCTACATTATAAATATTTTATTCTTTGTTTTAGTAATTTTATTTTAAAATGTTAAATATTTACGGGTGATGTTATTAGAATAGAGTTTAGGTTATGTTAACGGAGGAATTTGGTGATAACAAATTTCGGGGATTGCTGGAATAACGAATTATGAAAATAGGGGGATTTGGGATTTTTGGATGTTTTGGGGCTGGACTTGAAAGGTGTCTCGACTTGTTAGATGTGTCGGATCTTATTCCAAGATTCCTGCGTACCCTGTTTATATATAAGAATCAAGCCAACGCAGTTCTGTGATAGGATAGTATTTTTAATCCCTGTGATTGTCAAGGGATATGTTGAGATAAGTTGATTTTATCTTTTTAGAGTTATATTAGCGTTGTGATTATTTCCTGATTTGAAAGAATCGCTTGGAGATATTTTTTAGTAATTGATTGATTTAGATTGATTGTTTCCTTGTTTCAGAGAGAGGATATTACTTAGTGGTTAAACAATAATTATTATTAGATCAATATTGGGAAATCAGGAGATAATTGAGGCAACCAAAATTATGGCGTAACAACTACCCCCCAGTTCTTCAGTGCAGCTTGATGGACTGGAGAACTAAGCGTGCTTTGATCTTCCGAATTTCCTGAGTCAATGAAACAACTAGGAGTAGAAGATTAGCAGATAATATAAAGAAGATAATTACCTGAATATGCCTGTAAAATCGAGAGAGACAACATGATGTGCCCGTAATATGTCTGTGCTTGCGAGAGAGACAACATGCGAGATGTGAGAAGAACATATGTACGAGTAACTTTGTAAGTGTAGGAGAATGAGAATAAGATAATTACCTCGCCTTCTTATACACTCATGCAAAACAGAGTTTAAGAAAAGGGAAGAGTAACCTCATATTCTTATACACTCTATGCTAAGCAGAGTTTAAGAAAAGGGAAGAGTAACCTCGCTTTCTTGTACACTCTATGCAAAGCAGAGTTTAAGAAAAGGGAAGAGTAACCTCGCCTTCTTATACACTCTATGCAAAGCCGAGTTTAAGAAAAGGGAAGAGTAACCTCGCTTTCTTGTACACTCTATGCAAAGCAGAGTTTAAGAAAAGGGAAGAGTAACATCGCCTTCTTATACACTCTATGCAAAGCAGAGTTTAAGAAAAGGGAAGTGTAACCTCGCCTTTTTAAGAGGTAGAACTCTCTTCTTGGTGAGCTTTCCGGAAGTACGGATAAGCACCCCGGAAGTACGGGTTTACCAAGGTACTCCAAGCGACACCTTCCACAAAGAAGGGCCTTCAAAATAATTCCAAGCAACACGTTCATAAAGAAGGCCTTAAAAAATAATTTCCAAGAAACACCTTAAAGAAGGGCCTTCAAAAATAATTCCCAAGCAACACCTTAAAAAAGGGCCTTCAAAAATAATTCCCAAGCAACACCTTAAAAAAGGGCCTTCAAAAAATAATTCAATCAATACCCTCCGCAAATAAGGGTCTTCGAAAATATCACACAGAGACAACCACAGAATCTAAGAATGTCCAATGTTTACGAGTAAATGTATGATGCACATGATGATATGAATGAATGCATGATGCGAATGATGCACATGATGATTAATGAATGCATGCGAATGTTGCAGGGCCTTCAAAACAAGATTATCCCGAAGGGCCTTCACAAGACGATCACCACTTAGGACCTTCAAAAATATTTACATCTTCAATAGAGGGTCTTCAAAAATAATTTCCTCTTCGAAAGAGGGTCTTCAAAAATATTATCCTTCTTAGAAGAGGGTCTTCAAAAATATTATCCTACTCGAAATAGGGTCTTCAAAAATATTATCCTACTCGAAATAGGATCTTCAAAAATATTATTCTCCTTGGAAAAGAGAGCTTTCGAAAATATTACCCTTATCAGATGAGGACCTTCCACACTTATTTTTTCCATGCACGAGCTAGTGAAGTAATCAAATCATGTGCTACGAATATTGCATCACAATTCTTTAACATCTGCATGATTCAGATTCTGCTCAGATCTGTTTTTTTACCTTTTTGGCCCTGTAAACGATATTTTCTTGGAAAACACAAAATATGAAAATTACAGGAAACGAAAAGAGCTTTCCGATGATATATGGCTCGTCAGAAACGGACTTATAACGAATCGGGAATCAAATAAAACATCTGCTGATTAACTTCTCAATACTGAAAAACGGGATCTGATTATGTTTTGTGATTTCGAGAATAGATCGAAACATAATCTCAGAAAATACCAAGAACGAAAGTTGTTGGAAATCACAAAAGCTTTCCGGATCATAAAAAATTATCAAAATCTAACATGTAATAAATTTACTACGAATTTTATAAGATAGCTTATTTGTACGGACAAAATCATAAGAAAACTTATCTTAATTTTGAACATAACCACGAACGAACGCCTCCACCGTTCTGCTCCTCCATTAAAGCCGCTCCAGATCCATAATAACCCCCCATGCGTATTGTATAGATTGATTGTCCTCCACAATCAAAAAGTATCCCCTCCTTCTAGCGCCAATTGTTAACGGAGGAATTTGGTGATAACAAATTTCGGGGATTTCTGGAATAACGAATTATGAAAATAGGAGGATTTGAGATTTTTGGATGTTTTGGGGCTGGACTTGAAAGGTGTCTCGACTTGTTAGATGTGTCGGATCCTATTCCAAGATGCATGCGTACCCTGTTTATATATAGGGATCAAGCCAACGCAGTTCTGTGATAGGATAGTATTTTTAATCCCTGTGATTGTTAAGGGATATGTTGAGATAAGTTGATTTTATCTTTTTAGAGTTATATTAGCGTTGTGATTCTTTCCTGATTTGAAAGAATCGTTTGGAGATATTTTTTAGTAATTGATTGATTTAGATTGATTGTTTCCTCGTTTCAGAGAGAGGATATTACTTAGTGGTTAAACAATAATTATTATTAGATCAATATTGGAAAATCAGGAGATAATTGAGGCAACCAAAATTATGGCGTAACAGGTTATAATGTTATTAGAATAGAGTTTAGGTTAAAGCTAATGTGTCGTGTAAAATTAGGAAAGTGACGACCACTACCATAGCATACCAAATAACCCTTGGGCACTAATTATATATAAAGATATAATTGCTCTGGGTTGAAACTTACAATGTCATAAAAGTACCGTCTATACGTTAAATGTTGGTACTAACGCATAACAAGTAAAACAATCAAGTCGACCACTAGTATAAAACGTCTCAGTTCTCTTATAATTCTCTTCGAGTAGGAAATGTATACTTAGGAGTATTAAATGTTTCCGAGAGAATGATCAACACTTTATAAGAGAGCAAGGTGCTCAAATTCACGAGAGATTTCGAGTTTAAAATAATGCTACTTTAAATATTTGTACATATATATCAATATATATCATGAGCATCTTTACACCTGGTATAGATATATGTTTTTTACTCTTTTTTTTTCTAAGTATTTTTTACTCTTCGATAACATTGCGTATAATCTCATGTTAGGTTATGTTCAAATTAAAACTAGCATGTTAAGTAAGAATTTAAGACTAATTTATACTATAAATTTTGTGTAATCAATAATTAAGATTTATTGATTTACTTATGCGATACATCATGATCTTTTTTCTAAAATAATATCTTTTTAAAATGATAAATAATTTTTCACGTAACCCAATTTGTACTATTAATATAATATATTTTAAAAAAATAATTATGCCAAAATATAATTCAAGATTACTAAAATTTTAAAAAATACAAAATTTAGCAATGATATGGGCTGAATATAAGCCTAGAAATATAATTAATGACATATTAATTAGACCCGGATTGGTCCAAGAACACGGCCCAATAAGCAAGGCCCAAAACCCTGATTATTTATTAAATTCGTAATTAATAAATAAGGGAAATATACAGCTCAGGAAATAAGTCCAAAATATGGTAAATTCATCAAAGAAGGATCCAGAATCCCAATTAAAAAATAATAATGAGTCATAGCCTTTATCAACAAGGAAAAGACTTATCCAGCAAGAAATACAATGTTTATCCATTATCGAAAAGGAGACTTATTCGCTAAGACTCCTAAACTTACCCTAAATATGAGGCTCCAGACGCCTATATAAAGGACCTGATCCTACAATTAGAACTACGTCTTTGGCTTGATTCTCAGCATTAATTGAGATACGTAGGCATCTTGTGAGGACCGATTTAGTCTCGAAACACAAGTGCAGCCATTTAAGCTCGAAAGCTCATAAATCCTAGCAATTAGTTTACAAGTACACTTTTTAATCCATAGCATTTGGCGCCGTCTGTGGGACAAACAACATCAACCATGGCAAACACACGGAGAACTACTCGAGATACTCCAGTTTCTGAGGAGCTTCCTATCACCTCTGAGGCTGATACTCACGGAAATCAACCGCCGCCAACTACTGGCACCGAAGGGGCGAATATCCCCACCATTACTCAAGGACCGGAGATCCCAATTTCAGCTGAAGGGACGAATCCCCTGCAGATGGTCATTCATGGATCTAATCCACAAGAGACCGCTCACCAGCAACAAATCACGACCTCCCCACTGCTCATGAATGCACCAAGTGGTCTTCAACTCCATACTACTGATCTCCCCCAGTACGCAACTCAAACTTTGGGGATGCCAAGTTATGGCATGCCTCCTCGACCCATGGCGGGCGGTAGTGGTCTCAATTACACATACCACGAGGCATACATTCCTCCTTATATACAAGGTCTGGGACCCCAAAATCTACAAACTCAAACTCGAAGGACACCCCTTTGACTCAAGATTACACGGGACCATATACCGAGGATGAGAATGACTCAACTGGAGAAGAAAGGGATGTTGCCCCAAGAAGAAGACGCTCTTCTCAAACAAATCGGGAACAATCCCAAACTACTAAGGAAAAGATTGCGGCCCATGAGGCTGAGGCTGCAAGGCTCAAGAAACTATTGGCCGAAGATGAAGCAGCAAGAGCACAACGAGTCCCTGTGATTAATTTGGACCCGACACCAAGAAGAACCAAGAGGGCTGAAGCCCCAAGGGGTGATCCTAGTATCTTGTTGCCTCTAGGAGATCCTGATGATCCTACACCACCATTCACTCAAGACATCATGAAAGCTACCATATCCAGGAAGTTTAAGATGC
Source organism: Heracleum sosnowskyi (assembly GCA_030848705.1). Lineage (NCBI taxonomy): Eukaryota > Viridiplantae > Streptophyta > Magnoliopsida > Apiales > Apiaceae > Heracleum > Heracleum sosnowskyi. Next base: position 106,671,907 of record CM061239.1, read on the forward strand.
CAACGGTCAAAGCTTATGATGGAACGGGGGATCCCGCAAATCATGTAAGAACCTTCTCCAATGCACTGCTGTTGCAGCCAACCAACGATGTGGTCAAGTGTAGGGCGTTTTCACAAACCTTGGCAGGCATGGCCCAACGCTGGTATAGCCGTCTTCCTCCCAACTCTATTGGGTCTTTCAAAGAATTAAGCAAAGCATTTATCAATCAGTTTGTTAGTGGAAGGGTGCATGAGAAAATCTCTGCATCACTCATGGCAGTCCAACAAGGAAAGAATGAAGCCTTGAGAGATTATATCAACCGATTTAATCGGGAGGCTTTGAAAGTCCCGGATTTAGAGGACAAAGTAGCTATGATAGCTCTGCAACAAGAAACCACGGATGATCACTTCAAAAGGTCATTGGCAAAACATCCACCCGAGAGCATGCTGAAGCTCCAAGATAGAGCCGGAAAGTACATCAAGGCGGAAGAAAGCATGAGAAAGTATGAACCCATTTCTAGCGGCAGTGGGAACTCAAAGAAAAGAAAGGAAACTCAGGAGTACGACGTCAAGGTAAATTTTCCCAGAACGTCGAAGGATTCTGATTCTCCACCCAAGAGAAACAATTTTGGGCCAAAGTTTACGGAGTATGCAAGACTGAACACTCCCAGGAGCCAAATTCTGATGGAAATAGCAAAGGAAAAGGATCTCAAATGGCCGAAGCCAATGAGGGCTGACATGTCCAAACGGAACCAAAATCAATTCTGTCGGTTCCACAAGGAAGTCGGTCACGACACCGACGATTGTAGGCAATTGAAAGATGAGATCGAATTTCTAATACGAAGAGGAAAGCTCAGTAAGTTCACCAAGGATGGACACCAAGGGAGTCAAAGGGGGAACTATGAAAGGAAGGATTATGACAGAAGGGACAACGATCAAGATCAAAATCCCAAGCCCCGAGGGCCGGTAATCAACATGATATTCGGAGGGACAACTGCTGCTGGGTCCTCCCGAAACTCAAGAAAGGCTTATGCTCGAGAAGTAATGACCGTGGTTGGAGAAACACCGAAGCGTGCCCGTATAGAAGTATCAATAGGTTTTGATGATTCAGACCTGGAGGGAATGAAGTTTCCCCACGATGATCCCTTAGTCATCGTTCTTGTGATAGGAAATTCTGAAACCAAGAGAGTTTTGGTCGACAATGGAGCTTTAGTGGACATCTTGTTCCATGATGCTTTTGTCAAGATGGGCTATACTGACTCTCAGTTGACACCCTCGAATATGCCCATATATGGATTCAATGGAGTGGAGTCAAAAGTGGAAGGCACTATCCAACTCCCAATGACAATGGGACAAGGGTCGAATACTTCTACTCAGATGTTGAACTTCATAGTTATAAAGGCAACTTCGACCTACAATGCAATACTGGGAAGGACTGGTCTTCATGCGTTCAAGGCCGTTGCCTCATCCTATCATATGAAAATCAAGTTCCCAACGAGGAATGGAATTGGTGAAGAACGAGGAGACCAAAAGATGGCTAGAAGTTGTTACGTAGCCGCGTTAAGGCCTGATGGAATCGGGGGGCAGGTTCTCCCAATTGAAGATATGGACACTAGTGACAATGAGGACCGAAGAGGGAAACCAGCTGAGGATTTAATCCCAATTCCCTTAGTCCCAGGTGAACCGGAGAAGGTGACTTATGTTGGAGCACTATTGTCTGAGCCATTGAAAATCAAGCTCATATCTTTTCTTCAAGAGAATAATGACGTTTTTTCTTGGACAGCGGCTGACATGCCAGGGATTGATCCCCAATTGATAACTCACAAGTTGAATGTGGATCCTGAAAGAAAGACGGTGAAACAAAAGAAAAGAAATTTTTCTCCAGAAAGGCAAGAGGCCATTAAACGAGAGGTAGAAAAGCTTCTGGAGGCCGGATTCATTGAAGAGATACAATTCCCAGAATGGTTGGCTAACCCCGTGATGGTCAAAAAGGCCAATGGAAAATGGAGGATGTGTGTAGACTTAACTGACTTGAATGATGCATGTCCTAAGAATTGTTTTCCCTTACCAAGGATTGATGCATTAATAGATGCTACAGCTGGACACGAGATGCTCAGCTTCATGGATGGCTTCAGTGGATACAAACAAATTAAAATGCACAAGGATGACATCTCCATGGTATCATTCATCACTGACTTTGGTGTTTTCTGTTATCTAGTCATGGCATTTGGACTTAAGAATGCAGGGGCAACATACCAAAGATTGGTGAACAAAATTTTTGGACACCTGATTGGAAAAACCATGGAGGTCTATGTGGATGACATGTTGGTTAAAAGCCTCGATAAGGCCGATCATATAAACCATCTTCGGGAAGCGTTTGAAGTGCTGAGGCACCACAAGATGATGTTAAATCCAGCCAAGTATGCATTTGGTGTAGGACAACTGGTTTCCAAGAGAGGAATCGAGGCTAATCCTGACAAAATCAAAGCAATTCTAGACATGGAACAGCCACATACTATTAAATATGTCCAGAAACTAACGGGAAGAGTGGCTGCATTGGGGAGATTCATCTCCAAGTCAGGAGAAAAATGCTTACCTTTCTTCAAAGCACTTAAGAATGTGAAAAACTTTGAATGGACAACTGAAAGCCAAGAGGCCTTTGAGGCCCTGAAGAAATATATGGCTGAAGCACCACTGTTGGCAAAACCAAAGCCAGGAGAAACTCTCTACTTGTACTTGGTGGTTTCTAACACAGCCCTTGGAGCTGTTCTGATAAAGGAAGAATTGAAAATGCAGAAGCTCGTTTATTATGTGAGCAAGATCCTACATGGAGCAGAAATAAACTACTCTACTATAGAGAAGTTTGCCTTAGCCTTGATCATGGCCTCAAGAAAGCTACGCCCATACTTCCAGGCACACAAGATAGATGTCTTGACCAATCAACCTCTAAGAAACATCTTGCACAGCCCTCAAGTTAGTGGGAGGTTGATCAAATGGGCTATTGAATTGGGAGAATTTGACATGAAGTACAAGCCTCGAACGGCCATAAAAGCTCAAACACTCACTGACTTCATGGTTGAATGCACCATTGACAACCAAGAAGTCGGGGGGCAGGAAGTAACAGTGGAAAGCAAGGAAGATGAAGACATGGTCTCCAAAGAATAATGGCTACTCTATTTTGATGGAGCATCAAAAACAAAATCAAGGGGAGCCGGTTTTGTGCTACAAAGTCCTGATGGATTCCTCATAGAGTACGCACTGAAATTGGACTTCCCAACGACAAACAATGAAGCTGAGTACGAAGCCCTGATAGCTGGCTTAGGGCTGGCTGGAGCCTTGAGAGTTAAAACTCTGAAAGTATGCGGGGACTCGAGGCTAGTGGTTTCCCAAGTAAATGGGGAGTTTGAAGCCAGAGATGAAGTCATGGCCAAGTACCTAAAACTTGTCAAGGCCATCATGACTCAGTTTGATGAATGTTATGTAGAGCACATTCCAAGGGAAGAAAACATGAAGGCTGATGCCCTGTCTAAATTTGCTTCTTCCGAAATTGAAAACTATGCAGGGAGTGTATACTTCCAAGTCTTGAGGACCCGAAGTATCAACGGAAAGTTGGTGGCACCCATTGATGTAGCCAGTTGTTGGATGGATCCAATCAAATCTCATCTGGAAACTGGGTGGTTACCCAATGACACTACAGAAGCACGAAAGTTATATGTGAGAGCACTGAGGTATACCCTGATTGAGGAAATCCTATACAAAAAGTCTTTCATTGTTCCTTACCTGAAATGCTTGAGACCCCAAGTGGCAGAATTGGCCCTAAAGGAATTACATGAAGGAATTTGTGGGCAACACTTGGGGGGGCAGAGCCCTTGCCCATAAGATCACTCGTCTAGGATTCTATTGGCCAAGCATACTTGCTGATACTAAAAGCTACGTGAAGAAATGTGAACGGTGCCAGAAACATGCACCAGTGGTCAGACAACCACCAGAGATGTTGACATCCATAAACTCACCAATTCCATTTGCCATGTGGGGAATGGATATACTTGGACCTTTTCCAATGGCAAGTGCACAAAGAAAGTTCTTGATTGTAGCAATCGATTACTTCACCAAGTGGATTGAGGCTAAACCCTTAGCCAAGATAACAACTAAACAAGTGATGCATTTCTTCTGGGAAAATGTAATATGCAGATATGGGATTCCACGAATCCTGGTCACGGACAATGGAACTCAGTTTAACAACGATGAGTTCAAGAAGTATTGTGATGAGAATGACATCAAGTTACGATTCACTTCTGTTGCCCACCTTCAAGCAAATGGGCAAGCTGAGGTGGCAAATCGAATTATGCTGGATGGACTAAAGAAAAGAGTTGAACGCTCAAGAAACACTTGGGTGGATGAATTGCTCCCCATACTATGGGCATATCGTACTACTTGTAAAGTCACCACTGGAGCTACCTGTTAGGTCCTGATAAGTTTGTAGAAGGGGGGTTGGATACAAACTATACCGTTTTATCGAAATTTGTTCTTGAATAATTTAACAATTTAGAACAAATTAATGCGGAATATAAATGAAACAAAATTCAAGTTAAATATAAACTATATTAAACTTGAAGGGTGTTGCAAATACAATAAGGATTACAAAGTATTTATCTCAAACTAATTAATACAAATTTAGAATAAATTCGACATGAACTTTTCTAATATTTGTAATAAAAAGATCGAATGCTAAAAGCAAGTTCGAGATAAATTCTAGGGATAAAAATCCGCTAGATAATCAAAGCAATACAAGTAATCAACTTCTAGTGGTTTGGATTTAACAATACAAACTAGAATTAATTGCTTGAGAAGAAAATAGATCAAATGGTTTCTTCGTTTGTTCTTGAGAGAAATGGTTCTGCTTGTTTTGATTAACTGATGCAATTGTTGTGTACTGTCTCTTTTTGGCCGCCTGTTAATACAATTCCCTTTGCCTTGTATGACCTCAAGTTCTTTCAACAACTCTTGGTAGAACCTTAGGAAATGAACTTGTATGACCTGCAAAAGTGTCTGTATGACCTGAACAGTAACTCGGTATGACCTAGAACAGTGTCAGTATGACCTGAACAGTAACTCGGTGAAACATGTATGACCTAATTTAAATTAGGTCATACCGTGTTTTTGCTTCTATTTAAACTAGGTCATACTAGTATTAAGACAGGTCATACTAGTACTTAAATTACTTTCTTTTAATTAATTTTAGTTGAATTAAATTCTAAATTAAATTAATTCTTTTCTGGAATTAATTTAATAAAAAATTCAAACAACTAAATTAATTAATTTAATAAATAAATTAATTCTGAAAGAATTAATTTATTAATTAAATTGATTAATCATTTAATTAATTAGAAGAGAATAACTTAAAAACAAAGTATCTCTCTCTCTTCTGAACACCACTGAAAATAGATGATTTAATTCCACTGATTGATGTCGTCATTCGATGCACTGTCTGGTTTCATGAATAACTGACTTCAATGATAATTCTTCATCTTTAAAACATTTAAAGCTGTGGCTTCTTTTCTTTAGCTTTGACTGAACTCTGAATCCTGTACTTCTTCTGTCACCAACTGGAAATCTCTGTCACTGTAGTAAATCCACTTTCTTGAATACTTCACTGAGGCTTGAACAATAAATTGAACTTCTTTCAATGTAGAATAACTTCAAGTCTGTAGATGACTTTAATCTTCAATCTCTTGACAGATAAAACTCTCTGAGATTCCTGTGACCTTTAATCTAATATTTACTTATTACATTCTTGTTTAAGTTGAGTAGAATCCTCGAATTACAAATAGGCTATAGCATATGCCTTTCAATCTCCCCCTATTTGTTTGTTAGAAAATAACAACCAAATACCTAGAGGATCACTCAACTAAAACCAAGAAAAAGATAAGACTCTTAAGCCTAAGTAAATACTAGAAAGTTCTGGATCAAATATGACATTTCCAGATTTCACCAGTAAAGATAAATACAAGACAGATGTTCCTCTAGACTGAACATATGATAACATTGAACCTGTCTTGATTTACCTAAGCTCTATACATATAACATTTACAAAAACAGAGCTAACTTACCTTTACTCCCCTGAAACTCCCTCTTTACCTTTTATATCTTTTTCAGCTCCCTTTATACTAGCTTCTCCAGAAACTTCTAGAAACTCTTCTCCCCCTTAGAAACTTCTAGAAACTTCTCCCCCTTAGAAACTTCTCCCCCTTAGTTGAGGAATTCTCTACAGATTTAACTTTAAGAGTATCTGAAGCCAGTAGGAGTTGAGATAGATGATGGAGTTGATCTTGGAAGTAAATTTGTCTTCTAGATTTCCTTGAGCAGTCCCAGCTGATTGTTGACAGAGGTGGAAGAAGAAGACCGTTCAACCACTTGTGCTTGCAAAATTTCTTTATCAACCTGGGTTTAGAATAGATGTTCCTGTAGATCAGCTATGTGAGCTAACTACATTGCAGTGTATGTGTCTGTGTGTGCACTCACTTGAATTTCTCTTGTAAGTGTATCACTCATCTCACGTGCATGTGTTTCACTCAGTGTTTGACTTTTATCACTCAATATTAGCTGTCTGTTTGCTCCTTTTTGATCAGTACCTGCATTGAAACTCACCCTAGCCTCTTCAAGAGAGGTCAGTGGTGGTGCAATGGGAGTTCGCAAATCCCGATCCTCAATCATGTCTATCAAATCACTTGGATTTGAAATCTGAATTGCTTCAGTGATAGACCGACCAAGTTGCCTTCCACTTTCTCCAGATAAATCTGCGAGTGGAAAATCCCTTTGGGAGCCAGAGGTGTTCACTCTGGGAGGGGAGAAAATGATTCTATTTAAATTGGCAAAGAATCAAATTTTCCCTCAGATGCCTATGAAGGCACTTCTACCGTGACAATGGTAGGCACTGTAACCAGTTGCAGGTGCTCTGCTTTCACTGTGTCCTGAGTTTCATCTAATGAAATTGTTTTCTCCCATTGTGAGTAATGAGAGTGTGCTTGACTCAGTACAAAGTGCCATGGCCCTATGGCGAATTTCAATAGATTCATCCTGTTGAGAGAATGTCTCTAGAAACAGTTCATTGGCCATTTCAAAGTCCATATCCTATTGAGAGGATACAGATGGGCTGACAGATGCCTCAGTATATGTTGAATTTCTGTATAGGAGGCAGAGCTGTGGGATCACTTACTGTTCCAATCAAAATACTTCTTTATTTAACATTTGATTTCTGTTTAGGCTGAGAGGTCAAGTAATTAAGTTGTAGACTCATTGTTTGGCTCTAAGACCTGGGATAAAGATTGTGGATCTACAATCCCTTGGTCAGCCCTAACAACCACTTGGGTTCAGCAACAGTAAAAGAAGTGGATTGAGAGATAGAAAGTAATACCTGAATTGGATTTGGCACTGAATTTCCAGCTAAGCAAGAGCTAGATCAGAAATAATATAAAATATATACACTATATTTACACAACCGACTAAGTCAAATAGAAAATAAAAGATAATCAATAATAATCAATAAAAATAAAATACAATAAAAAATATATATAAAAAATATTTACATGAGACTATTTACAGGCAATAACTATACAGAAATATTCGAATATTTTAAAATAAAAGATTTTCAATAAAAATAGATTTCTCTACAATTTTAACTTGTAAAATTTGAGAAAAATATTTTTAGAGAAAATAATTAATCTTAACTTACTCAAACTAAGAAGCTTAACAATTAGACAAGACATGGCAATAATCTATAATCAACATGCATAAGAGAAAATTGAGATGATAAAATAAATTTACAAGTGATTTAAAAATATATACAACAAATGAACACTTGTAAATTTAATTAAGAACAAACATAAAAAATAAACAGAGTTAATCACTAAAACTATTTAACATACCCAATTTACCAACCAATCTGGTAAACATGGATTCATCAAGAGATTTAGTGAAAATATCTTTTGTTTGTTCCTCTATGGGTACAAAGAGTAACTCCACAGTACCATTCATGACATGCTCTCGGATAAAATGATACCTGATGTCAATATGCTTGGTCTCTTGTGATTATGCCATCTTCATCTAATTTATTTCTGAATACCCACCAAGTACCAACTACTTTCTTGTTCTTCGGTCTAGGTACCAGCTTCCAAACTTGTTGTTGTTCAATTTGATTGAGTTCATCTTGCATAGCAATCACCCAATCAGGATCACCTAGTGCTTCCTCAATCTTCTTTGGTTTCATTTCAGAAAGAAACCCTGAATAATGATATTCATTTTGAGTAGCACTTCTAGTTCTGACTTCAACACCTGGATCACCAATAATCAGCTCAAAAGATTTGATCTTGATGATTCGCCTTGTTCTTCATTATGGTGTTGTGAATGACTAGTTGACCCTTCATTTCCTCCCCCTGAGTTGTTGGCATATTGTCTTGGTGATTCTTCTCCAGTGTTAGTGGTATCTCCATTGTTATCAATGTTTCCACCACCATCACCATCACCACTATCATTGTTATCACCAGCAACAACCTCAGGTGGATTCTTATCATCTGATTCTGAATCTGACATTTCATCAAACTTCAGTTTCTCAGATGGATTTTCTGTTTGGATATTAGGGAGTTTGGTGTCATCAAATGTAACATTGATGTTCTTATTGACTGATAACATTTCTTGATTTCAAACAGGCCATATCCTCAGTTATACCCTTGCTGTTATCTCCAAAGGTAAGCACTGGGCCAGCTTTCTCAACCAAATCTGATAGCAGGGCTCTATCTCCGGTCATATGCCTTGAACAACCACTGTCAAGAATCCATATAACACGGTTTACCTGTTTAACTCCCTGCAATATCAAATTGATTAGACCTTCTTCGGAGCCCAAAACTGATTGGGTCCGGCATACTTAAAGAACTGGCCTTTGTCAGGCAAAACAACATTTTTAACTGAAACTACTTCAACCTCTTTCACATAAGAGCGTTTCCATTTATAGCCAGCCTTAACACATTTCTGAGTACGCTTAGGGATAAATGAATCCACTCTAGTCTGAGGAGGACTAGTAGTCTTTGCTTTAACATGCTTCTTATTATTAACATGTTGACGTGGAGCAGTCTTATCACTAGATACATGCTTACTATTAAAATAAGCATACATAACATTGAAAGCACAAGACATGCAATTAATCACACCACATGCTTTATGAGAAGAATTAACAGCAGGCATGTTAGTTCTACAGTTGTTTTGATCCAACTTATGGATATCTGATTTAGTCTTTTTAGTTGTAGCAACTTTGACTGGAATATCAGATATACATTTTTTGGACTGTTCAGCTTCCAAAGCAATATCTTCTTCATGAATCTCCTCAGCAATAATGATAGAGTATTCATTCATAGGCTCTGCCTCAGACTCCCTACAGAAGGGTGTTTCAATACCCTTAAGTATATATGGAACAACCTTTCCTTCAGATTTGTATCTACAAGGGGAATTAATTCCAAGCAGTCCAATAGCCTCATTATAATCATACCCTATACTGACATGATTACCAACAGCTTGCTTATTGAGAATTTCTTTAGCAGTCTTACAAGAACTGAAATAAGCATTAGCTTTGGTCTTAAGCTCACTAATCTGATCTTTAAGAATGGTTTCCAGTTGAATATAACATTTAACCCTATTCTCAAGAAAAGCTACCTTATTAGTAAGTTCATCCTGATTAACATGCACAAGTTTCAATTCTTTTAATTCCTTTTCAAGATTTGTGTTTAAAAGATTTATTCTATCATTTTCAGTGCGTGCACAACTTATGGTGCCACCAAGATGATAAATCATTTCAGCGTCAGTAAGTTTTACCTCAGACATGTCTGGTGAAGATAGCATGGAATCAAAGAGTTTGCCTCCTTTTGCCACAAGTGCAAGATTTCCAACTTCTTCATCTTCACTGTCTGTATCATCCCAGCTCTTCCCTTCAGCAACATAAGCCTTCTCAATCTTATTCTTCTTGCTAGAATCAAATGAGTTCCTTGTCACTTGCCTTGGCTTTTTACATTCAGTAGCAAAGTGACCCAACTCATTGCAATTGTAGCATCTGATTGAGCTCCTCTCCACAGTTCCAGTTTTGTAGCCACCCCTTGTGCCACTTGAAGATGAGGAATCACCTCTCTGAAACCTGGGCCTGAACTTAAGATTGGGATTCCTCTTGAATCTAAACTTCCCAAACTTCCTGACTATCAAAGCCAAATCACCATCCTCCAGCTGATCAAGTTCTTCTAAAGAATAGAAGTCACCACCAGATTGATCAATGGATGTTAATCCATATTCAGCATCAATAACATTCATGTTAGAACTGGAAGGTTGAACAGCTTTCACTTCCAGTTTCTGTGGGACTTCAGCAGTCAATTCAGTAGAGGTACCAACAATCTTCCCAGTTCCATACAGCTCCCTCTGTTGAATCTGCTCCAGCTCATAGGTCTTCAGAACACCATACAATCTCTCCAAAGCAATCTCATTCATATCTCTTGCTTCTCTAATTGCAGATATTTTGTGCTCCAAATGAGGTGGAAGTGTAAGAAGGAACTTCTTGTTAATCTCCTTGTTGGTGTAGTGCTTCCCATTGAGATTCAGATCATTGATTAATTTGTTGTATCTCTCAAAAACCTGAGAGATACCCTCACCAGGGTTTGATCTGAAATGCTCATATTGTGAAGTGAGAATTTCCAGCATATTCTCTCTAACTTCCTCTGTCCCCTCATTGATTATCTCTATGGTTTCCCAAATGTGTTTGGCAGTATCACAGTTTAGGACATGATTATGCATGATAGGATCAAGACAATCAATAAGGATCAGCTGTAGACAGGAATCCAAGGTAACATCCTCTTTTTCACCAGGAGTGAAATCCTTGGGATCTTTAGGGTACATCCTAGCAGCCCTAGTAACAATGTTACCCTCTTTTAATTCTTCCTCAATAATCATAGGAAGTTTTGGTCCATTCTTCATCACATCAATGTATTTAGGATTTGCAACCTTAAGAAATAGGAGCATTTTCTTCTTCCACATTGGATAATGCTCCTTGCTGAACATTGGGATTTTCACTGTACCCACTTTCTGTGTAGTAGACATCTTTTGAGATTTTTAGAATAATAAAAATTTCAGAGTTGAAAAAATCTCAAAACAATTGGATCTTTGATTTGTATAACAATCAAAAGGCTCTGATGCCAATTGTTAGGTCCTGATAAGTTTGTAGAAGGGGGGTTGAATACAAACTATACCGTTTTATCGAAATTTGTTCTTGAATAATTTAACAATTTAGAACAAATTAATGCGGAATATAAATGAAACAAAATTCAAGTTAAATATAAACTATATTAAACTTGAAGGGTGTTGCAAATACAATAAGGATTACAAAGTATTTATCTCAAACTAATTAATACAAATTTAGAATAAATTTGACATGAACTTTTCTAATATTTGTAATAAAAAGATCGAATGCTAAAAGCAAGTTCGAGATAAATTCTAGGGATAAAAATCCGCTAGATAATCAAAGCAATACAAGTAATCAACTTCTAGTGGTTTGGATTTAACAATACAAACTAGAATTAATTGCTTGAGAAGAAAATAGATCAAATGGTTTCTTCGTTTGTTCTTGAGAGAAATGGTTCTGCTTGTTTTGATTAACTGATGCAATTGTTGTGTACTGTCTCTTTTTGGCCGCCTGTTAATACAATTCCCTTTGCCTTGTATGACCTCAAGTTCTTTCAACAACTCTTGGTAGAACCTTAGGAAATGAACTTGTATGACCTGCAAAAGTGTCTGTATGACCTGAACAGTAACTCGGTATAACCTAGAACAGTGTCAGTATGACCTGAACAGTAACTCGGTATGACCTAGAAAAGAAACATGTATGACCTAATTTAAATTAGGTCATACCGTGTTTTTGCTTCTATTTAAACTAGGTCATACTAGTATTAAGACAGGTCATACTAGTACTTAAATTACTTTCTTTTAATTAATTTTAGTTGAATTAAATTCTAAATTAAATTAATTCTTTTCTGGAATTAATTTAATAAAAAATTCAAACAACTAAATTAATTAATTTAATAAATTAATTAATTCTGAAAGAATTAATTTATTAATTAAATTGATTAATCATTTAATTAATTAGAAGAGAATAACTTAAAAACAAAGTATCTCTCTCTCTTCTGAACACCACTGAAAATAGATGATTTAATTCCACTGATTGATGTCGTCATTCGATGCACTGTCTGGTTTCATGAATAACTGACTTCAATGATAATTCTTCATCTTTAAAACATTTAAAGCTGTGGCTTCTTTTCTTTAGCTTTGACTGAACTCTGAATCCTGTACTTCTTCTGTCACCAACTGGAAATCTCTGTCACTGTAGTAAATCCACTTTCTTGAATACTTCACTGAGGCTTGAACAATAAATTGAACTTCTTTCAATGTAGAATAACTTCAAGTCTGTAGATGACTTTAATCTTCAATCTCTTGACAGATAAAACTCTCTGAGATTCCTGTGACCTTTAATCTAATATTTACTTATTACATTCTTGTTTAAGTTGAGTAGAATCCTCGAATTACAAATAGGCTATAGCATATGCCTTTCACTACCCCCTTTCTGTTTGCATATAGGGCAGAGGCAGTGGTTCCAGTGGAGATTACTCACACGTCTCCAAGAATTGAGGCTTATGAGCCAGAAGAAAATGAAGAAGGCTTGAGGCTGGCTTTAGATCTAATTGATGAAGTTAGAGATGAGGCAAATGCCAAGATAGTTGAACATCAGAAACGAGCATCTTTCTATTACAACCTAAGGGTTAAAGAAAGGTTCTTTCGACAAGGAGACTTAGTATTTCGAAAGATTGAGGCATCCGGAGTTGGACAAAAAGGCAAGTTGGCCCCAAATTGGGAAGGACCATATCGCGTCAAGAACGTATTTGGTCGAGGTTCCTACAAATTGGAAACCCTGGAACAGATTGAAGTGCCAAGAACTTGGCATGCTGCGAACTTGAAAGTCTATTATATTTAAAGTGTGTCTTGACTAGACTCACTACTAGTACAAGTAGAAATAAGGTCGACGAAACCAATCCAAGTTTTTAAACTTGAGTATTATGTAAGGGTTGAACCCATTTTCAAAGTTATATATTCTTATGTTCTTCATCATGTTTTGCATGCATTACATATTGATAGATATGCACAAAATGCTAACTAAACATGCAAAGTCAAGAATCAGGAAAATAACACAAGCCATGAATGGCCATGAAATACAAATAAAATTAAACTTACAAAGAGTTTAAGTTAAGCCCGAAGGCCGGAAATACATAAAAAGTACAAAGCCATGAATGGCCACAAACAAGCTACAAACTACGCTTCACCCCCCTTGTCGCCAACATCTGTCTCCTCCCCTGAGCTAGAGCCAAAAGAATGCTCATCAGCATCATGGTCATCAACAGAAGTGTCACCGAGGGGTGATGAATGCACTGGATCTAAAATCCTAGCATCTTCCTCCATGTCATCTACTCCAGCCAAAATACGCTCTAAGGAAGTAGGAGGGTGAGGAGCTGGAAAGTCTGCAGCATCAAAAACCCCGGGATGCTTGGCCAAGATAGCCTGAACAGCATCCTCCCATCTTGATGTATGCTGAACTGGGAAAAGAATCTCGTCATGCTTCTCGATCAAGTCCTTGTACTACTGAGAGTCAAGGTACTCGTCGATGCAATCATCCTTGCTCTTCCTCAGCTCAACAAGATCAGCTTGAGCGTTAGCAAGCTCCTTCTCCCTCCTAACTAGAGTATCCTTAAGAGACTTCACGTCCTCTTCAGACCTCTCCAACTTGACCCGGTTGGCCTCAGAAGAGGTATGCCAAGCCTTAGCTTGGAACAATGCCCCCTGGAAGTTGGCATTGGTCTGCCAAAAAATAAAAGTTAGAAAAGTAAAGTAAAGACTTAAGAGAAAAAGAAGGGCTAAGGAAAGAAAAATACCGCAGCAATAGCCTGAGCTCCTAGATGCTCAACACCCTCGAGGGTGGAATCTGCAACGAAGTCCTTGTAATCACAAGGAGTAAGGGAATGGTATGACCAATCCACAGCATGCTTGGACACCCCAGTAATGGTGTCCCTCTTCCTAATACCCCAGTTGGGGCGCCACACTGAAGACTTGGTAGACACAGAAATGTCTGCCTCACCTACAGGGATCTCAGAAGGGATCAAAAAGCTGGGGACACCATACTTCCCCCTTGGATCATCTCCAAGCCTGGTCATCTTCATCCTGGAAGTCTCATCTTCCTTGGGCTCGTTAGTCTTATTTATAAAGACCGCGGCTGCAAGAACAACCAAAAAATGGTTAGCAGAAAATCACAAAGGAAAGAAAAATGGACATAAAGAAAAGGGATAAGTAAAAGTACCCTTATCAGAAACATTGGAGAGATGAACAGACTTGAGGAGAAACTTGTCCAATAGTTCCCAAGCCACGGTAGTCCCATTATCCTTGATTAGCTCTGAGTAGGCATGAGATTCCTCCTCATTCAAGACAATGTTGCTGGGACTACCATCTGAAACTCTCCCAAAAGATTTACGGAACAGGGTTCCCCAATCCCCTCCTTCCCAGACAAGATACATAAACTCATTTTTCCATTTGGGGTTGTTGTCTGGGATAGATTTTGGGTGAAAAATGAAAGGGAAGCCAACCCTATGACTAATATACACCCAACCCAAGTTGTTGGCAGAACTATTCTTGAATTGAAAAATCTTTCTAAACAAAGGTACAGAAAGAGGGAAATTATTGCGAAGACACAAAACCATAAAACAGTTAATTATCCTCCAAGTATTGGGAGGTAATTGACAAGGGTTGACTTGAACATCTGCCAAAAGCCTAGGAATAAACTCATGAAAGGGGAACCTAAAGTCGGCAACTATGGCATCCCTATAAATACACAAAGCATTCGACCTCCAATGACATGAACGGTCACCGGGGCCGGCAGGAACTAGTTTTAAAGGGGCTTTTACCCTATACATCTTATTATAGTCCTTAATCTTATCTACCTCATGAAACCTATTACTGCAATCCTATGAATCTAAAGTAGACGCAGACGGGTACTCATCCCCACGTTCATTAATCATATCATGCAAAGACATGTATTTAGAACAAATTGGAATGGGGGTACATCGTTTGGATGCAGAATTCATCTTTTGTAGACGTTGGGAAGCGCGATCAGCCATTTCTAAACCAAGAAAATGCCCAGAATCTTCAAATCTTCAAAGCAAATCTTCAAAGAAAGCCCAAAAATCTTCAAAGAAAACCCAGTATCTTCAAAGAAAGCCCAGAAATCTTCAAAGAAAGCCCAGAATCTTCCAAGAATCCTTCAAATGTTCAAACGAAAAACCCAGAAAACGGTGAGATTCAACGGAAAATCTCACCGGGAATCGCCTTGTGACAGAACCCTAGCAGAGCTACTCAGAGAGAATTTTGGAGAAAATTTAGCAGAGTATCTTTGAGAAAATGAAAAGTGAGAAGTGAATGGAAACAACTGAGATTTCACCCTTTTATAGGGATGACAGCCGGTCAATGGGCCGGTTGAAGGAAGGGCAACCGGCATTAGCCGGTAGAGCCCATAAAAGGCTACAGGCCCAATTATTAAATAAGGATCTTAGGCCCAAATTGAGCCCAACATAGGTGGGCCTTAAGAAGCACAAAATGGCACTTATCCTCGATCAAAAACCTGGTCGAACGAGTTCGAACAAGGCTTAAAATGAACCATGTATTCGACCAGAAACCTGGTCGAATGAGTTCGAAAAAAGCCTAAAATAAACCATGTATTCGACTAGAATCCTGGTCGAAAGTATTCGACCAGGGCCTGAAACAACACCTAAATTCGACTAGAATCTTGATCGAAAACATTCGACCAAGTCCTAAAAAGCGCATAGCTTCGACCAGAAACCTGGTCGAAAGTGTTCGACCAGAAACCTGGTCGAAAGTGTCCGACCAGGAAGAGAAATATCGTCAAGCTTCGACCAAAAACCTAGTCGAAAGTGTTCGACCAGGAGGAGAAATGGCATCAAGCTTCGACCAAAAACCTGGTCGAAAGTATTTGACCAGGAGGAGAAATGGCATCAAGCTTCGACTAGAAACCTGGTCGAAAGTGTTCGATCAGGAGGAGAAATAGCATTGAGCTTCGACCAGAAACCTGGTCGAAATCATTCGACTAGGAGGCAAAAACAAGGCAAAGTTCGACCAGAATCCAGGTCGAAGGTGTTCGACCAGGACCCAAAAGTGAGGTCGAATTCGACCAGGATCCTGGTCGAAAATACACTGAAATTTCAAAATTTGATTTATTTTCCAAGGAATTGATGAAAAATCATGATTCCTGTTTTGGGAAAATTATAAAAATTGGTTTAGAGCTATATGTTCATAAAACCAAGCCATAATACGAAAGAAAACTTCGTAACTCCCGAATGAAATAACTTCTACGATAATCCAATAGAGATTTTCCTAGAAGTTGGGGGGCAAATGATATGGGCTGAAATATAAGCCTAGAAATATAATTAATGACATATTAATTAGACCCGGATTGGTCCAAGAATACGGCCCAATAAGCAAGGCTCAAAATCCTGATTATTTATTAAATTCGTAATTAATAAATAAGGGAAATATACAGCTCAGTAAATAAGTCCAAAATATGGTAAATTCATCAAAGAAGGATCCAGAATCCCAATTAAAAAGAAATAATGAGTCATAGCCTTTATCAACAAGGAAAAGACTTATCCAGCAAGAAATACAATGTTTATCCATTATCGAAAAGGAGACTTATTCGCTAAGACTCCTAAACTTACCCTAAATATGAGGCTCCAGACGCCTATATAAAGGACCTGATCCTACAATCAGAACTACGTCTTTGGCTTGATTCTCAGCATTAATTGAGATACGTAGGCATCTTGTGAGGACTGATTTAGTCTCGAAACACAAGTGCAGCCATTAAAGTTCGAAAGCTCATAAATCCTAACAATTAATTTACAAGTACACTTTTTAATCCATAACAAGCAATATAATATATTACATGATTTTAGAATTATATTATTAAAACGATTTTACGTGAAACCTGTCATATTTATTATGAAATCTCTGCACTCAAAAGCTTCCAGAAATTAACTTGTTCGTTGAGCTACCCAGCTTGAGGCCAGGTGAAATATCATCTCTGAAAGAGATTCAAGTGGTCAAGCTCACAATTAGTAAAAAAAAAAAAGTCATATATGTATTCCTCATGAAAAATTAGAAAATTCGATAAAAAAAAAAAAAATCTAGCTTAAATACAGCTGCAAGTCTTTAATAATTAACCCTTCAGCATTCTGGATTTTGTGCTCGTAATTATTCATCGATGTAGGGTACATGTATGTTGCTAATTAATGTAATTGAAATCATAACTGTCCCCACTGCTTTTTTACAAGAATTGACAGGCAATTGATTGTCTGAATCAAGAACTGACATTGTAAACTTGTTCAAATGAGAACCGCAGGACTAATCTCATGTGTAATCCAGCTTTATACATAGTGGTCGTAGGATCATTGTCATACTAATCAGTCCTTCAAAATCATCCATGTCAAATTTATATCAACGCTAGGAAACTAAAACAGTTCCACCAGTAGTATGGACAAAATAATTCTCACCAACTTCAATTATTATTATTATTAATAATACTGGTCTATAACCCGCTACACGGATTGTTTTAATAAATATTATTTTATTTTTTAAATTTTAATATTTTATTAATTGCATTTGTTAATAAAAAATAGGCATACATGTTTAAAATATGTAAATCTTTTTATATAATTAAAAGCATAAAAGTAGATTTTAAAATAAATAATTAAAAGTTTGTCCGTCATATTTTTGAAAAATGAGTCGTTTTAGTAAGAAACAATATAAAAGATACATGTTTTAGTCGGAAAAGGTAAGTATGGTTGATATTTTTTTCCAAAAGGAGAGAATTTTATTAGAAAAAATAGAAATTATGTTTTTATATTTTATTAATTATATTTGTTAAATAAATAAGTAGGCAGGTTAAAATATGTAAATATTTGTAAATAATTAAAAGCATTAAAATATGTTTTACAATAAATAAGTAAGAGTTTGTTTTGGAAGAAGAGGGCTTTAGTCAGAAAAATAGAAAAAATAACATGTTTCAGTTAAAAAAAATTAATTACCCATGATATTTTTACAAAAGAATGAAATTCTTTTTAAACAATTCAAAAGACTAAACCTTTGCGGAACACTTGTTACAAAAATAGATAAAATAGATTTTATCGGTAAAATAGATAAAATAGAAAAATTAATGGTTTTAGCGGTTATAAATAGGTACTGTCTTAATAATATATTTTTAAGTAAGGGTAATTAGATAAAATACTGACCAATATAGATTTACTAGCTTAAAACCGTGCTATGCACGGATTGTTAATTGTTATATTATTATTATTTTTTAATATTTTATTAATTGTAGTTGTACAAAAAATAAGTAGGCATGTTAAAATAGCTAAACACTTTTAATTAATTAAAAACATTAAAACAGATTTTAAAATAAATAAGTATGCGTTTTCGCGTTATATTTTTGGAAAATGAGGGGTTTTAGAAAGAAAAAAATAAAAAATGTAACATATATTTAGTTTAAAAAGTTAAATGTCCGTGATATTTTTGGAAAATGAGGTTTTAAAATTTAATAATTAAAAGTATTTAAATACATTTTAAAATAAATAAGTAAAAGGTTTCCTGTGATATTTTTGGAAAAAGAATGGATTTTAATGAGAAAAATAGACAAAGTAAATTGTTAAATGCAATTTCCCATGATATATTTAGAAAATGATGGACTTTGTTAGAAAAAATATATAATGTGTTTTAGCTGAAAAGATAATTGGTTATAAATATGTATTTAATTATTTATATTTTAATATTTTTAGTAATTTCATTTGTTAAGAAAAATAAATAGACATGTTAAAATAGATAAAATTTTAAAAAATAATTATAATATTAAAATATGTTTAAAAATAAATAACTAAAGGTTTGTCCGTAATATTTTTGGAAAAGGAGGGGTTTTAGTAAAGAAAAATAGAAAAACAAACATGTTTTAGTTAAAAAAGGTAATTGTCCGTGATATATTTGAAAACGTAGGGGAATTTGATAGAAAAAATAGAAAAAATAATGTATTTTAGGTGAAAAAGGTAATTGGTTATAAATAGGTAATATTATTATTTAATAATACATTTCTATAAATAAGTAAGGTTAATTAAGTAAAACACGAAGTACAGTTAATTAAGGGCAATTAAGTAAAATCACAACGTACCATACCGACCAACCAAACTTTTAATGTTTCGTCTATTATATAATAGTATTGATTTGTTAAATTTGATAAAAAAAATACGTAGAGTTCGAGATAATATTTTTATTACCAAATGCTTTGAAATAAATAGGTTTATCAACTAGTGCATGTAAATTGATTTTAAAATAAACAGGTCAATTCAAAATAGATAAATTTTAGAGATGTATTAAAATATATAGGATATTAAACTGTTAAAAAATTAAGAAGTGAATATCTATTTACCTTGATATGATTTAATAATTTATAGAATTGTTCATGTATAATTTTTTATGTTTATGGTAAGTGATAATTATTTATAGGTGATATGGTCAGAAAAGTAATTATAGAAATATAATTGACTAGTCAAACAAAAGGCCGATATTTAAGGCCCGACACCCTAATTATTCCTTAATTTCGTAATTAATGAATAGGGAAAATATACAGCTCATTAAAAGAGCCCAAATTATGGAAATCTTATCAAAGAAGGATCTGAAATCCCAATTAAAGGCAATTAATGAGTCATAACCTTTATCAACAAGGAAAAGACTTCTCCAGCAAGAAATACGATGTTTATCCAATATCAAAAAGGAGACTTATTCGCTAAGACTCCTAAACATACCATAAATACTAGGCTCCAGACGCCTATATAAGGTCCCTGATCCTACAATCAGAACTACGTCTTTGGCTTGATTCTCAATAACGATTTGAGATACGTAGGCATCTTGTGAGGACCGATTTAGTCCGGAAACACGAGTGCAACCATTAAAGCTTGAAGCTCATTAAACCTTAGCATTAATTACACAAGCACGTTTTTTAATCCATAACATTTGGCGCGGTCTGTGGGAAGACAACATCAACCATGGCAAACACACGAAGAACAGCTCGAGATACTCAAACTCCTAAGGATCGCCCTGTCACCTCTGAGGCTGATACTCACGGAGATCAACCACCGCCAACTACTGGCATCGAAGGGGCGAATATCCCCACCAACACTCAAGGACCGGAAGTCCCGACTTCGGTTGAAGGAACGAATCCCCTGCAGATGGTCATTCATGGATCTAATCCACAAGAGACCGTTCACCAGCAATCGATCACAACCTCCCCGCTGCTCATGAATGCCCCGAGGAGCCTTCAACTCCATACTATTGATCTCCCTCAATACGCGAATCAGACTTTGGGGATGCCAGGCTATGGCATGCCCCCTCGCCCCCCAACTGGTGGTAGTGGAGCTAATCCGATTTACCATGAGGCATACGTGCCCCCTTATGTTCAAGGTCTGGGACCCCAAACAAGACTAACCCCTTTGATTCAAGACTTCTCAGGTCCCTATACCGAGGACGAGAATTACTCAACAGGAGATGAGAGGGACGTTGCCCCAAGAAGGAGACGTTCTTCCCAAACCAATCGGGAACAACCCCAAACTACTAGGGAGAAACTTGCAGCCCATGAGGCAGAGACTGCAAGGCTCAAAAAACTCCTGGCTGAGGAGGAGGCCACTCAGTCTCGAGGCCGAACGACTGAAGGGATCCCAATAATCAACTTGGATCCACCGGCGAGAAGAACCAGGAGGGCTGAAGCCCCAAGGGGTGATCCTAGTATGTTGTTGCCCCTAGGAGATCCTGATGATCCTACACCACCATTCACTCAAGACATCATGAAAATGGCTATATCCAGAAAATTCAAGATGCCTTCGATTAAAGCCTATGATGGAACGGGAGATCCCGCAAATCATATAAGGATCTTCTCCAATGCACTGCTGTTGCAGCCAACCAACGATGCGGTCAAGTGTAGGGCGTTTCCACAAACCTTGGCAGGCATGGCCCAACATTGGTATAGCCGTCTACCTCCCAACTCTATTGGATCATTCAAGGAACTAAGCAAGGCTTTCATCAATCAGTTCATTAGTGGAAGGGTGCATGAGAAAAGTTCTGCATCGCTCATGGCAATACGTCAAGGAAAGAATGAAGCCCTAAGGGACTACATCAATCGATTTACTCGGGAGGCTTTGAAAGTCCCGGACTTAGAGGACAGAGTGGCTATGATAGCCTTGCAACAAGGAACTACCGATGACCACTTCAAAAGGTCGTTGGCTAAACATCCACCCGAGAGCATGCTGAAGCTCCAAGATAGGGCCGGAAAGTACATCAAGGCTGAGGAAAGCATGAGAAAGTATGAACCCACCGCTGGCGACAGTGGAAACTCAAAGAAAAGGAAAGAAACTCAGGAGTACGACGTTAAGGAAAAGTTCCCCCGAACATCAAAGGACTCTGATTCACCACCTAAGAGAGGTAATTTTGGTCCAAAGTTTACAGAATATGCAAGATTGAATACTCCCAGGAGTCAAATTCTGATGGAGATAGCCAAGGAAGAAGATCTTAAATGGCCGAAACCAATGAGGGCTGATTTGTCCAAACGGAACCAAAATCAGTTTTGTCGGTTCCACAAAGAAGTCGTTCATGACACCGACGATTGTAGGCAATTGAAAGATGATATTGAGTTTCTGATACGAAGAGGAAAACTCAGCAAGTTCAATAAGGATGGAAGCCAAGGGAGCCAAAGGGGGAACTATGAAAGAAAGGATTATGACAGAAGGGACAACGATCGAGATCGAAATCCCAAGCCCCGAGGGCCAGTAATCAACATGATATTCGGAGGGCCAACTGCTGTCGGGTCCTCCCGAAACTCAAGAAAGGCTTATGCCCGAGAGGTATTGACTGTGGTCGGAGAAGCACCAAAACGTGCCAGAACGGAGATGTCAATAGGCTTTGATGATTCTGACTTAGAAGGGGTGAAGTTCCCCCACGATGATCCTCTTGTCATAGTACCTGTGATAGGCAACTCTGAGACAAAGAGAGTCCTGGTCGACAATGGAGCTTCAGTGGATATTTTGTTCCACGATGCTTTTATCAAGATGGGCTATACTGATTCTTAGTTGATACCCTCGTATATGCCCATATATGGGTTCAATGGAGTAGAGTCAAAGGTAGAAGGCACTATCCAACTCCCAATGACAATGGGACAAGGATCGAATACGTCTACTCAGATGTTGAATTTCATAGTTATAAAGGCAAATTCGACCTACAATGCAATCCTAGGAAGGACTGGTCTTCATGCGTTCAAGGCTGTTGCCTCATCTTATCATCTGAAAATCAAGTTCCCAACGAGGAATGGAATTGGTGAAGAACGGGGAGACCAAAAGATGGCTAGAAGTTGTTATGTAGCCGCGTTAAGGCCTGATGGAATCGGGGGGGGGGCAGGTTCTCCCAATTGAAGACATGAATACAAGTGACAATGAGGACAGAAGAGGGAAACCAGCTGAGGACTTGGTCCCAATTCCCTTAGTCCTAGGTGAGCCAGAGAAGGTGACGTATGTTGGAGCACTACTACCCGAGCCATTAAAAAGCAAGCTCATATCTTTTCTTCAAGAAAATAATGACGTTTTTGCTTGGACAGCGGCCGACATGTCAGGGATTGATCCCCAATTGATAACTCATAAGTTGAATGTGGATCCTGAAAGAAAGACGGTGAAACAAAATAAGAGAAATTTTGCTCCAGAAAGACAAGAGGCCATTAAACAAGAAGTTGAAAAACTTCTAGAGGCCGGATTCATTGAAGAGATACAATTCCCGGAATGGTTGGCTAACCCCGTAATGGTCAAAAAGGCCAATGGAAAATGGAGGATGTGTGTAGACTTCACTGACTTGAATGATGCATGTCCTAAGGATTGTTTTCCCTTACCAAGGATTGATGCATTAATAGATGCTACAGCTGGACACGAGATGCTCAGCTTCATGGATGGCTTCAGTGGATACAATCAAATCAAAATGCACAAAGATGACATCTCCAAGGTATCATTCGTCACTGACTTTGGTGTTTTCTGCTTCTTAGTCATGGCATTTGGACTTATGAATGCAGGGGCAACATACCAAAGATTGGTGAACAAAATTTTTGGGCACCTAATTGGAAAAACCATGGAGGTCTACGTAGATGACATGTTAGTCAAGAGCCTCGATAAGGTCAATCACATTGAGCACCTCCGAGAGGCATTTGAAGTGCTAAGGCACCACAAGATGATGTTGAATCCAGCTAAGTGTGCCTTTGGTGTAGGCTCGGGAAAGTTTTTAGGCCTAATGGTCTCCAAGAGAGGAATCGAGGCTAATCCCGACAAAATCAAAGCAATTCTAGACATGGAACCACCAAAGACTGTCAAGGATGTCCAAAAACTAACGGGAAGAGTGGCTGCATTGGGAAGATTTATCTCCAAGTCAGGAGAGAAGTGTTTACCCTTCTTCAAAGCACTCAAAAAAGTGAAATTTTTTGAATGGACAACTGAAAGCCAAGAGGCCTTTGAGGCCCTGAAGAAATACATGGCTGAGCCACCACTATTGGCCAAACCAAAACCAGGAGAGGTTCTTTATCTATACTTGGCAGTATCCAACACTGCCCTGGGAGCTGTTTTGATAAAGGAAGAATTGAAAGTGCAGAAGCCCGTCTACTATGTGAGTAAGATTCTTCATGGGGCAGAAATAAACTACTCTACCATAGAGAAGTTTGCCTTAGCCTTGATAATGGCCTCAAGAAAGCTACGCCCGTACTTCCAGGATCATAAGATAGAGGTCTTGACTGATCAACCTCTAAGAAACATCTTGCATAGCCCTCAAGTTAGTGGAAGATTGATCAAATGGGCCATTGAATTGGACGAATTCGACATCAAGTATAAGCCTCGAACGGCCATAAAAGCTCAAGCACTTGCTGACTTCATGGTTGAATGTACCATTGACAACCAAGAAGTCGGGGGGCAGGAAGCAATAGTGGAAGACAAGGAAGTTGAAGACATAATCTCCAAAGAATGTTGGGTGCTCTATTTTGATGGAGCATCAAAAACAAAATCAAGTGGAGCCGGTTTAGTGCTACAAAGTCCTGATGGATTCCTCATAGAGTATGCACTAAAACTTGACTTCCCAATGACAAAAAATGAGGCTGAGTATGAAGCTCTGATAGCTGGTTTAGGGCTGGCTGGAGCCTTGATGGTCAAAACTCTGAAAGTATGTGGAGATTCGAGGCTAGTGGTTTCCCAAGTGAATGGGGAATTTGAGGCCAGAGATGAAGTCATGGCCAAGTACTTGAAACTTGTCAAGGCCATCATGACTCAATTTGATGAATGCTATGTGGAGCACATTCCAAGGGAAGAGAACGTGAAGGCTGATGCCTTGTCTAAATTTGCTTCTTCCGAAATTGAAAACTATGCAGGGAGTGTATACTTCCAAGTCTTGAGGACCCCAAGCATCAACGAAAAGTTGGTAGCACCGATTGATGTTGGTAGCTGTTGGATGGATCCCATCAAAGCTTATCTGGAAACTGGGTGGCTACCCAACGATACTTCAGAAGCACGAAAGCTATACGTCAGAGCACTAAGGTATACCCTGATTGAGGGACTCCTATACAAGAAGTCGTTCATCATTCCATATCTGAAATGTTTGAGATTCCAAGAGGCAGAATTGGCCCTAAGGAAGTGCATGAAGGAATCTGTGGGCAACACTTGGGGGGCAGAGCCCTTGCTCATAAAGTCACCCGCCTAGGTTTCTATTGGCCAAGCATGCTTGCTGATGTTAAAAGCTATGTGAAGAAGTGTGAACGGTGCCAGAAACATGCACCAGTGGTTAGACAACCACCAGAGATGATGACATCCATTAACTCACCTATCCCCTTTGCTATGTGGGGAATGGATATACTCGGGTCGTTTCCAATGGAAAGTGCTCAAAGAAAGTTCTTGATAGTAGCAATCGACTACTTCACCAAGTGGATTGAGGCTAAGCCATTAGCCAAGATAACCACCAAGCAAGTGGTGCATTTCTTCTGGGAAAATGTGATATGTAGATACGGGATTCCACGTATCTTGGTCACAGACAATGGAACTCAGTTTAACAACGATGAGTTTAAGAAATATTGTGATGAGAACGATATCAAGTTGCGCTTCACTTCTGTCGCCCATCCTCAAGCAAATAGGCAAGCTGAGGTTGCAAATCGAATAATCCTGGATGGACTAAAGAAAAGAGTTAAACGCTCCAGAAACACTTGGGTAGACGAATTGCTCCCCATACTTTGGGCATATCGTACTACCTGCAAAGTCACCACTGGAGCTACCCCCTTTCTGTTGGCATATGGGGCATAGGCGGTGGTTCCAGTGGAGATTACTCACACGTCTCCAAGAGTTGAGGCTTATGAGCCAGAAATAAATGAGGAAGGCTTGAGGCTAGCTTTAGATCTAATTGACGAAGTTAGAGATGAGGCAAACGCCAAGATAGTTGAACATCAAAAGAAGGCATCTTTCTACTACAACCTAAGGGTTAAAGAAAGATTCTTTCGTCAAGGAGACTTGGTTCTCAGAAAGATTGAAGCATCCGGAGTTGGACAAAAAGGGAAGTTGGCCCCAAATTGGGAAGGATCATATCGCGTCAAGAACGTATTTGGTCGAGGCTCAGACAAGCTAGAAACCCTTGAAGGGCATGAGGTGCCAAGGACTTGGCATGCCTCCAATTTGAAAGTTTATTATGTTTAAGGTGTTTCCTAGGAGGACTCACTACTATGAATAAGGTTTGATAAAACCAACCCAAGTTCTTACACTTGGATACTATGTAAGGGTTGATCCAAGTTATGAATAAATTCAGCATTTTCATGTTTTAAAGCTTATATACTATGAGTGTTGACAAACATTCAAGAAGCGATAAAACAACACAAGCCATGAATGGCCACAAGATATAAATAAAAACTTAAATAAAAGTTAAGTTAAGCCCGGGCCAAAAGTACATCAATACTAGTACAATCCAAGAAAGGCCATAAAAAAGAACTACAAAAGAAACTACATCTAATCTGCCTTGTCCACGTCATCCTCCTCGTCTTCCCCTAAAACGGAACCGGAGTGAGTGGCAGCATAATCATCCCCGGCAGTCTGACCGGGTGGAGAGGTGTGATCTAGGTCGAAGATCCTGTCATCCTCCTCCATATTGTCCTCTCCAGCCAAAACCAACTCCAAAGGAGTAGGAGGATAAGGGCTTGGAAAATCAGAGATGGTGAGAGATCCAGGCATCTTCTCTAACACAGCAGCAAGAGCGCCATCCCATCCCTTAGTGTACTGAACTGGGAAGAGGAGCTCATCATGCTTATCAATCAAGTCCTCGTACTCCTTAGAGTCAAGGTACTCGTCGATAAAGTCATCCTTGCCTTTCCTCAAAGACACCAGCTCAACCTAGGAGTCGTCCAACTCCTTCTCCTTCCTAGCCAATGTGGCCTTCAGCGAGCCCACCTCCTCTTGGGACTTCTCAAACTTGCCTTGGTTGGCCTTAGAGGATGAGCGCCAAGCCTTGGCTTGAAAGAGAGCCCCTTGGTAGTTGGCATTAACCTACAAGCAAGTTACAAGTCAAATACTTAAACTTGAAATACATTATTAACTGCAAAGAAAAAAGAAGAGGAGAAATACTTACAGCAGCCATAGCTTGGGATCCAGCATGCTCCACCCCCTCAATGGTGGAGTTGGAGACGAAATCCTTGTAATCACAAGGAGTCAGAGAGTGATAAGACCACTCCACAGCGTGCTTAGACACTCCCACCACAGTGTCCTTCTTCCTGAGACCCCAGTTGGGGCGCCAAACTGAGCTTTTAGCCGAGGCAGGACCCTCAGCATCCTCAGTAAGGTCCACATGGGGCCTTATAAAAGCAGTAGCACTGGAGGCACGAGGATCCTTCCCTGCCAAGCGTGCCCTCTTCATCCTTGTTGTCTCCCCATCTTCGGGCTCGTTGGTCTTATTAATAAAGACCGCAGCTGTAAAGAAACACAAGGAAAGAAACAATTGGTATAAGACAATCTCAAATAAACAAAGGAAAATATGAGGTGAGAATTACCCTTATCAGAAACATTTGAAAGTCCCAAGGACTTAAGTTGGAACTCATCCAGGAGCACCCAAGCCATTGTGGCGTAGTTGTCCTTTGTAAGCTCAGCATATGCATGGGCCTCTTCATCATTCAGGATGATGTCACTAGGGCTACCATCTGAAACCCTACTAAACGAGCTACGGAAAAGGGAGCCCCAATTCCCTCCTTCCCAAATCAAGTACATAAACTCTTCCTTCCATTTGAGGTTATTGTCAGGAATGGATTTGGGGTGAAAAATTGGAGGAGTGGAAGGCCGATGGTTGATATAAACCCAACCCAAAGAAAGGGCTGAGCTATTCTTAAACTGAAAGATTCTTATAAACAAAGCTACTGACAATGGAAATTTGTTCTTCAAGCAAAGAACAAGAAAACACATAATAATTCTCCAGGCATTTGGAGGAAGTTGGCAAGGGTGAATCCCAACATCAGCCAAAAGCCTGGGGATAAACTCATGGAAAGGGAACCTGAGTCCCGCGACAATGGCATCCTTGTAAATGCAGAGTGCATTAGGACGCCAATGGCAAGAACGGTCCCCTGGGCCAGCAGGGACTAATCTATAGGGGGACTTAATCCTATACATTTTGTTATAGTCCCTAATTAAATCGATTTCGTGAAATTTGTTACTACAATCGAATGAATCTAAGTGGGACATTGAAGGATGTTAGGAATATGTTGTTCTTGATGATAAACATAAAACACTTAGTAGAATTTGTGTAAAGTCATTTTGTAGCTGTCAACGAAATGGCATGCTTTGCAGCATTCCGTTGACAGGAAGCTCATCAACGAAATGAGTAATGTAGCAATTGCACTGTACAATACTTCACAATTTGATATGCAATTTGTTGTAGGTATTAGATAGGTTTTCTAAGTCATGTTGACTAAGTACTAGATAGGCAAAATAGGTTGGTTAATTGTAAATATATTATGCCTTGTAATTTTGCCTAAGTGAAGACATGTCAACGGTATGAAGATTACTCTGTCAACGGTATGGAGTTTACTCATCAACGAAACGAGGGAAACACCATCAACGGAATGAAGAATAAAGCTATCAACGAAACACATCTCCCTGCTATCAACGAATCATTATTGCTTTTCTGTATAGTTGACAAAGTGATAGTGACAGTTTACTGAACAGATCTAAAGGTGATGTGGAAGTGTACTTTGCATTGGAAACCATTAAAATGGACATGGGGAATAAGGAAACATCCCAGTTTCCAATTGGGTCTTGGGAGTGATCATAATAAGCATGAAGACAAAAGCAAGGATCTCCAAGGACCACTGGACAAAGGGATGAAAAGCAAACTATTGGCGGTTACTCATTGTACTTTTAGTGTAGCCAAAAATAGGGTTGTAAACTTGGGGATATATATAACCAAGTGTAGCAGTTACTTTAAAAAGAGAGAAGAAAAACAAATAGTTTGTATTAGCTATCTTTGAGAGCATTCTTCTCTACAACCTTGTAACTGAGCAGCTGTGTATTTTTGTATCACAGATTATTTCCGCAATAAAAATCACTTCAGTTGGATCATCAAACAATCCAACTAAAATTATTAAGTGCTTGTGGTTTTTATTTTATAAGTTCAGTTTTTAATTTGTAAGTTGTTTTAAGTTCAAGAAATATCAAAATTGTATTCAACCCCCCCCCCCCCCTTCTACAATTCTGTTAGGTCATTTGGGATTAACAATTGGTATCAGAGTAAGCTTCTAACATACAAGAAGTTTAAAGATCAAGACCAAAAACAGAAACCATGGTGAAGAAGGATGCAGGTGTGAAGATACCAGTTCTTGATAAGGACAATTACTTTCACTGGAAAGTAAAGATGCATTTACATCTCATGTCTATGGATGAGAGGTATGTAGACTGCATTGAGAAAGGTCCACACGTTCCCATGAAGTTTGCATCTAGAGTTGGAGTGCCAGATAATGCTCCTGATGTAGAAATTCCAAAACCTATCTCAGAATGGACTATTGAAGATGTTGCAGAAATCCATAAAGACAAAAGAACCATGAACATTCTGTTTAATGGTTTGGAGCAAGAAATGTTTGACAATGTCATAAACTGTACAACCTCCAAAGAAGTATGGGACACTGTTAGAACTCTCTGTGAAGGAACTGAGCAGGTTAGGGAAAATAAAATGCAACTCCTTATACAACAATATGAGCATTTTCATTTTAAAGCTGGTGAAACCCTAAATGACACGTTTAGTAGGTTTCAAAAGCTTTTGAATGGATTAAAGTTGTATGGGAGGATCTATCAAACCAAGGATTCAAACCTTAAATTTCTTAGGGCTCTTCCAAAAGAATGGAAGCCTATGACTGTTTCTCTCAGAAACACTCAAGAGTACAAAGACTACACTCTTGAAAGGCTTTATGGAACCTTGAAGACATATGAGTTGGAAATGGAGCAAGATGAAGAAATTGAAAAGGTACAGAAGAAGGGTGGATCTATTGCATTGATTGCATCTGTGAACCAACTGGAAGATGACAATGAAGAAGCTGCAAAGGCCACAACTAGTCGAACTAGTTGTAAAAGTGATGTTAGCAAAGGTAAAGGCAAGATGACAGAAGAAGAAGAACCAGAACCAGCCAGCTTGGATGACTTAGATGAGATTGATGAACACATTGCTTTTCTGTCAAGAAAATTCTCTAAGTTTAAGTTCAAGAGAAACTCAGAAGCAAGGCCACCAAGGAGAGACTTTCAACCTAACAAGTCTAACTGGATTGAAAAGTCTAAATCTAAATGTTTCAATTGTGGAATGCTTGGTCACTTTGCTGGGGACTGCAGAAAGCCCAAGGTTGAGAAGGGCAACAGGAAATTTGAGCCTGTTGATTATAAAAAGAAATACTTTGAACTTCTCAAGCAAAAAGAAAAGGCTTTCATGTCTCAGGAGTATGATTGGGCTAGTAATGGTGAAGATTCTGATGATGATGTTGAGTATGTCAACTTGGCTCTTATGGCTAACAATCATGAGCAGGAAGCAAGCTCCTCAAGCAACCAGGTAACAATTACTAATCTTTCTGAGCTTTCTAAAGAGGAATGCGATAGTGCAGTAAATGAAATGTCTACTGTATTATATAATTTGCGTGTTACTCTTAAATCACTTACCAAAGAGAATTCAAGAATAAAAGATACTAATTTGCTCTTAAGTGATAGGAATGCAATGTTAGAAGCACAGCTCATTGAATTTGAGAAAATGAGGTGTGTTAGTAGGGATGCTAAGAAGGAACTTGAGAACGTGTTAAAAAGGGAAGAAATTCTTAAAACACAACTTGAAATAGAACAGAGTGTGATTGCAAAATGGAAAGATGCCAGAAATGTTGCCACCAACATAATTAATGTTCAAGGTATGGAATCTTTCTGTGAACAATCATGGAAAAAGAACAAGGAGAAGCTAGGGTATGTTGGTGAAACCTTAGAATCAGAAACTGAGTCAACAAACAACAATGATCATTTGTTGAAGGTTGATATGTCAACGAAATGCAATGTTTCGTCGACAGATGAACCATCAACCGATCAGGCTGTTTCGTTGACAGAGAAAAGAAAGGATGAACTCACTAGACTTAATAACAAGTATGGTCCTGTCACCAAAAACTTTGTTCAAGGAGAGTCTGGTAAATCAAAGAAAGTTGAGAAGCCTGTTGAGAAAGCTAATGTAGGTAATTTGTCTAACAAGCAACTGAAGGACAAGTTAGAGAAAGTTCAGGTTGAGGCTAAGGGAAATAAAAAGAATAACAGGAATGGCAAAGTAGGGATTAACAAACACAACAATTACACACCTGATAAATATGCTCCTAGAAAGACATGTGTCAATTGTGGAAGTGTTAGTCATTTATCTACTAACTGCAAATCTGTTAAGAAAACTGCTAATGTGAAAATGCCCAAGCCTGCAATGAACAGTTCCATGCCTATAATGCCAGTTATGCCTAACATGTTTGCTCCATATGCACAATTTCAGAATCCATATGCTAGCATGTCATTTGTGCCTAATCCATACATGAATATGTTTAACATGCCACAAATGCCATGGAATATGAATAACCTGATTGTTCCTCCAACTATGCATGCTGTGAATGAAAATGTGAGCAACCCTTAGAAATCAACACATGAATGAAAATGTGAGCAACCCTTAGAAATCAACACCAAGGGTAAAGATTGATTTAAATCAATCTGAGCCCAAGGTGAAAAATAATGTAAAAGGGAAAACAAAGGCTAACAAAACAGGACCCAAGGAAACTTGGGTACCAAAATCAACTTGATTTGATTTTATTGTGTGCAGGGAGACAAAAGGAATCTTTGGTACTTGGATAGTGGTTGTTCAAGACACATGACTGGTGATTCTACCCTGCTCATAGAGTTTCAGGAAAGAGCTGGCCCTTGGATTGCTTTTGGAGATGACAACAAAGGCTACACAAAGGGATATGGCTTGATTTCAAAAGAGAATGTCATCATAGATGAGGTTGCATTGGTGGATGGTCTTAAGCACAATTTACTTAGCATCAGCCAACTTTGTGACAAAGGATTTTAGTTACTTTTTCTAGAGAAGCCTGTGTTGTTTCTAAAGGAGGAAACAACAATGTGGTAATGACTGGATTCAGAAGAGGGAATGTGTACATTGCTGACTTTAGTAGCACAAGTTCAGACACCATCACTTGTCTTTTCAGCAAGGCAAGCAAGGATGAAAGTTGTTTATGGCACAAGAAATTGTCTCATCTGAATTTCAAAGTTATGAATGATTTGGTGAGGAAAGATCTTGCTAGAGGAATTCCTCAAGTGGAATTCTCCAAGGATGGTTTGTGTGATGCATGTCAAAAAGGGAAACAAAAGAAGGCATCATTCAAAAGCAAGACAGAGTCATCAATTGTCCATCAGCTTGAGTTGCTTCATATGGATTTGTTTGGCCCTGTAAATGTCATGTCTATTTCAAAGAAGAAATATTGTCTTGTGATTGTTGATGATTTTTCTAGATTTACATGGACTTTCTTTTTGCACTCCAAAGATGAGGCAAGTGAAATCATTATCAATCACATCAAGATGGTAAACAATCATCCTGACTTGAAAGTAAGAAGGATTAGGAGTGACAATGGGACAGAATTCAAGAATTCAAGCATGAAGGTGTTCTATGAAGAAAATGGTATTTTGCATGAGTTTTCAGCAGCAAGAACACCACAGCAAAATGGTGTAGTTGAAAGGAAAAACAGAACACTTATTGAAGCTGCAAGGACAATGCTAGATGAATCAAAGTTACCAACTTATTTTTGGGTTGAGGCAGTTAACACAGCTTGCTTCACTCAAAATATTTCTTTGATTAATCAGGCCAAGGGAATGACCCCTTATCAATTACTCAAAAGAAAGAAGCCACTATTGGACTTTCTTCATGTCTTTGGATGCAAGTGTTTTGTTCTGAGAAATCAAGCTGAGCATTTGGGGAAATTTGAAGCAAAGGCAGATGAAGCAATATTTGTGGGATATGCTGCAGGGAAAGCTTACAGAGTCTATAATCTCAGAACCAACATTGTTATGGAATCTGTACATGTTGTTTTTGATGATCTCAAAATTCAAGGTCTCTGTGATGAAGGTTTCCATGAAAGTCTTTCTTTTGAGAATGAGGAAGGAGATCAAGTGAATCATGATAAGGCTACTGAGAAACAGCCTAAAGTTGTTGTCACTAGCACAGATAAAAGCAGCAGTGAAGATGAAATTGCTGCATTAAGATTGAAAAGAATAGCTGCTAGTAGACCAAATGGTCATTTCGTTGACAGTCATGATGGTGGTTTCGTTGACAGTCAAAATGAGCATTTCGTTGACAGCCAAAATGGTCATACCGTTGACAGTCATGGAAATGCTTCTAGAAGTGATCAATTAGGAGCAACAAACTCAGGGGGAGTTTCTCAAGGACAAATATCCAATCAAGGCAATCATGATCATGAAGCCTCTTCTTCAAGAGCAAATCTACCTCTCTCAAGGAAATGGACTAAAGATCATCCCTTTGAACTTATTATAGGTGATATTTCTTCAAAAGTCCAAACTAGAAGAGCAACTCAAGAAGAATGTCTATATAGTAGCTTTCTGTCTCAAGATGAGCCAAAGAAAGTTGAGGATGCACTTCTAGATCCAGATTGGGTTTTAGCCATGCAAGAAGAGCTAAACCAATTTGAGAGAAACAATGTTTGGAAGCTGGTGCCCAAGCCTAAGGACAGGAGTGTCATAGGCACAAAATGGGTGTTCAGAAACAAGATGGATGAAAATGGCATAGTCACAAGGAACAAAGCTAGATTGGTTGCAAAAGGCTATTCACAGGAAGAAGGAATTGATTTTGATGAAACTTTTGCTCCTGTTGCAAGACTAGAAGCAATAAGGATTTTCCTAGCCTATGCAGCCCATGCCAATTTCAAAGTCTATCAAATGGATGTGAAGAGTGCCTTTCTGAATGGGGAGTTGGAAGAGGAGGTGTATGTGAGTCAACCTCCTGGTTTTGAAGATGATGATTTTCCAGACTATGTGTACTTCCTTTTCAAAGCACTCTATGGTTTGAAGCAAGCACCAAGAGCCTGGTATGACACACTTTCACAGTTCCTCCTTGAGAATCATTTCACTAGAGGTACTGTAGATAAAACTCTTTTTCACAGGGTTGTAAATGGCTCTACTATACTTGTTCAAATTTATGTAGATGACATAATCTTTGGGTCTACAGATGTGAATCTTTGTCAAAAGTTTGCCAAGCTTATGCAAAGTAAATATGAAATGAGCATGATGGGAGAATTAACTTACTTTCTTGGTCTTCAAGTAAAGCAAGTTAATGAAGGCATTTTCATTAGTCAAACAAAATATATTCATGATTTATTAAAGAAGTTTAACTTAATGGAATGCTCTCCTGCCAAAACTCCCATGCCTACTGCCACCAAACTTGAATTGAATACTAAGGAAAAATCTGTGGACATTTCAAGTTACAGAGGCATGGTAGGCTCACTTTTATATTTAACAGCTAGTAGACCTGATATTATGTTTGCTACATGTCTATGTGCTAGATTTCAGGCAGATCCTAGGGAATCCCATTTAGTTGCTATTAAAAGGATTTTCAGATATCTCAAAGGAACACCAAACCTTGGTATTTGGTATCCTAGAGAATCTGGTTTTGAACTAATTGGTTATTCAGATGCAGATTTTGCAGGATGTAAAATAGACAGGAAAAGCACAACTGGAACCTGTCAATTCCTAGGAAACAAGCTTGTGTCATGGTTCAGCAAGAAACAAAACTCAGTTTCCACCTCCACAGCTGAGGCTGAGTATATTGCAGCTGGAAGTTGTTGTGCATAGATTTTATGGATGAAAAATCAACTACTTGATTATGGATTAAGAGTTGAGAAAATTCCTATTTTCTGTGACAACACTAGTGCCATTGTCATTACTGAGAATCCAGTGCAGCATTCAAGGACCAAGCACATTGACATCAAGTACCATTTCATTAGAGAACATGTTATGAATGGTACTGTGGAGTTACATTTTGTCCCAAGTGAACAACAACTTGCAGACATCTTTACCAAGCCACTTGATGAATCAACATTCTCAAGATTAGTAAGTGAGCTAGGTATGCTAAATTTCTCTTAATTACTTTGAGATTTTTGCAAGTTACAAATGAAGCCAGAAACTTGCTATGTTTTTCTGTGAATTAATTTTCTCAGGAAAAAGTAAAATTTTGTCTAAGTCAAAATCATTATGTCAACTAAACGAACCATTTCGTTGACAGCCTTAGCATTTTTCTGGGTGTTTCGTTGATAACTCTTTTATATCAACGAAACGCAGCTTTTTATCAACGAAACAAACGGGACCTTAAACGCCCAATTCTGATTCGTTGATATAGCGCTTTTAATCTGAACCGTTGAAATTTTGACACGTCTTTTACCACGATCTATGCATACACCCCTGTAAGTATAAATCATGGTAATACCTTAAAAGTAACGGTTATATTTTTTAAGCCAATCCAGTAATTTACATTTATTATTGGACTCAATTTCTGAGAATTTTTGGGGGAGTATTTAAGAAATTCTATTTCTTTAATTTCTTTTTACCTGTTCTCAAAAATTCCAAAGGCTTTTCTCTCTTTGTCTCTCTAACAAGCAATTCAGTTCGAAGCTTTTTCTCACTCAACAATGGCACCCATAGTCAAGCTTATGTCTGCTGGAGGATTCATCTATGAGAAGAACAACTCCATCCCTTTCGTTGTCAAGGAAAACCCGAACAGAATCTTCTTCAAAATGATGGATTTCATGAAGAATTGCAAGTTGAGCTATGCAATGTTTCACTCTACACCACTCTACAATGAAATAATAGAGGAGATTTGGACCTCATGTGAGTATAGTGGAACAAACTGCACTCTGCAATTCACTCTTCAAGGTAATGAGTACATAGTTAATTCTGATGTATTGCAAGCATGTCTACAAATTCTTGAAAATAACTGTGATGCTTTGCCTACAATCACTGAAATGGTTAAAATTCTAAATTCAATAAACTACTCATTGGCTACTGATAATTTGGGCAGGATAATTAGGAGAGGTTTGGTTAGGGAATATAGTTATTTAGCTGATGCATTTATCAAGGTCTTCTCTGGAAAGATTAGTAATTTTGATGCATTAACTAATTCCATGTTGATTCTTTTTACCATGCTCCTAACTGATAGATATTACAACTTTAGCACCCAACTTATGTATGAAATTGGTGCTAAGTTGGGTGACAAGGCTAATAGGAAAAAGAATATCTACTATGCTAGGTTTCTGATGATGTTGGCTAATCATGTTAGTCCAACACCATTAGTAATCTCTAACCCTGTTTCCAAGTTTGAGTGTTTTGTGCAAGAAAAGAGAGTATTGACAGACATACTGAGGCTGAACCACAATGGTGATGTTCCAGTGGTGTATCTGCCAATAATTGAGGTAACTACTGCCATCCCTTCTAGTATTGTTGTTACTTCAACTGTATCACCCAATCCTGTTGCTGTGGAGTCTGTAGTTGTGACCCAACAGGCTCCTGCCCCAGCAACAAAACCAAAATCAAAGAAATCCTCCAAGCCAACCTCAGGTGCTTCCCAAAAGGCACCTGTTGCAAAAACTACTTCACAACCAAAGGGGAGTGTTTCTGGTGCTGTGAGAGGTGAGGGAAGGAGTGAACATAAAAGAAACCCTAAGGATAAGGAAGGACAGATGAGTGAAATCCAGCCAAGCCCCATTGTGTCTTCCCAACAAGGCACAATGAGTACTATGGATTTAAGCACAAGTCTAATTTCATCCTCCCAAAAGGATGTGATTATTGAAACAAGCTCTTCACCAAGAGCACAGTCCAAGAGGGTAAGGGACACTTCAAGCCCACAGTCTACATTTTCCCAATACCAAAGGAGAGTGAAGCAAAAGTCCAAGGGTACACAGGGTGCACACACACTGGAAGCAACACTTCCAGTTTCTCAAATTCAGTTTGATGTAACCCCTATTATTACTCTGGGGTTACAGTCCCATTCTCTAAACATTAATCTTGATTTATCTCCATCCAATTCACCAACTCAATCTTTAGATGTGGACATGATCCATACATTTTTTCCTGATTCTCCAACTCTTATCTTGGAGAAGCCCCACTCTGAAGCTGATGGTCATCACTTGTTAAGTGATTTGTTGGGCCATCAACCAATTTTTTCTGAAACTGCAAGAGAATCTGTGGACCCCAATCTCAAATCAATCACCACAGATTCTACTGTAATTTCACTTTCTCAAAGTGCATTATTGACTTCATCAACGAAACAGCCTATTTCGTTGACAAGTGTTTCTCCATCAACGGTATCCATACCGTTGACAGTTCAAACTACCATTTCGTTGATAGGTCATTCTACACCCTTTATTGAAAATCAAGTTGTTTCCACAACTAGTGTAGATGACCTGGTGGTAGTTGAGACACTTTTAGGTTTGAAAGGGAGTGAAATTGAGAGGCTGGCTTGCAGCCAGGCAAAAGGAGAGAATGAGAGTGAGAGGCTGGCTATTTCTTCCAGCCAGGCAAAAGGAGAGTTTGAGAGTACCACCTTAGTAGGTGAAGGTGAGGGTGTGAGAGGTGTGAGCCATGGGGAGCCCATGATGCAAGAAAAGAGTGGAGAGAGAGAAGGGACTACAGGAGCCATAAGGGAGGAAGCAGCCATTGCTAGTGAGTTAATGGAGGTTAGTGAGGGAGAAAGGGAACTTACTTTCCAAGAGCATTATCAACAAACTCTGGATAGTATTTCCCTGGATCCTGAGACCTTTACTCATCCTGTACCAGCCTATCAAGTTATGGCTCAACAGGGCAATGCGGAGGCAGAAAGGTCACTCAACTTAATTCATACTACTGCATCAATGCAAAGAGCAAAGGATGCCTTGACCAATCTACCTCCAGGAGCTGCAGCAAGTGGAGACTTTGAGTTTTCTGATGATGAGGACAACTATGGTGATAATCTACAGGTGGCCACTACTTCATAGACTGGGACTTCTGTGGTGTAACAACCCCAAATCCGGGGTCAGGGATTTAGAGTAGTCACGATCCATTTACTCCTTGCCTTACCTGTATTACTCACAACATTCATAATTCACCTGCTCACGACCCCACAATATATGTCTCTCACACACACACACACACAGGTTAGAGTCTCAGAAACGACACAAATACAACCATTGCGGAATAAATAACTTTTATTACAATACCCAAATGTCTTTGAATCTGTCACTGATACAATTTCTAAGTAATGTTACATTACCAACTTAGCCTTCTGATGCTCACAATCCTCTCATACCATTCTTATCTATACATAAGTTGAATACCAAAAGCTGTAGCCTGATTCGATTGGTTCGTACTACTTTTGGAATCACTGCTAGAAGCTGTTTACGGAAACGCCTTGCGGGGTATGTGCCGTCCCATTGGCATCCTGCTTCGCTGCTATATAATATATATAAAACAATAGCAAGAGTGAGCGATAGCTCAGCAAGGTAATAAAAGTATGGCATAATCCTGCCTTTAATTCAACCCAGAATAAAGCGGGTATAAGACAATAATTTGTCAAAATATCTCGATACTCAAATTACCTCCTTATCGGAATGTAATCCCAAAAATAATACCATTGTTGTATTTCAAATATCAATTTCATAATATTTCTGCAAACTTTGGCTATATTATGAACAAAGTTCTAGTATAAACGATGAGGTTTCAAAGTAAACCAAATATAACCTTTCCGAAAAATATCTGCTATATATGCAGAATATCAACATATAACTTAAAAGATGAAGTTATAAGGTGATTCAGTATAAACAACTCCCTTACCATAACTCATGTTATGTAAGGTATCCACAGAGTCATAACTCATAAAATAAAAGATGAAGTTGCATGGATTTATTGTCACTTCAATTCCAAACACTTTTCGACCCCTGCCAACATGACCGGTAAACCTGTACCACGGTGTCATCCTTGGTCCCTTTCAATACATGTTGCAGAACCCCTCTACCAACATGATCGGTAAACCTGTACCAACGGAGCCATCCGTGGTCCCTTTCAGTACATGTTGCAGAATTATCCAAAATGGATGATGAACCAATACTGGAGCTTTCTCCGCGCCCGTCGTACCAACCTTACTATGATCAGTAGCAGGTTGTACAACAAAATATGTTTTCTACATGTAGATGGAAGTATCACGACAGCCTGACATTGTCTACCGCCTTTCTGGATCTCCCGGCCCATTTGGGGCAATAAGGTGATGGATCGGCGCGACTCGACCTCTTACACATGCTCCTAGTTCAGATGAAATCCATGACTCTGAAACGTAAAGATCGTCTTCCTTTCCCCAAGTGTAATACTTGTTGATACAACTCCACTCAGTAGTTATATCTAGGTTGGAAAGGAAGATTCTCCAATATTTCCCAAGCGATGCTTGTTAATGGATATCGACTTGTTCCAGGAATTTACCCCTCGATCGTTGAGGTGGTAACACAATATTTGACTTGCAGCAACTAAATTGCTTCGAGAAAATATCTGTCCCCTGACAGTTTTGAGTTGAGAGTTTAAAAAGAGTAGTAGTTACTTAAATCAGGTTTCCCATATTTTTGATAATTGAGCGAGCATTTAAATCTTCTTTAAAAGACAGACTTAAACGGAAAAACATTGTTTTGGGAACCTCTTTTTGATTTGAAAATAATTAATAATATTTATTGAATAAGTAAACCCTCAAATGAATATTCGAAATTAATATTCATTAAGTAAATAAACTTTGAATGAATATTTAGAAATAATATCCATTAAATAAATAAGGATTAAATGAATATTCCACATAATATTCATTAACTAATAAACCTCGAATGAATAATTCAAAATAATATAACCTCGAATGAATATTCAAAATAATATTCATTAAATAATAATCTCAATTGAATATTTGAAAATAATATTCATTTAATAAATAATTAATCCTCAAATGAATATTTAAAGGTAATATTCATTAAATAAATAATCTTCAAGTGAATATTTGAAAATAATATTCATTACTAATCCTCAAATGGAAATATTATCCTTTAAGTCAATAATCCTCCAATGAATATAAATAATATTCTTAACGTCAATAATCCTCAAATGAATATTAATAAATAATATTCTTAAATAAAATAATTAACCCTCGAATAACAGATACCCGATATCTTTGTTATCATTCCGGAACAAAGCGATTTTAAGAAAACATTTTGAAAATGATATTCATCTAAGTAAACAAATTTAATTAGACGAATAAGGCTTATTTAATCCGTAAATGCTTCCAGAAGTATTTACTAATTAAATAAACACTGGTTTATTGGTGATGTTGCCTTTAGGTTAATTATTGCGAAAATCTTTCTAAAAAGCTCTGTCCGGGTTTTCGAAAATATACCTTACAAAATAACCCTGATACGCTGGCTAAGTTATAAACTCAATATATGCTCTGCCCTCTGAGCCTAGGGCCTTTATAAAAACCTGGCTTATAACCGCTATCCATATCTAGCTTATAAGCCCGTTACCAAATCATTTTCAAATAATAACCTTCGAATGAGGTAATATTCAAATAGCATTACTCAAATCATTTCCAGGTAATTAATACTTTCTAGAAATATAATTAATGTTTAATAATAATATCCCTCAAGATGAATAGTACTCTGCCGCTGGAATCCCTCCGGGTTTCCGCGACTATCTATATAACACAAATATCGACTCCCGGTCTAGAGTCGAAACAATAAACATTCTCTTATCTATAGAGCTACAAGGTATACCGGTTCATAATTACATTATCTCACGGCTCGTATAATATCCAAAAGTCAAATTCTATTTAACACGATATATAACATGTATCGCAAAACTGTATAACTCCACACATGGCAACAGCAGTAATATACAATCGATACTTCCAAGTATAGATTTAGGAAACTTGCCTGATGCTCGAGAAGTGATAGGGCTCGTGACCATGTCGAACAATCTAGACAAAGTCAAACGAAAACACACGGTTAATCCCCTGGATAATCCACTTGTACTCAATGCTTAAACATGTAAGCAAAACACAACCAAGGAATTACTAACTCGTTATAGGCTCATACTAAGTCCATGTTATCCGTAAAATACTTATATCATAAGTTGGGTTCGAAATCCATCCTCAAATCCAAGTTATACTTAACCATTTGCAACATCGGTTTCTAAGTCATGCTCTTAGTGGTTTTCACTTGCGCGACCTCGACTAAAACATTTTTATAAAATCGAAAAATAATCTTTTTAATCCGAATCTTTTTCGTGATCCTTCCTAACTGTCTCTAGTATTATTCCTCCAAGTTTCACATTTTAATATGGCTCCGAAGTGGTCCAAATATAGACTCAAAGTTGCTGAACAGAGATGGGTCATTCTTCCGAATGGCATTTACTAAAACTCACGTTTCTCCTAAACCGTAAATCGTATAGACATGATCTTCATATCAAAACAAACCTTAAAACAAGACCTACATGTTACTGGTCAGTGTTGTTCAAAAATATTCCAATACCAGTTCGTAATTCATGCTCAAAACAGTCTTAAATCAAATGGGCATTACGACGGCTATAATCGTAACGTTTTCCAAAAATCACAACCTCAAATCCAAGCCACACCGGGCATCCATAAAATTCATGAACATAATACTCATCAATATCAGCCTACTTTTTCAGTTTATACCCCAAATTTCTCAAGTCAAATCAACCACTACATAATCATGCTTTCATGCTTATAATCATACTATAAACATCACCAAGCTCAAATCCATCAAGAACAAGCATAAAATCAAAGTAAGGTCTAAGGTCCTTAAAGTTTATACCTTCCTTGGAGAGTATACCAGCGCTAATAATCCTTATATAGTCCTTGTATGGCCTTAAGCTAGCTTAGATCATCAAAGAAATCAAGAAAGACGAAGTTAGTTTCTAAGGGTTACTATTCATCATCACTTTTGTAAATATCATATAAAATCGAAAATTGAGAGTTTGGTTTTCAAATCTTTACCACACCTTCTACTCTTCAAGAGCTTTCTTTTGAGCTACAGATCATCACCAGGGGATGCTTGAATCTCGACTTATTGGCTCTCTAAGGTGAGAGGTTGAAACTGTCATGGACTGGACAGTTTGGTTTCTTCAACTTGGAGAGGATATTTGACTAGGCTAAACACCTTGGATTGCCATGAAATTTTGAACGAGTGTTATACATAGAATGGAGAAGTTGTGGTTAAATTTTGGTGATTTTATCATGGGTTTATTGTGAGATACGAATTTTTATTTGAGGGTTGCTCTAACAGATCAGTTGAGAGAAATTTGTGTTTCTCTTGCTTTTCTTCTTTTCTTTCTTTTTGTTTTTGGTTAATAATGCTTGAAATGCTGATATTTGTGTAAAGAGTGGTGAGTCATTGCATGCCCAGGACACGTGTCGATCAGTGGAGCCTCATGGTGGCAAAGCAGGGACACGTGTCACGCAATGGAGATCATGGTGGCAAGCAGCTTTACCAGTTCGCTTTCCTTTCACACGGATGATCCAAATGTTGCATTTCTCGAATTAATCTTGTTACATGTTACTTCCATGTATACATTTAATCTTGTCATAATTTCAATCCTTAATCCATGATTCGTTCGCTTAATCGCTTAATCTCGAAAAAAATGTTCGCAGGGTTTCTTAAGCGTTCTATCGAAGTAGTTTCCTGTAAGTGTTTTTGATATCTCTAATTCTTTTATTAATCCATATCCATGGAATTGATAATCTAAATCCTCAATTATTCTCAAATAATAATTAATCCGTCCGTTATTGGTGAAATTTCGGAGAAAACAGAAATGCTATTTTTCCGATTCTGACAGCTT
The DNA here is from genome assembly GCA_030848705.1 of Heracleum sosnowskyi. NCBI lineage: Eukaryota > Viridiplantae > Streptophyta > Magnoliopsida > Apiales > Apiaceae > Heracleum > Heracleum sosnowskyi. Next base: position 106,714,547 of record CM061239.1, read on the forward strand.
TTGCATTCCTTCATTTACATCGTAGATCACTAATACGCCCTTGAAAGTTTATTATATCGTTCCGCATATGGGGTGGTCTGAAAACTTTTTAAACGACAAAATTTACTATTCATCAAAAGTTACTATTCATCAGTGGTTTTTCTATAATCCTTTGGTTCAATATCCAATCCAATATTCCTGGTTTATTTCTCTTTACTTCTTGCACTTAGAAATGTTCTAGTGCTTTCTCGGGCACACGCTATCTTGTTTACGGAGTTGTCGGATGTATTCCAGATATTGATTTGGATGACATAAAAATACTTTCCTTCCCTGGAGTATTGTATTCTTATCTTCCAGATTGTTTGTTCTTATTTATATGTTCAGTCCATTCTTACTATTCTCAAAATGTTTGAAAACCGAAATTCATATTCATTTCATAACTTGATTCTCAAAGTCATTGCCACTATCCACATTTACATCAACATATAATAAAAGTTTTAATTCTACCCAAAATCTGGGGTCTTACAGTCTCCCCTCCTTAAAAGGATTCCGTCCCGGAATCACTCTGAAAACAAATGGGGATATCTTTTAGCATCACGAATCTCTAACCTCATATTCTCTATCTTGTTTGTACAGAAAATACACCAACATAAACTTGCTTGTCATCCATCAACATGCCATTTAGCTTATCAGTAGCAGTACTATCTCTATACTCGCGGGCTTAGTCCGCATACTTTCTCTGTCTGTCTTGGTTGTCACTAGCCGCTTGTTGGTGAAATCTTTTGTCCTTCTAGTTTGTTGGACTAACTTGGGTGTTGTGTAAAATCTCATCTTTTAATTCCCGATCATTCGGAATCCATTTCTGTCTCATTTCAAAGTAAGGGTATCGGCCACCACATTGGCCTTCCCCGGATGGTAGTGTATCTCACGGTCATAATCCTAGGTCAATTCTAGCCATTTCTCCATCTCATGCTATCTACTATCATGGGTAACTCAAAGCCAATTCATTACATTCCATAAAATTTGTGGGGGCATAGTCAATCCCAAAATAACCTCGCTGAAAACTCGAAGTGTCTATTCCCGGTACGAATCGCAGTCTTGGGTATATCCTCGGATTTAACTTCCAACTGGTGATACCCAGTTCTTAAGTAAATTGGAAATACACAGCGTTCTTCCGCTGATCAAACAATCATTTACAAGGGTACCTATTCTCCATGTCAAACTCATACAACTCTCGAGGTTCGATATATAATCTTGTGCTAAAATCTGTCTCTCTTACAACAACACCGGGCTCTCCACGGTGGTATACTGGGTCTTATCATATCCTTATACAACAACTCTTGTAACTGAGTCACTAACTCTTTCATTCCCACTATACTCTGAATACTCGGTATTCATTCTCATGTCATCCCAATCGATATTTGGTAGCGCATTAAGATCTTGTACAATCTCCCAAAACCATTGTAGTTCCCTTTATACTTGGTATCTCTTTTCTTGGCGTCAACCTTAAGAGCTAATTAAGCCTCATATCTCCGGCATAATAATTTCTTAGGCTGACTATATTCAAGAATCTCTGAATCTGTCTCCATTCTTTATTTATTACTCTCTATCCCCTACAATCAGTCTGGGCTTCATTGGGTGTCAACCAACCCATTCTTATTATAATATCAACTTCTCCCAACTTGAAAGGAATCAGGTCTATCAAAAGTGCCGGCCTCATATTTCTAGTTCACAACCTGGATGTACCAGTCTTATGGGAAAATCCCTCGATTGGCTATTTCTACTTGTAATTATTCCCTCAGCGTCTCGGCCTTAAGGTTTAATGGTCATGCAACATCTTGATATACAACAATGCATTAGCTCTGTCTAAACAGTGTAGAAGGGCACCTGCTATTTAAAGGTCCTGACAGTGGGCTGCTTGTTGGAGGTAGCCCTGGTTGAAACCTACTGGCTTTCTTTTCTTCTGTGTTCACAAACTCCGGGACAAACCTCAATAATTCGGAAAACTTGGCCTCATACTCGGTTACAGTCATGGTTTCTGGTTTTAACTCTTTAACTTTCATTTTCATCCGGGTCTCCATATATTTCCGAAAATTATTCCTCTAGAACCACACACGCTGCACCTCTCCCAAGTCACAATACCAGCTCCCTCTGACTCCATCGTCAGTACTTATCTTGCTAACCCAGAGGTAGTGTACATTCGTAAACAACTCCTCCAAAATCTCAATTCCACTATAAGGCATCTGTCTAACACCGTTGTCACTGGAGCTCACGGCACATCGCTATTTCTTTCACATACATCGATCGACACGCTTTCTATTATCATAATATCCTTGGGAGAATAAACCAATTCATTGATATGTCACTAACATTCTATTTGTCTTAGGGATTCGCTCCTGTCATAGGCGATTTCTTTTCGAACTAATTCCTATCGACGAATTTTGACTTATTTGACCTGATTGGCCTCCCCTTAGAATTCAATGAGGATAACAAAAATCACGGGGTCTTGAAAAGACAGCTCCCATATCAAGGAAAATGTCACACACTGGTGATCATAAGGTTATGAGTTTTAAGGTACCCTTATTGGAGGTAAAAGAATTTACCGAGAGATCAACATGATCATAAGAACTCACGTTGTGTGCCTCGATTGAGACATTACTAAAGGTAATTAGCCTTCTTGTATTTCACAACTTACAAGTGATGGCGTCCCATCAGACTTCTATCACATAGACAGATAGTCCTTGTAGCCCCTATAAGTATAGGGTTGTTCGTCTCAGTGGAAGTTGAAAAGTATGAAAGCAATTCGAGATCAATTTAATGATTATCGTCTTTCGACAATATTTCTTAAAGGAACACCTTGGATTAAAATTGAACAGATTCCAAATGTGCGGTTTCCAAAGAAAATACAAGGAAAAGAATAACCAAAAGATACTGGTACTTAACAACCAAGTGGTGAGGTATCACCATAGGGTCATTCATTATTCGAGGAAAAGTCAAAGCTTAAATAAAATCATTTGACAGGGCTTCGAAAACCTGAAAGTAGGCATCGTGACAGCCTCTAACACAATTGAAATTAATTATGATTTAACACAAGTGTTATAAAATAACTTCGAAGAGGGAATATACCCTTATCAGAATTCTTTCTTGGAAAGAGGTCAAGATAGATCATTGATTGGGGAAATATCCCACATAATTTACAAATGGGGAGGGTACTACCAAGGTCTCTACGGACGCCTTTTATGTCGGCTCCTCTGATGGATAATCGTTCAATTCCAAAGCTTTTCTTTTCCACGCACCCTAAGGTGTTTGATACTTACGTCATTGCCGACTTATAATAGTCACTAAGAATTCAACCATCAACATTTGCAATCGCAGGGAGTTCTATTCGACTAGGCGCAAACGTCTCAAGTAAGCGTTCTGTTCTCTAAGAAGACCTCGATACCGTTGTCGCCCATAGTAATGACAGTTCCACATGTCGACTGGGCGGTACCTCGGAAGCTCGTTAGAAACTACAAGCTTAAATCCGGTCTCTATTTCAATCATCTTTATACCCAATATTCCTTGAGATAATAAAATCCCTCAATGATGTAATAGACACTATTTCTAGTGGAATCGCTGGTCGCGGGGGATTGAAATCTCATAGCCAACGCAATTCCTTACACTATTCTAGGCAACTAAGTACCCTTAATCGTTCGTGAAAATCTGAACATCTTGGTTCTTACGTATGCCGCCTCCTTATGGGCAACTATAACCGACTACGAGTAACAGGTTTCGTTCAAGTCGAATCAATCCACTGATACTGGCTGTATTGCCTCTACCTTTTATGCTTTAGAGACTCTACTCCATTCTTTGTCATATCTCATGATGAGCCATAAACGATCCTTAAATTCTTGTCTCGTCACTTATTTGTCCCTTGAAGGTTCGTCTGGTCCTATTGTACGACTTCAAGTAACATACCACATCTTTATCAATCAACACGTTCTCTACAAGATTCTTTCCTTGACCCACTATGGGGTCTTCCTCTAGATCCTCCTATGGATCTTCCTTTATCGGGTCTCCGTCCATTTCAAGGAACGCATCATCAATTGCCTACTCGAAGGCCTCAGGGTCTGGTATCTCAGAATCCCATCAATCTATAACTCATACGAATCGAGGTGACTAACCATGAAGTCCTAAGTACGGTTTCCCAGAAGAAGTCCCCTCTCGGGCTTCATCTTAAACAGTCCGGGTCATGTCCTCTAACCCGACTACGAACTCAATTCGAGCTCTAGATGTCCTTATCATTCTTAAGGGTATTGTAAGACTCGATCTCCTATCATTTCTGAGGACTGTAACCTAACGCTCTGATACCATTTCTGTAACAACCCCAAATCCGGGGTCAGGGATTTAGAGTAGTCACGATCCATTTACTCCTTGCCTTACCTGTATTACTCACAACATTCATAATTCACCTGCTCACGACCCCACAATATATGTCTCTCACACACACACACACACAGGTTAGAGTCTCAGAAACGACACAAATACAACCATTGCGGAATAAATAACTTTTATTACAATACCCAAATGTCTTTGAATCTGTCACTGATACAATTTCTAAGTAATGTTACATTACCAACTTAGCCTTCTGATGCTCACAATCCTCTCATACCATTCTTATCTATACATAAGTTGAATACCAAAAGCTGTAGCCTGATTCGATTGGTTCGTACTACTTTTGGAATCACTGCTAGAAGCTGTTTACGGAAACGCCTTGCGGGGTATGTGCCGTCCCATTGGCATCCTGCTTCGCTGCTATATAATATATATAAAACAATAGCAAGAGTGAGCGATAGCTCAGCAAGGTAATAAAAGTATGGCATAATCCTGCCTTTAATTCAACCCAGAATAAAGCGGGTATAAGACAATAATTTGTCAAAATATCTCGATACTCAAATTACCTCCTTATCGGAATGTAATCCCAAAAATAATACCATTGTTGTATTTCAAATATCAATTTCATAATATTTCTGCAAACTTTGGCTATATTATGAACAAAGTTCTAGTATAAACGATGAGGTTTCAAAGTAAACCAAATATAACCTTTCCGAAAAATATCTGCTATATATGCAGAATATCAACATATAACTTAAAAGATGAAGTTATAAGGTGATTCAGTATAAACAACTCCCTTACCATAACTCATGTTATGTAAGGTATCCACAGAGTCATAACTCATAAAATAAAAGATGAAGTTGCATGGATTTATTGTCACTTCAATTCCAAACACTTTTCGACCCCTGCCAACATGACCGGTAAACCTGTACCACGGTGTCATCCTTGGTCCCTTTCAATACATGTTGCAGAACCCCTCTACCAACATGATCGGTAAACCTGTACCAACGGAGCCATCCGTGGTCCCTTTCAGTACATGTTGCAGAATTATCCAAAATGGATGATGAACCAATACTGGAGCTTTCTCCGCGCCCGTCGTACCAACCTTACTATGATCAGTAGCAGGTTGTACAACAAAATATGTTTTCTACATGTAGATGGAAGTATCACGACAGCCTGACATTGTCTACCGCCTTTCTGGATCTCCCGGCCCATTTGGGGCAATAAGGTGATGGATCGGCGCGACTCGACCTCTTACACATGCTCCTAGTTCAGATGAAATCCATGACTCTGAAACGTAAAGATCGTCTTCCTTTCCCCAAGTGTAATACTTGTTGATACAACTCCACTCAGTAGTTATATCTAGGTTGGAAAGGAAGATTCTCCAATATTTCCCAAGCGATGCTTGTTAATGGATATCGACTTGTTCCAGGAATTTACCCCTCGATCGTTGAGGTGGTAACACAATATTTGACTTGCAGCAACTAAATTGCTTCGAGAAAATATCTGTCCCCTGACAGTTTTGAGTTGAGAGTTTAAAAAGAGTAGTAGTTACTTAAATCAGGTTTCCCATATTTTTGATAATTGAGCGAGCATTTAAATCTTCTTTAAAAGACAGACTTAAACGGAAAAACATTGTTTTGGGAACCTCTTTTTGATTTGAAAATAATTAATAATATTTATTGAATAAGTAAACCCTCAAATGAATATTCGAAATTAATATTCATTAAGTAAATAAACTTTGAATGAATATTTAGAAATAATATCCATTAAATAAATAAGGATTAAATGAATATTCCACATAATATTCATTAACTAATAAACCTCGAATGAATAATTCAAAATAATATAACCTCGAATGAATATTCAAAATAATATTCATTAAATAATAATCTCAATTGAATATTTGAAAATAATATTCATTTAATAAATAATTAATCCTCAAATGAATATTTAAAGGTAATATTCATTAAATAAATAATCTTCAAGTGAATATTTGAAAATAATATTCATTACTAATCCTCAAATGGAAATATTATCCTTTAAGTCAATAATCCTCCAATGAATATAAATAATATTCTTAACGTCAATAATCCTCAAATGAATATTAATAAATAATATTCTTAAATAAAATAATTAACCCTCGAATAACAGATACCCGATATCTTTGTTATCATTCCGGAACAAAGCGATTTTAAGAAAACATTTTGAAAATGATATTCATCTAAGTAAACAAATTTAATTAGACGAATAAGGCTTATTTAATCCGTAAATGCTTCCAGAAGTATTTACTAATTAAATAAACACTGGTTTATTGGTGATGTTGCCTTTAGGTTAATTATTGCGAAAATCTTTCTAAAAAGCTCTGTCCGGGTTTTCGAAAATATACCTTACAAAATAACCCTGATACGCTGGCTAAGTTATAAACTCAATATATGCTCTGCCCTCTGAGCCTAGGGCCTTTATAAAAACCTGGCTTATAACCGCTATCCATATCTAGCTTATAAGCCCGTTACCAAATCATTTTCAAATAATAACCTTCGAATGAGGTAATATTCAAATAGCATTACTCAAATCATTTCCAGGTAATTAATACTTTCTAGAAATATAATTAATGTTTAATAATAATATCCCTCAAGATGAATAGTACTCTGCCGCTGGAATCCCTCCGGGTTTCCGCGACTATCTATATAACACAAATATCGACTCCCGGTCTAGAGTCGAAACAATAAACATTCTCTTATCTATAGAGCTACAAGGTATACCGGTTCATAATTACATTATCTCACGGCTCGTATAATATCCAAAAGTCAAATTCTATTTAACACGATATATAACATGTATCGCAAAACTGTATAACTCCACACATGGCAACAGCAGTAATATACAATCGATACTTCCAAGTATAGATTTAGGAAACTTGCCTGATGCTCGAGAAGTGATAGGGCTCGTGACCATGTCGAACAATCTAGACAAAGTCAAACGAAAACACACGGTTAATCCCCTGGATAATCCACTTGTACTCAATGCTTAAACATGTAAGCAAAACACAACCAAGGAATTACTAACTCGTTATAGGCTCATACTAAGTCCATGTTATCCGTAAAATACTTATATCATAAGTTGGGTTCGAAATCCATCCTCAAATCCAAGTTATACTTAACCATTTGCAACATCGGTTTCTAAGTCATGCTCTTAGTGGTTTTCACTTGCGCGACCTCGACTAAAACATTTTTATAAAATCGAAAAATAATCTTTTTAATCCGAATCTTTTTCGTGATCCTTCCTAACTGTCTCTAGTATTATTCCTCCAAGTTTCACATTTTAATATGGCTCCGAAGTGGTCCAAATATAGACTCAAAGTTGCTGAACAGAGATGGGTCATTCTTCCGAATGGCATTTACTAAAACTCACGTTTCTCCTAAACCGTAAATCGTATAGACATGATCTTCATATCAAAACAAACCTTAAAACAAGACCTACATGTTACTGGTCAGTGTTGTTCAAAAATATTCCAATACCAGTTCGTAATTCATGCTCAAAACAGTCTTAAATCAAATGGGCATTACGACGGCTATAATCGTAACGTTTTCCAAAAATCACAACCTCAAATCCAAGCCACACCGGGCATCCATAAAATTCATGAACATAATACTCATCAATATCAGCCTACTTTTTCAGTTTATACCCCAAATTTCTCAAGTCAAATCAACCACTACATAATCATGCTTTCATGCTTATAATCATACTATAAACATCACCAAGCTCAAATCCATCAAGAACAAGCATAAAATCAAAGTAAGGTCTAAGGTCCTTAAAGTTTATACCTTCCTTGGAGAGTATACCAGCGCTAATAATCCTTATATAGTCCTTGTATGGCCTTAAGCTAGCTTAGATCATCAAAGAAATCAAGAAAGACGAAGTTAGTTTCTAAGGGTTACTATTCATCATCACTTTTGTAAATATCATATAAAATCGAAAATTGAGAGTTTGGTTTTCAAATCTTTACCACACCTTCTACTCTTCAAGAGCTTTCTTTTGAGCTACAGATCATCACCAGGGGATGCTTGAATCTCGACTTATTGGCTCTCTAAGGTGAGAGGTTGAAACTGTCATGGACTGGACAGTTTGGTTTCTTCAACTTGGAGAGGATATTTGACTAGGCTAAACACCTTGGATTGCCATGAAATTTTGAACGAGTGTTATACATAGAATGGAGAAGTTGTGGTTAAATTTTGGTGATTTTATCATGGGTTTATTGTGAGATACGAATTTTTATTTGAGGGTTGCTCTAACAGATCAGTTGAGAGAAATTTGTGTTTCTCTTGCTTTTCTTCTTTTCTTTCTTTTTGTTTTTGGTTAATAATGCTTGAAATGCTGATATTTGTGTAAAGAGTGGTGAGTCATTGCATGCCCAGGACACGTGTCGATCAGTGGAGCCTCATGGTGGCAAAGCAGGGACACGTGTCACGCAATGGAGATCATGGTGGCAAGCAGCTTTACCAGTTCGCTTTCCTTTCACACGGATGATCCAAATGTTGCATTTCTCGAATTAATCTTGTTACATGTTACTTCCATGTATACATTTAATCTTGTCATAATTTCAATCCTTAATCCATGATTCGTTCGCTTAATCGCTTAATCTCGAAAAAAATGTTCGCAGGGTTTCTTAAGCGTTCTATCGAAGTAGTTTCCTGTAAGTGTTTTTGATATCTCTAATTCTTTTATTAATCCATATCCATGGAATTGATAATCTAAATCCTCAATTATTCTCAAATAATAATTAATCCGTCCGTTATTGGTGAAATTTCGGAGAAAACAGAAATGCTATTTTTCCGATTCTGACAGCTTTTGCATTCCTTCATTTACATCGTAGATCACTAATACGCCCTTGAAAGTTTATTATATCGTTCCGCATATGGGGTGGTCTGAAAACTTTTTAAACGACAAAATTTACTATTCATCAAAAGTTACTATTCATCAGTGGTTTTTCTATAATCCTTTGGTTCAATATCCAATCCAATATTCCTGGTTTATTTCTCTTTACTTCTTGCACTTAGAAATGTTCTAGTGCTTTCTCGGGCACACGCTATCTTGTTTACGGAGTTGTCGGATGTATTCCAGATATTGATTTGGATGACATAAAAATACTTTCCTTCCCTGGAGTATTGTATTCTTATCTTCCAGATTGTTTGTTCTTATTTATATGTTCAGTCCATTCTTACTATTCTCAAAATGTTTGAAAACCGAAATTCATATTCATTTCATAACTTGATTCTCAAAGTCATTGCCACTATCCACATTTACATCAACATATAATAAAAGTTTTAATTCTACCCAAAATCTGGGGTCTTACATGTGGTGCCTCCTACACCAAACTGGCTCTCTCAGGATATGCATGGAAGAGTCACTCTAGATACTGCTATCACAAGGCAGTACAATGAGGCCTATCTAGCTCATGAGTCTGCAAATGCAAGGGACAAGAAATTCTACAAGGCCATCATGGATTCTCTGGAAATTCAAAGGCTACAAATGATGCAGACAAGAATTGAGACTACAGAGATCAAGGACTCCATTAGCAACCTTAGGGATGCTAACTACAGGATGCTAGATGAAAAGCTCCCTCTTCTCACTGTATCCAAGATGACCAGGTTTTTCTCTAAGGAACCTGAGGTGGCTACATCCTTGAAGACTCTCTCTTCAAGAGTGGACAAGGTGGAAGCTACACTTTCTCAAATGAAGAAGGAACAGGAGAAGCAAACTCAGCTACTCACCCAGCTAGTGGCAGCTCAAGGACTCCCAGTCATCTCTTTTGATGATAACAAAAAGGGGGAGAAATCTAAGGAGCTAGACATTCAAATCACAAAGGTTTTGGTCCCAGCCATCTCCTTACCAGAAGAGCCATTAGCAATGGAGGAGCTTGGAAAGAAGCAAAAGGATGGTATTGATCTAATTAAGGAAGCTTCTATGAGGATGAAACTTGCAGAACAGATCAAAGATCACTGGTCCAACATAGAAGCAAGGTTCAAGAAAATTACTGAATCTTCAAAGACAGATCAGCCATTAACAAATGCAATGGTGACAGTACAAATGGAGCCACAGTTCAAGAGCTCTTATGCTATAGAGCCCCTTCAGCATGGAATCCTTCAAGATTCAAGAAATGAGAAAGGCCAATCTTCATGCTTTAGGAATGTGGATGCAAGAGGGATTTCTCCAATGTCACCTATCAAACCCAAACGCAAGAACACTGAAAGGATATTTTATCCTCCACCAAAGCCAGATGAGTTCAAAGTCCTAGGGAAGCTGATCACTAAGTGCAAGGAAAGCAATCATCCAAGCATAAGGAATAAAAGGGCCATCATCTATAGGGACAACAAGGAAATCTGCATTTGGGTTGGTCACCCAAATTTTGCTAAGGCCAAAGCTGAAGAATCTGAAAGGGCAGCAATGCAAGCATTGGCAGTTGCTCAAGCACTTGAAGATGAAGAAACCTTACAAGAAGATAAAGCCAAGGATGGAGCTAAGGAAGCAAGGAAAAGTATAAGGCAACCAAAGGCTAGAGCTATGAGGAATCTGGACTTTGATAAAGAGGACTCTCAGGACACTGCTCAAGCCTCTTCCACAACAAGTGCACATCAAATTCCTACTGGTCTACCTATTGAAGGAAAGTTGGCATGTGATCCTGCACACCTTGTCAACTATCATGATCAACCAATCATGCCAAAGGAGGAGCCTATTGAATTTGATGAAGCCTATTTTCCAAAATTCCTATTTGAAAAGGATCAGCCAACAAAGTCAAAGAAAAGGGCTGTCAAGGCAAAGCCAGTATTTGTGAGAAAGCCACAACCTCAGAAACCCCCTGCAAATCCAGAGGACTGCATGTACATTGCTGACATCAGGGAAGAATCTAGCTTACATCTTGATTTAGACAACCTGGTGGAAGTAAGGGGCATTGCAGCTTCTCAAAAGTTGCCTGAAAGATTAGTTTTCACATTCAAGGGTGGTAGAGAACAAATATGGCCTCTCTACAGAATTTTAGGAGAAGACTACCAAACACTACTCACAGTGTTTAGATGCTTGAAGAAAGACTTTGGCTTCACCAAAACAGCCAAGTCTGAGGTGGTCTCCAAAATATGTCAAATAAAGGCTAGCTGGAACAAGCCTGAGGCTCTTCCCAGGATGCTTAGAGTGCCCTCAACAGGAAAGAAGATCCATCTTCAACCTTACTGGATGATGGAATTTAAGGACAAGGACAACTGCAGAAGGTTCTTCAGGATGGAAGACCAGCTGGATAAGGCATCTAATCAAACTCTAAAGCTTATGCAATCCAAGCTTGGTGATCAAGATGAGGAAGAGAAGATCTTCTACAGAAGGCTACAGGTCCAGATTGAGGAAAACAACTCTAAGAGAGGGAAGAAGACTATGCCACAAAGAAGACAAAGATGAATCATTTGCTTAGTCTAGAGGAGCACTTCTTGGCATTAGTCTTGTAAGTCTTGTATTTTGTTCAAAATATTATGAAGCTTAATGCATTTTCTACTTTTGTAATTTATAATGTATCTGAGTGTTTTTGTTATCATCAAGTCTCTTGATTTATGGCTGTTATTCTATCAGTCATAAATTGGGGGAGATTGTTAGGAATATGTTGTTCTTGATGATAAACATAAAACACTTAGTAGAATTTGTGTAAAGTCATTTTGTAGCTGTCAATGAAATGGCATGCTTTGCAGCATTCCGTTGACAGGAAGCTCATCAACGAAATGAGTAATGTAGCAATTGCACTGTACAATACTTCACAATTTGATATGCAATTTGTTGTAGGTATTAGATAGGTTTTCTAAGTCATGTTGACTAAGTACTAGATAGGCAAAATAGGTTGGTTAATTGTAAATATATTATGCCTTGTAATTTTGCCTAAGTGAAGACATGTCAACGGTATGAAGATTACTCTGTAACCGGTATGGAGTTTACTCATCAACGAAACGAGGGAAACACCATCAACGAAATGAAGAATAAAGCTATCAACGAAACACATCTCCCTGCTATCAACGAATCATTATTGCTTTTCTGTATAGTTGACAAAGTGATAGTGACAGTTTACTGAACAGATCTAAAGGTGATGTGGAAGTGTACTTTGCATTGGAAACCATTAAAATGGACATGGGGAATAAGGAAACATCCCAGTTTCCAATTGGGTCTTGGGAGTGATCATAATAAGCATGAAGACAAAATCAAGGATCTCCAAGGACCACTGGACAAAGGGATGAAAAGCAAACTATTGGCGGTTACTCATTGTACTTTTAGTGTAGCCAAAAATAGGGTTGTAAACTTGGGGATATATATAACCAAGTGTAGCAGTTACTTTAAAAAGAGAGAAGAAAAACAAATAGTTTGTATTAGCTATCTTTGAGAGCATTCTTCTCTACAACCTTGTAACTGAGCAGCTGTGTACTTTTGTATCACAGATTATTTCCTCAATAAAAATCACTTCAGTTGGATCATCAAACAATCCAACTGAAATTATTAAGTGCTTGTGGTTTTTATTTTATAAGTTCAGTTTTTAATTTGTAAGTTGTTTTAAGTTCAAGAAATATCAAAATTGTATTCAACCCCCCCCCCCCCTTCTACAATTCTGTTAGGTCATTTGGGATTAACAAAGGATATTCATCACTACGTTCTAAAATCATATCTTGAAGTGACATATGAGGAGAACGAATGATGATACCTCTCTTAGAAGCTTTGTTCATTTTCTGAAGGCGTTGAGAAGCTTTGTCAGACATCTTCAAATCTTCAAACCTTCAAGAGAAATCCCAGAAAAATCTCCAGAAAATCTTCAAATCTTCAAAGAAATTCCCAGAAAATCTTCAAAGAAACCCAGAAATCTTCAAGGGATGATGAAGGTGAAAACCCGGAAATCTTCAAGGGATGAGGATTGATCCCAGAAAAACAAGAGCACCACCGTGAAAAAACTCGCCGGAAATCGCCTTTCTACGGAGTAAGAAGAGAGAAAAACTAAAGATACTAGAAAGTAATTTTCGTAAAGAAAGAAGTATGAAGTGAGAGTGAAATGGGAAGTTCCACTCTTTTATAATCAAAGTGACCGGGAACCCAACCGGTTAAGGAAGGGCAACCGTCTATAGCCAGTAAGGCCCATAAAATCCATTTATGGATTACAAAGGCAAAAGCCCAAATCAAATAAGGCCCGTTAAGGCTCAAGGCTGGAAAGATTTAAGTCCAAATTAAAATTGGACTATTTAAAGCCCAAAAATAATAAAGCCTGGAATAAAACCAAGGCAAAAACAAAAGACCGAGGTCGAAATGACCCTAAGACAAAGTCGTTCGTCCAAGGTCGAATATACAAGGGAAATCGAGGCCGTATTCATCGACCTCACTCCCAAACTAAGCGGAAAAATTAAAGATTTAAGGTCGAAAAGACCCTAAATCAAGGTCGAACGACCCAAGTCGAAAAGACACACGAAACTGAGGTCGTATCCATCGACTTCGCACCAAAAGCAAGTCAAAAAATTGAAAAAATGAGGTCGAAAAGACCCTAGATCGAAGTCGATTGACTGAGATAAAAAATACACGCAAAATCGAGGTCGTATTCGTCGATCTCGCACCAAAATAAGGCACGAAAATTATAAAAATGAGGTCGAAAAGACCCTTGATTGAGCTCGAAGGTTCGAAGTCGAAAAAGACTTTGAAAAAGAGGACAAATCATTCGACTTCACGCCAAAAACGAGGTCGAAAAGATACGGGTTGAGATCGAACAAACGAGATCAAAAATACATTGGAAATTGAGATCGTATTGTTCGACCTCGCACCAAAATAAATCCGAGGAATCATAATTTCCTGGTCGAAAATGACCAAGGAAATCCTGGTCGAAAATGTATAGCAAACGAGGTCGAACAGTTGAGGTCGAAAAAGACTTGGAAATCCTGGTCGATAGCTTCGACCTCACAACTGTTTGAAGTCGAAATCGAGGTCGAATGATCCTAGTCGAAACTGGCTAGGAAAATAAGGTCGAGTCCCTCGACCTGGGACCAGAATCGAGGTCGAAAAAAGGATGCTTGAGGTCGAACGATCCTGGTCAAAAATGACCGAGAATCTGAGGTCGAATCCTTCGACCTGGGACCATTCCTGGTTGAAATCCTGGTCGAAAATGACTTGGTTTCTGGTCGAAATCCCGGTCGAAAATGACCTAATTTGAGGTCAAAAATGCCCTAAAAATGGGAAATTTTGGGGAAAAACACGCTATAACTTCTACAAAAACCCCAAGGAGATTTTCCCAGAAGTTGGGGGGCAAATGATATGGTCAGAAAAGTAATTATAGAAATATAATTGACTAGTCAAACAAAAGGCCGATATTTAAGGCCCGACACCCTAATTATTCCTTAATTTCGTAATTAATGAATAGGGAAAATATACAGCTCATTAAAAGAGCCCAAATTATGGAAATCTTATCAAAGAAGGATCCGGAATCCCAATTAAAGGCAATTAATGAGTCATAACATTTATCAACAAGGAAAAGACTTCTCCAGCAAGAAATACGATGTTTATCCAATATCAAAAAGGAGACTTATTCGCTAAGACTCCTAAACATACCATAAATACTAGGCTCCAGACGCCTATATAAGGTCCCTGATCCTACAATCAGAACTACGTCTTTGGCTTGATTCTCAATAACGATTTGAGATACGTAGGCATCTTGTGAGGACCGATTTAGTCCAGAAACACGAGTGCAGCCATTAAAGCTCGAAGCTCATTAAACCTTAGCATTAATTACACAAGCACGTTTTTTAATCCATAACAATAGGTTGCTAGTAATAATTTTAGAGAAGGGGATGTTTTGGTTAAAAAATATAAAAAAATATACAATTTGATTTTTTTA
Source organism: Heracleum sosnowskyi (assembly GCA_030848705.1). Classification (NCBI taxonomy): domain Eukaryota; kingdom Viridiplantae; phylum Streptophyta; class Magnoliopsida; order Apiales; family Apiaceae; genus Heracleum; species Heracleum sosnowskyi. The sequence continues at coordinate 106,729,791 of CM061239.1, forward strand.
GTTAGAAAATATAAAAAAAAATGTACAATTTGGCTAAAAAATGTAATTAGTTATTTATTAGCAATTATAATATTATTTTTTATTTTATTTAATGGAACTACCCGTGATATTTTTAGAACATGAGAGATTTTAGTTATAAAAAATATAAAAGATACTCTTGGCTAAATAAGTTAATGAGTTATTTATTATTAATTATAATATTATTATTCTATTTTATTTATTGGAACTACCTGTGATATTTTTGGAACATGGGAGATTGTAGTTATGAAAAATATAAAAGATATTCTATATTATAATATTTAGTATTTTATCTAACGGTTCTAAGGTTCTAATAGATTTGATTGAAAAGATCTAACGGATTTAAGGTAAGTAATTATTATATATAGGTTGCTAGTAATAAATTTTTAGAAAAAATATGTTTTAGTTAAAAAATATATAAAACAAATATACAATTTGGCTAAAAATGTAATTAGTTATTTATTAACAATTATATTATTATTTTTTTATTTTATTTAATGAAATTGTCCGTAATATTTTTGGAACATGAGATTTTTTAGTTAGAAAAAAAATATAAAAGATACTATTGGCTAAAAAAATTAATCAGTTATTATTAGTAATTATAATATTATTATTTTATTTTATTTAATGGAACTTGTATATGTTCTAATTGATTTGATTGAAAAAGATATGTGGATTGAGTTACCAACTACAAACTACAAACCAAACTTCCATAATATAGATTAGTCGGATATTAAATTAATTTGTTAAAAAACAAAGTAGGTCTCTAAATATATTTTTATTGAAATTTATAATTATAATAGTAAGACATGTTAAAAATAATAAATAACCTTTTAAAATAAACATGACTATTGAAATAAGTTTTTAAAATAATCAGGCATACTTTTAAAATAATTAGAGTAATTTGTGATAATTAATTATAATATATTATACTAATAAAAAAATATACTTTATTAGTATATTATTTTAATTGATGGATAATAATTATGCTTAAACAAATATTTTAGAGATGTACTAAATTTTTTTAAAATAAATAAGCCTGTAAATTGGTATAAGTACATTGACTTAAAAAATATAAGTTCATCACACGAACCAAATAAATAGGTTTAAGAGATGCGTTCTAATTAGCATATTTAATTGTTTTTATTAATATGTTAATTATTGAATAAACGACTAACCAAACTACTAATACAACTTTATTTAACAAGTGTTAATTTTAAATATTTTATTACTTAATTTTAAATTTTTAAATTTTTATTTTTGTTAGTTATATGTAGGATACAGTTGATCTATTATATATTAAAGAAAAAGTATAATACTACATATTTGACGAAATTTAATCTTTATTTATCTTTTTAAAATTAATATTCTAAACAATAATTTCAATATGTTGTGTTATTTGCTTTTATTTTTCGATGATTAATTTATGCATTCATTTGCTATATTAAATTGTTAAAAAAATTCTAATGAATATTTATTTGACTCGACATATTTAATAATTTATAGGACTATTCTTGTCTAATTTTCAGCTTTTAGTGTCGCATTCGAGGTAACTGATAATTATATATATGTCGTCTTTGATAATTTTAGAAAATGAGAAATTTTAGTTAGAAAATATAAAAAAAAATATGCGCTTTGGCGTTAAATATTAATATTTATAATATTAGTATTTTATGCTACTAAATGGAATAGCCTGTGATATTTTTGAGGTTTTAGTTAGGAAAAATATTAGTTAGAAAATATAAAAAATAATATATAATTTGGCAAAAAAAAGGTAATCGGATAATTATTATTAATTATAATATTATTATTTTATTAAATAGAAATGTCCGTGGTATTTTTGGAAAATGAGAGTTTTAGTTAGGAAAATAAAAAAGTAAAAATTTTAGTTATAAAAAAGAATATACGCTTTGTCTAATAAAGCTAATTGGGTAATTATTAGTATTTTATGTTATTAAATGAAATTATCTGTGATATCTTTGAGATCTTAGTTAAGAGAAATTTATTTAGAAAAAATAAAAAAATAATATACGTTTTGGAAAAAAAATGTAATCGGTTCATTAATAATTATAATAATATTATTTTTATTTTATTAAATAGAACTGTCCGTGATATTTTTGGAAAATGTGAGGTTTTAGTTAGGAAAAATAGAAAAGTAGAAATTTTAGTTAGAATATATATATATATATATATATTGGCTAAAAAATATAATGGGTTAGTTATTAGCAATTATAACTTTATTATTTTATTTTATTAAGTGAAACTGTAATATTTTTGAAAAATAAGATGTTTTAGTTAGAAAAAATCGAAAAGATATTATATATAATAATTTTAATATTTTATTTAATGGTTCTCATCAATTTGATCAGAAATATATAACGGTTATGAATTAAATTACCAAACTTTTTGGAGGACCGGAGTACAAAACTTTTGGAGGACCAAATACAAAATTTTCAATGTTTGGTCTTTAATATAATAGTATTGATTATTATTATTATTATTATTAATATTAATATTATTATTATTATTATTATTATTATTATTATTATTATTATTATTATTATTATTATTATTATTATTATTATTATTATTATTATTATTATTATCATCATCATCATCATCATAAATTAACATGTCTTATATTATTATCTCGCTAGCATATTTATAATTTTAAAATACATGTTACTACTTTCATTTTTCTTAAAAGCTGATAAAAGTAAATCTTCGCATTAGGATAACATACCTAGTAGGGAAAACAATGATATAAAATTTAAATCAAATAAATAAATTTATGTATTTATAAAGTATTCTGTGAACCTAATAAACAAATAAAATATACGAAGTTCATGTTCTTATAATTGAAGTGTTTAAGGTTCAATTACCTACAAAGATAGAAATTAATTGGGTATTATTACTAAAAATAAAATAATTAAAAACATCTTCAGGAGAAAATAAACAATTACATCTTAAGACACCGTTCAATTTTAGATATCGCCTTAGTACATATATACTTTCTCCGTTATCATTTTAATTTCTAGTAGTTTAATTTATTAATTTTAGATTAAAAATATTGTTTTAGTTATTTTAAAAAATAAAAATTATAGTTAAAATTGATGACAATTAATTTAAAACAATATAATTACTTTTTTAATTACATAATACATATAAATTTTAATTAAATTTGAATTAACTTGAACCCCGAAAATCAAACTAAACAATTAACTAGGCGGAAGAGTAGGATAAATTTCGATATTTGTGTCATTTAAGTTAGGATTAAAGAGAATTCCTGTAAAAGGGAGTGCAATTGTCGTTATTAATACACACAATTCAGCAATTAGAATTTAGAAGCCAAAAAAGTTAAGAAACTTATTATCCACGCCGGGAATGTCTCTCTCTTGCTAATAGCTGGCCCGTAATATTGCAAAAAACAAATTAAGGAAAGAACAGCAACTACGAAAATGACAAACTATAAACAAGACACTCAACTGACATCAATCTATACTATCTATACTATATTATAATTATAATATACCAAACATTAAAGTTCGGTAGGTATTATCTATTTTTTGGTATTTTGTTATTTTACTTAATTACGTTTACTTATCTATAACAAAAAATTATTAAATAATAAGACATATTTATAACCAGTTACATTTTTAAGTTAAAACATATAACTTTTCATTTTTTTTCTAACAAAATTAGTTCCTTTTTCAAAAATATCACGGACAATTACTTTTTTAACAAAAAACATGTTACATTTTCTATTTTAACTTACTAAAACCTCTATTTTTCCAAATATTTCACGGTAAATCCTTCATTAAAACCTATTTTAATGATTTTAATTTTTTTAAAAATATAACTATTTTAACATGTTTAATTATTTTTTTAACAAATATAATTAATAAAATATTATAACATAAATAATAAAATAACAAATATTAAAAATAATCTGTGCGATGCACGAGTTTACCTTTTCTATTTTTCCTTAGTAAAACCTCTCATTTTTCAAAATATCACCGGCAACCTTTACTTATTTTCTATTTTTCCTAACAAAATACCCCATTTTTCAATAATATCACGGACAATTAACTCTTTCAACTAAAAGATATTCTTATTTATAACCAATTACGAAAACCCCAGGAAGATTTTCCCAGAAGTTGGGGGGCAAATGATATGGTCAGAAAAGTAATTATAGAAATATAATTAATGGTTCGTTGGAAAGGCCCAATAATTAAGGCCCAAAACCCTGTTATTAATTACGAAATTAATAAATATGGGAAATATACAGCTCATGAAAAGAGTCCAAAATATGGTAAATTTATCAAAGAAGGATTCAGAATCTCAATTAATGAGTCATAACCTTTATCAACAAGGAAAAGACTTATTCAACAAGAAATACAATGTTTATCAATTATCAAAAAGTAGACTTATTAGCTAAGACTCTTAAACCTACCATAAATACGAGGCTCCAGACGCCTATATAAAGGACCTGATCCTACAATCAGAACTACGTCTTTGGCTTGATTCTCAGCATTAATTGAGATACGTAGGCATCTTGTGAGGACCGATTTAGTCTCGAAACACAAGTGCAGCCATTAAATCTCGAAAGCTCATAAATCCTAGCAATTAATATACAAGCACGTTTTTTAATACATAACAGTTCTTATGTTGAAAAATTAGTGACGAGCTAATTTACATATACATGTTAATGTTTGATTAAAAAATCAATTACCACACTAATTACTCCAAACTCGCTTTATCGTGGCATGATTTGTAAACAAAATGATACTTAATTTGTGAAGTTCGAGTTCAAGTCCTTGTCATTTAATAATTGTCAAGTTGTGTAATTTTTTTTGAATTGTATAATATTCGAGTTCGATTCGAAACAATTCGAGTATCTCGTATAATTGATGAATAAAATCGAGCTAAAAACGAGCTTACGAACTCGAACAAGAACTGAGTACGAGCTCTCATTCTTTTACAACATCCGAATCCGAGCCGAATTTCACCACTATAATAACAATCTGAACTGAACATGACCACACTACGCCATATATGGGCAATAGCTACGCCTAAAAAAGTGTGCTTATAGCCCAAAAAGTGTGGCTAAAACAAAAAAAACAGGCTACGGTTACACTTTGACCAAATTTGAGGGTGTTACAAAAACGGTCGCAACCATAGACCCCTATGCTGACACTTTTTTGGTTTCTGGTGACACAAGTATATTGTGTAGCTGTAGACCTCTATGCTTACACTTTTCTTTTCCGTGGCTACATCTTGAAACTTGTCGCTGTAGACCTATGTCAACACAATTATCAATATGGTAACACTATTAAAAGTATAGCCGTAGACCTATGCCTACACCTGTTTAGTACAACTGTAACATAATACTGTGAAACAGTTTGATATTTTTGGCAACAACTTTATCACTATGGCTACACTTTTATCTTTAACAGTTTAATATTTTGCCTACACTTTATTATACTTTTGCCAACACTTTAAATACAAAAATGGAACATATGATATTGAAATATAAAGATTCCCATTAAAAATATTGTCAAACATCCCAAAACACAAACAACCATCCAAATTACACAAGACTATCAACAAACAATTCCAATACAGCCAACCATCCAAATTTACTACAAAAACCAACTACCATCCAAATTAACTAAGCCAACCATCCAAAAGCTAACTTAAATACCATCAAAATCTAACATAATTAAGAAGCGCTTAGAAGCTAAGTAACAGCAAATAAAATGTCGTGTTCCTTGCCTCCATGAACCAACTTATTAGCATCAACTATGAGATTCACTTGTTCTGCCTGATCTTTTTCCCTGTTCCATTGCTCAATTTTAGCGCTCCTCTCTTAACTACCTTCTCTGATAGGACTCCTACGCTTTCTTGCCCATGGACTCCTGCTCCGTCCACTTCGGCGCTCAGGGCTTATGCTCTTGTATTTTCTACGGCTCTCATAATGATCCCTATCTTCATACCTCCTACCATGGCTACGACTGCCATGAGAGCCATGCGAGCGATCATCATAGCTTCGGTGCCTGTAAGGACTTTTGCTACGACTATGCCTGCTTCGGTACCTACCAAATAATTGTCGCCTCAACTACCTGAATTAGTATTGATCAACAAATGTAAATAAACGAGAATGTAAATACAATACAAAATCAAACAGGCCTCGAGAAAAGATTTATTGAGATGGCAAGGAAATCAGAATACAGCAATGGTCAATTATGTTTTATATAACATAAGTTGCTTTTAGTATCTTTGATTCATTGTTGTTATCTATAGGCTATAATTAGCAGAATGCAAAAAATACCAATAGTGTATCTAGTGAGTAAAGACAGTTACTGCATCAATGCCAGAAACAAGGGAATAAATGTTCTCCAGATTTTTAAACGAAACATATTCTCCTTGAGAAAGCTTAAATATATTTTTCTTTCGGTCAATAATTTTCATGCTTCCATCAGGCTGCCACTCACCGATATCCCCTGATGCAAGATTTCCATTAGCTCTTATGTAGGAGAGTATGTAGAGAAAAGAGCAAGGTCATTTTAAATAATTTTGCAAAATTTTTAGAAGGCAAACCTGTGTGGAACCACCCATCAATCATCACCTCCTTTGTGAGGTCCTTGCGTTTGTAGTAACCCAAAAACAGAGTCCTTACTCGTATGCATATTTCTCCACGTAAAATACTTGCCAGAGCATCATACTCCATATCAGGAACAGATTCTAGGCACACATCAACGGATGGCAATGAAGGACCCACAGTACCGATCATTGCTACTTCATGCAGCTGTTGAACAAATGAACCCCCACAGGTTTCTGTCAGACCTGCACACCAACTCATATAAGATCAGAAGGAACATTTCCCGGAAGTTCATGTAGACGTCGATTGCTCCGTAGCTTGTATGTGCTGAGAATAATCCAAAGTTGACTTAATTTAATTTTGAACTGTTTAAATTATATATAGTACTCCTATTAATTAGTAATCAGTAGGAGAAGTAAAAGTAGTCCAAGTGGGATAATAGATTAGGTTATTAGCTATGTTATTTTCACTTTCATTGAAAATTGTGTACTGCTAATATATAAGCTTGTTACTTGCATTATCATATATGAAATGACTATGTCATAATTTTCATTTTCATCCAAACAAACCAACAGTATGATTGCTCTGGATTTATGGAACTGAGGCGTAAAAACAATTGTTTATCCAGACAGACCAACAGTAATAGCAGCAAGTTCTTACCAGAATAGTATCTTCCTTTTAGATTCTTTAAAGCATTTAAAGCATGTTCTACTTCCCTAAACTGGACATAAACATTACCCACCTGCAATACAACAAAAGTAGCATGAATTATATGCATTTAAAAAAAGTAATGTAGCCAACAGAGTTTAGACAGAGGTGCTTACTCCTTACCCTATTACACGCATGGATTTACTTATAGCCTACAAGGGGTTTTTCTGATATATTGTTACAAACATATTAAACATGTAGCAGTTTGTTGTTTATTTCTATGTAACACGTTCTTCTTTTGTTCTTTAAATTATGATTCACATGCTTTTACCCCCCAAGGCCTGTCTTCTTTGAATAACTTGAAAAGTTGCAACTTTTGCAGGAGCAGGGCATCCTAGGGGAAAAACCAATGCTTCTACCCTTGGCAATAATTGTCAAGGGATTAAGGCAAGTGAAACACCTGATGTCTCAAGAATTTAGGAATTAAGATGATTGTGCATACAAATGATATAAAATTGTATTAGGGAATTCCTAATTATGTTTATTGTCACATATGATTTTCAGAATGCACCAGAGAACAAAGGAGTATGAATTGTTGGTGAGATAAATGTGCCAAAACTAATTCAAGAGAACGATGAGATGCACAAGTTTGCGTTAGAAATCTTAGATTCAAACAATGAGTTGTTTCTTAAACTCCTAAAAGATCCTAATTCTCTGTTACTTAAGCGAATCTGCAATGCAAAGAATTTGCAGCTGGCAAAAAAAGAAACAGTTAAGTTACTCTACGAAAACAAGCTTGCTGAATGTGGGAACAATGCCATTCCAAGAAAGAGTCAAAACCCTGCACATTTTACTCACAAGTCATTATTGGAGAGGATTAAATCTCAATACGGATGCCCATCAGTGGATGTCGAGATTCCATCGACCTCAAATTCTATAGTTGTTCTAAAGCCAAGACTGACAAAACATGAAAGGGATATGCTACGAAAGCATATAAATCTTGAGTTGAGCAATAGAGCTACTGTTAGTCAAAAACTGAACTTACCAACTGTTAGCAACTTTAACCAAAGAGATATAGAGGCAAAGATGCACCTTTCTAAAATGTTAAGGAATGCGGAAAATGTAGGACATTTTTCAGACAAACAAGGACCAAGAACATTAAAAAGCATACTTTCTTCACCACTCTCTTCACTGGAACATGAATGCTCTGCAGCTTTTAGTCAAGAAAAGGATACGGATGCTTCTGTTTCCCCACGACAGATGATATATTCAGCTTGCAGCAACAATGAATTTGCATGGGATCATGACAGTTCGCCACTTCAAGATTTTGGTTAAGAAGTTTATTATATCAAAAGCAATATAAAATTAGGTTAATAACCTCTAAGGATTTTAACACATGCTCTGGTGCTATTGTTCTTTCATCTTCTCTGCTACAAACTTCATTTGACTCTGATGAGATTAGGTTAATGAACTCTGCAGACACGGAAAAAGAATGATTAATTCTGTTAGGAAAAGGAATTAGGCACAGGACATAAAAACAAAGCTACATTACTACGATAGTATAATGCATTGCCATCGGGTGAATGCATGACTGGAGACAATATGATGATGAAATATGAGAAACGAATCCGAATTCATTTCCATTATGAGATATTTGAGTGTGATACGCAGCTAGAAAGTTCGATAATATCTCATATCCAATAAATTTAAGTTGTACGTGCTAATAGAAAGAGAGAAAGAAACATAAATAAAAATCCCAGTAATCTGTATTAAACGAAAGAATGGATCAAACGTATAGGGCAGTTGTGATGAAATTAATCCTTGCATAATTCACATAAAGATATCCTAAGAAACACAAGTATACATGCCCCTTTTGTTTAACCATTAAAATTGATCGTTTCTACTTATCCAAACAAAACTCTTTTTGACATTTTTGTTGCCTTTAGTATCATTGGTAGTATATTTCATACTACTTTCTGAACATCCCTAAAAAAACAGATGCCATGGGAAAATAAACAAATTCTTAATAAGTGCTATTCTTTTTAGTGTCCCGTGTTAAATATTCAGCATATTTGCTCAAGAGGCCTCATGAAGCCAGATGTATCCCACATGCTAATGCCAAAGATCCAAACTTTCATTCTACTCTTCTGGATTTACCATTCCATCTCCTCATCACATCTACCAATATCTCATTCCAAGTATCAATCGGCCCTGGTAAGCACCAATGCACACAGTCATTCTGCACGCGCTCTTCTACTCCATTGGCAAATGGATGGGGATTCATATACGACCCTGGGTGACCATCCGGTCTCATCAATGCCAATTTGGTCACATCCACGGCCTCTAACCTTAAGTTATTAAATCTTTTCGCTTACAACAAAATATGCATTACATCACACGTACAATAAATAGTACACAAATCTGATACCATCATATCAAAAATCAATATCCCATTTTCTGATAATTGAATTCAAAACCTAAATCAGCCACAACGCCCTTCAATCAAATCCCCGTACTATTCAGTTGTAACAAACAAGGCATTTGCATATTCCGTATTCACTGCCTCCTAAAATACTCATTTGTATGTTACATGCTCTTATGTATGTGAACAAGGAAAAATAAGGCAGTAAAAATAATAAGCCCCAAACAAACAAATAAGGCAGTAAAAATAATTATACAAGAAGAAATCCCAAATGTTCATAATTGAACCATGTTATACACAAACAAGAAGAAGGTAGTAAAAATACCTGAAGAAGACAGTTAAACAAGCAGACAGTTGAACTCAATTGAACCCGAATAGAACCAAATCGAACCAAATTGAACCCTAATTGGACCGAACAAAATCCTAATCTAGAAGCCCTAATTGTAGAAAGGAGAGAACCCACGAAGAACTCGTATAAAAAAAGCCCTATAATTTCTTGGTGTCAATATGTGTTTGATTGAAATTTGGGAGAGAGTTGAGAGAGAGTAAGAGTTGATTGAGAGAGAGTTGAGAGTTGAGATATGTGTATAATTGAGAGTTGACACTGAGGGAATTTTGACCCGCTTAATTGAAAATATTTGGACAAATATTTGAGGCCGCCTATTTTATTAAGTAAAATTTCGAACAAAGTTGGAGCCCGCCAATTTTTACTAATTTTTAAAGACCAACAGTTACACAATTTTTCAAGACCAATGGCTACACCGACTTCCGTGTTACGATAGATACTGGATTAAGTTTATAGTAACACTGATTTACAACAATGCTAACATTAAAAAAAAAGTGTAGGAGTAGATCCGTTTTAAGGCATATATGGTTACACTTTTGCTTTTTACTCTGAAAAAAGCGTAGCTATTGCCCACATATGACGTAGTGCCACATTACAATTCGAAGGTATTCGACTCGTTTTCACCCCTAGTTATATTAATTTAAAATTTTAGTTTATATAAAACTCATAAGAAAATAATACATTATAGGTTTTATTAATTAAAAAACATTTGATATGTAGCTAGTAGTAAAATAATAATGTATTTAATATAAATAATTAATATAAACTTTTCAGAATACTAATTAACATGGTAGTGGAATTGTAAAGGAAATTAAGAATATTTGCATAGGTTTACTTAGTTATAAGAAATTACTAGTCTATAACCCGTGCAAGGCACGGGCCTTAAAAAATAATAAACTAAAAAATTTAATGTGAACGAAAAATTTTAAATAAAATAAAAATTAATATGAAAAATTATAAAATGAGAAACTTAAATATTCATTGTAACATAAAAAAATATAAAAAAAATACAAATGAGGACGAGGAAGATAAATGGGGTATTATTAATAATATTTTATAATAAAATAATATTAATAATAAGGACAGATAGAAAATCTAACATTTTTTAATTAAAAAATGTAATTGCCCGTGATATTTTTAGAAGTGTTTTAATTATATTAACTGTATTTATTAAAAAAAATACGTTGACATGTTAAAATAAGTAAGTTTTTTTAATAAGGACAAATAGAAAAGCTAACATGTTTTAATTAAAAAAAGTAATTGCCCATAATATTTTTAGATGTGTTTTAATTATATTAATTGTATTTTAAAAAAAACGTTCACTTATTAAAATAGGTAATTTTTTTAAATAATTAAAAGTATTAAAATAAGTTTTAAAATATATAAGTAAGGGTTGCACTTGATATTTTTGGAAAATATAGATTTTAATCATAACAAATATAAAAGATAATATATTTTAATTTAAATGTAATTGTCCGTGATATTTTTGAAAAATAAGTAAATTTGTTAGAAAAACAAAATAGGTAAAAAAAATTTAAATAATTAAAAGTATTAAAATAGGTTTTTAAATATATAAGTTGCACTTGATATTTTTGAAAAATAGAGATTTTAATGATAACAAATATAAAAGGTAATATATTTTATTTAACGGTAATTGTGTGTGATATTTTTGGAAAAAAAGTAGATTTTGTTAGAAAAAAAACGTTTTAACTATAAAAGACAATCAGCTAGTTACTATTTTTATATTATTTTATTATTTATTAAATAGAGTATTAAAATAGGTTTTAAAATAAATAACTAAGGATTGCAGCTCATATTTTTGGAAAATAGGGATTTTAGTTATGATGTGTTTTAATTATATTAATTGTATTTGTTAAAAAAAAATACATTCACTTGTTAAAATAAGTAAGTTTTTTTTAAATAATTAAAAGTATTAAAATAAGTTTTAAAATATATAAGTAAGAATTGCAATTGATATTTTTGGAAAATAGAGATTTTAGTGATAACAAATATAAAAGGTAATGTATTTTAATTTAAAGGTAATTGCCCGTGATATTTTTGGAAAAGAATTAGATTTTGTTAGAAAAAAATGTTTTAATTATAAAAGGCAATCAGTTAGTTAATATTTTTATATTATTTTATTATTTATTAAATAGAATATTAAAATAGATTTTAAAATAAATAAGTAAAGATTGCACCTCATATTTTTGGAAAATAGAGATTTTAGTGATAACAAATATAAAAGATATTATGTTTTAATTTAAAGATAATTGTCGTGATATTTTTGGAAAATGAGTAGATTTTGTTAGATTTTGTTTTTAATTATAAAAGGCAATCAGTTAGTTACTATTTTCATATTATTTTATTATATATTAAATAGAGTATTAAAATAGGTTTTAAAATAAATAAGTAAGGATTGCACTCATATTTTTGGAAAACATAGATTTTAGTAATAACAAATATAAAAGGTAATATGTTTTAATTTAAAGATAATTGTAATGATATTTTTGGAAAATGAGTAGATTTTGTTAGAAAAAAAATATTTTAATTATAAAAGCCAATCATCTAGTTACTATTTTGATAACTTGACAATAATACAATTTCATTAAAGATTTGATTTGTAGTAGCTTTCGTTATTCTAAAAAGAAAGAAGTATATTTGTAGCAGTGTATCCTAAATTTAAATAAATTAGATCCCACATTTCCATTTTTTTTATTAGATTTCAATATTATTTGATTTTTATGTAGTAAAATATAGTGAAATATTAATGTAGAATAAAACTTTCCCAAATTTTGATTATATTATTAATTTATTAATTAGAAAAAGTACCGAAAACGTTAACCGAAAACCAAAACTTTCAATATTTGGGTTTAATAATATAGTATAGATATCATATTTTGAGTTACTTCTATACAATTTATATATACATGGTTCGGATATACTGAAAATGCATAAATAAATATCAAAAAAGTCCAACAAAGTTTGATCGTAGAGACAACAACTGATCTTATAAATCATGATATAACTCTCTTATTTATATCTCTATATATATATATATATAATTCTGGATATGTCACTGCATACAATGAATATATCTTTACTAACAATTTTTGCGTTGGGAGAGGATAGAACATTTGCCATTATGAAAGAAAAGGTAAAGTCATGTAAAGTTGGTACAGCCTGTAGCTGTTAATTGTTGTCTGTTCGATAACATCATGACTTTGTCTTAAATCAATATTCAGAAAATTGTTTATCCCTAAATGTATCTTTCTAAATATGCATGAACTATTGGTAATTTTGTAAATGCAATTTATTGAAATTTAAGATTAGAAAGAATGAATTAAAAGTTTTCTGACTTTAAAGTATTGCTAGCTACATTCAATATTCATCATACATTGCGCAAAATATCAAGATACCATACTTACAATGAAGTCTCTACACTCAAAAGCTTCCATAATTACCTTGTTAGTTGAGCTACCAGCTTTGAGGCTAGGTGAAATATCATATCTATAAGAGATTCAAGTGGTCAAGCTCACAATTATAGGAAAAAGTCATAGATGATAAATTAAAAAATTCGAGCGAAAATGCTAGCGTAAATAAAGCTGCAACTCTATTAATAATTAACCCTTCAGCATTCTGGATTTTGTGCTTGGAATTTTTCATGGCCGTAGGGTTACAAGCATGGTGCTAAATAATGTGATTGAAATTATAACTGTCAGCACTGCTTTTCTACAAGAATTGGCAAGCAATTTATTGTCTCAGTCAGAACCCATGCTCGATGTTGTAAACTTGTTCAAACGAGAACCAAAATTTACAAAACTCACACCAGACTGTAGGTTTTATCGCGTGACCAAATTAAACTTGTATACGAATTTGAGTGTGTGTGCAGGCACACACCTTTACACATATGAAGTATGAACACGTAATTGACATTAAATCAAGGAATAAAGCAAAGGTATGGAGGATGCAAATGGAGAAAAGGTGTGCATGAGTTAAATGCTTTGTAAAATCATCAATTTAGAAGGTTATGGAAATTCAAGATGAATGTAAATCGAAAGCTACAGGCTTAATGAAGTGGTCCTAAGCATGTAAAACCTCACTCTACCAACTACCAGCCTATATGATCAACAAGTATGTTTGCCCGCTCCGCAAGGGCTTAAATTTTATTTTTTTTCCTTTTTCATTTGTTGGTTTTGACAGGCAAAAAAATTGGTTTATTTTATAATTCGGGCTGTGAAATATTTTGATTTTGAAATTATTGTGTTGACTTAAGTTTACTGGCCGTCTCCTACTCCCTTTTGTCCTCCTGTTTCATTAGAAGCATGCGAATATATTGAAAATGTATTCGCTAATAACAACACTTTCACAAATGAATGAACACATCAAAAAAACATCAAACTTTTATCTTCACTATCAACACTTTCATAATTGAAATAACATACAAAAGACATATGTAGATTATCCTAGCACTTGTACCAAAATTATTTCTATGCAATAGGTGGCTTACTTGCAACGGGTTGAAATCTCAAATAAAATCTTAGATATTTTCCCTGATTTTGTTGGGAGTTTGTTGCCGATGATGGAGGCAGGGCTGAGATAACCTACAATGAATAATAGTTATATGTCTAATTCCAACACATAATTAGAGAATATGACTTTAAAGTCATTACAGAAACTACAAAATTTTGAAACAACACTAATGCAACTTAATCTGTTACAAACTCTAAATTATAAGAATCAAAGCTCATTAAAACTTTGAAATAATATAAACACATACTCAGGCAATGGATAAAAAGAAAAATAAACTTGCTTACAATTCTAATCATCATCTATGTATAAAGTCTATGACACTAATCAAATTTTCAGAAAATTAACAACATGAAAGGGGTCCAAACACAATTTACCTCTACAATCTATATCCTAATTTGTAAACATTTCAATGCATACATAGTCTCAGCAATACTTTCTACGAACACAAATTATCTGTAAAAAATTACATTAATAACAAAGAAGATTAAAGCACAAAATAACAAAAAATTACCATCATCTACATAAGGCATTTACACAATATGGTAAGATGTGTCTCGCTGAATTTATCTCTCACACATACATGCTCAATTAAACTTATAAAAAGGGATTGCAATAAAAAAAATTATCCTAAGTTGAGTCACTACTACTGATAACAAAGTTAACAGATACAATCCTTCTTTTCTATGTTCCATGCTTGATGCGCAAACTATAATAATATTTTTAAGAACCAAATACAGAGTAAACAATCAATCAAAAATTTAGAAAACCAATCATAGAAATGAAAATAAAACATTAATATAAATTGTTAGAAGAGTAAACAATCAATCAAAAATTTAGAAAACCAATCATAGAAATGAACATAAAACATTAATATAAATTGTTGGAAGATATGGAACCGTGATTTTGTTTTCCTTCGAGGAGGTAGGTTCCCAATGACCAATTTATTAGTATATTATCCTTCAGCAAGTGTAACTGCAACAATTACAAACCCAATTAGTCACTATAACTTAAAATTATTAAATCACATATAACTTAAAAAAAATTCTCTAAACTTTACAAAGTGCAATGTAAAGTATTTCTAATTAGAAGCACCGTACCTCATTTAAAGATTTTCCTAAACCAATTTTATTATTTTACTAACCAATTCTGCATTTTATAATAACTATGTTAGTAACTTTATCAAAACTAAGAGGAACAAAAATTATTTACAAATAGACTTTAGAATATTTCATCACTACGTCTCTCTTCTTTACCTTATAATTTGATATGCATATATATTAAATATTGTGTGAAAAAACACATCCATTCTTAGATCTTTTCCCATATGCATGTATATGTTTAATGTTCAAAACCATAAGGATGAGAAATCAAATGCACAGAAATTAACTCCACATTTCCAACTAAACAAAGACGCTTTTT
Organism: Heracleum sosnowskyi; assembly: GCA_030848705.1. Classification (NCBI taxonomy): domain Eukaryota; kingdom Viridiplantae; phylum Streptophyta; class Magnoliopsida; order Apiales; family Apiaceae; genus Heracleum; species Heracleum sosnowskyi. Next base: position 106,745,775 of record CM061239.1, read on the forward strand.
TTACTTTCATGCTCTACATAAAAAATTATCTGCACTTTTATATCTATCAGCAGCAGTCATAATCTTTGAAAATATCATACCAACCACGTAAATATATTTAATAATAAGTGATAAAATCTTGAAACAATATTGTCATCCGGTCATCCCATATCCCATTATATAACATCTGAAAAGAACCTATAATCTTAAAGAATCTTTATTTTTTAAAGTATGGAAAGTGTAAGTGGGATACCTGAGTAATTTGGTTTGATTATGTCCCTTTAAACTGGTTGATTAAACCCTATCTAAATCCAATCTGTGGGAGTTTAGAAAAAGAGCATACCACTTCTAGAATTTTACACATGAAATGCACAAATAAACGTTTGGAGGGAGACGGGAGACTTAAAAATAAAATGAAAAAGAGAACAGAGCTTTATAGTTGGTTAAATTAAAAATAAGAATGTATTTCTCTGTACCTTCAGACCACCCATCGTCATCCACTGCTCCCTGTAAAGTTCGAGGCATATCACGGGGGCTTTTTCTTCTTTTATTTCCAAGTGTTCAAACATAAAACTCTGCAATTAGAAAAGATATATTTATGTAATGTCTATAACTATTATACATGAACATATGTAGATAAGTGCAACAAAAACGAAGCAATCAGCTTCATATGTAGATAACAGTAGGTTCTGCAACTCCCAATATCAGAAGAGGTTGGCCACCAAGTATAGAATGTATGACACCATATATAGCAGTAGAAGCTAAAGTTTCCACAGTGCTCAAGCTTCCATCTACATTCAAAATATACAATCAACACTTTCTTAATTTCATTTCAGCCAAACAATATATCCAATAAAATCTTAGTGATTTTTATTTTTCATTTCCTAGATATATACATGAGTTCGAGAGAGTTGCTAATTGTTTGCGTAAATATCATTTCTACTTCATATAAATAAATCTTTCTAAATAAACAAAAGAGGTAGACAACAATATATTGTAGTATTCATACGAAGAAAAATCAACCTGTGTCTCTACTCAATTGTTCTCCAAAGGCAATGACAGGAACAGCAGATGCGAAAAAGATGTACATAGTTGGAGCAAGTATCCTACAACAACAAATATCATCATCAAGTCAAATTCACCAGACTATGAAATGAATCATCGAACAGTACTATAATTAGTAAAATAAATAAATAAATACGTACCCGAATCCGGAGCGAATTCCAGCAAGCCAGTCATGCTTATAACAGGATATCCTTCCTCGAACATCTTCTGCAACACCTCTGAATGGAGCCCTGATGCTCTCCATTGCTGAAAAGAAATAAATGTTACAAACATTGTAAAATAAAAACATAAGTTATATCATCATCATCGAAATTAAAAACTAATTATCATGAGAAATATTATACTAATTTCATTTGTTATAAAACGAAACGGTCACTCAATAGTCGATTAAAATTAAACACACACACTCTCTCTGTGGCACATAAATAATTCTACAAAACAATAGAAGAACTATGCAAAAACATAATTATTAATCTACACATCATCCTTAAGGCAAAAGAAGAAATCAGTTCCTAATTTTTAGGATTACGTAAAAGCAAAATACATGTCATGTGTGAAAATTCAGCATGGGAACGAACTCAGTCAAAACCAAATGTGTACACACACGTGTAGACATGCACATAACAAACACAGGCTTTTCAAAATGCACAAAACTTAACTCCAATCCCAATCTTTCGAAAAATCTTTCAAAGTGAGTAAACTCTGCTTTTATGCTCAAAATAAGAAATCATCTGCACTTTTATATCTATTAATACCAATTCCAATCTTTCAAAAAATTAATTGTAACAAACCAAGTAAATATATATAATAATACGTATAAGTGCAAAATTTCCAGGAAATAAACCTATAAAAATTATCAAATCCAACATGACAATATATAATAAGAAGTATTATAGTAAATCACCCAAATGCATTAATAATTTAAAAAATCAGTTTCATTAAACAACAAACTTCCAACTATAATCGAAAAGGTTAGAGAAACATAAAATACAAAAACCAACTCCATTATGTGTTAATGGTACCTCAAAATCTGTTTTCGATCTATAAAATAAATTTGTCAAAAAAGAGAAAATAAATTAAAGAACTAACATTGAACAATTTCAGTTCGTAAAAATTAGAAGATATTTGTATTCAAAGTTTAGTAATTGTTTCGAGCATTTTATCAAACACTTGGGGAGGGAACAAATTGAGCCAAAAATGATTTACATAATCATATCTTTGTCAACAACAGAAATTCTCAAAACATATCCAAGATCATCAATCTCAAAAAGTCGAACAATATCTTTTCGAGCAAATAAATTCTAAAATTAAAAAGTAAACACAAATTAAAATTAATACAGCGTCCAAGCTATGCAAATTATAAATACAGAAGGGATGTAAAACCTGAACATCCGATATCATGGTTTACAAAGTTAGATCTACAGAGTTAAACCTGCAAAAAATTAAAAGGAAGAACATATGAGAAAACTAAAATCATGATAAGAAAATTTGAAGAAAGAGAATAAAAAGAGAAGAAGAAAATGATTGTATGAGAGTAAGAAATATAGAAAAAAAGAAGATGCTGAGAATTTGAAATAGTTTTGATAAAAGGAGGAATCAGAGTGTATAATTTTGAATCGTTTTTGACATTTGAATTTGTGTAGCTTCTCAAATAAGTTGTAGAATATAATGAGTTCACACAGACACGTGCGCAACAGCTGATGGAGTGAAATATTGAATGGCAATATACGGTAGTATTCAAAAATATAGAGGGACAAAATAGTAATTTAATGCCTTAAATGGCAACAGCCTTTATAATGTTAATAGATATTTATTATTATGCTGTAATAATTCTGGTGCTGTAATAATTCTGAAAATATATTATAAAATATGAAGGTAGCAGCTACACAACAAATGTACCACTTAAACCAAACTAAACTAAACATTACATCTACTCCCTAGGAGTGGAGATTCCGTTTCCATAAAGACTCCAGCTTTGACAGTGTAACAGTAATAAAAACACATAAAAACTTGCCACATTCACTTGAATTTATGTACAGGGATACTTACCATTTGACCATTAGTGAGAAGATGAATTTGGGTTGGTGGACTATACTTATTTGCTTCATAAGAGCTCCCATAGCTGAAGTTGCGTTCATGACCCTAAAGAAATCCAACCTCAGTAAGAGCAGGATAAGAATCTTCCCCCTCACCTAATGTAAAAATTGAATTCATTGTCTAAATCATCAATAGCATCCTCTTCTTAATCCTCTTTAACTGTTGTGTCTCCTGCACAAATTCAGAGATCAATAATCATCTTCAAAACAGATGTTCGAGAGGCAACAACTCATTAGAAGTACCTCCAAATGAAAAAGGAAGATTGTTTCCAATAACCAAGAAAACTGTTGCAACGGGTGGTAGACACAATAACTTTATATCCCAAACAATTCTGAACATCCAGCAAGCTTTTTCATAACTGCCTGCAACCTGATAATATACTTCTGGTCAGAAATTATGATGAAGACTAATTCTAATACATCATATATCCATTTTAAGCATCTCACTTTAGTCCAATTAACGTACGATTATTCATAGCCGCTTCTGAATTTTAAGAGGCATTGCATCACCTCAAGTTGTTCCAGATTTAGATAAGGTATTTGTAACACAAAATCAAGCGTTTTTTTTAGAGGTGCCTTCCTCGAAATTATTTCATACCCCTAAAAAATTCCTAGATTGAAACCTGCATTCAAGAAATAGATTAACTATACTCCATATAAACAGAACAATAAACAGAACAATGACCAAGGCAGTTTCAACTATCACAATATGATTAAGATTTACATGTCCATTTTGGCTACTCATACAAATGAATGTCATTTCACGAAATGCGTGTAAGCTTCATAAACATAATAATTATTAATCATCAAGAATTATGATCAACAACCAAACTTTCAAATAGAAATGCAAAGCAACTATGCAGTCAACTAATGAAATTCACAATTAAAGAGTAGCAAAACAGATAGAATATTTCATCATGACAACTTGAACAATCAAAAGTAACCTGAAAAAAGTAAGATGGTCCTCCACAATGTACAACATCCATTCTTCATTTCTTATAATTTCCCTTTCAGCTCTTAAGATGGCCCCCCTCCAGAAAATGCGTTCTTCCCCTAGAGCATATTAAAAAATTCATAAATCCATAAATTAACTTGTGTATACAGAATCAACAAAAAAGTACACTATTTTCTAAAATTCGAAATTTAAAAAAAAAACAATCAAAAGTTCTTTCAGAACTTCGATCAAACACTTGAGTCGCAAAAACAAAATTTTTACAGAATCATGATTAAAACTACAGAATCATGATTAAAACATCACAAATCAAGAAATAACACTGAAAAGTTTTGGTAGACACGTAGAATCAGAAGTTAGCATCTATAGAATAAAAAATTCATTAATCCATGTAAAAAGTAAAGAGAAAAAAGGGGATTACATACCTAAAGCAACTGAATTTCCAGTCCAATTTACAAACTTTGACCTACAATATAAAGAACAAATCAGAGTGTTAGAATTCAAAGAAAAGAAAAAAGCAATCGAAAGAAATTGTACAGAAAGAGAAGAAGAGAGTAAATATGTGATAACGAATTGAACATAGTAAGGCAATCGTATGTATGTGTCAAGATGTAACAGAGAGATTAAATCTTTGTAGATTAGTAAATAAATCTTTGTAGATAATAGAGGAGATTGAAAATCAAATTCAAATTAGGTAAATAAAAAGAGGGATGGAAGGGGAGATTTTTTTTGTAATTTCAAATTTTGGTATAGCTTCTTTTAGAAGCTGTGTATTGAGTCATGGTGTGCGGCAGAAAAAATTGAAAGATTGATGGCAATATACTGTAAAATTAAAAAATACAGAGGGGCAGAATAGTAATTTAATGCCTTAAATGGCAACAGGCTTTATAATTAGAATAGATAACGCCACTATTCAATATATACTACGTGGTTGAGTCTTATTATGTAAGGGTAGATCACTTTCAGGATATTTTGTTGAGTAACTTTCACTATTCAATACTACTATTCAATACTACGTAGTTGAGTCTTATATCTTTTAAACAGAATCAGAAATATTTTTAAATTGGAGAGCTTATCACAAAAATTATGAATAGAGTTTATATATATTATTTTTCGGTTTTTCAAAACAAATCAGAAATTAGTTATATATATACATATATATTATAATAAGATTATTGAGTGAAGAAAATATAGAAAATAATGATTTTAAAATTTGAAAAATATGAAATTTCAGGTAAAACATAAGATAACAATTAAAATAGTAAAGATTAATGTTTTGCGGACCTTATTTTGCAATTTTTTTTAAAAAAGTTAAATATATTTTAATTTAATATTTAAAGTTCATAAATATAAGTATCCTATGCATTGCACGGTACAAGTTAGTAAGATATAATGTGAATATCACATGCAATACATATACAGTTAAAAATAAATCACATAAACAATTTTATGACAAGTTAAATATCATACAAAAATATAGGAAACTGATGACAGAATATATATGAAATTATATGAAATACTAAAAACAAATATATGAGATTAATAATTTTAAAGGGACTCTGAAATTAGAGCCCTATGCAGTATATAACTTGACTTCTTGCTGACCCTAATCTACGGCTCTCCTGTATACATGTAGCGGTGGAAACATTGATAAAAAAGGAGGGACCAAGTGATTCAAGTAGTGTCTTTTCTTTGTTTTTATTGTCCATACATATCAATTATCAGTAACAAATGCGTCACTTGTCACTTGTCAACCCTACAGGAAAACAAGAAGGGCCTTGTTTAGTTACATAAGCTGATAGGGACTGGCTATCATCCCATAACCAATCAAGCTGCTGCATACATAATGCCAAACTACTGGAAGAGCGGAAACTTGTTTCAACAACCGCCATACATATAACAAAGTAATCAAAAGTCGACTGTTTTCTTTCTCTTCTAGATATTTTTATTCCTAAAGCCAAGGTAAGTATCCAACTCTGTTTTTTTTTCTAAAACTGGAAAAACCTTGAACAACGTATGAAATAGATATTGCTGCTGTATGAAATGTGCCAGCAATATCTATTTCATCCAGGTACAACGTATGCTGTCAATTTTACTACAAGGCATACTTTTTACAGTTACCGTGGGTGGCCCATAATTATTTCACAATCTTTGTATTAATACAAGGCAAAGTTAAACATAGTTAATAATTTATATGTTTTTCTCTTAACTCATTACCAGGATGTATTCAGAATTCAGAGGCTGGGGTATCTGTAGCAGAGCAGAGCACCTTTGTAATGATATTTCGTATTTACTTCCCTGCAGCTGCTCTTCCAATAGTATTAAGTCGGTCACTGTTGACAGCAACTGCATTAACTTTCAGAATCCAACCATGACCTAGTGACATGGGATGAACATCAAGAAAAATCTAGAGAATAGTCTATATACTTAATACTTGCCCATCTTCAGATTTAAGTATCTCATCATTTAACTCAAGTCCCATTTGGATCTGGATTCCAAGCTAACACGAAAACTGCATTAATCACTTCAGCTGTAATTTGAGATGAGACTTAAAAATATCTTAGGTACACAAGTTTTGATTAATCATTTTAGCTGTAATTTGAGTTGAGAGACAAATCCTGGATACACGAGTTCAATCTCCGGCATATTTTCACTAGTTGAACCTCTTCACAAGCACAATGCATGTGTTCAGCTTGCCACACAGAGCTCAAGCCAAAGCCTAGCTAAAGTTTTAATTCATGAGTTTAAAGTTCAAGCCATGCTTATAACATAATTAGTATAATATCTACAAGGCACCAGTTATCTAACAATTCACTTCTTTATCGTTGGATCGATCTTTCAATGGCTTGAATTTAAAAAAGTTTCTTCCTCTTTCCGCGCTTGTTTTTCGCGGAGTGACAGTGCCTCCGCGCTTATTTACCGCGGAAGGGTGAAATTACGAAAATGCTCTTAAAACTGTTCCGCGTAATAGAATCGCAGAGAGGGTGCAAACATATTATACTCGCTTTTGAACCCAATTGAAAAGCGTGTGTGTGCGACTTTTGGTGCTATTGAAAGTGCGATTGAAGCAATATTTGCAATCAGTGCGATTGAATCGAAGGAAGTAGATGCAATCTTTGCAAACTTATGAACATGTTCCCTCCTGGCAATCTAAGGTACAGGTCCTTTGTCGAATTATCGGGTATTTGTGCTATAATTAGAACGAATTGGGGATTTAGGGTTAGGGTTCATGTTAGATTTTGTGTTGTTTGTGTTGATTATGATCGAATTTGGGTCGAATCAGGCTTCAGTCAATCCGTTCTTTTTTTTCGCGGAGTGCCTGCCTCTCCGTGGAAAAGAAATGCGGAGAGCAACACCCACCGCGAAAAGTAACACCCACCGCGAAAAAGAAGTGCGGATAGAAGATAATTTTTTTTTTTAATCATAATCGTCGGAAGATCAATCCAACAGCACATAAGCTAATTGTTGCATAACTGGTCCTGACAATATCGATTGTCAGGGACCAGGACCCTATCTACCATTCCAATAGCCAGTTGCTTAGCTTTTCTATCTTATTCATGTTTGAACGTCATCGGAAGAATCAGATGCGCAAATTAATAACAAAACTTACCAAAATACATGCACTTCTACTAATATCTATTTATAAGCTTTGCATCATAATTACAAGGACAGAGTTGGCTAGAAAATTCTTCTACATTGTTTTTCAAATTAATGCCTGCATTTTACATAAAATTCAATACTCCTAGTAAAGATACTGTGTATTCGATACACACGATACCATGAACATACCAGAACAGCTACATGTCAGGAAACCTTTTCAAGGAAATTCAAGGAAAAATGATCTTTGAAGTTGAACAGAGACCAGCGAACGTACTTCATTGAAACTATCAATCTGCAGCTTTCTCCCCTTTCAAATTCATATTCAGGACCCTGCAAGGCTTTTCCCGAGTTTCAAGCTCTGTTATAGCTGATGTAGGGCATCCTTCTACTATATGATTTTCCCTCTCATCAACTAGTGACTTAATATAGGAACATGGCCGCTCCTGGGCTTCTATATTATGCCCAGCTTCTTGACCTGGACTGAATGACATTTCTAAAAGAGACGGGCCTGGAGACTGAGTCCTTATTTGCACAGACCTCATAAGTGCAGCCCTCCTAAGGTCAGCCGAGTGGCATATGTCACTTGGCGACGAGGGGAATCTACTCTCAGAGTCTGAGCCCCGTTGACGAGGTTGGGGGCAGGTTACAGGAATATTACAATTGTGCAAAGGGTAGGAAGTGGTAGGTGGACCTGAGGAAAATCCTCCTGGAAATTTTTGGTACCTGTAAGGAGAAACTGGACTTGTGGGTACACTGTCTGGCTGGGATGAACATGTGTTAACTGGGCTCTCATAATATCGGCAGTCATCTGAGTCTTCTGACATTGGTGAATACTGTAAAGGCATCTCATCTCTGGAACCATTAAAGTTATTAAATCGATTAATATGAGGATATAAGCGAAGATCCAGCCACAATTCACATAAAGGAAAAAGAGAGATTCTAACAGTGTCACAGCTTGTTATCCTAAGTAGCTACGGCATTATCCTTATAGCAACAATAAACTAAACTTAGATAGATAAATGGAACTAAGACCAACGAATTTAAAAAGAAACTGATATCTTCCTCTCGCTATCACCAATTAAAGCATAGTTCTCGTGAGTTTCTTTGTTTATTCAGATTACAGTTAATGACAAGAGTTTTCTTTTCCGCCTTTTTAAGATTCTAAAATAATGATTTCACGGGAGACGACTCTATATTGAGTAGTTATCAGCGACTGTAAATGGTACAACTCTAAAGCAAATAAACAGAAAACATGCACAAAACAACCACCCTCTTCCACTTTATCCTAATAAGCAATTGTGTGCCCAGCTGCCAACTCATTTATAAACAACAACTGTGTCATTATATTCATATTTAATGACAAATCAACTACTCAAGAGAATTTTACGGGCCATATGATAACAAGCGAATGAGTCTGATAGAACCGGACGAAAGGGAATAAGATGATTAAGATTGTTTGTTTGATATTTTAATTTTCTTAATAAAGTCAGAATCGACTGAACGATTTAAACACAAAAAGTTGGCTAAAAGATTGATGAACATAGATTACCATCTATTTAAAGTCCTGTTGTTATTTGTACTAATAAATATTATCTTCATCTTATTTCTAATTGTTTTAAATTGGCAATCATATAGTTACATCTACATTAAAAAAAGAAGAAGAAAGATTGTCAAATTTACCAAATTACACCACTACAGTTTATACAACAATATTTATGCTCTGTTCAGTGTTATTAAACGCGTAACGCACGCCGAAGCGCAAAGGCCTCTTGGAGCATAAGCGCAACGCGCGGATTCATCGAAGACAAGTAAATATACATAAATCATGGAATTTAATGTAATAAATTGTAAATTTACAGAAAATATGAGATTTACAAGCAAAACTAAATTATGATAATGATAAAACAACTAAAATCAGCGCATAAAAGGGCACGGGCTATAAAATATAAACAAGATAACAAATTAAAAGTCACTATGAATGGGACGGGCTATAAGCTTGTATCAGTAACATATGATTGGACAGATTGAACTAATTTGTCCAATTATATTATGTATTTAATAATAATTAAAGAGAAAAAGGACCCTAAGGTAGACCTTAGGGAGATTTTCCTGAGGTAGCGATTGTCTTAGTGTATTATATAGATTACTTAATTATTTACTTACCTAATTTATATACAAGTAAAATATATGGTAAGTGAATATTCAATAATAAATAATTAGATGTGTTCATTTACATGTATTCTATATGACCTTAGGAAAAATATCCTAAGGTTAACCTTAGGATCCCCATGCTCATAATTAAAATCATACTATAATTTAAATTTTTAATACATTATTTCTTAAACGGTCAAGCCTTTCTAACTATTCAAAACTATGATTCAGATTTGCCAAATAACTCTTTCACAATATATTAACAATTCAAAAATCTAGCTTGTTCAAAAATTATCAACCATTCAGCAAATATGATCATATGATTCAGATTTGCCAATGACCTTGATATGGTACCAGGCAGTTCACAAATCAATTATTAACATGGCACGTGTCAACGAGGAGACTAGAAGATGCTAACTGCAAACCCCATTTGCTACAACCTAACAAGTTAGTAAAGAGACTAAAAGAATTTATACTTTTCTATTGATATAGATGCTAGCTGCAAATGTAAGTATAAAAATTTGACCTTTGCCTCTTGCATTTGTTAAGCAACTGATTCATTAGTGACTAAATTCTAAACTTGCATTTAGACTTGTCTTGCAAACCCCTCCCATTCTCTGATGACTCTCAAAGGAACAAAGAGGTAAGCCCTATAAAGAGGGAAAAGCCCTATTAGTTAACTGCCGCCGGTGCTACTCCCTTACTTAGTCAAATACCCTGATCTATGTGGTTGGTTCTCGTGTTTCTTTTTGCCCTCAAAACAGCCATGTGGTGCAGTCATGCCGAGCAAGATATAACAAGATAAATTTGTATATATGTCATTACTTAAGAATAAAGTAAATGTAGTTTGTTACGAAGTTCAATTCAGATAAGTAGATTATAAAGTATTTATAGGTCATAGTAGTAAAGTAACACAAGGAGTTTATATATATAATATAATTAAGCACGGCAGCTAATTAGTAATAAGAAACATTTATTGGTTAGGATTACCTATCAAATCTTAGGTATTCTAAGGATATATGAGATGTAATCTTTAAAGCTTTCAGATTTTATTGTATTGATTTATAAGGTCTAGGATATGGGTGCGGAAGTGCGGGTGCACACAGATTAGAGAAATATGATATTATGAGCACTCGGGTGCAGTGGATACAGCATATACATTATTAACATATACATGACCTTATGTATGATAAAATCTTTATACATAACTAGAAACTTTATGAGAATCAAATCAAATAAATTAATTAATTATCTAAGGTAGAACATGTTCTCAGACCTTGCAGGAGAATCCATGAGTGTGTCTGGTAGGGAGTCCCCAACCGTCAGACCATTCAAGCTTGAAGCCATTATCTGCAATTTAAATGAATTCAGAAAACAAGCAACCCAAGCCGTAAAAAGAGTATCATGTTCATAGTGTAAAATAAAGAATTAAGGATACTCAGCATCACCCCATCTGAAATTTGTACAACTAGATACCATCAACTGGAAAAGGCACGATGTTGTATTAATTCAAAAAACAGTCCCCGACAGCAGAAAGACAATACATTGTTTACCGAAAATGACTTCTACTTTATTTCTATGTAGTACAAAACAACATTACTATGTAAATATGTGTGATGCGGGTGCCATCACCACACTTTTTTTATATAATTCCCCCCAAAAGTGATATTCCCATTAAAGAAAAGCGTAGGTATGGTTGTAACAATCTATCTTTTGGGGTATACGATAATTCATTCATCGTCCGGGGTTGATATATCTATTGAATCTCACTCCATCTATATTCATAACTGAAAGTCAGTTAGACCCAAAAATCTTTGAAACTGATGTAAACAGATTTTTTAGCAAAAGCATGTATGTACTTGGTGGTAATAATTTTAAAATAATACAATTACAATATTTGTACTAAATAATTCTATGCAATCTAAGCAGAAAAAATCCAACAACTATCAAGATGCTCTGCTTAAAGCCTAAAACGCTAATAAGTTGGAATGATTAGGTGCAATTAACAATTTGACAAATTCTCAATTTTAATCAACCAAAAACAGAAAGTATGAACTCCGAGAGAGATTTTATGAATATTGAAGAAAAATACATGTCAATAGAATTTGAGTTATCTTAATTATACAAATATTAGCGACTACACAGTACTTAAACTTGTTCGTCACAATGTTATTTACTCTGAATTGTGTAAACACATATCATATCTTGAATAAATGTCATCTAATAAGCTTCTCTTCGATAAAGCACATGTTTTGCATCGTGCATTCTTTTAGAAGCATCTTCACTTTTGTTGCTCTATTTGTGTGCAACTATGAAGCCAAGTTTGAACTTTGAAGCTTTATTTTGTAAACTCAAAATGAAATCTTTTTGTTTGAACAATTAGAGTACAACATTCACAAAATTCAAAATATATTAAAAAACCCCATAAGCACAATTTCGAGAATTTCTAATATATTAGAACAAAAAATCAAATATAGAACAAAAAGCGCAATGCCCAAACAGAAAAATACATTTCTACACCATGCTCAACAGAACCTAAATCATTCATACTGCACCAAAAATGTCACATAACTTCCATAACAAATCAAAAGAATTGAACTTAATACATATACTGTTTATCCTTTTGTTGAAACGGATAGAGTACTATACCTCAATGTTGGCAAGAAAAGAAAAAACCGCAAAAGAACAATTTTGAGTAATATCGACAAATACAGCACGAAAGATGTCACATAACTTGCATAACAAATCAAAAGACTAGAACTTTATCCATATATTCTTTTTGTCGGAACAACTAGAGTACTATATCTCAATATGTGCAAGAAAAGAAAAACCCCACGAAAACAATTTCGAGCAATATCAATGAATCAGGAAACAAAGAGTAAAGTACAGGGTGGTGGCCAAAGTTTGCACCGATTTTCAAAATATTGGCTGAAATTTCAGAATAGCAAATTGTTGGCTGATGTTAAGCTCCGCCTTTTAAAATGGTGTCTCCCGTCAAAAACCCAGTAACGGCTCTAACGGAGCCAAGGGTAAAGTTGGGTTTTTCTAAAATACAACTGTCATATTGTATGTATATATATACGACTATGTAGTATCTAAAAATGAAAATCTAGATCGAAAATTAAACCAATCAAAAGGCTACAATGAGCATGGAGGTGCAGATTTGATTGACAAAGGTGCTATCGCCCATCAACAAATGTAGAATAGAAAAGTCTGAATAGAGTCTTTGAATCATATTTATTAAACTAAATTCAACACTATTAACAGAGAGTCATGTTTTTTTTCCAAGTAAACTACAAGCAACATGAACTTGCAACAGCAAGGAAAGGAACTTTTCTGTGAGTTGTGGTACAACGAGTTACATTTACGTACTATACGTGCCAATATTGGCATGTTGGGGGCAATAACCGATTAGTCGCTTTCACTCATGTCTAAATTTTCCTCAGTTGTTCCATTCGCAAGCTTCCATTTAAATTTAGAGTAAAGTGCATTTTGTGTACTCGCACTTTAGTCAGGACACCACTTGCAATACTATAGTTCAAAATCGAGCAGTTGCAATATCAATGTTTGTATTTCAATGCACTTTGTTGCATTCCGTTAACCGAGGTTAACTCCGTTATTAATTTAGGGAGTAAAGTGCACTTTGTGTACTCGCACTTTACTCTAAAGTGCATTTTGTGTACCCGCACTTTGTTCAATACATCACTTGCAATACTTTACTTCAAAATTTAGAGTAAAGTGCGAGTACATAAAATGCACTTTCGAGTAAATTGCGAGTACACAAAGTGCACTTTACTTCCTATATTAATAACGGAGTTAACCTCAATTAACGGAATGCAACAAAGTGCAGTGAAATGCAAACATTGATATTGCAACTGCTCGATTTTAAACTATAGTATTGCAAGTGGTGTCTTGACTAAAGTACGAGTACACAAAGTGCACTTTACTCTTAAATTTATGCAGAATATTAGCCAACACAAATTCATTAGTGGTCATGGCAAAAGCGATTCCAGGACAACCTTTTCTGCCAGCTCCAAAGGGAATCAGTTGGAAATCATGTCCTTTGAAATCAATAGAGGAATTTAAGAACCTCTCTGGCTGAATTTAAGAACCTCTTCTTTTAATTTAATTTTACTTAAATACCCTTACACTGAATAATTATTTTAAGTTAACGGTGCATTACTTAACCGCCCTTGACGGGAGACACTTTTTTAAAAGACGGAGCTTAACATCAGCCAACAATTTGCTATTCTGAAATCTTGGCCAATATTTTGAAAATCGGTGTAAATTTTGGCCACCACCCTGTACTTTACTCGGAAACAAATAAAATGTGATGCGAAAAGCCCGACAAACAATTCTACACCATACTTGATACAACCTAAAATTAATCATCCATACAACACAAAAAATGTCACATAACTTCAATAACTAATCAAAAGACTTGAACTTTATATCATACATACACATATACATACAAAAAAATAATAATTAGAATGAAATATAATGGGAATTGAGAGTAACCTCGCTAAGATAACGCTTGTGAGAATTAAGATTGTCTACATAAACCTCATCTTCTGGATCTCTACTTCTTTTCCCACTGCTACACGCAACTGTAGTCTGCGTTACAGTTGGTGTTGATGAAGATAATGAACATGAATTTGATGATGCTGCAGATGATGAATTTGGTTCTAGACCCATTTCAAGAAATGCTAAAGCTTTGATTTTTATTTGGTTTTATATTCATATAAATTAGTGAATTGATCAATTATGATGATATATATATAATATTGTTGATTTGAAGAAATGGAGAAATGAGAGGTAATGGTGCATATGAAGAAGCTTGATGAAATGATCTGTAAACTGTTAGGTGTTGGGTTGGGAAAGTAGCTGAAGCCACTGGGTGCAGGCCCGACATATTGTATGGGCTAACTCATGGTTGTATTGGATCTATATTATTTAGAATCTCTTTGGATTTTAAATATATGAAATATTAAATAGGAATTGATAAATAAACTCTAAAACTTGATATTTAAGCTCCAACGAATATGTAAATTAAATAATTAGGTCTTCATTAAAGAGAACCCTCGAGTCTCTTATATATAGAGTCGAGAACAATTACATAAATATTCATAATACATATTTTTATCATTTTTTTAATTAAATATGATTATAAATTTCAATTATTAAATCAAAAAACGAAAATTAAACTAATTTTTTTTATAAAAAATAATTGAAAATTAGTCAAATAGTCCTCTACAGTAGAATCAAGTCTATCCAAAATGATTCTGCAGCAGAATCAAATTTAAAATCAATGTTTTTGTTCAAATTTTAAATGTTAATATTTTTGTAAAGTTTGTATATGCTAATATTATACATTAGAATCAGATTATATATTTTATGTAAAAAAAATTAAATTATTTATTAGATTCTATAATAGAATATATGGTTCTCTCCGATTATCTATATAAGATGGTTCTATCTGGAACAATGACATATATATATATATATATAGTTGCACTCTAGGAAGAACAACTTATATACAGAACAAGAACACCATCATAAACACTTTATTTTTCATAAAAAATGATTTTTTAAAATTAGAATCATAAAATTGAACAACAATTAAGTCTAACATATCGAATTTAACGTAGAATCTCATCTAAATTTAAAAATTAAACATTACATATAATCCAGTACAAAATCTTGTATATATATTTATCACAATGAAATTACATGTAATCATGTTTTATTTGATTCTAATTTTTTGTTAGATTCTATTTTTATTCGTAATAAACCTTTTTTGGTGAGAAAATTAGAATTAACATGCAATTTATGTAAGATTCTATGATGTTCTTTATTGTTCTTTATATAAGAGTGTTCTTCATAGAGCAATGACCTATATATATATATATATATATATATATATATATATATATATACTTAAAATTTGAGCAAAAAAATTGATTTTAAATTTGGTTCTACAGTAGAACCATTTTGAATAATTTTGATCATGCTGTAGAATCATGCAAAAATATTTCATAATTTTTAATGAATTTTGAAAGAAAAAAGGTGTAGGATCGTTTTCGATTTACTAAATTAAAGTTTGTAATTATATTTAATTAAAATGTGATAAATATATGTAATATATGTATTTTATAATGGTGTGATACGAGACTCTATATAAGAGAATGTGCTACATAAGCTACACTACACAATTATCCACACCAAAAACAAAACTTAATGAACTTCATCATTAATGAATCATGGGCGGGTATGTAATTAAAATGTCTTAAAATTAAAGTTGGAGATTAAATAATAAAAATAGGAGTTTATTTATCAATTTCTTATTTAATAAGATTTAAAAATAGGGAAATGTTAATCATATCCCTAAGGGCTATGTTTAAGCATTAAAGTATCTTATCTTTTTCATGTGTTAAGTATTTAATGTTAGTAATAATTTTCCAAAATTTGTAAGATATTAGAAGATTATAAAAAATTAATTGCTAAATTTTTAATGAAATCAATTGTATTTATGAAAATGAGTCAAAATGAAAAATGTAGTTATAGAAATAAACTAAGTGTATTAATAATAATACAGATAAAATATACATTCTTAACTTTAGCCCTTAGGGTTGTTACCCTTAAAAATATTATTAGAATCTCGGAGTAATTTGGAAAGATTCTGAAAAGATTTTTGGAAATTTATGATATCTAATTGAGATTTTAAAGTATCCTAAATAATTATTTAAATTTTAAGAATATTCGATAAATAATGTAAACAATCTGTTGAAATTTAGGGCACTTCAATTTATTTTATTGGAAAATATTTTATGTACTAAATTTGGTTCGTACTTTTTTTGATTCACACTTTATTTTGGTTTCACTCCTAATTTGTTTTTTTTAACAATTAATAAGCGAAACCATTTTTTAATATTATACTAAATTTGGTTTGCACTTTTTTTGCTTCGTAATTTTTTTTGGTTTCACCCCTAATTTTTTTTTTATAAATATAATTATCTAATATAAAATGGATTATATTCTAAACTCTTATATCACGTAATAGAACTTTATGTTGCTTTTAAATTGTTTTTGTTCAACGCTCTACTTTCACCGATCTTCTACCAAATTCTATTATTATTTTTTACTTTTTCGTCTTACAAACATTTTTTTTTTTTTGACTTTTTGTCTTGGAGATACAAGTAATTAAATCATTAATATTCAAGTCTGCATGAGAAAATGTTACTTTTCTTTGTTGTCATTATCATAACACTGATATACAATGTTAATAATGTTTGTGATCACATACAATCGACACTTAAGCCATAAAATTTAAACATTCGTATCAACTTTTTTTTAAAAGAATAAATTTAATACACACTTGCTTCTTCAATGTATTATTATTATATCCTAAACTCTTATTTATTGTAGAATTTTATATTGTTTTTAAATCAAAAAATAATAATTATCTAATCTACATAGATTATATTATTATTATACTCTAAACTCCTATTTCATGTAAAATTCTATGTTTTTTAAAGAAAAAACTAATTGAATGTTGTTTTTAAATTAAAAATATATAATTATCTAATCTAAAATAAATTATTTGTTATTGTACCCTAAACTCTTATTTCATGTAAATTTTATGTTATTTTTCAAAATAATAATACTCTAATCGAAATCTACAATAAATTATATTATTGTTTTACGAAAATATATTATATTGTTATTCAATTGCAATACTATTGTACCAAGATATATTATATTATTATATTATATCATGTATCAAATATCCCATGTTCGAGGAGTTACAATAAGATCACACACATAATCAAACTAAAGTACGTTGTAGTTTAGGCCCTCTCAAATTTGTATTCATATTTTAGTTCTAATTCTTTTATAACCTTAGTGTCTTGGTGAATTGTACTTAAAATATGAAACACCAACGAAGGTCGTTGTTACAGATGAAGTGATCGTTGTCCATCACCAAAGTACAAAGAATAGTTACTATTCGAATACAAGTTGTGGACATCTCCATGTAATTTTACTTTTCAACATGCCAAGTTTTTGTTAATACAAGTTATGGATAGGTAAATTCACTTTTAAGCATGTTAAGTTGTGCCCATTTGCATATACTTTTTTATTTTTGTTAGTACTCTAAAGATAAGTAAACCAATTTTAAATTAGAGTAATATACCATCGGCAAAGGAATGTGTTGTAGAATCCTGCATGCGAATCAATTCCATGGAAAACTTTAGAATATTAACATCACCAATCACAAGTGCATAAATTGAATTCAATTATATTTGTCATGTTATATTTATTCTTTATTCATGACTAGTCTTATTATATTTAGATAGTCCCAAATGAATTTAACTATATATATCCTGTACGGTTAGTTAACTCATGAATAGGCTTATAGTATTTAATTCATCCATACTTTGTACGATATTGAGCTAATTTCTTGGCCCCCTTATAATTTTTTCTTCTAGCCATGCCTTTACAATTGAAAGACAAATGGTCTGCATACAAAAAAAGATATCATCAAACAAGAGATTCTGAAACTATTGAGCAGTGAGATGAACGTAATGATAAAATTCGCAAAAAAATATATATTTCCCAGGTATTACTATCAAAATTTCATTTTTCTTAATTTTTAGAATTATTTGATTCAGATAATGTTCTCTTATGTTTTATGTAAAAATAGAATTTCTTAAAATTAAGAAACTCAACTAGTATATATATATTAGGGGACTAAGAAATCGATCAAACAGGAGATTCTGCCGGAAGAGAAAGATATCGTCAAACAGGAGATTCTGAAACTATTGAGCAACAAAATAAACATAATGAGAAACGTCGCATAAAATATATGGCACATGCATTGGTGATGAAGTTTTTTTGTTTAAATTTATATAATTTTTCAATTCAACTAATGATCTCTTACGTTTGTATAGAATAGAAAGTTGTTGTTGGAAATAAAGAAATTTAATTGGATGACAATCTTTTCGATCCATATACAGGTTGGTGTTTCAGTTTTAAAATTAACTAGTTTACTAAGCCGCGCTTCGCAGCGACGTTGTAATATTTCTCCATTTTTTTTCAAAAAATATTCTATAAATTATGTTTTTAGATAAAATGATACATTTCTAACATAAAATTAAGGTTTCTTTTGATTTCTCTGTTTAGTCTTGTTCATTTACCGAAATTTTGAATAAATATAGAAAAAAACAATTGTTTAATTTACTTCATTGTTTTAATTTAATGTATATCAAATATTTGTATATTTATCACTTTATTTTTCTCAAAATTCATATTGCAACTTCTATTTTAAAATAGATAATATAACATAAATATTAAATTCTAGCAAATAATATATTTCTCCTAATGAATCTCTCTCTCGTTAAACATGTTTACTCCGAATGACCCGTTTTCTCGTTGTTACCGAATTTAAACAGACAACAAACTAATTACTAAATAAATTACATCATCTATTAATCAATTTTATTACATCATAAAATTTAATTTAAAAAAATTTCAAAATTAAAATTTTAATTGTTTAAAATATAGGTACTCGAGAAAATAAATGAAAATAAAATAAGGCTTCTATATTTTAAATAAATTAGAAGGTAAACTTAAAAATATGATTTTAATGTATATGTAAAATATATAGATAAATTAAATGTGGGTTTTTTTACAAAAATATTATAAGAACATAATTTTTAATAATTTTGTTAGGAGAATATAACGATAATAATCTTGTTTCAAGATAATTTTAGAACTTCAAGAAAAAATATATGAGAATATTAAGATGATAACTTAAAGTTTAAAAGAAAGTTGAAGAAAATATTTCATCGTAATTTAACTTGAAGATAAATTTTAGGACAATATTAAAATAGTAATTTGACTTATTAAGAAATTTTAGGAGAATTTAAGGTAAATAATATTTTCATTACTAAATATTAAAAGACAATTTAGATATTTTCTACTCAAATCGTCTTGCACCTTTCAATCGTCTCCTTTGTTATTTTCCTCGATTCATAGATTGTAAAAAAAAATTAGTAAATAAATTGAACTCATAGAGTAAGTTTAGGAGAATATTAATATTGTATACTTAGTTTCCCCCATTAAAAGATAGTAGGAAGTAATTAGTAAATAAATTATTCGAAAAGGAAGAGTATCAAAACTGTATATTTAGTTTCCTCTATTAGTAAATATTTAGAAAACATTTGACATATTTTCTAATTAAAATTTTAGGAGAGTATTAAAAATGAATATTAAAATTGTATATTTAGTTTCGGGCTTAATGCTCCTAGGTACGTACTCACGTAACTTAGGTGAGTACAAAGAGATTTCTAATGTAAATGCACGAGGGTACTATTGTAATTACATTATTGTTTTAAAACTTGATCAAATATTTACAACTTTGCCATTAAAATACATTATGTACTCGTATAACTCCATAAGTACGTACTTAGGAGCTTTTTCTCTTTAGTTTCCTCCATTAGTAAAGATTTTAAAGGCACAAATATTAAAATTGTATATTTAGTTTCTACCATTAGTAAAGATTTTAGAGGCAAGAATATTAAAATTATTTATTTAGTTTCCTCCATTAGTAAAGATTTTAAGGTCAATTGAGATGTTTTTGAATCTTTAATATTAATAATTCAAAATTTTACTTATATGTATACATACATAGTTTATATTACATTTGGCTGATTTGTTAGTACCCTTATAATTATCACTTATAGCTATGCTTTCAAAATTGAAAGTTAAAAGATTTGCGAGAAGAGAAAGATTTTATCAAACAAGAGATTCTGAACTAATGAGCAGCAGAATAAACGTAACGAGGAACATCGAAAAAGATATATGACATATGTATTGGTGACGGAATTTCTTTTGCTTGATTATATATATATAGGCTATTGCTCCATGAAGAACACTCTTATATAAAGAACAATAAAGAACACCATAGAATCTAACATAAATTATATGTTGATTCTAATTTTCTCACCAAAAAAGGTTTATTACGAATAAAAATAGAATCTAACAAAAAATTAGAATCAAATAAAACATGATTACATGTAATTTCATTGTGATAAATATATATACAATATTCTGTACTAGATTATATATTGGATTATATGTAATGTTTAATTTTTAAATTTAGATGAGATTCTACGTTAAATTCGATATGTTAGGCTTAATTGTTGTTCAATTTTATGATTCTAATTTAAAAAAATCAATTTTTATGAAAAATAAAGTGTTTATGATGATGTTCTTTATATAAGGTGTTCTTCTTAGAGTGCAACTATATATATATATTGATGTGGGCTAAAATAAAGCCCTAAGAACACTTTTAATGCTGCATAAATTAGACCTAGGATGGTCCAAATACAAGGACCATTGATGAGGCCCGAAACCCTAACTATGATATTAAATTTTTCGTCAGTAATTGGGCCAAGGTCCAACCCTGGTCTTAGACCACTAATGCGTGAGCTTGGTTCATAAACAACCCAGTGGTTGGAAACCACTAGGAAGCTTCTAAGGCAACGTCCAACATGGAAACCAACTCCAACATGGAAACTAATTTTGATAAGAGTTATCCACTGTCAAGGAGGTTACTTGGCCACCAAGTAACCTAACCCTAGCACGATTCTAAGGCTCCAGACGCCTATATAAAGGGCCTAACCCCTCAACATTAGAACTACGTTTTTCTTGGCCTGCTTCTTAGTGATAATTGAGATACTTAGGCATCTTGTGCGGATATGTTCAGTCACGTAACACGAGAGCAGCCATTAAGACACGTTTGTCCACTACCTAACATTAAATACTCGCCGTCAATATCTAAACCTACTTTTCGTTCCACAATATTTGGCGCCGTCTGTGGGAATCCAACAACAACCATGGTTAACACACGGAGAACAACAGTCGTCTCTGGATCTACTATCGTCAATATTGTTCCAATTGTCACGGAACATGGGTCGTTACCCCTCACAACATTGGTTTCTCAACCACTAGGGACGTTACCCATCACAACGGAGGTGGTTTCTCAACCACACGAGACGAATCCCCAAACTTTCGTACCTCAGAACGAGACAAACCCTCTTCAGATGGTTGTCTCACCGCTCAGTCACAACCTTCCCCAAGGAGCACAGATCTCCACGACCGTGCTCCCTATGTGTACCAATCCTACTTATGGATTGCCTAACTACCCCCATGAAGCAGAAGGAAGTGGCCATGCCTCCATAGTCCATGAGCCATACGAACCAACCTACATTCGAGGTTTGGGACCCATCCAGGAACAAGGGTACTTGGATTACTCCGGACCCTATACTGACGATTACTCATTCGATGAAGGTCGAGATCAAGCGCCCAGGAGAAGAAGAGCTAGCAAGGAGCCCCTTGAAAGAAGGAGTCGGGGGGCAACTGTAAGGGCACCTATGACTGCTATGGAGAGGATAAGGGCTCATGAGGCCGAGATCCAGAAGCTAAAGAAAGACATGGAGATAGAGCAGCAAAGGAGGCAGACTCAGCCTTTGAACCAAAGGGCAAGAGATGTTCCCGTAGTTGATTTAGAAAGACCTTCAAGGAGGCAAGGAAGAACTAGGGCTCTGAGGACGGAAATCCCCAGGTCAGATCCCCGTGTTTTAATGCAACTGGGCGACCCAGATGATCCTATTCCACCCTTCACTAAAGAGGTAATGGCCACTCGTGTATCAAGGAAATTTAAGATGCCTACTATCAAGGCATATGATGGTATGGGTGATCCCGCAACCCATGTAAGGACTTTTTCGAATGCACTGTTGCTGCAACCAGTCACCGACGCCCTTAAGTGTAGGGCGTTTCCTCAAACCCTGGCAGGCATGGCCCAAAGATGGTATAGTCGTTTGCCACCCAACTCTATCAGTTGTTTTAGAGATCTGAGCACGGCTTTCATCAACCAATTCATCAGTGGACGAGTACATGAGAAAAGCTCTACTTCACTCATGAATCTAACCCAAGGAAAGAATGAGACATTGAGAGATTATCTCAAGCGTTTCACCAAGGAGACATTGAATATACCTTATTTAGACAACAAGGTAGCTATGATAGCCCTACAACAAGGAACCACAGATGTCTTTTTCAAGATGTCGTTGGCTAAACACTGTAATATCCCAAATTTTTGTAATATTTAAAACCTTGATTAATAGTAAATTGCCACTGATGAATAGTAAATTTGCTGATGAAAAGTTTTTCAGACCACACTATGTAGATGACATGGAATGAATGTTTCGAAGTTATATTATTGATGTATAAGGAGAATAAGTGAATGCAAACGCAATCAGAATCAGAAGATTCCCATTCGAGTTTTAAATCACTATTCACTGGACAATCAAGGATGTATTGATTTGATCGTTTAAGAAAGTATGTGGAATGAGAAATCCATGATCGTATCTTAAACCAAGGTGAGAAACCTAAGATTATATATTAGACAAAGGTAATGGAAAGATAAAAGAAGTATCCCCTAGCTTTGGTACAGAGAAACGTCTTGAAAACCACTTGAAACTATTGCGAAACAAAATCGTAACAAATTATGGATTAAACCCTAACCAAAGGAGGATTATTATATAAGATTATCAAGTGCAATATATAAGAGGATTGAGGGTACAAATGATGACATAAGCATGATGCAAGAGGATGACAAGATGATGACCAAGTGGTGAATCACCACCTTGTCACCACTTTCACCACCACCACAAGTTCAAAAAGAGCCTTGTCATTGATGACAAAACAAGATTATGGCCACACAAATTAAATTACAAAGTGTTAAGTTTATTTAGACAAAACAAAAGAAAAGAAAATCAAAGAAAACAAAGCAACAAGATGCATCCTAGTTGAAGAACAACCATTCGGCTTTTCTTCTCCATCCATTCCTTAAAAAGTTTTCTACTACTTCCACTCAACCATAAATTTTGATCTTGGGCTCTAAATCACCCTCTTCCAATATCCAAGGTAGATCTCTAATCTTAGCCTCATCCATGGATGATAGCTTGGTCAAAAATGGATTCAAAGTTGATGATGAATAGTGATGTGAATAGTAAACTCATAAGATCTTGTTTTGTTTTGATGTTTTTAGGTTTGATTAGCATAGTTAAGGAGAAAGGAAGGATATACCATCCATATATAGCCTTTCTTAAGTTCCAAGAAAGGTATAAAACGTCTTCCCTATTTGATATTATGCTTGATCTAGTAGTTATAAGTGATTGTTTAAGAACTATGTAGTAATGAAGCATGTATGCATGATTTTAAGCATGTTTGATGGTTGATTTGTGGATAAACTTATGAACTAGGGTATGACCATGTTTGGACATAAAATAGTAGTATTAGCTTGAGGTTTGATTGGTGGTTGGTTGATTATGGATTGGTGGTTGTATTGAGTGTTTAAAAACACGGGACGTACGTTTAAGCGCCGTTACCATGTCGAATTTTACTTAGGTAGTTTAGACAGAAACCATGGTTACATTAAAGGGCATAAACATGACGTTTCTGACCATGAACATGTAGGCCCTGTTTCCTAGATTGTTTTAGCGAAAGAATCGTGTCGTTTCGATTTACGGTTTAGGAGAAACGTCCGTTTTAGTAAAAGCGGTTTCGCGTAACTAAGTAGTTCATTGCATGAACTTTGAGATAGTGATCAAACCCTTTAAAAAATGGAATTTGGCCGAGATATTAAAATGGATACTAGCATGGATTGTTAGGAAAGGAAACCTAGAAGGTTTCGAGTTAAAAAGAGAAGTTGGTGATTTTATAAAAATACGCGAACGAAGGTCGCGCGAGTGAAATACCCTTAAGGGGGTGGTTAAAAACAAGGAAATTGTAAAAGGAAAAGTACTTGGGTTTTGTGAATAGATTTTCACCCAAACTTGTGACTTAAGAGTTACAGAACGTCATGAGGTTATAGATGACCGAGAGCGAGACGTTTGATTTTTATTAATAGAACTTGAGTGCTTAAGTTATAGCACATTAATTGGTTCTAGGGGACTGACTGAAATTGTATATCTTGTTATAGATCGACGATCACACTCTCAAGCCCCTACTACCACACCACCAAGACACCAAGGCAAGTTTTCAAACCCTACACCATATAATGATGCTGTTGTGATATACGTTTTGATATTGATAAATATACTGCTTTAATGCTGTGAAATGACTTATAAACTGTTTCCGCTTTTAATAAAAAGCTGTATAAGACATAAGGTTTATATGCTAGGTAAACACTAGATATAAACCAAGGTTAAAGGTTAAAGACTCTAAGTATAGAGTAATTGTATGATAGTTTTAAAACTTAGACCGGGAGTCAAAGTATTATTTTGTTTTGATCCTACTGTCAGAAGCTGGAAGGTTCCAGGGACAGTTATATTTTAAAGATTTATTAAATATTCCAATATCTATATTATTGGGTATTTAAGGTGAGATATTTAAATAATATTATAATAAATATTATTTGAATATTATTTAATTAAGTGAATATTATTTTGAATATTCACTTAAGTGATTTTATATTGAATAATAATTCAATTCTTATTATTTGAATATTTTTTTTATTTAAGTGAATATTATTTTGAATATTCACTTAAGTGGTTTTATATTGAATAATAATAATTTAATATTTATTATTTGGGTATTTATTAAATATTCCAAATATGATTTGAAAATCATAGAACCTTATTATATGATTAAAGGTTCTATTATTTACACAAAAATATAAATTTTGATTTTCAGAAAAGATATTAAAATAGAGATTCCCAACTATTATCTTAAGATATTTAAAGGTAATTAAATGAGGATAGTGTTTTCTAACTCATCGAAAATTTGGGAATCTAGTTCAAGAAGTCGAGGACAAAGTTTTACTTCCACTGTTCCTCTAGAATAACTATAGCTGGGGATGACTCCCCCATTCAAGTAAAATATTTCAAACTTGCTAAACTCTGAAATTTCAATAAACTCTCTGGTCATGATTTCAAAATACGTGGTAATCATCGGTAGTTTCGTTGACTAATGTCAACCCACACTTTGACTTACTCCTTTCAATTACTCTGGAGTAAGGTATTCTGAACGGTTACAAAGTTTTGACAAGTATTTGTACTTGGGAAAAATGGAATTAAATTCCGATTTCCGTTTCATTGATATTTTTCATCATGGGAATTGGAAGGGCCTACATTGCAATGAAATAGGTGCCGGGGTAGTGCCAAAATTATCAAGGCTTGCCCGGTGACGAAATAGGCGCCGAGGTAGTGATCTCTTGCGTGCTAAGGCTTGCCCAGTGACGAAATAGGTGCCGAGGTAGTGATCTCTTAGCACAGTGGCCCGTATGCGGTCAGGGTGATAACCGAACAGGAAGTCATCCTTCTACTAGTAGAAAAGAAAAGTTACGATACAACGGCTGATCACCGTGTATCGGGTATTCCAGTACATTCCCTTCTCTCCAATTGGAGTTGTGCTGCACATTGTAACAAAAGCCTAGGCGCTGAGTTACTGATAATGTGACAGTGATGAGTAATGATGTTCCTCATACAGTAGTCGTACTGTATGGTATGTTTTGACGAAAAGAGAACTAAATATATCATTCTGTATACGAATGAAGTTTTAAAGGTTTTCCTTTATGATATAAGCTTACCTATATGCTTATGTTGTATTGTATTATTGCTGGGCCGAGTGCTCACTCTTGCTTTCTTTATATATATATATATATATCACAACACAATAGCTGGAGTATATGGCCAGGATTCGTCGCACCGCTCGGAAGCGCGTCAGGGACATACAGGCCGCCCATAGCATGGTTGTTACAGTTGATCAGGTAGAAGTACTGAGTTGGTTCGGAGTGTAACTCTTGTTGCTCCGGTTTATTTATAAGTATCACTTATGTATATTAATGAACAAGAACAAACTTTTGCGCTGCCTTATGGTTTCCCATAGAAATCATACTGGTAGTAAGTTGCGAGTATTTTACTTTTGGGTTGTAATAACTTTAATTTATGGACCATATGACTACTGTTTTTGTAAGTTCGTTTCTGAGACATAACTGGCGTGAGTATATTGATGGTGGGGTCACCATGTGTGATGATTTATTATATTTTGATTCAAGTATTAAGTGTTTGTACGGAACAAGGGATCGTGACAACCTAGATCTCCGACCCCGGATCTGGGGGTGTTACAGAAACACCCTCCTGAGAGCATGACTGAGATCTAACAAAGGGCCGGAAAGTACATCAAGGCCGAGAAAAGCATGAAGAAAACTGACACCACCACTACAGGTGGTGGCAATAATGGTGGCTCAAAGAAGCGAAGGACGGAGCAAGAGTATCATGTCAAGGACAAATATCCTTGTACGACTAAAGACTCTGATTCAGCTACAAGGAAAAGCAATCCAGGTACGAAATTTACTGAATATGCAAGGTTGAATGCTCCAAAGAGCCAAATCATCTATGACATTGAGAAGGATAGAGATTTCCGATGGTTGAAGCCACTAAGGGGAGATCCTGAGATGAGAGACAAGAACATGTATTGTAGGTACCATAAAGACACGGGCCATGATACTGATGATTGTAGGCAACTCAAGGATGAAATTGAGTTTTTGATCCGAAAAGGGAAATTGAACAAATTTACCAAGGATGGGGACATGGGTGCCCCTCGGAGAGAATATAATCGAGATGAAGATCGAAGCCAAGGCCGCAACCCTCAGCCTCGAGGGCCAGTGATCCACATGATTTCAGGAGGGTCAACCGCGGCCGGAACCACTAGAAACTCCCGGAAGGCTTATGCCCGAGAAGTAATGCATATTGTTGGAGAAGCACCCAAGCATGCAAAAACTGAGATGTCGATTGGATTCGATGATTCAGACCTTGAAGAGGTGAAGTTCCCCCATGACGATCCTTTGGTGATAACCCCCATGATTGGAAATAACGAGGTGAAACGAGTCCTTGTGGACAATGGAGGCTCCGTTGACGTCCTTTTCCATGACATGTTCCTGAAGATGGGGTATAATGATTCTCAACTGATCCCCTCAAACATGCCCATATATAGGTTCAACGGGGTGGAATCCAAAGTAGAAGGCACAATTCAATTGCCTATGACCATAGGTCAGGAACCAAAAGAAGTAACTCAAATGTTGAACTTCGTGGTAATCAAGGCATCCTCGACCTACAACACCATCCTTGGAAGAACATGACTTCATGCTTTTAAGGCCGTGGCCTCAACCTACCATCTGAAAATCAAGTTCCCAACCAGGAGTGGTGTTGGAGAAGAAAAGGGTGATCAAAAGACGGCTAGGAGTTGTTATATAGCCGCGTTAAGGCCAGATGGAATCGGGGGGAAGGTTCTCCCTATTGAAGACATGGATGTTAGAGAAGATGAAGACTATAGAGGAAAGCCATCTGAGGATTTGGTTCCTGTTCCTTTAGATCCTCTCGAACCTGAAAAGGTGACCTATGTCGGAGCACTGTTGAAAGAATTATTGAAGGGCGAGTTGATCACGTTGCTACAAGAGAACAGTGATGTATTTGCATGAACAACTGCCGACATGCCAGGGATTGATCCCCAACTGATAACTCACAAGCTCAATGTCGATCCGAAAAGGAAGGCGATACAGCAGAAGAAGAGGAACTTTGCACCAGAGAGGCAAGAAGCCATAAAACAAGAAGTTGATAAGCTCCTAGAAGCTGGATTCATTGAAGAAATATAATTTCCAGAGTGGTTGGCAAACCCGGTTATGGTTAAGAAAGCCAATGGAAAATGGAGGATGTGCATAGACTTCACTGATTTGAATGATGCTTGTCCCAAGGATTGCTTCCCGTTACCAAGGATTGACACCTTGATAGATGCTACTGCAGGGCATGAAATGCTGAGCTTCATGGACGGTTTCAGTGGTTACAATCAAATCAAGATGCACAAGGATGACACAGCCAAGGTATCATTCATTACTGATTTTGGAGTCTTTTGCTACCTTGTCATGGCTTTTGGACTAAAGAATTCAGGGGCGACCAATCAACGCCTAGTTAACAAGATCTTTGCCCACTTGATTGGGAAGACCATGGAGGTCTACGTTGATGACATGCTTGTTAAGAGTTAGTTTAAAGGCTACCACATCAAGCATCTTAGGGAGGCATTTGAAGTGTTGAGGCACCATAAAATGATGCTAAATCCTGCCAAGTGTGCTTTTGGAGTAGGATCAGGAAAGTTCTTGGGTCTCATGGTCTCCAAGAAAGGCATTGAAGCTAACCCTGACAAGATCAAAGCTATCCTCGACATGGAAACCCCTCGTTCCGTTAAGGACGTTCAGAGGTTGACCGGAAGAGTTGCAGCCTTAGGGAGATTTATCTCAAAGTCCGGGGACAAATGTTTGTCATTTTTTAAAGCCTTGAAAAAGGTCAAGGATTTTGAATGGACAGCAAAGAGTCAAGAGGCCTTTGAAAAGCTCAAGAAGTACATGGCTGAGGCCCCGTTGCTGGCCAAACCAAGCCCGGAAGATACTCTTTATCTCTACCTGGCAGCCTCCGATCAAGCTCTCGGTGTTGTCCTTGTAAAGGAGGAACGAAGGGTTCAAAATCCAGTCTACTATGTAAAGAAAATTTTGCATGGGGCAGAATTGAACTATTCTGTTATAGAGAATTTTGTTTTGGAACTAATCACGGCTTCAAGGAAGCTACGCCCTTACTTCCAGGCACACAAAATTGAAGTCCTGACGGACCAACCATTGAGGAACATCCTACATAGTCCAAAGGCCAGTGGAAGGCTAATTAAATGGGCAGTTGAGATAGGAGAGTTTGACATCAAATACAAGCCTCGATCAACCATCAAAGCTCAGGCGTTAGCTGACTTCGTGGTTGAATATACCATTGACAACCAAGAAGTCGGGGGGCAAGAGGTAGTACCCCATGAGGCACTTGAAGTTGAAAATAAGGATGAAGAACTTGGTATGAAAGAACGTTGGATACTCTATTTTGATGGGGCATCAAAAACAAAGTCAAGTGGTGCAGGCTTGGTCTTGAAAAGCCCCGATGGGTTTACAATCGAGTACGCTTTAAAGTTGGACTTTCCTACAACCAATAATGAAGCTGAGTATGAGGCCTTGATAGCTGGTTTAGGCTTGGTTAGAATTTTAAGGGTCAAGAACCTGAAGGTATGTGGAGATTCGAGGTTAATTATCTCACAAGTTAATGGTGAGTTTGAAACCAGGGATGAAACTATGGCTAAGTATCGAAGAGTTGTGAAAGTTGTTATGACTCAGTTTGATGAGTGCTATGTGGAACACATCCCCAGAGAGGAGAATGTGAAGGCTGATGCCTTGTCTAAGTTTGCTTCTTCTGAGATTGAGAACTACTCGGGAAATGTTTACTTCCAGGTATTGAAGGCCCCTACTATTAATTCGAAACTTGTGGCTCCCATCGATCTAGGAGGCTGTTGGATGGATCCAATCAAGGCTCACCTTAAAATGGGATGGCTCCCTGATAACTCCCAAGAGGCTCGCAAGTTGTCTGTGAGAGCATTGAGGTATACTTTGATCGAAAGGCTACTTTATAAGAGGTCTTTTTTGATCCCGTACCTAAAATTTCTAAGGCCCTAAGAGGCACGAGAAGCACTTGAAGAAGTCCATGGAGGAATTTGTGGACAACACTTGGGGGGCAGAGCCCTTGCTCATAAGATAACCAAACTAGGCTTTTACTGGCCCGAGATACTGAATGACGCCAAGGATTTTGTCAAGAAGTGTGATCGTTGTCAGAAACATGCGCCAGTGGTTAGGCAACCACGTGAGATGCTGACTTCAATCAATTCTCCAATTTCGTTTGCTATGTGGGGAATGGACATACTTGGCCATTTTCCTATGGCTACGGCACAAAGAAAGTTTCTGATAGTGGCAATTGATTAATTCACTAAGTGGATTGAGGCCAAACCCTTGGCCAAGATAACCACCAAGCAAGTTGCCCAGTTCCTGTGGGAAATCATCATGTGTAGGTACGGAATACCCCTCATTCTTGTTACGGATAATGGACCACAGTTCAATAATGAAGACTTCAGGAAGTATTGTGAAGAGAACGCCATTGAGCTTAGATTCACCTCAGTTGCCCACCCTCAAGCAAATGGTCAAGCAGAGGTTGCAAATCGAATCATACTGGATGGATTGAAGAAAAAGGTCGAACGTTCCAGGAACACTTGGGTGGACGAGATACTGCCCATACTTTGGGCTTATCGTACCACTTGCAAAGTCACCACTGGAACAACCTCGTTCATGCATGCTTATGGAACAGAAGCCGTTGTGCCTCTAGAAATCTCGCATACCTCTCCAAGGGTCGAAGCCTTTGAACAAGAAACTAACGAAGAAGGAATGAGGTTGGCACTCGACTTAATTGATGAAGTCAGGGACGAAGCCAATGCTCGGAACGTAGAGTATCAGAAGCGAACCTCTTTCCATTACAACCGAAAGGTTAAAGAAAGTTTCTTTCGACAAGGAGACTTGGTCCTCAGGAAAATAGAGGCATCTGGAGTAGGTGAAAAAGGAAAGCTAGCACCCAATTGGGAAGGGCCGTACCGAGTTAAGAAGACCCTTGGAAGAGGATCTTACAAGCTTGAAACCTTGAATGAGACTGAGGTGCCTCGCACTTAGCATGCCTCGAATCTCAAGATTTATTATGTTTAACTATCCTTTAAGGATACAATCTAATGTTTAGTAGGAAGAGTAGACCTAAGGTTCATTGGAACCATTTCAGGGCATGTAGGTCATATTTACAATTTATTATCTATAAAGGGTTGAACCCATCCTCATTTCGTTTTCAATGCATGTTTATTTTCTTATATCTTGCTTTATGTACCAACACTCGATATGTGCAACCATAAGTACCGAAAACAAGTAAACGAGATAAGAAATAAACCATGAACGCATAATAAAAATCCCGAAGGATTCAGATAATGGAGGTCCCTAAGGATCCTCGAGTTAAGTTTACAAATGATCAAAGACAAGTTTAAAAGGCCAACAAAGGACCATGAACGAAAACAATAAAAAGTAGGGGTGAGCACAAAAATCCGAAAACCGGATTATCCTAATTTCCGATCCGGTATCCGATTTTAAAAATCCGGAAATTTGGATATCCGATCCGAAAAAACCGGACCGGATATCCGATCCGGATGTTTTTATAAATTCGGATTCGGATCCGGATCATAACTTTATATAAAACCGGATATCCGGATCCGATCCGATTTTCAATATATCTTAAAAAATATTATATTTATATATGTATAATAAATAATATTAAAGACAAATAATTCAACATATGATATGTTAGATTAAGTAATTAATTATTACTAATAAATTACTAAGTTTGTGTGCATTGATCGAGTTTATAAACATTTTAGTTGTAAAATCGAAATGTTACACATGAAATTATATATTTGAGTGCGTATTTATAAACACAATACCATATATTTGTACGTGAAAACTTCGTAATCTTAGTTAATAAAATTTTAGAACGAAGTTAAGAAAAGAGTGTTCTCGTTTAAAATTATTATTTCATTTAATAAAATAAATTCGAGAGTGAACGTGCTATTAATATCTCTAAAAAAGTATGTAGAAGTACATATTAAACAAATGAATGATAATTTGATGGGTTAAAATAAAAATTAGGAAAAAATAAATTTATAAATGTTAATACATGAGATTTTGATGTCTAAAATGTTATTAATCAATTTAAAATTTTTAAAGTTAACGATAACCTATCGAAATATAATAATATTTATTATTTTTTTACAACTTAAAATATATTTTGATTAATTAATTCGGATCCGGATTATCCGATTTCCGATCCGGTTTAAACGGATATCCGAATTCCGGATATCCGGTTAAACCAGATCGGGAACCGGAATAGGTTTTTCACAATCCGAAAAACCGGATATCCGATCCAAATTTATAAACCGGACCGGATATCCGGTTTTGCTCACCCCTAATAAAAAGCCACATGTGGCTACAAGCCTTGCAAGGCCAGAAATACAAAGGAGAATTACTCTTCACCACCTTCCTCATCATCATCGTCCGACGAGCTACCGCGTGAACTTGAAGAAGACTCTTTCTCTTCACGGATTACACCCCTACGTCTCTCTTCAACCAAGTAAGCGACACCTTTGCCTTTTCCGCTAACAGGACTAGCAGAGTGGTTGCCTCCAGACTGGGAAGACTGAGACTCCTCCCCATTTTCTGACCCGGAAGGGTGATCATCGTCAAAATCACCAGCAAGGGCCCAAGGACTTGAGAACTCAGAAGGATTGAACATCCCCGAATAAGACTTATTAATAGATGAAATTGCCTTTTTCCAACCACTTGACAGGAAAGTAGGTCGGACATCGCTGTCATGTTGATCCATAAATTCGAGGAAGTCGTCAAAGTTCAGGTAGTTGTCAACCACCTGTTGATTTCCTTGGTGAGACTTACTCTCCAAGGCCTCGTACTTTCCTTTGTAAGATGAGGCATCCTCCTCGGCCGCGTAGGCTCTTTCTTCCCATTCCTTCGACTCTTTGATAGCTCGGCTCTTCTCCTTGTTGGTAGCCCTTAATTCATCCCTCAAAGACTTCCCTTGATGAATGGAAGTCTGGAAGTAGGAATTCAGCTATACAAAAGAGAGAACAAGTCAATAAACAAGGTATGATAAAAGAGGGCAAGTAGCTAAAATGAAACAAGTAAACGTGCAAGCACGTTCACCATGTCGGGAGGGGTAATGGAGAACCTAGACAAATCCATGGCCAGTAAAGAGTTCCCGACGATGGAATCTTGTTCACATATCCCCCACGCGGGTTGAAAGGTAGTCTTGACGGTGCCCTCCGAGTCCCCGAACCTCTTTCCAGCTTTCTGAGAATGAGTAAGAAAATCTGGAACTTTAGGAGGTAGAGGATTGACAATAAACTCGGCCTTCTTTACCATCATTTTGGTGACTTGCTCACCCATTCCCGGTTCCCTGTCAAGGGCCTCAGCAGCTGAAAAATACAAGGAAAAAATGTTGGAATAAGATTAATTGTGTTTCAAAACAAGGAATATCAATAAAAATTACCCTCCAATGACAACCTACTCATTCCGACTTCAACCATGATCCTTTCGGTCAGGAAGGAGCGATAGTGAGTCTGATCGTGACCCGTGATAAGATCATCCCTGTCAGGGAACTCGTGAGACTTGAGTTCATTAATATGGCTCCCAAAGTCCACCACATGGTTAAAATCAGACCTGAAATATTGGCCCAAATCTCTTCCCTTCCAATAGAGCACAACAAAGTGATGACTCCATTCGTGGTTGGAATCGGGGAGAGAGGCGTTGTTGCAAATATGATTGACACCTAGGCGATGTTGAATGCAAACCCACCCTTTCCGGGTGGTCGGGCTGTTTTTGAGAACAAAGATGCTCCTGAAAATGGTAACGCTTAAATCAATCCATTCTTTCAAGCACCTTGCCATGAAAATGAAAATAAACTTCCATGAATTTGGATATAGTTGGCAGGGGTTGATGCGTAACTCAGCTAGAAACCTCACCACAAAGGGGTGTAGTGGAAACCTAAGTCCGGCTGCTATAACATCCTTATAAATAAACAACCTTTCCGGGTGCCAGTTGCAAGTCCTGTCACCTGGATCGGGAAAGACTATCTTGAGATCCTTGGGGAAGGAGTACTTCTTTTTAAGTCTTTTCATATCAACCTTCCCCAGGGTACTTGGAAACTTGAATGAATCAAATTCAGTGTTGTTTGGGAAGGCATCCCCCATTTGATTCACTAATTCAAATAATGTAGGCAAAGGTTCATCTATAAAAATAGGAACACAAGAGAGATGGTTACCTTACTTGGCTCTTGCAACCACCTTTTGAGAAAGAGCAGAAGATGGACCAGCCCTTCTTTGATCAGCCATGATTGAAGGATGACTACTTGATTGAAACTAAACTCCTTGGTTGAAAACCACACTAGAACTAGAGAGAATGGAAGAGAAAATGCAAAAGAGAAATTTGCAAATGGAGGTGTGAATGAAATGAGTTCATCCACCTCTCTTTAATAGAAGATTGTAACATGTGATAACAAGTCACATTTCAAGACGACCCGCGTTTGCAGGTTTAATTGTCAAAATCAATGATAAAACGACTGAAGAAGTTCATATAGTCGATCCAAAACTTCTATTCTTTTGAATAAGAACGAAGAAAACTTCTATTCTTTTGAATAAGAACGAAGAAAACGAATGAAAATGCAACCTGGGGCAATATAAAGCTACCAGTTGAGGAATTAAGTCTAATTAAGCATGATTTGCTTAACAAAGCAAAGTTTAGTCCTAATTAAGGATTAATTACAATAATCTGATTAACTTAGTTTTGTTAGGAGAGTTAGTAACTTGGTTTGGAAATCAAGAATTTAAAACCTTTGGTTTGAAGACAACCTATTTCTTTCAAAGCACCCATGTTGTTTTTAAACAAGGAGTTCATATTCGGGGAGCAACCAAGGGCTTTGGATGACCAACCCCGAATGACTAGAGACTCCGTAAGGGCTTTGGATGACCAACCCCGGATGACTAGAGCCTCCATAAGGGCTTTGGATGACCAACCCCGGATGACTAGAGCCTCCGTAAGGGCTTTGGATGACCAGCCCCGGATGACTAGAGTCTCCGTAAGGGCTTTGGATGACCAGCCCCGGATGACTAGAACCTCCGTGAAGGCTTTGGATGACCAGCCTCGGATGACTAGAGCCTCTGTGAGAGCTTTGAATGACTAGCCCCGGATGACTAGAGCCTCCGTGAGGGCTTTGAATGACTAGCCCCGGATGACTAGAGCCTCAGTGAGGGCTTTCGATGACTAGCCCTGGATGACTAGAGATGTTACCACGAATGAAACCACTCTTTTATCAAAATAAGCTAAAATGGCCAACATGTTTGAAAACACCAACCAAATACCATGCTTAAATCTTGGTTTCAAGCTTAGGTGGTTGGAATCACAGATGATGGATGAAATCACACACGATGGTTGAAATCACGCACGATGGTTAAAATCAAGCCCAAAAACCAAGAAATATAGTGGTTGGAAACAAGAACCTTGTTTCATAACAAACAACCAAGAATTCAAAGCAACATTCCAACCAACATTCCACCTAGTTGAAATGCTTTTAAAAAAATAAAAATAAAAATTCTGGCCGACCGGGCCACGGTCGATCAGGCCACGGCCGACCAGCCCCAGCCGACCAGGTGCCTGGAAGGCCTTCAGCCGACCAGGGCTGGCTGACCAGGCCACTGGAAAGCTGTTGGCTGACCAGGGTTGGCCGGCTTGGCTCCCCGGGAGGCCTCCGGATGGCTCGGACAGTTTGACTCGGCCCTAAAAAATTTCCGTTGTTTTTCACCGTTTTTCACCGTTTTCACCGTTTTTGATGTTTAGCGTCGTTTAACATCATTTAACGCCGTTTAGCACCGTTTAACGCCGTTTAGCGCCGTTTAATACAGTTTAGCACCGTTTAGTGTCGTTTTAACGCTGTTTAGCACTGTTTAACACCGTTTAACGTCGTTTAGCGTCGTTTAACGCCGTTTTAGTGTTGTTTAGCATCGTTTAACGCCGTTTAGCGTCGTTTAGCACCGTATAATGCCACTTAGGGCTCATCGCCCACAAAAAATAACCCGTTTAGGGCAATACCCAGTGATCGTTTTTCGGAGTTAGCCAAATTAAGGCAACACTCAAACCTTCACTAACAAAAGCTTGGCTGCACTTGATAGCTTAGTTATCAGGTGCCCCCAGCCAATAAAAATGAAGTCTCGAATAAGGCTAATCGTAGTGAATGTGTAGGTCGCTCCACACTTCACGCTAAAAAACGATACTCGTGAAACACTAGTGTACCCTAGGCCGCAAAAGGACATACCCGAGGAGGGCCACTGAAAAATTAGTCGACTTAACTTCGAGAAAACCTGATCAGTTTTCCTCGAAGTTAGGGGGGCAAATGATGTGGGCTAAAATAAAGCCCTAAGTACACTTTTAATGCTGCATAAATTAGACTTAGGATGGTCCAAATACGAGGCCCGTTAATGAGGCCCGAAACCCTAACTATGATATTAAATTCGTGGTCAGTAATTGGGCCAAGGTCCAACCCTTGTCTTAGACCACTAAGGCGTGGGCTTGGTTCATAAACAACCCAGTGGTTGGAAACCACTAAGAAGCTTCTAAGGCAACATCCAACATGGAAACCAACTCCAACATGGAAACTAATTATGATAAGAGTTATCCACTGTCAAGGAGGTTACTTGGCCACCAAGTAACCTGACCCTAACACGATTCTAAGGCTCCAGACGCCTATATAAAGGGCCTAACCCCTCAACATTAGAACTACGTTTTTCTTGGCTTGATTCTCAGTGATAATTGAGATACGTAGGCATCTTGTGAAAATCTGTTCAGTCACGAAACACGAGAGCAGCCATTAAGACACTTGTGTCCACTACCTAGCATTAAATACTCGCCGTCAATATCTAAACCTAATTTTCGTTCCTCAATATATGTGTGTGTGTGTGTGTTTATATTCAAAAAATTCAACTATTAATTTCTTACGTTTTCTATATAATAGAAAGTTGTAGCTGAAAATAAAGAAATTGAGTTGGGTGAGAATCTTTTGAATCTAAACACACAGGTTGGTATTTTAGATTTTAAAATAATTTTGTTTTTGATATTGAAATATAAATAATCTATTATTAACAATCCAGTTGATACTGCTCCACACTGCATTGAGATTTCGTTGTGTTGTAAAGGGATAATATATAAATTTTTTATATTTAACCGAATAATAATATTTGCATGAGTAAAATATTTGTAAAATTTAGTAATTAATTTCATGAAAAAATAATGTAATTTTAAACAACATTAAGTCAAAATTTAAAATAATATAATTGAAAATATTAATAAAAAAATTCTATAGATAAAATAACATATCAAATCGAACATAATTTTTATTCAAATTCTCGAAGTCAAGTGTTAAAAAATCTGACATAAAGTCTCGTATACATCTGTGTAAAAATATGATTTACATGTTTTTTTAAATTATCTTATATAATCAGCAAGTCAGCAAGGTTAAAGTATTCCAGAGAACAAAACAGAGAACAAAAAAAAATCCCTAATTTACAAACTCAGAAAAACACTTAACAAGAGAAAAAAAAAACAAACACGAAAATTAAGTACAAGTAACAAACACTTAACAAACAATCAACCACGGCAAAAAAAAACAAACCCGAAAATAAGAAAATTACAAACCACAATAGAAAACACCTAATTTAAAACCATAGCCAAACAAAATCCCTAATTTAAAACCCCTAATTCTAAAAATTAACTTAAACAAATTCTCAATTCAACCCTAATTAACAAATTAACCGTATAAAACGATTTTCAAAAAGGGACAAATTAGCAATTAAACCCTAATTGATACAACTAAAATCGATTTTAGAATCAATATGGGTAAAGAAGATACCTTCTCTCTGTCTATCGCCTTCTCTCTCTGTCTCGCTTATCCAAAAGAAATTGTGTGTGTTATTTTTTTTGAGTCAAAATGTTTTAGTCAAAAGAAATTGTGTGGGTTAAAAAGGCCGGGCAAAAAAACTGGAAAGCCCGCTTCTATTTTTAAGCCCGCTTCTAATTTTTAATGTAGCCCGCCAAAATTTTACCCCAAAATTTTGAAGCTATTGTAACGTTTATTTATATTCATTGCAATATAATTTAATTTTTGCATAACTGAAATCCAGTTGTAACGATTTTAAAAAGCATTGCAATACTTGTAAACTTGTCAAAACTTGTCATTAAATAGCAACGATTTTAAAGCAATTTTCTCGGTTGGAGTTGCAATAGCCAATCTATGGTGTAGTGTATGAAAATATAATTTTTTTGAAAATATTTGCAAAAATACGGTCTCCGATTTTCGCAACCATATTTATAACTGACATCAACCAAAATCAATCATAAATACAACTTATAAAAATATAATAATTGATATTATCCTTATTGCATACTAGGTTGTTTAACAAGTTGCACCCGTTAATGTTACCTCAAATGCAACCAAAAACAACCCAAAATGCAACTAAAAGTAACTTCAATTATTAGTTTGCATTTGGTTGCTTTGGTTGCACAACGTATTTTTGCAAATATTTTCAGAAGATAATAAAATCGTACTTTTTTTTATAAAAAGTATATTTTTGGTAATTTCTCAAAAATATATTTTAAAGATATGAAGACATTGTATTTTAAGAATAAGAGGCCCCAAATCTGTTGCCAAATTTATTTCCAAATGTCAGGTGTCAGAATCTAATTGGTACTAATTTAATTAATTATGATGGAACCCCGACGTAAATTTCACCAATTAAAATCTCTCAAATTTTCCGGTCAGCCATACCACATTATGGGGAAACTTTATTTGGAAACATTTTTGGAGTACGTAACATTATCCAAAAAAATAAACCAGAAAATGTTTTTAGGATTAAGGAAAAAAGACGATGACAAAGATTATGGGCAGAGAATAGAGATAGCGGCATAATCAGGGCTCAAAGTCTCAAACTAGAAAATACTTTCACAAGTTTCAGTTTAAGCTAACGCAGATCCTACCCTTAGTTACAGGTGATTTTTGCGAAATCAATTAAACAATTGTCAATAGTTCA
Organism: Heracleum sosnowskyi; assembly: GCA_030848705.1. Lineage (NCBI taxonomy): Eukaryota > Viridiplantae > Streptophyta > Magnoliopsida > Apiales > Apiaceae > Heracleum > Heracleum sosnowskyi. The sequence goes on from CM061239.1 coordinate 106,785,267, forward strand.
AAAAAATAATCACGGACACAACATTTCCTAATGTCCTATTCATGTGCCCGCAAAGTCGGTGTTACCAGCGGTCAATCTTGTGCAATTTTCATCCTATATCATTTAAACGAATTACAAAAATCCAATTTTCATATTATACTATGGTTCTGGTTAAGACTATGGTGGCAATCCCCGAAAATGTGAGGCCTAAACTGGTCAAAATGCAAACAAACAGAGGTAATTCGAAACAATGACGGGTATAAATAGTTAAAGTGATGCAGAATTCCCTTCTAGGGGTAAAATTTCTTTACGCTCTCGCCCTGCATTTTTGCAGGGTAGAGGCGTAGAGCTACCTGACCCCTACTTATATATTATATAAACGCACCCAACTTATGGAAGATAAATCAACCTGCAACGGCATGATCTTTTACCAGGGTCCTAAAAATCAAATTTACAATGGAGAGAAGAAAAGAAAACGATTCAGTCTATTCAAGACCGCAATGGTCATGTTTCGTGGTCGGCCTAGCGAAAAACCAAAGGCAACAAAGCTAATAAACGTAGCTACAACTAATGATAATTTTAATTCAGATGAAAATTGGAAAAAGATTGTAGGGTCAGTGCGGCCTTTACATTCGCAGGACATTCGATCTCCGCCACCACAAATTCCGAGAGCAGCCAAGGCTTTCTCCAGAGCATCAACATCGTCGGATGATGATTTTTTTGGAGAATCTCCGGCTTTGGGCACAAGTAGTCCGACTTTGTCCACATCATCCTGGGGCACAAGTAGTTATGGATCGTGTAATAGTCTTCAAGAATTAACTGGATCAGGAAGAATGAAGCCGAGTGAATCGACAAATAGTTTAAGCAGAATGTCGGATAACATGAGTCGATACGCCTCTACTCTTAATCTTCATGACTTAGACGTTGACGAAGAGGTCGATGATGATGTTGACAATGACAATGATAATGATAATATACTAGAAATTTGTGAGGCAGATGACATGATTGATTCCAAGGCGGATGAGTTCATTGCTAGATTTTATGATCAAATGAAGAGCCAAGAATAGGGGGTCTTATATGCAATCTTCGGTTTTTCTGTTTCATATTCTATCATATCCCACCCTTCAGAAGACGCTTGTCTTGGTTCTAGGGGTTGAGACAGATTGTGAAACGGGAAATTAAACTTCAGTAACTCATAAGGTTAAATCGTGTAGATGCATGCATGCAGGCACGTAATACTTAAATGGTTGTTTTATCATCCCAGTAACAAGATGAATGTGGTGTTAATTACAGCATAAATTAGTTATTTGTGCAAATAACAAACTCCATTGATCCTCGGACACAACGGCGGACGCAGAAAAAAATTCACGGGGGCCGGAAAAATTAAGCTCTGAGTGTTTTATGCTAGTTCAATTTTTTATGCACTTATGCTGGTTTGCGCTCGGCCTCCACACAAGAAAACATCACCAATAATCAGCTAATCTGTGAGCACTAACAGATAAAATACATACTACTAAAATTTATAGGAATCTCAGGGGCACTGCCCCCTCTGCCCCCTAAATCCGCCTCTTCTCGAACATGAATATTGAACTGATCAAGGGAGTGATTACAATGAACAGAGAGCCGAGGCCTAGGAAATTAACCAAATTATATGTACCTGCATAAACCAAACATAATTTACTTCCTCCATATATTTTCTGGATCATTGGAAGTTATAAAAATGAGAGTTGAACTCTTTGAATAAAAAAATATCGCCTGGTGTAATAAACATGTTCAAAAGTACGGTACTTAACACTTAAAAAACAGGGGTCATAAGCAATCATTATAAAATGTACCATCAAAAATTGATCGGCGTATGGGTTCAATACTCACAAAACTAGAGTCAATCATTTTTGGATCGTTTATGATCCCTGTTTTTTGTGACGTAAAATCTTAACGCACTAAATTTATGTTTTCCAGCATAAGATAACGAGGGAAGAACCTAACTAAAGAAGATAATTAGGACTGAATAACGAACACTAAATTTATGTTTTATGCGTAAGCATCTATTATAAATGTTTCAAAAGCTACTCATAAAAAAATTGGAAGGAGATTACAAATTAGGACTGAATAATGGACATTTATCCTCGTTGAACTTGTTCATCGATATACTCGTTCCATGATTCCATCTCATGTAAAAGTTGTTTCTTTGAAAAACAATTCTCTCATATTAGTTGTTATCTTTAGTAACTTATAACCCGTGCCAAACATGGATCGATCGAGCATGAGTCAATATTAAAATATTAATATTAATAAATTTTTAATAAATATTATTTAAAAATGTATTTTTCGAGAATTGAATGATAAAAATATATAATAAATAAATAACTATTTAATTATGTAGTTATAGACAATCGAACGCTCGATGAACCCTGTATGAACCTAAAGAATTTAAAGTAAATAATAAATCTCGTATAATTACGTATTTGTAAGAAATCGAACCCTGGATGAAGCTAAAGAATTTAAAGTAAATAAATCTTGTATAATTATGTAGTTGCGAGAAATCGAACTCGAGTTAAGTGATAACCAAATTTGGTATTTTGGTACTTTGATACTTTAGTACCGCGCGTCATTTTCACATTGTTTTACTTATTAATAAAGAGTAAGTGATAACCAAATTTGGTAATTTGATACTTTGGTACTTTAGTACCGCGCGTCATTTTCACATTGTTTTGTTTATTAATAAAGAGTAAAGATTCACAACTATAAATTAGTGAATATTTTTATTAATCTATCAATTTTAATTTTAATTTTTCATCTTATATTTATCAAGTTAATATATTAAATATGGGTGTGATTAAAAATAAATATAATACTTTTATATGCGTAAATTTAAGAAGAATAGAACAAATCATCAATATACTTATATAAAGGAGAAGACGGGGGCGGTGAGGTGGCGCCTCTAGAATCACTTCGTTCTATTTTTCTAATTTTCTCAATTTTTCTCAATTTTTAATTTTAATAATTAGAACTTCCTTTATTATTTTCGATTTTGTTGGAAGGAAATTGAACTTTCTTTGATTTAGAAAATTACAACTTCCTTATTATTTACGAATTTGTAGGACTTGATAAAACTTTCTTTGATTTAGAAAATTACAACTTCCTTAATATTTTCGAATTTGTAGGACTTGATAGAACTTTCTTTGATTTAGAAAATTACAACTTCCTTTTTATTTTCGAATTTGTAGCCTTGATAGAACTTTCTTTTATTATTTTCAAACTTGATAGAACTTTCTTTGATTTAAAAAATTACAACTTCCTTATTATTTTCGAATTTGTAGGCTTGATAGAACTTTCTTTTATTATTTTCAAACTTGATAAAAATTTCTTTGATTTAAAAAATTACAACTTCTTTATTATTTTCGAATTTGTAGGACTTGATAGAACTTTGTTTGATTTAGAAAATTACAACTTTTTTATTATTTTCGAATTTGTAGGCTCTTATGTAAATAATTGCAATTTTCTGTTTTACTATTTTCAATCTTGATATAACTTTCTTTTATTATTTTCAAACTTTATAGAACTTTTTTTGATTTAGAAAATTACAACTTTCTTATTATTTTCGAATTTTTAGGATCTTATGTTAATAATTGCAATTTTTTCTTTTATTATTTTCAATCTTAATAGAACTTCTTTTTTTTAGTTTCAAACTTGATAAAACTTCTTTTATTATTTTCAAACTTGATAAAACTTTCTTTTATTATTTTCAAACTTTATAGAACTTTTCTTTTATAATACTTCTTGAATTTTAAACATAACGGATTTCCATATTATTCACCTTACAAACACCTATAAATTAAAGGTCATTCATAACAAAAAAATCTACACCGAAACTTTTTTACATAGTTTCAAATTTTTACAACCATATTTACAATCAATACAACTATGACCTACACCATGTTGGATGCTTTGAACGACAACAACTATACCTGGATGATAAGAGTACGAGTGTGTAGAATATGGGAATCTGTCAATCCAAATACTGAAGAACTGATCAGTCTTGACATGATTTTGATCGATGAAAAGGTTAATAAATCAATATACTTATAACTTATTAATTTATCAAATTGTATGATGTTATTAACTTTGCTAAGATATGTTGTATGACAGGAAAATTTGATCCATGTTACCATCCCGAAGATTCTGGTCTCTCGGTTCAAAAATCTTTTAGAGGAAGGCTCCGTGTACAACATCAAAAATCTAAAAGTTGTTTCAAGTACAGGGAAATATAGACCACTATCACGTGGGTCTAAATTGCTCTTCATACGCATAACGTTGCCTAAGAGATTGGAAGAAGGCATCGTCAACATATCACTCATATCACTGCATGGATTTCAGTTCATATGTCCAGATATGATTGATGCACGTATTAATGACACCAACATGCTGTCGGGTTTTCGATGCAGTAATATATTAGAGTAATATATAAGTAATACTATTATAAAAGTTATAATTCAAACTATCATGTTCTAATATTTTTTTTTCTATGTTGATTTAGATGTTGTGGGCTACTTGAACTACTTGGATGGCATTGAAGTTGTCAAAGGCGGTTGGAAAAAAAAGAGATCTCAAAATTGTCAGAAATTAGTAAGTTATGCGTTATATTAATTTTAATGTAACTGTTAATTGTTTTTATTGTTCTTGTAATTTTATATTACTTCTTTGGTTACCCCAATTTATTTGTTTTACTTATTTAATTTGTTCTAATTTTTTTCTTAAACAGCTCCATCACCAGTACCATAACTTTGTGGAAAAAGTTGGCCGAGATGGTTGATACAAATTTATACAAGGAGGATGGTAGACCCTATATAATAATTGTCACATCTACCCAGAAATATAAATCAATATAAATTTAGTATTTTATAAATTTAGTATTTTTTTTATCAATATAAATTTCCTTTTATATATATATGGCAATGATATCGGTCTAAGAAAATAAAAAATCAAACTATATAAACAAAAGGAATATGTAAATACTTTATAATATTACCTACCCAAATACAAATTTTATAGAATATATTTTATTTGATAATTTAAATAATTTTATAGATATTTATTTCACAATTTTTATTCTAATATTCTTTTTTAAACAAATATATTCTAATGCCGCTGATTTTATAGAATATATTTTATTTGATAATTTAAATAATTTTGTAGATATTAATTTCACAATTTTTATTCTATTATTCTTTTTCTTAACAAATATATTATAATTCCGCTGCGAAGCGCGGCTTAGTAACCTAGTTAGGGAGAAATGGAGAATTTGTTTAATTTATAGTGGAAAGTTTGAAATTGGGAATTGCAAGGGCATCAACTGGACTCAAAGTCTCGGAGTCTTCATCTTATGGAATTAACTTATACCATTCAAATTTTCCTATATGTTTGCCTCATCACCCATTAAAATATGGTTCATTATCCCAGTACCAAGTGTTTCAGTTGCCCTTTTTGCCCCTCAAATACTTTTCTGCCAACTACATTTTAATTGTCCTCATCATTGACATAAAATGGGTATTTTGGTAAGTACACATTATTTGGACAAAAAGTAGCTTTGTATAAATAGTTCTACTGGCAAACAAAAATCCCCAGAAGCAATTTTATAATCTTCTCACCCTGCATCCTTGCAGGGGCATCCTTGCAGGGGCATCCTTGCAGGTTACGTTTTGGATTGATATATAAAAGCTAACTCGCACCTTTAACGTAGACCCTCATCGTGTATGGACGACAAAGATCAATTTGTGTCTGGTCTCACTGTCGGACCATCCTGTTTAATAGATGGTCGCAAACATGGTAGAAGGAAGCAACGATTCACCCTGTTTCATGCAGCATTGGAAATGATAAACAGCGGCCCAAAAAACAAATCAAGGAAAAACAAAACATCGATTAAACGCAAGGATGACAAAATAAATGGTAACAAGAACAATAATGGTAAGAATACTGAGGGCTGGAAGAAACTTGTAGGATCATTGCGTCCTTTGCATATGCAAACTAGTCGATCTGCATCTTCGTCGCCTCAGCATTCCGAATATAGTGATTCAGCGCTAAGTTGCCCGTTACCCACTACTGCATCTAGAATTTCGAGCACGAGCAGTTATCCATCGCCTAATAATAATCTCCAGGAATTTGAAAATATGGGTACCATGAGCACCAGCGTATCTTCACCTAATAATTTTCAAGAACTAGCGAGTACGGGCTCCTCAGGCACCATGAGCCCCGGCGTTTCACCTACTAATCTCCAAGAACTAGCGAGTACAGGCTCCACATGCACCACGAGCCCCAAAGTATCACCTAATAACCTCCCAGAACTAGCAAGTACAGGCTCCTCTGGCACCATGAGCCCCAGTGTAACAACGGATAATCTCCAAGAAGTTGAAGGCACCATGAGCCACAGTGTATCGAATGATAATGTCGCTGATCTTGCTAGAGCGAGCAGAAGAAAAAACCATAGTTTATCATCTGGTAAACTTGGTGGACTCGGGAATAGAAAAGGCAAGATGGGTTCTAGCAAGTCTACTAGTAACCTTCAAGATTTAAGTTCGGACAAGATGAGGCCATATAAATCGGCTCTCAATCTTCATGATCTGGACTTGAACGAAGAGATTGAAGTGGAGGAAGATAGCGACGATAGATTGCTTGAGAATTTGAGGGCGGATACGTTGATTGATGTGAAAGCGGATGAGTTTATTAAGAAATTTTACCAGGAAATGAAGAGCCAACACAAGGAAAACGTCCGTCATCGTCCTCGACACTAATATTACAAGACCTAGCTAGATCTGCAAGTTATGGTGCATGCGTGCATCCTAACCGACCAGTTAATCATCTAGTACAATCGGAACATTCCTAGTTCCTAAACTACTTTAATGTAGTTGCGGACAACAAATGAGGTAAAGTAGTGGTAAAATTAATATAGAGAAGGAAAAAGGATGAGATGGTTATTCATCTGTACTTTGATGAATGAGTACTTATCTGCATGTATATTCTCAAATCTGTAAGTTTACTTTGTATTGATCATGAAACCGATCAATATCGGAGTCATGTTTCCACAGTGAAGATTGAATATTAGAGTACATTTTAAAATATATACGTGTTATATGATCAGCGATTACATACCCCTGTGAACTAATTGACGGAGTGTACGAAACTGATGAGTAGGATCAAAGAAAAACGAAGACGAACCAACTCATATAGAGAAGAGAGGCATGTGATTTTAAGTCACGTTGTCATACTCCGATACCCATCATGTTTGCACGTAATGCAGTGAGACTCTCGACCCAACCAAACGACTCTCAAATCGTTTAGGTGAATAACATAAGATTTAACGTTTTCTTAATTGGATGCTTTGCTTGCTTAGCATCTTATAATCCTAGTACTTAATAATTTAGAGGGAGTGAACACCACAAGAAAAAGGGGGTTTTGTGACCGAAAGTTAGCAAAAATCTGTCACAAAGTCAATTAACGACGGCAAAAAGTAGTTCCGTCATAAAATATTTTGCGATGACACATGTCTGTCGTAAATTCAATATTTTATTAATTTTTTTCCAGTAGAATAATATAATTTTAATATTTTACTTATTGATTTCCCGGCAAAACATGGATAATTTTCCCGCCATCCAAACTTGCGACGGAATGTTAATGTTTCCGTCGCCTATTATAATTTGCGACTATCCGTCACAAATTCCACCTGCAACCGCATTAAACTCCCAACATCCGACATTAATGGTGATTGGAAAAAATAATATATTTTATTGTAATTTACGACGGAAATAAGATCTGTCGCAAATTAGCACAATAATTGTATTTCTGGCCGTAGCCTTTTATTTGAACTTCTAAGCTTCACTTTTCAATTTTTCCTCCATCTTTTCATATTTTAGCACTTGGAAAAAATTGAATCGAATCGCTGTACCTCGTTACATACATCAATGTAAGTAATTTTATTTAATTCTTTGTTCATTCTACATTGTTCTTTCATTTTAATACCTTGCATTTTGAATTTTTTCATTGTATATTTATGTAGTTAGTGTATGTATGCATATGTAATTCACATGTATGTAATATAATTATATTTGTAGATGTCTTTTGATTGTAGTTGGATTTACCGACAATTTCATGATGACACAAATTGTTATACTCGAGAGTTTTTGAATGGTGTTGATGAATTTCTTAATTTTGCTAAAAGTCGTTGTGAGGAAGATGATGAAGAAATTAGATGTCCATGTAATCATTGTCTTAATGTTCTTTTAAAAAGTTTTGGTGAAGTGAGATTTGATATTTTAACATATTAGTTTTAGAAAAACTACACATTTTGGGATTTACATGGGGAAGGTGATGGAGAGTTATATGCTAGTAGCTCGAGAAATGTAGTAGATGACTATGATGATGTTTTTGATCCCTACGAGATGTTAAGGGATGTCGGAGCTTATGATGATGAATGGGATGACGAGGATGATAATATTGATGGTTCGGATCCGAACAACCAATCCTCTAAGTTTTCGAGTTTGAAGAATGATGCAGATGTTCCATTATATCCCGGAAGTACAAAGCACACAAAATTAACATTTGTTAGTAAGTTGTTGCACTTTAAGAGCACGCACGGGTGTAGTGAGAGGGGATTCAATGAGCTTCTCGATCTTATTGGGGATGTGTTGCGTGAAGATCATCAGTTACCATCAAATTATAACGAGATCAAGAAGATGCTTAAGGATTTGAACTTGGGATATGAGAAAATTCATGCATATAAGAATGATTGCATGTTGTTCTATGGTGATGATAGTGACAAACAAGAGTGCAATATTTATGGCACGGGCCGATATAAAGTAGCGAAAGAGGGCAGTAGAAAAAGCATTCCTTGGAAGATTCTGAGATATTTCCCACTCAAGTCGCGGCTCCAGCGGTTGTATATGTCAACCCATACTGCTGAGAGTATGAGGTGATACAAGACTAGAGACATCCAGCTGATGGGGAATAGTGGAAACAGTTTGTCATAAATTATCCAGATTTTTCGCGAGACATTCGCAATATCAGACTTGGACTTGCTACTGATGGATTCTCCCCATACAGCAATAAATCCTCGTGGATTAATTACTCAGTCTGGCCTGTTATAATTGTTGTGTACAATCTTCCACCTTCTATGTGTATGAAGGATTCGTACATGATCACGACTTTGCTCATACCAGGGAAGAAAAACCCCACGAGAGATATCAATGTCTACTTGAGGCCCCTTATTGACGAGTTGAGACAGTTGTGGAGTGATGGTGTCCAGACATATGATGCTTTTACGGATACTAATTTTACATTGAGGGAAGCGCTACTGTGGACAATCAATGACTTTCCAGCGTTAGCAATGTTGAGTGGGTGGTCAACCAAAGGCAAGTTGTCTTGCCCAGTTTACATGGGGGATGTCAGGGCTTCACAACTTCCTCATAGTCGGAAGTGTAGTTTTTGGGGAACAACAAAAAAATTTAGAAGATTGGGCCAGTATAGTCGACAAAAAACAGGGTGGGAAGTTCGCAATAAGTGTGTAAGAATAGGTTTTCCATTGCCCGAGAAAAAATATATGAAGTCTAGGGCTAATGGATTTGGTGTGACTCACAATTTTACACATTTCACTATCTTCTTTGAGCTCCCATATTGGCACTCACTACGCTTACGTCACTGCATTGATGTCATGCACACTGAAAAAAATGTCTTTGACAATTTTTTTTCATACTGTGATGGATAATAAGAAATCCAAGGATACCAATAATGCAAGAGCGGATTTGAAAGCATTTGGAATTAAAGAAGATTTATGGATGCGTGTAAACTCAAAACCTCGGGCATCATACACTCTTTCCCGCGAACAACAACTTCAGGTTTATAATTGGATTAGTGCACTAAAGATGCGAGACGGTTGTGCTTCAAATATCGCAAGATGTGTCAAGGATGAAAAAAAAAGTTAAGTGGCATGAAGTCTCATGATTGTCATGTATTTATGCAAAGGTTATTCCTTCTGCTTTTCGTGAGATTTTATCGAGTAATGTGCATGATGCACTTTGCAACTTATCAAGCTACTTCAAAGGAATATGCTCAACAGCGATAGTGTTGGATGATTTGGCGATCATGGAGAAAAATATAGTAAACATCATGTGTAGTTTGGAAAATATTTTTCTAGGAGCCCTCTTTGATCCGATGGAGCATGTTCTTATGCATCTTGCAGAACAGTGTAGACTTGGCGGTCCTGTCCCGTATCGATGGATGTATTGGGTTGAAAGACAGATGCGACGGATGAAAGTAAAAGTGAGAAACAAAACACAAGTTGAAGGTTCTATTGCAGAACGTTATGCTGAGGAAGAACTTGTAAATTTTTGTTCCATGTATTTCGAGCCTTCAGTTCAGACGGTGCACAATAGGATAGGCCGCAATATGGTTGATGGTAGCATGTGTGATCCAACAAAATTTGAGGTGTTCACATATCCAACAAGACTCTTTGGTGCATCAAATGGCTATTTTTTAGATGACAAGTTACTTAAAATCGCAGCTAATTATGTGCTCTTCAACATGCCAGAAGTAACCCCTTATAGATTGTAAGAATTCGAGAACTTGTTGTATAATTAATGATGCGAACAATTAATTATTTTTTATTCTCAAATATTCTAATTTATTTTCAGAGATTTCGAAGCAGAAATGAGGGCTCAAGATCCACAGATTAGTCTTGATGAAATGAATACACTTCTTGACACACAATTAAAAAAGTGGATGCTTAACAAGGTATATTGATATTTATATTTTGCGTTGACAAGATGACATACATAAAAAGATGCATGTTTGATAAATAATCATATTTTAGGTACGACAAGATCGTGACACTTACAAGCGGTTCAAGCACTTGTTGAGAGGCCCATCACCTTATGTTACAACTTATAGAGGATGTGATGTGAATGGTTATAGATTCAAATGCACAAAATCACATAGTGGAGTGCTAGTAAATGGAAGTTGTTATGATGATACCGTGAGTAACTACTATGGGCGTTTGGAACAAATTCTTGTAATGATTTACAATGAAGAGTATCAAGTGGTGTTATTCAAATGTCATTGGTTTGATAATAGACGAGGCATAAAGGTTGACAAAAATAAAATTGTTACAATTGACATGACATCAAAGCTAAGAGGGAATGATATTTTTGTATTAGCAAGTCAAGTCACTCAAGTCTATTATGCTCCCATTGTGAAGAATTTGAGAAGTAAGATGCATACGGTGATCACAACAAGAAGTCGTCCATTAGATGAAACTACTAATGCTTACAATGATGATACTCTTCAAGAAGAACCATTAGAGGATAGGCCAATAGAACTCCCATCCATCAATTTATTTGTTGATCTAACTCAATATGAAAATCGAATGATTGAGGAGCCATATCAAGAAGAAACCAGAAGAGGATGTTCAAAGCGAAGAAGAAAAAAGTGAAGATGGAAGTGAAGATGACGGTTATGATGAGATCGAGTAGAGTACTTGGTTATGTCTTAATAGTTTGTGTTAAAAATGATGTTTGAATATTTACTGAATTTGTTATGTACCCATATAGTATTTATAATTAAATGTTATTGTTAGTAACTTATGATGAAGTTGAAATTATATTTAAACTGCAATATTTATTGCATATGTTGATTGGGACATGTTAGTATTGGGCAGAATGCATATTTAAACATAACGTATATTCTAGAAAATTTTGACAATTTACGACGGAAAGTACTTAAACGCTGTCATAAAGTTTAATACTTGTGACGCCTCTTTAAGTATTCCGTCACAATTGACGACAACTTGCCATTTTCCGTCGCAATATACGACAGATTTCTCTCTTTCTGTCGTAAGTTATGGTGAATTTAGTACTAATGTTTTGGTAAAAATTTGAAATTCAGTAATGTATAATTAATAAACAATTTTTTTGAAAAATAATTAATTATAAAATTTTGATTATTAATATTTATTAAATTTCATTTCAAAGAAATTATTAAAAATATATGTTAAAAAATGATTATACTATTTAAATAATTATATTAGTAGGTCATATAATAAAAATAAATATGCTATTAGTTCTAATTACTGATCATTGATATAAAGAATTACAATAAAATAAAATATTAGTTGGTCATATAATAAAAATAAATCTGCAGAAATAAGAAATTGCAAAGGCGGGAAATCCAATTTTTTTTGTGAAATATTCAATTTACTAAAATGTGGAAAAGCCAGTTTTTTTTGTGAAAAATTCATTTTACTAAAACGTGGGAAAGCCAAATTTTTGTGAAAATTTCATTTTACCTGTTTGAGTAAAACGGTGTCGCTTTGTCCTTAATATGTATACCTTTTACCCCCATTCTACACACTTTTACACTTGCTCTCTCCCCTTTCCGCCTCTTCTCAATCACAGCTAGGGTTTTGAAAATCATCAAAAACATCCAAATCTTAATCTTTACTCAATTATCGATTAGGCTTTTATCCGGTCCAACTTTCCAGTTAGGTAATAATATCCTCTCTATTTGGGTGTTTTTTGTTTTGCCCTCTTTTCATTTTGTATATCACTTTTATAATCACTATCATTGCCCCTCGTATATGTATGTACGCTTCGTGTATCAATTTATACAGGTCGAGTTTGATGTTTTGATCAACTTTGTAAGTTGGGTATTCATCAATTTGTTGATTTTTTGATGGGTATTGTTTGGTTTTTGATTTTCTTGATTTTGTGAATTTGGGTGTTTTTATTAGGATTCTTGGTGTTTTTTTAAATTTTAGTTTTTGATGGTTTGTGTAAAAATGTTTTCTTTAATAATTTTTGATGATATTTTGGATCTGGTTCAGTTTAGATTATGGTGTTATTGTTAGTTCAGTGATTGGTTGTACATGGCTGTTGTTAATTGAGCTGATTAAATTATAAACTGTATATGACTGTTGATTTTTCTTGTGGTATGGGAAAGATTGTTCTGTTTTAAGCTTCAGTGGTGTTTTGCTTCAGTACATAATTTTTTGTTCAGTTTCATATGTCGTGTTAATATATTCAAGCTTTGTTGATTGTGGCATAATGATGTTATGTGTGCTAATATCATGTGTGAGAAAGAAAAAGTGGATCCCAATAACGCACCGATCTCTATATGGGCCAAGGTTGTTCGTGTGCGGAAGAATAACATCATTGGTGTTCCTCGCACAAAAGCTTCTGACATTATACGTATGAGTTTTATACACTCATTTACCTCATTTAAATATCATGCATGCACAAGGCGGTTCCATGAGCTTTAATTGATATTTTAGTTTTTCTGGTGGATATTTATTTGACTGATGTGATTTAATACTGTAGTTGTGCTTTTTCATGGTTTATTAAGTATTTTTATACATGTCTAGATCTGGTAATGTTTTAAAAGGTTTTTGTTAGCATACATAATATGTGTTTGCACTTTATTTTTGTTTTTTTTAAAAATAAAATTGCATAAAATGTGTATGTACATATGTATGAACTATGTGATGAACTGAGTTGCATTTAGATTCCACTTGCATATTATGCACTTGAAGTACCATAATTTGTTTCTGGATTAGAATATGTGGTAGTTATTAACAGGATTATGTGAAGTTAAAATGTTGCTTCATGATTCTAGTCATTTGATTCTCTTGAACGGATGGAACAAGTATTCAGTGGTTTTGCTAGTAGTGTAATTATATCATTCCTGCAACCTGAGTAGTGGATATACCTAAATTTTGCCACAATTAAAGAATATGTATATCTTGGTGAAAGGTTGGACTGCATTTTCTGAATATAAAATTGTGGTTTCCCTATTTGAAAGTTCAAATTCTTTTGAACGTGCAAATGTATGTATGATTAGCCATTGACTAAGATGAATTAATTTCAATATGTTATTCTTAGAATATGTTTGTACGTATTGGACAGTTTATTGTAATTTTGCATATATTTATTTCAGAACTTCTTTTAATATTTGTGTGTATATATGTGTTTGTAGCAATTGAGCGATCTCATAAGAGGCGTCGACGACACGATGATGATGAGTCTGGCGCTTCCACCAATGGCAGGCCTTACCACATGTCAGATGACTGTGTGATTCAAGTGGTGGACCAGACTGTAGCATATGCACGAAGGCACCCAGAAGAGTTTGGTCTTGCACCTGAGCAGGTCCTTACGTTGGAAAAGTCAGTGTCTGCAACAGAGGGAGATGATGAGCTGCCAGTAAACCATCCTTTAGGCATGGGGACTATGACGGAGCTGGTGAGAGTGATGGTCACGGTGTTGACTGACATCCAAGCACGCCAGGAACCTAATAACAACAATGTAAGTTATTGTTAAATGATAATTGTCTCAAGTATGTTACTTATCTTTTTTGAGTTGAACATGCTATATAAGCTCAGTAATCGTGTCTGCTTATAACTTTATAGGGCAAGAGTAAGTACGTTATGCGTGATATGCGTGAGGGTGATTTGAGCTCTGATGGGGATGATGTGCGCCACTCATCTCATTCTCCGCCTCCTGAATGAAGTGAAAATCAGCATATGAGGGGAAACTAGACTAGTTTTTGGGAAAGGGGTAGCTCTGGCGACTTATTTTGGAACCATATTAATGAACTTATGCCAGATATCTTTTGTAATTTTGGGATGATGTTGGCTTTCTATGATATATTATCCGGCCTGGTTGCCAGGCAATAGCTTGGTTCTAGTTCAGGTTATGACTTTATGTAGTTCATATTATGACTTTATGTTGTCCAGATTATGTATACTCTAGGCCATATTGCGGGGATGGTAAATCCTGGCTTTTGGTATTAAAAAGTTTGTAATGGATCATTTTGTTGTAGCTTTGACAAGTTTTAATATTTATGGTGATGAATATTTTGACTTTACTGGTGTAAATTTGATATGTTATGTTAGATTGGATTTTTTTTGTTTAAGGCAGGCCATAATTTCAAAAAAAACAAATGCTTTGTCTTTCATGTAGTAGCTGGGGATTTTCAAATATTACTAAAAAATTTATGAAAATTTCGTCATAAATTGATGGAACTAAACGTCGTATTGTGTGATGGATATTTCTGTCATATTATATGACCGATAAATCTGTCATAATTTGTGATAGATAGTTCTGTCATATTTTACGACGACGGACAAATCTGTCATAATTTGTGATGGATAGTTCTGTCATAATTTGTGATAGACAGTCGCTAGTATTCAAGTGGGGTCCCCTCAATTTGTGATAGAAATAGGAACTTGTGACGGAATAATGAATTTGTGACGAGGCATTTGTGACAGACATATTCCGTCGCAAGTTCAGGGATTTGTGACGGATTCTTTGTAATAATTCCGTCACAATAAGCTCTGCATTCTTGTAGTGTAAAGTGAATTTTTATCTTTTCAATAGTACTTGAAGTGATAAATATTGATTTGAATTGATGTAGACTTGCAGTGTCAATTCAAGATTCAGATTTAATCGACAAAATATGAATAATTAGCAACATACTTTACAGATCAGAAAACTGGAACATTTTTGAAAATAATGACTTTAATAAGAAATAACTTGTAATTACAAAACAAAAAATGTACGTACTCAATTTCACGTAGTCGGTCCTTATGGTCAGTTCCCCACTTGCGTTGGGAAACGAGTTCCCCAATTTCGAACAATAATACACGATGCAGATCAAAACGAGATCACAAAACGTGCAATTTCAAATGAATAAGAGATCATAAATTAACCAAGCTCCCTCAGGTGCAATTTAATCGTGCGAGTCCAAGTAATTCTGAATTATTTGTTTCGTGTGTACTAACATGGGACGTAGTGATAACTCCAGATCCCGATCTAGTCCTTCCTCGCCAGATCCCACGTTCAGAATGTGATTCTGCTGCAGGGGGTTCCTACAAACAACACCGGAGGGGGGTTTTTGCCCGGCGGCGCCTCCGGCGTGAGAATAAGAGTAGGATTTGGAAGAGTTGATAAGGAAATAGAGTAATCTAAAAATGGGTGTGTGTAAAGTGATAGAGTCTAACCCCTAAACTTTCTTTCCTTGGGCTATTTATAGTCTCAGGATTAGGGTTTAGGGTTAGGTACCTGTAATCATTAGCGTTGATTCCTATGCAGCTTGGACACCTGGCTCATGTGGATGGATTACACGTGTCCAGGTAAAAATTGTGGTTGTGTGTGCTTGTACGACTCTGACATGTGAGATGCTGATGCCAATCATTAGCAATCAATAGCTGTCATTAGCAAGTGGGGACCTTAGTCATGACTGGGGTGCCAGGTGGAGTCCTTAGTCATGACTGAGGTGCCATGTGTCATAACTCATTTTCTTTATTCTCACAATTTGGGCCTTTGGGACTGATTTTGAACTCATTGTGGGCCTTGATTACCAATTGGGCTATTTGTAGCCTATCATTTGCCCCCCCACTCCCCTATGCGGATTTTCTAGATGGGGGAGTAGAACATTCATGTCTAGCCATGTTGTTGTATCTACTGAGAAAAAATTGGTTTGATTTTGCCCCCCAGTCCCGGATTGTGGACAAGGTACAGGGTCCAGGACTAGAGGTAACATATTCTCTTCCAAAGTCCAAAGTATCATAACCTTGGGTAACTTAGAAGAACAAATTGGTTTGATTTTGCCCCCCCCCCCAGTCCCGGATTATGGACAAGGTTCAGGGTCCGGGACTAGGAGTAGCGTAGATTCTTCACAAGTCCAAGATATCATAACCTTGGGTAACTTAGAAGAAAAAATTGGTTTGATTTTGCCCCCCAGTCCCGGATTATGGATAAGGTACAGAGTCCGGGACTCGGAGTAGCGTAGATTCTTCATAAGTCCAAAGTATCATAACCTTGGGTAACTTAGAAGAAATTTTTTTGTTTGATTTTGCCCCCAGTCCCGGATTATGGACAAGGTACAGGGTACAGGGTTCGGGACTAGAAGTAATGTATTCTCTTCACAAGTCCAAGTTAACATAACCTTGGGTAACTTAGAAGAAAAAATTTGTTTGATTTTTCCCCCTAGTCCCGGATTGTGGACAAGGTACAGGTTCTGGGACTAGAAGTAATGTATTCTCTTCACAAGTCCAAAGTATCATAACCTTGGGTAACTTAGAAGAAAAAATTGGTTTGATTTTGCCCCCCAGTCCCGGATTGCGGACAAGGTACATGGTCCGGGACTAGAAGTTTAAATATTTTTTGAATGTTAAATATTTTTTGAAATGTTTTTAAATTCTACGGAAAAAGTTTTGTTATAATTATCTCGAACAGTATTTTTGGAAAAGGTAGTTTTATTTTAGGGAAAATAAATATTACAAAAAATAATGTTTTGAAAATATTTTAAAATATTTAGAGAATATATGTAGAAAATATTTTGTGTAATTTACCCGAGTGATTGAGGCTTCGTAATTTCTTGGAAGAAGAAGCTGGCTTGTTAATATTTGCAGGACTCCACGCGTGGACCGGTGTTGTGTTGCCTTAATCCGGGTTACAATTTGTCCGTACTAATGAACAAGTCCAGGACTATATTGCCTTGAATAAAAAAATTCTTTAAACGAAATTCTTTGTTGCTTGCGAAATTTTCATATTAGGATTGGGGCAACTTTGGCTCACGAGACCTGCGCGCTGTACTTGTTATTGCAATTCTCCAATCCACATAGTCCATGTCCACAACTCCACGGCTTGGTCTTTATTTGAGGATAATTCACACTTCCGAACTAGTGCCATTTTATGTAATTGCTAGTCAAATAAAACCTGGCCCACTTCAAAAAGAAAATGAACACCTTTATTCCTGTCCCAGGATTTGTGTAAAAACAATTTTTTTTTTGTTTAATCACTTCTAAAACTCCACTAGCCAAATTAACTGATATCCTGCTGCTTTTCTTTTGTCTGGGAGTTGTTTACTCCGGACTAGTAGCCACGTTCAAGTTCCTTGAACTAGAATTCACAAAAGATGTGGAGGGTGTGTGACCTGGTGTCTTTGAGTCGAACATCTTGTAAACTAGTTGCTCATTTCTTCCTCCCAAAGATAATACATAACTTCTTTTTATTTTAAAGTCATACCTGGTGTCAGTTTTTATATTAAAGCATAGCTATCACTTTATGTTCGTAGCCTGCGTTTACAATATTGGACCATTTGCAAGCATTGAACAAACCAATACTTAAAACCAGATTGCCATTTAACTCTGCTTCAATTTGTTTGTTCTTTTTCCTCGAGAATCCCCCATCAATTTATTTTCGTACAATTGCTATTACCCCACTCTCACTTTTCTAGTTGGAATTTGCCTTTGTTCTAGAAAATGCAAGCAACAGCTTTTGTTTGTACCTCCCACGCGCAGCGTCTCAATGATCCACGCGGGTTCACATCATTACAATTATTAGAGTCCATAAATAACCCCAACTGCTCTCTTCTTTTTTCATTCTAACTTTTCACCAAAGATACACAGTCTTGCTTTGCTTTCCAGTTTTGCAAGTGAGTCCCAGCTTTCGCTTTTTCCCGTGGCTTCCACTCTCGCAGCAACAAGAAGAAATAGCCTCGACCCCTATCTTCGTGAGTTTCTTGTTCATCGTTTTCTGCCATTTTTATGACTATCTCTTTTTCTTTACTAATTTTCGCTCCCTTTCACTGTTTGCTGTCATTTTTCCATTGCTGGGTTCATCGTTTTGTTTTCGTTGTTTGATTTTGGTAAAGCTTGGGTTTTGTAAATGGAAATCTGCGTTTTTTGGGTATAATGGTAGTTTTTGAGCTGTGTATTTACCATTGTACGTGTACGCAGCAGATTTTTGTTCGGTGTTTGGTTTTGCGATAAACGTGTTTCTGCTTTTTTTTGTAATTGGCTAAGCTTACAGAATACCCAAGTTCTGACTTGATGGTTTAAGGTCTAGGTTTTGTGATTGGGTTCGAGTTGACGGGTTGTGGCTACACGCGTATGTATACATGTTTTAGGAATTTGCATTTGTTTTGCTGGTTCGGCTACATAAAATCTGAATAAGATTTAGAGGTCAGGGGTGCAGGGGTTGGGTTCGGCTAGTGGTTATCCGGATTGTAGTTCATATTTTGGTGTTTTATTTGTAATGTTGTTGTCAAGTTTTGTTTTTGTGAGCTTAACTCCTGATATGAGTATAAAATGTCTTGGTTTCAAGGTTTGTGATTTGTATTAGTGAATTTGGGTTCAGTATGTTGTAAATGGTTTGTATATATGTGTGCTTTTTTTTTTTGCAAAATTTGAAGTCTGGACTTGTGTTAGTTCAGAATTGAGGTAGTCGTGTCTTGGTAATGATTTATGTGGTCTATAAATGTGTAACTGTTGGATTGATATTTTAACAAAAAATGTTTCTGACTTTATTGTATGATGGCTTGGCTAAAAATAAACTGAATAATGGCTATATGATCGGGGTGTGAGGTTTTATATTCTAGATCACATACTTGAGTCATGGATAAAAAACAAAAAATACCTGTACTTTCCCGAATTAAGACTAAAGAGCTTCCCCCGGGTGAGACCCTTAGTGATTCTCATGGTTATTGGGCTGATGCTGACTCTTATTTTGTCAAGAAGGATCCCGATGTCCCTGACTTCTTTTACTACCGGGACCTTAGCTATGAGTTTGAAAATCTTTAGGAGTCTAGTCGTCTAGAGTTATATGATCGAGTTGCCATGGATCGGGAATTTGCTCAGGATCCGGGAGTGAACACTCCCCATCTTCCTCTTCTAAATATTGCCTTCTCGGAGAATATAGATGAGTTACTCTGAGCTGTCTTCCACTTAGATGATGCGATCTCATGGAGATGGCCTGAGCCTGGTGAGAGAATTTACCACAGACCCGGGGATGGGTATGTAGGAGTTTGGTTAGAGCACTTACGGTCTGGGTTTCATCCACGTTGTCACCAATTCCTTAAAAATCTTTGTAAGTATCAGTATGAGATCCCGGTAACCCAGATAACTCTGAATGCCATGAAATGGATTAGCTGGTTTCTAGGTGCCTGTAACAAGAGTAACTATCTCCCAACTTATAAACTCTTCCATCATCTCTTTAGACTTGTTCATTCGACCAATACTCCTCTCTATGAGTTCCGTTTCTGGGCTAAGGAGTGTGGTTATGACTCTAGTGATGCGAAACCTGTGATGATGGCACAATCCTTAAAATGGTGGAATAGGGAGTTCTTGTTTCTTAAGGGTCTAGATCTTGATTATATGCCATTGTTCATCAAGGCCGGCGTTATTGAAAATTTTCAGGTCTATGATCTTCGTGGAGAGGCCTTAACCAAGATCCATGACTTCTGTGAGGGACTTGGTACACAACTTACTAGGGATTCTTTCATGAATCATAGGACCTTATATGTAATGGGATGTAAGTTTGCTTAGTAGTTATAACTCTTCTGCATATCGTTTATTCTATGTTTCTTGTTGCATAACTCTTTGTTGTTTGGAATTTCAGGTTTACCAAGCTATAACCCGGAATACCAAGTTCGGACCAGAATGTCTCAGTCCGCAAGAGACTTAGCTGCAGCACTGAAGAAGCTTGGAGGTGTGTATGACTTGAATACCAAGAACAACGAGTCTGGTAGAGAGAATAGCACTCGGGGAGCTCCTGAATCTGGTGGGATTGGGACCGGGGGTGCTCTCAAGGTTGTGGAAGAGGTTTTTGAAGGGCAGGTTAGTTTGAAAAGGAGGAAGAAGCAGGACATGGTTGTATCCAAGTTTGGGAATATGAATGTTGATGCTGTTGTTGAAAGGAGTCGTGCAGCCAGTGGTTCAGGAAAGGATGTGTTGGTCCTTGACTATTACAGAAGGGGGGGGGGGGGGGTTGAATGCAATACTGATAAATCTCAATCTATGTTTTCAACAACAAGAAATAAGATCAAGGATTATCAGTTTATCAAATGCAAACACAAGTAGACACACGAGTAATTCTCACAAAATAAATGTTTAATTTATTTTGCAATGGGTTGCTACAACCTCAACAAAATGTTTGTTTTCTTGAGCTTCGGTTTCTCGAGTGATTACAAAGAATGAATTGAGAGATAGACTAAGTAGGCTAAACCTATCACTTTCAATCACGGGTCTTGTGAAGCTGCTGTCATTTTCAAGTGGCAGCTTCTTACAATTTGCCTGCCCGTGATTCTTTCCTAAATTGCTATACAGACAGCTTATCAATACATATCAAAGCAATCTAGAAACATTCTGTTTTAAGCTAACACAATTCAGTAGATGTAGATTTGTCATACTTTGGAATTGGCGAGCTTTGTCATGTGATCTCTCAAGCTTCAGTCGTAGTCTTGCAGACCTGTTACAGTGTTGGGATACTGCAGCACGCCTGTTTCTTGAACATCCAAACTGTCACGAGTTTGACTGGGTTGTTTACCAATGCAAATGTTATCCCTTCATGACAGTATCCTGATGGCTAAGCTTGCTGTCACAGGAATGCTCTTTTGGTGACATTAAGAAATCCCCGCTGAAGGTGCTGTCAGGATTTCCAAGCTTGCTGTCAGGCTAAGGTAAAGTTGTTGTCAGAGGGCTTCCGCCAATGTTGCTGTCAGAGTGAATGTACTGTCGTGACTCGCAACATGCTGTCTTCTTGTAACCTTACTGTCAGCGTTGTGACAGTAATCTTTATTTTTGCTGTCCATCTTGAGTACTTCTTGAGGCTTGAACAAATAAATGAACTTCTACCAAGATGCACTAGAATCTTATTTGTACAAAATAAAACGGTTACAAAGACATACTCTGGTTGTGACAGTATGTTCATACTTAATAAAAATTAAGTAAATAAAGTATCTAGTTAAGTTGCCTCATAGCTATCACCCATAAATCCTAACAATCTCCCCCAGTTTGTTTTTATGGACAATAACAACAAATTTACAATTAATACATGCTGACAACTTAACTAACAAGATCAGAATTTAACAAAAGATTTTTACTTAGCTTCAGATTTCTTTTTCTGTCTTGCTTCATCCTCTCTGTTGAGAGCTTCCTTAAGAACTTCTTTGAGTCATTCCACCATTTCTATTTCATCAGGAGTGATAGCCTCATCTTCAATCTCATCAATGTGTTTTTGGAGTGTCTTGGAGAGACATACCCTAGCATCCTGAAGATCCAACCATAAGTCTTTGCCAAAAGCATGAGTTCTGAACTTCAGTGTGCCATTAAAGTCTTTGAATCTACTTCCAGGGTATGCATTTAGAGTTTTTCTCCTTGACTTGTCCAGCTTTGAGTCTTCACCCTTTCTTGCTTGAAGAATGCCCTCAATCTCAGAAGAGCATTGTTGTTCCAATGGATGAATTGATCCAATTACTAAGAAGAGTAAGTTTTTCAGAGCACTGGTTCTGAGTTTATGAAAGCTTCTTACTGGAATTTCTTCCCATATGAACTTGATTCTCAGAGGATTCTCAAGCATACAAGATTGGTAATTGGGTCTTTCACTTTCCACCCTGTTGGCTTCTCTGCTTTTATCCAAGAATGTATCTTCTGTATCTTCAGTGGTTTCTCTTTTTGTAGGCTCTGAGGATTCTTCTTGACTTGGTTGGGTTTGCACCACTTCTTCAGGAATATCATCTTCATACTCAACCATTTCTTCATCAGAACATTCCAGTAAGTGGGCAATGTCACTATCATCAAACAGTGACCAATCCCCAAATTTCTGATAGAATTCTTCATCTCTCACAGCTTTGTATGCCAACACATGGTTCATGATACTTTCAGGGACGTTGTCATAACCTTACATTAGATTGACCATCCTTACCAAGTAGAAGTATTCAAATCTCCTTGTTTCTGTTCTCCTTGTCATTGAAAGAGTTGCTGATACATCATATGATGACACTTCCATGGTGAAATCCTTTTTGACTTTCACAAGTCTTGATGCATCAAACCAAAGAACATATTCAGTTGCTTCATTGTTGTTATCCAACTTTACCTCGACGTTCTTGATTTGATCAGCTTCCTTTTCCAAAAGATCCAGAGAGCTGTAGAGTTTTGATTGGATAGGCTTCTTCAAATTCCTGCCAAGCCCAGTGGCTTTCTCCTTTCTCGAGTACTTGTGTTTTCCTTTTATTGCTTTTGAAGTCTCCTCAGGTTCAGGTTCCTGTCTAGAGAACCAGGCCTTTGCTAAGGTTTTTGTCCTCTTTGGCATGACAGTAGGCTTGATTCCTTCCTTGACAGCATCTTTGTTGACAGTGTCCTCCATGACAGTATCTTTTTCAGCATTTATACTGTCAATAGCACATCTTAAGATATTTGCCTCCAAAGCTTCAAGAGTCACCGACTCCTCTTCTTCTGTTGCTTCAGCATCTTCCTTTTCTTGTACAGGAGCTTCTTCTTTATTTTCCTCCTGGGACTTTGATCCAACATTCCCAGAAGTGCTTCCACTAGCATTTCTTGTTTCTCCAGTTCCTCCACTACCATCCAACTCATCATCTTCATCATGAGGAACATCATAGGAGTAGCTTTCTCCTTGTTCAGCTCTGTTGGAGATTGCTTTGGAGATAATCTTCTTCATAGTGGAGCTCAGTTCCTTGTCCCTTTTCACCAGTAAGTCATAAATTGTTTTGACAGCAAGAACTCTTTCCTTGTTGGCTTTTGAGTTGAAAATCATGTTTAACACCTTTAAGATTGACTTTGAATCCATTATTGAAGTGCCTCTTAGACTCATGTATGCACATCTCCTGCTACCACTTTTGGTGGTACTTTCATAGTAGACACAAAATGGATTGGTGTAGACTTCTGGGAGTTTCTCTGAAATTAAACTCAGCATTTGCAGATGCAAGATCTCATTGAAGGCTGTATGGTTTGCTGTGATTTTGTTCTTCATTACTGTTAGCACTCTTGCTTGAAGACTCTGCAGCAGCTGCATGGTAATGAAAATCCCAGTGTTTGGGGAAACCTTCTTTTCCTGAAGCCTTCTTTGAGACAGGCTCCCCCTGAGCAACATCCTGTTTGGGGAAACCTTCTTTTCCTGATCTTTCCCTTCCTGATTCTGCCTTTTGAGATTTTGATCTTACCCCTTTCTCCCCCTTAGGTAAGTTGGCAGCATCAAGATTGTCAGACAGAGCATGAATGGCTTCCTGAATGACAGAGAATCCAGAGGCCACCATGGTAGACAAGCTGTCAAGTTTGGATTCCATGGACAGACACCTGTTCTCTAGATCTTGCAACCTGAAAGAAGTAGAGGGGCCACCTGATCTTAACCTACTTGAGGGTGAAGGAAAAGATTGGGGCTTGGAGGCTGTGGGGTTCTCACACTCTCAGTGTTTTTTTGAGTGATCTCATCACTCCTCACAAAAGAACTCTCATGGCCTAAGGCCTGGACATGTGAGGCTCCCTTAATTTCACTCTGGACATGCTCAAGTCCCTCACCTTTTGCCAGCTCATTTGGCTGCCTCTCATTTTGATGCTCACCTCTCTTTTCTTTTATCTCTCTTTTCTTTTGCACACCCGCACTCATCCTAGATGCATGGGTATGAGCAGTACTTACATGCAATGAAGTACATGGTTTAGAATGTACCTTTAAGAACTGAGATAGTGGCACATCATCATCAGAAACATCCTCGACAGTTACAGCATCAAAATCAGGCTGTGAAGAGATGACAGGAGCGTCGCCATGAATGTTATTGTCAGTTGGAAAATTGACAGTAGGTTCCACTACAACTTGGACAGCAGGTTTGGTCATGATAGTGACTTCAACTGAGTCCTTGACAGCAGAATCACCTGTGACAGCAACATCCACAGTGTCTTTGACAGCAACTTGGGCTGTGACAGCATCTTTCCTGAGGTAAGATTCTCCTTGGAGATTGAACAAGGTACTGGCTGTTTCACTTTCTAGCAGAGTTGTACCTTGCTCTTTCTCAGTGTTTGAAGGAGTGGTGTCCATATCACTTTGAGAAATGGGTTCTTGTGGACCACTGAAAGGGGGCTCATCCATGATTGGAGATGGATGATCAAAACCTGAAGGGTTGGGACTGTCCCCCTCTCTAGGTTGTGGAGAAGAAACAAATGAATGTGTAGGGAAGGAAGAAGGTGAAAGTGGAGAAGAGAATGATGGCTGCTCCACAGATTGAACTTGTGAAGCATCAAAGAGGGAAATGAAATCCTCACTGTGTCCTGACTCCATGTGTGTTTCTGCAAGTGGAGGCTCCTCATGAGTTGGACCATGAGGTTGTGCAGACTCTTTACAGGGTGCCTTGGGAGAAAGGCAATTTCAATAGATGTTCCTTGTTGAGAAGGCACATCTAGGGAGGAGTTTATTTCCCTTGATTCCTCTACAGTCTTTTGGGAGACTGCAGGGTGGCTGACAGTGGTTTTGGTCCTCTTAGCTCTCTTCTTCTTAGGCTCAGGAGGAACCACTGTGGGTTCTGTTTGACTACCTTCCTTATTTGCTGCACTAGGTGCAGGAACTCGCTTTTGACTCTCAGCACTACCACCAACATCAGTTTCTAGGGATCTTTTTCTGGATTCTTGCAAGGCTTATCTCTGTACTTTGGGAAGTCTAGAGAACCTAGGCTGAATTTATGGGGGTAGAATGGGGGTTAACTGAATTTGGGTCTAATCCAGCTTCATTTTCAAGAGTGAAGGTGTCATAACCAGAAGGCAATGGAAAATCAAGGTCAGTCACTTGATCAACCATGTGTTTGGTGAAACATAGTGGAATATGTGCATTTAAATTCTGTGAAGTGAGAGTTGTGTGAGTGTTTCTTTTCAGTACTGGGCACACTTCTAATCGAGGGGCATTCTCATCAAAGTCACATAAAGAATTAATGCATAACATTAGAAAGTGAGGATAGATGTTTACCTTCTTACCTATGGCAGCCTTGAGGTGTGCAATGAGCAGCTTTCCAACATCCACTTTGTACCCATGAACAAGAGAGTGAATGAGCTTCTTGATGTAGGTGGGAATTCCATTCCAGCCGGTGGTCTTAGTAGAGAACACCTTCACCATAGCATCAAACACCATACTCCATTCCCTGCGGAGATATTTCCTGTCCATTTCACCAGAGGGGTACCATTTTGTTGTTCCCTCTTCAAGAATAGGGCCAGAATACCCAATCTTCAAGAAGAGCTTCTTCAGGGTCTCATCACTAGCAAGCTCAGCATAATCCTTTCCTGGTTCTAGCACAATTCCCAAAGCTGCATTGATGCCCTGAACAGTGAGAGAGTAGTTGTGCTCCTTGATTTTGAACTGAATGGAGAAGATGTCACCATCTTCTTGAGCAACGACTGTCTTCCAGAAATTTTCAATCCTGTCTAGGTCAAGAACATGAGTGGAGGTAATTGCATACCCAAGATAGGACTTATTCATGAAATAAACAAGCCCTTTGAAACCCTCGCCAGCATCACTTGGAGAGTAGATGTCAGCAAAGTTGGTTTGTGAAATTGATTGTTTGGGGGCCATTTGTTTTGCTTGAGAGAAGAAGAGAGAAGGTATGAGATGAATTGCTTGGGGATATGAGAAAGGTGAGTGTTGTGTTTGCTTTTTGAGAACAGTTGTATGCTTGATGAATTTAGAGGGAAGTTCAAGCGTTTAACTGACAAAGTGGAAAAGTGAAATCGTGTCTTAACCCACTTAGCAGTCATGTGGGTTACTGGCTGATTTCTCTCTCCTTGTGGAGGATGAGTGTCCAATTTTAACGGTCCACTAATTTGACAGTAACCTGTGCGCTCAAAACAACCGTGTCAGTAACTTTGGTGTGATGACATCATGTTTTGCGTGACAGAAACATTTCGTGCAAAACTTACTGTCATCGTTAAGTTCTCATATGATAGTATCTTTTACGAGTCATGACAGAAGGTTGTTTACTGCTGTCGAGAAGTTAGTTGTCAAAGAACTATGACAGCAACTTTTCTGGATGACAGCAACCTTTGCAGGAAAACAACAACTGTCAGGACTTTGTATTGAAACTGTTATGATTAATAACTTAACTAAAGACACACGAGTTAAACATTTACAATATTTATTACTGATTCATTATTCATTCATAACAACATTCAACCAGTTAAGCAATTAACAAGTAACAACACATACATCAAACAAGAGGAGAAAATAGAAGAAAATTGATAAGCTTTATTAATTAGAAAGGGTTAAATTACTACAATTGGTGAGATTAACTATTCATTACAGTCTTTCTTAACCAATTCTAGAACTTCAGCCCTAACTATTTCTTCAGATGTTCCTTCCTCCTTGAGGAGTGTTTGAAACTCCTTTTCCTCTTCTTGCTCTTTAGCCTCTTCAGTGGCCTTAGCAGCAAGTTTCCTTTCTTCTTCCTCATCGAGGATATCCCATAACTCATCAAATAACGCTTCTACTTCTTCATTGTAGGGCTCACTCCCACAAGGCTTAGGCCTGTATTCAATTCCTGCTTTGTTTTCCATTTTACCCTCTTTCTAAATGATTCACTAATATAGCCTAAGACTCATTTTATAGGCATACTAGGTTAAGGAGGGATGTAAACGGTCAACAGTTTGGAATACCCATACAACTACCATAGATTGCAATAAAGTGATGTCTACCACTAATACAACAATCAAGGCAAAACTGACCAATTAAGGAGAATCCTTGACCAATTTTAGCAGTAAAAACCATGCAAGTTAATGTCATACTTGAACAAACTATCAAAATTGAGACTAGCACAAAATTCAATTTAACAAGGTCAAAGTAAACATGCTGTCGAAAATAGATAGTGATTTAAGTAGACAGTAACTTTTCTCATGACAGCAACTTCTGAAGTTTTTACTGTCACAAGCTTCATTTGAATAATAGAATGAAAAACTAGTAAGTTAGCATACCAGATTTAGCATTCCAAATTCACTTACCAACCTGTTGAAGGTTGCTTCATCCAGTGGTTTTGTAAAAATGTCTGCAAGTTGCTTTTTGTGGGCACATAGATCAACTTCACAATTCCTCTTTCAACATGCTCTCTTATGAAATGATGTCTGATATCAATGTGCTTAGTTCTAGAGTGTTGAACAGGATTATCTGAGATGGCTATGGCACTAGGGTTGTCACGGTAGATGGGGATATTATTTAACACTAAGCCATAATCCAACAGTTGATTCTTCATCCACAAGATTTGTGCACAACAACTTCCATCTGCAATGTATTCAGCTTCTGCAGTTGATGTAGAAACTGAGTGTTGCTTTTTACTGAACCAGGATACCAATCTTCCACCAAGAAATTGACAGCTTCCTGTAGTGCTTTTTCTGTCAATCCTACATCCAGCATAATCTGAATCAGAATACCCCACTAGCTCAAATCCAGTGTTTCTAGGATACCAAAGGCCTAGATTAGGAGTGCCCTTAAGGTATCTAAAAATTCTCTTGATTGCTACCAAGTGTGACTCCTTTGGATCAGCTTGAAACCATGCACAGAGACATGTAGCAAACATTATGTCAGGTCTGCTACCAGTTAGGTAGAGAAGAGATCCAACCATGCCTCTGTATGCACTAGAGTCCACTTTCTTCCCTTTGGAATCTAGATCCAGACTAGTTGAGGTAGAGATAGGAGTCTTGGCAGGTGATGAGTCTTCTAGGTTGAACTTCTTGAGAAGTTCCTTGACATATTTTGTTTGACAAATGAAGATCCCATCATCTTTCTGAAGAACTTGTAAACCAAGGAAGAATGACAGTTCTCCCATCATACTCATCTCATACTTGTTTCTCATTAGAGATGAAAACTTCTCACACAACTTCTCATTTGATGAACCAAAGATGATATCATCAACATAAATTTGAACCAGAATGATGTCTTTGCCATGATGCTTGTAGAATAAGGTCTTATCTACTACACCTCTTGTAAACTGGTTTTCCAATAGAAAGGCAGAGAGGGTATCATACCATGCTCTTGGACCTTGTTTCAATCCATAAAGTGCCTCGAACAGCTTGTACACAAAATCATACATTTCAACATCTTCAAAACCAGGAGGCTGTTCAACATACACTTCTTCATCCAACCCTCCATTTAGAAAAGCACTTTTGACATCCATTTGGAACACTTTGAAGTTACAGTGTGCATCAAAGGCTAGGAAAATCCTGATAGCTTCAAGTCTGGAAACAGGTGAAAATGTCTCATCATAGTCTATTCCTTCCTGTTGATAGTAACCTTTAGCTACTAGCCTTGCCTTGTTTCTAGTCGCATTCCCATTTTCATCTAACTTGTTTCTGAAAACCCACTTTGTCTCAATAACTGACTTTCCTTTAGGTCTTGGAACCAATTTCCATACATTGTTCCTTTCAAACTGGTTGAGTTCCTCTTGCATAGAAATCACCCAATCAGAATCTAACAATGGTTCATCAATTGCTTTAGGCTCTATTTGAGAAAGAAAACAAGAAAACATGCTGTTAGCAGAAACATTGTTCCTGGTCCTCACCCCAGAAGAGGGATCTCCAATTATTAGATCATTTGAGTGATCCCTGTTCCACCTAGTGGTTTTAGGCAAACTTCTTGTTTGATTTGAGATAGTAACCTCAATTAGAGGAACTGATTCTTCACCAGGGCAATTGTCTCCACCATTTTCTTCAATGTCTCCAGAGTCACCATCAATTTGAGTATTTCCTGTGATGGTCTGTGACTGGGCTGGAGTTTGATTAACATTATCTTCAATGACAGCATCCTTTTCTCTTTCAACAGTTTGAGTGAAAATAGGTTCTTCATTAACAACTTCTTCTTCCTCCAAGTATCCTTGATTCTCAAATCTAAGAATCTGCATTTGACCTTCTTTATGCAGTCTAAGAAACTTGGTTTCATCAAATGTGACATTCACACTTTCATCTATGATTCTGTGTTCCAAAATATAGACTCTGTAGGCAGTCCTTTTTAAAGCATACCCCATGAAAATGCCTTCATAAGCTTTGGTGTCAAATTTCCCTTTCTTTTCATGGTTGTCTTTCATCGCGAAACATTTGCTCCCAAACACATGAAAATACTTGACAGTAGGTTTCTTTTCATTGAGCAGATAGTAAGGAGTGTTCCCATGAGTCTTGTTGATCAAGGTTCTGTTCTGTGTGTAGCAAGCTGTGTTGATAGCTTCTGCCCAGAAGTATGTGGGTAATTTTGCATCATGAAGCATAGTTCTGGCAGCTTCAATGAGAGTCCTGTTCTTCCTTTCTACAACTCCATTCTGCTGAGGAGTCCTTGCAGAAGAAAATTGTTGTACAATTCCTTCATCTTTACAGAAGTTACCAAGAGTGGCATTTCTGAACTCAGTCCCATTGCCACTTCTTATCATTTGAACTTTGGCATTTGGAGCTCTTTCAAGGACTCTTAAGTGATCAATGATGACTTGAGCTGCTTCATCTTTTGATTCTAGATACTTCACCCAAGTATACCTAGAATAGTCATCCACCATAACTAATGCATATCTCTTCTTTGATAATGATGGAACATTGACTGGTCCAAAGAGATCCATGTGAATTAGTTTGAGTGGTTCAGTGTTGGTGTTGACGTGCTTTGATCTGTGCACAGCTTTCCTCAGTTTTCCCATTTGACAGTCCTCACACAGTCATTCTTGACAGAATTCCTGTTGAGGTAGTCCTCTCACTAGTTCCTTCTTCATTAGCATATTCATTGTTTTGAAGTTGAGGTGTGAAAGTTTCATGTGACAAAGCATACTGTCACCAACAGTAGCTTTACTGTAAAAACAGTAAATCTTGTCCTTATTTGTTGATCTTAAGTCAGCAACAAACAGGCTTCCTTTTCTTACTCCTTTCAAAGAAAGGCTTTCATCCTTCTTGTGATAGATGTTGCACACCATCATGTCAAAATCAACCTTGAATCCCCTGTCACTGAATTGGCTGACACTGAGCAGGTTGTGCTTTAATCCATCAACAAGTGCAATATCATTTATGACAACATTTCCAATTTCCAAATAGCCATATCCCACTGTGTAACCCTTGCTGTTGTCTCCAAAGGTTATAATTGGGCCAGCTTTCTCTACAAATTGTGACAGCGGGGTTTTATCACCAGTCATGTGTCTAGAGAAGCCACTGTCAATAATCCAAGTGACCTGCTCCTTATTCTTACCCTGCAAGACAAATTGTATTTAAGAGGCATATGGCACCCAATCCTTGTTGGGTCCAGTCACTTCAGTATCATAAGCATAATCATCATTTTCAACTTTAATCAACTCATCAGGAATCTTCTATTGGACTCCTTTCTTCACCCACATATCTTTAGAATTAGACTTGGTCTTCGTAGTGGATGAGGCCTTCTTACTGTTTCCAGTAGGCTCAGGAGTCTCACCAGTTCGCATATAGAGACATGGTTCAGTAGATGAAATAGGCAAATTGAAACAAGTCATGGCAGTCACTTTACAAGGCATACAATCAATATTATTGCAGACTACCATAGATCTATGCATAATGGGGGTTCTGTGTAAGTTACCATCTAGCATGGTCACATTGTTCTTGACCTCCTTTGGTTTCTTACAAACATGAGTTAAGTGATATGAAGAGCCACAATTATTGCATAGTTTTCTAGGAGCATTAGCATTGCCATTTCCTAACTTACCATTCCTGTTTCTAGACTTGTAGGCTATTGAGTCAACAGGATGTTCTGAAGTTGCTGTCGAGCCTTTCTTGATAGTACCTTTCACACCTTCTGTCATGACAGTAGGTTTGGAAGTCACTGTCTTTGAGGCTCTCTTGACAGTACCTTTGGAAGCTACTGTCCTGCCATTATTGACAGCATCTTTGGAACATTCTGTCAGATTGTTTGGGGAAGTTACTGTCCTGGGGATTGTGACAGTATCTTTTCCATCAACTACTGTCAAGACCTTCATCCTCATCATCAAGTTGTTGCTTGATGAGCATGGCTTCCTCATCAAACTCAAGTTCAGAAAGTTTAAAAATGGGGTTGTTGATCTTCTTGAGAATTTGAGGTTTGACAGTAGCATCAGTTGAACAATCCTGACTGACAATTTCTTTACCAGGTCTTTTGCCATACTCAAAACCTATCCCTACTTTTTGATCCTCTGTGTGTTTCTCATGATAGTCTTGAAGTTGTTTCGATGAGTTTCTATAGGCTTTTATCTTGAATTCATTTTCACTAATTTCTTTCCTTAGAAACTCCTCAATTTCTTTAGCACAGACTAAATCATTTTTAAGTTTAGCATTCTCTTGTGTTAAAGATTCTAAACGACTGGTCTTTAACAAAAGCAAATCATTTTCAGAAGTGAGTGTTTCATTCAATTTAGTTAACCTAGCAATCTCTTCATTAGCTGCAGTTAAACTAGTGTGAACATTGAACATTTCTGCACTCAATTCCTCAACAGTTTGTTTGTATTCATCTTTAGACATATCAAGTAAGACTAGTGAGGGTACCTTACTTGGAGAGCTAGAGGAGGCCTCATCAGACTTAGCCATGAGGGCTAGATTCACATATTCCTCTTCCTCTTCATCATCAGAATCATCCCAGCACTTTCCTTCAGCCACATAGGCCTTTCCCTGTCCTTTCTTGAAATGTCCACTTGACCCTTTATCCATCCTCTGATTCTGCTTTGGTCTTCTGCACTCTGTAGCAAAATGACCAAGCTCATTGTAGTTGTAACACCTGAACTTGGATCTGTCCACCATCCCTGTTTTGTAACCACCTCTTGTGGCACCACCTTCAACCTTAGAAGAGTTCCCTCTGCTGAACCTTGATGTTTGACCCTGAGGCTTAAATGGCTTGTTTCTTTTGAATCTTATGTTTTTGAATTCCTTGGCCATGTAAGCCATAGTTGGATTATCCATCTTCTCAATTTCTTCTAAGGAGTAGAAGTCTTCATCCTCAACATCAGTTATCTGCAGTACAACTTTCTCCTCATCATCCACAACCTCTTCGATCTTAAGAGAGGGTACTGAAGCAGGTTGAGTGATTTGAGCTTCTTCACTAGGTTGAGTGATTTTTGGCACATGAGCCACTAGAGCACCTGACATATTAGCCATCTTTCCTCTGGATCCAGCTAGAATAGCTCTTTTCTGGAAAAACTCAAGCTCATATGATTTAAGCACACCATATAGAGTTTCAAGAGAGATATTGTTAAGATTCCTCCCTTCTCTTATGGCAGTGATTTTGTGCTCAAGATGCTCAGGAAGTGTGAGTAAGAACTTGACATTTAGCTCCTTCTTATCATAGTATTTGCCATGTATCTGTAGCTCAGTCATAAGTTTACTAAACCTTTCAAACATTGTTGTTAGGTCTTCTCCTGACTTTGCCATGAAGGCTTCATACTGTGAGATAAGAATTTGTCTTTGATTATCTTTCACTTCTTCACATACTTCACACAGCAGCTCGATCTTATTCCACATATCCTTGGTTGATGAGCACCCAATGACATTCCCACACATGGCTTTGTTCAAAGTGAGAGCATCCAGTAAGATGAGTTGCAAGTAATCATCCAAGGCCACCTTCTCTTTTTCTGGCTCCAGAAACTCCGAAGGTAATTTGTTGACCCACTAGGTTGGAATAAGAACGTCGTCCACAGTCGAGGCTTCAATTTCTTTTCGTGGAACAAATGGACCATTTTGGAGGATACCCAAGTATAATGGATTCGCAGCTTTGATAAACAACATGATCTTTCTTTTCCATACATTGTAGTTCTCTTTATCAAATGCTGGAATCTTTATGCTACTTGACTTCTACATACTTGTCATGATCTCAGATTTGTAGAACAATCTGTCTGCTCTGATACCAGTTGTTGGTCCTTGACTATTGCAGAAGGGGGGGTTGAATGCAATACTGATAAATCTCAATCTACGTTTTCAACAACAAGAACTAAGATCAAGGATTATCAGTTTATCAAATGCAAACACAAGTATACACACGAGTAATTCTCACAAAATAAATGTTTTATTTATTTTGCAATGGGTTGCTACAACCTCAAGAAAATGTTTGTTTTCTTGAGCTTCGGTTTCTCGAGTGATTACAGAGAATGAATTGAGAGATAGACTAAGTAGGCTAAACCTATCACTTCCAATCACGGGTCTTGTAAAGTTGCTGTCATTTTCAAGTGGCAGCTTCTTACAATTTGCCTGCCCGTGATTCTTTCCTAAATTGCTATACAGACAGCTTATCAATACATATCAAAGCAATCTAGAAACATTCTGTTTTAAGCTAACACAATTCAGTAGATGTAGATTTGTCATACTTTGGAATTGGTGAGCTTTGTCATGTGATCTCTCA
The DNA here is from genome assembly GCA_030848705.1 of Heracleum sosnowskyi. Taxonomy (NCBI): domain Eukaryota; kingdom Viridiplantae; phylum Streptophyta; class Magnoliopsida; order Apiales; family Apiaceae; genus Heracleum; species Heracleum sosnowskyi. The sequence goes on from CM061239.1 coordinate 106,819,394, forward strand.
AGCTTCAGTCATAGTCTTGCAGACCTGTTACAGTGTTGGGATACTGCAACACGCCTGTTTCTTGAACATCCAAACTGTCACGAGTTTGACTGGGTTGTTTACCAATGCAAATGTTATCCATTCATGACAGTATCCTGATGGCTAAGCTTGCTGTCACAGGAATGCGCTTTTGGTGACAGTAAGAAATCCCCGCTGAAGGTGCTGTCAGGATTTCCAAGCTTGCTGTCAGGCTAAGGTAAAGTTGCTGTCAGAGGGCTTCCGCCAATGTTGCTGTCAGAGTGAATGTACTGTCGTGACTCGCAACATGCTGTCTTCTTGTAACCTTACTGTCAGCGTTGTGACAGTAATCTTTATTCTTGCTGTCCATCTTGAGTACTTCTTGAGGCTTGAACAAATAAATGAACTTCTACCAAGATGCACTAGAATCTTATTTGTACAAACTAAAACGGTTACAAAGACATACTCTGGCTGTGACAGTATGTTCAGACTTAATAAAAATTAAGTAAATAAAGTATCTAGTTAAGTTGCCTCATAGCTATCACCCATAAATCCTAACAGGATAAATCCAATCTTGTTGCGAGTATTGAAAGGAATTTTGCTGGGTTTATGTCCGAACTTCCCACTGAGGCAGAATGGGCTGAAATGGGTAGACAGGGAGCTACCACTGTTATAGATGAGGTTGTTGGCGTGTATGGTCAGGTACTCCTTACCTTTTATCTTGCATCTACTTTGACTTGTATAATATCATCTATTTTTAAATTGTTACTAATCTTTATTTTCAATCTTTGCAGCTTGGTGTTCGAATTGCTGGAGCTGCTAATCTGGTGAGGGAAGAGCTGAAGGAACTTGAAGCTCTCCGGAATTCTGGTGCCTTGATGAGAGAGAAAGATGATGCTATCCAGAAGCTCCAAGACAAGTTCAACTCCTTAAAGACTAGCGCTGGATCCCGGATTGAGGGAATGAAGGAGTCCCTCAAAGTTGTTAAAGAAGGTAGAAAGACTGATGAGGCTCGGGCTAGTGAACTTACTCAGGAGCTGGTGGGGGTCCGGGCTGAACTGCAGTCCCGCAAGTCGAAGAAGAAGATCATTGATGAGTTTCGCAAATCATCTAAGTATTCTGAAGAATTGGCTAATGTTGCTGCAGCCAAAATTCAGAGGTGTTGGGTTGTTGCTGAACGACACATAAAGACTGATCATGGTGCCAACTTTGGCACATTTTGTGATCATTATGTTGCTGTTCAAGAAGCTGTTGCTAATGGTGGGGGTGAGCCCGAACCTTATACAGGACCTGCTTCAGCAGTTCCAGATGATGATGCTTGATCCCATACTATTGTGGACTTAGTGTAACACCCCTAGATCCGGGGTCGGAGATCCAGGTTGTCACAACCTCATAAATCCCAATTCATAGTACTTGTCTTGAATTATTAAACATCACATACCATGACCCCTCCAAGTTATTACACCACACAGATTATAGTCTCAGAAACAATAATTAAACATTACCACAGAGTCATCAAATCCATCAATTTAAATTATTACAGACCAAGTGTTATCCTCCCAAAAGGTAGTCACCGATAGAGCCTCTAATTGAAACAATATCGGAACCAAAATGTTTGCTTGATTCAAAAGACTTAAAAAAGTCATACTTAAATATAAGGCAAACCAACCAAAGCTGGAACCCTATCTGGCTACAACCATCTACCTGGTGTGGGGCTCTGACAAACAGCCTACGGTAGTGCTCCGCGTTTCCCACGCGCTTGCGAACAGTGGTCCTTAGCCTGGCCATGCTGTTGATCTATTGTGTTGTGATATATAAAGAAAGCAAGAGTGAGCAATATAGCTCAGCATATAATATAAGTAGTTCAAATATAGCTTTAACCTTTTTGAAAACTTTTAGGTTATCAAGTTGACCACAACTTCCGGTATCAACATACCAAAAGAAAACCATTTTCGTCAAATCACACTACAGTTCCACAGACTGTACAAGGAATATCTTTATTCAATCACTATCACATTATCGGTAACTCGGCACCTAGGTTTTCGTTACAATGTGCAGCACAACTCCAATTGGAGGGAGGGGACATTCTGGAGCACACCACGATACACGATGATCAGTCGCTGTATCGCAAAACATTTCTTTCTACTAGTAGAGGACGCAAACCTTTTCATGGTTATCACCCCAGCCGCATACGGGCTATCATTAGCGTCCTGGTACCGGAAGTACCTCAGCTAAAGTTGTGTCCCGGCATTCGTAGTACCTCTGCTAAGTTTGCATGTGCGTCCTGGTACTCGTAATGCCTCGACTTATATATAACACCTCCAGTCCCTTGATGAATCCTATCATTACAATTGGAACCGAACTTAATCGTCGTTCCCCGAGCGTCATACTGGCTCGTTGATAGGTTTAACTCATTACCATACCTTACTTCCGGAAATGTTGAGGAAGTAACAACAATGTGTGGGTTGACTATTGTCAACTGCCAGAGGACATCGCACGAGATTTTAAAATAACGACCTGTAAGTAAATCGGAATTTTTCTGAAATAATCGCGATTGAAATACTTTGATTGAATAGGGTAGACACCCCAATAATTGAGTGTTTTCGAGGAATAGAGGGAGTAAAACCATTTGCTCGACTCCTTGAACTAAATTCCCAATTTTTGATGAGTTAGAAAATATTTATTCACATTTAAATATTTCAATAACTCGTAAATAATATTTGGGAACTCTTACTATTTTTAAATAATTATTCTGAAGGCCAGAAAATATTTTAAATAATTAATAGGGCCTTCAATAATTTGTAAATAAGGTTTTATGATTTTTAAATCATTTTAGAATATTAAATAGATATTAAAATAATTTTTTATTTAATTAAATAACTAATTTGGAATATTTAATAAATATTTATTAAATAATAATCAATTAAATAAATCCTTCGTAAATGAATATTCAAATGAATATTCATTTAATTAAATAAATATTCAGATAATATTTATTAATCAATTAAATAATTTTACATTTAAAATATCCAATTTATATTTATTGGAATATTTAAATCAATATTTGAAAGTAAACTCTCTCCGGCAATCTCCGGGTTTTTATGACAGCGTTTATGAAAATTATCTCCGACTCCCAGTCTACGTTGAATATCAAAATACACCCTACCTCGTAGAATAACATATACTCTGATATATATCTATATCCATATATCGCATACCAAATCAATCATTCGATATTTGAAAACTCGTACAATAATCAAAACAAGAATTTATTTAAAGCAATTATATCACAACAAAAACAGTTACAAAATATCCGAACACTTAAGCTTCGGGTTTGAAAACTTGCCTGGTAGTCTCGGGGTGGTCGGGTCTCGGGAATTGGGATGACGATCTATAAATAGTCATTAAACATCCGATTAGTCCCTTAAACGATCCAATTATACTACGACACCACACAATAACGAGACTTCTTAATGACACCTTAATTTATCCGTACTAGCCTCTTACAAGTCCATGTTATCCACTCGTCATTTATAGGTCGTAATGATTTTCAAAATCGAATCCTTTTTAAATCGTAACTTAAGTTCGTGTCAAACTATCCACTTAAGAGGTTTTCCACTTGCGCACTTTCTGTTAAAATTTTTTTATAAAATCTAAAACTTCACATTTTCACTTAATTCTTTTTGGGTCATTTTCCTTACTGTATCAAATATCTGTCATCAAAGTTTTAGAATTTTCTAAATCTTTTAAGGGGTCCGAATTCAATTTACAATCCAGTGTTTTGTAGCTACTTTTTGTTCTTGAATCACTTACACTAAAATGACCATAACTTCCAAACCATAAATCATCTCAAAATGAACTTTATATGCATAGAAACTAAAAGACAAGATCTAGACAATTATGGGCAGTATATTTTAGGAACATAAATATTTATGGTCCGAATGTGAGCTGCAAGACAGTCCTTTGTCCAAGTGGCCTTACAAAGCTCATTCATGACACAACTTTCATTTTCAACCAACATACTCCACCAAAAAACCTTAAAATCACCAAGACTTTCACTTTTATCATGTATTGGGTCTTAAACGTCATAACAACAACATCCATATCAAGTCACAACCCTACATCATAAAGATTTCATCATCCAAGCACCAAACTTCCAAGAAGTACACTTATAACAACATATCTTGAAACTAAACTTAATACTTAACATAGATCAATGGTGAAGAGAGTTTTATACCTTTATTGGAGCTCTAACAACTATAATCCTTGAATACAAGCTTTAAGGAAGCCTTATGGAAGCTTAAACCACCTTAATCTTTCAAAAGAAATCAAGAACAATCTTGATGTTACTATTCATCCTTAACTTTGAAAATTTATTTGACCATGCTATACTTAATTGATTGCTATGAAATTAAAAAAAATTCCTTTCTTGAACTATGGGAATGCTAGGGAATTAATTTGAGGATTTATGGGAGTGTGGAAGTGGAAGAGGAAATCTCTTCTTCTTCTTTCTTCAAGTTGGGCCGAGAGCTTCAAGGGGGAGAGAAAGTGGATGCTTCCACTTTTTGTGTTTTGCTTTTGTGTGTATTATTGTGATGTATTAGTGTGTATATATCATATATTGTCCAATTCCATGCCTCTAGTTAGTAGCTAGCTAGGTTTTAGGTCATAAAGTATGCTTACTTTACCTTAAAACATGGAAGCATGCTTCTTGGGTACTATTCATTCTAGTTAGTTTGTAGTACTTCTAGTTTGATTTTCTAAGTATCTAGTCTGCATGGAATCTTGCATGGTATCTTGTATGTCCAATACTTAGCTTATTTATTAACCAATACTTGTCACTTAATCCTTTATGCAAGTTCGATAATTTTCTTGTAAAAGCGTTTCGTCGCGTATAGATTTCTATCGTCATTTTTAAGCACTTGAGTTTTGGTAATCTCTTTAAATTCCATAATTTCTTTGCCATGGGATTTAATTTACCTAGGGCTTCCCATATCCTCCATGTCCCATGTTTTTATAAATGTTTAATAAAAGTGAAAATCTTCGTATTCTGATGATCTTTGTCTTCTCTTAATTCCTTGTACAATAATACTACATTCCCAAAAATAAAAATATTTCATCATTCATATAATGAGACCTCAAAAGTTTCCATAATTCCCACAAATCACTATTCATGGTAATTTTAAAATATTACAAAATTTAGGGTTCTTACAGCCTCCCGTCCTTAAAAGGATTCCGTCCCAGAATCAATTTGAAAACAGACGGGGATACTTTTCTTGCATCGCGCTTTCCAGCTCCCACGTTGACTCTTCGACATTGTGGTGCCTTGACAAAAATCTTACCAGATTGACGACTCTATTCTTGAGTACTTGTTCCTTCTGGTCCATGATCTCTACCGGTTGTTCGATATAGGATAGGTCTGGTTGAAGGTCTACCTGCTTGTACTCCACTATGTGCCTAGCATCTGCGTTGTACTTGCTCAGCATTGAAACTTGAAATATGTTGTGAACTTGCTGTAGGTTCGGGGGTAGTACTAGCTCGTAGGCGACTGGTCCTATACGCCTTAGAATCTTGAATGGTCCAATGAATTTCGGACTCAACTTTCCTTTCTTTCCAAACCTCATCAATCCCTTCCATGGTGATACCTTTAGAAACACGAGGTCTCCTACCTCGTATTCTCTATCTTTTCGTGTTAAGTCCGCATACTTAAGCTGTCTGTCTTGGGCTGCTGCTAAGCGTCCTCTAATTAGCTCCACGATGTCTCTTGTTCGTTGAACCAAATCGGGGCCTAGTATCCTTCTTTCGCCGACTTCGTCCCAACATAAGGTGAGCGGCATCTCCGTCCATATAGGGCTTCGTATGGTGGCATTCCTATGCTCGCATAGTAACTATTGTTATAGGCAAACTCTATCAATGGTAAATGTTCATCCCAAGTTCCTTTAAAGTCTATGACACAGACTCTCAACATGTCTTCTAGTGTTTGGATGGTCCTCTCACTTTGACCGTCAGTTTGGGGATGATAAGTGGTACTCATGTTGAGCTTGGTACCTACACATTCTTGAAAACTTCTCCAAAATCTGGAGTTGAATCTAGGGTCTCTGTCGAACACTATAGCTACAAGTACTCCATGTCGTACCACAATCTCTTTTATGTATATTTCCACTAGTCTGTCGACAGTGTATGTCTCCTTAATCGGGAGGAAGTGGGCTGACTTAGTTAGTCATTCTATGATCACCCATATCGCATCGTGGTTCGTTTCAGTCCTTGGCAAGCCTACTACGAAGTCCATGGCTATATGTTCCCATTTCCACTCGGGAATCTCTAAGGATTGCAAAAGTCCACTAGGTCGCTGGTGTTCTGCTTTTACTCTTTGACAGGTCAGGCACTTGCTTATTATTAGGTCCAAAGTATCGTAGAAGGGGGGGTTGAATACGATACTCACAAATAATTCAATTTCGTTCGCGGATAATTCATTCAGTTCTATAACGAAATCAAACACACCAAATCAAACCAAGAGTCGGGGAATATATCGTTTTATAAATATAAACCTCGAAGGGTGCTACAATTTCTAATCCGTAGATTAGCTTCAATGAGTTCTAGGTTATTCACAATCAATACAATGATAGAAATCTGAGCAATATTAATTTCTTCAGTAATCTCTCTGGCTCAAACTCTCTCTTAGTAATTGCTACTGTGAAAGAACCTCGACTGAAGAAGACACACTTCCTCTGTAGTAATTGTAGACTTGTGTTTTGAAAACTATCGAACCTTAATTGAAGAATCAATCATGGCCGTCCAATTTTCATCAACCGTTCACAACAAACACTTTTCACCTGCTCCTTCTAAATTAAAAACTATCGAATGGTTAAAGTTAATATTCCATTCGATGGTTTTTTAATAAAAACTATCGAATGAAATACTGTTAGGATTTATGGGTGATAGCTATGAGACAACTTAATTAGATATTTCATATACTTAATTTTATTAAGTATGAACATACTGTCACAGCCAGAGTATGTCTATGTAATCGTTTTTGTTTGCTTTGAATAAGATTCTAGTACATCTTGGTAGAAGTTCATTAGTTTGTTCAAGCCTCAAGAAGTGCTCAAGATGGACAACAAGAATAAATACTACTGTCACAGCATTGACAGTAGGGTTACTTGAAGACAGCATGTTGCAAGTCACGACAGTACATTCACTCTGACAGCAACATTGGCGGAAGCCCTCTGACAGCAACTTTATCTTAACCTGACAGCAAGCTTGGAAATCCTGACAGCACCTTCTGCGGGGATTTCTTACTGTCACCAAAAGCACACTCCTGTGACAGCAAGCTTAGCCATCATGATACGGTCATGAAGGGATATCATTTGTATTGGGGATCAACCCAGTCAAACATGTGACAGTTTAGATGTTCAAGAAACAGGCGTGTTGCAGTATCCCAACACCGCAACAGGTCTGCAAGACTACGACCGAAGCTCGAAGAGATCACATGACAAAGCTCACCAATTCCAGTGTATGACATGTCTACATCTACTGAATTGTGTTACCTTGATATGGAAAGTTTCTAGATTGCTTTTTAATGTATTGATAAGTTGTTTGTATAGCAATTTAGGAAAGATTCACGGGTAGGCAAATTGTAAGAAGCTGCCACTTGAAAATGACAGCAGCTTCACTAGACCCATGTTGATAGTGATAGGTTTAGTTTTTACAAAAACTATCTATCATTCCATTCTTTGTAACAACGTGAGATCAATCACTCGAGAAACCGAAGCTCAAGAAAACATACATTTTCTTGAGGTTGTAGCAACCCATTGCAAAATAAATAAAACATTTATTTTGTGAGAATTGTTTGTGTGTCTACTTCTGTTTGAAATCGATTAAGTGATAAACTTTAATCTTAGTTTTTGTTGTTGAAACGTAGATTGAGTTTTATCACTATTGCATTCAACCCCCCCTTCTGCAATAGTCAAGGACCAACAAATACTAACTTATATTAGTTTTCAATAACTCACATTCGATGGTTTTCTTAAAAGAAAAACCATCGAATTACTTTTCTTGAACTTGTCCTTTTAGAAAAGCTCTTGTGCTCCATGGTGTTTAAGTTTTAAACTGTATCAATTTCTTCTGAGACGATAAAATAACTTGATCTTATTAAGTGTCGTCAACTAGTGCAACTGGTCTGGTTCACAGATGAATAACACTTGATCAATTCTTCTTCTATGTCTTCAATTCAATGCTGCTGATAAGTCCTTTGTCGTTCTGGTTGCTTCATTTAAATCAGTGGAATCCTGTGGTACTTAACCCTAAATCATTCACATACTTCTGTCATCTTGAAAGTCTTGATTCTTTTGCTGTCACCTAGGCTTGAACATTTTCATGAACTTCTTTCCGTGACCTGTTTACGGACTTCAAGAATACATACCGTATTTTGATTTTTTGAGTTTACCTTTTCTTCTTTGATTCTGGATTCTTGTGCTTCTGTTAATATTATTGTTTGTCTTGTCCTTTGTTGAGTTGTAGTTATCTCTTTTACATCTTATGTTACATTATGCTTTACACTTACCCACTCCGCTACGTCTCTTTTCATGTTCTAACACCAATAGTACTCCTTCAAATCCCTATACATTTTGGTGCTACCAGGGTGAACCATGTACCTAGTGTTATGTGCTTCATGTAGGATCTCATCCTTCAGCTCTTGGACATTCGGAACCTAAACTCTATAGGTGTACCTCATTATTCCGTTTCCATCCCTTTCGCACTTCATGTCCTCCCCGATCAGAGATTCCTTTCCTTCGCTTATCGCTTTCTCCTAACACAACCTGATCTTTTCCATCAGCTCGGGTTGCAATACTATTTTGAACAATCCTTCAATGCCCTTACCCGTAACCTTAACCTCAATCTCTAGCTTTTCAAATTCTTTGATCAGTTCCTCAGACGAAGTGATCATCTTAAGTCTCTCTTTCCTACTAAGGGCGTCGGCCACCACATTGGACTTACTCGGGTGGTATAGAATTTCACAATCGTAGTCCTTGATCAACTCTAGCCATCTTCTCTGTCTCATATTCAGTTCCTTCTGGGTGAAGATGTACTTAAGACTCTTGTGGTCCGTGAAAATCTCGCATTTCTCTCCGTATAGATAATGTCGCCACATCTTTAGAGCAAAGACTATCGCGGCCAATTCTAAGTTGTGGGTGGGATATCTTATCTCATACTCTTTCAGTTGCCTGGACGCGTACGCGATCACTTTCCCGTGCTGCATTAGGCACAACCTAAACCCTTATGAGATGCGTCACTATAGATCACAAAGTCTCCTTTTCCGACTGGTAGTGCCAGCACCGGGGCCGTCACCAACCTCTTTTTCAGTTCCTGAAAAGTTTCCTCACACTTATCCGTCCAAACAAACTTCTCCGTCTTGCAAGTGAGTCGGGTCAAGGGTCCTGCTATTTTCGCAAAGTCTTTGACGAATCTCCGGTAATATCCGGCTAACCCTATGAAACTTCTCACCTCCGTGGGTGTGATTGGTCTTTCCCAATTTGACACTGCTTCTATCTTAGTGGGGTCAACTAGTATGCCTTCCTTGCTAATCACATGGCCTAAGAACTGAACTTCCTTCAGCCAAAATTCACACTTGGAGAACTTGGCATACAATATCTCTTTCCTCAAAGTCTCTAGTGTTGGGTTTCATTGTAAAAACGCAGCGAAAAACAGTCGTAAAATAATAAAATTTACGAAACCCTAACGCAGGATCCATGTATAAGTTGTGACTGATTATGGAGAAACGAAATCATACCAGTTAAGAGCTTTACGAATTCTGTAAGATGGAGGTCCTAGATTGCAATCACCACACAAACCTTGCGTCAAGATCTGTGTCTCTAAATCGTCCACAAGAACGTCCGATCGTCCAACGATCCAAGGAGCAGGTACTAGCCAAATAAAAACTGCCTTCTCTCTCTCTCTAGCCTCTCTGAAAATGAATTTTCTGAACCAACCCTAAAACTATACATCATTATGTATATATAGGGCAGAGAGATTGGGCCTAACCCTAATCAGCTTGGGCTTCATCTAAACCAAACTGATTTGGGTTGTTAATGAATTAAATTCGAAATATCATTTAATTAACTAAGTCCAACTTAATTAATTAATTAACCAATTTCGAATTTATAATTATTTAATTTAAATCTGATATTTAAATTAAAACTCCTTTTAAAACGTTCTTATTGTGTAACCCTTTAGGTTATTATTACGTTGGCAATAATTTCAATATCCAATAACAAAATATAAACAATGAGCGGCATCTAGTAATACATCATTGGTACCCAAGTAATAATAATTGGTGATCCAATTAAACCTTTCGTGATTAATGTTTCCGTGTAATATAATCCCTTTAACCAAATATTATAGATTAAACTCGAGGCATGTATTTAGTCATCCTCTTCAATGCTTAATCCGGGTTTCCTTGATCAATGAGTAAACTATTAAAACAAATCAATATTTGAGCATGGCCATGCATTTTTCATAGTCTCACTCAATCAAGAGGCCAATAATATCTCCCCTAATAATAGGAGGGTTAAATCCTTTATCTATCATTCATATTTCTCATATGACTCATGATATACCCGATGTCCACTTTTATCATCACCCGGTCAAAGGTAACTTTTAATGTTGTCAAAGTATATTAATCCTCGTATAGAAATATAATGATCTCAAGTCTAAGGATCATTACACCATTATCACTGTGAGTCTTTCTTATGACTTTATTTAACATGAAGAATCTCACTGTGGGTCTGTCCAGTACCATGTACTCCTACATGTACCTATGCATTGACTTTAGTATCTCCATACTTATAACCAATGAGATGTGGTTATCTGTCAATCAACATATTAGTCTATTTATGTATTATTATTGTCCTATATTTAATAATACTCGACTAAGGACCTTTTAAGAATATGATATATTATATAATCTCAAGTTCAAGTCATGTACTTAAACTATATAATGTGTATCATGATTCTAAGGACATTTATTATGCTAACAAATATATCGCAGTAATTAAAGTCATAATAAATACGTTTATTGAATAATCAAATGACATAAAGGTTTATCAAAAGAGACAATGTATTGCCTCTAGGGCACCTACACTAACATCTAGAACTGCCCTAAGGTGTTCTGCATGTTCCTCCTCCGTCCTAGAGTAGATCAAAATGTCATCAATGAAGACTATGACGCATATGTCTAGGTATTGTTTGAACACTCGATTCATCAAATCCATAAAAGCTGCAGGTGCATTGGTCAGTCCAAACGACATCACTAGAAACTCGTAGTGTCCATACCTAGTGCGAAATGCAGTCTTCGATATATCCTCAGGTTTGATTTTTAGCTGATGGTATCCGGTTCTAAGGTCAATCTTGGAAAAACACACGGCATCCTTTAGCTGGTCAAACAGATCATCGATTCTAGGCAGGGGATACCTATTATTAATGGTCAGCTTATTCAATTCCCTAGAATCGATGCACAATCTCATGCTACCGTCCTTTTTCTTTACGAACAACACTGGCACACCCCATGGTGACACGCTTGGCCTTATCATTCCCTTATCTAACAGTTCTTGCAACTGGGCAGCTAACTCTTTCATCTCAACAGGGGCTAAGCGATACGGGGCCTTAGATACGGGCGCCGTTCCTGGTGCTAAGTCAATTGCGAATTCTATTTCTCTATCCGGTGGTAGTCCCGGAAGGTCCTTTGGAAATACATCCTCAAATTCATTAACTACCGCAATGTCTTGTATCTCGGGGGTCTCTCGCTTCGTATCCACCACATGGGCTAGATAGGCCTCGCATACTTGCCTCAGTAATCTATTGGTTTGGGCCATGGTTAGAAATTTCCTAGTTTGTCGTTGCCCTTTGAACGCAACCTCTTTCCCTCCAGGTGTTTTCAACCTAATCTTATTTCCTTCACAATCAATCTGAGCACCATGGCTTGCTAGCCAATCCATTCCTAATATGACATCAAATTCTCCTAGTCTAAAAGGGATTAATTCCACTTGAAAATTATTTCCTACCAACTCTAGGTTACAGTTCAGATATACTTGACTTACCGGAATTATCTCCTGGTTGGATATTTCTACTTGTAAGGACTCCTTTAGTGGTTCTGCCCTAATATTTAACTTGCATGCAAAATCTCTAGATATAAACGACTTGGTAGCTCCAGAATCAAACAAAATATTAGCACAGACTGAATTCAGTAGAAGCGTACCTCCTATCACATCCATGTTCCTCACGGTATCCTGCATAGTCATGTTAAAAGTTCTAGCAGTCGAGAGCTTGTTGGAGGCGGCTCCACTGATCCGTGAACCCGCGGGGTTTGCCGTGGGGCATTCTCTCTTCATATGTCCTAACTTCCCACATTGGTAGCACTTCTGTTCATTTTGGGGGCAGGTTTTGGAGTAGTGCCCCGTCTTGTTGCACTTGAAGTAGGTTATAGATTTCAGGGTACATTCTCCCGGATGCTTTCTCCTACAAGTCTTGCAGTCCGGTAGTGGGGGTCGGGGTTGGTTAAAGTAAGACACTCCGGTTTGCCTGCCGCCCTGGCCTACGCTCACGCTTTCTGACCTTCTGAATCCGGTACTCTTGGCCGGTTGGGACACTGCTCCCCGAATGAACTTGTTTGGGAGGCTCCCGCCAGCAGAGCTCCTCCCTCGGTTGTCAAACTTTCTCTTCTTCACTTCCTTATTTTTCTGGAATTGTTCGTTATCGGCCTCTACTATGGACGCTTTCTGCACTGGGGTGGCATAGTCAGTAAGTTCGAATACCGGGACGCGGTTCTGGATCCACTGCTTCAACCCTAGTTGGAATCTTTGAGCTCGCTTGGCCTCAGTATTGACGAACTCCGGAACGAACCTTGACAACTCAGTAAACTTGACCTCGTTTTCGGCCACAGTCATGTTTTCCTGCTTCAGCTACAGGAATTTCAGCTCCATCTGGGTTTCTATAAACCTAGTAAAATACTTATCCAAGAACAACTCGGTGAATCTTTCCCAGGCAACAACTCCGACTGGTTCCATATTCTTCTTGGCCTCCCACCAATAGTTGGCCTCTCCTTTCAGTAAGTAAGTGGCGAAAATGGTCTTCTGGGCTTCCTCAATGCCCATGATCTCAAAGGATTTCTCCATTTCCTTCAACCAGGCTCTTGCTTCAACTAGATTTGTGGTCCCCTGGAACTCTGGGGGTTTAAGGGACTTGAATGCCTTGAAGGCATTGGCGACAGTGGTGTTAGGTCCTTGGGGTTGTCGCGGTTGAGGGGGTTGGTGCAAGTTTTGCCTAAGTAGGTTCATGAATTGTTCCATGGGGTTCCCCTCCGGGGCTTCCCTGTCTCGGGTATCCTCGGTCTCTTCTTCTTCGTAATCTTCATCATCAAACTCGTTATAGTCAGGTCCTTCATCCTCTACGTGTTGGTGGTTCTGTTCTTGTTCCACATGATTATTGCTGCCCTGGCTGACAGATGCAGCCAGATGGGCCCTAGTACCTACTTTTCTTCTGGGTTGCATCCTTCTGAGAATATACAATTATTTGGGTCAGAACTTCATTCATTCTTCATTTCATTAAGTTATCCATTCATTCCTTGAGGTCACTTGAGCTACAGCCTCAGATATATCTTTTTGCGTAATTTAAATCATTCACCACAAGTATATATGCAATAATAATTTAAGACTGAATTGAAAGTACGGAATGGAAAAATAATATTACATCACGTCACCAATATCACAGGCTCCCAAGAGCCATAGTCTGAAAATGAAATACAAGGTCATAATACATAGCGGCTAGTCTAACAAAAGTCAGGGTACACGTCTTTCTAGTTAGGGGAACTACTCGCTACCTACCAGGCTAATGCCAAGAGTAAAACAACTACCATCAGCTGACTGGAAGACCCACTATCCGTCACATCAACGGTCTCGGACTCGAGTCGCATCACAGACTCGCCTCATCGCATCCGCGATGATCCTGGTGACATCTCTCCGGCTCACCGGGCCATGATCAGGTGGCAGACGGCGGACCCGGCTAAGGGCTCTCTCCTCAATACGGCGCATGGCGCTCCTCATCCTCCGGGTAATTATATCTACCCTCCCGCCCTGGGATGCAAATCTAGCATCTCGCTCAGCTGCGAGCTGTAGCCTCAGCTCGGCTACCCTCGCCTCAGCCACGGTCAGGTCCGCGGTATATCGATCAATCAACCAATGATTAAGTGCTAGGGGAACCACTGCGGGTGGAGGTGGCGGGGGTGGGTCATCGGCAGGGTCTGCCTCCATGACGTCAGGAGCGGGCTCCTCGCTAACCTCGTCATTAGTAGGAATGGGACTCACGGGGGATGGAGGTGGGGTAGGAGTCCTCTCGGCCTGAGGGGAATGCATCTCAATGTCCCTCTCGTCGTCCTCATCCTCGTCCGGATCCTCCTTCATGGTCGATCTCTGGGTCATCCTCAGAAACATCTACGGGGTCCTCTATAGGGTCCTCCTCAGGTTCGTCATCCGAAACCTCTACGGGAGCCTCCGGAACTGGGTCATCCATCGCGGCTAACAGCGCCTCATCATAGTCTCTCTCGAAAGCCTCTGGGTCCGCTATCACAGGTGCCTACAAGTCAAGCAACAAACGTGTTACTAATCCTCAAAGTCAAATTTTCCTTAAGGTCTTATCTGCCGGTGCTACACCTAGTAGCCCGACTATGAACTCGATGAGAGTCATTTGTTATTCATTATACCGGTTTTATTAATTTGATATCCCTATTGTTTCTGAGATTTATAACCTAGTGCTCTGATACCATTGCTGTAACACCCCTAGATCCGGGGTCGGAGATCCAGGTTATCACGACCTCATAAATCCCAATTCACAGTACTTGTCTTGAATTATTAAACATCACATACCATGACCCCTCCAAGTTATTACACCACACAGATTATAGTCTCAGAAACAATAATTAAACATTACCACAGAGTCATCAAATCCATCAATTTAAATTATTACAGACCAAGTGTTATCCTCCCAAAAGGTAGTTACCGATAGAGCCTCTAATTGAAACAATATCGGAACCAAAATGTTTGCTTGATTCAAAGGTCTTACAAAATTCATACTTAAATATAAGGCGAACCAACCAAAGCGGGAACCCTATCTGGCTACAACCATCTACCTGGTGTGGGGCTCTGACAAACAGCCTACGGTAGTGTTGCGCGTTTCCCACGCGCTTGCGAACAGTGGTCCTTAGCCTGGCCATGCTGTTGATCTATTGTGTTGTGATATATAAAGAAAGCAAGAGTGAGCAATATAGCTCATCATATAATATAAGTAGTTGAAATATAGCTTTAACCTTTTTGAAAACTTTTAGGTTATCAAGTTGACCACAACTACGTACCGGTATCAACATACCAAAAGAAAACCATTTTCGTCAAATCACACTACAGTTCCACAGACTGTACAAGGAATATCATTATTCAATCGCTGTCACATTATCGGTAACTCGGCACCTAGGCTTTCGTTATAATGTGCAGCACAACTCCAATTGGAAGGAGGGGACATTCTGGAGCACACCACGATACACGATGATCAGTCGTTGTATCGCAAAACATTTCTTTCTACTAGTAGAGGACGAAAACCTTTTCATGGTTATCACCCCAGCCGCATATGGGCTATCATTAGAGTCCTGGTACCCGAAGTACCTCAGCTAAAGTTGTGTCCCGACATTCGTAGTACCTCTGCTAAGTTTGCATGTGCGTCCCGGTACTCGTAATGCCTCGACTTATATATAACACCTCCAGTCCCTTGATGAATCCTATCATTAAAATTGGAACCGAACTTAATCGTTGTTCCCCGAACGTCATACTGGCTCGTTGATAGGTTTAACTCTTTACCAAACCTTACTTCCGGAAATGTTGAGGAAGTAACAACAATGTGTGGGTTGACTATTGTCAACTGCCAGAGGACATCGCACGAGATTTTAAAATCACGACCTGGAAGTAAATCGGATTTTTTTCTGAAATTATCGCGATTGAAATACTTTGATTGAATAGGGTAGACACCCCAATAATTGAGTGTTTTCGAGGAATAGAGGGAGTAAAACCATTTGCTCGACTCCTTGAACTGAATTCCCAATTTTTGATGACTTAGAAAATATTTATTCACATTTAAATATTTTAATAACTCGTAAATAATATTTGGGAACTCTTACTATTTTTAAATAATTATTCTGAAGGCCAAAAAATATTTTAAATAATTAATTGAACCTTCAATAATTTTTAAATAAGGTTTTATGATTTTTAAATCATTTTAGAATATTAAATAGATATTAAAATAATTTTTATTTAATTAACTAACTAATTTGGAATATTTAATAAATATTTATTAAATAATAATCAATTAAATAAATCCTTCTTAAATGAATATTCAAATGAATATTCATTTAATTAAATAAATATTCAGATAATATTTATTAATCAATTAAATAATTTTACATTTAAAATATCCAATTTATATTTATTGGAATATTTAAATCAATATTTGAAAGTAAACTGTCTCCGGCAATCTCCGGGTTTTTATGACAGCGTTTATGAAAATTATCTCCGACTCCCAGTCTACGTTGAATATCAAAATACACCCTACCTCGTAGAATACCATATACTCTGATATATAATTATATCCATATATCTGTAATATCCCGTAATTTTTAGATTAATATTAATAAAAGAATAATAGAAAATTAGATTAAAATTTGAAAAAGAATATGATTTAAAATTAAATTAGACTAATGGGCCTAAAATATGGATCAATTTTAGGTTCGGATAACTACCATATTTGGACTCAGGGTTTTATAAGGCTATATAACCTTCATATTCTCGTTTCTCGTTTTATTATCAAAATTCGTAGGTCTCTTCCATACAGAAATCAGTTGTCTTGTAAAATTCGTACAAAATTCATCGTAAGTCGGAATTCGTTGATTCTGGACTTTTCGGAAATCTCTTTCAATTTTCTACAACTTTCGTCTCACAGTGTTTTCCAGATTATGCTCTGATACCAACTGTAACAACCCGACTTTTCGGACTATTATTCTAAAACAAAACTAAAATAAAATACATTTCTTTATTCAATAAATAAAATTTCACAAAAGTCAAATGCAACGGTCAAACTTAATAATAAAAAATATTAAATCGGAGACGCAGCTCCACAATTCAACAATAAAGTCTAACATATAAGCAATTTATTTCCATAAGTCTTTAAACAAAATCACATAGCAGCACGAAATTGCAAAAGTCCACAGTCTTATTCTTATAAGTTCACATAGCAAAATCACATAGCAATTTATTTCCATAAGTCTAACATATAAGAATAAGACTGTGGACTTTTGCAATTTCGTGCTGCTATGTGATTTTGTTTAAAGATTTATGGAAATAAATTGCTTATATGTTAGACTTTATTGTTGAATTGTGGAGCTGCGTCTCCGATTTAATATTTTTTATTATTAAGTTTGACCGTTGCATTTGACTTTTGTGAAATTTTATTTATTGAATAAAGAAATGTATTTTATTTTAGTTTTGATTTAGAATAATAGTCCGAAAAGTCGGGTTGTTATAGTTGGTATCAGAGCATAATCTGGAAAACACTGTGAGTCAAAAGTTGTAGAAAATTGAAAGAGATTTCCGAAAAGTCCAGAATCAACGAATTCCGACTTACGATGAATTTTGTACGAATTTTACAAGACAGCTGATTTCTGTATGGAAGAGACCTACGAATTTTGATAATAAAACGAGAAACGAGAATATGAAGGTTATATAGCCTTATAAAACCCTGAGTCCAAATATGGTAGTTATCCGAACCTAAAATTGATCCATATTTTAGGCCCATTAGTCTAATTTAATTTTAAATCATATTTTTTTTCAAATTTTAATCTAATTTTCTATTATTCTTTTATTAATATTAATCTAAAAATTACGGGATATTACAATATCCCATACCAAATCAATCATTCGATATTTGAAAACTCGTACGATAATCAAAACAAGCATTTATTTAAAGAAATTATATCACAACAACAACAGTTACAAAATATCCGAACACTTAAGTTTCGGGTTTGAAAACTTGCCTGGTAGTCTCGGGGTGGTCGGGTCTCGGGAATTGGGGTGACGATCTATAAATAGTCATTAGTCCCTTAAACGATCCAATTATACTACGACACCACACAACAAAGAGACTTCTTAATGACACCTTAATTTATCCGTACTAGCCTCTTACAAGTCCATGTTATCGACTCATCATTTATAGGTCGTAATGATTTTCAAAATCGAATCCTTTTTAAATCGTAACTTAAGTTCGTGTCAAACTATCCACTTAAGAGGTTTTCCACTTGCGCACTTTCTGTTAAAACATTTTTATAAAATCGAAACATTCACATTTTCACTTAATTCTTTTTGGGTCATTTTCCTTAATGTCTCAAATATCTGTCATCAAAGTTTCAGAATTTTCTAAATCTCTTAAAGGGTCCGAATTCAATTTACAATCCAGTGTTTTGTAGCTACTTTTGTTCTTGAATCACTTACACTAAAATGACCATAACTTCCAAACCATAAATCATCT
The DNA here is from genome assembly GCA_030848705.1 of Heracleum sosnowskyi. Taxonomy (NCBI): domain Eukaryota; kingdom Viridiplantae; phylum Streptophyta; class Magnoliopsida; order Apiales; family Apiaceae; genus Heracleum; species Heracleum sosnowskyi. The sequence continues at coordinate 106,838,003 of CM061239.1, forward strand.
CAACATGAACTTTATATGTTGGGTTTGTGGAGTCTAACAGGTTTCAGAATTGGTTTCTGATTTGAGTTAGAATTTATGTAAGATCCGGGAAAATTACGTGTTATTATGTGATGTGAAATGAAATTTTAATTTCATATTAAGAGTTATTAAATGATTTATCTGTTTAAACGTGCTAAGTTATTCGTTAAATGATTGAATATGTGATATTGTGGTGCTATGTGAAATGTGTGGGGAATTAGAAACTATTTTGAAAAGGATGTCATACTAATTTATTCTATTTTAATTATCGAAAAGAAAATCTGGATCGTTCCCAAATTATTCGGGACATTGGTATATCGTTCGTACCAATATTTCATTCGTTAAAGTGGGAAGTATTCGAAAATATTCGTAATGGAGGTATTTTGGTTCGTATATTTTGTATTAAACGATACTTGTAGTTATCCGTACTTTATGGATGATTATCGTCTCGTGAAACGTGTATTCTGCTTTATTAAAGATTTAAAGCGTTTATTTTGTTAAATTGTATTTAAAGCGATCCATCGGATCAGTATCGATCCAAAAATGCCGTTTGGGGTATTATTTTCCGTTTAATATAAAAAGGAAAATCGTACTTTGTTTTGCGTATAATAAAGCTTAATTACAGTTAAAAATCTAAAAACCCTGAAACGTGTTCTTCGTGTTCTTGAGAATCAAACTCAATTTTGAAGGCGTTATCGGAATCCGATTTCGATGTTCTTATAACCAAATCGAATCCCTCATCATCCTCTACCTAAATCCATCATCAAAATTCATGTGGGTATGATTTCTGAGTTTTTCTTATTTTTAATTATTTATTTATTTTCAAATTTTTATATTTAAATTGGGGGAATCTTGAATCTTCGTTGTTCTTGATAATTGATGGCTTGAATGTGTTTTTTATGTGATTTGGAACATGTTGATGATTTTTGTTTGATTTTTTGAGTCCAGAATCGAGTTATACGAATTTTTAAAGGTTCGCCGGAAAAGCTTAGCTTGTTGCGGGATTTTGAGTTCGAGTTATGTGTTCTTGATATGGTTACCACCAGTAAATAGATCGTGCAAAGTGGAGTCGATATGTGTAATCTATTTTAAGGTTGGAAGTCATTTTCTTGACGACCGGAAAAAGTTCCGTCACGGCGGCGGGGGTATTTTCCGGCGTTTTCGAACAAGTTATGGCATGTTTTTGATGTGTGTTAGCATGGCTATGTTGAGACTATGAAACCGTATCATTCCCTTGTAAGAAAGCCATGATTTGGTCGAAGTTTGGGTTGCCGGAAACTGGGTAGGTGGCCGGAGTCCGGTGGTGTTCTTGGCGACCCGTTTCCAAAATTTACCCGACCCGGTTTTGATTTTAAAAACCCTAATTTCATTTCAGAAAAGTGTTTCTGGAATTTTATTTTCAAAATAATTCAAAAATAGTTTAAAAATTCTAAAAATCATATTTTTGATTTAAAAATACATTTTATTATTCAGAAAATTCTGAAAAATTATATTTATTATTTTAAATTCGAAAATTGATTAAACTTCATTATTTTAATTATTTTTAATTAATAATTAATTTATTTATTTAATTGATTGATTAATTCTTTTAATCAGTTAATTCTTAAAAATTGATTATTAATTAGATTTAATTAATTTAAAATTCAGTTTAATTATTTTCAAACCTGATTTATTATTTAAAAATAGTTTGAGCATTTAAAGAGTGTCAATTAATTTTATTAATTGATTTATTTGCATTTAAAATACTTATATTGGATTTAAAAATCCAATTTTTGATTTAAAAATTGTTTGTGGCTTATATAAATTCAAATAAGCTTCGTATGATGTTTTAAAAATAGTTATAAGTGCTATATGGTTTGTATGAGTTGTGTAATGTGTTTTATAGTCCGTATATGCCCGTACTAGGGCTAGTATCTGAGTTTTAAATATCGCAAATTAGACCGGGCGTCCGATACATAACTAGTTACTTGTTTAAATGTGTTATGTGAATGATGTGAATTATCTGGTTGTTGAGTCGTAAATGCGAATAATTGTTTTGAGACTTGTTTAAATGCTTTGGTCGTGTCTAATATCATCACGAGGGGTAGTTGGAATAGAAATTTGTCGGTAATGTTAGAAAATGAGATTTACGAGGCCGTTGACTTAGATGTTGACTTTTTATAGTATGGGGAGTTTCGTCAAGCGAGTTACGAGGATTACTTGTATAGTTAGTTGTGATCATTCTATCAATTGAAATGTGGTTGTCTATGCAACAGAGGCTGTTGGACGAGACGAGTCAGATTATCGAAGTTAAGTTACAATCGTTTATGGAATGTGAAATCATACGTTGAAGACTAAGTACTATCTCATGTTTGACTATCGAGGCTGGCATGTGGATTTGAAATGGTAAAAGCAGACTAGTGGTGTTCGCAAGAGCGTTAGAGCAAAGGACGGAAGTAGAGAATCGTGCGATAAGACAGAATACAGAGGGAATCGTATTGTTTCAGCGTTACGAAATAGCTAAGGACTAGAGGCAAGTGTTTATACCCTTGCTTATTAATTAAGAGATATTATCTTGAATTATTAGTATGCATGTTGAATGCTTTTTACTGAATTTTCAAATGTTGATTTCTTTGCATTAAATTGCAAGTATGTTATTTAAATCTCGTAAGTTGACGAGTATTATTTTATACCTTTTGAGTTTAGATTCATATTTCCAGGTTGATTGGAAAAATATAAATATTGTGTTGAAACAATTTAAAAGATAGTTATGGGCCGTATACTAAGGCTTTCTTTCAAAAAGACTTGATTTAAAAATACTAAGTTGGAATATTACCAACCCTAGATGAGCAGGAACTTGTGAACCCTATGAGGGAAAAGTTATTCTAAGATTCTGAAGTTGTGTTGCTTACTCTTCAAGTATACCATTTTTCACCTTGCACATATGCAAGCCTTGTTATCCTTTCTTATTTATAAGCGATCATCTGATCCATTCCCTGATTCGAATTCATATATGTTGTGCATGATTTAGTTTACTTCCTTCAAATACAAGGCTTATCTATTATAAGTATATGTTCGAAGGACTTGAACTATTTCTGTCAGAAGTCAGTAAACCCTTGTTTTCTTCATTTATAAACCTCACCTTGACTTTTTCTTAAACTTGAACTTGACTTTCTTGTCACTTACCAGATTAGTAAATCTTAACTAATTCTTCCATGATGTGATAATCTGAACTGTTGAGGCCATCTAGAGCCTGTTCTTCGAACCCTATTCTATATTGAGTTGTTGCAAATTCTGTTGATATCATAATGCTTGTTTCATATCAGACTTAATCTTGTTGAGCATGTCATTGTTTATTCTTCATTATATCCCAGTTGTTACATCGATCTCGTCGATGTTTATTATATTGTCACTTTTCATGTGCACCTCCCGATATTGTGTCGATCTCGTCAATACTAGATTATATTGTTATTCCTTGATGGATTCTTCATAGTTGAATTGTTTCCTGGAACGTGAGTTTTCCAGCGTTTGTTGTATTAAGGTTGTCGATTCTTCCGACACCTGATTGTCAAAGTAAGGTTGTCAATTGTTCTGACACCTGACGTATATAATATAGGATTGGAATGTTTTTAAATGGGACCAGTAATTGGTCGGGCCATATTTATGGTCGGAATAAATTAAGGCCCAGATTGGCCTAGGATCCAGTAGAGGACTTTGCTATAAGCAAGTCCGGGGTTGATGCGTGGCTGGCCAGCAGCACAACCTTTGATTTGATAAATGTTAAAAATCCAATTCTAATATCAATTCTTATTTCTGGGATGAGTTACATCCATATGTTTTGTACTTGTGAGTTATAACCTGATATTCAGGTTTATTCGTTGCGTAAAATTGTTGGTTGTTGATTAATAAATGGTGGTTTCAATCTTGCTGAAATCACTTACTCTTAATTCATTTGGATTCCAAATAGTCGAAATCCACTTCCCTGATTCCATTGGTAGTCGTGAGATATCTATTCTGATGAGTTTTATTCATACCGCGTATCCAGTCGGTACCATGTCGAAGTCTTGAAGTGCGTTCTTTGTTCCATGACCGAGCGCGTTGGCTCATTCTTACTCCTTGATGATTCTACCCTTCCAGAGTTGTTGGTTTCAGAGAATGTTGTGAATAGATCTGTTATCTTCAAATTAGTATCTTTATACAAACTGTGGTCTTAAATATATATGAGTTATACTTAATTCGTATTTTCTACATACTATTGTAGTTATTGTTGATTCGGTCACCGTGACGGTCAATATAAACCTTTTTGTGTTTTAAACTATTCAGTTGTGAGAAGCTGAATGAGAAATTGTGATAAATTACTAAACTTGATTTGAGAAGTTTTAAAGATTACAAATGTTCAAAAACAAAAGTTTGTTATTTGAAAAATCCAAAGTTTATTTTGGAAACCTTTAGTATTATATTTGATAATGCACTTGATGAGCAATTCATTCGCTCATACTTGTTTTCTTTATATATATTTTAGCCTGCCAGTAAGAAGGTATATTGGCGAGAGTTGTCCGCGTAGCTGATCAGAGATGGGGAAGGATATTAGTGTAAAGATGTTCTGATCCAGAGCATTTGGAGCCAGTGAGAGGTTTTGTAATATATTGTATAAGATTAGTTGCCTGGTATACTTCTTATCGAAGTTATACTAGTGCATTAGAATTTTTGTAAAGAGAATGGTTGTAAAGAAGAAAGATTGTTGTAATGAAATTTTGGATTCTTGTTTCTAGCACTATAACCTTTAAAGATTCTTGGTAGAGTTGGGGTCACAGATGTTATTATTATTGTGTTGATCTTATATTGAACAGGTTGTTTGGATTAAGGGTGCAGTGTGACGACCAAATCCTTTGACCCCGGATTTGGGGCGTTACAATTTCCAGATCTGAATTCTAATTAGAGTTAGTAATTTCAGAATTTCAGAATTGGACTCTGATTAGTTTTAGGCCCAGTTTTTTCTCTTATAAATAGTCTCATGTAATTGTAAAATACCAACACATCAGAACACAACATAGTTATGAGAGATCAATACAAAATTAGTGCGGCTTGTGGAGTAGGAATTTCCGAACCACATAAATCTATGTCTTGTGTAATTGTCGTTTATTTTCTTGTTCTTGTTTATTCGCTTTGGGTTTTGCTTTCGTTGTTGTATACTCAACAACTGGTATTAAGAGCCCAGGTTTTCAGGCGAGTGGGAGCGATGGCAGAAGAAGGGAAAGTAAAGATCGACAAATTTGATGGCAAAAATTTTGGAAATTGGAAGATGCAAATTGAAGATTATTTGTATCAGAAAAAACTACACCAACCGCTAGAAGAGAAGAAGCCAAATAAGATGGATGAGACTGAATGGAAGCTATTGGATAGGCAGGCTCTGGGTGTTGTCAGATTGACTTTGGCGAAGAACGTTGCTTACAATATCGTCAAGGAAACGAAAACTCATGGATTGATCAAGACGTTAACAAATATGTATGAGAAGCCATCTGCTTCAAATAAGGTGTATTTGTTTCGTTTGTTGTTTGCCGCGAGATTGAATGAAAGTGATCATGTTGCTGATCATGTGAACGAATTTAATTCTATCCTATCAAGATTGGCATAAGTGGATATTAAATTTGATGATGAAGTACAATCCTTGTTGTTGGTATCCTCGTTACCTGACAGTTGGTCAGGATTTGTCACTGCTATTAGTAATTCATCTAGGAGCGGTAAGATGACTTTTAATGGAGTTCGAGATTCGATTCTTGGAGAAGATATTCGTAGGAGAAACTCAGGAGAGTCGTCAGGTTCCTTATTGAGTACAGAGAGCAGAGGCAGAAAGTCCGAGAAGGGGCAAAATCAGGGGCATAGTAGATCGAAGTCACAGAAAAGAGGACAATCCAAAGATCGCAAAGAGATTGTTTGTTGGAATTGTCAGAAGAAGGGTCACTTCAGAAATCAGTGTACGGCTCCGGCAGCTCCTAAAGGAAAGAAGAAAGAGGATAATTCAGCTAATGTAGTTGAAGAAGTGGTGAGTGACGATGCTTTGATTTGTTGTGTTGAATCATGGGTTATGGATTCTGGTGCATCATTCCATGCTACCCCTTGCAAGGATTTGATGTTAAATTTCAGACTTGGAAATTTTGGTAAAGTCCGTCTTGCTGATGATGAGACTTTGGATATTGCGGACATGGGAGATATTAATCTCAAGACCTCTTTGGGGACTAGCTGGACGTTGAAAGATGTAAGGTACATTCCCGGACTTAAGAAGATGTTGATATCTGTGGGTCAGTTAGATAAGGAAGGGTATCGAGTTCCTTTCGGAAACGGACAGTGGAAGGTTATAAAGGGGAATCTAGTTGTTGCTCGTGGAGAGAAGAATGGGACTTTGTACATAGTTGAACAATCTAGCTATGAAGCAAATGCAGTTGCTGATGAGATTGGGTCTTCAACTTTGTGGCACCAAAGACTTGGTCATATGAGTGAAAAGGGTATGAAGCTGTTAACTTCAAAGGGGAAGATTCCAGAGCTGAAGAATGTGGAAGTTGGGTTCTGTGGGCCATGTGTTCTTGGAAAGCAGAAACGAGTTACTTTTGCAAAATCAGGGAGGACCCCGAAGGCTAAGAAGTTAGAGCTAGTTCATACAGATGTATATGGTCCAACAACAGTTGCGTCGTTGGGAGGATCTCGCTACTATGTTACTTTCATTGATGATTCCACTAGAAAGGTATGGATTTATTTTTTGAAGAAAAAATCAGATGTGTTTGATACTTTCAAGAAGTGGAAGACTGAAGTTGAAACTCAGACTGGTTTGAAGGTTAAGAGTTTGATGTCAGATAATGGTGGTGAGTATAGTAGTGATGAGTTTAAAAGCTATTGCGCAGAGTACGGGATTAGAATGATTAAAACTATTCCAGAGACACTGCAACAGAATGGTGTTGCAGAGCGCATGAATAGAACCTTGAATGAGAGGGCCAAGAGTATGAGGTTACATGCAGGGTTGCCAAAGACTTTTTGGGCAGATGCAGTTAGCACATCAGCGTATCTCATAAACAAAGGACCTTCAGTTCCTTTGGGGTTCAAGATTCCTGAAGAAGAGTGGCAAAAAAAAGAGGTAAATCTTTCACACTTGCGAGTTTTTGGTTGTGTTTCTTATGTGCGTGTTAAAGATTCAGACATAGACAAGCTTGATCTGAAAGCAAAGAAGTGTATCTTCATTGGTTATGGCTCAGATGATATGGGTTACCATTTCTGGGATGAACTAACGAAGAAGGTCGTTAGAAGTAGAGATGTTACTTTTAATGAAAATGCGGTGTACAAAGATAAACTTGCAGTCGATTCTGAGTTTACAAAGGAACAATCTGAAAAAGAGAAAGCAGTGCTTAAAGATATTACTGAAGAAGATCTTGCAGGAAATAGTGGGAGTTCTGGGAATGCTGATGAGACAGGTTCAGTTACTCCACAGGCTGAGGTAAGAAAATCTAGCAGAACTGTGAGGCCGCCACAAAGATTTTCTCCTTCAGCATATTACATGTTATTGAACGAGCATGGAGAGCCTCAGTGTTATTCAGAGGCAGTTCAGGTGAATGATTCAGTTAAGTGGAAATCAGCCATGGAAGAAGAGATGAATTCTCTTGAGAAGAATGAGACTTGGTCTTTAACAGAATTACCAGCAGGAAAGAAGGCTTTACAGAATAAGTGGGTGTTCAGGATCAAAGAAGAACCCGATGGCAGCAAAAGGTACAAGGCAAGGTTAGTAGCCAAGTGTTATCAACAAAAAAGGGTATTGACTATACTGATATATCTTCTCCGGTTGTTAAGATGACTACAGTTAGACTTGTGCTAAGCATTGTGGCTGCAGAGGAGTTACATCTAGAGCAACTAGATGTTAAGACCGTGTTGTTACATGGTGATCTTGAGGAAGACATCTACATGGTTCAACTACAAGGATTTCAGGTAGCTGGGAAAGAAAACTTGGTTTGCAAGCTTATAAAAAGCTTGTATGGTTTGAAGCAAGCACCAAGACAATGGTACTTGAAGTTTGACAGCTTTATGATGAAGAATGGGTACACGAGGAGTGCTATGGATCATTGTTGTTACTTTAAACAGTTTGATTCATCGTATATCATATTGTTGTTGTATGTTGATGACATGTTGATAACAGGATCAAACATGAGGGAAATCAACAGGCTAAAGAGACAGATGTCTGAAGAGTTTGAGATGAAGGTTATGGGTGCAGCAAAACAGATACTTGGAATGACCATCATAAGGGATAGATCTGAAGGTACTTTGAAATTATCTCAAGAGAAGTATATTGAGAAATTATTGCAGAAATTCAGTGTCCAGGATGCGAAGACCAGAAGTACACCGTTGGCAACTTACTTTAATCTCACGAAGAAGCAGTCATCTAAAACGGATGAAGGCAAGAAAGATATGGCTAAAGTTCCGTATGCATCTGCAGTTGACAGTTTGATGTATGCTATGGTGTGTACAAGGCCAGACATTGCTCATGCAGTGGGAGTTGTTAGCAGGTTCATGTCTAATCCAGGAAAAGAGCATTGGGAAGCAGTTAAGTGATTGTTACGCTACTTGAAAGGCACATCCAAGTTTGCATTATGTTTCAGCAAGAAAGATGTTATCTTGGAAGGGTTCTCTGATGCAGATTTGGGTGGATGCTTGGATACAAGAAAAAGTACTACGAGATATATTTTCACTTTGGGTGGCACAACAATTAGTTGGATGTCTCGACTTCAAAAGAGTGTTGCTCTTTCAACCACAGAAGCAGAATATATGGCTATCTCTGAATCTGGCAAGGAGATGATTTGGTTGAAGAATTTTCTTGAAGAGTTGGGAAAAAAACAGGCGGACAATGCTTTGTATAGCGACAGTCAGAGTGCCATTCATCTTGCGAAGAATCCTGTGTTTCATGCTAGGACGAAGCATATTCAGCTGAGATATCACTTTATGAGGGAGTTGATTAGCAATGGTACTTTGTCCTTGAAGAAAATCCTTGGTTCAAAGAATCCTGCAGATATGTTGACTAAGGTGGTTACCAATGAAAAGTTGAAGCTTTGCATAGCTTGAACTGGCCTTCAGAATTGATTAATGAGAAGGTGCTGCACTAGTTAGAGTTATTGATCGAAGTATTGGGTGTTACTAGATTTACAAGAGTGAAGAGAAGATGTGGTCAGACTCCAAGTGGGAGATTGTTGGGATTGTGGAATCTAACAGGTTTCAGAATTGGTTTCTGATTTGAGTTAGAATTTCCAGATCTGAATTCTAATTAGAGTTAGTAATTTCAGAATTTCAGAATTAGACTCTGATTAGTTTTAGGCCCTGTTTTTTTTCGTATAAATAGTCTCATGTAATTGTAAAACATCAATACATCAGAACACATCAGAACACAACATAGTTATGAGAGATCAATACAAAATTAGTGCGGCTTGTGGAGTAGGAATTTCTGAACCACGTAAATCTTTGTCTTGTGTGATTGTCGTTTAGTTTCTTGTTCTTGTTTATTCGCTTTGGGTTTTGCTTTCGTTGTTGTATACTCAACATTATATGCATAGAAACTACAAGACAAGGTCTAGACAAGTATGGTCAGTATCTTTTAGGAACATAAATATTTATGGTCCGAATGTGAGCTGCAAGACAGTCCTTTGTCCAAGTGGCCTTACAAAGCTCATTCATGACACAACTTTCATTTTCAACCAACATACTCCAACAACAACCTTAAAATCACCAAGACTTTCACTTTTATCATGTATTGGGTCTTAAACATCATAACAACAACATCCATATCAAGTCACAACCATATATCATCAAGACTTCATCATCCAAGCACCAAACTTCCAAGAAGTACACTTATAATAACATATCTCGAAACTAAACTTAATACTTAACATAGATCAAGGGTGAATAGAGTTTTATACCTTTCTTGGAGCTCTAAGAACTATAATCCTTGCATACAAGCTTTAAGGAAGCCTTATGGACGCTTAAACAACCTTAATCTTTCAAAAGAAATCAAGAACAATCTTGATGTTACTATTCATCCTTAACTTTGAGAATTTACTTGACCATGCTATACTTAATGGATTGCTATGAAATTAAAACATACCTTTCTTGAACTATGGGAATGCTAGGGAATTAATTTGAGGATTTATGGGAGTGTGGAAGTGGAAGAAGAAATCTCTTCTTCTTCTTTCTTCAAGTTGGGTCGAGAGCTTCAAGGGGGGAGAGAAAGTGGATGCTTCCACTTTTTGTGTTTTGCTTTTGTGTGTATTATTGTGATGTATTAGTGTGTATATATCATATATTGTCCAAGTCCATGCCTCTAGTTAGTAGCTAGCTAGGTTTTAGGTCATAAAGTATGCTTACTTTACCTTAAAACATGGAAGCATGCTTCTTGGGTACTATTCATTCTAGTTAGTTTGTAGTACTTCTAGTTTGATTTTCTAAGTATCTAGTTTGCATGGAATATTGCATGGTATCTTGCATGTCCAATACTTAGCTTATTTATTAACCAATACTTGTCACTTAATCCTTTATGCAAGTTCGATAATTTTCTTGTAAAAGTGTTTCGTCGCGTAGAGATTTCTATCGTCATTCTTAAGCACTTGATTTTTGGTAATCTTTTTAAATTCCATAATTTCCTTGCCATGGGATTTAATTTACCTAGGGCTTCCCTTATCCTCCATGTCCCATGTTTTTATAAATGTTTAATATAAGTGAAAATCTTCGTATTCTGACGATCTTTGTATTCTCTTAATTCCTTGTACAATAATACTACATTCCCAAAAATAAAAATATTTCATCATTCTTATAATGAGACCTCAAAAGTTTCCATAATTCCCACAAATCACTATTCATGGTAATTTTAAAATATTACAAAATTTAGGGTTCTTACACTTAGTGACTGTGTTCGCTCTTTTGGGGCTATGCGCATGTACTCTTTGTACCTTGTTCTACTTTTCTATTATGATGTTATGCATTTACATATGAGGATGTTTTGAACCATATGTCTGGTTCGGTCATCTCTTCCAATTTTGTAATGCACTTCATTTTCCTGGACAAATTTTCTTTATCTTATGCTGCATATTGTTGGGGTTATCTGTATTGTTAGGACCCCGATCCCTTGGTGCTTATTGCTCCGGGTGAGGGGCCAAATTTACTCAGAAAATTTTCTTTATTGAGATATTGCATATTGCTAGGACCCTGAACCCTTTGTTGCTTATTGCTACGGGTGAGGGGCCAAATTTACTCAAAAAAATTTCTTTATTGAGATATTGCATATTGCTGGGACCCCGAACCCTTGGTTGCTTATTGCTCCGGGTGAGGGGTCAAATTTACTTAGAAAATTTTCTTTATTGAGATATTGCATATTGTTAGGACCCCGAACCCTTTGTTGCTTATTGCTCCGGGTGAGGGGCCAAATTTACTTAGAAAATTTTCTTTATTGAGATATTGCATATTGCTGGGACCCCGAACCATTGGTTGCTTATTGCTCCAGGTGAGGGGTCAAATTTACTTAGAAAAATTTCTTTATTGAGATATTCCATATTGCTAGGACCCCGAACCCTTTGTTGCTTATTGCTCCGGGTTATGGGCCAAATTTACTTAGAAAATTTTCTTTATTGAGATATTGCATATTGTTGGGACCCCGAACCCTTGGTTGCTTATTGCTCCGGGTGAGGAGCCAAATTTACTCAGAAAATTTTCTTTATTGAGATATTGTATATTGCTAGGACCCCGAACCCTTGGTTGCTTATAGCTTTGGGTGAGGGGTCAAATTTACTTAGAAAATTTTCTTTATTAAGATATTGCATATTGCTGGGACCCCGAACCCTTGGTTGCTTATTGCTCCGGGTGAGGGGCCAAATTTACTCAGAAAATTTTCTTTATTGAGATATTGCATATTTCTAGGACCCTGAACCCTTGGTTGCTTATAGCTCTGGGTGAGGGGTCAAATTTTTTCTTGTCGCCTATGGCTTGGATTCTGAGTCCCATTTTGCTTATGGCTTAAGACTCAGAATTACTTCGTTACTTAGAAAATTTTCTATGAATTTTTTGTGCATGTGTATGTGACAACAATACTACGAATGAAGGTAATGTATAGCCCGGTTTTTATTCATGTAAAGCTCAAGAGTAAAAAAGTTCTTATTATTGCTTCAATATAGAAAGATAGAAATAAATGTTGAAGTCTTTTGGGCTTTCGGGATCGCCTTATTCCGGATCCGGACCTTGAATTCTTCTTACTGATAGAACTTTCTGAGTTCGAGGCCATGTCAGGTGTTAGGGACCTCAGAGTCATCCATATGTGTGAGCTTGTAGGTTCCTGGGCGGAGTACTTCAGCTATTTTGTAAGGTCCTTCCCACTTTGGCATAAGTTTGCCAGTATTTGTTGGGTCAGAAGCCTCAGTGTCCCGGAGCACCAGATCTCCAACTTGAAAGTTTTTGACCCGGGACTTCTTTCCAAAGTACTCTCTTGTCTTCTCCTTATACTTCTCCATTTTCTCAATAGGTTTGTCCCGAACCTCATCAATCAGGACTAGATTAGTATTCAGTCCTTCTTCATTAGCAATCTCTTCAAAGTTGATGGCTCTGTGGGAGGGGTTACCCACCTCAATAGGTAGCAAGGCTTCAGTACCGTATGCAAGCATGAATGGGGTTTCACCAATGCTAGTCCGGGGACTAGTCCTGTATGCCCACAACACGTTGGGTAGCTCATCGGGCCATTTATCCTTGCTTACCTGTAATCTCTTCTCAATTCCCCTTAGCAAAATACGGTTTGTGACTTCGACTTGGCCATTTCCTCTAGGGTAGGCAACAGATGACTTCTTGTGCTTGATTCATCTTTCCTTTAAATAACTCTCAAATTCAGAGCCCACAAATTGAGGTTCGTTGTCAGAGACCAACACCATAGGTAGACCAAACCTCATCAAAATATTATCCATGAACTTGATACAGTCCTGTTGGTTGATAGTCATCATTGTCTTAGCCTCTGCCCATTTAGTCATATAATCAATGGCAACCAGTAAGTACCTCAAGTCTCATTTAGCTCTGGGAAAGGGACCCATGATATCTATACCCCAGACAACAAATGGTATGGGAGACAGGACTGAGGAAGGTAAGACCGGGCTCTGTCTTGGAACATTGCTGAAAAGTTGGCAATTCTTGCACTTTTTCACAAACTCGACAGCATCATTATGAATTATAGGCCAGTAGTAGCTTTGTCTTATAATCTTGTGAGCCGGGGCTTTTGCAGACATGTGATATCCACAAATCCCTTCATGTACTTCTTGTAAACAATATTGTGCCTCAACCGGACCAATACAATTTAGGATAGAAGAAGAATAAGTCTAGCGATAGAGTAATCCTTCTTCAAGGAAGAACTTAGCAGATTTAGCCTTCAACCTTTGAGCTTGATTCTTATCAGAGGGAATTTCTACTTTATCCAGATATAGGACTAAAGGAGTCATCCAGTTTGGTTGCTCGTCAATCTCCATAACTTCTTCTTGCTCCACAGTTGGTTTTTCTAATTCTTTGAAATAAACTGAGCTATCCAGATCTACTGAATTCTGGACCAATTTGGAAAGGCTGTCAGCCTGAGTATTATCTTCCCTGTTCACTTGCACTATATGAAAATTAGCAATCTGGGCCAGGTGACTCTGGACTAGTGCTTGGTACCGGGCTAGGGTTGCATCTTTAGCAATATATTCTCCATTTGTCTACTTCACCACAATTTGAGAGTCACTACAAAAATATTAAGTTTTCTGATTTTGAGGGTCTTCGCAAGGTGAAGTCCTGCTTGGAGGGCTTCGTATTCAGCTTGATTATTTGTTGCTAAAAAATTAAAGTCAATGGCTTCTTTGATCAGGAAACCATCTTGGCTTTTCAAAATAAGTCCAGCTCCAGACCTCTCATTTGTTGAGGAACCATCAACATTTAAGGTCCAAGCATCTGGATCAGGACTGTTGTCTTCTCCGGGATCAGTGATCATAGTAGAAGGGGTGGTTTCTGGGAAGGAGCATTCCACAATGAAGTCAGCTAGAGCTTGGGCCTTTATAGAAGTTCTTGGCACAAAAGTGAGAGAGAATTGACTTAGTTCCATAGCCCAATTAACTAATCTCCCGGAGATGTCCGGTTTGTGGATGATTTTTCGGAGTGGTTGATCAGTAACTACCTTGATTTCCCTTCCATGGAAATAATGTCTTAGTTTTCGAGAAGAAATTACTATAGCAAAAGCAAATTTCTCTAGGTTCGGATAACGTGTTTCAGCATCTTTCAACACTTGGTTTACATAATAAACAGGTTTTTGTTGGCCCTCATGATCCCGAATAAGGGCCGCACCGACAACCAAAGGTCCTGCAGACAGGTAGAGACTTAGGGGTTCCCCGGGTTTGGGTTTGGTTAGGATCAGTGGTGTTGATAAGTACTCCTTGATGGAGTCAAAGGCCTTCTGGCCATATGGGCTCCAGACTATCTCCCTATTTTTCTGTGCACCTTTAAGTAGATCAAAGAAAGGTAAACAACGTTCAACAAGTTTAGAGATAAACCTTCTTAGAGCTGCCAAGTATCCTGCTAGCTTCTGTATATCTTTTTGAGTCCGGGGTGCTTTCATCTCCATTATAGCTCTGATATTCTCTGGGTTAGTTTCAATTCCCCTTTGGATGATCATGAATCCCAAGAATTTTCCAGCTCCGACCCCAAAGGTGCACTTTTCTGGGTTGAGCTTCATCTCATGCTTTCTTAAGTTGTCAAAGCATTCTTTTAAATCAGCGATGTGGTCCTGGACTGTGGTGGATTTGGCTATCATATCATCAACATAGGATTCTAGGTTTCTTCCCAGCTGGCCCTTGAAAATTTCAACCATGGCTCTCTGGTAAGTGGATCCAGCATTCCTCAACCCAAAGGGCATAAGTTTATAAGCATGGACAGCTCGGTGGGTTATAAAGGCAGTCTTGGCAATGTCTGCTGGGTTCTATAATCACCTCATTTCCAGCTTTACAGAATCCATTTCAGCTTCTATAATCACCTCCTTTCCAGCTCTAGGGGTTTGAACTTGAATATCAGAAGTTGTTGGTTCA
The DNA here is from genome assembly GCA_030848705.1 of Heracleum sosnowskyi. Classification (NCBI taxonomy): domain Eukaryota; kingdom Viridiplantae; phylum Streptophyta; class Magnoliopsida; order Apiales; family Apiaceae; genus Heracleum; species Heracleum sosnowskyi. The sequence goes on from CM061239.1 coordinate 106,853,098, forward strand.
TCCACTACAAGTGCAGCTGATCTTGCGAGTGCATAATTCTTGTTGTCCACTTTCTCTGGTCCGTAGATTATCACTCGTTGTTCTTGCTCCATCTCATAAGTTTTAAGCTTGCCATAAATCATCTCCAATGGCATCTTAGTAAAGTCAATTCTTTCCCTTATGGATGAGGACTTGTGTTCTACATGATGGGGCAGTGTCATCATGAACTTCCAGTTTGTCTCTCTCAGAGGATAGGTCTTCCCTTTCATGGTTAATTCATTCAACAGCTTAGTATACTTCTCAAAGACCTGAGTTATACTTTCTCCAGGAAGTGACCTAAATGATTCATATTGAGAAGTCAGGATGTCCAATCTGTTTTCCTGCACGTCTTCAGTTCCTTCCATTATCAAGTTTATGGTATCCCACATTTGTTTCCCGCTCACACAGTTCATTAACTGATAGCTCATTTCCTTGTCTGCGGAGTCTGTCAATATCAGCATCAAACCTGTATCCAATCGAATCAGTTCTTTATCTGTATTTGTGTACTCAGATAATTCCTTTGGGGTTGAGCCTTGAGGAATTCTGGTGCCATCAGGAGATGATGATTCACCAACTGGTTTCATTGGTACAAACGGTCTGTTCTCTAATATGCCAATATACAACGGATTAGATGCCTTGATAAATAACAACATCTTCATCTTCCACAAACCGAAATCATCTCTAGTGAATGGGGAACCTTGATACCAGCAGTTGTCTTTGGAGCACTCATGGTTTCTAAAAATTTCAAATTGTTTAAAATTAAAGAAATTCCAATTAAATGAAAAATTTTGAAAGTTAAAAAATTTGCTTCAAATTTTCAAGCCTTGTTTGATTTTGGTCTCATTCACCGGATCTGATTTGTACGTCAATCAAGTAGCTCTGATACCAATTGTTAGGTCCAAAGTATCGTAGAATGGGGGGGTTGAATACGATACTCACAAATTATTTAATTTCGTTAGCGGATAATTCTTTCAGTTCTAATACGAAATCAAATGCACCAAATCAAAACACAAGTTGGGGAATATATCGTTTTATAAATATAAACCGCGAGGGGTGCTACAATTCTAATCCGTAGATTAGCTTCAATGAGTTCAAGGTTACACAAAATCAATACACTGATAGAATTCTGAGCAATATTAATTTCTCTGTGATTCTCTAGCTCAATTTTCTCTCTTCGTAAATACTTCTGTGTAAAACCTCTTAACTGAAGAAGACACATTCTTCACTCTGTAATTGTAGACTTAGAAAACTATCGAAGCTTTTTAGGAATGATCTTAGTCGTTCAAGTCTTCATCAACCTAACAAAAGAATACTAAACTTCACCTGCTCCTTATTTAAAAAAACCATCGAAGGAACTAATTTTCTTTCCTTCGATCTATCGAATGAAAACTAGTTACTTTTTGAAGTACTTCGATTGTTTTTCATTTAGATCCACTTGATCCCTTTCGATGGTTTTTTTTAAAAGAAAACCATTGAATGTTTTCTTCTATATTTGATCCTTGAAAATCCTTTCCTTTTATAGCAAGCAAATTGTATCTCCAATTAAACCTAAACATACCTTGTAATATTCTTTTCACTTTCAGGATGTTTCAGATTTATACTTAAATCAACTTCTTCTGAGACGATAAACATCTTGATCTTTTGGGTGCTGACAACTAGTGCAACTGGTCTGGTTCACAGATGACCAACACTCGATCAATACTTCCATGTCTTCAATTCAATGTTGTTGATAAGTCCTTTGTCGTTCTGGTTGCTTCAATTAAATCACTGGAATCCTATGGTACTAACTCTTAATCATTCAAATACTTCTGCAGTCTTGAAAGTCTTGTTTCTTTATTTGTCACTGAGGCTTGAACATATTAATGAACTTCTTTTCGTGACCTGTTTACGGACTTCAAAAATACATACCATATTTTGATTTTTTTTAGTTTACCTTTTCTTCTTTACTTCTGGATTTCCGTGCTTCTGTTAATATTATTGTATGTCTTGTCCTTTGGTGAGTTGTAGTTATCCCTGTTACATCTTATGTTACATTATGCTTTACAATAACTTCATCACCAGATTCTGGACTTCGAGGTGGTGAGTTAGATCCTCCTAGAACTACATTTACCACATTCTTATTCTTACTGGATCCTTCTCCATTCTCCATAGTTCTTCGGGCTATGTACTGGCCCATGTTTCCTTTATTGATCTGGTCTTCAATAAAGAATTTCAGGGATATACAATTTTTAGTTGTGTGTCCGTGAGTTTCATGGTAATCACAATGTTTGTGAGAAGACCTGTTCTCAGGTGCAGTGATCATGGGTTTGGGTGGGTAATAGAATGGTTTATCTTTGACTTCCTTCAAGATATCAATCATGGACCTGTTGAGAGGAGTCCATTCAGGTTCTGGCCTTGGTTCAGATTTTGTTGGCTTAGGTGGTCTGGACTCGGACCTTGACCTGGAGTCCGGGACCTTGCCTGGGACAGATAATTGAGAGCTCTGGATGTAGTTGCTCTGTCTGTTAGGCTTGAACTTCTTATCTTGGTGATAGTAATTTTTTGGGCGGTCATCATGAGGTTGGGCTGAGGATGCTCCTTGCCGGCTCATTCTCATAGCTTGTCGTACATCAATTTCTTTAATGAACCGGGCTACCATAGCATAAGCTGCTGCCAGACTTTGTGGTTCCTTGTTGATGAGCTCGCCAACATACCTTTCATTGTTCTCCGGGTCTAGGTTCCTTCGAAATATGCTCAGGGCCTCACGTTCATCCAAGTTGGTTATGTTATTGATGGTTTCCTGGAACCTCTTCATGTAGGCAGATAAGGTCTCATTGTCTTACTGAAGGATAGTCTCTAGATGGCACATATGCATTTCCTGGGTTTTATTGGCTCGGAAGCGTTTGAGGAAGGATTCTCGAAACTGCTTCCAGTTGTGGATGTTTCGAGATGGAATTCGGCTGAACCACCTCTGGGCTCCGGACTTGAGGGTTGAAGCGAAGAACCTACACTTGGTGAGGTCATTGTAGTAATAGATTAGGGCTATCTGCTCAAAGTAATTGATATGCTCTTCTGGATCACCTAAGTTGTTGAAAGATTCAAAGTTGAAGTGCTTGAGGTTCCTTTGCCGGGGCATAGCCTCCAAAGAATGGCTGAAGGGGGTGAGGGTTTCCCCAATATCAATACCAGAGTCTTTTCCCACCTTTCTTTGGAATTCATGTATCATGTCAATTAGATCTTCATGTGGTTCATCATCGTCTGAGATTAGGTTAGGACTCGGGGGCCGGATGCGTCTCCGGTCTTGATATCTACCATGAATCCGGGCCTCCTCATCCTGCATCCTTTTCTGGACCCGTAGGTCAAGTTTGGTTGTTCTTCTTTGCGAATTTTTCTTAAAGCTCAGCTAGTGTCCTGAGCTTTTCGTCTTCATCATCCGGGTTCTTGTTCTGAGTTCGGTGGTAGGTCTTTCTTTCGGTATCCTTTCGTTTACCACCAATTCGGTCGAAAACAAAGCCACGGGATCGGTGAGACTCTCCGGAATCCTGGGAATTCTCATTTTGTTCGACTTCTTGGATCCGGGCCTCGTTATACATCCGGATTGCCTCAACGAGTTGGTCTCTAGTCAAGTTCTCCATGAGTCCTGGTTTAATTGTAATGTCTGTATATTTGTACTTATTCACCTCAATCTCAACCCGGGAATCATCGGGTCGGATTACTTGAGATGCTATAGTCTGGACTGGTGGTATCACCACCTGGTCTTGGATTTGGGGGTTCTGGTTATCTTGCCTCTGAGAACTGTTTGTGGGTCTATGAGTTTGGTTATTTTTGCTACAACGAGCCATATTTGTAAGAACTATGATTCTTTCAAAACGATATAGTTTATTGGTTTAGTCGAGTCTAATGGAACCTTGACCACAAGACTCCTTCTAGCGCCAATAATAACTCCAGATCCCGAGCTAGTCCTTACTCACCATATCCCACGCTCGGAATGTGGTTCTGCTGTAGGGGGGTTCCTGCAAAATAACACCGGAGGGGGGTTTTTGCCCCGCGGCGCCTCCGACGCGAGAATAAGAGTAGGCTTTGGAAGAGTTGATAAGGAAATAGAGTAATCTAAAAATGGGGGTGTGTAAAGTGATAGAGTTTAATCCCTAAACTTTCTTTCCTTGGGCTATTTATAGTCCCGGGATTAGGGTTTAAAGTTAGGTACCTACAATCATGAGCGTTGATTCTTATGCAGCTGGGACACCTGACTCATGTGGATGGATTACACGTGTCCATGTAAAAATTATGGTGGCTTGTGCTTGTACGACTCTGACATGTAAGATGTTGATGTCAATCATTAGCAATCAATAGTTGTCATTATCAAGTGGGGACATTAGTCATGACCGGGGTGCCAGGTGAAGTCCTTAGTTATGACTGAGGTGCCATGTGTCAGGACTCATTTTCTTTATTCTCACAATTTGGACCTTTGGGATTGATTTTGAACTCATTGTGGGCCTTGATTACCAATTGAGCTATTTGTAGCCTATCATGTTGCATTTCATCCGGTCTACAAATACTCGAATCGTGAGGTTTGTTTCTCACTCCTTGTTTTTTATTTTTTTTATCAGAATCTTATATCTTCTTTTTAATCTACTGATTATCTAATTTCTTACATATGTAATCAAGAAAATCTTATGAAACTTTCAAATATGAAAGTAAATCCTTTTTTTCTTTTTTACTAAAGTAGAAAATAAAAAAGAAGTAAATCTTGTGAAACTTTCAAAAAAGAAAGTAAATCTTACGAAATCAAATAACATTTATGTTGTGTTTAGTTGTGGTGATTGGAATGAGATTTAAAATATAAAATAGTTAGATACTCGCAATTTTCATTCTTTAACTCATTCAATTCTTAATCACCTACATTATAATTTAAACACCCCAATTTGAGATGAAATGCTTCCTTCCTTAACTCATTCATTTTCTTCACAATTCTTATCATAACAATTTTGCACTATTTCATTTTTTTTTCAAATCTTCTCTCCAACTCCCATTATTTTCCTTTAATTTCATCTATTTCATTTTATTCACCAAAACCAAACACAACATTAAATTAGAAAGCATCAAAAATCCCAATTCTATGTATCAGAAGGAAAGTAAATTGCACATGAGAATCGACAACAATACCCCGTATAGCTACTGCTTTATCTCAGTCCAGGGGCTAATTGTCATTTCATTACCATAACTAGTAAAAAATAGAGACAAAAAAAGGTGAAAAAACACAAGTCAATAGCCATGGATAAACTCAGAGCACTTGTTCTTGATCCAACGAAACCCACTCCTGAAAGAAGCTTTGAATCTGCCTTCAATGGTGTAAACTTTATACTTAGCTATCCTCTTTTTCCTTTTCATCTCAGGATCATTAAACCCCCAGGGCTTCGCAGGCGATGAAGAAGCCACCTGACTCATCCTATTCACCCTGGTAGAAATATTGGTCATATCAGGCGATGCATACATCTGGTTCCCTGTAAGAACTTTTCCGCTCACTATCTCAAGCCTTCTTTCTCCTGCTGAACTTCGGAAACTTGGCCTGCACTCCTCCATTACTTTCCCACGCAAGAATGTGTGTGTGTTTTAGATGAGGAGAAGATAAAGATGAAGAGGGATCCAAGATGGGGGATGACAATGAACAGATTTAGCTAGCTGTAAATCTTTTTATTGGAATCTGTATGTGCGGCAGTTTAGGTGGGGTGGTGGTCTCCGTACTATATTATATAATAATATTTAATATTCAAAATTTTAATTTGAATATATAGAAAGAACAAATATTCAATTCAGATGTGCGGAGAACCTCGAAGTTTTCATTGTCTCTGTCGTGGGATGATGAACTACAGTATCATTTCAAATCTTTTCTTTAAGTAATATTATTACTGCTGTGGTATTACCTCAGTCCAACTTTTGCAACAACATTTTTTGTCACCAACAGATTTTCACATGCTCGATTTGTAATATTTTTTAAAGTTTAATTCATAAATATATCTTTTCTACTATAATATATTACAAAAAAGAGAAAATATATATATATATATTTATATTTATGGTGTTTTTTTAATTTGTACTTTAATTGGTTTCAAGAAAAATATTTGAATCTTCAAAAGACTGTGTACATAGATTTTCTTAAAAATGTTTTTTACAGCGATCAATTTGTCGCCTGTAAGGATAGTTGTAACTTGTAAGCAACATCCAGATGAGCATTTGATTCCTATGTGATTTTGCAGTGTTTTAGTCAACGGTCAACTCCTTGTAACTTAATTTCTGCGAGTGCAAGACCAGGCCCTGTATCTCGCGAATGTGTCTCAGATAGTACATTCAGCTTTTCTTGAAACATCTGATATTTATATTGTTATACTAAGTAAAATTATAATATGATATTCCGTCTGTTCCATTCATTTCTTTACAATTTTTTTTTTAAATATCCGGACGGAGGAAGTATAGGTTGTTGGTTTGAATATCATGTTTTAATCAAAATTTAAATTATTATTAAAACAGGTTAATTCAGTAACGTATACCTATTGTAAATCTCGTTTGGAAACAAAGATTGCAAGAGATGTATCCAATCAACAATCTTCCGGTGTCTTTTGAATTTCCAAAATTATGGATATGGAGTTTGTCTTTCAAAAAAAATAAAAATCCAGAAGTGTTTACGAGAATTTCAAAGAAATTACTAAAATTACAAAAACATATTACATGCTCTAATTGGATTTACTTAGCTGAGTGTTGCCTACATCCACGTGTAATATTCCATAGTAATCCTGTTTTAAACATTTTAGTCCACGCTTGAGGAAAAAGTCCGTTGACTACTACACAAATAATGTACAAAGATTAATCAAGTCAAGCGGGTGTAAATTATGAGAGAAATTATCAATAGCATGTCCCAATTATCAGATGGACTTTCATTTAGTGTGACCAAGTCATTAACACTAACAATATATATAGTAATTACATAGCCAAGTACTAAATTCTACACAGCCTCTAGTTTAAGTAAAGCAGCACAAAGACACTGACCTAAGCGCGCGTCTAACAAGCACATACATATGCAAAAGAAAATATGTAGAATAGTAGCTAATTAGTGCTAATTAATCATAATTAGAAGGACAGAGTTTAAGATTTAAATCAACATTTGAACTCCCTTGCCCTTTAACAGGCAATGCCTGATCAGCTGCATTAGTGCTACCATTACCGTAAGGAGTAGAAATTTGTCGGAAAAAAGGGGACCATGAAAGCCATGGTGATCGCACCCCATAGCAATTTTCAGCTAACCGTGCAGCTGCGAAGCTTCTTGTATGGTTGTTAAATGATAGCAGTTGCGGAGCTGGAGCTGGAGCAATTAAGCGAGGACCCTTACCGTGCAATTGATGACGATGCTTTAATCTTTGACGCTCACGCTTATGTGCATTTTGATGGCCTCCCAGAGCTTGAGAGTTTGCGAACAGTTTTTTACAATATTGACAACTAAATTTCAAGCACTCCAACTGTTTATCTTCATCTTCCTTGTCCGGGAGTGGTGTTTCTTGAACATTTGTCTTGACATGGAACCCAAATAACTTGAATGCTGAACTCGGTTTTTGAGGAGATCGGTCTCTTGTGTCTTTCGAGTTCCCAGCCATCAGGAGGAATTTAGAGAGATAATACTACTGTATAACATAGGGATCATATATATAAACACTCCCTTCTAATTATACTAGACTGACTGACTACTACTAGCTACTGAGTTGTGACTTGACATGATATTAATCAAGAGGTTTGTGAGTGTTATAGTTCTTTACTTCTTTTGGGGCCATTTTACGAGAGACGCTATTTTTTCAGGGTTTTTTAAAAAAAATAATAATTTATATGTGATTAAGAGTCTATTTGACCAAATTTAAAATTATTGATTATGACTTAAAGTTAACTTAAAATTGTTTAAGGTGATAAATTAAAAGTGAAAATTTTAAGTTAATAAATTGCTCGAGTAATTTTGGATTATAAGTAACTTATGAGTTACTAGCTCGGGCAATGCACACTTATTTTTTTTAAAAATTTTATAGTAATATTAATTAAGTATATTATCTTTAATTTAATGATGATTTCGTCATTATTATTCAACTGAAATTACAATTTACAAGAACCAAATAGAACCAAGAGTATGTATTTTTACATTGACAATTATATTCAACTTAGAAAATCTACTCATATTTGTTTTATATTTTTAAAATTCACTTTTTAGTATTTGAATATAATTCTAATAACAATGTAATACAATTTTTAATATTAGATTTAACAATTTTTATTTATTTATTTCAAAATCAACGGTCATTATTAATTTAACGGTGTATTTATCAAAGTTTTAGCTAAGATCTCGTGCAACGCACAACTCTTTTTTTAATATCTATAAATATATTATTTTTATATTTTTTAATATTTTTATGTTATTAATTTTTAGACTTTATTTATTAGATTTTAGACACTCAATTAACTATTGAGTTATAAAAATCAGATTTGAACGTTTTACGACACACACGAAACTCAAAAAATAATCTTTAATTTAGTGATGGTTTAATAATTTTTTTTCCAATTAAAAATATCCTGAAACTGAAGAGAAAAATAAGTGACGAATTTATACATTAATAATTCTTATTCAACTTAGGAAATATATTTATATATGGTTTATATTTTGAAAATATTTTTTTAGTATTTGAATATAGTTCTACTAACAACCAAATACACTTTTTAATATTATATCCAATGTTTTTCATCTCGCTATTTTAAGATTAAACAAAATAATCTTTAATTTAGCGATGGTTTAACAATTTTTTTACGATTAAAACTATACCAAAACTAAGGACAAAAGAAAGTGTCAATTTTTTATGTTGAGAATTCTATTGGATTTAGAAAATTTTCATGTATTTGGTTTAAATTGTCAAGATTTATTTTTTAGTATTTTCAATATAATTCAACTAACAATCAAATACACTTTTTCATATTCGATTCAATGATTCTCATCTATCTATTTAAAACTCTAAAAATCCTTATTATTTTGATATGTAATATGTATTAAATATTAGTATTAATGGAATTGGTCTTTTTATTAAGTTATAATTATTTCCAATCCTAATACTAATACTTCTTGATTTATATCCTTTTTAGATAATAATTTCCATCTTTATATGATATAATCTTGATCGTCTATTTTAAAAAATATTAGATCCAACGGTTGAGATTGTTTTGGCGATATCAGACTACCATTTTGGATAATATTTTTCAAACACTTCTATACTATATTATTAAAGCCGAAATATTGAAAGTTTTGGTTTTCGGTTTTCGGTTAGTTTTTTGTTTTCGGTACTTTTTCTAATTAATAAATTAATAATATAATCAAAATTCGGGAAAGTTTTATTCTACATTAATATTTCATTATATTTTAATACATAAAAATCAAATAATATTGAAATCTAATCAAAAAAATGGATGTGGGATATAATTTGTTTAAATTTAGGATATACTGCTACAAATATACTTATTTCTTTTTAGGATAACGAAAGCTTTTTTCTAACAAAATTTATTCTTTTTCCAAAAATATCACGACAATTATTTTTAAATTAAAACATATTACCTTTTATATTTGTTATCACTGAAATCTCTGTTTTACAAAAATATGAAGTGCAATCCTTACTTATTTATTTTAAAACCTATTTTAATACTCTATGATATGGACAGAAAAGTAATTATAGAAATATAATTGCTGATTCAATTAAAAGGCCGGTATTTAAGGACCGACACCCTAATTATTCATTAATTTCGTAATTAATGAATATGGAAAATATACAGCTCATAAAAAGAGTTCAAAATATGGTAAATTCATCAAAGAAGGATCCGGAATCCCAATTAAAGGCAATTAATGAGTCATAGCCTTTATCAACAAGGAAACGAATTCTCCAGCAAGAAATACAATGTTTATCCAATATCAAAAAGGAGACTTATTCGCTAAGACTCCTAAACATACCATAAATACTATGCTCTAGACGCCTATATAAGGACCCTGATCCTACAATCAGAACTACGTTTTGGGCACAGCTCCATACGTCATCTACTACGTTTTGGGCACAGCTCCATACGTCATCTACTACGTTTTGGGCACAGCTCCATACGTCATCTACTACGTTTTGGGCACAGCTCCATACGTCATCTACTACGTTTTGGGCACAGCTCCATACGTCACAACGCCTCGAAGGCGCAACAAGCCACGAAGGCACCCCAAGAACTACGTCTTTGGCTTGATTCTCAATAACGATTTGAGATACGTAGGCATCTTGTGAGGACCAATTTAGTCCGGATACACGAGTGCAGCCATTAAAGCTCGAAGCTCATTAATCCTAGCATTAAATTCACAAAGCACGTTTTTTAATCCATAACATTTGGCGCCGTCTGTGGGAAGACAACATCAACCATGGCAAACACACGAAGAACAGCTCGGGATACTCAGACTCCCGACGATCGCCCCCTCACCTCTGAGGCTGATCAGCCACCGCCGACTACCGGCACACAAGGGGCGAATATCCCCACCAACACTCAAGGACCGGAAATCCCGATTTCTGTTGAAGGGACGAATCCCCTGCAGATGGTCATTCATGGATCTAATCCACGAGAGACCGTTCACCAGCAACCAATCACGACATCCCCGCTGCTCATGAGTGCACCAAGGAGCCTTCAACTCCATACTACTGATCTCCCTCAATACGCGAATCAGACTTTGGGGATGCCAAGCTATGGCATGCCCCCTCGACCCATGGCGGGTGGTAGTGGAACTAATCCAATCTACCATGAGGCATATGTGCCCCCTTATATTCAAGGTCTGGGACCCCAACAACAACAAACTCGTCAGACCTCTCTCATTCAAGATTACTCTGGCCCATATACCGAGGATGAGGGTTATACAATTGGGGAGGATGTCGCCCCAAGAAGGAGACGTTCTTCCCAGACAAATCGGGAGCAACCCCAAACTACTAGGGAGAAACTTGCAGCCCATGAGACAGAGACTACAAGGCTCAAAAAACTCTTTGCTGAAGAAGAGGCCGCTCAATATCGGGGCCGAACGACTGAAGGAATCCCGATAATCAACTTGGATCCACCAAGAAGGACCAAGAGGGCTGAAGACCCAAGGGGTGATCCTAGTATTTTGTTGCCCCTAGGAGATCCTGATGATCCTACACCACCGTTTACTCAAGACATCATGAAAACGGCTATATCCAGAAAGTTTAAGATGCCTTCGATCAAAGTCTATGATGGAACGGGAGATCCCGCAAATCATGTAAGGACCTTCTCCAATGCACTGCTGTTGCAGCCAACCAACGATGCGGTCAAGTGTAGGGCGTTTCCACAAACCTTGGCAGGCATGGCCCAACGTTGGTATAGCCGTCTACCTCCCAACTCTATTGGGTCATTCAAGGAACTAAGCAAGGCTTTCATCAATCAGTTCATTAGTGGAAGGGTGCATGAGAAAAGTTCTGCATCACTCATGGCAATCCGGCAAGGACAGAATGAGGCCCTAAGGGACTACATCAATCGATTCACTCGAGAGGCTTTAAAAGTCCCGGACTTAGAGGACAGAGTGGCTATGATAGCCCTGCAACACGGAACCACTGATGACCACTTCAAACGGTCGTTAGCTAAACATCCCCCCGAGAGCATGCTGAAGCTCCAAGATAGGGCCGGAAAGTATATCAAGGCTGAAGAAAGCATGAGAAAATATGAACCCACTACTAACGGTAGTGGAAACTCAAAGAAAAGAAAAGAAACTCAGGAGTACGACGTCAAGGAAAAGTTCCCCAGAACATTAAAGAACTCTGATTCTCCCCCTAAGAGAAGCAATTTTGGACCAAAATTCACAGAATATGCAAGATTGAATACTCCCAGGAGTCAAATTCTGATGGAGATAGCCAAGGAAGAAGATATCAAATGGCCAAAGCCAATGAGGGCTGATTTGTCCAAACGGAACCAAAGTCAGTTTTGTCGGTTCCACAAAGAAGTCGGTCATGACACCGATGATTGTAGGCAATTGAAAGATGAGATTGAGTTCCTGATAAGGAGAGGAAAACTCAGCAAATTCACCAAGGATGGAAATCAAGGGAGTCAAAGAGGAAACTATGAAAGGAAGGATTACGACAGAAGGGACAACGACCAAGATCGTAACCCCAAGCCCTGAGGGCCAGTTATCAACATGATATTCGGAGGACCAACCGCTGCTGGGTCCTCCCGAAACTCAAGAAAGGCTTATGCCCGAGAGGTAATGACTGTGGTTGGAGAAGCACCGAAGCGTGCCAGAACAGAAGTATCAATAGGTTTTGACGATTCAGACTTGGAAGGGGTAAAGTTCCCCCATGATGATCCTCTTGTCATAATACATGTGATAGGTAACTCCGAAACAAAGAGAGTCCTGGTCGACAATGGAGCTTCAGTGGATATCTTGTTCCACGATGCTTTTATCAAGATGGGTTACACTGATTCTCAGCTAACACCCTCAAATATGCCTGTATACGGATTCAACGGGGTGGAATCAAAAGTGGAAGGCACTATCCAACTCCCAATGACCATGGGGCAAGGGATGAATATGTCTACTCAGATGTTGGACTTCATAGTTATAAAAGCGACTTCAACCTACAATGCAATCCTGGGAAGGACTGGTCTTCATGCGTTCAAGGCTGTTGCCTCATCTTATCATCTAAAAATCAAGTTCCCAACGAGGAATGGGATTGGTGAAGAACGAGGAGACCAAAAGATGGCTAGATGTTGTTATGTAGCCGCGTTAAGGCCTGATGGAACCGGGGGGCAAGTTCTCCCGATTGAAGATATGAATATCAGCGACAACGAGGACAGAAGGGGGAAACCGGCTGAGGACTTGGTCCCAATTCCCCTAGTCCCAGGAGAACCAGAGAAGGTGACTTATATTGGGGCACTACTGCCCGAACCATTGAAAAGCAAACTCACGTCTTTTCTTCAAGAAAACAATGACGTTTTTGCTTGGATAGCGGCCGACATACCAGGGATTGATCCCCAATTGATATCTCACAAATTGAATGTGGATCCAGAAAGGAAGACAGTAAAACAAAAGGAAAGAAATTTTGCTCCAGAGAAGCTTGAAGCCATTAAGCAAGAAGTGAATAATATTTTGGAAGCCGGGTTCATTGAGGAAATTCAATTCCCAGAATGGTTAGCTAACCCCGTGATGGTCAAAAAAGCTAACGGGGAGTGGAGGATGTGCGTCGACTTCACCAACTTGAATGATGCATGTCCTAAGGATTGTTTTCCCTTACCAAGGATTGATGCTCTAATAGATGCCACTGCTGGGCATGAGATGCTAAGTTTCATGGATGGCTTCAGTGGATATAATCAAATCAAGATGCACAAAGATGACATCGCCAAGAATGCAGGAGCGACCTATCAAAGGTTGGTAAACAAAATTTTTGAGCACCTAATTGGAAAAACCATGGAGGTCTACGTGGATGACATGTTAGTCAAAAGCCTCGATAAGGCCGATCACATTAAGCACCTCCGAGAGGCATTCGAAGTGCTAAGGCACCACAAGATGATGTTGAATCCAGCTAAGTGTGCCTTTGGTGTAGGCTCGGGAAAGTTTTTAGGCCTAATGGTTTCCAAGAGAGGAATCGAGGCCAATCCCGACAAAATCAAAGCAATTCTAGACATGGAGCCATCACGGACTGTCAAAGATGTCTAGAAATTAACGGGAAGAGTGGAAGCGTTGGGGAGATTCATCTCCATGTAAGGAGAGAAGTGTTTACCCTTCTTCAAAGCACTCAAAAAAGTGAAAATTTTGAATGGACAACTGAAAGCCAAGAGGCCTTTGAGGCCCTAAAGAAATACATGGCTGAAGCACCACTATTGGCAAAACCCAAGCCAGGGGAAACTCTCTACTTGTACTTGGCAGTTTCTAACACAGCCCTTGGAGCTGTACTGATAAAGGAAGAATTGAAAGTGCAGAAGCCCGTCTACTATGTGAGTAAGATTCTTCATGGGGCAGAAATAAACTACTCAACGATTGAGAAGTTTGCCTTAGCCTTGATAATGGCCTCAAGAAAGCTACGCCCGTACTTCCAGGCACACAAGATAGAGGTTTTGACTGATCAACCTCTAAGAAACATCTTACATAGCCCTCAAGTTAGTGGAAGATTGATCAAATGGGCCATTGAATTGAGAGAATTTGATATCAAGTATAAGCCTCGGACGGCCATAAAAGCTCAAGCACTTGCTGACTTCATGGTTGAATGCACCATTGACAACCAATAAGTCGGGGGCAGGAAGTAACTATGGAAGATAAGAAAGATGAGGAAATGACCTTCAAAGAATGTTGGGTGCTCTATTTTGATGGAGCATCAAAAACAAAATCAAGTGGAGCTGGTTTAGTGCTACAAAGTCCTGATGGATTCCTAATAGAGTATGCACTAAAACTTGACTTCCCGACGACAAACAATGAGGCTGAGTATGAAGCTCTGATAGCTGGCTTAGGGCTGGCTGGAGCCTTGAGAGTCAAAACTCTGAAAGTATGTGGAGACTCGAGGCTAGTGGTTTCCCAAGTAAATGGGGAGTTTGAGGCCAGAGATGAAGTCATGGCCAAGTACTTAAAACTTGTCAAGGCCATTATGACTCAGTTCGATGAATGCTATGTGGAGCACATTCCAAGGGAGGAAAATATGAAGGCTGATGCCTTGTCTAAGTTTGCCTCTTCTGAAATTGAAAACTATGCCGGGAGTGTATATGTTAATCCCAAATGACCTAACAGAATTGTAGAAGGGGGGGGTTGAATACAATTTTGATATTTCTTTAACTTGAAAATACTTTATAAAATTAAACTGAACTGAATAAATAAAAACACAAGATATAAATAATTCAGTTGGATTGTTTGATGATCCAACTGAAGTGTTTTTATTGCGGAAATAATCTGTGATACAAATGTACACAGCTGCTCAGTTACAAGGTTGTAGAGAAGAAAAATGCTCTCAAAGATAGCTAATACAAACTCTTTGTTTTTCTTCCTACAAATAAAGTAACTGCTACACTTGGTTATATAAACCCAAGTTTACAACCCTATTTTTGGCTACACTAATAGTACAATGAGTAACCGCCAATAGTTTGCTTTTCATCCCTTTGTCCAGTGGTCCTTGGAGATCCTTGCTTTTGTCTTCATGCTTATTATGATCACTCCCAAGAGCCCAATTGGAAACTGGGATGTTTCCTTATTCCCCATGTCCATTTTAATGGTTTCCAATGCAAAGTACACTTCCACATCTCCTTTTTGATCTGTCAGGAACCTGTCACTATCACTTTGTCAATTGTATAGAAAAGCAATAATGATTCGTTGATGGCATAGAGATGTGTTTCGTTGATAGCTTTATTCTTTGTTTCGTTGATGAGCTTCCTTGTTTCGTTGATAGAGTAATCTTCATTCCGTTGACATGTCTTCACTTAGGCAAAATTACAAGGCACTAAATATTTACAATTAACCAACCTATTTTGCCTATCCAACCATTTAGTCAACATGACTTAGAAAACCTATCTAGTACTCAACAAACTGCATATCAAACTATGAAGTAATGTACAGTGCAATTGCTACATCACTCATTTCGTTGATGAGCTTCCTGTCAACGAAACACTGCAAAGCATGCTATTTCGTTGACAGTTACAAAATAACTTAATACAAAATCTACTAAGTGTTTTTATAATTATCATCAAGAACAACATATTCCTAACAATCTCCCCCAATTTATGACTGATAGAATAACAGCCATAAATCAAGAGCCTTGATGATAACAAAAACACTCAGGCATATTACACATGATAAAAGTAAAAGTTGTATTGAGCTTCATAAGGTTTTTAGAAATAATGCAAGACTTACAAAACTAATGCCCAAATGTGCTCCTCCAGACTGAGCAAATAATTCATCTTTGTCTTCTTTGGGGCATAGTCTTCTTCCCTCTCCTAGAGTTGTTCTCCTCAATCTGGACCTGTAGCCTTCTGTAAAAGATCTTCTCTTCTTCATCTTGATCACCAAGCTTGGATTGCATAAACCTTAGAGTTTGATTAGATGCCTTGTCCAGCTGGTCTTCCATCCTGAAGAACCTTCTGCAGTTGTCCTTGTCCTTGAATTCCATCATCCAGAAAGGTTGAAGATGGATCTTCTTTCCTGTTGAGGGCACTCTTAGCATCCTGGGAAGAGCCTCAGGCTTGTTCCAGCTAGCCTTTATTTGACATATTCTGGAGACCACCTCAGACTTGGCTGTTTTGGTGAAGCCAAAGTCTTTCTTCAAGCATCTAAACACTGTGAGTAGTGTTTGGTAGTCTTCTCCTAGAATTCTGTAGAGAGGCCAAATTTGTTCTCTACCACCCTTGTATGTGAAAACCAATCTTTCAGGTAGCTTCTGAGAAGCTGCAATGCCCCTTACTTCCACCAGGTTGTCTAACTCAAGATGCAAGCTGGATTCTTCCCTGATGTCAGCAATGTACATGCAGTCCTCTGGATTTGAAGGGGGTTTTTGAGGTTGTGGCTTTCTCACAAATACTGGCTTTGTCTTGACAGCCTTTTGCTTCAATTTCTTCTTTGGATCCATCTCAAAAAGGAATTTAGGAAAGTTAGCCTCATCAAACTCAATTGGCTCTTCCTTTGGCTCAATTGGCTGATCATGATAATTAACAAGATGTTTGGGATCACAGGCTAACTTTAAAGATGGATCAGGAATTGTTGGAGGTACAGAAGAGTCTGATGCAATACTCTGAGAGTCATCATTTTCAAAGGTTATGTTTCTTCTAGCCCTTGCCTTTGGTTGCCTTGTACTCTTCTTTTCACTCCTTTCCTTTTGGGCTTTTTCTTCTTGCTGTCTTTCTTCTTCATCTAGAGCTTGAGCTACTGCAAGAGCTTGCATAGCTGCTCTTTCTGATTCCTCAGCCTTGGCTTCAGCAAAGTTTGGATGACCAGTCCAAACACAGATTTGTTGTCCATTCCTATAGACAATTGCCCTTTGCTTCCTTATCTCATGATTATTACTTTCCTTGCTTTTTGTGATGAGAAGTCCAAGTAGTTTGAGCTCATCTGGATAAGGTGCAGGATAGAAAGTCCTTGCTATGTTTTTGCCTTTTGGTTTAGCAGGAGACTTGGGAGATAAGCTTCTTTGTAATGTAGCTTCTTCCACATCCCTAATGCATGAAGTTTGTCCTTTCTCCTTTCTTGGTCCTTGAATGACTCCATGTAGAAGGGGCTCTATAGCATAAGAGCTCTTGAACTGTGGCTCCACTTGTGCAGTCACCATTGCATTTGTTGATGGCTGATCTGTCTTTGAAGATTCAGTAATTTTCTTGAACCTTGCTTCTATGTTGGACCAATGATCTTTGATCTGTGCTGCAAGTTGTATCCTCATAGAAGCTTCCTGGATCAAGTCAATGCCATCCTTATTCTTCTTTCCAAACTCCCCCATTGCTAGTGGCTCCTGTGGCAATGTGATGGTTGGGACCAGCACCTTTGTGATTTGAATGGTTAGCTCCTGAGATTTCTCCCCCTTTTTGTTATCATCAAGAGAGACAACTGGGAGTCCTTGAGCTGCCACTAGCTGGGCCAAAAGTTGAGTCTGCTTCTCCTGTTCCTTTTGCATTTGAGATAAAGTAGCTTCCACCTTGTCCACTCTAGAAGAGAGAGTCTTCAAGGAGGTAGCCACTTCAGGTTCCTTAGAGAAAAACCTGTTCATTTTGGACATAGTGAGAAGAGGGAGCTTTTCATCCATCATCCTGTAGTTAGCATCCCTGAAATTGCTAATAGAGTCCTTGATTTCTGTAGCCTCAATCCTTGTCTGCATCATTTGTAGCCTTTGAATTTCCAGAGAATCCATGATGGCCTTGTAGAATTTCTTGTCCCTTGCATTTGCAGACTCATGAGCTAAGTAGGCTTCATTGTACTGCCTGGAGATAGCAGCATCTAGAGTGGCTCTACCATGCATACCTTGAGAAAGCCAGCCTGGTGTAGGAGGCACCACAGAAGTCCCAGTCTGTGAAGTGGTGGCCACCTGTAGATTATCACCATAGCTGTCCTCAGCATCAGAAAACTCAAATTCTCCACTTGCTGCAGCTCCTGAAGGTAGATTGGTCAGGGCATCCTTTGCTCTTTGCATTGATGCAGTTGTATGAATTAGATTTAGTGACCTTTCTGCCTCCACATTGCCCTGCTGAGCCATAATTTGATAGGCTGGCACAGGATGAGTAAAGGTCTCAGGATCCAGGGAAATACTATCCAGAGTTTGTTGATAAACCTCTTGGAAAGTAAGTTCCCTTTCTCCCTCACTGACCTCCATTAACTCACTTGCAATGGCTGCTTCCATCCTTATTTCTCCTGTAGTCCCTTCTCTCTCTCCACTCTGTTCTTGCATCATGGGCTCCCCATGGCTCACACCTCTCACACCCTCACCTTCACCTTCTAAGGTGGAACTCTCAATCTCTCCTTTTGCCTGGCTGGAAGAATTAGCCAGCCTCTCACTCACATTCTCTCCTTTTGCCTGGCTGCAAGCCAGCCTCTCAGTTTCACTCCCTCTCAGTCCTAGAAGTGTCTCAACTACCACTAGATCATCTGCACTAGTTGTGGGAACAACTTGATTTTCAATTAAAGGTGCAGAGTGAACTATCAACGGAATGGTAGTTTGAACTGTCAACGGTATGGATACCGTTGATGGAGAAACACTTGTCAACGAAATAGACTGTTTCGTTGATAAAGTCAAGAAAGCACGTTGAGAATGAGAAATTACAGTAGAGTCTGTGGTGATTGATTTTAAAGAATGGTCCACAGATCCCCTTGCAACTTCAGGAAAAATTGGTTGATGGCCCAACAAATCACTTAACAAGTGATGGCCACCAGCTTCAGAGTGGGGCTTCTCCAAGATTAGAGTTGGAGAATCAGGAATAGATGTATGGATCATGTCCACATCTAAAGATTGAGTTGGTGAATTGGATGGAGATAATTCAAGATTGATGTTTAGAGAATGGGACTGTAACCCCAGAGTAATGATAGGGGTTACATCAAACTGAATTTGAGAAACTGGAAGTGTTGCTTCCAGTGTGTGTGCACCCTGTGTACCCTTGGACTTTTGCTTCACTCTCCTTTGGTATTGGGAAAATGTAGACTTTGGGCTTGAAGTGTCCCTTACCCTCTTGGACTGTGCTCTTGGTGGAGAGCTTGTTTCAATAATCACATCCTTTTGGGAGGATGCAATTAGACTTGTGTTTAAATCCATTTTACTCATTGTGCCTTGTTGGGAAGACACAATGGGGCTTGGCTGGTACACACTGACCTGTCCTTCCTTATCCTTGGGGTTTCTTTGATGTTCACCCCTTCCCTCACCTCTTACAACTCCAGACTCACTCCCCTTAGGTTGTGTGGTAGTTTTTACAACAGGTGCCTTTTGAGAAGCACCTGAGGTTGGCTTGGAGGATTTCTTTGATTTAGGTTTTGTTGCTAGGGTAGGAGCCTGTTGGGTCACAGCTACAGACTCCATAGCAACATTGGAAGGTAAAACAGTAGAGGAGTTAGCTACACTAACAGGGATAGTAGTAGTTACCTCAATGATTGGCAGATACACCACTGGAACATCACCATTGTGGTTCAGCCTGAGTATGTCTGTCAATACTCTCTTTTCTTGCACAAAGCACTCGAACCTGGCATTAGGGTTAGAGATAACTAATGGTGCTGGACTAACATGGTTAGCCAACATCATCAGAAACCTAGCATAATAGATATTTTTCTTCCTATTCGCTTTGTCACCCAACTTAGCACCAATTTCATACATAAGTTGGGTGCTAAAGTTGTGATATCTATCATTTAGAAGCATGGTTAGGAGAATTAACATAGAGTTAGTTAATGCATCAAAATTACTAATCTTTCCAGAAAAGACCTTAATGAATGCATCAGCTAAATAACTGTATTCTCTAACCAAACCTCTCCTAATTATTCTACCCAGATTATCAGTAGGCAAAGAGTAGTTTATAGAATTTAACATGGTAGTTATTTCAGTGTTAGTAGGCAAAGCATCACAGTTATTATCAGGAATATGTAAACATGCTTGCAAAACATCAGAATTAACTATGTACTCATTACCTTGAAGAGTGAATTGTAGTGTGCAGTTTGTTCCACTATACTCACATGAGGTCCAAATCTCCTCGATTATCTCATTGTAGAGTGGTGTAGAGTGAAACATTGCATAGCTCAACTTGCAATTCTTCATGAAATCCATCATTTTGAAGAACAGACTGTTCGGGTTTTCCTTGACAACAAAAGGGATGGAGTTGTTCTTCTCATAGATGAACCCTCCAGCAGACATTAGCTTGACTATGGGTGCCATTGTTGATTAAAGGAAAGCTTCGAACTGAATTGATTGATAGAGAAACGAAGAGAGAAAAAGCCTTTGAAATTTTTGAGAACAGGTAAAAAGAAATAGTAAAACTAAAATTTCTTAAATACTCCCCCAAAAATTCTCAGAAAATGAATCCAATAATAAATGTAAATTACTGGATTGGCTTAAAAATATAACCGTTACTCTTAAAGTATTACCATGATTTATACTTACAGGGGTGTATGTATAGATCGTGGTAAAAGACGTGTCACATTTCAACGGTTCAGATAAAAAGCGCTAAATCAACGAATCAGGATTGGGCGGTTAAAGTCCCGTCTTATTTCGTTGATAAAGCTGCGTTTCGTTGATATAAAAGAGCTATCAACGAAACACCCAGAAAACTGCTAAGACTGTCAACGAAATGGTGCATTCCGTTGCCATAGTAATTTTGACTTAGACAAAATTTTACCTTTTCCTGAGAAAATTTATTCACAAAAAAAAACATAGCAAATTTCTGGCTGCATAATGACTTGCAAATATCTCAAATATAATTAAGAGAAATTTAGCATACCTAGCTCACTTACTAATCTTGAGAATGTTGATTCATCAAGTGGCTTGGTAAAGATGTCTGCAAGTTGTTGTTCACTTGGAACAAAATGTAACTCCACAGTACCATTCATAACATGTTCTCTAATGAAATGGTACTTGATGTCAATGTGCTTGGTTCTTGAATGCTGCACTGGATTCTCAGTAATGGCAATGGCACTAGTGTTGTCACAGAAAATAGGAATTTTCTCAACTCTTAATCCATAATCAAGTAGTTGATTTTTCATCCATAAAATCTGTGCACAACAACTTCCAGCTGCAATATACTCAGCCTCAGCTGTGGAGGTGGAAACTGAGTTTTGTTTCTTGCTGAACCATGACACAAGCTTGTTTCCTAAGAATTGACAGGTGCCTGTTGTGCTTTTCCTGTCAATTTTACATCCTGCATAATCTGCATCTGAATAACCAATTAGTTCAAAACCAGATTCTCTAGGATACCAAATGCCAAGGTTTGGTGTTCCTTTGAGATATCTGAAAATCCTTTTAATAGCAACTAAATGGGATTCCCTAGGATCAGCCTGAAATCTAGCACATAAACATGTAGCAAACATAATATCAGGTCTACTAGCTGTTAAATATAAAAGTGAGCCAACCATGCCTCTGTAACTTGAAATGTCCACAGATTTTTCCTTAGTATTCAATTCAAGTTTGGTGGCAGTAGGCATGGGTGTTTTGGCAGGAGAGCATTCCATTAAGTTAAACTTCTTTAATAAATCAAAAATATATTTTGTTTGACTAATGAAAATGCCTTCATTAACTTGCTTTACTTGAAGACCAAGAAAGTAAGTTAATTCTCCCATCATGCTCATTTCATACTTACTTTGCATAAGCTTGGCAAACTTTTGACAAAGTTTTTCATCTGTAGACCCAAAAATTATGTCATCTACATAAATTTGAACAAGTATTGTAGAGCCATTCACAATCCTATGAAAAAGGGTTTTATCTACAGTACCTCTAGTGAAGTGATTCTCAAGAAGGAACTGTGAAAGTGTGTCATACCAGGCTCTAGGTGCTTGTTTCAAACCATAGAGTGCTTTGAGGAGAAAGTACACATACTCTGGAAAATCATCATCTTCAAAACCAGGAGGTTGACTCACATACACCTCCTCTTCCAGTTCCCCATTTAGAAAAGCACTCTTAACATCCATTTGATAGACCTTGAAATTGGCATGGGCTGCATAGGCTAGGAAAATCCTTATTGCTTCTAGTCTTGCAACAGGAGCAAAGGTTTCATCATAATCGATTCCTTCTTCCTGTGAATAACCTTTTGCAACCAATCTAGCTTTATTCCTTGTGACTATGCCATTTTCATCCATCTTGTTTCTGAACACCCATTTTGTGCCTATGACACTCCTGTCCTTAGGCTTGGGCACCAGCTTCCATACATTGTTCCTTTCAAATTGGTTTAGCTCTTCTTGCATAGCCAAAACCCAATCTGGATCTAGAAGTGCATCCTCAACTTTCTTTGGCTCATCTTGAGACAGAAAGCTGCTATATAGACATTCTTCTTGAGTTGCTCTTCTAGTTTGGACTTTTGAAGAAACATCACCTATAATGAGTTCAAAGGGATGATCTTTAGTCCATTTTCTTGAGGGAGGTAGATTTGCTCTAGACGAGGTAGCTTCATGATCATGATTGCCTTGATTGGACATTTGTCCTTGAGAAACTCCCCCTGAGTTTGTTGTCCCTAAATGATCACTTCTAGAACCATTTCTATGACTGTCAACGGTATGACCATTTTGGTTATCAACGAAACGCTCATTTTGACTGTCAACGAAACCACCATTATGACTGTCAACGAAATGATCATTTGGTCTACTAGCAGCTATTCTTTTCAATCTTAATGCAGCAACTTCATCTTCACTGCTGCTTTCATCTGTGCTAGATACAACAACTTTAGGCTGTTTCTCAGTAGCCTTATCATGATTCACTTGTTCTCCTTCCTCATTCTCAAAAGAGAGACTTTCATGGAAACCTTCATCACAGAGACCTTGTATTTTGAGATCATCAAAAACAACA
The DNA here is from genome assembly GCA_030848705.1 of Heracleum sosnowskyi. Classification (NCBI taxonomy): domain Eukaryota; kingdom Viridiplantae; phylum Streptophyta; class Magnoliopsida; order Apiales; family Apiaceae; genus Heracleum; species Heracleum sosnowskyi. Next base: position 106,876,113 of record CM061239.1, read on the forward strand.
TGTACAGATTCCATAACAATGTTGATTCTGAGATTAAAGACTCTGTAAGCTTTCCCTGCTGCATATCCCACAAATATTGCTTCATCTGCCTTTGCTTCAAATTTCCCCAAATGCTCAGCTTGATTTCTCAGAACAAAGCACTTGCATCCAAAGACATGAAGAAAATCTAATAGTGGCTTCTTTCTTTTGAGTAACTGATAAGGGGTCATTCCTTTGGCCTGATTAATCAAAGAAATATTCTGAGTGAAGCAAGCTGTGTTAACTGCCTCAGCCCAAAAATAAGTTGGTAACTTTGATTCATCTAGCATTGTCCTTGCAGCTTCAATAAGTGTTCTGTTTTTCCTTTCAACTACACCATTTTGCTGTGGTGTTCTTGCTGCTGAAAACTCATGCAAAATACCATTTTCTTCACAGAACACCTTCATGCTTGAATTCTTGAATTCTGTCCCATTGTCACTCCTAATCCTTCTTACTTTGAAATCAGGATGATTGCTTACCATCTTGATGTGATTGATAATGATTTCACTTGCCTCATCTTTAGAGTGCAAAAAGAAAGTCCATGTAAATCTAGAAAAATCATCAACAATCACAAGACAGTATTTCTTCTTTGAAATAGACATGACATTTACAGGGCCAAACAAATCCATATGAAGTAACTCAAGCTGATGAACAATTGATGACTCTGTCTTGCTTTTGAATGATGCCTTCTTTTGTTTCCCTTTTTGACAGGCATCACACAAACCATCCTTGGAAAACTCCACCCGTGGAATTCCTCTAGCAAGATCTTTCCTTACCAAATCATTCATAACCTTGAAATTCAGATGAGATAATTTCTTGTGCCATAGCCAACTTTCATCCTTGCTTGCTTTGCTGAAAAGACAAGTGATGGTATCTGAACTTGTGCTACTAAAGTCAGCAATGTACACATTCCCTCTTCTGAATCCAGTCATTACCACATTGTTGTTTCCTCCTTTAGAAACAACACAGGCTTCTTTTGAAAAAGTAACTAAAAATCCTTTGTCACAGAGTTGACTGATACTAAGCAAATTGTGCTTAAGACCATCCACCAATGCAACCTCATCTATGATGACATTCTCTTTTGAAATCAAGCCATATCCCTTTGTGTAGCCTTTGCTGTCATCTCCAAAAGCAATACAAGGGCCAGCTCTTTCCTGAAACTCTGTGAGCAGGGTAGAATCACCAGTCATGTGTCTTGAACAACCACTATCCAAGTACCAAAGATTCCTTTTGTCTCCCTGCACACAATAAAACCAAATCAAGTTGATTTTGGTACCCAAGTTTCCTTGGGTCCTGTCTTGTTAGCCTTTGCATTCCCTTTTGTACCATTTTTCACTTTGGACTCAGATTGATTCAAATCAATCTTTACCCTTGGTGTTGATTTCTGAGGGTTGCTCATATTTTCATTCATAGCATGCATAGTTGGAGGAACAATCATGTTATTCATGTTCCATGGCATTTGTGGCATGTTAAACATATTCATGTAAGGATTAGACACAAATGGCATGCTAGCATATGGATTCTGAAATTGTGCATATGGAGCAAACATGTTAGGCATAACAGGCATTGTAGGCATGGAACTGTTCATTGCAGGCTTGGGCATTTTCACATTAGCAGATTTCTTAACAGATTTGCAGTTAGTAGACAAATGACTAACACTTCCACAATTAACACATGTCTTTCTAGGAGCATATTTATCAGGTGTGTAATTGTTGTGTTTGTTAATTCCTACTTTGCCATTCCTGTTATTCTTTTTATTTCCCTTAGCCTCATTATGAACTTTCTCTATCTTGTCTTTCAATTGCTTGTTAGACAAGTGACCTACATTAGCTCTCTCAACAGGCTTCTCAACTTTCTTTGAATTACTAGACTCACCTTGAACAAAGTTCTTGGTGACAGGACCATACTTGTCATTAAGTCTAGTGAGTTTCTCTTTTCTTTTGTCTGTCAACGAAACAGCCTGATCGGTTGATGGTTCATGTGTCAACGAAACATTGCATTTCGTTGACATATCAACCTCCAACAAATGATCATTGTTGTTTGTTGACTCTGTTTCTGATTCTAAGGTTTCACCAACACACCCTAGCTTCTCTTTGTTCTTTTTCCATGATTCCTCACAGAAAGATTCCATACCTTGAACATTAATGATGTTGGTAGCAACATTCCTGGAATCTTTCCATTTTGCAATCACACCTTGTTCTATTTCAAGTTGTGTTTTAAGAATTTCTTCCCTTTGTAACACGTTCTCAAGTTCCTTCTTAGCATCCCTACTAACACATCTCATTTTCTCAAATTCAATGAGCTGTGCTTCTAACATTGCATTCCTATCACTTAAGAGCAAATTAGTCTCTTTTATTCTAAAATTCTCCTTGGTAAGTGATTTAAGAGTAACACGTAAATTATATAGTACAGTAGACATTTCATTTACTGCACTATCGCATTCCTCTTTAGAAAGCTCAGAAAGATTAGTAATTGTTACCTGGTTGCTTGAGGAACTTGCTTCCTGCTCATGATTGTCAGCCATAAGAGCCAAGTTGACATATTCAACATCATCATCAGAGTCTTCACCATTACCAGCCCAGTCATACTCCTGAGACATGAAAGCCTTTTCTTTTTCCTTGAGAAGTTCAAAGTATTTCTTTTTATAATCAACAGGCTCAACTTTCCTGTTGCCCTTCTCAACCTTGGGCTTTCTGCAGTCTCCAGCAAAGTGACCAAGCATTCCACAATTGAAACATTTTGACTTAGACTTTTCAATCCAGTTTGTTTTGCTAGGTTGAAAGTCTCTTCTTGGTGGCCTTGCTTCTGAGTTTCTTTTGAACTTGAACTTAGAGAATTTCCTAGACAGAAAAGCAATATGCTCATCAATCTCATCTAAGTCATTCAAGTTGGCTGGTTCTGATTCTTCTTCTTCTTCTGTCATCTTGTCTTTACCCTTGCTAACATCACTCCTACAACTAGGTCGACTAGTTGTGGCCTTTGCAGTTTCTTTGTTGTCATCTTCCAGTTGGTTCACAGATGCAATTAATGCAATAGATCCACCCTTCTTCTGTACCTTTTCAATTTCCTCATCTTGCTCCATTTCCAGCTCATAAGTCTTCAAGGTTCCATAAAGCCTTTCAAGAGTGTAGTCTTTGTACTCTTGAGTGTTTCTAAGAGAAACAGTCATAGGCTTCCATTCTTTTGGAAGAGCTCTGAGAAATTTAAGGTTTGAATCCTTAGTTTGATAGATCCTCCCATACAGCTTTAATCCATTCAAAAGCTTCTGAAACCTACTAAACGTGTCATTTAGGGTTTCACCAGCTTTAAAATGAAAATACTCATATTGTTGTATAAGGAGTTGCATTTTATTTTCCCTGACTTGCTCAGTTCCTTCACAGAGAGTTCTAACAGTATCCCATACTTCCTTAGAGGTTGTACAGTTGATAACATTGTCAAACATCTCTTGCTCCAAACCATTAAACAGAATGTTCATGGTTCTTTTGTCTTTATGGACTTCTGCAACATCTTCAACAGTCCATTCTGAGACAAGTTTTGGAATCTCTACATCAGGAGCATTATCTGGCAATCCAACTCTAGAATCAAGCTTCATGGGAACGTGTGGACCTTTCTCAATGCAGTCTACATACCTCTCATCCATAGACATGAGATGTAAATGCATCTTTACTTTCCAGTGAAAGTAATTGTCCTTATCAAGAACTGGTATCTTCACACCTGCATCCTTCTTCACCATGGTTTCTGTTTTTGGTCTTGATCTTTAAACTTCTTGTATGTTAGAAGCTTGCTCTGATACCAATTGTTAATCCCAAATGACCTAACAGAATTGTAGAAGGGGGGGGTTGAATACAATTTTGATATTTCTTTAACTTGAAAATACTTTATAAAATTAAACTGAACTGAATAAATAAAAACACAAGATATAAATAATTCAGTTGGATTGTTTGATGATCCAACTGAAGTGTTTTTATTGCGGAAATAATCTGTGATACAAATGTACACAGCTGCTCAGTTACAAGGTTGTAGAGAAGAAAAATGCTCTCAAAGATAGCTAATACAAACTCTTTGTTTTTCTTCCTACAAATAAAGTAACTGCTACACTTGGTTATATAAACCCAAGTTTACAACCCTATTTTTGGCTACACTAATAGTACAATGAGTAACCGCCAATAGTTTGCTTTTCATCCCTTTGTCCAGTGGTCCTTGGAGATCCTTGCTTTTGTCTTCATGCTTATTATGATCACTCCCAAGAGCCCAATTGGAAACTGGGATGTTTCCTTATTCCCCATGTCCATTTTAATGGTTTCCAATGCAAAGTACACTTCCACATCTCCTTTTTGATCTGTCAGGAACCTGTCACTATCACTTTGTCAATTGTATAGAAAAGCAATAATGATTCGTTGATGGCATAGAGATGTGTTTCGTTGATAGCTTTATTCTTTGTTTCGTTGATGAGCTTCCTTGTTTCGTTGATAGAGTAATCTTCATTCCGTTGACATGTCTTCACTTAGGCAAAATTACAAGGCACTAAATATTTACAATTAACCAACCTATTTTGCCTATCCAACCATTTAGTCAACATGACTTAGAAAACCTATCTAGTACTCAACAAACTGCATATCAAACTATGAAGTAATGTACAGTGCAATTGCTACATCACTCATTTCGTTGATGAGCTTCCTGTCAACGAAACACTGCAAAGCATGCTATTTCGTTGACAGTTACAAAATAACTTAATACAAAATCTACTAAGTGTTTTTATAATTATCATCAAGAACAACATATTCCTAACAGTATACTTCCAAGTCTTGAAGACCCCAAGCATCAATGGAAAGTTGGTAGCCCCCATTGGTATCACCAGTTGTTGGATTGATCCCATCAAAGCTCATCTGGAAACTGGGTGGCTGCCCAACGACACTTCAGAAGCACGAAAGCTATACGTCAGAGCACTAAGGTATACCCTGATTGAGGGAATCCTATATAAGAAGTCTTTCATCATTCCATATCTGAAATGTTTAAGACCTCAAGAGGCAGAATTAGCTCTGAAGGAAGTACATGAATGAATTTGTGGGCAGCACTTGGGGGGCAGAGCCCTTGCCCATAAAATCACTCGTCTAGGTTTCTATTGGCCAAGCATACTTGCTGATGCTAAAAGCTATGTAAAGAAATGTGAACGGTGCCAGAAACATGCACCAGTGGTTAGGCAACCACCAAAGATGATGACATCCATTAACTCACCTATTCCCTTTGCTATGTGGGGAATGGATATACTCGGGCCATTTCCAATGGCAAGTGCTCAACGAAAGTTCTTGATAGTAGCAATCGACTACTTCACCAAGTGGATTGACGCTAAACCTTTAGCCAAGATAACCACCAAGCAAGTAATGCATTTCTTCTGGGAAAATGTGATATGCAGGTACGGAATTCCGCGAGTCCTGGTTACGGACAATGGAACTCAGTTTAACAATGATGAGTTCAAGAAATATTGTGATGAGAATGATATCAAGTTGCGCTTCACTTCTGTTGCCCATCCTCAAGCAAATGGGCAAGCTGAGGTTGCAAATCGAATTATCCTGGATGGACTAAAGAAAAGAGTTGAACGCTCCAGAAACACTTGGGTAGACGAATTACTCCCCATACTTTGGGCATATCGTACTACTTGTAAAGTCACCACCGGGGCAACTCCGTTTCTATTGGCTTATGGAGCAGAGGCAGTAGTCCCGGTGGAGGTTACTCACACCTCCCCAAGAGTTGAGGCTTATGAACCGGAAGAAAATGAAGAAGGCTTGAGGCTAGCTTTGGATCTAATTGATGAAGTTAGGGATGAAGCAAACGCCAAGATAGTTGAACATCAAAAGAAAGCCTCTTTCTACTACAACCTAAGGGTTAAAGAAAGGTTTTTTCTTCAAGGAGACTTGGTTCTCAGGAAAATTGAAGCATCCAGAGTTGGACAAAAGGGCAAGCTGGCCCCAAATTGGGAAGGACCATATCGCGTCAAGAACGTGTTTGGTCGAGGCTCGTACAAACTAGAAACCCTTGAAGGGCATGAGGTGCCAAGGACTTGGCATGCCTCCAATTTGAAAGTCTATTATGTTCAAAGTGTGTCCTGATTGGACTCACTACTAGGACAAATAGAAATAAGGTTCGATGAAATCATGAGCTTCCTAGAAAGCAAATGAAGGGTTGAAACCCCAGAAACCTAAGATATTCAGTCCAAACCCCATCATTTGATATGCTCAATGAAAGGCTTGAAGCCAAAACAAGACGGTATAAGACATAAAAGGCTTATGCAAGTGTCAAGTTAGCCTCGAATAAGGCAAAATCGTCGTAAATGTGTAGGTCGCTCCACACTTTACACCAAGACGATACTCGTGAAACACTAGTGTATATTAAAATCCTCAAAAAAGGGTAGTAAGTCCCAGGTAAGGGATAAAAAGATCCCAAGTCTCGAAAAAGACCGGTATAACTCCTATGAAATCCTAGTGCATTATCATAGACGTTGGGAAGCGTGATCAGCCATCCCAGAAAATCTTCAAATCCTTAACAACAAGCCATGAAGGGCCAAGGGATACAAATAAAACTAAACTTGTTAAAAGTTTAAGTTAAGCCCGAAGGCTGGAAATACATAAAGAAAGTACAAGCCATGAATGGCCATAAATAAAAAACTAACTAAGCATCTTCCCCCTTGCCACCAGCTTCTGCCTCCTCCCCTGAGCTAGATCCAGAGGAATGCTCATCAGCATCTTGGTCATCGGCAGAAGTGTCGCCAAGGGGGACGAATGCACAGGATCTAAAATCCTAGAAATCTTCAAGTCTTCAAAGCAAAATCCCAGAAATCTTCAAATAAAACTCAGAATCTTCAAAGAAAACCCAGAATCTTCAAAGATTTCTTCAAATCTTCAAGCAAGAAACCCAGAAAAACGGTGAGATTCAACGGAAAATCTCGTCGGGAATCACTTTGTGACAGAACCCTAGCAGAGCAATTTAGAGAAGATTTTGGAGAAAATTTAGCAGAGTAACTTTGAGAAATAGAAAGTGAGGAATGAATGGAAACAACTGAGAGTTCACCCTTTTATAGGGATGACAGCCGGTCAATGGGCCGGCTGAAGGAAGGACAACCAGCATTAGCCGGTATAGTCATAAAGGCTAAAGGCCCAATAAAGGCTAAAGGCCTAATAAAGGCTAAAGGCCCAATAAAGGCTAAAAGCCCAATAAAGACTAAAGGCCCAATAAAAGGCTAAATGCCCAATAAAGACTAAAGGCCCAATAAAAAAGGCTAAAGGCCCAAAGAAGGCTAAAAGCCCAATAAAGGCTAAAGGCCCAATAAAAAGGCTAAAAGCCCAATAAAGGCTAGAGGCCCAATAAAAAAGCTAAAGGCCCAATTGCTAAATAAAGGCCTTAGACCCAAATTGAGCCCAATATATGTGGGCCTTAAAAGCTCGAAATGAACCAAATATTCGACCAGAATCCTGGTCGAATGAGTTCGAACGGGGCTCAAAATGGAGCATATCTTCGACTAAAATCCTGATCGAAAGTATTCGACCAGGGCCTGAAACAACGCCAGAATTCGACTAACAACCTGGTCGAAATCATTCGACCAGGAGGTAAAATCAAGTCAAGATTCGACCAGAAACCTGGTCGAAATCATTCGACCAGGAGGTAAAATCAAGTCAAGATTCGACCAGAAACCTGGTCGAAATCATTCGACCAGGAGGTAAAATCAAGTCAAGATTCGACCAGAAACCTGGTCGAAACCATTCGACCAGGAGGAAAAAGCCAACCAAAATTCGACCAGAATCTTGGTCGAAGGTGTTCGACCAGGACCCAAAAGTGAGGTCGAATTCGACCAGGATCCTGGTCGAAAATAAACTGAAAAATCAAAAAATTGATTTGTCTTCTATGGAATTGATGAAAAGTCCCGATTCCTGTTTTGGGAAAATTACAAAATGGATTTAGAACTATATGTTCGTCAAACCAAGCCACAATACGGAAGAAAAATTTCGTAACTCCCGAATAAGCTAACTTCTACGATAATCTAAAAGAGATTTTCCTAGAAGTTGGGGGGCAAATGATATGGACAGAAAAGTAATTATAGAAATATAATTGCTGATTCAATTAAAAGGCCGGTATTTAAGGACCGACACCCTAATTATTCATTAATTTCGTAATTAATGAATATGGAAAATATACAGCTCATAAAAAGAGTTCAAAATATGGTAAATTCATCAAAGAAGGATCCGGAATCCCAATTAAAGGCAATTAATGAGTCATAGCCTTTATCAACAAGGAAACGAATTCTCCAGCAAGAAATACAATGTTTATCCAATATCAAAAAGGAGACTTATTCGCTAAGACTCCTAAACATACCATAAATACTATGCTCTAGACGCCTATATAAGGACCCTGATCCTACAATCAGAACTACGTTTTGGGCACAGCTCCATACGTCATCTACTACGTTTTGGGCACAGCTCCATACGTCATCTACTACGTTTTGGGCACAGCTCCATACGTCATCTACTACGTTTTGGGCACAGCTCCATACGTCATCTACTACGTTTTGGGCACAGCTCCATACGTCATCTACTACGTTTTGGGCACAGCTCCATACGTCACAACGCCTCGAAGGCGCAACAAGCCACGAAGGCACCCCAAGAACTACGTCTTTGGCTTGATTCTCAATAACGATTTGAGATACGTAGGCATCTTGTGAGGACCAATTTAGTCCGGATACACGAGTGTAGCCATTAAAGCTCGAAGCTCATTAATCCTAGCATTAAATTCACAAAGCACGTTTTTTAATCCATAACACTCTATTTAATAAATAATATAAAAATAGTAACTAGCTGATTGCCTTTTATAATTAAAAAAAAAATTCAAACAAAATCTACTGTTTTTCCAAAAATATCATGACAATTACCTTTAAATTAAAACATAATATCTTTTATATTTGTTTTCATTAAAATCTCTATTTTCCAAAATTATGAGATGCAATTCTTACTTATTTATTTTAAAATCTATTTTAATACTCTATTTAATAAATAATAAAATAATATAAAAATAGTAACTAGCTGATTGCCTTTTATAATTAAAATAATTTTTTTCCTAACAAAATCTACTTCTTTTCCAAAAATATCACGACAATTACCTTTAAATTAAAATATATTACCTTTTATATTTGTTATCACTAAAATCTCTCTTTTCCAAAAATATCAAGTGCAACCCTTACTTATATATTTTAAAACTTATTTTAATACTTTTAATTATTTAAAAAAACTTACATATTTTAACAAGTGAACGTATTTGTTAACAAATACAATTAATATAATTAAAACACATCTAAAAATATTATAGGTAGTTATTTTTTTTAATTAAAATATGTTAGCTTTCCTATTTGTCCTTATTAAAAAAAACTTACTTATTTTAACATGTCAGCGTATTTTTTTAATAAATACAATTAATATAATTAAAACACTTCTAAAAATATCACGGGTAATTATTTTTTTTTAATTAAAATATGTTAGATTTTCTATCTGTCCTTATTATTAATATTATTTTATTATAAAATAAATTTAATAATACCTCATTTATCTTCCTCGGCCCCATCTGTATTTTTTAATATTTTTTTATGTTCCAATTAATATTTAAGTTTCTTATTTTATAATTTATCATATTAATTTTTACTTTTATTTTAATATCAAATTTTTTAGTTTATTATTTTTTAAGGCCCGTGTCTTGCACGGGTTATAGGCTAGTATTATTTATAAGGATTTAATTAAAAATGTAATAATAAAAATAAGTTTGATAAATAATACATTTAAATGATGATATTAACTTTTATCAAAGAAAATTACAAAAAAAAAAAAATTGTTCAAAAAAATACCTAAAACCAACTTCTAATTTTAAGTTATTTTTTTAACATTAAATTATTTTTTGACTTATTACACAAATAATTTTTTTTTAATTTAAAACCAAAAATTACTTTAAACTCCCACTAGCAAAACCGTCTCTAATTAATATATTATTAACTTTTAACGTCCAAAATAGAAGCGCGGTCACATTACCCACTTTGCTTGACACCCCGGCATTCCTAACTATAATAGAATCCTAATTACAAAAGTGTTATATCATGTGGACATGTAAGTTGCATGACAAGAAATGAAATGAGAACGGATTGTTGAGATTTCGCGTAGAACTGTAGAAGATTTAATATAGACAAACTTTAAAATTGATTTGTGTATTATCTCAAGTTCTGAGCAACTAATTATAAATGCAATAGATTAAAATGTTAATGCCAAATTATATAATGTCGTATTGAGAACTATATGGCTATAATATTGTGGATACTAACTTCTAAAGATAAATTCTCATTTGCGAAACTTATAATAGGTTACGATATTAAGCCAAAAATGATCAACTTAATCACAAAATCAATTATCATGGAAGGAGTATAGTCTCTAGGACCATACATAGGACTAGGGTTACGGTAGTATAGTCTGCAGGATCTACCTCAGCAATAAGTGTACTTATGAAGCTATACTGAGATATATTTACAGTTTGTAGACTTGAAAATGTTTTGAGAAGGTCATGCCCTGGCTGTCCTTTCTTTTCAGCTAGCTAACTCCTAGCTGCCGTCTTTAATTTCTCAGGTGAATATATATTTACATTAAATGCAGAGGGCAATACATATCCAATGGATAAGCGATGGATGCTTGTTGTCTGTTGACCAAAATGAAAATGAAAATCGGAGACACTGATTAGATGGGAGTGAAGAACTTGTAAATCATTACATACTTGGTCTCTTTTTCTCTCTTCTAGTCATCCTCGTTAACTTTTTCCCTTACTTTTGTGGCAGAGCCATAACTATTTTTTCTTTTTCTTTTTTTGGTTCTTCTGAAAAAGTGTTTTGTTACATAAATAGCAAATCTTGGTTTTGTAAGTGCTTTGTCTGTTTACTTTATACTTTATTTCTTTAGTTAAGTATTTTCTGATCTATATTAAGTTTACAGTTCTTTTGCCGAATGCAAGTTTAGGAAAGGAGATGTTTCCATAGTCTTTAAATGCAGGTTTGGCAATCTTAGCAACAAAAAAGAATGTAGGTTCGGCAAATTTTTGTTCAAAAAATAAAAAAGCTAGTTTCTAGGTAAAAGCTGTGATGCTCGGCTCTCGGAAGATCCAGCCGTACCCGTGTTCACAGGACACAACACTGACACCGACACTCGGATCCGGATCTGATCCTCCATGTGAAAATGGACACTTCATATCCAACAACCTAACTTAATTTTATCTTCTTTTTTTTCCAAAAGTTCATTTGTTATCTTTACATTAAACATAGGCATTTTTTTTAATAAAACGTATCATATTAAATTAAAAACAATAAATGCCGTTTCCAAATCCAAGTGTCGGATCCTTACCAAATGTGTCACCGGGTCTTTGGTCTTGGAGTTCAGAGAATGTAACACTCCGATTTGTGTTAGTGTCGGATCCTTCTAAAAGAGTCCGAGCATCCTAGGGTAAAAGTACTTCATCCGGGTTCAGCAGTCAGCACCTTTAGTTGGGTGATCTTGCATTGTACGATTGAACTTCATATACTGGGGTTCACACCAGATAATAGACCCGCTACATATATGCATCGTGTGTTACAAAACATATTTCAGTTCTAGAGTTAATTGATTTTAACTAAATGAACTACTGACATTTGTTATCTTGGAAATAGTTTTAAGAGCTAGAAATCTCCTGATCCTAGCATCCTTAATGGTTCATTAAGATAACAATATATTTATTATAATTGTGCAAAAATAATCATAAAATTACAAGTACATCTTGTACTTAAAACAAGAGAAACATGCCCACCTGGTTTCAAATATAAAGAAACCAAGGCCGTGTTTGAGTTAAAGGTACAATAATGCATGGGTCGCAAATCAGAAATGAAGATAACTTTTGTACTTTGATAAGAGTAGGAAGTAGGAACTACTAACATGCAAGTGACATTGACCAGTCTCACTCTCACATCGTTAGTATCGCATGCAAATGAACCATTGTCTAGCAAAATGAATGGTCCTGTTTGCTTTTATAAAGGACAGATCATTGTCGCCGTGCGATGCCCTACGTACTATATGAAGCTTGGTTTACTCAGTCTTGATGAGTTTGGCTGTCTCCCACTATTATCGTCCTCAACATTCGCATATATGCCCCCCCTCAATTTCAGCTCGAACGTGGAGCTTCCGATGATGACAGTAAGTGTTGTCCTTAATATTCCGGCAAGTGACCCCCTTCGATTATAGTATGAAAACATCCAGAAAACGACATACACGTACGATCGTCACTACATGGTCTCAAATAATTGTGGCATCAAACTTTATTTTGATTGTTACCAGGTTGGGGGTATCGTTGTGGCATCGCATAATTCACGTACTTCACCTAGATGTGGTCATAACTATGTTAATACGTGTGGACGGAGTCTGATCTAGTAAGGGACACTCAAAACACGTATCTCCTGAAATTAAAAATTTTAACGGTTTCTTCCCAAAAATGAAATCGGTATCTCCTGATAATATATTTCAAGATCCGTCTCTTCGTGCGAATCCCAAGGATTTTTTAGGTGAATGGCGATGTCTTCTGATTTTGGATCAAATAATCCCAAAAACTCTCCTACAATTTTAAATATCATACTGAGTTATCAACGATGACCCTGGCTATATACAGAATCAATAGCTTTCCTACAAATTAGTCGAAGTTGTTACTTGTTAGTACAAAAACAAAAAGGCAGGTTCGTTGGGAAAAAAGTTAGAACAATCAACAACATTGTAACTTTTTGAGTCAAAAACAAAAACATGTGGTTACCGACGCCCAGCCCCATTAGACTATCAAAGTGAAGAAAGGTCCTTGGTAAATGTCTGAATCCGAATTTAAAATGACTTGATTTTCAAAGATGTCGAAGGGTTCGAATGGGTTTGAAACTTGTGAATCACATGTATTTGCGTGGCTTGTTTAGTTTCTTGAAACTTGAAAGTGAAAGAACTACATATATACAATTCATCAGTTTGTCTGAATGACGATATTATTGGAGGAATTAATAGCGTCAAATATTTGCACAAAGAAAATATATAGAAGAAGCATGATAACTAATAAGAAAATGTAAGGTCAGCGACACGCCAACGGCATAGCAGAGTTAAAAAGAAACATAAAAAGTTGAGGATGTAAAAAGAGGACTGAGGATCAGGCCTGTGACAGCGAGTGTCAAATCTGTCTGCTGAAGCGCAAACAATTAAATTCTTATCTTGTCATGGCTTTTTACTTTACTTGATGGTCCACTTTAGTTGTACATGCCCCCGGCCAACTTTATTTAATTACATCCCACAGATCTCCCTATCTCCTCCCGATCTCTATAGATTCTAGAGTGACATGGTGGTTGGAAGAGACACTTCTAATGTAAAGTTTGTAGAATTATGCACGGTTTATTTTGGGAGGTCGATTAGTTGGCCGGATTATATACTTGGTTATCGACAACCTAAATCAATGGATGTGTACTTGTACAGGGAAATGCAGAAATTTACTCTGCGTGAACAAGATCATATGCCAAAGCAAATAACAAAGTCTGGAGTTTGGAGGTTTCCTGCCGGTTTGGATTAACTTAAAACACTAGGTTTTAACTTAAATCAAAATTCATTCACTTTGATTTAAAAATGATAGTTTTGATTTATAATTAAAAAATATTTGTTCGTTAATTTTATTTAACAAGAATTTATTTGATAAGTGATATGGATAGAAAAGTAATCCTAGAAATGTAATTAATGATATCTATACTATCTATCTATCTATACTATAATATTATAAGCAAACCACCCTCTATTTGGTTGGTAGTTTGGTCATTTAGTTTGGTTCTCTAAATAATAACCGTTAGATGTAAATATAGGTAAATGAGAACAGTTGGATGTAATATTAAAATAATATTCTTTTTTTGATATCTAAAATGCTCCCACGGGTTCAAGGTTCGAATCCCGTCAACAACATATTATTATTAAATATTTATATTATGTACTTTTCTAAGCTACATTCAAAAGTTCAAGATATTATTTCATCGACAACATATTAAGAATTTTTAAAATCAAAATACAAAAAAAACTTAGAATAACATCATACATATATTATATTTGATTACTTTTTAAAATCATATAAATCAAGATATAGATATTAAGATAAAAAATACTAAAATTCATCCGTGCATCGCACGGGTTATAGGCTTGTATTAATTAAACATAGATTGGTCCAAGAATACGGCCCGATAAACAAGGCCCGAAACCCTAATTATTTATTAATTTCGTAATTAATAAATAAAGAAAATATACAGCTCATGAATGGAGTCCAGAATATGATAAATACTTCACAGAAGGATCCAGAATCTCAATTAAAGGAAATAACTAGGCACAGTCCTTATCCTATGATAAGGAAAAGACTTGTCCACCAAGAAATACAATGCTTATCCACTGTCAAGAAAGAGACTTATTCGCTAAGTCTCCTAAACATACCCTAAATACAAGGCTTATGGTGCCTATATAAAGGACCTGATCCTTCAATCAGAACAACGTCTTTGGCTTGATTCTCAATTACGAATTGAGATACATAGGCATCTTGTGAAGATAGATTTAGTCACAAAACACGAGAACGGCTATTAAAGCTCGAAGCTCTTTAACCCTAGCATTAAATTCGCAAGCAAAGTTTTTATTCCATAACATTTGGCGCCGTCTGTGGGACGACATCATCAACCATGGCAAACACACGAAGAACGACTCGAGATACTCAAACTTCTGAAGAGCTTCCTCTCACCTCTGAGGCAGGCGCTCAAGGAAGCCAGCCACCACCGATCACCACCACTCAAGGACCGGAAGTCCCGATTTCGGTTGAAGGAACGAATCCCCTGCAAATGGCCGTTCATGTACCTGATCCCTAAGAGACCGTTCTCCAGCAACCAATCACAACCTCCCCACTGCTCATGAATGCACCAAGTGGCCTTCAACTTTATACCACGGATCTCCCCCAATACGCAACTCAAACTCTTGGGATGCCAAGCTATGGCATGCCCCCTCGACCCACGATGGGCGTCAGTGGTCTCAATCCAACTTACCATGAAGCATATGTTCCCCCTTACATACAAGGTCTGGGACCCCAAAACCAACAAACTCAAACTCGACGGAGTGTTCACACAATATCACGCAAGTATACGCGGTCACAAGTAATATAAGAATAAGTAGAGTTCGTTCCCACATAGACTGCTTTGGTTACTATAGTTATGCACTTATGCAACAATGTATGGCTATCGTTTAATGCGAAGACAAGTATCAAGATTGTGTTTTGATTAACTAAATTATCTAAACAAATTACCAAGACTATATTAAACTAAAGATTGTTGTTGATTTACTTATGAGAATAAAACATGGGATCCTAACTTCATTAAATACTTCATTCAAAGTCTTTTGTCTTTAATCAATGCATGTGACGGTTGTGATAACTAATCGGATAACACGAAATCAGTACACGCTACCTTTCAGTATACGTATATGTTAGATCAGAATTCAATGATCGTCAGGAGCTAGACTCAACTGATCAGGATTGCTGACATCATCAGGATTGCATGGTCGTCAGGATCAAGATACATATCAGGACTGGGATCAGGATTGATCATCAGGACTGGAAGCTGATCAGGATTCCTACTTCGAGTTATATTTGGAGTCTAGTTAAACATGGAAGTTTATTCTGTCGGTTCCTGGTTTGTAGAATGTAGCTATCAATTATGGATAGGTTTCAATCTTTGTAATTGATTAGGACTTATCATTAATAGAGAAGCTGTGTAGTATATAAACACAGTTTAGGTTTCGATTTATGTACATGAACATAATCAATCATACACTTGAGTATTTGTGAATCAAGATAGAAGCTCTCAAGAACATAGAATTTCTTGAGAGAGTTTTTGTAAGCTAACAGCTCTCAAGAACATCAGAATTTCTTGAGAGAGTTTGTAACAGTTTTATATCAGATTTAATAAAGCTGTTATCTTTCTTTCATATTTGTGATATATACATTAAGAAGTCGATTATCTTATACTATTGTATTCAACCCCCCTTCTACAATAGATTATTACTGGGCAACAATTGGTATCAGAGCAAACTGATTTAATTCTGAATCAGATACGATCTAAAGATGTCGACAACCAAGTATGAAAGCATGAAGATTCCCATCTTGAAGAAATCAGAATATCCAACATGGAGGGTAAAGATGCTGATGTACCTGGAGGCTATGGATCCTGACTATTTGGACAGGATTCGTGATGGACCATATATTCCTACAAGGATTGTAGAACGAACAGATATAGTACCTGAACATTATGTGGTCAAGGCTAAAAGTGAATGGACTCCAGAAGAAAAAGCTCATGTGCTCAGGGAACCAAAGATAAAGAATATCTTGCACAGTAGTCTTGATGTTGTCATGTCAAATAGAGTGATTGCATGCAAGTCTTCAAAAGAAATCTGGGATACTTTGGAAACTCAGTGCCAGGGATCTGCATCTGTCAAGAAAAATAGAAGGGCTCTTTTGATTCAAGAATATGAACAATTTGATGCAAGATCTGATGAGAGCCTAACTGATCTATATGATAGATTTTTGACACTATTGAACAGCTTATCTTTAGTTGACAAGGAATATGAAACTGAAGATTCAAACACCAAGTTTCAAAGAGCTTTACCTGAAGAATGGGACACTCAGACCTCGATCATTAGACATCAGTATGATCTTAACACTGTGTCTCTTGATGAAGTCTATGGGATGCTAAGAACTCATGATCTTGAAGTTCAACAGAGAAAGAACAAGAAAAGCAGCAAGGCAAAATCAATTGCTTTGAAAGCAGAGGCTAAATCAAAAGGAAAAGCTATAGAGGTCTCTAGAAGTAAATCAAGAGTAGCTGAGTCAGATCCTGATGACTCTTCATCAGATACTGATGGCAATCCTGATGCCAATACTGATGATGATTCTTCTGACTCAGACATGGAAGAGATGGTTGCTATGATTGTCAGAAACTTCAGAAGGATGAAATTCAGGAAGAATAGAAGACAAGGCAACTTTCAGAAAAAGGCTTTCAATCCAAACAAAGATAAGTATATCAAAAAGGACAGCAAGGGTAGCAAATTTGACAAGTCAAAGGTTAGATGCTACAAGTGCAATGGTATGGGTCACTTTGCTTCTGAGTACAAGAAGACAAAGGCACTTATCACATCAAGCAAGGATTGGATGGACTCTTCATCAGAATCTGATACTGAGGTGGTCAACTATGCTCTAATGGCCAACGCTGATGTCACTGCTGCTCCTGATGATAAGGTACTAAATACTATCTTTGATTTTGATACTGATAATGCTTCTGAGTTAAGACGTTTTCTAAAGTCATTACATATTAGCTTTAGAAGTCAAACTGCTAAAAATACTAGGATCTTATCTGAGATGTCTGAACTTAGAAAAAGGAATAATATATTAGAAGCTGAATTTTCTCGTATGCAAGAAGTACAAAAAGAATGTGATAATGCGAATCACATGTATTTAGAGATGAAATCCAAATGTAGTGCTCTTGAAAAGGAACTTGAATATGCTAATGAGAAAATCAGAACCTGGACAGACTCTGGTAGGAAATTTCATGAGAGTAATACCTCTAAGAATTGGAAAGAGTGTCTAGGATATAAGTCAGATGAGGATAAGAAATTGAAAGAGAAAATTGTCATTAATGAGACAGTCAGTCCAAAGACCTATAGACATGTTATAGATGCAACCAAATCTAAGATTACTCTTGTTAATTTTGTTTTTGGTAAGGATTCCAATTCTACTTTTGAAAAGGGATCTACCTCTACTCAAGGAATTAAAATTATAAAGTCTAAACCTGTCATGATTAAAGTCACTAAGAATGTAGGACTATTGTCTCAGAAATAGCTTAAGGATAAAATCTGTGAGGTGACAGATAAGAAAAATGAAGCTACTGTTAAGATAAACAGGAATGGTAAAGTTGGGATCAATAAAGAGAATGGTTACAAATATATCCCAAATGCACCTAGAAAGTGTTGTTTTAACTGTGGTAACTCTAATCATCTTGCTATTTATTGTAAGAAGAGTAAGAAGAAGATTGCTGATATTTCTAAGTCTGATGTTAGGAATAGATCAGTATTTTATAAACCACAGAAGTCCTGTTTTCATTGTGGTAGTATATGGCATTCTATTTATACTTGTAAAGATTATCATGATTTTTACTATAACTTTTATGATCCATTGCCTAAGTTTGATCATAGTACAAAGTCTGGTAGAATTGATAATGTCATAGTGGAACATGCTTTTGTTAATACTGATACTGACAAAACAAATCCTGATGGAGTAAATCCTGTCAGGACTGCTAAGGTCATAAAGTCTTCTGCTGTGAAAGTTAATAAATTGCATGGAAAAGGAACCCAACAAGTATGGGTTCCTAAATGTTCTAACCAGTGTGTTTCTATTCTGATTGCAGGGTAAAAAGAAAAATGTGTTAGTCATGGATAGTGGATGTTCTGTGCACATGACTGGAAACAAAGCCCTGTTATCAGAATATGAGGAAAAAGCTGGCCCAACTGTGTCTTATGGAGATGGCAACATTGGACAATCCTTGGGATATGGCAACATAATCATTGGAAATGTCATCATTGAAAAAGTAGCTCTAGTGAAGGGACTAAAATACAACCTGTTGAGTATTAGTCAAATCACTGACAGAGGTTATCATGTTAACTTCTATTCCACTCATTGTGAAGTAGTCAGTAAGGCAACAAGCAAGATAGCACTGATTGGCTACAGGCATGGTAACATATATGAAGCCAACATTCAATCAAATACTGATGACTCCCCTACCTGTCTGATCAGTAAAGCATCAGTAGATGAAAGTTGGAATTGGCACAAGAAGCTTTCTCATCTCAACTTCAGCAATATCAATGAGTTGGTTAAGAAAGATTTAGTGAGAGGATTACCTAAAGTTTTGTATACACCTGATGGACTCTGTGATGCATGTCAGAAAGCAAAACAGAGAAGGACATCATTCCAGAGTAAATCAGAATCCTCTATTGAAGAACCATATCACATGCTACATCTTGATCTATTTGGTCCAGTCAACATCATGTCCATCAGTAAGAAAAGATACACTCTTGTAATTGTTGATGAATATTCTAGATTCACCTGGGTGTATTTTCTGCACAGAAAAGATGAAACTCCTGAAGTTCTGTTGGATCATGTGAGAATGATTGAGACAACCACAAAGTACAAAGTCAAGATACTGAGAAGTGATAATGGTACTGAATTTAAGAATTCAAATATGGAAGAGTTCTGCAAGTACAAAGGAATCATTCAACAATTCTCTGCTCCTGGCACACCCCAGCAAAATGGAGTAGTTGAAAGGAAAAATAGAACTCTTATTGAAGCTGGAAGAACTATGTTGGAAGAAGCAAAATTACCTACATATTTCTGGGCAGAAGCAGTCAACACAGCATGCTATACTCAAAATCTCACATTAATAAACAGGCATGGTGTTACTCCTTATCAGTCACTCAAGGAGAAGAAACCAAGTCTGAAGCATCTGCATGTGTTTGGATGTAAATGTTTTGTTCTCAGAACTCATTCTGAACAGCTAGGGAAATTTGAAACAAAGGCTGATGAAGGAATTTTCATAGGCTATCCTGCATCAAGAGCCTTCAGAGTTTTTAATTTGAGGACAAGGACTGTCATGGAGTCAATACATGTATCTTTTGATGACAAGAAGATAGCTGGAATCAATGAAGACTCTCATGATAGATTGATTTTTGAAAATGAAGCTACCAAGGAACCTGAGGAAAGTGAATCAGATCCTGTCCATACATCAGATCCTGGTGGGTCACCAAATCCTGATGACACACCAGATACTGATGGTGCAAATACTGATGATGCAATCAATAGTGATACTTCTAGTAGTGCTAATGTTGAGGGGGAGCAACAACATTCTACTACAAGTTCATAGTCAACTCAATCATCAGGACAGAATTCTTCAGATACTGATTCAAGTGATGATCCTGATAACTTATCAGGAGGACATAGCAATAATTCATGGGGAGCTTCAAGACAAGCAAGTTCTTCAAATCAAGATAACACCAATCCAGGGAGAGCATCTACGTCAAGAAACAATTTAACACCAGCAAGGAAATGGACTGCAAATCATACTCCTGATTTGATAATTGGGGATCCTGATGCAGGTGTTCAAACAAGAAGTGCAACTCAGAATGAATGTCTATACAATAACTTTCTATCCAAGGAGGAGCCAAAGAAAGTTGAAGATGCACTTAGAGATGCTGATTGGGTTACTGCAATGCAAGAGGAACTGAATGAATTTGAAAGAAATGAAGTCTGGAAACTGGTACCAAGACCAAAGAATAGATCAATTGTTGGTACAAAGTGGATTTTCAAGAACAAGACTGATTCTGATGGAGTAATAATCAGAAACAAAGCAAGACTAGTTGCAAAGGGGTATTCTCAACAAGAGGGAATTGATTATGATGAAACTTTTGCTCCTGTTGCAAGACTAGAAGCCATCAGGATATTTCTTGCTTATGCAGCACATAAGAAATTCAAGGTTTTCCAGATGGATGTTAAAAGTGCTTTCTTAAATGGAGAACTGGAGGAAGAAGTCTATGTTGAGCAAACTCCTGGTTTCATTGATCCTAAATATCCAGATCATGTCTACAGATTGGATAAGGCACTTTATGGACTAAAGCAAGCTCCAAGAGCATGGTATGAAACTTTAGCTCTATTCTTACTGGAAAGTGGATTCAAAAGAGGTGTTATTGATAAAACTCTATTTTATTTGAATCATGGTAAGGACTTGTTGTTAGTTCAGATTTATGTTGATGATATCATTTTTGGGTCAACAAACAATAAGCTTTGTGAAAAGTTTTCCAAGCTTATGCAGTCAAGATATCAAATGAGCATGATGGGAGAAATGAGTTACTTTCTTGGTCTTCAAGTTAAACAGACTGATGAAGGGATTTTTATCAATCAGTCTAAATATACAAGGAATTTATTGACAAGGTTTAACATGCAAGATAGTTCTCCTGCTACAACTCCCATAGCTACAGCTACCAAACTTGATCCTGATCAAGGTACTGAGGTAGATGTAACTCACTACAGAGGAATGATTGGATCTTTATTGTATCTCACTGCAAGTAGACCAGATATCATGTTTGCAACCTGTCTGTGTGCAAGATTTCAAGCAAAACCTAGAGAACCCCATCTGATTTTGCAGGATGCAAAATAGACAGGAAAAGTACTTCAGGAAGCTGTCAGTTTTTGGGTGGAAGACTAGTTTCATGGTTCAGTAAAAAGCAAAAATCCATTTCCACTTCAACTGCAGAAGCTGAGTACATTGCTGCAGGAAGTTGTTGTGCTCGGATAATCTGGATGAGAAATCAGTTGTTAGATTATGGCCTGTCATACTCAAAAATCCCTATTTATTGTGATAACCAAAGTGCTATTGCAATGACAGGAAATCCAGTTCAACATTCTCTTACTAAACACATCAGTATTCGATATCACTTCATAAGAGAACAAGTTCTGGAAGGAACAATTGAACTTCACTTTGTTCCTACTGATCAACAACTAGCTGATATATTCACCAAGCCACTACCTGAAGCTACTTTCAATAAATTGGTGAATGAACTTGGAATGATGAATTTTGAGAATTTCTGAGGAAAGCTACAGAGAGGAAATCCTGATAACTGTCAAATCCTGATGGTTATTCAGAAAGGTATGTTTTCTTTGATCAAATCCTGATAGGATGCAATCCTGACAGGAAGTCAACTGGTCAAATCCTGATGCTCAGATATTGAAGCTGGTATGAAAACCAGAGGTTCTATGCTAATTTGTCATCAACACTTCTGGTAAACTCTGGAAATAAGATTTTTTACTTAGTCTTTGATTAAGTTTTCAGTCTTAATTCTCAATTTCAATTATATTTTTATCAGAGTTTACTATTCGTCATTTTATATGTTAAATATCAATGTTACTAAAAAAAATTGCATGCAAGTAAAGAAAGAAAACAGTTGAGAAAATAGACATATTTCTTTAATTCTTGAAGATTCATTACTCTCTCATCATCAGTTTTTCGATTTTCTATCTCTCTCTGTGCTCACGAACCCTAACTATTTTCAAACATCAATTCTCAAGATTTTTAAAAATTACAATGGCGTCTTCATCATTCATGAACAAACAAACAGTGATTAGTGGTGTTACTTTTGCCACTAACAATTTTGTGGCTCTTCTAAATCATCAAGATTTACCCAATGAGTTTCATATAATTCAAGATTTTCTAGCTTCAAGCCCATTGAAGTTTGCTTTAACAGAACCTGCACGTGTTTCTTTTAAGTCTGTAATGCAGGTGTGGAACTCAGTTACTTTTGACAAAGGGTATTCTGACACCATCTTGATGAGTTTTGAACATAATGGAATTACTCACTATGTGACTCCTGCAATTGTGGAGGAAGCCCTGCATTTACCTGTTCTTGGTGATGCTATTCCTGCTAATGTTTTGGACTCTACTCTTTTTGAGTTTGTTACAAAGTTGGGCTACAATGGTGAAGTAAAGAGATATGGCAATCTCTTTAGGACAAAGCTTAAGAAGGAATGGAATTTCTTCTTTGATACGATCAGCCGCTGTTTCCTGAACAAGACATCAAATTTTGATGCTCTTCCATCAGGATCTCTTAAAATTGGGTACTCTCTTATCCACTCTACAGTGTTTGATTATGGGTCGTTTATCTTAAAAGCTTTAAGTGATAGGAAATCAGATAAGTTAGGTTCTGTCTGTTTTCTTAGATTTTTACAGTTGATATTTAATCACTTGTGTCCTAATGTTGTTTTTGAGAATGATGTAGTTCTACCTATCTGTAGAATTACTGAGAATAATATTAAGTCCTTAGTCAACACTGATAAGGCAAATGGTTTCATAGGAAATGCTTTTATTCCTGATGAGGTTAGGTTTTTCTTACATAGGAAAATGCCTACTCGTTATGGTTTAATTTCTAATGCTATGGGGCAAGGCCAATCACACCTTGTTCCTAACCCAAGCATTCATCCTAAACAGTCTAAACAGTCAACTACCACCTCTAAGGTCTCTCAAAAGACTTTAGTTGTAAAAGCAAAGAAGTCAGCTAGAACTGATGTGTCAGGAAGGCAATCAGGTTCAAAGGACTTTTCCTCTACACCTATCACTAAAAAGAAGTTACAAGGGGGTTCTAGTGAAGAAAGCTGCAAAGGGAGGTGAGGCTGTTTCTGTTAAAAGAAAATTAGTTCTCAGGGATGAGACTGACTCAGAGGATGATTTACCTATATCCTCTGTGATGAATGTGAATAAGGAAGTTGCTGATACTGCTACTGCAGTTGTGGTTCCATTGTCTACACCACAGAAGAAAAGGAAGTTATCAAAAAGCAGGTATCATATTCCTTTAGAAAAGAAGCAGGATACTGATGTACAGGACACTTCTATTCTGAATGAGCAATCAGTTTCAACTGCTCAAGCAAATCCTGATGTTAGTATTCCTGATGTTGCACCAAGTCAAGTGGTTAATATTTCAGACTCTCCAGCACAGGACTCTTCAACAAAAAGACATGTTGATATTTCATGGGAGAAGTATGGTGCTGCTGCTTCCAAACTTGGGATAAAACATCCAATGGAAAAGCTAAGGAAGGCAGAAGAGTTAGTCTATCAGAGACAGAAGAAACTGAAAGGATCAAGCCCACAAGAACCTGAACCTCAAAGTGGTTCAGCAGCTCTTTCTGATGATCCAGCCACACAAGAACCACTCAATCAAAGTTTGGGTGAAGGCTTAGCTAGTGGAATGGTCCCACAAGAACCATTTTATCAAAGGGAGAATGCAGACATCGACATTCCAGCTACACAAGAACCATCTTCTCAAAGTGAAGATGCAGGCCAAGCTACAGTTTCTGAGAAATTTCCTGACAATGCTCAAGGGATTTCTGGTGCAGATGAAGTTCAAAGATTGGTCGAGGACACTGTCAATGAGGGAAGCACACAAGAACCTTTGACTCAAAGTGTTGAAACAGCTTCTAAACCTCAAGCTCCACAAGAACCATTGGTAGCAAATACTAATGCAAGCATATAAAATCCTGACGGTGTTCATCTTGACGCTAGTGGTGCTCCTGATGTTGAACCTATACTGATACAGCCACTTCGTTCAAGACCAATGGATCATCCTATCACAGATTCACAGGATAAAATGAAAGGTATAGCTATTCCTGATCCTGATGATACTCATAGTACTGAGGATGATGATGACTCTAATGATAGTGATGATGATGAGAATCGAAAAGAGAAGGAACAGCTTGCTACAACACTCAAAATTAGTCTTGGAACTAATTTTGGTTCATCAAGTACATATATGGCTGGCAAAGCTTCCACTGGGAAAGATCAGAGACAAGATTTTTCTATTCCTTCCTTTAATCCTGCTGAGGCACTTAGACAGAATGAATGGAACAATTCATGGCACAGATCTACTGAATCTGTAAGTTATTCTTCTGCTTTGGAACATGCCTATGATGCAGTAAAATTTATAGAGAATCAAGACTTGAAGAATCATTTGAAGGCTACAACTTTGTTATCCAAAAGTCTAAAAAGTGAGATTGATTCTATCAAGAACTCAACTGAGTTGGTGAGGAATGATATTTCTCAAAATTTTACAAAGGTACCTACTGCTTTTCAGCTAAGGGTAGTAGAATCCCAAGTGAAATCTGTTATTTCTGAACAAACCTCTATCAACAGAAGGATTGATTTTCTGGATACCAAGGTAACTGACATTCAAGCCTCTCTTTCCTTAATTTTGAATTTATTGTCAAATCCTGATGTCAAAAAGGGGGAGAAGGTTAGTCGGACAAAATGCACACCTGATCTAGTATTAAGGAATAATGATGATGATACTGGAGATGATGGTAGTGACAAAGTGATACAAGGAGAAACCTCTGATGCTGCTGTTATGAAGTCTACAATTCAAACTTCTCAAAGTCAAACAACGCAGTCAACTCATGTTTCTAATTCTGGAGTTAAGACAGTAAGAACTTTGGTGCAATCTCAGATCCTGACGGAAGAACAAATCCTGACACCTGGTCATGGACATACACTTACTACAATTCCTGAAGGTGATAAAGATATTTTTATTGATAATCCTGAAGATGCATCAAATTTATTCCAGAAGTTTTCTACAAAAGATGGCAGAATTGTTACTCTATATCACACTGATAAAAGAGTTCAACAATTATATGCAAGAAAAGCACTCTCTATAGCAAGTGAAGAATATCCTGATCTCTCACATGAAGAATTCTTAAGACAACAGAGAGAAATGATGGGAAGCTTTAATAACCCTGCTCTTGCTAGAGGTAGAGGAGGCAGAGGTAGGAGAGGAGCTAGAAGAAGTAGAAGAGGTTCTTCAACCCAAACAATACCTAGACAGACAAGGTCTAGAGGGTTAAGAATTGAAGAAATTCCTGAACCTATTCAAACTCTAGTAGTTCCTGACAGATCTACTTTTGGTGATGATGGAAATATTGAAGAAGAACCTGAATTGAGAAAAAAAATCAAGAAAATCAACTCTATGCAATACAAATCAAATTGAAGAATCTAATCCTGATGTTGTTCCTGATAATATTCAAGATCCTGATGATTCTGAAATTCTGTAAGAGATTGATTTGATAATTTTATCTACTGTGGTTGATTCTCACAACAAGGAAGTAGATGAAGAAGAAGAAGCCAGAAGAAGTGAAATTACAAGATCAACAAATAGAGATTTCAATCTCTATGTACAAAGGCTTAAACTCTCAAACAGAAGAAAGTGGAGGAACCCAAGCAGACAAGAATCTTCACTGGAAAGAAGCTATGCTTTTGAAAAGGAAAAGGATAAGAAGTGGAAACATATTAGTACACTAATGTGTGATACACTTATCAATTTTCAGTCTGGAGGAATTATTACAAGCGCTTCAAGTGTTGTTGATTTATCTGGGATGGTTAGATCAAAAGCACTCTGGTTAAAGATGTTTTCAAATCTGAAGCAATTGACAAGTAATTCAAGAGGAGGTATTGGACACAGGGATGCTGAATATCTAAATATGTCATATGTTGATCCTTACTCCTTAACTGAAATTGAAGGTACTTTAACTTCTGAAAACCTGAACAATTTACTAGCTGTTGATATAGTTATAGATTGTCATGATGGTTTTGACAAGAAAGAAAAGCTTCTGTACTTCATGAAAGATGGTAGTGTGAAAATTTTATCTATTCAAGATCTGCTGATGAAAACTACACAGGAACTGAAATATGTTCATTATCTTTTGAGATCGAAGAATCAAATATGCAAAGAATGGAGTGACATGATTTTGTCAACTATAAGAAGAAGAAGACTGGATGGAAACAGTAATTTCAATGGTAATTATACTCCCATGTACTTAAATCAAAGAGGTCAGGATGTGGAAATGCAAAGGGGTACTGCTGTTAAAGAAGTAACTTTTGGCATGACACAACTTACTCTCAATCCTGATGGGAAGGAAATTGCTTATCTTTTTCTTGAAGAGCATAGTCTTCAGAAAAGCTCCATATTGAATCTCAGAGCAGCTATCTACCAGATTAATGAGGAAGATGAAGAACTTAGAAATCTTAAGGGAAGACTGATTCAAATTCTTGAAGAAAAAGAAGAAAATTTGTTATCCAACTTCTTGAAGATGAATTTGTTCTATCAAAGAATTTAAACAAATAAGTTGTTGCTGCAGATACTTGTACATTTTGTATATATGTTTTTGACATCATTGAATCTTAGGAATCTATACTTTATTTCATAAAGTATGAGATTGGGGGAGATTGTTAGATCAGAATTCAATGATCGTCAGGAGCTAGATTCAACTGATCAGGATTGCTGACATCATCAGGATTGCATGGTCGTTAGGATCAAGATACATATCAGGACTGGGATCAGGATTGATCATCAGGACTGGAAGCTGATCAGGATTCCTACTTCGAGTTATATTTGGAGTCTAGTTAAACATGGAAGTTTATTCTGTCGGTTCCTGGTTTGTAGAATGTAGCTATCAATTATGGATAGGTTTCAATCTTTGTAATTGATTAGGACTTATCATTGAGAGAGAAGCTGTGTAGTATATAAACACAGTTTAGGTTTCGATTTATGTACGTGAACATAATCGATCATACACTTGAGTATTTGTGAATCAAGATAGAAGCTCTCAAGAACATAGAATTTCTTGAGAGAGTTTTTGTAAGCTAGCAGCTCTCAAGAACATCAGAATTTCTTGAGAGAGTTTGTAACAGTTTTATATCAGATTTAATAAAGCTGTTATCTTTCTTTCATATTTGTGATATATACATTAAGAAGTCGATTATCTTATACTATTGTATTCAACCCCCCTTCTACAATAGATTATTACTGGGCAACAGTATACCAAACCACTCAAACATCCACAAAAGAGATAGAAGTTAAGCAGACACCAATTATGATTAGACCCTATATGTCTATAAGATTTAAAAACATAACGGTTTAACGAGCAAGTTATCCATTCAGATTACATAGGGCAGGTAAGATGGTTAAAATCACCTACGAATCATGCATGACAAACATACACAAACCTATGCTAGCATGGCAAGTTCTAAACCTCTATATCCACTTTCGCAATCAATAGAGATTAATAAACAATCTTAGATGTTAGCTACGCATCCAAGAAGAATAAGCACAACCAAACTAGGATATCAATTAGCCATCACACACAAATCTTTAAAACAATTAACTACTAAAATCCATAAATAAATCCGTTAGAACCCCACGACGACGATTAGTTCATAATCGAACCGTTCATCATCGTGGGTTCTGATGAAAACATGATAATAATAAGTCTAGAATACTGAATAAAAGTGCTAGGGTTTATGAAAGAACAAACGAGAATCCAAAGTATCGCCTAATTAGAAGAATACAAAGATAAATTGAAAACTAGATCTTCGTAATCAACCGTCTTCTTGTTCTCCTCACCGGTGGATGGATATGTATGTATGTATGTCAATGTATATCTCAGAAATCGTCCACCAATTGATTATATAGGTCTCTGGGCTGACTGGTCTTCTGGCAACTTTCCTTTTCTGACTCAGAATTGCCTTCTACAGCATTTGAGGAGCGCGGGCGCGCCTGGTTACTGTTCAGAATCATCAACTTTGCATTCCTTGACCTTTCCTTGCGCTCTCTCGCTCCGCAACCACTTGGCCTTCACAGAAAATGCTCAAAACACCACTGCAATCCACAAGAACTCCACTACTCTGCTAACAAATCAATTTTGCAAATACTAACACAAAACACATCACAAACACCACACACTTGAGAACTAACAATCAAATTTAAGCCAATTTAGGACGATCCAAGTGGATATGAAATCCACTTATCACACCCCAAACTTAAACCGATGCTTGTCCTCAAGCATAAACAGACTCTACTAACTATAATGCAATGCATGAATGCAACTAATATGCTAATGCAAGTAATCCCTTCAGACTAACCAAAACCAATCAACAAGCTAACATCTCAAAGAATGCAATCTTTCAAACAGAGTTCAACCAAATTCCCGTATACTAACAATACAAACACAGAAACGTGCGTGTGCGCGATGCTCATCAATATACTCCCAAACTAAATCAAGACCATATCCTAATCTTCACCAAAACAACCACAAGCTTATAAACAAAATGAACTCTAGACACAAGAAACCACTTAAAGACACCTCAAAATCCGCTTGAGCTAGACAGGAATTCATGCTTTATTACAACACACATGCTTATTTGACCGTGCAATGGATGAGACCCCAAAAGGCTTATACAATAATACCCATGTAACGAGCGTTAGGTTAGTGGATCCCAGACTGGAAAAGTCTTAGGTCACTAGGTACAAAGTCCCCTAGAACTTAATTGCTCGAGTATTAAAGAGCTCAACCTGATTAATTCTGCATAACAACAACTCTCTTTTTTTTTTCTTTTTTTTCTTTCTTTTTTCTCTTTTTTTTTCTTCAATTTCGGAATGAGTGCACTTTTGCTTTTTCTCATCCCACCCTAGACTACTCATCTTTTCAATGAGCCGGCTACTAGCCATTTGACACCTAGCCTTTATTGACAACTAGCATGAAATCCCTGGTTTCCCCCAAACTTAGACTTAAGTGCTTCTTTGAATTTCAAGAGAATAAAATACATTCTAAATATAAGCAAGTGGTTAAATTCTAACATCCAAACAAACATGGTCTGATCAAATTCAAAAGCAACCAATGAGACTTATGAAATTAATTTGTTTCTGGCATGCAAGTCAATTCATAGGAACTTAAATCAACCCTCTATTCATCTTAACCATACTCCCATCAACATCAACTCATCAACGGAAATAGTCAATTCCTACGGGATCATGAAATATTCTATGCAAATGCAACTAAATGAACTCACATAATAGATATAAACACTAATGCAAACAAAATGCTCTATATGACATAAACATGCAAAGATATGAATGAACTAACTACAAATGCAATATGAATCCTATATGACACACTAACCTTCCCTAATTACCACCCCCAAACTTACAATATTCAATGTCCTCACTGAAGGTAATAACAAGGAAAGATGTAGAGAATACCTAATCATCAGCAGGACCACCCTCCTCGGGTGGTGTATCCGGTGGTGGATAAACAGAATCCACTCCAAAAGTAGGCCAAGTGATATCAACTCCAGTAGCTCTAAATGCAGTACTCAAAGCCTGAGTCAAATCCTGAGCAAAACGGCTCTGACTGTCATGAATCGCATCAATGCGCCGCGTCAAACGCCTATACTGCACATCCCCTAAACCAGACCTATCCACCTCATGCTGAATCCTGGATGCACGTTCCCTCCGAGCTGCAGGCTCACGAGGTGGAGCCTCTGCTTCCTCAGCCTCCTCGAGATGAGTATAGCCCAAACCATAGTAATCCGGGGCACCACCATCCTATCAATCGTCGAATGATCTATAGGAGCGCTTGGTAACTGAACCTGCTCCTCCTCAGACCAACGAACACCAACTACAGCATACAACTTAGTAACAATGGAGGCATGAGGAATCGCCCATGTTGTACCACCCTTCAAAAACTTCACAATACTCCTATGAAGGAGCTCTCCAAGATCAATGTACTCTTCATTCAGAATACCAAAGAGGACAATAGCCCTTTCCACCGTAACCTCATGCTGATGCGAAGAAGGCACAATATTAGCACAAATAAACAAATTCCAAGCCCTCGCATACCTGTTCATAGCAGAAGCCGGAAAAGTAATCGGCTCAGTGGTGCTAGCCCTGTACTTCCTAGTCGTGCCTGGAACACACATCTCCCCAAGAATGTACTCGAGATCAAGATCTTCCCGAGTCTTCAAAGACCAGTCTTCCTCACCCCACTTCCTCCTAGGCAAATTCAAAACCCGATGAATTGCCCTAGCCGTATAATCAACAGTAAATCCCCGAACCATACTATAACCGTTCTTGTCGGCTTTAGCATTAGCATAGAACTCCCGCACAATAGACAACGGGACCGGCTCTGGTGCTTCACAAAAGGTTTCCCAACCCCTCTTCGTAATCATGGTAAACAAGTGCCCATCAGTAGGTTGAGGCAAAAATCCCCTCTCTTTAGCCACAGCCTTCGACAACAAACGAGAAAACTCGACCTGAGCCTCTGGAGATGTGAATTTCTCTCCTCCAATACCAATACTCGACTCCTCCTCAGAAGAAGAACGACGAGTGCTACTACTTCCCGCAAATCTACCCCTCTTTGGTGGAGCCATGGAACTAGGATGAGAAGAAAGTATATGAAAGGATGTGTGTATGTATAAATTTGAGAGAGAGAATGGGTGAGAGAAGTTTAGGGGCTAGGGATTGATATAGAGGGTTGGGGAAAGGTAGGTATGTGTTTAAAAAGAGAAAGAAACACATAAAATCTGATTTGGGGTTTTTTTTCTCTTTTTTCCGTTTCTGTTTTTTCCTGGACAGAGATTGGGCGCAGGCGCGCGTGGCTAGGGCACGGGCGCGCGGTCCTTCTGCCAGATTTTCTGATTTTTTTTTTTTTGATTTTTTTTTTAAACAAAGAAAATGAAAAATACTTACAACATATCATGGGTTGCCTCCCACGAAGCGCTCGTTTTACGTCAATAGCTTGACGTGATTCCTGACTCCTTAAATAGCTGAAACAAGAATCGCAGTTTCCGCCTCGCGATTCACCCGTTCACCAAAATACGGTTTCAACCTCTGACCATTGACCTTAAATGCTTCATCCGGTGACTTATCAAAAACTTCCACTGCACCATGTGGAAACACTGTTTTGACCGTGAACGGCCCCGACCACCTTGACTTGAGTTTACCAGGAAAAAGCTTGAGACGAGAGTTAAAAATCAAAACTAGTTGGCCAGGAACAAAGGACTTTTGCACCAACTTCTTATCATGCCATCTCTTTACCTTCTCCTTGTATAACTTGTGATTTTCATAAACCTGTAGACGGAACTCATCCAACTCATTAATCTGAAGCATTCTTCTTTCACCAGCAGCTGACAAATCAAAATTCAACTTCTTCAACGCCCAATATGCCTTGTGCTCTAACTCGGCAGGCAAATGACAAGCCTTACCATACACCAGCTGAAATGGTGACGTACCCAACGGAGTCTTATAGGCTGTCCTGTAAGCCCAAACAGCTTCATCAAGCTTCAACGACCAATCCTTCCTTGAAGGATTTACAACTTTTTCAAGAATACGCTTAATTGATATTATACCTGGCCATCAAGGCTGTAAACTTGCGGTTGCAAAAATGCGTACCCTCATCACTGATGATTACCCTTGGAGTTCCGAAACGCGTGAAGATTTGCTTATGCAGAAAACTCAACACTACTTTAGAATTATTGGTCGGTAAAGCCTTTACCTCAACCCATTTAGACACATAATCCACAGCTAACAGTATGTACTGATTATTGCAGGACGAAACAAACGGTCCCATGAAATCGATTCCCCACACATCGAAAATCTCCACTTCTGTGACGCCCTCCAAACCCGGGGTACAGATTTGAGGAGTCATCCGACCAACGGAATACTATTTAACACATGCATAATATATATAAAGACACAATTACCCCTTGACCAAGACCGCATCCAGATTATGGCAATGAACACAAGCTACTACAATCTTTTATTATTACAAACCAGTTTTATCAGAGTTATTACATCACAACTAAAGTTCAAATCTAGACATTAAATCTAGAAAAGCAAAACAACAACTACCCTGCCAATAACAGTGACTCGAGGGGCTCTCCTGACTGCTGGTGAACTATCGGTCATGCTATGCCAACTCATACTCTCGCTTCACTGGAATAGGGTTAGAAAACAACAAGCAAGAGTGAGCCAAAATTGCTCAGCAAACATCAACGAATCATTTCTATCACATTTGTAAGGATATGAATTTAAGATATCAGAATCAACAATATTTAGCTAACACATGCTTTGTATCAATAATGATTGAAGTAAAGGATTAGAATTTGGCTTATACATTTTATTCAAATCAAAGGTTGTGCTGCTGGCCAGCCACGCATCAACCTCGGACTAGCTCATGTCATAGTCCTCTACTGGATCCCAGGCCAATCTGGGCCTTAAGTTATTCCGACCAATTACTGGTCCATTTTTAAAAACACATGCCAATTCTATAATAGGGTATAAACAATAACATGCTCAATAAGATAAACTGAATGTATAGTAATTGCAAAAGAGCTTCAACTGTTCAGTATCAACGAAGATCGAGAAAGGATCATGGAGTAGTTTCAATGGTACAGTGTACTCATTCAATAAGGTAATCAATATTGGTAATCGTTAATCAATAACCGTAATTGGTAGTCAAGATGGAAGTCAAATAATCAAAGGTTGTCAATGATAATCAAAGGATGATAAATAGCAACAATAGGTGGTAAACAATAATCAAGTAAATTGGAAATAAGGGTTTCCGATGCAGATCAAATCAAAGAATCAAGAATTTCTAAGGAAATGGAATCAGTTGTCCAAATGCGGTTAAAAGATGGATAATTTGAATTGTTCTGGGGATAACGGTATTCAAGTAATCAAGACAATAATAATTTTTATCACAAGTAAAGGCACAGATACTCGCCTGGTCTAAGCTGTTGTCGGATCGACTCTGCTCACTCTACTTTCCCCTTTCCCTTGCTCCGGGAACTCGATTCTATAATTAAACAACTCATTACAATAAGTCTAACTATTCTCGTTCTACTCTCGACACTTATTCAATCAATAATCACATTTAAACAAGTAACCGGGTACGTATCGGACGTCCGGTATAATTTACGATATTTAAAACTCAGATATTTGCCCTAGCATGGGCATATACAGACTATAAAACACAACACACAATTAATATGAACCATATTGCACTTATAAATATTTTTAAAACATCGTCTGAAACTCATTTGAATTTTTAATAAGTCATTACTAATTTTTAAATCAAAAATCGGATTTTTAAATCCAATATAAACATTTAAATGAAAATAAATCAATTAATAAAATTAATTGACACTCTTTAAATGCTCAAACTATTTTTAAATAAATAAATAGGCTTGAAAATAATTAAACTGAATTTTTAATTAATTAAATCTAATTAATAATTAATTTTTAAGAATTAATTGATTAAAAGAATTAACCAATTAATAAATTAATTATTAATTAAAAATAATTAAAATAATTAAGTTTAATCAATTTTCGGATTTAAAATAATAAATATAATTTATCAGAATTTTTCTGATATTAAAATATATTTTTAAAATAAAAATATGAATTTTTAAAGTTTTTAAACTATTTTCGAATTAAATTTAAAAATAAAATTCAAAAACAGTTTTCTGAAAATGAATTAGGGTTTTGAAGATTGAAACCGGGTCGAAAAATCGAGTAAACGGGTCGGGAAGAACGAATCCGGGTCACCAAGAACAACCCGCCGGAATCTGGGTTTTCCAGAATCCGGCCGGCGTCCGGTGGCCGGACTTCGCCGTTTCCGATCAAAACAAAACCAAACCATAGGGCTTTTGTTCGCTTTTGCAAGACAAACACAACCCACATACACACACATCTGTCCCATGCCGGAATCGTGCCCAGAATTCATTCAAAGAACTCGCCGGCGACGACCTCGGCCGGAAACCCGATCTACTTAAATCCTACATGAAACTCAAAGATTAATATACCAAAATAAAGCTTATAACTCATACAATCAAAGCCCTTTATCAAAAACAATGTCAGATCAATATCAAGAACGTACGAATCGAAAGAAGAAATCGGGTCAAAACCCGAAAATCAAACCCGACTAAATTGAACTTAAACATGAAATTAAAGCATGGATTCTTGCTAATTAGAACCCTAGGAACATGTTAGAAGCAACCAATTGAACGGAGAATCAACAGAATGAAAATCCCCAAATTAATTAAGAACCCTAATTTTAATTCGAAACTTGTAAAATCAATATAAAATCGAATACTTACCAGATGATGATGAAGTTGGAAGATTCTGAAACTAGATTTTTGGGGCTTCGATTTGAGTATAAGAACTTCAAATTTGGACTTCAATAACCCTTAGAACGAATTGATTGAAGATCAAGAACACAAAATAATAATTTGGGAATTTCGAATATTTTTGAGTAATTTCTGAAGAATTGCTAGGGTTATGAAGTCTGATTGGTCTTTTTATATTTCTGGAAAAATAATACCCCAAATAACCTTTTTGGATCGATATTGATTCGTTAGATCGTTTAAAAACCCTAATTAGGTCAAAAACACGTTTTACTAAAAATAAGGGGTTAAAAAGGTTGATGATTATCAAAATTGATATATATCATTATATAACTAATGCTCAAGAATACTAGGGCTATAACAACTTCAATATTGATATAGAACGATAAATCCGTCCCCTTAAGCAATTAGGGTTCGGAACGATTTTTCCTTTTTCGGATCAAAAATTGAAATTAATTTGCAGAATCAAATAGGTAGGGTTAAATAGAATCCCATAACCCTTTCGATAACGATTCGAATACGAAAGACGAAGAATTAAAAATGAATGTACGAAATTTCAACGGGGCTCTTGAATTATCAAAACGGCTCAAATTTGAAGAAAATTCCAAATGACGAAATTTTTTTGAAAGGGGCTTCCGACTCACCATTTAGCATATAATCACACACTAAATATCATATAATAATATTCCAATATTCCAACATAAATATTTTAGATTAAATATATCATTTAATCAAATAATAAAATTCACGGATATTACATCCTTCCCCCCTTAATAGGATTCTGTCCTCAGAATCAGATCAAGGAAACAACTGGGGATACTTCTCTAACATCTCACTCTCTAACTCCCAGGTAGACTCTTCTACTTTAGGATTCCTCCACAAAACTCTCACTAACGCTACTGTCTTATTCCTTAGTACTTTCTCCTTACGATCCACTATCTGAATTGGTCGTTCTACATATGATAAATCTGCCTGGACCTCTATTGGTTCATACTCTATTACATGATTCGAATCTGGTCGATACTTCTTAAGCATAGATACATGAAATACATTATGAACGTGCTGCATATGCGGTGGCAATGCCAACTCGTAAGCTACCTCGCCTACCTTCTTCAAAATCTCAAACGGCCCAACATATCTCGGACTCAACTTCCCTTTCTTTCCAAATCTAACTAATCCTTTCCATGGGGAAACTTTTAGTAACACTTGCTCTCCTTCCTGGAATCCCACATCCTTTCTGGCTAGATCCGCATACCTTTTCTGTCGGTCTTGAGCTGTTATCAATCTTCTCTGAATCAATTGAATCACTTCTTTTGTTCGTTGTACTAGTTCTGGTCCTATCATTTTCCGTTCACCAACTTCTTCCCAATATACTGGAGATCGACACTTTCGTCCATACAAAGCTTCGTAAGGTGGCATTCCGATGCTCGCGTGAAAACTATTATTATATGAAAATTCCACCAAGGGTAGATGATCGTCCCAACTGCCTTCAAAATCAAGTGCACATGTCCTAAGCATATCTTCAATAGTCTGAATTGTCCTTTCGCTTTGACCGTCCGTCTGCGGATGATAAGCCGTACTCATTCTCAACTCGGTGCCCAAACACTCTTGAAAACTCCTCCAAAATCTTGAATTGAATCGAGGGTCTCTATCAGACACTATCGATACTGGAACTCCATGTCGTAC
The DNA here is from genome assembly GCA_030848705.1 of Heracleum sosnowskyi. Lineage (NCBI taxonomy): Eukaryota > Viridiplantae > Streptophyta > Magnoliopsida > Apiales > Apiaceae > Heracleum > Heracleum sosnowskyi. The sequence goes on from CM061239.1 coordinate 106,912,483, forward strand.
TACGATTTCTTTTATGTAAATATGAACTAACTTATCCAGCGAGAATCTCTCGTTAATCGGAAGAAAATGCGCAGATTTCGTCAATCGATCCACGACAACCCAGATGGCATCATGGTTAGCTTTTGTTCTAGGCAATCCTACTACAAAGTCCATCGCAATGTGTTCCCACTTCCATTCGGGAATCTCCAATGGTTGAAGTAATCCACTTGGTCTCTGATGTTCCGCCTTAACTCTTTGACACGTAAAGCATTTACTTACCCATTCCGCAATCTCTCTCTTCATATCTGGCCACCAAAAGTTCGTCTTAAGATCTCGATACATCTTCGTACTCCCTGGATGAATTGAATACTTCGAGTTATGTGCTTCGTGCAGAATCTCACTTTTCAGTTCCGTTACGTTAGGTATCCATATCCGAGAAGCAAATCTCAAGATCCCTTTGTCGTCCGGTTGGCTACATATTTCCTCACCTGTCATTTTACTCACATCGTCGTTCATAACTTGCTCTTGGCATTTTCGTATCTTCTCCAACAATTCAGGTTGAAACGTCATGGTATAAATCATTTCCGTCGCGTTCTTCGGATTAATTACTTCGATTTCTAACTTCTCAAATTCCTTGTATAACTCTTTGGTCATCATTAGTGTGTTTAATCTCTCTTTTCTGCTCAATGCATCTGCTACCACATTTGCCTTGCCGGGATGATAGTTAATAGAAACGTCGTAGTCCTTGATTAGTTCTAACCATCTTCGTTGCCTCATGTTCAGCTCTTTCTGAGTAAAGATATACTTCAAACTTTTGTGATCGGTGTAAATTTCACATCTTTCTCCATACAAGTAGTGTCACCATATCTTCAAAGCAAACACAATAGCTGCTAACTCCAAATCGTGTGTAGGGTACTTCTGTTCGTGGGGTCTCAACTGTCTTGACGCATAAGCAATCACCTTGTCATGTTGCATAACTACGCATCCTAATCCTTTATACGACGCATCACTATAGATTACGAAATGACCTTGATCGTCTGGTAACATCAATACCGGTGCCGTAGTTAGTCTTTTCTTTAACTCTTGGAAGCCTTCTTCGCATTTTTCGTTCCATATGAATCGCTCGCTTTTCCTTGTCAGCTTGGTCATTGGAGTAGCTATCTTCGCAAAATCTTGCACAAATCTCCGGTAGTATCCGGCTAATCCCAAGAAACTTCTGACTTCAGTCGGTGTCCTTGGTCTCTCCCAATCTTTCACTGCCTCTATCTTTGTTGGGTCCACTTTGATGCCTTCGCTGCTCACCACGTGTCCTAAGAAATGAACTTCTTTCAACCAGAATTCACACTTGGAAAACTTCGCGTATAGTCCTTCTTGTCTCAACGTTTCTAACACAATTCGCAACTGGTCTGCATGCTCTTCTTCTGTCCTCGAGTATATCAAGATGTCGTCGATGAATACCACTACAAACTTGTCCAAATATCTCTTGAAAATCCTGTTCATTAGATCCATAAAAGCTGCGGGTGCATTCGTTAGTCCAAGCGCCATTACTAAAAATTCATAGTGCCCATACCTTGTTCGAAAGGCTGTCTTCGGTATGTCGTCTGGTCTAATCTTCAATTGGTGATATCCTGACCGTAGGTCGATCTTTGAAAAATGTACCGCTCCCTTCAGCTGGTCAAACAGATCATCTATTCGAGGTAACGGATACTTGTTCTTAATGGTCAGCTTGTTCAACTCCCGATAGTCTATACACAATCTCATGCTTCCATCCTTTTTCTTGACAAACAGTACTGGTGCTCCCCACGGTGAAACGCTGGGTCTAATAATTCCTTTTTCTAGCAAATCTTGCAGTTGATCAGCCAATTCCTTCATCTCCACTGGTGCCATTCTGTAAGGGGCCTTCGATACTGGCTCCGCGCCTGGTACTAAGTCTATCGCAAATTCAATCTCTCTATCTGGAGGTAAACCTGGTAATTCTTCCGGAAAAACATCTGGAAACTCATTTACGACTGGAATATCTTCTAACTTAGAAACTTCCTTATCTATATCTATCACATAAGCTAGATACGCCTCACAACCTTGCCTTAATAACCTCTTAGCCTGAATCATTGTCAGGAACCTCTTTCTTTGTTTCTCTCCTCTAAATATTATCTCTTTCTTTTCTAGGGTAATCAAAGTAACCCTCTTATTCTTACAATCAATACTTGCATCATGCTCAGTCAACCAATCCATCCCTAATATCACATCAAATTCACCTAACTTAAAAGGTAACAAGTCAACATAAAAATGATTTCCCAAAATCTCTATCTCATAACGGGGATAATATGAACTGACAGCGATACGATCCTGATTAGCTATCTCTATAGTCAACACTCCACTTAAAGGTTTCGTTACGCAATTCAATCTACGAGCAAACGTCTCAGAAATAAAAGACTTCGTCGCTCCCGAATCTATTAACACTTGTGCAGGAATAGAATTTACTAGAAGTGTACCTGCCACCACGTCGGAATCTCTCACTGCTTCTCCCATTGACATATTGTAGGTCCTGGCTAACGGCTGGACGTTAACAACTGGGGGTGCTTCAATTGCCCGAATCATATTGTTCACGGTTGCTGGTGCTCTGCAGTCCTTAATCACGTGACCTGGTTTCTTACACCGATGACACACGATGCCTATCTTGCAATCCCGGGAATAATGTCCCTTCTGATTGCATTTAAAGCATGTGACATTCAATCGATGGCATATCCCTAGATGTCGCTTCCCGCATGTCTTGCATTCTGGTAGTGGGGGTCTAGAAAGTCCCTGCTGACTGCCGGTTAGTAGACGGTTATCTTGTCCTACGCTTCCGGTGTCTGGTTTCCTAAAACTTGTATTCCTTCCGTGCTGAAATCCCAGCTTCTTATTTGCTTGCCCTTGAAAACTTCCCTGCTGCTGTCCCTTATCGGGTATCCCTGCTTTCCTTTTCTTGTTCTCCCTCTCTTTCATGTAAGAATCACTCTCTGCCTCTGCAATCATTGCCTTTTGGACCACCACTGCATAGGTGTCCAACTCCAATACAGCTAACTTACTACGAATCCAAGACCTCAGTCCCTGCTGGAACCTCTTGGCCTTCTTCTTTTCCGTATCCACATAGGTTGGAACAAACCTTGACAACTCCGTAAACCTTATTTCATATTGGGGCACTGTCATGCTTCCCTGCTTTAATTCCAAAAACTTCAATTCCATCTGATCTCTCATATAGTCCGGAAAATACCTTTCCAAAAACAACTCTGTGAATCTTGCCCACGTAATCAATCCCTCGGGCTCCATAGCCCTACTCGTTTCCCACCAATAACTAGCCTCATTCTTCAGAAAATAGCTTGCATACTCTGTCTTCTTGTCCTCTGTCACCTCTATCAAGGCAAAAGCCTTTTCCATCTCTTTCAACCATGCCTTAGCCTTTACAGGGTCTGCTGATCCTTTAAATTCTGGAGGTTTTGCTGCCTGGAAAGATTTGAACGTAACTGCCGGTGCTGCTTGCTGGTGCTGTTGTTGATGCTGCTGATGCTGATGTTGCTGATGATGTTGCTGCTGTTCTAGGAGCTGTTGCTGAAATGCACGTTGCTGCTGTGCTAATGCGGCAGTCTGTTGAGTAAGGGTATTTAACAACTGGATTACCATCGGGTCCACACGGCCCGTGGGAGGTGTATTTTGTTGACCTTCTTGGTCAGAAGTATCAGTTGAACGGGTTTGTCGTCTAGGAGCCATATCGCTGATGAATAAACAATAATTGGCTTAATCAAACAGTTCATATAAGAGAAGGAAGGATCACAATTGATATCTCGAAGGTTTACAGATCTTCTCAACGGTGTATGGATACACTCGTTGCAATAAGTAGAATAACAGTTATGATGCTGGAAATGAATGACAGGGGAATAAATACAGTTCTATAAAAGAGGTTTATCATATATATATAGATAGAGTCAGTACAAGCGTAGAACGCTTCAAAAGAAAATATATCATGGCTGAACCATAACTGCCGACCAGCAATACAACAACAAAAATGCAACAACAACCCGAGGCGTTCCTATAAGCCCGGTGCACTGCTGATTCTACAATATGCATCTATATACTAACTATCTAGAACCATACATCCATGTCACATCTGTCTGCTACCGATACCTGCTCACAGATCACCTGCTCCTGCCGGCCATAACGGGAGTCCTGAAACCTCTGCAATCTCACTCATCGCATAATCCAAAATCTGTCTCATCCCTGCTACTGTCTCTCCCTCTCGACTAGAAGCTAATCCATGCAATCGAGTCTCAACCAAAGTCCTCGTAACCCTAAACCTCATCTGAATGTCTCTCATCTGATCTCTAAGTCTGTCTCTCTCTCTGACAGCGGCTGCCTCGATCGAACGAATCCTACCCATCTCCATAACCTGTCCATAAAGGAAATCCTTCTCTCTTCTCACCCTCTGATACACATGGTGTGGAACTGGTGGCTCACATAACTGATACAAAGGCCCACAAACTGATGCCTGAGATGCTGGTGCTGGGGCTACTTGTCGGAGTGGAATAGGACAAGGTATCTGATCTCTCCTGACTACTGGGTCCTGATGCCTAGGCTGATATCGCACTGGCCGAGACGGTCCTGCTCTCTCAACGGGTGTAGGTATCTCTGCTATCGTATCCTCGGAAGGGTCTGAGTCTGAACTAGAACTAGGGGGCTGCAATTATAACCACATTTAATTACTACGCGTAATATCCCTAGTTGACCTCCTAATATCCTTACGTGAATTCCTAACTCTCTATGTTATCCTGGACCCTAAGTCCTAACTTGTTTCAAATGCCATAACATGTTGCTCTGATACCAACTGTGACGCCCTCCAAACCCGGGGTACAGATTTGAGGAGTCATCCGACCAACGGAATACTATTTAACACATGCATAATATATATAAAGACACAATTACCCCTTGACCAAGACCGCATCCAGATTATGGCAATGAACACAAGCTACTACAATCTTTTATTATTACAAACCAGTTTTATCAGAGTTATTACATCACAACTAAAGTTCAAATCTAGACATTAAATCTAGAAAAGCAAAACAACAACTACCCTGCCAATAACAGTGACTCGAGGGGCTCTCCTGACTGCTGGTGAACTATCGGTCACGCTATGCCAACTCATACTCTCGCTTCACTGGAATAGGGTTAGAAAACAACAAGCAAGAGTGAGCCAAAATTGCTCAGCAAACATCAACGAATCATTTCTATCACATTTGTAAGGATATGAATTTAAGATATCAGAATCAACAATATTTAGCTAACACATGCTTTGTATCAATAATGATTGAAGTAAAGGATTAGAATTTGGCTTATACATTTTATTCAAATCAAAGGTTGTGCTGCTGGCCAGCCACGCATCAACCCCGGACTAGCTCATGTCATAGTCCTCTACTGGATCCCAGGCCAATCTGGGCCTTAAGTTATTCCGACCAATTACTGGTCCATTTTTAAAAACACATGTCAATTCTATAATAGGGTATAAACAATAACATGCTCAATAAGATAAACTGAATGTATAGCAATTGCAAAAGAGCTTCAACTGTTCAGTATCAACGAAGATCGAGAAAGGATCATGGAGTAGTTTCAATGGTACAGTGTACTCATTCAATAAGGTAATCAATATTGGTAATCGTTAATCAATAACCGTAATTGGTAGTCAAGATGGAAGTCAAATAATCAAAGGTTGTCAATGATAATCAAAGGATGATAAATAGCAACAATAGGTGGTAAACAATAATCAAGTAAATTGGAAATAAGGGTTTCCGATGCAGATCAAATCAAAGAATCAAGAATTTCTAAGGAAATGGAATCAGTTGTCCAAATGCGGTTAAAAGATGGATAATTTGAATTGTTCTGGGGATAACGGTATTCAAGTAATCAAGACAATAATAATTTTTATCACAAGTAAAGGCACAGATACTTGCCTGGTCTAAGCTGCTGTCGGATCGACTCTGCTCACTCTACTTTCCCCTTTCCCTTGCTCCGGGAACTCGATTCTATAATTAAACAACTCATTACAATAAGTCTAACTATTCTCGTTCTACTCTCGACACTTATTCAATCAATAATCACATTTAAACAAGTAACCGGGTACGTATCGGACGTCCGGTATAATTTACGATATTTAAAACTCAGATATTTGCCCTAGCACGGGCATATACAGACTATAAAACACAACACACAATTAATATGAACCATATTGCACTTATAAATATTTTTAAAACATCGTCTGAAACTCATTTGAATTTTTAATAAGTCATTACTAATTTTTAAATCAAAAATCGGATTTTTAAATCCAATATAAACATTTAAATGAAAATAAATCTATTAATAAAATTAATTGACACTCTTTAAATGCTCAAACTATTTTTAAATAAATAAATAGGCTTGAAAATAATTAAACTGAATTTTTAATTAATTAAATCTAATTAATAATTAATTTTTAAGAATTAATTGATTAAAAGAATTAACCAATTAATTAATAAATTAATTATTAATTAAAAATAATTAAAATAATTAAGTTTAATCAATTTTCGGATTTAAAATAATAAATATAATTTATCAGAATTTTTCTGATATTAAAATATATTTTTAAAATAAAAATATGAATTTTTAAAGTTTTTAAACTATTTTCGAATTAAATTTAAAAATAAAATTCAAAAACAGTTTTCTGAAAATGAATTAGTGTTTTGAAGATTGAAACCGGGTCGAAAAATCGGGTAAACGGGTCGGGAACAACGAATCCGGGTCACCAAGAACAACCCGCCGGAATCTGGGTTTTCCAGAATCCGGCCGGCGTCCGGTGGCCGGACTTCGCCGTTTCCGATCAAAACAAAACCAAACCATAGGGCTTTTGTTCGCTTTTGCAAGACAAACACAACCCACATACACACACATCTGTCCCATGCCGGAATCGTGCCCAGAATTCATTCAAAGAACTCGCCGGCGACGACCTCGGCCGGAAACCCGATCTACTTAAATCCTATATGAAACTCAAAGATTAATATACCAAAATAAAGCTTATAACTCATACAATCAAAGCCCTTTATCAAAAACAATGTCAGATCAATATCAAGAACGTACGAATCGAAAGAAGAAATCGGGTCAAAACCCGAAAATCAAACCCGACTAAATTGAACTTAAACATGAAATTAAAGCATGGATTCTTGCTAATTAGAACCCTAGGAACATGTTAGAAGCAACCAATTGAACGGAGAATCAACAGAATGAAAATCCCCAAATTAATTAAGAACCCTAATTTTAATTCGAAACTTGTAAAATCAATATAAAATCGAATACTTACCAGATGATGATGAGGTTGGAAGATTCTGAAACTAGATTTTTGGGGCTTCGATTTGAGTATAAGAACTTCAAATTTGGACTTCAATAACCCTTAGAACGAATTGATTGAAGATCAAGAACACAAAATAATAATTTGGGAATTTCGAATATTTTTGAGTAATTTCTGAAGAATTGCTAGGGTTATGAAGTCTGATTGGTCTTTTTATATTTCTGGAAAAATAATACCCCAAATAACCTTTTTGGATCGATATTGATTCGTTAGATCGTTTAAAAACCCTAATTAGGTCAAAAACACGTTTTACTAAAAATAAGGGGTTAAAAAGGTTGATGATTATCCAAATTGATATATATCATTATATAACTAATGCTCAAGAATACTAGGGCTATAACAACTTCAAGCAGCATATTAAGAGGCATCGCATTCCTCCTCGAGATATTACCAACCCTTTGGCATCGATCACACCTCAACACAAACTGATGAGTGTCTTTAAACAGAGTTGGCCAGTAGAAACCTGCCTGAAGTACTCGAGTAGCTATCTTCACTCCACCATAATGACCTCCATAAGTGGTGGAATGGTAATCTCGCAAAACACCCTCGGTTTCACTATAAGGAATGCATCTTCTTAACATCTGATCAGCTCCTTGCCTGAATAAGAATGGCTCGTCCCAACGATACCACTTCACATCATGTAGAAACTTCTTCCTTTGAGCATAAGAGAATTCAGCAGGGATGACATTACAAACAAGATAGTTTACAATATCTGCAAACCACGGTTCTTCCTCTTGCACCCCAAAAAGTTGCTCATCAGGAAAAAATTCATTGATAAGAGTTTTATCACCTGCATTCTTACCATGATCTTCCAATCATGACAAATGGTCAGCCACCTGGTTTTCTGTACCCTTTCTGTCTTTAATCTCCAAATCAAACTCTTGGAGCAAAAGAACCCAACGAATCAACCGCGGCTTTGAATCTTTCTTAGAAATCAGATAACGAATTGATGCATGATCAGTATAGACTACTACCTTAGTTCCAAGCAAATATGACCTGAATTTCTCGAAACTGTAGACAATGGCTAAAAGTTCCTTTTCTGTAGTAGTGTAGTTCAGCTGAGCATCGTTGAGAGTTTTGCTAGCATAGTAAACCACATGAAACACCTTGTTCTTCCTTTGCCCAAGAACAACTCCCACGACATAGTCACTAGCATCACACATCAACTCAAAAGGTTCGTCCCAGTCAGGTGCAGTGATAATAGGTGTAGTAGTCAACTTCTTCTTCAAGAGCTCGAAAGCAGCTAAGCAATCTTCATCAAACTTGAAAGGAACATCCTTTTCCAACAAACTACATAAGGGTTTAGAGATTTTGGAGAAGTCTTGAATGAATCGCCGATAGAAACCCGCATGACCAAGAAAACTACGAATTCCCTTAACTGAGATTGGTGGAGGAAGATTTTCAATTGTCTCCACTTTGGCCTTATCCACTTCAAGCCCCTTGCTAGAAACCTTATGCCCAAAAATGATTCCTTCTTGCACCATGAAGTGACATTTCTCCCAGTTGAGCACCAAATTGGTCTCAACACATCTTTTTAGCACCATGCCAAGATTCTGAAGGCACTGGTCATAGGAAGTTCCAAAAACTGAGAAGTCGTCCATGAACACCTCCACATTAATGCCAATCATATCTGAGAAAATGGCCATCATACACCTCTGAAAAGTTGTTGGTGCTCCACATAGTCCGAAAGAAACGTGACGGAACGCAAAAGTGCCAAAAGGACATGTAAATGTGGTCTTCTCCTGATATTCTTGAGCAATACAAATCTGATTGTAACCTGAATAACCATCTAGAAGGCAATAGAACTCATGACCAGCCAACCTGTCTAGCATCTGATCAATGAACGGAAGAGGGAAGTGATCTTTTCTGGTGGCTTTATTCAGCTTTCGGTAGTCCATGCAAATCCTCCACCCTGTAACTGTACGAGTAGGGATGAGCTCATTCTTCTTATTAGAACCACTGTCATGCCTCCTTTCTTGGGCACACATTGCACTGGACTCACCCAAGAACTGTCTAAAATAGGATAGATAATCCCTACGTCCAACCACTTCAGAATTTCTTTCTTCACTACCTCTTTCATGATAGGATTGAGCCTTCTTTGAGGGTCCACAGTTGGTTTACTTCCTGGTTCAAGCGGAATCTTATGCATGCAATACGAAGGGCTGATTCCCTTGATATCCGCTATGGTCCAACCAATGGCTGACTTGAACTCTCTCAGAATTCTCAAAAGTTTTTCTTCTTCACTACCTGACGAGTTAGATGCAATAATCACATGTAAAGTAGATGTATCACCTAAGAAAGCATACCTCAAGTGCTCCGGTAGTGGTTTAAGTTCAAGAGTAGGAGCTTCTTCAATCGAAGGCTTGAGACGCTCCTGAGATTTTTTAAGCTCAGCTATTCCAAGAGAATCAAATGGCATATCAATCTTTCTTTTCCACGGAGAAGCATTCAAATACTGCAGTTGCTCTTCTCTTTCTTTGTCTTCAGTATCAGAATCTCCTATCTGTACCTTCTCCAAGGTATCTGACTTAAGCAGTTGCTCAATCTCCGTGTACACTGCAGACTCCACCAAGTCCACTGAAAACACTCTTCATCCTCTGTAGGGAACTTCATTGCATTGAACACACTAAAGGTAACATTCTGGTCATGCACCCTCATTGTAAGTTCTCCCTTCTGTACATCGATCAAAGTACGACCTGTAGCCAAGAACGGTCTTCCCAAGATAATAGGAATCTTCTTGTCTTCCTCAAAATCCAGAATAACAAAATCAGCAGGAAAGATGAGCTTATCCACCCTAACCAAAACATCATCCACTATACCCCTTGGATATGTGATCGACCGATCAGCCAACTGCAAAGACATGTTTGTAGGTTTAGGCTCAGGAAGTCCAAGTTGCATGAAGACAGACAACGACATCAGATTAATACTAGCACCCAAGTCACACAAGCACTTGTTGAAAGATAGATTGCCGATAGTGCACGGTACGGTGAAACTCCCTGGATCCTTGAGTTTTGGAGGTAACTTCTGCTGTAGAATAGCACTGCACTCTTCAGTTAGAACGACGGTCTCCAAATCCTCGAGCTTCAACTTCCTCGATAGAATACCTTTCATGAACTTCGCGTAGCTCGGCATTTGTTCTAGAGCTTCCGCAAAAGGTATATTGATATGAAACTTCTTGAAAACCTCCAGAAACTTAGCAAACTGCTTATCCAACTTCTGCTTCTGAAGTCGTTTAGGGAATGGCGGAGGAGGATAGACTTCCTTGGTCTCTGTATTCTACTTCAGAACAGATTTCTCAGTCGAATTGTCACGCTTTTCCGCTTCGTTTCCCCCCAGACTTGATTTTTCCACTTTTTCTTGACTTTCTGGCAGAACCTCAGGCGCGGGCGCGCTCCCTAGGGCGCGGGCGCGCCCACCTTCTGTTGGAAATCCTGAAATTTCTTCGTTTTGTTCTTTTTCTGAGTTCTGGTTACCCGTAACCTTCCCAGATCGCAAGGTAACTGCTTTAACCTGTTCTTTGACTTCTCTTTTGCCAGGATTAGCTTCCGTATCACTAGGGAGAGTTCCCTGTGGTCTATTCAACAAGGCATTGGCAATCTGACCGATTTGATTCTCCAGAGTCTTGATGGAGACAGCTTGGCTCTTGCACATTAGCCTCAATTCCTCCAATTCAGACTTTTCATTAGACGACTGACCAACATTGCCTTGAGACGGTTGTTGAAAACCTGGTGGTTGATACGGTTGCCTTGGAGCATATTGCTGCTAAAAACCATAAGAGTTGAATGGCTTAGCTCCATACTACTGTCCTTGATACTGCTGATACGGCTGTTGTGGTTATTGCTGCTGACCACCCTGATTGTTACTCCAGCTGAAATTTGGATGGTTCCTGTTGTTGGGATGATAGGCATTAGGCACTGGCTGCTGTGGTCTCTGGAAATTGCTCACGAACTGCGCTGATTCACTAGATATGGCACACTGATTCGTGTCATGTGCTCCTGAACATAGCTCACACACACTAGCCACCTGCTGAACTCCATAGTTAGACAGAGAATCCACCTTCATAGACAAAGCCTTTAGCTGAGCTGCTATTGCCGTAGCTGCATCCACTTCCAGAATTCCTGCTACCTTGCCTTGTGATAACCTCTGAGTTGGATTCTAGTATTCATTAGCAGCCATCATCTCAATAAGTTCATAAGCTTCATCGTAGCTTTTAGCCCACAAAGCTCCACATGATACCGCATCAAGCATTGGTCAAGATTGACCTCCCAGTCCATTATAAAAACAATTGATCACCATCCAATCAGGCATTCCATGATGAGGACACTTCCTAAGCATCTCCTTGTAGCGCTCCCAAGCTTCACATAAAGTTTCCCCTGAATGCTGCACAAACTGAGTAAGAGCATTCCTGATTGCTGCTGATTTAGCCATAGGGAAGAATTTAGTGAGAAACTTCTGAGCAAGATCCTCCCATGTAGTAATAGAACCTGCTGGTAGAGAGTGCAACCAGCCTTTAGCCTTATCCCTCAGAGAAAATGGGAAAAGTCTCAGCTTCACAGCATCTTCTGACACTCCGTTGAACTTGAAGGTGTCGCAAATCTCAATGAAATCCCTAATATGTATATTAGGGTCTTCCGTTGGAGCACCCCCAAACTGAACTGAATTCTGCACCATCTGAATCGTGCCAGGCTTGATTTCAAAGGTATTAGCTGCAATAGCCGGCCTGACAATACTAGGTTGAATGTCATTGATCTTTGGCTGAGAATAGTCCTTCAAAGCCTTCGTTTTTGCTACTGGTTCTCCCATAACTAGACTTAATTCAAGTTCTTTTCGAGATTGTGAACGTGTTCGCATACACGCTCACTAAAGTATCTGAAACACGCCAAACAAAGTAAAATTGATGAGAATAATCTGAGTCAGTCAACTTTAACGACCACTGATGACAAGCACATAAACTATATAAATAACACCGAGTCCCCGGCAGCGGCGCCAAAAATTTGGTCACACAATATCACGCAAGTATACGCGGTCACAAGTAATATAAGAATAAGTAGAGTTCGTTCCCACAGAGACTGCTTTGGTTACTATAGTTATGCACTTATGCAACAATGTATGGCTATCGTTCAATGCGAAGACAAGTATCAAGATTGTGTTTTGATTAACTAAATTATCTAAACAAATTACCAAGACTATATTAAACTAAAGATTGCTGTTGATTTACTTATGAGAATAAAACATGGGATCCTAACTTCATTAAATACTTCATTCAGAGTCTTTTGTCTTTAATCAATGCATGTGACGGTTGTGATAACTAATCGAATAACACGAAATCAGTACACGCTACCTTTCAGTATACGTATACCAAAACACTCAAACATCCACAAAAGAGATAGAAGTTAAGCAGACACCAATTATGCTTAGACCCTATATGTCTATAATATTTGAAAACATAATGGTTTAACGAGCAAGTTATCCATTCAGATTACATAGGGCAGGTAAGATGGTTAAAATCACCTACGAATCATGCATGACAAACATACACAAACCTATGCTAGCATGGCAAGTTCTAAACCTCTATATCCACTTTCGCAATCAATAGAGATTAACAAACAATCTTAGATGTTAGCTACGCATCCAAGAAGAATAAGCACAACCAAACTAGGATATCAATTAGCCATCACACACAAATCTTTAAAACAATTAACTACTAAAATCCATAAATAAATCTGTTAGAACCCCACGACGACGATTAGTTCATAATCGAACCGTTCATCATCGTGGGTTCTGATGAAAACATGATAATAATAAGTCTAGAATATTGAATAAAAGTGCTAGGGTTTATGAAAGAACAAACGAGAATCCAAAGTATCGCCTAATTAGAAGAATACAAAGATAAATTGAAAACTAGATCTTCGTAATCAGCCGTCTTCTTGTTCTCCTCACCGGTGGATGGATATGTATGTATGTATGTCAATGTATATTTCAGAAATCGTCCACCAATTGATTATATAGGTCTCTGGGCTAACTGGTCTTCTGGCAACTTTCCTTTTTCTGACTCAGAATTGCCTTCTACAGCATTTGAGGAGCGCGGGCGCGCCTCCTAGGGCGCGGGCGCGCCTGGTTACTATTCAGAATCATCAACTTTGCATTCCTTGACTTTTCCTTGCGCTCTCTCGCTCCGCAACCACTTGGCCTTCACAGAAAATGCTCAAAACACCACTGCAATCCACAAGAACTCCACTACTCTGCTAACAAATCAATTCTGCAAATACTAACACAAAACACATCACAAACACCACACACTTGAGAACTAACGATCAAATTTAAGCCAATTTAGGACGATCCAAGTGGATATGAAATCCACTTATCACGGACCCCCCTGATTCAAGACTACTCAGGTCCTTACACTGAGGATGAGAATGACTCAACTGGAGAGGAGAGGGATCTTGCCCCAAGAAGGAGACGTTCTTCCCAAACGAACCGGGAGCAATCCCAAACTATGAAAGAAAGGATTGCAGCCCATGAGGCAGAGACTGCAAGACTTAAGAAATTATTGGTAGAGGAGGAAGCCGCAAGAGCGCAAAGCCAAGTAACTGGGAGAATCCCGATAATCAACTTAGATCCAGCACCAAGAAGAACTAAGAGGGCTGAAGCCCCAAGGGGTGATCCTTGTATTTTGTTGCCCCTAGGACATCCTGATGATCCAACACCAACATTTACTCAAGACATCATGAAAGCTAACATATCCAGGAAATTCAAGATGCCAACGATCAAAGCTTATGATGGAACGGGAGATCCCGCGAATCATGTAAGAACGTTCTCTAATGCACTACTGTTGCAGCCAACCAATGATGCGGTTAAGTGCAGAGCTTTTCCACAAACCCTAGCGGGCATGGCTCAACGTTGGTATAGTCGTTTACCTCCTAATTCAATTGGATCCTTTAAGGAACTAAGCAAAGCTTTTATCAACCAGTTTGTCAGTGGAAAGGTGCATGAGAAGAGTTCTGCATCACTCATGGGAATCCAGCAAGAAAAGAATGAAGCTTTAAGGGATTATATAAACCGATTCACCTAGGAGGCCCTGAAAGTTCCAGACTTGGAGGACAAAGTAGCTATGATAGCCCTGTAACAAGGAACCACTGATGATCACTTCAAGAGATCCTTGGCAAAACATCCACCCGAGAGTATGCTGAAGCTCCAAGATAGAGCCGGAAAGTACATCAAGGCTAAAGAAAGCATGAGAAAGTATGAACCCACTGTTGGTGGCAGTGGAAATTCAAAGAAAAGAAAGGAAACTCAGGAATATGATGTTAAGGAAAAGTTTCCTAGAACATCAAAGGATTCTGATTCTCCACCCAAGAAGAACAATTTTGGTCCAAGATTCACGAAGTACGCAAGGTTGAATACTCCTAGGAGCCAAATTCTGATGGAAATAGCAAAAGAAGAAGATCTCCGATGGCCGAAGCCACTGAGGACTGACATGTCTAAAAGGAATCAAAACATATTCTGTTGGTTCCACAAAGAAGTCGGTCATGACACAGATGATTGCAGACAACTGAAAGATGAGATCGAGTTTTTGATTCGAAGGGGAAAACTCAACAAGTTCACTAAGGATGGAAATCAAGGGAGTCAAAAAGGAAACTATGAAAGGAAAGATTACGACAAAAGGGACCGCGATCAAGATCGTAATCCTAAACCCCGAGGGCCTGTCATCAACATGATATTTGGAGGACCAACTATTGTTGGGTCCTCCCAAAACTCAAGGAAAGCCTATGCCCGAGAGGTAATGACTGTGGTTGGAGAAAAACCAAAGCGTGCTAGAACAGAAATAGTAATAGGTTTTGATGATTCTGACTTGGAAGGAGTGAAGTTTCCCCACGATGATCCCTTAGTAATCGTACATGTGATAGGCAATTCTGAAACAAAGAGACTTTTGGTTGACAATGGAGCTTCAGTGGACATCGTGTTCCATGATGCTTTTATCAAGATGGGCTATACTGACTCTCAGTTGACACCCTCGAATATGCCCATCTATGGGTTCAATGGAGTGGAATCAAAGGTAGAAGGCACAATTCAACTCCCTATGACAATGGGGCAAGGTTCGAAAACGTCTACTCAGATGTTGAACTTCATAGTTATAAAGGCAACCTCGACCTACAATGCGATCTTAGGAAGAACAGGTCTTCATGCGTTCAAGGCTGTTGTTTCGTCTTATCATCTGAAAATCAAGTTCCCAACAAGAAATGGGATTGGTGAAGAGCGGGGTGACCAAAAGATGGCAAGAAGTTGTTATGTAGCCGCGTTAAGGCCTGATGGAATCGGAAGGCAGGTTCTCCCCATTGAAGACATGGATGCTAGAGATAATGAGGATAGAAGAAGGAAATCGGTTGAGGATCTAATCCCAATTCCCTTAGTTCCTGGTGAACCGGAGAAGGTTACTTACATTTGAGCATTGTCACCTGAGCCATTGAAAAGCAAGATCATAACCTTTCTTCAAGAAAATAACGATGTCTTCGCTTGGACAGCGGCCGACATGCTAGGGATTGATCCCCAATTGATAACACACAAATTGAATGTAGATCCTGAAAGGAAGACTGTGAAACAGAAAAAGAGAAATTTTGCTCCAGAGAGGCAAGAGGCCATCAAGGAGGAAGTAAATAAGCTTTTGAAAGCCGGGTTCATTGAAGAAATTCAATTTCCAGAATGGTTGGTTAACCCAGTGATGGTCAAAAAAGCCAATGGAAAATGGAGGATGTGTGTGGACTTCACAGACTTGAATGACGCATGTCCTAAGGATTGTTTCCCTTTGCCAAGAATTGATACTCTGATAGATGCCACGGCTGAGCACGAGATGCTAAGTTTAATGGATGGCTTCAGTGGATACAACCAAATCAAAATGCACAAAGATGACATCTCCAAGGTATCATTCATCACTGACTTTGGTGTTTACTGTTATTTGGTTATGGCATTTGGACTTAAGAATGCAGGAGCAACTTACCAAAGGTTGGTGAACAAAATCTTTGAACACATGATTGGAAAGACCGTGGAAGTATATGTGGATGACATGTTGGTTAAGAGCCTCGATAAGGAGGATAATATAAACCATCTACGGGAAGCCTTTGAAGTGCTGAGGCACCATAAAATGATGTTAAATCCAGCAAAGTGTGCCTTTGGGGTAGGGTCAGGAAAGTTTCTAGGCTTAATGGTTTCTAAACGAGGAATTGAGGCCAACCTTGACAAAATTAAAGCAATCCTGGACATGGAGCCACCACGGTCTGTCAAGGATGTTCAGAAGTTAACAGGAAGAGTGGCAGCATTGGGGAGATTCATCTCCAAGTCAGGAGAGAAGTGCTTACCTTTCTTCAAAGCACTCAAGAACGTGAAAAATTTTGAGTGGACAACAGAAAGTCAGGAGGCCTTTGAGGCCTTGAAGAGGTACATGGCTGAGGCACCATTGTTGGCAAAACCAAAACCAGGAGATACTCTCTACCTATACCTGGCAGTTTCTAACACTGCCCTTGGAGCTGTTTTGGTAAAGGAGGAATTGAAAATTCAGAAGCCCATCTATTACATAAGTAAGATTCTACATGGAGCAAAAATAAACTACTCTATGATAGAGAAGTTTGCCTTAGCCATGATCATGGCCTCAAGGAAGCTACGTCCATACTTCCAGGCACACAAGATAGAGGTCTTGACTAATCAACCTCTAAGAAACATCTTGCACAGTCCTCAAGTTAGCGGAAGATTGATCAAATGGACTATAGATTTGGGAGAGTTCGATATCAAATATAAGCCTTGAACTACAATAAAAGCTCAGGCACTCGCTGACTTCATTGTTGAATGCACCATTGACAACCAGGAAGTCGGGGGGCAGGAAGTAGTAATGGAAGACAAGAAAGATGAAGACATGGTGTCCAAAGAATGTTGGGTGCTCTATTTTGATGGAGCATCAAAAACAAAATCAAGTGGAGCAGGTTTGGTGCTACAAAGTCCCGATGGATTTCTAATAGAGTATGCACTGAAACTGGACTTCCCAACAACGAACAATGAAGCTGAGTACGAAGTCCTGATAGCTGGCCTAGGGCTGGCTGTAGCCTTGAGAGTTAAGACTCTGAAAGTATGTGGAGACTCGAGGCTAGTAGTTTCCCAGGTGAATGGAGAATTTGAGGCTAGAGATGAAGTCATGGCTAAGTATTTGAAACTTGTCAAAACCATCATGACTCAGTTTGATGAATGTTATGTGGAACATATTCCAAGGGAAGAAAATGTGAAGGTTGACGCCTTATCCAAATTTGCTTCTTCTGAAATTGAAAACTATGTCGGGAGTGTATACTTCCAAGTCTTGAAGACCCCAAGCATTAATGGAAAGTTAATAGCACCCAGTGATGTGGCTAGCTGTTGGATGGATCCCATCAAATCTCATTTGGAAACTGGTTGGTTACCTAACGATACTTCGGAAACACGAAAGTTGTATGTGAGAGCACTAAGGTACACCTTGATTGAGGGAATCTTATACAAAAAGTCTTTCATCATCCCTTACTTGAAATGTTTGAGACCCCAAGAGGCAGAATTGGCCCTAAGGGAGGTACATGAAGGAATCTGTGAACAGCACTTGGGGGGCAGGGCCCTTGCTCATAAAATCACTCATCTAGGTTTCTACAGGCCGGGTGTGCTTGCAGATGCAAAAAACTATGTGAAGAAGTGTGAACGGTGCCAAAAGCATGCACCAGTGGTTAGACAACCACCAAAGATGTTGACATCCATAAACTCACCTATTCCATTTGCCATGTGGGGAATGGATATACTTGGACCATTTCCAATGGCAAGTGCACATAGAAAGTCCTTAATAGTGGCAATCGACGACTTCACTAAGTGGATTGAGGCTAAACCTTTAGCCAAGATAACCACCAAGAAAGTAATGCATTTCTTCTGGGAGAATATGATTTGCAGATACGGGATTCCACGAATCATGGTCACAGATAATGGAACTCAGTTTAACAATGAGGTTTCAAGAAGTACTGTGAGGAGAATGATATTAAGTTAAGTTTCACTTCCGTTTCTCACCCTCAAGCAAATGGGCAAGCTGAAGTGGCGAATCGAATTATCCTGGATGAACTGAAGAAAAGAGTTGAGCGCTCTATAAACACTTGGGTGGACGAATTGCTCCCCATACTATGGGCATATCGTACTACTTGTAAAGTCACCACTGGAGCAACCCCGTTTCTGTTAGCATATGAGGCAGAAGCAGTTGTTCTAGTGGAGATTACTCACACATCTCCAAGTGTTGAAGCTTATGAACCAGAATCAAATGAAGAAGGCTTGAGGCTAGCTTTAGATCTAATCGATGAAGTTAGAGATTAGGCAAATGCCAAGATAGTTGAACATCAGAAGAATGCATCTTTCTACTATAACTTAAGGGTTAAAGAAAGATTCTTTCGTCAAGGAGACTTGGTTCTCCGAAAGATTGAAGCATCCGGAGTTGGACAAAAAGGAAAATTGGCCCCAAACTGGGAAGGGCCGTATCGGGTCAAGAACGTGTTTGGGCGAGGCTCATATAAGTTGGAAACCCTCGAAGGGATTGAAGTGCCAAGAACTTGGCATGCTTCAAACTTAAAAGTTTACTATATTTAGTGTTTCCTAACTGGACTCGCTATTAGGACGAGTAGAAATAAGGTCGATGAAACCAATCCGAGTTTTTAACTCGAGGTAGAAAGTAGAGTATTATGTAAGGGTTGAACCCATTTTCAAGATATGATTCTATTCCACATTTTCATATTTTTATGATAAGTTTATATGCATTGAGTGTTGACAAACATTCGAAAAATTCAGAAATGAAAGGAAGTCAGGAAATGATATATTAAAACTTACGAAAAGTTAAGTTATGCCTGAAGGCAGATATTACATAAATAAAAGCCACAAACGGCTACAAAAGAAAAAACTACACTAACTAAGTTTCTCCTCCTTTGTCACCAGTATCAGCCTCCTCTTCTTCTGAGCTAGAGCCAGAACCAGAAGGAGTGCCAACTGTCCGACCTAGGGGAGAAGAATGCCTGAGGTCCAGAATCCTGTCATCCTCGTCCATATCATCCTCTCCAGCCAAAGCCACCTCTAAAGAGGTAGGGGCATAAGGGCTCGGGAAGTCAGAAAGGTTAACCGACCCAGGAATCTTCTCCAAGACATCTGCTAAGGCACCATCCCATCCCTTGGTAAATTGAACTGGGAAGAGAAGCTCTTCATGCTTACCGATTAAGTCCTTGTACTCCTGAGAGTCAAGGTACTCATCGATAAAGTCATCATTGCTCTTCCTAAGCGCAACCAGCTCAGCTTGGGAATCTGCCAACTCCTTCTCCCTCCTAGCCAAGGTAGCCTTGAGAGAGCCCACTTCCTCCTGAGACTTCTCAAACTTGCCTTGGTTGGCCTCAGAAGATGAGCGCCAAGCCTTGGCTTGAAAGAGAGCCCCTTGGAAGTTAGCATTAGTCTGCAAACAAAGCACAAGTCAAGAAAGAAATTTGCAACATGTTAAGTAAACTACCAAAAGAAAAGGAAGAGAAATATTACTGCGACCATGGCCTGAGAACCTGCATGCTCCACTCCCTCAATTGTAGAGTTGGTAACAAAGTCCTTGTAGTCACAAGGAGTAAGAGAGTGATAGGACCACTCAGCTGCGTGCTTGGACACCCCAATAACAGTGTCTTTCTTCCTTATACCCCAGTTGGGGCGCCAAACAGAGGCCTTGGAGGAGTGGGGAGCCTCGACCTCTTCCACAGAGTCCTCATGAGGCCTTAGAAATGCTGGGCCATCAAAAACACCCCGGGGATCTTTGCCTCCAAACGAGCCCTTTTCATCCTAGCAGTTTCTCCATCCGTGGGCTCGTTGCCTTTATTTATAAAGGCTGTAGCTGCAAAAGCAAATGAGAAAGAAACAGTGGGTATGAGAAAATCTTAGATAAATAAAAGAAACTAAGGAATGAGAGTTACCCTTGTCTGATACGCTCGATAAGCCCAGAGACTTAAGGAGAAACTCGTCCAGAAGCTCCCAAGCCATGGTAGCATAGTTGTCCTTGGTTAGCTCAGCATAGGCATGAGCCTCCTCCTCAGTCAAGACTATCTCATTGGGACTACCGTCAGAGACTCTACTAAACGACTTACGGAATAGGGTACCCCAATCCCCTCCTTCCCAAACCAGATACATAAACTCATTTTTTCATCTTGGGTTGTTATCAGGAATGGACTTGGGGTGAAAATTTGGAGGTGTGGAAGCCGTATGGTTGATATAAACCCAACCCGGGGAGATTGCAGAACTATTCTTAAATTGAAAGATTTTTCTAAATAGTGAAACAGAAAGGGGAAAATTGTTCTTTAAACAAAGAACTATAAAACTCATTATAATTCTCCAAGCATTAGGAGGAAGTTGGCAAGGATTAATCCTAACATCTGCTAATAACTTGGGAATAAAGTCATGAAAAGGAAACCTAAGTCCTGCAACAATGGCGTCCTTGTAAATGCAGAGAGCATCAGGACGCCAATGGCAGGAACGATCTCCTGGGCCAGCTGGGATAAGCCTAAGGGGGGATTTAACTCTATACATTTTGTTATAATCCCTAATTTTATCAACTTCATGGAATTTATTACTACAGTCAAAGGAATCTAAGTGAGATACAGAAGGGTAATCGTCACCACGTTCTCTAATCATATCTTGCAAATACATATATGAAGAGTGAATAGTGACGGTAACTCTCTTAGAAGCTTGATTCATCTTTTGAAGGCGTTGAGCAGTACGATCAGCCATTGAAAACTTCAAATCTTCAAGTATAAAACCCAGAAATCTTCAAATCTTCAAGTATAAAACCCAGAAATCTTCAAACGTTGAAGGAAAAAACCCAGAAAATGATGAATGTGGCTGAAGAAAACTCGCTGGAAATCGCCTCACCACGGAGAAACTAGAGAGAAAACTGAGAGAAATTTTTTAGAAACTTCAAGTGAGAAGTGAAGAGTGAAATGGAAATCTCACTCTTTTATAACTTAAGTAGCCGGTCACCCAACCGATCAAGAGAAGGGCAACCGTCTAAAGCCAGTTAAGGCCCATAATTATTTACTGGGCTTCAAAATTCAAGGCCCAATAAAAGTAATTGAGGCCCAAAAGAGATCAAGTGAAATCCAAACAAACTAAGGCCAAATTGAGGTCGAAAGAACCCTAGATCGAGGTCGAATAACCCAGGTCGGAAATATATACGAAATTGAAGTCGATTCGTTCGAACTAAGGCCAAATTGAGGTCGAAAAAGTATTAAATTGAGGTCGAAAGAACCCTAGATCGAGGTTGAATGATCGAGGTCGAAAACATACATGAAATTGAAGTCGATTTGTTCGACCTAAGACCAAATTGAGGTCGAAAAAGTATTAGACTGAGGTCGAAAAAGACTAAGGTCGAGGTCGAACGACTGCAGTCGAAATAGCACGGGAAAACGAGGTCGAAACCTTCAACCTGGGACCTGTTGAGGTCAAAACTAAGGTCGAAAAAGATTGTGTTGAGGTCGAACGACTGAAGTCGAAATAACAAGGGAAAATGAGGTCGAAACCTTCGACTTGGGACCTATTGAGGTCGAAACTGAGGTCGAAAAAGACTGATGTCGAGGTCGAACGACCGAGGTCGAAAAAGCACGGGAAATCGAGGTCGAAACCTTCGACCTCGTACCAAATCGAGGTCGAAATCGAGGTAGAAAAAGACTGAGGTCGAGGTCGAACGACCGAGGTCGAAAAAACACGGGAAATCGAGGTCGAAATCTTCGACCTCGTACCAAATCGAGGTCGAAAAAGACCTGATTCGAGGTCAAAATCGAGGTCGAAAAAGATCTGATTCGAGGTCAAGAACGAGGTCGAAAATACCCTTGAAAAAAGAAAAAATAATAATAATAAATAAATACATTTATTTATTTATTGGCATACAAAAAATCCTGAAAAAGGGAAAAAGTCAGGTGAAAATACACAGATCAACAATAACTTTTGTGAAAACCCCGGAAAGATTTTCTCAGAAGTTGGGGGGCAAATGATATGGATATAAAAGTAATCCTAGAAATGTAATTAATGATATATTAATTAAACCTAGATTGGTCCAAGAATACGGCCCGATAAACAAGGCCCGAAACCCTAATTATTTATTAATTTCGTAATTAATAAATAAGGAAAATATACAGCTCATGAATGGAGTCCAGAATATGATAAATACTTCACAGAAGGATCCAGAATCTCAATTAAAGGAAATAACTAGTCACAGTCTTTATCCTACGATAAGGAAAAGACTTGTCCACCAAGAAATACAATGTTTATCCACTGTCAAGAAAGAGACTTATTCGCTAAGTCTCCTAAACATACCCTAAATACAAGGCTCCTAACGCCTATATAAAGGACCTGATCCTTCAATCAGAACTACGTCTTTGGCTTGATTCTCAATTACGAATTGAGATAAGTAGGTATCTTGTGAAAACAGATTTAGTCACGAAACACGAGAACAGCCATTAAAGCTCGAAGCTCTTTAACCCTAGCATTAAATTCGCAAGCACAATTTTTATTCCACAACAATAAGTTTTGTTTACAAAATTAGATTTCTATTGTTTAAACATAAGTTAAAAATATAAAACACGAATAATTAATAAAACACGCAAATTCACGGAGTATCGTGTGAGAATGAAGAAAAGCAACTCAAAAGTACTTAAAATTTTATGAAATTCAAACTCAAGGTTCAAGTATACCCGAACACACCAGAGCAATTCCAATATTGCATTGGCACTGTTCCGGAGGTGCCAAATTTATATCATTATATTCAGTGGCTGAATTAGAGGGGGTCAAGGGATCTTTGAGTTCCCCCTAACTTCGGAAAAATATATAAAAATAGTAAAAATAATTTTTTTACTAATACCATATTATAGAGTAGCATCCTATAAAAAAAATTAAAAATTGAGTTTATAGTACAAGAGATGGATAACCGCTTTACAGAGGGAAACACAGAGCTACTTCTTTGTATCGATTCTCTTGATCCTAGAAACTCATTTTCAGGTTTTGATCGTTCAAAACTTATCCGTCTTGCACTATTCTATCCAGAAGATTTCTATTTAGTACACCTTGAGTTGTTGATGGATCAATTGAAAACGCTATTTTTGCAAAAGTGGATAATGAAGCTGTTTTACAAAATTATCATAATATGTAAATTCGCAGAATTCAACTGTCATCCATTAATTCTTCAACTAAAAACAGCTCATCAGTCGGCAATTAAGGATTAGTTGTGTACTTTTCTATTTTTATTCGTTTTTATTGATTTCGTAAATTATTCATGTTAAATATTTAAGCCCCCGTAAATTTTTGTCTTGGTTCCGCCATTGATTATATTAAATATTTTATTTCACTTTTTCTCTAATACAAATTATTTTTAACCTCTTTATTTTGAAAAATGATTCAATAATTAGCACTCTTCTGAAACATGTTAACTCAGAGAATATGCACCTATTTTAAAAAATAGTTGATTGTTTAGACGGATTAATGAATTGGCGGAATTTAGTAATACAACAGTCTTTTATTGCTTCATCAATAATATTAAAGACCGTCAATATGTTAGCTACTCCATCAAAAATTGATGGAGTAATTGATGGATTGATGGCCGTCAATTTGATTGATGAATCAAAAAACATGTGTTGCATTAATAAAATTCATCAATTCATTGATTCGTTTAACGGATTAACTAATTTAATTTGTACAGTTGCATCAAAAATAGGGTTGATTTTTTTTTTTGTATAGTAATAAACTCCATCAAATAAATTGACGAATTAACGAATTGGAGGACTTTTATGGGTGGTGATGCTCTTATCGTGTCTTATTTAAAGTGAGAATCGACTCCCTCAACTTCCTCTCCTTTATTTCCCATTTCTCTCTTTTTTTTTCAAACCCCTTCTATCTTCATTTTCTAACCCTTCTTTTGTTAGTTCTTCTCTTGTCACCTTTTTCCTTTTCGAAAAAAGAGAATTTTCTCCTCAATTTCAAGATTCCTTCTTGTTTTTGGGGATTAGATTGGTCGATTTTTGACATGAACCTTATACACAAGAACTCTTTCTTACTTACATATACATCACATTTAATTCCAAACTGGAGGGCGAAAATATGCGGATTAAGAAAATGGATGCCTCGGCCTTCTTCCTTGAAGATGCATCAAGGAACTACTCGATTTTATAAATCTCAAGAACAATGTCTTCATTAACACTCGAAGATGGCTGGGACTGGAAGGAAAATAAAATTCGGAGACTTGGATTTTGTCATTAAAAAGATTGGAGAAACATTGGGATAATTCAGATTTGAATGTTCAAGGACAGAGTGTTCGTTATATCTCTAAAAGAAAAGGTGATCAGGTTTTATCTTCTCACTTTACTCTTCGTTCTAATGAATTTGGTAATAAATCTCGTTATTCTGTAATTGATAAACTCGCTAGTTTTCTGAAAATTGGTGGCTTGTGGTTGTCCACCAAGTGTTTATCGTTGATCCTGTGTGAAAATTTGTTTGATTCGGTTGTTGCCTTTGTTGCCCAGTAATAATCTATTGTAGAAGGGGGGTTGAATACAATAGTATAGGATAATCGACTTCTTAATGTATATATCACAAATATGAAAAGAAAGATAACAGCTTTATTAAATCTGATATAAAACTGTTACAAACTCTCTCAAGAAATTCTGATGTTCTTGAGAGCTGCTAACTTACAAAAACTCTCTCAAGAAATTCAATGTTCTCGAGAGCTTCTATTCGATTATGTTCTCGTTATTTTCGAATTCATAAATCGAAACCAAGACTGTGTTTATATACTACACAGCTTCTCTATCAATGATAAGTCTTAATCAATTACAAAGATTGAAACCTATCCATAATTGATAGCTACATTCTACAAACCAGGAACCGACAGAATAAACTTCCATGTTTAACTAGACTCCAAATATAACTCGAAGTAGGAATCCTGATCAGCTTCCAGTCCTGATGATCAATCCTGATCCCAGTCCTGATATGCCTTCTGATCCTGACGACCATGTAATCCTGATGACGTCAGCAATCCTGATCAGTTGAGTCTAGCTCCTGACAATCATTGAATTCTGATCTAACAATCTCCCCGAATCTCATACTTTGTGAAATAAAGTATAGATTCCAAATATTCAATGATGTCAAAAACATATATACAAAATGTACAAAATCTGCAGCAACAACTTATCTGTTTAGATTCTTTGATAGAACAAATTCATCTTCAAGAAGTTGGATAATAGATTTTCTTCTTTTTCTTCAAGAATTTGAATCAGTCTTTCCTTAAGAGTTCTGAGTTCTTCATCTTCCTCATTAATCTGGTAGATAGCTGCTCTGAGATTCAATATGGAGTTTCTCTGAAGACTATGCTCTTCAAGCAAAAGATAAGCAATTTCCTTCCCATCAGGATTGAGAATAAGATGAGTCATGCCAAAATTTACTTCTTTAACAGCAGTACCCCTTTGCATTTCCACATCCTGACCTCTTTGATTTAAGTACATGGGAATGTAATTACCATTGAAATTACTGTTTCCATCCAGTCTTCTTCTTATTGTTGACAAAATCATGTCACTCCATTCTTTGCATATTTGATTCTTCGATCTCAAAAGATAATGAACATATTTCAGTTCCTGTGTAGTTTTTATCAGCAGATCTTGAATAGATAGGATCTTCACACTACCATCTTTCATGAAGTACAGAAGCTTTTCTTTCTTGTCAAAACCATCATGACAATCTATAACTATATCAACAGCTAGTAAATTGTTCAGGTTTTCAGAAGTTAAAGTACCTCCAATTTCAGTCAAGGAGTAAGGATCAACATATGACATATTCAGATATTCACCATCTCTGTGTCCAATACCTCCTCTTGAATTGCTTGACAATTGCTTCAGATTTGAAAACATCTTTAACCAGAGTGCTTTTGATCTAACCATCTCAGATAAATCAACAACACTTGAAGCGCTTGTAATAATTCCACCAGACTGAAAATTGATAGGTGTATCACAACTTAATGTGTTAATATGTTTCCACTTCTTATCCTTTTCCTTTTCAAATGCATAGCTTCTTTTCAGTGAAGATTCTTGTCTGCTTGGGTTCCTCAACACTCTTCTGTTTGAGAGTTTAAGCCTTTGTACATAGAGATTGAAATCTCTATTTGTTGATCTTGTAATTTCATTTCTTCTGGCTTCTTCTTCTTCATCTACTTCCTTGTTGTGAGAATCAACAACAGTAGATAAGATTATCAAGTCAATCTCTTGCAGAATTTCAGAATCATCAGGATCTTGAATGTTATCAGGAACAACATCAGGATTAGATTCTTCAATTTGATTTGTATTGCAGAGAGTTGATTTTCTTGATTTTCTTCTCAATTCAGGTTCTTCTTCAATATTTCCATCATCACCAAAAGTAGATCTGTCAGAAACTACTAGAGTTTGAATAGGTTCAGGAATTTCTTCAATTCTTAACCCTGTAGACCTTGTCTGTCTAGGTACTGTTTGATTTGAAGAACCTCTTCTACTTCTTCTAGCACCTCTCCTACCTCTGCCTCCTCTACCTCTAGTAGGAGCAGTATAGCTTTCCATTGTCTCTCTTTGTAGTCTCAAAAATTCTTCATGTGAGAGATCTGGATATTCTTCACTTGTTGTAGAGAGTGCTTTTCTAGCATATAATTGTTGAACTCTTTTATCAGTGTGATATAGAGTAACAATTCTGCCATCTTTTGTAGAAAACTTCTGGAATAAATTTGATGCATCTTCAGGATTATCAATAATCACATCTTCATCTCCTTCAGGAATTGTAGCAAGAATATGTCCATGAACAGGTGTCAGGATTTGTTCTTCCGTCAGGATCTGAGATTGCATCATTGTTCTTACTGTTTTAACTCCAGAATCAGAAACATGAGTTGACTGTGTTGTTTGACTTTGTGAAGTTTGAATTGTAGACTTCATAACAACAGCATCAGAGGTTTCTCCTTGTATCACTTTGTCACTACCATCATCTCCAGTATCATCATCATTATTCCTTAATACTAGATCAGGTGTGCATTTTGTCCGACTAACCTTCTCCCCCTTTTTGACATCAGGATTTGACAATAAATTCAAAATTAAGGAAAGAGAGGCTTGAATGTCAGTTACCTTAGTATCCAGAGAATCAATTCTTCGGTTGATTGAGGTTTGTTCTGAAACAACAGATTTCACTTGGGATTCTACTACCCTTAGCTGAAAAGCAGTAGACACCTTTGTAAAATTATTAAAGATATCAGTCCTCACTTTGTCAGTTGAACTCTTGATAGAATCAATCTCACTTTTCAGGCTCTTGGATAACAGAGTTGTAGCCTTCAGATGATTCTTCAAGTCTTGATTCTCTATAGATTTCACTGCTTTATAGGCATGTTCAATAGCAGAAGAAAAACTGATAGATTCATCAGAATTGTGCCATGAATTGTTCCATTCATTCTGTCTAAATGCCTCAGCAGGATCAAAGGAAGGAATAGAAAAATCTTGTCTCTGATCTTTCCCAGTGAAAGCTTTGCCAGCCATATATGTACTTGATGAACCAAAATTAGTTCCAAGACTAATCTTGAGTGCTGTAGCAAGCTGTTCCTTCTCTTTTCGATTCTCATCATCATCACTATCACCAGAGTCATCATCATCAGTACTATGAGTATCATCAGGATCAGGAAGAACTATACCTTTCATTTTATCCTGTGGATCAGTGATAGGATGATCCATTGGTCTTGAACGAAATGGCTGTATCAAAATAGGTTCAACATCAGGAGCACCACTAGCGTCAGGATGAACACCGTCAGGATTTGATATGCTTGCATCAATATTTTCTACCAATGGTTCTTGTGGAGCTTGAGGTTCAGAAGCTTCTTCAACACTTTGAGTCAAAGGTTCTTGTGTGCTTCCCTTATAGACAGTGTCCTCGACCAATCTTCGAACTTCATCTGCACCAGAAATCCCTTGAGCATTGTCAGGAAATTTCTCAGAAACTGTAGCTTGACCTGCATCTTCACTTTGAGAAGATGGTTCTAGTGTAGCTGGAATGTTGATGTCTTCATTCTCCCTTTGAGAAAATGGTTCTTGTGTGACCATTCCACTAGCTAAGCCTTCACCCAAACTTTGATTGAGTGGTTCTTGTGTGGCTGGATCATCAGAAAGAGCTGCTGAACCACTTTGAGGTTCAGGTTCTTGTGGGCTTGATCCTTTCAGTTTCTTCTGTCTTTGATAGACTAACTCTTCTGCCTTCCTTAGCTTTTCCATTGGATGTTTGATCCCAAGATTGGAAGCAGCAGCACCATACTTCTCCCATGAAATATCAACATGTCTTTTTGTTGGAGAGTCCTGTGCTGGAGAGTCTGAAATATTAACCACTTGACTTGGTGCAGCATCAGGAGTACTAACATCAGGATTTGCTTGAGCAGTAGAAACTGATTGCTCATTCGGAATAGAAGTGTCATGTACATCAGTATCCTGCTTCTTTTCTAAAGGAATATGATACCTGCTCTTTGTTAACTTCCTTTTCTTCTGTGGTGTAGACAATGGAACCACAGCTGCAGTAGCAGTATCAGCAACTTCCTTTCTCACTTTCAGCACAGAGGATATAGGTAAATCATCCTCTGAGTCAGTCTCATCCCTGAGAACTAACTTTCTTTTTACAGAAACAACCTCACCTCCCTTTGCAGCTTTCTTGACCAGGACCCCTTGTAACTTCTTTTTAGTGAGTGGTGTAGAGGAAAAGTCCTTTGAACCTGATTGCCTTCCTGACACATCAGTTCGAGCTGACTTCTTTGCTTTTACAACTAACGTCTTTTGAGAGACAATAGAGGTGGCAGTTGACTGTTTAGACTGTTTAGGATGAATGCTGGTGTTAGGAACAAGGTGGGTTGAGCCTTGCCCCATAGCATTAGAGATTAAACCATAACGAGTAGGCATTTTCCTATGTAAGAAAAACCTAACTTCATCAGGAATAACAGCATTTCCTATTAAACCATTTGTCTTATCACTGTTGACTAAGGACTTAATATTATTCTCAGTAATTCTACAAATTGGTAGAACTACATCATTCTCAAAAACAACATTAGGACATAAGTGATTAAATATCAACTGTAAAAATCTAAGAAAACAGACAGAACCCAACTTATCTGATTTCCTATCACTTAAGGCTTTTAAAATAAAAGACCCATAATCAAACACTGTAGAATTGATAAGAGAGTACCCAATTTTGAGAGATCCTGATGGAAGAGCATCAAAATTTGATGTCTTGTTCAGGAAACAGCGACTGATTGTATCAAAGAAGAAATTCCATTCCTTCTTAAGCTTTGTCCTAAAAAGGTTGCCATATCTCTTTACTTCACCATTGTAGCCCAGTTTCTTGACAAACTCAAATAGAGCAGAGTCTGAAATCACACTAGGAACTTTATCACCCAGAATAGGCAAATGCAACGCCTCTTCAATAACAGCAGGAGTGACATGATGAGTTACTCCATTTGATTCGAACTGCATCAGAATGGTTCCTGTAGAACTTTGACCAAAAACAACTGTGTTCCAAACCTGCATTACAGACTTAAAAGAAACACTTGCAGGCTCTGTTAAAGCATACTTCAATGGGCTTGAAGTAAGAAAATCTTGAATTATATGGAACTCAGTAGGCAATTCTTGATGGTCTAGAATGGCTACAAAGTTATTAGTGGCAAAAGTAATATCACGAATTACTGTTTGTTTGTTCATGAATGATGAAGACGCCATTGTAATGCTTTTGAAAACTCGAGAATTAAGATTTGAAGCAATTAGGGTATGAGAGCACAGAGAGAGATAGAAAACGAAACACTGATGATGAGAGAGTAGTGAAAGATGTAAAACAAAGAATAGTATTTTGTTAAAACAAAATATTACTCTCAATAACAGGTGGCAAAATATGATTTGTGCATAAATAATTAGTGGACAGATTACGTGTGTCATTAAATAAAACTGCACCGCTTTTTATGTGTATGAATATGTATATCTATATCAGTGCAACACACGCGCGCATACAGTTGTCCTACTAAAACTCAATCGTCCATTAGTAGATACGGACGAAAAATTAGGCACAAATTAAGCAATGAAATACTGACCTGAACATCAGGATTGACCAGTTGACTTCCTGTTAGGATTGCATCCTATCAGGATTTGATCAACGAAAACATACCTTTCTGAATAACCATCAGAATTTGACAGTTATCAGGATTTCCTCTCTGTAGCTTTCCTCAGAAATTCTCAAAGTTCATCATTCCAAGTTCATTCACCAATTTATTGAAAGTAGCTTCAGGTAGTGGCTTGGTGAATATATCAGCTAGTTGTTGATCAGTAGGAACAAAGTGAAGTTCAATTGTTCCTTCCAGAACTTGTTCTCTTATGAAGTGATATCGAATACTGATGTGTTTAGTAAGAGAATGTTGAACTGGATTTCCTGTAATTGCAATAGCACTTTGGTTATCACAATAAATAGGGATTTTTGAGTATGACAGGCCATAATCTAACAACTGATTTTTCATCCACATTATCTGAGCACAACAACTTCCTGCAGCAATGTACTCAGCTTCTGCAGTTGAAGTGGAAATAGATTTTTGCTTTTTACTGAACCATGAAACTAATCTTCCACCCAAAAACTGACAGCTTCCTGAAGTACTTTTCCTGTCTATTTTGCATCCTGCAAAGTCAGCATCTGAATAACCACACAACCCAAAATCTGATTCCCTTGTATACCAAAGGCCAAGTGTAGGAGTTCCTTTGAGATATCTGAAAATTCTTTTGACTGCAATCAGATGGGGTTCTCTAGGTTTTGCTTGAAATCTTGCACATAGACAGGTTGCAAACATGATATCTGGTCTACTTGCAGTGAGATACAATAAAGAGCCAATCATTCCTCTGTAGTGAGTTACATCTACCTCAGCACCTTGATCAGGATCAAGTTTGGTAGCTGTAGCTATGGGAGTTGTGGCAGGAGAACTATCTTGCATGTTAAACCTTGTCAATAAATTCCTTGTATATTTAGACTGATTGATAAAAATCCCTTCATCAGTCTGTTTAACTTGAAGACCAAGAAAGTAACTCATTTCTCCCATCATGCTCATTTGATATCTTGACTGCATAAGCTTAGAAAACTTTTCACACAGCTTATTGTTTGTTGACCCAAAAATGATATCATCAACATAAATCTGAACTAATAACAAGTCCTTACCATGATTCAAATAAAATAGAGTTTTATCAATAGCACCTCTTTTGAATCCACTTTCCAGTAAGAATAGAGCTAAGGTTTCATACCATGCTCTAGGAGCTTGCTTTAGTCCATAAAGTGCCTTATCCAATCTGTATACATGATCTGGATATTTAGGATCAATGAAACCAGGAGGTTGCTCAACATAGACTTCTTCCTCCAGTTCTCCATTTAAGAAAGCACTTTTTACATCCATCTGGAAAACCTTGAATTTCTTATGAGCTGCATAAGCAAGAAATATCCTGATGGCTTCTAATCTTGCAACGGGAGCAAAAGTTTCATCATAGTCAATTCCCTCTTGTTGAGAATACCCATTTGCAACTAGTCTAGCTTTGTTTCTGATTATCACTCCATCAGAATCAGTCTTGTTCTTGAAAATCCACTTTGTACCAACAATTGATCTCTTCTTTGGTCTTGGTACCAGTTTCCAGACTTCATTTCTTTCAAATTCATTCAGTTCTTCTTGCATTGCAGTGACCCAATCAGCATCTTTAAGTGCATCTTCAACTTTCTTTGGTTCCTCCTTGGATAGAAAGTTATTGTACAGACATTCATTCTGAGTTGCACTTCTTGTTTGAACACCTGCATCAGGATCTCCAATGATCAAATCAGGAGTATGATCTTTTGTCCATTTCCTTGTTGGTGTCAAATTGTTCCTTGAAGTAGATGTTCCCCCTGGATTGGTGTTATCTTCATTTGAAGAACTTGCTTGTCGTGAAGCTTCCCCTGAATTAATGCTATTTCCTTCTGAATGGTTATCAGGATCATCACTTGAATCAGTATCTGAAGAATTCTGTCTTGATGATTGAGTTGACTCCGAACTTGTAGTAGATTGTTGTTGCTCCCCCTCAACATTTGCACTACTAGAAGTATCACTATTGGATGCATCATCAGTATTAGCACCATCAGTATCTGGTGTGTCATCAAGATTTGGTGACCCATCAGGATCTGATGTATTGACAGGATCTGATTCACTTTCTTCAGGTTCTTTGGAAACTTCATTTTCAAAGACCAATCTATCATGAGAGTCTTCAATGATTCCAGTTATCTTCTTGTCATCAAAAGATACATGTATTGTCTCCATGACAGTCCTTGTTCTCAAATTAAAAACTCTGAAGGCTCTTGATGCGGGATAGCCTATGAAAATTCCTTCATCAGCCTTTGTTTCAAATTTCCCTAGCTGTTCAGGATGAGTTCTGAGA
This sequence comes from Heracleum sosnowskyi, assembly GCA_030848705.1. NCBI lineage: Eukaryota > Viridiplantae > Streptophyta > Magnoliopsida > Apiales > Apiaceae > Heracleum > Heracleum sosnowskyi. The sequence goes on from CM061239.1 coordinate 106,945,366, forward strand.
ACAAAACATTTACAGCCAAACACATGCAGATGCTTCAGACTAGGTTTCTTCTCCTTGAGTGATTGATAAGGAGTAACACCATGTCTGTTTATCAAAGTGAGATTCTGTGTATAGCAAGCTGTGTTGACTGCTTCTGCCCAGAAATATGTAGGTAACTTAGCTTCTTCCAACATAGTTCTGCCAGCTTCAAAATCTGAGCATCAAATTGTTCATATTCTTGAATCAAAAGAGCCCTTCTGTTTTTCTTGACAGATGCAGATCCCTGGCACTGAGTTTCCAAAGTATCCCAAATTTCTTTTGACGACTTGCATGCAATCACTCTATTTGACATGACAGCATCAAGACTACTGTGCAAGATATTCTTTATCTTTGGTTCCCTGAGAACATGAGCTTTTTCTTCTGGAGTCCATTCACTTTTAGCCTTGACCACATAATGTTCAGGTACAGTATCTGTTCGTTCTACAATCCTTGTAGGAATATATGGTCCATCACGAATCCTGTCCAGATAGTCAGGATCCATAGCCTCCAGGTACATCAGCATCTTTACCCTCCATGTTGGATATTCTGATTTCTTCAAGATGGGAATCTTCATGCTTTCATACTTGGTTGTCGACATCTTTATATCGTTTCTGATTCAGAAATAAATCAGTTTGCTCTGATACCAATTGTTGCCCAGTAATAATCTATTGTAGAAGGGGGGTTGAATACAATAGTATAGGATAATCGACTTCTTAATGTATATATCACAAATATGAAAAGAAAGATAACAACTTTATTAAATCTGATATAAAACTGTTACAAACTCTCTCAAGAAATTCTGATGTTCTTGAGAGCTGCTAACTTACAAAAACTCTCTCAAGAAATTCTATGTTCTCGAGAGCTTCTATTCGAATATGTTCTCGTTATTTTCGAATTCATAAATCGAAACCAAGACTGTGTTTATATACTACACAACTTCTCTATCAATGATAAGTCCTAATCAATTACAAAGATTGAAACCTATCCATAATTGATAGCTACATTCTACAAACCAGGAACCGACAGAATAAACTTCCATGTTTAACTAGACTCCAAATATAACTCGAAGTAGGAATCCTGATCAGCTTCCAGTCCTGATGATCAATCCTGATCCCAGTCCTGATATGCCTTCTGATCCTGACGACCATGTAATCCTGATGACGTCAGCAATCCTGATCAGTTGAGTCTAGCTCCTGACGATCATTGAATTATGATCTAACAGCCTTGTCGTATTATGAACTTGTTTCTTGCTGAATTATAAATTTGTGGATCGTTTTGTGCACTCAATGGGAGGGCTTGAATGTTCTTCATACTACCCAAAGGACTTCTATTCTTGATATGCTTTGTGAGATTAACGTTGTTGGATTCATTGCGAATTATGTACTGGTTTCTTAAGAACATATTATAGTTGTATTTGGTGGGCAAACTCATGAGAATAGTGGCTTTGAGGGTGTCAAAGGTGGATGTCAAGGCTCTGATTTAGATTTGTACCGGAGCATTGATGGTGAGATTTTCAATGCGAATGATTTGTAGACGACTTTGAGATCGTCCGGAAATAATGGCTTGAATCTGGAGGACATAATATGTGTTAGGTGGTCTCTTGAGACAGAAATTGATAAAAGAAACCTTTCTTAGTTGCTATATGACTATATCTTACCAGGACTTGCTAGAGGAGATAGTGAAATGACTGCTAATGTTCGGGATCGAGATGATGGAATGATCTATGCTCGAAAGAACAAGGTAGCAAAATTGAATGCAACTTAGTGCAAGAACCCCGGTCGGTTGTTTGTGATCTTTAGGCAACTTCATATCAAAGAAGCTTCAAAAGGGAAAAACTATAGGAAATAGTGATGTAAAGCGAAACAGGAAGGCGAAGTTGTTGAATTAAGTGGGATTATTGGGGGCTAGCTCTAATATTTTAGGCAATAGTCCTTAGTTAAGCTAAGCTAGTAAAATTGTAAGTTTAAACTTACAAGTTTGTATTGCTCTTTAAAGTTTGAATTTTAGTTTTGACTCCGAGGTTAATCCTATTTTCTCTTGTGGGTCAGCTTGCCGAAATGTACACTACCTTTTATCCAAATTTATAAAATCAATGGTTATCAAAAAAATGATCAAAGCATGATCAATTTAAAGCAGCTTGATCGATTTTTTATCATCTTTACCGGTTATAAGAGTAGACTTTGACATATGTTATCATATCATCAAATTCGTGTTATTCACGAAAATATTGTATTTGGTAGTGTTAAACCTAATTTGCGTACACTCTTCTTTGAGTAATGCTAGAATTACCGAATTGGGTATAAAATTTAGATACAAAATAATGTGGTGTTGATGATATGTCAATTTGAAATATTTTTTTTTGTGAAAATGATGTGAAAGGCGAAAACTCCAAAACTAGGGTTCCAAACCTTTCTCTAATAAATAAGGTCAGCTTTCAAGCCTTCTAGTGCCTTAGGGTACTAAGGGTGCAATGAATTGTAATTGTGAAAAGGTTGGAAGACCTGGTCAAAGAAAGTGATAGACATGTAGATTCGTTCCCATTATTCGATCCTTCCTAAAAAAGGCTATGTGTTCGAATTTTGATCGCTTTTATGCGAGAAAGAGGGACCACCATCTAAGCCTAAGTATTCCTCAATGACCGATAGCGTACAAGTACCGCGAGAGAAAGGTGAAAAGAACCCTATTTAGGGAGTGCAATAGAAAACCTGAGATCAGATGCAAACAATCGGCCTTGACTTTCTATTAGTCAAGCGCACTCACTCTAATGACGTACTTTTTGCATGATGGGTCAGCGAGGAAATGGGAACATCGGCTTAAATTATTAGGGGTCCATTATATTTAAACCAATCAAAATATTTTGATACCCAATTATGTACCTCAAGCATGATTTATCTTCTTTAGACCTTATTGTAAGGGTGTGACAACCGATTTTTTTTTAGTTTTATTTCATTTCTTTATTCAAGTTGTACAAACTAATACATAATCCACAAATTTGAGACCACATGGATCACATTCGTATCTTATTCAATTTATTTTTTTCTTGAAAGAACCTATTCATAATCTTAAGAAATGGTAGTAAAATTTCTGAATTCGAAAATATAAATGACACTGGACAATAGAATGTTCAAAACTTTATACACCGACAAACAGACGACCCAACGGGCTCACCGTCACAACCAAACATCAACCCTGGCCCAACAAAACATCCCAGGCAGTAATCTCAAAGTCACAAATAAAACAATTTAAAACCCCCACTATTTTTCCAGGTCATCTCTTCTTCTTCTCAAGGGTTTCATCATCATTCTCCATTTAATTAATTTTCACAACAATTCAAAAACAAACCTATACATACAAACACTTGTATCTATATTTGATCTATTATTCAATCATGTCTTTGAGACCTAATGCGAGAACCGAGGTTCGTCGGAGCAAGTACAAAGTCGCCGTCGACGCTGATGAAGGCCGGCGCCGGCGAGAAGATAATATGGTGGAGATCAGGAAGAATAAACGAGAAGAGAACTTGCTTAAGAAACGACGTGAAGGCCTTCAAACTCAGCAATTCAATGCTACTGCTGCTCAACTTGAACACAAGGTCTTTTTTTATTATCAATTTTACTCGTTCTGTTATTTTTGTTGTTATGTTTGTGTTTAGTTTGATGTTGACGAATGATGATTGTTGCGTAATTTAGTTAATTATAGTAGCAAAACTGTAGTATCTCGTATTGTTGATAGTTTTGTTGAGAATAATTAAGTGTTTGTTGCTTTTTGTTAGTGTCTAAACTGATTAATGCATGCCGGATTGAATTTGTGAATCGTTTTGTTTGTTATAACAGAAATTGATTTTACTTTAGTTTTTAAAATGCTAGTTGTATGTTTGAGAGTTTTGTTGATGAAAATCATTTGTTTGTTGTTTTTTTAGTCTCGAAACTGATTTAAGTACTCTGGATTGGATTTTTGAGTCGTTTTGTTTGTTTTAATGGATATTGATTTTAAAGTAGGTTTAAGGATGCTATACGTTATTTACGCATATTTGTCATTATGTTGTGTTGAATTTGTATATGGGAGGTTGGTGATTACATTAGGCGACTTAAAACCATCCACACCTGTAGAGAAAATTAATTGAGTGTATAGAATGTTGAGACTAGTTTGGTAATCTGTAATTCTGTAAGCTATTGATGTGTTGGTGTTAATTTTATGTGTGGAAAATATGCATGTTATATCTTGACGTGCGAGGGAAGAAAAGTTTCAACTCCGCTGATAGTTTTGGAAGAATTGGTACGATGTTTATACTGGAGATGGTTGATTCTGATTTATAGATTTGCTTGCAGTTAGAATCTCTTCCGGCATTGGTAACTGGTGTTTGGTCAGATGATGAGAATGTGCGACTTGAAGCTACTACGCAATTCCGGAAAATCCTTTCAATAGGTTTGATTTGTTTTATGTTCCCGTCCATATTTGGTATATGTTTACAAATGTGTCTTAAATATTCACACTTTATTGTTTTATTATAGAGCGCAATCCTCCAATTCAGGAGATTGTTGTATCTGGTGTTGTTCCTCGTTTTATTGAGTTTCTCGGCAGAGATGAATTCCCACAACTACAGGTTTGAGTCTGAAGTTTGAACTTTTAAAAAGTATGAGTTCCCCCATTCACAGATTCTTACATGGTTATTTGTTCTGCTATTTGGATATTCAATGCGGGGGTTTTTCAGTTTGAGGCTGCCTGGGCTCTCACGAATATTGCATCTGGTACATCTGAACATACTAAAGTTGTGATTGATTATGGTGCTATTCCCATTTTTGTTCGACTTCTTGCTTCATCAAGTGACGATGTCCGGGAGCAGGTATTAGTTTGAAAGGCTTGTCAAAAGTCATGTAGCCTTATACTTCTACAAGTTATTAAATTGTTTCCAGTACCACTAACCAATATATATATATATATATATATATATATATGTGTGTGTGTGTGTGTGTGTGTGTGTGTGTGTGTGTGTGCGTGTGCGTGTGCGTGCATGGTTTATTACTGTTTGTATAAATTTTAGTGAAATTTACTTTTAACTTCTTTGCATGGTTCAAATTTGTCAGGCTGTCTGGGCGCTTGGAAATGTGGCTGGTGACTCACCCAAATGTCGGGATCTTGTTCTTAGTAATGGAGCATTGATGCCGTTGCTTGCTCAGTTCAACGAAAGTGCAAAGCTTTCTATGTTAAGGAATGCAACCTGGACTTTGTCAAATTTCTGTAGGGGCAAGCCACAACCTCATTTTGAGCAGGTTAACACGCACACGCACACGCACACGCACACGCACACGCACACGCACACGCACACGCACACGCACACGCACACGCACACGCACACGCACACGCACACGCACACGCACACGCACACGCACACGCACACGCACACGCACACGCACACGCACACACAAAGAATATTGCTATATCATATTTGTTAATCTAAGAAACAGAGTTGAGGGAGTTGGTTTGTACCAAATCCTTGCAAATACTCCTCAGGATTTAAATGTATATTGTTAATGGGAATAAATAGTACTTCTGACAGATTATATGTAATTAAACAATTAGCATCTAGTAGATCCTCACCTTCCTGTCAAAGCTAATAGTTTATTTCATCAGTATATTATTGTAATAGTTGTTGAGTTTTTTCATTCTTGATTACTACATGCGCTTTTGCTGCTTTTAATATTTCTATTTTCTTTAAATTGTGTACCAGACTAAGCCTGCCCTACCTGCTCTAGCTCGACTTATACATTCAAATGACGAAGAAGTCCTTACCGATGCATGCTGGGCGCTATCATATCTTTCAGATGGTACGAATGATAAAATCCAAGCTGTCATTGATGCTGGTGTTTGCCCGCGACTGGTTGAGCTTTTACTGTGAGTACCTGATTTAATTTTTTATTAACATTTTATAGTGGTTTTGTTTGTTTCAGATTGGTTTGGAAATGTTGACGTTTATTTTTTCTGTTACTAGGCATCCGTCAGCTTCTGTTCTCATTCCCGCCTTGCGAACAGTTGGTAATATTGTTACTGGAGATGATATGCAGACCCAGGTATTAACACCATATTATGTTTGTGATAGTACAGCTTTATTGGGCTTCTATATCACGATCTTTTTTCAGATGTAAGTGTAGTCATAAATGCATAGTTAGTTGAAATGACATCGAATATACACATGGAAAGAGACGTGGCTTTACTTTCTAGTTGTTACATGATTATGATTTTTGTTTTTGTACATGTAGAAAAAAGGGGTTAGGGTGGCGGTATCTGGTATGTATCTTCTATAAGGATAATGCGAATACTCCGACACATTTAACCAATATTGCCTCTACTGGGGAGCGTCATCTTAGAAGTACTTAAAAAAATTATGGAACACAGGAAACAAGAGAACTAATAAAAGGGTTGAGCCGAGCTAACCTGTGGTTTGGTTTTATGACCTGTGGTTTGGTTTTATGACCTGTGGTTTGGTTTTATGTGGCGCTTAATTTTGCATACTGCTTGCATTTATTGTTTGTTAAACTCTTAGTTTATTGCTTCAATACAATTTCAGGTTATTATACAGCACCAAGCTCTTCTATGTCTTATGAACTTGTTAACAAATAGCCATAAGAAGAGTATCAAGAAGGAAGCCTGTTGGACCATTTCAAACATCACAGCTGGTAATAAAGAACAGATACAGGTGCGTGTTATGTGGTTTTGTACCAAGAATGAATCGCATTAATTTGGCCCTGTCAGTATTTGCATCATGTAATAAATTTATAAAAACTCGATATTATTTGGCATATATTTTCTTGTTTATAATGTCCTGGCCAAATGCTCATTTTAATTTCTTGGCTTAATTGGCAGATTAAGCAATTGTTTTTAATTGTTGGTTGTTTCTTTTTTGTAAATTGCAAAGTTGATACATCTACATCTCAATTTTAACACAAAAATTTCCAACCTGTACATAGGCTGTCATCGAGTCTGGTATAACTGCTCCTCTAATCCAATTGCTTGAGAATGCTGAGTTTGAAATAAAGAAAGAGGCCGCCTGGGCAGTGTCAAATGCTACATCTGGTGGAACAAATGAGCAAATCAAGTAAAACATCTTGCCAAGATTTAATAGTATACTCTTCCATAAATGTCCTCTTACGTCAGCATACTTGTCAGCTAACATAATAATTTATTGGTTGTTACTTGTTAGATTCTTGGTGAGCCAAGGGTGTATTAAACCGTTGTGCGATCTATTAATTTGTCCTGATGCAAGAATTATCACTGTCTGCTTGGAAGGCCTTGAAAATATTTTGAAGGTCGGTGAAGCTGAGAAGAACTTTGGCATCACAGGTGATGTGAATTTATATGCCCAGTTGATTGATGAAGCTGATGGCCTGGAGAAGATTGAAAAACTTCAGAGTCATGACAACACTGAAATATATGAGAAAGTGGTAAAGATTCTTGAAACATATTGGTTGGAGGATGAAGACGATGAGCAGTTACCCACGGGTGATACTCCCCAATCTGGACTGGATTTCGCAGGAAATGCACCTGCTGTTCCATCTGGAGGGTTCAGTTTCAGCTGAAGGTATGTATCATTTGACTGTCTTGTAATATGCGGAGTAGAATTTTATATCCATTACTTGCTTACTCGATGTTACATTGATGCTTAATATCCCTTAGTGGCAATCATTGGTGGCTGTGTAAAAAATGTATATAATTTGTTTTCATAGACGAGTACTAGTACAACAGACTGTTGACCACTTACAGGTATACTGAATTGTTAGGTAAAATTTCATTTTTAAAATCAGTGTGCATATATTACTGATTACATGCATGACTTTGAATTCAAGACAACCTACACTATGTCTTTGAAGTCTTCTTATGTACAAAATTTCATCGCCGATTGTCTTGATGTTGGAATTGTCTTTGGAAAACTGCCCATTAGGTTCTCAAAATGTTGTTTTGGGGTTTTGAACATTCATCAATTCCAAAAGTCAAGTGAGGATTACTCTCTTCAATGAGAGAGAGGGGGGGGGGGGGGTTCAACGCAGCGAACGAACCATCTTTATTTTGGTTTTTTAGATGAGCCCAGTGCATCACAAATGGCTTAGATTCCATCAGATGCATTTTTCTCCATTGCACAGATTCAACTATACGTTGTTTTAGGATTTCACGGTCATAGAAGTGCAATAAATATTGATACTCCTGTAGTTCATTCAATATATTATTCCTTTTATACCTTATGCTCCCATAAGCATGTATTTGTAATGAAGAAGAGAGCACGGAGTAGAGTTTTGGAGTGTTTAAAATCACAAGTAATTATACGGTGTTTTAAACATTTTAAATGCTAAAAAATATTCTAACAGTATGATTATTACCAATGATAACTTGTTTATGTTTGAATATAGTTATTGTTTCAGATATGCATGCTTGTAATAATAAACCTATGCCTTTGAATTAGTGCCTGATGAGATAGTCGGGATTACTTGAAGTGTTGTTAATGCTAGTGTGTTTTTGTGGTTGGCAGGTACTCATATTGTTCTTGTGGTGAAGTGAAGTCTATCAGTTTTGTCCGGATAAAGTATTATCTTTGCTAGTTGGGCCTGGAATTGTCCCTATTATCAGTTTTTTGTTATTAAGATTCATATACAGAGGTATAGTAGTTTCTGCAATATGATATTGACTTGGATGTCATCAGATTTCTATGAATTTAATTAATATCCTAAATGTTGCTATCCTATTGCTGTGATGCTCTCCTTGATTCTTTTCGGAAGTTAATCTCTCAACAAAATTCAGCTTCAACGCTCTATTCAGAAACCCAACCTAATAGAAACAGAGTTTTACAAACATATGGGTGAGTGGGTCCTTGTGTTGGCTCATTCTTAATAGACATGAGTTTCAGCACGATATCAGTGTTATATTCATTTGTTTCTATATAGACGGTTGCTGCTAGATTGGTGTAGAAACTTATGTTGTGTTTGGTTGGGGTGAATGGAATGGAATGGAATGGAATGATGAAATTAAAAGAAAGTAATGGGAGTTGGAGGGAAGATTTAAATGTCATTCCATTCCATTCACCCCAACCAAACACAACCTTAGAGAATGTGTTTTTGTTTTCAAATTTGTCCTGGTTTGAGAAATAAGGGGTCAGGTCTTTTGTTTTTGTTATTTTGGCATGCTGTTGGGTATTTGTTGGAGAAATAAGGGGTGGTAAATGAAAGATAAAACAGTAGAATATTTCTTCTCTGTTATATGGATTTTCTACCCGTAAATGTTTGCAAGTTGTGTTCTTTTTCCTCTGCTGTGTCTTTTGACTTCTAAGAGCATCTCCAATGGGGCTAGCTAAAATGGTTGGCTAAAATAATATAAGATAATGGTTGGCTAAAATTTGCTGAACCTGTAAGTTGTTGTGCTCCAATGGAGTTCGCTGTAATGGTTGGCTATATTTTGAAACTAGTATTTTATTGTTATTTTGAATGCTAGAAATTGTACCCAGCTAGCTAAAATTGTCAACTATATTTTAAAAAATAATATTTTATTATTGATTTCATCCACGAAGCAGAAAAAAGGTAATCTAGAGGTACAGACATGTGGGGGGGTGGGGGGGAGGAAAAAGGAGGGAAATGACCTGGAAAACCTTACAGATCTGTAGTGGTTTGACAAATATGGAGAACCAAGTGTGATTATGTAAAAGTTTTTTTAGTTACAGACATGGGTTGGAGAGTGTTTTTTCGTGCCTCATTAGCTATATGCTCTGTCACGTATGATTTAGCTAACAGTTTTGGAGTGATTGGAGATGCTCTAAGTGCTGTTGTAAGACAAACTCTAGGAATATCTGGATATGGCATGTACTAACAAGATTAGTCTAGAACCTGCCACGTTTTTCTGAAACATGAAACGTGTCCTCAGCGTATATCACCAACACAAAACCTCCTAACATATATACACACTGCACTTGCACAATATTCAAACATTTCACATTTACTTGAGCTTACAAAAAATACACGAAAGAAACTCCAAAAAAAGCTAAAACATACAATACACAATGCAAACAAGAGTTATAGCCACATCTTTCTTCTCAAAACTCAAGCCTTCAATAACTAAAACTACTCGATATGATCAAGTTTGGACTAGGCTGCTTTCTTCATCCACGGGAAGCACGGCGGATCCATCAGTTCACTCAACCGATGATCCAATGGGCCCAAACTCAGCCATTCATTCACCCGAAGAAGCATACAAAGGTATGGAAGAGAGTGGACGACAAAGAGATCCAACTCCAGTTAAAGATAAAGATCCCTTTGTAACCTCCGAGGCTCCTTTATCATCATCTCCGCAACTCAAGTCTAGCGTTGCTGATCAGCCGATCAAGCCCAACACACAGCAAAAGCGCAGTAATGTAACAATTAGCTGTACGGGTTTGGATGCATGGGGTGAGGAGAAGAATGATGGGGGAATGGATAGGAGGGAGATGAGGAAACAGCAAGAGGAGGATGATAAGGAGTATTTTAGTCATCGAAAGGCGTCTCCGTTGTCGGAGATAGAGGTTGCGGATACGAGGAAACCGGTGACGCAAGCGACTGATGGGAGTGATATTGGGTATGATGCTGGTGGTGGTGGTGTGATTATGTTTAGGGAGGAGCAGCGTGTCGGTGCGGAGGAAACGATGAGGAGAGCTACGGAGATGTGGCGTGAGATGGCGGCTAGAGGTGATCCGTTGTCGCCTCATGGTAGGGTTTTGAGGACTCTTCGTGGCGAAGATTGGTGATCGAGTCTCGGTTTATTTTGATTTCGTAGTTTATTTTTTTTGTGAACTTTGTGTGTGTACATAGCTCAGGCTGCTATTTATGTAGCTAATGCAGTAGTAGTATAGTCTGTTACCGAATGTATTGACGCATCATCACAAGTAATATACATCCATCCAGGCTCCAAAAATAAGTTTGCAATAGCCTGATTAGCTATCTGAATTCCAGGTGCATTTTCTTCGTGGAAATAAATATAGCATAAAGATCGAACATTGTAAGAAAATAGTTGGTAATCCTGGAGAATGTTGAAAATTTTGTAAAATGTGCATCACGAACAAAGAGTTAAAACCAAACGATGCACAAAAATTACAAAATCCGTGAGATACATTACTCGCCGATTTTTACATAGCACAAGGATATGTAGTTAGGCCTACCAGTACTTGGGAAAAACACATACGCTTCTAGCCTTCTCGGCTGCCGGAGGCCCAACTATTTCATACATGCTCTATTTAGGCACAAAGATGCGACAGTGAGCCCGCTAGGCCCAAAACATGCATCTGCCTTGATCAGCAGCGCAAAATTACTACTCCCTTTCAACTGAGCGGCAGACCCGACGCGACTGACAGATCACCCTCGATTCTTTATATTGAGGGTACGTCACGGATGTTAAGAAGAAATATAAATTAAAAAGTAAGAAAAATGAGTAAAGTAGTGGGACCAATTAATATTTAATGTATAAAGTGTGTATAAAGTATGTATAGTGGAGGAAAGTAGTGAATGTGATTGGATTTTATATTATAAAATATTACTATTTTTGGTATGTAAAGAAATGAGAGGGACGTACCAAAAAGGAAAGTGTAAAGAAATGAGAGGGACAGAGGGAGTATAATTCATGTGTTTTCATTTCATTGGTTATATAGATAATAAATAAATTGACCCCACATATATTTACAATATCTTCATTAATAAAAAAAATTCAATTTATCAAATCAATAGTGTCACATCATTATAAATTTTTTTATAGACAAATATTCTGGTTCTGTAGCATAACTCAATAAATAATTAGAATAATTTCAACAATATCTTAGTGTATTATCTAGAAATAATATAAAATATTTTAGTAATTTAGGAATATTATTTTGTATGTTGTGTGGGACTAAAAATTTAAAAAGTGAATTGGAGACCAAATATATAGAATAGGATAGATTAAAAAATTTTATTCTTAAAAATAAAATAGGAGATGACTAATGATTACCTAAAAATAGGTAATAGCTAGTAAATTTGATGATCTGTTAGGATTTAAGAAATTAACTAGCATAAAAACCCGTGCAAAGCACGGGCCGCTAGCTTAGATTGTGATTTTATACTAAACTACGCATTATCAATGTCTTTTGACATATATGATTGTATATTTTGATGTTCATAGAGTTTTTATTGTTAATGTTATGACTATGCTATACTTGCTTAAATTGTATGTTGAAGTTTATAAATGTGAAAACTAATACGAGTAGTTTTGATAAATCATGTCTGTTTTTAATTTTGTTGTGGATCATAGAATAGAATTAGAGTGTTCTATGAATGTTTTCTAATTAAGAAGACATTTTTAAAATTATAATCCTAAAATTTTTCCAGTTCTTCAAAAATGATGCATTCATTTAGTTCATCTCCGATAATATTCATGGTAGAAACTAAATAGCCTTCAAGATGATGCAGTATGATATTGTAGGTTTTAGTATTGATTTTACTCAAAAGCTTTCCTAAATCTTCTAATACTCTACTTAGGCCTTGCGTTTTCAGTTCTTAAAACTTTCTTTGTAACTCTTTTATGTCTTTTCTTCTGACCTCTTGATTTTAAGCATTTTTTATCTTTATTTCTCTTCCCCTGTCTACCTAACTTTCAGAACACATGACAATGTAGCTAATTGACTTAAGTGGAACTACCTTGTGTCAAATCATTCTATTATTAAGTACGTTTGTTACCATTTCGATGTGTTTCAATTCTTTCAAACAAACAGACTTTTTTTTAACTCTGAAGTTGAGAATTGATCAATTATGGATGGATAAATATTTTTTGCTTATATCATCGTAAGTTAAAATTGCTCATATGTCTACTGAGTTCTGTCCGTGTTTTGACAATAAATTCATCCTTTATTTTTTTCAAAATACACATCTTTAATAATTAAAACACGGGTCATTTTTCTAGCAATTAACATAAATTTCTATTTTTTGCGGTTAATTTTTTTTTTAGGTATGGTTGCACATTTTTTTCATCTGTTACAATGTACTTACTTTAATTTATATAGATAATTTGATTGATCGGGGACTATAATTTTAAATAACCTGGACTGTATATTGTGATTTGATCTGATCATAATGTACGATATGCAATATCATTTTTTTTTAAAATTTGTTATGGACTATATATTTTAATCTGTTTATTGTTTACACAAATTATTATCAAAATTTTAGAATATATAATTCATTTAATTGTTTTATTGTACTATCTATTTATTTTTATTATCTCACCTTTTACAATATTTTTACTCAAAACAAATAGTTTTTCATATGTTTTATTTATGTTTTTTAGTTATTTTAATATATATATATATATATACCAAATAACTAATTATTTTCTTTCATAAAATTAATTTAAAATTCATTTGATAATAACAAAAAATGTGTCATATATATAATGCATCCAATCTAATTATAAATCTAGTCACTCCTATTTTATATATATATATATATATATATTGTATTATTAAAACTGAAACATTGAAAGTTTGATAGTCAGTCGGTACAGTTCTCATATTTTGATATTTGTACTTTAATTCTTTTATTTTTACTACTTTATTTAATTTATTAAAAACAACAATTTTAATTAAATATATTTTTAAAATATTGTTAAACACAAAACTCTTAAAACACAATTTAATCACGCTCAAACAGAAACACACACGTCAATTCAACATTAAATTCAACAATCACATAAAACTATTCAAATTTAAGATGGAATTCAAACAAAGTAAATATAAATGTAAAAGAAGAAGAATATGAATGTCGTATGCATCACACTGACTTTATACTTGTAGTATAGATAAGAACAAATAATTATAAATATCATGTATACATGTTATCAATATGTGCTATTTAACAATGATTATTGTGCGATAATTAAAGTAATTCTCGTTCGAGGATTGAGGCGGGTTCGACGAATGAGTTCATGTTCGGAGTCTCCCCGACCCCGAAGTGATCGATCGCCCATACCTAAATTATTGTCTAATTTTTACACATGTTTTAACACTAATTTCATTAATTTAAAAATAAATAAGTCATAAATATGTAAATAAACTACTTGTAATATGTTATTTATGTTATATCAATGTTTAATAATACATTTTATATATTAAATATTTGAATAATTCAAATATATTGCGTAGTACAAGAAAAGTTCGACTCTGATGCAAGAAAATAGAATATATTATAGCTATCGATACATATACAAAATATTTGTTTAGTTAAAAGAAAGATAAAAAGCACCACACATAATATTGTTTTTAAAACTTAATATTAATATTTTATAAGACTGGTAGTATATATGATTCTGTATGATATTTTAAGTATTAAAAAAATAAAGTTTAATAAATATTATAAATCACCTTAATTTTTACTCAAATATTTAAATAATAATAAATATATGATAAGAAAGATGTGAGGTTTATGTCATATGATTTTTAGTTCAAAATCAAAAAGAATCATGTAGCTCAATGGTTAGAAGGATGACTTTTTTAGCAAATGTCAGGGGTTCGATTCCTGACTAAAACATTATTTACTCAATTTTTTCATCCAGATAAGAGAGTAGTGGCATGTCATGTAATTTATTAATATATAAGGGTAAAATGGTAACTTCACAAGAGGTTTATTGGCTCAAAATACCCTTAAACCTGTTATGTTATATATAAAAGAGATAACATACTTATGGAGCACCATGTCACATTTTTTATATTTGAGTTTAGAAATCATTTAGGTAAGTTGTTAGACTTGCTTTTTACATAGGCTTAGTTTAGTCATTTAAAATATTCATGCAAATTTATTTATTTGGAAAAAAATTAATGTGAATCCATTTGTACTCGACAAAATTTGTGAACATAATCTTTTACCCAGTTTAATTCTTTTCCCAAAAAAAAAAGAGCGTAGATGTAAAAAAATATTAAAAAAGATTCATCATAATGTAATCACAGATCAAATGTTTATTCTATACATATATGTATGATCATGAACAAATTTGAACTGAGAGATGACATGATGTATATGTTGGGACTGTGTAGGTGTAGAGATGCACAAAAAGCCTGAAGCCCGAAATCCGGCCCGATCCGGCCCGAAAAAAAGCCCGAAAAGCCCGGCCCGAAAAAAGCCCGGCCCGATCCGGTCCGGCCCGAGGGCCCTAAACGGGCCTAGTTTTTTTCATCAAGCCCGGCCCGGCCCGAAGCCCGAAAAGCCCGGGCTTTTATCCGGGCTTTTAAAAGCCCGGGCTTTTATCCGGCCCGGATAAAGCCCGGATAAAGCCCGAAAAAAGCCCGATTTCAGCCCGATTTTAGCCCGATTTCAGCCCGATTTCATATATTCTATGTTAAAATTTTATTAATTTTAATTTTAGAGAAAATTTGTATATTCTATCTTAAAAGATGAGCACATCATGTATATTGTATTCGGTGAATCAGTGTCATTGGTAGTTGAATTTGATCGCTTGGTCCAAGTCCAACTACAATTATTTTAACTATTAAACTTGTAAAAATTGGAAATCAGTTAAACTCAATTTAGTTCCGGAAAAAATGAGTATTTTGAATTTGAGGATTTAGATAACTAACCGAATATTTCCTTCATATTTGTACTCAAAATATTAAATTCACATGTCATAATTTAACGATTAACATGATGTAGTTGATAATTTAGGGGTTAGGGTTTAACCCTAAACCAACCCTAAACCCTAAACCAACCATAAACCCTAAACCATGATATTTAACTCCGAATACTTATAATTTGATTGAAAATTGATCCAGTTATGTAAAATTTGACTTTTGATCGAATTGATACGATTCAGATAAGATCATACCCTATAAACGAGTGCTCGTATGTACTAAGTAGTACTAACTACTAAGTACTCAACTCAACCGACTCAGTGATTATAAGTTAGAAGACTAATAGTAACAAACCTTTTTGTTCAGAAGATTTATTGAGTGTAGTGTATGTGCTTCTTGAAATGGTCATGTACGAGCAGATTTGTATGGTTCACGATCAGGTTAAGTTCAATAACGCATATTAAAAAAAAGCCCGGATAAAAGCCCGGCCCGGCCCGATCCGGCCCGGCCCGAGGGCCTAAAACGGGCCTCATATTTTAGAGGAAGCCCGGCCCGGCCCGGCCCGATTTTTGAAAAAGCCCGGCCCGGCCCGATCGTTAAAAAGCCCGGGCTTTTTAAAGCCCGGATAAAGCCCGGCCCGAAGGGCTTTTTGTGCATCTATGTAGGTGTATGTTTAACCTCAACCTTGCAGGAGAGGGTCTTCTCCCGTCTCTCTCGGCCGTAAGGATGAAAATTGTATTGTGGGGTGTTAATATTGAGAGGACAACAGGGACCTTAACTCTTATTTATATATCTCTATAACTTTTTTAATATTAATGATAAGAGAATATAAATCCTCCATCAAAATTTATATAACTCCATAGAAAGAGACTGTTGGGATTATTTTTATAAATAATATTTAAGGGTCTCGTATTACTACTCCCTTAAATACAAATTTTAATCTATTAAATCAATGTTGTGTAAACAACTTAGGGTATGTTTGGCCGCTCCGACTTATAAATTATAAGTTAATAAGTGCTTATTGGGGGTGTTTGTCAACCTAACTTTCGAGCTCAACTTATAACTTATATGTTGATAAATTGAATGTTAATAATGAGGTACATTTTTCTGAACTTATTGATTTATTACTTGATTTTTTTGTATTTTAAGACTTTATATTTTTACCTTTGTGTTTTTAAATATTTTTTTTAATTTAAAATGCAAGTGTTGAAATCATTGTTTTTAATAATTAATTTTTTAAATTTAATTTAGCAAACTCTTAACTAACTTATAAGTAAATTTATCAAATCACCGTATAACTTATGAGAATTCATCAACTTATCACTTATATGACAATTACTCATTTTAAGTTATAAATCAACTTTTTTGTCATATCCAAAACACATACTTAATCACATAAGTAAAATATAGGCAACAAAATAAATTAAGCATTCTAACGGTAGATACTTCAAAATAAGTAAAATCCACTTCCTAGCCAGCTTGTATGAACCCTTTTGTTAAAAAAAATTAACTTAGTCTTATAATCATTATTGATGGCAGTAGGTTTCTCCGAAGAAGCCGTAGAGATCATACGACCATTATCAGAAGATCTTTTAGCTCTTGTTTTTTTTTCCTCCCCCCCTCAATTCTGCTCCTTCGTATTTATGCTGTTCTCTTCCTTGTGCCAGCTCCTCTTCTCTAGCTTGAATGACTATCAAGAGCTATATGGGCAGGTGGCAGTTTGAGGGAATCAAGGACAGGTGGTCTCGTGTATGCATGACATGTGATGTGCGGAAATAGCTAGGCTGGGTCATGAGATAGGGGTGACAGGTGGTCTTCCTTTACACGTGTTTTGGGAGTCGTGTAACCAGCTACGGCTTACGGGAAGTCTGCCGCAATCCGTAAGCCTTGAGAACCAAGCCGTAGGGATTTAGAGTATAGTTTTTGGTTGCCATCATTTGCCCCCAAAATCAGGTGCAATCTTTAGGTTGCAATAAGGCGTAGGCGGCAGGCAAAAGGCAAAACTTTAGAGCTTGTTGGAGTACCAATAACAGGACTAGTCCCATATGTCTTGCAGCAATAGCCATTGTAGCTTAGCTGGTAGGACGTTGTGTTCTCTGTTTACCGGAGAAAAGTAGGTGCGAGAGCTGGAGCTTTCCCTTTGCAAATAGAATATTATTGTTGCAAGTCCGGATTTAATAGTAAACTAGAAGTTGGCTTGGTCCATCTTGCTTACTTCTGTTTTTTGGCTCAGCCAGGGGGCTTTACTTTACAAAGATCCAAAACAACAAAAGTAGCCTCTATGACTATAATAAGGCCTTCTTGAAGAAACTCTATCTACCGTGTGCAATCATAAAAAACTCAGGATTCACACAATTTTACAAGATATGTTAAAATGATCACAATGCTACATACATTACACCCAAACTAGCTTCTGCATTGGGTGTACTTCACTATAAAATTTGTACATAATACCAACAATAATAGTTCACCTTTTGGCATACAGAAGCACAACAGCTTCACAAGTGACAAACAACCAGAATGCGTGTACTATTGATTTGGTATCATATAAGCTTGAAAAACAACTAGCATATTTGCAGTAGTATTGATTTAGTTTTATATAAACTACGTTGTTATATGCAGAATCACCACACACTTGTATAATACACTTGGTATAAGCTTGGTGTATACGTGTGTTTCTATTTTCATGTCGCATAATTCCAATTTTAAAAAAGAGTTGTAGGTCTCTCGGATCTTGTGTACGGGATAACATTGTAATGGTGCCACAGTGACAAAAAATCAAGCACAAAATTATTTAGACGTAAATCAGGGTATATGTAATAAAGTAAACTGTTCTGAGAACAGCTCTTATTAAACATATAAATCACTTGAAAAATACTTGTTTAAATAATGTAAAGATGTAAGCTTCTCAACGATGCAACACAAGGTCAGAAGAGAAAGCCGGGCAAAATCCTCGTGCCATCTCCCTTCCGAACGCACACAAAAAAGGAATTTATTGAATGGTTTTTGTGACTTGCCAAGCCAGCAGACATAACACAGTAAAGGCTGTGCATATGACATGGTAGAAGCCAGACTTGCACATGTCTAAGATACACAACAATACTCCCAATACATCCTTTCTTTTTCTATCTGTGACTTGCAATTTTATCAACAAAAATAAATTAACAGAAACATGTACCTATTTTAATTACCTTTTGTCGCTTCCATACATGTGTTGTATGTTCATGTAGAGAATAATCTGGGTCTTCACTTTAATAGCTCTTAAACAAAACCGTCGCTTCTCTTAGAGCAGCAGTCACAAAATTATTTGCGTTGGTGCTTTTGCATAAGGGAAAGCCCTTCGAACAACACAGCTTCAAGACAACCCATATGCTGCAGCTTCACACGTGGACTTGTTTTACTTTTCAGCCTCCACATGACTTGTTTTGCTTATAAAAGGTCGAAGAGATAGGGAAGTACTCGGTCCCCGGCAGCGGCGCCAAATGATGGCCGTAGGTTTCTCCGAAGAAGCCGTAGAGATCATACGACCATTATCAGAAGATCTTTTAGCTCTTGTTTTTTTTCCTCCCCCCCTCAATTCTGCTCCTTCGTATTTATGCTGTTCTCTTCCTTGTGCCAGCTCCTCTTCTCTAGCTTGAATGACTATCAAGAGCTATATGGGCAGGTGGCAGTTTGAGGGAATCAAGGACAGGTGGTCTCGTGTATGCATGACATGTGATGTGCGGAAATAGCTAGGCTGAGTCATGAGATAGGGGTGACAGGTGGTCTTCCTTTACACGTGTTTTGGGAGTCGTGTAACCAGCTACGGTTTATGGGAAGTCTGCCGCAATCCGTAAGCCTTGAGAACCAAGCTGTAGGGATTTAGAGTATAGTTTTTGGTTGCCATCAATTATTATATGGTTCAGCAGGAATTCGAGACAGGTTTAAGTCGTCAGTTTAAAATCAGAACTTATAAATATACCAAGGTAAGGGATTCAACTTTCAAGTTGTAATATTATATAATTGCATTTGTAGTTCTGTTTGTATATATATGGCTTGTTTGTTTTTATACGGCTTGTTGTTCCAAGTCATAAATTTATTTGTATATCTTCGAAGACCGAAGTGTATCTTCTCGTTCTTAACAACACAACAGTTTTAAATTATCGCAGGTACATGTAAACCAAATAATGGTGGCATCAAACATTTTAATATATGGCTTAAAGCTTATAAAAGAACTTCATTTTGCACGTTATAAGGATTCTTGTTCCCCGGAAAAGTGTGTAAATCTTGTATTATTCTGGTTATCTAGAAGGATGGTAGCTAGCTAACAGCTGCCATTTATATATACTCGAATCGAATTCATTAACGGGCCTCCTGGATTTAGAGGATTCGTAGCTCATAAAATAAACCCGCCATATTTTATAAATAAACATCGTTAAAGATTTTGTAATATACCACAATATTTTGATTGCCCACACTAAAATATAATGCACCATTAAATTGCTGAGGATTAAAATTAGTTGCACTCAGTATTCTAAAAGTCGATCGATTAATCGATAAACGGAAGGTTCCCGTCTTAATTAAATGAAAATCGGATCAAAGAGCGGTTTTTAAAAAAATCGGTCAAAAGTTGGGCGCGAAGGGATTAATCGATCGAGACGGTCACAAATCGGAATTAATCGGTCAAAATTGGAAAAAATTTAAAAAAATTAAAAATTTGGAAAAAATTAATAAACAATATATTGACTATTATATATTTATATGGGTATAATTTATTGATTTATTGACGAAATCCTTTATTAAATTCTTAATATACCGATTATTCCCTCAAATTGAATTACTCTCTTCGTTCGTACAAATCATGAACTAACGATATGCGTTTCCTTTTTGTAAATCTTAACATTTAAATATTAATATTGGACTAATGCTATATGATATTTTTTGTAAATCTTTTGACAGCTTGATGGTAATAAAATAAAATAATATATTATTATTTATTAAATTAAATTGTCTCTGATTACTAATCCAATTAATTAATTCAATTAATTACTATAAGGTATCTTTGCCGATTAATGTCGATTTCCGTCTTACGGAAGATTGGTTGCACTTGTTATTTTCCAAAAGGGCCAATTCTTATTAAACTTAGCAAGTTTTTTGCAGTAAGCAATTCAAGGAGGTGACATGGCTAGCCAAGTTAGTTACCAAGTTATCCTCAATAGTCAAATTCAATTAGTTCATTTTGGATGGCTATTGCATTGTTTGTTACTCTTTCTCTTTCTTCTAAGATTTTCATTTTCTTTTTTTAATTTCTTCAATTTAATCTACTTTTAAAATAATTTATCAATTTGAGGGTTGACATGGTAGAGCTAAAGATGCACAATAATTCGAAGCTGAAAAGCCAAGAAAAATTACGAAAATTTTGATTCCGAAAAGCCTAGGCCGAAATGTGGAACAATGCAAACAGCAAATCACATATTTTTTACAAACTCTTACCCGACTAGGTTCAGAAAAAAATAATTCAATTTCAGGTTCGGTGAGATATAATCCAGCTCACCAGACGACCTAATTTCTATGCATCTCGTAATGTACGACTATTATTAAAAATATTAATTTCATGTGTCATAATTTAGTGTATTAGTGTTATAATTATATAATTTTTGTTATTTCATAATAATCTGATATAAATACCAAAAATTAAAATTACTACTATTTTAATAATGTACTTATAACAATAATGTCCAAATATTAATATCATTTACTTGATAATTTTTATCAATACAACTGAAAATAAGTTACGACGGTCAAATACAAATACATGCATTTTGTAATAGCACTTAAAGTAATGATAAAAAAATTAAATCATTGAAAATCGGATTTAACTCCAAGTACTCGGAGTTTGACCGAATGTTGACCAATTTATGTAAAAAATTTGTATGATTCGAATCAGATCATACCCTAAAAACGAGTACTTGGAATGAGTACTCAGTCAACTCAGTAATTTTTAAAGCACTGCTAAAGAGTCATGTAGCTGAATTTCATCGGAAATGCTCCCAGTACCTTCAAACTAGAAAACTCAGATGATAGCTCCAGTTCACAAGTACCGTTAGTGTGACTTTATTGTCATTACGTAGTACAGTGGGAAACAAATTAAATCCCAGACTTATTAAAGTCAACTGGGCGTAGAAAATTGAGAGAATTAAGGCTCTGTTTGGGATTGCTGTTAAAAATTGCTGTGCTGTTAAAATAAGTGCTGTTGTGAAAATCAGATAACTGTTTGGTAATATTTTTGATATGTGCATGTTTTGGTGTATAATATAAAAAATTAATGTTTTTGGTGAGTTTTGATGTTGAAACCAGTAGCTGCTTCCCGCAAAAGCTGAAAATCAGCTTTTTTCAAAAGCATGGGGGGACCTGCTTTCTCTAAAAGCAGCTTTTGAGCCAAAAGCGCTTTTCATAAAAGCAGCTTTTAAATTTTACCAAACACTTTTTTAGCTGCTTTTCAGAAAAAAGCTGCTGTTGCTGTCTGCAACAGCAATGCCAAACGGACCCTAAAACACTTGTATTTTGGACTGAATCTCATCCGCAAAACTGGCAACAGACAACCAAGAAAGTAGAAACCATTGCATTTATCTCTGCGTGTGTCTTAATTTCTTAAACGTCAAATAGTACACCTCTATGTCTAAAATATTGGAATTGGGACATTTAAAACTTCGGTTCAATAATAAATTTATATATATATTTGTTTTATCATTTCTAACAAATAATAGTTCAATTTTTTATTAATAAAAATTAAAAAGAAAAAGACAAATCAGGTCAGAATATACACCACATATTTCATATCAAAATAACGTCAAACATACAACATGTAATAATTTTTAAAATAAAAGTTTTCGAACTTAGTACCTTCGCTAAATCTGAATTTAAAATAACTATCGGTTGTTATATAATTGTTAACGGAGGAATTTGACGATAACAAATTTCGGGGATTGCTGAAATAACGAATTATAAAAATAGGGGGATTTTGGGATTTTGGATGTTTGAGACTGGACTTGAAATGTGTCTCGACTTGTTAAATGTGTCTCGACTTTTTAAATGTGTCGGATACTATTCCAAGATGCCTACATATCATGTTTATATACAGGGATCAAACCAACGCAGTTCTGTGATAGGATAATGTTTTTAATCCCTGTGATTGTTAAGGGATATCTTCAGATAAGTTGATTTTATCTTTTTAGAGTTATATTAGCGTTGTGATTCTTTCCTGATTTGAAAGAATTGTTTGGAGATATTTTCTATGATTAATATTGAAAAATTAGGAGATAATTGAGGCAACCGAAAATATGGCGTGACAACTACCCCAGTTCTTCAGTGCAGTTTGATGGACTGGAGAACTAAGCGTGCTTTGATCTTCCGAATTTCCTGAGTCAATGAAACAACTACGAGTAGAAGATTAGTGAATAATATGAAGCACATAGGTACCCTGATTTGCCTGTAGATGCGAGGGAGACAACATAAGCATTTTCCCGGAGGATCTTCTCCTTAAGAGGGAGGAATCTTCTCACCTTAAGAGGGTGGACTCTCTTCACCTTAAGAGGGTGGACTCTCTTCACCTATAAGAGGGTGGACTCTCTTCACCATAAGAGGGTGGACTCTCTTCTTGGTGAGCTTTCCGGAAGTACGGGTTTACCAAGGTATTCCAAGCAGTACCCTCCTTATAGAAGAGCCTTCAAAAATAAATTTCAAGCAATACCTTCCACAAAGAAGAGTCTTCAAAAAATAATTTCCAAGCAACACCTTCAAGAAGGACCTTCAAAAATAATTTCTAAGCAACACCTTCATTAAGAAGGGCCTTCAAAAATATTTCCAAGCAACACCTTCATCAAAAAAAGGTCTTCAAAAATAATTCCAAGAAACACCTTCATCAAAGAATGGCCTTCAAAAATATCACACAGAGACAACCAAATGATCTAAGAATGTCTAATGATGATATGAATGAATGCATGATGCGAATGATGCACATGATGATTAATGAATGCATGATGCGAATAATGCAGGGCCTTCAAAACAAGATTACCCTAAAAGACCTTCAGAAGACGATTAACCCGTAGGGACTTCAAACAAGATTATCATCATCAAAAGAGGGTCTTCTAAAATATTATTCTCCTCGAAAGAGGGTATTCAAAAATATTATCCTCTTCGAAAGAGGGCCTTCAAAAATATTATTTTCTTCGAAAGAGGTTCTTCTAAAATATAATCCTTCTTGGAAGAGTGTCTTCAAAAATATTATCCTACTTGAAATAGGATTTTCAAAAATATTATCCTTCTTGAAAAAGAGAGCTTTCGAAAACATTACCCTTATCATATAAGGATCTTCCACACTTATTTTTGTCCATGCACGAGCTAGTGAAGTAATCAAATCACGTGGTACGAATATTGCATCACAATTCTTTAACATCTCCATGATTCGGATTCTGCCCAGATCTATTTTTTACCTTTTTGGCCCCGTAAACGATATTTTCTTGGAAAACACAAAATATGAAAGTTGTAGGAAACGAAAAGAGCTTTCCGATGATATATGGCTCGTTAGAAACGGACTTATAACGAATCGGGAATCAAATAAAACGTCTGCTGATTAACTTCTCAATACTGAAAAACGGGATCCGATTATTTTTTGTGATTTCGAGAATAAATCGAAACATAATCGCAGAAAACACCAAGAACAAAAGTTGTAGGAAATCATAAAAACTTTCCGGATCATAGAAAACACTAAGAACAAAAGTTATAGGAAATCGTAAAAACTTTCCGGATCATAAAAAATCATCAAAATCTGACATGTAATAAATTTACTACGAATTTTATAAGATAACTTATTTGTACGAACAAAATTGTAAGAAAACTTATCTCAATTTTGAATAGAACCACGAACGAACGCCTCCATTGTTCTGCTCCTCCATTAAAGCCGCTCCAGATCCATAATAACCCTCTTGCGTATGATGTAGATGATTTTATTTTACTCCACAATCAAAAAATAATCCTCTCCTTCTAGCGCCAATTGTTAACGGAGGAATTTGATGATAACAAATTTCGGGGATTGCTGGAATAACAAATTGTAAAAATACGGGGATTTTGGATGTTTGGGGCTGGATTTGAAAGGTGTCTCGACTTGTTAGATGTGTCGGATACTATTACAACATGCCTACGTATCCTGTTTATATATAGGGATCAAGCCAACGCAGTTTTGTGATAGGATAATGTTTTTAATCTCTGTGATTGTTAAAGGATATCTTGAGATAAGTTGATTTTATATTTTTAGAATTATATTAGCGTTGTGATTATTTTCTGATTTGAAAGAATCGTTTGGAGATATATTTTTTATAAATCTTTGAACTATAAATACATCATCGCATATCTTAATACATACGTCAGTTTTAATTAACATAACATGCACGCCTATTTACTCAACGAAATATAAAATCAAACGGTGAAGATTTAACGTATCTAGATCGTGCACATGCATTTTTGATACATCATCGATACAGCCCACACTCTTACCAGATCACCCCGTGAAAATAATATAGAAGTAACGCCCTTCTACTATCTATATTTAGGTACGAACTGCAATCACCCAAACAACCAAAAACCAGCTTCTCATTTATGGTTCATCGCATCTTCTTTCATCTCTATGCACTTAATTCTTTATATATATATATATTTTTAGTATCTCGTTATCTCTACATCTACTACATTTATAGTCTCACATTCTATATTTTCTTTATATACGCTCACACAATTTTCCTCACCTTTCATCTCTCTACGTAAAGCAAATATGCAATAACTAACTACTAAGTACAACATATTATCAGAGAGAGAGAGAACTGAGAGAGAGAGAGACTAATACAACATATTATCACAGAGAGAGAGAGATTATATAAATATATTGAAGAATGGAAGGTGTGTCGACAAAAGTGTACAAGGGACTAAAAGGCTATTGGAGAAGAAGAGGTTACGAAAGAATTAGTGGCTCCGAACGTCGACGGAACATTCCAGCAGTGGAGTTGGGTTCCGGCGGGTCAAACCGGAGGAAGCCGTTCTGGAAGGTGAAGATCAACCGGAAAATAAAGATCAAGTGTTTATTTGCGTCACCTAAGAAGTTTTTTACTGGGTTACGTGATGGGTACGTAAGGATGATGATGCGGTTTGCTAACTCGAGAGCTGTGGGAGTAAGCGGGTATGGTTCCGGGTTTGGAGGACAAGCGTGCTTTACAACCCGACCCATTAAGGAGTATGATGAGAAAATGATAGTCGAGTTGTACAAGTCGATTTTGATGGCTCAAAATCAAATGGTTCAACGGGATGCAACCCGGTTTGGATCCGAGATCGTTCTTCGACGGTGACTAATAAACTAACTGTGTAATCGAATTAACTTTTTCATATTAATTATAGAATATGTTTTGTTTTTCATTTAGTGATCATAATAAATATTATATCTGAAAAATCTCTTTACAATTTGTGCCTATATTCAAGATGGTTGATATAAGCTCGCTTTTATTTTGGTAAGCATTCTACATTTAGTTCAAAAATTGCAGAAGCGCTAGAGCAGTGTATACAAAAACCGTACGATATAATTCGTCCCTTTAATAAATTAAATGTGGAAGATAATGAAAAACCATAAATCCATAATTACTAGTGCAATTGGTCATTTTTAACGGGTGGAAGTCGCCAAATTTTAATTTCGACAGTTGCAAAGGGTCACTTTTATCATAAAATGGTGATTTTTTTTAGTAAAGAGAAGAGTATGCAGTTCCGAAAGATGAGTTATCATCATATTATTGAATATTCTCTCTTAAATAAGATAGATCTCTCGTGTATAAACATGAATCTCATGAATAAAAATACGATAAGTGTTATTTGAAAACAAATTTGAAATTCAATTCACGGTATATAGCACTCCTCTTTTTGTATTATTTTTTTTAGTTAACCTACTCTTTTTGTATTAGTTAAAAGAGAATTACACTTTCACAGTGTTGTGATATTTAAGGTTAAACTTCTCATCTTAACTATAAAAAAAAATATTTAAGGTTAAAAATGATTAAAAGAGAAACCGAGAACCATATTTAGCTATATAATTAAAGCGGATATCTTTTGGATTTGACTAGTGAATGAGAAAAGATTTGGTAAAATGTCACATTAAACGTGTAATCCACACACACAAGCGTTATCATGTAATTATGATTTTGCTACTTTGGCAACTTCCACTACTACTGTCGGGTTACTTTAACGGGCTATATATCAAAATTATCAGCAAGTTGTAAGTGTAATTAATTTTTTTGTGATTTTTGGTATGTTTAAAATTAAAACAATAATCATTTTTTATTTAGACTAGATAATGACCTGTGTCCAAAATATTTATTTAAATTGATCAATAATAAAACAAATTTTAGAAGTAATTTACAATTATAAGGAATGATGAGAATATACTGATGAAACCAAAATAAGGATCGAACAGTTTCGAAGTAATATTAAAGAATTTTGTTTATTAGTAAAGTTTATTATTTTAATTATGATAGATACGTTATTTCTGTAAATTTTGTAATGAAAGAATTGCAATTATAGTAGGATTCTAATAATAATATTATTAATAATAAAAAGAGAATATATAGTTGTAGGAAAAATATGATTTTACGGGTGAAACCAAAATAAGTATGGAACCAAATTTGGTATCGATAAAAAAAATACGCTTATTAATAAAGGTTATAAATACAGCAAAGTTAAGTCATTAATAAACCAAAATACTTTATTAATAAATGGATTATTAATGTGCCAAATTAGCCCATTATTGTGCCAATATCTCTCATATTTATTAATAGGTTATTAAGTTCATTAGTAAAATATTTTGGTTTGTCAATATCGATCAAAAAAAGATATATCACATTAAAAAACTATTTTGGTTGAACAATAGAATTTATGTTGGATGAGCAATGACTCTTTGAAAATTTTATCTGTCGATCATTGCAAATTGTTCTTCGTAAGATTTAATGTAGTTAGAGGATAAGATAAAAAGTTACTCTAAATCGCATGTAACAATTTTATAAAATCTCCAATCATAGTTGCACGATTACGGTTATTCATAATATTTTTAACCGTAAATTTGTAATCGGGGTAGATCGATTTATAATTCAAACACATATTAAAAGTAATTGTTATAAATTCAAGTAATTATATCATTATATATTAGACAATAGATATTTTTAAGTTAAGCATCACTTTTTACTAATGAAAAAAATAATAAATCTTAAAAGTTATATTACTCAGAGTAGTTTTATCGATGAACACGAATGAAATATATCATTCACAATTTTACGCATTTAACAATAGTTTGGAGTCATTTTATATTTTAAATAATAAAAACATATGTAAATATAAATAAATTGAGTTATAGATATTTATAAGTATAATTTTTATTTTTTAACTTTAGATATAAATATTATTATGTAGACTAATACTTCATGAAAAATACTCTTATATAAAAAATAATAATAAAACACTATAGAATTCTACATGAAATTTCATTTAGAATCTAATTTTCACACAAAAAAAGTATTTTAGGAATACAAATAAAATCTAACAATAAATTAGATCAAATATAACATGATTACACATAATTTCATTGTTATAAAAATGTATATAAGATTCTATATTGAATTTTATGAGATTGCACGTTAAATTTAATATATTAAGCTTAATTGTTGTCAAATTTTGTGATTCAAATCTTAACATATCAATTCATATAAAAAATAATATATTATGATGATGTTTTTTTTATTATTTTTAATATAAGATGTTCTTTTTAAAATGCAATACATATATGATTTGTAGTTGTGATTTGTTTTTTTTGCAATTTTTTAAATTTAAATCAATTATCAAAAATTGAATTCGCGGTCATCCGTATGATTATCCATAAAATATAATTCGCATACTGCTAATTTGAGCAATTAATGCAATTGCATGGATTATCTATCACTTCATAGTCAATTATTTCATCCGTCTCACTCATTTGTTTACATTTGGATTACGCATGTAGGTTAAGAAAAAAAATAATAGAACAATGGAAAAAAGTAAAAAAAATAAGTTAAGTGGTGTGACCAATTAATTTTTAATGTATAAAGTAAGGATAGAGAATAAAAATAATAAAAGTAATTGATTTTAATATTGTTAAAATTTACTATTTTTAAAATTTTTAAAAATATAAAGAATCGAAAGTAATATTAAAAAAATGTAAAAAATGTAAAAAAATGATTATGATAGAGAAAATATATATCAAATGTATTATCGTACTATATTGAAATATGAAACTGTAAAATAAGGTGAAGTATCCTGCACGATTTAGTGAACCAAGATATTATCACGTCATAATATAGTTATTTTATTTTACTTTTTAAGAGTGCGTGTTAATGTTTATTCGCTCTTAAATTTGAACATTAAATTTTTATCTATACTATTATATTAAAGACGAAACATTGAAAGTTTTGTAGTCCCATTGTGAAAGTTTGTGTAAGCTGGTCCTTCAAAAGTTTGGTCGCTCAATTCATAACCGTTGGATATTTCTGATCAAATCGATGAGAACTGTTAGATAAAATATTAAAATTATTTTATAGAATATCTTTTCTATTTTTCCTAACTAAAACATCTCATTTTTCAAAAATATCGCAGACAGTTTCATTTGATAAAAATAAACGAACGTAAATGATGATTGTTTTTAGTAAATAGAAGAGTATGCAGTTCCCGAAAGATGAGCTGTCATCATATTATTGAATATTCTCTCTTAAATAAGATGAATCTCTCGTGTATAAACGTGAATCTCTCGAATAAAAACACGACAAGTGTTATTTGGGAACAAATTTGAAATTCAATTTAGGGTATACAACACTACTCTTTTTGTATTATTTTTTTAGTTAACCTACTCTTTTTGTATTAGTTAAAAGAGAATTACACTTTCACAGTGTTGTGATATTTAAGGTTAAAAATGATTAAAAGAGAAACCGAGAACCATATTTAGCTATATAATTAAAGCGGATATCTTTTGGATTTGATTAGTGAATGAGAAAAGATTTGGTAAAATGTCACATTAAACGTGTAATCCACGCACATAAACGTTATCATGTAATAATGATTTTGCTACTTTGGCAACTTCCACTACTACTGGGGTTACTTTAACGGGCTATACATCA
The DNA here is from genome assembly GCA_030848705.1 of Heracleum sosnowskyi. NCBI lineage: Eukaryota > Viridiplantae > Streptophyta > Magnoliopsida > Apiales > Apiaceae > Heracleum > Heracleum sosnowskyi. The sequence goes on from CM061239.1 coordinate 106,975,183, forward strand.
AAATTATCAGCAAGTTGTAAGTGTAATTAATTTTTTTTGTGATTTTATGTATGTTTAAAATTAAAATAATAATCACTTTTTATTTAGACTAGATGATGACCCGTGTCCAAAAATATTTATTTAAATTGATCAATAATAAAACAAATTTTAGAATTAATTTACAATTACAATAGAATCTCGATAAATTAATGTTCGATAAATAAATAATCTCGTCAAATGAATAATTTTTTCCGGTCCCAACTTAGGACAATGGAGTAAATGAATAATTTCGCTAAATGCATTAATGAATAAATTTTATTGGAATATTTAAAGATCTCATGTAAACATAAATGAATATTCAGTAAAATTAAAGCAATATATATTTTTATGATATATTTCATTTAGTTCAAAAAATTCATAAATTCAAATAAATTTTAATAGATTCTAAGTATATTACTAATACAATCTTATGAACAGTTTCAAGTATGTTAAAATAGTATAAGTACACTATACTTAATTTATACGTATAATTTATGTATACATACTAGCATTTTAGCCCGCTACGCTTGACGTTGTTATATTTTATAAGTTTATATACATATGAGTAATTTAGCTACTTGACGTTGTTATATTTTATAAGTTTATATAAATATGAGTAATTTAGCTAATCTTATGTAAATCTAAACTAAATTCTGGCTTTTAATTTTTATTTGGTTTATGTTTTAAAACATAAAATATACAAATAAATATAATAATCGTTTGTTTACTGGAATTTAATTAGAAAAAAGAAGACAATGTAAATATTTAATATAATAATGATTTGTTTAATGAAAAAATAATTCGAAAAAGGAAGATATTGTAATATATTTAAATATTGTTATGTGACAACTGTTATATTAATTAAAAATATTCGATTTTTAAGTAAATTTATGATTTAATATAATCTAGATGTATACACACTTATGATATTGTTAGTTTATTTTATTGTTTTCAAATATATAATTTCTATTTCTCATATGACCAAACTCTAATTACTATTTCCTAATATAAATAGGCATTAAATATTATGAATTCTTTATTTTTGTGTATTTTTATCTTCTTTTATTTAATTTTTTCTTAAATTTATAGTTTGTGTGATTTTGATCTATTTGTTTGTGAATCGATTTTTGTGTTTGACTGTTGGTGCCTGGTGGCTTACAACTATAAAATGTTTAATACGTATCCATATGTACATGCCGAAGTTATTATGAGGTGGACAAATGATGTTTCCCATAGCAGAAATATACATGTATATTAAAGATGGTATCATTGTATGATTCTCGTGAGTGTCATTGTACAGTTGCATGAGTACACACAGAATAAAACAACAGAACTATTGTATTAGCAACACTTATGTATCATAACAATCCTTGATATACTATACCGTTGATATACCAACATACAATTCCCAAAACATCTTACAATAATTCTAATCACCATCATCCATAACTAGAGGTGGCCACACGGGCGTGCCGTGCGGGCTGTGCCGGGCTGCAGGCGGTTTCTGTCCGTGGAAGGAATGTACGTGAACGGCACGCATAGGTAGACGGGCCGGTCCATGCCGGGCCGGTTCGTGGGGAGGATAACTCGTGCACAGCTCGCCGAGTTGGCGGGCGAGTTGTGCGGGCTGCGGTTCAATTTTTTTTATATACTTTTAATTCCATTAAATATTATTTAAAATTATACGAATATTTTTTTGGAATAAAAGAGGACGGTACCTCTGCAAATTTTATTAATTAAAAAAAATTACAATTAATTTGAGAGGACTCCTCTCTAAAAAAACGGAACAAACCGCATTAACATATTAAAACAAATATTAAATACAAACACAAATTTTAAAAATACAATAAAAACACAAAGCAAATCCTATCCGCTATTTGATTATTGTTGTTCGTTGGTAGTTGAGGCGTCCGAATCCGAAGTATCCATTGTCATCCACGGATCGTTTTCACCGTCCGAGTCATCTTCTTGTTTTCCTTGTTGTCTTTTCGCGGCTTGATCCCAATCTTTTTTACAAACACAAATCTTTACTACGTCCGGCGCTAGACTTGTTCTTTTCTCGTCTAACACTCTTCTACCCGCACTAAAAGCGGACTCGGAAGCAATTGTAGAAGCGGGGACTACAAATATATCCCTTACAATTTTTGCTAAAATTGGAAATTGTAACTCATGATTCTTCCACCATGTTAGTATTTCAAAATCTTCATTTAATTCGTAACTATAAGAAAAAAATTCCCTAATCATACTATAAGAAGAACTAGGTACGGGAGATGAAGTGGAAATTCTACATTTTTGTTTTTAGTCAATATAGATGAAATTGTATTATTAAACCTACTACGACCACTACTAGTACTATTAGGTGGTATAGAACTTTGAACTTTTGGAGCATAAATATCTACAAGACGATACAACAAGTCTAAACATTGATTAACATATAAAACATGATCATATTTTACGTTTAAAACTTCATAATAATGCCCTAAAATTCCTTCTAAACCTTCCTTTCTAACACCGAGATCAAGAAGACATGCAATACCATAAACATAAGGAAATTCCGTAAAGTATTCGATCCACTTAATTTTCATGTCAACAATAATATCACTAAAATATGGATCTTGTTCATATTCTTTTAAAGTAGTAACTATATTAACACACTCAATGATAACATGATGTACATTTGGTTCATAAACATAAGAAAAAACCTTAGTAGCATGTGCAAAACACTCAAGTATATTACGTACTCTAGATGCCAAATCCCAATCAAAATCGGTAATAACGCCACCTTCGTATTGGTTCCTAGGGTCTTCATTATATAATTCGGTGATAATGACCTTATATTGAATTGCATCATTTAATAATTTATGAGTCGAATTCCATCTCGTAGAACAATCGATACCCCATTTTTTCGCCCTTAATCCATTTTCTTTACACAATTTTTTATACCTAGACCTATATGTACCCGCAAAACGTAGATATTTAACGACTTTCCTAATAGGTTCTAATAAATGAGTTATTTGTGTAATTCCCTTTTGGGCCGACAAGTTAATTATGTGAGCACAACATCTAACGTGTAAAAATACTCCATCTAAAACTAAAGGAATATCCTTCTTAACATACTCCATGGCTTTGTTATTAGAAGCGGCATTATCTAGAGATATTGTAAATACCTTGTTAAACAAATTAAAATCCTTAATTGTATCTAAAATTCTTTGTTTAATGTTATAACCGGTGTGTGACTCATCCATAATATCAAAAGCAATAATTCGTTTTTCTATTTGCCAATCACTAATCCAATGAACCGTAACACAAATATAAGGCTCACCTTGACCCGAACTCCAACAATCACTAGTTAAACAAACCATACCATCAAAATTAACGAAACTTTCAATTAATTGTGCACGTTGAGCATAATAATGTTTTTGTGTGTGACGTTTAAGTGTGTTCCTAGGAATTCTTCTAAATGCCGAGTTTAGTGAATGTTTAACCATGTGCTCCAAATTCGGACTCTCACCGTGGGAGAAAGGTAACTCGTCTAAAGTAATATAAGTAGCAAAATCTTCTATCATTCTATCTCTATTATAGGAAAAAGGCATACCTCCACCGGGAGACGAAGTCGCGAAACCACGAATTTGTGTTTGTTGCATACCTCCACGTGCCGCTCCACTTTTATGACTTTGTTTCGTTATTCCATGATTACTTTTCAAGTGCCGATCAAGTGTACCCGTACCGCTACCTTTTCTGTGAATAAAAGGGTCTTGTATTCGATTATCTTGAATACAAAGCAAGCAACAAGCTTTAAATTGATCCGGATTATCCGTTGGATCTCTCGAAAAATAAGTCCAAACATGTGACGAATGTCAAAAAAAAGAACCACCTACAAAACATAATATAATCGATTAGTTAAAAGAAAATCGAATATTTTTCAAAATATTAAAACTGAATGTTTTTTAAAACAAAAAATCGAATGTTTTTAAAGTAATAAAAAAACTGAATATTTTTAAAACAAAAAAAAAAGAAAGTTTTTCAAAATATAAACAGTGAGTGTTTTTTAAAACAGAAAATCGAATGTTTTTAAAGTAATATAAAAACTGAATATTTTTAAAACAAAAAAAACGAAAGTTTTTCAAAATATAAAAAGTGAATGTTTTTTAAAACAGAAAATCGAATGTTTTTAAAGTAATATAAAAACTGAATATTTTTAAAAACATCAAAACAAATAGTTTTAAAAATCAAATATTTAAAAGTACCTAATAAAATAAAATATAAATTAAATACGAGATTAATACCGGCTTCTGTGGATCGTGGTGGTCTCATCGAGGTAGCTTGGCTCGAACCTTGAGATGATATAGTGCCCCTTCCTTCTTCCATTTTTCTTTTTAGAAGCTTGCCGGAATTTTTTAAAAGCTTGCCAGAATTTTAGAAGCTTGAGTTGCAGAGACTGTGAGTACTTGCGTTGCAATTGGAGAAACTAGAGAGCAAAAACAGCAAAGCAAAAATAGAGTACGTAATTATGATTTATGAGTTAAAAAAAAAGAGCGAAGTGGTGTGGCCGTGTGGGAGATAAGGAAGAAGAAGAAGGGTATTTATAGAGTGGTGGACTGGTGGAGGACCGTTGGAGAGTGCAAGCTGTGCAGTAGAAGCTGGCAGAGCAGGTTAACGTTGGCGAAGAAAGCAAAATTGGCAGGTTAACGTTGAAGATTTGAAGGAGAGTGTTGCGCTGGCGGGCCGTGCCGCGTGCCGTGCCGTTGCGGTTCGGTGACGTGGCGGTTCGCACGGTTCCACGGGCCGGTCCGTGCCGTGCCCCGGTTCTTGAACTTTAAACCCGTAAACGCCCCGTTTTAGATACACGAATTGTGCCGTGCCGGTCCAAACCGTTGAGAGCCGAGTTAGCCAGGTTAGTTAGGCGGGCCGGTTCCGGTTTAGCCGTCCGGAACCGCCCGTTTGGCCAGCTCTATCCATAACCACTATGATCACCAAACCTATAAAAATTTCTCAAATAAATGTAGCTAGCTAGCAAAGTTTGCACGACAAAACATGCATTTGGGATTTTTATCTCTATTGATGTTAACCGCTCAAAGACGAAAATGTTTTCTTGATCTTAAGTCAGAGCTATCACATTCCATTCTAATTTTGAGATCAAAAGTTTGCACAACTTCCTCTTCTTATGCATATACCATGCCTATACCAGTGTTTTAAAAAGCGCATTATGCGACCGCCTATGCGGACGCTTAAGCGGAATCAGACCCTAAACGCTTCGATTTTATACTAAGCGGATAATTATGCGTTTTTGAAGATTAAACGGTCTAGTAAGCGGATTTAAGCGGTCAAAATGATGTTGACCTGCTAATTTTTAATTTTAAAATAATAATATTTATTGTAATATGACTATAATTATCATAAAATTTTAAAATTACCTTTTCTGGTTAAGAACGTTTTATCTTTAATTTTTTTTTACTTAATTATTACATAATTTTAATTTTACATGTAATAATATCATATTTAAAAATTTAAATATATATATTATTTATCCGATTAGCGAGCCGCTTAAAATTCCGCTTGAGCGTCCGCTTAGCCGCTTAAGCGCTGGAAGGTTCTCTCACCGCTTAGGACCGCTTTGCGCTTTTTAGAACACTGGCCTATACTCACTGCTCATAAAATCAGATCTGTATAAATAGATTTATTAATTAAATATTTGAGAAAAACTTAGAGATTAACTCTCCAACGCTGCTAAAGGATTTTAAAAATAATAAAAATGGAATATATTAGCACTATAATGGGAAATATCCAGAAATATATTAGCACTAACATGCTAATATCCAGAAACAAATTAAAACACATGCTACTACTTTATCAGCACCGACACGCTACGATCAAGACCTTTTATGTGTAATGGGAATATCTGCAACACATCGAAAATATCCAGAAACATAAGAAAATCAGAGAATTACCTAAAAATTAAAATTAGAACTTTGTGATCTATGTCAAAGTGGATGTTAGATTTAAGGTCTAAAGTTCAACATATTGTACGTCACTTGGATTGCTACCTGAAACGTCATTACCCAAGGAACTGCTCCTATTCCTAGTGCATATGTGGCTACGTAAATCTGATAATTTTAAAAGGTAAGGTAGAGACAAACAAGGTTGTCAATATGAATATACAAACAAAAAATGACTGTAACACAACAGCAAAAATTAAGCTTTGTAAGATTGATGACTCTACAATTACACTGGTGACCGTTAGTTTGAGGACCCATTGAAGCAACATATTCTCCTGATCAAAAAAGAAAAGTGAAATTAATAAAATCATGAAGCTATATATTGAAAAAGATTATAATAATGAACAAATGATGAACACTACAAAAGATTGTAGTTTCTGTAAGATACCTCTAGAATGAAAGCAGTTCCAGTTAGAAAACAACCAAAAAATGTCCCAGTAGTAGCAGATACCAAAAGAAGTGGTCTTCTTCCAAATTTATCAATAAATACTTCTCTGATCAAATCACAAATATTTTCAAGTACACTCACTCTTACAGTTCATCAAGCATTCACATTTAAATCAAACAACTCTTTAGTCAAATATATAACATAAGTGCTCGTAGTAGATAAATTTTCACGCACAATATGTAGGCAGAGGAAAATATTAGAGAGCACTATAATTACCTTTAATTAACCTGTGCAAACTAAGCTTCTTTGTACCTGAAAATTGAATCAAACAAAAAAATTTAAATTAAATAGAAACGAATAAATCTATGAGTGAGATTAACATAACACCATATAAGAGTGATTACAATGGTACAACAAACAGTTCAAAATAAATCTCGAAATGGCATGTCATTCTCTTAGGACTTCTATCAAACACATTATCTACATTCATTACACTTATATTTAACATCTTAATCATCAACACTTTGAATAGTTTTATGATCGCCAATGTATAACATGCAATCAATATATACATACAGATATCTATATATAAATTAGAATAACGTAATATCATATGCCAATTTTGAGAAGATGTTCGGATTATATACACTATAATTGTATGCATAACATATCTGCGAGGCATAATGAAAAACTATTAGCATACATGGTAATGAATATCAAATAATGAATATCAGATGAGATTTGAAAATATTAGAGAGACAGAGAGAGAGAGAAAGAAAGAAAGAGAAGAGAGAGGATGAGAGAAACACAAAAAGAGGATGAGAGACTGTTTTCAAATTTTGAATTTACTTTTAGATCTGGAGCATTCAAATTTTAAAATCGTGCAAAGTTTAAACCACGTGAATTAGGAGCTGTACAAAAAGAGAAACTTAGCTCATTTAGGCATGTTTTCAAAATTCAAACCAAGCTTCGAAATTGTATACACTCCTGAAAAATCTTGTAAGCTGAAATTGGAAGGGGACAAACCAAGCAGAGCAGTAATGCCCAGCAACAGCTTAAGGAAATTTTTGTCCCAGGCAAGACCACTAAAACCACTAAAATGAGCTTTCATTCAATTAACAGAAATTGTAGGCATGTTTTTTGGAATGTCATGTGGTAAACAAATGTCTTTACAGTGTGTAGTTGTTTGAATTGGATAAGGTAATGGCATGAGTCGTAATTATGACTGAAGTCCTCGGGTAGGGGATGTAATTTGCAAGACAACAGGATTTATATATAATAGATTATTGAGCGTGAACAAGATATATGATTAAAATTTTAAAATTTTAACTATTATCTTCTATACACATTCGAATATTAAATTTTAAAACATCATTATCATAATAAAAAAAATAAAAAATATCTAAATGAATAAATATTTATTTATTAATAATTGAATAAAATATTCAATAATCGATAAATAAATAATCTCGTTAAATGAATATATTTTCTTGGTACCAAGTGGATTCATTTATCGAGGTTCTACTGTATAAGGAATGATGAGAATACACCGATGAAACCAAAATAAGGATTGAACAGTTTCGAAGTAATATTAAAGAATTTCGTTTATTAGTAAAGGGAATTTTATTAATTTAATTATGATAGATACGTTATTTCTGTAAATTTTGTAATGAAAAAATTGCAATTATAGTAGGATTCTAATATTATTATTATTAATAATAAAAAGAGAATATAGAGATGTAGGAGAAATATGATTTTAGGGGTGTGTTAGGTCCAAAGTATCGTAGAAGGGGGGGTTGAATACGATACTCACAAATTATTTAATTTCGTTCGCGGATAAATCATTCAGTTCAACTACGAAATCAAATGCACCAAATCAAAACACTAGTCAGGGAATATATCGTTTTATAAATATAAACCGCGAGAGGTGCTACAAATCTAATCCGTAGATTAGCTTCAATGAGTTCAAGTTAACGTAATCAATACAAACTTTCGAAATTAAGGCACTATAAATTTTCTCCAGTAATTGTTCTTGAGCTCTTAATTCTTCTGAGTAAATACGATCACAACTGCCAACCAACTGAAGAAGAACACTATCTTCATTCTCTATTTGTAGTCTTTTGTTTTGAAAAACTATCGAACCAGAATCAAGATAATCATGGCCGTCCATTTTTCAAATCAACCTGACACAAAACTAAAATCTAACCTGCTCCTTCAATTAGAAAACCATCGAATGAATAAATAATTTCTCCTTCGATAGTTTTTATCTAAAAACTATCGAATGAAAAATTACTTTTAAATGGTTTTTCTAATAGATTCTCTTAATCATATTCGATGGTTTTTCTTAAAAGAAAACCATCAAACCTTTTCATTTTATCCTTTGATCCTTGAAAATCCTTTTGAGTTTCAGGGTGTTTTAGATTTAGACTTAAATCAATTTCTTCTGAGACGATAAAACATCTTGATCTTTTAAGTGCTGACACCTGGTGCAACTGGTCTGGTTCACAGATGAATAACACTTGATCAATTCTTCTATGTCTTCAATTCAATGCGGCTGATAAGTCCTTTGTCGTTCCGGTTGCTTCAATTAAATCACTGGAACCCTATGGTACTAACTCTTAAGCATTCAAATACTTCTGTAGTCTTGAAAGTCTTGTTTCTTTATTTGTCTCAAAGGCTTGAACATTTTAATGAACTTCTTTCCGTGACCTGTTTACGGACTTCAAGAATACATAACATATTTTGATTTTTTGAGTTTACCTTTTCTTCTTTACTTCTGGATTCCTGTGCTTCTTTTAATATTACTGTATGTCTTGTCCTTTGCTGAGTTGTAGTTATCTCTGTTACATCTTATGTTACATTATACTTTACAGGGTGAAACCAAAATAAGTATGAAATCAAATTTGGTACTGATAAAAAAAATTCACTTATTAATAAATGTTATAGATACCGCAAAGTTAAGTCATTAATAAACCAAAATACTTTATTATTAAATGGACTATTAATGTGCCAAATTAGCCCATTATTGTGCCAATATCTCTCATATTTATAAATAGGCTATTAAGTTCATTAGTAAAATATTTTAGTTTGTCAGTATCGATAAAAAAACAAGATATATCACACTAAAGAACTATTTTGGTTGAACAATAGAATTTATGTTGGATGAGCAGCGGCTCTTTGAAAATTTTATTTGCAAGCCGACCACGGAAAACTGTTCATCGTAGGATTTAATGTAGTTAGAGGATAAGATAAAAGTTACTCTAAATCGCATGTAACAATTTTATAAAATCTGCAATCATAGTTGCACGATTACGGTTATTCATAATATTTTTAACCGTAAGTTTGTAATCGGGGTAGATCGATTTACAATTCAAACACCTATTAAAATAATTGTTATAAATTCAAGTAATTATATCATTATATATTAGACAATAGATATTTTTAAGTTAAGCAACACTTTTTACTAATGAAAAAAATAATAAATCTTAAAAGCTATATTACTCAGAGTAGTTTTATCGATGAACACGAATGAAACATATCATTCACAATTTCATGCATTTAACACTAGTTTGGAGTCATTTTATATTTTAAATAATAAAAACATATGTAAATATAAATAAATTGAGTTATAGATATTTATAAGTACAATTATTATTTTTTAACTTTAGATATAAATATTATTATATAGACTAATACTTCATTAAAAATACTCTTATATAAAAAAACACTATAGAATTCTACATGAAATTCCATTTACAATCTAATTTTCGTACCAAAAAGGTATTTTAGGAATACAAATAGAATTTAACAACAAATTAGATCAAATATAACATGATTACACATAATTTCATTGTTATAAAAATGTATATAAGATTCTACATTGAATTTTATGAGATTGTACGTTAAATTCAATATATTAAGCTTAATTGTTGTCAAATTTTGTGATTCAAATCTTAACATATCAATTCTTATAAAAAATAATTTATTATGATGATGTTTTTTTTATTATTTTTAATATAAGATGTTCTTTTTAAAATGCAATACGTTTATGATTTGTGGTTGTGATTTGTTTTTTTTTCAATTTTTTAAATTTAAATCAATTATCAAAAATTGAATTCGTGGTCATCCGTATGATTATCCATAAAATATAATTCGCATACTACTAATTTGAGCAATTTATGCAATTGCATGGATTATCTATCACCCCCTAGTCAATTATTTAATCCGTCTTTATATTTGGGTTAGGCGTGAAGGTTAAGAAAAAATTATAGAACAGTGAAAAAAAGTAGAAAAAGTAAGTTAAGTGGTGTAACCAATTAATTTTTAATGTATAAAATGAAGATAGTGAAAAACAGTAGTTGATTTTAATATTGTTAAAATTTGGAAATGCATATTCTTGTGACATCAAACTTGGAAATGCAGGATACTGTTTCAGAGGGATAAACTTTGAATTGAGGATCTACCCAGTCAAACATGTGACAGCTTGGATGTTCAAGAAACATGCGTGATGCAGTATCCCAACACTGCATCAGGTCTGCAAAGACTACGACAAAAGCTTAAGGGATCAAAAGACAAAGCTCACCAATTCAAGAGTATGACAAATCAACATCTACTGGAATTGTGTTAGCTAAATATAGAATGTATCTAGATTGCTTTTTCTGTAATGATAAATCTGTTTGTATAGCAATTTAGGTAAGACACAGGGGTAGGCAAATTGTAAGGAGCTGCCACATGAAAATGACAGCGGCTCCACAAACCCGTGATGATAGAGATATGATTAGTTTACTTAGACTATCTCTCACATTCTATACTGTGTATCTTTTGAGGAATCGCAGCTTGAGAAAAATTCACTTTTCTCTCAAGGTTGTAGCAACTCTTTGCAAAATAAATAAAACATTTATTTTGTGAGAAAACTACTTGTGTTTGCATTTCTTCTACTGATAAACATTAATCTTAATTTTAAGTTGTTGAAACAGAGATTGAAATTTATCAGTATTGCATTACACCTCCCTAGATGTCCCGTCTCAATAAGGGACATCTATTGAAACTGGCCTGTCTCCCAAGGCACCCTGTACAGAGTCTGCACACCATTATGTTTCACCTCATGAGAGGCCTCCACTTGCAGAAATACACATGGAGTCAGGACACAGTGATGATTTCACCTCCACATTTGATGCTTCACAAGTTCACTCTGTGGAACAGCCAATATTCACTTCTCCTCCTTCACCTTTTTCCTTCCCTACTCATTCATTTGTTTCTTCTCCACAACCTAGAGAGGGGGATAGTCCCAACCCTTCAGGTTTTGATCATCCATCTCCTATCTTGGATGAGCCCCCATCTAGTGGTCCACAAGAACCCATCTCTCAAAGTGAGATGGAAACCACTCCTCCAAACACTGAGCTAGAACAAGGTACAATTCTGCCAGAAAGTGAAACAGCCAGTGCCTTGTTCAACCTCCCAGGAGCATCTTACCTTCAGGAAGATGTTGTCACAGCCTCAGTTGCTGTCAAAGACACTGCAAATGTTGTTGTCACAGACCAACCTGCTGTCAAGGATGCAGTCAAAGTTGTTGTCCAAGATTCAGTGCAACATACTGTCATCCATTCAGTTGACAGTAACATTTCTGGTAAAGCTGATGTCCCCTCTGCCCAGCCTAATTATGATGAGGTTCTCATTGAGGATGCCTCTGATGATGATGTGCCACTTTCTCAGCTTCTCAAGGTACATTCTAAACCCTCTTTTTCAATGCATGTTAGTACTGCTCATACCCATGCATCTAGGTTGAGTGATGGAGTGCAAAAGAAAAGAGAGATAAAAGAACAGAGAGGTGAGCTTAAAAATGAGAGGCAACCAAATGAGCTGGCAAAAGGAGAGGGACTTGAGCATGTCCAGAGTGCAATTGAGGGAGCCAACACTATGCAAACACTAGGCCTTGAGAGTTCTACTATGAGGAGTGATGAGATCACCCAGAAAAACCCTGAGTGTGTGAGAACCCCCTCAGTCTCCAAGCCCCATTTTTTCCTTCCCCTCCAAGAAGGTTGAGAACTGGTGGTCCCTCTACTCAAACTGCTCAAAGATTGGAAGCCCTGTAGCACAGATGCCTATCCATGGAAACTAAGCTAGTCTACAACAGACACTTCAGCTATTCTCTGCAAGTTTTGATGCTGCCAACTTACCTAAGGGGGAGAAAGAGGTAAGATCGGAATATGCTCAAGAGCAAGGAAATTTAACCAAAGAAGTGCCTGTATCTCAGGGGGAGTCAGAAAGACAGGGTAGTCAGGAGAGCAATTGGAGCAATTGGAAGATCAACATGCAAGTGGAGCTGGCAACTTATTTGAATATGAAATTGACGGGGAGAAAGTATTAATGTCCAAAGAAGTATTGGAGGAACTACAAGGAAGATCAAAATCTACGAGACCAATACTTCCTCCTGTATCAATAAGAGAGCCAACTCCACAACCACATGAAACTACACTACAGAAGATGTGGAGAGAAAAGGAGGAGCAGAATAAGTTGGGGAAAGGCAAAGGGAAACTGCCTGAATACTGCAATCTACCATCTATGTGGACTGAGGGAGCTGAAATTGATCAGGAAGAGACAAATACCCTGATGGTAGATTACAGGGAGAGCACACTGCACAATAAGGATGAACAATTCATCAGGATAGTTGAGGAGATAACAAGGAGGCCAAATTTAACTATAACTCAAACCTCAACACTCATAATGAGCAAGATTGTGAGTGTATGTGTGAAGATCTGTGAAGAAAAAAAGATGGGTCATTGATGTGTACTTGGACACAGGAATCTCAATGTTCATAACTATGCAGTTGCTACAGAACCTTCAAGCAAGGGTGTTGAGTGTGATGAGAGCCAGGATTACAGCAAACCACTCAACCTTCAATGAGATCTTACAGGTGCAAATCCTGAACCTAATCTCAGAGAAGCTTCCAGAGGTGTACCTTAATCCATTTTGTGTCTGCTATGAAATGGTCACAAAGAACAAGGCCAAGAAGTGTGGATATCTAAGTCTAAAGGGCACATCAAAAATGGATACAAGGTCAGTTTTGAAAGTGCTGAATATGATTCTCAGCTCAAAAATCAACAAAGAGAAAGTTCAAGCTGTCAAGGCAATTCACAAACTACTGGCAAGGAGAGACAGGAAGTACATTTCTATAGTGAAGAAGTTAATCTCTAAGGCAAATGCCAGAAGAACAGATCAAGGTGAAAGTTGTGCATTCGATAACTCTCTTAATGATGATGATGAGTTGGATGGAAGTGGAGGATCTGGTGTGGCAAGAAATGCTGGTGGAACATCTGCTGTAAATACTGTCAATCCAGCCCAGGAAGAAAGTAAAGAGGAAGCTCTTGTGCAAGAAAAGAAAAATGCTGGTGCTACAAAAGAGGAGGAGTCTGAAATACTTGAAGCTTTGGAGGCAAACATACTAAGGTGTGCAATTGACAGTATCAATGCCGAAAAAGATACTGTCACCAAAGAAGCTGTCAAGAAAGATACTGTCATGGCAGATGCTGTCAGTAAAGGCACTGTCATGGAAGACACTGTCGAGAAGGATGCTGTCAGAAAAGACACTTTCATGGAAGATGATGTCAAGGATGAAACCAAGAAAGCAGTAAAGCCTAAAAGGACAAAATCCTTAGCCAGAGCTTGGTTTTCTAGACAGGAATCTGAAGCTGAGAAGACTGCTAAAGCAAAGAAAGGAAAAACAAAGTACTCAGGAAAAGAGAAAGCTACGGGACTTGGCAGGATTCTGAAGAAGCCAATCCAAACTAAACTCTAAAACAGTTTTGACATGATGAAGAAAGATGCTCAAGAAATCAAAAATGTTGAAGTGAAGTTGGATGATAACAATGAAGCCAACCAGTATGTCCTTTGGTATGATAGTTCAAGGTCAGTATAGGTTCAAAAGGACTTTACTATGGAGTTGGTTTCTCACTTGGTAACAGAAAATCTTTCACTCAAAAAGGGGAGAGTCACAAGGAGAATTGATTATTTCATCTTAGAGAGAATGGTAGATCTAATGCAAGGTTATGACAATGTACCTGAAAAATTCATGGAACATGTTCTGATGTACAAAGTTGAAAGAGATGAAGAATTCTATCAGAAACATGGGGATGTGACACTGCATGATGATGCTGACATTGCTCACCTATTGGAGTACTCTGATGAAGAAATAATTGAACATGAAGATGATTTCCCTGAAGAAGAAGTGCAAGCCATGACAAGTCAAGAGAGATCCACCAAAGCTGAACATGATCAGTCTGTTGAACAAATGGAAGCTGAACTGTTGAATGCATGCAAGGATATGAACAGTAGAAAAAGTAAAGAACCAAACTTTCAACCTTGTGTGCTGGAGAATCCTTTGAGAGTCAAGTACGGAAAGGAAGAAATTTACTTGGACATTTTTCACAAGCTCAAGACACAAGTTCTGAAAGAGCTAAACTACTCAGTGGTTGGTTCATCTAATCATCTTGAGCTATTGTGTTCTTTTGAACTTGAGGACATCATTCATAGAAGAAAAGGTGAATACTCAAAGCTGGACAAGGCAAGAAGGACAACTCTCAATGCATTCCCTGGAAGGAGATTTAAACTTGATTAAGACATCCTAAAATTCAGAGTCTATATCTTTGGTTAAGAATAATGGATGGATCTCCAGGATGCTCAGCAGGTTGGCTCCAAAATAGTTCAACAGTACATTGATGAAATTGAGGATGATGCAATCTCTCCCATGGAAATATCTCTGGTGGAAGGTCTCAAAATTTATGTAGCAGAAGCCTCTAGAAGAGAGGAAGAAGCAAGGCAGAAAAGAAGATCTCAAGGATAAGCTAAGTAAAAATTCTATATATGCTCATTCATTAAGGAGCACTTATGTCTATAGCTATTCTGATCTTTATTAGTTAAGTTGTCAGCATGTATTAGTTGTAAATTTGTTGTTATTGTCCATAAAAACAAATTGGGGGAGATTGTTAGGATTTATGGGTGATAGCTTAGAAGACAACTTAACTTTGTGTTTTTGTAAGTACTTAATTTTTATTAAGTAGAACATTCTGTCACAACCAGAGTCTGTTCTTGTAGCCAATTAATTTGATGTAATAAAATTGTGTATACATCTTGGAAGAAGTTCATTCGATTGTTCAAGCCTCAAGGAGTATATCAGGTTGACAGCAAGAATAGATCTACTGGCACGCCCTTTACAGTAAGATTACAAGAAGACAACATGTTGCAAGTCATGACATCATATTCACTCTGACAGCAACATTGGCGGAAGCCTTGAGACATCAAATATCTATTCTCCTGACAACACGTTTAGAACTCCTGACAACACCTTGTGCGGGGATTTCTTACTGTCACCTAAAAGCATATTCTTGTGACAGCAAACATGGAAATGCAGGATACTGTCTCAGAGGGATAAACTTTGAATTGAGAATCTACCCAGTCAAACATGTGACAGTTTGGATGTTCAAGAAACAGGCGTGATGCAGTATACCAACACTGCATTAGGTCTGCAAAGACTACGACAGAAGCTTAAGGGATCACAAGACAAAGCTCACCAATTCAAGAGTATAACAAATCAACATCTACTGGAATTGTGTTAGCTAAATATAGAATGTATCTAGATTGCTTATTCTGTAATGATAAATCTGTTTGTATAGCAATTTAGGTAAGACACACGGGTAGGCAAATTGTAAGGAGCTGCCACATGAAAATGATAGCAGCTCCACAAACCCGTGATGATAGAGATAGGATTAGTTTACTTAGACTATCTCTCATATTCTATACTGTGTATCTTTTGAGGAATCGTAGCTTGAGAAAAATTCACTTTTCTCTCAAGGTTGTAGCAACTCTTTGCAAAATAAATAAAACATTTATTTTGTGAGAAAACTACTTGTGTTTGCATTTCTTCTATTGATAAACATTAATCTTAGTTTTTAAGTTGTTGAAACAGAGATTGAAATTTATCAGTATTGAATTCAACCGCCCTTCTGCAATACTCCGTTTCAGAAAAAAGATCCCTTCCCCCCGCTTTAAAAAAATGATGAATATGAAGGACCAACAATTACTAATAACTAACTGATTAGTTTTTTTTTTCGAAAACGTATATTCTTTTTTATATTTTTCTAACTAAAATTTCTACTAACAAAAACCTCAAAGATATCATGGAATATTTCATTTAGTAACATAAAATACTAATAATTAACCAATTACCTTTATTAGCCAAAGTGTACATTCTTTTTTATAACCAAAATTTCTACTTTTTTATTTTTCCTAACTAAAATCTATTATTTTATGAAAATATCACGGGCACTTATATTTAATAAAATAAATAATAATATTATAATTACTAATAACTAACCGATTAGCCTTTTTTGCCAAAGTGTATATATTCTTTTTATATTTTCTAACTAATATGTCTCCTAACTAAAAGCACAAAAAATATACACGACCTATGTAAATTAGTAGCATAAAAACTGATATTATAAGTACTAATAATTAACCGATTACCTTCATTAGTCAAGTAGTGTATTTTTTTTATATAAATATCAGTTACCTCGAATGCGACACTAAACGCTGAAAATTAGACAAGGACAGTCCTATAAATTATTAAATCTTGTCGAGTCAAATAAATATTCATTATAATTTTTTTTAACAATGTAATATAGCAAATGAATGCATAAATTAATCATCAAAATATAAAAGCAAACAAGACAACATATTAAAATTATTATTTATAATATCAATTTTAAAAATATAAATAAAGATTAAATTTCATCAAATATGTAGTATTATACTTTTTTTTATTTAATCTATAAAAAATCAACTGTATACTATATATAACTAACAAAAATTAAAATTAAAAATTAAGTAAGAAAATATTTAAAAGTAACATTTGCAAAAAAAGTTTTATTAGTAGTTTTTTAATTTGTTTAATCAATAGTTAACATATTTATATAAAAACAATTAACTATGTTAATTAGAGCGCATTTCTTAAACCTATTTATTTGGGTTGTGTGATGAGCTTGCACATTATAGGTCAATATACTTGGACCAATTTACGGGCTTATTTATTTAAAAATATTTTAGTACATCTCTAAAGATATTTATTTAAGCATAATTATTACACATCAATTAAAATTTAATAATAAAGTATATTATTTTTAATCCGTATAATATATTATAATTAATTATCACAAATTACTCTAATTCTGTTAAAAGTATGCCTAATTATTTGAAAAACTTATTTAAATAGTCTTGTGTAATATCTCTGATTTTTCTTATAATTTTAATAGATTTTAATTTGCTATAAATTAGAATTAGAAGTGGCTTAAAATTTAAGATAATTATATAATTTGACTTTAGAATAAAATTGGATTAACGGGTCGTACTAATTTAATTTAGTTGGGTTTTAGTTTAATTGAATGATTTTGGTTGACCCAAGTTAATTAAATAGACCAATACATAACTAGATGCAAGCGCGTGAAAAAAAAAGATAAAACCCTAGCCCTAGCAAACAGTCGTGTAAAAAAAAGGAACGGTAAGAGAGAAGAGAGAGAGAGACGAGAGAGAGAGAAGAAGAAAAGGAAGAAGAAGAACACGAGAGAAGGAGGGAGTCGTAACAAGCTTAAAAAGAAGGGGTAGCGATTCTTTAATTATCTTGTTATTCGTGTTATTTCACGTGTATGATATTTGATTTATTTTGATCATGTCAAGGATGTTTATATGTTCTCTTGAGTATTTGTATATGTGTATAATTTGATGTATATTCATGAGTCATTTGTTATATTCATTATCGTCGTATGATTACTCCAATTTCATGTGTACAGTATGTTTGGATTCTGAATTCTTATAAAATTCGTATATGATTCGTTATTAATTGGATTCTTATGATATTAGACTCGATGAAAAGGTATTTGAATTATCTACAACTTTGATTATTTGTGTTGTTCGAAATTAGGTATGTAGATACGAGTTATTCTGGGATTTATTGACCAACCAATATGTTTTCAAAACTGAGTCACTAACTTTGAAAATTCGTAATAAATTGAGTTTTTATGCTAATTTAATGAGTAATATCAATATTGAAAGGTATTTTCGTGTTCTGTGTTTCTTGTTTACACTCTTCTGCTATATTCTGTGATTTGGATGTCGTAAATACCATAACACTAAAGAAATCAGGGACTGATTCTGTTCTGCAGTCCGCAAATATCAATTTTCTGAGTTCGTTACTTGTTTGTTTTTAACGAGTCTTATCATTCTGGATAGGTCTCGGAATCGTATACATTTGTCGTGTTTTGTAATTTTTCAGATAAAATCATTTTCATAGAGTAAATTTCCAATTTTCAGAACTTGTCTGGATTGATTTTGTTAACAATAGTCTATTTTGCAAGATATTTTGATGTTTGATGTTTGGAATCTTCTTTGAGTAAATTATATGTAAACGCCGTGTGAGTTCTATTGAGTTGTGTGCTTGTTTGCTTTATTTGACTGTTAATAGATTATAAATTAATATTAAGGATTTGTTGTGATTTTATTTTCAGGGTGCGACATCGGTATCGAGGTAAGTGACTTTTCGTTGCTCACTAGTATTCTCAAATTTGTTTTGATTCAGTTATCTTATTATACTCGAAATATTTGTTTTTGAAACTTATGATATCGAAAATAGATTTCAGAAAAGAATTTAATAGAATTCCCCAGTTTAATTTGCGTATCGAATCATAGAATCCGGTCACTGGATAGTGTGACATATAGAACTAGTTTACGCATGTTCCGGAACACATAGATACCTTGTTGAGTAAGACTTAACGAGGGACGTAAACTGGCCCCCATCGAATCATCGAACTATAGAAGTCGTGTCACTGGCATAGTGTGACCGTAATTTAGAACTGTGGGAATTAAATGTGATTTTGTTGTTTGATTCTTTTATCGATTTAAAGTTAAGAAATTCTGTTTTAAATATTACTTTGAGCCGTTGGGCGATAATTACTTGATAGGCTTTGCAGCTCATTGTTTTAATATATTTCGGGTTCTGACTTGGAAGCTTATAAGGATGTGAACTGTATGGATTTCGTGCTACGTGATTTAGATGCATTTATTGGAAAAGAATTATCGTATTATTAGAATAATTTCAAAGAATTATTAGAATAATTTCAAAGAATTATTAGACATTGATTGTTGGATTTATAGAGATGCGTCTCCGAATTTATGTCATTGAATATTTGAGTTTGACCGTTGCTTTGACTTTGGTGCAATTTCGTATTTATTGAATAAAGAAATACATTTTTTAAAATTTTGAATTTAGAATTAATAGTCCGAAAAGTCGGGTTGTTATATCTTGTTTATTTTGAAAGGTTATTTATTATTTTTAACATGCCTTATTATTATAATTATAAATTTCAATAAAAATATATTTAGAGACCTACTTAGTTTTTTAACAAATTCATTTAATATCCAACTAATAAAAATATCATACACAAACACAAATAATAAGTTAAGAACTATTAAACAATCTGTGCATCGCACGGGTTATAGGCTAGTATATAATAAGCGTAAGAAAGATCTTATCCAAAACTTTGGTCATGTACCGCCAAATCAATAAGGACCGTTGATCTTAAAATAGATGAATGAAAACCATTAGATCTAATATTAAAAAAATTATTTTAATAATATAAATTAAATAGGAGTAGGTTTTCTAAGTAAGTTGATTAGAATTCTCGATATATATATTCATAAGTTCAAATTCCAAGTTGAGTAATGTTATGGATTAAAAAGTGTATTTGTAAATTAATTGCTAGGGTTTAAGAGAGCTTCGAGCTTTAATGGCTGCTCTTGTTGTCGGGGACTAACTCGGTCCTAACAAGATGCCTACGTATCTCTAGTATTTATAGAATCAAGCCAGAAAACGTAGTTCTTGGTGTTGCCCTCGGGGCTATGGCGGCATGGGCACACCAAGGACGTAGTGACTTGTATGTCCTTATTCGAGGATGAAGTCTAAAATGTTGTAGATGACGTATGGAGCTGTGTCCAAAACGTAGTAGATGAAGTATGGAGCTGTGTCCAAAACGTAGTAGATGACGTATGGAGTTGTGTCCAAAACGTAGTTCTAAGATGAGGGGTCAAACCCTTTATATAGGTGTTTAAAAGCCTAATGGACAAGTATTGATTTCTTTGAAGGATAAGTCTTATCCTTGACGGTGGATAAGTATTGACTTTCTTAAAGGATAAGTCTTATCCTTGACGGTGGATAAGTATAAATTCTAGATCCTTCCTTGTAGTAGTTGTTTCCATATCATAACGGACTTTTATTGAAACAAGCCCACTTGTATTAGAAAAAGCCTGTATTGGACGTCTCCGAATACAGGTTTTACTTCTAGCCCAAATATTAATTACGAAATTAATATTTAATTAGAGTTTCAGGCCTTATTAATGGCCCTTATTTATGGACCGGCTAGGTTTAATTAATGCAATATTAATAATGTCTTTAGGGTTATTTTTAACCCATATCGTTTGCCCCCCAACTTCTATGATAATGCACTAGGATTTCATAGAAGTTATACCTGTCTTTTTCGAGACTTGGGGTCTTTTTATCCCTTACCTGGGACTTACTACCCTTTTTTTGGGGATTTTAATATACACTAGTGTTTCACGAGTATCATCTTAGTGTAAAGTGTGGAGCGACCTACACATTTACGACGATTTTGCCTTATTTGAGGCTAACTTGACATTTGCATAAGCCTTTTATATCTTATACTGTCTTGTTTTGGCTTCAAGCCTTTCATTGAGCATATCGAATGATGGGGTTTGGACTGAATGTCTTAGGTTTCTAGGGTTTCAACCCTTCACCCTTACGAGTTCTTACTGATAGCTGCACTCGTAGTGATTCATTCTCAAGTCTATCATATCAAACTTCTCCTGAGCTTGAAATTTTCGCTAATTAACAATAGGCATCTTAGGCTTTCTTTTGTATGTTTATTAGCAACATTCACCTTTCGGGGTTCGTTGTATTCAACTCTATTTGTGCAGTTGACATGCATATTTTGTATGTTTTCCTTTGCATTAATTTGTATTTTGTCTTGGCAAAGCTTTGAAGATGTTTCTACCAATCAAAACGGGTTCAACCCTTCATCTGCTTTCTAGGAAGCTCATGATTTCATCGAACCTTATTTCTACTTGTCCTGATAGTGAGTCCAGTCAAGACACACTTTAAACATAATAGACTTTCAAGTTTGCAGCATGCCAAGTTCTTGGCACTTCGATCCCTTCCAGGGTTTCCAATTTGTAGGAGCCTCGACCAAATAAGTTTTTGACGCGATATGATCCTTCCCAATTTGGGGCCAACTTGCCTTTTTGTCCAACTCCGGATGCCTCAATCTTTCGGAGGACTAAGTATCCATGACGGAAGAATCTCTCTTTAACCCTTAGGTTATAGTAGAAAGATGCCCTTTTTTGATGTTCAACTACCTTAGCATTTGCCTCATCTATAACTTCATCAATTAGATCTAAGGCCAGCCTCATGCCTTCTGCACTTGTCTCTGGCTCATAAGCTTCGATTCTTGGAGATGTGTGAGTAATATCGACTGGAACCACTGCCTCTGCCCCATATGCCAGCAGAAAGGGGGTTGCTCCAGTGGTGACTTTACAAGTAGTACGATATGCCCATAGTATGGGGAGCAATTCGTCTACCCAAGTGTTTCTAGAGAGTTCAACTCTTTTCTTAAGTCCATCCAGGATAATTAGATTGGCAACCTAAGCTTGCCCATTTGCTTGAGGATGGGCAACAGAAGCGAAGCGTAACATGATATCATTCTCATCACAATACTTCTTGAATTCATCGTTGTTAAACTGAGTTCCATTATCCGTGACCAAGATTCGTGGAATCCCGTATATGCATATTACATTTTCCTAGAAGAAATGCATTACTTGTTTGGTGGTTATCTTGGCTAAAGGTTTAGCCTCAATCCACTTGGTGAAGTAGTCGATTGCTACTATCAAAAACTTTCTTTGTGCACTTGCCATTGGAAATGGTCCAAGTATATCCATTCCCCACATGGCGAATGGGATAGGTGAGTTTATGGATGTCATCATCTCTGGTGGTTGCCTAACCACCGGTGCATGCTTTTGGCATCGTTCACATTTCTTCACGTAGCTTTTAGCATCTGCAAGTATGCTTGGCCAATAGAAACCTAGACGAGTGACTTTATGAGCAAGAGCTCTGCCCCCCAAGTGCTGCCCACAAATTCTTTCATGCACTTCCCATAGGGCCAATTCTGCCTCTTGGGGTCTCAAGCATTTCAGATACGGAACAATGAAAGACATTTTGTATAGGATTCCCTCAATCAGGGTATACCTTAGTGCCCTCACGTATAGCCTTCATGCTTCTGAAGTGTCGTTGGGTAACCACCCAGTTTCCAGATGAGTTTGATGGGATCCATCCAACAGCTAGCAACATCAATAGGTGCTACCAACTTTCCATTGATGCTTGGGGTCTTCAAGACTTAGAAGTATACACTTCCTGCATAGTTTTAAATTTCAGAAGAGGCAAATTTAGACAAGGCGTCGGCCTTCATGTTCTCTTACCTTGGAATGTGTTCCACATAGCATTCATCAAACTGAGTCATGATGGCCTTGACAAGTTTTAGGTACTTGGCCATGACTTCATCTCTGGCCTTAAACTCCCCATTTATTTGGGAAACCACTAGCCTCGAGTCTCCACATACTTTCAGAGTTTTAACTCTCAAGGCTTCAACCAGCCCTAAGCCAGTTATCAGGGCTTCGTACTCAGCTTCGTTGTTGGTCGTTGGGAAATCCAGTTTTAATGCGTACTCTATGAGAAATCCATCAGGACTTTGTAGCACCAAACCTGCTCCACTTGATTTTGTTTTTGATGCTCCATCAAAATAGAGCACCCAACATTCTTTGAACACCATCTCTTCATCTTTCTTGTCTTCCACTACTACTTCCTGCCCCCCGACTTCTTGGTTGTCAATGGTGCATTCAACCATGAAGTCAGCGAGTGCTTGAGCCTTTATGGCCATTCGAGGCTTATAATTGATGTCAAATTCTCCCAATTCAATAGCCCATTTGATCAACCTTCCACTAACTTGAGGACTATGTAAGATATTTCTTAGAGGCTGATTAGTCAAGACCTCTATCTTAGGAGCCTGGAAGTATGGGCGTAGCTTTCTTGAGGCCATTATCAAGGCTAAGGCAAACTTCTCAATCGTAGAGTAGTTTATTTTTGCCCCATGTAGAATCTTGCTCACGTAGTAGATGGGTTTCTGAACCTTCAACTCTTCTTTTACCAATACGGCTCCAAGTTCTGTGTTAGAAACCGCCAAGTACAAATAGAGAGTTTCTCCTGGCTTTGGTTTTGCCAACAGTGGTGCCTCAGCCATGTATTTCTTCAGGGCCTCAAAGGCCTCTTGGCTTTCAGTTGTCCACTCTAAAATTTTCACGTTCTTGAGTGCTTTGAAGAAAGGTAAGCACTTCTCTCCTGACTTAGAGATGAATCTTCCCAATGCTGCCACTCTTCCCGTTAGTTTCTGGACATCCTTGACAGTCCGTGGTGGTTCCATGTCTAGAATTGCTTTGATTTTGTCGGGTTTAGCCTCGATTCCTCTCTTGGAAACCATCAGGCCTTAAAACTTTCCTGAGCCTACACCGAAGGCACACTTAGCTGGATTCAACATCATCTTGTGGTGCCTCAGCACTTCAAATGCTTCCCGTAGATGGTTTATATGATCGGCCTTATCGAGGCTTTTAACCAACATGTCATCCACATAGACCTCCATGGTTTTTCCAATTAGGTGTTCAAAGATTTTGTTCACCAATCTTTGGTATGTTGCCCCTGCATTCTTAAGTCCAAATGCCATGACTAGATAACAGAAAACACCAAAGTCAGTGATGAATGATACCTTGGAGATGTCATCTTTGTGCATTTTGATTTGGTTATATCCGCTGAAGCCATCCATGAAACTCAGCATCTCGTGCCCAGCCGTGGCATCTATTAGGGCATCAATCCTTGGTAAGGGAAAAAAATCCTTAGGACATGCATCGTTCAAAATTTCTCTTCTTCTATTTCACTGTCTTCCTTTCAGGATCCACATTCAGTTTGTGGGTTATCAACTGGGGATCAATCCCTGGCATGTCAGCCGCTGTCCAAGCAAAAACATCATTGTTTTCTTGAAGAAAAGACATGAGCTTGCTCTTCAATGGTTCAGGCAATAGTGCTCCAACGTAAGTCACCTTCTCCGGTTCACCAGGGACTAAGGGAATTGGGATTAAATTCTCAGCTGGTTTCCCTCTTCGGTCCTCATTATCACTGGTATCCATGTCTTCAATGGGGAGAACCTGCCCCCCGATTCCATCAGGCCTTAACGCGGCTACATAACAACTTCTAGCCATCTTTTGATCTCCCCGTTCTTCACCAATTCCATTCCTCGTTGGGAACTTGATTTTCAGATGATAAGATGAGGCAACGGCCTTGAACGCATGAAGACCCGTCCTTCCCAGGATTGCATTGTAGGTCGAAGTTGCCTTTATAACTATGAAGTTCAACATCTGAGTAGGCGTATTCGACCCTTGCCCCATTGTCATTGGGAGTTGGATAGTGCCTTCCACCTTCGATTCCACTCCATTGAATCCATATATGGGCATATTCGAGGGTGTCAACTGAAAGTCAGTATAGCCCATCTTGATAAAAGCATCATGGAACAAGATGTCCACCAAAGCTCCATTGTCAACCAAAACTCTCTTTGTTTCAGAATTCCCTATCACGGGTATGATGACTAAGGGATCATCGTGGGGAAACTTCACTCCCTCCAAGTCAGAATCATCAAAACCTATTGATACTTCTGTTCGGGCACGTTTCGGTGCTTCTCCGACCACAGTCATTACCTCTCGGGCATATGCTTTCCTTGAGTCTCGGGTATGTTGATGACTGTTCCTCGGGGCTTGGGATTACGATCTTGATCGTTGCCCTTCTGTCGTAATCTTTTCTTTCATAGTTTCCTCTTTGACTCCCTTGATTTCCATCCTTAGTGAATTTATTGAGCTTTCCTTTCCGTATCAGAAACTCGATCTCATCTTTCAATTGTCTACAATCATCTGTGTCGTGACCGACTTCTTTGTGGAACCAACAGAATTGGTTTTGATTCCGTTTAGACATATCAGTCCTTAGTGGCTTCGGCCATCGGAGATCCTCCTCCTTTGCTATTTCCATCAGAATTTGGCTCCTGGGAGTGTTTAATCTTGCATACTTCGTAAACTTTGGCCCAAAATTGTTCCTCTTGGGCGGAGAATCAGAATCCTTTGACGTTCTGGGAAATTTTTCCTTGACGTCGTACTCCTGAGTTTCCTTTCTTTTCTTTGAATTTCCACTGCCACCAGCAGTGGGTTCATATTTTCTCATGCTTTCTTCAGCCTTGATGTACTTTCCGGCTCTATCTTGGAGCTTCAACATGCTCTCGGGTGGATGTTTTTCCAATGATCTTTTGTAGTGATCATCAGTGGTTCCTTGCTGCAGAGCTATCATAGCTAATTTTTCCTCTAAGTCCGGGACTTTCAGAGCCTCCCGGGTGAATCGGTTGATATAATCCCTTAAAGCTTCATTCTTTCCTTGATGGATTCCCATGAGTGATGCAGAACTTTTCTCGTGCACCCTTCCACTAACAAATTGATTGATGAATGTTTTGCTTAATTCCTTGAAAGACCCAATGGAATTAGGAGGTAGACGGCTATACCAACGTTGGGCCATGCCTGCCAAGGTTTGTGGAAACGCCCTACACTTGACCGCATCATTGGTTGGCTGCAACAGCAGTGCATTGGAGAAGGCTCTTACGTGATTTGCGAGATCTCCCGTTCCATCATAAGCTTTAATTGTTGGCATCTTGAATTTCCTGGATATGGTAGCTTTCATGATGTCTTGAGTAAACGGTGGTGTAGGATCATCAGGATCTCCTAGGGGCAATAAAACACTAGGATCACCCCTTGGGGCTTCAGCCCTCTTGGTTCTTCTTGGTGTTGGGTCCAGGTTGATTATCGGGACTCTTCCAGTTGCTTGGTTTTGTGCTTTCACAGCCTCCTGTTCTGCCAGTAATTTCTTGAGCCATGCAGCCTCTGCCTCATGGGCCGCAATCTTTTCCTTAGTAGTTTGAAGTTGTTCCCGATTTGTTTGGGAAGAACGTTTTCTCCTTGGGGCAACATCCCTCTCTTCTCCAGATGTATAATTCTCGTCCTTAGTATAGGGACCCGAGTAGTCTTGAATCAAAGGGGTCCGTCGAGTTTGAGTTTGTTGATTTTGGGGTCCCAGACCTTGTATATAAGGGGGAACATATGCTTCATGATAAGTGGGGTTGAGACCATTAATGCCCATCGTGGGTCGAGGAGGCATGCCATAGTTTGGCATCCCTAGAGTTTGAGTTGTGTATTGGGGAATATCTGTAGTATGAAGTTGAAAGCCACTTGGTGCATTCATGAGCAGTGGGGAGATTGGTTGCTGGATAGTGGTCTCTTGTGGATTAGATCCATGAACGACCATTTGTAGGGGATTCGTCCCTTCAACCGAAATTGGGATTTCCGGTCCTTGAGTGTTGGTGGGGATATTCGCCCCTTGAGTGCCAGTAGTTGGCGGTGGTTGATTTCCGTGAGCATCAGCCTCAGAGGTGATAGGAAGCTCCTCAGAAGTTTGAGTATCTCGAGTTGTTCTTCGTGTATTTTCCATGGTTGATGTGTTATGGATTAAAAAGTGTACTTGTAAATTAATTGCTAGGGTTTAAGAGAGCTTCGAGCTTTAATGGCTGCTCTTGTTGTCGGGGACTAACTCGGTCCTAACAAGATGCCTACGTATCTCTAGTATTTAGAGAATCAAGCCAGAAAACGTAGTTCTTGGTGTCGCCCTCGGGGCTATGGCGGCATGGGCACACCAAGGACGTAGTGACTTGTATGTCCTTATTCGAGGATGAAGTCTAAAACGTTGTAGATGACGTATGGAGCTGTGTCCAAAACGTAGTAGATGACATATGGAGCTGTGTCCAAAACGTAGTTCTGAGATGAGGGGTCAGACCCTTTATATAGGTGTTTAAAAGCCTAATGGATAAGTATTGATTTCTTTGAAGGATAAGTCTTATCCTTGACGGTGGATAAGTATAAATTCTAGATCCTTCCTTGTAGTAGTTGTTTCCATATCATAACGGACTTTTATTGAAACAAGCCCACTTGTATTAGAACAAGCCGGTATTGGACGTCTCCGAATACAGGTTTTACTTCTAGCCCAAATATTAATTACGAAATTAATATTTAATTAGAGTTTCGGGCCTTATTAATGGGCCTTATTTATGGACCAGCTAGGTTTAATTAATGCAATATTAATTATGTCTTTAGGGTTATTTTTAACCCATATCAAGTAAGTTTATTTTATTGTTGGTCTATACTTTAATTCTAAGTTGAATAAGTTTTCTTTATATTAATTCTATTCCTAAGTTGAATAGAACTATCGTTAAAATTCGTCAATTTATTTTTCCAGTTTTAGGGTAATTTTAATTGGAAAAAAATTTGGTAAACCATCACTAAATTTAAGATTATTTTGTGAGTTTTTTGGGCTGTAAAATCGTTTAAATCTTATGTTTATAACTCAAAACACAACATAAGTGATGTATTAAGCGTATGAAACGTAATAAATAAAGTCTAAAAACTAATAACATAAAATTATTAAAAAAAATTAAGAATTAACATAATTATAAATATTAAAAAATATATACATTGCATGAGTTATAAGCTACTAATATTAAAAGACTTAAGCAACCAACCTACTCCAAATTGCCTAGAAAGAGGAGACGACTGAGGGAATTTGTGTGTTGAAAAGTACGGTCACGAGGAATTAATACAACAATTTTGTGAAAGCAATGACTATTGTATGTGCAAGTATTTCTGTAAATAATGTTATTTGTCAAATCTCGATCGAATAAATTATATCTTATATATAATAACAGTAAGAGAAACTTATTCAAAACTTTAGTAGTCCGGTCCCTATACGATCATTATACAACCAAATTAATAAAGATCGTTCGATCATAAATGATATATAAGAATAGTTAGATCTAATATTAAAAATAATACTTGATTAATAGTCCGATTATATTTAAAAACTATAAAGTGTATTTGATTAATAGTAGAATTATATTTAAACACTAAAAAGTGTATTTTGATAATCTAAACCAAATAAAATTGGGTTTTCTATATTAGATAGGATTCTCTATGTAAAAATTGGTAACTCTTATTTCTCTTCGATTTATGAGTAGTTCGAGTTTGATAATAAGACCATTGTTCTAGGAAGAACCATCTTATATAGAGAACCGAAGAGAACCATGTATTCTACTATAGAATTTCATAAATAATTCTAATTTTTTTTTCTTCACAAAGTTTAAAATTAATTCTAATATAGAATATAATCATATACAAATTTTATAAAAAAATTAACATTTAAAATTTAAACAAAATCATTGATTTAAAATTTGATTCCAGTGCAGAATCATTTTGGATTAATTTGATTCTGCTATAGAATCACCTTGAACTATTTGATTAATTTTTAATTATTTCTGTTTTAAACAAATTATGTACTTTTGTTTTTTGATTTATTAATTGAAATTTATGATTATATTTAATAAAAAATGTGATAAAAACATGTATTATATGTATGAGAAAAAGGATCCTAAGGTAGACCTTAGGAAACTTCCCTGAGGTGATTATTGGTTTGTGTGTGTTATCTTTTATATCTAATTACTCACCTTCCTTGTTTATATACAATCAAAATATATGACAAGTGAATATTAATAATAAAAGATGAGGTATTGTCTTTTACATGTATTTACTTTGACCTTAGGATCCTTACTCTATATGTATTTGTGTAAAATGGTTCTCTCCCGAACTCCATATAAGGAATTCTCCCTAGAATGCCATCAAAGATAATTATTTTTAAACCAAATTTTGAGATATCAATTACATTTTAAAAAAAAATCAATATAATGCGCATGTATATTATAGCTAAAATTTGTATCAATTACATTATTAAAAAATTCTGATCAATAGAATGCTCATGTATACCCTAGCTAACAATAATACACATGCACCATATGTTATAAGAGATACGTAAGAGAAATCATGTACATGAATTTATGTTGCAAATTTTACAGTAGAAATTACAAGTAATGACTTAGTTAATTAATATTAACATAACACTTTTGTTAGGATTTATGGGTGATAGCTATGAGATAACTTAACTAGATATTTTAAATACTTAATTTTATTAAGTATGAACATACTATCACAGCCAGAGTATGTCTTTGTAACTGTTTTTGTTTAGTGCAAATAAGATTCTAGTGCATCTTGGTAGAAGTTCATTTATTTGTTCAAGCCTCAAGAAGTACTCAAGATGGACAGCAAGAATAAAGATTACTGTCACAGCATTGACAATAAGGTTACAAGAAGACAGCATGTTTCAAGTCACGATAGTACATTCACTCTGACAGCAACATTGGCGGAAGCCCTCGGACAGCAACTTTACTTTAGCCTGGCAGCAAGCTTGGAAATCCTGATAGCACCTTCTGCGGAGATTTCTCACTGTCACCAAAAGCGCATTATTGTGACAGCAAGCTTAGCCATCAGGATACTGTCATGAAGGGATAACATTTGTATTGGGGAACAACCCAGTCAAACTTGTGACAGTTTGGATGTTCAAGAAACAGGCGTGTTGCAACATCCCAACACTGCAACAGGTCTGCAAGACTACGACCGAAGCTTGAGAGATCACATGACAAAGCTCACCAATTCCAGAGTATGACAAATCTACATCTACTGAATTGTGTTAGCTTAATATAGAATGTTTCTAGATTGCTTTGTTCTGTACTGATAAGCTGTTTGTATAGCAATTTAGGAAAGATTCACGGGTAGGCAATTTGTAAGAAGCTGCCACATGAAAATGACAGCAACTTCACAAGACCCGTGTTGATAGTGATAGGATTAGTCTACTTAGACTATCTCTCAATCCATTCTTTGTAATCACTCGAGAAACTGAAGCTCAAGAAAACAAACATTTTCTTGAGGTTGTAGCAACCCATTGCAAAATAAATAAAACATTTATTTTGTGAGAAATACTCGTGTGTTTACTTGTGTTTGCATTCCATAAACTGATAAACATTAATCTTAGTTTTTGTTGTTGAAACGTAGATTGAGATTTATCAGTATTGCATTCAACTCCCCCCCCCCCCCTTCTGCATTAGTCAAGGACCAACAACTGGTATCAGAGCGGACAGATTGTTCTACTAATCTGAGATCATGACAAGTATGTAGAAGTCAAGTAGCATAAAGATTCCAGTTTTTGATAAAGAGAATTACAATGTATGGAAAAGAAAAATCTTACTGTTTATCAAAGCTGCAAATCCTTTATACTTGGGTATCCTCCAAAATGGTCCCTTTGTTCCACGAAAAGAGATTGAAGCCTCAACTGTGGATGGTGTTCTTGTTCCAGCCTACTGGGTCAACAAATTACCTTCAGAATTTCTGGAGCCAGAAAAAGAGAAGGTGGCCTTGGATGATTACTTGCAACTCATCTTACTGGATGCTCTCACTTTGGACAAAGCCATGTGTGGGAATGTCATTGGGTGCTCATCAGCCAAGGATATGTGGAATAAGATCGAGCTGCTATGTGAAGGAAGTGAAGAAGTGAAAGACAATCAAAGACAAATTCTTATCTCTCAGTATGAAGCCTTCATGGCAAAGTCAGGAGAAGACCTAACAACAATGTTTGAAAGGTTTAGCAAGTTGCTGACTGAGCTACAGATTCATGGCAAGTACTATGATAGGAAGGAGCTAAATGTTAAATTCTTACTCACACTTCCTGAGCATCTTGAGCACAGAATCATTGCCATAAGAGAAGGAAGAAATCTAAACAATGTTTCTCTTGAAACATTATATGGTGTGCTTAAGTCATATGAGCTTGAATTTTTCCAGAAAAGAGCTATACAAGCTTGATCCAGAGGAAAGATGGCTAATATGTATGGTGCTCTTGTGGCTCATGTGCCAAGAATCACTCAACCTAGTGAAGGAATTCAAATCACCCAACCTACTCCAGTACCTACTCTTAAGATTGAAGAGGTTGTGGATGATGAGGAGAAAGTTGTACTGCAGATAAATGATGTTGAAGATGAAGACTTCTACTCCTTAGAAGAAATGAAGAAGATGGATAATCCAACTATGGCTTACATGGCTAAGAAGTTCAAAAACATAAGATTCAAGAGAAACAAGCCATTTAAGCCTCAAGGTCAAACATCAAGGTTCGGCAGAGGGAATTCTTCCAAGGTTGAAGGTGGTGCCACAAGAGGTGGTTACAAAACAGGGATGGTGGACAGATCCAAGTTTAGGTGTTACAACTGCAATGAGCTTGGTCATTTTTCTACTGAGTGCAGAAGACCAAAGCAGAATGAAAGGATGGAAAAAGGGTCAAGTGGACACTTCAAGAAAGGACAAGGAAAAGCCAATGTGGCTGAGGGAAAATGTTGGGATGATTCTGATGATGAAGAGGAAGAGGAATATGTGAATCTAGCTCTCATGGCTAAGACTAATGAGGTCTCCTCTAGCTCTCCAAGTCAGGTACCTTCACTTGTCTTACTTGAAATGTCTAAAGAAGAATACAAACAAATTGTCGAGGAATTGAGTGCTGAAATGTTTAATGTTCATACTAGTTTGACTGCAGCAAATGAAGAAATTGCTAGGTTAACTAAACTTAATGAAACACTCACTTATAAGAATGACATGCTTTTGTTAAAGACCAGTCGATTAGAATCTCTAACACAGGAGAATGCCAAACTTAAAAATGAGTTAGACTGTCCTAAAGAAATTGAGAAGTTTCTAAGGAAAGAAATAAGTGAAAATGAATTCAATATTAAAGCCTATAGAAACTCATCCAAACAACTTCAGGATTATCATGAGAAACACACAGAGGATCAAAAAGTAGGGATAGGTTTTGAGTATGGTAAAAGACCTGGTAAGGAAATTGTAAGTCAGGATTGTTCAACTGATGCTTCTGTCAAACCTCATGTTCTCGAAAGATCAACAAACCAATTTTCAAACTTTTTGAACCTGAGTTTGATGAGGAAGCCATGTTCATCAAACAACAACTTGATGATGAGGATGAGTGCATTGACAGCACAACAGTTGGAGGAAAAGATACTGTCAAAATCCCCAAGACATCAACTTTCCCAAACAATCTGACAGAATGTTCTAAAGATGCTGTCAGAAATGGCAAGACAGAAACTTCCAAAGATACTGTCAAGAGAGCTTCAAAGACAGTAACTTCCAAACCTACTGTCAAGACAGTAGGTGTGAAAGGTACTGTCAAGGAAAGCTCGACAACAACTTCAGAACATCCTGTTGACACAGTTACCTACAAGTCTAGAAACAAAAATGGTAAGTTAGGAAATGGCAATGCTAATGCTGGTAATGCTCCTAGAAAACTATGCAATAATTGTGGCTCTTCACATCACTTAACTCATGTTTGTAAGAAACCAAAAGAGGTCAAGGACAATGTGACCATGATAGATGGTAACTTACACAGGACCCCCATTATGCATAGATCTATGGTAGTTTGCAATAGCATTGACTTTATGCCTTGTAAAATAACTACCATGAGTACATGTTTCAATTTGCCTATTTCATCTACTGAACAATGTCTCTATATGCAAACTGTTGAGAATTCTGAGCCTAATGGAAACAGTAAGAATGCTACATCCACTAAGAAGAAGACCAAGTCTAATTCTAAATAAAAGTGGGTGAAGAAAGGAGTCCAACAGAAGATTCCTGATGTGATGATTAAAGTTGAAAATGTTGATTACTCTTGTGATACTGAAGAAATAGGACCCAACAAGGATTGGGTACCATATGCCTCTTAAATACAATTTGTTTTGCAGGGCAAGAATAAGGAGCAGGTCATATGGATCATTGACAGTGGCTGCTCAAGACACATGACTGGTGATAAAGCCCTGTTATCACAATTTGTAGAGAAAGTTGGCCCAATTATAACCTTTGGAGACAACAGCAAGGGTTACACAGTGGGATATGGCTGTTTGGAAATTGGGAATGTTGTCATTAATGATATTGCACTTGTTGATGGATTGAAGCACAACCTGCTCAGTGTCAACCAATTCAGTGACAGGGGATTCAAGGTTGATTTTGACATGATGGTGTGCAATATCTATCACAAGAAGGATGTAAGCCTCTCTCTGAAAGGGGTAAGAAAAGGAGGCATGTTTGTTGCTGACCTAAGCTCAACAAAGAAGGACAAGATTTATTGTTTCTACAGTAAAGCTACTGTTGGTGACAGTATGCTTTGGCACAGGAAACTCTCTCGCCTCAACTTCAAGACAATGAATATGCTGATGAAGAAGGAACTAGTGAGAGGACTATCTCAATAGGAATTCTGTCAAGAAGGACTGTGTGAGGATTGTCAAATGGGAAAATTGAAGAAAGCTGTGCACAGGTCAAAGCAAGTCAACACCAACACAGAACCACTCAAACTAATTCACATGGATCTCTTTGGACCAGTCAATGTTCCATCATTAGCCAAGAAGAGATATGCATTAGTTATGGTGGATGATTATTCTAGGTATACTTGGGTGAAGTATCTAGAATCAAAAGATGAAGCTGCTCAAGTTATCATTGATGACTTAAGAGTTCTTGACAGAGCTCCAAATGCCAAGGTTCAAATTCTGAGAAGTGACAATGGCACTGAGTTCAGAAATGCCACTCTTGGCAATTTCTGCAAAGATGAAGGAATTGTACAACAGTTTTCTGCTGAAAGGACACCACAGCAGAATGGAGTTGTAGAAAGGAAGAACAGAACTCTCATTGAAGCTGCCAGAACTATGCTTCATGATGCA
Source organism: Heracleum sosnowskyi (assembly GCA_030848705.1). Classification (NCBI taxonomy): domain Eukaryota; kingdom Viridiplantae; phylum Streptophyta; class Magnoliopsida; order Apiales; family Apiaceae; genus Heracleum; species Heracleum sosnowskyi. Next base: position 107,009,523 of record CM061239.1, read on the forward strand.
AAGTTACCTACATACTTCTGGGAAGAAGCTATCAACACATCCTGTTATACACAGAACAGAACCTTGATCAACAAGACTCATGGGAACACTCCTTACTATCTTCTAAATGAAAAGAAACCTATTGTCAAGTATTTTCATGTGTTTGGAAGCAAATGTTTCATGATGAAAGACAACCATGAAAAGAAAGGGAAATTTGACACCAAAGCTTATGAAGGTATTTTCATGGGGTATGCTCTAGAAAGGACCGCCTACAGAGTCTATCTTTTGGAACACATGATCATAGATGAAAGTGTGAATGTCACATTTGATGAAACCAAGTTTCCTGGACTGCATGAAGAAGGTCAAATGCAGATTCTTAGATTTGAGAATCAAGGATTCTTGGAGGAAGAAGAATTTGTTGATGAAGAACCCACATTCACTCAAACAGTTGAAACTGAAAAAGATGTTGTCATTGAAAATGATGTTAACCAAACTCCAGCTCAGTCACAGACTATTTCAGGAAATATTCAAAATGATGGTGACTCTGGAGACATTGAAGAAAATGGTGGAGACAATTGCCCTGGTGAAGATTCAGTTCTCCAAACTGAGGCTACTGTTCCAAATCAAACAAGAAGCTTGCCCAGAACCACAAGGTGGAACAAGGATCACACAAATGACCTGATCATTGGAGATCCTTCTTCTGGGGTGAGAACCATGAACAATGTTTCTGCTGACAGCATGTTTTCCTATTTTCTGTCTCAAATGGAGCCAAAAACAATTGAAGAAGCATTGTTAGATTCTTTTTTTTGAAACAAAAGCATTGTTAGATTCTGATTGGGTGATTGCTATGCAAGAGGAACTCAACCAGTTTGAAAGGAACAATGTATGGAAGTTGGTTCCAAGACCAAAGGGAAAATCAGTTATTGAGACAAAGTGGGTTTTCAGAAACAAACTAGATGAAAATGGAAATGTGACCAGAAATAAGGCAAGGCTAGTAGCTAAAGGCTACTGTCAACAAGAAGGGATAGATTATGATGAGACATTTGCACCTGTTGCCAGACTTGAAGATATCAGGATTTTTCTAGCCTTTGCTGCACACTGTAACTTCAAGGTGTTCCAAATGGATGTCAAAAGTGCCTTTCTAAATGGAGAGTTGGAGGAAGAAGTGTATGTTGAACAGCCACCTGGTTTTGAAGATGCTGAAATATATGATTTTGTGTATAAGCTGTTCAAGGCACTTTATGGTTTGAAACAAGCTCCAAGAGCCTGGTATGATACCCTCTCAGCCTTTCTATTGGAAAACCAGTTTACAAGAGGTGTAGTAGATAAGACTCTATTCTACAAGCATCATGGCAAAGACATCATTCTGGTTCAAATTTATGTTGATGATATCATCTTTGGTTCATCAAATGAGAAGCTGTGTGAGAAGTTTTCATCTATAATGAGAAACAAATATGAGATGAGCATGATGGGAGAATTGTCATTCTTCCTTGGGTTACAAGTTCTTCATAAAGATGATGGTATCTTCACTTGTCAAGCAAAGTATGTCAAGGAACTTCTCAAGAAGTTCAACCTAGAAGATTCATCACCTGCCAAGACTCTCATCTCTACTTCAACTAGTTTGGATCTAGACTCCAAAGGGAAGAAAGTGGACTCTAGTGCTTACAGAGGCATGGTTGGATCTCTTCTCTACCTAACTGCTAGCAGACCTGACATAATGTTTGCTATATGTCTCTGTGCAAGGTTTCAGGCTGATCCAAAAGAGTCACACTTGGTAGCTATCAAGAGAATTTTTAGATATCTAAAGGGCACCCCTAATCTAGGCCTTTGGTATCCTAAAAATACTGGATTTGAGCTAGTGGGGTATTCTGATTCAGACTATGCTGGGTGTAAAATTGACAGAAAGAGTACTACAGGAAGCTGTCAGTTTCTTGGTGGAAGATTGGTGTCCTGGTTTAGTAAGAAGCAGCATTCAGTTTCTACATCTACTGCAGAAGCTGAATACATTGCAGCTGGAAGTTGCTGTGCACAAATTTTGTGGATGAAGAATAAACTGTTGGATTATGGCCTAGTGTTAAATAATATCCCTATCTACTGTGACAACACTAGTGCCATAGCCATCTCAGACAATCTTGTTCAACACTCTAGGACAAAGCACATTGATATTAGACATCATTTCATAAGAGAGCATGTTGAAAGAGGAACTGTGAAGTTGATCTATGTGCCTACAGAAAAGCAACTTGCAGACATCTTTACAAAACCACTGGATGAAGCAACCTTTAACAGGTTGGTAAGTGAATTAGGAATGATGAATCTGGTATGTTAATTTACTAGTTTTTCCATTCTAATATTCAACTAAAGCTTGTGACAGTAACATCTCAAAAGTTGTTGTCATGAGAAAGTTACTGTCTACTTAAGTCTCTATCTGTTTTCGACAACACGATTACTTTGACTAGGTTAAATTAAATTTTGTGCTAGTCTTATACTTTATAGTTTGATCATGTATGACATTAACTTGCATGGTTTTTAATGTTGAAATTGGTCAAGGAATTTCCTTGATTGGTCAATTTTGCTTTGATTGTTGGATTAGTGGTAGACATCACTTAATTGCAATATGTGGTAGTTGTATGGGTATTCTAAACTGTTGACCATTTACCTTCCCTTTACCTAGTATGCCTATAAAATGAACCTTAGGCCATATTAGTGAATCATTCAGAAAAAGGTAAAATGGAAAACAAAGTAGGAATCGAATACAGGCCAAAAATCAGTTGTGATTCTCCCTATAAGGAAGAGGTTGAAGAGTTATTTGATGAATTGTTGGATGCCCTCGATGAGGAAGAGGAAAAAGAACTTGCTGTCAAAGCCACTGAGGAGGCTAAGTGGCAAGAAGAGGAGAAGGAGTTTCAAGAACTCCTCAAGGAAGAAGGAACCACAGAAGAGGAAGTTAGGGCAGAATTTCTAGAATTGGTTAAGAAAAACTGTAATGAATAGTTAATCTTACTAAGTGTAGTAATTTCACCCTCTTCAATTAATAAAATTTATCTGTTTTCTTCTGTAGTCTCTTATTGCTTGTTGTATGTGTTGTTAACTGCTTAAATGGTTGAATTTTGTTATGAATGAATAATGAATCAGTAATAAATATTGCATATGTTTAACTAGTGTCTCTTCAGTTAAGTTATTTATCATAACAGTTTCAATAACAAAGTCGCGACAGTTTTTGTTTTTATGCAAAGGTTGTTGTCATCAAGAAAAGTAGCTGTCACGGTTAATTGACAGTTAGCTTCTCGACAACAGTAATCAACTTTCTGTCACGATTTGTAAAAGATATTGTCATATGAGAACTTAACGATGACAGTAAGTTTTGCGCGAAATGTTTCTGTCATGCAAAACATGCTGTCATCACACCAAAGTTACTGACACGGTTGTTTTGAGCGCACATGTTACTGTCAAAGTAGTGGACAGTTAATTTTGGACACTCATCCTCCACGAGGAGAGAGAAATCCGCCAGTAACCCACGTGACTGTTAATTGGGTTAAGACACGATTTCACTTTTCCACTTTGTCAGTTAAACGCTTAAACTTCCTTATAAATTCATCAAACGTACAACTGTTCTAAAAAAAAGTAAACACAACACTCTCCTTTCTCTTCTCTCCAATAAATTCATCTTCTACCTTTTTTCCTCTCTCAACAAGAAAAAATGGCCCCCAAATAATCAATTTCACAAACTAACCTGGCTGGCATTTACTCTCTTAGTGATGCTGGTGACGATTTCAAAGGGCTTGTTTCTTTCATGAATAAGTCATATCTTGGGTATGCAATTACCTCAACTCCTGTTCTTGGCCTAGACAGGATTGAAAATTTCTGGGAGACAGCTGTTGCTCAAGAAGATGGTGACATCTCCTCCATTTAGTTCAAAATCAAGGAGCACAGTTACACTCTAAATGTTCAGGGCATCAATGCAGCTTTGGGAATTGTGCTAGAACCAGGAAAGACCTATACCGAGCTTGCTAGTGATGAGACCCTCAAGAAGCTCTTCTTGAAAATTGGGTATTCTGGACCCATTCTTGAAGAGGGAACAACAAAATGGTACCCTTCTGGTGAAATGGATAGGAAGTATCTCCACAAAGAGTGGAGCATGGTGTTTGATGCAATGGTGAAAGTGTTCTCTACCAAGACCACAGGCTGGAATGGAATTCCCACCTACATCAAGAAGCTCACTCACTCTCTTGTTCATGGGTACAAAGTGGATGTTGGAAAGCTACTCATGGCACACCTCAAGGTTGCCATAGGTAAGAAGGTAAACATCTATCCTCACTTTCTAATGTTGTGCATTAATTCTTTATGTGATTTTGATGAGAATGCCCCTCGTTTAGAGGTATGCCTTGTACTAAAAAGAAACACTCACACAACTCTCACTTCACAGAATTTAAATGCACATATTCCACTATGTTTCACCAAACACATGGTTGATCAAGTGCCTAACCTTGATTTTCCATTGCCTTCTGGTTTTGACACCTTCACTGTTGAGAATGAAGCTGGATTAGACCCCAATTCAGCTAACCCTCATTCTACCCCCATACACTCAGCCTAGGTTCTCTAGACTTCCCAAAGTACAGAGACAAGCCTTACAAGAATCCATAAAAAGACCCCTAGAGACTGGTGTTGGTGGTAGTGTTGAGAGTCAAGAGGGAGTTCCTGCACCTAGTGCAACAAATAAGGAAGGTAGTCAAACAGAACCCACAGTGGTTCCTCCTGAGCCTATGAAGAAGAGAGCTAAGAGGACCAAAACCACTGTCAGCCACCCTGCAGTCTCCCAAAAGACTGTAGAGGAAACCAGGGAAATAAACTCCTCCCTATATGTTCCTTCTCAACAAGGGCCATCTATTGAAATTGGCCTGTCTCCCAAGGCACCCTGTAAAGTGTCTGCACAACCTCATGTTCCAACTCATGAGGAGCCTCCACTTGCAGAAACACACATGGAGTCAGGACACAGTGAGGATTTCACTTCCCCTATTGATGCTTCACAAGTTCCATATGTGGAGCAGCCATCACTCTCTTCTCCACTTTCACCTTCTTCCTTCTCTACTCATTCATTTGTTTTTTCTCCACAACCTAGAGAGGGGGACAATCCCAACCCTTCATGTTTTGATCATCCATCTCCAATCATGGATGAGCCCCCATTAAGTGGTCCACAAGAACCCATCTCTCAAAGTGAAATGGACACCACTCCTTCAAACACTGAGAAAGAGCAAGGTACATCTCTGCTAGAAAGTGAAACAGCCAGTACCTTGTTCAATCTCCGAGGAGCATCTTACCTCAGCGAAGATGCTATCACAACCTCAGTTGCTGTCAAAGACTCTGAGAATGTTGTTGTCACAGGTGACCCTGCTGTCAAGGACTCAGCTGACATTGTTGTCACAACCAAACATGTTGTCCAAGATGCAGTGGAACCTATTGTCAATCTTCCAACTGACAGTAACATTCCTGACAAAGTTCCTGTCACCTTTGATCAGCCTGATTTGATGCTGTAATTGTTGAGGATGTCTCTGATGATGATGTGTCACTATCTCAGTTCTTAAAGGTACATTTTAAACCATCTATTTCATTGCATGTCAGTACTACTCCTACCCATGCATCTAGGATGAGTGAGGGTGTGCAAAAGAAAAGAGAGATAAAAGAAAAGAGAGGTGAGCATAAAAATGAGAGGTAGCCAAATGAGCTGGCAAAAGGTGAGGGACTTGAGCATGTCCAGAGAGAATTTGAGGGAGCCCCACACTTATAGGCACTAGGCCTTGAGAGTTCTTTTGTGAGGAGTGATGCGATCACTCAAAAAAACAATGAGAGTGTGAGCACCTCCACAGCCTCCAAGCCCCAATCTTTTCCTTCACCCCCAAGAAGGTTAAGAACAGGTGGCCCCTCTACTGCACTCAGGTTGGAAGCTCTAGAGAACAGGTGTCTCTCCATGGAATCCAAGATTGACAGCCTGTCTACAATGGTGGCATCTAGCTTCTCCAGTCTTCAGGAAACCATTCAGGTTCTTTCTGCAAGTCTTGATGCTACCAACTTACCTAAGGGGGAGAAAAGGGCAAGATCAGAATCACAAAGGGCAGAATCAGGAATGGAACAATCAGAATCAGTAGGTGTCCCCAAGCAGGATGCTGCTCAGGGGAAGCCTATCTCAAAGGAGGTTTCAAGGAGTGAGGGGGAGCCTGCAGCTAAAAAGAAAACAGTGTCTGCAAGAGAAAAAAAAGGAGCAAAAGGAGGTTCAGGAAGTAAGGGTGAGCAAGAGCAAGAAGCTGGAAATCTCTTTGATTATGAGATGGCTGGAGAAACAGTTCTTATGTCTAAAGAAGCCCTGGAAGCAATGCAAAGGAATTTTCCTTCCAAGAAACCGGTACTACCTCTTGTGTCAATAAGCGAGCCAACTCCAATGCCAAAGGAGAGTGCCCTTGAAAAGCAATTGAGAGAAAAGGAGGAGTAGAATAGGGTGGGAAAAGAGAAAGACAAGATGCCTGAATACATCTTATCAGGTAACACATGGAGTGAAGGAACAGAGTTCAGCCAGGAAGATGCCAATACTTTGATGGTTGACTACAGGGAAAGCACTCTGAAGAATCATAATTAGGACTTCTACAGGATAGTTGAGGGAGCTATGAAGGAGCCTAGCAGAAGGTTGAATAACTGCTCAACCTTGCTTAAAGAGAAAATCACCAGTGTATGTGTAAAGATCAATGAAGAAAAGATGTGGGCTATTGATGTGTACTTAAACACTGGGATATCTTCATTCATCACCACGCAGCTGTTGCAGAGCCTTCCAGCAAAGGTGCTAACAGTGATGAAGAACAAAATCAAGGCAAACCATACATCCTTCAATGAGATCTTACATCTGCAAATGCTGAATTTAATTTCAGAGAAACTTCCAGAAGTCTACACCAATCCATTTTGTGTCTACTATGAAAGTACCACTAAAAGTGGTAGCAGGAGATGTGCATACATGAGTCTAGGAGGCACTTCAACAATGGAGTAAAATGCAATATTGAAGGTGTTAAACATGATTCTCAACTCTAAAGCCAACAATGCAATCTATGACTTGCTGGTGAAAAGAGACAAGGAACTGAGCTCTACTATAAAGAAGATGATCTCCAAAGCAAACTCCAACAGAGCTGAACAAGGAGAAAGTTGTTCCTCATGGTGATGATGATGAGTTGGATGGTAGTGGAGGAACTGGAGAAGCAGGAAATGCTAGTGGAAGTACTTCTGGGAATGTTGGAACTAAATCCCAGGAGGAAAATAAAGAAGAAGCTCATGTTCAAGAAAAGAAAGATGCTGGAGTTACAGAAGAAGAGGAGTCTGAAATATTTGAAGCTTTGGAGGCAAATATCTTAAGATGTGCTATAGACAGTATAAATGCTGAAAAAGATACTGTAACCAAAGAAGCTGTCACAGAAGACACTGTCCTCAAGGAAGCTGTCATGAAAGAAGCTGTCACAGAAGACACTGTCAAGGAAGATACTATCATGGAGGACACTGTCAACAAAATGCTGTCAAGGATGGAATCAAGCCTATTGTCAAGCCAAGAGGACAAAATCCCTAGCCAAGGCTTGGTTCTCTAGACAGGAACCTGATCCTGAGGAGACTACAAAAGCAATAAAAGGAAAACACAAGTACTCAGGAAAGGAAAAAGCCACTGGGCTTGGCAGGAAACTGAGGAAGCCCATCCAATCAAAACTTTACAGCTCTCTAGATCTTTTGGAAAAAGAAGTTGAACAAATCAAGAATGTTGAGGTGAAGTTGGATAACAACAAAGAAGCAACTGAATATGTTCTTTGGTTTAATACATCAAGATCTGTGATAGTTAAAAATGATTTTGCCATGGAGATGTTATCACATGATGTATCAGAAACTCTTGAATACAGTAGGAGAACAGAAACAAGGAGAATTGAATACTTCTACTTGGTAAGGATGGTCAATCTAATGCAAGGTTATGACAATGTTCCTGAAAAAGTCATGAACCGTGTTTTGGCATACAAAGTTGTGAGAGATGAAGAATTCTATCAGAAATTTGGGGAATGGTCACTGTTTGATGATGCTGACATTGGTCACTTACTTGAATATTCTGATGAAGAAATAGCTGAGTATGAAGATGATCTTCCTGAAGAAGAGGTGCAAACCCAACCAAGTCAAGAAGAATCCTCAAAGCCTACAAGAAGAGAAACCACTGAAGATATGGAAGATTCATTCTTGAATAAAAGTAGAGAAGCCAACAGAGTGGAGAGTGAAGGACCCAATTACCAATCTTGTATGCTTGAGAATCCTCTGAGAATCAAGTTCATATGGGAAGAGATTCCAGTGAGAAACTTTCATAAACTCAAAACCAGTGCCCTGAAAGACTTACTCTACCTGGTGATTGGATCAATTCATCCATTGGAACAGCTGTGCTCTTCCGAGATTGAGGGCATTCTTCAAAGGAGAAAGGGTGAAAACTCAAAGCTGGATAAGTCAAGGAGAAAAACCCTGAATGCATATCCTGGAAGTAGATTCAAAGTTTTTGAAGGCACATTGAAGTTCAGAACTCATGCATTTGGTAAAGACTTATGGATGGATCTTCAGGATGCTAGAGTATGCCTCTCCAAGACAGTCCAAAAGCACCTTGATGAGATTGAAGATGAGGCTATCACTCCTGATGAAAAAGCACCGGTGGAAGAACTCAGAGAAGTTCTTAAGGAAGCTCTCAACAGAGAGGATGAAGCAAGACAGAAAAGGAAATCTGAAGCTAAGTAAAAATCCTTTGTCAATTCTGATCTTGTTAGTTAAGTTGTCAGTATGTATTAATTGTAAATTTGTTGTTGTTGTCCATAAAAACAAATTGGGGGAGATTGTTAGGATTTATGGGTGATAGCTATGAGATAACTTAACTAGATATTTTAAATACTTAATTTTATTAAGTATGAGCATACTGTCACAGCAAGAGTATGTCTTTGTAACTGTTTTTGTTTAGTGCAAATAAGATTCTAGTGCATCTTGGTAGAAGTTCATTTATTTGTTCAAGCCTCAAGAAGTACTCAAGATGGACAGCATGAATAAAGATTACTGTCACAGCATTGACAGTAAGATTACAAGAAGACAGCATGTTGCAAGTTACGACAGTACCTTCACTCTGACAGCAACATTGGCGGAAGCCCTCGGACAGCAACTTTACTTTAGCCTGACAAAAAGCTTGGAAATCCTGACATCACCTTCTGCGGAGATTTCTTACTGTCACCAAAAGCGCATTATTGTGACAACAAGCTTAGCCATCAGGATACTGTCATGAAGGGATAACATTTGTATTGGGGAACAACCCAGTCAAACTTGTGACAGTTTGGATGTTCAAGAAACAGGCGTGTTGCAGCATCCCAACACTGCAACAGGTCTGCAAGACTACGACCGAAGCTTGAGAGATCACATGACAAAGCTCACCAATTCCAGAGTATGACAAATCTACATCTACTGAATTGTGTTATCTTAATATAGAATGTTTCTAGATTGCTTTGTTATGTACTGATAAGCTGTTTGTATAACAATTTAGGAAAGATTCACGGGTAGGCAATTTGTAAGAAGCTGCCACATGAAAATGACAGCAGCTTCACAAGACCCGTGTTGATAGTGATAGGATTAGTCTACTTAGACTATCTCTCAATCCATTCTTTGTAATCACTCGAGAAACTGAAGCTCAAGAAAACAAACATTTTCTTGAGGTTGTAGCAACCCATTGCAAAATAAATAAAACATTTATTTTGTGAGAAATACTCGTGTGTTTACTTGTGTTTGCATTCCATAAACTGATAAACGTTAATCTTAGTTTTTGTTGTTGAAACGTAGATTGAGATTTATCAGTATTGCATTCAACCCCCCCCCCCCTTTCTGCAATAGTCAAGGACCAACAACGTTTTTAAGGGACATACAATTTGATTCATCCAAAATATATTATATTATTTTACATATAACAAATATAAAAGGATAATATTAAATATTATTAAAAATTGAGAGTTTCATATTTTATTAACGATAATTTTATATAATACTTATAGAAAAAAAGGATAATGAGGTTAACCTCATCATACTTTTCCCAATATCGCAATGCATTTAAACAAATAAATCTAATCATCTATTGTTAAATATTTACCTAACATATATTTTGATTTATTTATAAATTTGAAAAGTGAGTAATTAGATAGTTGATATAATACACTCAAATGATCAATTACTACTTCAGGAGTCGAGATCTTTATTCTCATATTCATAACATACTAACAAAAATTTAAATTTTGAATCAACTCAATAACATATTCACATTATATATTTCAAAAATTCACAAAGAATTAAAATTTTGAATTAATACACATAAAATATATGTATTTTGCACATGGTAAATGCAACACGAAATAATTTATCTAATTTTTTTTTTACACTACCTTCACCCCACCCCATTTTTAACATTTGAGTGGGGCACAAAAATTAAGAAAAAGGGAAGAAAAAGTTCGTAAATTGGTGGGACTTGCTAAACTTAATGAAGAAAAATATACTATTTTATGAAATGTTAATAATTGGATGTAACATTTTAAAAGGGAAAGTGTTGACAATCTGTTGGGTGTTGGGAGACAGAGAGAGTATATTTTATCCAAAATTTTGGTCGTGACGGTACAATAGCATAAAAAATAAGAATATGTCAACTTTAAAATAAATAAATGATAATCGTGAGCGGTTCGAACTCCATCAACAACTTATCAAATATAAAAATTAATATTTTTATCTCTAAATATATTAAAAAAGAAAGTCCAGAGTTTTGGTCATTAAGGGACGATAATACTACAAAAAAATAAGTATCATTGGCTCTTAAAATAAATAAATTAGAACCGTTTAATATAATGTCAAGTAATCTTTTATACGTTGATAGATAAATTATTTTTGTACAACCCCAAGATTCGAAATTCACCAACAATACATTAAAAAGAAAATTATATTTTAGAATTATAAATATTAATAAAATTTAAAAAATGAATACTAATAAAATTATGAATTAATATAATAAAATATATTAAAAAAATATCCATGCATTGTACCGACTATAAGCTAATATGACCCAATAGTTAGATCCACTGAACCATATGCCCTTCTCAGCAAGAATCGCTTTACACAGTCACGCAATTTTTTAAATAATCACGCCTCCGAGGCATATAATATGATATTTAAAAAAATACTCCATCTGTCCCATTCGATTAATACATTAACTATTGATCGGTCTCACCACTTTACTCACTTTTCATCAATAATTTATATTTTTTCTTAAGTCCCGTGTCCAAACCCAATGTAAAGAATTGGGCGGGATGGAGGGAGTAATTTTTAGTGTCAGAAAGTACTGTGAACTTCGATGATAGTTACTTCCTCCACCCCATTCAATTGTTAACATTTGTAAGAGAAGACTTGACACCCTTTTGGTTTTCACTTTTCCAAATGGTACAATTTCTTCTTTTTGACTTACGAGTGGTATCCTTGTGTTTTAAGTTTGACATATGTGGTACTCTTCTCTTAGCCAATCGTTAGTTAAATGTTAAAATATATGGGTATTAGATGTAAAAGTAAAAAATAAATAAATAATGGTATCAGCTGTAGAAGTCAATAGAATAATGGAATCATTGAGAAAATCCATAAACATATTTTTTGAAGTTTTGGACTATTTGTGTTCAAATTTTTTAATGGATGATGTTTCTCTATGTAATAGGTTGCTAAAAGTGCGAAATATTTGAGATTTAAATGAGAAATTAGGTCATTTACTTATATTTTCACATTTCACTAACGTTTGGGTAACAAAATAATATCATATATGTGAAACCTAAAATACAAGGATACCACTTATAAGTAGGGTTGTTCACGAACCGAGCCGAGCTTTACTTTTTTTTCTGACGAACCGAGCCGAGCTTTCTTATCGCACAAAATTCGTGTTCGAGCTCGAGCTCGTCAACTAACGAGCCGAACACGAGCTTTTATCGAACAAAAATGAGCCGAGTCGAGCCGAGCCGAGCTCATTAGAACTTACAATTTTTATAGATAATAAAACCCAATTTTTCTTAGCCCAACGAACTAAAACATTTTTTGTCGAAACCGAACCCAATTTCCCAATCAATTCTCAATAAAACTAAAATACACCTACTATAAATTGCAAAATTAATTTAAAATGTTAACAAATAATATAAAAATATGTCGAATATATCTTTATTTTTTCAAGTTTTATCGAGCCGATCTCGAGCCGAGCTCGAGTCGAGCTCACTAATAGCTCGGCTCGAGCTCGTTTTCTTAACGAACAATTTTTTGTGTTCGAGCTCGAGCTCGAGTTCTTAACGAGTCGAGCCGAGTCGAGTCCTTAACGAGCCGAGCTCGAGCTTGTTCACGAACAGCTCTATTCGTGAACAGCTCTACTTGTAAGTTCTCGAACACAAAAAATTGTTCGTTAAGAAAACGAGCTCGAGCTCGAGTTCTTAACGAGCCGAGCCGAGTCGAGTCCTTAACGAGCCGAGCTCGAGCTTGTTCGTGAACAGCTCTACTTATAAGTTAAATAAAATGAACGGTACCATTTGAAAAAATAAAAATCAAATGAGTATTATTAAGAATATCCCTAAAATATAAATAAAGGCAACTATGAAAAGTGCCCTTTAATGTTGTTACATTAATTAATTAATATAATACTAATTCGTTTATATTAATTTTAAGAATAAACTAGAAAATTCTTCGACATGCTCCTAGAGCTCGTTGATTTTTCACTTGTTTGTCCTTATACCACATTAATTAACTAGACTCCATTTAAATGAAAAGGATGGACAAAATTTAGGTGTTGGTAGGAATTTAGAGAGCTGAGGAGTTAATTCATGAAGGCCGGTACTAGTTAGGTGGGAGGTCAGGCATGCCTGCCTATGGTATCACATTTTCGGTAAGGGTTTATTTATACTCCTTAGATCATTTGTGCAAAATATAAATTTAATTTCAAATTTAATTTCCGTATAAATATACGAATAATGTTAGGGGTACCGAATTTGGTACAAAAATATGTACCGAATTACATGTGTCAGAATCTGATTGGCTGTATATTAGTGGACCCACATACATTCACATTAATAGCACCAATAAAAACATTTTCAAATGACACATCACCATTGCCACATCATTTTTTACCAATTTTTGGTACTCAATTCGGCACCTTTAACACTACTCTAAATATAAATTAAGTAAAATAATCGTAAATATTATATACATCATTTCTGCCATTTTAGATTTGATCAGGTTAACTTTCTACTTCTTAAAAATTCATACGTATTTATTCTTCTTAACATTTTTTCATTTTTTTTTTTGGTAACCCATTATTGCATTTCTTTCGATTACACAGGATCCCTAATTAAGGACTAAGGTCATGTCACGACCGTTTAATGGTGGAAAGAATGGTGGTTGAAAATGGACCGTATTAGAGATGGACACAATCGGACACTAGTTAGCATCGAGCAGTCCAGTCCATGAACAATTTCAACTAATATTTCAGCCCCAATAAAATGCAATTGAGAATTGTGATATGATAATTGATAAGTGGGGTTCTACTTTCATTAATTGCTTGAATTTTTAGAGCGTTGTGCTCATATCTTAGGTATCGTGTATTATATTTATTATTATTATTATTATATTCCATGTTATTATGCTCCCACAATCATTTGCTAGCCCTGAGCATAAAAGATATGGTACCTTTCTAAATTAATCAGAAACTGATAGTCCGTACACAAGATGGTAAAGGACGTTATGAATTTATTTCAACGGTACAATACAATACACTTTTGGGCTTCAGAAGTTTGATTGGGCTGGTTAGTCGATCTTAATATCTATCAACTTATATGAATGCGCCATTTATAATATTGGACCAGCCCAATTTATTCTTACCTACCTACCTACACCAGTTTGTACAAGTGTCAATGATACTCACAGGCAACAGCACAATAAAACTGTACAACATTACAAAATCTCATCCTCACTCTTCTGGACAACAGCTACAGCTAGCCTTGTGCTTCCTGGTCAGCCACTTCTTCCGTAATTCGATATCCAAAACTAAAAAAGGTCTTGCCTTTCTTATCATCTTCCAGGAGATCACAGGCATCCAACACATGTTCTTGGTCCATGTCAGGTAAGGCCTGGATTGCTTCAATTACAATCTCTATTGGGACCGAGTCATCCTCTCTTTTTTCTCTGACCTGCTAAAGAAGATACTGCAATTTTTTCATCCACATTTGTCTCTCTGCAGATCAAGCACAGGTCTTTCTAGTAAGGCCTGGTCTCGTCATGTATTGCCTCAGCAACAGTTTGTGCCTGCGTACCACCAAAAAAGAAATATGGAAGGAACATATACAGATTTAAATATTGTAACAGCTCGACTTTTTGGATTATTATTCTAAATCAAAACTTAAATAAAACATAATACTTTATTTGATAAACCAAAATTTACGAAAGTCAAACGCAGCGATCAAACTTAACGATAATCCAAAATCATAGAAACGGAGACGCAGCTCCATAACCCAATATTCAATGTCTAACAAATAATCCAATTTATTCAAATGGTCTTTAAACAAAATCAAGTTGCACGAAATCCAAATTCCACATCCTTATTCTTACTAAGCTTCCACAATGAACCTGAAATATAGGGAAAGAGATGAGCTACACAGCTCAGCAAGTACAAATTGACAAATATATATTTTTAAAATCAATGGGCGGCTTTATTAAAACATATTTGGTCAAAATATAATAAGTTGCAAAACCTTTGCAAAATTGACCCGGCCCAAAGTTTACATTTTAAAATTTCAGAATTTAAAAAAGATACAGAAGCAGAAATAGAAACAGAATGAAAATCAAAAGTACCACAGTCTTGCTCTACGGCCACACTTTCCCAGTAGCCGGGATCTTATTCTTATCCTTATACGTCACACTTTGCCAATGACCGGCATCTAAAATTCAATAATTACGCGACCTTAATAGGTATCTAAAGTTGCACACTTGTGCGCCTACTAAGGGTATCTAAGGCTAGTTCCGGAATTATAGCGTAAATTACGAACGGGTTCAAAACGTAGAGACTGAGGGATTCAAAAGATTCTCAATTCTTATATCTTATACAGTTCGAAACAATATTCTTATATCTTATACGAAATTCAAAACAGAATCAAAATATTTTTTCCGAAAATAAAAGTAAGTCAAAAAGTACTTACCTCGAAGTCGACGACTGAACACTAAAAATTTAACACGAACAAATCCTATAATTTAATTAAACACAAGTTTAGCAAATAAACACCTATTTGATATTACACAAACAAACTGTAAAATTGAATAATGCGTATCATAAAAATATAAACAGTCATTATCCAAATTAATAAAATTACAAAATGTCCTCAACCTATTCGGTTTTAACATGAAACTGCACACACAAGTTAAACACTTTAAATACCATATAAACAAATAAATTAATCCATTTAGCATACAGCGAGCTCTAGCATGCAAAAGGTTAAATAAGAATTAATACTAACTCGCCTAAACAAGTGCAGGTTTTATAAAATAATATATTTATACATGTGTATAACAAGCTTTTGATCATGTTCTGCTGGCAACCTTGAAGTACAGTAAATCATACGGTAAGTTACATATTACATCTAAAATTACACATTGCAAACATAACAACAATTTTAATTAAAATTTAAATAATATAATAAAATGAGATAATGATAGAAATATATTATATATAATTAAAAATTAAAATAAAACATGTGCTAAGCATGGCACACAAATTTATGTATCAAATCATTATAATTTACTAATTCTTAAATATGCAACATGATTAACTAATTAATTAACAATACAACTAACACTAATTAACAATTAACAATTAGGCTTAACAATAGAAACATGCACAAGAATTCATGTCTAATTTATATTAAAAAAAAAATAGGTAATTGGGCCTTAAATCCCATCATGCTACAAACGTGAATGCTAAAAATTGCAAAAAAGCTTCTATTCTTTTTCCAAACAAAATTTCACAGGCAGTTACAGAAAACTCAATTAACAAGATTCCATGCATGTTACCGGACACCCACAAATGAGTACAATATGAATATTATTCGATATAAATCTCAGGCAATAAAAATAAAAATCAAATAGTGCATATCACAAATTGTAACAACATGGAGAAGACAGAGTCGTACCTCTGGTGTTGTGCGGTGCAACTATTTTTGATATTATAATGCGGCTTTTATACAAACACACAAAGACACGCAAACCCTAAATTTAAAAAAAAAATACAATTTGCCACTAAAATTTCACGACCTCTCCAAGCAATATCTAAAATAAAATATTTTATTACACACTATTTACTTTAATAAAAGATATCGATCATCAAACATATTCTTACTCTTCTTTCCGTTAATAATGAATCTTATCCTTAATCGAATAACTTTGTACGAAAATAATTCTAAAATTTTCTAACTAAAATAATTATCTAAATAAAAATTACGGGATTTTACAAATATGCCGACTGAATTATGTACCACAAACAATGACATTCAATTATAAAAATAATTCATAAGTTTCCCAGCTCTGTTATAGAAGCAAATATCTAACAGGCCACGTAGAACAAGAAACCAAAGAAACAGGGCGGACCTGTATATAATTTTCACTACGGCTTTTAAAAATATAACTTCTGATAGGCTATGTATAGCCCGGACCCATCCTGGGTCCTGGTTCACTTCCGAACTCAGAGTTATGGTTCATCAACAAGTCCGAACTCACATTGGAGTCATATCTCGCCTACCAGTCCGGACTCATATTAGAGTCATGCAATCCGAACTCAGATTGGAGTCCAGGCTCGCCTCCAAACCCGAGCTCCCAGCTAGGGTATGACTCAAGACCAAAGTTTAACCCACTCCTGGCGACAAAGGCAATAGCTTGCGTGAGAGAAACTATACTCCCTCCGTCCCATTCATTTCTATACACTTTCCATTTTGGGATGTCCTATTCATTTCTATACATTCCAAAAATAGTAACTTTTAATAATATAAAACACGATTATACCCACTACTTTCTCCACTATCTCTATTCTATAACAATATAAATCACTATTACACCCACTACTTCCTCTACTATCTCAAATCTATTATTAAATATTGATAGGTCCCACCACTTTACTCACTTTTCATCTAATTTTACTCATTTTTTATATCTTTTCTTAGTTTACGTGCCCAATCCCAGTGTATACAATTCACTGTGACGGAGGGAGTACATTGTTACGTGACATGCTTAAGTCATCACTGATCGGCACACCTGATGACGACACGTAAGGATACCTAATGATTGGCACAATTATGTCCTATTCAAGTCACACGTCAGCAGGAGCCTGGCACACGACACCACAATTCCTCACCTGAACACGTGTGATCCATCAATATCACTCAGGTGTCCTACCTACCTAGGATTCAACGCTCATGATTGTAGGTACAACCCCTAAACCCTTATTCTTAGCCTATAAATAGACCAAAGAGGAAAGATCTAGGGGTTACATTCTCTTTTACACACTTACCCTATACCATACACACATTATACATACACCCTCCATATTTAGATTTCTCTACCGTCTTATCTTCCCTTCCCAAACCATTACTTACTCTTACGCCGGAGGCGCCGTCAGGGTCCAAACCCCCCTCCGGTGTTGTTTAATTTGCAGACACCCAACGGCAGCAACACCGCTTTCAGGCGTGGGGAACGGCTGGAAAGGACTAGATCGGGACTTGGAGTTATCAAATTCAAATTATTTGAGTGTGATATCAGAACTTGTGTAATGCTCACCTTGATATAATCTTGCCAGACACAATCATCAGCTGTTACCATTTTTCGCGTGTCATCCCAGACCAAGCCATCCAGCTCCAGAAGATTCTTTATAAAATTATACTGCCTTCTCATTGTGATAAGTCTATGTTTTGGTATAAGTGTATAGTATTTTTTGCTCGCATCTTTGCTAACTATTTTTTTTTGAAACCTGGAATTCATATCATTAAATCATAAAACTTTCGCTTACAAGAGACTCAAACACAGACTGTGGAGGAGTTATAAAATCACTAAAGTAATTGACATCACAAGGTACTCTAGCAATAATGTGAGCTACCTTATTCGCTTGCTTTTTAACAAAAGAAATCGAAATATCTCTTCGATCCCTCAATAACCTACGACATTCCTGAAATATCGCCCCAACTTCCAAAAAGTTCTCTACTGTATTGTTGATAGCATGGACTGAGTTTTTGGAATCACTCTCAACATCCACCCCATGTAAACCCAATGAGTTTGCCCATCTGAGTGCTTCCAACAATCCCCTGGCTTCTGCTTCGACTACTGAAACTTCACCTGCAACTTTCCGCGTCCTAGCTCTGATAAATCTGCCTTCGTGATCTCGAATGATTAAACCAAGTGAGAACCATGACAGCCCTGGAACCACATGAGCATCAACATTAATCTTTACTCTACCTTCTGTTGGAGAATGCCATTTGACCACTTCGTTTTCAGAAACCTGCACCCCTGCTTTGTTTTTCAGCATCTTACTCTGCTGACTATCTCTCCATTGCTTCACCTGCATGACACTCCACTGCATGGCCATCTGGGTTGTTACCTTCTTATCCTGCCATACCCTCATATTCCTAGCAGACCATATACCCCATAAAATTGTTGCTATCTGAGCCAGTTTATCAAACGACTCAGTTGCCAACGTCTGCAACAACCACTCCGAACATGACAATATCTGAGATGTATCAAAATCCATTCCCAGTTCGTTCCAACAGCCCTTAGCATAATTACATTCAAGACAGATGTGCCTTAAATGTTCCACATCAATTCCACATAACGGACACAAGATAGTAGTGTTCACTCCTTTCCCTCTCAGCATATTTCGAACGGGAATATTATTTCTACACACCCTCCACAGAAAAATCTTAATTTTCTGAGGAACCTGTATCTTCCAAAGTCTCCCCCAGCCCTTACTCTCTTCTAGTTGTTTACACTGACTATATTGCTGCTGCCAAAACCTATACCCCGTTTTAGCACTGTACTTCCCATTCAATGAGTAATTCCAGACAATACGATCTTGGAACTGGTTATTTGGGATAGGTATTGCTAGAATAAACCTAGCGTCACTACTCGAAAACAAGTTGTGCACCTTTGTTACATCCCACTCTTTGGTACCAGGAACAAAGAGATCGCAAACTTTTAAATTCCTCACCGAACTCAAGCATTGTTCATCCACCTTGTGACCCTCTTTACCTCGAAGCCACTTATCAGCACCCACACTAATCGAACGTCCATCTCCCACTACCCATCTGTAACCTTGTTTCAAAGATTCTTTAGCTTGCCAAAGCCCTGACCACACATAACTAACTCCCCCTCCCCTATTAGCTATTAATCTAGCTCAGTGTGTAACGTGTATTATGATTAACTAGCTTATACCCCTGCCATCCACGGTTATTTAAATTTTATTTATAATTATTTTGTTTATAATTATATTTTTATTACGATTCAACACACGATTGTTTTTTTAATATTTATAATTATATTTATTTATGAAGATTTTAATATTCCAAAGTTATTAGTTTACATGATTAAATTATTGTTAAAAAAGATTTAGCCAAAAAAAATTATAGTTAAAAATTTGATATTTATTATATTTTACACGCTCAATTTAATATTTGTTTATATTGAGTTATAAAATTTAGATTTGGCCAATTTTACGGTTCACATGAAATTCACAAAATAATCTTTAATTTAGTTGTGCTTTAATAGTTTTTTTTCAATTAAAAACTATTATAAAACTAAAAAGAGAATAAAGTGATGAAATTTAATGTTGAGAATTCTATTCGATTTAAAAAATCTACCTAACTTATATGTAGTTTAGATTATTAGAATAACCTTTATTAACCAAATACATGTTTTAATGTTAAATCTAACGGTTTTCACCTATCTATTTAAGATTAAACGATTTTTATTATTTTGGTTATAAATGGGTTTCCTTATTTAATTACAACTATTTTTATGTTTTAACTTTTTGGAAAATCCAATCCTAATATAATATCTTTTAGCTTATATCATTTTTAGATAATAATTTCTTTTTATATGATATAATCTTGATCATCTATTTTTAAAAGTATTGGATCTAACGGTTAAGAATGTTTTGGCGGTATTTAGGACCAAACTACCAGGATAACATCATTAATTTTTCTTAATATTTATAATTTTTTTATTTTTTTATATTTTTTAAATATTTATTGCTAAAATATAATATACTCATTTTTGTAATATGTTAATGATGCGGGAACTTTGAACTTTTGAGAAAATAAATTATCAATTAAAATATATTTTTTTGTAATAGTTCTTCTTTTAAAGTAGTACACCGTAACGATCAAAATTCTGTATAAAATTCATTTTTTTTATAGTATATCCCGTAAAAATCTATGTTATTATATTAAAGACTAAATAATGAAGTGTGCTCGCTTTGTTTGATCACTCAATTCATAATCGTTGGATCTTTCAAATTAAATTATTGAGAAACGTTACATATAACAGTAAAATTATCATGTAGAATGATCTAATATTTGAATATACCAACAACATATTAAAATTTACAGGTTTTTTTTTGAAAAAAAAAAGAATTTTTTTCATTTTTTTTCTTTCAGACATAGGTTATTTGATAATATTTTTTGTAAAGTACGATTTTTCAGAAAAGTACTATACTAATTGATTAACAAACTTTTAAAGTTTCGAATTTAATAATTTACAATGTATGTAGGTTAAAAAAGTTAGGTATGTTCTCTAGTTGAGTCTACAATTTCAAAATATGGTTTTTTTTAATATGAATATAGTCCTGCTAACAATGAAATTAGGTCTCTATGAGTGCTTATAAAACAAAATCACCATTTGCGTATAATTTATTATTTAATAATAAATTATATTTCATTAGTTATGATCTATAACTTAATAAAATAGGATAAAAAATATGCAAAATTTTATAAAATTTTATCCTCGTATTATTATATTCTTTGTTGATTTGAATTTTCTTAGATTGATTTTAATTTTTGAACATAGATTTCTAAATTTAAAATAGTTAGAAAAAAGTAATTAAATTGCGTTAAAATAATGATGACATAATAATCATTATTAGAATTTAAATACTCACTTTACTGATTTGGGCTTTATCTTGTGTTTTAAAAATCAGATTTTGACGATTTTACACCCTACGTGAAGATAATTAAATTATTTTTAATTAAAAGATGGTTTAACAATTTTTATCTAACTGAAATTGTCCATGGAAGACAAAAGAAAGTCACGAATTTCTTACATGGAGAATTCTATTCAATATAGAAAACTTATTTATATTTGGTATATTTGGTTTAAATTATCAAAATACACTTTTTAGAATTTAAATATAATCCTATTATAAATAAAATACACTTTTTTAATATTTAATCAAACGATATTCATTTATCTAGTTAAGAGCTAATAGTCCTTATTAATTTGGTTGTCACGATCAAAATTTTGGATAAATCCCTATTATGTTTATTATATAAAAGACTTTAATATAATAAGGATATTAAGTACATACTGATATAAGTATCTTACTAACTGCTTTTACTTTTAATGTTTCGGTTTTATTTATAGTGTATATAAAATTTTAAAATACATTATTACTTTAAAATTATTAAACAGAATAAAAATTATGTTATGATTATATAAAATTTTATTCTCATATTATTATATTCTTTATCGATTTGAATTTGTTCTTAATTTATTTTAATACTTTATTGAAAGAAAGATAAAATTTCTATATTTAAAAGAATTAGTGGAAAAATAAATAAATTGGTGCTACAATTATAAAAAAATATTTATTAAAATTTAGATACTCACTTTACTATTTGGGTTCTATCCTGAGTTTTAGAAATTGAATTTTGATGATTTTACAACCCATGTGAAACTAACGAAATTATCTTTAATTTAATGATGATTTAATAATTATTATCTTACTTGACCACTTGACCTACCCATAAACCGAAAAGAAAAGATGGTTAAGTATTATATTCAAAATTATTGTTTATGAATATGAAACCCTCAATATTTTAATAATATTTTGATATTATCATGTTATGTTTGTTATATGTAAAATAATATAATTATAATTTGGATTAATCAAATTGTTATGTTCCTTTAGAAAAAAAATGTTTAAATGAGTTCTACTAAGTCTCTTTTAACGCAGGGTCCACATGTATCATTGTTATATTATATACATGAACATTATATTGATAATTTTTAATATCGTAATCGATATGAATTGTTATCTGATATTTGGTTTAACAATTATTATCTAACTCGAACTATACATAAATTAAAGAGAAAAGATATTTAAGAATTTTTACATAGAAAATTTTTAAATTATCAAAATACACTTTTTAGTATTTAAATATAATTCTATTATTAATCAGACACACTTTTTAATATTAGATCTAACAATTCTCATCGATCTATTTAAGATCTAACTGTAATAATTAATTTGGTCGTATAGTGGTCGTACACGGATATCGATTTTAATTTTTTCTTAAATTGATTTTAATATTTTATTGAACTAAACATAGAATTTATAAATTTAAAAGAATTAGGAAAAAAATAAATTGGTGCTACAATAATAATAAAAAATTATTAAAATTTAAATAATCACTTTACTGTTTGACTCTATCTTGAGTACAACAAATTTTAACAATTTTACAGCCCACGCGAAGCTAACAAAATTATCTTTAATTTAATGATGGTTTAATAATTATTATCTAACTGAAACTATCCATAAACTAAAGAGAAAAGATAATTACGATTTTTTTACATAAAGATTTCTATTCAATATAGAAAATCTATTTATAATTGGTTTAAATTAAAAAAAATTATTAAAATTTAGATAATCACTTTACTGTTTGGGCTTTATATCTAGTTTTAGACAACAGATTTTAACAATTTTACGGCTCACGCGAAGCTAACAAAATTATCTTTAATTTAATGTTGGTTTAATAATTATTATCTAACTGAAACTATCCATAAACTAAAGATAAAAGAAAAGATAATTACGATTTTTTACATAAAGATTTCTATTCAATATAGAAAACCTATTTATAATTGGTTTAAATTATTAAAATACACATTTTAGTATTTAAATACTATCCTATTATTAATCAAATACAATTTTTAATATTATATCTAACGGTTCTCATCTATAAAGTTTTGGATAATATCTCCTTACTCTTATTATATAGAGTTAATCGGAAAAGCTGATGATATAATTTGTTTACTTACTTGTATATTCTTCGGCAAATATTCCTATTCTTGGACAAGTTTATAAAACTATACGTCTATACCACGAAATAAAAGGAACCGAAGTAAATCTTGATGGACAACCTAAAACCGGATGATTTTTTGTTTGAAAACCTATTTGTAATTGCAGGTATAATTGATGACTTTGCTCTGGAATTCCAGATCACTTACTAGGGGCAGCATATATATGAAGCTGTTTTAAGGTGCTACCTTTGCTAATAAAATTCTATAGAACAACTATCGAGTTCCATCTTGTGTAATATTTTTCAGCCTTGTCCCAGCATAATTATTACGTGTTTTTTAGACGGATATAAATCAATTTTTAGATGATTGGATTTAGTTTAATCAACATTTTCTGGAAGAGGACCAAATCATGCATGTAACCACGCAGGTCAATCGCCTGTACGAGCTTTTGCCACGACCATGTCAGACCGCTGTCTCAGTTCCCGTATAATAAGCACCAAGTTCCCAGTGTTTCCTGATGTTCCATTTGTGCACACCTTTTACATATTACCCTCACCATACAATATCCCTGGCCACCACTCTCTCAAGTCGGTATAAATATCTTTGAGTTGGGAAATGCTGAGATGAACCTGCTTTATCCTTTTCGTGCATGTGCCTGTGTGAGACCTTTCTTCACTATAGCTATCCTTGGGCTTGTTCTCAGGGTTTCATGCCAGAATATAAACATGGTCCAAGCTGGTCCGAAAAATATATTATTAATTTATTTGTGTTAAGCCCTTTTATACTAGATACTTTTTGGAGGATGAGATAGGATCAATCAAAATAATATACCCCTTAACGAGGAGTCCATAACTTTAAAGCTGTGTTGGGGTAGGGTTAGTTCATTAAGATATAGTTATAAGCTAACTTTACATCCTAATGCCAAGTATTAAGTGAACTGACAGAGAACATACGACCCCATTGTATAACAATTTAACAACTCATCATCTTCATCTTGGAGAACAAAAGAATGCAATGTCTTGCTTTAACTTAGACAGACCCTTTAACTAAGTCACTAGGCCCTCTTATCAATCTAACAATAAATCGTGCTGCCCTTGGGCTGAGTTATCAACATTATTAGTCCCCTTAATCAAGTTATTTTTGCAATGTGTTGAGAAGATATGCAACATTGTGTCGATTCCGACTCGATTAATTGCATGACTAACAAGGTTTGGAAATGACATTACCAGAATAAACCCCGAATGACAGTTTTAATCCTAAAAGTTTACAACACATATAAAATCCAATAGACTTGAGTATACATATGATGGATTAGTGGGGCGAAGAGAATGGGAGGAGGAGGTTTGTCTCTCATTCTTACTTGGGTCGGTCTTAGAAAAAAGAGTCTAAAGCAACCAGAAAAAAAAAACACAAGAGGAGTGCTATACTTTCATGATTCAATATGAATGGTCAGTTGCCTCAATGGCCCTCATCTGTCATAATAAATAATTATTATTTTACTAAATAAAAAGTGAACAACATATGATGATTTTCAAAGTTATCTTTTCCAAATTTTTTATTACTAAAATCGCAGCTCTAATTATTTGGAGACTTTAACAGAAAGCACCAATGCCATGTTTTTGTATAATAAAATTATAATCTCTCAACTATTTACTTTCTTTAAATTTTTCACTTTTAATATTTGAATAAATTTTAAGCATTAAATTTACTTTACTTTTGGTTCAATTGCGAGAACCAAACTTCGCAAATTAGTTGAGTAATCACTAAACCAGTGGCCACAACTAAAATGAACAATCATAATATTCAAAAATAGAAATATTCTTCCATGTGAATTACTATCAAAACAATGATTCATTTCCCCCATTACAAAAAAGCTAAAGGGGTATAACTGTACTTATGTAGTGGGTACCATTTCTGCGTACAAGGTGACGGAGAAAATGGCAACCCAAGCAATACGATCTTGCTAACAATCTCTCATGTAATGAAATCAAACACTTAAAATTTCTTCCACTTTCATCTGTTTCGTCATCAATGGAATCATGTTTAAGACTCGTGAGAAACAAAAGAAGTAAGAAAAGAAAAAGACATGTATGTTTTATACATGTAATTACAATTTAGAATATATTTCTTCCGTCTCACTCAATTATTAATATTTTGGTTAGACGAAATATGTTGTTTTAGAAAATAATATTTTCACAAAATATATCATAACAATCATTTATCTGCTTGGGAGGTTGGGATCTAATATGTATGCACTCCACATCTGTGACAAAAAAAGAAATACGTGTTCTTAGATCATGCTCTTGAATTTTCTGTTCATGTGAAGAAGCTCAGCGAAGAAAACATAATATCAAGTTGAATTCGTCGTTTGTTCAAAAAATTAAATAAATAAGATTTGTCGTTTGAAATATTTTTTGGATATTTTCTGTCCCACTATCTAGCTATAATTATTGCTATTCATGTTAAAATGACTGCATAGTCCCCTCGCGTTAAGGTTCTAATATGTTTCACTTCAATTGTTCTCTCCTAATCAAGTCCTTAATGTTGTGATATTAATGTGAATAAAACAATGAAGTAGTAACAAAAAAGAATAATGAAGTGGAAATTAGAATAAGATTGATTTGATTAGGACCTTGAGGTGGTCAGATTATGTGAATAAACATGCATGATACTGATTACACTTATCTTTAATCCATTAGTTTACCCAAAAACATGAAAAGTTAGTAGTTTAGAATCATTAACAACAATTAATGACATATAAACTTCCTTGCCGTTCTTGATTAGGCATTGATAATCAAATAAGTTGTCCTGATTAGCACGTAGTGCATGAATTTATGTATGTATTACAGTCCGAGAGGAATTGGCCAAACCCAATGATTTTTTATGTACAAAAATAAAATAAACTGTGAAATAGAAAAAGTAATACACTAATTATGTTCACATGATCCCAGTGAAAATATTTATACAAACCATAATAAAGCTACAAGTTTATACACCGTAAAATATAGTAACATAATCAATTTCATTAAATATATAAAGCAACCAATTTTTTTTTCAAATTGGAAAAGTAAAGAAAATAGTAAATTAAATAAAATTAAATATAAATAGATATCTATCCAATCAATTATTAAATACGTCTGAATCTCATAATACACATACGGGTAAATTTTTTACGTTACATTTAACTTTGGAAAAAGTTTATGGTCCACTGCCGAAGGGTGATAATCATTTTGACAACATATGACAGATTCTCGTTCCGCTATCTTCTCGAAAGTGATTAATTCAATTTTTTTTTTTTTTAAATGTAGTTAAATTATGGTTTCGTCTTTTGTCGTTTTAAGATGGCTAGTCTCGTAACGCGCTTGATGGGCGAGTGCTTACCGAAAAATTTAGGTGACAATAAGGAAGTGACACCTGGCATCTTTTCTCCTCAAATGTTTCTGGGAATTAATAAAAGAATGAAGTGTGAATGAATATAAAATAAATTAATATTTATATCAATGCAGACAATTTTATGACCAGGTCTAATAATTTAAAATTGTCATTTTAGCTAGTCTTCCAAAAAGCTAGTGGCCTCCTGTAGGTACGCGTACGCTCTTGTAGGGACCGTTAACTCCGAACCTAACTGGATTTGGTTCCGGACCAAAAGTTTGAATTTTTCGAACGTTAGAAATCACAGTGACATAAGGAATCGTTTTAAATTGACAATCTACCCCTTCCATTTATCGTCTTCTTACTTGACCAATCTTTTTTTTTTGACAAGTTTAGTGACCTTATTTTTATTTTGGGTAATGTTAACGACAGTCTTAAGGACTATAATTAAGCATTTAAAATTCTTTGAATTCCTAGCAATTAATGTGGTTAGTAATCAGTGTTTAGAGTAAAATATTATATTCTGACTTTATGTTAATCAAAACTATGATGAACAACCTGGTGATATTCATGGTGAATAAAGTTTGAAACTCAAAATATGTCACTTACTAGTTTCGATCATGGAGTTAAAAAAATCGATGGTGTATAAAATAAAATACAAAATAAAATAAAATACTAACATTGAAAATTTTATGATATTCACCTATTTAAAATACTTCATAATTAGTTACGTAAAATGTCGACTTTTATTTATCTATTACGTTCATGCATTCATTATTCAATAAATCTCACTTAGTCAAATTTTTGTAGATATTTAATATTTTTTTTGAAATAATTATCTTTTATATCATGAATAATTATAAATTAATTAAGAGAAAAAGGAATCTGAGGTTGACCTTAGAAAATTTCTTAAGGTAATTGGCTTTTCTAGTATAAATTTTTAATGATAATTTTGTAAATACTATAATATTTTGAAATTACAATAGCACCCTCTTATTTCAACATGAGATTTAAGTATAATCTCAGAAAAATTGACGATCGACCTCAGAATTCTCAACTTCATTAATTAATTAGTTTAAAGTGTTTAAATAATCGGTGGAGTTTATTATTTAGCTTTTAGCCTTTCTTTCGGTGTCTCTTTGTTTTGAACAAAGTTCCAACTCCGTGCAAATCATTTAATGAAACCTCAATGGGAATTTAAAGAGTCTTAAATGCTTAACTATAGCTATAGTTAACAACATTACCCTTTTATTTTTTATACAAGTATTTCAAAACTCATAAAGTATTAAACTTAATAAAAATAAACTATTTTTATAGGTATGATATTTTTATAAAATTATATTAAAACAAGTGAAAAAGATGACTATTTTTCCTAATCACCCACAAGATGATTAAACTGTCGACTTTAGTTACAAAGTTCTCCCACTAATAACAACGTTTATATATATGAACAACATCATATGGATGCTTTGATTCAAAGAAAAACAAAAGAGTATCCAAAGTCCAAGAACAATAACAAGCTTTTTTCTGGGTGTTGTTTGGTTTAATATTAACCCATTATTACTCCATACATTACTAGGGGCCTCTAACTGTTTTCAACTACCATAATATTAACCGATAATGACATTTTGCCTGCACCACTTTTTTACGCCAACACTAAAATATTGTACTCTTCTCAGTACTACATTTTACATTAATTAAAATTCCATTTTTGTTGCTTTAAGATCAAAATTTCCCCTTTTTAGCTAGCTCCTTCTCCTGCAAAACCTTTGGACCAAAGGTAATAATATCCTTCTTGTTTTGTATAGGTCGAATTCTGTCCTTTTCTGTTCAAATTAATTTGCAAATAGAGGTATCGAATTGGATTTAAAATTAAAGTACAAAATGACGTGGTGTTGATAATATGTTAATTTGAAATGTTTTAATTGGTGAAAATGATATGAAAACAGGAGATTCATTATTTTTAAGCCAATCAAATAATTACACATGACATTTTGTAACTATTTTGATACCCAATTCAATATCTCTAACATTAATCATTTTTTAAACATCAAAAACGGAAAAAATATGAGTTCTACTTCGAAACATGAAAACAAAATGTGCAGTACTTATTCTAGCCAAAACAAACTCCAGGAAGAAGGGACCCGGCCTGCTGAATTTACAACTAATGCTTAAATATTCAACTTAACGATAACACAGGAAAAAACACAGGAGTTCAATAGTTCATAGATGGTAGGTAGGATTAAGATAACTACATTTCAGAAAATAAGCGAAACAGGACAAAGTCACCTACATCCGCTAAAAATTTGAATTTTCGAATTTAAATCAAGCTGGTATAGAAGATATTCCAGCATAATTGTCGTCTGTTTATGTTTTTTTGCCCCTCTATTGGTACTTCAGTAGTCGTAGTATCCATTTCTGGGATGAATAAAATTAATAAATTAAGGAGAAAACAGAAAAGAGAAAAGAGAAAAAAATAATATTTTATTATAATTAATTTGTAATATTTTATTATAATTAACTTGTTATTAATTATAATATAGACTAAATTTATATAGCCAATAATTTAATTTTGATGAAGGAAATTGTCCTAACAAAAAAATTATTAAAATAACGAAACTATCTAATAATAATATTATTATATTTGTTAACAAAAATAATACATAGTGTTATTCCCTAACAATGAAATTACAGGATTGTAGAAAATGGGTTGAATACAATCCTTTAAATTTTGAATTTTTTTTCCCTGACAAAGCTAAACTTTAGAACAAAAATGTGAAATTGCAGAAAACTAATAACACAAATGTTAGATATGAATATCACTAAGAAACTAAACAGAGTGGGGTGAATGGATAGTTTGAATGTTTTTCGTTTTCTTGAAGCTTAAAAACTGTGTTGGATTGTGTTGTATGAAAGTGCGGAATAAAATAAACAGAACACACACAATCACTTTAATCTACTTTGTATTAAGTAAATCAAATACTACAGCTTCCAAAATTTCACAAGTGAAATTCTGGCTTCTAAACAAGAACATTGTTTTCTTGTTTTTTACAGAGAAAAGAGTAATTGAATATTTCTATGTATATCTCTCTTACAGCTTACTATAGGTTGTGCACAATATATATATCACCTAAACAAACTAGTGCACACACCAATTTACACAGTTACCCCTAACTGTAACTCTTACTTGTTCTACCATAAGAGGTTAACTGTGTCAGGAAGGACCACTTGCTTTCTGTCGTCCTTTCCCGTTTCTGTAGCTGCTTGTCTCTATTCTTTCTCTCCAAGTTTTGCTGTAGAATTGCCATCTGTCTTTGGACCACTTAACCATAACAGATGCTTCAGTATTTGTCTCCTTTGAACTTTGATTATGTACCTTGATTTGTCTTGTTGTAACCGTCTAAGTGTTGACATCGTGAACTCCAGCATACTCATTATTATGTGACTTGTCGACATAGAGCATTTGTGACTTTGCTATATGAAGACTTTGCTCTATGAGTATTTTAGGAGTATGCGATATGGCATATTTCTGACTTCACGATATAGCCTTTGAAGACTTCGCGATATAGCCTTTTTGAGGAATTCACGATCTAGCTTTTTTGAGGACTTCACGATCTAGTACATTTCAGACTTTACGATCTCAACACTTCACGACATGTGCCTTGAAGACTTCACGACATAGTTCATTTTGGACTATGCGATATCAGTACTTCACGACATGGATATTGGTGACTTCACGACATAGCTCATTCCGACTTCACGATATGGGGACTTAGATAAATTTCTGCAACTTATTTCTTCAAGGCCTTATTCCCATCCTATTGCATGAACAATTTGAACTTCAACCAGGACAATTATTTCATGGCCTATGTACATTCTAGGTGCAAGAAACTTACTAAGCTCATTGTAACCTTGAGAAAACATAATAGAGCTAAGTACATGATAACAAGACAAGTACAATGGAGACCTATACTATATTCCAGTGATAAACTTCACTAGGTCATGTAGAGTGACATAGTCACAATGTGTAGGCTTGTTAATAGTGGTATTCAGACATGTCTTGAGCCTAACAATCTCCCCCAAATTGTGAGTAAGAAACTTAGGCACAATTTCATGTCTGATAACAAGCCTAACTTACATAAAAGGAAACATATTTCAGAGAAAACAGCAGATGAGTATTATGAACATGATTTGATTACAAATAGAAAATGATAGCTTATATATGATTTTTCTGTTGCTGAACAGCTTCAGATTCCATTTGCTTTTCTAGAAAATCATCATAGACCTTCTTCTTTCTGGCTTCTTCCCTTCTGTTCATTTCTGAAATGGCTGCCAGAATTTCATCCCTTGCAGTTAATTCTTCTAAGAGAGGGGAGTCTTCTAAATCTTCAACAACATTTCTCAGGGCACTTTCTATATAAAAATCCAGGAACTCCATCCTTATTTTGCTTATCCCCCCATTTCTATTTGTGTACTCCGCAACATAAGGATTTAGCTTCACTTTGCACAACCCTTTCTTTCTTAACTCCTTAGCCTTCTCTTCCATTTCTGCCATCTCCTTTTCCTTCTGAATTTTCTTCTCTTCATTCCATTTCCTTAAATCTTCTTGATAGTCAGAGTGCATTTTCAAAAACCTGGCAATTTCAATCTTCCACATTCTTTCTTCTTTATCCTCAAAATTCAGCAAGGCATTGATCCTTTCAAGATCATAAGTTGGAAAATATTGCCAGCTCCCAGTCTTCATCTCTTTCTCCCTTCCATCAGTGTATTTGATCTCTAGATGATCTTGTATCACTTTGACTTCAAAGATTCTTTGGGCTCTCAGGAATGTTAGGGCATCTTCATCATAGTCTTCATCTAGAGGAAGTTCATTTATCCCAACAATATTTGTGATTACTCCATTCTTCTTTGTTATCCTTGTTCTTTTGGCCACACTTTTGATTTTCCAGTGCTTTACATGTGGTAGCTTTCTTGAACAAGGAGATTTAGTCTTTAGTGCCACATCATTTGAAAGTTGCTTTGATCATTTCCCTTTAATCCACTATAACACTCCACTAACTGTGACTTTGTGGAAGTGTCTTTTAGACTTTGCAGTTGTGGTTTCACTTTTCCTCTGTGGCAAATCAGTTTCAGAAGCCTTGGATCTAGATTTTGGAGGATCATTACCAATAGTATCCACCCTAAACTTAGAGTCTTGTTTTGTGGTTAAGATACTGCTAGCAATGTCCTTGGCTTGCTGATTTCCACCTTTTCTCTTTTCAGTTTCTTTCTTCTCTTGAGTGTCCTTCTTGTCTTTTTCAGCATCTTTGGATCTTCTGGATGATTTGCTTCTGCTGCTTTCACTTTTCTCATCCTTATCACTCCTTTTTTTGACTTGTTTTCCTGCTCCTTTTATCCTCATCATCTTTATCATCTTTCTTTTCATTTCTTGGTTTGACTGACTCAGGTAATCTGTCATAGGTGAGATATGATTGTAGAATTTGAATTATCTCTAGCTCTTCTGCAGTCCTGAATCCCCTCTTTGCTCTTAGCATTTGCACCACTTGATTGATCTTGCCTTTGTTCTTCATTTCCAAATGAACAGGAATCACCAATTGATCAATGCAGTTTGACTTGGTGAGACTTTGGAATATTATGGTTCTTGGATTTGAAACAACTTCAGGCAATCTCAAGAATTGATCTATCTTCAGCTCATCATACAGTCTTCTGTTGTTCTCCCCTTTCTGTTCAATTAACTCCAGTAGTGTATCCAGTTCAGTGTACTTGAGAGTGTCTAGAGTATCAAAGGACAAATGCCAGATGCAGTTGCCTTTGGAGACCATGCGTATCTCTCTTAGATGCATTTCTTTCACTTTTCTGACTCCTACTGTGAGATATTTGATTTCTTCATTGATCTTGTTTCTGTAGTCCAGGGCTTTACCTTGTACACTGATTTTCATGGCTTTCAGAAACTCCAGGAAGGCTTCATCATGATAGAGATTTGAATTGGAAACTTCCTGTAGCTTGGCCTCAGTGACAATATCAACTATGACTGGTTGAGCACTTGAAGTGACTTGAGGAGCAGTGACATCCATGGGCATTGTGCCAGGATAGAAGGTTGTTGTGACAGAGCTCTGCTGGCCATCTCTACTTGTGACAGAAATAGTAAGAAGGGTGAGAGGCTTGTGATCTTTTTCTATGATTTTGCCCTTTAGCTTTTGTTTGGCTAGTGCTCCCCCTTTCTTTTCCAGAATGATGCCTTCCTTTCCTTTCTCCCCCTTAGGCTTGGGATCAGACAAGATGTCTTGAGCTTCACCAGGAACAGGAAGATTCATGCTTCTCATCATTGTTGTCATCATTTGCTGCTGGACTACCAAGATATTGGAGGTTGTATTGCTTTGGTCATCCAGCTTTGAGTTGAGGAGCTCCAAGGAATGGGAAATCTCTTGGTTTTCAGATTTTAGCTCAGCCACCTCTCTTTCCAATCTATCAACCTTGGAGAAAAGTTGCTCAGACTTGAAGGAGTTGAGAGACTATTCCTTGATCTTTGAGAAGTCAAACTTGGAGATGTTGGATATTGGAACTTCATCCACCAGCTTGTCACCATACTGATTTTTCCACATTACTGAAATCATGGAGTTGGAGTTGATGTTGGATTGCACTTGATTCTCTAGCTTGGTGGATAGCTTCTTGAGATTATCAATAACCAAGGCTAGAGTGCAATGCATCTTTGTGACATTTTGAGTAGTCCTTTGTACCTCCTTCAGGATGCCATCTACCTTGGGAAAATCATAGAGATAGGAGTTCCTGAGCTGTGCCAAAGATTGGTCTGTTTCCTCCTTGTTGGTAGATATCTCTGATTGAAGACCATTCCCAAGATAATGCAGAGCCTTCAGCTGACTTTTGTAGACTTCATTTACTGCATCATAGACTTCTGCAGGAGAAAGATTATTGGCATTTGACCCCAAAGTGGTAAGATATTCTTCCTTGAGATAGGCTAGAGCAGCTTTCAGCTTCACATACCTTTTGGCATCCAACCAGGCATCTACATTGCCATCCTGTTGAGCCTCATCTATAATCTTCTCATTTTGTGCCTCAACATCCTCCTTATGACATAATAGAATTGCTTCATAGTCTTTATTTGGAAGTCTAGCAGTGAGGAGATGTTGGGCAATCTTTGAGAACTCATAAATCTATGCCACATGTAAACTTTGGAGTGCTTCTTCAGTCAATTGAGTGGGCACAAAAGATGATCCTGAAGGCCTGTCATGTTGCACAGACTTCAGCCATTGAGACATTGTGGCCTGAGCCAAGTGAGAGCTAGTGCTAGGCACTCCTGTCACAGATGAGGGTTCTGCAACAGGTATGGAAGTGGATTGAGTCTCCTCCAGCCTTGGAATAGCAGTAGAGTATGATGTTGTCTTCATTGAAATGGGATGAGTTACAGCATCATCTCTATTTTCCTGTGAAGGCATTTCCAAATCCTTGAGGATTGGAGAATTAGGCATAGAGTCTCCAGTAAAAACTGGTGAATCCTCCATGTTTGTGTTGGTGTCATTAGAATATGCCCCAGCATGCATTTCCTGACCAACAGAATAGGGGTCCTGGGTGGTGAGCACAGTGTCAAGCACCATGTCACTTGAATGTGGCTCATTCACAGAATTTGAGAGTGAATGATCAAGAGTAGGAGTGTCATTAGAATGACCTTCCTTTAGAGAAGAAATTTGTGCATTGTTAGATTCTAGAAGAGAAGAGGAGTTTAGATTAGATTTTGGCAACTCCCCCTGAGAAATAGGAGGAGTTTCAATATTGATGTGTTCTCCACTATGTGTAGTATCACCCTTATGTTCACCTGAGTCAAGAGTGAGTTCTTGACCCTGTGCAGACTCTGTACAGAATGTAGTGGGGAGACTACTCTTTTCAATAAAAATGTCCTTTTGAGAGGTCATTGATAGTAACAGGTTTACCCATTTTATCACATCTGAATCCTATTGGGAGGATTCAGTGGTGGCTATTTGTTTGGATTTCTTTCTTTGTCTGGTGAGCTGTGACTTAGGTTCCTCACTACCTAAATCTACAGTTTCATCAATTATAGCCAGGGCTCTCTTCTTAGTCTTCTTTTTAGTAACACAAACCTTTTAAGATGTTGGTGCACTTGGCTCCCTAATTACTAATGTACTGTTTGCAGGGGGTCACTGGATGGGATAGAAAGGCTTGGGATAGACTCTGAAGCTCCATCAGTCTTAGCCTTCCCTTTCCAGGAAAGTTCATGATATATGGGCTTATCAAGGGTGTAGGTTTCGAATGTGTCTTGCATATGCTTAGTCACACTCAAAATTACATCCACTTGATTCCTAATGTCCAATGTACCAAAAATGACTTTGGACATGGACTTAGGATAAGCCAATTTTGATGTGTCTATCCCTTCTATTTCATGCAGTTTATTATCTAAATAATTCAAAATGCATTGAATGAAACGAGGGTAGAAGATTTCAGTACCTCTGCCACGTAGAGTCTTACCTAGCCTTTGAGCCAACTCCCTTATAATGATTGCTCCAACATTGAGTTCCTGGTTGTGGGCCAAGCAATAGGCAAGCTTCACTGCAATGTGACTGATTAGATTCCACCTTGTCTTCCTGCACAAGAACACCTTCTGAAGAGCATCAAACAAGTATGACCACTCCCTCCTGACATTCTTCTTGTTCAGCTTGGCTATGTCAATTGTACCAGCATACTTAATCAAGGACAAGAAGTCCACCATTTCCTTCTCATTTGCTTCATCATCATGATTTTCAGTCTTGAAGCCAAATGTTTCATTTACCTTTTTTTCACTAAACACCAATTGCTTGCCACCAACAGTGCAACTGATCTGTTGAAATGAAGTTCCATCATCCCTCGCCATTACAGTACATGTTGCAGTTCTCCAGAAAGCTTCATGTATATCAACATACAAAGGTGGGTTCATTGTTAAAGCTTGGCGAAGGTAGGATGTGTTCAAAAAGCGTACAAAACATTTGTACCTTGGGTTAGCCTCTGTATCAGATGGGATGGTGAGAAAGTTGGTTTCTTTGGGTATGGTTAAAAGGTTTGATGAAGCAGCTGTTTGAGATTTGGGTGCCATTTCTGAGTTTGAGATTGAAAAAGGGGGAAAAGATTTGAAATTAGGTTTAAGAATTGAGAGTAATTGACAAGATGAAAAGATGTGAGAGTGTTTGCAAAAAGTATTTATATGACTGAGACAGTGCGATATAGAGATATGAATGTGTATAGACTATTTTGATGTCGTGAAGTCTCAAAATATACTGTATCGCGAAGTCTTGCAAAGTAGATCGCAAAGTCCAGAAATGAACTATGTCGCAAAGTCTGAAAGGTAGAAAATATGAGGAGACTTTGCGATATAGTATAAATACCTTGTCGAGAACTCTCTTTTTGGAATATCAATCAATTTGTCAGACATATATCAAAATTTTGAAATAAAATCAATTTAAATCAAAATTCTGTTAATATGTGGAGACTTGTCGATATAGTTATTTTGTGTCGCGAAGTCCAATAAGTAGATCGCAAACTCAAGAATTGAACTATGTCGCGAAGTCTCACAACTTTAACAGTTTGCGATATAAGTCTGTTTATTTTGAACTAAGTTGTGAACTCTCAAAATCACCTATATAGAGATGTCTCAAAAGCTCATAACTCCACAAATAAATATGATTTTGAAAAATATGCAGTAAAATACTGAAATATTTATAAATCATATCTCAACTAATTTTCACTCCAATCAAATAGTGCATTTAAATATAGTGAAAATTTACTGATGCAACAATTAACTAGCATAATTACTTAGAACTACTAAATGAAGGATTGAGCATTCCAATTTCACTCACTAGTCTGTTGAAGACAGCTTTATTTAGGGGTTTAGTAAATATATCAGCTAATTGTTTCTCTGTTGGAACATAAGAGACTGCTATAGTACCATTTGCAGCATGTTCCCTAATGAAATGGTACCTTATCTCAATGTGCTTTGTAGTAGAATGGTTAACATGATTGGCAACAATGGATATTGCACTAGTATTGTCACACATTAGGAGAATGTGCTCCAACACTAGTCCATAATCCATGAGTTGATTTCTAATTCAAAGCAATTGAGCACAGCAGCTTCCAACAGCAATATATTCAGCCTCAACTGTAGATGTTGATGTGGATTGTTGTTTCTTACTGAACCAGGACACTAACCTTTGACCTAAGAACTGGCAGCTTCCTGAAGTACTCTTTCTGTCAATTCTGCATCCAGCATAGTCAGAATCCGTGTAACCAACCAGGTTGAACCCAGTGCCCTTTGGATACCATAAGCCAAGATTAGGAGTCCCTTTCAGATACCTGAAGATTCTTTTGATAGCCATCATGTGAGATTCCTTGGGATCAGATTGAAAAATTGCACATAAACATGTGGCAAACATGATGTCTGGCATGCTCGCTGTGAGATAGAGTAATGATCCAACCATTCCTCTGTAAACCTTGATGTCAACTCTCTTGACTTTCTTATCTTCATCAAGCTTGATTGCAATAGACATTGGAGTTTTTGCAGGTGATGAATCTTCTAAACCATATTTCTTTCAAAGATATTTGACATATTTTGATTGATTTATGAAGATTTCATCCTCCCTTTGATTTACTTGCAGGCCTAAGAAGTAGGTTAGCTCTCCCATCATACTCATCTCATACTTGCTTTGCATCAACTTGGAGAACCTTTGACAGAGTTTTTCATTTGAAGAGCCAAAGATGATATCATCCACATAGATTTGGACTAGAATGATATCATTACCATGCTTCTTGAAGAATAGAGTTTTATCTATTGTCCCTCTTGTGAATTGATGCTCAAGAAGAATTTGAGAAAGAGTTTCATACCAAGCTCTAGGTGCCTGTTTGAGGCCATAGAGTGCCTTGAGCAATCTATACACAAAGTCTGGAAATTCTTCATTCTCAAAGCCAGGAGGTTGGGACACATATACTTCTTCAACGAGATCACTATTGAGAAAAGCACTTTTCACATCCATTTGATACACCTTGAAATCTGAATGAGCTGCAAAGGCCAAAAATATTCTGATGGCCTCCAGTCTAGCTACAGGTGCAAATGTCTCATCATAGTCAATGCCTTCTTGTTGACAGTATCCTTTAGCAACCAACCTTGCTTTGTTTCTCACCACCACACCTTCTTCATCCATTTTGTTCCTGAACACCCATTTGGTTTCAATGACATTCTTATCTTTAGGAGGTGGTACTAGTTCCCAAACTTTGTTCTTCTCAAATTGATTCAACTCTTCTTGCATGGCAACAATCCAGTAAAAGTGTTTCAAAGCTTCTTTAATTACCTTTGGTTCTTCATGTGACAAAAAGCAGCTGTACAGACATGTATTCATTGTACCTCTCCTTGTTCTAACACCTTCACTAGGATCCCCAATGATTTGTTCCCTAGTGTGGGCTCTGTCCTATTTTCTTGTATGACCCTGTTCATCTCCTTGATTTGACTCAGGGTCATTTTGATCACCAACATTGGAATTCTCTTCTTCTCCCCCTGTGTTAATGTTCCCTTGCACAGGTGTTAGAAGGTGATCAGCAACTTCATTTATTTCCTCATGTGGGACACTGAGAACATGTGTCTCATCTTCACTTTCAGAATCTTCAAGATAACCTTGATTTTCAAATCTTAGTGGCACACTGTCTGTTTCACTTGTTTCAAGTCCAGGGAATTTCTTGTCATTAAAAGTGACATCCATACTTTCCATCACTTTGTGCTGCTCAGGTACAAATACTCTGTATGTTGTCCTTTCCAGAGAGTATCTAATGAAGATACCTTCAAATGCCTTTGCATCAAATTTTCCAACATGCTCAGATGTATCTTTCATCACAAAACACTTGCTTTCAAAAACATGAAGATGCTTGAAGGATGCTCTTTTTCCAGTTATCAAAGAGTAAGAAGTTTTTCCTGACCTCTTATTGATTAATGTTCTATTTTGCACATAGCATGTTGTGTTAACAGCATCAGCCCAAAAGCTAGTATGTAGCTTTGCATCCAACAGCATTGTTCTTGCAGCTTCAATGAGAGTTCTATTCTTTCTTTCAACCACTCCATTTTGCTGTGGAGTTCTAGGAGCTGAAAATTGTTGAGAAATGCCTTTGTCTTTGCAGAACTCATACAATGTGGAATTTCTAAATTCAGTTCCATTATCACTTCTCAAGGTAACCACAGAGGAGCCAGTGTTTTGTGCTTCTCTATCAACTCTCTTGATATGCTCTATAATTACTTGAGGAGCTATATCCTTGGAAAACAGGAATTCCACCCAAGTGTATCTTGAGTAATCATCAACCATGACTAGAGCATATTTCTTCTTGGAAATGGACATCACATTTACAGGACCAAATAGGTCCATGTGAATTAACTGCAGAGGCTTTGAGTTTGAGTTGAGTAATTTGTTCTTGTGACTTGACCTTTTTATTTTCCCTCTTTGACATGCTTCACATGCTCCATCTTGAACAAAATCCAAAGCAGGCATGTCTCTGATGAGTTCTCTCTTTGCTAGAGAGTTCATTGCTTTTACATTCAAGTGAGACAGTTTCTTGTGCCACAACCAGAATTCTTCATTTGTGGCCTTTGTGTAGAAACAACAAATTTCACCCTTATCTGCAGCCTTTAGATTAGCTACTGTTAGGTCCAAAGTATCGTAGAAGGGGGGGTTGAATATGATACTCACAAATTGTTCAATTTCGTTCGCGGATTAATCATTCAGTTCTATAACGAAATCAAAAGCACCAAATCAAAACACGAGTCGGGGAATATATCGTTTTATAAATATAAACCTCGAAGGGTGATACAAATTCTAATCCGTAGATTAGCTTCAATGAGTTCAGGTTAACGTAATCAATACAAACTTTGTAAATTAAGGCACTATAAATTTTCTCCAGAATCTGTTCTTGAGCACTTAATTCTTCAGAGTAAATACGATCACTTCTGCCAACCAACTGAAGAAGACACTGTCTTCATTCTCTTTTTGTAGACTTGGTTTTAGAAAACTATCGAACCAAGTTTGAACAAGCAATCTTGGCCGTCCATCTTCTAATCAACCTGACAAACAAATACTTTCCACCTGCTCCTTCAATTTAAAATCTATCGAATGTAATAAAGAATTTTACCATTCGATAGTTTTTAAATAAAAACTATCGAAAAGTAAATTACTTTATTCTTGTTTTCTGATGGTTTTCTTAAATCACAGTCGATGGTTTTCTAAATAGAAAAGTCGTTGAATTCTTTTCTTGTCCTTGATCTTTTAGAAAAGCTTCTGAGCTCCAGGGTGTTTAAGTTTTAGATTGTATCAATTTCTTCTGAGACGATAAAACAACTTGATCTTTTTAAGTGCCGTCAACTAGTGCAACTGGTCTGGTTCACAGATGAATAACACTTGATCAATTCTTATATGTCTTCAATTCAATGTTGTTGATAAGTCCTTTGTCGATCTGGTTGCTTCATTTAAATCACTGGAATCCTGTGGTACTAACCCTAAATCATTCACATACTTCTATAGTCTTGAAAGTCTTGTTTCTTTTGCTGTCACTAAGGCTTGAACATTTTCATGAACTTCTTTCCGTGACCTGTTTACGGACTTCAAGAATACATACCATATTTTGATTTTTTGAGTTTACCTTTTCTTCTTTGATTCTGGATTCATGTGCTTCTGTTAATATTATTGTATGTCTTGTCCTTTGTTGAGTTGCAGTTATCTCTTTTACATCTTATGTTACATTATGCTTTACAGCTACAAACAAGCTTCCTTTCTTCACACCAGTTAAAACAACTTCACCACTTCCTCTTTTAGAGATTAGACATTGATCTTCAACAAATTCCACCTTGAAACCCCTATTGGTGAATTGTCCAATGCTCAAGAGATTGTGCTTCAGTCCTTCAACAAATGCTACATCTTCAATTATGACATTACCAGTTTCAACACTGACATATCCCATTGTATAACCAATGTTGTCATTTCCAAAGGTTACTGATGGGTCAGCCTTCTCCTCAAAATGTGATAGCAGGGCTATATCACCAGTCATGTGACTTGAGCATCCACTGCCCAATATCCATATGACTTTTTTATTCCTGTTGCCCTGCATTCACAAAATGACTAAGTTATTTTTGGTACCCACACTTGGTAGGGTCCAGTTGATTTAGAAACATTTTTGTAATTGATTTTTCTGTCATAATCAACATTCTTCACAGTAGGAGACTTCACTGTGTTTGAGGCTTTAGATCATTGACACTCTTAGGCTCACATGAAGTTTTTACCCTTTCAACCTTGATTGGGGATCCTGTCCTGTGAGTGTGCATATGTGTGTGTGTGATTCACATGATTGTGCAGAGTCAAGTTTTTGCTTCAAAGATAAGCAATTAGCCATCACAGTTACATAGCATGTCATGCAGTTAGATTTACCACAGAAAGAATCAAGGACATTATTCATGCCAACAAAATGATTGCTCATATTATCAACTTCAATGTTAACAGTTTTATTACACTTATGAGTCAAATGATTAACAGATAAGCATTTTTGACATTGTTTCCTAGGAGTATTTGGCGCAGAAGCATAACTGTTACCCTTGTTGACACCTACTTTTCCATTCCTGTTTTGTTTCTTTTTCTTAACAACTTCCTTAGTGACCTTAGGACTCTTGATAAGATTGTCTTTGGTTTCTTTCTGATTGACAGATTTGGGAGAGGAAGGAGTGTCTTTAGCAGCCTCATCTTCTTCAAGTAATTGTTGTTTGATGACCATTAAATCTTCATCAAACTCAACAACACTCTTTTTGAAGATGGGCTCTTTGACACCTGACAAAATAGATGGGTCATTTTTGTTTACAAAAGATTCTTTTCCTTTGCCCTTGTTCTTCTTCCTTCCCTTGACATTCTCATAATCAAAACCAATTCCAACCTTACTGTCTTCAGTGTGTTCCTTGTGATAGGTTTGAACAAGCTCAGAGGAGTTTCTATAACTTCTTATCTTTAATTCATTTTCAGCAATTTGTTCCCTAAGAGCTATTTCTATTTGTTCAGCACAAACTACTTTATTCTTAAGATACTCAACCTCCTGTTTCAAACCATCAAGGTTCACAACCATTAACTCAAGTTCCTCATTCTTTTCTGTAAGCTCAAGGTTCTTAGCAGTTAGCCTATCAATTTATTCATTAGCAACCAACATGCTAGTATGAATATTAAACATCTCAGTACTCATGTCTTCAACAGTTTGCTTGTATTGAGAGGGAGTCATTTTTAAGAGAAGTAAGAATAGGTACCTGATCTGAGGAATCACCATCATCAGAAAAAACCATCAAGGCATAGTTTGAATACTCCTGTTCTTCTTCTTCATCAGAATCATTCCAACATTTTCCCTCTGCAATAAAAGCTTTACCCTGCTGTTTCTTGAGTAGAGCTTCATACTTTGCTTCAAGTTCCAAGTATGCTTTGTCCTTCTTGACTTGCTTGGGCTTCTTGCACTCTGTAGCAAAGTGCCCAAGTTCATTACAGTTATAGCATCTTATCTGTGTTCTATCCACACTACCAGTCTTGTAACCTCCTTTTGCAGCACCAACAATTCCTTTTCCTTTACTGAAGGTGTTTGAGCCACTTGATCCACCTGCACTACCAGCATTAAACTTTGACTTAAATGGCTGCTTCCTTTTGAACCCTATGTTAGGATACCTCCTAGCCATATAAGCAAAATATTTGTTTTCTATTTTATCCAGTTCATCTATGCTGTAGAAATCATCTTCCTCAGGCAGATCATAAATGACTTGAGACTCATCACCGGTGTCTTCAACTTCCAGCTCTTCAATCTTGACTTGGTTGACTTTCATTGCTTCCATTCTTTGACCTAAATTGTTAGCAATAAGGGCATATGATGTGTTGGCCATTATACCTTGTTTTGCTTGAATGGACCTCTTCTGAAATAACTCTAGTTCATATGTTTTCAAAACACCATACAATACATCAAAACCAATCTTGGTTAGATCTCTTTCTTTGAGGGAAGAGATCCTTGGCTCCAGGTGATTTGGTAGAGTCAACAAGAACTTCATGTTAAGCTCTTCTGTTTCATAGTGTTTATCATAGAGTTTGAGCTCATTTATCAGCTTGTTAAACCTTTCAAACACTTCTGTGATGCCCTCTTTTGGCTGAGCCATGAATGCTTCATACTGTGAAACCAGAATTTGCTTCTTGTTCTTTCTTACTTCTGGAGTTCCTTCACATATCACTTCTATGAGATCCCAAATCTTCTTTGCACTACTACAATGAGCAACAGTGCCATACATGTTGAAATCCATAGATTCACAAATGATGAGTTAGAGATTTCCATCTAGTGCCACTTTCTCCTTTTCAGGATCAGTGTATTTTGAAGGATCCTTTGGCTCATGATGTCGTGGTATTTTCTCAGTACCAACGGTTGTTTCAGCAATCTCAATCATTGGAATGAAGGGACCATGTTTTAGGATGTCTAAATACATGGGGTTTGAAGCTTTGATGAACAGTAACATCTTCTTCTTCCATAGATTATAGTGTTCCTTGTTGAAGACATGAATCTTGATACTGCTTAGTTTCTGTGAACTCATTCTTGATCTTTTCCTTTTTGTATTTTAACAACCTGCTTTGATACCATTTGTTAGTTATGAATATCACTAAGAAACTAGACAGAGGGGGAGGGGGTGAATGGATAGTTTAAATATTTTTCGTTTTCTT
This sequence comes from Heracleum sosnowskyi, assembly GCA_030848705.1. NCBI lineage: Eukaryota > Viridiplantae > Streptophyta > Magnoliopsida > Apiales > Apiaceae > Heracleum > Heracleum sosnowskyi. Next base: position 107,053,019 of record CM061239.1, read on the forward strand.
GAAACTTAAACGCTGTGTTGGATTGTGTTGTATGAAAGTGCGGAATAAAATAAACAGAATACACACAATCACTTTAATCGACTTTGTATTAAGTAAATCAAATACTACAGCTTTCAAAATTTCACAAGTGAAATTCTGGCTTCTAAACAAGAACAATGTTTTCTTGTTTTCTTACAGAGAAAAGAGTGCTTGAATATTTCTATGTATATCTCTCTTATAGCTTACTATAGGTTGTGCACAATATATATATATATATATATCACCTATACAAACTAGTGCACACACCTATTTACACAGTTACCCCTAACTGTAACTCCAACTTATTCTACCATAAGAGGTTAACTGTGTCAGGAAGGACCACTTGCTTTCTGTCGTCCTTTCCCGTTTCTGTAGCTGCTTGTCTCTATTCTTTCTCTCCAAGTTTTGCTGTAGAATTGTCATCTGTCTTTGGACCACTTAACCATAACAGATGCTTCAGTGTTTGCCTCCTTTGAACTTTGATTATGTACCTTGATTTTTCTTGTTGTAACCGTCTAAGTGTTGACATCGTGAACTCCAACATACTCCTTATTCTGTGACTTGTCGACATAGAACATTTGTGACTTTGCTATATGAAGACTTTGCTATATGAGATTTTAGGAGTATGCGATATGGCATATTTCTGACTTCACGATATAGCCTTTGAAGACTTCACGATATAGCCTTTTTGAGGACTTCACGATCTGCCTTTCTGAGGACTTCACGATCTAGTACATTTCAGACATTGCGATCTCAACACTTCACGACATGTGCCTTGAAGACTTCACGACATAGTTCATTTTGGACTATGCGATCTCAGTATTTCACGACATAACTTATTCTGACTTCACGATATGAGGACTTAGATAAATTTCTGCAACTTATTTCTTCAAGGCCTTATTCTCATCCTGCTGCATGAACAATTTGAACTTCTACCAGGACAATTATTTCATGGCCTATGTATATTCTAGGTGCAAGAAACTTACTAAGCTCATTATAACCTTAAGCAAACGTAATAGAGCTAAGTACATGATAACAATAAAAGTACAATGGAGACCTATACTATATCCCAGTGATAAACTTCACTAGTTCATGTAGAGTGACATAGTCACAATGTGTAGGCTTGTTAATAGTGGTATTCAGACATGTCTTGAGCCTAACAACAAGAATTAAAAATTCAGGTTGATTGATTGTTCCACCTGAGAGATTTTATTTGAAGGCATCTTTGTGTAGTTTTTGAACAAACTTACAGATGCAGTTACAATATTTTTGTTTCAGCAATTTACAAAGTAATATTGCTTAAGCTCTTATAACTAAATCAGATTTCTTACCTATAAAACATTGTTACACTTGTTTATATACTCCAAGTTTACGATCTTAATTGAACTACATAAAAGTGTATAGTAGGTAAAGTCCAACAACTTGCTTTTTTACTCTAAGTCCAATGATCCTTGCAATGATTTGCCTTTTAGCTAATTGTCCTTGAAGAATCATCTCTTTTGACCATGTGGAAATAGAATGCTTCATTTTCTTCAGGGTTTCCCAACATGATGGTTTTCATGCTCTTTTTGTTCTATCAACCCATGTGACTTATCAGAACTGTCTCTTTCACAATTTCAACTGTTAATAATTGAAGTGGTATCGGTTGAGGTTAATGATGTAGCATCTGTTGAAAGTGTTGTGGTTGCATCCGTTGAAGCTTTCCAAAGTGCATCCGTTGAAAGCTGAATGACTATCCGTTGAAATACAATTTCACTTATGTCAAATTACAAGGCACAGAATATTTACAGCTAGCCTCCCTATTCTACATATCTATTCGTAAGTCAATAAAAAATTGTTCAGCCTACACTATTACATTTCAACTGCTAGTACTTGAACAAGAAAGAGTATGTTACATTTAGACTTATCAAGAGATAAGCTATCTTTCAACGGATACTGTAACAACCTGCTATCCATTGAAAGTTACATTTTTACTTATACAAATTTTACAAAGTTATTTGGTTATCATCAAGAATCAACATAATTTCTAGCACATAGTTTACTAAAAAGACATATTTTAATATTAGTAAATCTCCGAAAAATAACTCTCTTCATCCTCATCATTTGTTTACAATTGAGTTGGGCACATAAATAAACAAATATATTAAAAGTGTAAAAAAAGTATAAAAGAAAGTGGATAAAATGGGTATAATTTATCTTCACTCTCCGTCATTTATAATAGGAAAATACCATACATTCTAATTTTGTCCCAAAACTAATGTGTCGTATATATAATTGATATATTTTCTAATAATATAGTATAATTTATATGCATTCATGCATTAAAATTTGATATGTGTTAGTGTCAAATGTGAGAATTTTTGCAAATTATTTTTGAGTTCTTTAATATTATTAAGGGATTGTTTGATTCGAGTTATTCTGAAATTAGTTTTGAGTTTCGTTCTTTACAACTTCAAATCTAGTATAAGGTTGAGAAAAAAGAATTTTAGAAATCATTTCTCAAACCCCTTAAGTTATGGGTTTTTTATTCCAAGAGGGTGCTAGGTATGAATGTATGAGGGAGAGGTAGGTTGAATCAATTTTAACATGTTATTCACATTTTGTAATTAAATTTAAAATAATAATACAAAAAAAGTTAATAATTCAAAAATATATAAAAATAATAATTAAATTAATTAAAATTAATGACTAAAAATTATTTTCAATAAAACATATTCATTCTAGCACTCAACCAAATACATGATATTAAAAATGGTAACTCGATCACGCAACACCTCAAACAAATTCCTGAATCAAAGTCAATAAAATCCTATCAAAACAAGGTTATAAAAATTTAGGCAATTATGCTAAGTAATGGATGTCCCTGTAACTATGGAATTAAATAATTGAGCTCGAAATAGTTATTTATGAAAAATTTGAGAGATTTGTAAAGATTTTTTAAAAAATAAATTTAAAGCAAATTTCATTAACTTGAAAAAAAAACTCGGTTGAGACATATTCCTAATCGACTATGCAATCAGGTTGAAAACCAAATAAACGAGCTAAACAATTAGCCGCTTTGTTTCCAGATCAGTTAACATACAGAATATAAATATTCTTCTAACAAAAAAAGATTGTCATGGCTTCTAGAGAAATTTAACCTACATTATCACTAAAGCCAGTAGCATCACAATTGACTTTAACACAATTAATTCCGGTTGTAGTCTCTTATGGAATAAAAACTGAGCTTGCGAATTTAATGCTAGGGTTAGAGAGCTTCGAGCTTTAACGGCTGCACTTGTGTTTCGAGACTAAATCGGTCCTCACAAGATGCCTACGTATCTCAATTCGTAATTGAGAATCAAGCCAAAGACGTAGTTCTGATTGTAGGATCAGGGACCTTATATAGGCGTGAGCCTAATATTTATGGTATGTTTAGGAATCTTAGCGAATAAGTCTCCTTTTTGTTATTGGATAAACATTGTGTTGCTTGCTGAATAAGTCTTTTCCTTGTTGATAAAGGCTATGACTCATTAATTGGGATTCTGGATCCTTCTTTGATAAATTTGCCATATTTCGGACTCTTTTCATGAGCTGTATATTTCCCTTATTTATTAATTACGAAATTAATAAATAATCAGGGTTTCAGGCCTTGTTTATTGGGCCGTATTCTTGGACCAATCTAGGTCTAATTAATACATCATTAATTACATATCGAGGGTTATTTTTAGCCCATATCATAGTCCAATATTTAGAACTTTCAGTTACATCAACTGAAATTAGAGGGACAAATGTCATCATAATATGAACAATTTTCCGTTATGAAAGGTGAATTTTTGGAAATTTTACCACCAACCCAGCCTCGATGGGGATTTCTAGATCCCAAAACACCAATTAAATCATTCTCAAAGAGACAAAACAAAAAACCAAAAATACCAAAATTATAACAATCACTCTAAAAGGAGGATAAACAAAACACCCAAAAAGTTTGAGAGAAAGGGAGACGAAAGTGAAATTTGTGAGAAAGAAGAAGGCTTAATTGATGAAGAAAAGAGATAAATTTGAGTATTATTGAAGCGGCTAGCTAGGGTTGAGGTCAATTTTCATTGAGAGAGAGAAAAGAATGTTTCTTGAGATTTGTAAAGTTTTAGGTATTTAGTATGGCTAACAATCATAGCTTACTCATAGGGATGAGAATTCTTCCGGTCGCTCAATTTCGATCCACTCCCCGCCCCTTTCGTAACGGAGAATTGGGAATTCTTTCCGGGTGATTAGGGGAATATATGAAAAATTCGAGGATGATAAGGGTTGTGGACCACTCACCGAACTTTTATTTCAAAAAAAATTATTTAAATTTTTAAATATCTCAAAGAAATTATCAAAAAAAATTATATGTAATGTTTTAATTTTGAATTTTTTATCCATTCCATAATTTAAAAATTACTAGCCCATAACACGTGCAAGACACAGACCTTAAAAAATAATAAATTAAAAAATATTAATGCAAACGAAAAATATTAAAGAAAAAAATATAAATTAAAATGATAAATTATAAAATGAGAAACTTAAATATTAATTAGAACATAGAAATAAAAAAAAATACAGATGGGGCTGAGAAAGATAAATGGGCTATTACTAATATTTTTTTATTATTTATTAAAATAATATTAATAATAAGGACAAATAGAAAAATTTACATATTTTAATTAAAAAAAATAACTGTCCGTGATATTTTTAAAAGTGTTTTAATTATATTAATTGTATTTATTGAAAAAATACGTTAACATGTTAAAATAGGTAAGTTTTTTTAATAAGGACAAATAGAAAAGCTAACATGTTTTAATTAAAAAAAATATATATATCCGTTATATTTTTAGATGTGTTTTAATTATATTAATTGTATTTGTTAAAAAAATGCGTTGACATGTTAAAATAGGTAAGTTTTTTGAAATAATTAAAAGTATTAGAATAGGTTCTAAAATAAATAAGTAAGGATTACACTTGATATTTTTGGGAAAGAGAGATTTTAGTGATAACAAATATAAAAGGTAATATATATTAATTTAAAGGTAATTGTCCGTGATATTTTTGGAAAAAAGAGTAAATTTTGTTAGAAAAAAATGTTTTAATTATAAAAGGCAATCAGATAGTTACTATTTTTATATTATTTTATTATTTATTAATTAGAGTATTAAAATATGTTTTAAAATAAATAAGTAAGGATTGCACCTGATATTTTTGAAAAATAGAGATTTTAGTGATAACAAATATAAAAGGTAATATGTTTTAATTTAAAGATAATTGTCCGGTAATATGTTTTAATTTAAAGGTAATCGCCCGTGATATTTTTGGAAAATGAGTAGATTTTGTTATAAAAAAAATGTTTTAATTATAAAAGGCAATAATCTAGTTACTATTTTTATATTTTTATATTATTATTTATTAAATAGAATAAAGAACCGAAAATCGAAAACCAAAATTTTCAATGTTTCGGCTTTAATAATATAGTATATATATATATATATATGATATAAATATATAATTACTTACAATAATTTTATTTTTTCAAATTAATATTATAAATAAAATTTAATTCAAATTAAGATTTAAATTGTTATTTTAAAATATAATATAAATAAATATTATTATTTATCATTTTAATTTATAGTAGGAAAGATTATTCATAATTTGAAATTTTTAGAGGAATTTTTTTTCTCAATTCCCAACCTCAAAGTGATCCAATGTTTGTCCCTACTTAAACATTTCCCGTAATCACTGCAAAAACACTTTATAGGATTCTCAATGTTTATTCTTCGTAACATCGCGGAGTCACAAATACAGTTGCCAACCACTTGGTTGAGTTCTACCCCCGTGCCATTCTAAAAAAACATTGAAAGTTAATGATGTTACTTGTAACATGGTTTGATATAAACTGAGAAAATAAATTCATGCATGTGTTTTTTCAGAAAGATATTCCATCTATGCGTTATGTATTTCTTAGCGTGGTTCCTCAATATTTAGCAAAGTGAAAGTAACCGTCATTTTAGAAAAAATCAATACTAAAAAAATTGTTAATTAGAAGAAAAGTAGATATGAAAATGAGCAAACTAGATATAGCTTTCAGCTTATAAGCAATTTATAAGTCCAGCAAACCACAAAAGAGTTCATTTACCCGTTGAGCTTAAATGCATGTATAGAAAATTATTTATACGTGATAGAATATGTAAAATCTTAAAATTGAAAAATTAAGTATAAAATCAAAATTTTGTATTAAATGTATTTGCGAAAAATTATCACGAATAGATTATTGCAACCACGGATCAAGTAATCCTACTAAGTTTGCTAATAAATAATCGAAAAACCAAATAGTTAATCACATAAAGTGTTTTCCTTACAAGAAAGACACATCACACGTCACGCCAATAGAGCTTATTCGTCACGCGCTAAATAACACTAGCACTAGATTTAAATTTAACCAGTTGTTTAAACAAATAAAAACACAAAAAGGGGTTCTGAAAAATGAAACGTTGAGGCTCGGAGTTAGAGAGAGAACGGCTAATAAGAGTATTCAAAAAAGCAAGTTATACATACAAGTCACTACAAGTATAAAGCAGAGAGATTGAGAGAGATCTCTACAGAGAGAGATAAAAGCAGAGGCATGGAGACTGTGTGTATAATGTATGTATAATCATCATCATCATAATGTATTAGAAGCTAGCCTGTAAAATTTTATTCTCCCTCTTTTTGAAGCTTTCTCTATCAACAATTTCTCTCTCTAAATCTAATTGATCAGAACTGAATTGATGCTCAAGGGTTTCAAATTGAGTTTCTGAATAAGGCAAATTGTTGAGAGAGATAAATTGTTATTGATTTTATTGTAATTTGTAAGTAATGGGGACTGAAAGAGGAGGATTATCGTTTACAATGGCCTCAGTGGTTGAGGATGTTCTTCAGCAACACGGTGTTCGTTCTCGAGATCTCGATTTAGATTCTCGGAGAGCTGAAGAAGCTGGTAAATCACTCTTTTAATTATTTTGTATGTATGTTTTTTATGTAATCTTGAAAATTTGATATATCTTTTTTTTAATTGAAGGAATAGTTTGTTTTTAGATCAAGTTAATTATCGAAATGTTGGTATTTTTCATTATGTTTTTATTATGTGATGGTGTGATTAGTAATGTTTGATCGAATGTCTTCTTTTGTGCTTTTTAGTCAGTTGTGGAATTTTCTTGTGTTTAATGTGTGTTGAATCGAAATTTGAGAATGATTTTTAGTGGATGTTAAATGTGATGTCGAATGAAATGTTGTTTCCAAATTTATTTATTTTTGTGTTTTTTTAGCTATGAGAAGGTATGAAGCTGCTGCTTGGTTGAGAAAGATGGTTGGAGTGGTTGGAGCTAGAGATTTGCCTGCAGAACCTTCGGAAGAAGAGTTCAGGCTTGGTTTGAGAAGTGGGCTTATTCTGTGCAATGTTCTAAACAAGATTCAACCAGGAGCCGTACCTAAGGTACAAATTTATGTGTCGTTTTTTAAAATTTATTGGACCGGAAATGCAATCAGATTATTTGATGTGATGGAATCAATTTTCAGGTTGTTGAGAGCCTATGTGATTCTACTCAAATAGCTGATGGAGCAGCTTTATCTGCTTATCAATACTTCGAAAATGTCAGGAACTTTCTTGTATCTGTGCAAGATATGGGGCTTCCTACCTTTGAAGCATCTGATTTGGAACAGGTAAATATTGCATTCACAAAAACTTGATAAAAATTTCGAAGATTTTGATTGCAAGAGCATATTTGGAATTTGGTTTCACGCGTATCTTTCAAACAATAATGGCACTATAAAATCATGTTCTAACGTCCAGGGAGGGAAATCTGCAAGGATTGTTAATTCCGTATTGGCACTGAAATCATACAATGAGTGGAAACAAGCTGGTGGCAATGGAGTGTGGAAATTTGGTGGAAATGTAAAACTAACTACGCCTATGAGACATCACGTGCGCAAGAATTCAGAGCCGTTTACCAACTCTTTGTCAAGGAATGTGTCGATGAATGAAAAGACCCTCAGTAACCTCGGTCCCGACAGTGACTCTAGTAAAACGGTATGTGAGCCAACTATATTTCACCCATCTAGTTCGGCCATTTTTTAACCCAATGCAGACAGTAATTTCTTGTTTCTATCTGCATTGCAGTCTTCTTCTCCTTTAAGTATGCTTGTTCGAGCGGTTCTATTAGATAAAAAGGCCGAAGAAGTTCCCAGTGTAAGTAGAAATGTGCATGGTTCTATTCATATTTTAGAGAACTCCCTCGCGAATCCTAGTGAAACATTTACACCTTTTTCTGGGTAGGCAGTACGAAATAGATAAACTTGTTGTTTGAACATATAAATACAAGTAATTAATATTAATTACTGTTTTTTGCACTCCTCTTCTACTATAATAAGGATTTAATATAAATCTTAAGAAACTTCCACATGATTGGGTTCTAATTTTATGGCGGGAGGCGAGAGGGGCACCTTTTGCTCCAAATTTTTAACTTTTGTTGTCTCAGTCTTAGTTTTACCAAACCTTTTTTTTTGGGTGCTTGCAACAGCTCGTAGAATCTGTGCTGACTAAGGTTATGGAGGAGTTTGAGCATCGAATTGCAAACCAAGTTGAAGTGGTATGCTTGTTATCTTCTGTATTTCCTTTTTGTCAGTAGCTTCTTTCAAAAGACAATACAGACAGAATGCTTAAAGAGCTTGATAGACCTGTGATACTTTTTAAAGTTTAACAGCTATCCAAGGTGTTCTTAATTGACTGAAACTTCTATCTTATTTGTCTTGCAGAAGAAAACATCATCAAAAGAAACCAATTTTTTGCAAGGAAACAAGGTTCTTCAGAAACAGAATTCAGGTGACTCAAAGCTAAAGGTAACTTTACTGGTGGTACTGAATTTATTGAAGTATCATTGGAATATGTAGGATAGTGATAGCTTAAAAAACAATGTGATGCATTATAGAAATTAATCTAATGTTTCTTTCTATTTTTGCCTCAATATTAAGATCGAAGACAGAAATGCTGCAGAACCAAAGAAAGAGCAGTGTTTTCCTAATAATTATGTCTCTAATGAAGAATCAGAAAGAAGATCTATGAAACAACTGATAATCATTGACGGACAGCATAGAGATATAAAGGTGAGACAAGGTTTTCCTTTTGTCTATTCTTTTTTCACATAGATATATTTTGTATTTTGCAACTTACTAAGCTGATTAATAATCTTAATCTTGCAGGAGCTTAAACAAACTCTTTCTACTACAAAAGCTGGTATGCAGTTTATGCAAATGAAGTTTCATGAAGAGATGCAAAATCTTGGTAAGTAATCTATTATCTTAAAAATCAATTTTATAAAAATATACATGCCTCTGAACCTAGGGTTTCGGTAGGGATGATATAAAAAATGTACCTTATACTGAGTGTGTACTCTTTTATTGAAGGTCTGCACATTCATGGTCTAGCTCATGCTGCTTCTGGATATCATAAAGTGCTCTTGGAAAACCGCAAACTTTACAATCAAGTACAGGACCTTAAAGGTACTAAATTTATCATCACTGTCCTGCAGATATGTCTATCATGTAGCTTCTAAAATTATCTAATGATTTTGTTGCCTAATGGTCAATTAGGAAATATTAGGGTAAGATATGTCTATCATGTAGCTTCTAAAATTATCTAATGATTTTGTTGCCTAATGGTCAATTAGGAAATATTAGGGTATATTGTCGAGTGAGACCCTTCTTGGGAGGCCAAGCAAACTATGCGAGTACAGTGGATCAGATTGAAGAAGGAATAATAACCATTAGTGCTCCATCAAGACATGGAAAAGGCCATCGATCCTTTAACTTCAACAAAGTATATGGACCCTGTGCAACCCAAGGTTAGCTATATTTTCTTTAGTAAATTCCGAAGTCGTGTCTGAACTTTACCTGAGTGTAACACTTTAATGGTTGGATTTTCATATTCGCAATTTGATGGCCAGATATTACCTTCGTCTTTCAAAAACGGCCAATCACTAAAAGCAATCTATGGCCACCAAATTGCAAACTTGAATATTTAGCCACCAACATTATGTTATTTATAGTCCGCCTAGGCGCCTAGCAATTTCAATTTAGCCTTCTAGATCGAGTTAGATATACATCATCCAGTTTGAATTCTTAATTTTGCTCTTTTATGTGGCAGGAGAGGTATTTTCAGATACTAGGCCACTGATACGTTCAGTTCTTGATGGTTACAATGTTTGTATATTTGCCTACGGTCAAACTGGTTCAGGGAAAACTTACACAATGGTGAGATATACTGATGATCCTCACTTAAAGCAATGTATTATCATAGGATACACTTGACTAAATGGGTTTCTTTTTTCATGTTTCATGTTCAAGACTGGACCTAAGGATCTAACGGAGGATACTCTAGGAGTTAATTACAGAGCTCTGAGTGATCTGTTTCTTCTTGCTGAGCAAAGAAAGGACACATTCCAATATGATGTTTCTGTTCAGATGATAGAGATTTATAATGAGCAAGTTAGAGACCTCCTAGTTGCGGATGGATTCAGTAAAAGATATCCTTCACTACATCAATTATTCAATTTAAAACTACATTGCATTTTGCAACTTTATAGAAAGTATTTTATTTATTATTTTCATAAAATTTGGTTCTAGTTTCTTTCTTAACGATTTAATACATTAGAAATTCGCAATAGCTCCCAAACTGGACTTAATGTCCCGGATGCAAGCCTGCTTCATGTCACGAAACCTTCCGATGTGATTGATCTAATGAATGTTGGACAAAGAAATAGGGCAGTTGGTGCAACAGCCCTTAATGATCGAAGCAGTCGCTCTCATAGGTATGAGTATATAAATAGTCTGTCAAGCAACGTCGTCTGCATATGCTAATATTAATTTTAATGATCGAAGCAGTCGCTCTCATAAGTATGAGTATATAAATAGTCTGTCAAGCAACGTCGTCTGCATATGCTAATATTAATTTTTCATGATGCAGTTGCTTAACTGTCCATGTCCAAGGAAAAGATTTGACATCTGGAGCAGTTCTTCGTGGATGTATGCATCTAGTTGATCTGGCAGGAAGTGAGAGGGTGGACAAATCTGAAGTGACCGGAGACAGATTGAAGGAGGCACAACATATTAATAGATCTCTTTCTGCATTAGGCGATGTAATAGCTTCCCTTGCTCAAAAGAATTCACATGTGCCTTATAGGAACAGCAAACTAACCCAATTGCTCCAAGATTCACTTGGTAAAGAAATTTAGTTATTTATGTGGAGAATCTGAAAGCTTGGTTTTCTTACCTATACTTTCTACACATTTCTAACTGCTGTAATTTATTTTAGGTGGGCAAGCTAAGACACTTATGTTTGTTCACATAAGCCCTGAGCCAGATGCTGTTGGAGAAACAATCAGTACTCTTAAATTTGCGGAGCGGGTTGCCACAGTAGAACTTGGTGCTGCACGAGTGAACAAGGATACTTCAGATGTTAAGGAACTAAAAGAACAGGTATTAAAGTATTTGGATTATCTTTATTTTTTAAACTACTCCTTTTTTGGGGAACAAACTTTTACATTGCTAATGGTCACGCGTCAAGTTAAGCAAAGAATTGTAATATTGTGACAGATTGCCAGTCTTAAAGCAGCCTTGGCAAGGAAAGAAAGAGAACCTGAGCCTGTTCAAAGTATGATGTCAGGAAGCCCATGTAGCATGTCGTCGCCTTTCCAGTCCAACAAGCGGGTTGATGTTTTCTCTAATTCAAACAACCGAAGAAAACCAATGGAGGAAGTTGGCAATATAGAGGTAAATCTCAATGTTATTGTTGTCCTTTTAGTTGATCCTACATCTTGAGTTCTTTTACTTGCAAGTTGCAAAATCTTGCCAATCGTAACCTCTCTCAAGTTTCCATTCTAATAAGAGTCAAGAAAAAGAAATCTGTGATGGTCAACAGTGCATAACTAAAATCCTTGCCATCTTCCTTACATTTGTATTAAAATAAATGTAAATGATCCTCATTTCGATTGATGTGTTGATGTATCTATGAATTTTAAAATCTTAACTGTTTTCTAGCTTTTAAAATGCCAGCATGTACATATTTATAATTAAGATGCCACCTTAATTTACTTAGCAAAAAAAAAAAAAGATGCCGCCTTAATTTGGAATTAAATTTAATCATCATTCTTTTCCTTTATGTAACAAGTTTTAAGATAGCAACGGAAAATTGGAAATGTCTTCACTTACTTTGGCGTTTTAGAGTGAGGTCACATGGTCTACTAGGGAGTGTCGGATGATGCTCATTAAGTTGCAAAATAACAATTTTCACTAGTATGAGTGCCAATTTTGAACTTCAGAAAAATTTTCACATATATTGTCATAAGATCGATTCTCTTACATAGAATATGTCATGTAAGTTTGTACGCAGGTCTATATATTGCAAAGGTTAAAATTTCCGAAATATTTCTGATCTATGTCATTGACATTCTTCAAATAGCTAATTGAAGGCAAATCTTGGGGTCCTATACCCTACGCAGATCATATGCGGCAGATGTATTGATCAAACCTCTGCTAATTTGTTTTATTACTGTTAAGTTTTATTTATTTGTTGAATATCTACCACATTATGTAAATTACATGTTTTTATATGTTGAACAAAAGGGCATTTAAAGACTATAATTATTGAAGAGAAAAAGGTCATCTAAAGCTTATTGTTACTTATATAGATCCGAAACAACTCTTCAACTAGACAAAAGAGTCAAAGCTTTGATCTGGACGAGCTATTGGGAAATTCCCCACCATGGCCTCCAGTCAGTAGTCCTGGTCAACAATATGGGGAGGAAGATAGAGACGTTGGATCAGGTGACTGGGTAGACAAGGTAATGGTGAACAAGCAAGATGCTTCAAGAAGAGTTGAAAAGCCTTTGGGATGCTGGGAAGCAGATGGCAACACGGGTGACGTATTTTACAACAAGTACTTGTCAGATTCCTCAAAAGCATACCCGGATCAGTCGTATAACATGTTCTCGTCAAACAACCAGTTCGATATTGCTACTGCAGACGATTTAGATGAGCTTGATGCTGCTACCAGCGATTCATCTGAACCAGATTTGCTTTGGCAATACAACCATTCCAAGCTATCCAATTTAGCAAGTGGGATTGGGTCAAAGATTCAAAAGTCTAACCCAAATCCAGGAAAAAGCCCAGATTTAAGGTAAATGTACTCATGTTTGCATTTGCATATAACTTCAGTTAACATGCAGCATTAACCTGTTTACTTAACTACTTTGATTCTGAATTCTTGCAGCAAGAGTATGATTCCTAAAGTCAGGCCTTCACCACCTTCAAGAAAAATGGGAAATGTGAATAAAAACACTCCACTGCGAGCTGGGAGGCAGGCAATTGCTTCAGAAGCTAAACGAAAGGCTGGGAATATGAAGTAGGGATTGTCAATGCAAATATTTTTCCATATTTTTTTATTATTTTATTTGGAAAGTGAGTGAGAGCTTTTATATATAGTTTTTTCCAGGCTTTTTTTCTTTTATTAATTTGTAATGTATATGTCAAATACAGCAATAATTCCAGTTGCTTGTATGTTTTCAGTGTTGCAGTACTTTTGGAACCCCATTTTTTAAAACTCAACTAATAGAAGTACTGATATTAACGTTATATATATATAAGATATATGTGTGTGGATGTATAACTTTTAATAGATTAGAATGATATCCTGCACAACTTTAAACAAGTTATGCGATTGAACATCAAACGAAGTGAGCCAGGAAACTTAAACAAGCAGATGCCTAGAAACAAAAATGGATTTTGTGCAAGCATATAGCATTCTAAACAGGGTCATGATAATACATTAAGCTCTAAGTTATACGAGAAACATATTCTTGATTTCATTATTTCTAGATAACGAGGGACATTTCAATTTGGCGGGAAAAAATGTCTCGGAAAAACTGAAAACAATTTGACCAAGAAGAATGTGATGACGAATCTGCACTTAGTGAAAACAATAATTGTGATACGTGTGTGCATACGAAGATGGAGATGATGATGATGAAGATGAAGCGGTTGTACTGCTAGGGTCTGTTGAAAAATTTAAAGTATCAGTAATGGTCATTGTTGCCTCGTATGTTACCTAGCAGAGCTGGAGCCTGGAGGCATTTCAATAACTATATAAACAATAATGTTATATAGGTAATAGGTCCACTAAGTAAGGACGAGTTATATGTTGGGATGGGAGATTTTTTCTGAATTTTTTAATCGAGAGGTTGAGGTTGCACTATCTTTGGTGATACTGGTGTTAGGATTGAGCCCTGCAAAAAGTTGCAGGCAACACCCTCTGTCCATTATCTCAATCGACATTGTTAAGTAGGATGAATCTGAAGTTGACACACGGGTGTCTGAAGTGATGGTTGTGCTGTGGCCATGTCATCAGTAAGCCATGTGGATGGAGGAACCAATCACTGCTCGATAGTTTTGAATTCTTTTAGCTGAATATGATGAATTGTTTTATGGTTGAAAACAGGAGATGCAGTCTTGCAGACAGTAAAAGTTGGGCCACTTCCAGGACAATATTTCCAGAGTTCCCGGGCAAGTTTTAAGGTGATTGGTTTACCTGAAAATTGAGGAACTTTTCTTTCCCTCTCAACGCTGAAGCAAGATACTATAACAGAGAACTTTATTCCTCGAGTTATAAAATATATGATATACTGGTGGAACAATGCTTGAAAAATGGATAAGACCTATTACAAGCTAGTATGGTCGTATGCTTTAATCAGTTATTCCGATCAATTAAACTTAACAGAGTAGTTGAGTTTCAACAGGGATTTACGATGGTAGTACAAACCACCTTTCTACGTGCTTGATTTTAATTTATTTGTGACAACTTTACAAGTGGAAACTGCAAACATCAGCATTACTTCTACTCAAAGTGCGCAGTCTGTTACACCATAGAAGATTCCTACTAACAAGACTTCAGGATACAGTTTGCTGATAACCTTTCTCCAGTCTTTACGATATCGGGAGACTAGGAGTTCAACTAGTGTATGCCGCTGACTAGGTTTTACATTTGAATTGATATTGTGTCAAGTTATCAGTAACTTGTGCCAAAGATGTGAGTGACAGAGTGGTATTTGGTTGTCGTCTTGCCCTAAGATTTACAGAACTGATAAAAACTTTTAGTACTCTGTAAAAACTCTACGTTTTGCAAATGTTATATTGTTCAACTCCTACGCAAATTGGATCGGCTCCATGCATGCATTATTTAGTTCAGTATTGTAACTTATATAGTATTATTATCTTTTGCTGCACAAATTTTTTAGCATTATTGTGGTTGGGGGGTTGCTCAGGTCTCAATTTGAAGTCGGTATCATGTTCATCTATTATTCCAATTTCCAAATATAATTGACATACAAATAAGCTGTCAGTGTATTATTGAATTTTGTCTAATTAACCATATTATAGGCATTGTAGGTATGCTATGGCCAGAGCCTTATGGCCCATGTCAAGTTTCCGGCCATCAAACAATCATTCCTTGATGAAATTGCTGTGGTGGACCTCGCTGCTTTGAGCTTCTGGTATGGAGAGTTATCTTAATCCCCTCTCTCTTCTCAACCAGAACTTAATTTTTCGAAAATGTGTAAAACGATTCTATCTTACAAGTTACAACCAATTTGATATGTCTAACCTTCCGAATATGGTTTGTTTGTTTGTTTATTTATTTTGGTTTCAAATTTCGCGGCAGCTCCTTGAATCTTGTTCTGGCAACCATGGTCATTTATGCAGTTGCAGAATGGCAACTTCCTTTTCACTGGACTGCAACAATGGATAATTTATAATTGGATTTTCCGATCCCTCATACTTTAATGTTTCTGATCACATGGTGTGTAGATACAGTAAGAAATTGATTACATAATATAGAGACAGCTCAGATGTCCTTGTTTAGCTGTTTGTTTTCGAACGTTGCTTGGCAGTTGGTGCCCGATTATTAGTACAGTATTATGGTCGCTACTCTTCATGTTGAAGAAAAACAATTATGATTCTGACAACTGTATTGTGAGAACAAAGGGTACAATTTTGCACATGATTAGATTACTTTCTGTTTCATCAGAATCTATTGAAAACATGCTTGGCACCAAACCAAGTTACAAAATCAACAACATCAGGAATGTAACCTGATAAACCTTCTCATTATTATGTACACCAAGAATAAAACCTAATCAGACCACTTATTGTAAAAACATGTAGGAGAAAGTGATGATTTGGTTCCCACAATGAGAACAAGAACATTTCACCCATAATAGAAAATCATAGGGCTCCCCCAACTTCCCGTTACGAAAAGTAGAATGTAAGAAGGCCTAAATAGTTCAACAACACTAACAGCCATATTATTTCGTACAAAATGCAATTATTCTACTTGACTTTGATAAGATCGTAAAAATATTTATTCCAGCGAAAATGTACTATTCAAAGATTTATCACTATGCTCATTACAGAAATTTACACTGGAAAGAAAATGAAAGAACTTGGGAGATAAATTAATATAAAATGAATTACACTTCGATCTGAATCATACTGCACTACCAAAAATTTTCTCACAAAATGAAGAAAGCAAGGCTGTACACATGCAACTGAGTGCCAAATGACACTTTGATTTGAAGGGAATATGTAGCAAGACAGCGGACAAGTCTGTATGTTTAAGTGGAGGGGATGGTATGAAGCATTCCATGTTGCTTCTTATTGGAGATTACGCGCTAAAATGGACTGATGTGGTGATGGAAATTTCATAATGTACAGATTTGATTGTAATAAATATTTTGATTTCACGTATAGGCATCACAAGACAGAAGCGTGACTGCTTGGGTGAAAAAGGAGAGAACAAACAGAGGAAGGAGAAGAATGTGAGTTCTGCAGGGCAGGACATGGATCGGGATACACATTTTCTGAAACACCTGACACATCTGAACATAGCCATGAAGCAGGTGCATAAGAAGTCGTGGTGAAGGAAATATTTGATAGACAAATTGCTGTGAAAGGAGATTCAGAAATCCCGGAAAAATTCCCTGCAATAGTGATATTTGTGCCAACTATGTCTTTAAAAGTGATGCCTTTGACCTCAGGAAGTGCATGAGGATCATAACTATCATCTGGGTGTGACTTGGACTGACCTGTTGCCAGGATCGCAGTCTTAATATTTTTAATTTTTGCATCTGAGATGTATATATCTTCTATAAAACCCCCTCTACCTATTGAAGTCTTCAATTCAATCCCAATGAACGAGTCGTGTAGGTCTATCTTCTCTACCAGAACATTGGAGATGCCACCAGACATCTCACTGCCAAAAGCCAATCCCGCACCTGTAGTAGATTGAACGCGAACTTCCCGGATGTGGACATCTGAGGTCGGTTTCCCAAGAGCAATTCCATATTCATCCCAGCCACTCTTTAGCACAATAGCATCATAACTCACACTAATGTTGCTCTTCTCAATGCATACATACTCCGAGGAATCTGCAAATTCAATTACCACCAGGTTGAGTGTATGCTTGCGTTATCGGTAACATACTTCCAAAATATACTTCATAGACATGTTTTTAAGTCCATAAACTGAATAAGCATACCTGGTACTATTCCACTAGTGTAAGGTGATTCTGGTGAAGCATAAGCTGTAACATTTTGAACTAAGACATTGCTGCAACGCAGATTACAATGTCATAAAACAGATGAATTCAAGGAATTCATAAGCGAAACAAGTATCTGAAAGGGGTGAGCAAATTACCTGCAATATACAGGATGAATGTTGTAGGATGGGGAGTTTAAGAATGTTAGATTTGAAACAACCACATCCTTGGAGCTTATAAATTCCACCAGGTGTGGTCGACTATAATTCAAAGAATTAGAACTAAACTGCTCCCACCACACAGAACCCTGACCATCTATAGTCCCATTGTCACCTGTGTAATGAATATTACGTGTACATCTATGAGAACATATAGAAAATAAGAACTCTCAAAAGAAAGATACAACAGATTAATTCAATGAAAGGGTGCTCCTACCTGTAATTACAACATCGACTAAATTATTTCCAGTAATTAAGCTTTGATATCTACCACCTGGATGTTCAATACCACGTCCATAAGACGGAAGGGCGTCAACAACCTCCCAGTGAGCAATATCCTATGAAAGGAAATTTTATCAGATAATAGTATATTAACAGATACAAAAAAGTGCGACCAGATAAGTAGTAAAGACCACTTAGTAACCTCAGTATGCAGAAATGAGCTTGCAATTAGTTATAGATATTATAATATTATTATGCATATTTCACACTAAATGAGTAGAATTTATCACCTGCGATCCAAGAATAACTGCTTCTTTTTCCAGAAAGAGGGTAAGGTGGCTGGTAAGGTTGAAACTTCCAGTAAGCCACTTACCGGATGGGACATAAAGCTGGGCACCACCTTTGTCTGCAAAGGACTTGAGATAGAAAATGGCATTTTGGAAGGCAATTGTGTTTAATGCTTTCCCATCCCCAACTGCCCCAAATTCCAAGATAGATACACTGTGAGGCCTGGGTTTGAGAGGCCCATTAGATTTGCATTGTCCAATATTATCAGCAGCGGAATGTTGAACAACATGACTCAATGCAACAAGTAATATCAGAGTCACCTGAAGAAAACGGATAATCAAGGAAAAAAGGTAAACAGAAATGTAAAACATTGTCAACACCTGGTGTTTATTTCTCTGGAATATATTTATGATATTTGGATCTCACTTCTAGACAATAGTGCAATTAAATATAAGAAATGCACCACACAAACCAAAACCTATACATTAGCAACAATGTTGTTCAAGGTCACTATTTATTGGCTGACAAGTATGACAAAACAACAATGCCAAAATGGTAACTGGGAATCATCAACCATGTGACAAGCATAGTAAAATAAAGCTTTTCAAAGTATGCAAACTATTCAGTAGTGAAAATTGCACAGTAGGACAAGTTGTCTGAACAGCCCCATTGACTCTAAAACTTAACCTGCAGTTGCTAAAGAATAATAAATTAACCAAGTACTACAAAATTGTAAGCACTAAATTTGCTTTCATGATTGAATACAAATGGAAAAGGAAAGGTAATCATTTTGAAACCAGTTGCTATTTACATATAGCAAAAAATCAGTTTAGAGAAAAGAAACACAGTATCCTATAAGAAGTGTAAAAGCCAAAATCAAAAGATAGTTGTGTGTGTGTGTGTGTGTGTGAAATAATTGAGCAAACTAGTGTTATGTTGCCTGCAGGCATTACTAACCCAAAGAGGGATCTGACTCAAGGTCACAAAATTAGACCCAATACCATAACAATCAATGTTGATTTGATTCCATTCTTGGCAAAACAGCATTAAAGTTGCAAGACAAAACCATAATTTATAAACAAGTCTATTCAAGTTGTTTGAAATATACACAATGCACACCAGTAAACAAACACTATAAGAACAATTAAGATCAAATCATTAACCACAAATAACAAAATCACTCATAAATAATTCAAACACAAACACCCACTTCAAAACCAAGAAATTACAGGCAAATTCAATCAAACAAACCAACAAAAATCACAAAATTACCATAAAGAAACGATCTTTACTCAATGAATGATCAAACAAAAAGAAAAATACCCATCATGAATTAAGCAATTTAACAAATACCCACTACGCAAAAAACAAAAGGGGATCAAGAATTGATGATAAAAATGCAAACTTGATGATAAAAATGCAAACTTTATGAATTTAAAGAAACGTACTTACTAGCCTCTTCATGATTCTCTTGACTCCTCTTGGCATTTGCAGAGGAGGAAGAAGAAGAAGAAGAAGAAGAAGAAGAAATAAGGGGAGAGAAAATGGTGAAGTGATGATGAAATTAAAGAGCAAAAATAACGGATGGTAAGAGAAAGAGACAGCTCAGAAAATAAAGAAAAGACAGCTCCTCTTTCACTCTCGGTGTATACTCCATCTTTCCCCTCGTTTCTTTAAGCTTTCCTTTTTTTTACGTATGTTTCAATTTTTTACATTTCAATTTTTTTTTAAAATATTAAAGTTTATAATATAAAAATTAATTATATTCACTACTTTCTTTCGTTATTTTCATTTTATACATTAAATATTGATTAATCCCACCACTTTATTCGTTTTTTTACTTTTCTTCATTAAATTATTTTTTTTCTTAAAAAAATCCTATGTGGCATAATTTATACATAATTTATATAAAATATGAAGCTCGCAAATCCCTTAGATAAATTATAGCCCATTAGCTAAATTATATTCGACATTGGCTAAATTTGTCGAACCTATAAAGAGTCGTAACTGTACATATAAATTTAATATTTATAGCCACTCCCATTGAAGCACATTACCTTACCTGTTCGACAAATTTTAGCCAATCACTATTTTGTAGTATTTTAGCAAAAAAATTTAGCCAATTCCATCGGAAATGCTTTAACCTCAATGTTAAAAATTGAGGGAAACGGAGGAGTACAATTTACAACAACAAACTTATGTAAGTATAGATGGAAGTATATATTGTTTCATATGTGACATATTAATCAGTTGTGTTTGGTAATAGTGTGAGAATAAATAATGTAAAAATGGTAAGTGATTTTGAAAATTAAAAATTAGTAGATTAATCAGTGTGTAATTTAAAACGGCTATTGCCGACAGAAGAAAGTAATTAATGGTGAGGATTAGGGAATTAATTAGGGGGATTAATTAGGAGAAATAATTAAGAGTGGGAAGGAGACAATGGCATTTTGGAATCATGTGTATGCATGGACAGCGAAGAGTCGCATGTGGCTCAGCACAGCATGTGGGACCCTTGCTCCAATCATACATTTGAATTGCCAGCCTGGACCCTTCACTTGCCAGATCATCTTGGGCCGTTGGGCCGTCAAGTTGGACCCACTTATTTCTTTTCAAGCTTATCAATTTTTTATTTTCTTTTTCTGCTTTATTTTTTTCATTTCGGCAGGAGTTGTTATTTACTAAAAAACATCAAGTTTTCTTCTTTTCCGATTTAACAATTCAGAACATTTATAATAGTGATGATTAAATTGGTTGTCTATGTTGATATAAATTAATCTCTCATGTCATGTCACTGCTTGGAGAAAAAAAATTGAGTAAATAATGTTTTAGTCAGGAATTGAACCCCTGACATTCGTTAAATAAGTCATCCTTCTAACTATTGAGCTACATGATTCTTTTTGATTTTGAACTAAAAATCATATGACATAAACCTCATATCTTTCTTATCATATATTTATTATTATTTAAATTTTTGAGTAAAAATTAAGGTGATTTATAATATTTATTAAACTTAATTTTTTTAATACCTAAAATATCATACAGAATCATATATACTACCAGTCTTATAAAATATTAATATTAAGTTTTAAAAACAATATTATGTGTGGTGTTTTTATCTTTCTTTTAACTAAACAAATATTTTGTATATGTATTGATAGCTATAATATATTCTATTTTCTTGCATCAGAGCAGAACTTTTCTTGTACTACACAATATATTTGAATTATTCAAATATTTAATATATAAAATGTATTATTAAACATTAATATAACATAAATAACATATTACAAGTAGTTTATTTACATATTTATGACTTATTTATTTTTAAATTAATGAAATTAGTGTTAAAACATGTGTAAAAATTAGACAATAATTTAGGTATGGGCGATCGGTCACTTCGGGGTCGGGGAGACTCCGAACATGAACTCATTCATCGAACCCGTCTCAATCCTCGAATGAGAATTACTTTATTTATCGCACAATAATCATTGTTAAATATCACATATTGATAACATGTATACATGATATTTATAATTATTTGTTCTTATCTATACTACAAGTATAAAGTCAGTGTGATGCATACGACATTCATATTCTTCTTATTTTACGTTTATATTTACTTTGTTTGAAGTTCATCTTAAATTTGAATAGTTTTATGTGATTGTTAAACTTAATGTTGAATTGACGTGTGTGTTTCTGTTTGAGCGTGATTAAATTGTGTTTTAAGAGTTTTGTGCTTAACAATATTTTAAAAATATATTTAATTAAAATTGTTGTTTTTAATAAATTAAGGTCAAATTGCAAAAGAAAAGGGACTAAAGTGCAAATATCAGAATATGAATGTCGTATTGACCTACCGACTACCAAACTATATTTTGAATAAAATTGTTGTTTTTAATAAATTAAATAAAGTAGTAAAAATAAAAGAACTAAAGTACAAATATCAAAATATGAGAACCGTACCGACCGACTATAAAACTTTCAATGTTTCAGTTTTAATAATACAGTATATATATATATATATATATATATAATAGGAGTGACTAAATTTATAATTAGATTAGATGCATTATATATATGACACATTTTTTGTTATTGTCAAATGAATTTTAAATTAATTTTATTAATTAATTATTTGGAATTGAATTAATACACACATACACACACACACACACACACACACACACACACACACATATATATATATATATATATATACGTGTGTGTGTGTAAAATAACTAAAAAAACATAAATAAAACATATGAAAAATTATTTGTTTTGAGTTAAAATATTGTAAAAGGCGAGATAATAAAAATAAATAGATAGTACAACAGAACAATTAAATGAATTATATATTCTAAAATTTTGATAATAATTTGTGTAAACAATAAACAGATTAAAATATATAGTCCATAACAAATTTAAAAAAAATATGATATTGCATATCGTACATTATGATCAGATCAAATCACATTATATAGTCCGGGTTATTTAAAATTATAGTCCCCGATCAATCAAATTATCTATATAAATTAAAGTAAGTACATTGTAACAGACGAAAAAAAATGTGCAACCATACCTAGAAAAAAAAAAGTAACCGCAAAAAATAGAAATTTATGTTAATTGCTAGAAAAATGACCCGTGTTTTAATTATTAAAGATGTGTATTTTGAAAAAAAATAAAGGATGAATTCATTATCAAAACATAGACAGAACTCAGAAGGCATATGAGCAATTTTAACTTACGATGATAAAAGCAAAAAATATTTATCCATCCATAATTGATCAATTCTCAAGTTCAGAGTTAAAAAAAGTCTGTTTTTTTGAAAGAATTGAAATACATCGAAATGGTACCAAACATACTTAATAATAGAATGATTTGGCACAAGGTAGTTCCATTTAAGTCAATTAGCTATATTGTCATATGTTCTGAAAGTTAGGTAGACAGGGGAAGAGAAATAAAGGTAAAAAATGCTTAAAATTAAGAGGTCGGAAGAAAAGACATAAAATAAAAGAGTTACAAAGAAAGTTTTAAGAACTGAAAACGCAAGGCCTAAGTAGAGTATTAGAAGATTTAGGAAAGCTTTTGAGTAAAATCAGTACTAAAACCTACAATCTCATACTGCAACATCTTGAAGGCTATTTAGTTTCTACCTTGAATATTGTCGGAGATGAACTAAATGAATGCATCATTTTTGAAGAACTGGACAAATTTTAGGATTATAATTTTAAAAATGTCTTCTTAATTAGAAAACATCCATAGAACACTCTAATTTCATTCTATGATCCAAAACAAAATAAAAAACAGACATGATTTATCAAAACTACTCGTATTAGTTTTCACATTATAAACTTCAACATATTTAAGCAAGTACAACATAGTCATAACATTAACAATAAAAACTCTATGAACATCAAAAATATACAATCATATATGTCAAATGACATTGATAATGCGTAGTTTAGTTTAAAATCACAATCTAAGCTAGCGGCCCGTGCCTTGCACGGGTTTTTATGCTAGTAATTAACTAAAATTTGATCTATTCATAAGATGTTATATTTCAATGAAATTAATTATAATAGTTAGTATATTTTAAAAACAATAATTTATTATTTGAAATTGTTATAAAGAAAAAAATATAATTTCAAACACGTTTAGAGGTTAAATATATATATATATATATATATATGGGCGGTCTCTGTGAGTAACTCACTTATATGAGTAACCTAGTAACTCAACCTCATCCCTTAGATCAAAAATCAATACACGTCTCACAATACACGTCTTATATAATTTAAAGACAATGCACGTGTCTTAATCAGTTTTATATAATTTTTTTAATTAATACTTTTACTCATTTTTCATTTTAACTTTTATGCACCTTAACATATTTTTTTGACACATTTTATATATAATTAAAAAGTAGAATATATAATAAAAGGTATAAAACAAATTTTAAAAAAAGAGTGTTCAGTATTATTTTAATATATTCTATAAAATTACTAACAATATAAGTTTAAAACTAACTTGTGAATTTTGTGTTCTGTATAATAACTCAAATGATGTATCTATATTTATAATTACAACACTTAATTTTCGTAAAAAGATATCAAATTCTGTATATATATTTATAATTGCAGTACATAAATTCTGTAAAAAGATATATTGTTCTGTATTATTTTAATGTGTTCTGTATTATGTTTATAAAAATTTGGTTCTATATTTAAAATTTTAAAATTATAAATAATTTGAAGAATAAAATTTTTTAAACTTTATTATGTTATGTATATTGTATTTTATTAATTACAGAATTTTATGATTTTATGTTCTGTATGTGAAAAACTAAACTGAAAAATACATAACATACATGAATTATACAGTACATGTAAGTTGTTATGTTGTTGTTACGTGGTGTTGGTGTTTAAACGTGGGTCATGATCACGTGTAACCTAGTTTAAATTAACCAATGATAAAGAGTTACTAAGTTACTCAAACAAATAAGTTACTCACTGAACCCTTCTCTATAGGGATATATATATATATATATATATATATATATATATATATATATATATATATATATATAATCAATTTGATGAGGTTGGTGTGGATAAAGCTTGTTTGATTGGAGTGATGATTTTATAACATACCTTTTCTAAATTTTATTTTTATATGTCACATAAATTTTTAACTGAATTTTTCAGCGTTAGAAATGCTTTAAGAGAACAAGGATTCTAAGAGTAATCTCACAATTTTTTTCCTAAAATAAAAACAAATACATAAATATAATTAAATTTAGCCATTTAACCCCTATATGATATCATATAACATTGGCTATTCTATATGACATCATCCACCCTTACATGACATAGTCATGATATCATCCCCACGGATCTTATCCGTTGTGTTCCATTAACTTTTTGTGAAAAGAAAAGAAAAGAAAGTTGTGAATTTCATTTTTTTCAACTTGTTCCCAAAAAAAATTTAAACGGAGAAAGGAAAAGGTCTCTGAATATTTAGGAAGAAAATCTGTATAGATTTATCTCCAAAATCTTCTTTCCACTTTTGGAATGATTTAGAGAAAAAAATAACCTAATTTTCATTCTTTTCTTTTCTTTCATTGATTTCGGAACACAACATTAGTGATTAATAATATAATTTAGTGATCGACTGTAATTTAGTTATTAGTGATCGCAAAAAAAAATCACCCCGACCCACCCCGAATTCACCCATAATTTAGTGATCAGTATGTGATTTAGTGATCTATATAATTTAATAATTAGTAATGGGTAATTTAGTAATCGCCAACAAATTATTAGTATAACAAATTATTTTTATATTTAATAACTGTTAGAATATAATCTAGTGACTGTGACATACTTTTAGTTTGCATAATAAAATTAGTTATTATTGTTTAAAAAAAGAAAAATGCTAGGGAAACCAACAAAATGTCCCAAAATATTTTTCAAATTCATTCTTAATGGTAACATTCCTTATAAAAAGTATAAGCTCATCATACGGACCAAATAACGTTCTAATTAGCATGGTTAATTTTTTTTTTTATATAAATATCTTAACTATTGAATTAACAAATTAAAGAACAACTAACCAAACTACTAATAAAACTAATTTTTTGCAAGTGTTACTTTTAAATATTTTATTATTTTATTTTTAACTTTTTAATTTTTATTTTTGTTAGTTATATATAGGATACAGTTGATCTATTATATATTAAAGAAAAAAAAACTATAATACTACATATTTGACGAAATTTAATCTTTATTTACATTTTTTAAAATTAATATTATTAATATTTATTTTATTTTTTACTTGGCTTTTTTGCTTTTATTTTTTTGATGATTAATTTATGCATTCATTTCCTATATTAAATTGTTTAAAAAAATTATAATGAATAATTATTTGACTCGACATGATTTAATAATTTATAGGTTTGTTCTTGTCTAATTTTTAGTGTTTAGTGTCACATTTGAGGTAACTGATAATTATATATATGTCGTCTATGATAATTTTAGAAAAGGAAAAATTTTAGTTAGAAAATATAAAAAAAAACGCTTTGGCTAATAAAAGTAATCGGTTAATTAATATTTATATATTAGTATTTTATGCTACTAAATGGAATAACCCGTGATATTTTTTAGATTTTAGCTAGGAGAAATATTTGTTAGAAAATATAAAAAAGAATATACACATTGACAAAAAAGCTAATCGGTTAGTTATTATTAATTATAATATTATAATTTTATTTTATTATATTAAATTAAAATGCTCGTGATATTTTTGGAAAATGAGATGTTTTAGTTATGAAAAATAAAAAAGTAGAAATGTTAGTTATAAAAAAGAATATATGTTTTGGTTAATAAAGGTAATTGATTAATTATAAGTATTTTATGTTAACTAAATGAAATTGCACGTGATATCTTTGAAATTTTAGTTAGGAGAAATTTTAGTTTGAAAATATAAAAAAAATATACATTTTGGAAAAAAAATCTAATCAGTTAGTGTTATTCCGAGTTACACACTTACAGAATTGTAGGGGGGGTGAATACAATTAATTTTCAGGTGGATTGTTTTGTGATCCACCTGAGGTATATTATTGAAGAAATAATCTGTGATATTTGGTTACAAATACACCGCTGCTATTACAGTTCTTTGCTTCTAAGAAATGCTAGAGAGAAAACCTAAGCAAAGACAATGTAAACTGTTTTCTCTATTTTCAAAGAACTGCTACACTTGGTTATAAGACCCAATGTTAGGAACTATGTTGTTTCTTGATGATAACTAGACTAACTTAGTGAAAATTGTATAAGTAAAAATGTAGTCTTCAACGGATAACATGCTTTTGCAGTATCCGTAGAAGGGTAGCTTATCTACGGATAAGACTCAATGCAACATGCTTGTGTAATCCTAATGAACAATCCTGAGATGCAATCCTGAGATGCAATCCTGATGTACAATCCTGATGTACATTCTTGATATGCAATCCTGATATGCAATCCTGATGTACAATCCTGATGTGCAGTCCTGATGTGTATTCCTGATTTGTAATCCTGATGTAGAAGTTGGAGTATTAGTTTTTAGGCTGAAGAAGTCATGTTGACTATTAATGGATATGTAGAATAAGGAGGCTAATTGTAAATAGTCTATGCCTTGTAATTTTACATAAGTGAAATTGATTGTCTACGAATAACAACAATATTAGCCTTCTACGGATGTGGACAATGTACTGTCTACGGATAACAGTACTAGTCATCTACGGATGTGATCAAGATACTCTCAACGGATACAACTCAAATCGCTTCTACGGATACACTATGTACTTTGTGAAAGGGACAGTTCAGACATAGCACATGGGTTGACAGATTTCACAGAGCATGGAAACCAGCATTTCTGGTAAACTCACGAGAAGAAGAAGCATTCTGTTTTGTCTGGTCAAAAGTAGCATTTCTATAAAAGACAATCAGCCAAGAAGGGCAAGCTACCAACACATGAACCACTACTCAGAATGGAGAAACAAGGATTTTGAACAGATTTACTTTTTGTATTATTAGTTGTTCGAAATATCTTGTAAACTTGGGGTATATAACCAAGTGTAGCATTTTTCTAGAACTCAAGAAATCAGTTAGACAATCTAGAGAGCTCAAAGCAATCCTTTGTAAATTGCTGAAGCTAGAATAGTGTGTATGCAGCTGGGTGTTTATTCATAAACATCATAGAGATTTCTTCTAATAAAAATCTCTCAGGTGGATAAATCAATCCACCTGAATTTTTAATTCTTGTGTTAGTTTTATTTGTTTTTTTTCTGTTCTTGAATTTACTTTCATATATCTTCTGTCAAAAACAAAAGAATTTTTAAAGTGTTAGGCCGAATACAGAATATATAATCAAGTATGTATTAGAATAACAATCAAGAACACAAGTTTGTAAATCAACAAACTGAATTATATTAAATAATTCTCTCTTAGTGATGTTAATGAATCACAAAGAGCTACTAGGTTACAAGAATGATGTATTTGATAATCGCATCCCTTCTAGGGATAACCTATCTGTGTTTATATAGTACACAGCTACATACAATCCTTCTCTAATTGATATTCCTATAAGTTAGCTATACAATTCATATCAATTAAGGATTGTTTCTTATCTTCTATTCCGTTTCCTTAGCTGTATCAATATATTCTGCTTCTTTCCATCTTCAGAATATATTGCTTCTAGAATATTCAATTCTGCACCGACAGCTAATTCAACTATCACCAAGTCAGACTTTAACAAACTCTGACTAGCTTCAATGTAAACTCTGATGATCACCTGTTGCTTAAACACTGATGAACAAACGTCAGCAATTATATCTAACAATCTCCCCCAACTTGTGCATAATAAAAATGTACAAGTTAAACAGATAATTGATGATGTCAAAACATATAACAAATGCAGTGTTTAATATATCAGAGTTTAACTTTAACTTAGAATAGAAAACTTAAAAAAAAACTTACAGTCAGACTTTATTTGATTTCTTGAATATCAGGAACAGTTCTGAGATAATCCATAAGAAGTCTTCTTTCAGCCCTTTCCAGCTCTTCAACCATAAATTTCTTCAACTCTCTCAACTCTGGATCAGATTCTCCAGTCTGATAAATTGCAGCTCTCAAAGAATAGATGGAATTTTTCCTCATCTCATTCCCTAGCCTAATAAAATATGATTTATCAGATTCTAGATTGAATTCTAAGACTTTAACTCCCAGATCAGTCCTTAGTCTTGCACTGTTTCTTTTCATTTCTACAATCTTTCCATAAGCATCTCTGTACTTAGGAATATATGCACTCGAGACTCCTCCTCCAAGCATTATCTTTGATTTCAGCATCCTTTCTCTGATAACTAAAGCAGCATAATGAGTACTTCTATTTTTGACTTTTAACAAATACAGAACATACTCCAATTCTTCATAAGATTTGAGATTGATGTCAGACTCTGCAACCTTGTAAACTCTTCCATCAGCCATAAAATACAACAAGAACTCTTTCTTTAACACTTTATGAAATATCATCTGAACAGATTCTAGCATATCAAGACTCTCTTGAGTAAAAATACCAGATACTGCCAGTGATGATTGATCTCCAGGCCTGTTGTTTATTCTCTTCTCCCTGTGTGATCCTAATCCAGATTTATCATAAGATTCTTTACCCAATACAGTTCTGGTTTCTGAGAAGTTAACAGTTTCTGGCTTCAGAGTTTCAGGAAGTATAGGTCTTCTAAAAGTATCTTGGAGTTGAGGTGCTAATTGAGTTTGCACAACATGAGCATTGTCAGAGGTTGTTACAACTTTAGTAGAAACATCAACTTGAGCAGCGTCAGAGGTTGATTTAATAAATTTTGATTCAACTTGAGCAATGTCAGAGGTTGAATAATTTTTCCTTGGTAACTGTCTTTCTTCTATCAGTTTACCCTTGCCCTTATCAGCGTTTGCTATTACAGACCTCCTGGTGTATTGTATACTCTGTTGAGTATTTTCCTTGATAGAAATTCCAGTTTCTTTCTTTCTAGGAGCCTTGACAGCTTTCTTTTTGTAAGTACCATCTTTCAATTTCTTCTCATGCTCTTCAGCAAGACTCAGCATTTCAGCTTCCATGTCTTCAACTGTAGCTTCATTACCGTGTTCTTCTAGAAACATTTTTGTAGCAATTTCTTCATCAGTAGATGGATTTGCTGAAATAATTAAACTCTTAAGTCTTGAACCACTGGCAGAGTTTGAGATTCCTTTACCAGAGTTTGTCAACCTATCAGAATTTAATCTTGATCTTCTTTGCCCTTGAGCAGAAATTTGCTTCCTTTCAGTTTCCTTGCTTCCACCATCAGCAGAATCATCCCTCCGTCTCAGAGTTTGAGTGTCTTTGCATTTGTCATTAGGTACACTCTCCCCCTTTTTGACATCATCAGAAAGTAGTACTGATGTCAGCAATTCTATAGCAGTAGAAATAGAATTCAATTGTGCAGACATGGCAACCTGATTCTCCTCAACTTTCCCAAGCCTCTTCTTAATTTCATCAGAATCCTTGGCTTGCTGCTTGAACATAACAGAATAATAAGACCTATCAGTCTTTAAGGTAAGATCCCTTAGACCAACTTCATTCCTAAGATTGGTAACCACTGTTTGTGTTTCATCAAACCTATTGTTTAAGGCTTTGACTTGAACCACAGTGGCCTTTAGACTTGTAAGAACATCAGAGTTTGAAATTTTCTTCACAGAGTCATTAAGAAAATCAGCAGCCCTCTGTGCAGAAAAGATACAATCTGCAGCAGCCCATCTATTGTAGTACATATCCTGAAAATGCTCAGCAGTAGCTCGATTGACCTCTCTTTCCTCATCAGAGTTTAATCGAATATCAGATAACTCTGGTATATCAGGATGTGAATGAGCAGAACTATCTTCAACATTGTCATCCTCTGCTGTATTCTCTGCAGGAACATTCTCAGCCATTCTTTCTGGATTATCAGAGTGGGCATTAGTATCAAACTCTGTTTCTTTTTGAACAATCTCAACAACAGATTGTTGCAAAGCTTCAAGCAAAATAATATCTTCAGAGTTTAGCTTATCAGCAGCCTCTTGTACATTCTCTGCTACAGCTTCATCAAGAATTGGCTCTGTAGCAACTGCTATCCTCTGATCAACCTCCTCACCTTTGTCAGAATGTAAATTGTGAACTGAAAGATTCTCTGTGTGAGAAGCAACAGAGTCTTCAATGACCAAGGTGGCTTGATCAGCTGCTACATCCTCAGTATCACAAATACTGATAGTAGGATGTGCATCTAGAATATCTTCATCAACAAAGAAATCCATTTTCTCAAAAACTCTGCTGTCAGAATGATCAGCAGCTTCCTCAACTACATCATCAGCCTTTGATGTAGGAGCTTCTACATCAGCACTTACCATTTCAGGCATAGGTGCTGCTTCAGCATTTACATTGGATGCACCAAAAATATGTGCAGCCACCAGTCTTCTTTTCCTTTGATGAAGAGTTTCATCATCAGTTTCACTCTCCTCATCAACATCATCAGTCTTTGCCCTGTTGGCCCTTCTTTTCTTTAACTTTTTCTTCTGAGGCATATCGTCAGTGTTTGATACCCCAGCTCCATTTGCTGATGGCTTCACTCTTGCAGACTTAACAGCTCTCAACTTAGACTTCTTTGACCTCTGTGATTGAGACACAGAAGGTCCAGCTTCAGCATTTGCAAGTTGTTGTTGTAGTGAATCTACTTGAAATTGTAGCACAAACTCAGGTAGCAACAAGACACCAACATCCCCCTTCTTGTTATCCTTATTAGTTAGATCAGAGAATATGCGTTTATGTAATTTAAAACAGGGAATCACATCATTCTCAGCTATCTCTACTTCGGAAACACATTCAGAGAATATAAATTGACAGAATCTTGCAAAATAAACTGCACCTCTGTTTTCAGTCATTTTTTCACCTATATTATTTAGAACTAGCCTAGCAACATCAAAATTACCTCCATAAAGAAGAGAATACCCGATTTGCAGACTATCAGTGGGAATTGCATCCCAGTTTGTGCACTTCTTTCCAAAAGCCCTGGTGATGCAATCGAAAAAGAAACTCCATTCCTTGCGCAAAAACGGCCTTTTCAGTTGACCAATCTTTGTCAATGGTCCAGAGTAGCCTATTTCTCTCATCATTTTAACCAACTCAGAATCGCCAACAGAGATTATGAAAGCATTGAAATCCTCAAGACCCAAAGCATCACGAACAGTTGTTGGAGTAACTGTAAATTCTTCTTCTTGAAATTCAAAGATTATGGACGGAGACCCAGACTCTCCTCCATTATCATACGTGCCTGTCTGCCAAAGAGTTCTGATTTGAGATGCAAACAGCTTCAACGGTGCGGTGAGAGCAGTACCAATATCAGAGTTTGACAAGAAATTCTGAATCAAATGAAACGCCTCCGGTGCGTTTTTTCATTTGCCAAAGGAGCAACATAGTTATTCGGAACAAATTCTAACCCAGAAGCAGTAAACATTGTTGTAGCCATTAGAAAAGTTTTGAAGAAAACAAGAAATAAGACAGAGAAAAGTGTAGAATGTATGCAGTGAAAGTGTTTGAGACAGTGTTTGTGAGTAAAAACTTATGAAAAGATGAAGTGTGTAAAAGAATGAACCGTTTATGTGTAGTAGGTTTAAATAATAATTGTGAAAATTAAAACCCAATCGTTTTAATCATTACTACACACAGCAGGCGTCTTTGAAAAATGTGTGAGTGGGACAGATGTCCAACATACATACGCTGACAGCTGTATGTAACAACTTCCAATACAGACGCGCAGTAAAAATAGCCAAAATTACCGCTTGTCACACTGTTCAAAACACTCAACCTCTCTCTCCTCTGTTTAATACAAAATGAACCGTTTGTAATCATACGCTTTCGAATTTCTAAACAAATGTCTAATCTCAAAATCATAAAATGTTTGAAACAAAGAAATTATTTTAACCATCAGAGATTAAAACAAAGTTACCTCGGCGTATTTCACACAATACCTCAGTGTTTACCATTTGTCCTTCTTTGTCAATAAACTCTTTTCTCAAACTGTACAGGTGTGAATAATTGTGTGTGCAATAGCAGAGTTTACCGAAATCAATATTTAGATTATCTCAAAGTGCATAAAATCCACAAACTAAAATAGTAAAAACTGATTGCTCAAACTCGCATCTAACATAAAATATGATTTTTATATCTAAACTCTGTATTTTGATATCCTTTCATTTGGATATATCTTTTATTTTTCACCCCCTTTATATAAATTTATTATTATTATTATTATTAATATTATTATTTTTTTATTATTTTTTTTATTTTTCCAGTAATCAGTGGTTAGCACTAGTCACCAAAAATCAAAGATTTTAGCCCTTATTTCATACAATAAGTTCCTGGATCTTCCTAGGCTCAACATGATCTCAAAGGAATTTGTGCTCTTTTTGGCATCTTTTGATATGAGGGTGAAATATTTGCTATTAATTAGCAGAGTTTAGACTTTTCATCAGTTAATACAATTAATTTATGAGAGAAAGTGCAAACAACTAATACAGACTCAGTGTATAGGATTAATAAACTAAGAGATGCTATAAATACAGAGACAGTATCATGCTGTGTTAACTTACTACACATATTTGAGATCAGAATCTATACAACTCTTAAGGATTCATAATTACTTACTGAGAATTATGCTTCATACAAATTTCTTCATTGGTCCATATGTTTCAGACAAAATTACAATCAGAGTATAGCATTAGACTGTAACTATCAGAGTATGACCAACACTTTATGACTAACAGAGTTTAGCATCAGAGTTTACTTTCAGAGTTTACTTTCAGAGTTTATGACACTGGTACTCATAACAGTTAACACATGCAAAGAATCATGAGCATAAAAATCAAACATGTATAGTTTTTGAGTCTAACCCGTATCTCTAGTCAAAACCAGAGATCATTCCAAGTTCATTTACCAATCTTGTAAAAGTAGCTTCACTCAAAGGTTTGGTGAAGATATCTGCAAGTTGTTGGTCTGTAGACACAAAATGAAGCTCAATGTTCCCTTCTTCCACATGTTCCCTGATAAAATGATACCTTATGCTGTTGTGCTTGGTCATGGAGTGCTGTACTGGATTACCTGTCATAGCAATGGCACTTTGGTTATCACAGAAAATAGGTATTTTAGAGTACCTCAAACCATAATCCAGCAACTGATTCTTCATCCACAGAATCTGTGCACAACAGCTACCAGCAGCTATATACTCTGCTTCTGCAGTGGATGTGGAAATTGACTTCTGTTTCTTGCTATACCAAGAAACCAATCTGTCACCTAAGAATTGACAGCTTCCACTTGTACTTTTTCTGTCTATCTTACAGCCTGCAAAATCTGCATCAGAGTAACCAATTAGCTTAAACTCTGATTCTCTAGGATACCACAAACCCAAGGTTATGGTTCCTTTGAGATATTTGAAAATCCTTTTTACAGCTGTTAGATGAGGCTATCTGGGATCTGCTTGAAATCTTGCACAAAGACATGTGGCATACATGATATCAGGTCTACTTGCTGTGAGATACAGAAGAGACCCTATCATGCCTCTATAGGTTGTCATATCCACCGTAGCACCTGTGACTTTGTCTAGCTTTGTTGCAGTAGCCATGGGAGTTGGAGCAGATGAACTATCAAGCATACCAAATTTCTTTAAAAGATTTCTGGTATATTTTGCTTGATTGATAAAAATCCCATCATCTGTTTGCTTGACCTGTAAGCCTAGAAAATAACTAAGCTCTCCCATCATGCTCATTTGGTACCTGGACTGCATAAGCTTTGCAAACTTCTTACAAAGTTTGTCATTAGTAGATCCAAAAATAATATCATCTACATAAATTTGAACTAAAAGC
The DNA here is from genome assembly GCA_030848705.1 of Heracleum sosnowskyi. NCBI lineage: Eukaryota > Viridiplantae > Streptophyta > Magnoliopsida > Apiales > Apiaceae > Heracleum > Heracleum sosnowskyi. Next base: position 107,087,854 of record CM061239.1, read on the forward strand.
AAATTATCACCAGAATTAAAATAAAACAAAGTTTTATCAATTGTACCTCTTGTGAACCCACTTTCTAAAAGAAATTGAGCAAGAGTTTCATACCATGCTCTTGGTGCTTGCTTTAGTCCATATAATGCCTTGTCAAGCCTGTAGACATAATCTGGATGCTTGGAATCTACAAATCCTGGTGGTTGTTCAACAAACACTTCTTCTTCAAGCTTCCCATTGAGAAAAGCACTTTTCACATCCATCTGAAAGCCTTTAAACTTCTTGTGTGCAGCATAGGCCAGAAACATTCTTATGGCCTCCAATCTTTCAACTGGAGCAAAGGTTTCATCATAGTCAATTCCTTCCTGTTGTGAATAACCTTTAGCCACAAGTCTAGCCTTGTTTCTTGTAATCACACCTTCACTGTCAGTCTTGTTTCTGAAAACCCACTTTGTACCTACAATTGATCTATTCTTTGGTCTAGGTACAAGTGTCCAGACTTCATTTCTTTCAAATTCATTTAACTCTTCTTGCATTGTTGTTATCCAGTTAGCATCTTGAAGAGCTTCTTCCACTTTCTTTGGTTCTGTTTGAGACAAGAAAGCATGATACAGGCATTCATTTGTAGTAGCACTTCTAGTTCTTACACTAGCATCATGATCTCCAATTATAAGATCAGGTGTATGTGCCTGTGTCCACTTTCTTGCTGTTGGTAAGTGGTTTCTTGCATCATTATTGAATCCTCCCCCTTGATCCATGCTTTCCTGATTCATATGTTGACTTTCTGCAGCATCTGAGGCTCCCCCTGAATTGGATGGCTCAGAGTTTGAACTGTCAGAGTTTGAATCAGTTTCCTCAACTGACTCACTTGCTGTGTCTTGTTGAGCTTCTTCATGCTCCCCCTCAACTGTTTCTCTATTTTGTTCAATTTGAGAATTTCCAGTTTCTCCAGTATTTACCAGTAGAGGTTCAGAGTATGCTTCGTCAGAGTTTGTCAGACCAGCTTCATCAGAGAATAAATCTTCATTTTCAAAACGTAGTTGATCATATTCATTTTCATCTTCAAGTCCAGTTATTTTCTTGTCATCAAATGACACATGTATGGATTCCATGATCACTTTAGTTCTCAGATTGTAGACTCTGAATGCTTTTGTTGACAATGGATAGCCAACAAAGATTCCTTCATCAGCTTTTAATTCGAACTTGGTCAACTGTTCAGGATGAGTCTTCAACACAAAGCATTTGCATCCAAATATATGAAAATATTTCAAATTTGGCTTCTTATTTTTCACCATCTCATATGGTGTTTTCCCATGCTTGTTGATCAGTGTAGCATTTTGAGTAAAACAAGCAGTTTGAACAGCTTCTGCCTAGAAATAAGTTGGTAATTTTGCTTCATCAAGCATAGTTCTGGCAGCTTCGATTAGAGTTCTGTTCTTTCTTTCAACAACACCATTCTGCTGTGGGGTTCCAGGTGCAGAAAATTCTTGTTTCACTCCTCTTTCCTTGCAGAAAGCTTCTATGATTGAGTTTCTGAATTCAGTTCCATTATCACTCCTTATAATTTTGACTTTGTGCTGTGATCCTTTGTCCAGTAGATTTACATGATCCATCAGAGTTTGAGCAGTTTCATCCTTCTTTGATAAGAAATACACCCATGTATATCTAGTATATTCATCAACAATTACTAGAGCATATTTCTTTCTGCCCATAGACATCACATTCACTGGTCCAAAGAGATCAACATGTAGAAGATGATAAGGTTCCACTACTGAAGATTCAGATTTGCTCTTGAAAGATGACTTCCTTTGTTTGGCCTTTTGACAAGAATCACATAGGCCATCTACACTGAGTATTGATTTTGGAAGTCCCCTTACAAGATCCTTTCTTATTAGCTCATTGATGTTGTTCAAATTGAGATGAGAGAGCTTCTTATGCCAATTCCAACTCTCTTCATTTGACATTCTTGCAGTCAGACACACTGTTTTTCCATCAGAGTTTGTTACCAAACTTGCTTCATAAATTTTGTTGCGCCTGTGTCCAACTAGAACAACTTTTCCAGTAGATTTACTGATAACTTCACAATGTTCAGTATGAAAATCTACATGGTTTCCTCTGTCACAGATTTGACTCACAGATAGCAGATTATGCTTGAGTCCTGAGACTAGAGCTACATTAGTGATGATGACACTTCCAAGATTGATATTGCCATATCCCATAGTACGTCCTATGTTGCCATCTCCATAGGAAACCTTTGGGCCAGCCTTCTCCTCAAAATCTGATAGCAGGGCTTTATTTCCAGTCATGTGTCCTGAGCATCCACTGTCCAAGATAAGGGTGCTCTCTTTTATGCCCTGCAATCACAACCAATTACAAAGGGTTAGTTTTAAGGATCCAGACTTGCTTGGATCCTTTGCCTTTCTTAACATTGTTAGCTTTTGCAGCGGAATCACTATCAACAGAGTTTAAACTAACATTGTCAGACTTTACACTTGCAGAGTTTGCCCTAACCCACTTCAAGTTGGGTTTTGGCTCATAATAGTTGTGATAAATAGCATGATAACTCTTGCAAGTATAAATGGAATGCCAAGTGCTTCCACAGTGTGTGCATAAAGTCTGTGGTCTAATCCTAACATCATCATTCTTTACTCTAGACTTGGAGGGTAAAGAATTGATGTTTTTGTTCTTTGTGCAAAAATTAGCAAGATGATTAGAACTACCACAATTATAACATGTTTTCCTTGGAGCAGCAGCAGTAGGCAAATGATTATTTCTTTTATTTATGCCTATCTTCCCATTCCTATTCTTCTTGGACCCTTTTGGTTTCATGGCAGACTTTACCTCTTTGAGCTTATGATTGAACTGTTTTCCTGTCATCAAGCCAACATTAACCTGTTTTTCACAAGTTTTTACTGGCTTTCTAACAGCTTCTATTTCCATAAGATTTTCTGTTATAATATTTTCCTGTCTTTCACAGGTTTCATCTGATTCCATATCAGCTTCTCTTACTACAACAGATTTTAACTTAGTGGACTCTGGAACAAATTTCACAGGTTTAAGTTGTGGTTTAACCTTAACCTTGTCTTTAAACCTAAGTTCATCATTTTCACAATAGCCTAAACCTACAGAATCTGTCTGAAACACTTGATGAGTGTCTCTTCCAGAGTTTGTCCAAGTCTTGATTATTTTTCTTTCTTTTTCTAGATCAGATTCTAGCTGCTTATATCTCTTAGTCAACTCCTGTTCAATATAAACAGCATCATCTCTTTCTTTTTGAATCTGCTTCATATTTTCAAGTTCTCCTTCAAGAAACTTGTTTCTATCTTTAAGGCTAAGATTCTCAGATTTAATTCTCTCATTCTCTAAAGTCTGATCCCTATAACTAACATGTACGCTTTTCAGATATATTCTTAACTCAGATATATTATCAGTATCATAAGCATAAGTAGTTAGGGGTACCTTATTTTTAGATGATTCAGTCTCATCTTTGACAGTTGCCATAAGAGCATAGTTTACTCCATCATCAGAGTCTGAAGTATCTGCCCAGTCTTTGCCTTTAGAGATGAGTGCTTTCTCAGATTTTCCTTTCTTGCACTCTGGGGCATAGTGACCCATCTCCTTACACTTGTAGCACTGGATTTCAGATTTATCCTTCTTGCCAGACTTGGTCTCCCTTCCATCAGACTTTCTAAAACTTTTCCTTTCAGAGTTTGAATCTTTCCTTGAGAATCTCTTTCCTTTCTTGAAGTTCTTGAATCCCATCTTCTTGAAGGTCTTCACCATCAATGCAGCCATTTGCATCATCTGCTCTTCATCATCCTCAGAGTCAGAAGCTTCATCAGAGTTTGATTCATCATCAGAGTTTGATGACTCACTTTCAGATTTAATGACTAAAGCCTTTCCCTTGGCTTTCTTCCTTGATGATTCCTTCTTGATGGGTTTCTCTTCAACTTTGAGAGCAACAGATTTTGTCTTCTTGCTGGATCTCCTGTTTCTTTGTTCTATCTCAAGTTCATGAGTCTTTAATAATCCATAGATCTCATCAAGATCTGTATCTGCAAGATCATAATTATCTCTGATTGTTGTCGCCTTTAAATCCCATCTTTCAGGTAGGGATAAGAGAAATTTGAGATTTGACTCTTCAAGCTCATATTCTTTATCAACCAGAGACAGATCATTCAATAGTTTGCAAAATCTGTCATAAGTCTCAGTCAAGGTTTCAGTAGGTCTTGAATCAAAGTGCTCATACTCCTGTGTGAGTATTGTCTTCCTGTTTTTCTTTATAGCAGTGGTTCCTTGACACCTGACTTCCAAAGCATCCCAGATTTCTTTTGCAGTTTTGCAACCAATTACTCTGTTAGACATAACATTATCTAAAGCATTGTGGAAAAGATGTCTAACCTTTGCATCTTTTGTAATTGATGAGATGTCCTCAGGAGTCATATCTTTCTTTTCCTTTGGAACAGTCTTTTGTTCTTGACCATCAACAACAGGAGACAATTTAGTCGGCATATGAGGACCATCATTGATTCTGTCAAGATATTCTGGATCTGTAGCCTCCAGAAACATGGTCATCTTCACCTTCCAAATTGGATACTCCACTGGCCTGAGAATTGGAACCCTGATTGTTTCATATCGACTCACAGAATTAGGTTTAACCTGTTCAACCTTGGAAGGAGCTTGATTTTCTTCAGACATGATTATTACTGTGTTTGAATCGTAAAACTGTATATATTAAACAGCCTAAGCTCTGATACCAATTGTTAGGCCGAATACACAATATATAATCAAGTATGTATTAGAATAACAATCAAGAACACAAGTTTGTAAATCAACAAACTGAATTATATTAAATAATTCTCTCTTAGTGATGTTAATGAATCACAAAGAGCTACTAGGTTACAAGAATGATGTATTTGGTAATCGCATCCCTTCTAGGGATAACCTATCTGTGTTTATATAGTACACAGCTACATACAATCCTTCTCTAATTGATATTCCTATAAGTTAGCTATACAATTCATATCAATTAAGGATTGCTTCTTATCTTCTATTCCGTTTCCTTAGCTGTATCAATATATTCTGCTTCTTTCCATCTTCAGAATATATTGCTTCTAGAATATTCAATTCTGCACCGACAGCTAATTCAACTATCACCAAGTCAGACTTTAACAAACTCTGACTAGCTTCAATGTAAACTCTGATGATCACCTGTTGCTTAAACACTGATGAACAAACGTCAGCAATTATATCTAACATAAAGATTGTATTCAACCCCCCCTCTACAATCTTGGTTCATTTTCTGGGAATAACAATTGGTATCAGTGCAAGCTTCTAATAAACTAGAAGTTTAAAGATCTAAAGACATCAGAATCATCGGTCAAAAGGATTATGGAGTTAAAATACCAGCTCTTGATAAAGAGAATTACTTTCACTAGAAGTAAAGATGCATCTACATCTAATGTCTATGAATGAAAAATATGTAGAGTGCATAGATCATGGCCCTCATGTTCCAATGAAGCCAAACACCTCAATAGCTCAAGCACCTGTAGGAGCTCCAAGCACCATTCCAAAGTTACCTTCAGAATGGACTCCTGAGGACAACATTGCAGTTCATAAAGATAAAAATGCCATGAATTTTCTGTTCAATGGTCTTGATTCTGACATGTTTGACAATGTTATTAATTGTTCTACAGCCAAGGAGATTTGGGACACTGTCTAAACCATCTATGAAGGGACTGAGCAAGTCAAGGAAAACAAGATGCAGCTCCTCATACAACAACATGAACACTTTCACTTCAAGAGTGGAGAATCTTTGAATGATACTTTTAGTAGATTTCAAAAATTGCTGAATGGATTGAAGTTGTATGGGAGAGTGTATCAAATCAAAGATTCAAATCTTAAATTTCTCAGAGCCTTGCCAAAGGAGTGGAAGCCTATGACTGTTTCCTTGAGAAACACTCAAGAGTATAAGGATTTTACTCTTGAAAGGTTGTATGGAACCCTAAAAACATATGAGCTGGAAATGGAGCAGGATGAGGAAATTGAGAAGGTCCAAAAGAAAACTAGATTTTGTTAGGTCCAAAGTATCATAGAAGGGGGGGTGGGGGTTGAATACGATACTCACAAATTATTTAATTTCGTTCGCGGATTAATCATTCAGTTCTATAACGAAATCAAATGCGCCAAATCAAAACACGAGTCGGGGAATATATCGTTTTATAAATATAAACCTCGAGGGGTGCTACAATTTCTAATCCGTAGATTAGCTTCAATGAGTTCAAGGTTACACAAATTCAATACAATGATAGAATTCTGAGCACTATTAATTTCTCTGATAATTCTCTCCGGCTCAAGCTTCTCTCTTAGTATTGTCTCTGTGTTCTGCCTTAACTGAAGAAGACACAACTCTACTCTGTATTAATTGTAGACTTCTTTGAAAATCTATCGAACCACAAATAATCAAATATTCTTGGCCGTTGGATCTTCATCAACCTGACAACAAAGTCACTTCTTCACCTGCTCTCAAATTTGAAAACTATCGAATGTTTAAAAGAATTTTACCATTCGATAGTTTTTAAATAAAAACTATCGAAAATTAAATTACTTTAAACTTGTATTCTGATGGTTTTATTAAATCACATTCGATGGTTTTCTAAATAGAAAAACCATCGAGCCATTTACTTGTCCTTGATCTTTTAACAAAACCTTTTGAGTTTCAGGGTGTTTAGTTTTAGAATGAATCAATTTCTTCTGAGACGATAAAACAACTTGATCTTTTTAAGTGTCGTCAACTAGTGCAACTGGTCTGGTTCACAGATGAATAACACTTGATCAATTCTTCTATGTCTTTAATTCAATGTTGCTGATTAGTCCTTTGTCGTTCTGGTTGCTTCAAATAAATCACTGGAATCCTGTGGTACTAACCCTAAATCATTCACATACTTCTGTAGTCTTGAAAGTCTTGTTTCTTTTATTTTCATTGAGGCTTGAACATTTTCATGAATTTCTTTCCGTGACCTGTTTACGGACTTCAAGAATACATACCATATTTTGATTTTTTGAGTTTACCTTTTCTTCTTTGATTCTGGATTCCTGTGCTTCTGTTAATATTATTGTCTGTCTTGTCCTTTGTTGAGTTGCAGTTATATCTTTTACATCTTATGTTACATTATGCTTTACAGATATGTTGCCTTAGTAGCAAGTGTTGACAAGGCTGAGGACATGAAAGAAGAAACTGCTGAAGCTACACCAAACACAAGTGCTTGTGAAGGTAGGATTGAATCAAGAAAGTGCAAAGGAAAGATGATTAAAGAAAGTGAGCCTTCTAACCAAGATGAAATGGATGGCTAGATGAACATTTAGCTTTTCTGTCAAGAGAATTCTCAAAGCTCAAGTTCAAGAGAAACCCTGAGGTGTCCAAACCATTCAGAAAGGACTTTCAATCAAACAAGAACTATGTTGAAAGGTCCAAGTTTAAATGTTTCAATTTTGGAATGGGAGGTCACTTTGCCAATGAATGCAGAAAACCAAAAGCTGAGAAGAGTGACAGGAAGTTTGAGCCTGTTGACTACAAGAAGAAATATTTTGATCTTCTCAAGCAAAAGGGAAGAGCATTCAAAACTCAGGACTATGACTGGACTGAGAATTCAAAAGGGAAGATCTACTGTTAATATTATTGTCTGTCTTGTCCTTTGTTGAGTTACAGTTATCTCTTTTACATGTTATGTTACATTATGCTTTACAATCTCCACCTATTTGATTGTATAGAGTTCAACAAGCAAATACTTCGAGGATAACTTAACAAACTAACGAAACATGAAACTAATTAAAGTAAGACAGCTTAATAATATTAAATGCATTCTGGATGAGATATATACATTTCCAGATTTCATAATTCAAAAAACATTAAAACTTTATACATTGAAGTTGCTCCTCTAGTCTGAGCTGATAGTTCTTTTGTTCTTTGCTTCTGTTCTTCAGTCCATCTCAATCTCACCTTCTTCAATCATTGGATTGGAGTTAGCAGCTTGATAATCAATCACAGAAGGATAGTGCAGTGGTTCTCCAGGTTTAAGGATTGCTCCTTTGATGTGTCTTCCAATGTATTCAACCTCTTGTCCCACTCCAGCCTACAACCATGCAATGTTAACATCTTTCTTGTTTAGCTTTGGCATGTTTGGTAGTCTGGGACGCACTTCCAATCCTCTCTCCACTCTCTTCCTATAGTAAGGAACATTCTCCATTAGAAATCTTCTCAGAGTGTCTGCTGCTTTGTCCTTCTCCGTTGATGTGAATCCAGTGGATCTAAGATACTTCTCCACTGATATCAGATAGTTACTTGGATAATCCTTCAGTTTGTCCTTCGTCAAATAGCAGATTCTGAACAAGTCATTCATCATGAATCTAACCATTGGAGGGTTTTCAGTAATCTCTGGACTGACTTTCATCAAGATTTTTTAACATGCTCATGGAGCAGTTCATTTAGCCTTGTAGTCCTTTGTATCTTGACGAGCATCACCTGCAGTTCCGTGTATGTTCTCTGTTCGAAAAACTTAGTAGAAATCACAAATGTACCTTTCTCAAGAAAATTGATCAATATGTTCCAAGCACCATTTGCTTTAACTCCAGCTTTCAGAAAGATCACAAAATTTCTCAGTGCAGTGAAGTAAGTCTGATCTTCAAGATTTGCACTTCTGATGTCCTGAATGATAACCTCCACCTCCGCGTTGTCGTTGACTTCTAATCCGTCTTCAACTCCACAGAAAGTTTTATAAGCCATCTCCCATTCAATACCTTGCTTCTTTGCCAAATCCATCATCTTCTTCTTCCTCACTTCGGCATACACCTTGAATCTTTTTAGCTTCTCACTCCTTAGAACTGCTTGGTGTCTTTCCTTCTCAGCTTGCCTGGCATCTCTTTCAGCTCTTTCAGCTTTCAATATCTCCAAGGCAGCTTCCTATTCCAGTTTCAGAGAATTTGCTTCTTCTTCCATATCATCATCCAAGATAGGATGTTCTATAGGCTCTAGATAATATGGCTCATGCTCTTCTTGTTGTGGTTGCTCATGCATGACTTCAAATTCCTCTTCACTCTCCTCTTCTTGCATGTCTTCAATCCAGTACTGTCTAACCGGAATAGTTTCATTGGTTTCCCATAATCCCCATCCATTTGCCTCCCATTCTCCAACTTTCTCCCCCTTAGTTGAGGAATCCTCGATGAAGTTATCCTCAGCATAAAAGTTCGTAGTAGGATCAGGTTGTTGATTTGATGGTCCAGGTTGTTGGTTCCTCAACATATTCCATATAGACTGCACTCCGTCACTTTGGTTCTCCATGAAGTCAGAAATGTCTCTATTCATCTCATGTATAGAAGCTAGCTTCAGGTCAATGTCATCCAGTCTCAGTTTGGTAGTCTTTTCAATTCTATCCAATTTCTGGTTAAACTTAGACTCCACTCTTGACAGGGTGTTCATTGCATCTTTTACCCTAGCTTGACCATCCCAGATAACCAGAACGTCTTCTTTCAAAGCTTCCTGTCCTTGTTGTAGAGCATTTACTTCATTCATGAATCCATCCTTAAGCTCTTTGACATCTGTTCTCAAGTCGACTAGTTCTTCCATTGCTTCCTTCTTCAAGGAGTCCACTGCTTGTTTAGTACATGTTATAGTGCCAGATGCACTGCCTAAGACCCTGTAAGTTCTTCTAGAATCAGCTGCAGCCAAGTCAACCTTCTCTTGAATAGACATTAAAGAAGCATTGGCTTGACCAGAGGAGATCCCTTGGTCAAAGGAAGGTCTCAGTGGAACCTTGAATAGTGGATTTCCTTGCTTATCATGAACCGTCATCTCCTTGAGAGTGGATTGAACATGTATCTCTCTTTCAGTAGGTAGTAGCAAATCATCAATATTTGGTAGGGTTAGGGTGTCACTCCTCACATTTGGCTCTGGGTGTGCACTCAATGTTTCTGTTGGTGTTTCACTCATCTTTCCTTTCTCACTCAGGCCAGGTGTATGTGTTTGCGTTTCACTCAATCCCTTATCGCTCTTTGTACCTGCATCAGAAAACACCGTAGCCATCTTTAAGGAGGTCACTGGTGGTGCAATGGGGCTTCGCAAGTCCCCGTCCTTGGTTAAACCAAGTTGCTGATCATCCGTAGATGATGTATCCTTAGAAGGGTCTAGAGTTTGAATCTCTAGGAGGCTAGAATCAGGCTCTATTAACAGCAGAGATCCTGAAACTCCCTCTAAAGTTTGTGAAGACTTTTCCTCAGTTAACTCCTCAATTGAAATTGATTCATTGTCACCGAGTTTCCGATCTGCACCTACGTCAGACCCTTTACCCGCAGGATCCAGATATGTTCCATCTGGGGAGCTAGGCAATGACCCTTTAGATTTTGCATTTGGGTCAGAGCCTTCTCTCGACGTCTGTGAAGACTCTTGGTTCTTAGAACCTTCAACCAGTGAACCTGACCGTAATATGGTCGGAACACCAGTTGCTTCCGTCAATTCCTCCTTGCTTGATTGAGCTATTGGTTCAGATATAGCTTTGGTTAATGTAGCCCAATCAGCATCAGAAAAATCAATAAAGGGCGCTTTGGATGATTGAAATGAAGTTTCAACAGTTGCCTCGTTTTCTATTCTTCTCCTTTTAGAGGAAGACAGAGCTGTTGATGAAGGGTGTATCTCCTTATGTGGTGCTGCTTTGGCACTATCTCCCTCTACACTCATGGATGTCTGTATGATGGGTATAGCAGGAGAATGAGGTTCATTTATGTTTTCATTTGGTTCTTCCAAAGGCTCTGTGACCGTGGTTAGAGATTGTGGGTTTGCAATCTCATGGTCAGCAATGGCCACCGCTGAGGGCTCTGGATCAACATCCATTTGTTGTGGTTCAGGAGCCAGTACAGGTTCAGGAATATTACCTTCGTTTAGCTATTCCCCTGGGGGTAGAAGTGGTAGGGGCACCGTTCTTAGATATTCAGTTAGAACAATGGGTACCCCTGGAAGATGATTCTTTCTTATCAGAGCGGTTATTGCATTGCTCTTCATCCTCATGCACTCCATGGTCTCCTCGCCATCAAATGTCTCCCGTTCATCGTTTGTTAACACATCATTAAGAATTAGCTGTAGGAACTTAGGATAGAAACAAAGCACATCATCTATACCTGTTCTTTCATCCAGTGGTCCCATGCATAGAATAATCTGATCAATCACCAATTTTCCTATGTTTATATGCCTATTGTTAGCAATGACAAATCCTATTTTCTGAAGAAATAAAGGAATACCACGCAGATTTGTCAGTTTAGCAGTAAAAACATGGATTAAAGTGTGAAAGAAAAAATTCCATGACTTGGTCAAGTAATGCTTTAGGAACTCTAACACAAAGAAGTTTGGTTGTTGACTTCTTATGAGAGTGAAGAAAGCATGTATTTCCTCAGTTGTGGGATCCGGAACAAGGTTTTCTGTTGGAAAATTTAAAACCCTATTAACGTCATGTTCCGTCACCCTTATTGTTCTGCCCCCTGGCACAACAAAACTGAAGACACTTACATTGTTCTCAGATGTGTCAGTGGCGGATGTGTACAACGCAGTCAATTGATCGATGTAAAGGACCACGGGAGTACTCAGAGCATATGCCACTAATGAACGTGTGTTCAGAAATTGTGCCCATTCACGAAACTGTAAGTTCGTAATGGATTGCACATTCTGAAACGAGACATGGTTAGTCTTGGTTACGATAAATTCTCCGGCCATTTTATTTCAAATTTCCAGAAAATTAAATTTAACCCAAAACTATTTTTTCAATTAATTATTTCTAATTAATCAAAATATAAACCAAATACCCCTTTTTCTTAAAAACACAAATTCGAACACAAACAATATTTAGAACCCTAATTGTTAATACCAACCAACCAATAAGATCAAAAGAAATCAACTGTTTAAAAACAATCAATTTCCAAGATGTGTACTGTTAACAATTTTCTTAGGTTCAAAAGTTTAGTTCGATGGATTCTTACTCAGAAAGTTACAAAAACTCAAAAAATATTAAGTTTCACGGTTAAAAATCAATCAACATTGAAGAACAGTAACTTTTTCAAGCTTTTCTCGGTTAAAACTGAAGAAACTATCGAATTGTGTTCTTGTATGTGTATAGAAATTGTAAGTATTATAAACAGCCACTTATTCTTTTCTTAGATCTGTAAAACTGAGAATGAAAAAGACAAGGCACGTTTTTATACTTTTAGAAATTGTCAGGGGCATAAATGTCCTTTTTAGGTTCGATAGTTTTTATTTGTACTTTCGATGTATTTTCAGAGGGGTAATAAAGTCTAAAGGACTTCGATGGTTTTTTGAAAAACTATCGAATGTGATTTCTTTTGAATTTCAACAGACTCTATTAGAAAACTATCGAAGGTCTTTTTCTTTTAAAACCAAAAACTATCGAGCTTTTTCTGAAAACTATCAAGAATTTAGATAAAGGAAAAATAAATTCTCTCCGATAGATTTTTATTTTTATTTCAAAAACTATCGAAAGGTGTTTTCGATGGTTTTTCCTTTCCTACTTAAAAACTATCGAATTAGTCTTCGATGGTTTTCATTTAGTACTTAGAAAAAATATCGAATTTTCTAAATTCGATGGTTTTTGCTTCTAATTTAATTTTTAAAACCTGTTCTTGTTTCAAAAATCAAACTTTTGTTTTTCTATCAACTTTTAATCTGATTAATCTTTTTCAAAATTTACCAACATCAAGGTTAACAAAAAATTTACAATTTTCTTAGAATAAAATCGACTAAATATCATTAAATGATATTAACCAATTAAAATCCAATAAATTATGCTGCATTAATCTACAATGTTTAAAACAAAGTAAATTAATTCGAATTAAATAGATGCTTAAATATTTAGAACAAATATTAGCACCTAAATAATTTTAGAATTAATAACCAATTAAATGCCAGAAGATATATCATCCATAATTATGACATAAAATTAGTACAATAATCCTAACTACGAGAATTGCTCCAGAAAATAAATTCACGAGTCCTAAGGATATGAAAATTCTTAAACTCATGTATTCACTAGGACTATCTTGCAGTTACTGACTTCTAATTAAAATCAATTAGAAAGATTTAACATCCCAAGTTCACCAGCCAGCTTAGAAAAAGTGGATTCATCAAGCGGTTTAGTAAAGATGTTTGTAATTTGTTCCTCTGTGGGTACAAAGTGTAACTCCACAGTTCCATTCATGACATGCTCTCGGATAAAATGATACCTGATGTCGATGTGCTTCGTCCTCGAGTGTTGCACTGGGTTGTTGGAGATTGCTATGGCACTTGTGTTGTCGCAAAATATTGGAATCTTTGTCAACAAAAGCCCATAGTCACGGAGTTGGTTTCTCATCCACAAGATCTGAGCACAACAGCTACCAGCAACAATGTATTCAGCCTCAGCTGTTGATGTGGATACTGAATGCTGCTTCTTGCTATACCAGGAAACTAACCTTCTTCCAAGAAACTGACAGCTTCCTGAAGTACTCTTCCGATCAATCTTACAACCTGCAAAATCAGAGTCTGTATATCCAATGAGATCAAATCCTGTATCTTTAGGGTACCAAATTCCAAGATTTGGGGTCCCCTTAAGATATCTAAATATTCGCTTAACAGCTATTAGATGAGATTCTTTAGGATCAGACTGAAACCTAGCACACAAGCATGTTGCAAACATTATATCTGGTCTACTTGCAGTGAGATAAAGTAATGAGCCTATCATACCTCTGTAGCCTGTGATGTCAACCTTCTTACAAGTTTCATCTTTATCAAGCTTAGTGGCAGTTGGCATTGGAGTCTTTGCTGTAGATGAGTCTTCCATTTGACACTTCTTCAGAAGATCTTTGATGTACTTGGACTGACAAATGAATATACCATCTTGCCTTTGATACACTTGCAGTCCAAGAAAGAATGACAATTCACCCATCATGCTCATTTCATATCGACTCTGCATTAACTTAGCAAATCTCTTGCATAGATCATCATTAGTAGAACCAAATATTATGTCATCAACATATACTTGCACCAATATCAAATCATTTTATGCTTTTTGTAAAAGAGAGTTTTGTCTACGACACCTCTTGTAAAGTCATTTTCAAGTAAGAATTCAGAGAGAGTGTCATACCATGTCCTTGGAGCTTGTTTGAGTCGATAGAGAGCTTTGAATAGAAAGTACACAAAGTCTGCCAGTTTTGAATCCTCAAACCCTGGAGGTTGTTCCACATACACTTCTTCTTCTAACTCCCCGTTCATAAAAGCACTCTTCACATCCATTTGATATACCTTGTAATTGGAATGTGCTACGAATGCCAGAAACATTCTGATGGCCTCAAATCTTGCTACTGGTGCATAGGTTTCGTCATAATATATACCCTCTTCTTGAGAGTAACCTTTAGCAACCAGTCTGGCTTTGTTTCTCGTTACAATGCCATCTTCGTCCAATTTATTTCTGAATACCCATCTTGTTCCAGTAACAGATTTTCCCTTAGGCCTGGGTACCAGCTTCCAAACTTTCTGCCTTTCAAACTGATTGAGTTCCTCTTGCATTGCAATCACCCAATCTGGATCATCTAGGGAATCTTCAACTTTCTTAGGTTCTGTTTCTGAAAGAAACCCAGAATAGTGACATTCATTTTGTGATTTCCTCCTAGTTCTCACTCCTGTGTCCGGATCACCAATGATCAAGTGAAAGGGATGATCTCTATTCCATACCATTTGTCTTGGCAGATGCGATCTTGATGATTCTCCTTGTTCTAGTATGATATGTTGACCCTGTTGATTGACTAGTGGATCCAGTAGTAGTTTGAGTATTTCCACCACTATCACCACTTGGTCCAGAATCATTATCATTATCATTATTATTAATAACTATAACAACTTCATGTTCTTCTTCAATGTCAGAGAGATCTCCTGATAGATTTTCAAATACCAAGGATTCAGAGTTCTCTCTAGTTTGTAGGCTTGGTCTTTTGGTGTCGTCAAATGTTACATCAAAGCTTTCCAACACCTTCTTATCTTCAATCACATACACCATGTAAGCCTTAGATTCCAGAGAATAGCCCAGAAAAATGCCTTCATCTGCTTTGGCATCAAACTTTCCTAGATTTTCTCCATCTTTAAGTACAAAGCACTTTGCACCAAACACATGAAAGTACTTCACTGTTGGTTTCTTGTTGGCCATTAACTCATACGGAGTCTTTTCATGATCTTTGTTAATCAGGGTTCGATTCTGAGTGTAGCAAGCTGTATTCACTACTTCAGCCCAAAAGTAAGTGGGTAGTTTTGATTCATTTAACATGGTCCTTGTTGCTTCAACCAAGGTCATGTTCTTCCTTTCCACTACTCCATTCTGTTGAGGAGTTCTTGGTGCTGAATACTGTCTTGATATTCCTTTCTCTGAGCAGAAATCATTAAGAACTGCATTCTTGAATTCAGTTCCATTGTCTGATCTGATTGTCCGCACAGGTAGCTTAGCTTCCACTTCTATCTTCTTGATGTGATCAATGATTAGTTGTGTTGCTTCATCCTTTGATTGTAAGAACAACACCCACGTGTACTTGGAGTTGTCATCCACCATCACCAATGCATATCTTTTTCTTGAAAGTGACATAACATTGACTGGACCAAATAAATCCATATGAATCAGCTGTAATGGTTCAACAATGCTAGTCATTCCTTTGCTTCTATATGATGCTTTCTTCGACTTCCCCTTTTCACATGCTTCACATAGTCCCTCCTGATTGAATTCCATCAGGGGCAACCCTCTCACTAACTCTCTCTTTACCAAAGAGTTCATAGTTTTGAAGTTCAAATGTGAGAGCTTCTTATGCCATAGCCAACTTTGTTCTGAAGATGCCTTACTGTAGAAACTTGTAACTTCTCCTTCACTGGTAGAACTTAAGTCAACTATAAACAAATTTCCTTTTCTTACTCCCAATAGAGCAAGCTTCTCATCCTTCCTGTTGGTGATCAAGCACTTGTCCTTTCTGGAATCTACATTGTAGCCTTTATCACAGAACTGACTGATACTGTTAGGAATATGTTGTTCTTGATGATAATTATAAAAACACTTAGTAGATTTTGTATTAAGTCATTTTGTAGCTGTCAACGAAATGGCATGCTTTGCAGCATTTCGTTGACAGGAAGCTCATCAACGAAATGAGTGATGTAGCAATTGCACTGTACAATACTTCACAGTTTGATATGCATTTTGTTGTATGTACTAGATAGGTTTTCTAAGTCATGTTGACTAAGTGCTAGATAGGCAAAATAGGTTGGTTAATTGTAAATATATTATGCCTTGTAATTTTTCCTAAGTGAAGACATGTCAACGGTATGAAGATTACTCTGCCAACGGTATGGAGTTTACTCATCAACGAAATGAGGGAAACACCATCAACGGAATGAAGAATAAAGCTATCAACGAAACACATCTCCCTGCTATCAACGAATCATTATTGTTTTTCTGAATAGTTGACAAAGTGATAGTGACAGTTTACTGAACAGATCTAAAGGTGATGTGGAAGTGTACTTTGCATTGGAAACCATTAAAATGGACATGGGGAATAAGGAAACATCCCAGTTTCCAATTGGGTCTTGGGAGTGATCATAATAAGCATGAAGACAAAAGCAAGGATCTCCAAGGACCACTGGACAAAGGGATGAAAAGCAAACTATTGGCGGTTACTCATTGTACTTTTAGTGTAGCCAAAAATAGGGTTGTAAACTTGGGGATATATAACCAAGTGTATCAGTTACTTTAAGAGTAAGAGAAGAAAAACAAAAAGTTTGTATTAGCTATCCTTGAGAGCATTCTTCTCTACAACCTTGTAACTGAGCAGCTGTGTACTTTTGTATCACAGATTATTTCCGCAATAAAAATCACTTCAGTTGGATCATCAAACAATCCAACTGAAATTATTTATGTGCTTGTGATTTTTACTTTAAGTTCAGTTTTTATTTGTAAGTTGTTTTAAGTTTAAGAAATATCAAGAATTGTATTCAACCCCCCCCCCTTCTACAATTCTGTTAGGTCATTTGGGATTAACAATTGGTATCAGAGCAAGCTTCTAACATTCAAGAAGTTTAAAGATCAAGACCAAAAACAGAAACCATGGTGAAGAAGGATGCAGGTGTGAAGATACCAGTTCTTGATAAGGACAATTACTTTCACTGGAAAGTAAAGATGCATTTACATCTCATGTCTATGGATGAGAGGTATGTAGACTGTAACAGCCCCAAATCCGGGGTCAGGGATCTAGGGTTGTCACAATCCATGTATTCCTTGCCTTACCTGTATTACTCACACCATTCATAATTCACCTGCTCATGACCCCACAACATATGTCTCACACACACACACACACACACAGGTTAGAGTCTCAGAAACGACACAATACAACAACTGCGGAATAAATAACTTTTATTACAATACCCAAATGTCTTTTGAATCTGTCACTGATACAATTTCTAAGTAATGTTACATTACCAACTTAGCCTTCTGATGCTCACAATCCTCTCATACCATTCATATCTATACATAAGTTGAATACCAAAAGTTGTAGCCTGATTCGATTGGTTCGTACTACTCTCGAGATCACTGCTAGAAACTGTTTACGGAAACGCCTTGCGAGGTATGTGCCGACCCATTGGCATCCTGCTTCGCTGCTATATAATATATATAAAACAATAGCAAGAGTGAGCGATAGCTCAGCAAGGTAATGAAAGTATGGCATAATTCTGCCTTTAACTCATCCCAGAATAAAGCGGGTATAAGACAATAATTTGTCAAAATATCTCGATACTGAAATCATTTCCTTATCGGAATGTATTCCAAAAACCATTGTTGTATTTCAAATATCATCTCCATAATATTCTGCAAACTTTTGCTATACTATGAACAAAGTTCTAGTATAAAGGATGAGGTTTCAAAGTAAACCAAATATAACCTTTCCGAAAAATATCTGCTATATAAGCAGAATATCAGCATATAACTTAAAAGATGAAGTTATAAGGTGATTCAGTATAAACAACTCCCTTACCATAACTCATATTCCGTAAGGTATCCACAGAGTCAAATGATATAAAAGATGAAGTTACGAGGAAAATTAATATCATATCTCCGTAACCCAAGATTTACTTATGCATATATTATCAGAGTCATAACTCATAACAGATGAAGTTGCAAGGATTCATTGTAACTTTATTTTGAACACTTTTCGACCCCCTGCCAACATGACCGGTAAACCTGTACCACGGGTGTCATCCTTGGTCCCTTTCAATACATGTTGCAGAATCCCTCTGTCAACATGATCGGTAAACCTGTACCAACGGAGCCATCCGTGGTCCCTTTCAGTACATGTTGCAGAATTATCCAAAATGGATGATGAACCAATACTGGAGCCTTCTCCGCGCCCGTCGTACCAACCTTACTATGATCAGTAGCAGGTTGTACAACAAAAATATGTTTTCTACATGTAGATGGAAGTATCACGACAGCCTGACATTGTCTACCGCCTTTCTGGATCTCCCGGCCCATTTGGGGCAATAAGGTGATGGATCGGCGCGACTCGACCTCTTACACATGCTCCTAGTTCAGATGAAATCCATGACTCTGAAACGTAAAGATCGTCTCCCTTTCCCCAAGTGTAATACTTGTTGATACGACTCCACTCAGTAGTTGTATCTAGGTTGGAAAGGAAGATTCTCCAATATTTCCCAAGCGATGCTTGTTAATGGATATCGACTTGTTCCATGAATTTACCCCTCGAGCGTTGAGGTGGTAGCACAATATTTAACTTGCAGCAACTAAATTGCTTTGAGAAAATATCTGTCCCCCGACAGTTTTGAGTTGAGAGTTTAAAATGAATAGCAGTTACTTAATTCAGGTTTCCCATATTTTTGATAGTTGAGCGAGCATTTAAATCCTCTTAAAAGACGGACTTAAATGGAAAACATTGGTTTGGGAACCTCTTTTGATTTAAAACAATTAATAAAATTTATTAAATAAGTAAACCCTCAAATGAATATTCGAAAATAATATTCATTAAGTAAATAAACCTTGAATGAATATTTAGAAATAATATCCATTAAATAAATAAGGATTAAATGAATATTCTACATAATATTCATTAACTAATAAACCTCGAATGAATAATTCAAAATAATATAAACCTCGAATGAATATTCAAAATAATATAAACCTCGAATGAATATTCAAAATAATATAAACCTTGAATGAATATTCAAAATAATATTCATTAAATAATAATCTCCATTGAATATTTGAAAATAATATTCATCAAATAAATAAAACCCAAATGAATATTCAAAAGTAATATTCATTAGGTAAATAGTCCTTAAATAAATAATCCTTAAATAGATAATCATTAAATGAATATTCAAAATAATATTCATTAAATAAATAATTAATCCTCGAATGAATATTCCTACATTATATTTACAATAATATTCTTAAAGTCAATAATCCTCAAATGAATATAAATAATATTCTTTAACTACATAATTAACCCTCGAATAACAGTTACCCGATATCTTTATCGGAAAAATAATCATTTAAAATATACCGAAAATATATCTACTTCCGGTCTAAAGAATAAAATCATACGCCCTTTACCTATGGCATTTATAAAAACCTGGCTTATAACTGATATCCCATATCTAGCTTATAAGCCAATTACCAAATCATTTCCAAGTAATAACATTCGAATGAGGTAATATTCAAATAACATTCCTCAAATCATTTCCAGGTAATTAATACTTTCTAGAAATATAGTTAATATTTAATAATAATATTCCTCAAGATGAATAGTACTCTGCCGCCGAAATCCCTCCGGGTTTCCACGACTATCTATATAACACAAATATCGACTCCCGGTCTAGAGTCGAAACAATAAACATGCTCTTATCTATAGAGCTACAAGGTATCCCGGTTCATAAGTACATTATCTCACAGCTCGTATATAAACCCAAGTCAAACTCTATTTTTATACAATATATAACATGTATCGCACAACTGTATAACTCCACACATGGCAACAGCAGTAATATATAATCAATACTTCAAAGTATAGATTTAGAAAACTTGCCTGATGCTCAAGAAGTGATAGGGGTTCGCGACGATGCCGGACAATCTAGACAAAGTCAAAGAAAACGCACGATTAATCCCCTGGATAATCCACTTGTACTCAATGCTTAAACACGTAAGCGAAACACAACCAAGGCATTACTAACTCGTTATAGG
This sequence comes from Heracleum sosnowskyi, assembly GCA_030848705.1. Taxonomy (NCBI): domain Eukaryota; kingdom Viridiplantae; phylum Streptophyta; class Magnoliopsida; order Apiales; family Apiaceae; genus Heracleum; species Heracleum sosnowskyi. The sequence continues at coordinate 107,108,145 of CM061239.1, forward strand.
CTCATACTAAGTCCATGTTAATCGACAATTACTTAAGTCGTAGGTTTAGTCCGAAATCGATCCTCGAATACATGTTATACTTAACCATTTACAACATTGGTTTCTAAGTCATGTTCTTAGTGGTTTTCACTTGCGCAACCTCGGCTAACACATTTTTATAAAATCGGAAAATAATCTTTTGGACTTGAAACCTTCGTACAAAGCTTCGTAACTGCCCTTGACACTTCAATACAAAATTCCATATTTTAAAACAACTCTTAAGGGTCTCAAACATAGCCACAAAGTTGGTACATTTCTGCAATCTCGTTCCTTGAACCACTTTCACTAAAATGGTCATATCTCATAAACCGTAAATCGTAATGACATGATTATTGCGCTCACGTAAACTAGAAACAAAGATCTACACACTCATGTTCATAACTGAACCAAAAGAGGCAGTTAGGTTTTCTGATTCTAGGCAGTTTATAGAGTTACCGAAAATCGGGCATTACGACGGCTTAAAATCGAATAATCCTATTTTGTCACAACATAACCAAGCCACACCGGGCATACCATACATCTACAACCTCAACAAACAACCATCATACACCTCTAAGATCAGTGGGGAGGCTCAAATCCAACACCCATCATTTTACACATTCAAACAAATCCAAATAATCACTAAATCACTTAATCATGATCTTAACTTTACATGAACATCAAAACCACTTTAAAACTCATATAAAACTCAAAGGGGCAGAGGTTTATACCTTCCTCCAAGCTTGCTTGCTGCTATATTCCTTATGTAACCTTAGATCCTTGCTTAATACAACCTTTGGAAGCCACAAACTCAATATCAAAAGCAACAAAGCAAAATACAAGTTACTATTCATCATCTTCTCCAACTGTTACTCACTGAAATCGAAGGGTAAATGACAGAGGTGAGGCGATTGCTTACCATGGTTACGTCGGACTTCTCGAGAGCTTCGATTTGAGTGGTGGAACGCCAAAAACGGACAACGGAATCTCAAGTTATGATCATTTCTTTCTCTCCCATTTTTCTTTCTTCTTCTCTCCCGAAAATTTCTCTTCCTTTTTCTTTTTCTTCTTATCTTGTTTAATTACTTGATATTTATCCAATGTGGTGAGTCATCACCCTTGGTCTCTTCTTGTCTTGACACTTGGCAAGCATGCATTGGCTTGGAATAAAGTAGCTTTTCTGGTTCGTTTAATTTCGTAGAACGCTCGCAAGGTTTCTCGAGGGTTCTATCGAGGTATTTTACCGAAATCGTTCTCGATACTTCTAATTCATTTATCAAATCCATATCCATGGAATTAATAATTTAAATCCTTAAATATCCTCAAATAATAATTATTTAGTCCGTTTTTGGTGAAATTTCGGAGAAAACGAAAAATGCTATTTTTCCGATTCTGACAGCTTCTGCATTCTTTTATTTCCATCGTAGATCACTAATGCGACTTTGAAAGTTTATTATATCGTCCCGCATATAGGGTGGTCTGAAAAACTTTTAAATGAAGAGTTACTATTCATCAGTGGTTTTTCTATAATCCTTTGGATCAAAATTCCGTTCCAATATTCCTGATCTATTTTCTCTCTACTCTTTGCACTTAGAAAACGTTCTAGTGCTTTCTCGGGCGTACGCTATCTTGTTTACGGAGTTGTCGGATGTATTCCAGATATTGATTTGGATGACATAAAAATACTTTCCTTCCCTGGAGTATTGTATTCTTATCTTCCAGATTGATTGTTCTTATTTATATGTTCAGTCCATTCTTACTATTCTCAAAATGTTTGAAAACCGAAATTCATATTCATTTCATAACTTGATTCTCAAAGTCATTGCCACTATCCATATTTACATCAACATATAATAAAAGTTTTAATTCTACCCAAAATCTGGGGTCTTACAGTCTCCCCTCCTTAAAAGGATTCCGTCCCGGAATCACTCTGAAAACAAATGGGGATATCTTTCTAGCATCTCGCTCTCTAGCTCCCAAGTTGATTCTTCCACATTATGATTCCTCCATACCACTCTAGCTAGTTTGATGACCTTGTTTCGGAGTACTTGTTCCTTTCGATCTATCATTTCCATTGGTTGCTCCACATAGGTCAAGTCTGGTTGTATGTCTACGTGCTCGTACTCTACATATGTCGGGCATCTATAGTATACTGACGTAGCATTGACACATGAACCCCGTTATGACCATTCTACAAGTTTGGGGGGGTAAGGCTGGCTCGTAGGCCACCTTCCTGGCGCGTCTTAAATCTCAGATGGCCCAAAGAATATCGGGCTCACTTCCCTTTCTTTTCAAATCTCATTAATTCTTTCCATGGATATCTTTTAGCATCACGAATCTCTAACCTCATATTCTCTATCTTGTTTGTACAGAAAATTACACCAACATAAACTTGCTTGTCATCCATCAACATGCCATTTAGCTTATCAGTAGCAGTACTATCTCTATACTCGCGGGCTTAGTCCGCATACTTTCTCTGTCTGTCTTGGTTGTCACTAGCCGCTTGTTGGTGAAATCTTTTGTCCTTCTAGTTTGTTGGACTAACTTGGGTGTTGTGTAAAATCTCATCCTTTAATTCCCGATCATTCGGAATCCATCTCTGTCTCATTTTAAAGTAAGGGTATCGGCCACCACATTGGCCTTCCCCGGATGGTAGTGTATCTCACGGTCATAATCCTAGGTCAATTCTAGCCATTTCTCCATCTCATGCTATCTACTATCATGGGTAACTCAAAGCCAATTCATTACATTCCATAAAATTTGTGGGTGCATTAGTCAACCCAAAATAACTTCGCTGAAAACTCGAAGTGTCTATTCCTAGTACGAATCGCAGTCTTGGGCATATCCTCTGATTTAACTTCCAACTGGTGATACCCAGTTCTTAAATAAATTGGAAATACACAGCGTTCTTCCGCTGATCAAACAATCATTTACAAGGGTACCTATTCTCCATGTCAAACTCATACAACTCTCGAGGTTCGATATATAATCTTGTGCTAAAATCTTTCTCTCTTACAACAACACCGGGCTCTCCACGGTGGTACACTGGGTCTTATCATATCCTTATACAACAACTCTTGTAACTGAGTCACTAACTCTTTCATTCCCACTATACTCTGAATACTCGGTATTCATTCTCATGTCATCCCAATCGATATTTGGTAGTGCATTAAGATCTTGTACAATCTCCCAAAACCATTGTAGTTCCCTTTATACTTGGTATCTCTTTTCTTGGCGTCAACCTTAAGAGCTAATTAAGCCTCATATCTCCGGCATAATAATTTCTTAGTCTGACTATATTCAAGAATCTCTGAATCTGTCTCCATTATTTATTTATTACTCTCTATCCCCTATAATCAGTCTGGGCTTCATTGGGTGTCAACCAACCCATTCTTATTATAATATCAACTTCTCCCAACTTGAAAGGAATCAGGTCTATCAAAAGTGTCGACCTCATATTTCTAGTTCACAACCTGGATGTACCAGTCTTATGGGAAAATCCCTCGATGGATTATTTCTACTTGTAAGTATTCCCTTAGCAGCTCGGCCTTAAGGTTTAATCGTCATGCAACTTCTTGATATACAACGATACATTAGCTCTGTCTAAACAGTATAGAAGGGCACCTGCTATTTAAAGGTCCCGATAATGGGCTGCTGGTTGGAGGTAGCCCTGGTTGAAACCTACTGGCTTTCTTTTATTCTGTGTTCACAAACTCCGGAACAAACCTCAATAATTCGGAAAACTTGGCCTCATACTCGGTTACAGTCATGGTTTCTGGTTTTAACTCTTTAACTTTCATTTTCATCCGGGTCTCCATATATTTCCGAAAATTATTCCTCTAGAACCACACACGCTGCACCTCTCCCAAGTCACAATACCAGCTCCCTCTGACTCCATCGTCAGTACTTATCTTGCTGACCCAGAGGTAGTGTCCATTCGTAAACAACTCCTCCAAAATCTCAATCTCACTATAGGGCATGTTGGGTCGAATACACAATATATAATCAAGTATGTATGAGAATAACAATTAAGAACACAGGTTTGTAAATCAACAAACTGAATTATATTAAATAATTCTCTCTTAGTGATGTTAATGAATCACAAAGAGCTTCTAGGTTACAAGAATAATATATTCAATAATCGCATCCCTTCTAGGGATAACCTATCTGTGTTTATATAGTACACAGTTACACAATCCTTATCTAATTGATATTCCTACAAATTAGCTATACAATTGATATCAATTAAGGATTGCTTCTTATCTTCTATTCCGTTTCCTTAGCTGTATCAATATATTCTGCTTCTTTCCATCTTCAGAATATATTGCTTCTAGAATCTTCAATTCAGCACCGACAGCTAATTCAACTATCACCTTGTCAGACTTTAAATAAACTCTGACCGGTTTCCATTAAACTCTTCACCCTGTCAGAGTTTAATTAAACTCTGACCGGCTTTTGATAAACTCTGGTCAGTACCTGTTGCTTAAACACTGATAAACAAACGTCAGCAATTATATCTAACAATCTCCCCCAACTTGTTCATAATAAAATGTACAAGTTAAACATATAATTGATGATGTCAAAAACATTTAACAAATGCAGTGTTTAACATATAACAGAGTTTAATTTAAAACAGAGTTTAAATTTGACTTAGAATAGAAAATATATTAAAAACTTACAGTCAGACTTTACTTGATTTCTTGAATATCAGGCACAGTCCTGATATAATCTAACAGTAGTTTCTTCTCAGCTCTATTCAATTCAGCAATCATAATCTTCTTCAGCTCCTTCATCTCTGGTTCATCTTCACCAATTTGATAAATGGCAGCCCTCAAAGAATATATGCTGTTTTTGTTCATTTCATTGCCAAGTCTGATATAAAAAGGTTTATCAGACTCTAGATTGAACTCAAGAACCTTTTTATTTAGTGCAGTTTTGAACCTAGCACTATTCCTTTTCATTTCTACCAACTTTCCATGTGCATCTCTGTATTTAGGAATGTATGCACTTGATACTCCAGCTCCACTCAAAACTTTGGATTTCATCATCCTTTCCTTCAAAACTCGAGCAGCATCATAAGTACTTCTATTCTTTACTTCAAGTAGATATAGAACATACTCTAGCTCTTCCCAAAGTTTTAACTGGATATCAAATTCACCAAATCTATACATTCTGCCATCAGCCATAAAATATAACAGGAATTCCTTTTTGATTCCTTTGTGAAAAATCATCTGTACAGATTCCAGTTTGTCAAGGCCTTCTTGAGTAATTCCAACTCCAAATTCTGCCAATGAAAACTTGTCTTGAGATCTGTTATTAGTTCTTCTCTCTCTGTGTGAACCCAGTCCAGATTTGTCAAAGGCTTCTTTTCCCAATACTGTTCTGGTTTCTGAGAAATTCACAGCTTCAAGCTTTAAGTCTTCAAGAATTTTTGATTTGCTGAATCCTGGAAGTAGTGTAGATTTCTGTACAACTTGAGCAACGTCAGAGGTTGTCATGTCTTCAATAGAAACATCAACTTGAGCAACGTCAGAGGTTGATTTAGCTAATCTTGTTTCAACTTGAGCAATGTCAGAGGTTGAAATATCTTTCTTCTTTAGGTTAGGCTCTTCAATCATTATGCCTTTACCTTTATCAGAGTTTCTAATCACAGGTCTCCTTGTATTTTGTACACTCTGTTGAATATTCTCTTTGATAGAAATACCAACTTCTTTCTTTCTAGGAGCCTTGATTTCCTTTCTCTTGTAGATTCCAGCTTCAAGATTTTTCTTGTGTTCCTCAGCAAGCATTTGCTCTTCAGCCTAGATATCTTCAATAGTTACATTCTTTCCATGCTCTTTCATGAATATCTTAGCAGCAATCTCTTCATCAGTAGATGGATTAGTTGAAACAACTAAACTCTTGAGATTTGAAGTAGATTGACCACCAGAGTTTATCTTTTCAGAGTTTATTTGTCTACCAGAGTTTACTCTAGTCCTGCTTTGCCTTTGAGCAATGACCTTTCCTTTATTTCCTTTGCTTCCCCCATCAGTAGAATCATCCCTCTGTCTCAGAGCTTGAATGTCTTTGCATTTGTCTTTAGGTACATTCTCCCCCTTTTTGACATCATCAGAAAGTAATACTGATGTCAGCAATTCTAGAGCATTAGAAATAGAATTCAATTGAGTAGACATTTCAGCCTGATTCTCCTCAACTTTTCCAAGCCTTTTCTTGATTTCCTCAGAATCCTTGGCTTGCTGCTTGAATTGTGTAGAATAAAATGATCTGTCAAGCTTCAAAGTTGTATCCCTGAGAGAAAATTCATTCCTTAGATTTGTAAACATCTGTTGTTTCTCATCAAATCTATTATTAAGAGATTTGACTTGAACAACAGTTGCCTGTAAACTTGTAAGAACATCAGTATTGGATATCTTCTTGACAGAATCAGATAGCAAATCTGCAGCCCTTTGTGCTGAGAAAACACAATCTGCATCAGCCCAATTTTTGTAGTACATATTCTGGAAATGCTCATTGGTCTGTCTATTAACTTCCATTCTTTCATCACTATTGACATCATCAGCCAATGAAACTTGAATGCTAGGATGTGAATGAGAACCCTCAGCATCATTTCCAGCTTCTTCATTAGTGTCTGCTGCATTTTCAGGAAGAATATTTTCAGCAGTAAACTGTGCAGCTTCATCAATTTTCTCTTCTACGACAGCTTCAGGAATATCAGAGTTTACCTTAGCAAAAACCTCTGCTTCTCTTTGAATCTGATTAACCTCCTCACTTTTGTCAAGATCACAAGAAATAACTTCAGTATGAGTGGCTAGAGATTCTTCTACCTGATCAGTGACTTGATCAGCTTCCACACCCTCTGTATAATGATCAGAATGGATAGAGGTGTGTGCTTCACGATCAAAAACTCTGCTATCAGAATGAGTAGCAGCTTCCTCAACTACATCATGAACCTTTGATGTAGGAGCATCGAAATCCATAGTAACATCAGTATTTAATCTGTCTAGATTGACAGCTTCAGCATTTGCAGCATTCTCCTGAACAAACACTTCAGGAGTTTCAGTGTTTACAAACACTCTGTCCTCATTAGTATTTAAAATATCCTCCTCAACAACAATATCAGGAGTATCTTGAGGAACAGCGTCAGCTACAATCTCCTCATTCTCTGATGCAGGAGCTTCAGTGTCCTTAGAGACTCTGTCCATGGTTATATTTACAGCACCAAAAAGATGTGCAGCCACTATTCTTCTTTTTCTCTGATGAAGAGTTTCTTCATCAGTTTCTGTCTCTGAGGTTTCAACAACAGACTTTGCCCTATTGGCTCTTCTTTTCTTTAGCCTTGTCTTCTGAGGCAGCTCTTCAGGTGTTGATGCCCCAGCTTCAGTGTATGGTGTCCTTGCAGGTTTAGTACCAATGTGCTTGGTCCTACCTCCCCTTGCAGACCTAACAGAAGTTGATGGAGGTTCTGGTTGAGATTCAGCTTGTGGTTGTGGATTCACTTGAGCGTCCACAAACTGTTGCACAGAAGTAGGCAGCAAAAGATCTCCAACAATGCCTTTCTTAATGTCTTTATTTACTAGATCAGTAAATACTCTCTTATGTAATTTAAAACAAGAAACATCTGCTTCAAATACATTTTCTCCTTCAACACAATAAGAAACCAAAAGCTGACAGAATCGAGAAAAATAAACAACTCCTCTATTCTCGGTCATCTTCTCCCCTAAATTAGTCAACACAAGTCGTGCAAAATCAAAATGATTATCATATAATAAAGAATACCCGATTTGCAGACTGTCTGTGGGAATAGCATCCCAATTTGTGCATTTCTTGCCAAATGTCCTGGTAATGCAATCGAAGAAGAAACTCCATTCTTTGCGCAGAAACGGCCTTTTTAGTTGCCCAATCTTTGTCAATGGCCCAGAGTAGCCAATCTCTCGCATCATTCGGATTAAATCCTCATCACCCATTCCAATAGTGTAGGAAGAATATTCAGGAAACCCCATTGCATCTCGAATAGTACCAGCAGTAATAACATACTCTGTTTCGTCAAACTCAAAGATTATGGATGGGCTCCCAGTTTCACCACCATCATCATAAACCCCTGTCTCCCAGAATGCCTTGATTTGTAAACCAGAAAGTGTGGCTGGTTCAACTAAAGCACGCCCAATCACTGACTGAGCAAGAAACCTTTGAATCATATGAAATGCTTCTGGTGCGTTTGCAGTGTTTAGTGGTGCGGTGTAATTGTTTGGAACGAACTCTAACCCAGACGAAACGAAAGCTGTGGTTGCCATTAGAAGATTTTGAAGAAAGAACAAGTAATCGATGTGAAAGCTTAACATAGTTTATGTGGAGAAAGGTGTTTGTGAATATGTGTGTGTGATAATAGATGTAAATGAGTAAGATGTGAAAAGTTTAGCTGAAGATGTGTGTATTGTATTTATCAGAAAATTAAAGATTAAAAACTGAAGAGTTTTTAATCATTAATACACAACTGTCTTACTCCTATAATCATGTGAGTGGGAAACATGTCAAACGTGCATACGCTAATAGCTGTATTGAACAACTTCCAATACACACGTGCAGTCATGGAGACACCTGTCTTCACATATCCGCTCAATAAAAAAAATCAATAATAATAAAATTATATAATTTAATATCTCAGAAACATAATAATAAAGTACGAAGGAGCTCAACAGTCAGAAGAATAATGACTGTCTTGGAACTCCGCACTTTACCGTTCCCAGAGCTTCGAGCCACTCAAAACCTTTCAGTTGCCCTGTTAGATGCTATAAAAGCTAGAGCATTGTAACAACAGACAATACATATATTTAAAACAAATACCATATATCAAATGGCAGGAACCTTTGAATTCATGGATGTAGAAGCTTTCTTGAATCTAAACTGGCGTCAACAAGCAAACTATATCATTGATGAGTTTCTTGTTTTGTCATTCCTGAATGATGAAGGTCTCATCGCTGATGATGAGATAGCCAAAGGACCTATCTCCAATCCCTATGTGCACATCATTCGTCCTGGGCCATATGATGTGCCCATCCTTGCAGATGATGATGCTGTGGAGATTTGTATGATGCTCTTTTATCAGAGCTACTTGAAGGGTTCGAAGAAGGAATTCTTCTTGGAATCCTGCAAGCTGCAAGCCAGAAAGAGAATGCGAGAGGATGATGATGATGATCCAACATCAGGGGGTTGTCAAGCCTCGAAAATCCCAGATGCTATAATAACCTGTTAATCGAACAAGTAGCTAGACAAGAATATGAACTTGTCTGAATGTAAACAAAGTTTGAATCGATTAATGAGAAAGATCCATTTTTTTTTTGTTTTACATATCAGAATCGCAAATAATCGTAAAGTGAAAGAAATGATATCACTTTAAACAATAAACTAACATACTCATCAGCGCTACTAATCACCATCAGGACTTATCAAACACACTCTTTCTTTTCTCTATTTAATGCAAAATTACAGCACAAAACATACTCATTCGAAAAACAAATGTCTAATCTCAAAATTAGAAAATGTCTGAAACAAAGAAATTATTTTAACCATCAGAGATTAAAACAAAGTTACCTCGGCATATGTCACACAATACATCAGTGTTTACCATTTGTCCTTCTTTGTCAATAAACTCTTTTCTCAATCTGTACAGGTGTGAAAATATGTGTGTGCAATAGCAGAGTTTACCGTAATCAATATTTAGATCATCTCAAAGTGCATAAAATCCACAAACGAAAGTAGTAAAAACTGGTTGCCTAAACTCTCATGTATAACATAACATCTGATTTGATATCTAAACTCTGTTTTCTAATATCCTTTCATTTGGATATATCTTTTAATTTTTTTCACCCCCCTTTTTTTTTTTTTTTTTTATGTTATATATATTTTTTTTATTTTTCCAGTAATCAGTGGTTGGCACTAGTCACCAAAAATCAACGATTTTAGCCCTTATTTCATACAATAAGTTCCTGGATCTTCCTAGGCACAACATGATCTCAAAGGAATTTGTGCTCTTTTTGGCATCTTTTGATTTGAGGGTGAATTTTTTTTTTTTTTTTTTTAATTAAGAATCAGAGTTTAGACTTTTCATCAGTAAATATAATTAACTTATGAGAGAAAATGCAAACAGCTAATACAGACTCAGTGTATAGGATCAATAAACTAAGAGATGGTATAAATACAGAGACAGTATCATGCTGTGTTAACTTACTGCACATAATCGAGAGCAGAATCTATACAACTCTTAAGGATTCACAGTTACTTACTGAGAATTATGCTTCATACAAATTTCTTCATTGGTCCAAATGTTTCAGACAAAATTACAATCAGAGTATGACATTAAACTGTAACTAACAGAGTATGACCAACAGAGTTAGCATCAGAGATTACTTTCAGAGTATGACTGACACTTCACAGAGTTTACCATCAGAGTTTATCATGCTAGTTCACATAACAGTTAACACATGTAAGAAATCATGAACATAAAAAGTGAGTCTAACCCGTATCTCTAGTCAGAACCAGAGATCATTCCAAGTTCATTTACCAATCTTGTAAAAGTAGCTTCACTCAAAGGTTTGGTGAAGATATCTGCAAGTTGTTGGTCTGTAGATACAAAATGAAGCTCAATGTTTCCTTCTTCCACATGTTCTCTGATGAAATGATACCTTATGCTGATGTGCTTGGTCATGGAATGCTGTACTGGATTACCTGTCATAGCAATAGCACTTTGGTTATCACAGAAAATAGGTATTCTAGAGTACCTTAACCCATAATCCAGCAATTGATTCTTCATCCATAAAATCTGTGCACAACAGCTACCAGCTGCTATATACTCTGCTTCTGCAGTGGATGTAGAAATTGATTTCTGTTTCTTACTGTACCAAGAAACCAATCTGTCACCTAAAAATTGACAGCTTCCACTTGTACTTTTTCTGTCTATCTTACAGCCTGCAAAATCTGCATCAGAGTAACCAATTAACTTAAACTCTGATTCTCTAGGATACCACAAACCCAGGGTTATGGTTCCTTTGAGATATTTGAAGATCCTTTTTACAGCTGTTAGATGAGGCTCTCTGGGATCTGCTTGAAATCTTGCACAAAGACATGTTGCATACATGATATCAGGTCTACTTGCAGTAAGATACAGTAGAGACCCTATCATTCCTCTGTAGTTAGTCATATCTACTGAGGCTCTTGTGTCTTTGTCAAGCTTCGTTGCTGTAGCCATGGGAGTTGTAGCAGATGAACTATCAAGCATACCAAATTTCTTTAGAAGATTTCTGGTATACTTTGCTTGATTGATAAAAATCCCATCATCTGTTTGCTTGACCTGTAAGCCTAGAAAATAACTAAGCTCTCCCATCATGCTCATTTGGTACCTGGATTGCATAAGCTTTGCAAACTTCTTACAGAGTTTGTCATTAGTAGATCCAAAAATAATATCATCTACATAAATTTGAACTAAAAGCAAATCATCACCAGAATTGAAATAAAACAAGGTTTTATCAATTGTACCTCTTGTGAACCCACTTTCTAAAAGAAATTGAGCAAGAGTTTCATACCATGCTCTTGGTGCTTGCTTTAGTCCATATAATGCCTTGGCAAGCCTGTAGACAAAATCTGGATGCTTGGGATCTACAAATCCTGGTGGTTGTTCAACAAACACTTCTTCTTCAAGCTTCCCATTGAGAAAAGCACTCTTTACATCCATCTGAAAGACTTTAAACTTCTTGTGTGCAGCATAGGCCAGAAAAATTCTTATGGCCTCCAATCTTGCAACTGGAGCAAAGGTTTCATCATAGTCAATTCCTTCCTGTTGTGAATAACCTTTTGCCACAAGTCTAGCCTTGTTTCTTGTAATCACACCTTCACTGTCAGTCTTGTTTCTGAAAACCCACTTTGTACCTACAATTGATCGATTCTTTGGTCTAGGTACAAGTGTCCAGACTTCATTTCTTTCAAATTCATTTAACTCTTCTTGCATTGCTGTAATTCAATTAGCATCTTGAAGAGCTTCCTCCACTTTCTTTGGTTCTGTTTGAGACAAGAAAGCATGATACAGACACTCATTATTTGTTTCACTTCTAGTTCTCACACTAGCATCAGGATCTCCAATTATGAGATCAGGTGTGTGTGCCTGTGTCCACTTTCTTGCTGTTGGTAAGTGGTTTCTTGCATCATTATTGGATCCTCCCCCTTGATCCATATTCTCCTGATTCATATGTTGACTTTCTGCAGCACCTGAGGCTCCCCCTGAATTTGATGGTTCAGAGTTTGAACTGTCAGAGTTTGAATCAGTTTCCTCAACTGACTCACTTGCTGTGTCTTGTTGAGCTTCTTCACGCTCCCCCTCAACTGGTTCTCTATTTTGTTCAACTTGAGAATTTCCAGTTTCTCCAGTATTTACCAGTAGAGGTTCAGAGTATGCTTCGTCAGAGTTTGTCAAACCTGCTTCATCAGAGTTTACATCATCAGAGAATAGATCATCATTTTCAAAACGTAGTTGATCATATCCATCCTTGTCTTCAAGTCCAATTATTTTCTTGTCATCAAATGACACATGTATGGATTCCATGATCACCTTAGTTCTCAGATTGTAAACTCTGAATGCTTTTGTTGACAATGGATAGCCAACAAAGATTCCTTCATCAGCTTTTAACTCGAACTTTGTCAACTGTTCAGGATGAGTCTTCAACACAAAGCATTTGCATCCAAATATATGAAAATATTTCAAATTTGGCTTCTTATTTTTCACCATCTCATATGGTGTTTTCCCATGCTTGTTGATCAATGTTGCATTTTGAGTAAAACAAGCAGTTTGAACAGCTTCTGCCCAGAAGTATGTTGGTAATTTTGCTTCATCAAGCATAGTTCTGGATGCTTCAATTAAAGTTCTGTTCTTTCTTTCAACTACACCATTTTGCTGTGGAGTTCCAGGTGCAGAAAATTCTTGTTTCACTCCTCTTTCCTTGCAGAAAGCTTCTATGATTGAGTTTCTGAATTCAGTTCCATTATCACTCCTTATAATTTTGACTTTGTGCTGTGATCCTTTGTCCAGTAGATTTACATGATCCATCAGAGTTTGAGCAGTTTCATCCTTCTTTGACAAGAAATACACCCATGTATATCTAGTATATTCATCAACAATTACTAGAGCATATTTCTTTCTGCCCATGGACATCACATTCACTGGACCAAAGAGATCAACATGTAGAAGATGATAAGGTTCCACTATTGACGATTCAGATTTGCTCTTGAAAGATGACTTCCTTTGCTTGGCTTTTTGACAAGAATCACACAAGCCATCTAGACTGAGTATAGATTTTGGAAGTCCCCTTACAAGATCCTTTCTTATTAGCTCATTGATGTTGTTCAAATTGAGATGAGAGAGCTTCTTGTGCCAGTTCCAACTCTCTTCATTTGACATTCTGGCTGTCAGACACACTGTTTTTCCATCAGAGTTTGTTACCAAACTTGCTTCATAAATGTTGTTGCGCCTGTGTCCAACTAGAACAACTTTTCCAGTAGATTTACTGATAACTTCACAGTATTCACTATGAAAATCTACATGGTTTCCTCTGTCACAGATTTGACTCACAGATAGCAGATTATGCTTGAGTCCTGAGACTAGAGCTACATTCGTGATGATGACACTTCCAAGATTGATATTGCCATATCCCAGAGTGTGTCCTATGTTGCCATCTCCATAGGAAACCTTTGGGCCAGCCTTCTCCTTAAAGTCTGATAACAGGGCTTTATTTCCAGTCATATGTCCTGAGCATCCACTGTCCAAGATAAGTGTGCTCTCTATTATACCCTGCAATCACAAACAAACACTAAGTGTTAGTTTTAAGGATCCAGACTTGCTTGGATCCTTTGTCTTTCTTAACAGTGTTAGCTTTTGCAGCGGAATCTGTATTATCAGAGTTTAAACTAACATTGTCAGATTTTACACTAGCAGAGTTTGCTCTAACCCATTTCAAGTTGGGTTTTAGCTCATAATAGTTGTGATAAATAGCATGATAACTCTTGCAAGTATAAATGGAATGCCAAGTGCTCCCACAGTGTTTGCATAAAGTTTGTGGTTTAACTCTTACATAATCATTCTTTACTCCTGATGTAGAAGATAAAGAATTAATATGTTTGTTCTTAGTGCAAAATCTAGCAAGATGATTAGAACTACCACAATTGTAACATGTTTTCCTTGAAGCACCAGCATTAGGCAAATGATTATTTCTATTATTTATGCCTATTTTTCCATTCCTATTTTTCTTGGACCCTTTAGGTTTCATGGCAGACTTTACCTCTTTCAGCTTATGATTGAACTGTTTCCCAGTCATCAAACCAACATTAACCTGTTTTTTCACAAGTTTTTACTGGTTTTCTAACAGCTTCTAACTCCATAAGTTTTTCTGTTATAATATTCTCCTGTTTTTCACAAGCTTCATCTGATTCCATATCAGCTTCCCTTATTACAACAGATTTTAACTTATTGGCTTCTGGAACAAATTTCACAGGTTTAAGTTGTGGTTTTACCTTAACCTTGTCTTTAAACCTAAGTTCATCATTTTCACAATAACCTAAACCTACAGAATCAGTCTGAAACACTTGATGAGTGTCTCTTCCAGAATCTGTCCAAGTTTTGATTATTTTTCTTTCTTTTTCTAAATCAGATTCTAGTTGCCTATATCTTTTCAGCAACTCCTGTTCTACATAAACAGCATCATCTCTTTCTTTTTGAATCTGCTTCATACTTTCAAGTTCTCCTTCAAGAAACTTGTTTCTATCTTTAAGACTAAGATTCTCAGATTTAATTCTCTCATTTTCTAAAGTCTGATCCCTATAGCTAACATGAACACTTTTCAGATATACCCTTAACTCAGATATATTATCAGTATCATAAGCATAAGTAGTTAGGGGTACCTTATTTTCTGATGATTCAGTCTCATCTTTGACAGTTGCCATAAGAGCATAGTTTTCTCCATCATCAGAGTCTGAAGTATCTGCCCAGTCTTTGCCTTTAGAGATGAGTGCTTTCTTAGATTTGCCTTTCTTGCACTCTGGGGCATAATGACCCATCTCCTTACACTTGTAGCACTGGATTTCAGATTTATCCTTCTTGCCAGATTTGGTCTCCCTTCCATCAGACTTTCTGAAACTTCTCCTTTCAGAGTTTGAATCTTTCCTTGAGAATCTCTTTCCCTTCTTGAAGTTCTTGAATCCCATCTTCTTGAAGGTCTTCACCATCAATGCAGCCATTTGCATCATCTGTTCTTCATCATCATCAGAGTCAGAAGCTTCATCAGAGTTTGAGTCATCATCAGAGTTTGATGACTCACTTTCAGATTTAATAACTAAAGCCTTTCCCTTGGCTTTCTTCCTTGATGATTCCTTCTTAATGGGCTTCTCCTCAACTTTGAGAGCAATATATTTTGTCTTCTTGCTGGATCTTCTGTTTCTTTGTTCTATCTCAAGTTCATGAGTCTTTAACAATCCATAGATCTCATCAAGATCTGTATCAGCAAGATCATAATTATCTCTGATTGTTGTTGCCTTTAAATCCCACTTTTCAGGTAGAGATAACAGAAACTTGAGATTAGACTCTTCAAGTTCATATTCTTTATCAACCAGAGACAGATCATTCAACAGTTTGCAAAATCTGTCATAAGTCTCAGTCAAGGTTTCATTAGTTCTTGAATCAAAGTGCTCATACTCCTGTGTGAGTATTGTCTTTCTGTTCTTCTTGATAGCACCTGTTCCCTGGCATCTGACTTCTAAAGCATCCCATATCTCTTTGGCAGTCTTGCAGCCAATTACTCTGTTAGACATAACATTATCTAAAGCACTGTGGAGAAGATGTCTAACCTTTGCATCTTTTGCAATTGATGAGATGTCCTCAGGAGTCATATCTTTCTTTTCCTTTGGAACAGTCTTTTGTTCTTGTCCATCAACAACAGGGGACAATTTAGTTGGCATATGAGGACCATCATAGATTCTGTCAAGGTATTCTGGATCTGTAGCCTCCAGAAACATGGTCATCTTAACCTTCCAAATTGGATACTCTACTGGCCTGAGAATTGGAACCCTGATTGTTTCATATCGACTGACAGAATTGGGCTTAACCTGTTCAGCCTTAGGAGCAGTTTGATTTTCTTCAGACATGATTAATACTGTGTTTGAATCGTAAAACTGTATATATTAAATAGCCTTGGCTCTGATACCAATAATCAGTCTGGGCTTCATTGGGTGTCAACCAACCCATAATCAGTCTGGGCTTCATTGGGTGTCAACCAACCCATTCTTATTATAATATCAACTTCTCCCAACTTGAAAGGAATCAGGTCTATCAAAAGTGTCGACCTCATATTTCTAGTTCACAACCTGGATGTACCAGTCTTATGGGAAAATCCCTCGATGGATTATTTCTACTTGTAAGTATTCCCTTAGCAGCTCGGCCTTAAGGTTTAATCGTCATGCAACTTCTTGATATACAACGATACATTAGCTCTGTCTAAACAGTATAGAAGGGCACCTGCTATTTAAAGGTCCCGATAATGGGCTGCTGGTTGGAGGTAGCCCTGGTTGAAACCTACTGGCTTTCTTTTATTCTGTGTTCACAAACTCCGGAACAAACCTCAATAATTCGGAAAACTTGGCCTCATACTCGGTTACAGTCATGGTTTCTGGTTTTAACTCTTTAACTTTCATTTTCATCCGGGTCTCCATATATTTCCGAAAATTATTCCTCTAGAACCACACACGCTGCACCTCTCCCAAGTCACAATACCAGCTCCCTCTGACTCCATCGTCAGTACTTATCTTGCTGACCCAGAGGTAGTGTCCATTCGTAAACAACTCCTCCAAAATCTCAATCTCACTATAGGGCATGTTGGGTCGAATACACAATATATAATCAAGTATGTATGAGAATAACAATTAAGAACACAGGTTTGTAAATCAACAAACTGAATTATATTAAATAATTCTCTCTTAGTGATGTTAATGAATCACAAAGAGCTTCTAGGTTACAAGAATAATATATTCAATAATCGCATCCCTTCTAGGGATAACCTATCTGTGTTTATATAGTACACAGTTACACAATCCTTATCTAATTGATATTCCTACAAATTAGCTATACAATTGATATCAATTAAGGATTGCTTCTTATCTTCTATTCCGTTTCCTTAGCTGTATCAATATATTCTGCTTCTTTCCATCTTCAGAATATATTGCTTCTAGAATCTTCAATTCAGCACCGACAGCTAATTCAACTATCACCTTGTCAGACTTTAAATAAACTCTGACCGGTTTCCATTAAACTCTTCACCCTGTCAGAGTTTAATTAAACTCTGACCGGCTTCTGATAAACTCTGGTCAGTACCTGTTGCTTAAACACTGATAAACAAACGTCAGCAATTATATCTAACAGGGCATCTATCTAACACCGTTGTCAGTGGAGTTCACGGCACGTCACTATTTCTTTCACATATATCGATTGACACGCTTTCCATTATCATATTATCCTTGGGAGAATAAACCAATTTCATCGATATGTCGCTAACATTCTATCCGTCTTAGGGATTCGCTCCTGTCATAAGTGATTTCGTCGCGAATCTAATTCCTATCAGCGAATTTTGACTTATTTGACCTGGTTGGCCTCCCCTTGAAATTCAATACGGATAACAAAATTATGGGGCCTTGAAAAGACAGCTCCCATATCAAGGAAAACGTCACACACTGGTGATCGTAAGGTTACGAGTTTTAAGGTAACCTTATTGGAGGAAAGAGAATTTACCGAGAGATCAACATGATCATAAGAACTCAACGTTGTGTGCCTCAATTGAGACATTACTAAAGGTAATTAGCCTTCTTGTATTTCACAACTTACAAGTGATGGCGTCCCATCCGACTTCTATCACACAGACAAATAGTCCTTGTAGCCCCTATAAGTATAGGGTTGTTCGTCTCAGTGGAAGTTGAAAAGTATGAAAGCAATTCGAGATCAATTTAATGATTATCGCCTTTCGACAATATTTCTCAAAGGAACACCTTGGATTAAAATTGAACAGATTCCAAAGGTGCGGTTTTCCAAAGAAAATACAAAGAAAAGAATAACCACAAGATACTGGTACTTAACAAACAAGTGGTGATGTATCACCATAGGGTCATTCATTATTTGAAGAAAAGTGAAAGCTTAAATAACATCATTTGGCAGGGCTTCGAAAACCTGAAAGTAAACTGAATATGGTTTAACACAAGTGTTATAAAACAACTTCGAAGAGGGAATATACCCTTTACCAGAATTCTTTCCTGGAGAGAGATCAAGATAGATCATAGATTGGGAAGGTTTGCCAAGGTCTCAACGGATGCCTTTTATGTCGGCTCCTCTAACGGATAATCGTTCGATTATAAAGCTCTTCTTCTCCAGGCACACCCTAAGGTGCTCGATACTTACGTCATTGCCGACTTATAATAGTCGCTAAGAATTCAACCATCAACATTTGCAATCGCAGGGAATTCTATTCGACTAGGCGCAAACCTCTCAAGTAAGCGTTCTGTTCTATAAAAAGACTTCGATATCGTTGTTTCCCGTAGCCATGACAATTCCACCTGTCGACTGGGCGGTACTCCGGAAGATCGTTAGAATCTACAGGCTTAAATCCGGTCTCTATTTCAATCATCCTTATACCCAATATTCCTTCTCCCATATCAATCCCGTGCGCTACATAAGCTTAACACTTTTGGCACAATAGCCTTTTCATTTAAGTCAATCCCGGAATTTCTCAGTCCGTCTTGGTCCTTAAATATATTTTGCCTTTACCGTCCAATCTCAACTTCATCATTTTATCTCTACAATCAATTGTAGCAATCAAGGTCTGCCAAAATTTGTTGAATTTCTTCCCAAAATCAGGGGAATTTGATCAATCTATTTACCTACTAGTAATGCTCGGATCTGATTTCCGACCTTTCGGTTCTATCCTCATAATTCCTTCCCGGTTTCCTGAGGGTGGTAAATCTCGTTCTCGATTCCGTCTTAGCGTGCTTGTCTTACCATAACATTTACATGGTACATATACCCAAAATTCTCCTTGAGACAATAAAATCCCTCAATGATATAATAGACACTATTTCCCGTGGAATCGCTGGTCGTGGGGGTTTGAAATCTCATAGCCCAAAACAATTCCTTACATTATTCCAGGCAACTAAGTACCCTTAATCGTTCGTGAAAATCTGAACATCTTGGTTCTTACGTATGCCGCCTCCTTATGGGCAGCTATAACCGATCACGAGTAACAGGTTTCGTTCAAGTCGAATCAATCCACTGATACTGGCTATACTGCCTCTACCTCTTCTGCTTTGGAGACTCTACTCCATTTTCCTTGTCATACCTCTTGATGAATCATGAACGATCCTTAAACTCTCGTCTCGTCACTTATTTATCCCTCGAAGGTTCGTCCGGTCTTATTATTAGACATCAAGTAACGCACCACATCTTTATCAATCAACACGTCATTTTACAAGATTCTTTCCTTGACCCACTATGGGGTCTTCCTCTAGATCCTCCTATGGATCTTTCTTTATCGGGTCTCCGTCCATTTCAAGGAGCGCATCATCAAATGCCTACTCGAAGGCCTCGGGATCTGGCATCTCAGAGTCCCATCCATCTATAACTCATACGAATCGAGGTGACTAACCATGAAGTCCTAAGTACGGTTTCCCAGAAGAAGTCCCCTCTCGGGCTTCATCTTAAACAGTCAGGGTCATGTCCTCTAACCCGACTACGAACTTAATTTGAGCTCTAGATTTTCTTATCATTATTAAGGGTATTGTAAGACTCGATCTCCTATCGTTTCTGAGGACTGTAACCTAACGCTCTGATACCATTTCTGTAACAGCCCCAAATCCGGGGTTAGGGATCTAGGGTTGTCACAATCCATGTATTCCTTGCCTTACCTGTATTACTCACACCATTCATAATTCACCTGCTCATGACCCCACAACATATGTCTCACACACACACACACACACACAGGTTAGAGTCTCAGAAACGACACAATACAACAACTGCGGAATAAATAACTTTTATTACAATACCCAAATGTCTTTTGAATCTGTCACTGATACAATTTCTAAGTAATGTTACATTACCAACTTAGCCTTCTGATGCTCACAATCCTCTCATACCATTCATATCTATACATAAGTTGAATACCAAAAGTTGTAGCCTGATTCGATTGGTTCGTACTACTCTCGAGATCACTGCTAGAAACTGTTTACGGAAACGCCTTGCGAGGTATGTGCCGACCCATTGGCATCCTGCTTCACTGCTATATAATATATATAAAACAATAGCAAGAGTGAGCGATAGCTCAGCAAGGTAATGAAAGTATGGCATAATTCTGCCTTTAACTCATCCCAGAATAAAGCGGGTATAAGACAATAATTTGTCAAAATATCTCGATACTGAAATCATTTCCTTATCGGAATGTATTCCAAAAACCATTGTTGTATTTCAAATATCATCTCCATAATATTCTGCAAACTTTTGCTATACTATGAACAAAGTTCTAGTATAAAGGATGAGGTTTCAAAGTAAACCAAATATAACCTTTCCGAAAAATATCTGCTATATAAGCAGAATATCAGCATATAACTTAAAAGATGAAGTTATAAGGTGATTCAGTATAAACAACTCCCTTACCATAACTCATATTCTGTAAGGTATCCACAGAGTCAAATGATATAAAAGATGAAGTTACGAGGAAAATTAATATCATATCTCCGTAACCCAAGATTTACTTATGCATATATTATCAGAGTCATAACTCATAACAGATGAAGTTGCAAGGATTCATTGTAACTTTATTTTGAACACTTTTCGACCCCCTGCCAACATGACCGGTAAACCTGTACCACGGGTGTCATCCTTGGTCCCTTTCAATACATGTTGCAGAATCCCTCTGTCAACATGATCGGTAAACCTGTACCAACGGAGCCATCCGTGGTCCCTTTCAGTACATGTTGCAGAATTATCCAAAATGGATGATGAACCAATACTGGAGCCTTCTCCGCGCCCGTCGTACCAACCTTACTATGATCAGTAGCAGGTTGTACAACAAAAATATGTTTTCTACATGTAGATGGAAGTATCACGACAGCCTGACATTGTCTACCGCCTTTCTGGATCTCCCGGCCCATTTGGGGCAATAAGGTGATGGATCGGCGCGACTCGACCTCTTACACATGCTCCTAGTTCAGATGAAATCCATGACTCTGAAACGTAAAGATCGTCTCCCTTTCCCCAAGTGTAATACTTGTTGATACGACTCCACTCAGTAGTTGTATCTAGGTTGGAAAGGAAGATTCTCCAATATTTCCCAAGCGATGCTTGTTAATGGATATCGACTTGTTCCATGAATTTACCCTTCAAGCGTTGAGGTGGTAGCACAATATTTAACTTGCAGCAACTAAATTGCTTTGAGAAAATATCTGTCCCCCGACAGTTTTGAGTTGAGAGTTTAAAATGAATAGCAGTTACTTAATTCAGGTTTCCCATATTTTTGATAGTTGAGCGAGCATTTAAATCCTCTTAAAAGACGGACTTAAATGGAAAACATTGGTTTGGGAACCTCTTTTGATTTAAAACAATTAATAAAATTTATTAAATAAGTAAACCCTCAAATGAATATTCGAAAATAATATTCATTAAGTAAATAAACCTTGAATGAATATTTAGAAATAATATCCATTAAATAAATAAGGATTAAATGAATATTCTACATAATATTCATTAACTAATAAACCTCGAATGAATAATTCAAAATAATATAAACCTCGAATGAATATTCAAAATAATATAAACCTCGAATGAATATTCAAAATAATATAAACCTTGAATGAATATTCAAAATAATATTCATTAAATAATAATCTCCATTGAATATTTGAAAATAATATTCATCAAATAAATAAAACCCAAATGAATATTCAAAAGTAATATTCATTAGGTAAATAGTCCTTAAATAAATAATCCTTAAATAGATAATCATTAAATGAATATTCAAAATAATATTCATTAAATAAATAATTAATCCTCGAATGAATATTCCTACATTATATTTACAATAATATTCTTAAAGTCAATAATCCTCAAATGAATATAAATAATATTCTTTAACTACATAATTAACCCTCGAATAACAGTTACCCGATATCTTTATCGGAAAAATAATCATTTAAAATATACCGAAAATATATCTACTTCCGGTCTAAAGAATAAAATCATACGCCCTTTACCTATGGCATTTATAAAAACCTGGCTTATAACTGATATCCCATATCTAGCTTATAAGCCAATTACCAAATCATTTCCAAGTAATAACATTCGAATGAGGTAATATTCAAATAACATTCCTCAAATCATTTCCAGGTAATTAATACTTTCTAGAAATATAGTTAATATTTAATAATAATATTCCTCAAGATGAATAGTACTCTGCCGCTGAAATCCCTCCGGGTTTCCACGACTATCTATATAACACAAATATCGACTCCCGGTCTAGAGTCGAAACAATAAACATGCTCTTATCTATAGAGCTACAAGGTATCCCGGTTCATAAGTACATTATCTCACAGCTCGTATATAAACCCAAGTCAAACTCTATTTTTATACAATATATAACATGTATCGCACAACTGTATAACTCCACACATGGCAACAACAGTAATATATAATCAATACTTCAAAGTATAGATTTAGAAAACTTGCCTGATGCTCAAGAAGTGATAGGGGTTCGCGACGATGCCGGACAATCTAGACAAAGTCAAAGAAAACGCACGATTAATCCCCTGGATAATCCACTTGTACTCAATGCTTAAACACGTAAGCGAAACACAACCAAGGCATTACTAACTCGTTATAGGCTCATACTAAGTCCATGTTAATCGACAATTACTTAAGTCGTAGGTTTAGTCCGAAATCGATCCTCGAATACATGTTATACTTAACCATTTACAACATTGGTTTCTAAGTCATGTTCTTAGTGGTTTTCACTTGCGCAACCTCGGCTAACACATTTTTATAAAATCGGAAAATAATCTTTTGGACTTGAAACCTTCGTACAAAGCTTCGTAACTGCCCTTGACACTTCAATACAAAATTCCATATTTTAAAACAACTCTTAAGGGTCTCAAACATAGCCACAAAGTTGGTACATTTCTGCAATCTCGTTCCTTGAACCACTTTCACTAAAATGGTCATATCTCATAAACCGTAAATCGTAATGACATGATTCTTGCGCTCACGTAAACTAGAAACAAAGATCTACACACTCATGTTCATAACTGAACCAAAAGAGGCAGTTAGGTTTTCTGATTCTAGGCAGTTTATAGAGTTACCGAAAATCGGGCATTACGACGGCTTAAAATCGAATAATCCTATTTTGTCACAACATAACCAAGCCACACCGGGCATACCATACATCTACAACCTCAACAAACAACCATCATACACCTCTAAGATCAGTGGGGAGGCTCAAATCCAACACCCATCATTTTACACATTCAAACAAATCCAAATAATCACTAAATCACTTAATCATGATCTTAACTTTACATGAACATCAAAACCACTTTAAAACTCATATAAAACTCAAAGGGGCAGAGGTTTATACCTTCCTACAAGCTTGCTTGCTGCTATATTCCTTATGTAACCTTAGATCCTTGCTTAATACAACCTTTGGAAGCCACAAACTCAATATCAAAAGCAACAAAGCAAAATACAAGTTACTATTCATCATCTTCTCCAACTGTTACTCACTGAAATCGAAGGGTAAATGACAGAAGTGAGGCGATTTCTTACCATGGTTACGTCGGACTTCTCGAGAGCTTCGATTTGAGTGGTGGAACGCCAAAAACGGACAACGGAATCTCAAGTTATGATCATTTCTTTCTCTCCCATTTTTCTTTCTTCTTCTCTCCCGAAAATTTCTCTTCCTTTTTCTTTTTCTTCTTATCTTGTTTAATTACTTGATATTTATCCAATGTGGTGAGTCATCACCCTTGGTCTCTTCTTGTCTTGACACTTGGCAAGCATGCATTGGCTTGGAATAAAGTAGCTTTTCTGGTTCGTTTAATTTCGTAGAACGCTCGCAAGGTTTCTCGAGGGTTCTATCGAGGTATTTTACCGAAATCGTTCTCGATACTTCTAATTCATTTATCAAATCCATATCCATGGAATTAATAATTTAAATCCTTAAATATCCTCAAATAATAATTATTTAGTCCGTTTTTGGTGAAATTTCGGAGAAAACGAAAAATGCTATTTTTCTGATTCTGACAGCTTCTGCATTCTTTTATTTCCATCGTAGATCACTAATGCGACTTTGAAAGTTTATTATATCGTCCCGCATATAGGGTGGTCTGAAAAACTTTTAAATGAAGAGTTACTATTCATCAGTGGTTTTTCTATAATCCTTTGGATCAAAATTCCGTTCCAATATTCCTGATCTATTTTCTCTCTACTCTTTGCACTTAGAAAACGTTCTAGTGCTTTCTCGGGCGTACGCTATCTTGTTTACGGAGTTGTCGGATGTATTCCAGATATTGATTTGGATGACATAAAAATACTTTCCTTCCCTGGAGTATTGTATTCTTATCTTCCAGATTGATTGTAATAACCCGAATTTTTGGAAAAATTTAAAACTTTTCTTATTATGATTAAGTGCATCAGTGAATAGTGAATTTGGTGGATGAATAGTGATTTTGAGAATTAACAAAGTTTTTCATGCCACCTATGTACGAGACGTAGTGTGGATATTCGGAAGTCATATTAGTGATCTACGGAGTAAATAAGTGAATGCAAAGACGATCGGAATTCAGAAATTCCAAATTTTATTTTGGTGTAGTATTTGACCGGGCAGCGAATTATATATTATTATATTCAAGAAATGAGATATTAAATTAAGGATTTGAGGATTTAATATTTTGGAATTTTATTTTATTTGATTTGAGAATTTAGAACGAGAACCACTGAGACAGTGAAACGAAGGTTCTAGAAACCGCTGATACTTTATAACGAGATTAAGTGATTAAGCGAACGAATCATGGATTAAGGATTGAAATTATGACAGGATTAAATATAGACATGGAAGTAACATGTAACAAGATTAATTCGAGGGATGCAACATTTGGATCATCCATGTGAAAAGAAACGAATCAGTAAAGCTACTTTAACCAAACGCATGCATGCGCGACACGTGTCCCTGCTTTGCCACCATGATACTCCATGGCTTGACACGTGTCCTGATGACAAGGACAATGTGATGACTCACCACTTTAACAAAAAATCAGCATTTCAAGCATGATTATCCAAAAACAAAAGAAAAAGAAAAGAAGAAAAGAAAGAGAAGAACTCTCCAGATTTTCTGCCCAGCAGAAACAGAGTCCAAAGAAAAATCCATAACTCCATTTCTATCCATCCTTAAATCACCAAATTTTAACCATAGCTTCTCCACTCCATGGGTAACATTCGATCAAAATTTCATGGCCAGTAAAGGGGTGTAGCCTTGTCAAATCCCTTCCCCAAGTTGGAGAACCCCAAACTGTCCAGTTTCTGTCCAGCGGGAAGATGGGACTCAAAACCCTAGCTAGGAAGCTTTAAATTTGGCGATCTATAGCTCAAAAGAAAGATTATGAAGAGTAAAAGGTCTGGTAAAAAGCTTAGCACCAAACTCTTGTTTTTCAATTTTATATGGATTTTACAAAGTGATGATGAATAGTAACTCCGAAAGTTGTTAACTTGTTTTCTTGATTGAATCTTAAGGTTTAAGCTTGTAAGGAGTATATAAGGCTTGTTGAGTGGTTGTGGCCACTGGTTAGTGTTGGTAGAGCATCAAGGAAGGTATACCACTCATCCATCCTTTGATTTATGTTGAGATTTAAGTGAAGTTTCTAGTAATGTTTAAGAATAAGCATGATTATGGAGTTTGGAGTATGTATGGTTAATTCTTGATGGATACTTGTTGTTGGTTGATGTTGGTGATATGTTCTTGAAGTATATAAACTGATTATGTTGTAAAGATGGTTGTGTTGTTGAATTGATTTGGTTTTAAGAGGTTTTGACATAACAAAAACCAGGAAACGTTACGATTATAGCCGTCGTAATGCCCATTTGATTTAAGGCTGTTTTGAGCAAGGATTACGAACTGGTCTGGTAATATTTTTGAACAGAACTGACCATGAACATGTAGGTCTTGTTTTAAGGTTTGTTTTGATATAAAGATCATGTCCATACGAATTACGGTTTAAGAGAAAAGTGAGTTTTAGTAAACGTCGTTCGGAGGAACAACCCTTCTCTGTTCACCAACTTTGAGGCTATATTTGGACCACTTCGGAGCCGTATTAAAATGTGAAACTTTGAGGAATAATACTAGAGACAGTTAGGAAGGCTCACGAAAACGATTCGGATTAAAAAGATTATTTTTCGATTTGATAAAAATGTTTTAGTCGAGGTCGCGCAAGTGAAAACCACTGAAAACGAGACTTAGAAACCAAGGTTCCAAATAGTTAAGTATAACTTGGATTTGAGAATGGATTTCAAACCAAACTTGTGATATAAGTATTTGACGAATAACATGGACTTAGTATGAGCCTATAAGGAGCTAGTAATGCCTTGGTTGTGTTTCGCTTACGTGTTTAAGCATTAAGTTATAAGTGGTTTATCGAGGGGATTAACCGTGTGTTTTCGTTTGACTTTGTCTAGATTGTCTGGCATCGTCGCGAACCCCTATCACTTCTCGAGCATCAGGCAAGTTTACTAAACCTTACTCTATTGTTCAGAGTAGGTATATTTTCAAATATTCAATACTTGTGTATTCCCAAGTTATATATATCAAATCTTTGTTGTGAGTATTGTGGCAAGTTTTCTAAATCTATACTTTGAAGTATTGATTATATATTACTGCTTTTGCCATGTGTGGAGTTATATAGTTTTGCGATACATGTTATATATTGTATAAAATAGAGTTTGATTTTGGCTTATATATGAGCTTTGAGATGAAGTAGTTATAAACCGGTATACCTTGTAGCTCTAGAGATAAGAGCATACTTCTTGTTTTCGACTCTAGACCGGGAGTCAGTATTTGAGATATGGAGATAGCCGTGGAAACCCGGAGGGATTCCAGCGGCAGTGTACTAATTATTTTGAGGACTGCTATTATTAAACATTAATTATATTTCTAGAAAGTATTAATTACATGGAAATGATTTGAGGAATGTTATTTGAATATTACCTCATTCGAAGGTTATTACTTGGAAATGATTTGGTAATTGGCTTATAAGCTAGATATGGGATATCAGTTATAAGCCAGGTTTTTATAAAGGTCCTAGGTTAAGGGCGTATGATATTTCTTTAGATCAGAAGTAATTATAATTCTGTATATGTTAAAGGTTATTTTCCGATAAAGATATCGGGTACTGTTATTCGAGGATTAATTATTTACTTAAAGTATATTATTTATGAATATTCATTTGAGGATTATTGACTTAAAGATTATTAGTGTGAATATTCATTTAAGGATTATTTATTTATTGAATATTACTTTTGAATATTTATTTGAGATTTAATTGTTTAATGAATGTTATTTTGAATATTCAATTGAGATTAATTAGTTAATGAATATTATTTTCGAATATCCAAATGAGGTTTATTAATTAAGGAATATTATTTCAGATATTCATTTGAGGTTTACTTAATCGAAGAATATTATTATGAATATTATCTGAGGATTATTTAATGAGTATTATTTTTGAATATTAATTTGAAGATTAATTATTTATTTAATGAATATTATTGTAAATATTCATTTGAGGATTATTTATTTAATGAATATTATTTTCAAATATTCATTTGAGGATTACTTACTTAATGAATATTATTTTCAAATATTCATTTAAGATTTACTTATTTAATAAATATTATTAAGTATTTGTAAATCAAAAGAGGTTCCCAAAACAATGTTTTTCCCATTTAAATCTGTCTTTTAAAGAGGATTTAAATACTCGCTCAACTATCAAAAATATGGGAAACCTGATTTAAGTGACTACTACTCTTTTTAAACTCTCAATTCAAAATCTGTCAAGGGACAGATATTTTCTTGGAGCAATTTAATTGCTGCCAGTCTAATGTTGGGTTACCACCTCAATAATCGAGGGGTAAATTCATGGAACAAGTCGATATCCATTAACAAGCATAGCTTGGGAAATATTGGAGAATCTTCCTTTCCAACCTAGATATAACTACTTAGTGGAGTCGTATCAACAAGTGTTACACTTGGGGAAAGGAGGACGATCTTTACGTTTCAGAGTCATGGATTTCATCTGAACTAGGAGTGGTGTAAGTGGTCAAGTTGCGTGGGCCCATCCAACTTTAAATTGCCCCAAATGGGCGGGAGGTCATAGTAAGGCGGTAGACAATGTCAGGCCGTCGTGATACTTCCATCTACATGTAGAGAACTATTTGAGCGGTGCGACCTGCTACTGATCATAGCAAGGTTAGGCACAGCGGACGCGGTAGCAACTCTAGTATTGGTTCATCATCCAATTTGGATATTCCTGCAACATGGATTGGGATGAAAAACCAATCATGTTGGCAGGGGGTCGAAAGTGTTTGAAAATGAAGTGGCAATAAATTCATGCAACTTCATCTTTTATTTTATGAGTTATGACTCTGTGGATACCTTACATAACATGAGTTATGGTAAGGGAGTTGTTTATACTGAATCACCTTATAACTTCATCTTTTAAGATATGTGTTGATATTCTGCTTATATAGCAGATATTTTTGGAAAGGTTATATTGGTTTACTTTGAAACCTCACCTTTTATATTATACTAGAACTTTGTTCATAATATAGCAAAGTTGCAGAAATATTATGAATGATATTTGAAGTACAATAAAGGTACTATTTTTGGAATATGTTCCGATAAGGAAATGATTTCAGCATCAAGATATTTTGACAAGTATTGCCGTATACCCGTTTTATTTCTGGGTTGAATAAAAGGCAGAATTATGCCATACTTTCATTACCTTGCTGAGCTATCGCTCACTCTTGCTATTATTACATATATATTATATAGCAGCGAAGCAGGATGCCAATGGGACGGCACGTACCTCGCAAGGCGTTTCCATTAAGCAGTTTCTAGCAGCGATCCCGAGAGTAGTACGAACCAGTCGAATCAGGCTACGACTTTTGGTATTCAACTTATGTATAGACATGAATAGTATTAGAGGATTGTGAGCATCAGAAGGCTGAGTTGGTAATGTAACAATACTTAGAAATTGTATCAGTAACAGATTCAAAAGACATTTGGGTATTGTAATAAAAGTTATTTATTCCGCAGTTGTTATATTGTGTCGTTTCTGAGACACTAACCTGTGTGTGTGTGTGAGACATATGTTGTGGGGTCATGAGCAGGTGAATTATGAATGGTGCGAGTAATACAGGTAAGGCAAGGAGTACATGGATCGTGACAACCCTAAATCCCCGACCCCGGATTTGGGGCTGTTACAGAGATGGTATCAGAGAGTTAGGTTACAGTCCTCAGAAACGATGGGAGATCGAGTCTTACAATACCCTTAATAATGATAAGAGCATCTAGAGCTCCAATTGAGTTCGTAGTCGGGTTAGAGGACATGACCCTGACTGTTTAAGATGAAGCCCAAGAGGGGACTTCTTCTAGGAAACCGTACTTAGGACTTCGTGATTAGTCACCTCGAGTCGTATGAGTTATAGATTGATGGGATTCTGAGATACCAGACCCCGAGGCCTTCGAGTAGGCAATTGATGATGCGTTCCTTGAAATGGATGGAGACCCGATAAAGGAAGATCCATAGGAGGATCTAGAGGAAGACCCCATAGTGGGTCGAGGAAAAGAATCTCGTAGAGGATGTGTTGATTGATAAAGACGTAGTATGTTACTTGAGGTCGTACAATAGGACCGGACGAACCTTCAGAGGTCAAATAAGTGCCGATACGAGAGTTTAGGATCGTTATGATTCATCATGAGATATGACAAAGAAAATGGAGTAGAGTCTCCAAAGCAGAAGAGGTAGAGGCAGTATAGCCAGTATCAGTGGATTGATTCGACTTGAACGAAACCTGTTACTCGTAGTCGGTTATAGTTGCCCATAAGGAGGCGGCATACGTAAGAACCAAGGTGTTCAGATTTTCACGAACGATTAAGGGTACTTAGTTGCCTAGAATAGTGTAAGGAATTGATTTGGCTATGAGGTTTCAATCCCCCACGACCAGCGATTCCACTGGAAATAGTGTCTATTACATCATTGAGGGATTTTATTATCTCAAGGAAAATTTTGGGTATATGTACCATGCAAATGTTATTGTAAGACAAGCACGCTAAGACGGAATCGAGAACGAGATTTACCACCCTCAGGAAACCAGGAAGGAATAATGAGGATAGAACAGAAAGGTCAGAAATCAGATCCGAGCATTACTAGTAGGCAAATATATTGATCAAGTTTCCCTAATTTTGGAAAGAAATTTAGCAAATTTTGGCAAACCTTGTCTTTCTGATTACCAGAGGATGTCACCAAAGAGAGTGGAAATTAGAGCGAACCCTGTGGATTGGGTAAGATAGCCGTTATATGGGTTGGTGGACAGACCCTGATTGCTATAAATGATTGTAGAGGTAAAGTGATGAAGTTGAGATTGGACGGTAAAGGCGAAATATATTTAAGGACCAAGACGGACTGAGAAGTTCCGGGATTGACTTAAATGAAGAGGCTATTGTGCCAAAAGTGTTAAGCTTATGTAGCGCACGGGATTGATATGGGAGCAGGAATATTGGGTATAAGGATGATTGAAATAGAGACCGAATTTAAGCTTGTAGTTTCTAATGATCTTCCGAAGTACCGCCCAGTCGACATGTGGAATTGTCATTGCTATGGGCGACAACGGTGTCGAAGTCTTCGTATAAACAGAACGCTTACTTGAGATGTTGCGCCTAGTCAAATAGAACTCCCTACGATTGCAAATGTTGATGGTTGAATTCTTAGCGACTATTATAAGTCAGCGATGACGTAAGTATCGAACACCTTAGGGTGCGTGGAAAAGAAAAGCTTTGGAATTGAACGATTATCCATCAGAGGAGCCAACATAAAAAGGCATCCGTAGAGACCTTGGTAGTACCCTCCCCATTTGCAAATTATGTGGGATACTTCCCCAATCTATGATCTATCTTGACCTCTTTCCAAGAAAGAATTCTGATAAAGGGTATATTCCCTCCTCGAAGTTATTTTATAACACTTGTGCGAAACCATATTCAGTTTCAATTATGCTAGAGGCTGTCACGATGCCTACTTTCAGGTTTTCGAAGCCCTGTCAAATGACGTTATTTAAGCTTTCACTTTTCTTCAAATAATGAATGACCCTATGGTGATACCTCACCACTTGTTTGTTAAGTACCAATATATTTTTGGTTATTCTTTTCTTTGTATTTTCTTTGGAAACCGCACCTTTGGAATCTGTTCAATTTTAATCCAAGGTGTTCCTTTGAGAAATATTGTCGAAAGGTGATAATCATTAAATTGATTTCGAATTGCTTTCATACTTTTCAACTTCCACTGAGACGAACAACCCTATACTTATAGGGGCTACAAGGACTCTCTATCTATGTGATAGAAGTCTGATGGGACGCCATCACTTGTAAGTTGTGAAATACAAGAAGGCTAATTACCTTTAGTAATGTCTCAATCGAGGCACACAACGCTAAGTTCTTATGATCATGTTGATCTCTCGGTAAATTCTTTTACCTCCCATAAGGTTACCTTAAAACTCATAACCTTATGATCACCAGTGTGTGACGTTTTCCTTGATATGGGAGCTGTCTTTTCAAGGCCCCATAATTTTTGTTATCCTCATTGAATTCTAAGGGGAGGCCAACCAGGTCAAATAAGTCAAAAATTCGCTGATAGGAATTAGATTCGCGACGAAATCGCCTATGTAAGGAGCGGATCCCTAAGACGAATAGAATGTTAGTGACATATCAATGAAATTGGTTTATTCTCCCAAGGATATTATGATAATGGAAAGCGTGTCAATCGATATATGTGAAAGAAATAGTGATGTGCCGTGAACTCTAGTGACAACGGTGTTAGATAGATGCCCTATAGTGGAATTGAGATTTTGGAGGAGTTGTTACGAATGGACACTACCTCTGGGTTAGCAAGATAAGTACTGACGATGGAGTCAAAGGGAGCTGGTATTGTGACTTGGGAGAGGTGCAGCAGGAATAATTTCCGGAAATATATGGAGACCCGGATGGAAATGAAAGTTAAAGAGTTAAAACAAGAAACCATGACTGTGACCGAGTATGAGGCCAAGTTTTTCCGAATTATTGAGGTTTGCTCCGGAGTTTGTGAACACAGAATAAAAGAAAGCCAGTAGGTTTCAAACAGGGCTACCTCCAACAAGCAGCCCACTGTCAGGACCTTTAAATAATAGGTACCCTTGTAAATGATTGTTTGATCAGCGGAAGAACGTTGTGTATTTCCAAATTTATTTAAGAACTGGGTATCACCAGTTGGAAGTTAAATCCGAGGATATACCCAAGGCTGCGATTCGTACCGGGAATAGACACTTCGAGTTTTCAGCGAGGTTCTTTTGGGATTGACTATGCACCCACAAATTTTTATGGAATGTAATGAATAGACTTTGAGTTATCCGTGATAGTAGATAACGTGAGATGGAGAAATGGCTAGAATTGACCTAGAATTATGACTGTGAGATACACTACCATCCGGGGAAGGCCAATGTGGTGGCCGATACCCTTAATTAAAATGGGACAGAGATGGATTCCGAATGATCGGGAATTAAAGGATGAGATTTTACACAAAACCCAAATTAGTCCAACAAACTAGGAAGACAAAAGATTTCACCAACAAGCGGCTAGTGACAACCAAGACAGACAGAGAAAGTATGCGGACTAAGCCCGTGAGTATAGAGATAGTACGGCTACTGATAAGCTAAATGGCAAGTTGATGAATGGCAAACAAGTTTATGCTGGTGTATTTCTGTGCAAACAAGATAGAGAATATGAGGTAGAGATTCGTGATGCTAAAGGTATCTCATGGAAGGAATTAATGAGATTTGGAAAGAAAGGGAAGTTGAACCCGAGATTCATTGGGCCATCTGAGATTTAAGACGCGTCAGGAAGGTGGCCTACGAGCCAGCCTTACCCCCCAAACTTGTAGAATGGTCATAACGAGGTTCATGTGTCAATGCTACGTCAGTATACTATAGATGCCCGGCATATGTAGAGTACGAGCAGGTAGATATACAACCTGGTCTGACTTACAAAGAATAACCTGTGGAAATCACGGATAGAAAAGAGCAAGTGCTAAGTGACGAGGTTGCCAAGCTAGCGAGAGGTTTGTGGAAAATCAAGAGGTGGAAGAATCCACCTGGGAGTTAGAAAGTGCAATGGAAGAGAAGTACCCCAGTTACTCCTAAGTTGATTCCGGGACGGAATCCTTTTAAGGAGGGGAGAATGTAATAACCCGAATTTTTGGAAAAATTTAAAACTTTTCTTATTATGATTAAGTGCATCAGTGAATAGTGAATTTGGTGGATGAATAGTGATTTTGAGAATTAACAAAGTTTTTCATGCCACCTATGTACGAGACGTAGTGTGGATATTCGGAAGTCATATTAGTGATCTACGGAGTAAATAAGTGAATGCAAAGACGATCGAAATTCAGAAATTCCAAATTTTATTTTGGTGTAGTATTTGACCGGGCAGCGAATTATATATTATTATATTCAAGAAATGAGATATTAAATTAAGGATTTGAGGATTTAATATTTTGGAATTTTATTTTATTTGATTTGAGAATTTAGAACGAGAACCACTGAGACAGTGAAACGAAGGTTCTAGAAACCGCTGATACTTTATAACGAGATTAAGTGATTAAGCGAACGAATCATGGATTAAGGATTGAAATTATGACAGGATTAAATATAGACATGGAAGTAACATGTAACAAGATTAATTCGAGGGATGCAACATTTGGATCATCCATGTGAAAAGAAACGAATCAGTAAAGCTACTTTAACCAAACGCATGCATGCGCGACACGTGTCCCTGCTTTGCCACCATGATACTCCATGGCTTGACACGTGTCCTGATGACAAGGACAATGTGATGACTCACCACTTTAACAAAAAATCAGCATTTCAAGCATGATTATCCAAAAACAAAAGAAAAAGAAAAGAAGAAAAGAAAGAGAAGAACTCTCCAGATTTTCTGCCCAGCAGAAACAGAGTCCAAAGAAAAATCCATAACTCCATTTCTATCCATCCTTAAATCACCAAATTTTAACCATAGCTTCTCCACTCCATGGGTAACATTCGATCAAAATTTCATGGCCAGTAAAGGGGTGTAGCCTTGTCAAATCCCTTCCCCAAGTTGGAGAACCCCAAACTGTCCAGTTTCTGTCCAGCGGGAAGATGGGACTCAAAACCCTAGCTAGGAAGCTTTAAATTTGGCGATCTATAGCTCAAAAGAAAGATTATGAAGAGTACAAGGTCTGGTAAAAAGCTTAGCACCAAACTCTTGTTTTTCAATTTTATATGGATTTTACAAAGTGATGATGAATAGTAACTCCGAAAGTTGTTAACTTGTTTTCTTGATTGAATCTTAAGGTTTAAGCTTGTAAGGAGTATATAAGGCTTGTTGAGTGGTTGTGGCCACTGGTTAGTGTTGGTAGAGCATCAAGGAAGGTATACCACTCATCCACCCTTTGATTTATGTTGAGATTTAAGTGAAGTTTCTAGTAATGTTTAAGAATAAGCATGATTATGGAGTTTGGAGTATGTATGGTTAATTCTTGATGGATACTTGTTGTTGGTTGGTGTTGGTGATATGTTCTTGAAGTATATAAACTGATTATGTTGTAAAGATGGTTGTGTTGTTGAATTGATTTGGTTTTAAGAGGTTTTGACATAACAAAAACCGGGAAACGTTACGATTATAGCCGTCGTAATGCCCATTTGATTTAAGGCTGTTTTGAGCAAGGATTACGAACTGGTCTGGTAATATTTTTGAACAGAACTGACCATGAACATGTAGGTCTTGTTTTAAGGTTTGTTTTGATATAAAGATCATGTCCATACGAATTACGGTTTAAGAGAAAAGTGAGTTTTAGTAAACGTCGTTCGGAGGAACAACCCTTCTCTGTTCAGCAACTTTGAGGCTATATTTGGACCACTTCGGAGCCGTATTAAAATGTGAAACTTTGAGGAATAATACTAGAGACAGTTAGGAAGGCTCACGAAAACGATTCGGATTAAAAAGATTATTTTTCGATTTGATAAAAATGTTTTAGTCGAGGTCGCGCAAGTGAAAACCACTGAAAACGAGACTTAGAAACCAAGGTTCCAAATGGTTAAGTATAACTTGGATTTGAGAATGGATTTCAAACCAAACTTGTGATATAAGTATTTGACGAATAACATGGACTTAGTATGAGCCTATAAGGAGCTAGTAATGCCTTGGTTGTGTTTCGCTTACGTGTTTAAGCATTAAGTTATAAGTGGTTTATCGAGGGGATTAACCGTGTGTTTTCGTTTGACTTTGTCTAGATTGTCTGGCATCGTCGCGAACCCCTATCACTTCTCGAGCATCAGGCAAGTTTACTAAACCTTACTCTATTGTTCAGAGTAGGTATATTTTCAAATATTCAATACTTGTGTATTCCCAAGTTATATATATCAAATCTTTGTTGTGAGTATTGTGGCAAGTTTTCTAAATCTATACTTTGAAGTATTGATTATATATTACTGCTTTTGCCATGTGTGGAGTTATATAGTTTTGCGATACATGTTATATATTGTATAAAATAGAGTTTGATTTTGGCTTATATATGAGCTTTGAGATGAAGTAGTTATAAACCGGTATACCTTGTAGCTCTAGAGATAAGAGCATACTTCTTGTTTTCGACTCTAGACCGGGAGTCAGTATTTGAGATATGGAGATAGCCGTGGAAACCCGGAGGGATTCCAGCGGCAGTGTACTAATTATTTTGAGGACTGCTATTATTAAACATTAATTATATTTCTAGAAAGTATTAATTACATGGAAATGATTTGAGGAATGTTATTTGAATATTACCTCATTCGAAGGTTATTACTTGGAAATGATTTGGTAATTGGCTTATAAGCTAGATATGGGATATCAGTTATAAGCCAGGTTTTTATAAAGGCCCTAGGTTAAGGGCGTATGATATTTCTTTAGATCAGAAGTAATTATAATTCTGTATATGTTAAAGGTTATTTTCCGATAAAGATATCGGGTACTGTTATTCGAGGATTAATTATTTACTTAAAGTATATTATTTATGAATATTCATTTGAGGATTATTGACTTAAAGATTATTAGTGTGAATATTCATTTAAGGATTATTAATTTATTGAATATTACTTTTGAATATTTATTTGAGATTTAATTGTTTAATGAATGTTATTTTGAATATTCAATTGAGATTAATTAGTTAATGAATATTATTTTCGAATATCCAAATGAGGTTTATTAATTAAGGAATATTATTTCAGATATTCATTTGAGGTTTACTTAATCGAAGAATATTATTATGAATATTATCTGAGGATTATTTAATGAGTATTATTTTTGAATATTAATTTGAAGATTAATTATTTATTTAATGAATATTATTGTAAATATTCATTTGAGGATTATTTATTTAATGAATATTATTTTCAAATATTCATTTGAGGATTACTTACTTAATGAATATTATTTTCAAATATTCATTTAAGATTTACTTATTTAATAAATATTATTAAGTATTTGTAAATCAAAAGAGGTTCCCAAAACAATGTTTTTCCCATTTAAATCTGTCTTTTAAAGAGGATTTAAATACTCGCTCAACTATCAAAAATATGGGAAACCTGATTTAAGTGACTACTACTCTTTTTAAACTCTCAATTCAAAATCTGTCAAGGGACAGATATTTTCTTGGAGCAATTTAATTGCTGCCAGTCTAATGTTGGGTTACCACCTCAATAATCGAGGGGTAAATTCATGGAACAAGTCGATATCCATTAACAAGCATAGCTTGGGAAATATTGGAGAATCTTCCTTTCCAACCTAGATATAACTACTTAGTGGAGTCGTATCAACAAGTGTTACACTTGGGGAAAGGAGGACGATCTTTACGTTTCAGAGTCATGGATTTCATCTGAACTAGGAGTGGTGTAAGTGGTCAAGTTGCGTGGGCCCATCCAACTTTAAATTGCCCCAAATGGGCGGGAGGTCATAGTAAGGCGGTAGACAATGTCAGGCCGTCGTGATACTTCCATCTACATGTAGAGAACTATTTGAGCGGTGCGACCTGCTACTGATCATAGCAAGGTTAGGCACAGCGGACGCGGTAGCAACTCCAGTATTGGTTCATCATCCAATTTGGATATTCCTGCAACATGGATTGGGATGAAAAACCAATCATGTTGGCAGGGGGTCGAAAGTGTTTGAAAATGAAGTGGCAATAAATTCATGCAACTCCATCTTTTATTTTATGAGTTATGACTCTGTGGATACCTTACATAACATGAGTTATGGTAAGGGAGTTGTTTATACTGAATCACCTTATAACTTCATCTTTTAAGATATGTGTTGATATTCTGCTTATATAGCAGATATTTTTGGAAAGGTTATATTGGTTTACTTTGAAACCTCACCTTTTATATTATACTAGAACTTTGTTCATAATATAGCAAAGTTGCAGAAATATTATGAATGATATTTGAAGTACAATAAAGGTACTATTTTTGGAATATGTTCCGATAAGGAAATGATTTCAGCATCAAGATATTTTGACAAGTATTGTCGTATACCCGTTTTATTTCTGGGTTGAATAAAAGGCAGAATTATGCCATACTTTCATTACCTTGCTGAGCTATCGCTCACTCTTGCTATTATTACATATATATTATATAGCAGCGAAGCAGGATGCCAATGGGACGGCACGTACCTCGCAAGGCGTTTCCATTAAGCAGTTTCTAGCAGCGATCCCGAGAGTAGTACGAACCAGTCGAATCAGGCTACGGCTTTTGGTATTCAACTTACGTATAGACATGAATAGTATTAGAGGATTGTGAGCATCAGAAGGCTGAGTTGGTAATGTAACAATACTTAGAAATTGTATCAGTAACAGATTCAAAAGACATTTGGGTATTGTAATAAAAGTTATTTATTCCGCAGTTGTTATATTGTGTCGTTTCTGAGACTCTAACCTGTGTGTGTGTGTGAGACATATGTTGTGGGGTCATGAGCAGGTGAATTATGAATGGTGCGAGTAATACAGGTAAGGCAAGGAGTACATGGATCGTGACAACCCTAAATCCCCGACCCCGGATTTGGGGCTGTTACATTGATTGTTCTTATTTATATGTTCAGTCCATTCTTACTATTCTCAAAATGTTTGAAAACCGAAATTCATATTCATTTCATAACTTGATTCTCAAAGTCATTGCCACTATCCATATTTACATCAACATATAATAAAAGTTTTAATTCTACCCAAAATCTGGGGTCTTACATAGACTGCATTGAGAACGGTCCACACGTTCCCATGAAGCTTGATTCTAGAGTTGGACTGCCAGATGATGCTCCTGATGTAGAGATTCCAAAACCTGTCTCAGAATGGACTGTTGAAGATGTTGTAGAAGTCCATAAAGACAAAAGAACCATGAACATTCTGTTTAATGGTTTGGAGCAAGATATGTTTGACAATGTCATAAACTGTACAACCTCCAAAGAAGTATGTGACACTGTTAGAACTCTCTGTGAAGGAACTGAGCAAGTCAGGGAAAATAAAATGCAACTCCTTA
Organism: Heracleum sosnowskyi; assembly: GCA_030848705.1. Classification (NCBI taxonomy): domain Eukaryota; kingdom Viridiplantae; phylum Streptophyta; class Magnoliopsida; order Apiales; family Apiaceae; genus Heracleum; species Heracleum sosnowskyi. The sequence continues at coordinate 107,147,107 of CM061239.1, forward strand.
TACAACAATATGAGCATTTTCATTTTAAAGCTGGTGAAACCCTAAATGACACGTTTAGTAGGTTTCAGAAGCTTTTGAATGGATTAAAGCTGTATGGGAGGATCTATCAAACCAAGGATTCAAACCTTAAATTTCTTAGAGCTCTTCCAAAAGAATGGAAGCCTATGACTGTTTCTCTCAGAAACACTCAAGAGTACAAAGACTACACTCTTGAAAGGCTTTATGGAACCTTGAAGACATATGAGTTGGAAATGGAGCAAGATGAAGAAATTGAAAAGGTACAGAAGAAGGGTGGATCTATTGCATTGATTGCATCTGTGAACCAACTGGAAGATGACACTGAAGAAGCTACAAAGGCCACAACTAGTCGAGCTAGTTGTAGAAGTGATGTTAGCAAGGGTAAAGGCAAGATGACAGAAGAAGAACCAGAACCAGCCAACTTGGATGACTTAGATGAGATTGATGAACACATTGCTTTTCTGTCAAGAAAATTCTCTAAGTTCAAGTTCAAGAGAAACTCAGAAGCAAGGCCACCAAGGAGAGACTTTCAACCTAACAAAAGTAACTGGATTGAAAAGTCTAAATCTAAATGTTTCAATTGTGGAATGCTTGGTCACTTTGCTGGAGACTGCAGAAAGCCCAAGATTGAGAAGGGCAACAGGAAATTTGAGCCTGTTGATTATAAAAAGAAATACTTTGAACTTCTCAAGCAAAAAGAAAAGGCTTTCATGTCTCAGGAGTATGATTGGGCTGGTAATGGTGAAGATTCTGATGATGATGTTGAATATGTCAACTTGGCTCTTATGGCTAACAATCATGAGCAGGAAGCAAGCTCCTCAAGCAACCAGGTAACAATTACTAATCTTTCTGAGCTTTCTAAAGAGGAATGCGATAGTGCAGTAAATGAAATGTCTACTGTATTATATAATTTACGTGTTACTCTTAAATCACTTACCAAAGAGAATTCAAGAATAAAAGAGACTAATTTGCTCTTAAGTGATAGGAATGCAATGTTAGAAGCACAGCTCATTGAATTTGAGAAAATGAGATGTGTTAGTAGGGATGCTAAGAAGGAACTTGAGAACGTGTTACAAAGGGAAGAAATTATTAAGACACAACTTGAAATAGAACAAAGTGTGATTGCTAAATGGAAAGATGCCAGGAATGTTGCTACCAACATCATTAATGTTCAAGGTATGGAATCTTTCTGTGAACAATCATGGAAAAAGAACAAAGAGAAACTAGGGTATGTTTGTGAAACCTTAGAATCAGAAACAGAGTCAACAAACAACAATGATCATTTGTTGAAGGTTGATATGTCAACGGAATGCAATGTTTCGTTGACAGATGAACCATCAACCGATCAGGCTGTTTCGTTGACAGAGAAAAGAAAATGTTAGGCCGATTACACAATATAATCAAGTATGTATACGAGAATAACAATCAAGAACACTTTTTATAAATCAACAAACTATAATTATATTCACAGTTTCTCTCTTAGTGATGTTAATGAATCACAAAGAGCTACTAGGTTACAAGAATAATATCTTCAATTTTCGCGTGTCCCTTCTAGGGATAACCTATCTGTGTTTATATAGTACACAGTTACAATCAATCTCTAATTGATACTCCTACAAATTAGCTATACAATTTGTGATCAATTATAATTGCTTCAGTCTTCTATTCCGTTTCCTTAGCTGTATCAATATATTCTGCTTCTTTCCATCTTCAGAATATATTGCTTCTAGAATCTTTATCTTTGCACCGACAGCTTAAGTCAACTATCACCCTGTCAGACTTTAACAAACTCTGACCGGCTTTCATGTAAACTCTTCACCCAGTCAGACTTTATCAAACTCTGACTGGCTTCTATATAAACTCTGATATGTACCTGTTACTTAAACACTGATGAACAAACGTCAGCAATTATATCTAACAATCTCCCCCAACTTGTTCATACCAAAATGTACAAGTTAAAAAGATAATTGATGATGTCAAAACATATAACAAATGCAGTGTTAAAATATGTCAGAGTTTAATTTTAAAACAGAGTTTAAATTTAACTTAGAATAGAAAACATAAAAACTTACAATCAGACTTTACTTGACTTCTTCAATATCAGGTACTGTCCTGAGATAATCAATCAGCAGTCTTCTTTCAGCCTTCTCTAGCTCATCCATCATAATCTCTTTTAGCTCTTTAAGTTCTGAATCATTCTCCCCCGTTTGGTAGATAGCAGCTCTTAGAGAATATATGCTGTTTCTTCTCATATCATTTCCTAGCCGAATGTAATGAGCTTTGTCTGACTCTAGATTGAATTCTAAAACTTTTGTTCCAAGTGTTGTTCTAAATCTAGCACTGTTTCTCTTCATCTCCACTAACTTTCCAGTATGATCCCTATACTTTGGAATATAAACACTTGTGACTCCTCCTCCAAGCATAGCTTTAGATCTCAGCATCTTTTCTCTCAAAACATGAGCAACATTATGAGTATGTCTGTTTTTGACTTTTAGAAGATAAAGCACATATTCCAGTTCTTCCCATGATTTGAGATTAACATCAGATTCTCCAACTTTATAAACTCTTCCATCACTCATGAAGTATAACAAAAACTGCTTCTTCAATACTTTGTGAAAAATCAACTGAACAGATTCTAACTTATCAAGGTTTTCTTGTGTAACCCCAATACCAGATTCTGCCAGTGAAATGTTGTCTTGAGATCTGTTATTTATTCTTCTCTCTCTGTGTGATCCCAGTCCAGATTTATCAAAAGCTTCTTTTCCCAATACAGTTCTGGTTTCTGAGAATTTCACAGCTTCAAGCTTTAATTCTTCAAGAATTTTAGGTTTGCTGAATCCTGGAAGTTGTGTAGATTTCTGTACAACTTGAGCAACGTCAGAGGTTGTCATAACTTTAGTAGAAACATCAACTTGAGCAGCGTCAGAGGTTGATTTAGCTAATCTTGTTTCAACTTGAGCAATGTCAGAGGTTGAATAAATCTTCTTAGGTAACTGTTCTTCTTCTACCAGTTTACCTTTTCCTTTGTCAGCATTTTTAATCACAGGCCTCCTTGAGTACTGTAAACTCTGATCAGAGTTTACATTCTCTTTGATAATAATTCCTTTTTCTTTCTTTCTAGGAGCCTTGATTTCCTTCTTCTTGTAGATTCCAGCTTCAAGATTCTTCTTGTGTTCTTCAGCAAGCATTTGCTCTTCAGCTTGGATATCTTCAATTGTAATACCTTTTCCATGTTCTGCCATAAACACCTTAGCAGCAATTTCCTCATCAGTAGATGGCTTATCAGAGATTATCAAACTTTTGTATCTTGAACCACTGGCAGAGTTTGCAATTCCCTTTCCAGAGTTTGATCTTTTATCAGAGTTTGATCTTCTTGAAAGTAGTCTTCTATCAGCATTTAATCTTAAGCTCTTTTCATCTCCCTTGTTTCCACCATCATTACCATCATCCCTCCGTCTCAGAGTTGGAGTGTCTTTGCATTTGTCACTTGGTTCACTCTCCCCCTTTTTGACATCATCAGAAAGTAGTACTGATGTCAACAACTCAATTGCATTAGAAATCGAAGTCAGTTGGGCAGACATAGCAGTCTGATTATCCTCAACTTTCCCAAGCCTCTTCTGAATGTCATCAGAGTCCTTAGCTTGCTTCTTGAACATGGAATTGTAATAAGTTCTATCATTCTTCAGAGTGAGATCGCGCAGACCAACTTCATTCCTCAAAGCAGTGACTTCCTTATGAGACTCATCAAATCTGTTGTGAAGAGATTTAATTTGAATCACAGTAGCCTTCAGACTTGTAAGAATATCAGGAGTTGAAATCGTCTTCACAGAATCACCAAGAAAATCAGCAGCCCTCTGTGCTGAAAAGATACAATCTGCAGCAGCCCATCTATTGTAGTACATATCTTGAAAATGCTCAGCCGTAGCTCGATTGACCTCTCTTAGCTCATCAGAGTTTGCTTGACTACCAAATGACTCCTCTTGGGAATGAGCAGAACTATCATTATCATTATCATTATCATTCTCATTATCATTATCATTATCATTCTCTGCAGGAATATTCTCAGCATCAGGTTCTGGAATCTCAGAGTTTGTAACAAACTCTGCTTCTATAGGAACATTCTCTGTTGCATCCTTGGCAGCAACATCAGAATTTGCAGCAACAGCTTCTTTAGTAGGAGCAATATTCTCAGGAGCATCAGTATTTAAGATCTGATCAACTTCCTCACCCTTTTCAATGACCTGGTGAGTAACAGAGAGAATCTCTGTATGAGTAGCCATAGATTCTTCAAGAACAACCGTGGCATGATCAGCTTCCACACCCTCTGTTTCATCAAAATCTTCAAGATGGTCAGAGTTTACAGAGTTGTGTGCTGCAACATCCATATCAAATCCCTGAGACGCAAAAATCTCAGCCTCAACATGTTCTGTAGCCTCCTGAACAAGAATTTCAGGAGCTTCATCTGCAGCTTCATTTGCAGCTTCCTCAACTACATCATCAGCATTTGATGTAGGAGCTTCATCTTGAAGAACAGTCTCCATAAAAACTCTATCCTCAGGAACAGCATCATCATTTGGAATCTCAAGATCATCAACAACAGTTGAAGAGATATTCTCAGCACCAAACAAATGTGCTGCTACCAATCTTCTTTTTCTCTGATGAAGAGTTTCTTCATCAGTTTCAGTCTCTTCATCAATAGCATCCGACTTTTCCCTATTTGCTCTTCTTTTCTTCATTCTTCTTTTCTGAGGCATATTATCAGCATTTGATGTCCCAGCGTCAGTGTTTATCCTGACAGACTTAACATCCCTCACTTTAGATTTCTTTGACCTCTGTGGTTGAGACACAGAAGGTCCAGCTTCAGTGTTTATCAGTTGTTGTTGTTGTAGGTTGACTAGGAATTGTTGCACAGATTCAGGCAACATTAACACACCAACATCTCCTTTCTTGTTATCCTTGTTAGTGAGATCAGAGAATATACGTTTATGCAGTTTAAATGAGAGGATAACATCATCCTCTAAGATCTCAACATTAGGACAGCAAAAATTGAATATTAACTGACAAAATCTAGAGAAATAAACAACATTTCTATTCTCTAGCATCTTCTCACCAATATTAGTTAAAACTAATCTAGCAACATCAAAATGACTACCATAGAGAAGAGAATACCCAATCTGTAGACTATCCGTGGGAATTGCATCCCAATTCGTGCACTTCTTTCCAAAAGCCCAAGTAAGGCAATCGAAAAAGAAACTCCATTCCTTGCACAAAAGTGGCCTTTTGAGTTGACCTATCTTTGTCAAAGGTCCAGAATAGCCTATCTCCCTCATCATTCTGACTAACTCAAAATCTCCAACAGAGATTGTGAATGCATTGAAATCTTCAAGACCCAAAGCATCGCGAACAGTAGTAGGAGTAACAGTAAATTCATCTCCTTGAAACTCAAAAATGATAGATGGAGAACCAGTCTCTCCTCCATTATCATAAGTACCTGTCTGCCAAAAAGTCTGAATTTGAGTTGCAGACAGCTTCGATGGTGCGGTGAGAGCAGTGCCGATATCAGAGTTTGACAAGAAACTCTGAATCAAATGAAACGCCTCCGGTGCGTTCTCATTTGCTAAAGGAGCTGAGTAGTTGTTAGGAACAAATTCTAGCCCAGAAACAGTAAACATTGTTGTAGCCATTAGAACAATTTAGAAGAAAACAAACAGAGAATAGATTATAGTGTATGCAGTGAAAGTGTTTGAGACAATGTGTGTGAGTAAAAGCTTATGAAAAGTTGAAGTGTGTAAAAGAATGAACCGTTTATGTGTAGTAAGTTTAAATAATAACTATGAAAATTAAAACCCAATCGTTTTAATCATTACTACACACAGCAGGCGTCTTTGAAAAGTGTGTGAGTAGGACAGATGTCAAACATGCATACGCTGACAGCTGTATGTAACAACTTCCAATACACACGCGCATTAAAAATAGCCATAATTACCGCTTATCACATTGTTCAAAACACTCAACCTCTCTCTCTCTCTCTGTTTAATACAAATATGAACCGTTTGTTATCATACTCTTTTGAATTTCAAAACAAATGTCTAATCTCAAAATTATAAAATGTCTGAAACAAAGAAATTATTTTAACCATCAGAGATTAAAACAAAGTTACCTCGGCGTATTTCACACAATACATCAGTGTTTATCATTTGTCCTTCTTTGTTAATAAACTCTTTTCGCAAACTGTACAGGTGTGCATAATTGTGTGTGCAATAGCAGAGTTTACCGAAATCAATATTTAAATCATCTCAAAGTGCATAAAATCCACAAACTAAAGTAGTAAAAACTGGTTGCCTAAACTCTCATGTAAAACATAAAATCTGATTTTGATATCTAAACTCTGTAACACTGATATCCTTTCATTTGGATATATCTTTTATTTTTCACCCCCTTTTTTTTGATATATTTTTAATTTTTTTTATTATTATTATTTTTTTTTATTTTTTTTTTTCCAGTAATCAGTGGTTGGCACTAGTCACCAAAAATCAAAGATTTTAGCCCTTATTTCATACAATAAGTTCCTGGATCTTCCTAGGCACAACATGATCTCAAAGGAATTTGTGCTCTGTTTGGCATCTTTTGATTTGAGGGTGAATTATTTGCAATTAATAATCAGAGTTTAGACTTGTCATCAGTTAATACAATTAATTTATGAGAGAAAATGCAAACAGCTAATACAGACTCAGTCTATAGGATCAATAAACTAAGAGATGCTATAAATACAGAGACAGTATCAGGTTGTGTGTAACAACCCGACTTTTCGGACTATTAATCTAAATCAAAACTATAAACTATATAATTATTCAATGACAATTACAGACGGAAGCGTGACAAAAATTCAATTACAAACCTAACTATTACAAAACACAACTAACAATAATCCAAAAACCAATTTATTCCGAACCTAAGATCCTCGAATTCCAAAGTTATCCCACTTGAGTTACACCGAACCTGAAAATTGTAAGGAATGAGCCATACAGCCCAGCAAGAAACCAATCGATCCAACTAGTCGGGCAAATAACATGTATATACAAAACAAAATACAATATTCGATACGATAACAATATACACTATAACTTACGATACACATTCATATTCTTTTTCTTATTCGATACGATATGATACGACACCACATAAACAACAATAACTTGAAACTCATAATTCATGCCACGACCACTACAACCCGGTGATAACGGTCCTAAATTTTCAGAAAACTATCACTATAACCCGGTGACTCGGTCCTTATTCTTATTCGATATTTTCACAAACCATGGCAAAAATCAGAATCCCAAGAATATTATTGCTTACACATAACACATATCAAATAATACATCGCTTCAAAATATATCATCACTAAGCCCAAGTTTATATAATCAAAACACACACACAACACATAGTTTTGAAAAACACTAGAAAGAACAATCGGAAACTTACCTCAACGCGAAAAATCAACAATCAAATCATCCTAGAGCACACACCCAATTCTGACCAGAACTGTAATTACTCTTTTGACCATCTAAACGACGGTTTCTGGAAAAACTCAAAGGATGAAAGTTTTAGAGAACGAAAATACCTTTCTGAAAAGATATGACTGATCAAAATCGGACTTATAACGAATCGGGAATTGAATAAAACGTCTGCTGAATTTGAACAGAAACTGAAAAACAAGATCTGAACATGTTTTGTGATTTTAAGAACTGTTTGAGGCAAAATCTGGAAAAACACTATGAAATAGAAGTTGTAGGTAATTGAAAGAGCTTTCCGAAAAGTCCAGAATCATCAAATTCCTACTTACAATGAATATTCTACGAATTTTACAAGGCAGCTGATTTGTGAGAGACAAAGACCTACGAATTTTGATTAAAAAGACTGAGAAGAAGAATAAGATGTTTATATAACGATACAAAACCCTAACTTCAGACCTACAACTTAACTGTATCCAAATCTGACCCATATTTTAGGCCCATTAGTCTAATTTAATTTTAAATCCTATTTTTTTTTTCAAGTTTTAATCCTTTTTTCTATTTTCTAATATTATTATTATTCTAAAAATTACGAGATATTACATTGTGTTAACTTACTGCACATATTTGAGATCAGAATCTATATAACTCTTAAGGATTCATAATTACTTACTGAGAATTATGCTTCATACAAATTTCTTCATTGGTCCTTGTGTTTCAGACAAAAATCATAATCAGAGTTTAACATCAGACTTTAACCATCAGAGTATGACCAATACTTTTATGACTATCAGAGTTTAGCATCAGAGTTTACGTTCAGAGTTTATGACACTGGTACTCATATCAGTTAATACATGCAAGGAATCATGAGCATAAAAAAAATCACACATGTATAGAATTTGAGTCTAACCCGTATCTCTAGTCAGAACCAGAGATCATTCCAAGTTCATTTACCAATCTTGTAAAAGTAGCTTCACTCAAAGGTTTGGTGAAGATATCTGCAAGTTGTTGGTCTGTAGACACAAAATGAAGCTCAATGTTTCCTTCTTCCACATGTTCTCTGATAAAATGATACCTTATGCTGATGTGCTTTGTCATGGAGTGCTGTACTGGATTACCTGTCATAGCAATAGCACTTTGGTTATCACAGAAAATAGGTATTTTAGAGTACTTCAAACCATAATCCAGCAACTGATTCTTCATCCATAGAATCTGTGCACAACAGCTACCAGCAGCTATATACTCTGCTTCTGCAGTGGATGTGGAAATTGACTTTTGTTTCTTGCTATACCAAGAAACCAATCTGTCACCTAAAAATTGACAGCTTCCACTTGTACTTTTCCTGTCTATCTTACAGCCTGCAAAATCTGCATCAGAGTAACCAATTAGCTTAAACTCTGATTCTCTAGGATACCACAAACCCAAGGTTATGGTTCCTTTGAGATATTTGAAAATCCTTTTTACAGCTGTTAGATGAGGCTCTCTGGGATCTGCTTGAAATCTTGCACAAAGACATGTTGCATACATGATATCAGGTCTACTTGCAGTAAGATACAGTAAAGACCCTATCATTCCTCTGTAGTTTGTCATATCTACTGAGGCTCCTGTGTCTTTGTCTAGCTTTGTTGCTGTAGCCATGGGAGTTGTAGCAGATGAACTATCAAGCATACCAAATTTCTTGAGAAGATTTCTGATATATTTTGCTTGATTGATAAAAATACCATCATCTGTTTGCTTGACCTGTAAGCCTAGAAAATAACTAAGCTCTCCCATCATGCTCATTTGATACCTGGATTGCATAAGCTTTGCAAACTTCTTACAAAGTTTGTCATTAGTAGATCCAAAGATAATATCATCTACATAAATTTGAACTAAAAGCAAATCATCACCATAATTGAAATAAAACAAGGTTTTATCAATTGTACCTCTTGTGAACCCACTTTCTAAAAGAAATTGAGCAAGAGTTTCATACCATGCTCTTGGTGCTTGCTTTAGTCCATATAATGCCTTGTCAAGCCTGTAGACATAATCTGGATGCTTGGGATCTACAAATCCTGGTGGTTGTTCAACAAACACTTCTTCTTCAAGCTTCCCATTGAGAAAAGCACTTTTTACATCCATCTGAAAGACTTTAAACTTCTTGTGTGCAGCATAGGCCAGAAAAATTCTTATGGCCTCCAATCTTGCAACTGGAGCAAAGGTTTCATCATAGTCAATTCCTTCCCGTTGTGAATAACCTTTAGCCACAAGTCTAGCCTTGTTTCTTGTAATCACACCTTCATTGTCAGTCTTGTTTCTGAAAACCCACTTTGTACCTACAATTGATCTATTCTTTGGTCTAGGTACAAGTGTCCAGACTTCATTTCTTTCAAATTCATTTAACTCTTCTTGCATTGCTGTAATCCAATTAGCATCTTGAAGAGCTTCCTCCACTTTCTTTGGTTCTGTTTGAGACAAGAAAGCATGATACAGACACTCATTATTTGTTGCACTTCTAGTTCTCACACTAGCATCAGGATCTCCAATTATGAGATCAAGTGTGTGTGCCTGTGTGCACTTTCTTGCTGTTGGTAAGTGGTTTCTTGCATCATTATTGGATCCTCCCCCTTGATCCATGCTCTCCTGATTCATATGTTGACTTTCTGCTGTATCTGAGGCTCCCCCTGAATTGGATGGCTCAGAGTTTGAACTGTCAGAGTTTGAATCAGTTTCCTCAACTGACTCACTTGCTGTGTCTTGTTGAGCTTCTTCACGCTCCCCCTCAACTGGTTCTCTATTTTGTTCAATTTGAGAATTTCCAGTTTCTCCAGTATTTACCAGTAGAGGTTCAGAGTATGCTTCGTCAGAGTTTGTCAGACCAGTTTCATCAGAGTTTACATCATCAGAGAATAAATCTTCATTTTCAAAACGTAGTTGATCATATTCATTTTCATCTTCAAGTCCAGTTATTTTCTTGTCATCAAATGACACATGTATGGATTCCATGATCACTTTAGTTCTCAGATTGTAGACTCTGAATGCTTTTGTTGACAATGGATAGCCAACAAAGATTCCTTCATCAGCTTTTAACTCGAACTTGGTCAACTGTTCAGGATGAGTCTTCAACACAAAGCATTTGCATCCAAATATATGAAAATATTTCAAATTTGGCTTCTTATTTTTCACCATCTCATATGGTGTTTTCCCATGCTTGTTGATCAGTGTAGCATTTTGAGTAAAACAAGCAGTTTGAACAGCTTCTGCCCAGAAATAAGTTGGTAATTTTGCTTCTTCAAGCATAGTTCTGGCTGCTTCAATTAAAGTTCTGTTCTTTCTTTCAACTACACCATTTTGCTGTGGAGTTCCAGGTGCAGAAAATTCTTGTTTCACTCCTATTTCCTTGCAGAAAGCTTCCATGATTGAGTTTCTGAATTCAGTTCCATTATCACTCCTTATAATTTTGACTTTGTGCTGTGATCCTTTGTCCAGTAGATTTACATGATCCATCAGAGTTTGAGCAGTTTCATCCTTCTTTGATAAGAAATACACCCATGTATATCTAGTATATTCATCAACAATTACTAGAGCATATTTCTTTCTGCCCAAAGACATCACATTCACTGGTCCAACGAGATCAACATGTAGAAGATGATAAGGTTCCACTACTGAAGATTCAGATTTGCTCTTGAAAGATGACTTCCTTTGCTTGGCCTTTTGACAAGAATCACATAGGCCATCTAGACTGAGTATTGATTTTGGGAGTCCCCTTACAAGATCCTTTCTTATTAGCTCATTGATGTTGTTCAAATTGAGATGAGAGAGCTTCTTATGCCAATTCCAACTCTCTTCATTTGACATTCTTGCAGTCAGACACACTGTTTTTCCATCAGAGTTTGTTACCAAACTTGCTTCATAAATGTTGTTGCGTCTGTGTCCAACTAGAACAACTTTTCCAGTAGATTTACTGATAACTTTACAGTATTCAGTATGAAAATCTACATGGTTTCCTCTGTCACAGATTTGACTCACAGATAGCAGATTATGCTTGAGTCCTGAGACTAGAGCTACATTTTTGATGATGACACTTCCAAGATTGATATTGCCATATCCCATAGTACGTCCTATGTTGCCATCTCCATAGGAAACTTTTGGGCCAGCCTTCTCCTCAAAATCTGATAGCAGGGCTTTATTTCCAGTCATGTGTCCTGAGCATCCACTGTCCAAGATAAGGGTGCTCTCTTTTATGCCCTGTAATCACAAACAAACACTAAGTGTTAGTTTTAAGGACCCAGACTTGCTTGGATCCTTTGTCTTTCTTAACAGTGTTAGTTTTTGCAGCGGAATTACTATCAACAGAGTTTAAACTAACATTGTCAGACTTTACACTTGCAGAGTTTGCTCTAACCCACTTCAGATTGGGTTTTAGCTCATAGTAATTGTGATAAATAGCATGATAACTCCTACAAGTATAAATAGAATGCCAAGTGCTCCCACAATGTGTACACAAAGTCTGTGGTTTAACCCTTACATAATCATTCTTTTCTCCTGATGTAGAGGATAAAGAATTGATATTTTTATTCTTTGTGCAGTAATTAGCAAGATGATTAGAACTACCACAATTATAACATGTTTTCCTTGGAGCACCAGTAGTAGGCAAGTGATTATTTCTATTATTTATGCCTATCTTTCCATTCCTATTCTTCTTGGACCCTTTTGGTTTCATGGCAGATTTTACCTCTTTCAGCTTATGATTGAACTGTTTTCCTGTCATTAAACCAACATTAACCTGTTTTTCACAGACTTTTACTGGTTTTCTAACAGCTTCTCTTTCCATAAGTTTTTCTGTTATAATATTTTCCTGTCTTTCACAGGCTTCATCTGATTCCATATCAGCTTCTCTTACTACAACAGATTTTAACTTAGTGGACTCTGGAACAAATATCACAGGTTTAAGTTGTGGTTTAACCTTAACCTTGTCTTTAAACCTAAGTTCATCATTTTCACAATAGCCTAAACCTACAAAATCTGTCTGAAACACTTGATGAGTGTCTCTTCCAGAGTCTGTCCAAGTCTTGATTATTTTTCTTTCTTTTTCTAGATCAGATTCTAATTGCTTATATCTTTTGAGCAACTCCTGTTCAACATAAACAGCATCATCTCTTTCTTTTTGAATCTGCTTCATATTTTCAAGTTCTCCTTCAAGAAACTTGTTTCTATCTTTAAGACTAAGATTCTCAGATTTAATTCTCTCATTCTCTAAAGTCTGATCCCTATAACTAACATGTACGCTTTTCAGATATACTCTTAACTCAGATATATTATCAGTATCATAAACATAAGTAGTTAGGGGTACCTTATTTTCAGATGATTCAGTCTCATCTCTGACAGTTGCCATAAGAGCATAATTTACTCCATCATCAGAGTCTGAAGTATCTGCCCAGTCTTTGCCTTTAGAGATGAGTGCTTTCTCAGTTTTGCCTTTCTTGCACTTTGGAGCATAGTGACCCATCTCCTTACACTTGTAGCACTGGATTTCAGATTTATCCTTCTTGCCAGACTTGGTATCCCTTCCATCAGACTTTCTAAAACTTTTCCTTTCAGAGTTTGAATCTTTCCTTGAGAATCTCTTTCCTTTCTTGAAGTTCTTGAATCCCATCTTCTTGAAGGTCTTCACCATCAGTGCAGCCATTTGCATCATCTGTTCTTCATCATCCTCAGAGTCAGAAGCTTCATCAGAGTTTGAGTCATCATCAGAGATTGATGACTCACTTTCAGATTTAATGATTAAAGCCTTTCCCTTGGCTTTCTTCCTTGATGATTCCTTCTTAATGGGCTTCTCCTCAACTTTGAGAGCAACAGATTTTGTCTTTTTGCTTAATCTTCTATTCCTTTGTTCTGTCTCCAGTTCATGAGTTTTTAACAACCCATAGATTTCATCAAGATCTGTATCAGCAAGCTCATAATTATCTCTTATTGTGGTTGTCTTTAAATCCCACTTTTCAGGTAGAGATAACAGAAACTTGAGATTAGACTCTTCAAGCTCATATTCTTTATCAACTAGAGACAGATCATTCAATAGTTTGCAAAATCTGTCATAAGTCTCAGTCAAGGTTTCATTAGGTCTTGAATCAAAGTGCTCATACTCCTGTGTGAGTATTGTCTTTCTGTTCTTCTTAATAGCACCTGTTCCCTGGCATCTGACTTCTAAAGCATCCCATATCTCTTTGGCAGTTTTGCAGCCAATTACTCTGTTAGACATAACATTATCTAAAGCACTGTGGAGAAGATGTCTAACCTTTGCATCTTTTGCAATTGATGAGATGTCCTCAGGAGTTATATCTTTCTTTTCCTTTGGAACAGTCTTTTGTTCTTGACCATCAACAACAGGGGCTAGTTTGGTTGGATTATGAGGACCATCATAAATTCTGTCAAGATATTCTGGATCTGTAGCCTCCAGAAACATGGTCATCTTCACCTTCCATATTGGATACTCCACTGGCCTGAGAATTGGAACCATGATTGTTTCATATCGACTCACAGAATTAGGTTTGACCTGTTCAGCCTTGGGAGCATTTTGATTTTCTTCAGACATGATTATTACTGTGTTTGAATCGTAAAACTGTATATATTAAACAGCCTTGGCTCTGATACCAATTGTTAGGCCGATTACACAATATAATCAAGTATGTATACGAGAATAACAATCAAGAACACTTTTTATAAATCAACAAACTGTAATTATATTCACAGTTTCTCTCTTAGTGATGTTAATGAATCACAAAGAGCTACTAGGTTACAAGAATAATATCTTCAATTTTCGCGTGTCCCTTCTAGGGATAACCTATCTGTGTTTATATAGTACACAGTTACAATCAATCTCTAATTGATACTCCTACAAATTAGCTATACAATTTGTGATCAATTAGAATTGCTTCAGTCTTCTATTCCGTTTCCTTAGCTGTATCAATATATTCTGCTTCTTTCCATCTTCAGAATATATTGCTTCTAGAATCTTTATCTTTGCACCGACAGCTTAAGTCAACTATCACCCTGTCAGACTTTAACAAACTCTGACCGGCTTTCATGTAAACTCTTCACCCAGTCAGACTTTATCAAACTCTGACTGGCTTCTATATAAACTCTGATATGTACCTGTTACTTAAACACTGATGAACAAACGTCAGCAATTATATCTAACAGAAAAGATGAACTCACTAGACTTAATAATAAGTATGGTCCTGTCACCAAGAACTTTGTTCAAGGTGAGTCTAGTAAATCAAAGAAAGTTGAGAAGCCTGTTGAGAGAGCTAATGTAGGTCACTTGTCCAACAAGCAATTGAAAGATAAGTTAGAGAATGTTCAAGTTGAGGCTAAGGGAAATAAAAAGAATAACAGGAATGGCAAAGTAGGAATTAACAAACACAACAATTACACACCTGATAAATATGCTCCTAGAAAGACATGTGTTAATTGTGGAAGTGTTAGTCATTTATCTACTAACTGCAAATCTGTTAAGAAGACTGTTAAAGTGAAAATTCCCAAGCCTGCAATGAATAGTTCTATGCCTACAATGCCTGTTATGCCTAACATGTTTGCTCCATATGCACAATTTCAAAATCCATATGCCAGCATGCCATTTGTGTCTAATCCATACATGAATATATATGTTTAATGTGCCACAAATGCCATGGAATATGAATAACATGTTTGTTCCTCCAACTATGCATGCTGTGAATGAAAATGTGAGAAATCCTCAGAAATCAACACCAAGGATAAAGATTGATTTAAATCAATCTGAGCCCAAGGTGAAAAATGATATAAAAGGAAAAGCAAAGGCTAACAAAACAGGACCCAAGGAAACTTGGGTACCAAAATCGACTTGATTTGGTTTTATTGTGTGCAGGGAGACAAAAGGAATCTTTGGTACTTGGATAGTGGTTGTTCAAGACACATGACTGGTGATTCTACCCTGCTCACAGAGTTTCAGGAAAGAGCTGGCCCTTGTATTGCTTTTGGAGATGACAGCAAAGGCTACACAAAGGGATATGGCTTGATTTCAAAAGAGAATGTCATCATAGATGAGGTTGCATTGGTGGATGGTCTTAAGCACAATTTGCTTAGCATCAGTCAACTTTGTGACAAAGGATTTTTAGTTACTTTTTCTAGAGAAGCCTATGTTGTTTCTAAAGGAGGAAACAACAATGTGGTAATGACTGGATTCAGAAGAGGGAATGTGTACATTGCTGACTTTAGTAGCACAAGTTCAGACACCATCACTTGTCTTTTCTGCAAGGCAAGCAAGGATGAAAGTTGGTTATGGCACAAGAAATTGTCTCATCTGAATTTCAAAGTTATGAATGATTTGGTGAGGAAAGATCTTGCTAGAGGAATTCCACAGGTGGAGTTTTCCAAGGATGGTTTGTGTGATGCCTGTCAAAAAGGGAAACAAAAGAAGGCATCATTCAAAAGCAAGACAGAGTCATCAATTGTCCATCAGCTTGAGTTGCTTCATATGGATTTGTTTGGCCCTGTAAATGTCATGTCTATTTCAAAGAAGAAATATTGTCTTGTGATTGTTGATGATTTTTCTAGATTTACATGGACTTTCTTTTTGCTCTCCAAAGATGAGGCAAGTGAAATCATTATCAATCACATCAAGATGGTAAACAATCATCCTGACTTGAAAGTAAGAAGGATTAGGAGTGACAATGGGACAGAATTCAAGAATTCAAGCATGAAGGTGTTCTGTGAAGAAAATGGTATTTTGCATGAGTTTTCAGCAGCAAGAACACCACAGCAAAATGGTGTAGTTGAAAGGAAAAACAGAACACTTATTGAAGCTGCAAGGACAATGCTAGATGAATCAAAGTTACCAACTTATTTTTGGGCTGAGGCAGTTAACACAGCTTGCTTCACTCAAAATATTTCTTTGATTAATCAGGCCAAGGGAATGACCCCTTATCAATTACTCAAAAGAAAGAAGCCACTATTGGATTTTCTTCATGTCTTTGGATGCAAGTGCTTTGTTCTGAGAAATCAAGCTGAGCATTTGGGGAAATTTGAAGCAAAGGCAGATGAAGCAATATTTGTGGGATATGCAGCAGGGAAAGCCTACAGAGTCTATAATCTCAGAACCAACATTGTTATGGAATCTGTACATGTTGTTTTTGATGATCTCAAAATTCAAGGTCTCTGTGATGAAGGTTTCCATGAAAGTCTTTCTTTTGAAAATGAGGAAGGAGATCAAGTGAATCATGTTAAGGCTACTGAGAAACAGCCTAAAGTTGTTGTATCTAGCACAGATGAAAGCAGTGAAGATGAAATTGCTGCATTAAGATTGAAAAGAATAGCTGCTAGCAGACCAAATGGTCATTTTGTTGACAGTCATGATGGTGGATTCGTTGACAGTCAAAATGAGCGTTTCGTTGACAGCCAAAATGGTAATACCGTTGACAGTCATAGAAATGCTTCTAGAAGTGATCATTTAGGGACAACAAACTCAGGGGGAGTTTCTCAAGGACAAATATCCAATCAAGGCAATCATGATCATGAAGCTGCCTCTTCAAGAGCAAATCTACCTCCCTCAAGGAAATGGACTAAAGATCATCCCTTTGAACTTATTATAGGTGATGTTTCTTCAAAAGTCCAAACTAGAAGAGCAACTCAAGAAGAATGTCTATATAGCAGCTTTCTGTCTCAAGATGAGCCAAAGAAAGTTGAGGATGCACTTCTAGATCCAGATTGGGTTTTGGCTATGCAAGAAGAGCTAAACCAATTTGAAAGGAACAATGTTTGGAAGCTGGTGCCCAAGCCTAAGAACAGGAGTGTCATAGGCACAAAATGGGTGTTCAGAAACAAGATGGATGAAAATGGCATAGTCACAAGGAACAAAGCAAGACTGGTTGCAAAAGGCTATTCACAGGAAGAAGGAATTGATTTTGATGAAACATTTGCTCCTGTTGCAAGACTAGAAGCAATAAGGATTTTCCTAGCCTATGCAGCCCATGCCAATTTCAAAGTCTATCAAATGGATGTGAAGAGTGCTTTTCTGAATGGGGAATTGGAAGAGGAGGTGTATGTAAGTCAACCTCCTGGTTTTGAAGATGATGATTTTCCAGAATATGTATACTTCCTCCTCAAAGCACTCTATGGTTTGAAACAAGCACCTAGAGCCTGGTATGACACACTTTCACAGTTCCTTCTTGAGAATCACTTCACTAGAGGTACTGTAGATAAAACTCTTTTTCACAGGGTTGTGAATGGCTCTACTATACTTGTTCAAATTTATGTAGATGACATAATCTTTGGGTCTACAGATGTGAAACTTTGTCAAAAGTTTGCCAAGCTTATGCAAAGTAAATATGAAATGAGCATGATGGGAGAATTAACTTACTTTCTTGGTCTTCAAGTAAAGCAAGTTAATGAAGGCATTTTCATTAGTCAAACAAAATATATTCATGATTTATTAAAGAAGTTTAACTTAATGGAATGCTCTCCTGCCAAAACTCCCATGCCTACTGCCACCAAACTTGAATTGAATACTAAGGAAAAATCTGTGGACATTTCAAGTTACAGAGGCATGGTAGGCTCACTTTTATATTTAACAGCTTGTAGACCTGATATTATGTTTGCTACATGTCTATGTGCTAGATTTCAGGCTGATCCTAGGGAATCCCATTTAGTTGCTATTAAAAGAATTTTCAGATATCTCAAAGGAACACCAAACCTTGGCATTTGGTATCCTAGAGAATCTGGCTTTGAACTAATTGGTTATTCAGATGCAGATTTTGCAGGATGTAAAATTGACAGGAAAAGCACAACAGGCACCTGTCAATTCTTAGGAAACAAGCTTGTCTCATGGTTCAGCAAGAAACAAAACTCAGTTTCTACCTCCACAGCTGAGGCTGAGTATATTGCAGCTGGAAGTTGTTGTGCACAGATTTTATGGATGAAAAATCAACTACTTGATTATGGATTAAGAGTTGAGAAAATTCCTATTTTCTGTGACAACACTAGTGCCATTGCCATTACTGAGAATCCAGTGCAGCATTCAAGGACCAAGCACATTGACATCAAGTACCATTTCATTAGAGAACATGTTATGAATGGTACTGTGGAGTTACATTTTGTTCCAAGTGAACAACAACTTGCAGACATCATTACCATGCCACTTGATGAATCCACATTCTCAAGATTAGTAAGTGAGCTAGGTATGCTAAATTTCTCTTAATTATTTTGAGATATTTGCAAGTTAAGATGCAGCCAGAAACTTGCTATGTTTTTCTGTGAATTAATTTTCTCAGGAAAAAGTGAAATTTTGTCTAAGTTAAAATTACTATGTCAACGAAACGAACCATTTCGTTGACAGTCTTAGCATTTTTCTGGGTGTTTCGTTGATAGTTCTTTTATATCAACGAAACGCAGCTTTATCAACGAAATAAGACGGGACTTTAACCGCCCAATCCTGATTCGTTGATTTAGCGCTTTTAATCTGAACCGTTGAAATTTGACACGTCCATTACCACGATCTATGCATACACCCCTGTAAGTATAAATCATGGTAATTCTTTAAAAGTAACGGTTATATTTTTAAGCCAATCCAGTAATTTACATTTATTATTGGACCCTTTTTTCTGAGAATTTTTGGGGGAGTATTTAAGAAATTCTATTTTCTTTATTTTCTTTTTACCTGTTCTCAAAAATTCCAAAGGCTTTTCTATCTTTTTTCTCTCTAACAAGCAATTTAGCTCGAAGCTTTTCTTCACACAACAATGGCACCCATAGTCAAGCTTATGTCTGCTGGAGGGTTCATTTACGAAAAGAACAACTCAATCCCATTTGTTGTCAAGGAGGGTCCAAACAGTATCTTTTTCAAGATGATGGACTTCATGAAGAACTGCAAATTGAGCTATGCAATGTTTCACTCAACTCCTCTCTATAATGAGATAATCGAGGAGATTTGGACCTCGTGTGAGTATAGTGGAACAAACTGCACACTGCAATTCACCATACAAGGTAAAGAGTACATAGTTAATTCTGATGTATTGCAAGCATGTTTACATATTCCTGAAAATAACTGTGATGCTTTGCCTACAATCACTGAAATGGTTAACTTGCTAAATTCAATAAACTACTCTTTGCCTACTGATAATCTGGGTAGAATAATTAGGAGAGGTTGGGTTAGGGAATATAGTTATTTAGCTGATGCATTTATCAAGGTCTTTTCTGGTAAGATTAGTAATTTTGATGCATTAACTAATTCCATGTTGATTCTTTTTACCATGCTCCTAACTGATAGATATTACAACTTTAGCACCCAACTTATGTATGAAATTGGTGCTAAGTTGGGTGATAAGGCTAATAGGAAAAAGAATATCTATTATGCTAGGTTTCTGATGATGTTGGCTAATCATGTTAGTCCAACACCATTAGTTATTTCTAACCCTGTTTCCAAGTTTGAGTGTTTTGTGCAAGAAAAGAGAGTACTGACAGACATACTGAGGCTGAACCACAATGGTGAGGTTCCAGTGGTGTATCTGCCAGTAATTGAGGTAACCACTGCTATCCCTTCTAGTATAATTGTTACTTCAACTGTATCACCCAGCACTGTTGCTGTGGAGTCTATAGTTGTGACCCAACAGGCTCCTGCCCCAGCAACAAAACCAAAATCAAAGAAATCCTCCAAGCCAACCTCAGGTGCTTCCCAAAAGGCACCTGTTGTAAAATCCACTACACAACCTAAGGGGAGTGTTGTAGGTGTTGTGAGAGGTGAGGGAAGGGGTGAACATAAAAGAAACCCTAAGGATAAGGAAGGACAGATGAGTGAAATCCAGCCAAGCCCCATTGTGTCTTCCCAACAAGGCACAATGAGTAATATGGATTTAAGCACAAGTCTAATTGCATCCTCCCAAAAGGATGTAATTATTGAAACAAGCTCTTCTCCAAGAGCACACTCCAAGAGGGTAAGGGACACTTCAAGCCCACAATCTACTTTTTCCCAATACCAAAGGAGGGTGAAACAAAAGTCCAAGGGTTCACAGGGTGCACACACTCTGGAAGCTACACTTCCAGTTTCACAAATTCAGTTTGATGTAACCCCTATCATTACTCTGGGGTTACAGTCCCATTCTCTAAACATCAACCTTGAACTATCTCCATCAAATTCACCAACTTTATCTCTAGATGTGGACATGAACCATACATCTATTCCTGATTCTCCAACTCTAATCTTGGAGAAGCCCCACTCTGAAGCTGGTGGCCATCACTTGTTAAGTGATTTGTTGGGCCATCAACCAATTTTTTCTGAAGTTGCAAGAGGATCTGTGGACCAATCTCTAAAATCAATCACCACAGATTCTACTGTAATTTCACTTTCTCAAAGTGCTTTATTGACTTCATCAACGAAACAGCTTCTTTCGTTGACAAGTGTTTCTCCATCAACGGTATCCATACCGTTGACAGTTCAAACTACCATTCCGTTGATAGGTCAATCTACACCCCTTACTGAAAATCCAGTTGTTTCCACAACTAGTGTAGATGACCTGGTGGTAGTTGAGACACTTTTAGGTTTGAGAGGGAGTGAAACTGAGAGGCTGGCTTGCAGCCAGGCAAAAGGAGAGTCTGAGAGTGAGAGGCTGGCTATTTCTTCCAGCCAGGCAAAAGGAGAGATTGAGAGTACCACCTTAGTAGGTGAAGGTGAGGGTGTGAGAGGTGTGAGCCATGGGGAGCCCATGATGCAAGAAAAGAGTGGAGAGAGAGAAGGGACTACAGGAGCAATAAGGATGGAAGCAGCCATTGCAAGTGAGTTAATGGGGGTCAGTGAAGGAGAAAGGGAACTTACCTTCCAAGAGCATTATCAACAAACTCTGGATAGTATTTCCCTGGATCCTGAGACCTTTACTCATCCTGTGTCAGCCTATCAAATTATGGCTCAACAGGGCAATGTGGAGGCAGAAAGGTCACTCAACTTAATTCATACTACTGCATCAATGCAAAGAGCCAAGGATGCCTTGACCAATCTACCTCCAGGAGCTGCAACAAGTGGAGAATTTGAGTTTTCTGATGATGAAGACAGCTTTGGTGACAATCTACAGGTGGCCACTACTACACAGACTGGGACTTCTGTGGTGCCTCCTACACCAAACTGTCTTTCTCAAGATATGCATGGTAGATCCAACTTGGATGCTGCTATTACAAGGCAATACAATGAGGCATATCTAGTTCCTGAGTCAGCAACTGCAAGGGACAAGAAATTCTATAAGGCCATAATGGATTCTCTGGAAATTCAAAGGCTACAAATGTTGCAGACAAGGATTGAGGCTACAGAAATCAAGGATTCAATTAGCAACCTTAGGGATGCTACTGACAGGAGGCTAGATGAAAAGCTTCCTCTTCACACTGTCTCCAAGATGTCAAGGTTTTTCACCAAGGAACCTGAAGTGTCCTCATCTTTGAAAACTCTCTCCTCTAGAGTGGACAAAGTTGAGGCTACACTTTCTCACATGCAGAAGGAACAGGAGAAGCAAACTAGCCTACTCACCCAGCTTCTGGCAGCTCAAGGAATCCCTATCATCTCACTTGATGATAACAAAAAGGGGGAGAAAACTAAGGAGCTAGAGATACAAATTAGAAAGGTTTTGGTCCCAGCCATCTCCTTGCCAGAAGTGCCATTAGCAATGGGGGAGTTTGGAAAGAAGAAAAAGGATGGTATTGACCTGATCCAGGAAGCTTCTATGAGGATGAGACTTGCAGAACAAATCAAAGACCATTGGTCCAACATAGAAGCAAGGGTCAAGAAAATTGCTGGAACTACAAAGGACTCAAATCCATCAACGGATCAACCATCAACGAATGCCATGGTTCTAGTGTCAACGGAATGGGAGCCACAGACCAATTCTTTCTATAAGGTAGAGCCCCTTTTACATGGAGTCACTCAAGGTCCAAGGATGGAAAAAGGACAAACTTCATGCATTAGGGATGTGGAACAAGCTACACTCCAAAGAAGCTTATCTCCCAAGTCCCCTGCTAAACCAAAGGGCAAAAATATAGCAAGGACTTTCTATCCTGCACCTTATCCAGATGAGCTCAAGCTTCTTGGTCTACTTATCACAAAAAGCAAGGAAAGCAATGATTATGAGATAAGGAAGCAAAGGGCAATTGTCTACAGGAATGGACAACAAATCTGTGTTTGGGCTGGTCACCCAAACTTTGCTGAAGCTAAAGCTGAAGAGTCAAAAAGAGCAGCAATGCAAGCCCTTGCTGTTGCTCAATCTCTTGATGAAGAAGAAAGACAGCAAGAAGAAAGAGCAAGAGAGGAAAGGAGTGCAAAGAAGAGCACAAGGCAACCAAAGGCAAGAGCTAGGAGAAACATAGCCTTTGAGAATGATGACTTTCAGAACACTGCATCAGACTCTTCTGTACCAATTGCACCTCCAACAAATCCTGATCCAGTTTCAGAGGTAAAGTTAGCCTGTGATCCTAATCATCCTGTAAATTTCCATGATCAGCCAATTGAGCCAAAGGAAGAGCCAATTGAGTTTGATGAGGCCAACTTTCCAAAATTCCTCTTTGAAATGGATCCAAAGAAGAAATCTAAGCAAAGGGCTACCAAGGCTAAGCCATTTCTGATAAGGAGACCACAAGCTGAAAAACCCCCTACCAACTTAGAAGACTTCATCTACATTGCTGATATCAGGGAGGAGTCTGACATTCATATCAATCTTAATGACCTGGTTGAAGTGAGAGGAATAACAGCTTCTTACAAACTACCAGAGAGATTGGTATTTGTCTACAAGGGTGGGAGAGAACAGGTTTGGCCTCTACACAGAATTCTGGGAGAAGACTATTAGACACTGCTATCTGTGTGTAAATGTTTGAAGAAAGATTTTGGTTTTACCAAAACAGCCAAGTCTGAGGTTGTCTCCAAGATTTTCCAAATCAAAGCTAGCTGGAACAAGCCTGGTGTACTTCCCAGAGTATTGAAGGTCCCTCAAACAGGAAAGATAATTCATCTCCAACCTTTTTGGATGATGGAATTCAGAGATAAGGACAACTGTAGAAGATTCTTCAGAATAGAAGACCAACTGGAGAAGGCATCCAATGAAACTCTAAGGTTAATGCAATCCAAGTTGGGGAATCAAGATGAAGAAGAGAAGATTTTCTACAGAAGACTTCAAGCTCAAATTGAGGAGAACAATGCAAGAAAAGGGAAGAAAACAAGACCACAGAGGCAAAGATGAAAAATCTGCTCAGTCTAGAGGAGCAACTCTGTGCACTTGTTTTGTAAGATTTTCTACTTTGCATTTCAATTAAATTCAATGAAGCTCAATGCAATTTCTACTTTTAGCATGTGTAAATATGTCTGAGTGTTTTTGTTATCATCAAGGCTCTTGATTTATGGCTGTTATTCTATCAGTCATAAATTGGGGGAGATTGTTAGGAATATGTTGTTCTTGATGATAATTATAAAAACACTTAGTAGATTTTGTATTAAGTCATTTTGTAG
This sequence comes from Heracleum sosnowskyi, assembly GCA_030848705.1. NCBI lineage: Eukaryota > Viridiplantae > Streptophyta > Magnoliopsida > Apiales > Apiaceae > Heracleum > Heracleum sosnowskyi. The sequence goes on from CM061239.1 coordinate 107,171,119, forward strand.
CTGTCAACGAAATGGCATGCTTTGCAGCATTCCGTTGACAGGAAGCTCATCAACGAAATGAGTGATGTAGCAATTGCACTGTACAATACTTCACAGTTTGATATGCATTTTGTTGTATGTACTAGATAGGTTTTCTAAGTCATGTTGACTAAGTGCTAGATAGGCAAAATAGGTTGGTTAATTGTAAATATATTATGCCTTGTAATTTTGCCTAAGTGAAGACATGTCAACGGTATGAAGATTACTCTGTCAACGGTATGGAGTTTACTCATCAACGAAACGAGGGAAACACCATCAACGGAATGAAGAATAAAGCTATCAACGAAACACATCTCCCTGCTATCAACGAATCATTATTCCTTTTCTGAATAGTTGACAAAGTGATAGTGACAGTTTACTGAACAGATCTAAAGGTGATGTGGAAGTGTACTTTGCATTGGAAACCATTAAAATGGACATGGGGAATAAGGAAACATCCCAGTTTCCAATTGGGTCTTAGGAGTGATCATAATAAGCATGAAGACAAAAGCAAGGATCTCCAAGGACCACTGGACAAAGGGATGAAAAGCAAACTATTGGCGGTTACTCATTGTACTTTTAGTGTAGCCAAAAATAGGGTTGTAAACTTGGGGATATATAACCAAGTGTAGCAGTTACTTTAAGAGTAAGAGAAGAAAAACAAATAGTTTGTATTAGCTATCCTTGAGAGCATTCTTCTCTACAACCTTGTAACTGAGCAGCTGTGTACTTTTGTATCACAGATTATTTCCGCAATAAAAATCACTTCAGTTGGATCATCAAACAATCCAACTGAAATTATTTATGTGCTTGTGATTTTTACTTTAAGTTCAGTTTTTATTTGTAAGTTGTTTTAAGTTTAAGAAATATCAAGAATTGTATTCAACCCCCCCTTCTACAATTCTGTTAGGTCATTTGGGATTAACAAATACTTAGAAGATTGTGCTTCAATCCTTCAACAAGAGAGATGTTTTCAATGATGACATTCCCAATTTTCAATTTATCATATCCCGTAGTGAATCTTTTGTTGTCATCTCCAAAGGTTACAATCAGGCCGGTCTTCTTAACCACCTCTGTAAGTAGGAACTTGTTGCCCAGTAATAAACAATTGTAGAAGGGGGGTTGAATACAATTGTATAAGATTCTTGACTTTAAACACAAATATGAATAATAACAGCTTTAATAATTCTGATATAAAACTGTTACAAACTCTCTCAAGAAATTCTAATGTTCTTGAGATCTTCTAGATTACAAAAATACTCGAGTGTGTGATTGATATAAAATCAAAACCTAAACTGTGTTTATATACTACACAACCTCTCTATCAATTACATGATAAGTCCTAATCAATTACAAAGATTGAAACCTATCCTAAATTGATAGCTACGTTCCTACAAACCAGGAACCGACAAAATAAATAACCTTATTTAACTAGACTCCAAATATAACTCAAAATAGAAATCCTGATCAGCTTCCAGTCCTGATGATCAATCCTGATCCCAGTCCTGATATGAAATTATGATATCAATCCTGATCCTGACGATCATGCAATCCTAATGGCTATGCAATACTGATGACGTCAACAATCCTGATCAGTTGAGTCTAGATCCTGATGATCATTGAATCCTGATCTAACAGGACTCTTCACCTGTCATGTGTCTAGAACAGCCACTATCCAGAATCCACACGACCTTTGAGCTTTTAACCGTACCCTGCAATCACAGATTGATAAAGCGGATTTTGGTACCCCAAATTTGTTTGGGTCCTAAAGGTTTAGATACTTTAACATGAGTAACATTCAAGTTAGTCTTAACTTGTTTAACATTCATGCTTTCTGTGGGTTTGACATTGTCAGTGCTATTGCTACCAGATGCATTCATCAACTTAAAATAAGCATGCATAATGTTGTATGTACATAGCAAACACTCTTTCTTACCACAGGGTTCATGAACATCAGGCATGTCAGACATGTTATGCATTGCAGAAGTATCAGCAGTTTCTACTTTAACCTTTTTACATGCATGTGTAAGGTGTCCAGCAGAATTACAGATAATGCACAACTTCCTAGATGCAATGGGAGAAGAAGAAACAATATTCTGATTAACAACATTCTTTTTCCCATACCTGTTCTTTTTAGCCTTGATAACTAAGTCACCTACTTCAGTTTTAGGTAATTCAGTTTTTACTGATTTCCTAGGCAACTTAGTCTTTACCTCAGAATTAGACATGTCAATTGTTGTTAAGATAGGTACCTGAGATAATTGTGGTGATTCCTCTGAAGAGTCATCCATTAGGGCAACATTTACATACTCCTCCTCTTCATCCGAATCAGTATTATCCCAGTGTTTTCCCTCTGCTATATAAGCTTTCCCTTTCCGCTTTCCAGACAATGCCTCCAGTTGCTGTTTCAGCTCGGCATTCTCCTTCTTCAAATCCTCATAAGAGTCTTTCTTTTCATAGACATCTTTCTTGTCTCTTGCTTGACGAGGCTTCCGGAATTCAGTGGCGAAATGCCCTAACTCATTGCAGTTGTAGCATCTTGATTTGCTTCTGTCAATCGAGCCAGTCTTGTAGCCTCCCTTAAAACCTGTACCAGGTGAATACTTACTCTTCTGGAATCTGTTGGTTGAGCCCTTGAACTTGTACTTAGGGTTTCTCTTGAAACGAATGTGGCTAAACTTTGCAGCTAAGTACGCCATGGTTTTGTCTTCCATTTGCTCAAGCTCTTCTAGGGTGTAGTAATCACTTTCATCAACACCCAGATTCACAGAATCCATTTCAGATTCTATAATCACCTCCTTTCCAGCTCTAGGGGTTTGAACCTGAATATCAGAAGTTGTTGGTTCATCCACTACAAGTGCTGCTGATCTCACAAGTGCATTGTGCTTTTTATCCACTGTCCCTGGTCCGTAGATTATCACTCGTTGTTCTTGCTCCATCTCATAAGTCTTCAACTTGCCATAGATCATCTCTAATGACATCTTTGTGAAGTCAATTATTTCCCTTATGTATGAGGACTTGTGTTCTACATGATGGGCCAGCGTCATCATGAACTTTCTGTTTGTTTCTCTCAGTGGATAGGTCTTCCCTTTCATTGCCAATTCATTAAGAAACTTAGTATATTTCTCAAAGACCTGAGTTATACTTTCTATTGAAAGAGACCTAAATGACTCATACTGAGAAGTCAGGATGTCCAATTTGTTTTCCTGAACGTCTTCAGTTCCTTCCATTATTAAGTTTATGGTATCCCACATATGTTTCCCGCTCACACAGTTCATCAACTGATAGCTCATTTCCTTGTCTACGGAGTCTGCCAATATCAACATCAAACCTGTATCCAATCGAATCAGTTCTTTGTCTGAATCTGTGTACTCAGTGATATCCTTAGGTTGGGTGCCTTGAGGAATCCTGGTACCATCAGGAGTTGTAGATTCACTAACTGGTTTCATTGGTACAAACGGTCCGTTCTCTAATACGCCAATATACAACGGATTAGATGCCTTGATAAATAACAGCATTTTCATCTTCCACAAACCGAAATCATCTCTAGTGAAGGGGGAACTTTAATACCAGCAGTTGTCTTTGGAGCACTCATGGTTTCTGAAAATTTCAAATTGTTTAAAATTCAAGAAATTCCAATCAAATGAAAAATTTTGAAAGTTAAAAAATTTGCTTCGAATTTTCACGCTATGTTTGATTTTGGTCTCATTCACCGGATCTGATTTGTACGTCAATCAAATAGCTCTGATACCAATTGTTAGGTCCAAAGTATCGTAGAAAGGGGGGGGGGGTTGAATACGATACTCACAAATTATTTAATTTCGTTCGCGGATTAATCATTCAGTTCTATAACGAAATCAAATGCACCAAATCAAAACACGAGTCGGGGAATATATCATTTTATAAATATAAACCTCGAGGGGTGCTACAATTTCTAATCCGTAGATTAGCTTCAATGAGTTCAAGGTTACACAAATTCAATACAATGATAGAATTCTGAGCACTATTAATTTCTCTGATAATTCTCTCCGGCTCAAGCTTCACTCTTAGTATTGTCTCTGTGTTCTGCCTTAACTGAAGAAGACACAACTCCTTTACTCTGTATTAATTGTAGACTTCTTTGAAAATCTATCGAACCACAAATAATCAAATATTCTTGGACGTTGGATGTAACACCTCCAGATCCGGGGTCAGGAATCTGGGTTGTCACGCTCCATCAATGATACAATACCTGCATTACTTACAACATTCTCATAATACAACTCCAAAGACCCCAATCACTTACGCACACATACACAAGTTATAGCCTTGGAAATGAGCAATAACAATCAACATTTGTTATTACAACCCAAATGTACTATCCTGGATCTCATCTATTATTTACAACCTCTACCTGAAGTTACAATAATAGACCTCACAATACTATACAAGGTTTAGTAATACAAACCCACTCAAAATAATTCTCACTAATTCAAGCGGCAACTATTCTGCTCACACTGACAGTATCCATCATGCATCAACTAACTCCAGGGTGGTCTCTCCATTCCCTTGCTCTCGTAACACGAGGTGGATTCGACAATGTTTTCCTCATGCTGAAATATTTAATAAAGCAAGAATGAGCTAATAGTGCTCAGCAAGAAATCTATCCCAGTTTAAATATTTAAACCTTTTAGGGAGATAATCCATAAGGGATCAAAGCTTTTATCTCTACTAGGGTCTAACCCCAAAATAGTATACCGTTTAAAATACTGTATGACTTATAATCATACTCATATACTCTTCGTAAATCCTTTGGAAATCCTTGGTATCATTATGATAAACCAAGTCTCAAGCATATCTTTATAACCACATGCTACGCATTAAACGAATAAGTTGCTAGTATAACATAAAAGATGAAGTTACGAGGAAAATTAATATAAGGTTTCCGTAACCCAAAATCCACTTATGCATTTATAATCTGAGTAAGGTTTTATCAGAGTCATAACTCATAAAATAAAAGATGAAGTTGCAAGGATTTATTGTAACTACAGTTTAATAACAACAATTACCCAATCACTCTTTCAACAATCAACATCAGCATCCAAGATGTTTCAATATCAATCAATCTTAACAGTTCAATCTGTTGTAGAGATAACACAATTAGTTACTCTATTTATTAACAGCATTTATCTGAAACAATTCACTTTTAAAACATTTTCATTATTATCTTATCCGAGGGACTGGGACTTTCAAGCCACTGGATATGATTAAACGATGATCAGTCGCTTCAATCTTGTCCTTCCGAGGGACCTTTTTACTACTAGTAGATGGACAAGAACACTTTCCGAACTTGACCAGGCCAAGAACACTTTTCGAACCTGACCATGACAAGAACGACTTTTCAAACTTGTCTTGATGATGCAAGAACACTTTTCGAACTTGTCAATCATCCTTTGGCAGCACATGGGCCAGAAATAAAATGGCTGGACCGACTAGATACGACCACTTACGCAGGATTACCGCATATCCGGTATTCTCAATCCGCAGTAGCGATATTCAAGTCGACCGCAATCTAGTTGCAATAGTACACTGACCAATCTGGTCACATCTGTTAGGGCATCATATACAATGATCCCTGCACTAACAAGCCCCATTAATAATAGGAAAAATCTTTACTCATATAATGTTCGAAGGAACAATCTTCGAACAATGATAACTATTACCAACAAAATACTTAGTTCATCTCCGTATCATTCATTTGAGTCCACTTCACTTAATTACACTTCCCTATTCTAGGGATTCACAAGTCCTTATACATATATATTACTTAGGGTAGCCATGCCTACCTCAAAATATTCCTCAACTCAAATTTAGTTTATGCATATATATATATATAAGTATATACACTTTATCACGAGCAATAATACAGCTTATAATATCCTTCGTAAATATTGAAGGTCAAGGATAAACTCTAAATAATATAACTCATTTTAAAGCGGGTTAAAAGTATTTAATAAATAATCGAATAATATTTATTAAATAAGTAAACCTTAAACGAATATTCGAAAATAATATTCATTAAGTAAATAATGATTAAATGAATATTCAAAAATTATATTCATTAAATAAATAAGGATTAAATGAATATTCAAAATAATATTCATTAAATAAATAAACCTTAAATGAATATTCAAAAATAATATTCATTAAATAAACAAGGATTAAATGAATATTCAAAATAATATTCAGTAAATAAATAAGGATTAAATGATTATTCAAAATAACATTCATTAAATAAATAAGCCTTAAATGAATATTCCAAAATAATATTCATTAAATAAATAAAGATTAAATGAATATTTCAAAATAATATTCATTAATTAAATAACCTTGAATGAATATTCAAAAATAATAGTCATCAAATAAATAATGACTGAATGAATATTCAAAATAATATTCATTGAATAAATAATCATAAAGCAAGTATCACAATATACTTTCGAAAACAGTTATGGCTTCCATTAGCATATATAACGGAAATAGTCTTCAAATAGTATTTCTCGACTGAGATAATACTCAAATAACATTCCTTGAAAGATATAGTAAGCAAATATCATTCCTCGAATGATATCATACTTGAATAACAATCCTCAAAGTACATAGTATTCTGCCGATGGAATCCCTCCGGGTTTCCACGGCTATCTACATATCTCAAAATACCGACTCCCGATTTAGAGTCGAAAACAATGAATATGCTCTTATATTTAGAGCTATCAGGTAAACCGGTTCATAACTATTTAACTCAAAAGATTTTATATAATCCAAAGGTCAAATCCATTTCAACAATTTTATACCGTCACATCTATATACGATGTGAGGTTTGAAAGCATGCATAATACATATCACATGCATCATCCGAATATTATAACTTAAAATAAAGCATGGAATGAGAAAACTTGCCTGGAAATCCCGAAGTAGCAATAAGTCTCAGGTTGGTCCAGTAATCTAGAATCAACACAAGGTTCAAGATTAATAACTTAAACGCTTTCGTCATACTAAGTATATACTAACTCAAGTACAAGTCCATTTTCAAGTTAACTCCTTAAGAACTCCTACTCGAGCATGCTCGCTCACACATTTTTATAAAATTGAAATATAATCCTTTTAACACGAAATCTTTTCGAGGGTCTTCCTAAACATACCTATCATGTTATCACAAAGTTTCACATTCCAATAAGTCGCTTAAGGGGTTTGATTATTGCCTCAAAGTTGGTTAAGTGGTGTAGTTTGGTTTCTCGAAACATCCTTTATTAAAACACTTGTTTCTCCTAAACCGTAAATCGGATTCACATGATCTTCGCACCAAAACAAACCTTGAAATAAGACCTACACTATAATGGGCAGTGGTGATCTTGGGCAGAAGTTACTAGGTTCGAATATCACAAGCAAAACAAGGTTAAGGAAAAATCGGGCATTATGACGGCTATGTTTTAGTGATTCCAAAGTTTAAATTATAAACTTTACATGACCAACCAACCATATCATCAAACCAACTCCTTTAACATCTCAAATAAGTCATGAACTTCAAGAACAATAGTCAAAACCAACATCTACACAATCAACCATCAAAACAACACCATACATCCACCATATCAACCATTCATCCACTAAATTATACTAACTTAATCTAACTTAAAAGTAACCATAAAAATCGATTTATAACTAAGGGTTAAAATAGTTTATACCTTCCATGATGCCTTAAACACACTAACAATAGCTTAAAATCCTTTATTGAGCCTTGATTATCCTTTACAAGCCTTAAACTTCAAGATCAAAACAAGAAACCACTTGAAGTTACTATTCATCCTCATCTTGTAAAATCCATAACAAATCGAAAAATAAGAGTTTTGTGCTAAACCTTTTACCAGACCTTGTGCTCTTGATAAGATTTCTTTTGAGTTATATATAATCAAATTTGAAGCTTCCTAGCTAGGGTTTTGAGCCCCATCTTTCCGCTGGACAGAAACTGGACAGATTGGGTTCTCCAACTTGGGGAAGAGATTTGGCTAGGCTACACTCCTTTGTTGACCATGAAATTTTGAACGAATGTTACCCATGGAGGGGAGAATCTATGGTTAAAATTTGGTGATTTAAGGATGGATAGAAGTGGAGATATGAATTTTTCTTTGAGCTTGGTTTCTGCTGGGCAGATTGTTGAAGAAATGGGGTGGGGAGAGTTTCTTGCTTTTTGGCCTTGGTTGATTTTGATAAAGTGTGATATTTTGTATTAGTGTGGTGAGTCATAGCTTTCTTTGCCTCATCATCGGACACATGTCAAGCCATGGGGAGTTTGGAGACAAAGTAGCTTTACTGGTTTGTTCCCTTTCATATGGATGATCCAATTGTTGCATTCCTTGGATTAATCTTGTTACATGTTACTTCCATGCCTATATTTAATCTTTTAAGTGTCGCGTTGTTCCGTCACCGCTTAATCTCGTAGAATGTTCGCATGGTTTCTTAAGTGTTCTATCGAAGTAGTTTACCGTAAACGTTCTTGACATCACTAATTCTTTTATTAAATCCATATCCATGGAATTGATAATTTAAATCCTCCAATATTTTCAAATAATGATTAATCCATCCGTTATTGGTGAAATTTCAGAGAAAACAGAAAATGCTCTTTTTCTGATTCTGACAGCTTTTGCATTCCTTCATTTTCATAGTAGATCACTAATACGACTTCGAAAGTTCATTATCCCGACTCGTACATAGGGTGGTCTGAAAATCTTTTTCGGTTTAGAAATTTACTATTCATCAAATTAAAAAAAATTTAACTAAGTCCAAAATTTGGGGTTATTACATTGGATCTTCATCAACATGACAACAAAGTCACTTCTTCACCTGCTCTCAAATTTGAAAACTATCGAATGTTTAAAAGAATTTTACCATTCGATAGTTTTTAAATAAAAACTATCGAAAATTAAATTACTTTAAACTTGTATTCTGATGGTTTTATTAAATCACATTCGATGGTTTTCTAAATAGAAAAACCATCGAGCCATTTACTTGTCCTTGATCTTTTAACAAAACCTTTTGAGTTTCAGGGTGTTTAGTTTTAGACTGAATCAATTTCTTCTGAGACGATAAAACAACTTGATCTTTTCAAGTGCCGTCAACTAGTGCAACTGGTCTGGTTCACAGATGAATAACACTTGATCAATTTTTCTATGTCTTTAATTCAATGCTGCTGATTAGTCCTTTGTCGTTCTGGTTGCTTCAAATAAATCACTGGAATCCTGTGGTACTAACCCTAAATCATTCACATACTTCTGTAGTCTTGAAAGTCTTGTTTCTTTTATTGTCATTGAGTCTTGAACATTTTCATGAACTTCTTTCCGTGACCTGTTTACGGACTTCAAGAATACATACCATATTTTGATTTTTTGAGTTTACCTTTTCATCTTTGATTCTGGATTCCTGTGCTTCTGTTAATATTATTGTTTGTCTTGTCCTTTGTTGAGTTGCAGTTATATCTTTTACATCTTATGTTACATTATGCTTTACAGATATGTTGCCTTAGTAGCAAGTGTTGACAAGGCTGAGGACATGAAAGAAGAAACTGCTGAAGCTACACCAAACACAAGTGCTTGTGAAGGTAGGATTGAATCAAGAAAGTGAAAAGGAAAGATGATTAAAGAAAGTGAGCCTTCTAACCAAGATGAAATGAATGGCTAGATGAACATTTAGCTTTTCTGTCAAGAGAATTCTCAAAGTTCAAGTTCAAGAGAAATCCTGAGGTGTCCAAACCATTCAGAAAGGACTTTCAATCAAACAAGAACTATGTTGAAAGGTCCAAGTTTAAATGTTTCAATTTTGGAATGGGAGGTCACTTTGCCAATGAATGCAGAAAACCAAAAGCTGAGAAGAGTGACAGGAAGTTTGAGCCTATTGACTACAAGAAGAAATATTTTGATCTTCTCAAGCAAAAGGGAAGAGCATTCAAAACTCAGGACTATGACTGGGCTGAAGATGGGAATGATCCTGAGGAGGACACTGAATTTGTGAACCTTGTGTTAGATATGAATATCACGGAGAAACTAGACAGAGGGGGGTGAATGGATAGTTTGAAAGATTTTCGTTTTCTTGAAACTAAAAAGCTATGAAAGATTGTGTTGTATGAAAATGCGGAATGAAATAAACAGAATGTTTGGCCGAATACACAATATAATCAAGTATATATGAGAATAACAATAATCAAGAACACTGTTTATGAATCAATAAAACTGTAATCGTATTAACAGCTTCTCTCTTAGTGATGTTAATGAATCACAAAGAGCTTCTAGGTTACAAGAATAATAATTCAATAATCGCATCCCTTCTAGGGATAACCTATCTGTGTTTATATAGTACACAGTTACACAATCCTTATCTAATTGATATTCCTACAAATTAGCTATACAATTCATATCAATTAAGGATTGCTTCTTATCTTCTATTCCGTTTCCTTAGCTGTATCAATATATTCTGCTTCTTTCCATCTTCAGAATATATTGCTTCTAGAATCTTCAATTCAGCACCGACAGCTAATTCAACTATCACCTTGTCAGACTTTAAATAAACTCTGACCGGCTTCCATTAAACTCTTCACCCTGTCAGAGTTTAATTAAACTCTGACCGGCTTCTGATAAACTCTGGTCAGTACTTGTTGCTTAAACACTGATAAACAAACGTCAGCAATTATATCTAACAATCTCCCCCAACTTGTTCATAATAAAATGTACAAGTTAAACATATAATTGATGATGTCAAAAACATTTAACAAATGCAGTGTTTAACATATAACAGAGTTTAATTTAAAACAGAGTTTAAATTTGACTTAGAATAGAAAATATATTAAAAACTTACAGTCAGACTTTACTTGATTTCTTGAATATCAGGCACAGTCCTGATATAATCGAACAGTAGTTTCTTCTCAGCTCTATTCAATTCAGCAATCATAATCTTCTTCAGCTCCTTCATCTCTGGTTCATCTTCACCAATTTGATAAATGGCAGCCCTCAAAGAATATATGCTGTTTTTGTTCATTTCATTGCCAAGTCTGATATAAAAAGGTTTATCAGACTCTAGATTGAACTCAAGAACCTTTTTATTTAGTGCAGTTCTGAACCTAGCACTATTCCTTTTCATTTCTACCAACTTTCCATGTGCATCTCTGTATTTAGGAATGTATGCACTTGATACTCCAGCTCCACTCAAAATTTTGGATTTCATCATCCTTTCCTTCAAAACTCGAGCAGCATCATAAGTACTTCTATTCTTTACTTCAAGTAGATATAGAACATACTTTAGCTCTTCCCAAAGTTTTAACTGGATATCAAATTCACCAAATCTATACACTCTGCCATCAGCCATAAAATATAACAGGAATTCCTTTTTGATTCCTTTGTGAAAAATCATCGGTACAGATTCCAGTTTGTCAAGGCCTTCTTGAGTAATTCCAACTCCAAATTCTGCCAATGAAAACTTGTCTTGAGATCTGTTATTAGTTCTTCTCTCTCTGTGTGAACCCAGTCCAGATTTGTCAAAGGCTTCTTTTCCCAATACTGTTCTGGTTTCTGAGAAATTCACAGCTTCAAGCTTTAAGTCTTCAAGAATTTTTGATTTGCTGAATCCTGGAAGTAGTGTAGATTTCTGTACAACTTGAGCAACGTCAGAGGTTGTCATGTCTTCAATAGAAACATCAACTTGAGCAACGTCAGAGGTTGATTTAGCTAATCTTGTTTCAACTTGAGCAATGTCAGAGGTTGAAATATCTTTCTTCTTTAGGTTAGGCTCTTCAATCATTATGCCTTTACCTTTATCAGAGTTTCTAATCACAGGTCTCCTTGTATTTTGTACACTCTGTTGAATATTCTCTTTGATAGAAATACCAACTTCTTTCTTTCTAGGAGCCTTGATTTCCTTTCTCTTGTAGATTCCAGCTTCAAGATTTTTCTTGTGTTCCTCAGCAAGAATTTGCTCTTCAGCCTGGATATCTTCAATAGTTACATTCTTTCCATGCTCTTTCATGAATATCTTAGCAGCAATCTCTTCATCAGTAGATGGATTAGTTGAAACAACTAAACTCTTGAGATTTGAAGTAGATTGACCACCAGAGTTTATCTTTTCAGAGTTTATTTGTCTACCAGAGTTTACTCTAGTCCTGCTTTGCCTTTGAGCAATGACCTTTCCTTTATTTCCTTTGCTTCCCCCATCAGTAGAATCATCCCTCTGTCTCAGAGCTTGAATGTCTTTGCATTTGTCTTTAGGTACATTCTCCCCCTTTTTGACATCATCAGAAAGTAATACTGATGTCAGCAATTCTAGAGCATTAGAAATAGAATTCAATTGAGTAGACATTTCAGCCTGATGCTCCTCAACTTTTCCAAGCCTTTTCTTGATTTCCTCAGAATCCTTGGCTTGCTGCTTGAATTGTGTAGAATAAAATGATCTGTCAAGCTTCAAAGTTGTATCCCTGAGAGAAAATTCATTCCTTAGATTTGTAAACATCTGTTGATTCTCATCAAATCTATTATTAAGAGATTTGACTTGAACAACAGTTGCCTGTAAACTTGTAAGAACATCAGTATTGGATATCTTCTTGACAGAATCAGATAGCAAATCTGCAGCCCTTTGTGCTGAGAAAACACAATCTGCATCAGCCCAATTTTTGTAGTACATATTCTGGAAATGCTCATTGGTCTGTCTATTAACTTCCATTCTTTCATCACTATTGACATCATCAGCCAATGAAACTTGAATGCTAGGATGTGAATGAGAACCCTCAGCATCATTTCCAGCTTCTTCATTAGTGTCTGCTGCATTTTCAGGAAGAATATTTTCAGCAGTAAACTGTGCAGCTTCATCAATTTTCTCTTCTGCGACAGCTTCAGGAATATCAGAGTTTACCTTAGCAAAAACCTCTGCTTCTCTTTGAATCTGATTAACCTCCTCACCTTTGTCAAGATCACAAGAAATAACTTCAGTATGAGTGGCTAGAGATTCTTCTACCTGATCAGTGACTTGATCAGCTTCCACACCCTCTGTATAATGATCAGAATGGATAGAGGTGTGTGCTTCACGATCAAAAACTCTGCTATCAGAATGAGTAGCAGCTTCCTCAACTACATCATGAACCTTTGATGTAGGAGCATCGAAATCCATAGTAACATCAGTATTTAATCTGTCTAGATTGACAGCTTCAGCATTTGCAGCATTCTCCTGAACAAACACTTCAGGAGTTTCAGTGTTTACAAACACTCTGTCCTCATCAGTAGTTAAAATATCCTCCTCAACAACAATATCAGGAGTATCTTGAGGAACAGCTTCAGCTACAATCTCCTCATTCTCTGATGCAGGAGCTTCAGTGTCCTTAGAGACTCTGTCCATGGTTATATTTACAGCACCAAAAAGATGTGCAGCCACTATTCTTCTTTTTCTCTGATGAAGAGTTTCTTCATCAGTTTCTGTCTCTGAGGTTTCAACAACAGACTTTGCCCTATTGGCTCTTCTTTTCTTTAGCCTTGTCTTCTGAGGCAGCTCTTCAGGTGTTGATGCCCCAGCTTCAGTGTATGGTTTCCTTGCAGGTTTAGTACCAATGTGCTTGGTCCTACCTCCCCTTGCAGACCTAACAGAAGTTGATGGAGGTTCTGATTGAGATTCAGCTTGTGGTTGTGGATTCACTTGAGCGTCCACAAACTGTTGCACAGAAGTAGGCAACAAAAGATCTCCAACAATGCCTTTCTTAATGTCTTTATTTACTAGATCAGTAAATACTCTCTTATGTAATTTAAAACAAGAAACATCTGCTTCAAATACATTTTCTCCTTCAACACAATAAGAAACCAAAAGCTGACAGAATCGAGAAAAATAAACAACTCCTCTATTCTCGGTCATCTTCTCCCCTAAATTAGTCAACACAAGTCGTGCAAAATCAAAATGATTATCATATAATAAAGAATACCCGATTTGCAGACTGTCTGTGGGAATAGCATCCCAATTTGTGCATTTCTTGCCAAATGTCCTGGTAATGCAATCGAAGAAGAAACTCCATTCTTTGCGCAGAAACGGCCTTTTTAGTTGCCCAATCTTTGTCAATGGCCCAGAGTAGCCAATCTCTCGCATCATTCGGATTAAATCCTCATCACCCATTCCAATAGTGTAGGAAGAATATTCAGGAAACCCCATTGCATCTCGAATAGTACCAGCAGTAATAACATACTCTGTTTCGTCAAACTCAAAGATTATGGATGGGCTCCCAGTTTCACCACCATCATCATAAACCCCTGTCTCCCAGAATGCCTTGATTTGTAAACCAGAAAGTGTGGCTGGTTCAACTAAAGCACGCCCAATCGCTGACTGAGCAAGAAACCTTTGAATCATATGAAATGCTTCTGGTGCGTTTGCAGTGTTTAGTGGTGCGGTGTAATTGTTTGGAACGAACTCTAACCCAGACGAAACGAAAGCTGTGGTTGCCATTAGAAGATTTTGAAGAAAGAACAAGTAATCGATGTGAAAGCTTAACAGAGTTTATGTGGAGAAAGGTGTTTGTGAATATGTGTGTGTGATAATAGATGTAAATGAGTAAGATGTGAAAAGTTTAGCTGAAGATGTGTGTATTGTATTTATCAGAAAATTAAAGATTAAAAACTGAAGAGTTTTTAATCATTAATACACAACTGTCTTACTCCTATAATCATGTGAGTGGGAAACATGTCAAACGTGCATACGCTAATAGCTGTATTGAACAACTTCCAATACACACGTGCAGTCATGGAGACACCTGTCTTCACATATCCGCTCAAGAAAAAAAATCAATAATAATAAAATTATCGAATTTAATATCTCAGAAACATAATAATAAAGTACGAAGGAGCTCAACAGTCAGAAGAATAATGACTGTCTTGGAACTCCGCACTTTACCGTTCCCAGAGCTTCGAGCCACTCAAAACCTTTCAGTTGTCCTGTTAGATGCTATAAAAGCTAGAGCATTGTAACAACAGGCAATACATATATTTAAAACAAATACCATATATCAAATGGCAGGAACCTTTGAATTCATGGATGTAGAAGCTTTCTTGAATCTAAACTGGCGTCAACAAGCAAACTATATCATTGATGAGTTTCTTGTTTTGTCATTCCTGAATGATGAAGGTCTCATTGCTGATGATGAGATAGCCGAAGGACCTATCTCCAATCCCTATGTACACATCATTCGTCCTGGGCCATATGATGTGCCCATCCTTGCAGATGATGATGCTGTGGAGATTTGTATGATGCTCTTTTATCAGAGCTACTTGAAGGGTTCGAAGAAGGAATTCTTCTTGGAATCCTGCAAGCTGCAAGCCAGAAAGAGAATGCGAGAGGATGATGATGATCATCCAACATCAGGGGGTTGTCAAGCCTTGAAAATCCCAGATGCTATAATAACCTGTTAATCGAACAAGTAGCTAGACAAGAATATGAACTTGTCTGAATGTAAACAAAGTTTGAATCGATTAATGAGAAAGATCCATTTTTTTTTGTTTTACATATCAGAATCGCAAATAATCGTAAAGTGAAAGAAATGATATCACTTTAAACAATAAACTAACATACTCATCAGCGCTACTAATCACCATCAGGACTTATCAAACACACTCTTTCTTTTCTCTGTTTAATGCAAAATTACAGCACAAAACATACTCTTTCGAAAAACAAATGTCTAATCTCAAAATTAGAAAATGTCTGAAACAAAGAAATTATTTTAACCATCAGAGATTAAAACAAAGTTACCTCGGCATATGTCACACAATACATCAGTGTTTACCATTTGTCCTTCTTTGTCAATAAACTCTTTTCTCAATCTGTACAGGTGTGAAAATATGTGTGTGCAATAGCAGAGTTTACCGTAATCAATATTTAGATCATCTCAAAGTGCATAAAATCCACAAACGAAAGTAGTAAAAACTGGTTGCCTAAACTCTCATGTATAACATAACATCTGATTTGATATCTAAACTCTGTTTTCTGATATCCTTTCATTTGGATATATCTTTTAATTTTTCACCCCCTTTTTTTTTTTTATGTTATATATTTTTTTTATTTTTCCAGTAATCAGTGGTTGGCACTAGTCACCAAAAATCAACGATTTTAGCCCTTATTTCATACAATAAGTTCCTGGATCTTCCTAGGCACAACATGATCTCAAAGGAATTTGTGCTCTTTTTGGCATCTTTTGATTTGAGGGTGAAATTTTTTTTTTTTTTTTTTTTAATTAAGAATCAGAGTTTAGACTTTTCATCAGTAAATATAATTAACTTTTGAGAGAAAATGCAAACAGCTAATACAGACTCAGTGTATAGGATCAATAAACTAAGAGATGATATAAATACAGAGACAGTATCATGCTGTGTTAACTTACTGCACATAATCGAGAGCAGAATCTATACAACTCTTAAGGATTCACAGTTACTTACTGAGAATTATGCTTCATACAAATTTCTTCATTGGTCCAAATGTTTCAGACAAAATTACAATCAGAGTATGACATTAAACTGTAACTAACAGAGTATGACCAACAGAGTTAGCATCAGAGATTACTTTCAGAGTATGACTGACACTTCACAGAGTTTACCATCAGAGTTTATCATGCTAGTTCACATAACAGTTAACACATGTAAGAAATCATGAACATAAAAAGTGAGTCTAACCCGTATCTCTAGTCAGAACCAGAGATCATTCCAAGTTCATTTACCAATCTTGTAAAAGTAGCTTCACTCAAAGGTTTGGTGAAGATATCTGCAAGTTGTTGGTCTGTAGATACAAAATGAAGCTCAATGTTTCCTTCTTCCACATGTTCTCTGATGAAATGATACCTTATGCTGATGTGCTTGGTCATGGAATGCTGTACTGGATTACCTGTCATAGCAATAGCACTTTGGTTATCACAGAAAATAGGTATTCTAGAGTACCTTAACCCATAATCCAGCAATTGATTCTTCATCCATAAAATCTGTGCACAACAGCTACCAGCTGCTATATACTCTGCTTCTGCAGTGGATGTAGAAATTGATTTCTGTTTCTTACTGTACCAAGAAACCAATCTGTCACCTAAAAATTGACAGCTTCCACTTGTACTTTTTCTGTCTATCTTACAGCCTGCAAAATCTGCATCAGAGTAACCAATTAACTTAAACTCTGATTCTCTAGGATACCACAAACCCAGGGTTATGGTTCCTTTGAGATATTTGAAGATCCTTTTTACAGCTGTTAGATGAGGCTCTCTGGGATCTGCTTGAAATCTTGCACAAAGACATGTTGCATACATGATATCAGGTCTACTTGCAGTAAGATACAGTAGAGACCCTATCATTCCTCTGTAGTTAGTCATATCTACTGAGGCTCCTGTGTCTTTGTCAAGCTTCGTTGCTGTAGCCATGGGAGTTGTAGCAGATGAACTATCAAGCATACCAAATTTCTTTAGAAGATTTGCTTGATTGATAAAAATCCCATCATCTGTTTGCTTGACCTGTAAGCCTAGAAAATAACTAAGCTCTCCCATCATGCTCATTTGGTACCTGGATTGCATAAGCTTTGCAAACTTCTTACAGAGTTTGTCATTAGTAGATCCAAAAATAATATCATCTACATAAATTTGAACTAAAAGCAAATCATCACCAGAATTGAAATAAAACAAGGTTTTATCAATTGTACCTCTTGTGAACCCACTTTCTAAAAGAAATTGAGCAAGAGTTTCATACCATGCTCTTGGTGCTTTCTTTAGTCCATATAATGCCTTGTCAAGCCTGTAGACATAATCTGGATGCTTGGGATCTACAAATCCTGGTGGTTGTTCAACAAACACTTCTTCTTCAAGCTTCCCATTAAGAAAAGCACTCTTTACATCCATATGAAAGACTTTAAACTTCTTGTGTGCAGCATAGGCCAGAAAAATTCTTATGGCCTCCAATCTTGCAACTGGAGCAAAGGTTTCATCATAGTCAATTCCTTCCTGTTGTGAATAACCTTTTGCCACAAGTCTAGCCTTGTTTCTTGTAATCACACCTTCACTGTCAGTCTTGTTTCTGAAAACCCACTTTGTACCTACAATTGATCGATTCTTTGGTCTAGGTACAAGTGTCCAGACTTCATTTCTTTCAAATTCATTTAACTCTTCTTGCATTGTTGTAATCCAATTAGCATCTTGAAGAGCATCCTCCACTTTCTTTGGTTCTGTTTGAGACAAGAAAGCATGATACAGACACTCATTATTTGTTGCACTTCTAGTTCTCACACTAGCATCAGGATCTCTAATTATGAGATCAGGTGTGTGTGCCTGTGTCCACTTTCTTGCTGTTGGTAAGTGGTTTCTTGCATCATTATTGGATCCTCCCCCTTGATCCATATTCTCCTGATTCATATGTTGACTTTCTGCAGCACCTGAGGCTCCCCCTGAATTTGATGGTTCAGAGTTTGAACTGTCAGAGTTTGAATCAGTTTCCTCAACTGACTCACTTGCTGTGTCTTGTTGAGCTTCTTCACGCTCCCCCTCAACTGGTTCTCTATTTTGTTCAATTTGAGAATTTCCAGTTTCTCCAGTATTTACCAGTAGAGGTTCAGAGTATGCTTCGTCAGAGTTTGTCAAACCTGCTTCATCAGAGTTTACATCATCAGAGAATAGATCTTCATTTTCAAAACGTAGTTGATCATATCCATCCTTGTCTTCAAGTCCAATTATTTTCTTGTCATCAAATGACACATGTATGGATTCCATGATCACCTTAGTTCTCAGATTATAAACTCTGAATGCTTTTGTTGACAATGGATAGCCAACAAAGATTCCTTCATCAGCTTTTAACTCGAACTTTGTCAACTGTTCAGGATGAGTCTTCAACACAAAGCATTTGCATCCAAATATATGAAAATATTTCAAATTTGGCTTCTTATTTTTCACCATCTCATATGGTGTTTTCCCATGCTTGTTGATCAATGTTGCATTTTGAGTAAAACAAGCAGTTTGAACAGCTTCTGCCCAGAAGTATGTTGGTAATTTTGCTTCATCAAGCATAGTTCTGGCTGCTTCAATTAAAGTTCTGTTCTTTCTTTCAACTACACCATTTTGCTGTGGAGTTCCAGGTGCAGAAAATTCTTGTTTCACTCCTCTTTCCTTGCAGAAAGCTTCTATGATTGAGTTTCTGAATTCAGTTCCATTATCACTCCTTATAATTTTGACTTTGTGCTGTGATCCTTTGTCCAGTAGATTTACATGATCCATCAGAGTTTGAGCAGTTTCATCCTTCTTTGACAAGAAATACACCCATGTATATCTAGTATATTCATCAACAATTACTAGAGCATATTTCTTTCTGCCCATGGACATCACATTCACTGGACCAAAGAGATCAACATGTAGAAGATGATAAGGTTCCACTATTGATGATTCAGATTTGCCCTTGAAAGATGACTTCCTTTGCTTGGCTTTTTGACAAGAATCACACAAGCCATCTAGACTGAGTATAGATTTTGGAAGTCCCCTTACAAGATCCTTTCTTATTAGCTCATTGATGTTGTTCAAATTGAGATGAGAGAGCTTCTTGTGCCAGTTCCAACTCTCTTCATTTGACATTCTGGCTGACAGACACACTGTTTTTCCATCAGAGTTTGTTACCAAACTTGCTTCATAAATGTTGTTGCGCCTGCGTCCAACTAGAACAACTTTTCCAGTAGATTTACTGATAACTTCACAGTATTCACTATGAAAATCTACATGGTTTCCTCTGTCACAGATTTGACTCACAGATAGCAGATTATGCTTGAGTCCTGAGACTAGAGCTACATTCGTGATGATGACACTTCCAAGATTGATATTGCCATATCCCAGAGTGTGTCCTATGTTGCCATCTCCATAGGAAACCTTTGGGCCAGCCTTCTCCTTAAAGTCTGATAACAGGGCTTTATTTCCAGTCATATGTCCTGAGCATCCACTGTCCAAGATAAGTGTGCTCTCTATTATACCCTGCAATCACAAACAAACACTAAGTGTTAGTTTTAAGGATCCAGACTTGCTTGGATCCTTTGTCTTTCTTAACAGTGTTAGCTTTTGCAGCGGAATCTGTATTATCAGAGTTTAAACTAACATTGTCAGATTTTACACTAGCAGAGTTTGCTCTAACCCATTTCAAGTTGGGTTTTAGCTCATAATAGTTGTGATAAATAGCATGATAACTCTTGCAAGTATAAATGGAATGCCAAGTGCTCCCACAGTGTTTGCATAAAGTTTGTGGTTTAACTCTTACATAATCATTCTTTACTCCTGATGTAGAAGATAAAGAATTAATATGTTTGTTCTTAGTGCAAAATCTAGCAAGATGATTAGAACTACCACAATTGTAACATGTTTTCCTTGAAGCACCAGCATTAGGCAAATGATTATTTCTATTATTTATGCCTATTTTTCCATTCCTATTTTTCTTGGACCCTTTAGGTTTCATGGCAGACTTTACCTCTTTCAACTTATGATTGAACTGTTTACCTGTCATCAAGCCAACATTAACCTGTTTTTCACAAGTTTTTACTGGTTTTCTAACAGCTTCTAACTCCATAAGTTTTTCTGTTATAATATTCTCCTGTTTTTCACAAGCTTCATCTGATTCCATATCAGCTTCCCTTATTACAACAGATTTTAACTTATTGGCTTCTGGAACAAATTTCACAGGTTTAAGTTGTGGTTTTACCTTAACCTTGTCTTTAAACCTAAGTTCATCATTTTCACAATAACCTAAACCTACAGAATCAGTCTGAAACACTTGATGAGTGTCTCTTCCAGAATCTGTCCAAGTTTTGATTATTTTTCTTTCTTTTTCTAAATCAGATTCTAGTTGCCTATATCTTTTCAGCAACTCCTGTTCTACATAAACAGCATCATCTCTTTCTTTTTGAATCTGCTTCATATTTTCAAGTTCTTCTTTAAGAAACTTGTTTCTATCTTTAAGACTAAGATTCTCAGCTTTAATTCTCTCATTCTCTAAGGTCTGATCCCTATAGATAACATGAACACTTTTCAGATATACTCTTAACTCAGAGATATTATCAGTATCATAAGCATAAGTAGTTAGGGGTACCTTATTTTCCGATGATTCAGTCTCATCTCTGACAGTTGCCATAAGAGCATAGTTTTCTCCATCATCAGAGTCTGAAGTATCTGCCCAGTCTTTGCCTTTAGAGATAAGTGCTTTCTCAGTTTTGCCTTTCTTGCACTCTGGGGCATAATGACCCATCTCCTTACACTTGTAGCACTGGATTTCAGATTTATCCTTCTTGCCAGACTTGGTCTCCCTTCCATCAGATTTTCTGAAACTTCTCCTTTCAGAATTTGAATCTTTCCTTGAGAATCTCTTTCCCTTCTTGAAGTTCTTGAATCCCATCTTCTTAAAGGTCTTTACCATCAATGCAGCCATTTGCATCATCTGTTCTTCATCATCCTCAGAATCAGAAGCTTCATCAGAGTTTGAATCATCATCAGAGTTTGATGACTCACTCTCAGATTTAATAACTAAAGCCTTTCCCTTGGCTTTCTTCCTTGATGATTCCTTCTTAATGGGCTTCTCCTCAACTTTGAGAGCAATAGATTTTGTCTTCTTGCTGGATCTTCTGTTTCTTTGTTCTATCTCAAGTTCATGAGTCTTTAACAATCCATAGATCTCATCAAGATCTGTATCAGCAAGATCATAATTATCTCTGATTGTTGTTGCCTTTAAATCCCACTTTTCAGGTAGAGATAACAGAAACTTGAGATTAGACTCTTCAAGTTCATATTCTTTATCAACCAGAGACAGATCATTCAACAGTTTGCAAAATCTGTCATAAGTCTCAGTCAAGGTTTCATTAGTTCTTGAATCAAAGTGCTCATACTCCTGTGTGAGTATTGTCTTTCTGTTCTTCTTGATAGCACCTGTTCCCTGGCATCTGACTTCTAAAGCATCCCATATCTCTTTGGCAGTCTTGCAGCCAATTACTCTGTTAGACATAACATTATCTAAAGCACTGTGGAGAAGATGTCTAACCTTTGCATCTTTTGCAATTGATGAGATGTCCTCAGGAGTCATATCTTTCTTTTCCTTTGGAACAGTCTTTTGTTCTTGTCCATCAACAACAGGGGACAATTTAGTTGGCATATGAGGACCATCATAGATTCTGTCAAGGTATTCTGGATCTGTAGCCTCCAGAAACATGGTCATCTTAACCTTCCAAATTGGATACTCTACTGGCCTGAGAATTGGAACCCTGATTGTTTCATATCGACTGACAGAATTGGGCTTAACCTGTTCAGCCTTAGGAGCAGTTTGATTTTCTTCAGACATGATTAATACTGTGTTTGAATCGTAAAACTGTATATATTAAATAGCCTTGGCTCTGATACCAATTGTTTGGCCGAATACACAATATAATCAAGTATATATGAGAATAACAATAATCAAGAACACTGTTTATGAATCAATAAAACTGTAATCGTATTAACAGCTTCTCTCTTAGTGATGTTAATGAATCACAAAGAGCTTCTAGGTTACAAGAATAATAATTCAATAATCGCATCCCTTCTAGGGATAACCTATATGTGTTTATATAGTACACAGTTACACAATCCTTATCTAATTGATATTCCTACAAATTAGCTATACAATTGATATCAATTAAGGATTGCTTCTTATCTTCTATTCCGTTTCCTTAGCTGTATCAATATATTCTGCTTCTTTCCATCTTCAGAATATATTGCTTCTAGAATCTTCAATTCAGCACCGACAGCTAATTCAACTATCACCTTGTCAGACTTTAAATAAACTCTGATCGGCTTCCATTAAACTCTTCACCCTGTCAGAGTTTAATTAAACTCTGACCGGCTTCTGATAAACTCTGGTCAGTACCTGTTGCTTAAACACTGATAAACAAACGTCAACAATTATATCTAACACGGAACACACACAATCACTTTAATCTACTTTGTATTAAGTAAATCAAATACTACAGCTTCCAAAATTTCACAACTAAAATTCTGGCTTCTAAACAAGAACAGTGTTTTCTTGTTTTCTTACAGAGAAAAGAGTGCTTGAATATTTCTATATATTACTCTCTTACTGCTAACAATAGGGTGTGCATAATATATATATCCTATACAAACTGGTGCAGACACCTATTTACACAGTTACCCCTAACTGAAAGTCCAACTTGTCCTGCCATAAGAAGTTAACTGTGTCAGGAAGGACCACTTGCTTTCTGTAGCCTTTCCCGTTTTTGTAGCTTTCTCTTCAAGTTTTGCTGTAGATTTGCCATATGTCTTTGGACCACCTTACGTAACATATGCTTCAGTATTTGTCTCCTTTGAATTCTGGTTCTGTACCTTGATTTGTTTTGTTATAAACGGCTAAGTGTTGACATCGTGAACTCTAGCATATTCCTGATTCTTTAACTTGTCGACATAGAGCATTCTTGACTTTGTTATATGAGTATTTCAGGAGTATGCGATATAGGCTTTTTGAGGACTTCTCGAAATAGCCTATTTGAGGACTTCGCGATATAGCCTTTTTGATGACTTCGCGATATAGCCTTTCTGAGGACTTCACGATCTAGTAAATTCTGACTTTGCGATCTCAACACTTCACGACATGAGCCTTGAGGACTTCACGACATAGTTCATTTTGGACTATGCGATCTCAGTACTTCACGACATGGAAATTTAGGACTTCACGACATAGCTCATTCTGACTTCACGATATAGGGACTTAGGTAAATTTCTGCAACTTATTTCTTCAAGGCCTTATTCATTCCAATCCTGCTGCATGAACAAATTGAACTTCTTCCAGGACAATTATTCCATGGCCTATGTACATTCTAGGTGCAAGAAACTTACTAAGCTCATTATAACTTTGAGCATAAACAATAAATCTAAGTACATGAAAACAAGACAAGTACAATGGAGACCTATACTATATCCCAGTGAAAGAAGTCACTAGGTCATGTAGAGTGACATAGTCACAATGTGTAGGCTTGTTAATAGTGGTATTCAGACATGCCTTGAGCCTAACAATCTCCCCCAAATTGTGAGTAAGAAACTTAGGCACAATTTCATGTCTGATAACAAGCCTAACTTACATAAAAGGAATTAAATTTCAGAGAGAATAACAGATGAACATTATGAACAGAATTTGATTACAAACTGAAAATGAAAGCTTACAGATGACCTTTTTGTTGCTAAGCAGCTTCAGTTCCCATTTGCTTTTCAAGATAGTCATCATAAACCTTCTTCTTTCTCATTTCTTCCTTTCTGTTCATTTCTGAAATGGCTGCCATAATTTCATCCCTTGCAATTAATTCTTCTATGAGAGGAGAGTCTTCTAAATCTTCAAATGCAGCTTTTAGGGCACTTTCCACATAGGATTCCACAAACTCCATCCTTATTTTGCTTTTTCCTCAATTTTTATTTTTGTACTCCACAACATAAGGATTTTGTTTCACTTTGCACAGCCCTTTCTTCCTCAACTCTTCAGCCCTCTCTTCCATTTCTGCCATCTCCTTATCTTTCTGAATTTTCTTCTCTTCATTTAACTTCCTCAGATTTTCTTGATAATCAGAGTGCATCTTCAAAAATCTGGCAATTCCAATCTTCCACAATCTTTCTTCCTTTTCTTCAAAGTTCAGCAATGCATTTATTCTTTCAAGCTCATATGTTGGAAAATATTGCCAGCTCCCTGTCTTCATCTCTTTCTCCCTTCCATCAGTGTATTTGATCTCTAGATGATTTTGCTTCACTTTGACTTCAAAGATTCTTTGGGCTCTCAGAAATGCTTGGGCATCTTCATCATAGTCTTCATCTAGAGGAAGTACATTAATCCCAACAACATTTGTGATCACTCCATTTCTCTTTGTTATCCTTGTTCTTTTAGCTACACTTTTGAGTTTCCAGTGCTTTATTTCAGGTAGCTTTCCAGAACAGGGAGATTTTGTCTTCAGTGCCACATCATTTGGAAGTAGTCTCAGTCCTTTCCCTTTCATCCACCGTAACACTCCACTAGCTGTGACTTTGTGGAAGTGTCTTTTAGATTTTGATGTAGTGGCTTTACTTTTCTTCAGTGGCAAATCAGGTTCAGAAGTCTTGGATTTTGATTTTGGAGGATCATTACTAACAGTACCCACCCTAGACTTAGAGTCTTGTGTTGTGGTTAAGATACTGCTAGCAATGTCCTTGACTTGCTGATTTCCACTCCTCTTCTTTTCAGTCTCTCTCTTGCTTTGTGAGTCCTTCTTGACATTTTCAGCCTCTTTAGATCTCTTGGAGGATTTGCCTTTGCTGCTTTCACTTACCCCATCCTTATCACTCCTTGATTGACTCCTCCTTCTATGGCTCTTCTCTTCATCATCATCCTTGTCATCTTTTTGTACTTTCTTCACCTTGAGTGATTCAGGAATTCTTCCATGGATTAGAAATGATTGGAGAATTTGAATCATCTCTAGCTCTTCAGCAGTCCTAAATCCCCTCTTTGCTCTCAGCATTTGGAGCACATGATTGATCTTTTCCTTGTTCTTCATTTCCAGCTGAGCAAGAATTATTAGCTGATCAATAGTGTTTGCCCTGGTGAGACCTTGGAAAATTATAGTTCTTGGATTAATGATGACTTCAAGCAATCTTAGAAATTGATCTTTCTCCAAGTCATCATACAATCTTTTGTTGTTCTCACCACTCTTTTCAATTAGCTCCAAAATTGTGTCTAGCTCAGTAAATCTCAGCTTCTCCAGAGTTTCAAAGGACAAATGACATATGACATTGTCTTTAGATACCATGATGATTTCTCTTAGATAGGCATCCTTGACTTTCCGGACTACCACAGTGAGGTACTTGATGTTCTCTTTGATCTTGGATCTGTAGGTCTTGGTATCACCTTGAACACTGATGTTGATGGCTTTCAGAAACTCCAGAAAGGCCACATCATGATAGATGTTTGAGTTGGAAACTTCCTATAGCTTAGCCTCAGTGATTAAATTTGCTTTGACTGGCTGAGCACTTGTTGTGATTTGAGGAGCAGAGACATCCATGGGCAATGTGCCAGGATAGAAAGTTGTTGCGACACTACTTTTCTGGCCAGCTAAACTGGTGACAGAAACAGTAGGTAGGGTGAGAGGCCTTAGATCTTTCTCTGTGATTTTGCCCTTTAGCTTTTGCTTGGAAAGTGCTCCCCCTTTCTTTTCCAGAATGATTTCCTTTTCTCCATTTCCTTTCTCCCCCTTAGGTTTGGGATCAGACAAGATGTCTTGAGCTTCACCAGGAACAGGAAGGTTCATCCTTCTCATCATAGTGGTCATCATTTGTTGCTGGACTAGTAGAATATTTGAAGTTGTATTGCTTTGGTCATCCAGTTTGGCATTTATGAGCTCCAAGGAATGAGAAATCCCTTGGTTTTCAGATTTAAGCTCAGCCACCTCATTCTCCAAACTATCAACCTTTGAGAAAAGCTGCTCAGACTTGAAAGAATTGAGAGATTGTTCCTTGATCTTGGAGAAATCAAACTTGGATATATTGGAGATAGGAACCTCATCTACTAGCTTATCCCCATACTAGTTCTTCCATAAGACAGAAATCATGGAGTTGGTGTTGATGTTGGATTGCAGTTGGTTCTCTAGCTTTGTAGACTGCTTCTTCAGATTATCAGAGACCATAGCTAGGGTGTAATCAATTGTTGTAACATTTTGTGCAGTCTTCTTCACCTCCTTAAGGATGCCATCCACCTTGGGAAAATCAGAAAAGTAAGAATTCTTTAGCTGAGCCAAGGATTGGTCAGTTTCTTCTTTGATAGTTGAGACTTCTGATTGAAGACCTTTCCCAAGGAAGTGCAGAGCCTTCAGTTGACTCTTGTAGACATCATTGACAGCTTCATAGACTTCTGCAGGGGAGAGACTTTTAGAATTAGACCCCAAAGCAGTTAGGTAGTCCTCCCTGAGAAAAGAAAGAGCATCTTTGAGCTTGACTGATCTCTTGGCATCCAACCAGACATCTATGTTTCCATCCTGTTGAGCCTCATCCACAATCTTGTCTTTCTGTGCATCAACATCCTCCATGTGGCATAAGAATAGTTAGTGAGTACCGTATTCAACCCCCCCTTCTACGATACTTCGAGACCTAACAATTGGTATCAGAGCTTGTTGATCGATATACAGATCAGATCCGGTGTTTTAGACCAAACATTCAAGTTCTCAGAATTTTTGGATTTTTTAATTTTCAAAATTTTCATTTCTTGAAATTTTTGAATTTTAAATAATTTGAATTTTATTCTTGAAATATTTTTATTTTTCAAAAAGTTTGAAATTCTTGGAATTTAAAATATTTCATATCCTAAGCCAAGGGTTCTCAAAAGATTGTTAGATTCAAGATTCCTCCGAGCGGTAAAGATGATTTTAATCTTTTGAAGAAAAAGTTGACCATGTGTTATTCAGATGGAAAATCCTTGAACACGGGAATTGAAGAAAATGGTTGTCTTAATTTAAAGAAGCTGATTTCAGAACCTACTGAAGAAAATTGTGGAATTTCCTCAAAGGCTTACTCCATAGGATCCCAATAGATTTTCAGATGCAGGAAATGAAGATGTTTCTACGGATACAATTTTTCAAGAGATTTTTAATCAACTCTATTGATTCAGGGATACACAATCACAAAGTGAATTGTACCAATGCTACATGTATCTGCGAATCAAAAGAGACTATAAGGAAAGGAATTGAGGTGGTTAGAGACAATGGAATGGACATTCAAATATCTCAGTAACATACATTAATGTTGGAACCTTAGAACAGAATAGAAGAATTACTAGTAGCTGAATCAGAGGAAGCTCAGGTAGATGAAAGTGACTTGTACACTTCAGAAAACCTTGAGAGACTGGACTACAGATCAGTGCTTAACATGTCAAGAAAGTTTAGTCACATCAGATTCAGAAGGAGTACAAAAGCTACATCCAAGGATCAGGCCTATTTATTCCGAAGCAAAGACTCTTCAGGATTCAGTTCAAGAGGTAGTTGCAAGACTGAGATGGTGACAAAAACATGATTGATAGTTTCATCTATGATAAGAACTATGTTACAAGAAACTATCAGGGTTTGCTACACAGTACAAGGAGCTTGACAAACAAAGAAGAATAGGGACTCAGTTAATGAGCTGAAACAAAAGTGGAATGCTTTATTGAGGAAGCATCAGGACGAAACTTATATTTCTTAAGGAAAGAGTTGGGATGGATCAGATGACGAGAAGATCATGGATATCTTGCTTTCATAGCAATCTCTAAAGATGATTCACCTCACATATCTCAGGTATCATTTCCATGAGCTTTCTTAAGAAACAACTCTTAGTTTTAGGGGTTAAGTTTCTGGCATATAAGACCTTCATTAAGCTAAGTTTTAGTATCCCTAGTAGAACAAGATTTTCTAATTTATTCTGAATTGTTTGTTAAGGGATAATCAGTTTAAAAGATGGAAGAATTACCTTTAGTGTCAATAGAATTTGTAGAACACCAAGCTATATCTAAAACTGACTTAGGTAATAGAGAAAGTTAGATGACATACAACAACAGAATGGATTAGATAGAATTAGTGATCTAATTGTTAATTCTTTTATTCCATGTGTATTTAGAAAATTATTGAATACCTGTAAATCTACTTGCTACCTGTTACACTTGTGTGTATTGGTTAAAGTAGAAAGTACTGAATTTTCTAAAATGCCTAATTTGCACATTTCTTATCTGCAATGTCATAATGCTGAATGTATGCCATGTATTCTTATTAACATGCCTGATTATCTGAATGTCATGAATGCATCTCTTAGTACTTGCATTAATCATAGAAAAAGCATGTTTAAGAATCACATTAGGGCAAAGACTGCTGGTCAGTCAGAGATAAGAATAAGCATGTAAAGGTTGAAGCTGTTGTTACCTATGTTAAAAGCAAAATCTCTAATCCATCTGGACCCAAGCAAAGAAGTTGGGTACCAAGAACTTTTAATCCATTTGTGAGTGCAGGGCAAAGAAGGTTAATCGATTTATATGGTTTCTTGGTTATTACTACCGAAGACATATGATCGAAGAAAGAACTTGCTATCAAATGTGATTGAGAAAGATGTTCCGTCAATAATCTTTGGAGATGACAGCAAAGGTTTTCATCACGGGACATGGCTACGTTGGAAAAGGAATGTCATCATGTTTACAATAATTGGTATCATTGATAACAACTAATAATTGGAGTCAAGGATAAAAATTAGAAGCATCTCTCTTATTGAAGGATTGAAGCACAATCTTCTAAGTATCAGTCAGTTCTGTGATAAAGGCTACAATGTAGATTTCAGAAAGGACAATTGCTTGATCACCAACAGGAAGGATGAGAAGCTTACTCTACTGGGAGTGAAAAAAGGAAATTTGTTTATAGCTGACTTAAGTTCTTCCAGTGAAGGAGAAGTTACATGTTTCTATGGAAAGGCATCTTCAGAAAAAAGTTGGCTATGGCACAAGAAGCTCTCACATTTGAACTTCAAAACTATGAACTCTTTGGTAAAGAGAGAGTTAGTGAGAGGGTTGCCCCTGATGGAATTCAATCAGGAGGGACTATGTGAAGCATGTGAAAAGGGGAAGTCGAAGAAAACATCACATGGAAGCAAAGGAATGACAAGCATTGCTGAACCATTACAACTGATTCATATGGATTTATTTGGTCCAGTCAATGTTATGTCACTTTCAAGAAAAAGATATGCATTGGTGATGGTGGATGACTACTCCAAGTACACGTGGGTGTTGTTCATACAATCAAAGGATGAAGCAACACAACTAATCATCGATCACATCAAGAAGATAGAAGTGGAAGCTAAGCTACCTGTGCGGACAATCAGATCAGACAATGGAACTGAATTCAAGAATGCAGTTCTTAATGATTTCTGCTCAGAGAAAGGAATATCAAGACAGTTTTCAACACCAAGAACTCCTCAACGGAATGGAGTAGTGGAAAGGAAAAACAGGACCGTGGTTGAAGTAGCAAGGACCATGTTAAGTGAATCAAAACTTCCCACTTACTTTTGGGCTGAAGCAGTCAATACAGCTTGCTACACTCAGAATCGTACCCTGATCAACAAAGATCATGAAAAGACTCCGTATGAGTTAATGGCCAACAAGAAACCAACACTGAAGTACTTTCATGTGTTTGGTGCAAAGTGCTTTGTACTTAAAGATGGAGAACATCTTGGCAAGTTTGATGCCAAAGCAGATGATGGCATTTTTCTGGGCTATTCTCTGGAATCTAAGGCTTACAGGGTATATGTGATTGAAGATAAGAAGGTGTTGGAAAGCTTTAATGTAACATTTGACGACACCAAAAGACCAGGCCTGCAAACTAGAGAGAACTCTGAATCCTTGGTATTTGAAAATCTATCAGGAGATCTCTCTGACATAGAGGAAGAACCTGAAGTTGTTCCCGGTGATAATAATAATCATGATGATAATGATGCTGGACCAAGTGGTGACAGTGATGGAGATCCTCAAACTTCTACAGGATCCACTAGTCAATTAACAGAATCAACAGATCACACCGTCAACAACTCAGGGGGAGCAGGAGAAGGATCAATTAGTCAGATCAACACCACAATGAAAATCAAGAGGACACTTCAAGAACAGATCTGTCAAGACAAAGGGTTTAGATTCAAGATCATTCCTGATGTCTAGTTCTTAGTGATCCTAGTGGTGGAGTGAAGACTGGAGCTATAGAGTATGAATGGTTATTTCCTTGGTTTTCTTTCTGAAGAAGAAACTAGGAAAGTTAAAGAAGCTCTGATAGATCCAGATTGGGTGATTGCATAGCAAGATGAACTCAATCAATTCTAAAGGCAGATTGTATGGAAGCTGGTATCTAGACCAAATAACAGAGTTGTAATTGGTACAAGGATAACCAGAAGTTTACTGGATGACAATGGCATTGTTATGAGGGACAAGGCCAAACTGGATGCTAGGTTACTATTAGGAAGCAATATCTAACAAGAAGCACCAGTGACGAGACTTGAGGATATCAGGATATATCTGGCACCTGCTCCATATCCAAACTTTAATATCTATATGGTGAATATGATCAAGTGCACTCCTGATTGGTGAGATAGTAGAAGAAGTCAATGTACAGCTTCTCTTCAAGATCACAACAGGTTGGTATGAACTAGTATCAATACTCAAGCAATCGTCAAAGACATGGTATGACACTCTAACTGAACTTTTGCAGAATGTGAATTTATTAGAGTCGTCATATATATATAACTCTCTATATCTTAAGGCACAAACATAATGTCATATATGTGCAGTGATATCATGATTATATTATATGTTGGTCTGCTAACGAAAACTTGTGCAAGAAATTTGCCAAGTCATTGAGATGAGTATGTTAGGAAAGTTGCAATTCTTTTTGGAATTACTTTAAGCAAGCCAAAAGAATAATTCTTTTAGGAGCACAAGTAAGCCAAAAGAGTGATGGCAATAAAAGTAAGTCAAGAATCTTTTGAATGTGCACAATTGGGAAGATTTTAGACATGCCAAGACTCCCTGCCAACAGTAGCCACTTAAGCTTGATCAGGACAAATCAGGTAAAAGACAGAAATGACAAGCTAAAGAGGTATGATCATCTCATTAATTTATTAATTGCAAATTGACCACACATATTTTATTCTCAAGTTGCCAATGTGCAAGGTTCCAAGTGGATTTCATAAAATCTAGTCTTATAGCTATTAACAAGATTTTTGGATATCTTAAGGGAATACCAAATCTCGGTATATGGTACCCTAAAGATACTTGTTAACATGTTTAGCTATATAGATATAAAATACACAGGTTGTAAGAAAGATAGGAGAAGCATCTCTGGAAGCTGTCAACCCAAATGACAGGAGAAGCATCTCTAGAAGCTGTCAACTTCGTGGAGGAAGATTGATTTCTTGAAATAACTTCATCTCCAACAACTCTGTGGAACACTCCACAACAATGCACCTTGACACCAGGTATCATTTCTTTCCAGAGCATGTCTTCAATTCAAAGAGTAACTTGCAGACACGTTTATTGAATCACTTGTTATATTAAATTTTCAAGATTGGTTTATAAACTTGGGATATTAGTTATTGCACATTATTTGAAAATCCCATCTGCAAGAAATTCTTAAAATAAGCTCACAAGTATTAAGTTGTCCATAGTTTAAGGACTTGTGAATTTATTTAACATCCAGTCCTCGCGTTAATAATTAAGTACTAATATCTAACTCATAGATATTTAGTATTTATTTATTTTATTTTATTTGAATTATGGAAATTGAAGTAGTTCAATATCTTATTTGCTCCATAATTTAAAATACATAAAATAAATATGCAGCATAATTTATTGGATTTTAATTGGCTTATATCAGTTAATGATATTTAGTCAATTTTATTCTAAGAAAATTGTGATATTTTTGTTAACTGTGAATTTAAATGAATATCTGATTTGAAAAAGTTCACAGAAAACAAAAAACAAAAGGTTTGTTTTAAAACTGGTAACAACTTTAAAATTAATCAGGAGCAAAATCTATCGAAAAAGGAATTTCCATAGTTTTCTGAGTACTTGATAAAAAGTATCGAAAGTAATTTTCGATGGTTTTTGTTAAAGAAAAGAAAATTATCGAAGAAAAATCTCGATAGCTTTTGAAATTGGAAATGAAATCTATCGAAAGAATTCAATTCTTTAATATTCGAATTTCTCGATAGTTTTCAGAAAAGTACAACTTCTCGATAGTTCATTTTGAAAACTATCGAACGTGATATGTCACAAATGGACATAGATCCAGAGCCCTCAGTGGCCATCCCTGACCAGGAGGTTGAAAACCAACAGCCTCTAACCACGGTCATAGAGCCTTTGAAGGAAACAAATGAAAAAACAACAGAAACTCCTACCCTACTATACCACCCACTCAAATAACTGAGAGTGTAGAGGGAGTCAGTGCCAAAGCAACACCAAATAAGGAGATACATCATTCAACAACAGCTCTGCCTTCTGCTAAAAGAAGAAAACTAGAAACCAAGGCAACTGTTGAACCTTCATTACCTTCTTTCACCGAGCCTCTAACAGATTTTTCTGAAGCTGATTGGGCAGCGATAACCAAAGCTATATCTGAACCCCTATCCCAAACAGATAAAGGAAAATTGACGGAAGCAACTAGTTCTCCGACCATATTACGGTCAGGACAACCGGTTGAAGGTTCTTTACAGAACCAAGAGTCTTCACAGACGTTGAGAGAAGGTTCTGACCCAAATGCACAATCTAAAGGGTCATTGCCTAACTCCCCAGATGGAACATATCTGGATCCTGCGGGTACCGGGTCTGACATAGGTGCAGATCGGCAACTCGGTAACAATGAATCAATTTCATTTGAGGAGTTACTAGAGGATATGTCTGCAAAGACTTCAGAGGGAGTTTCAGGGCCTCTGCTCAATAGAGCCTGATTCCAACCCCCCAGAGATTCAACCTCTGGATCCTGTTGAGGATTGATCATCGCAAGATGATCAACAACTTGGTTTAACCAAGGACGGGGATTTGTGAACCCCCATTGCACCACCAGTGACCTCCTTAAGGATGGCTATGGTGATTTTCCTTGAAGGTACATTTGGATGCTGAAGCTCTGAGAGATAAGAGTGAAACACTTGTGAGGTACACAAAACAGAATCACACACTCACAGTGAGGAAGAAAGAGATACACCAAATCCCATTCCCTATCCCTTAAACTTGGTTCATAATGTTTTACCTTTAAAGACCTAACAGTTGAGACCTCATTTCGGGACCTAACAATTGGTTGTTTTAGGGCCCTAAAAAGTGTGATATAACAGTTGGGAGGTATAAGGAAGATGTCGGGAAATTTGGTTCATAGGACGATCGACGGTGAAACCATCTTGCAGCATTTAAAGGGCACGGTTGATCAGACTACATATTACTACTTCTTTTCTAACAGATGCTACATGAGAATTCCTTCAAGACCCAGAAAAACTTCTTTTCTTAACTAAGGGGGAGAAATGAGTTATAATCAGATTATTGGAGGATTCCTCAACTAAGGGGGAGAAGTGGTAAGAAAAAGTAGAGGTACACCACACCACAATTCTATTGATCTTTCAACTATTGGGGAGAGACTAAGGGGAGAAGTGGTAGATTTCCTAGAAGACGGAGAAGTGGTATTGGTTCACCATTGTTCTAATAAGGGGAGCAACTGTATTCCATAGGGGGAGGAGTTGTATTCCAAATGAGGAGAAGCAAGGGAGATATGTTCTTTTCAGAAAAGGAAATATGGTTGTACAACAGAAGCCGCTGAACTCCGAATGGAGAGAAGTGGAGAGGTATACTTCAGT
This sequence comes from Heracleum sosnowskyi, assembly GCA_030848705.1. Classification (NCBI taxonomy): domain Eukaryota; kingdom Viridiplantae; phylum Streptophyta; class Magnoliopsida; order Apiales; family Apiaceae; genus Heracleum; species Heracleum sosnowskyi. The sequence continues at coordinate 107,205,542 of CM061239.1, forward strand.
AAGTGGTAGACAAAGACATATTCATTACCACTGAAGAATCTCGAGAAGCTGCTAATGATTACTTCAAGACTAAGAAGGATTATTTGGCAGAGATTTAAAGAACCAAAGAAATGAAGATGAGTTACTACATGAATATCAGTTCAGTGCTAAAGGAACAATCATCTATCATTTCAGTTTGAACAAGAAATCTGGAAGTGAAGAATTTGATCCAGAAAACTGGTAGCATTATTTACAAGTCCCGGGTAATCACTTTTTCTACTTGTTAGTTGAGTTATCCTCTCTATAATTTGTTTGTTAGGTTTAACAATCAAATAGGGGGAGATTGTTGGTGAGATCACAAGGCAGTATGAACAGGAAGACGTGATAACTCAACACTAGAACATGACAGGTAAATAATACTACGCCTATACAGAAATCAGGAAGAAATGAATACAAGGCAAATACAAAGAATCAAAACATTAGATAAATCTTTGAAGTCTACTACAGGTCACTGAAAGAAGTTCATTAACATGTTCATGCCTCAGTGAAGAATAAGGTTTAAAGACTTTCAAGGTTTCAGAAGGTGTGTAGATTCAGTATAAGTGCCACAAGAAGATTTCAGTGTATTAGCATTGATTGTGTTATAGACAGTGTTCGAAGCATAGGAATCTGGTTTAATTGAATACAGGGTAAAGACAAAGGTTAAAGAAGATAGCTACAGTCTTGAAGTTATACTCACTGACAGAAGTTCATTTATATGTTCGAGCGTCAGTGAAGAACAAAGAATGAAGTATTCAAGATTGTAGTACCAATGAAGACATTGTCTAAGTACCAAAAAGGATTCCAGTGAAAGTGCGTTGTTTATTGACAATCTGTGTTTGAAGCAATTTGTATTGCTGCCGACTTATCAATTGGAATGCAATGAAGATGTGAAGATTCAATTCAGTGTTAGTCGTCTGTGAACCAGAACAGTTGCACCAGGCGTCAACACATATGAAGAAGATCAACACATTTATTCTACAGAAAGAATTGATGAAGTCCGACATGATAATTCCAGAAAATATCAAGCAGATTAACAAGAATTATCAGTGTTGAAGAAAACCATGAGAAGCTAAATTGTCGAAAGGAAAATCGTACAGTCAAAAGGTGTTAAGTGTACAAAAGTTGAAACCTCAATAAAGGAACTACAAGAAAGGAAACTTGAAGGTTTAAGTGTTGACCAACCAAACCTTGGGTACTAAACTGGACATTGACAAGGTTGGCCAAAAACCACTTCGATGGTTTCTTATAAAGAAACTGGATAATATGGCTCATGCTCTTCTTGTTGTTGATGCTCATGCATGATTTCAAATTCCTCTTCACTCTCTTCTTCTTGCATGTCTTCAATTCAGTACTGTCTAACCGGAATAGTTTCTGTTAGGCCGAATACACAATATATAATCAAGTATGTATGAGAATAACAATTAAGAACACAGGTTTGTAAATCAACAAACTGAATTATATTAAATAATTCTCTCTTAGTGATGTTAATGAATCACAAAGAGCTACTAGGTTACAAGAATAATGTATTCAATGTTCGCATCCCTTCTAGGGATAACCTATCTGTGTTTATATAGTACACAGTTACATACAATCCTTATCTAATTGATACTCCTAAAAATTAGCTATACAATTGACATCAATTAAGGATTGCTTCAGTCTTCTGTCCAGTCTCCTTAGCTGTATCAATATATTCTGCTTCTTTCCATCTTCAGAATATATTGCTTCTAGAATCTTTATCTTTGCACCGACAGCTAAGTCAACTTTCATCCTGTCAGACTTTACCAAACTCTGACCGGCTTCCTTTAAACTCTTCACCCTGTCAGACTTTAAATAAACTCTGACCGGTTTCCGATAAACTCTTATCAGTACCTGTTGCTTAAACACTGATAAACAAACGTCAGCAAATATATCTAACAATCTCCCCCAACTTGTTCATAATAAAATGTACAAGTTAAAAATATAATTGATGATGTCAAAACATATAACAAATGCAGTGTTTAACATATGTCAGAGTTTAATTTAAAACAGAGTTTAAATTTAACTTAGAACAGAAAACATAAAAACTTACAGTCAGACTTTACTTAATCTCTTGAATATCAGGCACTGTCCTGATATAATCTGACAGTAGTTTCTTTTCAGCTCTATTCAGTTCAGCAATCATAATCTTCTTCAGCTCCTTCATTTCTGGTTCATCTTCACCAATTTGATAAATGGCAGCCCTCAAAGAATATATGCTGTTTTTGTCCATTTCATTTCCAAGTCTGATATAAAAAGGTTTATCAGACTCTAGATTGAACTCAAGAACCTTTTTATTTAGTGCAGTTCTGAACCTAGCACTATTTCTTTTCATTTCTACCAACTTTCCATGTGCATCTCTGTATTTAGGAATGTATGCACTTGATACTCCAGCTCCACTCAAAACTTTGGATTTCATCATCCTTTCCTTCAAAACTCGAGCAGCATCATAAGTACTTCTATTCTTTACTTCAAGTAGATATAAAACATACTCTAGCTCTTCCCAAAGTTTTAACTGGATATCAAATTCACCAAATCTATACACTCTGCCATCAGCCATAAAATATAACAAGAATTCCTTTTTGATTCCTTTGTGAAAAATCATCTGTACAGATTCTAGTTTGTCAAGGCTTTCTTGAGTAATTCCAACTCCAAATTCTGCCAATGAAAACTTGTCTTGAGATCTGTTATTAGTTCTTCTCTCTCTGTGTGAACCCAGTCCAGATTTATCAAAGGCTTCTTTTCCCAATACTGTTCTGGTTTCTGAGAAATTCACAACTTCAAGCTTTAAGTCTTCAAGAATTTTTGGTTTGCTGAATCCTGGAAGTTGTGTAGATTTCTGTACAACTTGAGCAACGTCAGAGGTTGTCATAACTTTAGTAGTATCATCAACTTGAGCAGCGTCAGAGGTTGATTTTGCTAATCTTGTTTCAACTTGAGCAATGTCAGAGGTTGAATTATCTTTCTTTTTCAGGTTAGGCTCTTCAATCATTATGCCTTTACCCTTATCAGTGTTTCCAATCACAGGTCTCCTTGTATATTGTATACTCTGTTGTGTATTCTCTTTGATAGAAATACCAACTTCTTTCTTTCTAGGAGCCTTGATTTCCTTTTTCTTGTAGATTCCAGCTTCAAGATTTTTCTTGTGTTCCTCAGCAAGCATTTGCTCTTCAGCCTGGATATCTTCCATAGTAACATTCTTTCCATGCTCTTTAATGAATATTTTAGCAGCAATCTCTTCATCAGTAGATGGATTAGTTGAAACAACTAAACTCTTGAGTTTTGAAGTAGATTGGCCACCAGAGTTTATCTTGTCAGAGTTTAAGTTTATTCTTTTCCTGCTTTGCCTTTGAGCAAGAATCTTTCTTTTATTTTCTTTGCTTCCCCCATCAGTAGAATCATCCCTCCGTCTCAGAGCTTGAGTGTCTTTGCATTTATCTTTAGGTACACTCTCCCCCTTTTTGACATCATCAGAAAGTAATACTGATGTCAGCAATTCTAGAGCATTAGAAATAGAATTCAATTGAGTAGACATTTCAGCCTGATTCTCCTCAACTTTTCCAAGCCTCTTCTTGATTTCCTCAGAATCCTTGGCTTGCTGCTTGAATTGTGTAGAGTAAAATGATCTGTCAAGCTTCAAAGTTGTATCCCTGATAGAAAATTCATTCCTAAGATTTGTAAACATCTGTTGATTCTCATCAAATCTATTATTAAGAGATTTGACTTGAACAACAGTTGCCTGTAAGCTTGTAAGTACATCAGTATTTGAGATCTTCTTGACAGAATTAGATAGCAAATCTGCAGCCCTTTGTGCTGAGAAGACACAATCTGCATCAGCCCAATTGTTGTAGTACATATTCTGGAAATGCTCATTGGTCTGTCTATTTACTTCCCTTGCTTCATCACTATTAACATCTTCAGCCAATGAAACTTGAATACTAGGGTGTGAATGAGAACCCTCAGCATCATTTCCAGCTTCTTCATTATTGTCTGCTTCATTTTCAACAAGAATATTTTCAGCAGTAAACTGTGCAGCTTCATCAATTTTCTCTGCTTCTACAGCTTCAGGATTATCAGAGTGAACCTGAGCAAAAACCTCTGCTTCTCTTTGAATCTGATTAACCTCCTCACCTTTGTCAAGATCACAAGAAATAATTTCAGTGTGAGTGGCCAGAGATTCTTCTATCTGATCAGTTACTTGATCAGCTTCCACACCCTCTGTATAATGATCAGAATGTATAGAGGTGTGTGCTTCAAAATCAAAAACTCTGCTATCAGAATGAGTAGCAGCTTCCTCAACTACATCATTAGCCATTGATGTAGGAGTTTCTATATCCAAATCCATCATCTTATCATCAGTATTTATCCTGTCTAGATTGACAGCTTCAGAGTTTGCAGCATCCTCCTGAACGAACACTTCAGGAGCTTCAGTTTCCTTAGAGACTCTGTCCATATTGACATTTATAGCACCAAAAAGATGTGCAGCCACTAGTCTTCTTTTTCTCTGATGAAGAGTTTCTTCATCAGTTTCAGTCTCTGAGGCTTCAACAACAGACTTTGCCCTATTGGCTCTTCTTTTCTTTAGCCTTGTCTTCTGAGGCATCTCTTCAGGTCTAGATACCCCAGTTTCAGTAGATGATCTCCGTGCAGGTTTAGTACAAATATGTTTGGTCCTACCTCCCCTTGCAGATGATGAGGCTGTCGAGATTTGTATGATGCTCTTCTATCAGAGCTACTTGAAGGGTTCGAAAAAGAATTTCTTCTTAGAATCCTGCAAGCTGCAAACCAGAAAGAGAAGTCGAGAGGATGATGATGATGAATCAACATCAGGGGGTTGTCAAGCCTTGGAAATCCCAGATGGGATAATGATCAGATAACCGAACAAGTAGCTAGATAAGATTATGAAATTTTCTGAATGTAACCAAATTTTGAATCAATACAAAAATCATTGTTTTGCTTTACATATCAGTATCTCATAGTAATTGTAAAGTGAAAGAAATGATATCACTTTAAACAATAAACTAACATACTCATCAGCGCTACTAATCACCATCAGGACTTATCAAACACACTCTCAGAATTATAAAATGTCTGAAACAAAGAAATTATTTTAACCATCAGAGATTAAAACAAAGTTACCTCGGCATATGTCACACAATACATCAGTGTTTACCATTTGTCCTTCTTTGTCAATAAACTCTTTTCTCAAACTGTACAGGTGTGAAAATATGTGTGTGTAATAGCAGAGTTTACCGAAATCAATATTTAGATCATCTCAAAGTGCATAAAATCCACAAAATAAAGTAGTAAAAACTGGTTGCCGAAACTCTCATGTATAACATAAAATCTGAATTTAGATCTAAACTCTATATACTGATATCCTTTCATTTGGATATGTCTTTAATTTTTCACCCCCTTTCTTTATTTTATTATTTTTTTATTTTTCCAGTAATCAGTGGTTGGCACTAGTCACCAAAAATCAAAGATTTTAGCCCTTATTTCATACAATAAGTTCCTGGATCTTCCTAGGCACAACATGATCTCAAAGGAATTTGTGCTCTGTTTGGCATCTTTTGATTTGAGGGTGAATTTTTTTCAATTAAGAATCAGAGTTTAGACTTTTCATCAGTAGATATAATTAACTTATGAGAGAAAATGCAAACAGCTAATATAGACTCAGTGTATAGGATCAATAAACTAAGAGATGGTATAAATACAGAGACAGTATCATGCTGTGTTAACTTACTGAACATGTTTGAGATCAGAATCTATACAACTCTTAAGGATTTATAATTACTTACTGAGAATTATGCTTCATACAAATTTCTTCATTGGTCCATATGTTTCAGACAAAATTACAATCAGAGTATAGCATTAAACTGTAACAATCAGAGTATGACCAACATTTTATGACTAACAGAGTTTAGCATCAGAGTTTAACCGACAGAGTTTATGACACTGGTACTCGTAACAGTTATTACATGCAAGGAATCATGAGCATTAAAAATCAAACATGTATAGATTTTGAGTCTAACCCGTATCTCTAGTCAGAACCAGAGATCATCCCAAGTTCATTTACCAATCTTGTAAAAGTAGCTTCACTCAAAGGTTTGGTGAAGATATCTGCAAGTTGTTGGTCTGTAGACACAAAATGAAGCTCAATGTCCCCTTCTTCCACATGTTCTCTGATAAAATGATACCTTATGCTGATGTGCTTGGTCATGGAGTGCTGTACTGGATTTCCTGTCATAGCAATAGCACTTTGGTTATCACAGAAAATAGGTATTTTAGAGTAACTTAACCCATAATCTAGCAATTGATTCTTCATCCATAAAATCTGTGCACAACAGCTACCAGCTGCTATATACTCTGCTTCAGCTGTGGATGTGGAAATCGACTTCTGTTTCTTGCTGTACCAAGAAACTAATCTGTCACCTAAAAATTGACAGCTTCCACTTGTACTTTTTCTGTCTATCTTACAGCCTGCAAAATCTGCATCAGAGTAACCAATTAGCTTAAACTCTGATTCTCTAGGATACCACAAACCCAAGGTTATGGTTCCTTTGAGATATTTGAAGATCCTTTTTACAGCTGTTAGATGAGGCTCTCTTGGATCTGCTTGAAATCTTGCACAAAGATAGGTTGCATACATGATATCAGGTCTACTTGCAGTAAGATACAGTAATGACCCTATCATGCCTCTGTAGTTTGTCATATCTACTGACGCTCCTGTGTCTTTGTCTAGCTTTGTTGCTGTAGCCATGGGAGTTGTAGCAGATGAACTATCAAGCATACCAAATTTCTTGAGAAGATTTCTGGTATATTTTGCTTGATTGATAAAAATACCATCATCTGTTTGCTTGACCTGTAAGCCTAGAAAATAACTAAGCTCTCCCATCATGCTCATTTGATACCTGGATTGCATAAGCTTTGCAAACTTCTTACAGAGTTTGTCATTAGTAGATCCAAAAATAATATCATCTACATAAATTTGAACTAAAAGCAAATCATCACCAGAATTGAAATAAAACAAAGTTTTATCAATTGTACCTCTTGTGAACCCACTTTCTAAAAGAAATTGAGCAAGAGTTTCATACCATGCTCTTGGTGCTTGCTTTAGTCCATATAATGCCTTGTCAAGCCTGTAGACATAATCTGGATGCTTGGGATCTACAAATCCTGGTGGTTGTTCAACAAATACTTCTTCTTCAAGCTTCCCATTGAGAAACGCACTTTTTACATCCATCTGAAAGACTTTAAACTTCTTGTGTGCAGCATAGGCCAGAAAGATTCTTATGGCTTCCAATCTTGCAACTGGAGCAAAGGTTTCATCATAGTCAATTCCTTCCTGTTGTGAATATCCTTTTGCCACAAGTCTAGCCTTGTTTCTTGTAATCACACCTTCACTGTCAGTCTTGTTTCTGAAAACCCACTTCGTACCTACAATTGATCTATTCTTTGGTCTAGGTACAAGTGTCCAGACTTCATTTCTCTCAAATTCATTTAACTCTTCTTGCATTGCTGTTATCCAGTTTGCATCTTGAAAAGCTTCCTCCACTTTCTTTGGTTCTGTTTGAGACAAGAAAGCATGATACAGACACTCATTATTTGTTGCACTTCTAGTTCTCACACTAGCATCAGGATCTCCAATTATGAGATCAGGTGTGTGTGCCTGTGTCCACCTTCTTGCTGTTGGTAAGTGGTTTCTTGCATCATTATTGGATCCTCCCCCTTGATCCATGCTCTCCTGATTCATATGTTGACTTTCTGCAGCATCTGAGGCTCCCCCTGAATTGGATGGCTCAGAGTTTGAACTGTCAGAGTTTGAATCAGTTTCCTCAACTGACTCACTTGCTGTGTCTTGTTGAGCTTCTTCACGCTCCCCCTCAACTGGTTCTCTATTTTGTTCAATTTGAGAATTTCCAGTTTCTCCAGTATTTACCAGTAGAGGTTCAGAGTATGCTTCGTCAGAGTTTGTCAACCCTGCTTCATCAGAGTTTATATCATCAGATAATAGATCTTCATTTTCAAAACGCAGTTGATCATATCCATCCTTGTCTTCAAGTCCAATTATTTTCTTGTCATCAAATGACACATGTATAGATTCCATGATCACCTTAGTTCTTAGATTATAAACTCTGAATGCTTTTGTTGACAATGGATAGCCAACAAAGATTCCTTCATCAGCTTTTAACTCGAACTTTGTCAACTGTTCAGGATGAGTCTTCAATACAAAGCATTTGCATCCAAATATATGAAAATATTTCAAATTTGGCTTCTTATTTTTCACCATCTCATATGGTGTTTTCCCATGCTTGTTGATTAATGTTGCATTTTGAGTAAAACAAGCAGTTTGAACAGCTTCTGCCCAGAAGTATGTTGGTAATTTTGCTTCATCAAGCATAGTTCTGGCTGCTTCAATTAAAGTTCTGTTCTTCCTTTCAACTACACCATTTTTCTGTGGAGTTCCAGGTGCAGAAAATTCTTGTTTCACTCCTCTTTCTTTGCAGAAAGCTTCCACAATTGAGTTTCTGAATTCAGTTCCATTATCACTCCTTATAATTTTGACTTTGTGCTGTGATCCTTTGTCCAGTAGATTTACATGATCCATCAGAGTTTGAGCAGTTTCATCCTTCTTTGACAAGAAATACACCCATGTATATCTAGTATATTCATCAACAATTACTAGAGCATATTTCTTTCTGCCCATGGACATCACATTCACTGGTCCAAAGAGATCAACATGTAGAAGATGATAAGGTTCCACTACTGAAGTTTCAGATTTGCTCTTGAAAGATGACTTCCTTTGCTTGGCTTTTTGACAAGAATCACACAAGCCATCTAGACTGAGTATAGATTTTGGAAGTCCCCTTACAAGATCCTTTCTTATTAGCTCATTGATGTTGTTCAAATTGAGATGAGAGAGCTTCTTGTGCCAATTCCAACTCTCTTCATTTGACATTTTTGCAGTCAGACACACTGTTCTTCCATCAGAGTTTGTTACCAAACTTGCTTCATAAATGTTGTTGTGCCTGTGTCCAACTAGAACAACTTTTCCAGTAGATTTACTGATAACTTCACAGTATTCACTATGAAAATCTACATGGTTTCCTCTGTCACAGATTTGACTCACAGATAACAGATTATGCTTGAGTCCTGAGACTAGAGCTACATTTGTAATGATGACACTTCCAAGATTGATCTTGCCATATCCCAGAGTGTGTCCTATGTTGTACTAACCCGAATTTTTGGTAAAATTTAAAACTTTTCTTATTATGATTAAGTGCATCAGTGAATAGTGAATTTGGTGGATGAATAGTGATTTTGAGAATTAACAAAGTTTTTCATGCCACCTATGTACGAGACGTAGTGTGGATATTCCGAAGTCATATTAGTGATCTACGGAGTAAATAAGTGAATGCAAAGACGATCGGAATTCAGAAATTCCAAATTTTATTTTGGTGTAGTATTTGACCGGGCAGCGAATTATATATTATTATATCCAAGAAATGAGATATTAAAATTAAGGATTTGAGGATTTAATATTTTTGGAATTTTATTATTTTATTAAAGTCAATTTAAGGATTCGATTGTTGAAGGGAATAGCGAATAATTACTATTCACTGCGAAAATCGCGTAGAGTTTTATTCGCTCTTTTGGGAAATATTTCGAATCGTTTCAAGAGGAACAGGGCAACAATTACAGGATTAAATTTAGACATGGAAGTAACATGTAACAAGATTAATTCGAGGGATGCAACGTTTGGATCATCCATGTGAAAAGAAACGAACTAGTAAAGCTGCTTTGCCACCATGACCCTCCAGTGCTTGACACGTGTCATGCTTTGCCACCATGATATCTCATGGATCAACATGTGTCCTGATGATAAGGCTTAATGCTGATGACTCACCAAAACAAAGACTTGACCACAAAATATCATTTCAATTATCAAAACAACCAAAAGTAAAACCATTCCATTTTTCTTCATTTTCGGCAAAAGTAAAACTGCCGCATTGTAAACTGCATATCTCCTTCATTTCTTGGTGGAAATTGGCGATCTATAGCTTGTTGAAACGGTCTTGAGATAAGCTACATTTCCTATTTCACGCGTTTCTTCCATTTGAGCAAGGTAAGACCTTCGTTTTTCCAGTTCTTTAAACCGGTGTATAGTAACTCCGAGAATTCATAACTTGTTCTTGATTTTCTTTTGCAAGTTTAAGGATAATAACCATGGATAAAGACTCTCTTAAGGCTTACAAGCTCTGGTTGTGTGTTTAAGGCTTCAAGGAAGGTATAAAGACCTCTGCCCCCTTTTGTTTATATGAGTTTTGAAGTGGTTTTGATGTTATGTAAAGTTAAGAGCATGATTAAGTAATTAGATGAATTGTTGGTTGAGTTTGGAGGATGGGTTATGAATTTATTGTGATTATTCATGGAGGATTTGACTGAGTGGAGGGTGTATAAGGTGGATGGTGAGTTTGGGATTGTTTGGTATTGATTTGAGTGTGTTTTGAAAATGGAAAACGTTAAGTTTTAAGCCGTCGTAATGCCCGATTCTCGTTAACTTTAAAACTGCATAGAATCCGAAAACTTAACTGCCTCTTTTGGTTCAGTGATGAACATGAGTGTGTAGAGCTTTGTTTCTAGTTTACGTGAGTGCAAGAATCATGTCGTTACGATTTACGGTTTAAGAGAAAAGTGAGTTTTAGTAAACGTCGTTCGGAGGAACAACCCTTCTCTGTTCAGAAACTTTGAGGCTATATTTGGACCACTTCGGAGCCATATTAAAATGTGAAACTTTGAGGAATAATACTAGAGACAGTTAGGAAGGCTCACGAAAAAGATTCGGATTAAAAAGATTATTTTTCGATTTTATAAAAATGTTTTAGTCGAGGTCGCGCAAGTGAAAACCACTGAAAACAAGACTTAGAAACCAAGGTTCCAAATGGTTAAGTATAACTTGGATTTGAGGATGGATTTCGAACCAAACTTATGATTTAAGTATTTGACGAATAACATGGACTTAGTGTGACGCTAGAGCGAGCAAGTAATGCCTTGGTTGTATTTCGCTTACGTGTTTAAGCATTGAGTTATAAGTGGTTTATCGAGGGGATTAACCGTGTGTTTTCGTTTGACTTTGTCTAGATTGTCCGGCATCGTCGCGAACCCCTATCACTTCTCGAGCATCAGGCAAGTTTCTAAAAACCATATTTTGAAGTATGTATATACTAGATGCAAGTTATGTATGCATACTCGATCGTTCAGAGTATATTTATTTTGAAATATATGAAATATGTTGAATAAGTTTCAATCCATATTTGCAAGTTTCCCAATATTGTGCTTCCTTATCAAAACCAGTATATCCTTGGTCTTGTTAATGATATTAAATCCTGCTCGTGCGATAACCAAAATCCCATGACCTTATAATACTGTTGATGGGTGGTGATGCTTTTAAGATCCTACGCCTTGAATTATATGGTGTATATATTTATAAACTTTTCGTAAGGTGGAAGGGGACTTTATATCATAAGGTAGGTATTTGTGTACTGGAATAAGAAAGGCTCAGAGGGTAGAGCATGTATTGAGTTTATAACTTAGCCAGCGTATCGGGGTTATTTTGTAAGGTATATTTTCGAAAACCCGGACAGAGCTTTTTAGAAAGATTTTCGCAATAATTAACCTAAAGGCAACATCACCAATAAACCAGTGTTTATTTAATTAGTAAATACTTCTGGAAGCATTTACGGATTAAATAAGCCTTATTCGTCTAATTAAATTTGTTTACTTAGATGAATATCATTTTCAAAATGTTTTCTTAAAATCGCTTTGTTCCGGAATGATAACAAAGATATCAGGTAACTGTTATTCGAGGGTTAATTATTTATTTAATGAATATTATTTATATTCATTTGAGGATTATTGACTTAAAGAATATTATTTATATTCATTTGAGGATTATTGACTTAAAGAATATTATTTATATTCATTTGAGGATTATTGACTTAAAGAATATTATTTATATTCATTTGAGGATTATTGACTTAAAGAATATTATTTATATTCATTTGAGGATTATTGACTTTAAGAATATTATTGTGAATATTTATCTGGGGATTATTTAATGAATATTAATTTTTGAATATTCATTTGAAGATTATTTAATTAGTTAATGAATATTATTTATGTATATTCATTCGAGGATTAATTATTTATTTAATGAATATTGCTTTTGAATATTCATTTGAGACTTAATTATTTAATGGATATTATTTTCGAATATTCATTTGAGATTTATTAAGTAATGAATATTATTTTTGAATATTCATTTGAGGTTTATTTATTTAATGAATATTATCTTTGAATATTCATTTAATCTATATTTACTTAATGAATAGTATTTTCGAATATTCATTTAATCAGTATTTACGTAAGGAGTATTATTTCGAATATTCATCTAATGTTTACTTATTTAATCAATATCATTGATTATTTTTAAAAATCCAAAGAGGTTCCCAAAACAATGTTTTCCATTTAAATCCGTCTCTTAAGAGGATTTAAATGTTCGCTCAACCATCAAAAATATGGGAAACCTGATTTAAGAGACTACTACTCTTTTTGAACTCTCAACTCAAAACTGTCAAGGGACTGATATTTTCTTGGAGCAATTTAATTGCTGCCAGTCTAGTGTTGTGTTACCACCTCAATGATCGAGGGGTAAATTCATGGAACAAGTCGATATCCATTAACAAGCATAGCTTGGGAAATATTGGAGAATCTCCCTTTCCAACCTAGATATAACTACTTAGTGGAGTCGTATCAACAAGTGTTACACTTGGGGAAAGGAGGACGATCTTTACGTTTCAGAGTCATGGATTCCATCTGAACTAGGAGTGGTGTAAGTGGTCAAGTTGCGTGGGCCCATCCAACTTTTATATATTGCCCCAAATGGGCCGGGAGGTCATAGTAAGGCGGTAGACAATGTCAGGCCGTCGTGATACTTCCATCTACATGTAGAAAACTATTTGAGCGGTGCGACCTGCTACTGATCATAGTAAGGTTAGGCACAGCGGACGCGGTAGCAACTCCAGTATTGGTTCATCATCCAATTTGGATATTCCTGCAACATGTATTGGGGTGAAGAACCAATCATGTTGGTAGGGGGTCGAAAAGTGTTTGGAAATGAAGTGACAATAAATTCATGCAACTTCATCTTTTATTTATGAGTTATGACTCTGTGGATACCTTACATAACATGAGTTATGGTAAGGGAGTTGTTTATACTGAATCACCTTATAACTTCATCTTTTAAGTTATATGTTGATATTCTGCATATATAGCAGATATTTTTCGGAAAGGTTATATTTGGTTTACTTTGAAACCTCATCGTTTATACTAGAACTTTGTTCATAATATAGCCAAAGTTTGCAGAAATATTATGAAATTGATATTTGAAATACAACAATGGTATTATTTTTGGGATTACATCCTGATAAGGATGTAATTTAAGTATCGAGATATTTTGACAAATTATTGTCTTATACCCGCTTTATTTCTGGGTTGAATTAAGGGCAGAATTATGCCATACTTTCATTTCCTTGCTGAGCTATCGCTCACTCTTGCTATTGTTTTATATATATTATATAGCAGCGAAGCAGGATGCCAATGGGACGGCACATACCCCGCAAGGCGTTTTCATAAACAGTTTCTAGCAGTGATCCCGAGAGTAGTACGAACCAATCGAATCAGGCTACAGCTTTCGGTATTCGACTTATGTATATACATGAATGGTATTAGAGGATTGTAAGCATCAGAAGACTAAGTTGGTAATGTAACATTACTTAGAAATTGTATCAGTGACAGATTCAAAAGACATTTAGGTATTGTAATAAAAATTATTTATTCCGCAGTTGTTGTATTGTGTCGTTTCTGAGACTCTAACCTGTGTGTGTGTGTGAGACGTATGTTGTGGGGTCATGAGCAGGTGAATTATGAATGGTGTGAGTAATACAGGTAAGGCAAGGAGTACATGGATCGTGACTACCCTAAATCCCTGACCCCGGATTTGGGGCTGTTACAGAAATGGTATCAGAGCGTTAGGTTACAGTCCTCAGAAACGATAGGAGATCGAGTCTTACAATACCCTTAAGAATGATAAGAACATCTAGAGCCTAAATTGAGTTCGTAGTCGGGTTAGAGGACACGACCCTGACTGTTTAAGATGAAGCCCGAGAGGGGACTTCTTCTGGGAAACCGTACTTAGGACTTCATGATTAGTCACCTCGATTCGTATGAGTTATAGATTGATGGGATTCTGAGATACCAGACCCCGAGGCCTTCGAGTAGGCAATTGATGATGCGTTCCTTGAAATGGACGGAGACCCGATAAAGGAAGATCCATAGGAGGATCTAGAGTTAGACCCCATGGTGGGTCAAGGAAAGAATCTTGTAGAGAACGTGTTGATTGATAAAGATGTAGTATGTTACTTGAGGTCGTACAATAGGACCGGACGAACCTTCAGAGGTCAAATAAGTGCCGATACGAGAATTTAGGATCGTTATGATTCATCAAGAGATATGACAAAGAAAATGGAGTGGAGTCTCCAAAGCAGAAGAGGTAGAGGCAGTATAGCCAGTATCAGTGGATTGATTCGACTTGAACGAAACCTGTTACTCGTAGTCGGTTATAGTTGCCCATAAGGAGGCGGCATACGTAAGAACCAAGATGTTCCGATTTTCACGAACGATTAAGGGTACTTAGTTGCATAGAATAGTGTAAGGAATTGATTTGGCTATGAGGTTTCAATCCCCCACGACCAGCGATTCCAGTAGAAATAGTGTCTATTACATCGTTGAAGGATTTTATTATCTCAAGGAAAATTTTGGGTATAAAGATGATTGAAATAGAGACCGAATTTAAGTTTGTAGTTTGTAACGATCCTCCGGAGTACCGCCCAGTCGACATGTGGAATTGTCATTGCTATGGGCGACAACGGTATCGAAGTCTTCTTATAGAACAGAACGCTTACTTGAGATGTTTGCGCCTAGTCGAATAGAATTCCCTGCGATTGCAAAGGTCGATGGTTGGATCCTTAACGACTATTATAAGTCGGCAATGACGTAAGTATCAAACACCTTAGGGCGCGTAGAAAAGAAAAGCTTTGGAATTGAACGATTATCCATTAGAGGAGCCGACATAAAAGGCATCCGTAGAGACCTTGGTAGTACCCTCCCCCTTTGCAGATTATGTGGGATATTTCCCCAATCTATGATCTATCTTGACCTCTTTCCAAGAAAGAATTCTGATAAAGGGTATATTCCCTCTTCGAAGTTATTTTATAACACTTGTGTTAAATCATAATTAATTTCAATTGTGTTAGAGGCTGTCACGATGCCTACTTTCAGGTTTTCGAAGCCCTGTCAAATGATGTTATTTAAGCTTTCACTTTTCTTCAAATAATGAATGACCCCATGGTGATACCTCACCACTTGTTTGTTAAGTACCAGTATCTTTTTGGTTATTCTTTTCTTTGTATTTTCTTTGGAAACCGCACCTTTGGAATCTGTTCAATTTTAATTCAAGGTGTTCCTTTGAGAAATATTGTCGAGAGGCGATAATCATTAAATTGATCTCGAATTGCTTTCATACTTTTCAACTTCCACTGAGACGAACAACCCTATACTTTTAGGGGCTACAAGGACTATCTGTCTATGTGATAGAAGTCTGATGGGACGCCATCACTTGTAAGTTGTGAAATACAAGAAGGCTAATTACCTTTAGTAATGTCTCAATCGAGGCACGCAACGTTGAGTTCTTACGATCATGTTGATCTCTCGGTAAATTCTCTTACCTCCAATAAGGTTACCTTAAAACTCATAACCTTATGATCACCAGTGTGTGACGTTTTCCTTGATATGGGAGCTGTCTTTTCAAGGCCCCATGAATTTTGGTTATCCTCATTGAATTCTAAGGGGAGGCGAACCAGGTCAAATAAGTCAAAATTCGCTGATAGGAATTAGATTCGCAACGAAATCGCCTATGACAGGAGCGAATCCCTAAGACGAATAGAATGTTAATGACATATCAATGAATTGGTTTATTCTCCCAAGGATATTATGATAATGGAAAGGGGATCAAGTGATATATGTGAAAGGAATAGTGATGTGTCGTGTACTCCAGTGACAACGGTGTTAGATAGATGCCATATAGTGGAATTGAGATTTTGGAGGAGTTGTTTACGAATGGACACTACCCCTGGGTTAGCAAGATAAGTACTGGCGATAGAGTCAGAGGGAGCTGGTATTGTGACTTGGGAGAAGTTGACATTATAATAAGGACGGGTGGGTTGACACCCAATGGAGCCCAGACTGATTGTAAGAGAGAGAGAGTAATAAATAAAGGATGGAAACCGATTCAGAGATTCTTGAATATAGTTTAGACTAAGAAGCTATTACGCCAGAGATCCGAGGCTTAATTAGCTCTTATGGTGGACGCCAAGAAAAGAGATACCAAGTAAAAAGGGAACTACAATGGTTTTGGGAGATTGTACAAGGTTTTAATGAGCTACCAGATATCGATTTGGATGACATGAGAATGAATACCGAGTATTCCGAGTATAGTGGGAATGAAAGAGTTAGAGACTCAGTTATAAGAATTGTTGTATAAGGGTATGATAAGGCCCAGTGTATCACCGTGGGAAACCCCGGTGTTGTTCGTAAGAGAGAAAGATGTTAGCACAAGATTATGCATCGAACCTCGAGAGTTGAATGAGTTCGACCTGGAGGATAGGTACCCTTGTAAATGATTGTTTGATCAGCGGAAAAACGCTGTGTATTTCCAAATTTATTCAAGAACTGGATACCACCAGTTGGAAGTTAAATCCGAGGATGTACCCAAGACTGCGATTCGTACGAGGAATAGACACTTTGAGATTTTAGCGAAGTTATTTTGGGTTGACTAATGCACCCACAAATTTTGATGGAATGTAATGAAGTGGCGTTGAGTTATCCGTGATAGTAGATAACATGAGATGGAGAAATGGCTAAAATTTACCTAAAATTGACTGCGAGATACACTACCATCCGGGGAAGGCCAATGTGGTGGCCGATACCCTTGATTAAAATGAGACAGAGATGGATTCCGAATAATCGGGAATTAAAGGATGAGATTTTACACAAAACCAAGTTAGTCCAACAAACTAGAAAGACAAAAGATTTCACCAACAAGCGGCTAGTGACAACCAAGACAGACAGAGAAAGTATGCGGACTAAGCCCGCGAGTATAGAAATAGTACTGCTATTGATAAGCTAAATGGCAAGTTGATGAATGACAATCAAGTTTATGCTGGTGTATTTCTGTACAAACAAGATAGAGAATATGAGGTTAGCGATTCGTGATGCTAAAGGTATCTCCATGGAAAGAATTAATGAGATTTGAAAAGAAAGGGAAGTCGAGCCCGAGATTCATTGGGCCATCTGAGATTTTAAAATGCGTCAGGAAGGTGGCCTACGAGCCAGCCTTACCCCCCCAAACTTGTAGAATGGTCATAACGGGGTTCAGGTGTCAATGCTACGTTAGTATACTATAGATGCCCGGCATATGTTAGAGTACGAGCAGGTAGATATACAACCTGGTCTGACTTACAAAGAACAACCTGTGGAAATCACGGATAGAAAAGAGCAAGTGCTAAGTGACGAGGTTGCCAAGCTAGTGAGAGGTTTGTGGAAAATCAAGAAGTGGAAGAATCCACTTGGGAGTTAGAAAGTGCAATGGAAGAGAAGTACCCCAGTTACTCCTAAGTTGATTCCGGGACGGAATCCTTTTAAGGAGGGGAGACTGTAATAACCCGAATTTTTGGTAAAATTTAAAACTTTTCTTATTATGATTAAGTGCATCAGTGAATAGTGAATTTGGTGGATGAATAGTGATTTTGAGAATTAACAAAGTTTTTCATGCCACCTATGTACGAGACGTAGTGTGGATATTCCGAAGTCATATTAGTGATCTACGGAGTAAATAAGTGAATGCAAAGACGATCGGAATTCAGAAATTCCAAATTTTATTTTGGTGTAGTATTTGACCGGGCAGCGAATTATATATTATTATATCCAAGAAATGAGATATTAAAATTAAGGATTTGAGGATTTAATATTTTTGGAATTTTATTATTTTATTAAAGTCAATTTAAGGATTCGATTGTTGAAGGGAATAGCGAATAGTTACTATTCACTGCGAAAATCGCGTAGAGTTTTATTCGCTCTTTTGGGAAATATTTCGAATCGTTTCAAGAGGAACAGGGCAACAATTACAGGATTAAATATAGACATGGAAGTAACATGTAACAAGATTAATTCGAGGGATGCAACGTTTGGATCATCCATGTGAAAAGAAACGAACTAGTAAAGCTGCTTTGCCACCATGACCCTCCAGTGCTTGACACGTGTCATGCTTTGCCACCATGATATCTCATGGATCAACATGTGTCCTGATGATAAGGCTTAATGCTGATGACTCACCAAAACAAAGACTTGACCACAAAATATCATTTCAATTATCAAAACAACCAAAAGTAAAACCATTCCATTTTTCTTCATTTTCGGCAAAAGTAAAACTGCCGCATTGTAAACTGCATATCTCCTTCATTTCTTGGTGGAAATTGGCGATCTATAGCTTGTTGAAACGTTCTTGAGATAAGCTACATTTCCTATTTCACGCGTTTCTTCCATTTGAGCAAGGTAAGACCTTCGTTTTTCCAGTTCTTTAAACCGGTGTATAGTAACTCCGAGAATTCATAACTTGTTCTTGATTTTCTTTTGCAAGTTTAAGGATAATAACCATGGATAAAGACTCTCTTAAGGCTTACAAGCTCTGGTTGTGTGTTTAAGGCTTCAAGGAAGGTATAAAGACCTCTGCCCCCTTTTGTTTATATGAGTTTTGAAGTGGTTTTGATGTTATGTAAAGTTAAGAGCATGATTAAGTAATTAGATGAATTGTTGGTTGAGTTTGGAGGATGGGTTATGAATTTATTGTGATTATTCATGGAGGATTTGACTGAGTGGAGGGTGTATAAGGTGGATGGTGAGTTTGGGATTGTTTGGTATTGATTTGAGTGTGTTTTGAAAATGGAAAACGTTAAGTTTTAAGCCGTCGTAATGCCCGATTCTCGTTAACTTTAAAACTGCATAGAATCCGAAAACTTAACTGCCTCTTTTGGTTCAGTGATGAACATGAGTGTGTAGAGATTTGTTTCTAGTTTACGTGAGCGCAAGAATCATGTCGTTACGATTTACGGTTTAAGAGAAAAGTGAGTTTTAGTAAACGTCGTTCGGAGGAACAACCCTTCTCTGTTCAGAAACTTTGAGGCTATATTTGGACCACTTCGGAGCCATATTAAAATGTGAAACTTTGAGGAATAATACTAGAGACAGTTAGGAAGGCTCACGAAAAAGATTCGGATTAAAAAGATTATTTTTCGATTTTATAAAAATGTTTTAGTCGAGGTCGCGCAAGTGAAAACCACTGAAAACAAGACTTAGAAACCAAGGTTCCAAATGGTTAAGTATAACTTGGATTTGAGGATGGATTTCGAACCAAACTTATGATTTAAGTATTTGACGAATAACATGGACTTAGTGTGACGCTAGAGCGAGCAAGTAATGCCTTGGTTGTATTTCGCTTACGTGTTTAAGCATTGAGTTATAAGTGGTTTATCGAGGGGATTAACCGTGTGTTTTCGTTTGACTTTGTCTAGATTGTCCGGCATCGTCGCGAACCCCTATCACTTCTCGAGCATCAGGCAAGTTTCTAAAAACCATATTTTGAAGTATGTATATACTAGATGCAAGTTATGTATGCATACTCGATCGTTCAGAGTATATTTATTTTGAAATATATGAAATATGTTGAATAAGTTTCAATCCATATTTGCAAGTTTCCCAATATTGTGCTTCCTTATCAAAACCAGTATATCCTTGGTCTTGTTAATGATATTAAATCCTGCTCGTGCGATAACCAAAATCCCATGACCTTATAATACTGTTGATGGGTGGTGATGCTTTTAAGATCCTACGCCTTGAATTATATGGTGTATATATTTATAAACTTTTCGTAAGGTGGAAGGGGACTTTATATCATAAGGTAGGTATTTGTGTACTGGAATAAGAAAGGCTCAGAGGGTAGAGCATGTATTGAGTTTATAACTTAGCCAGCGTATCGGGGTTATTTTGTAAGGTATATTTTCGAAAACCCGGACAGAGCTTTTTAGAAAGATTTTCGCAATAATTAACCTAAAGGCAACATCACCAATAAACCAGTGTTTATTTAATTAGTAAATACTTCTGGAAGCATTTACGGATTAAATAAGCCTTATTCGTCTAATTAAATTTGTTTACTTAGATGAATATCATTTTCAAAATGTTTTCTTAAAATCGCTTTGTTCCGGAATGATAACAAAGATATCAGGTAACTGTTATTCGAGGGTTAATTATTTATTTAATGAATATTATTTATATTCATTTGAGGATTATTGACTTAAAGAATATTATTTATATTCATTTGAGGATTATTGACTTAAAGAATATTATTTATATTCATTTGAGGATTATTGACTTAAAGAATATTATTTATATTCATTTGAGGATTATTGACTTAAAGAATATTATTTATATTCATTTGAGGATTATTGACTTTAAGAATATTATTGTGAATATTTATCTGGGGATTATTTAATGAATATTAATTTTTGAATATTCATTTGAAGATTATTTAATTAGTTAATGAATATTATTTATGTATATTCATTCGAGGATTAATTATTTATTTAATGAATATTGCTTTTGAATATTCATTTGAGACTTAATTATTTAATGGATATTATTTTCGAATATTCATTTGAGATTTATTAAGTAATGAATATTATTTTTGAATATTCATTTGAGGTTTATTTATTTAATGAATATTATCTTTGAATATTCATTTAATCTATATTTACTTAATGAATAGTATTTTCGAATATTCATTTAATCAGTATTTACGTAAGGAGTATTATTTCGAATATTCATCTAATGTTTACTTATTTAATCAATATCATTGATTATTTTTAAAAATCCAAAGAGGTTCCCAAAACAATGTTTTCCATTTAAATCCGTCTCTTAAGAGGATTTAAATGTTCGCTCAACCATCAAAAATATGGGAAACCTGATTTAAGAGACTACTACTCTTTTTGAACTCTCAACTCAAAACTGTCAAGGGACTGATATTTTCTTGGAGCAATTTAATTGCTGCCAGTCTAGTGTTGTGTTACCACCTCAATGATCGAGGGGTAAATTCATGGAACAAGTCGATATCCATTAACAAGCATAGCTTGGGAAATATTGGAGAATCTCCCTTTCCAACCTAGATATAACTACTTAGTGGAGTCGTATCAACAAGTGTTACACTTGGGGAAAGGAGGACGATCTTTACGTTTCAGAGTCATGGATTCCATCTGAACTAGGAGTGGTGTAAGTGGTCAAGTTGCGTGGGCCCATCCAACTTTTATATATTGCCCCAAATGGGCCGGGAGGTCATAGTAAGGCGGTAGACAATGTCAGGCCGTCGTGATACTTCCATCTACATGTAGAAAACTATTTGAGCGGTGCGACCTGCTACTGATCATAGTAAGGTTAGGCACAGCGGACGCGGTAGCAACTCCAGTATTGGTTCATCATCCAATTTGGATATTCCTGCAACATGTATTGGGGTGAAGAACCAATCATGTTGGTAGGGGGTCGAAAAGTGTTTGGAAATGAAGTGACAATAAATTCATGCAACTTCATCTTTTATTTATGAGTTATGACTCTGTGGATACCTTACATAACATGAGTTATGGTAAGGGAGTTGTTTATACTGAATCACCTTATAACTTCATCTTTTAAGTTATATGTTGATATTCTGCATATATAGCAGATATTTTTCGGAAAGGTTATATTTGGTTTACTTTGAAACCTCATCGTTTATACTAGAACTTTGTTCATAATATAGCCAAAGTTTGCAGAAATATTATGAAATTGATATTTGAAATACAACAATGGTATTATTTTTGGGATTACATCCTGATAAGGATGTAATTTAAGTATCGAGATATTTTGACAAATTATTGTCTTATACCCGCTTTATTTCTGGGTTGAATTAAGGGCAGAATTATGCCATACTTTCATTTCCTTGCTGAGCTATCGCTCACTCTTGCTATTGTTTTATATATATTATATAGCAGCGAAGCAGGATGCCAATGGGACGGCACATACCCCGCAAGGCGTTTTCATAAACAGTTTCTAGCAGTGATCCCGAGAGTAGTACGAACCAATCGAATCAGGCTACAGCTTTCGGTATTCGACTTATGTATATACATGAATGGTATTAGAGGATTGTAAGCATCAGAAGACTAAGTTGGTAATGTAACATTACTTAGAAATTGTATCAGTGACAGATTCAAAAGACATTTAGGTATTGTAATAAAAATTATTTATTCCGCAGTTGTTGTATTGTGTCGTTTCTGAGACTCTAACCTGTGTGTGTGTGTGTGAGACGTATGTTGTGGGGTTATGAGCAGGTGAATTATGAATGGTGTGAGTAATACAGGTAAGGCAAGGAGTACATGGATCGTGACTACCCTAAATCCCTGACCCCGGATTTGGGGCTGTTACATATGTTGCCATCTCCATAGGAAACTTTTGGGCCAGCCTTCTCCTCAAAGTCTGATAGCAGGGCTTTATTTCCAGTCATATGTCCTGAGCATCCACTGTCCAAGATAAGTGTGCTCTCTATTATACCCTGCAATCACAAACAAATACTAAGTATTAGTTTTAAGGACCCAGACTTGCTTGGATCCTTTGTCTTTCTTAACAGTGTTAGCTTTTGCAGCGGAATTACTATCAATAGAGTTTAAGCTAACATTGTCAGACTTTACACTTGCAGAGTTTGCTTTAGCTCATAATAGTTATGATAAATAGCATGATAACTCTTGCAAGTATAAATGGAATGCCAAGTGCTCCCACAGTGTGTGCATAAAGTTTGTGGTTTAACCCTCACATAATCATTCTTTACTCCTGATGTAGAAGATAAAGAATTAATATGTTTGTTCTTAGTGCAAAATCTAGCAAGATGATTAGAACTACCACAATTATAACATGTTTTCCTTGGAGCAGCACCAGTAGGCAAATGATTATTTCTATTATTTATGCCTATCTTTCCATTCCTATTCTTCTTGGACCCTTTTGGTTTCATGGCAGATTTTATCTCTTTCAGCTTATGATTAAACTGTTTCCCTGTCATCAAACCAACATTAACCTGTTTTTCACAAGTTTTTACTGGCTTTCTAACAGTTTCTCTTTCCATAAGTTTTTCTGTTATACTATTTTCCTTTCTATCACAGGCTTCATCTGATTCCATATCAGCTTCTCTTATTACAACAGATTTTAACTTATTGGCTTCTGGAACAAATTTCACAGGTTTAAGTTGTGGTTTTACCTTAACCTTGTCTTTAAACCTAAGTTCATCATTTTCACAATAACCTAAACCTACAGAATCAGTCTGAAACACTTGATGAGTGTCTCTTCCAGAATCTGTCCAAGTCTTGATTATTTTTCTTTCTTTTTCTAAATCAGATTCTAGTTGCCTATACCTTTTAAGCAACTCCTGTTCAACATAAACAGCATCATCTCTTTCTTTTTGAATCTGCTTCATACTTTCAAGTTCTCCTTCAAGAAACTTGTTTCTATCTTTAAGACTAAGATTCTCAGATTTAATTCTTTCATTTTCTAAAGTCTGATCCCTATAGCTAACATGAACACTTTTCAGATATACTCTTAACTCAGATATATTATCAGTATCATAAGCATAAGTAGTTAGGGGTACCTTATTTTCAGATGACTCAATCTCATCTCTGACAGTTGCCATAAGAGCATAATTTTCTCCATCATCAGAGTCTGAAGTATCTGCCCATTCTTTGCCTTTAGAGATGAGTGCTTTCTCAGATTTGCCTTTCTTGCACTCTGGGGCATAATGACCCATCTCTTTGCACTTATAGCACTGGATCTCAGATTTGTCCTTCTTTCCAAACTTGGTATCCCTTCCATCAGACTTTCTGAAATTCTTCTTCTCAGAATTTGAATCTCTCCTTGAGAATCTCTTTCCCTTCTTGAAGTTCTTGAACCCCATCTTCTTGAAGGTCTTCACCATCAATGCAGCCATTTGCATCATCTGTTCTTCATCATCATCAGAGTCAGAAGCTTCACCAGAGTTTGAGTCATCATCAGAATTTGATGACTCACTTTCAGATTTAATGACTAAAGCCTTTCCCTTGGCTTTCTTCCTTGATGATTCCTTCTTAATGGGCTTCTCCTCGACTTTGAGAGCAACAGATCTTGTCTTTTTACTCAATCTTCTATTCCTTTGTTCTATCTCCAGTTCATGAGTTCTCAGTAACCCATAGATTTCATCAAGATCTGTATCAGCAAGCTCATAATTATCTCTTATTGTGGTTGTCTTTAAATCCCACTTTTCAGGTAGAGATAACAGAAACTTGAGATTAGACTCTTCAAGTTCATATTCTTTATTAACCAGAGACAGATCATTCAACAGTTTACAAAATCTGTCATAAGTCTCAGTCAAGGTTTCATTAGGTCTTGAATCAAAGTGCTCATACTCCTGTGTGAGTATTGTCTTTCTGTTCTTCTTGATAGCACCTGTTCCCTGACATCTGACTTCTAAAGCATCCCATATCTCTTTGGCAGTCTTGCAGCCAATTACTCTGTTAGACATAACATTATCTAAAGCACTGTGGAGAAGATGTCTAACCTTTGCATCTTTTGCAATTGATGAGATGTCCTCAGGAGTCATATCTTTCTTTTCCTTTGGAACAGTCTTTTGTTCTTGTCCATCAACAACAGGGGACAATTTAGTTGGCATATGAGGACCATCATAAATTCTGTCAAGGTATTCTGGATCTGTAGCCTCCAGAAACATGGTCATCTTAACCTTCCAAATCGGATACTCTACTGGCCTGAGAATTGGAACCCTGATTGTTTCATATCGACTCACAGAATTGGGCTTAACCTGTTCAGCCTTAGGAGCAGTTTGATTTTCTTCAGACATGATTAATACTGTGTTTGAATCGTAAAACTGTATATATTAAACAGCCTTGGCTCTGATACCAATTGTTAGGCCGAATACACAATATATAATCAAGTATGTATGAGAATAACAATTAAGAACACAGGTTTGTAAATCAACAAACTGAATTATATTAAATAATTCTCTCTTAGTGATGTTAATGAATCACAAAGAGCTACTAGGTTACAAGAATAATGTATTCAATGTTCGCATCCCTTCTAGGGATAACCTATCTGTGTTTATATAGTACACAGTTACATACAATCCTTATCTAATTGATACTCCTAAAAATTAGCTATACAATTGATATCAATTAAGGATTGCTTCAGTCTTCTGTCCAGTCTCCTTAGCTATATCAATATATTCTGCTTCTTTCCATCTTCAGAATATATTGCTTCTAGAATCTTTATCTTTGCACCGACAGCTAAGTCAACTTTCATCCTGTCAGACTTTACCAAACTCTGACCGGCTTCCTTTAAACTCTTCACCCTGTCAGACTTTAAATAAACTCTGACCGGTTTCCGATAAACTCTTATCAGTACCTGTTGCTTAAACACTGATAAACAAACGTCAGCAAATATATCTAACAGTTTCATTGGTTTCCCATAATCCCCATCCATTTGCCTCCCATTCTCCAACTTTCTCCCCCTTAGTTGAGGAATCCTCGATGAAGTTATCCTCAGCATAAAAGTTCGTAGTAGGATCAGGTTGTTGATTTGATGGTCCGGGTTGTTGGTTCCTCAACATATTCCATATCGACTGCACTCCGTCACTTTGGTTCTCCATGAAATCAGAAATGTCCCTATTCCTCTCATGCATAGAAGCTAGCTTCAGGTCAATATCATCCAGTCTCAATTTGGTAGTCTTTTCAATTCTATCGAATCTCTGGTTAAGTTTAGACTCCACTCTTGACAGGGTGTTCATTGCATCTTTTACCCTAGCTTGACCATCCCGGATAACCAGAACATCTTCTTTCAAAGCTTCTTGTCCTTGTTGTAGAGCATTTACCTCATTCATGAATCCATCCTTCAGCTCTTTGACATCTGTTCTCAAGTCGACTAGTTCCTCCATTGCTTCCTTCTTCAAGGAGTCCACTGCTGGCTTAGTACCTGTTATAGTGCCAGATGCACTGCCTAAGACCCTGTAAGTTCTTCTAGAATCAGCTGCAGCTAAGTCAACCTTCTATTGAATGGACATTAAAGAAGAATCGGCTTGACCGGAGGAAATCCCTCGGTCAAAGGAAGGTCTTAGTGGAACCTTGAATAGTAGATTTCCTTGCTTATCATGAACCGTCATCTCCTTGAGAGTGGATTGAACATGTATCTCTCTTTCAGTAGGTAGTATCAAATCATCAATATTTGGTAGGGTTAGGGTGTCACTCCTCACATTTGGCTCTGGGTGTTCACTCAACGTTTCTGTTGGCGTTTCACTCATTTTTCCTTTCCCACTCAGGCCAGGTGTATGTGTTTGGGTTTCACTCAATCCCTTATTGCTCTTTGTACCTGCATCAGAAAACACCGTAGCCATCCTTAAGGAGGTCACCAGTGGTGCAATGGGGCTTCGCAAGTCCCTGTCCATGGATAAACCAAGTTGCTGATCATCTGTAGATGATGTATCCTTTGTAGGATCTAGAGTTTGAATCTCTAGGAGGCTAGAATCAGGCTCTATTAACAGCAGAGATCCTGAAACTCCCTCTAAAGTCTATGAAGACTTTTCCTCAGTTAACTCCTCAATTAAAATTGATTCATTGTCACCGAGTTGCTGATCCGCACCTACGTCAGACCCTTTACCCGCAGGATCCAGATATGTTCCATCTGGGGAGCTAGGCAATGACCCTTTAGATTTTGCATTTGGGTCAGAGCCTTCTCTCGACGTCTGTGAAGACACTTGGTTCTTAGAACCTTCAACCAGTGAACCTGACCGTAATATGGTCGGAACACCAGTTGCTTCCGTCAATTCCTCCTTGCTTGATTGAGCTATAGGTTCAGATATAGCTTTGGATAGTGTAGCCCAATCAGCATCAGAAAAATCTGTGAAGGGCTCTTTGGTAGATTGAAATGAAGTTTCAACAGTTGCCTCGATTTCTATTCTTCTCCTTTTAGAGGAAGGCAGAGCTGCTGATGAAGGGTGTATCTCCTTATGTGGTGCTGCTTTGGCACTATCTCCCTCTACACTCATGGATGTCTGTATGATGGGTATAGTAGGGGAAGGAGGTTCGTTTACAGTTTCATTTGGCTCTTCCAAAGGCTCTATGACCGGGGTTAGAGATTGTGGGTTTGCAACCTCTTGGTCAGGAATGGCCGCTGAGGGCTCTGGATTAACATCCATTGGTTGTGGTTCAGGAGCCAGTACAGGTTCAGGGATATTACCTTCGTTTACCTGTTCCCCCAGGGTAGAAGTGGTAGGGGCACCGTTCTTAGATATTCAGTTAGAACAGTGGGTACCCCTGGAAGATGATTCTTTCTTATCAGAGCGGTTATTGCATTGCTCTTCATCTTCATGCACTCCATGGTCTCCTCACCTTCAAATGTCTCCCATTCATCTTCTGTTAACACATCATTTAGAATTAGCTGTAGGAACCTAGGATAGAAACAAAGCACATCATCCATGCATGTTCTGTCATTCAGAGGTCCCATGCATAGAATAACCTGATCACTCACCAATTTTCCTATGTTTATATGCCTATTGTTAGCAATGGCAAACCCTATCTTCTGAAGAAATAAGGGAATACCATGCAGATTTGTCAGCTTAGCAGTAAAAACATGGATTAAAGTGTGAAAGAAGAAATTCCACGGCTTAGTCAGATAATGCTTAAGGAACTCTCCCACAAAGAAGTTTGGTTGTTGACTTCTTATGAGAGTGAAGAAAGCATGTATTTCCTCAGTTGTGGGATCCGAAACAAGGTTTTTTGTTGGAAAATGTAAAACCCTATTAACGTCATGTTCCATCACCCTTATTGTTCTGCCCCTTGGCACAACAAAACTGAAGGCACTTACATTGTTCTCAGATGTGTTAGTGGCGGATGTGTACAACGCAGTCAATTGATCGATGCAAAGGACCACGGGAGTACTCAGTGCATATGCCACTAATGAATGTGTGTTCAGAAATTGTGCCCATGCACGAAACTATAAGTTCGTAATGGATTGCACATTCTGAAACGAGACATGAAAGGGATGATCTCTATTCCATACCCTTTGTCTTGGCAGATGCGATCATGATGATTCTCCTTGTTCTAGATGTTGTGGAGTGTGACTAGTTGATCCTTCTCCCCCTGAGTTGTTGACGGTATGATCTGTTGACCCTGTTGATTGACTAGTGGATCTAGTAGTAGTTTGAGTATTTCCACCACTATCACCACTGGGTCCAGAATCATT
This sequence comes from Heracleum sosnowskyi, assembly GCA_030848705.1. NCBI lineage: Eukaryota > Viridiplantae > Streptophyta > Magnoliopsida > Apiales > Apiaceae > Heracleum > Heracleum sosnowskyi. The sequence goes on from CM061239.1 coordinate 107,234,099, forward strand.
ATCATTATCATTATTATTAATAACTGTAACAACTTCAGGTTCTTCTTTAATGTTAGAGAGATTTCCTGATAGATTTTCAAATACCAAGGATTCAAAATTCTCTCTAGTTTGCAGGCCTGGTCTTTTGGTGTCGTCAGATGTTACATTAAAGCTTTCCAACACCTTCTTATCTTCAATCACATACACCCTGTAAGCCTTAGATTCCAGAGAATAGCCCAGAAAAATGCCTTCGTCTGCTTTGGCATCAAACTTGCCTAGATGTTGTCCATCTTTAAGTACAAAGAACTTTGCACCAAACACATGAAAGTACTTCAGTGTTGGTTTCTTGTTAGCCATTAACTCATACGGAGTCTTTTGATGATCTTTGTTGATCAAGGTTCGATTCTGAGTGTAGCAAGCTGTATTCACTACTTCAGCCCAAAAGTAAGTGGGAAGTTTTGATTCATTTAACATAGTCCTTGCTGATTCAACCAAGGTCACGTTCTTCCTTTCCACTACTCCATTCTGTTGAGGAGTTCTTGGTGCTGAATACTGTCTTGATATTCCTTTCTCTGAGCAGAAATCATTAAGAACTGCATTCTTGAATTCAGTTCCATTGTCTTATCTGATTGTCCGCACAGGTAGCTTAGATTCCACTTCTATCTTCTTGATGTGATAAATGATTAGTTGTGTTGCTTCATCCTTTGATTGTAAGAACAACACCCACGTGTACTTGGAGTAGTCATCCACCATCACCAATTCATATCTTTTCCTTGAAAGTGACATAACATTGACTGGACCAAATAAATCCATATGAATCAGCTGTAATGGTTCAGAAATGCTTGTCATTCCTTTGCTTCTATGTGATGCTTTCTTCGACTTCCCTTTTTCACATGCTTCACATAGTCCCTCCTGATTGAATTCCATCAGGGGCAACCCTCTCACTAACTCTCTATTTACCAAAGAGTTCATAGTTTTGAAGTTCAAATGTGAGAGCTTCTTATGCCATAGCCAACTTTGTTCTGAAGATGCCTTACTATAGAAACATGTAACTTCTCCTTCACTGGTAGAACTTAAGTCAGCTATAAACAAATTTCCTTTTCTTACTCCCAGTAGAGCAAGCTTCTCATCCTTCCTGTTTGTGATCAAGCACTTGTCCTTTCTGAAATCTACATTGTAGCCTTTATCACAGAACTGCCTAATACTTAGAAGATTGTGCTTCAATCCTTCAACAAGAGAGATGTTTTCAATGATGACATTCCCAATTTTCAATTTACCATATCCCGTAGTGAATCCTTTGTTGTCATCTCCAAAGGTTACAATCGGGCCGGTCTTCTTAACCACCTCTGTAAGCAGAGACTCTTCACCTGTCATGTGTCTAGAACAACCACTATCCAGAATCCATACGACCTTTGAGCTTTTAACCTTACCCTGCAATCACAGATTGATTAAGCGGACTTTGGTACCCAAACTTGTTTGGGTCCTAAGGTTTAGATACTTTAACATGAGTAACATTCAAGTTAGTCTTAACTTGTTTGACATTCATGCTTTCTGTGGGTTTGACATTATCAGTGCTATTTCTACCAGATGCATTCATCAACTTAAAATAAGCATGCATAATGTTGTATGTACATATCAAACACTCTTTCTTTCCACAGGGTTCATGAAGATCAGGCATGTCAGACATGTTATGCATTGCAGAAGTATCAGCAGTTTCTACTTTAACCTTTTTACATGCATGTGTAAGGTGTCCAACAGAATTACAAATAGTGCACAACTTCCTAGATGCAATGGGAGAAGAAGAAACAATATTCTGATTAACAATATTCTTTTTCCCATTCCTATTCTTTTTAGCCTTGCTAACTAAGTCACCTACTTCAGTGTTAGGTATTTCAGTTTTTACTGATTTCCTAGGCAACTTAGTCTTAACCTCTTTTTCCTTCAATAAATCCTCCTCAAGCAATTCTTGTCTTATAAATAAGTCATCCTCATGAAAAGGTTCTGAGAAGGGCTTGACAAAGACTGGACTAACCACATTCTTAAGAATGTGTGGAATATTCTTCCTGACAACAGTAGATGTCATAGGAAATTCCAAAAAAAAATTCCCAGCCTTTTTGGTGTAGTCAAGTCCTATAGCAGTCTTGTTCCCTATGGTTTGAGTATCAATGATCTCCTTAGCAATTAGGGAGGAATTCTTAAAAGCATTCAGTTTCAAATCTAACTCTGAAATCTGCTTCCTGAGGATAGTCTCTATCTCATCATTACACTTGACCTTGTTCTCTAAGTACACATTCTTTTTCTTAAGATCTTCTAATGTGACAACTACAAGCTCTAGTTCTTCATTTTTAGATTCTAGATTTTTAATCTTAAGAACTAGTTTAGCATTTTCCATTTCAGATGCTAGCATGCTTGTGTGTACATTAAACAATTCTACACTAAGATCTTGCACATTTTTCTTGTACTCAGAATTAGACATGTCAATTGTTGTTAAGATAGGTACCTGAGATAATTGAGGTGATTCCTCTGAAGAGTCAGCCATTAGGGCAACATTTACATACTCTTCCTCTTCATCCGAATCAGTATCATCCCAGTGTTTTCCCTCTGCTATATAAGCTTTCCCTTTCTGCTTTCCAGACAATGCCTCCAGTTGCTGTTTCAGCTTGGCATTCTCCTTCTTCAAATCCTCATAAGAGTCTTTCTTTTCATAGACATCTTTCTTGTCTCTTGCTTGACGAGGCTTCCGGCATTCAGTGGTGAAATGCCCTAACTCATTGCAGTTGTACCATCTTGATTTGCTTCTGTCAATCGAGCCAGTCTTGTAGCCTCCCATAAAGCTTGTACCAGGTGAATACTTCCTCTTCTGGAATCTGTTGGTTGAGCCCTTGAACTTGTACTTAGGGTTTCTCTTGAACCGAGTGTGGCTAAACTTTGCAGCTAAGTACGCCATGGTTTTGTCTTCCATTTGCTCAAGCTCTTCTAGATTGTAGTAATCACTTTCATCAACACCCAGATTCACAGAATCCATTTCAGCTTCTATAATCACCTCCTTTCCAGCTCTAGGGTTTGAACGTGAATATCAGAAGTTGTTGGTTCATCCACTACAAGTGCTGCTGATCTCACAAGTGCATTGTGCTTGTTATCCACTGTCCCTGGTCCGTAGATTATCACTCGTTGTTCTTGCTCCATCTCATAAGTCTTCAACTTGCCATAGATCATCTCTAATGACATCTTAGTGAAGTCTATTCTTGCCCTTATGGATGAGGACTTGTGTTCTACATGATGGGGCAGCGTCATCATGAACTTCCTGTTTGTTTCTCTCAGTGGATAGGTCTTCCCTTTCATTGCCAATTCATTAAGAAGCTTAGTAAATTTCTCAAAGACCTGAGTTATACTTTCTCCAGGAAGAGACCTAAATGACTCATACTGAGAAGTCAGGATGTCCAATCTGTTTTCCTGCACGTCTTCAGTTCCTTCCATTATTAAGTTTATGGTATCCCACATATGTTTCCCGCTTGTACAGCTCATAATCTGATTGATCATTTCTTTGTCTACGGAGTCTGTCAATATCAGCATTAATCATGTATCCAATCGAATCAGTTCTTTGTCTAAATCTGTGTACTCATAGATATCCTTAGGTTGGGTGCCAGCAGGAATCCTGTTACCTTCAGGAGTTGTCGTTTCATCAACTGATTTCATTGGTACATATGGTCCGTTATCTAGAATTCCAATATACAACGGATTCGATGCCTTGATAAATAACAGCAACTTCATCTTCCACAAACCGAAATCATCTCTTGTAAACGGGGGAACTTAAATACCAGCAGTTGTCTTTGGAGCACTCATGGTTTCTGAAAATTTCAAATTGTTTAAAATTCAAGAAATTCCAATCAAATGAAAATTTTTGAAAGTTAAAAAATTTGCTTCGAATTTTCAAACTATGTTTGATTTTGGTCTCATTCACCGGATCTGATTTGTACGTCAATCAAATAGCTATGATACCAATTGTTAGGTCCAAAGTATCGTAGAGGGGGGGGGGGTTGAATACGATACTCACAAATTATTTAATTTCGTTCGCGGATTAATCATTCAGTTCTAACACGAAATCAAATGCACCAAATCAAAACACGAGTCGGGGAATATATCGTTTTATAAATATAAACCTCGAGGGGTGCTACAATTTCTAATCTGTAGATTAGCTTCAATGAGTTCAAGGTTACACAAATTCAATACAATGATAAAATTCTGAGCACTATTAATTTCTCTGATAATTTTCTCTGGCTCAATCTCTCTCTTCGTAATGTCTCTGTGTTCTACCTTCATTAACTGAAGAAGACACACACTTCTCTCTATATTAATTGTAGACTTCTTTTGAAAATCTATCGAACCAAAAGAAATGAATTAATCTTGGCCGTTGGATCTTCATCAACCTGACAAACACATCACTTCTCACCTGCTCTTCAATTTGGAAAACTATCGAATGTTTAAAGTTAATATTCCATTCGATGGGTTTTTAATAAAACTATCGAATGAAACTTTAACTTACATTAGTTTTCTTATTGTTTTCTTTGATTCACATTCGATGGTTTTCATAAATGAAAAACCATCGAATTCTTTTCTTGTTCTTGATCTTTTAGAAAAACTTCTGAGCTTCAGGGTGTTTAGTAATAGACTAAATCAATTTCTTCTGAGACGATAAAACAACTTGATCTTTTCAAGTGCCGTCAACTGGTGCAACCGGTCTGGTTCACAGATGAATAACACTTGATCAATTCTTCTATGTCTTCAATTCAATGCTGCTGATTAGTCCTTTATCGATCTGTTTGCTTCAAATAAATCACTGGAATCCTGTGGTACTAACCCTAAATCATTCACATACTTCTGTAGTCTTGAAAGTCTTGTTTCTTTAATTGTCACCGAGGCTTGAACATTTTCATGAACTTCTTTCCGTGACCTGTTTACGGACTTCAAGAATACATACCATATTTTGATTTTTTGAGTTTACCTTTTCTTCTTTGATTCTGGATTCCTGTGCTTCTGTTAATATTATTGTCTGTCTTGTCCTTTGTTGTGTTGTAGTTATCTCTGTTACATCTTATGTTACATTATGCTTTACAGGTAGAAAGTATGAGGAGACTTTGCGATATAGTATAAATACCTTCTCGAGAACTCTCTTTTTGGAATTTCAAGCAATTTGTCTAACATATATCAAAATTTTGAAATAAATTTAATTTAAATCAAAATTCTGCTAATATGTGGAGACTTGTCGATATAGTTATTCTGTGTCGCGAAGTCGGGAAATGAACTATATCGCAGACTCAAGAAATGAACTATAGCGCAAAGTCTCATTATTTTAACAGTTTGCGATATAAGTCTGTTTAATTTGAACTAAGTCGTGAACTCTCAAAATCACCTATATAGAGATGTCTTAAAAGCTCATAACTTCACAAATAAATATGATTTGAAAAATATGCAGTAAAATACTGAAATATTTATAAATCATATCTCAGCTAATTTTCAATCCAATTAAATAGAGCATTTAAATACAGTGAAAATTTACTGTTGCAACAATTAACTAGCATACTTACTTAGAACAACTAAATAAAGGATTGAGCATTCCAATTTCACTCACTAGTCTGTTGATGACAGGTTCATTTAGGGGTTTAGTAAATATGTCAGCTAATTGTTTCTCAGTTGGAACATAAGAGACTGCTATAGTAGCATTTGCAGCATGTTCCCTAATGAAATGGTACATTATCTCAATGTGCTTTGTAGTAGAATGATTAACAGGATTGGAAACTATGGATATTGCACTAGTATTGTCACACATCAGGGGAATGTGCTCCATCACTAGTCCATAATCCATGAGTTGATTTCTAATCCAAAGCAATTGAGCACAACAACTTCCAACAACAATATATTCAACCTCAGTTGTAGATGTTGCTGTGGATTGTTGTTTCTTACTGAACCAAGACACTAACCTTTGACCTAAGAATTGGCAGCTTCCTGAAGTGATCTTCCTGTCAATTCTGCATCCATCATAATCAGAATCTGTATAACCAACCAGGTTGAACCCAGTGCCTTTTGGATACCATAAGCCCAGATTAGGAGTCCCTTTCAGATATCTGAAGATTCTTTTGATTGCCATCATGTGAGATTCCTTGGGATCAGATTGAAATCTTGCATATAGACATGTGGCAAACATGATGTCTGGCCTGCTAGCTGTGAGATAGAGTAATGATCCAACCATTCCTCTATAGACCTTGATGTCAACTCTCTTGCCCTTCTTATCTTCATCAAGCTTGATTATAGTAGACATTGGAGTTTTTGCAGGGGATGAATCTTCTAAACCATATTTCTTTAAAAGATCTTTAACATACTTAGATTGATTTATGAAGATGTCATCCTCCCTTTGATGTACTTGCAGGCCTAGGAAGTAGGTTAACTCTCCCATCATACTCATCTCATATTTGCATTGCATCAACTTAGAGAACCTTTGACAGAGTTTTTCATTTGAAGAGCCAAAGATGATATCATCCACATAGATTTGAACTAGAATGATATCATTACCATGCTACTTGAAGAATAGAGTTTTATCAATTGTACCTCTAGTGAATTGATGCTCAAGAAGAAATTGAGATAAAGTTTCATACCAGGCTCTTGGTGCCTGTTTGAGTCCATAGAGTGCCTTGAGCAATCTATACACAAAGTCTGGGAAATCTTCATTTTCAAAGCCAGGAGGTTGGGACATATAGACCTCTTCATCAAGATCACCATTGAGAAAAGCACTTTTCACATCCATTTGATACACCTTGAAATCTGAGTGTGCTGCAAAGGCCAAGAAAATCCTGATGACCTCCAGTCTAGCTACAGGTGCAAATGTCTCATCATAGTCAATGCCTTCTTGTTGACAGTATCCATTGGCAACCAACCTTGCTTTGTATCTTATCACCACACATTCTTCATCCATTTTGTTCCTGAATACCCATTTGGTGTCAATGACATTCTTACCTTCAGGAGGTGGTACTAATTCCCAAACTTTGTTTTTCTCAAATTGATTCAATTATTCTTGCATGGCAACAATCCAGTCAGAGTGCTTCAATGTTTCTTCAATTACTTTTGGTTCTTCTTGTGACAAAAAGCAGCTGTACATGCAAGTATTCATTGTAGCTCTCCTTGTTTAAACACCCTCACTAGGATCACTAATGATTTGATCCCTAGTGTGGGCTCTGTCCCATTTTCTTGTATGACCCTGTTCATCTCCTTGACTTGACTCAGGGTCATTTTGATTAACAGTTGCATTCTCTTCTTCTCCCCCTGTGTTTGTGTTCCCTTGCACAGGTGTTTGAAGAAGCTCATCCACTTCATGTGTTTCAACATGTGGAACAGTTCGAACAGGTGTTTCATCCTCACTTTCAGAATCCTCAAGATATCCTTGATTTTCAAATCTTAATGGCACACTGTCTTTTTCACTTGTTGCAAGTCCAGGAAATTTCTTGTCATCAAAAGTAACATCCATGATTTACATTACTTTGTGTTGCTCAGGTTCAAACACTCTGTATGCTGTCCTTTCCAGAGAGTAACCAATGAAGATACCTTCAAATGTCTTAACATCAAATTTTCCAACATGCTCAGATGTATCTTTCATCCCAAAACACTTGCTTCCAAAAACATGAAGATGCTTGAAGGATGCTCTTTTTTCAGTCATCAAGGAGTAAGAAGTTTTTCCAGACTTCTTATTGATTAATGTTCTATTTTGCACATAGCATGCTGTGTTAACAGCATCAACCCAAAAGCTAGTAGGTAGCTTGCATCCAACAACATTGTCCTTGCAGCTTCAATGAGAGTTCTATTCTTTCTTTCAACTACTCCATTTTGTTGTGGAGTTCTAGGAGCTGAAAACTGTTGAGAAATTCCTTTATCTTTGCAGAACTCATACAGTGTTGAATTTCTAAACTCAGTTCCATTATCACTTCTCAAAGCAACTACAAAGGTACCAGTGCTTTGTGCTTCTCTATCAACTCTCTTGATATGCTCTATAATTACTTGAGGAGCTTCATCCTTGGAAAACAGGAATTCCACCCAAGTGTATCTTGAATAATCATCAACCATGACTAGAGCATATTTCTTCTTGGAAAGGGATATTACATTCATAGGGCCAAATAGATCCATGTGAATTAACTGCAGAGGTTTTGAATTTGAATTGAGCAATTTGTTCTTGTGACTTGACCTTTTTATTTTCCCTCTTTGACATGCTTCACATGATCCATCTTGAACAAACTCCAAGGCAGGCATGTCTCTGATGAGTTCTCTCTTTGCTAGAGAGTTCATTGCTTTGACATTCATGTGAGACAGTTTTTTGTGCCACAACCAGAATTCTTCATTGGTGGCTTTAGTGTAGAAACAACAAATTTCTCCCTTGTCTGCAGCCTTAAGGTTTGCTACAAACAAGCTTCCTTTCTTCACACCAGTCAAAACAACTTCACCACTTCCTCTTTTAGAGATTAGACATTGATCTTCATCAAATTCCACTTTGAAACCCCTGTTAGTGAATTGTCCAATGCTCAAGAGGTTGTGCTTTAGTCCTTCAACAAATGCTACATCTTCAATAATGACATTTCCAGACTTAACACTGCCATATCCCATTGTATAACCAATGTTGTCATTTCCAAAGGTTACTGATGGGCCAGCCTTCTCCTCAAAATGTGATAGCAGGGCTATATCACCAGTCATGTGACTTGAGCATCCAGTGTCCAAGATCCATATGACTCTTTTATTCTTGTTGCCCTGCATTCACAAAATGACTAAGTTGTTTTTGGTACCCACACTTGGTAGGGTCCAATTGATTTAGAAACATTTTAGTAATTGATTCTTCTATCATAATAAACATTCTTCACAGTAGGAGACTTCACTGTGTTTGAGGCTTTAGAGTTGACACTCTTAGGCTCAAATGAAGTCTTTACCCTCTCAACCTTGATTGGGGATGTTAATCCCAAATGACCTAACAGAATTGTAGAGGGGGGGGGGGGTTGAATACAATTCTAGATATTTCTAAACTTAAAACAACTTTTAAATAACTTAAAACAGAAAATAAAAACACAAGCAAATATAAAATTTCAGTTGGATGTTTTGAGGATCCAACTGAGATGTTTTTATTGCGGGAATAATCTGTGTTACAAACGTAGCACAGCTACCCAGTTCTTAAAGTAGAGTGAGAGTGCTCTTGAAAGAAAGCTAATACAAAATTATTCTATCTCACTTCTATATCTAAAATGAACTGCTACACTTGGCTATATATCCCAAGTTTACATTGCTATTTTTGGCTACTCTAAAATGTACAAAGGGTAACCATCAGTAGCTTGCTTTTCATTCCTTTTGTCCAATGGTCCTTGGAGATCTTGTCTTTTGTATTTATGCTTATTATGATCACACTCAAGAACCTAATTGGAAATTTGAATGTTTCCTCATTCCCAGTGACCATTTTAATGGCTCCCAATACAAAGTACACTTCTACATCACCTTTTGATCTGTCAGGAAACTGTCACTATCATTTTGTCAACTGTTCACAAAAGTGATAGTGATTCGTTGATAGTAGTGAGATGTATTTCGTTAATGGCTTTATTCTTCATTCCGTTGATGGTACATTCTTCATTCCGTTGATAGTGTAATCTCCATTCCGTTGACATGTCTTCACTTAGGCAAAAGTACAAGGCACATAATATTTACAATTAACCAACCTAATTTGCCTATCTAGTACTTAGTCAACATGACTTAGAAAACCTATCTGATACCTACAACACATGCCTATCAAATAGTGAAGTATTGTACAATGAAATTGTTACATTACTCATTTCGTTGATGAGCTACCTGTCAACGAAAGCTGCAAAGCATGACTTAACACAAAATCTACTAAGTGTTTTTATAATTATCATCAAGAACAACATATTCCTAACAATCTCCCCCAATTTATGACTGATAGAAAAACAGCCATAAATCAAGAGCCTTGATGATAACAAAAACACTTAAACAAATTATAGATTACAAAAGTAGAAATTGTATTGAGCTTCATGATACTTTAAAATTTATTGAAAACAAAGTAGAAATTCTTACAGCACAAGTGCACAGAGTTGCTCCTCTAGCCTGAGCAGATTTACCATCTTTTTCTCTGTGGCCTTGTTTTCTTCCCCTTCTTAGCATTGTTCTCCTCAATTTGAGCTTGGAGCCTCCTGTAGAAAATCTTCTCTTCTTCATCTTGATCACCCAACTTGGATTGCATAAATCTTAGAGTTTCATTAGATGCCTTTTCCAATTGGTCCTCTATTCTGAAGAATCTCATACAGTTGTCCTTGTCTCTGAATTCCATCATCCAATAGGGTTGGAGATGAATTTTCTTTCCTGTTTGAGGGACCTTTAAAGTTCTGGGAAGTGCATTAGGCTTGTTCCAGCTAGCTTTTACTTGACAGATCTTGGAGACAACCTCAGACTTAGCAGTTTTGGTGAACCCAAAATCTTTCTTTAAGCACTTGAACACCACTAGCAATGTCTGATAATCCTCTCCTAGAATTCTTTGTAGAGGCCAAATCTGTTCCCTTCCACCCTTGTAGACAAACTCTAATCTCTCTGGTAGTTTATGAGTAGCTCCTATTCCTCTCACTTCCACCAAGTCATCAAGATGTAGGTTTAAGTCAGACTCCTCCCTTATATCTACAATGTAGATAAAGTCTTCTGGGTTTGGAGGTGGTTTCTCAACTTGTGGCCTTCTCACAAAAACTGGTTTAGCTTTAGCAGCCCTCTGCCTTGATTTCTTCTTTGAATCCATCTCAGCCAAAAATTTGGGAAAATTAGCTTCATCAAACTCAAATGGCTCCTCCTTTGACACAATTGGTTGATCATGAAAATTGACTAGGTGTTCAGGGTCACAAGCTAATTTTGCTCCAAAACCTTGATCTGAAAAAGTTGGAGGCACAGCTGTTACAGGTGCATCTGTTACAGTGCTTTGAGAATCATCCTCATCAAAAGCCAAGTTCCTTTTAGCTCTTGTTTTAGGTTGCCTTATACTTTTTCTTTTTCCTTGCACAGCTTCAGCTCTAGCTCTTTCTTCTTGCTGTCTTTCTTCTTCATCTAGAGCTTGGGCAACTGCAAGAGCTTGCATGTCTGCCCTAGCTGATTCTTCAGCCTTAGCTTCAGTAAAGTTTGGGTGACCAGCCCAAACACAGATTTCTTGCCCATTCCTGTAGACTATTACTCTTTGATTCCTGATCTCAGGCACATTGCTTTCCTTGAATTTTATGATAAGTTCACTCAGAATCTTGAGCTCATCTGGAAATGGAGGAGGATAGAAAGTTCTAGCAATATTCTTGCCCTTTGGTTTAGCTAGGGAATTTGGAGATAAGCATCTCTGAAAGGCAGTTGGGTCCACATCTCTAATACATGAAGTTTGTCCCTTTTCTTTCCTTGGACCAGGAATCACTCCATGTAGAACATGCTTTAGTTCATATGAGAGTTTAACCTGTGGCTACAATTCCGTTGACACTAAGACCATGGAATTCGTTGATGTAGAAGTAGCTTGATCCGTTGATGGATGTTTATTTCTTGCACTTTCAGCTAACTTCTTAACCCGTGCATCTATATTAGACCATTTCTCTTTTATCTGTTCTGCAAGTTGTAGTCTCATAGATGTACGTTGAATCAGGTCAATTCCATCCAATTTATCCTTGATAGACTCCCCCATAGCTAGTGGTTCCAGTGGTAAAGAAATGGATGGGACCATAACTTTTGTGATTTGAATATTGAGCTCCTTTGATTTCTCCCCCCGTTTTGTTATCATCAAGAGTGATGAGAGGGAGACCTTGAGCTGCCACTAACTGAGTCAAAAGCTGAATCTGCTTCTCCTGTGCCTGTTGCATATGAGTTAATGTGGCTTCCACTTTGTCCACCCTATCAGTAAAGGTTTTCAAAGTGGTTGCCACCTCATGATCCCTTCTGAAGAATTTGTCCATTTTGGTCACAGTGAGAAGTGGAAGTCTTTCATCAAACCTCCTATCATTGGAGTCCCTGAAGCTTACAATTTTGTCCTTGATTTCCCTGGCCTGAATCCTTGTCTGTAGCATTTGGAGCCTCTGGATTTCTAGAGAGTCCAGAATGGCTTTGTAGAATTTCTTCTCATTTGGAGGTGCAGACTCATGAGCCAAGTAAGCTTCATTATACTGCCTTGTAATTGCAGCATCCAACCCTTGATATCCAAGTGAATCTTAATAGAGCCATCTTGGCATAGGAGGCATCACAGATGTCCCAGTCTGTGTAGTGGTAGCCACCCCTTGGAAATCATCATCAAGACTCTCATCATAACTTGAAAAATCAGCAAACTGATCACTTCCACCAGCTCCTGGAGACAAATGGGCAAGTGCATCCTTAGCCCTCATCATTGATGCAGTTGTATGAATTAGATTTAAAGTCCTCTCTGCCTCCACATTTCCCTGTTGAGCCATGATTTTGTATGTTGGCACAGGGTGAGTAAAGGTTTCAGGATCCAGAGAGATGTTATCCAGAGTTTGTTGATAATGCTCTTGGAAAGACAATTCTATTTCTCCCTCATAAACCTCCATTAACTCACTTACAATGGATGTTTCCTCCCTGTGATCTACTGTAGTCCCTTCTCTCTTTCCACTTTTTTCTTGCATCATGGGCTCCCCATGGCTCACACCTCTCACACCCTCACCTTCACCTACTAAGGTGGAACTCTCAATCTCTCCTTTTGCCTGGCTGGAAGAAATAGCCAGCCTCTCACTCTCATTCTCTCCTTTTGCCTGGTTGCAAGCCAGCCTCTCAGAATCACACCCTTTCAATCTTAAAAGTGTTTCAACTACCACTAGGTCATCTGCACTAGTTTTATGAACAACTTGATTTTCAATAATTGGTGCAGAATGAGTTATCAACGGAATGGTAGTTTGAATTGTCAACGGAATGGATACCGTTGATGGAGAAACACTTGTCAACGGAAGAGATAATATCGTTGATGAGGTCAATAATGGGGTTTGAGAAATTGAAATTACAGTAGAGTCTGTGGTGATTGATTTGAAAGATGGTTCCATAGATCCTCTTGTAGTTTTAGAAAAAGATGATTGTTGGCCCAACAAATCACTTAACAAGTGATGATCACCAATTTCAGAGTAGGGCTTCTCCAAGAATAGAGTTGGAGAATCAGGAATAGATGAATGGATCATATCCACATCTAATGATTGTGTAGGAGAATTTTGTGGAGGTGTCTCAATATTAATATTGAGGGAGTGGGACTGTAACCCCAAAGTAAAAATTGGGGCTACATCAAATTGAATTTGAGAAACTGGAATTGTTGCTTCCAGTGTGTGTGCACCCCGTGTGACCTGGGATTTTTGTCTTACCCTTCTTTGGTATTGGGAGATAGATGTTTGGGGGCTAGGTCTGTCCCTTACCCTTTTGGAGTGTGCTCTTGGAGGAGAGCTTGTTTCAATAACTACATCCTTTTGAGAGGATGCAATTAGACTTGAGCTAAAATCCATGTTACTCATTGTGCCTTGTTGGGAAGACACAATGGGGCTAGTCTGGGCAACACCCACCTCTCCCACCTTATCCTTGGGGTTTCTTTGATTTTCACCCTGTTAGATCAGAATTCAATGATCGTCAGGAGCTAGACTCAACTGATCAGGATTGCTGACGTCGTCAGGATTACATGGTCGTCAGGATCAAGATACATATCAGGACTGGGATCAGGATTGATCATCAGGACTGGAAGCTGATCAGGATTCCTACTTCGAGTTATATTTGGAGTCTAGTTAAACATGGAAGTTTATTCTGTCGGTTCCTGGTTTGTAGTATGTAGCTATCAATTATGGATAGGTTTCAATCTTTGTAATTGATTAGGACTTATCATTGATAGAGTAGCTGTGTAGTATATAAACACAGTTTTGGTTTCGATTTATGAACGTGAACATAATCGATTAGAAGCTCTCAAGAACATAGAATTTCTTGAGAGAGTTTTTGTAAGCTAGCAGCTCTCAAGAACATCAGAATTTCTTGAGAGAGTTTGTAACAGTTTTATATCAGATTTAATAAAGATGTTATCTTTCTTTCATATTTGTGATATATACATTAAGAAGTCGATTATCTTATACTATTGTATTCAACCCCCCTTCTACAATAGATTATTACTGGGCAACAATTGGTATCAGAGCAAACTGATTTAATTCTGAATCAGATACGATCTAAAGATGTCGACAACCAAGTATGAAAGCATGAAGATTCCCATCTTGAAGAAATCGGAATATCCAACATGGAGGGTAAAGATGCTGATGTACCTGGAGGCTATGGATCCTGACTATTTGGACAGGATTCGTGATGAACCATATATTCCTACAAGGATTGTAGAACGAACAGATACAGTACCTGAACATTATGTGGTCAAGGCTAAAAGTGAATGGACTCCAGAAGAAAAAGCTCATGTACTCAGGGAACCAAAGAAAAAGAATATCTTGCACAGTAGTCTTGATGCTGTCATGTCAAATAGAGTGATTGCATGCAAGTCTTCAAAAGAAATCTGGGATACTTTGGAAACTCAGTGCCAGGGATCTGCATCTGTCAAGAAAAACAAAAGGGCTCTTTTGATTCAAGAATATGAACAATTTGATGTAAGATCTGATGAGAGCCTAACTGATCTATATGATAGATTTCTGACACTATTGAACAGTTTATCTTTAGTTGACAAGGAATATGAAACTGAAGATTCAAACACCAAGTTTCTAAGAGCTTGACCTGAAGAATGGGACTCTCAGACCTCGATCATTAGACATCAGTATGATCTTAACACTGTGTCTCTTTATGAAGTCTATGGGATGCTAAGAACTCATGATCTTGAAGTCCAACAGAGAAAGAACAAGAAAAGCAGCAAGGCAAAATCAATTGCTTTGAAAGTAGAGGCTAAATCAAAAGGAAAAGCTATGGAGGTCTCTAGAAGTAAAACAAGAATAGTTGAGTCAGATCCTGATGACTCTTCATCAGATACTGATGGCAATGCTGATGCCAATACTGATGATGATTCTTCTGACTCAGACATGGAAGAGATGGTTGCTATGATTGTCAGAAACTTCAGAAGGATGAAGTTCAGGAAGAATAGAAGACAAGGCAACTTTCAGAAAAAGGCTTTCAATCCAAACAAAGATAAGTATATCAAAAAGGACAACAAGGGTAGAAAATTTGACAAGTCAAAGGTTAGATGCTACAAGTGCAATGGTATGGGTCACTTTGCTTCTGAGTGCAAGAAGACAAAGGCACTTATCACATCAAGCAAGGATTGGATGGACTCTTCCTCAGAATCTGATACTGAGGTGGCCAACTATGCTCTAATGGCCAACGCTGATGTAATTTCTGCTCCTGATGATAAGGTACTAAATACTATCTTTGATTTTGATACTGATAATGCTTCTGAGTTAAGACGTTTTCTAAAGTCATTACATATTAGCTTTAGAAGTCAAACTGCTGAAAATACTAGGATCTTATCTGAGATGTCTGAACTTAGAAAAAGGAATGATATATTAGAAGCTGAATTTTCTCGTATGCAAGAAGTACAAAAAGAATGTGATAATGCTAATCACATGTATTTAGAGATGAAATCCAAATGTACTGCTCTTGAAAAGGAACTTGAATATGCTAATGAGAAAATCAGAACCTGGACAGACTCTGGTAGGAAATTTCATGAGATTAATACCTCTAAGAATTGGAAAGAGTGTCTAGGATATAAGTCAGATGAGGATAAGAAATTGAAAGAGAAAATTGTCATTGATGAGACAGTCAGTCCAAAGACCTATAGACATGTTATAGATGCAACCAAATCTAAGATTACTCCTGTTAATTTTGTTTTTGGTAAGGATTCCAATTCTACTTTTGAAAAGGGATCTACCTCTACTCAAGGAATTAAAATCATAAAGTCTAAACTTGTCTTGAATAAAGTCATTAAGAATGTAGGTCTATTGTCTCAGAAACAGCTTAAGGATAAAATCTGTGAGGTAACAGATAAGAAAAAGGAAGCTACTGTTAAGAGAAACAGGAATGGTAAAGTTGGGATCAATAAAGAGAATGGTTATAAATATATCCCAAATGCACCTAGAAAGTGTTGTTTTAACTGTGGTAACTCTAATCATCTTGCTATTGATTGTAAGAAGAGTAAGAAGAAGATTGCTGATATTCCTAAGTCTGATGTTAGGAATAGATCAGTATTTTATAAACCACAGAAGTCCTGTTTTCATTGTGGTAGTATATGGCATTCTATTTATACTTGTAAAGATTATCATGATTTGTACTATAACTTTTATGATCCACTGCCTAAGATTGATAATAGTACAAAGTCTGATAGAGTTGATAATGTCATTGTGAAGCATGCTTTTGTTAATACTGATAATGACAAAGCAAATCCTGATGGAGTAAATCCTGTCAGGACTGCTAAAGTCAGAAAGTCTTCTGCTGTGAAAGTTAATAAATTGCATGGAAAAGGAACCCAACAATTATGGGTTCCTAAATGTTCTAACTAGTGTGTTTCTATTCTGATTGCAGGGTAAAAAGAAAAATGTGTTAGTCATGGATAGTGGATGTTCTGTGCACATGACTGGAAACAAAGCCCTGTTATCAGCATATGAGGAAAAAGCTGGCCCAACTGTGTCTTATGGAGATGGTAACATTGGACAAACTTTGGGATATGGCAATATAATCATTGGAAATGTCATCATTGAAAAAGTAGCTCTAGTGAAGGGACTGAAACACAACTTGTTGAGTATTAGTCAAATCACTGACAGAGGTTATCATGTCAACTTCTATTCCACTCATTGTGAAGTAGTCAGTAAAGCAACAAGCAAGATAGAAATGACTGGATACAGGCATGGTAATATATATGAAGCCAACATTCAATCAAATACTGATGACTCCCCTACCTGTCTGATCAGTAAAGCATCAATAGATGAAAGTTGGAATTGGCACAAGAAGCTTTCTCATCTCAACTTCAGCAATATCAATGAGTTGGTTAAGAAAGATTTAGTGAGAGGATTACCAAAATTGTTATATACTCCTGATGGACTCTGTGATGCATGTCAGAAAGCAAAACAAAGAAGGACATTGTTAGGCCGAATTACACAATATATAATCAAGATAAGTATAATAATAACAATTGAGAACACTGTTTATGAATCAACAAGTGAATTATATAAATAACTCTTCTCTCAGTGATGTTAAAGAATCACAGAGAGCTGCTAGGTTACAAGAATAATATATTCAGTATTCGCCTCCCTTTTAGGGTTAACCTATCTGTGTTTATATAATACACAGTTACATAATCAATCTCTAATTGATATTCCTATAAATTAGCTATACAAATCATATCAAATTAGAATTGCTTCTGTCTTCTGTTCCGTTTCCTTATCTGTCTCAATATATCTTGCTTCTTTCCATCTTCAAGATATATTGCTTCTAGAATCTTTATATTAGAACCAACAGCTAAGGTAAACTTTCTCCACGTCAGACTTTAATAAACTCTGACTGGCTTCCAGTAAACTCTGATGAGTACCTGGTACTTAAACACTGATGAACAAACGTCAGCAATTATATCTAACAATCTCCCCCAACTTGTGCATAATGAAGATGTACAAGTTAAATAGATAATTGATGATGTCAAAACATATAACAAATGCAGTGTTTAAATATAACAGAGTTTAACTTTAACTTAGAACAGAAAACTTTAAAAACTTACAGTCAGACTTTACTTAATCTCTTCAATATCAGGCACTGTCTTGAGACAATCGATGAGAAGTCTTCTTTCAGCCTTTTCTAGCTCTTCTACCATGATCTCTTTCAATTCCTTGAGCTCTGGATCACCTTCTCCAGTCTGGTAGATAGCAGCTCTCAGAGAATAAATGCTGTTCTTTCTCATTTCATTCCCTAGCCGGATATAAAATGATTTGTCTGACTCCAGATTGAATTCCAAGACTTTAATACCCAGTGCGGTCTTAAACTTAGCACTATTTCTCTTCATCTCAACAATCTTTCCATAAGCATATCTGTACTTAGGAATATATGCACTAGAAACACCTCCTCCAAGCATAGCTTTTGTCTTCAGCATCCTTTCTCTTAGAACTAGAGCAGCATTGTGAGTACTTCTATTTTTGACTTTGAGAAGGTATAAAACATACTCAAGCTCTTCCCATAGCTTCAATTGAACATCAGCTTCTCCTACTCTGTATACTCTTCCATCAGACATAAAATATAACAGAACCTCTTTCTTCAATCCTTTATGATAGACCATCTGAACAGATTCTAGTTTATCAAGGCTCTCTTGAGATACCCCAATACCAGCTTCTGCCAGTGATGTTTGATCTAAAGATCTGTTATTTATTCTCTTTTCCCCGTGTGAACCTAAACCAGACTTGTCATAAGATTCTTTTCCAAGTACTGTCCTGGTTTGAGAAAAATCAACAGCTTCTAACGTCAGAGTTTCAGAAAGTACAGGTCTTAAGAAACCTTGAAGTTGTGGAGCTAGCTGAGTTTGTACAACTTGAGCCTTGTCAGAGGTTGTCACAACTTTATTAGAAATATCAACATGAGCAACGTCAGAGGTTGATTTGTTTATCCTTGATTCAACTTGAGCAACGTCAGAGGTTGAATAATTCTTCTTTGGTAACTGTCCTTCTTCTACCAGTTTACCCTTTCCTTTATCAGTATTTGCAATCACAGGTCTCCTTGTGTATTGTATACTCTGTTGAGTATTTTCTTTGATAGAAATTCCAATTTCTTTCTTTCTAGGAGCCTTTACTGATTTCTTCTTATAAGTACCAGAAGAAACTTTATTTTTATGTTCTTCAGACAACATCTTCATTTCTGCTTCCAAATCCTCAACTGTCACTTCACCATCATGCTCATCTAAAAACAGCTTGGCTGCAATCTCTTCATCAGTTATTGGATTAGCTGAAATCACTAGACTCTTAAGTCTTGAAGAAGATTGAGCATGAGTACCAGAACCAGTAGCACCAGAGTTTATCATATCAGAGTTTGTCTGTCTAGCAGAGTTTGACCTAAGTCGCCCTTGCTCTTGAGAAGACTTTGACATTTTCTCTGTTTCCCTGCTTCCACCATCATTTGAATCATCCCTCAGTCTCAAAGTTGGAGTCCTTCTACATTTGTCTTTAGGTATCTTCTCCCCCTTTTTGACATCATCAGGAATAAAAACTGATGTCAGCAACTCTAGTGATGCAGCAATAGAATCAATTTTTCCAGACATCAAAGTCTGATTCTCTTCAACCTTCAGTAACCTGGAGCTAAAATCCTTTTGTTCTTGACACAGGGAAAGATATAAAGATTTATCCTTTTTCAATGTAACTTCCCTGGCAACTATGTCATTTCTCAGTCCATCAATAACCTTATCAGTAGTATCAAAGCGATTATGCAATGATTTGACTTGGATAATTGTGGCTTTGAGATGAGTTAAAAGTTCAGGATTTTGAATTTCCTTAGAAGACTTGGTCACAAAATCAGCAGCTCTTTCATCAGAAAAGATAGTTTCTCTGCTTGACCAATTAGAAAAATACATCTCCTGAAAGTGAGAGTCTGGAGCATGTTGAGCAGCAACTCTTTGAGATGTATCAACAGAGTTTGCAGAAGAAGCAGCATTAGAAGAAATAGAAACATCTTCGTCAGCATTATCTTGTGCTTTCTCAGGAAGATCAGAGTTTACAACTACATTTTTTGCAGCTTCTTCAACAATATGCTCTGCAGTAATGTCAACATTCTCTGCTGCAACATCATCTTTCTCAGCATCTTCTTCTACTGCTGGAACAGCTTCTTCTACTATAATCTGCTTCTTAGCATTTTCAACAATCTGCTCAGAAGAGACAGATCTTGCTGCCTGATCAACCTCTTCACCAACTTTAATAACTTGATTAGTGACAGAGAGAATCTCTGTATGAGTTGCCATTGACTCTTCAATTACCAGAGTGGCTTGATCAGCTGCCACATCCGTAGTGTCACAAATACTGACAGTAGGATGTGCTTCAATCTCTTCTGCATTGTCCATCTCCAATATAGGTTCAAGGAACACCTCAGGAGCTTCATCAGAATTTACTCTGTCCACTATAGGCACAGTAGTGTTATCATCGATAACAATCTCCTCAATAACAACATCAGCCTCATCAGCATGTGCTCTGGTCTCATCAGTAATAACCTCTTGATTTTCAGCTTCAGGAGCTTCAGCGTTTACAAAAACTCTGTCCTCATCAGCAGTAGTTACAACATGCTCCTCAACAAAATCTTCTGGAGCTTCATGCTGGACAGCTTCAGAGTCTGGTGTAGACTCATCCAAATCATCAAAAAGATAATTTGCTACCAATCTCCTTTTTCTCTTATGAAGAGTTTCATTGTTAATATCATCCTCATCATTCGCTTTTGATCTATTGGCTCTCCTTTTCTTGTAATGACCCTTTGGCTCATCATTTGATTTGGACACCCCTACATCAGTAGATGATCTAACAGACCTTGCAGGTTTAGTACCAATATGCTTAGTCCTACCACCCCTT
The DNA here is from genome assembly GCA_030848705.1 of Heracleum sosnowskyi. Classification (NCBI taxonomy): domain Eukaryota; kingdom Viridiplantae; phylum Streptophyta; class Magnoliopsida; order Apiales; family Apiaceae; genus Heracleum; species Heracleum sosnowskyi. The sequence continues at coordinate 107,254,657 of CM061239.1, forward strand.
GCAGGTTTGACAGATGTTGATGAAGGTAGCTCTGTTTGTAAAGGCTCAGGTTGAGGCTCTGATTGAGAAGAAGCTTGTGTTGGTGGATTTACTTGATCATTTATAAACTGTTGCACAGAGGCAGGTAGCAACAAGTCTCCAACAACCCCTTTCTTAACATCCTTATTGATAAGATCAGAAAATATCCTCTTGTGTAATTTAAAACAAGAAACATCTTCATCAATTACTTCTACCCCTTCAACACAGTAAGAGAATAAAATCTGACAAAATCTAGAAAAGTAAACTACTCTTCTATTTTCTGTCATTTTCTCCCCTAAGTTATTCAAAACAAGTCGTGCAAAATCAAAATGATTATTATATAACAGAGAGTACACGATTTGCAGACTATCTGTGGGAATAGCATCCCAGTTGGTGCATTTCTTTCCGAACGTCCTTGTAATGCAATCAAAGAAGAAGCTCCACTCCTTCCTTAAGAACGGTCGTTTCAACTGTCCAATCTTAGTCAAGGGTCCAGAATATCCAATCTCTCGCATCATCCTTATCAAATCTTCATCACCCATTCCAATAGTATACGACGAAAACTCAGGAAACCCCATTGCAGCCCGAATGGTTCCAGCAGTAATTACATACTATGTTTCTTCAAATTCAAAGATTATAGATGGGTTACCAGTCTCACCACCATCATCATACATCCCGGACTCCCAAAACGCCTTGATTTGTAAACCAGAAAGTTTTGCTGGTTCAACTAAAGCACGCCCAATCGCTGACTGAGCAAGAAAATCTTGAATCATATGAAAAGCTACTGGTGTGTTTGCAGTGTTTAATGGTGCTGCATAGTTATTCGGAACAAATTCTAACCCAGAAGAAACAAAAGTTGTAGTCGCCATTAGTAAGATTTGAAAGAAATCAAAGAAACTGATGCAAAAGCTTCGAAAGAGTTTGTAAGTAGAAAGGTGTTTGTGAATATGTGTGTGTGTCAATAGATGTGAATTGAAGTAAAATGTGAAAGGTTTAGACGTATGTTTGTGTATTGTATAAATATGAAATTCAAAATTAAAAACTGAACAGTTTTTAATCATTAATACACAACTGTCTTACTCCGTTAACTGTGTGAGTGGGACACGTGGCACACATGCAATGAATGACAGCAAATAATTGACAGTTTCCAATGCGCATGCGCAGTAAAAACAACAATTATTACCGCCCTTTACACTTTTCTAAACACTCAACCTCTCTCCTCTGTTTAATACAAATTAGAACCGTTACCAATCATACTCTTTTATTTTCAAGAATGTTTTCTCAAAATTGTTAACTGTCTGAAACAAATAATTAATTTTAATCATCAGAGATCAGAGATTAAAATAAAATTACCTCAGCGTAGAGTACACAGTTCATCAGTGTTTACCAATCCTCCTCCTTTATAAATAAACTCTTTTCACAAACTGTACAGGTGTGAGTATTTGTGTGTGAATTAGCAGATTTTACTGAATATGAATATTTAGATCATCTCAAAGTGCATAAAATCCACAAACTAAAGCAGTAAAAACTGGTTGCTCAAACTCTCATACCAAATAAAATCTGATTTTTATATCTAAACTCTGTATACTGATATCCTTTCATTTGGATATATCTTTTATTTTCACCCCCTTTATATAATTTTTTATTTTTTATTTTTTATTTTATTTTTCCAGTAATCAGTGGTTGACACTAGTCACCAAAAATCAAAGATTTTAGCCCTTATTTCATACAATAAGTTCCTGGATCTTCCTAGGCATAACATGATCTCAAAGGAATTTGTGCTCTTTTTGGCATCTTTTGATTTGAGGGTGAAATATTTGCAATTAATTAACAGAGTTTAGACTTTTCATCAGTTAATACAATTAATTTATGAGAGAAAGTGCAAACAGCTAATACAGACTCAGTGTATAGGATTAATAAACTAAGAGATGCTATAAATATAGAGACAGTATCATGCTGTATAAAATTTCTGCACATTTTGTAATTTAGAATTTATAATACTTAGAAGGATTCATGATTACTTACTGAAAATCATGCTTCATACAGCTTTCTTCATCGGTCCATATGTTTCAGACAATATCACAATCAGAGTTTAACATTAGAGTTTAACTGACAGAGTATGACTAACAGAGTTTACTATCAGAGTTTAACATACTGGTACAAATAGCAGTTAACACATGCAAAAAATCATGAGCATAAAATCATGTATGGAGTTTGAATCTAACCAGTATCTCTAGTCAAAACCAGAGATCATTCCAAGTTCATTTACCAGCCTTGTAAAGGTAGCTTCACTCAAAGGTTTGGTGAAGATATCTGCAAGCTGTTGGTCTGTAGAAACAAAATGAAGCTCAATGTTTCCTTCTTCCACATGTTCCCTGATAAAATGATACCTTATGCTGATGTGCTTGGTCATGGAGTGCTGTACTGGATTTCCTGTCATAGCAATAGCACTTTGATTATCACAGTAAATAGGTATTCTAGAGTACCTTAATCCATAGTCCTGCAATTGATTCTTCATCCATAAAATTTGTGCACAACAGCTACCAGCAGCTATATACTCTGCTTCTGCTGTGGATGTGGAAATTGATTTATGTTTCTTGCTGTACCAAGAAACTAATCTGTCACCAAGAAATTGACAGCTTCCACTTGTACTTTTTCTGTCTATCTTACAGCCTGCAAAATCTGCATCAGAGTAACCAATATAATTAAGTTAAACTCTGATTCTCTAGGATACCACAAACCAAGAGTTATGGTTCCTTTGAGATATTTGAAAATCCTTTTTACAGCTGTTAGATGTGGCTCTCTGGGGTCTGCTTGAAATCTTGCACAAAGACATGTTGTATACATGATATCTGGTCTGCTTGCAGTGAGATAAAGAAGAGACCCTATCATTCCTCTATAGTTTGTCATATCTACTGAGGCTCTTGTGTCTTTGTCTAGCTTTGTTGCAGTAGCCATGTGAGTTGTAGCAGATGAACTATCAAGCATACCAAATTTCTTGAGAAGATTTCTGGTATATTTTGCTTGATTGATAAAAATCCCATCATCTGTTTGCTTGACCTGTAAGCCTAGAAAATAACTAAGCTCTCCCATCATACTCATTTGATATCTTGACTGCATAAGCTTGGCAAATTTCTTACAGAGTTTGTCATTAGTAGACCCAAAAATTATGTCATCCACATAGATTTGAACTAACAGCAAATCATCACCAGAATTAAAATAGAACAAGGTTTTGTCAATTGTACCTCTAGTGAACCCACTTTCTAAAAGAAATTGAGCCAGAGTTTCATACCATGCTCTTGGTGCCTACTTTAGTCCATACAATGCCTTATCAAGCCTGTAGACATAATCTGGATGTTTGGGATCTACAAACCCTAGTGGTTGTTCAACAAACACTTCTTCTTCAAGTTTCCAATTGAGAAAAGCACTTTTCACATCCATCTGAAAGACTTTAAACTTCTTGTGTGCAGCATAGGCCAGAAAAATCCTTATTGCCTCCAATCTTGCAATTGGAGCAAAGGTTTCATCATAGTCAATTCCTTCCTGCTGTGAATAGCCTTTAGCCACAAGTCTAGCTTTATTCCTTGTAATCACTCCATCACTGTCTGTTTTGTTTCTGAAAACCCACTTTGTACCAACAATTGATCTATTCTTTGGTCTTGGTACAAGTGTCCAGACTTCATTCCTCTCAAATTCATTTAACTCCTCTTGCATTGCTGTTATCCAGTTAGCATCTTGAAGAGCTTCTTCCACTTTCTTGGGCTCTATTTGAGATAAGAATGCATGAAACAGACATTCATTATTTGTAGCACTTCTAGTTCTTACACTAGCTTCTGGATCTCCAATTATCAAGTCAGGTGTATGGGATTGTGTCCACCTTCTTGCTGTTGGTAATTGGCTTCTATAATAATTATTAGATCCTCCCCCTTGATCCATGCTCTCCTGATTTTCTGCTTGACCATTTGCATTCTCTGAGGCTACCCCTGAATTGGACTGTTCAGTATTTGAACTTTCAGAGTTTGACTCAGAGTTTCTGTTGGATTCTTCATTTGACTCTCTTTCAGAATTTGAGTCATCACTTTGAGAAGTTTCTGAAGTTTCTTCACGCTCCCCCTCAACTAGTTCTCCATTTCGTTCTGTCAGAGAAAATTCTTCAGAGTTTACCGGTAGAGGATCAGAGTATGCTTTGTCAGAGTTTGTTGGATTTGCTTCATCAGAGTTTACATCATCAGAGTATAGATCTTCATTTTCAAAGCGAAGTTGATCATGATATCTTTCATCTTCTATTCCAGTTATTTTCTTGTCATCAAATGACACATGTATAGATTCCATGATCACTTTTGTTCTTAGATTGTAGACTCTGAATGCTTTAGTTGATAGTGGGTATCCAACAAAAATTCCTTCATCAGCTTTTAAGTCAAACTTGGTCAACTGTTCAGGATGAGTTTTCAACACAAAGCACTTACATCCAAATATATGAAAATATTTCAGATTTGGCTTCTTATTTTTCACCATCTCATATGGTGTTTTCCCATGCTTGTTGATCAGTGTAGCATTTTGAGTAAAACAAGCTGTTTGAACAGCTTCTGCCCAGAAATAAGTTGGCAATTTTGCTTCATCAAGCATTGTTCTGGCAGCTTCGATTAGGGTTCTGTTCTTTCTTTCAACTACACCGTTTTGCTGTGGAGTTCCAGGTGCAGAAAATTCTTGCTTCACTCCTCTTTCCTTGCAGAAAGCTTCCATTTCAGAATTTCTGAACTCAGTACCATTATCACTTCTTAGAATTTTCACTTTGTACTGTGATCCTTTGTCCAATAGCTTCACATGATCCATTAGAATTGAGGCAGTTTCATCCTTCTTTGCTAACAAGTACACCCAAGTGTACCTTGTATGCTCATCAACAATGACTAGAGCATATTTCTTTCTGCCCAATGACATTATATTTACTGGACCAAAGAGATCAACATGTAAAAGATGATAAGGTTCCACAACTGAAGATTCAGATTTACTTTTGAAAGATGACTTCCTTTGCTTGGCCTTTTGACAAGAATCACATAGACCATCTAAGCTAAGTATTGACTTTGGAAGTCCTCTTACAAGATCTTTTCGAATCAACTCATTAATGTTGTTTAAGTTTAGATGAGAGAGCTTCTTATGCCATTTCCAACTCTCTTCAATTGACATTCTTGCAGACAGACACACAGTTTTTCCTTCAGAGTTTGTTACCAAACTTGCTTCATAAATGTTATTGTGCATGTGTCCAACTAGAACAACTTTCCCTGTAGATTTGCTCTTTACTTCACAATGTTCATTATGAAAATCTACATGGTATCCTCTGTCACAAATTTGACTCACAGAAAGCAGATCATGCTTGAGTCCTGAGACAAGAGCTACATTTGTTATGATGACACTTCCAAGATTGATATTGCCATATCCCAGAGTATGTCCTATGTTGCCATCTCCATAGGAAACTTTTGGGCCAGCCTTCTCCTCATAGTCTGATAGCAGGGCTTTATTTCCAGTCATATGTCCTGAGCATCCACTGTCCAAGATAAGAGTGCTCTCTTTTATGCCCTGCAATCACAAACAATCACTAAGTGTTAGATTTAAGGATCCAGACTTGCTTGGATCCTTTGGATTTCTTAACATTGTTAGCTTTTTCAGCGGAATCACTATCAACAGAGTTTAAACTAACATTGTCAGACTTTACACTTGCATAGTTTGCTCTAACCCATTTCAAATTGGGTTTTAGCTCATAATAGTTGTGATAAATAGCATGATAACTCTTGCAAGTATAAATGGAATGCCAAGTGCTCCCACAGTGTGTGCATAAAGTCTGTGGTCTAACCCTAACATAATCATTCTTTACTCCAGATGTGGAGGGTAAAGAGTTAATATCTTTGTTCTTCTTGCAAAACCTGGCAAGATGGTTAGTACTACCACAACTATGACATGTTTTTCTAGGAGCAGCAGAATTAGTCAGATAATCATTTCTTTTATTAATGCCTACTTTTCCATTCCTATTCTTCTTAAACATTTTCTGTTTGTTGACAGACTTTACTTCTTTGAGCTTATGTTTTAATTGTTTTTCTGTCATCAAACCAACATTAACCTGTTTATCACAGATTTTTACTGGTTCTTTAACAGCTTCTATCTCAATCTTATTCTATGTTATTGAACCAATATTAACCTGTTTTACACAAGTTTCAACTGGTTCCATAACAGCTTCTTTCACAACTACAGACTTTAGCTTACTGTATTCCGGAACAAATTGCACAGGTTTAAGTTGTGGTTTCACTTTAACTTTATCTTTAAACCTAAGTTCATCTCCCTCACAGTAACCTAAGCCTACAGTATCTGTCTGAAAAACCTGATGTGTGTCTTTTCCAGAATTTGTCCAAGTTTTAATTACTTTCCTCTCTTTTTCCAACTCAGATTCTATTTGCCTATATCTTTTAAGCAACTCCTGTTCAACATAAACAGCATCATCTCTCTCTTTTTGAACTTGTTGCATGTTAACAAGTCTTTCTTCAAGAAATTTATTCCTCTCTTTAAGACCTAGATTCTCATATTTGATTCTTTCATTTTCTAAAGTCTGATCCCTATAACTAACATGTATGATTTTAAGATAAATTCTTAATTCAGATATGTTATCAGTATCATAAGCATAAGTTGTTAGGGGTACCTTGTTTTCAGATGACTCAGCTTCATCTCTAACATTTGCCATGAGAGCATAATTGACTCCCTCATCTGAGTCTAAAGTGTCTGCCCAGTCCTTGCCTTTAGTGATGAGTGCTTTCTCAGATTTTCCTTTCTTGCATTCTGGAGCATAATGACCCATCTCTTTACACTTGTAGCACTGGATCTCAGACTTGTCTTTCTTTCCAGACTTGGTATATTTTCCATCAGACTTTCTTAAATTTCTCTTATCAGAATTTGAATCTTTCCTTGAGAATCTCTTTCCTTTCTTGAAGTTCTTGAATCCCATCTTCTTGAAGGTCTTCACCATTAAAGCAGCCATTCTCATCATCTCTTCTTCATCATCCTCAGAATCAGAAGCTTCATCATCAGTGTTTGAGCCATCATCAGAGTTTGATGACTCACTGTCAGATTTAATGACTAAAGCCTTTCCTTTGGTTTTCTTTCTTGATGATTCCTTCTTGACAGGCTTTTCTTCAACTTTAAGAGCAACAGATTTTGTCTTCTTTCCAGATCTTTTGTTTCTTTGTTCTATTTCTAATTCATGAGTTTTGAGCAACCCATAGATTTCATCAAGATCTGTTTCTGCAAGATCATAATTGTCTCGAATTGTTGTTGCCTTCAAATCCCATCTTTCAGGTAGTGATAACAGGAACTTGAGATTTGACTCTTCAAGTTCATATTCTTTATCAACCAGGGACAAATCATTCAGCAATTTGCAAAATCTGTCATATGTATCTGTCAAACTTTCATCAGATCTAGAGTCAAAGTGTTCATACTCCTGTGTAAGAATAGTCTTCCTATTCTTCTTTATAGCACTTGTTCCTTGACACCTGACTTCCAAAGCATCCCAAATTTCTTTGGCAGTTTTGCAGCCAATAACTCTGTTAGACATGACATTATCTAAGGCACTGTGTAGTAGATGTCTAACCTTTGCATCCTTTGCAATTGATGAGATGTCTTCAGGAGTCAAATCTTTCTTCTTTTTTGGAACAGTCTTTTGTTCTTGACCAGTTATAACAGGAGACAATTTAGTTGGCATATGAGGACCATCATTGATTCTATCAAGGTATTCTGGATCTGTGGCTTCCAGAAACATGGTCATCTTCACCTTCCATATTGGATATTCAACTGGTCTGAGAATTGGAACCCTTATTGTCTCATATCGACTCACAGAAGTAGGTTGAACCTTCTGAGCATTAGAGCCTGCATTAGAACCTTCCTGAGAGTTGTCAGCCATGATTATACTTGTGTTTGGATCGATAAACTGTATATACTAATCAACCTTGGCTCTGATACCAATTGTTAGGCCGAATTACACAATATATAATCAAGATAAGTATAATAATAACAATTGAGAACACTGTTTATGAATCAACAAGTGAATTATATAAATAACTCTTCTCTCAGTGATGTTAAAGAATCACAGAGAGCTGCTAGGTTACAAGAATAATATATTCAGTATTCGCCTCCCTTTTAGGGTTAACCTATCTGTGTTTATATAATACACAGTTACATAATCAATCTCTAATTGATATTCCTATAAATTAGCTATACAAATCATATCAAATTAGAATTGCTTCTGTCTTCTGTTCCGTTTCCTTATCTGTCTCAATATATCTTGCTTCTTTCCATCTTCAAGATATATTGCTTCTAGAATCTTTATATTAGCACCGACAGCTAAGGTAAACTTTCTCCACGTCAGACTTTAATAAATCTGACTGGCTTCCAGTAAACTCTGATGAGTACCTGGTACTTAAACACTGATGAACAAATGTTAGCAATTATATCTAACAGACATCATTCCAGAGTAAATCAGAATCGTCTATTGGAGAACCATATCACATGATACATCTTGATCTATTTGGTCCAGTCAACATCATGTCCATCAGTAAGAAAAGGTACACTCTTGTAATTGTTGATGAATATTCTAGATTCACCTGGGTGTATTTTCTGCACAGAAAAGATGAGACTCCTGAAGTTCTGTTGGATCATGTGAGAATGATTGAGACAACCACAAAGTACAAAGTCAAGATACTGAGAAGTGATAATGGTACTGAATTTAAGAATTCAAAGATGGAAGAGTTCTGCAAGTACAAAGGAATCATTCAACAATTCTCTGCTCCTAGCACACCTTAGCAAAATGGAGTAGTTGAAAGGAAAAATAGAACTCTTATTGAAGCTGGCAGAACTATGTTGGAAGAAGCAAAATTACCTACATATTTCTGGGCAGAAGCAGTCAACACAGCATGCTATACTCAAAATCTCACATTAATAAACAGGCATGGTGTTACTCCTTATCAGTCTCTCAAGGAGAAGAAACCAAGTCTGAACCATCTGCATGTGTTTGGCTATAAATGTTTTATTCTCAGAACTCATCCTGAACAGCTAGGGAAATTTGAAACAAAGGCTGATGAAGGAATTTTCATAGGCTATCCTGCATCAAGAGCCTTCAGAGTTTTTAATTTGAGGACAAGGACTGTCATGGAGTCAATAAATGTATCTTTTGATGACAAGAAGATAGCAGGAATCAATGAAGACTCTCATGATAGATTGATTTTTGAAAATGAAGCTACCAAGGAACCTGAGGAAAGTGAATCAGATCCTGTCCATACATCAGATCCTGATGGGTCACCAAATCCTTATGACACACCAGATGCTGATGGTGCAAATGCTGATGATGCAATCAATAGTGATACTTCTAGTAGTGCTAATGTTGAGGGGGAGCAACAACATTCTACTACAAGTTCAGAGTCAACTCAATCATCAGGACAGAATTCTTCAGATACTGATTCAAGTGATGATCCTGATAACTTATCAGGAGGACATATCAATAATTCAGGGGGAGCTTCAAGTCAAGCAAGTTCTTCAAATCAAGATAACACCAATCCAGGGAGAGCATCTACTTCAAGAAACAATTTAACACCAGCAAGGAAATGGACTGCAAGTCATACTCCTGATTTGATCATTGGGGATCCTGATGCAGGTGTTCAAACAAGAAGTGCAACTCAGAATGAATGTCTATACAATAACTTTCTATCCAAGGAGGAGCCTAAGAAAGTTGAAGATGCACTTAAAGATGCTGATTGGGTTACTGCAATGCAAGAAGAACTGAATGAATTTGAAAGAAATGAAGTCTGGAAACTGGTACCAAGACCAAAGAATAGATCAATTGTTGGTACAAAGTGGATTTTCAAGAATAAGACTGATTCTGATGGAGTAATAATCAGAAACAAAGAAAGACTAGTTACAAAGGGGTATTCTCAACAAGAGGGAATTGATTATGATGAAACTTTTGCTCCTGTTGCAAGACTAGAAGCCATCAGGATATTTCTTGCTTATGCAGCACATAAGAAATTCAAGGTTTTCCAGATGGATGTTAAAAGTGCTTTCTTAAATGGAGAACTGGAGGAAGAAGTCTATGTTGAGCAACCTCCTGGTTTCATTGATCCTAACTATCCAGATCATGTCTACAGATTGGATAAGGCACTTTATGGACTAAAGCAAGCTCCAAGAGCATGGTATGAAACTTTAGCTCTATTCTTACTGGAAAGTGGATTCAAAAGAGGTGCTATTGATAAAACTCTATTTTATTTGAATCATGGTAAGGACTTGTTGTTAGTTCAGATTTATGTTGATGATATCATTTTTGGGTCAACAAACAATAAGCTATGTGAAAAGTTTTCCAAGCTTATGCAGTCAAGATATCAAATGAGCATGATGGGAGAAATGAGTTACTTTCTTGGTCTTCAAGTTAAACAGACTGATGAAGGGATTTTTATCAATCAGTCTAAATATACAAGGAATTTATTGACAAGGTTTAACATGCAAGATAGTTCTCCTGCTACAACTCCCATAGCTACAGCTACCAAACTTGATCCTGATCAAGGTGCTGAGGTAGATGTAACTCACTACAAAGGAATGATTGGCTCTTTATTGTATCTCACTGCAAGTAGACCAGATATCATGTTTGCAACCTGTCTGTGTGCAAGATTTCAAGCAAAACCTAGAGAACCCCAGCTGATTGCAGTCAAAAGAATTTTCAGATATCTCAAAGGCACTTCTTCACTTGGCCTTTGGTATGCAAGGGAATCAGATTTTGGGTGGTGTGGTTATTCAGATGCTGATTTTGCAGGATGCAAAATAGACAGGAAAAGTACTTCAGGAAGCTGTCAGTTTTTGGGTGGAAGACTAGTTTCATGGTTCAGTTTCTCATAATTACTTTGCCTCGGTAATTGGTAAGAATGGTTACATGGGTATTATGCTATTTGTTTTGTAATCATTTTTTAAAAAAAAAACAGCATTTATCAGGATTGTCAAAATAAATTTTGTTTTCATAAATAAAATTTTATTTTACTTCATATTAAATTTTTTTGCGTTTTTCAATCCTGATAAGACTAATGGTTTCATGGGAAATGCTTTTATTCCTGATGAGGTTAGGTTTTTCTTACATAGGAAAATGCCTACTCGTTATGGTTTAATTTCTAATGCTATGGGGCAAGGCCAATCACACCTTGTTCCTAACCCAAGCATTCATCCTAAACAGTCTAAACAGTCAACTGCCACCTCTATTGTCTCTCAAAAGACTTTAGTTGTAAAAGCAAAGAAGTTAGCTAGAACTGATGTGTCAGGAAGGCAATCAGGTTCAAAGGACTTTTCCTCTACACCTATCACTAAAAAGAAGTTACAAGGGAGTGTACAAGGGGTCCTGGTGAAGAAAGCTGCAAAGGGAGGTGAGGCTGTTTCTGTTAAAAGAAAATTAGTTCTCAGGGATGAGACTGATTCAGAGGATGACTTACCTATATCCTCTGTGATGAATGTGAATAAGGAAGTTGCTGATACTGCTACTGCAGCTATGGTTCAATTGTCAACACCACAGAAGAAAAGGAAGTTATCAAAAAGCAGGTATCATATTCCTTTAGAAAAGAAACAGGATACTGATGTACATGACACTTCTATTCTGAATGAGCTATCAGTTTCAACTGCTCAAGCAAATCCTGATGTTAGTATTCCTGATACTGCACCAAGTCAAGTGGTTACTATTTCAGACTCTCCAGCACAGGACTCTCCAACAAAAAGACATATTGATATTTCATGGGAGAAGTATGGTGCTGCTGCTTCCAATCTTGGGATAAAACATCCAATGGAAAAGCTAAGGAAGGCAGAAGAGTTAGTCTATCAGAGACAAAAGAAACTGAAAGGATCAAGCCCACAAGAACCTGAACCTCAAAGTGGTTCAGCAGCTCTTTTTGATGATCCAGCCACACAAGAACCACTCAATCAAAGTTTGAGTGAAGGCTTAGCTAGTGGAATGGTCCCACAAGAACCATTTTCTCAAAGGGAGAATGCAGACATCGACATTCCAGCTACACAAGAACCATCTTCTCAAAGTGAAGATGCAAGCCAAGCTACAGTTTCTGAGAAATTTCCTGACAATGCTCAAGGGATTTCTGGTGCAGATGAAGTTCAAAGATTGGTCGAGGACACTGAAAGACATATGTTTAGGCCTATTAATATTCCGAGGAAACAACTTAATTTAAACAAGTATGTAATAAGTAAATAATAATTTAAAGGTCAAAGGAATCTCAGAGAGTTTTATCTGTCAAGAGAATGGAGAACCAAAGTCATCTACAGACTTGAAGTTATTCTACATTGAAAGAAGTTCAATTTATTGTTCAAGCCTCAGTGAAGTATTCAAGTAAGTGGATTTTCTACAGTGACAGAGATTTCCAGTTGGTGACGGAAGAAGTACAGGATACAGAGTTTAGTCAAAGCTAAAGAAAAGAAGCCACAGCTTTAAATGTTTTAAAGATGAAGAATTATCATTGAAGTCAGTTATTCATGAAACCAGACAGTGCATCGAATGACGACATCAATCAGTGGAATTAAATCATCTATATTCAGTGGTTTTCAGAAGATAGAGGAATGCAAGGATTTTAAATTATCTTCTTTAATTTATTAATTCAATTTAATTAATCAATTAATTCTATCGGAATTAATTTATTTATTAAATTAGTTATGTTAGTTGTTTAAATTATTTATTAAATTAATTCTATAAAAGAATTAATTTAATCTAGAATTTAATCTATCTAAATAAATTAAAAGGATTTTCTTTTTAAATCTCGGTATGACCTGTTTAGAAGACTCGGTATGACCTATTGTTTTAATACCCTAGGTTCTACCGAGTTATACTTCAGGTCATACCATTCAATTCTGTCAGGTCATACAGATTACTTTCCCTTGGTCATACCGAGAGTTGGTAAAATAATGCAAGGTCATACCGGACAGTTTCTAAGGTCATACTGCTAATACAAGGTTCTACCGAGCACATTTTGGCAGGTCATACAAGTGTATGAATTGTTTTATTAAATCTTTATGATTTAATAAACAGGTCATACAAGGCTTATTGCATTTGTATTAAAGAGATGGCAGAACAGACAGCTGAAGCACGTTAATCAAAAAGAACAGATACTGAAGCATTTACTCTCAAGAACAGAAGAACCATTAAATCTCATTTCTTCTCAAGCAATTAATTCTAGTTTGTATTGTTAAATCCAAACCACTAGAAGTTGATTACTTGTATTACTTTGATTATCTAGCGGATTTTTATCCCTAGAATTTATCTCGAACTTGCTTTTAGCATTCGATCTTTTTATTACAAATATTAGAAAAGTTCATGTCGAATTTATTCTAAATTTTTATTAATTAGTTTGAGATAAATACTTTGTAATCCTTATTGTATTTGCAACACCCTTCAAGTTTAATAAAAGTTATATTTAACTTGAATCTTGTTTCATTTATATTCCGCATTAATTTGTTCTCAATTGTTAAATTATTCAAAGAACAAATTTCGATAAAACGGTATAGTTTGTATTCAACCCCCCTTCTACAAACTTATCAGGACCTAACAATTGGTATCAGAGCCTTTTGATTGATATACAAATCAAAGATCCAATTGTTTTGAGATTTTTCTTAAACTCTGATTTTTTATTTTTTTTAAAAAAAAATCTCAAAAGATGTCTACTACACAGAAAGTGGGTACAGTCAAAATCCCAATGTTCAGCAAGGAGCATTATCCAATGTGGAAGAAGAAAATGCTCCTATTTCTTAAGGTTGCAAATCCTAAATACATTGATGTGCTGAAGAACGGTCCCAAAGTCCCTATGATTATTGAGGGAGAACTCATTGAGAATAATGTTGTGACTAGGGTTGCTAGAATGTACCCTAAAGATGCCAAGGATTACACTCCTGATGAGAAAGAGGATGTTACCTTGGATTCCTGTCTTCAGTTGATCCTTATTGATTGTCTTGATCCAATCATGCATAATCATGTCCTCAATTGTGATACTGCCAAACACATTTGGGCAACCATAGAGATAATCAATGAGGGGACAGATGAAGTTAGGGAGAATATGTTGGAAATTCTCACCTCACAATATGAGCATTTCAGATCAAACCCTGGTGAAGGTATCTCTCAGGTTTTTGAGAGATACAACAAATTAATCAATGATCTGAATCTCAATGGGAAGCACTACACCAACAAGGAGATTAACAAGAAGTTCCTTCTTACACTTCCACCTCATTTGGAGCACAAAATATCTGCCATTAGATAAGCAAGAGATATGAATGAGATTGCTTTGGAGAGATTGTATGGTGTTCTGAAGACCTATGAGCTGGAGCAGATTCAACAAAGGGAGCTGTATGGAACTGGGAAGATTGTTAGTACTTCTACTGCACTGGCTGCTGAAGTCCCACAGAAACTGGAAGTGAAGGCTGTTCAACCTTCCAGTTCTAACATGAATGTTATTGATGCTGAATATGGATTAACATCCATTGATCAATCTGGTGGTGACTTCTATTCTTTAGAAGAACTTGATCAGCTGGAGGATGGTGATTTGGCTTTGATAGTCAAGAAGTTTGGGAAGTTCAGATTCAAGAGGAATCCCAATCTTAAGTTCAGGCCCGGATTTCAGAGAGGTGGATCTTCCTCTTCAAGTGGCACAAGGGGTGGCTACAAAACTGGAACTGTGGAAAGGAGCACAATCAGATGCTATAATTGCAATGAGTTAGGTCACTTTGCTACTGAATGTAGAAAGCCAAAGCAAGTGACTAGAAACACATTTGATTCTAGCAAGAAGAACAAGATTGGGAAAGCTTATGTTGCTAAAGGAAAGAGTTGGGATGACACTGACAGTGATGAAGAAGCAGGTGAGATTGGGAATCTTGCACTCATGGCAATAGGAGACAAAATATTTGATTCCATGTTATCTTCATCCAACATGTCTGAGGTAAAGTTCACTGACACTGAAATGATTCGTAATCTTGGTGATACTTTAAGTTGTGCACGCACTGAAAATGATAGAATAATTCTTTTAAACACAAATCTTGAAAAGGAAATAAAAGAATTAAAACTAGTGCATGTTAATCAGGATGAACTTATTGAGAAAATTGAATTTCTTGAGAATAGGGTTAAATGTTATATTCAACTGGAAACCATTCTTAAAGAAAAGAATAGTGAGCTTAATACTAAAGCCAATGCTTACTTTAATTCTTGCAAGACTGCTAAAGAGATTCTCAATAAACAAGCTAGGGGTAATCATGTCAGTATAGGTTATGATTGTAATGAGGCCATTGGATTGCTTGGAATTAATTCCCCTTGTAGAGTCAGATCTGAAGGAATGGGTGTTCCATATGTGCTTAAGGGTATTGAAACACCCTTCTGTAAGGAGTCCGAGGCAGAACCTCTGAATGAACACTCTATCATCATTGCAGAGGAGATTCGTGAAGAAGATACTGCTTTGGAAGTTGAACAATCCAAAAAGTGTATATCTGATATTCTAGTCAAAGTTGCTTCAACTAAAAAGACTAAATCAGATATCCATAAGTTGGATCAAAACAACTGTAGAACTAACATGCCTCCTGTTAATTCTTCTCATAAAGCATGTGGTGTGATTAATTGCATGTCTTGTACTTTCAATGTTATGTATGCTTATTTTAATAGTAAGCATGTATCTAGTGATAAGACTGCTCCACGTCAACATGTTAATAATAAGAAGCATGTTAAAGCAAAGACTACTAGTCCTCCTCAGACTAGAGTGGATTCATTTATCCCTAAGCCTACTCAGAAATGTGTTAAGGCTGGCTATAAATGGAAACGCTCTTATGTGAAAGAGGTTGAAGTAGTTTTAGCTAAAAATGTTGTTTTGCCTGACAAAGGCCAGTTCTTTAAGTATGCCGGACCCAATCAATTTTGGGCTCCGAAGAAGGTCTAATCAATTTGATATTGCAGGGAGGTAAACAGGTAAATCGTGTTATATGGATTCTTGACAGTGGCTGTTCAAGGCATATGACCGGAGATAGAGCCCTGCTATCAGATTTGGTTGAGAAAGCTGGCCCAGTAGTTACCTTTGGAGATAACAACAAGGGTATTACGAAAGGATATGGTTGTTTGAAGTACTGAAATGTTATCATTGAAGATGTTTCATTTGTGGAAGGTCTGAAGTTCAATCTTCTCAGCATCAGTCATTTCTGTGACAGAGGATATGCTGTTTCCTTTGAAAGAGAGAAGTTTCAGATCCTTCACAAGAAGAATGGAAAGCCTGCTCTTCAAGGAGTAAGGAAAGGTGACTTGTTCATAGCTGATCTGAACTCGGGATTCAAAGATGAAGTTAATTGTTTTTATGCTAAAGCTTCATCAGATGATAGTTGGCTATGGCACAAGAAGATGTCTCACCTTAACTTCAAAACCATGAACTCTTTAGTCAAGAGGGAATTGGTTAGAGGTTTGCCTCGGATGGAATTTACACAGGAAGGACTGTGTGAGGCATGTCAGAAAGGAAAGTCAAAGAAAGCTTCTCACAAGGGCACTGATACATCATCAATAACTGAACCTCTTCAGCTACTGCACATGGATTTGTTTGGTCCAGTTAATGTGATGTCCATGTCAAAGAAACAATATGCACTTGTGATTGTTGATGACTATTCAAAATATACATGGGTTTTATTCCTACATTCCAAGGATGAGACCCCATACCTGGTGATTGGCCATATAAAGTTGATTGAGCTGGATTCTAGATTCCCTGTTAGAGCCATAAGGTCAGATAATGGTACTGAATTCAAGAATGCCATTCTAAATGACTTTTGTGCTGATAAAGGAATAACAAGACAGTATTCTGCCCCTAGAACTCCTCAACAAAATGGAGTAGTGGAAAGAAAGAATCGTATATTGATTGAAGCTGCAAGGACTATGTTAAGTGAGTCCAAACTTCCAACGTACTTTTGGGCTGAAGCAGCTAATACAGCTTGTTATACTCAGAATCGAACTTTAATCAACAAGGACTTAATGAAGACTCCGTATGAGATCATGAACAACAAGAAACCAACTGTCAAGTACTTTCATGTATTTGGAGCAAAATGCTTTGTGCTTATAGATGACAATGTGAAACGTGGCAAGTTTGATGCAAAGGCACAAGAAGCTATTTTTGTTGGTTATTCCAGAAGATCTTACATGGTCTACTTGGTTGGCAGTCACACGGTAAAGGAAAGTGTCAATGTTACTTTTGATGACACTACATTCCCTAATATCCAAACAGCAGATTCATCTGAGAAAATGAAGTTTGATAACTTGCCAGACTCAGATTCAGATGATGAAGCCCCACCTGAAGTTATTGCTGGTAATGATAATAACAATGATGATAATGATCATGGTGATGGTGGTGGAAACACTGGTAACAATGGAGATACCACTAACACTGGAGAAGAATCATCAAGGCAATCAAGCAACAACTCAGGGGGAGCAAATGAAGGATCAACTAGTCACTCACAACATCAAAGTGAATTTCAAGGCGAATCATCAAGATCAAATCTTCCAAGACAGACTGTATGGAATAGAGCTCATCCCTTTGAGCTGATCATTGGTGATCCAGATGTTGGAATTAAAACTAGAAGTGCAACTCAGAATGAATGTCATTTTTCAGCATTCTTATCTAAAATGGAGCCAAAGAAAACTGAGGAAGCACTGACTGATCCAGATTGGGTGATTGCTATGCAAGATGAACTCAATCAATTTGAACAACAGCAAGTCTGGAAGCTGGTACCCAGGCCAAAGAACAAGAAAGTAGTTGGTACTAGATGGGTATACAGGAACAAGCTAGATGAGGATGGCATTGTTACAAGGAACAAGGAAAGACTGGTTGCACAAGGATATTCACAAGCTGAAGGCATTGATTATGATGAAACCTATGCACCAGTGGCTAGACTTGAGGCCATCAGGATGTTCTTAGCATTTGCGGCTTATTCCAATTTTAAAGTCTATCAAATGGATGTTAAGAGTGCATTCCTGAATGGTGAGCTTGATGAAGAAGTGTATGTGGAACAGCCCCCTGGCTTTGAAAATCAGGAGCTGCTGGACTTTGTGTACTTTCTCTTTAAGGCTATCTATGGTCTCAAACAAGCCCCAAGAAAATGGTATGACACTCTCTCTGGTTTTCTTTTAGAAAATGGTTTTGTTAGAGGTATCATAGACAAAACTCTTTTTTCAAAGAAACACAAAAGTGATATGATATTAGTCCAAGTCTATGTGGATGACATCATATTTGGGTCTACTAATGATAATCTCTGTAAGAGATTTGCTGAGCTTATGCAGAGTAAGTTTGAAATGAGTATGATGGGTGAGCTGAAGTTCTTTCTTGGATTGCAAGTAAGTCAAAGGTCAAATGGTATATTTATTTGTCAATCCAAGTATCTCAAAGAACTCCTCAAGAAATATCACATGGAGGATTCAGCATCAGCAAGGACTCCATCTTCAACAGCAATCAAACTTGGAGCTTCTGACAAGTCTATCAAGGTAGATGTTACAAGCTATAGAGGTATGATTGGCTCCTTACTCTATCTTACTGCTAGTAGACCAGATATTATGTATGCTACATGCTTGTGTGCAAGGTTCCAAGCGGACCCTAGAGATGTACATCTCGTTGCTGTGAAAAGAATCTTGAGATATCTTAAGGGTACACCTAATCTAGGTATCTGGTACCCTAAAGATTCTGGTTTTAATCTTATTGGATATACAGATTCTGATTATGCAGGTAGTGTTGTGGATAGAAAGAGTACCTCTGGGAGTTGTCAATTCCTAGGAGGTAGGTTGATTTCCTGGTATAGCAAGAAACAACAAACAGTTTCAAATTCAACAGCAGAAGCTGAATATATTGCTGCTGGAAGCTGTTGTGCTCAGATATTATGGATAAGGAATCAATTAAAGGACTATGGCTTTGCATTAGACAAAATTCCCATTTTTTGTGATAATACAAGTGCCATAGCAATCTCCAACAACCCTGTGCAGCACTCGAGAACGAAGCACATTGATATCAGGTATCATTTTATCAGAGAGCATGTTATGAATGGAACTGTGGAGTTACACTTTGTACCCACTGAAGAACAGACTGCAGATATTTTCACTAAATCTGTTGACGAATCCACATTTATCAGGTTAGTTGGTAAATTGGGTATGTTGAACAGTCTTAGTGATTGACAATATCTCCGGTAGGTTTGTTCTTATCTAAATCATTTTCTCTTGTCAATTTAAGATGTTAAATATTGTCAATCCATGTTTATTGTGTAAAGCTTGTTAATTTAAATATTTTGAATAATTTATTTTCTTTAAAAATATTTTTCTCATTTTTTTTATGTGGAGAAATGTATTTTTATTGAAAATATATTTATTTAGAATCATTTAAGTTTTTTTTCAGATTGTAAATATTGTTGTTTAAATTTTTCTGCAGGTTTATATTAGTTTAATGCTTTTTCATAATTTTCTGCATATTTTTCTAGAATTTATAGATTTCTTCTATGAATTTTTCTAGTTTTAAGGTAAATATGTTTTATAAACAGTTTTCTGCATTTTATTTGTCTGATTGTTATTTGTTTTCTTATTTTATTGTCAAATAAAATTCGGTATGACCTTAAGTTTGGTCATATTGGAATTCTATTTTATTTTCTGTTTATTTTTTTTATTTTTTAGATTTCGGTATGACCTTCTCCCAGGTCATATTAGAACTCGGTATGACCTATCTTAAGGTCATACTGGTTTGTTATTTTATTTTTATTAGTATTATTCAATTTTTAATTTAATTTTCTCGGTATGACCTGAAGTTCTGTTAGCTATTTCTCGGTATGACCTCTATCAAAACTCGGTATGACCTGCCTTTAGGTCATACCGAGCCCATCAGGTTTATTTCCTATAAATAGCGGATAACCTCAAGTTCTTTTCTCTCATTCCTTTCTAACTCAAGTTTTTACTTAGTTAACTTTGCTCTAGTTTGTGTTTTATTCCTAGAACAACGAACTATTGCAAATTTTTCTTGTGAATTACATGGGATTTTATTTCTTCTCTGTTTAATATTATTATTAATTACTGCTCTATTTTATCTTATTTTCTTATTTTTTTTTAAAAATGGCTGCTGAGTTTGTTGTTGAACGTTTTAATAATTATGTTGGCTATTGTGATCCCCTTAAGTGTTCTGTTGAACGTTTTAGGCCGTGGATTCGATTTTTAAATGAACAATCAATTGTTAGCTATGCTATCACTGCTTCTGTTGATTTAAAGATTGAACCCCTTCGTCTATTATGCTTAACTGCTGTTGTTGCTGAAGATATGCAATCTTTCACCTTCAATATTTCTGATGCTCAGTACACAGTAACTAAGGAGATCTTTTGTCAAGTACTTCATTTTCCACTTGATAATCTTGTTGGATTCCCTACTGATGACGAGTTTGTTCAATTTTTCTCTAGTATTGATTACCAAGGAAATATTGTTCTTCCTCGTCTGAATAAGGGTAATCTAGCATGTGAGTGGGATTTGTTCTTTGACTGCCTAGCCAAAGTTTTTAGTAACTCTATCAAAAACAACTTTCCATTCATCACTTCTGTCTTACAAAACATTGCCTATGCTGCTGTTTTCAACCTAAGATTGGACATAGGAACTCTTGTGTGGGATCTATTGATAAGGAGGATTTTCAATTACACTAGAGATATTGAGAATGGAAAGAAAGTTAGATGCTTTTATTCTCGTTTCCTTTCTCTAGTGTTGGATCATGTTCTTTCTGATGAACATAAAACACTTTTTCAAAACACTCCTTTTCAAGTTCCCGCACACACTAATCCTTCCATATTTTCAACCTTGTCCACCAGTTCCAGGTCTGGAAGGAGACCCGTAGTTCCACAATCATATATGCGAGAGATTCTGCAACCACAGTTACCTCTTCTCTTTATTGAACATCCAGTGGTTGGATCCTCGTCAGCAGGAACTTCAATGGCGCCTCCTAACACCATGGCACTTCAGGTAATATATCCTCTCTCAACTGCTCCACTAACCCAAGAGGTTCTTAGGATTGACCAAGGGATCGTAGAACCACAATCTCTGTCCCCGGTCATAGAGCCACACATAGAGTCAAATCCATTGACCGCTCCCCTAGAACAACCAGCTACAACAAGATCAAGAGAGCAACTTGAAGTAGATTTTAATGTGAGTGATCCCACAGCTCTGCCTCCACCACTAAAGAAGAGAAGAACACTCCTTGAGGCATCTGTAAGCCAGTCTGTATCCTCCCAAAAGGATATGGATTCTCAAAAGGCCAATGAACAGTTACTAGAGACATCCTCTCAACAGGATGAATCTATTGAATTTCGCCATCAGGCCATGGCATTCTGTACAGAGTCAAGCACTCTCCCATTAATCACAATGGGAGCAAATACTTCTGAAACAATAGTAGAGACTCATACACAGGACACTCTGAGAGGAGAGCACATAGGAATGCTTATTGAAACAGTGCCTACCATTGTCACGGTAGAAGAGCCTTCACAGGCTTCAGAGGGAAAATCTGGTTCTTTGCCCACTATAACAGAACCATTTTCTCCCCTCCCAGAGGGAACATCTCTGACTCCCCTAAGGGATTCTTCACTCGCAGTTTTAACTGGAGAAAGTGAAGGGCAACATGGTAAGTCCATCCCTGAAGCAATTCAGTTTTCAATTTCGGATGAATTTTTGGACTTTACCATGGATTGGGATTCGCGAACTCCCATTGCACCACCAGTGACCTCTCAAGAAGGGGCTATGGTGATTTCTACTGCAGGTACTTCAACTCCAAACATGGATAGACAGCTAGTGGTTAGTTATGACAGACAAACACAGAGCGATACACAAGCACGTGAGGTGAGTGAAACACCATCGAGAGAAATTGAGATGAGTGCACACAATGACACATACACTGCTTCTTTATTGGCTCAAATAACTGGTCTGCAGAAACAACTTCAAGAGACCCAGGCTGAAAAACAAATTCTTAAGGCACAAGTGGTTGAACAATCTTCTTCTTCCACCTCTGTAACTAATCAGCTGGGTCATATTAGAGATGAGATACAAGGAGTGAAGGTCACATTGATCCCCAAGATGAATGCTGTTCAAGAATCACAGGTATTAATGGCTTCGGATATGTCAGAGCTGCTGGTTTCTAATGCTGAGATCAGGGAGGCTGTCAAGCAGATTCCTATTATTTCAACTAGGGTAGACTCAATTCAAGATACTATTGATGAAAATCAGTACTTCAATGATGAGAGGTTTGCCAGAATTGAAGGAGGTATGGAACATCTGAATGAAGGCATGAAACATCTGTATAACATGATCAAGAACTCACATCAACCCAATGCTGATCAGAAGAAATTCTTTGAGGGTGATGATGATGAAGAGAACAATGATGGCAAGGATGAAGAAGGAGGAGAAGAAAGTAAGAAGAAGGAGAATCCTAAGGCTGATAAAGATAAATCTGTAGAGGATTCCTCAACTAAGGGGGAGAATGTGGAGAAACGGAAAGGAGGAGAAGCTGGAGGTTCTGGTTCTGTAAAGGACAAAGGGAAGCAGAAGTTAACTTTTTCTGATGCTAACTACTATCAAGGTGAACAGGGAGATTTTGACAATATTGAATCTGAAGAAAACCCTGAAGATATCTTTGGTGAAGTGGAGGTTAAAGGAGAGGCTGACTATGCTGACTGAGAAGATGAACCTGAAGTGGATCCTGCCTTTGAAGCTGAGCTGTTAAGACAGAAAGCTGATCTGAAGAGAAGAGAGGAGGAGAATGTTAAAGTATCTGACAACATCTCAAAGCATCTAGTTATCCAGAAAGCTGAACATCAAGAAAAGCAACGGCTTCATGATATAAAGGTCAAGGACAGGAAGTTATATGTGAGGCTGAAGCTTGGAGAAGAATGTGATAGAGCTAGAGAGATGTTCTCACATTCGACAGGGTCAGAAAATGATGGAAAGTTTCTTAGCATGTTGGAAAGGTATAGAAAGGTCAATCCAGACAACTCAATCTATATGAAAGCTCTTCATGCGGAGATTTCAAGAATTACTACTGGATATAACAGAGTCAGAGAGGAGTTGAAGATCTAAATCTACACTCATAATGAGGGAACGTTCATAGTTTCTCTCAATCTTCTGGAAAGTAGAACTCTCTCTGAGCTTTGGGTGTTCATGACAAA
Organism: Heracleum sosnowskyi; assembly: GCA_030848705.1. NCBI lineage: Eukaryota > Viridiplantae > Streptophyta > Magnoliopsida > Apiales > Apiaceae > Heracleum > Heracleum sosnowskyi. The sequence continues at coordinate 107,277,901 of CM061239.1, forward strand.
GATTAAAAGGTCTTCACCTCTATGTGAGCTGTTGCATGATCAGCTTAGAGATTTTGCCATGAAAGCTAGTCCTCAAGTTTTGGATGTGCCATATGAAGTTAAATTTTATAAAGGAAGGGCACTTCAAACTTGTGGTGTGGATCCCATCTCCTTGAAAGATTATCCTGCCAAGCATCTTGTCTATATGGAGAACATGTTGAGGACAACAGGGTTTGCTACACAAGAAAAGACAGAAGTTGCTGATTTGATTCAAGACTATTGCATTGCCAATATCAAGAGATATCATCAAATGAAGAATAGGCTGAAGAAAGTCAGAGCTCAACCTGTCAGACCTAGTGGCATTACTTCTGAATCTGATCGTATTCTGGATAAGGATTTGCTTGAAGCACTTGAAGAAGGAGAGATGATTGAGTCTGAAATTTGAAGAAGCTCTTTTTGTAAATATTAAATGTTTAGAGCTTAGGTGATTCAAGATAGGATAAATGTATTCATATGTTCAGTCTAGAGGAACATCTATCTTGTACTTACCTGTAATGTTTGAATCTGGAAAATGTTAAATGAAATCCAGAACTTTTATTGTTATTTACTTGGCTCTTAAAAGTCATTTCTATTTCTTGTTTAAGTTAGTTGAGTTATCCTCTAGGTATTTGATTGTTATTCTCTAACAAACAAATAGGGGGAGATTGAAAGGCATATGTTTAGGCCTATTAATATTCCGAGGAAACAACTTAATTTAAACAAGTATGTAATAAGTAAATAATAATTTAAAGGTCACAGGAATCTCAGAGAGTTTTATCTGTCAAGAGAATGGAGAACCAAAGTCATCTACAGACTTGAAGTTATTCTACATTGAAAGAAGTTCAATTTATTGTTCAAGCCTCGGTGAAGTATTCAAGTAAGTGGATTTTCTACAGTGACAGAGATTTCCAGTTGGTGACGGAAGAAGTACAGGATACAGAGTTTAGTCAAAGCTAAAGAAAAGAAGCCACAGCTTTAAATGTTTTAAAGATGAAGAATTATCATTGAAGTCAGTTATTCATGAAACCAGACAGTGCATCGAATGACGACATCAATCAGTGGAATTAAATCATCTATATTCAGTGGTTTTCAGAAGATAGAGGAATGCAAGGATTTTAAATTATCTTCTTTAATTTATTAATTCAATTTAATTAATAAATTAATTCTATCAGAATTAATTTATTTATTAAATTAGTTATGTTAGTTGTTTAAATTATTTATTAAATTAATTCTATAAAAGAATTAATTTAATCTAGAATTTAATCTATCTAAATAAATTAAAAGGATTTTCTTTTTAAATCTCGGTATGACCTGTTTAGAAGACTCGGTATGACCTATTGTTTTAATACCCTAGGTTCTACCGAGTTATACTTCAGGTCATACCATTCAATTCTGTCAGGTCATACAGATTACTTTCCCTTGGTCATACCGAGAGTTGGTAAAATAATGCAAGGTCATACCGGACAGTTTCTGAGGTCATACTGCTGATACAAGGTTGTACCGAGCACATTTTGGCAGGTCATACAAGTGTATGAATTGTTTTATTAAATCTTTATGATTTAATAAACAGGTCATACATGGCTTATTGCATTTGTATTAAAGAGATGGCAGAACAGACAGCTGAAGCAAGTTAATCAAAAAGAACAGATACTGAAGCATTTACTCTCAAGAACAGAATAACCATTAAATCTCATTTCTTCTCAAGCAATTAATTCTAATTTGTATTGTTAAATCCAAACCACTAGAAGTTGATTACTTGTATTGCTTTGATTATCTAGCGGATTTTTATCCCTAGAATTTATCTCGAACTTGCTTTTAGCATTCGATCTTTTTATTACAAATATTAGAAAAGTTCATGTCGAATTTATTCTAAATTTGTATTAATTAGTTTGAGATAAATAATTTGTAATCCTTATTGTATTTGCAACACCCTTCAAGTTTAATAAAAGTTATATTTTACTTGAATCTTGTTTCATTTATATTCCGCATTAATTTGTTCTCAATTGTTAAATTATTCAAAGAACAAATTTCGATAAAACGGTATAGTTTGTATTCAACCCCCCTTCTACAAACTTATCAGGACCTAACAGACACTGTCAATGAGGGAAGCACACAAGAACCTTTGACTCAAAGTGTTGAAGAAGCTTCTGAACCTCAAGCTCCACAAGAACCATTGGTAGCAAATACTGATGCAAGCATATCAAATCCTGACGGTGTTCATCCTGACGCTAGTGGTGCTCCTGATGTTGAACCTATCCTGATACAGCCACTTCGTTCAAGACCAATGGATCATCCTATCACAGATTCACAGGATAAAATGAAAGGTATAGCTATTCCTGATCCTGATGTTACTCATAGTACTGATGATGATGACTCTGATGATAGTGATGATGATGAGAATCGAAAAGAGAAGGAACAGCTTGCTACAACACTCAAAATTAGTCTTGGAACTAATTTTGGTTCATCAAGTACATATATGGCTGGCAAAGCTTCCACTGGGAAAGATCAGAGACAAGATTTTTCTATTCCTTCCTTTAATCCTGCTGAGGCACTTAGACAGAATGAATGGAACAATTCATGGCACAGATCTGCTGAATCTGTAAGTTATTTTTCTGCTTTGGAACATGCCTATGATGCAGTGAAATCTATAGAGAATCATCTGAAGGATACAACTCTGTTATCCAAAAGTCTAAAAAGTGAGATTGATTCTATCAAGAACTCAACTGAGTTGGTGAGGAATGATATTTCTCAAAATTTTACAAAGGTGCCTACTGCTTTTCAGCTAAGGGTAGTAGAATCCCAAGTGAAATCTGTTATTTCTGAACAAACCTCTATCAACAGAAGGATTGATTCTCTGGATACCAAGGTAACTGACATTCAAGCCTCTCTTTCTTTAATTTTGAATTTATTGTCAAATCCTGATGTCAAAAAGGGGGAGAAGGTTAGTCAGACAAAATGCACACCTGATCTAGTATTAAGGAATAATGATGATGATACTGGAGATGATGGTAGTGACAAAGTGATTCAAGGAGAAACCTCTGATGCTGCTGTTATGAAGTCTACAATTCAAACTTCACAAAGTCAAACATCGCAGTCAACTCATGTTTCTGATTCTGGAGTTAAGACAGTAAGAACGTTGGTGCAATCTCAGATCCTGACGGAAGAACAAATCCTGACACCTGGTCATGGACATACTCTTGCTACAATTCCTGAAGGTGATGAAGATATTTTTATTGATAATCCTGAAGATGCATCAAATTTATTCCAGAAGTTTTCTACAAAAGATGGCAGAATTGTTACTCTATATCACACTGATAAAAGAGTTCAACAATTATATGCAAGAAAAGCACTCTCTACAGCAAGTGAAGAATATCCTGATCTCTCACATGAAGAATTCTTAAGACAACAGAGAGAAATGATGGAAAGCTTTAATAATCCTGCTCCTGCTAGAGGTAGAGGAGGCAGAGGTAGGAGAGGAGCTAGAAGAAGTAGAAGAGGTTCTTTAACTCAAACAATACCTAGACAGACAAGGTCTCGAGGGTTAAGAATTGAAGAAATTCCTGAACCTATTCAAACTCTAGTAGTTCCTGACAGATCTACTTTTGGTGATGATGGAAATATTGAAGAAGAACCTGAATTGAGAAGAAAATCAAGAAAATCAACTCTCTGCAATACAAATCAAATTGAAGAATCTAATCCTGATGTTGTTCCTGATAATATTCAAGATCCTGATGATTCTGAAATTCTGCAAGAGATTGATTTGATAATCTTATCTACCGTGGTTGATTCTCACAACAAGGAAGTAGATGAAGAAGAAGAAGCCAGAAGAAGTGAAATTACAAGATTAACAAATAGAGATTTCAATCTCTATGTACAAAGGCTTAAACTCTCAAACAGAAGAGTGTGGAGGAACCCAAGCAGACAAGAATCTTCACTGGAAAGAAGCTATGCTTTTGAAAAGGAAAAGGATAAGAAGTGGAAACATATTAGCACATTAAGTTGTGATACACTTATCAATTTTCAGTCTGGAGGAATTATTACAAGCGCTTCAAGTGTTGTTGATTTATCTGAGATGGTTAGATCAAAAGCGCTCTGGTTAAAGATGTTTTCAAATCTGAAGCAATTGACAAGTAATTCAAGAGGAGGTATTGGACACAGGGATGCTGAATATCTAAATATGTCATATGTTGATCCTTACTCCTTAACTGAAATTGGAGGTACTTTAACTTCTGAAAACCTGAACAATTTACTAGTTGTTGATATAGTTATAGATTGTCATGATGGTTTTGACAAGAAAGAAAAGCTTCTGTACTTCATGAAAGATGGTAGTGTGAAGATTTTATCTATTCAAGATCTGCTGATGAAAACTACACAGGAACTGAAATATGTTCATTATCTTTTAAGATCGAAGAATCAAATGTGCAAGGAATGGAGTGACATGATTTTGTCAACAATAAGAAGAAGACTGAATGGAAACAGTAATTTCAATGGTAATTATACTCCCATGTACTTAAATCAAAGAGGTCAGGATGTGGAAATGCAAAGGGGTACTGCTGTTAAAGAAGTAACTTTTGGCATGACTCAACTTACTCTCAATCCTGATGGGAAGGAAATTGCTTATCTTTTGCTTGAAGAGCATAGTCTTCAGAAAAGCTCCATATTGAATCTCAGAGCAGCTATCCACCAGATTAATGAGGAAGATGAAGAACTCAGAAATCTTAAGGAAAGACTAATTCGAATTCTTGAATAAAAAGAAGAAAATTTGTTATCCAACTTCTTGAAGATGAATCTGTTCTATCAAAGAATTTAAACAGATAAGTTGTTGCTGCAGATTCTGTACATTTTGTATATATGTTTTTGACATCATTGAATCTTAGGAATCTATACTTTATTTCACAAAGTATGAGATTGGGGGAGATTGTTAGATCAGAATTCAATGATCGTCAGGAGCTAGACTCAACTGATCAGGATTGCTGACGTCATCAGGATTACATGGTCGTCAGGATCAAGATACATATCAGGACTGGGATCAGGATTGATCATCAGGACTGGAACCTGATCAGGATTCCTACTTCGAGTTATATTTGGAGTCTAGTTAAACATGGAAGTTTACTCTGTCGGTTCCTGGTTTGTAGTATGTAGCTATCAATTATGGATATGTTTCAATCTTTGTAATTGATTAGGACTTATCATTGATAGAGAAGCTGTGTAGTATATAAACACAGTTTTGGTTTCGATTTATGAACGTGAACATAATCGATTAGAAGCTCTCAAGAACATAGAATTTCTTGAGAGAGTTTTTGTAAGCTAGCAGCTCTCAAGAACATCAGAATTTCTTGAGAGAGTTTGTAACAGTTTTATATCAGATTTAATAAAGCTGTTATCTTTCTTTCATATTTGTGATATATACATTAAGAAGTCGATTATCTTATACTATTGTATTCAACCCCCCTTCTACAATAGATTATTACTGGGCAACACACCCCTTCCCCCATCACTCACCACGCCAGCAACACTTCCCTTAGGTTGTGTAGTGGATTTTACAACATGTCCTTTTTGAGAAGCACCTGAGGTTGGCTTGGTAGATTTAGACTTTGTGGATTTAGGTCTAGTTGCAGGGGTAGGAGCCTGTTGGGTCACAGCTACAGACTCCATTGCAATAACAGTAGTAGTAGAAGCAGAAATTGAAGTAACATTTAAATTAACAAGTTGAGAAAGTGTTACCTCAATGACTGGCAGGTACACCATCGGGACATCACCATTGTGATTGAGCCTCAATATGTATGTTAGCACCCTCTTTTTTTGAACAAAACAGTCAAACATGGAATTGGGATTAGAGATAACTAATGGTGTTGGACTAACATGGTTGGCCAACATCATTAGAAATCTAGCATAGTAAATGTTCTTTTTCCTAGAATGCTTATCACCCAATTTAGCACCAAGTTCATACATTAATTGAGTGCTAAAGTTATAGTACTTATCAGTGAGAAGCATGGTAAGCAAAATTAGAATGGAGTTAGTTAAAGCATCAAAATTACTGATTTTTCCAGAAAATACTTTAATGAAAGCATCTTCTAAATAGCTCCATTCCCTTACCAAACCTCTCCTAATAATTTTACCTAAATTCTCAGTTGGCAAAGAGTAGTTAATAGAATTAAGCATGTTAACAATTTCAGCATTTGTGGGTAAAGCAAAGCAATTATTCTCAGGAATATGAAGGCATGCTTGCAGAACATCTGAATTGATAACATACTCTTTACCTTGAATCGTGAATTGCAAAGTGCAGTTAGTTCCACTGTACTCACAGGAGGTCCACATCTCCTCTATGATTTCATTATAAAGCGGAGTGGAGTGAAACATAGCATAACTAAGCTTGCAGTTCACCAAGAAATCCATCATCTTGTGAAAGATTTTGTTCGGGCTTTCCTTGACAACAAATGGTATGGAGTAGTTCTTCTCATAAATGAACCCTCCAGAAGACATAAGTTTAACTATGGGCGCCATTGTTGAGTAAAGAAGAGTTCGAACTGTGTTTAGCTTTGAGAGAGAAGAAGTGAGAAAGCCTTTGGAAATTTGGAGAATAAGATAAAAAGAATTGAAGAAAGCAAAAATGCTTAAATACTCCCCCAAAATTTCTCAAAAATTAAATCCAATAATAATTATAAATTACTGGATTGGCTTAAAAGTTAACCGTTACAATTAAAATATGACCATGATTTATACTTACAGGGGCGTATGTATAGATCGTGGTAAAAAAAAGGCGTGCAAATTTCAACGGTTAGATTAACAGCGCTATATCAACGAATCAGAAATGGGCGTTTAAGGTCCAGCCTATTTCGTTGATAAAGCTGCATTCCGTTGACATAAAAGAGCTGTCAACGGAATACCCAGAAAAATGCTAAGACTGGCAACGGAATAAGACATTCGTTGACATAGTAATTTTGACTTAGACAAAATTTCACTTTTTCCTGAGAAAATTAACTCACAGAAAATCATAGCAAATTCCTGGCTGCTATATAACTTGCAAAAATCTCAAAAAATAATTAAGAGAAATTTAGCATACCTAGCTCACTTACTAATCTTGAGAATGTTGATTCATCAAGTGGCTTGGTAAAGATGTCTGCAAGTTGTTGTTCACTTGGAACAAAATGTAACTCCATAGTACCATTCATAACATGTTCTCTAATGAAATGATACTTGATGTCAATGTGCTTGGTCCTTGAATGCTGCACTGGATTCTCAGTAATGGCAATGGCACTAGTGTTGTCATAGAAAATAGGAATTTTCTCAACTCTTAATCCATAATCAAGTAGTTGATTTTTCATCCATAAAATCTGTTCACAACAACTTCCAGCTGCAATGTACTCAGCCTCAGCTGTGGAGGTAGAAACTAAGTTTTGTTTCTTTCTAAACCATGATACAAGCTTATTTCCTAGGAATTGACAAGTGCCAGTTGTGCTTTTCCTGTCCATTTTACATCCTGCATAATCTGCATCTGAATAACCAATTAGTTCAAAGCCAGATCCTCTAGGAAACCAAATGCCAAGGTTTGGTGTTCCTTTGAGATATCTGAAAATTCTTTTAATAGCAACTAAATGGGATTCCCTAGGATCAACTTGAAATCTAGCACATAGACATGTAGCAAACATAATATCAGATCTACTAGCTGTTAAATATAGAAGTGAGCCTACCATGCCTCTGTAACTTGAAATGTCCACAGATTTTTCCTTAGTATTCAATTCAAGTTTTGCAGCAGTAGGCATGGGAGTTTTGGCAGGAGAGCATTCCATTAAATTAAATTTCTTTAACAAATCATGAATGTACTTTGTTTGACTAATGAAAATGCCTTCCTTAACTTGTTTCACTTGGAGACCAAGGAAATAAGTTAATTCTCCCATCATGCTCATTTCATATTTACTTTGCATAAGCTTGGCAAACTTTTGACAAAGTTTTTCATCTGTAGACCCAAAGATTAAGTCATCTACATAAATTTGAACAAGTATAGTAGAGCCATTCACAATCCTATGAAAAAGAGTTTTATCTATAGTACCTCCAGTGAAGTGATTCTCAAGAAGGAACTGTGAAAGTGTGTCATACCAGGCTCTAGGTGCTTGTTTCAACCCATAGAGTGCTTTGAGGAGAAAGTATACATATTCTGGAAAATCATCATTTTCAAAACCAGGAAGTTGACTCACATATACCTCCTCTTCCAATTCCCCATTTAGAAAAGCACTCTTCAAATCCATTTGATAGACTTTAAAATTGGCATGGGCTGCATAGGCTAGGAAAATTCGTATTGCTTCTAGTCTTGCAACAGGAGCAAAGGTTTCATCAAAATCAATTCCTTTTTCCTATGAGTAGCCCTTAGCAACCAATCTTGCTTTGTTCCTTGTGACTATGCCATTTTCATCCATCTTGTTTCTAAACACCCATTTTGTGCCTATAACACTCCTGTTCTTCATTACGTTGATAGTGTAATCTCCATTCCGTTGACATGTCTTCACTTAGGCAAAAGTGTGACGCCCTCCAAACCCGGGGTACAGATTTGAGGAGTCATCCGACCAACGGAACACTATTTAACACATGCATAATATATAAAGACACAAATACCCCTTAACCAAGACCGCATCCATATTATGGCAATGAACACAAGCTACTACAATCTTTTATTAATACAATACCAGTTTTATCAGAGTTATTACATCACAACTAAAGTTCAAATCTAGACATCTAATCTAGAAAAGCAAAACCACAACTACCCTGCCAATGACAATGACTCGAGGGGCTCTCCTGGCTGCTGGTGAACTATCGGTCACGCTATGCCAACTCATACTCTCGCTTTACTGGAATATGGTTAGAAAACAACAAGCAAGAGTGAGCCAAAATTGCTCAACTAACATCATATGAATCATTTCTATCACAGTTGTAAGGATATGAATTTATGATATCAGAATTAACAATATTTAGCTAACACATGCTGTGTATCAATAACAATTGAAGAAAAGAATTAGAATTTGGCTTATACATTTTATTCAAATCAAAGGTTGTGCTGCTGGCCAGCCACGCATCAACCCCGGACTAGCTCACAGCATAGTCCTCTACTGGATCCTAGGCCAAACTGGGCCTTAAGTTATTCCAACCATAAATATGGCCCGACCAATTACTGGTCCATTTTAAAAACATGCCAAATCTATCATAGGGTATAAACAATAACATGCTCAATAAGATAAACTCAATGTATAATAATTGCAAAAGAGCTTCAACTGCTCAGTATCAAATGAAGATCGATAAAGAATCATGGAATAATTTCAATGGTACAGTGTACTCATTCAATAAGGAAATCAAGATTGGTAATCGATAATCAATGACCGTAATCAATAGTCAAGATGGAAGTCAAATGATCAATGGTTGTCAATAATAATCAAAGGATGATAAACAATAACCAAATGGTGGTAAACAATAATCAAGTGACTTGGAAATAAGGGTTTCTGATGCAGATCAAATCAAAGAATCAAGAATCTCTAAGGAAATGGAATCGGTTGTCCAAATGCGGTTAAAAGATTGATAATTTGAATTGTTCTGGGGATAATAGTATTCAAGTATTCGAGACAATAATAATTTTTATCACAAGTAAAGGCACAGATACTTGCCTGGTCTAAGCTGCTGTCGGATCGACTCTGCTCACTCTACCTTTCCCTTTCCCTTGCTCCGGGAACTCGATTCTATAATTAAACAACTCATCACAATAAGTCTAACTATTCTCGTTCTACTCTCGACACTTATTCAATCAATAATCACATTTAAACAAGTAACCGGTTACGTATCGGACGCCCGGTATGATTTATAATATTTAAAACTCAGATATTAGCCCTAGTACGGGCATATACGAACTATAAAACACATTACACAACTCATACGAACCATATAGCACTTATAAATATTTTTAAAACATCAAACGAAACTTATTAGAATTTTAAATAAGTCATTACTAATTTTTAAATCAAAAATCGGATTTTTAAATCCAATATAAACATTTAAATGCAAATAAATCAATTAATAAAATTAATTGACACTTTTTAAATGCTCAAACTATTTTTAAATAAATAAATAGGCTTGAAAATAATTAAACTGAATTTAAATTAATTAAATCTAATTAATAATTAATTTTTAAGAATTAATTGATTAAAAGAATTAACCAATTAATTAATAAATTAATTATTAATTAAAAATTATTAAAATAATTAAGTTTAATCAATTTTCGGTTTTAAAATAATAAATATAATTTATCAGAATTTTTCTGATATTAAAATATATTTTTAAAATAAGAATATGAATTTTTAAATTTTTTAAACTATTTTCGAATTAATTTTAAAAATAAAATTCAAAAACAGTTTTCAGAAATCGAATTAGGGTTTTGAAGATTGAAACCGGGTCAAAATAACGGGTAAACGGGTCGGGAAGAACGAATTCGGGTCGCCAAGAACAACCCACCGGATTCTGGGTTTTCCAGAATCCGGCCGGTGTCCGGCGGCCGGAATTCTTCGATTCCGTCCAAACATAAACAAACTCAGAGGGCTTTTGTTCGCCTTCTCAATACAAACACAACCAACACACCATATCGACTGTCCCATGCCGGAATCGTGCCCAGAATTCGTTCAAAGAACTCGTCGGCGACGATTTCGGCCGGAAACCCGATCTACTTAATTTCTACATGAAACTCAAAGATTAATATACCCAAACTAAGCTTATAACTCATACAATCAAAACCCCATATCATAACTAATGTCAGATCAACAGAAAGAACGAACGAAGTAAAAGAAAATTTCGGGTCGAAAACCCGAAAATCAAACCCATCAAAATTGAACTCGAACATGAAATTAAATCATGGATTCTTGCTATTTAGAACCCTAGGAACAAGTTAGAAGCAACCAATTGAACGGAGAATCAACAGATTGAAAATCCCCAAATCGACCAAGAACCCTAATTTAAATTCAAATATTGAAAAATTCATATAAAATCGAAAACTTACCAGATGATGATGAGGTTGGAAGATTCTGAAACTAGAAGTCAAGAGCTTTGATTTGAGTACAAGAACTTCAGATTTGGATTTCAATAACACCTTGAACGAATGGATTAATCTTCAAGAACACGAAGAACACGGTTCAGGGATTTTTATTATTTTGAGAATTAGGGCTGCAGATTATGATAGGTTTAAGGTTCGATTCGTCTTTTTATATTTTTGGAAAAATAATACCCCAAACAACATTTTTGGATCGATATAGATCCACTGGTTCGTTTAAAAACCCTAATTAGGTTAAAAACACGTTTTACGAGGAATAATCAGTTAAAAAGGTTGATGATCATCCAATTGATATGTATATACTTATGTAACTAATGCTCAAGAATACTGGGTCTATAACAAATGTAATATTGATATAAAACTATATATCCGTCCCCTTAAACAATTAGGGTTCAGAACAATTTTTTCTTTTTGAACAAAACGAATTATTCTTGCAGAATCAAATAGGTAGGGATGAAATGATACGAATATCTCTCCCGATAATGATTCGAATACGAAGGATGAAGAGATAATAATTAATGTACGAAATTCCAATGGGGCCATTGAATTATCAAAACGGGGCTCAGATTTGAAGAAAATTCCAAATGACGAAATATTTGAAAGGGACTTTTGACTCACCAATTAGCACATAATCACACAATAATTATCATTTAATAATATCCCAATACTCCACAATAAATATTTTTATGTTAAATATATCATTTATTTAAATAATAAAATTTACGGATATTACATCCTTCCCCCCTTAATAGGATTCTGTCCTCAGAATTAGATCAAGGAAACAACTGGGGATACTTCTCTAACATCTCACTCTCTAACTCCCAGGTAGAGTCTTCTACCTTAGGATTCTTCCACAAAACTCTCACTAACGCTACTGTCTTATTCCTTAGTACTTTCTCCTTACGATCCAATATCTGAATCGGTCGTTCTACATAAGATAAATCTGCCAGGACCTCTATGGGTTCATACTCTATTACATGATTCGAATCTGGTCGATACCTCTTAAGCATAGATACATGAAATATATTATGAACGTGCTGCATATGCGGCGGCAATGCTAACTCGTAAGCTACCTTGCCCACTTTCTTCAAAATCTCAAACGGTCCAACATATCTCGGACTCAACTTCCCTTTCTTTCCAAACCTAACTAATCCTTTCCATGGTGAAACCTTTAGTAACACTTGCTCTCCTTCTTCGAATCCCACATCCTTTCTGGCTAGATCCGCATACTTTTTCTGTCGGTCCTGAGCTGTTATCAATCTTTTTTGAATCAATTGAACCACTTCCTTTGTTCGTTGCACTAGTTCTGGTCCCATCATCTTCTGTTCACCAACTTCTTCCCAATACACTGGAGATCGACACTTTCGTCCATACAAAGCTTCGTAAGGTGGCATTCCGATGCTCGCGTGAAAACTATTATTATATGAAAATTCCACCAAGGGTAGATGATCGTCCCAACTGCCTTCAAAGTCAAGTGCACATGTCCTAAGCATATCTTCAATAGTCTGAATTGTCCTTTCACTTTGACCGTCCGTCTGCGGATGATAAGCCGTACTCATTCTTAACTGTTGCCCAGTAATAATCTATTGTAGAAGGGGGGCTGAATACAATAGTGTAAGATAATCGACTTCTTAATGTATATATCACAAATATGAAAAGAAAGATAACAGCTTTATTAAATCTGATATAAAACTGTTACAAACTCTCTCAAGAAATTCTGATGTTCTTGAGAGCTGCTAGTTTACAAAAACTCTCTCAAGAAATTCTATGTTCTCGAGAGCTTCTATTCGATTATGTTCTCGTTCGAATCTTATAAATCGAAACCAAGACTGTGTTTATATAGTGAACACAGCTTCTCTATCAATAACAAGATAAGTCCTAATCAATAACAAAGATAGAAACCTATCCTTAATCGATAGCTACATTCTACAAACCAGGAACAAATAGAATAAACTTCCATGTTTATCTAGACTCCAAATATAACTCGAAGTAGGAATCCTGATCAGCTTCAAGTTCTGATGATCAATCCTGATCATAGTCTGAGTAGGAATCCTGATGATCAATAAGATACTGACGCTTGATCAAATACTGATGACCATGCAATACTGATGACGTCGGCAATCCTGATCAGTTGAGTCTAGCTTCTGACGATCATTGAATTCTGATCTAACAATCTCCCCCAATCTCATACTTTGTGAAATAAAGTATAGATTCCAAATATTCAATGATGTCAAAAACATGTATCAAAATGTACGAGTATCTTCAGAAACAACTTATCTGTTTAAGCTTTTTGATAGAACAGATTCATCTTCAAGAAGTTGGATAATAAACTTTCTTCTTTTTCTTCAAGAATTTGAATCAGTCTTTCCTTAAGATTTCTGAGTTCTTCATCTTCCTCATTAATCTGGTAGATAGCTGCTCTGAGATTCTGTATGGAGCTTTTCTGTAGACTGTGCTCTTCAAGCAAAAGATAAGCAATTTCCTTCCCATCAGGATTGAGAGTAAGTTGGGTCATACCAAAAGTTACTTCTTTAACAGCAGTACCTCTTTGCATTTCCACATCCTGACCTCTTTGATTTAAGTACATGGGAATATAATTACCATCGAAATTACTGTTTCCATCCAGTCTTCTTCTTATAGTTGACAAAATCATGTCAGCCCATACTTTGTACACTTGGTTCTTCCATCTTAACAGATAGTGAACATATTTCAGTTCCTGTGTAGTTTTCATCAGCAGATCTTGAATAGATAGAATCTTCACACTACCATCTTTCATGAAGTACAGAAGCTTTTCTTTCTTTTCAAAACCATCATGACAATCTATAACTATATCAACAGCTAATAAATTGTTCAGATTTTCAGAAGTTAAAGTACCTCCAATTTCAGTTAAGGAGTAAGGATCAACATAAGTCATGTTTAGAAATTCAGCATCCCTGTGTCCAATACCTCCTCTTGTGTAACTTGACATTTGCTTCAGATTTGAAAACATCTTTAACCAGAGTGTTTTTGATCTAGCCATATCAGACAAATCAACAACACTTGAAGCACTTGTTATAATTCCACCAGACTGAAAATTGATAAGTTTATCACACCTTAGTGTACTTATATGTTTCCACTTCTTGTATTTCTCCTTTTCATGAGCGTAGCTTCTTTCAAGTAAAGATTCTTGCCTGCTTGTATTTCTCCATTGTCTTTCATTTGAAACTTTAAGCCTTTGTAGATAGAGATTGAAATCTTCATATGTTCTTTTTGTAATATCTCTTCTTATGGCTTCTTCTTCTTCATCTACTTCTTTGTTGTGACAATCAACAACAGTAGATAAGATTATCAAATCAACCTCTTGCAGAATTTCAGATTCATCAGGATCTTGAATATTGTCAGGATTAGAATCTTCAATTTGATTTGTATTGCTGAGAGTTGATTTACTTGTTTTTCTTCTCAATTCAGGTTCTTCTTCAACAAATTCCTTGTCTTCTTTCTCCATGATATCCTTGATAACAGGATCTGTTAGATTTTGTGAAGCTTCAGGAATTTCTTCAATTCTTAACCCTCTAGACCTTGTCTGTCTAGGTACTGTTTGAGTTGAAGAACCTCTTTTACTTCTTCTAGCACCTCTCCTACCTCTGCTTCCTCTACCTCTAGCAGGAGCAGTATATCTTTCCATTGTCTCTCTTTGTAGTCTCAAGAATTCTTCATGTGAGAGATCTGGATATTCTTCACTTGCTGTAGAGAGTGCTTTTCTTGCATATAATTGTTGAACTCTTTTATCAGTGTGATATAGAGTAACAATTCTGCCATGACCTTCAGGATTCAGGATTATCAATAATTACATCTTCATCACCTTCAGGAATTGTAGCAAGAATGTGTCCATGACCAGGTGTCAGGATTTGATCTTCCGTCAGGATCTGAGATTGCACCAATGTTCTTACTGTCTTAACTCCAGAATCAGAAACATGAGTTGACTGTGTTGTTTGACTTTGAGAAGTTTGGATTGTCTTCATAACAACAGCATCAGAGGTTTCTCCTTGTATTACTTTGTCACCACCATCATCTCCAGTATCATCATCATTATTTCTTAATACTAGATCAGGTGTACATTTTGTCTGAATAACCTTCTCCCCCTTTTTGACATCAGGATTTGACAATAATTGCAAAATTAAGGAAAGAGAGGCTTGAATTTCAGTTACCTTAGTATCCAGAGAATCAATTCTTTGATTGATTGAGGTTTGTTCTGAAACAACAGATTTCACTTGGGATTCCACTACCCTTAGTTGTAAAGTAGTAGGCACCTTTGTAAAATTATTAAAGATATCAGTCCTCACTTTTTCAGTTGAACCCTGGATAGAATCAATCTCACTTTTCAGGCTTTTGGATAACAGAGTAGTAGCCTTCAGATGATTCTTCAAGTCTTGATTTTCAATAGATTTCACTGCATTATAGGCATGTTCAATAGGAGAAGAAAAACTGATAGATTCATCAGATTGGTGCCATGAATTGTTCCATTCATTCTGTCTAAATGCCTCTGCAGGATCAAAGGAAGGAGTAGAAAAATCTTGTCTCTGATCTTTCCCAGTGGAAGCATTGCTAGCCATATATGTACTTGATGAACCAAAATTAGTTCCAAGACTAATTTTGAGTGCTATAGCAAGCTGTTCCTTCTCTTTTCGATTCTCATTATCATCATCACTATCATCAGAAGTATCATCATCAGTACCATGAGTAATATCAGGATCAGGAATAGCAATACCTTTCAGTTTATCCTGTGGTTCTGAGATAGGATGATCCATTGGTCTTGAACGAAGTGGCTGTATCAAAATAGGTTCATTATCAGGAGCACCACTAGCGTCAGGATGAACATCGTCAGGATTTGATATGCTTGCATCAGTATTTGCTACCAATGGTTCTTGTGGAGCTTGAGGTTCAGAAGCTGCTTCAACACTTTGAGTTAAAGGTTCTTGTGTGCTTCCCTCATTGACAATGTTCTCGACCAATCTTTCAACAGAAGCTGTAGCTTTGCCTGCATCTTCACTTTGAGAAGATGGTTCTTGTGTAGCTGGAATGTTGATGTCTTCATTCTCCCTTTGAGAAAATGGTTCTTGTGTGACCATTCCACTAGCTAAGCCTTCACCCAAACTTTGATTGAGTGGTTCTTGTGTGGCAGGATCAACAGTAGCTGCTGAATTACTCTAAAATTCAGGTTCTTGTGGGCTTGATCCTTTCAGCTTCTTCTGTCTCTGATAGACTAACTCTTCTGCATTCCTCTTTTTCTTTGATGTAGGTGTAAGACCAACCAAGGAAGCAGTTGTAGAAACCTTCTCCCAAGAAATTTCTCTAATCTGAGATGGAGAGGCTGGAGAGTCTGATAGAGAGACAACTTTTGTTGTTGCATCAGGAATACTAACATCAGGATTTGCTAGAGCATCAGGAGTAGATGACTCATCAGGATTTGATGTCTGAATATCAGTATCCTTCATTTGCACTGTCAAAGGAATATGATACCTGCTCTTTGATAATTTCCTTGTCTTTTGTGGTTTTGATGAAGGTACCACAGCTTTAGTAGCAGTATCAGCAACTTCCTTGTTCACATTCATCACAGAGGATATAGGTAAGTCATCCTCTGAATCACTTTCATCAATCAACCTTAACTTCCTTTTCACAGGAACATTCTTAACAACCTTATCAGCTTTCTTCACCAGGACCCCTTGTACACCCCCTTGTATCTTCTTTTTAGTGAGTGGTGTAGAGGAAAAATCCTTTGAACCTGATTGCCTTCCAGACACATCAGTTCTAGCTGATTTCTTTGATTTTACAACTAAAGTCTTTTGAGAGACAATAGAGGTGGTTGTTAACTGTTTAGACTGTTTAGGTTGCATGCTTGTGTCAGGAACAAGGTGGGTTGGGCCTTGCCCCATAGCATTAGAAAGTAGTCCATAACGAGTAGGCATTTTCTGATGTAAGAAAAACCTAACCTCATCAGGAATAAAAGCATTTCCGCACAAAATATTTTGCCATATCAGGATTGAAAAAAAATATTCAATAAGATTAAAATAAAATTTTATTTAAGAAAACAAAATTTATTTTAACAATCCTGAATAGCGTTTTGGTTTAAGAAAAATAACCAAATTAATGGTCATAGAATTAAAACACGCTTACCAGCAAACGAGGCAAAAATATTTATGGAAAACTGAACCGTCTCCTTGAGATTGTAAAACTGACCTGCATTCTTAAAACACATTCTCTATAAAAGAGAACTGTTAATCATAACAGCATCTATCTAAAAAAAACCCTCTCCAAAGAATAAAAACTTACCAAAAACTTTTCACCTTGATCAGGATCAAGTTTGGTAGTTGTAGCTATGGGAGTTGAAGCAGGAGTACTGTCTTGCATGTTAAACCTTGTCAGTAAATTCCTTGTGTATTTAGACTGATTAATAAAAACCCCTTCATCAGTCTGTTTAACTTGAAGACCCAGAAAGTAACTCATTTCTCCCATCATGCTCATTTGATATCTTGACTGCATAAGCTTGGAAAACTTTTCACACAGCTTATTGTTTGTTGACCCAAAAATGATATCATCAACATAAATCTGAACTAACAGCAACTCCTTACCATGATTCAAATAAAATAGAGTTTTATCAATTTCACCTCTTTTGAATCCACTTTCCAGTAAGAATTGAGCTAAGGTTTCATACCATGCTCTTGGAGCTTGCTTTAGTCCATAAAGTGCCTTATCCAGTCTGTAGACATGATCTGGATATTTAGGATCAATGAAACCAGGAGGTTGTTCAACATAAACTTCTTCCTCCAGTTCACCATTTAAGAAAGCACTTTTAACATCCATCTGGAAAACCTTGAATTTCTTATGTGCTGCATAAGCAAGAAATATCCTGATGGCTTCTAGTCTTGCAACAGGAGCAAAAGTTTCATCATAGTCAATTCCCTCTTGTTGGGAATACCCCTTTGCAACTAGTCTAGATTTATTTCTGATAATGACTCCATCAGAATCAGTCTTGTTCTTGAAAATCCACTTTGTACCAACAATTGATCTATTCTTTGGTCTTGGTACCAGTTTCCAGACTTCATTCCTTTCAAATTCATTCAGTTCTTCTTGCATTGCAGTAACCCAATCAGCATCTTTAAGTGCATCTTCAACTTTCTTAGGCTCCTCCTTGGATAGAAAGTTATTATATAAACATTCATTCTGAGTTGCACTTCTTGTTTGAACACCTGCATAAGGATCTCCAATTATCAAATCAGGAGAATGATCTTTTGTCCATTTCCTTGCTGGTGTCAAATTGTTTCTTGAAGTAGATGCTCCCCCTGGATTGGTGTTATCTTGATTGAAAGAATTTGATTGATTTGAAGCTCTCCCTGAATTATTGTTATGCCCTCCTGATGTGTTATCAGGATCTTCACTTGAATCAGTATCTGAAGAATTCTGTCCTGATAATTGAGTTGACTCTGAACTTGTAGTTGAATGCCGTTGCTCCCCCTCAACATTAGCACTACTAGTTGTATCACTGTTGTTTGCATCATCAGTATTAGCACCATCAGTACCTGGTGAGTCATCAGGATTTGGTGACCCATCAGTATCTGATGAATTGACAGGATCTGATTCAATTTCTTCAGGTTCCTTGGAAGCTTCATTTTCAAATAACAATCTATCATGCGAGTCTTCAATGATTCCAGTTATCTTCTTATCATCAAAAGATACATGAATTGACTCCATGACAGTTCTTGTTCTCAAATTAAAAACTCTGAAGGCTCTTGATGTAGGATAACCTATGAATATTCCATCATCAGCCTTTGTTTCAAATTTCCCTAGCTGTTCAGGATGAGTTCTGAGAACAAAACATTTACAGCCAAACACATGCAAATGCTTCAGACTTGGTTTCTTCTCCTTGAGTGACTGATAAGGAGTGACACCATGCCTGTTTATCAATGTGAGATTTTGTGTATAGCATGCTGTGTTGACTGCTTCTGCCCAGAAATATGTAGGTAATTTAGCTTCTTCCAACATAGTTCTGCCAGCTTCAATAAGAGTTCTATTCTTCCTTTCTACTACTCCATTTTGCTGAGGTGTGCCAGGAGCAGAGAATTGTTGAATGATTCCTTTGTATTTGCAGAACTCTTCCATCTTTGAATTCTTAAATTCAGTACCATTATCACTTCTCAGAATCTTGACTTTGTACTTTGTGGTTGTCTCAATCATCCTCACATGATCCAACAGAACTTCAGGAGTTTCATCTTTTCTGTGCAGAAAATACACCCAGGTGAATCTAGAATATTCATCAACAATTACAAGAGTGTACCTTTTCTTACTGATGGACATGATGTTGACTGGACCAAACAGATCAAGATGTAGCATGTGATATGGTTCTTCAATAGAGGATTCTGATTTACTCTGGAATGATGTCCTTCTTTGTTTTGCTTTTTGGCATGCATCACAGAGTCCATCAGGTGTATATAAGACATTAGGTAATCCTCTTACTAACTCTTTCTTTACCAACTCATTGATGTTGCTGAAGTTGAGATGAGAAAGCTTCTTGTGCCAATTCCAACTTTCATCTACTGAAGCTTTACTGATGAAACATGTAGGGGAGCCATCAGTATCTGAGAGAATGTTGGCTTCATATATGTTACCATGCCTGTAGCCAGTTAGTGCTATCTTTCCTGTTGCTTTACTGACTACTTCACAATGTGTGGAATAGAAATTGACATGATAACCTCTGTCAGTGATTTGACTAATACTCAACAAGTTGTGTTTTAGTCCCTTCACTAGAGCTACTTTTTCAATGATGACATTTCCAATGATTATATTGCCATATCCCAAGGTTTGTCCAATGTTGCCATCTCCATAAGACACAGTTGGGCCAGCTTTTTCCTCATATTCTGATAACAGGGCTTTGTTTCCAGTCATGTGCACAGGACATCCACTATCCATGACTAACACATTTTTCCTTTTACCCTGCATCAGAATAGTAAAACACTAGTCAGAATGTTTAGGAACCCACACTTGTTGGATTCCTTGTTCATGCATTTTATTAAATTTAACAGCAGAAGACTTTTTGACTTTAGCAGTCCTGACAGGATTTACTCCATCAGGATTTGCTTTGTCAGTATCAGTATTAACAAAAGCATGCTTCACTATGACATTTTCAGTTCTATCAGACTTTGTACTACTTTCAAACTTAGGCAATGGATCATAAAAGTTATAGTACAAATCATGATACTCTTTACATGTATAAATAGAATGCCATAGACTACCACAATGAAAACAGGAATTCTGTGGTTTGTAAAATACTGATCTATTCCTAACATCAGACTTAGGAATTTCAGCAATTTTCTTCTTACTCTTTTTACAATCAATAGCAAGATGATTAGAGTTACCACAGTTAAAACAACTCTTTCTAGGTGCATTTGGGATATACTTATAACCATTTTCTTTATTGATCCCAATTTTACCATTCCTGTTTCTCTTAACAGTAGCTTCCTCTTTCTTATCTGTAACCTCACAGATTTTATTCTTAAGCTGTTTCTGAGACAATAGACCTACATTCTTAGTGACTTTGTTCATGACAGGTTTAGACTTTATAAGTTTAATTCCTTGAGTAGAAGAAGATCCGTTTTCAAAAGTAGAATTGGAATCCTTACCAAAAACAAAATTAACAGGAGTAATCTTAGATTTGGTTGAGTCTATAACATGTCTATAGGTCTTTGGACTGACTGTCTCATCAATGACAATTTTCTCTGCTAATTTCTTATCTTCATCTGACTTATATCCTAGACACTCTTTCCAATTCTTAGAGGTATTAATCTCATGAAATTTCCTACCAAAGTCTGTCCAGGTTCTGATTTTCTCATTAGCATATTCAAGTTCTTTTTCAAGGGAAGTACATTTAGATGTCATCTCTAAGTGCATGTGTTTAGCATTATCACATTCTTTTTGTACTTCTTGCATACGAGAAAATTCAGCTTCTAATATCTCATTCCTCTTTCTAAGGTCAGACATCTCAGATAAGATTCTAGTATTCTCAGCAGTTTGACTTCTAAAGCTAATATGTAATGACTTTAGAAAACGTCTTAACTCAGAAGCATTATCAGTATCAAAATCAAAGATAGTATTTAGTACCTTATCATCAGGAGCAGCAATTACATCAGCATTGGCCATTAACGCATAGTTGACTACCTCAGTATCAGATTCTGAGGAAGAGTCCATCCAATCCTTGCTTGATGTGATGAGTGCCTTTGTCTTGTTGCATTCAGAAGCAAAGTGACCCATACCATTACACTTGTAGCATCTAACCTTTGACTTGTCAAATTTGCTACCCTTGCTGTCCTTTTTGATATACTTGTCTTTGTCTGCTTTGAAGGTCTTTTTCTGAAAGTTGCCTTGTCTTCTATTCTTCCTGAACTTCATCCTTCTGAAGTTTCTGACAATCATAGCAACCATCTCTTCCATGTCTGAATCAGAAGATTCATCACCAGTATTGGCATCAGGATTGCCATCAGTATCTGATGAAGAGTCGTCAGGATCTGACTCAGCTACTCTTGATTTACTTCTAGAGACCTCCATAGCTTTTCCTTTTGATTTAGCCTCTGCTTTCAAAGCAATTGACTTTGCCTTGCTGCTTTTCTTGTTCTTCCTCTGTTGAACTTCAAGATCATGAGTTCTTAGCATCCCATAGATCTCATCAAGAGACACAATGTTCAGATCATACTGGTGTCTAATGATTGAGGTCTGAGTATCCCATTCTTCAGGTAAAGCTCTAATAAATTTGGTGTTTGAATCTTCAGTTTCATATACTTTGTCAACTAAGGATAAGCTGTTCAATAGTGTCAGAAATCTATCATATAGATCAGTCAGGCTCTCTTCAGGTCTTGCATCGAATTGTTCATATTCTTGAATCAATAGAGCCCTTCTGTTTTTCTTGACAGATGCAGATCCCTGGCACTGAGTTTCCAAAGTATCCCAGATTTCTTTTGAAGACTTGCATGCAATCACTCTGTTTGACATGACAGCATCAAGGCTATTATGCAAGATATTCTTTATCTTTGGTTCCCTGAGTACATGAGCTTTTTCTTCTGGAGTCCATTCAGCTTTAGCTTTGACCACATAATGTTCTGGTACAGTATCTGTTCGTTCTACGAACTTTGTTGGTATATATGGTCCATCACGAATCCTGTCCAAGTAGTCAGGATCCATAGCCTCCAGGTACATCAGCATCTTTACCCTCCATGTAGGATATTCTGATATCTTTAAGATGGGAATCTTCATGCTTTCATACTTGGTTGTCGACATCTTTAGATCGTATCTGATTCAGAATTAAATCAGTTTGCTCTGATACCAATTGTTGCCCAGTAATAATCTATTGTAGAAGGGGGGTTGAATACAATAGTGTAAGATAATCGACTTCTTAATGTATATATCACAAATATGAAAAGAAAGATAACAGCTTTATTAAATCTGATATAAAACTGTTACAAACTCTCTCAAGAAATTCTGATGTTCTTGAGAGCTGCTAGTTTACAAAAACTCTCTCAAGAAATTCTATGTTCTCGAGAGCTTCTATTCGATTATGTTCTCGTTCGAATCTTATAAATCGAAACCAAGACTGTGTTTATATAGTGCACACAGCTTCTCTATCAATAACAAGATAAGTCCTAATCAATAACAAAGATAGAAACCTATCCTTAATCGATAGCTACATTCTACAAACCAGGAACAAATAGAATAAACTTCCATGTTTATCTAGACTCCAAATATAACTCGAAGTAGGAATCCTGATCAGCTTCAAGTTCTGATGATCAATCCTGATCATAGTCTGAGTAGGAATCCTGATGATCAATAAGATACTGACGCTTGATCAAATACTGATGACCATGCAATACTGATGACGTCAGCAATCCTGATCAGTTGAGTCTAGCTTCTGACGATCATTGAATTCTGATCTAACATTAACTCGGTGCCCAAACACTCTTGAAAACTCCTCCAAAATCTTGAATTGAATCGAGGGTCTCTATCAGACACTATCGATACTGGAACTCCATGCCGTAATATGATTTCTTTTATGTAAATATGAACTAACTTATCTAGCGAGAATCTCTCGTTAATCGGAAGAAAATGCGCAGATTTCGTCAATCGATCCACAATAACCCAGATGGCATCATGGTTAGGGCTGAGCAAAAAAAAATCAAACCGCCCGAACCGGACCGGACCGAACCGACCAAACCGCATTTTTCGGTTTTTTGGACAGTTTGGTTTGGTTTAGGTTTGGTAAAATAATAAACCGTTATTTTCTGGTCCGGTTCGGTTTTCATATCTAGACCGACCGTTTAGGTCGAACCGGACCGTTTCAGTTTTTATTAATATAATATATTATATTTAATAATTTAATTTTAACCTCACATATTTCTTAGACTTTCTAATTTTTATCCAAACCTAAGACTAACACATTACATCGCCTCCAGGCTCCAGGCTCTCTTTCTTCTTCCATCGTTCTGTACTTCTGTTCTCACTTCTCCACTCCAGACTCCATTCATCCAGATTTAAGGTACTTTATTTTATTTGACTTATTTATTTATTTATCTATCTTATATACATGTTGAAATGGGTTCTTGTCTCGTGGTTTCTTTACTTGAAATCTTGAGTCATGAAATTTATTGTGTGAATCTTGATATTGAGTTTGGTTGTACTTAAATCTTTCAATTTGTAGTGTTTATATCACTAAAGTATTCATTAAAATATCCAAACACACTTTTTTTGGTTGAGAACTTTTAGCAAACACTTGGTGTGTAATGTGCAGGTGATAAAAATGACAAGTCAGAATGATGAAATTAGTGAACCTATTACAAACGAAGCTCCACACGATGTGGCAATTGCTGAACCTGATGTTACTGCGGATAAAGAACCAGCAGAACCTCCTACACAAGCTCAGGTTCAATCTCAAGGTACAAAAAAGAGAGCACTTAGATCAGGCATTTGGGAAATGTTTACTGAAGATAAGGTAAGAAAAATTGCATCTTGTACCTATTGCAATAAGGAATATGTTCATGATAGTAAAACTAATGGGACAAGTACCTTATGGAATCATGCTAAAAAGTGTCCAAAAAATCCGTCTAAGAGAGCAAATAAGAATCAACCTATACTTTCATTTGAAATGAAAAAAGAGGGGTCAGGAACTCTCAAGGGTCATATTTTCAGTGCTGAACGTTGTAGGCAGGCCTTAGCTAATATGGTCATACTAGATGAGTATCCCTTTCGATGTGTTGAAGGTGTAGGTTTTATTAGATATAGTAAAGAATTAGAGCCTAGGTTTAACCTCCCATCAAGGTGGACAGTGGCAAGGGATTGCATAAAGGTGTTTAAAGAAGAAAGGAAAAAACTTAAACATCTCATGAATGGTAGAAGAATATGTATGACTACTGATTGTTGGAGTTCAAACCAAAAGATGAACTACATGTGCTTAACAGCCCACTGGATAGATGATGAGTGGAAACTTCATAAAAAAAATTTAAATTTTCGTCGTATAACAAGTCATAAAGGGAAGATACTAGGAAAAGCAATCGAAAAGTGCATGTTAGAGTGGGGGGTTGATAATATCTTGACATTAACAGCTGATAATGCCTCTGCAAATGACTTGTTACTTAGGCACTTAAAAGAGAAGACAACAAACTGGAAGTCATGTGTCTCTAACAATGAATTTCTGCATGTTCGTTGTTCTGCCCATATCCTTAATCTAGTTGTAAAAGCTGGTTTGAAAGCTGAAATTAAGTCCATAGAAGTAATTAGAAATGCTGTCAAGTATGTACGTGCTTCTGCTAGTCGTTTTGATACTTTTAGAACTTGTGTTGAGATGGAGAAAATTGATTCCAAGTGTATGCCAACAATGGATGTTGATACACGTTGGAATTCGACGTATCTTATGTTAGAGAGTGCTGTTAACTTTGAAAAAGCATTCGAAAGATTAGAAGAAGAAGATAAAGGTTATAAGGCTTATTTTGATAAATTGGGAGGAACACCTACTAAAGCTGATTGGACTTGTGCTAGAGTTTTTATTGAATTTCTGAAGCTTTTTTATGATTGCACGGTGAAATTTTCAAGTTCATTATTTGTCACTTCTAACTTATTTTTCCGTGAAATGCTTCAAGTGCATGATATGTTGAAATGGATGATACACTCAAGTAATGATGAGGCTCTGGCAAGTATGGAAATTAAGATGAAAATTAAGTATGACAAGTACTGGGGCACTTATTCTGATTTTAATTACATGTTATTTGTTTGTATTGCATTAGATCCAAGATACAAGATGAAGTATGTTAGGTGGAATATAAAACGGCTGTGTGAAAATGAAAGTGAGAGGAGCAGTATTATTACTACCAAGGTTGAGGAGGCACTTGAAAGATTGTTCAGGTTTTATGAATCTTCAAGTGTAAATCGTAATTCAACTTATGTTTCAGAATCTAGGGGAGTCAGAGGAGATACTATTGCATCTGCCGAGGGGATGGACATGTATGCGATACTAGAAGAAGAGAGGTCAAAACAATGGGAGATGGATATGATTGCAGAAAATTCAGATGAGAATAGAAGTGAGCTAGAACTGTTTATGCTAGATAGGATTGAGGCGCAAACTAAAGATTTTGATATACTATTATGGTGGAAAGTTAATACGCCTAAATATCCGATTCTTTCTAAAATGGCACGTGAACTGTTGGCTGTCCCTGTATCCACGGTTTCTTCAGAATCTGCATTTTCTACTGGAAGTAGAGTCTTGGATACATTTAGGAGTAGTTTGCTTCCTAAAACCGTTGAAAGTTTAATCTGTGCCCAGAATTGGTTAAAGGCTCCTGAAGAACCAATCCACCTTCGTGATATGCTTGTGGAGTTGGAGAAGTATGAAGAGATTGCACAAGGTATCTAATTCTTTAATAATCGCATCAACTGAACTATACTTTTATTGTAATAGTCACTTAATTTTTATTTCAGATTTGGATGCTGCTATGGAGTTGGATGGGAATCATGATAATTCTGGTAAGACTAAGGACCATATTTCTGATAATTCTGGTAAGGCAGCATGTTATTATATTTTCCTTATGAGATGTCTTATTTTTTTTTTATTTTTTTGTATGTCAATTGCAGATTAAAGGCCACAGATTTGATCTTGTTGAATGTTGAGAATGAAGACTACTGGAGTGGATCTTTTTTTATATTTTTGCTAAGACTTTCATATTTTAATGATGTGTAATTTGATTCAAGAACAATATTTTTATTTTGTGAACTACAAGTTTATTTTGTGAACTATAAGGATGTCATGTTAGTAGCAGCAGCCAGCAAGTTTGTAACATTGTCAATATTTTTTTCAGTCCATTTATTTTAAATATTTAGGTGATATTTAGGTTTAAAACCGAAACCGACCGAACCGAACCGTTTAATTGCGGTCCGGTTCGATCTGGTCACAATTTCTAAACGGTCTGGTCCGGTCTCATTTTCAATAAAACCGTCATATATGGTCCGGTCTGATTTGATCGATAAAAACCGACCAAACCGACCGTTGCTCAGCCCTAATCATGGTTAGCCTTCGTTCTAGGTAATCCTATCACAAAGTCCATCGCAATGTGTTCCCACTTCCATTCAGGAATTTCCAATGGTTGAAGTAATCCACTTGGTCTCTGATGTTCCGCCTTGACTCTTTGACACGTAAAGCATTTACTTACCCATTCCACAATCTCTCTCTTCATATCTGGCCACCAAAAGTTCGCTTTAAGATCTCGATACATCTTCGTACTTCCTGGATGAATTGAATACTTCGAGTTATGCGCTTCGCGCAAAATCTCACTTTTCAGTTCCGCTACATTAGGTACCCATATCCGAGAAGCAAATCTCAAGATCCCTTTGTCGTCCGGTTGGCTACATATTTCCTCACCTGTCATCTTACTCACATCATCATTCATAACTTGCTCTTGGCATCTCCGTATCTTCTCTAACAGTTCTGGTTGAAACGTCATGGTATAAATCATCTTTGTCGCATCCTTCGGAGTACTTACTTCGATCTCTAACCTCTCAAATTCCTTGTACAACTCCTTGGCCATCGTCAGGGTATTCGATCTTTCTCTTCTGCTCAATGCATCTGCTACCACATTTGCCTTGCCGGGATGATAGTTGATAGAAACGTCGTAGTCCTTGATTAGTTCTAACCATCTTCGTTGCCTCATGTTCAGCTCTTTCTGAGTAAAGATATACTTCAGACTTTTGTGATCGGTGTAAATTTCACATCTCTCTCCATACAAGTAGTGTCTCCATATCTTCAAGGCAAACACAATCGCTGCTAACTCCAAATCATGTGTAGGATACTTTTGTTCGTGGGGTCTCAACTGTCTTGACGCATAAGCAATCACCTTGTCATGTTGCATAAGTACGCAACCCAATCCTTTGTACGACGCATCACTATAGATTACCAATTGACCTTGATCGTCTGGTAGCATCAATACCGGTGCCGTAGTTAGTCTCCTCTTTAACTCTTGGAAGCTCTCTTCGCACTTATCGTTCCATATGAATCGCTCGCTTTTCCTTGTCAGCTTGGTCATTGGAGTAGCTATCTTCGCAAAATCCTGCACAAATCTCCGGTAATATCCGGCTAATCCCAAGAAACTTCTGACTTCAGTCGGTGTCCTTGGTCTTTCCCAATCTTTCACTGCCTCTATCTTTGCTGGATCCACTTTGATACCTTCGCTGCTCACCACGTGTCCTAAGAAATGAACTTCTCTCAACCAGAATTCACACTTGGAAAACTTCACATATAGTCTTTCTTGTCTCAATGTTTCCAACACAATCCGCAAATGGTCTGTATGCTCTTCTTCTGTCTTTGAGTATATCAAGATGTTGTCGATGAACACCACTACAAACTTGTCCAAATATCTCTTGAAAATCCTGTTCATTAAGTCCATAAAAGCTGCGAGTGCATTTGTTAGTCCAAACGCCATTACTAAGAATTCATAGTGCCCATACCTTGTTCGAAAGGCCGTCTTCGGTATGTCGTCTGGTTTAATCTTCAGTTGGTGATATCCCGACCGTAGGTCAATCTTTGAAAAATGTACCGCTCCTTTCAGCTGGTCAAACAGATCATCTATTCGGGGTAACAGATACTTGTTCTTAATAGTCAGCTTGTTCAATTCCCGATAGTCTATACACAATCTCATGCTTCCATCCTTTTTCTTGACAAATAATACTGGTGCTCCCCACGGCGAAACGCTGGGTCTAATAATTCCTTTTTCTAGTAAATCTTGCAGTTGATCAGCCAACTCCTTCATCTCCACTGGTGCCATTCTGTAAGGGGCCTTAGATACTGGCTCCGCGCCTGGTATTAAGTCTATCGCAAATTCAATCTCTCTATCTGGAGGTAAACCTGGTAATTCTTCCAGAAAAACATCTGGAAACTCATTTACAACTGGAATATCTTCTAACTTAGAAACTTTCTTTTCTATATCTATCACATACGCTAAATACGCCTCACAACCTTGCCTTAATAATCTCTTAGCCTGAATCATCGTCAGGAACCTCTTTCTTTGCCTTTCTCCTCTAAATATTATTTCTTTCTTTTCTAGGGTAATCAAAGTAACCCTCTTATTCTTACAATCAATACTCGCATCATACTCAGTCAACCAATCCATCCCTAATATCACATCAAATTCACCTAACTTAAAAGGTAACAAGTCAGCATAAAAACAATTTCCCAAAATCTCTATCTCACAACGAGGATAATATGAACTGACCGCTATACGATCCTGATTAGCTATCTCTATATTCAACACTCCACTTAAGGATTTCATTACGCAATTCAATCTACGAGCAAACGTTTCAGAAATAAAAGACTTCGTCGCTCCCGAATCTATTAACACTTTAGCTGGAAAAGAATTTACTAGAAGTGTACCTGCCACCACGTCGGAATCTCTCACTTCTTCTCCCATTGACATATTGTAGGTCCTGGCTAACGGCTGGACATTAACAACTGGGGGTGCTTCAATTGCCCGAATCATATTGTTCACGGGTGCTGGGGCTCTGCAGTCCTTAATCATGTGACCTGGTTTCTTACATCGATGACACACAATGCCTATCTTACAATCCCGGGAATAATGTCCCTTCTGGTTGCATTTAAAGCATGTGATATTCAATCGATGGCATATCCCTGGATGTCGCTTCCCGCATGTCTTGCATTTTGGTAGTGGGGGTCTAGAAAGTCCCTACTGACTGTCGGCTGGTAGACGGTTATCTTGTCCTACGCTCCCGGTATCTGGTTTCATGAAACTTGCATTCCTTCCGGGCTGAAATCCTGGTTTCTTATTTGCTTGCCCTTGAAAACTTCGATGTTGCAGTCCCTTATCGGGTATCCCTGCTTTCCTTTTCTTGTTCTCCCTCTCTTTCATGTAAGAATCACTCTCTGTCTCCGCAATCATTGCCTTTTGGACCACCGCTGCATAGGTGTCCAACTCCAATATAGCTATCTTGCTACGAATCCAAGACCTCAGTCCCTGCTGGAACCTCTTGGCCTTCTTCTTCTCCGTATCCACATAGGTTGGAACAAACCTTGACAACTCCGTAAACCTTGTTTCATATTGGGGCACTGTCATACTTCCCTGCTTTAACTTCAAAAACTTTAATTCCATCTGATCTCTCATATAGTCCGCAAAAAAACCTTTCCAAAAACAACTCTGTAAATCTTGCCCACGTAATCAATCCCTCGGGCTCCATAGCCCTACTCGTTTCCCACCAATAACTGGCCTCATTCTTCAGAAAATAGCTTGCATACTCCGTCTTCTTATCCTCTACCATCTCTATCAAGGCAAAAGCCTTTTCCATCTCTTTCAACCATGCCTTAGCCTCTACAGGGTCTGCTGATCCTTTAAATTCTAGAGGTTTTGCTGCTTGGAAAGATTTGAACGTAACCGCTGGTGCTGCTTGCTGGTGATGCTGGTGATGCTAATGTTGTTTCTGCTGTTCTAAGAGCTGTTGCTGAAATGCTTGTTGCTGCTGTGCTAATGCGGTAGTCTTTTGAGTAAGAGTATTTAACAACTGGATTACCATCGGGTCCATGTGGCCCGTGTGAGGTGTATTTTGTTGACCTTCTTGGTCAGAGCTATCAGATGAACGGGTTTGTCGTCTAGGAGCCATATCGCTGATGAATAAACAATAATTGGCTTAATCAAACAGTCCATATAAGAGAAGGAAGGATCACAATTGATATCTCAAAGGTTTACAGATTTTCTCAACGGTGTATGGGTACACTCGTTGTAACAAGTAGAATAATAGTTATGATGCTAGAAATGAATGACAGGGGAATAAATATAGTTCTATAAAAGAGGTTTATCATCCATATATATATATAGGGTTAGTACAAGCGTAGAATGCTTCAAAAGAAAATATATCATGGCTGAACCATAACTGTCGACCAGCAATACAACAAAAATGCAACAACAACCCGAGGCGTTCCTATAAGCCCGGTGCACTGCTGATTCTACAATATGCATCTATATACTAACTATATAGAAACCATATACCCATGTCACATCTGTCTGCTCCTAAAACCTGCTCACAGATCATCTGCTCCTGCCGGCCATTACGGGGGTCCTGAAATCTCTGCAATCTCACTCATCGCATAATCCAAAATCTGTCTCATCCCTGCTACTGTCTCTCCCTCTCGACTAGAAGCTAATCCGTGCAATCGAGTCTCAACCAAGGTCCTCGTAACCCTAAACCTCATCTGAATGTCCCTTATCTGATCTCAAGTCTGTCCCTCTCTCGGATAGCGGCTGCCTCAATCGAACGAATCTTCCCCATCTCCATAACCTGTCCATAAAGGTACTCCCTCTCTCTCTTCACCCTCTGATACACATGGTGTGGAACTGGTGGCTCTCCTAACTGATACAAAGGCCCACAAACTGATGCCTGCGACACTGGTGCTGGGGCTACTTGTCGGAGTGGAACAGGACAAGGTACCTGATCTCTCCTGACTACCGGATGCTGATGCCTAGGCTGATATCGCACTGGCCGAGACGGTCCTTCTCTCTCAACGGGTGTAGGTATCTCTGCTATCGTATCCTCGGAAGGGTCTGAGTCTGAACTAGAACTAGGGGGCTGCACTTATAACCACATTTAATTACTACGCATAATATCCCTAGTTGACCTCCTAATATCCTTACGTGAATTCCTAACTCTCTATGTTATCCTGGACCCTAAGTCCTAACTTGTTTCAAATGCCATAACCTGTTGCTCTGATACCAACCTGTGACGCCCTCCAAACCCGGGGTACAGATTTGAGGAGTCATCCGACCAACGGAACACTATTTAACACATGCATAATATATAAAGACACAAATACCCCTTAACCAAGACCACATCCAGATTATGGCAATGAACACAAGCTACTACAATCTTTTATTTATACAATACCAGTTTTATCAGAGTTATTACATCACAACTAAAGTTCAAATCTAGACATCTAATCTAGAAAAGCAAAACAACAACTACCCTGCCAATGACAATGACTCGAGGGGCTCTCCTGGCTACTGGTGAACTATCGGTCACGCTATGCCAACTCATACCCTCGCTTTACTGGAATAGGGTTAGAAAACAACAAGCAAGAGTGAGCCAAAATTTCTCAGCAAACATCATATGAATCATTTCTATCACAGTTGTAAGGATATGAATGTATGATATCAGAATTAACAATATTTAGCTAACACATGCTGTGTATCAATAACAATTGAAGAAAAGAATTATAGTTTGGCTTATACATTTTATTCAAATCAAAGGTTGTGCTGCTGGCTAGCCACGCATCAACCCCGGACTAGCTCACAACATAGTCCTCTACTGGATCCTAGGCCAAACTGGGCCTTAAGTTATTCCGACCATAAATATGGCCCGACCAATTACTGGTCCATTTTAAAAACATGCCAAATCTATCATAGGGTATAAACAAAAACATGCTCAATAAGATAAACTCAATGTATAATAATTGAAAAAGAGCTTCAACTGCTCAGTATCAAATGAAGATCGAGAAAGAATCATGGAATAATTTCAATGGTACAGTGTACTCATTCAATAAGGAAATCAAGATTGGTAATCGATAATCAATGACCGTAATCAATAGTCAAGATGGAAGTCAAATAATCAATGGTTGTCAATAATAATCAAAGGATGATAAACAATAACCAAATGGTGGTAAATAATAATCAAGTGAATTGGAAATAAGGGTTTCCGATGCAGATCAAATCAAAGAATCAAGAATCTCTAAGGAAATGGAATTGGTTGTCCAAATGCGGTTAAAAGATTGATAATTTGAATTGTTCTGGGGATAATAGTATTCAAGTATTCGAGACAATAATAATTTTTATCACAAGTAAAGGCACAGATACTTGCCTGGTCTAAGCTACTGTCGGATCGACTCTGCTCACTCTACCTTTCCATTTCCCTTGCTCCGGGAACTCGATTCTATAATTAAACAACTCATCACAATAAGTCTAACTATTCTCGTTCTACTCTCGACACTTATTCAATCAATAATCACATTTAAACAAGTAACCGGTTAGGTATCGGACGTCCGGTATGATTTATAATATTTAAAACTCAGATATTAGCCCTAGTACGGGCATATACGAACTATAAAACACATTACACAACTCATACGAACCATATAGCACTTATAAATATTTTTAAAACATCAAACGAAACTTATTTGAATTTTAAATAAGTCATTACTAATTTTTAAATCAAAAATCGGATTTTTTAAATCCAATATAAACATTTCAATGCAAATAAATCAATTAATAAAATTAATTGACACTTTTTAAATGCTCAAACTATTTTTAAATAAATAAATAGGCTTGAAAATAATTAAACTGAATTTTAAATTAATTAAATCTAATTAATAATTAATTTTTAAGAATTAATTGATTAAAAGAATTAACCAATTAATTAATAAATTAATTATTAATTAAAAATTATTAAAATAATTAAGTTTAATAAATTTTCGGTTTTAAAATAATAAATATAATTTATCAGAATTTTTCTGATATTAAAATATATTTTTAAAATAAGAATATGAATTTTTAAAGTTTTTAAACTTTTTTCGAATTAATTTTAAAAATAAAATTCAAAAACAGTTTTCAGAAATCGAATTAGGGTTTTGAAGATTGAAACCGGGTCAAAATAACGGGTAAACGTGTCGAGAAGAACGAATTCGGATCGCCAAGAACAACCCACCGGATTCTGGGTTTTCCAGAATCCGGCCGGTGTCCGACGGCCGGAATTCTTCGATTCCGTCCAAACATAAACAAACTCAGAGGGCTTTTGTTCGCCTTCTCAATACAAACACAACCAACACACCATATCGACTGTCCCATGCCGGAATCGTGACCAGAACTCGTCGGCGACGACTTCGGCCGGAAACCCGATCTACTTAATTTCTACATGAAACTCAAAGATTAATATACCAAAACGAAGCTTATAACTCATACAATCAAAACCCCATATCATTACTAATGTCAGATCAACAGAAAGAACGAACGAAGTAAAAGAAAATTTCGGGTCGAAAACCCGAAAATCATACCCATCAAAATTGAACTCGAGCATGAAATTAAATCATGGATTCTTGCTATTTAGAACCCTAGGAACAAGTTAGAAGCAACCAATTGAACGGAGAATCAACAGATTGAAAATCCCCAAATCGACCAAGAACCCTAATTTAAATTCGAATATTGAAAAATTCATATTAAATCGAAAACTTACCAGATGATGAAGAGGTTGGAAGATTCTGAAACTAGAAGTCAAGAGATTTGATTTGAGTACAAGAACTTCAGATTTGGATTTCAATAACACCTTGAACGAATGGATTAATCTTCAAGAACACGAAGAACACGGTTCGGGGATTTTTATTATTTCGAGAATTAGGGCTGCAGATTATGATAGGTTTAAGGTTCGATTCGTCTTTTTATATTTTTGGAAAAATAATACCCCAAACAACATTTTTGGATCGATATAGATCCACTGGTTCGTTTAAAAACCCTAATTAGGTTAAAAACACGTTTTACGAGGATTAATCAGTTAAAAAGGTTGATGATCATCCAATTGATATGTATATCCTTATGTAACTAATGCTCAAGAATACTGGGGCTATAACAAATGTAATATTGAGATAAAACTATATATCCGTCCCCTTAAACAATTAGGGTTCGAAACAATTTTTCCTTTTTGAACAAAACGAATTATTCTTGCAGAATCAAATAGGTAGGGATGAAATGATACGAATATCTCTCCCGATAATGATTCGAATACGAAGGATGAAGAGATAATAATTAATGTATGAAATTCCAATGGGGCCCTTGAATTATCAAAACGGGGCTCAGATTTGAAGAAAATTCCAAATGACGAAATATTTGAAAGGGGCTTTTGACTCACCAATTAGCACATAATCACACAATAATTATCATTTAATAATATCCCAATACTCCACAATAAATATTTTTATATTAAATATATCATTTATTTAAATAATAAAATTTACGGATATTACAAAAAGTACAAGGCACAGAATATTTATAATTAACCAACCTAATTTGCCTATCTAGTACTTAGTCAACATGACTTAGAAAACCTATACGATACCTACAACACATGCCTATCAAATAATGAAGTATTGTACAGTGCAATTGTTACATTACTCATTTCGTTGATGAGCTACCTGTCAACGGAAGCTGCAAATCATACCATTCCGTTGACAGTTACAAAAGTGACTTAACACAAAATCTACTAAGTGTTTTTATAATTATCATCAAGAACAACATATTCCTAACAGGGGATCCTGTCCTGTGAATGTGCATATGTGTGTGTGATTCACATGATTGTGCAGAGTCAAGTTTATGCTTTAGAGATAAGAAATTAGCAATCACAGTCACATAGCATGTCATGCAGTTAAAATTACCACAGAAAGAATCATGGATAGTGTTCATGCCAACAGAATGGTTACACAGGTTATCAACTTCATTAATGACAGGTTTATTACACTTATGAGTCAAATGATTCACAGATAAGCATTTCTGACATTGTTTCCTAGGAGCATTTGGCACATAAGCATAACTGTTGCCCTTGTTGACACCTACTTTACCATTCCTGTTATGTTTCTTCTTCTTAACAACTTCTTTATTGACCTTAGGACTCTTGACAAGGTTGTCTTTGGTTTCTTTCTGATTTACAGATTTGGGAGAGGAAGAAGTGCCCTTAGCAGCCTCATCTTCTTCAAGTAATTGTTGTTTGATGACCATTAATTCTTCATCAAACTCAACAACACTCTTTTTGAAGATGGGATTTTCAACACCAGACAAAATGGTTGGGACATTTTTGTTTACAAAAGATTCTTTTCCTTTTCCCTTGGCCTTCTTCCTTCCCTTGTCATTCTCATAATCAAAACCAACTCCAACCTTACTGCCTTCAGTGTGTTCCTTGTGATAGGTTTGAACAAGCTCAGAGGAGTTTTTAAAGCTTCTTATCTTTAATTCATTTTCAGCAATTTGTTCTCTAAGAGTTGTTTCTATTTGTTCAGCACAAACTACTTTATTCTTAAGATACTCAATCTCCTTCTTCAAACCATCAAGGCTCACAACCATCAATTCAAGTTCCTCATTCTTTTCTGTGAGCTCAATATTTTTAGCAGTTAGCCTATCAATTTCTTCATTTGCAACTAACATGCTAGTATGAATATTAAACATCTCAGTACTCATGTCTTCAACAGTTTGCTTGTATTGAGAGGGAGTCATATCAAGAGAAGTAAGTATAGGTACCTGATTTGAAGAATCACCATCATCAGAAAATGCCATCAAGGCAAAGTTTGAATACTCATGTTCTTCATCTTCATCATAATCATCCCAGCACTTTCCCTCTGCAATAAAAGCTTTACCCTGTTGTTTCTTGAGTAGAGCTTCATACTTAGCTTCAAGATCTAAGTATGCTTTGTCCTTTTTGATCTGCTTGGGCTTCTTACACTCTGTAGCAAAGTGCCCAAGTTCATTGCAGTTATAGCATCTTATCTTGGACCTATCCACACTCCCAGACTTGTATCCTCCTTTTGTAGCACCAACAATTCCTTTTCCTTTACTGAAGGTGTTTGACCCACTTGATCCACCAGCATTTCCAGCATTAAACTTGGACTTAAATGGATGCTTCCTTTTGAACCTAATGTTAGGATATCTCCTAGCCATATAGGCAAAAGATTTGTTTTCCATTTTTTCCAGTTCATCTATGCTGTAGAATTCACCTTCCTCAGGCAAATCATAGATGACTTGAGACTCATCACCAGTGTCTTCAACTTCCAGCTCTTCAATCTTGACTTGATTGACTTTCAAAGATTCCATTCTTTGACCTAAGTTGTCAGCAATAAGGGCACAAGAGGTGTTGGCCATCATTCCTTGCTTTGCTTGAATGGATCTCTTTTGAAACAACTCTAGCTCATATGTTTTCAAAACACCGTACAACACATCAAAACCAATCTTGGTTAGATCCCTTTCCTTGAGAGAAGAGATTCTTGGTTCCAAGTGATCTGGTAGAGTCAATAAGAACTTCATGTTGAGCTCTTATGTTTCATAGTGTTTGTCATAGAGTTTGAGCTCATTTATCAGCTTGTTGAACCTTTCAAATACTTCTGTGATTCCCTCCTTTGGCTGAGCCATGAAAGCTTCATACTGGCAAACCAGAATCTGCTTCTTGTTCTTTCTCACTTCTGGAGTTCCTTCACATAGCACTTCTATGAGATCCCACATCTTCTTTGCACTACTACAATGAGCAACAGTGCCATACATGTTAAAATCCATAGATTCACAAATAATGAGTTGAAGATGTCCATCTAGTGCTATTTTCTCCTTTTCAGGATCAGTGTATTTAGTAGGGTCTTTAGGCTCATATCTAGCTGGTATTATCTCAGTACCAACAGTTGTTTCAGCAATCTCAATCATTAGAGTGAAGGGACCATGTTTTAGAATGTCTAAGTACATGGGGTTTGAAGCTTTGATGAATAACAACATCTTCTTCTTCCATAGACTGTAGTGTTCCTTGTTAAAGGGGGGAATCTTGATACTGCTTAATTTCTGTGAACTCATTCTTGATCTTTTCCTGTTTGTATATCAACAGCCTGCTCTGATACCACTTGTTAGATACGAATATCACGGAGAAACTAGACAGAGGGGGGGGGGGTGAATGGATAGTTTGAAAGATTTTTGTTTTCTTGAAACTAAAAAACTGTGAAAGATTGTGTTGTATAAAAATGCGGAATGAAATAAAAAGAACACACACAATCACTTTAATCTACTTTGTATTAAGTAAATCAAATACTACAGCTTCCAAAATTTCACAACTGAAATTCTGGCTTCTAAACAAGAACAGTGTTTTCTTGTTTTCTTACAGAGAAAAGAGTGCTTCAATATTTCTATATATTACTCTCTTACTGCTAACAATAGGGTGTACATAATATATATATCATATACAAACTGGTGCACACACCTATTTACACAGTTACCCCTAACTGAAAGTCCAACTTGTCATGCCATAAGAAGTTAACTGTGTCAGGAAGGACCACTTGCTTTCTATAGCCTTTCCCGTTTCTGTAGCTGCTTGTCTCTAATCTTTATCTTCAAGTTTTGTTGTAGATTTGCCATATGTCTTTGGACCACCTTACCGTAACATATGCTTCAGTATTTGTCTCCTTTGAATTCTGGTTCTGTACCTTGATTTGTCTTGTTATAAACGGCTAAGTGTTGACATCGTGAACTCCAGCATATTCTCGATTCTTTAACTTGTCGACATAGAGCATTCTTGACTTTTCTATATGAGGACTTTGTTATATGAGTATTTCAGGAGTATGCGATATAGGCTTTTTGAGGACTTCTCGACATAGCCTATTTGAGGACTTCGCGATACAAGCTACTACAATCTTTTATTAATACAATACCAGTTTTATCAGAGTTATTACATCACAACTAAAGTTCAAATCTAGACATATAATCTAAAAAAGCAAAACAACAACTACCCTGCCAATGACAATGACTCGAGAGGCTCTCCTGGCTACTGGTGAACTATCGGTCACGCTATGCTGACTCATATTCTCGCTTCACTGGAATAGGGTTAGAAAACAACAAGCAAGAGTGAGCCAAAATTGCTTAACAAACATCAATGAATCATTTCTATCACAGTTGTAAGGATATGAATTTATGATATCAGAATCAACAATATTTAGCTAACACATGCTTTGTATCAATAACAATTGAAGAAAAAGAATTATAGTTTGGCTTATACATTTTATTCAAATCAAAGGTTGTGCTGCTGGCCAGCCACGCATCAACCTCGGACTAGCTCACAACATAGTCCTCTACTGGATCCTAGGCCAAACTGGGCCTTAAGTTATTCCGACCATAAATATGGTCCGACCAATTATTGGTCCATTTTAAAAACATGCCAAATCTATCATAGGGTATAAACAATAACATGCTCAATAAGATAACTCAATGTATAGTAATTGCAAAAGAGCTTCAACTGCTCAGTATCAAATGAAGATCAAGAAATAATCATGAAGTAATTTCAACGGTACAGTGTACTCATTCAATAAGGAGATCAATATTGGTAATCGATAATCGATGACCGTAATCAATAGTCAACGATGGAAGTCAAATGATCAATGGTTGTCAATAATAATCAAAGGATGATAATCAATAATCAAATGATGGTAAACAATAATCAAGTGAGTTGGAAATAAGGGTTTTCGATGCAGATCAAATCAAAGAATCAAGAATCTCTAAGGAAATGGAATCAGTTGTCCCAATGCGGTTAAAAGATTGATAATTTGAATTGTTCTGGGGATAACGGTATTCAAGTAATCAAGACAATAATAAATTTTATCACAAGTAAAGGCACAGATACTTGCCTGGTCTATGCTGCTGTCGGATCGACTCTGCTCACTCTACCTTTCCCTTTCCCTTGCTCCGGGAACTCGATTCTATAATTAAACAACTCATCACAATAAGTCTAACTATTCTCGTTCTACTCTCGACACTTACTCAATCAATAATCACATTTAAACAAGTAACCGGTTACGTATCGGACGTCCGGAATGATTTACGATATTTAAAACTCAGATATTTGCCCTAGTACGGGCATATACAGACTATAAAACACAACATACAATTAATATGAACCATATAGCACTTATAAATATTTTTAAAATATCATACGAAACTTATTTGAATTTTTGATAAGTCACGATTAATTTTTAAATCAAAACTCGGATTTTTAAATCCAATATAAACATTTAAATGCAAATAAATCAATTAATAAAATTGATTGACACTTTTTAAATGCTCAGACTATTTTTAAATAAATAAATAGGCTTGAAAATAATTAAACTGAATTTTAAATTAATTAAATCTAATTAATAATTAATATTTAAGAATTAATTGATTAAAAGAAATAACCAATTAATTAATAAATTAATTATTAATTAAAAATAATTAAAATAATTAAGTTTAATCAATTTTCGGATTTAAAATAATACATATAATTTTCCAGAATTTTTCTGATATTAAAATATATTTTTAAAATAAAAATATGAATTTTTAAAGTTTTTAAACAATTTTCGAATTAATTTTTAAATTAAAATTCAAAAACAGTTTTTAGAAATCGAATTTGGGTTTTGAAGATTGAAACCGGGTCAAACTTCGGGTAAACGGGTCGGGAAGAACGAATTCGGGTCGCCAAGAATAACCCACCGGATTCTGGGTTTTCCAGAATCCGGCCGGTGTCCGGCGGCCGGAATTCTTCGATTCCGTCCAAACACAAACAATTCCAGAGGGCTTTTGTTCGCCTTTTCAAGACAAACAAATCCCACACACAATCACATACGTCCCATGCCGGAATCGAGCCCAGAATTCGTTCAACGAATTCGCCGGCGACGACTTCGGCCGGAAACCCGATCTACTTTAATTCTACATGAAACTCAAAGATTAATATACCAAAATGAAGCTTATAACTCATACAATCAAAGCCCCATATCATAACTAATGTCAGATCAACAACAAGAACGAACGAAGTAAAAGAAAAATTCGGTTCAAAACCCGAAAATCAAACCCGACTGAATTGAACTTAAACACGAAATTAAATCATGGATTCTTGCTAATTAGAACCCTAGGAACATGTTAGAAGCAACCAATTGAACGGAGAATCAACAGAATGAAAATCCCCAAATTAATCAAGAACCCTAATTTAATTCGAATATTGAAAAATTCATAATAAATCGAAAAATTACCAGATGATGATGAGGTTGGAAGATTCTGAAACTAGAGATCAAGAGCTTTGATTTGAGTACTTGAACTTTGATTTCTGAAATCAATAACACCTTGAACGAATGGATTGATTATTCAAGAACACGAAGAACACGTTTCGGGAATTTTTACTTTTTGATTATACGCAATGCAGATTATGAAGGTTATAAGGTTCGATTCGTCTTTTTATATTTTTGGAAAAATAATACCCCAAGGAACACTTTTGGATCGTTATAGATCCACTGGATCGTTTAAAAACCCTAATTAGGTTAAAAATACGTTTTACGAGAAGATAATTATCTACAAGGATTGATAATTATCCAAATCAATACATATCATTATATAACTAATGCTCAAGAATACTGGGTCTATAACAAAGGTAATATTGATATTAAACGATATATCCGTCCCCTCAAGCAATTAGGGTTCAGAACAATTTTCCCTTTTTGAACAAAACGAATTATTCTTGCAGAATCAAATAGGTAGGAATGAAATGATACGAATATATCTCCCGATAATGATTCGAATACGAAAGACGAAGAGATATTAATTAATGTACGAAATTTCAATGGGGCCCTTGAATTATCAAAACGGGGCTCAGATTTGAAGAAAATTCCAAATGACGAAATATTTGAAATGGGCTTTCGACTCACCATTTAGCACATAATCACACAATAATTATCATTTAATAATATTCCAATACTCCACAATAAATATTTTTATATTAAATATATCATTTAATCAAATAATAATTTCACGGATATTACATGCCTTGAGCCTAACACCTTCCACTGATGGCTGATTCAAGCGAGCAGGAGGCTAGTTCATCATCCAATCAGGTAATTACCACCAATCTGTCTGAGCTTTCTACTGAGGAATGCAATAGTGCAATTAATGATATGTCCACCGAATTGTATCATATGCGTATTTCTTTTAAATCACTTACTAATGAGAACACCAGGATTAAAACATCTAATCAGTTGTTAAGTGATAGGAATGTTCTTCTGGAAATTCAATTTATTGAGTTTGAGAAAATTAGAGTAGAGTGTCAATTTGCCAAGGATAATTTGCTGACTGTGCTAAAAAGAGAAGAAATTCTCAAAGCACAATTAGCTAAAGAACATGAAACAATAGCTAGATGGACTGATTTAAGGAATGTTGCCACAAACATAATTATGGCTCAAGGTGTGGATACATTCTACAAGGAATCAGTAGGAAAAGATAAAGGAAAACTAGATGTTGAGAATCTAGGAGATGACACGTCTACGGATAGTGATCATCCGTTGATGAGTAACACCTCTACGGATGAGACTTGTCCAAAGAAGTGTACATCCAGTGTCAGTATAGAAAAACTTGAGAAGCTGAACAAAAAGTATGGTCCAACCAGCAAAAATTTTGTTCAGGGAGAATGCAGCAAAACCAAAGCTAAGGATGTCAACATAGGTCACTTGTCCAATAAGCAATTGAAGGGCCAGTTAGAAAACTTAGAGGTCAAGGCTGAGGTGAAAAAGAAAAAGAACAGAAATGGTAAGGTAGGGATTAATAAGCATAACAACTACACACCTGACAAGTATGCTCCTAGGAAAACTTGTGTAAAGTGTTGTAGTGTTAATCATTTATCTACCAATTGCAAAACTGTTAAGAATTCATCTGTTCAAATGCCAATGCTTGTACCCAATATGCCTATGCCTGCTATGCACAACATGTTTGCTGTAACACCCCCAGATCCGGGATCATGAATCTGGGTTGTCACGCTCCATCAATCATACAATACCTGTATCACTTACCATATTCTAATAATACAACTCCAAAGACCCCAATCACTTACGCACACACACTGTAATAACCCGAATTTTTGGTAAAATTAAAACTTTTCTTATTATGATTAAGTGCATCAGTGAATAGTGAATTTGGTGGATGAATAGTGATTTTGAGGGTTAGGAAAATTTTTCATGCCACCTATGTACGAGACGTAGTGTGGATATTCCGAAGTCATATTAGTGATCTACGGAGTAAATAAGTGAATGCAAAGACGATCGGAATTCAAAAATTCCAAATTTTATTTTGGTATAGTATTTGACCGGGCAGCGAATTATATATTATTATATTCAAGAAATGAGATATTAAATTTGAGGATTGGAGGATTTAATATTTTGGAATTTTATTATTTTATTAAAGTCGATTTAAGGATTCGATTGTTGGAATGAATAGTGAATAGGTACTATTCACTGCGAGAATCGCGTAGAGTTTTATTCGCTCTTTTTAGGAAATATTTCGAATCTTTCAAGAGGAACAAGGCAACATCTACAGGATTAAATATAGACATGGAAGTAACATGTAACAATATTAATTCGAGGGATGCAACATTTGGATCATCCATGTGAAAAGAAACGAACCAGTAAAGCTACTTTAACCAAACACATGCATGCGCGACACGTGTCCCTGCTTTGCCACCATGATACTCCATGGCTCGACATGTGTCCTTATGACAAGGATAACTCTTATGACTCACCCCTCTTTTAACAAAAATCAGCATTTCTAGCATAATTAATCAAAACAAAGAAAAGAAAAAGAAGAAGAACTCTCCCCAGATTTTCTGCTCAGCAGAAACAGAGTTCAAAGAAAAATCCATAACTCCATTTATATCCATCCTTAAATCACCAAATTTTGACCATAGCTTTTCCACTCCATGGGTAACATTCGTCCAAAATTTCATGGCCAACAAAGGAGTGTAGCCTAGCCAAATCTCTTCCCCAAGTTGGAGAATCCAAACTGTCCAGTTTCTGTCCAGCGGGAATATGAGACTCAAAACCCTAGCTAGGAAGCTTTAAATTTGGCGATCTATAGCTCAAAAGAAAGATTATGAAGAGTACAAGGTCTGGTAAAAATCTTAGCACCGAACTCTTATTTTTCGATTTGATATGGATTTTACAAGATGAGGATGAATAGTAACTTTTCATGATTCTTGATTTTGTTTCTTAAGGTTTAAGCTTTGTAAGGAGTATCTAAGGCTTGTTGAGTGATTGTAAACACTTGATAGTGTTGTTAGAACATCCAAGGAGGTAAAACCCTAACCCACCCTTTGAGTTCATATGATTTTTGATGATTGTTTTGATGTTATAAGCTTAAGAGATCATGTTTAAGTATTTTAGTTGTTATTTAACTTTGTGAAATATGAGAAATGGTGGGTGTTGGATTGTAGCCACACCCCTGACCTTAGAAAAGTAAAAAGGTTGTTTTTTGAGGTTGTGGATGTATGGTATGCCCGGTGTGGCTTGGTTATGTTGTGACAAAATTGGATTATTCGATTTTAAGCCGTCGTAATGCCCGATTTTCGGTAACTCTACAAACTGCCTATAATCCGAAACCCTAACTGCCTCTTTTGGTTCAGTTATGCACATGAGTGTGTAGAGCTTTGTTTCTAGTTTATGTGAGCGCAAGAATCATGTCATTACGATTTACGGTTTATGAGATATGACCATTTTAGTGAAAGTGGTTCAAGGAATGAGATTGCAGAAATGTACCAACTTTGTGGCTATGTTTGAGACCCTTAAGAGTTGTTTTAAAATATGAAATTTTGTATTGAAGTGTCAAGGTCAGTTATGAAGGTTTGTACGAAGGTTTCGAGTCCAAAAGATTATTTTCCGATTTTATAAAAATGTGTTAGCCGAGGTTGCGCAAGTGAAAACCACTAAGAACATGACTTAGAAACCAATGTTGTAAATGGTTAAGTATACCTTGTATTCGAGGATCGATTTCGGACTAAACCTACGGCTTAAGTAATTGTCGATTAACATGGACTTAGTATGAGCCTATAACGAGCTAGTAATGCCTTGGTTGTGTTTCGCTTACGTATTTAAGCATTGAGTACAAGTGGATTATCCAGGGGATTAATCGTGCGTTTTCTTTGACTTTGTCTAGATTGTCCGGCATCGTCGCGAACCCCTATCACTTCTCGAGCATCAGGCAAGTTTTCAAAACCTATATTACTGTTGTTGTGATAATAACTGTTTTCAATTATGATATGCGATTGCGATACATATAAATTGCATACTTGTTTTCGATTTGCTATGTATAGCAATGCTTGAGGTTATGACTTGAAGTTGGGGCTTATAAGTTAGATATGGGATATCAGCTATAAGCCAGGGTTTTATATTTGCCCTAGGATAAGGGCGTGTGATTTTCTTGAAAGATCAGATGTGATTATATTTTGTATATGATAAAGGTTGTTTTCCGATAAAGATATCGGGTAACCGTTATTCGAGGATTAATTATTTTTATTTAAGAATATTATTTATTAATATTCATTTGAGGAT
The DNA here is from genome assembly GCA_030848705.1 of Heracleum sosnowskyi. Lineage (NCBI taxonomy): Eukaryota > Viridiplantae > Streptophyta > Magnoliopsida > Apiales > Apiaceae > Heracleum > Heracleum sosnowskyi. Next base: position 107,322,663 of record CM061239.1, read on the forward strand.
TATCGACTTACAAAACATTATTTATATTCATTTGAGGATATTGACTTTAAGAATATTATCGTATATATTCATCTGGGGATTATGTAATGAATAGTATGTTTGAATATTCATTTGAAAGTTATTTAATTATTTAATGAATATTACTTTTGGATATTCATTTGAGATTGATTATTTAATGAATATTATTTCGAATATTCAAATGAGATTTATTAATTAAGGAATATTATTTCAGATATTCATTTAAGGTTACTTAATCGAAGAATATTATTGTGAATATTAATTGAGGATTATTTGTTTAATGAATATTATTGTAAATATTCATTTGAGAATTATTTATTTAATGAATATTATTTTCAAATATTCATTTAAGATTTACTTATTTAATAAATATTATTAAGTATTTGTAAATCAAAAGAGGTTCCCAAAACAATGTTTTTCCATTTAAATCTGTCTTTTAAAGAGGATTTAAATGCTCGCTCAACTATCAAAAATATAGGAAACCTGATTTAAGTAACTACTACTCTTTTTAAACTCTCAACTCAAAACTGTCAGGGGACAGATATTTTCTCGAAGCAATTTAGTTGCTGCAAGTCAAATATTGTGTTACCACCTCAACGATCGAGGGGTAAATTCATGGAACAAGTCGATACCCATTAACAAGCAATAGCTTGGGAAATATTGGAGAATCTTCCTTTCCAACCTAGATATAACTACTAAGTGGAGTCGTATCAACAAGTATTACACTTGGGGAAAGGAAGACGATCTTTACGTTTCAGAGTCATGGATTTCATCTGAACTAGGAGCATGTGTAAGAGGTCGAGTCGCGCCGATCCATCACCTTATTGCCCCAAATGGGCCGGGAGATCCAGAAAGGCGGTAGACAATGTCAGGCTGTCGTGATACTTCCATCTACATGTAGAAAACGTATTTTTGTTGTACAACCTGCTACTGATCATAGTAAGGTTGGTACGACGGGTGCGGAGAAGGCTCCAGTATTGGTTCATCATCCATTTTGGATAATTCTGCAACATGTACTGAAAGGGACCACGGATGACTCTATTGGTACAGGTTTACCGATCATGTTGGCAGAGGGATTCTGCAACATGTATTGAAAGGGACCAAGGATGACACCGTGGTACAGGTTTACCGGTCATGTTGGCAGGGGGTCGAAAAGTGTTTGAAATAAAGTTACAATAAATTCATGCAACTTCATCTTTTATTTTATGAGTTATGACTCTATGGATACCTTACATAACAGGAGTTATGGTAAGGGAGTTGTTTATACTGAATCACCTTATAACTTCATCTTTTAAGTTATATGTTGGTATTCTGCTCTCATAGCAGATAATTTTTTTTGGAAAGGCTATATTGGTTTACTTTGAAACCTCATCTTTTATATTATACTAGAACTTTGTTCATAGTATGAATATCGAAAGTTGCAGAATATTATGAAAATGATATTTGAAATACAACAATGGTACTGTTTTTGGAATACATTCCGATAAGGAAATAATGTCAGTATCGAGATATTGACAAATTATTGTCTTATACCCGCTTTATTCTGGGTTGAATTAAAGGCAGAATTATGCCATACTTTCATTACCTTGCTGAGCTATCGCTCACTCTTGCTATTGTTTTATATATATTATATAGCAGCGAAGCAGGATGCTAATGGGATGGCACATACCCCGCAAGGCGTTTCCATAAACAGTTTCTAGCAGTGATCCCGAGAGTAGTACGAACCAATCGAATCAGGCTACAGCTTTTGGTATTCAACTTATGTATAGACATGAATGGTATGAGAGGATTGTGAGCATCAGAAGGCTAAGTTGGTAATGTAACATTACTTAGAAATTGTATCAGTGACAGATTCAAAAAGACATTTGGGTATTGTAATAAAAATTATTTATTCCGCAGTTGTTGTGTCGTGTCGTTTCTGAGACTCTAACCTGTGTGTGTGTGTGTGTGTGAGACGTATATTGTGGGGTCATGAGTAGGTGAATTATGAACGGTGTGAGTAATACAGGTAAGGCAAGGAGTACAAGGATCGTGACTACCCTAAATCCCTGACCCCGGATTTGGGTCTGTTACACACACACACAAGTTATAGCCTTGGAAATGAGCAACAATAAGTAACACTTGTAATTACAAACCAAATGTACTATCCAGGATCTCATCTATTATTTACAACCTCTACCTGAAGTTAAAATAATAGACCTCACAATTCTATACAAGGTTCAATAATGTAAACCTACTCGAAAACAATTCTCACTAATTCAATCTGCAACTATTCTGCTAACTCCGACAGTATCCATCCTGCTGAACTAACTCAAGGGTGGTCTCTCCATTCCCTTGCTCTCGTAATACAGGGTGAACCGACAATGTTTTCTTCATGCTGAAAGTTTTTAATAAAGCAAGAATGAGCTAATAGCGCTCAGCAAGAAATCTATCCAATTTAAATATTTAAACCTTTAAGGTAGATAATCCATATAGGATCAAAGTTTTTAACACTACTAGGGTTTGTCCCCAAAATAGTATCCCGTTCAAAATACTGTATGACTTATAATCATACTCAAATACTTTTCGTAAATCATTTAGAAATCCTTGGTATCGATATAATGAACCAAGACTCAAAACATATCTTTTTAAAATAGATATTAATATTGGAATCAAGGCTTAAAGCCTATCCATTGATTCAAAATACTATACAGTTCAAATACTATATATCATAAATACCTTCTCAACATATATACACGCATATCTATTTAGATATCTCATACTGTTCAAAATACTATAAAATATCAGTAATGAACACCTTTTTGACTCTGTTGTGTTGTGATATATAAAAACAAGAATGAGCACTAAAGCTCAACAATAATATATAGCAACACAATCATATATGTAGCTCATATCATAATTGCAATCTTTAAAACTTCATTCGTATACAGAATGATATATTTAAATCTTCTTTTCGTCAAATCATATCATACAGTTCAAATACTGTACACAGAAAATCATTGTTCAATTACTGTCACATTATCGGTAACTCAGCACCTAGGCTTTCGTTACAATGTGCAGAACAATTCAAAGTGGAAGAAGGGGACATTCTGGAACACACGATACACGGTGATCGGCCGTTGTATCGAAACATAACTTCTCTACTAGTAGAAGGACGATCACCTGTTCGGTTATCACCCTGGCCGCATTCGGGCCCATTGTGCTATAAGGTCAGTACATCGGCACCTGTTTCATTACCGTGTAAGCCTTTGCACGCAAGGTCACTACCTCGGCGTCTGTTTCTGATAAGTGGATTTTTAATCCACTTGGAACGCTTCATATCGGCTTAAATTGATGACTTGAACTCAAGTATGTGGTGCGTTTAATGTGTTTTCATTAAGTTTTGCAGAATCAAGAGTTGGAGGTTAATGTGATTAAAATTCGGATTTTCCGGGTAAGGTGCGAAGCTCTCACGGTTTTGGCCATATCTGGAGTTCTACAAGTCCGATTCTGACGATCTTACAGCTCACGCGAAGAGGACAACATTTTCTATAATTCTGGACAGAAGGTACGGCGCGGCAGCGCCGTGTTTAAGCTTGTTTATGGCGCGGCAGCGCCGTGGAAAAAGGAGCAGAATTTGTCTGGCGCGGCAGCGCCGCTCTCCTTTGTATTTGTGGCGCGGCAGCGCCGGTCTTGCTGACGAAAATTCCTGTTTTGACCCGATTTGCTGATTTGTCGAGAAATAAAATAAAATTTCAATTGAGTACGACTTGTTTGCACCTGGAGGCATATAAAAAGAGAAGAAAACCCTAGAGAAGAGAGAGATACATATACCACATATTATCTACGGAGTTTTAAAGCACGAAGAAGCAAGGAAGAAGATAGTTTTCAATTTATTCTTGTATTCTTTCTAGCTTGTGGATGCTTGGTTGGGTGTATTCTTTAGAACCCTTGATATTTATTCAATATAATTCGTTTTCTTTCATCATGTTTACATTAGAACCCATGGTGACGATTAGTTTGATTATGAACTAACTCGTTGTCATGGGGTTTTAGCGTTGTTATTCATGAAGTCTATTAGTTGAATTTTCTCGATGCCTATAGTGTGATTGATGCGATATCCTATCATGGTTGTTTTAATTCGTTATAGGAGAGTAGCTAACTCCTGTAATTGTGTGTTAATTCTTATTGAAGCGAAAGTGGATCTAAGAGTTTAGAACTTGCCATGCTAGCATAGGTTTATGCGTGAGAATATCATTCGTAATTAGTGTCGTAACTCTAACCATTTTATGACGACTATGTGATCAATTGAATGCTTGTACTTCAACCATTATGTTTTCAATCTTTATAGACATATAAGGACTAAGCATAATTGGGAGACTAAGTGATTTCTATCTTAATTGTGGATATTATTTAGGATGGTATTGGTACAACGAAAGTTGGCTTATATCAGTTTTGTGTGTTCGATCAGGTATTAATAAATCACATGAAAAGGCTAGAGAATTGGAAACTATAGATGGATTGTTTAATGAAGTTAGGATCCCATGTTTTCTCTGCATAAGTAATTCGATTCCAAATCTTGTTAGTTAATTAATGCTTAGTTTATTAAATTGCTTCATAGTTAATCTTAGTTATTCAAAACCCTATTTTGTTAATTGTCTTAGCAGTGAATAAAAACCATACATTGTTGCATAGGTACAAAACTATAATAACCAAGCAGTCTCTGTGGGAACGAACTCTACTTATCTCTATATTACTTGTGACCACGTGCACTTGCGTGTTGAGTTTGGTCGTAACAAGTTTTTGGCGCCGCTACCGGGGACTCGGTGTTATTTATATAGTTATGTGCTTGTCATCAGTGGTCGTTAGAGTTCACTGACTCGGATTGTTTTTCTAACCTATCTTGTTTAGTTCGGTGTGTTTCAGGTACTTGAGTGTTTGAAAATGGCAGGCAAGGAGTTGCCATGGTGGGCATATTCGAGGACATCCATGCCTCAGCAATGTGAGCAATGTTTGGGCGTTCATGAGGCCTCACAATATTGTTACTACGAAGGAGTTGATCCATATGTCACTTATGAGGAACAACCATATTCTCAATACCATCCTCAACAGTACCAGCAAGATGTTCCAAAAATGTCATATTTCTTTGGTAGTGAAGAGTTTCAACATCAACAACATACTCCTACTTTTTAGTCAGATGAGGTTGTTGATATGGAGGAGATTAGGATGCTTGTAAAGAGTAACGAGGAGTCTTTAAAATCTTTGGAGACACTCGTTGCTCAAGCTGTGAGATCCTTGGAACAAGAGACTATGGAGGAGATTAGGATTCTTGCAAAGAGTAACGAAGAGTCTGTCAAAGCTTTGGAGCCACTAGTTGCTCGAGCTGTGAGAGCCTTGGAACAAGAGAATCAACGAATCATCCTAGAGGCAATTCCAGGAAATAATGGTGACTTGGAGCAAGGTACTGTATGCATAATTGAAGAAGGCAAATTCCAAGGTGAGGTGAGCGTTCACAAGCCATGTGAAGAATTTGATCATGCTAGTATGGTGGATGATTTGGAAAGGGCACTATATGGGACAGACACTAATGAGCTACACAAATTTCAAGAATTGGTATGTGCGTACCAAGAGGCTGATGACCATGGGAAAGATGCAGGTCTTCTACTTGTCTCAGAGTATAAAGATGGAGGTAGCGCATTAGAGCCATTGGAGGAAGTTCTCTTTGAGGAACCAAAGGCTTCAACAACTTACATTTACCCTCCTCCATTATATTCAAGCGAAGCCCGCAAATGTGTGTTGTTCTACAAATTGACAAATTTTGGGTCAACCGATGAAGGCATTGGAATAGGACATAGTTGTTATACGAATAGGCCAAGCGAGGAGAAGGGGCAGAAAGTGTGCCGCCGTGATGACGATGAAGTCTCACGAAGAGATGACCAGGCCAACTATTATCATCCTTAATGGAGACTTGGACGTAGTCAAGCTAATTGACTCTAAACAAGCGCTGCGTGGGAGGCAACCCACGTGTTTCGGTATTTTTAGGTATGTTTCCTACTATTCCTTGTATTTACTTACATTCAATGGGGACATTGAATATTTTAAGTTTGGGGGTGATGTGTGGGTTGGTAGTGTTAGTGTGTGTCTCATGTAGGATTCATGTAGGATTCATATTGCATATGTAGTTGTAGTTCATTCGTAGTTTTGCATGTTTATGTCATATAGAGCATTCTGTTTTGCATTTTTGTTTATCTATTATGTGAGTCCATTTAGTTGCATTTGCATAGCATGCATATTTCATGATCCCGTAGGATTTGACTAATTCCGTTGGTGAGTCGATGTTGATTGGAGTGTGGTTATGATGAATAGAGAGTTGATTAAGTTCCTAAGAAATTGACTTGCATGCCAGAAACAATTGTAAATTCACAAGTCTCATTGGTTGCTTTTAGATTTTATCAGACCATGCTTGTTTGGTGTTAGAATTTAACCACTTGTTTACATTTAGAATGTTGGCTAGATTCTTGAAAACGAAGGAGCACTTATGTATAAGTTTGGGGGAAACCAGGGATTTCATGCTAGTTGTAATAAAGGCTAGGCGTCAAATGGCTAGTAGCCGGCTCATTGAAAAGATGAGTAGTCTAGGGTGGGATGAGAAAAAGGCAAAGAGCACTCATTCCGAAATTGTTGAAAAAAAAAAAAAAAGAAAAGTTAAAAAAGAAAAAAAAAAGTTGTGTTTGTTTTGTGTTTATGCAGAATTGATCAGGGTGAGCTCTTTAGTACTCGAGCAAGTAAGTTCTTTGGGGACTTTGTGCCTAGTGACCTAAGACTTTTCCGGTCTGGGATCCGCTGACCTAAAGCTCGTTAAATGGGTATTATTGTATAATCCTTCCGAGGACTCATCCATTGCACGGTCAAATAAGCATGTGTGTTGTGTGTAGTTGTTTTTGTGTAATAAAGCATGAATTCTTGTCTAACTCAGATGGATTGCGAAGGTGTCTCTTAAGAGTTCTTGTGTCTAGTGTTCATTCTGTTTGTAAGCTTGTGGTTGTTTTGGTGAAGAATAGGTATGGTCTTGATTTAGTTTGGGAGTATATTGGTGAGCATCGCACACACGCACGTTTCTGTGTTTGTCTTGTTGGTCGATGGGAATTTGGTCGAACTCTGTTTGGAAGACTGTGTTCTTTGAGATGTTGGCTTGTTGATTGGTTTTGGTTGGTTTGAAGGGATCGTTGCATTTTCATATTAGTTGCATACATGCATTGCATTGTTAGTTGCATGAGTAGATGGATTTTGTGGGTACATTCACTATAGGCCCTCACAAGACCTTACTCGTCCACTAGGGCTGCCTAGGGGTTTAAAGGGCTTGTTGCATATGCCAAATGCAACCGTGATCACCTACGGAAGTGGTACTAGTTAGTTGTATATAGTTATATTATTTATGCTTGAGGACAAGCATCGGTTTAAGTTTGGGGGTGTGATAAGTGGATTTTTAATCCACTTGGAACGCTTCATATCGGCTTAAATTGATGACTTGAACTCAAGTATGTGGTGCGTTTAATGTGTTTTCATTAAGTTTTGCAGAATCAAGAGTTGGAGGTTAATGTGATTAAAATTCGGATTTTCCGGGTAAGGTGCGAAGCTCTCACGGTTTTGGCCATATCTGGAGTTCTACAAGTCCGATTCTGACGATCTTACAGCTCACGCGAAGAGGACAACATTTTCTATAATTCTGGACAGAAGGTACGGCGCGGCAGCGCCGTGTTTAAGCTTGTTTATGGCGCGGCAGCGCCGTGGAAAAAGGAGCAGAATTTGTCTGGCGCGGCAGCGCCGCTCTCCTTTGTATTTGTGGCGCGGCAGCGCCGGTCTTGCTGACGAAAATTCCTGTTTTGACCCGATTTGCTGATTTGTCGAGAAATAAAATAAAATTTCAATTGAGTACGACTTGTTTGCACCTGGAGGCATATAAAAAGAGAAGAAAACCCTAGAGAAGAGAGAGATACATATACCACATATTATCTACGGAGTTTTAAAGCACGAAGAAGCAAGGAAGAAGATAGTTTTCAATTTATTCTTGTATTCTTTCTAGCTTGTGGATGCTTGGTTGGGTGTATTCTTTAGAACCCTTGATATTTATTCAATATAATTCGTTTTCTTTCATCATGTTTACATTAGAACCCATGGTGACGATTAGTTTGATTATGAACTAACTCGTTGTCATGGGGTTTTAGCGTTGTTATTCATGAAGTCTATTAGTTGAATTTTCTCGATGCCTATAGTGTGATTGATGCGATATCCTATCATGGTTGTTTTAATTCGTTATAGGAGAGTAGCTAACTCCTGTAATTGTGTGTTAATTCTTATTGAAGCGAAAGTGGATCTAAGAGTTTAGAACTTGCCATGCTAGCATAGGTTTATGCGTGAGAATATCATTCGTAATTAGTGTCGTAACTCTAACCGTTTTATGACGACTATGTGATCAATTGAATGCTTGTACTTCAACCATTATGTTTTCAATCTTTATAGACATATAAGGACTAAGCATAATTGGGAGACTAAGTGATTTCTATCTTAATTGTGGATATTATTTAGGATGGTATTGGTACAACGAAAGTTGGCTTATATCAGTTTTGTGTGTTCGATCAGGTATTAATAAATCACATGAAAAGGCTAGAGAATTGGAAACTATAGATGGATTGTTTAATGAAGTTAGGATCCCATGTTTTCTCTGCATAAGTAATTCGATTCCAAATCTTGTTAGTTAATTAATGCTTAGTTTATTAAATTGCTTCATAGTTAATCTTAGTTATTCAAAACCCTATTTTGTTAATTGTCTTAGCAGTGAATAAAAACCATACATTGTTGCATAGGTACAAAACTATAATAACCAAGCAGTCTCTGTGGGAACGAACTCTACTTATCTCTATATTACTTGTGACCACGTGCACTTGCGTGTTGAGTTTGGTCGTAACAGTTTCATCACCGGGTAAGCCTTGATAATTATGGTCACTACCCCGGCACCTGTTTCATTGCCGTGTAAGCCCTTCCAGTCCCATGATGAATCCTATCCTTTAAACTGGAACCGAACTTAATCGTTGTTCCCCGAGCGTAAACTAGCTCGTTGATAGGTATGAACTTATTACCATACTTACTTCCGGAAATGTTGAGGAAGTAATAATAAAATGTGGGTTGACTATTGTCAACTGACCTCGATCCTCGAGTAAATCATTTCGCAATCACGACCCGGGAGTTTGGTAAAACATCTTTAGCTCAGATAATTCAGAAACCCAAACTATATCACTTTTAATGAAGGAGGCAAGTGAAATCATATGTTCACTTCCTGGAATGGATTCCCAATTTTTATAAGTCAAAAACCATAGTCATCATTTGAGATAATTCAATAAAAATAGCTGGGAACCCCTACTACAATCAAATAAATCTTTTTAAGATCAGAAAATATTTTAAATAACTATTGGAACCTTACATAATATTTGAATAAGGTCCTATGATTTTTAAATCATTTTTGGAATATTTAATAAATATTCAACTAATAAATATTGAATTATTATTCAATATAATACCACTTAAGTGAATATCCAAAATAATATTCACTTACTTAAATAAATATTCAAATAATATTTTTAATAATATTATTTAATATTTAACATTAAATATCCAATAATACATATATATTGGAATATTTAATCAATATATTTAAAACATAGTTGTCCCTGGACCCTCCAGTTTCTGACAGTATAATCAAGACAAAATAGTAATTTAACTCCCGGTCTAATATTTTAAAAATTATCGTACAAGCGCTCTACTCTTAGAACCTTTAAAACCTCGGCTTATATCTAATATACTCATAGCATATAAACCAGAATGAGTTACGAAAGATTTAAGTCGATATATAAATCAGTTCGTAAATCCTTTAAAATAGATAACCAGTTTATATCACAATCACAACAGTTTTATCACAACATCATCTATATAAGATGTAGGGTTGGAAAGCTTGCATAATATCATATCATATGCAATCATCAGTATATTGTAATTTGAAATACATCATGGAATGAGAAAACTTGCCTTGAGTCCTTGGTTGTTAGGGGTTCGAGAATTTGTCGGGAAATCTATAAACAAAGAAATAAAAGAAAGCAAGAGTGAACACTAAGCCCAACAATAATATAAAGCAGCATAAGCATATATGTAAGCTTATATCATAAAGGAAAACCTTTAAAACTTCATTCATATGTAGAATGATATATTTATTTTCTTTTCGTCAAAACATGTCATACAGTGCAACTCTGTATGAGGTATAGTACTTTGTTAAAATATCATTAACAATATCCGTAACTGGTATTTAACCACAGTTACCCAAAACATTTCTGAAATTTCAATCCTTGGAAAACATGGGGAGTTGTACAGGGCTACGCACTGGTATACGATGATCAGTCGTCATACCAAAGATTTTCTACTAGTAGATGGATAATCCCGAAGGTCATTACCCTAGCCGCATACGGGCTTTTAGGTTGGACCGGCGTCACTCGGCCTCTTGCTCATTTGTAACCACATGGTGACATCAAGGCCACACAAGTGGACCCGCTCCCTGATAACGGATTCCACTGGACTGGCGTCATCCAGCCTCTTATTCATTTCCACCTGGCGACATCAAGGCCAGCAAAATAGTTTTTATTTGCGGGACTGTGCGTTACTCGGCCACTTACGCGAAATGTTGTTCCCCCAACTATCTTCAACTGGAACGGATATTAATCCAGTTCCCCAAGCATAAGCTTGTTGAAAAGTTTTGAAAAATACCCTTACTTCCGGATTATATCGGAAGTAAGTCACAATGTGGGTTGACCGTTGTCAACTGACCTCGATCCTTGAGTAAAACATTTTGAAATTACGACCTGGGAGTTTTGTAAGATATCTTTAGCTCTGATAATTCAGAAACCCAAACTATAACACTTTTAATAAAAGAGGCAAGTGAAATCATATGTTCACTTCCTGGAATGGATTCCCAATTTTTTTATAATTCGAAAACCTTAATCATTATTTGAGATAATAATTTAAAGTAGTTGGGAACCCCTACTATAGTCACATAAATCTCTCTTGAGATCATAAAATATTTTAAATATTTATTGGAACCTTAACTAATATTTAAATAAGGTTCTATGATTTTTAAATCATTTTTGGAATATTTAATAAATATTCAAATAATAAATATTGAATTATTATTCAATATTAATCCACTTAAGTGAATATTCAAATTAATATTCACTTAATTAAATAATTTCTAAATTAATAAATATTGAATTATTACTCAATAAGATTCTACTTAAGTGAATATTCAAATTAATATTCACTTAATTAAATAATATTCAAATAATAAATATTGAATTATCATTCAATAAAATTCTACTTAAGTGAATATTCAAAATAATATTCACTTAATTAAATAATATTTAAATAATCAATATTTAATTATCATTCAATAAAATTCTACTTAAGTGAATATTCAAAATAATATTCGCTTAATTAAATAATATTCAAATAATAAATATTGAATTATTATTCAATAAAATTTCCACTTAAGTGAATATTCAAATTAATATTCACTTAATTAAATAAATATCCAAATAATATTTTTAATAATATTATTTAAATATCTCACATTAAATATCCAATAATATATATATTGGAATATTTAATCAATATTTGTAAAAATATAACTGTCCCTAGAACCCTCCAGCTTCTGACAGTATAATCCAGATCAAAATACTAATTTGACTCCCAGTCTAAGTTTTAAAATTCACGTACGAGTGCTCTACCCTTAGAGACTCTATAACACCTCGGTTTATATCTAATATTTACTTAGCATATAAACCTGTATATATCACAAAACTTTTTACCAAGCATAATCAGTTATAACTTCTTTTCACAGTATTAAAACAGAATATATCACAACAGTAATCACAACAGCATCACTTATATGATGTAGGGTTCGGGAACTTGCCTTGGTGTCTTGGTGGTGTGGTAGTGGGGGCTTGAGAGTGTGCTCGTCGATCTATAACAAGATACATAATTCACAGTCAGTCCCCTAGAACCAATGAACGTGCTATTATTTAAGCACTAAAGTTCTATTAATGAAAATCAAATATCTCTCTCTCGGTCATCTATAACCTTAAGACATTCCGTAACTCCTACGTCAAAAGTTTGGGTGGAATTCTTTTCACAAAACCCAAGTACTTTTCCTTTACTAATTCCTTGTTTTTAACCATCCCCTTAAGGGTATTTCACTCGCGCAACCTTTGTTCTCGCATTTTTATAAAATCACAAACTTATCTTTTTAACACGAAACCTTCTAGGTTCCTTTCTAGACTATCCATTCTAGTATCAATTTTAATATCTCAACCCAATTCCATTTTTAAAGGGCTTGATCCCTATCTCAAAGTTCATGCAATGAACTACTTAGTTACTCGAAACCGCTTTCACTAAAACAGACGTTTCTCCTAAACCGTAAATCGAAACGACACGATTCTTTAGTTAAAACAAACTAGGAAACAGGTCCTACATTCTCATGGTCAGAAACCTTATGTTTATGCCCTTTAAAGTATTCGTGGTTTCTGTCCAATCGTCCTAAGTAAAATTCGACATGGTAACGACGCTTAAACGCGATTCCCGTGTTTAAAACACTTTAATCAATCCACCAGTCCACAACCAAACAATCACAACCCAAGGATCTCATCCAAATCACTTCATTTCTGTCTAAACATACTCATAACACTAATCACTAGTTCAACCATCAATCTATCCATTAAACATCATACATATCATGTAAATCATCTCTATATCATACTATCACTAACAATCATCCATTTATACACTAATATCAAATCATAAGTAAAAGTGTGAGAGGGTTTATACCTTCCTTGGTACTTAATATAGACTATAGATGGCTAGTATACCCTTCCTTGCTCCTTGATTATCCTTTACAAGCTTTAAACTTCAAGATCAAAATAAGAAAATCAAGAATTACTATTCATTTCACTATTCATCATCAACTTTGAATCCATTTTTGAACAAGCTATCAATCATGGATGAAGCTAAGATTAAAGATATACCTTAGTTTATGGATGAGGGTGCTTTAGAGCCCAAGATCTTGATTTGTGGTTGAGTGAAAGTGGTAGAAATTTTCTTAAGGTTTTTGGAACAAGAAAAAGCCAAATGCTTCATGTTCTTCATGGATGCATCTTTTTGCTTTGTTTTCTTTTCTTTTGTTTTGTCTAAATACACTTAATACTTCTCTTTTTAATTTTTGTGGTTAATAGCTTGTTTTGTCACCAATGACACACCTCTTTTGAACTTGTGGTTGTGGTGAAAGTGGTGACAAGGTGGTGATTCATCACCTTGTCATCACTTGGTCATGCATATGTCACTCCTCTGCATCATGCTTATGTCATCATTTGTATCCTCAATCCTATTATATATTGCACTTGATGATCTTATATAATACTCCTCCTTTGGTTAGGGTTTAATCCATAATTTGTTACGCTTTTGTTTCGCGATAGTTTCGAGTGATTTTAAAAACGTTTTTCTGTACCAATGCTAGGGGATACTTCCTTGATCTTTCCATTTCCTTGGTTTAATATATGGTCTTGGATTTATCATCTTGGTTTAAGATATGATCATGGATTTCTCATTCCACATACTTTCTCAAAACGATCAAATCAATACATCCTCGATTGTCCGATGAATAATGATTTAAAATTCGAATGGGAATCTCCTGATTCTGAGTACGTTTACATTCTTTTATTCTTCCTATACATCAATAATATAACTTCGAAACATTCATTCCATACCATCCACATAGTGTGGTCTGAAAAAAAAATTCCATCAGCAAATTTACTATTCATCAGTGGCAAAGTTACCATTCATCAAGGTTTTAAATATTACAAAATTTTGGGATATTACAGATTAACTTTATCCAACGATGTTATCATCTTAAGTCTCTCAGACTAAGGGCATCGGCCACCACATTGGCCTTCCCTGGGTGGTAAAGAATCCCACTGTCATAATCCTTGATTAGCTTTAGCTATCTTTTCTATACTCATGGTAATTTCTTTCTAGGAAAGTGTATCTAATGCTCTTATGATTTGTATAAATCTCGCACTTCTTTCCATACAATTAGTGCCTCCAATCTTTAAAGCGAAACTATCACTGTCAATTCTAAGTCATGTGTAGGGTATCTAAATTCATATTCCTTTAATTGTCTGGATGCATACGCAATTACCTTTCCGTGATGTATAAGCACACACCCTAATCCTTTATGCGATGCGTAGCTATAGATCACAAAATCTCCCTTCCCTTCTGGAAGTACCAGCACAGGGCGGTGTCTAGTCTCTTCTTTAATTCCTGAAAACTTTTCTCATATTTCTCGGTCCATTCAACTCTTCAGTCTTTCGAGTAAGTCGGGTCAGTAGGGCCGCTATCTTAGCAAAATCTTGTACAAATCTTCGGTAATATCCGGCTAAACCCACAACTTCTCACTTCGGTTGGTGTGGTTGGTCTTTCCCCTAGTTCGAGACAACTTCTATACTAGCGGGGTCAACCAGCACCTCTTTACTATTGACCACATGTCCTAAAAACTGTACTTCCTTTAGCCAAAACTCGCACCTTGAGAACTTGGCATATAACTTTTCTCTCCTCAGTGCTTCTAACACTATCCTCAAACGTTCTGCATGTTCTTCCTCGGTCTTTGAGGTAAACCAAAATATTGTCGATGTCACTATGACACACTTATTCAAATACTTCTTGAAAACTCGATTCATCAAGTCCATGGAAGCTTCAAGGGAATTCGTCAGCCCGAACGACATTACTAAAAACTCGTAGGGTCCATACCTGGTGCGAAACGCAGTCTTGGGTACGTCCTCAGGTTTAATATTCAACTGGTGGTATTTAGTTCTCAATTCAATCTTTGAGAATTTAACTGCACCATGCAGTCGATCGAGCAAATCACCGATCCTTGGCAGGGGTATTCATTCTTAATAGTTAGTATATTTAGCTTTCGATAATCTATGCACAGCCTCATGCTGTCGTCCTTTTTCCTCACCAATAACACATGTGCATCCCATGGTGATACACTTGGTCTTATCATTCCTTTCTCTAACAATTCCTACCATTGAGCGGTTAATTCCTTTATCTTCTGGAAATACATCATCGAATTCGTTAACAACAGGGATATTCTATACACTAGGTACTTCCCGTTTCGTATCTATCACATAGGCTAAATAAGTTTCATATCCTTGGAGGTCAAACGTTCCCTCGTCCGATAATCTGAATTCTTACTTTCTTTCTTTCTCAATCTGTTCGCGTTTCATACTCTATTTTCTTTATGCCCATTTCTTTCTCGTCCACTTTGCTTCCATTTTCTGTCATAGTCGTTTCATTAACCAAGGTAACATAATCAGTCATTTCGAACACTCCCTTATTCTGAATTCGCATCATGCGAAACAAACCTTGGCAATTTTCGTAAACTTCAATTCATAATTTGTCGTACTCATTTGTTTTAGCTCTAAGCTTCAACACTCTCTTTTTCCAAATACTAAGGAAAATACTTGCATGGTACAAGAAGTATTTCAACAACATAATACTTTTTAAAAAAAACTTTGTAAAAATTCTCGCTGAGGGGGCGACCTGGTTAGGTCTCAATCAAATTATCGTTTGAAAATTTTCTCATCATACTTCACTGCATACCAAATGCATCGTGAATTCACTTATATAAATTTGACCGAAAGTTGAAATTAGTGAAACGATAACTAGTCCACTTCAAGAATCATTAGCAATTAGCCAAACAAAATTGGCTAGTTCAACTGGTTTGAAACGTAATATCTAGCTAGGGCAACTAGCTAGATCTTTATCATAGTGTTTAAAATTTCAACTAGTTTGAACGATTAACTAGTCATTCTTAATAGCATATATAACTAGACAGTTTCAATCTGCTAGCACAAAATCTTAACATCTAGCCATTGAAAGAAAGAAAACAAAATTTTGGCTACTCGGATGCGCACTCAAACCCCAAGGGTAAGAGGAGAAGAAGAATTGAAATGTAATGACCATATCGGTTGTTGGTCGCATTCTATATTTTAATAATGAAATGCAAGAAGGGTTACCTTGACATAAACCCTTTAGGGTAACTCGGGTTATGAAAAGGAGAAAACAAAATTCATTGAATGGCGTACCAGCAAGTAGATAGGAAAATGGGTCAATTATTACCCCTAAGTTCTCACATCACCTTCTACAAGGATGATCCTATCTTCCTGCCCTTATGGCTCAGGGTACTAACCAACGGTACCTCAAAATCGTATAAGTCCTTAAATAGGTCGGGAGTTCGAAACATATTCGTCATTCCCCGATAGTCGTCCAGAGATTGGGCCTCATACGGCCGCATCAACACATTCTCAAAAGATGAAGGTCGATTAACGTATATGTAGTTTCTTAACACTAGTCGTATCGAATGAATCCAACCCCAGATCACCATAGGTCTCGTTCCTCGTAGGTCCTGAGATTGTCGCATTGCTCGTTGCAACCATACGTGTCTTTATCAGAATCACGCTATCCATTCTTCATGTCTTTGATTTCTGAGTCGAGCCATCATGGCCTATCGTACGAAATATACTCGCGATGTGATCTAGCACGTTCGTCTCACGATAACATTCTGGTACTACACGTACGCAAAAGTCTTCCTCTTAGGTAACAAAATACCCATCGACGGAAAAGACACCAACTCTGGTGGAATCGTTGTTCTCAAGACTTGGACCTCATACACAAGATAATGCCTTAACTAGTCCACGCAATTTAGTGATTCGGATCGCGTAAAGGACTGTAAACGTCTTAATCTTCACATGTGCTGCCTTCTCGTGGGCAACTATGATGAACTACAAACACTTAGGTTCTTACTAAGTCAAGTTATCCATTGGTATTGGTCATTCCGACCTTACCCCAACTACAACTGAGACTCTGCTCCGCGTCATATCTTAATGTCTTTGATAATCTGTGTACAATTCTAAACGTCCTTCTCATCATTATGATGATCTTCAACGGTCCTATCGGTCCTCCGATACGTCCCCACTAAACTCTTTAATCTTAACATCCTCAATGGCACTACTTCCGGTAGTCCACTTAACAAACTCTATATGAGTCCTTGCGTCATTCGCTTACTTAGATATAACTCTTAACACTCTCATGTCCAAGTCTACAACTTAATGCTCTGATACCATTTCTGTAACACCCCCAGATCCGGGGTCATGAATCTGGGTTGTCACGCTCCATCAATCATACAATACATGTATCAATTACCATATTCTAATAATACAACTCCAAAGACCCCAATCACTTACGCACACACACAAGTTATAGCCTTGGAAATGAGCAACAATAAGTAACACTTGTTATTACAAACCAAATGTACTATCCAGGATCTCATCTATTATTTACAACCTCTACCTGAAGTTAAAATAATAGACCTCACAATTCTATACAAGGTTCAATAATGCAAACCTACTCGAAAACAATTCTCACTAATTCAATCTGCAACTGTTCTGCTAACTCCGACAGTATCCATCCTGCTGAACTAACTCAAGGGTGGTGTTAATCCCAAATGACCTAACAGAATTGTAGAAGGGGGGGGGGGGGGGGGGGGTTGAATACAATTCTAGATATTTTAGATTTAAAACAACTTTCGAAATAATACTGAACTTATAAAATAAAAACACAAGCACTTAAATAATTTCAGTTGGATTGTTTGATGATCCAACTGAAGTGTTTTTATTGCGGAAATAATCTGTGATACAAAATGTACACAGCTGCTCAGTTACAAGAATGTAGAGAAGTATTCTCTCAAAGATAGCTAATACAATCTGTTTGTTTTTCTTCTCTATTCTTATTTTAACTGCTACACTTGGTTATATATATTCCCAAGTTTACAATGCTATTTTTGGCTACTCTAAAGTACACTAAAGATAACCGCCAGTAGCTTGCTTTTCATCCCTTTTGT
This sequence comes from Heracleum sosnowskyi, assembly GCA_030848705.1. Classification (NCBI taxonomy): domain Eukaryota; kingdom Viridiplantae; phylum Streptophyta; class Magnoliopsida; order Apiales; family Apiaceae; genus Heracleum; species Heracleum sosnowskyi. The sequence goes on from CM061239.1 coordinate 107,340,709, forward strand.
CCAATGGTCCTTGGAGATCTTTGTCTTCTGTCTTCAATCTTATAATGATCCCACTCAAAAACCATATTGGAAATTGGAATGTTTCCTTATTCCCTATGTCCATTTTGATGGCTTCCAATGCAAAGTACACTTACAAATCTCCCTTTTGATCTGTCAGAAAACTGTCACTATCACTTTGTCAACTATTCAGAAAAGCAATAATGATTCGTTGATAGCAGGGAAATGTGTTTCGTTGATAGCTTTATTCTTCATTCCGTTGATGGTGTATTCCTCGTTTCGTTGATAGAGTAATCTTCATTCCGTTGACATGTCTTCACTTAGGCAAAATTACATGGCTTAATATATTTACAATTCACCAGCCTATTTTGCCTATCTAGTACTAAGTCAACATGACTTAGAAAACCTATCTAATACATACACCAAAATGCATATCAAACTGTGAAGTATTGTACAGTGCAATTGCTACATTACTCATTTCGTTGATGAGCTTCCTGTCAACGAAACGCTGCAAAGCATGCCATTCCGTTGACAGTTACAAAATGACTTAATACAAAATCTACTAAGTGTTTTTATTATTATCATCAAGAACAACATATTCCTAACAATCTCCCCCAATTTATGACTGATAGAATAACAACCATAAATCAAGAGCCTTGATGATAACAAAAACACTCAGTCAAATTACACATGATAAAAATAGAGATTGCATTAAGCTTGATTGAATTTAATTGAAATACAAAGTAGAAAATCTTACAAAACAGGTGCACAGAGTTGCTCCTTTAGTTTGAGCAGATTTTTCATCTTTGCCTCTGTGGTCTTGTTTTCTTCCCTTTTCTTGCATTGTTCTCCTCAATCTGAGCTTGAAGTCTTCTGTAGAAAATCTTCTCTTCTTCTTCTTGATTCCCCAACCTGGATTGCATTAATCTGAGAGTTTCATTGGATGCCTTTTCCAGTTGGTCTTCTATTCTGAAGAATCTTCTACAGCTGTCCTTGTCTCTGAATTCCATCATCCAAAAAGGTTGGAGATGAATTTTCTTTTCTGTTTGAGGGACCTTCAATACTCTGGGAAGTGCACCAGGCTTGTTCCAGCTAGCTTTGATTTGACAAATTTTGGAGACAACCTCAGACTTGGCTGTTTTGGTGAAACCAAAATCTTTCTTCAGACATTTAAACACAGATAGCAGTGTCTGATAGTCTTCTCCCAGAATCCTGTGTAGAGGCCAAACCTGTTCTCTCCCACCCTTGTAGACAAACACCAATCTCTCTGGTAGTTTGTAAGAAGTTGCTATTCCTCTCACTTCAACCAGGTCATCAAGATTGATATGTAGGTCAGACTCCTCCCTGATATCAGCAATGTAGATGAAGTCTTCTGGGTTGGTAGGGGGTTTCTCAGCTTGTGGTCTCCTTACAAGAAATGGCTTAGCCTTGGCAGCCCTCTGCTTAGATTTCTTCTTTGGATCCATTTCAAAGAGGAATTTTGGAAATTTGGTCTCATCAAACTCAATTGGCTCTCCCTTTGGCTCAATTGGCTGTTCATGAAAATTGACAGGATGTTTAGGATCACAGGCTAACTTTACCTCAGAAACTGGATCAGGAATTGTTGGAGGTGCAATAGGTACAGAAGAGTCTGTTGCAATACTCTGAGAGTCATCATTCTCAAAGGCTATGTTTCTCCTAGCTCTTGCCTTTGGTTGCCTTATGCTCTTCTTTGTACTCCTTTCCTCTCTTGCTTTTTCTTCTAGCTGTCTTTCTTCTTCATCAAGAGATTGAGCAACTGCAAGAGCTTGCATTGTTGCTCTTTCTGATTCTTCAGCCTTAGCTTCAGCAAAGTTTGGATGACCAGCCCAAACACAGATTTCTTGTCCATTCCTGTAGACAATTGCCCTTTGCTTCCTTCTCTCAGAATCATTGCTTTCCTTGCATTTTGTGATAAGTAGTCCAAGAAGCTTGAGCTCATCTGGATAAGGTGCAGGATAGAAAATCCTTGCTATGTTTTTGCCCTTTGGTTTAGCAGGGGACTTGGGAGATAAGCTTCTTTGAAATGTAGCTTTTTTCACATCCCTAATGCATGAAGTTCCTATCTTGGACCTTGAGTGACTCCATGTAGAAGGGGGTTTACCTCATAGAAAGAATTGGTCTGTGGCTCCCATTCCGTTGACACTAAAACCATGGTATTCGTTGATGGTGTTGTAGAAGTAGCTTGATCCGTTGATGAATTTGAATTCTTTGCAGTTTCAGCTATCTTCTTGACTCTTGCTTCTATGTTAGACCAGTGGTCTTTGATCTGTTCTGCAAGTCTTAGCCGCATAGAAGCATCTTGAATCAGGTCTATTGCATTCATTTTCTTCTTTCCTGACTCCCCCATTGCTAGTGGCTCCTTTGGTAAGGAAATGGCTGGGACCATAACCTTTGTGATTTGAATGTCAAGCTCCTTAGAGTTCTCCCCCTTTTTGTTATCATCAAGAGAGATGATAGGGAGTCCCTGAGCTGCCAATAGCTGGGTTAGAAGTTGAGTTTGTTTCTCCTGTTCCTTTTGCATCTGAGATAAAGTAGCTTCCACCTTGTCCACTCTAGAAGAGAGAGTCTTCAAGGAGGTAGCCACTTCAGGTTCGTTAGAGAAAAACCTGTTCATCTTGGACACAGTGAGAAGAGGAAGCTTTTCATCTAGCCTCCTGTCAGTAGCATCCTTAAGATTGCTAATGGAGTCCTTGATTTCTGTAGCTTCAATCCTTGTCTGCAACATTTGTAGCCTTTGGACTTCCAGTGAATCCATAATAGCCTTGTAGAATTTCTTGTCCCTGGCATTTGCAGACTCATGAGCTAGATATGCCTCATTGTATTGCATAGTAATAGCAGCATCCAGGTTGCATCTTCCTTGCATATCCTGAGAAAGCCAGTTCGGTGTAGGAGGCACCATAGAAGTCCCAGTCTGTGAAGTGATAGCCACCTGTACATTGTCACCAAAACTGTCATCATCATCAGAAAAATCAAACTCACCACTTGTTGCAGCTCCTGGAGACAAATTGGTCAATGCATCATTTGCTCTTTGCATAGATGCAGTTGTATGAATTAAGTGGAATGACCTTTCTGCCTCCACATTGCCCTGTTGAGCCATAATTTGATAGGCTGGCACAGGATGAGTAAAGGTCTCAGGATCCAGGGAAATACTATCCAGAGTTTGTTGATAATGCTCTTGGAAAGTAAGTTCCCTTTCTCCCTCATGGACCTCCATTAACTCATTAGCAATGACTGCTTCCTCCCTTATAGCTCATGTAGTCCCTTCTCTCTCTCCTCTATTTTCTTGCATCATGGGCTCCCCATGGCTCACACCTCTCACACCCTCACCTTCACCTACTAAGGTGGTACCCTCAGCCTCTCCTTTTGCCTGACTGGAAGAAATAGTCAGCCTCTCACTCTCAGCCTCTCCTTTTGCCTGGCTACAAGCCAGCCTCTCAGTTTCACTCCCTCTCAATCCTAGAAGTGTTTCAACTACCACTAGATCATCAGCACTAGTTGTGGAAACAACTTGATTTTCAATAAGAGGTGCAGAATGAACTATCAACGGAATGGTAGTTTGAACTGTCAACGGTATGGATACCGTTGATGGAGAAACATTTGTCAATGAAAGAGACTGTTTCGTTGATGAAGTCAAGAAAGCACTTTGAGAAAGTGAGATTACAGTGGAATCTGTGGTGATTGATTTTAGAGATTGTTCCACAGATCCTCTTGTAATTTCAGAAAAGGATGATTGGTGGCCCAACAAATCACTTAACAAGTGATGGTCACCAATTTCAAAGTGGGGCTTCTCCAAGAAAAGAGTTGGAGAATCAGGGATAGATGAATGGATCATATCCACATCTAATGATTGAGTTGGTGAATTTTGAGGAGTTGGTTCAAGATTTATATTTAGAGAGTGGGACTGTAACCCCAGAGTAATAATATGGGTTACATCAAACTGAATTTGAGAAACTGGAAGTGTTGCTTCCAGTGTGTGTGCACCCTGTGAAACCTGGGATTTTTGCTTCACTCTCCTTTGGTATTGGGAAATAGTAGACTGTGGGCTTGAAGTGTCCCTTACCCTCTTGGAGTGTGCTCTTGGAGGAGAGCTTGTTTCAATAATTACATCCTTTTGGGAGGATGCAACTAGACTTGTGCTTAAATCCATATTACTCATTGTGCCTTGTTGGGAAGACACAATGGGGCTTGGCTGGATCTCACTCATCTCTCCTTCCTTATCCTTAGGGTTTCTTTTATGTTCACCCCTTCCCTCACCTCTCACAGCACCTACACCACTCCCCTTTGGTTGTGTAGTGGATTTTACAACAGGTGCCTTTTGGGAAGCACCTGAGGTTGGCTTGGAGGATTTCTTTGATTTTGGTTTTGTTGTTGGGACAGGAGCCTGTTGGGTCACATCTACAGACTCCATAGCAACAGGGTTGGGTGAAACAGTAGAAGTAATAGCTATACTAGTAGGGATAGCAGTAGTTACCTCAATTATTGGCAGATACACCACTGGAACATCACCATTGTGGTTCAGCCTTAGTATGTCTATCAATACTCTCTTCTCTTGCACAAAGCAATCAAACCTAGAAACAGGGTTAGTGATAACCAATGGTGCTGGACTAACATGGTTAGCCAACATCATCAGAAATCTAGCATAATAGATATTTTTCTTCCTATTAGCCTTATCACCCAACTTAGCACCAATTTCATACATAAGTTGGGTGCTAAAGTTGTAATATCTATCAGTTAGGAGCATGGTAAATAGAATCAACATGGAATTAGTTAATGCATCAAAATTACTAATTTTACCAGAAAAGACCTTGATGAATGCATCAGCTAGATAACTGTATTCCCTAACCAAACCTCTCCTAATTATTTTACCCAGATTATCAGTAGGCAAAGAGTAGTTTATGGAATTTAGTGTGACGCCCTCCAAACCCGGGGTACAGATTTGAGGAGTCATCCGACCAACGGAACACTATTTAACACATGCATAATATATATAAAGACACAATTACCCCTTGACCAAGACCGCATCCAGATTATGGCAATGAACACAAGCTACTACAATCTTTTATTATTACAATACCAGTTTTATCAGAGTTATTACATCACAACTAAAGTTCAAATCTAGACATTAATCTAGAAAAGCAAAACAACAACTACCCTGCCAATAACAATGACTCAAGGGGCTCTCCTGGCTGCTGGTGAACTATCGGTCACGCTATGCCAACTCATACTCTCGCTTCACTGGAATAGGGTTAGAAAACAACAAGCAAGAGTGAGCCAAAATTGCTCAGCAAACATCAACGAATCATTTCTATCACAGTTGTAAGGATATGAATTTATGATATCAGAATCAACAATATTTAGCTAACACATGCTTTGTATCAATAATGATTGAAGTAAAGAATTAGAATTTGGCTTATACATTTTATTCAAATCAAAGGTTGTGCTGCTGGCCAGCCACACATCAACCCCGGACTAGCTCATGTCATAGTCCTCTACTGGATCCCAGGCCAATCTGGGCCTTAAGTTATTCCGACCATAAATATGGCCCGACCAATTACTGGTCCATTTTTAAAAACACATGCCAAATCTATAATAGGGTATAAACAATAACATGCTCAATAAGATAAACTGAATGTATAGTAATTGCAAAAGAGCTTCAACTGTTCAGTATCAACGAAGATCGAGAAAGAATCATGGAGTAATTTCAATGGTACAGTGTACTCATTCAAAAAGGAAATCAATATTGGTAATCGTTAATCAATGACCGTAATCGGTAGTCAAGATGGAAGTCAAATAATCAATGGTTGTCAATGATAATCAAAGGATGATAAATAACAACAATAGGTGGTAAACAATAATCAAGTGAATTGGAAATAAGGGTTTCCGATGCAGATCAAATCAAAGAATCAAGAATCTCTAAGGAAATGGAATCAGTTGTCCAAATGCGGTTAAAAGATTGATAATTTGAATTGTTCTGGGGATAACGGTATTCAAGTAATCAAGACAATAATAAATTTTATCACAAGTAAGGGCACAGATACTTGCCTGGTCTAAGCTGCTGTCGGATCGACTCTGCTCACTCTACTTTCCCCTTTCCCTTGCTCCGGGAACTCGATTCTATAATTAAACAACTCATCACAATAAGTCTAACTATTCTCGTTCTACTCTCGACACTTATTCAACCAATAATCACATTTAAACAAGTAACCGGTTACGTATCGGACGTCCGGTATAGTTTACGATATTTAAAACTCAGATATTTGCCCTAGTACGGGCATATACAGACTATAAAACACAACACACAATTAATATGAACCATATAGCACTTATAAACATTTTTAAAACATCATACGGAACTTATTCGAATTTTAATAAGTCATTACTAATTTTTAAATCAAAAATCGGATTTTTAAATCCAATATAAACATTTAAATGAAAATAAATCAATTAATAAAATTAATTGACACTCTTTAAATACTCAAGCTATTTTTAAATAATTAAATAGGCTTGAAAATAATTAAACTGAATTTTTAATTAATTAAATCTAATTAATAATTAATTTTTAAGAATTAATTGATTAAAAGAATTAACCAATTAATTAATAAATTAATTATTAATTAAAAATAATTAAAATAATTAAGTTTAATCAATTTTCGGATTTAAAATAATAAATATAATTTATCAGAATTTTTCTGATATTAAAATATATTTTTAAAATAAAAATATGAATTTTTAAAGTTTTTAAACTATTTTCGAATTAAATTTAAAAATAAAATTCAAAAACAGTTTTCTGAAAATGAATTAGGGTTTTGAAGATTGAAACCGGGTCGAAAAATCGGGTAAACGGGTCGGGAAGAACAATTCCGGGTCGCCAAGAACAACCCACCGGATTCTGGGTTTTCCAGAATCCGGCCGGTCTCCGGCCGCCGGAATTCTTCGATTCCGTCCAAACACAAATCAAACCAGAGGGCTTTTGTTCGCCTTTTCAAGCCAAACAAAACCCACACATCAAAACATCTGTCCCTAGCCGGAATCGTGCCCAGAATCCGTTCAAAGAATTCTCCGGCAACGACCTCGGCCGGAAACCCGATCTACCTATTCCGTACATGAAACTCAAAGATTAATATACCAAAATGAAGCTTATAACTCATACAATAAAAGCCCTTTATCAAAAACAATGTCAGATCAATATCAAGAACGTACGAATCGAAAGAAGAAATCGGGTCAAAACCCGAAATCAAAACCCGACTAAATTGAACATAAACATGAAATTAAAGCATGGATTCTTGCTAATTAGAACCCTAGGAACATGTTAGAAGCAACCAATTGAACGGAGAATCAACAGAATGAAAATCCCCAAATCGAATCAAGAACCCTAGTTATAATTCGAAACTTGTAAAATCAATATAAAATCGAATACTTACCAGATGATGATGAGGTTGGAAGATTCTGAAACTAGATTTTTGGAGCTTTGATTTGAGTATAAGAACTTCAAATTTGGACTTCAATAACACTTAGAACGAATTGATTGAAGATCAAGAACACAAAAATAATATTTGGGAATTTCGGATTTTTTGAGTAATTGCTGAAGATTTGCTATGAGTTATGAAGTCTGATTTGTCTTTTTATATTTCTGGAAAAATAATACCCCAAATAACATTTTTGGATCGATATTGATTCGTTAGATCGTTTAAAAACCCTAATTAGGTCAAAAACACGTTTTACGAAAAATAAGGGGTTAAAAAGGTTGATGATTATCCAAATTGATATATATCATTATATAACTAATGCTCAAGAATACTAGGGCTATAACAACTTCAATATTGATATAGAACGATAAATCCGTCCCCTTAAGCAATTAGGGTTCGGAACGATTTTTCCTTTTTCGGATCAAAAATTGAAATTGATTTGCAGAATCAAATAGGTAGGGTTAAATAGAATCCCATAACCCTTTCGATAACGATTCGAATACGAAAGACGAAGAATTAAAAATGAATGTACGAAATTTCAACGGGGCCTTGAATTATCAAAACGGCTCAAATTTGAAGAAAATTCCAAATGACGAAATTTTTGAAAGGGCCTTCTGACTCACCATTTAGCACATAATCACACACTAAATATCATATAATAATATTCCAATATTCCAAAATAAATATTTTAGATTAAATATATCATTTAATCAAATAATAAAATTCACGGATATTACATCCTTCCCCCCTTAATAGGATTCTGTCCTCAGAATCAGATCAAGGAAACAACTGGGGATACTTCTCTAACATCTCACTCTCTAACTCCCAGGTAGACTCTTCTACTTTAGGATTCCTCCACAAAACTCTCACTAACGCTACTGTCTTATTCCTTAATACTTTCTCCTTACGATCCAATATCTGAATCGGTCGTTCTACATATGATAAATCTGCCTGGACCTCTATGGGTTCATACTCTATTACATGATTCGAATCTGGTCGATACTTCTTAAGCATAGATACATGAAATACATTATGAACGTGCTGCATATGCGGTGGCAATGCCAACTCGTAAGCTACTTCGCCCACTTTCTTCAAAATCTCAAACGGCCCAACATATCTCGGACTCAACTTCCCTTTCTTTCCAAACCTAACTAATCCTTTCCATGGTGAAACTTTTAGTAACACTTGCTCTCCTTCTTCGAATCCCACATCCTTTCTGGCTAGATCCGCATACTTTTTCTGTCGGTCTTGAGCTGTTATCAATCTTCTCTGAATCAATTGAACCACTTCTTTTGTTCGTTGTACTAGTTCTGGTCCTATCATTTTCCGTTCACCAACTTCTTCCCAATATACCGGAGATCGACACTTTCGTCCATACAGAGCTTCGTAAGGTGGCATTCCGATGCTCGCGTGAAAACTATTATTATATGAAAATTCCACCAAGGGTAGATGATCGTCCCAACTGCCTTCAAAGTCAAGTGCACATGTCCTAAGCATATCTTCAATAGTCTGAATTGTCCTTTCGCTTTGACCGTCCGTCTGCGGATGATAAGCCGTACTCATTCTCAACTCGGTGCCTAAACACTCTTGAAAACTCCTCCAAAATCTTGAATTGAATCGAGGGTCTCTATCAGACACTATCGATACTGGAACTCCATGTCGTACTACGATTTCTTTTATGTAAATATGAACTAACTTATCCAGCGAGAATCTCTCGTTAATCGGAAGAAAATGCGCAGATTTCGTCAATCGATCCACGATAACCCAGATGGCATCATGGTTAGCTTTTGTTCTAGGCAATCCTACTACAAAGTCCATCGCAATGTGTTCCCACTTCCATTCGGGAATTTCCAATGGTTGAAGTAATCCACTTGGTCTCTGATGTTCCGCCTTAACTCTTTGACACGTAAAGCATTTACTTACCCATTCCGCAATCTCTCTCTTCATATCTGGCCACCAAAAGTTCGTCTTAAGATCTCGATACATTTTCGTACTCCCTGGATGAATTGAATACTTCGAGTTATGTGCTTCGTGCAAAATCTCACTTTTCAGTTCCGTTACGTTAGGTATCCATATCCGAGAAGCAAATCTCAAGATCCCTTTGTCGTCCGGTTGGCTACATATTTCCTCACCTGTCATTTTACTCACATCATCATTCATAACTCGCTCTTGGCACTTCCGTATCTTCTCCAACAATTCAGGTTGAAACGCCATGGTATAAATCATTTCCGTCGCGTCCTTCGGATTAATTACTTCGATTTCTAACTTCTCAAATTCCTTGTATAACTCTTTGGTCATCATTAGTGTATTTAATCTCTCTTTTCTGCTCAATGCATCTGCTACCACATTTGCCTTGCCGGGATGATAGTTGATAGAAACGTCGTAGTCCTTGATTAGTTCTAACCATCTTCGTTGCCTCATGTTCAGCTCTTTCTGAGTAAAGATATACTTCAAACTTTTGTGATCGGTGTAAATTTCACATCTCTCTCCATACAAGTAGTGTCTCCATATCTTCAAAGCAAACACAATAGCTGCTAACTCCAAATCGTGTGTAGGGTACTTCTGTTCGTGGGGTCTCAACTGTCTTGACGCATAAGCAATCACCTTGTCATGTTGCATAAGTACGCATCCTAATCCTTTGTACGACGCATCACTATAGATTACGAAATGACCTTGATCGTCTGGTAACATCAATACCGGTGCCGTAGTTAGTCTTTTCTTTAACTCTTGGAAGCCTTCTTCGCATTTATCGTTCCATATGAATCGCTCGCTTTTCCTTGTCAGCTTGGTCATTGGAGTAGCTATCTTCGCAAAATCTTGCACAAATCTCCGGTAGTATCCGGCTAATCCCAAGAAACTTCTGACTTCAGTCGGTGTCCTTGGTCTCTCCCAATCTTTCACTGCCTCTATCTTTGCTGGGTCCACTTTGATGCCTTCGCTGCTCACCACGTGTCCTAAGAAATGAACTTCTTTCAACCAGAATTCACACTTGGAAAACTTCGCGTATAGTCTTTCTTGTCTTAACGTTTCTAACACAATTCGCAACTGGTCTGCATGCTCTTCTTCTGTCCTTGAGTATATCAAGATGTCGTCGATGAATACCACTACAAACTTGTCCAAATATCTCTTGAAAATCCTGTTCATTAGGTCCATAAAAGCTGCGGGTGCATTCGTTAGTCCAAACGCCATTACTAAGAATTCATAGTGCCCATACCTTGTTCGAAAGGCTGTCTTCGGTATGTCGTCTGGTCTAATCTTCAATTGGTGATATCCTGACCGTAGGTCGATCTTTGAAAAATGTACCGCTCCCTTCAGCTGGTCAAACAGATCATCTATTCGAGGTAACGGATACTTGTTCTTAATGGTCAGCTTGTTCAACTCCCGATAGTCTATACACAATCTCATGCTTCCATCCTTTTTCTTGACACACAGTACTGGTTCTCCCCACGGTGAAACGCTGGGTCTAATAATTCCTTTTTCTAGCAAATCTTGCAGTTGATCAGCCAATTCCTTCATCTCCACTGGTGCCATTCTGTAAGGGGCCTTAGATACTGGCTCCGCGCCTGGTACTAAGTCTATCGCAAATTCAATCTCTCTATCTGGAGGTAAACCTGGTAATTCTTCCGGAAAAACATCTGGAAACTCATTTACGACTGGAATATCTTCTAACTTAGAAACTTCCTTATCTATATCTATCACATAAGCTAGATACGCCTCACAACCTTGCCTTAATAACCTCTTAGCCTGAATCATCGTCAGGAACCTCTTTCTTTGTTTCTCTCCTCTAAATATTATCTCTTTCTTTTCTAGGGTAATCAAAGTAACCCTCTTATTCTTACAATCAATACTTGCATCATGCTCAGTCAACCAATCCATCCCTAATATCACATCAAATTCACCTAACTTAAAAGGTAACAAGTCAACATAAAAACGATTTCCCAAAATCTCTATCTCACAACGGGGATAATATGAACTGACCGCGATACGATCCTGATTAGCTATCTCTATAGTCAACACTCCACTTAAAGGTTTCATTACGCAATTCAATCGACGAGCAAACGTTTCAGAAATAAAAGACTTCGTCGCTCCCGAATCTATTAACACTTGTGCAGGAATAGAATTTACTAGAAGTGTACCTGCCACCACGTCGGAATCTCTCACTGCTTCTCCCATTGACATATTGTAGGTCCTGGCTAACGGCTGGACGTTAACAACTGGGGGTGCTTCAATTGCCCGAATCATATTGTTCACGGTTGCTGGTGCTCTGCAGTCCTTAATCATGTGACCTGGTTTCTTACACCGATGACACACGATGCCTATCTTGCAATCCCGGGAATAATGTCCCTTCTGATTGCATTTAAAGCATGTGACATTCAATCGATGGCATATCCCTAGATGTCGCTTCCCGCATGTCTTGCATTCTGGTAGTGGGGGTCTAGAAAGTCCCTGCTGACTGCCGGTTAGTAGACGGTTATCTTGTCCTACGTTTCCGGTGTCTGGTTTCCTAAAACTTGTATTCCTTCCGTGCTGAAATCCCAGTTTCTTATTTGCTTGCCCTTGAAAACTTCCCTGCTGCTGTCCCTTATCGGGTATCCCTGCTTTCCTTTTCTTGTTCTCCCTCTCTTTCATGTAAGAATCACTCTCTGTCTCCGCAATCATTGCCTTTTGGACCACCGCTGCATAGGTGTCCAACTCCAATACAGCTAACTTACTACGAATCCAAGACCTCAGTCCCTGCTGGAACCTCTTGGCCTTCTTCTTTTCCGTATCCACATAGGTTGGAACAAACCTTGACAACTCCGTAAACCTTGTTTCATATTGGGGCACTGTCATGCTTCCCTGCTTTAATTCCAAAAACTTCAATTCCATCTGATCTCTCATATAGTCCGGAAAATATCTTTCCAAAAACAACTCTGTAAATCTTGCCCACGTAATCAATCCCTCGGGATCCATAGCCCTACTCGTTTCCCACCAATAACTAGCCTCATTCTTCAGAAAATAGCTTGCATATTCTGTCTTCTTATCCTCTGTCACCTCTATCAAGGTAAAAGCCTTTTCCATCTCTTTCAACCATGCCTTAGCCTCTACAGGGTCTGCTGATCCTTTAAATTCCGGAGGTTTTGCTGCCTGGAAAGATTTGAACGTAACTGCCGGTGCTACTTGCTGGTGCTGTTGTTGATGCTGCTGTTCTAAGAGCTGTTGCTGAAATGCACGTTGCTGCTGTGCTAATGCGGTAGTCTGTTGAGTAAGGGTATTTAACAACTGGATTACCATCGGGTCCACGCGGCCCGTGGGAGGTGTATTTTGTTGACCTTCTTGGTCAGAGGTATCAGTTGAACGGGTTCGTCGTCTAGGAGCCATATCGCTGATGAATAAACAATAATTGGCTTAATCAAACAGTTCATATAAGAGAAGGAAGGATCACAATTGATATCTCGAAGGTTTACAGATCTTCTCAACGGTGTATGGATACACTCGTTGCAATAAGTAGAATAACAGTTATGATGCTGGAAATGAATGACAGGGGAATAAATATAGTTCTATAAAAGAGGTTTATCATATATATATAGATAGAGTTAGTACAAGCGTAGAACGCTTCAAAAGAAAATATATCATGGCTGAACCATAACTGCCGACCAGCAATACAACAACAAAAATGCAACAACAACCCGAGGCGTTCCTATAAGCCCGGTGCACTGCTGATTCTACAATATGCATCTATATACTAACTATCTAGAAACCATACATCCATGTCACATCTGTCTGCTACTAATACCTGCTCACAGATCACCTGCTCCTGCCGGCCATAACGGGGGTCCTGAAATCTCTGCAATCTCACTCATCGCATAATCCAAAATCTGTCTCATCCCTGCTACTGTCTCTCCCTCTCGACTAGAAGCTAATCCGTGCAATCGAGTCTCAACCAAAGTCCTCGTAACCCTAAACCTCATCTGAATGTCTCTCATCTGATCTCTAAGTCTGTCTCTCTCTCTGACAGCGGCTACCTCGATCGAACGAATCCTACCCATCTCCATAACCTGTCCACAAAGGTACTCCTTCTCTCTACTCACCCTCTGATACACATGGTGTGGAACTGGTGGCTCACATAACTGATACAAAGGCCCACAAACTGATGCCTGAGACACTGGTGCTGGGGCTACTTGTCGGAGTGGAATAGGACAAGGTATCTGATCTCTCCTGACTACTGGGTCCTGATGCATAGGCTGATATCGCACTGGCCGAGACGGTCCTGCTCTCTCAACGGGTGTAGGTATCTCTGCTATCGTATCCTCGGAAGGGTCTGAGTCTGAACTAGAACTAGGGGGCTGCAATTATAACCACATTTAATTACTACGCGTAATATCCCTAGTTGACCTCCTAATATCCTTACGTGAATTCCTAACTCTCTATGTTATCCTGGACCCTAAGTCCTAACTTGTTTCAAATGCCATAACCTGTTGCTCTGATACCAACTGTGACGCCCTCCAAACCCGGGGTACAGATTTGAGGAGTCATCTGACCAACGGAACACTATTTAACACATGTATAATATATATAAAGACACAATTACCCCTTGACCAAGACCGCATCCAGATTATGGCAATGAACACAAGCTACTACAATCTTTTATTATTACAATACCAGTTTTATCAGAGTTATTACATCACAACTAAACTTCAAATCTAGACATTAATCTAGAAAAGCAAAACAACAACTACCCTGCCAATAACAATGACTCGAGGGGCTCTCCTGGCTGCTGGTGAACTATCGGTCACGCTATGCCAACTCATACTCTCGCTTCACTGGAATAGGGTTAGAAAACAACAAGCAAGAGTGAGCCAAAATTGCTCAGCAAACATCAACGAATCATTTCTATCACAGTTGTAAGGATATGAATTTATGAAATCAGAATCAACAATATTTAGCTAACACATGCTTTGTATCAATAATGATTGAAGTAAAGAATTAGAATTTGGCTTATACATTTTATTCAAATCAAAGGTTGTGTTGCTGGCCAGCCACGCATCAACCCCGGACTAGCTCATGTCATAGTCCTCTACTGGATCCCAGGCCAATCTGGGCCTTAAGTTATTCCGACCATAAATATGGCCCGACCAATTACTGGTCCATTTTTAAAAACACATGCCAAATCTATAATAGGGTATAAACAATAACATGCTCAATAAGATAAACTGAATGTATAGTAATTGCAAAAGAGCTTCAACTGTTCAGTATCAACGAAGATCGAGAAAGAATCATGGAGTAATTTCAATGGTACAGTGTACTCATTCAAAAAGGAAATCAATATTGGTAATCGTTAATCAATGACCGTAATCGGTAGTCAAGATGGAAGTCAAATAATCAATGGTTGTCAATGATAATCAAAGGATGATAAATAACAACAATAGGTGGTAAACAATAATCAAGTGAATTGGAAATAAGGGTTTCCGATGCAGATCAAATCAAAGAATCAAGAATCTCTAAGGAAATGGAATCAGTTGTCCAAATGCGGTTAAAAGATTGATAATTTGAATTGTTCTGGGGATAACGGTATTCAAGTAATCAAGACAATAATAAATTTTATCACAAGTAAGGGCACAGATACTTGCCTGGTCTAAGCTGCTGTCGGATCGACTCTGCTCACTCTACTTTCCCCTTTCCCTTGCTCCGGGAACTCGATTCTATAATTAAACAACTCATCACAATAAGTCTAACTATTCTCGTTCTACTCTCGACACTTATTCAACCAATAATCACATTTAAACAAGTAACCGGTTACGTATCGGACATCCGGTATAGTTTACGATATTTAAAACTCAGATATTTGCCCTAGTACGGGCATATACAGACTATAAAACACAACACACAATTAATATGAACCATATAGCACTTATAAACATTTTTAAAACATCATACGGAACTTATTCGAATTTTAATAAGTCATTACTAATTTTTAAATCAAAAATCGGATTTTTAAATCCAATATAAACATTTAAATGAAAATAAATCAATTAATAAAATTAATTGACACTCTTTAAATACTCAAGCTATTTTTAAATAATTAAATAGGCTTGAAAATAATTAAACTGAATTTTTAATTAATTAAATCTAATTAATAATTAATTTTTAAGAATTAATTGATTAAAAGAATTAACCAATTAATTAATAAATTAATTATTAATTAAAAATAATTAAAATAATTAAGTTTAATCAATTTTCGGATTTAAAATAATAAATATAATTTATCAGAATTTTTCTGATATTAAAATATATTTTTAAAATAAAAATATGAATTTTTAAAGTTTTTAAACTATTTTCGAATTAAATTTAAAAATAAAATTCAAAAACAGTTTTCTGAAAATGAATTAGGGTTTTGAAGATTGAAACCGGGTCGAAAAATCGGGTAAACGGGTCGGGAAGAACAATTCCGGGTCGCCAAGAACAACCCACCGGATTCTGGGTTTTCCAGAATCCGGCCGGTCTCCGGCCGCCAGAATTCTTCGATTCCGTCCAAACACAAATCAAACCAGAGGGCTTTTGTTCGCCTTTTCAAGCCAAACAAAACCCACACATCAAAACATCTGTCCCTAGCCGGAATCGTGCCCAGAATCCGTTCAAAGAATTCTCCGGCAACGACCTCGGCCGGAAACCCGATCTACCTATTCCGTACATGAAACTCAAAGATTAATATACCAAAATGAAGCTTATAACTCATACAATAAAAGCCCTTTATCAAAAACAATGTCAGATCAATATCAAGAACGTACGAATCGAAAGAAGAAATCGGGTCAAAACCCGAAATCAAAACCCGACTAAATTGAACATAAACATGAAATTAAAGCATGGATTCTTGCTAATTAGAACCCTAGGAACATGTTAGAAGCAACCAATTGAACGGAGAATCAACAGAATGAAAATCCCCAAATCGAATCAAGAACCCTAGTTATAATTCGAAACTTGTAAAATCAATATAAAATCGAATACTTACCAGATGATGATGAGGTTGGAAGATTCTGAAACTAGATTTTTGGAGCTTTGATTTGAGTATAAGAACTTCAAATTTGGACTTCAATAACACTTAGAACGAATTGATTGAAGATCAAGAACACAAAAATAATATTTGGGAATTTCGGATTTTTTGAGTAATTGCTGAAGATTTGCTATGAGTTATGAAGTCTGATTTGTCTTTTTATATTTCTGGAAAAATAATACCCCAAATAACATTTTTGGATCGATATTGATTCGTTAGATCGTTTAAAAACCCTAATTAGGTCAAAAACACGTTTTACGAAAAATAAGGGGTTAAAAAGGTTGATGATTATCCAAATTGATATATATCATTATATAACTAATGCTCAAGAATACTAGGGCTATAACAACTTCAATATTGATATAGAACGATAAATCCGTCCCCTTAAGCAATTAGGGTTCAGAACGATTTTTCCTTTTTCGGATCAAAAATTGAAATTGATTTGCAGAATCAAATAGGTAGGGTTAAATAGAATCCCATAACCCTTTCGATAACGATTCGAATACGAAAGACGAAGAATTAAAAATGAATGTACGAAATTTCAACGGGGCCTTGAATTATCAAAACGGCTCAAATTTGAAGAAAATTCCAAATGACGAAATTTTTGAAAGGGGCTTCTGACTCACCATTTAGCACATAATCACACACTAAATATCATATAATAATATTCCAATATTCCAAAATAAATATTTTAGATTAAATATATCATTTAATCAAATAATAAAATTCACGGATATTACATCTAGCATGTTAATCATTTCAGTATATGCGGGCAAATCAGAGCAATTATTTTCAGGAAGGTGTAAGCATGCTTGCAACACATCAGAATTGACTATGTACTCATTACCTTGAATGGTGAATTGCAAAGTGCAATTTGTCCCACTGTACTCACATGAGGTCCAAATCTCCTCAATTATCTCATTGTAGAGTGGTGCAGAGTGAAACATTGCGTAGCTTAGCTTGCAATTCTTCATGAAATCCATCATCTTGAAAAAGATGCTGTTCAGGCTTTCCTTGACAACAAAAGGAATGGAGTTGTTCTTTTCATAAATGAACCCTTCAGCAGTCACGATGGGTGCCATTGTTGAGTAAAGAAAGCTTGAACTGTGATTTGCTTTGAGAGAGAAAGAGTAAGAAAGCTTTTGCAATTTTTGAGAGCAGGTAGAAAAGAATTAAAGAAAATAAAATTTCTTAAATACTCGCCCAAAAATTCTCAAAAGTTAAGTCCAATAATAAATGAAAATTACTGGATTGGCTTAAAAATATAACCGTTACAATTAAAATATTACCATGATTTATACTTACAGGGGTGTATGCATAGATCGTGGTAAAGGACGTGTAATTTCAACGGTTGAGATTAAAAGCGCTATATCAACGAATCAGAATTGGGCGTTTAGGGTCCCGTTAATTTCGTTCATAAAGCTACGTTTCGTTGATATAAAAGAGCTATCAACGAAACACCCAGAAAAATGCTAATACTGTCAACGAAATGGTGCGTTTCGTTGACATAGTAATTTTGACTTAGACAAAATTTCTCTTTTTCCTGAGAAAATTAATTCACAGAAAAATCATAGCAAATTCCTGGCTACATTGTAACTTGAAAATATCTCAGAAATAATTCAGAGAAATTTAGCATACCTAGCTCACTTACTAATCTTGAGAATGTTGATTCATCAAGTGGCTTGGTAAAGATGTCTGCAAGTTGTTGTTCACTTGGAACAAAATGTAACTCCACAGTACCATTCATAACATGTTCTCTAATGAAATGGTACTTGATGTCAATGTGCTTGGTTCTTGAGTGCTGTACTGGATTCTCAGTAATGGCAATGGCACTAGTGTTGTCACAGAAGATAGGAATTTTCTCAACTCTTAATCCATAATCAAGTAGTTGATTTTTCATCCATAAAATCTGTGCACAACAACTTCCAGCTGCAATATACTCAGCCTCAGTTGTGGAGGTAGAAACTGAGTTTTGTTTCTTGCTGAACCATGATACAAGCTTGTTTCCTAGGAATTGACAGGTGCCAGTTGTGTTTTTCCTGTCAATTTTACATCCTGCATAATCTGCATCTGAATAACCAATTAGTTCAAAGCCAGATTCTCTAGGATACCAAATGCCAAGGTTTGGTGTTCCTTTGAGATATCTGAAAATTCTTTTAATAGCAACTAAATGGGATTCCCTAGGATCAGCCTGAAATCTAGCACATAGACATGTAGCAAACATAATATCAGGTCTACTAGCTGTTAAATATAAAAGTGAGCCTACCATGCCTCTGTAACTTGAAATGTCCACAGATTTTTCCTTAGTATTCAATTCAAGTTTGGTGGCAGTAGGCATGGGAGTTTTGGCAGGAGAGCATTCCATTAAGTTAAATTTCATTAACAAATCATGAATATATTTTGTTTGACTAATGAAAATGCCTTCATTAACTTGCTTCACTTGGAGACCAAGAAAGTAAGTTAATTCTCCCATCATGCTCATTTCATATTTACTCTGCATAAGCTTGGCAAACTTTTGACAAAGTTTTACATCTGTAGACCCAAAGATTATGTCATCTACATATATTTGAACAAGTATAGTAGAGCCATTCACAACCCTGTGAAAAAGAGTTTTATCTACAGTACCTCTAGTGAAGTGATTCTCAAGGAGGAACTGTGAAAGTGTGTCATACCAGGCTCTAGGTGCTTGTTTCAACCCATAGAGTGCTTTGAGGAGGAAGTACACATATTCTGGAAAATCATCATCTTCAAAACCAGGAGGTTGACTTACATACACCTCCTCTTCCAATTCCCCATTCAGAAAAGCACTCTTCACATCCATTTGATAGACTTTGAAATTGGCATGGGCTGCATAGGCTAGGAAAATCCTTATTGCTTCTAGTCTTGCAACAGGAGCAAAGGTTTCATCAAAATCAATTCCTTCTTCCTGTGAATAGCCTTTTGCAACCAATCTAGCTTTGTTCCTTGTGACTATGCCATTTCCATCCATCTTGTTTCTGAACACCCATTTTGTTCCTATGACACTCCTGTCTTTAGGCTTGGGCACCAGCTTCCAAACATTGTTTCTCTCAAATTGGTTTAGCTCCTCTTGCATAGCTAAAACCCAATCTGGATCTAGAAGTGCATCCTCAACTTTCTTTGGCTCATCTTGAGACAGAAAGCTACTATATAGGCATTCCTCTTGAGTTGCTCTTCTAGTTTGGACTTTTGAAGAAACATCACCTATAATAAGTTCAAAGGGATGATCTTTAGTCCATTTCCTTGAGGGAGGAAGATTTGCTCTTGAAGAAGTAGCTTCATGATCATGGTTGCCTTGATTGGATAAATGTCCTTGAGAAACTCCCCCTGAGTTTGTTGTCCCTAATTGATCACTTCTAGAGGAATTTCTGTGACTGTCAACGGTATGACCATTTTGACTGTCAACGAAACGCTCATTCTGACTGTCAACGAATCCACCATCATGACTGTCAACGAAATGACCATTTGGTCCGCTAGCAGCTATTCTTTTCAATCTTAATGCAGCAATTTCATCTTCACTGCTGCTTTCATTTGTGCTAGATACAACAACTTTAGGCTGTTTCTCAATAGCCTTGACATGATTCACTTGATCTCCTTCCTCATTCTCAAAAGAAAGACTTTCATGGAAACCTTCATCACAGAGACCTTGAATTTTGAGATCATCAAAAACAACATGTACAGATTCCATAACAATGTTGGTTCTGAGATTATAGACTCTGTAAGCTTTCCCTGCTACATATCCCACAAATATTGCTTCATCTGCCTTTGCTTCAAATTTCCCCAAATGCTCAGCTTGATTTCTCAGAACAAAGCACTTGCATCCAAAGACATGAAGAAAGTCCAATAGTGGCTTCTTTCTTTTGAGTAGTTGATAAGGGGTCATTCCCTTGGCCTGATTAATCAAAGAAATATTTTGAGTGAAGCAAGCTGTGTTAACTGCCTCAGCCCAAAAATAAGTTGGTAACTTTGATTCATCTAGCATTGTCCTTGCAGCCTCAATAAGTGTTCTGTTTTTCCTTTCAACTACACCATTTTGCTGTGGTGTCCTTGCTGCAGAAAACTCATGCAAAATACCATTTTCTTCATAGAACACCTTCATGCTTGAATTCTTGAATTCTGTCCCATTGTCACTCCTAATCCTTCTTACTTTGAAATCAGGATGATTGTTTACCATCTTGATGTGATTGATAATGATTTCACCTGCCTCATCTTTGGAGTGCAAAAAGAAAGTCCAGGTAAATCTAGAAAAATCATCAACAATCACAAGACAGTATTTCTTCTTTGAAATGGACATGACATTTACGGGGCCAAATAGATCCATATGAAGCAACTCAAGCTGTTGGACAATTGATGACTCTGTCTTGCTTTTGAATGATGCCTTCTTTTGTTTCCCTTTTTGACAGACATCACACAAACCATCCTTGGAGAATTCCACCTGTGGAATTCCTCTAGCAAGATCTTTCCTCACCAAATCATTCATAACTTTGAAATTCAGATGAGATAATTTCTTGTGCCATAGCCAACTTTCATCCTTGCTTGCCTTGCTGAAAAGAGAAGTGATGGTGTCTGGACTTGTGCTACTAAAGTCAGCAATGTACACATTCCCTCTTCTGAATCCAGTCATGACCACATTGTTGTTTCCTACCTTAGAAACAACACATGCTTCTTTTAAAAAAGTAACTAAAAATCCTTTGTCACAAAGTTGGCTGATACTAAGCAAATTGTGCTTAAGACCATCCACCAATGCAACCTCATCTATGATGACATTCTCTTTTGAAATCAAGCCATATCCCTTAGTGTAGCCTTTGCTGTCATCTCCAAAAGCAATACAAGGGCCAGCTCTTTCTTGGAACTCTGTGAGCAGGGTAGAATCACCAGTCATGTGTCTTGAACAACCACTATCCAAGTACCAAAGATTCCTTTTGTCTCCCTGCACACAATAAAACCAAATCAAGTTGATTTTGGTACCCAAGTTTCCTTGGGTCCTGTTTTGTTAGCCTTTGCTGTTCCTTTTATATCATTTTTCACTTGAGACTCAGATTGATTTAAATCAACCTTTATCTTTGGTGCTGATTTCTGAGGGTTGCTCACATTTTCATTCACAGCATGCATAGTTGGAGGAACAAACATGTTATTCATATTCCATGGCATTTGTGGCACATTAAACATGTTCATGTATGGATTAGGCACAAATTACATGCTAGCATATGGATTCTGAAATTGTGCATATGGAGCAAACATGTTAGGCATAACAGGCATTGTAGACATAGAACCATTCATTACAGGCTTAGGCATTTTCACATTAGCAGTCTTCTTAACAGATTTGCAGTTAGTAGATAAATGACTAACACTTCCACAATTAACACATGTCTTTCTAGGAGCATATTTATCAGGTGTGTAATTGTTATGTTTGTTAATCCCTACTTTTCCATTCCTGTTATTCTTTTTATTGCCCTTAGCCTCAACTTGAATTTTCTCTACCTTGTCTTTCAATTGCTTGTTAGACAAGTGACCTACATTAGCTCTTTCAATAGGCTTCTCAACTTTCTTTGATTTACTAGACTCACCTTGAACAAAGTTCTTGGTGACATGACCATACTTGTTATTAAGTCTAGCGAGCTCTTCTTTTCTTTTCTCTGTCAACGAAACAGCCTGATCGGTTGATGGTTCATCTGTCAACGAAACTTTGCATTCCGTTGACATATCAACCTTCAACAAATGATCATTGTTGTTTGTTGACTCTGCTTCTGATTCTAAGGTTTCACCAGCATACCCTAGCTTCTCTTTGTTCTTTTTCCATGATTGCTCACAGAAAGATTCCATACCTTGAACATTAATGATGTTGGTAGCAACATTCCTGGAATCTTTCCATTTTGCAATCACACTTTGTTCTATTTCAAGTTGTGTTTTAAGAATCTCTTCCCTTTCTAACACGTTCTCAAGTTCCTTCTTAGCATCCCTACTGACACACCTCATTTTCTCAAATTCAATGAGCTGTGCTTCTAACATGGCATTCCTATCACTTAAGAGCAAATTAGTCTCTTTTATTCTAGAATTCTCTTTGGTAAGTGATTTAAGAGTAACACGCAAATTATATAGTACAGTAGACATTTCATTTACTGCACTATCGCATTCATCTTTAGAAAGCTTAGAAAGATTAGTAATTGTTACCTGGTTGCTTGAGGAGCTTGCTTCCTGCTCAAGATTGTTAGCCATAAGAGCCAAGTTGACATACTCAACATCATCATCAGAATCTTCACCATTACCAGCCCAATCATACTCCTGAGACATGAAAGCCTTTTCTTTTTTCTTGAGAAGTTCAAAGTATTTCTTTTTATAATCAACAGGCTCAAATTTCCTGTTGCCCTTCTCAACCTTGGGCTTTCTGCAGTCTCCAACAAAGTGACCAATCATTCCACAATTGAAACATTTAGACTTTGACTTTTCAATCCAGTTATTTTTGGTAGGTTGAAAGTCTCTCCTTGGTGGTCTTGCTTCTGAGTTTCTCTTGAACTTGAACTTAGAGAATTTCCTTGAAAGAAAAGCAATGTGTTCATCAATCTCATCTAAGTCATCCAAGTTGGCTGGTTCTGGTTCTTCTTCTTCTGTCATCTTGCCTTTACCTTGCTAACATCACTCCTACAACTAGATCGACTAGTTGTGGCTTTTGCAGCTTCTTCATTGTCATCTTCCTGTTGGTTCACAGATGCAATCAATGCAATAGATCCACCTTTCTTCTGTACCTTTTCAATTTCTTCATCTTGCTCCATTTCCAACTCATATGTCTTTAAGGTTCCATAAAGCCTTTCAAGAGTGTAGTCTTTGTACTCTTGAGTGTTTCTGAGAGAAACAGTCATAGGCTTCCATTCTTTTGGAAGAGCTCTAAGAAATTTAAGGTTTGAATCCTTAGTTTGATAGATCCTCCCATACAACTTTAATCCATTCAAAAGCTTTTGAAACCTACTAAACGTGTCATTTAGGGTTTCACCAGCTTTAAAATGAAAATGCTCATATTGTTGTATAAGGAGTTGCATTTTGTTTTCCCTAACTTGCTCAGTTCCTTCACAGAGTGTTCTAACAGTATCCCATACCTCTTAGAGGTTGTACAGTTTATGACATTGTCAAACATCTCTTGCTCCAAACCATTAAACAAAATGTTCATGGTTCTTTTATCTTTATGGATTTCTGCAACATCTTCAATAGTCCATTCTGAGACAGGTTTTGGAATTTCTACATCAGGAGCATCATCTGGTAGTCCAACTCTAGATGCAAACTTCATGGGAACGTGTGGACCTTTCTCAATGCAGTCTACATACCTCTCATCCATAGACATGAGATGTAAATGCATCTTTACTTTCCAGTGAAAATAATTGTCCTTATCAAGAACTGGTATTTTTACTCCTGCATCCTTCTTCACCATGGTTACTGTTTTGGTCTTGATCTTTAAACTTCTTGTATGTTAGAAGCTTGCTCTGATACCAATTGTTAATCCCAAATGACCTAACAGAATTGTAGAAGGGGGGGGGGTTGAATACAATTCTAGATATTTTAGATTTAAAACAACTTTCGAAATAATACTGAACTTATAAAATAAAAACACAAGCACTTAAATAATTTCAGTTGGATTGTTTGATGATCCAACTAAAGTGTTTTTATTGCGGAAATAATCTGTGATACAAAATTTACACAGCTGCTCAGTTACAAGAATGTAGAGAAGTATGCTCTCAAAGATAGCTAATACAATGTGTTTGTTTTTCTTCTCTATTCTTATTTTAACTGCTACACTTGGTTATATATATTCCCAAGTTTACAATGCTATTTTTGGCTACTCTAAAGTACACTAAAGATAACCGCCAGTAGCTTGCTTTTCATCCCTTTTGTCCAATGGTCCTTGGAGATCTTTGTCTTCTGTCTTCAATCTTATAATGATCCCACTCAAAACCCAGATTGGAAATTGGAATGTTTCCTTATTCCCTATGTCCATTTTGATGGCTTCTAATGCAAAGTACACTTACAAATCTCCCTTTTGATCTGTCAGAAAACTGTCACTATCACTTTGTCAACTATTCAGAAAAGCAATAATGATTCGTTAATAGCAAGGAAATGTGTTTCATTGATAGCTTTATTCTTCATTCCGTTGATGGTGTATTCCTCGTTTCGTTGATAGAGTAATCTTCATTCCGTTGACATGTCTTCACTTAGGCAAAATTACATGGCTTAATATATTTACAATTCACCAGCCTATTTTGCCTATCTAGTACTAAGTCAACATGACTTAGAAAACCTATCTAATACATACACCAAAATGCATATCAAACTGTGAAGTATTGTACAGTGCAATTGCTACATTACTCATTTCGTTGATGAGCTTCCTGTCAACGAAACGCTGCAAAGCATGCCATTCCGTTGACAGTTACAAAATGACTTAATACAAAATCTATTAAGTGTTTTTATTATTATCATCAAGAACAACATATTCCTTTAAACTGGAACCGAACTTAATCGTTGTTCCCCGAGCGTAAACTAGCTCGTTGATAGGTATGAACTTATTACCATACTTACTTCCGGAAATGTTGAGGAAGTAATAATACAATGTGGGTTGACTATTGTCAACTGACCTCGATCCTCGAGTAAATCATTTCGCAATCACGACCCGGGAGTTTGGTAAAACATCTTTAGCTCTGATAATTCAGAAACCCAAACTATATCACTTTTAATGAAAGAGGCAAGTGAAATCATATGTTCACTTCCTAGAATGGATTCCCAATTTTTATAAGTCAAAAACCATAGTCATCATTTGAGATAATTCAATAAAAATAGTTGGGAACCCCTACTACAATCAAATAAATCTTTTTAAGATCAGAAAATATTTTAAATAACTATTGGAACCTTACATAATATTTGAATAAGGTCCTATGATTTTTAAATCATTTTTGGAATATTTAATAAATATTCAACTAATAAATATTGAATTATTATTCAATATAATACCACTTAAGTGAATATCCAAAATAATATTCACTTACTTAAATAAATATTCAAATAATATTTTTAATAATATTATTTAATATTTAAAATTAAATATTCAATAATACATATATATTGGAATATTTAATCAATATATTTAAAACATAGTTGTCCCTGGACCCTCCAGTTTCTGACAGTATAATCAAGACAAAATAGTAATTTAACTCCTGGTCTAATATTTTAAAAATCATCGTACAAGCGCTCTACTCTTAGAGCCTTTAAAACCTCGGCTTATATCTAATATACTCATAGAATATAAACCATAATGAGTTACGAAAGATTTAAGTCGATATATAAATCAGTTCGTAAATCCTTTAAAATAGATAACCAGTTTATATCACAATCACAACAGTTTTATCACAACAACATCTATATAAGATTTAGGGTTGGAAAACTTGCATAATATCATATCATATGCAATCATCAGTATATTGTAATTTGAAATATAGCATGGAATGAGAAAACTTGCCTTGAGTCCTTGGTTGTTAGGGGTTCGAGAATTTGTCGGGAAATCTATAAACAAAGAAATACTCAATCAGTTTCCTAGCGTAATCATTTAAAGTGCCATTAACTTAGGCACTAAAGTTCTCTTAATGAAAATCAAAAGTCTCGTTCTTGGTTAATCATAACCTCATGATACTCCTTAACTCTTAAGTCAAAAGTTTGGGTGGAAATCTATTCTCAAAACCCAAGTACTTTACCATTACTAAACTCACGGTTTTAACCATCCCCTTAAGGGTACTTCACTTGCGCAACTTTGATTCTCGCATTTTTATAAAATTGAAAAATCATCTTTTTAACACGAAACCTTCTCGGTTCCCTTCCTAACTGTCCATACTAGTATCCACATTAATTTCATGACCTATGTCCACTTTTAAGGGGCTTGATCATAAGCTCAAAGTTCATGTAGTGAACTACTTAGTTACCCGAAACCGCTTTCACTAAAACGGGTGTTTCTCCTAAACCGTAAATCGAAACGATACGATTATTTCGCTAAAACAAACTAAAAAACAGAAACTACATGATCATGGTCAGAAAGCCTTATAGTTATGCCTAGAAGGTAACCGTGGTCTCTGTCCAAACTTCCTAAGTGAAATCCGACATGATAACGACGCTTAATCGTGATTCCCGTGTTTAAAACACTCCAATCAATTCACCAATCAATACCCGAGCAATCATAACTCAAGGTTCTCATCTAATCCAACTTATTTCTGTCTAAACATGTTCATATCATTATTCACAAGCTGAACCATCAACCAATCCACTAATCATCATACTTAACAAGCATATCACTTCTACATCACACTATCGCTAATCATTATCAATATAATCACTAATATCAAAGTATAACCAAGGATGGGAAGTATTTATACCTTCCTTGGTGCTTGGTAAAGACTATCAATAGCTTGTATACCCTTGATTGATCCTTATACAACCTTAATAAGCTTTAATCTTCAAGAACACAAGTTAGCATTTTCGAATTCACTATTCATGCCTCACCTTTGATCCAATATTTGACCATGCTAAACGTCTTCGATGGCCATGAAATTTTGAACGTACCTTGGGTATATATTGAGGGAGATATGGTCCAAATTTGGAGATTTTAGGATGAGTATATTTGGAGTTATGAAATTTTCTTTGCTCCTTGCTCATGCTGGGCAGAAATTGGGAAGAAAATGGGGGAGATGAATACTTGATTTCTTTTCTTTCTTTTTGTCCAAATAAACACTAATTACAAGCCATATAATTGTTTGGTCTCAATTGTGTTTTGTCAACCAAGGACACATGTCAATTTATTGTGGTTTGTGTGGTGAAAGTGGTGACAAGGTGGTGATTCATCGCCTTGTCACACCTATGTCACCCTCCTGCATCACGCTTATGTCATAATTTGTGTCGTCAATCCTCTTATATTTTGCACTTGATGATCTTATATGATCCTTCCCCTTCGGTTAAGGTTTAATCCATAATTCGTTACGCTTCTGTTTCGCGATAGGTTCAAATGATTTTAAAAACGTTTCTCTGTACCAATGCTAGGGATACTTCCTTGATCTTTCCATTACCTTGGCTTAATATATGCTCAAGGATTTCTCACCTTGGTTTAAGAGATGATCATGGATTTCTCATTCTACATACTTTCTCAAAACGATCAAATTAATACATCCTTGATTGTCCGATGAATAGTGATCAAAATTTAAAGTTGGAATCTCCCGATTCTGATCGCGTTTACATTCACTTATTCTCCTTATACATCACTAATATAACTTCGAAACATTCATTCCATGTCTTCCATATAGTGTGGTCTGAAAATATTTTTCATCAGCAAATTCACTATTCATCAACATTTACTATTCATCAATTTTTTTTTTAACTAAGTCCAAAATTTGGGGTTATTACATTTGCACATACTGATCATGCACCTAATTTGTATGCCAATATGCCATTTGTTTCAAATCCATATATGAATGAATTCACAATGCCACAAATGACATGGAGCATGCCACACATGAACACTATGTATGCACAACATCCTCAAATGCCTGCATCAAACATGTATGCATATGAACATCCTCAAAATGTTGTCTCTCAGAGGTCAACACCCATGGTAAAGGTTGATTTAACTCAACCTGAGATTAAGGTGCAAAATGACAAGAAAGGCAAAGTTAAAGCTAACAGGAAAGGACCCAAGGAAACTTGGATACCAAAATCAACATGATTTAGTTTTGTTGTGTGCAGGGAAACAGAAAGAATCCATGGTACCTAGATAGTGGCT
This sequence comes from Heracleum sosnowskyi, assembly GCA_030848705.1. Lineage (NCBI taxonomy): Eukaryota > Viridiplantae > Streptophyta > Magnoliopsida > Apiales > Apiaceae > Heracleum > Heracleum sosnowskyi. The sequence goes on from CM061239.1 coordinate 107,369,039, forward strand.
GCTCTAGGCACATGACTGGAGATTCTACCCTGCTCACAGAGTTTGTGGAAAAAGTTGGCCCTAGCATTACCTTTGGAGATGACAACAAAGGTTACACTAAGGGATATGGCTTGATTTCAAAGGAAAATGTCATCATTGATCAAGTAGCACTAGTTGATGGACTCAAGCACAACTTGTTGAGTATCAGTCAACTATGTGATAAAGGTTTTTCAGTATCATTCAATCAAGGAGCATGTGTTGTTTCAAACAACGAAAACAACAATGTGGTGTTGACAGGCCACAAAAGAGGAAATGTGTACATAGCTGATTTCAACTCAACAAGTTCAGATTCTATCACCTGTCTTTTGAGTAAAGCAAGTAAAGATGAAAGTTGGCTATGGCACAAAAGGCTGTCACATTTGAACTTCAAATCAATGAATGATCTGGTAAGAAGAGACCTAGTGAGAGGAATTCCACAGTTGAAATTTTCTAAGGATGGACTATGTGATTCTTGTCAGAAAGGGAAGCAAATGAAGATCTCTTTCAGAAGCAAGCTAGATTCATCAATTGAGCAACCTCTACAGCTGCTTCACATGGATTAATTTGGACCAGTAAATGTCATGTCAATTTCAAAGAAAAGATATTGTCTTGTGATTGTGGATGATTTCTCAAAGTTTACATGGACATACTTCCGGCATTCTAAAGATGAGGCAAGTGGAATCATAATCAATCACATCAAGGCTGCTAACAATCATCCTGATCTCAAAGTGAGAAGAATCATGAGTGACAATGGCACTGAGTTCAAGAATTCAACAATGAGGCTATTTTGTGAGGAGAATGGAATCATTCATGAGTTTTCTGCAGCAAGAACACCACAACAAAATGGAGTGGTGGAAAGGAAAAATCGAACTCTAATTGAGGCTACAAGGACAATGCTAGGAGAATCAAAGTTACCTACATATTTTTGGGCTGAAGCAGTTAACACTGCATGTTTCACTTAAAACATCTCTTTGATTAATCAAGCTAAAGGGATGACTCCATATCAACTGCTCAAAGGAAGGAAACCATCCTTGAATTTTCTACATGTCTTTGGATGCAAATGCTTTATACTGAGAAATCAAGGTGAAAATCTTGGAAAATTTGAGTCAAAGGCAGATGAAGCCACTTTTGTGGGATATGCAGCTGGAAAAGCCTACATGGTTTACAATCACAGAATCAACATTGTTATGGAATCTGTACATGTTGTTTTTGATGATGCCAGGATTCAAGGTCTCACTGATGAGGGTTTTCGTGAAACTCTCAAGTTTGAGAATGAGGTGGAAGGTCAATATTATGATGATGAAGATGATGATTATGAGGATGAATCAGTCCCTCCAAGAATGATTATTTCAAATATGGATAACTCAAGTTCAACTGAGCCATCCATAGAAGGGACAAATAGAGCATCCGTAGGAAGCCAAATTGGAGCATCCATAGGAAGCCAAATTGGAGCATCCGTAGGAAGCCAAAATGAAGCATCCATAGGTAGTCATTTTGAGGCATCCGTAGGTGGATCACATCACAGGATAACCACCCCAATAAACTCAGGGGGAGTTTCTTTGAGTCAAGGATCAACCTCAACTTCACATGATCATGCTTATGACAATGATGCTACATCTTCAAGACCTACACCTGCAACAAGAAGCAAATAGACACGGGATCACCCATTTGAACTGATCATTGGTGATGCATCCTCAAATGTCCAAATTAGAAGAGCCACTCAAGATGAATGTTTATGTAGTAGCTTTCTTTCACAAGATGAACCAAAGAAAGTTGAGGATGATCTTCTAGATCCAGATTGGGTGTTAGCTATGCAGGAAGAGCTAAACCAATTTGAGAGAAACAAAGTATGGAAGCTGGTACCCAAACCTAAAGACAAAAGTGTTATAGTTACAAAGTGGGTATTCAGAAACAAGATGGATGAAAATGGCATTGTTATAAGGAACAAAGCTAGATTGGTTGCTAAGGGCTATTCTCAAGAAGAAGGAATAGATTATGATGAAACATTTGCCCCTGTTGCTAGATTGGAAGCAATAAGGATATTCCTAGCCTATGCAGCCCATGCCAATTTCAAAGTCTATCAAATGGATGTCAAAAGTGCCTTCCTGAATGGGGAATTAGAAAATGAGGTATATGTCAGTCAACCTCCTGGTTTTTAAGATCCAAATTATCCAGAATTTGTCTACTTCCTTCTCAAGGCACTTTATGGACTGAATCAAGCACCTAGAGCCTGGTATGACACACTGTCACAGTTTCTTTTAGGGAATCACTTCACTAGAGGTACTATTGATAAAACTCTTTTCTTTAGAAATGTTAATGGCTCTAGTATACTTGTTCAAATTTATGTAGATGACATAATTTTTGGGTCTACAGATTAGAAGCTTTGCAAAAGGTTTGCCAAACTTATACAAAGTAAATATGAAATGAGCATGATGGGTGAACTTACCTATTTCCTTGGCTTACAAGTTAAGCAAGTGAAAGAATGAATCTTTATTAGTCAAACTAAATACATCTTTGATCTTTTAAAGAAGTTTGATCTAATAGATTGTTCTCCTGCTAAAACACCCATGCCAACTGCCACTAAGCTTGAATTGAATACTAAGGAAAAATCTGTGCACATTTCAAGCTATAGAGGCATGGTAGGCTAACTTTTGTTTTTGACAGCTAGTAGACCTGATATTATGTTTGCTACATGTCTATGTGCTAGATTTCAGGCTGATCCTAGAGAGTCTCACTTAATTGTTATCAAAAGGATTTTCAGATATCTCAAGGGAACACCAAACCTTGACATTTAGTACCCTAGAGAATCTGGTTTTGATCTAATTGATTATTCAGATACAGACTATGCAGGTTGCAAAATTGATAGGAAAAGTACAACAGACACTTGTCAATTCCTAGGAAATAAGCTTGTCTCATGGTTCAGTAAGAAGCAAAATTCTGTCTCCACTTCTACAGCTGAGGCAGAATATATTGCAGCTGGAAGTTGTTGTGCACAAATTCTTTGGATGAAAAATCAACTAATAGACTATGGTCTAACAGTTAATAAGATTCCAATTTTCTGTAACAACACTAGTGCAATTGCCATAACTGAGAATCCAGTGCAGCACTCAAGGACCAAGCACGTTGACATAAAGTATCACTTCATCAGGGAACATGTGATGAATGGTATTGTGGAACATCATTTTGTTCCAAGTGAGCAGCAAATTGCAGACATTTTTACCATGCCACTTGATGAATCAACATTCTCAAGGTTGGTAAGTGAGCTAGGTATGCTTAACTTCTCTTAATTTATTTAAATGTCTGATAATTTGTAATGCAGCCAGTGTCAGAATGATTTTCATGAGAATTAAAACTCTCAGAAAAAGTAAAATTTTGTCTAAGTCAAAATTACTCCCTCTACGGATATCCCTATCCGTTGATGGTCATTTTTGACACTGGATTTTTTCAACGTCTACGGATACTGTGTTTTTACTCCTCTACGGATGTCGAATCTCAAAAGGTAAAATCCTATCCGTAGATAGTATAGTTCTAATCGTAACCATTAAAAGCCACAATCCTATCCGTAATTACATGTGTACAGTGTATGTATGTAATTGTAGTAAATTCGTGGCTTTACTTTTTAAACTCATTACTTTTAAATAGTTATTTTTTTGCCCAATTAGATAATTTCTTTCAATTATTCTGATTTTCTTAGTGAATTATTTTGGGGGAGTATAAATTGATTTTTACTCTCAGTTAATCATTTTCTATCAATTTCCAAAATTCACTAAGGCAAAAGCTAATCTTCTCTCTCAAAGCAAAAATCTCTCTCTGTAATTCCAAGCTCTACATCAATAGCACCAACCAACAAGACTATGTCTCTCACTGGTTTCACATATGAGAAGAACAACTTCACTGCACTGGTGGACTTCGATGAGAAGAACGCATCATATCACACTATGATGAGGTTTTTCCAGAACTGCAAGCTCTCTAAGGCAATGTTCGAAGCCCCCAAACTATACTTCGAGGTGCACTACACCATAGATCACATATTGCAACTACACAAATATATTGCCTTAATACCTATATTTGTTGCAATAGACTTTATTGCAACGAATGTGCAAAATTTCAGCGTTGCATCCGCCCCTGTTGCAATAGAGCCATTTAGCAACAATTTGAGCACCATACAACAACAAATAACATCATTGCAATAGAAGCATGTAGCAACAATTTATTGTCTTCAGCAATGTTTAAAAACCATTACAGTAGTAAATGATTGGCAAACAAACCACTTTAAGGCAACAAATATTAGTCCAAATGCAATGATTATGTTAAACTAATGGTAACAGTTTTGGTCCTTATTGCAATAATTTGATAGCAATTTTAATGTTTATTTGCAACAAATTTGGACACATTTGCAACATTTTATTAAAATAGAGGCGAATGGTTCCGTTTGTAAATATAACTAGTCAGGCATAAAAGCCACAAATCCAAGCAAAACAATTCAAAAGTAGCACCATGACTATTACAACATCATCGTAAGAATCATCTAAAAAGTAAGTCAAGACAAAACAACAAAGTCTTGTCGCATACACTTAATTAGTTAACAAAACGACTTAGTTGATAGCTACACTTCTTAGAATATGTGTTGGAATGGGCTTCAAATCGTGGTGCCTTTGACCTTGATTTCTCTGCCTGATCATATAAATTGTAGTGGACATAGTCGCGTAGAAGCAGATTGAGAAGAGTTTCCTGCAACATCATTAAAAACACAATGCAATCTGTAGAAAATGATACGACTGTTAGATAAGTAATTGTAAATGCATCTGAAAGATAACCAAAGAACAAAGCCCAGCTTATATAATTCATATCAAATTATATTGACCGGAATATCACAATGCTTGACATTAAGATTTGAAGATCGAACAATTAGAATATAAGCAGTAAGCACCCTACCAAACTGTTAGGCCGAATACACAATATAATCAAGTATGTATATGAGAATAACAATCAAGAACACTTTTTATTAAATCAACAAACTGTAATTATATTAACAGTTTCTCTCTTAGTGATGTTAATGAATCACAAAGAGCTACTAGGTTACAAGAATAATATATTCAATGTTCGCGTCCCGTCTAGGGATAACCTATCTGTGTTTATATAGTACACAGCTACTTACAATCCATCTCTAATTGATATTCCTATAAGTTAGCTATACAATTCATATCAATCAAGGATTGCTTCAGTCTTCTATTCCGTTTCCTTAGCTGTATCAATATATTCTGCTTCTTTCCATCTTCAGAATATATTGCTTCTAGAATCTTTATCTTTGCACCGACAGCTAAGTCAACTATTACCACGTCAGTCTTTAACAAACTCTGACTGGCTTCAATGTAAACTCTTCACCTAGTCAGACTTTATCAAACTCTGACTGGCTTCTAGATAAACTCTGATATGTGCCTGTTACTTAAACACTGATGAACAAACGTCATCAATTATATCTAACAATCTCCCCCAACTTGTTCATACCAAAATGTACAAGTTAAAAAGATAATTGATGATGTCAAAACATATAACAAATGCAGTGTTTAAAATATAACAGAGTTTAATTTTAAAACAGAGTTTAAATTTAACTTAGAATAGAAAACATAAAAACTTACAGTCAGAATTTACTTGACTTCTTCAATATCAGGTACTGTTCTGAGATAATCAATCAGCAGTCTTCTTTCAGCCTTCTCTAGCTCATCCACCATAATCTCTTTTAGCTCTTTAAGTTCTGAATCACTCTCCCCCATTTGGTAGATAGCAGCTCTTAGAGAATATATGCTGTTTCTTCTCATATCATTTCCTAGCCGAATGTAATGAGCTTTGTCTGACTCTAGATTGAATTCTAAAACTTTTGTTCCAAGTGCTGTTCTAAATCTAGCACTGTTTCTCTTCATCTACACTAACTTTCCAGTATGATCCCTATACTTTGGAATATAAACACTTGAGACTCCTCCTCCAAGCATAGCTTTAGATCTCAGCATCTTTTCTCTCAAAACTTGAGCAACATTATGAGTATGTCTGTTTTTGACTTTTAGAAGATAAAGTACATATTCCAGTTCTTCCCATGATTTGAGATTAACATCAGATTCTCCAACTTTATAAACTCTTCCATCACTCATGAAGTATAACAAAAACTGCTTCTTCAATACTTTGTGAAAAATCAACTGAACAGATTCTAACTTATCAAGGTTTTCTTGTGTAACCCCAATACCAAATTCTGCCAGTGAAATGTTGTCTTGAGATATGTTATTTATTCTTCTCTCTTTGTGTGATCCCAGTCCAGATTTATCAAAAGGTTCTTTTCCCAATACAGTTCTGGTTTCTGAGAATTTCACAGCTTCAAGCTTTAATTCTTCAAGAATTTTAGGTTTGCTGAATCCTGGAAGTTGTGTAGATTTCTGTACAACTTGAGCAACGTCAGAGGTTGTCATAAATTTAGTAGAAACATCAACTTGAGCAGCGTCAGAGGTTGATTTAGCTAATCTTGTTTCAACTTGAGCAATGTCAGAGGTTGAATAAATCTTCATAGGTAACTGTTCTTCTTCTACCAGTTTACCTTTTCCTTTGTCAACATTTTTAATCACAGGCCTCCTTGAGTACTGTAAACTCTGATCAGAGTTTACATTCTCTTTGATAACAATTCCTTTTTCTTTCTTTCTAGGAGCCTTGATTTCCTTCTTCTTGTAGATTCCAGTTTCAAGATTCTTCCTGTGTTCCTCAGCAAGCATTTGCTCTTCAGCTTGAATATCTTCAATTGTAACATCTTTTCCATGTTCTGCCATAAACACCTTGGCAGCAATTTCCTCATCTTTAGTAGGCTTATCAGAGATTATCAAACTTTTGAATCTTGAACCACTGGCAGAGTTTGCATGTCCCTTTCCAGAGTTTGATCTTTTATCAGAGTTTGATCTTCTTGAAAGTAGTCTGCTATCAGCATTTAATCTTAAGCTCTTTCCATCTCCCTTGTTTCCACCATCATTACCATCATCCCTCCGTCTCAGAGTTTGAGTGTCTTTGCATTTGTCACTTGGTACACTCTCCCCCTTTTTGACATCATCAGAAAGTAGTACTGATGTCAACAACTCAATTGCATTAGAAATCGAAGTCAGTTGGGCAGACATAGCAGTCTGGTTGTCCTCAACTTTCCCAAGCCTCTTCTGAATGTCATCAGAGTCCTTAGTTTGCTTCTTGAACATGGAATTGTAATAAGTTCTATCATTCTTCAGAGTGAGATCTCGCAGACCAACTTCATTCCTCAAAGCAGTGACTTCCTTATGAGACTCATCAAATCTGTTGTGGAGAGATTTAATTTGAATCACAGTAGCCTTCAGACTTGTAAGAATATTAGGAGTTGAAATCGTCTTCACAGAATTACCAAGAAAATCAGCAGCCCACTGTGCTGAAAAGATACAATCTGCAGCAGCCCATCTATTGTAGTACATATCTTGAAAATGCTCAGCCGTAGCTCGATTGACCTCTCTGAGCTCATCAGAGTTTACTTGACTACCAAATAACTCCTCTTGGGAATGAGCAGAACTATCATTATCATTATCATTATCATTATCATTCTCATTCTCTGCTGTATTCTCTGCAGGAATATTCTCAGCATCAGGTTCTGGAATCTCAGAGTTTGTAACAAACTCTACTTCTATGTGAACATTTTCTGTGGCATCCTTGTCAGCAACATCAGAATTTGCAGCAACAGCTTCTTTAGTAGGAGCAATATTCTCAGGAGCATCAGTATTTAAGGTCTGATCAACTTCCTCACCCTTTTCAATTACCTGGTGAGTAACAGAGAGAATCTCTGTATGAGTAGCCATAGATTCTTCAAGAACAACCATGGCATGATCAGCTTCCACACCCTCTGTTTCATCAAAATCTTTAAGATGGTCAGAGTTTACAGAGTTGTGTGCTTCAACATCCATATCAAATCCTTGTGGCTCAAAAATCTCAACCTCAACATTTTCTGTAGCCTCTTGAACAAGAATTTCAGGAGCTTCATCTGCAGCTTCATTTGCAGCTTCCTCAACTACATCATCAGCATTTGATGTAGGAGCTTCTTCTTCAGCATTTACATTTTCCTCAAAAACGCTGTCCAAATTGACAGCTTCAGCATTTACATTTGATGCACCAAAAAGATGTGCAGCCACCAATCTTCTTTTTCTCTGATGAAGAGTTTCTTCATCAGTTTCACACTCTTCATCTGCAGCATCAGACTTTGCCCTGTTGGCCCTTCTTGTTGTTGCTGAGGTTCAGGATTTAAAAACTGAAGAACTCTCTCAGGTAACAACAACTCACCAACATTTACCTTCTTTAAATCCTTATTCGTAAGATCAGAGAATACCCTCTTGTGCAATTTGAATGAGGGAATTACATCCTCCTCATTAATCTCAACATTATTAACACATGCAGAGAATAACATTTGACAAAATCTAGAAAAATAGACTACATGCCTATTCTCTGTTAATTTCTCTCCTATGTTCATTAAGACAAGTCTAGCAAAATCATAAGTACTGTTAAAAAGAAGTGAATACCGATTTGCAGACTGTCGATTGGAATAGCATCCCAATTTGTACATTTCTTCCCGAACGCTCTAGTTATGCAATCGAAAAAGAAACTCCATTCTTTTCGTAAGAGCGGTCGCTTCAATTGGCCAATCTTTGCCAAAGACCCAGTATATCCAATAGCTTGCATCATTCTCTGAAGATCAGTATCACCAACAGCAATGGTGTACGCATCAGAATTTGCAAAGCCCATTGCTTCACGAACAGTTCCTGGAGTTATGACAAACTCTGTCTCCTGGAACTCAAAAACAATGGATGGGGTACCAGAATCACCACCATCATCATAGACACCAGTTTCCCAGAAAGCTTTGATCTGAGACCCATAAAGCTTTGCAGGCTCCACTAAAGCACGCCCAATTTCTGACTGAGCAAGAAAGTTTTGTATGATATGAAACGCCTCTGGTGCAATGACAGTGTTTAATGGGGCTGAATAGTTATTAGGGACAAACTCAAGTCCAGAAGCAGTGAAAGCAGTTGAAGCCATTAGTAATGTCAAGAAATAAGCAGAAAATAGCTTCAAAAACACGAGAGAGTTTAAGAAAAGAAAGTGTTTGTGAATATGTGTGAGTGAAACTAGAATACAATTGGAGTAAGTCGTGAAAAACTGTAACGGTTGTGTGTATAATGTATAAATATAAAATTTAAAATTAAAAACTGAACAGTTTTTAATCATTAAAACACAACTGTCTTATCCCGTATTCTGTGTAAATGAGACACGTGTCACACATACAATGACTGACAGCAGTAATTGGCAATTTCCAATGCGCATGCGCAGTATAAACAACAATAATTACCGCCGATTACACTTTCCTATGTATGCAGTCTCTCTCCACTCTTTAACACTTTTCTAGACCAATGCCCAAACATACTCTTTTGAAATATCAAAACAAATGTTTTCCTCAAAATTATAAAATGTCTGAAACAAAGAAATTATTTTAACCATCAGAGATTAAAACAAAGTTACCTCAGCGTATTTCACACAATACATCAGTGTTTATCATTTGTCCTTCTTTGTTAATAAACTCTTTTCGCAAACTGTACAGGTGTGCATAATTGTGTGTGCAATGGCAGAGTTTACCGAAATCAATATTTAAATCATCTCAAAGTGCATAAAATCCACAAACTAAAGTAGTAAAAACTGGTTGCATAAACTCTCATGTAAAACATAAAATCTGATTTTTATATCTAAACTCTGTAATACTGATATCCTTTCATTTGGATATATCTTTTATTTTTCACCCCCTTTATAGATATTTTTTTTTTGTTTTGTTTTTTTTTTTAATTTTATTTTTCCAGTAATCAGTGGTTGGCACTAGTCACCAAAAATCAAAGATTTTAGCCCTTATTTCATACAATAAGTTCCTGGATCTTCCTAGGCACAACATGATCTCAAAGGAATTTGTGCTCTGTTTGGCATCTTTTGATTTGAGGGTGAATTATTTGCAATTAATAATCAGAGTTTAGACTTTTCATCAGTTAATACAATTAATTTATGAGAGAAAATGCAAACAACTAATACAGACTCAGTGTATAGGATCAATAAACTAAGAGATGCTATAAATATAGAGACAGTGTCATGCTGTGTTAACTTACTGCACATATTTGAGATCAGAATCTATATAACTCTTAAGGATTCATAATTACTTACTGAGAATTATGCTTCATACAAATTTCTTCATTGGTCCTTGTGTTTCAGACAAAAATCATAATCAGAGTTTAACATCAGACTTTAACCGACAGAGTATGACTAACAGAGTTTAGCATCAGAGTTTACTTTCAGAGTTTATGACACTGGTACTCATATCAGTTAATACATGCAAGGAATCATGAGCATAAAAAATCACACATGTATAGAATTTGAGTCTAACCCGTATCTCTAGTCAGAACCAGAGATCATTCCAAGTTCATTTACCAATCTTGTAAAAGTAGCTTCACTCAAAGGTTTGGTGAAGATATCTGCAAGTTGTTGGTCTGTAGACACAAAATGAAGCTCAATGTTTCCTTCTTCCACATGTTCTCTGATAAAATGATACCTTATGCTGATGTGCTTTGTCATGGAGTGCTGTACTGGATTACCTGTCATAGCAATAGCACTTTGGTTATCACAGAAAATAGGTATTTTAGAGTACTTCAAACCATAATCCAGCAACTGATTCTTCATCCATAGAATCTGTGCACAACAGCTACCAGCTGCTATATACTCTGCTTTTGCAGTGGATGTGGAAATTGACTTTTGTTTCTTGCTATACCAAGAAACCAATCTGTCACCTAAAAATTGACAGCTTCCACTTGTACTTTTCCTGTCTATCTTACAGCCTGCAAAATCTGCATCAGAGTAACCAATTAGCTTAAACTCTGATTCTCTAGGATACCACAAACCCAAGGTTATGGTTCCTTTGAGATATTTGAAAATCCTTTTTACAGCTGTTAGATGAGGCTCTCTGGGATCTGCTTGAAATCTTGCACAAAGACATGTTGCATACATGATATCAGGTCTACTTGCTGTAAGATACAGTAAAGACCCTATCATTCCTCTGTAGTTTGTCATATCTACTGAGGCTCCTGTGTCTTTGTCTAGCTTTGTTGCTGTAGCCATGGGAGTTGTAGCAGATGAACTATCAAGCATACCAAATTTCTTGAGAAGATTTCTGGTATATTTTGCTTGATTGATAAAAATACCATCATCTGTTTGCCTGACCTGTAAGCCTAGAAAATAACTAAGCTCTCCCATCATGCTCATTTGATACCTGGATTGCATAAGCTTTGCAAACTTCTTACAAAGTTTGTCATTAGTAGATCCAAAGATAATATCATCTACATAAATTTGAACTAAAAGCAAATCATCACCAGAATTGAAATAAAACAAGGTTTTATCAATTGTACCTCTTGTGAACCCACTTTCTAAAAGAAATTGAGCAAGAGTTTCATACCATGCTCTTGGTGCTTGCTTTAGTCCATATAATGCCTTGTCAAGCCTGTAGACATAATCTGGATGTTTAGGATCTACAAATCCTGGTGGTTGTTCAACAAATACTTCTTCTTCAAGCTTCCCATTGAGAAAAGCACTCTTTACATCCATCTGAAAGACTTTAAACTTCTTGTGTGCAGCATAGGCCAGAAAAATTCTTATGGCCTCCAATCTTGCAACTGGAGCAAAGGTTTCATCATAGTCAATTCCTTCCTGTTGTGAATAACCTTTAGCCACAATTCTAGCCTTGTTTCTTGTAATCACACCTTCACTGTCAGTCTTGTTTCTGAAAACCCACTTTGTACCTACAATTGATCTATTCTTTGGTCTAGGTACAAGTGTCCAGACTTCATTTCTTTCAAATTCATTTAACTCTTCTTGCATTGCTGTAATCCAATTAGCATCTTGAAGAGCTTCCTCCACTTTCTTTGGTTCTGTTTGAGACAAGAAAGCATGATACAGACACTCATTATTTGTTGCACTTCTAGTTCTCACACTAGTATCAGGATCTCCAATTATGAGATCAGGTGTGTGTGCCTGTGTCCACTTTCTTTCTGTTGGTAAGTGGTTTCTTGCATCATTATTGGATCCTCCCCCTTGATCCACGCTCTCCTGATTCATATGTTGACTTTCTGCAGCATCTGAGGCTCCCCCTGAATTGGATGACTCAGAGTTTGAACTGTCAGAGTTTGAATCAGTTTCCTCAACTGACTCACTTGCTGTGTCTTGTTGAGCTTCTTCACGCCCCCCCTCAACTGGTTCTCTATTTTGTTCATTTTGAGAATTTCCATTTTCTTCAGTATTTACCAGTAGAGGTTCAGAGTATGCTTCGTCAGAGTTTGTCAGAACCGCTTCATCAGAGTTTGTCAGTACTGCTTCATCAGAGTTTACATCATCAGAGAATAATCCTTCATTTTCAAAACGCAGTTGATCATATCCATCTAAGTCATCAAGTCCAGTTATTTTCTTGTCATCAAATGACACATGTATGGATTCCATGATCACTTTAGTTCTCAGATTGTAGACTCTGAATGCTTTTGTTGACAATGGATAACCAACAAAGATTCCTTCATCAGCTTTTAACTCGAACTTTGTCAACTGTTCAGGATGAGTCTTCAATACAAAGCATTTGCATCCAAATATATGAAAATATTTCAAATTTGGCTTCTTATTTTTCACCATCTCATATGGTGTTTTCCCATGCTTGTTGATCAGTGTAGCATTTTGAGTAAAACAAGCAGTTTGAACAGCTTCTGCCCAGAAATAAGTTGGTAATTTTGCTTCTTCAAGCATAGTTCTGGCTGCTTCAATTAAAGTTCTGTTCTTTCTTTCAACTACACCATTTTGCTGTGGAGTTCCAGGTGCAGAAAATTCTTGTTTCACTCCTCTTTCCTTGCAGAAAGCTTCCATGATTGAGTTTTTGAATTCAGTTCCATTATCACTTCTTATAATTTTCACTTTGTGCTGTGATCCTTTGTCCAGTAGGTTTACATGATCCATCAGAGTTTGAGCAGTTTCATCCTTCTTTGATAAGAAATACACCCATGTATTTCTAGTATATTCATCAACAATTACTAAAGCATATTTCTTTCTGCCCATAGACATCACATTCACTGGTCCAAAGAGATCAACATGTAGAAGATGATAAGGTTCCACTACTGAAGATTCAGATTTGCTCTTGAAAGATGACTTCCTTTGCTTGGCCTTTTGACAAGAATCACATAGACCATCTAGACTGAGTATTGATTTTGGGAGTCCCCTTACAAGATCCTTTCTTATTAGCTCATTAATGTTGTTCAAATTGAGATGAGAGAGCTTCTTATGCCAGTTCCAACTCTCTTCATTTGACATTTTTGCAGTTAGACACACTGTTTTTCCATCAGAGTTTGTTACCAAACTTGCTTCATAAATGTTGTTGCGCCTGTGTCCAACTAGAACAACTTTTCCAGTAGATTTACTGATAACTTCACAGTATTCAGTATGAAAATCTACATGGTTTCCTCTGTCACAGATTTGACTCACAGATAGCAGATTATGCTTGAGTCCTGAGACTAGAGCTACATCTTTGATGATGACACTTCCAAGATTAATATTGCCATATCCCAGAGTGTGTCCTATGTTGCCATCTCCATAGGAAACCTTTGGGCCAGCCTTTTCCTTAAAGTCTGATAGCAGGGCTTTATTTCCAGTCATATGTCCTGAGCATCCACTGTCCAAGATAAGTGTGCTCTCTTTTATACCCTGCAATCACAAACAAACACTAAGTGTTAGTTTTAAGGACCCAGACTTGCTTGGATCCTTTGTCTTTCTTAACAGTGTTAGTTTTTGCAGCGGAATTACTATCAACAGAGTTTAAACTAACATTGTCAGACTTTACACTTGCAGAGTTTGCTCTAACCCACTTCAGATTGGGTTTTAGCTCATAGTAATTGTGATAAATAGCATGATAACTCCTACAAGTATAAATAGAATGCCAAGTGCTCCCACAATGTGTACACAAAGTCTGTGGTTTAACCCTTACATAATCATTCTTTTCTCCTGATGTAGAAGGTAAAGAATTGATATTTTTATTCTTTGTGCAGTAATTAGCAAGATGATTAGAACTACCACAATTATAACATGTTTTCCTTGGAGCACCAGTAGTAGGCAAGTGATTATTTCTATTATTTATGCCTATCTTTCCATTCCTATTCTTCTTGGACCTTTTTGGTTTCATGGCAGATTTTACCTCTTTAAGCTTATGATTGAACTGTTTTCCTGTCATCAAACCAACATTAACCTGTTTTTCACAAGTTTTTACTGGCTTTCTAACAGCTTCTATTTCCATAAGTTTTTCTGTTATAATATTTTCCTGTCTTTCACAGGTTTCATCTGATTCCATATCAGCTTCTCTTATTACAACAGATTTTAACTTATTGGTTTCTGGAACAAATTTCACAGGTTTAAGTTGTGGTTTAACCTTAACCTTGTCTTTAAACTTAAGTTCATCATTCTCACAATAGCCTAAACCTACAGAATCTGTCTGAAACACTTGATGAGTGTCTCTTCCAGAGTCTGTCCAAGTCTTGATTATTTTCCTTTCTTTTTCTAGATCAGATTCTAGTTGTTTATATCTTTTGAGCAACTCCTGTTCAACATAAACAGCATCATCTCTTTCTTTTTGAATCTGCTTCATATTTTCAAGTTCTCCTTCAAGAAACTTGTTTCTATCTTTAAGACTAAGATTCTCAGATTTAATTCTCTCATTCTCTAAAGTCTGATCCCTATAACTAACATGTACGCTTTTCAGATATACTCTTAACTCAGATATAGTATCAGTATCATAAGCATAAGTAGTTAGGGGTACCTTATTTTCAGATGATTCAGTCTCATCTTTGACAGTTGCCATAAGAGCATAATTTACTCCATCATCAGAGTCTGAAGTATCTGCCCAGTCTTTGCCTCTAGAGATGAGTGCTTTCTCAGATTTGCCTTTCTTCCACTCTGGGGCATAGTGACCCATCTCCTTACACTTGTAGCACTGGATTTCAGATTTATCCTTCTTGCCAGACTTGGTCTCTCTTCCATCAGACTTTCTAAAACCTTTCCTTTCAGAATTTGAATCTTTCCTTGAGAATCTCTTCCCTTTCTTAAAGTTCTTGAATCCCATCTTCTTGAAAGTCTTCACCATCAATGCAGCCATTTGCATCATCTGTTCTTCATCATCCTCAGAGTCAGAAGCTTCATCAGAGTTTGAGTCATCATCAGAGTTTGATGACTCAGTTTCAGATTTAATGACTAAAGCCTTTCCCTTGGCTTTCTTCCTTGATGATTCCTTCTTAATGGGCTTCTCCTCAACTTTGAGAGCAACAGATTTTGTCTTTTTGCTTAATCTTCTATTCCTTTGTTCTATCTCCAGTTCATGAGTTTTTAACAACCCATAGATTTCATCAAGATCTGTATCAGCAAGCTCATAATTATCTCTTATTGTGGTTGTCTTTAAATCCCACTTTTCAGGTAGAGATAACAGAAACTTGAGATTAGACTCTTCAAGCTCATATTCTTTATCAACCAGAGATAGATCATTCAATAGTTTGCAAAATCTGTCATAAGTCTCAGTCAAGGTTTCATTAGGTCTTGAATCAAAGTGCTCATACTCCTGTGTGAGTATTGTCTTTCTGTTCTTCTTAATAGCACCTGTTCCCTGGCATCTGACTTCTAAAGCATCCCATATCTCTTTGGCAGTCTTGCAACCAATTACTCTGTTAGACATAACATTATCTAAAGCACTGTGGAGTAGATGTCTAACTTTTGCATCCTTTGCAATTGATGAGATGTCCTCAGGAGTCATATCTTTCTTTTCCTTTGGAACAGTCTTTTGTTCTTGACCATCAACAACAGGGGACAATTTAGTCGGCATATGAGGACCATCATAGATTCTGTCAAGGTATTCTGGATCTGTAGCCTCCAGAAACATGGTCATCTTCACCTTCCAAATTGGATACTCTACTGGCCTGAGTATTGGAACCCTGATTGTTTCATATCGACTCACAGAATTAGGCTTAACCTGTTCAGCCTTGGGAGCAGTTTGATTTTCTTCAGACATGATTATTACTGTGTTTGAATCGTAAAACTGTATATATTAAACAGCCTTGGCTCTGATACCAATTGTTAGGCCGAATACACAATATAATCAAGTATGTATATGAGAATAACAATCAAGAACACTTTTTATTAAATCAACAAACTGTAATTATATTAACAGTTTCTCTCTTAGTGATGTTAATGAATCACAAAGAGCTACTAGGTTACAAGAATAATATATTCAATGTTCGCGTCCCTTCTAGGGATAACCTATCTGTGTTTATATAGTACACAGCTACTTACAATCCATCTCTAATTGATATTCCTATAAGTTAGCTATACAATTCATATCAATCAAGGATTGCTTCAGTCTTCTATTCCGTTTCCTTAGCTGTATCAATATATTCTGCTTCTTTCCATCTTCAGAATATATTGCTTCTAGAATCTTTATCTTTGCACCGACAGCTAAGTCAACTATTACCACGTCAGTCTTTAACAAACTCTGACTGGCTTCAATGTAAACTCTTCACCTAGTCAGACTTTATCAAACTCTGACTGACTTCTAGATAAACTCTGAAATGTGCCTGTTACTTAAACACTGATGAACAAACGTCAGCAATTATATCTAACACAAACCATGCTATAATATTTAGAACTAAGTAACCTCATCCCATGAGAACTATTTGTAGTTTAAATTCAGCTATCAGAGAAGGCAGTAATAGACATATATATCCCATGTTAACCATTGCACAAAACTTTTACCACTAATATTGAAACTTACTATCCACCTGTGTGCCACTATCAACTCTGTATGTCACAATTTAAAAAATTTAGCTCTAAAAATCACATATTACGAATGATATAGTATGATACAAGTGTTCCATGTAAGTATCTTTTTTTCTTTTATACATACAAGAATTCTAGTTTTCAAAACTTAAAAATTCATTCAAATTACCTTTTAAACACAAAGAATGCTCATCGTGAATTAACTAAAGCTTTGAAGAAAAAGAATCTTATTTCTGCATGCTAATTAATGTCAAGATAATAAAACTAGAGATAGTTCACATGCCTTGCCTGTTGGCACATCAGGATCACCAGTCAGTTTTACAGCTTCAATATAGACTACATAGTCATCTGACTTGATCTTTGAAAGATCCTCCAGTTCACCATCCTTGTGCTACTGGCCATACTTGCGTGTGATCTGAATAACTTCCGTAACGATGTAACCATTTGAGCACGTATACAACCCTAAGAATGTATAATCAATCTAGTTATCTTTAAGAAACACACAAGTCTTAAATGATGAAGTGACTGGGATTGGAAGCAAAAGTAGTATGACACAAGAATGAGTTCATAGATTTTAGAACACAAACACTTCAAATGAATGTTATCCCACACTCTACCAGTTAGAGGATCAGACGATGTTGGAACATCAATGCGATTAAATTTTGTTAATCCAGATAGGCTAGGTTGCTCATTTCGGGCTTGACTGCGGATAACTGACCAGAATTTATCTAGATCTTCCTTCTGTTACATGTGTATTGCTTCAGTTAAAGTATTACCAGTAATTAATTAATTAACTGAAAATTTTTATGCAATAAAAACCTGTCCCAACTCATCATGGCGCAGCGTTGCAATCCTATTCAAGGCCAGAAGATTGCTTAAACCAAATCAGCAATGACCAGTCTAAATTAAAAGATGTACACTTGAATATATGCAAACAATCTTATTATGAGAAACACAAAACATGAAGTTGTAGATGATTCAGCAAGTTTTCTGAAATGCTAAGACTTGTAGCAAATGAAGACGTAAGGAGTTCGGAAACAATTAAAATGTGGCTGCCAGTTCAGAACCAGCCCCTGACCTGTAGACATTTTAACATTTTAGCACTAGTAAATGACTGATTTTACGAACAGACCATGAACGAAAGTTGTAGGTCTCGAAAATATCTTTCTAAATTGATAAGGCTCAAAATTTTCAGATTTGTTTTCAATTTACTATGAGGTTTTGAACAGGGCTGACTCTTACGAAGCAAAACAGAATTTTCAGAGAATCAAAGAGCCAAGAATACTACATACAATCATTACATACATAGTAAATTGGATAAACGCACACAACTAATTAATATGCTAATAAAAAGGACTAAATGATTTGGATGATTCTCAATAATCAAATAGTTAAGTGCTAATGAAATCGAAATTAAATAACAAACCTGCAACGACATTTAGGGTTCCGGGAATTTGTTCATCATCACTGAAAAAATGCATAGCAAAAAAAAAATTAAAACCCAGCCTGCATAGACACAAAGAACAACCTACACCACCTTTGGGTTCTCCGGAATGCACATCTAAACCACAAAGATGTGCTTAAAGAAACTAAGTACAAACTCTGTTTACACTAGCAATACATAATTTCACTGCATACATACATACATATTTCAATATCTTTCGCGAATATACATACATATCCCTATATCTATACCCTTAAACACAAAACTAACACCAAAAGCAAATAAAACCCCTTATTAAACAATTAAAATTGAAAACCCCTAATTTGAAACCCCTAATTTTAAATATCAACTTAAACAAAATTACAATGTAACCGTAATTAAAAAATTAAACCTAACTGATACATCTAAAATCGATTTTAAAAAAGCACAAATTAACAAGAAAACCCCTAATTCATACATCTAAAATCGATTTTAAAATCGAAAATTAACAAGAAAACCCCTAATTCATACATCTAAAATCGATTTTAAAATCGATTTGGGGAAATAAGATACCTTTTTTGAGCTCGATTGTTCTTTGAGCTTGAATCTTCAAGCATGAGTGTTCGAGCTTAAGTGTTCTTCGAGCTTCAATCTTTTCTCTATCGTCTTCTCTCGCTAGCTTGTTCGTGTGTGTTGTGTTTTTTTAGTCAAATGTTGTGTTAGAAAGCCCGAGCAAAAGAAATTGGAAACCCGCTTCTTTCTTTTGCACAGCCCGCTTATTTTTTTTAGCCAGCCCGCCAAAACTTTACCCCAAAATTTTGAAGTTATTGTAACGTTTATTTATATTCATTGCAATATAATTTAATTTTTGTATAACTGAAATTCAGGTGTAACAATTTTAAAAAGCATTGCAATACTTGTAAACTTGTCAAAACTTCTCATTAAATAGCAACGATTTTAAAGCAATTTTTTCAGTGAGAGTTGCAATAGCCAATCTATGGTGTAGTGGTGATTGAAGCCATCTGGAAATCAGCTGTGTTCGATTCTGTCAATGCTACAATCACCTTCGTTCTTCAAGGTAATGAGTATGTGATAAATAGTGTTAGGAACTATGTTGTTTCTTGATGATAACAAAATTAACTTAGTAAAAATTGTACAAGTAAATGTAGCTATCATCGGATAGTATGCTCTTACAGTATCCGTAGATAGGAAGCTTATCTACGGATAAGACTCAATGTAACATGCTTGTGTCTTTCTGATGTTGAAGTTGAAGTAGTCTTGATAGGTTAAATGAGTCATGTTGACTATCAATAGATATGTAGAATAGGGAGGCTAATTGTAAATAGTTCATGCCTTGTAATTCTGCATACGTGAAATTGACTGTCTACGGATAACTTTATTAGCCTTCTACGGATGTGGACATTGTACTGTCTGCGGATAGCAGTACTGGTTGATCAAGACACTGTCAACGGATACAACTCAAGTAACTTCTACGGATACACCCTGTACTTGTGAAAGGGACAGGTAAGTCAGAGCACATGGGTTGATAGACTACACAGAGCATGGAAGCCAGTTTTTCTGGAAAGGTCACGAGAAGAAAGAAGCATTCTGTTTGCATGGTCATAGGTAGCATTTCTATAAAAGACAATCAGCCAGGAAGGGCAAGCTACCAACGCATGGACCACTACTCGGAATGGAGAAGCAAAGATCCTGAACAGATTTACTTTTTTTATTATTAGCTATTCAAATATCTTTGTAAACTTGGGTTATATAACCAAGTAGTAGCATAACTCTAGAACCAAGAAATCAGGTTTTAGAAATTTAGAGAGCACAAAGAAATATCCTTTGTAAATTGTTGAAGCTAGAGTTGTGTATTTGCAGCTGTGTGTTTATTCATAAACATCATAGAGATTTCTTCAATAAAAATCTCTCAGGTGGACAAAAACAATCCACCTGAATTTTTAATTCTTGTGTCATCTTATTTGTGTTTCTGTTCTTGCTTTTACTTTCGCATTTTCACTATCAAGAATCGAGAAGAATTTTCAAAGATTGTATTCAACCCCCCTTCTACAATCTTGGTTCATTGTCTGGGAATAACAAATAGTGATGTCATAATTGCTTGCTTAAATTTTCCTGGAAACAATAGGTTAGAAAAGCATAAGGATACTAATATTGTTAACATGCTAAACTCTATTAATTATTCTTTGCCTATGGCTAATTTAAGTAAGATTCAGAGAAGAGGTATGGTAAAGGAATGGAGCTTTTTCTTTGATGTCATCCTTAAGGTTTTCTCTGGTAAAGTTAGCAATTATGATGCAGTTACATTTTCTATGCTAGACATTGCTTACATGTTTTTGACTGATAGCTATTATAACCTAGGGTCCTTGATTCTATTTGAACTTGGTGCTAAACTAGGGAATAAAGCATCTAGAAGTAAGAATGTATACTATGCTAGATTCATCATGTTGCTAGCTAACCATGTACAGAATAACCTAGTGATCCAATTCCCTACTAACTCCAAAGATTGTTGGGTTCAAAATAAGAGAGTCCTTGAGGACTTGAATAGGCGGAACCACAACAAGGAGGTACAATTGGTGTATCCACCAATTTTCACTGTAGCTCAGGAGGCACAGGTAAGTCAGGTAATTTCCTCAACTATACCTTCCTCTATTGTTATTTCTTTGATTTCAAGTGCCACCATGGAGGCTGGAACTGTCCAACAGCCTCCTACCCAAGTGGCCACATCTAAACTTCCAAAATCCAAATCTAAAAAGCCAACCTCAGGTGCTTCTCAAAAGGCACCTGTTGCCCAGTAAATAACAATTGTAGAAGGGGGGTTGAATACAATTGTGTAAGATTCTCGACTTAATAAATTATGTATCACAAATATGAAAGAATAATAACAGCTTTAGTAAATATGATATAAAACTGTTACAAATTCTCTCAAGAAATTCTGATGTTCTTGAGAGCTTATAGGTTACAATATACTCGTGTGTGTGATCGATATAAATCAAAACCTAAACTGTGTTTATATACTACACATCTTCTCTATCAATTACAAGATAAGTCCTAATCAATTACAGAGATTGAAACATATCCTAAATTGACAGCTGCATTCCTATAAATTAGGAACTGACAAAATAAACTTCCTTTATTTAACTAGACTCATAAACCAACTCGAAATAGAAATCCTGATCAGCTTCCAGTCCTGATGATCAATCCTGATCACAGTCCTGATATAAATCCTGATACTGACGCTTGAGCAATACTGATGTCTATGCAATACTGATGGCGTCAGCAATCCTGATCAGTTAAGTCCAGATCCTGACGATCATTGAATCCTGATCTAACAATCTCCCCCAATCTCATACTTTGTAAAATAAAGTATAGATTCCTAGATTCAATGATGTCAAAAATATATTTACAAAATGTACAAGTATTTACAGCAGCAACTTATCTGTTTAAATTCTTTGATAGAATAGATTCATCTTCAAGAAGTTGGATAACAAATTTTCTTCTTTTTCTTCAAGAATTTGAATCAGTATTTCCTTAAGATTTTTGAGTTCTTCATCTTCCTCATTAATCTGGTAGATAGCTGCTCTGAGATTTTGAATTGAACTTCTTGGTAGACTGTGCTCTTCAAGAAAAAGATAAGCAATTTCCTTCCCATCAGGATTGAGAGTAAGTTGAGTCATGCCAAAAGTCACTTCTTTAACAGCAGTGCCCCTTTGCATTTCCACATCTTGACCTCTTAGATTTAGATACATGGGAGTATAATTACCATTGTAATTCTTTCCTTCATGAAATATTCTCCTTATTGTTGATAGAATCATATCACTCCATATCTTGCACACTTCATTCTTACATTTTAGCAGATAATGAACATATTTCATTTCTTTTGTATTCTTCACCAGTAGATGTTGAATGGATAGAATCTTCACACTACCATTTTTCATAAAGTACAGAAGCTTCTCTTTCTTTTCAGTACCATCATGACAATCTATAACTATATCAACAGCTAATAAATTGTTCAGGTGTTCAGAAGTTAAAATACCTCCAATTTCAGTCAAGGCATGAGGATCAACATGTGGTATATTCAGAAATTCAGCATCCCTGTGTACAATACCTCCTCTTGAGTTGTTTGTCATTTGCCTTAGATTTGAAAACATTTGTAACCAGAGTGCTTTTGATCTAAATGAATCAGAAAAATTAGCAACACTGGAAGCACTTGTTATAACTCCACCAGACTGAAAGTTGATAGGTCTATCACACCTAAGTGTGTCAATGTTCTTCCACTTCTTGTCTTTTTCTTTTTCAAGAACATAGCTTCTTTCTAACTGAGGTTGTTTTCTGCTTGAATTTCTCCACAACCTTCTATTTGAGTGTTTAAGCCTTTGTACATAGATATTAAAATCTATATCTATTGTTCTTTTGATCACTCTTCTTCTTGCTTATTCTTCTTCATCAACTTCACAATTATGAGAATCAACCACAGTGGATAAGATTAACAAATCAACCTCTTGTAGAATTTCAGATTCAGCAGGATCTTGAACAGTTTCAGGAACAATGTCAGGATTAGAATCTGGAATTTGAGTTGTATTACTGATGAGTGTTGATTTTCTTGGTCTTCTTCTCAATTCAGGTACTTCTTCAATAATTCCATCATCACCAAAAGTAGACCTGCCAGGAACTACTAGATTTTGAGTAGGTTCAGGAATTTCTTCTATTCTTAGACTTCTAGACCTTGTATGTCTTGGCATATTTTGAGTTGATGAGCTTCATCCTCTATTTGCACCTCTTCTACCTCTGCCTCCTCTAACTCTAGTAGGAGCAGGATTCTTGAAACTCTCCATTTCTCTCTGTTGATTTAGAAATTCTTCATGTGAGAGAACATGATATTCTTCACTAGCAGTAGAAAGTGCCTTTCTTGCAAATAACTGTTGAACTCTCTTATCAGTGTGATAAAGAGTAACAACATTACCATCTCTTGTTGTGAACTTCTGAAATAGATTAGTTGCATCTTCAGGATTATCAATGAGCACATCTTCATTACCTTCAGGAATTGTAGCAAGTGTTTGTCCATGACCAGGCGTCAGGATTTGATGATCCATCAGGATTTGATCACCTGTCAGGATTTGTTCTTCCGTCAGGATCTGAGATTGTACCAGTGTCCTTACTGTTCTAATTCCAGAATCAGAAACATGAGTTGACTGCGTTGTTTGACTTTGAGAAGTTTGAATTGTAGACTTCACAGTAGCAGCATCAGAGGTTTCTCCTTGTAAAACTTTGTCATCACCATCATTTCCAGTATGATCATTGTTAGGAATATGTTGTTCTTGATGATAATTATAAAACACTTAGTAGATTTTGTATTAAGTCAATATTGTAACTGTCAACGGAATGGTATGCTTTGCAGCTTCCGTTGACAGGTAGCTCATCAACGAAATGAGTGATGTAGCAATTGCACTGTACAATACTTCACTGGTTGATATACATTTGTTGTAGGTATTAGATAGGATTTCTAAGTCATGTTGACTATGTACTAGATAGACAAAATAGGTTGGTTAAGTGTAAATAAATTGTGCCTTGTAATTTTGCCTTAGTGAAGACATGTCAACGGAATGAAGATTACTCTATCAACGGAATGAAGAATATACCATCAACGGAATGAAGAATAAAGCTATCAACGGAACACATCTCCCTGCTATCAACAAATCATTATCACTTTTCTGAATAGTTGACAAAGTGATAGTGACAGTTTTCTGACAGATCAAAAGGTTATGTAGAAGTGTACTTTGCATTGGAAGCCATCAAAATGGTCACTGGGAATGAGGAAACATTCCAATTTCCAATTAGGTTCTTGAGTGGGATCATAATAAGCATGAAGACAAAAGACAAGATCTCCAAGGACCATTGGACAAAAGGGATGAAAAGCAAGCTACTGGCGGTTACCTTTAGTGTATTTTAGTGTAGCCAAAAATAGCATTGTAAACTTGGGTTATATAACCAAGTGTAGCAGTTCATTTTAAGATAAGTGAGTGAGATAAAAATAGTTTGTATTAGCTTCTTTCAAAGAGCACTCTCACTCCAATTCAGGAACTGAGCAGCTGTGATACTTTTGTAACACAGATTATTTCCGCAATAAAATCATCTCAGTTGGATCCTCAAAACATCCAACTGAAATTTTATATTTGCTTGTGTTTTTATTTTCAGTATTGTTTTATTTGAAAGTTGTTTTAAGTTTAGAAAATATCTAGAATTGTATTCAACCCCCCCTTCTAAAATTCTGTTAGGTCATTTGGGATAAACAATCATCATCATCATTATTTCTCAATACTAGATCAGGTGTACATTTTGTCTGACTTACCTTCTCCCCCTTTTTGACATCAGGATTTAAGAGATTTAAAATCAATCCAAGAGAGGTTTGAATGGCAGTTACCTTAGAATCAAGAGAATCAATTCTGTTGTTGATGGAAGACTGTTCAGTAATGACTGACTTAACTTAGGATTCTACTATTCTGAGTTGAAGAGCAGTAGGCACCTTTGTAAAGTTCTGAGAAATATCAATCCTCACATTTTCAGTTGTAGCTTTGACAGGATCAATTTCATGCTTGAGGCTTTTGGATAAAAGAGTTGTAGCCTTCAAATGATTCTTCATATATTCATTCTCAATGATTCTGGCAGCATGAGCAGCATGTTCCAATGCACAGGGAAAACTAACAGAGTTATAAGATCTATACCATTCATTCTCCCATTCATCTTTTCTCAGAAGCTCAGCTAGATCAATTGGTGAAGGACCAGAAAAGTCTTGTCTAAGATCCTTTTCTGTAGCAGCTATGCCAGTCATGAAAGTACTTGAAGAACCAAAGTTGGTTCCAAGACTAGATTTAAGTGTTGTAGCAAGCTGATCCTTCTCATCTTGATTATCATCATCACTATCATCACTATCATCAGCATCAGAATCATGAGTAACATCAGGATCAGGAATATCAATACCTTTAAGTTTATCCTGTGATGTTGTGATAGAATCTGTCATTAGTCTTGAGCTAAGTGGTTGTATCATGATTGGCTCAGCATCAGGAGCACCACTAGCATCAGGAGCAACACTGTCAGGATTTGATAAGCTTGCATCAGTATTTTCTACTAATGGTTCCTGTGTAGCATGAGGTTCAAAAGCTGCTTCAACACTTTGAGTTGGAGGTTCTTGTGTGCTTCCCTCAGTGACAGTGTCCTCGACCAATCTTTCAATTTCATCTGCACCAGAAACCCCTTGAGCTTTGTCAGGAAATTCCTCAGAAACTGTAGCTGTTTGGCCTACATCTTCACATTGAGAAAATGGTTCTTGTGTGGCTGGAATGAAAATGTCTTCATTCTCCCTTTGATAAAATGGTTCTTTTGGGACCATTCCTTCAGCTATGCCTTCACTCACACTTTGAGTGAGTGGTTCTTATGGGGCAGGATCTTCAATAGCTACTGAACCACTTTGAGGTTCAGGTTCTTGTGGGCTTGATCCTTTCAGTTTCTTCTGTCTCTGAAAGACTATCTCTTCTGCTTTCCTTTTCTTGTCCATGGGATGTATAAATCCAAATTTAGAAGCAGCAGCACCAAGCTTCTCCCATGATATATCAACATGTCGTTTTGTTGGAGAGTCATTGGCTGGAGAGTCTGAAATAGAGACAACTTTACTTGGAGTAGCATCAGGATTACCAACGTCAGGATTTGCTTGAGCATCAGGATTTGACTGCTCATCAGGATTTGAAGTGTCCCGTCCATCAGTAACATGTGTCTTCAAAGGAATATGATACCTACTTTTAGATAATTTCCTTTTCTTCTGTGGCTTAGAAGATGGTGCCACAGCTTCAATAATAGTATCAACAACTTCCTTGTTGATCTTAAACTTAGAGGATATATGCATATCATCCTCAGAATCAGTCTCATCTCTTAGCACTAACTTTATTTTCACTGAAACACCTTCAACAACCTTAGCATCCTTCTTCACCAAGACCCCTTGTACACCCCCTTTTATCTTCTTTTGAGTGAGTGGTGTAGAGGAAAAATCCTTTGAACCTGATTGCCTTCCAGACACATCAGTTCTAGCTGATTTCTTAGATTTTACAACTAAAGTCTTTTGAGAGAAAATAGAGGTGGCTGTTGACTGTTTAGAGTGTTTGGGTTGGATGCTTGGGTCAGGAACAATGTGTGATTGGCCTTGCCCCATAACATCGGAAACTGATCCATAATAAGTAGGCATTTTCTCTTTCAAGAAAAGCCTGACCTCATCAGGAATATAGGCATTGCCTGAAAAACCATTTGCCTTATCACTGTTGACTAAGGACTTCAAATTATTCTCTGTAATTCTACAAATAGGTAGAATCACATCATTCTCAAAAATAACATCAGGACAGAAGTGATTAAAGATTAACTGAAAAATCTAAGGAAACAGACATAACCTAACTTATCTGACTTCCTATCACTTAAAGCTTTTAAGATAAAACTACCATAATCAAACACTATAGTATGGATAAGAGAGTACCCAATTTTTAGAGATCCTGATGAAAGAGCATCAAAATTTGATGTCTTATTCAGGAAACAGCGGCTGATTGTGTCAAAGAAGAAATTCCATTCCTTCTTAAGCTTTGTCCTGAAGAGGTTGCCATACCTCTTTACTTCTCCATTCTAGCCAAGCTTAGAAACAAACTCAAAAAGAGTAGAGTCTGTAATCACATCAGGAACACTATCACCCAGAATTGGCAAATGCAACGCCTCTTCAATATCAGCAGGGGTGACATTGTAAGTAACATCATTGACTTCAAACGTCATCAACAATGTTCCTGATGGCCCTTTTCCAAACACAACTGAGTTCCATACCTGCATCACAGACTTAAACGATACACTAGAAGGTTCTGTTTGAGCAAACTTCAATGGACTTGAAGCTAGAAAATCCTGTATGATATGAAACTCAGAGGGCAAATCCTGATGAGATAGAACGGCTACAAAATATTAGTGGCAAAGGTAACACCACTAATTACAGTTTGTTTATTCATAAATGATGAAGATGTCATTGATACTTTGTAAAAACTCGAGAATTGATGATAAAAGAGAGAGTAAACGGTAATTTAGAAAATCAAATGTATTTTGTTAAAAAAAATATTACTCTCAGTGACAGGTGGCATGTTGTGATTATTGCATAAATGATTAGTGGACAAATTACGTGCGTAAGTAAACATAACTGCACCGCTTTTTATGTGTATCTATATGTATATATCTATCAGTGTGACACACGCGTGCATACAGTTGTCCAACTAAAACTCAAACGTTTCTCATCAGAAACTGACGAAAAATCATACACAAATTAAGCAATGAAATACTGACATGTACATCAGGATTGACCAGTTGACTTCCTGTCATGATTGTGTCCTATCAGGATTTGAACAAAATTACATACCGTGCAGAATGACCATCAGGATTTGATAGTCATCAGGATTTCCTCTCTGTAGCTTGCCTCAGAAATTCTCAAAGTTCATCATTCCAAGTTCATTCACCAACTTGTTGAAAGTAGCTTCAGGCAGTGGCTTGGTGAATATATCAGCTAGTTGTTGATCAGTAGGAACAAAGTGAAGTTCAATTGTTCCTTCCAGAACCTGTTCTCTTATGAAGTGATATCTAATACTGATGTGTTTAGTAAGAGAATGCTGAACTGGATTTCCTGTCATTGCAATAGCAGTTTGGTTATCACAATAAATAGGGATTTTTGAATATGACAGGCCATAATCTAACAACTGATTTCTCATCCACATTATCTGAGCACAGCAACTTCCTGCAGCAATGTACTCAGCTTCTGCAGTTGAAGTAGAGATAGACTTTTGCTTTTTACTGAACCAAGAAACTAGTCTACCACCCAAAAACTGACAACTTCCTGAAGTACTTTTCCTGTCTATCTTGCATCCTGCAAAATCAGCATCTGAATAACCACACAACCCAAAATATGATTCCCTTGCATACCAAAGGCCAAGTGAAGGAGTGCCTTTCAGATATCTGAAAATTCTTTTGACTGCAATCAGATGGGGTTCCATAGGTTTTGCTTGAAATCTTGCACATAGACAGGTTGCAAACATGATATCTGGTCTACTTACAGTGAGATACAATAAAGAGCCAATCATCCCTCTGTAGTGAGTTACATCTACCTCAGCACCTTGATCAGGATCAAGTTTGGTAGATGTAGCAATAGGAGTATTTGCAGTAGCACAATCTTGCATGTTAAACCTTTTCAAGAAATTCCTTGTATACTTTGACTGATTGATAAAAATCCCATCATCAGTCTGTTTAACTTGAAGACCAAGAAAGTAACTCATTTCTCCCATCATGCTCATTTGATATCTTGACTGCATAAGCTTAGAAAACTTTTCACACAG
Organism: Heracleum sosnowskyi; assembly: GCA_030848705.1. NCBI lineage: Eukaryota > Viridiplantae > Streptophyta > Magnoliopsida > Apiales > Apiaceae > Heracleum > Heracleum sosnowskyi. Next base: position 107,397,800 of record CM061239.1, read on the forward strand.
CTTATTGTTTGTTGACCCAAAAATGATATCATCAACATAAATCTGAACTAGAAGCAAATCCTTACCATGATTTAAATAAAATAGATTTTTATCAATAGTCCCTCTTTTGAATCCACTTTCCAGTAAGAATTGAGCTAGAGTTTCATACCATGCTCTTGGAGCTTGATTTAGTCCATAAAGTGCCTTATCCAATCTGTAGACATGATTTGGATACTTTGGATCAATGAAACTAGGAGGTTGTTCAACATATACTTCTTCCTCCAGTTCACCATTTAAGAAAGCACTTTTTACATCCATCTGGAAAACCTTGAATTTCTTGTGAGCTGCATAAGCCAGAAAGATCCTGATGGCTTCTAGTCTTGCAACAGGAGCAAAAGTTTCATCATAATCAATTCCTTCTTGTTGAGAATACCCATTTGCAACTAGCCTTGCTTTGTTTCTGATTATTACACCATCTGAATCAGTCTTATTCTTGAAAATCCATTTTGTACCAACAATTGACCTATTCTTTGGTCTTGGTACCAGTTTCGAGACTTCATTCCTTTCAAATTCATTCCATTCTTCTTGCATTGCAGTAACCCAATCAACATCTTTGAGTGCATCTTCAACTTTCTTAGGCTCCTCCTTAGATAGAAAGTTGTGATATAAACATTCATTCTGAGTTGCACTTCTTATTTTAACACCTGCATCAGGATCTCCAATTATCAAATCAGGAGTATGATCTCTTGTCCATTTCCTTGCCGGTGTTAAATTATTCCTTGAAGTAGATGCTCCCCCCTGGATTGGTGCTATCTTGATTAGAAGAATTTGATTCAGTAGAAGCTCCCCATGAATTGTTGTTGTCACCTCCTGATGGATTATCAGGATTGTCACTTGAATCAGTATCTGAAGAATTCTGTTTTGATGATTGAGTAGACTCAGAATTTGTAGCAGTTTGTTGTTGCTCCTCCTCAACATTTGCACTCATAGTTATGTCACCATGATTTGTATCATCAGAGTTAGCACCATCAGTATTTGGTGCTCCATCAGGATTTGGTGAGTCATCGGGATTTGATGAGTCATCAGGATTTGATGACCCATCAGTATTTGATGGTGTATCAGTATCTGATTCCATTTCTTCAGGTTCTTTGGTAGCTTCATTTTCAAAAATCAACCTATCATGTAAGTCTTCATCAATTCATGTTATCTTCTTATCATCAAAAGATACATGTATTGACTCCATGACAGTCCTTGTTCTCAAATTGAAAACTCTAAAGGCTCTTGATGCAAGATAGCCAATGAAAATTCCCTCATCAGCCTTTGTTTCAAATTTCCCTAGTTGTTCAGGATGATTTCTGAGAACAAAACACTTACAGCCAAACACATGCAGATGCTTCAAACTAGGTTTCTTTTCCTTGAGCATTTGATAGGGAGTTACACCATGTCTGTTTATCAATGTGAGATTTTGTGTATAGCATGCTGTGTTGACTACTTCTGCCCAGAAATATGTAGGCAATTTAGCTTCTTCCAACATAGTTCTGCCAGCTTCAATAAGAGTTCTATTTTTCCTTTCTACTACTCCATTTTGCTGGGGTGTGCCAGGAGCAGAGAATTGTTGAATAATTCCTTTGTATTTGCAGAACTCTTCCATCTTTGAATTCTTGAATTCAGTACCATTATCACTTCTCAGAATCTTGACTTTATACTTTGTGCCTGTCTCAATCATTCTCACATGATCCAACAGTATTTCTGGAGTCTCATCTTTTCTGTGCAGGAAATACACCCATGTGAATCTAGAGTATTCATCAACAATTACAAGAGTGTACCTTTTCTTACTTATGGACATAATATTGACTGGTCCAAATAGATCAAGATGTAATATGTGATATGGTTCATCAATTGAGGATTCAGATTTACTCTTGAATGATGTCCTTCTCTGTTTATCTTTTTGACATGCATCACAGAGTCCATCAGGAGTATACAAAGCTTTAGGCAATCCTCTAACCAAATCTTTATTAACCAACTCATTGATATTGCTGAAGTTGAGATGAGAAAGCTTCTTGTGCCAATTCCAAATTTCATCTACTGATGCTTTACTGATAAGACAAGTAGGAGAGACATCAGTATTTGCTTGAATGTTGGCTTCATAAATGTTACCATGCCTGTAGCCAGTGAGTGCAACTTTTCCTGATGTTTTGCTGACTACTTCACAATGCTTGGAATAGAAGTTGACATGATAACCTCTGTCAGTGATTTGACTAATACTCAACAGGTTGTGTTTTAGTCCTTTCACTAGAGCTACTTTTTCAATGATGACATTTCCAATGATTATATTGCCATATCCCAAAGTTTGTCCAATGTTGCCATCTCCATAAGACACAGTTGGGCCAGCTTTTTCCTCATATTCTGATAACAGGGCTTTGTTTCCAGTTATGTGCACAGAACATCCACTATCCATGATTAATACATTTTTCCTTTTTCCCTGCAATCAGAATTACAATTCACTAGTTAGAATATTTAGGAACCCATACTTGTTGGGTTCCTTTTTCATGCATCTTACTTAATTTAGCAGCAGAAGACTTTTTGACTTTAGCAGTCCTAAGAGGATTAACTTCATCAGGATTTGCTTTGTCAGTATCAGTATTAACAGATGCATGCTTCACATTGAAATTCTTAATGATACCAGAATTTGCACTTTTATTAAACTTAGGTAAAGGATCATAAAAGTTATAGTACAAACTATGGTATTCTTCACAAGTATAAATAGAATGCCATTTACTACCACAATGAAAACAGGACTTCTGTGGTTTATAAAATACTGATCTACTCCTAACATCAGACTTAGGAATTTCAGTAACTTTCTTTTTACTCTTCCTGCAATCAATAGCAAGATGATTAGAGTTTCCACAGTTAAAGCAACATTTTCTAGGTGCATTTGGGATAAACCTATAGTTATTCTCTTTATTAATCCCAACTTTACCATTCCTGTTTTTCTTGACATTAGGTAGATTTTGTTTACCAATTGCATCACTAACTTTTTCCCTAAGTTGTTTCTGAGACAATAAACCTACATTTTTCTTTTCATTTTTCTTGATAGGTTTAGACTTCACATTAGAGACTGAGTTATCAGAAGTAGATCCCTTTTCAAAAGTAGAATTGGGATCATTACCAAATACAAATTTAACAGGCTTAATCTTTGATTTGGTTTTGTCTATAACATGTCTATAGGTCATTGGTCTTACTGTCTCATCTATTACAACTTTCTTTTTCAACTTCTTATCCTCATCTGACTTATAACCTAGACACTCTTTCCAATTCTTAGAAGTATTTATTTCATGAAATTTCCTTCCAGAATCTGTCCAGGTTCTGATTTTCTCTTTAGCTTCCTCAAGTTCTTTTTCAAGAGCAGTACATTTAAATGTCATCTCCAAATACATGTGTTTAGCATTATCACATTCTATCTGTACTTTTTGCATAAAAGAGAATTCAGTTTCTAGATGCTCATTTCTTTTTCTAAGTTCAGACATCTCAGATAAGATCCTAGTATTCTCAGCAGTTTGACTTCTAAAGCTAATATGAAATGACTTTAGAAAACGTCTTAACTTTGAAGCATTATCAATATCAAAATCAAAGACAGTATTTAGTACCTTATCATCAGGAACAACAGATTCATCAGTATTGGCCATTAGGGCATAGTTGACTACCTCAGTGTCAGATTCTGATGAAGAGTCCATCCAATCCTTGCTTGAAGTGATGAGTGCTTTAGCCTTCTTGCACTGAGTTGCAAAGTGCCCCATTTCATTACACTTGTAGCATCTAACCTTTGACTTGTCAAATTTGCCACTCTTACTGTCCTTTTTATTGTACTTGTCTTTATCAGTATTGAAGGTCTTTTTCTGGAAGTTGCCTTGTCTTCTAGCCTTCCTGAACTTCATCTTTTTGAAGCCTCTGACTATCATAGCAACCATCTCTTCCATGTCTGAGTCAGAAGAATCATCATCAGTATTGGCATCAGGATTGCCATCAGTATCTGATGATGAGTCATCAGGATCTGACTCAACTATTCTTGATTTTCTTCTAGAGACCTCCATAGCCTTTCCTTTTGATTTAGCCTCAACATTCAAGGCAATAAACTTTGCCTTGCTGCTTTTCTTATTCTTCCTTTGTTGAACCTCAAGATCATAGGTTCTCAGCATCCCATAAACTTCATCAAGAGACACAGTGTTTAGATCATACTGATGCCTAATGATTGATGTTTGTGTATCCCATTCTTCTGGTAAAGCTCTCAGAAACTTGGTATTAGAATCTTCAGATACATACTCTTTGCCTACCAGTGATAGATTATTCAAGAGTGTCAGGAATCTATCATACATGTCAGTTAGGCTCTCATCAGGTCTTGCATCAAATTGTTCATACTCTTGTATAAGTAGAGCCCTTCTATTTTTCTTGACAGATGCAAATCCTTGGCATTGAGTTTCCAAAGTGCCCCAAATTTCTTTTGCAGATTTGCATGCGATCACCCTGTTAGACATGACAGCATCAAGGCTGTTGTGAAGGATATTCTTTATCTTTGCATCTCTGAGAACGTCAGCCTTTTCTTCAGGAGTCCATTCACTTTTTACCTTGACCACATAGTGTTCAGGTAAAGTATCTGTTTGTGGAACTATTCTCGTAGGAACATATGGTCCATCACGTATCATGTCCAAATAGTCAGGATCCATAGCCTCCAGGTACATCAACATCTTTACCTTCCATGTTGGATATTCAGTTTTCTTCAGGATGGGAATTTTCATGCTTTCATACTTTGTCGACATCTTAGATCGTATCTGATTCAAATTTAAATCAGTTTGCTCTGATACCAATTGTTGCCCAGTAAATAAAAATTGTAGAAGGGGGGTTGAATACAATTGTGTAAGATTCTCGAATTAATAAATTATGTATCACAAATATGAAAGAATAATAACAGCTTTATTAAATCTGATATAAAACTGTTACAAACTCTCTCAAGAAATTCTGATGTTCTTGAGACTTCTTTATCAATTACAAGATAAGTCCTAATCAATTACAGAGATTGAACATATCCTAAATTGACAGCTGCATTCCTATAAATTAGGAACCGACAAAATAAACTTCCTTTATTTAACTAGACTCATAAAACAAATCGAAATAGAAATCCTGATCAGCTTCTAGTCCTGATGATCAATCCTGATCACAGTCCTGATATAAATCCTGATGACAATCCTGATACTGACGCTTGAGCAATTCTGATGTCCATGCAATACTGATGACGTCAACAATCCTGATCAGTTAAGTCCAGATCCTGACGATCATTGAATCCTGATCTAACAGCACCTGTTGTAAAAACTATCAAAACCCTTCAGGGGAGTGTGAAGGTGGTAGTGAGAGGTGAGGGAAGGGGAGAACGTCAAAGAAACCCCAAAAACAAGGAGGGTGAGATCAGTGTGTCCCAGCCTAGCCACCCTGTATTTTCTCAAAAAGATACAGTGGTTGAAAAGGAATCAAACTTATCCCTAGTGACATCCTCCCAAAAGGATGTTGCTATTTAAAATAGTCCCCAACCCGGGACACAATACCAGAGGGATAGGGACACCAGAAGCCCTATAGATACAACCAAGGCCTATGTAAGGAGAAAGAGGTCTAAAACATCTGGTGTTGCACAAGGATCACACACACAGCCAATTGCACCATCACAAATTCAGTTTGACGTGGCTCCAGTAAATGCGGAATCACAGCCCCACTCTTAACACATTCAAACTGAAATTCCAAGCTCACCCACTATCTCTTTGGATGTGGACATGATTCACACATCAATTCCTGATTCTCCATCTTTAACCTTCTTGGAGAAACCCCACTCTGAAATTGGTGGTCATCATCTTCTTGATGATTTGTTGGATCACCAATATATCATTTCTGAGACTTTGGCTCCATCTGTGGCTCTTAACTTAAAATCAATCTCCACAGATTCAGCCATAGTCTCAATTTCAAAAGCTACTTCTTTTTCTTCATCTACGGATATCTCTAATCCGTTGATGAGTGTTTGTCTGTCTACGGATATGCCTCAAAGCAGCTATTCGTTGACATATACTTCTACTACCTCTACGGATACTCCTTACACACTTGCACTTCAAACTTCAAATATTATAGCTTCAAGTGTGGATGAGTTAGTAGTAGTTCAAACACTCTTAGGAATGAGGGACGGGAGTGAATATACTGAGAGTGAGGGGCTGGTTTGTAACCAGGCAAAATGATAGGGAGAGAAAGAGGGACAGACTATTTATTCTAGTCTGGTAAAAGTGAGCAATGAGAGTTCCGCCTTAGTAGGTGAAGGTGAGGGTGTGAGGGGTGTGAGCTAGGGGGAGCCCCTAATGCAAGAAAAGAGAGAAAGGCAGGTACATGAGAGATAAAGATGGAAGACACAACCATTTCAAGTGAGTTAATGGATGTCAGTGATGCAGACAGGGAGAGGCTGTTCCAACTTGAATATCAAAATGAGTTGGATCAAGTCAACCTGAATGCTGAGACATTTACTCATCCTGATCCAGCATATCAAGTCTTGGCTGGACAGAGCAATGTGGAGGCAGAACAAATGTTGCATTTGGTACACACTATTGAATCAATGTCTAGGGCAAAAGAAGCAATTCAAAATGTGCCTCCAGGAGCTGGTGAAGATTTTGAATATGAAAAAACTGATGATTCTGAGAGTGGTGAAGGAGAAGAAGAAGTCCCTTCCTGTGACGCCCTCCAAACCCGGGGTACAGATTGGAGGAGTCATCCGACCAACGGAATACTCTTTAACACATGCATAATATATATAAAGACACAAATACCCCTTAACCAAGACCGCATCCAGATTATGGCAATGATCACAAGCTACTACAATCTTTTATTAATACAATACCAGTTTTATCAGAGTTATTACATCACAACTAAAGTTCAAATCTAGACATCTAATCTAGAAAAGCAAAACAACAACTACCCTGCCAATGACAATGACTCGGGGGGCTCTCCTGGCTGCTGGTGAACTATCGGTCACGCTATGCTGACTCATACTCTCGCTTCACTGGAATAGGGTTAGAAAACAACAAGCAAGAGTGAGCCAAAATTGCTCAGCAAACATCATATGAATCATTTCTATCACAGTTGTAAGGATATGAATTTATGATATCAGAATCAACAATATTTAGCTAACACATGCTTTGTATCAATAACAATTGAAGAAAAAGGATTAGAATTTGACTTATACATTTTATTCAAATCAAAGGTTGTGCTGCTGGCCAGCCACGCATCAACCCCGGACTAGCTCACAGCATAGTCCTCTACTGGATCCTAGGCCAAACTGGGCCTTAAGTTATTCCGACCATAAATATGGCCCGACCAATTACTGGTCCATTTTAAAAACACATGCCAAATCTATCATAGGGTATAAACAATAACATGCTCAATAAGATAAACTCAATGTATAATAATTGCAAAAGAGCTTCAACTGCTCAGTATCAAATGAAGATCGAGAAAGAATCATGGAATAATTTCAATGGTATAGTGTGCTCATTCAATAAAGAAATCAAGATTGGTAGTTGATAATCAATGACTGTAATCAACAGTCAAGATGGAAGTCAAATAATCAATGGTTGTCACTAATGATCAAAGGATGATAAACAATAACCAAATGGTGGTAAACAATAATCAAGTGAGTTGGAAATAAGGGTTTCCGATGCAGATCAAATCAAAGAATCAAGAATCTCTAAGGAAATGGAATCAGTTGTCCAAATGCGGTTAAAAGATTGATAATTTGAATTGTTCTGGGGATAACGGTATTCAAGTAATCAAGACAATAATAATTTCTATCACAAGTAAAGGCACAGATACTTGCCTGGTCTAAGCTGCTGTCGGATCGACTCTGCTAACTCTACCTTTCCCTTTCCCTTGCTCCGGGAACTCGATTCTATACTTAAACAACTCATCACAATAAGTCTAACTATTCTCGTTCTACTCTCGACACTTATTCAATTAATAATCACATTTAAACAAGTAACTGGTTACGTATCAGACGTTCGGAATGATTTACGATATTTAAAACTCAGATATTTGCCCTAGTACGGGCATATACAGACTATAAAACACAACACACAATTAATATGAACCATATAGCACTTATAAACATTTTTAAAACATCAAACGAAACTTATTTGAATTTTAAATAAGTCATTACTAATTTTTAAATCAAAAATCGGATTTTTAAATCCAATATAAACATTTAAATGCAAATAAATCAATTGATAAAATTAATTGACACTTTTTAAATGCTCAAACTATTTTTAAATAAATAAATAGGCTTCAAAATAATTAAACTGAATTTTAAATTAATTAAATCTAATTAATAATTAATTTTTAAGAATTAATTGATTAAAAGAAATAACCAATTAATTAATAAATTAATTATTAATTAAAAATAATTAAAATAATTAAGTTTAATCAATTTTCGGATTTACAATAATAAATATAATTTTCCAGAATTTTTCTGATATTAAAATATATTTTAAAAATAAAAATATGAATTTTTAAAGTTTTTAAACTTTTTTCGAATTAATTTTAAAAGTAAAATTCAAAAACAGTTTTCAGAAATCGAATTAGGGTTTTGAAGATTGAAACCGGGTCAAACTTCGAGTAAACGGGTCGCCAAGAACTGAAACGGGCCGCCAAGAACATCCGGAATTTTTCCAGAATCCGGCGACCTTTTCCTGATTCCGGCGAGCCAAAAACACAACCAAAATTGGGGATTTTTATAGCCAAACATTCCAAATAAACACAACAACACATTCCGATAAAAAACGTACCAAAAACATCGCCGGAATAAAAAACCCGACTATTTTCCGGCGAGCTTAAACAAATTTTCCGATCTGTAAAAATCCTACATGAAACTCTACGTTCTTTATGTTAAAATGAATCTAAAAACACATACAATGAAAGCCCTTTACCAAAAACAATGTCAGATCATTCATATGAACGGACTATTCAAAAGAAGAATTCGGGTCAAAACCCGAAAATCAAACCCATCAAAATCGAACATAAACATGAAATTAAAGCATGGATTCTTGCTAATTAGAACCCTAGGAACATGTTAGAAGCAACCAATTGAACGGAGAATCAACATAATGAAAATCCCTAAATCGGGTATGAACCCTAATTTTAATTCGAATATTGAAAAATTCATAACAAATCGAAAAATTACCAGATGATGATGAGGTTGGAAGATTCTGAAACTAGAGATCAAGAGCTTTGATTTGAGTACTTGAACTTTGATTTCTGAAATCAATTAATAACACCTTGAACGAATGGATTGATTATTCAAGAACACGTTTCGGGAATTTTTACTTTTTGATTATTCGCAATGCAGATTATGAAGGTTATAAGGTACGATTCGTCTTTATATATTTTTGGAAAAATAATACCCCAAGGAACACTTTTGGATCGTTATAGATCCACTAGATCGTTTAAAAACCCTAATTAGGTTAATAATACGTTTTACGAGAAGATTATTATCTACAAGGATTGATAATTATCCAAATCAATACATATCATTATATAACTTATGCTCAAGAATACTGGGGCTATAACAAAGGTAATATTGTTATAAAACGATATATCCGTCCCCTTAAGCAATTAGGGTTCGGAACAATTTTTCCTTTTTGAACAAAACAAATTATTCTTGCAGAATCAAATAGGTAGGAATGAAATGATACGAATATCTCTCCCGATAATGATTCGAATACGAAAGACGAAGAGATATTAATTAATGTACGAAATTCCAATGGGGCCCTTGAATTATCAAAACGGGGCTCAGATTTGAAGAAAATTCCAAATGACGAAATATTTTAAAGGGGCTTCCGACTCACCAATTAGCACATAATCACACAATAATTATCATTTAATAATATTCCAATACTCCACAATAAATATTTTTATATTAAATATATCATTTAATCAAATAATAAAATTCACGGATATTACATCATTCCCCCCTTAATAGGATTCTGTCCTCAGAATCAGATCAAGGAAACAACTGGGGATACTTCTCTAACATCTCACTCTCTAACTCCCAGGTAGACTCTTCTACTTTAGGATTCCTCCACAAAACTCTCACTAACGCTACTGTCTTATTCCTTAGTACTTTCTCCTTACGATCCAATATCTGAATCGGTCGTTCTACATAAGATAAATCTGCCTGGACCTCTATGGGTTCATACTCTATTACATGATTCAAATCTGGTCGATACCTCTTAAGCATAGATACATGAAATACATTATGAACGTGCTGCATATGCGGCGGCAATGCTAACTCGTAAGCTACCTTGCCCACTTTCTTCAAAATCTCAAAAGGTCCAACATATCTCGGACTCAACTTCCCTTTCTTTCCAAACCTAACTAATCCTTTCCACGGAGAAACCTTTAGTAACACTTGATCTCCTTCTTCGAATCCCACATCCTTTCTGGCTAGATCCGCATACTTTATCTGTCGGTCCTGAGCTGTTATCAATCTTCTTTGAATCAATTGAATCACTTCTTTTGTTTGTTGCACTAGTTCTGGTCCTATCATCTTTCGTTCACCAACTTCTTCCCAGTACATTGGAGATCGACACTTTCGTCCATACAAAACTTCATAAGGTGGCATTCCGATGCTCACGTGAAAACTATTATTATATGAAAATTCCACCAAGGGTAGATGATCGTCCCAACTGCCTTCAAAGTCTAGTGCACATGTCCTAAGCATATATTCAATAGTCTGAATTGTTCTTTCGCTTTGGCCGTCCGTCTGCGGGTGATAAGCCGTACTCATTCTTAACTCGGTGCCCAAACACTCTTGAAAACTCCTCCAAAATCTTGAATTGAATCGAGGGTCTCTATCAGACACTATCGATACTGGAACTCCATGCCGTACTACGATTTCTTTTATGTAAATATGAACTAACTTATCTAGCGAGAATCTCTCGTTAATCGAAAGAAAATGCGCAGATTTCGTCAATCGATCCACGATAACCCAGATGGCATCATGGTTAGCCTTCGTTCTAGGTAATCCTACCACAAAGTCCATCGCAATGTGTTCCCACTTCCATTCAGGAATTTCCAATGGTTGGAGTAATCCACTTGGTCTCTGATGTTCCACCTTGACTCTTTGGCATGTAAAACATTTGCTCACCCATTCGGCAATCTCCCTTTTCATATCTGGCCACCAAAAGTTCGTCTTAATATCTCGATACATCTTCGTACTCCCTGGATGAATTGAATACTTCGAGTTATGCGCTTCGTGCAAAATTTCACCTTTCAGCTCCGCTACATTAGGTACCCATATCCGAGAAGAAAATCTCAAGATCCCTTTGTCGTCTGGTTGGCTACATATTTCCTCACCTGTCATCTTACTCACATCATCATTCATAACTTGCTCTTGGCACTTCCGTATCTTCTCCAACAATTCAGGTTGAAACGTCATGGTATAAATCATTTCCGTCGCATCCTTCGGAATACTTACTTCGATCTCTAACTTCTCAAATTCCTTGTATAACTCTTTGGTCATCGTCAGTGTATTTAATCTCTCTTTTCTGCTCAGTGCATCTGCTACCACATTTGCCTTGCCGGGATGATAGTTGATAGAAACGTCGTAGTCCTTGATTAGTTCTAACCATCTTCGTTGCCTCATGTTCAACTCTTTCTGAGTAAAGATATACTTCAAACTCTTATGATCGGTGTAAATTTCACATCTCTCTCCATACAAGTAGTGTCTCCATATCTTCAAAGAAAACACAATCGCTGCTAACTCCAAATCATGTGTAGGATACTTCTGTTCGTGGGGCTTCAACTGTCTTGACGCATAAGCAATCACCTTGTCATGTTGCATAAGTACGCATTCCAATCCTTTGTACGACGCATCACTATAGATTACGAATTGACCTTGATCGTCTCGTAACATCAATACCGGTGTCGTAGTTAGTCTCTTCTTTAGCTTTTGGAAGCTTTCTTCGCATTTATCGTTCCATACGAATCACTCGCTTTTCCTTGTCAGCTTGGTCATTGGAGTAGCTATCTTCGCAAAATCTTGCACAAATCTCCGGTAGTATCCGGCTAATCCCAAGAAACTTCTGACTTCAGTCGGTGTCCTTGGTCTCTCCCAATCTTTCACTGCCTCTATCTTTGCTGGATCCACTTTGATGCCTTCGATACTCACCACGTGTCCTAAGAAATGAACTTCTCTCAACCAGAATTCACACTTGGAAAACTTCGCATATAGTCTTTCTTGTCTCAACGTTTCCAACACAATCCGCAAATGGTCTGCATGCTCTTCCTCCGTCTTTGAGTATATCAAGATGTCATCGATGAATACCACTAAAAACTTGTCCAAATATCTCTTGAAAATCCTGTTCATTAAGTCCATAAAAGCTGCGGGTGCATTTGTTAGTCCAAACGTCATTACTAAGAATTCATAGTGCCCATACCTTGTTCGAAAGGCTGTTTTCGGTATGTCGTCTGGTTTAATCTTCAGTTGGTGATATCCTGACCGTAGGTCAATCTTTGAAAATGTACCGCTCCTTTCAGCTGGTCAAACAGATCATCTATTCGAGGTAACAGATACTTGTTCTTAATGGTCAGCTTGTTCAACTCCTGATAGTCTATACACAATCTCATGCTTCCATCCTTTTTCTTGACAAACAATACTGGTGCTCCCCACGGCGAAACGCTGGGTCTAATAATTCCTTTTTCTAGAAAATCTTACAGTTGAGTAACCAATTCCTTCATCTCCACTGGTGCCATTCTGTAAGGGGCCTTAGATACTGGCTCTGCGCCTGGTACTAAGTCTATCGTAAATTCAATCTCTCTATCTGGAGGTAAACCTGGTAATTCTTCCGGAAAAACATCTGGAAACTCATTTACAACTGGAATATCTTCTAACTTAGAAACTTTCTTTTCTATATCTATCACATACGCTAAATACGCCTCACAACCTTGCTTTAATAATCTCTTAGCCTGAATCATCGTTAGGAACCTCTTTCCTTGCCTCTCTCCTCTAAATATTATTTCCTTCTTTTCTAGGGTAATCAAAGTAACCCTCTTATTCTTACAGTCAATACTCGCATCATACTCAGTCAACCAATCCATCCCTAATATCACATCAAATTCACCTAACTTAAAAGGTAACAAGTCAACGTAAAAACGATTTCCCAAAATCTCTATCTCACAACGAGGATAATATGAACTGACCGCTATACGATCCTGATTAGCTATCTCTATATTCAACATTCCACTTAGGGGTTTCATTACGCAATTCAATCTACGAGCAAACGTTTCAGAAATAAAAGACTTCGTCACTCCCGAATCTAATAACACTTTAGCAGGAATAGAATTTACTAGAAGTGTACCTGCCACCACGTCGGAATCTCTCACTGCTTCTCCCATTGACATATTGTAGGTCCTGGCTAACGGCTGGACATTAAAAACTGGGGGTGCTTCAATCGCCCGAATCATATTGTTCACGGTTGCTGGTGCTCTGCAGTCCTTAATCATGTGACCTGGTTTCTTACACCGATGACACACAATGCCTATCTTGCAATCCCGGGAATAATGTCCCTTCTGATTGCATTTAAAGCATGTGACATTAAATCGATGGCATATCCCTGGATGTCGCTTCCCGTATGTCTTGCATTCTGGTAGTGGGGGTCTAGAAAGTCCCTGCTGACTGCCGGCTGGTAGACGGTTATCTTGTCCTACGCTCCCGGTATCTGGTTTCCTGAAACTTGTATTCCTTCCGGGCTGGAATCCTGGTTTCTTATTTGCTTTCCCTTGAAAACTTCCCTGTTGTTGTCCCTTATCGGGTATCCCTACTTTCCTTTTCTTGTTCTCCCTCTCTTTCATGTAAGAATCACTCTCTGTCTCCGCAATCATTGCCTTTTGGACCACCGCTGCATAGGTGTCCAACTCCAATATAGCTAACTTGCTACGAATCCAAGACCTCAGTCCCTGCTAGAACCTCTTGGCCTTCTTCTTCTCCATATCCACATAGGTTGGAACAAACCTCGAAAACTCCGTAAACCTTGTTTCATATTGGGGCATTGTCATACTTCCCTGCTTTAACTCCAAAAACTTTAATTCCATCTGATCTCTCATATAGTCCGTAAAATACCTTTCCAAAAATAACTCTATAAATCTTGCCCATGTAATCAATCCCTCGGGTTCCATAGCCCTACTCGTTTCCCACAAATAACTGGCCTCATTCTTCAGAAAATAGCTTGCATACTCCGTCTTCTTATCCTCTGCTACTTCTATCAAGGCAAAAGCCTTTTCCATCTCCTTCAACCATGCCTTAGCCTCTACAGGGTCTGCTGATCCTTTAAATTCTGGAGGTTTTGCTGCTTGGAAAGATTTGAACGTAATCGCCGGTGCTACTTGCTGGTGATGTTGTTGATGCTGCTGATGCTGATGTTGTTGCTGCTGTTCTAAGAGCTGTTGCTGAAATGATTGTTGCTACTGTGCTAATGCGGCAGTCTTTTGAGTAAGAGTATTTAACAACTGGATTACCATCGGGTCCATGTGGCCCGTGGGAGGTGTATTCTGTTGACCTTCTTGGTCAGGGGTATCAGTCGTACGGGTTTGTCGTCTAGGAGCCATATCGCTGATGAATGAACAAGAATTGGCTTAATCAAACAGTCCATATAAAAGAAGGAAGGATCACAATTGATATCTTGAAGGTTTACAGATTTTCCCAAAGGTGTATGGGTACACTCGTTGTAACAAGTAGAATAACAGTTATGATGCTGGAAATGAATGACAGGGGAATAAATACAGTTCTATAAAAGAGGTTTATCATATATATATATATAGATAGAGTTAGTACAAGCGTAGAACGCTTCAAAAGAAAATATATCATGGCTGAACCATAACTGCCGACCAGCAATACAACAAAAATGCAACAACAACCCGAGGCGTTCCTATAAGCCCGGTGCACTACTGATTCTACAATATGCATCTATATACTAACTATCTAGAAACCATATACCCATGTCACATCTGTCTGCTCCTAAAACCTGCTCACAGATCACCTGCTCCTGCCGGCCATACGGGGGTCCTGAAATCTCTGCAATCTCACTCATCGCATAATCCAAAATCTGTCTCATCCCTGCTACTGTCTCTCCCTCTCGACTAGAAGCTAATCCGTGTAATCGAGTCTCAACCAAGGTCCTCGTAACCCTAAACCTCATCTGAATGTCCCTCATCTGATCTCTAAGTCTGTCCCTCTCTCGGATAGCGGCTGCTTCGATCGAACGAACCCTACCCATCTCCATAACCTGACCATAAAGGTACTCCTTCTCTCTATTCACCCTCTGATACACATGGTGTGGAACTGGTACAAAGGCCCACAAACTGATGCCTGAGACACTGGTGCTGGGGCTACTTGTCGGAGTGGAATAGGACAAGGTACCTGATCTCTCCTGACTACCGGATGTTGATGCCTATGCTGGTATCGCTTTGGCCGATACGGTCCTGCTCTCTCAATGGGTGTAGGTATCTCCGCTATCGTATCCTCGGAAGGGTCTGAGTCTGAACTAGAACTAGGGGCTGCAATTATAACCACATTTAATTACTACGCATAATATCCCTAGTTGACCTCCTAATATCCTTAAGTGAATTCCTAACTCCCTATGTTATCCTGGACCATAAGTCCTAACTTGTTTCAATTGCCATAACCTGTTGCTCTGATACCAACTGTGACGCCCTCCAAACCCGGGGTACAGATTGGAGGAGTCATCCGACCAACGAAATACTCTTTAACACATGCATAATATATATAAAGACACAAATACCCCTTAACCAAGACCGCGTCCAGATTACGGCAATGATCACAAGCTACTACAATCTTTTATTAATACAATACCAGTTTTATCAGAGTTATTACATCACAACTAAAGTTCAAATCTAGACATCTAATCTAGAAAAAGCAAAACAACAACTACCCTGCCAATGACAATGACTCGAGGGGCTCTCATGGCTGCTGGTGAACTATCGGTCACGATATGCTGACCCATACTCTCGCTTCACTGGAATAGGGTTAGAAAACAACAAGCAAGAGTGAGCCAAAATTGCTCAGCAAACATCATATGAATCATTTCTATCACAGTTGTAAGGATATGAATTTATGATATCAGAATCAACAATATTTAGCTAACACATGCTTTGTATCAATAACAATTGAAGAAAAAGGATTAGAATTTGGCTTATACATTTTATTCAAATCAAAGGTTGTGCTGCTGGCCAGCCACGCATCAACCCCGGACTAGCTCACAGCATAGTCCTCTACTGGATCCTAGGCCAAACTGGGCATTAAGTTATTCCGACCATAAATATGGCCCGACCAATTACTGGTCCATTTTAAAAACACATGCCAAATCTATCATAGGGTATAAACAATAACATGCTCAATAAGATAAACTCAATGTATAATAATTGTAAAAGAGCTTCAACTGCTCAGTATCAAATGAAGATCGAGAAAGAATCATGGAATAATTTCAATGGTATAGTGTGCTCATTCAATAAAGAAATCAAGATTGGTAGTTGATAATCAATGACCGTAATCAACAGTCAAGATGGAAGTCAAATAATCAATGGTTGTCACTAATGATCAAAGGATGATAAACAATAACCAAATGGTGGTAAACAATAATCAAGTGAGTTGGAAATAAGGGTTTCCGATGTAGATCAAATCAAAGAATCAAGAATCTCTAAGGAAATGGAATCAGTTGTCCAAATGCGGTTAAAAGATTGATAATTTGAATTGTTCTGGGGATAACGGTATTCAAGTAATCAAGACAATAATAATTTCTATCACAATTAAAGGCACAGATACTTGCCTGGTCTAAGCTGCTGTCGGATCGACTCTGCTCACTCTACCTTTCCCTTTCCCTTGCTCCGGGAACTCGATTCTATAATTAAACAACTCATCACAATAAGTCTAACTATTCTCGTTCTACTCTCGACACTTATTCAATTAATAATCACATTTAAACAAGTAACCGGTTACGTATCGGACGTTCGGAATGATTTACGATATTTAAAACTCAGATATTTGCCCTAGTACGGGCATATACAGACTATAAAACACAACACACAATTAATATGAACCATATAGCACTTATAAACATTTCTAAAACATCAAACGAAACTTATTTGAATTTTAAATAAGTCATTACTAATTTTTAAATCAAAAATCGGATTTTTAAATCCAATATAAACATTTAAATGCAAATAAATCAATTAATAAAATTAATTGACACTTTTTAAATTCTCAAACTATTTTTAAATAAATAAATAGGCTTGAAAATAATTAAACTGGATTTTAAATTAATTAAATCAAATTAATAATTAATTTTTAAGAATTAATTGATTAAAAGAAATAACCAATTAATTAATAAATTAATTATTAATTAAAAAGAAATAAAATAATTAAGTTTAATCAATTTTCGGATTTAAAATAATAAATATAATTTTCCAGAATTTTTCTGATATTAAAATATATTTTAAAAATAAAAATATGAATTTTTAAAGTTTTTAAACTATTTTCGAATTAATTTTAAAAATAAAATTCAAAAACAGTTTTCAGAAATCGAATTAGGGTTTTGAAGATTGAAACCGGGTCAAACTTCGGGTAAACGGGTCGCCAAGAACTGAAACGGGTCGCCAAGAACAACCGGAATTTTTCCAGAATCCGGCGACCTTTTCCAGATTCCGGCGAGCCAAAAACACAACCAAAATTTGGGATTTTTATAGCAAAACATTCCAAATAAACACAGCAACACATTCCGATCAAAAACGTACCAAAAACATCGCCGGAATAAAAAACACGACTATTTTCCGGCGAGCTTAAACAAATTTTCCGATCTATAAAAATCCTACATGAAACTCTACGTTCTTTATGTTAAAATGAAGCTAAGAACACATACAGTGAAAGCCCTCTACCAAAAACAATGTCAGATCATTCATATGAACGGACTATTCAAAAGAAGAATTCGGGTCAAAACCCGAAAATCAAACCCATCAAAATCGAACATAAACATGAAATTAAAGCATGGATTCTTGCTAATTAGAACCCTAGGAACATGTTAGAAGCAACCAATTGAACGGAGAATCAACATAATGAAAATCCCCAAATCTGGTATGAACCCTAATTTTAATTCGAATATTGAAAAATTCATAACAAATCGAAAAATTACCAGATGATGATGAGGTTGGAAGATTCTGAAACTAGAGATCAAGAGCTTTGATTTGAGTACTTGAACTTTGATTTCTGAAATCAATTAATAACACCTTGAACGAATGGATTGATTATTCAAGAGCACGAAGAACACGTTTCGGGAATTTTTAATTTTTGATTATTCGCAATGCAGATTATGAAGGTTATAAGGTACGATTCGTCTGTATATATTTTTGGAAAAATAATACCCCAAGGAACACTTTTAGATCGTTATAGATCCACTGGATCGTTTAAAAACCCTAATTAGGTTAAAAATACCTTTTACGAGAAGATAATTATCTACAAGGATTGATAATTATCCAAATCAATACATATCATTATATAACTAATGCTCAAGAATACTGGGGCTATAACAAAGGTAATATTGATAAAAAATGATATATCCGTCCCCTTAAGCAATTAGGGTTCGGAACAATTTTTCCCTTTTTGAACAAAACGAATTATTCTTGCAGAATCAAATAGGTAGGAATGAAATGATACGAATATCTCTCCCGATAATGATTCGAATACGAAAGACGAAGAGATATTAATTAATGTACGAAATTCCAATGGGGCCCTTGAATTATCAAAACGCGGCTCAGATTTGAAGAAAATTCCAAATGACGAAATATTTGAAAGGGGCTTCCGACTCACCAATTAGCACATAATCACTCAATAATTATCATTTAATAATATTCCAATACTCCACAATAAATATTTTTATATTAAATATATCATTTAATCAAATAATAAAATTCACGGATATTACACTTCCACTCTACAAGAAACGCCTTCTTGGTTGTTTTCAAACTCATATATTACATCAAGGCAGTCATTCTCAAGAATTATCAGAGGGCACATGGTGAAGCACAAACATCCAATCCTTTGCATGTCACCTCAGTTCAAAATTTTGTGGCATCACTTCAGCTTCATTAGGCCCACATCCTTCAGCAGAGAGCCAACATTGATGATATCAAAGGCCATCTTGATGGGGTAAAGAATGCTATTGAAAGGAGAGTTGATGTTGTTTCTCTTTCTACCTCTCAAAGATTCAAGCAAGACAAGCTAGTGAAGGATGTGGTTGCCCTTAATCTGAGGATGGAAAAGATGGAGAAGCAAATGGACACCTTCTTGGCCAACCAAAACTTGCAGACTCAGCTTCTGCAATAGTTGTTGTAGGCTACTAGTGTTACTCAAACCTTTGATGATAACAAAAAGGGGGAGAGTGCACTAGTGGTCTCTGAAACAGTAACCACTTCAACCAAGGGTGTGCCATCAAGTCAAGGGGAGGGGGAGACACCTCAAATCATTGCAAATTTAAGTGAGTTTCAACTCACAAAGGTGGTCTCTCCAGCCAAAGATGCTCCAGCCAAGAATGATTAAATCTTCCTCAATTCTGAAAGGCTAATCAAGGAGTCTATCTTCAAGGCTGTAACTTCTTCATCATCATCCAAGACAGTGCATGTCCACACAACCATCTTGAAAGTTCTCACTCCTGATACAGTCATTCTTCAAAAGGAATATGATGTTGAACACTCAAGTGTCAAGGAGTTTGAAGCAATATTCAGTGGCAGGACTGGCTCTCCACCAAGACATCATGGCAAGAACAAATTAGAAGTGGATTATCCATTCCCCAAGCCTGATGATTCTAAGGTGTTAACAACTCTTATCAGGTATCTCAAAACTACTACGGACATAGAGCTGAGACAAGGGTTGGTTGTTCTCTACAGAAATGGTAAAGAAATTTACATCACAAGCAGCCATCCCAGGTTCAATGAAGCCAAAACAGAAGAGATTGCCATATTAAGGAGAGAATCCAATCCCCAGGGTTATGAATCTACACCTGAGAAACAAGCTAGATTGGCCCAAGAACTTATGAGGGAAATGGAAGAAGAAAGTAGTGAGGTTGTAGAGGAAGAGGCCCCTACTAAGAGAAAATTGAAGAAAAGGAAGACAGTGCCAAAGGCCAAGCCTATCAGATGGAAGCAAAGATCAAATAGGCATGTCTCTCCTGAGAAAGTTGAAGAGAATAGGGATACATGGAGGAGAATTGTCTTTGAAGACCCCATTCCAGCTTCAACTCAATTTCAAACCACCTACCATGAGACTCCTGTAGAGCCTAAAGAAGAGTCTGTTGAGTTTGAAAACTTGGTTTTCCCTAAGTTCATCATTGAAGCTGAAAAGAAGTCAAGGAAAAGGGAACTAGTTAAAAGAGCTCAACAAGGACCAATCAAGATGAATGTTGCACCAAAATTTGCCAAGCCAGTTGAGAACAAGGCAGACTTTATGTACATTGTAGAAATACAGGAGTACTCAACCATGGATCTTTTCCTTGATGAAGTTAGTGAAATAAGAGGAACAGACAAATTCAGAGATCTGCCTGAAAGACTAACCATTGTCTACAAAGAAGGGAAGGTGAGAACATGGCCCTTGCAACAAGTGCTGAATGTAGGATATTCCACCTTGGTGAAAGTCTTCTCAGGCTTCAAGAATACAAGGGGATTTTCTGAGGTTGCAAGAAGTGCCATTTTGAAGAAGATTGAAGAAATCAGGAGCATCTGGAATTCTCCTGATAGTTTGCCAAGAAAGTTGAAGATCCCTTACAATGGGCAAAGAATCCATCTCCAACCTTACTGGATGATGGAATTCAAGGATGACAAGGGTTGTAGAAGATTCTTCGGGATTGAAGATCAATTGTCTAAGGCTAGCACCAAGAACCTTAGATGGTTGCAAGGCAAGCTGGATCCAAAAATTGCTGAAGAAGATGCATTCTATAGAAAGATTCAATATCAAATCAAGGCAAACTATGCTAAGGAAGGGAGACAAAAGATTCAGCCTCCAAGAGAGAAGAAAAGGAATTAAATCTGCTCAAGCTAGAGGAGCACTCTCTATGTAAACCTCTCAACTCTTCAGTATTTCAATAATGTAGCTTAATACAATTTTTACTATTACTATTTATTTGTTAGAAATGGTTTTGTTATCATCAAGACTCTTAATTTATGTCTGATTCTCAACCATGAATAAATTGGGGGAGATTGTTAGGAACTATGTTGTTTCTTGATGATAACTAGACTAACTTAGTGAAAATTGTATAAGTAAAAATGTAACCTTCAACGGATAGCATGCTTTTGCAGTATCCGTAGAAGGGTAGCTTATCTACGGATAAGACTCAATGCAACATGCTTGTGTAATCCTGATGAACAATCCTGAGATGCAATCCTGATGTACATTCCTGATATGCAATCCTGATATGCAATCCTGATGTACAATCCTAATGTGCAGTCCTGATGTGTATTCCTGATTTGTAATCCTGATGTAGAAGTTGGAATATTAGTTTTTAGGCTGAATAAGTCATGTTGACTATTAATGGATATGTAGAATAGGGAGGCTAATTGTAAATAGTCCATGCCTTGTAATTTTACATAATTGAAATTGACTGTCTACGGATAGCAACATTAGCCTTCTACGGATGTGGACAATGTACTGTCTACGGATAGCAGTACTAGTCGTCTACAGATGTGATCAAGATACTCTCAACGGATACAACTCAAATAGCTTCTACGGATACACTCTGTACTTTGTGAAAGGGACAGTTCAGACAGAGCATATGGGCTGACAGATTTCACAGAGCATGGAAACCAGCATTTCTGGTAAACTCACAAGAAGAAGAAGCATTCTGTTTTGTCTGGTCAAAAGTAGCATTTCTATAAAAGACAATCAGCCAAGAAGGGCAAGCTACCAACACATGGACCACTACTCAGAATGGAGAAACAAGGATTTTGAACAGATTTACTTTTTGTAATATTAGATGTTCGAAATATCTTGTAAACTTGGGGTATATAATCAAGTGTAGAATTTTTCTAGAACTCGAGAAATCAGTTAGGCAATCTAGAGAGCTCAAAGCAATATCCTTTGTAAATTGCTGAAGCTAGAATAGTGTGTATTCAACTGTGTGTTTATTCATAAACATCACAAAGATTTCTTCTAATAAAAATCTCTTAGGTGGATAAATCAATCCACCTGGATTTTTAATTCTTGTGTTAGTTTTATTTGTTTGTTTTTTTTCTGTTCTTGAATTTACTTTCATATCTCTTTTGTTAAGAACAAAAGAATTTTTAAAGATTGTATTCAACCCCCCCCCCCCCCCTTCTACAATCTTGGTTCATTGTCTGGGAATAACACCCAAGTTTACAAGCCATACTACAGACAAAAACTATATCTATTTTCTAGGTCCAGTATGCTTGCTTCTTCATTCCAGATGCATGTGACTGAGATGTTGTACTCTTGACAAGTTGGCTTGTTTGTACATCTCCTATGTTTGCATGGAAATGGAATGTTTCTTCTTCTTCGAGGTTCACCAGTGTTTGGCTTCCATATTCTTTTTGTTTACTCTATCAACCCACGTGCTTCCAACAGTGTCAAGTCACCATCAACCTATAGTCTTGAGCTTCATCCGTTGGTAGTGTTCTTGATTATCCGTGGATGACTATCCATGGATGTCCATCTGTGGATGAGCAAAGAGTTGATCATCCGTGGATATCATTAAGTTGATCATCCATGGATAGCATTAAGTCTTCATCCGTTGTCATTCATTTTCACTTAAACAGAATTACATAGCATAGCCTATTTACAATTAGCTATCCTATCCTGCTTATCTACTGAAAGTCAACATGACGTAGTACTTGTTGCCCAGTAATAAACAATTGTAGAAGGGGGGTTGAATACAATTGTATAAGATTCTCGACTAATCAAAGTATATATTACAAATATGAAAGAATAATAACAGCTTTATTAATTCTGATATAAAACTGTTACAAAACTCTCTCAAGAAATTCTGATGTTCTTGAGAGCTGCTAGGTTACAAAGATACTCGTGTATGCGATTGATATGTTCACCACATAAATCGAAACCTAAACTGTGTTTATATACTACACAGCTTCTCTATCAATTACATGATAAGTCCTAATCAATAACAAGTATTGAAACATATCCTAAATTGATAGCTGCATTCCTACAGACCAGGAACCGACAAAATAATCTTCCTTATTTAACTAGACTCCAAATATAACTCGAAGTAGGAATCCTGATCAGCTTCCAGTCCTGATGATCAATCCTGATCCCAGTCCTGATATTCATACTGATCCTGACGATCATGCAGTCCTGATGACTATGCATTACTGATGACGTCAGCAATCCTGATCAGTTGAGTCTAGATCCTGACGATCATTGAATCCTGATCTAACAATCTCCCCCAATCTTATACTTTGTGAAATAAAGTATAGATTCCTAAGATTCAATGATGTCAAAAACATATTTACAAAATGTACAAATATCAGCAGCAACTTATCTGTTTAAATTCTTTGATAGAACAGATTCATCTTCAAGAAGTTGGATAACAAATTTTCTTCTTTTTCTTCAAGAATTTGAATCAGTCTTTTCTTAAGATTTCTGAGTTCTTCATCTTCCTCATTAATCTGGTAGATAGCTGCTCTGAGATTTTGTATGGAGCTTCTTTGTAGACTGTGCTCTTCAAGCAAAAGATAAGCAATTTCTTTCCCATCAGGATTGAGAGTAAGTTGAGTCATGCCAAAAGTCACTTCTTTAACAGCAGTGCCCCTTTGCATTTCCACATCTTGACCTCTTTGATTTAAGTACATGGGAGTATAATTACCATTGAAATTTCTGTTTCCATCCAGTCTTCTTCTTATTGTTGACAAAACCATGTCACTCCACACTTTGCACACTTTATTCTTCCATCTTAACAGATAATGAACTTATTCCAGTTCCTGTGTAGTTTTCATCAGCAGATCTTGAATGGACAGAATCTTCACACTACCATCTTTCATGAAGTACAGAAGCTTTTCTTTCTTTTCAATACCATCATGACAATCTATAACTATATCAACAGCTAATAAATTGTTCAGGTCTTCAGAAGTTAAAGTACCTCCAATTTCAGTCAAGGAGTAAGGATCAACATATGACATATTCAGATATTCAACATCTATGTGTCCAATACCTCCTCTTGAATTACTTGACAATTGCTTCAGATTTGAAAACATTCGTAGCCAAAGTGCTTTTGATCTAACCATATCAGACAAATCAACAACACTTGAAGCACTTGTTATAATTCCTCCATTCTGAAAATTGATAGGTGTATTACACCTCAGTGTACTTATGTGTTTCCACTTCTTATCTTTCTCTTTTTCAAAAGCATAGCATCTTTCTAGTAAAGATTCTCGTCTGCTTGGATTTCTCCACAATCTTCTGTTTGAGAGTTTAAGCCTATGTACATAGAGATTGAAATCTCTATTTGTTCTTCTTGTGATTTCTCTTCTTCTGGCTTCTTCTTCTTCATGCACTTCCTTGTTGTGAGAATCAACCACAGTAGATAAGATTAACAAATCAATTTCTTGCAGAATTTCAGATTCATCAGGATCTTGAACATTGTCAGGAACAATATCAGGATTAGAATCTTCAATTTGATTTGTATTGCAGAGAATTAATTGTCTTGGCCTTCTTCTCAATTCAGGTTCTTCTTTAATAAATTCCTTGTCTTCCTTCTCAATGATATCCTTAATAACATGATCTATTAGATTTTGTGAAGTTTCAGGAATTTCTTCAATTAATAAACCTCTAGACATTGTCTGTCTAGGCACTGTTTGAGTTGAAGAACTTATTCTACTTCTTCTAGCACCTCTCCTACCTCTGCCTCCTCTTCCTCTAGCAGGAGCAGGGTTATTAAAGCTTTCCATCATTTCTCTCTGTTGTCTTAAGAATTCTTCATGTGAGAGATCAAGATATTCTTCACTTGCTGTAGAGAGTGCTTTTCTTGCAAATAATTGTTGAACTCTTTTATCAGTGTGATAGAGAGTAACATTTCTACCATCTTTTGTAATAAACTTCTGGAATAGATTTGATGCATCTTCAGGATTATCAATAATCACATCTTCATCACCTTCAGGAATTGTAGCAAGAGTCTGTTCATGACCAGGCATCAGGATTTGATCACCTGTCAGGATTTGTTCTTCCGTCAGGATCTGAGATTGCACCAATGTTCTTACTGTCTTAACTCCAGAATCAGAAACATGAGTTTACTGCGTTGTTTGACTTTGAGAAGTTTGAATTGTCTTCATAACATCAGCATCAGAGGTTTCTCCTTGTAGAATCTTGTCACCACCATCATTTCCAGTATCATCATCATTATTTGTCAATACTAGATCAGGTGTACATTTTGTCTGACTTACCTTCTCCCCCTTTTTGACATCAGTATTTGACAATATATTCAAAATTAAGGCAAGAGAGGTTTGAATGTCAGTTACCTTTGTATCAAGAGAATCAATCCTGTTGTTGATTGAAGACTGTTCAGTAATGATTGACTTAACTTGGGATTCCACTACCCTGAGTTGAAGAGCAGTAGGCACCTTTGTAAAGCTTTGAGAAATATCAGTCCTCACTTTGTCAGTAGAATCTTTGACAGAATCTATTTCATGTTTCAGGATTTTGGATAACAGAGTAGTAGCCTTCAAATGATTCTTCAAATCTTCATTCATTCATTTTCCCATTGATGCATTTTCAGCTGCTCAGCAGGATCAATCTCAGAAGGAACAGAAAATTCTTGTTTTAAGTCCTTTCCAGTATTAGCCTTGCCAGCCATGAATGTGCTTGATGAACCAAAGTTAGTTCCAAGACTAGATTTAATAACTCTGGCAAGCTGATCCTTCTCTCCATTATCATCATCATCACTATCATCAGAATCATCACCATCAGTATCATGAGTAACATCAGGATCAGAAATAGCAATACCTTTCAGTTTATCCTGTGAATCTGTGATAGGATGGTTCATTGGTCGTGATCTTAGTGGCTGTATAAGAATTGGCTCAGCATCAGGAGCACCACTATTATCAGGATGAACACCGTCAGGATTTGATAAGCTTGCATCAGTATATGTTACCAATGGTTCTTGTGTAGCATGAGGTTCTGAAGCTGCTTCAACACTTTGAGTTGGAGGTTCTTGTGTGCTTCCCTCATTGACAGTGTCCTTGACCAATCTTTCACTAGAAGCTGTAGCTTTGCCTGCATCTTCACTTTGAGAAGATGGTTCTTGTGTGGATGGAATGTTGATGTCTTCACTCTCCCTTTGAGAAAATGGTTCTTGTGGGACCATTCCAATAGCTAAGCCTTCACCCAAACTTTGATTGAGTGGTTCTTGTGTGGCAGGATCTTCAGTTTGAGCTGCTGAATCACTTTGAGATTCAGGTTCTTGTGGGCTTGATCCTTTTAGCTTCTTTTGTCTCTTGAAAACTATCTCTGCTGCTTTCCTTTTCTTCTCCAAGGGATGTGAAAATCCAAGCTTTGAAGCAGTCTCAGCAACCTTCTCCCATGAAATTTCAACAATCTTTGCAGTGGGAGAGGCTTTTGCTAGAGAGTCTGAGATAGAGACAACTTTTGTTTGTGGATCAGGAATACCAACATCAGGATTTGCTAGAGCATCAGGAGTAGATGACTCATTAGGATTTGATGTCTGAATATCAGTATCCTTCATTTGCACCTTCAAAGGAATATGATACATGCTTTTCAATAATGTCCTTTTCTTCTGTGGCTTTGATGAAGGTGCCACAGCTTCAGTAGCAGTATCAGCAACTTCCTTGATTATCTTAAATTTAGAGGAAATTGGCATGTCATCTTTAGAATCAGTTTCATCCCTTAATACCAATTTTCTCTTCACAGAAACAGCCTCAGTCACCTTCTCAGCTTTCTTCTGAACCAGGACCCCTTGTACACCCCCTTGTTTCTTCTTTGTAGTGAGTGGTGTAGAGGAAAAATCCTTTGAACCTGATTGTCTTCCAGACACATCAGTTCTAGCTGATTTCTTTGATTTTACAACTAAAGTCTTTTGAGAGACAATAGAGGTGGCTGTGAACTGTTTAGACTGTTTAGGTGGCATGTTGAGGTCAGGAACAAGGTGTGATTGGCCTTGCCCCATAGCATTAGAAAGTAATCCATAACAAGTAGGCATTTTCTGATGTAAGAAAAACCTAACCTCATCAGGAATAAAAGCATTACCAATAAAAACCATTTGCCTTATCACTGTTGACTAAGGACTTAATATTATTCTCAGTAATTCTACAGATAGGTAGAACTACATCATCCTCAAAAACAACATTAGGACATAAGTGATTAAATATCAAATGTAAAAATCTAAGAAAACAGACATAACCTAACTTATCTGATTTCCTATCACTTAAAGCTTTTAAGATAAAAGACCCATAATCAAACACTGTAGAATGGATAAGAGAATACCCAATTTTGAGAGATCCTGATGGAAGAGCATCAAAATTTGATGTCTTGTTCAGGAAATAGCAACTGATCGTATCAAAGAAGAAATTCCATTCCTTCTTCAGCTTTGTCCTAAAGAGATTTCCATACCTCTTTACTTCCCCATTATAACCTAATTTTGTAACAAACTCAAAAAGAGTCGAGTCTGAAACATTATCACCAAGAACAGGCAAATGTAATGCTTCCTCCACAATTGCAGGAGTCACATAGTGAGTAACCCCATCATATTCAAAACTCATCAGGATTGAGTCAGAATGCCCTTTGTCAAAAGTAACCGAGTTCCAAACCTGCATGATTGACTTAAAAGAAACACTTGCAGGTTCCGTTAAAGCAAACTTCAATGGGCTTGAAGCTAGAAAATCTTGGATAATGTGAAACTCAGAAGGCAAATCCTGATGATTCAGAATAGCTACAAAATTATTAGTGGCAAAAGTAACACCACTAACCACAATCTGTTTGTTAATGAATGATGAAGACGCCATTTAAACAATATAGAAAGCTTGAGAATTGAGATTTAGAAAATAGGGTTCTTGAGCATAGAGAGAGAAAGAAGATGAAAAACTGATGAAGAGAGAGTAATCAGAAATTTAGCAAATCAAATGTATTTTGTTAAAACAAAATATTACTCTCAATGACAAGTGGCAAATATGATTTGTGCAAAAATGATTAGTGGACAAATTACGTGCTTAATTAAACATAACTGCACCGCTTTTTATCTGTATCTATATGTATATATCTATCAGTGTGACACACACACGCACACAGTTGTCCAACCAAAACTCAAACGATTCTCATCAGATACTGACGAAAAATCAGGCACAAATTAAGAAATAAAATACTGACCTATACATCAGGATTGACCAGTTGACTTCCTGTCAGGATAGAGTCCTATCAGGATTTGATCAAAAATACATACCTTTCTGAATGACCATCAGGATTTGACAATCATCAGGATTTCTTCTCTGTAGCTTTTCTCAGAAATTCTCAAAATTCATCATTCCAAGTTCATTCACCAACTTATTGAAAGTAGCTTCAGGTAGTGGCTTGGTGAATATATCAGCTAGTTGTTGATCAGTAGGAACAAAGTGAAGTTCAATTGTTCCTTCCAGAACCTGTTCTCTTATGAAATGATATCTAATACTGATGTGTTTAGTAAGAGAATGTTGAACTGGATTTCCTGTCATTGCAATAGCACTTTGGTTATCACAATAAATAGGGATTTTTTAGTATGACAGGCCATAATCTAACAACTGATTTCTCATCCACATTATCTGAGCACAGCAACTTCCTGCAGCAATGTACTCAGCTTCTGCTGTTGAAGTAGAGATAGACTTTTGCTTCTTACTGAACCATGAAACTAGTCTTCCACCCAAAAACTGACAGCTTCCTGAAGTACTTTTCCTGTCTATTTTGCATCCTGCAAAATCAGCATCTGATAACCAAACAAACCAAAATCTGATTCCCTTGCACACCAAAGACCAAGAGAAGGAGTGCCTTTGAGATATCTGAAAATTCTTTTAACTGCAATCAGATGAGGTTCCCTAGGTTTTCATTGAAATCTTGCACACAGACAGGTTGCAAACATGATATCTGGTCTACTTGCAGTGAGATACAATAAAGAGCCAATCATTCCTCTGTAGTGAGTTACATCTACCTCAGCACCTTGATCAGGATCAAGTTTGGTAGCTCTAGCAATGGGAGTACTTGCAGTAGCACAATCTTCCATGTTAAACCTTTTCAGCAAATTCTTTGTGTATTTTGACTGATTGATGAAAATGCCATCATCAGTCTGTTTAACTTGAAGACCAAGAAAATAACTCATTTCTCCCATCATGCTCATTTCATATCTTGACAGCATAAGCTTAGAAAACTTTTCACACAACTTATTGTTTGTTGACCCAAAAATGATATCATCAACATAAATCTGAACTAACAGCAAATCCTTACCATGATTCAAATAGAACAAAGTTTTGTCAATAGTACCTCTTTTGAAACCACTTTCCAGTAAGAATTGAGCTAAGGTTTCATACCATGCTCTTGGAGCTTGCTTTAGTCCATAAAGTGCCTCATCCAATCTATAAACATGATTTGGATATTTAGGATCAATGAAACCAGGAGGTTGTTCAACATATACTTCTTCCTCCAGTTCACCATTTAAGAAAGCACTTTTCACATCTATCTGGAAAACCTTGAATTTCTTATGAGCTGCATATGCCAGAAAGATCCTGATGGCCTCTAGTCTTGCAACAGGAGCAAAAGTTTCATCATAGTCAATTCCTTCTTGTTGAGAATACCCCTTTGCAACTAGTCTTGCTTTGTTTCTGATAATTACACCATCTGAATCAGTTTTATTTTTGAAAATCCATTTAGTACCAACAATAGATCTGTTCTTTGGTCTTGGTACCAGTTTCCAGACTTCATTCCTTTCAAATTCATTCAATTATTCTTGCATTGCAGTAACCCAATCAGCATCTTTAAGTGCATCTTCAACTTTCTTTGGCTCCTCCTTTGACAGAAAGTTATTACATAAACATTCATTTTGAGTTGCACTTCTTGTCTGAACACCTGCATCAGGATCCCCAATTATCAAATCAGGAGAATGACTTGCAGTCCATTTCCTTGCTGGTGGTAAGTCATTCCTTGATGTAGATGCCCCCCTGGATTGGTGTTATCTTGATTAGAAGAATTTGATTCAATAGAAGTTCCCCCTGAAATATTGTTATTTCCTCTTGATGAATTATCAGGATTATCACTTGAATCAGTATCTGAGGAATTTTGTCTTGATGATTGAGTAGTATCAGTAACAGTCTTTTGTTGCTCCCCCTCAACATGTGAATCATCAGTAGCACCATTAGTAATTGATGTGTCATCAGGATTTGATGGATCATCAGGATTTGGTGACCCATCAGTATCTGATGAATTGACAGGATCTGATTCATTTCCATCAGGTTCTTTGGCAGCTTCATTTTCAAAAACCAATCTATCATGTGAATCTTCATTCAGGCCTATTATCTTCTTATCATCAAAAGATACATGTATAGATTCCATGATAGTCCTTGTTCTCAAATTAAAAACTCTAAAGGCTCTTGATGCAGGATAACCTATGAAAATTCCCTCATCAGCCTTTGTTTCAAATTTCCCTAGCTGTTCAGGATGAGTTCTGTAATGACCCCAAATTTTGGACTTAGTTAAAAAAAAAATTGATGAATAGTAAATTTCTGAACCGAAAAAGATTTTCAGACCACCCTATGTACGAGTCGGGATAATGAACTTTTGAAGTCGTATTAGTGATCTACTATGAAAATGAAGGAATGCAAAAGCTGTCAGAATCAGAAAAAGAGCATTTTCTGTTTTCTCCGAAATTTCACCTATTACGGATGGATTAATTATTATTTAAATATATTGGAGGATTTTAAATTATCAATTCCATGGATATGGATTTATTAAAGTTATTAAGATATCAAGAACGTTTACGGTAAACTACTTCGATAGAACACTTAAGAAATCCTTGCGAGCGTTCAACGAGATTAAAGCGGTAACAGAACAAGGCGACACAAATGAGAGTATATAAATCCCATTTATATTCCAAGATTCAAGCTCGAACCATTTTAATTAAGTATTCGATTGTTAGGACGAATAGTGAATAGTTACTATTCACTGCGAGAATCGCGTAGAGTTTTATTCGCTCTTTTTAGGAAATATTTTCGAATCGTTTCAAGAGAAAACACAAAGGAAGTTGGACACAACAATTGTTTGAGGATTTAGGCCACAATATTACCTTGGAGTGCAACATATAAGTTGTAACAATTGATTTTTATTTAGAAAGTGAGGAATCCAATTGGTGAAAGAAAGGAGAACTCAAGTGATGAAGGAGCAAGTCAACTACAACATGGGTGATGTTTTAACAACTTTGCCAAAAATAGGTATGCATAACCACAACCATACAAGTGTCAAGACCGGATCTAACACTTTAATAAAGTGATATTGATAAGGATTAAGAGATAATATCATTTGGAAAAAACAAAGTAGCAAGCAAACACTCTCCACTGCCCAGCAGGAACATCAAGGAAAGAAAAATTCATATCTCCACTTCTATCCATCCTTAAATCACCGAATTTTAACCATAGCTTCTCCACTCCATGGATAACATTCTTTCAAAATTTCATGGTCAACAAACGAGTGTAGCCTATCCAAATCTCTTCCCCAAGTTGGAGAACCCAATCTGTCCAGTTTCTATCCAGCGGAAAGATGGGGCTCAAAACCCTAGCTAGGAAGCTTCAAATTTGATGATCTATAACTCAAAAGAAATATTATGAAGAGCACAAGGTCTGGTAAACATTTTAGCACCAAACTCTTATTTTTCGATTTGTTATGGATTTTACAAGATGAGGATGAATAGTAACTTTTCATGATTCTTGATTTTGTTTCTTAAGGATTAAGCTTGTTAAGGTTTGTTCAAAGCTCAAGGAAGGATTATAAACTATTGTTAGTGTATATGAAGCATCAAGGAAGGTATAAACTCTTGAAATCCTGATATGGGTTAAAATAAAGCCCTAAAGACACATTTAATGATGCATTAAAAGTACTTGAAATGGTCCAAATATGAGGCCCATTAATAAGGCCTGAAACCATGATTGTAATGATAAAATTCGTAGTCAACAATTGGGCCAAGGTCCAACCCTTGTTTTAAACCACTAAGACATGGGCTTGGTTCATATGCAGTCCAGTGGTTGGAAACCATTAGGAAGCTTCCAATATAACGTCCAACATGGAAACCAACTCCAGCATGGAAACGAATTCTGATAAGAGTTATCCACTATTCGAAGGCGGTTACTTGGCCATCAAGTAACCAAATTCTACCACGATTCTAGGGCTCCAGACGCCTATATAAAGGGCCTAACCCCTCAACATTAGAACTACGTTTTCTTGGCTTGATTCTTAGTTGTAATTGAGATACGTAGGCATCTTGTGAGGACCTGTGCAGTCACGAACCACGAGAGCTGCCATTAAGACACGCTTGTCCACTACCTTACATTAAATACCGCCGTCAATATCTAAACCTACTTTTCGTTCCACAACAAATCCTTAGTTATAAATTGATTTATATGGTTAGTTTTAAGTATAGTTTAGTTAGTTTGATTATAAGGATGAATGGTTGATTTTGATGAAAGTATGGTGTAGTTTTGATGGTGAATAAGTAGATGTTGGTTTTGACTATGGTTGATGATGTTTATGGATTAGTCATGATGTTGAAGAAATGAGTTCGATGATTGGTTGGTTGATTATGTAAAGATGATTATTTAAACTTTGGAATCACTAAAACATAGCCGTCATAATGCTCGATTTTCCTTAACCTTGTTTTGCTTGTGATATTCGAACCTAGTAACTTCTGCCAAAGATCACCACGGCCCATGTTTGTGTAGGCCTTAGTTCAAGGTTCGTTTTGGTGCGAAGATCATGTGAATACGATTTACGGTTTAGGAGAAACATGTGTTTTAGTGTAAGACGTTCGTAAAACCAAACCGTGCCACTTAGTCAACTTTGAGGCTATGATCGAACCACTTAGAGGTCATAATAAAATGTGAAACTTTGTGATAACATGCTAGGTATGTTGAGGAAGGGCCTCGAATAGATTTTGTTCTAAAAGGATTAAATCTCAATTTTACAAAAATGCGTGAGCGCGCATGCTCGAGTAGAAGTTCTTAAGGAGTTAACTTGAAAATGGACTTTGTACTTGAGATAGTATATACTTAGTATGGTGAAAGCGTTTAAGTTATTAATCTTGAACCTTGTGTTGATTCTAGATTACTGGACCAACCTGAGACTTATTGCTACTTCGGGATTTCCAGGCAAGTTTTCTCATTCCCTGCTATGTTTTAAAGTAAAATATTCTGATGATGCATATGCATATGTATTATGCATGCTTTCAAACCTCACATCGTATATAGATGTGATGGTATTAAAAATAATGAGAGGTAATATATGCATATGATAGATGCAAGTTTTCGAAACCTATGCTTACTGTTGTTGTGATAATAAACTGCTTTCATATATGATATGCAAATGAGAAGTATACATGTTTTATTCCCAAGTACATTGCGATATATAAATTGCATGCTTGTCTTCGAACTGTTATATATAGTGATACTCGAGGCTATGATTTGATTACGGGCTTCTAAGCTAGATATGGGATATCAGTTAGAAGCCAGGTTTTTATAAATGCCCTAGGTAATGGGCGTATGATTTTATTCTTTAGGCCGGAAGTATTTATATTTTCTGTATATGTTAAAGGTTATTTTCTGAAATTTGGATGGTTCCTGTTATTCGGATGATAGGCATTAGGCACTGGCTGTTGTGATCTCTGGAAATTGCTCACGAACTGCGCCGATTCACTAGATATGGAACACTGATTCGTGTCATGTGCACCTGCACATAGCTCACACACACTAGCCACCTGCTGAACTCCATAGTTAGACAGAGAATCAATCTTCATAGACAGAGCCTTTAACTGAGCTGCTATTGCCGTAGCTGCATCCACTTCCAGAACTCCTGCTACCTTGCCTTGTGATAACCTCTGAGTTGGATTCTGGTATTCATTAGCAGCCATCATCTCAATAAGTTCATAAGCTTCATCATAGCTTTTAGCCCAAAGAGCTCCACCTGATGCTGCATCAAGCATTGGTCGAGATTGACCTCCCAGACCATTATAAAAACAATTGATCACCATCCAATCAGGCATTCCATGATGAGGACACTTCCTAAGCATCTCCTTGTAACGCTCCCAAGCTTCACATAAAGTTTCTCCAGAATGTTGTGCAAACTGAGTAAGAGCATTCCTGATTGCTGCTGTTTTAGCCATCGGAAAGAATTTAGTGAGAAACTTCTGAGCAAGATCCTCCCAAGTAGTAATAGAACCTGCTGGTAAGGAGTGCAACCAGCCTTTAGCCTTATCCCTCAGAGAGAATGGGAAAAATCTCAGTTTCACAGCATCTTCTGACAATCTGTTGAACTTGAAAGTGTCGCAAATCTCAATGAAATCCCTAATATGCATATTAGGGTCTTCCGTCGGAGCACCCCCAAACTGAACTGAGTTCCGCACCATCTGAATCGTGCCAGGCTTGATTTCGAAAGTATTAGCTGCAATAGCCGGCCTGACAATGCTAGATTGAATGTCATTGATCTTCAGCTGAGAATAGTCCTTCAAAGCCTTCGTTTCTGTTGCTGCTGGTTCTCCCATAACTAGACTTACTTCAAGTTCTTCTTTCCGAGATTGAGAACGTGTTCGCATACACGCTCGCTAGAATACCTGAAACTCACCAAACAAAGTAAAATTGATGAAAGAATAATCCGAGTCAGTGAACTTTAACGACCACTGATGACAAGCACATAAACTATATAAATAACACGAAATCAGTACACGCTACCTTTCAGTATACGTATACCAAACCACTCAAACATCCACAAAAGAGATAGAAGTTAAGCAGACACCAATTATGCTTAGACCTTATATGTCTATAAGATTTGAAAACATAACGGTTTAACGAGCAAGTTATCCATTAAGATTACATAGGGCAGGTAAGATGGTTAAAATCACCTACGAATCATGCATGACAAACATACATAAACCTATGCTAGCATGGCAAGTTCTAAATCTCTATATCCACTTTCGCAATCAATAGAGATTAACAAACGACTTAGATGTTAGCTACGCATCCAAGAAGAATAAGCACAACCAAACTAGGATATCAACAAATCATCACACACACATCTTTAAAACAATTAACTACTAAAATCCATAAATAAATCCGTCAGAATCCCACGACGACGATTAGTTCATAATCGAACCGTTCATCATCGTGGGTTCTGATGAAAATATGATAATAAAGATGTCTGGAATACTGAATAAAGTACTAGAGATAAGGTTTAAGAAAAACAAAACCAACGAGAATCCAAAGTATCGCCTAATTAGAAGAATACAAAGAAAAGATGAAAAGTAGATCTTCGTAATCAGCCGTCTTCTTGTTCTCCTCACCGGTGGATGGATATGTATGTTTGTATCTCAATGTATCTATCAGAAATCGTCCACCAATTGATTATATAGGTCTCTGGCTGACTGGTCTTCTGGAAACTTTCCTTTTCTGACTCAGAATTGCCTTCTACAGCATTTGAAGAGCGCGGGCGCGCCTCCTAGGGCGCGGGCGTGCCTGGTTACTGTTCAGAAACATCAACTTTCTTTTCTTCAACTTTTCCTTGCGCTCTCTCGCTCCGCCACCACTTGGCCTTCACAGAAAATGCTCAAAACACAACTGCAATCCACAAGAACTCCACTACTCTGCTAACAAATCAATTCTGCAAATACTAACACAAAACACATCACAAACACCACACACTTGAGAACTAACGATCAAATTTAAGCCAATTTAGGACGATCCAAGTGGATATGAAATCCACTTATCAAAGGATATTCTAAGCTGTACTATTAATTATTTTAAATCAAGGGGAGGTTCCCAAACACTGTTTTTCCATTTAAATCTATCTTTTAAGAGGATTTAAATACTCGCTCAACTACCAAAAATATGGGGAACCTGATTTAAGTGACTTCTACTCATTTTAAACTCTCAACTCAAAACTGTTGGGGGACAGATATTTTCTCGGAGCAATTTAATTGCTGCAAGTCAAATTTTGTGTTACTACCTCAACGATCGAGGAGTAAATTGATGGAACAAGTCGATATCCATTAACAAGCAATAGCTTGGGAAATATTGGAGAATCTTCCTTTCCAACCTAGATATAACTACTTAGTGGAGTCGTGTCAACAAGTATTACACTTGGGGAAAGGAGGACGATCTTTACGTTTCAGAGTCACGGATTTCATCCGAACTAGGAGTGGTGTAAGAGGTCCAGTTGCGCCGACCCATCCATTTTATTGCCCCAAATGGGCCGGGAGATATTTTTCCATCTACATGTAGAAAACATATTTTTGTTGTACGACCTGCTACTGATCATAGTAAGGTTGGGACAACGGGCGCGGTAGCAACTCCAGTATTAGTTCATCATCCAATTTTGGATATTCCTGCAACATGTATTGGGGAGAAGAACCGATCATGTTGACAGGGGGTCGAAAAGTGTTCAAAGAAAATGAAGTTGCAATAAATCCTTGTAACTTCATCTTTTATTTTATGAGTTATGACTCTGATAAAACCTTACTCAGATTATATATAAGCATAAGTGGATTTTGGGTTACGGAAACCTTATATTAATTTTCCTCGTAACTTCATCTTTTATATTATGCTAGTATTTTATCCGTTTAATGCGTAGCATGTGGTTATAAAGATATTGAACGGTATGGTATTTTGAATCAATAAACAGGCTTTAAGCCTTGATTCTAATGATAACCTCTATTTTAAAAAGATATGTCTTGAGTCTTGGTTTACCATACTGATACCAAGGATTTTCCTAAAGGATTTACGAAGAGTATATGAGTATGATTATAAGTCATACGGTATTTTAAACGGTATACTATTTTGGGGTTAGACCCTAGTAGTGATAAAAGTTTTGATCCCATATGGATTATCTCCCTAAAAGGTTTAAAGATTTAAACTGGGATAGATTTCTTGCTGAGCACTATTAGCTCATTCTTGCTTTATTAAATCTTTCAGCCTGAGGAAAACATTGCCGAATCCACCTCGTGTTACGAGAGCAAGGGAATGGAGAGACCACCCTGGAGTTAGTTGATGCAGGATGGATACTATCGGTGTGAGCAGAATAGTTGCAGCTTGAATTAGTGAGAATTATTTTGAGTGGGTTTGTATTACTAAACCTTGTATAGAATTGTGAGGTCTATTATTGTAACTTCAGGTAAAGGTTGTAAATAATAGACGAGATCCTGGATAGTACATTTGGATTGTAATAACAAATGTTACTTATTGTTGCTCATTTCCAAGGCTATAACTTGTGTGTGTCTGCGTAAGTGATTGGGGTCTTTGGAGTTGTATTAGAAGATTGTTGTAAGTAATGCAGGTATGGTATATTGATGGAGCGTGACAACCCAGATTCCTGACCCCGGATCTGGGGGTGTTACAAGTTCTGAGAACAAAACATTTACAGCCAAACACATGCAGATGCTTCAAACTTGGTTTCTTCTCCTTGAGAGATTGATAAGGAGTAACACCATGTCTGTTTATCAATGTGAGATTCTGAGTATAGCATGCTGTGTTGACTGCTTCTGCCCAGAAATATGTAGGTAACTTAGCTTCTTCCAACATAGTTCTGCCAGCTTCAATAAGAGTTCTATTTTTCCTTTCAACTACTCCATTTTGCTGAGGTGTGCCAGGAGCAGAGAATTGTTGAATTATTCCTTTGTATTTGCAGAATTCTTCCATTTTTGAATTCTTGAAATCAGTACCATTACCACTTCTTAGAATCTTGACTTTGTACTTTGTGGTTGTCTCAATCATTCTTACATGATCCAACAGTATTTCAGGAGTTTCATCTTTTCTGTGCAGAAAATACACCCAGGTGAATCTAGAATATTCATCAACAATTACAAGAGTGTACCTTTTCTTACTGATGGTCATAATGTTGACTGGTCCAAATAGATCAAGATGCAGCATGTGATATGGTTCTTCAATAGAGGATTTTGATTTACTCTGGAATGATATCTTTCTTTGTTTAGCCTTTTGACAAGCATCACAGAGTCCATCAGGAGTATACAAAACTTTAGGTAATCCTCTCACTAAATCTTTCTTAACCAACTCATTGATATTTCTGAAGTTGAGATGAGAAAGATTCTTGTGCCAATTCCAACTTTCATCTACTAATGCTTTACTGATTAGACATGTAGGGGAGTCATCAGTATTTGAGAGAATGTTGGCTTAATATATGTTACCATGCATGTAGCCAGTCAGTGCTATCTTTCCTGTTTCTTTGCTGACTACTTCACAATGTGTGGGATAGAAGTTTACATGATAACCTCTGTCAGTGATTTGACTAATACTCAACAAGTTGTGTTTTAGTCCCTTCACTAGAGCTACTTTTTCAATGATGACATTTCCAATTATTATATTGCCATATCCCAAAGTTTGTCCAATGTTGCCATCTCCATAAGACACAGTCGGGCCAGCTTTTTCTTCATATTCTGATAACATGGTCTTGTTTCCAGTCATGTGCACAGAGCATCCACTATCCATGACTAACACATTTTTCCTTTTTCCCTGCAATCAGAATAGAAACACACTAGTTAGAACATTTAGGAACCCATACTTGTTGGGTTCCTTTTCCATGCAATTTATTAATTTTAGCAATAGAAGACTTTTTGACTTTAGCAGTCCTAAAAAGATTTACTTCATCAGGATTTGCTTTGTCAGTATCAGTATTAACAAAAACATGCTTCAACTTGACATTCTTAATGCTACCAGAATTTGCACTATTTTTATCAAACTTAGGCAATGGATCATAAAATTTATAGTACAAATCATGATATTCTACACAAGTATAAATAGAATGTCATATACTACCACAATGAAAACAGGACTTCTGTGGTTTATAAAATACTGATCTACTCCTGACATCAGAAATAGGAATTTCAGTACTTTTCTTTAAACTCTTTTTACAATCAATGGCAAGATGATTAGAGTTACCATAGGTAAAACAACATTTCCCTAGGTGCATTTGGGATATATTTATAACCATTCTCTTTATTAATCCCAATTTTACCATTCCTGTTTCTCTTAACAGTAGCTTCCTTCTTCTTATCTGTAACCTCACAGACTTTATCCTTGAGTTGTTTCTGAGACAGTAAACCTAGATTCTTAGTATCTTTACTTTTGACAGGTTTAGACTTAATAACTTTAACACTTTGATCAGAAGTAGATCCCTTTTCAAAAGTTGAATTGGAATCCTTACCAAAAACAAAATTAACAGGAGTAATCTTAGATTTGGTTTTGTCTATAACATGTCTATAGGTTTTTGGACTAACTGTCTCATCAACAACAATTTTCTCTTTCAATTTCTTATCTTCATCTGACTTATATCCTGATAGAATATATTTTATATATATTTTAGAGGATTTTATTCCCACATTTATTGTGTTTTTGCGAAGAATCGTGGCGATTTAATAAGTTTTATTGAAGTTTATTGCAGGAAATAAATATTTGTCAAGTTGAAAGAAAGCGAGCATGATTAAATGATTTATGTGATTTTTAGTTCGAGAAATTAATTTGGCGAATTTATGAGAAGAAATGAAGAAATTTTGGTTCGTTGATTTAGTAATTTTTGGAACAAAGCAGTGAAATCCAGGAGCTATTAACAGCTATTCAATACTGCGGCTTAAATTGTGTATACCGCAGTTTTTATTCCCTGTGAATTCTGTGAAAGGCTTCCCGCGGTCGCCATTTCACGTGGCGCAGGCTGTGTTACCTGAGGTCGCCATTTCATGTGGCGCCACCTACCCGCTGTCGCCAGTTCATGTGGCGAAGGCTTTGTTATTTCCACTCACGCGCGAGTGGCCAAGCTGCCGACAGAATTTTTCCTTGTATTCCAAAAACGCGCAGAGGGTGTTAGTAATTCTTTTTATTATCGAATTAGGGGTCCTAATATATATACAATTTTAGCTTTGTACCCCCTATATAAAGACTCTTAGGTTATTATTTTAGAGAGATAGAATATCATATTATTTTGAGATACAATTTTAGAGAGAACTTTTGGGGATTTCTCTTGGAGTCCAATTAATTTTCTTTGAAGATCTCAATTTTAAGGTTTAATTTCTATACTCTCTTAATTATGCTTTCTTCAATTAATTCTTGCTTAGTTAATTTTATTATGGGTAACTAATTCTCTAATCTGAGGATTGGGTAGTACTCCTTGGTTATTATATGTGTGTTTAATTAATTGTGATGTTCTTGATTTGCTGATTCGTTAATGAGGGCTAAATACAATTAGGGGAGTCATGAACCTTTGATTGAATTTTAGGAATTGTAACAAATTGGAAAAGGCGTTGCAATTTTAGTACAAGATTTAACGGACATAACTCGAATATTTGATTGGAAAATTAATAGGAGGGTTGTGAGACTTATAATTCTTGGAGCATAATAATTTATAATTGTATTTTGATTGTATCACGGAAGTGACAATTAAGGTGTAGTTGTAAATATTTTATTGTGTCTTGGAAGGGAACAATATAACCTTAGAAGAATTGTTTTCAGCAGAGTAAGAACGTAGATATCACATAGAAATTGAATGTGCATTGAAACCAAGTGAAGAACCCCAGTTCTTGGATTATTTTCCTCATATATATTTAATTCTTGATTGATAATTAGTTTTAAGTAGTTTAAAAACAAACCACAATTTCTTCTACACTTCTAGATTTTGAGAGATAAAATACTTGAACTCGATTTTACAAATTAGTCCTTCCCTGCGAACGAACTACACAAAAATACTACTAACAAATTGGCGCCGCTGCCGGGGAAGGCAGTTTAATTGAGTTTAAGTTAATTGTTTCTTATTGCTTAGATTTTAATTGGTTCCACAAGTTGTTTTGTTGGTGATTTTCAGGTGTATGCGACGTTCATCGTGCGCTAGAAAAT
This sequence comes from Heracleum sosnowskyi, assembly GCA_030848705.1. NCBI lineage: Eukaryota > Viridiplantae > Streptophyta > Magnoliopsida > Apiales > Apiaceae > Heracleum > Heracleum sosnowskyi. Next base: position 107,438,987 of record CM061239.1, read on the forward strand.
TGGAATTTGACCCTGAAATCGAGCGTACTTTGAGAAAGCTAAGAAAAGAGAAAGCTAAGATGGGAGAGCCAGAACCAGGTGCAGTTGTTACTGTGGATGAGACTTCGATTTGGGACCATGAGACACCAAATCCTGCTAATTGCATGTATAAAACTCCACAGATTGGTGCGGCTCAGTTCAACATTAATCCGAGTTTAATTCAGATGATCAGCAATCAAGCTTTTGAAGGTGATATTGAGCTAGAGGACCCACACAGACATCTTGAGCGTTTCGTGCAGATGTGTGGATCATTCAGAATTAATGGTGTTACGAGCGATCAGGCTCGCCTTCATATGTTTCCCTATTCTATTAAGGGAAGAGCTTTGGAATGGTTTCAGCAACTTCCAAACGCTACGGTTGCTACATGGGAGGGTCTTTCTACTGCATTCTTGTCCAAATACTATCCGTCTGACAAGACGCAGCAATTGAGGACCATGATTATGAGTTTTAAAGCACAACCGGGTGAAGGTCTATATCAGGCATGGGAGAGATTCAAGGCACTATTGAGGAAGTGTCCACATCATGGCTTAGAAGATTGGCAGATTATTAGCACTTTTTATGGGGCCATGAATGCAGATATTCGTTTGAGCTTGGATGTGGCTGCTGGTGGAAATTTCAAGAAAGCACCTACTACACAAGCTAAAGCACTTCTTGAGGAATTGGCATCTAATAACTATTCATGGGCACCTAGTGGGAAGAGCTCAGCAAAATCAGCACAAGAATTTGAGATTATCAACATGCTGGCTCAAAAGTTGGATACTCTAACTCAGGAGGTGCGAGGACAAAGGGTGAATGTGAATGCTATTTCTTCACCTATGGAAGGGTATCATGATAATGGTACTAGTCAGAACTCGTATGGGCAACAATTTCCAGAAGAAGCATCCTTTATTCAGGGAAGACAGCCATGGCCTGTTCAGAATAATTCTTATTACAATCCGAATCAAAGGCCAAATAACAATCTCTCTTACAGCAACAATCATGCAGCAAATCCTTCTTATCAATTTCCAAGGCAGAATCAACCTCCTGGTTTTCAGTCACGACCACCATATCAAGCTCAGCAGCAGTATCAACCTCCGCCAAAGAAAGAACCAGCTGATTGGGAGGTTGCACTAAACAAAATCATGCAAGGAACTTCTGGTGCATTGGCTAATATGGAATCAAGGATAGATCAGATGGCATCTTCTCAAAAGATGCTAGAAACACAGATTGGTCAGATTGCCTCCAAGATGGGTGTTCGTGAGCAAGGGTCTCTTCCTAGTCAACCTGATCAGACTAGTAAAGAGCAGTGCAAAGCAATTACTTTGAGGAGCGGAAAAGAGTTGCCAGATGTTGAAGTCCTTGAACCTCAAGAGAATGATGCTGAGAAAGAAGATGATAAAGTAGAGATGGCTGCAGAAAAGTCAGAAAAAGAAGATGAGAAGAAGAAGGAAGAAGAAGCAGAAAAACCATATGTTCCTCCACCACCATATGTTCCTCCTATTCCATTTCCACAGAGACTTCACAACAGGCAGCTAGAGAAGCAGTATGAAAAGTTCTTGACTATGTTCCGGCAGTTACATGTTAATATTCCTTTGGCTGAGGCGTTGAATCAAATGCCACTTTATGCTAAATTTCTTAAGGAGATGTTGACAAAGAAGAGGAAACTTGAAGACGCAGAAACTATTACTCTTAATGCTGAATGCAGTGCAGTCATTCAAAGAGCTATTCCTCAGAAATTGAAAGATCCGGGAAGTTTCTCTTTGCCTTGCACTATTGGGAAGATGGAGAACATAAAAGCTTTGTGTGATTTAGGGGCGAGTGTAAGTTTGATGCCCTATTCAATTTGTAAACGGCTTGGTCTTGGAGAGCTACAAAAGACACGGATTTCACTTCAGTTGGCGGATCGTTCTGTCAAATATCCGTTGGGTGTCATTGAAGATGTGGTTGTCAAAGTTGATAAGTTTGTCATACCTTGCGATTTCGTGGTGTTAGAGATGGATGAAGATGTTGAGATACCCATAATCTTGGGAAGGCCATTCTTGGCTACCGCTGGCACTACTATCGATGTTAAAGCTGGGAAATTAACTTTGAATGTTGGCGAGGACAAAGTGGAATTTGATCTTAATAAAGCAATGAAGATACCTCCTTTTGGAGCCACTTGTTTTACAGTTGACATAGTGGATGATATTGTGCAGCTTGAAAATGAACACCTCATGGGAGCTGAACAGGTGTTAGAAGATGTAGTGGAAGAAGAAGCACTTGTTGTACATGATAAAGAAGTTGAGATGGTTTTTACTCTGTCAGAGGCACCACAGGTTGAACTCAAACCTCTACCTGCTAATTTGAGGTATGCTTTTCTTGGTTCTAAAGACACATATCCTGTGGTAGTTTCTGCTTTACTTAGTGATGATGAGCTAGAAAAGTTGTTACATGTTCTTCGGCAATATAAATCAGCTATTGGTTGGTCAATTGAAGATATCAAGGGAATTAGCCCTGCTCTTTGCATGCATAGAATTGCCTTAGAAGATGATCATAAGCCTGTGATAGAGGGCCAAAGAAGACTGAATCCAAATTTGCAAGAGGTGGTGAAGAAAGAAATCACTAAGTTGCTTGATGCTGGTATCATTTATTCAGTTCCACACAGTAAATGGGTAAGTCCTATTCATGTTGTGCCTAAGAAAGGTGGGATGACTGTTGTTCACAATGAGAAGAATGAGTTGATTCCTACAAGAACAGTAACAGGTTGGAGAGTTTGCATTGATTACAGGAAGTTGAATAACGCTACTCGCAAGGATCACTTTCCCCTCCCATTCATTGATCAAATGCTCGAAAGGTTGGCGGGTAATGAATATTACAATTTTCTGGATGGTTTCTCAGGCTACTTTCAGATTCCTATTGCACCCGAAGATCAAGAGAAGACCACCTTTACTTGTCCGTATGGCACTTTTGCTTATCGGAGGCTTCCTTTTGGTTTGTGTAATGGTCCTTCGACATTTCAACGGCTGATGAATCACATTTTCTCAGATTTTATAGGGAGAGACATGGAGGTCTTCATGGATGACTTCACTGTATATGGTTCTTCCTTTGATTCATGTCTAGCCAGTCTATCAAAGGTGTTGCAGAGATGTACTGAAACGAATCTTGTTCTTAATTGGGAGAAGTGTCACTTTATGGTGAAGGAAGGCATTGTGCTAGGGCATAAAATCTCTAGAAGAGGCATTGAGGTCGATAGAGCAAAAATTGAAGTTATTGAAAAATTACCTCCACCTTCATCTGTGAAAGGTATTCGAAGCTTTCTTGGACATGCTGGTTTTTATCGACGGTTCATCAAGGATTTCTCCAAGTTAGCTCGGCCACTCTGCAATCTTCTCGAAAAGGATCGTGTTTTTGACTTTGATGAAAGTTGTCTTGATGCTTTTAACAGGTTGAAGAAGGAACTTACTTCTGCACCCATAGTTACATCGCCCGATTGGAGCTTGCCATTTGAGCTCATGTGTGATGCTAGTGACTATGCTGTGGGTGTTGTTCTCGGGCAGAAGAAGGAGAAGAGGATGCATGTGATAGCTTATGCGAGCAAGACTCTTGATGATGCACAAATTAATTATTCCACGACTGAGAAAGAGCTACTTGCAGTGGTATTTGCACTTGATAAATTTAGATCCTATCTTGTTGGGTCTAAGGTGATTGTCTATTCGGATCATGCTGCGATTCGTTTCTTGATGACAAAGAAGGATGCAAAGCCTCGTCTAGTTCGTTGGATTCTTTTACTCCAGGAATTTGATCTTGAGATTCGAGATAAGAAAGGGTGCGAGAACTTGGTAGCTGATCATTTATCTAGGTTGGACCAAGGAGATGGAGAGGTAGGTGGTGCAATGCCTATTAATGAGAAATTTCCGGAGGAGCAGCTTCTAGTTGTGTCTATGTCTACACCATGGTATGCAGATTTTGTGAACTACATTGTGGGAGGAGTTGTACCTGATACTCTCTCTTATAATCAAAAGAAGAAGTTCTTTTATGATGTAAAGCACTACTATTGGGAGGAGCCACTGCTTTACAAGGAATGTGCTGATGGAATGTTTCGTAGATGTGTACCTCATGATGAAGTTCCTCATATTTTCAGGCATTGTCACTCTCTAGAGTGTGGTGGTCATAACAGTAGCATGAAGACAGTTGCTAAGATTTTGCAGTCAGGTTTTTATTGGCCAACCATGCATCAAGATGCTAGAGATTATGTGGCTAAATGTGATAGATGTCAACGAGTTGGGAATATGTCGAGGAGGAACGAGATGCCACTACAGTCTATTCTTGAGGTAGAGATTTTTGATGTGTGGGGGATGGATTTCATGGGTCCATTTCCGTCTTCTTATGGGAACCAATATATTTTGGTGGGAGTTGATTATGTCTCTAAATGGGTTGAGGCTATTGCGTCTCCTACTAACGATGCTAGAATTGTGAAGAAGTTCTTAAAGAAGCATGTGTTCACTAGATTTGGAGTGCCAAGGGCTATTATCAATGATGGAGGTTCGCACTTTTGCAATAAACAGGTGGCTGATCTCTTGAAAAAGTATGGTGTGACACAAAAGGTGGCAACTCCTTATCATCCGCAAACAAGTGGGCAAGTTGAGATTTCGAATCGTGAGCTGAAGTCAATTTTGGAGAAGACAGTGGCGAGTTCTAGAAAGGATTGGTCAACAAAGCTTGATGATGCTCTTTGGGCATATAGGACAGCTTTTAAAACACCTATTGGAATGTCTCCATATAGGTTGGTCTTTGGGAAGCCATGTCATTTGCCAGTGGAACTTCAGCATAAGGCATTTTGGGCTACGAGGAATTTGAACTTTGATTTTAAATCCGCGGGAGAGAAGCGTTTGCTTCAACTTGGAGAGCTTGAAGAGATTAGGCTCCAGTCTTATGAAAATGCTAGCATCTACAAGGAGAAGACAAAATTGTGGCATGATAAGCACATTCAGAAGAAAGCATTTGAGGTTGGGCAGCATGTTCTATTGTTCAATTCAAGACTCCGTTTGTTTCCTGGGAAGCTCAGATCGCGATGGTCCGGACCTTTTGAGATTGTGAAGGTCTATCCTAATGGGGTGTGTGAGATTACAAGAGAAGGGTCAGAAGTATTCAAGGTGAACGGGCAAAGACTGAAGCCATACCTGCTGGGCGAAACAGTGGAGCGAGGAATGAGCATTCTTCATCTCCAAGACCCTATCATTGGTTGAGAATCGGCGTCAAGCTAATGACGTTAAACGAGCGCTTCGTGGGAGGCAACCCATGTATTGTGAGTATTTCTTTCTTGTTTTTCTATAGTGTGTGTGTCAATGAGGACATTGACCCATTTAAGTGTGGGGATGTGTCTCATGTGTTGTAAGTCTAATTTTAGCCTTGTGAAGTTTACGTGTTTTAATGCACCCATGCATGCTGTTAGAAATCTTGTGTTTATGGATACTTTTGATGGAGAAGTGATATGTGATGTTCTTGTACACACACTTACACTAGCGAGTGAAGCTGGTAGACTTATTGAATGTGGTAAGGGATTAGAATGACATGAATATGTGCAAGATAATTTGGTCGATATGCTTTGAGTACAAGTAGGTATGTTAGAGAGACTTCTATTTGGGATTGATTGTGCTTTTACACACCAAGCGAGTTTTGAGCCTATATGCATATCTTTTGCATGATTTTTCGTTTGCTTGAGTGTCCACTTGTTATTTGCATTGCTAGCACGTGTTTGAGGTCTTTCTTGAGATGCATGACATTAATTGATGATAACATGATAAAGGCAATAGGTTAACCTTATATTTCCCATATTACCAAACCTTTTATACATGATCCATTAGTTAACCCATTGAGCTTAATCTTATTCTTTCGGTGACACACCACGTTACTTGCCATATATCCTTTTTATTGTATTGGCCTTACATTAAATTTGAACCCAATTGTCAAAGGCTAGTATTGTTCTTAAGGGGGTAATAAGGTGTGCATGAAGGGGGGTTATTGATGATCATAACTTGGGGGGAATATTGAGTTGGGTTGTGTGCTTGTTAGTCGGAAATTGTAAAATATCAATGGATCATTGTTCTTGCTTGTTATTAGCTCTCTAAAAAAAAAAAAAACAAAAAAAGAAAAAAAAAAAAGAAGAAAAAAAAAAAAAAAAAAAGAAAAATTTAATAAATTTGAGAGCATTCTAATATTTTATGATCCTACTTTGACTCGATTAGTCAAGTTGTTATAAATAAAAGTTCAAGTGTGGGGATGAAAATATGGGAGTTGTTAATTTTATTGTTGAGTACTAGCTTTTGACTTAACCCTCTTTGGCTTTACTTGACATACCTTGTCCCTAGCCCACGTTACAACCCTAATAAAAGACCTTTTGATTGTCATTGATTGTGTATGTAGCGTTAAGGGTTAGATTGATACCACGTGTAAAGCATGCTTATGATATTGTTGGAGTTGAGTGATACACTTACCACCTTGTTTTGAGTGAATATCTTTTGTGAGTGAATGGTGAGTTTTTGCTTTTGCATAAGAGATCCCAGATTTTGTCTTGATAATGTGCTCTTGTGTGTTTAGCATGTTTACCAACAGTTTTTGCACTTGACATGGAATTCTATGATATTATTCATGTGATTTGAGTATGCTATGTGGATACTTGCACTTTAGACACCAAGGCATTGCATAGTCATTTTGATTCTTGAGTGGATATGGCATTAGAGGACTTTGTGTGTGTGGTGTTGTGTTGATATGTGAATTTTTGCATGAGCTAGATGAATTTTGTGGGTATATTCGCTATAAGCCCTCACGAGACCTCACTCGTCCACTAGGGCTACCTAGGGGTTTAAAGGACTTGTTGCATATGTTAAATGCAACCGTGATCACCTACGGAAGTGGTACTAGTTAGTTAGTGTAATTATTATTTTAGTTTGCACGAGGACGCGCAAAGTGCTAAGTGTGGGGATATTTGATAGAATATATTTTATATATATTTTAGAGGATTTTATTCCCACATTTATTGTGTTTTTGCGAAGAATCGTGGCGATTTAATAAGTTTTATTGAAGTTTATTGCAGGAAATAAATATTTGTCAAGTTGAAAGAAAGCGAGCATGATTAAATGATTTATGTGATTTTTAGTTCGAGAAATTAATTTGGCGAATTTATGAGAAGAAATGAAGAAATTTTGGTTCGTTGATTTAGTAATTTTTGGAACAAAGCAGTGAAATCCAGGAGCTATTAACAGCTATTCAATACTGCGGCTTAAATTGTGTATACCGCAGTTTTTATTCCCTGTGAATTCTGTGAAAGGCTTCCCGCGGTCGCCATTTCACGTGGCGCAGGCTGTGTTACCTGAGGTCGCCATTTCATGTGGCGCCACCTACCCGCTGTCGCCAGTTCATGTGGCGAAGGCTTTGTTATTTCCACTCACGCGCGAGTGGCCAAGCTGCCGACAGAATTTTTCCTTGTATTCCAAAAACGCGCAGAGGGTGTTAGTAATTCTTTTTATTATCGAATTAGGGGTCCTAATATATATACAATTTTAGCTTTGTACCCCCTATATAAAGACTCTTAGGTTATTATTTTAGAGAGATAGAATATCATATTATTTTGAGATACAATTTTAGAGAGAACTTTTGGGGATTTCTCTTGGAGTCCAATTAATTTTCTTTGAAGATCTCAATTTTAAGGTTTAATTTCTATACTCTCTTAATTATGCTTTCTTCAATTAATTCTTGCTTAGTTAATTTTATTATGGGTAACTAATTCTCTAATCTGAGGATTGGGTAGTACTCCTTGGTTATTATATGTGTGTTTAATTAATTGTGATGTTCTTGATTTGCTGATTCGTTAATGAGGGCTAAATACAATTAGGGGAGTCATGAACCTTTGATTGAATTTTAGGAATTGTAACAAATTGGAAAAGGCGTTGCAATTTTAGTACAAGATTTAACGGACATAACTCGAATATTTGATTGGAAAATTAATAGGAGGGTTGTGAGACTTATAATTCTTGGAGCATAATAATTTATAATTGTATTTTGATTGTATCACGGAAGTGACAATTAAGGTGTAGTTGTAAATATTTTATTGTGTCTTGGAAGGGAACAATATAACCTTAGAAGAATTGTTTTCAGCAGAGTAAGAACGTAGATATCACATAGAAATTGAATGTGCATTGAAACCAAGTGAAGAACCCCAGTTCTTGGATTATTTTCCTCATATATATTTAATTCTTGATTGATAATTAGTTTTAAGTAGTTTAAAAACAAACCACAATTTCTTCTACACTTCTAGATTTTGAGAGATAAAATACTTGAACTCGATTTTACAAATTAGTCCTTCCCTGCGAACGAACTACACAAAAATACTACTAACATATCCTAGACATTCTTTCCAATTCTTAGAGGTATTAATCTCATGAAATTTTCTACCAGAATCTGTCCAGGTCTTGATTTTCTCATTAGCATATTCTAAATCCTTTTCTAGTAAAGTACATTTGAGTTTCATCTTTAAATACATGTGTTTGGCATTATCACATTCTATCTGTACTTTTTGCATATGAGAAAATTCAGCTTCTAGATGCTCATTCATTTTCCTAAGTTCAGACATCTCAGATAAGATTCTAGAATTCTCAGCAGTTTGACTTCTAAAGCTAATATGCAATGATTTTAAAAAACGTCTTAACTCAAAAGCATTATCAGTATCAAAATCAAAGACAGTATTTAATACCTTATCATAAGGAATAGCAGTATCATCAGTATTGGCCATTAGAGCATAGTTGACCACCTCAGTATCAAATTCTGAGGAAGAGTCCATCCAATCCTTGCTTGATGTGATGAGTGACTTTGTCTTCTTGCACTCAGAAGCAAAGTGACCCATACCATTACACTTGTAGCATCTAACCTTTGACTTGTCAAATTTGCTACCCTTGCTTTCCTTTTTGATATGCTTGTCTTTGTCTGTATTGAAGGTCCTTTTCTGGAAGTTGCCTTGTCTTCTAGCCTTCCTGAACTTCATCTTTTTGAAGATTCTGACAATCATAGCAACCATCTCTTCCATGTCTGAATCAGAAGAGTCATCATCAGTATTGGCATCAGGATTGCCATCAGTATCTGATGAAGAGTCATGAGGATCTAATTCATCTATTCTTGATTTCCTTCTAGAGACCTTCATTGTGTTTCCTTTTGATTTAGCCTGTACATTCAAGGCAATGGTCTTCGCCTTGCTGCTCTTCTTATTCTTTCTCTGTTGAACCTCAAGATCATGGGTTCTTAGCATTCCATATACTTCATCAAGAGACACAGTGTTGAGATCATACTGATGTCTAATGATCGAGGTCTGTGTATCCCATTCTTCAGGTAAAGCTCTTAGAAACTTGGTGTTAGAATCTTCAGTTTCATATTCCTTGTCAACTAAAGATAAACTGTTCAGGAGTGTCAGAAATCTATCATATAAATCAGTCAGGCTCTCATCAGGTTTGGCATCGAATTGTTCATATTCTTGAATCAAAAGAGCCCTTCTGTTTTTCTTGACAGATGCAGATCCCTGGCATTGAGTTTCCAAGGTATCCCAGATTTCTTTTGCAGACTTGCATGCAATCACTCTGTTGGACATGACAGTATCAAGACTACTGTGCAGGATGTTCTTTATCTTTGGCTCCCTAAGTACATGAGCTTTTTCTTCTGGAGTCCATTCACTCTTTGCCTTGACCACATAGTGTTCAGGTACAGTTTCTGTTCGTTCTATAATCCTGGTAGGAATATATGGTCCATCACGAATCCTGTCCAAGTAGTCAGGATCCATAGCCTCCAGGTACATCAGCATCTTTACCTTCCATGTTGGATATTCTGATTTCTTCAGAATGGGAATTTTCATACTTTCATACTTGGTTGTAGACATCTTAGATCGTATCTGATTTAAAAATAAATCAGTTTGCTCTGATACCAATTGTTGCCCAGTAATAAACAATTGTAGAGGGGGGGGGGTTGAATACAATTGTCTAAGATTCTCGACTTATCAAAGTATATATCACAAATATGAAAGAATAATAACAGCTTTATTAATTCTGATATAAAACTGTTACAAAACTCTCTCAAGAAATTCTGATGTTAAGGGTTCAAGAACTTGCCGGGAAATCTATAAACAAAGAAATACTCGATCAGTCCCCTGGCTTAATCATTTAAAGTGCATTTAACTTAAGCACTAACGTTCTATTAACGAACATCAAATGTCTCGCTCTTGGTCACTTATAACCTCATGACATTCCTTAAACTCTTAAGTCAAAAGTTTGGTCGATAATCCATTCACAAAACCCAAGTACTTTACCATTACTAAACTTATGGTTTTAACCATCCCCTTAAGGGTATTTCACTCGCGCAACTCTTGTTCCCGCATTTTTATAAAATCACAAACTTATCTTTTTAACACGAAACCTTCTAAGTTTATTTGATAACAATCCATTCTAGTATCCTTTTTAATATTTCGACCCAATTCCATTTTTAAAGGGCTTGATCACAATCTCAAAGTTCATGCAATGAACTACTTAGTTATCCAAAACCGCTTTCACTAAAACGGATGTTTCTCCTAAACCGTAAATTGAAAGGATATGATTCTTTCGCCAAAATAAAATAAAACACAGAGCCTACATGATCATGGTCAGAAACCTCATTGTTATGTCTACAAGGTATCCGTGGTCTCTGTCAAATCTTTCTAAAGAAAATTCGACATGGTAACGACGCTTAATCGTGATTCCCGTGTTTAAAACACTCAAATCAATCCATTAACACAACCAAACCATCAATACTTCTCATTCATCATCTAAATTCCAACTCATAATCTTTAACCAACAATTCCATTCAAACATTTACTAGTTCAACCATCAAGATAATCACTAAACAATCATTATAACCAAGGATTCAACCTTTAATCCATACTATCTCAAACTATCATCAAACTAATCATAAAAATCGAATTATAACTAAAGGTTTGAGATTTTTATACCTTCCTTGATGATTGGTAAAGACTATCAAGAGCTTATATATCCTTGCTTGATCCTTAAACATCCTTAACAAGCCTTAAACTTCAAGAACAAATCAAGAAAATCATAAGTTACTATTCATTTCACTATTCATGCTCATCTTTTAATCAATATTGAACATGATGCAATCCATGGATGAAGCTAGGATTTAGAGATTACCTTAGTTTAGAAATATGGAAGATTTAGAATCCATAACCATGATTTTTGGTGGAGTGGAAGTGGTAGCAAAATTTTTAAGGGTTTGAAAAACAAAAAGGGGCTGAATGTTTCTATCTTGTTCTTGATGTTTGTTCTTGCTTTTCTTTTTTCTTTCTTTTGTCCAAATAATGCTAAATTGGATGCATCAATTTTGTGTGGTTGTGGTGGAGTTTCGTCATCCAAGACACATGGCTTTTTAACTTGTGGTTTGTGGTGAAAGTGGTGACAAGGTGGTGATTCATCACCTTGTCATCACTTGTCATCACCTATGTCACCCTCCTGCATCATGCTTATGTCATTTATTATATCATCAATCCTCTTATATGATGCACTTTATGATCGTATGTGATACTTTCCCTTCGGTTAGGGTTTAATCCATAATTCGTTACGCTTCTGTTTCGTGATAGGTTCTAGTGATTTTAAAAACATTTCTCTGTACCAATGTTAGGAGATACTTCCTTGATCTTTCCATTTCCTTGGTTTAATATATGATCCTAGATTTCTCACCTTGGCTTAAGATATGATCATGGATTTCTCATTCGACATACTTTCTCAAAACGATCAAATCAATACATCTTTGATTGTCCAGTGAATAGTGATTTAAAACTCGAATGGAAATCTTCTGATTCTGATCGCGTATACATTCACTTATTCTCCTTATACCTCACTAATATAACTTCGAAACATTCATTCCATGTCTTCCATATGGTGTGGTCTGAAATATTTTTCATCAGCAAATTCACTATTCATCGACAGTTACTATTCATCAAATTTTTTTTAACTAAGTCCAAAATTTGGGGTTATTACAAAAGTTCTGGATCAAATATGACATTTCCAGATTTCTTCAACAGTAAAGATCAATGTAAGACATATGTTCATTTATACTGAACATATGATAACATTGAACCTGTCTTGATTTACCCAATCCTTTACTACCCTGAAACTCCTCCTTTTCCTTTTTTTTATATCTTTTTCTGCTCCCTCTTCCTAGCTTCTCCAAACTTCTCCCCCTTAGTTGAGGAATTCTCTACAGATTTAACCTTTTGAGTCTCTGAAGCTAGTAGGAGTTGAGATTGTTGATGGAGTTGATCTTGGGAAGTAAATTTGTCTTCAAGATTTCCTTGAGCAGTCCCAGCTGATTGTTGACAGAGGTGGAAGAAGAAGACCGTTCAACCACTTGTGCTTGCAAAAGTTCTTTATCAGCCTGGGTTTTGGATAATTGACCCTGTATATCGGCTATTTGAGATAACCACATTGCAGTGTATGTGTTTGTGTGTGCACTCACTTGAATTTCTCTTGTAAGTGTATCACTCATCTCACGTGCATGTGTTTCACTTAGTGTTTGACTCGCATCACTCAATATTAGATGTCTATTTGCTCCTTTTTGATCAGTACTGTTAGATATAATTGCTGATGAGTGTTTATCAGTGTTTAAGCAACAGGTATTCATCAGAGTTTACTGGAAGCCAGTCAGAGTTTATTAAAGTCTGACGGAGTGAGAGTTTGCTAAAGCTGTCGGTGCTAACATTGAAGATTCTAGAAGCAATATATCTTGAAGATGGAAAGAAGCAAGATATATTGAGACAGACAAGGAAACGAAACAGAAGACAGAAGCAATCCCAATTTGATATGATTTGTATAGCTAATTTATAGGAATATCAATTAGAGATTGATTCTATGTAGTTGTGTACTATATAAACACAGATAGGTTAACCCTAAAATGGATGCGATTATTGAAAACATTATTCTTGTAACCTTGCAGCTCTCTGTGATATTTTACATCACAAAGAGAAGAGTTATTTATATAATTCAGTTGTTGATTTATAAACAGTGTTCTTTATTGTTATTATCATACTTATATTGATTATATATTGTGAAATCGGCCTAACAATTGGTATCAGAGCCTAGGTTGTTTAATATATACAGTTTATCGATCTAAACACAAGTATAATCATGGCTGACAACTCTCAGGAAGGTTCTAATGCAGGTTCGAATGCTCAGAAGGTTCAACCAACTTCTGTTAGTCGATATGAGACTATAAGGGTTCCAATTCTAAGATCAGTTGAATATCCAATATGGAAGGTGAAGATGACCATGTTTCTGGAAGCCACAGATCCAGAATACCTTGATAGAATCAATGATGGTCCTCATATGCCAACAAAACTATCTCCTATTATTGCTGGTCAAGAACAAAAGACTGTTCCAAAAGAGAAGAAAGATTTGACTCCTGAAGACATCTCATCAATTGCAAAGGATGCAAAAGTTAGACACCTTCTCCATAGTGCTTTAGATAATGTCATGTCTAACAGAGTTATTGGCTGCAAAACTGCCAAAGAAATTTGGGATGCTTTGGAAGTCAGGTGTCAAGGAACAAGTGCTATAAAGAAGAATAGGAAGACCATTCTAACACAGGAGTATGAACACTTTGACTCTAGATCTGATGAAACTTTGACAGATACTTATGACAGATTTTGTAAATTGTTGAATGATTTGTCCCTGGTTGATAAAGAATATGAACTTGAAGAGTCAAATCTCAAGTTTCTGTTATCCCTACCTGAAAGATGGGATTTGAAGGCGATAACAATCAGAGACAATTATGATCTTGATGAAATCTATGGGTTGCTCAAAACTCATGAACTGGAGATAGAACAAAGAAACAAAAGATTTGGAAAGAAGACAAAATCTGTTGCTCTTAAAGTTGAAGAAAAGCCTGTCAAGAAGGAATAATCAAGAAAGAAAGCCAAAGGAAAGGCTTTAGTCATTAAATCTGACAGTGAGTCATCAAACTCTGATGATGGCTCAAACACTGATGATGAAGCTTCTGATTCTGAGGATGATGAAGAAGAGATGATGAAAATGGCTGCTTTAATGGTGAAGACCTTCAAGAAGATGAGATTCAAGAACTTCAAGAAAGGGAAGAGATTCTCTAGGAGAGATTCAAACTCTGATAAGAGAAATTTCAGAAAGTCTGATGGAGGGAATACCAAGTCTGGAAAGAAAGACAAGTCTGAGATCCAGTGCTACAAGTGTAAAGAGATGGGTCATTATGCTCCAGAGTGCAAGAAAGGAAAATCTGAGAAAGCACTCATCACTAAAGGCAAGGACTGGGCAGACACTTCAGACTCAGATGAGGGAGTCAATTATGCTCTCATGGCAACTGTTAAAGATGAAGCCGAGTCATCTGAAAACAAGGTACCCCTAACTACTTATGCTTATGATACTGATAATATATCTGAATTAAGAGTTTATCTAAAAAGCATACATGTTAGTTATAGGGATCAGACTTTAGAGAATGAAAGAATCAAATCTGAGAATCTAGGTCTTAAAGAGAGGAATAAATTTCTTGAAGAGAGACTTGTTAACATGCAACAAGTTCAAAAGGAGAGAGATGATGCTGTTTATGTTGAACAGGAATTGCTTAAAAGATATAGGCAAATAGAATCTGAGTTGGAAAAAGAGAGGAAAGTGATTAAAACTTGGACTAATTCTGGAAAAGACACACATCAAGTTTTTCAGACAGACACTGTAGGTCTAGGTTACTGTGAGAAAGATGAACTTAGGTTTAAAGATAAAGTGAAAGTAAAACCACAACTTAAACCTGTGAAATTTGTTTCTGAATCCAGTAAGCTAAAGTCTGTAGTTGTGAAAGAAGCTGTTATGGAACCAGTTGAAACTTGTGGTAAACAGGTTAATGTTGGTTCAATAACAGAGAATAAGGTTAAAATAGAAGCTGTTAAAGAACCAGTAAAAATCTGTGATAAGCAGGTTAATGTTGGTTCAATGACAGAAAAACAATTCAAACATAAGCTCAAAGAGGTAAAGTCTGTCAACAAACAGAAAGTGTCCAAGAAAAATAGGAATGGAAAAGTAGGCATTAATAAAAGAAATGATTATCTGCCTAATTCTGATGCTCCTAGAAAGACATGTCATAATTGTGGTAGTACTAACCATCTTGCAAGTTTCTGCACGAAAAACAAAGATATTAATTCTTTACCCTCCAAGTCTGGGGTAAAGAATGATTATGTTAGGGTTAGACCACAGACTTTATGCACACACTGTGGGAGCACTTGGCATTCCATTTATACTTGTAAGAGTTATCATGCTATTTATCACAACTATTATGAGATGAAACCCAACCTGAAATGGGTTAAAGCAAACTCTGCAAGTGTAAAGTCTGACACAGTTAGCTTAAACTCTGTTGAAAGTTATTCCGCTGCAAAAGCTAACAATGTTAAGAAAGCCAAAGGATCCAAGCAAGTCTGGATCCTTAAATCTAACTCTTTGTAATTGTCTGTTATTGCAGGGCATAAGGGAAAGTACCCTAGTCTTGGACAGTGGATGTTCAGGACACATGACTGGAAATAAAGCCCTGCTATCAGATTATGAGGAGAGAGCTGGCCCAAAAGTTTCCTATGGAGATGGCAACATAGGACGTACTATGGGATATGGCAATATTAATCTTGGAAGTGTCATCATCACAAATGTAGCTCTAGTCCCAGGACTCAAGCATGATCTGCTTTCTGTGAGTCAAATCTGTGACAGAGGATACCATGTAGATTTTCATACTGAACATTGTGAAGTTATCAGTAAATCTACTGGGAAAGTTGTTCTAGTTGGACACAGGCACAATAACATTTATGAAGCAAGTTTGGTAACAAACTCTGAAGGTAAAGCTGTGTGTCTAACTGCAAAAATGTCAAATGAAGAGAGTTGGAAATGGCATAAGAAGCTCTCTCATCAAAACTTGAACAACATCAATGAGCTAATACGAAAAGATCTTGTAAGGGGACTTCGAAAGTCAATACTCAGCTTAGATGGTCTGTGTGATTCTTGTCAAAAGGCCAAGCAAAGGAAGTCATCTTTCAAGAGTAAATCTGAATCTTCAGTTGTGGAACCTTATCATCTTTTACATGTTGATCTCTTTGGTCCAGTAAATATAATGTCAATGGGCAGAAAGAAATATGTTTTGGTAATTGTTGATGAATACACCAGATACACATGGGTGTATTTCTTAGCAAAGAAGGATGAAACTGCCTTAATTCTTATGGATCATGTGAAGCAATTGGACAAAGGATCACATCACAAAGTAAAAATTATCAGGAGTGATAATGGTACTGAATTCAGAAATTCTGAAGTGGAAGCTTTCTGCAAGGAAAGAGGAGTGAAGCAAGAATTTTCTGCACCTGGAACTCCACAGCAAAATGGTGTAGTTGAAAGAAAGAACAGAACCTTAATCGAAGCTGCCAGAACAATGCTTGATGAAGCAAAATTGCCAACTTATTTCTGGGCAGAAGCTGTTCAAACAGCTTGTTTTACTCAAAATGCTACACTGATCAACAAGCATGGGAAAACACCATTTGAGATGGTGAAAAATAAGAAGCCAAATTTGAAATATTTTCATATTTTTGGATGCAAGTGTTTTGTGTTGAAAACTCATCCTAAACAATTGACCAAGTTTGACTTAAAAGCTGATCAAGGAATTTTTGTTGGATACCCACTATCAACTAAAGCTTTCAGAGTCTACAATCTGAGAACTAAAGTGATCATGGAATCTATACATGTGTCCTTTGATGACAAGAAAATAACTGGAATAGAAGATGAAGAATATCATGATCAACTTCGATTTGAAAATGAAGATCTAAACTCTGATGACGTAAACTCTGATGAAGCAAATCCAACAAACTCTGACGAAGCATACTCTGAACCTCTACTGATAAACACTGAGGGAATTTCTCTGACAGAACAAAATAGAGAACCAGTCGAGGGGGAGTGTGAAGATACTTCAGAAACATCTCAAGATAATAACTCAAATTCTGAAAGTGAATCAGCTGAAGGATCTATCCCAAACTCTGAGTCAAACACTGAAAATCCAAACTCTGAGCAGTCCAATTCAGGGGGAGCCTCAGAGAATGCAAATGGTCAAGGAGAAAATCAGGAAAGCATGGATCAAGGGGGAGGATCTAATACTGATAATAGAAGCCAATTACCAACAGCAAGAAGGTGGACACAAGCTCATACACCTGACTTGATAATTGGAGATCCAAAAGCTAGTGTAAAAACTAGAAGTGCTACAAATAATGAATGTCTGTTTCATGCATTCTTATCTCAAACAGAGCCCAAGAAAGTGGAAGAAGCTCTTCAAGATGCCAACTGGATAACAGCTATGCAAGAGGAGTTAAATGAATTTGAGAGGAATGAAGTCTGGACACTTGTACCAAGACCAAAGAACATATCTATTGTTGGTACAAAGTGGGTTTTCAGAAACAAAACAGACAGTGATGGAGTGATTACAAGGAATAAGGCTAGACTTGTGGCTAAAGGCTATTCACAGCAGGAAGGAATTGACTATGATGAAACTTTTGCTCCAGTTGCAAGATTGGAGGCAATAAGGATTTTTCTGGCCTATGCTGCACACAAGAAGTTTAAAGTCTTTCAGATGGATGTGAAAAGTGCTTTTCTCAATGGGAAACTTGAAGAAGAAGTGTTTGTTGAACAACCACCAGGGTTTGTAAATCCCAAACATCCAGATTATGTCTACAGGCTTGACAAGGCATTATATGGACTAAAGCAGGCACCTAGAGCATGGTATGAAACTCTAGCTCAATTTCTTTTAGAAAGTGGGTTCACTAGAGGTACAATTGACAAAACCTTGTTCTACTTTAATTCTGGTGATGATTTGCTGTTAGTTCAAATCTATGTGGATGACATAATTTTTGGGTCTACTAATGACAAACTCTGTAAGAAATTTGCCAAGCTTATGCAGTCAAGGTATCAAATGAGCATGATGGGAGAGCTTAGTTATCTTCTAGGCTTACAAGTAAAGCAAACAGATGATGGGATTTTTATCAATCAAGCAAAATATACCAGAAATCTTCTCAAGAAATTTGGTATGCTTGATAGTTCATCTGCTACAACCCCCATGGCTACTGCAACAAAGCTAGACAAAGACACATGAGCCTCAGTAGATATGACAAACTATAGAGGAATGATAGGGTCTCTTCTTTATCTCACTGCAAGTAGACCAGATATCATGTATGCAACATGTCTTTGTGCAAGATTTCAAGCAGACCCCAGAGAGCCACATCTAACAGTTGTGAAAAGAATTTTCAAATATCTCAAAGGAACCATAACCCTTGGTCTGTGGTACCCTAGAGAATCAGAGTTTAAATTAATTGGTTACTCTGATGCAGATTTTGCAGGCTGTACGATAGACAGAAAAAGCACAAGTGGAAGCTGTCAATTTCTTGGTGACAGATTAGTTTCTTGGTACAGCAAGAAACAGAAATCAATTTCTACATCCACAGTAGAAGCAGAGTATATAGCTGCTGGTAGCTGTTGTGCACAAATTTTATGGATGAAGAATCAATTGCTGGACTATGGATTAAGGTACTCTAAAATACCTATTTACTGTGATAATCAAAGTGCTATTGCTATGACAGGTAATCCAGTACAGCATTCCATGACCAAGCACATCAGCATAAGGTATCATTTTATCAGGGAACATGTAGAAGAAGGAGATATTGAGCTTCATTTTGTGTCTACAGACCAACAGCTTGCAGATATCTTCACCAAACCTTTGAGTGAAGCTACCTTTACAAGACTGGTAAATGAACTTGGAATGGTCTCTGGTTTTGACTAGAGATACTGGTTAGATCCAAAATCTATACATGATTGATTTTATGCTCATGATTCTTTGCATGTGTTAACTGTTATTTGTACCAGTATGTTAAACTCTGATAGTAAACTTTGTTAGTCATAAAGTATCAGTCATACTCTGTCGGTTAAAGTCTGAAGTTAAACTCTGATGTTATACTCTGATTGTGATATTGTCTGAAACAAATGGACCGATGAAGAAACCTGTATGAAGCATGATTCTCAGTAAGTAATCATGAATCTTTCTGAATAATATATGATCTAATCTCAAAATGTGCAGTAACTTAACACAGCATGATACTGTCTCTATATTCATAGCATCTCTTAGTTTATTGATCCTATACACTGAGTCTGTATTAGCTGTTTGCACTTTCTCTCATAAATTAATTGTATTATCTAATGAAAAGTCTAAACTCTGAAAATTAGTTGCAAATATTTCACCCTCCAATCAAAAGATGACAAAAAGTGCACAAATTCTTTTGAGATCATGTTGTGTCTAGGAAGACCCAGGCACTTATCGTATGAAATAAGGGCTAAAATCCTTGATTTTTTGGTGACTAGTGCCAACCACTGATTACTGGAAAAATAAAAAATAAATAAAAAATAAATAAAATAAAAATAAAATAAAAATAAAAATAAAAATAAAAATAAAAAATAAAAATAAAAATAAAAAAAATAAAAATAAAAATTCAAAGGGGGTGAAAATAATAAATTTTATAGTACAGAGTTTAGATAAAATCAGATTTTATTTTATACATGAGAGTTTGGACAACCAGTTTTTACTGATTTATTGTGTGGATTTTATGCACTTTAAGATGCTCTAAATATTTATATTCAGTAAACTCTGCTATTCACACACAATTTTTCACAACTGTGCATTGAGAGAAAAGAGATTATGAATAAAGAAGGAGGATTGGTAAACACTGATGGACTGTGTACTCTACACTGAGGTAATTTTATTTTAATCTCTGGTGATTAAAATTAATTATTTGTTTCAGACAGTTAACAATTTTTGAGAAAACATTCTTGAAAATAAAAGAGTATGATTGGTAACGGTTCCAATTTGTATTAAATAGAGGAGAGAGGTTAATTGTCTAGGAAAGTGTAAAAGGCGGTAATTATTGCTGTTTTTACTGCGCATGCGCATTGGAAACTGTCAATTACTGCTGTTAGTCATTGCATGTGTGCCACGTGTTCCACTCACACAGTTAACAGAGTAAGACAGTTGTGTATTAATGATTAAAAACTCTTCAATTTTTAATTTTGATTTTCATATTTAAACAATACACACACTTCCGTCTAAACCTTTCACATCTTACTCCAATTCACATCTATTGTCACACACACATATTCACAAACACTTTTCTACTTACAAACTCTTTCAAGCTTTTGCATCTGTTTCTTTGTTAATCCTTCATATCTTACTAATGGCGACTACAGCGTTTGTTTCTTCTGGGTTAGAGTTTGTCCCTAATAATTATGCAGCACCACTAAATACTGCCAACGCACCAGAGGCGTTTCATATGATACAAGAATTTCTTGCTCAGTCAGCGATTGGGCGTGCTCTAGTCGAACTGTAATAACCCGAATTTTTGGAAAAATTTAAAACTTTTCTTATTATGATTAAGTGCATCAGTGAATAGTGAATTTGGTGGATGAATAGTGATTTTGAGAATTAACAAAGTTTTTCATGCCACCTATGTACGAGACGTAGTGTGGATATTCGGAAGTCATATTAGTGATCTACGGAGTAAATAAGTGAATGCAAAGACGATCGGAATTCAGAAATTCCAAATTTTATTTTGGTGTAGTATTTGACCGGGCAGCGAATTATATATTATTATATTCAAGAAATGAGATATTAAATTAAGGATTTGAGGATTTAATATTTTGGAATTTTATTTTATTTGATTTGAGAATTTAGAACGAGAACCACTGAGACAGTGAAACGAAGGTTCTAGAAACCGCTGATACTTTATAACGAGATTAAGTGATTAAGCGAACGAATCATGGATTAAGGATTGAAATTATGACAGGATTAAATATAGACATGGAAGTAACATGTAACAAGATTAATTCGAGGGATGCAACATTTGGATCATCCATGTGAAAAGAAACGAATCAGTAAAGCTACTTTAACCAAACGCATGCATGCGCGACACGTGTCCCTGCTTTGCCACCATGATACTCCATGGCTTGACACGTGTCCTGATGACAAGGACAATGTGATGACTCACCACTTTAACAAAAAAATCAGCATTTCAAGCATGATTATCCAAAAACAAAAGAAAAAGAAAAGAAGAAAAGAAAGAGAAGAACTCTCCAGATTTTCTGCCCAGCAGAAACAGAGTCCAAAGAAAAATCCATAACTCCATTTCTATCCATCCTTAAATCACCAAATTTTAACCATAGCTTCTCCACTCCATGGGTAACATTCGATCAAAATTTCATGGCCAGCAAAGGGGTGTAGCCTTGTCAAATCCCTTCCCCAAGTTGGAGAACCCCAAACTGTCCAGTTTCTGTCCAGCGGGAAGATGGGACTCAAAACCCTAGCTAGGAAGCTTTAAATTTGGCGATCTATAGCTCAAAAGAAAGATTATGAAGAGTACAAGGTCTGGTAAAAATCTTAGCACCAAACTCTTGTTTTTCAATTTTATATGGATTTTACAAAGTGATGATGAATAGTAACTCCGAAAGTTGTTAACTTGTTTTCTTGATTGAATCTTAAGGTTTAAGCTTTGTAAGGAGTATATAAGGCTTGTTGAGTGGTTGTGGCCACTGGTTAGTGTTGGTAGAGCATCAAGGAAGGTATACCACTCATCCACCCTTTGATTTATGTTGAGATTTAAGTGAAGTTTCTAGTAATGTTTAAGAATAAGCATGATTATGGAGTTTGGAGTATGTATGGTTAATTCTTGATGGATACTTGTTGTTGGTTGATGTTGGTGATATGTTCTTGAAGTATATAAACTGATTATGTTGTAAAGATGGTTGTGTTGTTGAATTGATTTGGTTTTAAGAGGTTTTGACATAACAAAAACCGGGAAACGTTACGATTATAGCCGTCGTAATGCCCATTTGATTTAAGGCTGTTTTGAGCAAGGATTACGAACTGGTCTGGTAATATTTTTGAACAGAACTGACCATGAACATGTAGGTCTTGTTTTAAGGTTTGTTTTGATATAAAGATCATGTCCATACGAATTACGGTTTAAGAGAAAAGTGAGTTTTAGTAAACGCCGTTCGGAAGAATGACTCATCTCTGTCCAGCAACTTTGAGGCTATATTTGGACCACTTCAGAACCGTATTAAAATGTGAAATTTTGAGGAATAATACTAGAGACAGTTAGGAAGGCTCACGACAAAGATTCGTATTAAAAAGATTATTTTTTGATTTTATAAAAATGTTTTATCCGAGATCGCGCAAGTGAAAATCCCTAAGAGCATGACTTAGAAACCGATGTTGTAAATGGTTAAGTATAACTTGGATTGGTGAATGGATTTCGAACCAAACTTGTGATATAAGTATTGGACGAATAACATGGACTTAGTATGAGCCTATAACGAGCTAGTAATGCCTTGGTTGTGTTTCGCTTACGTGTTTAAGCATTTAGTACAAGTGGATTATCCAGGGGATTAATCGTGCGTTTTCTTTGACTTTGTCTAGATTGTCCGGCATCGTCGCGAACCCCTATCACTTCTCGAGCATCAGGCAAGTTTTCTAAATCTATACTTTGAAGTATTGATTATATATTACTGCTGTTGCCATGTGTGGAGTTATACAGTTGATACATGTTATATATTGTATAAAATAGAGTTTGATTTGGATTTATGTATGAGCTTTGAGATAAAGTAGTTATAAACCGGCATACCTTGTAGCTCTAGAGATAAGAGCATACTTCTTGTTTTCGACTCTAGACCGGGAGTCAGTATTTGAGATATGGAGATAGCCGTGGAAACCCGGAGGGATTCCAGCGGCAGTGTACTAATTATTTTGAGGACTGCTATTATTAAACATTAATTATATTTCTAGAAAGTATTAATTACCTGGAAATGATTTGAGGAATGTTATTTGAATATTACCTCATTCAGAGGTTGTTACTTGGAAATGATTTGATAATTGGCTTATAAGCTAGATATGGGATATCAGTTATAAGCCAGGTTTTATAAAGGCCCTAGGTTAAGGGCGTATGATATTTCTTAAGATCAGTAGTGATTATAGTTTGTGTATGATAAAGGTTATTTTTCCGATAAAGATATCGGGTAACCGTTATTCGAGGATTAATTATTTTTATTTAAGAATATTATGTATTAATATTCATTTGAGGATTATCGACTTACAGAATATTATTTATATACATTTGAGGATTATCGACTTACAGAATATTGTTTATATTCATTTGAGATTTATTTAATTAATGAATATTACTTTTGAATATTCATTTGAGATTTAATTATTTAAAGGATATTATTTTCGAATATTCATTGGAGGTTCACTTATTTGAGAAATATTATTTTGAATATTCATTTGAGGATTATTTATTAATGAATATTATTTTTGAATATTCATTTGAGGATTATTTATTAATGAATATTATTTTTGAATATTCATTTGAGGATTATTTATTAATGAATATTATTTTTGAATATTCATTTGAGGATTATTTATTAATGAATATTATTTCTAAATATTCATTCGAGGTTTGTTTATTTGATGAATATTATTTTCGAATATTCATTTGAAGGTTTACTTGTTTAATAAATGTTATTAATTGTTTTCCAATCAAAAAGAGGTTCCCAAAATAATGTTTTTTCCGTTTAAATCTGTCTTTTAAAGAGGATTTAAATGCTCGCTCAACTATAAAAAATATGGGAAACCTGATTTAAGTGACTACTACTCTTTTTAAACTCTCAATTCAAAAACTGTCAAGGGACAGATATTTTCGTGGAGCAATTTAATTGCTGCCAGTCTAATGTTGTGTTACCGCCTCAATAATCGAGGGGTAAATTCATGGAACAAGTCGATATCCATTAACAAGCATAGCTTGGGAAATATTGGAGAATCTTCCTTTCCAACCTAGATATAACTACTTAGTGGAGTCGTATCAACAAGTGTTACACTTGGGGAAAGGAGGACGATCTTTACGTTTCAGAGTCATGGATTTCATCTGAACTAGGAGTGGTGTAAGTGGTCAAGTTGCGTGGGCCCATCCAACTTTTATATTGCCCCAAATGGGCCGGGAGGTCATAGTAAGGCGGTAGACAATGTCAGGCCGTCGTGATACTTCCATCTACATGTAGAAAACTATTTGAGCGGTGCGACCTGCTACTGATCATAGTAAGGTTAGGCACAGCGGACGCGGTAGCAACTCCAGTATTAGTTCATCATCCAATTTGGATATTCCTGCAACATGTATTGGGGTGAAGAACCAATCATGTTGGTAGGGGGTCGAAAAGTGTTTGGAAATGAAGTGACAATAAATTCATGCAACTTCATCTTTTATTTATGAGTTATGACTCTGTGGATACCTTACATAACATGAGTTATGGTAAGGGAGTTGTTTATACTGAATCACCTTATAACTTCATCTTTTAAGTTATATGTTGATATTCTGCATATATAGCAGATATTTTTCGGAAAGGTTATATTTGGTTTACTTTGAAACCTCATCGTTTATACTAGAACTTTGTTCATAATATAGCAAAAGTTTGCAGAAATATTATGAAATTGATATTTGAAATACAACAATGGTATTATTTTTGGGATTACATTCCGATAAGGATGTAATTTAAGTATCGAGATATTTTGACAAATTATTATCTTATACCCGCTTTATTCTGGGTTGAGTTAAAGGCAGAATTATGCCATACTTTCATTACCTTGCTGAGCTATCGCTCACTCTTGCTATTGTTTTATATATATTATATAGCAGCGAAGCAGGATGCTAATGGGACGGCACATACCCCGCAAGGCGTTTCCATAAACAGTTTCTAGCAGTGATCCCGAGAGTAGTACGAACCAATCGAATCAGGCTACAGCTTTTGGGTATTCAACTTATGTATAGATATGAATGGTATGAGAGGATTGTGAGAATCCGAAGGCTAAGTTGGTAATGTAACATTACTTAGAAATTGTATCAGTGACAGATTCAAAGACATTTTGGGTATTGTAATAAAAATTATTTATTCCGCAGTTATTGTATGGTGTCGTTTCTGAGACTCTAACCTGTGTGTGTGTGTGAGAGACATATATTGTGGGGTCATGAGCAGGTGAATTATGAATGGTGTGAGTAATACAGGTAAGGCAAGGAGTACATGGATCGTGACTACTCTAAATCCCTGACCCCGGATTTGGGGCTGTTACAGAAATGGTATCAGAGCGTTAGGTTACAGTCCTCAGAAACGATAGGAGATCGAGTCTTACAATACCCTTAAGAATGATAAGAACATCTAGAGCCTAAATTGAGTTCGTAGTCGGGTTAGAGGACACGACCCTGACTATTTAAGATGAAGCCCGAGAGGGGACTTCTTCTGGGAAACCGTACTTAGGACTTCATGATTAGTCACCTCGATTCGTATGAGTTATAGATTGATGGGATTCTGAGATACCAGACCCCGAGGCCTTCGAGTAGGCAATTGATGATGCGTTCCTTGAAATGGACGGAGACCCGATAAAGGAAGATCCATAGGAGGATCTAGAGGAAGACCCCATTGTGGGTCAAGGAAAGAATCTCGTAGAGGATGTGTTGATTGATAAAGACGTAGTATGTTACTTGAGGTCGTACAATAGGACCGGACGAACCTTCAGAGGTCAAATAAGTGCCGATACGAGAGTTTAGGATCGTTATGATTCATCATGAGATATGACAAAGAAAATGGAGTAGAGTCTCCAAAGCAGAAGAGGTAGAGGCAGTATAGCCAGTATCAGTGGATTGATTCGACTTGAACGAAACCTGTTACTCGTAGTCGGTTATAGTTGCCCATAAGGAGGCGGCATACATAAGAACCAAGGTGTTCAGATTTTCACGAACGATTAAGGGTACTTAGTTGCCTAGAATAGTGTAAGGAATTGCTTTGGCTATGAGGTTTCAATCCCCCACGACCAGCGATTCCACTGGAAATAGTGTCTATTACATCATTGAGGGATTTTATTATCTCAAGGAAAATTTTGGGTATATGTACCATGCAAATGTTATTGTAAGACAAGCACGCTAAGACGGAATCGAGAACGAGATTTACCACCCTCAGGAAACCAGGAAGGAATAATGAGGATAGAACAGAAAGGTCGGAAATCAGATCCGAGCATTACTAGTAGGCAAATATATTGATCAAGTTTCCCTAATTTTGGAAAGAAATTTAGCAAATTTTGGCAAACCTTGTCTTTCTGATTACCAGAGGATGTCACCAAAGAGAGTGGAAATTAGAGCGAACCCTGTGGATTGGGTAAGATAGCCGTTATATGGGTTGGTGGACAGACCCTGATTGCTATAAATGATTGTAGAGGTAAAGTGATGAAGTTGAGATTGGACGGTAAAGGCGAAATATATTTAAGGACCAAGACGGACTGAGAAGTTCCGGGATTGACTTAAATGAAGAGGCTATTGTGCCAAAAGTGTTAAGCTTATGTAGCGCACGGGATTGATATGGGAGAAGGAATATTGGGTATAAGGATGATTGAAATAGAGACCGGATTTAAGCTTGTAGTTTCTAATGATCTTCCGAAGTACCGCCCAGTCGACATGTGGAATTGTCATTGCTATGGGCGACAACGGTGTCGAAGTCTTCATATAAACAGAACGCTTACTTGAGATATTGCGCCTAGTCAAATAGAACTCCCTACGATTGCAAATGTTGATGGTTGAATTCTTAGCGACTATTATAAGTCAGCAATGACGTAAGTATCGAACACCTTAGGGTGCGTGGAAAAGAAAAGCTTTGGCATTGAACGATTATCCATCAGAGGAGCCAACATAAAAAGGCATCCGTAGAGACCTTGGTAGTACCCTCCCCATTTGCAAATTATGTGGGATACTTCCCCAATCTATGATCTATCTTGACCTCTTTCCAAGAAAGAATTCTGATAAAGGGTATATTCCCTCCTCGAAGTTATTTTATAACACTTGTGCGAAACCATATTCAGTTTCAATTATGCTAGAGGCTGTCACGATGCCTACTTTCAGGTTTTCGAAGCCCTGTCAAATGACGTTATTTAAGCTTTCACTTTTCTTCAAATAATGAATGACCCTATGGTGATACCTCACCACTTGTTTGTTAAGTACCAATATATTTTTGGTTATTCTTTTCTTTGTATTTTCTTTGGAAACCGCACCTTTGGAATCTGTTCAATTTTAATCCAAGGTGTTCCTTTGAGAAATATTGTCGAAAGGTGATAATCATTAAATTGATTTCGAATTGCTTTCATACTTTTCAACTTCCACTGAGACGAACAACCCTATACTTATAGGGGCTACAAGGACTCTCTGTCTATGTGATAGAAGTCTGATGGGACGCCATCACTTGTAAGTTGTGAAATACAAGAAGGCTAATTACCTTTAGTAATGTCTCAATCGAGGCACACAACGCTAAGTTCTTATGATCATGTTGATCTCTCGGTAAATTCTTTTACCTCCCATAAGGTTACCTTAAAACTCATAACCTTATGATCACCAGTGTGTGACATTTTCCTTGATATGGGAGCTGTCTTTTCAAGGCCCCATAATTTTTGTTATCCTCATTGAATTCTAAGGGGAGGCCAACCAGGTCAAATAAGTCAAAATTTCGCTGATAGGAATTAGATTCGCAACGAAATCTCCTATGACAGGAGCGAATCCCTAAGACGAATAGAATGTTGGTGACGTATCAACGAAATTGATTTATTCTCCCAAGGATGTTATGATAATGGAAAGCGTGTCAATCGACATATGTGAAAGGAATAGCGATGTGTCGTGTACTCCAGTGACAACGGTGTTAGATAGATGCCCTATAATGGAATTGAGATTTTGGAGGAGTTGTTTACAAATGGACACTACCTCTGGGTTAGCAAGATAAGTACTGGCGATGGAGTCAGAGGGAGCTGGTATTGTGACTTGGGAGAAGTTGATATTATTATAAGGATGGATTGGTTGACACCCAATGGAGCCCAGACTGATTGTAAGAGAGAGAGAGTAATAAATAAAGGATGGAGACAGATTCAGAGATTCTTGAATATAGTTCCGACTAAGAAACTATTACGCCAGAAATACGAGGCTTAATTAGCTCTTATGGTTGACGCCAAGGAAAGAGATACCGAGTATAAAGGGAACTAAAATGGTTTTGGGAGATTGTACAAGGTTTTAATAAGCTACCAGATATCGATTTGGATGACATGAGAATGAATACCGAGTATTCAGAGTACAATGGGAATGAAAGGGTTAGTGACTAAGTTACAAGAGTTGTTGTATAAGGGTATGATAAGACCCCGTGTACCACCATGGAGAACCCCGGTGTTGTTGTAAGAAAGAAAGACGTTAACACAAGATTATGCATCGAACCTCGAGAGTTGTATGAGTTCGACATGGAGAATAGGTACCCTTGTAAATGATTGTTTGATCAGCGGAAGAACGCTGTGTATTTCCAAATTTATTTAAGAACTGGATATTACCAGTTGGAAGTTAAATTTGAGGATATACCCAAGACTGCGATTCATACTAGGAATAGACACTTAGAGTTTTCAGCGAAGTTGTTTTGGGGTTGATTAGTGCACCCACAAATTTTGATGGAATGTAATGAAGTGGCTTTCAGTTATCCGTGATAGTAGATAACATGAGATGGAGAAATGGCTAGAATTGACCTAGAATTATGACTGTGAGATACACTACCATCCGGGGAAGGCCAATGTGGTGGCCGATGCCCTTAATGAAAATGAGACAGAGATGGATTCCGAAGGATCGGGAATTAAAGGATGAGATTTTACACAAAACCCAAGTTAATCCGACAAACTAGCAAGGCAAAAGATTTCACCAACAAGCGGCTAGTAACAGCCAAGACAGACAGAGAAAGTATGCGGACTAAGCCCGCGAGTATAGAGATAGTACTGCTATTGATAAGCTAAATGGCAAGTTGATGAATGACAATCAAGTTTATGCTGGTGTATTTCTGTACAAACAAGATAGAGAATATGAGGTTAGCGATTCGTGATGCTAAAGGTATCTCCATGGAAAGAATTAATGAGATTTGAAAAGAAAGGGAAGTCGAGCCCGAGATTCATTGGGCCATCTGAGATTTTAAAATGCGTCAGGAAGGTGGCCTACGAGCCAGCCTTACCCCCCAAACTTGTAGAATGGTCATAACGGGGTTCAAGTGTCAATGCTACGTCAGTATACTATAGATGCCCGACATATGTAGAGTACGAGCAGGTAGATATACAACCTGGTCTGACTTACAAAGAATAACCTGTGGAAATCACGGATAGAAAAGAGCAAGTGCTAAGTGACGAGGTTGCCAAGCTAGCGAGAGGTTTGTGGAAAATCAAGAGGTGGAAGAATCCACCTGGGAGTTAGAAAGTGCAATGGAAGAGAAGTACCCCAGTTACTCCTAAGTTGATTCCGGGACGGAATCCTTTTAAGGAGGGGAGAATGTAATAACCCGAATTTTTGGAAAAATTTAAAACTTTTCTTATTATGATTAAGTGCATCAGTGAATAGTGAATTTGGTGGATGAATAGTGATTTTGAGAATTAACAAAGTTTTTCATGCCACCTATGTACGAGACGTAGTGTGGATATTCGGAAGTCATATTAGTGATCTACGGAGTAAATAAGTGAATGCAAAGACGATCGGAATTCAGAAATTCCAAATTTTATTTTGGTGTAGTATTTGACCGGGCAGCGAATTATATATTATTATATTCAAGAAATGAGATATTAAATTAAGGATTTGAGGATTTAATATTTTGGAATTTTATTTTATTTGATTTGAGAATTTAGAACGAGAACCACTGAGACAGTGAAACGAAGGTTCTAGAAACCGCTGATACTTTATAACGAGATTAAGTGATTAAGCGAACGAATCATGGATTAAGGATTGAAATTATGACAGGATTAAATATAGACATGGAAGTAACATGTAACAAGATTAATTCGAGGGATGCAACATTTGGATCATCCATGTGAAAAGAAACGAATCAGTAAAGCTACTTTAACCAAACGCATGCATGCGCGACACGTGTCCCTGCTTTGCCACCATGATACTCCATGGCTTGACACGTGTCCTGATGACAAGGACAATGTGATGACTCACCACTTTAACAAAAAAATCAGCATTTCAAGCATGATTATCCAAAAACAAAAGAAAAAGAAAAGAAGAAAAGAAAGAGAAGAACTCTCCAGATTTTCTGCCCAGCAGAAACAGAGTCCAAAGAAAAATCCATAACTCCATTTCTATCCATCCTTAAATCACCAAATTTTAACCATAGCTTCTCCACTCCATGGGTAACATTCGATCAAAATTTCATGGCCAGCAAAGGGGTGTAGCCTTGTCAAATCCCTTCCCCAAGTTGGAGAACCCCAAACTGTCCAGTTTCTGTCCAGCGGGAAGATGGGACTCAAAACCCTAGCTAGGAAGCTTTAAATTTGGCGATCTATAGCTCAAAAGAAAGATTATGAAGAGTACAAGGTCTGGTAAAAATCTTAGCACCAAACTCTTGTTTTTCAATTTTATATGGATTTTACAAAGTGATGATGAATAGTAACTCCGAAAGTTGTTAACTTGTTTTCTTGATTGAATCTTAAGGTTTAAGCTTTGTAAGGAGTATATAAGGCTTGTTGAGTGGTTGTGGCCACTGGTTAGTGTTGGTAGAGCATCAAGGAAGGTATACCACTCATCCACCCTTTGATTTATGTTGAGATTTAAGTGAAGTTTCTAGTAATGTTTAAGAATAAGCATGATTATGGAGTTTGGAGTATGTATGGTTAATTCTTGATGGATACTTGTTGTTGGTTGATGTTGGTGATATGTTCTTGAAGTATATAAACTGATTATGTTGTAAAGATGGTTGTGTTGTTGAATTGATTTGGTTTTAAGAGGTTTTGACATAACAAAAACCGGGAAACGTTACGATTATAGCCGTCGTAATGCCCATTTGATTTAAGGCTGTTTTGAGCAAGGATTACGAACTGGTCTGGTAATATTTTTGAACAGAACTGACCATGAACATGTAGGTCTTGTTTTAAGGTTTGTTTTGATATAAAGATCATGTCCATACGAATTACGGTTTAAGAGAAAAGTGAGTTTTAGTAAACGCCGTTCGGAAGAATGACTCATCTCTGTCCAGCAACTTTGAGGCTATATTTGGACCACTTCAGAACCGTATTAAAATGTGAAATTTTGAGGAATAATACTAGAGACAGTTAGGAAGGCTCACGACAAAGATTCGTATTAAAAAGATTATTTTTTGATTTTATAAAAATGTTTTAGCCGAGATCGCGCAAGTGAAAATCCCTAAGAGCATGACTTAGAAACCGATGTTGTAAATGGTTAAGTATAACTTGGATTGGTGAATGGATTTCGAACCAAACTTGTGATATAAGTATTGGACGAATAACATGGACTTAGTATGAGCCTATAACGAGCTAGTAATGCCTTGGTTGTGTTTCGCTTACGTGTTTAAGCATTTAGTACAAGTGGATTATCCAGGGGATTAATCGTGCGTTTTCTTTGACTTTGTCTAGATTGTCCGGCATCGTCGCGAACCCCTATCACTTCTCGAGCATCAGGCAAGTTTTCTAAATCTATACTTTGAAGTATTGATTATATATTACTGCTGTTGCCATGTGTGGAGTTATACAGTTGATACATGTTATATATTGTATAAAATAGAGTTTGATTTGGATTTATGTATGAGCTTTGAGATAAAGTAGTTATAAACCGGCATACCTTGTAGCTCTAGAGATAAGAGCATACTTCTTGTTTTCGACTCTAGACCGGGAGTCAGTATTTGAGATATGGAGATAGCCGTGGAAACCCGGAGGGATTCCAGCGGCAGTGTACTAATTATTTTGAGGACTGCTATTATTAAACATTAATTATATTTCTAGAAAGTATTAATTACCTGGAAATGATTTGAGGAATGTTATTTGAATATTACCTCATTCAGAGGTTGTTACTTGGAAATGATTTGATAATTGGCTTATAAGCTAGATATGGGATATCAGTTATAAGCCAGGTTTTATAAAGGCCCTAGGTTAAGGGCGTATGATATTTCTTAAGATCAGTAGTGATTATAGTTTGTGTATGATAAAGGTTATTTTTCCGATAAAGATATCGGGTAACCGTTATTCGAGGATTAATTATTTTTATTTAAGAATATTATGTATTAATATTCATTTGAGGATTATCGACTTACAGAATATTATTTATATACATTTGAGGATTATCGACTTACAGAATATTGTTTATATTCATTTGAGATTTATTTAATTAATGAATATTACTTTTGAATATTCATTTGAGATTTAATTATTTAAAGGATATTATTTTCGAATATTCATTGGAGGTTCACTTATTTGAGAAATATTATTTTGAATATTCATTTGAGGATTATTTATTAATGAATATTATTTTTGAATATTCATTTGAGGATTATTTATTAATGAATATTATTTTTGAATATTCATTTGAGGATTATTTATTAATGAATATTATTTTTGAATATTCATTTGAGGATTATTTATTAATGAATATTATTTCTAAATATTCATTCGAGGTTTGTTTATTTGATGAATATTATTTTCGAATATTCATTTGAAGGTTTATTTGTTTAATAAATGTTATTAATTGTTTTCCAATCAAAAAGAGGTTCCCAAAATAATGTTTTTTCCGTTTAAATCTGTCTTTTAAAGAGGATTTAAATGCTCGCTCAACTATAAAAAATATGGGAAACCTGATTTAAGTGACTACTACTCTTTTTAAACTCTCAATTCAAAAACTGTCAAGGGACAGATATTTTCGTGGAGCAATTTAATTGCTGCCAGTCTAATGTTGTGTTACCGCCTCAATAATCGAGGGGTAAATTCATGGAACAAGTCGATATCCATTAACAAGCATAGCTTGGGAAATATTGGAGAATCTTCCTTTCCAACCTAGATATAACTACTTAGTGGAGTCGTATCAACAAGTGTTACACTTGGGGAAAGGAGGACGATCTTTACGTTTCAGAGTCATGGATTTCATCTGAACTAGGAGTGGTGTAAGTGGTCAAGTTGCGTGGGCCCATCCAACTTTTATATTGCCCCAAATGGGCCGGGAGGTCATAGTAAGGCGGTAGACAATGTCAGGCCGTCGTGATACTTCCATCTACATGTAGAAAACTATTTGAGCGGTGCGACCTGCTACTGATCATAGTAAGGTTAGGCACAGCGGACGCGGTAGCAACTCCAGTATTAGTTCATCATCCAATTTGGATATTCCTGCAACATGTATTGGGGTGAAGAACCAATCATGTTGGTAGGGGGTCGAAAAGTGTTTGGAAATGAAGTGACAATAAATTCATGCAACTTCATCTTTTATTTATGAGTTATGACTCTGTGGATACCTTACATAACATGAGTTATGGTAAGGGAGTTGTTTATACTGAATCACCTTATAACTTCATCTTTTAAGTTATATGTTGATATTCTGCATATATAGCAGATATTTTTCGGAAAGGTTATATTTGGTTTACTTTGAAACCTCATCGTTTATACTAGAACTTTGTTCATAATATAGCAAAAGTTTGCAGAAATATTATGAAATTGATATTTGAAATACAACAATGGTATTATTTTTGGGATTACATTCCGATAAGGATGTAATTTAAGTATCGAGATATTTTGACAAATTATTATCTTATACCCGCTTTATTCTGGGTTGAGTTAAAGGCAGAATTATGCCATACTTTCATTACCTTGCTGAGCTATCGCTCACTCTTGCTATTGTTTTATATATATTATATAGCAGCGAAGCAGGATGCTAATGGGACGGCACATACCCCGCAAGGCGTTTCCATAAACAGTTTCTAGCAGTGATCCCGAGAGTAGTACGAACCAATCGAATCAGGCTACAGCTTTTGGGTATTCAACTTATGTATAGATATGAATGGTATGAGAGGATTGTGAGAATCCGAAGGCTAAGTTGGTAATGTAACATTACTTAGAAATTGTATCAGTGACAGATTCAAAGACATTTTGGGTATTGTAATAAAAATTATTTATTCCGCAGTTATTGTATGGTGTCGTTTCTGAGACTCTAACCTGTGTGTGTGTGTGAGAGACATATATTGTGGGGTCATGAGCAGGTGAATTATGAATGGTGTGAGTAATACAGGTAAGGCAAGGAGTACATGGATCGTGACTACTCTAAATCCCTGACCCCGGATTTGGGGCTGTTACACGAACCAACAAAACTTTCTGGTTCGCAAATCAAGGCCTTCTGGGAGACAGGTATGTATGATGATGGTGGTGAATCTGGCAACCCATCAATAATCTTTGAATTTGAAGAAGCAGAGTATGTAATTACTTCTGGTACAATTCGGGCTGCAATGGGGTTTCCTGAGTTTTCTTCATATACAACTGGAATGGGTGACATTGATTTGCTGAGGATGATGCGAGAGATTGGGTATTCTGGACCTTTGACAAAGATTGGACAATTGAAGCGACCGTTCGTGCGGAAGGAGTGGAGCTTCTTCTTTGATTGCATCACAAGAACGTTCGGAAAGAAATGCACGAACTGGGATGCTATTCCCACGGACAGTCTGCAAATCGGGTATTCTCTTTTATATGATAATCATTTTGATTTTGCACGACTTGTCTTGAATAATTTAGGGGAGAAAATGACAGAGAATAGAGGGGTAGTATACTTTTCTAGATTTTGTCAGATTTTATTCTCTTACTGTGTTGAAGGGGTAGATATAGTTGATGAAGATGTCATTTTTTGTTTTAAATTACACAAGAGGATATTCTCTGATCTTCTCAACAAAGATGTTAAGAAAGGGGTTGTTGGAGATTTGTTACTGCCTGCATCTGTGCAGCAGTTTGTAAATGATCAAGTTAATCCACCAACACAAGCTCCTTCTCAATCAGAACACCAACCTGAACCTCTACAAACAGAACTTCCTCCATCTACTTCTGTCCCACATAAATCCAGTGGTTTGACTAAGCATGTTGGCTCCAAACCTGCGAAGTCTGTTAGACCAGCTACTGAAGTAGGAGTGTCCAAGACATCTGTGCCAAAGGGTGTTGGTCCTTCTAAGAAAAGAAGAGCAAATCGATCAAAAACTGATGATGAAGCTGATATTGATGATGAACCACTTCATCAGAGAAAAAGAAGACTAGTAGCCAATTATCTTTTTGATAATGTGGATGAATCTACACCAGTATCTGAAGCTGCCCAGCATGAAGCTCCAGAAGATTTTGTTGAGGAGCCTGTTGTAAATAATGCTAATGAGGACAGGGTTTTTGTAAACACTGAAGCTCCTGAAGTTATTGTTCAGGAGGCTACTGAAGATGTTGAAGCAGCCACTGTACCTGACATGGCAAATGCTGATATAGAGGCTGAAATTTTTGAGCAAGATACTTTATTTGTTGATCTTGATATGGATAATATTATGGAAGCATATCCTAGTATCAGTGTTTGTGATACTGAGGATGTGGCAGCTGATCAACCCACCCAAATTTTAGATGAGTCAATTGCAACTCACACAAAGATTCTCTCTGTAAATAATCAAATTCCTGAATTGGGTGAGGAGGTTGATCAGGTAGTTGAAGCTGCTGTCGAGAACTTGGTTGAAGCTACAGCAGAAGAAGTTCAAACAGAAGAAGTTGTTGTAGAGTCAGTTCCTGTAGAAACAGAGGTTTTTGTAAATACAAACTCTGAGATAAATGCTGAGGCTACTGCAGACAATGTTCATGAAGAAATTGCAGAGCAGATAGAAGAAAATGCTAATGAAGCTAGAGTTGATTTTGATAATGCTGATCACACATCTGTAAACTCTGATCATGCAAACTCTGAGGTTAATCCTGCACTTTCAAACTCTGATAGTCATGAGTCACTACCTTTTCTAAGGGATCCTACTACAGAGTCTATCAAGGAAAACCAAAATGCAACTGAAGCTCACTTCAGAGAAATGCATTATGCTAATTGGTCTGGAGCAGACTGCATTTTCTCTACTCAAAGGGCTGCTGATTTTGTACAAAAATCTGCTGAAGAGATTTCTAATCCTGAGCTGTTAGCTCATTTTAAGGCGACCATTGTTCAAGTCAAGTCATTGCACAATCGCTTTGATGAGACAAACAAAGTTGTTCTTGGGTTGAGTAATGATATTGCTCTTAAGGATTTAGCAATGAAGCAAGATAGAGCTAGATTTTCATCTTTGATCAAGGATCAAGAAGACATCAAGAAGAGGCTATCCAATGTTGAAAGCAATCAAGCTGCCATATCTACTAAAATTGATTCGATTGCTACTTCACTAGAGTTGCTGACATCAGTTTTTATTCCTGATGATGTCAAAAAGGGGGAGAAAGTACCTAAAGACAAATGCAAAAGGACTCCAACCTTTAGACTGAGGGATGATTCAAATGATGGTGGAAGCCGAGGAACAGAGAAAAGGTCAAAGTCTTCTCAAGAGCAAGGGAGACTTCGGTCAAACTCTGTTAGACAGACATACTCTGAGAGAAAGCATTCTGGTGGTCAATCTTCTTCAAGACTTAAGAGTCTAGTGATTTCATCAAATCCAACTACTGATGAAGAGATTGCTGCAAAGCTTTTCATGGAAGAACATGGTGGTGAAGCCACAATGGAAGATTTGGATGCTGAGATGAAGCTTCTTGCTGAAGAACACCAGAAAAAGATTGAAGCTGGTATTTATAAGAAGAAATCTGTAAAGGCTCCTAGATTAAAGGAAAAAGGAATTATCATCAAGGAAAATACTCAACAGAGTATACAATATTCCAGGAGGCCTACAGTAAATGTTTCTGGAAGAAGGACAGTTATCAAAGAAGAATTATTCAACCTCTAACGTTGCTCAAGTTGAATCAAGGCCAAATAAATCAACCTCTGACGTTGCTCATGTTGATGTTTCTACTAAAGTTGTGACAACCTCTGACAATGCTCAAGTTGTACAAACTCAGCTAGCTCCACAACTCCAAGGTTTCTTAAGACCTGTACTTTCTGAAACTCTGACGCTAGAAGCTGTGGACTTTTCACAAACCAGAACAGTACTTGGAAAAGAATCTTATGATAAGTCTGGTTTGGGTTCACACAGGGAGAAAAGAATAAATAACAGACCTTTTGATCATTCATCACTGGCAGAACCTGGTGTTGGGGTATCTCAAGAGAGCCTTGATAAACTAGAGTCTGTCCAGATGGTTTATCATAGAGGGTTGAAGAAAGAGGTGCTGTTATATTTTATGTCTGACGGAAGAGTATACAGAATAGGAGAAGCTGATGTTCAATTGAAACTATGGGAAGAGCTTGAGTATGTTCTATATCTTCTCAAAATCAAAAATAGAAGTACTCATGATGTTGCTCTAGTTCTAAAAGACAGAATGATGAAGTCCAAAGTTCTTCTTGGAGGAGGGGTTTCAAGTGCATATATTCCTAAGTACAGAGATGCTTATGGAAAGATTGTTGAAATGAAAAGAAACAGTGCCAAGCTCAATACTGCACTGGGTATAAAGGTTTTAGAATTCAACCTAGAGTCAGACAAATCATACTTTATCCGGCTAGGGAATGAAATGAGGAAGAACAGCATTTATTCTCTGAGAGCTGCCATCTACCAGACTAGAGAAAGTGATCCAGAGCTTAAGGAATTGAAAGAAATCATGGTGGATGAGCTAACAAAAGCAGAAAGGAGGCTACTTATTGACTATCTCAGGACAGTGCCTGATATTGAAGAGATTAAGTAAAGTCTGACTGTAAGTTTTTAAAGTTTTCTGTTCTAAGTAAAAGTTAAACTCTGATATGTTATAAACACTGCATTTGTTATATGTTTTGACATCATCAATTATCTTTTAACTTGTACATTTTTATCATGCACAAGTTGGGGGAGATTGTTAGATATAATTGCTGATGAGTGTTTATCAGTGTTTAAGCAACAGGTATTCATCAGAGTTTACTGGAAGCCAGTCAGAGTTTATTAAAGTCTGACGGAGTGAGAGTTTACTAAAGCTGTCGGTGCTAACATTGAAGATTCTAGAAGCAATATATCTTGAAGATGGAAAGAAGCAAGATATATTGAGACAGACAAGGAAACGGAACAGAAGACAGAAGCAATCCCAATTTGATATGATTTGTATAGCTAATTTATAGGAATATCAATTAGAGATTGATTCTATATATGTAGCTGTGTACTATATAAACACAGATAGGTTAACCCTAAAAGGGATGCGATTATTGAAAACATTATTCTTGTAACCTTGCAGCTCTCTGTGATATTTTACATCACAAAGAGAAGAGTTATTTATATAATTCAGTTGTTGATTTATAAACAGTGTTCTTTATTGTTATTATCATACTTATATTGATTATATATTGTGAAATCGGCCTAACAAGTACCTGCATTGAAAAATACCCTATCCGGGGTCAGGAATCTAGGTTGTCACGTCACCATCAAATCGTATATTACCTGTATTAACTCAATAATCCAATCAAAACACATCATAGA
The DNA here is from genome assembly GCA_030848705.1 of Heracleum sosnowskyi. NCBI lineage: Eukaryota > Viridiplantae > Streptophyta > Magnoliopsida > Apiales > Apiaceae > Heracleum > Heracleum sosnowskyi. The sequence goes on from CM061239.1 coordinate 107,477,566, forward strand.
CCTCAATATCTTACTCACACAAGTTATAGCCTTAGAAACGTTACACAGTAACATTAGTTATTACAAACCAGATGTACTAACCAGGATCTCACACTATTAATCACAACTTCTACATGAAGTTACATTAATAGCTAACATAGCTGAAACCTATCAAACCTACTTCTGTAGTATCCATCTTGAATCGAACTATCTCAAAGGTGAATCTTCCACTTCATTTCCCTCATGATATGGGCAAAATGACCAAGTTCTCCTTGCACTGAAATATAATTTTTAAAAGCAAGAATGAGCGAAAGAATGCTCAACAAGTTTAGTAGTTACTAATATAAAGTTTGTCCAACAATATAATAGTAGTACAACGATCTTTTCAATATAAAGTATTCATACTTAATATAAAGTTTAGAATACCACCATAAGAACAATTCTAGTTCATAAATTTTGAAAGACACTATCCGTGGCTTAGCACGATCTTTAGAAATCAACAAGTACGCAGTTCTAGATACTGCAAGATGAACCACACTAGTTCACAAATTTTAAAGATATCATTTGTCTTTCGTCAAAACACACTACAGTTCAAGATACTGTAGAAAGAGAATAAGATTCAACCACTGTCAACATTATCAGTAACCCAACACCTAGGCTTTCGTTACAATGTTACAGTACAATTCCAATTGGAAGGATGGGACTATCTAGAGCACACCACGATACACGATGATCAGTCGTTGTATCGAACTCACACTTTTCTACTAGTAGATGGACGATATCCTAACACAATTATCACCCTAGCCATCTTTGGGCTTTGTATCTGCTGGACTGTCCCACAGCCTCCTACGCGAGATAGTTGCTGGACTGCCCAGCAGCCTCTTATGCCATATAATTTGATGGACTGTCCCACAGCCTCTTACACTTTATATAATTTGATGGACTGTCCCACAGCCTCTTACACGTTTCCTCCTAGTCCCGGATGAACAATCAATGAAACGAGAACCGGAATTTAATCCTGGTTCCCCAAGTATAAGATACTTGTCAAAACTTTGCAACAGTTCAGATTTTCTTACTCCAGAATGTTTGAAAGGAGTAAATCACAATGTGGGTTGACATCCGTCAACGAAACAACAAACGATTACCAAGTATTTTGAAAATCATGACCTGGGAGTTAATCGGGTCTTTTAAAATTATCGGAGCGGAACTATTCGACAAGGGGTGGGATTTTCCCAAGAATATTTAGTATAGAGGAGTGGAGAGAGTAAAATCATTTGCCCGAGTTTTTAAACTGGATCCCCAATTTTTGATGAGTGAAGAAGTATTTAATCGTGTTTAAGTTCTTTGATAGACTTAGGAATAACATTTGAGAATCCCTCATATGTTTAAATAATTTTTCTGAAGGTCAGAAAATATTTAAAATAATTAAATAAGTCCTCAAATAATTTTTAAATAAGGTTTCATGATTTTTAAATCATTTTATAATATTCAATAAATATTTAAATAATATTTATTAAATAATTAAACAATTGAAATATTTAATGAATATCAAATTAATATTTATTAAATAATAAACAATTAAATAAATCCTTTTGAGATAAATATTCAAATTAATATTCATTTATTTAAATAAATATTCAAATAATATTTATTAATATTATTCAAGATATTTATCACATTTAAAATACCCAAATAACATTTATTGGAATATTTTATTTAATATACAAGACTAATCTGTCTCCGGCAGTCTCCGGGTTTTTATGACAGTATTTGTAAAACTATTCCCGACTCCCGGTCTAAGTTGTACTTATGAAAATACGCTCTACACCTTAGAGCTTCATATACACCGACTTATATCTATATCGATACATACCATATAAATCAAACGTTTAACGATTTAAAACTCGTACAATATTTAAAACAGTACATGCATATATAGCAGTTATATCACAACCACAACAGTTTAAAAACATATCTGAGTACTTAAGCCTCGGGTTTGAAAACTTGCCCAATACTCGGAGCAAAACATATACATATATTTGAATAACTTAATGTTTGAAAATACACCTACTCTGAACAATAGAGTAAGGGTTAGTAAACTTGCCTGATGTCCGAGCTCTAACTTGGTGTGGGTGTGGGTGTTTTTCTTCTAGTCCTGGAACCTTTACGAAGACAATACATAATTTTAATTAGTCACTTGATTTACAGTTCACTTATTCTAAGTAAACTCTACTTTACCCAACTTTCACTCTCTCGGGTTCACTTAACTTACGATCTTCTTTATCGTTTAATAATCCTTTCTAGTCTCGTTCTTTACACCAATATGTTCCCTTGATAATCTTTAACAACTTTCGAGTTTTAGTCGACTCGATATTATCCTTTTTACTTAGCCAAAATGAATGGTCAAGGTAGTATCTCTAGAGTTGACTTTCCATAGAATCACTATTCTGCAACTCACACTCTAACACTTTTTAATAAATCGAAAAATTGATAATTAATTACGAAACCACTTCAAGGAGCTTCTTGGGTGTTTGTAATATTTATCAAAAATATTTCGATTTGGAAAACATGAGTTTAAATAGGTGAAACGTATTTTAAAAGTCGAGTCAACTACAGACTTTTACTATTCGCACTAGTTCCACTAAAATGCTCATAACTTATCAAGCGTTAACTCTATTGACACACCGTTTTCGCGTACACGATCTAGAGAAGGTCTAGAATGTAATTCATCCAAAGTTTGTTTCTGGACAGGGGACCAATTTTCCCGAATTAACATAACAGGGCACTAGATATGCAGTGTATAGCGTCATCGCGCAACTTTGGTTCAAACATTTTTGTAAAATCGAAATATTAACCTTTTTACATAATTCTTTTTGGGTTGTCTTCTATACTGTTCGGACTACTTATCCTCAAGTTTTCCGAATTTGTTTTAACAGTTAAGAGGTCCGAATTCAATTCATAATTTAGTGTCTTGTAGAAGTTTTGTGTTTTGAACCACTTTCACTAAAACAAGTATAACTCTCAAACCACAAATCTCCTCAACATGTACTTTATATGGTTACAAACTAAAAACTAAGATCTTGACAATTATGGTCAGTGGTTTCTGAGCTTACAAATAATTTTGTCCCGAATCCTTGTTACAAGACAGTGCTAGTGTCAAAGGTCACAACCATGCTCATACTAGCTTAATCTTTCAAGTTTCACCAACATCCTTCACTAAACAACCATTAAATCCATCAAGACTCTCATCTTTAGCATATATTAGACTCTAAAATTCACAAACATTGCATCCAAAACAATCCACAATCATTTCTCATCAAGATTTCATCATCTAAGCATCAAATCATCAAGAACTACACTTATACTAACAATTCTTGAAACTTAGCTCATAACTTAACATAAATCAAAAGATGGATGAGGGTTATACCTTTCTTGGGCTCAAGAACACTTGGATATAGCTTAAAGAACCTTGGTCTTGATTGAACTAAGCTTATCATCCTCAAACTCACCAAAAGAAATCAAGAACACAAGTTAGTATTTTCGGAGTTACTATTCTGCCTCAACTTTGATCCAAGATTTGACTATGTTATAATACTTGTATTTCCATGAAATTTTTAACTTACCCTTTTTAAGGATTGAGTAAGCTATGGTCCAAATTTGGTGATTTTATCATGAGTAGATATTTAGTTACGAATTTTTCTTTCTCCCCTGGTCCTGCTGAGCCGAATTTTGAAGAATAAGATGGGGGAAGTTTTTGCTTCTTTTATTTTGTGTTTGTGTGTAATGGTTGTTTGGATAAGGTGGCTGATTAGATAAGGTGTGATATCTTGCTTTTTGAGTTTAAATTTTCCACACCTAGGCTAGGTTAAATGCTTGGTGATCCCTATTTTAAGGAACTTGGTTCCCTTGGCTTGGTTACTAACCAACTAGATAGTTCTTGCTTTAGTTACTATCCTAACCACTTAGTTTGCATGGTTTTTGCATGTTTCATGCATGTATTATTACTTATCTTAGTTATCATTCAATGCTTGTCACTTAATCTTTTATGCAAGTCCGATAATTTTTCCACAAAAGTATTTCGTCGCGTAGAGATTTCTATCGTCATCCTTAAACACTTAAACGTTTTGGTTCTAATTTAAATCCACTAAAATCCCTTGTCATGGAATTTATATCATTCCAAGATTCCAATAATATTAATATTTAATGAATTCCTAAATATTTAGTAGAAGTGAAAATTTTCGTATTCCGACGACTTTTACATTCTCTTATTTAATCCTTGCAACAACACTACCTCCTTGGATTGTTCAAATTCCATCTTTTACATAACGTGGGCTCAAAAGTTTTCCATAATTCCTCAAAATCACTATTCATAATAATTTTTAAAATATTACCAAAAATCAGGGTTCTTACACTAAAACTATTTAACATACCCAATTTACCAACCAATCTAGTAAATGTAGATTCATCAAGAAATTTAGTGAAAATATCTGTTGTTAGTTCCTCTATGGGTACAAAGTGTAACTCCACAGTACCATTCATGACATGCTCTCGGATAAAATGATACATGATGTCAATGTGCTTTGTCTCTTGTGATTATGTCACCTTCATCTAATTTATTTCTGAATACCCATCGAGTACCAACTACTTTCTTGTTTTTTGGTATATGTACCAGCTTCCAAACTTGTTGTTGTTCAAATTGATTGAGTTCATCTTGCATAGCAATCACCCAATCAGGATCAATTAGTGCTTCCTCAATTTTCTTTGGTTCCATTTCAGAAAGAAACCCTGAATAATGACATTCATTTTGAGTAGCACTTCTAGTTCGGACTCCAACACCTGGATCACCAATAATCAGCTCAGAAGGATGAGCTCTATTCCAAACTGTTTGTCTTGGAAGATTTGATCTTGATGATTTGCCTTATTCTTCATTATGGTGTTGTGAATGACTATTTGACCCTTCATTTCCTCCCCCTGAGTTGTTGGTAGATTGTCTTGGTGATTCTTCTCCAGTGTTAGTGGTATCTCCATTGTTACCAATGTTTCCACCACCATCACCATCACCACTATCATCATTGTCATTGTTATCACCAGCAACAAGCTCAGGTGGATTCTCATCACCTGAATCTGACATGTCATCAAACTTCAATTTCTCAGATGGATTTTTTTTGTTTGGATATTAGGGAGTTAGGTGTCATCAAATGTAACATTGATGTTCTTATTGACTGATAACATTTATTGATTTCAAACAGGTCATATCCTCAGTTATACCCTTGCTGTTATCTCCAAAGGTAAGCACTGGGTCAGCTTTCTCAACCACATTTGATAGCAGGGCTCTATCTCCGGTCATATGCCTTGAACATCCACTGTCCAGAATCCACACAACCTAGTTCACACCCTGCACTATCAAATTGATTAGACCTTCTTCGGAACCCAAGCTTGGTTGGGTCCGGCATACTTAAAAAATTGACCTTTATCAGGCAAAACAACACTCTTGATTTTAACTACTTTAACTTCCTTAATGAAAGAGCATTTCCACTTATAACCAGCCTTAACAAATTTCTGATTAGGCTTGGGTATAAATGTGTCCACTCTAACTTATAACCAGCCTTAACAAATTTCTGATTATGCATGTTAGATGTGTGGTTGTTTTGCTCCAACTTGTGAGTGTCTAATTTGGTCTCCGTTATGGGAACAACTTTGACAGAACCCTTAGGCACACATTTGTTGGAGTGGACAATCCCATTGGCAATGTCCTCAGTACGGATCTCTTCTTGAATGATTATGGAATATTTATTCAGGGGCTCTGCTATAGATTCTTTAAAGAAAGGTTTTTCAATACCCTTAAGCACATGTGGTACACCCTTTTCTTCAGCACTGACTCTATTTGGGGTATTAATGCTTAATTCTCCAATAGCCTCGTTATAGTCATAACCTATTCCAACAGTTTGACTAATAGCTTGTTTATTGAAGATTTCTTTAGCAGTCTTACAAGAATTATAGTAAGCACTAACCTTGGTCTCAAGTTCTGTAATCTTATCTTTAAGAATGGTTTCTAATTGTCTATAACAATTGACCTTATTCTCAAAAAAGCTACGTTTTATGTAAGTTCACCATGATTAATATGCACTAGTTTTAATTCTTTAACCTCTTTTTCAATAGCAATGTTCTGAAGAATTATTCTATGATTTTCCCTACGTGAACAAGATGCTGTAGTACTAAGATGATAAATCATTTCAGTGTCAGTGAACTTTACCTCAGACATGTAGGATGAGGATGAAGTAGAAATAGAGACTTTATCTTCTATTGCCATGAGTGCAAGATTTCCAACTTCTTCATCTTCACTGTCTGTGTCATCCCAGCTTTTACCTTTAGCAAGATAAGCTTCTTCAGACTGGTTCTTCTTATATGTATCATGAGAGATTTTCTTTGCTTGCCTTTGATTTCTGCATTCGGTTGCAAAGTGTCCCAACTCATTACAATTAAAACACCGAATCGTGCTTCTATCAACCATTCATGTTTTATTTACTATTCATCAAAAATATAGCTTTGAAACATTCATTCCATGTCATCCACATAGCGTGGGCTGAAAAACTTTTCATCAGCAAATTTACTATTCATCAGTGGCAAATTTACTATTCATCAAGGTTTTAAATATTACAAAATTTGGGATATTACAGTCTCCCCTACTTAAAAGGATTCCGTCCCGGAATCAGATCAAAATAGATGAGGGTACTTTTCTAAGATTGTGCTCTCTAGTTCCCAAGTGGATTCTTCAACATTATGATTTCTCCACAAAACTCTTACCAGCTTTATAACCTTATTCCTTAGCACTTGATCCTTGCGGTCAATAATTTCCACTGGTTGCTCTATATATGACAGGTCTGGTTGTATATCTACTTGCTCGTATTCCACCACGTGTCTGGCATCCGGATTGTACTTCCTTAACATGGACACATGGAACACGTTGTGAACTTGTTGCAGGTTTGGGGGCAAGGCTAGCTCATAAGCTACTTCCCCGATGCGTCTCAAGATCTCGAACGGTCCAATATATCTGGGGCTCAGTTTCCCTTTCTTTCCGAATCTCATCAATCCTTTCCACGGAGATACTTTCAACAGCACAAGATCTCCCACTTCATATTCCTTGTCCTTTCGGGCCAAGTCTGCATATTTCTTTTGTCTGTCTAGGGTTGCTACCAGCCGTCCTCTAATAAGGTCTATTGCATCCTTAGTCTGTTGGACCATTTCGGATCCGAGCATTTTTCGCTCTCCAACTTCATCCCAGTACAAGGGAGATCGACATCTTCTTCCATACAAGGCCTCATACGGGGGCATCCCGATACTTGCATGAAAACTGTTATTGTAGGAGAACTCAATCAGGGGTAGGTGATCATCCCAATTTCCTTTGAAATCTATGGCACAAACTCTCAACATATCCTCTAATGTTTGGATAGCCCTTTCGCTTTGCCCATACGTCTGGGGATGGTAAGCAGTACTCATGTTTAGCTTGGTTCCTACACATTCTTGAAAGCTTCTCCAAAATCTGGAGTTAAATCTAGGGTCTCGGTCTGACACAATGGCGATTGGAACTCCATGTCGCGCCACAATTTCCTTCATATAAATATCCACTAACATATCGACAGTGTACCTTTCATTGATCGGTAGGAAGTGGGCTGACTTCGTCAACCGGTCTACGATTACCCATATGGCGTCGTGATTAGCTTTGGTTCGGGGCAATCCTACTACAAAGTCCATGGCTATCTGTTCCCATTTCCATTCTGGAATCTCTAGGGGTCGTAAAAGTCCAGCGGGTCTCTGGTGTTCTGCCTTTACTCTTTGGCAGGTCAAGCATTTGCTTACCCACCGTGTTACGTCCTTTTTCATGTTAGGCCACCAATAATATTCCTTTAGATCCTTATACATCTTGGTACTTCCCGGGTGAATTGAATACCTTGAGCTATGACTCTCATGAAGAATCTCATCTTTTAATTCCTGGTCATTAGGAATCCAAATTCGGTAAGTATACCTCATAACTCCCTTATCATCTCTTTCAGTTCTTAATTCCTCTCTTGTCATTAGCTCTTTCCCTTCACTCATCATGCGTTCTTGACTTAATTTGATCTTTTGCAGCAATTCCGATTGTAGTGCGATTTCAAATAATTTCTCTGTGCCATCTCCGGTTATTTTAACCTCAATCTCCATCTTTTCAAACTCTTGGATTAACTTCTCTGAAGAGGTTATCATTTTGAGTCTCTCCTTCCTACTAAGGGCATCGGCCACCACATTGGCCTTCCCTGGGTGGTAAAGAATCTCTCAATCATAATCTTTGATTAATTTTAACCATCTCCTATGTCTCATATTGAGCTCTTTCTGAGTGAAAATGTACTTAAGACTCTTATGGTCTGTGTAGATCTCGCACTTTTCTCCATATAGGTAATGCCTCCAAATCTTTAAGGCGAAAACTATTGCTGCTAGCTCCAAATCATGGGTAGGGTATCTACTATCATATTCTTTTAACTGCCTAGAAGCATATGCAATCACCCTTTCGTGTTGCATAAGCACGCATCCTAACTGTAACAGCCCCAAATCCGGGGTCGGGGATCTAGGGTTGTCACAATCCATGTACTCCTTGCCTTACCTGCATTACTCACACCATTCATAATTCACCTGCTTATGACCCCACAACATATGTCTCGCACACACACACACAGGTTAGAGTCTCAGAAACGACACAATACAACAACTGCGGAATAAATAACTTTTATTACAATACCCAAATGTCTTTTGAATCTGTTACTGATACAATTTCTAAGTATTTTTACATTACCAGCTTAGCCTTCTGATGCTCACAATCCTCTAATACCATTCATGTCTATACATAAGTTGAATACCAAAAGCTGTAGCCTGATTCGATTGGTTCGTACTACTCTTCGGGATCACTGTTAGAAACTGTTTATGGAAACGCCTTGCGGGGTATGTGCCGTCCCATTGGCATCCTGCTTCGCTGCTATATAATATATATAAAACAATAGCAAGAGTGAGCGATAGCTCAGCAAGGTAATGAAAGTATGGCATAATTCTGCCTTTAATTCAACCCAGAAATAAAGCGGGTATAAGACAATACTTTGTCAAAATATCTTGATACTGAAATTATTTCCTTATCGGAATGTATTCCAAAAATAGTACCATTACTGTACTTCAAATATCATTTCATAATACTTTGCAACTTTCGATATTCATACTATGAACAAAGTTCTAGTGTAGTATAAAAGCTGAAATAACAAGATAACTCAGTATATCCTTTCCGTAAAATATCTGCTGTATAGAATATAAGCAGACTATCAACATATACTTGAAAGATGAAGTTATAAGGAAAATTCACTATCATCTTTCATATCAAACATTTACCTCATATCATAATTTGGAAATAAATACAATGTAAAATATTTCCAATCCATTTCTAAGCTCATCTGGTTCCATATATCTTTTTCGTAAAATTATATGCTTTCTGATAAACTCATATACTGGAATATACTGGATTACTCTTGAGTAACCTTTCTGAAAACTTTCATGAAATTGAATAGCTGGAATAAACTATCTTTCTTTGAAAACTTGCATAGGACTGACAACTGGAATAAACTTTCTTTTCTGAAAACTTGCATAAAACTGAGTAACTGGAGTAATTTCTCTTTCTCTGAAAACTTGCATAAAACATTTTCTTCCATGGATGATGAACTGTAGTCGGAGATTCTAGGCGACAGGAATACCCCTACGATGATCAGTCGTAAGGTGAATTCCCCATGATCTTTTTCTACGTAGAAGGGAAGAATAGACAGTCTCTAACTGACCTACCTCCCCGCCAATCGGTTGTAGGTGGGAAGAACAGACCCATTCATAGTCCGTCGGCCTGTTACATCCTCTGGGTGGGAAAACAAACCCGTTCATAGTCCGTCGGTCTGTCACCCTCCTCATACCCTACGGTCGGGCACATACTTATAATCCAAGGGAAGAACAGACCCGTTCATAGTCCGTCGGTCTACGCGTAATTCCCTCGGGGACAGGCGCCACCCATTCCCTTACATATTCTCCGAGTTCAAGAAAATCCATAATTCTGAAACATAAAGTTCCTTTCCCTTTTTCCCCAAGTATACGACTCCACAAAGTAGTCATATCTGGTTGGAAAGGAAAATTCACCCATATTTCCCAAGCTGATGCTTGTTCATGGATACAACTTATTCCATTGGTCTTACTCCTCGAGTCTTGAGGAAGTAATCAAAACCATTTTGATGGTAGTAAACCAGACTGATAAATTCATTGATTTAAAAGGTTTAGGACCGGGCAGTCCACTTGAAACAACCATAAAATCTTGAGAAAGGTTCCATGTATCTTTGAAGTTTGAGCGAACATTTAAGTCTTTCTGAATATAGACTTAAACGGGAAATAGTTTTGGGAACCTTCTCTAATTATATTTATAATTGTCTGAATAAAACTTTATTAGCTATCTAGGGTTTAAAAATAGTTTTCACAAAATACTTCCTTAAGAAGTAGGGCTTTAAATAATTAAATCAAACTATATTTAATAAAGAATATTTATTTAGAAATACTTCTCAAGTACTTCCTTATCAAAAAGGGTAGATAACAACTATTCATCATATATTTAAAATATACCCTTAATAGATTAACCTCCGAATGATCTTTAATTTATAAACCACTTATCGAGATTAATTGCAATAACACAATAAAATAACCCTAGATAGCAACTGATACCATTCTTAGTATGTAAAATAAATATAGAGAATATATAATATATCTCTAGATAACAACTGATACCATTCCCGGTCCAAAGTATAAATGCAGAGTATATTCCCCCTACAGAGGGTTTTGCTTAGCACATCAGCTCCAAAGTATTACTATATCCATAGCTTATAAGTTCAACTTGTATCAATACTTTTGACTTAGCAGCATAGAAATCATTTCGAAATCATACACATATAGCATATATCTCAAAATCTTTAGTTATCACCACAACAGTTTTTAAAAAGGTATAGGTTTGGAAACTTGCATCTATCATATGTATACTTCAAAGTATGGTTTTAGAAACTTGCCTGATGCTCGGGAAGTGATAGGGGTTCGCGACGATGTCGGACAACCTAGACAAAGTCAAACGAAAACACACGGTTAATCCCCTCGATAAACCACTTATAACTCAATGCTTAAACACGTAAGCGAAATACAACCAATGCATTACTTGCTCGCTCTAGCGTCATACTAAGTCCATGTTATTCGTCAAATACTTATATCACAAGTTTGGTTCGAAATCCATCCTCAAATCCAAGTTATACTTAACCATTTGGAACCTTGGTTTCTAAGTCTCGTTTTCAGTGGTGTTCACTTGCGCGACCTCGACTAAAACATTTTTATAAAATCGAAACATAATCTTTTTAATCCGAATCTTTTTCGTGAGCCTTCCTAACTGTCTCTAGCATTATTCCTCAAAGTTTCACATTTTAATATGGCTTCTAAGTGGTCCAAACATAGCCTCAAAGGTGCTGACCAGAGATGGGTCGTTCTTCCGAACGGCGTTTACTAAAACTCACTTTTCTCTTAAACCGTAAATCATAACGGCATGATTCTTGCGCTCACGTAAACTAGAAACAAAACTCTACACACTCATGTTCATCACTGAACCAAAAGAGGCAGTTAAGTTTCCGGACTCTAGGCAGTTTTTTAAAGTTAACGGGAATCGGGCTTTTCGACGGCTATAATCGTAACGTTTTCCATTTTCAAAACATACCCAAATCAGCACCAAACAATCCCAAACTCACCATCCACCTTATACACCCTCCACTCAGTCAAATCCTCCATGAATAATCAAAACAAATTCATAACCCATCCTCCAAACTCAACCAACAATTCATATAATCACTTAATCATGCTCTTAACTTTATATAAACATCAAAACCATATTAAAACTCATATAACTCAAAGGGGCAGAGGTTTATACCTTCCTCCAAGCTTGCTTGCTGCTATAATCCTTATGTAACCTCAAATCCTTGCTTAATACAACCTTTGGAAGCCACAAACTCAATATCAAAAACAACAAAACAAAATACAAGTTACTATTCATCATCTTCTCCAACTGTTACTCGCCGAAATCGAAGGGTAAATCACGGGGTTGAGGTGATTGCTTACCATGGTTACGACGGGCTTCTCGAGAGCTTCGATTTGAGTGGTAGAACGCCAAAAACGGACCACAGAATCTCGAGTTACGATCGTTTCTTTCTCCCCCATTTTCTTCTCATTTTTCTCTTCGGGAATTTCCAAAAAAAGATGAAGATTTGTTTTCTTTTTATCCTTATCTTGGCTGATATTTGTGGTTAAAAAGGGGGTGAGTCATCACCTTTTGGTGAGTCACCGGCACACGTGTCGCGCATGCACGCGTTTGGTTAAAATAGCTTTACTAGTCCGTTTCTTTTCACATGGAGGATCCAAATGTTGCATTTCTCGAATTAATCTTGTTACATGTTACTTCCATGTCTATATTTAATCCCGTAAATGTTGTCTTGTCCCTCTTGAAATGATTCGAAATATTTTCTAAAGAGCTAATAAAACTCTACGCGGTTCCCGCAGTGAATAGTAACTATTCACTATTCACTTCCACAATCGAATCCTTAAATCGACTTTAATAATATAATAAAATTCCAAAATATTAAATCCTCAATTCCTCAATTTTAATATCTCATTTCTTGAATATAATAATATATAATTCGCTGCCCGGTCAAATATTATTCCAAAATAAAATTTGGAATTTCTGAATTCCGATCGTCTTTGCATTCACTTATTTACTCCGTAGATCACTAATATGATTTCGGAATATCCACCCTACGTCTCATACATAGGTGGCAAGAATTTTTTTTGTTAATCCTCAAAATCACTATTCATCCACCCACTTCACTATTCACTGCTGCACTTAATCATAATAAGAAAAGTTTTAAATTATTCCAAAAATTCGGGTTATTACACTAACCCCTTGTGTGATGCGTCACTGTAGATCATAAAATTCCTTTTTCCGTCTGGCAGTGCCAGTACAGGGGCAGTAACTAGCCTTCTTTTCAGTTCTTGAAAACTCTTCTCGCATTTCTCAGTCCACTCAAACTTCTCAGTCTTTCGGGTCAGTCGGGTCAATGGGGCTGCTATTTTAGCAAAAAATTTCACAAATCTCCGATAATACCCGGCTAAGCCTACAAAACTTCTCACCTCAGTCGGAGTGGTTGGTCTGTCCCAATTTGAAACGGCTTCTATCTTAGCAGGGTCTACTAGTACTCCCTCACTGCTGACCACAGGGCCTAGAAACTGTACCTCTCTTAGCCAGAATTCACACTTGGAAAACTTTGCATATAACTTTTCCTTTCTCAACGTCTCTAACACTATTCTTAAGTGTCCTACGTGTTCCTCCTCCGTCTTGGAGTAGACTAAAATATCATCAATGAAAACTATGACACATTCGTCCAAATATTGCTTGAAGACTCGATTCATTAGGTCCATAAAAGTTGTTGGGGCATTTGTCAGCCCAAACGACATTACCAAAAACTCATAGTGCCCATCCCTAGTACGGAATGCAGTTTTGGGTATATCCTCAGGTTTTATCTTTAACTGGTGATATCCAGTCCTCAGGTCAATCTTGGAGAAGTAACCCGCATCTTTCAACTGGTCAAACAAATCATCAATCCTTGGTAAAGGATATCGGTTCTTAATGATCAACTTGTTTAGTTCTCGATAGTCTATGCACAATCTTAAACTACCATCCTTCTTTTTCACAAACAGGACTGGTGCACCCCATGGTGACACACTGGGTCTTATCATTCCCTTATCTAGCAATTCCTGCAATTGAATAGCTAACTCTTTCATTTCTATTGGAGCTAACCGGTACGGGGCCTTCGAAACTGGCGCCGTCCCTGGAGCTAATTCTATAGCGAATTCTATCTCCCTATCGGGTGGTAATCCCGGAAGGTCTTCTGGAAATACATCTTCAAATTCATTAACTATAGGAATATTTTGTAATTTAGGAACCTCTCGATTTGTATCTATCACATAGGCTAAATAAGCCTCACACACATGCCGCAACAACCTCTTGGTTTGGGCCATGGTTAAAAACTTACGGGTTTGTCGTTGTCCCTTGAACACGACCTCCCGCCCTTCGGGTGTTTTGATCCATATTTTCTTTCTTTCACAATCGATCTGAGCACCATTGCTCGACAACCAATCCATTCCCAGAATAACATCAAATTCCCCTAATTTAAATGGGACCAAGTTTACAAGAAACTGTTGACCTTCTATTTCTAGACTATAGTCTAGGTGTATCTTATCAACTGGAATTACTTCCCGATTTGATATCTCTACCTCTAATACCTCCTTTAATGGTTCCGCCCTAAGTCTTAACTGACTCGCGAAATCCCTCGAAATAAAAGACTTGGTAGCTCCCGAATCAAATAAAACATTTGCATTGACGGTGTTGAGTAAAAGGGTACCTGCTATCACATTAGTGTCCCTTACGACATCTTTCACCGTCATGTTGAAAGTTCTAGCAATCGGGGGCTTGTTAGAGGCGGATCCACTGATTCTCGAGCCGACGGGGTTTGCCATAGGGCAGTCTCTTTTCATGTGTCCTAATTTCCCACATTGAAAACATTTCTGATCGTTTCGAGGGCAAGTGCTGGATTAATGCCCTGTTTTGTTGCACTTGTAGCAGGTTACCGACTTTAGGGCACATTCTCCGAGGTGTTTTCTTCCACAAGTCTTGCAGTCAGGTAGTGGGGGTCGGGGTCGGGGTCGGGGTTGATTAAAATGGGACACTCCAGTCTGTCTGCCGCCCTGGCTTAGACTCTTATTCTCAGTTTTCCTGAATCCTGAATTCCTTAAAGGTTGGGACCTGGTCCCTCCAAATGTCCTTGCTGGAAAACTCTTGTTCACCGAGCTTCCTCCTTGGCTACCAAACTTCCTCTTTTTCTCCTCTCTTCCTTTTTGACTTTGTTCACTACCTGCTTCCACTATGGTTGCCTTTTGCATTAGCGATGCATAGTCCGTTATTTCCAACACCGCTACTCTATTCTGAATCCATTGTTTTAGCCCTTGTTGAAACCTTCTTGACCTCTTCAAGTCAGTATTGACAAAATCTGGCACAAACCTAGACAACTCAGTAAACTTGCCTTCATATTCCGCCACAGTCATGTTATCCTGTTTCAGTTCTAAAAACTTCCTTTCCATTTGTGCTTCCATAAACACAGGAAAATACTTTTCCAGAAATAAGGTAGTAAACCTTGCCCAGGTAACAACGGTATTTGTAATATCCGTAAATTTTATTATTTAAATAAATGATATATTTAATATAAAAATATTTATTGTGGAGTATTGGGATATTATTAAATGATAATTATTGTGTGATTATGTGCTAATTGGTGAGTCAAAAGCCCCTTTCAAATATTTCGTCATTTGGAATTTTCTTCAAATATGAGCCCCGTTTTGATAATTCAAGGGCCCCATTGGAATTTCGTACATTAATTATTATCTCTTCATCTTTCGTATTCGAATCATTATCGGGAGAGATATTCGTATCATTTCATCCCTACCTATTTGATTCTGCAAGAATAATTCGTTTTTTTCAAAAAGGAAAATTTGTTCTGAACCCTATTTGTTTAAGGGGACGGATATATCGTTTTTTATCAATATTACATTTGTTATAGCCCCAGTATTCTTGAGCATTAGTTACATAAGGATATACATATCAATTGGATGATCATCAACCTTTTTAACTGATTATTCCTCGTAAAACGTGTTTTTAACCTAATTAGGGGTTTTAAACGAACCAGTGGATCTATATCGATCCAAAAATGTTGTTTGGGGTATTATTTTTCCAAAAATATAAAAAGACGAATCGAACCTTAAACCTATCATAATCTGCAGCCCTAATTCTCGAAAAAATAAAAATCCCTGAACTGTGTTCTTCGTGTTCTTGAAGATTAATCCATTCGTTCAAGGTGTTATTGAAATCCAAATCTGAAGTTCTTGTACTCAAATCAAAGCTCTTGACTTCTAGTTTCAGAATCTTCCAACCTCATCATCATCTGGTAAGTTTTCGATTTTATATGAATTTTTCAATGTTCGAATTTAAATTAGGGTTCTTGGTCGATTTGGGGATTTTCAATCTGTTGATTCTCCGTTCAATTGGTTGCTTCTAACTTGTTCCTAGGGTTCTAAATAGCAAGAATCCATGATTTAATTTCATGTTCGAGTTCAATTTTGATGGGTTTGATTTTCGGGTTTTCGACCCGAAATTTTCTTTTACTTCGTTCGTTCTTTCTGTTGATCTGACATTAGTTATGATATGGGGTTTTGATTGTATGAGTTATAAGCTTCGTTTTGGTATATTAATCTTTGAGTTTCATGTAGAAATTAAGTAGATCGGGTTTTCGGCCGAAGTCGTCGCCGACGAGTTCTTTGAACGAATTCTGGGCACGATTCCGGCATGGGACAGTCGATATGGTGTGTTGGTTGTGTTTGTATTGAGAAGGCGAACAAAAGCCCTCTGAGTTTCTTTATGTTTGGACGGAATCGAAGAATTCCGGCCGTTGGACACCGGCCGGATTCTGGAAAACCCAGAATCCGGTGGGTTGTTCTTGGCGACCCGAATTCGTTCTTCCCGACCCGTTTACCCGTTATTTTGACCCGGTTTCAATCTTCAAAACCCTAATTCGATTTCTGAAAACTGTTTTTGAATTTTATTTTTAAAATTAATTCGAAAATAGTTTAAAAACTTTAAAAATTCATATTCTTATTTTAAAAATATATTTTAATATCAAAAAAATTCTGATAAATTATATTTATTATTTTAAAACCGAAAATTGATTAAACTTAATTATTTTAATTATTTTTAATTAATAATTTATTTATTAATTAATTGGTTAATTCTTTTAATCAATTAATTATTAATTAGATTTAATTAATTTAAAATTCAGTTTAATTATTTTCAAGCCTATTTATTTATTTAAAAATAGTTTGAGCATTTAAAAAGTGTCAATTAATTTTATTAATTGATTTATTTGCATTTAAATGTTTATATTGGATTTAAAAATCCGATTTTTGATTTGAAAATTAGTAATGACTTATTTAAAATTCAAATAAGTTTCGTTTGATGTTTTAAAAATATTTATAAGTTCTATATAGTTCGTATGAGTTGTGTAATGTGTTTTATAGTTCGTATATGCCCGTACTAGGGCTAATATCTGAATTTTAAATATCATAAATCATACCGGACGTCCGATACGTAACCGGTTACTTGTTTAAATGTGATTATTTATTGAATAAGTGTCGAGAGTAGAACGAGAATAGTTAGACTTATTGTGATGAGTTGTTTAATTATAGAATCGAGTTCCCGGAGCAAGGGAAAGGGAAAGGTAGAGTGAGCAGAGTCGATCCGACAGCAGCTTAGACCAGGCAAGTATCTGTGCCTTTACTTGTGATAAAATTTATTATTTTCTTGATTACTTGAATACCTTTATCCCCAGAACAATTCAAATTATCAATCTTTTAACCGCATTTGGACAACCGATTCCATTTCCTTAGAGATTCTTGATTCTTTGATTTGATCGGCATCGGAAACCCTTATTTCCAATTCACTTGATTATTGTTTACCACCATTTGGTTATTGTTAATCATCCTTTGATTATTATTGACAACCATTGATTATTTGACTTCCATCTTGACTATTGATTACGGTCATTAATTATCGATTACCAATCTTGATTTCCTTATTGAATGAGTACACTGTACCATTGAAATTATTCCATGATTCTTTCTCGATCTTCATTTGATACTGAGCAGTTGAAGCTCTTTTGCAATTATTATACATTGAGTTTATCTTATTGAGCATGTTATTGTTTATACACTATGATAGATTTGGCATGTTTTTAAAATGGACCAGTAATTAGTCGGGCCATATTTATGGTCGGAATAACTTAAGGCCCAGTTTGTCCTAGGATCCAGTAGAGGACTATGCTGTGAGCTAGTCCGGGGTTGATGCGTGGTTGGCCAGCAGCACAACCTTTGATTTGAATAAAATGTATAAGCCAAATTCTAATTCTTTTCTTCAATTGTTATTGATACACAGCATGTGTTAGCTAAATATTGTTAATTCTGATATCATAAATTCATATCCTTACAACTGTGATAGAAATGATTCATATGATGTTTGCTGAGCAATTTTGGCTCACTCTTGCTTGTTGTTTTCTAACCCTATTCCAGTGAAGCGAGAGTATGAGTTGGCATAGCGTGACCGATAGTTCACCAGCAGCCAGGAGAGCCCCTCGAGTCATTGTCATTGGCAGGGTAGTTGTTGTTTTACTTTTCTAGATTAGATGTCTAGATTTGAACTTTAGTTGTGATGTAATAACTCTGATAAAGCTGGTATTGTATTAATAAAAGATTGTAGTAGCTTGTGTTCATTGCCATAATCTGGATGCGGTCTTGGTTAAGGGGTATTTGTGTCTGTATATATAATGCATGTGTTAAATAGTGTTCCGTTGGTCGGATGACTCCTCAAATCTGTACCCCGGGTTTGGAGGGCGTCACAGGTTGGTATTAGAGCAACAGGTTATGGCATTTGAAACAAGTTAGGACTTAGGGTCCAGGATAACATAGAGAGTTAGGAATTCACGTAAGGATATTAGGAGGTCAACTAGGGATATTATGCGTAGTAATTAAATGTGGTTATAATTGCAGCCCTCTAGTTCTGGTTCAGACTCAGACCCTTCCGAGGATACGATAGCAGAGATACCTACACCCGTTGAGAGAGCAGGACCGTCTCGGCCAGTGCGATATCAGCCTAGGCATCAGCATCCGGTAGTCAGGAGAGATCAGGTACCTTGTCCTGTTCCACTCCGACAAGTAGCCCCAACACCAGTGTCGTAGGCATCAGTTTTTGGGCCTTTGTATCAGTTAGGAGAGCCACCAGTTCCACACCATGTGTATCAGAGGGTGAATAGAGAGAAGGAGTACCTTTATGGTCAGGTTATGGAGATGGGTAGGGTTCGTTCGATCGAAGCAGCCGCTATCCGAGAGAGGGACAGACTTAGAGATCAGATGAGGGACATTCAGATGAGGTTTAGGGTTACGAGAACCTTGGTTGAGACTCGATTGCACGGATTAGCTTCTAGTCGAGAGGGAGAGACAGTAGCAGGGATGAGACAGATTTTGGATTATGCGATGAGTGAGATTGCAGAGATTTCAGGACCCCCGTTATGGCCGGCAGGAGCAGGTGATCTGTGAGTAGGTTTTAGGAGAAGACAGATGTGACATGGGTATATGGTTTCTAGATAGTTAGTATATAGATGCATATTGTAGAATCAGCAGTGCACCGGGCTTATAGGAACGCCTCGGGTTGTTGTTGCATTTTTGTTGTATTGCTGGTTGGCATTTATGGTTCAGCCATGATATATTTTCTTTTGAAGCATTCTACGCTTGTACTAACTCTATATATATATATATATATATATATGATAAACCTCTTTTATAGAACTGTATTTATTCCCCTGTCATTCATTTCTAGCATCATAACTATTATTCTACTTGTTACAAAGAGTGTACCCATACACCGTTGAGAAAATCTGTAAACCTTCGAGATATCAATTGTGATCCTTCCTTCTCTTATATAGACTGTTTGATTAAGTCAATTATTGTTTATTCATCAGCGATATGGCTCCTAGATGACAAACCCGTTCAACTGATACCTCTGACCAAGAAGGTCAACAAAATACACCTCCCACGGGCCACATGGACCCGATGGTAATCCAGTTGTTAAATACTCTTACTCAACAGACTGCCGCATTAGCACAGCAGCAACAAGCATTTCAGCAACAGCTCTTAGAACAGCAGCAACAACATCAGCATCAGCAGCATCACCAGCAAGCAGCACTGGCGGTTACGTTCAAATCTTTCCAAGCAGCAAAACCTCCAGAATTTAAAGGATCAGCAGACCCTGTAGAGGCTAAGGCATGGTTAAAAGAGATGGAAAAGTCTTTTGCCTTGATAGAGGTGGCAGAGGATAAGAAGACGGAGTATGCAAGCTATTTTCTGAAGAATGAGGCCAGTTATTGGTGGGAAACGAGTAGGGCTATGGAGCCCGAGGGATTGATTACGTGGGCAAGATTTACAGAGTTGTTTTTGGAAAGGTATTTTTCGGACTATATGAGAGATCAGATGGAATTAAAGTTTTTAAAGTTAAAGCAAGGAAGTATGACAGTGCCCCAATATGAAACAAGGTTTACGGAGTTGTCAAGGTTTGTTCCAACCTATGTGGATACGGAGAAGAAGAAGGCCAAGAGGTTCCAGCAGGGACTGAGGTCTTGGATTCGTAGCAAGTTAGCTATATTGGAGTTGGACACCTATGCAGCGGTGGTCCAAAAGGCAATGATTGCGGAGACAGAGAGTGATTCTTACATGAAAGAGAGGGAGAACAAGAAAAGGAAAGTAGGGATACCCGATAAGGGACAGCAATAGGGAAGTTTTCAAGGGCAAGCAAATAAGAAACCGGGATTTCAGCCCGGAAGGAATGCAAGTTTCAGGAAACCAGATACCGGGGGCGTAGGACAAGATAACCGTCTACCAGCCGGCAGTCAACAGGGACTTTCTAGACCCCCACTACTAGAATGCAAGACATGCGGGAAGCGACATCCAGGGATATGCCATCGATTGAATGTCACATGCTTTAAATGCAATCAGAAGGGACATTATTCCCGGGATTGCAAGATAGGCATTGTGTGTCATCGGTGTAAGAAACCAGGTCACATGATTAAGGACTGCAGAGCACCAGCACTCGTGAACAATATGATTCGGGCAATTGAAGCACCCCCAGTTGTTAATGTCCAGCCGTTAGCCAGGACCTACAATATGTCAATGGGAGAAGCAGTGAGAGATTCCGACGTGGTGGCAGGTACACTTCTAGTAAATTCTTTTCGTGCTAAAGTGTTAATAGATTCGGGAGCGACGAAGTCTTTTATTTCTGAAACGTTTGCTCGTAGATTGAATTGCGTAATGAAACCCTTAAGTGGAGTGTTGAATATAGAGATAGCTAATCAGGATCGTATAGCGGTCAGTTCATATTATCCTCGTTGTGAAATAGAGATTTTGGGAAATCATTTTTATGCTGACTTTTTACCTTTTAATTTAGGTGAATTTGATGTGATATTAGGGATGGATTGGTTGACTGAGTATGATGCGAGTATTGATTGTAAGAATAAGAGGGTTACTTTGATTACCTTAGAAAAGAAAGAAATAATATTTAGAGGAGAGAGGCAAAGAAAGAGGTTCCTGACGATGATTCAGGCTAAGAGATTATTAAGGCAAGGTTGTGAGGCGTATTTAGCGTATGTGATAGATATAGAAAAGAAAGTTTCTAAGTTAGAAGATATTCTGTTAGGCAGAATACACAATATATAATCAAGTATAGGTATGAGAATAACAATTAGAACACTGTTTATGAATAATAAACTGAATGGAATTAAAAACTTCTCTCTCAGTGATGTAAAATATCACAGAGAGCTGCTAGGTTACAAGAATGATAATTCACGTATTCGCATTCCTTTTAGGGTTAACCTATCTGTGTTTATATAGTACACAGCAACATACAATCATTAATTGATATTCCTATAAATTAGCTATACAATCAGAATCAATTAAGAATTGCTTCTGTCTTCTGTTCCGTTTCCTTAGCCATCTCGATATCTCTTTGCTTCTTTCCATCTTCAAAGAATATCGCTTCTAGAATGTTCATTGAATTGCACCGACTGCTAAGCAAACTCTGACCATCAGACTTGAACAAACTCTGACTGGTCCTCCAGCTAAACTCTTGACTAGTCCTCCAGCTAAACTCTGATAGCTTCCTGGTACTTAAACACTGATAAACAAACATCAGCAATTATATCTAACAATCTCCCCCAACTTGTTCATACTAAAATGTACAAGTTAACAGATAATTGATGATGTCAAAACATATAACAAATGCAGTGTTTATAAAATCACAGAGTTTATACTTTCACTTAGAACAGAAAACTTTTAAAAACTTACAGACTTCAGTTACTTAATCTCTTCAATGTCAGGTACAGTCCTGATGTAGTCCACAAGTAGTCTTCTCTCAGCTCTCTCTAGCTCAGCTACCATTATCTTCTTTATCTCCCTTAACTCTGGATCACTTTCTCCAGTTTGGTAGATAGCCGCCCTTAGAGCATAAATGTTGTTCTTCCTCATATCATTTCCTAGCTTTATTATGAAGGATTAATCTGATTCCAGATTAAATTACAACACTTTTATACCAAGATCTGTTCTGAGTCTTCCACTGTTCCTTTGCATCTCAATAAGCTTTCCATTATAATCTTTGTACTTCGGTATGTAAGCACCAGCAGTCTTTAGGCCACAAAGAACTCTAGCTTTAACCATTATGCTTCTTAATACCTCAGATGCTTGATGAGTTCTTTGATTTTTTACTTTCAGTAGATACATCACATACTCTAGTTCTTCTTTCATCTTTAATCATATATCAGCTTCACCAACTCTGTATACTCTGCCATCAGCCTTGAAGTATAACAGAAAATCCTTCTTCAATCCTTTATGATGTACTAACTAAACCGACTCTAAAGCATCAAGATTTTCTTGAGTCACACCAACACCTGGTTCAGCTAATGAAGTTTGATCCACAGGACTGTTATTCACTCTCTTTTCTCTATGAGATCCCAGTCCAGATTTATCTCTTGATTCCTTTCCCATGATAGTTCTGCTTTGGAGAATATTTACATTTGCTGGAATCAGAGAATATTGAACAGTGATTGGCTTAGAAAAAGTTCTTTGAAGTTCAGAAGAGAGTTTAGTCTGTACAACTTGAGTAGTATCAGTGGTTGTCACAGCTTCCAGTGTTTGAACAACTTGAGCACTGTCAGAGGTTGTTTGAGCTTTCTTCAATGACTGATTTTCTTCAACTATCTTCCCTTTGCCTTTATCTAAGCTGGCTTCAACTGGCCTTCTTGAGTATTGTAAACTTTGTTGAGAGTTTACATTTTCCTTGATTACAATTCCTTTCTCCTTTGGCCTTAAAACTTTCTTGACTTTCTTCAACTTCCCAGACTTTAAATTCTTTACATGCTCTTCAACTAGCATCAATTCTTCAGCTTGGATATCTTCTATGGTTGCATCATCACCATGTTCTTCTAGAAACAACTGAGCAGCAATCTCTTCATCAGTAACTGGATGAGAAGTAAGCAATAAGCTTCTAGTTCTTGAAGTAGATTGAGCACCAGTGTTTATCCTTTCAGAGTTTGTAGCATCAGAGTTTGATCTTAGCTTTCCTTGCTGTAGAGTAGATTTAGACTTGAACTCTTTTCCTTGTGCACCACCATCAGTAGAATCATCCTGTCTAGTCAGAGTTTGAGACTTTTTGCATTTGTCTTTAAGTACTCTCTCCCCCTTTTTGACATCATCAGGAATCAATACTGATGTGAGCAATTCAAGCGAAGCAGCAATAGAATCCAGTTTATCAGACATTAAAGTCTGATTGTCTTCAACCTTGGTCAATCTGTTCTTGAGAATTTCTTGATCTTTGACCAGAGTAAGAAACAGAGTTTTATCTTGCTTTAGTGACATATCTCGAGCAACCACATCATTTCTCAACCCAGTAACTGACTTCTGAGTGTCATCAAAACGATTGTGAAGAGATTTAACTTGAACAATAGTTGCCTGAAGATGTGTAAGAAGCTCAGGATTTGAAATTGACTTAGCAGATTTTGTGACAAAGTCAGTGTTGGGTTTGTCCAGCATGTCCCTCTAAATGTCGACACGTAGGCGCTTGGCTTCTGGCTAGTATATGGAAATAAAGTTGCGCCTCTTCTACAAGCTCGGGCTTTTAGATCAACTGGTAAAGCGCTTGATCCTAAAAATTGGTATCAGAGCGAGGTCTCGTGGTCGAAACCCACCGTAAGGCATTTGTGCATCCATTGTACCCCTAACAGGGACTTATTAGTGGTGGCACATGCTGGGGGGGGGATTGTTGGGTTTGTCCAGCATGTCCCTCTAAATGTCGACACGTAGGCGCTTGGCTTCTGGCTAGTATATGGAAATAAAGTTGTGCCTCTTCTACAAGCTCGGGCTTTTAGATCAACTGGTAAAGCGCTTGATCCTAAAAGTCAGCAGCCCTTTGATCAGTGAATATGCAATCCTTGTCTGACCACTTGGAAAAGTACATATTCTGAAAGTGAAGTTCAGTGGCATGTTGAATGTCCTTTGGATTTGATGGAGCAAAAAGTCTTTGAGAAGATGAATCAGCTTGATCATCATCAGACATTGCAGAAGGTTCAGCATTTTAAGAATGAGGAATGTTCTCAGCAAATGTTTCTGGAACATCAGCATTTGCGAGCTTCTCAGAGTTTATATTGTCTTGAGCATTTTCTTCATTTTCAGCATCAACAGCAGTAGTTTCAACAGTAATTTCTGCAGTTGCTTCAAGATTATTCTCTGCAGTTTCCTCAACAATATTTTCTGCAGCTACAGCCTTTTCTGTCTGATCAACCTCTTCACCTTTTTCAATTACCTGGTGATTAACAGAGAGAATCTCTGTATGAGTAGCTAGTGACTCATCTATGATAAGTGTAGGTTGATCAGCTGCCACATCCTCTGTTTCATTAATACTGCCAAACTCTTCAAGAGTTGCAGAGGGATGTGCTTCAACTTCATCTTCAATATCCATCTCCAAGATGGGTTCAAGAAAATCATTATTAACAGCATCATTATTATCAGTGTTTGCTCTGGCTTCCTCAGGCACAGTAGAATTTTCAGAATGATCTTCAATCACAGCCTCTGTTTCAACATTTGTAGAATCAGGAACCAATCCACCAAACAGATATGCAGCTACAAGCTTCCTTTTCTTAGCATTAGCAGATTTAGTGTCATCAGATGGCACATTTGCATCAGAAACAGGTCTGTTTTCCCTCTTCTTTCTCCTTGAAGTTCCAACAGATACTGGAATATCATCAGTGTTTAGAGGTTTAGCAGCTGGGACAGCCTTAAACGCTCTATGCTTAATCCTACCCGCAGTCTTTGGTTTTTGAGATGTAGATGGAAGAGGTTCAGAGTTTAAAGGCTGGTCAGATTCTGGTTGTGCTTGTGATTGTGGTTGAGGATTTAAAAACTGTTGGACTGAAGCAGGAAGCATCAAGTCACCAACATTGCCTTTCTTGACATCCTTATTTGTGAGATCAGAGAATATTCTCTTATGCAATTTAAATGAGGGAATTACATCCTCCTCATCTATCTCAACCCCATCAACACAAAAAGAAAAGATTGATTGACAGAAACGAGCAAAATAAACAACATTCCTATTTTCTGTCATCTTTTCACCTATGTTATTCAAAACAAGTCTAGCAAAATTAAAATGAGTACCATAGAGAAGAGAATACCCAATTTGTAGACTGCCGATTGGAATAGCATCCCAATTTGTGCACTTCTTTCCGAACGCCCTTGTAATACAATCGAAGAAGAAACTCCACTCCTTCCTCAAGAACGGTCGCTTCAGATTACCTGTCCTTGCCAAAGGCCCAGAGTAACCAATCTCCCTCATCATATGCTGAAGATCAGAATCACCAACAGAAATGGTGAACGCATTGAAATCTTCACACCCACGAGCATCTCTCACAGTGGTTGGAGTGACCACATACTCTTGATCAGCAAATTCAAAAATAATTGAAGGAGTGCCTGATTCACCTCCATCATCATAGACGCCTGTTTCCCAGAAGGCTTTGATTTGAGTACCAGATAACCTTGTTGGTTCCACTAAAGCTTGCCCAATTTCTGATTGAACAAGGAAATTTTGAAACAAGTGAAACGCCTCTGGGACATTCCCAGTAGATAGTGGTGCTGCATAGTTGTTAGGAACAAAATCGAGACCAAAAGACTGAAACATGGTTGTTACCATTAGAATATTTCAAAGAAATCAGAGTTTATGCTTCGAGAAAGTGTTCGAAAGAGTGATGCAGAAAAGTGTTTGTGAATATGTGTAAGTGAAACTGTGTTGTGAATAGAGTAACTCTGTAAAAGATTTGAACGTTGTGTGTATAATGATTAAATATGAATTAAAACTGAAGAGTTTTAATCATTAAAACACACAGCAGGCTTACTCGAATAATGTGTGAGTGGGACAGTTGGCACATACATATTAACTGACAGTAGTAATTCGTGGTTGTTTCCAACACGCATGCGTAGTAAAAGGCACTAATTTCTGCTATTTTCTAGACACCTTTCTTCATTTTCAAAAACTCAAACAAACCGTTTCAATCATACTCTCTATTTTCCAAAAATAATGTTCCTCAATAATTATGAAATGTCTGAAACACCCTTATTTATTTTAGTCATCAGAGATTAAAAATAAAATACCTCGGCGTAGAGTACACAGTTCATCAGTTTTTATCAATTCTCCTCCTTCATTAATAATCTCTTTTCTCAAAATGCACAGTTGTGAATATTTGTGTGTGAATAGCAGAGTTTACTGAATATAAATATTGAGAGCATCTCAAAGTGCATAAAATCCACAAAATAAATAAGTAAAAACTGGTTGCCCAAACTCTCATATATAAAACATATTCTGATTTTATCTAAACTCTGTATTTATTTGTATTCACTTGTTTTCACCCCCTTTAATTTTTTTTTATTATTTATTTAATCTTTTCCAGTAATCAGTGGTTGGCACTAGTCACCAAAAATTTGAAAATTTTAGCCCTTATTTCATACAATAAGTTCATGGGTCTTCCTAGGCACAACATGATCTCAAAGGAATTTGTGCATATTTTTGCATCTTTTGCTTAGGGGTGAATTAGCAGTAACTATTTATCAGAGTTTAGACTTACATCATTTAACGTTTATGATTTATGAGAGAAAATGCAAACAGCTAATACAAACTCAGTGTATAGAATCAATAAACTAAGAGATGTTATAAATATAGAGACAGTATCATGCTGTGTAAAGTTTCTGCACACATTTGAGATTAGATCATATATAACTCAGAAAGATTCATGATTACTTACTGAGAATCATGCTTCAAACTATTTTCTTCATCGGTCAGTATGTTTCAGAAAATAACACAATCAGAGTATAACATCAGAGTTTATCAACAGACTATGCTTCCATCAGAGTATGCTACCAGAGTTTATCAACATAATTTGCATGACAGTTAACATATGCAGAAAAACATGAGCAAATTTGTTAATCCCAAATGACCTAACAGAATTGTAGAAGGGGGGGGGGGGTTGAATACAATTCTTTGATATTTCTCAAACTTAAAAACAACTTACAAATTAAAACTGAACTTATAAAATAAAAACCACAAGCACTTAATAATTTCAGTTGGATTGTTTGATGATCCAACTGAAGTGATTTTTATTGCGGAAATAATCTGTGATACAAAAGTACACAGCTGCTCAATTACAATAATGTAGAGAAGAAAAATGCTCTCAAAAATAGCTAATACAATCTATTTGTTTTTTCTTCTACCTTCCTAAAGTAACTGATACACTTGGTTATATAAACCCAAGTTTACAACTCTATTTTTGGCTACACTAAAAGTACAATGAGTAATCGCCAATAGTTTGCTTTTCATCCCTTTGTCCAG
Source organism: Heracleum sosnowskyi (assembly GCA_030848705.1). Taxonomy (NCBI): domain Eukaryota; kingdom Viridiplantae; phylum Streptophyta; class Magnoliopsida; order Apiales; family Apiaceae; genus Heracleum; species Heracleum sosnowskyi. Next base: position 107,505,236 of record CM061239.1, read on the forward strand.
TGGTCCTTGGAGATATTTGCTTTTGTCTTCATGCTTATTATGATCACTCCCAAGAGCCCAATTGGAAACTGGGATGTTTCCTTATTCCCCATGTCCATTTTAATGGTTTCCAATGCAAAGTACACTTCCACATCACCTTTAGATCTGTTCAGTAAACTGTCACTATCACTTTGTCAACTATTCAGAAAAGCAATAATGATTCGTTGATAGCAGGGAGATGTGTTTCGTTGATAGCTTTATTCTTCATTTCGTTGATGAGTAAACTCCATACCGTTGATAGGATAATCTTCATTCCGTTGACAGGTCTTCACTTAGGCAAAATTACAAGGCATGAGATATTTACAATTAACCAACCTATTTTGCCTATCTAGTACTTAGTCAACATGACTTAGAAAACCTATCCAATATCTACAATGAAATGCATATCAAACTAGAAGTATTGTACAGTACAATTGCTACATCACTCATTTCGTTGATGAGCTACCTGTCAACGGATTGCTGCAAAGCATACCATTCCGTTGACAGCTACAAAATGACTTTACACAAATTCTACTAAGTGTTTTATGTTTATCATCAAGAACAACATATTCCTAACAAAATTTTCACAGATGAATAAAATTTGAGTCTAACCAGTATCTCTAGTCGAAACCAGAGATCATTCCAAGTTCATTTACCAGTCTTGTAAATGTAGCTTCACTCAAAGGCTTGGTGAAGATATCTGCAAGCTGTTTGTAAGATCCGGGAAAATTACGTGTTATTATATGATGTGAAATGAAATTTTAATTTCATATTAAGAATTATTAAATGATTTATCTGTTTAAACGTGCTAAGTTATTCGTTAAATAATTGAATATGTGATATTGTGGTGCTATGTGAAATGTGTGGGGAATTTGAAATTATTTTGAAAAGGGTGTCATACTATTTTATTTTATTTTAATTATCGAAAAGAAAATTTGGATCGTTCCCAAATTATTCGGGAGATTGGTATATCGTTCGTACCAATATTTCATTCGTTAAAGTAGGAAGTATTCGAAAATATTCGCAATAAAGGTATTTTGGTTCGTATATTTTGAATTAAACGATACTTGTAGTTATCCGTACTTTATGGATGCTTATCGTCTCGTGAAACGTGTATTCTGCTTTATTAAAGATTTAAAGTGTTTATTCTGTTAAATTGTATTTAAAGCGATCTATCGGATCAGTATCGATCCAAAAATGTCGTTTGGGGTATTATTTTCCGTTTGATATAAAAAGGCAAATCGTACTTTGTTTTTCGTATAATCAAAGCTTAATTACAGTTAAAAATCTAAAAACCTCTTAAACGTGTTCTTCGTGTTCTTGAGAATCAAACTCAATTTTGAAGGCGTTATCGGAATCCGATTTCGATGTTCTTGTAACCAAATCGAATCTCTCATCATCCTCTATCTAAATCCACCATCAAAATTCATGTGGGTATGATTTTTGAACTTTTCCGATTTTTAGTTATTTTATTTATTTCGAATTTTTGATTTAATTTGGGGGAATCTTCGTTTGTGATTTTTCTTGATAATTGATGACATGACTGGATTGTATGTGTTGTAAGGAGTATGAATATGATTTTTAATTTGAATTTGGAGCAAGATTTCGAGCTAATCGGAAATTAGTATAGTCGCCGGAGTTCTTGATTTGTTTGCCGGATTTTTAGTTAGAACGATTGGGTTTTGACGATGTTTATACCCATGATTAGATCGTGTGATGGGGAATTGAAGCATGTAATCAGTTGTGAGTTTGGATTAGTTTTTTTGACTCGCCGGAAAGCGGCCGCCGCCGCCGCCGATGGAGTTGAGTTCGTTCGAAACAAACGATTCTGTAATGTTTTTGCATATGTTTGATTGGATTAAACGAAGTTGTGATGTTGCCATTGTTTTCCTGTACAAATCCGCGAGTTTTGGTGTGGGTATGGTTGCCGGAGACGGCGGGTTCGCCGGAACCGCCACCGGATTCCGGTGGTGTTCTTGGCGACCCGTTTGTGTTCTTGGCAACCCGTTTTGAAACCCTACCCGACCCGGTTTTGATTCTTCAAACCCTAATTTCGTTTTAGAAAACTGTTTCTGGGATTTTTATTTTAAAATTAATTCAAAAATAGTTTTATAATTCTAAAAATCATATCTTTGATTTAAAAATACATTTTATTATTCCGAAAATTTTTATAAATTCATAAATGTTTATTTAAATTCGAAAATTGATTAAATTTAATTATTTTAATTATTTTTGATTAATAGTTAATTTATTTAATTAATTGATTAATTCTTTTAATCAGTTAATTCTTAATAATTAATTATTAATTAGATTTAATTAATTAAAATTAAGTTTAATTATTTTCTAACTTGGTTCATTTATTTAAAAATAGTTTGAGCATTTAAAGAGTGTCAATTAATTTTATTAATTGATTTAATTGCATTTAAAATACTTATATTGGATTTAAAAATCCGATTTTTGATTTAAAAATTGTATGTGGCTTATTTAAATTCAAATAAGCTTTGTGTGATGTTTTAAAAATAGTTGTAAGTGCTATGTGATTCGTATGAGTTGTGTAATGTGCTTTATAGTCAGTATATGCCCGTACTAGGGCTAGTGTCTGAGTTTTAAATATCGTAAATTAGACCGGGCGTCCGATACGTAACCGGTCACTTGTTTAAATGTGTTATGTGAACAATGTGAATTATCTGTGTGAGTCATGCATGCGAATAAATTGTGTGGAGACTTGTTTGAGTAATTGGTTGTGTCTAATGTTATCACGAGGGGTAGATAGGATAGAAATTTGTCGGTTATGTTTGGATGTTGACTTTTTATAGTATGGGGATTGTCGTCAAGCAAGTTACGTGGATTACTTATGTGGTTGATTGCGATTGGTCTATCAGTTGAGATGTGGATGTTTATGCAACAGAGATATCGGTAAGATCGGTAAGTGCGTCGAAGTTAAGTTACGATCATTTATATAATATGAGGATTATACGTTGAAGACTAAGTACCGTCTCATGTTTGACTATCGAGGCTGGCACGTGGATTCGAAATGGTAAAAGCAGACTAGTGGCATTCGCAAGAGCGTTAAAGCAAAGAAGGACGGAAGTAGAGAATCGTGCGACAAGACAGAATAAGGAGGAAATCGTATTGTTTCAGCGTTACGAAATAGCTAAGGACCAGAGGCAAGTGTTTATACCCTTGCTTATTAATTAAGGGATATTATCTTGAATTATTAGTATGCATGTTGAATGCTTATTACTGAATTTTCAAATGTTGATTTCTTTGCATTGAATTGCAAGTATGTTATTTAATCTCGTAAATTGACGAGTGCTCTTTTATACCTTTTGAGTTTAGACTCATATTTTCATATTGATTGGAAAGATATACTTATTATATTGAAAAGCTTGAAGAGATAATTATGGGCCGTATACTAAGGCTTTCTTTTAAAAGACTTGATTTAAAAATGCTAAGTTGGAATATTACCAACCCTAGATGAGCAGGAACTTGTGAACCCTATGAGGGAAAACTTATTCTGAAATTCTGAAGTGGTGTTGCTTGCCCTTCAGGTATTCCGTTTTTCACCTTGCACCTATGCAAACCTTGTTATCCTTTCTTGTTAATGCGATCATCTGATCCATTCCCTGATTCGAATTCATATATGCTGTGCATGATTTAGTTTACTTCTTTCAAGCACAAGGCTTATCTATTATAAGTACATGTAAGAAGGACTTGAACTATTTCTGTCAGAAGTTGATAAACCCTTATTTTCTTCATTTATAAACTTCACCTTGAATTCTTCTTAAACTTGAACTTGACTCTCTTGTCATTTACCAGACTGGTAAACCTTTATTAATTCTTCCATAATGTGATGATTTGAACTATTGAGGCCATCTAGAGCCTGTTCTTTGAACCCTACTCTATATTGACTTGTTACCCTTTTCTGTTGATATCATATTGTCTGTTTCATATCAGATTCAATCTTGTTAAGCATGTTATTGTTTATTCTTTGAACCCTACTCTATATTGACTTGTTACACTTTCTGTTGATATCATATTGTCTGTTTCATATCAGACCTAACCTTGTTGAGAATGTCATTGTTTATTCTTCATTATATCCCAGTTGTTACATCGAACTCGTCGATGCTTATTATATTGTCACTTTTCATGTGCACCTCCCCATTTGTGTCGATCTCGTCGATACTAGATTATATTGTTATTCCTTAATGGATTCTTCATAATTGAACTGTTTCCTGGAACGTGAGTTTTCCAGCAATTGTTGTATTAGGTTGTCGATTCTTCCGACACCTGATCGTCGAAGTAAGGTTGTCAATTGTTCTGACACCTGACGTATATAATATAGGATTGGAAATGTTTTTTTTAATGGGCCATTTATGGTCGATGTAATTTAGGCCCAGATTGGCCTTGGATCCGTAGAGGACTATGCATGAGCTAGTCCGGGGTTGTTGCGTGGCTGGCCAGCAGCACAACCTTTGATTTGATAAATGTTAAAAATCCAATTCTAATATTAGTTCTTATTTCTGAGATGAGTTACATCCATATGTTTTGTACTTGTGAGTTATGACCTGATATTCAGGTTTATTCGTTGCGTAAAATTGTTGGTTGTTGATTAATAAATGGTGGTTTCAATCTTGCTGAAATCACTTACTCTTAATTCATTTGGATTCCAAATAGTCGAAATCCATTTCCTTGATTCCATTGGCAGTCGTGAGATATCTATCTTGATGAGTTTTATTCATACCGCATATCCAGTCGGTACCATGTTGAAGTCTTGAAGTGCGTTCTTTATTCCTTGACCGAGCGTGTTGGCTCATTCTTACCCCTTGATTATTCTAACCTTCCAGAGTTGTTGGTTTCAGAAAATGTTGTGAATAGATTTGTTATCTTCAAAACTAGTATTTTTATACAAACTATGGTCTTGAAGACGTATGAGTTATATTTATTTCATATGTTCTACTTACTATTGTAGATATTGTTGATTCGGTCATCGTAACGACCAATATAAATCTTTTGTGTTTTAAAACTATTCAGTTGAGAGAAACTGAATGAGAAATTGTGGTAAATTACCAAACTTAAATTGAAAGTTTTAAAGATTATAATTGTTCAAAAACAAAAGTTGTTATTTGAAAATCCAAAGTTTATTTTGGAAACCTTTCGTATTATATTTAATAATGCACTTGCTGAGCAATTCATTCGCTCATACTTGTTTTATTTATATATATTTTAGCCTGCCAGAAAGAAGGTGTATTGGCGAGAGTTGTCCGCGTAGCTGATCAGAGATGGGGAAAGATATTAGCGTAAAGACGTTTTGATCCAGAGCATTGGAGCTAGTGAGAGGTTTTGTATATAGATGTTTTCTATTGAATATTATATTGTATAAGATTAGTTGCCTGGTATACTTCTTATCGAAGTTATACTAGCGAATCAGAATTTTTGTAAAGAGAATGGTTGTAAGGAAGAAAGATTGTTGTAATGAAATTTTGGATTCTTGTTTCTAGCACTATAACCTTTAAAGATTCTTGGTAGAGTTGGGGTCACAGATATTATTATTATTGTGTTGATTTTATATTGAACAGGTCGTTTGGATTAAGAGTGCAGTGTGACGACCAAATCCTTTGACCCCGGATTTGGGGGCGTTACAGTTGGTATCAGAGCAAGGGTTATAGTAAAACTAGAAACGAGAGTGTGTGGGAGTGTATATAGTTATATAAGGAACGTCAGAGCTCATTTAGAGTTCGTGTTGGACTATTGAATATAGTACCACTGAGTGAGTTAAGATAGAGGTATTCAATTTAGATGATTGTGCTGAGGTGGATAGAATTTCATACGATTGTAGATGTCTACGGCGGAATCTTCGAGGACTATTACGAGTTGACGGCGACGTACGATATTGATGACCTTGCGACGTGGAAAAGAAGGGCTGAAATCGAATAACGTGGAGAAGAAGGGCTGAAATCGAATAACGAGCTATCGAAGGAGTCGACGGAGGAGTCATGTGTGAAGACCCTGGTAATACCCTCCCATCCTAAGGAAATATTTGACATTTCTTTAAGCGAAACTTGTGTTGGTGAATATATTCCACCTTTTGACTTTGTACTTGATACTTTTGATCAATCATGATTGCAATTGCATCAGAGGTTGTTGCGACATCTATTTCAATTTGTAAAGCCTGTTGAAAATATGTTATTTAAATTCCAACTCCTTCATTCTTCCGGAGTGGATAACTCTAATTGTGATGTAACACTATTTGTTGATACTTCCTTTCTGGTTGTTCTTCTTTTCTGAAATAACACCTTTGGAATTTATTCAATTTCAATCCAAGGTGTGTATTTGAGAATTCTTATCGAAAGGCCCTGATTGTTATTCTGACTCTAAATTTCTTTCATATTTCTCTACTCCAACTGAGATAAACAACCCTATTTATAGGGGACACAAGGACTATCTGTCTATGTGATAGAAGTCTGACGGGACGCCGTCACTTGTGTGTTGTGAAATACAAGAAGGCTAATTACCTTTAGTATTGTCTTAATAGAGACACACAACATTGAGTTCATGTGATCAAATTGGTCTCTCAGTAATCCTTTCACTTCCAATAATGTTGCTTTGGAATATACAGATTTGGTAACCCCAATTGTGGGACATTTGCTACGATATAGAATCTTTTCACTTCAAACTATCATGAACTTCTTACTTCAAATAATCTGGGAGGTATGCCATTAGGGTGAACTGGAATTTACCCTACCTTACCGAACGAAGAATTTGCGATTGAATTACCATGAACGAAAGCGGACTACGATGCGATTAGAATACTAGTAACATATAACGGGGCCAGTTGTTCTCTTTCTATCGATTAACGTTACGATGTGGAAAAGGTGAAGTTAGATAATTCAAGAGTTGATTGGAAATTGGGGAAAAAGGTGTAATTGTGCTGATGTTATCCTAGGTTGTGGAAAATGGACATAATAGATTTTTGTCTCAATGAGAAGAACTTTTAAGATTGGATGATCGGCTAATAATGGAGAATGAGTTAATCTTTGAGTATTTCAGGATTGTATGATATGGTTGCAAGTCTTTTGCTCACGATAGTTAAGGTAGATTTTACCAGTCAATGTGGATGTATAGAATGAGAATCAAGATAATGTCGAGTTGATCAAGCTGTTTGGGAAATGAGATGGAACCATGGAAAAGGTGTCATGAGTGTTACTGTGAAGATAGGAAAAGAAGATGAAGAGGTGTTAATAAGGATTTAAAGACAATGGATGAGGTAATGAAGGGTTGTTTTCAGCTGAAGAGTTAATTGGCATGAAAGGTATGTGATTGTTGAAAGCGGTTGTTAGATATATTGGAAATAGGTAGAGTTGACCCAAGAACGTGGATGGCTGATAGTATGAGTAGTAAAGGAGAGAATTGAGATGTAAATATCTTCGGTAAAAGGATTAGAAAGGATGAAGTTTTAAGGTTATGATAACAAGAGATTAATTAAAAGAAATGACGGAAGTAAGGATTCAACCAGGATTGATTAAAGAGAAAGGGCTACATAAAGGAAAGAGTTATGGAAAGAGAAATGGAATTCAATTACAGGAGGGAACGAGAAAGTATAAGGAATAAGAAAGAAGTGCAAGAATACATATGAGGGGTTTCAAAAGGATGTTAGTGTTGGTGAATATCTAAGTACTTGAGGTGTTGGAAAATGAAGACAGAGTAACAGAGGTATAGTAGACGATTACAACTAAAGAGATTCCTGAATGGAAGTGGAAACATATTAAGATAGACTTTGTAGTAGAGTTGCTAAGGCTTAGAGCTAATCATGATGTTATTTGAGTTATTATTGACCGATTAACGAGAGATATTTATTAGATGAATTGGTTCATCTCTAGCTATTTGAATGAGGTAATAGTACGGCTTGGAATGACGGGTTCAAATGTGTTTGGCAGAGATCCGCGACTTAATTAAAGAATTCAGACAGACTATGGTTGTGTACTAAATTTTTAAGGTAATTGGAAGGACCATTTACCGTTGATTAGATTTTCTTACGACAACAGTTATTATGACGATTTTGAATTGCTACCTTATGTCGGTTTACTGTGTGTTGGGAAAGTTGCGTATAAGTTTGCGTACCACTCCATGAGTGGTGTATTCATAGTGTATTTCATAAAATTCGAACCTAAAGAGATTTAGTTAAATTGTTCTATGTTGAGTAACCAATTGAGATATTGAGTCAGTATGAGAGAGTGATGAGTAATAGAGGAGTCAAATTAGTATGAGTATGAGGAGAAATCCTAAGGTTGAAGAGTCAACCTAGGAATTTGAAAATGAGATGTTAGAAAATGTCCACCTGTGTTTGCGTAAGCTGATTCTGAGGACAGAATCCTGTTAAGGGGGAAAGGATGTAAGATCCGGGAAAATTACGTGTTATTATATGATGTGAAATGAAATTTTAATTTCATATTAAGAATTATTAAATGATTTATCTGTTTAAACGTGCTAAGTTATTCGTTAAATAATTGAATATGTGATATTGTGGTGCTATGTGAAATGTGTGGGGAATTTGAAATTATTTTGAAAAGGGTGTCATACTATTTTATTTTATTTTAATTATCGAAAAGAAAATTTGGATCGTTCCCAAATTATTCGGGAGATTGGTATATCGTTCGTACCAATATTTCATTCGTTAAAGTAGGAAGTATTCGAAAATATTCGCAATAAAGGTATTTTGGTTCGTATATTTTGAATTAAACGATACTTGTAGTTATCCGTACTTTATGGATGCTTATCGTCTCGTGAAACGTGTATTCTGCTTTATTAAAGATTTAAAGTGTTTATTCTGTTAAATTGTATTTAAAGCGATCTATCGGATCAGTATCGATCCAAAAATGTCGTTTGGGGTATTATTTTCCGTTTGATATAAAAAGGCAAATCGTACTTTGTTTTTCGTATAATCAAAGCTTAATTACAGTTAAAAATCTAAAAACCTCTTAAACGTGTTCTTCGTGTTCTTGAGAATCAAACTCAATTTTGAAGGCGTTATCGGAATCCGATTTCGATGTTCTTGTAACCAAATCGAATCTCTCATCATCCTCTATCTAAATCCACCATCAAAATTCATGTGGGTATGATTTTTGAACTTTTCCGATTTTTAGTTATTTTATTTATTTCGAATTTTTGATTTAATTTGGGGGAATCTTCGTTTGTGATTTTTCTTGATAATTGATGACATGACTGGATTGTATGTGTTGTAAGGAGTATGAATATGATTTTTAATTTGAATTTGGAGCAAGATTTCGAGCTAATCGGAAATTAGTATAGTCGCCGGAGTTCTTGATTTGTTTGCCGGATTTTTAGTTAGAACGATTGGGTTTTGACGATGTTTATACCCATGATTAGATCGTGTGATGGGGAATTGAAGCATGTAATCAGTTGTGAGTTTGGATTAGTTTTTTTGACTCGCCGGAAAGCGGCCGCCGCCGCCGCCGATGGAGTTGAGTTCGTTCGAAACAAACGATTCTGTAATGTTTTTGCATATGTTTGATTGGATTAAACGAAGTTGTGATGTTGCCATTGTTTTCCTGTACAAATCCGCGAGTTTTGGTGTGGGTATGGTTGCCGGAGACGGCGGGTTCGCCGGAACCGCCACCGGATTCCGGTGGTGTTCTTGGCGACCCGTTTGTGTTCTTGGCAACCCGTTTTGAAACCCTACCCGACCCGGTTTTGATTCTTCAAACCCTAATTTCGTTTTAGAAAACTGTTTCTGGGATTTTTATTTTAAAATTAATTCAAAAATAGTTTTATAATTCTAAAAATCATATCTTTGATTTAAAAATACATTTTATTATTCCGAAAATTTTTATAAATTCATAAATGTTTATTTAAATTCGAAAATTGATTAAATTTAATTATTTTAATTATTTTTGATTAATAGTTAATTTATTTAATTAATTGATTAATTCTTTTAATCAGTTAATTCTTAATAATTAATTATTAATTAGATTTAATTAATTAAAATTAAGTTTAATTATTTTCTAACTTGGTTCATTTATTTAAAAATAGTTTGAGCATTTAAAGAGTGTCAATTAATTTTATTAATTGATTTAATTGCATTTAAAATACTTATATTGGATTTAAAAATCCGATTTTTGATTTAAAAATTGTATGTGGCTTATTTAAATTCAAATAAGCTTTGTGTGATGTTTTAAAAATAGTTGTAAGTGCTATGTGATTCGTATGAGTTGTGTAATGTGCTTTATAGTCAGTATATGCCCGTACTAGGGCTAGTGTCTGAGTTTTAAATATCGTAAATTAGACCGGGCGTCCGATACGTAACCGGTCACTTGTTTAAATGTGTTATGTGAACAATGTGAATTATCTGTGTGAGTCATGCATGCGAATAAATTGTGTGGAGACTTGTTTGAGTAATTGGTTGTGTCTAATGTTATCACGAGGGGTAGATAGGATAGAAATTTGTCGGTTATGTTAGAAAGTGAGATTTACGAGGCCGTTGACTTGGATGTTGACTTTTTATAGTATGGGGATTGTCGTCAAGCAAGTTACGTGGATTACTTATGTGGTTGATTGCGATTGGTCTATCAGTTGAGATGTGGATGTTTATGCAACAGAGATATCGGTAAGATCGGTAAGTGCGTCGAAGTTAAGTTACGATCATTTATATAATATGAGGATTATACGTTGAAGACTAAGTACCGTCTCATGTTTGACTATCGAGGCTGGCACGTGGATTCGAAATGGTAAAAGCAGACTAGTGGCATTCGCAAGAGCGTTAAAGCAAAGAAGGACGGAAGTAGAGAATCGTGCGACAAGACAGAATAAGGAGGAAATCGTATTGTTTCAGCGTTACGAAATAGCTAAGGACCAGAGGCAAGTGTTTATACCCTTGCTTATTAATTAAGGGATATTATCTTGAATTATTAGTATGCATGTTGAATGCTTATTACTGAATTTTCAAATGTTGATTTCTTTGCATTGAATTGCAAGTATGTTATTTAATCTCGTAAATTGACGAGTGCTCTTTTATACCTTTTGAGTTTAGACTCATATTTTCATATTGATTGGAAAGATATACTTATTATATTGAAAAGCTTGAAGAGATAATTATGGGCCGTATACTAAGGCTTTCTTTTAAAAGACTTGATTTAAAAATGCTAAGTTGGAATATTACCAACCCTAGATGAGCAGGAACTTGTGAACCCTATGAGGGAAAACTTATTCTGAAATTCTGAAGTGGTGTTGCTTGCCCTTCAGGTATTCCGTTTTTCACCTTGCACCTATGCAAACCTTGTTATCCTTTCTTGTTAATGCGATCATCTGATCCATTCCCTGATTCGAATTCATATATGCTGTGCATGATTTAGTTTACTTCTTTCAAGCACAAGGCTTATCTATTATAAGTACATGTAAGAAGGACTTGAACTATTTCTGTCAGAAGTTGATAAACCCTTATTTTCTTCATTTATAAACTTCACCTTGAATTCTTCTTAAACTTGAACTTGACTCTCTTGTCATTTACCAGACTGGTAAACCTTTATTAATTCTTCCATAATGTGATGATTTGAACTATTGAGGCCATCTAGAGCCTGTTCTTTGAACCCTACTCTATATTGACTTGTTACCCTTTTCTGTTGATATCATATTGTCTGTTTCATATCAGATTCAATCTTGTTAAGCATGTTATTGTTTATTCTTTGAACCCTACTCTATATTGACTTGTTACACTTTCTGTTGATATCATATTGTCTGTTTCATATCAGACCTAACCTTGTTGAGAATGTCATTGTTTATTCTTCATTATATCCCAGTTGTTACATCGAACTCGTCGATGCTTATTATATTGTCACTTTTCATGTGCACCTCCCCATTTGTGTCGATCTCGTCGATACTAGATTATATTGTTATTCCTTAATGGATTCTTCATAATTGAACTGTTTCCTGGAACGTGAGTTTTCCAGCAATTGTTGTATTAGGTTGTCGATTCTTCCGACACCTGATCGTCGAAGTAAGGTTGTCAATTGTTCTGACACCTGACGTATATAATATAGGATTGGAAATGTTTTTTTTAATGGGCCATTTATGGTCGATGTAATTTAGGCCCAGATTGGCCTTGGATCCGTAGAGGACTATGCATGAGCTAGTCCGGGGTTGTTGCGTGGCTGGCCAGCAGCACAACCTTTGATTTGATAAATGTTAAAAATCCAATTCTAATATTAGTTCTTATTTCTGAGATGAGTTACATCCATATGTTTTGTACTTGTGAGTTATGACCTGATATTCAGGTTTATTCGTTGCGTAAAATTGTTGGTTGTTGATTAATAAATGGTGGTTTCAATCTTGCTGAAATCACTTACTCTTAATTCATTTGGATTCCAAATAGTCGAAATCCATTTCCTTGATTCCATTGGCAGTCGTGAGATATCTATCTTGATGAGTTTTATTCATACCGCATATCCAGTCGGTACCATGTTGAAGTCTTGAAGTGCGTTCTTTATTCCTTGACCGAGCGTGTTGGCTCATTCTTACCCCTTGATTATTCTAACCTTCCAGAGTTGTTGGTTTCAGAAAATGTTGTGAATAGATTTGTTATCTTCAAAACTAGTATTTTTATACAAACTATGGTCTTGAAGACGTATGAGTTATATTTATTTCATATGTTCTACTTACTATTGTAGATATTGTTGATTCGGTCATCGTAACGACCAATATAAATCTTTTGTGTTTTAAAACTATTCAGTTGAGAGAAACTGAATGAGAAATTGTGGTAAATTACCAAACTTAAATTGAAAGTTTTAAAGATTATAATTGTTCAAAAACAAAAGTTGTTATTTGAAAATCCAAAGTTTATTTTGGAAACCTTTCGTATTATATTTAATAATGCACTTGCTGAGCAATTCATTCGCTCATACTTGTTTTATTTATATATATTTTAGCCTGCCAGAAAGAAGGTGTATTGGCGAGAGTTGTCCGCGTAGCTGATCAGAGATGGGGAAAGATATTAGCGTAAAGACGTTTTGATCCAGAGCATTGGAGCTAGTGAGAGGTTTTGTATATAGATGTTTTCTATTGAATATTATATTGTATAAGATTAGTTGCCTGGTATACTTCTTATCGAAGTTATACTAGCGAATCAGAATTTTTGTAAAGAGAATGGTTGTAAGGAAGAAAGATTGTTGTAATGAAATTTTGGATTCTTGTTTCTAGCACTATAACCTTTAAAGATTCTTGGTAGAGTTGGGGTCACAGATATTATTATTATTGTGTTGATTTTATATTGAACAGGTCGTTTGGATTAAGAGTGCAGTGTGACGACCAAATCCTTTGACCCCGGATTTGGGGGCGTTACACTGTTGTTCTATAGACACAAAATGAAGCTCAATATCTCCTTCCTCCACATATTCCCTGATAGCACTTTGATTATCACAGAAAATGAAGCTGTCATGGAATGATGTACTGGGTTACCTGTCATAGCAATAGCACTTTGATTATCACAGAAAATAGGTATTTTAGAGTACCTTAACCCATAATCCAGTAATTGATTCTTCATCCACAGAATCTGTGCACAATAGCTACCAGCAGCAATATACTCCGCTTCTGCTGTGGATGTGGAAATTGATTTCTGTTTCTTGCTGTACCAAGAAACCAGTCTGTCACCTAGAAATTGACAGATTTCCTTGCTATCCCTGTAGATGATGGCCCTTTGGTTCCTTATGCTTAGATGATTGCTTTCTTTGCTTTCAATAATCAGCTTCCCTAGGATTTTGAACTCATCTGGCTTTGGTGGAGGATAAAATATCCTTGCAGTGTTCTTGCCCTTGGGTTTAACAGGTGATATTGGAGATATCCCTCTTGCATCCACATTCCTAAAGCATGAAGCTTGCCCTTTCTCATTTCTTGAATCTTGAAAGAGTCCATGCTGAAGGGGTTCTATTACATAAGAACTCTTGAACTGTGGCTCCCATTCCGTTGATGTTACAACCATGGCATTCGTTGATGGTTGATCCGTTGATGGATTTGAATTCTTTGCAGTTTCAGCAATATTCTTGACCCTTGCTTCTATGTTGGACCAATGATCTTTAATATGTTCTGCAAGTCTCATCCTCATAGAAGCTTCCTGAATCAGGTCAATACCATCCTTTTTCTTCTGTCCAAGCTCCCCCATTGCTAGTGGCTCATTTGGTAAGGAAATGGCTGGAACCAAAACCTTTGTGATTTGTATATCAAGCTCTTTAGATTTCGCTAGCTCCTTAGATTTCTCCCCCTTTTTGTTATCATCAAGTGAGATGATAGGGAGTCCTTGAGCTGCCAAAAGCTGGGTGAGTAGCTGTGTCTGTTTTTCCTGTTCCTTTTGCATGTGAGAAAGTGTAGCCTCAACTTTGTCCACTCTAGAGGAAAGAGTCTTCAAAGATGAGGACACTTCAGGTTCCTTGGAGAAAAACCTGTTCATCTTGGACACAGTTAGAAGAGGAAGCTTTTCATCTAGCCTCCTGTCAGTAGCATCCCTGAGGTTGCTAATGGAATCCTTGATTTCTGTAGCTTCAATCCTTGTCTGTAGCATCTATAGTCTTTGGATTTCCAGAGAATCCATGATGGCCTTGTAGAATTTCTTGTCCCTTGCATTTGCAGACTCATGAGCTAGATATGCCTCAGTGTATTGCCTTGAGATAGCAGCATCTAGAGTGCATTTTCCTTGCATATCCTGAGAAAGCCAGTTTGGTCTAGGAGGCACCACAGAAGTCCCAGTCTGTGAAGTAGTGGCCACCTGTAGATTTTCACCAAAGCTGTCCTCATCATCAGAAAAGTCAAAGTCTCCACTTGCTGCAGCTGTTGGAGATAGATTGGTCAAGGCATCCTTTGCTCTTTGCATTGATACAGTTGTATGAATTAGGTTTAGTGACCTCTCTGCCTCCACATTATCCTGTTGAGCCATAATTTGATAGGCTGGCACAGGGTGAGTAAAGGTCTCAGGATCCAGGGAAATACTATCCAGAGTTTGTTGATAATGCTCTTGGAAAGTAAGTTCCCTTTCTCCCTCATTGACCCTCATTAACTCACTAGCAATGGCTGCCTCCTCCCTTGCTGCTCCTATAGTCCCTTCTCTCTCTCCTCTATTTTCTTGCATCATGGGCTCCCCATGGCTCACACCCTCACCTTCACCTACTAAGGTGGAACCCTCAGTCTCTCCTTTTGCCTGGCTGGAAGAAATAGCCAGCCTCTCACTCTCATTCTCTCCTTTTGCCTGGCTGCAAGCCAGCCTCTCAATTTCACTCCCTCTCAAACCTAAAAGTGTTTCAACTACCACCAGGTCATCTACACTAGTTGTGGAAACAACTTGATTTGCAATAAGGGGTGTAGAATGACCTATCAACGGAATGGTAGTTTGAACTGTCAACGGTATGGATACCGTTGATGGAGAAACACTTGTCAACGAAAGAGACTGTTTCGTTGATGAAGTCAATAAAGCACTTTGAGAAAGTGAAATTACAGTAGAATCTATGGTGATTGATTTTAGAGATTGGTCCACAGATCCTCTTGCAACTTCAGAAAAAGTTGGTTGATGGCCCAACAAATCACTTAACAAGTGATGGCCACCAGCTTCAGAGTGGGGCTTCTCCAAGATAAGAGTTAGAGAATCAGGAATAGATGAATGGATCATGTCCACATCTAAAGACTGAGTTGGTGAATTTGATGGAGATAGTTCAAGGTTGATGTTTAGAGAATGGGACTGTAACCCCAGAGTAATAATAGGGGTTACATCAAACTGAATTTATGAAACTGGAAGTGTTGCTTCCAGAGTGTGTGCACCCTGTGTACCCTTGGATTTTTGCTTCACTCTCCTTTGGTATTGGGAAAATGTAGATTGTGGGCTTGAAGTGTCCCTTACCCTCTTGGAGTGTGCTCTTGGAGGAGAGCTTGTTTCAATAATCACATCCTTTTGGGAGGATGCAACTAGACTTGTGTTTAAATCCATTTTACTCATTGTGCCTTGTTGGGAAGACACAATGGGGCTTGGTTGGGACACACTATCCTTTCCTTCCTTATTCTTGGGGTTTCTTTGATGTTCACCCCTTCCCTCACCTCTTACAGCTCCAGAATCACTCCCCTTAGGTTGTGAAGTAGTTTTTGCAATAGGTGCCTTTTGAGAAGCACCTGAGGTTGGCTTTGAGGATTTCTTAGATTTAGGTTTTGCTGCTTGGGCAGGAGCCTGTTGGGACATAGCTACAGACTCCATAGCAACATTGGTAGGGGAAATAATAGAAGTAGCAACTATACTAACAGGGTTAGAAGAAGTTACCTCAATGATGGGCAGATACACCACTGGGACATCACCATTGTGGTTAAGTCTCAGGATATCTGTCAAAACCCTCTTCTCTTGCACAAAACACTCAAACCTGGAAACAGGGTTAGAGATAACTAATGGTGCTGGACTAACATGGTTAGCCAACATCATCAGAAACCGAGCATAATAGATATTCTTTTTCCTATTTGCCTTATCACCCAACTTAGCACCAATTTCATACATAAGTTGGGTGCTAAAGTTATAATATCTATCAGTTAGGAGCATTGTTAAGAGAATTAACATGGAATTAGTTAATGCATCAAAATTACTAATTTTGCCAGAAAATACCTTTATGAATGCATCAGCTAAGTAACTGTATTCTCTAACCAAACCTCTCCTAATAATCTTACCCAAATTATCAGTAGGCAATGAGTAGTTTATAGAATTTAGCATGTTAACAATTTCAGTGTTTGTAGGCAAAGCATTACAGTTATTTTCAGGAATATGTAGACATGCTTGCAATACATCAGAATTAACTATATACTCATTACCTTGGATGGTGAATTGCAAAGTGCAATTTGTCCCACTATACTCACATGAGGTCCAAATCTCCTCGATTATCTCATTGTAGAGTGGTGTAGAGTGAAACATTGCATAGCTCAACTTTCAATTCTTCATGAAGTCCATCATCTTGAAAAAGATGCTGTTCGGGCTTTCCTTGACAACAAAGGGGATGGAGTTGTTTTTCTCATAGATAAACCCTCCAGCAGACATAAGCTTGACTATGGGTGCCATTGTTGAGTGTAGAATAGCTTCGAACTGAATTGCTTGTTAGAGAGAAGAAGAAAGAAAAGCCTTTGGAATTTTTTAGAACAGGTAAAAAAGAATTAAAGAAAATAGAATTTCTTAAATACACCCCCAAAAATTCTCAGAAATTAAATCCAACAATCAATGTAAATTACTGGATTGGCTTAAAAAATATAACCGTTACCTTTAAAGTATTACCATGATTTATACTTACAGGGGTGTATGTATAGATCGTGGTAACGGACGTGTCAAATTTCAACGGTTCAGATTAATTTCGCTAAATCAACGAATCAGGATTGGGCGGTTAACGTCCCGTCTTATTTCGTTGATAAAGCTGCGCTTCGTTGATATAAAAGAGCTATCAACGAAACACCCAGAAAAATGCTAAGACTGTCAACGAAATGGTTCGTTTCGTTGACATAGTAATTTTGACTTAGACAAAATTTTACTTTTTCCTGAGAAAATTAATTCACAGAAAAACATAGCAAATTTCAGGCTGCATTTTAACTTGTAAACATCTCAAAAATAATTAAGAGAAATTTAGCATACCTAGGTCACTTACTAATCTTGAGAATGTTGATTCATCAAGTGGCTTGGTAAAGATGTCTGCAAGTTGTTGTTCACTTGGAACAAAATGTAACTCCACAGTACCATTCATAACATGTTCTCTAATGAAATGGTACTTGATGTCAATGTGCTTGGTCCTTGAATGCTGCACTGGATTCTCAGTAATGGCAATGGCACTAGTGTTGTCACAGAAAATAGGAATTTTCTCAACTCTTATTCCATAATCAAGTAGTTGATTTTTCATCCATAAAATCTGTGCACAACAACTTCCAGCTGCAATATACTCAGCCTCAGCTGTGGAGGTAGAAACTGAGTTTTGTTTCTTGCTGAACCATGAGACAAGCTTGTTTCCTAAGAATTGACAGGTGCCAGTTGTGCTTTTCCTGTCAATTTTACATCCTGCAAAATCTGCATCTGAATAACCAATTAGTTCAAAGCCAGATTCTCTAGGATACCAAATGCCAAGGTTTGGTGTTCCTTTGAGATATCTGAAAATTCTTTTAATAGCAACTAAATGGGATTCCCTAGGATCAGCCTGAAATCTAGCACATAGACATGTAGCAAACATAATATCAGGTCTACTAGCTATTAAATATAGAAGTGAGCCTACCATGCCTCTGTAACTTGAAATGTCCACAGATTTTTCCTTAGTATTCAATTCAAGTTTGGTGGCAGTAGGCATGAGAGTTTTGGCAGGAGAGCATTCCATTAAGTTAAATTTCTTTAATAAATCATGAATATATTTTGTTTGACTAATGAAAATACCTTCTTTAACTTGCTTCACTTGGAGACCAAGAAAGTAAGTTAATTCTCCCATCATGCTCATTTCATATTTACTTTGCATAAGCTTGGCAAACTTTTGACAAAGTTTCACATCTGTAGACCCAAAGATTATGTCATCTACATAAATTTGAACAAGTATAGTAGAGCCATTCACAACCCTGTGAAACAGAGTTTTATCTACAGTACCTCTAGTGAAGTGATTCTCAAGGAGGAACTGTGAAAGTGTGTCATACCAGGCTCTAGGTGCTTGTTTCAAACCATAGAGTGCTTTGAGGAGGAAGTATACATATTCTGGAAAATCATCATCTTCAAAACCAGGAGGTTGACTTACATACACCTCCTCTTCCAATTCCCCATTCAGAAAAGCACTCTTCACATCCATTTGATAGACCTTGAAATTGGCATGGGCTGCATAGGCTAGGAAAATCCTTATTGCTTCTAGTCTTGCAGGAGCAAAGGTTTCGTCAAAATCAATTCCCTCTTCCTGTGAATAGCCTTTTGCAACCAATCTAGCTTTGTTCCTTGTGACTATGCCATTTTCATCCATCTTGTTTCAGAACACCCATTTTGTGCCTATGACACTCCTGTCCTTAGGCTTGGGCACCAGCTTCCAAACATTGTTCCTCTCAAATTGGTTTAACTCCTCTTGCATAGCTAAAACCCAATCTGGATCTAGAAGTGCATCCTCAACTTTCTTTGGCTCATCTTGAGACAGAAAGCTGCTATATAGACATTCCTCTTGAGTTGCTCTTCTAGTTTGGACTTTTGAAGAAACATCACCTATAATAAGTTCAAAGGGATGATCTTTAGTCCATTTCCTTGAGGGAGGAAGATTTGATCTTGACGAGGTAGCTTCATGATCATGATTGCCTTGATTGGATAATTGTCCTTGAGAAACTCCCCCTGAGTTTGTTGTCCCTAATTGATCACTTCTAGAAGCATTTCTGTGATTGTCAACGGTATGACCATTTTGGCTGTCAACGAAATGCTCATTTTGACTGTCAACGAATCCTCCATTATGACTGTCAACGAAATGACCATTTGGTCTGCTAGCATCTATTCTTTTCAATCTCAATGCAACAATTTCATCTTCACTGCTACTTTCATCTGTGCTAGATACAACAACTTTAGGTTGTTTCTCAATAGCCTTAACATGATTCACTTGATCTCTTTCCTCATTTTCAAAAGAATGACTTTCATGGAAACCTTCATCACAGAGACCTTGAATTTTGAGATCATCAAAAACAACATGTACAGATTCCATAACAATGTTGGTTCTGAGGTTATAGACTCTGTAAGCTTTCCCTGCTGCATATCCCACAAATATTGCTTCATCTGCCTTTGCTTCAAATTTCCCCAAATGCTCAGCTTGATTCCTCAAAACAAAGAATTTGCATCCAAAGACATGAAGAAAATCCAATAGTGGCTTCTTTCCTTTGAGTAGTTGATAAGGGGTCATTCCCTTGGCCTGATTAATCAAAGAAATATTTTGAGTGAAGCAAGCTGTGTTAACTGCCTCAGCCCAAAAATAAGTTGGTAACTTTGATTCATCTAGCATTGTCCTTGCAGCTTCAATAAGTGTTCTGTTTTTCCTTTCAACTACACCATTTTGCTGTGGTGTCCTTGCTGCTGAAAACTCATGCAAAATACCATTTTCTTCACAGAACACCTTCATACTTGAATTCTTGAATTTTGTCCCATTGTCACTCCTAATCCTTCTTACTTTGAAATCAGGATGATTGTTTACCATCTTGATGTGATTGATAATGATTTCACTTGCCTCATCTTTTGAGTGTAAAAAGAAGGTCCATGTAAATCTAGAAAAATCATCAACAATCACAAGACAGTATTTCTTCTTTGAGATAGACATGACATTTACAGGGCCAAACAGATCCATATGAAGTAATTCAAGCTTATGGACAATTGATGACTCTGTCTTGCTTTTGAATGATGCCTTCTTTTGTTTCCCTTTTTGACAGACATCACACAAACCATCCTTGGAGAACTCCACTTGTGGAATTCCTCTAGCAAGATCTTTCCTCACCAAATCATTCATAACTTTAAAATTCAGATGAGATAATTTCTTGTGCCATAGCCAACTTTCATCCTTGCTTGCCTTGCTGAAGAGACAAGTGATGGTGTCTGGACTTGTGCTACAAAAGTCAGCAATGTACACATTCCCTCTTCTGAATCCAGTCATTACCACATTGTTGTCTCCTCCTTTAGAAACAACACAGGCTTCTTTAGAAAAAGTAATTAAAAATCCTTTGTCACAAAGTTGGCTGATACTAAGCAAATTGTGCTTAAGACCATCCACCAACGCAACCTCATCTATGATGACATTCTCTTTTGAAATCAAGCCATATCCCTTAGTGTAGCCTTTGCTGTCATCTCCAAAAGCAATACAAGGGCCAGCTCTTTCCTGAAACTCTGTGAGCAGGGTAGAATCACCAGTCATGTGTCTTGAACAACCACTATCCAAGTACCAAAGATTCCTTTTGTCTCCCTGCACACAACAAAACCAAATCAAGTTGATTTTGGTGCCCAAGTTTCCTTGGGTCCTGTTTTGTTAGCCTTTGCTTTTCCTTTTATTTTATTTTTCACCTTGGGCTCAGATTGATTTAAATCAATCTTTACCCTTGGTGTTGATTTCTGAGGGTTGCTCACATTTTCATTCACAACATGCATAGTTGGAGGAACAAACATGTTATTCATATTCCATGGCATTTGTGGCACATTAAACATATTCATGTATGGACTAGGCACAAATGGCATGCTGGCATATGGATTTTGAAATTGTGCATATGAGGCAAACATGTTAGGCATAATAGGCATTGTAGGCATAGAACCATTCATTGCAGGCTTAGACATTTTCACTTTAGCAGTCTTCTTAACAGAATTGCAGTTAGTAGATAAATGACTAACACTTCCACAATTGACACATGTCTTTCTAGGAGCATATTTATCAGGTGTGTAATTGTTGTGTTTGTTAATCCCTACTTTGCCATTCCTGTTATTCTTTTTATTTCCCTTAGCCTCAACTTGAACATTCTCTAACTTATCTTTCAATTGCTTGTTGGACAAGTGACCTACATTAGCTCTCTCAACAGGCTTCTCAACTTTCTTTGATTTACTAGACTCACCTTGAACAAAGTTCTTGGTGACAGGACCATACTTGTTATTAAGTCTAGTGAGTTCTTCTTTTCTTTTCTCTGTCAACGAAACAGCTTGATCGGTTGATGGTTCATCTGTCAACGAAACATTGCATTCCGTTGACATATCAACCTTCAACAAATGATCGTTGTTGTTTGTTGACTCTGTTTCTGATTCTAAGGTTTCACCAACATACCCTAGCTTCTCTTTGTTCTTTTTCCATGATTGTTCACAGAAATATTCCATACATTGAACATTAATGATGTTGTTAGCAACATTCCTGGCATCTTTCCATTTAGCAATCACACTTTGTTCTATTTCAAGTTGTGTTTTAAGAATTTCTTCCCTTTCTAACACGTTCTCAAGTTCCTTCTTAGCATCCCTACTAACACACCTCATTTTCTCAAAATCAATGAGCTGTGCTTCTAACATTGCATTCCTATCACTTAAGAGCAAATTAGTCTCTTTTATTCTTGAATTCTCTTTGGTAAGTGATTTAAGAGTAACACGTAAATTATATAGTACAGTAGACATTTCATTTACTGCACTATCGCATTCCTCTTTAGAGAGCTCGGAAAGATTAGTAATTGTTACCTGGTTGCTTGAGGAGCTTGCTTCCTGCTCATGATTGTTAGCCATAAGAGCCAAGTTGACATACTCAACATCATCATCAGAATCTTCACCATTACCAGCCCAATCATACTCCTGAGACATGAAAGCCTTTTCTTTTTGCTTGAGAAGTTCAAAGTATTTCTTTTTATAATCAACAGGCTCAAATTTCCTGTTGCCCTTCTCAACCTTGGGCTTTCTGCAGTCCCCAGCAAAGTGACCAAGCATTCCACAATTGAAACATTTAGATTTAGACTTTTCAATCCAGTTACTTTTGCTGGGTTGAAAGTCTCTCCTTGGTGACCTAGCTTCTGAGTTTCTCTTGAACTTGAACTTAGAGAATTTTCTTGACAGAAAAGCAATGTGTTCATCAATCTCATCTAAGTCATCCAAGTTGACTGGTTCTGGTTCTTCTTCTTCTGTCATCTTGCCTTTACCCTTGCTAAAATCACTCCTACAACTAGCTCGACTAGTTGTTGCCTTTGCAGCTTCTTCATTGTCATCTTCCAGTTGGTTCACAGATGCAATCAATGCAATAGATCCACCTTTCTTCTGTACCCTTTCAATTTCTTCATCTTGCTCCATTTCCAACTCATATGTCTTCAAGGTTCCATAAAGCCTTTCAAGAGTGTAGTCTTTGTACTCTTGAGTGTTCCTGAGAGAAACAGTCATAGGCTTCCATTCTTTTGGAAGAGCTCTAAGAAATTTAAGGTTTGAATCCTTGGTTTGATAGATCCTCCCATACAACTTTAATCCATTCAAAAGCTTCTGAAACCTACTAAACGTGTCATTTAGGGTTTCACCAGCTTTAAAATGAAAATGCTCATATTGTTGTATGAGGAGCTGCATTTTGTTTTCCCTAACTTGCTCAGTTCCTTCATAGAGAGTTCTAACAGTGTCCCATACTTCTTTGGAGGTTGTACAGTTTATGACAATGTCAAACATCTCTTGCTCCAAACCATTAAACAGAATGTTCATGGTTCTTTTATCTTTATGGACTTCTGCAACATCTTCAATAGTCCATTCTGAGACAAGTTTTGGAATTTCCACATCAGGAGCATCATCTGGCACTCCAACTCTAGATGCAAACTTCATGGGAACGTGTGGACCTTTCTCAATGCAGTCTACATACCTCTCATCCATAGACATGAGATGTAAATGCATCTTTACTTTCCAGTGAAAGTAATTGTCCTTATCAAGAACTGGTATCTTTACACCTGCATCCTTCTTCACCATGGTTACTGTTTTTGGTCTTGATCTTTAAACTTCTTGTATGTTAGAAGCTCGCTCTGATACCAATTGTTAATCCCAAATGACCTAACAGAATTGTAGAAGGGGGGGGGGGTTGAATACAATTCTTTGATATTTCTCAAACTTAAAAACAACTTACAAATTAAAACTGAACTTATAAAATAAAAACCACAAGCACTTAATAATTTCAGTTGGATTGTTTGATGATCCAACTGAAGTGATTTTTATTGCGGAAATAATCTGTGACACAAAAGTACACAGCTGCTCAGTTACAATAATGTAGAGAAGAAAAATGCTCTCAAAAATAGCTAATACAATCTATTTGTTTTTTCTTCTACCTTCCTAAAGTAACTGCTACACTTGGTTATATAAACCCAAGTTTACAACTCTATTTTTGGCTACACTAAAAGTACAATGAGTAACCGCCAATAGTTTGCTTTTCATCCCTTTGTCCAGTGGTCCTTGGAGATATTTGCTTTTGTCTTCATGCTTATTATGATCACTCCCAAGAGCCCAATTGGAAACTGGGATGTTTCCTTATTCCCCATGTCCATTTTAATGGTTTCCAATGCAAAGTACACTTCCACATCACCTTTAGATCTGTTCAGTAAACTGTCACTATCACTTTGTCAACTATTCAGAAAAGCAATAATGATTCGTTGATAGCAGGGAGATGTGTTTCGTTGATAGCTTTATTCTTCATTTCGTTGATGAGTAAATTCCATATCGTTGATAGGATAATCTTCATTCCGTTGACAAGTCTTCACTTAGGCAAAATTACAAGGCATGAGATATTTACAATTAACCAACCTATTTTGCCTATCTAGTACTTAGTCAACATGACTTAGAAAACCTATCCAATATCTACAATGAAATGCATATCAAACTAGAAGTATTGTACAGTGCAATTGCTACATCACTCATTTCGTTGATGAGCTACCTGTCAACGGATTGCTGCAAAGCATACCATTCCGTTGACAGCTACAAAATGACTTTACACAAATTCTACTAAGTGTTTTATGTTTATCATCAAGAACAACATATTCCTAACAAAATTTTCACAGATGAATAAAATTTGAGTCTAACCAGTATCTCTAGTCGAAACCAGAGATCATTCCAAGTTCATTTACCAGTCTTGTAAATGTAGCTTCACTCAAAGGCTTGGTGAAGATATCTGCAAGCTGTTGTTCTGTAGACACAAAATGAAGCTCAATATCTCCTTCCTCCACATGTTCCCTGATAAAGTGATACCTTATGCTGATGTGCTTGGTCATGGAATGTTGTACTGGGTTACCTGTCATAGCAATAGCACTTTGATTATCACAGAAAATAGGTATTTTAGAGTACCTTAACCCATAATCCAGCAATTGATTCTTCATCCACAGAATCTGTGCACAATAGCTACCAGCAGCAATATACTCTGCTTCTGCTGTGGATGTGGAAATTGATTTCTGTTTCTTGCTGTACCAAGAAACCAGTCTGTCACCTAGAAATTGACAGCTTCCACTAGTGCTCTTTCTGTCAATCTTACAGCCTGCAAAATCTGCATCAGAGTAACCAATTAACTTAAACTCAGATTCTCAAGGATACTACAAACCCAAGGTTATGGTTCCTTTGAGATATTTGAAAATCCTCTTTACAGCTGTTAGATGAGGCTCTCTGGGATCTGCCTGAAATCTTGCACAAAGACAGGTTGCATACATGATGTCTGGTCTACTTGCAGTCAGATAAAGAAGAGACCCTATCATGCCTCTGTAGTTTGTCATATCTACTGAAGTTCCTGTATCTTTGTCTAGCTTTGTTGCAGTTGCAATAGGAGTTGTTGCAGATGAACTATCAAGCATACCAAATTTCTTGAGAAGATTTCTGGTATATTTTGCTTGATTGATAAAAATCCCATCATCTGTTTGCTTTACTTGCAAGCCTAGAAAATAACTAAGCTCTCCCATCATGCTCATTTGATACCTGGACTGCATAAGCTTGGCAAATTTCTTACAGAGTTTGTCATTAGTAGACCCAAAAATTATGACATCCACATAGATTTGAACTAAGAGCAAATCATTACCAGTGTTGAAATAGAACAAGGTTTTATCAATTGTACCTCTAGTGAACCCACTTTCTAAAAGAAATTGAGCCGGAGTTTCATACCATGCTCTAGGTGCCTGCTTTAGTCCATAAAGTGCTTTGTCAAGCCTGTAGACATAATCTGGATGCTTGGGGTCCACAAACCCTGGTGGTTGTTCAACAAACACTTCTTCTTCAAGTTTCCCATTGAGAAAAGCACTCTTCACATCCATCTGAAAGACTTTGAACTTCTTGTGAGCAGCATATGCTAGAAAAATTCTTATGGCTTCCAATCTTGCAACTGGAGCAAAGGTTTCATCATAATCAATTCCTTCCTGTTGTGAATACCCTTTTGCCACAAGTCTAGCTTTATTCCTTGTAATTACTCCCTCACTGTCAGTCTTGTTTCTGAAAACCCACTTTGTACCAACAATAGACCTGTTTTTAGGTCTAGGTACAAGTCTCCATACTTCATTTCTTTCAAATTCATTCAACTCTTCCTGCATAGCTGTTATCCAGTTGGCATCTTGAAGAGCTTCTTCCACTTTCTTAGGCTTTGTTTGAGATATGAATGCATGAAACAAACATTCATTTGTTGTGGCACTTCTTGTTTTCACACTTGCATCTGGATTTCCAATTATCAGATCAGGTGTATGAGCCTGAGTCCATCTTCTTGCTGTAGGTAAGTGGCTTCTATCATCATTATTAGATCCTCCCCCATGATCCATGCTTTCCTGATTTTCTTGTTGACCATCTGCATTCTCTGAGGCTCCCCCTCAGTTGGACTGCTCAGTGTTTGAACTTTCAGAGTTTGTATTAGATTCTTCAGCTGACTCACTTTCTGAATGTGAGTCATCATTCTGAGATGTTGCTGAAGTACCTTCATGCTCCCCCTCAACTGGTTCTCTATTTTCTTCTGTCTGAGAAATTTCCTCAGTGTTTACCAGTAGAGGATCAGAGTATGCTACATCAGAGTTTGTTGGATTTGCTTCGTCAGAGTTTACATCTTCATTTTCAAAGCGTAGTTGATCATGATTTTCTTCATCTTCAATTCCAGTTATTTTCTTGTCATCAAATGACACATGTATAGATTCCATGATCACTTTAGTTCTCAGATTATAAACTCTGAATGCTTTAGTTGATAGTGGGTATCCAACAAAAATTCCTTCATCTGCTTTTAAATCAAACTTGGTCAACTGTTCAGGATGAGTTTTCAACACAAAGCATTTGCACCCAAAAATATAAAAATATTTCAGGTTTGGTTTCTTATTCTTCACCATCTCATATGGTGTTTTCCCATGCATGTTGATCAGTGTTGAATTTTGAGTAAAACAAGTAGTTTGAACAGCTTCTGCCCAGAAATAAGTTGGCAATTTTGCTTCATCAAGCATTGTTCTGGAAGCTTCGATTAAAGTTCTGTTCTTTCTTTCAACCACTCCATTCTGCTGTGGAGTTCCTGGTGCAGAAAATTCTTGCTTCACTCCTCTTTCTTTGCAAAATTCTTCCATTGTTGCATTTCTGAATTCAGTACCATTATCACTCCTGATAATTCTCACTTTAAACTGTGATCCTTTGTCCAGCAGCTTCACATGTTCCATCAGAATTAAGGCAGTTTCATCCTTCTTTACTAGAAAGTACACCCAAGTGTATCTTGTATACTCATCAACAATGACTAGATCATATTTCTTTCTGCCTAGTGACATTACATTTACTGGACCGAATAGATCAACATGAAGAAGATGATAAGGCTCCACAACTGAAGATTCAGATTTACTCTTGAAAGATGACTTCCTTTGCTTGGCCTTTTGACAAGAATCACACAGACCATCTAAGCTGAGTATTGACTTTGGAAATCCCCTTACAAGATCTTTTTGAATTAGCTCATTGATGTTGTTCAAGTTTAGATGAGAGAGCTTCTTATGCCATTTCCAACTCTCTTCATTAGACACTTTTGCAGACAGACACACAGCTTTTCCTTCAGAGTTTGTTACCAAACTTGCTTCATAGATATTATTCCGTCTGTGTCCAACTAGAACAACTTTCCCTGTAGATTTGCTGATAACCTCACAATATTCAGGTTGAAAATCTACATGGTAACCTCTGTCACAGATTTGACTCACAGATAGCAAGTCATGCTTGAGTCCTGGGACTAGAGCTACATCGGTGATGATGACACTTCCAAGATTGATATTGCCATATCCCATAGTACGTCCTATGTTGCCATCTCCATAGGAAACTTTTGGTCCAGCTTTCTCCTCATAATCTGATAGCAGGGCTTTATTTCCAGTCATGTGTCCTGAACATCCACTGTCCAAGACTAGGGTACTTTCCCTTATGCCCTGCAATCACAAACAATTACAAAGAGTTAGATCTAAGGATCCAAACTTGCTTGGATCCTTTGGCTTTCTTAAGATTGTTAGCTTTTGCAGCGGAATTCTTATCAACAGAGTTTAAGCTAAGAGTATCAGAGTTTACACTTGCAGAATCAACTTTAACCCATTTCAAATTTGGCTTCAACTCATAATAGTTGTGATAAATGGCATGATAATTCTTACAAGTGTAATAACCCGAATTTTTTGGTAAAATTTAAAACTTTTCTTATTATGATTAAGTGCATCAGTGAATAGTGAATTTGGTGGATGAATAGTGATTTTGAGGG
Organism: Heracleum sosnowskyi; assembly: GCA_030848705.1. Taxonomy (NCBI): domain Eukaryota; kingdom Viridiplantae; phylum Streptophyta; class Magnoliopsida; order Apiales; family Apiaceae; genus Heracleum; species Heracleum sosnowskyi. Next base: position 107,533,432 of record CM061239.1, read on the forward strand.
TTAAGAAAATTTTTCATGCCACCTATGTACGAGACGTAGTGTGGATATTCCAAAGTCATATTAGTGATCTACGGAGTAAATAAGTGAATGCAAAGACGATCGGAATTCAGAAATTCCAAATTTTATTTTGGTGTAATATTCGACCGGGCAGCGAATTATATATTATTATATTCAAGAAATGAGATATGAAAATTGAGGATGTGAGGATTTAATATTTTGGAACTTTATTATTTTATTAAAGTCGATTTAAGGATTCGATTGTTGGAATGAATAGTGAATAGTTACTATTCACTGCGAGAATCGCGTAGCGTTTTATTCGCTCTTTTTGGAAAATATTTTGAATCGTTTCAAGAGGAACAAGGCAACATTTACATGATTAAATATAGACATGGAAGTAACATGTAACAAGATTAATTCGAGGAATGCAACATTTGGATCATCCATGTGAAAGGAAACGAATCAGTAAAGCAAACCAGTAAAGTTACTTTATCTCAACCAGTGCATGTTTGACAAGTGTCGCAAGAAGAAGGCATCAAGGTGATGACTCACCACTTATACAAAATATCAGAATTTTGATTGATTAACCAAGATAAAGAAAAGAAAAAGAAAGAGAAGAACTCTCTTCTCCCCCATTCTGCCCAGCAAAAGCATCAAGGAACGAAAAATCCATAACTCCATTTTTATCCATCCTTAAATCACCAAATTTTAACCATATCTTCTCCACTCCATGGGCAACATTCGTTCAAAATTTCATGGCCAACAAAGGAGAGTAGCCTAGTCAAATCGCTTCCCCAAGTCGGAGAACAGAAACTGCCCTGCTTTTCCAGTTTCGACCACTCACCTTAGAAAGCCAATAAGTCGAGTTTCAAGCATCCCCTAATGATGAGGTAGGACTCAAAAGAACGCCCTTGAAGAGTAGAAGGTGTGGTAAAAAGTTGAGAACCAAACTCTTGTTTTTCGATTTTATATGGATTTTACAAAGTAACGATGAATAGTAACTTGTATTTTGTTTTGTTTTTGGATATTGAGTTTGTGGCTTCCAAAGGTTGTATTAAGCAAGGATCTAAGTTTATATAGGTGCATTGGAAGTAAACAAGCTTGGAGGAGGTATGAACCTTGAACCCTTGAATGTATTAAGTGATTTTTGAAGCTTTAATGGTGTAAAAGCATGCTTATGATCTTAGTAGCTATGATTGGGCTTTGTTATAAGTTATATTGAGTTTTAAGAACGTAAAGGCATTGCTTGGCCTCAGTTCTTGGTTGAATAAGATGTATATGTTGAGTGGAGTGATCGATATGCATTTTGGATGATTTGAAATTTGGGAATATCCGAGTTATAGCCGTCGTAATGCCAATTTGATTTAAGGCTGTTTTGAGCAAGAATTGCGAACTGGTCTTGGAATATTTTTGGGCAACATTGACAATGAACATGTAGGGCTTGTTTTAAGGTTTGTTTTGATATAAAGATCATGTCGATACGATTTACGGTTTAAGAGAAAAGTGAGTTTTAGTAAACGTCGTTCGGAGGAACAACCCCTCTCTGGTCAGTCACTTTGAGGCTATATTTGGACCACTTAGAAGCCATATTAAAATGTGAAACTTTGAGGAATAATACTAGAGATAGTTAGAAAGGCTCACGAAAACGATTCGGATTAAAAAGATTATTTTTCGATTTTATAAAAATGTTTTAGTCGAGGTCGCGCAAGTGAAAACCACTGAAAACAAGACTTAGAAACCAAGGTTCCAAATGGTTAAGTATAACTTGGATTTGATGATGGATTTCGAACCAAACTTATGATATAAGTATTTGACGAATAACATGGACTTAGTGTGACGCTAGAGCGAGCAAGTAACGCCTTGGTTGTATTTCGCTTACGTGTTTAAGCATTGAGTTATAAGTGGTTTATCGAGGGGATTAACCGTGTGTTTTCGTTTGACTTTGTCTAGATTGTCCGGCATCGTCGCGAACCCCTATCACTTCTCGAATATCAGGCAAGTTTACTAAACCTTACTCTATTGTTCAGAGTAGGTATATTTTCAAATATTCAATACTTGTGTATTCCCAAGTTATATATATCAAATCTTTGTTGTGAGTATTGTGGCAAGTTTCCTAAATCTATACTTTGAAGTATTGATTATATATTACTGCTGTTGCCATGTGTGGAGTTATACAGTTTTGCGATACATGTTATATATCGTGTTAAATAGAATTTGACTTTTGGATATTATACGAGCTGTGAGATAATGTACTTATGAACCGGGATACCTTGTAGCTCTATAGATAAGAGCATGTTTATTGTTTCGACTCTAGACCGGGAGTCGATATTTGTGTTATATAGATTGTCGTGGAAACCCGGAGGGATTCCAGCGGCAGAGTACTATTCATCTTGAAGAATATTATTATTAAATATTAATTATATTTCTAGAAAGTATTAATTACCTGGAAATGATTTGAGGAATGTTATTTAAATATTACCTCATTCGAAGGTTATTATTTGAAAATGATTTGGTAACTGGCTTATAAGCTAGATATGGGATATCAGCTATAAGCCAGGGCTTTATATTTGCCCTAGGATAAGGGCGTGTGATTTTCTTGAAAGATCAGAAGTGATTATATTTTGTATATGATAAAGGTTATTTTCCGATAAAGATATCGGGTACTGTTATTCGAGGATTTACTATTTATATTATGTATGAATATTCATTTGAGGATTATCGACTTACAGAATATCATTTATATTCATTTGAGGATTATCGACTTACAAAATATCATTTATATTCATTTGAGGATTATCGACTTACAGAATATCATTTATGTTCATTTGAGGATTATTGACTTTAAGAATATTATTTATTAATATTCATTTTAAGAATATTATTTATTAATATTCATTTGAGGATTATCGACTTACAGAATATCATTTATATTCATTTGAGATTAATTATTTAATGAAGATTATTTTCGAATATTCATTTGAAATTTATTAATTAATGAATATTATTTTGAATAGTCATTTGAGGCTTAATTATTTAATAAATATTATTTTCAAATATTCATTTGAGGATACTTACTTAATGAATATTATTTCAAATATTCGTTTAAGGCTACGTATTTAATAAATATTATTAATTATTTTCAAATCAAAAAGAGGTTCCCAAAACAATGTTTTTCCATTTAAATCTGTCTTTTAAAGGGGATTTAAATGCTCGCTCAACTATCAAAAATATGGGAAACCTGATTTAAGTGACTACTACTCTTTTTAAACTCTCAATTCAAAAACTGTCAAGAGACGGATATTTTTCGGAACAATGTAATTGTTGCAAGTCAAATATTGTGTTACCACCTCAACGATCGAGGGGTAAATTCATGGAACAAGTCGATATCCATTAACAAGCCTAGCTTGGGAAATATTGGGGAATCTTCCTTTACAACCTAGATATAACTACTTAGTGGAGTCGTATCAACAAGTGTTACACTTGGGGAAAGGAGGACGACCTTTACGTTTCAGAGTCATGGATTTCATCTGAACTAGGAGTGGTGTAAGTGGTCCAGTTGCGATTGACCCATCCAACTTTTATGGCCTCAAATGGGCCGGGAGGTCACTGGAAGGCGGTAGACAATGTCAGACCGTCGTGATTCTTCCATCTACATGTAGAAAACATATTTGAGCGGTGCGACCTGCTACTGATCATAGCAAGGTTAGGCACAGCAGGCGCGGTAGCAACTCCAGTATTAGTTCATCATCCAATTTGGATATTCCTGCAACATGTATTGGGGTGATGAACCAATCGTGTTGGCAGGGGGTCGAAAAGTGTTTGGAAATGAAGTGTCAATAAATTCTTGCAACTTCATCTTTTATTTTATGAGTATGACTCTGATAAAACCTGATTAAGGATATATATACCTAAGTGGATTTTGGGTTATGGAAATATTATATTAATTTTCCTCGTAACTTCCTCTTTTATATCATATGACTCTGTGGATACCTTACATAACATGAGTTATGGTAAGGGAGTTGTTTATACTGAATCATCTTATAACTTCTTTTAAGTTATGTGTTGATATTCTGCTTACATAGCAGATATTTTTGGAAGAGTTATATTGGTTTACTTTGAAACCTTATCTTTTATATTATACTAGAACTTTGTTCCTAATATAGCAAAAGCTTGCAGAAATATTATGAAATGATATTTGAAGTACATTAATGGTACTGTTTTTGGGAATACATTCCGATAAGGAAATAATTTCAGTATCGAGATATTTTGACAAATTATTGTCTTATACCCGCTTTATTCTGGGTTGAGTTAAAGGCAGGATTATGCCATATTTCTTTTATTACCTTGCTGAGCTATCGCTCACTCTTGCTATTGTTTTATATATATTATATAGCAGCGAAGCAGGATGCCAATGGGACGGCACATACCCCGCAAGGCGTTTCCATAAACAGTTTCTAGCAGTGATCCCGAAGAGTAGTACGAACCAATCGAATCAGGCTACGGCTTTTGGGCATTCAACTTATGTATAGACATGAATGGTATTAGAGGATTGTGAGCATCAGAAGGCTAAGTTGGTAATGTAACAATACTTAGAAATTGTATCAGTAATAGATTCAAAAGACATTTGGGTATTGTAATAAAAATTATTTATTCCGCAGTTGTTGTGTTGTGTCGTTTCTGAGACTCTAACCTGTGTGTGTGTGTGTGTGTGAGACATATATTGTGGGGTCATGAGCAGGTGAATTATGAATGGTGTGAGTAATACATGTAAGGCAAGGAGTACATGGATTGTGACTACCCTAAATCCCTAACCCCGGATTTGGGGCTATTACAACAAGTATAAATAGAATGCCAAGTACTCCCACAGTGAGTGCATAAAGTCTGTGGTCTAACCCTAACATAATCATTCTTAACTCCAGACATGGAGGGTAAAAAATTAATATCTTTGTTTTTCTTGCAAAAACTTGCAAGATGGTTAGAACTACCACAATTATGACATGTTTTTCTATGAGCATCAGTGATAGGCAAATGATTATTACGTCTGTTAATGCCTACTTTTCCATTTCTTTTTTTCCTGGACACTTTCTGTTTTTCAACAGACTTTACCTCTTTGAGCTTATACTTGAATTGTTTCTCTGTCATTAAACCAACATTCACCTGTTTAACACAAGTTTTTACTGGTTCTATCTTAACAGCTTCTTTTTCAAGTACGGAATTTTGCTTACTGGATTCAGGAACAAATTTCATAGGTTTAAGTTGTGTTCTAACTTTAACCTTATCTTTAAACCTAAGTTCATCTTTCTCACAGTAACCTAACCCAACTGTATCTGTTTGAAATACCTGATGTGTGTCCTTACCAGAGTTTGTCCAGGTTTTAATTACCTTCCTTTCTTTTTCCAAATCAGATTCTAGTCGCCTAAATTTCTTAAGCAACTCCTGTTCCACATAAACAGCATCATCTCTTTCCTTTTGAACTTGTTGCATGTTAACAAGTTCTTCTTCAAGAAATTTATTTCTATCTTTAAGCTTAAGATTCTCAGATATAATTCTCTCATTCTCTAAAGTCTGATCCCTATAGCTAACATGTATGCTTTTAAGATAAATTCTCAATTCAGATATATTATCAGTATCATAAGCATAAGTTGTTAGGGGTACCTTATTTTTAGATGATTCAGATTCCTCTTTGACAGTTGCCATGAGAGCATAGTTGACATCCTCATCTGAATCTGAAGTGTCTGCCCAGTCTTTTCCTTTAGTGATGAGTGCTTTTTCAGATTTTCCTTTCTTGCACTCAGGAGCATAGTGACCCATCTCTTTACACTTGTAGCACTGGATCTCAGACTTGTCTTTCTTCCCAGATTTGATATCTCTTCTGTCAGACTTTCTGAAATTCTTCCTTTCAGAGTTTGAATCTCTCCTTGAGAATCTCTTTCCTTTCTTGAAGTTTGTGAAACCCATCTTCTTGAAAGTCTTCACCATCAAAGCAGCCATTTGCATCATTTGTTCTTCATCATCCTCAGATTCAGAAGAAACATCAGTGTTTGAGTCATCATCAGAGTTTGATGACTCACTTTCAGAGTTTATGACCAAAGCCTTTCCTTTAGCTTTCTTCTTTGATGTTTCTTTCTTAAGAAGTTTTTCTTCAACTTTGAGAGCAACTGATTTTGTCTTCTTTCCAGATCTTTTGTTTCTTTGCTCTATCTCAAGTTCATGAGTTTTAAGCAAACCATAGATTTCATCGAGATCTGTTTTTGCAAGATCATAATTATCTCTTATTGTCGTTGCCTTCAAATCCCATCTTTCAGGAAGAGATAGAAGGAATTTGAGATTCGACTCTTCAAGTTCATATTCTTTATCAACAAGAGATAAATCATTCAACAGTTTACAGAATCTGTCATATGTCTCAGTCAAAGTTTCATCAGGTCTAGAATCAAAGTGTTCATACTCCTGTGTAAGAATAGTCTTCCTGTTCTTCTTTATAGCACTTGTTCCTTGACATTTGACTTCTAAAGCATACCAAATCTCTTTGGCAGTTTTGCAGCCAATAACTCTGTTAGACATAACATTATCTAAAGCACTATGGAGAAGATGTCTAACCTTTGCATCCTTCGCAATTGATGAGATGTCTTCAGGAGTCAAATCTTTCTTTTCTTTTGGAACGCTCATCTGTTCTTGACCATCAACAACTGGAGACAGTTTTGTTGGCATATTAGGACCATCATTGATTCTATCAAGATATTCTGGATCCATGGCTTCCAGAAACATGGTCATCTTCACCTTCCATATTGGATATTCCACTGGTCTTAGAATTGGAACCCTGATTGTCTCATATCGACTTACAGAAGTTGGTTGAACCTTCTGAGCATTAAAACCTGCCTGGGTATTTTCAGCCATGATTATAACTTGTGTTTGGATCAAAAACTGTATATATTAAACAACCTTGGCTCTGATACCAATTGTTAGGCCGAATACACAATATATAATCAAGTATAGGTATGAGAATAACAATTAGAACACTGTTTATGAACAATAAACTGAATGGAATTAAAAACTTCTCTCTCAGTGATGTAAAACATCACAGAGAGCTGCTAGGATACGAGAATGATAATTCACGTATTCGCATTCCTTTTAGGGTTAACCTATCTGTGTTTATATAGTACACAACTACATATAATCATTAATTGATATTCCTATAAATTAGTTATACAATCAGAATCAATTAAGAATTGCTTCTGTCTTCTGTTCCATTTCCTTAGCCATCTCGATATCTCTTTGCTTCTTTCCATCTTCAAAGAATATCGCTTCTAGAATGTTCATTGAATTGCACCGACTGCTAAGCAAACTCTGACCATCAGACTTTAACAAACTCTGACTGGTCCTCCAGCTAAACTCTTGACTAGTCCTCCAGCTAAACTCTGATAGTTTCCTGGTACTTAAACACTGATAAATAAACATTAGCAATTATATCTAACATATTCCAGTTGTAAATGAGTTTCCAGATGTTTTTCCGGAAGAATTACCAGGTTTACCTCCAGATAGAGAGATTGAATTTGCGATAAACTTAATACCAGGCGCGGAGCCAGTATCTAAGGCCCCTTACAGAATGGCACCAGTGGAGATGAAGGAGTTGGCTGTTCAACTGCAAGATTTTCTAGAAAAAGGAATTATTAGACCCAGCGTTTGGCCGTGGGGAGCACCAGTATTATTTGTCAAGAAAAAGGATGGAAGCATGAGATTTTGTATAGACTATCGGGAATTGAACAAGCTGACTATTAAGAACAAGTATCTGTTACCCCAAATAGATGATCTGTTTGACCAGCTGAAAGGAGCGGTACATTTTTCAAAGATTGACCTATGGTGGGGATATCACCAACTGAAGATTAAACCAGACGACATACCGAAGACGGCCTTTCGAACAAGGTATGGGCACTATGAATTCTTAGTAATGGTGTTTGGACTAACAAATGCACCCGCAGCTTTTATGGACTTAATGAACAGGATTTTCAAAAGATATTTGGACAAGTTTGTAGTGGTATTCATCGAAGACATTTTGATATACTCAAAGACAGAAGAAGAGCATGCAGACCATTTGCGGATTGTGTTGGAAACATTGAGACAAGAAAGACTATATGCGAAGTTTTCCAAGTGTGAATTCTGGTTGAGAGAAGTTCATTTCTTAGGACACGTGGTGAACAGCGAAGGTATCAAAGTGGTTCCAGCAAAGATAGAGGCAGTGAAAGATTGGAAAAGACCAAGGACACCGACTGAAGTCAGAAGTTTCTTGGGATTAGCCAGATATTACCGGAGATTTATGCAGGATTTTGCAAAGATAGCTACTCCAATGACCAAGCTGACAAGGAAAAGCGAGCGATTCATATGGAACGATAAGTGCGAAGAGAGATTCCAAGAGTTAAAGAGGAGACTAACTACGGCACCGGTATTGATGTTACCAGACGATCAAGGTCAATTCGTAATCTATAGTGATGCGCCGTACAAAGGATTGGGTTGCGTACTTATGCAACATGACAAGGTGATTGCTTATGCGTCAAGACAGTTGAGACCCCACGAACAAAAGTATCCTACACATGATTTGGAGTTAGCAGCGATTGTGTTTGCCTTGAAGATATGGAGACACTAATTGTATGGAGAGAGATGTGAAATTTACAACGATCACAAAAGTCTGAAGTATATCTTTACTCAGAAAGAGCTGAACATGAGGCAACGAAGATGGTTAGAACTAATCAAGGACTACGACGTTTCTATCAACTATCATCCCGGCAAGGCAAATGTGGTAGCAGATGCATTGAGCAGAAGAGAAAGATCGAATACCCTGACGATGGCCAAGGAGTTGTACAAGGAATTTGAGAAGTTAGAGATCGAAGTAAGTACTCCGAAGGACGCGACAGAGATGATTTATACCATGACGTTTCAACCGGAACTGTTAGAGAAGATACGGAGATGCCAAGAGCAAGTTATGAATGATGATGTGAGTAAGATGACAGGTGAGGAAATATGTAGCCAACCGGACGACAAAGGGATCTTGAGATTTGCTTCTCGGATATGGGTACCTAATGTAGCGGAACTGAAAAGTGAGATTTTGCGCAAAGCGCATAACTCGAAGTATTCAATTCATCCAGGAAGTACGAAGATGTATCGAGATCTTAAAACGAACTTTTGGTGGCCAGATATGAAGAGAGAGATTGCGGAATGGGTAAGTAAATGCTTTACGTGTCAAAGAGTTAAGGCGGAACATCAGAGACCAAGTGGATTACTTCAACCATTGGAAATTCCTGAATGGAAGTGGGAACACATTGCGATGGACTTTGTGGTAGGATTACCTAGAACGAAGGCTAACCATGATGCCATCTGGGTTATTGTGGATCGATTGACGAAATCTGTGCATTTTCTTCCAATTAACGAAAGATTCTCGCTGGATAAGTTAGTTCATATTTACATAAAAGAAATCGTAGTACGACATGGAGTTCCAGTATCGATACTGTCTGATAGAGACCCTCGATTCAATTCAAGATTTTGGAGGAGTTTTCAAGAGTGTTTGGGCATCGAGTTAAGAATGAGTACGGCTTATCATCCGCAGACGGACGGTCAAAGCGAAAGGACAATTCAGACTATTGAAGATATGCTTAGGACATGTGCACTTGACTTTGAAGGCAGTTGGGACGATCATCTACCCTTGGTGGAATTTTCATATAATAATAGTTTTCACGCGAGCATCGGAATGCCACCTTACGAAGCTTTGTATGGACGAAAGTGTCGATCTCCAGTGTATTAGGAAGAAGTTGGTGAAAAGAAGATGATGGGACCAGAACTAGTGCAACGAACAAAGGAAGTGGTTCAATTGATTCAAAGAAGATTGATAACAGCTCAGGACCGACAGAAAAAGTATGCGGATCTAGCCAGAAAGGATGTGGGATTCGAAGAAGGAGAGCAAGTGTTACTAAAGGTTTCACCATGGAAAGGATTAGTTAAGTTTGGAAAGAAAGGGAAGTTGAGTCCGAGATATGTTGGACCGTTTGAGATTTTGAAGAAAGTGGGCAAGGTAGCTTACGAGTTAGCATTGCCGCCGCATATGCAGCACATTCATAATGTATTTCATGTATCTATTCTTAAGAGGTATCGACCAGATTCGAATCATGTAATAGAGTATGAACCCATAGAGGTCTAGGCAGATTTATCTTATGTAGAACGACCGATTCAGATATTGGATCGTAAGGAGAAAGTACTAAGGAATAAGACAGTAGCTTTAGTGAGAGTTTTGTGGAAGAATCCTAAGGTAGAAGAGTCTACCTGGGAGTTAGAGTGTGAGATGTTAGAGAAGTATCCCCAGTTGTTTCCTTGATCTGATTCTGAGGACAGAATCCTATTAAGGGGGAAGGATGTAATATCCGTAAATTTTATTATTTAAATAAATGATATATTTAATATAAAAATATTTATTGTGGAGTATTGGGATATTATTAAATGATAATTATTGTGTGATTATGTGCTAATTGGTGAGTCAAAAGCCCCTTTCAAATATTTCGTCATTTGGAATTTTCTTCAAATCTGAGCCCCATTTTGATAATTCAAGGGCCCCATTGGAATTTCATACATTAATTATTATCTCTTCATCTTTCGTATTCGAATCATTATCGGGAGAGATATTCGTATCATTTCATCCCTACCTATTTGATTCTGCAAGAATAATTCGTTTTGTTCAAAAAGGAAAAATTGTTCTGAACCCTAATTGTTTAAGGGGAAGGATATATCGTTTTATATCAATATTACATTTGTTATAGCCCCAGTATTCTTGAGCATTAGTTACATAAGGATATACATATCAATTGGATGATCATCAACCTTTTTAACTGATTATTCCTCGTAAAACGTGTTTTTAACCTAATTAGGGTTTTTAAACGAACCAGTGGATCTATATCGATCCAAAAATGTTGTTTGGGGTATTATTTTTCCAAAAATTTAAAAAGACGAATCGAACCTTAAACCTATCATAATCTACAGCCCTAATTCTCGAAATAATAAAAATCTCCGAACCATGTTCTTCGTGTTCTTGAAGATTAATCCATTCGTTCAAGGTGTTATTGAAATCCAAATCTGAAGTTCTTGTACTCAAATCAAAGCTCTTGACTTCTAGTTTCAGAATCTTCCAACCTCATCATCATTTGGTAAGTTTTCGATTTTATATGAATTTTTCAATATTCGAATTTAAATTAGGGTTCTTGGTCGATTTGGGGATTTTCAATCTGTTGATTCTCCGTTCAATTGGTTGCTTCTAACTTGTTCCTAGGGTTCTAAATAGCAAGAATCCATGATTTAATTTCATGTTCGAGTTCAATTTTGATGGGTTTGATTTTCGGATTTTCGACCCGAAATTTTCTTTTACTTCGTTCGTTCTTTCTGTTGATCTGACATTAGTTATGATATGGGGTTTTGATTGTATGAGTTATAAGCTTCGTTTTGGTATATTAATCTTTGAGTTTCATGTAGAAATTAAGTAGATCGGGTTTCCGGCCGAAGTCGTCGCCGACGAGTTCTTTGAACGAATTCTGGGCACGATTCCGGCATGGGACAGTCGATATGGTGTGTTGGTTGTGTTTGTATTGAGAAGGCGAACAAAAGCCCTCTGAGTTTGTTTATGTTTGGACGGAATCGAAGAATTCCGGCCGCCGGACACCGGCCGGATTCTGGAAAACCCAGAATCCGGTGGGTTGTTCTTGGCGGCCCAAATTCGTTCTTCCCGACCCGTTTACCCGTTATTTTGACCCGATTTCAATCTTCAAAACCCTAATTCGATTTCTGAAAACTGTTTTTGAATTTTATTTTTAAAATTAATTCGAAAATAGTTTAAAAACTTTAAAAATTCATATTCTTATTTTAAAAATATATTTTAATATCAGAAAAATTCTGATAAATTATATTTATTATTTTAAAACCGAACATTGATTAAACTTAATTATTTTATTATTTTTATTTAATAATTAATTTATTAATTAATTGGTTAATTCTTTTAATCAATTAATTCTTAAAAATTAAAAATTAATTAGATTTAATTAATTTAAAATTCAGTTTAATTATTTTCAAGCCTATTTATTTATTTAAAAATAGTTTGAGCATTTAAAAAGTGTCAATTAATTTTATTAATTGATTTATTTGCATTTAAATGTTTATATTGGATTTAAAAATCCGATTTTTGATTTGAAAATTAGTAATGACTTATTTAAAATTCAAATAAGTTTCGTTTGATGTTTTAAAAATATTTATAAGTGCAATATGGTTCGTATGAGTTGTGTAATGTGTTTTATAGTTCGTAAATGCCCGTACTAGGGCTAATATCTGAGTTTTAAATATCATAAATCATACCAGACGTCCGATACGTAACCGGTTACTTGTTTAAATGTGATTATTGATTGAATAAGTGTCGAGAGTAGAACGAGAATAGTTAGACTTATTGTGATGAGTTGTTTAATTATAGAATCGAGTTCCCAGAGCAAGGGAAAGGGAAAGGTAGATTGAGCAGAGTCGATCCGACATCAGCTTAGACCAGGCAAGTATCTGTGCCTTTACTTGTGATAAAATTTATTATTGTCTTGATTACTTGAATACCTTTATCCCCAGAACAATTCAAATTATCAATATTTTAACCGCATTTGGACAACCGATTCAATTTCCTTAGAGATTCTTGATTCTTTGATTTGATCTGCATCGGAAACCCTTATTTCCAATTCACTTGATTATTGTTTACCACCATTTGGTTATTGTTTATCATCCTTTGATTATTATTGACAACCATTGATTATTTGACTTCCATCTTGACTATTGATTACGGTCATTGATTATCGATTACCAATCTTGATTTCCTTATTGAATGAGTACACTGTACCATTAAAATTATTCCATGATTCTTTCTCGATCTTCATTTGATACTGAGCAGTTGAAGCTCTTTTGCAATTATTATACATTGAGTTTATCTTATTGAGCATGTTATTGTTTATACCCTATGATATATTTGGCATGTTTTTAAAATGGACCAGTAATTGGTCGGGCCATATTTATGGTCGTAATAACTTAAGGCCCAGTTTGTCCTAGGATCCAGTAGAGGACTATGCTGTGAGCTAGTCCGGGGTTGATGCGTGGCTGGCCAGCAGCACAACCTTTGATTTGAATAAAATGTATAAGCCAAATTCTAATTCTTTTCTTCAATTGTTATTGATACACAGCATGTGTTAGCTAAATATTGTTAATTCTGATATCATAAATTCATATCCTTACAACTGTGATAGAAATGATTCATATGATGTTTGCTGAGCAATTTTGGCTCACTCTTGCTTGTTGTTTTCTAACCCTATTCCAGTGAAGCGAGAGTATGAGTTGGCATAGCGTGACCGATAGTTCACCAGCAGCCAGGAGAGCCCCTCGAGTCATTGCCATTGGCAGGGTAGTTGTTGTTTTGCTTTTCTAGATTAGATGTCTAGATTTGAACTTTAGTTGTAATGTAATAACTCTAATAAAACTGGTATTGTATTAATAAAAGATTGTAGTAGCTTGTGTTCATTGCCATAATCTGGATGCGGTCTTGGTTAAGGGGTATTTGTATCTTTATATATTATGCATGTGTTAAATAGTGTTTCGTTGGTCGGATGACTCCTCAAATCTGTACCCCGGGTTTGGAGGGCGTCACAGTATTTGTTTCTAGGTTTTTCTTTGATTCCCACCGGTAGTTAGCCTCCCCTTTCAAGAGGTAAGTAGCAAATACGGTCTTTTGGGCTTCCTCAATACTTAGGATTTCAAAAGATTTTTCCATTTCCTTTAACCAAGCTCTTGCCTCAACAGGGTCAGCAGATCCCTGAAATTCCGGGGGTCCTAGAGACTTAAAAGCCTTAAAAGCACTATGCCCCGCAGTATTGGGGCCTAGTGGTGGTGGGTGCTGGTTCAAATTCTGTCGGAGTAGGTGCATGAACTGGTCCATCGGATTTCCACCGGGGACCTCCACATTCTGAGTACTTTCATACTCTTCCTCTTCGTAGTCCTGATCATCAAACTCATTATAATCATCATCCTCTCTGCTTCCTTCATACTCACCTTCCTCACGATTCTGTCCTTCCGTTTCGGGGAAGTCTGGGGTTTCTTCCTCATTATGAGGGTTCTGCCTTTCATCTCCCTGGTTAACACTACCCTGAGCTGTAGGATTGGCAAGGCGTGCTCGGGTTCCCATACGTCGGGGTGGCATTTTCCTGATGTTTTAAAACAAAAACTTTTATTAAAACCATTTGTTCCTTCAAAATATGTGATTGGATCAATTGAGTTCCTTGATGAAAATCTTGGAAATCATCATTTCTTACACAAAATTTCTTTTCCCCTTTTTATTTTGTCAAAATGGGGGTTGCACAGTTTATGTGTTGAAACTAATAACTTGTAAAACGGTTGAAATAGCAGGGGATATCAAATTTAAACTGAAAACTTTAAAGAAACCGAAATGCATGAATTTATACATCGGTGACATAAAGTCACGAGATACTGAAGTCAAAGTTTCAACAAAAGCGAACATATCGATGAAATACATCACCCGTACAACAGTCAAAAGCTAAGTGCTACCAGTCAACCAGTCAACATCTGCTACGTCAGTCTGATCAGCCTATCTCTAACTCAGAAAGGATACTACTATACATCGGAACCATCCCACAAAAATTGGTACTACTAATGGCCATCAGAGTTTAGAGAACTAATCTATCTATCACCTATCAAGTTTCCCCCTCCGAGCGGGTCAGATCCCTGACACGCGCCATAGCATCTGCCCAAATCCTCTCTGTGGCCAGTCGGGGTACCAATCCCTCAGCAATAATAGACATGCCTCTCATGCGGACCGTAGCTCGCCACTCGATGCGGAAATCTCAAGTCTCATCTCCATAGGAGTCATAAACCTCATCCCGTCCTGATAAGAACGACGGGTCTCTCTCTCTGCTGCCAACTGTCTCCTCAGCTCATCAGCTCTAGCCTTTGCCGCTGCCAAGTCAGTGGTCAGCCGGCCAATCATCCAATCATGGATCACAGTAGGTACTCCAGTAGGTGAGGGAGGAGGTGTGTCTGGATCAGCCATGGCCTGGTCCTCCTCATATCCCTCAGGGGCAAGATCATAGTCATCGTCGGATGGTAACGGGCTCAATGGGGGTACAGGAGGGGTAAGGGCTCTCATAATAGGCAGAGGGTACATCCTGATGCCTCCTCGGCTAGCACTGTCCTCAGAAGTCTCATCATCATCCGTAGTAACGACATCAGGTACAATCTGATCCCCCTCAGTGGAATCATCATCATCAGTCGAATATCCATCAATAGAGGGAACAGGAGAAGTAGGAAAGTTAAACACAATCGTAGCGTCCTCTTCCGGATCCTCGTCCGGGTCCTCAGTATCCTCCTCGAGATCCTCCATGGGGTCGTCCACGGGGTCGTCCTCAGCCGCCAACAGAGCCTCGTCATGCTGGGTCTCAAAGTCATCAGCCTCCTCGGCCGCAAACACATATACAAGCGAAAACTAGGTTACTATACTGTGTAATCAAAGTTCCCTGGCGGGTTTTAACAGTCGGTGCTACATCCGGTAGCCCAACCATGAACTCGATGGGAGTTCTTCTTATTATTATAGTTGCATTTATTATTCCTAACGTCCTATCGTTTCTGAGATTAATAACTATACGCTCTGATACCATTTCTGTAACACCCCCAGATTCGGGGTCGGAGATCTGGGTTGTCACGATCCCTTGTTCCGTACAAACACTTAATACTTGAACCATAAAATAATAAATCAACACACATGGTGACCCCACCATCAATATACTCACGCTAGTTATGTCTCAAAAACGAACTTACACAAAACAGTAGTCAGATGATCCATAATTTAAAGTTATTACAACCCAAAAGTAAAATACTCGCAACTTACTACCAGTATGATTTCTATGTGAAACCATAAGGCAGCGCAAAAGTTTGTTCTTGTTCATTAGTATACATAAGTGATACTTATAAATAAACCGGAGCAACAAGAGTTACACTCCGAACCAACTCAGTATTTCTACCTGATCAACTGTAACAACCATGCTACGGGCGGCCTGTATGTCCCTGACGCGCTTCCGAGCGGTACAACGAATCCTGGACATCTACTCTAGTTGTTGTGTTGTGATATATATATATATAAAGAAAGCAAGAGTGAGCACTCGGCCCAACAATAATACAATACAGCATAAGCATATAGGTAAGCTTATATCATAAAGGAAAACCTTTAAAACTTCATTCGTATACAGAATGATATATTTATTTCTCTTTTCGTCAAAACATACCATACAGTACGACTACTGTATGAGGAAAATCATTACTCATCACTGTCACATTATCAGTAACTCAGTGCCTAGGCTTTTGTTACAATGTGCAGCACAACTCCAATTGGAGAGAAGGGAATGTACTGGAACACCCGATACACAGTGATCAGCCGTTGTATCGTAACTTTTCTTTTCTACTAGTAGAAGGACGACTTCCTGTTCGGTTATCACCCTGACCGCATACGGGCCACTGTGCTAAGAGATCACTACCTCGGCGCCTATTTCGTCACCGGGCAAGCCTTAGCACGCAAGAGATCACTACCTCGGCGCCTATTTCGTCACCGGGCAAGCCTTGATAATTTTGGCACTACCCCGGCACCTATTTCATTGTCGTGTAGGCCCTTCCAATTCCCATGATGAAAAATATCAATGAAACGGAAATCGGAATTTAATTCCATTTTTCCCAAGTACAAATACTTGTCAAAACTTTGTAACCGTTCAGAATACCTTATTCCAGAGTAATTGAAAGGAGTAAGTCAAAGTGTGGGTTGACATTAGTCAACGAAACTACCGATGATTACCACGTATTTTGAAATCATAACCAGGGAGTTTATTGAAATTTCAGAGTTTAGCAAGTTTGAAATACCTTACTTGAATGGGGGAGCCATCCCCAGCTATAGTTATTCTAGAGGAACAGTGGAAGTAAAACTTTGTCCTCGACTTCTTGAACTAGATTCCCAAATTTTCGATGAGTTAGAAAACACTATCCTCATTTAATTACCTTTAAATATCTTAAGATAATAGTTGGGAATCTCTATTTTAATATCTTTTCTGAAAATCAGAAATTTATATTTTTGTGTAAATAATAGAACCTTTAATCATATAATAAGGTTCTATGATTTTCAAATCATATTTGGAATATTTAATAAATACCCAAATAATAAATATTAAATTATTATTCAATATAAAACCACTTAAGTGAATATTCAAAATGATATTCACTTAAATAAAAAAAATATATTCAAATAATAAGAATTGAATTATTATTCAATATAAAATCACTTAAGTGAATATTCAAAATAATATTCACTTAATTAAATAATATTCAAATAATATTTATTATAATATTATTTTAATATCTCACCTTAAATACCCAATAATATAGATATTGGAATATTTAATAAATCTTTAAAATATAACTGTCTCTGGAACCTTCCAGCTTCTGACAGTAGGATCAAAACAAAATAATATTTTGACTCCCGGTCTAAGTTTTAAAACTATCATACAAGTACTCTATACTTAGAGTCTTTAACCTTTAACCTTGGTTTATATCTAGTGTTTACCTAGCATATAAACCTTATGTCTTATACAGCTTTTTATTAAAAGCGAAAACAGTTTATAAGTCATTTCACAGCATTAAAGCAGTATATTTATCAATATCACAACGTATATCACAACAGCATCATTATATGGTGTAGGGTTTGAAAACTTGCCTTGGTGTCTTGGTGGTGTGGTAGTAGGGGCTTGAGAGTGTGCTCGTCGATCTATAACAAGATATACAATTTCAGTCAATCCCCTAGAACCAATTAATGTGCTATAACTTAACCACATCACGACATCTCGCTCTCGGTCATCTATAACCTCATGACGTTCTGTAACTCTTAAGGCACTAGTTTGGGTGAAAATCTATTCACAAAATCCAAGTAATTTTCCTTTACTAATTCCTTGTTTTTAACTATCCCCTAAAGGGTATTTCACTCGCGCGACCTTCGTTCTCGCATTTTTCTAAAATCAAAAACTTATCGTTTTAACACGAAACCTTCTAGGTTCCTTTCTAGACTATCCATACTAGTATCCTTTTTAATATCTCAATCCAATTCCATTTTTACAGGGCTTGATCCCTATCTCAAAGTTCATGCAATGAACTACTTAGTTACGCGAAACCGCTTTTACTAAAACGGACGTTTCTCCTAAACCGTAAATCGAAACGACACGATTCTTTCGCTAAAACAATCTAGGAAACAGGGCCTACATGTTCATGGTCAGAAACTTCATGTTTATGCCCTTTAATGTAACCATGGTTTCTGTCTAAACTACCTAAGTAAAATTCGACATGGTAACGGCGCTTAAACGTACTTCCCGTGTTTTTAAACGGGTTAAATATCAAAGTGGCCACTGAAGTGAAGACCATATATCATTTTCATCACTGATCTCAGCAGGATATCGTTTCAATCACTAAAGTCATCATAAACATCAAACAGATAACTCTAAATATGTATTCGAAAAGTAAAAATAACTTTTCTCGAGTTCTACACATATTTTTTTAATATTACTGCAACCAAATGAAAAGTTATGAATTCTAGTATTTTAGATAATTTATTTAGATTTTAAAAAAATCATTTACTATTTATTATTAATTAAATCAAAGTAAATAACTATAAAATTAAAAATTAATAGTAAATAATTTTTTTAAAATCTAAATATAATATCATAAATACTAGAGTTCATAACGTTTCATTTGGTTGCGGTAACATTCAAGAAATATGTGTAGAACTCGATATAAATTATTTTTACTTTTCGAACACATATTTAGAGGTATCCGTTTGATATTTATGATGAATTTAATGATTAAAGTGATACCTCGTTGAGTTGAGTGATGAAAGTGATATATGGTCTTCACTTCAGTGACCACTTTGAGATTTAACCCGTTTTTAAACACTCACTACAACCACCAATCCACAATCAACCAACCACCAATCAAACCTCAAGTTAATACTACAATTTTCTGTCCAAACATGGTCATACTCTAGTTCATAAGTTTATCCACAAATCAACCATCAAACATGCTTAAAATCATGCATACATGCTTCATTACTACATAGTTCTTAAACAATCACTTATAACTACTAGATCAAGCATAATCTCAAATAGGGAAGAAGTTTTATACCTTCCTTGGAACTTAACAAAGGCTATATATGGATGGTATATCCTTCCTTTCTCCTTAACTATGCTAATCAAACCTAAAAACATCAAAACAAAACAAGATCTTATGAGTTTACTATTCACATCACTATTCATCATCAACTTTGAATCCATTTTTGACCAAGCTATCATCCATGGATGAGGCTAAAATTAGAGATCTACCTGGGATATTGGAAGAGGGTGATTTAGAGCCCAAGATCAAGATTTATGGTTGAGTGGAAGTGGATGAAAAGTTTTTAAGGAATGGATGGAGAAGAAAAGCCGAATGGTTGTTCTTCAACTAGGATGCACCTTGTTGTTTTGTTTTCTTTGATTTTCTTTTCCTTTTGTTTTGTCTAAATACACTTAACACTTTGTAATTAAATTGTGTAGCTAATAACTTGTTTTGTCACCAATGACAAGGCTCTTTTTAGACTTGTGGTTGTGGTGAAAGTGGTGACAAGGTGGTGATTCATCACCTTGTCATCACTTTGTCATGCATATGTCACCCCTCTGTATCCTGCTTATGTCATCATTTGTATCCTCAATCCTCTTATATATTTCACTTGATGATCTTATATAATACTCCTCCTTTGGTTAGGGTTTAATCCATAATTTGTTACGCTTTTGTTTCGCGATAGTTTCAAGTGATTCTAAAAACGTTTCTCTGTACCAAAGCTAGGGGTACTTCCTTGATCTTTCCATTATCTTTGTCTAATATATAATCTTAGGTTTCTCACCTTGGTTTAAGCTATGATCATGGATTTCTCATTCCACATACTTTCTTAAAACGATCAAATCAATACATCATTGATTGTCCAGTGAATAGTGATTTAAAACTCGAATGGGAATCTTCGGATTCTGATTGCATTTAAAATCTTTTATTCTTCCTATACATCAACAATATAGCTTCGAAACATTCATTCCATGTCATCCACATAGTGTGTTCTGAAAAACTTTTCATCAGCAAATTTACTATTCATCAGTGGCAAATTTACTATTCATCAAGGTTTTAAATATTACAAAAATTTGGGATATTATAACAGGGATGGTTGATAGAAGCACGATTCGGTGTTTTAATTGTAATGAGTTGGGACACTTTGCAACCGAATACAGAAATCAAAGGCAAGCAAAGAAAACCTCTCATGATACATATAAGAACCAGTCTGAAGAAGCTTATCTTGCTAAAGGTAAACGCTGGGATGACACAGATAGTGAAGATGAAGAAGTTGGAAATCTTGCACTCATGGCAATAGAAGACAAAGTATCTACTTCTAATCCATCCCCATCCTACATGTCTGAGGTAAAGTTCACTGACACTGAAATGATTTATCATCTTAGTACTACAGTATCTTGTGCACCTAGGGAAAATGATAGAATAATTCTTCAAAACATAGCTCTTGAAAAAGAGGTTAAAGAATTAAAACTAGTGCATATTAATCAAGGTAAACTTACAGAAAAAGTAGTTTTTCTTGGGAATAGGGTGAATTGTTATAGACAATTAGAAACCATTCTTAAAGATAAGATTACAGAACTTGAGACCAAGGTTAGAGCTTACTATAATTCTCGTAAGACTGCTAAAGAAATCTTCAATAAACAAGCTATTAGTCAAACTGTTGGAATAGGTTATGACTATAATGAGGCTATTGGAGAATTAAGCATTAATACCCCAAATAGAGTCAGTACTGAAGAAAGGGGTGTACCACATGTGCTTAAGGGTATTGAAAAACCTTTCTTTAAAGAATCTATGGCAGAGCCCCGGAATGAATATTCCATAATCATTCAAGAAGAGATCTGTACTGAGGACATTGCCAATGAGTTTGTCCACTCCAGTAAATGTGTGCCTAATGGTTCTGTCAAAGTTGTTCCCACAACGGAGACCAAATTAGACACTCATAAGTTGGAGAAAAACAACAACACATCTAACATGCATAACATGCCTAGTGTATATTTATTTCATTAAGCATGTGGTGTTGCGAATTACATGTCTTGTGCTTTTAATGTCATGTATGTTTATTTTAATAGTAAGCATGCATCAAATGATAAGACTGCTCCTCGTCAACATGTAAATCATAAGAAGCATGCTAGATCCAAAACTGCTAGTCCTCATAAAGTTAGAGTGGACACATTTATACCCAAGCCTAATCATAAATTTGTTAAGGCTGGTTATAAGTGGAAATGCTCTTTCATTAAAGAGGTTGAAGTAGTTAAAATCAAGAGTGTTCTTTTGCCTGACAAAGGTCAATTCTTTAAGTATGTCGGACCCAACCAAGCTTGGGTTCCGAAGAAGGTCTAATCAATTTGATAGTGCAGGGTATGAAACAGGTGAACTGGGTTGTTAGAATTCTGAACAGTGGATGTTCAAGGCATATGACCAGAGATAGAGCCCTGCTATCAAATGTGGTTGAGAAAGTTGGCCCAGTGCTTACCTTTGGAGATAACAGCAAGGGTATAACTGAGGATATAGCCTGTTTGAAATCAAGAAATGTTATCAGTCAATAAGAACATCAATGTTACATTTGATGACACATAACTCCCTAATATCCAAACAGAAAATCCATCTGAGAACTTGAAGTTTGATGACATGTCAGATTCAGATTCAGATGATGAGAATCCACCTGAGCTTGTTGCTGGTGATAACAATGGCAATGATGATAGTGGTGATGGTGATGGTGGTGGAAACATTGGTAACAATGAAGATACCACTAACACCGGAGAAGAATCACCAAGACAATCTGCCAACAACTCAGGGGGAGGAAATGAAGGGTCAACTAGTCATTCACAACACCATAATGAAGAACAAGGTGAATCATCAAGATCAAATCTTTCAAGACAAACAGTTTGGAATAAAGCTCATCCTTTTGAGCTGATTATTGGTGATCCAGGTGTTGGAGTCAGAACTAGAAGTGCTACTCAAAATGAATGTCATTATTCAGGGTTTTTTTCTGAAATGGAACCAAAGAAAATTGAGGAAGCACTGACTGATCCTGATTGGGTGATTGCTATGCAAGATGAACTCAATCAATTTGAACAACAGCAAGTCTGGAAGGTGGTACTTAGACCAAAGAACAAGAAAGTAGTTGGTACTCGGTGGGTATTCAAGAATAAATTAGATGAAGATGGCATAATCACAAGAGACCAAGCACATTGACATCAGGTATCATTTTATCCGAGAGCATGCCATGAATGGTACTGTGGAGTTACACTTTGTACCCACAGAGGAACAAACATCAGATATTTTCACTAAATCTCTTGATGAATCCACATTTACCAGATTGGTTGGTAAATTGGGTATGTTAAATAGTTTAGTGATTAACTCTGTTTTTTTATGATTGTTCTTAATTAAATTTACAAGTGTTCATTTGTTGTATATATTTTTAAATCACTTGTAAATTTATTTTATCATCTCATTTTCTCTCTTGTAGATTATTGTCATGTCTTGTCTAATTGTTAAGCTTCTTAGTTTGAGTAAGTTAAGATTAATTATTTTCTCTAAAAATATTTTTCTCAAATTTTACAAGTTAAAATTGTAGAGAAATCTATTTTTGTTGAAAATATGTTATTTTAAAATATTCAAATATTCTTGTATAGTTCATGTAAATAATTTCATGTAAATATTTTCTGCATTTTAATTCATTTTCTTTCTTTAGTTTTCTACTAATAGTTTCTGTATATATTATTTTATTTTTATTATTTATTATCTTTTATTTTCTATTTGTCTTAGTTGTTTTTGTAAATATATTGTATATATTATTTTGCTCTAGCTCTTGTTTAGCTGGAACTTCAGTGTCAAATCCAATTGAGGTGTTACTTTCTATCTCTCAATCCACTTCTTTTACTGTTGTTGAACCCAAGTGGTTGTTAGGGCTGACCAAGGGATTGTAGATCCACAATCTCTATCCCAGGTCATAGAGCCAAATAATGAGTCTACAACTTTCTTGACCTCTCAGCCTGAACAGAAATCAACTGTTAAACAAAGAAGTATTTTGATTGAAACAGTGAGTGATCCCACAGCTCTGCCTCCTCTAAAGAATTTCAACATATACTGAGGCATCTGTCAGCCTATCTGTATCCTCCCAACAGGATATAGACTTTGAAATGGCCAACGAATTGTTTCTAGAGACATTCTCTCAACATGATGTATCTATTGAAATTCGCCATAGGGTCATGGCACTTTGTACTGAGTCAAGCACACACTCATTACTCACAATGAGAGGAGACAAAACCATTAGATGAAACTCAGGACACAGTGAAAGTAGAGCACCTGCAACTGGTTACAGTGCCTACCATTGTTACGGTAGAAGTGCCTTCACAAGCATCAGAGGGAAAATCTGATTCTTTGCCAAATTTAAATAGAATCATTTT
Source organism: Heracleum sosnowskyi (assembly GCA_030848705.1). Classification (NCBI taxonomy): domain Eukaryota; kingdom Viridiplantae; phylum Streptophyta; class Magnoliopsida; order Apiales; family Apiaceae; genus Heracleum; species Heracleum sosnowskyi. The sequence continues at coordinate 107,557,071 of CM061239.1, forward strand.
CTCCCCTCCCAGAGGGAACATCTCTGGCTCCCTAAGGGATTTTCCACTCGCAGATTTATCTGGAGAAAGTGGAAGGCAACTTGGTCAGTCTATCACTGAAGTAATTCAGATTTCAATTCCAAGTGATTTGATAGACATGATTGAGGATCGGGATTTTCGAACTCCCATTGCACCACCACTGACCTCTCTTGAAGAGGCTAGGGTGTTTTTTAATGTAGGTATCGATCAAAAAGGAGCAAACAAACAGCTAATGTTGAGTGATGCGAGTCAAACACTGAGTGAAACACATGCACGTGAGATGAGTGATACACTTACAAGATAAATTCAAGTGAGTGCACACATAGACACATACACTGCAATGTAGTTAGCTCACATAGCTGATCTACATGACATCTATTCAAAACCCAGGCTGATAAAGAACTTTTGTAAGCACAAGTGGTTGAACAGTCTTCTTCTTCCACCTCTGTCAACAATCAGCTGGGACTGCTCAAGGAAATCTTGAAGACAAATTTACTTCCCAAGATCTCAACTCCATCAACAATCTCAACTTCTACTGGCTTCAGAGACTCAAAAGGTTAAATCTGTAGAGAATTCCTCAACTATGGGGGAGAAGTTTGAAGAAGCTAGGAAGAGGGAGCTGAAAAAGATATAAAAAGCAAATGAGGAGTTTCAGGGTAGTAGAGGAATAGGTAAATCAAGACAGGTTCAATGTTATCATATGTTCAGTCTAGAGGAACATATGTCTTGTATTTATCTTTACTGGTGAAATCTGGAAATATCATATTTGATCTAGAACTTTCTAGTATTTACTTAGGGTTAAGAGTCCTATCTTTTTCTTGGTTTTAGTTGAGTGATACTCTAGGTATTTGGTTGGTATTCTCTAACAAACAAATAGGGGGAGATTGAAAGGCATATGCACTAGCCTATTTGTAAACATCGAGGATTCGACTCAACTTAAACAAGAACGCAATAAGTAAATATTAGATTAGATGTCACCGGGAATCTCAGAGGGTTTTATCAGTCAAGTGAATAAAGATTTAAAGTCATCTACTAACTTGGAGTAATTCTACACTGGAAGAAGTTCATTTATTTGATCAAACCTCAGTGAAGTATTCAAGAAAGTGGATCTATTTAAAAGTGACAGAGATTTCAGAAGTGTGACAGGAAGCGTACAGGTTATAGAGTTTGTCAAAGGGGGAAGAAGATGGACCACAACTTAAAGTCAAAAGATGGAGAACCGTCATTGAAGTTAGTCACTCATGAACCAGACAGTACATCGAGTGTCAACGTCAGTCAGTGGAAGTTCGTCATCAGTTTCAGTGGTTCTCAGATTTAGAATTAATTTATAGATTAAATTAATTAAACTAGAAGTTAATTAATTTAAACTATAAATTAATTCCATCAGAATTAATTTATTCCTTAAATTAATTAAACTATAAATTAATTAATTTAATCTATAAATTAATTCACTCAGAATTAATTTATTTGTTAAATCAATTAATTCAATAAATTAAATTAGAATTAATTCTAAGCTAGTTGTACTATCAAAATACCCTTGTACCGGTTCACAGATTGTCTTACCGGTGTATTACCGGGTCAATTGATAGTATTACCGGTTCACTGACAGTACTAATCTATCTATATTATATTATTAAATCCGAAACATTAAAAGTTTTGGTTTTCGGTTTTCGGTCGGTTTTTGGTTTTCGGTCATTTATTCTATTTAATAAATAATATAAAAATATAAAAATAGTAACTAGATCATTGCCTTTATAATTAAAATATTTTTTTCTAACAAAATCTAATCTTTTTCCAAAAATATCACGACAATTATCTTTAAATTAAAACATATTACTTTTTATATTTGTTATCACTAAAATCTCTTTTTCAAAAATATGAGGTACAATCTTTACTTATTTATTTTAAACTTATTTTAATACTATATTTAATAAATAATAAAATAATATAAAAATAGTAACTAGCTGATTTCCTTTTATAATTAAAAAAAATTCTAACAAAATCTACCACTTTTCCAAAAATATCACGAAAATTACCTTTAAATTAAAACATAATATCTTTTATATTTATTATCACTAAAATCTCTATTTTCTAAAAATATGAGGTGCAATCCTTACTTATTTATTTCAAAATCTATTTTAATACTCTATTTAATAAATAATAAAATAATAATAAAATAGTAACTAGCTGATTGCCTTTTATAGTTAAAAAAATAAAATCTACTTATTTTCCAAAAATATCACGGGCTATTACTTTTAAATTAAAATATATTACCTTTTATATTTGTTATCACTAAAATCAATATTTTCCAAAAATATCAACTGCAACCCTTACTTATATATTTTAAAACCTATTTTAATACTTTTAATTATTTTAAAAAACTTACCTATTTTAACAATTCAACGTATTTTTTTAACAAATACAATTAATACATTTAAAACACATCTAAAAATATTACGAGCAGTTACTTTTTTTTAATTAAAAAATGTTAATTTTTCTATTTGTCTTTATTAAAAAAACTTACTTATTTTAACATGTCAACATATTTTTTTAATAAATACAATTAATATAATTAAAACATTTCTTAAAATATCACCGACAGTTACTTTATTTAATTAAAACATTTTAGCTTTTATATTTGTCATTATTATTAATTTTATTTTATTATAAAATAATATTAATAATACATCATTTATCTTCCTCAGCCCCATCTGTATTTTTTTATATTTTTTATGTTTTAATTAATATTTAAGTTTCACATTTTATAATTTATCATATTAATTTTTACTTTTCTTTTAATATTTTCCATACACATTAAATTTTTTAGTTTATTATTTTTTAAGGCCCGTGCCTTGCACGGGTTATAGGCTAGTAGATAGTAGTGCCAGTTATATTGATAGTACTGCCAAGCCAAACCAAGTACTACCTAGAGTACTATGAACTCATTTTAAGAAATGGACGTACATTTCTGACTTAACAAAAGTGGGTTGACTTTTGTTATAAAAAGAAAGTGGCGTACATCTTTTAAAAGTGAGACACAAAAGACTTTAATTAATTCTCTTTTAATTTATTTACTTTAATTGGTTAATTTATCTATTAAATTAATTCTACAAGAATTAATTTATTATGTAAATTAATTAGTAAGGTAATTAATTTAAAGTTAATACTAGTAGTACTATCTAAATATACTAGTAGTACTATCCTTGGTTAGTACTACCAATACTTTAGATAGTACTACTTGAGTACTACCGATAGTACTTCTATTTCAACAGAAGGAAGAAAGTGGCGTACATTTTTCTAAAAGGGGTGGCAGTTGACTTTGTATAAAAATGTGGAGGCGTACAACATTTACAAAGAGAGAAAAAGACATTAACATCATATAACACTCATATCTATGTTTTTAACACTGAACCAACTGCCGTCATTAAAGCTTCACAAGCAATTAATTTCTAGCCTCATTGTTAAATCTAAACCACTAGAATTAGTTTGCTTGTACTTGTTTAATTATCTAGCGGATCATTATCCCTAAAATTTATCTCGAACTACACTTTTAGTATTCGATCTCTTTAATACAAAAATAGATAAATTCATGTCGAAATTATTCTAGATTTGTTTTAATAGTTTGAGATTCAAACCTTGTAATCTGTACTTAAAATTGTAACACCCTTCAAGTTTAATATATTTTATATTTAACTTGAATTTTGTTTCATTTTATTCCGCATTTATTTGTTCTTGAGTTGTTAAATCACGAACCGGACAAATTCGATAAAACGGTACAATTTGTATTCACCCCCCCCCCCCCTTCTACAAACATATCAGGACCTAACAAGTATTGTATTCAACCCCCCCCCCCCCTTCTACGATACTTCGGAGCTAACAATTGGTATCAGAGCTTGTTGATTGACGTACAAATCAGATCCAGTGTAATAGACCAAAAACAAACAAGTTCTTGAAAATTAAGATCGAATTTTTTAATTTTCAAAATTTTCATTTTATTGGAATTTTTTGAATCTTAAATAATTTGTAATTTTCAAAAAAAAAACTATGAGTGCTCCTAAGACCACTGCTGGTATCAAAGTTCCCCCCTTTACGAGAGATGATTTCGGTCAGTGGAAGATGAAGATGATATTCTTTATCAAAGCTTCAAATCCTTTGTATCTTGGCATTTTAGAGAATGCACCATTTGTAGCAATGAAACCAGTGAGCGAGTCTACAAATCCTGATGGTACTAGAGTTCCCCAAGGTTCAACCATAAAGGAATTGACTGAGTACACAGAGACAGACAAGGAATTGGTTTGATTGGATAAGGGTCTAATGCTGATATTAACTGACTCCGCAGAAAAAGAAATGAGCTATCAGATTATGACCTGTACAAGAGGGAAACATATGTGGGATACCATAAATCTAATCATGGAAGGTACTGAAGACGTGCAGGAAAACAGATTGGATATCCTGACATCTCAATACGAGTCATTTAGGTCACTTCCCGGAGAAAGTATAACTCAGGTATTTGAGAAATATAATAAGTTGTTAAATGAATTATCAATGAAAGGGAAAACCTATCATCTGAGAGAGACAAACAAGAAGTTCATGATGACATTGCCCCGCCATGTAGAACACAAGTCTTCATCCATAAGGGAAAGAATAGATTTTACTCAAATGTCACTAGAGATGATCTATGGCAAGCTTAAGACTTATGAGATGGAACAAGAACAGAGAGTGATAATCTATGGACCAGGGACAGTGGACAACAAAAATACTGCACTCGTAAGATCAGCTGCACTTGTAGTGGATGAACCAACAACTTCTAAAATTCAGGTTCAAACCTCTAAAGCTGGAAAAGAAGAGATTATAGAGGCTGATTTGGAATCTGTAAATCTAGGTGCTGAAGAAAGTGATTACTACACTTTGGAGGAACTTGAGCAAATGGAAGACGAAACCATGGCATACTTAGCTGCAAAATTTAGTCATATTCGTTTCAAGAGAAACCCTAAGTACAAGTTCAAGAGATCAAGCAAATAGGTTTCAGAAGAACAAATATTCTTCAGGCTCTGGCTCCAAGGGAGGCTACAGGATAGACATGATTGACAGAGGCAAATCAAGGTGTTAAAACTGCAATGAGTTAGGGCATTTTGCCACTGAATGCAGGAAGCCTCGTCAAGCAAGAGATAAGAAAGTTATCTATGAGAAGAAGGAATCTTTTGAAGATTTGAAAAGAGAGAATGCAAGGCTGAAACAGCAACTGGAGGCAATATCTGGAAAGTAGAAAGGGAGAGCTTATATTGCTGAGGGTAAAAGCTGGGATGATACTGATTCGGATGAAGAGGAAGAGTATGTAAATCTTGTCCTGATGGCCGAATCTTTAGAGGAATCACCACAATCATCTCAGGTACCTATCCTAACTACAATTGACATGTCTAATTCTGAGTACAAGAAAACTGTGCAAGATCTAAGTGTTGAACTGTTTAATGTACATACGAGCATGCTAGCATCTGAAATTGAGAATGTTAAACTTGTTCTAAAGATTAAAAATCTAGAATCTAAAAATGCAGAACTAGAGCTTGTAGTTGTCACCATATAAGGTCTTAAACAGAGGAATGAGTACTTAGAGAACAAGGTCAAATGTAATGAAGAGATAGAGACTATCCTTAGGAAGCAGATTTCAGATTTAGAGTTGAAACTGAATGCATATAAGAACTCCTCCCTAATTGCTAAGGAAATTATTGATAATTAGACCTTAGGGAGCAAAATTGTTATAGGATTTGACTACAGTAAGAAAGCTGGAAAGAGGCAAGTGGAGTTTCCTATGACACTTCCAACTGTCAAGGAGAATGTTCCACACATTCTTAAGAATGTTGGTTGTCCAATTTTCGTTAAGCCTGCTTCATAACTAATCAATAAAGGAGACTTGATCATTAGACAAGAATTGCTTGAAGAGGATTTAAATAAGAAGGTAGAGATAAAAACTGCGTTGCCTAAGAAGTCAGTAAAAACTGAATTACCTAAAACTGATATAGGCAATAAAGTAGAAAAGGCTAAAAAGAACATGAATGGGAAAGCAGGTGTTAATAAAAAGAATGTTTTTACATCCTCTCCCATTGTATCTAGGAAGTTGTGCAATAATTGTAATTCTGCTGGTCAAAGGTTAAAGTAGAAAATGTTGTATCTTCTTAAATGCATAACATGTGTGACATGCCTAGTCTTCATGAACCCTGTGGTAAGAAAGAATTCTTACTGTAATAACCCCAAATTCTGGACTTAGTTAAAAAATTTTGATGAATAGTAAAATTGCTGATGGAAAATTTTTCAGACCACACCATGTGGATGATATGGAATGAATGTTTCGAGGTTATATTATTGATGTATAGGGAGAATAAAAGAATGTAAACGCGATCAGAATCAAGAGATTCCAACTTTAAATTTTGATCACTATTCATCGGACAATCAAGGGTGAATTGATTTGATCGTTTTGAGAAAGTGTGTAGGATGAGAAATCCATGATCATACCTTAAACCAAGGTGAGAAATCTAGGATCACATATTAAACCAAGGAAATGGAAAGATCAAGAAAGTATCCCCTAGCTTTGGTACAGAGAAACGTTTTTAAAACCACTTGAAACTATCGCAAAACAAAAGCGTAACAAATTGTGGATTAAACCCTAACCAAAGGAGGAGTATTATATGAGATCATCAAGTGCAATATATAAGAGGATTGAGGACACAAATGATGACATAATCATGATGCAGAGGAGTGACATAAGCATGACAAAGTGATAATAAGGTGATGAATCACCACCTTGTCACCACTTTCACCACAACCACAAGATAAAAAGAGGCTTGTCATTGGTGACAAGGCTAGATAGTAGCCACACAATTAAAGTACAAAGTATTGAGGATTAATTAGACAAAACAAAAGAAAATAAAATCAAACAAAGCAAACAAAGCAAATCAAAAAGGATGCATCAAGGTGAAGAACAAAACATTCGGCCTTTTCCATTTCATCAAGTCCTTAAAAACAATTTCTACTAGTTCCACTCAACCATAAATCTTGATCTTGGGCTCTAAATCACCCTCTTCCAATATCCAAGGTAGATCTCTAATCTTAGCCTCATCCATGGATGATAGCTTGGTCAAAAATGGATTCAAAGTTGATGATGAATAGTGATGTGAATAGTAAACTCATAAGATCTTGTTTTGTTTTGATGATTTTAGGTTTGATTAGCATAGTTAAGGAGAAAGGAAAAGATATACCATCCATATATAGCCTTTGTTAAGATCCAAGGAAGGTATAAAACTCCTCCCCTTTTTGAGATTTTGCTTGATCTAGTAGTTATAAGTGATTGTTTAAGAACTATGTAGTAATGAAGCATGTATGCATGATTTTAAGCATGTTTAATGGTTGATTTGTGGATAAACTTATGAACTAGAGTATGACCATGTTTGGACAGAAAAGTGTAGTATTAACTTGAGGTTTGATTGGTGGTTGGTTGATTGTGGATTGGTGGTTGTAGTGAGTGTTTAAAAACACGGGAATCGCGTTTAAGCGCCGTTACCATGTCGAATTTTACTTGTAGTTTGGACAGAGATCACGAATAATCTAAAGGGAATAAACATAAAGTTTCTGACCATGAACATGTAGGCCCTGTTTCCTATTTTGTTTTAGCGAAAGAATCGCATCGTTTTGATTTACGGTTTAGGAGAAACGTCCGTTTTAGTGAAAGCGGTTTCGCGTAACTAAGTAGTTCATTGTATGAACTTTGAGATAGTGATCAAACCCTTTAAAAATGAAATTTCGCCGAGATATTAAAGTTGATAATAGCATGAATAGTTAGGAAAGGAAACCTAGAAGGGTTTGAGTTAAAAAGAGAAGTTGGTGATTTTATAAAAATACACGAACGAAGGTTGCGCGAGTGAAATACCCTTAAGGGGATGGTTTAAAACAAGGAAAGGGTAAAGGAAAAATACTTGGGATTTGTGAATAGATTTTAACCCAAACTTGTGACTTAAGAGTTGCGAAACGTCATGAGGTTATAGATGACCAAGAGCGAGACAATTGATGTTCGTTAATAGAACGTTAGTGCTTAAGTTAAATGCATTTTAAATGATTAAGCCAGGGAATTGATCAGGTATTTCTTTGTTTATAGATTTCCCGGCAAGTTCTCGAACCCCTAACAACCAAGGACCCGAGGCAAGTTTTCTCATCCCATGCTGTATTTTAAAGTACAATATTATGATAATATGCATATGATAGATGCATGCTTTCAAATGTAATATATGCATACAATATTATGCATGTTTTCAAACCTCACATCGTATATAGATGTGATGGTATTAAAAATGATGAGATGTGATGTATGCATATGATAGATGCATGCAAGTTTTCAAACCCTACATCATATAAATGATGTTGTTGTGATTTATGTGATTGATATATATATATATATATATATATATATATATATATATATATTCTGCTTTAATGCTGTGAGAACTTTTTAACTGTTTACGCTTTTAGTAAAAAATTTCGTAAGATATAAGGTTTATATGCTAGGTAAATACTAGATATAAACCAAGGTTTAAAGGCTCTAAGTATAGAGCAGTCGTACGATGATTTTAAAATAATAGACCGGGAGTTAAATTACTATTTTGTGTTGACTATACTATCATAAGCTGGAGGGTCCAGAGACAGCTATATGTTAAATATTGATTAAATATTCCAAGACTAATATCATTGAATATTTATTGTGAGATATTTAAATAATATTATTACATATTATTTCAATATTTATTTAAGTGAATATTATCTTGGAATGTTCACTTAAGTGGAATTTTATTGAATAATAATTCAATATTTATTATTTAAATATTATTTAATTAAGTGAATATTATTTTGAATATTCACTTAAGTAGAATCTTATTGAGTGATAATTCAATATTTATTATTTGAATAATTATTTAATTAAGTGAATATTATTTGGAATATTCACTTAAGTGGATTTATATTGAATAATAATTCAATATTTATTATTTGAATATTTATTAAATATTCCAAAAATGATTTAAAAGTCATAGAACCTTATTTAAATATTATGTAAGGTTCCAATAGTTATTCAAAATATTTTCTGATCTCAAAAGATATTTATGTGACTATAGGAGGAGTTCCCGACTACTTTTAAACTATTTACCTCAAATGATGATTAAGGTTTTGAACTTATCAAAAATTGGGAATCCATCTTAGGAAGTGAACATATGATTTCACTTGCCTCCTTCATTAAAAGTGAATATGTTTTCGAGTTCTGATTTATCAGAACTAAAGGTATTTTACAAAAACTCTCTGGTCATGCTTTCAAAATACGTAGTAATCATCGGTAGTTTCGTTGACTAATGTCAACCCACACTTTGACTTACTCCTTTCAATTATTCTGGAGTAAGGTATTCTGAACGGTTACAAAGTTTTGACAAGTATTTGTACTTGGGAAAAATGGAATTAAATTCCGATTTCCGTTTCATTGATATTGTTCATCATGGGAATTGGAAAGGTCTACACGGCAATGAAATAGGTGCCAGGGTAGTGCCAAAATTATCAAGGCTTGCCCGGTGACGAAATAGGCGCCGAGGTAGTGATCTCTTGCGTGCTAAGGCTTGCCCGGTGACGAAATAGGCACCGAGGTAGTGATCTCTTAGCACAGTGGCCCGTATGCGGTCAGGGTGATAACCGAACAGGAAGTCGTCCTTCTACTAGTAGAAAAGAAAAGTTATGATACAACTGCTGATCACCGTGTATCGGGTGTTCCAGTACATTCCCTTTCTTCCCTCCGATTGGAGTTGAACTGCATATTTTAACAAAAGCCTAGGCGCTGATTTACTGATAATGTGACAGTGAAAAGTAATGATGTTCCTCATACAGTAGTTGCACTATATGGCATTTTTTGGACGAAAAGAAAACAAATATATCATTCTGTATACGAATGAAGTTTTAAAGGTTTTCCTTTATGATATAAGCTTACATATACGATTAAGCTGCTATATCTGATTGTTGAGCTATAGTGATCATTCTTGCTTCTTTTATAAAAGGTATTCATTACTGATATTTTACAGTATTTTGAACAGTATGAGATATCTAAATAGATATGTGAGTATATATGTTGAAAAGGTATTTAAGATATACTGTACATTGAACTGTATAGTGTTTTGAATCAATGAATAGGCTTTAAGCCTTGATTCCAACATTTGATATCTATTTTAAAAAGATATGTTTTGAGTCTTGGTTTATCATACTGATACCAAGGATCTCCAAATGATTTACGAAGAATATTTGAGTATGATTGTAAGTCATACGGTATTTTGAACGGTGTACTATTTTGGGGATAGACCCTAGTAGTGTTAAAATCTTTGATCCCATATGGATTATCTTCCTAAAAGGTTTAAAGATTTAAACTGGGATAGATTTCTTGCTGAGTGCTATTAGCTCATTCTTGCTTTATTAAATCTTTCAGCATGAAGAAAACATTGCCGATTCACCTCGTGTCACGAGAGCAAGGGAATGGAGAGACCACCATTGAGTTAGTTCAGCGGGATGGATATTGCCGGTGTGAGCAGAATAGTTGCAGCTTGAATTAGTGAGAATTATTTTTGAGTAGGTTTGTATTACTAAACCTTGTATAGAATTGTGAGGTCTATTATTTTAACTTCAGGTAGAGGTTGTAAATGATAAATGAGATCCTGGATAGTACATTCGATTTGTAAATAACGAATGTTACTCTTGTTGCTCATCTCCAAGGCTATAACTTGTGTGTGTGTGTGCGTAAGTGATTGGGGTCTTTGGTGTTGTATTATTAGAATGTGGTAAGTAATGCAGGTATTGTATATTGATGGAGCGTGACAACCCAGATTCCTGACCCCGAATCTGGGGCTGTTACAGAAATGTTATCAGAGCGCATTAAGTTATAAACTTGGATATGAGAGTGTTAAGAGTTATAAGTGAGAGAATGACGCGAGGACTCATATAGAGCTCGTTAAGTGGGCTACCGGAGGTAGTGCCCTTGAGAATGTTAAGACCAAAGAGTTTAGTTGGGAACTTATCTGAGGACCGATAGGACCGTTGAAGATCATCATAATGATGAGACGAGTGTCTAGAATTATACCCGGATTGTCAAGGACATTAAGATAAGATGCGGAGCAGAGTCTCGATTGCAGTTGGGGTAAGGTCGGAATGGCCAATACCAATGGATAACTTGACTTAGTAAGAACCTAAGTGTTTGTAGTTCTTTGTAGTTGCCCACGAAAAGGCAGCACGTGAGAAGATTAAGACGTTTACAGTCCTTTACGCGATCCGACTTACTAAATTGCGTGGACCAGTTAAGGCATTATCTTGTGTATGAGGTCCAAGCCTTGAGAACAACGATTCCACCAGAGTTGGTGTCTTTTCCGTCGATGGGTATTTTGTTACCTAAGAGGAAGACTTTTGCGTACATGTAGTACCAGAACGTTATCGTGAAACGAACGTGCTAAATTGCATCGCGAGTATATTTCGTACGATAGGCCATGATGGCTCAACTCGGAAATCAAAGATATGAAGATTGGATAGCGTGATTCTGATAAAGACACGTATGGTTGCAACGAGCAACGCGACAATCTCAGGACCTACAAGGAACGAGACCAATGGTGACCTGGGATTGGATTCAGTCGATACGACTAGTGTTAAGAAATTACATATACGTTAATCGACCTCCGTTTTTTGAGGATATGTTGATGCGACCGTTGGAGGCCCAATCTCTGAACAATTATCGGGGAATGGCGAATATGTTTCGAACTCCCGACCTATTTAAGGACTTGTACGATTTTGAGGTACCGTTAGTTAGTACCATAAGCCATAAAGGCAGAAAGATAAGATCATCCTCGTACGGGTGATGTTAGAAATTATGATGACCATTGACTTTTTGGTATCTACTTGCTGGTACACTCCTCAATCTAAAACTGTTCCTGCCTATGTTACCTTGAATAGTTCATGTCGGGTAACCCCTTAATTTCCTACTTCAACTTGGGATGCAACCAACAACTGTTATATTCAGTTTATTCATTTTCTTTCCTCCACTCATTACCTTAAGGGTTAAATACGCAGAATTAAGTTACCGTTAATCATCGGAGCGTTTTGCTCATGTTCCAGGACGACCTGAAGAGAGAACCATTATTCATCTATCCTTCCAGGTCTATAATTTATTTCGTATTCTTTCAATTATCTAAGGAATGTTCAATTAATATTTCCTTTATTATTTGATGAGTATTCTTTAACGATTATCTTGAAAAGCGATTTCTCCTTTCTTACTTGGACTCCTCGAGTTAATAAATATCAAACTGTTTATTTAAAACATGGATGATATATATTTCAGAGATTACTCGGGAATTCTTTTCTCCTATTCAGGAGAGATTTGCACATCAGACGTTGAAATCGTAGAAAGGATATCAATTTGATATTGATATTCCGGATTCAATTCTATTGGAAAATTTGATAAAGTTATATACTGAGACACCTTTGGGTGGACCGTTTCACTGATGAGAAATGTTTGGTGGGAGGTTATCGATTGTTCCGATACCAAGAATTTCCTATTCAGATCATATATTTTATTCAAGGGTTATAATTACCTTGTTCATCCTAAACTTATTTACTCTTCTTTTCAATTCATTATCCGAGTAGTCAAAATGTTGTTTTCTTTCTTTCTTTGGCTACAATGTCGAGATTTTGTACTAGTAGATTGAAACTGGCTAATTATATGCGCCATGATGAGTGACTAGTTAAGTGTTCTAACTAGTTGAAATTTTAATGATATGGTGAAAATCTAGCTAATCATCCTAGCTAGATGTTGCGTTCCAAACCAATCAAACTAGCAAATTTTGTTCAGCTAGTTGTTAATGTTTCTTGAAGTGAACTAGTTATTGTATCACTAAATTCAACTTTCAGTCAAATTTATATAAGTGAATTCACGATGCATTTGTAGGCAGTGAAGTATGGTGGGAAGATTTTCAAACGATAATTTGAATATGAGACCCAACCAGGTCGCCCCCTCAGCGAGATTTTTCAAAGTTTATATATATATATATATATATATATATATATATATATATATATATATATATATAAAGCATTCTGTTGCTTGAAGTATTCTTGGTACCATGCAAGTATTTTCCTTAGTATTTGGAAAAGTAGAGTGTTGAAGCTGAGAGCTAAAACGAATGAGTACGACAAGTTATGAATTGAAGTTTACGGAAATTGCCAAGGTTGTTTCGCATGATGCGAATTCAGAATAACGAAGTGAACGAAATGATTGATTATGTTACCTTGGTTAATGAAATGACTATGATAGAAATGGAAGCAAAGTGGACGAGAAAGAAATGGGAATAAAGAAAATAGAGTATGAAACGCGAATAGATTGAGAAAGAAAGAAGGTAAGAATTCAGATTATCGGACGAGGGAACGATTGACCTCGAAGGATGTGAAACTTGTTTAGCGACTGTGATGGATACGAAACGGGAAGTACCTAGTTTACAGAATATCCCTGTTGTCAACGAATTCGAGGATGTATTTCCAGAAGATCTTCCGGGGTTACCACCCGATAGAGAAATAAAGTCTGCTATAGAATTAGCTCCAAGAACGGCGCCAGTTTTGAAGACCCCGTACCGACTAGCTCCAGTCGAGATGAAGAAATTAGTCGCTCAATTTTAAGAATTATTAAAGAAAGGAATGATAAGACCAAGTGCGTCACCGTGGGATGCACCTGTGTTATTGGTGAAGAAAAAGGACGGCAGCATGAGGCTGTGCATAAACTATCGAAAGCTGAATAGGCTAACTGTTAAGAATGAATACCCCTGCCAAGGATCGGTGATTTGATCGATCGGCTGCATGATGCAGTTAAATTCTCGAATATTGAGTGAGAACTGGATACCACCAGTTGAATATTAAACCTGAGGACGTACCCAAGACTGTGTTTCGCTCCAGGTATGGACACTACGAGTTTTTAGTAATGTCGTTTGGGCTGACGAATGCCCTTGCAGCTTTCATGGACTTGATGAATCGAGATTTCAAGAAGTATTTGGATAAGTGTGTCATAGTGACATCGCCAATATTTTGGTTTACCTCAAAGACCGAGGAAGAACATGTAGAAAGTTGGAGGATAGTGTTAGAAGCACTAAGGAGAGAAAAGTTATATGCCAAGTTCTCAAAGTGCGAGTTTTGGCTAAAGGAATTAAAGAAGAGACTAGTCACCGACCTGTGCTGGTACTGCCAGACGGGAAGGGAGATTTCGTGATCTATAGCGACGCATCGTATAAAGAAGTAGGGTGTGTGCTTATGCAGCACGGAAAGGTAATTGCGCATGCATCCAGACAATTAAAGGAATATGAAATTAGATACCCTACGCTTGACTTAGAATTGGCAGCGATAGATTCGCTTTAAAGTTTGGAGGCACTAATTGTATGGAAAGAAGTGCGAGATTTACAAATCATATGAGCATGAGATAGACTTTCCCAGAAAGAACTTACCATGAGGATTGAAAAGGTAGCTAAAGCTAATCAAGGATTATGACGGTGGGATCCTTTACCACCCCGGCAAGGCCAATGTGGTGGCCGATGCCCTTAGTCTGAGAGACTTAAGACGATAACATCGTTGGATAAAGTTAATCCAAGGATTTAAGAAAATGGAAATTGAGGTTAAGATAACCGGAAATGGTATTAAGAGACTATTTGAGTGCGAGCACTATGTAGGATCCGCATATTGACGGACCGACCGGAAGAAACATTTCAGACAACCGAAGTTATGGTAAGCGTTGTACCGCCGACTGCAAGAGTAGTCGGATGTTGATAGAAAATGGGTGTATAAAAGTACGACCAGAATTGGCTTATATAAAGCGTCTGGTAGATATCACAGACCGAAATGAGTAAGTGTTGTAATGAAACCTGAGGGTTGAAGAGTCAACCTGGAAACTGGAGATTTCTATATTGGAAGAGTAACCTCGGCTATTTTCCTAGATTCCGGGACGGAATCCTTTTAAGGAGGGGAGACTGTAATAACCCCAAATTCTGGACTTAGTTAAAAAATTTTGATGAATAGTAAATGTGATGAATAGTAAAATTGCTGATGGAAAATTTTTTAGACCACACCATGTGGATGATATGGAATGAATGTTTCGAGGTTATATTATTGATGTATAGGGAGAATAAAAGAATGTAAACGCGATCAGAATCAGGAGATTTCAACTTTAAATTTTGATCACTATTCATCGGACAATCAAGGGTGAATTGATTTGATCGTTTTGAGAAAGTGTGTAGGATGAGAAATCCATGATCATACCTTAAACCAAGGTGAGAAATCTAGGATCACATATTAAACCAAGGAAATGGAAAGATCAAGAAAGTATCTCCTAGCTTTGGTATAGAGAAACGTTTTTAAAACCACTTGAAACTATCGCAAAACAAAAGCGTAACAAATTGTGGATTAAACCCTAACCAAAGGAGGAGTATTATATGAGATCATCAAGTGCAATATATAAGGGGATTGAGGATACAAATGATGACATAAGCATGATGCAGAGGAGTGACATAAGCATGACAAAGTGATAACTAGGTGATGAATCACCAACTTGTCACCACTTTCACCACAACCACAAGATAAAAAGAGGCTTGTCATTGGTGACAAGGCTAGATATTAGCCACACAATTAAAGTACAAAGTATTGAGGATTAATTAGACAAAACAAAAGAAAAGAAAATCAAACAAAGCAAATCAAAAAGGATGCATCAAGGTGAAGAACAAAACATTCGGCCTTTTCCATTTCATCAAGTCCTTAAAAACAAATTTACTAGTTCCACTCAACCATAAATCTTGATCTTGGGCTCTAAATCACCCTCTTCCAATATCCAAGGTATATCTCTAATCTTAGCCTCATTCATGGATGATAGCTTGGTCAAAAATGGATTCAAAGTTGATGATGAATAGTGATGTGAATAGCAAACTCATAAGATCTTGTTTTGTTTTGATGATTTTAGGTTTGATTAGCATAGTTAAGGAGCAAGGAAGGATATACCATCCATATATAGCCTTTGTTAAGATCCAAGGAAGGTATAAAACTCCTCCCCTTTTTGAGATTTTGCTTGATCTAGTAGTTATAAGTGATTGTTTAAGAACTATGTAGTAATGAAGCATGTATGCATGATTTTAAGCATGTTTAATGGTTGATTTGTGGATAAACTTATGAACTAGAGTATGACCATGTTTGGACAGAAAAGTGTAGTATTAACTTGAGGTTTGATTGGTGGTTGGTTGATTGTGGATTGGTGGTTGTAGTGAGTGTTTAAAAACACGGGAATCGCGTTTAAGCGCCGTTACCATGTCGAATTTTACTTAGGTAGTTTGGACAGAGATCACGAATACTCTAAAGGGAATAAACATAAAGTTTCTGACCATGAACATGTAGGCCCTGTTTCCTAGTTTGTTTTAGCGAAAGAATCGCATCGTTTTGATTTACGGTTTAGGAGAAACGTCCGTTTTAGTGAAAGCGGTTTCGCGTAACTAAGTAGTTCATTGTATGAACTTTGAGATAGTGATCAAACCCTTTAAAAATGAAATTTCGCCGAGATATTAAAGTTGATAATAGCATGAATAGTTAGGAAAGGAAACCTAGAAGGGTTTGAGTTAAAAAGAGAAGTTGGTGATTTTATAAAAATACGCGAACGAAGGTTGCGCGAGTGAAATACCCTTAAGGGGATGGTTTAAAACAAGGAAAGGGTAAAGGAAAAATACTTGAGATTTGTGAATAGATTTTCACCCAAACTTGTGACTTAAGAGTTGCGGAACGTCATGAGGTTATAGATGACCAAGAGCGAGACAATTGATGTTCGTTAATAGAACGTTAGTGCTTAAGTTAAATGCACTTTAAATGATTAAGCCAGGGGACTGATCGGGTATTTCTTTGTTTATAGATTTCCCGACAAGTTCTCGAACCCCTAACAACCAAGGACCCGATGCAAGTTTTCTCATCCCATGCTGTATTTTAAAGTACAATATTATGATAATATGCATATGATAGATGCATGCTTTCAAATGTAATATATGCATACGATATTATGCATGCTTTCAAACCTCACATCGTATATAGATGTGATGGTATTAAAAATGTTGAGATGTGATGTATGCATATGATAGATGCATGCAAGTTTTCAGACCCTACATCATATAAATGATGTTGTTGTGATTTATGTGATTGATATATATATATATATTCTGCTTTAATGTTGCGAGAACTTTTTAACTGTTTACGCTTTTAGTAAAAGTTTTCGTAAGATATAAGGTTTATATGCTAGGTAAATACTAGATATAAACCAAGGTTTAAAGACTCTAAGTATAGAGCAGTCGTACGATGATTTTAAAATAATAGACCGGGAGTTAAATTACTATTTTGTGTTGACTATACTATCATAAGCTGGAGGGTCCAGAGACAGCTATATGTTAAATATTGATTAAATATTCCAAGACTAATATCATTGAATATTTAATGTGAGATATTTAAATAATATTATAACATATTATTTGAATATTTATTTAAGTGAATATTATCTTGGAATGTTCACTTAAGTGGAATTTTATTGAATAATAATTCAATATTTATTATTTAAATATTATTTAATTAAGTGAATATTATTTTGAATATTCACTTAAGTAGAATCTTATTGAGTGATAATTCAATATTTATTATTTGAATAATTATTTAATTAAGTGAATATTATTTGGAATATTCACTTAAGTGGATTTATATTCAATAATAATTCAATATTTATTATTTGAATATTTATTAAATATTCCAAAAATGATTTAAAAGTCGTAGAACCTTATTTAAATATTATGTAAGGTTCCCATAGTTATTCAAAATATTTTCTGATCTCAAAAGAGATTTATGTGACTATAGGAGGAGTTCCCAACTACTTTTAAACTATTTACCTCCAATGATGATTAAGGTTTTGAACTTATCAAAAATTGGGAATCCATCTCAGGAAGTGAACATATGATTTCACTTGCCTCCTTCATTAAAAGTGAATATGTTTTTGAGTTCTGATTTATCAGAACTAAAGGTATTTTACAAAAACTCTCTGGTCATGCTTTCAAAATACGTAGTAATCATCGGTAGTTTCGTTGACTAATGTCAACCCACACTTTGACTTACTCCTTTCAATTATTCTGGAGTAAGGTATTCTGAACGGTTACAAAGTTTTGACAAGTATTTGTACTTGGGAAAAATGGAATTAAATTCCGATTTCCGTTTCATTGATATTGTTCATCATGGGAATTGGAAGGGCCTACACGGCAATGAAATAGGTGCCGGGGTAGTGCCAAAATTATCAAGGCTTGCCCGGTGACGAAATAGGCGCCGAGGTAGTGATCTCTTGCGTGCTAAGGCTTGCCCGGTGACGAAATAGGCACCGAGGTAGTGATCTCTTAGCACAGTGGCCCGTATGCGGTCAGGTTGATAACCGAACAGGAAGTCGTCCTTCTACTAGTAGAAAAGAAAAGTTACGATACAGCGGCTGATCACCGTGTATCGGGTGTTCCAGTACATTCCCTTTCTTCCCTCCGATTGGAGTTCAACTGCATATTGTAACAAAAGCCTATGCGCTGATTTACTGATAATGTGACAGTGAAGAGTAATGATGTTCCTCATACAGTAGTTGCACTGTATGGCATGTTTTGGACGAAAAGAAAACAAATATATCATTCTGTATACGAATAAAGTTTTAAAGTTTTCCTTATGATATAAGCTTACATATACGATTAAGCTGCTATATCTGATTGTTGAGCTATAGTGCTCATTCTTGCTTCTTTTATAAAAGGTGTTAATTACTGATATTTTACAGTATTTTGAACAGTATGAGATATCTAAATAGATATGTGAGTATATATGTTGAAAATGTATTTAAGATATACAGTACATTGAACTGTATAGTGTTTTGAATCAATGAATAGGCTTTAAGCCTTGATTCCAACATTTGATATCTATTTTAAAAAGATATGTTTTGAGTCTTGGTTTATCATACTGACACCAAGGATCTCCAAATGATTTACGAAGAATATTTGAGTATGATTGTAAGTCATACGGTATTTTGAACGGTGTACTATTTTGGGGATAGACCCTAGTAGTGTTAAAAGCTTTGATCCCATATGGATTATCTTCCTAAAAGGTTTAAAGATTTAAACTGGGATAGATTTCTTGCTGAGCGCTATTAGCTCATTATTGATTTATTAAATCTTTCAGCATGAAGAAAACATTGCCGATTCACCTCGTGTCACGAGAGCAAGGGAATGGAGAGACCACCCTTGAGTTAGTTCAGCGGGATGGATATTGCCGGTGTGAGCAGAATAGTTGCACCTTGAATTAGTGAGAATTATTTTTGAGTAGGTTTGTATTACTAAACCTTGTATAGAATTGTGAGGTCTATTATTTTAACTTCAGGTAAAGGTTGTAAATGATAGATGAGATCCTGGATAGTACGTTTTATTTGTAAATAATGAATGTTACTCTTGTTGTTCATCTCCAAGGCTATAACTTGTGTGTGTGTGCGTAAGTGATTGGGGTCTTTGGAGTTGTATTATTAGAATGTGGTAAGTAATGGAGGTATTGTATATTGATGGAGCGTGACAACCCAGATTCCTGACCCCGGATCTGGGGGTGTTACACTTACTCTGTGAATACAATATCATGCATGCTTATTTTAAGTTAATGAATGCATCTGGTAGCACTAGCACTAAACATGAGAAAGCCACAGTCAACGTGAAAACTAAACAGGTTAAGATTGAACCAAATGTTACTCATGTTAAAGTTCCTAAACCTTCTGGACCCTAACAAGTTTGGGTACCAAAGTCCGCTTAATCAATCTGTGATTGCAAGGTAAGGTTAATAATGCGAAGATCGTGTGGATTCTGGATAGTGGATTCTGGATGGAAATGTCATCATTGAAAATATCTCTCTTGTTGAAGGACAGAAGCACAATCTACTAAGTATCAGTGAGTTCTGTGACAAAGGATACAAAGTGGATTTCAGAAAAGATAAATGCTTGATCTAAAACAGGAAAGATGAGAAGCTTGATCTACAAGGAGTAAGAAAAGGAAATTTGTTCATAGCTGACTTAAGTTCTGTCAGTGATGGAGAAGTCAAATGTTTCTACATCAAGGCTTCATCAGATCAAAGTTGGTTATGGCATAAGAAGCTCTTACACTTGAATTTCAAAACTATGAACTCTTTGGTAAAAAGAGAGTTGGTGAGAGGGTTACCTCTTATGGAAGTCTAAGAAAGCATCACACAGAAGCAAAGAACTGACAAGCATCTCTGAACCTCTTCAGTTGATCCATATGGATTTATTTGGTCCAGTAAATGTCATGTCAATATCAAGGAAAATATATGCATTAGTGATGGTTGATGACTACTCCAAGTACACGTGGGTGTTATTTGTACAATCAAAGGATGAAGCAACACAAATGATCATTGATCACATAAAGAAGATAGAAGTAGAAGCTAACCTACATGTGCGTACGATCAGATCAGACAATGGAACTGAATTCAAGAATGCAGTTCTAAATGAATTTTGCATAGAGAAAGGAATATCCAGACAGTATTCAGCACCAAGAACTCCTCAACAAAATGGAGTAGTGGAAAGGAAGAATCGTACCTTGGTTGAAGCAGCAAGGACTATGCTAAGTGAATAAAAACTTCCCACTTACTTTTGGGCTGAAGTAGTAAATATAACTTGCTACACTCAGAATCGTACCCTGATTAACAAAGATCATGAAAAGACTATGTATGAGTTAATGGCCAACAAGAAACCATCACTGAAGTATTTTCATGTGTTTGGTGCAAAGTGCTTTGTATTGAAATATGGAGAGCATCTGGGAAATTTTGATGCTAAAGCATATGAAGGCATTTTTTTAGGCTATTCTCTGGAATCTAAAGCTCATAGGGTTTATTTGATTGAAGATAAGAAGGTTGTGGAAAGCCTTAATGTAATGTTTGATGACACCAAAAGACCAAGTCTGCAAACAGAAGAGAACTATGAATCCTTGGTGTTTGAAAATCTATCAGGAGATCTCTCTGATATTGAAGAAGAACCTGCAGTTGTTCCTGGTAATAATAATAATGACAATGATAATGATTCTGGACCAAGTGGTGACAGTGGTGGAGACCCTCAGACTACCACTGGATCCACTAGTCAAACAACAGGGTCAACAGATCATACCGGCAACAACTCAGGGGGAGCAGGAGAAGGATCATCTAGTCACATTCAACACAATTATGAACAAGGAGAATCATCAAGATCGTGTCTGCCAAGACAAAGGGTATGTAGTCGAGCACATCCCTTTCACTTGATCATTGGTGATCCGGATTCAGGAGTGAGAACTAGAAGGACATCACAGAATGAATGTCACTATTCTGGGTTTCTTTCAGAAACAGAACTTAAGAAAGTTGAAGATGCCCTGGAAGATCCAGATTGGGTGATTGCTATGCAAGATGAACTCAATCAATTTGAAAGGCAGAAAATTTTGAAGCTGGTACCCAGACCTAAAGGAAAATCTGTTATAGGAACAAAGTGGGTATTTAGAAATAAACTGGATGAAGATGGCATTGTAACGAGAAACAAGGCCAGACTGGTTGCTAAAGGTTACTCTCAGGAAGAGGGTATAGATTATGATGAAACCTATGCACCAGTAGCAAGACTTGAGGCTATCAGGATGTTTCTGACATTCGCAGCACACTCCAATTACAAGGTATATCAAATGGATGTGAAGAGTGCATTTCTGAATGGGGAGCTAGAGGAAGAAGTATATGTGGAACAACCTCCAGGCTTTGAGGATTCAAATCTGGTGGACTTTCTATATTTTCTGTTCAAAGCTCTCTATGGACTCAAGTAAGCTCCAAGGACATGGTATGACACTCTATTAGAATTTTTACTTGAAAATAACTTTACTAGAGGTGTCATAGATAAAACTCTCTTTTACAAAATGCACAAAAATGATTTGATATTAGTGCAAGTATATGTTGATGACATTATATTTGGTTCTACTAATGATGATCTATGCAAGAGATTTGCTAAGTTAATGCAGAGTAGATATGAAATGAGCATGATGGGTGAATTGTCATTCTTTCTTGGACTACAAGTGTATCAAAGGCAAGATGGAATATTCATTTGTCAGTCCAAGTACATCAAGGATCTTCTAAAGAAGTATCAAATGGAAGACTTATCTACAACAAAGACTCCAATGCCAACTATCACTAAGCTTGATAAGGATGAAACTGGTAAGAAGGTTGACATCACAAGCTACAGAGGTATGATAGGCTCATTACTTTATCTCACTGCAAGTAGACCAGAAATTATGTTTGCAACATTCTTGTGTGCTAGATTTCAGTCTGATCCAAAAGAATCTCATCTTATAGCTGTTAAACGTATCTTTAGATATCTTAAGGGGACCCCAAATCTTGGAATTTGGTACCCTAAAGATACAAGATTTGATCTTATTGGCTATACAGACTCAGATTTTGCAGGTTGTAAGATTGATCGGAAGAGTACTTCAGGAAGCTGTCAGTTTCTTGGACGAAGGTTAGTTTCCTGGTATAGCAAGAAGCAGCACTCAGTATCCACATCGACAGCTGAAGCTGAATACATAGTTGCGGGTAGTTGTTGTGCTCAAATCTTGTGGATGAGAAACCAACTCCGTGACTATGGGCTTTTGTTGAACAAGATTCCAATATTCTGCGACAACACAAGCGCCATAGCAATCTCCAAAAACCCAGTTCAGCACTCGAGGACCAAGCACATCGATATCATGTATCATTTTATCCGAGAGCATGTCATGAATGGAACCGTGGAGTTACATTTTGTACCCACAGAGGAACAAATTGCAGACATCTTTACTAAACCGCTTGATGAATCCACTTTTTCTAAGCTGTTTGGTGAACTTGGGATGTTAAATCTTTCTAATTGATTAATTAGAAGTCAATAACTGCAAGTTAATCCTAATAAGTCCATGAGTTTAAGAATTTCCATATCCTTAGGACTTGTGAACTTATTTTCAGGAGTAATTCTCGTAAGTTAGAATTATCTGCCTAATTATATGTCATATTTATAATAATATATCTTCTGGCATTTAATTAGCAATTAATTTAAAAATTATTTAATTGCTAATATTTGTTCTAAATATTATGCATTTATTTAATTCGAATTATTTTATTTTGTTTCAAACAAAGTAAAATAACGCAGCATAATTAATTAGATATTGATTGATTTATATCAGTTAATGATATTTAGTCAATTTTATTCTAAGTTAATTGTGAATTTTGTTAACTGTGAATTTAAATGAATGTTTTGATCTGTAGAAATTCACAGAAAATGAGAGGTTGTTTTTAAACTGGTTACAGGTTTAAAAATGAAAAAGTAGCAAATCTATCGAAATATCAAGTTCGATAGTTTTTCAAGTACTTTATCAAAAATCTATCGAAGTGTTTAAAATTCATCTCAATAAGTTTAAAAAAAAAGTAAAAACTATCGAAGTATTTTTTTCGATAAATTTTGAAAAAGGACAGAAATCTATCGAACAATTCTATTTTGTTCAAATTCTTAATTTTCGATAGTTTTTCAGTCAGTTCAGTATTCGATAGTTTTTAGTTTTTAAAAGTATATTAACTTTCGATGGTTTTTGGTAAAAGTCTGTTTAAATTCTGATTTAATCCACTTCGATAGTTTTTACAAAACTATCGAAGTGTGATTTGACTTTTATGCCCCTGAATAAAAACTATCAACAGTACATTTTAAATTATATCGAACATGAAATTACCTAAATACCTCTGTCAATTCAGTAAGTATAAAAGTAGCACTTAGACGATCTCTATCTCTTTATTCTCATATCTAAGTTTTCATATTATATACTTACAATTAGATACAAAATCGAACCAAGAACACTCGACAGATTCTTATTGTTTAACCGTGATATACTTAAGAAAATCAGTATTTACCACAGTAAACTTCATTTTACCGTGAAAGTACTGTGTGTTAGTGATTATATTGAGTTTTCAATTCGGTTTTCATAGAAATCCATCGAGAGTGACAATTCGAACCTTTAAAACTTGGTAACTGTATTGATACTTGAGATTTGATCGTTAATTAATTAAGTTCTTGAGTTTTGTTTTAATATAAAGTTTTCGAGTTAAGAAAATTAGGGTTCTTGAATTTGGGATTTTTGTTGGTTTGGTTTTTAATGTAGTAAAAAGGGTTATTTAAGGTTAATTAATTAGAAATAATTAATTGGGTTTATTTTTTGTTTTAATTTTAATTTTCTGGACTTTGTGAAAATTCAATGGCCGGAGAATTTATTATCACCAAGACTAATCACATCTCGTTTCAAAACGTGCAATCCATCTCGAACTTACAGTTTCGTGCATGGGCACAATTTTTGAACTCACATTCACTAGTGGCATATGCATTAAGTATTCCAACGGTTCTTTGTGTTGATCAATTAACTGCATTGTACACCACTGCCACGGACACGTCAAAAGACAATGTGTTAGTCTTCAGTTTTGTTGTGCCAGGGGGCAGAACAATAAGGGTGACGGAACAAGATTTGAATAGAATTCTTCGTTTTCTGACAGAAAATCTTGTTCCTGATCCCACCACTGAAAATATACATGCTTTCTTCACTCTTATAAGAAGTCAACAACCCAAATTTTTCATATGAGAGTTTTTGAAGCATCACTTAACTAAGCACTGGAACTTCTTCTTTCACACACTTATTCATGTGTTTACTGCCAAGACCACAAATCTGCATGGCATTCCTTTATTTCTTCAAAAATTAGGGTTTGCTATTGCTCACAATAGGCAGATTAACATAGGTAGGTTAGTGATTGATCATAGTATCCAATGCATAGGACCTTTGGAAGAAAGAGGAGGGCAATTTGATGTGCTTTGTTTCTATCCAAGATTTCTACATTTAATTTTGAATGACGTGTTGACAGATGAAGAGAGGGAGATCTTCGCAGACGAGGAGAGGAAGGAGTGTATCGAGATGAAGAGCAATGCCATAACAGCTCTCATTAAGAAGAATCATCTTCCAGGGGTACCTACTGTTCTGACTGATTATCTTCGAAGGGTACCCCTGCCACTTCTACCCCCAGGGGAATAGGTAAACCAAGGTATGAATCCTGAACCTGTTATTCCTCCACAAGCTACACAAATGGATGTAGATCCAGTTATAGAGCCCTCGGTGGCCATTCCCGACCAAGAGGTTGAAAACCAACAGCCTCTAACCACGGTCTTAGAGCCTTTGAAAGAACCAAATGAAACAGAAACAAAGACTCCTACCCCTACTATACCAACCATTCAAATAACTAAGAGTATAGAGGGAGAAAGTGCCAAAGCAGCACCAAATAAGGAGAAACACACTTCAACAACAGCTCTGCCTTATGCTAAAAGAAGAAAACTTGAAATCAAGGCAACTGTTGAATCCTCATTATCATCTTTCAATGAGCCTCTGACTGATTTTTCTGAAGCTGATTGGGCAGCGATAACCAAAGCCATATCTGAACCCCTAACCTAATCAAAGAAAGGAAAATTGACGGAAGCATCTAGTTCTCCGACCATCTTACGGTCAGGACCACTGGATGAAGGTTCCTTAGTGAACCAAGAGTCTTCACATACGTTGAGAGAAGGCTCTGACCTAAATGCACAATCTAAAGGGTCATTGCCTAACTCCCCAGATGGAACATATCTGGATCCTGCAGGTACCGGGTCTGACATAGGTGTAGATCAGCAACTCGTTAACACTGAATCAATTTCATTTGAAGAGTGTTAGGATTTATGGGTGATAGCTATGAGACAGCTTAACTAGATATTTTTAATGCTTAATTTTATTAAGTATGAACATATTGTCACAGCCAGAGTATGTTCTTGTAACCATTTTTGTTTGTTGACAAATAAGATTTTAGTACATCTTGGTAGAAGTTCATTTATTTGTTCAAGCCTCAAGAAGTGCTCAAGGAGGACAGCAAGAATAAATGTTACTGTCATAGCACTGACAGTAAGGTTACAAGAAGACAGCATGTTGCAAGTCACGACAGTATATCCACTCTGACAGCAACATTGGCGGAAGCCCTCAGACAGCATCTTTACCTTAGCCTGACAGCAAGATTGGAACTCCTGACATCATCTATTGCGGGGACTTCTTACTGTCACCAAAAGCACATTCTTGTGACATCAAGCTTGAGGATCAGGATACTGTCTTGAAGGGATAATCTTTGTATTGGGGATCTACCCAGTCAAACATGTGACAGTTTGGATGTTCAAGAAACAGGCGTGTTGCAGTATCCCAACACTGCATCAGGTCTGCAAGACTACGATAGAAGCTTGAGAGATCACATGACAAAGCTCACCAATTCAAGAGTATGACAAATCAACATCTACTGAATTGTGTTAGCTAAAAATAGAATGTATCTAGATTGCTTTATCCAGTAATGATAAACTCGTTTGTATAGCAATTTAGGTAAGACTCACGGGTAGACAATTTGTAAGAAGCTGCCACATGAAAATGACAACAGCTTCACAAACCCGTGATGATAGAGATAGGTTTAGTTTTTACTTAGACTATCTCTCGACACATTCTAGGTATCACTCGAGAAATCGAAGCTGAAGAAAACTGATATTTTTTTGAGGTTGTAGCAACACATTGCAAAATAAATAAAACATTTATTTTGTGAGAAAATCTCTTGTGCTTACTTGTTTGCAATTCTTAAACTGATAAACGTTAATCTTAGTTTTTGTTGTTGAAGCATAGATTGAGATTTATCAGTATGCATTCAACCCCCCCCCTTCTACAATAGTCAAGGACCAACAACTGGTATCAGAGCAGACAGATTGTTCTACTAATCTGAGATCATGACAAGTTTGCAGAAGTCAAGTAGCATAAAGATCCCAGCGTTTGATAAAGAGAACTACAATGTGTGGAAAATAAAAATCTTGATGTTTATCAAAGCTGCGAATCCATTATACTTGGGTATCCTCCTGAATGGTCCCTTTGTTCCATAGAAGGAGATTGAAGCCTCGACTGTGGATGGTGTTCTTATTCCAGCACACTGGATTTCTAAATCACCTTCAGAGTTTCTGGAGCCAGAAAAAGAGAAGGTGGCCTTGGATGATTACTTGCAACTCATCCTAGTGGATGCTCTCACTTTGGACAAAGCCATATGTGGGAATGTCATTGGATGCTCATCAGCTAAGGATATGTGGAATAAGATTGAGTTGTTATGTGAAGGAAGTGAAGAGGTGAAAGACAATCAAAGACAAATTCTCATCTCACAGTATGAAGCTTTCGTGGCAAAGTCAGGAGAAGATCTAACAACAATGTTTGAGAGGTTCAGTAAACTGCTGACTGGGCTACAGATACATGGCAAGTACTATGATAGGAAAGAGTTAAATTTTAAGTTCTTACTCACACTTCCTGAGCATCTAGATCACAGAATCACAGCCATAAGAGAAGGAAGAAATCTAAACAATGTTTCCCTTGAAACATTATATGGTGTGCTTAAGTCATATGAGCTTGAACTTTTCCAGAAAAGAGCTATAAATTCTGGATCAAGAGGAAAGATGGCAAATATGTCTGGTGCTCTTGTAGCTTATGTTCCAAGAATCACTCAACCTAGTGAAGGAATTCAAATCACCCAACCTGCTCAAGTACCTTCTCTAAAGATTGAGGAGGTTGTGGATGATGATGAGAAAGTAGTGATGCAAATAACTGATGTTGAAGATGAAGACTTCTATTCATTAGAAGAAATGGAAAAGATGGACAATCCAACTATGGCTTACATGGCTAAGAAGTTCAAAAACATAAAATTCAAGATAAACAAGCCATTTAAGTCTCAAGGTCAAACATCAAGGTTCAGCAGAGGGAATTCCTCCAAGGTTGAAGGTGGTGCCACAAGAGGTGGTTCCAAAACAGGGATGGTGGACAGATCCAAGTTTAGGTGTTACAACTGCAATGAGCTTGGTCATTTTGCTACTGAATGCAGAAGGCCAAAGCAGAATCAAAGGATGGATAAAGGGTCAAGTGGAGACTTCAAGAAAGGACAGGGAAAAGCCTAGGTGGCTGAGGGAAAATGTTGGGATGATACTGATGATGAAGACGAAGAGGAATATGTGAATCTAGCCCTCATGGCTAAGTCTGATGAGGTCTCCTCTAGCTCTCCAAGTCAGGTACCCTCACTTGTCTTACTTGAAATGTCTAAAGAAGAATACAAACAAACTTTCGAGGAGTTGAGTGCAGAAATGTTTAATGTTCATACTAGTTTAACTGCAGCTAATGAAGAGATTTCTAGGTTAACTAAACTAAATGAAACACTCACTTCTGAGAATGACATGCTTTTGTTAAAGACCAGTCGATTAGAGTCTCTAGTACAGGAGAATGCTAAACTTAAAAATGAATTAGTCTGTGCTAAAGAGATAGAAAAGTTTCTAAGGAATGAAATTAGTGAAAATGAATTCAACATTAAGGCCTATAGAAACTCTTCAAAATAACTTCAGGATTATCATGAGAAACACATAGAGGATCAAAAATTAGGGATAGGTTTTGAGTATGGTAGAAGACTTGGTAAGGAAATTGTGAATCAGGATTGCTCAACTGATGGTTCTGTCAAACCTCATGTCCTCAAGAAGATCAACAAACCAATTTTTAAAATTTCTGAACTTGAGTTTGATAAGGAAGCCATGCTCATCAAGCAACAACTTGATGATGAGGATGAGTGTGTTGACAGTACAACAGTTGGAGGAAAAGATACTGTCAAAATCCCCAAAACAGTAACTTTCCCAAACAATCAGACAGAATGTTCTAAAGATGCTGTCAGTAATGGCAAGACAGAAACTTCCAAAGATACTGTCAAGAGAGCTTCAAAGAGAGTAACTTCCAAACCTACTATCAAGACAGAAGGTGTAAAAGGTACTGTCAAGGAGAGCTCGACAGCAACTTCAGAACATCATGTTGACACAGTTACCTACAAGTCTAAGAACATGAATGGTAAGTTAGGAAATGGCAATTTTAATGTTGGTAGTGCTCCCAGAAAACTATGCAATAGTTGTGGCTCTTCACATCACTTAACTCATGTTTGTAAGAAACCAAAAGAGGTCAAAAACAATGTGACCAAGATAGATGGTAACTTACATAGAACCCCCATTATGCATAGATCTATGGTAGTTTGCAATAACACTGACTGTATGCCTTGTAAAATAACTGCCATGAGTACTTGTTTCAACCTGCCTATCTCATCTACTGAACAATGTCTCTATATGCAAACTGTTGAGACTTCTGAGCCTACTGGAAACAGGAAAACGGCTACATCCACTAAGAAGAAGACTAAGTCTAATTCTAAAGCTGAGTGGGTGAAGAAAAGAGTCCAACAGAAGATTCCTGATGTGACTGTTAAAGTTGAAAATGATGAATACTCTTGTGATACTGAATTAGCAAGACCCAACAAGGATTGGGAACCATATGCCTCTTAAATACAATTTGTTTTGCATGGCAAGAATAAGACGCAGGTCATGTGGATCATTGACAGTGGTTGCTCAAGGCACATGACTGGTGATAAAGCCCTGCTATCACATTTTGTGGAGAAAGCTGGCCCAATAATAACTTTTGGAGACAACAGCAAAGGTTACACAGTGGGATATGGCTGTTTGGAAATTGGGAATGTTGTCATTAATGATATTGCACTTGTTGATGGATTGATGCACAACTTGCTCAGTGTCAGCCAATTCAGTGACAGAGGATTCAAGGTTGATTTTGACATGATGGTGTGCAATATCTATCACAAGAAAGATGGAAGCCTCTCTTTGAAAGGGGTAAGGAAAGGAAGCCTATTTGTTGCTGATCTGAGTTCAACAAAGAAGGACAAGATTTACTGTTTCTACAGTAAAGCTACTGTTGGTGACAGCATGCTTTGGCACAGGAAACTCTCTCACCTAAAATTCAAAACAATGAATATGTTGATGAAGAAGGAACTGGTAAGAGGACTACCTCGACAGGAATTCTGTCAAGAAGGACTGTATGAGGACTGTCAAATGGGAAAATTGAGGAGAGCTGTGCATAGGGCAAAGCAAGTCAACACCAACACAGAACCACTCAAACTAATTCACATGGATCTCTTTGGCCCAGTCAATGTTCCATCCTTAGCCAAAAAGAGATATGCATTAGTTATGGTGGATGACTATTCTAGGTATACTTGGGTGAAGTATCTAGAATCAAAAGATGAAGCTGCTCAAGTCATCATTGATCACTTAAGAGTTCTTGACAGAACTCCAAATGTCAAGGGTCAAATTCTGAGAAGTGACAATGGTACTGAGTTCAGAAATGCCACATTTGGTAATTTCTGCAAGGATGAAGGAATCGTGCAACAATTTTCTGCTGCAAGGACACCACAGCAGAATGGAGTTGTAGAAAGGAAGAACAGAACTCTCATTGAAGTTGCCAGGATTATGCTTCATGATGCAAAGTTACCTATATACTTCTGGGCAGAAGCTATTAACACAGCTTGTTATACACATAACAGAACCTTGATTAACAAGACTCATGGGAACACTCTTTACTATTTGCTAAATGAGAAGAAACCTATTGTCAAGTATTTTTATGTGTTTGGTAGCAAATGTTTTATGATGAAAGACAACCATGAAAAGAAAGGGAAATTTGACACCAAAGCTTATGAAGGTATTTTCATGGGTTATGCTTTATAAAGGACTGCTTACAGAGTCTATCTCTTGGAACACAGGATCATAGATGAAAGTGTCAATGTCACATTTGATGAAACCAAGTTTCCTGGACTGCATGAGGATGGTCAAATGCAGATTCTTAGATTTGAGAATCAAGGATACTTGGAGGAAGAAGAAATTGTTGATGAAGAACCCACATTTACTCAAACTGTTGATCTTGAAAAAGATGTTGTCATTGAAAATGATACTAACCAAACTCCAGCATAGTCACAGACTATTTCAGGGAATACTCAAAATGACGGTGACTCTGGAGATATTGAAGAAAATGGTGGAGACAATTGCCCTGGTGAAGACTCAGTTCCCCAAACTGAGGCTACTATTTCAGACCAAACAAGAAGCTTGCCTAGAACCACAAGGTGGAACAAGGATCACACAAATGACCTAATCATTGGAGATCCTTCTTCTGGGGTAAGAACCAGGAACAATGTTTCTGCTGACAGCATGTTTTCCTGCTTCATGTCTCAAGTGGAGCCAAAAGCAATTGATGAAGCATTGTTGGATTCTGATTGGGTGATTGCTATGCAAGAGGAACTTAACCATTTTGAAAGGAACAATGTATGGAAATTGATTCCAAGACCAAAGGGAAAATCAGTTATTGAGACAAAGTGGGTATTCAGAAACAAATTGGATGAAAATGGAAATGTGACAAGAAACAAGGCAAGGCTAGTAGCTAAAGGTTACTGTCAACAGGAAGGAATAGATTATGATGAGACATTTGCACCAGTTGCCAGACTTGAAGCTATTAGGATTTTTATAGCCTTTGTTGCACACTGTAACTTCAAGGTGTTCCAAATGGATGTCAAAAGTGCTTTTCTAAATGGAGAGTTGGAGGAAGAAGCGTATGTTGAACAACCACCAGGTTTTGAAGATGCTGAATTGTATGATTTTGTGTACAAACTGTTCAAAGCACTTTATGGATTGAAACAAGCTCTAAGAGCCTGGTATGATACCCTCTCTGCCTTTCTATTAGAAAACCAGTTTACAAGAGGTGTAGTAGATAAGACTCTATTCTACAAGCATCATGGAAAAGACATCATTCTGGTTCAAATTTATGTTGATGATATCATTTTTGGTTCATCAAATGAGAAGCTGTGTGAGAAGTTTTCATCTCTAATGAGAAATAAGTATGAGATGAGCATGATGGGAGAACTGTCATTCTTTCTTGGTTTACAAGTTCTTCAGAAAGATGATGGAATCTTCATTTGTCAAGCAAAGTATGTCAAGGAACTTCTCAAGAAGTTTAACCTAGAAGATTCATCACCTGCCAAGACACCCATCTCTACATCAACTAGTTTGGATCTAGACTCCAAAGGGAAGAAAGTGGACTCTAGTGCTTACAGAGGCATGGTTGGATCTCTTCTCTACCTAACTGCTAGCAGACTTGACATAATGTTTGCTACATGTCTATGTGCAAGGTTTCAAGCTGATCCAAAGGAGTCACACTTGGTAGCTATCAAGAGAATTTTTAGATATCTAAAGGGAACTCCTAATCTAGGCCTTTAGTATCCTAAAAACATTGGATTTGAGCTAGTGGGGTATTCTGATTCAGACTATGCTGGGTGTAGGACTCACAGAAAAAGTACAACAGGAAGCTGTCAATTTCTTGGTGGAAGATTGGTGTCATGGTTTAGTGTCTACATCTATTGCAGAAGCTGAATATATTGCAGCTAGAAGTTGTTGTGCACAAATTTTGTGGATGAAGAATCAACTTTTGGATTATGGTCTAGTGTTAAACAATATCCCTATCTACTGTGACAACACTAGTGCCATAGCCATCCCAGATAATCCAGTTCAACATTCTAGGACAAAGCACAATGACATTAGACATCATTTCATAAGAGAGCATGTTGAAAGAGGAACTGTGAAGTTGATCTATGTCCCAACATAAAAGCAACTTGCAGACATCTTCACAAAACCATTGGATGAAGCCACCTTTAACTGGTTGGTAAGTGAATTGGGAATGCTAAATCTGGTATGTTAACTTATTAGTCTTTACATTTTCATTTCTGTATGCAGCTTGTGACAGTGACCTCAAAGTTACTGTCATAAGAAGTTATTGTCACATAAGTTCTTATTCTTGTTGACAGCATAGTTGTTATGACTTTGCTAAATTGATTTTTGTGTTAGTTATACTGTTAGTAATAAAACTTTGTGTCATTAACTTGGATAATCTCAAAGTCTGGAATCTTTGGTCAAAGACTTTGCATTAATCGGTTGTTGTGTGTTAATTGTTGGATTAGTGGCAAACAAGACTCTTAATTGCAATCTGTGGTAGTTGTATGGGTATTCTGAACTGTTGACCATTTACCTCCCTTTTAATTAGTATGCCTATAAAATGAACCTTAGGTCATATTAGTGAATCATTCAGAAAAGGTAAAATGGAAAACAAAGTAGGAATCGGATACAGGCCTAAGATTAGCACTGAGTCTCCACACAAGGAAGCAGTCGAAGCTCTGTTTGATGAGATGGAGGACCTCCTTGATGAGGAAAGGGAGAAAGAACTTGCTGCCAAAGCCACTCAAGAGGCTAAGTGGCAAGAACAAGAGAAAGAATATCAAGCACTCCTTAAGGAGGAAGGAACCACAGAAGAAGAGGCTAGGGCAAACTTTCTAGAATTGATTAAGAAAACGTTTGATGAATAATTGTATCTTTCAATTGTAGAAGTTTAACCCTCCTGTTTTTTTTTAATAAAATTTGTCAATTTTCTTTTGAAAGTTCCTTATTGTTTGCTATGTGTCCATGTTGGTTAATTGTTTGAACTAATGTGCATGAATAATGAATCTGGAATCAATATTGCATAATTGTGAATGGTGTTTATTGAGTTAAGTAAATTAATGACAACATAAATTAAAATTCATGACAGTTACTGTTTTTCCCTCAAACGTTACTGTCATCAAGAAAAGAACTGTCACGGAATCTCATGACAATTAGTTTCTTGACAGTAGTAAATAACATACTGCCAAGAGTTTTAAAAGATACTGTCAATGAAGTACTTAACGATGACATTAAGTTTTTCGCGACAATGTTACTGTCAAGACAAACCTACTGTCATCACCAAATGTCACTGATAGCTTGTTTCAGTGCACAGGTTACTATCAACACTAGTGGACCGTTAAAATTGCTAATTCAACCTCCACGTTGACAGAAATTGTAATAACCCGAATTTTTGGAAAAATTAAAACTTTTCTTATTATGATTAAGTGCATCAGTGAATAGTGAATTTGGTGGATGAATAGTGATTTTGAGGATTAACAAAATTTTTCATGCCACCTATGTACGAGACGTAATGTGGATATTCCGAAGTCATATTAGTGATCTACGGAGTAAATAAGTGAATGCAAAGACGATCGGAATTCAGAAATTCCAAATTTTATTTTGGTGAAGTATTTGACCGGGCAGTGAATTATATATTATTATATTCAAGGAATGAGATATTAAATTAAGGATTTGAGGATTTAATATTTTGGAATTTTATTATATGTGATTTGAGAATTTAGAACGAAAACCACTGAGACAGTGAAACGAAGATACTAGAAACCGCTGATACTTTATAACGAGATTAAGCGATTAAGAGAATGAATCATGGATTGAGGATTGAAATTATGACAGAATTAAATATAGACATGGAAGTAACATGTAACAAGATTAATTCGAGAAATGCAACATTTGGATCATGCATGTGAAAGAAAAGCGAACCAGTAAAGCTACTTTAGCTAAACTCATGCATGCGCGACACGTGTCCCGGTGACTCACCAAAAGGTGATGACTCACCACTTTTTAAACACAAATATCAGCATTTTCATTATTATCAAGACAAAAAGAAAAGAAAAGGAAGAAGAAAATTCGGGAGAGAAAAATGAGAAGAAAAATGGGAGAGAAAGAAATGATCGTAACTTGAGATTCCGTGGTCCGTTTTTGGCGTTCTACCACTCGAATCGAAGCTCTCGAGAAGCCCGACGTAACCATGGTAAGAAATCACCTCAACCCCGTGATTTATCCCTTCGATTTCAGTGATTAACAGTCGGAGAAGATGATGAATAGTAACTTGTGTTTTGTTTTGTTTTTGGATATTGAGTTTGTAGCTTCCAAAGGTTGTATTAAGCAAGGATCTAAGGTTACATAAGGAATATAGAAGCAAGCAAGCTTGGAGAAGGTATAAAACCTCTGCCCCTTTTTGTTATATGAGTTTTGA
This sequence comes from Heracleum sosnowskyi, assembly GCA_030848705.1. Lineage (NCBI taxonomy): Eukaryota > Viridiplantae > Streptophyta > Magnoliopsida > Apiales > Apiaceae > Heracleum > Heracleum sosnowskyi. The sequence goes on from CM061239.1 coordinate 107,592,107, forward strand.
AATTGTTTTGATGTTTATGTAAAGTTAAAAGCATGACTAAGTGATTATATGAATTTTTGGTTGAGTTTGGAGGATGGGTTATGAATTTGTTGTGATTATTCATGGAGGATTTGACTGAGTGGAGGGTGTATAAGATGAATGGTGAGTTTGGGATTGTTTGGTATTGATTTGGGTGTGTTTTGAAAATGGAAAACGTTACGATTATAGCCGTCGTAATGCCCATTTGATTTAAGGCTGTTTTAAGCAAGAATTACGAACTGGTCTGGTAATATTTTTGAACAGAACTGCCCATGAACATGTAGGTCTTGTTTTAAGGTTTGTTTTGGTATAAAGATCATGTCTATACGATTTACGGTTTAGGAGAAAAGTGAGTTATAGTAAACGCCGTTCGGGAGAATGACTCATCTCTGTTCAGCAACTTTGAGGCTATATTTGGACCACTTCGGAGCCATATTAAAATGTGAAAGTTTGAGGAATAATACTAGAGACAGTTGGGAAGGCTCACGAAAATGATTCGTATTAAAAAGATTATTGTTCGATTTTATAAAAATGTTTTAGTCGAGGTCGCGCAAGTGAAAACCACTAAGAGCATGACTTAGAAACCGATGTTGCAAATGGTTAAGTATAACTTGGATTTGAGGATGGATTTCGAACCAAACTTATGATATAAGTATTTGACGGATAACATGGACTTAGTATGAGCCTATAACGAGTTAGTAATTCCTTGGTTGTGTTTCGCTTACGTGTTTAAGCGTTGAGTTATAAGTGGTTTATCGAGGGGATTAACCGTGTGTTTTCATTTGACTTTGTCTAGATTGTCCGGCATCGTCGCGAACCCCTATCACTTCTCGAGCATCAGGCAAGTTTTCTAAATCTATACTTTGAAGTATTGATTATATATTACTGCTTTTCCCGTGTGTGGAGTTATACAGTTTTTGCGATACATGTTATATATTGTATAAAATAGAATTTGACTTTTGGATATTATACGAGCTTTGAGATAATGTACTTACGAACCGGTATACCTTGTAGCTCTATGGATAAGAGCATGTTTATTGTTTCGACTTTAGACCGGGAGTCGATATTTTTGTTATATAGATAGTCGTGGAAACCCGAAGGGATTCCAGCGGCAGAGTACTATTCATCTTGAGGAATATTATTATTAAACATTATTTATGTTCCGGAAAATATTTATTACTTGGAAATGATTTGATTATGGGCTTCTAAGCTAGATATGGGATATTAGTTAGAAGCCAGGTTTTTATAAAGGCCCTAGGTTAAGGGCGTATGATATTTCTTTAGATCAGAAGTAATTATATTTCTGTATATGTTAAGGATTATTTTCCGATAAAGATGTCGGGTAATTGTTATTCGAGGGTTAATTGTTTATTTAATGAATATCATTTATATTCATTTGAGGACTATTGACTTTAAGAATATTATTTCGAATATTCATTCGAAGATTATTTATTTATTTAATGAATATTAGTTTTGGATATTCATTCGAGGATTATTTATTTATTTAATGAATATTAGTTTTGGATATTCATTCGAGGATTATTTATTTATTTAATGAATATTAGTTATGGATATTCATTCGAGGATTATTTATTTACTTAATGAATATTAGTTTTGAATATTCATTCGAGGATTATTTATTTATTTAATGAATATTAGTTTTGGATATTCATTCGAGGATTATTTATTTATTTAATGAATATTAGTTTTGGATATTCATTCGAGGATTATTTATTTATTTAATGAATATTAGTTTCAAATATTCATTCGAGGATTATTTATTTACTTAATGAATATTAGTTTTGAATATTCATTCGAGGATTATTTATTTATTTAATGAATATTAATTTTGAATATTCATTTGAGGGTTACTTATTTAATAAATATTATTTTCAAAGCAACAAGAGGTTCCCAAAACAATGTTTTTCCATTTAAATCTGTCTTGTAAAGAGGATTTAAATGCTCGCTCAACTATCAAAAATATGGGAAACCTGATTTAAGTGACTGCTACTCTTTTTAAACTCTCAACTCAAAACTGTCAGGGGACAGATATTTTCTTGAAGCAATTTAGTTGCTGCAAGTCAAATATTGTGTTACCACCTCAACGATCGAGGGGTAAATTCATGGAACAAGTCGATGTCCATTAACAAGCAGTAGCTTGAGAAATATTGGAGAATCTTCCTTTCCGACCTAGATATAACTACTTAGTGGAGTCGTATCAACAAGTGTTACACTTGGGGAAAGGAGGACGATCTTTACGTTTCAGAGTCATGGATTTCATCTGAACTAGGAGTGGTGTAAGTGGTCTAGTTGCGCGGACCCATCCAACTTTTATTGGCCCAACCGTTGGCCGGGAGGTCACTGTAAGGCGGTAGACAATGTCAGGCTGTCGTGATTCTTCCATCTACATGTAGAAAACTATTTGAGCGGTGCGACCTGCTACTGATCATAGCAAGGTTAGGCACAGCGGGCGCGGTAGCAACTCCTGTATTGGTTCATCATCCAATTTGGATATTCCTGCAACATGTATTGGGGTGAAGAACCGATCATGTTGGCAGGAGGTCGAAAAGTGTTTGGAAATGAAGTGTCAATAAATTCTTGCAACTTCATCTTTTATTTTATGAGTTATGACTCTGTGGATACCTTACATAACATGAGTTATGGTAAGGGAGTTGTTTATACGGAATCACCTTATAACTTCATCTTTTAAGATATGTGTTGATATTCTGCTTACATAGCAGATATTTTTGGAAAGGTTATATTGGTTTACTTTGAAACCTCATCTTCTATATTATACTAGAACTTTGTTCATAATATAGCAAAAGTTTGCAGAAATATTATGAAATGATATTTGAAGTACAATAATGGTACTGGTTTTGGGAATACATTCCGATAAGGATATAATTTCAGTATCAAGATATTTTGACAAATTATTGTCTTATACCCGCTTTATTCTGGGTTGAGTTAAAGGCAGAATTATGCCATACTTTTATTTCCTTGCTGAGCTATCGCTCACTCTTGCTATTGTTTTATATATATTATATAGCAGCGAAGCAGGATGCCAATGGGACGGCACATACCCCGCAAGGCGTTTTCATAAACAGTTTCTAGCAGTGATCCCGAGAGTAGTACGAACTAATCGAATCGGGCTACAGCTGTTGGTATTCAACTTATGTATAGATATGAATGGTATGAGAGGATTGTGAGCATCAGAAGGCTAAGTTGGTAATGTAACATTTCCTAGAAATTGTATCAGTGACAGATTCAAAGACATTTGGGTATTGTAATAAAAATTATTATTCCGCAGTTGTTGTATTGTGTCGTTTCTGAGACTCTAACCTGTGTGTGTGTGTGTGTGTGTGAGAGAGACACATATTGTGGGGTCATGAGCAGGTGAATTATGAACGTTGTGAGTAATACAGGTAAGGCAAGGAGTAAATGGATCGTGACTACTCTAAATCCCTGACCCCGGATTTGGGGCTGTTACAGAAATGGTATCAGAGAGTTAGGTTACAGTCCTCAGAAACGATAGGAGATCGAGTCGTACAATACCCGTAATAATGATAAGAGCATCTAGAGCTCAAATTGAGTTCGTAGTCGGGTTAGAGGACATGACCCTGACTGTTTAAGATGAAGCCCGAGAGGGGACTTCTTCTGGGAAACCGTACTTAGGACTTCGTGATTAGTCACCTCGAGTCGTATGAGTTATAGATTGATGGGATTCTGAGATACCAGACCCCGCGGCCTTCGAGTAGGCAATTGATGATGCGTTCCTTGAAATGGACGGAGACCCGATAAAGGAAGATCCATAGGAGGATCTAGAGGAAGACCCCATAGTGGGTCAAGGAAAGAATCTTGTAGAGGACGTGTTGATTGATAAAGATGTAGTATGTTACTTGAGTTCGTATAATAGGACCGGACGAACCTTCAGAGGTCAAATAAGTGCCGAGACGAGGGTTTAAGGATCGTTTATGATTCATCGGGAGATATGACAAAGAAAATGGAATAGAGTCTCCAAAGCAGAAGAGGTAGAGGCAGTATAGCCAGTATCAGTGGATTGATTCGACTTGAACGAAACCTGTTACTCGTAGTCGGTTGTAGTTGCCCATAAGGAGGCGGCATACGTAAGAACCAAGGTGTTCAGATTTTTACGAACGATTAAGGGTACTTAGTTGCCTATAATAGTGAAAGGAATTGCTTTGGCTATGAGGTTTCAATCCCCCACCACCAGCAATTCCACTGGAAATAGTGTCTATTACATCATTGAGGGATTTTATTATCTCAAGGAGAATTTTGGGTATATGTACCATGTAAATGTTATTGTAAGACAAGCACGCTAAGGCGAAATCGAGAACGAGATTTACCACCCTCCGGAAACCAGGAAGGAATTATGAGGATAGAACCGAAAGGTCGGAAATCAGATCCGAGCATTACTAGTGAGTAAATAGATTGATCAAATTTCCCTGATTTTGGAAAGAAATTCAGCAAATTTTGGCAAACCTTGTCTTTCTGATTACCAGAGGATGTCACCAAAGAGAGTGGAAACTAGGGTGAACCCTGTGGATTGGGTAAGATGGCCGCTATATGGGTTGGTGGACAAACCCTGATTGCTACAACTGATGGTAAAGATAAAATGATGAAGTTGAGATTGGACGGTAAAGGCGAAATATATTTAAGGACCAAGACGGACTGAGAAATTCCGGGATTGACTTAAATGAAAAGGCTATTGGGCCAAAAGTGTTAAGCTTATGTAGCACACGGGATTGATATGGGGAGAAGGAATATTGGGTACAAAGATGATTGAAATAGAGACCAGATTTAAGCTTGTAGTTTCTAATGATCTTCCGAAGTACCGCCCAGTCGACATGTGGAATTGTCATTGCTATGGGCGACAACGGTATCGAAGTCTTCTTATAGAACAGAACGCTTACTTGAGATGTTTGCGCCTAGTCGAATAGAACTCCCTGCGATTGCAAATGCTGATGGTTGAATTCTTAGCGACTAATATAAGTCGGCAATGACGTAAGTATCGAACACCTTAGGGTGCGTGGAAAAGAAAAGCTTTGGAATTGGATGATTATCCATCAGAGGAGCCGACAAAAAAAAGGCATCCGTAGAGACCTTGGTAATACCCTCCCCATTTGCAAATTATGTGGGGTATTTCCCCAATCTATGATCTATCTTGACCTCTTTCCAAGAAAGAATTCTGATAAAGGGTATATTCCCTCTTTGAAGTTATTTTATAACACTTGTGTTAAATCATAATTAATTTCAATTCTGATTAGAGGTTGTCACGATGCCTACTTTCAGGTTTTCGAAGCCCTGTCAAATGATGTTATTTAAGCTTTCACTTTTCTTCAAATAATGAATGACCCTATGGTGATACCTCACCACTTGTATGTTAAGTACCAGTATCTTTCTGGTTATTCTTTTCTTTGTAGTTTCCTTGGAAACCGCACCTTTGGAATCTGTTCAATTTTAATCCAAGGTGTTCCTTTGAGAAATATTGTCGAATGGCGATAATCATTAAATTGATCACGAATTGCTTTCATACTTTTCAACTTCCACTGAGACGAACAACCCTATACTTATAGGGGCTACAAGGACTATCTGTCTATGTGATAGAAGTCTGATGGGACGCCATCACTTGTAAGTTGTGAAATACAAGAAGGCTAATTACCTTTAGTAATGTCTCAATCGAGGCACACAACGTTGAGTTCTTATGATCATGTTGATCTCTCGGTAAATTCTTTTACCTCCAATAAGGTTACCTTAAAACTCATAACCTTATGATCACCAGTGTGTGACGTTTTCCTTGATATGGGAGCTGTCTTTTCAAGGCCCCATAATTTTTGTTATCTTCATTGAATTCCAAGGGGAGGCGAACCAGGTCAAATAAGTCAAAATTCGTTGATAGGAATTAGATTCGTAACAAAATCGACTATGACAGGAGCGAATCCCTAAGACGAATAGAATGTTAGTGACATATCAATGAAATTGATTTATTCTCCCAAGGATGTTATGATAATGGAAAGCGTGTCAATTGATATATGTGAAAGGAATGGCGATGTGCCGTGAGCTCCAGTGACAACGGTGTTAGATAGATGCCCTATAGTGGAATTGAGATTTTGGAAGAGTTGTTTACGAATGGACACTACCTCTAGGTTAGCAAGATAAGTACTGACGATGGAGTCAGAGGGAGCTGGTATTGTGACTTGGGAGAGGTGCAGCGTGTGTTGTTTTAAAGGAATAATTTTCGGAAATATATGGAGACCCGGATGAAAATGAAAGTTAAAGGATTAAAACAAGAAACCATGACTGTGACCGAGTATGAGGCCAAGTTTTCCGAATTATTGAGGTTTGTTCCGGAGTTTGTGAACACGGAATAAAAGAAATCCAGTAGGTTTCAACCAGGGCTACCTCCAACCAGCAGCCACTGTCAGGACCTTTAAATAGCAGGTACCCTTCTATACTATGCAGACAAAGCTAATGTATCGTTGTATATCAAGAAGTTGCATGACAATTAAACCTTAAGGCCGAGCTGCTAAGGGAATAATTACAAGTAGAAATAGTCAATCGAGGGATTTTCCCATAAGACTGGTACATCCAGGTTCTGAACTAGAAATATGAAGTCGACACTTTTGATAGGCCTGATTCCTTTCAAGTTGGGAGAAGTTGATATGATAATAAGGATGGGTTGGTTGACACCCAATGGAGCCAATGGATTGCAAATAAAAAGAGTAATAAATAAAGGATGGAGACAGATTCAGAGATTCTTGAATATAGTTCAGACGAAGAAACTATTACGCCAGAGATACGAGGCTTAATTAGCTCTTATGGTTGACGCCAAGAAAAGAGATACCAAGTATAAAGGGAACTACAATGGTTTTGGGAGATTGTACAAGGTTTTAATGAGCTACCAGATATCGATTTGGATGACATGAGAATGAATAACGAGTATTCAGGTTATAGTGCCGCATCTCCTGTTAGCCTCAGTGAGAATGAAAGAGTTAGCGACTCAGTTACAAGAATTGTTGGGCAAGGATATGATAAGACCCAGTGTGCCACCGTGGAGAGCCCGGTGTTGTTGTAAGAGAGAAAGATGTTAGCACAAGATTATAGAATCTCGAGAGTTGTATGAGTTCGACATGGAGAATAGGTACCCTTGTAAATGATTGTTTGATCAGCGGAAGAACGCTGTGTATTTCCAAATTTATTTAAGAACTGGGTATCACCAGTTGGAAGTTAAATTAGAAGATATACCCAAGACTGCGATTTGTACTAGGAATAGACACTTCGAGTTTTCAGCGAGGTTATTTTGGGTTGATTAATGCACCCACAAATTTATGGAATGTAATGAATTGGCCTTGAGTTACCCGTGATAGTAGATAACATGAGATGGTGAAATGGCTAGAATTGACCTAGAATTATGACTGTGAGATACACTACCATCCGGGTAAGGCCAATGTGGTGGCCGATGCCCTTAATTAAAATGAGACAGAGATGGAATCCGAATGATCGGGAATTAAAGGATGAGATTTTACACAAAACCCAAGTTAGTCCAACAAACTAGAAAGACAAAAGATTTCACCAACAAGCGGCTAGTGACAGCTAAGACAGACAGAGAAAGTATGCGAACTAAGCCCGCAAGTATAGAGATAGTACTGCTATTGATAAGCTAAATGGCATGTTGATGGATGACAAGCAAGTTTATGCTGGTGTATTTCTGTACAAACAAGATAGAGAGTATGAGGTTAAAGATTCGTGATGCTAAAGGTATCTCCATGGAAAGAATTAATGAGATTTGAAAAGAAAGGGAAATTGAGCCCGAGATTCATTGGGCCATCTGAGATTTTAAAACGCGTCAGGAAGGTGGCCTACGAGCCAACCTTACCCCCCAAACTTGTAGAATGGTCATAACGGAGTTCATGTGTCAATGCTACGTCAGTATACTACAGATGCCCGGCATATATAGAGTACGAGCAGGTAGATATACAACCTGGTCTGACTTACAAAGAACAACCTGAGGAAATCACGGATAGAAAAGAACAAGTGCTAAGAGACGAGGTTGCCAAGCTAGTGAGAGGTTTGTGGAAAATCAAGAAGTGGAAGAATCCACTTGGGAGTTAGAAAGGGCAATGGGAGAGAAGTACCCCCAGTTATTCCTAAGCTGATTCCGGGACGGAATCCTTTTAAGGAGGGGAGACTGTAATAACCCGAATTTTTGGAAAAATTAAAACTTTTCTTATTATGATTAAGTGCATCAGTGAATAGTGAATTTGGTGGATGAATAGTGATTTTGAGGATTAACAAAATTTTTCATGCCACCTATGTACGAGACGTAATGTGGATATTCCGAAGTCATATTAGTGATCTACGGAGTAAATAAGTGAATGCAAAGACGATCGGAATTCAGAAATTCCAAATTTTATTTTGGTGAAGTATTTGACCGGGCAGTGAATTATATATTATTATATTCAAGGAATGAGATATTAAATTAAGGATTTGAGGATTTAATATTTTGGAATTTTATTATATGTGATTTGAGAATTTAGAACGAAAACCACTGAGACAGTGAAACGAAGATACTAGAAACCGCTGATACTTTATAACGAGATTAAGCGATTAAGAGAATGAATCATGGATTGAGGATTGAAATTATGACAGAATTAAATATAGACATGGAAGTAACATGTAACAAGATTAATTCGAGAAATGCAACATTTGGATCATGCATGTGAAAGAAAAGCGAACCAGTAAAGCTACTTTAGCTAAACTCATGCATGCGCGACACGTGTCCCGGTGACTCACCAAAAGGTGATGACTCACCACTTTTTAAACACAAATATCAGCATTTTCATTATTATCAAGACAAAAAGAAAAGAAAAGGAAGAAGAAAATTCGGGAGAGAAAAATGAGAAGAAAAATGGGAGAGAAAGAAATGATCGTAACTTGAGATTCCGTGGTCCGTTTTTGGCGTTCTACCACTCGAATCGAAGCTCTCGAGAAGCCCGACGTAACCATGGTAAGAAATCACCTCAACCCCGTGATTTATCCCTTCGATTTCAGTGATTAACAGTCGGAGAAGATGATGAATAGTAACTTGTGTTTTGTTTTGTTTTTGGATATTGAGTTTGTAGCTTCCAAAGGTTGTATTAAGCAAGGATCTAAGGTTACATAAGGAATATAGAAGCAAGCAAGCTTGGAGAAGGTATAAAACCTCTGCCCCTTTTTGTTATATGAGTTTTGAAATTGTTTTGATGTTTATGTAAAGTTAAAAGCATGACTAAGTGATTATATGAATTTTTGGTTGAGTTTGGAGGATGGGTTATGAATTTGTTGTGATTATTCATGGAGGATTTGACTGAGTGGAGGGTGTATAAGATGAATGGTGAGTTTGGGATTGTTTGGTATTGATTTGGGTGTGTTTTGAAAATGGAAAACGTTACGATTATAGCCGTCGTAATGCCCATTTGATTTAAGGCTGTTTTAAGCAAGAATTACGAACTGGTCTGGTAATATTTTTGAACAGAACTGCCCATGAACATGTAGGTCTTGTTTTAAGGTTTGTTTTGGTATAAAGATCATGTCTATACGATTTACGGTTTAGGAGAAAAGTGAGTTATAGTAAACGCCGTTCGGGAGAATGACTCATCTCTGTTCAGCAACTTTGAGGCTATATTTGGACCACTTCGGAGCCATATTAAAATGTGAAAGTTTGAGGAATAATACTAGAGACAGTTGGGAAGGCTCACGAAAATGATTCGTATTAAAAAGATTATTGTTCGATTTTATAAAAATGTTTTAGTCGAGGTCGCGCAAGTGAAAACCACTAAGAGCATGACTTAGAAACCGATGTTGCAAATGGTTAAGTATAACTTGGATTTGAGGATGGATTTCGAACCAAACTTATGATATAAGTATTTGACGGATAACATGGACTTAGTATGAGCCTATAACGAGTTAGTAATTCCTTGGTTGTGTTTCGCTTACGTGTTTAAGCGTTGAGTTATAAGTGGTTTATCGAGGGGATTAACCGTGTGTTTTCATTTGACTTTGTCTAGATTGTCCGGCATCGTCGCGAACCCCTATCACTTCTCGAGCATCAGGCAAGTTTTCTAAATCTATACTTTGAAGTATTGATTATATATTACTGCTTTTCCCGTGTGTGGAGTTATACAGTTTTTGCGATACATGTTATATATTGTATAAAATAGAATTTGACTTTTGGATATTATACGAGCTTTGAGATAATGTACTTACGAACCGGTATACCTTGTAGCTCTATGGATAAGAGCATGTTTATTGTTTCGACTTTAGACTGGGAGTCGATATTTTTGTTATATAGATAGTCGTGGAAACCCGGAGGGATTCCAGCGGCAGAGTACTATTCATCTTGAGGAATATTATTATTAAACATTATTTATGTTCCGGAAAATATTTATTACTTGGAAATGATTTGATTATGGGCTTCTAAGCTAGATATGGGATATTAGTTAGAAGCCAGGTTTTTATAAAGGCCCTAGGTTAAGGGCGTATGATATTTCTTTAGATCAGAAGTAATTATATTTCTGTATATGTTAAGGATTATTTTCCGATAAAGATGTCGGGTAATTGTTATTCGAGGGTTAATTGTTTATTTAATGAATATCATTTATATTCATTTGAGGACTATTGACTTTAAGAATATTATTTCGAATATTCATTCGAAGATTATTTATTTATTTAATGAATATTAGTTTTGGATATTCATTCGAGGATTATTTATTTATTTAATGAATATTAGTTTTGGATATTCATTCGAGGATTATTTATTTATTTAATGAATATTAGTTTTGGATATTCATTCGAGGATTATTTATTTACTTAATGAATATTAGTTTTGAATATTCATTCGAGGATTATTTATTTATTTAATGAATATTAGTTTTGGATATTCATTCGAGGATTATTTATTTATTTAATGAATATTAGTTTTGGATATTCATTCGAGGATTATTTATTTATTTAATGAATATTAGTTTCAAATATTCATTCGAGGATTATTTATTTACTTAATGAATATTAGTTTTGAATATTCATTCGAGGATTATTTATTTATTTAATGAATATTAATTTTGAATATTCATTTGAGGGTTACTTATTTAATAAATATTATTTTCAAAGCAACAAGAGGTTCCCAAAACAATGTTTTTCCATTTAAATCTGTCTTGTAAAGAGGATTTAAATGCTCGCTCAACTATCAAAAATATGGGAAACCTGATTTAAGTGACTGCTACTCTTTTTAAACTCTCAACTCAAAACTGTCAGGGGACAGATATTTTCTTGAAGCAATTTAGTTGCTGCAAGTCAAATATTGTGTTACCACCTCAACGATCGAGGGGTAAATTCATGGAACAAGTCGATGTCCATTAACAAGCAGTAGCTTGAGAAATATTGGAGAATCTTCCTTTCCGACCTAGATATAACTACTTAGTGGAGTCGTATCAACAAGTGTTACACTTGGGGAAAGGAGGACGATCTTTACGTTTCAGAGTCATGGATTTCATCTGAACTAGGAGTGGTGTAAGTGGTCTAGTTGCGCGGACCCATCCAACTTTTATTGGCCCAACCGTTGGCCGGGAGGTCACTGTAAGGCGGTAGACAATGTCAGGCTGTCGTGATTCTTCCATCTACATGTAGAAAACTATTTGAGCGGTGCGACCTGCTACTGATCATAGCAAGGTTAGGCACAGCGGGCGCGGTAGCAACTCCTGTATTGGTTCATCATCCAATTTGGATATTCCTGCAACATGTATTGGGGTGAAGAACCGATCATGTTGGCAGGAGGTCGAAAAGTGTTTGGAAATGAAGTGTCAATAAATTCTTGCAACTTCATCTTTTATTTTATGAGTTATGACTCTGTGGATACCTTACATAACATGAGTTATGGTAAGGGAGTTGTTTATACGGAATCACCTTATAACTTCATCTTTTAAGATATGTGTTGATATTCTGCTTACATAGCAGATATTTTTGGAAAGGTTATATTGGTTTACTTTGAAACCTCATCTTCTATATTATACTAGAACTTTGTTCATAATATAGCAAAAGTTTGCAGAAATATTATGAAATGATATTTGAAGTACAATAATGGTACTGGTTTTGGGAATACATTCCGATAAGGATATAATTTCAGTATCAAGATATTTTGACAAATTATTGTCTTATACCCGCTTTATTCTGGGTTGAGTTAAAGGCAGAATTATGCCATACTTTTATTTCCTTGCTGAGCTATCGCTCACTCTTGCTATTGTTTTATATATATTATATAGCAGCGAAGCAGGATGCCAATGGGACGGCACATACCCCGCAAGGCGTTTTCATAAACAGTTTCTAGCAGTGATCCCGAGAGTAGTACGAACTAATCGAATCGGGCTACAGCTGTTGGTATTCAACTTATGTATAGATATGAATGGTATGAGAGGATTGTGAGCATCAGAAGGCTAAGTTGGTAATGTAACATTTCCTAGAAATTGTATCAGTGACAGATTCAAAGACATTTGGGTATTGTAATAAAAATTATTATTCCGCAGTTGTTGTATTGTGTCGTTTCTGAGACTCTAACCTGTGTGTGTGTGTGTGTGTGTGAGAGAGAGACACATATTGTGGGGTCATGAGCAGGTGAATTATGAACGTTGTGAGTAATACAGGTAAGGCAAGGAGTAAATGGATCGTGACTACTCTAAATCCCTGACCCCGGATTTGGGGCTGTTACAGAAATTAAAGGGAGTAACCCACATGGTGGTGTTATTGGGTATTAGCACGATTCCAAATATCCCCTTTTTCAACATAACGTTTGAACTGCCCTTTATACATCAGTTAATCAGACAAGACTAAACCTGACACAGAACAACCAAAAGCAAAACAACTGTCTGTTGAATTTCTCTCTCTACCCTCTCAACACACTCTTTTTCTCTCTCATAACAACAATGGCACCCAAACAATCAATTTCTCAAACTAACTTTGATGGCATCTACTCTCCTAGTGATGCTGGTGAAGAATACAAAGGGCTTATCTCTTTCATGAATAAGTCTTATCTCAGGTATGCTATCACCTCAACTCCTGTTCTTGACCTAGAAAGGATTGAGAACTTCTGGGAGTCTGCTACTGCTCAAGAAGATGGAGACCATACCACCATCCAGTTCAAAATCAAAGAGCACAGCAACACTCTCATTATTCAGGGCATCAATGCAGCTTTGGGAATTGTACTAGAACCGGGAAAGACCTGCACCGAGCTTGCTAGTGATGAGACCCTAAAGAAGCTTTTCTTGAAAATTGGGTATTCTGGACCCATTCTTGAAGAGGGAACAACAAAATGGTACCCTTCTGGTGAAATGGACAGGAAGTATCTCAGAAAGGAGTGGAGCATGGTGTTTGTAATAACCCGAAATTTTGGTAAAATTTAAAACTTTTCTTATTATGATTAAGTGCATCAGTGAATAGTAAATTTGGTGGATGAATAGTGATTTTGAGGATTAACAAAGTTTTTCATGCCACCTATGTACGAGACGTAGTGCGGATATTCCGAAATCATATTAGTGATCTACGGAGTAAATAAGTGAATGCAAAGACGATCGGAATTCAGAAATTCCAAATTTTATTTTGGTACAGTATTTGACCGGGCAGCAAATTATATATTATTATATTCAAGAAATGAGATATTAAAATTGAGGATTTGAGGATTTAATATTTTGGAATTTTATTATTTATTAAAGTCGATTTAAGGATTCGATTGTGGAAGTGAATAGTGAATAGTTACTATTCACTGCGAGAACCGCATAGAGTTTTATTCGCCCTTTAGAAAATATTTTGGAATCGTTTCAAGAGAAGCAAGACAATATTTACAGGATTAAATATAGACATGGAAGTAACATGTAACAAGATTAATTCGAGAATGCAACATTTGGATCATCCATGTGAAAGGAAACAAACCAGTAAAGCTACTTTAGCTAAACCAATGCATGTTGGACAAGTGTCACAAGCTAAGAGGTATGACTCACCACCTTTTTAAACACAAAAATCAGCATCCTTATCATTATTATCAAGACAAAGAAAAGAGAAATGAGAAGAAAATTCGGGAGAGAAAAGAAGAAAGAAAAATGGGAGAGAAAGAAATGATCATAACTTGAGATTCCGTGGTCCGTTTTTGGCGTTCTACCACTCAAATCGAAGCTCTCGAGAAACCCAACGTAAAAATGGTAAGCAATCACCTCAACCCCGTGATTTACCCCTTCGATTTCAGTGATTAACAGTCGGAGAAGATGATGAATAGTAACTTGTGTTTTGTTTTGTTTTTGGATATTGAGTTTGTAGCTTCCAAAGGTTGTATTAAGCAAGGATCTAAGGTTACATAAGGGATATAGCAGCAAGGAAGCTTGGAGAAGGTATAAAACCTCTGCCCCTTTTGTTTGTATGAGTTTCGAAATGGTTTTGATGTTTATGTAAGGTTAAAAGCATGATTAAGTAATTAGATAAATTGTTGGTTGAGTATTGGAGGATGGGTTATGAATTTTGTTGTGATTATTCATGGAGGATTTGACTGAGTGGAGGGTGTATAAGGTGGATGGTGAGTTTGGGATTGTTTGGTATTGATTTGAGTGTGTTTTGAAAATGGAAAACGTTACGATTATAGCCGTCGTAATGCCCAATTGATTTAAGGCTGTTTTGAGCAAGAATTACGAACTGGTCTGGTAATATTTTTGAACAGAACTGACCATGAACATGTAGGTCTTGTTTTAAGGTTTGTTTTGATATAAAGATCATGTCTATACGATTTACGGTTTAGGAGAAAAGTGAGTTTTAGTAAACGCCATTCGGAAGAATGACTCATCTCTGTTCAGCAACTTTGAGGCTATATTTGGACCACTTCGGAGCCATATTAAAATGTGAAACTTTGAGGAATAATACTAGAGACAGTTAGGAAGGCTCACGAAAATGATTCGGATTAAAAAGATTATTTTCGATTTTATAAAAATGTTTTAGTCGAGGTCGCGCAAGTGAAAACCACTGAAAACGAGACTTAGAAACCAAGGTTCCAAATGGTTAAGTATAACTTGGATTTGAGAATGGATTTCAAACCCAACTTGTGATATAAGTATTGGACGAATAACATGTACTTAGTATGAGCCTATAACGAGCTAGTAATGCCTTGGTTGTGTTTCGCTTACGTGTTTAAGCATTTAGTACAAGTGGATTATCCAGGGGATTAATCGTGCGTTTTCTTTGACTTTGTCTAGATTGTCCGGCATCGTCGCGAACCCCTATCACTTCTCGAGCATCAGGCAAGTTTACTAAACCTTACTCTATTATTCAGAGTAGGTATATTTTCCAATGTTCAATACTTGTGTATTCCCAATTTATATACCAAATCTTTGTTGCAAGTATTGTGGCAAGTTTTCTAAATCTATACTTTGAAGTATTGATTATAAATTACTGCTTTTGCCATGTGTGGAGTTATACAGTTTTGCGATACATGTTATATATTGTATAAAATAGAGTTTGATTTGGTTTATATATGAGCTTGGAGATAAAGTAGTTATAAACCGGTGTACCTTGTAGCTCTATAGATAAGAGCATGTTTATTGTTTCGACTCTAGACCGGGAGTTGATATTTTTGTTATAGAGATAGTCGTGGAAACCCGGAGGGATTCCAGCGGCAGAGTACTATTCATCTTGAGGAATATTATTATTAAAAATTATTTATGTTCCGGAAAGTATTTATTACTTGGAAATGATTTGATTATGGACTTCTAAGCTAGATATGGGATATCAGCTATAAGCCAGGATTTTATATATGCCCTAAGATAAGGGCGTGTGATTTTCTTGCAAGATCAGAAGTGATTATATTTTGTATATGATAAAGGTTATTGCCGATAAGATATCGGGTAACTGTTACTCGAGGGTTAATTGTTTTATTTAAGAATATTATTTATTAATGTTCATTTTAAGAATATTATTTATATTCATTTGAGGATTATCGACTTACAGAATATTATTTATATTCATTTGAAGATTATTTATTTATTGAATGAATATTACTTTTGAATATTCATCCGAGGATTATTTATTTATTTAATGAATATTATTTTCAAATATTCATTTGAGGGATGCTTACTTAATGAATATTATCTTCAAATATTCGTTTAAGGTTACTTATTTAGTAAATATTATTAATTATTTTCAAATCAAAAAGAGGTTCCCAAAACAATGTTTTTCCATTTAAGTCTGTCTCTTGAGAAGACTTAAATTCTCGCTCACTATCCAAAAGACGGGGAACCTGATTTTTGTAACTGCTATTCATTTTAAACTCTCAAAACTCAAAAGAACTGTCAGAGTAAAAGATTCAATCTCGATTTCATGAAGACTATTTGTCGCTCAACCTGAGTTTCCGGCTATAGGCCAGTATGTACTTATGGGTTAGCTTCCCATTGTTCGGGAGTAACCAGGGATTGTGAAAGTCCGGCTAAGAGCCAATATGGGTTAATGGGTTAACTTCCGATTGATTCTGGGAGTAACCAAAGGATCCCAGTGCGATCTTTGAACGGGCATTTGCCCGGGGAACTTGAATTTGGCCCAACTTGCGCCAGAATGATTGCGGATGGAGCTTTCATTCAGGATGATTGCGGATGGAGCTTTCATCCAAGGTAATTGCGGATGGAGCTTTTACCTGAGGGTAATTACGGATGGAGTTTTTATCCTTCTACTAGTAGAGAAGACCCGCGGTGGACCTGGAAGCGGCGACTGATCATCGTCGATCCACATCTGGAATTATTGAAATCTCAATACAGAGTTCAAATGAAATTTCTCCTACATACGGAGTTCAGTGTTCCCATCTGGCAGTATCTTGAACTGCTGAGTGTTATAGTATCCACAACTGCTGAGTGCTACGTCACTGGAGCAGGGTGTCAGCATCCAAATTTCTATCATATCCCGATTAGGGAAAATATTCGAGTTTTCAGAAAAGAAAGTTTATTCCAGTCATTCAATTCTATGCAAGTTTTCAGAAAGAGAAAGTTACTCAAGAGTATTCAAGTTTATTCCAGTATATGAGTTTATCAGAAAGCATATGATTTTATGAAAAAGATATATGGAACCAGATGAGCTTAGAAATGGATTGGAAATATTTTACATTGTATTTATTTCCAAATTATGATATGAGGTATATGTTGATATGAAAGATGATATTTGAATTTTCCTTATAACTTCATCTTTTAAGTATATGTTGATAGTCTGCTTATATTTTATATAGCAGATATTTTACAGAAAGGATATACTGAGTTATCTTGTTATTTCATCTTTTATACTATACTAGAACTCTGTTCATAGTATAAATATCGAAAGTTGCAGAGTATTATGAAATGACATTTGAAGTACAGTAATGGTACTATTTTTGGAATACATTCCGATAAGGAAATAATTTCAGTATCAAGATATTTTGCCAAAGTATTGTCTTATACCCGCTTTATTTCTGGGTTGAATTAAAGGCAGAATTATGCCATACTTTCATTACCTTGCTGAGCTATCGCTCACTCTTGCTATTATTTTATATATATTATATAGCAGCGAAGCAGGATGCCTATGGGACGGCACATACCTCGCAAGGCGTTTCCATAAACAGTTTTTAGCAGTGATCCCGGGAGTAGTACGAACCAATCGAATCAGGCTACGGCTTTGGTATTCAACTCATGTATAGACATGAATGGTATAAGAGAATTGTGAGCATCAGAAGGCTAAGTTGGTAATGTAACAATACTTAGAAATTGTATCAGTAACAGATTCAAAAGACATTTGGGTATTGTAATAAAAGTTATTTATTCCGCAATTGTTGTATTGTGTCGTTTCTGAGACTCTAACCTGTGTGTGGGTGTGTGTGAGACATATGTTGTGGGGTCATGAGCAGGTAAATTATGAATGGTGTGAGTATTACCGGTAAGGCAAGGAGTACATGGATTGTGACAACCCTAAATCCCTGACCCCGGATTTGGGGCTGTTACAGAGATGGTATCAGAGCGTTAGGTTACAGTCCTCAGAAACGATAGGAGATCGAGTCTTACAATACCCGTAATAATGATAAGAGCATCTGGAGCTCAAATTGAGTTCGTAGTCGGGTTAGAGGACATGACCCTGACTGTTTAAGATGAAGCCCGAGAGGGGACTTCTTCTGGGAAACCGTATTTAGGACTTCGTGATTAGTCACCTCGAGTCGTATGAGTTATAGATTGATGGGATTCTGAGATACCAGACCCCGAGGCCTTCGAGTAGGCAATTGATGATGCGTTCCTTGAAATGGACGGAGACCCGATAAAGGAAGATCCATAGGAGGATCTAGAGGAAGACCCCATAGTGGGTCAAGGAAAGAATCTTGTAGAAGACGTGTTGATTGATAAAGATGTAGTATGTTACTTGAGGTCTAGTAATAAGACCGGACGAACCTTCAGGGATAAATAAGTGACGAGACGAGAGTTTAAGGATCGTTCATGATTCATCAAGAGATGTGACAAAGAAATGGAGTAGAGTCTCCAAGGCAGAAGAGGTAGAGGCAATATAGCCAGTATCAGTTGATTGATTCGACTTGAACGAAACCTGTTACTCGTAGTAAGTTATAGTTGCCCATAAGGAGGCGGCATACGTAAGAACCAAGGCGTTCAGATTTTCACGAACGATTAAGGGTACTTAGTTGCCTAAGAATAGTGTAAGGAATTGCTTTGGCTATGAGGTTTCAATCCCCCACGACTAGCGATTCCACTGGAAATAGTGTCTATTACATCATTGAGGGATTTTATTATCTCAAGGAAAATTTTGGGTATATGTACCATGCAAATGTTATTGTAAGACAAGCACGCTAAGACGGAATCAAGAACGAGATTTACCACCCTCAGGAAACCAGGAAGGAATTATGAGGATAGAACAGAAAGGTCGGAAATCAGATCCGAGCATTACTAGTAGGCAAATAGATTGATCAAGTTTCCCTAATTTTGGAAAGAAATTTAGCAAATTTTGGCAAACCTTGTCTTTCTGATTACCAGAGGATGTCACCAAAGAGAGTGGAAATTAGAGTGAACCCTGTGGATTGGGTAAGATAGCCGTTATATGGGTTGGTGGACAGACCCTGATTGCTATAAATGATTGTAGAGATAAAGTGATGAAGTTGAGATTGGACGGTAAAGGCGAAATATATTTAAGGACCAAGACGGACTGAGAAGTTCCGGGATTGACTTAAATGAAAAGGCTATTGTGCCAAGAGTGTTAAGCTTATGTAGCACACGGGATTGATATGGGAGAAGGAATATTGGGTATAAGGATGATTGAAATAGAGACCGGATTTAAGCCTGTAATTTCTAACGATCTTCCGGAGTACCGCCCAGTCGACATGTGGAATTATCATTGATATGGGCGACAACGGTATCGAAGTCTTCTTATAGAACAGAACGCTTACTTGAGATGTTTGCGCCTAGTCGAATAGGACTCCCTGCGATTACAAATGTTGATGGTTGAATTCTTAGCGACTATTATAAGTCGGCAATGACGTAAGTATCAAACACCTTAGGGTGCCTGAAGAAGAAAAGCTTTAGAATCGAACGATTATCCGTTAGAGGAGCCGACATAAAAGGCATCCGTAGAGATCTTGGTAGTACCCTCCCCATTTTCAAATTATGTGGGGTATTTCCCCAATCTATGATCTATCGTGACCTCTTTCCCAAGAAAGAATTCCGATAAAGGGTATATTCCCTCTTCGAAGTTATTTTATAACACTTGTGTTAAATCATAATTAATTTCAATTGTGTTAGAGGCTGTCACGATGCCTACTTTCAGGTTTTCGAAGCCCTGTCAAATGATGTTATTCAAGCTTTCACTTTTCTTCAAATAATGAATAACCCTAGGGTGATACCTCACCACTTGGTTGTTAAGTACCAATATCTTTTGGTTATTCTTTTCCTCGTATTTTCTTTGGAAACCGTACCTTTGGAATCTGTTCAATTTTAATCCAAGGTGTTCCTTTGAGAAATATTGTCGAATGGCGATAATCAGTAAATTAATCTCGAATTGCTTTCATGCTTTTCAACTTCCACTGAGACGAACAACCCTATATTTATAGGGGCTACAAGGACTATCTGTCTGTGTGATAGAAGTCTGATGGGACGCCATCACTTGTAAGTTGTGAAATACAAGAAGGCTAATTACCTTTAGTAATGTCTCAATCGAGGCACACAACGTTGAGTTCTTATGATCATGTTGATCTCTCGGCAAATTCTTTTACCTCCAATAAGGTTACTTTAAAACTCATAACCTTATGATCACCAGTGTGTGACTTTTTCCTTGATATGGGAGCTGTCTTTTCAAGGCCCCGTAATTTTGTTATCCTCATTGAATTCTAAGGGGAGGCCAACCAGGTCAAATAAGTCAAAATTCGCTGATAGGAATTAGATTCGCAACGAAATCGCCTATGACAGGAGGGAATCTCGAAGACGAATAGAATGTTAGTGACATATCGATGAAATTGGTTTATTCTCCCAAGGATATTATGATAATGGAGAGCGTGTCAATCGATATATGTGAAAGGAATAGCGATGTGTCGTGAACTCCAGTGACAACGGTGTTAGATAGATGCCTTATGGTGAGATTGAGATTTTGAAGGAGTTGTTTACGAATGGACACTACCTCTGGGTTAGCGAGATAAGTACTGACGATGGAGTCAGAGGGAGCTGGTATTGTGACTTGGGAAAGGTGCAGTGTGTGTTGTTTTAGAGGAATAATTTTTGGAAATATATGGAGACCCGGATGAAAATGAAAGTTAAAGAGTTAAAACAAGAAACCATGACTGTGACCGAGTATGAGGCCAAGTTTTCCGGATTATTGAGGTTTGTTCCGGAGTTTGTGAACGCAGAAGGAAAGAAAGCCAGTAGGCTTTAACCAGGGCTACCTCCAACAAGCAGCCCACTGTCAGGACCTTTAAATAGCAGGTGCCCTTCTATACTGTTTAGACGGAGCTATTGTATCGTTGTATATCAAGAAGTTGCATGACAATTAAACCTTAAGGCCGAGCCACTAAGGGAATAATTACAAGTAGAAATAGCCATTCGAGGGATTTTCCCATAAGACTGGTACATCCAGGTTGTGAACTAGAAATATGAGGTCGACACTTTTGATAGACCTGATTCCTTTCAAGTTGGGAGAAGTTGGTATCATAATAAGGATGGGTTGGTTGGCACCCAATGGAGCCCAGACTAATTGTAAGGGAGAGAGAGTAATAATTAAAGGATGGAGGCAGATTTAGAGATTCTTTTCAGACTAAGAAACTATTACGTCAGAAATACGAGGCTTAATTAGCTCTTATGGTTGACGCCAAGAAAAGAGATACCAAGTATAAAGGGAACTACAATGGTTTTGGGAGATTGTACAAGGTTTTAATGAGCTACCAGTTATCGATTTGGGATGACATGAGAATGAATACCGAGTATTCAGAGTTTAATGGGAATGAAAGGGTTAGTGACTCAGTTACAAGAGTTGTTGTATAAGGGTATGATAAGACCCAGTGTACCACCATGGAGAGCCTGGTGTTGTTGTAAGAGAGAAGGATGTTAGCACAAGATTATGTATCGAACCTCGAGAGTTGTATGAGTTCGACATGGAGAATAGGTACCCTTGTAAATGATTGTTTGATCAGCGGAAGAACGCTGTGTATTTCCAAATTTATTTAAGAACTGGATATCACCAGTTGGAAGTTAAATCCGAGGAGATACCCAAGACTGCGATTCGTACTAGGAATAGACACTTCGAGTTTTTAGCGAGGTTATTTTGGGTTGACTAATGCACCCACAAATTTTATGGAATGTGATGAATGGGCTTTGAGTTACCCGTGATAATAGCTAACATGGGATGGAGAAATGGATAGAATTGACCTAGAATTATGACTGTGAGATACACTACCATCCGGGGAAGGCCAATGTGGTGGCCGATACCCTTGATTAAAATGAGACAGAGATGGATTCCGAATAATCAGGAATTAAAGGATGAGATTTTACACAAAACCCAAGTTAGTCCAACGAACTAGAAAGACAAAAGATTTAACCAACAAGCGGCTAATAACAGCCAAGGCAGACGGAGAAAGTATGCGGACTAAGCCCGCGAGTATAGAGATAGTACTGCTATTGATAAGCTAAATGGCATGTTGATGAATGACAAGCAAGGTTATGTTGGTGTATTTTCTGTACAAAAAAGATGGGGAATATGAGGTTAGAGATTCGTGATGCTAAAAGATATCCATGGAAAGAATTAATGAGATTTGGAAAGAAAGGGAAGTGAGCCCGAGATTTATTGGGCCATCTGAGATTTTAAAACGCGTCAGGAAGGTGGCCTACGAGCCAGCCTTACCCCCCCAAACTTGTAGAATGGTCATAACGGGGTTCATGTGTCAATGCTACGTCAGTATACTATAGATGCCCGGCATATGTAGAGTATGAGCAGGTAGAGATACAACCTGGTCTGACTTACAAAGAACAACTTGTGGAAATCACGGATAGAAAAGAGCAAGTGCTAAGTGACGAGGTTGCCAAGCTAGCGAGAGGTTTGTGGAAAATCAAGAGGTGGAAGAATCCACCTGGGAGTTAGAAAGTGCAATGGAAGAGAAGTACCCCCGTTACTCCTAAGTTGATTCCGGGACGGAATCCTTTTAAGGAGGGGAGAATGTAATAACCCGAATTTTTGGTAAAATTTAAAACTTTTCTTATTATGATTAAGTGCATCAGTGAATAGTAAATTTGGTGGATGAATAGTGATTTTGAGGATTAACAAAGTTTTTCATGCCACCTATGTACGAGACGTAGTGTGGATATTCCGAAGTCATATTAGTGATCTACGGAGTAAATAAGTGAATGCAAAGACGATCGGAATTCAGAAATTCCAAATTTTATTTTGGTACAGTATTTGACCGGGCAGCAAATTATATATTATTATATTCAAGAAATGAGATATTAAAATTGAGGATTTGAGGATTTAATATTTTGGAATTTTATTATTTATTAAAGTCGATTTAAGGATTCGATTGTGGAAGTGAATAGTGAATAGTTACTATTCACTGCGAGAACCGCATAGAATTTTATTCGCCCTTTAGAAAATATTTTGGAATCGTTTCAAGAGAAGCAAGACAATATTTACAGGATTAAATATAGACATGGAAGTAACATGTAACAAGATTAATTCGAGAATGCAACATTTGGATCATCCATGTGAAAGGAAACAAACCAGTAAAGCTACTTTAGCTAAACCAATGCATGTTGGACAAGTGTCACAAGCTAAGAGGTATGACTCACCACCTTTTTAAACACAAAAATCAGCATCCTTATCATTATTATCAAGACAAAGAAAAGAGAAATGAGAAGAAAATTCGGGAGAGAAAAGAAGAAAGAAAAATGGGAGAGAAAGAAATGATCATAACTTGAGATTCCGTGGTCCGTTTTTGGCGTTCTACCACTCAAATCGAAGCTCTCGAGAAACCCGACGTAACCATGGTAAGCAATCACCTCAACCCCATGATTTACCCCTTTGATTTCAGTGATTAACAGTCGGAGAAGATGATGAATAGTAACTTGTGTTTTGTTTTGTTTTTGGATATTGAGTTTGTAGCTTCCAAGGGTTGTATTAAGCAAGGATCTAAGGTTACATAAGGGATATAGCAGCAAGGAAGCTTGGAGAAGGTATAAAACCTCTGCCCCTTTTGTTTGTATGAGTTTCGAAATGGTTTTGATGTTTATGTAAGGTTAAAAGCATGATTAAGTAATTAGATAAATTGTTGGTTGAGTATTGGAGGATGGGTTATGAATTTTGTTGTGATTATTCATGGAGGATTTGACTGAGTGGAGGGTGTATAAGGTGGATGGTGAGTTTGGGATTGTTTGGTATTGATTTGAGTGTGTTTTGAAAATGAAAAACGTTACGATTATAGCCGTCGTAATGCCCAATTGATTTAAGGTTGTTTTGAGCAAGAATTACGAACTGGTCTGGTAATATTTTTGAACAGAACTGACCATGAACATGTAGGTCTTGTTTTAAGGTTTGTTTTGATATAAAGATCATGTCTATACGATTTACGGTTTAGGAGAAAAGTGAGTTTTAGTAAACGCCATTCGGAAGAATGACTCATCTCTATTCAGCAACTTTGAGGCTATATTTGGACCACTTCGGAGCCATATTAAAATGTGAAACTTTGAGGAATAATACTAGAGACAGTTAGGAAGGCTCACGAAAACGATTCGGATTAAAAAGATTATTTTCGATTTTATAAAAATGTTTTAGTCGAGGTCGCGCAAGTGAAAACCACTGAAAACGAGACTTAGAAACCAAGGTTCCAAATGGTTAAGTATAACTTGGATTTGAGAATGGATTTCAAACCCAACTTGTGATATAAGTATTGGACGAATAACATGGACTTAGTATGAGCCTATAACGAGCTAGTAATGCCTTGGTTGTGTTTCGCTTACGTGTTTAAGCATTTAGTACAAGTGGATTATCCAGGGGATTAATCGTGCGTTTTCTTTGACTTTGTCTAGATTGTCCGGCATCGTCGCGAACCCCTATCACTTCTCGAGCATCAGGCAAGTTTACTAAACCTTACTCTATTATTCAGAGTAGGTATATTTTCCAATGTTCAATACTTGTGTATTCCCAATTTATATACCAAATCTTTGTTGCAAGTATTGTGGCAAGTTTTCTAAATCTATACTTTGAAGTATTGATTATAAATTACTGCTTTTGCCATGTGTGGAGTTATACAGTTTTGCGATACATGTTATATATTGTATAAAATAGAGTTTGATTTGGTTTATATATGAGCTTGGAGATAAAGTAGTTATAAACCGGTGTACCTTGTAGCTCTATAGATAAGAGCATGTTTATTGTTTCGACTCTAGACCGGGAGTTGATATTTTTGTTATAGAGATAGTCGTGGAAACCCGGAGGGATTCCAGCGGCAGAGTACTATTCATCTTGAGGAATATTATTATTAAACATTATTTATGTTCCGGAAAGTATTTATTACTTGGAAATGATTTGATTATGGACTTCTAAGCTAGATATGGGATATCAGCTATAAGCCAGGATTTTATATATGCCCTAAGATAAGGGCGTGTGATTTTCTTGCAAGATCAGAAGTGATTATATTTTGTATATGATAAAGGTTATTGCCGATAAGATATCGGGTAACTGTTACTCGAGGGTTAATTGTTTTATTTAAGAATATTATTTATTAATGTTCATTTTAAGAATATTATTTATATTCATTTGAGGATTATCGACTTACAGAATATTATTTATATTCATTTGAAGATTATTTATTTATTGAATGAATATTACTTTTGAATATTCATCCGAGGATTATTTATTTATTTAATGAATATTATTTTCAAATATTCATTTGAGGGATGCTTACTTAATGAATATTATCTTCAAATATTCGTTTAAGGTTACTTATTTAGTAAATATTATTAATTATTTTCAAATCAAAAAGAGGTTTCCAAAACAATGTTTTTCCATTTAAGTCTGTCTCTTGAGAAGACTTAAATGCTCGCTCACTATCCAAAAGACGGGGAACCTGATTTTTGTAACTGCTATTCATTTTAAACTCTCAAAACTCAAAAGAACTGTCAGAGTAAAAGATTCAATCTCGATTTCATGAAGACTATTTGTCGCTCAACCTGAGTTTCCGACTATAGGCCAGTATGTACTTATGGGTTAGCTTCCCATTGTTCGGGAGTAACCAGGGATTGTGAAAGTCCGGCTAAGAGCCAATATGGGTTAATGGGTTAACTTCCGATTGATTCTGGGAGTAACCAAAGGATCCCAGTGCGATCTTTGAACGGGCATTTGCCCGGGGAACTTGAATTTGGCCCAACTTGCGCCAGAATGATTACGGATGGAGCTTTCATTCAGGATGATTGCGGATGGAGCTTTCATCCAAGGTAATTGCGGATGGAGCTTTTACCTGAGGGTAATTACGGATGGAGTTTTTATCCTTCTACTAGTAGAGAAGATGTGACGCCCTCCAAACCCGGGGTACAGATTTGAGGAGTCATCCGACCAACGGAATACTATTTAACACATGCATAATATATATAAAGACACAATTACCCCTTGACCAAGACCGCATCCAGATTATGGCAATGAACACAAGCTACTACCTTTTATTATTACAAACCAGTTTTATCAGAGTTATTACATCACAACTAAAGTTCAAATCTAGACATTAAATCTAGAAAAGCAAAACAACAACTACCCTGCCAATAACAGTGACTCGAGGGGCTCTCCTGACTGCTGGTGAACTATCGGTCACGCTATGCCAACTCATACTCTCGCTTCACTGGAATAGGGTTAGAAAACAACAAGCAAGAGTGAGCCAAAATTGCTCAGCAAACATCAACGAATCATTTCTATCACAGTTGTAAGGATATGAATTTAAGATATCAGAATCAACAATATTTAGCTAACACATGCTTTGTATCAATAATGATTGAAGTAAATAATTAGAATTTGGCTTATACATTTTATTCAAATCAAAGGTTGTGCTGCTGGCCAGCCACGCATCAACCCCGGACTAGCTCATGTCATAGTCCTCTACTGGATCCCAGGCCAATCTGGGCCTTAAGTTATTCCGACCAATTACTGGTCCATTTTTTAAAAACACATGCCAATTTTATAATAGGGTATAAACAATAACATGCTCAATAAGATAAACTGAATGTATAGTAATTGCAAAAGAGCTTCAACTGTTCAGTATCAACGAAGATCGAGAAAGGATCATGGAGTAGTTTCAATGGTACAGTGTACTCATTCAATAAGGTAATCAATATTGGTAATCGTTAATCAATAACCGTAATTGGTAGTCAAGATGGAAGTCAAATAATCAAAGGTTGTCAATGATAATCAAAGGATGATAAATAGCAACAATAGGTGGTAAACAATAATCAAGTAAATTGGAAATAAGGGTTTCCGATGCAGATCAAATCAAAGAATCAAGAATTTCTAAGGAAATGGAATCAGTTGTCCAAATGCGGTTAAAAGATGGATAATTTGAATTGTTCTGGGGATAACGGTATTCAAGTAATCAAGACAATAATAATTTTTATCACAAGTAAAGGCACAGATACTTGCCTGGTCTAAGCTGCTGTCGGATCGACTCTGCTCACTCTACTTTCCCCTTTCCCTTGCTCCGGGAACTCGATTCTATAATTAAACAACTCATTACAATAAGTCTAACTATTCTCGTTCTACTCTCAACACTTATTCAATCAATAATCACATTTAAACAAGTAACCGGGTACGTATCGGACGTCCGGTATAATTTACGATATTTAAAACTCAGATATTTGCCCTAGCACGGGCATATACAGACTATAAAACACAACACACAATTAATATGAACCATATTGCACTTATAAATATTTTTAAAACATCGTCTGAAACTCATTTGAATTTTTAATAAGTCATTACTAATTTTTAAATCAAAAATCGGATTTTTAAATCCAATATAAACATTTAAATGAAAATAAATCAATTAATAAAATTAATTGACACTCTTTAAATGCTCAAACTATTTTTAAATAAATAAATAGGCTTGAAAATAATTAAACTGAATTTTTAATTAATTAAATCTAATTAATAATTAATTTTTAAGAATTAATTGATTAAAAGAATTAACCAATTAATTAATAAATTAATTATTAATTAAAAATAATTAAAATAATTAATTTTAATCAATTTTCGGATTTAAAATAATAAATATAATTTATCAGAATTTTTCTGATATTAAAATATATTTTTAAAATAAAAATATGAATTTTTAAAAATGAATTTTTAAAGTTTTTAAACTATTTTCGAATTAAATTTAAAAATAAAATTCAAAAACAGTTTTCTGAAAATGAATTAGGGTTTTGAAGATTGAAACCGGGTCGAAAAATCGGGTAAACGGGTCGGGAAGAACGAATCCGGGTCACCAAGAACAACCCGCCGGAATCTGGGTTTTCCAGAATCCGGCCGGCGTCCGGTGGCCGGACTTCGCCGTTTCCGATCAAAACAAAACCAAACCATAGGGCTTTTGTTCGCTTTTGCAAGACAAACACAACCCACATACACACACATCTGTCCCATGCCGGAATCGTGCCCAGAATTCATTCAAAGAACTCGCCGGCGACGACCTCGGCCGGAAACCCGATCTACTTAAATCCTACATGAAACTCAAAGATTAATATACCAAAATAAAGCTTATAACTCATACAATCAAAGCCCTTTATCAAAAACAATGTCAGATCAATATCAAGAACGTACGAATCGAAAGAAGAAATCGGGTCAAAACCCGAAAATCAAACCCGACTAAATTGAACTTAAACATGAAATTAAAGCATGGATTCTTGCTAATTAGAACCCTAGGAACATGTTAGAAGCAACCAATTGAACGGAGAATCAACAGAATGAAAATCCCCAAATTAATTAAGAACCCTAATTTTAATTCAAAACTTGTAAAATCAATATAAAATCGAATACTTACCAGATGATGATGAGGTTGGAAGATTCTGAAACTAGATTTTTGGGGCTTCGATTTGAGTATAAGAACTTCAAATTTGGACTTCAATAACCCTTAGAACGAATTGATTGAAGATCAAGAACACAAAATAATAATTTGGGAATTTCGAATATTTTGAGTAATTTCTGAAGAATTGCTAGGGTTATGAAGTCTGATGGGTCTTTTTATATTTCTGGAAAAATAATACCCCAAATAACCTTTTTGGATCGATATTGATTCGTTAGATCGTTTAAAAACCCTAATTAGGTCAAAAACACGTTTTACTAAAAATAAGGGGTTAAAAAGGTTGATGATTATCCAAATTGATATATATCATTATATAACTAATGCTCAAGAATACTAGGGATATAACAACTTCAATATTGATATAGAACGATAAATCCGTCCCCTTAAGCAATTAGGGTTCGGAACGATTTTTCCTTTTTCGGATCAAAAATTGAAATTAATTTGCAGAATCAAATAGGTAGGGTTAAATAGAATCCCATAACCCTTTCGATAACGATTCGAATACGAAAGACGAAGAATTAAAAATGAATGTACGAAATTTCAACGGGGCTCTTGAATTATCAAAACGGCTCAAATTTGAAGAAAATTCCAAATGACGAAATTTTTTGAAAGGGGCTTCCGACTCACCATTTAGCACATAATCACACACTAAATATCATATAATAATATTCCAATATTCCAACATAAATATTTTAGATTAAATATATCATTTAATCAAATAATAAAATTCACGGATATTACATCCTTCCCCCCTTAATAGGATTCTGTCCTCAGAATCAGATCAAGGAAACAACTGGGGATACTTCTCTAACATCTCACTCTCTAACTCCCAGGTAGACTCTTCTACTTTAGGATTCCTCCACAAAACTCTCACTAACGCTACTGTCTTATTCCTTAGTACTTTCTCCTTATGATCCACTATCTGAATTGGTCGTTCTACATATGATAAATCTGCCTGGACCTCTATTGGTTCATACTCTATTACATGATTCGAATCTGGTCGATACTTCTTAAGCATAGATACATGAAATACATTATGAACGTGCTGCATATGCGGTGGCAATGCCAACTCGTAAGCTACCTCGCCTACCTTCTTCAAAATCTCAAACGGCCCAACATATCTCGGACTCAACTTCCCTTTCTTTCCAAATCTAACTAATCCTTTCCATGGGGAAACTTTTAGTAACACTTGCTCTCCTTCTTCGAATCCCACATCCTTTCTGGCTAGATCCGCATACCTTTTCTGTCGGTCTTGAGCTGTTATCAATCTTCTCTGAATCAATTGAATCACTTCTTTTGTTCGTTGTACTAGTTCTGGTCCTATCATTTTCCGTTCACCAACTTCTTCCCAATATACTGGAGATCGACACTTTCGTCCATACAAAGCTTCGTAAGGTGGCATTCCGATGCTCGCGTGAAAACTATTATTATATGAAAATTCCACCAAGGGTAGATGATCGTCCCAACTGCCTTCAAAATCAAGTGCACATGTCCTAAGCATATCTTCAATAGTCTGAATTGTCCTTTCGCTTTGACCGTCCGTCTGCGGATGATAAGCCGTACTCATTCTCAACTCGGTGCCCAAACACTCTTGAAAACTCCTCCAAAATCTTGAATTGAATCGAGGGTCTCTATCAGACACTATCGATACTGGAACTCCATGTCGTACTACGATTTCTTTTATGTAAATATGAACTAACTTATCCAGCGAGAATCTCTCGTTAATCGGAAGAAAATGCGCAGATTTCGTCAATCGATCCACGACAACCCAGATGGCATCATGGTTAGCTTTTGTTCTAGGCAATCCTACTACAAAGTCCATCGCAATGTGTTCCCACTTCCATTCGGGAATCTCCAATGGTTGAAGTAATCCACTTGGTCTCTGATGTTCCGCCTTAACTCTTTGACACGTAAAGCATTTACTTACCCATTCCGCAATCTCTCTCTTCATATCTGGCCACCAAAAGTTCGTCTTAAGATCTCGATACATCTTCGTACTCCCTGGATGAATTGAATACTTCGAGTTATGTGCTTCGTGCAGAATCTCACTTTTCAGTTCCGTTACGTTAGGTATCCATATCCGAGAAGCAAATCTCAAGATCCCTTTGTCGTCCGGTTGGCTACATATTTCCTCACCTGTCATTTTACTTACATCGTCGTTCATAACTTGCTCTTGGCATTTTCGTATCTTCTCCAACAATTCAGGTTGAAACGTCATGGTATAAATCATTTCCGTCACGTTCTTCGGATTAATTACTTCGATTTCTAACTTCTCAAATTCCTTGTATAACTCTTTGGTCATCATTAGTGTGTTTAATCTCTCTTTTCTGCTCAATGCATCTTCTACCACATTTGCCTTGCCGGGATGATAGTTAATAGAAACGTCGTAGTCCTTGATTAGTTCTAACCATCTTCGTTGCCTCATGTTCAGCTCTTTCTGAGTAAAGATATACTTCAAACTTTTGTGATCGGTGTAAATTTCACATCTTTCTCCATACAAGTAGTGTCTCCATATCTTCAAAGCAAACACAATAGCTGCTAACTCCAAATCGTGTGTAGGGTACTTCTGTTCGTGGGGTCTCAACTGTCTTGACGCATAAGCAATCACCTTGTCATGTTGCATAAGTACGCATCCTAATCCTTTATACGACGCATCACTATAGATTACGAAATGACCTTGATCGTCTGGTAACATCAATACCGGTGCCGTAGTTAGTCTTTTCTTTAACTCTTGGAAGCCTTCTTCGCATTTTTCGTTCCATATGAATCGCTCGCTTTTCCTTGTCAGCTTGGTCATTGGAGTAGCTATCTTCGCAAAATCTTGCACAAATCTCCGGTAGTATCCGGCTAATCCCAAGAAACTTCTGACTTCAGTCGGTGTCCTTGGTCTCTCCCAATCTTTCACTGCCTCTATCTTTGCTGGGTCCACTTTGATGCCTTCGCTGCTCACCACGTGTCCTAAGAAATGAACTTCTTTCAACCAGAATTCACACTTGGAAAACTTCGCGTATAGTCCTTCTTGTCTCAACGTTTCTAACACAATTCGCAACTGGTCTGCATGCTCTTCTTCTGTCCTCGAGTATATCAAGATGTCGTCGATGAATACCACTACAAACTTGTCCAAATATCTCTTGAAAATCCTGTTCATTAGATCCATAAAAGCTGCGGGTGCATTCGTTAGTCCAAACGCCATTACTAAAAATTCATAGTGCCCATACCTTGTTCGAAAGGCTGTCTTCGGTATGTCGTCTGGTCTAATCTTCAATTGGTGATATCCTGACCGTAGGTCGATCTTTGAAAAATGTACCGCTCCCTTCAGCTGGTCAAACAGATCATCTATTCGAGGTAACGGATACTTGTTCTTAATGGTCAGCTTGTTCAACTCCCGATAGTCTATACACAATCTCATGCTTCCATCCTTTTTCTTGACAAACAGTACTGGTGCTCCCCACGGTGAAACGCTGGGTCTAATAATTCCTTTTTCTAGCAAATCTTGCAGTTGATCAGCCAATTCCTTCATCTCCACTGGTGCCATTCTGTAAGGAGCCTTCGATACTGGCTCCGCGCCTGGTACTAAGTCTATCGCAAATTCAATCTCTCTATCTGGAGGTAAACCTGGTAATTCTTCCGGAAAAACATCTGGAAACTCATTTACGACTGGAATATCTTCTAACTTAGAAACTTCCTTATCTATATCTATCACATAAGCTAGATACGCCTCACAACCTTGCCTTAATAACCTCTTAGCCTGAATCATCGTCAGGAACCTCTTTCTTTGTTTCTCTCCTCTAAATATTATCTCTTTCTTTTCTAGGGTAATCAAAGTAACCCTCTTATTCTTACAATCAATACTTGCATCATGCTCAGTCAACCAATCCATCCCTAATATCACATCAAATTCACCTAACTTAAAAGGTAACAAGTCAACATAGAAACGATTTCCCAAAATCTCTATCTCACAACGGGGATAATATGAACTGACCGCGATACGATCCTGATTAGCTATCTCTATAGTCAACACTCCACTTAAAGGTTTCGTTACGCAATTCAATCTACGAGCAAACGTCTCAGAAATAAAAGACTTCGTCGCTCCCGAATCTATTAACACTTGTGCAGGAATAGAATTTACTAGAAGTGTACCTGCCACCACGTCGGAATCTCTCACTGCTTCTCCCATTGACATATTGTAGGTCCTGGCTAACGGCTGGACGTTAACAACTGGGGGTGCTTCAATTGCCCGAATCATATTGTTCACGGTTGCTGGTGCTCTGCAGTCCTTAATCACGTGACCTGGTTTCTTACACCGATGACACACGATGCCTATCTTGCAATCCCGGGAATAATGTCCCTTCTGATTGCATTTAAAGCATGTGACATTCAATCGATGGCATATCCCTTGATGTCGCTTCCCGCATGTCTTGCATTCTGGTAGTGGGGGTCTAGAAAGTCCCTGCTGACTGCCGGTTAGTAGACGGTTATCTTGTCCTACGCTTCCGGTGTCTGGTTTCCTAAAACTTGTATTCCTTCCGTGCTGAAATCCCAGCTTCTTATTTGCTTGCCCTTGAAAACTTCCCTGCTGCTGTCCCTTATCGGGTATCCCTGCTTTCCTTTTCTTGTTCTCCCTCTCTTTCATGTAAGAATCACTCTCTGCCTCTGCAATCATTGCCTTTTGGACCACCGCTGCATAGGTGTCCAACTCCAATACAGCTAACTTACTACGAATCCAAGACCTCAGTCCCTGCTGGAACCTCTTGGCCTTCTTCTTTTCCGTATCCACATAGGTTGGAACAAACCTTGACAACTCCGTAAACCTTGTTTCATATTGGGGCACTGTCATGCTTCCCTGCTTTAATTCCAAAAACTTCAATTCCATCTGATCTCTCATATAGTCCGGAAAATACCTTTCCAAAAACAACTCTGTGAATCTTGCCCACGTAATCAATCCCTCGGGCTCCATAGCCCTACTCGTTTCCCACCAATAACTAGCCTCATTCTTCAGAAAATAGCTTGCATACTCTGTCTTCTTGTCCTCTGTCACCTCTATCAAGGCAAAAGCCTTTTCCATCTCTTTCAACCATGCCTTAGCCTCTACAGGGTCTGCTGATCCTTTAAATTCTGGAGGTTTTGCTGCCTGGAAAGATTTGAACGTAACTGCCGGTGCTGCTTGCTGGTGCTGTTGTTGATGCTGCTGATGCTGATGTTGCTGATGCTGTTGCTGCTGTTCTAATAGCTGTTGCTGAAATGCACGTTGCTGCTGTGCTAATGCGGCAGTCTGTTGAGTAAGGGTATTTAACAACTGGATTACCATCGGGTCCACACGGCCCGTGGGAGGTGTATTTTGTTGACCTTCTTGGTCAGAAGTATCAGTTGAACGGGTTTGTCGTCTAGGAGCCATATCGCTGATGAATAAACAATAATTGGCTTAATCAAACAGTTCATATAAGAGAAGGAAGGATCACAATTGATATCTCGAAGGTTTACAGATCTTCTCAACGGTGTATGGATACACTCGTTGCAATAAGTAGAATAACAGTTATGATGCTGGAAATGAATGACAGGGGAATAAATACAGTTCTATAAAAGAGGTTTATCATATATATATAGATAGAGTCAGTACAAGCGTAGAACGCTTCAAAAGAAAATATATCATGGCTGAACCATAACTGCCGACCAGCAATACAACAACAAAAATGCAACAACAACCCGAGGCGTTCCTATAAGCCCGGTGCACTGCTGATTCTACAATATGCATCTATATACTAACTATCTAGAACCATACATCCATGTCACATCTGTCTGCTACCGATACCTGCTCACAGATCACCTGCTCCTGCCGGCCATAACGGGGGTCCTGAAACCTCTGCAATCTCACTCATCGCATAATCCAAAATCTGTCTCATCCCTGCTACTGTCTCTCCCTCTCGACTAGAAGCTAATCCATGCAATCGAGTCTCAACCAAAGTCCTCGTAACCCTAAACCTCATCTGAATGTCTCTCATCTGATCTCTAAGTCTGTCTCTCTCTCTGACAGCGGCTGCCTCGATCGAACGAATCCTACCCATCTCCATAACCTGTCCATAAAGGAAATCCTTCTCTCTTCTCACCCTCTGATACACATGGTGTGGAACTGGTGGCTCACATAACTGATACAAAGGCCCACAAACTGATGCCTGAGACACTGGTGCTGGGGCTACTTGTCGAAGTGGAATAGGACAAGGTATCTGATCTCTCCTGACTACTGGGTCCTGATGCATAGGCTGATATCGCACTGGCCGAGACGGTCCTGCTCTCTCAACGGGTGTAGGTATCTCTGCTATCGTATCCTCGGAAGGGTCTGAGTCTGAACTAGAACTAGGGGGCTGCAATTATAACCACATTTAATTACTACGCGTAATATCCCTAGTTGACCTCCTAATATCCTTACGTGAATTCCTAACTCTCTATGTTATCCTGGACCCTAAGTCCTAACTTGTTTCAAATGCCATAACCTGTTGCTCTGATACCAACTGTGACGCCCTCCAAACCCGGGGTACAGATTTGAGGAGTCATCCGACCAACGGAATACTATTTAACACATGCATAATATATATATAGACACAATTACCCCTTGACCAAGACCGCATCCAGATTATGGCAATGAACACAAGCTACTACAATCTTTTATTATTACAAACCAGTTTTATCAGAGTTATTACATCACAACTAAAGTTCAAATCTAGACATTAAATCTAGAAAAGCAAAACAACAACTACCCTGCCAATAACAGTGACTCGAGGGGCTCTCCTGACTGCTGGTGAACTATCG
Source organism: Heracleum sosnowskyi (assembly GCA_030848705.1). NCBI lineage: Eukaryota > Viridiplantae > Streptophyta > Magnoliopsida > Apiales > Apiaceae > Heracleum > Heracleum sosnowskyi. The sequence continues at coordinate 107,627,547 of CM061239.1, forward strand.
GTCACGCTATGCCAACTCATACTCTCGCTTCACTGGAATAGGGTTAGAAAACAACAAGCAAGAGTGAGCCAAAATTGCTCAGCAAACATCAACGAATCATTTCTATCACAGTTGTAAGGATATGAATTTAAGATATCAGAATCAACAATATTTAGCTAACACATGCTTTGTATCAATAATGATTGAAGTAAAGAATTAGAATTTGGCTTATACATTTTATTCAAATCAAAGGTTGTGCTGCTGGCCAGCCACGCATCAACCCCGGACTAGCTCATGTCATAGTCCTCTACTGGATCCCAGGCCAATCTGGGCCTTAAGTTATTCCGACCAATTACTGGTCCATTTTTTAAAAACACATGCCAATTCTATAATAGGGTATAAACAATAACATGCTCAATAAGATAAACTGAATGTATAGTAATTGCAAAAGAGCTTCAACTGTTCAGTATCAACGAAGATCGAGAAAGGATCATGGAGTAGTTTCAATGGTACAGTGTACTCATTCAATAAGGTAATCAATATTGGTAATCGTTAATCAATAACCGTAATTGGTAGTCAAGATGGAAGTCAAATAATCAAAGGTTGTCAATGATAATCAAAGGATGATAAATAGCAACAATAGGTGGTAAACAATAATCAAGTAAATTGGAAATAAGGGTTTCCGATGCAGATCAAATCAAAGAATCAAGAATTTCTAAGGAAATGGAATCAGTTGTCCAAATGCGGTTAAAAGATGGATAATTTGAATTGTTCTGGGGATAACGGTATTCAAGTAATCAAGACAATAATAATTTTTATCACAAGTAAAGGCACAGATACTTGCCTGGTCTAAGCTGCTGTCGGATCGACTCTGCTCACTCTACTTTCCCCTTTCCCTTGCTCCGGGAACTCGATTCTATAATTAAACAACTCATTACAATAAGTCTAACTATTCTCGTTCTACTCTCGACACTTATTCAATCAATAATCACATTTAAACAAGTAACCGGGTACGTATCGGACGTCCGGTATAATTTACGATATTTAAAACTCAGATATTTGCCCTAGCACGGGCATATACAGACTATAAAACACAACACACAATTAATATGAACCATATTGCACTTATAAATATTTTTAAAACATCGTCTGAAACTCATTTGAATTTTTAATAAGTCATTACTAATTTTTAAATCAAAAATCGGATTTTTAAATCCAATATAAACATTTAAATGAAAATAAATCAATTAATAAAATTAATTGACACTCTTTAAATGCTCAAACTATTTTTAAATAAATAAATAGGCTTGAAAATAATTAAACTGAATTTTTAATTAATTAAATCTAATTAATAATTAATTTTTAAGAATTAATTGATTAAAAGAATTAACCAATTAATTAATAAATTAATTATTAATTAAAAATAATTAAAATAATTAAGTTTAATCAATTTTCGGATTTAAAATAATAAATATAATTTATCAGAATTTTTCTGATATTAAAATATATTTTTAAAATAAAATATGAATTTTTAAAGTTTTTAAACTATTTTCGAATTAAATTTAAAAATAAAATTCAAAAACAGTTTTCTGAAAATGAATTAGGGTTTTGAAGATTGAAACCGGGTCGAAAAATCGGGTAAACGGGTCGGGAAGAACGAATCCGGGTCACCAAGAACAACCCGCCGGAATCTGGGTTTTCCAGAATCCGGCCGGCGTCCGGTGGCCGGACTTCGCCGTTTCCGATCAAAACAAAACCAAACCATAGGGCTTTTGTTCGCTTTTGCAAGAAAACACAACCCACATACACACACATCTGTCCCATGCCGGAATCGTGCCCAGAATTCATTCAAAGAACTCGCCGGCGACGACCTCGGCCGGAAACCCGATCTACTTAAATCCTACATGAAACTCAAAGATTAATATACCAAAATAAAGCTTATAACTCATACAATCAAAGCCCTTTATCAAAAACAATGTCAGATCAATATCAAGAACGTACGAATCGAAAGAAGAAATCGGGTCAAAACCCGAAAATCAAACCCGACTAAATTGAACTTAAACATGAAATTAAAGCATGGATTCTTGCTAATTAGAACCCTAGGAACATGTTAGAAGCAACCAATTGAACGGAGAATCAACAGAATGAAAATCCCCAAATTAATTAAGAACCCTAATTTTAATTCGAAACTTGTAAAATCAATATAAAATCGAATACTTACCAGATGATGATGAGGTTGGAAGATTCTGAAACTAGATTTTTGGGGCTTCGATTTGAGTATAAGAACTTCAAATTTGGACTTCAATAACCCTTAGAACGAATTGATTGAAGATCAAGAACACAAAATAATAATTTGGGAATTTCGAATATTTTGAGTAATTTCTGAAGAATTGCTAGGGTTATGAAGTCTGATTGCTCTTTTTATATTTCTGGAAAAATAATACCCCAAATAACCTTTTTGGATCGATATTGATTCGTTAGATCGTTTAAAAACCCTAATTAGGTCAAAAACACGTTTTACTAAAAATAAGGGGTTAAAAAGGTTGATGATTATCCAAATTGATATATATCATTATATAACTAATGCTCAAGAATACTAGGGCTATAACAACTTCAATATTGATATAGAACGATAAATCCGTCCCCTTAAGCAATTAGGGTTCGGAACGATTTTTCCTTTTTCGGATCAAAAATTGAAATTAATTTGCAGAATCAAATAGGTAGGGTTAAATAGAATCCCATAACCCTTTCGATAACGATTCGAATACGAAAGACGAAGAATTAAAAATGAATGTACGAAATTTCAACGGGGCTCTTGAATTATCAAAACGGCTCAAATTTGAAGAAAATTCCAAATGACGAAATTTTTTGAAAGGGGCTTCCGACTCACCATTTAGCACATAATCACACACTAAATATCATATAATAATATTCCAATATTCCAACATAAATATTTTAGATTAAATATATCATTTAATCAAATAATAAAATTCACGGATATTACAGAAGACCCGCGGTGGACCTGGAAGCGGCGACTGATCATCGTCGATCCACGTCTGGAATTATTGAAATCTCAATACAGAGTTCAAATGAAATTTCTCCTACATACGGAGTTCAGTGTTCCCATCTGGCAGTATCTTGAACTGCTGAGTGTTATAGTATCCACAACTGCTGAGTGCTACGTCACTGGAGCAGGGTGTCAGCATCCAAATTTCTATCATATCCCGATTAGGGAAAATATTCGAGTTTTCAGAAAAGAAAGTTTATTCCAGTCATTCAGTTCTATGCAAGTTTTCAGAAAGAGAAAGTTACTCAAGAGTATTCAAGTTTATTCCAGTATATGAGTTTATTAGAAAGCATATGATTTTATGAAAAAGATATATGGAACCAGATGAGCTTAGAAATGGATTGGAAATATTTTACATTGTATTTATTTCCAAATTATGATATGAGGTATATGTTGATATGAAAGATGATATTTGAATTTTCCTTATAACTTCATCTTTTAAGTATATGTTGATAGTCTGCTTATATTTTATATAGCAGATATTTTACAGAAAGGATATACTGAGTTATCTTGTTATTTCATCTTTTATACTATACTAGAACTCTGTTCATAGTATAAATATCGAAAGTTGCAGAGTATTATGAAATGACATTTGAAGTACAGTAATGGTACTATTTTTGGAATACATTCCGATAAGGAAATAATTTCAGTATCAAGATATTTTGACAAAGTATTGTCTTATACCCGCTTTATTTCTGGGTTGAATTAAAGGCAGAATTATGCCATACTTTCATTACCTTGCTGAGCTATCGCTCACTCTTGCTATTATTTTATATATATTGTTAGGCCGAATACACAATATAACCAAGTATGTATGAGAATAACAATAATTAAGAACTCTGTTTATGAATCAATAAACTGTATTTATAATAACAGCTTCTCTCTTTATGATGTTAATGAATCACAAAGAGCTTCTAGGTTACAAGAATAATATATCAATATTCGCGTCCCTTCTAGGGATAACCTATCTGTGTTTATATAGTACACAGCTACATACAATCCTTATCTAATTGATATTCCTACAAGTTAGCTATACAAAACTTATCAATTAAGGATTGCTTCTTATCTTCTATTCCGTCTCCTTAGCTGTATCAATATATTCTGCTTCTTTCCATCTTCAGAATATATTGCTTCTAGAATCTTCAATTCAGCACCGACAGCTAATTCAACTTTCACCTTGTCAGACTTTAAATAAACTCTGACCGGCTACCTTTAAACTCTTCACCCTGTCAGAGTTTAACTAAACTCTGACTGGCTTCTGATAAACTCTTGTCAGTACCTGTTGCTTAAACACTGATAAACAAACATTAGCAATTATATCTAACAATCTCCCCCAACTTGTTCATAATAAAATGTACAAGTTAAACATATAATTGATGATGTCAAAACCATTTAACAAATGCAGTGTTTAACATATAACAGAGTTTGATTTAAAACAGAGTTTTAAATTTGACTTAGAATAGAAAATATTAAAAACTTACAGTCAGACTTTACTTGACTTCTTCAATATCAGGTACAGTCCTGAGATAATCAATCAGCAGTCTTCTCTCAGCATTCTCAAGTTCAGATATCATAATCTCTTTCAGCTCCTTATACTCTGGATCTCCTTCACCAGTTTGATATATGGCAGCCCTCAGAGAATAAATACTGTTCTTCTTCATGTCATTTCCTAACCGAATGTACTGAGCTTTATCTGACTCTAAGTTGAATTCTAAGACTTTTATTCCAAGTGCAGTTGTAAATCTAGCACTGTTTTTCTTCATCTTCACCAACTTTCCAGCATGATTTCTATACTTTGGAATATAAGCATTTGAGACTTCTCCTCCTCCAAGCATTACTTTTGATCTCAGCATCTTTTCTCTTAAGATTTGAGCAACATTATGGGTGTGTCTGTTCTTAACTTTCAACAGATAAAGTACATATTCAAGTTCTTCCCATGATTTGAGATTTACATCAGATTCTCCAACTCTATAAACACTTCCATCACTCATGAAGTATAACAGAAACTGCTTCTTCAAGACTCTGTGAAAAATCAACTGAACAGATTCTAACTTATCAAGATTTTCTTGTGTATCCCTAATACCAGATCCTGCCAGTGAAATATTGTCTTGAGATCTGTTATTTATTCTCTTCTCCCTATGTGAACCTAAACCAGACTTATCATAAGATTCTTTTCCAAGTACAGTCCTGGTTTGAGAAAAATCCACAGGTTGAAGTGTCAGAGTTTCAGAGAGTACAGGTCTTAAGAAACCTTTGAGTTGAGGAGCTAGCTGAGTTTGCACAGCTTGAGCCTTGTCAGAGGCTGGCTTATCTTCAATAGTATCATCAACTTGAGCAGCGTCAGAGGTTGATTTTGCTAATCTTGTTTCAACTTGAGCAATGTCAGAGGTTGAATAAATCTTCTTAGGTAACTGTTCTTCTTCTACCAGTTTACCTTTTCCCTTGTCAGCATTTTTAATCACAGGCCTCCTTGAGTACTGTAAACTCTGATCAGAGTTTACATTCTCTTTGATAACAATTCCTTTTTCTTTCTTTCTAGGAGCCTTGATTTCCTTCTTCTTGTAGATTCCAGCTTTAAGATTCTTCTCGTGTTCCTCAGCAAGCATTTGCTCTTCAGCTTGGATATCTTCAATTGTAACATCTTTTCCATGCTCTTTAATAAAGATCCTAGCAGCAATCTCTTCATCAGTAGATGGGTTAGCTGAAACAACTAAACTTTTGTTGAGTTTTGAAGTAGATTGACCACCAGAAGTAGATTGACCACCAGAGTTTATTACACGTTTTTGCCTTTGAGCAGCAGAAATCCTTCTTTCATTTCCTCTGCTTCCCCCATCAGTAGAATCATCCTTCCGTCTCAGAGTTTGAGTATCTTTGCATTTGTCTTTAGGTATACTCTCCCCCTTTTTGACATCATCAGAAAGTAGAACTGATGTCAGCAATTCAAGCGCAGTAGAAATGGAAGTCAGTTGAGCAGACATAGCATTCTGGTTGTCCTCAACTGTCCCAAGCCTCTTCTTGATTTCTTCAGAATCCCTGGCTTGCTGCGTGAACATGGCATAGTAAGAAGTTCTGTCAGCCTTTAAAGTAAGATCCCTCAGACTTACTTCATTCCTCAATTTTGTAAGCATCTGTTGATTCTCATCAAATCTATTATTGAGAGATTTGACTTGAATAACAGTGGCCTGTAAGCTCGTAAGGACATCAGGATTTGTAATCTTCTTAACAGAATCAGATAGAAAATCTGCAGCCCGTTGTGCTGGAAAGACACAATCTGCATTAGCCCATGCATTGTAGTACATATTCTGAAAATGCTCAGAAGCAGCCCTTTGAACTTCCCTCTCTTCAGTAGAATTTGCTTGAATATCATAAACTTCCACTTGAATATCAGAGTTTGAAGGAGCAGGACTAGCTTCAGCATTGTCATCCTCTCCGTGAATATCTTCAAGCACATTTTCAGCAGTGATTTCATCAAGTAACTGTGCAGTGGCATCAGGTACTTGATCTGCTACAGTTTGAGGAACATCAGAGTTTGCTGGAGCAGTAACCTCTGCTTCTCTCTGAACAATCTCGACAACTGATTGTTGCAAAGCTTCAAGTAAAACAATATCCTCATGATCATTATCTGTTGCATCAGCATGTACAGCAACAGCTTCTGGAACTGGATCAACTCTAATCTGATCAACTTCCTCACCTTTCTCAAAATCAAGAGAAATGATTTCTGTGTGAGAAGCAATAGGTTCTACTAATTCAGTAGTAGCTTGATCAGCTTCCAGTACAGTATCTTCATGATCCACAATCCTGCTGTCAGAGTATGCAGCAGCTTCCTCAACTACATCATCAGCTTTTGATGTAGGAGCTTCTGGTTCAAAATCCATCAGAATAGTTTCAGGATTTGCAGCATCTTCAGCAGTTAGAATATCCTCCTCAACAACAATTGCAGGAGGACTTGAAGGTACAGTTGTAATCACAATCTCCTCATTCTCTGATGTAGGAGCTTCAGTGTCTTCAGGTTCTTTGTCCATATTGGCAATGATATCACCAAAAAGTTGATCAGCAACTAGTCTTCTCTTTCTCTGATGAAGAGTCTCTTCATCAGCTTCAGTTTCTGAGTCGACATTAGAATCAGCAGCAACAGACTTTGCCCTTTGGGCTCGCCTTTTCTTCATTCTTTTTCTCTGAGGCACAGCATCAACATTTGATACCTCAGCTTCAGTTTGTTGCAAACCAGACTTAACTGTTCGAACTTTGGATCTCTTAGACCTCTGTGGTTGAGACACAGAAGGTCCAGCTTCAGCAGGTGATACTTGTTGTTGTTGTAAGTTGTCAAGAAATTGTTGCACTGATGCAGGCAACAGTAAAGGACCAACTTCTCCTTTCTTGTTGTCCTTGTTGATAAGGTCAGAAAATATACGCTTGTGCAGTTTAAACGAAAGTATAACATCATCCTCTACTATCTCAACATTTGGACAGCAAAAACTGAATATCAATTGACAAAACCTAGAGAAATAAACAACATTTCTATTCTCTAGCATTTTCTCACCAATATTAGTTAGAACTAATCTAGCAACATCAAAATGACTGCCATAGAGAAGAGAATACCCGATCTGTAGACTATCCGTAGGAATCGCATCCCAATTGGTGCACTTCTTTCCAAAAGCCCGAGTAATGCAATCGAAAAAGAAGCTCCACTCCTTGCGCAAAAATGGCCTTTTCAGTTGACCTATCTTTGTCAAAGATCCAGTGTAGCCTATCTCGTTCATCATTCTGACAAGCTCAGAGTCTCCAACAGAGATTGTGAATGCATTGAAATCTTCAAGACCCAAAGCATCACGAACAGTAGTAGGAGTAACAACAAATTCATCTCCTTGAAACTCAAAAATTATAGATGGCGATCCAGACTCTCCTCCATTATCATAAGCACCTGTCTGCCAAAAAAATTTGATTTGAGTCGCAGACAGCTTCGACGGTGCGGTTAGAGCAGTACCGATATCAGAGTGTAACAAGAACCTCTGAATCAAATGAAACGCCTCCGGTGCGTTCTCATTTGCTACAGGTGCAGAATAATTGTTTGGAACAAATTCTAATTCAGAAGCAATAAACGCTGTAGTTGCCATTTGTAAGATTTGAAAATAAGAAGAACTGGGCTTTGAAAGTGTTTGAGTGTTTGTGTGTGAGTAAAAGCTTATGAAAAGATGAGGTGCGTAAAAGATTGAATCGTGTGTATGTAGTGTATTAAATAATAACTGTAAAGATTAGAAGAATGTTAGTGGGACAGATGTCAGACGTGAATACGCTGACAGCTGTATCTAACAACTTCCAATACACACGTGCAGACGTGAAAACACCTGTCATCACATATAACACTCAAAATATCCGCTTAAGAGAAAAAAAAATTAATAATAATAAAATTATCAATTTTAAAAATAAAGTACAAAGGAGCTCAATAGTCAGAATAATAATGACTATCTTGAAACTCCGCACCTTATTATCCCAAGCGCTTCGATTCAAGTAAAAACCTTTCAGTGACCCTGTTGAATGCTTTAAAAACCTTTTAGTGACCCTGTTGAATGCTTTAAAAACCGAAGCATTGTAACAACAGGCTTCATATCTTAAACTTACCATACACCAAATGGCAGGGACCTTTGAATTCATGGATGTAGAATCATTCATGAACATGAACTGGCAGCAACAAGAAAACTATATCATCGATGAGTTTTTTGTTCTGTCTTTTCTGAATGATGAAGGTCTTATAGCAGATGATGAAATAGCAGAAGGACCAATCTCTAATCCTTATGTGCACATCATCCGTCCCGGTCCATATGATGTGCCCATTCTGGCAGACGATCATACTATGGAGATTTGTATGATACTCTTCCAGCAGAGCTTCCTGATGGGTACTGAGGAGACAATCTTCTTGGAATCCTGCAAGCTACAAAGCAGAAAAAGAATCCAGGAAGATGATGATGATGATGATTCATCTTCAGGATGTTGGCAAGCAATTCCAGATGGTATAATGATCAGTTGAACAACTGGGTAGCGATCATCAGAAGTAGTAGAGCACAATAACTTCTGGCTCTAGCTCTTCTGCTTCAGATGTAGCATTCAGATACTTGTCCTGGTTAAATAGATCTTTTCTTTTGTAACCATAGTGATTAGTATGTATCAGAAAGTTTAGCTAAACTTGAGTATGAAATGGTCTGAATGTAAATTTGAATCAATTAATGAAAAAAAAATTTGTTTCTTTACATATCAGTATTATCAATTTTGCATAGTAATTGTAAAGTGAAAGAAATGATATCACTTTAAACAATAAACTAACATACTCAGCAGCATTACGAATCACTATCAGGACTTATCAAACACACTCTTTCATTTCTCCGTTCAATCATACTTTTTCCGAAAAACAAATGGCTAATCTCAAAATTATAAAATGTCTGAAACAAAGAGATTATTTTAACCATCAGAGATTAAAACAAAGTAACCTCGGCGTATTTCACACAATACATCAGTGTTTACCATTTGTCCTTCTTTGTCACTAAACTCTTTTCTCAATCTGTACAGTTGTGAAAATATGTGTGTGTAGTAGCAGAGTTTACCGAAATCAGTATTTAGATCATCTCAAAGTGCATAAAATCCACAAACTAAAGTAGTAAAAACTGGTTGCCTAAACTCTCATGTATAACATAGACACTGATTTTTCTATCTAAACTCTGTATTACTGATATCCTTTCATTTGGATATGTCTTTTATTTTTCACCCCCTTTATTATATATATATTTTTTTTTTATTTATTTATTTTTCCAGTAATCAGTGGTTGGCACTAGTCACCAAAAATCAAAGATTTTAGCCCTTATTTCATACAATAAGTTCCTGGATCTTCCTAGGCACAACATGATCTCAAAGGAATTTGTGCTCTGTTTGGCATCTTTTGATTTGAGGGTGAATTAATTGCAATGAATAATCAGAGTTTAGACTTTTCATCAGTAATTATAATTAACTTGTGAGAGAAAATGCAAACAGCTAATACAGACTCAGTGTATAGGATCAATAAACTAAGAGATGCTATAAATATAGAGACAGTATCATGCTGTGTTAGCTTACTGCACATATTTGAGATCAGAATCTATCAACTCTTAAGGATTCACAATTACTTACTGAGAATTATGCTTCATACAAATTTCTTCATTGGTCCAAATGTTTCAGACAAAATTACAATCAGAGTATAACATTAAACTGTAACTATCAGAGTATGACCAACAGAGTTTACCATCAGAGTTTAACATGCTGGTTCACATAACAGTTAACATGTGCAAGGAATCATGAGCATTTAAACAATCAAACATGGATAGATTTTGAGTCTAACCTGTATCTCTAGTCAGAACCAGAGATCATTCCAAGTTCATTTACTAATCTTGTAAACGTAGCTTCACTCAAAGGTTTGGTGAAGATATCTGCAAGTTGTTGGTCTGTAGACACAAAATGAAGCTCAATGTTCCCTTCTTCCACATGTTCTCTGATAAAATGATATCTTATGCTGATGTGCTTGGTCATGGAGTGCTGTACTGGATTACCTGTCATAGCAATAGCACTTTGGTTATCACAGAAAATAGGTATTTTAGAGTACCTTAACCCATAATCCAGCAGTTGATTTTTCATCCATAAAATCTGTGCACAACAGCTACCAGCTGCTATATACTCTGCTTCAGCAGTGGATGTGGAGATTGACTTCTGTTTCTTGCTGTACCAAGAAACTAATCTGTCACCTAAAAATTGACAGCTTCCACTTGTACTTTTTCTGTCTATCTTACAGCCTGCAAAATCTGCATCAGAGTAACCAATTAACTTAAACTCTGATTCTCTAGGATACCACAAACCCAGGGTTATGGTTCCTTTGAGATATTTGAAGATCCTTTTCACAGCTGTTAGATGAGGCTCTCTGGGATCTGCTTGAAATCTTGCACAAAGACATGTTGCATACATGATATCAGGTCTACTTGCAGTAAGATACAGTAGAGACCCTATCATTCCTCTGTAGTTAGTCATATTTACTGAGGCTCCTGTGTCTTTGTCAAGCTTCGTTGCTGTAGCCATGGGAGTTGTAGCAGATGAACTATCAAGCATACCAAATTTCTTTAGAAGATTTCTGGTATACTTTGCTTGATTGATAAAAATCCCATCATCTGTTTGCTTGACCTGTAAGCCTAGAAAATAACTAAGCTCTCCCATCATGCTCATTTGATACCTGGATTGCATAAGCTTTGCAAACTTCTTACAAAGTTTGTCATTAGTAGATCCAAAAATAATATCGTCTACATAAATTTGAACTAAAAGCAAATCATCACCAGAATTGAAATAAAACAAGGTTTTATCAATTGTACCTCTTGTGAACCCACTTTCTAAAAGAAATTGAGCAAGAGTTTCATACCATGCTCTTGGTGCTTGCTTTAGTCCATATAATGCCTTGTCAAGCCTGTAGACATAATCTGGATGCTTGGAATCTACAAATCCTGGTGGTTGTTCAACAAACACTTCTTCTTCAAGCTTCCCATTGAGAAAAGCACTTTTTACATCCATCTGAAAAACTTTAAACTTCTTGTGTGCAGCATAGGCCAGAAAAATTCTTATGGCCTCCAATCTTGCAACTGGAGCAAAAGTTTCATCATAGTCAATTCCTTCCTGTTGTGAATAACCTTTAGCCACAAGTCTAGCCTTGTTTCTTGTAATCACACCTTCACTGTCAGTCTTGTTTCTGAAAACCCACTTTGTACCTACAATTGATCTATTCTTTGGTCTAGGTACAAGTGTCCAGACTTCATTTCTTTCAAATTCATTTAACTCTTCTTGCATTGCTGTAATCCAATTAGCATCTTGAAGAGCTTCCTCCACTTTCTTTGGTTCTGTTTGAGACAAAAAAGCATGATACAGACACTCATTATTTGTTGCACTTCTAGTTCTTACACTAGCATCAGGATCTCCAATTATAAGATCAGGTGTATGTGCCTGTGTCCACTTTCTTGCTGTTGGTAAGTGGCTTCTTGTATCAGTATTGGATCCTCCCCCTTGATCCATGCTCTCCTGATTCATGTGTTGACTTTCTGCAGCTTCTGAGGCTCCCCCTGAGTTGGATGGCTCAGTGTTTGAGCTGTCAGAGTTTGAATCAGTTTCCTCAACTGACTCACTTGCTGTGTCTTGTTGAGCTTCTTCACGCTCCCCCTCAACTGGTTCTCTAATTAGTTCAATTTGAGAATTTCCAGTTTCTCCAGTATTTACCAGTAGAGGTTCAGAGTATGCTTCGTCAGAGTTTGTCAACCCTGCTTCATCAGAGTTTATATCATCAGAGAATAGATCTTCATTTTCAAAACGTAGTTGATCATATCCATCCTTGTCTTCAAGTCCAATTATTTTCTTGTCATCAAACGACACATGTATGGATTCCATGATCACCTTTGTTCTCAGATTGTAAACTCTGAATGCTTTTGTTGACAATGGATAGCCAACAAAGATTCCTTCATCAGCTTTTAACTCGAACTTGGTCAACTGTTCAGGATGAGTCTTCAACACAAAGCATTTGCATCCAAATATGTGAAAATATTTCAAATTTGGCTTCTTGTTTTTCACCATTTCATATGGTGTTTTTCCATGCTTGTTGATCAGAGTTGCATTTTGAGTAAAACAAGCAGTTTGAACAGCTTCTGCCCAGAAATAAGTTGGCAATTTTGCTTCATCAAGCATAGTTCTGGCAGCTTCAATTAAGGTTCTGTTCTTTCTTTCAACTACACCATTTTGCTGTGGAGTTCCAGGTGCAGAAAATTCTTGTTTGACTCCTCTTTCCTTGCAGAAAGCTTCCATGATTGAGTTTCTGAATTCAGTTCCATTATCACTCCTTATAATTTTGACTTTTTGCTGTGATCATTTGTCCAGTAGATTTACATGATCCATCAACGTTTGAGCAGTTTCATCCTTCTTTGACAAGAAATACACCCATGTATATCTAGTATATTCATTAACAATTACTAGAGCATATTTCTTTCTGCCCATGGACATCACATTCACTGGTCCAAAGAGATCAACATGTAGAAGATGATAAGGTTCCACTACTGATGATTCAGATTTGCTCTTGAAAGATGACTTCCTTTGCTTGGCTTTTTGACAAGAATCACACAAGCCATCTAGACTGAGTATAGATTTTGGAAGTCCCCTTACAAGATCCTTTCTTATTAGCTCATTGATGTTGTTCAAATTGAGATGAGAGAGCTTCTTGTGCCAGTTCCAACTCTCTTCATTTGACATTCTGGCTGTTAGACACACTGTTTTTCCATCAGAGTTTGTTACCAAACTTGCTTCATAAATGTTGTTGCGCCTGTGTCCAACTAGAACAACTTTCCCAGTAGATTTACTGAAAACTTCACAGTATTCACTATGAAAATCTACATGGTTTCCTCTGTCACAGATTTGACTCACAGATAACAGATTATGCTTGAGTCCTGAGACTAGAGCTACATTTGTGATGATGACACTTCCAAGATTAATATTGCCATATCCCAGAGTGTGTCCTATGTTGCCATCTCCATAGGAAACTTTTGGGCCAGCCTTCTCCTCAAAGTCTGATAGCAGGGCTTTATTTCCAGTCATATGTCCTGAGCATCCACTGTCTAAGATAAGTGTGCTCTCTATTATACCCTTATTTTCAGAAGATTCAGTCTCATCTCTGACAGTTGCCATAAGAGCATAGTTTTCTCCATCATCAGAGTCTGAAGTATCTGCCCAGTCTTTGCCTTTAGAGATGAGTGCTTTCTCAGATTTGCCTTTCTTGCACTCTGGAGCATAGTGACCCATCTCCTTACATTTGTAGCACTGGATTTCAGATTTATCCTTCTTTCCAGACTTGGTATCCCTTCCATCAGACTTTCTGAAATTCTTCTTCTCAGAATTTGAATCTCTCCTTGAGAATCTCTTTCCCTTCTTGAAGTTCTTGAACCCCATCTTCTTGAAGGTCTTCACCATCAATGCAGCCATTTGCATCATCTGTTCTTCATCATCCTCAGAGTCAGAAGCTTCATCAGAGTTTGAATCATCATCAGAGTTTGATGACTCACTCTCAGATTTTATGACTAAAGCCTTTCCCTTGGCTTTCTTCCTTGAAGATTCCTTCTTAATGGGCTTCTCCTCGACTTTGAGAGCAACAGATTTTGTCTTCTTGCTGGATCTCCTATTTCTTTGTTCTATCTCAAGTTCATGAGTCTTTAACAATCCATAGATCTCATCAAGATCTGTATCATCAAGATCATAATTATCTCTGATTGTTGTTGTCTTTAAATCCCACTTTTCAGGTAGAGATAACAGAAACTTGAGATTGGACTCTTCAAGTTCATATTCCTTATCTACCAGAGACAGATCGTTCAACAGTTTGCAAAATCTGTCATAAGTCTCAGTCAAGGTTTCATTAGTTCTTGAATCAAAGTGCTCATACTCCTGTGTGAGTATTGTTTTCTGTTCTTCTTAATAGCACCTGTTCCCTGGCATCTGACTTCTAAAGCATCCCATATCTCTTTGGCAGTTTTGCAGCCAATTACTCTGTTAGACATTACATTATCTAAAGCACTGTGGAGAAGATGTCTAACCTTTGCATCCTTTGCAATTGATGAGATATCTTCAGGAGTCATATCTTTCTTTTCCTTTGGAACAGTCTTTTGTGCTTGACCATCAACAACAGGGGACAATTTAGTTGGCATATGAGGACCATCATTAATTCTGTCAAGGTATTCTGGATCTGTAGCCTCCAGAAACATGGTCATCTTCACCTTCCAAATCGGATACTCTACTGGCCTGAGAATTGGAACCCTGATTGTTTCATATCGACTCACAGAATTGGGCTTAACCTGTTCAGCCTTAGGAGCAGTTTGATTTTCTTCAGACATGATTAATACTGTGTTTGAATCGTAAAACTGTATATATTAAACAGCCTTGGCTCTGATACCAATTGTTAGGCCGAATACACAATATAACCAAGTATGTATGAGAATAACAATAATTAAGAACTCTGTTTATGAATCAATAAACTGTATTTATAATAACAGCTTCTCTCTTTATGATGTTAATGAATCACAAAGAGCTTCTAGGTTACAAGAATAATATATCAATATTCGCGTCCCTTCTAGGGATAACCTATCTGTGTTTATATAGTACACAGCTACATACAATCCTTATCTAATTGATATTCCTACAAGTTAGCTATACAAAACTTATCAATTAAGGATTGCTTCTTATCTTCTATTCCGTCTCCTTAGCTGTATCAATATATTCTGCTTCTTTCCATCTTCAGAATATATTGCTTCTAGAATCTTCAATTCAGCACCGACAGCTAATTCAACTTTCACCTTGTCAGACTTTAAATAAACTCTGACCGGCTACCTTTAAACTCTTCACCCTGTCAGAGTTTAACTAAACTCTGACTGGCTTCTGATAAACTCTTGTCAGTACCTGTTGCTTAAACACTGATAAACAAACATTAGCAATTATATCTAACATATATTATATAGCAGCGAAGCAGGATGCCTATGGGACGGCACATACCTCGCAAGGCGTTTCCATAAACAGTTTTTATCAGTGATCCCGGGAGTAGTACGAACCAATCGAATCAGGCTACGGCTTTGGTATTCAACTCATGTATAGACATGAATGGTATAAGAGAATTGTGAGCATCAGAAGGCTAAGTTGGTAATGTAACAATACTTAGAAATTGTATCAGTAACAGATTCAAAAGACATTTGGGTATTGTAATAAAAGTTATTTATTCCGCAATTGTTGTATTGTGTCGTTTCTGAGACTCTAACCTGTGTGTGGGTGTGTGTGAGACATATGTTGTGGGGTCATGAGCAGGTAAATTATGAATGGTGTGAGTATTACAGGTAAGGCAAGGAGTACATGGATTGTGACAACCCTAAATCCCTGACCCCGGATTTGGGGCTGTTACAGTGTTTGATGCAATGGTGAAGGTGTTCTCTACCAAGACCACCGGCTGGAATGGGATTCCCACCTACATCAAGAAGCTCACTCACTCTCTTGTTCATGGGTACAAAGTGGATGTTGGAAAGCTACTCATGGCACATCTCAAGGCTGCCATAGGTAAGAAGGTAAACATCTATCCTCGCTTTCTGATGTTGTGTATTAATTCCTTGTGTGATTTTGATGAGAATGCCCCTCGTTTAGAGGTGTACAGTGTTTTGAAAAGAAATACACACACAACTCTCACTTCACGAAACTTAAATGCACATATTCCACTCTGATTCACCAAACACATGGTTGATCAAGTGCCTAACCTTGATTTTCCATTACCTTCTGGATATGACACCTTCACTCTTGAGAATGAAGCTGGATTAAACCCAAATTCAGCTAACCCCCATTCTACCCCATACATTCAGCCTAGGTTCTCTAGACTTCCCAAAGTACAGAGACAAGCCTTGAAAGAATCCAGAAAAAGATCCCTAGAAACTGATGTTGGTGGTAGTGCTGTGAGTCAAGAGGGAGTTCCTGCACCTGGTGCAGCAAAAAAGGAAGGTAGTCAAATAGAACCCACAGTGGTTCCTCTTGAGCCTAAGAAGAAGAGAGCTAAGAGGACCAAAACCACTGTCAGCCACCATGTAGCCTCCCAAAAGACTGTAGAGGAACAAAGGGTAGTAAACACCTCCCTAGATGTTCTTTCTCAAAAAGGGACATCTATTAAAATTGGCATGTCTCCCAAGGCACCTTGTACAGAGTCTGCACAACCTCATGTTCTAACTCATGAGGAGCCTCCACTTGCAGAAACACACATGGAGTCAGGACACAGTGAGGTTTTCACTTCCCAAATTGATGCTTCACAAGTTCCATCTGTGGAGCAGCCATTATTCTCTTCTCCACTTTCACCTTCTTCCTTCCCTACTCATTCATTTGTTTCTTCTCCACAACCTAGAGAGGGGGAAAGTCCCAACCCTTCATGTTCTGATCATCCATCTCCATTCATGGATGAGCTCCCATCTAGTGGTCCACAAGAACCCATTTCTCAAAGTGAGATGGACACCACTCCTTCAAACACTGAGAAAGAGCAAGGTACAACTCTGCTAGAAAGTGAAACAACCAATACCTTGTTCAATCTCCAAGGAGCATCTTACCTTGGGGAAGATGTTGTCACAGCCTCAGTTGTTGTCAAAGACTCTGAGAATGTTGCTGTCACAGGTGACCCTATTGTCAAAGACTCAGTAGAAGTTGATGTCTCAACCAAACCTGCTGTCCAAGATGCGGTGGAACCTACTGTCCAAGATGCAGTTGAGGATGTCTCTGATGATGATGTGCCACTTTCTTAGTTCTTAAAGGTACATTCTAAACCATCGCTTTCATTGCATGTAAGTACTGCTCATACCCATGCATCTAGGTTGAGTGAGGGTGTGCAAAAGAAAAGACATGTGAGCATAAAAATGAGAGGCAGCCAAATGAGCTGGCAAAAAGTGAGGGACTTGAGCATGTCCAGAGTGAACTTGAGGGAGCCCAACATTTTCAGGCACTAGGCACTCAGAAAAACACTGAGAGTGTGAGAACCCCCACAGCCTCCAAGCCCCATTCGTTTTCTTCCCCTCCAAGAAGGTTAAGAACTGGTGGCCCCTCTACTGCTCACAGACTGGAAGCCCTAGAGCACATGTGTCTCTCCATGGAAACTAAGTTTGACAGCCTGTCTACCATGGTGGCCTTAGGTTTCTCTAGTATTCAGGAAGCTATTCAGGTTCTATCTGCAAGTATTGATGCTGCCAACTTACCTAAGGGGGAGAAAAGGGCAAGATCAAAATCTGTCCCCAAGCAAGATGTTGCATCTCAGGGGGAGCCTGTTTCTAAGGAGGAATCAAGGAGTAAGGGGGAGCCTGCAGCGAAGGGGAAGCCAGTATCTGCAAAGAAGAAAACGGGAGCAAAAGGAGATTCAGGGAGTAAGGGGGAGCAAGAAACTGGAAATCTCTTTGAGTATGAGATGGCAGGAGAAACAGTTATAATGTCTAAAGAAACACTGGAAGCAATGCAGGGGAAAGCTTCATCCAAAAGACCAGTACTATCTCATGTGATAATAAGAGAGCCAACTTCAAATCCGAAGGAGAGTGCTCTTGAGAAGAAGTGGAGAGAGCAGGAGGAGCAAAATAGGCTGGAAAAGGGGAAAGACAAGTTGCATGAATACATCTTGTCAGGAAACACATGGAGTGAAGGAACAGAGTTTAGTCAGGAAGAGGCTAATGCTTTGATGGTTGACTACAGGGAGAGCACACTAAAAAATCATGATGATGACTTCAGTAGGATAGTTGAGGAAGCTATGTTGGAACCTAGCAGAAGACTGAATAACTGCTCAACTTTGCTAAGGGAGAAGATCATAAGTGTATGTGTGAAGATCAATGAAGAAAAGAGGTGGGCCATTGATGTGTACCTAAACAATGGAATATCTATATTCATCACTATGCAGCTGTTACAGAACCTTCTAGCAAAGGTTTTAACTGTGATAAAGAACAAAATCAAGGCAAACCACACATCCTTCAATGAGATTCTGCACCTGCAAATGCTGAACTTAATCTCAGAGAAACTTCCAGAAGTCTACACCAATCCATTATGTGTCTACTATGCAACTACCACAAAAAATGGTAGCAGGAGATGTGCATACATGAGTCTAGGAGGCACTTCCACAATGGAGTAAAAGTCAATATTGAAATTGTTAGACATGATTCTCAACTCTAAATCCAATAAGGAAAGAGCTCTAGTTGTCAATGCAATCTATGAATTGATGGTAAAGAGAGACAAGGAACTGAGCTCTATAGTAAAGAAAATGAATTCCAAAGCAAACTCCAAAAGAGCTGATCAAGGTGAAAGCTGCTCCTTTGATGTTCCTTTTGATGGTGATGATGAGTTGGATGGAAGTGGAGGAACTGGAGTAGCAGGAAATGCTAGTGGAAGTACATCTGGGAATGTTGGAACTAAATCCCAGGAGGAAAACAAAGAAGAAGCTCTTGTGCAAGAAAGGAAAGATGCTGAAGTTACAGAAGAAGAGGAGTCTGAAATAATTGAAGTTTTGGAGGCAAATATCTTGAGATGTGCTATAGACAGTATAAATGCTGAAAAAGATACTGTCGCCAAAGAAGCTGTCATGAAGGACACTGTCGAAGAAGATGCTGTCAAGGATGGAATCAAGCCTATTGTCAAACCAAAAAGGACAAATCCTTAGCCAGGGCTTGGTTTTCTAGACAGGAATCTGAACCTGAGGAGACTACTAAAGCAAGGAAAGGAAAGACCAAGTACTCGGGAAAGGAGAAAGCTACAGGGCTATGAAGGAACTTGAAGAAACCAATTCAAATCAAATATCCAAACTCTTTTGAAGTACAACATGCTAAATCCAAAGAAATTAGGAGTGTTGAAGTGAAGTTAGATGCCAACTAGGAGGAAAGCATGTACATTCTATGGTGGGATTCATCAAGGTCAATAAAGGTGGATAAAGACTTTATCATGGAAGTTGAGTCAATTTCTGTGAATGACATCCCTGTGATTGTAAGAACAAAAGTCAGGAGAAGGATTGACTACTTCTTCTTGGACAGAATGGTGGAGTTACTGCAAAGCCATGACAATGTATCCAACAGTGTCATGGAGCATGTTCTGAAGTACAAGGATGAAAGAGACATGGAATTCTATCATAAGTTTGGTATGTTTGAAGATCATGATGATGCTGACATTGCTCACTTGTTGGAGTATTCTGATGAAGAGATAGCTGATTATGAAGAAGAGTTTCCTGAAGAAGAGGTGCAAACCCAACCAGGTCATGAAGGACCTTCAAATCCTGCAGGAAGAGATGCCACTGAAGATATGGAAGCTCCACTCTTGAACAAGTGCAAAGAAGCAAACAGGGTGGAGAGTGAAGGACCCAATTATCAACCATGTATGCTAGAAAATCCTCTGAGGATCAAGTTCATGAGGGAAGAGATCCATGTGAGAAGCTTTCATAAGCTCAGAACAAGTGCTTTGAAAGACTTACTCTACATGGTAATTGGTTCAATTCATTCATTAGAACAACTGTGTTCTTTTGAGATTGAGGGTATTCTTCAAAGAAGAAAGGGTGAGAACTCAAAGCTGGATAAATCAAGAACAAAAACCCTGAATGCATATCCTGGAAGAAGATTTAAACTTGTTGAAGGCAAATTGAAGTTCAGAACTTATGCCTTTGGTCAAGAATTGTGGACAGATCTCCAGGATGCAAGAGTATGTCTCTCCAAAGCAGTCCAAAAGTACATTGATGAGATAAAAGATGATGCCATCTCTCCTGATGAGAAGGCATTGGTGGAAGGACTCAAGGAGATTCTGAAAGAAGCTCTCAACAGAGAGGATGAAGCAAGACAGAAAAGAAAATCTGAAGCTAAGTGAAAATCTCAATTATGATCTTGTTAGTTAAGTTGTCAGCATGTATTAATTGTAAATTTGTTATTATTGTCCATAAAAACAAATTGGGGGAGATTGTTAGGATTTATGGGTGATAGCTATGAGACAGCTTAACTAGATATTTTTAATGCTTAATTTTATTAAGTATGAACATACTGTCACAGCCAGAGTATGTTCTTGTAACCATTTTTGTTTGTTGACAAATAAGATTTTAGTACATCTTGGTAGAAGTTCATTTATTTGTTCAAGCCTCAAGAAGTGCTCAAGGAGGACAGCAAGAATAAATGTTACTGTCATGGCACTGACAGTAAGGTTACAAGAAGACATCATGTTGCAAGTCACGACAGTATATCCACTCTGACAGCAACATTGGCGGAAGCCCTCAGACAGCATCTTTACCTTAGCCTGACAGCAAGCTTGGAACTCCTGACATCATCTATTGCGGGGACTTCTTACTGTCACCAAAAGCACATTCTTGTGACAACAAGCTTGAGGATCAGGATACTGTCTTGAAGGGATAATCTTTGTATTGGGGATCTACCCAGTCAAACATGTGACAGTTTGGATGTTCAAGAAACAGGCGTGCTGCAGTATCCCAACACTGCATCAGGTCTGCAAGACTACGACAGAAGCTTGAGAGATCACATGACAAAGCTCACCAATTCAAGAGTATGACAAATCAACATCTACTGAATTGTGTTAACTAAAAATAGAATGTATCTAGATTGCTTTATCCAGTAATGATAAACTTGTTTGTATAGCAATTTAGGTAAGACTCGCGGGTAGACAATTTGTAAGAAGATGCCACATGAAAATGACAGCAGCTTCAAAAACCCGTGATGATAGAGATAGGTTTAGTTTTTACTTAGACTATCTCTCGACTCATTCTAGGTATCACTCGAGAAATTGAAGTTCAAGAAAACTGATATTTTCTTGAGGTTGTAGCAACACATTGCAAAATAAATAAAACATTTATTTTCTGAGAAAATCTCTTGTGCTTACTTGTTTGCAATTCTTAAACTGATAAACGTTAATCTTAGTTTTTGTTGTTGAAGCATAGATTGAGATTTATCACTATTGCATTCAACCCCCCCCCCCCCCTTCTGCAATAGTCAAGGACCAACAAGGAGTTACCTGAGGATATGTCTTCAAAGACTTTAGAGGGAGTTTCAGGGCCTCTGCTAACAATAGAGCCTGATTCTAACCCCCCAGAGATTCAAACACTGGACCATGTTGAGGATAAATCATCGCAAGATGATCAACAACTTGGTTTAACCAAGGACGGGGACTTGCGAAGCCCCGTCGCACCACATGTGACCTCCTTAAGTGTTGCCCAGTAATAATCTATTGTAGAAGGGGGGTTGAATACAATAGTATAAGATAATCGACTTCTTAATGTATATATCACAAATATGAAAGAAAGATAACAGCTTTATTAAATCTGATATAAAACTGTTACAAACTCTCTCAAGAAATTCTGATGTTCTTGAGAGCTGCTAGCTTACAAAAACTATCTCAAGAAATTCTATGTTCTTGAGAGCTTCTATCTTGATTCACAAATATTCGATTATGTTCACGTGTACATAAATCGAAACCAAGACTGTGTTTATATACTACACAGCTTCTCTATCAATGATAAGTCCTAATCAATTACAAAGATTGAAACCTATCCATAATTGATAGCTACATTCTACAAACCAGGAACCGACATAATAAACTTCCATGTTTAACTAGACTCCAAATATAACTCGAAGTAGGAATCCTGATCAGCGTCCAGTACTGATGATCAATCCTGATCCCAGTCCTGATATGTATCTTGATCCTGACGACCATGCTATCTTGATGATGTCAGTAATCATGATCAGTTGAGTCTAGTTTCTGACGATCATTGAATTCTGATCTAACAATCTCCCCCAATCTCATACTTTGTGAAATAAAGTATAGATTTCTAAGATTTAATGATGTCAAAAACATATATACAAAATGTACAGTATCTACAACAACAACTTATCTGTTTAAATTCTTTGATAGAACAGATTCATCTTCAAGAAGTTGGATAACAAATTTTCTTCTTTTTCTTCAAGAATTTGAATCAGTCTTTCCTTAAGATTTCTGAGTTCTTCATCTTCCTCATTAATCTGGTAGATAGCTACTCTGAGATTCAATATGGAGCTTTTCTGAAGACTATGCTCTTCAAGCAAAAGATACGTAATTTCCTTCCCATCAGGATTGAGAGTAAGTTGTGTCATGCCAAAAGTTACTTCTTTAACAGCAGTACCCCTTTGCATTTCCACATCCTGGCCTCTTTGATTTAAGTACATGGGAGTATAATTACCATTGAAATTACTGTTTCCATCCAGTCTTCTTCTTATTGTTGACAAAATCATGTCACTCCATTCTTTGCACATTTGATTCTTCGATCTCAAAAGATAATGAACATATTTCAGTTCTTGTGTAGTTTTCATCAGCAGATCTTGAATAGATAAAATCTTCACACTACCATCTTTCATGAAGTACAGAAGCTTTTCTTTCTTGTCAAAACCATCATGACAATCTATAACTATATCAACAGCTAGTAAATTGTTCAGGTTTTCAGAAGTTAAAGTACCTCCAATTTCAGTTAAGGAGTAAGGATCAACATATGACATATTTAGATATTCAGCATCCCTGTGTCCAATACCTCCTCTCGAATTACTTGTCAATTGCTTCAGATTTGAAAACATCTTTAACCAGGGTGCTTTTGATCTAACCATCCCAGATAAATCAACAACACTTGAAGCGCTTGTAATAATTCCTCCAGACTGAAAATTGATAAGTGTATCACACCTTAGTGTACTAATATGTTTCCACTTCTTATCCTTTTCCTTTTCAAAGGCATAGCTTCTTTCCAGTGAAGATTCTTGTCTGCTTGGGTTCCTCCACTTTCTTCTGTTTGAGAGTTTAAGCCTTTGTACATAGAGATTGAAATCTCTATTTGTTGATCTTGTAATTTCACTTCGTCTGGCTTCTTCTTCTTCATCTACTTCCTTGTTCTGAGAATCAACCACAGTAGATAAAATTATCAAATCAATCTCTTGTATAATTTCAGAATCATCAGGATCTTGAATATTATCAGGAACAACATCAGGATTAGATTCTTCAATTTGATTTGTATTGCATAGAGTTGATTTTCTTGATTTTCTTCTCAATTCAGGTTCTTCTTCAATATTTCCATCATCACCAAAAGTAGATCTGTCAGGAACTACTAGAGTTTGAAAAGGTTCAGGAATTTTTTCAATTCTTAACCCTCTAGACCTTGTCTGTCTAGGTATTTTTTGAGTTGAAGAACCTCATCTACTTCTTCTAGCTCCTCTCCTACCTCTGCTACCTCTACCTCTAGCAGAAACAGGGTTATTAAAGCTTTCCATCATTTCTCTCTGTTGGCTTAAGAATTCTTCATGTGAGAGATCAGGATATTCTTCACTTGCTATAGAGAGTGCTTTTCTTGCAAATAATTGTCGAACTCTTTTATCAGTGTGATATAGAGTAACAATTCTGCCATTTTTCGTAGAAAACTTCTGGAATAAATTTGATGCATCTTCAGTATTATCAATAAAAATATCTTCATCACCTTCAGGAATTGTAGCAAGAGTATGTCCATGACCAGGTGTCAGGATTTGTTCTTCCGTCAGGATCTGAGATTGCACCAACGTTCTTACTGTCTTAACTCCAGAATCAGAAACATGAGTTGACTGTGTTGTTTGACTTTGTGAAGTTTGAATTGTAGACTTCATAACAGCAGCATCAGAGGTTTCTCCTTGTATCACTTTGTCACAACCATCATCTCCAGTATCATCATCATTATTCCTTAATACTAGATCAGGTGTGCATTTTGTCTGACTAACCTTCTCCCCCTTTTTGACATCAGGATTTGACAATAAATTCAAAATTAAAGAAAGAGAGGCTTGAATGTCAGTTACCTTAGTATCCAGAGAATCAATCCTTCTGTTGATAGAGGTTTGTTCAGAAATGACAGATTTCACTTGGGATTCTACTACCCTTAGCTGAAAAGCAGTAGGCACCTTTGTAAAACTTTGAGAAATATCATTCCTCACCAACTCAGTTGAATTCTTGATAGAATCAATCTCACTTTTTAGACTTTTGGATAACAGAGTTGTAGCCTTCAGATGATTCTTCAAGTCTTGATTCTCTATAGATTTCACTTCATCATAGGCATGTTCCAAAGCAGAAGAATAACTTACAGATTCAGTAGATCTGTGCCATGAATTGTTCCATTCATTCTGTCTAAGTGCCTCAGCAGGATTAAAGGAAAGAATAGAAAAATCTTGTCTCTGATCTTTCCCAGTGGAAGTTTTGCCAGCCATATATGTACTTGATGAACCAATTGTAGCAAGCTGTTCCTTCTCTTTTCGATTATCATCATCATCACTATCATCAGAGTCATCATCATCAGTACTATGAGTATCATCAGGATCAGGAATAGCTATACCTTTCATTTTATCCTGTGAATCTGTGATAGGATGATCCATTGGTCTTGAACAAAGTGGTTGTATCAGGATAGGTTCAACATCAGGAGCACCACTAGCGTCAGGATGAACACCGTCAGGATTTGATATGCTTGCATCAGTATTTGCTACCAATGGTTCTTGTGGAGCTTGAGGTTCAGAAGTTGCTTCAACACTTTGAGTCAAAGGTTCTTGTGTGCTTCCCTCATTGACAATGTCCTCGACCAATCTTTGAACTTCATCTGCACCAGAAATCCCTTGAGCATTGTCAGGAAATTTCTCAGAAACTGTAGCTTGGCCTGCATATTCACTTTGAGAAGATGGCTCTTGTGTAGCTGGAATGTCGATGTCTGCATTCTCCCTTTGAGAACATGGTTCTTGTGGGACCATTCCTGTAACAGCCCCAAATCCGGGGTTAGGGATTTAGGGTTGTCACAATCCATGTACTCCTTGCCTTACCTGTATTACTCACACCATTCATAATTCACCAGCTCATGACCCCACAACATATGTCTCACACACACACACACACACAGGTTAGAGTCTCAGAAACGACACAATACAACAACTGTGGAATAAATAACTTTTATTACAATACCCAAATGTCTTTTGAATCTGTCACTGATACAATTTCTAAGTAATGTTACATTACCAACTTAGTCTTCTGATGCTTACAATCCTCTAATACCATTCATGTCTATACATAAGTTGAATGCCAAAAGCCGTAGTCTGATTCGATTGGTTCGTACTACTCTTCGGGATCACTGCTAGAAACTGTTTATGGAAACGCCTTGCGGGGTATGTGTCGTCCCATTGGCATCCTGCTTCGCTGCTATATAATATATATATATATAAAACAATAGCAAGAGTGAGCGATAGCTCAGCAAGGTAATAAAAATATGGCATAATCATGCCTTTAACTCAACCCAGAATAAAGCGGGTATAAGACAATAATTTGTCAAAATATCTCGATACTGAAATAATTTCCTTATCGGAATGTATTCCCAAAAACAGTACCATTATTGTACTTCAAATATCATTTTCATAATATTTCTGCAACTTTCAATATTCATACTCTGAACAAAGTTCTAGTATAATATGAAAGATAAAATAACAAGATAACTCAGTATATCCATTTCGTGAAATATCTGCTATGTAAAATATAAGCAGACTATCAACATATAACTTATAACAGATTACCAAAATCTAACAATTCAAAGATATTTCTGTAGCCACATGTTATGCCTTAAACAGATAAGAAACTAGTTTAATATAAAGGATGAAGTTACAAGGAAAATTAATGTAATATTCCCGTAACCCAAAATCCACTTATGCATATATATCCTTAATCAGGTTTTTATCAGAGTCATAACTCATAAAAAGATGGAGTTGCATGAATTTATTGCCACTTTGTTTTCAAGCATTTTTCGACCCCCTGCCATCACGATTGGTTCTTCATCCCAATACATGTTGCAGGAATATCCAAATTGGATGATGAACTAATACTGGAGTTGCTACCGCGCCCGATGTGCCTAACCTTGCTATGATCAGTAGCAGGTCGCACCGCTCAAATATGTTTACTACATGTAGATGGAAGAATCACGACGGCCTGACATTGTCTACCGCCTTCCAGTGACCTCCCGGCCCATTTGGGGCCAAAAAGTTGGATGGGTCAATCGCAACTGGACCACTTACACCACTCCTAGTTCAGATGAAATCCATGACTCTGAAACGTAAAGGTCGTCCTCCTTTCCCCAAGTGTAACACTTGTTGATACGACTCCACTAAGTAGTTATATCTAGGTTGGAAAGGAAGATTCCCCAATATTTCCCAAGCTAGGCTTGTTAATGGATATCGACTTGTTCCATGAATTTACCCCTCGATCGTTGAGGTGGTAACACAATATTTGACTTGCAACAATTACATTGTTCCGAAAAATATCTGTCCCTTGACAGTTTTTGAATTGAGAGTTTAAAAAGAGTAGTAGTCACTTAAATCAGGTTTCCCATATTTTTGATAGTTGAGCGAGCATTTAAATCCCCTTTAAAAGACAGATTTAAATGGAAAAACATTGTTTTGGGAACCTCTTTTTGATTTGAAAATAATTAATAATATTTATTAAATAAGTAACCTTAAACGAATATTTGAAAATAATATTCATTAGGTAAGTAATCCTCAAATGAATATTTTAAAATAATATTCATTAATTAAATAAATAACCCTCGAATGAATATTCAAAAGTAATATTCATTAAATAATTAGATAATCCTCGAATGAATATTCAAAACTAATATTCATCAAATAAATAAATAATCTTCAAATGAATATTCAAAATAATATTCATTAATTAATCCTCAGATGAATATTCACAATAATATTCTTAAAGTCAATAATCCTCAAATGAAAATAATATCCTTTAAGTCAATAATCCTCAAATGAATATAAATAATATTCTGTAAGTCGATAATCCTCAAATGAATATTAATAAATAATATTCTTAAAATGAATATTAATAAATAATATTTTTAAAGTCAATAATCCTCAAATGAATATTTATAAATAATTTACTTTAAATAAATAATTAATCCTCGAATAACAGTACCCGATATCTTTATCGGAAAATAACCTTTAATACATACAAAAATATAATTACTTCTGATCTTTAGAGAAAATCACCTGCCCTTACCCTAGGGCATTTATAAAAACCTGGCTTATAACTGATATCCCATATCTAGCTTATAAGCCAATTACCAAATCATTTCCAAGTAATAACCTTCGAATGAGGTAATATTCAAATAACATCCCTCAAATCATTTCCAGGTAATTAATACTTTCTAGAAATATAATTAATGTTTAATAATAGCAGTCCTCAAAATAATTAGTACACTGCCGCTGGAATCCCTCCGGGTTTCCACGGCTATCTCTATATCTCAAAATACTGACTCCCGGTCTAGAGTCGAAAACAAGAAGTATGCTCTTATCTCTAGAGCTACAAGGTACACCGGTTTATAACTACTTTATCTCAAAGCTCATATATAAACCAAAATCAAACTCTATTTTATACCATATATAACATGTATCGCAAAACTGTATAACTCCACACATGGCAAAAGCAGTAATATATAATCAATACTTCAAAGTATAGATTTAGAAAACTTGCCACAATACTTGCAACAAAGATTTGGTATATAAATTGGGAATACACAAGTATTGAACATAGGAAAATATACATACTCTGAATAATAGAGTAAGGTTTAGTAAACTTGCCTGATGCTCGAGAAGTGATAGGGGTTCGCGATAATGCCGGACAATCTAGACAAAGTCAAACGAAAACACACGGTTAATCTCCTGGATAATCCACTTGTACTCAATGCTTAAACACGTAAGCGAAACACAGCCAAGGAATTACTAGCTCGCTCTAGCGTCACACTAAGTCCATGTTATTCGTCAAATACTTATATCATAAGTTTGGTTCGAAATCCATCCTCAAATCCAAGTTATACTTAACCATTTGCAACATCGATTTCTAAGTCATGCTCTTAGTGGTTTTCACTTGCGCAACCTCGGCTAAAACATTTTTATAAAATCGAAAAATAATCTTTTTAATCCGAATCGCTTTCGTGAGCCTTCCTAACTGTCTCTAGTATTATTCCTCAAAGTTTCACATTTTCATATGGCTTCTAAGTGGTCCAAATATAGCCTCAAAGTGACTGACCAGAAAGGGGTTGTTCCTCCGAACGACGTTTACTAAAACTTACTTTTCTCTTAAACCGTAAATCGTATAGACATAATCTTTATACCAAAACAAACCTTAAAACAAGACCTACATGTTCATGGTCAGTGTTGTTCAAAAATAATCCAAGACCAGTTCGTAATTCTTGCTCAAAACAGCCTTAAATCAAATGGGCATTACGACGGCTATAATCGTAACGTTTCCCGGTTTTTGTTATGTCAAAACCTCTTAAAACCAAATCAATTCAACAACACAACCATCTTTACAACAATATCAGTTTATATACTTCAAGAACATATCACCAACATCAACCAACAACAAGTATTCATCAAGAATTAACCATACATACTCTAAATTCCATAATCATGCTTATTCTAGAAACTTCACTTAAATCTCAACATAAATCAAATGGTGGATGAGTGGTATACCTTCCTTGATGCTCTACCAACACTAACCAGTGGCCACAACCACTCAACAAGCCTTATATACTCCTTACAAAGCTTAAACCTTAAGATTCAATCAAGAAAACAAGTTAACAACTTTCGGAGTTACTATTCATCATCACTTTGTAAACTCCATATAAAATCGAAAAACAAGAGTTTGGTGCTAAGATTTTTACCAGACCTTGTACTCTTCATAAGCTTTCTTTTGAGCTATAGATCTCCAAATTTAAAGCTTCCTAGCTAGGGTTTTGAGTCCCATATTCCCGCTGGACAGAAACTGGACAGTTTGGGGTTCTCCAACTTGGGGAAGCGATTTAACTAGGCTACACTCCTTTGTTGGCCATGAATTTTGAACCAATGTTACCCATGGAGTGGAGAAGCTATGGTTAAAATTTGGTGATTTAAGGATGGATAGAAATGGAGTTATGGATTTTCCTTTGGACTCTGTTTCTGCTGGGCAGAAAATCTGGGGAGAGAGTTCTTCTCTCTTTCTTTTTCTTTTCTTTTGTCTTGGTTAATAATAATGATAATGCTGATATTTGTGTGAAGAGTGGTGAGTCATAGCCCTAGGTGGCTTCATCTCTCGACATGTGTCGAACATGCATTGGTTCTGTTAAAGTAACTTTACTGGTTTGCTTTACTGATTCGTTTCTTTTCACATGGATGATCCAAATGTTGCATTCCTTGAATTAATCTCGTTACATGTTACTTCCATGTCTATATTTAATCCTGTAAATGTTGCCTTGTTCTTCTTGAAACGATTCGAAATATTTTCCAAAAGAGCGAGTAAAAACTCTACGCGATCTTCGCAGTGAATAGTAACTATTCACTTCATCAATCGAATCCTTAAATCGACTTGAATAAAATAATAAAATTCCAAAATATTAAATCCTCAAATCCTCAATTTTAATATCTCATTTCTTGAATATAATAATATATAATTCGCTGCCCGGTCGAATATTACACCAAAATAAAATTTGGAATTTCTGAATTCCGATCGTCTTTGCATTCACTTATTTACTCCGTAGATCACTAATATGACTTCGGAATATCCACACTACGTTTCGTACATAGGTGGCATGAAAAATTTTCTTAACCCTCAAAATCACTATTCATCCACCAATATCACTATTCACTGCTGCACTTAATCATAATAAGAAAAGTTTTAAATTTTCCAAAAATTCGGGTTATTACAGTCTCCCCTCCTTAAAAGGATTCCGTCCCGGAATCAGCTTAGGAATAACTGGGGGTACTTCTCTTCCATTGCACTTTCTAACTCCCAAGTGGATTCTTCCACTTCTTGATTCTCCACAAACCTCTCACTAGCTTGGCAACCTCGTCTCTTAGCACTTGTTCTTTTCTATCCATGATTTCCACGGGTTGTCCTTTGTAAGTCAGACCAGGTTGTATACCTATCTGCTCGTACTCTACATATGTCGGGCATCTATAGTAGACTGACGTAGCATTGACACATGAACCCCGTTATGACCATTCTACAAGTTTGGGGGGTAAGGCTTGCTCGTAGGCCACCTTCCTGACGCGTTTTAAAATCTCAGATGGCCCAATGAATCTCTGGCTCAACTTCCCTTTCTTTCCAAATCTCATTAATTCCTTCCACGAGGATATCTTTAAGCATCACGAATCTTTAACCTCATATTCTCTATCTTGTTTGTACAGAAAATACACCAACATAAACTTGCTTGTCATCCATCAACATGCCATTTAGCTTATCAATAGCAGTACCATCTCTAAACTCGCGGGCTTAGTCCGCATACTTTCTCTGTCTATCTTGGCTGTCACCAGCCGCTTGTTGGTGAAATCTTTTGTCTTTCTAGTTCGTTGGGCTAACTTGGGTTTTGTGTAAAATCTCATCCTTTAATTTCTGATTATTCGTAATCCATCTCTGTCTCATTTTAATTAAGGGTATCGGCCACCACATTGGCCTTCCCCGGATGGTAGTGCATCTCACAGTCATAATCCTAGGTCAATTCTAGCCATTTCTCCATCTCATGTTATCTACTATCACGGGTAACTCAAAGCCAATTCATTACATTCCATAAAATTTGTGGGTGCATTAGTCAACCCAAAATAACCTCGCTGAAAACTCGAAGTGTCCATTCCCAATACGAATCGCAGTCTCGGGTATATCCTCGGATTTAACTTCCAACTGGTGATACCCAGTTCTTAAATAAATTGGAAATACACCGCGTTCTTCCGCTGATCAAACAATCATTTACAAGGGTACCTATTCTCCATGTCGAACTTATACAACTCTCGAGGTTTGATATATAATCTTGTGCTAAAATCTTTCTCTCTTACAACAACACCGGGCTCTCCACGGTGGTACACTGGGTCTTATCATATCCTTGCCCAACAATTCTTGTAACTGAGTCACTAACCCTTTCATTCCCACTATACCCTGAATACTCGGTATTCATTCTTATGTCATCCAAATCGATATCTGGTAGCTCATTAAAACCTTGTACAATCTCCCAAAACCATTGTAGTTTCCTTTATACTTGGTATCTCTTTTCTTGGTGTCAACCATAAGAGCTAATTAAGCCTCATATCTCCGGTATAATAATTTCTTAGTCTGAACTATACTCAAGAATCTCTGAATCTGTCTCCATCCTTTATTTATTACTCTCTCTCCCTTACAATCAGTCTGGGCTCCATTGGGTGTCAACCAACCCATCCTTATTATAATATCAACTTCTCCCAACTTGAAAGGAATCAGGTCTATCGAAAGTGTCGACCTCGTATTTCTAGTTCACAACCTGGATGTACCAGTCTTATGGGAAAATCCCTCGATTGACTATTTCTACTTGTAATTATTCCCTTAGCAGCTCGGCCTTAAGGTTTAATTGTCATGCAACTTCTTGATATATAACGATACATTAGCTCTGTCTGCATAGTATAGAAGGGCACCTGCTATTTAAAGGTCGTGACAGTGGGTTGCTTGTTGGAGGTAGCCCTGGTTGAAACCTACTGGCTTTCTTTTCTTCTGTGTTCACAACTCCGGAACAAACCTCAATAATTCAGAAAACTTGACCTCATACTCGGTCATAGTCATGATTTCTTGTTTTAACTCTTTAACTTTCATTTTCATCCGGGTCTCCATATATTTCCGAAAATTATTCCTCTAAAACAACACACGCTGCACCTCTCCCATATATCGATTGACACGCTTTCCATTATCATAACATCCTTGAGAGAATAAATCAATTTCATTGATATGTCACTAATCATTCTATTCATCTTAGGGATTCGCTCCTGTCATAGGCGATTTCGTTGCGAATCTAATTCCTATCAGCGAATTTTGACTTATTTGACCTGGTTGGCCTCCCCTTAGAATTCAATGAGGATAACAAAAATTATGGGGCCTTGAAAGATACCTCCCATATCAAAGAAAATGTCACACACTGGTGATCATAAGGTTATGAGTTTTAAGGTAACCTTATTGGAGGTAAGAGAATTTTACCGAGAGATCAATATGATCATAAGAACTCAACGTTGTGTGCCTCAATTGAGACATTACTAAAGGTAATTAGCCTTCTTGTATTTCACAACTTACAAGTGATGGCGTCCCATCCGACTTCTATCACACAGACAGATAGTCCTTGTAGCCCCTATAAGTATAGGGTTGTTCGTCTCAGTGGAAGTTGAAAAGTATGAAAGCAATTCGAGAACAATTTAATGATTATCGCCTTTCGACAATATTTCTCAAGGAACACCTTGGATTAAAATTGAACAGATTCCAAAGGTGCGGTTTTCCAAAGAAAATACAAAGAAAAGAATAACCAAAAAGATACTGGTACTTAACAAACAAGTGGTGATGTATCACCATAGGGTCATTCATTATTTGAAGAAAAGTGAAAGCTTAAATAACATCATTTGGCAGGGCTTCGAAAGCCTGAAAGTAGGCATTGTGACAGCCTCTGCCACAAGTGAAACTGAATATGGTTTAACATAAGTGTTATAAAATAACTTCGGAAAGGGAATATACCCTTTATCAGAATTCTTTCCTGGAGAGAGGTCAAGATAGATCATAGATAGGGGAAATATCCCACATAATTTTGCAAATGGGGAGGGTACTACCAAGGTCTCTACGGATGCCTTTTATGTCGGCTCCTCTGATGGATATTCATTCAATTCTAAAGCTTTTCTTCTCCATGCACACCCTAAGGTGCTCGATACTTACGTTATTGCCGACTCATAATAGTCGCTAAGGATTCAACCATCGACATTTGCACTCGCAGGGAATTCTATTCGACTAGGCGCAAACATCTCAAGTAAGCGTTCTGTTCTATAAGAAGACTTCGATACCGTTGTCGCCCATAGCAATGACAATTCCTCATGTCGACTGGGCGGTACTCCGAAAGATCGTTAGAATTTACAGGCTTAAATCCGGTCTCTATTTCAATCATCCTTATACCCGATATTCCTTCTCCTATATCAATCCCGTGCGCTACATAGCTTAACACTTTGGCACAATAGCCTTTTCATTTAAGTCAACCCCGGAACTTCTCAGTCCGTCTTGGTCCTTAAATATATTTCGCCTTTACCGTCCAATCTCAACTTCATCATTTTATCTTCTACAATCAATTATAGCAATCAGGTTCTGTCCACCAACCCATATAACGGCTATCTTACCCAATCCACAGGGTTCCCTCTAATTTCCACTCTCTTTGGTGACATTCTCTGGTAATCAGAAAGACAAGGTTTGCCAAAATTTGCTGAACTTCCCTCCAAATTTGGGAAATTTGATCAATCTATTTACCTACTAGTAATACTCGGATCTGATTTCCGACCTTTCTTTTCTATCCTCATAATTCCTTCCTGGTTTCTTAAGGGTGGTAAATCTCGTTCTCGATTCCGTCTTAGCGTGCTTGTCTTACAATAACATTTGCATGGTACATATACCCACAATTCTCCTTGAGATAATAAAATCCCTCAATGATTTAATAGACACTATTTCCAGTGGAATCGCTGGTCGTGGGGGATTGAAACCTCGTATCCAAAGCAATTCCTTTCTCTATACTAGGCAACTAAGTACCCTTAATCGTTCGTGAAAATCTGAACACCTTGGTTCTTACTTATGTCGCCTCCTTATGGGCAACTATAACTGACTACAAGTAACAGGTTTCGTTCAAGTCGAATCAATCCACTGATACTGGCTATACTGCCTCTACCTCCTCTACCTTGGAGACTCTACTCCATTTTCTTTGTCATACCTCTTGATGAATCATGAACGATCCTTAACCTCTCGTCTCGTCCCTTATTTATCCCTTGAAGGTTCGTCCGGTCTTATTATTAGACCTCAAGTAACACACCACATCTTTATCAATCAACACATCCTCTACAAGATTCTTTCCTTGACCCACTATGGGGTCTTCCTCTAGATCCTCCTATGGATCTTCCTTTATCGGGTCTCCGTCCATTTCAAGGAACGCATCATCAAATGCCTACTCGAAGGCCTCGGAATCTGGTATCTCAGAATCCCATCCATCTATAACTCATACGAATCGAGGTGACTAACCATGAAGTCCTAAGTACGGTTTCCCAAAAGAAGTCCCCTCTCGGGCTTCATCTTAAACAGTCAGGGTCATGTCCTCTAACCCGACTACGAACTCAATTTAAGCTCTAGATGCTCTTATCATTATTAAGGGTATTGTAAGACTCGATCTCCAATCGTTTCTGAGGACTGTAACCTAACTCTCTGATACCATCTCTGTAACAGCCCCAAATCCGGGGTCAGGGATTTAGGGTTGTCACAATCCATGTACTCCTTTGCCTTACCTGTATTACTCACACCATTCATAATTCACCTGCTCATGACCCCACAACATATGTCTCACACACACACACACAGGTTAGAGTCTCAGAAACGACACAATACAACAACTGTGGAATAAATAACTTTTATTACAATACCCAAATGTCTTTTGAATCTGTCACTGATACAATTTCTAAGTAATGTTACATTACCAACTTAGTCTTCTGATGCTTACAATCCTCTAATACCATTCATGTCTATACATAAGTTGAATGCCAAAAGTCGTAGTCTGATTCGATTGGTTCGTACTACTCTTCGGGATCACTGCTAGAAACTGTTTATGGAAACGCCTTGCGGGGTATGTGTCGTCCCATTGGCATCCTGCTTCGCTGCTATATAATATATATAAAACAATAGCAAGAGTGAGCGATAGCTCAGCAAGGTAATAAAAATATGGCATAATCATGCCTTTAACTCAACCCAGAATAAAGCGGGTATAAGACAATAATTTGTCAAAATATCTCGATACTGAAATAATTTCCTTATCGGAATGTATTCCCAAAAACAGTACCATTATTGTACTTCAAATATCATTTTCATAATATTTCTGCAACTTTCAATATTCATACTCTGAACAAAGTTCTAGTATAATATGAAAGATAAAATAACAAGATAACTCAGTATATCCATTTCGTGAAATATCTGCTATGTAAAATATAAGCAAACTATCAACATATAACTTATAACAGATTACCAAAATCTAACAATTCAAAGATATTTCTGTAGCCACATGTTATGCCTTAAACATATAAGAAACTAGTTTAATATGAAGGATGAAGTTACAATGAAAATTAATGTAATATTCCCGTAACCCAAAATCCACTTATGCATATATATCCTTAATCAGGTTTTTATCAGAGTCATAACTCATAAAAAGATGGAGTTGCATGAATTTATTGCCACTTTGTTTTCAAGCATTTTTCGACCCCCTGCCAACACGATTGGTTCTTCATCCCAATACATGTTGCAGGAATATCCAAATTGGATGATGAACTAATACTGGAGTTGCTACCGCGCCCGCTGTGCCTAACCTTGCTATGATCAGTAGCAGGTCGCACCGCTCAAATATGTTTTCTACATGTAGATGGAAGAATCACGACGGCCTGACATTGTCTATCGCCTTCCAGTGACCTCCCGACCCATTTGGGGCCAAAAAGTTGGATGGGTCAATCGCAACTGGACCACTTACACCACTCCTAGTTCAGATGAAATCCATGACTCTGAAACGTAAAGGTCGTCCTCCTTTCCCCAAGTGTAACACTTGTTGATACGACTCCACTAAGTAGTTATATCTAGGTTGGAAAGGAAGATTCCCCAATATTTCCCAAGCTAGGCTTGTTAATGGATATCGACTTGTTCCATGAATTTACCCCTCGATCGTTGAGGTGGTAACACAATATTTGACTTGCAACAATTACATTGTTCCAAAAAATATCTGTCCCTTGACAGTTTTTGAATTGAGAGTTTAAAAAGAGTAGTAGTCACTTAAATCAGGTTTCCCATATTTTTGATAGTTGAGCGAGCATTTAAATCCCCTTTAAAAGACAGATTTAAATGGAAAAACATTGTTTTGGGAACCTCTTTTTGATTTGAAAATAATTAATAATATTTATTAAATAAGTAACCTTAAACGAATATTTGAAAATAATATTCATTAAGTAAGTAATCCTCAAATGAATATTTTAATATAATATTCATTAATTAAATAAATAACCCTCGAATGAATATTCAAAAGTAATATTCATTAAATAATTAGATAATCCTCGAATGAATATTAAAAACTAATATTCATCAAATAAATAAATAATCTTCAAATGAATATTCAAAATAATATTCATTAAATAATCCTCAGATGAATATTCACAATAATATTCTTAAAGTCAATAATCCTCAAATGAAAATAATATCCTTTAAGTCAATAATCCTCAAATGAATATAAATAATATTCTGTAAGTCGATAATCCTCAAATGAATATTAATAAATAATATTCTTAAAATGAATATTAATAAATAATATTTTTAAAGTCAATAATCCTCAAATGAATATTTATAAATAATTTACTTTAAATAAATAATTAATCCTCGAATAACAGTACCCGATATCTTTATCGGAAAATAACCTTTAATACATACAAAAATATAATTACTTCAGATCTTTAGAGAAAATCACCTGCCCTTACCCTAGGGCATTTATAAAAACCTGGCTTATAACTGATATCCCATATCTAGCTTATAAGCCAATTACCAAATCATTTCCAAGTAATAACCTTCGAATGAGGTAATATTCAAATAACATCCCTCAAATCATTTCCAGGTTATTAATACTTTCTAGAAATATAATTAATGTTTAATAATAGCAGTCCTCAAAATAATTAGTACACTGCCGCTGGAATCCCTCCGGGTTTCCACGGCTATCTCTATATCTCAAAATACTGACTCCCGGTCTAGAGTCGAAAACAAGAAGTATGCTCTTATCTCTAGAGCTACAAGGTACACCGGTTTATAACTACTTTATCTCAAAGCTCATATATAAACCAAAATCAAACTCTATTTTATACCATATATAACATGTATCGCAAAACTGTATAACTCCACACATGGCAAAAGCAGTAATATATAATCAATACTTCAAAGTATAGATTTAGAAAACTTGCCACAATACTTGCAACAAAGATTTGGTATATAAATTGGGAATACACAAGTATTGAACATAGGAAAATATACATACTCTGAATAATAGAGTAAGGTTTAGTAAACTTGCCTGATGCTCGAGAAGTGATAGGGGTTCGCGATAATGCCGGACAATCTAGACAAAGTCAAACGAAAACACACGGTTAATCTCCTGAATAATCCACTTGTACTCAATGCTTAAAAACGTAAGCGAAACACAACCAAGGAATTACTAGCTCGCTCTAGCGTCACACTAAGTCCATGTTATTCGTCAAATACTTATATCATAAGTTTGGTTCGAAATCCATCCTCAAATCCAAGTTATACTTAACCATTTGCAACATCGATTTCTAAGTCATGCTCTTAGTGGTTTTCACTTGCGCAACCTCGGCTAAAACATTTTTATAAAATCGAAAAATAATCTTTTTAATCCGAAACTTTTTCGTGAGCCTTCCTAACTGTCTCTAGTATTATTCCTCAAAGTTTCACATTTTCATATGGCTTCTAAGTGGTCCAAATATAGCCTCAAAGTGACTGACCAGAAAGGGGTTGTTCCTCCGAACGACGTTTACTAAAACTTACTTTTCTCTTAAACCGTAAATCGTATAGACATAATCTTTATACCAAAACAAACCTTAAAACAAGACCTACATGTTCATGGTCAGTGTTGTTCAAAAATAATCCAAGACCAGTTCGTAATTCTTGCTCAAAACAGCCTTAAATCAAATGTGCATTACGACGGCTATAATCGTAACGTTTCCCGGTTTTTGTTATGTCAAAACCTCTTAAAACCAAATCAATTCAACAACACAACCATCTTTACAACAATATCAGTTTATATACTTCAAGAACATATCACCAACATCAACCAACAACAAGTATTCATCAAGAATTAACCATACATACTCCAAATTCCATAATCATGCTTATTCTAGAAACTTCACTTAAATCTCAACATAAATCAAATGGTGGATGAGTGGTATACCTTCCTTGATGCTCTACCAACACTAACCAGTGGCCACAACCACTCAACAAGC
This sequence comes from Heracleum sosnowskyi, assembly GCA_030848705.1. Classification (NCBI taxonomy): domain Eukaryota; kingdom Viridiplantae; phylum Streptophyta; class Magnoliopsida; order Apiales; family Apiaceae; genus Heracleum; species Heracleum sosnowskyi. The sequence goes on from CM061239.1 coordinate 107,666,247, forward strand.
CTTATATACTCCTTACAAAGCTTAAACCTTAAGATTCAATCAAGAAAACAAGTTAACAACTTTCGGAGTTACTATTCATCATCACTTTGTAAACTCCATATAAAATCGAAAAACAAGAGTTTGGTGCTAAGATTTTTACCAGACCTTGTACTCTTCATAAGCTTTCTTTTGAGCTATAGATCTCCAAATTTAAAGCTTCCTAGCTAGGGTTTTGAGTCCCATATTCCCGCTGGACAGAAACTGGACAGTTTGGGGTTCTCCAACTTGGGGAAGCGATTTAACTAGGCTACACTCCTTTGTTGGCCATGAATTTTGAACCAATGTTACCCATGGAGTGGAGAAGCTATGGTTAAAATTTGGTGATTTAAGGATGGATAGAAATGGAGTTATGGATTTTCCTTTGGACTCTGTTTCTGCTGGGCAGAAAATCTGGGGAGAGAGTTCTTCTCTCTTTCTTTTTCTTTTCTTTTGTCTTGGTTAATAATAATGATAATGCTGATATTTGTGTGAAGAGTGGTGAGTCATAGCCCTAGGTGGCTTCATCTCTCGACATGTGTCGAACATGCATTGGTTCTGTTAAAGTAACTTTACTGGTTTGCTTTACTGATTCGTTTCTTTTCACATGGATGATCCAAATGTTGCATTCCTTGAATTAATCTCGTTACATGTTACTTCCATGTCTATATTTAATCCTGTAAATGTTGCCTTGTTCTTCTTGAAACGATTCGAAATATTTTCCAAAAGAGCGAGTAAAAACTCTACGCGATCTTCGCAGTGAATAGTAACTATTCACTTCATCAATCGAATCCTTAAATCGACTTGAATAAAATAATAAAATTCCAAAATATTAAATCCTCAAATCCTCAATTTTAATATCTCATTTCTTGAATATAATAATATATAATTCGCTGCCCGGTCGAATATTACACCAAAATAAAATTTGGAATTTCTGAATTCCGATCGTCTTTGCATTCACTTATTTACTCTGTAGATCACTAATATGACTTCGGAATATCCACACTACGTCTCATATATAGGTGGCATGAAAAATTTTCTTAACCCTCAAAATCACTATTCATCCACCAATATCACTATTCACTGCTGCACTTAATCATAATAAGAAAAGTTTTAAATTTTTCCAAAAATTCGGGTTATTACAATTCCACTAGCTAAGCCTTCACTCAAACTTTGATTGAGTGGTTCTTGTGTGGCTGGATCATCAGAAAGAGCTGCTGAACCACTTTGAGGTTCAGGTTCTTGTGGGCTTGATCCTTTCAGTTTCTTCTGTCTCTGATAGAGTAACTCTTCTGCCTTCCTTAGCTTTTCCATTGGATGTTTTATCCCAAGATTGGAAGCAGCAGCACCATACTTCTCCCATGAAATATCAACATGTCTTTTTGTTGGAGAGTCATGTGCTGGAGAGTCTGAAATATTAACCACTTGACTTGGTGCAGCATCAGGAATACTAACAACGGGATTTGCTTGAGCAGTAGAAACTGATTGCTCATTCAGAATAGAAGTGTCCTGTACATCAGTATCCTGCTTCTTTTCTAAAGGAATATGATACCTGCTTTTTGATAACTTCCTTTTCTTCTGTGGTGTAGACAATGGAACCACAGCTGCAGTAGCAGTATCAGCAACTTCCTTATTCACATTCATCACAGAGGATATAGGTAAGTCATCCTCTGAATCAGTCTCATCCCTGAGCACTAACTTTCTTTTAACAGAAACAGCCTCACCTCCCTTTGCAGCTTTCTTCACCAGGACCCCTTGTACACCCCCTTGTGACTTCTTTTTAGTGAATGGTGTAGAGGAAAAATCCTTTGAACCTGATTGCCTTCCTGACACATCAGTTCTAGCTGACTTCTTTGCTTTTACAACTAAAGTCTTTTGAGAGACAATAGAGGTGGAAGTTGACTGTTTAGACTGTTTAGGATGAATGATTGGGTTAGGAACAAGGTGTGATTGGCCTTGCCCCATATCATTAGAAATTAAACCATAACGAGTAGGCATTTTCCTATGTAAGAAAAACCTAACCTCATCAGGAATAAAAGCATTTCCTATGAAACCATTTGCCTTATCACTGTTGACTAAGGACTTAATATTATTCTCAGTAATTCTACAGATAGGTAGAACTACATCATTCTCAAAAACAACATTAGGACACAAGTGATTAAATATCAACTGTAAAAATCTAAGAAAACAGACAGAACCTAACTTATCTGATTTCCTATCACTTAAAGCTTTTAAGATAAACGACCCATAATCAAACACTGTAGAGTGGATAAGAGAGTACCCAATTTTAAGAGATCCTGATGGAAGAGCATCAAAATTTGATGTCTTGTTCAGGAAACAGCGGCAAATCGTATCAAAGAAGAAATTTCATTCCTTCTTAAGATTTGTCCTAAAGAGATTGCCATATCTCTTTACTTCACCATTGTAGCCCAACTTTGTAACAAACTCAAAAAGAGTAGAGTCTAAAACATTAGCAGGAATAGCATCACCAAGAACAGGTAAATGTAGGGCTTCCTCCACAATTGCAGGAGTCACATAGTGAGTAATTCCATTATGTTCAAAACTCATCAAGATGGTGTCAGAATACCCTTTGTCAAAAGTCACTGAGTTTCACACCTGCATTACAGACTTAAAAGAAACACTTGCAGGTTCTGTTAAAGCAAACTTCAATGGGCTTGAAGCTAGAAAATCTTGAATTATATGAAACTCATTGGGTAAATCTTGATGATTTAGAATAGCCACAAAATTGTTAGTGGCAAAAGTAACACCACTAATCACTGTTTGTTTGTTCATGAATGATGAAGACGCCATTGAAATTCTTAAAAAATCTTGAGAATTGATGTTTGAAAATAGTTAGGGTTCGTAAGCACAGAGAGAGATAGAAAATCGAAAAACTGATGATGAGAGAGTAATTAATGATGTAGAATAAGTAAAAGTATTTTGTTAGAACAAAACTTTACTCTCAATAACAGGTGGCAAAATATGATTTGTGCACAAATAATTAGTGGACAGATTACGTGTGTAATGAAACTGCACCGCTTTTTATGTGTATGAATATGTATATCTATAACAGTGCAACACACGCGCGCATACAGTTGTCCTACTAAAACTCAACCGTCCATCAGCAGATACTGACGAAAAATTAGGCACAAATTAAGCAATGAAATACTGACCTAAACATCAGGATTGACCAGTTGACTTCCTGTCAGGATAGCATCCTATCAGGATTTGATCAAAGAAAACATACCTTTCTGAATAACCATCAAGATTTGACAGTTATCAGGATTTCCTCTTTGTAGCTTTCCTCAGAAATTCTCAAAATCCATCATTCCAAGTTCATTCACCAATTTATTGAAAGTAGCTTCAGGTGGTGGCTTGGTGAATATATCAGCTAGTTATTGATCAGTAGGAACAAAGTGAAGTTCAATTGTTCCTTCCAGAACTTGTTCTCTTATGAAGTGATATCGAATACTGATGTGTTTAGTAAGAGAATGTTGAACTGGATTTCCTTTCATTGCAATAGCACTTTGGTTATCATAATAAATAGGGATTTTTGAGTATGACAGGCCATAATCTAACAACTGATTTCTCATCCACATTATCTGAGCACAACAACTTCCTGCAGCAATGTACTCAGCTTCTGCAGTTGAAGTGGAAATGGATTTTTGCTTTTTACTGAACCATGAAACTAGTCTTCCACCCAAAAACTGACAGCTTCCTGAAGTACTTTTCCTGTCTATTTTGCATCCTGCAAAATCAGCATCTGAATAACCACACAACCCAAAATCTGATTCCCTTGCATACCAAAGGCCAAGTGAAGAAGTGCCTTTGAGATATCTGAAAATTCTTTTGACTGCAATCAGATGGGGTTCTCTAGGTTTTGCTTGAAATCTTGCACACAGACAGGTTGCAAACATGATATCTGGTCTACTTGCAGTGAGATACAATAAAGATCCAATCATTCCTCTGTAGTGAGTTACATCTACCACAGCACCTTGATCAGGATCAAGTTTGGTAGCTGTAGCTATGGGAGTTGTAGCAGGAGAACTATCTTGCATGTTAAACCTTGTCAATAAATTCCTTGTATATTTAGACTGATTGATAAAAATCCATTCATCAGTCTGTTTAACTTGAAGACCAAGAAAGTAACTCATTTCTCCCATCATGCTCATTTGATATCTTGACTGCATAAGCTTGGAAAACTTTTCACAAAGCTTATTGTTTGTTGACCCAAAAATGATATCATCAACATAAATCTGAACTAACAACAAGTCCTTGCCATGATTCAAATAAAATAGAGTTTTATCAATAGCACCTCTTTTGAATCCACTTTCCAGTAAGAATAGAGCTAAAGTTTCATACCATGCTCTTGGAGCTTGCTTTAGTCCATAAAGTGCCTTATCCAATCTGTAGACATGATCTGGATAATTAGGATCAATGAAACCAGGAGGTTGCTCAACATAGACTTCTTCCTCCAGTTCTCCATTCAAGAAAGCACTTTTAACATCCATCTGGAAAACCTTGAATTTCTTATGTGCTGCATAAGCAAGAAATATCCTGATGGCTTCTAGTCTAGCAACATGAGCAAAAGTTTCATCATAATCAATTCCCTCTTGTTGAGAATACCCCTTTGCAACTAGTCTTGCTTTGTTTCTGATTATTACTCCATCAGAATCAGTCTTGTTTTTGAAAATCCACTTTGTACCAACAATTGATCTATTCTTTGGTCTTGGTACCAGTTTCCAGACTTCATTTCTTTCAAATTCATTCAGTTCTTCTTGCATTGCAGTAACCCAATCAGCATCTCTAAGTGCATCTTCAACTTTCTTTGGCTCCTCCTTGGATAGAAAGTTATTGTATAGACATTCATTTTGAGTTGCACTTCTTATTTGAACACCTGCATCAAGATCCCCAATGATCAAATCAGGAGTATGACTTGCAGTCCATTTCCTTGCTGGTGTTAAATTGTTTCTTGACGTAGATGCTCTCCCTGGATTGGTGTTATCTTGATTTGAAGAACTTGCTTTTCTTGAAGCTCCCCCTGAATTATTGTTATGTCCTCCTGATAAGTTATCAGGATCATCACTTGAATCAGTATCTGAAGAATTTTGTCCTGATGATTGAGTTGACTCTGAACTTGTAGTAGAATGTTGTTGCTCCCCCTCGACATTAGCACTACTAGAAGTATCACTATTGATTGCATCATCAGTATTTGCACCATCAGCATCTGGTGTGTCATCAGGATTTGGTGACCCATCAGGATCTGATGTATTGACAGGATCTGATTCACTTTCTTCAGGTTCCTTGGTAGCTTCATTTTCAAAAATCAATCTATCATGAGAGTCTTTATTGATTTCAGCTATCTTCTTGTCATCAAAAGATACATGTATTGACTCCATGACAGTCCTTGTCCTCAAATTAAAAACTCTGAAGGCTCTTGATGCAGGATAGCCTATGAAAATTCCTTCATCAGCCTTTGTTTCAAATTTCCCTAGTTGTTCAGGATGAGTTCTGAGAACAAAACATTTACAGCCAAACACATGCAGATGCTTCAGACTTGGTTTCTTCTCCTTGAGAGACTGATAAGGAGTAACACCATGCCTATTTATTAATGTGAGATTTTGAGTATAGCATGTTGTGTTGACTGCTTCTGCCCAGAAATATGTAGGTAATTTTGCTTCTTCTAACATAGTTCTGCCAGCTTCAATAAGAGTTCTAATTTTCCTTTCAACTACTCCATTTTGTTGAGGTGTGCCAGGAGCAGAGAATTGTTGAATGATTCCTTTGTACTTGCAGAACTCTTCCATCTTTGAATTCTTAAATTCAGTACCATTATCAATTCTCAGTATCTTGACTTTATACTTTGTGGTTGTCTCAATCATTCTCACATGATCCAACAGAACTTCAGGAGTCTCGTCTTTTCTGTGCAGAAAATACACCCAGGTGAATCTAGAATATTCATCAACAATTACAAGAGTGTACCTTTTCTTACTGATGGACATGATGTTGACTGGACCAAATAGATCAAGATGTAGCATGTGATATGGTTCTTCAATAGAGGATTCTGATTTACTCTGGAATGATGTCCTTCTTTGTTTTGCTTTCTGACATGCATCACAGAGTCCATCAGGAGTATATAACACTTTTGGTAATCCTCTCACTAAATCTTTCTTAACCAACTCATTGATATTGCTGAAGTTGAGATGAGAAAGCTTCTTGTGCCAATTCCAACTTTCATCTACTGATGCTTTACTGATCAGACAGGTAGGGAAGTCATCAGTATTTGATTGAATGTTGGCTTAATATATGTTACCATGCCTGTAGCCAGACAGTGATATCTTTCCTGTTGCTTTACTGACTACTTCACAATGTGTGGAATAGAAGTTGACATGATAACCTCTGTCAGTGATTTGACTAATACTCAACAAGTTGTGTTTCAGTCCTTTCACTAGAGCTACTTTTTCAATGATGACATTTCCAATGATTATGTTGCCATATCCCAAGGTTTGTCCAATGTTGCCATATCCCAAGGTTTGTCCAATGTTGCCATCTCCATAAGACACAGTTGGGCCAGCTTTTTCCTCATATTCTGATAACAGGGCTTTGTTTCCAGTCATGTGCACAGAACATCCACTATCCATGACTAACACATTTTTCTTTTTACCCTTATCATCAGGAGCAGTAGTTACATCAGCGTTGGCCATTAGAGCATAGTTGACCACCTCAGTATCAGATTCTGAGGAAGAGTCCATCCAATCCTTGCTTGATGTGATAAGTGCCTTTTTCTTCTTGCACTCAGAAGCAAAGTGACCCATACCATTGTACTTGTAGCATCTAACCTTTGACTTGTCAAATTTGCTACCCTTGCTGTCCTTTTTGATATACTTATCTTTGTTTGAGTTGAAATCCTTTTTCTGAAAGTTGCCTTGTCTTCTATTCTTCCTGAACTTCATCCTTCTGAAGTTTCTGACAATCATAGCAACCATCTCTTCCATGTCTGAGTCAGAAGAATCATCATCAGTATTGGCATCAGGATTGCCATCCGTATCTGATGAAGAGTCATCAGGATCTGACTCAACTATTCTTGTTTTACTTCTAGAGACTTCCATAGCTTTTCCTTTTGATTTAGCCTCTGATTTCAAAGCAATTGATTTTGTCTTGCTGCTTTTCTTGTTCTTTCTCTGTTGAACTTCAAGATCATGAGTTCTTAGCATCCCATAGACTTCATCAAGAGACACAGTGTTAAGATCATACTGATGTCTAATGATCGAGGTCTGAGTGTCCCATTCTTCAGGTAAAGCTCTTAGAAACTTGGTGTTTGAATCTTCAGTTTCATATTCCTTGTCAACTAAAGATAAGCTGTTCAATAGTGTCAGAAATCTATCATATAGATCAGTTAGGCTCTCATCAGGTCTTGCATCAAATTGTTCATATTCTTGGATCAAAAGAGCCCTTCTGTTTTTCTTGACAGATGCAGATCCTTGGCACTGAGTTTCCAAAGTATCCCAGATTTCTTTTGAAGACTTGCACGCAATCACTCTATTTGACATGACAACATCAAGACTACTGTGCAAGATATTCTTTATCTTTGGTTCTCTGAGTACATGAGCTTTTTCTTCTGGAGTCCATTCACTTTTAGCCTTGACCATATAGTGTTCAGGTACTGTATGAAAGGCATATGTCTAGGCCTATTTGTAAACACCGAGGATTCTACTCAACTTTAATTAAGATGTAATAAGTAAATAATAAAAATCAAATGTCACAGGAACCTCAGAAGATTATATCTGTCAAAGAATGAAGATTAAAGTCATCTACAGACTTGAAGTTATTCTACACTGGAAGAAGTTCATTTATTTGATCAAGCCTCAGTGAAGTATTCAAGAAAGTGGATCTATTTAAAGTGACTGAGGTTTCAGAAGTGTGACGGGAAAAAGTACAGGTTACAGTCCTTGTTTAAATAAAAGGAGAAAAGAATCACAGCTTAAAGTTTAGAATGAAGAACAACCATTAAAGTTAGTCGCTCATGAACCAGACAGTACATGGAGTGTCAACGTCATTCAGTGGAAGTTCGTCATCAATTTCAGTGGTTCTAAGAATTAGTTTAATTCTCTTTTATTATTCTATAAGATATTTAATTTAATCTATGAATTAATTCTTTCAGAATTAATTCATATATTAAATTAATCAATCTAGATCTTAAGTAATTTAATGTATAAATTAATTCTCCAGAATTAATTTATTTATGAAATTATTTGAGTCATTTATTTAATTTATTTAATCAGTGAATTAATTCTGAAAAGAATTAATTCATTTGTTAAATCAATTAAAAGTAGAATGTATTAAAATCAGTTTTATTTACTAATTCTATTTACTACTTGTAGTACTATCTGTTTACTACTAGTAGTACTATCATTAAGAGTACTACCGATAGTACTACCAAGTCATTTGGTAAGTACTATCGATAGTACTACCAATTGTTTTGGTAGTACTGCTAGTAGAAACAATTGTATTACTTATGCAGTTGGATTGGCGCGTGGGAAATAATGCTGTTGACTTTGTTTAAATACATGTGTTTGATCAAACAAGGCAGTCATTACATTTGAACACAGAAGCAAAAGAACAGCTTATCATTTATTCTCTTCTGCATTCAAGCGAACCAACTACAAGCTCAATTTAATTCTTGTAATAAATTCTAGCCATCAAAGTTATATCCAATCCACTAGAATTCAATTACTTGTATTGCTTTGACAATCTAGCGGATCATAATCCCTAGAATTACTATCGAACTACTTTTTAGTATTCGATCTTTTTATTACAAATATAGATAAATTCATGTCGGATTTATTCTAGATTTGTTTTAACAAGAACCTTGTAATCTGTGCACTGAATTGTAACACCCCTCAAGTTTAATAGAGTTTCCTATTTAACTTGAATATTGTTTCAGTTTTTATTCCGCACTAATTTGTTCTAAACAGTTAAATCTTTTAAAGGACAAATTCGATAAAACGGTATAGTTTGTATTCAACCCCCCTTCTACAAACTTATCAGGACCTAACAATTGGCATCAGAGCCTTTTGATTGATATACAAATCAAAGATCCAATTGTTTTGAGATTTTTCTTTTAAACTCTGATTTTTTATCTTATTCCTAAAAATCTCAAAAGATGTCTACTACACAGAAAGTTGGTACTGTCAAAATCCCAATGTTCAGCAAGGAGCATTATTCTATGTGGAAGAGGAAAATGCTCCTATTTCTTAAGGTTGCAAATCCTAAATACATTGATGTGCTGAAGAAAGGTCCCAGACTTCCTATGATTATTGAGGAAGAATTAAAAGAGGATAACATTGTTACTAGGCCTGCTAGTATGTACCCTAAAGATCCCAAGGAGTACACTCCTGATGAGAAAGAGGATGTTACCTTGGATTCCTGTCTTCAGTTGATCCTTATTGAGAGTCTTGATCCTATCATGCATAATCATGTCCTAAATTGTGAAACTGCCAAACACATTTGGGGAACCATAGAGATAATCAATGAGGGGACAGAGGAAGTTAGGGAGAATATGCTGGAAATTCTCACTTCACAATATGAGCATTTCAGATCAAACCCTGGTGAAGGTATCTCTCAGGTTTCTGAGAGATACAACAAATTAATCAATGATCTGAATCTCAATGGGAAGCACTACACCAACAAGGAGATTAACAAGAAGTTCCTTCTTACCCTTCCACCTCATTTGGAGCACAAAATATCTGCCATTAGAGAAGCAAGAGATATGAATGAGATTGCTTTGGAGAGATTGTATGGTGTGCTGAAGACCTATGAGCTTGAGCAGATTCAACAAAGGGAGTTGTATGGAACTGGGAAGATTGTTAGTACTTCTACTGCACTGGCTGCTGAAGTCCCACAGAAACTGGAAGTGAAGCATGTTCAACCTTCCAGTTCTAACATGAATGTTATTGATGCTGAATATGGATTAACATCCATTGATCAATCTGGTGGTGACTTCTATTCTTTAGAAGAACTTGATCATCTGGAGGATGGTGATTTGGCTTTGATAGTCAGAAAGCTTGGGAAGTTCAGATTCAAGAGGAATCCCAATCTTAAGTTCAGGCCCAGATTTCAGAGAGGTGGATCTTCCTCTTCAAGTGGCACAAGGGGTGGCTACAAAACTGGAACTGTGGAAAGGAGCACAATCAGATGCTACAATTGCAATGAGTTGGGTCACTTTGCTACTGAGTGCAAAAAGCCAAAGCAAGTGACTAGAAACATATTTGATTCTAGCAAGAAGAACAAGATTGGGAAAGCCTATGTTGCTGAGGGAAAGAGTTGGGATGACACTGACAGTGATGAAGAAGCAGGTGAGATTGGGAACCTTGATTTAATGGCTAAAGAGGAAAGCACTTCATCCAGATACATGTCAGAGGTAACCTTTACTGACACTGAAATGATTCATCATCTTGGTGGCACCATAAGTTGTGCACGCACTGAAAATGATAGAATAATTCTTTTAAACACAAATCTTGAAAAGGAAATAAAAGAATTAAAACTAGTGCATATCAATCAAGATGAACTTACTAATAAGGTAGCAGTTCTTGAGAAAAGGGTTAAATTGTATCAACAACTGGAAACCATTCTCAAAGATCAGATTAGTGAGCTTAAGACCAAAGCTAATGCTTATTTCAGTTCTTGTAAGACTGCTAAAGAAATTCTCAATAAGCAAGTTGTTGGTAATCATGTCAGTATAGGGTATGATTATAATGAGGCTATTGGACTGCTTGGAATTAATTCCCCTTGTAGATTCAAATCTGAAGGAAAGGTCATTCCATATATACTTAAGGGTATTGAAACACCCTTCTGTAAGGAGTCTGAGGCAGAGCCTATGAATGAATACTCTATCATTATTGCTGAGGAGATTCATGAAGAAGATATTGCTTTGGAAGCTGAACAGTCCAAAAAGTGTATATCTGATATTCCAGTCAAAGTTGCTACAACTAAAAAGACTAAATCAGATATCCATAAGTTGGATCAAAACAACTGTTCTAACATGCCTGTTGTTAATTATTCTCATAAAGCATGTGGTGTGATTAATTGCATGTCTTGTGCTTTCAATGTTATGTATGCTTATTTTAATAGTAAGCATGTATCTAGTGATAAGACTGCTCTACGTCAACATGTTAATAGTAAGAAGCATGTTAATGCTAAGACTGCTAGTCCTTCTAATACTAGAGTGGATTCATTTATCCCTAAGCCTACTCAGAAATGTGTTAAGGCTGGCTATAAATGGAAACGCTCTTATGTGAAAGAGGTTGAAGTAGTTTTAGTTAGAAATGTTGTTTTGCCTGACAAAGGCCAGTTCTTTAAGTATGCCGGACCCAATCAATTTTGGGCTCCGAAGAAGGACTAATCAATTTGATATGGCAGGGAGTTAAACAGGTAAACCGTGTTATATGGATTCTTGACAGTGGTTGTTCAAAGCATATGACCGGAGATAGAGCCCTGCTATCAGATTTGGTTGAGAAAGCTGGCCCAGTAGTTACCTTTGGAGATAACAGCAAGGGTATTACGAAAGGATATGGCTGTTTGAAGTACGGAAATGTTATCATTGAAGATGTTTCTTTTGTGGAAGGTCTGACGTTCAATCTTCTCAGCATCAGTCAGTTCTGTGACAGAGGATATGTTGTTTCCTTTGAAAGAGAGAAGTGTCAGATCCTTCACAAGAAGAATGGAAAGCCTGCACTTCAAGGAGTAAGGAAAGGTGACTTGTTCATAGCTGATCTGAACTCTGGATTCAAAGATGAAGTTAATTGTTTTTATGCTAAAGCTTCATCAGATGATAGTTTGCTATGGCACAAGAAGATGTCTCACCTTAACTTCAAAACCATGAACTCTTTAGTCAAGAGGGAATTGGTTAGAGGTTTGCCTCAGATGGAATTTACACAGGAAGGACTGTGTGAGGCTTGTCAGAAAGGAAAGTCAAAGAAAGCTTCTCACAAGGGCACTGACACATCATCAATAACTGAACCTCTTCAGCTACTGCACATGGATTTGTTTGGTCCAGTTAATGTGATGTCCATGTCAAAGAAGCAATATGCACTTGTGATTGTTGATGACTTTTCAAAATATACATGGGTTTTATTCCTACATTCCAAGGATGAGACCCCATATCTGGTGATTGGCCATATAAAGTTGATTGAGCTGGATTCTAGATTCCATGTTAGAGCATTAAGGTCAGATAATGGTACTGAATTCAAGAATGCCATTCTAAATGACTTTTGTGCTGATAAAGGAATAACAAGACAGTATTCTGCCCCTAGAACTCCTCAACAAAATGGAGTAGTGGAAAGAAAGAATCGTACATTGATTGAAGCTGTTAGGACTATGCTTAGTGAGTCTAAACTTCCAACGTACTTTTGGGCTGAAGCAGCGAATACAGCTTGTTATACTCAGAATTGAACTTTAATCAACAAGGACTTAATGAAGACTCCGTATGAGATCATGAACAACAAGAAACCAACTGTCAAGTACTTTCATGTATTTGGAGCAAAATGCTTTATGCTTATAGATGGCAATGTTAAACGTGGCAAGTTTGATGCAAAGGCACAAGAAGCTATTTTTGTTGGTTATTCCAGAAGATCTTACAGGGTCTACTTGGTTGGCAGTCACACAGTAAAGGAAAGTGTCAATGTTACTTTTGATGACACTAAGTTCCCCAATATCCAAAAAGAAGACTCATCTGAAAAGCTGAAGTTTGATAACGTGCCAGACTCAGAATCAGATGATGAAGCCCCACCTGAAGTTATTGCTGGTGATGATAATAACAATGATGATAATGATCATGGTGATGGTGGTGGAAACACTGGTAACAATGGAGATACCACCAACACTGGAGAAGAATCATCAAGGCAATCAAGCAACAACTCAGGGGGAGCAAATGAAGGATCAACTAGTCACTCACAACATCAAAGTGAATTTCAAGGTGAATCATCAAGATCAAATCTTCCAAGACAGACTGTTTGGAATAGAGCTCATCCTTTTGAGCTGATCATTGGTGATCCAGATGTTGGAGTTAAAACTAGAAGTGCTTCTCAGAATGAATGTCATTTCTCAGCATTTCTATCTAAAATGGAGCCAAAGAAAACTGAGGAAGCACTGACTGATCCAGATTGGGTGATTGCTATGCAAGATGAACTCAATCAGTTTGAACAACAGCAAGTCTGGAAGCTGGTACCCAGGCCAAAGAACAAGAAAGTAGTTGGTACAAGATGGGTATACAGGAAAAAGCTAGATGAGGATGGCATTGTAACAAGAAACAAGGCAAGACTGGTTGCACAAGGGTATTCACAAGCTGAAGGCATTGATTATGATGAAACCTATGCACCAGTGGATAGACTTGAGGCCATCGGGATGTTCTTAGCATTTGCTGCTTACTCCAATTTTAAAGTCTATCAAATGGATGTTAAGAGTGCATTCCTGAATGGTGAACTTGATGAAGAAGTGTATGTGGAACAGCCCCCTGGCTTTGAAAATCAGGAGCTGCTGGACTTTGTGTACTTTCTCTTCAAGGCTATCTATGGTCTCAAACAAGCCCCAAGAAAATGGTATGACGCTCTCTCTGGTTTTCTTTTAGAAAATGGTTTTGTTAGAGGTATCATAGACAAAACTCTTTTTTCAAAGAAACACAAAAGTGATATGAAATTAGTCCAAGTCTATGTGGATGACATCATATTTGGGTCTACTAATGATAATCTCTGTAAGAGATTTGCTGAGCTAATGCAGAGTAAGTTTGAAATGAGTATGATGGGTGAGCTGAAGTTCTTTCTTGGATTACAAGTAAGTCAAAGGTCAAATGGTATATTTATTTTTCAATCCAAGTATCTCAAAGAACTCCTCAAGAAGTATCACATGGAGGATTCAGCATCAGCAAGGACTCCATCTTCAACAGCCATCAAACTTGGAGCTTCTGACAAATCTATCAAGGTAGATGTTACAAGCTACAGAGGTATGATTGGCTCCTTACTCTATCTTACTGCCAGTAGACCAGATATTATGTATGCTACATGCTTGTGTGCAAGGTTCCAAGCGGACCCTAGAGATGTACATCTCGTTGCTGTTAAAAGAATCTTGAGATATCTTAAGGGTACACCTAATCTAGGTATCTGGTACCCTAAAGATTCTGATTTTAATCTTATTGGATATACAGATTCTGATTATGCAGGTAGTGTTGTGGATAGAAAGAGTACCTCTGGGAGTTGTCAATTCCTAGGAGGTAGGTTGATTTCCTGGTATAGCAAGAAACAGCAAACAGTTTCCAATTCAACAGCAGAAGCTGAATATATTGCTGCTGGAAGCTGTTGTGCTCAGATCTTATGGATACGGAATCAATTAAAGGACTATGGCTTTGCATTAGACAAAATTCCCATATTTTGTGATAATACAAGTGCCATAGCAATCTCCAACAACCCTGTGCAGCACTCGAGAACAAAGCACATTGATATCAGGTATCATTTTATCAGAGAGCATGTCATGAATGGAACTGTGGAGTTACACTTTGTACCCACAGAAGAACAAACTGCAGATATATTCACTAAATCTGTTGACGAATCCACATTTACCAGGTTAGTTGGTAAATTGGGTATGTTAAACAGTCTTAGTGATTGATAATATATATGTTATGTTTGTTCTCAACAAAAATCATTTTCTCTTGTTGTTAATAACTAATTTTTACTGCCAATTCTCATTTAATAATTGCATGCTTGTTGATTTAAATGATTCTGAATATTTTATTTTCTTTAAAAATATTTTTCTCATATTTTTTAAGTGGAGAAATGTATTTTTATTGAAAATATATTTATTCAGAATTTTTTTTGATAAGTTTCAGATTGTAAATATTGTTGTTTAAATTTTTCTGCAGGTTTATATTAATTTAATGCACTTCTATAATTTTCTGCATATTTTTCTAGGATTTTTGGGATTTTCTGTGAATTTTTCTAGGCTTGTACATATTTTTTTCTGCATTTTTATTCATTTTCTGTAAAATATTTTTAGTTCTCAGCATTTTCTGTTTATTTATTTCTGTTTTTCGTTTAGTATTACTAGTTTGAACTAGTAGTACTATCGGTAGTACTATCCAGTGATAGTACTACTAGTTCTTCTTAATTAGTACTACCGCATTATTCATAATACTGCTAGTTTTTTAATTTTTTGTTTGTTTTCTTTTAATTCTTAGTACTACCGTAGTCTTTTAATAGTACTACTAAGTCATTTTTTTCTGTTCATAGTACTACCGCATATTTCATTTTTTTTTATTTTTTTTTAATTAATTACCTTAGTACTACCGTGTTTCTTACTGATAGTACTACTGATTTTATTTTTACTATAGTACTTTCAGTGTATATATATATATATATATATATATATATATATATATTGTTTACTTTTCACCATAGTACTTCCACAGTTCATGTTTTAACATAACTGCTCTAAAAACTCTCTGTTTTATTCAAAAAGTAACGAACTGCTGTTCATTGATTCTCAGTTTCTGAATTCGATTCTTGTTAGTTTTAAATTCTAAGACCATCACTGAACAGATCTTCTCAAGCCCATTAATTCGAGTACTTAAAATCCAAGTTTCATTGAGTTTTAATTTTTCGAGTTTTTGAATTTCAAAGGGTTTTGTGATTCGTTTTTAGGGTTTTAATAAGTGTTTTTTAATTCTAAAAATAGCAGTGTGTGTGGTTTGTGTCAAGGATTAACATACTAAAATTTGGTAATTTTTGGAGAACTTTGAAAATTTGGATTTTTAATTAATTTTTATTAATTTTAAAATCCTTAAATTCGAATTATTCATAATTATTTGAGTTTTTGATTTTCTGTGTTAATTCTTTATTAGTAAATTATGGCTCAAAATTTTGAGGTTGTTAAAAACAATTATATTGGATATTTTGATCCGTTGAAATGCCCAATTGATCGTTTTCGACCTTGGATTCAGTTTTTAAATTCGCAGTGTTGCGTGAGTCGTGCTATATGTTTATCTGCTGATTTAAAGATTGAACCACTGAGATTATTGTGTTCTAGTGCTGTAATTTCTGATGATTTGAATTCTATATCTTTCACAATTGAGCACACACAGTACACTATTACTGAGGGATTATTTTGTGAAGTTTTTCAACTTCCTAGGGACAACTTTGATAGGACTCCTTCTGATATTGAATTAATTCAGTTTTTCAACAGAATTCATTATCAAGGTCCTTTGGAGTTGCCCAAACTCAGTAAAGCTAATTTAGTCTGTGAATGGGATATCTTATTTGATACTTTAGCTAAGGTTTTCAGCAATTGTACTAAAAGCAATTTTCAAAATATTCCATCTTTGTTGCAGTACATTGTTTATGCTATTGTGTTTAATGTTAGACTTAACATTGGTTATCTTATCTGGAGTCTTATAGTTAGGAGAGTATCAAATGCCAGGATTGATCATGATAGTGGTAGGAAAGTCAGGTGTTTCTATCCTCGATTTCTCACTATTTTAATCAATCATGTGCTATCTGATGCTCACAAAGAGTTGTTTTCAAATTCTTTATCTGTTAATTCCCCTTCTACTTATAGTAAGTTCTATCAAAGACTCCATACTTCTCTTAAATGGAATATGACACCAGTGGTTGTAAGTCCATTCATGGCTCATTTCATTCACCTACCTACCTTTGAACCTTTTGTTCCTGATCAACAACTAGTCATAGCAGCTGGAACTTCAGAGGAACTGCCAATTCAGGTAATACATCCTATCTCTGGATCATCTGGCACCTTTGCTCAAACCCAAGTGGTTGATAGGACAGACCAAGAGGTTGTAGAACCACAATCTCTATCCCAGGTCAGAGAGCCAAACACAGTGTCTAATCCTTTAACCTCTCAACCTGGATCTGCTTCAATGTTAAGACAAAGGTCTAGTAGTGAACAAACACTGAGTGCACCCACAGCTCTGTCTCCACCACTAAAGAAAAGGAAAACCTATAGAGAGACATCTGTAAGCCCATCCATGTCCTCTCAACAGGATATGGACTTTGAAATGGCCATTGAACAGTCTCTTGAGACATCCTCTCAACAGGATGAATCTATTGAAATTCGCCATCGGGCCCTGGCAACCTGTAATGAGTCAAGTACTCTCCCATTACTCACAATGGGAGAAGACATTCAAATAGAAGAAACTCAGGACACGTTGTTAGGAGAGCACTTAGGATCTGAAACAGTGCCTACCATTGTCACGGTAGAAGTGCCTTCACAGGCATCAGAGGGAAAATCTGATTCTTTGCCACCTATAATAAAATCATTTTCTCCCCTCCCAGAGGGAACATCTCTGGCTCCCCTAAGGGATTTTTCACTCGCAGGTTTTACTGGAGAAAGTGAAAGGCAACCTGATGAGTCTGTCCCTGAAGAAATTCAGTATACAATGTCAAATATTTTGACAGACTCATTCAGGGATCGGGAATTGCGAACTCCCATTGCACCACCACTGACCTCTCTTGAAGGGGCTAGGGTGATTTTTCCTGCAGGTACATCTACTGAGAATCTTGACAGACAGTTAGTGGTGAGAGATATGAATCAAACACCGAGTGAAACACAAGCACGTGAGTTGAGTGAAACACCACTGAGAGCAATTGAGGTGAGTGCACACACTGACACAAACACTGCTTTGTTGAACCAGCTAGCTGATCTACAAAGGAAGTTACAAGAAACCCAGGCTGAGAACAATCTTCTAAAAGCACAAGTGGTTGCTCAATCTACCACCTCTGTATCAAATCAGCTGGGTACTGTGAAAGATGACCTGGAAGGATTGAAGAATAATCTACTCCCGAGGCTGAATTCAATCCAACAATCTCAAGTACTGGTGGCTTCAGACATCTCTGATCTTACAATGTCAAATGCTCAGATATCGGAGAGTGTCAAGGAGATTGCTTCTATTTCTACCAAGGTGGACTTTATTCTGCAAACATCTGATGAAAACCAGAGGTTTAATGAACAAAGGATGTCTAAGATTGAAGGAGGAATGGAGCATCTTAATGAAGGGATGAAGCACCTATACTACATGATCAAGGAATCACATCAACCTACTGTAGAGCAAAGAACATTCTTTGAGGGAGGTGATGATGAGGATGATGATGCTGATGAAGGAGGAGATGGAAGAGAAAGAGGAGAGATAAGGAGAACATCTGAGGTGAATCCTAGGGCTTCAACAGCTCATACTGTAGAGGATTCCTCAACTAAGGGGGGGAAGGAGAAAGAAGGAGGAAACAGAGAAGCTGGAGGAGCTTCTGGAAAGGATAAGGGGAAAGGTAAACAATCAATGGAGGAGTCTGCTTTTGATGATGCCTACTACTACCATGGTGAACAGGATGACTTCCACTTTGACACATCTGGTGATCTGGAGAAGACCATACCTGAAGAAGCTTTTGGTGAGGAGGAGGTTGAGGAGGCAGCCAACTTTGATGATTGGGAAGACGAAGCTGAATTATATACACCTGATCCTTTGTTCCAGAAGGAGTTGAAGAAGCAACAGGCAGAGCTAAGGAGAAAGGAGGATGAGAATGCCAAGGTCTCCGACATCATATCTCAAAGGCTGAACATGAAGACAAACAACGTCTTCATAGTATTCATGTCAAAGAAAAGAGATTGGATGTGAGGATGAAGCAAGGAAGCAAGTGGGATAAAGCAAGGGAGATGTTTGATATCCCTCAGAGAGGCACAAACAATGATGCTACTTTTCTGAAGCTGCTGGAGAAGATCAGAACTGTTAATCCAGACAATTCATTATACATGAAAGCATTGAAGGAAGATATCCTAAGGATTACGTCTGCATTTAATCAAGTGAGGCAAGAACTGTTCATTTATGTCTCAAGTGCTCTTGAAGGGTCATTCACCATTTCTCTTGACCTCCTACAAAGAAGATCTCTATCTGAATTGTGGATTCTGATGAGTAAAGTAAAGAGATCTTCTTGCTTGAACGAGCTTCTGTATGACCGGCTGAGAGATTCTGCTATGAAGGCCAGCCCTCAAGTTGTACATTTTCCTTATGAAGTCAAAATCTACAGAGGTCCAACTTTAGAGACTGTGAGGCTGGATCCTGATTCCATGAAGCTACAGACTTCTATGCAACTGGTGAAGTTGGAGAATCTTCTTAGAACTTCTGGGTTTGCTTCTGTAGAGAAGTCTGAAGTTGCTGATATGATTTCAGACTACTGCACGGAGAAAATTCCAAGGTATGCTCAGATGAAGAATAGATTGAAGAAGATCACCACTCAACCAGTAATGCCAAGTGGTGTGGTTTCTGAAAGTGATCGTGTCCTTGACAAAGATCTTCTAGTCACCTTGCAAGAAGCTGAAGAAGGTGAAATTAGAGACTAAAGGCATGATGTAGTTAGCTCAATTTGTAAATGTTATATGTTTAGAGCTAGGTAAATCAAGATAGGGAAATTTATCATTTGTTCAGGCTAGAGGAACATCTATCTTGTATTTATCTTTATTGTTTGAATCTGGATATTGTTATATTTAATCCAGAACTTTTTATTATTTGCTTGGCTCTTAAAAGTCTTATCTTTTCTTGTTTTAGTTGAGTTATCCTCTAGAGGTATTTGGTTGTTACTGTCAAACAAACAAATAGGGGGAGATTGAAAGGCATATGTCTAGGCCTATTTGTAAACACCGAGGATTCTACTCAACTTTAATTAAGATGTAATAAGTAAATAATAAAAATCAAATGTCACAGGAATCTCAGAAGATTATATCTGTCAAAGAATGAAGATTAAAGTCATCTACAGACTTGAAGTTATTCTACACTGGAAGAAGTTTATTTATTTGATCAAGCCTCAGTGAAGTATTCAAGAAAGTGGATCTATTTAAAGTGACAGAGGTTTCAGAAGTGTGACGGGAAAAAGTACAGGTTACAGTCCTTGTTTAAATAAAAGGAGAAAAGAATCACAGCTTAAAGTTTAGAATGAAGAACAACCATTAAAGTTAGTCGCTCATGAACCAGACAGTACATGGAGTGTCAACGTCATTCAGTGGAAGTTCGTCATCAATTTCAGTGGTTCTAAGAATTAGTTTAATTCTCTTTTAATATTATTCTATAAGATATTTAATTTAATCTATGAATTAATTCTTTCAGAATTAATTCATATATTAAATTAATCAATCTAGATCTTAAGTAATTTAATGTATAAATTAATTCTCCAGAATTAATTTATTTATGAAATTATTTGAGTCATTTATTTAATTTATTTAATCAGTGAATTAATTCTGAAAAGAATTAATTCATTTGTTAAATCAATTAAAAGTAGAATGTATTAAAATCAGTTTTATTTACTAATTCTATTTACTACTTGTAGTACTATCTGTTTACTACTAGTAGTACTATCATTAAGAGTACTACCGATAGTACTACTAAGTCATTTGGTAAGTACTACCGATAGTACTACCAATTGTTTTGGTAGTACTGCTAGTAGAAATAATTGTATTACTTATGCAGTTGGATTGGCACGTGGGAAATAATGCTGTTGACTTTGTTTAAATACATGTGTTTGATCAAACAAGGCAGTCATTACATTTGAACACAGAAGCAAAAGAACAGCTTATCATTTATTCTCTTCTGCATTCAAGCGAACCAACTACAAGCTCAATTTAATTCTTGTAATAAATTCTAGCCATCAAAGTTATATCCAATCCACTAGAATTCAATTACTTGTATTGCTTTGACAATCTAGCGGATCATAATCCCTAGAATTACTATCGAACTACTTTTTAGTATTCGATCTTTTTATTAAAAATATAGATAAATTCATGTCGAATTTATTCTAGATTTGTTTTAACAAGAACCTTGTAATCTGTGCACTGAATTGTAACACCCCTCAAGTTTAATAGAGTTTCTATTTAACTTGAATATTGCTTCAGTTTTTATTCCGCACTAATTTGTTCTAAATAGTTAAATCTTTTAAAGGACAAATTCGATAAAACGGTATAGTTTGTATTCAACCCCCCTTCTACAAACTTATCAGGACCTAACACTGTATCTGTTCGTTCTACAATCCTTGTAGGAATATATGGTCCATCACGAATCCTGTCCAAATAGTCAGGATCCATAGCCTCCAGGTACATCAACATCTTTACCCTCCATGTTGGGTATTCTGATTTCTTCAAGATGGGAATCTTCATGCTTTCATACTTGGTCGTCGACATCTTTAGATCGTATCTGATTCAGAATTAAATCAGTTTGCTCTGATACCAATTGTTGCCCAGTAATAATCTATTGTGGAAGGGGGGTTGAATACAATAGTATAAGATAATCGACTTCTTAATGTATATATCACAAATATGAAAGAAAGATAACAGCTTTATTAAATCTGATATAAAACTGTTACAAACTCTCTCAAGAAATTATGATGTTCTTGAGAGCTGCTAGCTTACAAAAACTCTCTCAAGAAATTCTATGTTCTTGAGAGCTTCTATCTTGATTCACAAATATTCGATTATGTTCACGTGTACATAAATCAAAACCAAGACTGTGTTTATATACTACACAGCTTCTCTATCAATGATAAGTCCTAATCAATTACAAAGATTGAAACCTATCCATAATTGATAGCTACATTCTACAAACCAGGAACCGACAGAATAAGCTTCCATGTTTAACTAGAATCTAAATATAACTCGAAGTAGGAATCCTGATCAGCTTCCAGTCCTGATGATCAATCCTGATCCCAGTCCTGATATGTATCTTGATCCTGACGACCATGCAATCCTGATGATGTCAGCAATCCTGATCAGTTGAGTCTAGCTTCTGACGATCATTGAATTTTGATCTAACATTAAGGATGGCTATAGTGATTTCACTTTCATGTATAAATAGAGCGAAGGATTTGAGTGAAACAAAAACACTTACACCTGGACTAAGTGGGAAAGGAAAAATGAGTGAAACACCAACAGAAACGTTGAGTGAACACTCAGAGCCAAAAGTGAGGAGTGACACCCAAACTCTAACAAATGTTGATGATCTGCTATCGCCTACGGACAGGGAAATTCAAGTTCAATCCACTCTTAAGGAGATGATAGTCCATGACAAGGAGGGAAAAGCTTTATTCAAAGTCCCTCTCAGACCTTCATTTGCTCAAGGAATCTCCTCCGGTCAAGTTGATAGTTCTCTATCTTCAATTCAACAGAAAATTGGCTTGGCTACAGCTGATTCCAGAAGAACATATAGAGCTTTGAGCAGTGCATCTGGCACAATTACGGGCACAAAGGAGGTTATGGACTCACTAAAGAAGAATACAATGGAAGAACTCATCGAGTTAAGAACGGACGTCAAAGACCTAAGAGACAGATTCACAAATGAAGTCCATGTAATACAGCAAGGTCAGGAATCTCTAATGAAGGACGTTTTGGTTGTCCGTGACGCACAAGCAAAGGTCAAAGATGCTATGAATAGTTTGTCAAGAGTGGAGTCTCGCCTCAATAAAAGATTGGATATAATCGAGCAGACGACTAACTCAAGACTAGACAATATGGACAAAAAGCTTGTTGTGATGGAAGAGATGACAAAAGACATTGTTATTTATATGGAGAATCAAGGTGGCGGTCTAGTGTTTATCTAGAATATGCTGAAAGCTCAACAAGATGGCCCCTAAACCCACTATGCGGAGGATAACTTTACGGAGGATTACTCAACTAAGGGGGAGAAGGGAGCAGTAATGGAAACACCAATTCCGATCAGACAGTACTGGATAGAAGAACTTGAGAAAGAACATGAAGAGGAGTTTGAAATTGTGAATGAGCCAACAATTGAAGAGCATGAACCATATTATCCAGAGCCAATTGAACATCCAATCATTGATGATATTATGGAAGAAGCTGCTAAAGCAAACCCTCTGTTATATGAACAAGAAGATGCCTTGGAGAGATTAAAAGCCGAAAGAGCTGAAAGAGAAGCAAGACAAGCTGAAAAAGAGAAGCCAAACAGTTATGAGAAGTGAGAAGCTAAAGAGGTTCAAGATGTATAGTGAGATAAGGAAGAAGAAGTTGTTAGATTTGACACAAAAGCAAGGAAATGACTGGGAGATGGCTTACAAAACATTTTGTGGAGTTGAAGACGGATTAGAAGTCAATGACAACGCTGATGTGGAAGTGATCATTCAGGACATAAGAAGTGCAAATCAGGACACTCAGACTTATTTCACAGCATTGAGACAATCTATAATCTACCTGAAGGCTGGAGTTAAAGCAAGTGGTGCCTGGAACATAATAATCAGTTTCATCAATAGAGGTACATTTGTGATTTCCACAAAGTTTTTTGAACAAAGATCATATACAGATCTGCAGGTGATACTTATCAAAATCCAAAGAAGCATAAAGCTAAATGAACTGCTCCGTGAGCATGTTAAGGAGATCTTGATGAAAGTCAGTCCAGAAGTAAGTGAAGACCCTCCAATGGTAAGATTTATGAAAAACGACATCTTCAGAATCTGCTATATGGATGAGGAAAAACTGAAGGATTATCCAAATAACTATCTAATATTAGTTGAAAAGTACTTGAGATCCACTAGATTCAGCACATCAGAGAAGACAAGAGCTGCAGACACTCTAAAGAACTATCTCATGGAGAATATGTCTTTCTATAGGAAAAGAGTGGAACGAGGATTGGAAGTGCATCCCAGACTACCAACCATGCCAAAGCATAATCATAAAGATGTCAGCATTGCATGGGTGTGGGCTGGAGTTGGTCAAGAGGTAGAATATATTGGAAGACATATCATAGGAGCAATCCTAAAACCTGGTGAACCACTGCACTATCCAACTGTGATTGATCATCAAGAAGTAATTCTGATCATGTAGCTGAAGAAGGTGAGATCCTTGTGGACTGAAGATGAAGCAAAGAACTATCTGCTCAGGCTAGAGGAGCAACTTCATTGTTAAACTTTTTTATTGTTCTTTGTAAATTAGATATCTGGAAATGTAAATATTTAATCCAAAATGCAATTAATATTATTAATATGTCGTACTTTAATTAGTCTCGTGTTTCCTTTGTCTAGTCCGTTTCTACTGATTTTTGTTTTTTACAAAAATTTAAACTCAATTTTCAGCAGTATGTAAGGAGTGATTAATCGGTCTATGTATCATGGTTTTATCATATAATTTATGTAACTTATACTACTACATGTCTGATTTGTTGTGTGCCTTTTTATTAATTTTACTTCAGTGTGCAATTTGGATCTGACCCATGACTATGAATTCTAGCTGTTTTTATAAATCTATGATAGAAATCAACAGATTCAAATTAGTAACTGCAATTCTTATTGTTTTAAGATGTGTGTGTGATTAATATGTATGACCATGTATGGGATTTGTATACTTCTAGACTTACCAATTTTTCATGCAAATTCAGTACATGTGTGTGTATGTGCACATGTGTATTAGTCTATATCAGCTATCTAGTGATTTCTTTGTTATCTTCCACATCAGGTGTAAGTTGAGATTTTATTAAAACCAGCTCTGGTTTCCGAAAAATAAAGATTCTGAAAAAGTTGGTTTTTATTGACAATTAAAGAAGGCAGTTCCTTATTGCTTAGAAGAGTAGATATTTGACTAAAAGGGAAATTTTGATTGGATATTTTTTAGGGTGTTTTGAGAAGATGAAGAATTCAGTATCAGATTCGTATCTATGTATTGAAAGTGAAGAGGATGATGAAAATGTATATGCTAAAGGTGATGTTGAGATGAATAATGGAGATGATTCGGATTCTTCAAACTATTCCTACAACGAGCACCACAGCAGGCCCGGTTCCGTGTCCAGTGCATGGCCTCAAAGTTACAGGTTATGAAGTTTCCCTTATGTTGATATTTGATAATATACTTCTCTTTATCTTTAAATACACTAGCAACTACCGCTTGTAATGCTCCTCTTTTTCTTAATCATTTTCTCTAGGAAGTGAAAGAGTCGAGTTTGAAAAAATAAATAAGAACACTTAAATAGGATTTTTCTGAGGAATCTGCTCTCTTTTTCGATTTTGTGTAGAAATGTATAAATTGAAGTATTGAACTCCCACGAAGAAAATAAACAAAGATTCGATTGATCTAATATTATTGAATGAAGTACATGCGCATCAGCGCATCCCTGATAAGAAGTGTAGATAATTGCGGATAGTGCTCATCAACTGAATAAATGCCAATTGTGGACCTCAACCAATGTGTTTCCAAGTCGGATATATGTGCAGCGCTCCTTGATGTGTATACAGAGTTAGTACCAAAGGATTTCAATGATTTTATAATGAATCAACCAAGACGGCAAAGGACTTGTCAATTGTATTGTATTGAAGACATAGAGGTTTTGATCAGTGTTAATCATCTGTGAACTAGACCAGTTGCACTAGGTGTCAGCACAATTGAAGAAGATCAACATGTTTTATTGTCTCAGAAGAAATTGATTTAAGTCAGACCTGATATATCCTGGAAGTTAAAAGAAAAATTGATAAGGTATGTTTAGGTTAAATTGAAGTGCAATATCCTTAATGCAATGAGAAAGAATCTTCAAGGATCAATCTGCAATTAAGGGACATTCGATAGTTGTCCTTTTTGAAAACTATCGAAAGAGAAAAGAAGATTTTGGTAAAAAAAATCGAAGTGGTGAAAATCCAATTCGATGGTTTCTTAAATAGAAACCATCGAAGTGGGTAGAAAGATTAAGTTTGATAGTTTTATTTATAAAACTGTAGAACTAAATTCAGAAAACAAGTTATTCTTTTCGATAGATTTTATTTAAATCTATCGAATGAAAAGAAAAAACTTGTCTTCGATAGTTTTTCAATTGTAGCAGGTGAAATGCATTCAAGATATGTTAGAGGTTAGTGAGGAAATGAACGGTTGAGATTTGATCATGGCCTTCGATTGTTTTCCTAAAGACTACATTTGTGTGACAGAAGAAGTAATCTTCTTCGGTTCAGAAGTTAAGAAGTTGCAGAAGAATTAATACCCGGAGAAAATTTAAGAGCTTAAGATTTTTAGAGAAGTTATTACCAGTGCCTTAAATTCTATCAATTGTATTGATTATTGTAACTTGAACTCATTGAAGCTAATCCTACGGATTAGATTTGTAGCACCCCTCGTGGTTTATATTTATAAAACAATATATTCCCCGACTCGTGTTTTTGATTTGGTTGATTTGAATTCGGACAAGAACACAAATATTTATCCGCAAACGAAATCGAATAATTTGTGAGTATCGTATTCAACCCCCTCTTCTACGATACTTTGGACCTAAAAGATGCATTGACTTCACACTCAAATAACTCATGTGGCGCCAAAGTTTATTAGAGAAACCACGTGTTTGACAACTGACACAAGTTCACACCTCTCTCAATCATTTACAACTCACACTTGTAACAGATTCAGTTACAGAAAATAGAGATACGATCTGTATAACATTGATTCAAGTTGTAAATATAAACACAACTGTACTCTTCATTTTGTGTCAAGCTAAATATACAATGTTGATCTTTCTATCTACTTCATTCAGCTAAATTGACATGGTATCAGAGCATTGATCTCTGTGTTTGATATTCATAAGTTTCTGTGTGTATTGTCATGCGTTTGTATGCTTCCGCGTTGAATTCACAATCTTCACCTGCTTCGAGATCTGCAACTATGGCGTCTACTTCAACTGTTATTGATATTAATCATCCAGGTATCTCACTTGTCACTGAAACGCTTAATGATCATAATTACAATCATTGGAGTCGATCTGTTAGAATTGCGTTATCTCCAAATCTTAAACTTGGATTCATTGATGGTACACAAATAAAACTTGTTGACACTTCTCCATTGTTGTCGCTTTAGAAACGAAGCAATGATTTAGTCATTTCTTGGTTGTTAAACTCCGTTTCTGGTGATATACACAAAAGTATTGAGAATCCTAAAATTGTTCAGCATGATATTCATTTACTAAATGGAGAAATATCTCAAGTCACTCATATAGGCAATATTCGTTTGTCAACAGATTTTGTTTTGTTAGATGTCCTTGTTATACCTTCTTTTCAGTGCAACCCATTGTCTATACCTCAACTAACTATGAAAAATTGTTTTACTGTCAATTTTTCTGCTTCTAAATGTTTGGTACATGACCCTGTTTTGATGATGGAGAACGAGATTGGAGAAATGGCTGATGGTCTTTACAAACTTCAGACCTCTTCACTACCTACAATAATGTTTTCTGCTTCTTCATCTACTTGTTCTTCTACTTCTACTTTATGTTAATGGCACTGGAGACTAGGTCATCCATCACTTTCTGTTCTTAAACACATTAAGTGTATTTCTGTTGGTTCTGATTCCACAATCTCAGACTGTGAGATTTGTCATTTGTCTAAACAAGTCAGGTTACCATTTCCTACTAGAGAATCTAAGAGTTCTAGTTGCTTTGAGATTGTTCAATGTGATGTATGGGGTCCATATAAACATCCAACTCATGGAAATTATAATAAATTTTTGACAATAGTTGATGATTTTTCCAAGTGCACTTGGGTGTTTTTACTTTCTACTAAGTCTCTTGTACCTCAGCTTATTAAAAATTTCATTGCCTATGTCTCAAATCAATTCAATACAGTGGTTAAAATTCTCAGGTCTGATAATGGCTCAGAGTTTCATAATACTGATCTTAGTCAATATCTTGCTTCTTTAGGTATTTTACAGCAATTTAGTTGTGCTCATACTCCCCAACAAAATGGGACTGTTGAGAGAAAACATCAACATTTACTGAATGTTGCTCGATCTCTTAGGTTTCAATCTAAGGTTCCCATTGCTTTATGGGGTGACTGCATATTAAGTGCAGCTCATCTCATTAACTAGCTTCCTACACCAGTCCTCAATTACAAATCACCACATGAGCTGTTATTTCACACTGCACCTGATTATACATCCCTTCGATCATTTGGGTGTCTCTGCTATATTTCGAATTTGTACTCTCCACCTGATAAATTTGCTCTAAGGTCTTTGAATTGTTTATTTTTAGGATATCCTTTCAATAAGAAAGGGTACAGAGTCATGGACCTACAAACTAGGAAATGTTATGTTTCTAGAGACATAGTTTTTATTGAAAATCAGTTTCCATTTCCTTCTATTTCTGGTGACACATTAGTATTGACAACTGATCTAATGTTTCCTATGTCACCTTTTCATGATAATGGTCTTTCTCATACAAATATCATTACTCATCCAACTTTTGTTTCATCCAATCCTATAGTTTCTCCAGTCACTAGTCATGATCATAACACTGTTGATTCCAGTAATCAGAAATCGGACAATGTATCTGATAGTGCTAACATTTCTATTCCTAGTAAGATTGATAATTCATTACCACTTGCTGTTACTAAACCAGTAAGGACCAGACATGTTCCATCAAAATTTCAAGATTATGGAGGCATGCCTATCACCATCTCTCGTCCATCAGTTCATCACTCCTCAGGTACTTCAACTGTCTATCTTATTCAAAATTATATATCTTATCATGCTTTCTCTCTTAAGTACACTTAATTTCTTTGTGCTACTGCTATCAAACCTCTTCCCTTTACCTTTAAACAAGCTGCCACTGATGCCAATTGGCTCACAGCTATGAAACTTGAAATTACTGCAATGGAATCTAATCATACTTGGGATCTTGTTCCCAACCCATCAAATACTCACATAGTTGACTGTAAATGGTTGTTTAAGATAAAGTACTTTCCAGATGGCAATTTTGACATATACAAGGCTAGATTAGTTGCCAAGGTTTTTACACAAACATATGGTTTAGACTATTTTGAAACTTTTACCCCTGTTGCCAAAATGACAACAGTAAGGATATTGGTTGTTGTGGCTGCATCACAAAATTGGCCTATTACTCAGCTAGATGTCACAAATGGTTTCTTGCATGGTGATCTTAACGAGGAAGTGTTTATGAGGGTACCACCTAGTTATGCTCAACTTTCTTCTCTACTTGCTCTTAATGCAATTACATATCTTTCTGGTTGGGTTTGTAAACTCAGAAAGTCCATATATGGTCTACGACATGCTCCATGGTGTTGGTTTACTAAGTTTCTTGTCACCCTCAAGTAGTATGGATTTGTGCAGTGTCATGCAGACAATAGTTTGTTTACATTTCATTCTGGTTCTAATTTTATTGTTGTCCTGGTGTATGTTGATGATATTCTAATCACTAGAACCAGCAATGCTCTCATTCAAGACATTATTTCGTTTATGGCCAAGGCTTTCAAGGTTAAAGATTTGGGAACTTTAAAGTACTTTCTCGGTATTGAAGCTGCTAGGTCTCCTTCTGGAATTTACTTGCACCAGAGGAAGTATACACTAGCTATTCTTACTGATACAGGTCTTCTTGTTGCCAAGCCGTCTAAGGTACCTATGGAACAAAATCATGCTTTAAATGACAGTGAGAACCCTTTTCTACAAGACACTGATATTTACACATATAGAAGACTTGTTGGTCGGTTACTCTACTTGACTGTTACTCGACCTGAACTTGCCTATTCTATTCAAGTTCTATCTCAATTCATTGGCAACCCGCGTCATGATCATCTTACTGCTGCATACAAAGTAGTCAGGTATTTGAAAGGTTCTTGATGTCAAGGCTTGTTTATGGCTGTTAATTATGTTCCCAAGATGTTTGCATTTTTTGATTCAGATTGGGGAGGCTGTCCTACCACACGACATTCTCTCACAGATTATTGTGTGTTATTTGGTTCCAGTGTGGTATCCTGGAAATGCAAGAAACAACACATTGTATCTCGGTCGTCTATAGAAGCCGAGTACATGTGTATGACAGATACTTGTTGCGAACTTACTTGGCTTCTCAATATTTTTAAAGCATTTGGATATTATAATCTTAATCTTGTCTCACTTGCTTGTGATAGCAAATCTGCTCTTTACATTGCCTCGAATCACGTGTTCCATAAATGGACGAAATATATAGAGATTGATTGTCACTTAGTCCGTGAAAAATTACAGCTCGGGGTGGTTGACACCATTCATGTTGCATCTACTGATCAACCTGTGGATATGTTTACAAAAGCACTATCTTCTGGCTCATTGAAGCATCTATTGTCCAAGTTGGGTGTATGCAACTTATTTTACACTCCCAACTTGAGGGGGGATATTACAGAGATGGATACATTGACTTGACACTCAAATAACTCAAGTGGTGCCAAAGTTAATTAGAGAAGCCACGTGTCTGACAGCTCACACAAGTTCACACATCTCTCAATTATATCATTTACCGCTCACACTTGTAACAGATACAGTTACAGAAAATAGGGATAGAATCTGTATAGCATTGATTTAAGTTGTAAATATAAACACAAATGTACTCTTCATTTTGTGTCAAGCTAAATATACATGGCCTGTTTGCAAAGTGGACTTATGGTTTATAAAACCATAAGAGCTTATGTGGGGTGTTTGTCAACCCAACTGAGAGCAAGTCCAACAGCTTACTTATATCATGTCTTAAGCTCAAATATAAGTAATCTAGCAAAAAATAGTGCTCCAACAATGTCCTAGTGGTTACCTAAATCACTAGGGCATCCATCTCATTATCTATTAATAAGTAACCACTAGTCATTACCTATTTAATTTTCATGAATAAAAAATTCAGTTTCTTCCGTTTCTACATTTCTTTTCTCTCTCTTTCTTCCATTCATTTTCTCTCTCTCTTTTCAAATATATTATAATAATAATAAGGAATGGATATAAGTAATGTTGTTGTAGTTCCTACAAGAAATCAAGTTCCTAAATCACTAAGACACATTATTATATAATATTTATAAGTAAACATTGTTGGACTTGTTCTTATGACCTCAACTTATAACTTATATGTTGATAAGTTGAATGTTAATAATTTGGTACATTTTACTGAACTTATTACTTGATTTCTTTGTTTTTTTAATACTTTATATTTTTACATTTGTGTTTTTAAATATATTTTTAATTTAAAATGCAAGTGTTGAAATCATTGTATTTAATAATTATTTTTTCAAATTTAATTTAGCAAACTCTTAAATAACTTATAAGTAAATTTATGCAAACACCCGTATAACTTTAAGAATTCATCAAATTATCAATTTATCACTTAAATTACACTTACTTATAAGTCAATTTTTTAATAATTACCCTACACAATGTTGATCTTTCACTCTACTTCGTTAAACTTCTTCCTTCAGCTAAATTGACAGTATGCAAAAGACTGCTAAATTGACAGTATGCAAAAGACTGTAATGGTCATTTAATTAAAACATGACAGGTTAAAATATGACAAGATATAGTTGTTAAATCTCTTTCTTTATGTTGATCAAATCTTTAATACAGTGATTTTATTAATAACGTTGATCAAGTCAATATCTGTTGAAATAAAATGTATGTACCAATACTATATTATACGGAATGCCGGCCTTATAAGCATCAATATGATATAGTTGATACCTAGAATGTTTAGTTTTTAATAGTTCATAATTGGTATTTTATTTATTAATTATTAATAAATATTAATTTTTGGGAATTATAAATATCACTGCTTTAAGTAAAAATTTATAAATATTAAAAATATGGCAAGTTCCTGGTGCAAATTCAAAATTTGATAATTTTTAAATGTAAAATGAATATAATCACCGTAAAAAAGTATACTGTACCATCAAAAATTGTTTCGTTAAAAATGAATATATAGTTTATTTCAATTCCAACTAGCCAATTTTAAATCTAACTATTCTAATTTTCAAAAATCTCTTCTTTAATACTACCATTCTCCCGAATTACAATAACAAAAATTATAATTCATAAAATAAAGTAAAAGTGTCATCGCAACTACTCCAAAAACTAATGTTTCCTATACAAATTGAAATAAAAATAACGTCTGAACCTTTATTCTTTATTCAAATAATAATTAAAAATGTAAATACATCACAATTTCGATAACGTACACGTTTTATTTACACGCGTTACACTCTTAGCTTAAAAAAAAGATAAATAAATGTATTTAAAATTAATCTAACAAATTGTGTTGAAATCTATTTTGGTTACTACCGACTGGCCGGTACTAACAGCTGAGTTTCGGAATATAATTTTCGACAATTACGTCGTGACAGAAAAAACGTGCCCATCGGTGAGCTCATCGCTGTTAACAAACCAGCATAATTATATTTTATGACCACGGGGATGCAAATTGTAGGCACTGATTAGCATGTTGGCTCTAAAACAATTCTATTAAAATAAAAATAACTTTAAAATGTTAAATTTACGATGTTAGGTTGTGTTTATCGCGGTAAATATATATACCGCATAATTAAGTCTTCTCTGTTTCCTTGACCTGAATTTAAATTTTAAAAACCTGATTTAAGATACGAATGTCCTTTTTTTTTTTAAACTCCAAATATAGAAGCAAGAGTACAAGTTCAACGTGTTCAAATATCACAACGTATATTATGGTTAGTTAATATAAAGTAATTAAACGATTATAATGTGACACTCTACTAGAAAGTGTTTATATTTATGTTGAGAAATAGTTAATATAATGTAATTAAACGACTATAATGTGACATTCTGCTAGAAAGTGTTTATATTTATTTCGAGAAATATTGTAACTTTATAAATTTATAACTTACTTAAAATAATATAATGATAAAACAATTATTTAGAGGTGATATTTATAGCCTAATAGCAAGTGTTTGTATTCTCACTCGTTATGATATATCATCATGAAGTAAAATTATAAGCATGCAATAACGTATACAGGGCATGTGCCACAGTGGACGTGGAGCCCTCGAATTACATAAATACACACTGTGAATTGACTAATGAGTATTGTGTCCGGGGCACGTGTATGTAAATAGGCCGGTCTCGGATTCAATCTGGATTCGTATCACCCTAAATTTATTTATTTTTTGAATTCAGATCCTATCAAATTTATTCTAGCTCGATTAATAATGGATCATTAGAATTTCAAAATATTGGATTGAAGGTTTAATCCGTATAATAATTTTTAAAAATATATATTTTTCAGTTAAGAACATAGTTTTTAAATTCTTTTAATGAAGTAAAAACTAAAATTATGACATGTAAATTGACAAATTCAAATTTAAAATTTCTAAATAATATAGTATATATATAATATAATATATGTTATATATATAATTAATATATATTTTTTATATATTACAAAAATATAAAAAATATTTAATAAAATATAATATAGATCGGATCGTTAGTGAATTCATCATACAAAATTCATATTCATTCATTATCGGATTAGACTCTAATAAAATTGAAGAGTTAATTGCAATTTGTATTCCGCGGTTTTACTCTTTTCATAAATTATATTTTACATTCTCAAACTTTAATATAAATCGGATCAAATTTATTATAACTCGATTAATAATGGATCATTAGAATTTCAAAATATTGGATTGAAGGTTCAATCTGTATAATAATTATATATATATATATAGGCTAGTGATCAAATACAAACCTTTTTAAAAATACAAACTAAGAACCAATCTAAATCCTTAGATTAATCTAATCTAATGGCCCCCCTATATGCATAACACACAACTAAAATACACCCTCCCACAAACAATCACACCTATTCCCCTCCGTTTTTAATTTGACTTTTCCCGTCAATCGGAGAGCTTTTTTTGAAATCCGACTTCACCGTATTTTTCTCCATCTCCTAACGATCAATTTGCATACCATATTTGATATATTCCGACGATAAATCACTATTTATGCTTGCGAGAATCACTAAAATGTTGGTGATTCCTGTAAGAATAAATAGTGATTTCTGCGTAAATGTAGTGATTTTTTCTCTAGATCTATACATAAATTACAGATTTTGTACCGTAAAATCACTAAATTTATACGTATATAAAAATAAATAGTTAGATCTATGCTAAAATCACTATTTATTCTTACATAAATCACTAAAATTATAAAATATTCTTTATAAAATGGAACTTTACCAAATGTAAAAGGCTTAAATGGAGAATTAGACAAATAGTAGTTATAGTGTTCTGTGAAGTTGGTGGACTTGGACATGAAGTAGAGCTGGCGTGATTTTTAATGAAGCCGGTTCAATGTAGTTTTTTTGGGCTGGGTTACTTTTTTAGGTGGACTGGATTGGTTTGTAGGTTTGTAGTTTAATTTGGTTTGTAGTAGAATAGCCCCCTTATATATATATATATATATATATATATATATATTTCAGTTAAGAACATAGTTTTTAAATTATTTTAATGAAGTAAAAACTAAAATTATGACATGTACATTGACAAATTCAAATTTAAAATTTTAAAATAATATAGTATATATAAAATATAATATATGTTATATATATAATTAATATAGATATTTTATATATTACAAAAATATAAAAAATAATAATAATATATAATATAGATCATATCGTTAGTGAATTCATCATACAAAATTCATATCCATTCGTTATGACTCTAATAAAATTGAATCATTAACAAACCAGTTTTTTTTTAAAAAAAATCACATTTACTTAATTAGTTATGGCTCGGGTCGAATTTCAGCCTTTAAATCAAATAGAATACAATGTGAACGAAGGAGTATTCCGTCTTTGTAACATTCGATTAGGGTCCCTTTTTTTTGACATATTTGAAGATTGAAAAACAATTGTGGGCACTTGTAGAAGCTGATTGGAAGTGAATAATTTGATATATTTTGTTGGAATACGGAACATTACATAATTAAGGGTTGAGAATCTATATTGGCTAATCTTTTTTAATTAGTATTAGTTTATATATGTATTTATATTAATTAATTGAAATTAGATTTTAATTTAATAATAATTTAGTTACTATTATTCAATTGCGAAAAAAAAGTTATGAATTTTGAGATTGAGAGTTTTATTTAACTTAAAAAATCTACTCATATTTGATTTATATTATTAAAATTTACATTTTAGTATTTGAATATAGTTCTATTAACAATTAAATATAATATTTAATATTATATCTAATTGTTTTCATTAATCTATCTTAAAATTAACTATTTTACAGAAAACCAAAATTTTGAATGAAATTTTTTTTACCCTTATTATATACTCATTATTATTTATAAGTATAAGAATAAGGTTAATATAGTAAAATACACACTTTTTCAGCTCAATAAATTGGCGCCTTAGTAGAGCACCTTTGATCTATCTTGTCTCTCCATAAACCATCATAACCTGCAGCTTCTGTAATGTAAATTTCAGTACCCATCATCTCTTCTCGCTCACAATCTCATTCTCACACAAACACACATACATACACTGTTAAAAAGATAGAGTAGATGGCTAATCTTCGCATGTCAACTGTGCCTTCATTCATCACTTGCACAGAAAAGAACACCGGGTACCTTGCTCACAGAAAGGTAAAACCCATCTGATCGTCCTTCAAAACCTCATCTTTCTCTTATTTTCTTAATTTATCCGCTTCAAACTACTCAACTATACTATATATATGGATGCTCTTCCACAACCATCGTTAGATATCAACCATCTCCGAAATGAAACATAACGGGCAGTAATCACTATCAATCACCTCCTTCAATTGAAACATAACGATAATCGTTATGAAACATAGCGACAGGTGGTTGACATTTATCGGTGGTCGGTGACCAAATCCATATATATATATATATATATATATATATATATATATATATATATATATATATATCTATATCTAGAATCATGTACTCTATTTGTTTAAAATCTACTTGCATTCAAATGAATTTAAGTTAAGTACGTCAAGCTGTAACCAACTTATTTATAATTTTAAGATGGCATATAAAAATCATTTTTGACACCCCTGCTCAATTATATAATACGTTCCGTGCTAAATAAAATATGGATGAGAGCTCTTCCTGAATAGAAGCTAAGTTCTGATTCTAAGTAACCAGCAAAGTATAAGTATTCCCTAACATAATATAATACCGTTTAACAAATATAATTTCTTATGTTGTATTAACAGTTAGATTCGATGAAAGCCAATATTGTTAGGAGGAGTCTAGGAGATCTGAGACCACCTCCGTGCTCATTTCATTAAATAATATTCTCTGAGTCCCACTAAATTCTATGTGTGTTATCAATATCTATGACTTTATTTAATTTTTCTTGGTTAAACTGATTAAATTTTGACTAACTTTTAAAAATTATTGACTTACATTTTTTCATACCTTATAATAATTTATATATACTTTTTTTATAATATTTTTTTTCATTAATTATATTCAATATATTAGTATATATGTAATTTATATTTCAAAATTAGTCAATTTGATCAAATAAGTCATTGAGTGGGACGGAGGAGTACTTGATAAGTGATATTAACACGCAGATCAATTCTACTCTTTTGGTATGTAGTACGGAAAAATAAATTATCAGCAAGTTTAATGAGTAACTTTTTCCCACAAATGTTTGAAAATAAATTACGTTGTTGGAGGTACATAAAATAGTTCCGACTATCCGACTGTTGCAATCCTCTATTTGACACGGCGACTAAGTTGATTTGGAGAATAATTTAATCCATAACAATAATTCAATTTCCTACGAGAAATCATTATTTTGTGTTGAAAAATTAATTTAGTGCAAATTCTAGAATTTTGTTAAATAATAATAGTATTATATTAATGTCTCAGAAGAGCTCTCCTGCGAAATTGGATGAATTGAATAATCAAAATGATATTAAATAATAATTAGTTAAAATTTATTGATCATAATGTGTTATTGTCCAATAATATTAATTATATAATGATATTCTATTATTATTATAAATAAATTATATAATTTCTACACATCAAACAAAATGAAGTAGAATCTATTACTGATCTGTATAGCTTCGACATTGATAGCTAATATAATTAGATTGACTCACATTTTACCTAAAAACATGGATTTCATCTGACCATGTAACTTTGTCAATAGAGCGATATTTTAACCCGATCTGAGTTTTAATGATAGGATACAAATGGTACAAAGCAAAATCAGGTCCCATAAAAATCACACTCATTAAGAAACTGATATGAATTTTGACATATTTATTTAATAAAAATAACGAGAAATTGACATGAAATTCGGCTCATTTAGGTCGATAAAAAGCAGATCTAAATGTGTGTAATTTATAAATTTAAGGATTCACATTTATAAAATAAATATAATTATACATAATTTTATTGATTAACTTTAATAATATTTATATTTATGCACATAATTTGAGACAAATTTATAAGTATAAATTTCGAGTTTTCTAACAAAATATTTTTCTATACAAAATGACGTGACTCGGGTAAATTTAAACCGTACTATGTTTGATATTTGTCAATTGGTCCGAGTGATTCCAATATGATATGTTGCCATGCTGGCACACCTAATTATTTTGTGTTTAGTCGGTGTGGATCCACAATTTTAAAAATGTGATAGTAAATAATTTATCAGTTATAATTGGATCAGACAATTGCATAGATTACTGGAACACCCGATACGATGAACCACAAAAATATAGTATCCAGATTTAAAGTACTGTACAAATAATGTTAGAGGAACAAAATTATATATATAATTGATATAAATAATGTGATATAATGTTAGGGAATTAAACAATTTGTTTTTAATAAAATCTTCAAAATGATGCGGCCGATTTAAGGTAGTAAAATGGAGGATATTGATTGACGGGTTCTTATGCATACGGAGTTCATCTCATTAATTATTTTACCAACCAGTTTGAAAGAGACATGTGATATTTGGAGAATTTTTTTGAAAAAATTATTTGGTTTGCTAGCATTTTCAATAATGTGATGTTGATTATCAATTTGAAATTATTTCAATTGGTGAAAATGATAGAAAGAGGGTCATTATATTTAATTTAATTATATAAATTGAATAATAACATGTATCATCTTATAACTATTTTTGTCGATCAATTTCATACTTCTAGCTTTATTTTTTTAATATTTAAAAGAATTTGTAGAATTGTATATAAATTCATGAAATTTCACATATAAATATTATTTAATATATATTTTGATTAAATTATACTAATACAGATATCTAATATACACGACCATGATTTGTAAAAAACTGAGAATAGAAACTAATCGAGTAAAAATATCAATGAAGATTAATCGACAAATCAAAATAATAATTGTTATGACACATTTTGGCATAGTCCCAAAATTTTCTTTTATTAATTATTAATCCAAGTTAATAATTAATTCTTAGTCGTCAAGTTTTATTCTCTTTCTAAAATGAGAAAATAATCAATCTCAATCAACGAATTACGAAAAATATCTCCAAATAATTTTTTCAAATTAGAAAAGAATCAGAACACCAAGATAATCCAAGATAAAATCAGTAATTGCCACATTAATGAAGTTTATCCCTAAAATATAAATACAAGTTCATAACGAGTTTGATCCGATATAAATTGGTACACATACATCTTAACAAAAAGATCAAATAAACAAATCTAGACACTTCCCAAAGTCCGTCCCTCTATTTTTTACAAACCCTGGACCCCTAAAAACAACTATTTATCCAACAACAATAATCATATATTGTTGATACTAAAGTAAAATTAACATATTAACCATTTTTTATAATGAAAATTTTCAACTAAAAAAGATTCACAATACTTAATTAAATGTTAAGAACGAATTAATATTTCTTTTTTTAAATTTGTATGGGATTTTTTTGAACTACAACACTACCACAACTAGACCTGGCAATTCGGATACTCGGTTCGGTTTTGGATCAGATTAATCTCGGATCGGATCAACTTCCGGTTATGATATATTTTGGTATAATTCGGATCGGATCGGATCTGATTCGGTTCGGGTCTAATTCGGATTAAAATCGGGTAAAATTTGGATTAAAATCGGATGAATTTGGTTCGGATCAAATTTAGTTCGGATCTTTTCGGATCATTACCTATTCATTTTTTTTATTTGTAAGACTTTAAAAAATATCTTAATATTATATATATATTTTTTTACTATAAAATAATGTACTTTTTTCAAAAGTATTGATTAAATATCTACTTATTTTTCATAAGAAATTATTCTAATGATCAATTTTGCTTATAAATAGATTAATTTATTGAATTTTAATATACGTGGATTATGATCTATAAAACTTATAACTCAACCAACACTGAATTCACCATTTTTTTAGTTCGGATTTAAATCGGATCCCGTATTTTGAATCATATTCGGTTCGGATAATTTATTATTCGTTTATGATCGGTTCCAGATCATAATCGGATCAGATAATTTTCGGTTCGGGTAATTTTCGGATCGGTTCAAATCAATTTTCGGATCATTATCGGATTAACTAATTCGGATACAAAATCGGATTCGGTTCTGTGAATTTTGGTTCGGTTATTCGAATCCAGACCCAATTTGCCAGGTCTAACCACAACACAAAAGTACGCAACATCTTAGATCCAATATTAATTCGGAAAATATTGTAGTTCTCAAAATACACATTATTTGACATTCTCTCGTAAATAAGATAAAATCCTCGTTAATAAATATAAAATTCACGTATAAGAACCAGTGATGGACACGGTTATTACGTGGACCAGTGATGGACGAAAAATATGGATATAACAAAGTAACAACAGTGTGGGCTTTTGAAATATAATCTGTTAAATGTTATTGGACAGCCCAACAAAATTGGAGGCAAGCCAGCGGAGAAAAGAGTGATAAATTACTCTTCCCGGTACTCATTTTTTGCTTTTCCTGGCGGCTTTGAGGTACGCTACCAATTTTTTTGTAGATCTCTCTCTCTCTCTCTCTCTCTCTCTCTCTCTCTCACAGACAGAGAATAAATTTAATTTTGATCTGTTTGTGTGTGTGCAGGAGTTAAAGTATCCGAAAATGGCGATGTTCGTAGCTTCTCGGCGATTAACAACGACGTCGCGTCGTTATGCAAACACTACAACTCTCAGATTCTGCTCATCTTTTAGAGAAGAAAGAGATACTTTTGGTCCTATTCAAGTTCCTTCTGACAAGTTCGTCTCTCTCTCTCTCTCTCTCTCTCTCTCTCTCTCTCTCTCTCTCTCTCTCTCTCTCCCACCCTGCGCGTGTGTTGGTTGTTTTATTTCATTTTTTGCAAATTTAATTGGTTTAGGGTTTAACTTTTAGTATGCGAACGGTTAGTTTTTATTATGATTGTTTATCTATTTTTTGTTGCTGAATAATTGGTTTAGGTT
The DNA here is from genome assembly GCA_030848705.1 of Heracleum sosnowskyi. Taxonomy (NCBI): domain Eukaryota; kingdom Viridiplantae; phylum Streptophyta; class Magnoliopsida; order Apiales; family Apiaceae; genus Heracleum; species Heracleum sosnowskyi. Next base: position 107,706,536 of record CM061239.1, read on the forward strand.
TTACCTGTAGTATGCGACGATTAGCTTTGATTTCATTTTATGATCGTTTTAACATGAATGCAAGTCTGTTAGATAACTTGATCTTATTTTTTTAGGAAATCGATAAGATAAACTGCATTTATAAGAGCGAGGTCACGTTTTGAGCTTTTTCAGTTATATTGCCTGTACAATATATTTCTCTGTTATCTGTAGAATCTTTTGATATGATTTTTGTGATGTGGCAATGCTTTGAGTTAAAGTTCCTATGTTTTTGTTATTATTTGGCGTCTTTCAGGTTATGGGGTGCCCAAACTCAAAGATCAATCCAAAATTTCGAAATCGGCGGTGACCGCGAAAGAATGCCTGAACCTATTGTTCGTGCTTTTGGCATCCTTAAAAAATGTGCTGCCAAGGTGCCTTGCTAGTACATGCATATTTATATAGATAGTCATTTTTGTTTCACTGTTGTATCTCTTCTAGGTCGGGTAGCCTGAATAAGTGTAGAGGTTGAGTCACTCTATGTAAAAACTACTATAGAACGCACAGATGATCCTATAAACTTTTTTTGTTTTGATTTATAGTAATCATATAAGTGACCTTACAATTTTTTTAGTAGTATTCATCTAACTAGATATTATAATGTACCAAGAATTGTGAAAGTAATCCTAAACCAAATAGTCCTGTCATTTATTGAATTATTTGAATCTTAATCTGATGTGTGTACAGTTTGATTTTATATGAGGCGACCTAAAGTTAAAGAAGCCACAGTCTATTAAGCATGTTAATGGAAAGTAATCTTCAAATTTGATCAATCAAATATTGCAGGTATATCAATTAAATATTGCAGGTAAGAATTTCTTGTCTAGAAGATATTGTATATGAAGTGAACACTTAGTCACACACACGTTGTACATAATATTATTGTCTTTTTACTTTGTTCTTTCTTTTGTGATTATCACGAAGTTTGATTGTGAAAGAGAACTGGTGTCCCCTTTTTTTTTGGAGCTGTCATATTTTATATGTCAAACTTGACCATCCTACTAAATTTCATTATAAAAAACTACTTCATCACCTATGTTACTGTCCTAGATGTATGTGGTCCATCTTAATACCGATAAATGAGCAGACGTGCATGTATACCAAAATCATTAAAATTGCAAAATGTTGCCAAATCTTCCAGCTGATGTGTGTTATAGGTTAATATGAGACATGCTTATGTTGTAGGTTAACATGGAGTATGGGCTTGACCCATCCATAGGTAAAGCAATAATGCAAGCTGCTCAAGAAGTGGCTGAAGGAAAATTGAATGATCACTTCCCCCTTGTGGTATGGCAGACTGGAAGCGGAACTCAAAGTAACATGAATGCCAATGAGGTGATTAAGAAATTACTTGTCATATAAGTTTAATACTTTCAGTTTGTTGAATACCCTCCAAATTTTCTCGCTAGAACTCTCAAAATGTTTACGTTCTTTGTATTCTTGTTGTCACCAACCTCCCGGGTTCTTTGTTTTTGTATAGTTTAGTTTAATGCCCATTAACTTTAGAAACTCCAAGGATGTAGAGAGGCTTAATCTCGTTTACTAAATAAAGTTTTGCAGTGTTTTACCGTAACTATTTCACATAGCTTCATAATGCATGGGCAGAGTTCTTTGAGCAGAATAATGATCTGTAGGCACTGATGGCGAAAGCTATTGCTAGCCATCAAAGGCATATCAGTACTGTCTAGTGTCTACTTTTGAGTGGTGTTTATATAAACCCTTTGGTATGATATAAGTTGTATTCATGAAACTTCCCAGGTAATTGCAAATAGAGCTGCTGAAATTCTTGGTCATCAAAGAGGTGAAAAGTTTGTGCATCCCAATGATCATGTGAACAGATCACAATCTTCTAACGATACATTCCCAACTGTAAGCCTTCATAAAAAGTTTCTAACTTATTTAGTACATTTCGAAATCTTAATTAGTAACTTCCTGCGAGTTTTAATTTATATCATGGGTTCTGTCTTCCTTTATTAGGTAATGCATATTGCAGCTGCAATGGAAATCAATTCACGGTTCATTCCAAAGTTTAAACAGTTGCATACGACTCTAAACTCTAAGGTTTGTTGTAGTGCTCTAGCTCATGTTTACTTGAGTTATTAGTTTCCCCTAATAGCTAATCTTGGCAGTTACTCGGGTCTTTAACTCAACTTCTTCTTACGCCTTCCGCTTTACTGTTAGATAAAAGTTATTATTACTTATGATTTTATATGGCTATACACAACCCTGTTTGGTTTTTTTTGGTGTGCACGGAAATATACAAAGAATACTATATCATATCTAAAATTTGATGTTTAATCATTCAACTCAGAAATAGAGCATGAGAATCTATACCCCACATAATATCAGAATGATAGTTTACTCTCAAGTCAGGTGGCCAAGCCATAATAACCGCATACTCTTTTATTTAAAGTTGTTTTTTTAATTCTTTTTAAGAAAATCAATTGGTCTTTGTGACATGTCTCCAACCCTTAAATTTGCTTTATTAAATTTTGGTTTTACTCTATCAACATGAAGGAGTTTCTGATACTAAATTTTGCTGCGATGTTGTTTACCAGTCGGTTGAGTTTAAAGATATAGTTAAGATAGGACGGACTCACACTCAAGATGCAACACCTCTGACACTGGGGCAAGAGTTTAGTGGTTATACAACCCAAGTAAGCTTATCTTACTACTGTCAACATCAGAAGTTGTTTTTAGTTGGTACCTTTAAAAAATTAATTATATGTGTTCAAGTATGTCGGACGAACATGTGAATATATGCTCTATGCCAACAGGTGAAGTATGGAATTGATAGAGTGATGTGCACCCTCCCTCGCATGTATCAGGTTTGTTTGAACAACAATATATTCCCAGGACTCCCCCTCTTTCCCCTGCTGTTTGTCCGTTTTTATATATGTCTAACTTGTTGAATTCTGATTGCAGCTTGCACAAGGAGGCACTGCTGTGGGGACTGGATTAAACACGAAGAAAGGGTAACTATTTTCCTAAAATGAAGTAAATTACTTGGTCAATTACTGTGTACTGTGTCCTTGTACCAAAATTTCACTTATCTTTTATCTATTTGCATGAACTTGCCTCTCTACAACTTTATTTCCTTGTTATACATTTCTTTGATCTTATTTGAATTGAATTCTTTTTTTCTTCTTTTTTTTTTGGTTTTAGGTTTGATGTTAAAATTGCTGCAGCAGTAGCCGAGGAAACTAAGCTACCATTCATAACAGCCGAAAACAAGTTTGAAGCACTGGTTATTTTCTAATTTTCTTATAACTTGGTTTTGTTTTATTACTAAGTTCCTATAAACAGATCTTTGCTTACTGTTGTATATTGCTTATAGGCTGCACATGACGCTTTTGTTGAAACTAGTGGAGCTCTAAATACAGTTGCTGCTTCTCTTATGAAGATTGGAAATGACATACGGCTATTAGGAAGGTATATGCGAAACAATTTGGTGTAGTGATCTCAGTTTTTACTCTCAGTTCTAGATGCTAATATTCTTTCCCTTTCCAGTGGGCCACGATGCGGTCTTGGTGAACTCATACTTCCTGAGAATGAACCTGGCAGCAGTATTATGCCTGTAAATTCTTGCTGTCATTTGAACTCTTTAAATTGCCAAAAGGTGTTATTTCTTCTTTAGTCAAAACCTTGTTCTCATGAGCTTACTCCATTTCAGGGAAAGGTGAATCCCACTCAATGTGAGGCTCTTACAATGGTCTGTGCTCAGGTAAGATACAAATCATATGCCGCAAGGGTCGAAACCATATAGGAATCGTGTAACTAGTTTCGGCTCAGTAAATGGCTCTTTCTGAAGTTAGTTACTTGGCTTATGTTTTGACTTGGCAGGTCATGGGTAATCATGTGGGGATTACCGTGGGTGGTTCAAACGGACATTTTGAGCTGAATGTTTATAAGCCAATGATTGCTAGTAATCTCCTGCATGTAAGTTTCTGGACTTTTATGTAAATAAATGAAAAAGCTCTGTGCTTTTCTCTATGTGTTTCTGAAAGGGCTGTGAATTAGGCGCTAGAGCATACCTTTACACTTGAAGCCAATACAGTCATTTACTCAGGAGGGCCTTATGTTATGATCAGTGTTCTAAATATCGGTTAAGGCTGGCGTCTAGTTGCTAGGCGGGAGGGGACTAGATCCCCCTATTTTATAAGAAGTGGTCATTAGCGTTCTTTTCCAAAAAGTCAGGAAATATCCGGATGAAGGAAAAAACCGGGTTTAAATTGGCATGTTTGGGAAACAATAGGCCTTGTTGGAACCAGTGATAATATTATTTCTAAATTAATAATAAAACTGACATGCATCTGATTAAATATTCTGATGAATTATGTGATTACCCAGTTAATTGCCGTAAGGTACCTTAACCTCCTAGACTCCCCCCCCCAGCAATTTTCAGGACACTAGTTATGATGTACTACTAACCTTCCCATTCGATCACTTTGAAACTGGACTTGATTCAGAAACTACCAAATAGGTGCTTGATGCGTTATATAAACGTTTCTTGATCCTTTATTCATGTGGCTTTCTTTTCCTGCCTTGAAGACCTGCCAGATCAATCAGGAACCATCCATGATGCCCAATGTAAACTATCAGGGTTGCCTGTTTTTAAGCTAGTGTTTGTTATTACATTAGTATAATACAGTGGTGTGTTGAACTTCATAATAATTGTGCCGCATCTTAGATACGTGAAATATTGGTGTAAAAAAAATTAGTGGCCAGTGTTTCAAGAATATCGCATAATATCTCTATTGCTCACACACACACACACCTATATATAGCTTCTATTTGGTAGATAAAATCACTGGCATTTTTTCGCATTGTTTAGTGTTAAGTGTTGCCCGGCAGACACTTTGGTATCCATGCCATTTATAAATAAATAACCATGCTATAGACTTCTTTAGATATCCTGTATTCGATTGAATATTATTCTTGATGATATGGAACCCTCATTGAGCTTTGAAGAATTTTTTTTTGCTTTTAACTCATTTTATTTTATGGTTTTGAAACGATCAGTCCTTGAGATTGCTAGCAGACGCCTCTGCTTCTTTTGAAAAGAATTGTGTAAGGGGAATTGAAGCCAACAGGGGAAGGATCTCAAAATTGCTACATGAGGTAGATTTACATAGAAAACAAAATCTTTATATTCTACAGTAATTGTGTATTGCATAATTTGTTAGAGCTCAGTATGATTTCTGCTTCTTTCTTACCAAATTTTCAATCCTTGCAGTCACTCATGCTCGTCACTTCCTTGAACCCTGTAAGTTTTTTGCTGTTAGTTTAATATTTTCAATCCATTGTTGCTTTTCTGTCTTGTTAATGTATATATGCCATTTTTTTAATATAGAAAATCGGCTATGACAATGCCGCAGCAGTTGCGAAAAAAGCACACAAGGAGGGAACTACTCTAAAGGTCACATTTCTCTTCCCTCTCACATTTATATGAATTTCTGAAGTATAAATATATGTATTTTGTCAAATTTCATTGCAATTAGTTACATACATGGGTTTTAGGCTTTCAGCAAGAATATAACCTTAAATCAAAGATTTTCTTTATTTATTTTTTTTGCTAAATCTTAAACAGAAGTTTTTTGGGAATCTAATCTGGAACATTTTACTGCAGGAAGCTGCTCTAAACTTGAAAGTGCTCACCTGTGAGGAGTTTGATGAACTTGTAGTGCCAGAGAAAATGATTGGTCCCTCCGACTGACCTATGAAGGGTGTACAAGTTTAAAACATGCACCCACAGCACAGGATAGAAATAAATTCCGGAATGTGATTATCCTTTACTGGAAGAGTATTATTCTTGAGGTTTTCTCCGTTGTAGAATTCATTTATCTTATTTCTGGAGATTCCAGATGTGACACTTAAAATGAGGAAACCTCCACATTTTTTGCTTTGTGCAACAAAACAGTTTAACGATAAAGGTGAATCATAGAGAAAATATTTCATGGATGAGCATATCAATTTTTTTTTTGGTATTAATTCTAGTTTCAGTTACAGCTGGTCTAATTATGTTTAAGATGCCATGCAACTGTTTGTAAATTATATCCAGAAAAGGTTTGAGTGTCCATCCAACCAAAATGTCTTCCAGCATCTCTCATTCCCGAACTGCAGACTTTGGAAAAATTGGGGTTGATTACCAAGGAGCCTGGGTGAGAACCCAATTTGTCTCCCCTCCTAGTGTGTTGTAATATCTATGTATTTTGATTTTCTAATTGATTTATGTATGAGATTTATCTATTGTTTTACATATTTCTCTTTTGACGAGAATCTATTCTGTACTAAATAATAAATATATTTGAAATCTTAAAAATAATCTTTACTATCTCTGTACGTAATGTAAAAAGTGTAAAAATGATTATCTGTGTATTATCTTTTAATATCATTGAATTAAAAAAAATAACATATATACTTGATTTAGAAAAAGAAAAAATTGAAGTAATAGTTTGAGATATATGTTTTCTATACTTTAATTATACGTAAAAAGTTTTCCTCCTTTACTCCTAAGGAGGCGAGTTATACTGTAATATGAATGAACTAATAGTCGTTCCTCTCGCATTGACATAAAATAAATTTGGTACTCTCTCCGTCCCTGAGTAGTATATATTGGATTTGGGCACGGAGACCAAGAAAATATATAAAAAATGAGTAAAAGTAAATGAAAAGTGGGTAAAGTGGTGGGACCTATCAATATTTAATAATAGATTTGAGATAATAGAGAAAAATAGTTGGTGTAATAGTGTTTTATATTATTATAGAATAGAGATAGTGGAGAAAGTAGTGATTGTAATAGTGTTTTATATTATTAAAAGTTACTATTTTTGAAATGTATAGAAATGAGAGGGACATCCCAAAATGGAAAGTGTATAGAAATGAATGGGACAGAGGGAGTAGTATACATATAGGAATGAGTATGATGGGGGGACTAGGGCTAGGGGTGATGAATGGAAAAAACAAGTAGGGACAATGAAGAAATGTTAGGGACGTTGTTGTATAATTTATAGCAGCATTCTACTCGTTCATTGCACCTGCTTCTGTTGTTCAATGTTTTTTGGTTGGCATGCTGTTCTGTGTTTCTACGAATCACATTCTTATATTAGCAGCCATCAACTTCCAACTTTCCATCCGCATTTGATAATTTCATTCATATTTCTTACTCGTTGCTGCTTCGTTTACACTTGCTACAATCGTCTAAGAATTTATCTGATATTAACATTTAATTATTCTAAATAAACAAAAAAATGTTTTTAACCTGTGAGTTGTGGTTGTGGATGGGAAAGACGAAACCAATTAATTAATGTAAAGTAAACATACCACACAGTAATTGAGTGGTTGGGTGAAAATGCAGCTTTGGAGAGAGGTGGTTGATGATACTCATGTCATGTTAGAGTGTTGGAGACAGTGACATGTTCGGGGCAGATGAAGTTAACAACATTTAGTTTGTTCCAGAAATATAAAGCAGGCGTTGATTAATCTATTCATATACCCCTACGGCCCTACCAGTTGCATTTCCTAGAGGCGGCCGTCGGGACGGCTGAGACGGGCCGTGCCGGGTTGTCCCCTCTTGATTGGGCATACTCTTTTTATTCTTAATTAATTGATATTTTTAATTATTTTATATTTAAATATAAATTATACTATTATATAAATTAGAAGTTCATACAATTTTATATTACTAAAATTCTATCATCGTCTACTTTAAATATATATTCAGATTTTTTAAATTATTTTATTTAAACTTTAATTGATTTAATTACAAACATTCAAAATAAAATCATTAATTTGGATTAAAAAGATACAATTAATTTACTCAAAGTCCGGAAGTGATGAGCCGGATCACATTTGTTACTCAAAACAGCACACACATTGACACGTCTGCCGTTTATTGTACAATAAATCTGTTGCCACCGAACTCATGAGCAAAATTCTCAACTACTCGAACCCTTTTTCACAACGTTTTTATTACCACCTAGTTTTTTTTAACATCTAATTTTATATATTAAAGATTAAGATAATCGTGAATCCATGACATAAACCCATTTCTGAAAGAATCACGCTTACACAAAATGCAAGCAAAAATTACAAGTTAAGATACAAATCAAATATTAAAAAAACAATAGAAAACAACTAAGTTATCCGGATCCTCCTCCCTAGTGTATTTCGACTACGTTTTTCTTGTGCTTCACTAGAATCAGAGACACCATAGGCATTGTGATTCTTTCTTATGTTCTCACCTCCACTTCCATCACATTTAGTGTGGCTCCCAACATTGTGCTTGATCTTCTTAAGCCATTGTTTACTGGTACTCTGATATGGTGCTTGTCCATCCTTGAGTCTTCCATGATGCATCTGGTGCAAGTTCACAACAAAAGTGGTTTTTCTTGGACGTCATCTACCTCTTTTAAGAGGCACTGCACTAAGCTCACCATTGTCAATAACACTTGGCAACTCCTTTATCTCCTTTGTCTAATCTCTTATCTCTGACTTCCTTGGCCTACAACGCTTCCGTTCAGGGCTTTGCACAATATTCATCACAGATTCACCTCCACTAACAACACTCACTTTAGAAGCACTCACAACAGAACTAGTAACCAGGTTCGGAGAAGAACCAAATGAGAGCTAACCATTAAGGTCCATTTGCTTAACATAGCAATTAGAATTCTACACGGTTGTAAGATATGCACAATATAGAGTGTCATGCAAAACTTGATGGCATATTTCACAAGTCTCAAAATCATACGGATAAAGTACGGAGACCTGGACAAGAGACTCATTTCGACTATCAAGACTAGTAAGAAGAAGAAGCGGGTCTAGAGCTAAAAACATAAATTTTCACGCAAACAACATCATCCGTGATGGTACTTAGAGTACCTAGGTTTTTCAGAGTTCTTTGATCAAACCCTTGAAGGGTACCCAGCGCACTTGCCAACATACAAACACCTTTGACCGACCAATAACAAAATGGAACCCTCTGTAGCAAAATCCATATATTCACTAATTCACCAACCCCATGGAATAAGTCTTCATTCCATGGTCTAAAGATCAATTCACATGATCCCAACTTAGAATGCAGTAACGTGCAATAAATTCTGAAAACTATTGAACTTAAACACCAAAAAACCAACATGGTATTTAAAAACATCAAGTAAACCAAAGTTACTCGGTTTATTCAAAGCCAAATTACGAAAAAAAGGAAAAATCAAGATTTTTCTTAACCAAAGCAACACAACTAAATTTTCATTTATCAAAAGCATCATCAAAAAAAAACTTTGGTGGTTTAACCAAAATAGAACCATTCTTGCTAAGATAATGAGAATTAAACTTCTGAACATCATTGTGGGTAAAGAGATTCAAGAATTTACCAGATATTAAAGTAGTTGCCTAACAAGACCTTCTGTTTTAGGACAAATCCTCTGTTCCTCAACACGCAAGCAATGCATTGAAGCCCCCACATCCAAACCTTGTTCACTTGAATTTCTCAAGGAACCCAAAAAAATCTGAGAAGAGTATTGCTCAATCATATTGGCTAGAACCGAATTAGCAAAGTACTAAGAGAAAGAAGAGAAAGGTGGATGTGGAGTGTGAAGTCTAGGGTTTGTGAGAATGGAAGCTGAGGAGATGGAGGAAAGAGGAAAAAGCGAGGGGAGGAACAAGAGTTTGTTGGGAAAAGAGCCGACTCTCATTGGGAGAAAACTCTCCTTTTGTTGTAACTCTGCTACTTTCTCTGGTTCCCAAAACAAGATGATTTCAACTTTTTCTTAGTATGAACTAGACAAATGTCGAAAAACCAAGTCTATCCTCATTCCTCCTAGTTTTCTAAACATAATAAAGTAAATTGTGAGCGAGTAAAATAAGTTTTGAAGTAAAAATTGGCTCAATTGATATCCATTTTAATAAAGTGATATCATGATAAAGTATTTGTAAATTCTGTTTATTCAATTGTGAAGGCAGAAGTCTTGATTTATTTACGATATAATGATCGTTTATGTAGTCAATACCTAATAATAATAATAAAGTTAATTGATATAATAAAGAAACAATACTTATACACTAACAATAACAAGGAAAAAGAGAATCTAAAAGTCATTGTAGAAAACTTTTTTGTTAATGTACCTCAAGTTTATAATATTTGGAAACCTATTTAAAATCTAACAGTATAGGATGCAAATATCTAGTAAAAATATATGTATGTGCAAATTTGTAAGTGATTTAGTGATTTGGATCAATCACTTTCTAACAAAAAAGAATCGATCAATATTTATCGTTAACGTTATCTAAGAAAACAATATAATTATAAAATCAATACTCTACGACTTAGCTTTGCATAAAAAATATTATTATCTCCGTCTCATGCGTGCTGATTCCTCTCTCTCAAATGTTAACAATTGGATGGGACGGAGGGAGTATAAAATAATATTTTGACATAATCTTCATATTAATACGGTTGGATCGTTAAAAATATTCATTAAATACAATTATAGACTACATTAATAAATTTTTTTATAGTTACCTTTAGAAACTCCATATCCCAATAACAGTTATGATAATTTTCCATATTATATCAATAATATGTTAAAACATTTGACTTTAGTTTCATTCCTATTAAAAATATAAAAACATAAATACAAGTGAAAATGAAACTATCTCCACTTTTTTTTGTCTAGTTTAATTGTCTCTTTTAAAATTAAAAATAAATCGTCGTATATTAACCTCTTATTTTTTTTTTTTTGCCAAAAAAAGAGAGGATTTATTACTTCAAATCATTACATAAGGTAGAGAAAAATTCCGGATGGATACTTTCTCTAGTCCATTTACGATCAGCTAAAGAAGAGCTATAACTCACTAGATAGTGAGCTACGCTATTCGCAGACCGTTTAACAAATCTTAACATCACGTTTTTATCTTGTAGCTCCACTAGAAGGTGCCTGCAATCATCCACCAAGCGTCCTAGATAAGAAAAAGTAGTATAAGAACTACGGATCCACTGCACCCCTGCCAAACAATCTGTTTCCACTATTACATCATTCCATTGCTTCGACTTTACCCAACTCAAGGCTTCTCGAATGCCCATGGCCTCTGCTATTTCCGGACTTACACTGCCTTGATAACAGGAAGACATGGCTTCAACTAACTGCCCATTATGATCCCGTATGACTTAAGCATGACTGAATCTATTAGTGCTACCAAAGAGAGCTGCATCAGTGTTGATTTTAACCTTGTTATATGCTGAAGCTTGTCAGAAACTATCTCCACTTTTTAAATATGCATAAGTCACACATTCCTATATTATCATCATATACTTCTATCACTTTACTAGAATTAGAATAATGAAATTGTTGATATCAAATTTCCATACATCTTCTGTATACTTTTAAGAAATTGAATTGTACTTCTATCTAGTGCATAGCAAAATGAAAAAGGAAAAAAAAGGGGATGAGCGTTGGGACAAGATCCGTTAGTAGATCCGAAATAGACATTAGTTAAACTTACATCACACGTGCGAGTCTTTTCCTTTATTGTCCGTGCCCCTTGTTCTTTATATTTTCTTCACATCTTGCTTCCCTCCACTTTACTCCATTGTACATACCACAACAACAGTTAGCACCCCCTCTTCCTCTTCTTTTAACAAAAGATCATCCACACACATATGCATACATTATACATACAAAATAGAGGCGAGATGAAGACTTAAACAAATGCAAAATATCAGATTAAACTAAACATTATTTCTTATTGAGGTTAGTGCAAATCCTTCTCTCTCTTTGTCTTTATTTGTTCAAATTTCCAGTTTTTCTATTATTTTAACCATCGTTTCAGTTTAATTGCCACCCCCACCAAAATTTAAGCTATTTAATTACCAGAAATTTAAAATGAATGTTCCTTGTTTATTCTATCAGTTGCAAGATGTGAAAATATTATCTTCAATCTGTTATTAGAGGTTTACTGTGATTCTTTGATTGCCAAAATGGTGTTGTGATGTGTATAGAAAAAGTAAGGAGCTTGTTGAGTATATGATCTCTCTAGTTTGTGTGAAAACATTCAGTGATGCTATTGTGAAACATGGGTCGCCATACCCATGAGTCCAAGACTCTGACCTATAATTTTTAATTTTAAGTTATGGCATGAAACTGACTGCTATTGTCAAACTGATTGTTTTGTAGAAATAGGCACAATGAGATTGTTATTGTCATAAAAGGGATAGAAAGTTTCCTTCAGAGTTCAGATTCAACTCTTGTATACTCCTTCCGCTTGTGTTAAAAATTATAATTTTTTAAGTTGGGTGATTGCTGTTTTTGTTTGTTTTTTGGTCCGAGTAACTTTGAGAAGGTTATAGGGACTTTTTATGCTTAAGCAGTGCTCCTTGAGTATTATTTCCTCGTAAAGTCAGATTGCTTTTGCTGTGTCAACATGTCTTTAATCTTAAAATTTAACAAAATTCCTTGTGTTTTAGTTTTAGAAGATTTGACAAATTGACAGAAGATTAATGTCTTCTTAATGAATTAGAAATTTTGTAATTTTTATAATACTCAACTGACATTCATTTTATGCAGCTTCATTTGGGTGTTGCTGGAAAATGGAGTCTTGCGACTGCTTTGAGACACAGTGGCCTGCAGATGACCTTCTTGTAAAATATCAGTATATTTCAGACTTCTTTATTTCCTTTGCATATTTTTCTATCCCCTTGGAGCTTATTTATTTTGTCCAGAAAACAGCATTCTTTCCGTATAGATGGGTTCTAGTGCTGTTTGGTGCATTCATTGTATTGTGTGGAGCAACCCATTTTATAAGTTTGTGGACATATTCAATGCATTCTAAAACTGTAGTAATAGTGATGACTGTGGCAAAAATGTCTACCGCTTTCGTGTCATGCGTAACAGCTTTGACGCTTGTGCATATTATCCCCGATTTGTTAAGTGTCAAAAAGCGTGAAATGTTTTTGAGGAAAAAGGCCGAAGCTCTTGACTGGGAGAGGGGCCTAATCATTAAGCAAGAAGAAACCGGAAGACATGTCAGAATGCTAACGCATGAGATTAGAAGCACTCTTGACAGAAACACTATACTAAAGACTACCCTCGTTGAGCTTGGCAGGACTCTAGATCTTGAGGAATGTGTGCTGTGGATGCCATCACAAAGGGGTTCCAGTTTACAACTTTCGTACTCCCTAAACAATCTGATTCCCTTTGGCTCAACTCTACCAATTAATCTTCCTATAGTAAATGAAGTCTTCAACAGTGCTGATGCGATACGAATCCCACATACATGCCCATTGGTAGGGATCAAAACACATGTCGGAACATACGTTCCACCTGAGGTTGTGGCTGTTCGTGTACCTCTTTTACATCTTTCAGATTTTGAAGTTAATGATTGGCCTGAAATTCCTGCAAAACGTTATGCTGTGATGGTCTTGATTCTTCCTCTGAATGGAGTAAGAAAGTGGCGCGACCATGAATTGGAACTCGTAGAAGTGGTTGCTGATCAGGTATGTGTTGTCTACTTCCTTTCGTTACTGCAGCTAGATGTACATGTCGTCTTTGTTAACTCAACTGTGTTGCATGTTATTCTTTTAAATCAACTAATTTTGGCTATTAATATGTCCTTTCTGCGCAATATCTCCAATTGTACTTGTAAATATTGTTCTGTTTTCTATAGTCTTTGCTACAACTTATGGGAAAACACCAGGTAGTCATTAAAGTATATTTCTTTAATTTTGTAAGCTATAATCTGCCTGGATAATTCAAATGATAGTGTCTCTCTTATAAAATTTTAATTTAAAAAAATGACAGAAGTTGCACGTGTTGAGGGACATAAATTTTGTTAACTCGAATTACAATCTTAAACTTCTTACCTTTTCAAGTTCAACTTATTAAAAGTCAGTACAAGTCATAAGTTATTACTCAATAAACAGGTCAAATTAGTGTTTATACCAAACAAGCCCAAGTCTCTTAATAGAATTGTTTGAATGAATCCTACCAATTCCAAAGAGAAGTTGTGACGATCTTAAGACCCTATATAAATATAGATGGTTCAGGTACCATCTTAAACTACAGACTCTACAAAAACCTGGATGATTTACCGATATGATTCACCATAAGTTGGTAAAAAGAAATGATTCGCTGTAGAATGGAACATAATATGAGTTTTTTTAAAAACAATTATACGTTTCACTGGCTTGTAGTTTAAGCTAGATTAGTTTGTGTATGAACACAAAGACCATATGTATCTACATTGAATATAAAAGCTACTATTCAGAAAAAGCAAATCTTTTCGACCAAGAACGCTTGGTAATTAATTAAAGAATATATATTAATTCAAGATTTCAAAAAGAACACCGTTGTCTTGATTATATATATTTCAATATAATAAGAGATGTTGAGAAACTAATAATAAGGTCAATATACTCATGATAATTAACATTCCTTTCAAAAAATTAATCTAGCTTCTTAAGACGTCAAATGGTATTTTATATTATTTTGCTAGGTGTTCTCGTGGGGGAAGTAGGAAAGTCTTTGGTGGTGTACCGGCAAAGGAGAAGAGAAAAAAATAAAGAGAAACTCTGTGATGGACTTGGAGCAACTAATAGTGCTAGAAACAAGTAAAAATTAGAATGTTAAGCTAGTTTCTGGTTGTGTAGTAATAGCATTATCGAAGTGAAAGCTATGCTCTATTTGTTACAAGTAGTTGAACTTAACTATATGAGTTTAAATAGATTTTTCTTTCTTATTTGTAGATTTTCTTTTTGTATATCTTTATTAATATGTCTTTCTTCCTTTCTAAATCTATAGCTAAATTTTTAAAGTCGGGAATAGTGGCATGAGATTCATCAAATCAGACCTGTTTCACAAGTATGGAAGACCATGGTTAAGGATTACATGTAGTTTTCATTACCACTTACTTCTTTACCTGGCAGTGAATTTTGGGAGAAAAATAAATTCTATAGCAAACAAGTAGCATGTCCAATATGGAACGAGAAATTACCATTTTTTTGTTGTCTCTTAAGTTTGGAATATATTCAAATGTGGCAGAGTCTACCCCCCTTCACCCAGGCTTTGTATATGATCTATTTCACATCACTCAGCTTAAGCCTCTTTCATCATATTCAAACAAGTACCTCAATGTGAAACATAACCAGAAAATTATGCTTTCTATTTCTGCTTAAGCAAGAAGCATCCCATTCACAGATATGTTTCCTCATGGGAAGCCAAAGTAGTCAAGAAAATGTGCTCCCTCTCATAAGCGCTGATCCTTACATAGGCTACCTTACAGCCCAAGAGGACATTTATGGCTTATAGGTCCTATCAAATTTTTAAATATAGCTCTACACAAACACATGTGAATAAACAATTTATTTTCCTCATTTTTGTTTTAAACCAATCCTTGTGTTCCTTTCTGACTTGGATATGCATTGTCAATTATGTGGTCTGAATCTTGTAAATAGCCATAAAACTTGCTACAATTAGATAAAGCTATGTCTTTGACATCTCATCCGCCCTCCCCCTCCCTCTTCCCTAAAAGGCAATCTCTATAGTTCAGTAAAAAGAAGAAAAAAAGTTATCCACAGTAAACAACGTTGATTCTATGTATATACTCGTGCTCAGTCTGCCATACTCTTTTCACAGGTTGCTGTCGCTCTTTCACATGCTGCAATTCTGGAAGAATCTATGCGGGCACGTGATCAGCTCATGGAGCAGAATGTTGCTCTTGATTTAGCTCGCCAAGAGGCAGAGATGGCTATTCGTGCTCGTAATGATTTTCTAGCTGTGATGAACCATGAGATGGGGACACCTATGCATGCAGTTATCACCTTATCTTCACTTCTACTTGAAACAGAATTAACCCCAGATCAAAGAATGATGATAGAGACCGTACTGAAGAGCGGCAATCTACTGGCAGCACTCATAAATGATGTTCTGGATCTTTCAAGACTTGAAGATGGTAGCCTAGAATTAGATAATAAAATTTTCAATCTTCATGACGTATTTAGAGAGGTAAAACTCAAAACGGATAGTTTAAGGTGAATAAATATTACTACTATATGCCTTCACGATGCGATCAATATATTTCATTTGTGTGCAGAGCATGAATCTTATAAATCCTGTTGCTTCAGTAAAGAACTTGTCAACAAACTTGACATTGGGTATGGATTTACCTGTCCATGCTGTTGGTGATGATAAATGGCTTATGCAAACTATTTTGAATATCGTGGGAAATGCTGTGAAGTTCACAAAGGAAGGTTATATTTCAGTCGAAGCTTCTGTTGCAAAGCCGGAGTACTACAAATACTTGGGGAATCCGGAATTCTGCCCTGTGTCAAGTGATAGCCATTTCTACTTACTAGTGCAGGTCAGGAATTTTTATCATAGTATTTTTCTTCGTTATATGTTTATGCAATAAGAATTGCTCTTTACCTCACCCTGGTAAAAAAGAAAGAGTTAAAATCAGGAGAAGCTGTAATATAATAGGTGTATCAATTTTCATTACCCCTTACGTGATCAGATTTATTTTTCCCTCGTAGATGCTTCATATTAATTGACAATCATTTTATATCTCTCTATCTGCAGGTGAAGGATTCCGGTTGTGGAATCACTCCTCAAGATCTTCCGCTCCTTTTCACCAAATTTCTAGAGTCTGAAAATGTGTCAGCTCGAAGCAATACTGGCACCGGACTTGGCCTTGCCATTTGCAGAAGGTAAGCGTTAGGCTATGTTTGTTTAGGGTGATTATAGTCCAAGGATTATAATCCATACAAGGTAGTCCTATTTCTGTTATCCTTGGATCAAAATTGTCTTTAAAAAAAAGAACTAATTTCAAATTCCCATGTTTTTTCTGGTCACCTTATGGGATAAAACTGTTTTATAAATAATCCCCAAGTTCTAACAAGTTTTTTTTTCCTATTAATCCTTTAAATCCCTGGGAATATATTCCCAGGTAGATCTGGACAAAACAAAGATTTAAACAAACATAGAATAGGAGTTGATTGGTCGCAAGAGGATTTGTTTTAATACATTGCTATGACCTAACCTCTTGTCATATACAATTGCTTCGATAGTTGTCTGTATTCCTCTCATTCTGCCATGGTATTCTTTAGGTTTGTGAATCTCATGGGAGGCCACATTTGGATCGAGAGCGAGGGCCTAGGCAAAGGTAGCAAAGTTGCATTTATTGTGAGACTTGGACTAGGTAATAGCGCAAGTGAACCAACAATCCAACAAGCAGTGATGCAAGGTAGAGCTCACAGAGGTAGCGGTGATCTAATCGGACATAGACTTTTTACGAGAGATGATTATATAGCTACTTACATTCCACGGAACCAAAGAAGCTTTTAAGTCACAGCTGGTACTCTGTGGAATCAGATAATGTAGGTTTTAAGTTTTCAGATCCACTTTTGACTTTTAAGTGATGATTATTAATGGATTTTAGCAGCCATGCTATTGTTTTAAGAATATAGATTGTCACAACTCCACATCCCTGACAAACATGCACGATAATATGCATTATCACATGTCCCCTCCAAAATACGTACAGTACAATTGTTCAATTTTTAAGCTACTTATAGTAGCCTCAAAATTAATCATATTCTGAAAAAAAAAATCACAAAATCTCTCTACTCCAAACAATGTATGGAAGTTACACTCAACCAGTTTCAACCTATCTATACTGAATTTTACGCTAAAGGAACCTTTTTCGTAATACAAAGACTATGAACTATTTTAGTACTTTTTAAAGTACAAAATCACTTAAATCATCAGGAAACACAAAACTGAAATTGTTTTAGTTCAAGTTAAGATATGATGTTGTGTTTCACAATAAATTTGGCTACTGTACCCAATTTGATGTAACTTTCTTTTTCTGCGCTAAATTTGATGTAATTTTTTAGAACACAAAAATTTCGATATTTAAGTTGCAGCGTCTCCAAAATGGTGCAGACTTTTAAAGTTGGATTTTTAAAATTTTATCTTTACACTAAAATGAAACTAAATGTAAATTGATTGAGATAGTTGGAAATGGAAATGATCCAAGCTCAAAAAAGACTCAATAAAACAATAAACAATCCCTCAGATTTGACACACCATAGTCCAAGGCTACATTGATAGTACTCATCCAGTCTTCTATAGGAACACAGACTGCATACATTTTTTCTAGAGCAATTTCATTTGTACGTATACAACTGGTTCGTCATTTACCAAATCCTAAATTCACACAAGTCTTCTTTAATTTCATTTGTTTTTTGCAAGAGGATCATAGGGAGGCAAGGTTATCTGAAAGAGTAATCTACAAAGTTCCAACCAAGTTAAGATCTATGAAATGCCAAAGGCCAAATCAAATTCCCACCAAGAACATCACAAAAATTGAACATACTACATAGGGCAAACAGGCGTTTGCTCTTTAAAAAAATTAAAATGTCTTTCAGCTTTCGTTCAGTATACTCCCAACCAACATTTTTTAACACAGAAGAAAAGTAAGTGATGAATGTGCTTGCAATTTTCAAGAGTAATAGCAGACAGCATAATCTATACACAAGAATGGATGGCAGATAAATATATAAAAACAGTCTCAAACAGAGTATTAAGATTATAATTAAGATTCCATCTCAATATAGCCAACATTTTAAACATGAAAAAACAAAAACATAGAACCATGCTGGTCAAAAACACTAGCTAAACAAGTACTGATACTGAATTCCCCTTCAAGCTACGACAGGGAGTTCCTTACTTCTTTGATTTCTTAGATGGCCTGAACACAAACAGAAGTTAGTTTAGAAACACTTGCTGCATACAATGCAATTCACCAAATTACGACAATAAAATACAATGAAACACTTACTGAGTTTGAGCTGGAGCAGCTGCTGCAGGCTCTTGTGGTGCTTTCTCTCCAGGCCCCTGTACATAAACACAAAATTAACATACCAAAATCTCTAACTGTAGGATTCAGCTTCAGTCTACACATAATAAATTCAGAGGACACTCAATTTAATTGTTCAAAGTCAAGGTTGGAGCATCATTTTGATTACCTGGGCAAGGCGTTCCTCCCTCCTAGCATGCTTCCTTTCCCTACTTGCCTTGTTCTTTGCTCTCTTGGCCTCAAACTGGTCAGAGAGTGTCTTTTCACGAGCCTTCTCAGCCTTGGATTTGTGGATGCTCTCCATCAGTACTCTCTTATTCTTGTAGACATTACCCTTCACTTTCATGTACATATCATGGTACATGTGTTTATCGATCTTCTTTGCTTCACGGTACTTGCGGAGAAGGCGCCTGAGCACTCTCATCCTGCGCATCCAGAGCACTTTTGTGGGCAACCTAGCCTCCCTGGTTCCCCTTCGCTTACCTATTTTCAGTATAAGAGCATCCAGCTATAAGTAAACAAAGATTTCAACTTTGATAGTCATGCAAAAGTTATCCAAAAAATAATTTTACAACTCCACAAAGTTTTCAAATCTATAGAAAACATTGACAAACAATTCAAAAGAGAGACTAATACAGCTTGCAATATGCATTTAACACTAAAAGAGAAGAGCAAGAGGTGACAAAATTTGTTCCTAAATGAAATGGCTTTATGAACAATCAAGGCATTTTGATCCATTGTGCAACCGATACATATACCCTAACATTTTCCAAACTTAAAGATTTATATATAAAGAAATTTAAAAAACAGAATCTGGAATAAGATTAAATGCTTCAGAAGACACTACTTTAACTCATGCAATTTCTTGCAACCTAATGGCTCTTACAATGTTTACAAAACATAAATTCCAATTGCACCTAACTAAATGCTTTATAAATATGATTTTTTTTGTTGTCTATGTTACACACATAAATTACAGGGTAATTACAGTAATGTAATGTGCTATATTTCATTTATATATATTTTCAAAAACATGTTCGAAGTATCCAAAATTAATTAAAGCGTACCATATCCAGCATGACGACCCTTCCTCTTTGCTTCCTTCATCCTACGTGCACGGGAACGAGAGTGAATCTTGGTCGGCTTCCTAATGATAAACCCATCCTTCACTAGCTTGCGGATGTTCTGGCCTGCTCATCAGAAACAAACAAAAACAAATGAACTCCAGCATCTTATACATCATATGACAATGATATTAAGTGAAATAACAATTTAAACAAATAAACCGCAAATCATCCTAAACCAAAACTAAGTTGCCAGCTTCACCAATTCATACATTCAGAGTAACATTTTTATTCAACAAAATAGACCGTAATACAAATCCCAAGACATACATTTATCTTCATTCATTTCCGTAGAAGTAGTGTAATGGACTGTAATACTGCTTTCATAATAATACTACAAATAACATAATACTTCATTTTGTATTTTCAGCAATCAATTGAGTGAACAATATACTTTTCTACCTATAAAATGATTAATAAAACCGTAAATAAACTAGCAAACAAATTGTTAATTAGTCGAGAAAACAATTTTATACTATCAATATTGTATACTAGATAATCATTACATCACTGCCTCACTGGAAATCAATTAAATCCCAAACTATGCACAGATCTTTAAAACAGATACACACACACACACACAAGTATCACATACAAACACAATCAAAATGGCATAATCAAATCATATTAAAGCAAACACAACAATAGTATAAGGAACTACAAGGAATGGAACATAAGAAAAAAGTATAATAAAATTAAATTAAAGAGAGAGAGAGAGAGATAGAGAGAGAGAGAGAGAGAGACACAGTGGGAGAGAGATAAAGAGAGAGAGAGATAGAGAGAGAGAGAGAGAGAGAGAGAGAGGCATACGAGAATTAGCCATGGAGATCTCATTGCTTTCGTTTGGATCGAGCCAAACCTTTCCCTTTCCGCACTTGAGAACGCTGGAGGCAAGGCGCTTCTGCAATTTCAGCGACACCATCTTCTTTTCTTCTTCTTCTTCTCCGCAGCTGCGCTAACAAACTGAAGATATTGGAGAGGCTAGGGTTTCACTTTATATTTCGCCTTCTTAATGTTTTCTGGGCCTAGGGTTTAATATTTCATTTTGGGCTTTTGTCTGATCCAAATCAAATGTAGTATCACTGATTACTAGTAGCCCAAGTGCCCAAATAAGCCAGAACTTTTGTTTTTAGTGATTTTTGTTAGAAAAAGCAGGTAGTATTTAAACCTTTTTATATCTTTTCTTTCCGGTTTTTTCCAAAAAAAATTAAAAATCAACTTATAGTTTTTTCAAGATTTTGTCAAATTTTTAAGTTTAATTTATCACATTAATAAAGAGTCTGTGCAAGTTATTATATTATATTATATCCTATATATAATTGGTATAAGGGAATTTAGATGGTTTGGTCGTCAGGGCTAAGACAAATAATAAGGACAAATAAAAAAAAACCAACAAGTTTTAATTTAAAAATAAATAAATATCCGTGATATTTTTAGAAGTGTTTTAATTATATTAATTTTATTTGTTAAAAAAATACGTTTGCATGTTAAAATATGTGACCTTTTTAAGTAATTAAAAATATTAAAATAGATTTTAAAATAAATAAGTAAGGATTGCACCTGATATTTTTGGAAAAGAGATATGATATTTTTTGAAAAGAGACATTTTAGTGAAAACAAATATAAAAATTAATATGTTTTATTTAAAGGTAATTGCCTGTGATATTTTTGGAAAATAAGTAGATTTTTTTACAAAAAATGTTTTAATTATAAAATGCAATCAATTAATTACTTATTTTATATTATTTTAACATGTGTTAAAGAAAAAGTTATCTAAATTATTAAATTATCACAAAAATAAATAAATTATAACCTAAATTCAACAATATTTAATTTTTTCAAGAAATTGTTTGACAATAATTACAGATGACATATACACATTGTAAAAAAACCTAAAAAATCAGCCCAAAATACAATTAAAAAAATATAAAATATTATAAAATAAATTATTACAATTTAAATTTAATAATAAAACAAATTCATTTATAATTACAAATTAATATTAATAAAAACCAAACTTTACAAATTAATATTAATAAAAAAATCATTTTTAATTATTACAACATACCAAACTATAATTTAAAATTATACATATATAGTACAAAACAATTTAAGAAAAAAGTAAAATTAAATAATAAATAAATATACCAAAATACCAGCAATTAATGCTAAAATATTAATACTAAGTATAAATAAATACCATAAACTTATGTTAAAATAATACAAAAAACTCCCGTGCTTCACACGGGTATAAACCTAGTATACTTAAATGTCAACCTTTTTAATTTGTCAAAAACCGATAATTTTTTATAATTTAAAAATTAAAATTAAACAAAAGTAATTAATTACTTGAACTCCTGAGTCCTGAGTTTAGTTCCCTAAAACAAAAGAGGTTAAAGTTAAACTGACATGAAGCCAGTACAGTAACTATTTCTTTCATGTAGATTGTAGACCAAAGCTATAACAAAAAATTGTTCATACTTTACTTTTACTGTGTTACCGGGGTTATTTTCTTTTTGTTTGCAGGCACTGGCAGTCATCAATTCACGGTGCTTCCAGGTATGTGATATTTGAGCTCCCTTTTAATTATTTTTCAAGCATTTTCCGTATTTATAATTACTTTGCAATTTGCATTAACACATGTGATATGCTCATAGTGATAGAGCTTTGATAGAAGTGTGTGTGCCTGTCTTTTGCATGTGTGTGTCTTCTGTCATTTAACAGAACACTGCCTTTGCAGCAAACTAGTAATTTATCTTACATGAACTACTGTTGTTATACCAGAAACTTGAAGATAGTAAGTCTAAGCATGTTACATAATTTCTACATATATTTGATCAAACACGACATTAGATTTTAAAACAAAGGCTTCTGATAAACTACAACAAGAGGTGTATTCACCACATGATGTCCATCTCTCCATATCAGTTTACCCTCTTCCGATAACATACTCCCCGCTGACACTCCCATCTTCTTACCTGAAATTCGAACTGTATAAATTTGTTTCTCACCTTTCTTCGTAAATCTCATCTTAGGCGGATCAACACTCACATTCACATGTTTCGGATCAATAACTTCGGCTATGTAACTGGAGGCATTCTCGCTAACATGTGTTACTGTTCGTCTCACGACAACTTCAAATGTTGACGATTCAGATTCTTCGAAAGCAACAACAATTGCCGGGTAATTCAAATCCCAAGGCTTCTGTTTCGTGCCTTTACACCTTAATGATCGTCGAGCGATTAAACGTATCTCTTGGCGGCTATAATTTGACGAACATAAGAAATTCAAATAGTCGGTACTTGTTAGATCATAAACTAATCCTGGATCAATGGCTTTGTCAGGGTCCACATGTCCAGCACCCATGTCCCATATTGTTGACTCATTGTACGCTTTCTCATCCTTTATAGGCTTTCCGTCGGAGTCCATTGTGTATGCCGTTGTCATGATCGCTGATTTGACCATTGCTGGTGACCAATCAGGATGAGCTCCTTTGAGTAATGCAACAAGACCTGACACATGTGGGCACGACATTGATGTCCCTGATAAAATGTTAAAATCAGTGTGACGCGTGTCGATGGCTAATTCTGTAGGTGGCGTGTTGTCAGGCCATGCAGCAAGGATGTTGACGCCTGGCGCGATTATATCCGGTTTCAAAACATAAATTGATTCAGCATTAGGTCCCCTAGCTGAAAATGACGCCACGACAGGTGCTGGTTTCACTCCTACTTGAGTCCCATGGAAAACTATACTAGCTCTAGGATTTTTATTGAGTTTAACATATGATCGGAGCTTATCACCGGCTGATGCGGTAACCGATAAACCTGGAATGATATGAGCATCGGCAACTAATCCTTCTCCGGTTGTTGCCAAGTTGGCAACTACAAGTCCAATTCCACCTGCACTTTTCACGGTTTCACCTTTCATGGCGCGTGATGATGTTCCACCTCGATCGCAAATCACAATTTTGCCCCTAACCAAATTACTATCCAAAGACTTTGGCATACAAACTCCTCCAGAAAAATTACTGAACCCTTCTTTACGAATAAAAGCATGTCCCGCGTAAATAATTGGTGTATATGGCAGATCCTTACCTGAATATATTGTGGCGCCAGTGAAAATTTCGCCATTCTCCAGCTTCAAATCGGCTGGAAAGTTCCTATCAATAGTGCTAGCACCAACGGTTATGATCCATGGAGCAACGTTGGCAGCCGATTGTGAAACAGGTCCTTCATTACCAGCAGAAGCAGATATTATAATTCCTTTCTCCATCGCTCCGTACGATCCAATCGCGATCGGGTCAAGATGGTATGGAAGTGTTCCACCGCCAACCGACAACGAAATTATATTGACACCATCATCAACAGCTGCATCAAACGCCGCGAGAATATCTGCATCAGAACAACCTTTCTTCCAACATATTTTGTATGCTGCTATTCTGGCTTTCGGAGCAACACCAATGGCAACACCGGCTGCGAGAGTGAGGAAAGAGGCGTTACTAACTTTTCTGCCAGCAGCGATGGAGGCCGTATGTGTACCATGGCCTTGTGTGTCTCTAGGCGATTTAAGTTCGCCACTGATGTTCACTTCTTTCATTCTCATACTAGCTTCATAAGCTGCTCTAAAATATCTTGCTCCAATTAATTTTTTGTTGCAGAGGTTTTTCCTGAATTTTTCACCTTCAACGCATTCGCCCTTCCAACGTGTGGGAATAGGAGGAAGGTCTTTATCATGGAAACTACGGCGTTCTGGCCAGATGCCGGTATCGAATATTCCGATTATGACATCTGAACCGGAGTCAGATTCAGTAATTAAACCTGAGGGATTTTTTCCTTCAAGCCCGAGAAATATGGGAGAGCGAGTGGTTTGGATTTGGCGGAGTTGATCGGGTATGACAGCTAGAATTCCGGGCTGGGTTTTCAGCTGATGGGCTTGTTGGGTGGTAAGGGTAGTAGAAAAACCATGGAAAACTGTTTTATATATATGGAAAAAATCTTGATTATCGAAAAACTCTTCAGAATCCTTCCTTAGTTGAGAAGAATCAAGTGTTTGAAGAGTGGATTTATACCAGTTTTCAACATTAGAAAAATCAGAGGGCTTCAAGTCATTTTGGACTCTGACTATGTAAGTTTGAGATTGAGCTAGAATGGATGGGAGTTGAAGGAAAAGTGAGAGAAGAGACCAAAAGAAATGACCCATCTTTTGTGTTTCTGATTGTGGTTTATAGAATAGAGAAGGCTAGAAGATTTATAGTGGATTGTATGGTGAATCTTGGGACAAAAAAGACAAAATGGCAAGACAATTAGATTGCAGAGGGTACACAGCTATACAACAAGGGAAAAAGAAAAGGAAAGAGGCTAATATATTCAAGTTGATGATTTCACCATGGTTGCCGTTTTTCTCGGAATTTATGGGGCGGCCAAAGGAGGCTAAATTTGGTAAAGCCGTAGGCAGTAACACGATTTGTGTGTGAACCTTTGAATTTGTGTGAGCTTAAAACTGGGGTATTGGAGTTATTTGTAAAGAGAAGACACAAGTATATATGTAATAGTAGTTGTGTACAGTCCTAGTTGAGTTGGATTCTTGGAGGATCACGACATGCATCCTATTTTTAGATCATCTCTGCTGTTTAATTCTTGGAGTTTTGCTGCAGTTTCGTCAATAGTATCCATTGCTGCATTCAATGCTCACGTTTGCTTAGACTTTTGATCACTAGTGGAAGCTTTGTATTCAATATAATTTATTCATTTTACTAATTATAAATTTTACATAAAAACTATTTTATAACAAATTCTACATTAAAATTTTATTATCGTAATTTTTTTTGTCAAAATATTATCGTAATTTTGCCCCGTCGTAGTATTTTTGTGAAGCTGATTATCGTGCCGCTATCAATACCCCGCAAACAATCAAGGCCCGACTCCATTGATTAATAAATGTCTCTTTCTGAAGTTAGTTACCTGGCTTATGTTTTGACTTGGCAGGTTTTCAGGACACTAGTTATGATGTACTACTAACCTTCCCATTCGATAACTTTGAAACTGGACTTGAATCAGAAACTATAGATAGGTGCTTGATGCGTTATATAAACGTTTCTTGTAGTTTATCCTCTATTCCTGTGCTTTCCTTTCCTGCCTCGAAGACCTGCCAGAGGCCCAATGTAAACTATCAGGGTTGCCTGTTTTTAAGCTAGTGTTCGTTATTACATTAGCGTAATACAGTGGCGTGTTGAACTTCATTATAATTCTGTGGCATCTTAGATACGTGAAATATTTGGTGTAAGAAATATTAGCGGTCAGTGTTTCAAGAATATCGCATAATATTATTTAGTAAAAGAAAACATCGCATAATGTCTCAATAATGCTCACATATAGCTTCTATTCGGTAGATATAATCACTTGCATTTTTTTGCATTGTTTAGTGTTGCCCAGCAGACATTTTGGTATCCATGCCATTTATAAATAACCATGTCATAGATTTCTTTGGATATCCTGTATACAATTGAATACAATATTTTTATTGATGATATGGAACCCTCATTGAGCTCTGGAGAATCTTTTTGCTTTTAACTCAATTCATTTTATGGTTTTGAAACATTGATCAGTCCTTGAGATTGCTAGCGGACGCCTCTGCTTCTTTTGAAAAGAATTGTGCAAGGGGAATTGAAGCCAACATGGGAAGGATCTCAAAATTTCCATATGAGTGTTGATACAAGATATAAATCCGATCCCGTATGGGTATCGGCCCATATTAAATAAGCCCGATAACGAAAAGTATCGTATATGAGGAAATTCACTACAACTAGATGTCTTGCTCCTAAAAAATAGGAGTATTGTTCAAACTAGAATTCTACGCAGAAAAGGTAGTAGATCCTAATAGAACTACGTGTAGACTTGATTCTCTATAAATATAGAGATACGTAAGCACCTTGAGGGGATCGGACACCCAAGATTCTAGAGGCTCTGTCTTAGAATAAACTCTCAAGCTCAGTCTAAAACTCCCAAAAAACCCTAACCTCCTCCATTGGCGGCCATTAATATATGTCAAAGCTCTATGCGAATACCTGTAACGATGATGCCCCGTCCGTGACGAAAATCGGCATCAACATTTGGCGCCGTATGTGGGAATCGTGTAGAGAAAAGTATTAACTTTCAAAATTTCCTATGGTTCGCTATAAGAGGATGGACAAGAAATTCTTGAATTTATTAGCCAGGATTCACAGGGAAGTAATAGAAACTAATAAGATAGTTGTCCGGTCGAAGGAGTCGAGGTAGCAAGAAGTAATGTTTATTCACTGGCCAAATTCCAAAGCTCGGCAAGGGACCAAACAAAAAAGGCATAATGGATGATGACCCCGCATCACTTTGTGTTTACTCCTTGCTAGCATCACATGGCATGATTACATAATGAAAAGATAAGCAACACTCTTCTTTTATTTTTATTACAAGTCATGTCATGTTTGTCCATCAATTATGTTATGCCATTAGATTTGTTAAACCAACAACCTACCGCGCGTTTTCTCAAGCTTTAACGTACATATATTTAAATATATGTTATATTAATATTAACCATCATGCTGTTTTCATTATCTCTTGACTATTTTCCCGAGGCTAGCATAAAAAGAAGGCTTTAAGGTTGTATTATAGGTCCTGAATGTTCAACAATCAGTTTGAATCTTTTCAGGATAACTTACAAGTTGATGGTCGATCAAAAAACTTCTTAAAAATCACGAAACTCTATGGAATCATTGGATTCGCTTAGCAAAACATAATGAGAACCACAACACAAAACAAACTGGTTTTTTCTAATAAACTCAGATTGAAGATAAAGCAAGGAGTCCGTAAACTGCAGAATGAAGAAGGAAACATCTTATATAAAAAAAACTTGGAGCTGAGAAACCAAGTGCGACTTCAGCCAGAACTGAAGAAAATTAATGCAGGAACGGTACAGAGGGAAAATGTATGCCCATTGCTGCAGCTAAAGTGGCACTGCAGATTTTGTTAAAAGCAAAACAAACATCATCTGAAAATGAGAACGTCGGCTGAATCTACAGGAACAATTTGGGCTTTATGTTTTATTACTCTGTTAGCGACTTCATAAAGGCAAGCCAGTTTAATAATCAACTTTTCACCAATAAAGGATGAGCAAAGAGCTTTTACAACTATCAGAGAACAAAACTGGTGCAGTGGTGCTGCTAGTGAATTACCAATGAAGAGTGATAATATTTTATCAACTAAAAGTTGAGGTCCTGCTACATGTGAGGGATCAGAATGATGATGATGTCTAGGGAGAAACATACCACTATACAAAGAATGGGCCATTGACAAATGAGAAGAACATATTAAGCTTCAAATACCGTTCAAACAGACTGGGAAAAAAATAACTATGTCTGAATGTCCAAGAAATAATTGGTATCCAAAACTTTGGTTTCCATTCAGCAAAGACCTGGCCCTCCCATTTTGTATGCTATCAACATCAGCGACATGCTCCAAGCCTCAACTAGCTAAGGCTGTTCTGTAATGGAGACTGGCTACCTGTTTCAACACATGGTGTTCGCTGTCATAAGATTACTTCCATGCTGTAACGACTGGAGAGAATCTGGATTCATATTTTTGACAACTCAGTGGCAGGAATAAATATAAGCGTGCTCCACGCACCAAAATACAGAATGGATTAAAGTAGTTCTCGCAACCAATACATCCAAGTTTTGCTCCACTAATCTCGACTGCAAATAATGAGAGTACTGCAGGGGCTGCTAGGGAAAGAAGAACAAAGCAAGACCTGGAAATTCTGATTTAGTACATTGTAAGATACTGGCAGCTTCATAATAGCTTAGTTGTTGGAACCATTTGTCTTTCAGAAACCAACATAAGTCATCTATAACTCAGCATCAATGAATTGACTAGAAATCGGCTTCATGTCCATGAAAACTTGGAAAAAATCAGCAGAAGAATGCGCAATATAAGGAACACGGCGGATATGAAGTGGGCAATATTGGAAAAATCAAGTTCAAGAAGAGAAGAGAAGGCTTCAAAAATAAACAGCAGCAACACTAGTCTAAAAACAGGAAAAATTGTTCCTGCAATGACATTGAAAAAATATGGTGCTGCAGTAAACGAAGTGAGGCCAATTATCAGCTAATTGATAGAGCTTGATAGAGCAATAAATTTTGCAAACTATGACCATCATAGTTCAGTGGTACTTGACAAAAACTAAGCGGTGGGGTAAATCAACAATTTTAAGGCCAGAAGCAGCGGCACATAGCAAAGTTGGAGCTTCAGAGCAGAGAGGAAAAAGTAACAAGATGAATATAATTCAGAAAGGCTGGAACAGGATCCTTGACAGCTTGGTGTAATTCAACAAAAAATTGTGATAAATCGAATTGAATTCACTACGTCAACATAGTAACCAGCCGCATAAGTTAATACTGAACTCATAATTTAAATGAGGAGCATCGTTTGCAGCCACATCTCAACAAGCACAACCACATAAGCATACAAAAGGAATTGAGCATAACTAACAGTATACAAGATAAAATCTTGTATCAGTTTTATGCTACAATGTCCATTCTGGAAAACTTGTTGCTGAAGTGAAGTTATTGCTCGAAAAAATCAATCAACAAAAGAAAAACTATGCTACAATGAGGGCCGAGGATTTACCCCTCAACCAGGCTGTCAACTTGCGACATGCCTATGAAACTGATTTAATTAAGCATAAAATGTTTGGTAATCTGTCAACTTGACGATGGAAATATGAGGACAAGTAGCATGGTGAATACTGAAGAAAACAGGGGACTTGGTAAAACACAATAGCGAGAAGCTAAGCTAAATACTATGCTAGCTGTAGACTCCACCTAGCTATTAAAAAAAAAACCAAAAACAAGCAGGAAAGAAACAAAAATCAGCCTACGAGAAAAGTTACATGATGAAGCAACAAGCATCTATGTAGCAATTGAAGAACGAAAAACTATTCCAACAATGATGGAAACAAGTGGGCTGCTTTCAATCTCCAAAGAAAAAACATGTGGAACAAAAACTCTCTGCGGCATATAGCTTTTAAAAAACCTGTACAAGTTGCGGTTACATGTTTCCAGAAGATTAATGCACATCAAAAGAAAAGATTGTGTAAATGGAAAAGTAGAAGAAACTGCAGGAGTTTAGTGCAAGAAAGATGGAAGAAATTTATATGACAATATGGATAAAAATCACGGGATGACGAGAGAGTGGGCTCTTGTTTACCAAATTGCACTCGTGCTGAAATTT
The DNA here is from genome assembly GCA_030848705.1 of Heracleum sosnowskyi. Lineage (NCBI taxonomy): Eukaryota > Viridiplantae > Streptophyta > Magnoliopsida > Apiales > Apiaceae > Heracleum > Heracleum sosnowskyi. The sequence goes on from CM061239.1 coordinate 107,736,789, forward strand.
AAAGTGTCTTAGAAATCTCCAAAGAAGAGAAAACCTGAAGCTACGTTGGAAGTTTATCAAATTTAAAATATCATTGCTGCCTCTTTTCTCCAAATAAGCAAAAGATGATGGTTAATTATTAAGTCCAGCGAAGGTGCAGAGAAAAAATTGAGGAGATTGCAGGGTCAGCATGATCATTCAACCGTGCTTATTCTTCAAAATCGACGACCTTCAAGTATTCTGCTGATGGGCGACACATTTTTTCTGGTGTTCACCAAAAGCAGTTGGTCTACAACACAACCAGGCTTCAAGCAACTCAGCTTTTCAAGCATCACTGCATCACTAGATATCATGGCTTTAGGTCTACGTCAAAAAAGGAAGAAATTAGCCAAAATCAGTGTTGTGCTAAGGAATAAAACTTGGCTTCAGAATCTTGGCTTCAGAATTCACAATCCAAGCAATTGCTGGGAAACAGAAAAATAACAAGGCTTTTGTACGAAGCAAACCTAGTCAAGTGCAGAAGAAATCTCTGTCGACATCGTTAACAGATAAAAAAAAGACTATGATTATAAGTCTCAACTGTTGCGAGAATGCAATAATGATGAAAGAATTTAGATTGGCAAAAGGATCAAACACAGAAAAAAGAGTTGAAAACTTATAAAGAGGACAACACTTTTGACGGGAGAAGCACACAGGCCATATGATGATTCAATGAGCAGATGCTGCTGTACTATCTGATTCTGATACCGACAACAACGACAATGGAATAATATACTTGACACTCGCTTACCTGCAAGTGAATTACTAGACGCAAAAAAGAAGCAGCAAGTTACAATGGCTACAAGTCAAACACCACATCATTATACAACAAAACCAAACTACAGTATCGAAAAAAGTGGTGCTGGAATTAATTTAGGTCTCATCAGAGATACGTGAACCAAACAGCCCTCAAATTCTGATCTACAACTATGAAATTGTATTGATGTTGGTGAGGATTAGCAACCGATTTATCAGCGACAATATGGTTGCAACTCCCAGACACAAGCTATAAAGAAACAAATTTAATAAAGAAGCTCTATGCACTGCATTGGCGAATTATGCAGCACCAAACATATGGAGCACTGCACGTAAAAAAAATATCTTACACTTGCCTGTTACATCAAAGTGAAGCCACCAAAACCAGAATTGAGTTTGTATGGTCAAAAATTGACTCATCGATGAGGCCAGTAACACCAACAAAAGCCCCAGCAAACAGATGACATCGCTTGAATCTCAATATGTAGGAACAATTGAAATTAACCAGCAGCTCGTGAAACTGGAAGAATAACTTGGCCAAAATTCAGATTTGTGCTATAGAACAAAACTCTAATCAACTTTATTGAGCAGTGCATTTAGAGCAAGGAAAAATGTAATACTCCCTCCGTTCCAAATTGTTTGAACCTCTGACTTTTTCACGCATTTCAATGCGCTCGGTTGAGGTACTTGTAAATTATATTTTTTAAATTTTTTCGATTTGTATAAAAATATAGGATTTATACTTTTATACAAATCAAAAAAATTGAAAAAATATTATTTACAAGTACTTCAATCGAACGCATTGAAATGCGTGCAAAAAGAAGTGGTTCATCCTTTTTGGGACGGAGGGAGTATCAAGGTAGCGGCTATAAGGATGCAAAAACAGCACTCGTTTGTTACTTCTCATTATCATCATGAGGAAATTGAAAAATCTGGAGTTATCAAGATGCAATAAATAGGAAGAAAACTTTCAGCAGATATTTGGAAAAGGAAGTAGACAAAAAACTCCCTGCAAGCTTTGAATTAGCACAACACCTGACTATATCTATGCAGGTATACGTTACTGTATGGGAGTGAACATTGAAGTCCATTTCAAAAAAAAAAAAAAAAAAAATATCAGGACAAGCAGCTGCACTTATTAGTGCATGTATGTTACAAGTTGCTGGTTAAATACAAGTAAATAGATCCAGGCAGCATTACAAGCCAAACATCATGACTCCATAACATTGCAAAGAGAGGCAGACGAATCATCAGCTTTTGGCCAGAGATAAATCTCGATTCTGTCTGCAACTATGGAGTTATGTAGGTGTTGGTTCATATTAGCACAAGTCATGCTGAGTTTTTGCACCAATTGGACACACCGGAAATTTGTTATCGGAGAAAATCACAAGTGCCCTGATGCTTGTTATGCAAAAAGCAAACCACATTGCATTCATATATCTCTTATATCTCTTGTGAAGTTTGCACGTGTACTAACAAGCAAACATTGTGCTAAAATGATACGGAGCTGGGGACATTCTGCAAATTGACGAATCAATTAGGTTCAACCTGAATACCTGAATATCGGAAGTAAAGTGAATCTCGGACACAAACTTAAAGATAAGTAATGTTTATTTTACGCCTTTTTATTTTTTGTCAAGTAATATATACTGTGTGGTTCATCTCGACTATCTTAACTTCCCGATCAGTTGATGAGATCTCGGGGTGGGCCAAATTTGATCCGACCTAAAACAGTGATTTGTCTCATCCATCTCATTCATTTAAATGCGACAATCACTACGGGGCCAGGATAATGCCAATATATGGACCGAAATAACGCCTTTGAGCTATGATGGTACATAAAAAGCCGGGTATTGGCAACCGGAAGATGAGAAACTGGTAAGCAAGGTCTTTTGACAAAATTTGTGGCTTACGGACGACCTCTCATCCGTGCTCCGAGAAAAGTTAGCTACTTAATATTTTTTGACTCGAAAGCACAGGCTTAACTAGTCAAACCATAAGGCGGTTTGGTTAGTCACGGCTCTAGCTAAATATTTAGCCCGATAGCTTGGTATATGGAGATTGACGAATCCAACTTTGCTCAAGTTAAAAACAAGCCTTAAATTGGTACATTTGTTACTAATAAATCTAAGGCCCAAATGTGTTATGGCAACCATAAGGTGTTGCAGGGCCCAGTCAACACCAAAAGAAAACCCGATCATTCGATCACGGGATAAACCAAAGCCATTAACATATAAAAATAATAACGCCTAAATTGGTGTAACCATCATATTAGAGGTGTTACCGATTGACATATTGTTTGATCGAGATCAAGGAAAAAAATACTTTAATTAAGTATTCACCAAAGAAAATCTCCGATAAATACTGGGGACATGTTGATACAAGATATAAATCCGATCCCGTATGGGTATCGGCCCATATTAAATAAGCCCGATAACGGAAAGTATCGTATACGAGGAAATTCACTACAACTAGATGTCTTGCTCCTAAAGAATAGGAGTATTGTTCAAACTAGAATTCTACGCAGAAAAGGTAGTAGATCCTAATAGAACTACGTGTAGACTTGATTCTCTATAAATATAGAGATACGTAAGCACCTTGAGGGGATCGGACACCCAAGATTCTAGAGGCTCTGTCTTAGAATAAACTCTCAAGCTCAGTCTAAAACTCCCAAAAAACCCTAACCTCCTCCATTGGCGGCCATTAATATATGTCAAAGCTCTATGCGAATACCCGTAACGATGATGCCCCGTCCGTGACGAAAATCGGCATCAACAATGAGGTAGATTTACATAGAAAAGAAAATCTTTATATTCTACAGTAATTGTGTATTGCATAATTTGTTAGAACTCAGTATGATTTCTGCTTCTTTCTTATTCTAACCAATTTTCCAGTTCTTACAGTCACTCATGCTCGTCACTTCCTTGAACCCCGTAAGTTTATTTTTGTTAATTTAATATTTTCAAAATCCATGGTTGCTTTTCTGTCTTATTAATGTATATGTGCCATTTTTTAATAGAAAATTGGTTATGACAATGCCGCAGCAGTTGCGAAAAAAGCACACAAGGTGGGAACTACTGTAAAGGTCACATTTCTCTTCCCTTTCACATTTATATTAATTTTTGAAGTAAGAATATATATATTTTTGCTAAAATTTGATTGCAAATAGTTACATACGTGGGTTTTAGGCTTTCAGCAAGAATATAAACCTTAAATCGAAGATTTTTTTTAATTTTTTTTTTGCTAAATCTTAAACAGAAGATTTTTGGGAATATAGTCTGGAACAATTTACTGCAGGAAGCTGCTCTAAGCTTAAAAGTGCTCAACAGTGAGGAGTTTGATGAACTTGTAGTGCCATAGAAAATGATTGGTCCCTCCAAATGACCTACGAAGGGTGTAAAAGTTTAAAGCATGCACCCACATCACAACATATAAATAAATTCCGGAATGTGATTATCCTTTACTGGAAGAGTATTATTCTTGAGGTTTTCTCCGTTGTAGAATTCATTTTTCTTATATCTGGAGATTCCAAACATGACACTTAAAATGAGAAAACCTCCACATTTTTCGCTTTGTGTAACAAAATATTTGAACGATAAACGTGAATCATAGAGAAAATGTTTCATGGATGAGCATATCAATTTTTTTTTGGTTAATTCTACTTTCAGTTACAGTTGGTCTAGTTTATGTGTACCATGCAAATGCTCAAGTTTAAATTTACATTAAATCCAGAAAAGGTTTGAGTGTCGATCCAGCCAAATGTCTCCCAGCATCTCTCATTCCCCAACTGCAAAGTGCAAACTTTGAAAAAATAGGAGTTGATTAAAGGAAGTTTTGTGGGTGAGAGAACACAACTTGTCTCCCATCTCCTAGTGTGTTATATGTATTTTGAGTTCCTAATTGATTTATGTATGAGATTTATCTATTGTTTTTCTTTTTTTCTCTTTTGAGGAGAATTTATTCTTTATTAAATACTTGAAATATTAAAAATAATAATTATTGTACTGAACATAGATATAAACTAATTTTTTCTACTTCACGTAATGTAAGATGTGTAAAAATGATATCCACGGTTTATCTTTTAATACTTTTGAATAAAAAATGGGTTAAATGGCGTTTTGGTCACTCAACTCACTATAAACTTTCAATTGGGTCATCGAACTCAAAAAGTTTTCAGTCACATCATTGTACTCTTAAAAGTTTTCATTCAGGTCACTGACCGTTACACTCCGTTAAAAATTAAACAGAAAGCTAACTAAGCTTTGTGATTTAGTTTGAATAAATCCACCATGGCATGTACAGTCAGCTGAAGTTGCGTTTTGGTCACTCAACTGACTAGAAACTTGCAATTGGGTCATCAAACTGAGTAAACTTTCATCCAGGTCACTGACGATTACATCCGTTAAAAATTGAAAAGAAATCAGACTGAGAGTTTTCCTGCAACAACGTTAAAGGCTCTCCTACAACAAATACACACACATTATCATTAAGGGTTATATTTTATCAGATTAGAATTTTTTTTTTAAATTCAAAATGGAAAATACACATTCAATTAATATACTTATAAATCGATACATACGAACAAATATTTTAAAGATATCATATATTTTTTCAATCCAAAGTGTAATTTTTAAAATTTGTAATTTTTTTTGGATGATTAGAATTTAATTTAATTTAAAATTGAACATACCCATTCAATTTATATGCTTTTAAATCGATACATGTGAACAATTGTTTTTAAGATATAACGTCTTTTCAATCCAAAATGTAATTTTTTTCAATTTGTAATTTTTTTCGGATGACTAGAATTTAATTTAATTTAAAATTGAACATTCCCGTTCAATTTATATTCTTGTAAATCGATACATGTGAACAATTTTTATAAAGATATCACATCTTTTCAATCCAAAGTGTAATTTTTTTCAATTTGTAATTTTTTTGCGGATGATTAGAATTTAATTTAATTTAAAATTGAACACACCCATTCAATTTATATGCTTGTAAATCGATACATGTGAATAATTATTTTTTAAGATATCACGTCTTTTCAATCCAAAGTGTAATTTAATTTTTAAAGTGAAATAATTAATCTTTAGGTCAGTGACCTGAAAGAAAGTTTCTTGAGTTTGATGACCCGATTGCAAGTTTGTAGTCAGTTGAGTGACCAAAACGCCGCTTCAGTCGACTGTACATGCCACGGTGGATTTATTCAAGCCAACTCACCAAACTTAGTCAGTTTTCCGTCTAATTTTTAACGGCCAGTGATCTTAATGAAAATTTTTTAGAGTACAATGATGTGACTGAAAGCTTTTTGAGTTCGGTGACCCAATTGAAAGTTTATAATGAGTTGAGTGACCAAAACACCATTTAACCCAATAAAAAATTAACATCTATATTTCGTTTAGAAAAAAGAAAATTTTGAACTATTGTGTAAAGATTTATATTTTATATACTTTGAAATACATGTAAAAAGTTGAAATTATTATTATTTTCGAACTGAGGAAGTACTTTAATCATTTTCCTCATTTACTCCTTAAGGAGGCGAGTTATGATATGAATGCGCATGTTATTTCATGAACTATTTTTTAAGAAAATAATATAAATGTCTGAATTGCTGACTTATCGAGGAACTAGCTTATAGCCCGTGCAGCACGGGTGCTTTCATACATATTTATAACTGGATATTAATATAAGTATTTATTCATTAATTATTTTATATCTTTTCAATAATTTTTAGATTACATTGTATATTTTTGATGTTTTGAAACAAATAATATGAATATTACATAACATTAAAATTTGTGTTCTTTTGGTGTTCTAAACCCTCATAAGTACTATTAGACATTAACATGTCATTGACGATATTCAAATTTTAATATAATATTAGTAAGTTTGAAGCTATAAATATTAAATTTTATATGTTGTTGATGTTATTCGAACTTTTTAACCTATTTTAGCATATGTTAAATATTAAATTTATATATTTTTTAAAGCAAATATATATATATATATATATGTTATTTCAATATATTATTGTCGGGGTTCGAACCTTAAACTTATATTGAATAATATTAATATTAAATTTAACGGTTCTCATAAATTTGATTTGAAAAATCTGACGACTATTTTTGATTCGGAAGATTTAACTTTTTTGATCGAAAGGGATATCCAAAATAATAAGGCTATTAATTAAAATACAAATTATTCACTAATTTGTTTATTATATGGTGTACAAGCTTAAATGTATGTCGTTTTTTGATATTATTAATAATTAACCACTGTTATTCCCAGACAATGAATCAAGATTGTAGAGGGGGGGGGGGGTTGAATACAATCTTTAAAAATTCTTTGATTCTTGATAGTAAAGATATGACAGTAAATACAAGAACAAAAAAACAAACAAGATAACACAAGAATTAAAAATTCAGGTGGATTGTTTTGTCCACCTGAGAGATTTTTATTTGAAGAAATCTCTGTGATGTTTATGAATAAACACACAACTGCATACACACTATTCTAGCTTCAGCAATTTACAAAGGATATTGCTTTGAGCTCTCTAAATTGCCTAACTGATTTCTTAGTGCTAGAATAATGCTACACTTGGTTATATATCCCAAGTTTACAAGGTATTTCGAACAGCCAATAATACAAAAAGTAAATCTGTTCAAGATCCTTGTTTCTCCATTCTGAGTAATGGTCCATTCTGAGTAATCTGTTCAAGAATCCAGTGCAACACTCAAGGACCAAGCACATTGACATAAAGTATCACTTCATCAAGGAACATGTGATGAATGGTACCGTGGAACTTCATTTTGTTCCAAGTGAGCAGCAAATTGCAGACATTTTTACCAAGCCACTTGATGAATCAACATTCTCAAGGTCGGTACGTTTGCTAGGTATGCTTAACTACTCTTAATTTATTTAAATGTCTGATAATTTGTAATGCAGCCAGTGTCAACATGATTTTCATGAGAATTAAAACTCTCTAAAAAAGAAGAATTTTGTCTAAGTCAAAATTTCTCCCTTTGCGGATATCCTTATCCGTTGATGGTCACTTATAACACTGGATTTTTTCTTTGTCTACGAATATTGCTTTTTACTCCTCTACGGATGTTGAATCCCAAAAGTTAAAATCCTATCCGTAGATATTGTAGTTTTAAATCATAACCGTTAAAGTCACAATTTTATCCGTAGTTACATGCGTACAATACGTGTATGTAATTACAGTAAATTCGTGGCTTTACTTTTTAAATCCATTACTTTTAAACGGTTACTTTCTTGCCCAATCAGATAGTTTCTTTCAATTATTTTGGTTTTATTAATGAATTATTTTGGTGGAGTATAAATTGATTTTTACTCCCAGTTAATCATTTTCTATCATTTTCCAAAATTCACTAAGGCAAGAACCCATCTTCTCTCTCAAAGCAAAAATCTCTCTCTGTAAATTCAATGCTTACATCAATGACACCAACCAACAAGACTATGTCTCTCACTGGTTTCACATATGAGAAGAACAACTTCACAGCTCTGGTGGACTTCGAAGAGAAGAACGCATCATATCACACTATGATGAGGTTTCTCCAGAATTGCAAGTTCTCAAAAGCAATGTTCGAAGCCCCCAAACTATACTTTGAGGTGATTGAAGCAATCTTGGAATCAGCTGTGTTTGATTCTGTCAATCCTACCATTACCTTTGTTCTTCAAGGTAAGAAATATGTGATTAATAGTGATGTTATTACTGCTTGCTTAAATTTGCCTGAAAACAATGGGTTAGAAAAGCATAGTGATACTAATATTGTTAACATGCTGAATCTGATTAACTATGCCTTACCTACGGATAATTTAAGTAAGATTCAGAGAAAAGACATGGTCAAAGAATGGAGCTTTTTCTTTGATGCCATTCTTAAGGTTTTCTCTGGTAAAATTAGCAACTATGATGCAGTTACATTCTCTATGGTTGATATTGCTTATATGCTTCTAAGTGATAGCTTTTATAACCTAGGATCCCTAATTCTTTATGAACTAGGTGCTAAATTAGGGAATAAAGCATCTAGAAGTAAGAATATCTATTATGCTAGATTTTTCATGTTGCTAGCTAACCATGTAGAGGGTAACCTGGTGGTCCAATTCCCTGCAAACTCCAAAGACTGTTGGGTTTAAAATAAGAGAGTCCTTGAGGACTTGAATAGGTTGAACCAAAACAAGGAGGTTCAATTGGTGTTTCCACCAATTTTCACTGCAGCTCAAGGGGAACAGGTGAGTCAGGTAATCTCCTCAACTGTTCCTTCTTCTCTTGTCATTTCTTTGATTTCTAGTGCCACCATGGAGGTTGTAACTATCCAACAACATCCTACCCAAGTGGCCACCTCTAAAATTCCAAAAACCAAATCCAGAAAGCTAACCTCAGGTGCTTCTCAAAAGGCACCTGTTGTAAAAACTACCCAAACCCTTGAGAGAAGTGTGAAGGAGGTAGGAAGTGGTGAGGGAAGGGGTGAACATCAAAGAAACCCCAAGGACAAGGAGGGTGAGATAAGTGTGTCCCAGCCTAGCCACCTTGTATCTTCTCAAAAAGATGCAGTGGTTGAAAAGGAATTTATCACATCCCTAGTGGCATCCTCCCAAAAGGATGTTGCTATTGAAAATAGTCCCCAACCAGGGATACAACACAAGAGGGATAGGGACTCCAGAAGCCCACAGATACATCCAAGGCCTATGAAAGGAGAAAGAGGTCTAAACCATCTAGGGTTGCACAGGGATCACACACAGTGTCAATGGCACCATCACAAATTCAGGTTGATGTTGCTCCAGTAAATGTGAAGTCACAATCCCATTCTTTATTTATTCAAACTAAAATAGAAAAACCAAACTCACATACTCTCTCTTTGGATGTGGATATGATTCACACACCCATTCATGATTCTCCATCTTTAACCTTCTTGGAGAAGCCCCACTCTGAAATTGGTGGTCATCATCTTATTGATGATTTGTTGGACTACCAATCTATCATTTCTAAGACTCTGGCTCCATCCGTGGCTCTCAATTTAAAATCAATCTCCACAGATTCAACCTTAGTCTCCATTTTTAGAGCTACTTATTTTTCTTCATCAACAGATATTTCTCATCCGTTGACAAGTGTTTGTCTGTCTACGGATATGCCTAAAATCAGCTATCCGTTGACATATACTTCTACTACCTCTACGGATACTCCTTCCACACTTGAACTTCAAACTTCAAATATTACCACTTCAAGTGTGGATGAGTTAGTAGTAGTTCAAACACTTTTAGGTTTGAGGGAAGGGAGTGAAGCCACCGAGAGTGAAGCCACCGAGAGTGAGAGGCCAGTTTACAACCAGACAAAAGGAGAGGGAGAGAAAGAGGGACATACTATTTCTTCAAGTCTGGTAAAAGTGAGTTCTGAGAGTTCCACCATAGTAGGTGAAGGTGAGGGTGTGAGAGGTGTGAGCCAGGGGGAGCCCCTGATGCAAGAACAAAGAGAAATTGAGAAAAAAACAGGTACATGAGAGATAAGGATGGAAGACTCAGCCATTGCAAGTGAGTCAGTGAATGTCAGTGATGCAGACAGGGAGAGACTGTTCCAACTTGAGTATCAAAATGAGTTGGATCAAGTCAACCTGAATGCTGAGACATTTACTCATCCTGATCCAGCCTATCAAGTCTTGGCTAGACAGGGCAATGTGGAGGCAGAAAGGATGTTAAATTTGGTGCACACTACTAAATCAATGTCTAGGGCAAAAGAAGCAATTCAAAATCTGCCTCCAGGAGCTGGTGAATACTTTGCTTATGATGAAGACACTGATGATTATGAGAGTGGCGAAGGAGGAGATGAAGGCCCTTCCACTCTCCAAGAGATGCCTACTTGGTTGTTCTCAAATTCCTATGTTCACAATGACACCAAGGCAGTCATTATCAAGAGTTATCAAAGGGTACATGGTGAAGCTCAAACATCCAATCCCTTGCATGCCACCATTGTTCAGAATTTTATGGCATCACTTCAGCTTCATCAGGCCCACATCCTTCAACAGAGAGCCAACACTGATGACATCAAAGGACATCTTGATGGGGTGAAGGATGCTTTGGAAAGAAGAGTTGATGATGTTGCTCCTTCTACCTCTCAAAAATGCAAGCAAGATAAGTTGGTGAAAGATGTGGTTGCCCTTACTGTGAGGATGTATAAGATGGAGAAGCAAATGGACACCTTCATGGCTAATCAAAATCTACAGACTCGGCTTCTACAACAGTTACTGCAGGCTACTAGTGTTACTCAAACCCTTGATGATAACAAAAGGGGGGAAAGTGCACTAGTGGTCTCTGAAACAGTAACCAAAGGTGTGCCATCAAGCCAGGGGGAGCCACCTCAAATCATAGCAAATCCAAGTGAGTTTCAACTCACAAAGGTGGTCTCTTCTCAAGCTAAGGATGCTCAAGTTTTCTCAACTCAGAAAGGTTAATCAAGGAATCCATCTTCAAGGTTGTGACTTCATCTTCAACAAGTTCAGTGTCTGTCCACACAACCATCCTGAAAGTTCTCACTCCTGATACCATTATTCTACAAAAAGAATATGATGCTAAACACTCAAGTGTCAATGAGTTTGAATCAATCTTCAGTGGCAGGACTGGATCACCACCAAGACATCATGGCAAGAACAAATTAGAAGTAGACTATCCATTCCCCAAGCCTGATGAGTCTAAGGTGTTAGCAGCTCTTATCAGGAATCTCAAGATCACCAATGACATAGAGCTGAGACAAGGGTTGGTTGTTATCTACATGAATGGTAAAGAAATTCACATCACAAGCAGCCATCCCAGGTTCAATGAAGCCAAAGCAGAAGAGATTTCCAGAATAAGAAAAGAAGCCAATCCTTAGGGTTTTGAATCTACACCTGAAAAACAGGCTAGATTGGCCCAAGAACTTATGAGGTAAATGGAGGAAGAAAGTAGTGAGGCTGTAGAGGAAGAGGCCCCTACTATAAGGAAATTGAAGAAAAGGAAGACAATGCCTAAGTCCAAGCCAACCAGATGGAAGCAAAGATCACATAAGCTTGTCTCTCCTGGGAAAGTAGAAGAGATGAGAGATACAGAGAGGAGGATTATTTTTGAAGACCATATTACAGCTTCAACTCAATCTCAAACCACCTTCCATGATACTCCTGTAGAGCCTAAAGAAGAGCCCGTTGAGCTTGAAAACTTGGTTTTCCCTAAGTTCATAATTGAAGCTGAAAAGAAGTCAAAGAAAAGGGAACAAGTCAAAAGAACTCAACAAGGACCAATCAAGCTGAATGTTGCACCAAAAGTTGCCAAGCCAGTTGAGAACAAGACAGACTTTTTGTACATTGCAGAAATACAGGAGTACTCAACCATGGATCTTTTCCTTGATGAAGTTAGTAGATATGTAGAATAAGGAGGCTAATTGTAAATAGTCTATGCCTTGTAATTTTACATAAGTGAAGTTGACTATCAACGGATAGCATCATTAGCCTTCTACGGATGTGGACAATGTACTGCCTACGGAAAACAGTACTAACTGTCTACAGATGTGATCAAGATAGTCTCAACGGATACAACTCAAATAGCTTCTACGGATACACACTGTACTTGTGAAAGGGACAGTTCAGATAGTGCACATGGGTTGACAGACTACACAGAGCATGGAAACCAATAATTCTGGAAAACTCACGAGAAGAAGAAGCATTCTGTCTGTCTGGTCAAAAAGTAGCATTTCTATAAAAGACAATCAGCCAAGAAGGGCAAGCTACAAGCACATGGACCACTACTCAGAATGGAGAAACAAGGATCTTGAACATATTTACTTTTTGTATTATTGACTGTTCGAAAAACCTTGTAAACTTGGGATATATAACCAAGTGTAGCATTATTCTAGGACTAAGAAATTAGTTAGGCAATTTAGAAAGCTAAAGGCAATATCCTTTGTAAATTGCTGAAGATAGAATAGTGTGAATGCAGCTGTGTGTTTATTCATAAACATCACAAAGATTTCTTCAAATAAAATCTCTTAGGTGGACAGAACAATCCACCTGAATTTTTAATTCTTGTGTTATCTTATTTGTTTTTTTGTTCTTGTATTTACTGTCATATCTTTACTATCAAGAATCAAAGAATTTTTAAAGATTGTATTCAACCCCCCCCCCCTTCTACAATCTTGATTCATTGTCTGGGAATAACACAACGCATAAACTATTTACAATTAGCCTCTCTATTCTTCATATCTATTAATAGTCAACATGACTTATTCAGCCTAAAAATTAACACTTCAACTTCTACATCAGGATTTACAAATCAGGAATACACATCAGGACTGCACATCAGTATTGTACATCAGGATTGCATATCAGGATTTCATATCAGGAATGTTCATCAGGATTGTTCCTCAGGATTGCATATAAGGATTGCATCTCAGGATTGTTGTTAGGTCCAAAGTATCGTAGAAGGGGGGGTTGAATACGATACTCACAAATAATTTAATTTCGTTCGCGGATAATTCATTCAGTTCTATAACGAAATCAAACACACCAAACCAAACCAAGTTTCGGGGAATATATCTTTTTATAAATATAAACCTCGAGGGGTGCTACAATTTCTAATCCGTAGATTAGCTTCAATGAGTTCTAGGTTATTCACAATCAATACATTGATAGAATTCAAGCAGAATTAATTTCTCTAATATTCTCTCTGGCTTGATCTCTCTCTCCGTAATTGCTTCTGTTGTAAAATGAACCTGACTGAGGAAGACACTGCCTCTCTCTTAGTAATTGTAGACTTGATTTAGAAAAACCATCGAACCAAAAAGAATTGGATTATTCTTGGTCGTTGGATCTTCATCAACCTGACAAACAAAACAAACTTTTCAACTGCTCCCACATTTGAAAACTATCGAATGAATAAATGAATTTACCATTCGATAGTTTTTAAATAAAAACTATCAAAAAGTAAATTACTTTACTTTAGTTTTCAAATGGTTTTCTTAAATCCCATTCGATAGTTTTCTAGATAGAAAAACTATCGAATCCTTTTCTTGTCCTTGGTCTTTTAGAAAAGCTTCTCAGCTTCAGGGTGTTTCAGTTTTAGACTGTATCAATTTCTTCTGAGACGATAAAACAACTTGATCTTTTTAGTGTCATCACCTAGTGCAACTGGTCTGGTTCACAGATGAATAACACTTGATCAATTCTTCTTTTATGTCTTCAATTCAATGCTGCTGATAAGTCCTCTGTCGTTCTGGTTGCTCCGATTAAATCACTGGAATCCCGTGGTACTTAACCCTAAATCATTCACATACTTCTGTCGTCTTGAAAGTCTTGTTTCTTTTGTTGTCACTGAGGCTTGAACATTTTCATGAACTTCTTTCCGTGACCTGTTTACGGACTTCAAGAATACATAACGTATTTTGATTTTTTGAGTTTACCTTTTCTTCTTTGATTCTGGATTCCTGTGCTTCTGTTAATATTATTGTCTGTCTTGTCCTTTGTTGAGTTGTAGTTATCTCTTTTACATCTTATGTTACATTATGCTTTATAATCTCCCCCTATTTGATTGGATAGAGTTCGACAAGCAAATACTTCGAGGATAACTCAACTAACTAAGGAAACATGAAACTACTTAAAGTAAGACAGCGTAATAATATTAAATGCATTCTGGATCAGATATATATACATTTCCAGATTTCATAAATCAAAAAACAATAAAACTTTATACAATGAAGTTGCTCCTCTAGTCTGAGCTGATAGTTCTTTTGTTCTTTGCTTCAATCTTCAGTCCATTCAAATCTCACCTTCCTCAATCATTGGATCGGAGTTAGCAGCTTGATAATCAATCACTGATAGATAGTGCAGTGGTTCTCCAGGTTTAAGGATTGCTCCTTGGATGTGTCTTCCAATATATTCAACCTCTTGACCCACTCCAGCCCATAACCATGCAATGTTAACATCTTCCTTTTTTTTGAAACAAATGTTAACATCTTCCTTGTTTAGCTTTGGCATGTTTGGTAATCTGGTATGCACTTCCAATCCTCTTTCCACTCTTTTCCTATAGTAAGGAACATTCTCCATTAAAAATCTTCTAAGAGTGTCTGCTGATTTGTCCTTCTCCGTTGATGTGAATCCAGTGGATCTAAGATACTTCTCAACTGATATTAGATAGTTGCTTGGATAGTCTCTCAGTTTGTCCTCAGCCAAATAGAAGATTCTGAACAAGTCATTCGTCATGAATCTATCCATTGGAGGATCTTCAGTAATCTCTAGACCGACTTTCATCAAGATCTCCTTAACATGCTCACAGAGCAGTTCATTTAGTCTTGTAGTTCTTTGAATCTTGATGAGTATCACCTGCAGTTCTGTGTATGTTCTCTGTTCTAAAAACTTTGTGGAAATCACAAATGTACCTTTCTCAAGAAAATTGATCAGGATGTTCCAGGCTCCATTTGCTTTAACCCCAGCTTTCAGAAAGATCACAGTATTCCTCAGTGCAGTGAAGTAAACATGATCATCAGGATTTGCACTTCTTATGTTCTGAATTATGACTTCCACCTCTGCATTGTCGTTGACCTCTAATCCGTCTTCAACTCCACAAAAGGTTTTATAAGCCATCTCCCATTCACTTCCATGCTTGCTTGCCAAATCCATCATCTTTTTCTTTCTTACTTCAGCTTGCACCTTGGATCTTTTTAGCTTTTCAATCCTTAGAACTGCTTGGTGTCTTTCTGTTATTCCCAAATGACCTAACAGAATTGTAGAAGGGGGGGGGGGGGGGGGGGGTTGAATACAATTCTTGATATTTTCTTGAAACTAAACACTTTGTAAAATTAAACTGAACTGAATAAATAAAAACACAAGATATAAATAATTCAGTTGGATTGTTTGATGATCCAACTGAAGTGTTTTTATTGCGGAAATAATCTGTGATACAAATGTACACAGCTGCTCAGTTACAATGTTGTAGAGAAGAATGCTCTCAAAAATAGCTAATACAATCTATTTGTTTTTCTTCTCTCTTTCTAAAGTAACTGCTACACTTGGTTATATAATCCCAAGTTTACAATTCTACATTTGGTTAAACTAAAGAATAATAGTAGTAACCATCAGTAGCTTGCTTTTCATTCCTTTTGTCCAATGGTCCTTGGAGATCTTTGCTTTTGTCTTCATGCTCATTATAATCATTCCCAAGAGCCTTATTGGAAATTGGAATGTTTCCTTATTTCCAGTAACCACTTTGATGGCTTCCAATGCAAAGTACACTTCCATATCTCCTTTTAGATCTGTTCAGTAAACTGTCACTATCACTTTGTCAACTGTTCAAAAAGCAACATTGATTCGTTGATAGCAAGGAGATGTGTTTCGTTGATAGCTTCATTCTTCATTCCGTTGATGGTGTTTCCCTCGTTTCGTTGATGGGTAAACTCCATACCGTTGACAGAGTAATCTTCATACCGTTGACATGTCTTCACTTAGGAAGAATTACAAGGCATAACATATTTACAATTAACCAACCTATTTTGCCTATCTAGTACATAGTCAACATGACTTAGAAAACCTATCTAAAACATATAATAGAATGCCTATCATACTGTGAAGTATTGTACAATGCAATTGCTACAACACTCATTTCGTTGATGAGCTTCCTGTCAACGAAACACTGCAAAGCATGCTATTTCGTTGACAGCTACAAAATTGACTTTACACAAATTCTACTAAGTGTTTTATGTTTATCATCAAGAACAACATATTCCTAACAATCTCCCCCAATTTATGACTGATAGAATAACAGCCATAAATCAAGAGACTTGATGATAACAAAAACACTCAGATACATCATAAATTACAAAAGTAGAAAATGTATTAAGCTTCAAAACTTTATAGACAAAATACAAGACTTACAAGACTAATGCCCACAAGTGCTCCTCTAGTCTGAGCAAATGTTTCATCTGTGACTTCTTTGTGGCATAGTCTTCTTCCCTCTCTTGGAGTTGTTTTCCTCAATCTGGACCTGTAGCCTTCTGTAGAAGATTTTCTCCTCTTCATCTTGATCACCAAGCTTGGATTGCATCAGCTTTAGAGTTTGATTAGATGCCTTCTCCAGCTGGTCTTCCATTCTGAAGAATCTTCTGCAATTGTCCTTGTCCTTAAACTCCATCATCCAATAAGGTTGAAGATGGATTTTCTTTCCTGTTGAGGGAACTCTAAGTATTCTGGGAAGAGCCTCAGGCTTGTTCCAGCTAGCCTTTAACTGACAGATTTTGGAGACCACCTCAGACTTGGCTGTTTTGGTGAAACCAAAGTCCTTTTTCAAGCATCTAAACACTGAGAGTAGTGTTTGATAGTCTTCTCCTAAAATTCTGTAGAGAGGCCACACTTGTTCTCTACCACCCTTGAATGTGAACACTAGTCTTTCAGGCAACTTTTGAGAAGCTGCAATTCCCCTTACTTCCACCAGGTTGTCTAGGTCAAGATGTAGACTGGATTCTTCCCTGATGTCAGCAATGTACATGCAGTCCTCTGGGTTTGCTGGGGGTTTCTGAGATTGTGGCTTTCTCACAAAAACAGGCTTTGCTTTGACAGACCTCTTCTTTGTCTTCATTGGTTGGTCCTTCTCTAACAGGAACTTTGGAAAGTATGCCTCATCAAACTCAATTGGCTCTTCCTTTGGCTCAATTGGCTGATTGTGAAAATTGACAAGATGATCAGGATCACTGGCTAACTTTACCTCAAAAACTGGATTAGCAATTGTTGGAGGTGCAATAGGTATAGAAGAGTCTGATGCAGTACTCTGAGAATCAGCATTCTCAAAGGCTATGTTTCTCCTAGCTCTCTCTTTGGGTTGCCTTGTGCTCTTCTTTGAACTCCTTTCCTCTCTAGTGCTCTCCTCTTGCTTCCTTTCTTCTTCATCTAGAGCTTGAGCTACTGCAAGAGCTTGCATAGCTGCTTGTTCTGATTCCTCAGCCTTGGCTTCAGCAAAGTTTGGATGACCAGCCCAAACACAGATTTGTTGTCCATTCCTGTAGACAATTGCCCTTTGCTTCCTTATCTCATAATCATTGCTTTCCTTGCTTTTTGTGATGAGTGGACCAAGAAGCTTGTGCTCATCTGGATAAGGTGCAGGATAGAAAGTCCTTGCTATGTTTTTGCCCTTTGGTTTAGCAGGGGACTTGGGAGATAGGCTTCTTTGAATTGTAGCTTGTTCCACATCCCTAGTGCATGAAGTTTGTCCTCTTTCCTTCCTTGGTCCTTGAGTGACTCCATGTAGAAGGGGCTCTTGGCGATAGAAAGAATTTGTCTGTGGCTCCCATTCCGTTGATGCTAGTACCATGGCATTCGTTGATGGCTGTTCCGTTGATGGATTTGAGTCCTTATTTTCAGTAATCTTCTTGAACTTTGCTTCTATGTTGGACCAATGTTCTTTGATTTGTTCTGCAAGTCTCATCCTCATAGAAGCTTCTTGTATAAGGTCAATACCATCTTTTTGCTGCTTTCCAAGCTCCCCCATTGCTAATGGCTCCTTTGGTAGGGAAATGGCTGGGACCATAACCTTGGTAATCTGAATGTTTAGCTCCTTAGATTTCTCCCCCTTTTTGTTATCATCAAAAGAGATGGCTGGGAGTCCTTGAGCTGCCACGAGCTGGGCCAATAGTTGAGTTTGTTTCTCCTGTTCCTTTTGCATCTGTGATAGAGTAGCTTCCACCTTGTCCACTCTAGAAGAGAGAGTCTTCAAGGAGGAATCCACTTCAGGTTCTTTAGAGAAAAACCTGTGCATCCTGGACACAGTGAGAAGAGGAAGCTTTTCATCTAGCCTCCTATCATTAGCAGCCCTAAGGTTGCTGATTGAATCCTTGATCTCTGTAGCTTCAATCCTTGTCTGCAACATTTGTAGCCTTTGAATTTCCAGAGAATCCATTATGGCTTTGTAGAATTTCTTGTCCCTTTCTCCTGCAGACTCATGAGCTAGATATGCTTCATTGTACTGCCTTGTGATAGCAGCATCCAAATTGCTTCTACCATGCATATCTTGAGAAAGCCAGTTTGGTGTAGGAGGCACCACAGAAGTCCCAGTCTGTGCAGTAGTGGCCACCTGTAGAGTGTCACCAAAGCTATCCTCACTATCAGAAAAATCAAAGTCTCCACTTGCTTCAGCTCCTGGAGGTAGATTGGTCAGGGCATCCTTTGCTCTTTGCATTGATGCAGTTGTGTGAATTAGTTGTAGTGACCTCTCTGCCTCCACATTGCCCTGTTGAGCCAAAATTTGATAGGCTGACACAGGATGAGTAAAGGTCTCAGGATCCAGGGAAATACTATCCAGAGTTTGCTGATAAACCTCTTGGAAAGTAAGTTCCCTTTCTCCCTCACTGACCTCCATTAACTCATTAGCAATGGCTGCTTCCATCCTTATTTCTCCTATAGTCCCTTCTCTCTCTCCACTCTGTTCTTGCATCATGGGCTCCCCATGGCTCACACCTCTCACACCCTCACCTTCACCTTCTAAGGTGGAACTCTCAATCTCTCCTTTTGCCTGGCTGGAAGAAATAGCCAGCCTCTCACTCACATTCTCTCCTTTTGCCTGGCTGCAAGCCAGCCTCTCAGTTTCACTCCCTCTCAGTCCTAGAAGTGTCTCAACTACCACTAGATCATCTGCACTAGTTGTGGGAACAACTTGATTTTCAATTAGAGGTGCAGAGTGAACTATCAACGGAATGGTAGTTTGAACTGTCAACGGTATGGATACCGTTGATGGAGAAACACTTGTCAACGAAATAGACTGTTTCGTTGATGAAGTCAAGAAAGCACTTTGAGAATGAGAAATTACAGTAGAGTCTGTGGTGATTGATTTTAGAGATTGTTCCACAGATCCCCTTGCAATTTCAGGAAAAATTGGTTGATGGCCCAACAAATCACTTAGCAAGTGATGGCCACCAGCTTCAGAGTGGGGCTTCTCCAAGATTAGAGTTGGAGAATCAGGAATAGATGTATGGATCATGTCCACATCCAAAGATTGAGTTGGTGAATTTGATGGAGATAATTCAAGATTGATGTTTAGAGAATGGGACTGTAACCCCAGAGTAATGATAGGGGTTACATCAAACTGAATTTGAGAAACTGGAAGTGTTGCTTCCAGTGTGTGTGCACCCTGTGTACCCTTGGACTTTTGCTTCACTCTCCTTTGGTATTGGGAAAATGTAGACTGTGGGCTTGAAGTGTCCCTTACCCTTTTGGACTGTGCTCTAGGAGGAGAGCTTGTTTCAATAATCACATCCTTTTGGGAGGATGCAATTAGACTTGTGTTTAAATCCATGTTACTCATTGTGCCTTGTTGGGAAGACACAATGGGGCTTGGCTGGTACACACTAACCTGTCCTTCCTTATCCTTGGGGTTTCTTTGATGTTCACCCCTTCCCTCACCTCTCACAACTCCAGACTCACTCCCCTTAGGTTGTGTGGTAGTTTTTACAACAGGTGCCTTTTGAGAAGCACCTGAGGTTGGCTTGGAGGTTTTCTTTGATTTTGGTTTTGTTGCTAGGGTAGGAGCCTGTTGGGTCACAGCTACAGACTCCATAGCAACATTGGAAGGTAAAACAGTAGAGGTGTTAGCTACACTAACAGGGATAGTAGTAGTTACCTCAATGATTGGCAGATACACCACTGGAACATCACCATTGTGGTTCAGCCTCAGTATGTCTGTCAATACTCTGTTTTCTTGCACAAAGCACTCAAACCTGGCATTAGGGTTAGAGATAACTAATGGTGCTGGACTAACATGGTTAGCCAACATCATCAGAAACCTAGCATAATAGATATTTTTCTTCCTATTTGCTTTGTCACCCAACTTAGCACCAATTTCATACATAAGTTGGGTGCTAAAGTTGTGATATCTATCATTTAGAAGCATGGTTAGGAGAATTAACATAGAGTTAGTTAATGCATCAAAATTACTAATCTTTCCAGAAAAGACCTTAATGAATGCATCAGCTAAATAACTGTATTCCCTAACCAAACCTCTCCTAATTATTCTACCCAGATTATCAGTAGGCAAAGAGTAGTTTATAGAATTTAGCATGGTAGTTATTTCAGTGTTAGTAGGCAAAGCATCACAGTTATTATCAGGAATATGTAAACATGCTTGCAAAACATCAGAATTAACTATGTACTCATTACCTTGAAGAGTGAATTTTAGTGTGCAGTGTGTTCCACTATACTCACATGAGGTCCAAATTTCCTCGATTATCTCATTGTAGAGTGGTGTAGAGTGAAACAGTGCATAGCTCAACTTGCAATTCTTCATGAAATCCATCATTTTGAAGAACAGTCTGTTCGGGTTTTCCTTGACAACAAAAGGGATGGAGTTGTTCTTCTCATAGATGAACCCTCCAGCAGACATAAGCTTGACTATAGGTGCCATTGTTGATTAAAGGAAAGCTTCGAACTGAATTGCTTGTTAGAGAGAAGAAGAGAGAAAAAGCCTTTGGAATTTTTGAGAACAGGTAAAAAGAAATAATGAAAATAAAATTTCTTAAATACTCCCCCAAAAATTCTCAGAAAATGAATCCAATAATAAATGTAAATTACTGGATTGGCTTAAAAATATAACCGTTACTCTTAAAGTATTACCATGATTTATACTTACAGGGGTGTATGCATAGATCGTGGTAAAAGACGTGTTAAAATTTCAACGGTTCAGATTAAAAGCGCTTTATATCAACGAATCAGAATTGGGCGTTTAAGGTCCCGTCTATTTCGTTGATAAAGCTGCGTTTCGTTGATACAAAAGAACTATCAACGAAACACCCAGAAGAAGTGCTAAGACTGTCAACGAAATGGTGCATTCCGTTGGCATAGTAATTTTGACTTAGACAAATTTTTTTACCTTTTCCTGAGAAAATTAATTCACAGAAAAACATAGCAAATTTCTGGCTGCATTTTAACTTGCAAATATCTCAAAAATAATTAAGAGAAATTTAGCATACCTAGCTCACTTACTAATCTTGAGAATGTTGATTCATCAAGTGGCTTGGTAAAGATGTCTGCAAGTTGTTGTTCACTTGGAACAAAATGTAACTCCACAGTACCATTCATAACATGTTCTCTAATGAAATGGTACTTGATGTCAATGTGCTTGGTTCTTGAATGCTGCACTGGATTCTCAGTAATGGCAATGGCACTAGTGTTGTCACAGAAAATAGGAATTTTCTCAACTCTTAATCCATAATCAAGTAGTTGGTTTTTCATCCATAAAATCTGTGCACAACAACTTCCAGCTGCAATATACTCAGCCTCAGCTGTGGAGGTAGAAACTGAGTTTTGTTTCTTGCTGAACCATGACACAAGCTTGTTTCCTAGGAATTGACAGGTTCCAGTTGTACTTTTCCTGTCAATTTTACATCCTGCAAAATCTGCATCTGAATAACCAATTAGTTCAAAACCAGATTCTCTAGGATACCAAATGCCAAGGTTTGGTGTTCCTTTGAGATATCTGAAAATTCTTTTAATAGCAACTAAATGGGATTCTCTAGGATCAGCCTGAAATCTAGCACATAGACATGTAGCAAACATAATATCAGGTCTACTAGCTGTTAAATATAAAAGTGAGCCTACCATGCCTCTGTAACTTGAAATGTCCACAGATTTTTCCTTAGTATTCAATTCAAGTTTGGTGGCAGTAGGCATGGGAGTTTTGGCATGAGAGCATTCCATTAGGTTAAACTTCTTTAATAAATCATGAATGTATTTTGTTTGACTAATGAAAATGCCTTCATTAACTTGCTTTACTTGAAGACCAAGAAAGTAAGTTAATTCTCCCATCATGCTCATTTCATACTTACTTTGCATAAGCTTGGCAAACTTTTGACAAAGTTTCACATCTGTAGACCCAAAGATTATATCATCTACATAAATTTGAACAAGTAAAGTAGAGCCATTTACAACCCTGTGAAAAAGAGTTTTATCTACAGTACCTCTAGTGAAATGATTCTCAAGGAGGAACTGTGAGAGAGTGTCATACCAGGCTCTAGGTGCTTGTTTCAAACCATAGAGTGCTTTGAGAAGGAAGTACACATAGTCTGGAAAATCATCATCTTCAAAACCAGGAGGTTGACTTACATACACCTCCTCTTCCAATTCCCCATTCAGAAAAGCACTCTTCACATCCATTTGATAGACCTTGAAATTGGCATGGGCTGCATAGGCTAGGAAAATCCTTATTGCTTCTAGTCTTGCAACAGGAGCAAAGGTTTCATCAAAATCAATTCCCTCTTCCTGTGAGTAGCCTTTTGCAACCAGTCTAGCTTTGTTCCTTGTGACTATGCCATTTTCATCCATCTTGTTTCTGAACACCCACTTTGTGCGTATAACACTCCTGTCATTAGGCCTGGGCACCAGCTTCCAAACATTGTTTCTCTCAAATTGGTTTAGCTCTTCTTGCATGGCTAAAACCCAATCTGGATCTAGAAGTGCATCCTCAACTTTCTTTGGCTCATCTTGAGACAGAAAGCTACTATATAGACATTCTTCTTGAGTTGCTCTTCTAGTTTGGACTTTTGAAGAAACATCACCTATAATAAGTTCAAAGGGATGATCTTTAGTCCATTTTCTTGAGGGAGGTAGATTTGCTCTTGAAGACGTAGCTTCATGATCATGATTGCCTTGATTGGATATTTGTCCTTGAGAAACTCCCCCTGAGTTTGTTGTCCCTAAGTGATCACTTCTAGAAGTATTCCTATGACTATCAACGGTATGACCGTTTTGGCTGTCAACGAAACGCTCATTCTGACTGTCAACGAATCCACCATCATGACTGTCAACGAAATGACCATTTGGCCTACTAGCAGCTATTCTTTTCAATCTTAATGCAGCAATTTCATCTTCACTGCTGCTTTCATCTGTGCTAGATACAACAACTTTAGGCTGTTTCTCAGTAGCCTTATCATGATTCACTTGATCTCCTTCCTCATTTTCAAAAGAAAGACTTTCATGGAAACCTTCATCACAGAGACCTTGGATTTTGAGATCATCAAAAACAACATGTACAGATTCCATAACAATGTTGATTCTGAGATTATAGACTCTGTAAGCTTTCCCTGCTGCATATCCCACAAATATTGCTTCATCTGCCTTTGCTTCAAATTTCCCCAAATGCTCAGCTTGATTTCTCAGAACAAAGCACTTGCATCCAAAGACATGAAGAAAATCCAATAGTGGCTTCTTTCTTTTGAGTAACTGATAAGGGGTCATTCCTTTGGCCTGATTAATCAAAGAAATATTTTGAGTAAAGCAAGCTGTGTTAACTGCCTCAGCCCAAAAATATGTAGGTAACTTTGATTCATCTAGCATTGTCCTTGCAGCTTCAATAAGTGTTCTGTTTTTCCTTTCAACTACACCATTTTGCTGTGGTGTTCTTGCTGCTGAAAACTCATGCAAAATACCATTTTCTTCACAGAACACCTTCATGCTTGAATTCTTGAATTCTGTCCCATTGTCACTCCTAATCCTTCTTACTTTGAAATCAGGATGATTGCTTACCATCTTGATGTGATTGATAATGATTTCACTTGCCTCATCTTTAGAGTGCAAAAAGAAAGTCCATGTAAATCTAGAAAAATCATCAACAATCACAAGACAGTATTTCTTCTTTGAGATGGACATAACATTTACAGGGCCAAATAGGTCCATATGAATCAATTCAAGCTGCTGGACGATTGATGACTCTGTCTTGCTTTTGAATGATGCCTTCTTCTGTTTTCCCTTTTGACAGGCATCACACAAACCATCCTTGGAGAACTCCACTTGTGGAATTCCTCTAGCAAGATCTTTCCTCACCAAATCATTCATAACTTTGAAATTCAGATGGGATAATTTCTTGTGCCATAACCAACTTTCATCCTTGCTTGCCTTGCTGAAAAGACAAGTGATGGTGTCTGAACTTGTGCTACTAAAGTCAGCAATGTACACATTCCCCCTTCTGAATCCAGTCATTACCACATTGTTGTTTCCTCCTTTAGAAACAACACAGGCTTCTCTAGAAAAAGTAACTAAAAATCCTTTGTCACAAAGTTGGCTGATACTAAGCAAGTTGTGCTTAAGACCATCCACCAATGCAACCTCATCTATGATGACATTCTCTTTTGAAATCAAGCCATATCCCTTTGTGTAGCCTTTGCTGTCATCTCCAAAAGCAATACAAGGGCCAGCTCTTTCCTGAAACTCTGTGAGCAGGGTAGAATCACCAGTCATGTGTCTTGAACAACCACTATCCAAGTACCAAAGATTCCTTTTGTCTCCCTGCACACAATAAAACCAAATCAAGTCGATTTTGGTACCCAAGTTTCCTTGGGTCCTGTCTTGTTAGCCTTTGCATTCCCTTTTGTACCATTTTTCACTTTGGGCTCAGATTGATTCAAATCAATCTTTACCCTTGGTGTTGATTTCTGAGGGTTGCTCATATTTTCATTCATAGCATGCATAGTTGGAGGAACAATCATGTTATTCATGTTCCATGGCATTTGTGGCATGTTAAACATATTCATGTAAGGATTAGGCACAAATGGCATGCTAGCATAAGGATTCTGAAATTGTGCATATGGAGCAAACATGTTAGGCATAACAGGCATTGTAGGCATGGAACTGTTCATTGCAGGCTTGGGCATTTTCACATTAGGAGTTTTCTTAACAGATTTGCAGTTAGTAGACAAATGACTAACACTTCCACAATTAACACATGTCTTTCTAGGAGCATATTTATCAGGTGTGTAATTGTTGTGTTTGTTAATTCCTACTTTGCCATTCCTGTTATTCTTTTTATTTCCCTTAGCCTCATTATGAACTTTCTCTACCTTGTCTTTCAATTGCTTGTTAGACAAGTGACCTACATTAGCTCTCTCAACAGGCTTCTCAATTTTCTTTAAAATACTAGACTCACCTTGAACAAAGTTCTTGGTGACAGGACCATACTTGTCATTAAGTCTAGTGAGTTTATCTTTTCTTTTGTCTGTCAACGAAACAGCCTGATCGGTTGATGGTTCATGTGTCAACGAAACATTGCATTCCGTTGACATATCAACCTTCAACAAATGATCATTGTTGTTTGTTGACTCTGTTTCTGATTCTAAGGTTTCACCAACATACCCTAGCTTCTCTTTGTTCCTTTCCCATGATTGCTCACAGAAGGATTCCACGCCTTGAACATTAATTATGTTGGTAGCAACATTCCTGGCATCCTTCCATTTTGCAATCACACTTTGTTCTATCTCAAGTTGTGTTCTAAGAATTTCTTCCCTTTGTAACACGTTCTCAAGTTCCTTCTTAGCATCCCTACTAACACATCTCATTTTCTCAAATTCAATGAGCTGTGCTTCTAACATTGCATTCCTATCACTTAAGAGCAGATTGGTCTCTTTTATTCTTGAATTCTCTTTAGTAAGTGATTTAAGAGTGACACGCAAATTATATAATACAGTTGACATTTCATTTACTGCACTGTCGCATTCCTCTTTAGAAAGCTCAGAAAGATTAGTAATTGTTACCTGGTTGCTTGAGGAACTTGCTTCCTGCTCATGATTGTCAGCCATAAGAGCCAAGTTGACATACTCAACATCGTCATCAGAATCTTCACCATTACCAGCCCAATCATACTCCTGAGACATGAAAGCCTTTTCTTTTTGTTTGAGAAGTTCAAAATATTTCTTCTTATAATCAACAGGCTCAAATTTCCTGTTGCCCTTCTCCTGTTTGGGCTTTCTGCAGTCTCCAGCAAAGTGACCAAGCATTCCACAATTGAAACATTTTGACTTAGACTTTTCAATCCAGTTTGTTTTGCTAGGTTGAAAGTCTCTTCTTGGTGGCCTTGCTTCTGAGTTTCTTTTGAACTTGAACTTAGAGAATTTTCTAGACAGAAAAGCAATGTGTTCATCAATCTCATCTAAGTCCTCCAAGTTGGCTGGTTCTGATTCTTCTTCTTCTGTCATCTTGTCTTTACCCTTGCTAACATCACTCCTACAACTAGATCGACTAGTTGTGGCCTTTGCAGCTTCTTTATTGTCATCTTCAAGTTGGTTCACTGATGCAATCAATGCAATAGATCCACCCTTCTTCTGTACCTTTTCAATTTCTTCATCTTGCTCCATTTCCAGCTCATAAGTCTTCAAGGTTCCATAAAGCCTTTCAAGAGTGTAGTCTTTGTACTCTTGAGTGTTTCTGAGAGAAACAGTCATAGGCTTCCATTCTTTTGGAAGAGCTCTAAGAAATTTAAGGTTTGAATCCTTGGTTTGATAGATCCTCCCATACAACTTTAATCCATTCAAAAGCTTTTGAAACCTACTGAACGTGTCATTTAGGGTTTCACCAGCTTTAAAATGAAAATGCTCATATTGTTGTATAAGGAGTTGCATTTTATTTTCCCTGACTTGCTCAGTTCCTTCACAGAGTGTTCTAACAGTATCCCATACTTCCTTAGAGGTTGTACAGTTGATAACATTGTCAAACATCTCTTGCTCCAAACCATTAAACAAAATGTTCATGGTCCTTTTGTCTTTATGGACTTCTGCAACATCTTCAACAGTCCATTCTGAGACAGTTTTTGGAATCTCTACATCAGGTGCATCATCTGGCAGTCCAACTCTAGAATCAAGCTTCATGGGAACGTGTGGACCTTTCTCAATGCAGTCTACATACCTCTCATCCATAGACATGAGATGTAAATGCATCTTTACTTTCCAGTGAAAGTAATTGTCTTTATCAAGAACTGGTATCTTCACACCTGCATCCTTCTTCACCATGGTTTCTGTTTTTGGTCTTGATCTTTAAACTTCTTGTATGTTAGAAGCTCGCTCTGATACCAATTGTTATTCCCAAATGACCTAACAGAATTGTAGAAGGGGGGGGTTGAATACAATTCTTGATATTTTCTTGAAACTAAACACTTTGTAAAATTAAACTGAACTGAATAAATAAAAACACAAGATATAAATAATTCAGTTGGATTGTTTGATGATCCAACTGAAGTGTTTTTATTGCGGAAATAATCTGTGATACAAATGTACACAGCTGCTCAGTTACAATGTTGTAGAGAAGAATGCTCTCAAAAATAGCTAATACAATCTATTTGTTTTTCTTCTCTCTTTCTAAAGTAACTGCTACACTTGGTTATATAATCCCAAGTTTACAATTCTACATTTGGTTAAACTAAAGAATAATAGTAGTAACCATCAGTAGCTTGCTTTTCATTCCTTTTGTCCAATGGTCCTTGGAGATCTTTGCTTTTGTCTTCATGCTCATTATAATCATTCCCAAGAGCCTTATTGGAAATTGGAATGTTTCCTTATTTCCAGTAACCACTTTGATGGCTTCCAATGCAAAGTACACTTCCATATCTCCTTTTAGATCTGTTCAGTAAACTGTCACTATCACTTTGTCAACTGTTCAAAAAGCAACATTGATTCGTTGATAGCAAGGAGATGTGTTTCGTTGATAGCTTCATTCTTCATTCCGTTGATGGTGTTTCCCTCGTTTCGTTGATGGGTAAACTCCATACCGTTGACAGAGTAATCTTCATACCGTTGACATGTCTTCACTTAGGCAGAATTACAAGGCATAACATATTTACAATTAACCAACCTATTTTGCCTATCTAGTACATAGTCAACATGACTTAGAAAACCTATCTAAAACATATAATAGAATGCCTATCATACTGTGAAGTATTGTACAATGCAATTGCTACAACACTCATTTCGTTGATGAGCTTCCTGTCAACGAAACACTGCAAAGCATGCTATTTCGTTGACAGCTACAAAATTGACTTTACACAAATTCTACTAAGTGTTTTATGTTTATCATCAAGAACAACATATTCCTAACACTTTCTTTCTCAGCATGTCTGGCATCTATTGCAGCTCTTTGAGCTCTTATCGCTTCCAAGGCAGCTTCTTCTTCTTGTGACAGAGGATTTGCTTCTTCTTCCATATTATCCTCCCAGATTGGATATTTAACAGGCTCTGGATAATATGGCTCATGCTCCTCCTGAATTGGTTGCTCTTGCATGACCTCAAATACCTCTTCACTCTTCTCTTCTTGCATCATGTCCTCAATCCAGTACTGTCTAACTGGAATAGCTTCAACCGTTTCCCAAACTCCCCATCCATCCTTAGCTTTCTCCTCTCCAACTTTCTCCCCCTTAGTTGAGGAATCCTCGACAAAAGCATCCTCAGCATAAAAGGCAGTAGAAGGATCAGGTTGTTGATTTGAAGGACCAGGTTGTCCAGTTTGTTGGTTCTTCAGCATAGTCCAGATTGACTGTACTCCGTCGCTTTGATTTTCCATGAAATCCAATAGCTCCTTATTCATCTTATGCATAAAAGCGAGCTTCAGGTCAATGTCATCCAATCTGGAGTTGGTAGTCTTCTCAATCTTGTCCAGTCTCTGGTTCAGCTTAGACTCTACTCGAGAAAGGGTGTTCATTGCATCTTTTACCCTATCTTGACCATCCCGGATAACCAGAACGTCTTCTTTCAAAGATTCTTGTCCTTGTTGCAGAGCATCAACTTCATTCATGAATCCATCTTTAAGCTCTTTGACGTCACTCCTTAGTTCGACCAGTTCTTCCATAGCTTCCTTCTTCAAGGAGTCCACTTCCAGTTTAGTACCTATTATAGTTCCAGATGCACTGCCTAAGACCCAATAAGTTCTTCTGGAATCAGCTGCAGCCAAGTCAACCTTCTCTTGAATAGTCTTTAAAGAAGCATTGGCTTGACCAGAGGAGATCCCTTGGTCAAAGGAAGGTCGCAGTGGAACCTTGAATAGCGGATTTCCTTGTTTGTCGTGAACTGTCATCTCCTTGAGAGTGGATTGAACATGTAACTCTCGTTCTGTCGGTAATAGCATATCATCAATATTTGGAAGGGTTAGGGTGTCACTCCTCACGTTTGGCTCTGGGTGTACACTCAACGTTTCTGTCGGTGTTTCACTCATTTTTCCTTTCCCACTCAGGCCAGGTGTAAGTGTTTTTGTTTCACTCATTCCCTTTGTGCTCAATGTACCTGGAGAAGAAAACACTGTAGCCTTCCTTAAGGAGGTCACCGGTGGTGCAATGGGGCTTCGCAAGTCCTCGTCCTTGGATAAACCAAGTTGCTGATCATCCGTAGATGATATATCCTTTGAAGGATCTAGAGTTTGAATCTCTAGGGGGTTAGAAACAGGCTCTATTAACAGCAGAGATCCCGAATCTTCCCCAATAGTCTGTGAAGACTTTACCTCAGTTGACTACTCAATAGTAATTGATTCATTGTCACCGAGTTACCGATCTGCACCTACGTCAGACCCTTTACCCGCAGGATCCAGATATGTTCCATCTGGGGAGCTAGACAATGACACTTTAGATTTTGCATTTAGGTCAGAGCCTTCTCTCGACGTCTGTGAAGACCCTTGGTTCTTAGAACCTTCAACCAGTGAACCTGACCGTAATATGGTAGGAACACCAGTTGCTTCCGTCAATTCTTCCTTACTTGATTGAGCTATTGGTTCAGATATAGCTTTCTTTAGCATGGCCCAATCAAAATCAGAAAAATCTGTGAAGGGTTCTTTGGATGAGAGAAATGAAGTATCAACAGTTGTCTCGGTTTTTGTTCTTCTCCTTTTAGAGGAAGACAGAGCTGTTGTTGAAGGGTGTATCTCCTTATGTGGTGCTGCTTTGGCACTATCTCCCTCTACACTCAAGGATGTTTGTTTACTGGGTATAGGAGGGGAAGGAGGTGCGTTTATTGTTTCATTTAGCTCTACCAAAGGCTCTTCGACCGTGGTTAAAGGTTGTGGGTTTGCAACCTCCTGGTCAGGAATGGCCACTGAGGGCTTTGGATCAACATCCATTGGTTCAGGTGCCATTTCAGGTTGAGGTGGAGGAATATTACCTTCAATTACCTGTTCCCCTGGGGGGCAGAAGTGGTAGGGGTACCGTTCTTAGATAATCTGTGAGAACAATGGGTACCCCTGGAAGATAGTTGGTCTTCCTTATGAGAGCGGTTATTGCATTGCTCTTCATTCTCATGCACTCTTGGTTGGCTTCACCTTCAAATATCTCCCGTTCATCATCTGTTAAGATATCATTGAGAATTAGCTGTAGGAACCTAGGATAGAAACAAAGCACATCATCAGTTATGTCTGTTCTTTCATCCAGTGGTCCCATGCACAAAATGACTTGATCGATCAGTAGCCTTCTTATGTTAATATGCCTATTGTTCGCAATGGCAAACCCTATCTTTTGAAGGAATAAGGGAATACCATGCAGATTTGTTAGCTTGGCAGTAAAAACATGGATTAGGGTATGAAAGAAAAAATTCCATGGCTTTGTCAAATAATGCTTAAGGAACTCTCCCACAAAGAAGTTAGGTTGTTGACTTCTTATTGTTAGTGCTTGTGCCCTAGAGACAATACTATAATGTTCTTAGGGAAGACATTTTGATTATTAATAAATATGTTCTATGGATTTTCTTTCAATTATTTATTATGTCTTTATTAACTGCGATATAAATATTAGAATAATAAATGTCCTTGGAATATAAGCATGAATTCTATATCTCTAAGTATGTGACTTAGAAATGAGATTATATGAGTAGTGTTTATAATCCTAAAAGATCCCTAGTCGAGTATTATTATTTGAGGACAATAATAATGCATTAAGACTAGTATGTTTGTTGACTGATGACCACATCTCATTGGTTATAAGTATGGTGATACTAAAGTCAAAGACATAAGTGCATGTTAGCAGAACATGGCACTGGATAGACCCACCGTGTGAATTCTTCATGGTAAATGTTATCAAGTGTCATAATCAATTCTCACAATGATAATGGTGTAATGATCCTTAGACTTGAAATCATTATATTTCTAGATGAGAATTAATATACTTTGATTCTACTCAAAGTTACCTTTGACCGGGTAATGATAAAGGTGGACATTGGGTATATTATGAATCATATGAGAAATATGAATGATAGATATAGGATTTAACCCTCCTATTTCAGGAGTGATATTATTGGCCTCTTGATTGAGTGAGACTATGAAATGCATGGCCATGCTCAAATTGTGATTTGTTTAATAGTCTACTCATCGATCAAGTAAACCGGGATTAAATGTTGAAGAGGATGACATAAACCATGCCTCGAGTTTAATCTATAATATAAGGTTAAAAGGATTATATTACATAGAACATTATTCATTAAAGGTTTAATTGGATCACCAATTATTATTATTACTTGGGTAGCAGTGATGTATTACTAGATGCCGCTCATTGTTTATAATTTTATTATGAGATGTTAAAATTATTGCCAACGTAATAATAACCTAAAGGGTTACACATAAAGAATGTTTTAAACGGAGCATTAATTAAATTTCGAATTTAATTGAATTATTATTATTATTGAATTATTGGATTAATTAAGTAGGACTTGATTAATTATATAATAATTCGAATATAATAAATAATACTACTAATAATCAGATTGGGTTTTGGAAGCCCAATCAGATTAGGTATAGGCCCAGAATTCTCTCCATATAAATACATTAAGATTTATTATTTTAGGGTTAAGAAATTGAAAAAAACGTTTTTCTTAAAAAACCCTAGCTGCTCTACATCAAAGAGAGGCTAGAGAGAGAGAGAGAGAGTTCCGAGGGCAGTTCTTGGCTAGTACCAACTCCGGTGATCGTTGGACGATCGGGCGTTCGTGTGGACTAATTAGAGACGTGTATCGCAAGGCGGGACACGTGGTGATCATATCAAAGGACCTCCATTAGTCATCCGTTCGTAAAGCTTCAAAAGGTAAACGATTCTATTCACGAATTAAATATCGTTTTTCGCATGGATCCTGCGGAGGATTTCGTTAATTTTTCTGTTTTACGCGTTTTTCCGTTGCGTTTTCATGCACGAAACCCTTCAATGGCATCAGATCTACTTGCGAAAAGTGTTTAATTCATTTATATGTTTACTGTTTTGATGATAAAATCATGTTTGTGACTATCATGATTGATGCGTTGTTTTTATGAAAACATGAATATTGTATTGATGTATATACATAAATTGTATAATAATGATGATTGAGATGATCATATGATGATCATATAATCTGTATGTATACTGATATATACATGATATAGTTTTGTTCTTGTTATGAGAATCGTATTCGATACGATTTCTGATTAGTTGCGCAGATTTGGTGAAATTTGCATACTGTTTCAGAATTTCACCGAAAATACCTTTTCGGAAAGGGAAACGGGCGTCTGAACAATACTGACTTTGTCACTCGTTCATATGTAAGGCGTTTGAGGTCGTTTACTGTCTGTAAACAGCGATTCATTGTTTTCATAATTCTGATTTTAATTTTCAGATTTACACTTTATTTGATTTTGTGATTGGATCATGAAAAATATGATATGGTGTGATATGTTGATGCAATATGAGATGTTCTTAACTGTTAATTGAGCATGGTGTATGGTTATGTCCCTAAGACCCATAGGTTAGTGGTTTTTGATTATGGTTTTGGTTTTAAATACGACTTGCATGTCGTTCATTCTTGTAATGATTAAATCTCGAATGTAACTCGAGTTTCTCTTGTAAGTTTGTTAGATTAGCTTTTCATATTATGTAATTGATGATATGAAGACATGGAGGCATGCCAAGGAGGCGATCAAAGGAGACATTACAAGGAAGCATGAAGACATGTGTAATTTATTATGTTGTATTTGATACCACCATAGATTGACCTTGGTTTTTCCTTAGCTTGGAAAAATCGCATAGGATTGGGCCATAACCAAGCACGTTTACTTTACGCACTTTACATATATGATGCATGTGATGATGATATGTATGCGTAGTGATAATGATGCATCTTTTAATTAAATTAAACATGTATGTATTAGATACATCACCCATGCCATGCCTGCTAAACAAGATAAAATCTGTAACGATTCAAGATTTTAAAATTGAACAAAACGAACATGAGATTCCTGTGTTTATGAAACACGGAAATAAGTATGAATTTTCGATTTTTTGATATGGGGCGATTTTGACAAAAAATACAAGCAGCGCTTGTAAGAAAGGCGGGTTTTAAGGGAGACCACTGTGACTCCTCCGTTGGACTGGAAATCAAACCATTGATGAATTTTGAATTGAAATACTTAGTTCAAGGAAAAATTGGGAATCTCTTGATGATGGGATCATGGTCGTTTTAATAATAAAATCCCTAAATTTAAAATATTAAGTCACTTAGATGCCTTCCAATGGGCAACACTCGTCAAGACCTAGATCGAGAAAGAGTGGGTTCGCCAAAGCGAAGCACTCCAATCTATCGTGGTATGGCGCGATGAAGTAAATGTGATACTTAACTGTTAGACCATTGGGTTAGACTTAACTAAGTTACCACAATAGGATTGTGAACTTAGAGGCATGGAGTTTGGTATGATTTATTGGATAAATATGGACAAATGTTGTTCTACCAAACTTTCCAAGAGTTATATATGATATAATTGACAAGAGTTGTCTACCTAAATAAATCATGTTTTGGGAGAAAAGCCAAAGCTGACCTTAAGCGTGACGAAATATGGATCTTGGCTCACTAGAAGGATTTAGAGTAATGCCTTCCGAATTAATAGTTAGGGCTATTGATTTGATAAAAATAGTGGGAGATATATGTTGTGAATATATATGGATAATCACTTGAACATAATTTAATAAATCTGCAACTAACTTATTTTATGCATTTTAACATTGTAGATATCTAAATGGCAAACTCAAACAATTTCTCTGTGCGATCAGTCCTTGAGAAGGAAAAGCTGACAGGAACCAACTTCCTTGATTGGCAAAGGAATTTGAGGATTGTCCTCAGGCAGGAGCGAAAGCTTTATGTCCTTGATATTCCTCACCCTGGACCTCTTGCTGCTGAAGCAACCGAGGCTCAACAAAATGCTTATCAGAAGCATCTTGATGATTCTACGGATGTCTGTTGTTTGATGCTAGCGACTATGAGTCCTGAGCTTCAGAAACAACATGAGCGTATGGACGCTTATGACATGATAGAGCACCTCAAAAGGATGTTTTAGGGTCAAGCTCGTCAAGAGAGGTTTGATGTAAGCAAAGCGTTGTATGCATGCAAACAGGGAGATCGTGACCCGGTTGGACCGCATGTTCTAAAGATGATAGGGTATTTGGAAACCCTTGAGAATTTGGGTTACCCGGTTTTACCGGAACACAAAGCAGATTTGATCTTGCAGTCTTTGAACAACAACTACACTCAATTTGTAATAAACTATATTATGAGTGAGATAGACAAAACACCTACCGAACTATTGGCATTATTGAGGACTGCTGAGACCAATATGTCAAAGGCTAACCCTGCTCCCATAATGATGGTGAATAAAGGGAATGCCAAAGGAAAGGGGAAATGGAAAGGCAAGAAGAAGATTGGATCTAAATCTGCTAATCCGAAGCCTGCTTTCAAAAGGCTTTGAAGCCTACTGGAGGTGTTGCAAAAGGTGCTGCAAAGGGTGATGTATGTCACTTTTGCAAGAAGTCGGGTCATTGGAAGCATAATTGTCAAGCTTATTTGGAAGATTTGAACCTGAAGGGAATGAAGTCTGTGAAGATTTCTGATTCAGGTATGTATGTTATAGAAGTCAATTTGTCTACTTCTACATCATGGGTATTAGATACCGGATGTGGTTCTCACATTTGTATAAATGTGCAGGAACTACGAAGGAGTAGGACTTTGGCGAAAGGAGAAGTCGACCTACGCGTTGGCAATGGAGCAAAGGTTGCTGCTTTGGCTGTAGGGACTTATAATTTATCGTTGCCCACTGGGCTTATTTTAGAACTTGAGAACTGTTTTTACGTGCCTGCGATTTGCAGAAACATTATTTCTGTTTCTTGTTTGGACAAGAAAGGTTTTTCCTTTACAATTCAGAACAATAGTTGTTCCTTTGGTTTGAATAATGTTACCTATGGGGTTGCACGTTTATTTAATGGTTTATATGTTCTTGATCTTGATATTCCTGTCTATAATGTAAATAATAAACGTATTAAGGCTAATGACTCAAATCAAACATACCTTTGGCATTGTCGTTTAGGCCATATAAATGATAAACGCATTTCCAAGTTACATAAGGATGGATACTTGGATAAGTTTGATTTTGAATCATACGAAGAATGCGAACCTTGTCTCATTGGAAAAATGACTAAAGCTCCTTTTACCGGAACTGGTGAGAGGGCCACCAAACGATTAGAACTCATACATAGTGATGTATGTGGTCCAATGCGTACGATGGAAAGAGGTGGCTTTTATTACTTCATAACCTTTACTGATGATTTTAGTAGATACGGATATGTGTATCTTTTGAAGAACAAATCCGAATCATTTGAAAAATTCAAAGAGTACAAGGAAGAAGTGGAAAAGCAAATAGGCGGAAGTATTAAAACTCTACGATCTGATCGTGGAGGTGAGTACTTAAGCTTAGAATTTAAGAATTACTTAAAGCAGTGTGGTATTGTATCACAGCTCACACCTCCTGGAACACCACGGTGGAATGGTGTATCTGAAAGGAGAAATCGTACCTTGTTGGACATGGTGCGATCGATGATGAGTCTAGCGGATCTTCCAATTATTTTTTGGGGTTATGCTCTAGAAACGGCTGCACACACACTTAACCGAGTTCCTACTAAATCGGTTCAAACTACACCATATGAGATATGGACTGAGAAATGTCATAACATGTCCTTTTTGAAAGTATGGGGATGTGAAGCGTTTGTGAAACGTTTAGTCACTGACAAGCTAGGACCGAAATCAGACAAATGTAATTTTGTGGGATACCCAAAAGAAACTAAAGGGTATTATTTCTATAATCGTACCGAGAGCAAAGTGTTTGTTGCTCGAACTGCTGTATTTCTTGAAAGAGAACTGTTCTCTAAGAAAAACAGTGGGAGTATAATAGATCTCGATGAAGTTCGAGAACCACATAATGACATCGAACCAGAGTTGGAACATGAGCACGAAGTACATGAAAATGTTACTGCTCAAGAAACACAGGTTGTTCGTAGATCTGGTAGGATTCGCCACGAGCCTGAGAGATATTATGGATTTCTCTTAACTCAGACTGGCGATGTAATGCTTATAGATGAAGATGAGCCTCTTACCTATCAGGATGCTATGAATAGTCCAGATTCTGAGAGATGGCTGGAAGCTATGAAATCTGAGATGGATTCCATGTATGAAAACAAAGTATGGACTTTGGTTGAACCACCTGAAGGGGTAAAACCTATTGGGTGCAAATGGGTTTTCAAGAAGAAAACAGACATGGATGGTAATGTAACGACCTACAAAGCAAGACTAGTGGCGAAAGGTTTCAAACAAATTCATGGTATTGACTATGATGAAACTTTCTCACCAGTAGCTATGGTCAAGTCCATCAGGATTTTGCTTGCGATAGCAGCTTACTATGACTATGAAATCTGGCAAATGGATGTCAAAACCACTTTCTTAACTGGGAGCTTAGAAGAGGATGTGTATATGATACAACCAGAAGGTTTTGTCGATCCGAGATATGCTAGAATGTTCTGTAAGCTACTACGATCTATTTATGGATTGAAGCAGGCCTCAAGGAGTTGGAACATTCGTTTTGATATAACAGTCAAAGAGTTTGGCTTTATTCAAAATGAAGATGAGCCTTGTGTTTACAAGAAGGTTAGTGGGAGAAAAGTGGCATTCCTAGTATTATATGTTGATGATATATTACTAATAGGGAATGACATACCTTCTCTTCAGGCTGCTAAGACTTGGTTGGGAAAAAGTTTCTCAATGAAAGACTTAGGCGATGCTACCTATATATTAGGGATCAAGATCTATAGAGATAGATCTAGAAGATTAACCGGCTTAAGTCAGAGTACATACATTGACAAAGTATTGCATCGTTTTGGGATGCAAGAGGCAAAGAGGGGATTTGTCCATGTGTCTCATGGGATAGTGATCTCAAAAGAAAACTGTCCTAAATCATTAGATGATAAGGACCGTATGAAAAAGGTACCATATGCTTCTGCAATTGGTTCAATAATGTATGCAATGATATGTACTCGACCTGATGTTTCGTATGCTTTGAGCATGACGAGCATATACCAGTCTAATCCAGGTAAAGGTCACTGGACGACAGTCAAGAATATTCTTAAGTACCTCAAGAGAACTAAAGATTCATTCTTGGTATATGGAGGAGATGAGAAGCTAGTTATAAGAGGTTACACTGATGCTAGTTTCCAAACAGACAGAGACGATACTGTGTCTCAATCTGGGTTTGTATTTTGTCTAAATGGAGGTGCTGTAAGCTGGAAGAGTTCGAAGCAAGAGACAGTAGCTGATTCTACAATGGAAGCTGAGTATATTGCTGCCAGTGAAGCGGCCAAAGAGGCTGTTTGGCTTCGGAAATTTATTGAGGGACTTGGAGTAGTTCCATCGATCGCAGATCCAGTTGATCTTTATTGCGATAACAATGGAGCTATTTCACAGGCTAAGGAACCAAGGTCCCATTCCTGAGCAAAGCATATACTTAGACGATATCATCTACTTCGAGAGATTACAAGGAGGGGAGATATACATACATGTAAAGTGCATACTAATGATAACGTTGCAGACCCACTGACTAAGGCTTTGTCGCAGCAGAAGCACGAAGGTCACACTAGTTCCATGGGTATTAGATACATGGGTGATTGGCTCTAGTGCAAGTGGGAGATTGTTAGTGCTTGTGCCCTAGATACAATACTATAATGTTCTTAGGGAAGACATTTTGATTATTAATAAATATGTTCTATGGATTTTCTTTCAATTATTTATTATGTCTTTATTAACTGCGATATAAATATTAGAATAATAAATGTCCTTGGAATATAAGCATGAATTCTATATCTCTAAGTATGTGACTTAGAAATGAGATTATATGAGTAATGTTTATAATCCTAAAAGATCCCTAGTCGAGTATTATTATTTGAGGACAATAATAATGCATTAAGACTAGTATGTTTGTTGACTGATGACCACATCTCATTGGTTATAAGTATGGTGATACTAAAGTCAAAGACATAAGTGCATGTTAGCAGAACATGGCATTGGATAGACCCACCGTGTGAATTCTTCATGGTAAATGTTATCAAGTGTCATAAGCAATTCTCACAATGATAATGGTGTAATGATCCTTAGACTTGAAATCATTATATTTCTATATGAGAATTAATATACTTTGATTCTACTCAAAGTTACCTTTGATCGGGTAATGATAAAGGTGGACATTGGGTATATTATGAATCATATGAGAAATATGAATGATAGATATAGGATTTAACCCTCCTATTTCAGGAGTGATATTATTGGCCTCTTGATTGAGTGAGACTATGAAATGCATGGCCATGCTCAAATTGTGATTTGTTTAATAGTCTACTCATCGATCAAGTAAACCGGGATTAAATGTTGAAGAGGATGACATAAACCATGCCTCGAGTTTAATCTATAATATAAGGTTAAAAGGATTATATTACATGGAACATTATTCATTAAAGGTTTAATTGGATCACCAATTATTATTATTACTTGGGTAGCAGTGATGTATTACTAGATGTCGCTCATTGTTTATAATTTTATTATGAGATGTTAAAATTATTGCCAACGTAATAATAACCTAAAGGGTTACACATAAAGAATGTTTTAAACGGAGCATTAATTAAATTTCGAATTTAATTGAATTATTATTATTATTGAATTATTGGATTAATTAAGTAGGACTTGATTAATTATATAATAATTCGAATATAATAAATAATACTACTAATAATCAAATTGGGTTTTGGAAGCCCAGTCAGATTAGGTATAGGCCCAGAATTCTCTCCATATAAATACATTAAGATGTATTATTTTAGGGTTAATAAATTGAAAAAAACGTTTTTCTTAAAAAACCCTAGCTGCTCTACATCAAAGAGAGGCTAGAGAGAGAGAGAGAGAGAGTTCCGAGGGCAGTTCTTGGCTAGTACCAACTCCGGTGATCGTTGGACGATCGGGCGTTCGTGTGGACTAATTAGAGACGTGTATCGCAAGGCGGGTCACGTGGTGATCATATCAAAGGACCTCCATTAGTCATCCGTTCGTAAAGCTTCAAAAGGTAAACGATTCTATTCACGAATTAAATATCGTTTTTCGCATGGATCCTGCGGAGGGTTTCGTTAATTTTTCTGTTTTACGCGTTTTTCCGTTGCGTTTTCATGCACGAAACCCTTCACTTATGAGAGTGAAGAAAGCATGTATATCCTCAGTCGTGGGATCCGGAACAAGGTTTTCTGTAGGAAAATGTAGGATTCTATTAAAATCATGTTCCGTCACCTTTATTGTTCTGCCCCCTGGAACAACAAAACTGAAGGACTTTACGTTATTCTCAGTTGTATCCGTGGCGGTTGTGTACAACGCAGTCAATTGATCGATGCAAAGGACTACGGGAGTACTTAAAGAATATGCCACTAACGAACGTGTATTCAAAAACTCTGCCCATGCACGAAACTGTAAGTTCGTAATGTCTTGCAGGTTTTGAAACGAGACATGATTAGTCTTGGTAATAATAAATTCTCCAGCCATTTTAAATTTCCAGAAAATTTAAATAAACCAAAACTATTTTTCCTTTAAATTTAATTAATTATTTCTAATTAATCAAACTTTAACAAAATTACCCCTTTTTCTGAATACACAAACTAATAACAAATCTTTAAGAACCCTAACTGTTGTCTTTGGAGATTTTTCTTAAATAACAAAAAGAAATCAATTGACAACCAACTAATTTCTTAAAGCAAACAGTTAAGAATCTTTAGTTCTAAAATATCACTTTCGATGGTTTCTTCTTCAAAGAATGAATAAAAACTCAAGGTAATCACAATTGTACGGTTAAAAACACTTTACTGTTGACAAACTGTGATTATTTCAAGTTTTAATCGGTAAAAACTCAAGAAACTATCGATGGTGTTGTTCTTAGTTTGTGTCTATTTTGTGTAAGTATTCTAAACGAGAGCTCAGCTTTTTCATATCTGTAAAAGTGAAAAGAATTTACTAAGGCAATGTTTTATACTTAATGAAACTGACAGGGGTATTATAGTCAATAAAGTGTTCGATAGATTTTAAATGAACGTTCGATGGTTTTTACATAGGGGCAAACCTGTCAATTGTACTTCGATAGTTTTTGGAAAACTATCGAAGTTTTTGAAAAACAGAATTTAAAAAGGTTTTTATAAAAACTATTGAACTCTGTTTATTTGTAAATCAAGAAACTATCGAACTAATTTTAGAAAAACTATCGAGAACTTCAACATTTTGAATTAATTAAGTTCTTTTCGATGCTTTTTCTACAGTATTTCAAACTCTATCGAGAATTTAATTATTGAATTAGGTAAATTCCTTCGATATATTTTAAAGTTAATCTCAAAAACTATCGAGAATTGTTTTCGATAGATTTTCTTTTCCTTTTCAAAAACCATCGAAAATTAATTCCGATAGAATTTTCTTTGTACTTGAAAAACTTTCGAATTTCCTAAAATTCGATATTTTTTGCTTCTTTTCAAATTCTAAAACCTGTTCATGTTCTAAAATTCAAAACTTTTAATTCTCTGTCAAGTTTTACTTTGAATAAATCTTTTAAAATTTACCAAAATCAATTGTTAACAGAAAATTCACAATTTTCTCATAATAAAATCAACTGAATATCAATAGATGATATTAATCAATTAAAATCCAATAAATTAGGCTGCATTAATCTACAATGTCAAAAACAAAGTAAATTAATTCAAATTAAATAGATGCTTTAATATTTAGAACAAATATTAGCACCTAAATAATTTTTAGAATTAATAACCAATTAAATGCCAGAAGATATATCATCCATAATTATGACATAAAATTAGTACAAAAATCCTAACTACGAGAATTGCTCCAGAAAATAAATTCACGAGTCCTAAGGATATGGAAATTCTTAAACTCATGTATTCACTAGGACTATTTGCAGTTACTGACTTCTAATCAAAATCAATTAGAAAGATTTAACATCCCAAGTTCACCAACCAGCTTAGAAAAAGTGGATTCATCAAGCGGTTTAGTAAAGATGTCTGCAATTTGATCCTCTGTGGGTACAAAATGTAACTCCACAGTTCCATTCATGACATGCTCTCGGATAAAATGATACCTGATGTCGATGTGCTTCGTTCTCGAGTGTTGCACTGGGTTGTTTGAGATTGCTATGGCACTTGTGTTGTCGCAAAATATTGGAATCTTTGTCAACAAAAGCCCATAGTCACGGAGTTGGTTTCTCATCCACAAGATCTGAGCACAGCAGCTTCCAGCAGCAATGTATCCAGCCTCAGCTGTTGATGTGGAAACTGAATGCTGCTTCTTGCTATACCAAGAAACTAATCTTCTTCCAAGAAACTGAGAGCTTCCTGAAGTACTCTTCCGATCAATCTTACAACCTGCAAAATCAGAGTCTGTATATCCAATAAGATCAAATCCTGTATCTTTAGGGTACCAAATTCCAAGATTTGGAGTCCCCTTAAGATATCTAAATATTCGCTTAACAGCTATTAGATGAGATTCTTTAGGATCAGACTGAAACCTAGCACACAAGCATGTTGCAAACATTATATCTGGTCTACTTGCAGTGAGATAAAGTAATGAGCCTATCATACCTCTGTAGCCTGTGATGTCAACCTTCT
Organism: Heracleum sosnowskyi; assembly: GCA_030848705.1. Taxonomy (NCBI): domain Eukaryota; kingdom Viridiplantae; phylum Streptophyta; class Magnoliopsida; order Apiales; family Apiaceae; genus Heracleum; species Heracleum sosnowskyi. The sequence goes on from CM061239.1 coordinate 107,779,326, forward strand.
TACCAGTTTCATCCTTATCAAGCTTAGTGGCAGTTGGCATATGAGTCTTTGCTGTAGATGAGTCTTCCATTTGATACTTCTTCAGAAGATCTTTAATGTACTTGGACTGACAAATGAATATACCATCTTGTTTTTGATATACTTGCAGTCCAAGAAAGAATGACAATTCACCCATCATGCTCATTTCATAACGACTCTACATTAACTTAGCAAATCTCTTGATAGATCATCATTAGTAGAACCAAATTTTATGTCATCAACATATACTTGCACCAATATCAAATCATTTTTATGATTTTTGACAAAGAGAGTTTTGTCTACGACACCTCTTGTAAAATCATTTTCAAGTAAGAATTCAGAGAGAGTGTCATACTATGTCCTTGGAGCTTGTTTGAGTCCGTAGAGAGCTTTGAATAGAAAGTACACAAAGTATGCCAGTTTTGAATCCTCAAAACCTGGAGGTTGTTCCACATACACTTCTTATTCTAACTCCCCGTTCAGAAAAGCACTCTTCACATCCATCTGATATACCTTGTAATTGGAATGTGCAGAAAATGCCAGAAACATTCTGATGGCCTCAAGTCTTGCTACTGGTGTATAGGTTTCATCATAATCAATTCCCTCTTCTTGAGAGTAACCTTTAGCAACCAGTCTGGCTTTGTTTCTCGTTACAATGCCATCTTCGTCCAACTTATTGCTGAATACCCATCTTGTTCCAATAACAGATTTTCCCTTAGGCCTGGGTACCAGCTTCCAAACTTTCTGCCTTTCAAACTGATTGAGTTCCTCTTGCATAGCAATCACCCAATCTGGATCATCTAGAGCATCTTCAACTTTCTTAGGTTCTGTTTCTGAAAGAAACCCAGAATAGTGACATTCATTTTGTGATGTTCTCCTAGTCCTTACTCCTGTGTCCGGATCACCAATGATCAAGTGAAAGGGATGATCTCTATTCCATACCCTTTGTCTTGGCAGATGTGATCTTGATGATTCTCCTTGTTCTAGATGTCGTGGAGTGTGACTAGTTGATCCTTCTCCTGCTCCCCCTGAGTTGTTGACGGTTTGATCTGATGATTCTATAGACTGACTAGTGGATCCTGTAGAATTTTGAGGATCTCCACTTTGGTCACCACTTTGTCCAGAATCATTATCATTATGATTATTATTAATAATTGTAACAACTTCAGGTACTTCTTCATCGTCAGAGAGATCTCCTGATAGATTTTCAAATATCAAGGATTCAGAGTTCTCTCCAGTTTGCAGGCCTGGTATTTTGGTGTCGTCAAATGTTACATTAAAGCTTTCCAACACCTTCTTATCTTCAATCACATATACCCTGAAAGCCTTAGATTCCAGAGAATAGCCCAGAAAAATGCCTTCATCTGCTTTGGCATCAAACTTTCCATGATGTTCTCCATCTTTAAGTACAAAGCACTTTGCACCAAACACATGAAAGTACTTCAGTTTTGGTTTCTTGTTGGCCATTAACTCATACGGAGTCTTTTCATGATCTTTGTTGATCAGGGTTCGATTCTGAGTGTAGCAAGTTGTGTTCACTGCTTCAGCCCAAAAGTAAGTGGGAAGTTTTGATTCACTCAACATGGTCCTTGCTGCTTCAACCAAGGTCCTGTTCTTCTTTTCCACTACTCCATTCTGTTGAGGAGTTCTTGGTGCTGAAAACTGTCTTGATATTCCTTTCTCTGAGCAGAAATCATGAAGAACTGCATTCTTGAATTCAGTTCCATTGTCTGATCTGATTGTCCGCACAGGTAGCTTAGCTTCCACTTTTATCTTCTTGATGTGATCAATGATTAGTTGTGTTGCTTCATCCTTTGATTGTATGAACAACACCCACGTGTACTTGGAGTAGTCATCCACCATCACCAATGCATATCTTTTTCTTGAAAGTGACATAACATTGACTGGACCAAATAAATCCATATGAATCAGTTGTAATGGTTCAGTAATGCTTGTCATTCCTTTGCTTCCATGTGATGCTTTTTTCGACTTCCCTTTTTCACATGCTTCACATAGTCCCTCCTGATTGAATTCCATCAGGGGCAACCCTCTCACTAACTCTCTCTTTACCAAAGAGTTCATAGTTTTGAAGTTCAAGTGTGAGAGCTTCTTGTGCCATAGCCAACTTTGTTCTGAAGAAGCCTTACTGTAGAAACATGTAACTTCTCCTTCACTGGTAGAACTTAAGTAAGCTATAAACAAATTTCCTTTTCTCACTCCCAGTAGAGTAAGCTTCTCATCCGTCCTGTTGGTGATCAAGCACTTGTCCTTTATGAAATCTACATTATAGCCTTTATCACAGAACTGACTGATACTTAGAAGATTGTGCTTTAATCCTTCAACAAGAGAGATGTTTTCTATGATGACATTTCCAGCTTTCAATTTACCATATCCCGTAGTGAATCCTTTGCTGTCATCTCCAAAGGTTACAATCGGGCCGGTCTTCTTAACCACCTCTGTAAGCAGGGACTCTTCACCTGGCATGTGTCTAGAACAGCCACTATCCAGAATCCACACAACCTTTGAGCTTTTAACCTTACCCTGCAATCACAGATTGATTAAGCGGACTTTGGTACCCAAAATTGTTTGGGTCCTGAAGGTTTAGATGATTTAACAGGAGTAACATTCAATTTAGTCTTACCCTGTTTGATATTCATAGTATCTGTGGATTTAACATTAACAGTGCTTTTGCTACTATCACTCATCAACTTAAAATAAGCATGCATGATGTTGTACTTACATAGCAAACACTCTTTCTTTCCACAGGGTTCATGAAGATCAGGCATGTCAGACATGTTATGCATTTCAGAAGTATTAGCAGTTTCTACTTTAACCTTTTTACATGCATGTGTAAGGTGTCCAGCAGAATTACAAATAGTGCACAACTTCCTAGATGCAATGGGAGAATATGGAACCATTTCCTGATTAACAATCTTCTTCTTCCCATTCCTGTTCTTTTTAGCATTACTAACTAAGTTACCTACTTCAGTTTTAGGTAAATCAGGTTTATGTAATTCAGTTTTTACTGATTTCCTAGGTAACTTAGTCTTTACCTCTTTTTCCTTCAACAAATCCTCCTCAAGCAATTCTTGTCTTATGAAAAGGTCATCCTCATGAAAGAGTGGTGGAAAAGGCTTAACAAAAACTGGACAATCAACATTCTTAAGAACATGTGGAGTATTCCTTTTGACAACTGAAGGTGTCACAGGGAATTCCACTATCTTCTTACCAGCTTTCTTGTCATAGTCAAATCCTATAGCAGTTTTATTCCCTATGGCCTGAGTATCAATGATCTCCTTAGCAATTAGGGCGGAATTCTTAAAAGCATTCAGCTTCAAATCTAAATCTGAAATCTGCTTCCTGAGGATAGTCTCTATCTCATCATTACACTTGACCTTGTTCTCTAAGTACGCGTTCTTTTGCTTAAGATCTTCTAATGTGACAGCTATAAGCTCTAGTTCTTCATTTTTAGATTCTAAATTTTTAATCTTAAGAACTAGTTTAGCATTTTCCATTTCAGATGCTAGCATGCTTGTGTGTACATTAAACAATTCTACACTAAGATCTTGCACAGTTTTCTTGTACTCAGAATTAGACATATCAATTGTAGTAAAGATAGGTACCTGAGATGATTGTGGTGATTCCTCTGAAGAGTCAGCCATTAGGGCAACATTTACATATTCCTCCTCTTCATCCGAATCAGTATCATCCCAGTGCTTTCCCTCTGCTATATAAGCTTTCCCTTTCTGCTTTCCAGAGAATGCCTCCAATTGCTGTTTAAGCTTGGCATTCTCTTTCTTCAACTCATCATAAGAATCCTTCTTTCCATAGACATCTTTCATGTCTCTCGCTTGACGAGGCTTCCGACATTCAGTGGCGAAATGCCCTAACTCATTGCAGTTGTAGCATCTTGATTTGCTTCTATCAATCATGCCAGTCTTGTAGCCTCCCTTAAAGCCTGTACTAGGTGCATAATTACTCTTCTGGAATCTGTTGGTTGAGCCCTTGAACTTGTACTTAGGGTTTCTCTTGAAACGAATATGACTAAACTTTGCAGCTAAGTACGCCATGGTTTTGTCTTCCATTTGCTCAAGCTCTTCTAGGGTGTAGTAATCACTTTCATCAACACCCAGATTCACAGAATCCATTTCAGCTTCTATTATCACCTCCTTTCCAGCTCTAGGGGTTTGAACCTGAATCTCAGAAGTTATTGGTTCATCCACTACAAGTGCTGCTGATCTCACAAGTGCATTGTGCTTGCTGTCCACTGTCCCTGATCCATAGATTATCACTCTCTGTTCCTGTTCCATCTCATAGGTCTTCAACTTGCCATAGATCATCTCTAATGACATCTTTGTGAAGTCAATTCTTTCCCTTATGGATGATGACTTGTGTTCTACATGATGGGGCAGCGTCATCACGAACTTCCTGTTGGTTTCTCTCAGAGGATAGGTCTTCCCTTTCATTGCCAATTCATTTAGGAGCTTGGTATATTTCTCAAAGACCTGAGTTATACTTTCTCCTGGAAGAGACCTAAAAGCTTCGTACTGAGAAGTCAGGATGTCCAATCTGTTTTCCTGCACGTCTTCAGTTCCTTCCATTATCAAGTTAATGGTATCCCACATGTGTTTCCCGCTTGTACAGTTCATCAACTGATAGCTCATTTCTTTGTCTGCGGAGTCTGCCAATATCAACATCAACATGTATCCAATCGAATCAGTTCTTTTTCAGAATCTGTATACTCAGTAATATCCTTAGGTTGGGCGCCTTGAGGAATCCTGCTACCATCAGGAGCTGTAGATTCACTAAATGGTTTCATTGGTACAAACGTTACGTTTTCTAATATGCCAATATACAACGGATTAGATGCCTTGATAAATAACAGCATCTTCATCTTCCACAAACTAAAATCATCTCTAGTAAACGGGGGAACTTTAATACCAACAGTTGTCTTTGGAGCACTCATGGTTTCTGAAAATTTCAAATTGTTTAAAATTCAAGAAATTCCAATTAAATGAAAAATTTTGAAAGTTAAAAAATTTGCTTCGAATTTTCACGCTACGTTTGATTTTGGTCTCATTCACCGGATCTGATTTGTACGTCAATCAAGTAGCTCTGATACCAATTGTTAGGTCCAAAGTATCGTAGAAGGAGGGGTTGAATACGATACTCACAAATAGTTTAATTTCGTTCGCGGATAATTCATTCAGTTCTATAACGAAATCAAACACACCAAACCAAACCAAGTTTCGGGGAATATATCTTTTTATAAATATAAACCTCGAGGGGTGCTACAATTTCTAATCCGTAGATTAGCTTCAATGAGTTCTAGGTTATTCACAATCAATACATTGATAGAATTCAAGCAGAATTAATTTCTCTAATATTCTCTCTGGCTTGATCTCTCTCTCCGTAATTGCTTCTGTTGTAAAATGAACCTGACTGAGGAAGACACTACCTCTCTCTTAGTAATTGTAGACTTGATTTAGAAAAACCATCGAACCAAAAAGAATTGGATTATTCTTGGCCGTTGCATCTTCATCAACCTGACAAACAAAACAAACTTTTCACCTGCTCCCACATTTGAAAACTATCGAAAAGTAAATTACTTTACTTTAGTTTTCAAATGGTTTTCTTAAATCCCATTCGATAGTTTTCTAAATAGAAAAACTATCGAATCCTTTTCTTGTCCTTGATCTTTTAGAAAAACTTCTGAGCTTCAGGGTGTTTCAGTTTTAGACTGTATCAATTTCTTCTGAGACGATAAAACAACTTGATCTTTTTAGTGACGTCACCTAGTGCAACTGGTCTGGTTCACAGATGAATAACACTTGATCAATTCTTCTTTTATGTCTTCAATTCAATGCTGCTGATAAGTCCTTTGTCGTTCTGGTTGCTCCGATTAAATCACTGGAATCCCGTGGTACTTAACCATAAATCATTCACATACTTCTGTCGTCTTGAAAGTCTTGTTTCTTTTGTTGTCAATGAGGCTTGAACATTTTCATGAACTTCTTTCCATGACCTGTTTACGGACTTCAAGAATACATAACGTATTTTGATTTTTTGAGTTTACCTTTTCTTCTTTGATTCTGGATTCCTGTGCTTCTGTTAATATTATTGTTTGTCTTGTCCTTTGTTGAGTTGTAGTTATCTCTTTTACATCTTATGTTACATTATGCTTTACAATTGTACATCAGGATTACACACGCATGTTACATTGAGTCTTATCCATATATAAGCTTCCCATCTACGGATACCGCATAAGCATGCTATCCGTTGATAGCTACATTTTACTTATACAAATTTTTACTAAGTTAATCTAGTTATCATCAAGAAACAACATAGTTCCTAACAACCACATTCTTGTATAACAATTAAGGTTAAAGAAATTAACAAAAATAATATTTTTTTTCAAAAGTTCTGCGGCTCTACTATCTTTTAAAAATATTTGCAGAAATACGGTTTGCAATCAGAAGCAACTAAATGAATCTTTTTTCTATGATTTGCAACCTGATGCAACTTATTTTACATTTTTCTGAAAAATAATTGCAGTTGCTTTCGGATCCATTTGAGATTGCATATAATTGCGTTAGGTTGCAAATTCGTATTTTTGTAAATATTCTCAAAAATGTAATGTTACAAAAAAAAATGTATTTTTGGATTTTTTTTTTAAAAAAATCATATTTTTAAAAGAACCTCTGAAAGTTATATTGTCTCGGTCTCATCCATTCCTTTAAATTTTCCTTTTTTGGATGTCTCTCTCAATTCTTTACATTTCTAAAATTTTCAAAAATAGTAAATAATTTATAATATAAAAATGAACTATACCCAATACTTTTCTCCAATATTAATTATATAGAAATCAAATACATCTACTATTTTTTTCTACTACACTCACTTTATACATTAAATATATTGATTAATCCCACCATTTACTCACTTTTCTTACTTTTCTCTATTAGTTACACTTTTTCTTAACCACCATGACAACACATATGTACAAACGAGAGTAACGAAAGAAGTACGATATTTTTAATGACACCTGCCTATAGTTTTGATGTTAATTTAAATACCAAAAAATAATACCTATTAATATTATATGTAAATAATTTTCGTCCATTTGGTTTTAAATTTAACAATCCTTTAATTATTAGATTTTAACAACTTAAAAATTTTGACATTAATCTCCAACAATACTCTTTATATTCACTCCTCATTCAGTTTTATATTATTATTATTTATTAAAAAGCAATTCGAACTTATAAAAATACAAAAAAAGTGGAAAGAGAAAATATATGTTATTAATTTAGTATAAAATATTAGTTAAGAGCCATGGAGAGACTCTTAGAATTAAGGAGAGAGAAGATACTTTTAACCTTAGTATATTAAATCACTCCTAAATATAATACAAAATATTGACCTTTAACAACTTAATGGTATTTATCTCCAACAATATTTTTATATCCAATTACAATTAATTTTATATTATTAAAAGTAAGTTACATATGAAAGAAGTGCATGGATATATAAAGTATTGTCTTATTAATTATTATCGTTCTCGAGGTTCTTGAAAATGTTATAAGAGTCTATATAGCTTTCATTTAAGAATTCATCGGACAATTATGAATATTTTACGTTAAATATTTTGTTTAATTTAGTATAACTACTTATACTTCATTTTTTTTAAAGCCAAAAGCTAAATAATATTAATAAGAAATAAGTCTGGGAGTACATGGAATGGGCTGAGCCCAAGCAGAAATTTTCAACCCCCTTATAAAAGTTATTGCCTCTTAAGCCCTTAACCCAGCCCATTAAAGCCAATACGAAAATGAAACAACGCAACAGGAAACAAACATAAAGTCATAAACTAATATTTAAACAAAGAAGACAAACATGCAGCAAAATGTTTCGTCTTCTTTGCCGCCCAATCTTTAACCGATTACTGCTGCTGCAAGCTCCTCTAAACCAGGAGCTTCTTCAAGTCTTCAACCATAGCTGCTTCTCCCTAACCTTCTTCCTCCGACTGGGGTACTTCATTTAAATCGTTAACTAACAATTTTTACGTAAATATAGTCATTCTAACAATGAAATACACTATTGATATTAGCCAACAATACTATTTATATTTAAATTTAAAGATTCGTATTATTTGCCCATATTATCACATAACTTCCAAAATCCTAAATAACATTTCTATTAGGGTTATTATATATAAAAATATGATAATACAGATAAATTTGTGTTCAACTTAATTTGATTTTTCATATGTTTGGTGCTAATAATATAACTATTATATTTTAAGAAATCATATTTAATTATCTAATTTGTAGTTATCCTATCACATTTAATTATATCTTATTATGTTATACTCTTAGATGTTATTATGAATTTATGAGAAATTATCAAAAGTACTTTCTTTCTTTTTTAACTTTTTTTTTGTAAAATATTTGTAAAAATAGGACTTGCAACCAAAACAATCAAATGTAACTTATTTTAACTCTTTTTTTTTGAAAAATAATTGAAGTTGATTTTGATTGCATTTGAGCTTGTTTCTTTATTTTATTTAAGGTTGTATTTGGTTAAATTAGTTCAACTTGTTAAACAACCTATAATACAACCTGATTTCAATTATTAAATTTTTCAAAATTTCATTTATAGTTATTTTGGTTGATGTGGGTTATAAATATGGTTGCAAAATAGATTTATAAACATAATAATAAAATTCTAATTTGAACCTGACTTTATAAATTAATATGACTATGATTAGTAGTATTAATATATCATATTTCATTATTATAGTTTATAATCAAACAATCAAAATTTGATTTCGACGATTATACAATTCTCGTAAAACTTACGAAATAATTTTTAATTTAATGATAATTTAATATTCATTATCCAATTGATATTATCCTAAAAGCTAAGAAAATATCAGAATTCAGTTTAGAAATTTACTTATACTTGGTTTTTTATATAGATATTCAAGTATTTAAATATTGTTTTTCCAACACCCTAATATATTTTTTAATATCAAATTGTGACCTATTATTTCAAGATCTAACTTTTTTAATTAAATTGGACAAAATTTCTTATCGCTTATTATATCAAAGTACTTTTTACATAAAAGTATATAATTTATGATATATGAATGATAAAATATGCAGAGTATAAACTCAACTAAACACGTGAACCGACACATGTTTCCGGCAGGAAGTGGTCATCAAAAATAAAAGTTTGTTTCGTCAACTTTATAATTACCCAGGAACTCATGGTTTTCCTGTAACTTAGTTATAATCATAAATTTCAAGATGATTCAAAAGTTTGTGTTTGAATGATTATTATGTAACTAGCATGATAGCCCGTGCAAAGCACGGACACCATTTAAATTCATAAAATGTTGTTGTTTTGATTTTATTATATAGACGATTTATAATTTTTGAAATACTATACATCGTTAATGTGGTATTTTTTATGAACATTGGCAATAACTCAAATTTCTTACTTGAATTTCATATATGATCGTAACAATAGAATCATATCTAGCCATTTAAAAAAAATAAATTGGAATGATTAAAAAATATGTAATTTAAAAGTCTAATCATGAGTCAGTAGACTCACGTGTTTATATATAAAGAAGTGCTAAATAAGATAATTTACATAAATAAGAAGCGAAAACTAATTATGATCACACATTCAAATCTAATTTACATCTCAACCATCACCCATATTCACTCTTATGCCCCTTCCATTATCGGCGACCTTACACACCATCACTTACTTTACACCGCTGTTATCACCATCTCAGTCCATTTGTCATCATCATTCATGATACACACACACACACACACATATATATATATATAATGTGTGTGAGTGGGCGAGAGAGAGAAATTGTGTGTATAATAAACCATAATCACTCTACAATCTTTTGTTGTCACCAAATCGACCACCACTCCGAAAGTAACTTATGAACATGTTTGTCGCAAATTCCAGTCTCATTCGTGACCACACCTCCAGTAATTCATTCATCCTTCTCTCAACATATCTAAGTTTACCGATCGATGTCATTTTCACTCACTCTACTACCGTCAACACTATTACCAACAACTTCGAACATTTACACAATTCCAAATTCGGAATATTCTTATTATTTGCGTTCAAATTTTTTAGTGATTTAAGTTTAAATTTTGATAATTTTAGTTGAATTTCTAGTGACTTGCTTTGATGATGGTAATTTTGGTTGTTTAAGTGGTGGTGTTCACGTGGTTAGTGGTGGTGGCGTGGTAGTGGTCATGTAACAGTGATTTAATATTCTTCTGGTTCATATTAAAATTAGCTAAAATTTTGGTTTGTATTCATGTTCATTGTGATATATCATCTACTAAGTAGCATACTTGAATAATACAGTGAGACATTTTAAATTATTTTTAATATAGTATCCATATTCTATTTTTTAATAAATATTTTTGAACTAATTATGTGTTTTATCTAAATATTCATCTAATAACTAATATGAATTCCAAATCTCATCTACAATAATTTTTTGCCCCTTAAATTATCTTTTTATAGACTATAAAAATATTTTTCCTAATAGCAGTGAGAGTGGGGTGTAATCGAGTCGAACACTGCCGGACTCGAGTTCAAACTCGATAAAAAATTATGTCAAGCTTGAACTCGAGCTCAAGTTTAATTGGTCCTCCAATTTTTACATTGAATATAATTCATTTTTTTAATATTAATATAATGGAAGTGTGAATTAGTAAATTACTAAATAGTCTGGAAAGGACTTGTTGGCCTATAATATATATATGTAATATATATGAAAATAAAAATGTAAAACATTATAACAATGAGTTATTGGTGTATGTAGTTAAGAGCATCTCCAACCTTACTTATCACTTAGGTTAAAAGTACAACTGGCAACTAAACAGTGTGATTTATAGCCAACCTCTGTGAATATGGTCACTCCAACCACTAACTGTTGTTGTTCAAAATTATAGCCATCAAGATATGGTTATATGGTTGGCCATATTTAGCCAAGTCTTACAGATATGTAGAGACTTTCTCTACCTACTTTTTCTCTCCCTTGCTTTTTTCTTTCATTTTCTTTTCAGCTGCAGCTTTGATTTGCACCGACCGAAATTTTCAATATCCTTTTTAATAATTTTTTTTGTGAAATTAAAAATTATGGAGGCAACACAAAAAATTAGCTAGTGTTAGTATTAAAAATAATGCTAGAGGTATTAAATTGGATATAAAAATAGATATAAAATGACATGTTTCATTATTTGATTATTTATAAATAAATGTATAATGTCATTTACATCATTTTCACAAATTAAAATATTTCAAATTGACATATTAGCAACTCCACATTATCTTGTACCCAATTTCAGCACCTCTGTTAGGTCCTGATAAGTTTGTAGAAGGGGGGTTGAATACAAACTATACCGTTTTATCGAAATTTGTTCTTGAATAATTTAACAATTTAGAACAAATTAATGCAGAATATAAATGAAACAAAATTCAAGTTAAATATAAACTATATTAAACTTGAAGGGTGTTGCAAATACAATAAGGATTACAAAGTATTTATCTCAAACTAATTAATACAAATTTAGAATAAATTCGACATGAACTTTTCTAATATTTGTAATAAAAAGATCGAATGCTAAAAGCAAGTTCGAGATAAATTCTAGGGATAAAAATCCGCTAGTTAATCAAAGCAATACAAGTAATCAACTTCTAGTGGTTTGGATTTAACAATACAAACTATAATTAATTGCTTGAGAAGAAAATAGATCAAATGGTTTCTTCGTTTGTTCTTGAGAGAAATGGTTCTGCTTGTTTTGATTAACTGATCATTTCTTTCTGTGAACTGCCTCGGGTTAAAACACAATCAGAAAGCTTGTATGACCTTTTTAATTAATCAATATGACCTGATTAATTAAAACAGATACTTGTATGACCTACTGAAAAATGCTCGGTAGAACCTAGGTACTTCAATAGAACCTGAGAAAGTGTCCGGTATGACCAAGGGAAAGAACCGGTATGACCTTGAGATCTTTCACCAACTCTCGGTAGAACCTCTAAAGCAACCTGTATGACCTGAGATAAAATGACTTGTATGACCTTAGAATAAATTCGGTAGAACCTAGGGTATTAGAACACTAGGTCATACCGAGAATTCTAAACAGGTCATACCGAGTTTTTCTAAACCAGGTCATACTAGTTTAATTTCAGAAAATCCTTTTAATATAAATTAGTTAGATTAAATTCTAGATTAAATTAATTCTTTTATAGAATTAATTTAAGAAATAATTTAGCCTACTAAATTAGTTAAATTAATAAATAATTTAATTCTTACAGAATTAAATTATTAATTAATTTAACATGAAAGGAATTTCATCTAAAAAACCAAGATTCCTCTATCTCCTGAAAACCACTGAATCTAGATGATTTAATTCCACTGATTGATGTCGTCATTCGATGCACTGTCTGGTTTCATGAATAACTGACTTCAATGATAATTCTTCATCTTTAAAACATTTAAAGCTGTGGCTTCTTTTCTCTAGCTTTGACTGAACTTTGTATCCTGTACTTCTTCTGTCACAAACTGGAAATCTCTGTCACTGTAGTAAATCCACTTCCTTGAATACTTCACTGAGGCTTGAACAATAAATTGAACTTCTTTCAATGTAGAATAACTTCAAGTCTGTAGATGACTTTAATACTCCATTCTCTTGACGGATAAAACTCTCTGAGATTCCTGTGACCTTTAATCTAATATTTACTTATTACATTCTGGTTTAAGTTGAGTAGAATCCTCGAATTACAAATAGGCTATAGCATATGTCTTTCAATCTCCCCCTATTTGTTTGTTAGAGAATAACAACCAAATACCTAGAGGATCACTCAACTAAAACCAAGAAAAAGATAAGACTCTTAAGCCTAAGTAAATACTAGAAAGTTCTGGATCAAATATGACATTTCCAGATTTCACCAGTAAAGGTAAATACAAGACAGATGTTCCTCTAGACTGAACATATGATAACATTGAACCTGTCTTGATTTATCTAAGCTCTATACATATAACATTTACAAAACAGAGCTAATTACCTTTACTGCCCTGAAACTCCCTCTTTACCTTTTATATCTTTTTCAGCTCCCTTTATACTAGCTTCTCCAGAAAATTCTAGAAACTCTTCTCCCCCTTAGAAACTTCTAGAAACTTCTCCCCCTTAGAAACTTCTCCCCCTTAATTGAGGAATTCTCTACAGATTTAACTTTAAGAGTATCTGAAGCCAGTAGGAGTTGAGATAGATGATGGAGTTGATCTTGGAAGTAAATTTGTCTTCTAGATTTTCTTGAGCAGTCCCAGCTGATTGTTGACAGAGGTGGAAGAAGAAGACCGTTCAACCACTTGTGCTTGCAAAATTTCTTTATCAGCCTGGGTTTAGAATAGATGTTCCTGTAGATCAGCTATGTGAGCTAACTACATTGCAGTGTATGTGTCTGTGTGTGCACTCACTTGAATTTCTCTTGTAAGTGTATCACTCATCTCACGTGCATGTGTTTCACTCAGTGTTTGACTCTTATCACTCAACATTAGCTGTCTGTTTGCTCCTTTTTGATCAGTACCTGCATTGAAACTCACCCTAGCCTCTTCAAGAGAGGTCAGTGGTGGTGCAATGGGAGTTCGCAAATCCCGATCCTCAATCATGTCTATCAAATCACTTGGATTTGAAATCTGAATTGCTTCAGTGATAGACTGACCAAGTTGCCTTCCACTTTCTCCAGATAAATCTGCGAGTGGAAAATCCCTTTGGGAGCCAGAGGTGTTCACTCTGGGAGGGGAGAAAATGATTCTATTTAATTTGGCAAAGAATCAAATTTTCCCTCAGATGCCTATGAAGGCACTTCTACCGTGACAATGGTAGGCACTGTAACCAGTTGCAGGTGCTCTGCTTTCACTGTGTCCTGAGTTTCATCTAATGAAATTGTTTTCTCCCATTGTGAGTAATGAGAGTGTGCTTGACTCAGTACAAAGTGCCATGGCCCTATGGCGAATTTCAATAGATTCATCCTGTTGAGAGAATGTCTCTAGATACAGTTCATTGGCCATTTCAAAGTCCATATCCTATTGAGAGGATACAGATGGGCTGACAGATGCCTCAGTATATGTTGAATTTCTTTATAGGAGGCAGAGCTGTGGGATCACTCACTGTTTCAATCAAAATACTTCTTTATTTAACATTGATTTCTGTTCAGGCTGAGAGTTCAAGTAATGAAGTTGTAGACTCATTGTTTGGCTCTAAGACCTGGGATAAAGATTGTGGATCTACAATCCCTTGGTCAGCCCTAACAACCACTTGGGTTCAGCAACAGTAAAAGAAGTGGATTGAGAGATAGAAAGTAATACCTGAATTGGATTTGGCACTGAATTTCCAGCTAAGCAAGAGCTAGATCAGAAATAATATATATAATATATTTACACAAACATCTAAGTCAAATAGAAAATAAAAGATAATAAATAATAATAATAAAAATAATATAAAATAATATATTCAAACTAAAATAATATATACATAAGAAAAAAAATATTTACAGGAAACTATTTACATGCAAATTGCAGAATATTATATAAGTGTATAAAAATAATATAAACTTGCAGAAATATTTAAACAACAATATTTACAATCTGAAAATAACTTAAATGATTCTAAATAAATATATTTTCAATAAAAATAAGTTTCTCCACTTAAGAAATATGAGAAAGATATTTTTAAAGAAAATAAATTATTCAGAATATTTAAATTAACAAGCTTTATACTTTTAGAACAAGAATTGGCAAATTCTATCATTCAATATCAGCAAAAGAAAATGATTTTGAAAGAACAAACATGACAGAGATATTGTTAATCACTAAGACTGTTTAACATACCCAATTTACCAACTAACTTGATAAATGTGGATTTGTCAACAGATTTAGTGAATATATCTGTTGTTTGTTCCTCTGTGGGTACAAAGTGTAACTCCACAGTACCATTCATGACATGCTCTCGGATAAAATGATACCTGATGTCAATATGCTTGGTCTCTTGTGATTATGCCATCTTCATCTAGCTTGTTTCTGAATACCCATTTTGTACCAACTACTTTCTTGTACTTTGGCTTGGGTACCAGCTTCCAGACTTGCTGTTGTTCAAATTGATTGAGTTCATCTTGCATAGCAATCACCCAATCTGGATCAGTCAGTGCTCCCTCAATTTTCTTTGGTTCCATTTCAGAAAGAAACCCTGAATAATAACATTCGTTTTGAGTAGCACTTCTAGTTCTTACTTCAACACCTGGATCACCAATAATCAGCTCAAAAGATTTGATCTTGATGATTCGCCTTGTTCTACATTATGGTGTTGTGAATGACTAGTTGACCCTTCATTTCCTCCCCCTGAGTTGTTGGCAGATTGTCTTGGTGATTCTTTTCCAGTGTTAGTGGTATCTCCATTGTAACCAATGTTTCCACCACCATCACTCTCACCATTATCATTGTTATTATCATTACCAGTAATAACTTCAGGTGGGGCTTCATCATCTGAATCTGAGTCTGGCAAGTTATCAAACTTCATTTTCTCAGATGAATATGCTGTTTGGATATTAGGGAATTTAGTGTCATCAAAAGTAACATTGACACTCTTATTGACTGATAACATTTCTTGATTTCAAACAGGCCATATCCTCAGTTATACCCTTGCTGTTATCTCCAAAGGTAAGCACTGGGCCAGCTTTCTCAACCAAATCTGATAGCAGGGCTCTATCTCCGGTTATATGCCTTGAACAGCCACTGTCAAGAATCCATATAACACGATTTACCTGTTTAACTCCCTGCAATATCAAATTGATTAGACCTTCTTCGGAGCCCAAAATTGATTGGGTCCGGCATACTTAAAGAACTGGCCTTTGTCAGGCAAAACAACATTTTTAGCTAAAACTACTTCAACCTCTTTCACATAAGAGCGTTTCCATTTATAACCAGCCTTAACACATTTCTGAGTAGGCTTAGGGATAAATGAATCCACTCTAGTCTGAGGAGGACTAGTAGTCTTTGTTTTAACATGCTTCTTATTATTAACATGTTGACGTGGAGCAGTCTTATCACTAGATACATGCTTCTTATTAAAGAAAGCATACATAACATTAAAAGCACAAGACATGCAATTACTCACACCACATGCTTTATGAGAAGAATTAACAGCAGGCATGTTAGTTCTACAGTTGTTTTGATCCAACTTATGGATATCTGATTTAGTCTTTTTAGTTGTAGCAACTTTGACTGGAATATCAGATATACACTTTTTGGACTGTTCAGCTTCCAAAGCAATATCTTCTTCATGAATCTCCTCAGCAATAATGATAGAGTATTCATTCATAGGCTCTGCCTCAGACTCCCTACAGAAGGGTGTTTCAATACCCTTAAGTATATATGGAACAACCTTTCCTTCAGATTTGTATCTACAAGGGGAATTAATTCCAAGCAGTCCAATAGCCTCATTATAATCATACCCTATACTGACATGATTACCAACAACTTGCTTATTGAGAATTTCTTTAGCAGTCTTACAAGAACTGAAATAAGCATTAGCTTTGGTCTTAAGCTCACTAATCTGATCTTTGAGAATGGTTTCCAGTTGAATATAACATTTAACCCTATTCTCAAGAAAAGCTACCTTATTAGTAAGTTCATCCTGATTAACATGCACAAGTTTCAATTCTTTTAATTCCTTTTCAAGATTTGTGTTTAAAAGATTTATTCTATCATTTTCAGTGCGTGCACAACTTATGGTGCCACCAAGATGATAAATCATTTCAGCGTCAGTAAGTTTTACCTCAGACATGTCTGGTGAAGATAACATGGAATCAAAGAGTTTGCCTCCTTTTGCCACAAGTGCAAGATTTCCAACTTCTTCATCTTCACTGTCTGTATCATCCCAGCTCTTCCCTTCAGCAACATAAGCCTTCTCAATCTTATTCTTCTTGCTAGAATCAAATGAGTTCCTTGTCACTTGCCTTGGCTTTTTACATTCAGTAGCAAAGTGACCCAACTCATTTCAATTGTAGCATCTGATTGAGCTCCTCTCCACAGTTCCAGTTTTGTAGCCACCCCTTGTGCCACTTGAAGATGAGGAATCACCTCTCTGAAACCTGGGCCTGAACTTAAGATTGGGATTCCTCTTGAATCTAAACTTCCCAAACTTCCTGACTATCAAAGCCAAATCACCATCCTTCAGCTGATCAAGTTCTTCTAAAGAATAGAAGTCACCACCAGATTGATCAATGGATGTTAATCCATATTCAGCATCAATAACATTCATGTTAGAACTGGAAGGTTGAACAGCTTTCACTTCCAGTTTCTGTGGGACTTCAGCAGTCAATTCAGTAGAGGTACCAACAATCTTCCCAGTTCCATACAGCTCCCTCTGTTGAATCTGCTCCAGCTCATAGGTCTTCAGAACACCATACAATCTCTCCAAAGCAATCTCATTCATATCTCTTGCTTCTCTAATTGCAGATATTTTGTGCTCCAAATGAGGTGGAAGTGTAAGAAGGAACTTCTTGTTAATCTCCTTGTTGGTGTAGTGCTTCCCATTGAGATTCAGATCATTGATTAATTTGTTGTATCTCTCAAAAACCTGAGAGATACCCTCACCAGGGTTTGATCTGAAATGCTCATATTGTGAAGTGAGAATTTCCAGCATATTCTCTCTAACTTCCTCTGTCCCCTCATTGATTATCTCTATGGTTTCCCAAATGTGTTTGGCAGTATCACAGTTTAGGACATGATTATGCATGATAGGATCAAGACAATCAATAAGGATCAGCTGTAGACAGGAATCCAAGGTAACATCCTCTTTTTCACCAGGAGTGAAATCCTTGGGATCTTTAGGGTACATCCTAGCAGCCCTAGTAACAATGTTACCCTCTTTTAATTCTTCCTCAATAATCATAGGAAGTTTTGGTCCATTCTTCATCACATCAATGTATTTAGGATTTGTAACCTTAAGAAATAGGAGCATTTTCTTCTTCCACATTGGATAATGCTCCTTGCTGAACATTGGGATTTTCACTGTACCCACTTTCTGTGTAGTAGACATCTTTTGAGATTTTTAGGAATAAGATAAAAAAATCAGAGTTTAAAAGAAAAATCTCAAAACAATTGGATCTTTGATTTGTATATCAATCAAAAGGCTCTGATGCCAATTGTTAGGTCCTGATAAGTTTGTAGAAGGGGGGTTGAATACAAACTATACCGTTTTATCGAAATTTGTTCTTGAATAATTTAACAATTTAGAACAAATTAATGCGGAATATAAATGAAACAAAATTCAAGTTAAATATAAACTATATTAAACTTGAAGGGTGTTGCAAATACAATAAGGATTACAAAGTATTTATCTCAAACTAATTAATACAAATTTAGAATAAATTCGACATGAACTTTTCTAATATTTGTAATAAAAAGATCGAATGCTAAAAGCAAGTTCGAGATAAATTCTAGGGATAAAAATCCGCTAGTTAATCAAAGCAATACAAGTAATCAACTTCTAGTGGTTTGGATTTAACAATACAAACTATAATTAATTGCTTGAGAAGAAAATAGATCAAATGGTTTCTTCGTTTGTTCTTGAGAGAAATGGTTCTGCTTGTTTTGATTAACTGATCATTTCTTTCTGTGAACTGCCTCGGGTTAAAACACAATCAGAAAGCTTGTATGACCTTTTTAATTAATCAATATGACCTGATTAATTAAAACAGATACTTGTATGACCTACTGAAAAATGCTCGGTAGAACCTAGGTACTTCAATAGAACCTGAGAAAGTGTCCGGTATGACCAAGGGAAAGAACCGGTATGACCTTGAGATCTTTCACCAACTCTCGGTAGAACCTCTAAAGCAACCTGTATGACCTGAGATAAAATGACTTGTATGACCTTAGAATAAATTCGGTAGAACCTAGGGTATTAGAACACTAGGTCATACCGAGAATTCTAAACAGGTCATACCGAGTTTTTCTAAACCAGGTCATACTAGTTTAATTTCAGAAAATCCTTTTAATATAAATTAGTTAGATTAAATTCTAGATTAAATTAATTCTTTTATAGAATTAATTTAAGAAATAATTTAGCCTACTAAATTAGTTAAATTAATAAATAATTTAATTCTTACAGAATTAAATTATTAATTAATTTAACATGAAAGGAATTTCATCTAAAAAACCAAGATTCCTCTATCTCCTGAAAACCACTGAATCTAGATGATTTAATTCCACTGATTGATGTCGTCATTCGATGCACTGTCTGGTTTCATGAATAACTGACTTCAATGATAATTCTTCATCTTTAAAACATTTAAAGCTGTGGCTTCTTTTCTCTAGCTTTGACTGAACTTTGTATCCTGTACTTCTTCTGTCACAAACTGGAAATCTCTGTCACTGTAGTAAATCCACTTCCTTGAATACTTCACTGAGGCTTGAACAATAAATTGAACTTCTTTCAATGTAGAATAACTTCAAGTCTGTAGATGACTTTAATACTCCATTCTCTTGACGGATAAAACTCTCTGAGATTCCTGTGACCTTTAATCTAATATTTACTTATTACATTCTGGTTTAAGTTGAGTAGAATCCTCGAATTACAAATAGGCTATAGCATATGCCTTTCAACCTCTAGCATTGATATTAATATATATGAATTATTTTTCAATGCAAAAGTATTGTTTAAAATTATAAATATACTATTTTCAAAATATATCCAACCATTATAATCAACTCATTGGAGTACAATACCTTACAGATTCAGTAAATTTTACCCAAATTTTACTTTATATTATTTTAGCCAACCATTTTAGCTAACTCTATTGGAGATGCTCCAATGATTCATAAAATGGTTCTCAAAATTTCTTTGGTGTAGGAGATGTGAATATAATTCATTTTTTTAATATTAATATGATGAAAGAGCGAATTAGTAAATTACTAAATACTCTTAAAAGGGCTTGTTGGCCTTTAATATATGTAATATAATATAATATATACCGGATGGATGTATGAGTTTTAAAATAAAGTTTAAATAACATACACATATTAACAGTTATTTAATTATGGGGTAAATGAGCTTCAAAATTTTATCAAAATGGACTATAAATTATTTTTCAATGAAAAAGTATTGTTTAAAATTATAAATATACTATTTTCAAAATATATCCAACCATTATAATCAACCCATTGGAGTACAACGCCTTACAGATTCAGTAATTTTACCCAAATATTACTTTATATTATTGTAGTCAACCATTTTAGCTAACTCCATTGGAGATGCTCCAATGATTCATAAAATGGTTCTCAAAATTTCTTTGGTGTAGGAGATGTGAATATAATTCATTTTTTTAATATTAATATGATTAAAGAGCGAATTAGTACATTACTAAATAGTCTTAAAAGGGCTTGTTGGCCTTTAATATATTTAATATAATATAATATATACCGGATGGATGGGTTTTAAAATAAAGTTTAAATAACATACACATATTAAGAGTTATTTAAGTATGGGGTAAATGAGCTTCAAAATTTTATCAAATGGGCTCCTAGCATGATGGTTGAAGTGGTAACATAAAATATCTTTGCATCCAAAGGTCATGGGTTCAATTCTTGCTAATAACAATATTTTTAATATATTTATACATTATAGGGGTATATAAGTAATTTAATAAATGGCATAGAAAGTCATGTTGGCCCATAATAAGTACATTACTAAATAGTCTTAAAAGGGCTTGTTGGCCTTTAATATATACCGGATGGATGGATGAGTTTCAAAATAAAGTTTAAATAACATACACATATTAAGAGTTATTTAAGTATGGGGCAAATGAGCTTCAAAATTTTATCAAATGGGCTCCTAGCATGATGGTTGAGGTGGTAACATAAAATATTTTTGCATCCAAAGGTCATGAGTTCAATTCTTGCTGGTAACAATATTTTTTAATATTTTTATACATTATAGGGGTATATAAGTAATTTAATAAATGGCATAGAAAGCCATGTTGGCCCATAATATAGATAATAGACTAGAAATTACATTGTTTATTTTGGTAAGTAATTAATGAATTTACATTATATAGCTATGTAATTTGGAGTGACCATGAAAAACCTGGTAACTAAATTTCTATATTTTGGGGTAACTGTTAAAACCTTGGAACTTTGAGTTCCCTTATCAAATTTAAAACACAATGAACCAAACATTGTAACTCGTTTTTAGTCCAAGGAATTTCTTTCTAGTTACATAACTTGATTAAATCGAAACAAACGAGACCTAGATGTTTTTCTTTCTATTTAATGTATCCATTTTTAGCCAAATTGTTTACTTTCGAACATAATCCGTCGTCTAATTATTTTTTTTTTGTCATGTCCGTCTTATAAATTTTAATTACCTTAAACTTTATTTTATTAATCATAAACCTTGCCGGATAACTATGACGGTACATGCTCTTTTGATATGATATCCTCAACTTTTTCGAGTATAATTAGAACTCATTGTATAACAGTAAATTTGTATAATATAATGAATAATGCTAGGGGTACCGAATTTGATACAAAAAGATGTACCGAATTACATGTGTTAGAATATGATTGGCTCTATATTAGTGGACCCACATGCACTCACATTAATAGCACCAATAAAAACATTTTCAAATGACATATCACCATTGTCACATCATTTTGTACCAATTTTTTGTACCCAATTCGGTACCTCTAGCACTACTCTAATATAATATCGTTGAGAATCGAACACTTGTACTCCTTTATTATCCCTCTTATTTTAATTATATAATTGTATATAACTTGAATAGTCGTTTCTCTCCATTAACATTAAATAATTGTGTTAAGGAAATAACTGAATTTCTTTTTGTATATATATGTAGAAATGACTCGATGAGTATGAATGAAAAAACAAGTAGGGATAATGAAGAAATGTTCACAACGTTTTTGTATAATCTATTAAAGCTTGGTTCTCGTTCATTGCACCTGTCTTCTGTTGTTCAATAAATGGCCCACTCAAGGAAACAAAACCAGGCCATATGAGCACACTTAATAATATTTATTTAGTAGTAGTAATTTACTAATTATAATTTTTCAATTTAACGATAAACGTGGTTTAACAGTTAATAAAAAGTTACAAGTGTACAATATTTGAAGCCACAACTTTTTTTCTCAAATTTAAAACTTATGGAACTTAACAGCATAATACTTTTTGACATAAAAACAGTAAATAGAGATTAAAAAAAAGATCGGGGGTCGTATATTTTTCTGGACTCTCCTTCTCTCTGAATGAGAGTCGACCTCCAACCCTAACTAGCCGCTTTCCTAAAATTCAAATCTACCTTATTTTTTTCACCAATTAAACTTTTTTTCTTCTCACAAATCCATTTTCGTCTCCATTTCTCTCATTTGATCACCATAATTCTTATTTTTCTTCAATAATCATCATTATTTAGTAAGAATTGTTGTTGTACCCAATTTTTTGGGTGTTTTGTTTATCCTCCTTTCGGAGTGGTTGTTATGTTTTTGGTATTTTTGGTTGGTTGTTTGGTGTCTTTGAGAAAGATTCAATTGTGTTTTGGGGATATGGAAAGCCCGCATCAAGATTAAGTTGGTGGTGAAAATCGCAAAAACTCACCTTTCACAATGGAAGATTGTTCATATTATGAGGGCATCTGTCCCTCCAATTTCAGTTGATGCAATTGAAAGCTCTGAACATTGGACTACAACTGGAATAAATTGTGTAAAGGTCAATTGTGATGCTACTGGTTTCATGGATGGTGTATAGGTTGGATTTATCGGGAAGCCATTGTGATTAGTGCATATTTTTGCATTCTCGTGTACCTATTTTATTGTTAGTTTTTGTATTTTTAAATAAATTAATTAGTTGTATTTTCATATTTTGTAGATATTTGAAAAAATAAAGAAAAAAGAAGAAAAGGGGACAAGGAAGGGCAAAAGTGGAAAAAAAAAATCAAGGACGGAAGAAAAAGACAAAATAAGGTGTTGGTTGATTAGATTTCAAGATGAATGGCCCCAAGTCCAACCCTTCCCCAAAACCCTAATTTTTCCCTATAAATACCCCCTCCTTCCCCTTTGTAAATAACTCTAGTTTTAGCCTAGTCTAAATTTTTAGTTAGCCTCTCTTTTATTTTTCTAGATCTAGTATTCTCTTTCATTGTAATAGCTTAAATTTTGTAAACTCTCTTTCATTTTAATGTTAATTCAAACCTTTACTTTAATTCTCCATCTTGTTCTCTTTATTTCTTGGCTATGAACTTTTGTAAATCCAATAAAGTGGGTCAAATAGCCTTTGTGCTACCAATTGAGGTATAAATGAGTTTTTTTTTAATGTTATGTAGTGTTAATGCTCTAGAATTACTTTTTATTGTGTTCTTGAGTTGAGCCTCTTTAAATTTAAATTTTAAAGCGGGTTTGATGATTAGAGCTTTAGATTTACATTTTCTTGTTAATTTTGGTGAAATATCGTAATGGGTTTGTTAATTTAGTGTTAGATTTGAATTTAATAGTGTTATGAAGCTTGTAGATTTATTTTTTGGGTTTAATCTTTATGTTTGAGTTTGTCATTTAGATATGAAATGGGTTTGATAATTTAATGTAATCTTGATGTTGGTAGTATTAAAGTAAAGGGTTAAATGGCGTTTTGGTCACTCAACTCACTATAAACTTTCAATTGAGTCATCAAATTCAAAAAACTTTCAGTCACATCATTGTACTCTTAAAAATTTTCATTCAGGTCACTGCCGTTACACTTCGTTAAAAATTAGACGGAAAGCTGACTAAGTTTTGTGATTTAGCTTGAATAAATCCACTATGGCATGTATAGTCAGCTGAAGTAGCGTTTTGGTCACTAAACTAACTAGAAACTTGCAATTTGGTCATCAAACTAAGTAAACTTTCATTCAGGTCACTGACGATTTCATCCGTTAAAAATTGAAAAAAAATCGGACTAAGAGTTTTTCTGCTACAACGTTAAGGGCTCTCCTACAACAAATACACACACATTATCATTAAGGGTTATATTTGATCAGATTAGAATTTTTTAAAAATTCAAAATGGAAAATACACATTCAGTTAATATACTTATAAATCGCTAGATACGAACAAATATTTTAAAGATATCATATTTTTTTCAATCCAAAGTGTAATTTTTTCAATTTATAATTTTTTCGGATGATTATAATTTAATTTAATTTAAAATTGAACATACACATTCAATTTATATGCTTGTAAATCGATACATGTGAACAATTGTTTTTTAAGATATCACGTCTTTTCAATCCAAAGTGTAATTTTTTTTCAATTTGTAATTTTTTTTGGATGATTAGAATTTAATTTAATTTAAAATTGAACATACTCATTCAATTTATATGCTTGTAAATCGATACATGTGAACAAATATTTTTTAAGATATCACGTCTTTTCAATTCAAAGTGTAATTTTTTTCAATTTGTAATTTTTTTCGGATGATTAGAATTTAATTTAATCTAAAATTGAACATTCCCATTCAATTTATATGCTTGTAAATCGGTACATGCGATTTTTTTTTAAGATATCACGTCTTTTCAATCCAAAGTGTAATTTAATTTTTAAAGTGAAACCATTAATCTTTAGGTCAGTAACTTGAATGAAAATTTCTTGAGTTTGATGACTCGATTGCAAGTTTGTAGTCAGTTGAGTGACCAAAATGCCGCTTTAGCTGACTGTACATGCCACGGTGGATTTATTCAAGCCAACTCACCAAACTTAGTCAGCTTTCAGTCTAATTTTTAACTGAGTATAACGGCCGGTGACCTAAATGAAATTTTTTAAGAATACAATGATGTGACCGAAAGTTTTTTGAGTTCGATGACCCAATTAAAAGTTTATAGTGAGTTGAGTGACCAAAACGCCATTTAACCATTAAATTAAGTCTTTTATTTTATTTAGGATCTAATCTTAATTTTTGGTGGTTTAATTTCTCCGTTAGAGTTCATTTTCCGGGCAATTTATTCACTAGAAGTCCAGTTTTTCTGCCCCTTTTCCGGTCAGAAGCCGCGCACCTTCTTCCAGTTATTTTTTTTTTTTGGCTTAATTATAACATAAACCTTAAAGTATTATCATGTGTACACATAAAACCCTAAAGAAAAATATTGTACACATCAAACCTTTAAGTATCAATTATGTATATATAAACCCCTCTAAAAATCAGTAATGAATCGGGATATATTACGTATCAGGTAGGGGCAATCTCGGAAAACATATTACGTATCAGATTCCATTTCCAGTTCCAACCAAGTTCCAACACATTGAGCAGATTCAGCTCCAAGTAGATGAGGAAATGATGCAATCTGTATACAATGATGCAGTCCTTGAGCCCTATATACCTGAGCCCTATATATATGATGGTGGCCTCCATTTGCTCAACCAACTCAAGCACCTCCTCAAAATGTGCAAACTGAAGCACCTCTTCAAAATGAGCATATTGAAGCACCTATTGAAAATCAGAAAACTGAAGCAAATTTGGCGAATGTGAGTTCGGTTCCTGAAACATATCCCGATTCATTATTGATTTTTAGAGGGGTTTATATACACATAATTAATACTTAAAGGTTTGATGTGTATAATATTTTTCTTTAGGGTTTTATGTGTACACATGATAATACTTTAAGGTTTATGTTATAATTAAGCCTTTTTTTTTTCACCCGCGCGTGAGCCACACGTGCTACAATTTTCTGCGCCTGTAGCGCACGCACCAGAACCACGCTGCATTTTTTTCCTTTTTCCCGCCAGTTGCCAGCTTGCTGTTTGTTTGCTTAGTATTAATTTTTTTTTACGCGTTTTTTTTGTCTGTTGCGTTTTAAATCCTTGGCCTTACAAAGCCCCTGTTAAATTGCTGGCCCAATTAATTCTAATTATCTTGCAGGCCCATTTCAATATTAGTTAATTCATAGTCCAATTAATGTTCTGGCCCATTTTTATATTAGTTGTACACTTTTATAAAATGTTTAATTTTAATTAAATGATATTCATAATTTTTGGTTAGTTTTTAATTATTTAGTTTAGTAATTTTAGTTTATTAAGTATTGTTGCATGCTTCTTAGATTTTATTTGCAAAATTTTGTTTTGGATTTAATTAATTAGAAAACTAAATCTCTCCTCAGAATTAATTGTTCTAGTCCGCCTAAATTAGAAATTAAGAATTGCGAAAAATAAAATAGTCTTTGCGGAACGAATCTTAAATATTAAAATGAAAATTGTGCGTTTGCAATTTAAATGTTTAATTTTAGCATATCAAGTTTTTATATCGGGAAACCATTGTAATCTTTTCTTGTTCAAAGAATTTTTATATTCTTCATGTTAAGCAATCTGAAAACAAAACGGCTAATTGTTTAAATCGTTTATTTGTTTTTCAACCTGATTGCATAGTCGGTTGAGAATTTGTCTCAACCGAGTTATTTTCACGTTAATGAAATTTAATTTAAATTTGTCTAAAAAAAAGTTAATACATGAATTATAATTAATTAAGTTAGAAGATAAAAACAATCAAGACTCATCTTTAAAAGATGTTTTTTTTTTAAATTCTAATATTTTTGTTAACAAAATTGTGTTTCTCAGTGATTTTTGATTTTTCTTTCAAAAAATTTGAGTTTGCGACCAATTGCAATAATTAAAAGATAAATTATCAAAAATATTAATTTTTTATAATTTGTTTTGCAATTTTATCATTTTTTGAAAATATTTGCAAAAATACGGTATGCAAAAATATAATCTGCAACCAAAGCAACAATATTCAACCAAAACAACCAGTTACAACTTTAATTTTTTTTTTTTTTAAATCAATTGAGAATTTAAAAAATTTGTTAGTAAATTTTTATGATAATTTTTCTATTTAACATTGAAATTTCCGATGCTAGAAAATATTACTAGTTTGCACCATTTGCTTTTAATTTTAACAACTGCAATAGTTCCGACAAAAGAAAATGCAATCTCTTTTATATATAATAGGAGAACACAGGTGTAATTTGAGCAAGAAAATCACTTGTGAAATTACTGATATACCCTTTCATGTTACAAAATTACATGCATATGCCACTCACTTAGTTAATTTGAAAAAAGAAGTTCATTTTGTTTTAGTGGTGATTTGAACCACTAACCTCCTCTAAACAATTCATCCTTCCAACCATTGTGCTACATTGTCATTTGGTTTCTATTTTAAAATCATTTTAGATAAACCCGACCTCTTATTTGTCCTATACTTTAAAGTAAAAGTAATGGTGATTCACATTATTTTTAAAATTTTGTATATTAGTTTTCTAATATGGTATGTAAAACCAATTTCGAAAACAAATTGTCACTCCCTTATTTAATGAAAAAAATGAGTTAATTTACTTCTTGTGGTGAACTAAACGCTAATCTCATTTAAATAATTTATCCTTATAATCATCGTGTTACATAATTTTCTAATTTTGAATTAAAAATTCTTTTACATAAATCCAACATGTATCCTATTTTTACTATTACTTTAACATTTGAGTAAAATGATGTTATGTTTAAAATTTTCTATTTTTAAAAGAAATATGGTACGTGATTATGTATTCTACCAATTTCAAAAATATTGATAATAATATCACGTAATGTAAATTTGTCTTACCATATTTTTAGTTAATATTAATATGAATTTATATAGCAATTTTATCAAAGAAAAATAGATTGATTAGTCAGAATCGAATTAATCAATAAATGTAACTATGTTTGAAAAAGTTATTTAGTCATGAGGTAAAATAATTGAAAGATGAGATTCTTAAAAATATTAGATAGTAACAAAAAGGTCATTAAATGAATCTTTTATAAATCAAAAAAGGATCATATATAATATATAATAAGACAAAATATAAAAATTAATCTATATGTACATCGATTATAATGTTGGATAATATGCACTTAGAAATTTCGGTTGGAAATTAAAGATAATAAACTTTGAAAAAATTGAATTAAAATAGTCAAGTTAACAAGAATCAATACATTTTAGAAAATAGGATAACGCATGGCAGACACATATACAAAATATTATTGTCGATCAACCACATTATACCTACGAGTAAGTTAAATTATTAATAATTTAAAAGATTTTATTAATTTTTCACATTTTGATTGAAAGACATCTCAACTGCTTCTCAACATTATGTTGATAAATAGTCTGTTTCTTGAGGTGTCAAAATTATAACTGATATAAGATCAAAATATGTCATCCTTGTACAACTCATTTATATTGTAATTGTGTTTTCAGATATACTTTGGAAAAGAAAGAAATTAAAATATTAAACAACTTCATTCCAAAATTTAATTTGTGTCGATGAAAAACTCTAAGAAGAACAAAAAAGAAAAGCACTCTTATTTTTAAACTTTATGTTCTCTTGCCCAAAGTTCGGAGTTATTATAAGATCAAATTACTAGATGTTTTCTACTTATGACGTAAATTCGAACATATTAAAAAAAATCGGCATATTTGTGTTAGTTTGTACAATAAGCTATAAAATATCTTATTTTTAATGCTTAAATGAACAAGTAAGTCAAATTATATGTAAATTAAAGGGACATTATAACTAAACATGTATAAACGAAAAATATATAATTACACTCAAATATATCTTTTAAGTCACAAAAGTAAACGAATTATGTTAATTGTTATTGTTCCCTATATAATAGATGGGTATCAAACTAATATCAAGCACCGTGATGTGGAAAGTTCACAACATCGGAGGAATAGTACAATTAGTATTCATAAATTTTATACAGTTAGGACACACTACTGCACTGTTGAAGGACATGCTTTATTTCTTGGGGCAGACTATTTCTACATATGTGGTTGACGCTTGGTGCTTTATAAAGCGTACCAGGTTACCCTGAGTTGAAAAATATCGATCTTTAATTATGTCAGATCTTTATAACAATATTATTGATAACCTCAAGCTTTATTATGTAATTGTTAGATGTTGTTCGACGTATAATCTTGCACTTGAGTTTCATTAGGGATATAAATACATGCAACAAATTTTTCAGGAAATTATTTCTTTCAAACCGTTTAAAATTAAAAATGATATGTATTTTGGTACAATGCTAGAGAATGGCCCGTGCCTCGCACGGGCTATTATGCTAGTAGTTGTCTAAAACCAAAACATCAGACTTTATCTAAAAAAACAACATAACATCAAACGACATCGTCGCAGTTCCAGAGGTTAAGCATGCCCCCATCCACAACGTTCCCCGGTTCAGCCCGACCCACCACGGGGTCATCAAGATACGGAGTCTCACAAAATTTCACACACGACTCATACGAATTCAGACCCGAATAATCCACATCAAACCCGGTTGGACGATCCGACCCGAATTGTCTCCTAGCATTAAGTTGGCAAGAGGAGTCATAGGCCTCGTTTGGGAAGTTGACTTTGGCTTTGGCACCTCTGATTTTACGAGCTTCTTTGTCATAAGCTCTAGCAGCTTCTTCAGCAGTGTTGAAAGTACCGAGCCAAACACGTACTCCTTTTCGTGGGTCCCTTATTTCAGCAGCCCATTTTCCCCATGGACGTTGCCTTATTCCTCTGTACACATTCTTTCGCTGCCTCTTTTTCAGTTGCTCACCACCTGTCCGTACAACAAGTCAAAGAAAAATATTGTGCACATTAAATTTAAAATACTAAAAAAAAGCGAGAAACATTGTGGGTAGAGCAAAATATTTTTATTAGCTAATATTTTTGGGAACATAATATTTTCCGACAAACAAACGAGACCAGAGTAAATTTTGGATACCTGAAACATTGTGGGTGGGCTGAGCTCTTTTGAGGGAGTGAGTAGCTTGTTGGGTGATGTGATTGAAATTGTTGAGAGTTTTGGTCAACGGAGAGAAAGCCGAGGTTGCAGCAGAGGGGACATTTCTGGTGCAAGCTCGAGGAGGGATAATGTCACTCAGTATTGAACCTCCACACATTTTTCCAATGTAAAACAAAGTAGAGAGTGTTTTTGTTTATGGATGAAAAGACTTGTGGTAATATCTTGGAGATTTTATACACCTTTTAATACAGAAATGAAGAAGGTGGTTAACCGCTACACAAAAGAAAAGATACACTTTATCTTTATGGCAATTTTACTGTAACTTCTGTATCTGTATCAAATATTATTATTATTGATTTTTTATTATAATAAGATATTACTTACATTTGTTTGTTGGAGTTAGTGTTCTAAAAATCGTTCGATTTTTCAAAAATCGACGATAAATTGCTGATTTATTGTTTAAAAATATTTGACTGATTCAATTTTTGAAATCCGATATATCGCTATGAATTATTTTCAAATGGTTTATTATATTATATATAAGGCTAATATATTAAATATATTTAAAATATTACAATTTATCCGATTTTTGTTCCGATTTATCATTCCGATAAATTCCCGATTTGCCGATAAATCGCTATACGGTATCTCAACCGATTTGTTCCGATTTTCGAAATCTACAAACATGTTGTAGTACAAATTCAAAAATCATATCTTGCTTAAATGATAACAAATAATTGTTTTTAATATCTAGATTTATGTAAATCTAGAGAAAACCAACAGTTAATTTGTTTAAAATAAATAAACGTGTAGCGGCGGAAGCACATTGTTTTCACAAACTTGTGGGTATCAAAATCCACGGTATATAGCTTCAATGCTCTGACTACTGACTAGTGTGACTACCAAAGAAGGACAGAGACAAGTGACAAGTGTCGTACGTGTAACGAAATTTCTAAATATTTCTCGAAATTTCTTGAAAGAATATTTTACAAAAAATATTTTAAATAAAATAATATCTCTAACATAATTAAGGTTTCTTTTTCAATTTTTCATTTCGTCTTTAGTCATTTACTGAATTTTTGAATAAATATATAAAAGGATCGTCCTTTAATATTTTTTATTATTTTAATATTATATCAAATATTAGTATATTTATCACCTTTTTAAATTTTCTCAAAATTCATATTACAACTTCTATTTTAAAATATTTAGTATAACATCAATATAAAATTATAGTATATAATATGCTCATTTTAATGAATAGCTCTCTAGTTGAGAAAAAATGTTGAGTGAAAAGACTAAGAGATTGATAATTTTGTTTTAGAAAGAAAAATTGAAATTTTGGAGGTTGTTTTGGAGTGTTTGAAGACCGAAATTAGTTGGTTGATTTTGCAATCCAAGAATGAAACGATACTGTGAAACAAAGTCACCATTGTTGTTTTAATTATCATGTTGAGGTGTAGGTTCGTGTGATTTGAATGGTAGATATGATGTGATTTGTCACGGATCAAGAATAAAAATTAAATTACTAAAAGAGTAATTTAAAATATTGAGAATAAAAATAATTTTTAAGTTTTATTTAAATATGTACTTGCAGTGAAATTAATATGAAAATCTATAATAAATAAATATTATTGTATTTAATTATGTCGATAGAAATAATCAAATATTTGGTAAAATCAAAGAATTGAAATTGAATAAATAACTAACTTATATAATTATGCAATTGCAGCAAATCGAACATGAGTTTGGAATGAAACAAATTAATTTAAATATATCGTACTAACCAAAATTTGTCTTTGTACTATTGTTTTGCAACGAAAAAGAGTTTTCCTTATCAAAAAAGTCCCTGATCCCCCAAATAATTTTATTATACTTCTTTTCATTCCCGGCATCAATCCCCGAGTTGTTTTTATACTTCTCTCTGTTCTTGTCCTCAACACGAATAATTTCTTAAATTCTCGTCGCGAATGAGGTGGAGAACATAGCAAGATTGACAGGACGGATAAAATACCTATATGTAGTTGTCAGAAGTATGAGAGATACCAAAATTTGGCTTTGTACTATTGTGTTTCAACAAAAAAGAGTTTTCCTTATCAATCAAGTCCTTAATCTTAGATTTTTTTTATGTACTTTTCTCCGTTCCCGCCACCAATCCCCGAGTTGTTTTTATACTTCTCTTCTCTCTGTTCCTGTGTCCTGAACACAAATAATGTCTCAAATTTCCGTCCTGAATGGGGCATGAGAACAGAGTAAGATCGACGGGACGAATAAAATACCTATATGTAATTGTTAAAAGTAGGAGAGATAAGAATTGTACTGATCGAAAGTAACTTATAAAATAATAGGTAATATAAAAAATCTTTTGATCTCAATCAAATTATATGTGTACGGCGGTATACATAACATATCAATATATGAGAACATTAAGTTGGATATCTGATTTTGATTTTATAATAAATCTTATTTATATTAATTTAGAATTGTGTTAATTATGTTAATATAATAATTATATGTTTACCGCTGTATATGACATACTACATTATTAAGAGTGAGTTTTTGATTTTAATAAAGTAATAAAAATTAACTTTTAATTAAATAATAAATCATACTATATTAATTTAGAATTATGTTAATTATATATGTATACTGTGATATACATGACATACCACAATATGTTTTTAATAAAGAGTAAGTATAAGTTTTTAATTTAATAATAAATCTTATTATATTTATTTAGAATTATATTAATAATATTAAGATAATTAAGATAAAATAATATGTATACCGCGGTATACATGACATATCATTTAGAGGGGCCAAATTTGACTTAGTACTATTGTGTTCCAACGAAAAAGAGTTTTCCTTATCAATCAAGTCCATAATCTCGAATTATTTTTATGTACTTTTCTCCGTTCCCGCCACCAATCCCCGAGTTGTTTTTATACTTCTCTTCTCTCTGTGTTCCTGTGTCCTGAACACGAATAATGTCTCAAATTCCCATCCCGAATGGGGCGTGAGAACAGAGTAAGATCGACATGACGAATAAAATATCCATTTGTAATTGTTAGAAATAGGAGAGATAATAATTGTACTAATCAAAAGTAACTTATAAAATAATAGGTAATATAAATTTTTTTTGATCTCAATCAAATTATATGTGTAGTACACATAACATATCAACATATGAGAACATTAAGTTGGATATCTGATTTTGATTTTATAATAAATCTTATTTATATTAATTTAGAATTATGTTAATTATATTAATATAATAATTATATGTTTACCATTGTATATGACATACTACATTATTAAGAGTGAGTTTTTGATTTTAATAAAGTAATAAAAATTAACTTTTAATTAAATAATAAATCATATTATATTAATTTAGAATTATGTTAATTATATTAAGATTATTAAGATAATAAATATATGTATACTGTGGTATACATGTTTTTAATAAAGAGTAAGTATACGTTTTTAATTTAATAATAAATCTTATTATATTTATTTAGAATTATATTAATAATATTAAGATAATTAAGATAAAAATAATATGTATACCGTGATATACATGGCTGATATGGGCTAAAAATAACCCTAAAAATATAATTAATGACATATTAATTAGACCCGAATTGGTCCAAGAACACAGCCCAATATTCAAGGCCCGAAACCCTGATTATTCATTAATTTCGTAATTAATTAATAGGGAAAATATACAGCTCATAAAAAGAATCCAAATTATGGCAAATTGGTCAAAGAAGGATCCAGAATCCCAATTAAAGGCAATTAATGAGTCATAGCCTTTATCAACAAGGAAAAGACTTATCCTGCAAGAAATACAAAGTTTATCCAATATCAAAAAAGGAGACTTATTCGCTAAGACTCCCGAACATACCATAAATACTAGGCTCCAGACGCCTATATAAGGTCCCTGATCCTACAATCAGAACTACGTCTTTGGCTTGATTCTCAATAACGATTTGAGATACGTAGGCATCTTGTGAGGACCGATTTAGTCCGGATACACGAGTGCAACCATAAAAACTCGAAGCTCATTAAACCTTAGCATTAATTACGCAAGCACGTTTTTTAATCCATAACATTTTGCGCCGTCTGTGGGAAGACAACATCAACCATGGCAAACACGCGAAGAACAGCTCGGGATAATCAAACTCCTGAGGATCGCCATATCACCTCTGAGGCTGATCAGCCACCGCCGACTACTGGCGCTGAAGGGGCGAATATCCCCACCAACACTCAAGGACCGGAAATCCCGATTTCGGTTGAAGGGACGAATCCCCTGCAAATGGTCATTCATGGATCTAATCCACAAGAGACCGTCCACCAGCAACCAATCACGACCTCCCCGCTGCTCATGAGTGCACCAAGGAGCCTTCAACTCAACACTACTGATCTCCCTCAATACGCAAATCAGACTTTGGGGATGCCAGGCTATGGCATGCCCCCTCGCCCCACAGCGGGTGGTAGTGGAACTAATCCAATCTACCATGAGGCGTATGTGCCCCCTTACGTTCAAGGTCTGGGACCTCAGAATCAACAAACTCGCCATATCTCTTTTCCAGATTACTCGGGTCCATACACCGAGGATGAGGGTTATACAACTGGGGACGATGTCGCTCCTAGAAGGAGACGTTCTTCGCAAACCAACCGGGATCAACCCCAAACTACTAGGGAGAAACTTGCAGCCCATGATGCAGAGACTGCAAGGCTCAAAAAACTCCTTGCTGAAGAAGAGGCCGCTCAATCTCGGGGCCGAACGACTGAAGGAATCCCGATAATCAACTTGGATCCACCAAGAAGGACCAAGAGGGCTGAAGCCCCAAGGGGTGATCCTAGTATTCTGTTGCCCCTAGGAGATCCTGATGATCCTACACCACCGTTTACTCAAGACATCATGAAAACGGCTATATCCAGAAAGTTTAAGATGCCTTCGATCAAAGCCTATGATGGAACGGGAGATCCCGCAAATCATGTAAGGACCTTCTCAAATGCACTGCTGTTGCAGCCTGCCAATGACGCTGTAAAGTGTAGGGCGTTTCCACAAACCCTAGCGGGCATGGCTCAACGTTGGTATAGTCGCCTTCCGCCCAATTCTATTGGATCCTTCAAAGAGCCGAGTAAGGCATTCATCAATCAATTTGTTAGTGGGAATATACATGAGAAAAGTTCCGCCTCTCTTATGGAGATTCGACAAGGCAAGAATGAAACGTTGAGAGAATACTTGAGTAGATTCACTAAGGAGGCCATAAAAGTCCCAGATTTGGAAGATAAAGTGGCTATGATAGCCCTACAGCAAGGAACTACCGATGACCACTTCAGGAGGTCTTTGGCTAAACATCCCCCCGAAAACATGTTGTTACTACAAGATAGAGCCGGAAAGTATATCAAGGCTGAAGAAAGCATGAGAAAGTATGAACCCATTGTTGAGGGAGGTGAAAACGGAAAAAAGAGAAAGGAGACTCAAGAGTATGATGCTAGGGACAAATATCCCAGGACAGCGAAAGATTCCGACTCTCCACCTAAAAGGAACAACTTCGGAACCAGGTTCAATGAATATGCAAGGTTGAACACCTCAAGAAGTCAAATTCTGATGGAAATTGAGAAGGAAGAAGATCTTCGATGGCCAAAGCCGCTAAGATCTGACTTGGAGAAACGAAACAAGAATCAATTCTGCCGTTTCCATAAAGAAGTTGGTCATGACACCGACGATTGTAGACAACTGAAAGATGAAATCGAGTTCTTAATCCGAAGAGGAAAACTCGATAAGTTCACTAAGGATGGGAATCGAGGAAATCAACAAGGAAACTA
This sequence comes from Heracleum sosnowskyi, assembly GCA_030848705.1. Lineage (NCBI taxonomy): Eukaryota > Viridiplantae > Streptophyta > Magnoliopsida > Apiales > Apiaceae > Heracleum > Heracleum sosnowskyi. The sequence continues at coordinate 107,815,105 of CM061239.1, forward strand.
TGAAAGGAAAGACTATGATAGGAGGGACAACGACCAAGATCGTAATCCTAAGCCCCGAGGGCCTGTCATCAACATGATATTTGGAGGACCGACTGCTGCTGGGTCCTCCCGAAACTCAAGGAAAGCTTATGCCCGAGAGGTAATGACTGTTGTAGGAGAAGCACCGAAACGTGCCAAGACAGAAGTGGCTATTAGCTTTGATGATTCTGATCTTGAAGGGGTGAAATTCCCCCATGACGACCCGTTGGTCATTATACCTGTAATAGGAAACTCTAAAACTAAGAGGGTTCTAGTAGATAATGGAGCTTCCGTAGACATCCTGTTCCATGAAGCCTTCATCAAGATGGGATATACCGATTCACAACTGACTCCTTCAAACATGCCCATATATGGGTTCAATGGGGTTGAATCCAAAGTAGAGGGAACTATTCAGCTCCCTATGACAATAGGGCAAGGTTCACAAACAGCAACTCAAATGCTGAACTTCGTGGTGATAAAGGCAACCTCGACTTATAATGCAATCCTTGGTAGGACAGGCCTTCATGCATTCAAGGCTGTTGCCTCAACTTACCATTTGAAAATCAAGTTCCCAACAAGGAACGGGGTTGGTGAAGAACAAGGAGATCAAAAGATGGCTAGGAATTGCTATGTAGCCGCGTTAAGGCCTGATGGAGTCGGGGGGCAGGTTCTCCCAATCGAGGTTATGAATTCAAAAGACGATGAAGAAAGAAGGGGAAAGCCAGCCGAGGATCTAAATCCTATTCCCCTAATCCCGGGAGAACCAGACAAAGTCACTTACATTGGAGCATTGTTGCCTGAACCCTTGAAGGGACTGAGGTGCCAAGAACTTGGCATGCCTCAAATTTAAAAGTTTATTATGTTTAAGTGTTTCCTTAAGGGATCCACTAATAGTACAAGTAGCAGTGAGGTCGACGAAACCATTCTGAGCTCTTAAGCTCTTAGTAGGAAGTAAATCACTATGTAAGGGTCGAACCCTCTTTTTAAAAGGAAATATTTCAAGTTCTCATTCACTATTTTATTACTTATCTTTGTTTGAGTATTTCCTTATTGTTCTACTAAAGAACAAGTTGTACCAATAACACTTGATCAAAGTGCTAGCCCATTCAAGAGGCCAAGTACTAGGAATTGCCTTACAAAAGATAAGCTAAATAAATATAAGTGAATGCAAGAGCGAAGAAACGTAATATGCATAAATAACATGCATGGATAGAAGATCCCGAAGGATCAAAGAGTTATGTTACCAGCTCAACTAGAAGCCTTTGAGGCCCTGAAGAAATACATGGCTGAAAGAATTGAAAGTGCAGAAGCCCGTCTACTATGTGAGTAAGATTCTTCATGGGGCAGAAATAAACTACTCTACCATAGAGAAGTTTGCCTTAGCCTTGATAATGGCCTCAAGAAAGCTACGCCCATACTTCCAGGCTCACAAGATAGAGGTCTTGACTGATCAACCTTTAAGAAACATCTTGCATAGCCCTCAAGTTAGTGGAAGATTGATCAAATGGGCCATTGAATTGGGCGAATTCGACATCAAGTATAAGCCTCGAACGGCCATAAAAGCTCAAGCACTTGCTGACTTCATGGTTGAATGTACCATTGACAACCAAGAAGTTGGGGGGCAGGAAGCAATAATGGAAGACAAGGAAGTTGGAGACATAATGTTGGGTGCTCTATTTTGATGGAGCATCAAAAACAAAATCAAGCGGAGCCGGTTTAGTGCTACAAAGCCCTGATGGATTCATCATAGAGTATGCACTAAAACTTGACTTTCCAACGATAAACAATGAGGCCAGAGATGAAGTCATGGCCAAGTACTTGAAACTTGTCAAGGCCATCATGACTCAGTTCGACGAATGCTATGTAGAGCACATTCCAAGGGAAGAAAATGTGAAGGCTGATGCCTTGTCTAAATTTGCTTCTTCCGAAATTGAAAACTATGCAAGGAGTGTATACTTCCAAGTCCTGAGGACCCCAAGCATCAACGGAAAGTCGGTAGCACCCATTGATGTCGCTAGTTGTTGGATATATCCCATCAAGGCTCATCTGGAAACTGGGTGGTTACCCAATGACACTTCAGAAGCACGAAATCTATACGTCAGAGCACTAAGGTATACCCTGATTGAGGGAATCCTATACAAAAAATCTTTCATCATTCCATATCTGAAATGTTTGAGACCTCAAGAGGCAGAATTAGCCCTGAAGGAAGTACATAAAGGAATTTGTGGGCAGCACTTGGGGGGCAGAGCCCTTGCCCATAAAATCACTCGTCTAGGTTTCTATTGGCCAAACATACTTGCTAATGATAAAAGCTATGTAAAGAAATGTGAACGGTGCCAGAAACATGCACCAATGGTTAGGCAACCACCAGAGATGATGACGTCCATTAACTCACCCATCCCCTTTGCCATGTGGGGAATGGATATACTTGGGCCATTTCCAATGGCAAGTGCTCAAAGAAAGTTCTTGATAGTAGCAATCGACTACTTCACCAAGTGGATTGAGGCTAAGCCATTAGCCAAGATAACCACCAAGCAAGTGATGCATTTCTTCTGGGAAAATGTGATATGCAGATACAAGATTCCACGTATCTTGGTCACAGATAATGGAACTCAGTTTAACAACGATGAGTTTAAGAAATATTGTGATGAGAACGATATCAAGTTGCGCTTCACTTCTGTCGCCCATCCTCAAGCAAATGGGCAAGCTGAGGTTGCAAATCGAATTATCCTAGATGGACTGAAGAAAAGAGTTGAACGCTCCAGAAACACTTGGGTGGACGAATTGCTCCCCATACTATGGGCATATCGTACTACCTGCAAAGTCACCACTGGAGCTACCCCCTTTCTGTTGGCATATGGGGCAGAGACAGTGGTTCCAGTGGAGATTACTCACACGTCTCCAAGGATTGAGGCTTATGAGACAGAAACATATGAGGAAGGCTTGAGGCTGGCCTTAGATTTGATTGATGAAGTTAGAAATGAGGCAAATGCCAAGATAGTTCAGCATCAGAAACGAGCACATTTCTATTACAACCTAAGGGTTAAAGAGAGATTCTTTCGACAAGGAAATTTAGTCCTCCGAAAGATTGAGGCATCCGGAGTTGGACAAAAAGGCAAGTTGGCCCCAAATTGGGAAGGACCATATCGCGTCAAGAACGTATTTGGCCGAGGCTCGTACAAGCTACAAACCCTCGAAGGGCATGAGGTGCCAAGGACTTGGCATGCCTCAAATTTGAAAGTCAATAATGTTTAAAGTGTGTCCTGATTGGACTCACTACTAGGACAAATAGAAATAAGGTTCGATGAAATCATGAGCTTCCTAGAAAGCAAATGAAGGGTTGAAACCCCAGAAACCTAAGACATTCAGTCCAAACCCCATCATTCGATATACTGGAAGCTCAAATTAAAGAAACAAGTGAAACATTATGTCTGTCTTCGTTCATGAAGACCTCTCGATGTGAAAATTAAGATGTTGAACCTCAAAATCAGGTCCTCTACCTATAAGCCACGTTTGGCGTTGTTGAAACCTCAAATGAGGTCTAAGGTTTTAGAACTCAAGTTAATTCTTGTATCTATAAACCACGTTTGGCGTTGTTGAAACCTCAAATGAGGTCTAAGGTGTTAGAACTCAAGTTAATTCTTGTATCTATAAGCCACGTTTGGCGTTGTTGAAACCTCAAATGAGGTCTAAGGTGTTAGAACTCAAGATAGTTCTTGTATCTATAAGCCACGTTTGGCGTTGTAGGAGCCAACCGAGGTCGAAGAAACTCTACATTGAGATCGAACGACCAAGGTCGAAAAAGCACGGAAAAACGAGGTCGAATTGTTCGACCTGGGACCAAATTGAGGTCGAAAATACCTCAAAAATGAGGTCTAACATACCTCAAAAATGAGGTCGAAGGAGACTGGGTTTGAGATCGAACGATCGAGGTCGAAAAAGCACGGAAAACGAGGTCGAATTGTTCGACCTGGGACCAAATTGAGGTCGAAAATACCTCAAAAATGAGGTCTAACATACCTCAAAAATGAGGTCGAAGGAGACTGGGTTTGAGATCGAACGATCGAGGTCGAAAAAGAACGGAAAAACGAGGTCGAATTGTTCGACCTGGGACCAAATTGAGGTCGAAAATACCTCAAAAATGAGGTCTAACATACCTCAAAAATGAGGTCGAAGGAGACTGGGTTTGAGATCGAACGATCGAGGTCGAAAAAGCACGGAAAAACGAGGTCGAATTGTTCGACCTGGGACCAAATTGAGGTCGAAAATACCTCAAAAATGAGGTCTAACATACCTCAAAAATGAGGTCGAAGGAGACTGGGTTTGAGATCGAACGATCGAGGTCGAAAAAGCACGGAAAAACGTGGTCGAATTGTTCGACCTGGGACCAAATTGAGGTCGAAAATACCTCAAAAATGAGGTCTAACATACCTCAAAAATGAGGTCGAAGGAGACTGGGTTTGAGATCGAACGATCGAGGTCGAAAAAGCACGGAAAAACGAGGGCGAAGACTTCGACCTGGGACCTTTCGAGGTCGGAAATGAGGTCGAAAACGACTGGGCTCGAGGTCGAAAATGAGGTCGAAAACGACTGGGCTCGAGGTCGAAAACGACTGGGCTCGAGGTCGAAAATGAGGTCGACAATACCTCAAAAAATTGAGGTCGAAAATACCTCAAAATGAGGTCTAAAATACCTCAAAATGAGGTCTAAAAAACCTCAAAATGAGGTCTAAAGTATCTCAAAATGAGGTCGAAACTACCCTTAAAAAATTGGGTAAAATAAATATTATTATTCAATAATATTTAAAAAAAAAAAAAAAAAACTACATTTCGGTAGACCTCAAATGAGGTCGAAAGTGAGCCCTCAAATGAGGTCGAATGCTTCGACCCGGTGGGAAATCGAGACTAAACTGCCAAAGTGCAGTTTAGTACCCCAAGTTCCTAGTGGTTCACAAATTCTTACCTGAAGTTTAGAAATTGACAAATTATCCACTGAAGTTTCAAATATGACAAATTCACCCCTGAGCTATGAAAATTCCTAAAATATTAGGAATAAATATTAAAAATACATGTGGGTACACGAAAATTCCTAAAATATTAGGAATAAATGTTAAAAATACTTGTAGGTACACGAAAATTCCTAAAATATTAGGAATAAATGTTAAAAATACCTGTGGGTACAGGGAAATTCCTAAAATATTAGGAATAAATGTTAAAAATACCCGTGAGTACACGAAAATTCCTAAAATATTAGGAATAAATGTTAAAAATACCTGTGGGTACACGAAAATTCCTAAAATATTAGGAATAAATGTTAAAAATACCTGTGGGTACATGGAAATTCCTAAAATATTAGGAATAATTCATATAAATGTCAAATTAGCCTCGAATAAGACAACAATCGTCGTAAATGTGTAGGTCGCTCCACACTTTGCAATAAGGCGATATTTGTGAAACACTAGTGTGAATGAAGTCCTAGGTAAAGGATAAAAAAGACCCCGAATCTCGAAAAAGGTCAATATAATTTCTACGAAAGCTTGAAAAGTTTTCCTAGAAATTGGGGGGCAAATGATATGGGCTAAAAATAACCCTAAAAATATAATTAATGACATATTAATTAGACCCGAATTGGTCCAATAACACGACCCAATATTCAAGGCCCGAAACCCTGATTATTCATTAATTTCGTAATTAATGAATAGGGAAAATATACAGCTCATAAAAAGAATCCAAATTATGGCAAATTGGTCAAAGAAGGATCCAGAATCCCAATTAAAGGCAATTAATGAGTCATAGCCTTTATCAACAAGGAAAAGACTTATCCTGCAAGAAATACAAAGTTTATCCAATATCAAAAAAGGAGACTTATTCGCTAAGACTCCCGAACATACCATAAATACTAGGCTCCAGACGCCTATATAAGGTCCCTGATCCTACAATCAGAACTACGTCTTTGGCTTGATTCTCAATAACGATTTGAGATACGTAGGCATCTTGTGAGGACCGATTTAGTCCGGATACACGAGTGCAGCCATAAAAGCTCGAATCTCATTAAACCTTAGCATTAATTACGCAAACACATTTTTTAATCCATAACAATGGCATACCATTTAGAGGGCTTCCTGCTTTTAATAAAGAGTATATAATAAAGATTAAGTATAATTTTTTAATTTAATAATAAATCTTATTATATTTATTTAGAATGTATACATGGCATAGCCTTTCTGCTTTTAATAAAGAATTATATTAATAATATTAAGATAATTAAGATAAAAATAATGTGTATACCGCTGTATACATGGCATACCATTTAGAGGGGTTTTCTGCTTTTAATAAAGAGTTTTAATAAAGAGTAAGTATAAGTTTTTAATTTAATAATAAATCTTATTATATTTATTTCGAATTATATTAATAATATTAAGATAATTAAGATAAAAATAATATGTATACCGTGATATACATGGCATACCATTTAGAGGGCTTTCTGCTTTTAATAAAGAGTAAGTATAAGTTTTAAATTTAATAATAAATCTTATTATATTTATTTAGAAGGTATACATGACATAGACTTTCTGCTTTTAATAAAGAATTATATTAATAATATTAAGATAATTAAGATAAAAATAATGTGTATACCGCTGTATACATGACATACAATTTAGAGGGTTTCCTGCTTTTAATAAAGAGTATAGATGCAGATATTGGAATGCTGTTGAATTTAGAAATCTTCGCTCCAAATTTGCTAACACAAACCTTGATAACACAATTGATTCATAAACTTGATAGTGAAGAACCCTATAATAATTGTGTTCAGTAATGTGTTTGGATTTTTTTTTTTTGATTTTGGACCATGTTTTCATTTTATACATATTTTGTTTTAATCATATTAATCATATTTGATTTTTTTTATGCAAGCATGTCACTTGGCCACGTGTCAAGCTTTTGTACACGTCAGATTAAACTTAATGTCTAGTAACTTTATTTAACGAAATGATTAATTACTAATAGTATAATTTGTATGTGTCTAAATTTAAGTGATTTTATAGTTAGTGGTAAATTTCTAAAACGATAAATAGTTTGGTGACAAAAAAATTCATTTTTCCTTAAATTTTACATATTTATAAAAGTTTTTTAATTTAAATGTTTAATCATCATTTTTTTAATTGCCCTTTCTTTTTTTTATTTAATTATTTTTTCACGATTGAATTTTTCGAATTGAAAGATCACTTTAAAATACCTAAACACATAAAAATAATAATTTAACATCTCAAGAGTAGGTGGGAGAGATTGGACTTGGAGAATACTTTTCTGGGACATAAATCCTAAAACTCTCCAGATATGCTCGACACAGGGAAGGGGGCATAATCTTGGATTTGCTCTGAAGAACACTTGAAATTATAATCAAATGTAACTTGTCATGTTGTATTTAGTTGGCATAAATGAATTTGGAAAAATAATCTCGTTGTCCGTTTTATTCATAACAAATTAACAACCTATATTAGAGCTGAGTCTTTCAATTTAGGAAGAAATGCTCCAATTACAGAGATTTTGACCCCACTCATTTTCTCTTCTACCTCAGTTATTGTAACTCATTTCATCTTCACAACCAAACACACGATACGTAGTTGACGCTTGACAGTGTTTCTCTGCCATGTCCTCCACACCCAGTAATCGCAAACAACTGACAAGAACTCTTAATCACTGAAAATCGTGCAAACAAGTAACCAACTATTCACAATGCACCGACAGACTAGTTGACATTTTGTTGGTCTACCAAACAAATTCTGATATATAACTCCTGAATATATTAATTAGCGGAGACAACTGCATAACAAGGAATATTACAATATATATATGCAAGCCTATAACCATGCGATGATGCGAATTTTAGTATTTTTAATTTATTATTTTTATATGATTTATTATTATTTTTTTATCTTATTTTATTATCATTTATTTGTATTTTGATCTTAAAAATTTTTAATATGTTGTCGACGGAATAATATCTTGAACTTTTGAATGTACCTTAGAAAAATAGATGATATAAATATTTAATAATAATAATATGTTGTTGACGGGATTCGAATCTTGAACCTGTGGGAGTATTTTAAATACCAGGAAAATAATATTCTTTTAATATTAAATCAAACGGTTCTCATTTATCTATATTTATATCTAACGGTTATTATTTAGAAAACCAAACTAACAACCAACCAAATAGATGGTAGTTTGCTTATAATAATATTTTTTTATATGATTTTTTAGTATTTTTTATCTTATTTTATTAGCATTTATTTGTATTTTGATCTTAAAAAATTTTAATATGTTGTTGACGAGATTCGAACCTTGAACCCGTGGGAGCATTTTAGATATAAAAAAAAAAGAATATTCTTTTAATATTACATCCAACGGTTCTCATTTACCTGGTTATTATTTAGAGAACCAAACTAAATGACCAAACTAATAATCAAATAGAGGGTGGTTTGCTTATAATATTATAGTATAGATAGATATATATATTTTTTTTAGAATTTGGCTATAAATAATTTAGGATTGTAGTAGCATTTCATACACGTTCAAAAAGTTAAGACAATATTTCAGTCACCTCCTCCCAGCAAGCTGATCATAACACACAACAACTGCATAATGGCTGCTTATACTAAATTTGCACTAGCAGTGTTTGTCTTGTTAATATCTACTATTGCTGTTTCAGCAAATCCTGGTTATGAAAATAATGGCCCACAAAACCACTTGACACGACAGAAGTTTCTCCAGGGGTTTGTAGCCGTTCAAGGTCTTGTTTATTGTAAATCAGGCTCTAAACTCATTCCACTCAAAGGTATTGATTCATTACTAGCCGTTCAAGGTCTTGTTTATTGCACTAGCATTACTTAATCTGAATTAGTTCTGCCCGTCTCATATTTAACTTCATACAAACAACTTACATATGCATAAATTTGAATGCAGGAGCTGTGGCCAGAGTTACATGTCTGACAACCAGGCCGAATGGATACGAATCAGCTCCAATCTCCATTTCTAGTAGTCCAGCAGATGCAAAGGGTTATTTTTTCGTTACACTGTCACAACTAGTTAAGGACGGAAGAAGGATAAAAGAGTGCAAGGCATTTCTTGAAAAATCTCCAATGGAGACATGCAAAGTCCCTACTAACATCAATAATGGAACCAGTGGTGCGCTTCTACGTGCTCCGAGGCTCCTCAAGAACTTCAACTTATACTCGGTTGCCCCATTCTTTTACACCACCAAATCAAATCTACCAAATGGATATTAGTTTTGTTGATCTTACGAGCAACATTTTTTTGTATTGGTTTGTTTAATTCATGCTGAGTTTATTTTGTGGTTAAATTTGTTGTGCGAAAAAGGGTAATGTTGTTAACATCTTTGTAAGTTGTAACACCGGCTTTCTTATTATCCGAGACTGCTTTTGGGTCCATTGTTATAATGCATTGACTGTTTAATTCTATTTTCGTGCATGCTTTTGTTTGATTTTTGAATGCTCGTATGTATGTGTAGGTATTTTTTTGTTGTGAATTTTCGATTAAACTACATAATAATTTCCTTCAAGCACCATTGAAACTAGTTCTGCTCTAAAAAGGCGGAGAAATACCAATCATAGCCATACTGACTATGTTTAAGTATTTAATTTTAGTGATAATTTTTCAAAATTTGTAAAATTTCATGAAATTATAAATATTAATTCATAATTTTTTTATGAAATCAATTGTATTATGGAAATAAATTAAAATTAAAAATATAATTATGAAAATAAATATAAATGCACTGATAACTATATGTATAAAATAAAATTCTTAACCTAACATGACTTTTGTTTTAATTACGTTAATTTTTATGGGGATATACATTAATGTCACTTTTGGTCATCACAAACCTAGAGTTCCATTTTACACCACTAGATATTTAATAAATTTTTATTTAATATAAATTTTCGATTTTGTTTAGCTCGCCATCACTACATAATAAGATAATATTTATTTTTACATATACTTTAATTCTAGTTTCAAAGTTCAATTGTCTATAAATTTATATTGAAATGATACTTATTTATTATATTTATTTTTAATAATTTGATATTATAATACTAATATTTTAATTTCGTATCGTGATTCGCAACTCAGCTAGTAATGATTAATTTTGCAAAAGTCGAAATTGGACTGAATACTTTTGGATATATTGTTAAAATTCAAATATTCAACCTACTTTTTAAATATTCACTTTTCACATTCGAATATCCATTAAGTATTTGATCACTGTTAATTGTAAATTTTCAAGTATTCGTTCAAATTAATCAGTATCCCAGTACAAAAAACAAAAATAGTAAATCGAACAGTACAAAATGTTGTTTCTGATCACATCAATTCAAAATAATTTTTCTTTATCTTATGTGGGGACTTGGGTGACACCTTATTCCTAGGTGTTAATCATTTAGTAAAGAGTAGTGCTAGAGCCACAAAAATTGGTACAAAAAATTGTTACCAAATGATGGCATGAGTGATGTGGCAGTTTGAAATATTTTAATTGGTGTTGTTGGTGTGAATGCAGGGTCCACTTATTATTATAACGAATCAGGAGTTGCCATGTCATTTGGTAACAATTTTTTGTACCAAATTTTGTGACTCTAACACTACTCTTTAGTAAATTATTGATTTTATTTTCAATTCTCCAACTTTGTACTAATTTCAGCTCAGATTAATATGTGAAACTATTTAATTTTAGTTGGTTTAGTTGTGATCAAATAAAAGTGATCAATTGCATGTCCTTTCTCTTATCAAAACAGTCAGCTGCACGTTTTTTCTAATTACACTTTCCTTTTTGGATGTCCCTCTCATTTCTTTACATACCAAAAATAGTAACATTTTATAATATAAAATCCAATCACATCAACTATTTTCCTCCACTATTTCTACTTTATACCCACTTTATATATTAAATATTGATTGGTCCCACCACTTTACTCATTTTTCTTACTTGTCCCTATTAATTTACACTTTTTCTTAAGCTCCGTGCCGTCCCCCCAATGTAAAGAACCTGGGGGGACAGAGGGAGTATTTCTCATGTCAATAATTAAGAACAATCAAAGATGAAAATTTGATTTTCTCCAAAAAATTGATTCCAAAAGTAATTATACTCCGACAATCTTGCTCTCATAGGAAAACAGGTGTGGAACTTTTTACGCAACCCTTCTTCCTTGGTTGCCAGAATTTTTAAAGCAAAATATTTCAATGGTTGCAACATCTTACAAGCTCGTAAAGGTTCAGGAGGGAGCTTTATATGGTCGGGGTTATGGGAAGCTAAGGAGCAGTTATGTAGAGGGTATAGATGGGTTCTTGGGGATGGAAAGAACATTCAAAATTTTCAGGACCCCTGGTTGAGAGGAAAAGCTGATTACAAGGTGGAGGATCATCATAGGAATAATGTTAGGGAGGATAAAGTTTGTGATTACTTCCGTCCAAACATCAAAGAATGGGACGTGACAAAAGTAGAACAAAATTTTCACTCTAATGATGTTCAAAGTATTCTCCGGGCTCGGATTCCGCAGAATGAAGTAAGTGACAGATTGGTATGGTCGTCGACTCCAAATGGTAAATACTCAGTGAAGTCGGGTTATAGGTATTGGCAAGAACACCAGGAAAATGTGACTCAAGTTAATACAGGAGAACGATGGAACATAATATGAAAATATGGAAGCTCGACATTCCTCACAAACTGAGAATGTTTATATGGAGGTTCTGCAAAAATAGTATCCCTGTAAGTACTCTTCTCTGGAGTAAAGGAGTTCAAATTCCACTCAATTGTCCAATGTGCTCAAGAGATATAGAGCACGTGATCCATCTCTTTTTTGAATGTGATTATGCTCGTAGTTGCTGGCAAAGAACGGATTTAGTTTTTGACATGAGGGGAGTTGAATACGCAGCAGATTGGCTCCTGGAAAAGCTAGGTTCGGAGTCGGATGACAGGTTAATCACTATTACTAAAGTGTTATCAGAGATTTGGTTTGCTAGAAATAAAAAAGTCTGGGAGGACAAGTTGATAGAGTCGAGTATGTCTGTGGAGATGAGTTCGAGACAGATCAATGATTGGCAGGTAGCAAATAGAAATGCAAAGAGGACTAACCTCAGATAGGCCAAGTGGTGAGTTCAGTAATTAAATGGAAGCCTCCTCATCGTGGGTGGCTTAAGCTTAACGTCGACGCTGTTGGGTTTGACCGGTTGTTCAACCCAATATGGTAATATGAATTTAGGTGATTAAGACTGTTTTGGTAATAATTGTATGGGTAGACAATTATTATATATGGTAATAATTGTATGGATAGACAATTATTATATATGGTATGTTTTGGTCATTATATTAGGGAATTAGGTACCAAGAATAAAAAGTCTTGTAAAACAAGTATGGTAAGTCTTGTAAAACAAGTATGGCAAGTCTTGGTGGCTAAGTTTTGGGTGGCTATATAAACATAGTCATATTGTATTTGTTTTATGTATGCTTGAGCATTGTTTGGCTTGAGTATCGTGTGAGTGATACACCGTTGGTGAGATTGATTGTATTATTGATAACTGTTTTGATTAATAATACAAGTTGGGACGTGGTTGTTTCCGCGTCATATATATTGTTTGTGTGCTTTGCTTTGTTTGTTTGTTTGAATCTCGTATTGGTGTGTAGTCCCTCAACCTAACAAGTGGTATCAGAGCCAAGGTTTGTGATTCGAGATGGATAAGTTTGGGGGAAAGCTCGAGATTGAATTGTTTGATGGAAGAAACAATTTTGCCTTATGGCAGAGCACGGTGAAAGATCTGTTAATTCAGCGAGGGTTATATGCAACTCTCGAAGAGAAAAAGCCTACTGATATTGAGGCCACAAAGTGGGAAGACATGAAGTTACGTGCGGCATCGACGATCCGGTTGGCCCTTGCACCGGAAATCAAGTATGATGTTCTTGAGGAGAATAACCCTAAAAATTTATGGGAGAAGTTGACGAAGACATATCACTCAAAGTCGTTAGCAAATAAGTTGTTCCTTAAGAAAGATTTGTTCGGGCTCAAGATGGAAGAAGAGGGAGATCTGAGAGATCATCTGAATCGTTTTAATGGCCTGATCAACCAGCTGAATAATTTGGATGAAAAATTGAAGGATGAGGACAAAGCTGTTCTTCTACTTGTGTCTCTACCAAAGAAGTATAGTACTGTGATTACTTCTCTGTTGGTTGGGAAAACGAAGTTAGCTTTGGATGAGACCATTGTCGTTCTTCTAGAGGCCGAAAGATTGATGAAGCAAGGATCGAGTGACGCATCGAATGGAAGTGCACTCGTGGTGGATGCGCGTGACAAGAAAAAGAAGTATGGTAAGAAACATAACCCCAATATCAAGTGCTTTTATTGTGAAGAATTGGGGCATATACAATCCATGTGTCCAAAGGCAAAAGAAGACTTGAAGGAGTTGAAGAAAACTCGAGGAGGGGGTAATGTTTCGCTTGTGGCAACTGATGATGATGCTCTTTTGGTTCAAGAAGATAAGGGATCGAAAGAAGAATGGGTGCTTGACTCGGGATGTTCTCATCACATATGCGCTAGGAGGGAGTGGTTCTCGTCCTACAAGAAGTGTGAGGGAAAGATGGTAGTTTTACCAAACGGTAAAAGGGTAAAGGTTGCTGGAATTGGTGAGGTAATGATGAAATTTCACAATGGCCATGTTCGGAAGTTAACTCAAGTAAGGTACGTAGTTAAATCGAAATCTAATTTCATTGGGTAAATTAGTTGATTTGGGATATACTGTTATGATGAAGAACGGAATGTTGGAGGTCACTAAAAGGGATTTAGAGATACTCAAAGGTTGGAAGGACAAGAGAAATCTTTTCGTGCTAGAAGGAGAGGTTCTTGTTCGAGGGGAGGCATGGCGGAGGGACGTCGATGTCGTTGATGGATATCGTTCAACCTGATATGTGTATTGGGTTGAAGGGGAGGATTGTTGGGTTTGACCGGTTGTTCAACCCAATATGGTAATATGAATTTAGGTGATTAAGACTGTTTTGGTAATAATTGTATGGGTAGACAATTATTATATATGGTAATATATAATTGTATGGATAGACAATTATTATATATGGTATGTTTTGGTCATTATATTAGGGAATTAGGTACCAAGAATAAAAAGTCTTGTAAAACAAGTATGGTAAGTCTTGTAAAACAAGTATGGCAAGTCTTGGTGGCTAAGTTTTGGGTGGCTATATAAACATAGTCATATTGTATTTGTTTTATGTATGCTTGAGCATTGTTTGGCTTGAGTATCGTGTGAGTGATACACCGTTGGTGAGATTGATTGTATTATTGATAACTGTTTTGATTAATAATACAAGTTGGGACGTGGTTGTTTCCGCGTCATATATATTGTTTGTGTGCTTTGCTTTGTTTGTTTGTTTGAATCTCGTATTGGTGTGTAGTCCCTCAACCTAACAGACGCATCAGTCAAGGAGGGAGACTCAAACTTCGCAGTTGGAATGGTCATAAGAAACGAGGTTGGTAACTTTGTTATGGGGAAAAATTTTAGGATTGCAGGTTGTGTTAATGTGCTAGAAGCTGAAGCTTCTGGTCTCTGGGCAGCTATGAAGTGGATCGAAGAATTGCAGCTAAAGAATGTGATAATCGAGAGTGATTCAAGTCTGGTGGTTCAAGCTATGCAACAAGGCTCTGAGTATTTGGTCGAAGTTGGGAATATCCTGGAAGTTTGCTTTAAAATTATGCGGGAGCGGAATGATTTAGTAGTTAGCCATGTAAAGAAGCACGCAAATAGGGTAGCTCATAATCTAGCTAGAATTCCCTGTTTGGTAGGTTCCTACGACTTGTTTATATCTCCTCCGCATTGTGTGTTGGAGATCATTATGTCGGACGTTTCTGTTAGGCTCAAGACATGTCTGAATACCACTATTAACAAGCCTACACCATGTGACTATGTCACATTACATGACCTAGTGATTTCTATCACTGGGATATAGTATAGGTCTCTAAATGTACTTGTCTTGTTCTCATGAACATTAGCTTGATCATGTATGCTCAAACTTATAATGAGCTTAGTAAAGTTTCTTGCATCTAGATTGTATATAGGCCATTGAATAATTATCCTGGTAGAAGTTCATAAGTGTTCATGCAGCAGGATAGAGTTGAATAAGGCTATGAAGAAATAAGTTGCAGGAATTTGTCTAAGGCATTATATAGCAAAGTCAAAAGAAAGCTATGTCGTGAAGTCACCAATATCCATGTCGTGAAGTACTATATCGCATAGTCCATTTTGTACTATGTCGAGAAGTCCTCAAGACACATGTCGTGAAGTGTTGAAGTCAGCAAAGTCAAAAGAGCCTAGATCGTGAAGTCCTCAGAAGCCCTATGTCGCATAGTCATCAAATGACCTATGTCGCATAGTCATCAAATAACCTATGTCGCATAGTCATCAAATGACCTATGTCGCATAGTCATCAAATGACCTATGTCGCAAAGTCTTCAAAGGCTATATCGCGTAGTCCTCACAAGGGAGATCGCGAAGTCAGGGATAAAGTGGAGTTCACGATATCAACACTTAGCCGTTTATAACAAGACAAATCAAGGTACAGAACCAAGAATCAAAGGAGACAAATACTGAAGCATTTGTTCTGGCAAGGTGGTCCAAAGAACAGATGGCAAATCTACAGCTAAACTTGGAGAGAAAGATAAGAGACAAGCAGCTACAGAAACGGGAAAGACTCCGAAAAGCAGGTGGTCCTTCCTGACACAGTGAACTTCTTATGGCAGGACAAGTTGGACCTTCAGAAGGGGTAGCTGTGTAATATTGTGTGTGCCTAGTTTGTATAGGTGAATATATATATATCGTGCACACACAACTGTAAGCTGTAAGAGAGATACACATAGTTATTTGCTAAGCTCTTTTCTCTGTAAGCAAGCAAGTTCAAACCGTTCTTGTTTAGAAGCCAGAAATTCGATTGTGAATTTCCTGGAAAGCTGTAGTATTTAATTTGCTTATACAAAGTAGATTAAAGTGATTGTGTGTGTTATTTACTTTCTGCATATTACATATCATAATCACATACAGTTGTTTACTTAGTTTTCAAGATCGAAAAATATATCAAACTATCCATTCACCCCCCCTCTGTCTAGTTTCTAGTGGTATTCATTTCTAACAAGTGGTATCAGAGCGAAGGCTGTTAACGTACAAACAGGAAAAGATCAAGAATGAGTTCACAGAAACTAAGCAGTATCAAGATTCCTCCCTTTAACAAGGAGCACTACAGCTTATGGAAGAAGAAGATGTTGCTCTTCATCAAAGCTTCTAACCCCATGTATTTAGATATTCTAAAGCATGGTCCCTTCATTCCAATGATCGAGATTGGTGAATCAACCAGTGGCACTGAGATTGTACCAGCAAAACATGTGCCCAAAGATCCCTCAAAATACACTGATCCTGAAAAGGAAAAAGTTGCCCTGGATGGACATCTTCAACTTATCATTTGTGAATCTATGGACTTCAACATGTATGGCACTGTTGCTCATTGTACTAGTGCCAAGAAGATGTGGGATCTTATAGAAGTGCTCTGTGAAGGAACTACTGAAGTAAGAAAGAACAAGAAGCAGATTCTTGTTTCACAATATGAAGCCTTCATGGCTCAGCCAAAAGAGGGAATCACAGAAGTGTTTGAGAGATTCAACAAGCTGATAAACGAGCTCAAACTCTATGACAAACACTATGAAACAGAAGAGCTCAATATGAAGTTTTTACTAACTCTTCCAGATCACTTGGAACCAAGAATCTCTTCCCTTAAAGAAAGAGATCTAACAAAGATTGGTTTTGATGTGTTATATGGTGTTTTGAAGACATATGAGTTGGAGCTGTTTCAAAAGAGATCTATTCAAGCAAAGCAAGGATTAGTGGCTAATACCTCCTGTGCACTTATTGCTGACAACCTAAGTCAAAGAATGGACTCTCTTAAAGTCAGTCAAGTGAAGATTGAGGAACTGGAAGTTGAAGACACTGGTGATGAGGTCCAGGTCATCTATGATTTGCCTGAGGAAGATGAGTTTTACAGCATGGAGGAACTGGACAAAATGGAAAACAAATCTTTTGCTTATATGGCTAGGAGATATCCCAACATAAGGTTTAAAAGAAAGCAGCCATTCAGGTCCAAGTTCAATACTGGAAACACTGGTGGATCTAGTGGCTCAAACACCTTCAATAAAGGAAAAGGGATTGCTGGTGCTGCTAAGGGTGGATACAAGACAGGAAGTGTGGATAGGACCAAAATAAGATGCTATAACTGCAATGAACTTGGGCATTTTGCCACTGAGTGCAAAAAGCCTAAACAAGTCAAGAAGGACAAAGCATACTTAGAGCTTGAAGCTAAGTATGAGGCTCTACTCAAGAAACAACAGGGCAAAGCTTTTATTGCTGAGGGAAAATGCTGGGATGACTCTGATGAAGAAGAAGAACAAGAGTACTCAAACTATGCCTTGATGGCATTTTCTGATGATGGTGATTCAAATCAGGTACCCATTCTTACTTCTCTTGATATGACTCCCATTCAATATAAGCAAACTGTTGAAGATATGAGCACTGAGATGTTTAATATTCATACTAGCATGTTAGTAGCTAATGAAGAAATTGATAGACTAACTGCTAAGAATGTTGAGCTTACAGAAAAGAATGAGAAACTTGAGTTAATGGTTGTGAACCTGGATGGTTTGAAAAAGGAGGTTGAGTATCTTAAAAACAAAGTGATTTGTGCTGAGCAGATAGAGAAAGCCCTTAGAGAACAAATTGCTGAAACTGAACTGAAACTAAGAAGCTTCAAAAACTCCTCTGAACTTATTCAAACCTACCACAAGGAACACACTGAAGACTGCAAGGTTGGAGTTGGTTTTGACTATGATAATGACAAAGGAAGGAAGAAGGTCAAGGGCAAAGGAAAGGAAACTTTTACAAACAAAAATGCCCCAACCATTCTGTCAAGTGTTGAACAGCCCATCTTCAGAAAGAGTGCTGTTGAGTTTGATGAGGAACTACTGATCATCAAGCAACAACTACTTGAAGAAGATGAGGCTGCTAAGAACACTTCTTCCTTTCCTGAACTTGTAAATCAGAAAGAGACCAAAGACAATCTTGTCAAGAGTCCTAAAGCAAAGAAAGAAGTTGTTAAGAAAAGGAAACAAAACAGAAATGGTAAAGTTGGTGTTAACAAAGGAAACAACTATGCTTATGTGCCAAATGCTCCCAGGAAACAATGTCAAAAGTGCCTATCTGTTAATCATTTGACTCATAAGTGTAGTAAGCCTGAAATTGTTGAAGTTGACAACCTAAGTAACCTTTCTGCTAGCATAAATTCTAGTCATGATTCTTTCTGTGGTAAGTCAAACTGCATGACATGCTATGTGACTGTGATTGCTAACTGTTTATCTCTTAAACATAAACTTGATTCTGCACAATCTGGTGAATCACACACACACATACATTCTCATAGGACAGGGTCCCCAATCAGGGTTGAGAGGGTGAAAACTTCATGTGAGCCTAAGAGTGTAAACTCCAAAGCCACAGAAAAAGTGAAGTCTCCTACTATGAGAAATGTAATTTATGACAGAAGAATTATTAATCAAAATGTTTCTAAATCAACTGGACCCTACCAAGTGTGGGTACCAAAAACAACTTAGTCATTTTGTGAATGCAGGGCAACAGGAATAAAAGAGTCATATGGATCTTGGACAGTGGATGCTCAAGTCACATGACTGGTGATATAGCCCTGCTATCACATTTTGAGGAAAAGGCTGGCCCATCAGTAACCTTTGGAAATGACAACATTGGTTATACAATGGGATATGGCAGTGTTAAATCTGGAAATGTCATTATTGAAGATGTAGCATTTGTTGAAGGACTGAAGCATAATCTCTTGAGTATTGGACAGTTTACCAACAGAGGCTTCAAAGTGGAATTTGATGAAGACCTTTGTTCAATCTCAAAAAGGGAAAGTGGTGAAGTTGTTCTAACTGGTGTGAAGAAAGGAAGCTTGTTTGTAGCTAATCTCAAGGCTGCAGATAAGGGAGAAATTTGTTGTTTCTACACAAAAGCCACAAATGAGGAATTCTGGCTGTGGCACAAGAAACTGTCTCACTTGAATGTTCAGGCAATGAACTCTCTAACCAAGAGAGAACTCATCAGGGACTTGCCTGCCTTGGAGTTTGTGCAAGATGGAGCATGTGAAGCTTGTCAGAAAGGGAAGATTAAAAGATCAAGTCACAAGAACAAGTTGCTCAATACAAACTCAAAACCTCTGCAACTAATTCACATGGACTTATTTGGCCCTGTGAATGTAATGTCCCTCTCCAAAAAGAAATATGCTCTGGTGATGGTAGATGACTATTCAAGATATACTTGGGTGGAGTTCCTATTCTCCAAGGATGAAGCACCCCAAGTCATAATAGAGCATATCAAGAGAGTTGATAAAGAAGCACAAAGCACTGGGTCCTCTGTAGTTGCTTTGAGAAGTGATAATGGGACTGAGTTCAGAAATTCAACATTGTATGAGTTTTGCAAAGATAAAGGAATTTCTCAACAATTCTCAGCTCCTAGAACACCTCAACAAAATGGAGTAGTTGAGAGAAAGAATAGAACTCTCATTGAAGCTGCAAGGACAATGCTGCTGGATGCAAAGCTACCCACTAGCTTTTGGGCTGATGCTGTCAACACAGCATGCTATGTGCAAAATAGAACATTAATCAATAAGAAGTCTGGCAAAACTCCTCACTCATTAATGACTGGAAAAAGAGCATCCTTCAAGCACCTGCATGTGTTTGGAAGCAAGTGCTTTGTGATGAAAGATACCTCTGAGCATGTTGGAAAATTTGATGCTAAGGCATTTGAAGGTATCTTCATTGGATACTCTCTGGAAAGGACAGCATACAGAGTGTTTGTACCTGAGCAACACAAAGTCATGGAAAGCATGGATGTTACCTTTGATGACAAGAAAACTCCAGGACTGAAAACAAGTGATCAAGACAGTGTGCTATTGAGATTTGAGAATCAAGGTTATCTTGAGGATTCTGGAAGTGAAGATGACCCCCCTGTTCAAACTGTTCTAGAAAATGAAATTCTTGAAGTTGACAATCTTCTTCAAACACCTGTGCAAGGATTCACAAACACAGGGGGAGAAGAAGAGAATGCAACTGTCAACCAAAATGAGATTGGAACAGATCAAGGAAATGAACAGGGGCACACAAGGAAATGGGACAGAGCCCACACTAGGGATCAAATCATTGGAGATCCTAGTGAGGGAGTTAGAACAAGAAGGGCAACATTAAATACATGTCTGTATAGCTGCTTTCTGTCACAAGAGGAACCTAAATTAATTGAAGAAGCTTTGAAGAATTCTGATTGGATTGTTGCCATGCAAGAAGAGTTGAATCAATTTGAGAAAAACAAAGTATGGGAACTAGTGCCACCTCCAAAAGGAAAGAATGTTATTGACACCAAATGGGTGTTCAGAAACAAGATGGATGAAGAAGGAGTGGTAGTAAGAAACAAAGCAAGGCTGGTTGCCAAAGGATATTGTCAGCAAGAAGGCATTGACTATGATGAGACATTTGCACCTGTAGCTAGACTGGAAGCCATCAGAATCTTCCTGGCTTTTGCAGCTCACTCAGATTTTAAGGTGTATCAAATGGATGTGAAAAGTGCATTTCTCAATGGTGATCTTGCTGAAGAAGTTTATGTGTCTCAACCACCTGGCTTTGAGAGTGAAGACTTCCCAAACTTTGTGTATAGACTGCTCAAGGCACTCTATGGACTCAAACAGGCACCAAGAGCCTGGTATGAAACTCTATCTCAATTCCTTCTTGAGCATCAATTTACCAGGGGTACAATTGACAAAACCCTATTCTTCAAGAAGCATGGAAATGATATTATTCTTGTTCAAATCTATGTGGATGATATCATCTTTGGCTCTTCAAATGAAAAACTCTGTGAAAGGTTCTCTAAGTTGATGCAAAGTAAATATGAGATGAGTATGATGGGAGAGTTAACCTATTTCCTAGGCCTGCAAGTACATCAAAGGGAGGATGGCATCTTTATAAACCAATCCAAGTATGTCAAGGATCTTTTAAAGAAGTATGGTTTAGAAGAGTCATCCCCAGCTAAAACTCCTATGTCTACTGCAATCAAGCTGGATGAAGACAAGAAAGGCAAGAGAGTTGATATCAAGGTCTATAGAGGAATGGTTGGATCCCTACTCTATCTCACAGCTAGCAGGCCAGACATCATGTTTGCCACATGCCTTTGTGCAAGGTTCCAGTCTGATCCCAAGGAATCTCACATGATGGCCATCAAAAGAATTTTCAAATATCTGAAGGGGACTCCTAATCTTGGGCTATGGTATCCAAAGGGCACTGGGTTCAACCTGGTTGGTTACACAGATTCTGATTATGCTGGATGCAGGATTGACAGGAAGAGCACCTCTGAAAGCTGTCAATTCCTAGGTCAAAGGTTAGTGTCCTGGTTTAGTAAGAAACAACAGTCCACAGCAACATCCACAGCTGAGGCTGAATATATTGCTGCTGGAAGTTGCTGTGCTCAATTGCTTTGGATTAGAAATCAACTCATGGATTATGGACTAGTGTTAGAACACATTCCTCTGATGTGTGATAATACTAGTGCAATATCCATTGTAGCTAATCCTGTTAATCATTCTACTACAAAGCACATTGAGATCAGGTACCATTTCATTAGGGAACATGCTGCAAATGGTACCATAGAAGTCTCTTATGTTCCAACTGAGAAACAATTAGCTGACATATTTACTAAACCTCTGAATGAAGCAGTCTTCAACAGACTTGTGAGTGAAATTGGAATGCTCAATCCTTCATTCAGTTGTTCTAAGTAAATATGCTGGTTAATAGTTGCAGCAGTAAATTTTCACTGTATTTAAATGATCTATTTGTTTAGAGTGAAAATTAGCTGAGATATGATTTATAAATATTTCAGTATTTTACTGCATATTTTTCAAAATCATATTTGTTAGTGGAGTTGTGAACTTTTGAGACATCTCGATATAGATAATTTTCAGAGTTCACGACATAGTTCAAATTAAACAGACTTATATCGCAAACTGTTGAGATTGAGAGACTTCGTGACATAGTTCATTTCATGAGTTTGCGACATAGTTAATTTTATGACTTCGCGACTTAGAATAACTATATCGACAAGTCTCCATAATTGACAGAATTTTGATTTAAATTAATTTTATTTCAAAATTTGATAAAAGTCTGACAAATTGCTTAAAATTCCTAAAAGAGAGCTTTAGACAGGGTATTTCTACTATATCGCAAAGTCTCCCCGATCCTTTCATTTTGAAGACTTTGCGACATAGTTCATTGTTGAGACTATGCGATATACTTTGCAAGACTTTGCGGTACAGGCCACTTTTGACTTCGCGACATACAGATAGACTGTACACATTCATAACTCCATATCGCAGTGTCTCTATCATATAAATACCATTTTCTAACCGTTTGCAACTTTTCATCTTGTCTATTGCTCTCAAACTTTCTAACCTAAGCACAAATTCTCTACTCTCTTTCTTACTCTCTCTCTTGAAATGGCACCCAAATCTCAAACAGTATCATCCTCTATTCCTTTAACCATCCCCAAAGAAACAAATCTTCTCACCATTCCCTCTGAGGCTGAGGCTAAACCCAGGTACAAGTGTTTTGTACGGTTCCTGAACGATTCCTACCTCAGCCAAGCCCTAACCTTGAACCCCACGTTGTATGTTGATGTATTGGAAGGATTTTGGCGAACGGCGTTGGTTTCTACAATGGCCAGGGAAGATGGAACTTCGTTCCAGGAGATAGCTTGTTCAATTGGAGGCAAACACTTCCAGTTTGGGGAGAAGGAGATAAATGAAGCTTTAGGGTTCAAGGTGGAGGGTCATGACCAAGAAGCTACTGATGCTCAAATAGTAGACTTCATGACCTTCATTCAGTATGCTGATGAGATAGATACTGGAAAGCTGAATAAGAAGTTTGTAAGAAGGGAGTGGTCATTTCTATTTGATGCACTCCAGAAGGTGTTCCTTTGCAGAAAGACAGGATGGGACCATATCAGTCACATTGCTGTGAAGCTGGCCTATTCCTTAGCCTACAATCAGGAAATCAATGTTGGAGCAATAATCCTCAAGGAATTGACTCAAAGGCTAGGGAGGACAGTCCGTGGAAGAGGTAATGACATCTTTTACCCTCGCTTTCTTCAAGTTATTTTAAATTATCTTGATGCTAATGTCCATGACTTGGAGGGTATTGATAAATCAAAGATGGCTTATTCCAAGTCCATGTCCAAGATTCTGTTTGGTTCATTGGACACAAGGAATCAAGTGGATGTGATCTTGAGTGTGACCCCGCATATGCAGGACACATTCGCGTCTTATCCACTTGATAAGCCCATATACCATGCTCTTTCCTGGACAGGGGAGGCTGAGACTGAAGGAGCATCACAGTCTAACCCAAGCCTCCCTATCCCATCCAGCAACCCCACTGTAAACACCACTGTAGAGGTTAGTCAGCCAAGTGCATCAATCTCTCAAAAGGTTGATGTTACTAAAAAGAAGAAGAAGAGAACCTTAGCTATTATCCATGAATCTGTAGAGTTAGCAAGTGAGATTCCTGAGTCACCTCTCACCAGACCAAAGAAGAAATCAAAATCTGTAGCCACCACTGCATCCTCTCAACAGGATTCAGATGTGCAAAAAGGGGTACACCTGCTACTGTCTATGGCCTCTCAACAGGTCATGGGTATTGAAAAGAGCAGCCTCCCCACTGCAAGTTGTAACGAGTCTGCACAGGGTCAAGACCTCACTCTTGACCCTAGGAGTCATAAGGGTGATCAAACACTAAGTGGAGAGCACATCAATGTTGAAACTCCTCCTATTTCTCAGGGGGAGTTGCCAAAATCTAATCTGAACCCCACTTCTCTCTCAGATTCTTCCACTAAAATTTCTTCTGAACAAGAGAGTCATTCTCTTGACAATCTTGCCCTTGATCAATCACAATCCAGCCCTGTGATTGAGCCAACTTCAAGTGACATGGTGCTTGACACTGTGCTCACCACTCAGGACCCACATTCAGTTGGTCAGGGAATGCATGCTGAGGCATATCCTAATGACACCAACACAAACATGGAGGATTCACCAGTTTTCACTGGAGACTCTGTGCCAAATTCTCCCATCCTTAGGGATGTGGAACTGTCTTCACAGACATATAGGGCTGATGTTGTAACACATCCCATTTCAATGGAGACAACATCAGACCCCACAACCATTCCAAGGCTGGAGGAGACTCAAACTCACACATCTCATGAAGTGCCTAACACTAGCTCTCACTTGGCTCAGGCCACAATGTCAGAATGGCTGAAGCCTGTGCACCATGACAGGCCTTCAGGATCATCATCTGTGCCCTCACACCTGACAGAGGAAGCCATTCAAAATCTTAATGTGGCACAGATTGATGAGTTCTCGAAAATAGCTCAACATCTCCTCACCTCCAACCTTCCAAATGCTGATTATGAAGCTATCCTGCTATGCCATAAGGAGGATGTTGAAGCTCAACAGGAGAAGATTGTGGATGCAGCTGAACCAGAGGGGAATGTGGATGCCTGGTTGGATGCTAAGAGGACTCTCAAACTCAAAGATGCCCTGGCTTTTGTGAGAGAAGAATACCTCACCTCTCTGGGCTCCAATGCTAAGGATCTTTCTCCTGTTGCCATCTATGAGGCTGTAAATGATGTGTACAAGAACCAGTTGAAGGCTCTGCATTATCTTGGGAAAGGGCTTCAATCAGAGATTTCTTCTATTCAGGAGGAGACAGACAGATCCCTCACCAAGCTAAGAAACTCTTATCTCTCTGATTTTCCCAAGGTGGATGGTATCCTCAAAGAAGTCCAGAAAACCTCCTCCAATGTGTCCATGATGGATGTGACTCTTGCCATGGTCACAGACAACATCAAGAAACTGGCTTCTACACTGGAAAATCAAGCAAAAACTACCATCACCACCAATGCTATGTTGAATGTCATGTGGAAAAATCAGTATGGTGATAAGCTGGTGGATGAAGTCCCTCTGTCAGACATCTCCAAATATGACTTTGCCAGGGTCAAAGATCAATCTCTAAACTCCTTCAAGTCTCAACAATTATTCTCAAAGGTGGATGGCTTAGAAAGAGAAGTGGCCTCTCTCAAGGATGAAAACAGGATGCTATCTACATCCTTAAGCCAACTCAATGACAAGCTAGATGCTCAAGGCAACAACACAACAAACATCTTGCTGGTGCAGCAACAAATGATGACCTCAATGATGAAATCTTTCAACCTGCCTATTCCTGGGGAAGCTCAAGACATCTTGTCTGATCCCAAGCCTAAGGGGGAGAAAGGAAAGGAGGTCAATGTGAAAAAGAAAGGGGGAGCACCTGCCAAGCAAT
The DNA here is from genome assembly GCA_030848705.1 of Heracleum sosnowskyi. NCBI lineage: Eukaryota > Viridiplantae > Streptophyta > Magnoliopsida > Apiales > Apiaceae > Heracleum > Heracleum sosnowskyi. Next base: position 107,840,648 of record CM061239.1, read on the forward strand.
CAAAACTTAAGGGCAAGCTTATTGAAGAGACAATAAAGCCAATCAATCTTCCCCCTGTAGAGGTCATCAATGCACAAGGTCAGAAAAGCACAGTCACCACAACATTCTATCCATCCACAATGCCTAAAGACATCTCAACCTCTCAACCTGCTATACCTACTCCTATTGCTAAACCTATCCAAGCTACACTTATCACTGAAGCCAAGCTACAGGAAGTTGCCAATTCTCACATCTATCATGATGAGGCCTTCCTGGAGTTTCTGAAAGCCACCTACAAGAATGCTCAAGGAGATGCACAAGCATACAGACAGAAGCTCAGGGAAAGCATCAAGTACTTCACAGTTGCAGTAAGGAAAATTAGGGATGTTTATCTGAGAGAAATAATCATGGTATGCAAGGACAACTGCTTGTGGCACTTAGCATTTCAAACTCTGGAGAAACTGAAGTTCACTGAAGTGTCAATAATTCTGGAGTTGATTGAGAAGAGTGGGGTTAACAATAAAAGTCTTTATAATGACTTGGAGATGGACCAAAATCAAAGACTGCCTGAGGTCATACCAAAGCCAAGGACAGTAATTTTTCAAAGTCTATCCAAAGTCAGAAGTATTGACCAACTTGTCATTCCCAAAGATCTGACAATGAAGAATAACACAAAGATCAACCAGGTGCTGCAAATGCTAAGAGCAAAGAAAGGAATCAAGACAGCAGAGGAATTAGAGATGATTAACATTCTACAATCTTTTCTGATTCATGGTGCTTTGCCTGATTCTGTCAAAGAAAAGAACATGAAGAAGGAAGGGGAGGATGATGATGAGGAGAAAACCTACAGGAGGAGATCTCATTCAAGGAGTGATAAGGATGGACCAAGTGACAGCAGCAGGAGCAAATCTTCCAAGAAATCTAAAGATGCTGGTGATGACACAAAGGGGGCAAAGGAGACAGTGAAGAGAACTAGGAGTGGAATTCAGCAAGTCAAGGACATTGCTAGTAGTACTTTAACCACAACACAAGACTCTAAGTCTAGGGTGGGTACTGTTAGCAATGATCCTCCAAAATCATTATCCATGACTTCTGAACCTGAATTGCCACAGAAGAAAGATGAAGCCACTAAAGTAATTTCAAGAAAACACCTCCACAAAGTCACAGCTAGTGGAGTGTTACAGTGGATGAAGGGGAAAGGAATGAAGCTACTTCCAAATGATGTGGCAGTAAAGACAAAGTCACCTTGTTCCAGAAAGGTACCTCTTGTGAGGCATATGAAGATCAAGAGTGTACCCAAAAGAATAAGGATAACAAAGAAAACTGGAAAACTCACAAATGTTGTTGGCATCCATGTGTTTCCACTTGATGAAGACTATGATGAAGATGCCCTAGCATTTTTGAGAGCTCAAAGGATCTTTGAAGTCAAACTGAAGCTAGATCATCTAGAGATTAAGTACACTGATGGAAGAGAGAAGATAATGAAGCAAGGAGGCTGGCAACATTTCTATAAATATGAGCTTGAAAGGATAAATGCCTTGCTGAACTTTGAAGAAAAGGAAGAAAGGACATGGAAGATAGATATTGCCAGGTTCTTGAAAATGCATGCTGATCATGAAGAAGACCTGAGGAGAGAGAATGAAGAAAGGAGATGTAAGAAAGAGAAGGAGTTGGCCGAGATAGAAGAAAGAGCAAGGGAGCTAAGAAAGAAAGGGCTGTGCAGGGTAAAACAAAATCCTTATACTGTGGAGTACAAAAATCATTATGGAGGAAAAAGCAAGATAAGGATGGAGTTTATACACTCATATGTGGAGAGTGCCCTCAGAACAGCAGCTGAAGATCTAAAGGACTCTCCTCTCATTGAAGAAATGACTGCTAGAGATGATATTCTAATGGCAATCTCTGAGATAAAGAAGAATGAAGAAATGAGGAAGAAGAAGATCTATGATGACTTCTTAGAGAAACAATTGGAAACAGAAGCTATGTAGCTCAAGGAAGAATTCTGTAAGCTTAAATTTCCAAGTTGTTATCAAATTCTGTGCTTAACTGTATCTTCCTTATATCTGTTCTTTTTATGTTAGTTAGGCTTGTTATCAGACATGAAATTGTGCCTAAGGGTCTTACTCACAATTTGGGGGAGATTGTTAGGCTCAAGACATGTCTGAATACCACTATTAACAAGCCTACACCATGTGACTATGTCACATTACATGACCTAGTGATTTCTATCACTGGGATATAGTATAGGTCTCTAAATGTACTTGTCTTGTTCTCATGAACATTAGCTTGATCATGTATGCTCAAACTTATAATGAGCTTAGTAAAGTTTCTTGCATCTAGATTGTATATAGGCCATTGAATAATTATCCTGGTAGAAGTTCATAAGTGTTCATGCAGCAGGATAGAGTTGAATAAGGCTATGAAGAAATAAGTTGCAGGAATTTGTCTAAGGCATTATATAGCAAAGTCAAAAGAAAGCTATGTCGTGAAGTCACCAATATCCATGTCGTGAAGTACTATATCGCATAGTCCATTTTGTACTATGTCGAGAAGTCCTCAAGACACATGTCGTGAAGTGTTGAAGTCAGCAAAGTCAAAAGAGCCTAGATCGTGAAGTCCTCAGAAGCCCTATGTCGCATAGTCATCAAATGACCTATGTCGCATAGTCATCAAATAACCTATGTCGCATAGTCATCAAATGACCTATGTCGCATAGTCATCAAATGACCTATGTCGCAAAGTCTTCAAAGGCTATATCGCGTAGTCCTCACAAGGGAGATCGCGAAGTCAGGGATAAAGTGGAGTTCACGATATCAACACTTAGCCGTTTATAACAAGACAAATCAAGGTACAGAACCAAGAATCAAAGGAGACAAATACTGAAGCATTTGTTCTGGCAAGGTGGTCCAAAGAACAGATGGCAAATCTACAGCTAAACTTGGAGAGAAAGATAAGAGACAAGCAGCTACAGAAACGGGAAAGACTCCGAAAAGCAGGTGGTCCTTCCTGACACAGTGAACTTCTTATGGCAGGACAAGTTGGACCTTCAGAAGGGGTAGCTGTGTAATATTGTGTGTGCCTAGTTTGTATAGGTGAATATATATATATCGTGCACACACAACTGTAAGCTGTAAGAGAGATACACATAGTTATTTGCTAAGCTCTTTTCTCTGTAAGCAAGCAAGTTCAAACCGTTCTTGTTTAGAAGCCAGAAATTCGATTGTGAATTTCCTGGAAAGCTGTAGTATTTAATTTGCTTATACAAAGTAGATTAAAGTGATTGTGTGTGTTATTTACTTTCTGCATATTACATATCATAATCACATACAGTTGTTTACTTAGTTTTCAAGATCGAAAAATATATCAAACTATCCATTCACCCCCCCTCTGTCTAGTTTCTAGTGGTATTCATTTCTAACGGTTTCTTCCCTTTAATAAAATTTCTTTGAGTTTCAAAAAAAAAGAAAATTATACTCCGACAATTTGATTTAAGAAGAGTATATTATAACTTAGAAATTAGTTGTGAGTTGTGACATAACGTTGAGATTGAAAAAGAAGGCTGTACCAAGAAAACATAAATGGCACTTGAGAAAAAATAAACATAAATAATGAAAGAATTATTAGCAGCAGCTATATAATCGTGGAAACAAGTTAATACACACTACTATAATTTCCAGTGCATAATTAGTGGCAAATCATTATCAGATACGAACAACAGTTTAGACATGCAGTATCAGTATTTGGTGTAATAATTTCCCTATAAAGAGGTCCTTGAATATGTTCAAAATTCACAACTTACCTCAAAACATAGACATAAACACACGTTCAGTTCTCACATATACAATCTAAGAATTCAGAATGGGTGCAACAAGCAGGAGTTTGCCACTTGCATTTTCTGTGTTTCTCGTCTCACTGGTTGTTGTTTCGGCTACTGATTATGAGTATAAACCCGAAAAATCTAGCTCAGAAAAGATGTTAACACAGGTTATAGGCATTCAGGGGACCATTTTATGTAAAACAGGCTCTCAACTCATCCCAATCAAAGGTAATGTTTCCGTATGCCTCGCATTCTTCCTAGCAGATATCACAATAATTTTATAAGTAGAGACTCTTCGGCTAGAAAAATCAGACTGCTTAGTCAATATGCGTTTGTTTCGTTTTCTACTGTTTTTCTGACACATTCGTTAGTAAAGTAGCTTAGCCAAGATCTCTTGCTGCAATTGATTGACTGAAATACTGAAATAATGATTAATTTTATCATATGACATTGCAGATGCTATAGCGAGAATAACATGCCTAGCAGTTGACAGAAAAGGATATGAAACAGCTCCATTCTCTATACTGAGTAATCCGGCTAATGCAAAAGGTTATTACTTTGCGACATTGTCACCTGCAGAGCTTGAACAAGGATGGAGGCTAACAGAATGCAAGGTTTTTCTCGAAAAATCACCAGTGAAGAGTTGTAATGTTCCAACTGATGTGAACAACGGCAAAACTGGCGCCACTCTTTCTTCTCCAAGGCTACTTAAGACTATGAACTTGTACTCTATTCCAGCTTTCATTTACACTCCTGAGACTCCAGCTGCTGCCGCAATCCCACCTGTTTCTCGTGGCTACTAGATGGGCTGCACTTTTTATGTTCGTTCATTAAATGGAGTTTCCCAACTTTCTTTTGGAATCAGTTTTTTTCTTGAGTTTGAGATATTATTCCTGTTGCAATGAGATTAAGGATCAAAGAGATCGAGTCACAATTTTTTATATATGAGTAAATTGCAAAATGGTGGCTGGACTTTACCCGCGTTAGCATTTTGGTGGCCAGACTTTCAAATTTGCAATTTGGTGACCAGATATTGCTTTTAGTCTTCAAAAAGGTGGCTGAAAGCCACTTTTTGTAGAACTTTTTTTTCCAAAAAGGTGACTGTTAGCCACATTTTCGAAAAATAAAAGTAATGTCTGGCCACCATATTGTAAATTTGAAAGTTCGGCTACCAAAATGCAAAATGAGGTTAAGTTCGGCCACAAATTTGCAATTTACTCTTTATATCTATCTATACTATAATATTATAAGCAAACCACCCTCTATTTGGTTGGTAGTTTGGTAATTTGGTTTGGTCCTCTAAATAATAACCGTTAGATGTAAATATAGGTAAATGAGAACCGTTGGATGTAATATTGAAATAATATTTTTTTTTTGATATCTAAAATGCTCCCACGGGTTCAAGATTCGAATCCCGTCAACAACATATTAAAATTTTTTAAGATCAAAATACAAATAAATGCTAATAAAATAAGATAAAAAATACTAAAAAATCATATAAAAAAATACTATTATAAGCAAACTACCATCTATTTGGTTGGTTGGTAGTTTGGTTCTCTAAATACTCCCACGTGTTCAAGATTCGAATCCCGTCAACAATATATTATTATTATTATTAAATATTTATATCATCTATTTTTCTAAGCTACATTCAAAAGTTCAAGATATTATTCCGTCGCCAACATATTAAAAATTTTTAAGATCAAAATACAAATAAGTGATAATAAAATAAGATAAAAAATAATAATAAATCATATAAAAATACTAAAATAATAAATTAAAAATACAAAAATCCATCCGTGCATCGCACGGTTTATAAGCTTGTATATAGTACATGCACTACAATTTACAAAATGTTTGCAGCAAGACACCACTTTTTAGTCTAATCATAATCACGGATTCATTGCCCTTCATTTTGTTTCCGATTCCTTGGAAGACAAATTCATTTCTGCACAACCAAATGCTACACAGAGTGACTACTGCTAATATAGTTCCCTAGGCACTTCTTACTATTAGACTCTTAAACCATTGCAAACAAGACAAAACATCATCTACATAAAAACAGTAAAGCTTGAGAAAACCACCACCAATTTAGACTGAAAATTGTATGTCCAAACAGCATGTTAATTAACAAGACCAAAACAAGTAATTTTGAGTCTCATCCACATCATCACACCAACTGCATATTGCCGAGGGCTGAGGCGAAGCAATTCCATGTAGTGTTTCTCATCAAGGATTTAGTAGACATAATTTGATTTTGAAATTTCCATAGAAATAAAAGGACCTTGAGAGGAACCTTTAGTTCCCAAATTCGAGACCAATGAACCTCAGAAATTCATTAGGCTGATCACAATGTACTCAATTAAGGAGGTCATTTCCAGGCCTGAGAGTAATCTTGTGGATGACTTCATATACCATTTGAACTTCCTCCATCTCCCAAGGCCTACGAGATCTAAGCCAAAAAAAAAAAAAAAACTCTAAATAATTCAGTAATATCCCACATTTATACATTCGCAAAAAAAAAAGAGTAGATTCTACTAAACCTACCCAAGTACCATTTTTCTCCTAAGGATCTTCTCGGAACAAAGTAGAGTTCCATTCTTTATTGGCCATTTGATATTTCAAATTTATGTAACAAAACATTAGACCTGCAATTCAACTTGAATGATTTTTTTTTTTAAATGAATAGTTAAATTTCTAACGTAAATGAATATAACTTAGGGAATTAGTTAAACTAGCTTATATAATGTGCATCTTTTTTTAATAAGTGAATAGCATTTTGTGTACCTAAACTATACAACTTCTGCATTTATCAATACCTAAATTATCAATTGTGTAGTTTGTGTACTTGAAATATGTAAAACCAAACAATTTGTGTTGTTCCGTTGTTTATTTATTCAAATGATGTATTTTGTGTATCATAACTATTAAAATTGAGCAATTTGTGTACTTGAAGTTTGCTAATATAATTGATAACACATTTTTTTTATATATTTAATTTTATGTATATTAATGGAATATCAAAAAATAAATACTAAAAAATAATATGAAGTAAAAATATAACATAACTTGATATAATATAAGTAAATAATATTAACTAATAATATTTACTATTTTGACTTATTAAATACATTCAAAAAATTTATATACACAATTTTACGAAATTTTATTATTATATTGTGTAATTATATTAAATAATGTTTTAAATTTAGTTACAATTAAATTAAATAAAGAATTTTATAGTATTTATCCTTAATTTTTTTTAATCATACTTTATATGTTAATATAATTTATTTATTTTTGGAATAATAAATTTTTAAAAAAGTATTCAAAAAATAAATTTTTATATATACATGCAAAGTTGATGTACACAAAGTGCACATATAAAGTTTAGGTACACGAATTGATGATTTTTATAAAGTTCAGGTACACAAAGTGCACAATTGATAATATAGGTACATAAAGTGCAGATTGTGCATACTGGAGGTACACAAAATGCATTTAACTCTACTATTTTATAAACTAGCATGAAAACCCGTGCTTGCACGGGTCACTTTCTAGCATAGCTGTTAAAGTTCTGAGTAGTTCAGTGTTTATGATAACTTGTAGATCGTTCGACAGGTGCCTTATCGTGGGTACAAAAATCTATGTAGTTAAATAGTTACCGTTGAAAACATCCTTGATTGAGGTGTTTTTGAGTTGAGAAATGAGTAATCTTGATACTGTAGATGTTTGGTGTGTGTAAAATTCATGCCAGAACATAATATTTTGCATATAAGACGTTAACTGTTCGCACAAAATCACGCAAGCGTACGCGGTCACAAGTAATATATGAATAAGTAGAGTTCGTTCACACAGAGACTGGTTTACTACAGTTATGCACTTATGCAACAATGTATGGCTATTGTTCAATGCTAAGACAAGTATCAAAGTTGAGTTGTGTTTAACTAATTTAACTAAACAATTTATCAAAGCTAAGATTAACTAATGAGTTTACTGTTGAATTACTTATGAGAATAAAACATGGGATCCTAACTTCATTAAATACTTCATCTAGAGTTTTTATGCCTTTAATCAATGTATGTGACGGTTATGACAACTAATCGGACAACACGAAATTAGTACACGCTACCTTTCAGTATACGTATACCAAACCACTCAAACATCCACAAAAGAGATAGAAGTTGGGTAGACACCAATTATGCTTAGACCCTATATGTCTATAAGATTTGAAAACATAACGGTTTAACGAGCAAGTTATCCATTCAGATTACATAGGGCATGTAAGATGGTTAAAATTACCTACGAATCATGCATGACAAACATACATAAACCTATGCTAGCATGACAAGTTCTAAACCTCTATATCCACTTTCGCAATCAATAGAGATTAACAAACAACTTAGATGTTAGCTACGCATACAAGAAGAATAAGCACAACCAAACTAGGTTATCAATAATTCATCACACACAAATCTTTAAAACAATCAACTACTAAAATCCATAGATAAATCCGTTACAATCCCATGACAACGATTAGTTCATAATCGAACCGTTCGTCATCATGGGTTTTGATGTAAACATGATAGTAAATAGGTCTGGAATACTAATTAAAAGTACTAGTAATAAGGTTTATGAAAAACAACTCCAACGAGAATCCAAAGTATCGCCTAATTAGAAGAATACAAAGATAAGATGGAACTAGGTCTTCGTAATCAGCCGTCTTCTTGTTCTCTCTCCTGGTAGATAGGGATGTAGGTATGTATATATCATGCCCTAAAATCGTCCCCAAGTGTTTATATAGCCTCACAGTTGACTGGTCTCTGCTGGTTTCCAAAACAAAATTGAAATCAGCATCTTCAGCATTCGTACAAGCGCGGGCGCGCTCCACCAATTGCCAACAAGCGCGGGCGCGCTCCATAGAGGCGCGGGCGCGCTCCTGCTACTGTTCATGAATTCTGCTTTTCTTCCTTTACTCTCGCAATTGCTTAGACGTGCTTGGCCTTCACTCCTTAAGTGCACATAACCACCATAATTGGAGAAATCATCACCTTTCTGCCTCTAGACACTGTTCTGCACACACTAACTGGAAAACACGTTAAAAACACCACACGCTTGAGTTCAAACGATCAATTTAAGCTGATTCGACGCGTTCCAAGTGGATATAAAATCCACTTATCATTAACCTACACAACTTTACTAATTTAGCTCGTTGAACGAAAGATACATTTTCTTGTTTATGGAATGTAATTTACATTTATAAATTGAGTACATATAGTACAATTGGTGTATGTTTAAATGCATAATACTAAAAATTAGTATATAGAATAAATTTGTTAGTATCGCTGCAGAAGTATGTTATATTCAAGTAGTAGTAAAAGTATCACTGCAGAAGTATCGCTACAGAATTATGTTATATTCAAGTAGTAGTAAAAGTTTGCAAATTTAAATATCTATCACAATTTTTTGAGTTATATGCGCATTTGCGGGCATTTATTATAATTGTTCATAAATTAAAAATTGACAATTGTGAAAATTTGTGTTAGAAATAGACTTTCAAAATATTTTATTCTCTGCTTGATGCACGGTTTCTCACATTTACTTCTTAACTCCTTGTTAGTGAAGTTTTCTTGATTGTAACAAATATTTCTTTGTTATTGATATATCATCAATTTTTTGTTAGTATAAAAAAATAGTTTGAATTTATTAGTATTTTGTCTTCGATCGATATACTAATATTTAAATTTACTTTCTCTTTTATTGTTTTTTATTAATATCACCCACTTAGAGCATCTCCAATGGTGGAGACCTCTCGCCTGAAAATGTATTTAACATACCATACATATAAATTATAAAAATTATGTAAAATAAGTTGTGCTCCAATTATACATTCCTTTTAGCAAAAAAAAACCCAACTCCTTGACGTTGGCCATATTTGTTGATCCTCTAGGGACCTGTAGCAATATTTCACATCATATATTATCATATTAGAATGGATCTATTCTATTTATAACAATCATATATAAATAATAACATATTATTTTTAAAATATAACCAATTATTATAACCAACCTCATCGAAGCACAACACCTTACAAGTTCAGCAAATTTTTGATCATCAGTGTTTTATCTTATTTTAGCCAACCATCTTAGCCAACACCGTTGGAGATACTTTTATAAGTTATTATTTAAATTTTCCCGTTCCTTTTATAGTGATTAGGCATTATTGTATTTTGTATCTATGAAACAAGCTTTTATCAATATAATTACACATCATGCTCAAAAGATATATCAACATCATGATCTGTTTATAAGAATATATCATGTCATATGAGCAATAATAAATATATATTTCTTCCAATTTAAATCAAACATTAATATTATCAACATAATGAAAAATATATAAGCAAACAATGTCACTTTTTTATGTTTAACATATCTTGAAATTTTTTATATCACAATCCGTCAGTAGCATAGATTAACGATAATGATTAAATACTAAAAGATAAATAATATATATCACAATTATTCACTTATACCTTGGTTCTTTCGTTTAAACCAATCTGTTTTAGATCATTTGCCCATATATGTTACTCCCTCCGTCCCATAATAAACGTCCTAATTTTTTCATAGTTCGTTTTACGCATTTCCACACATAAAAATATAGTTGTACATATTATTTTTTTGAATTTTTTGTTTTGTATAAAAGTTTGAACATCCTATTTTTATATAAAACAAAAAAATGAGAAAATAATATCTACAAACATGTTTTTTACGTGCGTGAAAATGCGTGAAACAAACTTGAAAAAAATTAGGACGTTTATTATGGGACGGAGGGAGTATATATGTATACCTAATATGTTCGTTACTATTATATTTTAAGAAAATTGAAAACGCATGCGATAAATATAAAATGTTATACAATTATATAGGGGTATTAAACATTTTATCTATTAATGTAGCAAAAACCACATAATTTTTAGCAAGTATATCTGTTAAAAACAATGGAAAACTAACATAACAAATCAACCAAACAATTTCGAATTTGTGTTAATAGTAGAGTATAGCATAGATCAGTAAATGTGAAACTTATCGTACATATTTTTCAATAAGTATTAACATATCAAAATATTAAGAATTATAATATCAATGGGATACTATTAGGTCCAAAGTATCGTAGAAGGGGGGGGGGGGGTTGAATACGATACTCACAAATTATTCAATTTCGTTCGCGGATAATTATTTCTGTTCTAGTCCGAAATCAAATATACCAAATCAAAACACGAGTCGGGGAATATATCGTTTTATAAATATAAACCACGAAGGGTGCTACAATTCTAATCCGTAGGATTAGCTTCAATGAGTTCAGGTTACACAAAATCAATACAATGATAGAATTCAAAGCGCTATTAATTTCTCTGTCAATTTCAAGCTCAAAACTCTCTCTTCGTAAATGATGTTCTGTGAAAATCCTTAACTGAAGAAGACACTGTCTTCACTCTCCAATTGTAGTCTTGAAAACTATCGAAGGCTTTTTGGAAGAATCTTGGCCGTCCAAGTTTTCTATCAACCTGACAAAGAGTACAAAACTTCACCTGCTCCTTATTTAAAAAAACTATAGAATGGACTAATTTTCTTTCCTTCGATAGATTTTAATAAAATCTATCGAATGGAAAACTAGTTACTTTTCAAAGTTATTCGATGGTTTTTCATTCAAATCTCCTTGATCATTTTCGATTGTTTTTCTTAAAAGAAAACTATCGAAGTCTTCTAATTGCATTTTGATCCTTGAAGGTTCTTTTTTTTGCAGCAAGCATATTGTACTTCAAATTAACCTAAACATACTTTATAATATTCTTTTCACTTCCAGGATGTTTCAGGTTTGAATTAAATCAATTTCTTATGAGACGATAAACATCTTTATCTTTTTAGTGCTGACAACTAGTGCAACTGGTCTGGTTCACAGATGACTAACACTTGATCAATACCTCTATGTCTTCAATACAATGATGTTGATAAGTCCTTTGTCGTTCTGGTTGCTTCAATAAAATCACTGAAATCCTCTGGTACTAACTATTTATCATTCAAATACTTCTGTAGTCTTGAAAGTCTTGTTTCTTTATTTGTCACTAAGGCTCGAACATATTAATGAACTTCTTTCCGTGACCTGTTGGCCACGCCCGTCGTCGACGCGCCAAATTGATAATAATAATGTTGCTCTACTATGTTCACACTTAACTATGAAATATAGCAAATGTGGCAAGTAGGGATCAAACCCAAGGGAATAGCGTTCAATACTAGTACAAAGTAAATTGGTGGGGGGTTTTGAGTTGATTGTGGTATTTTATCAAACACCTTGCATACAAGAAATAAATTGCTAGAGAAATGCAACTAAGTTAATGGCAATCATCCAAATTTACCAACACAACAAGGCACAAAGAGTTAATTAGCAAGATAAATATATATTTGACCCAAGGATAATGGAAAATCAAGTATTTTAACCCAACAAATTTAAGCAAGATATACCCAACTCTACCTAAACCAAGATAATTGGTGAAGCACAAAAAATCTTATTTCTCTTCTAAAACACTAATTTAGTGAAGCACATAAATTAGTTCTCTTGATACTAGCAACTAATATTGAAGCAATATTAGTTTAACCAAATCAAGGAATTAAACAAAGAGAGGTTAGGACAAATCCAAGGATGAGGAGCTCAACCTAGGTACTTGCACTTAAATCTTGAGGATTTAGGTACACTAAATCTTGTGCTACTATAATGAATGTACTAACAATTACGGATTAGCATAAACAATTAGCAATTGAAATTACAAGAAGAGTAAGGTGAAGCAACTTACAAATCTCCAAGCAAATTCATGAACAATACAACACAAGTATTCAAGATAGAGTGAAAAGATCTTACTTAAAATGAAATGGGTTTAGTACAAGAATTCCTTCCTTAAGCCAAATAAATGAAGTTAGTTACTCATAATCAATGCTAGATTACAAGTAATAAATGCTTCCTCTAACCCTAATTAAATGTTCTTGGTGAGATAAAGATGATATGAAGATAAGATAATTGATAAGATGATGTTTGGTCCTCAACTATTCAATTAATACATCCATTAGACAAGAGGACCAACTAGTTAATTTGCTTCCAAAAAATTCCAGCATAACATGTATGGCCTGATGAACGGCCGTGCGGGTGCCCGTACAAATGGAAACTCAAACTGCAACACTTCGTACGGCCTACTGAACGGCCGTACGGACACCCGTACAAATGGAAACTCAAACTGCATCACTTGGAACACTCCGTACGGCCTACTGAACGGCCGTGCGGACGCCCGTACGAGACAACAATCTCCAAAATCATGCATTATGAACCTCCCGACATTGCAATCCAACATCATCTAAATTCCTTCTTGAATAATCTTTGCTTTCAAGCCCACAATAAGCCATCTTTTGAACTAATAATCATGTGGCACTGAAAAAGGGAAACATAACAAATATAAGTAAAATGCATATAGAACTGAAAGAAAACCAAGAGAAAGAGAGACAAAAACGTGTATAAAATACACGTTATCAAATCTTCCCCCACTTGAACTTTGCTAGTCCCGAGCAAACTAAAATTAACAAAGAGACTACCAAACTAAATTCACTTCTCTAAACGAGAAAATGGTTGTACAAGAGTATTCGAACCATTGTTTAAACCCCCAAGTAGCCTTGGACGACGAGTTTCGTCTCGTGAGGGTTTATAGATGATGTACCCACAAAATCACAAAAATTACTAAACAACAAGAAATTAACATTACCTAAAAATTAAGCTAATTACTACACCTACATGACCGAGTCGTCATACAAATAGGAAACAAGCTAAACATGTCGCTAAATCTACTTGCAACTAAAATCAAACATACGGAATTATCCACCATGTTATCCACTATAGCACGCTAACACCCAATTCAAGAATCAAGATAACACACCTTGTGCAAAATGGAACCATGGCAATAAAAAAAATAGAATGAATGCAATTCAATTGTGAACACTAGACAAAATTATCACAAAACATACACGACTTCGCATTAAGAAGATGAAATTCATAGGGTGAAAAATCTCACATCTCTCAATTATGGATCACACAAGTGTAGGCGAAGATTTCACTCAAATCCAAGTCTAAATGCATACGCTCTACTTGACCTTGAATGTCCACCTAAATTTCGGATTGCACCAAAAATAAGGAAATAATAAAAATGGGTTGTAACGATGCTAGGGTGAAGGTGTGAAAATTTAAGTTCAAGAGTGGTGTAATAGTCTCGCTAGTTGAGTCAAAAAGACGCTTGCTTCCTTCATACACCAAACTCTCAAACTAAAGTTGATCTCCACTCATTTGCAATTACAAAACACAATCACGTTTACAAAGAAAATTGAATCAAAATAAAGTACAAAGATTTATTGTTTTTTTTTCTTTTTTTACATACCCCTTTATTTATTTATTTATTTCTTTTTTTTAGCAAAGGGGGTGCATTACATATATAAATACTACAAAAAACTTTTAACCACGTCTAGTAATACATATCACAAACTAGTTCCCACTCACAATAATTAGCATTTTTCATCTTCACAACATCTCCAAATTTTCGTGCTCATCAATCAATTATTTCCATGACTCAACTAGCTCAACTAGGTCGGAAGTGAAGTATTTGTATATGACTCATGTATAAAAGGGGAAAGTGACAAAGAAAAATATGGATATAAGCTTCAAAGGGGAACTAGGGATTATTTTCATGGTTCACAAGCTAAAAAAGCAAAAAATAGTTATCCTAAAAGAAATTTCCTTATTATGGTGCATCCAAAAATCAAGGTTTAATGCAAGCCCTAGAGCAACAAACACACATAAAGAGGGAGAAACACATAAGCACCAAAGAAATCATCGTTCAAGGCCTCACAAGGTTTAAGTTGTAATAACATCTTCACGATTTGATTTCCATGCATGTTAAGAGACACCCGTCATGTTCACAATTTTATTACAACAATCTAAACTTTTCATGCCATTTCAAGTGTGTGTGTGAAAAAGGTGTGTCAAACTTATCGATTCACATCAAATTGGTAATGCATGGCACGAAATAGGAGAAAACATGGCTACAAACTCACAAATGTCTTAAATTTTACAAACAAGTAAACAAACTTATGACTAAACTCATTTCCAAATACAAATGAGACAAACATCAAACTAAACAAAATAGAGTACTAATACTAGCTACATACTAATACAATAATGAACATAAACAATCCTTCCCCCACTTAAAACATGGCATGTCCTCATACATGACAAATAAAAATATGAGGTAGAGAAAAGTGAAAGAGAACTTCCTTGAAAAATGAGCTCTTTGTCGCTTAGATGACCCATTCCTTTTAATTTGAACCCGCTTAGAAGACGCACCACTCATGAGTGCCAAAATCCAACCCAAAACTGCAAATCAAGAAGTGGACTAATGCCACAACACCACAACCAACCCAACAAAAAGAACCAACAAACCAATATCCAACACCCTTTAAAGCCACTACAATACACTAATTAAAATTATACATAAATTATTGTTTTTTTTTCTGTAAATAAAATAACCAATTATTAATAAAATAAAAAAATCAAATTTTCGTTTTTTTATCTAAATTGGTTAATTCAGAAAATTAAAACTGAAAATTAAAATATGAAAATAAAAGGAAAAAAATCAGAAAATTAAAAACTGAAAAATAAAATTCAGAAAATTAAAATCTGAAAATTAAAATTCAGAAAATTAAAAATCTAAAAAAATAAAATTAAGAAAATTAAAAACTGAAAATTAAAATTCAGAAAATTAAAATCTGAAAATTAAAATTCAGAAAATTAAAAATCTGAAAAATAAAATTCAGAAAATTAAAATCATAAAATAAAAAAATAAAAAAAATAAAATCTGAAAAATAAAACTAAAAAGCTAAAAATTAAATCAAGTGTAGAAAACTAAAAACTAAAATTAAAAAAAAGTTGAAAATAAAATAAATAAAAATAAAATAAAAAACAAAACTGAAAATAAAAAAAGGGGAAGTGTTGCAGGCGGGGGAGTAGGGGTGGCAAAATTTAACACGACCCGAAACCCGACACGAAACCGACACGGAAAAGTACGAATTTGGGTTGAGTATTTTGAGTTTCGGGTCGGGTTCGGGTTGGGTAAAAATTTACCCGAAATATTCGGGTCAGTTTCGGGTTGACCCAAAATACCCGAACCCGACCCGAAAATTTAATATATATAATAAATTATTTAAAATATATGAATTCATATTACATAATTATAGACATATGTGATATATCTTCATAATATTTAAATGATTTTAATTCATATATCATATAATAAATTTTTTATTATATATTTTTTATATTTTATAAATAAAATTTAATTTTTTATAGATAAATAATTATTTTTAATTATTTTCGGGTTAAACTCGGATTAAACGGGTCATTTTCGGGTTGATCAGGTACTAACAGGTCGGGTTCGGGTTGAGAAAATTTAACCCGTTTCGGGTTCGGGTCGGGTTCGGGTTGACTCAAAAATAGAACCAGATACAGCAAACCCGACACGAACCCAACCCATTACTCGAAATTGCCACCCCTACGGGGGAGAAGGGTGGATGGGTGGGGTCGCGGGGGGGGGGGGGTAGTTGGGTGATATGGACAGAAAAGTAATTATAGAAATATAATTGCTGATTCTTTGGAAAGACCAAATATTTAAGGCCTAAAATCCTGATTATTTATTAATTACGAAATTAATAAATAAGGAAAATATACAGCTCATGAAAAGAGTCCAAAATATGGTAAATTTCTCAAAGAAGGATCCAGAATCCCAATTAATGAGTCATAGCCTTTATCAACAAGGAAAAGACTTCTCCAGCAAGAAATACGATGCTTAATTATCCATTATCAATAAGGAGACTTATTCGCTAAGTCTCCTAAACATACCATAAATACCAGGCTCCAGACGCCTATATAAGGACCCTGATCCTACAATCAGAACTACGTTTTGGACACAGCTCCATACGTCATCTACTACGTTTTGGACACAGCTCCATACGTCATCTACAACATTTTAGACTTCATCCTCGAATAAGGACATACAAGTCACTACGTCTTTGGTGTGCCCATGTCGCCATAGCCCCGAGGGCAACACCAAGAACTACGTTTTATTAACTTGATTCTCTAAACACTAGAGATACGTAGGCATCTTGTTAGGACCGAGTTAGTCCCCAACAACAAGAGCAGCCATTAAAGATCGAAGCTCATTAAACCTTAGCATTAAATTCACAAGCACGTTTTTTAATCCACAACATTTGGCGCCGTCTGTGGGAAGACAACATCAACCATGGCAAACACACGAAGAACAGCTCGAGATACTCAAACTCCTGAGGATCACCATGTCACCTCTGAGGCTGATACTCACGGAAATCAACCACCGCCAACTACTGGCGTTGAAGGGGCGAATATCCCCACCAATACTCAAGGACCGGAAATCCCGATTTCGGTTGAAGGGACGAACCCCTTTGATTCAAGACTTCTCAGGTCCTTATACCGAGGACGAGAATTACTCAACAGGAGATGAGAGGGACGTTGCCCCAAGAAGGAGACGTTCTTCCCAAACCAATCGGGAACAACCCCAAACTACTAGGGAGAAACTTGCAGCCCATGAGGCAGAGACTGCAAGGCTCAAAAAACTCCTTGCTGAGGAGGAGGCTACCAACGACCAAGGCTGAGCAACTGGGGGAGTCCCGATAATCAACTTGGACCCGACACCTAGAAGGACTAAAATGGCTGAAGCCCCAAGGGGTGATCCTAGTGTTCTATTGCCCCTAGGAGATCCTGATGATCCTACCCCACCGTTTACTCAAGACATCATGAAAGCCACCATATCCAGAAAATTCAAGATGCCTTCGATCAAAGCCTATGATGGAACGGGAGATCCCGCAAATCATGTAAGGACCTTCTCCAATGCACTGCTGTTGCAGCCAACCAACGATGCGGTCAAGTGTAGGGCGTTTCCACAAACCTTGGCAGGCATGGCCCAACGCTGGTATAGCCGTCTTCCTCCCAACTCAATTGGGTCTTTCAAGAAACTAAGCAAAGCTTTTATCAATCAGTTCATTAGTGGAAGGGTGCATGAGAAAAGCTCTGCATCACTCATGGCAATCCAGCAAGGAAAGAATGAAGCCCTAAGGGACTACATCAATCGATTCACTCGGGAGGCTTTGAAAGTCCCGGACTTAGAGGACAGAGTGGCTATGATAGCCCTGCAACAAGGAACTACTGATGACCACTTCAAAAGGTCGTTAGCTAAACATCCACCCGAGAGCATGCTGAAGCTCCAAGATAGAGCCGAAAAGTATATCAAGGCTGAAGAAAGCATGAGAAAGTATGAACCCACTGCTAGCGGTAGTGGAAACTCAAAGAAAAGAAAAGAAACTCAGGAGTACGACGTCAAGGAAAAGTTTCCCAGAACGTCAAAGGACTCTGATTCTCCACCCAAGAGAAACAATTTTGGGCCAAAGTTTACGGAGTATGCAAGATTGAACACTCCCAGGAGTCAAATTTTGATGGAGATAGCTAAGGAAGGAGATCTCAAATGGCCGAAGCCAATGAGGGCTGACATGTCCAAACGGAACCAAAATCAGTTCTGTCGGTTCCACAAAGAAGTCGGTCATGACACCGACGATTGTAGGCAATTGAAAGATGAGATCGAATTTCTGATACGAAGAGGAAAACTCAGCAAATTCACCAAGGATGGAAATCAAGGGAATCAAAGAGGAAACTATGAAAGGAAGGATTATGACAGAAGGGACAACGACCAATATCGTAACCCTAAGCCCCGAGGGCTAGTCATCAACATGATATTCGGAGGGCCAACTTCTGCTGGGTCCTCCCGAAACTCAAGAAAAGCTTATGCTTGAGAGGTAATGACTGTGGTTGGAGAAGCACCGAAGCGTGCCAGAACAGAAGTGTCAATAGGTTTTGATGATTCAGACTTGGAAGGGGTGAAGTTCCCCCACAATGACCCTCTAGTCATCATACCTGTGATTGGCAATTCCGAAACAAAGAGAGTCCTAGTCGACAATGGAGTTTCAGTGGACATCTTGTTCCACGATGCTTTTATCAAAATGGGCTATACTGATTCTCAGTTGACATCCTCGAATATGCCCATATATGGGTTTAATGGAGTGGAATTGAAGGTGGAAGGCACTATCCAACTCCCAATGACCATGGGCCAAGGGATGAATACATCTACTCAGATGCTGAACTTCATAGTCATAAAGGCAACCTCAACCTACAACGCGATCCTTGGAAGGACTGGCCTTCATGCATTCAAGGCCGTTGCCGCCTCTTATCATCTAAAAATCAAGTTCCCAACGAGGAATGGAATTGGAGAAGAGTGGGGAGACCAAAAGATGGCTAGAAGCTGTTATGTAGCCGCGTTAAGGCCTGATGGAATCGGGGGGCAGGTTCTCCCCATTGAAGACATGAATACAAGTGACAATGAGGACAAAAGAGGGAAACCAGCTGAGGATTTGATCCCAATTCCCTTAGTCCCTGGTAAGCCAGAGAAGGTGACTTATGTTGGAGCACTATTGCCTGAACCATTGAAAAACAAGCTCATAGCTTTTCTTCAAGAGAACAACGATGTTTTTGCTTGGTCAGCGGCCGATATGCCAGGAATTGATCCCCAATTGATAACTCACAAATTAAATGTGGATCCCGAAAGGAAGACGGTGAAACAGAAAAAGAGAAGTTTTGCTCCCGAGAGGCTTGAAGCCATCAAACAAGAAGTTGAAAAGCTTCTGGAAGTCGGGTTCATTGAGGAAATTCAATTCCCAGAATGGTTGGCCAACCCAGTGATGGTCAAAAAGGCTAACGGAAAATGGAGAATGTGCGTCGACTTCACCGACTTGAATGATGCATGTCCAAAGGATTGTTTTCCCTTACCAAGGATTGATGCTCTAATAGATGGAACAGCCGGGCACGAGATGCTAAGTTTCATGGATGGCTTCAGCGGATACAACCAAATCAAGATGCACAAAGATGATATCTCCAAGGTATCATTCATCACTGACTTTGATGTTTTCTGTTACTTAGTCATGGCCTTTGGGCTCAAGAATGCAGGGGCAACCTACCAAAGGTTGGTGAACAATATTTTTGAACACCTAATTGGAAAAACCATGGAGGTCTACGTAGATGACATGTTAGTCAAGAGCCTCGATAAGGTCGATCACATTGAGCACCTCCGAGAGGCATTTGAAGTGCTAAGGCACCACAAGATGATGTTGAATCCAGCTAAGTGTGCCTTTGGTATAGGCTCGGGAAAGTTTTTAGGCCTGATGGTTTCCAAGAGAGGAATCGAGGCTAATCCCGACAAAATCAAAGCAATTCTAGACATGGAACCACCACGGACTATCAAGGAAGTCCAGAAACTAACGGGGAGAGTGGCAGCATTGGGAAGATTCATCTCCAAGTCAGGAGAGAAGTGCTTACCTTTCTTCAAAGCACCTAAGAATGTGAAATTTTTTGAATGGACAGCCGAAAGCCAAGAGGCCTTTGAAGCCTTGAAGAAATATATGGCTGACTTGGCAGTATCCAATACTGCCCTCGGAGCTGTTTTGGTAAAATAAGAATCGAAGGTTCAGAAACCCATCTACTACGTGAGCAAGATCCTACATGGGGCAGAAATAAACTACTCTATGATAGAGAAGTTTGCCTTAGCCTTGATTATGGTCTCAAGAAAGCTACGCCCGTACTTCCAGGCTCACAAGATAGAGGTTTTGACTGATCAACCTCTGAGAAACATCTTGCATAGCCCTCAAGTTAGTGGAAGGTTGATCAAATGGGCCATTGAATTGGGCGAATTTGACATCAAGTATAAGCCTCGAACGGCCATCAAAGCTCAAGCACTCGTTGACTTCATGGTTGAATGCACCATTGACAACCAAGAAGTCGGGGGGCAAGAAGTAACAGTGGAAAACAAGGAAGATGAAGAAATGGTCTCCAAAGAATGTTGGGTGCTCTATTTTTATGGAGCATCAAAAACAAAATCAAGTGGAGCCGGTTTAGTGCTACAAAGTCCTGATGGATTCCTCATAGAGTATGCACTAAAACTTGACTTCCCAACGACAAACAATGAGGCTGAGTATGAAGCTCTGATAGTTGGTTTAGGGCTGGCTAGAGCCTTGAGGGTCAAAACTCTGAAAGTATGTGGAGATTCGAGGCTAGTGGTTTCCCAAGTAAATGGGGAATTTGAGGCCAGAGATGAAGTCATGGCCAAGTACTTGAAACTTGTCAAGGCCATCATGACTCAGTTTGATGAATGCTATGTAGAGCACATTCCAAGGGAAGAAAACATGAAGGCTGATGCCTTGTCTAAATTTGCTTCTTCCGAAATTGAAAACTATGCATGGAGTGTATACTTCCAAGTCTTGAGAACCCCAAGCATCAACGGAAAGTTGGTAGCACCCATTGATGTTGCTAGTTGTTGGATAGATCCCATCAAAGCTCATCTGGAAACTGGGTGGTTACCCAACGACACTTCAGAAGCACGAAAACTATACGTCAGAGCACTAAGGTATACCCTGATTGAGGGAATCCTATACAAGAAGTCTTTCATAATTCCATATCTGAAATGTTTGAGACCTCAAGAGGCAGAATTGGCCCTGAAGGAAGTACATGAAGGAATTTGTGGGCATCACTTGGGGGGCAGAGCCCTTGCCCATAAAATCAGTCGTCTAGGTTTCTACTGGCCAAGCATACTAGCAGATGCTAAAAGCTACGTGAAGAAATGTGAAAGGTGCCAGAAGCATGCACCAGTGGTTAGGCAACCACCAGAGATGTTGACATCCATAAACTCACCAATCCCCTTTGCCATGTGAGGAATGGATATACTCGGGCCATTTCCAATGGCAAGTGCTCAACGAAAGTTCTTGATAGTAGCAATCGACTACTTCACCAAGTGGATTGAGGCTAAGCCATTAGCCAAGATAACCACCAAGCAAGTGATGCATTTCTTCTGGGAAAATGTGATATGAAGATATGGAATTCCACGAATCCTGGTCACGGACAATGGAACTCAGTTTAACAATGATGAGTTCAAGAGGTATTGTGAAGAGAATGATATCCAATTGCGCTTCACTTCTGTTGCCCATCCTCAAGCAAAAGGGCAAGCTGAAGTTGCAAATCGAATTATCCTAGATGGACTAAAGAAAAGAGTTGAACGCTCCAGAAACACTTGTGTGACGCCCTCCAAACCCGGGGTACAGATTTGAGGAGTCATCCGACCAACGGAACACTATTTAACACATGCATAATATATATAAAGACACAATTACCCCTGGACCAAGACCGCATCCAGATTATGGCAATGAACACAAGCTACTACAATCTTTTATTATTACAATACCAGTTTTATCAGAGTTATTACATCACAACTAAAGTTCAAATCTAGACATTAATCTAGAAAAGCAAAACAACAACTACCCTGCCAATAACAATGACTCGAGGGGCTCTCCTGGCTGCTGGTGAACTATCGGTCACGCTATGCCAACTCATACTCTCGCTTCACTGGAATAGGGTTGGAAAACAACAAGCAAGAGTGAGCCAAAATTGCTCAGCAAACATCAACGAATCATTTCTATCACAGTTGTAAGGATATGAATTTATGATATCAGAATCAACAATATTTAGCTAACACATGCTTTGTATCAATAATGATTGAAGTAAAGAATTAGAATTTGGCTTATACATTTTATTCAAATCAAAGGTTGTGCTGCTGGCCAGCCACGCATCAACCCCGGACTAGCTCATGTCATAGTCCTCTACTGGATCCCAGGCCAATCTGGGCCTTAAGTTATTCCGACCATAAATATGGCCCGACCAATTACTGGTCCATTTTTAAAAACACATGCCAAATCTATAATAGGGTATAAACAATAACATGCTCAATAAGATAAACTGAATGTATAGTAATTGCAAAAGAGCTTCAACTGTTCAGTATCAACGAAGATCGAGAAAGAATCATGGAGTAATTTCAATGGTACAGTGTACTCATTCAATAAGGAAATCAATATTGGTAATCGTTAATCAATGACCGTAATCGGTAGTCAAGATGGAAGTCAAATAATCAATGGTTGTCAATGATAATCAAAGGATGATAAATAACAAAAATAGGTGGTAAACAATAATCAAGTGAATTGGAAATAAGGGTTTCCGATGCAGATCAAATCAAAGAATCAAGAATCTCTAAGGAAATGGAATCAGTTGTCCAAATGCGGTTAAAAGATTGATAATTTGAATTGTTCTAGGGATAACGGTATTCAAGTAATCAAGACAATAATAAATTTTATCACAAGTAAGGGCACATATACTTGCCTGGTCTAAGCTGCCGTCGGATCGACTCTGCTCACTCTACTTTCCCCTTTCCCTTGCTCCGGGAACTCGATTCTATAATTAAACAACTCATCACAATAAGTCTAACTATTCTCGTTCTACTCTCGACACTTATTCAACCAATAATCACATTTAAACAAGTAACCGGTTACGTATCGGACGTCCGGTATAGTTTACGATATTTAAAACTCAGATATTTGCCCTAGTACGGGCATATACAGACTATAAAACACAACACACAATTAATATGAACCATATAGCACTTATAAACATTTTTAAAACATCATACGGAACTTATTCGAATTTTAATAAGTCATTACTAATTTTTAAATCAAAAATCGGATTTTTAAATCCAATATAAACATTTAAATGAAAATAAATCAATTAATAAAATTAATTGACACTCTTTAAATACTCAAGCTATTTTTAAATAATTAAATAGGCTTGAAAATAATTAAACTGAATTTTTAATTAATTAAATCTAATTAATAATTAATTTTTAAGAATTAATTGATTAAAAGAATTAACCAATTAATTAATAAATTAATTATTAATTAAAAATAATTAAAATAATTAAGTTTAATCAATTTTCGGATTTAAAATAATAAATATAATTTATCAGAATTTTTCTGGTATTAAAATATATTTTTAAAATAAAAATATGAATTTTTAAAGTTTTTAAACTATTTTCGAATTAAATTTAAAAATAAAATTCAAAAACAATTTTCTGAAAATGAATTAGGGTTTTGAAGATTGAAACCGGGTCGAAAAATCGGGTAAACGGGTCGGGAAGAACAATTCCGGGTCGCCAAGAACAACCCACCGGATTCTGGGTTTTCCAGAATCCGGCCGGTCTCCGGCTGCCGGAATTCTTCGATTCCGTCCAAACACAAATCAAACCAGAGGGCTTTTGTTCGCCTTTTCAAGCCAAACAAAACCCACACATCAAAACATCTGTCCCTAGCCGGAATCGTGCCCAGAATCCGTTCAAAGAATTCTCCGGCAACGACCTCGGCCGGAAACCCGATCTACCTATTCTGTACATGAAACTCAAAGATTAATATACCAAAATGAAGCTTATAACTCATACAATAAAAGCCCTTTATCAAAAACAATGTCAGATCAATATCAAGAACGTACGAATCGAAAGAAGAAATCGGGTCAAAACCCGAAATCAAAACCCGACTAAATTGAACATAAACATGAAATTAAAGCATGGATTCTTGCTAATTAGAACCCTAGGAACATGTTAGAAGCAACCAATTGAACGGAGAATCAACAGAATGAAAATCCCCAAATCGAATCAAGAACCCTAGTTATAATTCGAAACTTGTAAAATCAATATAAAATCGAATACTTACCAGATGATGATGAGGTTGGAAGATTCTGAAACTAGATTTTTGGAGCTTTGATTTGAGTATACGAACTTCAAATTTGGACTTCAATAACACTTAGAACGAATTGATTGAAGATCAAGAACACAAAAATAATTTTTGGGAATTTCGGATTTTTTGAGTAATTGCTGAAGATTTGCTATGAGTTATGAAGTCTGATTTGTCTTTTTATATTTCTGGAAAAATAATACCCCAAATAACATTTTTGGATCGATATTGATTCGTTAGATCGTTTAAAAACCCTAATTAGGTCAAAAACACGTTTTACGAAAAATAAGGGGTTAAAAAGGTTGATGATTATCCAAATTGATATATATCATTATATAACTAATGCTCAAGAATACTAGGGCTATAACAACTTCAATATTGATATAGAACGATAAATCCGTCCCCTTAAGCAATTAGGGTTCGGAACGATTTTTCCTTTTTCGGATCAAAAATTGAAATTGATTTGCAGAATCAAATAGGTAGGGTTAAATAGAATCTCATAACCCTTTCGATAACGATTCGAATACGAAAGACGAAGAATTAAAAATGAATGTACGAAATTTCAACGGGGCCTTGAATTATCAAAACGGCTCAAATTTGAAGAAAATTCCAAATGACGAAATTTTTGAAAGGGGCTTCTGACTCACCATTTAGCACATAATCACACACTAAATATCATATAATAATATTCCAATATTCCAAAATAAATATTTTATATTAAATATATCATTTAATCAAATAATAAAATTCACGGATATTACATCCTTCCCCCCTTAATAGGATTCTGTCCTCAGAATCAGATCAAGGAAACAACTGGGGATACTTCTCTAACATCTCACTCTCTAACTCCCAGGTAGACTCTTCTACTTTAGGATTCCTCCACAAAACTCTCACTAACGCTACTGTCTTATTCCTTAGTACTTTCTCCTTACGATCCAATATCTGAATCGGTCGTTCTACATATGATAAATCTGCCTGGACCTCTATGGGTTCATACTCTATTACATGATTCGAATCTGGTCGATACTTCTTAAGCATAGATACATGAAATACATTATGAACGTGCTGCATATGCGGTGGCAATGCCAACTCGTAAGCTACTTCGCCCACTTTCTTCAAAATCTCAAACGGCCCAACATATCTCGGACTCAACTTCCCTTTCTTTCCAAACCTAACTAATCCTTTCCATGGTGAAACTTTTAGTAACACTTGCTCTCCTTCTTCGAATCCCACATCCTTTCTGGCTAGATCCGCATACTTTTTCTGTCGGTCTTGAGCTGTTATCAATCTTCTCTGAATCAATTGAACCACTTCTTTTGTTCATTGTACTAGTTCTGGTCCTATCATTTTCCGTTCACCAACTTCTTCCCAACATACCGGAGATCGACACTTTCGTCCATACAGAGCTTCGTAAGGTGGCATTCCGATGCTCGCGTGAAAACTATTATTATATGAAAATTCCACCAAGGGTAGATGATCGTCCCAACTGCCTTCAAAGTCAAGTGCACATGTCCTAAGCATATCTTCAATAGTCTGAATTGTCCTTTCGCTTTGACCGTCCGTCTGCGGATGATAAGCCGTACTCATTCTCAACTCGGTGCCTAAACACTCTTGAAAACTCCTCCAAAATCTTGAATTGAATCGAGGGTCTCTATCAGACACTATCGATACTGGAACTCCATGTCGTACTACGATTTCTTTTATGTAAATATGATCTAACTTATCCAGCGAGAATCTCTTGTTAATCGGAAGAAAATGCGCAGATTTCGTCAATCGATCCACGATAACCCAGATGGCATCATGGTTAGCTTTTGTTCTAGGCAATCCTACTACAAAGTCCATCGCAATGTGTTCCCACTTCCATTCGGGAATTTCCAATGGTTGAAGTAATCCACTTGGTCTCTGATGTTCCGCCTTAACTCTTTGACACGTAAAGCATTTACTTACCCATTCCGCAATCTCTCTCTTCATATCTGGCCACCAAAAGTTCGTCTTAAGATCTCGATACATTTTCGTACTCCCTGGATGAATTGAATACTTCGAGTTATGTGCTTCGTGCAAAATCTCACTTTTCAGTTCCGTTACGTTAGGTATCCATATCCGAGAAGCAAATCTCAAGATCCCTTTGTCGTCCGGTTGGCTACATATTTCCTCACCTGTCATTTTACTCACATCATCATTCATAACTCGCTCTTGGCACTTCCGTATCTTCTCCAACAATTCAGGTTGAAACGCCATGGTATAAATCATTTCCGTCGCGTCCTTCGGATTAATTACTTCGATTTCTAACTTCTCAAATTCCTTGTATAACTCTTTGGTCATCATTAGTGTATTTAATCTCTCTTTTCTGCTCAATGCATCTGCTACCACATTTGCCTTGCCGGGATGATAGTTGATAGAAACGTCGTAGTCCTTGATTAGTTCTAACCATCTTCGTTGCCTCATGTTCAGCTCTTTCTGAGTAAAGATATACTTCAAACTTTTGTGATCGGTGTAAATTTCACATCTCTCTCCATACAAGTAGTGTCTCCATATCTTCAAAGCAAACACAATAGCTGCTAACTCCAAATCGTGTGTAGGGTACTTCTGTTTGTGGGGTCTCAACTATCTTGACGCATAAGCAATCACCTTGTCATGTTGCATAAGTACGCGTCCTAATCCTTTGTACGACGCATCACTATAGATTACGAAATGACCTTGATCGTCTGGTAACATCAATACCGGTGCCGTAGTTAGTCTTTTCTTTAACTCTTGGAAGCCTTCTTCGCATTTATCGTTCCATATGAATCGCTCGCTTTTCCTTGTCAGCTTGGTCATTGGAGTAGCTATCTTCGCAAAATCTTGCACAAATCTCCGGTAGTATCCGGCTAATCCCAAGAAACTTCTGACTTCAGTCGGTGTCCTTGGTCTCTCCCAATCTTTCACTGCCTCTATCTTTGCTGGGTCCACTTTGATGCCTTCGCTGCTCACCACGTGTCCTAAGAAATGAACTTCTTTCAACCAGAATTCACACTTGGAAAACTTCGCGTATAGTCTTTCTTGTCTTAACGTTTCTAACACAATTCGCAACTGGTCTGCATGCTCTTCTTCTGTCCTTGAGTATATCAAGATGTCGTCGATGAATACCACTACAAACTTGTCCAAATATCTCTTGAAAATCCTGTTCATTAGGTCCATAAAAGCTGCGGGTGCATTCGTTAGTCCAAACGCCATTACTAAGAATTCATAGTGCCCATACCTTGTTCAAAAGGCTGTCTTCGGTATGTCATCTGGTCTAATCTTCAATTGGTGATATCCTGACCGTAGGTCGATCTTTGAAAAATGTACCGCTCCCTTCAGCTAGTCAAACAGATCATCTATTCGAGGTAACGGATACTTGTTCTTAATGGTCAGCTTGTTCAACTCCCGATAGTCTATACACAATCTCATGCTTCCATCCTTTTTCTTGACAAACAGTACTGGTGCTCCCCACGGTGAAACGCTAGGTCTAATAATTCCTTTTTCTAGCAAATCTTGCAGTTGATCAGCCAATTCCTTCATCTCCACTGGTGCCATTCTGTAAGGGGCCTTAGATACTGGCTCCGCGCCTGGTACTAAGTCTATCGCAAATTCAATCTCTCTATCTGGAGGTAAACCTGGTAATTCTTCCGGAAAAACATCTGGAAACTCATTTACGACTGGAATATCTTCTAACTTAGAAACTTCCTTATCTATATCTATCACATAAGCTAGATACGCCTCACAACCTTGCCTTAATAACCTCTTAGCCTGAATCATCGTCAGGAACCTCTTTCTTTGTTTCTCTCCTCTAAATATTATCTCTTTCTTTTCTAGGGTAATCAAAGTAACCCTCTTATTCTTACAATCAATACTTGCATCATGCTCAGTCAACCAATCCATCCCTAATATCACATCAAATTCACCTAACTTAAAAGGTAACAAGTCAACATAAAAACGATTTCCCAAAATCTCTATCTCACAACGGGGATAATATGAACTGACCGCGATACGATCCTGATTAGCTATCTCTATAGTCAATACTCCACTTAAAGGTTTCATTACGCAATTCAATCTACGAGCAAACGTTTCAGAAATAAAAGACTTCGTCGCTCCCGAATCTATTAACACTTGTGCAGGAATAGAATTTACTAGAAGTGTACCTGCCACCACGTCGGAATCTCTCACTGCTTCTCCCATTGACATATTGTAGGTCCTGGCTAACGGCTAGACGTTAACAACTGGGGGTGCTTCAATTGCCCGAATCATATTGTTCACGGTTGCTGGTGCTCTACAGTCCTTAATCATGTGACCTGGTTTCTTACACCGATGACACACGATGCCTATCTTGCAATCCCGGGAATAATGTCCCTTCTGATTGCATTTAAAGCATGTGACATTCAATCGATGGCATATCCCTAGATGTCGCTTCCCGCATGTCTTGCATTCTGGTAGTGGGGGTCTAGAAAGTCCCTGCTGACTGCCGGTTAGTAGACGGTTATCTTGTCCTATGTTTCCGGTGTCTGGTTTCCTAAAACTTGTATTCCTTCCGTGCTGAAATCCCAGTTTCTTATTTGCTTGCCCTTGAAAACTTCCCTGCTGCTGTCCCTTATCGGGTATCCCTGCTTTCCTTTTCTTGTTCTCCCTCTCTTTCATGTAAGAATCACTCTCTGTCTCCGCAATCATTGCCTTTTGGACCACCGCTGCATAGGTGTCCAACTCCAATACAGCTAACTTACTACGAATCCAAGACCTCAGTCCCTGCTGGAACCTCTTGGCCTTCTTCTTTTCCGTATCCACATAGGTTGGAACAAACCTTGACAACTCCGTAAACCTTGTTTCATATTGGGGCACTGTCATGCTTCCCTGCTTTAATTCCAAAAACTTCAATTCCATCTGATCTCTCATATAGTCCGGAAAATATCTTTCCAAAAACAACTCTGTAAATCTTGCCCACGTAATCAATCCCTCGGGCTCCATAGCCCTACTCGTTTCCCACCAATAACTAGCCTCATTCTTCAGAAAATAGCTTGCATATTCTGTCTTCTTATCCTCTGTCACCTCTATCAAGGTAAAAGCCTTTTCCATCTCTTTCAACCATGCCTTAGCCTCTACAGGGTCTGCTGATCCTTTAAATTCCGGAGGTTTTGCTGCCTGGAAAGATTTGAACGTAACTGCCGGTGCTGCTTGCTGGTGCTGTTGTTGATGCTGCTGATGCTGATGTTGCTGATGCTGTTGCTGCTGTTCTAAGAGCTGTTGCTGAAATGCACATTGCTGCTGTGCTAATGCGGAAGTCTGTTGAGTAAGGGTATTTAACAACTGGATTACCATCGGGTCCACGCGGCCCGTGGGAGGTGTATTTTGTTGACCTTCTTGGTCAGAGGTATCAGTTGAACGGGTTTGTCGTCTAGGAGCCATATCGCTGATGAATAAACAATAATTGGCTTAATCAAACAGTTCATATAAGAGAAGGAAGGATCACAATTGATATCTCGAAGGTTTACAGATCTTCTCAACGGTGTATGGATACACTCGTTGCAATAAGTAGAATAACAGTTATGATGTTGGAAATGAATGATAGGGGAATAAATATAGTTCTATAAAAGAGGTTTATCATATATATATAGATAGAGTTAGTACAAGCGTAGAACGCTTCAAAAGAAAATATATCATGGCTGAACCATAACTGCCGACCAGCAATACAACAACAAAAATGCAACAACAACCCGAGGCGTTCCTATAAGCCCGGTGCACTGCTGATTCTACAATATGCATCTATATACTAACTATCTAGAAACCATACATCCATGTCACATCTGTCTGCTACTAATACCTGCTCACAGATCACCTGTTCCTGCCGGCCATAACGGGGGTCCTGAAATCTCTGCAATCTCACTCATCGCATAATCCAAAATCTGTCTCATCCCTGCTACTGTCTCTCCCTCTCGACTAGAAGCTAATCCGTGCAATCGAGTCTCAACCAAAGTCCTTGTAACCCTAAACCTCATCTGAATGTCTCTCATCTGATCTCTAAGTCTGTCTCTCTCTCTGACAGCGGCTGCCTCGATCGAACGAATCCTACCCATCTCCATAACCTGTCCATAAAGGTACTCCTTCTCTCTACTCACCCTCTGATACACATGGTGTGGAACTGGTGGCTCACATAACTGATACAAAGGCCCACAAACTGATGCCTGAGACACTGGTGCTGGGGCTATTTGTCGGAGTGGAATAGGACAAGGTATCTGATCTCTCCTGACTACTGGGTCCTGATGCATAGGCTGATATCGCACTGGCCGAGACGGTCCTGCTCTCTCAACGGGTGTAGGTATCTCTGCTATCGTATCCTCGGAAGGGTCTGAGTCTGAACTAGAACTAGGGGCTGCAATTATAACCACATTTAATTACTACGCGTAATATCCCTAGTTGACCTCCTAATATCCTTACGTGAATTCCTAACTCTCTATGTTATCCTGGACCCTAAGTCCTAACTTGTTTCAAATGCCATAACCTGTTGCTCTGATACCAACTGTGACGCCCTCCAAACCCGGGGTACAGATTTGAGGAGTCATCCGACCAACGGAACACTATTTAACACATGCATCATATATATAAAGACACAATTACCCCTTGACCAAGACCGCATCCAGATTATGGCAATGAACACAAGCTACTACAATCTTTTATTATTACAATACCAGTTTTATCAGAGTTATTACATCACAACTAAAGTTCAAATCTAGACATTAATCTAGAAAAGCAAAACAACAACTACCCTGCCAATAACAATGACTCGAGGGGCTCTCCTGGCTGCTGGTGAACTATCGGTCACGCTATGCCAACTCATACTCTCGCTTCACTGGAATAGGGTTGGAAAACAACAAGCAAGAGTGAGCCAAAATTGCTCAGCAAACATCAATGAATCATTTCTATCACAATTGTAAGGATATGAATTTATGATATCAGAATCAACAATATTTAGCTAACACATGCTTTGTATCAATAATGATTGAAGTAAAGAATTAGAATTTGGCTTATACATTTTATTCAAATCAAAGGTTGTGCTGCTGGCCAGCCACGCATCAACCCCGGACTAGCTCATGTCATAGTCCTCTACTGGATCCCAGGCCAATCTGGGCCTTAAGTTATTCCGACCATAAATATGGCCCGACCAATTACTGGTCCATTTTTAAAAACATATGCCAAATCTATAATAGGGTATAAACAATAACATGCTCAATAAGATAAACTGAATGTATAGTAATTGCAAAAGAGCTTCAACTGTTCAGTATCAACGAAGATCGAGAAAGAATCATGGAGTAATTTCAATGGTACAGTGTACTCATTCAATAAGGAAATCAATATTGGTAATCGTTAATCAATGACCGTAATCGGTAGTCAAGATGGAAGTCAAATAATCAATGGTTGTCAATGATAATCAAAGGATGATAAATAACAACAATAGGTGGTAAACAATAATCAAGTGAATTGGAAATAAGGGTTTCCGATGCAGATCAAATCAAAGAATCAAGAATCTCTAAGGAAATGGAATCAGTTGTCCAAATGCGGTTAAAAGATTGATAATTTGAATTGTTCTAGGGATAACGGTATTCAAGTAATCAAGACAATAATAAATTTTATCACAAGTAAGGGCACAGATACTTGCCTGGTCTAAGCTGCTGTCGGATCGACTCTGCTCACTCTACTTTCCCCTTTCCCTTGCTCCGGGAACTCGATTCTATAATTAAACAACTCATCACAATAAGTCTAACTATTCTCGTTCTACTCTCGACACTTA
Source organism: Heracleum sosnowskyi (assembly GCA_030848705.1). Classification (NCBI taxonomy): domain Eukaryota; kingdom Viridiplantae; phylum Streptophyta; class Magnoliopsida; order Apiales; family Apiaceae; genus Heracleum; species Heracleum sosnowskyi. The sequence goes on from CM061239.1 coordinate 107,873,064, forward strand.
TTCAACCAATAATCACATTTAAACAAGTAACCGGTTACGTATCGGACGTCCGGTATAGTTTACGATATTTAAAACTCAGATATTTGCCCTAGTACGGGCATATACAGACTATAAAACACAACACACAATTAATATGAACCATATAGCACTTATAAACATTTTTAAAACATCATACGGAACTTATTCGAATTTTAATAAGTCATTACTAATTTTTAAATCAAAAATCGGATTTTTAAATCCAATATAAACATTTAAATGAAAATAAATCAATTAATAAAATTAATTGACACTCTTTAAATACTCAAGCTATTTTTAAATAATTAAATAGGCTTGAAAATAATTAAACTGAATTTTTAATTAATTAAATCTAATTAATAATTAATTTTTAAGAATTAATTGATTAAAAGAATTAACCAATTAATTAATAAATTAATTATTAATTAAAAATAATTAAAATAATTAAGTTTAATCAATTTTCGGATTTAAAATAATAAATATAATTTATCAGAATTTTTCTGATATTAAAATATATTTTTAAAATAAAAATATGAATTTTTAAAGTTTTTAAACTATTTTCGAATTAAATTTAAAAATAAAATTCAAAAACAGTTTTCTGAAAATGAATTAGGGTTTTGAAGATTGAAACCGGGTCGAAAAATCGGGTAAACGGGTCGGGAAGAACAATTCCGGGTCGCCAAGAACAACCCACCGGATTCTGGGTTTTCCAGAATCCGGCCGGTCTCCGGCTGCCGGAATTCTTCGATTCCGTCCAAACACAAATCAAACCAGAGGGCTTTTGTTCGCCTTTTCAAGCCAAACAAAACCCACACATCAAAACATCTGTCCCTAGCCGGAATCGTGCCCAGAATCCGTTCAAAGAATTCTCCGGCAACGACCTCGGCCGGAAACCCGATCTACCTATTCCGTACATGAAACTCAAAGATTAATATACCAAAATGAAGCTTATAACTCATACAATAAAAGCCCTTTATCAAAAACAATGTCAGATCAATATCAAGAACGTACGAATCGAAAGAAGAAATCGGGTCAAAACCCGAAATCAAAACCCGACTAAATTGAACATAAACATGAAATTAAAGCATGGATTCTTGCTAATTAGAACCCTAGGAACATGTTAGAAGCAACCAATTGAACGGAGAATCAACAGAATGAAAATCCCCAAATCGAATCAAGAACCCTAGTTATAATTCGAAACTTGTAAAATCAATATAAAATCGAATACTTACCAGATGATGATGAGGTTGGAAGATTCTGAAACTAGATTTTTGGAGCTTTGATTTGAGTATAAGAACTTCAAATTTGGACTTCAATAACACTTAGAACGAATTGATTGAAGATCAAGAACACAAAAATAATTTTTGGGAATTTCGGATTTTTTGAGTAATTGCTGAAGATTTGCTATGAGTTATGAAGTCTGATTTGTCTTTTTATATTTCTGGAAAAATAATACCCCAAATAACATTTTTGGATCGATATTGATTCGTTAGATCGTTTAAAAACCCTAATTAGGTCAAAAACACGTTTTACGAAAAATAAGGGGTTAAAAAGGTTGATGATTATCCAAATTGATATATATCATTATATAACTAATGCTCAAGAATACTAGGGCTATAACAACTTCAATATTGATATAGAACGATAAATCCGTCCCCTTAAGCAATTAGGGTTCGGAACGATTTTTCCTTTTTCGGATCAAAAATTGAAATTGATTTGCAGAATCAAATAGGTAGGGTTAAATAGAATCCCATAACACTTTCGATAACGATTCGAATACGAAAGACGAAGAATTAAAAATGAATGTACGAAATTTCAACGGGGCCTTGAATTATCAAAACGGCTCAAATTTGAAGAAAATTCCAAATGACGAAATTTTTGAAAGGGGCTTCTGACTCACCATTTAGCACATAATCACACACTAAATATCATATAATAATATTCCAATATTCCAAAATAAATATTTTAGATTAAATATATCATTTAATCAAATAATAAAATTCACGGATATTACAACTTGGGTAGACGAATTGCTCCCCATACTTTGGGCATATCGTACTACTTGCAAAGTCACCACTGGAGAAACCCCATTTCTGCTGGCATATGGAGCAGAGGCAGTGGTTCCAGTGGAGATTACTCACAGGTCTCCAAGAATTGAGGCCTATGAGCCAGAAACAAATGAGGAAGGCTTGAGGCTGGCTTTAGACCTAATTGATGAAGTTAGAGATGAGGCAAATGCCAAGATAGTTCAGCATCAGAAACGAGCTTCTTTCTATTACAACCTAAGGGTTAAAGAGAGATTCTTTCGACAAGGAGATTTAGTCCTCCGAAAGATTAAGGCATCCGGAGTTGGACAAAAAGGCAAGTTGGCCCCAAATTGGGAAGGACCATATCGCGTCAAGAACGTATTTGGTCGAGGCTCGTACAAACTAGAAACCCTTGAAGGGCATGAGATGCCAAAGACTTGGCATGCCTCCAATTTGAAAGTTTATTATGTTTAAGGTGTTTCCCAAGTGGACTCACTACTAGAAATAAGGTTTAATAAAACCAAATCCAAGTTTTTAAAACTTGAGTATTATGTAAGGGTTGAAACCCCATAAACCTAGGACATTCAGTCCAAACCCCATCATTCGATATGCTAAATGAGAGGCTTGAAGCCAAAACAAGACGGTATAAGACATAAGAGGCTTATGCAAATGACAAGTTAGCCTCGAATAAGGCAAAATCGTCGTAAATGTGTAGGTCGCTCCACACTTTACACCAAGACGATACTCGTGAAACACTAGTGTACATTAAAATCCCCAAAAAAGGGTAGTAAGTCCCAGGTAAGGGATAAAAAGACCCCAAGTCTCGAAAAGGACAGGTATAACTTCTATGAAATCCTAGTACATTATCATAGACGTTGGGAAGCGCGATCAGCCATTTTAAACCCAGAATCTTCAAAGAATTCTTCAAATCTTCAAGCAAGAAACCCAGAAAAACAGTGAGATTCAACGGAAAATCTCGCCGGAAATCGCCTTACTACGGAATAAGAAGAGAGAAATTTTTAGAAAGTGAAAGTATGAAATGAAGAGTGATAGTGGAAATCCCACTCTTTTATAATCGAAACAACCGGTCACCCAACCGGTTAAGGGAAGGGCAACCGTCTATGGCCAGTTAAGGCCCATAAATCCATTTATGGATTACAAAAATCAAAGCCCAAACAAATTGAAACTCAGGCGAATTCAAAGCCTAAACAATTTAAGGCCTAATAAGGCCCAAGGCTGGAATAAATTGAAGTCCAATTAAAATTTGGGCTAGTTAAGGCCCAAGAAAGAACGAAAAATAATGAAACTAAGGTCGAAAACACCTTAGATCGACATCGAAGGCTCGAAGTCAAAAATACACGAGAAATCAAGGTCGAATCCATCGACCTCGCTCCCAAATAAAATCGAAAAATTAAAATTTTGAGGTCGAAAAGACCTTAGATCAAGTTCGAAGACTCGAAGTCGAAAAACACCTGAGAATTGAGCTTGAACCCTTCGACCTCACACCAAATTGAGGTCGAAAATGTATAGGTTCGAGGTCGAAGACCTGAGGTCGAAAACATACTAAGAATTGAGGTCGAAGCATTCGACCTCGCACCAAAACGAGGTCGAAAGTATATGTGAACGAGGTCGAACGATCGAGGTCGAAAAAAACTGGGAAATCGAGGTCGAAACCTTCGACCTCACACCAGTTGAGGTCGAAAACGAGGTCGAAAATGACCGAAATCCTGGTCGAAAATGACCTAAATCCTGGTCGAAAATGAGGTCGAAAATGACCTATTTTGAGGTCGAAAATACCCTTAAAATAGAAAATTTTGAGGAAAAACACGCTATAACTTCTACGAAAACCCCAAGGAGATTTTCCCAGAAGTTGGGGGGCAAATGATATGGACAGAAAAGTAATTATAGAAATATAATTGCTGATTCTTTGGAAAGGCCAAATATTTAAGGCCTAAAATCCTGATTATTTATTAATTATGAAATTAATAAATAAGGAAAATATACAGCTCATGAAAAGAGTCCAAAATATGGAAAATTTCTCAAAGAAGGATCCAGAATCCCAATTAATGAGTCATAGCCTTTATCAACAAGGAAAAGACTTCTCCGACAAGAAATACGATGCTTAATTATCCATTATCAATAAGGAGACTTATTCGCTAAGTCTCCTAAACATACCATAAATACCAGGCTCCAGACGCCTATATAAGGACCCTGATCCTACAATTAGAACTACGTTTTGGACACAGCTCCATACGTCATCTACTACGTTTTGGACACAGCTCCATACGTCATCTACAACATTTTAGACTTCATCCTCGAATAAGGACATACAAGTCACTACGTCTTTGGTGTGCCCATGCCGCCATAGCCCCGAGGGCAACACCAAGAACTACGTTTTATTAACTTGATTCTCTAAACACTAGAGATACGTAGGCATCTTGTTAGGACCGAGTTACTCCCCAACAACAAGAGCAGCCATTAAAGATCGAAGCTCATTAAACCTTAGCATTAAATTCACAAGCACGTTTTTTAATCCACAACATTGGGAAAGTTTTTTTTATATATAAGGTGCACAGCCGTGCGTTGTGTTGTGAGGGGGAAATGATTGTTAGCTTTTGACAGAATGACTCCGAAAACTCACGGCTTGTTGTACGGGTTATTGCACGCCGTACAGCCTTTATTTGCTGCTGATTTTTTTAATTTTTTTTTTCCTGCACAAATTCTTGAATGTCTGAATAAAATATTAAATCCTGAAAATATGAAACAAACACATCAATGCAAGAGTGAAATAAAAATAAAAATTCTAAAAATTAAAATTAACACTACTAAATATTATTGAGTGGGGTATTAATATTAAATATTTAAATCTATTATAAAATTCATTAGTCACACCACAAAAAACATACAATAATTAATCATTATATATTTTTGGGTTATTTTTCTTATGAATTAAAATAGATGAAAAAGAAACCTCCACTCAATAATATTTAAAATCAATCCCCAAACCCACAATATGCAAAACACCCTACATAAATGCAAGTGAGGAACAAAATTTGACACATGCATAATATATAAATACATGCGTACCTTGGGTTGCCTCCCAAAAAGCGCTTTTGTTTACTGTCGTTGGCTTGACTTCCCGAATGCGCCTCACGGCACCAACACACAAACAAACACAAGAGAGAACTCATCCATGAAGGGGTTCCGCTAAAGAGATGACATCAACGCTAGATTCTTGAAATCCTTCATAGAAAGGCTTGAGACGGTGACCATTCACCTTGAATTCTTTGTTGGTAGATAAACTCCGTAAATCCACCGCTCCATGAGGGTAGATTTTCACAACAACAAATGGACCCAACCAACGAGAACGAAGCTTTTCGGGCATTAACTTGAGACGAGAGTTGTAGAGGAGAACCTTTTGCCCAACACAAAATGATTTAGGAACGAGTGAACAGTCATGGAAGTCTTTCACCCTAGCCTTATATGCTTGGGCAATTGGGAAAGTTTTTTTTTATATATAAGGTGCACAACCGTGCGTTGTGTTGTGAGGGGGAAATGATTGTTAGCTTTTGACAGTATGACTCCGAAAACTCTCGGCTTGTTGTACGGGTTATTGCACGCCCGTACAGCCTTTATTTGCTGCAGAATTTTTATTTTTATTATTTTCTTTTCCTGCACAAATTCTTGAATGTCTGAATAAAATATTAAATCCTGAAAATATGAAACAAACACATCAATGCAAGAGTGAAATAAAAATTAAAATTCTAAAAATTAAAATTAACGCTACTAAATATTATTGAGTGGGGTATTAATATTAAATATTTAAATCTATTATAAAATTCATTAATCACACCACAAAAACATACAATAATTAATTATTATATATTTTTGGGTTATTTTTCTTATGAATTAAAATAGATGAAAAAGAAACCTCCACTCAATAATATTTAAAATCAATCCCCAAACCTACAATATGCAAAACACCCTACATAAATGCAAGTGAGGAACAAAATTTGACACATGCATAATATATAAATACATGTGTACCTTGGGTTGCCTCCTAAAAAGCGCTTTTGTTTACTGTCGTTGGCTCGACTTCCCGAATGCACCTCGCGGCACCAACACACAAACAAACACAAGAGAGAACTCATCTATGAAGGGGTTCCGCTAATGAGATGACATCAACGCTAGATTCTTGAAATCCTTCATAGAAAGGCTTGAGACGGTGACCATTCACCTTGAATTCTTTGTTGGTAGATAAACTCCGTAAATCCACCGCTCCATGAGGGTAGATTTTCACAACAACAAATGGACCCAACCAACGACAACGAAGATTTTCGGGAATTAGCTTGAGACGAGAGTTGTAGAGGAGAACCTTTTGCCCAACACAAAATGATTTAGGAACGAGTGAACGGTCATGGAAGTCTTTCACCCTAGCCTTATATGCTGGCATTCTCATAGGCATTGTTACGAATTTCCTCCAATTCAAGCAAATTAAGCTTTCGATGACCTCCGGCAACATTAAGATCCATATTGCAAGCTTTGATTGCCCAATAAGCTTTGTGCTCTAACTCAACGGGAAGATGACAAGATTTACCAAAAACCAACTTGTAAGGAGACATGCCAATAGGAGTTTTGAATGCCGTCATATAGGCCCATAAAGCATCTTCAAGACGAACACACCAATCCTTCCTTGAGGGTTTCACCACCTTCTCAAGAATAGATTTAATCTCCCGATTAGAAACTTCGGCTTGACCATTAGATTGAGGATGATAAGCCGTTGCCATTCTATGGTAGACCCCATAAGATTTAAGAAGATTCCCCACCAATTTATTACAAAAGTGGGTTCCTTGATCACTTATGATAGCTTTAGGCACACCAAATCGGTTGAAAACATGAGATTTGAGAAATGCAACAACCGCCTTACCATCATCCGATTTTGTTGCCTTGGCCTCCACCCACTTAGAGACATAATCAATGGCTAAGAGAATATAAAGATTTCCATGAGAAGAAGAAGGAAATGGCCCCATAAAATCAATACCCCACATATCAAAGATTTCCACCACAATAATTGGAGTTTGAGGCATTTCATTCCTTTTTGCTATATTGCCGGTTCTTTGACAAGGTTCACATTGCTTACAAAAATCGTGAGAGTCACGAAAAAGGGTTGGCCATGTAAATCCACATTCAAGCACCTTCCTTGCCGTTCGATCTTTCCCAAAATGGCCTCCACAAGCATAAGAATGACAAAATTGAAGGATTGAAGCAATTTCCGACTCGGGAACACACCTTCTCAAGACTTGATCCGCACAATGTTTCCAAAGATAAGGATCATCCCAAATGTAGTGCTTGGCTTCACTCCTTAACTTCTCCCTTTGATACTTAGGCATTCCCTTTGGAAAAGTTTGGCACACTATGTAGTTCACAAGGTCCGCATACCATGGCACCTCGGTTTGAATTTTGGATAAGTGCTCATCCGGAAATAATTCTTGAAGAGGAAAAACATCTTCATCCCTCACAAGTCGACTCAAGTGGTCCGCCACTAAGTTCTCGGCACCGATTTTATCTTTGATCTCTAAGTCAAATTCTTGGAGGAGAAGAATCCACCGAATCAACCTAGGCTTTGACTCTTTCTTCGCCAAAAGATGCCTTAAGGCGGCATGATCCGTGTACACAATGACTTTGTAACCAAGAAGATATGAACGAAATTTGTCAAGAGCAAAGACAATAGAAAGCAATTCTTTTTCGGTGGTGGTGTAGTTTACTTGGGCGGAGTTGAGTGTGCGCGAGGCATATAAATTACATGAGATCGTTTGTCAACTTTTTGCCCTAACACCGCACCAACCGCATAATTGCTAGCATCACACATAATCTCAAAAGGAAGAGACCAATCCGGAGCTTTAATGATGGGAGCCGAAGTTAAATCTTTCTTTAGATGATCAAAAGCCACCTTGCATTTTTCATCAATTTTGAACTCCACATCCTTTTGTAGGAGAGATGATAAGGGAAGAGCCACTTTGGAGAAATCTTTGATAAACCTCCTATAGAATCCGGCATGACCAAGAAAATAACGCACATCCTTGACATTTGAAGGGTAGGGAAGACTTGCAATAACATCAACTTTTGCCTTGTCAACCTCAATGCCCTTCCTAGACACAATATGCCCCAATACAATACCTTCTTGGACCATGAAATGAAATTTTTCATAATTGAGCACTAGATTAGTCTCCAAGCATCGATCCAAAGCATGTGTAAGAATTCGAAGACATTCATAAAAAGAATCACCCGAAATAGAGAAATCATCCATAAAGACTTCAATTCCATTCTCTATCATATCGGAGAAAATACTCACCATACACCTTTGAAAAGTTGCGGGAGCACCACATAAGCCAAATGAGAGTTTACGAAATGCAAACGTGCCAAAGGGACAAGTGAATGTGGTTTTGTCTTGATCTTCGAGAGCAATGACAATTTGATGATATCCGCTAAATCCATCTAGAAAGCAATTGAATTCCTTCCCGGCCAACCTCTCCAAAATTTGATCAATGAAAGGGAGAGGGAAATGGTCTTTTCGAGTTACCGCATTCAACTTGCGATAATCTATGCACATTCGCCACCCATTTTGAACTCGGGTAGACACAAGCTCCCCCTTAAGATTCTCCACGAGAGTGATACCCGCCTTTTTAGGAACACAATGCACCGGACTCACCCATTTGCTAGCCGAGATTGGAAAAATGATTCCCACATCTAGTAGCTTGAGAATCTCCTTTTTAACAACTTCCATCATTGCTGGGTTGAGTCTTCTTTGTGGGTCTCTAGTGGGCTTAGCTCCGTCTTCAAAGAGTATGCGATGCATGCATGTGGAAGGTCTAATACCTTTAATGTCGGCAATGGTCCACCTAATATCACTTTTGTGATTCTTAAGAACTCGCAAAAGACGTTCTTCTTGCACATTACTCAAATTAGAAGCTATGATTACGAGAAGAGTCTCATTGTTCCCAAGATAAGCATACTTGAGATGGTTAGGCAATACTTTCAATTCCAACATAGGAGGATTTTCAATAGAAGGAAGCAATTTAGAATAAGACAAAGGAAGATCAATTTTTGCAAGATCATACCTTTGGGGTAAAGGCTCCAATACACTGAGCTCCATAATTACCTCATTGACTTCTTCCGAATTAGGAAATCCATCATCTTCACTTGCATATCCCTCAAGAACCACTTGGAGAGCTCATTTATTTCCCATGTCAAAAGCTTGTTGGGCCAATCTATCAATGACATCAATGGAGCAAATAGAGTGTGCCTCACTAGGAAATTTCATGGCATCATAAATATTGAACTTGACCACTTCATCGCCAAACTCCATAGTGAGAGAACCATCATCCATATTAATCTTGGTTTTCGCCGTTTTTAAGAATGGACGTCCAAATAGAATTGGTACGGATTTGATGTTTGGTGGACCATCTTCCATTTTCAAAATGTAAAATTCGGCGGGGAAAACCATTTGATCAACATGAATAAGTACATCTTCAATTACCCCCTCGGGGTAGGCATTTGATCTATCCGCAAGTTGAATGATCACATTTGTATGCTCAAGTGTACCCAAATTTAAAGTTTGAAATATGGAGAGGGGCATCACATTGATAGAGGCACCTAAATCAAGCATGGCTCTTTCAAAGAATTTACCTCCAATCTTGCAAGGAATGGTAAATGTGTCCGGATCCGAACATTTTTTAGGTAACCTCCTTCGAATCACAGCCGAGATATTCTCATCCACCATTATAGTCTCGTCACCTCTCAATTTCCTTTTGTTGGTACACAAATCCTTGAGAAACTTTGCATACTTTGGGACTTGGTTTATGGCATCTAGGAGCGGAAGAGTGATTTCCACTTTCCGGAAGGTCTCAAGCATCTCCTTGTCAACAATTCCTTTCTTTGGCTTAGCAAATTTTGAAGGGAATGGAGGCCGAATGACCACATCATCAATGAACCTTGCCTTATTTTCTTGTGGAACTTCTTCTTGCTCACTAGCCTTTTTACCCTCATCAACTTCCCGTTCTTCAATTTCCATCTCATCTTCAAGATTTTCATCATTAGCCTCCAAGATTTCATCTTTTTCACCCTTTTCACCTTCACCACCATTCTCAATCTTACTCTTGGCCTTACCATGAAGATCCTTCAATTCTTTCCCACTCCTCAAAGTCACGGCACTAGCATTTTCTTTGGGGTTCACCTCCGCTTGAGAAGGAAGTTGCCTAGAACTTTGGCTTTGCAACCGATTCACGGTTGTGGCTAGTTGGCTCATTTGCTTCTCCAAGTTGGAGATGCTTTGAGTAGTATTGTTTTGAAATTGGAGGTTGTTTGCTGCCATTTGCTTCATCATCTCCTCAAATGATGACGTGGAAGATGAAGAAGACCCTTGATGGTCTTGGGAATTATATTGCGGTGGTGGTGGAAGAGCTTGAAAATTTTGATTGGGGCGTTTTTGTGGGTATGGATGGAAATTTTGTTGATTTTGGGTGTTGTAAACGTTTGGATTTTGGGGTTGGTATTGGTTAGAGTTTGGTGTGTTGGGATTTCCATATCGAAAATTTGGGTGATCTCTCCAACCGGGATTACCCAAAAAGCCTCCACTAGCATTAATTTGCTCTTCGGGTTGTTGGAATGAGAGACATTCATTTGTAGCATGATCCGTCATATTGCAAACACCACAATATTTTTGTTGTTGGAGATTCCCTACGGCTAATTGACGAACCAATGAAGTTAGGTCCGAGATTTGGCCCTCTAACCTTTGAGTTGACACTTCGTTCACGGAAGGCTTCTTGACATGCTCTTGACGATCCCCAAATTGGCGAGAATTCGCGGCAATCTTGATTATCAACTTCCTAGCCTCATCCGACGTTTTATCCACAAGAACTCCACCACTTGAGGCATCAAGGTGCAATTTAGCACTAATTTCCAAGCCTCCATAAAAGTAGTGAATAAGCAACTCTTCCGATATCAAGTGTGGAGGACAACTTTGACAAAGCTTTTGAAACCCTTCCCAATACTCATACAATGTTTGTAATATCCCAGAATTTTTTTGTAATTTTAATAGATTAAAATTTGCTAGAAATTAGAATTAGAAGTGGATTGAAATTTTAGATAATTATATAATTTGACTTTAGAATATAAATAGATTAATGAGTTTTGCTAATTTAATATTGTTGGACTTTAAATTAATGTTTAAGCTGGCCCAAGTTAATTAAATGGACCAATACATAAATAGATGCAAGCGTGTGAAAAAAAGAAGATAAAACCTTAGCCCTAGCAAACAGTCGTGTAAAAAAAAGAACGGTAAGAGAGAAGAGAGAGAGACGCTGAGAGAGAGAGAGAGAGAAAGAGGGAGAAGAAGAAAAAGAAAAAGAAGAACACGAAAAGAGGAAGATTCATAACAAGTTTAGAAAAAGAGGTAACGATTCTTGTATTTTCTGTATATTCTTGTGTATGATATTATGTGTAAATTATATTTTCTTGATTATTTGTATATGTGATAATGTTTTGGTATATAATATGATATATATCCATGAGTTCTTTGTTTTGTCCATTGTGTTCGTATGATTACTCCGATTTTGTATGTATACTATATATAAATTCTGAATTCTTGTAAAAATCGTATCTGACTCGTTATTTGTCGGGCTTTTATGATATTAGACTCCCTCAAAAGTTATTTGAATTATCTACGACTTTCATTCTTTGTGTTTTTCGAAATTCTGTATGCAAACGTGAGTTTTTCTGTGTTTTCTTGACCTACCAGTGTGTTTTCGAAACTGAGAAGTCTAACTTTGAAAATTCATAGTATATTGAGTTTTTATCCAAAAATTACGAGCGATACCATTATGGAAAGCTCTTTTCGACCTCTGTACTTTGTGTTTCATTCCTCTGACTATTTTTGTCATTACGATGTCTTAAACGTCGAAATACTAACCTGATCAGGGGTTGGTTCTGTTCTGCAGTCCGCAAATGTCTATGTTGTGAGTTCGTTTGTTGTCCGTTTTTAACGAGCCTTATCATTATGGAAAGGTCTTGGAATTGCCTACGTTTTTCGTGTTTTGTACATTTTCAGATAAAGTCATTTTCATAGAGTAATTTGTCAATTTCTAGAACTAGTCATAACTGATTTTGTTAATAATGGTCTATTTTGCAAGATATTTTGGTGTCTGATTTTTGAAATTTCATTGAGTAAGTTATATGTAAGCGTCGCATGGGTTCTATTAAGATGGTGTTAACATTATTTGACTGTTTTAATAAAATTATAGGATTTGCTCGCATTGATTTCGGTATTTGGTCGCTTTTGAGGTAAGTATTTTTTGACTTACTTTTATTTTCGGAAAAAATATTGATACTCTATTTTTCGAATTCCATATAAGATATAAGAAATATTGTTTCGAACTGTATAAGATATAAGAATCGAGAATCTTTCAAACCCAGTCTCTACGTTTCGAACCCGTTCGTAATTTACGCTATAGTTCCGGAACTAGCCTTAGATACCCTTAGTAGGCACACAAGTGTGCAACTTTAGATACCTATTAAGGGGGCGTAATTATTGAACTTTAGATGCCGGTCACTGATAAAGTGTGGCGTATAAGAATAAGAATAAGATCCCGGCTACTGGGAAAGTGTGGCCGTAGAGCAAGACTGTGGTATTTATAAGAATTTTGAATCTGTTTTTCGTTCTGTTTCTGTTTCTGCTTCTATATCTGCTTTAAATTCTGAATTTTAAAATATAAACTTTGGGTTGGATCATTTTTCGCAAAGGCTTTTCAAATTATTATTGTTTTGAGAAAATCGATTTTGCTAAAACACCCACTGATATTTTGAGAATATCTGTAAGTCAATTTGTTACTTGCTGAGCTGTGTAGCTCACTCTTTCATAATATTTCAGGTTGGTACACTGTGGAAGCTTGTTGAGAATATTGATGTGAACTTGTGAATTCCGTGCTACGTGATTTGATGTAAATTATTGGTTAAGAATAATTGTGCTATTAGAATAAATTTTGTTAAGTACAAGATATTGATTATTGAATTATGGAGATGCATCTCCGATTTTATATTTTTGATTATTAAGTTTGACCACTGCATTTGACTTTTGTGCAATTTGTATTTATTGAATAAAGAAATGTATTTTATTTTTAGTTTCGATTTAGAATTAATAGTCCGAAAAGTCGGGCTATTACAATGTTTCTCCGGAGTATTGCCGAATGGCACAAATATCTTTAGAGATGCCCGTAGCCTTTGATGTAGGGAAGAATTTCTCCAAGAAAGCACTTCGCATTTGCTCCCATGTAGTGATTGAGTTTGGAGGTAGGAAAAATAGCCATGCCTTGGAATTGTCTCTTAAAGCGAAGGGAAATGCCTTCAACTTTACTTGTTCTTCCGTAGAATTGCTTGCTCTCATTGAAGAACACACCATTTCAAATTCTTGAAGATGCCTAAACGGATCTTCCGTGCCTTCACCTCCAAACTTGGGAATGAGAGCAATAAGACCACCCTTTAGCTCAAATGGTTGTCCTCCCGGAAAAACAATGCATAATGGTAGTTGAACGGAACTAGGAGAAGCAATCTCCTTGAGTGTGCGTGGAGGAGGATTGTCCATGGCGTGAATGTCAAGGGGAGAACCCTCGCCCAACTCCTCTTCCGAAGGTGTACTAGAAGTAGTTTGACTTGATGAAGCTATATTGGCACTTGGTTGCCTTAAATTCCTTCGCAAGAGTCTCTCGGGATTAGATGAATATGTAAGATCACCTACACAAGAGGATCGAGTCATACATAGCAAAAATTTCTAAAATCAAGGAAAATAAATAAATATGCACAATGAAACTAAAATATTCACAATTTTATATGTGTGCTAATATTGAACTAAAACTAGCTCCCCGGCAGCGGCGCCAAAATTTGGCCACGCCCGTCGTCGACGCGCCAAATTGATAATAATAATGTTGCTCTACTATGTTCGCACTTAACTATGAAATATAGCAAATGTGGCAAGTAGGGATCGAACCCAAGGGAATAGCGTTCAATACTAGTACAAAGTAAATTGGTGGGGGGTTTTGAGTTGATTGTGGTATTTTATCAAACACCTTGCATACAAGAAATAAATTGCTAGAGAAATGCAACTAAGTTAACGGCAATCATCCAAATTTACCAACACAACAAGGCACAAAGAGTTAATTAGCAAGATAAAGATATATTTGACCCAAGGATAATGGAAAATCAAGTATTTTAACCCAACAAATTCAAGCAAGATATACCCAACTCTACCTAAATCAAGATAATTGGTGAAGCACACAAAATCTTATTTCTCTTCTAAAACACTAATTTAGTGAAGCACATAAATTAGTTCTCTTGATACTAGCAACCAATATTGAAGCAATACTAGTTTAACCAAATCAAGGAATTAAACAAAGAGAGGTTAGGACAAATCCAAGGATGAGGAGCTCAACCTAGGTACTTGCACTTAAATCTTGAGGATTTAGGTACACTAAATCTTGTGCTACTATAATGAATGTACTAACAATTACGGATTAGCACAAACAATTAGCAATTGAAATTACAAGAAGAGTAAGGTGAAGCAACTTACAAATCTCCAAGCAAATTCATGAACAATACAACACAAGTATTCAAGATAGAGTGAAAAGATCTTACTTAAAATGAAATGGGTTTAGTACAAGAATTCCTTCCTTGAGCCAAATAAATGAAGTTAGTTACTCATAATCAATGCTAGATTACAAGTAATAAATGCTTCCTCTAACCCTAATTAAATGTTCTTGGTGAGATAAAGATGATATGAAGATAAGATAATGGATAAGATGATGTTTGGTCCTCAACTATTCAATTAATACATCCATTAGACAAGAGGACAAACTAGTCAATTTGCTTCCAAAAAATTCCAGCATAACATGTACGGCCTGATGAACGGCCGTGCGGGTGCCCGTACAAATGGAAACTCAAACTGCAACACTTCGTACGGCCTACTGAACGGCCATACGGACACCCGTACAAATGGAAACTCAAATTGCATCACTTGGAACACTCCGTACGGCCTACTGAACGGCCGTGCGGACGCCCGTACGAGACAACAATCTCCAAAATCATGCATTATGAACCTCCCGGCATTGCAATCCAATATCATCTAAATTCCCTCTTAAATAATCTTTGCTTTCAAGCCCACAATAAGCCATCTTTTGAACAAATAATCATGTGGCACTGAAAAAGGGAAACATAACAAATATAAGTAAAATGCATATGGAACCGAAAGAAAACCAAGAGAAAGAGAGACAAAAACGGGTATAAAATACACGTTATCACTTGTTTACGGACTTCAAGAATACATACCATATTTTGATTTTTTGAGTTTACCTTTTCTTCTCAACCTCTGGATTCATGTGCTTCTGTTAATATTATAGTATGTCTTGTTCTTTGTTGAGTTGTAGTTATCTCTGTTACATATTATGTTACATTATGCTTTACAATCTCCCTCTATTTGATTGTTAGAGTTCGACAAGCAAATACCTCGAGGATAACTCAACTAACTAAGGAAACATGAAACTAATTAAAGTAAGACAGATTGATAATATTAAATGCATTCTGGATTAAATATTTACAGTTCCAGATTTCTAATTTACAAAGAACAGTAAAAAGTTTTACAATGAAGTTGCTCCTCTAGCCTGGGCAGATTGTTCTTTGCTTCATCTTCAGTCCAATTCGATCTCACATTCTTCAACTACAGGATCAGAATTTGCAGCTTGATAATCAATCACTGATGGATAGTGCAATGGTTCTCCAGGTTTAAGGATTGCTCCTATGATGTGTCTTCCAATGTATTCAACATGTTTACCCACTCCAGCCCACACCCATGCAATGCTAACATCTTTCTGATTTTGCTTTGGCATGTTGGGTAGTCTGGGATGCACTTCCAATCCTCTTTCCACTCTTTTCATGTTGGTCCTTGAGTATTGTAGAAGGGGGGTTGAATGCAATATTGATAAAATTCAATCTTTGCTTCAACAACTAAAACTAAGATTAAATCCTATCAGTAGAAGAAATGCAATCACAAGTAGTTTTCTCACAAAATAAATATTTTATTTATGTTACGAAAGTGTTGCTACAACCTTGAGAGAAATATGGTTTTCTCAAGTTTCGGTTTCTCGAGTGATACATCGAATGAAGTGAGAGATAGTCTAAGTAAACTAATCATATCTCTATCATCACGGGTTTGTGAAGCTGCTGTCATTTTCATGTGGCAACTTCTTACAATTTGCCTACCCGTGTGTCTTACCTAAATTGCTATACAAACAAGTTTATCATTACTGGAAAAAGCAATCTAGATACATTCTATATTTAGCTAACACAATTCAGTAGATGTTGATTTGTCATACTCTTGAATTGGTGAGCTTTCTCATGTGATCTCTCAAGCTTCTGTCGTAGTCTTGCAGACCTGATGCAGTGTTGGGATACTGCAGCACGCCTGTTTCTTGAACATCCAAACTGTCACATGTTTGACTGGGTAGATCCCCAATTCAAAGTTTATCCCTCTGAGACAGTATCCTGATCTTCAAGCTTGCTGTCACAAGAATGTGTTTTTGGTGACAGTAAGATATCCCCGCAATAGATGCTGTCAGGAGTTCCAAATTTGTTGTCAGGAGAATAGAGAGTTGATGTCTCAAGGCTTCCGCCAATGTTGTTGTCAGAGAAAATATGTTGTCTTGACTTGCAACATGTTGTCTTCTTATAACCTTACTGTCAGTGAGATGACGGTAACATTTATTTTTGCTGTCATCCTGATATACTCCTTGAGGCTTGAAAAAACTAATGAACTTCTTCCAAGATTTATAAACAAGTTTATTACAGCAATTGAAATGGCTACAAGAACATACTCTGGCTGTGACAGTATGTTCTACTTAATAAAATTAAGTATTACAAAACATAAAGTTAAGTTGTCTTCTAAGCTATCACCCATAAATCCTAACAATCTCCCCCAATTTGTTTTTATGGATAATAACCATAAATTTTCAGACTATACATGCTGACAACTTAACTAACAAAGATCAGAATGAATACAAAAATAGGTTCTCCTTAATGAATGAGCAAATATGAAATATTTACCTAGTTTTGAGCTTCAGACTTTCTTTTCTTCCTTCTTTCTTCCTCTCATTTGAGAGCTTCTGCTACGAGGTTTCTGAGACCTTCCACTAGAGATATTTCAATGGGAGATAGTGCATCATCCTCAATTTCATCAATGTATTGTTGAATTACTTTGGAGATACTCTGTTGAGCATCCTGGAGATCCAACCAATTTTCTTGTCCATAGATATAGACTCTAAATTTTAAGATGTCTTTATCCATCTTGAATCTCCTGCCAGGAAATGCATTTAGAGTAGACCTTATTGCCTTGTCCAGCTTTGAATCTTCACTCTTTCTCTTTTTAATAATCTCCTCAAGTTCAAAAGAACACAGCATCTCTAGATGATTAGATGATCCAACCACTGAGAAGTTCAATTCTTTAAGCACACTGGTTCTGAGTTTGTGGAAACTATCAAAGTAGATTTCTTCCTTTCCATGTTTGATCCTGAAAGGGTTCTCCAGCACACAAGGTTGAAAGTTTGGACTTTTACTTCTTCTAATGTTCATTTCCTTGCATGCATTCAAAAGTTCAGCTTCCATTTGTTCAACAGATTGATCATTTTCAGCTTTTGTGGATCTCTCTTGACTTGGCATGGCTTGCACTTCTTCTTCAGGAAGATCATCTTCATAATCAGCTATTTCTTCATCAGAGTACTCCAATAAATGAGCAATGTCAGCATCATCATGCAATGACCTGTCTCCATGTTTCTGATAAAATTCTGCATCTCTTTCAGCTTTGTATGCCAGAACATGTTCCATGACTTTATCAGGTACATTGTCATAACCTTGCATTAGATTGACCATTCTCTCTAAGATGAAGTAGTCAATTCTCCTTAAGACTATCCTCCTTCTGTATGAAAGAATTTCTGTTACATCATGTGAAACCACCTTCATGGTAAAGTCCTTTTGAACTATCACAGACCTTGATGCATCAAACCAGAGGACATACTAGACTACTTCATTGTTGTCATCCAACTTTACCTCAACATTCTTCATTCCTTGAGCTTCTTTTTCCTGAAGATCAAAAGAGTTGTATAACTGTGTTTGGATTGGCTTTCTAAGATTCCTGCCAAGTCCTGTGGCTTTCTCCTTTCCTGAGTACTTAGTCTTTCCTTTCTTTGCTTTAGTAGTCTCCTCAGGTTCAGGTTCTTGTCTAGAGAACCAAGCTCTTGCTAAGGATTTTGTCCTTTTAGGCTTGACTGCTTTCTTGGTTTCATCTTTGACAGCTTCTTCCATGACAGTGTCTTCCTTGACAGTGTCTTCTTTCACAGGGTCTTCCATGACAGTATCTTCCTCTTTGTTGACAGCATCTTTGGCGACAGCATCTTTCTCAGCATTGATACTGTCAATAGCACACCTTAAGATGCTTGCCTTCAAAGCTTCAAATATCTCACTCTCCCCTTTTTCTGTAACACCAGCATCTTGCTTTCCTTGTTCAGGGGCTTCTTGCTTGCTTGAATCCTGGGCTTGATTTTTAGTGTTCCCAGCAGTTGATCCACCTACATCCTTAACAACACCAGAACCTCCACTTCCATCCAATTCACCATCATCAAGAGAATCATCAAATGCACAGCTCTCGCCTTGCTCAGCTCTGTTAGCATTAGCTTTAAAAATTAACTTCTTCACTTTGGTGCTTAGCTTAACATTTCTCCTTGACAGTAGCTTGTGAATATCTTTGACAACGAGAACTCTTTCCTTGTTGATTTTGGATTTGAGGATTACATTTAGCACTTTCATCACTGTCTTTGTCTCCATTCTTGAAGTGCCTTGAAAATCTAAAAATGCATACCTCTTGACACCATCTCTTGAGACTGCTCCATAACAGACACATAATGGATCTAAATACACCTCTGGAAGTCTTTCTTTCATTAGATCCTGAAGTTGCACTTGTAATATCTCATTGAAGGTTGAGTTGTTTGCTTTAATCTTAGCCTTCATCACACTCAGCACCCTCACTTGTAAGTTTTGTAACAACTGCATGGTGATGAACATTGAGATTTCTGTGTTCAAGTACACATCAATTGCCCATCTTCTTTCTTAATTAATCTTCACACATACACTCACAATTATGTCCATCAGAGATGTTGAGACTTGAGTTGGAGTTCAGCTTGGCATCCTCATAGCCTCCTCAATTACTTTGTTGAGTTGCTCATCCTGATTGTGTAGTGTACTCTCAATGTAATCCACCATTATGGTATTTGCCTCTTCCCGATCAATGTCAGT
Source organism: Heracleum sosnowskyi (assembly GCA_030848705.1). NCBI lineage: Eukaryota > Viridiplantae > Streptophyta > Magnoliopsida > Apiales > Apiaceae > Heracleum > Heracleum sosnowskyi. The sequence continues at coordinate 107,892,488 of CM061239.1, forward strand.
TCCTTCACTCCATAATGCTGGTGCATTTCAGTATTCAGGCAATTTCCATTTGCCTTTCCCCAACTTATTCTGCTCCTCCTTTTTCTCTCCACAGCTTTTATAAAGCAGTTTCCTGAGGCTGTGAAGATGGTTCCCTAATTGATACAGGAGGGAGTATTGGCCTCTTTGGTTTTGACTTTTCTTGCAGTTCCTCCAATACTTCTTTGGACATCAATACTGTATCCCCATCAATTTCATATTCAAAAGGATTTCCAGCTTCACTTCCTTGGTATTCTACATGTTTCTCACCCTTTCCTCCTGACTCCCCCTTAGATGCAGACTCCCCCTTACTCCTTGACTCCCCCTTAGATACAGGCTCCCCTTGAGTTGTATCATCAGGTACTTCTTGTGCTGCAACTCCTTTCTCTGGGACAGATTCTGATCTTACACTTTTTCCCCCTTAGGTAAGTTGGCAACATCAATACTGGCAGATAGAACCTGAATAGCTTCCTGAATACTAGAGAAGCTAGAGGCCACCATGGTAGACAGGCTGTCAAGCTTAGTTTCCATTGATAGACACCTGTGCTCTAGGGCTTCCAACTTGAGAGCAGTAGAGGGGCCACCAGTTCTCAACCTTCTTGGAGGGGAAGGAAAAGAATGGGGCTTGGAGGCTGTAGGGGTTCTCACGCTCTCAGGGTTTTTCTGAGTGATCTCATCACTCCTCACAGAAGAACTCTCATGGCCTAGTGCCTGAACATTGTGGGCTCCCTCAAATTCACTCTAGACATGCTCAAGTCCCTCTCCTTTTGCTAGCTCATTTGGATGCCTCTCATTTTTATGCTCACCTCTTTTTTCTTTTAACTCTCTTTTCTTTTGCACACCCTCACTCAACCTAGATGCATGGGTATGAGCAGTACTTACATGCATTGAAATAGATGGTTTAGAATGTACCTTTAAGAACTGAGAAAGTGGCACATCATCATCAGAGACATTCTCAATGAGAACTTCATCATAATTGATAGTAGGTTCCATTGCAGTTTGGACAGCAGGATTGGTTGAGACAGCAACTTTGACTGAGTCCTTGACAGCAGGGTTACCTGTGACAACAACATTTCCAGATTCCTTGACATCATCTGAGGCTGTGATAGCATCTTCCCTAAGGTAAGATGCTCCTTGGAGATTGAACAAGGCACTGGTTGTTTCACTTTCTGGTAGAGATGCACCTTGTTCTTTCTTAGTGTTTGAAGGAGTGGTGTCCATCTCAGTTTGAGAAATGGGTTCTTGTGGACCACTAGATGGGGGCTCATCCATGATTGAAGATGGATGATCAAAACCTGAAGGGTTGGGACTGTCCCCCTCTCTAGGTTGTGGAGAAGAAACAAATGAATGAGTAGGGAAAGAAGAAGGTGAAAGTGGAGAAGAGAATAATGGTTGCTCCATTCCAACCAGTAGTCTTTGTGGAAAACACCTTCACCATGACATCAAGAATCATGCTCCATTCTTTTTTCAAATACTTCCTGTCCATTTCACCAGAAGGGTACCACTTAGTTGTTCCCTCTTCAAGAATGGGTCCTGAATACCCAATTTTCAAGAAAAGCTTCTTCAAGGTCTCATCACTGGCTAGCTCTGTGTAGGTCTTTCCTGGTTCAAGCACAATTCCTAGAGCTCCATTGATGCCTTGAATAGTGAGAGTGTAACTGTGCTCTTTGATTTTGAACTTGATGGTGGTATGGTCTCCATCTCCCCGAGCAACAGCCGACTCCCAGAAGTTTTCAATCCTGTCTAGGTCTAGAACATGAGTTGAAGTAATAGCATAACCAAGATAGGACTTATTCAGGAAAGAAACAAGCCCTTTGAATTCTTCACCAGCATCATTTGTAGATTAGATGCCAGCAAAATTAGTCTGAGAAAGTGATTGTTTGGGTGCCAGTGTTGGTATGAGAGAGAAAATGAATGTGTTGAGTGAGTAGAGAGAGAAATAGAGCACAAATTTGTTTTGCTTTTTGGTTGTTCTATGTCAGGTTTGATATTGTCTGATTAACTGATGTATAAAAGGGTAGTTCAAGCGTTACGCTGAAAAAGGGGTTATTTGGAATCGTGCTTTTTGCCCAGTAACACCACCACGTGGGTTACTCCCTTTATTTTCTGTCAACGTGGAGATTGAATTAACAATTGTAACGGTCCACTACTTTTGACAGTAATCTGTGCGCTGAAACAAGCTGTCAGTGACATTTGGGTGATGACAGTAGGTTTGTCTTGACAGTAACATTGTCGCGAAAAACTTACTGTCATCGTTAAGTACTTCAATGACAGTATCTTTTAAAACTCGTGACAGAATGTTATTCACTGCTGTCAAGAAACTAACTGTCATGAAATTCCGTGGCAGTTCCTTTTCTTGATGACAGTAACATTTGAGGAAAACAGTAACTATCATGAATTTTAATGGATGTTGTCATTAATGTACTTAACTCAATAAACACCAATCACAAATATTCAATTGAGAGCTAGGTATCATGCACAGTAAATGAATCAGATAATCAACACAGAAACAAACAATGTAAAGCAAGAATCAGGAACGACAATAAAATCAGTTTTATTAACAAAATCATTAAAAACAGTACAGATCAAGATTTTATGATTTTATTAACTAAATCTACAAGTTCCAAACGAACTTCTTCTTCAGTGCGTCCTTCTTGCTTAAGGAGATCCTGAAGTTCTTCCTCTTCCTCCTGCCATTTAGCCTCTTCAGTGGCCGTGGCAGCAGCCTCTTGCTTCTCTTCCTCATCAAGCAAATCTTCTAATTCATCAAACAGTTTCTCAACCTCTTCCTTGTGTGGAGAAACACTCTGAATCTTAGGCATGTACTCGATTCCTACTTTATTTTCCATTTAACCTTTTTCTGATAGTGACAACTAATATGACCTAGTGTTCATTTTATAGGCATATTAGTGAAATGGTAAGGTAAACAGTCAACAGTTTGGAATACCCATACAACTACCACATATAGCAATTAAGATTCATGTCCTCCACTAATCCAACAATTAACACACAACAGTCAATCAACGCAAAGTCTTTGACCAAAGATCTCAAACTTTGAGGTTATCCAAGTTAATGACACAAAGTTTTATTACTGACAATACAACTAGCACATAATTCAATTTAGCAAAGTCATAGCAAACATGTTGTCAAAAAGAATAAAAACTTATGTGATAGTAACTTCTCATGACAGTAACTTGGAGGTTACTGTCACAAGCTGCATTCAGAAATTGAAAAATGTAAAACTAGTAAGTTAACATACCAGATTAAGCATTCCCAATTCAATTACCAACCTGTTAAATGTGGCTTCATCCAATGGTTTAGTGAAGATGTCTACAAGTTGCTTTTCTGTTGGGACATAGATCAGTTTCACAGTTCCCCTTTCAACATGCTCTCTAATGAAGTGGTGTCTGATATCAATGTGTTTTGTCCTAGAGTGTTGAACATGATTGTCTGAGATGGCTATGGCACTAGTGTTATCACAGTAGATAGGAATGTTGCTTAACACTAGTCCATAATCCAATAGTTGATTCTACATCCACAGAATTTGTGCACAACAACTTCCAGCTGCAATATATTCAGCTTCTGCAGTTGATGTAGAAACTGAATGTTGCTTCTTGCTAAACCATGACACCAATCTTCCACCAAGAAATTGACAGCTACCTGTTGTGCTTTTTCTGTCAATTCTACATCCAGCATAATCTGAGTCAGAGTACCCAATGAGTTCAAATCCAGTATTTTTAGGATACCAAAGGCCTAGATTAGGAGTGCCCTTTAGATATCTAAAAATCCTTTTGATAGCAACTAAGTGTGACTCCTTTGGATCAGCTTGAAATCTTGCACAGAGACATGTAGCAAACATTATATCTGGTCTGCTAGCAGTTAGATAGAGAAGTGATCCCACCATGCCTCTGTAAGCACTAGAATCCACTTTCTTTCCCTTGGGATCAAGATCCAGATTTGTTGATGTAGAAATAGGAGTCTTGGCAGGTGATGAATCTTCTAAGTTGAACTTTTTGAGAAGTTCCTTGACATATTTGGCTTGACAAATGAAGATTCCATCATCTTTTTGAAGAACTTGTAGACCAAGGAAGAATGACAGTTGTCCCAGCATGCTCATCTCATACTTGTTTCTCATTAGAGATGAGAACTTTTCACACAGCTTCTCATTTGAAGAACCAAAAATAATGTCATCAACATAGATTTTCACCAAAATGATGTCCTTGCCATGATGCTTGTAGAACAGTGTTTTATCTACCACACCTCTTGTAAACTGATTTTCCAATAGAAAGGTGGAAAGTGTATCATACCAAGCTCTGGGAGCTTGTTTCAATCCATACAGTGCTTTGAACAGTTTGTAAACAAAGTTATACATTTCAGCATCTTCAAAGCCAGGTGGTTGTTCAACATACACTTCTTCCTCCAACTCTCCATTTAGAAAGGCACTCTTGACATCTATTTGGAACACCTTGAAGTTACAGTGTGTAGCAAAGACTAAAAAGATCCTTATAGCTTCAAGTCTGGCAACAGGTGCAAATGTTTCATCATAGTCTATTCCTTCCTGTTAACAGTAACCTTTTGCCACTAGCATTGCCTTATTTCTTGTCACCATTCCATTTTCATCCAACTTGTTCCTGAAGACCCACTTTGTCTCAATGACTGATTTCCCTTTTGGTCTTGGAACCAACTTCCATACATTGTTCCTTTCAAACTGGTTTAGTTCTTCTTGCATAGCAATCACCCAGTCAGAATCCAACAATGCTTCATCAATTATCTTCGGTTCCATTTGAGACAGGAAACATGAGAACATGCTGTCAGCAGAGACATTGTTCCTTGTCCTCATCCCAGAAGAAGGATCACCAATGATTAGATCATTAGTGTGGTCCTTATTCCATCTTGTAGTTCTGGGCAAGCTTCTTTGTTGAGCTGGTGGATTGACTTCACTTTGAGGAAATGAGTCTTCACCAGTGCAATTGTCTTCATCATGCTCTTCATTAACTCCAGAGTCACCATCATTTTGAATATTGGTTGATATGGTCTGTGACTGAGCTGGAGTTTGATCAACATTGTTAGCATTGACAACATCTTTCTCAACATCAACAGTTTGAGTAAAGCTGGGTTCTTCATCAACAATTTCTTCTTCTTCCAGGTATCCTTGATTTTCAAATCTAAGGGTCTGCATTTGGCCATCTTCATGCAGTCCTGGAAACTTGGTTTCATCAAATCTGACATTTATACTTTCTTCAATTGTTCTTTGTTCTATGACATAGACTCTGTAAGCAGTCCTTTCTATTCCATATCCCATGAAAATGACTTCATAAGCCTTGGCATCAAACTTTCCTTTCTTTTCAGGGTTGTCCTTCATCATGAAACACTTACTTCCAAATACATGAAAGTATTTGACAGTAGGCTTCTTCTTAGTCAACAGATGGTAATGGGTGCTTCCACGAGTCTTGTTGATTATGGTCCTGTTATGTGTGTAGCAAGATGTGTTGATTGCTTCTGCCCAGAAGTATGTTGGTAATTTAGCATCATGCAACATAGTTCTAGCAGCTTCAATCAAAGTCATGTTCTTCCTTTCTACAACACCATTCTGCTGGGGTGTCCTTGCAGCAGAAAATTGTTGAACAATGCCTTCATCCTTGCAAAAGTTCCCAAGTAAGGCATTTCTGAATTCAGTACCATTATCACTCCTAAGTATTTGAACTTTGGCATTTGGAGTTCTGTCAAGAACCCTTATGTGATCAATGATTAACTGAGCAGCTTCATCTTTTGACTCTAGAAACTTCACCCAAATGTATCTAGAGTAGTCTGTTGGGTTTCGGGGCAACAAACGCAGCGAAAAACAGTCGTAACACAATACAAATTCCGAAACCCTAACCCTAGGATCCGTGTACAAGACATGGCTGATTATGGAGAAACGAAATCATACCTTAAAGAGCTTTAAAGTTTGGAAAGATGGAGGTCCATGTTGTAATCACCACACAGCCCTTGTTCAAGATCTGCGTCGCCAAAGTCGTCCACACGAACGCTCGATCGTCCAACGATCAACGGAGTTCGGTACTAGCCGAAAAACTGCCCCTCTCTCTCTCTCTCTCTCTCTCTCTCTCTCTCTCTCTCTCTCTCTCTCTCTCTCTCTCTCTCTCTCTCTCTAGCCTCTCTTTATGCAGAGCTGCTAGGGTTTTCTTTAATTCGAAATTGCAGAAAAAATCATAGCCTCAATAATACATCATAATGTATTTATATGAGATAGAGGATTGGGCCAAAACCCTAAATCCGTTTTTGGGCTTCTTAAAACCCAATCTGATTTTTGGTTTTAGTATTAAATTCGAAATTCTATTTAATTAAGACCATCTCAATTAAATGACCAATTTCGAAATCAATCAATTAATATTAAATTCGAATTCTGATTTAATTAAGACCAGCTCAATTAAATAACTAATTTCAAATTTAATCATTTAATTTAAATTCATAATTTAAATTAAAACTCCATTCAAAACGTTCTAAGTGTGTGACCCTTTAGGTTATTATTTCGTTGGCAATAATTTTATTCTTAAATAAAATTATAAACAATGAGCGGCATCTAGTAATACATCATTGCTCCCCAAGAAATAATAATAAATGGTGATCCAATTAAACCTTTCGTGACTAATGTTTCCGTGTAATATAATCCCTTTAACCATATATTATAGATTAAACTCGAGGCATGTTATTAGTCATCCTCTTCAACGTTTAATCCAGGTTTCCTTGATCAATGAGTAGACTATTAAAACAAATCAATATTTGAGCATGGCCATGCATTTTCATAGTCTCACTCAATCAAGAGGCCAATAATATCTCTCCTAATAATAGGAGGGTTAAATTCTATATCTATCATTCATATTTCTCATACGACTCATAATATACCCGATGTCCACTTTTATCATCACCCGGTCAAAGGTAACTTTTAATGTAATCAAAGTATATTAATCCTCGTATAGAAATATAATGATCTCAAGTCTAAGGATCATTACACCATTATCACTGTGAGCTATTCTAATGACTTTATTACCATGTAGAATCTCACTGTGGGTCATTCCGGTGCCATGTAGAATATTACATGCACCTATGTTCTTGACTTTAGTATCACTATACCTATGACCAATGAGATGTGGTCATTTAGTCAACGATCATACTAATCTTTATGCATCATAATTGTCCCAATTCATAATGCTTAATTAGGGATATCTTTAGGAATATAAACACTATTTATATAATCTTATTTTTAAGTCACATACTTAAAGATATAGAATACGTGTTCAATATTCCAAGGACATTTATTACTCTAACATTAATATCGCAGTAAATAAAGACATAATAATTGTTGTCGAATAATCAATAGAACATAATCATTATTAAATAGCAAAATAGTGTTTCCCAGAAGTACAATTGTATTGTCTCTAGGGCACTAACACTAACATAGTCATCCACCATAACTAAAGCATATCTTTTCTTGGCCAGAGATGGAACATTTACTGGGCCAAAAAGATCCATGTGAATTAGCTTAAGTGGTTCAGTGTTGGTGTTGACTTGCTTTGACTTGTGCACAAATCTTCTGAGTTTTCCCATTTGACAATCCTCACACAGTCCTTCTTGGCAGAATTCCTGTTGAGGTAGTCCTCTCACCAGTTCCTTCTTCATCAGCATATTCATTGTCATGAAGTTGAAATGGGAGAGCTTCCTGTGCCAAAGCATGCTGTCACCAACAATAGCTTTACTGTAAAAACAGTAAACTTTATCCTTCTTTGTTGAGCTTAGGTATGCAACAAACAGGCTTCCTTTTCTTACTCCCTTCAGTGAAAGGCTTCCATCCTTCTTGTGATAGATGTTACACACATCATATCAAAGTCAACCTTGAATCCTCTGTCACTGAGTAGATTATGCTTTAATCCATCCACAAGAGCAATATCATTTATGACAACATTCCCAAATTCCAAACAGTCATATCCCACTGTGTAACCTTTGTTGTTGTCTCCAAAGGTTATGATTGGGCCAGCTTTCTCCACAAAATGTGATAGCAGGGCTTTATCACCAGTCATGTGTCTTGAGAAACCACTGTCAATGATCCACACAACCTGCTTCTTTTTATTGCCCTGAGTTGTAGAGCTTGATGATTCTTCTTCAGATTTAGCCATGAGGGCTAAGTTCACATATTCTTCTTCCTCTTCCTCATCAGACTCATCCCAACAGCCACCTTCAGCCACATAGGCTCTTCATTGTCCTCTTTTGTACTGTCCACTTGACCCTCTGTCCATTTTCTGATTTTGCTTTGGCCTTCTACATTCAATAGCAAAATGACCAAGCTCATTGCAGTTGTAGCATCTGAATTTAGACCTATCCACCATTCCAGTTTTGTATCCTCCTCTTATAGCATTGTCAGTAGTCTTGGAGGAGTTCCCTTTGCTGAACCTTGATGTCTGACCCTGAGGCTTGTATGGCTTGTTTCTTCTGAATTTTATATTTTTAAACTTCTTTTCCATATAAGCCATGGTTGGATTATCCATCTTCTTCATCTCTTCTATAGAGTAGAACTCCTCATCTTCAACATCATCCAATTGCAGCACTACTTTCTCCTCTTCATCCACCACCTCTTCAATCTTCAAGGAAGACACTTGAGTTGGATGAATGATTTGAACTGCTTCACTTGGCATAGTGATCTTTGGCTCATGAGCTACAAGAGCACCAGACATGTTGGCCATCTTTCCTTTTGATCAACTTTGTATAGCTCTCTTTCGAAAGAGTTCTAGCTCATATGACTTGAGCACACCATACAGTGTTTCAAGAGAAACACTTTTCAAGTCTCTTCCTTCTCTAATTGTAGTGACCTTGTACTCAAGATGCTCAGGAAGTGTGAGTAAGAACTTAATGTTGAGTTCCTTCTTCTCATAGAACTTGCCATGAATCTGGAGTTCTGTGATAAGTTTACTAAATCTCTCAAACATTTGAGTAAGTTCTTCACTGGGCTTTACCATGAAGGCTTCATACTGGGAGATAATAATCTGTCTTTGGTTCTCCCTGACCTCTTCACTTCCTTCGCATAACAGCTCGATTTTGTTCCATATTTCCTTGGCTGATGAACATCCAATGACATTCCCACACATGGCTTTATCCAAAGTGAGATAGTCAAGCAGAATGAGTTGCAAGTAGTCATCCAGAACAATCTTTTCCTTTTCCGGCTCTAAGAAATTGGATGGCTTCTTGGGAACCCAGTGTGCTGGAATAACAACACCATCAACGGTCGAGGCTGCAATTTCTTTCTGTGGAATAAAGGGACCATTCTCGAGGATTCCAACGTACAGTGGATTCGCAACTTTGATAAACAGTGAGATTTTTCTTTTCCAAACATTGTAGTTCTCTTTATCAAAAGCTAGGATCTTGATACTACTCGACTTCTGTATACTCGTCATGATCTCAGATTTGTATATCAATCTGTCGCTCTGATACCAATTGTTGGTCCTTGAGTATTGCAGAAGGGGGGTTGAATGCAATACTGATAAAATTCAATCTTTGCTTCAACAACTAAAACTAAGATTAAATCCTATCAGTAGAAGAAATGCAATCACAAGTAGTTTTCTCACAAAATAAATATTTTATTTATCTTGCGAAAGTGTTGCTACAACCTTGAGAGAAATATGTTTTTCACGAGCTTCGGTTTCTCGAGTGATACATCGAATGAAGTGAGAGATAGTCTAAGTAAACTAATCCTATCTCTATCATCACGGGTTTGTGAAGCTGTTGTCATTTTCATGTGGAAGCTTCTTACAATTTGCCTACCCGTGTGTCTTACCTAAATTGCTATACAAACAAGTTTATCATTACTGGAAAAAGCAATCTAGATACATTCTATATTTAGCTAACACAATTCAGTAGATGTTGATTTGTCATACTCTTGAATTGGTGAGCTTTGTCATGTGATCTCTCAAGCTTCTGTCATAGTCTTGTAGACCTGATGCAATGTTGGGATACTGCAGCACGCCTGTTTCTTGAACATCCAAACTGTCACATGTTTGACTGGGTAGATCCCCAATTCAAAGTTTATCCCTCTGAGACAGTATCCTGATCTTCAAGCTTGCTGTCACAAGAATGTGCTTTTGGTGACAGTAAGAAATCCCCGCAATAGATTCTGTCAGGAGTTCCAAACTTGTTGTCAGGAGATTAGAGAGTTGCTGTTTCAAGGCTTCCACCAATGTTGCTGTCAGAGAAAATATGATGTTTTGACTTGCAACATACTGTCTTCTTATAACCTTACTGTCAGTGAGATGACAGTAACATTTATTTTTTTGTTGTCATCCTGATATACTCCCTGAGGCTTGAACAAACTAATGAACTTCTTCCAAGATTTATAAACAAGTTTATTACAACAATTGAAATGGCTACAAGAACATACTCTGGCTGTGACAATATGTTCTACTTAATAAAATTAAGTATTACAAAACATAAAGTTAAGTTGTCTTCTAAGCTATCACCCATAAATCCTAACATTTCCTATAGTAGGGCATATTCTCCATAAGATATCTTCTCAGAGTGTCTGCTGCTTTATCCTTCTCAGTAGATATGAATTCAGTGGATCTCAGATACTTCTCAACTGATATTAGATAGTTGTTTGGATAATCTTTCAGTTTGTCCTCTGTCAGATAGCAGATTCTGAACAAGTCATTTTTCATGAATCTCACCATAGGAGGATCTTCATATATCTCTGGACTGACCTTCATTAAGATCTCCTTAACATGCTCACGGAGCAGTTCATTTAACTTTGTAGTTCTCTGGATCTTAATGAGCATCACCTGCAATTCAGTGTAAATTCTTTGTTCGAAAAACTTTGTGGAGATCACAAATGTACCTCTGTCCATGAAACAGATTATAATGTTCCAGGCACCATTTGCTTTGACTCAAGCCTTCAGGTAGATAAGAGATTATCTCAATGCAGTGAAATAAGTCTGATCTTCTAGATTTGCACTTCTGATGTCCTGAATGATCACTTCCACAACAGCATTGTCGTTGACTTCTAATCTGTCTTCAACTCCGCAAAATGTCTTGTAAGCCATCTCCCAGTCCTTTTTTTGTTTCTGTGCCAAATCTATCATCTTTTTCTTCCTTATTTCATTGTACATTTTAAACCTTTTCAGCTTCTCGCTTCTTTGAATTGCTTGGTGAGTATCTTTTTCAGCTTGCATGGCTTCTGTTTCTGCTTTCTCAGCTTTCAATCTTTCCAAGGCAGCTTATTGTTCCATTGATAGAGGATTTGCTTCTTCCATATTATCATCCAAGATTGGATGTTCAATTGGCTCTGGATAATATGGTTCATGCTCTTCCATTGGTTGGTGCTCATGCATGAATTCAAATTCCTCTTCAACTTCCTCTTCTTCTACAAGATTTTTAATCCAATACTGTCTCACTGGAATAGCTGTTGTTTCCTTTCCTTTCTCCCCCTTAGTGGAGTAATCCTCCGTGAAGTTGTCCTCAGCATAGTGGGTTGAAGGTCCAGGTTGTTGATTTTCTCATCATATTCCACAGAAGCAATCTTTTGGTCAATGTCATTGAGTCTTGAGTTGGTAGTCTGCTCGATTCTGTCCAATCTTTTGTTGAGGCTAGACTCCACTCTTGACAACGTATTCATAGCATCTTTGACCCTTGCTTGACCATCCCGGATAACCAGAATGTCCTCAGATAAAGCTTCTTGACCTTGTTGAAGAACATGCACTTCATTCACAAATCCATCTCTTAGGTCTTTGACGTCTGCTCTCAACTCGACCAGTTCTTCTATATCTTCCTTCTTCAGGGAGTCCACTTCCTGCTTTGTACCCGTTATAGTGCCAGATGCACTGTTTACAGCTCTGTAGGTTCTTCGGGAATCAGCTGCAGCCAAGTCAATCTTTGATTGTAATGAATTTAAAGAGCCATCAACTTGACTGGAGGAGACCCCTTGGGCAAAAGAAGGTCTGAGAGGGACTTTGAATAATGGATTTCCCTCTCTATCATGAACTGTCATCTCCTTGAGAGTGGATTGAACTTGTATTTCTCTCTCTGTTGGCGGTAGCAAATCATCGATATTTGGTAGGGTTTGGGTGTCACTCCTCACGTTTGTCTCTAGGTGTTCACTCAACGTTTCTGATGGTGTTTCACTCATTTTACCTTTCCCACTCAGGCCAGGTGAGAATGTTTTTGTTTCACTCATTCCCGTCTTACTTTTTGTACCTGCAACAGTTGTTGATCATCTTTCGATGATGTATCCTTAACAGGATCTAGAGTTTGAATCCCTAGGGGGTTAGAATCAGGCTCTATTAATAGCAGAGATCCTGAAATTTCCTCTAAAGTCTATGAAGACTTTTCCTCAGTTAACTCCTCAATTGAAATTGATTCATCGTCACCGAGTTGCCGATCTGCACCTACGTCAGACCCTGTACCCGTAGGATCTAGATATGTTCCATCTGGGGAGCTAGGTAATGATCCTTTGGATTTTGCATTTGGGTCAGAACCTTCTCTCGACGTCTGTGAAGAGTCTTGGTCCACTAAAGAACCTTCAACCAATAGTCCTAACCGTAATATGGTCGGAGAACTAGTTGCTTCCGTCAATTCTTCCTTGTTTGATTGGGCAAGGGGTTCAGATATAGCTTTGGTAAGAGTTGCCCAATCAGCATCAGAAAAATCAGTAAAGGGCTCTTTGGATGTTTGAAATGAAGTATCAATAGTTGCCTCAATTTCTATTCTTCTCCTTTTAGAGGAAGGCATAGTTGTTGTTGAAGGGCGTATCTCCTTATGTGTTGCTGCTGAGGCACTATCTCCCTCTACACTCACGGATGTTTGAATGTTTGGTATAGTAGGGGTAGGAGCTTCGGTAATTGTTTCATTTGGCTCGTCCAAAGGCTCTGTGACCGTGGTTAGAGGTTGTTGGTTTTCAACCTCTTGGTCAGGAATGGTCACTGAGGGCTCTAGATCAATATCCATTGGTTCAGGTTGAGGAGCAATTACAGGTTCAGGAATTATACCTTGATTTACATGTTCCCCTGGGGGTAGAAGTGGTAGGGGTACCGTTCTAAGATAGTCTGTGAGAACAGTAGGCACCCCTGGAAGATGATTCTTCTTTATCAAAGCCGTTATTGGATTGCTTTTCATCTTCATACAGTCCATTGTCTCCTTATCAGCAAAGATGTCACTTTCCTCATCTGTTAACACATCATTCTGAATTAACTGTAGGAACCTTGGATAGAAACAAAGCACATCATCTATGCCTGTTCTTTCTTCCAAAGGTCCCATGCACAGAATGATTTGTTCAATCACAAGTCTTCCTATGTTAATATGCCTATTATTAGCAATAGCAAACCCTAGTTTCTGAAGAAGCAAAGGAATACCATGCAGATTTGTCAGCTTAGCAATAAAAACATGGATTAGAGTGTGAAAGAAGAAATTCCATGGCTTGGTTAGGTAATGCTTTAGAAACTCTCCCACAAAGAAGTTAGGTTGTTGACTTCTAATGAGAGTGAAGAAAGCATATATCTCCTCAGTCGTGGGATCCGGAACAAGATTTTCTGTTGGAAAATGTAAAATTCTATTCAAATCATGTTCCATCACCCTTACCCCTGGAAAAACAAAACTGAAGGACAAGATGTTGTTTTCAGATGTGTTAGTGGCTGTAGTGTACAGTGCAGTCAATTGATCAACACAAAGGACTGCAGGAGTACTTAATGCATAAGCCACCAATGAGTGTGTGTTCAAAAATTGTGCCCATGCACGAAACTGAAGGTTCGCAATGGATTGCACATTTTGAAACGAGACATGGTTGGTTTTGGTATTAATAAATTCTTCGGCCATTATATTTTCAAAAATTCCAGAAAATTAGAATTAAAACCAAAACTTTCTTAATTAATTATTTCTAATTAATTAATCTTAAAAATAACCTTGTTCCTAAATTCACAAACTCGAACAATTCAAATCAAGAACCCTAAATTGTTAAACTTCGAATTTTCACTTAAAACTCAAAGAAACCAACTGTTTAACAATTAATTTCTAAAGATGAACAGTGTTAACAATAATCAAGATCCAAAATTGTCACTTTCGATTGTTTTCTTGTAAAATCGAGATCAAAAAGTCAACCTAATCACAAACACACAGTAGTTTCACTGTAAAATGAATTTACTGTGGTAAATAATCGATTTTCACGGTTAAAAACTAGAGAATCTGTCGAGGTTTGAGTTCTTGTTCGTGTATATATTTTTAAGTATATATATATAACAATTCTTAGATCTGAGAATAATGAAAAAAAACGTCTAAGGGGCTGTTAAATACTCACAGAATTACAGGGGTATTTTTGTCATTTCACTTTCGATAGTTTTTTTAAAATGTACTATCGATAGTTTTTCTGAGGGGCATAAAAGTCCAATCACACTTCGATAGTTTTTTTGAAAAACTATCGAAGTTGATAAAATATGAATTTGAACAGACTTCTATGAAAAACTATCGAAGATTTTTAAAGATTTAAAACTAAAAACTATCGAGAATTGTATTGTCTGAAAACCATCGAGAATTTCAAATATTAAAGAACTAAATTCTTTCGATAGATTTCATTTCCTATTTCAAAAACCATCGAGATATTGCTTCGATAGTTTTTCTTTTCTTTAACAAAAACCATCAAAAATTCCTTTCGATACTTTTTGTTTAATACTTAGAAAACCATCGAAATATCTTTTTCGATAGATTTTGTTGCACAGTTCATTTTCAAACCTGTTCTTGTTTAAAAAACTGAACCTTCCCTCTTTTTTCTGTCAAACCTTGAATTTATCTCAGATCAACAATTTTTCACCAAAAATTCACAGCCAACAAAAAAACTCACAATTTTCTTAGAATAAAATAGACTAAATATCATTAACTGATATAAACCAATTAAAATCTAATAAATTATGCTGCATTATTTTACAATGTTCAAAACAAAGTAAAATAATTCGAATTAAATAAATGCTCAAATATTTAGAACAAACATTAGCACTTAAATAATTTCAGAATTATTAACTAATTAAATGCCAGAAGATATATCATCCATAAATATGACATAAAATTAGTACGATAATTCTAACTTACGAGAATTGCTCCTGAAAATAAATTCACAAGTCCTGAGGATATAGAAATTCTTAAACTCATGTATTTACTAGGACTATCTTGTAGTTACTGACTTCTAATTAAAATCAATTAGAAAGATTTAACATCCCAAGTTCACCAACCAGCTTAGAAAAAGTGGATTCATCAAGCGGTTTAGTAAAGATGTCTGCAATTTGTTCCTCTGTGGGTACAAAGTGTAACTCCACAGTTCCATTCATGACATGCTCTCGGATAAAATGATACCTGATATCGATGTGCTTGGTCCTCGAGTGTTGCACTGGGTTGTTGGAGATTGCTATGGCACTTGTATTGTCGCAGAATATTGGAATCTTAGTCAACAAAAGTCCATAGTCACGGAGTTGGTTTCTCATCCACAAGATTTGAGCACAACAGCTACCATCAGCTATGTATTCAGCTTCAGTTGTTGATGTGGATACTGAGTGTTGCTTCTTGCTATACCAAGAAACTAACCTTCTTCCAAGAAACTGACAGCTTCCTGAAGTATTCTTCCGATCAATCTTACAACCTGCAAAATCTGAGTCTGTATATCCAATAAGATCAAATCATATATCTTTAGGGTACCATATTCCAAGATTTGGGGTTCCCTTAAGATATCTAAATATTCGTTTAACAACTACTAGATGAGATTCTTTGGGATCAGACTAAAACCTAGCACACAAGCATGTTGCAAACATTATATCTAGTCTACTTGCAGTGAGATATAGTAAGGAGCCTATCATACCTCTGTAGCTTGTGATGTCAACCTTCTTACCAGTTTCATCCTTATCAAGCTTAGTGGCAGTTGGCATTGGAATCTTTGTTGTAGATGAGTCTTCCATTTGATACTTCTTCAGAAGATCCTTGATGTACTTGGACTGGCAAATGAATATTCCATCTTGCCTTTGATACACTTGTAGTCCAAGAAAGAATGAGTAAAATTTAAGTTAGTCTTAACCTGTTTGACTTTCATGTTTTCTGTGGATTTATCATTTACAGTATTAGTGTTACTAGATGCATTCATTAACTTAAAATAAGCATGCATGATATTGTATGTACACAGTAAGCACTCTTTCTTACCACAGGGTTCATGAAGATCAGGCATGTCAGACATGTTATGCATTCCAGAAGTAACAACAGTTTCTACTTTAACCTTTTTACATGCATGTGTAAGGTGTCCAGCAGAATTACAGTTAGTGCACAACTACCTAGATGCAATGGGAGAAGATGAAACAATATTTTGATTAATAACACTTTCTTTCCCATTCCATTTCTTTTTAACCTTACTAACTTTATTGCCTATTTCAGTTTTAGGTAATTCAGTTTTTACTGACTTCCTAGGCAACTTAGTTTTTATCTCTTCTTCCTTCATTAAATCCTTCTCAAGAAATTCTTGTCTAACGAATAAGTCATCCTCATTAAAAGGTGCTGAAATAGGCTTAACAAAAACTGGACAGTCGACATTCTTAAGAATGTGTGGAGTATTATCCTTAACAGCTGAAGGTGTCACAGGAAATTCCAATATCTTCTTTCCAGTTCTCTTGCTGTAGTCAAATCCTATAGCAGTTTTATTCCCTAAGGTCTGAGTATCAATTATTTCCTTAGCAATTAGGGCGGAGTTCTCATATACTTTCAGTTTCAACTCTAAGTCTAAAATCTGCTTCCTGAGGATTGTCTCTATCTCTTCATTACACTTGACCTTGTTTTCTAAGTACTCATTTCTCTGTTTCAGATCTTCTAATGTGACAACTACAAGCTCTAGTTCTCCATTATTAGATTATAGGTTTTTAATCTTAAGAACTAGTTTAGCATTTTCCATTTCAGATGCTAGCATGTTTGTGTGTACATTAAACAATTCTACACTTAGATCTTGCACAGTTTTCTTGTACTCAGAATTAGACATGTCAATTGTAGTTAAGATAGGTACATGAGATGATTGTGGTGATTCCTCTGAAGAGTTGGCCATTAAGGCAAGATTTAAATACTCTTCCTCTTCATCTGAATCAGTATCATCCCAGCTTTTTCCCTCTGCAATATAAGCTTTTCCTTTCTGCTTTCCAGATATTACCTCCAGTTGCTGTTTTAGCTTGGCATTTTCTCTTTTCAGCTCATCATAAGAATCCTTCTTCTCATAGACACCTTTCTTGTCTCTTGATTGACGAGGCTTCTGGCATTCAGTGGTAAAATGCCCTAACTCATTGCAATTGTAGCATCTTGATTTGCTTCTATCAATCATGCCTGTCTTGTAGCCTCCCTTAAAGCCAGAGCCTGAAGAATACTTGTTCTTCTGAAATCTGTTTGTTGAGCCCTTGAACTTGTACTTAGGGTTTCTCTTGAAACGAATGTGGCTAAACTTTGCAGCTAAGTACGCCATGGTTTTGTCTTCTATTTGCTCAAGTTCTTCTAGGGTGTAGTAATCACTTTCATCAGCACCCAGATTTGCAGAATCCATTTCAGCCTCTATTATCACTTCCTTTCCAGCTCTAGGGGTTTGAACCTGAATATCAGAAGTTGCTGGTTCATTCACTACAAGTGCAGCTGATCTTGCGAGTGCAGTATTTTTGTTGTCCACTGTCCCTGGTCCGTAGATTATCACTCTTTGTTCTTGCTTCATCTCATAAGTTTTAAGCTTGCCATAGATCATTTCCAATGACATCTTAGTAAAATCTATTCTTTCTCTTATGGATGAGGACTTGTGTTCTACATGATGGGGAAGTGTCACCATGAACTTCATGTTCGTCTCTCTCAGAGGATAGGTCTTCCCTTTCATAGATAATTCATTTAATAGCTTAGTATACTTCTCAAAGACCTGAGTTATACTTTCTCCGGGAAGTGACCTAAATGATTCATACTGAGATGTCAGGATATCCAATATGTTTTCCTGCACGTCTTCAGTACCTTCCATTATAAGATTTATGGTATCCCACATTTGTTTCCCGCTTATACAGTTCATAATCTGATAACTCATTTCCTTGTCTGCGGAATCGGTTAATATCAGCATTAGGCCTGTATCCAATCGAATCAGTTCCTTATCTGTCTCTATGTACTCAGACAGTTCCTTTGGGGTTGAGCCTTGAGGAACCCTGGTACCTTCAGGAGTTGTCATTTCGCTCACTGGTTTCATTGGTACAAACAGTCCGTTCTCTAAAATGCCAATATACAACGGATTAGATGCTTTGATAAATAACAACATCTTCATCTTCCACAGACCAAAATCATCTCTAGTAAAGGGGGGAACTTTGATACCAGCAGTTGTCTTTGGAGCACTCATGGTTTCTGAAAATTTCAAACTATTTAAGATTCAAAAAATTCCAATAAAATGAAAATTTTGAAAATTAAAAAATTTGCTACAAATTTTCAATCATTGTTTGATTTTGGTCTCATTCATCGGATCTGATTTGTGCGTCAATCAAGAAGCTCTAATACCAATTGTTAGGTCCAAAGTATCGTAGAAGGGGGGTTGAATACGATACTCACAAATTATTCAATTTCGTTCGCGGATAATTATTTCTGTTCTAGTCTAAAATCAAATATACCAAATCAAAACACGAGTTAGGGAATATATCGTTTTATAAATATAAACCACGAAGGGTGCTACAATTCTAATCCGTAGGATTAGCTTCAATGAGTTCAGGTTACACAAAATCAATACAATGATAGAATTCAAAGCGCTATTAATTTCTCTGTCAATTTCAAGCTCAAAACTCTCTCTTCGTAAATGATGTTCTGTGAAAATCCTTAACTGAAGAAGACACTATCTTCACTCTCCAATTGTAGTCTTGAAAACTATCGAAGTCTTTTTGGAAGAATCCTGGCCGTCCAAGTTTTCTATCAACCTGACAAAGAGTACAAAACTTCACCTGCTCCTTATTTAAAAAAACTATCGAATGAACTAATTTTCTTTCCTTCGATAGATTTTAATAAAATTTATCGAATGGAAAACTAGTTACTTTTCAAAGTTATTCGATGGTTTTTCATTCAAATCTCCTTGATCATTTTCGATAGTTTTTCTTAAAAGAAAACTATCGAAGTCTTCTAATTAAATTTTGATCCTTGAAGGTTCTCTCTTTTTGCAGCAAGCATATTGTACTTCCAATTAACCTAAACATACCTTATAATATTCTTTTCACTTCCAGGATGTTTCAGGTTTGACATAAATCAATTTCTTCTGAGACGATAAACATCTTGATATGTTTAGTGCTGACAACTAGTGCAACTGGTCTGGTTCACAGATGACTAACACTTGATCAATACCTCTATGTCTTCAATACAATGTTGTTGATAAGTCCTTTGTCGTTCTGGTTGCTTCAATAAAATCACTGAAATCCTCTGGTACTAACTCTTTATCATTCAAATACTTCTGTAGTCTTGAAAGTCTTGTTTCTTTATTTGTCACTGAGGCTTGAACATATTAATGAACTTCTTTCCGTGACCTGTTTACAGACTTCAAGAATACATACCATATTTTGATTTTTTGAGTTTACCTTTTCTTCTTTACTTATGGATTCTTGTGCTTCTGTTAATATTATAGTTTGTCTTGTTCTTTGTTGAGTTGTAGTTATCTCTGTTACATATTATGTTACAATATGCTTTACAGATACGAAAAGTTATGTATAAAATACCCATAAGTTTGTGTGATATGGGTTCAATAACTCATATTTTTTTGTGTTATGCTATGAAATGACTCGTGATAAAATTGAATAAGATAAATCAACTAAAATTTTGTTCCTCATATCATACATTGAGTTTAAAACAATTTATGGGAAAATACATGTATATCCTTTGATATTGAAGAATTAGATATATGCTCGCATGTGTTATTTTTTACAAAAATGTATGCTTCTTTTATGTGGATTCGATCTTATAACTTTTTTATGAATTTATACGTAAATACAATACTCATATTTAAATTTGATTTTATTTTAAAATTTTCATTATTTTGGATGCCTTCCTCAAACTATTTTATATTTTAAAATCAAACGAATTATTCATTTCAAAAATTAATAAAATGACTCATAACTAACTAATTAAAATGACTTAAATAAAGTAAATCATCCAATCCTTTTTTCTCCTATTATAAATATATTAATATATATAAAAGATAGAGGAGTACTTTACACAAATTTAAATAATTTAAAAATATAAATTAGCAGACCACTTATTATAAAATAATAATTTATGTATTATAGTGTAATATAAGTATACAATTAAAATCATAACTAAAAAATTGTTAATAAGTCTCAATGATCAAAATACCAAATATTTTTATATCACCGCAACATATAGAATAACAAACACAATATTGTAGTTCTAGTGGGGGCCAAATTTATACTCAATTTTAATATTCATAAATTTATACTCAATTTTAATAATATTTACTACATATATGTTCACCCTAGCAAACATATATGTGTATGATTCACAACATATGTGCCTTTATGTTCAAGTGGTATGAAAATGTACAAGTTAAAGATATAACCTAAGTTCAATTTAGCTACTTAATTATTTTTATATATTTTGAAGTTGAATAGAATGTTTCCTATCAAATGACACTTACATACTTTGCGTAAATTTCAAAAAAATATGTGATTCTGTAATCTAACGATATAGAGATATTTCAGTTAATAGATAAATTACCCAAGTTCAATTTCTACAAACAACACTTTTTAATAAATAATAAATATAGGGGCAAGTTAGTCATTTCAAATCATGAACAAAATTTCTCTTGATTAAATTGTCTCACAAATTGCTATTATATAATCAATAGATAGATATAATAGCAGATACCAAATATTCATCTACTCATGCGACACACACACATATAAATGCGTATGACAGTGAACACATGTGACTGAGTAGTCTGGTGGTAGGAAGATGTGTAAATTAGTGTATAGACCCAAGTTCAATTTTTCTCAACAACATTTAGAGAAAAAAAAGTGTACACACAAAGAGAATTTAGATATTTCAAATTGAATAAAATATCTCACCAATTTAGGTTGAGTAAAATGTGTCATGAATCATTGTCCTAGGATATAATAAAATAGATATATAATAATAGATACCAAACATTCCTCTACTCACGCGACACATACACACATATGATGTGTGTGATTGAAAACACATATGATTAAGTGGTGTGGTGGTAAGAAGAGGTGCAAATCATTGCATAGACCCGAGTTCAATACCTTTCACCAACATTTTTTTTAAATTAGTAAACACGAGGGCAATTAAGACATTTCAAGTGCATTTAAAATATCTCACCAATTTAGATGGAATAAAATGTCTCATGAAAAATAGCCCCATGCTGGGCTATTAATAATATAACTAGCGTAACAGCCCGTGCAAGGTACGGGCCAGCATAAAACGTCAATAATTTTTTTGCGAGGAGATCGATTTATTAACGTGAGGTTTGTGTAATCGTAAGTTTGATAGTGTAAGATGAGAAGTGTGAGTTGTTCAGAGTAGTAAGAAATTTTGTTGGCGAATAATGTAACTACTTTGAATGACGAACGTACCCCTGTTAGGTTTTGAGACTTGTTCATATATTAATTAAATAATTTCTCGCTGAATTTGTTCATATATCGAAATAAATTTATAATTAAAAATACATTAGATGATAATATTTTCAATTTATCATAAATTTGTAATATTGCGTACCGTTTTCATGAATCAAATACTTGTAAATTTGATTAGATTTCGTAATATTCAACTAATATCTATATGATAAAAGGCACATGATTATTTTTATCGATGTAAGAATGATTAGACAACATGAATGACTTGTGCATATATATAATTTCCAAACAGCTATTTTCTGGTTTCATCTTTTTTTTCCATTCATATAGAGTGGGTCCATGTTATAATGACGTAAGTAAATGTTTCTACTCAATCATCATAAATAATTGAAATCCTAAATTTTAAAAATTCATATATAACTCAGATTGAATTATCTTATATATATTTCTCAAAATTCATGTATTTTGCTCAGTTATATAATTTTATAAATATATGGTACAAATTAATGAATTCTGAATCAAATACAATCTATACTAAACTATAATAAACAAAATGGGGTATTATTTACCATTTGGTTCACAACTCATATTGGTTATCTTTTTCAATCACAATCGATACTGATAGGTCTTTGAAGTCAAATTGACTGGAACATCTAGATATATTACTAAAAGTTATGTTACATAGAAGTTTAAAGTTTGAATCCCATCAACAACATATTAAAATAAACATTTATTACAAATATGTTAAAATTAACATTTACTCTGGGCGACTGATCCGGGAGAACAACTCAAAAATTAAAAATATAAATAAAGGTAAAATACGTGAACCACTAGTTACTATATTTAATTTGATTATAATAATTTAAATAAAAAAGTAAAATAATACAAAAAATAACTCGTGCTTTGCACGTGTTATAAACAAATATATACTGATAAATATATCATTTTAAAGACTATTTTTTTTTAAAGTAATGTAAATGTGATAACTTTATAAATGTCCAGGGATTATTCATCTATTTAAAAGTGAAAAATGACCATGATTTTGACCTGAAGACTTATACGAGGTTATACCGTTTTTTCAATACAAATATTGAATGACATTTTTGTAATAATAAACTCAACCTTCTCATATACAAAAAATAAACTTTACTTGTATTTTATTGTGTATTAGCTTCAGTGTTGTAATTCGACAATTTCCTCAAAGCCCACAACCCCTATTTAGAATTTCATTTATCAAAATGATTTTAATGATATTACGCATCCATTTAATATATTATTTAAAATTCTATTATTATTAAAGACTTATACTTTTTTTTAACATCATTCAATAATTTTTTACATATAATTTGAATTTTTATTGTTAAAACTTATAGTCTAACTGGTCGTCATTAATAGTTAGACAATTTTATAATGCTTATGATCGAGAAAAATCTTATCTTATTTTCATCTATTGCATATTAATCATGTTGTTTTTTTATTTAAAACATAGATCCTGTTTTTGAGTTATCGTCGTTTTGGAATCAATTCAATTGTATCTTCTACATTTTCAAATATTTATCTTTTTAATCGAATTATACATTTACCACCCCTCAAAGTCTAAATGTTTGATCAATAAAACATTTCTAATTTAACTCAAATATTTGATATTTTATATACTTAAAAATCATGATATATAGTTCATATTTGATGTAGTTATATATTATGTATGATTTTATAGATAGAATTTATAAATTTTTATTTAAATAGTATAATACATTTATATTTATATATACAAAGAGAAAAATGAAAATGAAAATATTTTTGCATAATAATATAATAGTGGTTATGCTTTGGACTTCTTAGAAGGAGGTTGGAGATTCCATTCTCTACATTATCAAATATTAATATATTTTTGCATAATAATATAACAGTGGTATTTTTGTTATTTTTCAAAAAATAGGGGTAAAATTGTAATTTCACAAGCATTAAAGTGACACTTTTTGCCCTTGTGTTGACATATAATATATAGTAATGATAGATTTTACTTATATTTGTTTTTGTCATAGTTATTTTTATTAAAGTAAAATTTTAAAATAATTAAATTCATTGATATTAAGTAAGTAATTGATATATATATATATATATATATATATATATATATATATATATATATTTTATAATAGACCCTTCAAATAAATAGGCCCTTTATATTATAATAGGTTTTTCCAAAATTAAGCTCAATAGATGTGTTTAAAATAAAATAGTCATATATGATTTAATTAGAATATGTATGTGAAAAAATTTGACCTATCAAAATAAGTTGATCACTAGAATGTGTTTATATTTATGTGTAATGAGTAAACTCAAGTATATAGAATTAAATTCGTATAATAAGTAGGCTGAAGTGTATTGATATAGATTTTACTGTACCGACCAACTAACAAACTTTTAATGTTCCGGTCGAAATTGAAACCTTACTGGCATCTGATTCAGAAGTGGCATTAAGAGAAAGTTTGGTCGATTCACCCTTACACCCAAGAGAATTGGAATCACAACTTTTAGAACATTTAAGTATATATTAAAAACTTGATATCTTAAATATGATTTGGTCGATCACACTCTTATTAAGAATTTTAAATAAGTAACGATCGATGAGATGTGTTAACTAAAATTTTGTTATGTGATTGATGTAAAACAAAATAATTAATTTTGACTGACTTTAAAATTATTAAAAAAATTTGATTGACCAACTTTAATGACAAATGCGGGTATAAATAAAAATAAAAAAAATGATTTTGATGCAGACGGCCAAGCGGGCAAAAATTCCTTGTAACTAATAACTAACGTTTGAAAGAAAAACACTTTAAAATGAACTATTACGTCCAAAAGCTCTTATTCACTGAGATTTACCCCAACTTAAGAATTTAACTTGTAGTAACATAATAAATCTGTGCGTAACACATGCACATCACCATTGCCTATTATTAGAAAAAGCACAGTTGATTGTTGATTGTTGCTTTATTAATTTATTCTTCAGTTGAGGCAGCTTTGGAGGTTAGCAATGGTCAGATGCTTATTAAAGAGGCGATCTAAGCCAGCCTCCATGAATCTCTGCCTTGGGGATACATCATCGCAGGCCGTAGCTCCAATTATCATACAATCTGTAACACTCGTAAATATTTAATAATTGTTGTACGTTATTATGTTTTAGTTAATAATAATATATCGATATTTTATCGCTTTATTTACAAATCAGATAGATTTATTAAAATTTAAGAATAAATATATTCTAGTTTTTTAGGATTTACTAATTTCTTTTCTGGGCTGAATCATTTTGGACCTAATTTGTTTATAAGCCCAAAACTTATGGGCCTTAGGGTCCATTTGGACAATATAACAGTCCAGTAACATAAACTAGAGTCGGCAAACAGAAAATCCTTATCTTCATTTTCATTTTTTTTTGTCTGCCGAGTAAAAGAAATGGGGGAAAGGGGAGAAAAAGACTAGGGTTCTTCAAATTCAGAGAGGGTATGCATTTTTGTGTTCTAAAATCTTAATGTTGTCTATAATTACTTAAATTCGTTTTCAATTACTGATTTTGTGAAGTGGTATTAGAAATTAGGGTTAGTATTTTGTGATTTGGGGGTTTTAGTTTTGGGTTTTATTTTGAATGATTCTTGGTCTGGTTAATGTGTATTGGGTGTTATAATTGTATGGGACTTTGTATTGTGGGGAAAAGTGATGTTCAGGTATGTTGGGGCCGCCACCGCGGTGGTAGCAGTGACCGGCGGTGGTGGTGGGTCGTCGGGAAAACGAAGCCAGTGAGGGAGATATGTTGTTTCGGTGAGACAGAAAAAAAAGGGAAGAGGGGAGAAAGAGAGATCGTGACAGAGAGAGATGGAAGGGGGAGAGAGAGAGAGAGAGAGAGAGAGAGAGAGAGAGAGAGAGAGAGAGAGAGAGGGGAGAGAGAGGGATGTTCGAGAGAGAGAGAGATGCGAGAGAGAAAGAGGGGGAGATAGAGAGAGATAGGGAGAGAGATGTGCGAGAAAGAGAGAGGTGGAGAGATTGAGAGAAAGAGAGAGGGGAAAGAGAGAGATGAGAGAAAATGGGGAGAGAGAGGGCGGTGCGCGGTGGAGTGCGGCGGTGCGTGGGCCCCACGCGCGGTACGCCACGTGGGCCAGTGCATGTGTGCCACGTGGCGCAGTGCGGGAGTGCCACGTGTCTGTGTGTGTGGTGTTATGTGTGATGTGTTGTATTGATATGATTGGTTAGAGTTAATTAACTAATTAATAAAAAAAAAATCTGAATAAAAAGAGGGGATAAAAATAGAATAATATTTAGTAATAATGTAGAATTAGATTTGTTTTAAAAAGAGGTTTAGTTATTTAAATTGGATTAAAATTAGAGTTTGTTTTGAAATTAGAGATTAGAATAGGAAATAAATTCGTTTTATTAGTATTAAAGAGTGGATTAAATTGTGAATAATAGTTATTAAAATAGATTATTTTAGAAACGAAAAAGTGATCATTTATAGAAACTTTTAGAGTCGATTCGGATTTTAGGATCGAGAATTAGAGACTATTAATCCGTATCAGTGATTAATTTATGATTTATTTGGGGTAAAAGAGACGTTTTATTTTTGAATAAATAGGGAT
Source organism: Heracleum sosnowskyi (assembly GCA_030848705.1). Classification (NCBI taxonomy): domain Eukaryota; kingdom Viridiplantae; phylum Streptophyta; class Magnoliopsida; order Apiales; family Apiaceae; genus Heracleum; species Heracleum sosnowskyi. Next base: position 107,918,778 of record CM061239.1, read on the forward strand.
AAAAAGAGATTATTTTAGAAACGTTAAAATAGAATAACGTTTCTGCAATTCGGGTAATTGATTTAATTTGAGTAAAATAGGATTATTTAATTAAGAATTTCTGAGAAACTTTCCCGTTTATTATTTTAGAAATATTCGAGGAATATTGGGATTTATTAGGGATTAATTAAGACGTAAATCTGTCCCGAGGTTTTATTTATTTAAATTAGTTTTAAATTGGAGAAAGGTCGTATAGGGTTCCCAGCAGGTTTCATATTTAAGGGAAAAATGTGTAGTACTCATTCGAGAAAAATATCGTCCTATTTGATTTAATTATTGTTATTTGATTTTTATTCTGACTTGGATTATTTATCACAATTTGCTTACGTACTGTGATTTAATTATCACAATTTCCTATCTAATTATTCATACTTCATTCTCATAACGTTTCCGGAGGAAAATCTTTTCTTCAACTGGTCAACGTGGGAGTGGCCCACGGATTTTTCTTTCTGATCAACACGAGATATAAACTCGTGGTATCAAGAGAGGAATATATCTATTTTGGCACGATAGTTGCCGGGTTGACTTTACAACCCACTAATTGCTAGCAAAACAAAATTGTGATACTTGAGACATAGTAGTGATCGTGCTATGGGGTATCACGGGTGTACGGTACTTGAGACACGGTAGTTGATCGCGCCGTGGGGTATCGTAAAAGGAGACAAGATCAGTATCTTCTACTCTCAAATTCCGAATGTGATTGTTTTGAGACAAATGATTTGGTCAGTATTGGACATCGAGTCCGTCAGTATAAATTATTACCTTTTGAGTTTTGCTGACATGGTTCTTCTTTTACCTCAATAGTAGTGTTAATAAGAGAGAGCCAGTCAGTGGAATTTGCTGAGCACATAGTTGCTCACTCTTGTTGTTAAACTATATTTTTCAGTTAAAGAGAAAAGAGGCGAATCGTCCCGGTACAGAGATAAAGGGAAGGAGAAAATGCAGCACGGCACCAACTTGGAGTAGCAGCGCTGTTTCAGAGATAAAGTCAGGAAGGCTACGCTAGAAAGCAATATCTACTCAATAAACTTTCTGTATTCAGTGGCTTGGTGTGTATTCAATAAATAGCGGTGTAATAAATTGGAGATAGAACGATGCCTGGACTTGTGGGCTGGAATCACTACGTGTTGTATGTATTACTCTAGTATGTATTATATTTTGAGTTATAATGATATTATGGATCGTGGCGACCCGAGTCCTCTGATAGGGGGATTTGGGGGCGTTACACAATCCACTCCCATGGCCCGTAACTCAGTAGTGGCCTGAAACGAAACAATATATGATAAATTAGTTAGTAAAAATATCGAAATCTAAATTTATTAATATTTGCAAATTTTATTCGATCAAGGAATTTATGGAATAAGTTGAAGAACTAACCTCGATGCCATTCATCCTAGGCATTTCCAAATCCATAACTATAAGATCGAAATTTCCCTCTCCAGTTTCATACATAGCTACCGCTTCTACTCCATCTTTAGCTGACGAAACTTTAAGCCCAAGTATACTCAAAAGTTTTGTGTTGAGCATTCTGACTACTGAACAATCGTCAACAACAAGAGCTGTTTCAATTCTCCTAGCAATCATTGAACTTCCAACTTCAGTAGCCATATCAATAATCTGTTGGTAAAAGAAAAAAGAGAGCAGATTGATAGCTTCGATTATGACAATAACGATGGAGGATTTTCGGTTTTATAGGCTTGGAGATGACGTTTTGGATATTTTTAGATTGCGAGTTAAGGAAATCCAATCCAAATGCATGAATTCTTAAGATGTTTGGATAGTGCAGATATTACCGAAGATTTAATATCTCTTACGTGCACTTATATCTTTTAACGTATAAAAATATCAATATTTGTAACTGATTTTGGTAGATAAAGAAAACAAAAGTAGTAAAAATATTGAGCACAAGGTGAATCCAAATCTTTTGATTTTAGAAATCCACAATCCTTCAAATAAAGAGGCCATTTATATTAGAACTAGCTTTATAACCTGTGTGAGGCACGGGTATGATCTAAATTTATATTGTGTTGGACTTTTTACACGTTTAAAAAATAAATTATTTGTCATTTCAGATTTTTCTTTTTTTTGATTTCGATTTGTAATAGGACCTACCCATGTTCATAAAAAAAATGTAAAATGGAAGAATTTTGAATTTTTGAATTTTGCACTAGTCATGATTAATTATGGACGTTCATTGGTTTGGAAGAGAGAGTTAATGGATTAAGAAGAAATTGAGTTGATTTGCATCAGTTGCCTTAATTTTATATGTTGTGTCTATAATATACACGCTAGTAGCTGTCTTTTTCATTAATTTCATCAAATACGTGAGAGTCAGCTACATTGTTCAGCATATGTTTTTTGGTTTTGACGTAAATAAGGTGTAACGAAGGACCAAAGTATTTACACGACAAGTGTATATAGATGTTGGGCATGAACACATGACCATACGCTTAATCCGATAATCATGGTTACAAACGATGAACCAAAGTTGTTAATTTAGAAAATGTCTTAAAAATTTGTTTTTGAGATCAATTTGGTAATTGTTGTCCACTGACTATATTGGTTGTGTGTTACTTTTCGTTTCAAGCGATTTATTGTTTTTTTCTCGAACCTGCCTCATCATTGGGGGCAGGAACTGACGATGTAGATGTTGAGTTTATGTGCATTATAGTGTATATGTCATGTCCATCTTGATTGTATGAGGTAATTTATACTTCGAATAATTCTTGTATACAATGTTGTTGACAATTTGAGGAATATCCTCAGTGATTTTTTCTTATGTGTTGATAGGTGTTTATTAGTTTAATCATCATGTTCAAAATATTATTGAGTGTAGTATATTATTTCCTTTGAGTGTTAATGCAACTATATAATAGTAATACCTGACCGAATTAAAATATGATTCTTCCAATTGGGACACCTACAAATCTCTCAACTTTCTTCTTGAAAAGAGTGAAAGTTGTTATTTAAGCATTTTTCATGCCTACAGTTGTCCTACTTAAAGTACGTATGTAGTTCAGGCGGTATGTCGAATATAATGTTTGTACTTTGTTCCATTTTCACTTAATTTTTGAATACCTAATTTATTTAGGTCATCCGACATGCACTCCGGCTGATATCTGAAGTGTCTTTTTCTTTCTTTTCATACAATAACATAATACTCTTATTAGCATCAACCGATCAAAGTTGCACTTTGATCCTCAACTTCATTTAGTTAATTAAAAAATTAGTTAATTTCAGTAACCAAAAGCATGGACATACTCTAAATTTGCAAATTTTATTAGAATTTTTGAAATTTTTTATTGTTTTGCATGTTAAAAGTTTGATAATGAGTTATTCGAATGTTGACAAAAGTATGTATGTGTTCTCATCAGTTAATTTGTTGAAGTGTTACAATTTAAGTAAATTTTTGTTTTTATCTGTTTATGTGCAAATTTAGACCCATTTTTGTTATAAATATAATATTAAAAGTTTGATAGACGATACATTCGAAAACTAAAAGTACAACATGATTGATAATTTTTTAATATTTCTGGAGTTTAATATAATTATAGATATTAATTATCTAATCATTTAAGTTGTAATAGAAATATAATTGTAAATTCCTATATTTAATAACAATGGAGTAATAAATATAGATGTATTAATGATGATCAATGAATTAGATGTATTTAATATATGCATTAATTATAGAATTATTATTATTATATAATAAGTAGGGGTAATATAGTAATTTCACACCGATTTATTTGTCTCAGGCTAGTTGCTCCATTATATATATACTAGCGTAACAGCCCGTGCAAGGCACGGGCCTGTATAAAAACATCAATAATTTTTTTGCGAGGAGGTCGATTTATTAACGTGAGGTTTGTGTAATCGTAACTTTGATAGTGTAAGATGAGAAGTGTGAGTTGTGCAGAGTAGTAAGAAATTTTGTTGGCGAATAATGTAACTATTTTGAATGACGAACGTACCCCTATCAGGTTTTGAGACTTGTTCATATATTAATTTAATAATTTTTCGCTGAATTTGTTCATATATCGAAATAATTTTATAATTAAAAATACATTAGATGATAATATTTGCAATTTATCGTAAATTTGTAATATTGCGTACCGTTTTCATAAAATCAAATACTTGTAAATTTGATTAGATTTCGTAATATTCAACTAAGATCTATATGATAAAAGACACATGATTATTTTTATCGATGTAAGAATGATTAGACAACATTAATGACTTGTGCATATATATAATTTCCAAACAACTATTGAAAGGCATATGTTTTAGCCTATTTGTTTACATCGAGGAATTAACTCAACATTAAACAAGTCTGTAATAAGTAAGTAGTAATTCAAATTGTCACAGGAATCTCAGAAGATTATATATGTCAAAGAATTAAGATTAAAGTCATCTACAGACTTGAAGTGAGTCTACATTGAAAGAAGCTCAATTTATTGATCAAGCCTCAATGAAGTATTCAAGCTCAGTGGATTTATTAAAGTGACGGAGATTTCAAGTGGTGACAGAAAAAGATACTGATTACGGAGTTCTTGAATAAGAAGGAAGTGAATCACTGCTTAAAGTCAAATAGATAAAGAACAAACATTGTCGTTAGTCACTCATGAACCAGACAGTGCATCGAGTGTCAACGTACTATTGTGTTTGTTAATTATCTAAGTTTTAAGTGATTCTGGAATTGTTTAAGAAGTCAACCAATTCTATTTATTCTCTTATAAATAATTAATATTATTAAGTATATTATTTATTAATTTAATTCTGTTAAGAATTAATTTAATACATAATTTATTTAATTAATTATTTAAATTAGAATGAAAATGAACTAGGAAGACTTAGGATTGAACTAGGAAGACTCAGTTTATTAAACTAGGAAGACTCACAAGTGAGTCTTCCCGAAAGTCTTCCTAGGCCAAACCCTAGTTTTCCCGAGAGTCTTCCTAAGCCATTCCTTGTCTTCCCGAGAGTCTTCCAAGAGTAAAAACATTGTTTTTCTGCTTGTCTTCCTAGTGTAAAATCAGAACTGTCAAGTGGATTTTGCACGTGGGTTACATGTTAGAAAAGCAAAGATATATTAAGTGAAGGCAGTGGATTGTATTAGAAGAATTCAATACACAGAAGACATCAACTGAAGAACAAAGACACAGAACATTAACTTTTCATTCTACTGTCTTTATTTCATTAAAACAGCAAAGCCATTAATTCTGCCAGTGAATTAATTCTTGATTTGTTCTTAACATTAAATCCATAAGAATCATTTCACTTATACTGCTTTAGCTTTCTAGCGGATCATAATCCCTAGATTTTATATCGAACTACTTTTTAGTATTCGATCCTTTTTATTACAAAAATAGATAAATTCATGTCGAATTTATTCTAGATTTGTTTTATCAAGTTCTTTGTAATCAGTGATCAAAATTGTAACACCCCTCAAGTTTAATAGAGTTTCTATTTAACTTGAATATTGTTTCAGTTTTTATTCCGCATTAATTTGTTCTAAATTGTTTTATCTTCAAAGAACAAATTTCGATAAAACGGTATAGTTTGTATTCAACCCCCCTTCTACAAACATATCAGGACCTAACAATTGGCATCAGAGCCTTTTGATTGATATACAAATCAAAGATCCAATTGTTTTGAGATTTTTCTTAAACTCTGAATTTTTATTATTCCTAAAAATCTCAAAAGATGTCTACTACACAGAAAGTGGGTGCAGTCAAAATCCCAATGTTCAGCAAGGAGCATTATCCTATGTGGAAGAAGAAAATGCTCCTATTTCTTAAAGTTGCTAATCCTAAATACTTTGATGTGCTGAAGAATGGTCCCAAAGTCCCTATGATTATTGAGGGAGAACTTATAGAGAATCAGATTGTTACTAGGGCTGCTAGGATGTACCCTAAGGATCCCAAGGACTACACTCCTGATGAAAAAGAGGATGTTACCTTGGATGCCTATCTACAGTTGATCCTTGTTGATTGTCTTGATCCTATCATGCATAATCATGTCCTAAACTGTGATACTGCCAAACACATTTGGAAAACTATAGAGATAATCAATGAGGGGACAGAGGAAGTTAGAGAGAATAAGCTGTAAATTCTCACCTCTCAATATGAGCATTTCAGATCAAACCCTGGTGAAGGTATCTCTGAGGTTTTTGAGAGATACAACAAATTAATCAATGATCTGAATCTCAATGAGAAGCGCTATACTATCAAGGAAATTAACAAGAAGTTCCTACTTACACTTCCACGTCATTTGGAGCACAGAATATCTGCCATTAGAGAAGCAAGAGATCTGGGAGAGATTGCTTTGGAAAGACTGTATGGTGTTCTGAAGACCTATGAGCTGGAGCAGATTCAACAGGATGAGTTATATGGAACTGGGAGGATAGTTAGTACTTCTACTGCACTGGCTGCTGAAGTCCCACAGAAACTGGAAGTGAAGGCTGTTCAACCTTCCAGTTCTCACATGAATGTTATTGATGCTGAATATGGATTAACATCCATTGATCAATCTGGTGGTGACTTCTATTCTTTAGAGGAACTTGATCAGCTGGAGGATGGTGATTTGGCTTTGATAGTCAGGAAGTTTGGGAAGTTCAGATTCAAGAGGAATCCCAATCTTAAGTTCAGGCCCAGATTTCAGAGAGGTGGATCTTCCTCTTCAAGTAGCACAAGGGGTGGCTACAAAACTGGAACTGTGGATAGGAGCACAATCAGATGCTACAATTGCAATGAGTTGGGTCACTTTGCTACTAAATGTAGAAAGCCAAAGCAAGTGACAAGAAACACATTTGATTCTAGCAAGAAGAACAAGATTGGGAAAGCCTATGTTGCTGAAGGTAAGAGTTGGGATGACACTGACAGTAATGAAGAAGCAGGTGAGATTGGGAACCTTGCTTTAGTGGCTAAAGAGGCAAGCACTTCATCTGCATACATGTCAGAGGTAAAGTTCACTGACACTGAAATGATTCGTCATCTTAGTGGTACTATTTCTTGTGCACGCACTGAAAATGATAGAATAATTCTTTTGAACACAGCTCTTGAACAGGAGATAAAAGAATTAAAACTAGTGCATGTTAATCAGGATGAACTTACTGAAAAAATAGCATTTCTTGAAAATAGGGTTAAATGTTATATTCAACGGGAACCATTCTTAAAGAAAAGAATAGTGAGCTTAATACTAAAGCCAATGCTTACTATAATTCTTGTAAGACTGCTAAAGATATTTTCAACCAACAAGCTATTGGTAATCATGTTAGTATAGGTTATGGTTATAATGAAGCTGTTGGATTGCTAGGCATTAATTCCCCTTGTAGAGTCAGTACTGAAGGAAGGGGTATTCCATATGTGCTTAAGGGTATTGAAACACCCTTCTGTAAGGAGTCCGAGGCAGATCCTCTGAATGAATACTCTATCATCATTGCTGAGGAGATTCGTGAAGAAGATATTGCTTTGGAAGTTGAACAGTCCAAAAAGTGTATATCTGATATTCCAGTCAAAGTTGCTACAACTAAAAAGACTAAATCAGATATCCATAAGTTGGATCAAAACAACTGTAGAAATAACATGCATGTTGTAAATTCTTCTCATAAAGCATGTGGTGTGGTTAATTGCATGTCTTGTGCTTTCAATGTTATGTATGCTTATTTTAATAGTAAGCATGTATCTAGTGATAAGACTGCTCCACGTCAACATGTTAATAACAAGAAGCATGTTAAAGCTAAGACTACTAGTCCTCCTAAGACTAGAGTGGATTCATTTATCCCTAAGCCTACTCATAAATGTGTTAAGGTTGGCTATAAATGGAAACGCTCTTTTGTGAAAGAGGTTGAAGTAGTTGTAGTTAAAAAGGTTGTTTTGCCTGACAAAGGCCAGTTCTTTAAGTATGCCGGACCCAATCAAGTTTGGGTTCCGAGGAAGGACTAATCAATTTGATATTGCAGGGAGTTAAACAGGTAAACCGTGTTATGTGGATTCTTGACAGTGGCTGTTCAAGGCATATGACCGGAGATAGAGCCCTGCTATCAGATTTGGTTGAGAAAGTTGGCCCAGTAGTTACCTTTGGAGATAACAGCAAGGGTATTACGAAAGGATATGGCTGTTTGAGGTATGGAAATGTTATCATTGAAGATGTATCATTTGTGGAAGGTCTGAAGTTCAATCTTCTCAGCATCAGTCATTTCTGTGACAGAGGATATGTTGTTTCCTTTGAAAGAGAGAAGTGTCAGATCCTTCACAAGAATAATGGAAAGCCTGCTCTTCAAGGAGTAAGGAAAGGTGACTTGTTCATAGCTGATCTGCACTCTGGATCCAAAGATGAAGTTAATTGTTTTTATGCTAAAGCTTCATCAGATGAGAGTTGGCTATGGCACAAGAAGATGTCTCACCTTAACTTCAAAACCATGAACTCTTTAGTTAAGAGGGAATTGGTTAGAGGTTTGCCTCAGATGGAATTTACACAGGAAGGACTGTGTGAGGCATGTCAGAAAGGAAAGTCAAAGAAAGCTTCTCACAAGGGCACTGACACATCATCAATAACTGAACCACTTCAGCTGCTGCACATGGATTTGTTTGGTCCAGTTAATGTGATGTCCATGTCAAAGAAGCAATATGCACTTGTGATTGTTGATGACTTTTCAAAATATACATGGGTTTTATTCCTACATTCCAAGGATGAGACCCCACACCTGGTGATTGACCATGTAAAGTTGATTGAGATGGATTCTAGATTCCCTGTTAGAGCCATAAGGTCAGATAATGGTACTGAATTCAAGAATGCAATTCTAAATGACTTTTGTGCTGATAAAGGAATAACAAGACAGTATTCTGCCCCTAGAACTCCTCAACAAAATGGAGTAGTGGAAAGAAAGAATCGTATATTGATTGAAGCTGCTAGGACTATGTTAAGTGAGTCCAAACTTCCAACGTACTTTTGGGCTGAAGCAGCAAATACAGCTTGTTATACTCAGAATCGAACGTTAATCAACAAGGACTTAATGAAGACTCCTTATGAGATCATGAACAACAAGAAACCAACTGTCAAGTACTTTCATGTATTTGGAGCAAAATGCTTTGTGCTTATAGATGACAATGTGAAACGTGGCAAGTTTGATGCAAAGGCATAAGAAGCTATTTTTGTTGGTTATTCCAGAAGATCTTACAGAGTCTATTTGGTTGGCAGTCACACAGTAAAGGAAAGTGTCAATGTTACTTTTGATGACACTAAGTTCCCTAATATCCAAAAAGAAGACTCATCTGAAAAGCTGAAGTTTGATAACTTGCCAGACTCAGAATCAGATGATGTAGCCCCACCTGAAGTTATTGCTGGTAATGATAATAACAATGATGATAATGATCATGGTGATGGTGGTGGAAACACTGGTAACAATGGAGATACCACCAACACTGGAGAAGAATCATCAAGGCAATCAAGCAACAACTCAGGGGGAGCAAATGAAGGATCATCTAGTCACTTACAACATCAAAGTGAATTTCAAGGCGAATCATCAAGATCAAATCTTCCAAGACAGACTATATGGAATAGAGCTCATCCTTTTGAGCTGATCATTGGTGATCCAGGTGTTGGAGTTAAAACTAGAAGTGCAACTCAGAATGAATGTCATTATTCAGCATTTCTATCTGAAATGGAGCCAAAGAAAACTGAGGAAGCACTGACTGATCCAGATTGGGTGATTGCTATGCAAGATGAACTCAATCAGTTTGAACAACAGCAAGTCTGAAAGCTGGTACCCAGGCCAAAGAACATGAAAGTAGTTAGTAAAAGATGGGTATACAGGAACAAGCTAGATGAGGATGGCATTGTTACAAGGAACAAGGCAAGACTGGTTGCACAAGGGTATTCTCAAGCTGAAGGCATTGATTATGATGAAACCTATGCACCAGTGGCTAGACTTGAGGCCATCAGGATGTTCTTAGCATTTGCAGCTTACTCCAATTTTAAAGTCTATCAAATGGATGTTAAGAGTGCATTCCTGAATGGTGAGCTTGATGAAGAAGTTTATGTGGAACAACCCCCTGGCTTTGAAAATTAGGAGATGCTGGACTTTGTGTACTTTCTCTTCAAGGCTATCTATGGTCTCAAACAAGCCCCAAGAAAATGGTATGACACTCTCTCTGGTTTTCTTTTAGAAAATGGTTTTGTTAGAGGTATCATAGACAAAACTCTTTTTTCAAAGAAACACAAAAATGATATGATATTAGTCCAAGTCTATGTGGATGACATCATATTTGGGTCTACTAATGATGATCTCTGTAAGAGATTTGCTAAGCTAATGCAGAGTAAGTTTGAAATGAGTATGATGGGTGAGCTGAAGTTCTTTCTTGGATTGCAAGTAAGTCAAAGGTCAAATGGTATATTTATTTGTCAATCCAAGTATCTCAAAGAACTCCTCAAGAAGTATCACATGGAGGATTCAGCATCAGCAAGGACTCCATCTTCAACAGCCATCAAACTTGGAGCTTCTGACAATTCTATCAAGGTGGATGTTACAAGCTACAGAGGTATGATTGGCTCCTTACTCTATCTTACTGCTAGTTGACCAGATATTATGTATGCTACATGCTTGTGTGCAAGGTTCCAAGTGGACCCTAGAGATGTACATCTCGTTGCTGTTAAAAGAATCTTGAGATATCTTAAGGGTACACCTAATTTAGGTATCTGGTACCCTAAAGATTCTGGTTTTAACCTTGTTGGATATACAGATTCTGATTATGCAGGTAGTGTTGTGGATAGAAAGAGTACCTCTGGGAGTTGTCAATTCCTAGGAGGTAGATTGATTTCCTGGTATAGCAAGAAAAAGCAAACAGTTTCCAATTCAACAGCAGAAGCTGAATATATTGCTGCTGGAAGCTGTTGTGCTCAGATTTTATGGATTAGGAATCAATTAAAGGACTATGGCTTTGCATTAGACAAAATTCCCATTTTGTGTGATAATACAAGTGCCATAGCAATCTCCAACAACCCTGTGCAGCACTCGAGAACAAAGCACATTGATATCAGGTATCATTTTATCAGAGAGCATGTCATGAATGGAACTGTGGAGTTACACTTTGTACCCACAGAAGAACAGACTGCAGATATATTCACTAAATCTGTTGAGGAATCCACATTTATCAAGTTAGTTGGTAAATTGGGTATGTTAAACAGTCTTAGTGATTAACAATATCTCTGTCATGTTTGTTCTTTCAAAAAGTCATTTTCTCTTGTCATTTTACTGATATTTATTGCATATTCTCATTTAATATTACTTGCTTATAGATTTAAATAGCTCTGAATATTTTATTTTCTTTAAAAATATTTTTCTCATATTTGTTAAGTGGAGAAATGTATTTTTATTGAAAATATATTTATTTAGAATTATTTAGGTGTTTTTCAGATTGTAAATATTGTTGTTTAAATTATTCTGCAAGTTTATATTATTTAGATTTATTTAGAATTTGTTTATAGAATTTTATATTATTCTGCATATTTTTCTAGAATTTATGGAATTTTCTGTGAATTTTTCTAGATTTTTATAAATATTTCATGCATTTTTATAAATTCTATGCATTTTTCTGTAATTATTCTAATTAAATTCGAAGTTTATTCTAAGTCTTCCCAGTTTAATACTAGGAAGACTACCGGGTAAACTAAGTTTTTCTTTTTTATTATTATTATTATTTTTATTTTTATTTTTATTTTTATTCTAAGTTTTCCTAAGTCTTCCCAGTTTTATACTAGGAAGACTACCGGCAAGAAAAGGAATATTTTTTATTATCATTTGCATTTTCTTTTTTTAAAAAAAAATTAATTTTAAGTCTTTTCCTAAGTCTTCCCAGTTTTTGAACTAGGAAGACTACCGGGAAGACTTAAAAATTAATTATTTTTGTTTTCTGATTTTCTTTTATTTGTTTTTCCGAAAACTTTCTAATTTGAACTAGGAAGACTACCGGGAAGACTATCCTAAGTCTTCCCGATTGTCTTCCCAGTTCAAATTTAAAAAAAAAACCGTTCATTTCTTTTCTTTTTCAGTTATTTGTTTTGTCTCTTATATATATATACATACATTACTTACGCATTTTCTATTCGTGCCTTTTCAGTTTTTCTTGCTTTCTGTTTTATAAACCCCCCTTCGAATCCATTCATTTCTGCAGAAAAGCTTTGATTCTATTCTTGATTGCTCAAGTTTTTACTTAGCAAAGCATTTAGTTCTCTCAAAATCACACAAATAAGTCGAATTGCTGTCCATTTTATTTTAAGAACCATTCGACTTTGGTGTTCTTGCCTTTGCTAAGTAATTCTTTTTGTGTGTGATCTAAGTTGTTTGTGTGAGTTTAACTGTGTGTGTGTTCTTGAGATTCAATTGCCCTTTCATTTTTGCATTTCAAAAGTTTTAGTTCGAATTTTAGGATCAAAATTTTTAAATTAGTTAATTTAAGTAAAATTTTTAATTTTGTGGGTTTTAATTAATTTTAATTAATTCTAAAAATCCCTAAAATTTTAATTTTATTTTAAATTGATTAAAATTTGTTTTATTTAAAATGGATCCTAATTTTGAACTTGTTTTAAATAATTATGTTGGGTATTTTGATCCGTCTAAATGCAAGGTGGAACGTTTTAGACCTTGGATTCAATTTTTAAATAGCGAGACTTGTGTCAGTCATGCTATTTGTGCCAATGCACTTCTTAAAATTGATCTGTTAAGGTTTTTGTGTTCAAGTGCTGTTATTGCTGAAGATTCTAAATCTTTTTCTTTCAATATTTTAAACCAGCAATATACAGTCACTTTTGAGTTATTCTGTGATGTGTTGCATTTTCCAAAGGAAAGGTTTGATCACTTACCCTCTGATGATGAGTTATCACAGTTCTTTGTGAATATTCATTATCAGGGTCCCTTTCAAATGGTTAAATTGTCCAAAAGCTTTGTTGTTAGGGAATGTGATCTGTTCTTTGATACTATAGCAAGAGTTTTTGGTAACTGCACAAAAACAAATTTTCATTGCATTACCAGTCTTAATCAATATATTGTTTATGCTATAGTATTTGGTCGTAGATTGAATTTTGCTGAGATTCTGTGGAACCTAATGTTGAACATGCTTGCTTACTCTAGGAGAGATTCTGATAATGGTGTGAAAGTAAAGTGTTGGTACCCTCGCTTTCTCACTTTTATCATTAATCATCTTCTCACTGCTGAGCATGTAGAACTGTTTCGGGAAGCTAGATTTGAAACCTCTCCAACCACAGACACCAAATTCTACACCAGACTTGATGTCTCATCCAAATTCCTCACCATACATGTTCTTGTTTCACCATTGATGAGTCAATTCATTAATCTTCCTATCTTTGGTGAACAAGTTCCTCAACCACATCCAGTTCCACTACAGGTAGTTATTCCTAACTCTGGTTCTTCTTCTGGTACTTCAATTGAAACCCAAGTGGTTGTTAGGGCTGACCCAGAGGTTGTAGAACCGCAAACTCTGACCCAGGTCATAGGCCAAACAGAGAGTCAAACACTCCTGATACACAACATGAGCCAAATATTCATACCAGTTCAAGAAGTGTTAGTGATATAGCTACAATGAGTGCTCCCACAGCTCTGTCTCCACCCTTAAAGAAAAGAAAAACCTATAGGGAGACAACTGTAAGCCCATCTGTATCCTCTCAACAGGATATGGACATTGATATGGCCACTAAACAGTCTCTGGAGACATCCTCTCAACAGGGTGGATCTATTGAAGTTCACCATTGGGCCATGGCATCTTGTACTGAGTCAAGCACTCTCCCATTACTCACAATGGGAGAAGATAACCAAATAGATGACACTCAGGACACTATGCAAGGAGAGCACTTAGATTTTGATTTTGAAACAGTGCCTACCATTGTTACGGTAGAAGTGCCTTCACAGGCATCTGAGGGAAAATCTGATTCTTTGCCACCTATAATAGAATCATTTTCTCCCCTCCCAGAGGGAACATCTCTGGCTCCCTTAAGGGATTTTCCACTCGCAGTTTTTACTGGAGAAAGTGGAAGGCAACCTAATGAATCCAACACTGAAGCAATTCAGTTTCAAATTCAATCTGATTTGGATTTCATTGGGGATTGGGAATTGCGAACTCCCATTGCACCACCACTGACCTCTCCTGAAGGGGCTAGGGTGATTTTTCATGCAGGTACATCTTCTGAAAATCTAGAAAGACAGTTAGTGGTGAGAGATATGAGTCAAACACCGAGTGATACACAAGGACGTGAGTTGAGTGAAACACCACTGAGAGCAATTGAAGTGAGTGCACACACTGACACACACACTGCTTTGTTGAACCAGCTAGCTGATCTACAAAGGAAGTTACAAGAAACCCATGCTGAGAATAATCTTCTGAAAGCACGAGTGGTTGCACAATCTACCACCTCTGTATCAAATCAGCTGGGTACTGTGAAAGATGACCTGGAAGGATTAAAGAATACTCTACTCCCAAAGCTGAATTCCATCCAGCAATCCCAAGTACTAGTGGCTTCGGACATTTCTGAATTAACAACGTCAAATGCTCAGATTTCAGAAAGTGTCAAGGAGATTGCTGCCATCTACAAAGGTGGACTTTATTCTGCAAACAGCTGATGAAAATCAAACGTTTAATGAAGAAAGGATTTCAAGGATAGAAGGAGGAATGAAGCATCTGAATGAAGGTATGAAGCACTTGTATAATATGATAAAGGAATCACATCAACCTACTGAAGAGCAAAGAACATTCTTTGAGGGAGATGATGATGATGATGATGAGGGTAAGGATGATGAAGGAGGAGATGGAGGAAATAGAGATGATCAAGGAGATATAAGGGGAAGAGATGAGGTGAATCCTGAAGCTACTAAAGTAAAATCTGTAGAGGATTCCTCAACTAAGGGGGAGAATGTGGAGAAACAAGGAGGAGATCAGGCCGGAGGCTCAAACAAGGACAAAGGGAAGCAGAAGTTAACTTTTTCTGATGCTGACTATTATCAAGGTGAACAGGGTGATTTTGACTATGTAGAATCTGAAGAAGCCCCTGAAGATATCTTTGGTAATGTGGAGGTTGAAGAAGAAGCTGATTATGCTGACTGGGAAGAAGAGTCAAATGTTGATCCTGTCTTTGAAGCTGAGTTAGTGAGACAGAAGGCTGATCTGAAAAGAAGAGAGGAGGAGAATGTAAAGGTATCTGACATCATTTCTAAGCATCTTGTCATTCAAAAAGCTGAATAACAAGAAAAGCAAAGGCTTCACAATCTGAAGGTCAGTGAGAGAAAATTGTATGTGAGGCTGAAGCAAGGAGAAGAATGGGACAAGGCTAGAGAGATGTTTGCACATCAAGAAGGAACTAACAATGATGCAAAGTTTCTTGGGATGTTGGAAAGATACAAGAAGGTCAATCCAGACAACTCAGTATATATGAAAGCTCTTCATGCAGAGATTTCAAGGATCACAACTGGATATGACAGAGTTAGAGAGGAGTTAAAGATCTATGTTTACACTCATAATGAGGGAACTTTCTTAGTGTCTCTCAATCTTCTGGAAAGCAGAACTCTCTCTGAACTATGGGTCTTCATGTGAAAAGTAAAAAGAACTTCTCCATTAGCTGAGCTGCTGCATGATCAGCTAAGAGACTTTGCAATGAAAGCTAGTCCACAAGTGGTGGAAGTGCCTTATGAAGTAAAATTTTTTAAAGGAAGGGCACTTCAGACTTGTGGTGTGGATCCAATCTCTCTGAAAGATTTTCCTGCCAAGCATCTTGTCTACTTGGAGAACATGTTGAGGACTTCAGGATTTGCTACTCAAGAGAAGACAAAAGTTGCTGATTTGATTCAAGACTATTGCATAGCAAATATCAAAAGATATCATCAAATGAAGAATAGGCTGAAGAAAGTCACAACTCAACCTGTCAGACCTAGTGGCATTACTTCTGAATCTGATCGTGTTCTGGACAAGGATTTGATTGAAGCACTTGAAGAAGGAGAGATGATTGAGTCTGAAATTTGAAGAAGCTCTGTTTGTAAATATTAAATGTTTAGAGCTTAGGTGATTCAAGATAGGATAAATGTATTCATATGTTCAGTCTAGAGGAACATCTATCTTGTACTTACCTGTAATGTTTGAATCTGGATAATGTTAAATGAAATCCAGAACTTTGTGTTATTATTTACTTAGCTTTTAATGTCTTATTTCTACTTGTTTAGTTAGTTGAGTTATCCTCTAGGTATTTGTTTGTTATTCTCTAACAAACAAATAGGGGGAGATTGAAAGGCATATGTTTTAGCCTATTTTTTTACATCGAGGAATTAACTCAACATTAAACAAGTCTATAATAAGTAAGTAGTAATTCAAATTGTCACAGGAATCTCAGAAGATTATATCTGTCAAAGAATGAAGATTAAAGTCATCTACAGACTTGAAGTGAGTCTACATTGAAAGAAGCTCAATTTATTGATCAAGCCTCAATGAAGTATTCAAGCTCAGTGGATTTATTAAAGTGGCGGAGATTTCAAGTGGTGACAGAAAAAGATACTGATTACGGAGTTCTTGAATAAGAAGGAAGTGAATCACTGCTTAAAGTCAAATAGATAAAGAACAAACATTGTCATTAGTCACTCATGAACCAGACAGTGCATCGAGTGTCAACGTACTATTGTGTTTGTTAATTATCTAAGTTTTAAGTGATTCTGGAATTGTTTAAGAAGTCAACTAATTCTATTTATTCTCTTATAAATAATTAATATTATTAAGTATATTATTTATTAATTTAATTCTGTTTAGAATTAATTTAATACATAATTTATTTAATTAATTATTTAAATTAGAATGAAAATGAACTAGGAAGACTTAGGATTGAACTAGGAAGACTCAGTTTATTAAACTAGGAAGACTCACAAGTGAGTCTTCCCGAAAGTCTTCCTAGTCCAAACCCTAGTTTTCCCGAGAGTCTTCCTAAGCCATTCCTTGTCTTCCCGAGAGTCTTCCAAGAGTAAAAACATTGTTTTTCTGCTTGTCTTCCTAGTGTAAAATCAGAACTGTCAAGTGGATTTTGCATGTGGGTTACATGTTAGAAAAGCAATGATATATTAAGTGAAGGCAGTGGATTGTATCAGAAGAATTCAATACACAGAAGACATCAACTGAAGAACAAAGACACAGAACATTAACTTTTCATTCTACTGTCTTTATTTCATTAAAACAGCAAAGCCATTAATTCTGCCAGTGAATTAATTCTTGATTTGTTCTTAACATTAAATCCATAAGAATCATTTCACTTATACTGCTTTAGCTTTCTAGCGGATCATAATCCCTAGATTTTATATCGAACTACTTTTTAGTATTCGATCCTTTTTATTACAAAAATAGATAAATTCATGTCGAATTTATTCTAGATTTGTTTTATCAAGTTCTTTGTAATCAGTGATCAAAATTGTAACACCCCTCAAGTTTAATAGAGTTTCTATGTAACTTGAATAATGTTTCAGTTTTTATTCCGCATTAATTTGTTCTAAATTGTTTTATCTTAAAAGAATAAATTTCGATAAAACGGTATAGTTTGTATTCAACCCCCCTTCTACAAACATATCAGGACCTAACAACTATTTTTTGGTTTCATCTTTTTTTCCCTTCATATAAATTGGGTTCATGTTATAATGACGTAAGTAAATGTTTCAACTCAATCATCATAAATAATTGAAATCCTAAATTTTAAAAATTCATATATAACTCAAATTGAATTATCTTATATATATTTCTCAAAATTCATGTATTTTGCTCAGTTATATAATTTTATAAATATATGGTACAAATTAATGAATTCTGAATCAACTACAATCTATACTAAACTATAATAAACAAAATGGGGTATTATTTACCATTTGGTTCACAACTCATATTGGTTATCTTTTTCAATCACAATCGATACTGATAGGTCTTTTAAGTCAAATTGACTGGAACATCTAGATATATTACTAAAAGTTATGTTACATAGAAGTTTAAGTTTGAATCCCATCAACAACATATTAAAATAAACATTTATTACAAATATGTTAAAATTAACATTTACTCTGAGCGACTGATCCGGGAGAACAACTCAAAAATTAAAAACATAAATAAAGGTAAAATACGTGAACCACTCGTTACTTTATTTAATTTGATTATAATAATTTAAATAAAAAAGTAAAATTTAAATAATATAACAGTGGTATTTTTGTTATTTTTCAAAAAATAGGGGTAAAATTGTAACTTCACAAGCATTAAAGTGACACTTTTTGCACTTGTGTTGACATATAATATATAGTAATAGATAGATTTTACTTATATTTGTTTTTTTCATAGATATTTTTATTACAGTAAAATTTTAAAATAATTAAATTCATTGATATTAAGTAAGTAATTGATATATATATATATATATATATATATATAAATTAAATAATTTTTATGTTTTAATTAGAATAGGTTTGTTAAATATTTAGGTCCATTAAAATAGAATTTTATAATAGACCCTTCAAATAAAGAGGCCCTTTATATTAGAATAGGTTTTTCCAAAATTAAGCTCAATAGATGTGTTTAAAATAAAATAGTCATATATGATTTAATTAGAATATGTATGTGAAAAAATTTGACCTATCAAAATAAGTTGATCACTAGAATGTGTTTATATTTATGTGTAATGAGTAAACTCAAGTATATAGAATTAAATTCGTATAATAAGTAGGCTGAAGTGTATTGATATAGATTTTACTGTACCGACCAACTAACAAACTTTTAATGTTCCGGTCGAAATTGAAACCTTACTGGCATCTGATTCAGAAGTGGCATTAAGAGAAAGTTTGGTCGATTCACCCTTACACCCAAGAGAATTGGAATCACAACTTTTAGAACATTTAAGTATATATTAAAAACTTGATATCTTAAATATGATTTGGTCGATCACACTCTTATTAAGAATTTCAAATAAGTAACGATCGATGAGATGTGTTAACTAAAATTTTGTTATGTGATTGATTAAAACAAAATAATTAATTTTGACTGACTTTAAAATAATTAAAAAAATTTGATTGACCAACTTTAATGACAAATCCGGGTATAAATAAAAATAAAAAAAATGATTTTGATGCAGACGGCCAAGCGGTCAAAAATTCCTTGTAACTAATAACTAACGTTTGAAAGAAAAACACTTTAAAATGAACTGTTACGTCCAAAAGCTCTTATTCACTGAGATTTACCCCAGCTTAAGAACTTAACTTGTAGTAACATAATAAATCTGTGCTTAACACATGCACATCACCATTGCCTATTATTAGAAAAAGCACAGTTGATTGTTGCTTTATTGATTTATTCTTCAGTTGAGGCAGCTTTGGAGGTTAGCAATGGTCAGAGGCTTATTAAAGAGGCGATCTAAGCCAGCCTCCATGAATCTCTGCCTTCGGGATACATCATCGCAGGCCGTAGCTCCAATTATCATACAATCCACTCCCATGGCCCGTAACTCAGTAGTGGCCTGAAACGAAACAATATATGATAAATTAGTTAGTAAAAATATCGAAATCTAAATTTATTAATATTTGAAAATATTATTCGATCAAGGAATTTATGGAATAAGTTGAAGAACTAACCTCGATGCCATTCATCCTAGGCATTTCCAAATCCATAACTATAAGATCGAAATTTCCCTCTCCAATTTCATACATAGCTACCGCTTCTACTCCATCTTTAGCTGACGAAACTTTAAGCCCAAGTATACTCAGAAGTTTTGTGTTGAGCATTCTGACTACTGAACAATCGTCAACAACAAGAGCCGTTTCAATTCTCCTAGCAATCATTGAACTTCCAACTTTAGTAGCCATATCAATAATCTGTTGGTAAAAGAAAAAAGAGAGCAGATTGATAGCTTCGATTATGACAATAGCGATGGAGGAGTTTCAGTTTTATAGGCTTGGAGATGACGTTTTGGATATTTTTAGATTGCGAGTTAAGGAAATCCAAATCCAAATGCATGAATTCTTAAGATGTTTGGATAGTGCAGATATTACCGAAGATTTAATATCTCTTACGTGCACTTATATCTTTTAACGTATAAAAATATCAATATTTGTAACTGATTTTGGTAGATAAAGAAAACAAAAGTAGTAAAAATATTGAGCACAAGGTGAATCCAAATCTTTTGATTTTAGAAATCCACAATCCTTCAAATAAAGAGGCCCTTTATATTAGAACTAGCTTTATAACCCGTGTGAGGCACGGGTATGATCTAAATTTATATTTTGTTGGACTTTTTACACGTTTAAAAAATAAATTATTTGTCATTTCAGATTTTTCTTTTTTTGCTTTCGATTTGTAATAGGACCTACCCATGTTCATAAAAAAAATGTAAAATGGAAGAATTTTGATTTTTTGAATTTTGCACTAGTCATGATTAATTATGGACGTTCATTGGTTTGGAAGAGATAGTTAATGGATTAAGAAGAAATTGAGTTGATTTGCATCAGTTGCCTTAATTTTATATGTTGTGTCTATAATATACACGCTAGTAGCTGTCTTTTTCATTAATTTCATCAAATGCGTGAGAGTCAGCTACATTGTTCAGCATATGTTTTTTGGTTTTGACGTAAATAAGGTGTAACGAAGGACCAAAGTATATACACGACAAGTGTATATAGATGTTGGGCATGAACACATGACCATACGCTTAATCCGATAATCATGGTTACAAACGATGAACCAAAGTTGTTAATTTAGAAAATGTCTTAAAATTTTCTTTTTGAGATCAATTTGGTAATTGTTGTCCACTGACTATATTGGTTGCGTGTTACTTTTCGTTTCAAGCGATTTATTGTTTTTTTCTCGAACCTGCCTCATCATTGGGGGCAGGAACTGACGATGTAGATGTTGAGTTTATGTGCATTATAGTGTATATGTCATGTCCATCTTGATTGTATGAGGTAATTTATACTTCGAATAATTCTTGTATACAATGTTGTTGACAATTTGAGGAATATCCTCGGTGATTTTTTCTTATGTGTTGATAGGTGTTTATTAGTTTAATCATCATGTTCAAAATATTATTGAGTGTAGTATATTATTTCCTTTGAGTGTTAATGCAACTATATAACAGTAATACCTGACCGAATTAAAATATGATTCTTCCAATTGGGACACCTACAAATCTCTCAACTTTCTTCTTGAAAAGAGTGAAAGTTGTTATTTAAGCATTTTTCATGCCTACAGTTGTCCTACTTAAAGTACGTATGTAGTTCAGGCGGTATGTCGAATATAATGTTTGTACTTTGTTCCATTTTCACTTAATTTTTGAATACCTAATTTATTTAGGTCATTCGACATGCACTCCGGCTGATATCTGAAGTGTCTTTTTCTTTCTTTTCATACAATAACATAATACTCTTATTAGCATCAACCGATCAAAGTTGCACTTTGATCCTCAACTTCATTTAGTTAATTAAAAAATTTGTTAATTTCAGTAACCAAAAGCATGGACATACTCTAAATTTGCAAATTTTATTAGAATTTTTGAAATTTTTTATTGTTTTTCGTGTTAAAAGTTTGATAATGATTTATTCGAATGTTGATAAAAGTATGTATGTGTTCTCATCAGTTAATTTGTTGAAGTGTTATAATTTAAGTAAATGTTTGTTTTTATCTGTTTATGTGCAAATTTAGACCCATTTTTGTTATAAATATAATATTAAAAGTTTGATAGACGATACATTCGAAAACTAAAAGTACGGCATGATTGATAATTTTTTAATATTTCTGGAGTTAAATATAATTATAGATATTAATTATCTAATCATTTAAGTAGTAATAGAAATATAATTGTAAATTCCTATATTTTTTTTTTTGCTAATTGTAAATTCCTATATTTAATAACAATGGAGTAATAAATATAGATGTATTAATGATGATTAATGAATTAGATGTATTTAATATATGCATTAATTATAGAATTATTATTATTATATAATAAGTAGGGGTAATATAGTAATTTCATACCGATTTATTTGTCTCAGGCTAGTTGCTCTATTTATATATATACTAGCGTAACAGCCCGTGCAAGGCACGGGCCTGCATAAAAACATCAATAATTTTTTTGTGAGGAGGTCGATTTATTAACGTGAGGTTTGTGTAATCGTCACTTTGATAGTGTAAGATGAGAAGTGTGAGTTGTGCAGAGTAGTAAGAAATTTTGTTGGTGAATAATGTAACTATTTTGAATGACGAACGTACCCCTATCAGGTTTTGAGACTTGTTCATATATTAATTAAATAATTTTTCGCTGAATTTGTTCAAATATCGAAATAATTTTATAATTAAAAATACATTAGATGATAATATTTGCAATTTATCGTAAATTTGTAATATTACGTACCGTTTTCATGAATCAAATACTTGTAAATTTGATTAGATTTCGTAATATTCAACTAATATCTATATGATAAAAGGCATATGATTATTTTTATCGATGTAAGAATGATTAGACAACATTAATGACTTGTGCATATATATAATTTCCAAACAACTATTTTCTGGTTTCATCTTTTTTTCCCTTCATATAGAGTGGGTCCATGTTATAATGACGTAAGTAAATGTTTCTACTCAATAATCATAAATAATTGAAATCCTAAATTTTAAAAATTCAGATATAACTCAGACTGAATTATCTTATATATATTTCTCAAAATTCATGTATTTTGCTCAGTTATATAATTTTATAAATATATGGTACAAATTAATGAATTCTGAATCAAATACAATCTATACTAAACTATAATAAACAAAATGGGGTATAATTTATCATTTGGTTCACAACTCATATTGGTTATCTTTTTCAATCACAATCGATACTGACAGGTCTTTGAAGTCAAATTGATTGGAACATCTAGATATATTACTAAAAATTATGCTACATAGAAGTTTAAAGTTCGAATCTCATCAACAACATATTAAAATAAACATTTATTACAAATATGTTAAAATTAACATTTACTCTGAGCGACTGATCTGACAGAACAACTCAAAAATTAAAAACATAAATAAAGGTAAAATACTTGAACCACTCATTAATATATTTAATTTGATTATAATAATTTAAATAGAATAATAAAATAATACAAAAAATAACTCGTTCTTTGCACGTGTTATAAACAAATATATACTGATAAATATATCATTTTTAAGACTATTTTAAAAAAAAAAAGTAATGTAAATGTGATAACTTTATAAATGTCCAGGGATTATTCATCTATTTAAAAGTGAAAAATAACCATGATTTTGACCTGAAGACTGATACGAGGTTATACCGTTTTTTCAATACAAATATTGAATGACATTTTTGTAATAATAAACTCAACCTTCTCATATACAAAAAATAAACTTTACTTGTATTTTATTGTGTATTAGCTTCAGTGTTGTAATTCGACAATGTCCTCAAAGCCCACAACCCCTATTTAGAATTTCATTTATCAAAATGATTTTAATGATATTATGCATCCATTTAATATATTATTTAAAATTCTATTATTATTAAAGACTTATACTTTTTTTAACATCATTCAATAATTTTTTACATATAATTTGAATTTTTATTGTTAAAACTTATAGTCTAACTGGTCGTCATTAATAGTTAGACAATTTTATAATGCTTATGATCGAGAAAAATCTTATTTTCATCTATTGCATATTAATCATGTTGTTTTTTTATTTAAAACATAGATCCTGTTTTTGAGTTATCGTCTTTTTGGAATCAATTCAATTGTATCTTCTACATTTTCAAATATTTATCTTTTTAATCGAATTATACATTTAACACCCCTCAAAGTCTAAATGTTTGATCAATAAAAAATTTCTAATTTAACTCAAATATTTGATATTTTATATACTTAAAAATTATGATATATAGTTCATATTTGATGTAGTTATATATTATGTATGATTTTGTAGATAGAATTTATATATTTTTATTTAAATAGTATAATACATTTATATTTATATATACAAAGAGAAAAATGAAAATGAAAATATTTTTTTATCCGGAATAATTTACATTCATATGTAACATGTGAAATCATATCATATAAATTTTATTTTCCATACTCATCATTTATCATGACAAAGAGAGTGTAAAGATTTTATTTTTTACATTTATCATTTATAAGAAAGAAAACTTTTTTTGTAATTATATACTCCGTGATATTCTACATTTTAAATCATCACCCCGATTTTTGACTCGGACATCAACCGGGGGATTAAAATGGTGAAAAAATTGACGAAAAAAATGAGTAAATTAGAGATATACCGAAGTTAATAAAGAATGACATGTAATATTAGAAAATATCAACAAATGAAGTGTTCATTTTGAAAAGAAATTTGCTAAGAAATGAATGTGACGAACAGAGCGTATAAGCATTAGCATTACATAATTCTGATGCTAATTTTCTTAATTTTAAATTATAGACTTAACAAATAATGAGATACATAACATATAAAATAGTTTTTATATTAGATCAAGTTCATTGCTATATTTTATGTATAATTAATTCTAATAATGTAAAATAGTGATATATAATATGATATAAAAATATGAATTATCAATAACATAACTAAAGTATATTTAATCAAAAATATACAACTATAATAAAAATTTATAACGATGATTGATCATTTGCATTTATATATATACATATATATATATATATATATATATAATAACGTAAATAAAAAATACAGATTTATATAAATAATATGGACCAATATTTCCTTTACTCAAAGGTTCAAAATAAAAAAGGAATATAGAATTAGAGGAAATGATGTGACTTATCTAATAATATCTTTAAAGTAAACTCAAAAAGCAATGTAGCATAGTGGTTATGCTTTGGACTTCTTAGAAGGAGGTTGGAGATTCCATTCTCTACATTATCAAATATTAATATATTTTTGCATAATAATATAACAGTGGTATTTTTGTTATTTTTCAAAAAAATAGGGGTAAAATTGTAACTTCACAAGCATTAAAGTGACACTTTTTGCACTTGTGTTGACATATAATATATAGTAATAGATAGATTTTACTTATATTTGTTTTTTTCATAGATATTTTTATTACAGTAAAATTTTAAAATAATTGAATTCATTGATATTAAGTAAGTAATTGATATATATATATATATATATAGGGTCCTACTCCAATAGAAACCTCTTTTAGCCTAGAAAGTAGAAACTAGTGGCAATTTTGTAATTACTCGAAACTGTTAGGCTTGTTATATAAACGAAACAAAATTATAAACACAGTGCATACATCCCTTTCACTTTCATGGTAATATGATCTTTCCAATCCCGGCGTGATCTTTGCAGATTTTTTAATTCAATCATCATCATGCATCATCTGAACTCAGACCATATTTTTCATTTCTTTATTTTGTCCTATTTTGTTTAACTATCTGGAGACCCTCTCGATTTTAATTTACAAAACTGATGGTGATCGAAAATCACCCGTTGATCGGTAAACAATAAAATGGTCGTGGCGGCCAAAAAAATGAAGATAAGGCAAAAAAAACAAGATAAGAGTTTCTTATTAGCAGAGATTAAACAATCACTTCTTTATAAAGGAAAATCAAAGAACAGCAGATCTCCAAGTCATGTAATTCGAAGGTTATAAGGGATTTGGGTGGAGATGAAATATGGAAGAAACTTAATTTATTTAATTGTATTTTGAAATAGTAGGTGGTTGTATAGGTTTGTGGGCAGAGTATTAGTAGTATATAGTATAAATTTAAAGCATTGTCCATTTATTTGTGGATGTTATTTTGTTTGTTAAAATGCAATTCAGGACTTCCCACGAGAAGTAAAATAATCTTAGAAAAAGTTTTGCTCCTTTGAAGTAAGAATTGAAAATATATTCAGAAGGTTTATAGTTACAAGGAAAAACAAATGAGAGAACTTATTTTTTTAATAAAAAACATAACTTTAAATAATGTAAATTATCAAACTTACAAATACAAATCACTAATTTTAATTAAATATATTAAATAGAAATTACAAACTATCAAATCACAAAATTATTAAATGTAGAAATTTAAAAGATAAATCACAGACCTCGAAATTACCAAATTACTAATTTAATAATAAAATTCACATTCTCAAAAACACTACTAATACAAGAAGAACTATTGCCTCTATAATTTTTTTTTAACAAGTACATATAGCTCCATTGAAAATTACTAGAGCATCATAATTGATATACTAATCACTAAATGAAATACTACAAAACACCAAATTAAATTATATAAATCATTAATATATACTGCACAAATCACCAAGTTATAGAATACAAATTATTAATAACAATTTAAATTATCTGATGTAATTGTTAATTAGTTAATATTTATTTATGATAAATTTTTTATATTGTTTAACAGTGTATTTAGAAAACACAAAATTCAATAATTACAATTATTTGAGCATGTAGGCTTCGCTAAAATGATTAGTTAAAATAATATAAAATAATAATTAAACAAAATTCGTTGAAGCTGCAAACGTGTTGTACTTCAATAAAATTTGTTATAATGATTATTTGAAAATAATAATTTTTTATTACTAAATATTATAAATATATAATACTATATTATTTAAACATGTTAATAAGATGATGAGGTGAAAATGAGCATATATTAACACTATCTTTAATTATGAAAAATGACCAAAAATAAGATTTTTATAAATTATGTACGAATTTTAATTTGATGTACAACAAAAAATTAAGCTCTCTAGAAATGCTCGTAACCTATCAAATTATACGAATAATTAAATAGATTTTTACAAACTACCATATTATATTCTACAAATCGCCAAATTATATCATACCAATCACTAAATTAATTTGCACAAATCACTATCTATAATAATCTAAATCACCAAATCTAGCTTTCAATGCTATTTTTGTGATACTTTATATATTTGTTCTATTGTTGATTTTTTTTTATTGAGTTATTGTTGAATAAATAGTTTAAATTGAAATTCATATCTTGTGTCAAAAAATTATTCAAATGTAGAATTTCTAATTTCCAATGATTAAAAGTTATTTTACTTGTGAATGTTCTTATAAATATTCATCAACATCTTAGCTATTTATGTTGCATAAATTTAATTTATATTTATGTCAATTTAAAAATACACAAATAGCTAGATTTATGTCAATTTAGAAATACACAAATAGCTGACCAAATAGCTAGAAATGAACTTGTTTTAGTTTCTTTTTGATAATAATCACTAGTTTAATTTACAATTACTCCTTATATTAAAAAACCACCAAACTTAATTTTAAATATATATATTAACACAAATCACTGTCTTTTTATATATAAATCATTAATTTTAACTGCAATCTTCTTTTAAGAATTATAAAATCACTAATTTAATTATAAATTATAATGTACTACATATCAGTTTAAAATTACTAGTTAAAATAACAAATTAATAATCTTTTCTAAAAAATTAATAAAATTTAAAAATCTAATTTTAAGAGTCAAGATTCTCAATCCAATATATAACATTTATGAGTGGAAAAACAACTAAATCAATTTTTTAATATACATTGAATTCTTATAACTATCAAATTATATGCTAATAATCATATTTCATAAACAAGTTTTCAAGCTTTATGTGGATATCAATATTTTTACTAACACAAATTATTGTCCTTTCATATATAAATTTTAACTACAATCTTCTTTTAAAAATTATAAAATCACCAATTTAATTATATATTATAAATTATTACATATCACTTTAAAATTGAGTATAAGTTAAAATTATAAATTAATAATCTTTTTAAAAGAAATTAATAAAATTTAAAAGATTACTTTACTCAAAAACACAAATAACTAATTTTAATAGATCAAAATAGTAAAATACCATCGATCTCATCATACCACAACCCAAAATCAAAAATGCTAGATATCCATTTTATATACAAATCACAATAAAAGAACATCTAATAGTAAAATAATTAGTTGAACTCAATATCATTTGACCTTCATTTTAGACTAAAAACAATAAAAAAATCTGAAAAGCTTGCATCCAAAAATTCAGAAAACAAGACTAGTGAGGAAACTATATTTTTATATACTAAACAGTCATCCCTCTGGCACCCACCCCTAAACACTCAATTTACACTATTATTATTGAAGTTCAAATAAGTTCAAAAAAACGAGCCAGCCTAATATGAATTTAAAAAAGCTGGCTACTTGACATTCCTGGTACTTTTCTTGCCGCTCATCATCGCCCATCCATATCATAAGATCCTAATCTAAATTCAATCTTTATAATCAAGCACAATCTTTTTTTATAGCAAAAGATTATCTTTTGGGCGATGGGATGGATATGTCGCCGGAGAAAGAAGAGGCGCGGTGGTGATAGAGATGACTGGAATCTGGATGGTTGGGTAAAGGATCTAGGTGGTGGACTGGAAGACAGAGAGTTAATATAATCACATATAATGTTTGTGTATATGTATCGGACGAGCGATCGAGATTTAAAGTAACCAAAGGATGAGATTGGTTTCTAGTTTCTATATTAACAAGTGTTTCTATTTGAGCATTAGCCTATATATATATATTTAAATTAAATAATTTTTATGTTTTAATTAGAATAGGTTTGTTAAATATTTAGGTCCATTAAAATAGAATTTTATAATAGACCCTTCAAATAAAGAGGCCCTTTATATTAGAATAGGTTTTTCCAAAATTAAGCTCAATAGATGTGTTTAAAATAAAATAGTCATATATGATTTAATTAGAATATGTATGTGAAAAAATTTGACCTATCAAAATAAGTTGATCACTAGAATGTGTTTATATTTATGTGTAATGAGTAAACTCAAGTATATAGAATTAAATTCGTATAATAAGTAGGCTGAAGTGTATTGATACAGATTTTACCGTACCGACCAACTAACAAACTTTTAATGTTCCGGTCGAAATTGAAACCTTACTGGCATCTGATTCAGAAGTGGCATTAAGAGAAAGTTTGGTCGATTCACCCTTACACCCAAGAGAATTGGAATCACAACTTTTAGAACATTTAAGTATTTATTAAAAACTTGATATCTTAAATATGATTTGGTCGATCACACTCTTATTAAGAATTTTAAATAAGTAACGATCGATGAGATGTGTTAACTAAAATTTTGTTATGTGATTGATGTAAAACAAAATAATTAATTTTGACTGACTTTAAAATAATTAAAAAAATTTGATTGACCAACTTTAATGACAAATCCGGGTATAAATAAAAATAAAAAAAATTATTTTGATGCAGATGGCCAAGCGGGCAAAAATTACTTGTAACTAATAACTAACGTTTGAAAGAAAAACACTTTAAAATGAACTATTACGTCCAAAAGCTCTTATTCACTGAGATTTACCCCAGCTTAAGAATTTAACTTGTAGTAACATAATAAATCTGTGCTTAACACATGCACATCACCATTGCCTATTATTAGAAAAAGCACAGTTGATTGTTGCTTTATTAATTTATTCTTCAGTTGAGGCAGCTTTGGAGGTTAGCAATGGTCAGAGGCTTATTAAAGAGGCGATCTAAGCCAGCCTCCATGAATCTCTGCCTTCGGGATACATCATCGCAGGCCGTAGCTCCAATTATCATACAATCCACTCCAATGGCCCGTAACTCAGTAGTGGCCTGAAACGAAACAATATATGATAAATTAGTTAGTAAAAATATCGAAATCTAAATTTATTAATATTTGCAAATATTATTCGATCAAGGAATTTATGGAATAAGTTGAAGAACTAACCTCGATGCCATTCATCCTAGGCATTTCCAAATCCATAACTATAAGATCGAAATTTCCCTCTCCAGTTTCATACATATCTACCGCTTCTACTCCATCTTTAGCTGACGAAACTTTAAGCCCAAGTATACTCAGAAGTTTTGTGTTGACCATTCTGACTACTGAACAATCATCAACAACAAGAGCCGTTTCAATTCTCCTAGCAATCATTGAACTTCCAACTTCAGTAGCCATATCAATAATCTGTTGGTAAAAGAAAAAAGAGAGCAGATTGATAGCTTCGATTATGACAATAGCGATGGAGGAGTTTCAGTTTTATAGGCTTGGAGATGACGTTTTGGATATTTTTAGATTGCGAGTTAAGGAAATCCAAATCCAAATGCATGAATTCTTAAGATGTTTGGATAGTGCAGTTATTACCGAAGATTTAATATCTCTTACGTGCACTTATATCTTTTAACGTATAAAAATATCAATATTTGTAACTGATTTTGGTAGATAAAGAAAACAAAAGTAGTAAAAATATTGAGCACAAGGTGAATCCAAATCTTTTGATTTTAGAAATCCACAATCCTTCAAATAAAGAGGCCCTTTATATTAGAACTAGCTTTATAACCCGTGTGAGGCACGGGTATGATCTAAATTTATATTTTGTTGGACTTTTTACACGTTTAAAAAATAAATTATTTGTCATTTCAGATTTTTCTTTTTTTGCTTTCGATTTGTAATAGGACCTACCCATGTTCATAAAAAAAATGTAAAATGGAAGAATTTTGATTTTTTGAATATTGCACTAGTCATGATTAATTATGGACGTTCATTGGTTTGGAAGAGATAGTTAATGGATTAAGAAGAAATTGAGTTGATTTGCATCAGTTGCGTTAATTTTATATGTTGTGTCTATAATATACACGCTAGTAGCTGTCTTTTTCATTAATTTCATCAAATGCGTGAGAGTCAGCTACATTGTTCAGCATATGTTTTTTGGTTTTGACGTAAATAAGGTGTAACGAAGGACCAAAGTATATACACGACAAGTGTATATAGATGTTGGGCATGAACACATGACCATACGCTTAATCCGATAATCATGGTTACAAACGATGAACCAAAGTTGTTAATTTAGAAAATGTCTTAAAAATTTCTTTTTGAGATCAATTTGGTAATTGTTGTCCACTGACTATATTGGTTGCGTGTTACTTTTCGTTTCAAGCAATTTATTGTTTTTTTCTCGAACCTGCCTCATCATTGGGGGCAGGAACTGACGATGTAGATGTTGAGTTTATGTGCATTATAGTGTATATGTCATGTCCATCTTGATTGTATGAGGTAATTTATACTTCGAATAATTCTTGTATACAATGTTGTTGACAATTTGAGGAATATCCTCGGTGATTTTTTCTTATGTGTTGATAGGTGTTTATTAGTTTAATCATCATGTTCAAAATATTATTGAGTGTAGTATATTATTTCCTTTGAGTGTTAATGCAACTATATAATAGTAATACCTGACCGAATTAAAATATGATTCTTCCAATTGGGACACCTACAAATCTCTCAACTTCTTCTTGAAAAGAGTGAAAGTTGTTATTTAAGCATTTTTCATGCCTACAGTTGTCCTACTTAAAGTACGTATGTAGTTCAGGCGGTATGTCGAATATAATGTTTGTACTTTGTTCCATTTTCACTTAATTTTTGAATACCTAATTTATTTAGGTCATTCGACATGCACTCCGGCTGATATCTGAAGTGTCTTTTTCTTTCTTTTCATACAATAACATAATACTCTTATTAGCATCAACCGATCAAAGTTGCACTTTGATCCTCAACTTCATTTAGTTAATTAAAAAATTTGTTAATTTCAGTAACCAAAAGCATGGACATACTCTAAATTTGCAAATTCTATTAGAATTTTTGAAATTTTTTATTGTTTTGCGTGTTAAAAGTTTGATAATGAGTTATTCGAATGTTGATAAAAGTATGTATGTGTTCTCATCAGTTAATTTGTTGAAGTGTTATAATTTAAGTAAATGTTTGTTTTTATCTGTTTATGTGCAAATTTAGACCCGTTTTTGTTATAAATATAATATTAAAAATTTGATAAATGATACATTCGAAAACAAAAAGTACGGCATGATTGATAATTTTTTAATATTTCTGGAGTTAAATATAATTATAGGTATTAATTATCTAATCATTTAAGTAGTAATAGAAATATAATTGTAAATTCCTATATTTAATAACAATGGAGTAATAAATATAGATGTATTAATGATGATTAATGAATTAGATGTATTTAATATATGCATTAATTATAGAATTATTATTATTATATAATAAGTAAGGGTAATATAGTAATTTCATACCGATTTATTTGTCTCAGGCTAGTTGCTCTATTTATATATATACTAGCGTAACAGCCCGTGCAAGGCACGGGCCTGCATAAAAACATCAATAATTTTTTTGTGAGGAAGTCGATTTATTAACGTGAGGTTTGTGTAATTGTAACTTTGATAGTGTAAGATGAGAAGTGTGAGTTGTGCAGAGTAGTAAGAAATTTTGTTGGCGAATAATGTAACTATTTTGAATGACGAACGTACCCCTATCAGGTTTTGAGACTTGTTCATATATTAATTAAATAATTTTTCGCTGAATTTGTTCATATATCGAAATAATTTTATAATTAAAAATACATTAGATGATAATATTTGCAATTTATCGTAAATTTGTAATATTGCGTACCGTTTTCATGAATCAAATACTTGTAAATTTGATTAGATTTCGTAATATTCAACTAATATCTATATGATAAAAGGCATATGATTATTTTTATCGATGTAAGAATGATTAGACAACATTAATGACTTGTGCATATATATAATTTCCAAACAACTATTTCCTGGTTTCATCTTTTTTTTCCCTTCATATAGAGTGGGTCCATGTTATAATGACGTAAGTAAATGTTTCTACTCAATAATCATAAATAATTGAAATCCTAAATTTTAAAAATTCATATATAACTCAGATTGAATTATCTTATACATATTTCTCAAAATTCATGTATTTTGCTCAGTTATATAATTTTATAAATATATGGTACAAATTAATGAATTCTGATTCAAATACAATCAATACTAAACTATAATAAACAAAATGGGGTATAATTTATCATTTGGTTCACAACTCATATTGATTATCTTTTTCAATCACAATCGATACTGACAGGTCTTTGAAGTCAAATTGATTGGAACATCTAGATGTATTACTAAAAATTATGCTACATAGAAGTTTAAAGTTCGAATCTCATCAACAACATATTAAAATAAACATTTATTACAAATATGTTAAAATTAACATTTACTCTGAGCGACTGATCTGACAGAACAACTCAAAAATTAAAAACATAAATAAAGGTAAAATACTTGAACCACTCATTAATATATTTAATTTGATTATAATAATTTAAATAAAATAATAAAATAATACAAAAAATAACTCGTGCTTTGCACGTGTTATAAACAAATATATACTGATAAATATATCATTTTTAAGACTATTTTAAAAAAAAGTAATGTAAATGTGATAACTTTATAAATGTCCAGGGATTATTCATCTATTTAAAAGTGAAAAATAACCATGATTTTGACCTGAAGACTGATACGAGGTTATACCGTTTTTTCAATACAAATATTGAATGACATTTTTGTAATAATAAACTCAACCTTCTCATATACAAAAAATAAACTTTACTTGTATTTTATTGTGTATTAGCTTCAGTGTTGTAATTCGACAATGTCCTCAAAGCCCACAACCCCTATTTAGAATTTCATTTATCAAAATGATTTTAATGATATTACGCATCCATTTAATATATTATTTAAAATTCTATTATTATTAAAGACTTATACTTTTTTTAACATCATTCAATAATTTTTTACATATAATTTGAATTTTTATTGTTAAAACTTATAGTCTAACTGGTCGTCATTAATAGTTAGACGATTTTATAATGCTTATGATCGAGAAAAATCTTATTTTCATCTATTGCATATTAATCATGTTGTTTTTTTATTTAAAACATAGATCCTGTTTTTGAGTTATCGCCTTTTTGGAATCAATTCAATTGTATCTTCTACATTTTCAAATATTTATCTTTTTAATCGAATTATACATTTACCACCCCTCAAAGTCTAAATGTTTGATCAATAAAAAATTTCTAATTTAACTCAAATATTTGATATTTTATATACTTAAAAATTATGATATATAGTTCATATTTGATGTAGTTATATATTATGTATGATTTTGTAGATAGAATTTATATATTTTTATTTAAATAGTATAATACATTTATATTTATATATACAAAGAGAAAAATGAAAATGAAAATATTTTTTTATCCGGAATAATTTACATTCATATGTAACATGTGAAATCATATCATATAAATTTTATTTTCCATACTCATCATTTATCATGACAAAGAGAGTGTAAAGATTTTATTTTTTACATTTATCATTTATAATGAAAGAAAACTTTTTTTGTAAATATATACTCCGTGATATTCTACATTTTAAATCATCACCCCGATTTTTGACTCGGACATCAACCGGGGGATTAAAATGGTGAAAAAAT
This sequence comes from Heracleum sosnowskyi, assembly GCA_030848705.1. Taxonomy (NCBI): domain Eukaryota; kingdom Viridiplantae; phylum Streptophyta; class Magnoliopsida; order Apiales; family Apiaceae; genus Heracleum; species Heracleum sosnowskyi. The sequence goes on from CM061239.1 coordinate 107,953,299, forward strand.
TGACGAAAAAAATGAGTAAATTAGAGATATACCGAAGTTAATAAAGAATGACATGTAATATTAGAAAATATCAACAAATGAAGTGTTCATTTTGAAAAGAAATTTGCTAAGAAATGAATGTGACGAACAGAGTGTATAAGCATTAGCATTACATAATTTTGGTGCTAATTTTCTTAATTTTAAATTATAGACTTAACAAATAATGAGATACATAACATATAAAATAGTTTTTATATTAGATCAAGTTCATTGTTATATTTTATGTATAATTAATTCTAATAATGTAAAATAGTGATATATAATATGATATAAAAATATGAATTATCAATAACATAACTAAAGTATATTTAATCAAAAATATACAACTATAATAAAAATTTATAACGATGATTGATCATTTACATATATATATATATATATATATATATATATATAATATCGTAAATAAAAAAAACAGATTTATATAAATAATATGGACCAATATTTCCTTTACTCAAAGGTTCAAAATAAAAAAGGAATATAGAATTAGAGGAAATGATGTGACTTATCTAATAAAATCTTTAAAGTAAACTCAAAAAGCAATGTAGCATAGTGGTTATGCTTTGGACTTCTTAGAAGGAGGTTGGAGATTCCATTCTCTACATTATCAAATATTAATATATTTTTGCATAATAATATAACAGTGGTATTTTTGTTATTTTTCAAAAAATAGGGGTAAAATTGTAACTTCACAAGCATTAAAGTGACACTTTTTGCACTTGTGTTGACATATAATATATAGTAATAGATAGATTTTACTTATATTTGTTTTTTTCATAGATATTTTTATTACAGTAAAATTTTAAAATAATTAAATTCATTGATATTAAGTAAGTAATTGATACATATATATATATATATATATATATATTTAAATTAAATAATTTTTATGTTTTAATTAGAATAGGTTTGTTAAATATTTAGGTCCATTAAAATAGAATTTTATAATAGACCCTTCACATAAAGAGGCCCTTTATATTAGAATAGGTTTTTCCAAAATTAAGCTCAATAGATGTGTTTAAAATAAAATAGTCATATATGATTTAATTAGAATATGTATGTGGAAAAATTTGACCTATCAAAATAAGTTGATCACTAGAATGTGTTTATATTTATGTGTAATGAGTAAACTCAAGTATATAGAATTAAATTCGTATAATAAGTAGGCTGAAGTGTATTGATACAGATTTTACCGTACCGACCAACTAACAAACTTTTAATGTTCTGGTCGAAATTGAAACCTTACTGGCATCTGATTCAGAAGTGGCATTAAGAGAAAGTTTGGTCGATTCACCCTTACACCCAAGAGAATTGGAATCACAACTTTTAGAACATTTAAGTATTTATTAAAAACTTGATATCTTAAATATGATTTGGTCGATCACACTCTTATTAAGAATTTTAAATAAGTAACGATCGATGAGATGTGTTAACTAAAATTTTGTTATGTGATTGATGTAAAACAAAATAATTAATTTTGACTGACTTTAAAATAATTAAAAAAATTTGATTGACCAACTTTAATGACAAATCCGGGTATAAATAAAAATAAAAAAAATGATTTTGATGTAGACGGCCAAGCGGGCAAAAATTCCTTGTAACTAATAACTAACGTTTGAAAGAAAAACACTTTAAAATGAACTATTACGTCCAAAAGCTCTTATTCACTGAGATTTACCCCAACTTAAGAATTTAACTTGTAGTAACATAATAAATCTGTGCTTAACACATGCACATCACCATGGCCTATTATTAGAAAAAGCACAGTTGATTGTTGCTTTATTAATTTATTCTTCAGTTGAGGCAGCTTTGGAGGTTAGCAATGGTCAGAGGCTTATTAAAGAGGCGATCTAAGCCAGCCTCCATGAATCTCTGCCTTCGGGATACATCATCGCAGGCCGTAGCTCCAATTATCATACAATCCACTCCCATGGCCCGTAACTCAGTAGTGGCCTGAAACGAAACAATATATGATAAATTAGTTAGTAAAAATATCGAAATCTAAATTTATTAATATTTGCAAATATTATTCGATCAAGGAATTTATGGAATAAGTTGAAGAACTAACCTCGATGCCATTCATCCTAGGCATTTCCAAATCCATAACTATAAGATCGAAATTTCCCTCTCCAGTTTCATACATAGCTACCGCTTCTACTCCATCTTTAGCTGACGAAACTTTAAGCCCAAGTATACTCAGAAGTTTTGTGTTGACCATTCTGACTACTGAACAATCGTCAACAACAAGAGCCGTTTCAATTCTCCTAGCAATCATTGAACTTCCAACTTCAGTAGCCATATCAATAATCTGTTGGTAAAAGAAAAAAGAGAGCAGATTGATAGCTTTGATTATGACAATAGCGATGGAGGAGTTTCAGTTTTATAGGCTTGGAGATGACGTTTTGGATATTTTTAGATTGCGAGTTAAGGAAATCCAAATCCAAATGCATGAATTCTTAAGATGTTTGGATAGTGCAGATATTACCGAAGATTTAATATCTCTTACGTGCACTTATATCTTTTAACGTATAAAAATATCAATATTTGTAACTGATTTTGGTAGATAAAGAAAACAAAAGTAGAAAAAATATTGAGCACAAGGTGAATCCAAATCTTTTGATTTTAGAAATCCACAATCCTTCAAATAAAGAGGCCCTTTATATTAGAACTAGCTTTATAACCCGTGTGAGGCACGGGTATGATCTAAATTTATATTTTGTTGGACTTTTTACACGTTTAAAAAATAAATTATTTGTCATTTCAGATTTTTCTTTTTTTGCTTTCGATTTGTAATAGGACCTAACCATGTTCATAAAAAAATGTAAAATGGAAGAATTTTGATTTTTTGAATTTTGCACTAGTCATGATTAATTATGGACGTTCATTGGTTTGGAAGAGATAGTTAATGGATTAAGAAGAAATTGAGTTGATTTGCATCAGTTGCCTTAATTTTATATGTTGTGTCTATAATATACACGCTAGTAGCTGTCTTTTTCATTAATTTCATCAAATGCGTGAGAGTCAGCTACATTGTTCAACATATGTTTTTTGGTTTTGACGTAAATAAGGTGTAACGAAGGACCAAAGTATATACACGACAAGTGTATATAGATGTTGGGCATGAACACATGACCATACGCTTAATCCGATAATCATGGTTACAAACGATGAACCAAAGTTGTTAATTTAAAAAATGTCTTAAAAATTTCTTTTTGAGATCAATTTGGTAATTGTTGTCCACTGACTATATTGGTTGCGTATTACTTTTCGTTTCAAGCAATTTATTGTTTTTTTCTCGAACCTGCCTCATCATTGGGGGCAGGAACTGACGATGTAGATGTTGAGTTTATGTGCATTATAGTGTATATGTCATGTCCATCTTGATTGTATGAGGTAATTTATACTTCGAATAATTCTTGTATACAATGTTGTTGACAATTTGAGGAATATCCTCGGTGATTTTTTCTTATGTGTTGATAGGTGTTTATTAGTTTAATCATCATGTTCAAAATATTATTGAGTGTAGTATATTATTTCCTTTGAGTGTTAATGCAACTATATAACAGTAATACCTGACCGAATTAAAATATGATTCTTCCAATTGGGACACCTACAAATCTCTCAACTTTCTTCTTGAAAAGATTGAAAGTTGTTATTTAAGCATTTTTCATGCCTACAGTTGTCCTACTTAAAGTACGTATGTAGTTCAGGCGGTATGTCGAATATAATGTTTGTACTTTGTTCCATTTTCACTTAATTTTTGAATACCTAATTTATTTAGGTCATTCGACATGCACTCCGGCTGATATCTGAAATGTCTTTTTCTTTCTTTTCATACAATAACATAATACTCTTATTAGCATCAACCGATCAAAGTTGCACTTTGATCCTCAACTTCATTTAGTTAATTAAAAAATTTGTTAATTTCAGTAACCAAAAGCATGGACATACTCTAAATTTGCAAATTTTATTAGAATTTTTGAAATTTTTTATTGTTTTGCGTGTTAAAAGTTTGATAATGAGTTATTCTAATGTTGATAAAAGTATGTATGTGTTCTCATCAGTTAATTTGTTGAAGTGTTATAAACAAATATATACTGATAAATATATCATTTTTAAGACTATTTTAAAAAAAAGTAATGTAAATGTGATAACTTTATAAATGTCCAGGGATTATTCATCTATTTAAAAGTTTAAAATGACCATGATTTTGACATGAAGACTTATACGAGGTTATACTATTTTTTCAATACAAATATTGAATGACATTTTTGTAATAATAAACTCAACATTTTCATATACAAAAAATAAACTTTACTTGTATTTTATTGTGTATTAGCTTCAGTGTTGTAATTCGACGATGTCCTCAAAGCCCACAAACCCTATTTAGAATTTCATTTATCAAAATGATTTTATGATATTACGAATCCATTTAATATATTATATAAAATTCTATTATTATTAAAAACTTATACTTTTTTTAACATCATTCAATAATTTTTTACATACAATTTGAATTTTTATTGTTAAAACTTATAGTCTAACTGGTCGTCATTAATAGTTAGACAAATTTATAATACTTATGATCGAGAAAAATTATATCTTATTTTCATCTATTGCATATTAATCATGTTGATTTTTTATTTGAAACATAGATCTTGTTTTTGAATTATCGTCTTTTTGGAATCAATTCAATTGTATCTTCTACATTTTCAAATATTTATCTTTTTAGTCGAATTATACATTTAAACCCCTCAAAGTCTAAATGTTTGATCAATAAAACATTTTTAATTTAACTCAAATATTTGATATTTTATATACTTAAAAATCATGATATATAGTTCATATTTGATGTAGTTATATATTATGTATGATTTTATAGATAGGATTTATATATTTTTATTTAAATAGTATAATACATTTATATATATATACAAAGAGAAGAATGAAAATGAAAATATTTTTTTATCCGGAATAATTTACATTCATATGTAACATGTGAAATTATATCATATAAATTTTATTTTCCATACTCATCATTTATGTTAGGTCCTGATAAGTTTGTAGAAGGGGGGTTGAATACAAACTATACCGTTTTATCGAATTTGTTCTTTAAAAGATTTAACTGTTTAGGAACAAATTGATGCGGAATAAAAATGAAACAAGATTCAAGTTAAATATAACTTATATTAAACTTGAAGGGTGTTACAAATGATACTTAGTACAAGATTGAATCTCAAATAAATTAAAACAAATCTAGAATAAATTCGACATGAATTTATCTATTTTTGTAATAAAATGATTTAACAATATTTGATAATTTGAGATTCGTTCTAGGGATAAAAATCCGCTAGATAGTCAAAGCAATACAAGTAATCAAATTCTAGTGGTTTGGATTTAACAATACAAACTAGAATTAATTGCTTGAGAAGAAATGAAATCAAATGTCTTCTTCTTTTGTTCTTGAGAGAAAATCTGTCTGCTGCTTTTTCTTTTCAATAATGTGTCTGTCTCTTTTTGGCCGCCTATTCAAACTAAATACATTTGCCTGTATGACCTGCCAAATGTCTTGTATGACCTGATAAAGTAAACTCGGTAGAACCTGCTCCATCAGTATGACCTTGCATTATTTAACTTAATCTCGGTATGACCAAAGAAAAAGTAAACTGTATGACCAGAGAAAAGTACATAGTATGACCTTTTAATAAATCAGAAATGATTTAAATAAAAGAAATACAAAACACTTGTATGACCTCTTAAAATAGGTCATACCGAGTTTTGTTTTTCTTTTAATTAAACTAGATCATACTAGTTCATTTTCAGAAAATCCTTTTAATTTAATTAGTTAGATTAAATTAGAGATTAACTTAATTCTTAAAAATAGAATTAAGTTAATAAATAATTTAAACTACTATCCTAATTAATTTAATAAATAAATTAATTCTGATAGAATTAATTTATTAATTAAATTAAATTAATAAATTAAATAAGATATCTTTAAAGCCTTGCATCTCTCTCTCTTCTGAAAACCACTGAATAGAGATGACTTAATTCCACTGATGATGTCGTCATTCGATGCACTGTCTGGTTTCATGAATAACTGACTTCAATGATAATTCTTCATCTTTAAAACATTTAAAGCTGTGGCTTCCTTTCTTTAGCTTGACAAAATTATGTATCCTGTACTTCTTCAGTCACCACTGGAAATCTCTGTCACTGTAGTAAATCCACTAACTTGAATACTTCACTGAGGCTTGATCAATAAATTGAACTTCTTTCAATGTAGAATAACTTCAAGTCTGTAGATGACTTTTAATTCTCCATTCTCTTGACAGATAAAACTATCTGAGATTCCTGTGACATATAACCTTATTATTTACTTATTACATACTTGTTTAAATTAAGTTGTTTCCTCGGAATATTAATAGGCCTAAACATATGCCTTTCAATCTCCCCCTATTTGTTTGTTAGAGAATAACAATCAAATACCTAGAGGATAACTCAACTAACTTAAACAAGAAATAGAAATGACTTTTAAGAGCCAAGTAAATAACAAGAAAAGTTCTGGTTTATATATAACATTTCCAGATTCAAACATTAAAGATAAATACAAGATAGATGTTCCTCTAGACTGAACATGTGTTTACATTGATCCTATCTTGAAATACCTAAGCTCTATACATATAACATTTACAGACTAGAGCTTCTTCAAATTTCAGATTCCATCATCTCTCCTTCTTCAAGTGCCTCAAGCAAATCCTTGTCCAAAATACGATCAGATTCAGAAGTAATGCCACTAGGTCTGACAGGTTGAGCTGTGACTTTCTTCAGCCTATTCTTCATTTGATGATATCTCTTGATATTGGCAATGCAATAGTCTTGAATCAAATCAGCAACTTCTGTCTTTTCCTGTGTAGCAAACCCTGTTGTCCTCAACATGTTCTCCATATAGACAAGATGCTTGGCAGGATAATCTTTCAGAGATATTGGATCCACACCACAAGTTTGAAGTGCCCTTCCTTTATAAAATTTAACTTCATATGGCACATCCACAACTTGAGGGCTAGCTTTCATTGCAAAGTCTCTTAGCTGATCATGCAGCAGCTCAGCTAATGGAGAAGTTCTTTTTACTTTGCACATGAATACCCAAAGCTCAGAGAGAGTTCTACCTTCCAGAAGATTAAGAGAAACTATGAAAGTTCCCTCATTATGAGTGTAGATGTAGATCTTCAACTCCTCTCTGACTCTGTCAAATCCAGTAGAAATTCTTGAAATCTCCGCATGAAGAGCTTTCATATATATTGTGTTGTCTGGATTGACCTGTCTGTACCTTTCCAACATGCTAAAGAACCTTCCATCATTGTCTGACCCTGTTGGATGTGAGAACATTTCTCTAGCTTTATCCCATTCTTCTCCAAGCTTCAGCCTCACATATAACTTTCTGTCTTTGACTTTTAAATCATGAAGCCTTTGCTTTTCTTGATGTTCAGCTTTTTGGATAATTAGATGCTTTGTGATTATGTCAGACACCTTAGCATTCTCATTTTCTCTTCTCTTTAGATCAGCTTTCTGTCTTAACAGCTCAGCTTCAAAGGCAGGATCCACTTCAGGTTCATCTTCCCAGTCAGCAAAATCAGCCTCTCCTTCAACCTCCACTTCACCAAAGATATCTTCAGGGGTTTCTCCAGATTCAATATCATCAAAATCTCCCTGTTCACCTTGATAGTAGTCAGCATCAGAAAAGGTTAACTTCTGCTTCCCTTTTCCAGAACCAGAACCTTCAGTTTCTCTTCCTTGATCTCTCACTTCTTCTCCTCCTTGTATCTCCTTCTCCTTATTCTCCCCCTTAGTTGAGGCATCCTCTACAGATTTGACTTTATCAGCCTTAGGATCCTCCTTTTTACCTTCTTTTTCTCCTTCACCATCCCTGTCTCCATCGCCCCCTTCATCATCATCACCCTCAAAGAATTTCTTCTGTTCAGTATTGGGTTGATGTGAGACCTTGATCATAGCATATAGATGTTTCATGCCCTCGTTCAGATGATGCATCCCTCCTTCAATCTTGGTAAACCTCTCATCATTGAAGTACTGATTTTCATCAATAGTATCTTGACAGGCGTCTACTTTGGTTGAAATAATAGGAATCTGTTTGATAGCCTCCCTGATCTCAGCATTAGAAACCAAAAGCTCTGACATATCCGAGGCCATTAACACTTGTGATTCTTGAATAGCATTCATCTTTGGGACCAATGTGACCTTCACTCCTTCCAATTCATCTCTAATTGAACCCAGCTGATTAGTTACAGAGGTGGAAGAAGTAGATCGTTCAACCACTTGTGCTTTGAGAATTTCCTTTTCAGCCTGGGTCTCTTGAAGTTGTTTCTGTAAACCAGCTATTTGAGCCAATAATGAAGCAGTGTATGTGTCATTGTGTGCACTCATCTCAATTTCTCTCGATGGTGTTTCACTCACCTCACGTGCTTGTGTATCGCTCTGTGTTTGTCTCTCAGAACTAACCACTAGCTGTTTATCCATTGTTGGAATTGAAGTACCTGCAGAAAAAATCACCATAGCCCCTTCTTGAGAGGTCACTGGTGGTGCAATGGGAGTTCGCGAATCCCAATCCATGGTAAGGTCCAAAAATTCATCAGAAATTGAAAACTGAATTGCTTCAGATATAGACTTACCATGTTGCCCTTCACTTTCTCCAGTTAAAACTGCGAGTGAAGAATCCCTTAGGGGAGCCAGAGATGTTCCCTCTGGGAGGGGAGAAAATGATTCTATTATTGTTGGCAAAGAATCAGATTTTCCCTCTGAAGCCTGTGAAGGCCCTTCTACCGTGACAATGGTAGGCACTGTTTCATCAATCATTCCTATGTGCTCTCCTCTCAGAGTGTCCTGTGCAAGAGTCTCTATTAATGTTTCAGAAATGTTTTCTCCCATTGTGAGTAATGGGAGTGTGCTTGACTCTGTACAGAATGCCATGGCCTGATGGCGAATTTCAATAGATTCATCCTGTAGAGAGGATGTCTCTAGTAACTGTTCATTGGCCTTTTGAGAATCTATATCCTTTTGGGAGGATACAGACTGGCTAACAGATGCCTCGAGTAGTGTTCTTCTCTTCTTTAGTGGTGGAGGCAGAGCTGTGGGATCACTCATATTAAACTCTACTTCAAGTTGCTCATTTGCTCTTGTTGTAGCTGATTGTTCTAGGGGAGCGGTCAATGGAGTTGACTCTGTGTGTGGCTCTATGACCGTGGACAGAGATTGTGGTTCTACAATCCCTTGGTCAATCCTAAGAACCTCTTGGGTTAGTGGAGCAGTTGAGAGAGGATATATTACCTGAAGTGCCATAGTGTTAGGAGGTGCCACTGAAGTTCCTGCTGACGAGGATGCAACCACTGGATGTTCAATAAAGAGTAAAGGTAACTGTGGTTGCAAAATCTCTCGTAGATAAGATTGTGGAACTAGAGGTCTCCTTCCAGACTTTGAGCTTGTGGACAAGGTTGAGTAAATGAGAGGATTAGTGTGTGCGGGAACTTGAGAAGGAGTGTTTAAAAACAGTGTTTTATGTTCATCAGAAAGAACATGGTCCAACACCAGAGAAAGGAAACGAGAATAAAAGCATTTAACTTTCCTTCCAGTTTCAATATCTCTAGTGTAATTGAAAATCCTCCTTATCAAGAGATCCCACACAAGAGTTCCTATGTCCAACCTCAGGTTATAAACAGCAGCATAGGCAATGTTTTGTAGTAGAGAAGTGATGACTGTAAAGTTGTTTTTGGTAGAATTACTAAACACTTTAGCTAGACAGTCAAAGAACAAATCCCACTCACATGCTAAATTACCTTTATTCAACCGAGGAAGAACAATATTCCCTTGATAATCAATACTAGAGAAAAATTGAACTAACTCAGGATCAGTAGGGAATCTAACAAAGTTATCAAGTGGAAAATGAAGCACTTGACAAAAGATCTCCTTAGTTACTGTGTACTGACGATCAAAAATAGTGAATGTGAAAGATCGCATATCTTCAGCAACAACAGCAGTTAAGCATAATAGACGAAGGGGTTCAATCTTTAAATCAACAGAAGCAGTGATAGCATAGCTAGCAATTGATTGTTCATTTAAAAAACGAATCAACGGCCTAAAACGTTCAACAGAACACTTAAGGGGATCAAAATAGCCAACGTAATTATTAAAACGTTCAACAACAAACTCCACAGCCATTTGAAAATAAATAATAAAATTAAAAATATTATTAGAATAACACAGCAATTAATAATAATAATTATCAGAAAAGAAATAAAATCCCAAGAAATTCACAAGAAAAATTTGCAATAGTTCGTTGTTCTAAGAATAAAACACAAACCAGAGCAAAGTTAACTAAGTAAAAACTTGAGTTAGAGAGGGATGAGAAGCAAAAGAACCTGCAAAATAAGAGTATTTATAGGCACAGGTTCTGCTGAGCTCGGTATGACCTGAAAGGGAGGTCATACCGAGTTTTGAGAATAAATAAACAAGAATAAAAATCAGTATGACCAAAACAGAGGGTCATACCGAGTTTTGAGATTATTAAAACAAAAAATAAAACGAGTATGACCACAACAGAGGGTCATACCGAGTTTTTGAAAATATTAAAACAAAAATAAAACCAATATGACCTGTTTCAAGGGTCATACCGAGTTTTGAGATTAAAAAGCTAATAATATTAGAGAAAATAACCCAATATGACCTGAGGAGGGTCATACCGAGTGAGAAATGTACACAAATAGCAGCAAAACATCAGAAATTTTAAAAAAAAATGCTAACAGTATTAAAACCTTCTGCATAAAAATAAACAAAAACACAAAATTACACTAAACCTGCATAAAAATCTGAACAAAAAATTTTATAATCTGAAAATAACTTAAATGAGTCTAAATAAGTAAACTTTCAATAAAAATACATTTCTCCATGGAAAATGAGAAAAATATTTTTAAAGAAATTAAATTATTCAGAACATTTAAATTAACAAGCTTTATACAATAAACATGGATTGGCAATATTTAACATCTCAAAATCAACAAGAGAAAATGATTTAGTTAAGAACAAACCTGGAGATATTATCAATCACTAAGACTGTTCAACATACCCAATTTACCAACTAACTTGATAAATGTGGATTCGTCAACAGATTTAGTGAAAATATCTGCAGTCTGTTCTTCAGTGGGTACAAAGTGCAACTCCACTGTTCCATTCATAACATGCTCTCTGATAAAATGATACCTGATATCAATGTGCTTTGTTCTCGAGTGCTGCACAGGGTTGTTGGAGATTGCTATGGCACTTGTATTATCACAAAATATGGGAATTTTGTCTAATGCAAAGCCGTAGTCCTTTAATTGATTCCTTATCCATAAGATCTGAGCACAACAGCTTCCAGCAGCAATATATTCAGCTTCTGCTGTTGAATTGGAAACTGTTTGCTGTTTCTTGCTATACCAGGAAATCAACCTACCTCCAAGGAATTGACAACTCCCAGAGGTACTCTTTCTATCCACAACACTACCTGCATAATCAGAATCTGTATATCCAACAAGATTAAAACCAGAATCTTTAGGGTACCAGATACCTAGATTAGGTGTACCCTTAAGATATCTGAAGATTCTTTTCACAGCAATGAGATGTACATCTCTAGGTTCAGCTTGGAACCTTGCACACAAGCATGTAGCATACATAATATCTGGTCTACTAGCAGTAAGATAGAGTAAGGAGCCAATCATACCTCTGTAGCTTGTAACATCTACCTTGATAGATTTGTCAGAAGCTCCAAGTTTGACGGCTGTTGCAGATGGAGTCCTTGCAGATGCTGAGTCCTCCATGTGATACTTCTTGAGGAGTTCTTTGAGATACTTGGATTGATAAATAAATATACCATTTGACCTTTGACTTACTTGCAATCCAAGAAAGAACTTCAGCTCACCCATCATACTCATTTCAAACTTACTCTGCATTAGCTCAGCAAATCTCTTACAGAGATTATCATTAGTAGACCCAAATATGATGTCATCCACATAGACTTGGACTAATATCATATCACTTTTGTGTTTCTTTGAAAAAAGAGTTTTGTCTATGATACCTCTAACAAAACCATTTTCTAAAAGAAAACCAGAGAGAGTGTCATACCATTTTCTTGGGGCTTGTTTAAGACCATAGATAGCCTTGAAGAGAAAGTACACAAAGTCCAGCAGCTCCTGATTTTCAAAGCCAGGGGGCTGTTCCACATACACTTCTTCATCAAGTTCACCATTCAGGAATGCACTCTTAACATCCATTTGATAGACTTTAAAATTGGAATAAGCAGCAAATGCTAAGAACATCCTGATGGCCTCAAGTCTAGCCACTGGTGCATAGGTTTCATCATAATCAATGCCTTCAGCTTGTGAATACCCTTGTGCAACCAGTCTTGCCTTGTTTCTTGTGACAATGCCATCCTCATCTAGCTTGTTCCTGTATACCCATCTTGTACCAACAACTTTCTTGTTCTTTGGCCTGGGTACCAGCTTCCAGACTTGCTGTTGTTCAAACTGATTGAGTTCCTCTTGCATAGCAATCACCCAATCTGGATCAGTCAGTGCTTCCTCAGTTTTCTTTGGCTCCATTTTAGATAGAAATGCTGAGAAGAGACATTCATTCTGAGAAGCACTTCTAGTTTTAACTCCAACATCTGGATCACCAATGATCAGCTCAAAAGGATGAGCCCTATTCCAAACAGTCGGTCTTGGAAGATTTGATCTTGATGATTCGCCTTGAAATTCACTTTGATGTTGTGAGTGACTAGCTGATCCTTCATTTGCTCCCCCTGAGTTGTTGCTTGTATGCCTTGATGATTCTTCTCCAGTGTTGGTGGTATCTCCATTGTTACCAGTGTTTCCACCACCATCACCATGATCATTATCATCATTGTTATTATCATCACCAGCAATAACTTCAGGTGGGGCTTCATCATCTGATTCTGAGTCTGGCAAGTTATCAAACTTCAGCTCTTCAGATGAATCTTCTTTTTGGATATTGAGGAACTTAGTGTCATCAAAAGTAACATTGACACTTTCCTTTACTGTGTGACTGCCAACCACATAAACCCTGTAAGATCTTCTGGAATAACCAACAAAAATAGCTTCTTGTGCCTTTGCCTCAAACTTGCCACGTTTAACATTCTCATCTAAAAGCACAAAGCATTTTGCTCCAAATACATGAAAGTACTTGACAGTTGGTTTCTTGTTGTTCATGATCTCATACGGAGTCTTCATTAGGTCTTTGTTGATTAAAGTTCGATTCTGAGTATAACAAGCTGTATTCGCTGCTTCAGCCCAAAAGTACATTGGAAGTTTAGACTCACTTAACATAGTCCTAGCAGCCTCAATCAATGTACGATTCTTTCTTTCCACTACTCCATTTTGTTGAGGAGTTCTAGGGGCAGAATATTGTCTTGTTATTCCTTTATCAGCACAAAAGTCATTCAGAATGGCATTCTTGAATTCCGTACCATTATCTGACCTTATGGCTCTAACAGGGAATCTAGAATCCAGCTCAATCAACTTTACATGGCTAATCACCAGGAATGGGGTCTCATCCTTGGAATGTAGGAATAAAACCCATGTATATTTTGAATAGTCATCAACAATCACAAGTGCATATTGTTTCTTTGACATGGACATCACATTAACTGGACCAAACAAATCCATGTGCAGTAGCTGAAGAGGTTCAGTTATTGATGATGTGTCAGTGCCCTTGTGAGAAGCTTTCTTTGACTTTCCCTTCTCACATGCCTCACACAGTCCTTCCTGTGTAAATTCCATCTGAGGCAAACCTCTAACTAATTCCCTCTTGACTAAAGAGTTCATAGTTTTGAAGTTAAGGTGAGACATCTTCTTGTGCCATAGCCAACTATCATCTGATGAAGCTTTAGCATAAAAACAATTCACTTCATCTTTGAATCCCGAGTTCAGATCAGCTATGAACAAGTCACCTTTCCTTACTCCTTGAAGAGCAGGCTTTCCATTCTTCTTGTGAGTGATCTGACACTTCTCTCTTTCAAAGGAAACAGCATATCCTCTGTCACAGAACTGACTGATGCTGAGAAGATTGAACGTCAGACCTTCCACAAATGAAACATCTTCAATGATAACATTTCCGTACTTCAAACAGCCATATCCTTTCGTAATACCCTTGCTGTTATCTCCAAAGGTAACTACTGGGCCAGCTTTCACAATCACATCTGATAGCAGGGCTCTATCTCCGGTCATATGCCTTGAACAGCCACTGTCCAGAATCCACATAACTCGGTTTACCTGTTTAACTCCCTGCAATATCAGATAGATTAGTCCTTCTTCGGAGCCCAAAATTGATTGGGTCCGGCATACTTAAAGAACTGGCCTTTGTCAGGCAAAACAACATTTCTAACTAAAACTACTTCAACCTTTTTCACATAAGAGCGTTTCCATTTATAGCCAGCCTTAACACATTTCTGAGTAGGCTTAGGGATAAATGAATCCACTTTAATATTAGGAGGATTAGCAGTCTTAGCTTTGACATGCTTCTTATTATTAACATGTTGACGTGGAGCAGTCTTATCACTAGATACATGCTTTTTATTAAAGAAAGCATACATAACATTAAAAGCACAAGACATGCAATTACTCACACCACATGCTTTATGAGAAGAATTAATAACAGGCATGTTAGTTCTACAGTTGTTTTGATCCAACTTATGGATATCTGATTTAGTCTTTACAGTTGTAGCAACTTTGACTGGAATATCAGATACACACTTTTTGGATTTCTCAGCTTCTAAGGCAACATCTTCTTCATGAATCTCCTCAGCAAAAATGATAGAAGATTCATTCAGAGGCTCTGCCTCAGACTCCTTACAGAAGGGTGTTTTAATACCCTTAAGAATATAAGGAACAGCCTTTCCTTCTTCTCTGACCCTACAAGGTGTATTAATACCAAGCAATCCTATAGCCTCATTATAATCATAACCTATACTGACATGATTACCAATAGCTTGTTTATTGAAAATTTCTTTAGCCGTTTTACAAGAGTTGTAATAGGCATTAGCTTTGGTTTTGAGCTCACTAATCTGCTCTTTGAGAATGGTTTCCAGTTGAATATAACATTTAACCCTATTCTCCAGAAAAGCAATTTTCTCATTAAGTTCATCCTGATTAACATGCACAAGTTTCAAATCTTTTAATTCCTTTTCAAGATTTGTGTTTAAAAGATTTATTCTATCATTTTCAGTGCGTGCACAACTTATGGTGCCACCAAGATGATAAATCATTTCAGCATCAGTAAAGGTTACCTCTGACATGTATCTGGATGAAGTGCTTTCCTCTTTAGCCATTAAAGCAAGGTTCCCAATCTCACCTGCTTCTTCATCACTGTCAGTGTCATCCCAACTCTTTCCCTCAGCAACATAGGCCTTCCCAATCTTGTTCTTCTTGCTAGAATCAAATGTGTTTCTAGTCACTTGCTTTGGCTTTCTGCACTCAGTAGCAAAGTGACCCAACTCATTGCAATTGTAGCATCTGATTATACTCCTATCCACAGTTCCAGTTTTGTAGCCACCCCTTGTGCCACTTGAAGATGAAGATCCACCTCTCTGAAATCTGGGTCTGAACTTAAGATTGGGATTCCTCTTGAATCTAAACTTCCCAAACTTTCTGACTATCAAAGCCAAATCACCATCCTCCAGCTGATCAAGTTCTTCCAAAGAATAGAAGTCACCACCAGATTGATCAATGGATGTTAATCCATATTCAGCATCAATAACATTCATGTGAGAACTGGAAGGTTGAACAGCCTTCACTTCCAGTTTCTGTGGGACTTCAGCAGCCAATGCAGTGGAGGTACCAACAATCCTTCCAGTTCCATACAGCTCCTTCTGTTGAATCTGCTCCAGCTCATAGGTCTTCAAGACACCATACAATCTTTCCAAAGCAAGCTCATTCATGTCTCTTGCTTCTCTAATAGCAGATATCTTGTGCTCCAAATGAGGTGGAAGTGTAAGAAGGAACTTCTTGTTAATCTCCTTGTTGGTGTAGTGCTTCCCATTGAGATTCAGATCATTGATTAATTTGTTGTATCTCTCAAAAACCTGAGAGATACCTTCACCAGGGTTTGATCTGAAATGCTCATATTGTGAAGTGAGAATTTCCAGCATATTCTCCCTAACCTCTTCAGTCCCCTCATTGATTATCTCTATGGTTCCCCAAATATGTTTGGCAGTTTCACAATTTAGGACATGATTATGCATGATAGGATCAAGACTCTCAATAAGGATCAACTGAAGACAGGAATCCAAGGTAACATCCTCTTTCTCATCAGGAGTGTATTCCTTGGGATCTTTAGGGTACATCCTAGCAGCCCTAGTCACAACATTATCCTCAACAACTTCAGGATCAATAATCATAGGGAGTTTGGGACCACTCTTCAGCACATCCAAGTATTTAGGATTTGCAACCTTAAGAAATAGGAGCATTTTCTTCTTCCACATTGGATAATGCTCCTTGCTGAATATTGGGATTTTAACTGTCCCCACTTTCTGTGTAGTAGACATCTTTTGAGATTTTTAGAAATCAAATAAAAAATCAGAGTTTAAAAGAAAAATCTCAAAACAATTGGATCTTTGATTTGTATATCAATCAAAAGGCTCTGATGCCAATTGTTAGGTCCTGATAAGTTTGTAGAAGGGGGGTTGAATACAAACTATACCGTTTTATCGAATTTGTTCTTTAAAAGATTTAACTGTTTAGGAACAAATTGATGCGGAATAAAAATGAAACAAGATTCAAGTTAAATATAACTTATATTAAACTTGAAGGGTGTTACAAATGATACTTAGTACAAGATTGAATCTCAAATAAATTAAAACAAATCTAGAATAAATTCGACATGAATTTATCTATTTTTGTAATAAAATGATTTAACAATATTTGATAATTTGAGATTCGTTCTAGGGATAAAAATCCGCTAGATAGTCAAAGCAATACAAGTAATCAAATTCTAGTGGTTTGGATTTAACAATACAAACTAGAATTAATTGCTTGAGAAGAAATGAAATCAAATGTCTTCTTCTTTTGTTCTTGAGAGAAAATCTGTCTGCTGCTTTTTCTTTTCAATAATGTGTCTGTCTCTTTTTGGCCGCCTATTCAAACTAAATACATTTGCCTGTATGACCTGCCAAATGTCTTGTATGACCTGATAAAGTAAACTCGGTAGAACCTGCTCCATCAGTATGACCTTGCATTATTTAACTTAATCTCGGTATGACCAAAGAAAAAGTAAACTGTATGACCAGAGAAAAGTACATAGTATGACCTTTTAATAAATCAGAAATGATTTAAATAAAAGAAATACAAAACACTTGTATGACCTCTTAAAATAGGTCATACCGAGTTTTGTTTTTCTTTTAATTAAACTAGATCATACTAGTTCATTTTCAGAAAATCCTTTTAATTTAATTAGTTAGATTAAATTAGAGATTAACTTAATTCTTAAAAATAGAATTAAGTTAATAAATAATTTAAACTACTATCCTAATTAATTTAATAAATAAATTAATTCTGATAGAATTAATTTATTAATTAAATTAAATTAATAAATTAAATAAGATATCTTTAAAGCCTTGCATCTCTCTCTCTTCTGAAAACCACTGAATAGAGATGACTTAATTCCACTGATGATGTCGTCATTCGATGCACTGTCTGGTTTCATGAATAACTGACTTCAATGATAATTCTTCATCTTTAAAACATTTAAAGCTGTGGCTTCCTTTCTTTAGCTTGACAAAATTATGTATCCTGTACTTCTTCAGTCACCACTGGAAATCTCTGTCACTGTAGTAAATCCACTAACTTGAATACTTCACTGAGGCTTGATCAATAAATTGAACTTCTTTCAATGTAGAATAACTTCAAGTCTGTAGATGACTTTTAATTCTCCATTCTCTTGACAGATAAAACTATCTGAGATTCCTGTGACATATAACCTTATTATTTACTTATTACATACTTGTTTAAATTAAGTTGTTTCCTCGGAATATTAATAGGCCTAAACATATGCCTTTCAATTTATCATGACAAAGAGAGTGTAAAGATTTTATTTTTTACATTTATCATTTATAATGAAAGAAAACCTTTTTTGTAATTATATACTCTGTAATATTCTACATTTTAAATCATCACCCCTTTTTTTGACTCGGACATCAACCGGGGGATTAAAATGGTGGAAAAGTGAAAAAATGAGTAAATTAGAGATATATCGAAGTTAATAAAGAATGACATGTAATATTAGAAAATATCAACAAATGAAGTGTTCATTTTGAAAAGAAATTTGCTAAGAAATGAATGTGACGAATAGAGTGTATAAGCATTAGCATTACATCATTTTGATGCTAATTTTCTTAATTTTAAATTATATACTTAACAAATAATGAGATACATAACATATACAATAGTTCTTATATTAGATCAAGTTCATTACTATATTTTATGTACAATTAATTAATTCTAATAATGTAAAATAGTGATATATAATATGATATAAAAATATGAATTATCAACAAAATAACTAAAGTATATTTAATCAAAAATATACAACTATAATAAAAATTTATAACGATGATTGATCATTTACCTATATCTATACTATATAATTAAAGCCGAAACATTGAAAGTTTTGGTTTTCGGTTTTCGATCGGTTTTCGGTCTTTTATTCTATTTAATAAATAATAAAATAATATAAAAATAGTAACTAGATTATTGCCTTTTATAATTAAAATATATTTTTTTCTAACAAAATCTACTCCTCCAAAAATATCATGACAATTATCTTTAAATTAAAACATATTACCTTTTATATTTGTTATCACTAAAATCTCTGTTTTCCAAAAATATGAGGTACAATCCTTACTTATTTATTTTAAAACATATTTTAATACTCTATTTAATAAATAATAAAATAATAAAATAATATAAAAATAGTAACTAGTTGATTGCCTTTTATAATTATACAAAAAAGTGAACGTATTTTTTTAACAAATACAATTAATATAATTAAAACACATCTAAAAATATTGTGGCAGTTACTTTTTTTTTAATTAAAACATGTTAGTTTTTCTCTTTGTCCTTATTAAAAAAACTTACTTATTTTAACATGTCAACGTATTTTTTTAAAAAATACAATTAATATAATTAAAACACTTCTAAAAATATCATGGGCAATTACTTTTTTTAATTAAAATATGTTAGATTTTCTATTTGTCATTATTATTAATGTTATTTTATTATAAAATAATATTAATAATACCTTATTTATCTTATTCGGCCCAGATGTATTTTTTTATACTTTTTTATGTTCAAATTAATATTTAAGTTTCTCATTTTATAATTTATCATATTAATTTTTACTTTTATTTTAATATTTTCCGTTCACATTAATTTTTTTAATTTATTATTTTTTAAGGCACGTGCCGTGCACAGGTTATAGGCTAGTATATATATAATAACATAAATAAAAAATACAGATTTATATAAATAATATGGACCAATATTTCCTTTACTCAAATGTTTAAAATAAAAAAAGAATATAGAATTAGAGGAAATGATGTCACTTATCTAATAAAATCTTTAAAATAAACTCAAAAAACAATGTAGCATAGTGGTCATGCTTTGTACGTCGTAGGTTGGAGGTTCAATTCTCTACATTAACAAATATCAATATATCTTTACATAATAATATAATAATGATATTTTTGTTATTTTTTAAAAAATAAGAGTAAAATTGTAACTAGGACACTTTTTATCCCTGTGTTGACATATAATATATACTAACTAATAGATTTATTTAATCCCGCACCAGGCAAAACGATATTAGTTATTCATAAATTTTCAACTTCATACCAGATTAACACGTAGAGCTATTATTTTTAAAGGAATCGTATTATTAATTCAAAACTTCTTTAGCTGTAACAACTAGAATCTCAGGAGGAACATCATTCTTCTCCCAAGTACGGTCAGAAATAAAATAGGACGCTTTAGCAAGACTACGAGAAATACTATTTGTGGTTGTGGATCATTTTACTAAAAAAATGTAGAGCTATTTAATTTTGTTACTGTTCTTGTCGACGTCCCCTTTTATTATATAGCTTCTCGGATCAAAATTTGACTTTGAGAAACTAAATAGTATAGGTACGTTATTGTTCTAGGAGAACCATCTATATAATCAGGGAAAATCATATATTATATTATAAAATTTCATGAATAATTTTAATTTTTTTATAAAATATATAATTTGATTCTAATATAAAATATTAACATATACAAACTTTATAAAAAAATTAATATTTAAAGTTTAAATAAAAACATCAATCAATATACTTATATAAAAGAGAAGACGAGGGCGGTGATGTGGCGCCTCTAGAATCGCTCCGTTCTATTTTTCTAATTTTCTCAAAGACGAGGGCGGTGATGTGGCGCCTCTAGAATCGCTCCGTTCTATTTTTCTAATTTTCTCAAATTTTTGAATAATTAATGTAAAATATTCAAAAATATCTCAATTGACTTTAAAATCTTTAGGAAACTAAATATACAATTATAATATTCTTGTCTTCAAGATCTTTATTAATGGAGGAAACTAAATATACAATTCTAATATTCTTGCCTTTAAAATCTTTACTGATGGAAGAAACTAAATTTACAATTTTAATAGTCTCATAAATTATTTTATTAGAAAATATCTTAATTGTCTTTTAAATTTTTACTAATGCAGGAAATTAAATATACAATTTTAATATTCTTACCTTTATAATATTACATAAATTCTCAATTTCTTTTTTACTATTTTCTAACAGAGAAAACTAAATATAGTATGTTAATATTCTCATAAATGCTCTCTATTTATCCAATCAATCATCAATATCTTTATCTTTATCTTTATTTATTTATATATATAAAGGAAAACCCCAGGAACTCTACAATCGCTCGGTTCATATTTATCTAATTTTCTAGAAGTCCTCTGTTTTAAATATTAAAAATTAAAATTTCTTTTTTTTTAACTCCTAAATTGTAGAAAAGATAATACTTATTAAAGACAAGTCAAAATTAAAATTTTCTTTTTTAGCTCCTAAATTGTAGAAAGATAATATTTATTAAAGACAAATCGGCTTAAAATTAGAAAACTGATCAAATTTAAATTGAAATTTCATTTACATGGAACAAGTATATATTACATTGTTTATTATTTTCTTCCCTTTTTAAGATATATACATGTCTATATAAACTGATCAGGAGGGGGGCTCTGCTGAGGCAAGCCTAATTTTGTTATTATTTTTGTTTTTTGACAGGGAAAAAATATCTTGATTCAATTATTATGGTTCATCAGTTTGTTGAGTTCCCGGTATGCTTCTGTTTATGTTGATGCCATTGAAAATCATACATACTGATTCGTATGATAGATGTTAACGTTGATGTTTTTGCCTAGAGTCTTTAGATTGCTACGGTTTACTACTCCACTATACTCATAATTAATTACGTAAATTTTTAAATAGTTAGTGATTTATAGTTTTTTCGTGATTGTTGGTTTTTTATAGGTGGTTTACCTTTTCACCATGACGCGGAGTGCTACATGAAGATGATATCATTCTTGCAGAACTTCTTGAATTTGATTTTTGGTACGTCTTTTGTAGGTTTGCATTTGGTCATCTGCATTATCGAGAACATTCTTCTAATTCTTTATATCTTCGATTTTTTGAATAAAAATTGTAATATATTTATTGATAAACAAATTAGTGGAGATCGTTTTTTGATGGAGATATGGAGACCTACTCCAATTTCAATTAATTCTTCAAAAGTCGCTATTTATTTTACTTTCTTAACTGCTTTTATTATTATTATTATTAACATCTAGCAAATTCTCTTTATTATTATTATTATTATTATTATTATTCATATTATCATTATTATTATTATTATTATTATTATTATTATCTAATTAACATAAATTTTGATATTAGTTTTACAATAATAATTATTATATTATTTTATAACATAATTTTAATGTTTTTTACTATAATTTTCTAGCATGTTATTTTAAAGATATGATAATTAGATCATTTTTTAGAAAAAGAAAGTCAAAATATTTTTAAGTTGTATAAAAAAAGCATAGTATAAAAAGTAAATATAACCTCTAATTTATATTGGATTGTATTTTTTAATTTTTCTAGAACTCCTCTATTTTAAAATAGAATTTTGAATTCCCTTTTATAACATCTAGAAATTTAAATTTTCTTTTATAACTCCAAATATTTAGAAAAAGTAATATTAATAAAAGATAAGTCGTCGAGAAATTATCTATATTTTTAGAGCTCCTCAATTTTATTCGATAAAATTAAATTTCTTTATTTATATTTGAATTTTTAGGGAAGACAATAAATAGAAAAATTCAATCCTATATAAAATTTAATTAAACAAATATTTCCATAATTTCTCAATTAACTTAAATTCTATTTAAGTTTTAAAATTATTAATTTCCTCCTTTTAAGGATATGTACATGTCTATATATATAAATAGAGAGGCATGTGCACTAAAGCGTAATTAAGTAAAATATTATAAAACTTCCTTCTTTAAGTCTTATTTTTTAGAGAAAAAAAATCAAAACCTTTTTCAAATTTTAAATTGTTTAAAAGAAAAAATTGTATAAAAGGTAATTATTAGAAAATTTTGTATAAAAGAATCAAAACTTCTTTTTTTAAGTTCTATTTTTTAGAAAAGAAAAAATCATTTAATTTTAAATTTTATAAAAGAACCCATTGATATTAACTTTTTTAATATCTATATATATATAAAGGAAAACACCATGAACTCTAAAATCGCTCGATTAATATTTTTCTTTCTAGAGTTTCACTATTTTAATTCAATCCGAATTTTTAGGGAATACAATATATATATAAAAATCAATCTTATTTAAAATTTAATTAAACAAAATTAACTTATTTTCTCAACAAAATTAAATTATATTTAAGTTTTAATCTATTTTTCTAGAGTTTCTCTATTTCAATTAAATTAAATTAAATTTTCTTACATAGTTTTGAATTTATGGATAAGACGATAAATATATAAAAATCAATCTTTTTTAGAATTTAATCTTTATTATAACGTCAAATTACAATCTTATTTAGGATTTAATTTTTATTAAATCTTTATATTATAATCCTATTTGAAATTTAATCTTTATATTAAATTTTAATTGTCTATAGAAGTAAATTTGAGGATTTTATGATAATTCGTATGCATTAATAACATTATGATAATTGTTTGTATATTTTAATTTATTTTCTTCTTTCTATATAGGTTATATAACATACACATTGTTAATCAATTTTTTGGATTTATGAATATGTTAGGTAACACAAGCTTCATACACAAAACTATTGTAAATCAATTTTTTGGGTTTATGAATACTAGCTTTATGCCCGTGCACCGGGATAATTTTTAAATATTATTTATAATTTTTTTATGTAATATTAAACTATAATTTAATTTTTATTTTGGAAGAAATGTAAAATAGTGTTTGCAAACTCATCAAGTCGATGACACTTAAATTTCTAATATTAATTTTTATTATTTTAGTTATTATTGTTTTTTTTGTATGTAGTTTTTAAGTTTCGAACATTATATTTAATGTTATTTCTAACATAAATTTCTAACATTAATTTCTAATAATAATTATATTTAATGTTATTTTTGTATGTAGTTTTTGATATATTATTTTTCTGATTTTAGGAATTAATTAGAGTAATTCAATACCATTATCTCATAATTGTTTTAATTAATCATGTTTAGATAATTGAGTTTCTTTATTTACATTCAAATTCATAGTAAAAACAATAAATATATAAAAGTCAATCATGTTCAAAATTCATAGTATTCTATATTAATATTCTCCTAAACTTACTTCCTGAATCCAATTTATTTACTAATTTTTATTTAATATCTTTTAATCAAGGAAAATAATAAAGAAGATGATTTGTGAGTTGCCCGACGATTTGAGTAGAAAATATCTAAATTGGCTTTTAAATTTTTAGTAATGGAAATATTAATTAACTTATATTCTCCCAAACTTTCTTCTTAAGTGAAATTACTATCTTAATATTGTCCTAAAATTTATCTTTAAGTCAAATTACCATGTTGATATATTCTTAAACTTTCTTTTGAACTTAAAGTTACCATTTTAATATTCTCAAAAAAAAATTCTTGAAATTCTAAAATTTATCTTGAAATCATATTATCATCTTTATATTCTCCTAAAAAAATATTAGAAATTATGTTTTCATAATTTGTTTGTAAAAAAATTACGTTTAATTTATCTATATGTTTTACATATACATTAAAAATAATTTTTTAAAATTTTTTTACCTTCTAATTATGTAATGTAGAAGATAATACTTATAGAAAATACAACTTTCTATATAATAAAATAAAATAGAGGAGCCTTATTTTTTTTCATTTCTTTTCTCGAGTACCTATATTTTAAACAATAAAAATTAGAATTTTGAAAAAGATTGAATTAAATTTTATGACATAATAAAATTGATTAATAGATGATGTAATTGATTAAGTAATTAGTTTGTTTTATGTTCAATTTGGTAACAACGAGAAAGCGGGTCAGTGGGATAAAACATGTTTAACAAGAGAGCGATTCAGTAGGAGGAGCATATTATATGCTAGAATTTAATATTTATGTATTATGTATTTTTAAATAGAAGTAGAAATATAAAGTTTTAGAAAAATAAAGTGATTAATATAGTAATATTTGATATAATATTAAAATAATGAAATATATTAAACAATTGCCCATTTCTATAATTATTCAAAATTTTGGTAATGAACAACACTAAACGGAGAATTTAAAATAAACATTAAATTCATGTTTTAAATATAATTTTGTTTGAAAACATATTTTTTAGAAATTTGGAGAAATTATTATAAAGCCGCTGCGAAGCGCGGCTTAGTAAACTAGTATACTTATATAAAGGAGAAGACGGGGGCGGTGAGGTGGCGCTCTAGAATCGCTCCGTTCTATTTTTCTAATTTTCTCAATTTTTCACAATTTTTTAATATTAATAATTACAACTTCCTTAAATATTTTCAATTTTGTAAGAAGGAAAATAAATTGAGAAATTTCCGAATTTGTAAATTGAGAAATTTTCGAATTAGTAGCATCTTATGTTAATAATTGCAATTTTTTCTTTTTTTATTTTCAAACTTGATAGATCTTCTTCCTTATTATTTTCGTTCCCTTTTATTATTTTTAAACTTGATAGAACTTTTTTTTATTATTTTCAAACTTGATAGAACTTTCTTTTATTATTTTTATTATTTTCAAACTTGATAGAACTTTCTTTGATTTAGAAAATTACAACTTCCTTATTATTTTCGTTAATTTGTAGAATCTTATGTTAATAATTGTTATTTTTTCTTTTATTATTTTCAAACTTGATAGAACTTTCTAAAACCTACCAAATTGATACATATTGTGAGGCTGTGTGATCGGAGAGATTGAGTACGTGTCAGATTGTATGGATTGGTCACAAAAGTTCTACGCGTTGGTGTGTCACGTTAATGAGCTTTAAAAATAGTAAGAAATTTGTTTCCACCCATGACATTTACTGTTTCCTTTTTTCATTTTACTCGATGCATCAAAATAAAAGAAATTTACGAGTTTTCAAGTTGAAAAACTATTTATATTTGTTTAAATTATATTTATTGATAGAACTTTCTTTGATTTAGAAAATTACAACTTCCTTATTATTTTCAAATTTGTAGGATCTTATGTTAATAATTGTAATTTACACTTTTATTATTTTCAAACTTGATACAACTTTCTTTTATTATATTCAAACTTGATAGAACTTTTCTTTTATAATACTTCTTGACTTTTAAATAGAATGGATTTCCATGTTATTCACCTTACAAACACCTAAAGGCTAAAGACCATTCATAACAAAAAAATCAATAATCTTCTTTTATATATATAAAGGAAAACCCCCAGAAGCTCTCAGATCGTCCGAAAGCTATTTATCTATTTTTCTAGAGCTCCTGAATTTTAATTCAATAAAATTAAATTTCCTTATTTAAATTCGAATTTATAGGATAGAAAAATATCAACTGCCTTTTAATTTTTTACTAATGAGGAAATTGGTATACAATTTTAAGATTCTTTCCTTTCTCAATTTTGATTCAATAAAATGAAAGTTCCTTATTTAAAGTTGAATTTATATGATAGAAAAAATCTCAATTGTCTTTTAAATCTTTACTAATAAAGGAAACTAAATATAATATTTATTTACTTTTCTAGAGCTCTTGAATTTTAATTTAATATGATTAAATTTCCTTATTTAAATTAAAATTTATAGGATAGGAAAAAATATCAATTGCCTTTAAAATTTTAGCTAATGGAGGAAATAGAATTTACAATTTTAATATTATTTTCTTTCTCAATTTTAATTCAATAAAATTAAAGTTACTTATTTAAATTGGAATTTATAGGATAGAAAAAATCTAAATTGTCTTTTAAATCTTTTTAATGGAGGAAACAAAATATACAATTTTAATTCAATAAAATTAAATTTCCTTATTTAAATTAGAATTTATAGGATAAAAAAATATCAAATACCTTTTAAAACTTTACTAATTGAGGAAACTGATATACACTTTCAAGATTCTTCCTTTTCTCAATTTTTATTCAATAAAATGAAAGTTCCTTATATAAATTTTAAATTATAGGAAAGAAAAATCTCAAATTCTTTTAAAATCTTTACTAATGGAGTCTCAATTTTAGAAAAAATCTCAATTGTCTTTTAAATCTTTACTAATAAAGGAAACTAAATATAACTATTTTTTTAGAGCTCTTGAATTATAATTTAATATAATTAAATTTTCTTATTTAAATGCAAATTTATAGGTTAGAGAAAATATCAATTGTCTTTTAAATTTTAGCTAATGGAGGAAATAGAATATAAAATTTTAATATTCTTTTCTTTCTCAATTTTAATTCAATAAAATTAAAGTTAATTATTTAAATTCGAATTTATAGGATAAAAAAAATCTAAATTGTCTTTTAAATCTTTGTTAATGGAGAAAACAAAATATACAATTTTAATTCAATAAAATTAAATTTCCTTATTTAAATTAGAATTTATAGGATATAAAAATATCAAATACCTTTTAAAACTTTAGTAATTGAGAAAACTGATATACAATTTCAAGATTCTTTCCTTTCTCAATTTTTATTCAATAAAATGAAAGTTCCTTATATAAATTTGAAATTATAGGATAGAAAAAATCTCAATTTTCTTTCAAATCTTTACTAATGAAGTCTCAATTTTAGAAAAAATCTCAATTGTCTTTTAAATCTTTACTAATAAAGAAAACTAAATATAACTATTTATTTATTTTTTTAAAGCTCTTGAATTCTAATTTAATATAATTAAATTTCCTTATTTAAATTCAAATTTATATGATTGAGAAAATATCAATTGCTTTTTAAATTTTAACTAATGGAGGAAATATAATATACAATTTTAATATTCTTTCCTTTCTCAATTTTGATTCAATAAAATGAAAGTTCCTTATTTAAATTTGAATGTATATGATAGAAAAAATCTCAATTGCCTTTTAAATCTTTTTTAATGGAGAAAACTAAATATACAATTTTAATTCAATAAAATTAAATTTTCTTATTTAAATTAAAATTTATAGGATAGAAAAATATAAAATATCTTTTAAATCTTTACTAATGGAGGAAACTGATATACAATTTTAAGATTCTTTCCTTTCTTAATTTTTATTCAATAAAATTAAAGTTCCTTATATAAATTTGAATTTATAGGATAGAAAAAATCTCAATTTCCTTTTATATATTTACTAATGGAGGAAACAGAATATACAATTTTAATATTATTTCATTTCTCAATTTTAATTCCATAAAATTAAAGTTTCTTATTAAAATTTGAATTTATAGGATAGAAAAAATCTCAATTGTCTTTTAAATATTTGTTAATGGAGGAAACTAAATATACAATTTTAATATTTTTCCATTAAAATCTTTAATAATGGAGGAAAGTAAATATACTATTTTAATATTCGATATCTTTATCTTTTTATCTTATCAATTTTTATATTCTTTCTCCTTTTATTTATCTTCTTCTTTATATATACTAGCTTAAAAGAGTGTTTTTAATAATTGTTATTTCAATATTCATATTTTCATATTTTATTAATTATATTTATTAAAAAAATTAAGTAGGCATGTTAAAATAGGTAGACTTTTTTAATAATTAAAAGTATTAAAAATAGTTTTAAACTATATAAGTAAGGTAAACTATTTAATTAAACAAATATTACCTTTTTTCTCAACTAACTTAGATCCTATTTAAGTTTTAAACAATTTTTTAGAGTTTCACTATTTTAATTCAATTAAATTTTTTAGCAAAGACAATAATATATAAAAGTCAATCTTATTCAAAATTTAATTAAACAAGATTAAATTTTTTCTCAGCTAAATTAAATTGTATTTAAGTTTTAATCTATTTTTTTTAGAGTTTCTCTATTTTAATTCAATAAAATTAAATTATCTTACTTAGATTTGAATTTATAGGAAAGATAATAAATACATAAAAATTATTTTTTTAGAATTTAATCTTCATTATAACGTTGTATTACAATCATGTTTACGATTTAATATTTATTAGATCTTCAAATTATAATCCTATTTAGAATTTAATCTTTATTATATCTTAAATTGTCAATAAAATCATGGCATGTTGATTAGTTTTTCTCACGTCACAAATTTGAAGATTTTTTTGATAACATGTGTGCATTAATAACATTGCATATTGATAGTATTATACATGAGAGTCGGCCGACCCATCTTCCTCTAACCCTAGCCCCAACATCTTCATCCCCATCCCCTTTCTTCCCATCTCCATCTCCATCCCCATCCCCTTTCTTCCCACCTCCGTCCACACAACACCTCTTCTCTTGTTTTTTCAATTTTCTTTCAATAAAATCGAGATTTGTTCCACAAAACTCGCAAAATCCATTTGAGTTTTGAATTTTTGGGTTTTTTCGTTTCGTTCTGTTTGAGTTATTAGGTGTGTGTTTGATTGTCTCGCTTTGTGCGATGTGTTGGTTGTGTTGAAAATTAATTTTGCGGTGTATTGGGAGATCTGGATATCTCGCATCAACACCACTTTCGGCAGGTCTATAGCTGGTGTCCGGCAAGTAGATAGCTGGGGTGCGTTTGGAACGGTGGTGAAAATCGCATGTGCTCACCTCTCACAAAAAATATTTGTTCATAACATGAGGTATCTAAGCTTAGTTTTTGCAACTGAGTCCTCTAAACATTGCACTATCCATGAAGTTAATGTGAAGGTCAATTGTGAAGCTACTGTTTTCAGGGGAGATGCAAGCTGGATTGCTCGGGAAACTGTTATCTTCATTTTTAATTTTAAGAATATTTGTATTCAATTAGTTAAGCAATCCGGAAACAAAACAACTAATTACTTAGTTTGTTTATTTGTTTTTCAACCTGGTTGCATGATCAGTTGGGGGTTTGTCCCGATTGAATCTCTTTCAAAATATTAATGAAATCTGCTCTATTTTTGGCAAAAAAAAAAAATAACATTGCATATTGATAATAATTGTTTGTATATTTTAATTTCTAAAAAGTTTTATTATGACGTCTAAGAATATTTAAAAAATTTGTAATTTTGTGATAATACAAATAGTTGAAGTTTGAAGCAGTGGTTAGTACTTCAAGTTTTATTATTCCGTAATTTTAATATTTTTAATTTATATGTATTTAGTGCAATGGGCATCGGCTCACGAAAGTAAGACACAAAATCGACATATAAAGTTTAGGAATATTCAAGAAAGATTTTGATGCATTTTGGTGCCAAAGTTTGCACCGAGTTCCAAAATGGTGGCTAAAGTTTGAAAATTGTAAATCGATGGCCAAAGTTTTTACCAAGTTTCAAAATAGTGGCTATACTTTCAGATTTATAAATCGGTGGCCATACTTTATACCGTATTTCACAGTAATAATTCAACAAATAAAAAAAAGAAAAAAAGAAAAATATTATTGAAAAGTAATTAATTTAAAAATTTTCAAAATAATATTGATTCAACAGGAACATCAAAAAAAATTCATCCGGAGTTTAAAAAAAGATCATTGAGTCTAAATAATTCTCGAAAAAGAGTTATAGTCAAATTTTCAAAAAAGTTAATATTTAAATTTTATTATTTCATATATTATTAGTATTGTTTGTTATATGTATTTATGCAACGGGTGTCGGCTCAAGAAACATGACACAAAATCGGTGAATAAAGTCTAGGGGATATAAAGATAATTTTTGTGAGAATACAAATGGTTGAAGAATTAAATGGTGGTTAATACTTAAATTTATATTATTGTACATTTTTAGTATTTGTTTTATATTTATTTAGAGTAACGGGTGTCGCATCAAGAAAATATGATACAAAATCGGCATAAAAATATGTTAGTAGTTTATTTTATTGTTTATGTATGTTATTTTGTAAAATATTGTGTTCACTATTTATATATACTAACTTATAGCCCGTACCATGTACGAGTTTTTTTAATAAATTTTATTAATTAATTAAACAATTAAAAGATATATTTGGATGTATTAATAAGTTATATATATTATTAACTATTGAAAGATTTTCCGTAAGGTATTAATGGGAGTGTACTAATGATTGAAAGATATTGTACAATTGGTATCTTTAGGTGTGTTTTGGAAATGTAATATTGTTTAATAAAAAGGTAACATGTTAATTTAAAAAGTTAACATTAATGATTGAAAGATAATATAATTAGTATTTTTAGATTTGTTAATAAAAGATAGTATGTTTTAATTAAAAGGTAACATGTTTTTAATGATTGAAAAATAAAATATAATTAGTATTTTTAGGTGTGTTTATAAAAGATAGTGTTTTTTTATTTAAAAAGTAATATGTTTTGGTTAGAAAATGCAATATCCTATTATTCATATTATTTATAAATTAAAATGACCGAAAACTCGAATACCAAAAAATCTGAAAACCAAAATTTTCAGTGGAATGGTTATTATATAATGGTATAAATTATATATATATTTTTTCTTAAATAGTTAATACTTAAAATTTTACAAAAAAAATTATAGGGCCGCTGCGAAGCGCGGCTTAGTCGACTAGTTGATTTTAAATTTGATTGTGCTGCAGAATAATTTTGAATAAATTTGATTCTGCTATATAATCACTTTGGACTATTTGACTAATTTTCAATTATTCTTTTTAAAAAAGTAGTTTAATTTCGTTTTTTGATTTAATAATTGAAATTTATAATTATATTTAATAAAAAATATGATAAAAATGTATATTATGAATATTTATGTAGGGATTATCACCCCTCTCTTGAGTATCACCCAGTATAACCACAATAAGGGAATAAAAAGGTAGTCAATATTTTTTCCAACAAGAAAATTAGTCAAGAATTAGTAACAATTAATTGAAGTTAAAAAATTGATTGAATAAAGAATTACTCCATGTTACAACTTAAATGAGATTGCATAAAAGAATGTACCAAAGAATTAATATAAGCGACGTTTAAGAAAAAATGAACACAAAAATCAAATCAATTAAAGAATTATTGGCAGCAGCCAGACACATAGTGGAAACAAGTATTGCACTATTTAAACTTCCAGGTGCTTCATTAGTGGCAAACCATCATCAGATACGAGCATTAATAATACAGACACGCATTATCAGTTTTTGGTACAAGAATTTTCCTATAAAGAAGTCCTTGAAATGTTTAAAAATCACTACAACTTACCTCAAAACATAACACAAACACACATTCTTGCACACATAATCTTACAATTCAGAATGGGTGCAATGAGCAGGAGTTTGTCACTTGCATTTTCTGTGCTTCTCGTCTCACTGCTTGTTGTTTCTGCTACTGATTACGAGTATAAACCCGAAAAATCTAGCTCCGAGAAGATGTTAACAAAGGTTATAGGCATTCAGGGGACTATTTTATGTAAAACAGGCTCTCAACTCATCCCAGTCAAAGGTAATGTACTAATGTTTCCGTATGCCTCACGTTCTTCCTAGCAGACATGACTCAAAATTTTCAACTAGAGCTTGTTCGGCTGGAAAAATCTGACTGATTAGTCAAATTACGTTTGTTACATTTTAAACTAATTTTTTTTGACACATTTGGTGGGAAAGGAGCTTAGCCAAATTGGTCTCTCACTGTAATTGATTAACTGAAATATTGAAATAATGGCTAATTTTATCAAATGACATTGCAGATGCCATAGCGAGAATAACATGTGTAGCAGTTGACAGAAAAGGATATGAAACAGCTCCGTTCTCTAAACTGAGTAGTCCAGCCAATGCAAAAGGTTATTACTTTGTGACATTGTCACCTGCAGAGCTTGAAAGAGGATGGAGGCTAAGAGAATGCAAGGTTTATCTCGAAAAATCGCCAGTGAAGAGCTGTAATGTTCCAAGTGATGTGAACAACGGCAAAACTGGTGCTACTCTTCCTTCTCCAAGGCTACTTAAGACAATGAACTTGTACTCCATTCTAGCTTTCGTTTACACTCCTAAGGCTCCAGCTGCTGCTGCTATCCCACCTGTTCCTCGTGGCTACTAGATCGGGCTGCACATCTTAGTTCATCAAACATTCGTTGGAGTTCTCTTACTTTCTTTCGGATTCAGTTTTTTTTTTCTTATTTAAGTTGGAGATGTTTTTATTTCTGTTGCCATGAAATCAAGGATCAAAGAGATCGAGTTACAGTTCTTTATATATGTACGACATGCATTACAATTTACAAATGTTTGTGGTAATGTTTACGAAAACAGGACCAAATATCATCTGCATTAAAAGAGTTAAGTTTGAAAAAAAAACCACAATTTAGAAAAAAAAACTATGTCCAAACTGCATGTTTACAGGATCAAAACAAGTGATTTTGAGTCTAATCCACATTATTACACCAACTGCATATTGCTGACGCGAAGCAATCCCCTGTTGTGTTTCTCAACAAGGATTTAGTAGGCATCACTTGATTTTGGAATTTCCGTAGAATAAAAGGACCTTAGGAGAAACTTTTAGTTTCCGAGTTCGAGACCAATGAACCTCAGAAGTACCATTGTGCTGAACTTCTGATCACAATGTATTCGAATCTGGAGGTCATTTCCAGCTTCCAGGCCTGAGAGTAATATTGTGGATGATTTCGTTTACACTTTGAACTTCCTTCATCTCCCAGGGCCCAAGTGATCTGAGCAAAAAGAAGAAAACACTCCAAATAATGCAAAAATATGTAGAAGATCCTACATCTATAGAATTTTCACTTTGAGAGAGCATAGATTCTACCAAACTTACTTAAGTACCACCATTTTTCTAAGGATCTTCTCTGAACAAATTAGAGTGCCATCCTTTTTTGGCCATTTTAATTTTCAAATATATGTAAAAAATATATTAGATCTGTAATTCAATGCAAAAGATTTTTTTTTTAAATAGTCATCAAATTGATAAGGTTTAGTTAAATTAATTTATAATAATATTAAATTCTTAAACTTTTAAAATAAGTTTTTAGCCCTCACCTGGCAAAACGATACTAGTTATTAATAATTTCCAACTTTGTCCCAGATTAATTTGTAGAGCTATTTAATTTTAGTTGTTACCGTTATGAATTTCATTAAGAGTAAAGTGCACTATGTGTACTTGCAGTTTAGGTGTCAGACCACTTGGGATACTCAAGTTCAAAAACTAGCACTTGCTATACTGACACTTTGAACTACTAACACTTTGTGTGATTCCGTCTCTTTCAGTTAACTCCGTCTATTTCCTTGAGGGCAGTTCCGTCTTTTTCGATTTGTACGCGTATTATACATATATCTGATACATGTACTTTACCAATTAAAACCACACCTTTCACTGCACTTCCCCCCTTTGATCACTGTAACGCCAATCGAGTTCTCCCGCTGCCTTGCCGACAATGGTGTGGTTTCGAAGAGATCCTAATGACAAAGACGTTTACAAACCTAATGAATGTCCCTATTATGGAGGTAAGATCTGTCACTTTAAATTAAATTAGGGTTTGAACCGTTTGTATACGAAATTAGGGTATTTGTATGGTTATATGTTTTTTGTGTTTACTTGCTTAGGGTTTTGGTATTGGTTGCTCTGGTTGCTAATTCTGAAGTTAGTGTAAATTATTCTGATGTTTTTGGTTTAATATGTTGGTGCTCCCATGTGATTCAATGTCTCCTCTGTGGTCCCTTGTGTTTTTTTATGTTTTCGACAGTGGTAGTATAAGTATAGTGCCATGTTTTTGTCTGTATAAAGTTCCAATTTACTCTATTTTTTGCAGTTGGTTCAGACCTGTTTAGTATAAAGTATCACTATGGGGGCAATTTACAGAAAACCCTAAGCAATATGTTGGTGGTAGTGTTGACTTCTTTGACCTTTGTGATGTAGATACAATGAGTTTGATTGAATTAGTTTCTATGTCAAAAGAGTGTGGGGAATTAGGAGTAATTACATTCTATTACAAGTGGCCAAAAAGTGATATGGATAAGGGATTACATTCATTGGAAACTGATGCAGATGTGTTAGAGATGTGTGAGTTGTTGCCACCTTCTAGGATTATATATGTGTATACCATCACAACTAAGCCTCTGTTTGCTTTGGATATTGATGGAATGCCCACACAAGAGTTTGCTCCATCACAAGACCCTAATATGCAGTATGTAGATCCTACAACAGACCCTATTGACAGAGAAGACCTTGAAGAATTAATGAATTTGGATCCTAGGCACAACTATAATGGTGATGTGGAAGATGGACAAGGAGGTAGAGATGATGATTTGCTCAGTGATGGTGAAAGTGATGAGGATTACAATCCTCAAAATGAAGGAGATGTTTTAAGTGATTGTAGTTTCTACTCAGATGGTTCCAATATGGATAGCACTGATGATGAGGTTTGTAATCACAAGTCTGAAAGAGCAAGAAAGAGTAAAGAAAAAGCTAAGGACAAAGAAAAACAAAAAGAAAAGGACAAAGATGTAGCTGAGACACTTAATCATGATGAGAATGAGGATGTCACTGAAGAAGAAGGACATTTAAGTGATTGTTCTACTCATTATGCTTCTAGTGATGAAGAGAGGATGGCTAGCAATTCTACAGATGAAGATGAAATTTCATTTCCTGTCTTTAATGAGAGGACAGAGATGAAAGACCCTAAGTTTCAGCTTACTATGTTGTTTCCAACAGCAAAAGTGTTCAGAGTTGCAGTCAAGAAGCAAGCTATACTGGAGAGGAGACCTATTAAGCAATGCAGACACTATGGTAGCAGGGTGAGATTTATCTGTGAAGGTGATTGTCCATGGAAGATTTATGCATCAAAAATGCAGATGAGTGATACCTACCAGATTAAGGTATACAATCCAAAGCATACATGCACTCAAACATTTCATCAAAAACAGATCAATTCTAGATGGATAGCAGAAGAATACGAAGATGACATAAGGATGAATCCAACTTGGCCTCTGTCATCATTCTTGCAAAAGGTTGTCAATGACTAGCACTGTCATGTCAGTATTTATGCTATTGGTAGGGCCAAAAGGAAGGCATTAGAGAAGATTAATGGAAAGCATGTAGATCAATATTCAAAGTTGTGGGATTATGGAAATCAGTTGTTGAAGGCAATGCCAGATAGCACTATTCAAGTAATGACTGAAGACCAAGAACTACAAGATGGCAGGAAGAGGTTTAAAAGATTTTATATATGCATTGGTCCACTTAAAAAAGGTTTCAGAAATGGTTGTAGACCACTTCTAGGTTTTGATGGGTGCCATTTAAAAGGACCTTATGGTGGTCAATTACTGGCTGCAGTGGGTACTGATGCCAATGATGGCATGTATCCCTTAGCTTGGGTTGTTGTTGAAGCAGAGAATAATGATAGTTGGAACTGGTTCCTGCAACTGATTAAAGATGATCTGAATATTCAAAATGATGGTACATTCACTTTTATATCAGATAGACAAAAGGTACATTTACTTTTACCTCACTTTTACTCTGAAATTTTTTTCT
The DNA here is from genome assembly GCA_030848705.1 of Heracleum sosnowskyi. Lineage (NCBI taxonomy): Eukaryota > Viridiplantae > Streptophyta > Magnoliopsida > Apiales > Apiaceae > Heracleum > Heracleum sosnowskyi. Next base: position 107,989,546 of record CM061239.1, read on the forward strand.
AAAACTTTATTTCTAATGTGGGGTTCACATGTTTTCTTGGTAGGGCTTAATCAATGCATTAGAAGCAATTTTTCCTAATGCAGAACACAGGTTCTGTGTTATGCATCTCTATAGGAATATGTGGAAAGACCATAAAGGCATTGGGGTTAGAATGTGTTTGTGGTTGGCAGCTAGGACCACTACTGATTACACTTTCAACAAGCACATGGGTGAGCTGAAAAAGGTAATAGTAGTTTATTCTTGTGTGTTTCCCTACTTGTTCATTTCTGTCTACTTTACTTATTGAACGTGGCTTTATTTGTTTGTGTATAGTTGTCAAAGAAATGTTTTGATTGGTTGAATGAGAAGCCTAGAACTCAGTGGTCTAGGAGTGCATTTAGAAGCATATGCAAGTCAGATATGTTTGTTAACAACCATTCTGAGGTTTTTAACAATAGCATAAGGAAATATAGAGATCTCCCTATTATTTCAATGTTCAAGTCAATTCATAAGGATGTTATGATGAGGATTCAACAAAGGAGAGATAAGATGTTGAACAGTTATGCACTAAACCCAATTTGCCCTAATGCAATGAGGAGGCTTCATAAGTAAGTGAAATTTTTTGCACATTAATTTTCAAACATTTTGTATGACATTAATCTTAGAGTATTTACCTTTTTTTAGGGCAATTGAACAAAGTAAGGGATGCCATGTTGTTTGGAGTGGAGGTGCTAGGTATCTTGTCACAATGTCTGCAGGTGGCTATGAGATGGTTGTGGATTTAGAAGCTCACAAGTGTGCCTGCAAAAAGTGGGAGCTGTCTGGAATATCTTGTTACCATGCTTGTGCTTGTATAGCTTGGAGTAAGAAGGCTTTTGAGCCTTTCATTCATCAGTCATATAGTAAAGACATGTTTTTGGAATGTTACCATTTTATTGTGGAGCCTATATGTGGAGAAGAAGAATGGGAGGAAACAAGGTTCCCAAAGCCTTTGCCTCCTGATGTTAAGCCTCAAACTGGCAGACCTAAAAAAAAGAGAAACAAGAAGAATGATGTTGTTGGCACAGATCCAACAAAAATGAAAAGGCAAAACACCAAGGTCAAGTGCACCTATTATACTGAATACAGCCATAATATAAGAACTTGTCCAGCTAGGGTAAGAACTTCTTCAATCAGAGTTATATTTATTTGTAGTGCATATATAAATAACTCATACTATGATCTCTATATTTACAGGCAACTGACAGAGCTGCTGGATGTGAAAGACCTGTTAAAACAAGGACTAAGAACACACACAAGACACTTGCAGGAAACAACAATGGTGCAAATGAAGCTAGTAGGAGTGAAACTTTGGGGAACCAGAATGTTGGGAATGAAGCTGGTAGAAGTGAAAATGTGGGGAATCAGACTGCTGGGAATGAAGCTGGTAGGAGTCAAAATGTGGGGAATCAGACTGCTGGGAATGAAGCTGGTAGGAGTGAAACTGTAGTGGGCAATCAAAGTAGTGGGACTGCTAAGAATGTGCCTACTAGGACTGATAATGCTGGAAGCCAAGGTGGTATCTTGTCAAAGAAGCCTAGACAATACAAGAAGAATACTCCTCTTGGTATTCAACCACAGAGAGTCAATTCAAAAGGCAAGGGGACCACAACTACACTGGCAAACATTGAGGCTACAAGGAGACAGATGCAAGCTAAACTAAGGGAGAATCCAGTTTGGAAGATGTAGTCTATTATGCCTCTACTGATGACTCCTTTTTGTTGACAAACTACTATAACATTTGTCAATGTCATGACTCCTTTAGAATGTTATAACTTTTGTCAATGTGTGTGATATCACACACAAGTGAACTTTATGATGTACCAACCTATACTTTACTCATGCTTTTGTGAACTTTATGATGTACTTTCCTATGCTTTTGTGAATGTATTCAAGAGTAATTATTGTTTCAAGTATTTTCTTATCAATTTTTTACTCTTTCTTTTATTACTACAATTCAGTATTTGCACAACAAAACAGGAAAAACTCATTGTAATTTCGAAACATAGAACTTGTCATTACATATTAAGAGGACATAGTACATCCTTCATCATCAACTCCAAATTACACAATAACACAAACTACATCAAAAACACAAAATTACACAAATCCAAATCAACCTATCCCTCATCAAACGAATCATATTCATCATCTTGAACCACATTATCCTGACCCACTATGTTGAGTACCATATTCATCATCGCAGAGAAAAGCACGAACATTGCAACAATCGTGAACTGCTGCTTCTGCTTCATATTGTTCACCTCAGCTTCATGCTTATCACACATTCGATCCATCCTGTGCTTCAACTTGTCAAGTGAATTGACATTACGTTCGTTCAGCTCTTTAATCACCTCTACTGCACGAGGTCCAAGTGGTGGGTCGATCCACTTGTGAAAGCCACAGTTATCATCCGCACATTCCCTGAATCTCCTACCTGCGTTTTCTCCAAACCAATGTGTGTTCATCGCGCTCATTCGATCACAATCACACATTAGATCCAATACCTCATCCACAGCAGCCATTTCGCGAGCCATTTCTGTTTGGGGGGGGAGTTCTTTTTTTAATTAGGGTTTACAATACTAAGAGACTGAATTGGGGGGATGAAAGTGTATAAATACACGATAATACGCGTACAAATCGAAAAAGACGGAACTGCCCTCAAGGAAATAGACGGAGTTAACTGAAAGAGACGGAATCACGCAAAGTGTTAGTAGTTCAAAGTGTCAGTATAGCAAGCGCTAGTTTTTGAACTTGAGTATCCCAAGTGATCTGACACCTAAACTGCAAGTACACATAGTGCACTTTACTCTTTCATTAATAAAAGTGATGATTGTTCCCTCTTATTATATCTTTTCTCAAGTAATATTATTCGACTTTAGCAAAAACAAAAAATTTACTATGTATAATATTAGAATAATGAAGTATAAACTTAACAATTAATCAAGGTTAAAAATTTGATTGAAAATTGAATTATTTGTTACGAGTGACATATCTTTGAGATTGCATGAAAGGCTGTAATGGCGCTTAAGAAATAATAAACACAAGGCCAACTGCAAATGAAATCAATTAAAGAATTATTAGCAGCAGCTAATGACATCGTGGAAACAAGTAATGCACTACTTTAATTTCTAATTAGTGGCAAACCATTATCAGATACGATCATACGAACAACAATACAGACATGCAGTATCAGTATTTGGTACAATAATTTGTCTATAAAGGCGTCCTCGAATATGTTTATTATTCACAACTTGCCTGAAAACATAAACACAAACACACAATCTTACCATTCAGAATGGGTGCAACGAGCAGGAGTTTGTCACTTGCATTTTCTATGTTTCTCGTCTCACTGGTTGTTGTTTCGGGCTTTTCGGCTACTAATTATGAGTACAAATCCGAAAAATCTAGCTCAGAAAAGATGTTAACAAAGGTTATAGGCATTCAGGGGACCATTTTATGTAAAACAGGCTCTCAACTCATCCCAATCAAAGGTAATGTTTCCGTATGCCTTGCATCTTCCAAGCAGATATCACTATATTTCTTTTACTAGAGTTTTTTCGGCTAGAAAAATCTGACTGATTATTCGAATCACTGTAATTGTGATTAATTGAAATATTGAAACAATGTTTGATTTTCTCAAATGACATTGCAGATGCCATAGCGAGAATAACATGTGTTGCAGTCGACAGAAAAGGATATGAAACGGCTCCGTTCTCTAAACTGAGTAGTCCAGCCAATGCAAAAGGTTATTACTTTGTGACATTGTCACCTGCAGAGCTTGAAAGAGGATGGAGGCTAAGAGAATGCGAGGTTTATCTCGAAAAATCGCCAGTGAAGAGCTGTAATGTTCCAACTGATGTGAACAACGGCAAAACTGGTGCTACTCTTCCTTCTCCAAGGCTACTTAAGACTATGAACTTGTACTCCATTCCAGCTTTCGTTTACACTCCTAAGGCTCCAGCTGCTGCTGCCAAGCCACCGGTTTCACGTGGCTACTAGACGGGGCTGCACATCTTAGTTCATCACTCATTCGTTCATTATTTGGAGTTTTCTTTAACTTTCTTTGGGAATCAGTCTTTTTTCTTGAGTTTGAGAGGTTGTAATTTGTAATTTCAAATTTGTTGTATGTTCTGCTGTTCTTTATTCCAGCACTGGAGTAATTTAATGTTTCATTTTCGTATTAATATAATATCTTATTACTCGTTTATTCTTATTTTTATTATGTCATGGTATGATTCATTTTTAACTATACTGTACTATTTTGTACAAAATTATATTTGTGGTCCGCTAAAGCGACCTCAGTAGTTGAAAAAATAATCTGGAAAACTGTATACAGGTGTTAAAACAGAAGAAAACTAGGCTGAAATGCGTTGGATCAGGCCTAGACAAAACAGGGCACAACAGTGTCGACAAGCAAGGAGAAGATGACACGAATACATGGAGTGGATCTCCTTTTACTCCACTGATTTACAATTTTCTTGAGTTATTTTACATGTCCCAGGCTTTCTTCAAATTTTACAACAAAATTCATAAACCAAATCTTGTATATAATTAATGCCAAACGAAAGAATGCCCAGTGTTCGTGAAACAGTCGAAGACACCCTTGCTGCTCATCGCAACCAACTCGTTTCTCTTCTCTCCAGGTCTATCATCATATGCTCTTTCATTCTTTCTAATACTTTTTATCTCTACATTTTTGCATAACTCGACATCGAAAAAACGTAAAAAAATATTGGTAGTTTTCTAGTGAAATTTAAATAATTGTCTGTGTTAAAAGGTATGTGTCGCAAGGGAATAGAATTTTGCAACCCCACAAGTTGATCGGCGAGTTAGAGGGTGTTGTCTGTGATGAAAATGGATGTCACAAGCTTAAAGATGGAGCCTTTGGTCAAGTCATTAAATCAACACAGGTAAATGATTTTCTTTGTTTTATTCATTTCTTTAGATTTATCAAAGCTTTAGATGTTTGTTTGTGATTTTGCATGTACCTTATAAAAATTGCGCAACTTTTGGCTGCTCATTTCGTTTTAGGAAGCTATAGTTCTGCCTCCATTTGTAGCAATGGCAGTTCGTCCAAGGCCTGGCGTCTGGGAATACGTTCGTCTTAACGTATCTGAACTAAGCGTCGAACAGTTAACTATTTCTGAATATCTTCGTTTCAAGGAAGAACTTGCTAGTGGGGAGTATGTAACTTGCTAAAAGTGTGAATTTGTGTAAGATATCATTTTCTCTTGTACAAGCTCATTCTTTTGGGCAATTTGTCAGGGTTAACACTCGTTACATGCTTGAGCTTGATCTTGAGCCATTCAATGCTTCATTGCCACGTGCAACCCGGTCCTCATCCATTGGTTGTGGGGTTCAATTTCTCAATCGTCACCTTTCTTCAATCATGTTCCGCAACAAAGATTCATTAGAGCCATTACTTGATTTCCTCCGGCGACACAGATATAGAGGCCATGTGAGTTTTGTCTCTATAGCCATCTCGAGTTATTACTATAGCTTATACGTGGTTGTGTTTGATTCAATAGGTATTATACTTTAAATTTCTTCAAAACCCGTCCCGTGGTATGTTTCGATAGATAAATCATCCCAATTCATATGAAGCCTAGCAATCCTAGTATCTACTTTATAACTACTTTGATGCTAAAGAAGGAATAATTAATCTGCAAAATTATGTAGGTTATGATGTTGAATGATCGCATACGAACTGTGTCCAGACTCGAGGCTTCCTTGGCGAAAGCAGAAGATTATCTTTCTAAGTTACTGTCAGATGCACCCTTTTCTGAGTTTGAATACGAGTAAGTTTCTAATCTTGAGCTTCATATGTAGATTCTTTTTCTATTATAGTATATATGCCTGGATTCCAGTTTGCAAGGAATGGGATTTGAAAAGGGGTGGGGAGATACTGCAGAACGTGTTCTGGAGATGATGCAACTTCTCTCTGAAATTCTACAAGCTCCTGATCCCTCAAGCCTGGAGACATTTCTTGGTAGAATTCCGATGGTATTCAATGTTGTCATTTTATCCCCGCATGGATACTTTGGCCAAGCAAATGTACTAGGCATGCCTGACACTGGTGGTCAGGTATTGATCATTTGATATTTTTTACCACAAATTTTGAACTGAATTTATTTTTTCAAATACAAGCTTGTCCTTCTGCTGCTCTGCAAATGGTGACAGTTACATCGCATATTAATAGTTTCTAATGACAAATTCCCATCCTTGGTTATGGATATGCTTGTTAGTAGTTATTACAATGCTCTGATGTGTATCATATTAATTTTGATGTACAGATTGTTTACATACTGGATCAAGTGCGGGCGCTAGAGAATGAAATGCTTCAAAAACTAAAGCAGCAAGGGCTGGATATTTCTCCTAAAATTCTAATTGTAAGTATTGATCCAGGATGCGTATTACATGTGCACCACAACACACATCTGTTATGTGTATACAACGTGAAAATTTGTCTTTTTCCACCATGTTCTACTTTAGACTTCTGCCTTTTGTGATTCACCTTGTTTCCTTTATTCTAGATATATGTTTCTTACTTTACATTTAACTCATTGTGTAAGGTCACCCGATTATTACCAGATGCCAAAGGTACCACATGCAACCAGAGGCTAGAAAAAGTTAGCGGAACAGAACACACAAATATATTACGCGTTCCTTTCAGAACTGAGCATGGTATTCTTCGTAAGTGGATCTCAAGGTTTGATGTATGGCCGTATCTGGAGAAATTTTCAGAGGTACTGTTAATTAATTTGTAATTGAACATACAAACTTATGTGTTTTAATGGAAGCAAAATTAGTACAACCATCTTGTAATGATTCTTAATAAACAATACCCCAATGATTCTGCGACTAAGTATACGATTGTCTGTTAATTTAAAAATGAGCTCATTCGACAAGCATATGTCTGTCTTTTAGTACATGGAGGGCTCTGTAGCCTCTGTTTCTTTTTTCTGTAAGAGCTCATATAGCGTATCAGAATAACGGTATCATTTTAGGTTCAGCGTCAGTGATGCTATTAGTTTTCTTGTGAAACATTCTTTCTGCTTGTGGATATTTATCAGGATGCTGCAAGTGAAATTTCTGCCGAGTTACAAGGCGTTCCAGATCTTATAATTGGCAATTACAGTGATGGTAATCTTGTTGCGACTTTGTTAGCTGCTAAATTAGGAGTTACGCAGGTAGTAATGATCTCAAAGTCTCCTCATCATACAATGTTTCTAAATAGGTTAATGTTTTCGTATCTTACTTTTGATTCAACGTTTCAGTGTACAATTGCTCATGCCTTGGAGAAAACAAAATATCCAGAGTCTGACATATTTTGGAAAAAGTTTGATGAGAAATATCATTTCTCATGCCAATTTACCGCTGACCTGCTAGCTATGAATGCTGCAGATTTTATTATTACCAGTACATATCAGGAGATTGCCGGAACGTAAGTCTCTTATGCTGTATCAATCCTTATGGAGAACATCCCATTAATCGTTGATGTAGATAACAGGATCTCTTTGTTGCAATTACTGACCTAGAAATTAGAATACTTGCATCTAATTATAAATTTGATTTTTGATTTAGAACAAGGTAAAGTAAGCAAAATGGTAGACAGAAATAATTGTGTCTGTCAGCATAGAATGCTTGGGAGGACTCCAAATCCTTGTTCTGATTTGTAATACTATTTTTCAAAATCAATTAACTAATAAAGCTATATTAAGACATTCATATATAGATTTTTATATATCTAAATGAGTGGGTGCAATATGCTTTAGGACTGGAGTTTTAGATTATTTTTTTTTAATTTTTTTTGGACAGGAGTCTGAGGGACTAGTAGAAATTAACTAAAGCTGCTAGTGCAAGGCTCCATACATAAATAGATATACTTATATTTTTGGCTACCGAATCTTAAGGAAGATCAAGTTTTGAAAGTTCAACTGTCAAAGCTGAAATATACAGTAGAAATGAACTTAGTAAGAATTCAGAACTTCAGTCAAATTAGCTTCCAAATATAGAAGTTGTATAGACCTCGCAACCTACTACGATCAGCTTAGCAATGTAAAGCTGTGCTGAGGGCCTGAGGCATTGCCGTTTTTAGGATCCATGCACAGAAGAATTCCTTTAGTAAGTAGTAAGTACTAAGAACTCAATAGAAGGGTTCTCTCTACCTTTGATATGCTGTCCTCTACTCTCAACAAAGTCATTCACTGCTTAACTTTCTAAGACTACTATTAATTGCTTTTACCAAATGTGGCCTTTGTTTTAACTTCTGCACAACAGTAATGCAAGCATAACATGTATATTTACGATTTCCAGGAAGAATACCGTCGGTCAGTATGAGAGCCATACGGCTTTCACTCTTCCAGGCCTGTATCGAGTTGTTCATGGGATCGATGTATTTGATCCCAAGTTCAACATTGTTTCCCCTGGAGCAGATATGGGCATCTACTTTCCATTCTCTGAAAAGGAAAGGAGGCTTACATCTTTACACACTTTGATTGAAAAGTTGCTATATGATCCTGAGCAAAATGATGATCATATGTGAGTTAGTACCTTACCATTCTATTTATTTCTGTAAATCTTTAGTTTTATATAAAGATGCACAGTAGTCAAAATAGATAAAAATAAAAAACTTTATGCCCAATTATCAGTAAAATTGTCATCATAAATTTTCCATTGTATCCATTCATGGCATGCATAAAATTAGTAAGCAGGTGTCACTGTCAATTGATGTTAATGTTCTTAGTTAATGCTGCATAAGTTATTATGTTTCTCTGATATTGTGCAGTGGTACACTGAGTGAAAAATCAAAGCCTATAGTTTTTTCAATGGCAAGGCTTGACAAGGTCAAAAACATCACAGGGCTGGTAGAGTGCTATGGTAAAAATGAAAAATTAAGGAAAATGGCAAACCTAGTTCTGATAGCCGGTTACAATGACGTAAACAAGTCCAATGACAGAGAAGAGATTGTAGAAATCCAGAAGATGCATGATCTCATAAAGCAATACAACTTGAATGGCAATTTGCGTTGGATATCAAGCCAAACAAATAGAGCACGTAACGGGGAGCTCTATCGCTATATAGCTGACAGAAAGGGTATATTCGTACAGGTACAGAGGGCTTGCTCCAAAGCAGTTACCCTGTTGTTAAACATTCAGTATGCCAAGTTACTAATTTTAATCTATGCATTATCTTACTTCAGCCAGCATTTTATGAAGCATTTGGGCTAACAGTGTTGGAGGCAATGACTTGTGGACTCCCAACATTTGCCACTTGTCACGGTGGCCCAATGGAAATCATTGAAGATGGTGTTTCAGGATTTCATATTGATCCATATCACCCTGAAAAGGCTGCTGAAATAATGGTAGAATTTTTTCAGCGGTGCAAAGAGGATTCAGAGTACTGGCAAAAAATATCGGATGGAGGGCTTCAAAGAATATACGAAAAGTATGATTTTGTAACGCGGAAGTTAAAACATAATGAAGGTTTGTTTGGATGCTTACGACTACTTTGTAGGTATACATGGAAGATATACTCAGAAAGGCTAATGACACTCGCTGGAGTTTACAGCTTCTGGAAGTATGTCTCTAAACTGGAAAGGCGTGAAACAAGACGATACCTTGAAATGTTTTACATTCTCAAGTTTCGTGATCTGGTGAGCTCTACACTTATTCCACTTAAATAGGCAACAATGCAACATGCATGTTACCAAATATTTTTCAAGCCTTCTCTAAGGCTTGTTACACCTCTATGAATCAGGTAAAGTCCGTTCCTCTGTCAACTGACGGTTAGCATTGCCGGAGCTGGAGAAACTTGTTAGATCAATGTGTGTAGAATAAAAATTAGTAGCAAGAAACAGATTATATTTTTTTCTGAAAGCAGAAGCAAGAAACAGAATGAGAGCATACGCCTAACAGTAGATGTGTATTAATTACTACTAGCCGATAACCCGCACAGGCAGAGATTAAAATATTAATCGAAACCTGATGAAATTCAAAAAAATAAATCAAAAAAATAAATCTTTAAATTACGTAGTTATAGGGAATCGAGCCCGGGGTGAAAACAAAAAAATTAAATCAAATTAATAAATCTTGTTTAATTATGTAGTCGTAAGGAATCGAATCGAAATTTTGTGTTAACCAAATTTGATACTTTTGTACCAAGCACCATTTTTATATTGTTTTACTTATATATTAATAAAGAGTATAAATTTAGCCCTGGGTTACGAAGATATCTTCCTTTTCTTCCTTTTTTTCTTTTAATTTATGAGCATATTTTACCTTTTCTATTTCTTGTCAGTACTATACTTATGGTTTTATTTATTATTCTGCTTTTACTAAAATAAATACAAATGGGATAAATAACATGCCCACAGAATGCACACATATAAGGACATGTACAAATTTCACATCATTTTCAAAATTTTAAAAAAAGAAGTCTGCTTTGTATTTCTTTTCCTTTTTCCTGGTGACAAACAATTGAAATTAAAAGAAAACTGAAGAAAATGAGTCGATGAAGAAGGAGAGAGTAACACGTATGAAAAATGCATGGCCAGATCGATAGAGAGAGAAGAAAATAAGTGAAGCTTTTTCATTTGTATTTGTCTTGCTTCTAGAGTATGTTTTATCAAGATAAGTCTCCCTGTCACCATCTCTCCCAAAATTATTATTACCCGCCCGCTGTTTTATACAACCCTGCAACTTTATAATCTTATATATTGTAGTACATAGTAAAAGAGTCACAAGATCACTAGAAGCAGGCAAGCAGCAGCAGCAGCAGCAAAAAAAACAGATATCATTCAGAGAAAAATAAAAGACAGCTGAGGGAAGTAAGTAAAAAAGAAATGGCAACTCGTGAACTAAAAAAGTTACCAAGTATTAGAGATAGGGTTGAAGATACCCTCTCTGCTCATCGCAATGAACTTGTCTCTCTTCTCTCCAGGTACCATCTTCAAATTTGATGTTTTGTGTGTTTTAGTGACTCTCTCTCTCTCTCTCTCTCTCTCTCTCTCTCTCGTAGTTGTATAGAGATAAAGATGTGTTATAGATGTTTTAGTGACTGTGTTGATGTGTGTTATGAAATGAAGATATGTGGCACAAGGGAAGGGGATACTGCAACCTCATCATTTAATAGATGAATTGGAAAGCAGTATAGGCGATGATGATGGTTCTGGAAAAGAACATCTCAGAGATGGTCTTTTTGGCCAAATTCTTCAGTCCACTCAGGTTTATTTTTTTTACTCTTAATTACTCGCATCATGCAATACCACCACTGCCTATCTACTCTGTTTTACCAGATGATTAAATATGTATATGCATATGACTTGGCTTATGTAAGAGATTCTATTAATATATCTGCGAAGCTGGAGTTTATTGAGTGGAGAAAACATGTTAAAGTAATACACCTTGTTTATTTTGTGCCGGAATCCAATAAGCGATTGAAGGTAATAACGGGGAGTGTTAAATGCTTTGAAATTTGAAGAGTCTTTGACTGGGTAAAGGGACAAAGAAGAAAGAAAGATATTTTTAGGTGATTGTAATAGGGTATTAACTATGGTGATCAAGGTCGGACGACAGCAGTTCAAGATAAGTAGGCCTTTGTCTTGTTTAAACAGATTAACAAAAATTCATATAAACAGAAAGGGTGGCAATTACTTGACCCAAAAAAAGTGACTATTTCAAATATATATAACAGATAAAGTTATTTATCACTTGCACAAAGGAGCTGAATCTCCTATTGCTAGTGCACCTGCTAGTATTTAATAATAAGGGAAAAAGTACATATAAGTAATAGGTCGATTTTGATTTCTGCACTGATCAGCTATTTAAAAAGGTTTCCTCTTTCTTAACCTCGTTCAAACTCTTTTTTTCTTTGCTTTATGGTTACAGGAAGCAATAATTCTGCCCCCGTTTGTAGCAATAGCAGTTCGACCAAGGCCTGGTGTTTGGGAATACGTGCGCTTAAATGTATATGAGCTCAGTGTGGAGCAGTTAGACGTCTCTCAGTATCTTCACTTCAAGGAAGAACTTGTTGACGGGCAGTAAGCACTAATCTACTTTTTGCCTCCACTCACTCTTGCTATTATCTATATACTCGTGACTCCTGTATTTTAAGTTCTGAAGGATAGAGTTTTCACAAATACTGATACTGTTCGCTAAACATGTGCCAGGATCAATGATAAGTTCATGCTTGAGCTTGATTTTGAGCCATTTAATGCTACTGTCCCACGTCCCTCACGCTCCTCATCCATCGGCAATGGGGTTCAGTTCCTCAACCGTCACCTCTCTTCAATTATGTTCCGCAACAAAGATTGTTTGGAGCCATTACTTAATTTTCTTCAAGCACACAATCATAAAGGTCATGTAAGTTTGTTCCTGGAACCTACTTGTGTGATCACGATGATAAATGTGCTTCTTATTTTTATTGTCTGTGGCTGCTTTCAGTTCACAACAAATTGATTCTGGTCCTTTTTTTTTGTATTTATATCTATAATGTTGTTTTTCAAGTAGTAGCTCAAGTACTTTCTACTTCTTTAATATCTAGGTTGAAATTTCCAATCAATGTGCACTTCTATGATTGGATTGATACTGGATGAAAAACTAATAATTTGCTAATCCTGTGTAGGTGCTGATGATCAATGATCGGATACGCTCCATATCGAGACTTGAGTCTGCTTTAACAAAGGCAGAAGATTATCTTTCTAAGCAACAGCCAGATGCACCCTTTTCTCAGTTCGAATATGAGTAAGCTTCTGTTGCTTATGCTCATAGTGTTCTTACTCTTGCTATATGGCATTAATGATCCTTGATTTGTAGTTTGCAAGGAATGGGGTTTGAGAAAGGCTGGGGTGACACTGCCGAACGTGTTTTAGAAATGATGCATCTTCTTTCTGACATTCTTCAAGCTCCTGATCCTGCCAGCTTAGAGACATTCCTGGGAAGAATTCCTATGGTATTTAATGTTGTCATTTTATCTGTACATGGATACTTTGGCCAAGCAAATGTTCTGGGTTTGCCCGACACCGGTGGACAGGTAGTGTTTATTATTCCTAACTGCAAATCTCAAATAAATAATGTTTTGTGTGCTAATGCCTCAAGATTTGCTTCTGAGGGCTCAGTGGAGGTGAATGATGCTTGTAGTAACAGTGCTAACTGTTAACTAAATTGTCGAATGTTCAGATTGTTTACATACTTGATCAAGTACGTGCTTTGGAGAATGAAATGCTTCTCAAGTTAAAGCAGCAAGGACTGAATATCACTCCTAGAATACTAATTGTAAGTTTTATTATTTCATTCTATTATAAATACATACATAGGCTTGTGAGAGAACAATTGTTGTGTTATTTACAGTGCAAAACAATAACAAAAAGTGTAGAAGACGCAAAATGATTGTTCTTGCGCGAAAACATGTTCTCCATAGTGAATGACAATCCATATACAGACAACTTTGCAAAAGGCATTAATTTATTGATCTAAGTATATAGTTGTATGTAATTAAGTAAAATAAAGAAGACACTTGGGTTTTTAAAACAATAAAGAAGAATAGTAGATCTGGCAACCTAGTACTTAAGTGTAGCATTAATAGATCAAAAGGTTTTTAAATAAACAGTGTAGTTTATACTAATCATTTCTACTGTTAACTTATTTAAACTAGCATTACATCTGTGAGAATTTGTTTTTGCTTTGTATACATCTTTATGTTCCTAACATACATTTGAATCATTTTCTTAAAGGTTACCCGACTCATACCAGATGCAAAGGGTACCACATGTAACCAGCGGCTTGAAAGAGTTAGTGGAACTGAACACACACATATTTTGCGTGTTCCATTCAGAACTGAGCATGGAGTTCTTCGTAAGTGGATTTCCAGATTTGATGTATGGCCCTATCTGGAGAATTTCACTGAGGTAAGTATTAGAAATTCTCATGAAAACCAGCTGACTGTTAAATTTGAAGTGAACTTGGTATGTGCTTAGCAAACAAATTTCCACATGCCTATTTAAACCGTGAAAGTTGAGCAGCTACAAATCGTGCTTGCATTTGAATATTTTTGTTTATAAAAATGGGGGAATTTTCATTTATCATAATTACTTATTAGTGAAAGGTAAATAAGATACCAGATAGAGAGTGCACATGTTCTAGTTTCTTAAATGTAGATGAACAAAGCTACAAGCCTACAAGTTCTTGCATTTGAACAATTTTTGCTTCTAAAATGGGGGAATCGCGTTTAGCTTAATGAGATAATTTAGTAAATTACCAGACAAATGGTCTATACTCTCATAAGTAAAAGATGCTTTAAAATTTTGGCTTAAAAAAAATGCTACAGTTAGACAGAGTAATAGCTGGAGAAAGTAGGAGAATGACCATAATAGCACATAGAGAGAGGTAATCTTAGCACCCAATAATGCTTATAAATAATAATAACAGGCTGTAAGCAAAAATTGGTTTCAAGGAAAAAAGAGAGAGTAGAATGTATAGAAAAAATTCTTTTAGGTGCTGAACGCACGTTAAACCCTTTGTAGCATGTTATAGTCTCTTACGCTGGCTATAGGAGGGCAACTAATGTTATGTTTTTCTTACAGAACCTTTGAATTCAAAATGTAGATGCAGTTTGATGTTGCAATAGCACTGTTCAGTCCACCTTCCAAGAACTACACATTTTTCAGCAGATTTGCCATTGCACTTGCATCTGCATTTATAGACTGTTGATATTCAGTTCTTACTGTACTATGGTTCCACTCGATGTCTACTAATATCTGTACTGGCTACTTAATCATACATATATTTTTCATCTTGCTTATGTATCAGGATGCTGCAAGTGAAATTTGTGCCGAATTACAAGGTAATCCAGATCTCATCATTGGCAACTACAGTGATGGCAATCTCGTTGCATCTCTGTTATCTTATAAGATGGGTGTTACACAGGTATAAATGATATCAAGGTATCTACATTTATGAATTTGTAAATTTCAGTAATTTGGTGTATATTATATCGTTGTTTCTGATGTTGCAGTGTACCATTGCTCATGCACTAGAAAAGACAAAATATCCTGATTCGGACATTTATTGGAAAAAGTTTGACGAAAAATATCATTTCTCGTGTCAATTTACTGCTGATCTCATAGCCATGAACAATGCCGATTTCATCATCACTAGTACATATCAGGAGATTGCAGGAACGTAAGTCTTCATCCACTGTAATTGATATCTATTGGATGTGTAAGACATAGTGTGCTAGTATGTCAGATGTTTAGCATATTTTTCACTGGTATGCTTATTGATAGATCCTACTTGGATCGTGAAATCTGCGCAGCTGTTAGAATCCAAGAATAGTTAAATATTTAAAGTAAACGATGATTTTGGCATGATGCTGTGATGTATTACGTAAGGAAAAAGGATTGATAAATAAAGTTTGTAGAAATGACAAGGGGCATAATTATTAGTTATGGACAAGGAAGCAAGGACACTTGGAGTCCCTGTGCCAGACACACAATCCAAATTCTCAATTTTGTGTTTTGCTGATTGTAGCCAAACCTAGGTCAACTAACATTTTCACAAATTTAAGCATCGACGTCTTTTAGCAAACACTAAAGTATCAATGCTCATATTCATTTAGCATAAATAGAAAGATTTTAATTTCATTTTTGTGTTTTAGATGAATAAATTAGGAATTTGATACAATTTCCATACAGTTTTTGGTTTTGTTAATAGGTTTTACTATGGGTAACATTAAATATATATGAAATTTATTATTTATATATGTTGTGTCCCCCGCACCCGACATATTACTATTTTTGCCTAATTCCCTTATTCCCGAACTACGCACTCGCCCTCCTATAACCATGCCCTTGGTTCTTAGGTTATGTATAGTAAGGATAACTCCTTGGCTAGTACCTTTTCTTATATCCTCGGATGTAGTTCTCAACATTTGAAGCGGGGAACACAAATTGTATTATTCAGATGACCAACAACGAAGACATAAGAAACAATGCTTAACTTTAGCACACCTGATCAGATGCAGATACTTGCATAATTACATAGTGTTGCCAGCATAATTTTTCCTTCTTAAATTAGTCTTGTTGTGATTTCTGACAGTTTGTCGATGGCATATTAATCTTTAAAATTGTTATGCACTTGCCGTCATTAATTGTACTTCTAATATACTGTATTATTATTTGCGTTCATGTTGGTTCAGGTATTGGAATTCATATTCATATTAAGTTTGAATTTGTAATATGACCTGAAAATTCGAAACAAGACTCCTTTTTGGGTCATATTGGCTCATGGTATATCATCCCTCCTAGATGATCACCACTCCACATACGCATTACAGGAAACAACATCGGACCTCTGGTTCTGCGTCCAAGCATGCGTGTTGATAATATGTCAGTAATATTTATTCCAAATTGTTACATTTTGATCTGGATTCAGGTCATTACATTTTCACACCTGTTGTAATTTGCCAAAAATGCTACCTATCTCTTGGTTAGACTAGAGACTTGCCTTTTCTCTTTTTTTGTTCTCTCAATTTTGAGATGCGTACTTCCATTAGCTTGCTTGCACATATACATTTTGATTTGCATGGTGGTTAGCAGAGATCACAATTTTCAATCTGCTATGTTCAGGAAGAATACTGTTGGTCAGTATGAGAGCCATTCATCTTTCACTCTTCCAGGCCTGTATCGAGTTGTCCATGGCATAGATGTTTTTGATCCCAAGTTCAATATTGTTTCCCCTGGGGCAGATATGTGCATATACTTCCCTTATTATGAGAAGGAGAGAAGACTAACATCACTACATGGTTATATTGAGAAGTTGCTATATGATCCAGAACAAAATGAGGAGCATGTGTGAGTTACTTCTTACTTGGTATTAATTTCAACCTTCTTCTAAAGTATTTGCACTGGAGATGGAGATTTATGGCAATACGTCTTTTGTTTTGACTCTATTATCGGGACCTTAAGTGAGCATAAGAGTCTCAACTCTGTTCTCTAATCTAATGGTTAGAAGATACATAAATGTAGCAAGTAGCAACATAGATAAAGACACAATTTTTTTGACGTGAAATTATTAGGATTAAGAATTAATATGATATGTTTTCAATGCAGAGGTTCGCTGAGTGATCACTCAAAGCCTATGATTTTTTCAATGGCTAGGCTTGATAGGGTAAAAAACATTACAGGGCTAGTAGAGTGCTATGCGAAGAATACAAAGTTGAGGGAACTGGCAAACCTTGTTCTTGTTGCTGGTTACAATGATGTGAAGAAGTCCAATGACAGAGAAGAAGTCGTAGAAATTCAGAAGATGCATGATCTATTTAAGCAATACAGATTGGATGGCCAGGTGCGGTGGATATCAAGCCAAACCAATAGAGCACGCAATGGCGAGCTCTATCGATATATAGCTGACAAGAGGGGTATCTTCGTACAGGTATATGTTGTTTGCGCTGAGTGTTTGAAGGGAATACGCTTGGTTGCTTCTCCTCCAAACATTTTTTTTGGCTAAATGTACTAAGCTTTCTTCAGTCTTAAATTTATTGCTTTCTAAATTTTTCTTCCAAATTATTTTATTACAGCCTGCATTTTATGAAGCCTTTGGACTAACAGTAGTGGAAGCCATGACTAGTGGCCTGCCAACATTTGCTACTTGCCATGGTGGTCCCAAAGAAATCATTGAGGACGGTGTTTCTGGTTTCCATATAGATCCATATCACCCTGATAAGGCTGCTGAACTTATGGCGGAATTTTTTCAGAAGTGCACAGCGGATCCTGCCTACTGGGAAAAAATATCTGAAGGGGGTCTTCAGAGAATATATGAGAGGTCTGTGTTTTATTAAAATTTATTAATTTGGACAGTAATGGAAATCAATGTACTTATATCATTGCAGGTATACATGGAAGATCTACTCTGAAAGGCTCATGACACTGGCCGGAGTTTACAGTTTCTGGAAATATGTTTCTAAACTTGATAGACGTGAAACAAGAAGATATCTGGAGATGTTTTATATTCTGAAGTTCCGTGAATTGGTGAGCTCTTCATCTATTTTAGCCACTTCTGAGTTTCCAAAGCATTTGATATCATAGTATTTTATAAAATTATGCTTATAATGTAAGAGTAATATTATCCTGAACTATATTACCTTGTGACGGAAACATAACGTCTGCAGCTTCAGAATTTAAGATGTTGTGAAGATCATTCTAATTTTTGTTGCACTTCACTCTGCTAGGTAAAGTCCGTTCCACTGGCAATTGACGAGGAGGCTATTGATGGTAAACATTAATATACTGGTTCCGAAGTGATACCGGTATATATTTTCTAAGCGCCCTGTACCGTGATGTTGTTCATAATAAAGTTCAGGTGACACTGTGACCGTCAAATATGTTTCCTACATTATGTGTTAAAAAAATAAAACCTTCGTATTTGATAGGTCCAATTATCCTGAACCCATGGTGAAATTCTTGGTCTTGTGTTGTATTGTATCACTTGCTCACTTTGATATACCTCCTAGTGTTGTTGTAATTTGTCCTATGGCTGAGATATTGGTTTAGCTTCTTTTCCATTAATTGTGGTGATATCAGCACATATTAAAGTTCTTATTCGGGATCCAACTTCTAATCAGTCATTCTTAGGGGACAATCTGTGTTTAAAGGTGGTACTGGAAATGGAATAGTCTTGTATTGTATATCACCAGTACTAAATTAACAAGTCTGATAAGTGGAATGCATGGATCGACACCTTTTTAGTTACCTTTTTCTTTTTGCCAATTAAATTTACCCTTTTCACTCTTCTTGTTTATTGTGGGTAAATGGTGTACGGAGATAATAGTAAATTGCTTATCCTGGGGTGAGTTAAAAAAATCCCCAGATCCTTTATTTCATAGGCCATAGCTCAAAGATGATGCGAAATGACTACTTTTTAAAGGCAATCTGTTGAAGCAAGCACCAATAATTATTTCGAAGTTGAGGAATCTTATTGACTGGTGTTGTTTACTTGTGACCTGTGAGAGTGAGAGTATGGCTCCAAAATCTGGAGACAGAAAGAGGTTCGAGTGTGGATAAAAAGATTTATAACCAATGGGTTTGAGAATCACAGACTATAAAATTACATCTAGTCTCAGTAAAATAGGCTTAAAGTCTGGTCCATTGCAGCTTTTCTGGCTGCATGCAGCTGCTTCTCTGACATTGTTGTACAACTTTTTTGACCAGACGAACCACACAAATCTCTAGCATCCCATCCTATACACACAGTATCCTCACTAGTCAAATCTTAGCCCATCTTATTTCAATGTTTATGTAGATTTCTTGGTGGTGTCTTTTTCCTTTGTAACATGGAAAAAACCTAATTTTGTTTATTTCCATTTCGTTTATAAATCATGCAGAAATCATAATAAAGTAGTTAACAAATGCACTTGGAATCCTTTTTTCAAAACAAGCTAGTATTAAACTAGAAACACAAGCCACACCGTTTTACAAGGAGGTTACATTGCACATCTTCACAATCCATACAAGCTTAGCGGAAGAAGTGTCAATAATATGTCAACTCCAACATAGACACAATTAATTAATCTATAGCTACTGTGTTCTTCACCTCGACATTTTTGCACAAGGCTCTGGGCTCAAGTCCATTTGAATCTCTTGCCCCAACACATCATTCATACTACCATTACTACCACAACTTACGGATGATGGAAAGTGGATACATATAATATGTAAAGATAGAGCATAGAATGTTGGTCTTAAAGTTGACCAAATGAGTGAGCAAGATAAGTCAATGTGCCAACAAGGGGTGCATTAGTGTATGTGGATGGTTCAGACTGTTGATAGTCTGAACGTTCATCAGGGAACTGATCATGCTCATTAGGCCCTCCAACAACAGCACCAACCAAGATGTTAGGATCAGGTGACTCTGACCTCATGGCATTAAACCCTTGGGAGCATTGGATTTTCTCCGGGTGCGACGAAACGGACGGCAAGGATGCTGCCCTGTGGTGTATCCTCCGGGGGTATCTTGGACCATATCCTACCATGTAGGACATTCTCAAAGGATTGTCTCCCAGGATATAGTCTACCTGTTTTTTTTTTGACATTTTTTTTTAAAATATGTACCATGTAATAAAATGAACAAAAATCTAAGAAAACATCATGGAATGTAAATGCATGTTAAATTGAAAATGTACTTGTTGTTTGGCTAGAGCTCTGAGTTTCTTGGGAGTGACAATGGCTCCACCGCAATTGACCAGCTTGTGTGAAGAAGTCAAGTACTTGGCATATGTAACCAGAAGGAAAGAAGTTGATGTAACATACTGCATGTTACTATCATCCATCTTGAAAAAAAGCCCACCTGTACCACACAACCTTCTCATTAAAAAAAAGTTTCACATGTATCTTGAATTTACATATCAGGAGCCTGGGCAATTAAACAAATGATCATGTTTAAAACTGTTTACTTTTTTTAAACTTCATTAAGATGTATTTGGATGGAAGATCACTACATATCTGAGAAAGAGGGAGAGAGACCTGGAGTGTACTGGTTTTGAGGTATGAGAGAACAGATGAAATTATCTGCATGGCCTTTGTAGTCATGGAGGGACTGAACCTTCCCCACAAGAAATGCCTGCAAAAGTAAACAAAATTTTATTTTACAACACTGAAAGTAGTAGAATAGTAGTGAGACTGGAAGAAAGAAGAAGAGGGGATTGTTTTTTACCTTGGTAAGAAGAATCCTGGCTCCAACATGCTTGTTATCCCAACCAAATGTAGTGTCACCTTCACTAGCACCAAGGGTCTGTCCATTTACTTGAATGTAACTCAGGTATCTTGGATCTCTGGTAGCTTTATGCAACCAAGCAGCACCCCACAACAAGTCATCCTTCATACATATATAAGAAGCATAAAAATTAAAAACCACAAGTATTTCAGAATCAATTTTTTTTTTAAAAAGGTGGAAATCAACCATATCTTACCTGAAAACCAGAATAATCACAGTAAAAAGGGCAAACATAACTTTTCAACCCATTGCTGTAGGCGCCTCTGTATTTGTCAGCAAAGGCAAACACCTATAACATATCTTAAGGTTAGTGTATATATTCTTCAAAAACTGTTAAAACATTTGTTTTTGTTATCAAGACATTAATTAAAAGATAGACTAAATTACCCTCTTGGCCCTGGCTACAAGAAGTCTGGAGTAAGCACGGTCAGTTTTTCTAAAGACTAAAGAAGCAGCAGCAAGAGCAGCTGCAGTTTCAGCAGCCACTTCAGAACCAGGGTTATTTTTGTCTATCTTCAACACAGTTCTTGCAGTGTCCATGTCTTCAGGTCTCTCCCAGCAAACATGGTCCTTGTTTGCATCACCCACCTATGCATATATACAAGCTCTACATCACTAGGTAGCCACATTTTTCTAAAACAGCACATAAAAGTATGAAAAAAACAGAGATCTAAAGAACAGGGGAGAAATTTTTTACCTGAACAAAAATAGTGTCTGGTTTAGCAGTAGCTTTGAGAAGATAATCAGTAGCCCAACGAACAGCTTCTTTTGCATGTGGCAGCTCACTTTTCATGATCCCACCAAACTCAATGACACTCCATGAGAGCATAGTTGTAGTAAATGCCATAGGGTACCCAAACTTCACATTATCCCCTGCATCATAATATCCTCCCACTAAATCAACCTGCATTGTCAAAATTTCACCATGATTTAAAAACCCCACCTCAAATATTTCACATTATGTACCAAGAGAGAGAGGGAGGGAGAAAGAGTACATACATGCATATCTGAGCCATCAGAGAGGCCAGAGTCTCTTCTCCAAGTAACCCTTTGGTTAGCAGGAAGTTTCCCAGACCTCTGTCCTTCAAAAAACAAAATAGATTTAGTGAGGGCATCTCTGTAGTTGTGAGATGCAAAGCGACGGTGACGGTGGTGCTGGAGATTTGTGGGAAATGCAAAGGCATTGTTGAAGATTTGAGATGCAGTGAAGAGAAGAAACAGAGCAAGAAGAAAAACAGAGGACCCCATATTTTGTTATCTTAAAAAAAGGAAAGCCCTGCAGTAACCAAAAGCAACTAAATTTTAACCAACCAACTGCTCCGAGCTGCAGAATCACCAATAGAAAGCTCTGTATTTATAAACCCAAACAGGCAATATTATATTATTACTTTTGATTTCCCGCTCAGCTAGAATATATATTTATAAAAAAATATATAAAAATTATCGTAGCTCCCCACCCCACCACCATGTTAGGCGCTTTAATTTTATGTTGTTTTTACTAGATTAAAGTAAAAACGTTACATTTCTAGGTGAATGTGAAATATATATTGTAATTGTTCACTACCTAATGAGGAAAAGGTGATGCCGGATGAGAATGTTTGCTTTAATTAAATTAAATGTTCAGCCGCTAACTGCGGCTTTTAGAATGCTTAATTCATCCCGGGAATATCCGAAATTTCGTATACATGTCTGATGATGAATCATGGCGTGCATGAAATTATGCAGTATGTAGTAAGGCGTGTCAGTACATTCAGGCACACCGAACAAATTAAGACAATACACTAAAATAGTGTTACTATTTTTGTGTCAAAAATACATTATCCATAAAATGTATTCCAACTCATTGACACTATAATTTGACACTAAAAGAAATCATATTCTAACTTTTTCTTTTATTTTTATATTATCACTAAAATCTAAAGGATAAGTATTGATTTCGTTGAAGGATAAATCTTATCCTTGACGGTGGATAAATATTATCACTTCCTTGAAGGATAAATCTTATCTTTGACGGTGGATAAGTATTATCACTTCCTTGAAGGATAAGTCTTATCTTTGACGGTGGATAAAGATTAATTTTAGATCCTTCCTTGTAGGAGTTGTTTTCATATCATAACAGACTTGTATTGAAAGAAGCCCACTTGTATTAGAACAAGCCTGTATTGGACGTCTCCTAATACAGGTTGTACTTCTAGCCCAAATATTAATTACGAAATTAATATTTAATTAGAGTTTTGGGCCTTATTAATGGGTCTTATTTATGGACCAACTAGGTTTAATTAATGCAATATTAATTATGTCTTTAGGGTTATTTTTAACCCATATCATTTGCCCCCCAACTTCTATGATAATGCACTAGGATTTCATAGAAGTTATACCGGTCTTTTTCGAGACTTGGGGTCTTTTTATCCCTTACCTGGGACTTACTACCCTTTTTTTGGGGATTTTAATATACACTAGTGTTTCACGAATATCGTCTTGGTGTAAAGTGTGGAGCGACCTACACATTTACGAAGATTTTGCCTTATTCGAGGCTAACTTGACATTTGCATAAGCCTTTTATGTCTTATACCGTCTTGTTTTGGCTTCAAGCCTTTCATTGAGCATATCGAATGATGGGGTTTAGATTGAATGTCTTAGGTTTCTGGGGTTTCAACCCTTCACCCTTACGAGTTCTTATTGATGGCTCCACTCGTAGTGATTCTTTCTCAAGTCTATCATATCAAACTTCTCTTGAGCTTGAAATTTTCGCTAATTAACAATAAGCATCTTAGGCTTTCTTTTGTATGTTTATTAGCAATATTCACCCTTCGGGGTTCGTTGTATTCAGCTCTATATGTGCAGTTGACATGCGTATTTTGTATGCCTTCCTTTGCATTCATTTGTAGTTTGTCTTGGCAATGCTTTGAGGATGTTTCTACCAATCAAAAGGGGTTCAACCCTTCATATGCTTTCTAGGAAGCTCCTGATTTCATTGAACCTCATTTCTACTTATCATACTAGCGGATCCTTTTCGGATGCACTAAACATAATAAACTTTTAAGTTTGAGGCATGCCAAGTCCTTGGCACCTCATGCCCTTCGAGGGTTTCTAATTTGTATGAGCCTCGACCAAATACGTTCTTGACGCGATATGGTCCTTCCCAATTTAGGGCCAACTTGCCTTTTTGTCCAACTCCGGATGCCTCAATCTTTCGGAGGACTAAGTCTCCTTGTCGAAAGAACCTTTCTTTAACCCTTAGGCTGTAATAGAAAGATGCTCGTTTCTGATATTCAACTATCTTGACATTTGCCTCATCTCTTACTTCATCAATTAGATCTAAAGCTAGCCTCAAGCCTTCTTCATTTTCTTCTGGGTCATAAGCCTCAACTCTTGGAGAGGTGTGAGTAATCTCCACTGGAACCACTGCCTCTGCCCCATATGCCAACAGAAAGGGGGTTGCTCCAGTGGTGACTTTACAAGTAGTACGATATGCCCATAGTATGGGGAGCAATTCGTCTACCCAAGTGTTTCTAGAGCGTTCAACTCTTTTCTTCAGTCCATCCAGGATAATTCGATCGGCAACCTCAGCTTGCCCATTTGCTTGAGGATGGGCAACAGAAGTGAAGCGTAACTTGATATCATTCTCGTCACAATACTTCTTAAATTCATCATTGCTGAACTGAGTTCCATTGTCTGTGACCTAGATACGTGGAATCATGTATCTGCATATCACATTTTCCCAGAAGAAATGCATCACCTTCTTGGTGGTTATCTTGGCTAAAGGCTTAGCCTCAATCCACTTGGTGAAGTAGTCGATCGCTATTATCAAGAACTTTCGTTGAGCACTTGCCATTGGAAATGGCCCGAGTATATCCATTCCCCACATGGCAAAGGGGATAGGTGAGTTAATGGATGTCATCATCTCTGGTGGTTGTCTAACCATCGGTGCATGCTTTTGGCACCATTCACATTTATTCACGTAGCTTTTAGCATCTGCATGTATGCTTGGCCAATAGAAACCTAGACGAGTGATTTTATGAGTAAGGGCTCTGCCCCCCAAGTGCTGCCCACAAATTCCTTCATGTACCTCCCTTAGGGCCAATTCTGCCTCTTGAGGTCTCAAACATTTCAGATAAGGAATGATGAAAGACTTCTTGTATAGGATTCCCTCAATCAGGGCATACTTAGTGCTCTCACATATAGCTTTCGTGCTTCTAAAGTGTCATTGGGTAGCCACCTAGTTTCCAGATGAGCTTTGATGGGATCCATCCAACAACTAGCAACATCAATAGGTGCTACCAACTTTCCATTGATGCTTGGGGTCTTCAAGACTTGGAAGTATACACTTCCAGCGTAGTTCTCAATTTCGGAAGAAGCAAACTTAGATAAGGCATCAGCCTTCACGTTCTCTTCCCTTGGAATATGTTCCACATAGCATTCGTCAAACTGAGTCATAATGGCCTTGACAAGTTTCAAGTACTTGGCCATGACTTCATCTCTGGCTTCAAACTCCCCATTTACTTGGGAGACCACCAGCCTCGAATCTCCACATACTTTCAGAGTTTTGACTCTCAAGGCTCCAGCCGGCCCTAGGCCAGCTATCAGAGCTTCATATTCAGCTTCGTTGTTTATCGTTGGGAAGTCTAGTTTTAGTGCGTACTCTATGAGGAATCCATCAGGACTTTGTAGCACTAAACCAGCTCCACTTGATTTTGTTTTTGATGCTCCATGAAAATAGAGCACCCAACATTCTTTGGAGACCATTTCTTCATCTTCCTTGTCACCCAACATTCTTTGGAGACCATTTCTTCATCTTCCTTGTCTTCCACTGTTACTTCCTGCCCCCCGACTTCTTGGTTGTCAATGGTGCATTCAACCATGAAGTCAGTGAGTGCTTGAGCTTTGATGGTCGTTCGAGGCTTATACTTGATGTCAAATTCCCCCAATTAAATAGCCCATTTGATCAACCTTCCACTAACTTGAGGGCTATGCAAGATGTTTCTTAGAGGCTGATTGGTCAAGACCTCTATCTTGTATGCTTGGAAGTATGGGCGTAGCTTTCTTGAGGCCATTATCAAGGCTAAGGCAAACTTCTCTATCGTAGAGTAGTTTATTTCTGCCCCATGTAGAATCTTACTTACGTAGATGGGTTTCTGAACCTTCAATTCTTCTTTTACCAAAACGGCTCCAAGGGTTGTGTTAGAAACCGCCAAGTACAAATAGAGAATTTCTCCTGGCTTTGGCTTTTCCAACAGTGGTGCCTCAGCAATGTATTTCTTCAGGGCCTCAAAGGCCTCTTGGCTTTCAGTTGTCCACTCAAAAAGTTTCACGTTCTTGAGTGCTTTGAAGAAAGGTAAGCACTTCTCTCCTGACTTGGAGATGAATCTTCCCAATGTTGTCACTCTTCCCGTTAGTTTCTGGACATCCTTGACTGTCCGTGGTGGTTCCATGTCTAGAATTACTTTGATTTTGTCGGGATTAGTCTTGATTCCTCTCTTGGAAACCATCATGCCTAAAAACTTTCCCGAGCCTACACCAAAGGCACACTTAGCTGGATTCAACATCATCTTGTGGTGCCTCAGCACTTCAAACGCTTCCCGAAGATGGTTTATATTATCGGCCTTATCGAGGCTTTTAACCAACATGTCATCCACATAGACCTCCATGGTTTTTCCAATCAGGTGTTCAAAAATTTTGTTCACCAATCTTTGGTATGTTGCCCCTTGGAGATGTCATCTTTGTGCATTTTGATTTGGTTCTATCCACTGAAGCCATCCATGAAACTCAGCATCTCGTGCCCAGCAGTGGAATCTAATAAGGCATCAATCCTTGGTAAGGGAAAACAATCCTTAGGACATGCATCGTTCAAATCGGTGAAGTCTACACACATTCTCCATTTTCCATTGGCTTTTTTGACCATCACCGGGTTAGCCAACCATTCTAGGAATTGTATCTCTTCAATGAACCCAGCCTCCAGAAGCTTTTCTACTTCTTGTTTAATGGCCTCTTGTCTTTTTGGAGCAAAATTTCTCTTCTTCTATTTCACCGTCTTCCTTTCAGGATTCACATTCAATTTGTGGGTTATCAATTGGGGATCAATCCCTGGCATGTCAGACGCTGTCCAAGCAAAAACGTCATTGTTCTCTTGAAGAAAAGATATGAGCTTGTTTTTCAATGGTTCAGGCAATAGTGCTCCAACATAAGTCGCCTTCTCCGGTTCACCAGGGACTAAGGGAATTGGGATTAAATCCTCAGCTGGTTTCCCTCTTCGGTCCTCATTATCACTAGTATCCATGTCTTCAATGGGGAGAACCTGCCCCCCGATTCCATCAGGCCTTAACGCGGCTACGAAACAGCTTCTAGCCATCTTTTGGTCTCCCCGTTCTTCACCAATTCCATTCCTCGTTGAGAACTTGATTTTCAGATGATAAGATGAGGCAACGACCTTGAACGCATAAAGACCCGTCCTTCCCAAGATTGCATTGTAGATTGAAGTTGCCTTTATAACTATGAAGTTCAACATCTGAGTAGACGTATTCGACCCTTGTCCCATTGTCATTGGGAGCTGGATAGTGCCTTCCACCTTCGAATCCACTCCGTTGAACCCATATATGGGCATATTCGAGGGTGTCAACTGAAAGTCAGTATAGCCCATCTTGATGAAAGCATCATGGAACAAGATGTCCACTGAAGCTCCATTGTCGACCAAAACTCTTTTTGTTTCAGAATTCCCTATCACAGGTACGATGACTAAGGGATCATCGTGGGGAAACTTCACTCCCTCCAATTCAGAATCATCAAAACCTATTGATACTTCTGTTCGGGCATGTTTCGGTGCTTCTCCGACCACAGTCATTACTTCTCGGGCATAGGCCTTTCTTGAGTTTCGGGAGGACCCATCAACAGTTGGTCCTCCGAATATCATGTTGATAACTGGCCCTCGGGGCTTGGGATTTCGATCTTGATCGTTGTCCCTTCTGTCATAATCCTTCCTTTCATAATTTCCTCTTTGACTCCCTTGATTTCCATCCTTGGTGAATTTATTGAGGTTTCCTCTCCGTATCAGAAACTCGATCTCATCTTTCAATTGTCTACAATCGTCGGTGTCGTGACCGACTTCCTTGTGGAACCTACAGAATTGGTTTTGATTTCGTTTAGACATATCAGTCCTTTGTGGCTTTGGCCATTGGAGATCCTCCTCCTTTACTATTTCCATCAGAATTTGGCTCCTGGGAGTGTTCAATCTTGCATACTCCGTAAACTTTGGCCCAAAATTGTTCCTCTTGGGTGGAGAATCATAATCCTTTGACGTTCTGGGAAACTTTTCCTTGACGTCGTACTCCTGAGTTTCCTTCCTTTTTTTTTGAATTTCCACTGCCACCAGCAGTGGATTCATACTTTCTCATACTTTCTTCAGCCTTGATGTACTTTCCGGCTCTATCTTGGAGTTTCAGCATGCTCTCGGGTGGATGTTTTTTCAATGATCTTTTGAAGTGATCATCAGTGGTTCCTTGCTACAGAGCTATCATAGCTACTTTGTCCTCTAAGTCCGGGATTTTCAGAGCCTCCTGGGTGAATCGGTTGATATAATCCCTTAAAGCCTCATTCTTTCCTTGTTGGATTGCCATGAGTGATGCAGAGCTTTTCTCATGCACCCTCCCACCAACAAATTGGTTGATGAACACTTTGCTTAGTTCCTTAAAAGACCCAATGGAATTGGGAGGTAGACGGCTATACCAACGTTGGGCCATGCCTGCCAAGGTTTGTGGAAATGCCCTACACTTGACCGCATCATTGGTTGGCTGCAACAGCAGTGCATTAGAGAAAGTTCTTACGTGATTTGCGGGATCCCCCGTTCCATCATAAACTTTGATCGTTGGCATCTTAAATTTCCTGGATATGTTAGCTTTCATGATGTCTTGAGTAAACGGTGGTGTAGGATCATCAGGATCTCCTAGGGGCAACAAAACACTAGGATCACCCCTTGGGGCTTCAGCCCTCTTGGTGTTGGGTCCAGGTTGATTATCGGGACTCTTCTAGTTGCTTGGCTTTGTGCTTTCGCGGCCTCCTGTTCTGTCAGTAATTTCTTGAGCCTTGCAGCCTCTGCCTCTGCCTCATGGGCCACAATCCTTCCCTTAGTAGTTTGGGGTTGTTCCCGATTTGTTTGGGAAGAATGTCTCCTCCTTGGGGCAACATCCATCTCTTCTCCAGTTGAATAATTCTCGTCCTCAGTATAGGGACCTGAGTAGTCTTGAATCAAAGGGGTCCGTCGAGTTTGAGTTTGTTGATTTTGGGGTCCCAGGCCTTCTATGTAAGGAAGAACATATGTTTCATGGTAAATGGGGTTGAGACCACTGCTGCCCATCGTGGGTTGAGGAGGCATGCCATAGTTTGGCATCCCAAGAGTTTGAGTTGCGTATTGGGGAAGATCTATAGTATGAAGTTGAAGGCCACTTGGTGCATTCATGAGCAGTGGGGAAGTCGTGAGTGGTTGCTGGTGAGTGGTCTCTTGTGGATTAGATCCATGAACGACCATTTGCAGGGGATTCGTCCCTTCAACCGAAATTGGGATTTTCGGTCCTTGAGTGGTGGTGAGGGGGATATTCGTCCCTTGAATGCTAGTAGTTGGCGGTGGTTGATTTCCGTGAGTATCAGCCTCAGAGGTGATATGAAGCTCCTCAGAAGTTTGAGTATCTCGAGTTGTTCTTCGTGTGTTTGCCATGGTTGATGTTGTCTTCCCACAGACGGCGCCAAATGTTATGGATTAAAAAGTGTACTTGTAAATTAATTGCTAAGATTTAAAGAGCTTCGAGCTTTAATGGCTGCTCTTGTGTTTCGTGACTAAATCGGTCCTCACAAGATGCCTACGTATCTCAATCAATGCTGAGAATCAAGCCAGAAAACGTAGTTCTTGGTGTTGCCCTCGGGGCTATTGCGGCATGGGCACACCAAGGACGTAGTGACTTGTATGTCCTTATTCGAGGATGAAGTCCAAAACGTTGTAGATGACGTATGGAGCTGTGTCCAAAACATTGTAGATGACGTATGGAGCTGTGTCCAAAATGTAGTAGATGACGTATGGAGTTGTGTCCAAAACGTAGTTATGAGATGAGGGACCAGACCCTTTATATAAGCGTTTAGAAGCCTAGTGGATAAGTATTGATTTCGTTGAAGGATAAATCTTATCCTTGACGGTGGATAAATATTATCACTTCCTTGAAGGATAAATCTTATCTTTGACGGTGGATAAGTATTATCACTTCCTTGAAGGATAAGTCTTATCTTTGACGGTGGATAAAGATTAATTCTAGATCCTTCCTTGTAGGAGTTGTTTTCATATCATAACAGACTTGTATTGAAAGAAGCCCACTTATATTAGAACAAGCCTGTATTGGACGTCTCCTAATACAGGTTGTACTTCTAGCCCAAATATTAATTACGAAATTAATATTTAATTAGAGTTTTGGGCCTTATTAATGGGCCTTATTTATGGACCAACTAGGTTTAATTAATGCAATATTAATTATGTCTTTAGGGTTATTTTTAACCCATATCAACTTTTAATTATGTTACTTTTTCTATTTTTTTCATTTTCTTAAAAAATTATTATTAAATAATAACATTTTTATAACCAACTACCTTTTTAACTAAAATACATTATCTTTTTTAACAAAATCTTCTCTTTTTCTAAAAAAATCACGGGCAATTACCTTTTTCAACTAAAACATGTTACTCTTTCTGATTTTTCTTTACTAAACCCCTCATTTTCCAAAAATATTTCGGACAAATCCTTACTTATTTATTGTAAAGTCTATTTAAATACTTTTAATTACGGACACTTACCTTTTCAGCTAAAACATGTTATTTTTTCTATTTTTCCTTACTAAAACCCCTCCTTTTCCAAAAATATCACGGGAAAACAGTTATTAATTTATTTTAAAATCTATTTTAATACTTTTAATTATTTAAAAAAGTTTAACACGTCTACTTATTTTTTTTAGCAAATGCAGATTAATAGAATATTAAAACATAAATAATAAAAATAATAATTATTAATAATAATCTGTGCATCGCACAGGTTTTAAGCTAGTAAGAAGTTATTTATAATATAAAAAATGAACAACGTTAGAATATTCTATTTTATAGGTGAAAGATTCTTTTGTAGTGACAAGTAAGTGTCAATTGATTGGAGTTCATTTTATTGATGGTGTATTTTTGACACCAAAATAGTGTTATAGTAACACTATTTTGGTGTGCTTAGTTGGAGATGGTCTAAGGTTCACTATCATTTTATCAAAAGGTAGGGCTCCATATCTCAAGACGTGAATTGAATCCTAAATATTAATAAATATATTTTTGAATGATATATGCCGTATTTTTATTTGTAAATTCATATTTATGCGCAAGGATTTGTGTCATTTATGAAAAAGTATCAAATTATACGGTGACATAACACCTCATTATTCAAAAATTGTTTTGAAAACGATTTCGGGACTATTGTACTTTTCTTATCAAATAATTAACATGTACAAATTATTCTCAAACAATGCTCCAATATCCAAATAATTTTCATCAAAGTTTTTGTTTTAATAACACTATTGTATTACTTTCCTTTTCCTTTTCCTTTCTGTCGATTCAATTTCAATATTCAATCATAATTTGTTGGCGAAAATTACTAATAGTAGAGGTTGATATGATTTGTAGTGATCATACGATAATATTACAATTAGATCCTTGTAGCATTAGTTTTGTAATGTGTTTTTTGCTAATTATTTAAGGTGTTCGTTTATACACATCTCAATCTCAACTAATTCTAATATTCCGTTTATAATTCATGCGTTTAGTCGGAATCGAATCGAATTTCGAATCTCAATAAGGTAAACCCTAAAGGTCCTGATAGACATGATCTAATTTTGTAACGTTTACATGCAGTCCGCACGTACACAGCTCGAAAAACCCCTATACATTGACATCTCTTGAACCCCACTTCTCGGATCAACCTGAAATTCACTCAGATGTAGATGCTAAAAATAAAAAAAATTACTTCCTCACAATAGTATATGATTTTAACAAGCTTCCAAATATGAATTTGACGGGATACCAGCATCCCATTTATCTGATTAAAGAACTCGTGACATTACTATCCTTTTTCTTTATGATAATAGAGTTAAATATCCAAGTGAGGTTGCTGCTTGTATATCTATCTACAGCAATTCAGAAGTTCAGCACTATACCTGATATTTTTTGTTTCATTCCAAATTCTACTGTTATATGCGTGTATATTTACAATTTTATAATTTATCTTCTATGAATTTAAGTTGAAATTTGAGCTCAGTTTTGTATTTCACAATTTAATATACGCATCAAATCTTCTAATTATATCTCTGTGATGTTTTATGTATAATAATATTGCTGCATTTTCATATCTCAAAATATATTTTTTACGACGATTCTTGGGCTCCTCCATATATATATTTTGATAAAAATATACAAATTAGCTATAAAATAATAACCATAAAAAGATTTAGGTTTTTGATTATGATTAGGGACAAAAATAATTTGTCGCATGTAAATTGCTTTGGTGAACGGTAATGATTAAGAAAATGGATTTGGAGGGGCATTAGAATTTGCAACTTTAGACTTTTGATTTTTGACACCGGAATCAAAGGAGCGACGGGATAACGGCACTTTAATTGCTCACCATGAGTCTCTGACCACACACATAAGTTACGTAACAAAACATTAGTTATGTTTGCAAGTGAGAGGTTTGAAAAAAAAATAGAAATTTGAATCAAATCAGAGATTCGGTCATTTAAAATCTTTAATTTTAATGTTTGATAGTTAGCAGATTAAAATAGTTTTTTGGACTCAAAAAATTAATTTTCAAAAAGCTACTTAGATGAGCTTTTTTAATTAGATGATTGTGATGTGTCTAGTTAATATATAAAAAAACTAATTCAAACAGCTAATTATCAAACAGTTTCAATCCGATAGTCAAAACAACTAACTCAATCAATTAACAAGCTAGTAATTGTCAAACATGACATTACCTGTTGCTTCCACTTCACCGGGTGTAATAAAAGAACAAAATTTTGCCAAATTACTCACTCTTAGGTCTCATTTGATAAATCTCAATCACATTTTCTGAATGATTAAAATTTCTGAATGAATAAAATTTCTGAATAGTTGATAATATGTTGAAAAAGTTATTTGTTAAATCTGAATCACATTTTCTGAATGAAAGAAATTTTTTAATAATGAAAAATATACCCCCGCTATTTTTTACTTGCATTTAATTTTTCTGCACATATTTTTAAATGCATTGACTACATAGTTAAAATTTTAAATTTTAAATTTTTTTTTCTTTTTGTAAATTAAAGTTCTAGTTATATTTTAACTATTTTTAATTTTATTATTTTTAAAGTTTTAATTAAATTTTCTAAATGCATTGACTACATATTTAAAATTATTGTTTTTAATATTATTTTTAAAATTATGGATTTTTATAATATTTTTTTGACTATTAAACATGTAATATCTTTCCGAAAATATATAAATTGTTTATATTAATAATAAATGAAGAAGCATAATTGTTGTTCCATCAATCAATACTATTATATAAAGGAGAAGACGGGGGGCGGTGAGGTAGCGCTCTCAGATCGCTTCGTTCTATTTTTCTATTTTTCTCAATTTTTTGAATTAATAATATTAAAAAATCAAAAAAATCTCAATTACCTTTTAAATGCTTACTAACAGAGGAAACATATAATATTCTTGCATTTAAAATCTCTACTAATGGAGAAAGTAAAAATACAATAGATCTTTATTAATGGAGGAAACTAAATATCACTAATGGAAGAAACTAAATATTTAATTATAATATTCTTGGCTTCAAAATATCTGAATTAGAAAAAAAGTGTATTACCATACATTATTTTGAACTTTACTCTATTATTATCTAAATATTCTCATAATATTTTTTTTAAAGAAATTATCATCTTAACATACTGCTCTCCTAAACTTTCTTTTATTATGTAATATAGTGGAAAATATAGGAACATTTTGGTAAATAAGAAGTTAATAAATTAGATCGGTCTTGCATAAGAAATTAAGAGAAAAAATCTCAATTACCTTTTAAATGTTTACTAATAGAGGAACATATATAATATTCTTGCATTTAAAATCTTTACTAATGGAGAAAGTAAAAATACAATAGATCTTTATTAATGGAGGAATCTAAATATCAATAATGGAAGAAACTAAATATTCAATTATAATATTCTTGGCTTCAAAATATCTATATTAGAAAAAAAATGTATTATCTTACATTATTTTGAACTTTCCTCTATTATTATCTAAATATTCTCATAATATTTTTTTTAATGAAATTATTATCTTAACATACTCCTCTCATAAACTTTCTTTTATTATGTAATATAATAGAATTGTTCTTAGTTTTTGTGCTATCACTTTTTATTATCTTTAAATCTTTGAAATTTTTAATTTTAATTCAATAAAATTAAATTTTCTTATTTACATTCGAATTTTTAGGGAATACAATAAATATATAAAAGTCAATCCTATTTAAAATTTAATTAAACAAATATTACCTATTTTCTCAACTAACTTAAATCCTATTTAAGTTTTAATTTATTTTTCTAGAGTTTCGCTATTTTAATTCAATTCTAATTTTTAGGTAAGACAATAAATATACAAAAGTGAATCTTATTTAAAATTAAATTAAACAAATTTAACTTATTTCCTCAACTAAATTAAATCCTATTTAAGTTTTGATCTATTTTTCTAGAATTTCTCTATTTTAATAAATTAAATTAATTTTTCTTATTTACATTCGAATTTATAGGAAACATAACAAATATATAAAAGTCACTCCTGTTTAGAATTCAATTAAATAAATATTAATTTTTTTCTTTTTTTTGTAGAGCTACTCTATTTTAATTCAATAACATTAAATTTTCTTATTTAGATTCGAATTTATAGGAAAAACAATAAATATATAATAACTAATCCTATTTAAAATTTAAAATTTATTATATTTTTATATTATAATCATATTTAGAATTTAATCTTTATAATATCTTTATATATAATTCTATTTAAAATTTAATTTTTATAATATCTTTATATTATATCTTCAATTTTCTATAAAATAATGATTTGTTTTTCTCACGTCACAATTTTGAGGACTTATTTCAAGATTTTATGATAACCAGTATATTCGAGTGCATTAATAATACCGTGTACTCAAGATAATTGTTTATATATTTTGATTTATTTTCTTTCTTTGGTTTTGTCATTTAGTGCAATGTAATGTATTGATAGGGTTAGTTGGAACACAAATAAATATCTAGACCTATTGTGATGGCCTAGAAAAATAATGTATGGATTCAAATAAGGCGACCATTAAAATTACATACATGTGTACAATTTTTTTAATTGTTATAGTTGACTTTTATAGCTAATAATAATTATATTTAATGTCATCTTTGTATATAGTTTCTGATATATTATTTTTTAGATGTTGCGAATTAATTAGAGTTATATTCAATACTATTATCTCATTAATTTTTTTATGAGAGAACATGATAACTTTACAATTTTATATATTTGTTTCTGAATTAATCATGATTAGATAATTCAATTTCTTTATTTATATTCGAATTCATACTAAACACAATAAATATATAAAAGTCAATCATGTTTAGCATTCAATTAAACAAAAATTATTTTTTCTTTTTCAGTAGAATTTCTCTATTTCTATTCAAGAAAGTTAAATTTCCTTATTTAAATTCGAATTTATAGGGAAGACAATAAATACATAAAAAACAATCATATTTAGAATTTATTCTTTATTATATTTTTTATATTATAATCCTAATTATAATTTAATCTTTATAATATCTTTATATTAATAATCCTGTTTAATATTTAAAATTTATAATATATGTATATTATATATTAAATTGTCTATAAAAAGCATGACTGATTTGTTTTTCTGAAGTCACCATTTTGTGGATTTATTTGAGGATCTTTTGGTGTACATCAATAATAACAGTGCATACTAAGAAGATAAACATCTAGGTTTATTGTAATAGCAGCATGTAAGCATGTGACGATTAACATTACATACATATATATAATATTTTTTCCTAATTGCTATACTTGATTTCTGTAGCTAATAATAATTTATTGATTGTCATCTTTGTATATAGTTTTTGATATATTCTTTTTGTTAATTTAATAATTAATTAGAGTTATATTCAATAATATTATCTCATTTTTATGAGAGACATGATAACTTTCAAAATTTTATATATTTGTTTTTTAATTAATCATGTTTAGAAAATTCAATTTCTTTATTTACATTCAAATTCATACTAAATATAATAAATATATAAAAGTCAATCATGTTTAGAATTCAATTAAACAAATGTTATTTTTTTTCTTAACTAAAATAAAATTGAATTCCTTTATTTACATTCAAATTCATAGGGAAGACAATGATTATATAAAAATCAATTATGTTTTCATGATTAACCTTTTATATTATAATGATGCACATGTACGTACCCAAAAAAATTATTATAACGTCTAGATATATTTAACAAATTTGTAATTTTTGTGATAATACTAATGGTTGAAGTTTGAAACGGTGGTTAATAATTAAATTTTTTTTATTTAATATTTTTAGTATTTTTTATTTATATGTATTTAGTGCAACGGGCAGCGGCTGAAGTAAATATGACACAAAATCGTCATATAAAGTTGAGGGATATTTACAATTTTTTTAATTTTTGTGATTATCGAATGGTTGAAGTTTGAATCGGTGGTTAATATTTAATTTTTTTTATTATTATATATTTTTAGTATTTTTTATTTATATGTATTTATTGCAACGAGTGTGAGTTCAAGAAAATGATACAAAATCGACACAAAATATATGTAAATAGTTTATTTTATTGTTATGTAAGTTTACTATGGAAAATATAGTTTTCACTATTTATATGATATTTTATATATACTTTTCTCGATTGTTTTCTTAAATAATAATATTTAAAATTTTACAAAAAATATTATAGGGCCGCGCACTAGTTCTATCTATAAGAAGTGTAATTGTTAAAATAAGATGATTATGTTAAATAATTATTTTATTATACAGGGTGTGTGTGAGTGTGACATGACATTGTACGTCTATAAAGAACCGTTCAACTACAATTTTTTGCTCGACTGGTTCTGAAGAATTTTAATTCGTTCAGATTTCATCAAGCAAGAACAAACAGTCTTAACGAACCTGTTTTGGTTCATCGAGTTTAATTTGACTCATTTCTTTATTAAAAAATGGCCCCTTGTTAACTTTACAACTTGTATTGTTACCACTTACCCGCAACATTAAACTAATACTTCGTCTGTTACGTGGCTTGTTTAATTTTTTTTTGTTAAATTGACTAACTTTGACTGATAATTAAAAATTATTCCTCTACAATTTCATAAAACTAAAACTACATTTTAAACTAAATTAAATATACTTTTCAATAATACGAATTAGAATGTGGTCTGTGCTTTGCATGGTCATGCTAGTTTTTATAAGCCAACATCTTTGTTTCTGTTCTGATTAATTAATCCCCGAGAAGATAAATTTTTATTTCGACTAACTAAAGCACCATCTTTGTATTCAATGGTTTCTGTCTTGCCTTATGGCATGGTGTGAATGTTTCTCTCGTTATTAGTCAATTTTCATTTCGTGCGTGTCTCATTACAGTAATCATTTATTCGTCTTTGGATTCAGTTTTCTAACTATGGCTACAGAAAAGGATAATGTTAAGGCAATGGAGGAAGGTTTTGCCATGATTAGCCTTGAGGAGGAAGAACTAGGAGGTATCACGTATGAAGAAAATGCAGAGGATTTGAGTGAAATTGACACGCGATGGTGTCTGGTCGGTCGTTTTCTTACTGACTCTCCAATTGACTTTCAAGCCATGCAACATAAGATGGCATCACTATGGAGGCCGGGCAGAGGAATGTATGTTAAACAACTTGAACCCAACCGATTTTTGTTTCAGTTCTACCATGAAATAGATATCAAAAGGGTGATAGATGGCAGCCCTTGGACATTTGGGAGATTTTACCTAATCTTCGAAAGGTTAAAAGAAGGAGAGAATCCGAAATCAGTAGCAATAAACAAACTCGATGTCTGGGTCCAACTTCATGACATGGAGATCGGGTTCATGTCACAGAGAGTGGTAAAGGATATAGGAGATTATGTGGGTACTTTTATTGAATCTGATACGAACAACTTTGTTGGGGTGTGGAGGGAATACCTAAGGATCAGAGTAACAATCTCACTGGAGGGACCATTAAAACGAAGGATGAAGCTGAGGAAGAATGCTGCTAACTGGTGTTGGGTCAATTTTAAATATGAAGGTATCCCAACCTTCTGTTTCATTTGTGGCATGGTGGGACATGGTGAAAAATTTTGTGCTCGTATTTTTGATACACCGATAGATAAAATTGAAAAACCTTATGGCTCTTGGATGCGTGCTGATCCCAGAAGACGTAGTCATACTATTGGTAGCAAATGGTTGAGAATGGGGGGTGCAACTCCGAACAGCAACACGGCGGCGGCCAGTGGTGATTCTATTACCGAAATTGTAGCTAAGGAGATAAGGAATGGAGAAAAATCAGGGATAACATCAATGGGGGACAAACAAGATATGATAATGGATACAAGAGAAATTCAAGGCGCTACAGCGGGATTAGTTAACAAACCCAAAAATCTGTTAACTAAAATTCAGGAAAATATCTCCCAGGAAATAGAAAATAGTGCTGACGTGGATAATAGTGAATTATTCATTAATGACCCGAAAAGAAGAAGAATGGCCCAAGATAATGGGCCTAATGAGGAAGGAAACACAGGAGGAACAAAACCAGAACCAAAAAAACTTGCAACTGGCGGGTGCTGCATGGCAGGCCCGCCATTCCTCATGAGTACTATTAGTTGGAACTGCTAGGGGATGGGGTCTCCCTGGAAAATTCAGTTCCTTAAAGAATTGATTCGTCAAGAAAGACCCGATGTTGTTTTTCTATGTGAAACTATTAGTAGCAAGGTGCAGATGGAACAAATCAGGTTGAAAATTCAATTTCAAGGCATGATAGTGGTAGAGCCTATAGGTAGAAATGGGGGTTTGGCTTTGCTTTGGAGAGAATCTGACCAAGCCAAGTTGCTGAGCCTTTCGCAAAATCATATTGATGTGGAGCTTACAATTAGAGATTGGCCAACTTGGAGGCTAACGGGTTTATACGGAGAGCCAAACAGAAATTTGAGGCGTAGG
This sequence comes from Heracleum sosnowskyi, assembly GCA_030848705.1. Taxonomy (NCBI): domain Eukaryota; kingdom Viridiplantae; phylum Streptophyta; class Magnoliopsida; order Apiales; family Apiaceae; genus Heracleum; species Heracleum sosnowskyi. The sequence continues at coordinate 108,028,664 of CM061239.1, forward strand.
ACTTGGGACTTACTTAGACATCTAGCAAGAGATTCAAACCTGCCATGGTGTACGATTGGTGATCTTAACAACATAGTATCTCAGCTAGATAAAAGAGGAGGTGCTGCTTATCCGCAAAAGTTAATTGATGGTTTTAACAACGTACTGTTAGACACGGGTCTGCATGACATGAAGCTAAATGGTCATCAATTTACGTGGAAAAGAGGGCGGAACACAGAAAACTGGTTGGAGATTCGTTTAGACAGAGCATTGGTATCGAATGATTGGCTTAATCTATTCCCCATGTCGAAGTTGTACACAATTGATGGTTCTCCTTCTGACCATAGCCCAATATTTCTGGATCCAAAAATGATTGATGTTGTAATAAGAAAAAAACATTTCCGTTTTGAAAATGCTTGGTTGTCAGAACCGTTGTGTCATCAAATTGTTAAAGATAATTGGGCTTTCAATAAGGATGACAGAATCACTCACAAGGTGCAACAATGCGGAGAAAAATTGGAAATTTGGGGGAGAGAAGTAACGGGTTGTTTCAGTAAAAGATTAAAGGAATGTAAAGCTCAAATGAAACAATTTCGCAATGGCAGGGATGATCATGCTATTCAGAGTTATAATGAAGCTAAAGATCAGCTACACCTAATTCTAGATCAGCGTGAGATATTCTGGAGACAACGATCGAAGCAATTATGGCTTCAATCCGGGGACAAAAACACGAGGTATTTTCACTCATCTTGTACTGCTCGTCGTCGTACGAACAGGATTCACAAGCTGAAGAATAACAACGGGGATTGGGTAAACTAGCAACATGGACTTCAGTCACTCATTGTGAATTACTATCAAGACCTGTTCAGTTCTGCACAAGACAATGCGGACGAGGTTATCAATTGTGTGCAATCACGACTCTCTCATGTTCAAAATATGGAACTCATGAAGGAAATTTCAGATACGGAAGTCAAGACAGCGATCTTTCAAATGCACCCGGACAAAGCCCCGGGGCCGGACGGCATGACACCAGCCTTCTTTCAAAAACACTGGAAGGTAGTGGGGGGAGATGTTATTAAAATGACAAGAGATTTCTTTCGTACGGGTGAAATCCTAAATGGGCTGAACGAAACAAATTTGGTCTTACTGCCGAAAAAGAAAAACCCAACAATGGTGGGTGATCTTCGTCCTATTGCCCTCTGTAATGTGTTGATTAAAATAATTACAAAGGTTTTAGCAAACAGGATGAAGGAGGTCTTAGATATAGTGGTGTCGGACACACAAAGTGCGTTCATCCCGGGTCGCCTTATCTCGGACAATATAATGATCTCTTATGAGGTCATGCATTATCTTAAGCGAAAGAAATTTGGCAAAGATGGGTACATGGCCTTGAAGCTCGATATGAGCAAGGCATATGACCGGATTGAATGAAATTTTCTTGAAGCAATGCTGCGTAAGGTGGGGTTCAATGACTGGTGGGTTCACCTGATTATGCAATGTGTCACTACTGTTTCTTATTCAATTGTGTATGGAGAACACGAGATGGGACCTATTATTCCTACGAGAGGCATCAGACAAGGGGATCCTTTGTCCCCTTATCTGTTCATAATTTGTGCAGAGGGCTTATCGTCACTAATCAAAAAATATGAGGCAAAACAATGGTTGCATGGTATCAAGGTTTGTCGAAAGGCACCTATTATTTCTCATATGTTATTTGCTGATGATTCCTATTTTTATTGCAAAGCAGATATGGCAGATTCAGCTAAGGTGTTAGAGTTGTTAAACATCTTTGAGAGAGCATCTGGTCAGAAAATCAACAGGGAGAAATCTTCTGTTTTTTTCAGTACAAATGTCATAGCTTACAACAGGCAAATGATATGTCAAGTTCTTCAGATGGGGGAAGAAAGTGCAAATAGTACTTACCTGGGTTTGCCTAACATTTTGGGAAGAAATAAATCTGCTATTCTTGGGTACTTGAAAGATAGGGCTTGCTCTCAGGTTAACAAGTGGGATGGCAAGTGTATCTCAAGGTCCGGAAAAGAGGTGCTCATTAAAACAGTAGCTCAGGCTCTCCCTACATATGCAATGAACGTGTTTCTATTACCTCAGGAAATCACGAAGCATATTGAAAAAACTCTTTCAAACTACTGGTGGAAGACGTCTCAGAATAGCAACTCTCGTTTGAACTGGATGAGTTGGGATCGGATGACAAGGCACAAGTCTTCAGGAGGGATGGGTTTTCGTGATTTTCGTGACTTCAATATCGCCATGCTTGGCAAACAAGCATGGAGATTTCTCTCTAATCCAAGCAGCCTGGTTACAAGGATTTACAAGGCGAGGTATTTTGTAAATAGTGACTTTTTGAACTCAGATTTGGGTCACAACCCGAGTTTCATTTGGCGTAGTATTTGTGAAGCAAAAAACTTGATTATGGATGGGATTAGATGGAAGATTGGAACGGGGACGAGTATCAATATTTTGGGACAACCATGGCTGTCAGATAATGTAAATCCTTATATTACCACCACTTCCCAATCTATAAAAGGAAAAACTATAGACTCCCTGTGGCATGTTGGCAGTAGAGAATGGGACCTGGACATCATAAAAGACATTTTCAATGAAAGGGACCAGGAAGCAATTCTAGATACTGTGATTAACGACAATAGAGAAGAGGATGTACTTTATTGGAAGCATGAAGTTTCAGGCCAATACTCGGTTAAAAGTGCATATAAATGGCTTCAGCAAATTAAGGGAGCGTGGCGACCTGAAGACAAAGATAGTGTTTGGGCTAAGCTCTGGAAAATAAAGGCACCTCCTAAGGCTATTAACGTGGTCTGGCGAGCTCTATCCAACTGCTTACCAACACTCTGTCAACTGCAACAAAAAAGAGTGCAGGTTAATGCTCTGTGCCCAGTTTGTCATGAAGAAAACGAGACAATTCTCCACAGCCTGGTGCACTGCTCTTTTGCTCGACTATGTTGGTTAATTGTAAATGTCGATGCTCAAACGGGACTGTTTTCGGATTTTACGACATGGGTGCAAAATGCTTTGAGTGGTGCAGACGTCAAAAAGCAAGCAGTAATCGTTACTTTATGTTGGGCTCTTTGGCGGAATCGTAATGATTTGGTTTGGAATCAAAGGCATTCATCAGTCAATAAAACAGTAGCTGCAGCTAAGCAGTACCTTTCACAATGGTCTCTCGCCCAAAACAGATCAACTTCGGCTCTTCTTCAGCCAATTTTTGAAGGAGATGGAGCTTGTATTTGGGTCAATCCTCAACAGAATTCACTAAAGGTATCAGTTGACGCAGCTGTTTTTGAAGACAAAGATGCGGTGGGTTTTGGTTTGATAGCACGAGATTCAGATGGAGCACTTATTCAAGCAAAGTCTATTATCCATAGAAATTCAGTCTCTCCGGTTTTAGCAGAGGCTATGGCAATCAAGGAAGCATTAAGCTGGATTGATGAAATGCACTGGCATGAAAGTACGGTGGTGTCGGACTGCCTAGTAGTGGTGCAGGCTATCAGAAGTAAAACACCCATGTGATCTCAACTAGGTAGTATTATTGAGGAGTGCCGGAGTCAGCTACGGCGTTTGAACAAAGTGTCTTTGTATCATGTTAAACGGTCTGCCAATATGGTTGCCCATCAACTGGCAAGGGAATCATATAGCTACCCAGACCGTAGTTTCAGCAGGGATACTATCCCGGTTTCGGTCAATTATTGTATTGAGATGGATTTGAATAAGTAATAAAATCTCAGCTTTCGTAAAAAAAAAAATATACTTTTCAATAATATTTTTTTTCTTATTTTTAACTATGTAGTATATGTAATTTGCAATCAAATTATGGTCAAATTAACTATAAAATAGTGAAATATGACACATAAAATGAGATGGATTGCTGGTTAGTAATTTATCTTCTTGAATTTAGAACATTAAAATTTGGATAAATATATATAGTTAAACAGCTACAGTACCAAACTTAAACATGACATCAGTAAAAAGAACGCAAATTGAATAAGGTAATATGTATGGAATAATGGAACTCAGCAACAGACTCTAATCTCATAGACACGGCCACAACTAAAAATAGTGAATTTAGCTTCACAAACAGGGATGACAAAATAATTCGATCCGAAATTCGAAATTTTGGATTTCTCGAATTCGATTTTTTGGATTTGGATTTAATATTTAAACCCGAAAATATTTGGATTTGGATTTTAGACATACCAATCCGAAATTCGACCCGAAAACCGAAACCCGATCTGAATCTGAAACCCGAGAAATACACGATATATATATATACACACACACTATAATATATATTTTACATACTTATACAAAATACTATTATAATCAAAACATTTAATAATTAGTTGGTTGTCAATTTTGTATGTTATTGTTGTTTAATATAATTAATAAATTTATCTTATAAAAATAATTTAAACAATTTCGATCCAATATCTTCTATACTTTGGACAAGTCTTCTCCTAATTCAAGTACCAAGCACATTTTATATAAAATATATTATAATCGGTAAGTTAAATGATCGTCGATAATAAAATTTAGAATGTTTTACTCTTAAATGGTACTAAATGAAACAAATGGAACCTATCTTATATTCTTAATTTTGAAAAAAAAAAACTTTAATTGTCATTTTTTTGCATAGGTATATGAATTTATTTATTTTTTAGATATCCAATTAAAATCCGAACCCGAACTGAAACCCGAAAAAACCCGACGAATCGGGTTTGGATTTACATTTTACATATCTGAACCCGAACCCGATAAAAATAAAATATAACAGATTGGATTTGAATTTTAAGAAACCCGAACGGATCCGACCCGATTGCCATGACAAAAGGAGATCCATACAAATAACTGAAACGTAAATATAAACAGGTAAGCTAATTAAATGCGGAAACCATAATGCCAGTGAAAATGCAGGACTCGTGTGTGGGCCTCAATCATCCAATGTAAGTAATAAACAAACCGCCCTCCTATTTGTTTGGAACAGGAAAAGACTCGAGGTAATTTTGTGCCTACTTACCTTAAAATACAAACCAAGATTCCTCCGTATATACAAAATGGAGAATGGGGATGTTTGTTTGCGTTTGTAGATGTATATCATGGACAAAAGCATGGAGTTATATCTTCAATGTCGAGTTCAATGAGTTGCTCACAAAATGATGAAAAAGGGACCATGTTTTATGTACACTATGTGCTTCATTTCTTTGCATGTGGTGTGGAACACTCGAGTCAATCAAGCTTATTCGGTCAAAGAATTTAGATCATACGACACCCCTGTGGTAGAACCAAAATACGTTTTTGACAAGGTTCAAACGCTCGACATCTTGTAAATTTTGAGTCATGGAAAATGGAACCAACTTGATGCAAGTAGCAGGTCTTTGGTGGTCAAGATTTAGGGGACTTGTTGGCTATAAATTATACATCAACGCTAACATCAAGACCATTGTTTACGGTAAATTTTAATGTTGCGCACACAATGCCTCTGGGGGATAAAACAAACACTACTACTTGTCAATTGCAATCTTGTCTTTGCTAATGGACTACATTATGTAATCTCAACATTTCTCTCCTTTTTTCCTCCATCCGCATTTTAAAAGGGAACAAAAACAAAAGGGAGTGAACTGAAATGAATTCTTTGTAAATGTACACACACATTTTGTAGGGAGAGCAAGTGGGGGCTTGGGTGTAGTATTGGCACAATAAGATTGGTGCATTTCACATTGAATACAAGCACTGACACAAAGCCAGATAAGAATGAAGAAATCAGGGGAAGCTTTATGAATATTGTCTGGATATGCCGGGGGGGTACTTTAATAATGAAACATGAGATACTGGTGACCTTTTTTGTCAGAGTGTCATAGGCCATAGAGAAGCATGTTATCTCATGTGCTGTTCTGAATACATAGGCCCGTTTCTGTGGAACTTGTTAGCCATACAACATGAGGCCCAAGTTTCTGAATAATGCCTATAACATTACATATCAACATCAACTTATCATAAAAGCTGTGGTTGAAGCTGATGCTCAACTGGTGATGTAGAATTATTATTTGTTCCAATAAGAGAAATCGGTAGCTGGTGCTGATGTAGAATATATTCATGGAACTAATTAAATTAAATCGTTTTTGAGCTTTAATTCTGTGGCAAGGAAAAATGTGCAACTTAATTGGAAAATGAATAAGAGCCCTTGGTGAAGAAAGAAGAGCCCATGTTTTAGTTTTACTGTAAGAATGCAACAAATATGCAATACAATAATATCAACCCATTCGACTATATATTAGAGTATGCTCATCAGAAAATATCTCATGCGGTACTAATTGTTTGTTTTAAATTGAAAGTTTAGTGCGTTGTGTGTGACTAGCGGCGGCGGCCACTTGTACTATCCGTGCAAGTCGGGTTGGACCGGGTTTGATACGGGTTAATCTCATCTCAAACGAGTACGGAATCGATACTTAGTGGTCACGAGCTGAATTCCGACCGGATTTAAACTGGAAAAAGTGAACCTAGAACTGACACTTCGGGTTGGAACGGGTCAGAAAAAGTTGTTCTAAAACTTTATTCAAATATTTGTGTTTCAGTATTTAATTTATAATTTTTTTTAATAAAAATATGAAATTTGTATATATGCATATATCCCTACAAATCATGTGTCTGGCGTGTCATTTTTGGAAAATATCTTTGATTTCTCTAATATTGTTTTTTCTCGTATGAATACAAATGTGATAGTTTTGCCATTTAAGATTTGATCAAATAATTATAATCATGTTATAAAAATGTACATGAGTTTTTTTTTGATGTTAAAATATAACGGTGTAATGTTTAGCTAACCCGTTGTCATCTAAAATTTTTCATTTTTAATTTGATTAGGATTGTAAGCAAACAGAGTCGTTCGTGAACAAAATTCGAGCTCGGTTCGCTTTAGATGGACTCGGCTCGGTTCGTTTACTAAATGAACACGAGCTTGAACATGAAAATGTGTTCGGTTAGTAAATGAGTTCGAGCCGAGCTTTACACCTGTTTGACTCGAACTCGGCTCGTTTTGCTCGGGATCGGCTCGAGCTCGGCTCGAACTCGTTAAACTCGGCTCGATTCGTTTAACTAATTATAAATTTGTGAATTTCATAATATCCTTAACAAGTTGAATATGTTAAATAAAACTTAATTATGAATTTCATAATATCCTTAACAATTTGAATAGGTTAAATAAAACTTAATTGCGATCTATTTTAGTTATTTTGTGGTTGAATACGGAATTGTATTTGTTATATCTGAAAGGTATAACATCAACGTACTACCAAAAGTTAAACTCTTTATATCCCATCCAAATTAGTTTTTCATTATTAAAATTTATAAGTTGCATTCATAAAATTACAAAAGAAAGTGAATAGAGAAATAGAGTTTGTCTTATTAATTTACTATATAATATTATTTAAAAGTGGCTCGTATCTCTTAAAATTGAGGAGAAAGATAAGACTTTTAGTGAATTTAAGGTTAATAAGAGTATCTCGGAGAAAAAAAGTTGTAAATTTTCTCAAATTTCAAGTTAAGAGCCAAGATAAAGAGGTTCTTAGAGAGGCTCTAAGTTAGTGATAAAATTGTTTTATTTTAACTATTGTTATTAGGTGAAGTGAGTAATGTTTACTCATAAATACGAATATTAACCTAATATGATTATTAGAAGAAAATAAATTAACTTTTAGTATTGAAATTCAAACATAATCGTGTATTCTTAAGATGTGATTTTAGGCGTGAGACTGTAAATCGAGTAAGTAATTTTAAAAATTGGATTTGCTTGAGTATAAAAGTACGAACTATAAGTGAACAACTTGACTTGACTCGAGTTCGGTTTGTATTCGGCTCGACTCGAAATGTTCGTGAACAAACTCGTGTTCGGCTCGTTTATTAACGAGCCGATCTTGAACATCACTTTTCGTTCGATTAGAAAGCTCGGCTCGACTCGGTTCGTTTTAAAAAAAATCAAACTCGGCTCGATTCGGACAAAACTCGGTTCAACTCTGTTCGTTTACAGCCATAAATTTGATTGATGATGAAATAAGAATGTTTATAACCATCTTTTTCTCTCAAAATCCTAAATTGTCGCCCTCTATTTTCTTTCAAGCTTAAATCATCATTAGCCGAGGGGGTTTTTCACCGGTTCCATATCCTTTAATTTGTTTTGTTTGTTTTTGTTTCTTTCAAATATCTCCTTTTTGGGTAAAAATTTCTATCCATTTTGTTTGTTTGGTTTGTTTTTTAGATCTAAATTGTCGGAGCTCTCGGTTATCTTTCTTCTTCGATTCAAGCGGAGTTTATTGAATTTGAGAGTAGATCGAGTATCACTTATTGTGGTTTTGTTTTTCATATTTATCTATGTTTTATTTGGAATTTCAGTTTACAAGTTCAGTTTGTTTGCTCTTCTTGTGAGATGGTATTTGTTCTCTCATTTATTGTAAGTGTTGATTTTGATTTATTGATGAAAGTTTGTTTGTGATTGCATGAAGTGGATACATGTAAATATATCATTTTTAATATATCGCTAGGTTATCTATTCATGAAAACTGATAATTTTATTTGTTTTATATTTTTTCGACTCGATCATTTTTGTAGATATCATATGACTTTTCATTATTGAATTATCTCTATTTTTCTTCAAAAAAAAGAAGAAAAAGAAATGATTACAACCATTATTGATCGTAAATATACAACTGATGACTATTTATTCATGCACGTCTTTATTCAATTATAATTATACAAGGGAGGGAATTTATATATATTAAATTTAATATTTCAGATATGATAGTTATGTATTGGACTTTTTCTTGCCTGCTATTGCACATTGCCCCAAGAATTTAGAAAAGAAAAATGAGTAACAGACAAATGCAATGATCAAAATTTTGAGAACGGGGACTCTGTGCATCACTTATTGGGCTCAAAGTAGTTTTCAATCGTAAAACGTAATTGCACTAACGAATGGATGGATATATGAGATCTATACAACATCATTAAAAAGCCCAACTTAGAAAATAAACAACATTGCCTTAAATATATTTCAGATTGCACTCTCTCACGCTCACATTTTCCCTTTTTTTAAGTGGATTCACACTCGGTTCATTTGCGCTAAGTATTTTCTTAAATAAACTAGGTTATTAAGCCGCGCTTCACAGTGACTATGTTTCTTCTCGATCGATTATTTACCGAAATTTCGAATATATATAGAAAAGTGCAATTATTTAATACCGTCTTTTCTTATAATAGTTTTTCTTTATATAGATGGAAAAAGATTTGGATAAGACTAATAGTTTTTGACTTGAGGAGAAAGTATAGGGAAATATTAAAATTGTATATTTATTTTCCTTTATTAGTAAAGATTTTAAGGGCAAGTGAGATAATTTCGAATTTGTAATATTAATAATTCAAAATTTTGAAAAAATTAGAAAAATAGATTAAAGCGATTTGAGAGGCGCCAACTAACCGCCTACGTCTTCTCCTTTATATAATAGTATTGATGATTGATAGTAAAAAAAAAAGAGGAAAATAGTAAAAAGTTTATAGAGTTATATTCTTTTATTAACTTAACGTTACATATATAAATCGTATATCAATTCAATTTCTTTTACTTATATTTTTGTCCAATACTTAATAGTTAGGAGCATAATATCAAACAAAAGTAGAACAGCGCTGCAAATAGTAAGAAATTATTTATTTATTTTTGTCCAGACAATTTTATTTCTCTTACATTTTATCTTATATAAAAGAGATATCAATTTTTTTTTTAATTTAATGTAGCTTGAACCTTTTCATGTTTCTTAAATACTACTTACCCCTAAAATAAACAGTTATTTAAAAGGTTTATTTTAATGAAATATAAGGCCACTTAAACAATACAATTTAAATATCATGCCATGGGCAAGAAACTGGCGCATATGGAGAGGATTGAATCATTAGTCCCTATCAACTTTAAAGCAAAAGGAATGTGTATTTTTCTTAGTTAAGGTCCTAGTAAGTTGATATTGTCGGAGTAATTCAAGAGACTACTAGACCCGGCGACTTTACGCATATATAGTCCATTGACCATTACTATCTAATTAAGCTCCCAGAAATAGTCTTCAAGACATTCAGCACTCAGAAAAAGGAAAAAACGAAGACATTTTATGCAACGCGGAAATGCACAAAGACAAATACTACAAACAAACAATTATTTAAATTCAAATTGGATTTTTCTGGTTGTATTATCTTTCCATTTACCATTACCATGCAAGCTAGAATAATAGAAAGTGGAGCTACATGTTTAATTGTTCATACACTTCTAAATTTTGACCTTTTAGCAAATTCAGCGAGTCATGCATGGCTGATTAGTTTTTACAAACCCATTTATATATCCAACTACTTATTCAGCAGAATTACTAATTATATATTCTCCCACTGTTCGCATGCACACATACTTTTTCTAACAATACACACACAATCTACGTATTACTATAATAAATTCCCACGTTAGCCTCAGCCCTTGCTCATAGTTCACAAAATATATATATATATATATATATATTTATATATAGTTGCACTCTAGGAAGAAAACCTTTTATATAAAAAACAATAAAGAACACCATCATAAACACTTTATTTTTCATAAAAATTGATTTTTTAAAATTAGAATCATAAAATTGAACAATAATTAAGCCTAACATATCGAATTTAACGTAGAATCTCATCTAAATTTAAAAATTAAACATTACATATAATCCAGTATAGAATCCAGTACAGAATCTTGTATATATGTCTATCACAATGAAATTACATGTAATCATGTTATATCTGATTCTAATTTTTTGTTAGATTCTATTTTTATTCGTAATAAACCTTTTTTGGTGAAAAAATTAGAATCAACATGCAATTTATGTAAGATTCTATGGTGTTCTTTATTGTTATTTATATAAGAGTGTTCTTCATGGAGCAATGACCTATATATATATATATATATATATATATATATATATATAGGCCATTGCTCCATGAAGAACACTCTTATATAAAGAACAATAAAGAACACCTTAGAATCTTACATAAATTGCATGTTGATTCTAATTTTCTCACCAAAAAAGGTTTATTACGAATAAAAATAGAATCTAACAAAAAATTAGAATCAAATAAAACATGATTACATGTAATTTCATTGTGATAAATATATATACAAGATTCTGTACTGGATTCTATACTAGATTATATGTAATGTTTAATTTTTAATATTAGATGAGATTCTATGTTAAATTCGATATGTTAGGCTTAATTGTTGTTCAATTTTATGATTCTAATTTAAAAAAATCAATTTTTATGAAAAATAAAGTGTTTATGATGGTGTTCTTTATTGTTCTTTATATAAGGTGTTCTTCCTAGAGTGCAACTATATATATATATATATATATATATATATATATATATATGAGTTGCACTATAGGAAAAACACCTTATATAAAGAATAATAAAGAATACCATCATAAACACTTTATTTTTCATAAAAAATGATTTTTTAAAATTAGAATCATAAAATTGAACAACAATTAAGCCTAACATATCGAATTTAACGTAGAATCTCATCTAAATTTAAAAATTAAACATTACATATAGTTCAGTACAAAATCTTGTATATATATTTATCACAATGAAATTACATGTAATCATATTTTATTTGATTCTAATTTTTTGTTAGATTCTATTTTTATTCGTAATAAACCTTTTTTGGTGAGAAAATTAGAATCAACATGCAATTTATGTAAGATTTTATGATGTTATTTATTGTTTTTTATATAAGAGTGTTCTTCATGGAGCAATGATATATATATATATATATATATATATATATATATAGGGGATTGGTCCAGATCCCCCGGGGATATCCCCTGCCCTCAATGTTTCATTGAGGGCGCCTCGCCTCAATGTTTCATTGAGGGCGGTTGTTTTTAAATAAATAATTAAAAATAGAAGAATACTAGAAAAAAATATTAAATTCATCACAAAAATAGTGGGCATGTTTTTCTGGATATTTATAAATTTAAATTCAAATTTTGCATATTTTTCTATTTTTATTTAATTTTTCAGGTAAATTTACAATAATAATAAACATCCTCCTGCCCTCAATGTTTCATTGAGGGCGTTCGTTTAAAAAAATTAATTTAAAAATATATAAAAAGTCAAAATTAAAATTAAAATTCATACACACCCAAGCAATCGTAATAACTGTTTTTCTGACGAATGTTACTTTATTTCAACTAATTTTCTAATAATTAAATTTTTTTTACTCATTTTTAACTAATTTGTAAATTTCCTTGAAAAATTAAATAAAATATAAAATAGGTGAAAATTAAATTTAAAATTCATACACACACAAGTAATCGTAGTTACCATTTTTGTGACGAATTTTACCTTATTTTCATTAATTTTATAATTTTTGAATTTTTTTCACTCATTTTAACTACTTTGTAGATTTACTTGAAAAATTAAATAAAATTGTAAAAAGGAAAATTTTGAATTAAAATTCATACACAACCAAGTAATCATACTCACTATAAACACTATCAACTACAAAAGATTCAAAGATTTTAGTTATATAAGAGAAATATTAGAAATTTTAAAGTTTAGGGGTTACCCTAACCCCTAAACCCTAAATCCTTTACCCTATACATTATACTCTAAATTTATATATACCCAAGTAATGGTACTCACTCCCTATTAACATTATAAGATACCTAAAAATAGTACTAGTAATAACAATGTAATTAATGATTAGAGGAGAATACAGAGGGTTCAACACCTTAATGTTTCGTTACGGTCAGTCACTTTGAAAAACTAAATAAAAAAAAATAAGAAAATGAAAAATTTGAATTTAAATTCATACAGTACACCAAAGTAATCATACTCACTATAAACACTATCATCAACTACAAAAGGATTCAAAGATTTTAGTTATATAAGAGAAAAATTATAAATTTTAAAGTTTAGGGGTTACCCTAACCCCTAAACCTTAAACCCTAAACCCTAAATCATATACCCTAAATTAAATTTAAAATTCATACACACACAAGTAATCGTAGTTATCAATTTTGTGACGAATTTTACCTCATTTTCATTAATTTTCTAATTGTTGAATTTTTTTCACTCATTTTAACTACTTTGTAGATTTACTTGAAAAATTAAAAACAAATTGTAAAAAGACAAAATTTGAATTTAATTTCATACTCACTATAAACACTATCAACTACAAAGTGCCGGGATTCAAAGATTTTAGTTATATAAGAGACAAATTAGAAATTTTAAAGTTTAAGGGTTATCCTAACTCTTAGACCCTAAATCATATACCCTATACTCTAAATTTATACATACCCAAGTAATCGTACTCACTCACTATTAACACTATAAGACAACTAATAATAGTAGTAGTAATAACAATGTAAGTAATGATTCGAGGAGAATAAACAGGATTCAACACCTCAATGTTTCGTTGCGAGCAGTCACTTTGAAAAACTAAATAAAATATAAGAAAAGGAAAATTTTGAATTTAAATTCTTACACACCAAAGTAATCATACTCACCAAAGTAATTTGTTTTTTTAATTTTTATTAATTTGTAATAATTCATTATATAAAAAAATTAAATTTAAATTTAAATTCATATACACCTAATTAATCATACTTATACTCAAAATATAATTATTTGAATATTATATTTTTTTTGAATTTTTGTTGAACTTTTAAATAATTAAATCAAGAATTTAAGGCGGAAAACTATTACTACGCCCTCAATGAAACATTGAGGGTGTCTCCTAAAATTACATTTTTGTCCTTTTACGCCCTCAATGTTTCATTGAGGGCGCCCTCAATGTTTCATTGAGGGTGTTCGTTTAATAAAAATAATTTAAAAATATATAAAAAATCAAAATTAAAATTCATACACACCCAAGCAATCGTAGTAACTATTTCAACTAATTTTCTAATAATTGAATTTTTTTTACTAATTTTTAACTAGTTTGTAAATTTACTTGAAAAATTAAATAAAATATAAAAAAGGTGAAAATTAAATTTAAAATTCATACACACAAGTAATCTTAGTTACCATTTTGGTGACAAATTTTACCTTATTTTCATTAATTTTCTAATTGTTGAATTGTTTTCACTCATTTAACTACTTCGAAGATTTACTTGAAAAATTAAATAAAAATTGTAAAAAGGCAAAATTTGAATTAAAATTCATACACAACCAAGTAATCATACTCACTATAAACAATAATATCAACTATAAAAGATTCAAAGATTTTAGTTATATAAGAGAAAGGTTAGAAATTTTTAAAGTTTAGGGGTTACCGAAACCCCTAAACCCTAAATCTTTTACCCTAAATCCTATACCATATACCTTATACTCTAAATTTATACATACCCAAGTAATCGTACTCACTCACTATTAACACTATAAGACAACTAAAAATAGTAGTAGTTATAGCAATGTAAGTAATGATTCGAGGATAATAAACATGATCCAACACCTCAATGTTTCGTTACGTGCAGTCACTTTGAAAAACTAAATAAAAATATAACAAAAGGAAAATTTTGAATTTAAATTCATACACACCAAAGTAATCATACTCACTATAAACACTATCAACTACAAAAGGATTCAAAGATTTTAGTTATATAAGAGAAATTTTAGAAATTTTAAAGTTTAGGGGTTACCCTAACCCCTAAACCCTAAATCCTTTACCCTATACATTATACTCTAAATTTATATATACCCAAGTAATCGTACTCACTCCCTATTAACATTATAAGATACCTAAAAATAGTAGTAGTAATAACAATGTAATTAATGATTAGAGGAGAATACAGAGGGTTCAACACATTAATGTTTCGTTACGGTCAGTCACTTTGAAAAACTAAATAAAAAAAAATAAGAAAATGAAAATTTTGAATTTAAATTCATACAGTACACCAAAGTAATCATACTCACTATAAACACTATCATCAACTACAAAAGGATTCAAAGATTTTAGTTATATAAGAGAAAAATTATAAATTTTAAAGTTTAGGGGTTACCCTAACCCCTAAACCTTAAACCCTAAACCCTAAATCATATACCCTAAATTAAATTTAAAATTCATACACACACAAGTAATCGTAGTTATCAATTTTGTGACGAATTTTACCTCATTTTCATTAATTTTCTAATTGTTGAATTTTTTTCACTCATTTTAACTACTTTGTAGATTTACTTGAAAAATTAAAAACAAATTGTAAAAAGACAAAATTTGAATTTAATTTCATACTCACTATAAACACTATCAACTACAAAGTGCCGGGATTCAAAGATTTTAGTTATATAAGAGAAAAATTAGAAATTTTAAAGTTTAAGGGTTATCCTAACTCTTAGACCCTAAATCATATACCCTATACTCTAAATTTATACATACCCAAGTAATCGTAGTCACTCACTATTAACACTATAAGACAACTAATAATAGTAGTAGTAATAACAATGTAAGTAATGATTCGAGGAGAATAAACAGGATTCAACACCTCAATGTTTCGTTGCGAGCAGTCACTTTGAAAAACTAAATAAAATATAAGAAAAGGAAAATTTTGAATTTAAATTCTTACACACCAAAGTAATCATACTCACCAAAGTAATTTGTTTTTTTAATTTTTATTAATTTGTAATAATTCATTATATAAAAAATTTAAATTTAAATTTAAATTCATATACACCTAATTAATCATACTTATACTCAAAGTATAATTATTTGAATATTATATTTTTTTTGAATTTTGGTTGAACTTTTAAATAATTAAATCAAGAATTTAAGGCGGAAAACTATTACTACGCCCTCAATGAAACATTGAGGGTGTCTCCTAAAATTACATTTTTGTCCTTTTACGCCCTCAATGTTTCATTGAGGGCGCCCTCAATGTTTCATTGAGGGTGTTCGTTTAATAAAAATAATTTAAAAATATATAAAAAATCAAAATTAAAATTCATACACACCCAAGCAATCATAGTAACTATTTCAACTAATTTTCTAATAATTGAATTTTTTTTACTAATTTTTAACTAGTTTGTAAATTTACTTGAAAAATTAAATAAAATATAAAAAAGGTGAAAATTAAATTTAAAATTCATACACACAAGTAATCTTAGTTACCATTTTGGTGACAAATTTTACCTTATTTTCATTAATTTTCTAATTGTTGAATTGTTTTCACTCATTTAACTACTTCGAAGATTTACTTGAAAAATTAAATAAAAATTGTAAAAAGGCAAAATTTGAATTAAAATTCATACACAACCAAGTAATCATACTCACTATAAACAATAATATCAACTATAAAAGATTCAAAGATTTTAGTTATATAAGAGAAAGGTTAGAAATTTTTAAAGTTTAGGGGTTACCGAAACCCCTAAACCCTAAATCTTTTACCCTAAATCCTATACCATATACCTTATACTCTAAATTTATACATACCCAAGTAATCGTACTCACTCACTATTAACACTATAAGACAACTAAAAATAGTAGTAGTAATAGCAATGTAAGTAATGATTCGAGGATAATAAACATGATCCAACACCTCAATGTTTCGTTACGTGCAGTCACTTTGAAAAACTAAATAAAAATATAACAAAAGGAAAATTTTGAATTTAAATTCATACACACCAAAGTAATCATACTCACTATAAACACTATCAACTACAAAAGGATTCAAAGATTTTAGTTATATAAGAGAAATTTTAGAAATTTTAAAGTTTAGGGGTTACCCTAACCCCTAAACCCTAAATCCTTTACCCTATACATTATACTCTAAATTTATATATACCCAAGTAATCGTACTCACTCCCTATTAACATTATAAGATACCTAAAAATAGTAGTAGTAATAACAATGTAATTAATGATTAGAGGAGAATACAGAGGGTTCAACACATTAATGTTTCGTTACGGTCAGTCACTTTGAAAAACTAAATAAAAAAAAATAAGAAAATGAAAATTTTGAATTTAAATTCATACAGTACACCAAAGTAATCATACTCACTATAAACACTATCATCAACTACAAAAGGATTCAAAGATTTTAGTTATATAAGAGAAAAATTATAAATTTTAAAGTTTAGGGGTTACCCTAACCCCTAAACCTTAAACCCTAAACCTTAAATCATATACCCTAAATTAAATTTAAAATTCATACACACACAAGTAATCGTAGTTATCAATTTTGTGACGAATTTTACCTCATTTTCATTAATTTTCTAATTGTTGAATTTTTTTCACTCATTTTAACTACTTTGTAGATTTACTTGAAAAATTAAAAACAAATTGTAAAAAGACAAAATTTGAATTTAATTTCATACTCACTATAAACACTATCAACTACAAAGTGCCGGGATTCAAAGATTTTAGTTATATAAGAGACAAATTAGAAATTTTAAAGTTTAAGGGTTATCCTAACTCTTAGACCCTAAATCATATACCCTATACTCTAAATTTATACATACCCAAGTAATCGTACTCACTCACTATTAACACTATAAGACAACTAATAATAGTAGTAGTAATAACAATGTAAGTAATGATTCGAGGAGAATAAACAGGGTTCAACACCTCAATGTTTCGTTACGAGCAGTCACTTTGAAAAACTAAATAAAATATAAGAAAAGGAAAATTTTGAATTTAAATTCTTACACACCAAAGTAATCATACTCACCAAAGTAATTTGTTTTTTTAATTTTTATTAATTTGTAATAATTCATTATATAAAAAAATTAAATTTAAATTTAAATTCATATACACCTAATTAATCATACTTATACTCAAAATATAATTATTTGAATATTATATTTTTTTTGAATTTTTGTTGAACTTTTAAATAATTAAATCAAGAATTTAAGGCGGAAAACTATTACTACGCCCTCAATGAAACATTGAGGGTGTCTCCTAAAATTACATTTTTGTCCTTTTACGCCCTCAATGTTTCATTGAGGGCGCCCTCAATGTTTCATTGAGGGTGTTCGTTTAATAAAAATAATTTAAAAATATATAAAAAATCAAAATTAAAATTCATACACACCCAAGCAATCGTAGTAACTATTTCAACTAATTTTCTAATAATTGAATTTTTTTTACTAATTTTTAACTAGTTTGTAAATTTACTTGAAAAATTAAATAAAATATAAAAAAGGTGAAAATTAAATTTAAAATTCATACACACAAGTAATCTTAGTTACCATTTTGGTGACAAATTTTACCTTATTTTCATTAATTTTCTAATTGTTGAATTGTTTTCACTCATTTAACTACTTCGAAGATTTACTTGAAAAATTAAATAAAAATTGTAAAAAGGCAAAATTTGAATTAAAATTCATACACAACCAAGTAATCATACTCACTATAAACAATAATATCAACTATAAAAGATTCAAAGATTTTAGTTATATAAGAGAAAGGTTAGAAATTTTTAAAGTTTAGGGGTTACCGAAACCCCTAAACCCTAAATCTTTTACCCTAAATCCTATACCATATACCTTATACTCTAAATTTATACATACCCAAGTAATCGTACTCACTCACTATTAACACTATAAGACAACTAAAAATAGTAGTAGTAATAGCAATGTAAGTAATGATTCGAGGATAATAAACATGATCCAACACCTCAATGTTTCGTTACGTGCAGTCACTTTGAAAAACTAAATAAAAATATAACAAAAGGAAAATTTTGAATTTAAATTCATACACATCAAAGTAATCATACTCACTATAAACACTATCAACTACAAAAGGATTCAAAGATTTTAGTTATATAAGAGAAATTTTAGAAATTTTAAAGTTTAGGGGTTACCCTAACCCCTAAACCCTAAATCCTTTACCCTATACATTATACTCTAAATTTATATATACCCAAGTAATCGTACTCACTCCCTATTAACATTATAAGATACCTAAAAATAGTAGTAGTAATAACAATGTAATTAATGATTAGAGGAGAATACAGAGGGTTCAACACATTAATGTTTCGTTACGGTCAGTCACTTTGAAAAACTAAATAAAAAAAAATAAGAAAATGAAAATTTTGAATTTAAATTCATACAGTACACCAAAGTAATCATACTCACTATAAACACTATCATCAACTACAAAAGGATTCAAAGATTTTAGGTATATAAGAGAAAAATTATAAATTTTAAAGTTTAGGGGTTACCCTAACCCCTAAACCTTAAACCCTAAACCCTAAATCATATACCCTAAATTAAATTTAAAATTCATACACACACAAGTAATCGTAGTTATCAATTTTGTGACGAATTTTACCTCATTTTCATTAATTTTCTAATTGTTGAATTTTTTTCACTCATTTTAACTACTTTGTAGATTTACTTGAAAAATTAAAAACAAATTGTAAAAAGACAAAATTTGAATTTAATTTCATACTCACTATAAACACTATCAACTACAAAGTGCCGGGATTCAAAGATTTTAGTTATATAAGAGACAAATTAGAAATTTTAAAGTTTAAGGGTTATCCTAACTCTTAGACCCTAAATCATATACCCTATACTCTAAATTTATACATACCCAAGTAATCGTACTCACTCACTATTAACACTATAAGACAACTAATAATAGTAGTAGTAATAACAATGTAAGTAATGATTCGAGGAGAATAAACAGGGTTCAACACCTCAATGTTTCGTTACGAGCAGTCACTTTGAAAAACTAAATAAAATATAAGAAAAGGAAAATTTTGAATTTAAATTCTTACACACCAAAGTAATCATACTCACCAAAGTAATTTGTTTTTTTAATTTTTATTAATTTGTAATAATTCATTATATAAAAAAATTAAATTTAAATTTAAATTCATATACACCTAATTAATCATACTTATACTCAAAATATAATTATTTGAATATTATATTTTTTTTGAATTTTTGTTGAACTTTTAAATAATTAAATCAAGAATTTAAGGCGGAAAACTATTACTACGCCCTCAATGAAACATTGAGGGTGTCTCCTAAAATTACATTTTTGTCCTTTTACGCCCTCAATGTTTCATTGAGGGCGCCCTCAATGTTTCATTGAGGGTGTTCGTTTAATAAAAATAATTTAAAAATATATAAAAAATCAAAATTAAAATTCATACACACCCAAGCAATCGTAGTAACTATTTCAACTAATTTTCTAATAATTGAATTTTTTTTACTAATTTTTAACTAGTTTGTAAATTTACTTGAAAAATTAAATAAAATATAAAAAAGGTGAAAATTAAATTTAAAATTCATACACACAAGTAATCTTAGTTACCATTTTGGTGACAAATTTTACCTTATTTTCATTAATTTTCTAATTGTTGAATTGTTTTCACTCATTTAACTACTTCGAAGATTTACTTGAAAAATTAAATAAAAATTGTAAAAAGGCAAAATTTGAATTAAAATTCATACACAACCAAGTAATCATACTCACTATAAACAATAATATCAACTATAAAAGATTCAAAGATTTTAGTTATATAAGAGAAAGGTTAGAAATTTTTAAAGTTTAGGGGTTACCGAAACCCCTAAACCCTAAATCTTTTACCCTAAATCCTATACCATATACCTTATACTCTAAATTTATACATACCCAAGTAATCGTACTCACTCACTATTAACACTATAAGACAACTAAAAATAGTAGTAGTAATAGCAATGTAAGTAATGATTCGAGGATAATAAACATGATCCAACACCTCAATGTTTCGTTACGTGCAGTCACTTTGAAAAACTAAATAAAAATATAACAAAAGGAAAATTTTGAATTTAAATTCATACACATCAAAGTAATCATACTCACTATAAACACTATCAACTACAAAAGGATTCAAAGATTTTAGTTATATAAGAGAAATTTTAGAAATTTTAAAGTTTAGGGGTTACCCTAACCCCTAAACCCTAAATCCTTTACCCTATACATTATACTCTAAATTTATATATACCCAAGTAATCGTACTCACTCCCTATTAACATTATAAGATACCTAAAAATAGTAGTAGTAATAACAATGTAATTAATGATTAGAGGAGAATACAGAGGGTTCAACACATTAATGTTTCGTTACGGTCAGTCACTTTGAAAAACTAAATAAAAAAAAATAAGAAAATGAAAATTTTGAATTTAAATTCATACAGTACACCAAAGTAATCATACTCACTATAAACACTATCATCAACTACAAAAGGATTCAAAGATTTTAGGTATATAAGAGAAAAATTATAAATTTTAAAGTTTAGGGGTTACCCTAACCCCTAAACCTTAAACCCTAAACCCTAAATCATATACCCTAAATTAAATTTAAAATTCATACACACACAAGTAATCGTAGTTATCAATTTTGTGACGAATTTTACCTCATTTTCATTAATTTTCTAATTGTTGAATTTTTTTCACTCATTTTAACTACTTTGTAGATTTACTTGAAAAATTAAAAACAAATTGTAAAAAGACAAAATTTGAATTTAATTTCATACTCACTATAAACACTATCAACTACAAAGTGCCGGGATTCAAAGATTTTAGTTATATAAGAGACAAATTAGAAATTTTAAAGTTTAAGGGTTATCCTAACTCTTAGACCCTAAATCATATACCCTATACTCTAAATTTATACATACCCAAGTAATCGTACTCACTCACTATTAACACTATAAGACAACTAATAATAGTAGTAGTAATAACAATGTAAGTAATGATTCGAGGAGAATAAACAGGGTTCAACACCTCAATGTTTCGTTACGAGCAGTCACTTTGAAAAACTAAATAAAATATAAGAAAAGGAAAATTTTGAATTTAAATTCTTACACACCAAAGTAATCATACTCACCAAAATAATTTGTTTTTTTAATTTTTATTAATTTGTAATAATTCATTATATAAAAAAATTAAATTTAAATTTAAATTCATATACACCTAATTAATCATACTTATACTCAAAATATAATTATTTGAATATTATATTTTTTTTGAATTTTTGTTGAACTTTTAAATAATTAAATCAAGAATTTAAGGCGGAAAACTATTACTACGCCCTCAATGAAACATTGAGGGTGTCTCCTAAAATTACATTTTTGTCCTTTTACGCCCTCAATGTTTCATTGAGGGCGCCCTCAATGTTTCATTGAGGGTGTTCGTTTAATAAAAATAATTTAAAAATATATAAAAAATCAAAATTAAAATTCATACACACCCAAGCAATCGTAGTAACTATTTCAACTAATTTTCTAATAATTGAATTTTTTTTACTAATTTTTAACTAGTTTGTAAATTTACTTGAAAAATTAAATAAAATATAAAAAAGGTGAAAATTAAATTTAAAATTCATACACACAAGTAATCTTAGTTACCATTTTGGTGACAAATTTTACCTTATTTTCATTAATTTTCTAATTGTTGAATTGTTTTCACTCATTTAACTACTTCGAAGATTTACTTGAAAAATTAAATAAAAATTGTAAAAAGGCAAAATTTGAATTAAAATTCATACACAACCAAGTAATCATACTCACTATAAACAATAATATCAACTATAAAAGATTCAAAGATTTTAGTTATATAAGAGAAAGGTTAGAAATTTTTAAAGTTTAGGGGTTACCGAAACCCCTAAACCCTAAATCTTTTACCCTAAATCCTATACCATATACCTTATACTCTAAATTTATACATACCCAAGTAATCGTACTCACTCACTATTAACACTATAAGACAACTAAAAATAGTAGTAGTAATAGCAATGTAAGTAATGATTCGAGGATAATAAACATGATCCAACACCTCAATGTTTCGTTACGTGCAGTCACTTTGAAAAACTAAATAAAAATATAACAAAAGGAAAATTTTGAATTTAAATTCATACACATCAAAGTAATCATACTCACTATAAACACTATCAACTACAAAAGGATTCAAAGATTTTAGTTATATAAGAGAAATTTTAGAAATTTTAAAGTTTAGGGGTTACCCTAACCCCTAAACCCTAAATCCTTTACCCTATACATTATACTCTAAATTTATATATACCCAAGTAATCGTACTCACTCCCTATTAACATTATAAGATACCTAAAAATAGTAGTAGTAATAACAATGTAATTAATGATTAGAGGAGAATACAGAGGGTTCAACACATTAATGTTTCGTTACGGTCAGTCACTTTGAAAAACTAAATAAAAAAAAATAAGAAAATGAAAATTTTGAATTTAAATTCATACAGTACACCAAAGTAATCATACTCACTATAAACACTATCATCAACTACAAAAGGATTCAAAGATTTTAGGTATATAAGAGAAAAATTATAAATTTTAAAGTTTAGGGGTTACCCTAACCCCTAAACCTTAAACCCTAAACCCTAAATCATATACCCTAAATTAAATTTAAAATTCATACACACACAAGTAATCGTAGTTATCAATTTTGTGACGAATTTTACCTCATTTTCATTAATTTTCTAATTGTTGAATTTTTTTCACTCATTTTAACTACTTTGTAGATTTACTTGAAAAATTAAAAACAAATTGTAAAAAGACAAAATTTGAATTTAATTTCATACTCACTATAAACACTATCAACTACAAAGTGCCGGGATTCAAAGATTTTAGTTATATAAGAGACAAATTAGAAATTTTAAAGTTTAAGGGTTATCCTAACTCTTAGACCCTAAATCATATACCCTATACTCTAAATTTATACATACCCAAGTAATCGTACTCACTCACTATTAACACTATAAGACAACTAATAATAGTAGTAGTAATAACAATGTAAGTAATGATTCGAGGAGAATAAACAGGGTTCAACACCTCAATGTTTCGTTACGAGCAGTCACTTTGAAAAACTAAATAAAATATAAGAAAAGGAAAATTTTGAATTTAAATTCTTACACACCAAAGTAATCATACTCACCAAAGTAATTTGTTTTTTTAATTTTTATTAATTTGTAATAATTCATTATATAAAAAAATTAAATTTAAATTTAAATTCATATACACCTAATTAATCATACTTATACTCAAAATATAATTATTTGAATATTATATTTTTTTTGAATTTTTGTTGAACTTTTAAATAATTAAATCAAGAATTTAAGGCGGAAAACTATTACTACGCCCTCAATGAAACATTGAGGGTGTCTCCTAAAATTACATTTTTGTCCTTTTACGCCCTCAATGTTTCATTGAGGGCGCCCTCAATGTTTCATTGAGGGTGTTCGTTTAATAAAAATAATTTAAAAATATATAAAAAATCAAAATTAAAATTCATACACACCCAAGCAATCGTAGTAACTATTTCAACTAATTTTCTAATAATTGAATTTTTTTTACTAATTTTTAACTAGTTTGTAAATTTACTTGAAAAATTAAATAAAATATAAAAAAGGTGAAAATTAAATTTAAAATTCATACACACAAGTAATCTTAGTTACCATTTTGGTGACAAATTTTACCTTATTTTCATTAATTTTCTAATTGTTGAATTGTTTTCACTCATTTAACTACTTCGAAGATTTACTTGAAAAATTAAATAAAAATTGTAAAAAGGCAAAATTTGAATTAAAATTCATACACAACCAAGTAATCATACTCACTATAAACAATAATATCAACTATAAAAGATTCAAAGATTTTAGTTATATAAGAGAAAGGTTAGAAATTTTTAAAGTTTAGGGGTTACCGAAACCCCTAAACCCTAAATCTTTTACCCTAAATCCTATACCATATACCTTATACTCTAAATTTATACATACCCAAGTAATCGTACTCACTCACTATTAACACTATAAGACAACTAAAAATAGTAGTAGTAATAGCAATGTAAGTAATGATTCGAGGATAATAAACATGATCCAACACCTCAATGTTTCGTTACGTGCAGTCACTTTGAAAAACTAAATAAAAATATAACAAAAGGAAAATTTTGAATTTAAATTCATACACATCAAAGTAATCATACTCACTATAAACACTATCAACTACAAAAGGATTCAAAGATTTTAGTTATATAAGAGAAATTTTAGAAATTTTAAAGTTTAGGGGTTACCCTAACCCCTAAACCCTAAATCCTTTACCCTATACATTATACTCTAAATTTATATATACCCAAGTAATCGTACTCACTCCCTATTAACATTATAAGATACCTAAAAATAGTAGTAGTAATAACAATGTAATTAATGATTAGAGGAGAATACAGAGGGTTCAACACATTAATGTTTCGTTACGGTCAGTCACTTTGAAAAACTAAATAAAAAAAAATAAGAAAATGAAAATTTTGAATTTAAATTCATACAGTACACCAAAGTAATCATACTCACTATAAACACTATCATCAACTACAAAAGGATTCAAAGATTTTAGGTATATAAGAGAAAAATTATAAATTTTAAAGTTTAGGGGTTACCCTAACCCCTAAACCTTAAACCCAAAACCCTAAATCATATACCCTAAATTAAATTTAAAATTCATACACACACAAGTAATCGTAGTTATCAATTTTGTGACGAATTTTACCTCATTTTCATTAATTTTCTAATTGTTGAATTTTTTTCACTCATTTTAACTACTTTGTAGATTTACTTGAAAAATTAAAAACAAATTGTAAAAAGACAAAATTTGAATTTAATTTCATACTCACTATAAACACTATCAACTACAAAGTGCCGGGATTCAAAGATTTTAGTTATATAAGAGACAAATTAGAAATTTTAAAGTTTAAGGGTTATCCTAACTCTTAGACCCTAAATCATATACCCTATACTCTAAATTTATACATACCCAAGTAATCGTACTCACTCACTATTAACACTATAAGACAACTAATAATAGTAGTAGTAATAACAATGTAAGTAATGATTCGAGGAGAATAAACAGGGTTCAACACCTCAATGTTTCGTTACGAGCAGTCACTTTGAAAAACTAAATAAAATATAAGAAAAGAAAAATTTTGAATTTAAATTCTTACACACCAAAGTAATCATACTCACCAAAGTAATTTGTTTTTTTAATTTTTATTAATTTGTAATAATTCATTATATAAAAAAATTAAATTTAAATTTAAATTCATATACACCTAATTAATCATACTTATACTCAAAATATAATTATTTGAATATTATATTTTTTTTTAATTTTTGTTGAACTTTTAAATAATTAAATCAAGAATTTAAGGCGGAAAACTATTACTACGCCCTCAATGAAACATTGAGGGTGTCTCCTAAAATTACATTTTTGTCCTTTTACGCCCTCAATGTTTCATTGAGGGCGCCCTCAATGTTTCATTGAGGGTGTTCGTTTAATAAAAATAATTTAAAAATATATAAAAAATCAAAATTAAAATTCATACACACCCAAGCAATCGTAGTAACTATTTCAACTAATTTTCTAATAATTGAATTTTTTTTACTAATTTTTAACTAGTTTGTAAATTTACTTGAAAAATTAAATAAAATATAAAAAAGGTGAAAATTAAATTTAAAATTCATACACACAAGTAATCTTAGTTACCATTTTGGTGACAAATTTTACCTTATTTTCATTAATTTTCTAATTGTTGAATTGTTTTCACTCATTTAACTACTTAGAAGATTTACTTGAAAAATTAAATAAAAATTGTAAAAAGGCAAAATTTGAATTAAAATTCATACACAACCAAGTAATCATACTCACTATAAACAATAATATCAACTATAAAAGATTCAAAGATTTTAGTTATATAAGAGAAAGGTTAGAAATTTTTAAAGTTTAGGGGTTACCGAAACCCCTAAACCCTAAATCTTTTACCCTAAATCCTATACCATATACCTTATACTCTAAATTTATACATACCCAAGTAATCGTACTCACTCACTATTAACACTATAAGACAACTAAAAATAGTAGTAGTAATAGCAATGTAAGTAATGATTCGAGGATAATAAACATGATCCAACACCTCAATGTTTCGTTACGTGCAGTCACTTTGAAAAACTAAATAAAAATATAACAAAAGGAAAATTTTGAATTTAAATTCATACACATCAAAGTAATCATACTCACTATAAACACTATCAACTACAAAAGGATTCAAAGATTTTAGTTATATAAGAGAAATTTTAGAAATTTTAAAGTTTAGGGGTTACCCTAACCCCTAAACCCTAAATCCTTCACCCTATACATTATACTCTAAATTTATATATACCCAAGTAATCGTACTCACTCCCTATTAACATTATAAGATACCTAAAAATAGTAGTAGTAATAACAATGTAATTAATGATTAGAGGAGAATACAGAGGGTTCAACACATTAATGTTTCGTTACGGTCAGTCACTTTGAAAAACTAAATAAAAAAAAATAAGAAAATGAAAATTTTGAATTTAAATTCATACAGTACACCAAAGTAATCATACTCACTATAAACACTATCATCAACTACAAAAGGATTCAAAGATTTTAGGTATATAAGAGAAAAATTATAAATTTTAAAGTTTAGGGGTTACCCTAACCCCTAAACCTTAAACCCTAAACCCTAAATCATATACCCTAAATTAAATTTAAAATTCATACACACACAAGTAATCGTAGTTATCAATTTTGTGACGAATTTTACCTCATTTTCATTAATTTTCTAATTGTTGAATTTTTTTCACTCATTTTAACTACTTTGTAGATTTACTTGAAAAATTAAAAACAAATTGTAAAAAGACAAAATTTGAATTTAATTTCATACTCACTATAAACACTATCAACTACAAAGTGCCGGGATTCAAAGATTTTAGTTATATAAGAGACAAATTAGAAATTTTAAAGTTTAAGGGTTATCCTAACTCTTAGACCCTAAATCATATACCCTATACTCTAAATTTATACATACCCAAGTAATCGTACTCACTCACTATTAACACTATAAGACAACTAATAATAGTAGTAGTAATAACAATGTAAGTAATGATTCGAGGAGAATAAACAGGGTTCAACACCTCAATGTTTCGTTACGAGCAGTCACTTTGAAAAACTAAATAAAATATAAGAAAAGGAAAATTTTGAATTTAAATTCTTACACACCAAAGTAATCATACTCACCAAAGTAATTTGTTTTTTTAATTTTTATTAATTTGTAATAATTCATTATATAAAAAAATTAAATTTAAATTTAAATTCATATACACCTAATTAATCATACTTATACTCAAAATATAATTATTTGAATATTATATTTTTTTTGAATTTTTGTTGAACTTTTAAATAATTAAATCAAGAATTTAAGGCGGAAAACTATTACTACGCCCTCAATGAAACATTGAGGGTGTCTCCTAAAATTACATTTTTGTCCTTTTACGCCCTCAATGTTTCATTGAGGGCGCCCTCAATGTTTCATTGAGGGTGTTCGTTTAATAAAAATAATTTAAAAATATATAAAAAATCAAAATTAAAATTCATACACACCCAAGCAATCGTAGTAACTATTTCAACTAATTTTCTAATAATTGAATTTTTTTTACTAATTTTTAACTAGTTTGTAAATTTACTTGAAAAATTAAATAAAATATAAAAAAGGTGAAAATTAAATTTAAAATTCATACACACAAGTAATCTTAGTTACCATTTTGGTGACAAATTTTACCTTATTTTCATTAATTTTCTAATTGTTGAATTGTTTTCACTCATTTAACTACTTCGAAGATTTACTTGAAAAATTAAATAAAAATTGTAAAAAGGCAAAATTTGAATTAAAATTCATACACAACCAAGTAATCATACTCACTATAAACAATAATATCAACTATAAAAGATTCAAAGATTTTAGTTATATAAGAGAAAGGTTAGAAATTTTTAAAGTTTAGGGGTTACCGAAACCCCTAAACCCTAAATCTTTTACCCTAAATCCTATACCATATACCTTATACTCTAAATTTATACATACCCAAGTAATCGTACTCACTCACTATTAACACTATAAGACAACTAAAAATAGTAGTAGTAATAGCAATGTAAGTAATGATTCGAGGATAATAAACATGATCCAACACCTCAATGTTTCGTTACGTGCAGTCACTTTGAAAAACTAAATAAAAATATAACAAAAGGAAAATTTTGAATTTAAATTCATACACATCAAAGTAATCATACTCACTATAAACACTATCAACTACAAAAGGATTCAAAGATTTTAGTTATATAAGAGAAATTTTAGAAATTTTAAAGTTTAGGGGTTACCCTAACCCCTAAACCCTAAATCCTTTACCCTATACATTATACTCTAAATTTATATATAACCAAGTAATCGTACTCACTCCCTATTAACATTATAAGATACCTAAAAATAGTAGTAGTAATAACAATGTAATTAATGATTAGAGGAGAATACAGAGGGTTCAACACATTAATGTTTCGTTACGGTCAGTCACTTTGAAAAACTAAATAAAAAAAAATAAGAAAATGAAAATTTTGAATTTAAATTCATACAGTACACCAAAGTAATCATACTCACTATAAACACTATCATCAACTACAAAAGGATTCAAAGATTTTAGGTATATAAGAGAAAAATTATAAATTTTAAAGTTTAGGGGTTACCCTAACCCCTAAACCTTAAACCCTAAACCCTAAATCATATACCCTAAATTAAATTTAAAATTCATACACACACAAGTAATCGTAGTTATCAATTTTGTGACGAATTTTACCTCATTTTCATTAATTTTCTAATTGTTGAATTTTTTTCACTCATTTTAACTACTTTGTAGATTTACTTGAAAAATTAAAAACAAATTGTAAAAAGACAAAATTTGAATTTAATTTCATACTCACTATAAACACTATCAACTACAAAGTGCCGGGATTCAAAGATTTTAGTTATATAAGAGACAAATTAGAAATTTTAAAGTTTAAGGGTTATCCTAACTCTTAGACCCTAAATCATATACCCTATACTCTAAATTTATACATACCCAAGTAATCGTACTCACTCACTATTAACACTATAAGACAACTAATAATAGTAGTAGTAATAACAATGTAAGTAATGATTCGAGGAGAATAAACAGGGTTCAACACCTCAATGTTTCGTTACGAGCAGTCACTTTGAAAAACTAAATAAAATATAAGAAAAGGAAAATTTTGAATTTAAATTCTTACACACCAAAGTAATCATACTCACCAAAGTAATTTGTTTTTTTAATTTTTATTAATTTGTAATAATTCATTATATAAAAAAATTAAATTTAAATTTAAATTCATATACACCTAATTAATCATACTTATACTCAAAATATAATTATTTGAATATTATATTTTTTTTTTAATTTTTGTTGAACTTTTAAATAATTAAATCAAGAATTTAAGGCGGAAAACTATTACTACGCCCTCAATGAAACATTGAGGGTGTCTCCTAAAATTACATTTTTGTCCTTTTACGCCCTCAATGTTTCATTGAGGGCGCCCTCAATGTTTCATTGAGGGTGTTCGTTTAATAAAAATAATTTAAAAATATATAAAAAATCAAAATTAAAATTCATACACACCCAAGCAATCGTAGTAACTATTTCAACTAATTTTCTAATAATTGAATTTTTTTTACTAATTTTTAACTAGTTTGTAAATTTACTTGAAAAATTAAATAAAATATAAAAAAGGTGAAAATTAAATTTAAAATTCATACACACAAGTAATCTTAGTTACCATTTTGGTGACAAATTTTACCTTATTATCATTAATTTTCTAATTGTTGAATTATTTTCACTCATTTAACTACTTCGAAGATTTACTTGAAAAATTAAATAAAAATTGTAAAAAGGCAAAATTTGAATTAAAATTCATACACAACCAAGTAATCATACTCACTATAAACAATAATATCAACTATAAAAGATTCAAAGATTTTAGTTATATAAGAGAAAGGTTAGAAATTTTTAAAGTTTAGGGGTTACCGAAACCCCTAAACCCTAAATCTTTTACCCTAAATCCTATACCATATACCTTATACTCTAAATTTATACATACCCAAGTAATCGTACTCACTCACTATTAACACTATAAGACAACTAAAAATAGTAGTAGTAATAGCAATGTAAGTAATGATTCGAGGATAATAAACATGATCCAACACCTCAATGTTTCGTTACGTGCAGTCACTTTGAAAAACTAAATAAAAATATAACAAAAGGAAAATTTTGAATTTAAATTCATACACATCAAAGTAATCATACTCACTATAAACACTATCAACTACAAAAGGATTCAAAGATTTTAGTTATATAAGAGAAATTTTAGAAATTTTAAAGTTTAGGGGTTACCCTAACCCCTAAACCCTAAATCCTTTACCCTATACATTATACTCTAAATTTATATATACCCAAGTAATCGTACTCACTCCCTATTAACATTATAAGATACCTAAAAATAGTAGTAGTAATAACAATGTAATTAATGATTAGAGGAGAATACAGAGGGTTCAACACATTAATGTTTCGTTACGGTCAGTCACTTTGAAAAACTAAATAAAAAAAAATAAGAAAATGAAAATTTTGAATTTAAATTCATACAGTACACCAAAGTAATCATACTCACTATAAACACTATCATCAACTACAAAAGGATTCAAAGATTTTAGGTATATAAGAGAAAAATTATAAATTTTAAAGTTTAGGGGTTACCCTAACCCCTAAACCTTAAACCCTAAACCCTAAATCATATACCCTAAATTAAATTTAAAATTCATACACACACAAGTAATCGTAGTTATCAATTTTGTGACGAATTTTACCTCATTTTCATTAATTTTCTAATTGTTGAATTTTTTTCACTCATTTTAACTACTTTGTAGATTTACTTGAAAAATTAAAAACAAATTGTAAAAAGACAAAATTTGAATTTAATTTCATACTCACTATAAACACTATCAACTACAAAGTGCCGGGATTCAAAGATTTTAGTTATATAAGAGACAAATTAGAAATTTTAAAGTTTAAGGGTTATCCTAACTCTTAGACCCTAAATCATATACCCTATACTCTAAATTTATACATACCCAAGTAATCGTACTCACTCACTATTAACACTATAAGACAACTAATAATAGTAGTAGTAATAACAATGTAAGTAATGATTCGAGGAGAATAAACAGGGTTCAACACCTCAATGTTTCGTTACGAGCAGTCACTTTGAAAAACTAAATAAAATATAAGAAAAGGAAAATTTTGAATTTAAATTCTTACACACCAAAGTAATCATACTCACCAAAGTAATTTGTTTTTTTAATTTTTATTAATTTGTAATAATTCATTATATAAAAAAATTAAATTTAAATTTAAATTCATATACACCTAATTAATCATACTTATACTCAAAATATAATTATTTGAATATTATATTTTTTTTGAATTTTTGTTGAACTTTTAAATAATTAAATCAAGAATTTAAGGCGGAAAACTATTACTACGCCCTCAATGAAACATTGAGGGTGTCTCCTAAAATTACATTTTTGTCCTTTTACGCCCTCAATGTTTCATTGAGGGCGCCCTCAATGTTTCATTGAGGGTGTTCGTTTAATAAAAATAATTTAAAAATATATAAAAAATCAAAATTAAAATTCATACACACCCAAGCAATCGTAGTAACTATTTCAACTAATTTTCTAATAATTGAATTTTTTTTACTAATTTTTAACTAGTTTGTAAATTTACTTGAAAAATTAAATAAAATATAAAAAAGGTGAAAATTAAATTTAAAATTCATACACACAAGTAATCCTAGTTACCATTTTGGTGACAAATTTTACCTTATTTTCATTAATTTTCTAATTGTTGAATTATTTTCACTCATTTAACTACTTCGAAGATTTACTTGAAAAATTAAATAAAAATTGTAAAAAGGCAAAATTTGAATTAAAATTCATACACAACCAAGTAATCATACTCACTATAAACAATAATATCAACTATAAAAGATTCAAAGATTTTAGTTATATAAGAGAAAGGTTAGAAATTTTTAAAGTTTAGGGGTTACCGAAACCCCTAAACCCTAAATCTTTTACCCTAAATCCTATACCATATACCTTATACTCTAAATTTATACATACCCAAGTAATCGTACTCACTCACTATTAACACTATAAGACAACTAAAAATAGTAGTAGTAATAGCAATGTAAGTAATGATTCGAGGATAATAAACATGATCCAACACCTCAATGTTTCGTTACGTGCAGTCACTTTGAAAAACTAAATAAAAATATAACAAAAGGAAAATTTTGAATTTAAATTCATACACACCAAAGTAATCATACTCACTATAAACACTATCAACTACAAAAGGATTCAAAGATTTTAGTTATATAAGAGAAATATTAGAAATTTTAAAGTTTAGGGGTTGCCTAACCCCTAAACCTTAAACCCTAAATCCTATACCCTAAATTAAATTTAAAATTCATATACACACAAGTAATCATAGTTATCATTTTTGTGACGAATTTTACCTCATTTTCATTAATTTTCTAATTGTTGAATTTTTTCACCCATTTTAACTATTTTGTAGATTAACTTGAAAAATTAAAAAAAAATTGTAAAAAGACAAAATTGAATTTAAATTCATACTCACTATAAACACTATCAACTACAAAGGGCCGGGATTCAAAGATTTTAGTTATATAAGAAAAAGATTTGAAATTTTAAAGTTTAAGGGTTACCCTAACCCCTGAAACCTAAATCCTTTACCCTAAATTCTATACCTTATACCTTATACTATAAATTTATACATACCCAAGTAATCGTACTCACTCACTATTAACACTATAAGACAACTAATAATAGTAGTAGTAATAGCAATGTAAGTAATGATTCGAGGAGAATAAACAGGGTTCAACACCTCAATGTTTCGTTACGGACAATCACTTTGAAAAACTAAATAAAATATAAGAAAAGGAAAATTTTGAATTTAAATTCATGTCCACCAAAGTAATCATATTCATCAAAGTAATTTGTTTTTTTAATTTTTATTAATTTGTAATAATTCATTATATAAAAAAATTAAATTTAAATTCATACACACCCAATTAATCATACTTATACTCAAAATATAATTATTTGAATATTATAATTTTTTGAATTTTTGTTGAGCTTTTAAATAATTAAATCAAGAATTTAAGGCGGAAAACTATTACTACGCCCTCAATGAAACATTGAGGGTGTCTCCTAAAATTACATTTTTGTCCTTCTACGCCCTCAATGTTTCATTGAGGGCGCCCTCAATGTCATTGAGGGCGCCCAGTTTCAGATAATTTGTAAATTTACATGAAAAATTAAATAAAAATAGAAAATTGTACAAAATTTGAATTTAAATTTATACGTATCCAGAAAAACATGTCCACTATTTTTGTACTGA
This sequence comes from Heracleum sosnowskyi, assembly GCA_030848705.1. Lineage (NCBI taxonomy): Eukaryota > Viridiplantae > Streptophyta > Magnoliopsida > Apiales > Apiaceae > Heracleum > Heracleum sosnowskyi. Next base: position 108,063,091 of record CM061239.1, read on the forward strand.
ATGTTATATTTTTTTCAAGTATTCTTCTATTTTTAATTATTTGTTTAAAAACGACCGCCCTTAATGAAACATTGAGGGCACCCTCAATGAAACATTGAGGACGCCCTCAATGTTTCATTGAGGGCAGGGATATCCAACTGGGGCTGTGGAACACCCCTATATATATATATATATATATATATATATATATATATATATATATATATATATATATATATATATATAGAGTTGCACTCTAGGAAGAACACCTTATATAAACAACAATAAAGAACACCATCATAAACACTTTATTTTTCATAAAAATTGATTTTTTAAAATTAGAATCATAAAATTGAACAACAATTAAGCCTAACATATCGAATTTAACGTAGAATTTCATCTAAATTTAAAAATTAAACATTACATATAATCCAGTAGAGAATCCAGTACAGAATCCTGTATATATATTTATAACAATGAAATTACATGTAATCATGTTTTATTTGATTCTAATTTTTTGTTAGATTCTATTTTTATTCGTAATAAACCTTTTTTGGTGAGAAAATTAGAATCAACATGCAATTTATGTAAGATTCTATGGTGTTCTTTATTGTTCTTTATATAAGAGTGTTCTTCATGGAGCAATGGCCTATATATATATATCCGGATCTCTTTTCAGTGAAAAATAAACAAATGTGAACTAATTATAATTCAATAAAATAAATATGAGATTTAGATTCCTTAAGTAAATATAAAATTATGAGAATATTATCGTAATTTCAAAATATAAGATATATTTACAAAATTATCACCGATGATTTACACAAGAAAAATCTCATATCTCAGCTGGAAATTCCTAAGGTTAATTCCTTAAGGTTATTTTTTTTCTATAAACTCTGAAATCTATTTTGAACGTTTTAGATATCTTAATTACAAAAACAGTATACATGACCTAGTAAAAGTCGGTGTGTGTGGGGTATAAAGAAAGATGTAGAGAAGGATCGAGCACCTTAAGGATTATAAGCAATCAAAGGACAGGCTGTGCATGAAGAATGACTTTAGATTTCGAAGTTGGCACTATATCAAAAATAGTTTTTTCCTATCATATAAACTTTACCAAAAAAACTTGTCAGTATCAAATCCTATTGTTGGTAGGAAATTAAAGTCTACCAATATTGATAGGTTTTGCATGCATTTTCACAACGATAAGATCTCACCATTTTAATCATCAGCTGTGTCATATTTTAAAATAATAAACATTTTTTTTAAATAAGAAATATTTTCAATCTGACATGATCATTTCCTACCATATATGGTAGGAAACTAAAACCTACCAAATCTGGTAGGTTTTATTCGTGATGGTACCCAACATCCACATCATCAGCCATATTATATTTTAAAATAATAAATAATTTTTTGAAAATAAGAATTTTTTTCATTTTATCATGGCTATTTCCTACCATATATGGTAGGAAAGTAAAACCTACCAAATCTAGTAGGTTTTATTCATGATGGTACCCCAACATCCACATACTTCTTATCATATTTTAAACTAATAAACATTTTTTTAAATAAGAAATATTTTCATTTTGTCAGCGTCATTTCCTACCATATGTAGTAGAAAAATAAAACCTACCACATATGGTAGGAAAATGTTGATTTTATTTTTGTTTGGTCCCACAAACAAGAAATCGGTCCAATCAAATTTTGGACTCATCACCTTTTTGCTTTTGTAATGTGTGGTATTAAATCGGCCCAGTCAAATCGGCCCATTTCTGTACAGCTTTTCTACCAATAATGGTAGGTTTTGATCGAATAATAAAATAATAAAAAATTAAAATTATGGTATAAAGTGTTTTTATTATATTTTTTGTTGATCGGTTATCATGTTTTTTTGTTAAACATAAGGATCTACTCATTTTAGTAGTGGAGGATAAAAATTAGTTGATTTAAATTTATATTCTTATGTTTTTATGTTCTTCGCTAAAACCTAATTATAGCGAAAAAAATTAAAAATATAGAGATGTATGACTAAATTAATTTTTTTATATGAAACGTCGTTTTGTAGTTTGATGAAGCAAAGAAAAAAAATTTAGACAAAAAAGAAATTATAAAAAGTTAAAGTCATTTAGAAAATGAAAGAGTGTCAGAAGATTGAGTTAGAGTTTCTACTCATATTTTAGGGGTTGTTTAGGGTTACATTTTTTGATTTTTTCTTCAACGATCTAACCTTACGGATGATTAAATATATTGATTTCTTAGCTGTATGTAAAATTTTAGAATTTTTTAATTTAAGCTCCTATATTTTTATAATGAATCTATCTATCAAACTTATAAACTGGAATATGATATATAAGTAAATTGCATATTTAGTACAAACAACGGTGTTGGTGCAGTGGTTGTACACTTGGTTATTCTCAGAGAGAGGGCGGGTAACAACTCATTTATCCTCTGACATAAATCAATAGATCTTAATTATCATTACGTTTCGATTGTCGAAAATATTATTTAAAAAAACTATTATGTTTATTTTTTTTTTAAAATTGTGCCAAAACCTATACCCTACAATTATCGGTAGGAAATAAACAACAATTTCACGAAAAATTTAAAAATTGCTCCTAAAACTAGAATTCAAAATTTGCGTTCAAACCAAAAATTCGAAAATGGCTCCGAGAATCATAACCTATCATTATCGGTTGGAAATAAGCAACAATTTCCTGAAAAATTCAAAAATTGCGTCTAAAACTAAAAATTCAAAAATTGTGCCCAAACCAAAATTTCAAAAATTTCGCTACGAATCATAACCTACCATTATCGGTAGGAAATAAGCTACAATTTTATGAAAAATTTAAAAATTACGTCCAAGCGAAAATTTTAAAATTTGTGCCCAAACAAAAAATTTAAAACTCTGAAATTCCTAAGGTTAACTTTAAGGTTATTTTTTTCTATAAACTCTGAAATCTATTTTGAACGTATTAGATATCTTAATTACAAAAACAGTATACATGACCTAGTAAAAGTCGGTGTGTGTGTGGGGTATAAAGAAAGATGTAGAGAAGGATCGAGCACCGTAAGGATTATAAGCCATCAAAGGACAGGCTGTGAATGAAGAAATGACTTAGATTTCCAAGTTGTAGACACTCTAAATTAATTATTTTTGTAGGTTCAACTCTTTCCGGTGTTCTCACGTTGAGCATGCAATAAGTACTCTCTCTAAATAATTAAACAAACATTCTGCATTTTTTTAACTTAAATTTAAATGTACTACTCTTGGATACTTTGACTTTTGCGTATTAAGTATAAACTATACAAATACTTTGACAATTTTGGAGCCAATACTATTTTATAAAACAAACTGGAAACAAGATTATTGTCAGTATATATGTAAATCTCATTAGGAAGCTTCATTAATTATGTGTGTAATGTAGTCAATTAATTACACAATTGTTTGTTCCAAGTTGCAGCAAGTTAACGTATGGATCGAGTTAAAAAGTACAGATTACCAGCCCATGGCTTTTTTATTCCATCTGTTCCTTTAGTTTGTTTCATTTTTTAATATTTTCTCTGTTTCTTTTTATATGTCATTTGACATTTTACACACATTTCAAGGTGTTTTAACCGGGTACTTAATTTTATTATTTTTAAAATTTTCTTTTTTTAAATAAATATATATAAAGGATAATTTAATTTAAAAAAGGAAAATTTTGAAAATAATAATTTTAAATACTCAATCAAAACGTTTTGAAATTTATCCAAAAAATCAAGTCTCGTATAAAAAGAAGGGAGGGAGTATAAGCCACGAGGGCCACTAAGCTCGGATAAGATCTTCTTGAATTGTTTATGAACCGGTACAAATAAATTTTTGAGTTTACACAACATTTTTCTTTTGTTAGGTAGTATACACCACATTTTCAAGACAATTACAAAATTTAATGCTCAATCCTCATCTTTTAAAAGATGTCGCCATTCTAATTAATCACTACCTTTCGCTTTTAGTTATTTTTTTTGTTACATGATCAATCAATACTATTATATAATAGACGAAACATTAAAAGTTTGATTGGTCCGTATGGTATGTTGTGATTTTACTTAATTGCCCTTAATTAACTGTACTTCGTGTTTTTACTTAATTAACATTACTTATTTATAGAAATATATTATTAAATAACAATATTACATATTTATAATCAATTACCTTTTTTACCTAAAATACATATTTTTTCTATTTTTTCTAACAAATTCCCCTACTTTTTCAAATATATAACGGACAATTACATTTTTTAACTAAAACATGTTAGTCTTTCAATTTTCCTTATTAAAACCCATCATTTTCCAAAAATATCACGGACAAACATTTAGTTATTTATTTTTAAACCTATTTTAATATTACAATTATTTTTTAAAAGTTTACCTATTTTAACATGTCTACTTATTTTTCTTAACAAATGCAATTACTAAAAATATTAAAATATAAATAATCAAATACCTATTTATAACCAATTACTTTTTCAACTAAAACACATTATATTTTTTTTCTAATAAAGTCTCTAATTTTCTAAATATATCACGGGAAATTGCCATTTACAGTTTACTTTTTCTATTTCACAAGAAATATCACAAGAAACACTTTACTTATTTATTTGAAAACGTATTTAAATATTTTAATTATTAAATTTTAAAACCTCATTTTCCAAAAATATCACGGACATTTACCTTTTAAAACTAAATATATGTTACATTTTTTATTTTACCTTACTAAAACCTGTTATTTTCCAAAAATATAACGGGCAAACCTTTACTTATTTATTTTAAAATTTGTTTTAATATTTTTAATTAATTAAAAGTGTTTAGCTATTTTAACATGTCTACTTATTTTTTTAACAAATACAATTAAAAAAATAATAATAAAATAATAATTAACAATCCGTGCATCGCACGGGTTTTAAGCTAGTATAAATTAATTCCAAAGTACATAATAATATAAATTTAGCATGTACACTATGATCGAAAGGAAAAAAAAGCAGATGATTAAACTGCAATTACCTGTCACTTTTATATTACTCAATTTTAACTACACTACAAGAATTCCAGCATTTGGCGACATAATTTAATAACGGACACCATTCTATCGTTTATTGTCGACGGATTACCAACGTTTTACAAGTTATCAAAAATTAGCCTCGTTAGCCTCAGATCAGCGACGGCATAGCGACATATATTCTATTATGTAGTGCTAAAAGCTGAGCTCTTGATAATAATTATGCTAATAAATTTTGAACACCCAAATCAATACACAAATTTTAAATGAAAGTTTAGACGCAATTGTTTTACTTAAATATAATAAAAAATATATATTTCCCATGAAAGCAAAGTTATTGCAAATAATTCTTAGTTCATTTTCTTTTTCAGCATATATATACTACTATATTATTAAAGCGGAAACATTGAAAATTTTTGTTTTTGATTTTCGATTTTGGGTCATTTATTCTATTTAATAAATAATAAAATAATACAAAAATACAGTAGCTGAATTGGTGAGAGTACTGGTTATTGACCAAAATAATACAAAAATAGTAACTAACTGATTGTCTTTTATAATTAAAACACGTTTTTCTAACAAAATCTACTCCTTTTTACAAAAATATCACGGACAATTACCTTTATATTAAAACATATTACCTTTTATATTTGTTTTCAATAAAATCTCTTTTTTCCAAAAATATCAAGTGCAACCCTTACTTATTTATTTTAAATCATATTTTAATGCTTTTAATTATTTAAAAAACTTACCTATTTTAACATGTCAACGTATTTTTTAAACAAATACAATTAATATAATTAAAAAACTTCTAAAAATATCACGGACAATTACTTTTTTTAATTAAAATATGTTAGCTTTTTTATGTGTCATTATTATTAATATTATTTTAATAAATAATAAAATAATATTAATAATGCCCCATTTATCTTTCTCAACCCCATTTGTATTCTTTACTTGTTTTTTTCTATGTTCCAATTACTATTTAAGTTTCTCATTTTATAATTTATCATATTGATTTTTATTCTTTATTTAATATTTTATGTTCCTATTAATTTTTTTAGTTTGTCAATTTTTAATCTTTTTTGATAGCCGTGCCTTGCACGTCATGGGTTATAGGCTAGTATTTTTTTTTTTTTTGACAAAAGAGAAAATTTCATTACTTCAAAGAATCAAACAAAATGGTCTCCAACAAACAATCAATCTGGAGAAGACAAAAACTCAATGTGGTTGTTAACAAAACAAGGATATCTAGCAATCTCATGTGCCGTCTATTTTGTTTGTTTCCGAATAAAACTAACGGTGGTTCTAGTTAAATGTTTCATCTTCAAACCACAATCGTTGATCACATCCCCCACCTCAAAAAAATTCTTAGTTTGACGATAAATGGCATGTACTGTTAACAGAGAATCAGATTCAATTTGCACTCTTACACTGTGAAGTCGTTTAGCTCCAATCCAAGACAGAGCCTCATTAACTCCAATAGCTTCTGCTTCGAAAACCGAGGAAGGTTCTGGTAGTCGAAGTGTCCTACCTGCAACAAAGAACCCTGATGATCTCGCAAAATCATACCAATCAAGAAGGTATCAGATCCAGGAAACATAGATGCATCAACATTGAGTTTTAAAGAGCCTTCCTCAGGAGGTGTCCATTTACCATCAAACTTTTAAGGCTTCTTCCTTCTACTTTGGCCTACTGTGAGATAAGAACGTTTGGCTTCCTTCCATTCATTCACCGATCTAAAACTCCCTTCCATAGCCATAACGAAAGCAGGGGATACCCGCTTATTATCCCAGACTTTTTTATTCCTCAAGAACCAGATCCCCCATAACACAATACAAATTTTGATCGCTTTCTCAGACGAAGCAATGCTTAACTTCTGTAACAACCAGTCTGGAGCATATTCTACTGTACTCATATCGTAACTCAGCCCCAATATATTCCAACATTGCAAAGCAAAATCACAGTCAAAGAATAAATGCATCAGATGCTCGATATCCTTTTGACATATAGGACATAACCATGGAACTGACACCCCCTTTCTACTGAGTCTTCTACGCACTAGCAAAGTATTACGACAGAAATGCCAAATAAAGATTTTCAGCTTATGAGGCAGGAGCAGCCTCCAAATTTTACCCGAACTCTTCCCTTGTGAAACGTTGTTGGTGCCAATATTTTGAGTGTGCCACAGATGGTAACCTGCTTTAGCCGAATAAATACCATTAGTTGAATTTGCCCAAACAATTCTATCACGAGTATTACACTGTGGTACTTGAATTGCTAATATTGCTTTAACATCCTTGTTGGGATTTATGGGTGATAGCATAGAAACAACTTAACCTTGTATGTACTTAATTTTTAATTAAGTAGAACATACTATCACAGCCAAAGTATGTTCTTGTAATCAGTATGCAATGTCATTTTAGTTGTGTAATTTGGAAGAAGTTCACTTGCTGTGTTCAAGCCTCAAAGAATGCATATTAGATGACAACATGAATAAAGGTTACTGTCATAAGCATTGACAGTAAAATTACAAGAAGACAAAATGTTGCAAGTCACGACAGCATATTCACTCTGACAGCAACATTGGCGGAAGACTACGCGACAACAACTTTAGCCCTCGACAACAAGTTTGGAAACCTCGACAGCACTCTGTGCGGGGAACTCATACTGTCACCAAAAGAACATTCCTGTGACAGCAAGCTTTGCGGCAAAAGTAACTGTCTCGAGAAAGATCCTTGTTCTAGGTATCTTCTCAGTCAAATCCCGTGATAGTTTCAATGTTCAAGAAACAGGCGTGTTGCAATATCCCTAAGCTGCACCAAGTCTGCAAGACTACGACAGAAGCTTCAAGCACTACAAAACAAAAGCGAATCAATTCAAGAGCAAGGTCAAGTCTCTATTTGCTAAATTGTTTTAGCTGGAAATAGAATGAATCTAGGTTTTTTTCTTTGTAATGTATATCTGACATGTTAGCAATTTAGGAAAGTCACATGGGTAGACATTTTGTAAGAAGCTGCCATTTGATAATGACAGCAGCTTCACAAACCCGTGTTGACAGTGATAGGATTAGTTTTATACTTAGACTATCAACTCATTCAAAAAAAAAAAAGAGGAACGCAAGCAAGTAAGTGTCTTGAAGAAAACCGAAGCTCAAGAATTCTCTCTTGAGGTTGTAGCAACACTTTGCAAAATAAATAAAAACATTTATTTTGTGAAACTTGTCTTTAGACCATACTGTTTGTGAATGCATACATATTACTGATAACGTTAAATCTTAGTTTTGGTTGTTGAAATTGAGATTGAATTTTATCAGTATTGCATCCATCCCCCCCTTCTGCAATACACGAGGACCAACAATCCTCTTCAAGGAATTGCTCTCGTACACGATCAACATTCCACTACTTCGTATTAGGATAAAACAAACTCGAAACCACTTCACTCCTCCCCTCATAAATATGACTTCGTTCGACATGGAAATCACCTTTCTTCCTTAGCAAGGGGTCCTTCACAGCCACGATATCACTGTCATCCCCTACTACCCACCTGAACCCAGTCAACAATGCCTCTTTAGCCGTCCAAATTCCCGACCATATAAAACTCGAGTCATGGCCTTTCACAGACTTCAACAGATGAGAATCCGGGAAGTACCTTGCTTTGTACACCCTGGACATGAGGGCATTAGGATTTTGCATGAAATTCCAGCATTGCTTTCCTAACAAAGCGATATTAAATCCAAAAAGATTCCTAAAACCCAGACCTCCTTTTCTTTTTGACATACTAACGTTGTTCTAAGATAACTAGTTAATGCTTTTTCCCCCCTGAACCAGAACTCCACCAGTAGTTATTATACATCTTCTCCAACTCTTGACACATAGTTTTAGGCAAAAGAAAACATGACATACAGTAAGAGGGGATCGACTGAGCAACATTAAGAGATCGGTTTTCCTTTCCATCCTTGGCTTCATTTGCTAGCTCTCTCCTTTAGAAAACCAAAAACTCTTTTCTTCGATCTTCCCACCAGGGATGGAAGACCAAGGTAGTTGCTACTCGTGATGCCATTATGAACACGTAAAACTCCACACAACTGCAACTGTTTATTAAGCCCAACATTAGCACTAAAGACGACACCAGATTTTTGATAATTTACTGATTGCCCCGACCACCTTTCGTACTCATTTAATAACGTTTTCACAGTGGTCACCCCCTCCGTAGTTGCCTTAAAAAATAAGAAACTATCGTCTGCGAATAATAAATGGGAGACAACAGGACCTGATGGACTAATACTACAACCATGAATTCTGCCATTCGCTGAAGCCTGATCCAAAACATTCGAAAGACCCTCTACACATAGGAGAAAAAGGTAAGGGCATGGGGATCCCCTTGTCTCAAACCTTGTTTGGAAAAAATAGACCCTATATTCGATCCATTAAAGCAGATATTATAGGACACAGTCTTCACAAAAAACATCATCCAGTCCACCCATTTCGCACAAAAGCCCAAAGAACTCATTCGTTGGCGAAGAAAAGCCCAACTGACCCTATCATAAGCTTTGCTAATATCGAGTTTGAGAGCCACTTCACCCTCCCTTCCAAAATTCTTCCTCTTCATATAGTGAATAATTTCAAAAGCAACCAAAACATTATCCGTAATACTTCTACCAGCAATGAAAGTAGATTGATTCTCTGAAATAATAGTGGGAAAAACTGATTTCAACCGATTTGCCAATATCTTGGCAAGAATTTTGTACAAGACATTACACAAAGCTATTGGTCTGAGATCCTTCATAGAGCAAACATTTTCTTTCTCAGGAATAAGAACTACGTTCGTGTTATTCAGCTCACTTGGAAAAGAAATCGTATTCAGTCAATCCTTATAGCAACCGTACACTTCACGACCCATGGTGGACCAGAAACTTTGGAAGAAGGCTGGATTTAATCCATCAGGCCCCGACACTTTGTCGGGGTGCATTTGCTTCACTGCAGTATTAAACTCCTCAAAAGAAATATCCTCTACAAGTCTCTCATTTTGCTCCTCTGTAACGATTCTCGGACATTCAAACCGGGATGCCTCACTGTCCTCTATTTCCCCTGCAAAAACCCCATTCAAATAATTACGAACAATATTACTCATATCCTCATGATTCTCAACCCGTTCGCCAAAGTCGTTAATCAAATGGGTAATATTGTTCGTTCTCTTTCTAGCAGATGCACTAGCATGGAAGAACTTGGTATTCTCATCGCCTTCTGCAAGCCAAAAAATCTTGGCTCTCTGTTTCCAATACAATTCTTCGTGAAACAACATATCATTTAACTTATTCTTCTCTACTAAGTATTCCTTCATCCTTTCCTCAAATGTGCGATCAACCAACCCTGCAATGATTCCCTTCTGAACCCTCACTTTCTCACGGAACTTATGAAAGAAGTTACTGCCCCACATGGCCATATAAGACGTGATAGAAAGAAGCTTAGGCAAGAGATGAGAGGCCGGTAAGTCTGACCAAACTTCAGTGATTTCTTTGACAAAAGACGGTTCTTTTAACCAAGTGTTCTCGAATCGAAATCTGAACTCCTTACGCGATCCTGCAGTATGAAGCAAGTCTAAGTGAAGAGGGTCGTGATCCGAACACGAAGTATGAATTACTCTCAGCTTACATAGAGAAAATTTCGACCACCAAGATGCTGTAGAAAATAATCTATCAAGTCTTTTTCTAATCCAGTTATTAGTACCTCAACCTTTCTCCCAAGTGTACTTACCCCTGCATAACTCTGCTTCAGTTAGATGACAGTCTTCCACTGTAGTTCGAAAACCTTCCAACAGATTTTAAGGATAATGGTTATTACCTTTTTTATTAGAGATATATAAAAGATCATTGAAATCTCCCCATATACACCAAGGCAACTGTGACATATTATCCAGCCTTCGAATGAGGTCCCAAGAGTCTTTCCTTCTACTTCTCTCAGGGAAGCCATAGAAACACGAGAGGCGCCAGGACTCCACATTGTTCTCCAAGAATACCACATCTATATAATTTTGCGAATACCCCATAATTTGGCATTGAATATGACGTTTCCACAAAATAGAAAGACCACCACTACGATCCATAGAAAAATATTGATCAAACCCAAATTTTATTCTGAGCTCTTCAATTTTATTTGCAAATGAAATAGTTTCTATTAAAAACAGGAAATCGGTTTTACGATCCTTTAAAAGATCTTTCAGAACTCGAACTATCCGGGAGTTCCCCAACCCCCGACAGTTCCAACTGAGGCTAATCATTGGAACTGGCTAGCCCGCGACACAGGCTTAGCCAAAACTTGTGGAGAGGATTCTGTACAATCTAATTTTGAAAGGACAGACTCCTTGTGTATGTGTTCGGTGTTTAAACCAGTACCAGAAAAAACATGGGCTTCACTTCGTCTCCTTTTCCTTTCCTCAAAATTAAGCCCATCCAACTCATCATCCTCCGACCCAATAGGAAAATTAGAATTTGAATTTCCCGCCAAAACATTAACATTCATATTAACAAAATCTGGATCTCCCGAGATATCAGCACTCCTAGCACTATTCTCGCGTTTGTTAAACTCCTGGTTATCTGTCTGCGTTTTTTCCGGGATTTTAACCTCCAAAGATTGCTGCTTGTGATTATCCACACCGTATCTGTTGCTCCAATCACCATCACCCTCCGCCCTTAACCACGTGATCCTGCTAGCTCCGGCCGCCTTACGTAGAGGTGCACGAAGCCAACTGCCCCACTCCTTAGTGACCGTTCCAGAACTAACATTCAACTTTTTTGTACAAAACCTTTTAGTGTGTGATAACATCCCACATATAAAGCAAAAATCGCTCAATCTCTCATACTTACAATGAACCACCACCTCCGTTCTATCCTTTTTACAAATTTTCTTCTTTCTCTTCAATGGTTTTCGGACATCCACACGCACCCTTAATCTCATAAACTCTTTCCATATACTTAAGTTATTGTTGGCATCATATTGTAGAAAAGTCCCAAAAAAATTGCCGAGTTGTTTCCCTACCACTTCCGACATAAAACCTATCGGGAGATCATGAATTTGGACCCAGAAATCGATTTGACATAAGGGCACATTCACTGGATCCTCTCCAACCTTAATAACATTTGTAACAAGCAAAGTATTATCAAAAGACCACGAACCGCCTTTGAGAACCCACTGCATATCATCAGAATAATAAAACTGAAATAGAAAGATCCTTGGTTTCAGATCCTTAATGTTCACACTCATTGCAGGTTTCCAGACATCCGCCATCTTTGACTTCATGGCTCGTGTACTGATGTTTTTCTCTGTGAGAAAGTGTCCCACAAGGCATAATTCAAATCTTTTCACCTCTTCCTCAACTCCTTCATCGAAGACGAGTTCGTCATTCTCCTCATTATCGATGTCAAGATCAGCCATCTGCATCTCAATGTCACCGGTTATGGCCATAATTGAAAACTCTCACAGACTTGTTTAAAGAAAGGAGAGACACATTCAAAAAAGACTCTCACAGTGATTGGAGAGAAAAAAAATTATTTCATTTTCTTTTAGTGAATTCTTATTCTTTTAAAAACTGGCTAGTATTTCTTATTAATGCATATAGTATAATAAAGCCATTCAATCTTTTTTTGACATCAAACATAAATCTTAAAATGTTTTCAAATTTTTATATTAGTTAGATCTATTGTTCAATGAGGTAATTACAAACCTGCCTCAATGAAAAGTAATTAACTCTAAAAAACTTTTAGCTCATTATATTTCTTTATCATCATGACATATTAATCAAATCTTCTTTAGTGAAAAACATGTATATATATACTTCATAATTCTTCAAAAAAAAATTGAGCCCCTAAAATTTTGAGGTACCGGACAATCTCTTCCTGCTGTCACCGTCACTGCTACTGACAATGCCATCTTTAATATTATTCTCATATATATATATAGGCTTGTGCTCACATGAGAACCTCTATTAAAATGAGATATGAGATCTAATCTCGACCATACATATTCTAATTTACTTTTAATCTAATTCATTCATTAAAATCCAATCTTCAACCCCACTACCCCTTCTTCTTCCCTCGTCTACCCACCACAACCAACCATCTCAGGTTGTCGCCGCCACTGCCATCGCCGCCACCACTGATCTCCGGTGCCACTGCCATTAGTTTCGGTGTCACCGCCATTAGTTTCGGTGTCACCACCATTAGTTCCGGCGACTCTCTCTCTCTCTCTCTCTCTCTCTCTCATACATACACACACATCTTAGCTCGTTCTTCTCTGATTACCTATGAAGATAGTTCACAGCCACACTCCGGCGAGAATCAGATCTGTAGAATCTCAGATTATGTACTTCTAATTGAAAATCCTGTATGTGGTGATTTTCCTTGAAATTCTGGTGATTTTTCTGAATTTTTTTTGTAGATTTGTGTTGATTTTTTGGGTGATTTCGAGGTGTATTCGGTGATAATGTAAATAGGGATGATATATAGAGGTTGAGGATGGTGGTGGTGGTGGTGGTGGCGGTGGAGGTAAGGGTGGTGATTAGTGGTGGTGGTGTGTTAGTTGTGGAGATTTTTGTTTGATTATTATTTTTTTTATTTAAATGGGGGTGATTTTGTATGATATTGGGTGATTCTTAGTGGTGGACAGTGGCGGAAGATGGTTGTTGTGGTGGGGGTATGGTGAATTTGTTAATTTGACGTTGGTGATTTTTATTTAATTGTGGTGATTTTTGTGTGCTGCTGGTGATTACCAGTGATGGTCGGAAATGATGGTCGGAGGTGATGGTTGGAGTAGGAAGAAAATGATGAATAAATATTAAAATATTAATAAAATTAATGAGTGGTGGGAGATGAATATAGGGTACATAAATGAATGGATATGAATAGATCTCATGTCTCACAATAACGATGGTTCTCAACGGAGCACGACTATATATATATATATATATATAGAAATATATGAATTTCATGCATATATATTCATTTAGGACAGATCATTTAAAAAAAATCAGTGAAGCAATAATCAGAAAAATATGTGTTAAATATTAAAATATTTTGCAGTCAAGTTGGCATGTGCGTCGTGTCATCATAATTGAGCGTGTTGACTCGATCAATCTAAATGTATTTGGAAGGTAGACATGGTCAAAACCAAACAAACCCTACATTAATAGATTTAGGTTTTATTCGTTCAGTATAACGTATGTACATCAAGGTAAGGTTAGGCGAGTCGATATACATGTTGAAATAGAATTCAAATTGACATCACTAATCACTATCCCAAATAAATATACCGATTTATTCAAATTCTTAGCCCTACCATTGACAAAATCCCAAAAGTCCCACATACTATACAATCCCAATTCTTCCTCTTTTTTTTTTTGAGGCCAATTCTTCCTATTTAAAACTGAAGTGGACATCACTATCCACATTTGATTAAATATTAAAACAAGATTTAAGAATTAGTTACTTAGTTATAATGTATATGTTTTACTTTATAGTGGGTGGAACTAATCTTTTGTTGTTTCTTGCATGTTAGTTTTAGATTTTTTGCGAAATCAGCAATATGCAGGTCGATCATGTATTATAGTACTGAGTTGATGCTAAGTTTGTTGGAACTTCCAAACCCTAAAATGAAACAGAAATTTTGAAACAAACCTAAATATAAAAATAATTGTTCTACCGAATAAGATTGAAAAATTAATTTTATCCCGCGATAAGATTGTACATTCTTAGATATTATTATTACTACTAGCTGATAACCCGTGCAAAGCACGAGCCGAAATTAAAATATTAATCGAAATCAGAATGAAACTAAAAAAAATTCAAATCAATAAAATTTTGAATTACGTAGTTATACAGAATCGAACCCGGGTGAAAACAAAAAAAATAAATCAAACAAATAAATCTTATTTAATCATGTAATTGTAGAAAATCGAACCTGAATTTTGTGATAACCAAATTTGGTACTTTGGTATTTTGGTACTTTTATAAACAAATTTAGTACTTTAATACTTTTACGCGTCATTTACACATTGTTTTGTTTATTAATAAAGAGTATAATTTCCGCAATCAAAAAGTAGGTATTTTAATTCGTACATTCCCACATTTAAAATCACAAAAGAATGTAACCATTCATGATCCATATAAATTTAGATGTTGTCGTTTTAATGCTATAAAACCATGGTAAAGTTACATAATACTCCAATATTGTATCATGCAGGAGATGTTGTGGTTGTACTGCATTAGGTAAAAACAGTGAAGAGCACCATAAATCTGGCTGCATGTAGATTATTTATTCACCATTATATTCAACTACCTATCGGGTAGCACCAACTTGTCTTTTCCACCGATTTTATTTTTTTGTGAACAAGGAACCACACCAATATAATCATTTGTTTTAGCTTATATTTCATTATCCTATCTCTAGTGAAGGGGATCGTAATGATTTAGTTTTATATATTATAAAGCTTAACTATATATATTCATAAATATTATCTTCTATAATTTTTATCTACTGCCGGCCCTAGTTCGAAAGTGATTAGTAATTAAGAAGATGAGGCAAATTATATGACGATTAATTAAAATCCGAATTTTGCACAACAATGATTGGTAAATAAAATCAGCTGGTAATTACTAGATGAGAAATACACGAAAACCATGTTTTACTCAAGAATGATCACTAAAAGGAATTGCAGTTAGAAGCTGCATTACACATTTTTAGTGCCAACATATTTAAATTTTCAATCAAGCAATCTAGTATAGTAATTTCCACATTTATAACTTAGAAATATGTAAAAGGACCCTACTTTAGATTTCCCGTAATCCATGCAGCAAATCCAAGCATAGCTTAATTAAAACTGATTACTAGTAATTTCTTGAATTAAATACTCCTAACACAAAATACAAGGGGAACAAAATTTACCCGGTCGCCTAAGAGTTAACCGAAACCCCAAGTTAAAGACGGACGCGGTTTTGAATTGATTTTTGAGGCCATGCAAGTGGACTTCGATTTCAAGAAAATGAAACCTTGTTTAAAAAAAATAAAAAAAATTGTACCTAATTAATCTTTCCCTTTACGCTATAAATATGAACTTAGTACCCATTAATTTCTACACATTCATTCATCTCTAACATTCGAAAACCATGGCCTTAACTCTCAAAATGTCTTGTTCTATCACTGCCTCTCTCACTGTTTTTGTGCTTTCACTTTTATTTTCAATCTCCTCCTCGGCCAATGTTTCTCCTCCCATCCCCATTTGTAATTCCACTCCCTATCCTTCATTATGTAGATCTTCTCTTCCAAACAACAATGCCACTGCCAATGTCTATGATTACGGTAGATTTTCGGTTAAAAAATCTCTGTCAGCTGCTCGAAAATTCTCGTCACTGATCCAAAAGTATCTTAGTCGCCCTTCCGCTTTGACAGCGGGAACCATCGGTGCACTTGAAGATTGCCGATTGCTAGCCGAATCTAACATTGATTTTCTAACAAATTCTTTCCAAGTTGTGAATAAAACTCAAACTCTTTCGACATTGCGTGCTGATGATGTTCAAACTCTACTTAGTGCACTTTTAACCAACACACAAACTTGTCTTGATGGACTTGAAGAAACAGCTTCGTCTTGGAGATCAAAGAATGGGATTTCTATTCCTCTTGCCAATGACACTAGGCTTTATAGAGTTTCTTTGGCTCTATTTAGAAAAGGGTGGGTGCATAACAACAATAGAGGGCCATCTAAGCCTCATAAGAAACATAGTGCATTTAAAGATGGCAAGTTACCATTGAAAATGTCCGAAGAAAACAGAGTACTTTTCGAGACTGTGGGACGAAGAAAGCTTCTCCAAACGGATAGTAATCAAGTTATGGTGAAAAGTATAGTGACTGTGAGTCAAGATGGAACCGGCAATTACACCACCATCAACGATGCTATCGCAGCCGCTCCAAATAACTCCATAGCTAGCAATGGATACTATTTGATATATGTCACTGCAGGAATCTACGAAGAACATGTGTCCATTGCCAAGAATAAAAAGTATTTGATGATGATCGGTGATGGCATTAATCAGACGGTGATCACCGGCAGCAATAATGTTGTTGATGGTTCCACTACATTCAATTCTTCAACATTTGGTAAGTCCTTATGATACTTGCTTAATGTTTCATCACCTTAATCTTTTAATGCATGTCTAGCTTTTGAGATTAAAAAAACACAAAGTATATATGCACTGCCTAATTAATTTAAGAAACATGCATATCAAACATTTAAAATTTACGGCTTCCATACTTGTTGCAGAGAGACAACAATAAACAAACAGAGAGCAATCCCAACTTAACTGGGGGACAAACAAAACTGCTTAGCTCAAAAACAATTTTAAAACAATTTTACCATAACTACTACTTGTTGAAAAAGAAAATGTGAGTGCAAATACTAATCATTGCTTATGTCACACATTCAATAATGCAGCTGTGGTGGGACAAGGATTTGTTGCGGTGAACTTGACCATTAGGAACACAGCAGGAGCAATCAAGCATCAAGCTGTCGCGCTACGCAATGGCGCAGATTTATCCACCTTCTATAGCTGCAGTTTTGAAGGATACCAAGATACATTATATGTGCATTCCCTAAGGCAATTCTACACAGAATGCGACATTTATGGCACAGTCGACTTCATATTTGGGAACGCAGCTGTCGTGTTTCAAAATTGTAACATTTATTCTCGCCTTCCAATGTCTGGCCAATTCAATGCCATTACTGCTCAAGGCAGAACTGATCCGAACCAGAACACAGGCATTTCGATACAGAACTGTAATATTAGAGCTGCTGATGATTTAGCTTCTAACAATGGAACTACAAAGACATATCTTGGTAGGCCTTGGAAAGAGTATTCAAGGACAGTTTATATGCAATCTTACATAGATACATTGGTTAATTCAGCTGGATGGCGCGAGTGGTCTGGAGATTTCGCGCTAAGTACACTGTATTATGCTGAATTTAATAACAAAGGGCCTGGATCGAACACTACAAGTAGAGTTACATGGCCTGGATATCATATGATTAATGCAACGGATGCTGGAAATTTCACAGTGTCAAGTTTTTTACTTGGGGATGATTGGATACCGCAGACTGGAGCTCCTTATTCAAGTAGCTTGTAGTTATGAGTGATGCTCATTGTGCTTTTGTCTTATATTCTTATTATTCTTTAAAGGTGTTTCCAAATCAAAATTTTTATTGTACCTAGTAGATGTAGGAATTATACTTTCCTCATACTCATTGCATTGATGTTTTATTACAAGAATGGCAAATGTTCATGCTTTATACTCGTAATTTCTTAACTATTGATCTCTAAACTTTATACTGACTCACACACTAACGAATCAAAAGGTTTGTAAATGACCTTATAAGGACTCTTACTAACAGTGCAAAAGACCTTTTTAAAGACCATAGGTAAAAATAAAACTTTTTAAAACCCGAGTACATTAGTCTCAATAATAAAAAATCCTAAATCCAATAATTGGATCAATGATCTATCTATATAACAGTGTCTGAAGAGTGATTGCTACAGTCTAATTTCATTTTAACTCTTTGCCATTGAAATTGTTAGTTATTACAAAAATATCAGCTCACAAGTCTGTTCTCACATGTGCAATGCTAAAAATCATTACATATTTCAAAATTTCTGGCGGAAGTTTTGATTTTCAAATTAGATGCTCAATCCCAAGACTACACATAATTCAAGAATTCAAATTGAACTTTATATATACTTCATCTCTCTCTCTTATTCTCTCTCTTTATCTATAATTTATATTACGTTTGTTTCATTTATCTTCCTTATACTCTCATTCCATTCATTCCATATTATATTTTCTACTTTTCTAATAAATTCTTTTATTTTATAGCAGTGTAAACTCTGATGAGGAGGTGTTTGATGATTTGCCCAATACATAAAGTTGACAAATTTCTCATTTTGAAGGTATACTTCTTTCTTTTTATTTTGATAAGAGTCGATACTAATTATTGGTCAATTATATTGACATACGTATCCTGTCAAATTTATTGTTAATGGTTTTGATATGTGGGATGTAAATTGAGTAGGCGTATAATCGGTTGAACTTTGCTGATAAAGTGTTTGATGATTTATCCCAATGAAAGTGGTGATAAATTTGTCATTTTGTAAGTATTTTTCTTGATGTGTTTTAATTGTTTTTCTTTTTTCTTGATGTGTTTTAAAAGCTAATGGCTAATACTATGCTTTTCTTGAAAGTGGTGATGTTTTAATAGTTATATGGGATGTAAGTATTTTTGGGATGTAGATGCAAGTTCTTTCAGATTTGTTATTTTCAAGATTGTGAGGCATATCACTCTCAGCTTTCTGTTCTTTCTCTCCCGTGGATGTTATTGCATGAGTTATTATTACTTTGTAAAAGGAAAGCTTTAGATTGCAATTGTCCGACAACTATTACAAGGGGTTATCAAAGTGAATAATATATGTATTCAAATGTAATGTATATAAATGTTGTCTTCTCCGTTTAGTCCCTTCTCCACTCTTTATCTATATCTTATGCTATGTATTCCTCTCCACTTTGTTTCTACTAATTTTTTTAATGTTTTTCTTTGTTTTGCAGACTGAAACCAGGGTGTGAACGACTATGCATTGAGTGTGAGAAAAAAAATGAGTAATTGGTGATTGTTCGTCTTTTATTATGTTTTCTCTGTGTATGTATAAATGTTTTTCGACTCTTGCAATGCTCTCATCTTCATTAAACTTTTTTCTGTCCATTTTCTTTATCACGATTATTCAATTCTATTGCAGAATAATGTTACCCGCCAATTGTTTGATGAAATGAGTATGAGATAGAGATGTTTTTTTTTTTTGGGAAAAGTAGACGGAGTTGCTTCAATTTCTGGTAGTCTAAATATTTTGTGAAAGTAGATGAACACCAAAGTTTAAGAAATATGATAAATGCATACCTATGTGCAGATTTCACGTGTTTTTTAGATTTTCTCTCATATCTACTTCTCTCATCTCTCCCAATTTAGCGTTTTTAATTTTACTAATCAAGGTTGTTTAAATTAATTACAGGTGCACACCAACAGTTTGACGGATTGAAGATGAGATAAAGATTAATAATTCTACTTCTAATCCATTTCATCTTCATATCCCCATATTTATTTATCATTATTTTCGAGATTATGTAACTTCATTCATAGGTCGTTCTTTTTTTATTGTAGATGGAACTTTGCCCACCAACTGTTCGATGGATTTAGCTTCAATAAACCAGACTGATAAATGTATCAAATCAATAAATCGGGCTGAGTTTTTTAGGTTTGAATCTCAATTATTTGTTTCGTATTTTGTTTATTTTTTGTATGTGTGTATATATATATATATATATATATATATATATATATTTGCTTGAAATGGGTGTGCTATGATTTTCAAATATAACCACGTTAGTCTTTAATAACTTTGCTTCATCAGTAGACGCATAGAAATTACTGAACTAGAGTACATTGAGGTTTAGTATTTAGTTGAACTGAACTTAGAGTTTCTATTATTTATATCCTTAGATGCAAAAGATCTATTTTGAAGGGGTTTGGAACAAATACATGGATGATTCAAACTTGACAGTTTTCATCTTTATCTTTAGATACTTTGACCATGTTTGAAGGTAATGAGCAATGCTAATGATACATATAGATTGGAATTGAGTTCTTTTGCCTTAAGGATGATAATTTTTCATTGGTTATTATTAGTTTGGATGCTGATATTGCTGAATTTTTATTTTTAATGTAACATTCCATATGTTATCTAATTATTTAGTTGTTATAATTATGTTGTGTTGGCATTGGACATCAAGACTCCCATTCTTTCAGAAGATGTACAAGGAAAGACATTATGTTATTATCACGACCGCCTTCAATAAATTCATTTTAGGGTACACATATTAATTGTGTAAGTTAGATCATATTCTTTAGAGTTGCATTTTGGGTTTGTTCTTTTTTCGATTTATAAATGGGTAACCTTTACTTTTGTTCTTGGTTGGACAACTTCGATCACTACCTCAATGTAATATTTACCTGCACCTTTCTTCCATTCACCCACAGACGCATAGGATATGACCAACACAGACCAAGACACCTGCTCCTGTGCCAGATGCCTTTCACATTTCTTAGGTACACGGTCTTCCGGGCTGTTGAGATTTTGAGGAATACAAGTGTTCCTTCACTTAAATGTAACATTCAATTGTTGAGATTTTTGCATGCACTAGTACAGAATGAGCCTATAGCGTCGGTCAAAAAGAGCTACATCGTCGGTTAAAAGGCGTAGTATATGTAGTGGACGCTATAGGTATAGGCCTTTTGCGTCGGTTAAATAGGCGACACATATGGGAGTACAACAGCGTCGGTTGTATGAAATGCCGACGCATATGGTGGTACAAAAGCGTCGCTGTTTGAAATGCCGACGCATATACTCCTTACAAAAGTGTCGGTCGTCAGAGAAAACGACGCATATAGTCCTTACAATAGCGTCGGTTGTATAAAATGCCGACGCATATAGTCATTACAATAGCGTCGGTTCATTAAAACGCCGACGCCTATAGTCTTTGTTATTTGCATCGCACCTCTGATAACCGACGCCTAAAGTTACTTTTTTTTTAAAAAAAATTGTTTTTTTAATCCTGTTATCCTACTCCACATGTATTACTAATACAACCATCAATAAAATATAACATCAACCACTACACCAAGAATAAAATCATAACACAAATCTGATCAAAAATTTGATTAAAATAAATTAAAAAGATTTTGTGCGATCTTGTTACACACTTGAAAAAAAAGATAAATTAAATTACAAATACTACAATAAATTCTTTCCAATACAATCATTCTCTACGTTTTCTCTGACAGTGACAAGAAATTGTATTGGTTGGTCTTCTCCAAATTACAAGTAGAAATCCTCAGCAAGTGTCTTACCAACCTCTCTAGTAATTCATGCATGGTCTTAATTGCACCATCCAGATCTTGTATTTTTTAGCCGCATCTCCCAGGTCACAATTTGCAATCTTCGTAACTTTAGGAACCTATGTATATTCTATAATTTCCAGCTAGAAAAGTAGTTTGTTCACATCATCTATTCAACTGCGGTAAGAGAAAAGATAATACAACTACTGTTCAAAGCACGGACATATAATACAATTCAATAGTTCATGTAGAATCTGCTAATGCTAACTAAAGCAATAATTCTACTTTTGAAACTTCAATATTCAGTTGCACTTACTCTATACATATTCTGAACAGGACAAAGGCTATTAAAAATGTCCCCATTACTAACTGAAAGTTTAGAACTGAAAGTTTCTAGCAAATTACAGAAGTTTCCACAAGTCATAAAGAGTACTACATACCTGCTTTTAAAAGTTGTTCCTCCACATGACGCACAAGCATAGATAACGTGAAGTGGCACAACTTGAAGCCTTGTTTCAGGATTGTTTGTAAGTCCTGCAAAGTGAAATCAGTAACACTAGTCATCTTTACCTTTAAATTGTATATATAACACTAATACTACAAACATAGATAACGTGGTCCAATCTCATTAGCTACATCACACGCAGAATCCATGATTTCACAGTATCTTGGTTCATGTGAGTTAAAAGCATCATAATAGTTGATTCCTGTGTCCCAATTCTATTTATTAAATGAATAATTCGCATATTAAATCTACTTTTAGAACACCCGATGTATCCATTAGTGAGACAGGACATAGAACAAAATCGTATCAGAATACTATAATCAAGGCCCTCTTAAGCTTAGCCGTACAGTTTGCTTGTTATGACTGTTCCTGTGGGTCGGGGGGGGGGGGGGTGGATCCTCTATTCTATTGCTCGCACAATAGTATTGACTAAAAGAATCTTATATTCTATAGAGAGTGACTATTAGTGCAAGTATACTACATTAATCCTCCACTGGCGAATGCCATTAAATTACCGAGCCAAGTGCCCACAAGTTACCATTCATAGATGCTTACCATAAGTAATATCTACAACTTAAAGGGAAAATTTCACTTATAAAAGAAAATGGAATAGAAGTGTCACAAACCTTTTTTTTCTCAGAACCCTGTCTTACTGAACCAGAAGTACCTGACCATATTCCACCAGTCCCGGTAGGCTTCCCATTAGACAAGATCGACAGAAAAACTTCTAAGATGCTATAGCGTCGGTTGAAATAAAGACCGACACTAGAAGTTCTTAAAAGCGTCGGTTAAAGCGTTAGTTCAGCAAAACCGACACATAAAAGCATTTCTATAGCGTCGGTTCTATCAAAGACCGACACTATAAGTACTTAAAGGCGACGGCATTCGAAAGACCGATGCCAAAGGTCCTGTACTAGCGTCGGTTAAATAAAAAACCGACGCCAAAGGTCCTGTATTAGCGTCGGTTGAGTAAAAAACCGACGCCAAAGGTCTTGCACACACACCTACAGCGTCGGTTAAGTTGGCAACCGACACCAATAACGTGAAAAAGTGACGGCTTTCTAAATAACCGACGCTATAGGTGCGACGCTGAAAAGCATTTCTGTACTAGTGATGTTACCTATTTATTAATTCTTTAATTAAAATTAAAACCAATAAGGAGTTGCTTTTGACTCCAAACATTTTTCAACCAAGTGGAATGCAAATAAGAAGCTTGGCTACCTTGCAACGTTTAAAAAACAGACAAAAATGGACATGACATGTGAGGCTTTACGATGATTAGCAGGGAAAAATAGATGGGGGGTGTGAATCCATTGATCAGATGTCAATGATGCTAATAAATATCAAGGTTCATAATTAAATATTATTAGTAAATGAAAAAGGTGTAATTCGAAAATTCAAAATGATGATATTATGGTTTTTAAGTTTATGCAAATGCATTCTTGCCAAGTTTTATCTTGAATTACGATCCAGACGTCATGCATTTTTGTTTTATTAAGGTTTGGTAGTAAACTTTAATTTGTGGATATTCAAAAAGTTTTAAACGGAACAAAGTTGTAACTCCACGTTCACTACCTATTAAGTTACATATCCGTCTTGCATATTTGCAAGTTTTTTGTCTTGTCAAATGGCAAGTTATTAATCTGTATTGCTTAATTCTATATACTTTATATTATCTTTACATTTAGACGGCAACAAAAGAATGGCTACAGCAACGGGAGATCTGGAAGAGATGTATTCAAGGATGATGCTGGACGAGGAGGAAGGAGGAGAGGTGTTAATCGGAGAGACGGAAATCAATAAACAGAGTGAAAACACGTTTGTGTTGGTGGGTAAATTCCTTACAGAGAAAAACATAAACTTTCAAGCCATGCAAAACGTAATGGCGGCACTGTGGAGGCCGAAAGAAGGTATGGAAATCCACGATTTGGGAGGTCATCGATATTCATTTGTTTTCTTTCATGTCCTCGATCTGCAAAAGGTAATAGAAGGAGGACCTTGGACGTTTGAACAGAATGTATTAATATATAAGAGGCTGGAAGCAAATGAAGACCCACACCTGATTCAGTTAAACAAAATGGATATATGGGTGCAGATTTATGATCTGCCAAAGGGAATGGTTTCAGAGAGAATTCTGCAGAGTATTGGTAACTATGTAGGTTCGTTCATCAAGACAGATCCAAATAATACTACTAGTGCATGGAGAATGTATGTCCGTATAAGGGTTGCAATGGATGTTAATCTAGCTCTGAAGAGAAGGATGAAAGTTAAAAGGGAGGGCGGGGCTTGGAACTGGATAAATTTCAAGTATGAAAGACTAAGTACATTTTGCTTCGTCTGTGGAATAATCGGGCATTCGGAACGTGATTGCGCTGTGGTGTATGCAAACCCAGATAAATTAATCGAGAAGGCATATGGGACTTGGTTAAGGGCACCTACAAAAAATGTGAAGAACCAGAACATCGGAGCTCGTTGGTTACGAAACGGGGTTGACGGAGGGCAAATGTGGGCGGCAAAAAACAGTTCAACCAGTTCTACAAACGCCGTACACGGTGATGCTATGGTCACCGCACGTTTCATGGAGGTTGATGGACATGTAGGCGAAATTATCGGGGATGATGGTAAGCTTTGTTATGCTCAGCGGGATTTGGGGAGTAAACCAAGCGATAGGATCGCTGTAACTGCGGAACAAAGGCTACAAGGCGGGAATATTTTTGAAACAGAAACAATTATCTTGGATACAAAAAGAAAGCGAATGGATATCAATACAGACAATATTGGAAATGGGCCTGAAATCCAATCTGTCGAGGCATTAACAAACGGGCCAAAAAACTTGATAGAGGCGGGACCTGTGGTGCAGGCCCGCCTAGACCAATGAGTATCTTAGCCTGGAATTGTCGTGGACTGGGTAAACCACGGACAATTCAATTTCTTAAGGAGCTTACCCAACAAATAAAACCTAATATTATCTTCTTATCAGAAACATTAGCTAAGGAGAATAAAGTGAAGGAGTTATGTAAACAGATTTATTTTGCAGAGTACTGGGTAGTAGAGGCACGGGGACACAGTGGAGGCTTAGCACTGCTCTGGAAAAATGAAGGAGGTTGTCAAATAAAAGGCAGTGGTAATCATTTTATAGACTTTGAAGTGGAAAATGAACAGACTGGAAGATGGCGTTATACAGGTTATTATGGATGTCCAGAACGGAGTCGAAGACGAGAGTCGTGGGATATAATGCGGAGTTTGGCTGGATCCTCAACACTCCCATGGTGCATATTGGGGGATTTTAATGATATAATGTTTGCAGAGGAGAAAAGAGGAGGGCGGGAACAACCATCTAGCTTGTTAATGGGATTTACTGAGGCGACAAGCGATTGTGGTCTGATGGATTTAGGATTTACAGGGGAGAAATTCACATGGGAGAAGTCTCGAGGTAAGGGTAACTGGATTCAGGAAAGGTTGGATCGAGCATTGGCAAATCAACAATGGCGTACATTATTCCCACAGGCGGAAGTGAGAGTTATGGAGGTGTCTACTTCTGATCACCTGCCACTATACCTCCATTTACACAAACAGGTATATATGCCAAAAAAACGACGGTTTCGATTCGAAAATGTATGGCTCAAAGAAACTGAATGCCAGCAGATTGTAAAGGATGGATGGGCGGCTGCAGAGCATACCGAGATTACTGAAAAGATCAAAAACTGTGGGCTTAAATTACAGGAGTGGGGGGGAGGTGTGAACAGTAAATATAAACAGAAGATAGGAGCTTGTCGGGATCGATTAAGGAAATTGAGAGCAAGAAGAGATACCCAAGGAATCAATTCTTATAATGCCGTCAGATGGGAATTCTTACAGCTTTTAGAGAAACAGGAAATATATTGGAAGCAACGTGCTAAACAGTTTTGGTTACGAGAGGGTGATCAAAATACAAAGTTTTTTCATAGATTTGCTTCGACACGGAGGAAAACAAACTCGCTTCAAAGAATAAAAGATAGTGCAGGGGTGTGGCGTGAAACGCCAGAGGAAATTCAAGGCGTTATTGAGGACTACTTTTCAACAATGTTCAGAACATCATCAGTGAATGGAAGTTTAACGGACAGGGAGGAAGTACAACATGTATCTGAGTATGACAATATGGAGTTAACTTCAGCTGTAACAGAGGAAGAGGTAAAATGTGCTGTGTTTTCCATGCATCCGGAAAAAGCCCCGGGACCGGACGGGCTTAACCCTGCATTCTATCAGTCATTTTGGAGCGTGGTGAAGAACGATGTAGTTCAGTTTTGCAGGAGGTTTATGCATACAGGTGAGCTACCAGTAGAGGTGAATCAAACTGTAGTTTGTCTTATACCGAAAGTGAAAGCTCCTCAAGTCATGGCAGATTTACGTCCAATATCGCTATGTAATGTACTGGTTCGGATATTGTCCAAAGTCCTATCTAATAGATTGAAAACATGCCTTGGGTCGATTATCTCTGATAGACAAAGCGCATTTATTGAAGGAAGATTACTAACTGATAACGCCCTTATTGCGTTTGAAGTGAACCACTACATGAAACGACGAACTAAAGGGCAGAATGGTTTGGCAGGTTTCAAAATCGACATATCCAAGGCATACGATAGATTGGAGTGGGGCTTCATTCAAAATATGATGCACAAATTTGGGTTTCAAGTTACGTGGGTGGACAGGGTGATGAAATTGATTCAATCAGTGTCATACAATTTCATGCATAATGGACAGGTGTTTGGCCAAGTTGTACCAAGTCGTGGTCTACGGCAAGGAGACCCCATATCACCTTACATATATATACTGTGTGCTGAGGGTTTGAGCGCCATGATTAGACGTAATGAAAAAGCAGGTCTTATTCACGGGTGTACAGTTGCGCGGGGAGCTCCTACAATATCACACCTTCTATTTGCGGATGATTGTTATTTCTTCTTCAAGGCAGTGGAGTCTGAAGCCAATGTGATGAAAAGAATATTGAGCAGGTATGAAGAGCTATCGGGCCAGACCATTAATTTTAACAAATCCACAATCATCTTTTCTCCAAATACGAAAGCAGAGAATAGAAGAGGAGTTTGCGAACAACTGGGTGTTAAAGAAGTGAATAACCCCGGTCACTATCTAGGCATGCCAATGACGGTGGGACGGCGTAAAGTATCAACATTCAGATTCCTATCGGGTAAGATTGAACAAAAACTGCAGGCCTGGGGAAATCAAAATATCTCGAAGGTGGGTAAAGTTACTCTTCTCAAGTCAGCTGCTCAAACTATACCGAACTTCTGGATGAACTTGTTTTTAATTCCAAAAGAGATTACGGATAAGATTGAGAAGAGGATGAACGCATTTTGGTGGGGTGGTACAGGTGGAACTGGGAAAATAAAATGGTTATCTTGGGATAAACTTTGTGTGGTGAAAGAGGAAGGAGGGCTGGGGTTTAAAAAGCTGAATGAATTCAATTTAGCAATGTTGGCAAAGCAAGCGTGGCGATTGATAAATAATGTGAATCCATTGGTAACCCAGTTGATGAAGGCCAGGTACTATCCGAACTCAGATTTTTTGAATGCTTCTCTGGGTGTGAGTCCGAGTTACGTGTGGCGTAGTATATTCGCATCCCAAGTAGTGATTAAACAGGGTTGTAGAAAACGGATAGGAGATGGTAAGGGTACTAAAGTATGGCAGATACCTTGGTTACCATGTGCGAACAATGGATACCTCACAAGCGAGGTGTATCCGGAACTGGCAGATGTGACAGTAGATAGTTTGTTTGATGCTGATGGATGCAACTGGGATGTAGACGTGCTAAATGATTTATGTAATGAACGTGATAAAGCCCTTATATATCAAGTCCCGATTCCTATGAGGAGCAAAAATGATTCCTGGTTTTGGTTGCCAGAAAGGAAGGGTGAGTTTTCTGTTCGTAGCTGCTATAGATTATTACGGGGGGAATATCAGTGCCAGGAGAGAAAATTTTGGAACAGGGTCTGGAGCTTACGTTTACCAGGGAAAATTTCAAACTTTTTATGGAGAGTCTCGAGGGATGTGCTACCCACAGCAGTCAGTTTGATTACCAAACAGGTAGCTGTTACGGCAACCTGTACTTGGTGCCATAGTTATCCAGAAGATGCAGCGCATGTTTTGTTCAAATGCTGTTTTGCCCAAGAACTATGGGAAAGTACAGGACTGGGGAACATTATCTTTTCTGGAAGTGTGGATACAGCGATAGAGGTGCTAAAACGGGTGTTTACTACTGCAAGGGCTGATCAATGTGCACTTGTGGGGTTATTTTGCTGGGGATTATGGTCGCGGAGAAATAGGTGGGTATGGGAGAGAATCAACATGTCGGTTTTTGGAGTTAAAACGATGGCCTTGAACATGTTAGCTGATTGGACTCGAGCTCAAACAATCGCAGAGAAGAGCTCAAGCAGAGCCAGAACGAGTAACCCTTCATGGTGTAAACCCCCTGATGGATGGATAAAAATTAACGTGGATGCTGCATGCTACCCAGAAAGTGAATATATAGGGGTTGGTTGTGTGATACGGGACGATGGAGGCAGGTTCATACGAGCACGAACAAACACAATCAGGAAGGGAACAAGTGTTAGAGAAGCTGAAGCAATTAGCATGAGAGAGGCACTATCATGGGTAAAGAACTGGAGAACCACGAAGTGTGTTTTTGAATCTGATGCTAAACTATTAGTTGATGCGTTCTACGGGCCGAAAGGCAAATCATGTTTTGATACGATAGTAGAAGATTGTAGTGAGTTGCTTAAACACTATGATGAGGTGTTAATTGAGTTTGTACCTAGATCTGCGAATAGTGTGGCTCATAGCCTTGCTCGAGCTGCACATTCTAGCACAGGTCTGAGGGAGTGGCAGGATACTGCTCCTGACTTTATTATATGTAATCTTTCATTGGATGAATTTTAATATAAGCAAGTACGTTTGTTTCAAAAAAAAAAAAAAGTTTTAAACGTAGGCAAAGTTTATTATAGAATAATGTATAGATCAATTTAGTTCAAATAACAAAAATATTATCTATTTTTTTATTTATTATAATTTCTTTTTTTTTTCTAAAATATTATTGCTTTTATAAAGTATACATAAAATATTTCTCTGAATAATGTACTAGGATGAAGTATTTTTAAGAATAAAATATCCATTGTCTTGTTAGGTAATACTTTTTGTTTTGTCAAAGTAATCCTTCATATTTATCACTTTAGTATTGACGCAAGATACTTAAATTATGTTCATCATGTTTTGAATTCATTTTTTTTACTAAGTCATATCTTTTTTATTAAAATAAAAATAAGAATTAAGTATAGCGCACTTAAAATTTTTAGTATAAAGAAAAGTTGCCTAATGGTGTAAAATTTTGTTTTGTGATATAACATATAGTTGCTATGTAATTCTAATACAATTTCCGTATATATAGTTTAGAAGGGATACAATTTCTCTTTTAAAAAGTATTTTTAATAATATTTTTTTAATTTTTCTTCTAAATTAGTATAACTTAGCCCCCACTGCTCTGTTTTTCTGGCTCCGCCGCTGTGTTTTACCATAAAAAATACACACAAATGTTATATTTACCGGATGTATGAGAGACAACTATTTATTTAAATATACACAAATGTTTTTCTAATTAAATAACAAGATTAATATAGTTTTAGAACAAAAAATTATCTAAATTTATTTTTATTTTATTGTTGATAAGTAGAGTTCGAGGTCTCGCCAAATGCGGGATCGAAGAGATTTATTATAAATATTTAATTTATGACCGAAAAGATATTTGAAGAATCAAATCATGAATATACAGAAGAATTTTACTTTCTTAAATATATACGAAGTCCTTTTTCGAAATATTTATTAAATCAAAACATTTTTGAAAACAAAAATTATCCGAATTATTATTAGTTTAATACATACGGTTAGAGACATCGCAAGAGGCGAGATATTTTTTTTTTATGAGAATAATGCTATAATTACCGAATTGTGTTCAAATTTCAAGTATAAAATGACGTTGACTTGATGATATGTCAATTTTTAATGTCTTAATTGATGAAAATGATGTAAATATAAGAGTTTATTATATATTTAATTAATGTATAACAAATACACATGTTGTTTTCTAAGGTACCTCTAACATTATTCTTCCTATAAACATCAAATTTCCTAACTGTTTTCGATTTGTTTATTTTTATACAACCTCTCATCTACGGTGAAATATTTGATCTAAACTTTCAATTCCGGAATTGAAGATGCCATCCGGACATACCACACTTTTAAAAATATTTTTTTTCCGACGCCCAGCATCACGGGCTTAAATACTAGTTTTGACATGGACCAGAGCTCTGGAAGAAGCTGACAGTTATGTAGGCGTAATTCATTTCAGATGAGGGCTATATTGGTTTGGGCTAGTGTGCTTTAATACATGTATTGGGCTAGAGTGTTCGGCGTGGTAGCATCATGGTATTGTAATGTTCGAATCAGAACCAAATTAAGTTGATGAATTAATAGAATGAATAAACATTTTTTTTTTTGTGATTTTCGAAAAAAAAAATGCTAGAGCCTAAAAGTATTAAGTACATACTGTACTAAATCGTTCCTAATGCTTGTATCAATAAGTATAACAATGTGAAAATGGTGCACCGTATCAAAAATATCAAATTTGATTATCACGAGACCTATGTTTGATTCCTCGCAACTACATACAAGATTTATTAATTTAAATTATTTAGCAGGGTTCGATTCCTTACAACTACGTTATTATACAAAATTTATTTATTTACTTTAATTTCATTAATTTCATTCAAAGTTCAATTGTCTATAACTTCTATACTCTTTATTAATAAAGAAAATACTGTTAAAATATCGCGCGGTACCAAATTCAAGATTAATTGACTATAACCACATAATAAAATAGTATTTATTTATTATATATTTCTATCATTCATATATCTATAAGTACATTTTTCAATAATTTTTTTAATAATTACAATTAATATTAATTATCAAAACAATGTGAAAATGGCGTGCGGTATCAAAGTACCAAATTTGATTATCACGAAATCCGGGTTCGATTACTTGCAACTACGTAATTATACAAGATTTATTTACTTTAAATTTTTTAACTTCATCCAGGGTTCGATTCATTGAAACTACGTAATTATACAAGATTTATTTATTTATTTTAAATTTATTAGCTATATCGAGGGTTCGATTTCTTGCATCTACGTAATCATACACGATTTGTTTATTTACTTTAATTTCTTTAGTTTTACAAACGGTTCGATTATCTTTAACTACATAATTAAATAGTGATTTATTTATTATATATTTTTATCATTCAATTATCGACAAATACGTTTTTTAAAAATATTTATTAATATTTATCAATATTAATATGTTGATGTCGACTGATACTCGGCCCTGATTATCAGCTAGTATAAATAATAAAAAATTTGTTTCACATATACATTCAACTCCTCGAAAGTTTTATAATGTAAAATATGATCATAATTCCTGAGATTCATCAAAGTTTTTTTTAGAACAATGAGAATGAAAATATGTATGCATGCATGTATCTATTGTATCCCCTGAGCTTGTTTAATTTAAAAACATCCCCGTATGTTGAGTCAATGGAACACAGATAGTAACTTCTCACCCGCTCATATTCCGTTCGTTAACATTACAAAGAGTAGAAAATAAAATCAAGCCGTACCAAACAGAGAAGTTCAGGCACGTCTAAACCTCATAATTGAACTAGCTTATTAATTTAATTATTGGTCATATACAAACCTATCTAAGTTCCTAGATTTGCAGGCTGCAGCTACCTCAATATATATACACGTACCAATACCACTAACCATCATAGTAAATAAAAGATCTCCTCGCAAAACACATTGAAATTTATTTTAATCGTATTATTCTCCTTCAAAACCTTCGTGGTTATCCATCAGCTAGCTAGCTAGCAATATTTTCATCCAACAACTATTGACTATTCTGTTAATGTAGATCTTAACTACACCGGAGGATGTTTGAATTTTACAAATTCATATTGTCTTGGAATTAAATATAAGTAAAATCTTTTTAAAAAATACTCAAATATAACCAAATCTAGAATCCATAAATGCATTAATGCGTGTAGACATGTAGTGTTAGAAATGTTTATGTATAGTCTATAATAAAAACAACTGCAACCTATATCAATGTAAATATCATTTTATAAAATTAGGGAAAAAAAACCTGATTATAAAAGTAAAAGAAAATTGAAAATAAAAGTGGAAGAAAGCTAGTGTAAATAGTTTTTTAATTTTCAATTCTTTTAAAAAAATATAAAAATATTTAATTGTAAATATATTATTGCAAAAAATTAAAGTAAAACTCAAGAATCTGCGGGCGGTTACAATTTGTATTAGTCTGATCGGCTCCTACTTAGTTGTTTCATGCACCTTATGTGCCAACCGTGATAATTCTACATTGAATCACGCCTTCTCTATATATATGTAATAAATATACATACATAAAAGAGATAATCTTTGTGAAATATAATCCCCTTAGAGAAGATTTGCCCCTCCGTCCGTTGACATAATCTTTGTATCGGAACCGGCAGACAACATATATCTATTCAATCTTAATTTAGATACTAAATTAAACTAGACTTGTAGTTAATTAGGTTGAATCTTAAATTAATCACACACATACTGACAAAATCAACCTACAACAACATTCTTGAAATGTTTGTTTCTAGTGTCCCTCAGAGCCATGCAAGTTGACTTCAGCTCCAAGGAATAAACGTTTTCAAATTTTAATTACATTCAAATCAAATCAATTCAATTGTTATCCGTTAATTAGCTTTCCCTTGAGTTCTATAAATAAGCATTCCAGTTGCCATGCATTATCACTACACATTTACACTACATTTTACTATCTCTCAAACATCTTCAACACAATGGCGTTTAAGCTCAATATATTTTCGTCCTTCAACATAATCCTCATTATATTTCTACTTCCACTACTTTACTCGACAACCTTAGCCAAGGATAGTACTACTCCTTCCATCTCCGTTTGCAACTCCACCCCTTATCCGAACTTATGTTCTTCTTCTCTTCAAACCAACAATGGCAGTACTGCCAATGTCTACGACTACGGCCGATTTTCGGTGCGTAATTCTCTATCGGCTGCTAGTAAATTCTTGAGACTAATAGAAAAATATCTCCATAAGTCATCCACATTGACAACCGGTGCAATCCGCGCACTTGAAGATTGTCGTCTACTAGCTGAACTTAATATTGATTTTCTTTCGAGTTCATCTCAAATTGTAGAGAAAACTCAAACACTCTCAACAGTAGAGGCTGATGATGTTCAAACTTTACTCAGTGCTATTTTGACCAACACACAAACTTGCTTGGATGGCCTTCAAGAAACCGCTTCATCTTGGAGGTTAAAGAATGGAATAACCACCCCTTTGTCTAATTATGACACTAAACTTTATAGTGTTTCTTTAGCTCTGTTTAAAAAAGGTTGGGTCCATAAAAAGAAAAAAGGACCATCTAGTACTAGCAAGAAGCACGGAGCATTAGAGAATGGACATTTTTCCTTGAAAATGTCTAAGAAAAATAAAGTCATTTTTGAGACTGTTGGCAGGAGAAAGCTTCTTCAAGATACCGACAGTGAAGTTGATCAAATTCCGGTGAGCGATATGGTGGTGGTAAGTCAAGACGGCACGGGGAACTTCACCACCATAAACGATGCCTTGGCAGTGGCTCCTAATAATTCCGTGGCTAGTGATGGCTACTTTTTGATATATGTCACGGCCGGGGTCTATGAAGAATATGTTATCATCGACAAGAAAAAGAAGTACGTGATGATCATGGGTGATGGAATTAATCAAACCATTATAACCGGCAACCGTAGTGTTGTTGATGGTTGGACCACTTTTAATTCTTCAACATTTGGTAAGAATTAATTGATCAACAAATCAGTCTCTTTTAAGTGTCCTTTTTTAGTTACACTCTTTTTTTTTTTTAAGAATCTTTAATTAAACCGATTTTTCCATGTCATGCAGCTGTTGTTGGACAAGGTTTCGTGGGAGTAAATATGAGTATCCGAAACACGGCAGGAGCGATCAAGCACCAAGCTGTTGCACTGCGAAATGGCGCGGATTCATCAACTTTCTACTGCTGCAGCTTTGAAGGGTACCAAGACACATTATATGTACATTCTTTAAGACAATTTTATAGAGAATGTGACATCTATGGCACAGTGGACTTCATATTCGGTAACGCAGCTGCTGTCCTACAAAGTTGTAATATCTATCCGCGACTGCCACTCGACAACCAGTTCAATGCAATCACTGCTCAGGGAAGAGCTGATCCGAACCAGAACACCGGCATTTCAATACAGGATTGTAATATCAGAGCTGCTGATGATTTGGCTTCTAGCAATGGAACCACAGAGACTTATCTTGGAAGACCGTGGAAAGCGTATTCGAGGACTATATATATGCAATCTTTTATGGACAATTTAATAAATTCTGGTGGGTGGCGCGAGTGGTCAGGAGATTTTGCACTAAATACCTCATATTATGCAGAGTTTGATAACAGGGGACCAGGATCAAAGACTGATGGTAGAGTTACATGGCTAGGAGTTCACCAGATCAATGCTTCCGATGCTAGTAATTTTACAGTATCTAGTTTTTTGTTAGGGGATGATTGGTTACCACTGACTGGAGCCCCATATTCAGGTGGCTTATGACAAGTTACTGTGCAATCTTGACAATGTTCGGCTTCCCTAAAGGGTGAGTCTGTATTGGAGATGTTTTTAATGGATTAAAATGTTGTATTTACTATGCGGATATGAGAACTGTTAATTTAAAAGAAATTTGTACACACTACTAGTACGATTAGCAAAAAAAAACTTGAATACGAATTTGATTTCTGTAGACACTATATCCGACACAGAGAGGACGGCATGAAAATACGGGTGACCTAAGTGAGCTAGAGCGACTGAGATGATGATATATTTCTCTCTAACCCAACCCTAAATGGTATAATTACAGTGAGGGATACGAATCAGAATCATACTTTTTCGATTACCCGTAGGAAACATAAATTTGTGGAAAATTTGCAAAATATAATCTCATGCACTCACTTTTTACAGTATTTGTGTCAGTTGGATGCCCGCTAGTCCGATAAACTTGAAATCGCCTTGGAATATCAATGATGTTAACGGAGGAATTTGATGATAATAAATTTCAGGGATTATTAGAATAACGAAATTGTGATAAGGGGGATTTTGGGTTTTGGGATGTTTGGGGCTGAACTTGTTAGATGTGTTGGATCCTATATGCTTACGTAAGACAACGCAGTTCGGATTAGGGCTGAGCAGAACCGAACCAGAACCGAAAAACCGAACCGAATAGTATAATTTCGGTTCGGTTCAGTTCTAATTTTCTGAAAATTCGGTATTTTCGGTCCGAACCGAATAGACCGAAATAAATATCGGTTCTGTTTAGTTCTTTCAAAAAAAATTCGGTCCGAACCGAATAGACCGATTTTTTTTTAATTTTATATTTATATAATTTTTATAGATATAGTATATATTAGTTTTATATGTATGTATATATTCAAAATTTTGCATGGCTTATTTTTTGTTCGAGATTTGAAATTTGAACTATTATATTTACATTTCATACTTGTATTTCATTAGCTAATATTTTTATTTTTAGAAAAATCATATTTTTTGGCTTTTTTTGAAATAAAATTTTTTATTTGAAAAAATTTCGGTTCTTTTATGAAAGAACCGAACCGAATAGCATTATTTCGGTTCGGTTCCGGTCCAAAATACAATTTCGGTTCGGTTCGGTCCGGAAAAAAATGATAATTCGGTTCTCGGTCTATTCGGTTCGGTCCGGTTCTGGACCGAACCGACCGAATGCTCAGCCCTAGTTCGGATTGTGTTGGATTTAGATTGGAATACCTTCTTGATTTTAAAGATATCATTTAGAGATATTTTCTATAATTAATTGAAGATATTTCCTCGTTTTAGAGAGAGCAAATATTTAACCTAGGAATTAAGTTAATTATTAATAAATTCATATTGAAAAATTATGAGATAATTGAGGCAACCGAAAATATGATATAACATAATCCGAAACATATCAGTTGATAGTTTGATACTCATCCATAACATAATCAATTTAACGGTATAGATATGCTCGGTAAAATTTCACATGGAGAAAAAAAAATGAAAACAAGTCTAAAAAATGAAAACAAGTCAGTTAAGCTCTACCGAACCCCCCATTCCAAGTCTCCAGTCACATTATAGTAATTAGCTGATGTTAATTACAATTGGATATGCTAAATCCCTTCTATTACTTAACAATTGGACATGATAAACATGGTTTATTAAGAGATAAGACCACTATATATCCACGTTGAGTAGTTGAAAAGTATCTAATAAAAGTAGTTAAAAACGTAGAAGAAGATACAATATAACTTATAACAGCAGCGCACAGATTGAGTCCTCTATTTACTCCCATTACTCCTCTCGATCTGTATCCTATCTTTTTAGCAAAACGAAGACCATCTACAGATCTACTTGTTCCTGCATGAAAATGCAAGGTTGCCAGCCTCGAGTCATAAGGCGTCAGGCATGTGGCATGCCACTTAATTATCTTAACATTTCAAGTCAATTCTACATTCACATGTACGGATCCGATCATAAAAATTATGTTGGCGAGAAAATTCTCAGTTACATAACACCTAATGCTCGAGTAAAAGTGGTGTAATCGATCAATATTAAGTATCATATTTACGTGAAGTCAATGTATTAATCATATTTGGATATCTTGAACAATCACCAATAATTGAAAACTAACTGCCTCTCTCAGTAGTTTACTAAATCAATGAAGTGCCTGATTCGCAACTTTTTCCGTGTGCACTGCTTCAAGTAAACAGTACGTTAATTAAGAACCGCAAGTAAACAAAGAACTAACTTAATTGTGTGTAGCTTTGTAGGCTCCGTGTAGGCCTAACAAATGGCAAAAAGAAGTAGCATGAAGCAACGTATCGCCGATAGAATGTAATGGACTTCATAGACGTTTCTCAGAGACTCACCGTGCAAGTATAAGCAGCTAGCTTCATTTTCTTTAATCCTCACGTTGACATGAGGTACATTTTATTAAGCTTTTGGCTTCAAACATACATTTTGTAATCAGCTAATTATATTACCCGCGTGGTAATATTTATATTGATTCACTTAACTTCTACATTATATCATCATTGATAAAATGTGAGTACAGAGATGTATAATAACAATGTGCTTGTAATACAATGTAAGAGAAAACAAGACTCTTGTATTGATATTGAAAAGTTTGAGTATTACATAATCAAATGAACTTATTTATACAGAATAAACATGTAAGGAAAGTCTATGCTAATTAATGAAAATGAACTGCTTTAGTGTGAACTACAGACTTTAACAGAGTTGTTGTTTGTTGACATTAGTGTGAACTATAGACTTTAACACCCCCCCTCAAACTTAAGATGGTTGAAGAACCAACTTGAGTTTGGAAACATAAGTACGAAAACTGCCAGGAGTTTGAACTTTTGTGAAAATATCTGCGATATTATCAGCACTTGAGACACCATGCAATTGAACTGTGCCTTTTTCAACTTGTTGACGGGTGAAATGACAATCGATCTCTATATGTTTAGTGCGTTCATGAAAAACATCATTATGAGCAATGTCAATGGCACTTTTACTGTCACAATAGATAGAAGTGGCCGGAGAATGAGTTACATTCATATCCTCAAGTAACCATCGTAGCCAAATTAATTCCTGTGTGGTGTCGGCAAGAGCTCGATATTCTGACTCGGCACTTGATCGAGAAGCAAGAGATTGTTTCTTACTGCGCCAAGAGATAAGAGAGTCACCAAGAAAGAAACAAAATCCAGTAGTAGAACATCTAGTAGTAGGATCACCGCCCCAATCAGCATCTGAGTAGGCATGTAACTCTAGTGGAGAGTCAAATGAATAATGTAACCCATGAAATATGGTGCCTTTAACATAACGAAGTATGTGAAGAACAGCTGCGAAGTGAGGAGTGCGAGGAGCTGCCATGAACTGACTTACAATGTGCACGGCATGAGCAATATCTGGACGCGTGACAGTGAGATAAATTAAACTCCCAACCAATTGGCGATACAATGTAGGGCTGGAAAGCAATTTACCATCTTTTGCGTTAAGTTTAACCTCGTATTCCAAAGGTGTAGAGGCAATCTTGGTGTCACTGATTCCAGATTTCAATAAAAGGTCAGATGCATACTTTACTTGTGACAAAGTGTAGCCAGTAGGGACAGAAGAAACCTCAAGACCCAGGAAATAGCTCAAAGAACCAAGATCTTTCATCTCAAATTGCTGACTGAGAAATTGTTTAAGTTCAGAAATTCCTGCGGTGTCATCTCCAGTAATGATCATATCATCCACATACAGAAGAAGTAAAACAATTCCTCGTTCAGATCGTCGAATGAAAAGGGCATTATCATACGAACTTGAAGAAAATCCCAATTGCTGAATTATTGTGCTGAATTTTTCGAACCAAGCTCGAGGTGCTTGTTTAAGGCCATAAAGAGCCTTGTTCAGCTTGAACACTTGATTTGGAGAATGGTGAAAACCTGGAGGAGGTTTAAGATAAACTTCTTCATGTAGGTCTCCATTCAGAAAGGCATTCTTGACATCCATTTGCCACATATCCCAGTGTTTTGATGCTCCAACAGCTAATAAACTTCGAACAGAAGTCAGACGAGCAACTGGTGCAAAAGTTTCCTCATAATCAATGCCATACTCTTGAG
Organism: Heracleum sosnowskyi; assembly: GCA_030848705.1. Taxonomy (NCBI): domain Eukaryota; kingdom Viridiplantae; phylum Streptophyta; class Magnoliopsida; order Apiales; family Apiaceae; genus Heracleum; species Heracleum sosnowskyi. Next base: position 108,102,449 of record CM061239.1, read on the forward strand.
TAAAGCCTCTAGCAACTAGACGAGCTTTATATCTGTCAATTGAGCCATCAGATTTTGTTTTGATCTTGTAAATCCATCGACAACTCACTGCAGTTTTACCAGGGGGCAAAGTTACCAAATCCCAAGTGTGATTTCTGTCTAATGCATGAAGTTCCTCTTCCATTGCTTTCTGCCAAAGAGGGTTAACACTTGCCTCTCTATATGTTTGAGGCTCATGTAATGATTGTATAGCAGAATAAACATGATAATCAGTAAGTCGAACAGAAGGTTTTCTTACTCTTGTAGAGCGATGAACATGTGCATCTGAAAGAGATGGTATAGTGGAAGGCTCGACATCAGAATCCTCAGACTGAACTTCTGTTGAGGGAACATTTGCAGTCGGAGATGGTTGAATGAGCTCTGTTGGAGGATTTCCTGAAAATGTGTTAGAAGATGTGGAAGTATCTACATAGTCATCAGTGGGATGCAAATCAACAAAAGGATCTGTGAAGTGAGAAATGTTGGTAGAAGTGTCAATTTTAAACTCTGACATTGATGAAAATATTTTGTGTTCCCAAAATGTCACATTACGAGAGACTCGTAGACGTTGAGAGATAGGATCCCAACAACGATATCCTTTTTGACCGCTACCATAACCAATAAAGCAACAGAGACGGGCACGTGGCTCTAGCTTTGTTCTTTCATGTGGTGGAAGAAGAACAAAACATGCAGAACCAAAAACCTTAAGAAAATCATATGATGGAGGTTCTTCATAGAGTTTTTCATAAGGAGATAAGTTATCTATGACGGGAGAAGGAATCATATTTATTGTGTAAACAGCAGTTAATGCAGCTTCCCCCCAAAATAACTCAGGACAGGAAGAGGAAATGAGAAGAGCTCTAACTGTATCAAGGATGTGCCTATGTTTACGTTCAGCACGACCATTTTGTTGTGATGTGTAAGGACAAGAACTTTGTGCAAGGGTACCATAAGATGCCAAAAATTTGTTAAGTTCTGATTCTTTATATTCTTTTGCATTATCGGCACGAAAAAGCTTGATTTTCTTTTTGAATTGAGTGTCAATCATAGTGGCAAAGTTTTTATAAGTTTCTCCTAGTTCCGATCTATTTTTCAAAAGATATATCCAAGTGTAACGAGAAAAATCATCAACAAATATCACATAGTATCTTGACCCTCCCATAGTAGGAGTGGGAGAAGGACCCCAAATATCCGAATGTATAAGATCAAAAGTAGCTGATGATTTTTCATAATGAATAGGAAAAGGAAGTACATGGTGTTTTGCCAGTCTACATGAAACACAATCAATTGTGTCTAAATTAACATTACCTAGATGACCACTAGAAACTAGACTACGTAAACGAGAAAGTGATGGATGACCTAACCGGGAATGCCAGATGCTAGTTGTAGCGGAAACAGAACTAACTAGATGAGTGGATGATGATTTTGGTGTAGGGAGATGAAGGGAAGTGAGCTCAAACAACCTTCCGCATCTACGTCCTGTCCCAAGAGTCTGTCCTGTCTGAGGATCCTGTACATGACAACCGGAAGAGGTAAAGGTAATATTAAGACCGAGATCACATAATTGACCGATGGATACAAGATTAAGTGAAAGATTAGGAACAAAATATGTGTTAGGAAGATAAAGATCTTCTGTGGATATAGTTCCAATATGTGTCACTTTCATGGTGGAACCATCGGCAGTTTGAATATTTGGAAGGCATGAATTCTTCGTTTTCGTGGTAAACATGGATGAATCATTTGTCATATGATTGCAACATGCGGAATCAAAATACCAAGAATTACCTGAAGTGACAGAAAATGCAGTGGAGGGAGAGCTGGCTTTAAATAAAACCTGTTTGAGCAATGATTCTAGTTCGCTAGTAGGTGTGGTCGGGGCATTCTCTGAGGTAGATTCAGAGGTTGCAGCAGCAGAAGACTGAGTAAACTTGTTTGAATGAAATGATGGCTTTCTCTTGCAGAACTGTATAGAGTAGTGACCTTTTTGATGGCAATGTTGGCATGTATGATTGCGAAGTGCCACACAATCCTTGGTGATATGTCCATTTTGACGACAAAACCTGCAAAATGGTTTGTCAGAAGTAGGTACTGAAGGTACTGCTAGGACAGTATCAGTCATGGAGCTGCGTTTGCCAAGCCCGAGGCGAGTTTCTTCAGAGATAAGTTCAGAAACAGAACTTTCCAATGAGGGTAGTGGAACCCGATGAAGAAGAGCAGCTCTAACTGGTTCAAAATCTTGAGTGAGAGCCATCAGAAACTGGATGAGTCGTTGTTGGTCACGGTATGTGTGATAGAGTGCAGCATCTTCTGTGTGTAACCACTTTGGTTCAGATAATGTTAGTTGATCCCAAAGTGATTGTATTTGAGAGAGAAAATCTGCAACAGGTTGACCAGGCTCTTGCTTTTGCTTACTTAGTGAACTCATGATCTGATATTGGTGAGAAAGATCCGATGTAGTGTATCGTGATGCCAATAAATCCCAAATCTCTTTTGCAGTGTCATAGTTCCCAAATTGTAGATTGATTTTAGAAACTGAAGAGTTTCTAAAAAATGTGATAGCTTGGTGATTTTTGACATCCCATTCTTCAATTCGATCCTTCAATTTTGAGTCGGTTTCATCTTTTTCTTGTGTAGGAATAGTAAAATCCCCGTTGACGTACCGCCAAAGTCTTTTTCCCTTAAGATAACTACGCATAGCTTGAGACCAAGTTATGTAGTTCGAGCCATTCAAAATCGTTTGAATCGGCGAACTATTCTCTTTCTCCATTTCAAAACAAGATAAGTGCAGGGATTAAAATGTAAAGTTTTGAAATACGAATGCTCAAATTGTAAGAGGTAGCAAACGTTAGGGTACTGAAGTGTAATGAAGCATATGTTTAAATAAAACAGATATATGCCGTCAGGTGTCAACAGAAACTAAACAAATATATGTGAATTTGGCCCAAATAATTTAGATCATTACCGGCCCAAAAACTAAATCAGTCTGGCTAATGGGTTTTAATCTACAGAACTAATAAAAATCAAACAAAATAAGGATTAACGGAAAATCAGAAACAAGGAGATACAGCAGTATATAGTTCTATATGGAGTGGAGATATATATATATAGGTGAGAGTTAAACCAATTTTTCCGATGAGGTCTAAACCGAAGAGACCATCAATTGATTTGATTTACTGATGTTTCGATTGATGGACTCGTTCAAAACAGATGAGTGGAAAGCGAGTTGGCTGAGTTGTGCGAGTCACCGAGTGGACTCAGGCCAAGCTAAATGATAGTTGTGGCTTAAAAATTTATGGCAGATGTGTGTTTGGGTTATATATGTGACTGATATTAGCGTAACTCACTGGGTTTACTAACTGTTTGTGTAAATGTCTCAAAGAACTGGTTACACCGGAAACAAAATGGTGGCATACGCCGGAAACAATGGAAGCAGCGGAATGAAGGAAGAACAGAGCCTAAAGCTCTGATACCATGATAAAATGTGAGTACAGAGATGTATAATAACAATGTGCTTGTAATACAATGTAAGAGAAAACAAGACTCTTGTATTGATATTGAAAAGCTTGAGTATTACATAATCAAATGAACTTATTTATACAGAATAAACATGTAAGGAAAGTCTATGCTAATTAATGAAAATGAACTGCTTTAGTGTGAACTACAGACTTTAACAGAGTTGTTGTTTGTTGACATTAGTGTGAACTATAGACTTTAACAATCATCACACGTTATATGATATGTTTCGTTACGATTGACAACAACAAACATAACCAATATCAATATCAACACTAATATCATGTTAAGTAATCAATCGCTCTAGAATTTTAAGATATTAGAAAAAGACGACACGCCTATGCACGGAGATCTTCGCACAAATTAACTTTGTAGAGTTTCATACTTAAACTTAAGATTATGTAAGTTACTATATATAGGATGTATGCAACCTGACGCAAAAACGCAATTTTGACAATGTGCCGAACTCAGACAACTTGAGTTCTTAAAAATAACATATACCAACCAACTTGTCCCAATGAAAAGTCAATTCACATTTCCTATTGACGCGGCTTTTGTTTCTTATGAAGCTATGTATGCAAAGTTGACTTCACCCTACCAAAAATATTCCAAGACATTCTTTTGTTACTTCGAATACTATAAATATGTACCTTATCAACTTACTCTCATAACCATTACAACAACTGTTATTCATTCTCTACTTGCACCTTCCAATTGAGCAATCAACAACTCAACATGGCCTTCAAACCCTGTTTTTCTTCTTCTTTTAGCTCCACTCCGTATATATTTCTACTATCGTTATTGTTCTCGTTGGCGGCGGCCAAAGCCGCCGACATTTGTGACACGGCACCTTATCCATCCTCATGTAGGTCTTCTGCTCCAAATAACAACAATGCCACGGCTAATGTCTATGACTATGGTCGCTCTTCCTTCACCAGCTCCTTATCGACAGCTCGTACTTTCTTGTCATTAACACAAAATTTTCTTCAAAGAAGCTCTGATTTGACAACCGGAGCTATTGCTGCTCTTGAAGATTGTCGTTTACTAGCTGACCTTAATATCGATTATATTTCAGAATCTTCCAAAGTAATCAACCAATCTCAAACTCTGTCAACTTCAGAGATGGACAATGTTCATACATTGATGAGTTCGGTCTTAACAAACACGCAAACGTGTTTAGATGGACTCGAACAAGCTGCTTCATCTTGGAGTTCAAAAGATGGAGTATCGATTCCTCTTGTCAATGCTACTAAACTTTTTAGTAATTCCTTATCTCTTTTTAAAAGTGGATGGGTTCCGAAAACAAGAAGTGTTTCTGTATCTCGTACTCCCAGGAGCAGAGGAGCATTTGTAAACGGAAGATTTCCATTTAAAATGCTTGGCCAAAACAAAACTAGTTCTTCAAATATAGGTGGAAGAAAGCTACTTCAAGATGGTGGTGGTGAATATATAGTGGTGAGTGCCATTGTTGTCGTGAGTCAAGATGGAAGTGGGGACTTTCTCACCATTAATCAGGCCTTAACTTTCGCTCCAAACAAAACTGTAGCAAGTGCTGGCTACTTCGTAATATATGTCACTGCTGGAGTGTACGAAGAATATGTCTCCATTCCGAAGAACAACAAGTACGTGATGATGATTGGCGACGGAATTAATCAGACAGTGATCACTGGCAATCGTAGTGTTGCTGACGGCTTCACAACTTTCAACTCTGCTACATTTGGTAAGACACTAGTAAATAATCTTTTTTGGCTAAATCACTAGTAAATGTTTAATTAACTTGATTCAACATTTGAAATCATATAAAAGATATTAATGTTTTTTGTAAAATTATGCAGCTGTAGTGGGAGAAGGATTTGTAGCAGTGAACATAACGTTCCGAAACACAGCGGGGGGAGCAAAGCACCAGGCGGTTGCAATGCGTAGTGGGGCAGATTTGTCAACATTCTATAGCTGCAGTTTCGAAGGGTATCAAGATACCCTATATACTCACTCCAATAGGCAATTCTACACAGAATGTGACATATATGGCACAGTCGACTTCATATTTGGTAACGGACCTGCTGTGTTACAAAATTGTAACATTTATCCACGTCTACCACTATCTAATCAATTCAATGCGATAACTGCACAAGGACGGACTGATATAAACCAGAACACGGGCTATTCAATACAGAATTGTAATATTAGAGCTGCTGACGATTTAGCCTCGAGCAATGGAAGCACACAGACATATCTTGGGAGGCCTTGGAAAGAGTATTCAAGGACAATTTATATGCAATCTTTCATGGATAGTTTGATTAATTCTGCGGGTTGGCGTGAATGGTCAGGAACTTTCGCGCTGGATACATTGTATTATGCTGAGTTTAGCAACACTGGGCCTGGATCAGACACTAGCAGCAGAATTACATGGCCTGGATATCACATTATAAATGCAACAGATGCTGCAGCTTTCACAGTTTCCAGCTTCCTATCTGGAGATAATTGGTTACCTCTAACTGGAGTGCCATACACAAGTGGCTTATAATCGAGAACAACTAATAAGTGGCCAGTTAGCTTGCTTTTTGTGTTCATGATTCTTTTAAAAATATGTTGTATAAAGAAATAAGCATGTAAAAATATACAAGTTCATATTGAATTTTTTATACTTTAAGAATCCTATATAATTCTTTCTAAGTATAGATTTCTCTATATTGTGACCATGTTATTCCATTAGTTGACTGAGTCAACTTGATTCCAACAATCACACTAGCCTCATTCATATTCTTCATTTCAAAGTGTCTTCTCAAAAACCTTTTTGTCTCCTTAATAATTTTAATATTGGTTCCAAACAATTATATGTCATCCACATATAGGCACACAATAATACATTCATTTCTTTTAACCATGTAGTAGACACATTTGTCACTTTCATAAACTACAAACTCTGATTCTAAAACAGTTTCATAAAACTTTTTATGTCAGTCTCTAAGAGCTTGTTTTAAGTCATATATAGACTTGATCAACTTACAGACTTTCCTTTCGTTACCAAAAGTAACAAATCCCTCAAGCTGATCCATATAAATATCTTCTTCAAGCTCACCATGAAGAAAAGTTGTCTTTAACATCCATTTGATGGATGATGAGATCATGTACGGAAGCCAATGCTATAAGCATTCGGATTGTTTTCATTCTTGCGACAAGAGAGTATGTATCAAAGTAGTCCATGCCTTTCTTTTGCCTAAAACTGTTAGCTACTACCCTAGCTTTATACTTGTCTATTGAGTCATCCGAGTTCATCTTTCTTTTGAAGATTCTCTTACATCCTATAGTAGTACATCCAGGAGGGAGATCAACCAACTCCCATGTTCTATTTGAAACAATAGAGTCGATCTCACTTTTTACAGCGCCTTTCCAGTGCCTAGACTCCGAAGAATCCATGGCCTGTTGGAAAGTTAAAGGTTAATCCTCGACATTGTAAGTGACAAAATCACTTCCAAAGTCCTTGACTACCTGTGCACGCTTACTCCTTCTAGGTTCCTCTACTTCATTAGGCGTAGAACTACTAGCAGGATCTGCCCCCACATTTGTCATCCTTTCCACATAATTAGGAATGGAACTCGATGTGCGAGTGGGATCATCATTAGAAATATCATGAGGTATACCAGTCTTTATAGGGAACACATCCTCAAAGAATGTTGCATCACGAAACTCAACTATAGTGTTAGCCACTATACCGTTTATGTCAGATTTTAACACTAAAAATCTCATATCCATGGTGGTTTCAATATAACCCAGAAAGAGGCAATCAACAGTTTTCGGACCTACTTTCTTTCTCTTGTGTTCAGGGACAAGCACCTTAGAGAGGCATACCCACACACGAAGATACTTTAAACTTATCTTTCTGTTTTTCCATAATTCATAAGGTGTCTTGTCCATATGTTTCAGAAGGACTCTATTCAGAATATGACAAGCCGTATTCAGAGATTCTCCCCATATGTACTTAGGTAACCCGGAATTAAGAAGCATGTTGTTTATCATATCTTTAAAAGTTTTGTTCTTTCGTTCAACCACCCCATTAGACTCATGTGTGTATGGTGGAGTCACCTCATGAACTATACCATTGTTTGTGCAAAATTCATTAAATGAGGTACTAGTATACTCACAATCTCTATCAGATCTTAAACGTTTAAGTACTTTACCAGTTTGTGTTTCAGCTTTAGTTTTGAACATAATGAATTTTTCTAGTGCTTCATCTTTATGCTTAAGCAAATAAACATAACGGTATCTACTGCAATAATCTATAAAGGTAATAGAATATCGTTTATTATTCTTAGTCAATGTGCCACCAAATTCACATATGTCTGTGTGTACTAAATATAATACTCATGAATCCCTAACAATATTGTTAAAGAGTTTCCTAGTTTGTTTAGCAGCCACACATACTTGACATTTAGATTTTTTACCAATAACATGTTTTGGAATCAACTCTAAATTCATCAAATTCTTTAGAGCACAAAAATTTAAGTGACCAAGTCGAGAGTACCACAAATCGGATGATTCAACACAATTAACAGAAGGTGCAACACTATCATTAATAAAACTACCAAAAACAGGCTCAACATTTATTAAAAACAATCCATCAGATAAGTAACCTTTGCCAAAGAATACACCAGTTTGTGTAATAACTATTTTATTACATTTCAAAGAAAGTTCAAATCCATTCTTAACTAAACAACTTCTACTTATTATATTTCTACGAATATCTGGAACATGATGCACTCTAGTGAGGGATAGAACACACCCAGAAGCAAACTTCAGGTCCACGTTTCATATTCCAAGAACTCGAGCATCACTAGCATTTCTCATCGTCACTGTCAGGCTATGAGTGTGTTGATAAGATACAAATAGTGTAATATCAGCACAAATATGTACATTAGCTCCAGTGCCAATCAACGATTCATGAGACAGATAAGTGGAAAGAAGTACATGGTTGTAAGTAATATACCCGTCGTTGGTTCTAGAAGCAACAACCTCACCAACAACCATGTCAACCATAGGCCCATCAATGGTTCCAAGCACACCTAATAATACCATATACAATATCTTCAATCATTAATACACTCCCAAAAATACCTTACTTGATATCTTTCAATAATTATATATATATATATATTTATATATATAGAGGCCGGCTCAGTGAGGAACTTCTTTAATCTAGTAACTGAGTAACTTAATAATTAACACACGATATGATAGAAATGAACGGTAACCTAAACTATATCACGTGTCACGTGTCACGTCTCACGTGTTTACCTCACCAGAACATCTTATTTGTACACACGTTCTGTATTTTATTTATTTTATATAACATAAAGTTCTGTATTTTATTTATTTTCTATAACATACATATCTTAATTCATTTTTACAGAACATATTTTTTTTTCATTTTATATAATTTATTTCTTTTTACAAATTATTGTAGTATCAGAGAACAAAATAGAATAAAATTAATATAAAACATTTACAGAACATCAGATTATTAAAATTATTTAAAAACAAACTTTTATTCAAATATTTTTTTATTATAAAATATAATAACAAAACAAATACAAAAAATTTACAGAATAGTAGTTTATCATTTGTACACTACACATACGTTTTGTAGTTTTTCTACCGAACATAAAAACACATATACAATTTTTATAGAACACTAGTAAAGTAATCATTAAACACATATATAAAAGTACAGAACAATAACAAATGCAGGACACAAAAATACAGAACACACAGAATATTAATATTATAAAAATTTGTAAAACAAATAAATATAATTGAATACAGAACTTTATTGATTAAGAAATTACCACAAAAATAATAGCACAATAATTTGAATTTTGAAGTGTACGTGTTTTTTATGTAACTGATTGTGTACACTATTGTCTCTGGCACGTGCAGTAAATCTGATTTATTCACTCTAGTTATATTTTAAGGGTTAAGATTGAGTTACTAGGTTACCCATTTAACAGGTTCCTCACAGAGCCTTCCCCTATATATATATATTATTACATTCAAATATATTTTTTAATTATATATTTAATAAAAACCCGTACATGGTACAAGCTATAAGATTCATATAATTAAATTAAATAACGATACATAGTAATCGTTTGAATGAGTCCTTTGGAACATAGTGGCGCGTTGTTTATATAAAAATAAGAGTAAAGTGAATTTCGTGTACCTACATTATGCGTGTCAGATCACATTCAATACTGAATTTCAAAAACTCTCGCTTGCAATACTGAATAATCAAAATAATTAAAAAATGTGTACTACCGTCAATTACTCCCAACTCCGTCTCTTTTTAAAGGGGTATTCCGGTCTTTTCAAAATGAGGGCATTGGACAGTCAATTAGAAGCTAATTAAACATTCACGTATGTTTGTGTATGTGTTGTTGCGGCGAGGGGGGGGGGGGGTGTTCCTAACTGCCGAAGACACAACAAACCTCGTCATTCATCCTATCCTAGTAGCTCCACTCATCCTATCCCAGTAGCTATGGCGCTAAGAACACTTAGGCGACACAAATCTGTTGTCACTGCATCACCAATTCCACATTGTCCAAAAATTCATCCAAAATTATGGTTCAACAACAATTGTTGCTAAAACACATACACCTTACTCTGACTTGATAGAAAATTCATGAATCAGTTATTAAATATATAGTAATTTATGCAGCTAATACCGTAGGTAATAAAGGTTCTTTTGGCACAAGATATTCAGTCCAAACACTATTGTACACAACTCTATTGTCGGCAAAAGAATTAGGATATTGGCAAGTAATATATTTGTGCTTGTTCCAAACACAATTTTAAATCAATCAGTTTTCCTACTCACGATGCTTTGTCCATGTTCATTAATAAACAAAACTAAACACTATCAGTAACTTAGACACCGATCGGATGCATTTAACTCAAGAAAAATTGAGGTTTACAATCCAAACCCACTTCTCAAAAACGTAACCAAACTCAATGATAAAGATATGTTGAAGTAGACACTCAAACGATCTCAGTGATGGGTTTGGTTTTCATTTTGGTCAAGAATCGACAGAGAATATTGAAAAAAAATTAGTGTTGAACAAGCTACACATTTTATCGAACATTTGGCGGGCATGATGGATTTTGCGTGTATTTGCAAAATAGGCACGAATCTTGGTCGAGAAGATGGTTTCTGAGAATCGGAAAGTGATGTGTCGGGTGAGGAATAATGAACAGATGTTGATGAATTGCAGGTTAATGAATAAATCCATGGTTCACATATAGATACATAAGTTGTGTGTATATATATTATATTTGTTTCTTTTATCCATTCAATAATTGTTTTTTTAATTTTTCTTTAGTTAAAATTAATTGAAGTTAATGTAAAGACTGTTTTACCCTCGTTCAAACTGACGGAGTTAGACAAATTTAACGAAAATACATATTATGTAAAAATTCTGAAAATTTGGTATTGCAAATGGTAGTTTATAAAATTACACGTAAAATACAGGTATACGAGGTGACGAGAGAAATGATGTTAATCAAGGCCGTCTAACATGAATGCCTAACGAGCAGTTACAAAGAAACGATGAAAAGAAGACTTATAACGATGGCTCCCAGTTTAGCTGTTGGCCATATGACATTAATGCCTAGTGATGTTTATGTTTGTATCGGTGCTTTTGGTGTTATTGTGTTGCCGATTGAAGCTAAGTTTTATTTCTGTATTAAGCATCCAAGCCCAGCGCAACTCTTGGCTGTTTTAAACGTGTCCTTGGCTGTTTCTTGTCCTTATTCAACTCTGAAAGATTGAAATTAGATTAGGCCACAGAGTGTTCTTGGTGCTTCTCTTATGTCAAGATTATATTTAGAGAAATATTCAATACTTACGTTTTTTCGTCTTTTCTCATCGTGATTTGTTGATGCTTTTTTATACAATGAAATTAGCTTGCTTTTTGTGTTCATAATTCTTTTTAGAAAATGTTGTATGGAGAAATAGGCATGTAAAAATATAAAAGTTCATATTGAATTCTGCTAATGTTTCCGATTTTCTTCTTTTTCAATTTGTTATCAGCATATTACCAAGTGTCGAATTGTATCCAGAAAAGCAAATACTGCATACTTGTCTGTAGTAGCACATTGCACATAATACTTTGCTAAAAACATAAAATTAGAAAGTAAAACTTGGAGCACTCTCATCTGCAATTATAACCACTTCATGCACAGTAAACAAATGTGTCTATACTTTGTTTGAAATAAGTTTGACAGGAAGACCCTGAGCAGGATTTGGCAATGGATCTCTCCTGTAAGAGTTGTCACTGCAGCCTAGTTCCCATGTGAATTCAGTGACCAAATAATGAATAGCCACTAGTATTTCAATCCTTGCAAATTCATAACCTGGACATACACGAGCTCCTCCTCCAAATGGAATAAAGCAGTACGGAGGAATAGATGATTGATTCTCAAATCGAGAGGGCTCGAACTTGGTTGGTTCCTCGAATATGTTACTGTCCATGTGAGTCATATTCGTTGCCCAGAATATCTGGTAATCAATCAATAAAAAGGACAATTAGTTTTATTGATGTTTCCATGTTTAAGTTGCTACACATTAGGTAAGCTATTTATAGTTTGATAAACAGGTAAATGTTATACAAGGTTTTCTCTCTTACTTGCCATCCTTTAGGAATGAGATAACCACCATATTCAATATCCTTTACTGCCTTTCTAAAGCCTCCAAATACTGGAGGAATCGTTCTTAGTACTTCCATAGCTACTCTCCATGTGTACTTCATCTTGGCAAGGTCATCCCAAGTCAGAATCTCTCCTAAGGGCTTGTCCTTTCTAACATCTTCTTGTTCTGCAAACTCAAATTATCACACGTTAAGATTATATGAGAAGAAGCCGAGATTTTATAGAGTAGATTCAGAAAATGTTCACCTTCGAGAACAGCTTTATACACTGTACCGTTAGTGGCCAGAAGTCGTATTATAAAAGTAATGACAATAGCAGAAGTGTCATGGCCAGCGACCATGATAAGCATGACATTATGGACAATCTCATTTTCAGATAAGATTTCTTTGTTGTTCTCGTCGCGAACGCTAAGCAAGCTAGTGATTATGTCTTGGTTGTACGAAGCACCCTTCAATTCAAGATCAATTCTCTTTTCAGATACAAGTTGTTTTACTATGTTTTTTACCTCTGTACTCGCCCTTAAGCTCTTGTTGTAGTTTGTAAATGGTAAATTAATGGGGATTGACCACATTCCCTCCATCATTTGTTCAAAAAGCCAGATTAATTTTTCTCTTCTTGGTCCAGACTCAAGTCCAAATAGTAAAGAGCAAATTATGTTGAATGTGAGCGTCTTCATCAAAGGCAATACCTACCATAATTAAAATAGCTGTGAGATGCGTTAATTATGTTGAATGCGGTGGTAGAACCAGGACTCTAAGAGACCGGGGCTAAAAAAGTTATCACTAATTTTCTAGGCTCAACAAAGACCTGAAAATTTATTTTTAGAGTTAAATTAAAGAGCAATCAGGAACCTGAAACTAAATATATTGATATTTGAAGGCCAACCAGAGCTAGAACCTAGAACAACATACCGTGACCTGGTCCTTGCCTTCCCAGTGCATTTGAAGGTGATTCCTGAATTCAGTATCCATCTTTCCAACATATCGCTTAAGAGATTCAGGCTTCAAGAATGGAACGAGAGCAGATCTGACACGTTTATGATCCTCGCTACTGAGTTCGAAAAGATTACACTCACCCAGAATCATCTTTATTGATGCAGTCTGCTGGTTACTGATGATTTTTGTATCAGTAGTAAAAATAAACTTGTTAGCAGCCTGTCCCTGTATAAACACAGTTGGGGAGCCAAACAGGCTTAACTTTGATACTGGACCATATTTTTCGACTCTTTGTTGAAGCCATTTGTCAGCTGTGTTGGCCTTCATTTTCCTCAGAAGAGTAAGGCTTTGTCCGATAAAAGGTATTCCAAGTGAACCTGGTGGAAGCCGCAATGATCTTTCCCTTCTTCTCCTTATAAACAGGATAAAAAAGATGGGAAAAATGGCAAAGAAAAGTGTAGTGACAATCAAAGCCATTGCTGGAGGAGAAACAGAAATGATCAATGTTATTTACTAGTTTGGAGTTCAGGTGCTGCCTGCAGGCTATTACTATTAATAGACTAATCCTAAATCCTAACTTGTTGTTTTCAGCTAGGGAACCTTTCCTATTTGATACCACCTCACCTAATATTGTGTTGGCCGGCTGACAAAATTAAAACTCGTCGCTTTAGAGGTGTCCTATATATATGTTGAGAAACATAAAATATTAAGACTTTGAAAATAATTGGAATATTGATGTGAAACATAAAATATTAATGTTGTGTTTGGTATAGAATGTATACTCTTTATTAATAAGTAAAACAATGTGAAAATGGCGTGGTACTAAAGTTCATCCACGACTACGTAATTATACAAGATTTATTTATACCAAATTTGGTTATCACTTAACCGGGTTCGATTCTTCGCAACTACATAATTATACAAGATTTATTTACTTTAAATTTTTTAGCTGCATCCAGGATTCGATTCTTTACAATTACGTAATTATACAAGATTTATTTATGTACTTTAAATTCAATAGTTTCATCAAGCGTTAAATTTTTTACAGCTACGTAATCATACAAGATTTATTTATTTACTTTAATTTCTTTAGTTTTATGCACAGTTCGAACTACATAATTAAATAGTTATTTATTTATTATATATTTTTATCATTCAATTCTCGAGAAATACATTTTTAAATAATATTTATTAATAATTTATTAATACTAATATTTTAATGTCAACTCATACTCGGCCCGTGCTTGGCACGGGTTATAAACTAGTGAGATTTAAAGTATAAAATAATTAGATACTTACAAGTTTCATTTTTTAGTTCATTCCATTCTTAATCACCTATATTATAATTCAAACACCTCACTTTGAGATGCAATGTTTCATTCCTAAAATCATTCATTTTCTTCCTAATTCTTATCAAAACAATTTTGACTGCACTATCTCAATTTTTTTCAAATCTTCCCTCCGATTCCCATTACTTTCCTTTAATTTCATCCCCGACCAAACACAACGTAAGACCTAAAAAGAAAAGGCACTAACACAGTTTATTAACAAAAGAAATGCAGTTTTGCACTAACATATAAAGTTTAACAATATTAAGAATAATTATTTATAAAGATATAAGTAAAATATAAGTATGGTACTTGGCATGGATGCATAATTAACTAAGAATAGTAATTAGTAAATCTGTAGTTCTTGTTTGGGTGCTCATTCATTCCTTCTGGCTCCTGTTTTGTCTCTCTTTCAATTTGTGTTGTCTGCCAGAAGAACTCTAAAATTAAACATTTTTAACACATTTATTGCACAAAAAGTTATCTTTTAAGTTTTAACTGAACTCGCAGACAATTTTCTGAAAGATACAACCACAAAACTCAAGATTACAGGCTACAACCCAATCGAAAAAACAAATAACAAAAACCAAGAAACCCATTAAAAACAAAGGAAAACAAATGAATCCATCAATGTCAAGTTTATTTTTTTTCTCTTCTCTCTCAGTTTCTTGAAGTTGAAGATGGTGGTAGTGAATATATAGTGTTGTGGTGAGTCAAGATGGAACTGGGGACTTTCTTACCAGTAACGAGGCCTTAACTTTCGCTCCCAACAACTGTAGCTAGTGCTGGCTACTTTGTGACATATGTCACTCCGGGAGTGTCCGAAGAATATATGTGTGTCCATTTCGAAGAACAATAATTATGTGATGATGATTGGCCACAGAATTAATCAGACAGTGATCACTGGCAACCATAGTACTGCAGATGACTTTACAACTTTTAACTCTGCAACATTTGGTAAGTGTAAGACAATGGTTTACTGATCAACTTGGATTAAACAAAAAATTTAATATACCGTGATTATATTTTAAAAAGCTATAAAGATTTTAATTATGTTATGACATTGTGCAGCTGTAGTAGGACTAGGATTTATAGCAGTCACCAATACATTCCGAAACACAACAGGGGGAGCAAATCACCAGGTGGTTGCAATGTGAAGTGGAGCAGATAAGCCAACATTTTATAGCTGCAGTTTTGAAGGGCATCAGGATACCCTATATCCACACTCCAACAGGCAGTCAACATAGAATGTGACATATATGGTAGTCGACTTCGTAATTGCTAACGGAGCTGCTGTCTTACAAGATTGTAACATTTATCCTCGTCTACCACTGTGGCACTGTCTAATCAATTCAATGTTATAATTGCACAAGGAAGGACCGATATAAACCAAAACACATGCATTTCAATACAAAATTGTGATATAATAGCTGATGATGATCTAGTGTCGAGCAGTGGAGGACACAGACATATCTCGGAAGGCCATGGGAATTGTAATGAAGGACAATTTGCAATCTTTTTTGGATATTTTGATTAAGTTGGCATCCAGAATTGTAATCTTGTTTTTCTTATAGTATATATTTTAATTTTAGCAAAAAAAGAAAAAATGGTCAGGAAATTTCGCGGCGGATATATTGTATTATGCTCAGTTTAGCAACACTGGACCTGGATCAGACACTAGTTGTAGTTGTAGAATTACATGGACCGCAGGACCGGATATCACAATAAACAGATGTTGTTGCCTTCCCAGTACATTTGAAGGTGATTCCTGACTTCAATATCCATCTTTCCAATATATTGCTTTAGAGATTCTGGCTTCAAGAAGGGAACAAGAGCAGATCTGACACGTTTATGATCCTCGCCACTGAGTTCGAAAAGATTACACTCACCCAAAATCATCTTTATTGATGCAGTCTGCTGAGTACTGATGATGCTGGTATCAGTAGTAAAAATAAACTTGTTAGCAGCCTGTCCATGTATAAACACAGTTGGCGAGCCGAACAGGCTTAACTTTGATACTGGACCATATTTTTCGACTCTTTGTTGAACCCATTTGTCAGCTGTGTTCGACCTCATTTTTCTGAGAAGAGTGAGGCTTTGTCCGATAAAAGGTATTCCAAGTGATCCTGGTGGAAGCCGCGATGTTCTTTCCCTTCTTCGCCTTAAAAACAGGAAGAAAAAGATTGGAAGGATAGTGAAGAAAAGAGTAGTAAGAAACAAAGTCATAGCTGGAGTGAAAGAGAAATGATCAATGCAATTTAGAATGTGAAGTGCAGCTGGGAAGATCTGAATATGTATTTGGAGGAACTGTACTGGGCCTGGGAGTTGCTATAAAAAATTGCTAGACTAATCCAAACTTTTTTCTTTTTTTTTTGAAGAAACTAGACTAATCCAAACTTGTTGTTTTTTAGGATGGAATCTTTCTATTTTGATACCACCTCTTACACTATTGACATGCTGACAATATCAACTAAAGATTATTGCTCCAGATGTGAGTCCAATTTAAAGAATACATAAAATATTAATTTACAAGTTACAACTTGCATATAATTGTGCAGGGTTACTATTATTATATTAAACTAGCACGGTTCGAGAATAAAAATAAAATTATTTAAAATAAAATTTAAATTATTGCAAATTAAAATAGTTAATAAATCTATACTATCAATACTATTATATAATAGACGAAACATTAAAAGTTTGGTTGGTATGGTACGTTGTGATTTTACTTAATTGTCCTTTATTAAATTCGTGTTTTTACTTAATTAATCTTACTTATTTATAGAAATATATTATTAAATAATAATATTACCTATTTATAATCAACTAGTCTACTAAGTCGCGCTTCACAGCGGCCTTTAATATTATTTCTAAAACTCCAAATATAGATTATACGAGGAAAAACAATTAAAGAAAAAATATATAATGTAATTAATAAACACAATATTGTACAAATTAAATATATAAAGAATATTTACATGTCATTTTTTTCATTCATACCGATTGTGTTTCACGTTTTCTTTAACTGATCGTCACACGTTAGCTAAAACACGTATTATCCTATCCTATATCAACTAAAACACGATACATAAAAATATATATGAATAATATTATAAACGTAAAAATTAAAAATGATCCAATTAAATACAATTTTTAAAAAAACGGGTTTAGATTGCATTTCAAATATTATTTCACAAAAAAAAAAATAAGATATTAGAGTTGCAAATTAATTTAAAAAATAAATTGTAAGGAATCAGTTTGTTGCAAAAGATACCATAAAATTTTATAAACATTACAATTATGTTAATAAAATACTTATCATCAATTTCAATTATTACTATTATAAAAGAAGGAAAAATTGATGTATACAATCCTTATTTCTTTCTTTTTGCGTGTGTGAGACAAAATTATTTTTCAATATATTAAATTAATAATTATTATAAAATATTTACAAATAATTGTAACAAATAAACAACCATCAATAAAATTTAATGAGTATAATAAAATATGTAATACAAATATTTCAAAAATACAAATTGTCAATTCCATGTACAATTGTAAACTACATATTATCAATATTAAGTATTATTAAAAGTTTAAAAATTGAATCCTTACTTCAAAATATAATTAGCAATATTTTTAAAAAAATAATGATATTTAAAAAGTATAATAAATAAATTAATATTAATATTTATAAATCATTACGGCACGGGTATAAAGTTAGTAATAATAAATATACATAGATGTGAAATACTTGTCAAACACAATAATAAAAATAACCACCGTCTTAAAAAGTACTTTTTACTTCAATATCCTCAAATGTAAGATTAGATTTTTTTTTTTAAAGTAGATGTAAATCATTAATATTTGTCCATTTTGTGAATCTCTGCGAAGCCGTAGTCTAGAATCAAGAATATTAGATAAAATATTATAAAAAAAGTTAATCATAATTGAGATAGTAATTTGAATAATTCCAGCAATTAATATAAATATAAATTTTAAAATAAATTTGTACATTGCACGGGTTATTTAAGTTAGTATAATTTATATATATATATATATATATATATATATATATATATATATATATATATATATATATATATATATATATATATATATTGATCATTTTCCTATATATTATAAATCACGAAAGCCAAGAAATCAACTTTATGCAACATAGAGAAAAATAACTGATGTCTATGGTGGTTCAAAACAAATAAATAACTTATGTCTATGGTGGTTCAAAACAAATATACTACTAAAATATAAATAAAGAAGGAAAACATATAAAAGTTACCCATTTACATAGTTATATTAAAAAATATCATAGAAAATTACTTTTTCGATTATAACATATTACATAAATTATTTTTTTTCAAAAATATCACGGTAAACGTTTACTTATTTATTTTAAAACTTATTTTATTGATTTTAATTATTTTAAAAAGTTAACCTATATTAATATGTCTACTTAATTTTTTTAAACAAACACAATTAATAAATTATCAAAACATAAATAATAAATTAACAACTATCAAAAAAAAATCGTACATTGCACAGATTTTAAGCTAGTATAGATAAAAGTTAAAAAATATTTTTTTTTCAAAATCATGGAGTACCTTATTTCTCCAAAAATTAAATCAAAATTACTTCTTCGAAAAGTTTTTCTTAAGCTTATCAAATAAATTTTAACTTGTTTGATAATATTTTTGATATATACATATTTTTGATATAATATAAATAAAATCTAAAAAGAGTTTTTTTTTTTCAAAATCATGAAGTACCTTCTTTCTCTAAAAACAATTTTCAGATCAAAAGTATTTTTTCAAAAAGCTTTTCTTAAACTTATTAAATAATTTTTAGCTTGATTTTCCAGAAAAAACACTACTATTATCTCTGCAACACCATGTGAGGCCGATGTATCACTAATTCACTATCATATTTTACTGAACAGTCAAGTTGATGTAAGAGGATTATTTAGTCGTGATATACCTATCGAGTACTCCACATTCAAATCGCTAAATGAATCGACACAAACAATTCACACCCCTAACACTAACCAAAAAATTTTAAAAAAAAATTGACAAAAGAAATTCATATTCGGACTCTCATAATTAAAAGTTAAAACCAGAACAAACAATAAAATTATACTTGAATCATACTAAAAACAAAATACCACAATAGTTAAAGTAAAAGCCATAAAAGAACAAAGACAACACCAAAACAAAAATATTGAAAAAAATCACAGCTACAACTTTTTTGAAAAGTTCATAAGAAAGGAGAAAATCCACTCAAATATTACCCAGAAGCCAAAATCAAATAAAAAGAGACGGTAGAATACAAGATATTAATATAAAAAAAATACAAAAATAATTTGGACATGTTTGGGTGCTTAGACTTATATATTATAAGTTAAACTTATACATTATAAGTTAATTATAAGTTAATAAGAACTTATAAAGAGTGAGTGGTGAGTGGTGAGTGAATGGTAACGGGGTACATTTTTTATTGACTTAGTTGATTTCTTTGTCTTTTAATACTTTATATTTTTACATTTATGTTTTTAAATATTTTTTTTAATTTAAAATGCATGTGTCGAAATCATTGTATTTAATAATTATTTTTCCAAATTTAATTTAGCAAACTCTTAACTAACTTATAAATAAATTTATTATCCAAACACTCGTATAACTTATAATAATTAATCAACTTATCACTCATTTTAAGCTATAAATCAAATTTTTTATAATACCCTAGTTAAAAAGCATCATGAATTCATCACATTACATGGACTAAAAAAGAGTCTCAACTTAAAATTTAAATACGTTTAAGTTAGTGGAGAAGACAATATTTATTTAATTCAATTTTAAATATTATTGGCTTTTATATATTTATGATTATTCCTATAAATTCGAATGTAACTTTATTTATTTATTTTAAATTTTATTTTAATGATTTTAATTATCTATTTTTTTTATATTTTTACATGTATATTTATTTTTTTAATAAATATAATTAAAAAAAAATTAAAATGTAAATAATAAAAAATAACAACTACTCAAAATAATAATAGTACATGTTTTAACCTAATTAATTTAAATAATTAAAATTTTAACACTTTAATTGATAAAATTATTTATCCCCCTATGATAATCCCTCTAAACAATAAAAATATCTTATCAATTAAAATCGCAGTTTAACAATAATATTAAAATCCACAATTTAAGACTCAGGCATGCCGGATGCAACATAATACTTACGTAACACAGGGAGGTTTGGTCTCTTGCTTTTAATACAAAAGCACACAAGCACTTAATTGAACCTTTCAATCACACTTATTTGAACCGCAATTCATAATTATCAATACTATTATATAATAGACGAAACATTAAAAGTTTGGTTGGTCGGTATGATACGTTGTGATTTTACTTAATTGCCCTTATTTAACTGTACTTCGTGTTTTTACTTAATTAACCTTACTTATTTATAGAAATATATTATTAAATAATATTATTACCTATTTATAACCAATTACTTTTTTGATCCAAAATACATTATTTTTTTCTAACAAATTACTCTACTTTTTCAAATATATCACGGGCAATTACCTTTTTTAACTAAAACATGTTAGTTTTTATATTTTTCCTTACTAAAACCCCTCCTTTTCCAAAAATATCACGGATAAACATTTAGTTATTTATTTTTAAACCTATTTTAATATTATAAATATTTTTTAAAAGTTTACCTATTTTAACATGTCTACTTATTTTTCTTAACAAACGCAATTACTAAAAATATTAAAATAGAAATAATCAAATACCTATTTATAACTAATTACCTTTTCAGCTAAAACACATTATATATTTTTTTCTAACAAAGTCCCTCATTTTCTAAATATTTCACGGGAAATTGTCATTTACAATTTACTTTTTCTCTATTTTTTTCACTAAGATCCATTTTTTTCCCAAAAATATCACAGAAAATCCTATACTTATTTATTTTAAAAAGTATTTAAATACTTTTAATTATTAAATTTTAAAACCCCAATTTCCAAAAATATCACGGGTATTTACCTTTTTTAACTAAATATTTGTTACATTTTTTATTTTTTCTTACTAAAACCCCTCATTTCCAAAAATATAACGGACAAACCTATACTTATTTATTTTAAAATCTGTTTTAATGTTTTTAATTAATTAAAAGTGTTTAGCTATTTTAACATGTCTACTTATTTTTTGTACAATTATAATTAATAAAATAATAATAAAATAACAGGTTTTAACCTAGTATAATTAATAAACTACATATGATTAGTAACCATGCGCTCAATTTACCCATAGCAAACCACTCTGATCTCAAACGAGATACCACTTTTTGGAGCGTACCAATACTGTCCTATGTAAATCATCTCTAAATACAAACATCCACTATTTCAATATATAAAAAATTAGTAAAAACTCAAAATTTTGAAAACATACCCAATATAGAAAATAAAAGATGTTCATTAAAAAAGGATTAATCCCATTATTAGGCAAAAAAAAAAAAAAGTAAATACCCGACTAATAAAGACAATTGTTAGGCCAGATTGGTGGTTGCATGGAGTGTGATAAATATGAGGATATCGCCAAGATAAATTATATAGAAATTGTTTAAAATATTCTACAATATCACCTGTATTAGCATGATAAAATAGTTAATGCATAAAAATATAGTTGGAATGGAGTCGGAATCGATCGACAAAGAGTATCCAAAATCCAAGACAAAACATACCACATATCTTAGAAAAGTTAATAACATCATACAATTTGATAAATTAATAAGTTATAAGTATATTGATTTATTAACCTTTTCATCGATCAAAATCATGCCAAGACTGATCAGTTCTTGATTGACAGATTCCCACATTCTACACACTCGTGCTCTTATCATCCAGGTATAGCTGCTGTCATTCAAAGCATCCAACATGGTGTAGGCCATAATTGTATTGATTGTAAATATGGTTGTAAAAATTTGAAGCTATGTAAAAAAGTTTCGGCATAGATTTTTTGTTATGAATGACCTTTAATTTATAGGTGTTTGTAAGGTGAATAATATGGAAATCCGTTATATTTAAAAGTCAAGAAGTATTTATTATAAAAGAAAAGTTCTATAAAGTTTGAAAATAATAAAAGAAAGTTTTATGAAGTTTGAAAATAATAAAAGAAAGTTTTATCAAGTTTGAAAATAATAAAAGAAAGTTTTATCAAGTTTGAAAATAATAAAAAAGAAAATTGCAATTATTAACATAAGAGCCTACAAATTTGAAAATAATAAGGAAGTTGTAATTTTCTAAATCAAAGAAAGTTTTATCAAGTCCTACAAATTCGAAAAATAACAAAGAAAGTCCTACAAATTCGAAAATAATAAGGAAGTTGTAATTTTCTAAATCAAAGAAAGTTCTATCAAGTTTGAAAATAATAAGTGTAATTTTCAATATTTTTCCTACAAAATCGAAAATAATAAAGGAAGTTGTAATCATTAAAATTAAAAATTGTAAAATAATAAGGAAGTTGTAATTTTCTAAATCAAAGAAAGTTTTATCAAGTCCTACAAATTCGAAAATAACAAAGAAAGTCCTACAAATTCGAAAATAATAAGAAAGTTGTAATTTTCTAAATCAAAGAAAGTTCTATCAAGTTTGAAAATAATAAAAGTGTAATTTTTAATTTTTTTCCTACAAAATCGAAAATAATAAAGGAAGTTGTAATTATTAAAATTAAAAATTGAGAAAAATTGAGAAAATTAGAAAAATAGAACGGAGCGATCTGAGAGCGCCACCTCACCGCCCTCGTCTTCTCCTTTATATAAGTACTAGTCGACTAAGCCGCGCTTCGCAGCGGCCCTATAATATTTTTGTAAAATTTTAAATATTAACTATTTAAGAAAAAAATATATAAAAGCAATCAATCTATACTATCTATCTATTTATACTGTAAAAGACGAAACATTAAAAGTTTTGGTACCTGTTTTTGGTACGGTAAATAAGGAAATTTAATTTTATTGAATTAAAATTTAGTTAGTCGACTAAGTCGCGCTTCGCAGCGGCCTTATGATATATTTTTTTTAATATGAAAATATATAATATTTAACAAAAAATTGAGTCTAAAAAATCTATTTCATTTTGTCGTTTGCATAAAGATGTATAAGATGAACTTATTTTTTCTTAACAAAATTCAGTTAATACCATATATTTGGTTCGAGTTACAGACCTATTTATTTTTAAACCTATTTTAATGTCCTAATAATTTTAAAAAGTTATAATAATTAAAATATGTTTAACTATTCTTTATTTTAAAACTAATTTTTATTCTTTTAATTATTTAAAAAGTTAACCTATTTTAAGATGTCAACTTATTTTTTATCAAATACAAATAATAAAATTTAAGTATTAATCACCATTTCAAACTTCAACCATTCGTATTATCACAAAAATTATAAATTTCTTAAATATCATTGGAATTTATATGCCGATTGTGTGTCATGTTTTTTGAGCCGACACCGATTGCATATGTACATACAATTAAAAAAATACTAAAAAATGCAACAATAAAATTTAAGTATTAACCACTGCTTCAAACTTCAACTATTAGTATCATAACAAAAATTAAAAATTTCTTAAATATCCCTAGACTTTATAAGACGATTTTGTGTCATAATTTTTTCGGTCAACGCCCATTGCACTAAATACATATAAATTAAAAATAATAAAATTTTAATTATTAACCACCGCTTCAAACTTCAACTATTTGTATTATCACAAAAAATATAAATTTCTTAAATATTCTTAGACGTCATAATAAAACTTTTTTAGTGCGTACATGTTATAATATAAAAGGTTAATCATGGAAACATAATCGATTTTTATATAATAATTGTATTTCTTGTGAATTTGAATGTAAGCACGGGATTTCAATTTTAGTTTAGTTAAGAAAAAAACTTAACATTTGTTTAATTTATTTCTGAACATGATTGATTTTTATATATTTATTGTTTTTATTATGAATTTGAATGTAAATAAAGAAATTCAATTCTCTAAATATGATTAATTAAAAAAACATATGAGATAATAGTATTGAATAACTAATTAATTTCCAAAATCACACAAAGAATATATCAAAAACTACATAAAAGATAACATTCAATATAATTATTATTAAATATATAAATCAACTAAAACAAATTAGAAAAAATTGTATCCACAAACTCTTCTTGTGCAGTCTATTACAATATACAATAGGTCTCTATTTGTGTTCCAACATATCCAACGACAAAAAAATTCTCTACCTAAGCGTTTTCAAATTCATATTTTCAATAATTTTTTCGAAAATCCAACCGCACGGATTAAAAGATTACGCAAAAATTAGTGGGTATACAAAATTACATAGAAATTTATTTTGTATATAGAAATTCGAATTTAAATAAGGAAATTTAATTTTATTGAATTAAAATTCAGGAGCTCTAGAAAAATAGATAAATAGCTTTCGGACAATTCTAGAGCTTCTGGGGTTTTCCTTTATATATGTCCGTTCCTATTATATTTATTATATTGTATCTAATTTTAATATTATTTGTTTAGGGACCATTTAGGCACCTTAAATGGGGTGCCAAGACTTGAAGAATGCTAGATTTGATATAAATAAATGAAAAAATAAAAAATTATTATTTATGATAAGTTAGCATATTTGGCACCTTATCATAAATTATTGGAGATGCTCTTACAGGGACTTGTTAAGGATTTTTCTCGACTTTTCTCTTGTAATGGTCCCCATGTCAGATTCCATTTATGATAATCTCGTACAAATAAAATTTTGAATTTGATAGGAATTGAACTATAACCATATGGGTATTTTTGGTCTTATGTTCACATCTACGACCATTAAATTAGACAATTTTTTGGAACACATTCTAAAATCATTAACTTCAAATAGTCCACTTAATACATTCTATCTAATGTTTATTTTATAATTTGTTGAGAATAAAGGAGGCCCACGTATTTATACTAATTTTAATATAATGGATTTTGATGAGAACTAAACCTATGACATTCATATCCTCATGAATAATGTTCACATTTATTTTATGATACATTTGAGATAAAATTATTAGAATATTTTCCCTCACGCTAATACAATATGTTGGTCAGAGAGATAAATATAAGTGGACAAATACGATGTGTTCGAAGTCCAAGTAGAAAAAGTATCGAGGTTAACGAAAATTGGTTGAACAAATGTCGAAGTGAGGAGGTAAGTAACGAAAAAGAAGTTGAAGTTTATGATTTTTGATAATCTCTTAAACACACATACACACACATTACTATAATTTTTAAGTAGTAATATACCCGTTTTACTTTAATTTTAAACAACAATATGCGAGATTCATTGTAACGACCACAAATTATCGAGCACGTTATATTATATGATTGCCCAAATTTTTTATAAAAAAAATACAAATCATTAATCAAAGTGAATTCAGAACTGAAAATTTGTTAAAATTTGGAGTTTTTAAAATAATAATTATATTACCTGTGAGAATAGTGGTGTCATTAATACCTGATTCAATCGTTTCTAGACATACAAATTGAAACCCTTGAAGCTGTATTGACACAACATTTTTTTCTAGAGTCTGAACTGCATTAGTTGCCAAAAAAAGAATCTTATAGCGACATGATAGTGGTCTATACACGTCTGTACTTTCAACAACTTTTAAATTTCGAATGTTGTATAAAGAACCTTCCCTTATTGTTTGTTCAAATCGAGAAGTAAGATGCTTGCGGATTATTGCATGAATCAAATTTTCCTAGTAATCAGAATTACATGTCAGGTGCAATCAGAATCACACATGACAGATAATAATCCATTAGTAAATATTAAAAAACATCGAGTAACAATATATCATTATGCTTTTTAACAAACCTAAATAAGTATGTACTTTTTCATCCAGTAAAATCATGTCAGTGCTATTAGCTCATTATTTTTCTTTGGATTTGTTGATTGCCAGATTCGGCAAACTCTAACCTTTATCATCCAAGTATCTTGATCAGTGTTCAAGGCATCAAAAAAAAATAATTCATGATCAACAAAATATATATTCAGCAATAACGTATCTAAACCTGCAAAAAGAAAGCAAAAAGAAAGTCAGAGTTAAAATATTGAAATAGTCAGGGTAAAAGATGAAAATATAAGATGTGTTTAAGGAGGAGGTGAGGAAACAATATTAATGAAAAAACATACTCTGTTCACATGATGTTGCATCGCCGTGTCTTTGATATATATAGGTGTTGTGCATCAGTGTAAAAAAAGGAATGTTCTTATTTCCCCTCTTTGATTTTGATTTTTTCGGTTGGACAGCCGGATGAGATTCTCGATTGAATTTGGGAGAAAGAATTTGGGAGAAAAGGGATTGGGAAAAGGGATAAAGAAGGTAATATCATAATAATAAAAATAGTACTTTAGTAGATAAAGAAGGTTATGATATGTTTAGTCAAATTATTAATAGGATAAACTTTTAAATAAATTTTGTCTTGCCTATAAATTTGAATGTAAATAGGGAGTTTTAATTTTATTGTATCTTTTAGTTATATAATTTTATTAGGGTTATAATTTTAAGAAAAGTTGTCTTTTATAAATAGGAGTTAAATAAGAAATATTAAAAGTCAATATAAATTAGAGGTTATAGTTACCTTTTATATAAAGATAAAGATAAATAAAAGGAGAAAAATGATAAAGATTGATAAGATAAAACGATAAAAAAAATAAAGATATTGGATAAACTTTTAAATAAATATTGTGTTGCCTATAAATTTGAATGTAAATAAGGAGTTTCAATTTTATTGTATATTTTAGTTATATAATTTGATTAGGGTTATAATTTTAAGAAAAGTTGTCTTTTAAAAATAGGAGTTAAATAAGAAACTTAAAAGTCAATATAAATTAGAGGTTATAGTTACCTTTTATATAAAGATAAAGATATAAAGAAGAAGATAAATAAAAAGATAAAGAAGATAAAGATTGATAAGATAACAAAATAACAAAATAAAGATATTGAATATTAAAATAGTATATTTACTTTCTTCCATTATTAAATGTTTTAAAGGAAATAATATTAAAATTGTATATTTAGTTTTTCTCCATTAGTAAAGATTTAAAAGGCAATTGAGATTTTTTCTATTTGATAAATTCAAATTTAAATAAATAAGAAAGGTTGTCTTTTTATAAATATGAGTTAAATAAGAAATATTAAAAGTCAATATAAATTAGATGTTATAGTTACCTTTTATATAAAGATAAAGATAAAGATATAAATAAGAAGATAAATAAAAGGAGAAAGGAGATAAAGATTGATAAGATAAAAAAATAAAAAAATAATGATATTGAATATTAAAATTTAAAAGACAATTGAGATTTTTTCTATTTGATAAATTCAAATTTAAATAAATAAGAAAAGTTGTCTTTTATAAATAGGAGTTAAATAAGAAATATTAAAAGTCAATATAAATTAGATGTTATAGTTACCTTTTATATAAAGATAAAGATAAAGATATAAAGAAGAAGATAAATAAAAGGAGAAAGGAGATAAAGATTGATAAGATAAAAAGATAAAAAAAAATAAAGATATTGAATATTAAAATAGTATATTTACTTTCTTCAATTATTAAATGTTTTAAAGGAAATAATATTAAAATTGTATATTTAGTTTCCTCCATTAGTAAAGATTTAAAAGACAATTGAGATTTTTTCAATCCTATAAAAATTTAAATAAGCAAATTTAATTTTATTGAATTAAAATTGAGAAAGGAAAGAATATTAAAATTGTATATTTAGTTTCATCCATTAGTAGATATTTAAAAGGCAAATGCTATTTTTTCAATCCTATAAATTTGAATTTAAATAAGGAAATTTAATTTTATTGAATTAAAATTCAGAAGCTCTAGAAAAATAGATAAATAGCTTTCGGACGATCTGAGAGCTCCTGGGGGTTTTCCTTTATATATATAAAAGATATTGATTACCTTTTTCACCTAAAATACATTATTTTTTTTATTGTTTCTAACAAATTCCCCTACTTTTTCAAATATATCACGGACAATTACATTTTTTAACTAAAACATGTTAGTTTTTCTATTTTTTTTTCTTACTAAAACCCCTCATTTTCCAAAAATACTATTATATAATAGACGAAACATTAAAAGTTTGGTTGGTCGGTATGGTACGTTGTGATTTTACTTAATTGTCATTTCTTAAATTCGTGTTTTTACTTAATTAATCGTACTTATTTATAGAAATATATTATTAAATAATAATATTACCTATTTATAATCAATTACCTTTTTCACCTAAAATACATTATTATTTTTTATTTTTTCTAACAAATTCTCCTACTTTTTCAAATATATCACGGACAATTACCTTTTTTAACTAAAACATGTTAGTTTTTCTATTTTTTTCTTACTAAAACCCCTCATTTTCCAAAAATATAACGGACAAACCTTTAGTTATTTATTTTTAAACATAATATTACAATTATTTTTTTAAAAGTTTACCTATTTTAACATGCCTACTTATTTTTCTTAACAAATGCAATTATTAAAAATATTAAAATATAAATAATCAAATACCTATTTATAACCAATTACCTTTTCAGCTAAAACACATTATAGATTTTTTCTAACAAAGTCCCTTATTTTCTAAATATATCACGGGAAATTGCATTTTTCAATTTAATTTTTCTATTTTTCTCACTAAAATCCATTTTTTTTCTAAAAATATCACGAACAAACCCTTTACTTATTTATTTTAAAACGTATTTAAATTATTAAATTTTGAAACCTCATTTTCCAAAAATATCAAGGGCATTTACCTTTTTAAACTAAATATGTGTTACGTTTTTTATTTTTCCATATTAAAACCCTCCCTTTTCCAAAAATATAACGAGCAAACCCTTACTTATTTATTTTAAAATCTGTTTTAATGTTTTTAATTAATTAAAAGTGTTTAGCTATTTTAACATGCCTACTTATTTTTTTAACAAATACAATTAAAATAATAATAATAAAATAACAATTAATAATCCGTGCATCGCACGGGTTTTAAACTAGTATTATTAAAGCCGAAACATTGAAAGTTTTGGTTTTCGGTTTTCGGTCTTTTATTCTATTTAATAAATAATAATAATAATATAAAAATAGTAACTAGATAATTGTCTTTTATAATTAAAATATATTTTTTCTAACAAAATTTACTCATTTTTCAAAAATATCATGGCAATTATCTTTAAATTAAAACATATTACCTTTTATATTTGTTATCACTAAAATCTCTGTTTTCCAAAAATATGAGGTGCAATCCTTACTTATTTATTTTAAAACTTATTTTAATACTCTATTTAATAAATAATAAAATAATATAAAAATAGTAACTAGTTGATTGCCTTTTATAATTAAAAAAAAATTCTAACAAAATCTACTCCTTTTTCCAAAAATATCACGACAATTACCTTTAAATTAAAACATATTATCTTTTATACTTTTTATCACTAAAATATCTATTTTCCAAACATACGAGGTGCAATCCTTACTTATTTATTTTAAAATCTATTTTAATACTCTATTTAATAAATAATAAAATAATATAAAAATAGTAACTAGTTGATTACCTTTTATAGTTAAAACATTTTTTTTAACAAAATTTACTTTTTTTCCAAAAATATCACGGGCAATTACCTTTAAATTAAAATATATTATCTTTTATATTTGTTATCACTAAAATCTCTCTTTTCCAAAAATATCAAGTGCAACCCTTACTTATATATTTTAAAACCTATTTTAATACTTTTAATTATTTAAAATAACTTACCTATTTTAACAAGTGAGAGTAATTTTTTAACAAATACAATTAATATAATTAAAACACATCTAAAAATATTACGGGCAGTTACTTTTTTTTAATTAAAACATGTTACATTTTCTATTTGTCCTTATTAAAAAAACTTACTTATTTTAACATTTCAACGTATTTTTTTAATAAATACAATTAATATAATTAAAACACTTCTAAAAATATCACGGACAATTACTTTTTTTAATTAAAATATTTTAGATTTTTTATATGTCCTTATTATTAATATTATTTTATTATAAAATAATATTAATAATACATCATTTATTTTCCTCAGCCCCATGGCCCCCATCTGTATTTTTTTATATATTTTTTTATGTTCCAATTAATATTTAAGTTTCTCATTTTATAATTTATCATATTAATTTTTACTTTTATTTTAATATTTTCCCTTCACATTAAATTTTTTAGTTTATTATTTTTTAAGGTCCGTGTCTTGCAGTGGTTGTAGGCTAGTATTATTTAAATATGTAGTTGTAGAAAAGTTAAACATGAAAATAAAATGAAAGTTTATACTAAATAAATACTATTTTTAATTATGTAATTATATAAAATCGAATCCGGAGTGAAATCAAATAAGTGGCATTTAAAATAAATATATAACTTGGGCAATTATGTAAGAGATAATATGATACCATTGTACGATTGAATTTTCTAATTGGTACTGCTCGAAGTTTTAGACATCCAAGTAGCATCATTATACTTTGACTTTATCCATATCATACCATTAATCAAAAGTTAGTCGACCATTATAAAATTACGAAATCTTTCATTTGGTACCACCTGAAATTTTTTTACTTTAAAGTGGCATCATTCTAATTTGGGTTTCAACTTCAAAATATCATTATACTAATGAATATGATAAATTTGATGAATGTGATCGTTTTGATCAAACTCCTTGCTTTTGGTGGGGACAGAGATGCTCAATAATATTTTGAAGACATAAAATCAAGGAGTTTGAACCTATTCATTATATTTATTAAAAAAAAATTGTATTTTAGAGCTAGAGCACAAAATAGAATGGTGTCACTTAAAAGTTAAAATTTTCAAAATTATACCAAATGGAAAATTTCATAATTTTATAATTATCGATTAACATTTGGTTGACGACATCGTAGTAGGTAAATGAATCCAAAAGTATAATTGTGTCACATCGAAGTTAAAAATTTCGAGTGAAAAACTTCGAGCGGTAGCAAATGAAAAAATTAATTGTACAATAATATCATATGAAATATCTTATGTAATTGCACCAAATCAAACCCGATTTTGAAATGAACCCAAACAATTTAATTATATCATATAACCAAAATTTAGATTTGATACTATTGTGTTCCAACAAAAGAGTTTTCTTTTTTAATAAAGTTTTATGTTAATTATATTAAGCTAATTAAGTTAACAATTATATGTATATTACGGTATATATGACATACTATATCGATGGAGTTTCTACTTTCAATAAAGAATATATAATAATGATTATATTAATTTGGAATTAAGTTAGTGCTAGAGGTACCGAATTGGGTACCGAAATTTGGTACCGAATGATGTGGCGTTGATGACTTTACAATTTGAAATAATTTTATTGGTGGAATTAATGTGAATGCAGGAGGGTCCATTTTTATTAATTGAGTTGTAACCAATCAGAACATGACACGTGGCATTTGGTATCCATTTTGGGAACCAATTCAGTACCTCTAGCATTATTCATTTATTAAGCTAATTAACCTAATAATTATATGTATATCGTGTTATACATGACATATCATGTCACTAAGCGGGGGGTTTTTACTTAAAGATTATTGATTTAATAATATTAATTATTACATTAATTTATAATTAAACTAATTATATTAGTTTGAAATTAAGCGAACTATATTAAGCTAATAATTATATGTATACCGCAGTATACACGACACATCATACAATTAAGAGTGGAATTCTACTTTCAATATGATTATTATTTTTAATTTAATAATAATTATTATATTAATTTAAAATTAAGTTAACTAAATTAATAATTATATGTATACCGTCATATACGTTTTTTAGTTGGAAGACTCGTAGTAGTTGGTAGACTCCTTGTATACAACTAAATTATTATTGATAATAAATTTTTAATTTAATTATAATAATTGTATTAATTTGAAATTAAGTGAGTTATATTAAGCTAATAAAGCGAATAATTATACGTATATCGCGATATACATGGTATATCAACCATTAAAAGGGATTATGTTCTTAATAAAATTTTAATTTTTAATTTGATACTAATAATTATATATATTAATTTGAAATTAAGTTAATTATATTAAACTAATAATTAGATGTATACCGCGGTATACATGACATTAAGAGGGTTTTTGTTTTTAATAAAGAGCGTGAAATGTAATTTCAAAAAAAAAAAAAAAAATCTCTTACTTGATACTCTATTCTAATCTTAACTGACTCAGGTTCCAACTTGAGTTCATTGTATATTATGGCCAGTCCACCAATTCGCTATACTTTTTGTTTTCATTCTTTCAATTAATATTGACTCATTTGTCAATTGCAACAAATTAATATTGATGTATAAATAGTGGTTATATCAACCATTAAAGGGGATTCTGTTCTTACTAAATTTTTAATTTTTAATTTGATACTAATAATTATATATATTAATTTAGAATTAAATTAATTATATTAAAATAATTAAACTAATAATTAGATGTATACAATTATAGTTTCTGTTTTTAATAAAGAGTATAAATACAATTATAATTTAAGTACGGTGCTTGGCATGGGTGTAAAATTAACTAAGAAAAGTAATTAGTGAATCTGTAGTTCTTGTTTGGATGGTTTTCCGTATGTTGCTGGGATCAATCTTCCTGGCTCCTGTTTTGTCTCCCTTCCTATTTGTGTTGTCTGCCAGCAGAACTCTATTTTTAGACATTTTTACACGTTTATTGCACATAAACGTTGATCTTTCTTAACTGAACTCATATACAATTCTCTGGATAATATAACCACAAATCTCAAGATTACAGTCCAATAAAAAACCAAGAAAACCATAAAAAACAAAGGAAAACAAATGAATCCATCAATGACAAGTTTCTTTCTTTTCTTTGCTCTCACTTTCTGCATAACCCTTGTCCCCTGTCCCATTGAATCAGCTCGCGCAGAGGCCTCAGCCTCAGCCTCAGCTTCGCAAAATGACCTACTCACAAAAGCTTGTTCTCTTGCACCCAAGAAGGATCTATGCCAACAGACAATCAGTTCAGCAAAAGATAACCCGAAAAAAGACCTTAATGATCTTGCTTTTATAGCCTTCCAAGCTGCCTCCAATACCTCGGCCTCAAACGCTGAATTTGTTTCACAAACCCTTGATGATGTGGAGAATTCAGAAGAGCCTGATGATGCTGAGGTAATGCAAAGCTTTCACGATTGCCAACAGCAATATGAAGGCATGAATGACGAGGTTGACTCTGCACTCAGCGCTTTGGCTACCAGAGCAAAACAGGATGATGGACAGATTGAAACTTGGTTGAAGGATTCCATTGCTGCAGTTGAGACATGCCAGACGAGTGCCAAAGGGAAGGGTCTAAAAGTAGATCAACTTACTGGCATGAATCAAAAACTTTTAGACTTCTTGAACAATGCTATGGCAGTTTTTCAAGTTGTTAAGCAAAATTAAACTTGATTTGTTTGAAGCTTATATAAAACATACTACATCCACCCACAGATATATCCAATCCAAACAATACATGTTCCAAGAATCCAAAATGACATTGTGTATATGAATGCTACATATATCACCATTCTTGGCCTGTAAAATTTGCAGGATGTGCGGAGGTGAATGTCATTACTCATTAGGCATCCACCATCATTAATTAAGTCTCGAAACAAAAATCATGAGTACATTTTTCAGATATTTTCTTCTTTCATCTTCATATCACTTGTTATAAAAAGTGTTATATCTCCCTTCCAAATCTCTTTCCAGCCAATTTAATGCAATATCACATCAAAAAAACACAATCTTATTGCCTTACAAGCCCATCTCAAAACACAATCTACTATTAATTAATTTTAAATTGATATTGATGAAATTTTAAATTTAAAACAATCTTAAATACAAAAAACTACATTTATTTTGTTAACATAAAATTAATAATAAATATAGTTATATAGTTATATTTTAATGTTAATAATCATATTTATATATCTCCTAAATCAAAATCAGAAATTTCATGTAACAGAATAAATAAGATAAACTGAAATTATTATTTTAATATTAGTTCAAATTCGAACAAAGATTAGCCGTAATGCTATGTAAAATAGCACCAAAATAGATCCAAATTTGGACTATTAGGCTACTATTCGAACAAAGATTAGCCCAAATGCTACATCAATTGTCTAGATGCTAGACTTTAAGGTACGCAAATTGCAATAGCATCCATGTAAATCTTTGTTTCTTTACATATATGATCAATATGAGCCTCCAACTAATGTTACTCTACTAAATGGGTATCATAACATCCAAAACTTGAGAAATTAAACTCAGATAAACATGCAATCCAGACAAGTCCAAGAAAGATTCAAATAACAAACTGCTACTGGTAGAAACAATGTCAAAACATAATAAGTTGTGAACCAGAATGACAACAAAATGAACACACTAAAGTAAAAGTAGATTGGATAATTTTTTGCATGGCTGCACTCCTCAATCTGTTTAACCCATAATATTAAATTAAACCCTAAATCCCCTGCTGTTTCTTTTTCCTCTGGCCTTCTCAAATTTCCTTCCCTTTGATCGGACATATGGCTTACTGTGACTGTGTGGAACACCAGGAGCTTTACCAAAGTGCTTAACTGCTTCACGAGAATTCTTAGGCCCTCTGAGAAGTACCTATAAAGCAAATAAGGAAAGTTAGCCTGATCCTAACTTCAATAACTGAAACCCAAGGATAGATTCTATACTCAACTCACAGGTATAATAAAGAGTTTAACTTACGGTATTCAGAAGAGGGAAAACATAAAAATGGTCAACAATCTTCATTTGAGGTATAGAAATAACCATTATGATTATTGTTTTGTTAGTTATATATATTTGGAGGACATTTGGTGTCCTTTATATACTGAACTGATTCGACTTCATTTATACTGGCACATAATTAAAAGATTCACCATAGCCAGAAAGATTTCATCAAAATTCAAAGCTAATGAAGTGCATTAAACAATAGAAGGACAGGAGCACATTTAGTAGAGGGCAACTAATACAGATCAATAAAAAATACAACAATATAATAAAAATACAAGTTGGGCACAGGAAAAATAAATTATACAAGCGCTCGATTACCACAGTATAATTAACTAGTCCACTCAGCAGACTACTTCACATAAATTTGCAACTCTGAAGACAACAGGTAAGGACTTGTAGTTACTAGGTTCTTTGGCACTATACCCTAATACTTGTTAGTCTCTTCAATATATATAATCTAACATTCCAAAAGATTACAAGTGCTATTGGCTGCCCATAAACAATTTCAAAAAATACAAATGCAACTTTGCTCTCAACAGTTTTTACTGGATCGTCACCAAAACTATTTCAGGTTCATTTTGGATTTATTTTGAATGCCAATTTTGGACTTCCATGTACAGATATTCCATGCAACAAAATGCTCCATGTGAATTCCATTCAAAATATTATTTTACAAGTCTAACATTTGCACCACCTACCTTATCATTACTTCATAGATTTCATTCGCATATTAATACATTATAGATTAAAGCTCATAATAGATATTAAGCAATAAATACAAACTTCAGGTACATACCGTGTTCTGCCCAAGTGGGGCCCTAAGAGCAAGCTGGTCAAAAGTCAAGCATTCGCCACCTGCCTTCTCAATTCTTGCCCTTGCAGTTTCCGTGAACCTCAAAGCTGTGACTTTCATGCAGGGAATTTCATGCACCCGAACATCATCAGTAATAGTACCAACAATAACAGCAATCTTGTCCTCCTATATACAATAATCAGAAATCATATTAGTATAATGGCATTTGCAGCCATTACTTCTACGCTAGATAAATTTAATTTAAGTTTGACTGTCAAACATCTTATCCGTCTCCCACAAAAACATTTATAGCTAAACCCTTCTTCATGAAAAGAACCCGACTATGTCATGGTAATATGTTAAAATCACATAGTTTTCAAATCTAAAGGAGTAAAATGATAAAAGAGCGCCTCAGTCTACTGCAACAGCATAACAATACAACATATATTAACACTAGCCAATCAAAAAGATGGAGCTGAATACTTGTTAAATACTTAACCCACCCAAAGATTATACGAACTTCTTCAGTCATCAATTAAATCATATTTTACAAACCACATACAACAAATACACAAGTATCAAAACAACATACAAATTCACTACATATCCTAAATAGATTTTACTATCAACACCAATTACAAACATACATTAAAATGCATAGAACATAATACGAGACACGAGAGACATAAAAATAGAGTAATACCTTTCCGGTCATGAACCGAATCAAACGGGACAAAGACATCGGAGGCTTATTAGTTTTGCTCATAAAAAGCCTCTTCAATATCACAGCATTGAACTTACTTCCAGTCCTCCTCACCAAAAATCGATAAAGCTGAACACAACAGTTTTCAACATTAAAATCTCAAAACTCCAAAAGACACACACAGATAACAATTAACACAATCATACACGTCATTTAACACAAATTAACAAAAATTAATAAATTAATTGATAAATAAAAGAAATAAATGAACCTTGACAATGAGCTTTAAGTAGATATCATCAGATCGAGGAGCAGTCCTCTTCGTCCTCTTGCTCTTACCTCCAGCAATCAAATCAATACCCTAATTTCACAATTAAATCAATTAATTAGTGAAAATTAAAACAATATTTGAATTGAATAGATACATGAGTGTTTGTGTGTATAGATAATTGATTGTTATGTATTGGTGAGTGAAAATACCATGGCGTCGACTTCTTGTTCTTCGTCTCAGTGGCGCCGCTGCTACTTGTGAAATGGGGGAGAGACAGGGGTTAGGGTTTTGTAGTTGAGCCTTTTATTTGGGGCTATTACGGGTTTGGTATGGACCCTAATATTGGTTTATGGGCCTGTCGGGTTTGGGAACTGAAGATCCGGATTGATGGGCTGACAAGAATCCTTATGGCTAATGAAGTAATTATGGGCTAGTCCAGTTTTGTCTATTGAATGTTCAAATTTCAAAAAAATGTTGTTTCTCTCGAAAAGAAATTCAAAAAAATTGTGATAACTCGCAACTAAATCATTGAGTTCGAGGAATGGTAACACAAAGTTAACGAAGTTAACAGGTTTTTTTACTTATATCATTAGAATATAACCTCTTCTCTGAATGAGAGTTTGTTTCTCTCTGCATGAGAGTTTGTTTTCTTGTTCACGTGACAAGTTCCTTATTCATTTGTTTTTTAGTCTTTCGTTCAGAGATCTTATACTTACAATCAATGGAGAATCAACAAGCCTCATTAAGCGATTTATATACAAGATTAACAATTGAGGATGAAGAAGAAGGAGGGGTGATCGTAGGACATGCTGAACTTGCACAAGCCAAAGAATCTTATGTTTTGATTGGGCGATTCCTTACGGAAAAGAATATCAATTTCAATGCAATGCAGAATGTTTTAGCATCAATATGGCGACCAAAAGAGGGTGTGGAAATCCACGATTTAGGGGAAATGCGTTATTCCTTTGTGTTCTATCACCCCCGGATGTACAGAAAGTTGTTGATAGAGGTCCATCGTCGTTTGAACAAGGAATGCTAGTCTACAAGCAGATAGCAGGGGACGAAGATCCAAAAATGGTACCATTGAATGAGGCTGATATATGGAAACAAGTCTATGATATTCCTAAAGGTTTTGTCTCGGAATCCATATTGCAGAGTATTGCCAATTCCATTGGATGCTTTGTGAAGTCTGATCCGGTGAATCTTAATGGATTATGGAAATTATACTATCGCATCAGGGTTCAAATAGATGTCAGGAAACCTCTTAAGAGGCGAATGAAAATCAAAAGGGAGGGTGGAGAATGGAGTTGGATCAATTTTAAATACGAAAGTCTTAGTACTTTTTGCTTCGTTTGTGGAAGACTTGGACACTCAGAGAGGGATTGTAATGTGGTGTATGCAAGCCCAGGCAAAGACCTTGAAAGGGCATATGACACGTGGTTACGGGCACCAAACAAGAATGCAAGAATTGGTACTGGCTCGAGATGGCTGAGAAATGGAGAAGGACGAAGTAACTGGGAAGAAACCGGGGGAAATTCAAAATCGCGGGCAGACGAAGGGGAGACCGAGAAGAATGCTGCAAAATTCAGGGAGGGTGGAAATTCTGTTGCTGAAAATCCGGAGGATAATGGGATGATCACGGTTATAGAGAGAAATCAGGAACCAAAAGATATTGGCGGGCAAAATTTAAATGAGATAAATATGAATGGAGGACTTAACGGGGGAGGAAATTACGTGATCGACCCAAAAAGACGTCGTAAAGAGAAAGATACATTATTAGAGGAAAATGGGCCAGTAATCATGCAAACAGATGGGCATGTTCAGTTAAACCAAAGTGGGGGTACAAATGTTTCAAAAAACTTGAATGTGGCGGGCTCTGGAAATCAGGCCCCGCCTAGGATTATGAGTCTGTTAGTGTGGAACTGTCGTGGCATGGGCAATCCACGAGCAGTTAGATTTCTCAAGGAAATCGTTCAAAAACATAGGCCCAGTTTAGTATTTTTATCAGAAACATTAGTCAAAAAGAATAAAATCGAAGCTCTATGTAAAACAATCCATTTTGCTGGTTCTTTTACTATTGATGCTCAAGGGCGTGGAGGAGGATTAGCGCTTCTGTGGAAAAATGCGGGAGCGGTAGAAATAAAAGGTAGTTGTAATCACTACATTGATTTTGAAGTTATGTGCGATCAGATTGGTAGATGGCGATATACAGGGTTTTACGGGTGTCCAGAAAGAGGGAGACGTCAGGAATCGTGGAATTTGATTCGTGATCTTGCTTCGAAATCGGTTCTTCCTTGGTGTATTTTAGGAGATTTTAATGATATGTTGTTTGAATTTGAGAAGGTGGGAGGGAGACCACATCCAAGACATCTGCTGGAAGGGTTTCATACAACGATGATAGAATGTGGGTTTGAAGATCTTGGTTTTTCTGGTTGTCAATATACATGGGAGAAGTCTCGGGGAACACCTAGTTGGATCCAAGAACGTCTAGATAGGGGTCTCGCCAGTCAGCAATAGAGACAGTTTTTTCCTAATGCAGAGGTTCAAGTACTTGAGATATCTACTTCGGATCATTTGCCTTTATTTCTTCATTTAAATATGCAAGTTTATGTGCCAAAAGCTCGAAGATTTAGGTTTGAGAATGTCTGGATTTGGGATGCTGAATGTCTGAATTTAGTCAAAAATAGCTGGTCTACGAATGAAGTCGAGAATATATTGGAGAAAATAAAATATTGTTGTTTGAAGCTGGATGAATGGGGGGCAGGCAAGGTGAAGGAGTTGAGTCAAAGGATTAAAAACTGCAGATGGGTCATGCGAAAGTTCAGGTCACGAAGAGATGTTTTGGGTGTGCAGAAGTATAACGAAGCCAGATGTGAGTTTTTAAACTTATTGGAACGTCATGAAGTGTACTGGAAGCAGAGATCAAAACAATTCTGGCTCCGGGAAGGAGACCAAAATACCCGGTTCTTCCATAAATTCGCATCAGGGAGGAGAAAGAATAACCAGATAGCTAGATTAAAAAATAAAGATGGGGATTGGGTTGACAATGTACAAGGGATTCAGGAGATTATCATCGATTACTTCTCTGAAATATTTAAATCCTCGAGGATAACAGGAGCCTTATCACCCAATGAAAAGGTGAATTGTGTCTCAGATGATCAAAACACGCATCTTATGGCACCTCTTTCGAATGACGAAGTGAAGGACGATGTTTTCTCTATGCATGCAGAGAAGGCACCAGGATACGATGGCTTGAATCCATGTTTTTATCAGGCCTACTGGAGTGTAGTCGAGAAGGATGTGGTGTATTTTTGCTAGTAGTTCCTTGCTACAGGAGAATTACAAATGGAGGTTAATCGTACTATAGTGTGTTTGATCCCGAAAGTTAAACAACCACGGCAGATGACTGAATTGCGTCCTATTTTCTTATGTAATGTCTTGTTCAGAATCTTGTCCAAAGTTCTAGCAAATCGGTTGAAAACATGCTTTCCAAGGTTGATATCAGCAAACCAGAGTGCGTTTATAGAGGGTCGTTTATTAACAGATAATGCTTTGATTGCCTTTGAAGTTAACCATTATATTAAACGTCGATCTCAAGGAACAAATGGGGTGGTCGGGTTGAAGATTGATGTCTCTAAGGCATATGACAGATTAGAGTGGAATTTTTATCGAAGGGATGCTGCAAAAGTTTGGTTTCCATGAGTTATGGATTCAGAGAATTATGGTGTGTATAAAGACTGTCTTTTATAGTTTTATACAACAAGGGACAATGTTCGGAGAAGTCAGACCCCAACGGGGAATTAGGCAAGGGGGCCCTATATCCCCATACCTCTATATCCTGTGTGCTGAGGGGCTTAGTTCCATTATTAAATGAAATGAAGATGTGGGTTTACTTCATGGTTGTAGGATTGCAAGAGGTGCATCGGTCGTGTCTCACTTATTATTTGCGGATGACTGTTATTTTTTCTTTAAAGTAGACGAGTTAGAGGCAAGGGTGATGAAGAGGATTTTAGAGATGTACGAAACATTATCTGGGAAAGCTATTAACTTTAATAAGTCTACGATCACCTTTAGTCCAAACACGGTTGCAGAAACTCGTGAGGCAATTTGTGGTATTATGGAAGTTCGAGAGAGTACGACACCGGGAAAGTATTTAGGATTACCGATGGTAGTAGGGCGAAGAAAGTGCGAGGTGTTTAACACTTTAACTGATCGAGTGCGTCAGAAACTGCAAAACTGGCAAAATACAGCAATCTCCAAGGCTGGCAAGTGTACACTGCTGAAAACTACAGCACAGTCCATGCCTAATTTTTGGATGAACTTACTGCTCATTCCAGGTGAAGTGTGTACTGTGATCCAGCGCCAAATGAATAGATACTGGTGGGGTAATGGAAATAACAGTAAAGGAGTACGTTGGATGGCGTGGGATAGGCTTTGTACTGTTAAGGAAGCGGGAGGACTGGGGAATTCATTGGTTACCTTGCACTGATAATGGATACCTTACAACAATTATGCATCCTGAGTTAGTAAACATAAAGGTCTGTGATTTGATGGATATTCAGGAGAGGAAGTGGGATGATGCGATACTCAATGATCTTTTTAATGATAGGGATGTTCAGTTGATACAAAATATTCCTCTGTCTTCGAGAGACACAAAGGATACATGGATGTGGATGTTTGATGGAAATGGGGAGGTTACTGTTAGAAGCTGTTACCGGCAATTGGTTGAAGAATGCAACACACCAGATGCAGCCTTCTAGAAGAAACTACGGA
Source organism: Heracleum sosnowskyi (assembly GCA_030848705.1). Lineage (NCBI taxonomy): Eukaryota > Viridiplantae > Streptophyta > Magnoliopsida > Apiales > Apiaceae > Heracleum > Heracleum sosnowskyi. The sequence goes on from CM061239.1 coordinate 108,144,432, forward strand.
GTTTAGAGTTACCTGGGAAGATTCATTTTTTCTTATGGAGGACATGTAGGTTCTGCTTACCAACTAACACAGCATTGATCGAGAAAAGAGTGATTGTAGACATTACATGCTCTTGGTGTCGAGTAGATAATGAAACTACAAAGCGTATTCTTTTCGAGTGTCAATTTGCAAAGGAGGTGTGGGAATCCTCAAGTATGGCACAGTGGACTCAAACCTTACTAGGAGAGACGATTATGGATCATTTCAAAAGGTTGTTAAATAGTGGCTCAAAGGAACAGTGTGTTTTGCTAGCACTTGAATGTTGGAGTCTCTGGAATCGTCGTAACATTTGGGTGTGGAATCGTATTGCAGTGTATGTTTTCGGGACAACAAGTGCAGCAATGAATTTACTGGTGAGCTGGAAGACGTCTCAGTTAGAGCATATCAGACGTATCTCAACAACAGTGAGGTCGGGTATTCAGAGATGGCAGGTACCACAACGACACTGGGTGAAGATCAATATTGATGCAGCTACTTTCATGGATTTGAGAACTATAGGGATTGGTGGAGTAATCCGAGATGAAAGGGGGAGTTTTTTTAGGGGCAATGTGCAAGCAGAAGGGAGGGTTGTGGTCACCTCGAGAGGCTGAAGCTTTCAGTCTCAGAGAGGTTCTTTCTTGGATACTATGGGTTCACACGATGCGTATTCGAAACAGACTCAAAGCTGTTGGCAGATGCATATAATGGTAGTCCAGGCCGCTCATATTTTCATTCTATTGTTAGTGATTGTGTTGAGTTGTTAAAGCACTTTGAAGATGTGCTAGTGCGTTTTGTACCTAGGTCTGCGAATGAAGTCGCTCATTTGTTAGCTAGATTGTCTCGTTCTATGTCAGACTTACAAGAGTGGGATAGAGTTGCTCCCAGCTTCTTATCAAATGTACTTTCAAATGATTCGATTTAATGCAAGTACAATTATTTCAAAAAAAAAAAATCACTGAGTTCGAATGTCACAAGATAGCTTAGCGATAATAAAAATTTATCTTTTGTCTTTCACATATTTTGAATTTTATTTTTGCTGATTTCAAAATTTATATAACAACTAGTTTTTAAAATTTTTGGTCATTTTTCATAACCTATAAACAAAACTTTTTGTTGATATTCTTGATCATTTATATTGTTTATAACTGTGTGCAATAATTTTCGTGGGGAGGAAAGCATTATAAAATAATTTGACAAATCATGTAACTATTTTTAAAAAAAAATGTAGTAATAATAATAATAATAACTAGCTTAAAACGCATGCGATGCACGGATTGTTATTAATAATAATTATTTTTATTATTTATGTTTTAATATTCTATTAATTTGCATTTGCTAAAAAAATAATTAAGCGTGTTAAATTTTTTTAAATAATTAAAAGTATTAAAATAGATTTTTAAAAAAATTAATAACTGTTTACCCGTGATATTTTTGAAAAAGGTGAGGTCTTAGTAACGAAAAATAGAAAAATAAACATGTTTTAGCTAAAAAGGTAAGTACCCGTAATTAAAAGTATTTAAATAGGTTTCAAAATAAATAAAGATTTGTCCTGGATATTTTTAGAAAATGAGGGATTTTAGTAAGGAAAAATAGAAAGAGTGACATGTTTTAGTTGAAAATGTAATTGCCCGTGATTTGTTTTTTTTTTTAAAAGATGATTTTGTTAGAAAAAATAGAAAAGGTAACTATTGTTAATTTTATTATTTATTTTATTATTTTTTATTAATTACATTTATTAAAAAAATAAAGTAGGCGTGTTAAACATTTTTAAATAATTAAAAGTATTAAAATGGATTTTAAAATGAATAAGTAACGGTTTTCCCGTGATATTTTGGAAAAAGAAGGGTTTTAGTAAGAAAAATAAAAAGTAACATGTTTTCGTTGAATTTTAAAATATAAAAGTAACGATTTGTCCGTGATATTTTTGAAAAAAATAGGGGTTTTAGTAAGAAAAATAGAAAAAGTGACATGTTTTAGTTTAAAAAGGTAATTGTCAATTAAAAGTATTAAAATAAATTTTAAAGTAAATAAGTAAGGGTTTGTCCGTGATATATTTGGAAAAGAAGGGATTTTAGTAAGGAAGATAGAAAATATAACATGTTTTAGCTAAAAAGGTAATTGCCCGTGATTTTTCTAGAAAAAGAGGGGAAAGGTAATTGCTAATTAAAATTATTAAAATAGGTTTTAAAATAAATAAGTAAGGGTTTGCTCGTGATATATTTGAAGTTGTGTTTGAGCCAACAAACGAAGAGCATGAACCATATTATCCTGAACCGATTGAACATCCAATTATTGATGATATTATGGAAGAAGCTGGTGAAGCAAACCCTCTATCTGAAGAACAAGAAGATGCCTTGGAAAGGTTGAAAGATGAAAAAGCCGAGAGAGAAGCAAGGCAGGCTGAGAAAGAGAAGCACCGTGCAGTTCAAAGATCTGAAAAGCTAAAGAGGTTTAAAATGTATGATGAATTAAGGAAGAAGAAGATGTTAGATTTGGCACAAAAACAAGGAAATGACTGGGAGATGGCTTATAAGACATTTTGTGGAGTTGAAGACGGATTGGAAGTCAACGACAACACTGATGTGGAAGTGATCATTCGGGACATAAGAAGTGCAAATCCAGACACTCAAACCTATTTCACAGCATTGAGACAATCAATAATCTACCTGAAAGCTGGAGTCAAAGCAAGTGGTGCCTGGAACATAATCATCGGTTTCATCAACAAAGGTACATTTATGATCTCCATTAAATTCTTTGAACAGAGATCATATACAGATCTGCAGGTGATACTCATCAAGATCCAAAGAAGCACAAAGCTAAATGAACTGCTCTGTGAGCATGTTAAGGAAATCTTGATGAAGGTCAGTCCAAAAGTAAGTGATGACCCTCATATGGTAAGGTTTATGAAGAACGACGTCTTCAAAATCTGCTACCTGGATGCGGTAAAACTGAAGGATTATCCAAATAATTATCTGATATCAGTTGAAAAGGACTTGAGATCTACTGGATTCAGCACACCGGAAAAGACAAGAGTTGCAGACACTCTAAGGAACTATCTGATGGAAAATATGCCATTCTATAGGAAGAGAGTTGAACGAGGATTGGAAGTGCATCCCAAACTACCAATCATGCCAAAGCATAATCAGAAAGATGTCAGTATTGCATGGGTTTGGGCTGGTGTTGGTCAGGAGGTAGAATACATTGGAAGACATATCATTGGAGCTATCCTAAAACCTTGTGAACCACTGCACTATCAAACGGTGATTGATCATCAAGCAGCAAATTCAGATCATGTGGCTGAAGAAGGTGAAATCCTTGTGGACTGAAGAAGAAGCAAAGAACTATCTGCTCAGGCTAGAGGAGCATTATCAATTGTTAAACTTTTTATTGTTCTTTGTAATTTAGATATCTGGAATTGTAAATATTTAATCCAGAATGCATTTAATATTATCATCTGTTGTACTTCCATTAGTTTCGTGTTTCCGTTGTTTAGTTGAGTTATCCTCTAGGTATTTTCTTGTCGAACTATAACAATCAAATAGGGGGAGATTGTAAAGCATAATGTAACATAATATGTAACGGAGGTAACTATAACTCAACACATGAACAAGACAGACAATAATATTAGCTGAAGCACAGGAATCCATAAGAACAGAAGACATGGTAACTCAAGAAATCAAAATATGATATGTATTCTTGAAGTCCGTAAATAGGTCACGGAAATCAAGACTACAGAAGTGTTTGTATGATGCAAAGTTAGTACCAAAGGATTTCAGTGATTTTATATTGAAGCAACCAATACGGCATATGATTTGTCAATTGTATTGTATTGAAGACATAGAGGTTTTGATCAGTGTTAGTCATCTGTGAACTAGACCAGTTACACTAGGTGTCAGCACAATTGAAGAAAATCAACATATTTTATCGTCTTGGAAGAAATTGATTTAAGTCAGACTCGATACATCCTGGAAGTTAAAAGAAAGATTGATAAGGTATGTTAAGGTTAAATTGAAGTGCAATATCTTTACTGCAAAGAGAAAGAATCCTCAAGGATCAAACTGCAATTAAGGGAGTTCGATAGTTTTCCTTTTTGGAAACTAGGGGTGAGAAAAAAAAACCGAAAAACCGAAACAGAGCCGAAAAATCGAAAAACCAAACCGAAAAAAACCGTAACCGAGAAAACCGTAAAAAAACTGAACCGATATAACGGTTCAGTTTCGGTTTCGGCCCTCTAACCGAACCGAAAAACCGAACCGCCAATATAATATGTTTAAATTTTAAATATAATAAATATATGATAACATTTTTTATATGTAATAGTACAATAGGTGACCCAGTAAATCACTGACCCTAATCTTTCTCATTTCTATTATCTTAGTCTTACAACGCCTCTTTATACTTTCTCTCCTTTTTCTTTAAATCAAGAGTCGAGACTTTTGTTAGGATTTATGGGTGATAGCTATGAGACAACTTAACTAGATATTTTATGTACTTAATTTTATTAAGTATGAACATACTGTCACAGCCAGAGTATGTCTATGTAACCGTTTTTGTTTGCTGCAAATACGATTCTAGTACATCTTGGTAGAAGTTCATTTATTTGTTCAAGCCTCAAGAAGTGCTCAAGATGGACAACAAGAATAAATATTACTGTCACAACATTGACAGTAAGGTTACTTGAAGACAGCATGTTGCAAGTCACGACAATCCATTCACTCTGACAGCAACATTGGCGGAAGCCCTCGGACAACAACTTTACCTTAGCCTGACAACAAGCTTGGAAATCCTGACAGCACCTTCTGCGGAGATTTCCTATTGTCACCAAAAGCGCATTCCTGTGACAGCAAGCTTAGCCATCAGGATACTGTCATGAAGGGATAACATTTGTATTGGGGATCTACCCATTCAAACTTGTGACAGTTTGGATGTTCAAGAAACAGGCGTGTTGCAGTATCCCAACACTGCAACGGGTCTGCAAGACTACGACCGAAGCTTGAAAGATCACATGACAAAGCTCACCAATTCCAGAGTATGACAAATCTACATCTACTGAATTGTGTTAGCTTAATATAGAATGGTTCTAGATTGATTTGTTTTGTACTGATAAGCTGTTCGTATAGCAATTTAGGAAAGATTCACGGGTAGGCAATTTGTAAGAAGCTGCCACTTGAAAATGATAGCAACTTCACTAGACCCGTGTTGATAGTGACAGGATTAGTCTACTAAGACTATCTCTCAATCCATTCTTTGTAACTATCACACTCGAGAAACTGAAGCTCAAGAAAACGAACATTTTCTTGAGGTTGTAGCAACCCATTGCAAAATAAATAAAACATTTATTTTGTGAGAAATACTCGTGTGTCTACTTGTGTTTGTATTCGATAAACTGATAAACGTTAATCTTAGTTTTTGTTGTTGAAACGTAGATTGAGATTTATCAGTATTGCATTCAACCCCCCCCCCCCATTCTGCAATAGTCAAGGACCAACAACTTTCGATCACTTTCAAGTTTCAGTACATCTTTAAATCAAACATCACTTTCTCCTGGGTAAGTAATTGCATCTTTAAATTAATACCACTTTCTCTTTTAGATGATTTAGAAACTAGGTAAGTAATCAATTTTTTTGTATTTCAGATGGACAACCAAGTTACTCCTCTTAAGGATGCTACTGAACAAGCTATCCCATCGACTAAAGCTGCTAAACGACCTCAAACTACTTCCAAGGATGCTACTAAACAAGCTATCCCATTGACTAAAGCCGTTAAACGACCTCAAACTACTGAACAAGCTACTAAACAAGTGGTAAACAATCCAGAATCTAATAACAATAGGAAATCTTGGGTATGGAATCATTTTAAGTATGTGGAGAATATGACTGAAACAAATTGTCCATATTGTAAGAAATTAATTAAGTGTCATGTCAAAAAAAATGGGACAAGTGCTTTGGGGAATCATTTAAAAAATACCTGTACGACATCTCATGTCTACAAGGGGAAAATTGTTAAAAAAACAGAAGACCTTGGAATTTTTTTCAGCTTGTAAGTCTGAAGGTGAGAATGTTTTGGAGATTCATGATTTTAGTCAAGATAGATGTCGAAGATCATTAGCTAAGATGGTTATAAAAGATAATAGGCCATTTAGTATAGTTGAAGATGAGGGGTTTATCGAATTTGTATGGGATTTAAATCCTAGATTTAAACTTCCTACGCGATGGACTATTGCTCGAGATTTTCTCAAAGTCTATGCAGATGAAGCAAAAGTAGTGAAAAATATGTTGAAGGGTCAACGTGTCTCTCTTACCACAGACACATGGACTTCTGTCCAGAATATCAACTATATGTGCCTCACGGCACATTGGGTGGATGAAAACTGGAAACTAGTAAAAAAAATTCTGAACTTTTGTCAAATCTCGAATCACAAAGGGGAAATGATTGGAAAATTAGTTTACGCTTGTTTAGTAAAGTGGGGAATTGATAAAGTATTCACGATTATAGCTGACAATGCGTCTTCTAATGATGGTGCTATAAGATATTTGAAAAAACAACTTAAGGGACCTGATGTTATTTTAGATTGTGTTTACATGCATTTAAGGTGTTGTGCACATGTTATTAACCTTGTTGTTAAAGATGGATTAGATGACCAGCACGATTCTATAGTAAGAATTCGTAAAGATGTCAGGTTTGTTCGATCTTCACCATCTCGACTTCTGAAATTTGAAGAATGTGTTGAGAAAGAAAAAATTAAATGTGATAAAAAAGTTTGCCTCGATGTAGAGACCAGGTGGAATTCCACGTATCTGATGTTAGAGACCGCGATTAAGTATGGAAATACATTTCATAGGCTTCAAGAAGATGATAATTCTTATGTAGATTACTTCTTTGGCGGTGACGAAGAAGATGTCTCTACTAACACCAGAAAGAGGAAGAGAAAGGATCGGGTGGTTGGGCCTCCGGGAATGGATGATTGGGAAAATGCAAGATACTTTCTTGAATTTTTAAAGGTATTTTATAAAGTGACAGTGAAAATTTCTGGTTGTAAATATTTGACTTCAAATCTGTTTTTCAATGAGCTTGTCAAAATGCATGTTAACATTGGTAAAATGTGCTCAAGTAGAGATCCTAAATGTTGGTCCTTGACTATTGCAGAAGGGGGGGGGGGGGGTTGAATGCAATAGTGATAAAACTCAATCTACGTTTCAACAACAAAAACTAAGATTAAAGTTTATCACTTAATCGATTGCAAACAAAAGTAGACACACAAACAATTCTCACAAAATAAATGTTTTATTTATTTTGCAATGGGTTGCTACAACCTCAAGAAAATGTATGTTTTTTTGAGCTTCGGTTTCTCGAGTGATTGATCTCACGTTGTTACAAAGAATGGAATGATAGATAGTTTTTGTAAAAACTAAACCTATCACTATCAACACGGGTCTAGTGAAGCTGCTGTCATTTTCAAGTGACAGCTTCTTACAATTTTCCTACCTGTGAATCTTTCCTAAATTGCTATACAAACAACTTATCAATACATTACAAAGCAATCTAGAAACTTTCCATATCAAGCTAACACAATTCAGTGATCTCTTCGAGCTTCGGTCGTAGTCTTGCAGACCTGTTGCAGTGTTGGGATACTGCAACATGCCTGTTTCTTGAACATCTTAACTGTCACATGTTTGACTGGGTTGATCCCCAATACAAATGATATCCCTTCATGACAGTATCCTGATGGTTAAGCTTGCTGTCACAGGAGTGTGCTTTTGGTGACAGTAAGAAATCCCCGCAGAAGGTGTTGTAAGGATTTCCAAGCTTGCTGTCAGGTTAAGATAAAGTTGCTGTCAGAGGGCTTCCGCCAATGTTGCTGTCAGAGTGAGTGTACTGTCGTGACTTGCAACATGCTGTCTTCAAGTAACCCTACTGTCAATGCTGTGACAGTAGTATTTATTCTTGCTGTCCATCTTGAGCACTTCTTGAGGCTTGAACAAACTAATGAACTTCTACCAAGATGTACTAGAATCTTATTCAAAGCAAACAAAAACGGTTACATAGACATACTCTGGATGTGACAGTATGTTCATACTTAATAAAATTAAGTATATGAAATATCTAATTAAGTTTTCTCATAGCTATCACCCATAAATCCTAACAATCTCCCCCAATTTGTTTTTATGGAAAATAACAACAAATTTACAATTAGTACATGCTGACAACTTAACTAACCAAGATCATAGTTGATAAAGAATTTTTACTTAGCTCCAGATTTCTTCTTCTGTCTTGCTTCATCCTCTCTGTTGAGACCTTCTTTCAGAATCTCCTTGAGTCCTTCCACCATTGCTATCTTATTAGGAGAAATGGCATCATCTTCAATTTCATCAATGTACTTCTGGACTGCTTTGGAGAGACATACTCTTGCATCCTGAAGGTCTACCCATAGTTCTTGACCAAATGCATAAGTTCTGAACTTTAATGCACCATTGACAAGCTTAAATCTTCTTCCAGGTTATGCATTTAGGGTTTTCCTTCTAGATTTATCCAGCTTTGAGTCTTCACCCTTTCTGTTACTCAGAATTTTCTCAATCTCAAAACAGCATACCTGTTCTAATGAGTGAGTTGATCCAATCACCAAATATAGTAGATCTTTCAAGGCACTTGTCTTTAGCTTATGAAAGCTTCTAACAGGAATTTCTTCATTTATGAACTTGATCTTTAGTGGACTTTCTACTACACAAGGTTGGTAATTGGGTGCTTCACTCTCCACTCTGTTGGCTTCTTTGCATTTATTCAGTAGTGGAGCTTCCATGTCCTCAGTGGCATCCTTTTCTGCAGGGTTTGAGGAACCTTCCTGACTTGGTTGGGTTTGCACTTCTTCTTCAGGAGCTTCATCACCATAATCAACTAACTCTTCATCAGAATACTCCAGCAAGTGAGCAATGTCAGAATCATCATAGAGTGACCATTCTCCAAACTTCTGATAGAATTCCATATCCCTTTCAGCTTTGTAGGCTAGAATGTGGTTCATGACATGCTCAGGGACATTTCCATAGCCTTGCATTAGATCAACCATTCATACCAGGTAAAAATAATCAATCCTATTTGCTTATGTCCTCCTTGTGAATGAGAGAGTTGTTGATACATCATGTGAGGTTACCTTCATGGTGAAGTCCTTTTCAACTTTTATAAACTGAGATGAGTCAAGCCAAAGAGTGTATTCAGATGCTTCTTTGTTGTTGTCCAACTTCACCTCAACACTCTTGATTTCCATAGACTTCTTTTCCAACAGATCTAAAGAACTGTAGAGTTTTGACTGAATGGGCTTTCTCAGTTTTCTGCCAAGTCCAGTGGCTTTCTCCTTTCTTCATTGATTTTTATGCATACACTGATGATTTTCTCCTTAAGTAAAGTTGAGCAGTTACTCAGCCTTCTGCTTGGTTCCTTCATAGCTCCCTCAACTATCTTGTAGAAGTCCTCATCATGATTCTTCAAAGTACTTTCCCTGTAGTTCACCATTATGGCATTTGCATCTTCTTGACTGAACTCTGTTCCTTCACTCCAGGTGTTTCCTGACAAGGTGTATTCAGGCATCTTGTTTTTCCCTTTGCCCAACTTATTTTGCTCCTCCTTTTCTCTCCATTGCCTTTCAAGAGCACTCTCCTTTGGAATTGGAGTTGGCTCTCTAATTGTTACAGGAGGTAAGATTGGGTTCTTGAAAGGAACATCCATTTGCATTGTTTCCAGGGTTTCTTTGGACATTATAACTTTTTCTCCAGCCATCTCAAACTCAAAGAGATTTCCAGCTTCTTGCATTTGCTCCCCCTGACTTCCTGATCCTTCTTTAGATCCCCTTTTCTTCTTTGCAGACTGTGATCTTCCTTTAGCTGCAGGCTCCTCCTCACTCCTTGAAGTCTTCTTTGAGACAGGCTCCTCCTGAGCAACATCCTGCTTGGAGACTCTTCCTGGTACAGATCTTTCCCTTCCTGATTCTGCCCTTGGTGATTCTGATCTTGCCATTTTCTCCCCCTTAGGTAAGTTGGCAGCATCAAGACTAACAGTAAGAACCTGAATAGCTTCCTGAATTGTGGAGAATCCAGAGGCCACCATGGTAGACAGGCTGTCAAGTTTGGATTCCATGGATAGGCATCTGTTCTCTAGAGCTTTCAACCTGAAGGATGTAGAGGAGCCACCTGATCTTAACCTTCTTGGAGGTGAAGGAAAAGACTGGGGCTTGGAGGCTGTGGGGGGTCTCACACTCTAAGTGTTTTTCTGAGTGATCTCATCACTCCTCACAGAAGAACTCTCATGGCCTAATGCCTGGATATGTGGGGCTCCCTCAAGTTCACTCTGGACATGCTCAAGTCCCTCACCTTTTGCCAGCTCATTTGGCTGCCTCTCATTTTTATGCTCACCTCTCTTTTCTTTTATCTCTCTTTTCTTTTGCACACCCTCACTCATCCTGGATGCATGTGTATGAGCAGTACTGTCATGCAAAGAAATATATGGTTGAGAATGTACCTTTAAGAACTGAGATAGTGGCACATCATCATCAGAGACATCCTCAATAGATACAACATCAAAGTCAGGCTGGATAGAGGTGACAGGAGCTTTTCCAGGAATGTTGCTGTCAGTAGGAATATTGACAGTAGGTTCCACTGCAACATGGATAACAGGTTTGGTCTTGACAGCAGCTGAGTCCGTGACAACAGGGTCACCCATGACAGCAACATCCAAAGTGTCCTTGACAGCAACTTGGGCTGTGACAACATCTTCCCTAAGGTAAGATGCTCCTTGGAGATTGAACAAAGTACTGGCTATTTCATTTTCTAGCAGAATTGTACTTTGCTCTTTCTCAGTGTTTGAAGGAGTGGTGTCCATCTCACTTTGAGAAATGGGTTCTTGTGGACCACTTGATGGGGGCTCATCCATGATTGGAGATGGATGATCAAAACCTGAAGGGTTGGGACTGTCCCCCTCTCTAGGTTATGGAGAAGAAACAAATGAATGTGTAGGGAAGGAAGAAGGTGAAAGTGGAGAAGTGAATAGTGGCTGCTTCTCAGATGTGACTTGAGAAGCATCAATAGGGGAACTGAAATCCTCACAGTGTCCTGACTCCATGTGTATTTCTACAAGTGGAGGCTCCTCATGAGTTGGAACATGAGGTTGTGCAGACTCTTTACAGGGTGCCTTGGGAGACAGGCCAATTTCAATAGATGGTCCCTGTTGAGAGGGCACATCTAGAGAAGAGTTTATTTCCCTATTTTCCTCTACAGTCTTTTGGGAGACTACAGGGTGGCTGACAGTGGTTTTGGTCCTTTTAGCTCTCTTCTTCTTAGGCTCAGGAGGAACCACTATGGGTTCTGGTTGACTACCTTCCTTATTTGTTGCACCAGGTGCAGGAACTCCCTCTTGACTCTCAGCACTACCACCAACACCAGTTTCTAGGGGTCTTTTTCTAGTTTCTTGTAAGGCTTGTCTCTGTACTTTGGGAAGTCCAGAGAACCTAGGCTGAGTGTATGGGGCAGAATGTGGGTTGACTGAATTTGGGTCTAATTTAGTCTCATTCTCAATAGTGAAGGTATCAAAACCAGGAGGTAATGGAAAATCAAGGTCAGACACTTGATCAACCATGTGCTTAGTGAAACATAGTGGAATATGTGCATTCAAATTCTGTGAGGTGAGAGTTGTGTGAGTGTTTCTTTTCAGTACTGGGCACACCTCCAAACGAGGGGCATTCTCATCAAAGTCACATAAAGAATTGATGCACAACATTAGAAAGCGAGGATAGATGTTTACCTTCTTACCTATGGCAGCCTTGAAGTGTGCCATGAGCAGCATTCCAACATCCACTTTGTACTCATGAACAAGAGAATGAGTGAGCTTCTTGATGTAGGTGGGAATACCATTCCAGCATGTGGTCTTGGTAGAGAACACTTTCACCATAGCATCAAACACCATGCTCCACTCCTTGCGGAGATATTTCCTGTCCATTTCACCAGAAGGGTACCATTTTGTTGTTCCCTCTTCAAGAATTGGTCCAGAATATCCAATTTTCAAGAAGAGCTTCTTCAGGGTTTCATCACTAGCAAGCTCATAGTAAGACTTTCCTTGTTCCAGCACGATTCCTAGAGCTGCATTGATGCCCTGAGCGTTGAGAGAGTAGCTATGCTCCTTGATTTTGAATTGAATGGAGGAGATATATGTCACCATCTTCGTGAGCAATAGTTGTCGCCCAAAAACTTTCAATCCTGTCTAGGTCAATAACAAGAGTAGAGGTAATTACATACCCAAGATAGGACTTATTCATGAAGTAAACAAGCCCTTTGAATCCCTCACCAACACCACTTGGTGAGTAGATGCCAGCAAAGTTGGTTTACGAAATTGATTGTTTGGGGGCCATCTTTGCTTTGTGAGAGAGAAGAGAGAGAGTAGAAGACGAAATGCTTGGAGAGAAGAGAAAGAAGAGTGTTGTGTTTGCTTTTGAGAACAGTTGTATGTTTGATGAATTTAGAGGGAAGTTCAAGCGTTTAACTGACAAAGTGGAAAAGTGAAATCGTGTCTTTACCCAATTAACAGTCACGTGGGTTACTGGTTGATTTCTTTCTCCTTGTGGAGGAAGTGTGTCCAATTTTAACGGTCCACTACTTTGACAGTAACCTGTGCGCTTACAACAACCATGTCAGTAACTTTGGTGTGATGATAGCATGTTTTGCGTGAGAGAAACATTCCGCGCAAAACTTACTGTCATCGTTAAGTTCTCATATGACAGTATCTTTTACAAGTCATGACAGCAGGTTGTTTATTGCTGTCGAGAAGCCTACTGTCAGAAAGCTGTGACAACTACTTTTCTTGATGACAGCAACCCTTGCGGGGAAAACAACACTGTCAAGACTCAGTATAGAAACCGTTATGAATGAAAACTTAACTGAAGAGACACCAGTTAAACAAATGCAATATTTATTACTGATTCATCATTCATACAAAACATTATTCGACCAGATAAGCAATTAAACAACACACATAGGAATCAAATAGATACTGCAGAAAGAGAAATTTTATTGATTTTAATGAAATGAAGAAAGGGAAAATACTACAATTGGTGAGATTAACTAATCAGTACAATCTTTCTTAACCAATTCTAGGACTTCTTCCCTAACTTTCTCTTCTGTGGTTCCTTCTTCCTTGAGGAGAGTTTGAAACTCCTTTTCCTCTTCTTGCACCTTGGCCTCCTCTGCGGCCTTGGCTGCAAGTGCTTTTTCCTCTTCCTCATCAAGAGCATCCCAGAGCATGTCAAACATTGATTCTACCTCTTCATTGTAGGGTTCACTACCACAAGGCTTAGGCCTGTACTCAATCCCTACTTTGTTTTCCATTTTACCCTTTTTCTAAATGATTCACTAATATGGCCTAAGATTCATTTTATAGGCATACTAGGTTAAGAGGGAATGTAAATGGTCAACAGTTTGGAATACCCATACAACTACCACATATTGCAATTAAGTGATGTCTACCACTAATACAACAATCAAAGCAAAACTGACCAATTAAGAAAAACCCTTGACCAATTTCAAATTTAACAACCATGTAAGTTAGTGTCACTCAAAAATCAACTTTCAAGTAAGAGACTAGCACAAGAATCAATTTAAGCAAAGTCAAAGTGAGCGTGCTGTCTCAAACAGATAGAGACTCAGGTTGACAGTAACTTTCTCATGACAACAACTTGTTGAGGTTACTGTCACAAGCTTCAAAAAAATTTAGAATGGAAAAACTAGTAAGTTAACATACCAGATTTAACATTCCCAGTTCACTTACCAACCTGTTAAAGGTTGCTTCATCCAGTGGTTTAGTGAAGATATCTGCAAGTTGCTTTTCTGTAGGGACATAGATCAACTTCACAGTTCCTCTTTCAACATGCTCTCTAATGAAATGATATCTAATATCAATGTGCTTTGTTCTAGAGTGTTGAACCGGATTGTATGAGATGGCTATGACACTGGTGTTATCACAGAAGATGGGAATTTTACTCAACACTAGACCATAATCCAACAGTTGATTCTTCATCCATAGAATTTGTGCACAGCAACTTCCAGCAGCAATATATTCAGCTTCTGCTGTAGAAGTAGAGACTGAATGTTGCTTCTTGATAAACCATGACACCAATCTTCCACCAAGAAATTGACAGATTCCTGTAGTGCTTTTTCTGTCAATTCTACATCCAGCATAATATGAATCAGAATACCCCACTAACTCAAATCCAGTAATTTTAGGATACCAAAGGCCTAAATTTGGAGTGCCTTTAAGATATCTAAAAATTCTTTTGATAGCAATTAAGTGTGACTCCTTTGGATCAGCCTGAAACCTTGCACAGAGACATATAGCAAACATTATGTCAGGTCTTCTAGCAGTTAGGTAAAGAAGTAATCCAACCATGCCTCTGTAAACACTGGAGTCCACTTTCTTCCCTTTGGAGTCTAGATCCAGACTAGTAGAAGTGGAGATGGGAGTTTTGGCAGGTGATGAATCTTCTAGGTTGAACTTCTTGAGAAGCTCCTTGATATATTTTGATTGACAAATGAAGATTCCATCGACCTTTTGAAGAACTTGTAAGCCAAGGAAGAATGACAGTTCTCCCATCATGCTCATCTCATATTTGTTTCTCATAAGAGATGAAAACTTTTCACACAGCTTCTCATTTGATGAACCAAAGATGATATCATCAACATAGATTTGAACCAGAATGATGTCTTTGCCATGATGTTTGTAGAATAGAGTCTTATCTACTACACCTCTTGTAAATTGATTTTCCAATAGAAAGGCTGAGAGGGTATCATACCATGCTCTAGGAACTTGTTTCAACCCATAAAGTGCCTTGAACAGCTTGTACACAAAATCATACATCTCAGCATCTTCAAAGCCAGGTGGCTGTTCAACATACACTTCTTCCTCCAACTCTCCATTTAGAAAAACACTTTTGACATCCATTTTGAACACCTTGAAATTGCAGTGTGCAGCAAAGGCTAAGAAAATCCTGATAGCTTCAAGTCTGGAAACAGGTGCAAATGTCTCATCATAATCTATCCCTTCCTGTTGACAGTAACCTTTAGCTACTAGTCTTGCCTTGTTTCTTGTCACATTTCCATTTTCATCCAGTTTGTTTCTGAAGACCCACTTTGTCTCAATAACTGACTTTCCCTTTGGTCTTGGAACCAGCTTCCACACATTGTTTCTTTCAAACTGGTTGAGTTCCTCTTGCATAGCAATCACCCAATCAGAATCCAACAATGCTTCATCAATTGCTTTAGGCTCCACTTGAGATAGAAAATAGGAAAACATGCTGTCAGCAGAAACATTGTTCCTGGTTCTCACCCCAGAAGAAGGATCTCCAATAATTAAGTCATTTGTGTGATCCTTGTTCCACTTTGTAGTTCTGGGCAAGCTTCTTGTTTTTTCTGAGGCAGCAACCTCAGTTAGAGGGACTGATTCTTCACCAGGACAATTATCCCCACCATTTTCTTCAATATCTCCAAAGTCACCATCATTTTGAGTATTTCCTGAAATAGTCTGTGACTGAGCTGGAGTTTGATTTGTATTACTTTCAATGACAGCATCTTTTTCAGTTTCCACAGTTTGAGTAAATGAAGGTTCTTCATCAACAAATTCTTCTTCTTTCAGGTAGCCTTGATTCTCAAACCTAAGAATCTGCATTTGACCTTCCTCATGCAGTCCAGGAAACTTGGTTTCATCAAATGTGACATTCACACTTTCATCTATGACTCTATGTTCCAGAAGATAGACTATGTAGGCAGTACTTTCTAAAGCATACCCCATGAAAATTCCTTCATAAGCTTTGGTGTCAAACTTCCCTTTCTTTTCATGGTTATCTTTCATCATGAAACATTTGCTTCCAAACACATGAAAGTACTTGACAGTAGGTTTCTTTCCATTGAGCAGATAGTAAGGAGTGTTCCCATGAGTCTTGTTGATCAAGGTTCTGTTCTGAGTGTAGCAAGCTGTGTTGATAGCTTCTGCCCAGAAGTATGTAGGTAACTTTGCATCATAAAGCATGGTTCTGGCAGCTTCAATGAGAGCCATGTTCTTCCTTTCTACAACACCATTCTGCTGTGGAGTCCTTGCAGCAGAAAACTGTTGTACAATTCCTTCATCTTTACAGAAATGTCCAAGAGTGGCATTTCTGAACTCAGTGCCATTGTCACTTCTTAGCAATTGAACTTTAGCATTTGGAGTTCTGTCAAGAACTCTTAAGTGATCAATGATGACTTGAGCTGCTTCATCTTTTGATTCTAGGTATTTCACCCAAGTATACCTAGAGAAGTCATCCACCATAACTAATGCATATCTCTTTTTGTCTAAGGATGGGACATTTACTGGTCCAAAGAGATCCATGTGAATTAGTTTGAGTGGTTCTGTGTTGGTGTTGGTTTGCTTTGACTTATGCACATCTCTTCTCAATTTTCCCATTTGACAGTCCCCACACAGTCCTTCTTGATAGATGTCCTGTTGAGGTAGTCCTCTAACCAATTCCTTCTTCATCAACATGTTCATTGTTTTGAAGTTGAGGTGAGAAAACTTCCTGTGCCAAAGCATACTGTCACCAACAGTAGCTTTACTGTAGAAACAGTAAATCTTGTCCTTCCTTGTTGAGCTTAGGTCAGCAACAAACAGGCTTCCTTTTCTTACCCCTTTCAGAGAGAGGCTTCCATCCTTCTTGTGATAGATATTGCACACCATCATGTCAAAATCAACCTTGAATCCCCTGTCACTGAATTGGCTGACACTGAGCAGGTTGTGCTTCAATCCATCAACAAGAGCAATATCATTTATGACAACATTTCCAATTTCCAAACAGCCATACCCCACTGTGTAACCTTTGCTATTGTCTCCAAAGGTTATGATTGGGCCAGCTTTCTCTACAAATTGTGATAGTAGGGCTTTATCACCAGTCATGTGTCTAGAGCAGCCACTATCAATGATTCAAGTGACTTGCTCATTTTTCTTGCCCTGCAAAACAAATTGTATTTAAGAGGCATATGGTACCCAATCCTTGTTGGGTCCTGCTACTTCAGTATCACAGACATAATCAACATTTTCAACTTTAATCATCTCATCAGGAATCTTCTGTTGGACTCCTCTCTTCACCCACTTTTCTTTAGAATTAGACTTGTTCTTACTCTTAGTGGATGAGGCCTTCTTACTGTAACCAGTAGGCTCAGGAGTCTCAACAGTTTGCATGTAGGCACATTGTTCAGTAGACAAAATAGGCACATTGAAGCAAGTACTCATGGCAGTTATCTTACATGACATACAATCAATGTTATTACACACTACCATAGGTCTATGCATAAGGGGGGTTCTATGTAAGTTACCATTTTTTAGAGTCACATTCTCCTTGATCTCTTTTGGATTCTTACAGACATGAGTTAATTGATGTGAAGAGCCACAATTATTGCATAGTTTCCTAGGAGCATTACTACCATTAGCATTGCCATTTCCTAACTTACCATTCCTGTTTCTAGACTTGTAAGTTACTGTGTCATCAGGATGTTCTGAAGTTGTTGTCGAGCTTTTCTTGACAGTACCTTTCATGCCTTCTGTCATGACAGTAGGTTTGGAAGTTGTTGTCTTTGAAGCTCTCTTGACAGTGTCTTCAGAACATTCTGTCAGATTGTTTGGCAAAGTTACTATCTTGGGGAATGTGACAGTATCTTTTCCACCAACTGTTGAACTGTCAGTACCTTCATCCTCATCATCAAGTTGCTTCTTGATGAGCATGGTTTCCTCATCAAACTCAAGTTCAGAAAGTTTAAAAATTGGTTTGTTGAGTTTCTTGAGAACATGAGGTTTGACAGTAGCATCAGTTGAACAATCCTGACTGACAATTTCCTTACCAGGTCTTTTGCCATATTCAAAACCTATCCCTACCTTTTGATCCTCTGTGTGTTTTTTATGATAATCCTGAAGTTGTTTAGATGAGTTTCTATAGGCTTTAATCTTGAATTCATTTTCACTAATTTCTTTCCTTAGAAACTCCTCAATCTCTTTAGCACAAGCTAATTCATTTTTCAGTTTAGCATTCTCCTGTGTTAAAGATTCTAATCGATTGGTCTTTAATAAAAGCAAATCATTTTCAGAAGTGAGTTCATCATTTGACTTAGTTAACCTAGCAATTTCTTTATTAGTTGCAGTTAAACTAGTATGAACATTAAACATCTCATTACTCAATTCTTCAACAGTTTGCTTGTATTCATCTTTAGACATATCAAGTAAGACAAGTGAGGGTACCTGAATTGGAGAGCTAGAGGGGGCTTCTTCAGATTTAGCCATGAGTGCTAAATTCACATATTCCTCTTCCTCTTCATCATCAGTATCATCCCAGCACTTTCCTTCAGCCACATATGCCTTTCCCTGTCCTTTCTTGAAGTGTCCACTTGACCCTTTATCCATCCTTTGATTTTGCTTTGGCCTTCTGCATTCAGTAGCAAAATGGCCAAGCTCATTGCAGTTGTAACACCTGAACTTGGATCTGTCCACCATCCCTGTTTTGTATCCACCTCTTGTAGCACCACCTTCAACTTTGGAGAAGTTCCCTTTGCTGAACCTTGATGTTTGACCTTGAGACTTATATGGCTTGTTTCTCTTGAACCTTATGTTCTTGAATTTCTTAGCCATGTAAGCCATGGTTGGATTATCCATCTTTTCCATTTCTTCCAAGGAATAGAAGTCTTCATCTTCAACATCAGTTAGCTGTAGTACAACTTTCTCCTCATCATCCACAACCTCTTCAATCTTAAGAGTTGGTATTGGAGCAGGTTGGATGACTTGATTTTCTTCAATAGGTTGAGTGATCCTTGGTACATGAGCCACGAGAGCACCTGACATATTAGCCATCTTTCCTCTGGATCCATCTAGAATAGCTCTTTTCTGGAAAAACTCAAGCTCATATGATTTAAGCACACCATATAGGGTTTCAAGAGAAATGTTGTTCAGATTTCTTCCTTCTCTTATGGCAGTGACTTTGTGCTCAAGATGCTCAGGAAGTGTGAGCAAGAACTTGACATTCAATTCTTTCCTATCATAGTACTTGCCATGAATCTGTAGCTCAGTCATAAGTTTGATAAACCTTTCAAACATAGTTGTAAGGTCTTCTCCTGACTTTGCCATGAAGGCTTCATACTGCGAGATAAGGATTTGTCTCTGGTTGTCTTTCACTTCTTCACTTCCTTCACACAGCAGCTCGATCTTATTCCACATATCCTTGGCTGATGAGCACCCAATGACATTCCCACACATGGCTTTGTCCAAGGTGAGAGCATCCAGTATGATGAGTTGCAAGTAATCATCCAAGACCACCTTCTCTTTTTTTGGTTCCAGAAACTCATAAGGTAGTTTGTTGACCCAGTAGGCTGGAATAAGAACACCATCTACAGTTGAGGCTTCAAATTCTTTACGTGGAACGAAGGGACCATTCTGGAAGATACCCAAGTATAATGGATTCGCAGCTTTGATAAACAGCATGATTTTTCTTTTCCATACATTATAGTTCTCTTTATCAAAAGCTGGAATTTTTATGCTACTTGACTTCTGCATACTTGTCATGATCTCAGATTTAAGAACAATCTGTCTGCTCTGATACCAGTTGTTGGTCCTTGACAATTGCAGAAGGGAGGGGGGGGGGGGTTGAATGCAATAGTGATAAAATTCAATCTACGTTTCAACAACAAAAACTAAGATTAAAGTTTATCACTTAATCGATTGCAAACAAAAGTAGACACACAAACAATTCTCACAAAATAAATGTTTTATTTATTTTGCAATGGGTTGCTACAACCTCAAGAAAATGTATGTTTTCTTGAGCTTTGGTTTCTCGAGTGATTGATCTCACGTTGTTACAAAGAATGGAATGATAGATAGTTTTTGTAAAAACTAAACCTATCACTATCAACACGGGTCTAGTGAAGCTGCTATCATTTTCAAGTGGCAGCTTCTTACAATTTGCCTACCCGTGAATCTTTCCTAAATTGCTATACAAACAACTTATCAATACATTACAAAGCAATCTAGAAACTTTCCATATCAAGCTAACACAATTTAGTAGATGTAGATATGTCATACACTGGAATTGGTGAGCTTTGTCATGTGATCTCTTCGAGCTTCGGTCGTAGTCTTGCAGACCTGTTGCAGTGTTGGGATACTGCAACACGCCTGTTTCTTGAACATCTAAATTGTCACATGTTTGACTGGGTTGATCCCCAATACAAATAATATCCCTTCATGACAGTATCCTGATGGCTAAGCTTGCTGTCACAGGAGTGTGCTTTTGGTGACAGTAAGAAATCCCCGCAGAAGGTGCTGTCAAGATTTCCAAGCTTGCTGTCAGGTTAAGATAAAGTTGCTATCAGAGGGCTTCCGCCAATGTTGCTGTCAGAGTGAATGTACTGTCGTGACTTGCAACATGCTGTCTTCAAGTAACCCTACTGTCAATGCTGTGACAGTAGTATTTATTCTTGCTGTCCATCTTGAGCACTTCTTGAGGCTTGAACAAACTAATTAACTTCTACCAAGATGTACTAGAATCTTATTCAAAGCAAACAAAAACGGTTACATAGACATACTCTGGCTGTGACAGTATGTTCATACTTAATAAAATTAAGTATATGAAATATCTAATTAAGTTGTCTCATAGCTATCACCAATAAATCCTAACACTAAATGTTGTAACATGGCAAAGCGCATGAAAGAAAAATACGATAAGTACTGGGAAAACATTGATAATGTTAACTTTCTACTTTATGTCGCTTTCCTTTTGGACCCTCACAAAAATGCAGTATATGGAGTTCAGTTTTGCCCAAATATATGTTGAGGATAGGGAGAAGCAAATTGTTAGATATAATTGCTGACGTTTGTTCATCAGTGTTAAGTACCAGGTACTCATCAGAGTTTACTAGAAGCCAGTCAGAGTTTGTTAAAGTCTGACGGGGTGAGAGTTTACTTTAGCTGTCGGTGCTAATATGAAGATTCTAGAAGCAATATATTCTGAAGATGGAAAGAAGCAGAATATATTAAAATGGCTAAATAAACGGGACAGAAGACAGAAGCAATCCTAGATTGATATAAATTGTATAGCTGATTTATAGGATATCAATTAGAGATTGATTATGTAACTGTGTATTATATAAACACAGATAGGTTAACCTTAAAAGGGATGCGAATACTGAATACATTATTCTTGTAACCTAGCAGCTCTCTGTGATTCTTTAACATCACTGAGAGAAGAGTTATTTATATAATTCATTTGTTGATTCATAAACAGTGTTCTCAATTGTTATTATCATACTTATATTGATTATATATTGTGTATTCGGCCTAACAATTGGTATCAGAGCCAAGGCTGTTAAATATATACAGTTTTCGATCTAAACACAAGTATAATCATGGCTGAAAACATCCAGGCAGGTTCTAATGCTCAAAAGGTTCAATCAACTTCTGTAAGTCGATATGAGACAATCAGGGTTCCAATTCTCAGACCTGTGGAATATCCAATATGGAAGGTAAAGATGACCATGTTTCTAGAAGCCACAGATCCAGAATACCTTGATAGAATCAATGATGGTCCTCATATGCCAACCAAACTGTCTCCTGTTGTTGATGGTCAAGAACAAAAGACTGTTCCAAAGGAAAAGAAAGATATGACTCCTGAGGACATCTCATCAATTGCAAAGGATGCAAAAGTTAGACATCTTCTCCACAGTGCCTTAGATAATGTCATGTCTAACAGAGTCATTGGCTGTAAGACTGCCAAAGAAATTTGGGATGCTTTAGAAGTCAGGTGTCAAGGAACAACTGCAATAAAGAAGAACATGAAGACTATTCTCACACAGGAGTATGAACACTTTGATTCAAGACCTGGTGAATCTTTGACTGAGACATATGACAGGTTTTGTAAACTGTTGAATGATCTGTCTCTGGTTGATAAAGAATATGAACTTGAAGAATCAAATCTCAAGTTTCTTCTATCCCTACCTGAAAGATGGGATTTGAAGGCGACAACAATACGAGACAATTATGATCTTTCAGAAACAGATCTTGATGAAATCTATGGGTTACTTAAAACTCATGAACTTGAAATAGAACAAAGAAACAAAAGATCTGGAAAGAAGACAAAATCTGTTGCTCTTAAAGTTGAAGAAAAGCCTGTCAAGAAGGAATCATCAAGAAAGAAAGCCAAGGGAAAGGCTTTAGTCATTAAATCTGACAGTGAGTCATCAAACTCTGATGATGGCTCAAACACTGATGATGAAGCTTCTGATTCTGAGGATGATGAAGAAGAGATGATGAAAATGTCTGCTTTGATGGTGAAGACCTTCAAGAAGATGGGATTCAAGAACTTTAAGAAAGGAAAGAGATTCTCTAGGAGAGATTCAAACTCTGATAAGAGAAATTTCAGAAAGTCTGATGGAAGAGATACCAAGTCTGGAAAGAAAGACAAGTCTGAGATCCAGTGCTACAAGTGTAAAGAGATGGGTCATTATGCTCCAGAGTGCAATAAAGGAAAATCTGAGAAAGCACTCATCACTAAAGGCAAGGACTGGGCAGACACTTCAGACTCAGACGAGGGAGTCAATTATGCTCTCATGGCAACTTTTAAAGATGAAGCTGAGTCATCTGAAAACAAGGTACCCCTAACAACTTATGCTTATGATACTGATAATATATCTGAATTAAGAATTTATCTTAAAAGCATACATGTTAGTTATAGGGATCAGACTTTAGAGAATGAAAGAATCAAATATGAGAATCTAGGTCTTAAAGAGAGGAATAAATTTCTTGAAGAGAGACTTGTTAACATGCAACAAGTTCAAAAGGAGAGAGATGATGCTGTTTATGTTGAACAGGAATTGCTTAAAAGATATAGGCAAATAGAATCTGAGTTGGAAAAAGAGAGGAAAGTGATTAAAACTTGGACTAATTCTGGAAAAGACACACATCAAGTTTTTCAGACAGATACTGTAGGATTAGGTTACTGTGAGGAAGATGAACTTAGGTTTAAAGATAAAGTTAAAGTTAAACCACAACTTAAACCTGTGAAATTTGTTCCTGAATCCAGTAAGCTAAAATCTGTAGTTGTGAAAGAAGCTGTTATGGAGCCAGTTGAAACTTGTGAAAAACATGTTAATGTTGGTTTAATGATAGAAAAACAATTCAATCATAAACTCAAAGAAGTAAAGTCTGTCAACAAACAGAAAATGTTTAAGAAAAATAGGAATGGAAAAGTAGGCATTAATAAAAGAAATGATTATCTGTCTAATTCTGTTGCTCCTAGAAAAACATGTCATAGTTGTGGTAGTACTAACCATCTTGCCAGGTTTTGCAAGAAGAACAAAAATATTAATTCTTTACCCTCCAAGGTTGGAGTAAAAAATGATTATGTTAGGGTTAGACCACAGACTTTATGCACACACTGTGGGAGCACTTGACATTCCATTTATATTTGCAAAAGTTATCATGCTATTTATCACAACTATTATGAGCTAAAACCCAACTTGAAATGGGTTAGAGCAAACTCTGCAAGTGTAAAGTCTGACAATGTTAGTTTAAACTCTGTTGATAGTGATTCCGCTGCAAAAGCTAACAATGTTAAGAAAGCCAAAGGATCCAAGCAAGTCAGGATCCTTAAATCTAACACTCAGTGATTGTTTGTGATTGCAGGGCATAAAAGAGAGCACTCTTATCTTGGACAGTGGATGCTCAGGACACATGACTGGAAATAAAGCCCTGCTATCAGATTTTGAGGAAAAAACTGGCCCAAAAGTTTCCTATGGAGATGGCAACATAGGACGTACTCTGGGATATGGCAATATCAATCTTGGAAGTGTCATCATCACAAATGTAGCTCTAGTCTCAGGACTCAAGCATGATCTGCTTTCTGTGAGTCAAATCTGTGATAGAGGATACCATGTAGATTTTCATACTGAACACTGTGAGGTTATCAGTAAATCTACCGGAAAAGTTATTCTGGTTGGACACAGGCGCAATAACATTTATGAAGCGAGTTTGATAACAAACTCTGAAGGAAAAGCTGTGTGTCTGTCTGCAAAAATGTCAAATGAAGAGAGTTGGAAATGGCACAAGAAGCTCTCTTACCTAAACTTGAACAACATCAATGAGCTGATTCGAAAAGATCTTGTAAGGGGACTTCCAAAGTCAATACTTAGCTTAGATGGTCTGTGTGATTCTTGTCAAAAGGCCAAGCAAAAGAAGTCATCTTTCAAGAGTAAATCTGAATCTTCAGTTGTGGAACCTTATCATCTTTTACATGTTGATCTTTTTGGTCCAGTGAATGTAATGTCAATGGGCAGAAAGAAATATGCTTTGGTAATTGTTGATGAATACACTAGATACATCTGGGTGTACTTCTTAGCAAAGAAGGATGAAACTGCCTTAACTTTGATGGATCATGTGAAGCTATTGGACAAAGGATCACAGTACAAAGTGAAAATTCTAAGGAGTGATAATGGTACTGAATTCAGAAATTCTGAAATGGAAGCTTTCTGCAAGGAAAGAGGAGTGAAGCAAGAATTTTCTGCACCTGGAACTCCACAGCAAAATGGTGTAGTTGAAAGAAAGAACAGAACTCTAATCGAAGCTGCCAGAACAATGCTTGAAGAAGCAAAATTGCCAACTTATTTCTGGGCAGAAGCTGTTCAAACTGCTTGTTTTACTCAAAATTCTACACTGATCAACAAGCATGTGAAAACACCATATGAGATGGTGAAAAATAAGAAGCCAAATTTGAAGTATTTTCATTTTTTTGGATGCAAGTGCTTTGTGTTGAAAACTCATCCTGAACAGTTGACCAAGTTTGACTTAAAAGCTAATGAAGGAATTTTTGTTGGATACCCACTATCATCTAAAGCATTCAGAGTCTACAATCTAAGAACTAAAGTGATCATGGAATCCATACATGTGTCATTTGATGACAAGAAAATAACTGGAATAGAAGATGAAGAATATCATGATCAACTTCGCTTTAAAAATGAAGATCTAAACTCTGATGATGTAAACTCTGATGAAGCAAATCCAACAAACTCTGACGAAGCATACTCTGAACCTTTACTGGTAAACACTGAGGGAATTTCTCTGACAGAACAAAATAGAGAACCAGTCAAGGGGGAGAGTGAAGATTCTTCAGAAACATCTCAAAATAATGACTCAAATTTTGAAAGTGAGTCAGCTGAAGAATTAAACAGAAACTCTGAGTTAAACTCTGAAAGTTCAAATACTGAACAATCCAATTCAGGGGGAGCCTCAGAGAATGCAAATGGCCAAGAAGAAAATCAGGAGAGCATGGATCAAGGGGGAGGATCTAATAATGAAAATAGAAGCCACTTACCAACAGCAAGGAGGTGGACACAAGCTCATACTCCTGATTTAATTATTGGAGATCCAGATGCAAGTGTGAGAACAAGGAGTGCTACAAATAATGAATGTCTGTTTCATGCATTCTTATCTCAAACAGAGCCCAAGAAAGTGGAAGAAGCTCTTCAAGATGCTAACTGGATAACAGCAATGCAAGAGGAGTTAAATGAATTTGAGAGGAATGAAGTCTGGACACTTGTACCAAGACCAAAGAATAGATCTATTGTTGGTACAAAGTGGGTTTTCAGAAACAAAACAGACAGTGATGGAGTGATTACAAGGAATAAGGCTAGACTTGTGGCTAAAGGCTATTCACAGCAGGAAGGAATTGACTATGATGAAACCTTTGCTCCAGTTGCAAGATTGGATGCAATAAGGATTTTTCTGGCCTATGCTGCTCACAAGAAGTTTAAAGTCTTTCAGATGGATGTGAAAAGTGCTTTTCTCAATGAGAAACTTGAAGAAGAAGTGTTTGTTGAACAACCACCAGAGTTTGTAGATCCCAAAGATCCAGATTATGTCTACAGGCTTGACAAGGCATTATATGAACTAAAGCAGGCACCTGGAGCATGGTATGAAACTCTAGCTCAATTTCTTTTAGAAAGTGGGTTTACTAGAGGTACAATTGACAAAACCTTGTTCTATTTTAATTCTGGTGATGATTTGCTGTTAGTTCAAATCTATATGGATGACATAATTTTTGGGTCTACTAATGACAAACTCTGTAAGAAATTTATCAAGCTTATGCAGTCAAGATACCAAATGAGCATGATGGGAGAGCTTAGTTATTTTCTAGGCTTGCAAGTAAAGCAAACAGATGATGGGATTTTTATCAATCAAGCAAAATATACCAGAAATCTTCTCAAGAAATTTGGTATGCTTGATAGTTCATCTGCCACAACTCCCATGGCTACTGCAACAAAGTTAGACAAAGATACAGGAGTTTCAGTAGATATGACAAACTACAGAGGCATGATAGGGTCTCTTCTTTATCTTACTACAAGCAGACCAGATATCATGTAAGGAACATGTCTTTGTGCAAGATTTCAAGCAGACCCCAGAGAGCCACATCTAACAGCTGTGAAGAGGATTTTCAAATATCTCAAAGGAACCATAACCCTTGGTTTGTGGTACCCTAGAGAATCAGAGTTTCGATTAATTGGTTACTCTGATGCAGATTTTGCAGGCTGTAAGATAGACAGAAAAAGCACAAGTGGAAGCTGTCAATTTCTAGGTGACAGATTAGTTTCTTGGTACAGCAAGAAACAGAAATCAATTTCCACATCCACAGCAGAAGCAGAGTATATAGCTGCTGGTAGCTGTTGTGCACAGATTTTATGGATGAAGAATCAATTGCTGGACTATGGATTAAGGTACTCTAAAATACCTATTTTTTATGATAATCAAAGTGCTATTGCTATGACAGGTAATCCAGTACAACACTCCATGACCAAGCACATCAGCATAAGGTATCATTTTATCAGGGAACATGTGGAAGAAGGAAATATTGAGCTTCATTTTGTGTCTACAGACCAACAGCTTGCAGATATCTTCACCAAACCTTTGAGTGAAGCTACCTTTACAAGACTGGTAAATGAACTTGGAATGGTCTCTGGTTTTGACTAGAGATACTGGTTAGATTCAAAATCTATACATGATTGATTTTATGCTCATGATTCTTTGCATGTGTTAACTGTTATTTGTACCAGTATGTTAAACTCTGATAGTAAACTCTGTTCGTCATAAAGTGTCAGTCATACTCTGTCGGTTAAAGTCTGAAGTTAATCTCTGATGTTATACTCTGACTGTGATATTGTCTGAAACATATGGACCGATGAAGAAACCTGTATGAAGCATAATTCTCAGTAAGTAATCATGAATCTTTCTGAGTAATATATGATCTGATCTCAAAATGTGCAGAAATTTTACACAGCATGATACTGTCTCTATATTTATAGCATCTCTTAGTTTATTGATCCTATACACTGAGTCTGTATTAGTTGTTTGCACTTTCTCTCATAAATTAATTGTATTAACTGATGAAAAGTCTAAACTCTGATAATTAGTTGCACATATTTCACCCTCCAATCAAAAGATGCCAAAAAGTGCACAAATTCCTTTGAGATCATGTTGTGCCTAGGAAGACCCAGGAACTTATTGTATGAAATAAGGGCTAAAATCTTTGATTTTTGGTGACTAGTGCAAACCACTGATTACTGGAAAAATTAAATAATAATAAAAAAAAAATCGAAGGGGGTGAAAATAATAAATTTTATAGTACAGAGTTTAGATGAGATCAAATTTTATTTTATACATGAGAGTTTGGACAACTAGTTTTTACTGATTTATTGTGTGGATTTTATGCACTTTAAGATGCTCTAAATATTTATATTCAGTAAACTCTTCTATTCACACAATTTTTTTCACAACTGTGCATTGAGAGAAAAGAGATTATGAATAAAGGAGGAGGATTGGTAAACACTGATGAACTGTGTACTCTACGCTGAGGTAATTTTATTTTAATCTCTGATGATTAAAATTAATTATTTGTTTCAGACGGTTAACAATTTTGAGAAAACATTCTTGAAAAACAAAAGAGTATGATTGGTAACGGTTCTAATTTGTATTAAACAGAAGAAAAAGGTTGCGTGTCTAGGAAAGTGTAAAAGGCGGTAATTATTGCTGTTTTTACTGCGCATGCGCATGGGAAACTGCTAATTACTGCTGTCAGTCATTGCATATGTGCCACGTGTCCCACTCACACGATTAACGGAGTAAGACAGTTGTGTATTAATGATTAAAAACTGTTCAGTTTTTAATTTTTAAATTCATATTTAAACAATACACACACATACGTTTAAACCTTTCACATCTTACTCCAATTCACATCTATTGTCACACACACATATTCACAAACATTTTTCTACTTTCAAACTCTTTTGAGCTTTTGCATCTGATTCTCTGTTATTCTTTCAAATCTTACTAATGGCGACTACAGCGTTTGTTTCTTCTGGGTTAGAGTTCGTTCCTAACAATTATGCAGCACCACTAAACACTGCCAACGCACCAGAGGCGTTTCACATGATTCAGAAATTTCTTGCTCAGTCAGCGATTGGGCGTGCTCTAGTAGAACCAACAACACTTTCTGGTTCGCAAATCAAGGCTTTCTGGGAGACGGGTACTTATGATGATGGTGGTGATTCTGGCAACCCATCTATAATCTTTGAATTTCAAGAAGCAGAGTATGTAATTACTTCTGGTACAATTCGATCTGCAATGGGGTTTCCTGAGTTTTCTTCATATACAATTGGAATGGGAGACACTGATTTGCTAAGGATGATGCGAGAGATTGGGTATTCTGGGCCCTTGACAAAGATAGGACAGTTGAAGCGACCGTTCTTGAGGAAGGAGTGGAGCTTCTTCTTTGACTGCATAACAAGAACGTTCAGGAAGAAATGCACCAACTGGGATGCTATTCCCACGGACAGTCTGCAAATCGGGTATTCTCTTTTATATGATAATCATTTTGATTTTGCAAGACTTGTCTTAACTAATTTAGGGGAGAAAATGACAGAGAATAGAGGGGTAGTTTACTTTTCTAGATTTTGTCAGATTTTATTCTCTGCCTGTGTTCAAGGGGTAGAAATAGTTGATGAAGATGTTATTTCTTGTTTTAAATTACACAAGAGGATATTCTCTGATCTTATCAACAAGGATGTTAAGAAAGGGGTTGTTGGAGATTTGTTACTTCCTGTATCTGTGCAACAGTTTGTAAATGATCAAATCCATCCATAAACACAAACTCCTTCTCAATCAGAACCCCAACCAGAACCTTTACAAACAGAACTTCCTCCATCTACATCAGTCAAACCTAAATCCAGTGGTAGGACTAAGCATGTTGGTTCCAAACCTGTAAAGTCTGTTAGACCAGCTACTGAAGTGGGAGTGTCCAAGTCTTCTGTGCCAAAGGGTGTTGGTCATTCTAAGAAGAGAAGAGCAAATAGACCAAAAACTGATGCTACAGATAAACGCAGCAGAGAATATGCAAGAAGATGCTGTTGAAAAGGTAGTTCAAGAAGAAGAAGTTGTTGCAGAGTCTGTTCCTGTAGCAGCAGAGGTTCTTGTAAATGCAAACTCTGAGATTCATGAAGCTGCACAGATAAACGCTGAGGCTACTGCAGACAATGTTGCTGAAGAAATTGAAGAGCAAATAGCAGAAAATGTTAATGAAGCTAGAGTTGATGTTGATAATGCTGATCACACATCTGAAAATTCTGATCATGCAAACTCTGGGATCAATGCTGCACTTTCAAACTCTGATGATAATGAGTCAATACCTTTTCTAAGGGATCCTACAGCAGAGTCTATCAAAGAAAATCAACATGCAACTGAAGCTCATTACAGGGAAATGCATTATGCAAACTGGTCAGGAGCTAATTGTATTTTCTCCAAGCAAAGGACTGCTGATTTTGTTGCTCAATCTGCAAAGGAGATTTCAAATCCTGAGTTGTTGACACATTTCAAGGCTACAGTTGTTCAAGTCAAATCATTGCACAATCGCTTTGATGAGACTCACAAAGTTGTCATTGGATTGAGTAATGATATTGCTCTTAAGGAATTAGCATTGAAGAAAGATAGAGCTCAATTTTCATCTCTGATCAAGGATCAAGAAGAAATCAAGCAGAGGCTAAGCAAGGTGGAAGAGAATCAGACTGCTATGTCTTCTCAACTTACTTCTATTGCTACATCACTAGAGTTGCTGACATCAGTTTTTATTCCCGATGATGTCAAAAAGGGGGAGAAAGTACCTAAAGACAAATGCAAAAGGACTCCAACCTTGAGACTGAGGGATGATTCTAATGATGGTGGAAGCAGAGGAGCAGAGAAAAGGTCAAAGTCTTCTCAAGAGCAAGGGAGACTTAGGTCAAACTCTGCTAGACAGACAAACTCTGAGAGGTTAAACTCTGGTGGTCAATCTTCTTCAAGACTTAAGAGTCTAGTGATTTTATCAAATCCAACTACTGATGAAGAGATTGCTGCTAAACTGTTTATGGAAGAACATTGTGGTGAAGCCACAGTAGAAGATATGGATGCTGAGTTGAAGCTTCTTGCTGAAGAACACCAGAAGAAGGTTGAAGCTGGTACTTACAAGAAAAAGGCCAAGGCTCCTAGGAGAAAGGAACTGGGAATTTCTATTAAAGAAAATGTGAACTCTCAACAGAGTTTACAATACACAAGGAGGCATGTGATTGCAAATACTGATAAAGGAAAATGTATACTGGTAGAAGAAGGACAGTTACCAAAGAAGAATTATTCAACCTCTGACGTTGCTCAAGTTGAATCAAGGATAAATCAATCAACCTCTGACGTTGCTCAAGTTGATATTTCTACTAAAATTGTGACAACCTCTGACAATGCTCAAGTTGTACAAACTCAGCTAGCTCCACAACTCCAAGGTTTCTTAAGACCTGTACTTTCTGAAACTCTGAAGCTAGAAGCTGTGGATTTTTCTCAAACCAGAACAGTACATGGAAAGCAATCTTATGATAAATCTGGTTTGGGTTCACACAGAGAAAAGAGAATCAATAACAGTTCTTTTGATCATTCATCACTGGCAGAACCTGGTGTTGGGGTATCTCAAGAGAGCCTTGATAAACTAGAGTCTGTTCAGATGGTTTATCATAGAGGATTAAAGAAAGAGGTTCTATTATACTTTATGTCTGATGGAAGAGTATACAGAGTAGGAGAAGCTGATGTTCAATTGAAACTATGGGAAGAGCTTGAGTATGTTCTATATCTTCTCAAAATCAAAAATAGAAGTACTCATAATGCTGCTCTAGTTCTAAGAGATAGGATGCTGAAAACAAAAGCTATGCTTGGAGGAGGTGTTTCAAGTGCATATATTCCTAAGTACAGAGATGCTTATGGAAAGATTGTTGAAATGAAGAGAAACAGTGCCAAGTTCAAGACAGCACTGGGTATAAAGGTTTTGGAATTCAACTTAGAGTCAGACAAATCTTACTTTATCCGGCTAGGGAATGAAATGAGGAAGAACATCATTTATTCTCTGAGAGTTGCTATCTACCAGACTGGAGAAAGTGATTCAAAGCTCAAGGAATTGAAAGAAGTCATGGTGGAAGAGCTAGAAAAAGCTGAAAGGAGGCTACTCATTGACTATCTCAGGACAGTGCCTGATATTGAAGAAATTAAGTAAAGTCTGACTGTAAGTTTTTAAAGTTTTCTGTTCTAAGTTAAAGTTAAACTCTGATATATTTTAAACACTGCATTTGTTATATGTTTTGACATCATCAATTATCTATTAACTTGTACATTTTTATTATGCACAAGTTGGGGGAGATTGTTAGATATAATTGCTGACATTTGTTCATCAGTGTTTAAGTACCAGGTACTCATCAGAGTTTACTAGAAGCCAGTCAGAGTTTGTTAAAGTCTGACAGGGTGAGAGTTTACTTTAGCTGTCGGTGCTAATATGAAGATTCTAGAAGCAATATATTCTGAAGATGGAAAGAAGCAGAATATATTGAAATGGCTAAATAAACGGGACAGAAGACAGAAGCAATCCTAGATTGATATAAATTGTATAGCTGATTTATAGGATATCAATTAGAGATTGATTATGTAACTGTGTATTATATAAACACAGATAGGTTAACCCTAAAAGGGATGCGAATACTGAATACATTATTCTTGTAACCTAGCAGCTCTTTGTGATTCTTTAACATCACTGAGAGAAGAGTTATTTATATAATTCATTTGTTGATTCATAAACAGTGTTCTCAATTGTTATTATCATACTTATATTGATTATATATTGTGTATTCGGCCTAACACAAATTTTAATGAAGGAAAAAGTAAAGAATACACTTGATGCACTTTACAAAGATTATGTGAGGTTTCAGGAGAACGTTTCTAATGATATTAAAACTAAAAAATGCACTTCTACGACATCTGGTACTATGCCTATGACAATAGATGAAGATGAAGAGGATGCAGATTTAGAGATGGATTTTCAAAGACATTTGGAAGCTGAAGAAACCAAAGAAAACAAATCTGAGATAAATATTTATTTGGGTGACGGTGTTGAAAGAGAAGTAACTGATGATTTTGATGTTTTGCTTTGGTGGAAAGCAAATTCCACAAAATTTTCGATCCTCTCATGTGTAGCAAAGAATGTGTTAGGTATGCCTATCACTACTGTAGCTTCTGAGTCCACATTCAGTACTGGTGGGAGAGTAATTGATCCATTTAGGAGTTCATTAACTCCTAAAACTGCAGAGGCGTTAATATGTGCTTAGGATTGGTTAGGGTCAAAACCAACGGACATTGAGAATCTACTTGGTATTGTTGAGGACATAAGGCAGAAACTTGAAGAAGTTGAATTGTGTAAGAATTTCATCTATCTCTTAACATTATATTTTGTTTGATTAATTTTTTGTGTTTCCTCACTTAAGTTGATGTTTAATAAATTAGATCAATTTTTGCTTCTGGTAGGACTTACGATGCCAGATTGTGTTGAACTGCTCACAGACTGCCTATATCTGGTTTTACCTTTTAGACTTAGCCTTATAATTAATTATCAGTTATGGTACTTGTTCACTGGCTCACTTTTCTTGCAAAACCAGAAATGCTACTTTGTTAGTCCATCCCTACATTTTATACTTACTGTTATAATTATATTACAACATCTTGCTACTAAAAATATAGCCCTTTAATTATTAACTTTATTTTTTGTTATGCAGATGAATTGTCAAAAGCCCCCAAGTATTTGCTTCAGGTTTTTATTGAAGAGTAAGGGACGCACCTAGTCACCTATTATCCTCCTTTCTTTTAGTGAATATTGCAATGGAAGACTGAAGAATTGGAAGACCAGCATCAAATTTTAAAATGTTGAAAATACTTGTTTGGTGTTATTTTTAATATGTGAAAACTCTTTGTTATTTATTTTGCTTGTCAGATTGTATTGAAATTTAATATGTAGGGTTGCCATTGAAACTCTTTTATAATATTATAACAATGGTAAAATGGTAGTTGTGAATTTTTTATTATCATTTTATTATAATATTAATTTTTAGAATTAAAAACCAATAAAAACCGAAACCACTAAACGGTTAACCGAACCGAAAAAACCGTTCCAGGCGGTTCGGTTACGGTTAATAGGTAAAAACCGAACCGAACCGACATTCACGGTTCGGTAACGGTTTTTACCAAAAACCGAGCCGAACCGACCCGTGCACACCCCTATTGGAAACCATCGAAATATAAAAGGAGATTCTTTTGAAAACCATCGAAATGGTGAAAAACCATTTCGATTGTTTCTTAAATAGAAACCATCGAATTGGTAGAAAGAAGAATTTTGATAGTTTTATAACTAAAACTATCGAAATGAATTAAGGAAAACAAGATATTTATTTCGATAGATTTTTATTTAAATCTATCGAATGAAAGAAATATCTTATCTTCGATGGATTTTTATTTGGAGTTCGTAACTTCCATTGAAGGCTGTCAGAGGTTGGTGATGAAAATGGACGGTTGAGAATTTCTCTAAGCCTTCGATAGTTTTCCTAAGTATACATGTGTGATAGAAGACATTGTCTTCTTCGGTAGTTGAGTTGCAGAAGATTTAATACATAGAGAATTTAAGAGCTTGATATGAGTTGATTTATTTGTTTTTAAATTAAAATTGAAAATTACTACTGTATAAGAGGATCAGAATGAACGAGTAAATAAGTAACTGACTGTTAAAAAAAAGAAACGGAAACACACAAACTTTATGTTATATATTATGGAGTAATTAAAAAGAGACAAACATCTTCTTCTTTCAGTCAAACCCACACACACTACACAATACACCCACAAACACAAATAGACAGACACAAATCAAGACACCTATTTTCTTTCCCTAAAATCGAACACTAAACACAAACAAACACACACAAACAAACAAACACAGACACGTAGCTACTTTCTTCATCATCTTCTTCTTCACTCATCCTTGATTCTTTGCCTTTTCTTCCTCAAGCTTCTTCAAGTCTTTCTCCAATTCCTCAACACCGGCTTTGATTTCATCGTATTTTTTCGTGACTTGAGTTGCGTTCTGGCTTCTTAGCTCTCCACTTATCCTCCTCAACTTTTTCTTTTCCTGGTTCAAGGTATGCTTCACTGCTGCTATCTTCTTGTCCATGTTTTTCTGCCTTTCTTCTTCTTCTTCTTCTTTGCTTTGCAGGGTTGATTTCTCATGGAGGGGAAGGTATATATATTAATTTACCGAGGTATGTCTTTATTTTTTTCTGATGCCTACCTAGTTTACTTAATGAGCCCTCCCTTAATTATCACGGTTATCTGTTTTTGTATTAAAATCTTACATAGTTATTATATGAAAGTGACGCCCCAGTTCAGTTTTATATGTTTAGTTCTATATATGTTTTCCTCAATTGGGATTTCTCAGTTCAGTTTTATATGTTTAGTTATATATATGTTTAGTTATATATATGTTTTCCTCAATTGGGATTTCCTTGTTCAGTGAATCATCAAGCTTGGTTATCTCATAATAAATTTTTCACCATGCCAAATAATTGATACTATCAATTGTATTGATTATTGTAACTTGAACTCATTGAAGCTAATCCTACGATTTAGATTTGTAGCACCCATCGTGGTTTATATTTATAAAATGATATATTCCCCGACTCATGTTTTGATTTGGTTGATTTGATTTCGAACAAGAACACACATAATTATCCGCAAAAGAAATCAAATATATTGTGAGTATCGTATTCAACCCCCCTTCTACGATACTTTGGACCTAACAGAATTGTTCGTGATATTTTTGGAAAATGAGAGGTTTATTTATGAAAAATAGAAAAGTAGAAATTTTAGTTAGAAAATATAAAAAAGAATATACACTTTGGCTAAAAATGATAATGAGTTAGTTATTAGCAATTATAACCTTATTATGTTATTTTATTAAATGAAATTGTCTGCGATATTTTTTGAAAATGGGATGTTTTAGTTAGGAAAAATAGAAAAGATATTCTATATAATAATTTTAATATTTTATCTAACAGTTCTCATCGATTTGATCAGAAATATTTAACGGTTGTGAATGGAGTGACCAGGCTACAAACTATCAGGTGCAGACTACAAAACTTTCAATGTTTTGTCTTTAATATAATAGTATAGATATGTAATAATTTGAGGATATTCCTTAAGAAAATACACCCCTCGAATAATTTGAGGATACATTAGTGTAATAATATGTCCTATGCAATATTAGTAGTAGAGTTCAATCTACTATATATGTAAATCTATATAACTTTATCATTAACATTACACCATATAAGAAACAATAATTAAATTTGCTATATATATATTTTTTAGATTTTTTATCATACACATTACCTGCATTAATTGCACATGTATTCATATTATCAAATCAGTTGAACATTAACAGAACACAACATATCTTATGATTCAATTCAACATCTTCTTTATCCGAGATTTCCTAACGTCACATAATTCTTATATTCCATGCAACAGTAACACATTTAAATTCTTAAATTTAAAATGAAACATAAATTGTTATATGATGGTTATATTTTTCATAATATAAGAATTGCTACTAAAATAACATAACCTAAATGGCAAGTACATACAAAAAAATTTTCCCTAGAATTAACCACTAAATTACACATATAGGTTTTTTCAAAATTACCGTTCATTTTTGAAAAAATAAAAAATTGTCTATTGTTTCATGATCTTCCTGATGTTCATCATCAAGTTTAAGTGGAGAGAATAAATTACATAGTTGTTTTGTAATGTCTAACCAATTATTCTCAAGTCCAACCGAAGTAGCAAGAAGAAGTCCAACATTCATACTTTTCTAACACATCTTTTAAAACTTTATCATTTTTAAATGATTTAGTGAATGTATAGCAAAACACAACTATGGAATAAATAATCCTTTTCACACTGACAAATGTGCCCTTAGACATTCTTTCAACATCTAATTCTTTTTCTAATTGGAAAGTGCTGACATAATTATCTAATATTTTCATTTTCTTCGGTTGTCTCCAAGAGAAAAAATATCTGTTATTTTGCTAAAAGACAAAATGAATTTTCTCCCATCTTCTTCATCCCCAACTTGAAAACTATATATCTTATTATTAGCTACATCCGAAAGAACCCTTACATCAGATTCTTTAATTAGTTTCTCTCTTCATCGAGCACAAATTTCTTTAGCAAAAGCTTTCAACTCTGCTTGAGCGCTACCACCAATAATGAAAAACGGAATATCATCCCCATGGAGCCTGTTACAAAAGCATTATTAGAGTCGATAGAAAACAACATAACCTAATAAGTAGAAATTTATCAAAATATATGTTTCTAAAGTTCGTTTCCAATTTAGCCCCAAAAGAAGATTAGAGAAGACATGAAATGACATTTGAGGATATGAAAATCTTTTTTAAAAATGTAATATTTGTACGAAATAAGGGTGATAACTAAGTGAAAATCATATTATTCTAACTACTAAACGAGTAGTTAAGGGGAGAATTTGGTGTTGGGATAATGAATTTCTCTCACGAGTCGGAAAAGAAATTTTGATCAAAATTACATTCAGGTGTTTCTCACCTACACAATGAATGTTTTTTATTTTGTCTATTGAGATATGTAAAAGTATTGAGGGTTTATATGAGTTGGTTTTGGTGGTTGTCCAATAGTAGCCAAACAAAAAGCATAAGATGGACGAGTTAGGATCGAATGTGTAGAAGAAAAAGAATGAAGGCCTGGGTTTTTGGCACTTGCGTGATTTTAATCTCGACATGTTAGGCAAAAAAGTGTGGTGATTTTAATCGACTGCCACTAAAGTATATAAAGCCAGATAAATACTACTCAGACGACTCTATATTGACAACTCAGCCAAGAAAGAAGCCAAGTTTTATCTGGCGAAGCTTATGTGAGGCTCAAAATATTCTAAAGTTGAGTGTAGTTGCTGGGAGAAAAATTGATATTCTCAAAGATCCATGGTTACCTAATAAAAACATCCACTTGGCACATCTACTAAACAATTTCGTTATATACCTTTTTTAAAATAAAAGACATTTGTTCAATTATTTTGTAACACAGATATATAGTAGTTGTTAGTGAGGTTGCAAGGTTGTATGAGCAAGAGCACGATGATAACTCAACACTAGAAATGACATGTAAATATTACTACGTCTATACGGAAATCATGCAAGAAGTAATGAAGATAAAGCAAAAACAAAGAATCAAAATACGAGAAGTAATTCTGAAGTCTGTTTAAGGGTCACTGAAAGAAGTTCATTAACATGTTCATGCCTCAGTGACGAATTAGGTTTAAAGACTTTTAGGATTTCAGAATTTTTGAAAATTTAATATAAAGTGCCACTAGAAGATTTCAGTGTATTAACATTGATTGTGTTATAGGCAGTGTTTGAAGCACAAGAATTTGGAAGAATTGAATACATGGTAAAGACAAAGGTTAAAAAAGACAGCCACAATCTTGAAGTCATATTGACTGAAAGAAGTTTACATAAATGTTCAAGCGTTAGTGAAGAACAGAGATTGAAGTATTCAAGATTGTGGTAGTAATGAAGACGTTGTTTGAGTACCATATAAGATTCTAGTGAAAGTACATTGTTTATTGACAGTCAATTTTTGAAACAACAATATAGCTGCAGACTTGTCAATTGATATTGTAAAGAAGATACTGTGATCAAGAACATAATTAGTTGTTTGTGAACCAGACTAGTACACTAAGCGTCAGCTCAGCGAAATGAATCGACTATATTTACTTATCAAGAAAATACAAAGGAGTGAAAATGAGGGATTGCAAGTGAAAATTGCCCAAGTGTTAAGCTGAATGGTGATTCTAAAGGTGCCCTGATGTGTAAAAATAATGTAAACTGCAAGCGCACAGTGTTTAGTTGTAGCAATCACAGATCGATCCACATAGACTATGTATTTTCAAAACCCTAACAAATAACTCAGGCGAACTAGACAAATAAGATTTGAGTTGAGATTTGTTTAACCTAATTAACAATTAAAATCAGATAAGGAAAACCTAGGAATCCGAATCCATTAATCAATCACAATTAATATCAACTCGCCCTAAAATCAATTCTCTTTCCTTCACAAATAAGATATATCAATTAACGAGACAAGCATATACTATGAAACTTGTTATCTAACAAAAACCTATCAAAACTTCATGGAGCAAGCATAGGCTATGAAAAATAAATCCGGTAACAATAATATATCAAAATCACTTTGTCAATTGATCAATTAAGCACCAAGAAAAATTATGAGAACCAATTAATAGGAACAAGAAGATATCAAAAATAATTAAATTAACTTCATCTTCATCCTAGGAGAATTAACTTAGCTAGACATGATTTTAGAATTAACAAAACAATTAACAATAGTATATGTATTAAACATGGTCTCACGAAATAATATAAGCTAATTAGATTATCAAATTAATAATAAAGACTAGTTGGCCATGTGAACACGTAAATTGCAAACTTTAATCACCTGAAACTTAAAACTAAATCTAATAACATGAATGACAGGTGATAAGTGGGTATTTTATTCACTTAGAACGTGTCCGTATGGCTTAAAACGAATGTTTGTACTCGAGTTGTGGTATTTTTGATCTCTTTTAAGGGTATTGT
The DNA here is from genome assembly GCA_030848705.1 of Heracleum sosnowskyi. Taxonomy (NCBI): domain Eukaryota; kingdom Viridiplantae; phylum Streptophyta; class Magnoliopsida; order Apiales; family Apiaceae; genus Heracleum; species Heracleum sosnowskyi. The sequence continues at coordinate 108,183,584 of CM061239.1, forward strand.
GCAGGTATATTTATCACAGGTGTACTAGGAATGAAGCGGAGCAATCGGAATGCAATTTGGAGCTAAAACGAAGAAAATGGAAAAATTCGTCTTCCTGGACAGAAGGCACGGCGCGGCAGCGCCGTGTTTGTACTTGCCTATGGCGCGGCAGCGCCGCTGGAAAAAGGAGCAGTAATTATCTGGCGCGGCAGCGCCGCTATCCTATACAATCGTGGCGCGGCAGCGCCAGTCTGTCTGACGAAAATTCCTGTTTTGAACCCGATTTGCTGACTTTTCGAGTTGAAGTCAAATTACAATTCAGTACGACTTGTTGCACCTGGAGGCATATAAAAAGAGAAGAAAACCCTAGAGAACAAGAGAGACACATACCACATATTATATACGGAGTTTTAAAGCACGAAGAAGCAAGGAAGAAGATAGTGTTCAATTTATTCTTGTATTCTTTCTAGCTTGTGGATGTTTGGTTTGGGTGTATTCTTTAGAACCTTTGATAATTATTCCAATATTGATTCGTTTTCTTCAATCATGTTTACATTAGAACCCATGGTGACGATTAGTTTGATTATGAACTAATTCGTTGTCATGGGGTTTTAGTGGATTTATTCATGAAGTTTAATGGTTGAATTTTCTCGATGCCTATAGTGTGATTGATGCGATATCCTATCATGGTTGTTTTAAATCGTTATAGGAGAGTAGCTAACTCCTGTAATTGTGTGTTAATTCTTATTGAAGCGAAAGTGGATTTAAGAGTTTAGAACTTGACATGCTAGCATAGGTTTATGCGTGAGAATATCATTCATAATTAGTGTCATAACTCTAACCGTTTTATGACGACTATGTGATCAATTGAATGCTTGTACTTCAACCATTATGTTTTCAATCTTTATAGACATATATGGACTAAGCATAATTGGGAGACTAAGTGATTTCTATCTTTATTGTGGATATTATTTAGGATGGTATTTGTGCAACGAAAGTTGGTTTATATCAGTTTTGTGTGTTCGATCAGGTATTAATAAATCACATGAAAGGGCTAGAGAATTGAAGACTATAGATGGATTGTTTAATGAAGTTAAAATTCCATGTTTTATTTGCATAAGTAATTCGATATAAATCTCAGTTCAAGTAGTTGATAATTAGTTATAATTCTTAGATTAATTATAGTGATAACAAAAATCCACTTTGTTATTTGTTTTAGCATCGGATAATAATCATACATTGGTGAGTGAATTAACTAGACAAAAAACGAGTCCCTGTAGGAACGAATCTTATTTGCTATCTATATTACTTGTGACCACGTGCACTTGCGTGTTGAGTTTGGTCGTAACAAGTTTTTGGCGCCGCTGCCGGGGATTTCGGTTTTATTTGTTTAGTTTCAGTATTTACCATCAGTGGTCATTAAAGTTCGGTGACTAGGACGTTTCTCACCAAATTTTCTTGTTGGTGAATTTCAGGTACTTATTGAGAGTGTATGCGTACACGAGCTCGAGCACGTAGAGAAGAATTAGCAAGAAGAGAAGAACTAGCACGAAGGAAACTTGACTTTGAGAACATCAGTGTAGAAAACAACCGTGAATCAAAAGAAGATATGGAAGATCAAGCACAACCAGCGAAGGCTTTGAGTGAATTCTCTCAGCCAAAAGTGGAGGACATTCATACCAGCATTGTTCGTCCAGCTATTGGGGCTAATAATTTTGAGCTTAAGCCAAACATCATTCAGATGATTCAGAATACGGTTCAGTTTGGGGGTAGTCCTGCTGAAGATCCCAATGCTCATATTAGGGACTTTCTTGAGATATGTGATACCTTCAAATTCAACGGAGTTACAGATGACGCAATCAGATTGAGGCTATTTCCCTTCTCTCTTAGGGATAAAGCCAAGAGTTGGTTACATTCCATGCCATCAGGTTCTATTAAAACATGGGCAGATTGTGCTCAAAAATTCTTGACGAAGTATTTCTCCATGGCGAAGACAGCAGCTTATAGGAATTCTATTTCTCAGTTTGCTCAGCAATCCCAGGAATCTTTGGGGGAAGCTTGGGAAAGGTACAAGGAGATTTTGGCACGTTGTCCTCATCATGGGATGCCGGATTGGATGGTAATCAGCAATTTCTATAATGGATTGGGAGCTCAGTCAAGGCCTATGCTTGATGCAGCTTCTGGAGGAGCACTGTGGGCAAAAAGCTATGAGGATGCCTATAATCTTATCGAGATGATGGCGGCCAATGAGTTTCAGAATCCTACTCAACGCTTGCCACCTGCTAAAGTGGCTGGAGTTCTTGAATTGGATGCAGCTACTGCTATTGCTGCTCAACTCAAAGCGTTGACAATGAAGGTAGATTCCCTTTCTAATCTTGGGACTAACCAGGTTGCTATGGTGTGTGAATTGTGTGCAGGGGCTCATGACACGAATCTGTGTGCTATCTCAGCTGAATCAGCACAGTTTGTTAGTAACTTTCAGAGAACTCAGCAACCAGCACCTAATGTGTATCATCCCAACAATCGGAATCATCCTAATTTCAGTTGGAGCAACAATCAGGGTGGTGTTCAGCAACCACAAAATCAGCAGTTCAATGCAAGGCCATATAATCAGAACTATCAACCACCACCTTATGCTCCAAGGCAACCATTCATTCCACCGGGATTTCAACCATCTCAAGGGAATTCATTGAATCAGTCTGAGAAGTCTGAATTGGAAGAGCTTCGAATGATGTACAAGAGTCAAGCGGTGTCGTTGAAAACTTTAGAGAATCAGATTGGGCAACTAGCCAATGCACTATTGAACCGTCAACCAGGAACGCTTCCGAGTGACACAGAGATGAATCCAGGCAAGAAAGATCACAAGGAACAGGTCCAGGCAGTAACCTTACGATCGGGAAAGATTCTGCAAGGTCAGAACGAAGAAAATTCAGCCGAGGAAAAAAATGAAAATTCTGAGCAGAATGTGTGGCGCGGCAGCGCCGCTCCCCAGTATAAAAACGGCGCGGCAGCGCCGGCCCTTCTGGAAGAAAAAAATGATTTTGACGCTGGGGTCGATTCTGTTCCTGATTTGGTACCTAATGCTACTCTCTCGACTCATGTAACTGGGAAGAGTGATAATTCTCAGGAAGTAGTAGAAGAAAAGGTGTTTCCACCTCCTCCATTCCCAAAACGAGTTCAAAGGCAAAAGTTTGACAAGCAGTTTGCTAAGTTCTTGGAGGTCTTCAAGAAGCTTCAGATTAACATACCATTTGCAGAGGCTCTTGAGCAAATGCCGAGCTATGCGAAGTTTATGAAGGGCATTCTTTCGAAGAAATTGAAACTTGAGGAGCTAGAGACAGTTGCATTGACGGAAGAATGTAGTGCCATCTTGCAACAAAAGTTGCCACCTAAGTTGAAGGACCCTGGAAGCTTTACCATACCATGTACTATTGGAGATCTCTCATTCAGCAAATGCTTGTGTGATTTGGGTGTAAGTATTAATCTCATGCCCTTATCAGTTTTCATGCAACTTGGTCTTCCAGAACCAAAGCCAACTACTATGACTCTGCAACTTGCGGACCGTTCAGTTACTTATCCTCGAGGAATAGTTGAGGATGTTTTGGTGAAGGTCGACAAGCTTATCTTTCCAGCCGACTTCGTTATTCTTGACTTTGAAGAAGACAAGAAGATCCCTATCATCTTGGGACGACCATTCTTGGCTACAGGTCGGACTCTTATTGATGTCCAGAAGGGAGAACTCACGATGAGGGTGCACGATCAAAATGTCACCTTTAATGTTTTCAATGCAATGAAGCTTCCAACTGACGAGGAAGTGTGTTTTAAAATTGATATGGTGGACAAGGTGGTTAACTCCGCAACTCAACACTTGATCAAAACTGATGTGTTGGAAAGAGTTCTTGCTAATGACTTGGAGATTGAGAACGAAGTGGATGAAGAACACTTGCAATATCTTAATGCATCTCCATGGAAGAAGTTTAAGATTCCGTTTGAATCTTTGGGGTTGTCAGAGCTGAAGAAGTCTCATGTTAGACTTAAGCCATCTATCGAGGAAGCACCTACATTGGAACTTAAGCCATTGCCTGAACACCTAAGGTATGCCTATCTTGGAGATTCTTCTACCTTACCTGTTATTATATCATCTAAGCTTTCAGGCATGGAAGAGGAAAAGCTATTGCGAATTTTAAGGGAGTTCAAATCAGCCATTGGGTGGACTATAGCAGACATCAAGGGTATTAGTCCTTCTTACTGCATGCACAAAATTCCTTTGGAAGAGGGAGCTAAACCTACAGTTGATAATCAAAGGAGACTGAATCCTGTTATGAAGGAAGTTGTGAAGAAGGAAATTCTTAAATGGCTTGATGCAGGCATTATCTATCCGATCTCTGATAGCTCTTGGGTGAGTCCGGTGCAATGTGTGCCTAAGAAGGGAGGCATGACAGTGGTGACTAATGAAAAGAACGAGCTCATTCCTACTCGAACAGTTACTGGTTGGAGGATTTGCATGGATTATCGAAAGTTGAACAAGGCCACTCGGAAAGATCACTTTCCACTTCCGTTCATTGATCAGATGCTCGACAGACTGGCTGGACATCAGTTCTACTGCTTGCTTGATGGGTATTCTGGTTACAATCAGATTTGCATAGCGCCCGAGGATCAAGAGAAGACTACATTCACTTGTCCATTTGGTACATTTGCATTCAGACGTGTTTCTTTCGGGTTGTGTGGAGCACCAGCTACTTTTCAGAGATGCATGATGGCCATTTTTTCTGACATGATTGGAAGTAATGTGGAAGTATTCATGGACGATTTCTCAGTCTTTGGGGATTCTTTTGATGAGTGCTTGGAAAACTTGAGTTTGGTTCTAAAGCGTTGTGTGGAGACAAATCTTGTTCTAAATTGGGAAAAGTGCCATTTCATGGTACAAGAAGGTGTCATTCTGGGACACAAGGTTTCGTGTAAAGGTTTGGAAGTTGACAAGGCAAAGGTGGCGACTATTGAGAACCTTCCTGCCCCTGTTTCAGTCAAGGGTATTCGCAGTTTTCTTGGTCATGCAGGGTTCTACAGGCGTTTCATAAAGGATTTCTCAAAAATTTCTAAGCCACTTTGCAATCTCTTGGAAAAAGATGTTCCGTTCAAGTTTGATGAGTCTTGTTTACATGCATTCGAGATCTTGAAGAAGAAATTAATTTCTGCTCCAGTTATTACAGCTCCTGATTGGAACCAACCATTTGCTTTGATGTGCGATGCTAGTGATTTTGCGCTTGGGGCCGTTCTAGGCCAAAGGAAAGAAAAGGTGTTTCATGTTATTTATTATGCAAGCAAAACTCTTAATGATGCTCAGATGAATTACACCACCACTGAGAAGGAACTACTTGCTATTGTCTACGGGTTTGAAAAGTTTCGCTCTTATCTGCTTGGTACTAAGGTGACAGTTTATACGGATCATGCTGCTATTCGCTATCTCCTGGCGAAGAAAGATGCTAAGCCAAGATTGATTCGTTGGGTTCTTCTTTTGCAAGAATTTGACGTGGAAATCAAGGACAGAAAGGGGACGGAGAATCAGGTAGCTGACCATCTCTCTAGATTGGAAGATCATGGGAAGTCACCTAAAGACAATACGGTTATTAATGAGTTTTTTCCGGATGAGCAACTATTCAGTGTGAAAGATGTTGAACCATGGTATGCCGACATTGTGAATTATCTAGTAAGTAACATCATACCACCTGAGCTCTCTTATGCTCAAAAGAAGAAATTCTTACATGATGTCAAGCAGTATATTTGGGATGAGCCGTTTTTGTTCAAGCAAGGAGTTGATCAGATTATTAGGCGTTGTGTTCCTTACAGTGAGACCGAGGCTATTCTTAGTGATTTTCATGCTACAGCTTATGGAGGTCATTATGCGGGTGAAAAGACAGCCACACGTATTCTTCAAGCAGGTTTCTATTGGCCAACTATATTCAAGGATGCTCATCAGTTTGTGTTGAGATGTGATCGATGTCAACGAGTTGGTAATATTTCTCGTAGGGACGAGATGCCTCTTAATGTCATGTTGGAGGTAGAGATCTTTGACGTGTGGGGAATCGACTTCATGGGACCGTTCATTCCGTCATGTGGTAATCAGTATATTCTGTTAGCTGTGGATTATGTGTCTAAGTGGGTGGAGGTAAAGGCACTTCCAACGAATGATGCTAAGGTGGTGCTCAATTTCCTTCACAAGAATATATTTACTCGGTTTGGCACTCCACGGGTTATCATCAGTGATGAAGGTACGCACTTTTGCAATCGGAAGTTTACATCTCTGTTAGGCCGAATACACAATATAATCAAGTATGTATGAGAATAACAATGATTAATAACACTGTTTATGAATCAATAAAACTGTAATCTTATTAACAGCTTCTCTCTTTATGATGTTAATGAATCACAAAGAGCTTCTAGGTTACAAGAATAATAATTCAATGATCGCATCCCTTCTAGGGATAACCTATCTGTGTTTATATAATACACAGTTACACAATCCTTATCTAATTGATATTCCTACAAATTAGCTATACAATTGTTATCAATTAAGGATTGCTTCAGTCTTCTATTCCGTTTCCTTAGCTGTATCAATATATTCTGCTTCTTTCCATCTTCAGAATATATTGCTTCTAGAATCTTCAATTCAGCACCGACAGCTAATTCAACTATCACCCTGTCAGACTTTAAATAAACTCTGACCGGCTTCCTTTAAACTCTTCACCCTATCAGAGTTTAACTAAACTCTGATTGGCTTCTGATAAACTCTTGTCAATACCTGTTGCTTAAACACTGATAAACAAACATTAGCAATTATATCTAACAATCTCCCCCAACTTGTTCATAATAAAATGTACAAGTTAAACATATAATTGATGATGTCAAAAACATTTAACAAATGCAGTGTTTAACATATAACAGAGTTTAATTTAAAACAGAGTTTAAATTTGACTTAGAATAGAAAACATATTAAAAACTTACAGTCAGACTTTACTTGATTTCTTGAATATCAGGCACAGTCCTGATATAATCTAACAGTAGTTTCTTCTCAGCTCTATTCAATTCAACAATCATAATCTTCTTCAGCTCCTTCATTTCTGGTTCATCTTCACCAATTTGATAAATGGCAGCCCTCAAAGAATATATGCTGTTTTTGTTCATTTCATTACCAAGTCTGATATAAAAAGATTTATCAGACTCTAGATTGAACTCAAGAACCTTTTTATTTAGTGCAGTTCTGAACCTCGCACTATTCCTTTTCATTTCTACCAACTTTCCATGTGCATCTCTGTATTTAGGAATGTATGCACTTGATACTCCAGCTCCACTCAAAACTTTGGATTTCATCATCCTTTCCTTCAAAACTCGAGCAGCATCATAAGTACTTCTATTCTTTACTTCAAGTAGATATAGAACATACTCTAGCTCTTCCCAAAGTTTTAACTGGATATCAAATTCACCAAATCTATACACTCTGCCATCAGCCATAAAATATAACAAGAATTCCTTTTTGATTCCTTTGTGAAAAATCATCTGTACAGATTCTAGTTTGTCAAGGCTTTCTTGAGTAATTCCAACTCCAAATTCTGCCAATGAAAACTTGTCTTGAGATCTGTTATTAGTTCTTCTCTCTCTGTGTGAACCCAGTCCAGATTTGTCAAAGGCTTCTTTTCCCAATACTGTTCTGGTTTCTGAGAAATTCACAGCTTCAAGCTTTAAGTCTTCAAGAATTTTTGGTTTGCTGAATCCTGGAAGTAGTGTAGATTTCTGTACAACTTGAGCAACGTCAGAGGTTGTCATGTCTTCAATAGAAACATCAACTTGAGCAGCGTCAGAGGTTGATTTAGCTAATCTTGTTTCAACTTGAGCAATGTCAGAGGTTGAAATATCTTTCTTCTTTAGGTTAAGCTCTTCAATCATTATGCCTTTACCTTTATCAGAGTTTCTAATCACAGGTCTCCTTGTATTTTGTACACTCTGTTGAATATTCTCTTTGATAGAAATACCAACTTCTTTCTTTCTAGGAGCCTTGATTTCCTTTCTCTTGTAGATTCCAGCTTTAAGATTTTTCTTGTGTTCCTCAGCAAGCATTTGCTCTTCAGCCTGGATATCTTCAATAGTTACATTCTTTCCATGCTCTTTCATGAATATCTTAGCAGCAATCTCTTCATCAGTGGATGGATTAGTTGAAACAACTAAACTCTTGAGATTTGAAGTAGATTGACCACCAGAGTTTATCTTTTCAGAGTTTATTTGTCTACCAGAGTTTACTCTAGTCCTGCTTTGCCTTTGAGCAATGACCTCCTTTCCTTTATTTCCTTTGCTTCCCCCATCAGTAGAATCATCCCTCTGTCTCAGAGTTTGAATGTCTTTGCATTTGTCTTTAGGTACATTCTCCCCCTTTTTGACATCATCAGAAAGTAATACTGATGTCAGCAATTCTAGAGCATTAGAAATAGAATTCAATTGAGTAGACATTTCAGCTTGATTCTCCTCAACTTTTTCAAGCCTTTTCTTGATTTCCTCAGAATCCTTGGCTTGCTGCTTGAATTGTGTAGAGTAAAATGATCTGTCAAGCTTCAAAGTTGTATCCCTGAGAGAAAATTCATTCCTTAGACTTGTAAACATCTGTTGATTCTCATCAAATCTATTATTAAGAGATTTGACTTGAACAACAGTTGCCTGTAAACTTGTAAGTACATCAGGATTGGATATCTTCTTGATAGAATCAGATAGCAAATCTGCAGCCCTTTGTGCTGAGAAAATGCAATCTGCATCAGCCCAATTTTTGTAGTACATATTCTGGAAATGCTCATTGGTCTGTCTATTAACTTCCAGTCTTTCATCACTATTAACATCATCAGCCAATGAAACTTGAATGCTAGGATGTGAATGAGAACCCTCAGCATCATTTCCAGCTTCGTCAATATTATCTGCTGCATTTTCAGGAAGAATATTTTCAGCAGTAAACTGTGCAGCTTCATCAATTTTCTCCTCTGCTACAGCTTCAGGAATATCAGAGGTGGCCTGAGCAAAAACCTCTGCTTCTCTTTGAACAATCTCTACAACAGATTGTTGTAAAGCTTCAAGAATAATGTTCTCAGAGTTTAGCTCATCAGTAGCCTCTTGTTCCTTTTCCATCACAGCTTCATCAATTTTCTCTGTGACTTTAATCAGCTGAGTAACCTCCTCACTTTTGTCAAGATCACAAGAAATAATTTCAGTGTGAGTGGCCAGAGATTCTTCTACCTGATCAGTGACTTGATCAGCTTCCACACCCTCTGTATAAAGATCAGAATAGATAGAGGTGTGTGCTTCAAAATCAAAAACTCTGCTATCAGAATGAGTAGCAGCTTCCTCAACTACATCATTAGCCTTTGATGTAGGAGCATCTAAATCCATAGTAGCATCAGTATTTAATCTGTCTAGATTGACAGCTTCAGCATTTGCAGCATCCTCCTGAACAAACACTTCAGGAGTTTCAGTGTTTACAAACACTCTGTCCTCATCAGCATTGAAAATATCCTCCTCAACAGCAATGTCAGGAGTAGCTTGAGGAACAGCTTCTGCTACAATCTCCTCATTCTCTGATGCAGGAGCTTCAGTGACCTTAGAGACTCTGTCCATGGTTATATTTACAGCACCAAAAAGATGTGCAGCCACTAGTCTTCTCTTTCTCTGATGAAGAGTTTCTTCATCAGTTTCAGTCTCTGAGTCGGCAATAGAATCAGTAGCAACAGACTTTGCCCTTTGAGCGCGCCTTTTCTTCATTCTTTTTCTCTGAGGCACAGCATCAACATTTGATGCCTCAGCTGCAGTGTGTTGCAAACCAGACTGAACAACCTTTACCGTAGATTTCTTTGACCTTTGTGGTTGAGACACAGAAGGCCCAGCTTCAGCATTTGATGGTGATTGTAGTTGTTGTGAATTGATCAAGAATTGTTGCACAAGCTCAGGCAACATCAAAACACCAACATCTCCTTTCTTGTTATCTTTATTGGTTAGATCAGAGAATATTCGTTTATGTAATTTAAAACATGGAATCACATCATTCTCAGCTATCTCTACTTCAGAAACACATTCAGAGAATATTAATTGACAAAATCGTGCAAAATAGACTACACCTCTGTTTTCAGTCATTTTCTCACCTATATTATTTAGAACTAGCCTAGCAACATCAAAATTACCTCCATAAAGAAGAGAAAACCCGATTTGCAGACTATCCATGGGAATAGCATCCCAGTTCGTGCATTTCTTGCCGAACGCCCTTGTTATGCAGTCGAAAAAGAAACTCCATTCCTTTCGCAAGAGCGGTCGCTTCAACTGACCAAGCTTTGTCAGTGGCCCAGAGTATCCTATTTCCCTCATCATTCGAACTAACTCAGAATCTCCAACAGAGATTGTGAAAGCATTAAAATCTTCAAGGCCCAGAGCATCACGAACAGTAGTTGGAGTCACTACAAACTCTTCTCCTTGAAATTCAAAAATTATGGACGGAGACCCAGACTCTCCTCCATTATCATAAGTGCCTGTTTGCCAAAAAGTCCTTATTTGAGATGCAGACAGCTTCAAAGGGGCGATTAGAGCAGTTCCAACATCAGAGTTTGACAAGAAATCCTGAATCAAATGAAACGCCGCCGGTGCGTTCTCATTTGCCAAAGGAGCAGCATAGTTGTTAGGGACGAACTCTAACCCAGACGAAACAAAAGCCGTGGTTGCCATTAGAAGATTTGAAAACAAGAAGTACTAGGCTTTGAAAGTGTTTGAGTGTTTGTGTGTGAATAAAAACTTAGGAAAAGATGAAGTGCGTAAAAGATTGAATCGTGTGTATGTAGTGTATTAAATAATAACTGTAAAGATTAGAAGTATGTTAGTGGGACAGATGTCGAACGGAAATATGCTGACAGCTGTTTCTAACAACTTCCAATACACACGTGCAGACGTGGAGACACCTGTCATCACATATAACACTCAAAATATTCGCTTAAAAGAAGAAAAAAAATCAATAATAATAAAATTATCAATTTTAATAATAAAGTACAAAGGAACTCAACAGTCAGAATAATAATGACTGTCTTGAAACTCCGCACCTTATTTATCCCAAGCGCTTCGATTCTAGTAAAAACCTTTCAGTTACCCTGTTTGAATGCTTTAAAAACTCAAAGCATTTTAACAACAGGCTTCATATCTTAAACTTACTATACACCCAAAATGGCAGGAACCTTTGAGTTCATGGATGTTGAAGCATTCTTGAATTTAAACTGGCCTCAACAAGCAAATTACATCATTGATGAGTTTCTTGTTCTTTCTTTTCTGAACGATGAAGGTCTTATAGCAGATGATGAAATTGCTGAAGGACCAATTTCTAATCCGTATGTGCATATCATCCGTCCCGGTCCTTATGATATGCCCATCCTGGCAGACAATGAAGCTATGATGGTTTGCATGATGCTTTTTCAACAGAGCTTCTTGACGGGTACTGAAGAGTCACTCTTCTTGGAATCCTGCAAACTGCAAAGCAGAAAGAGAATCCAGGAAGATGATGATGATGATGATGATTCATCTTCAGGATGTTGTCAAGCAATCCCAGATGGTATAATGACCAGATGAACAACTGGGTAGCTATTATCAGAAGTAATAGAGCACAATAGCTTCTGGCTCTAGCTCTTCTGCTTCAGATATAGCATTCAAATACTTATCCTGGTTAAATAGATCTTTTCTTTTGTAACCAGAAAGATTAGTATGTACCAGAAATATTAGCTAGGCATGAGTATGTAATTGACTGAATGTAAACAAAGTTTGAATCAATTAATGAAAAAGACCCATTTTGTTGCTTTACATTTCAGTATTATCAATATTGCATAGTAATTGTAAAGTGAAAGAGAAGATATCACTTTGTACAATAAACTAACATACTCAATAGCATTGGTTAATCACTATCAGGACTTATCAAACAAACTCTATCTTTTCTCTGTTCAATCACACTTTTTCGAAAAACAAATGACTAAACCCAAAATCATAAACTGTCTGAAACAAGGAAATTATTTTAACCATCAGAGATTAAAACAAAGTAACCTCGGCGTATTTCACACAAAACATCAGTGTTTACCATTTGTCCTTCTTTGTCAATAAACTCTTTTCTCAATCTGTACAGGTGTGAAAGTATGTGTGTGTAGTAGCAGAGTTTACCGAAATCAGTATTTAGACCATCTCAAAGTGCATAAAATCCACAATCTAAAGTAGTAAAAACTGGTTGCCTAAACTCTCATTTATAACATAAAATCTGATTTTATATCTAAACTCTGTATTACTGATATCCTTTCATTTGGATATGTCTTTTATTTTTCACCCCCTTTATTTATTTATTTTTATTATTATTTTATTATTATTATTATTTTTTTTTTTTTTTAATTTTTTTAGTAATCAGTGGTTGGCACTAGTCACCAAAAATCAAAGATTTTAGCCCTTATTTCATACAATAAGTTCCTGGATCGTCCTAGGCACAACATGATCTCAAAGGAATTTGTGCTCTGTTTGGCATCTTTTGAATTTGAGGGTGAATTATTTGTAATTAATAATCAGAGTTTAGACTTTGCATCAGTAAATATAATTAACTTATGAGAGAAAATGCAAACAGCTAATACAGACTCAGTGTATAGGATCAATAAACTAAGAGATGCTATAAATATAGAGACAGTATCATGCTGTGTTAGCTTACTGCACATTTTTGAGGTCAGAATCTATACAACTCTTAAGGATTCACAGTTACTTACTGAGAATTATGCTTTATACAAATTTCTTCATTGGTCCATATGTTCCAGACAAAATTACAATCAGAGAATAGCATTTAAACTGTAACATTCAAAGTATGACCAACATTTTATGACTAACAGAGTTTAACATCAGAGTTTATGACACTGGTACTCATAACAGTTAACATATGCAAGGAATCATGAGCAACAAAAATTAAACATGTATAAATTTTGAGTCTAACCCGTATCTCTAGTCAGAGCCAGAGATCATTCCAAGTTCATTTACCAATCTTGTAAAAGTAGCTTCACTCAAAGGTTTGGTGAAGATATCTGCAAGTTGTTGGTCTGTAGACACAAAATGAAGCTCAATATTTCCTTCTTCCACATGTTCTCTGATAAAATGATACCTTATGCTGATGTGCTTGGTCATGGAGTGCTGTACTGGATTTCCTGTCATAGCAATAGCACTTTGGTTATCACAGAAAATAGGTATTTTAGAGTACCTTAACCCATAATCCAGCAATTGATTTTTCATCCATAAAATCTGTGCACAACAGCTACCAGCTGCTATATACTCTGCTTCTGCAGTGGATGTAGAAATTGATTTCTGTTTCTTACTGTACCAAGAAACCAATCTGTCACCTAAAAATTGACAGCTTCCACTTGTACTTTTTCTGTCTATCTTACAGCCTGCAAAATCTGCATCAGAGTAACCAATCAACTTAAACTCTGATTCTCTAGGATACCACAAACCCAAGGTTATGGTGCCTTTGAGATATTTGAAAATCCTTTTTACAGCTGTTAGATGAGGCTCTCTAGGATCTGCTTGAAATCTTGCACAAAGACATGTTGCATACATGATATCAGGTCTACTTGCAGTAAGATACAGTAGAGACCCTATCATTCCTCTGTAGTTAGTAATATCTACTGAGGCTCCTGTGTCTTTATCAAGCTTCGTTGCTGTAGCCATGGGAGTTGTGGCAGATGAACTATCAAGCATACCAAATTTCTTGAGAAGATTTCTGGTATATTTTGCTTGATTGATAAAAATACCATCATCTGTTTGTTTGACCTGTAAGCCTAGAAAATAACTAAGCTCTCCCATCATGCTCATTTGATACCTGGATTGCATAAGCTTTGCAAACTTCTTACAAAGTTTGTCATTAGTAGATCCAAAAATAATATCATCTACATAGATTTGAACTAATAGCAAATCATCACCAGAATTGAAATAAAACAAGGTTTTATCAATTGTACCTCTTGTGAACCCACTTTCTAAAAGAAATTGAGCAAGAGTTTCATACCATGCTCTTGGTGCTTGCTTTAGTCCATATAATGCCTTGTCAAGCCTGTAGACATAATCTGGATGCTTGGGATCTACGAATCCTGGTGGTTGTTCAACAAATACCTCTTCTTCAAGCTTCCCATTGAGAAAAGCACTTTTCACATCCATCTGAAAGACTTTAAACTTCTTGTGTGCAGCATAGGCCAGAAAAATCCTTATGGCTTCCAATCTTGCAACTGGAGCAAAGGTTTCATCATAGTCAATTCCTTCCTGTTGTGAATAACCTTTTGCCACAAGTCTAGCCTTGTTCCTTGTAATCACACCATCACTGTCAGTCTTATTTCTGAAAACCCACTTTGTACCCACAATTGATCTGTTCTTTGGTCTAGGTACAAGTGTCCAGACTTCATTTCTTTCAAATTCATTTAACTCTTCTTGCATTGCTGTAATCCAATTAGCATCTTGAAGAGCTTCCTCCACTTTCTTTGGTTCTGTTTGAGACAAGAAAGCATGATACAGACACTCATTATTTGTTGCACTTCTAGTTCTCACACCAGCATCAGGATCTCCAATTATGAGATCAGGTGTGTGTGCCTGTGTCCACTTTCTTGCTGTTGGTAAGTGGTTTCTTGCATCATTATTGAATCCTCCCCCTTGATCCATGCTCTCCTGATTCATGTGTTGACTTTCTGCAGCACCTGAGGCTCCCCCTGAATTTGATGGTTCAGAGTTTGAACTGTCAGAGTTTGAATCAGTTTCCTCAACTGACTCACTTGCTGTGTCTTGTTGAGCTTCTTCACGCTCCCCCTCAACTGGTTCTCTAATTTGTTCAATTTGAGAATTTTCAGTTTCTTCAGTATTTACCAGTAGAGGTTCAGAGTATGCTCCTTCAGAGTTTGTCAAACCTGCTTCATCAGAGTTTACATCATCAGAGAATAGATCTTCATTTTCAAAACGTAGTTGATCATATCCATCCTTGTCTTCAAGTCCAATTATTTTCTTGTCATCAAATGACACATGTATGGATTCCATGATCACCTTAGTTCTTAGATTGTACACTCTGAATGCTTTTGTTGACAATGGATAGCCAACAAAAATTCCTTCATCAGCTTTTACTTCGAACTTTGTCAACTGTTCAGGATGAGTCTTCAACACAAAGCATTTGCATCCAAATATATGAAAATATTTCAAATTTGGCTTCTTATTTTTCACCATCTCATATGGTGTTTTCCCATGCTTGTTGATCAGTGTAGCATTTTGAGTAAAACAAGCAGTTTGAACAGCTTCTGCCCAGAAATAAGTTGGTAATTTTGCTTCTTCAAGCATAGTTCTGGCTGCTTCAATTAAAGTTCTGTTCTTTCTTTCAACTACACCATTTTGCTGTGGAGTGCCAGGTGCAGAAAATTCTTGTTTCACCCCTCTTTCCTTGCAGAAAGCTTCCATGATTGAGTTTCTGAATTCAGTTCCATTATCACTCCTTATTATTTTGACTTTGTGCTGTGATCCTTTGTCCAGTAGATTTACATGATCCATTAGAATTTGAGCAGTTTCATCCTTCTTTGACAAGAAATACACCCATGTATATCTAGTATATTCATCAACAATTACTAGAGCATATTTCTTTCTGCCCATTGACATTATATTCACTGGTCCAAAGAGATCAACATGTAGAAGATGATAAGGTTCCACTACTGAAGATTCAGATTTGCTCTTGAAAGATGACTTCCTTTGTTTGGCCTTTTGACAAGAATCACATAGGCCATCTAGACTGAGTATTGATTTTGGAAGTCCTCTTACAAGATCCTTTCTTATCAGCTCATTGATGTTGTTCAAATTGAGATGAGAGAGCTTCTTGTGCCAATTCCAACTCTCTTCATTTGACATCTTTGCAGTCAGACACACTGTTTTTCCATCAGAGTTTGTTACCAAACTTGCTTCATAAATATTGTTGCGCCTGTGTCCAACTAGAACAACTTTTCCAGTAGATTTACTGATAACTTCACAGTATTCACTATGAAAATCTACATGGTTTCCTCTGTCACAGATTTGACTCACAGATAACAGATTATGCTTGAGTCCTGAGACTAGAGCTACATTTGTGATGATGACACTTCCAAGATTAATATTGCCATATCCCAGAGTATGTCCTACGTTGCCATCTCCATAGGAAACTTTTGGGCCATCCTTCTCCACAAAGTCTGATAGCAGGGCTTTATTTCCAGTCATATGTCCTGAGCATCCACTGTCCAAGATAAGTGTGCTCTCTATTATACCCTGCAATCACAAACAAACACTAAGTGTTAGTTTTAAGGATCCAGACTTGCTTGGATCCTTTGCCTTTCTTAACAGTGTTAGCTTTTGCAGCGGAATCTGCTTTCTCAGAGTTTAAACTAACATTGTCAGATTTTACACTAGCAGAGTTTGCTCTAACCCATTTCAAGTTGGGTTTTAGCTCATAGTAATTATGATAAATTGCATGATAACTCTTACATGTGTAAATAGAATGCCAAGTGCTCCCACAATGTTTGCATAAGGTCTGTGGTTTTACTCTTACATAATCATTCTTTACTTCTGAAGTAGAAGTTAAAGAATTAATATGCTTGTTCTTAGTACAAAATCTAGCAAGATGATTAGAACTACCACAACTGTAACATGTTTTCCTTGAAGCACCAGCATTAGGCATATGATTATTTCTACTATTTATGCCTATTTTTCCATTCCTATTTCTCTTGGACCCTTTAGGTTTCATGGCAGACTTAACCTCTTTGAGCTTATGTTTAAACTGTTTTCCTGTCATTAAACCAACATTAACCTGTTTCTCACAGACTCTAATTGGTTCTTTAACAGCTTCTAGCTCAACAGGCTTCTCTGTTTTAGATTCAATATCCACTTGTTCAACACAAGCTTCAACTGGCTCCATAACAGCTTCTTTCACAACTACAGATTTTAACTTTCCAGACTCAGGAACAAATGTTACAGGAGTTGAATATGAACTTGTGAAAGCTCTAACCTTAATTTTATCTTGAAACCTAAGTTCATCTTCCTCACTGTATCCTAAACCTACAGCATCTGTTTGGAAAACTTGATGTGTATCTCTGCCAGAATTAGTCCAAGTTTTAATTATTTTCCTTTCCTTCTCTAAATCAGATTCTAGTTGCCTATATCTTTTAAGCAACTCCTGTTCAACATAAACAGCATCATCTCTTTCTTTTTGAATCTTCTTCATATTCTCAAGTTCTCTTTCAAGAAACTTGTTTCTTTCTTTAAGACTAAGACTCTCAGTTTTAATCCTTTCATTCTCTAAAGTCTGATCCCTATAACTAACATGTATGTTCTTAAGATAAATTCTTAATTCAGAAATATTATCAGTATCATAAGCATAAGTAGTTAGAGGTACCTTATTTTCTGATGATTCAGTCTCATTTTTGACAGTTGCCATAAGAGCATAATTTTCTCCATCATCAGAATCTGAAGTATCTGCCCAGTCTTTGCCTTTAGAGACGAGTGCTTTTCCAGTTTTTCCTTTCTTGCACTCTGGAGCATAGTGACCCATCTCTTTGCACTTGTAGCACTGGATCTCAGATTTGTCCTTCTTTCCAGACTTTGTATCCCTTCCATCAGACTTTCTGAAATTCTTCTTCTCAGAATTTGAATCTCTCCTTGAGAATCTCTTTCCTTTCTTGAAGTTCTTGAATCCCATCTTCTTGAAGGTCTTCACCATCAATGCCGCCATTTGCATCAACTGTTCTTCATCATCCTCAGAGTCAGAAGCTTCATCAGAGTTTGAATCATCATCAGAGTTTGATGACTCACTCTCAGATTTAATGACTAAAGCCTTTCCTTTGGCTTTCCTCCTTGATGATTCCTTCTTAATGGGCTTCTCCTCGACTTTGAGAGCAACAGATTTTGTCTTCTTGCTTGACCTCCTGTTTCTTTGTTCTATCTCAAGTTCATGAGTCTTTAACAATCCATAGATCTCATCAAGATCTGTATCAGCAAGATCATAATTATCTCTGATTGTTGTTGACTTTAAATCCCACTTTTCAGGTAGAGATAACAGAAACTTGAGATTGGACTCTTCAAGTTCATATTCTTTGTCAACCAGAGACAGATCATTCAGTAATTTACAAAACCTGTCATAAGTCTCAGTCAAGGTTTCATTAGATCTTGAATCAAAGTGCTCATACTCCTGTGTGAGTATTGTCTTCCTGTTCTTCTTTATAGCAGTGGTTCCTTGACACCTGACTTCCAAAGCATCCCAGATTTCTTTTGCCGTTGTGCAACCAATTACTCTGTTAGACATAACATTATCTAAAGCACTGTGCAAAAGATGTCTTACCTTGGCATCTTTTGCAAAAGATGAGATGTCCTCAGGAGTATAATCTTTCTTTTCCTTTGGAATCAGTGTCTGTTCTTTATCACCAACAGCAGGAGATAATTTAGTTGGCTTATGAGGACCATTATTAATTCTGTCAAGATATTCTGGATCTGTAGCCTCCAGAAACATGGTCATCTTCACCCTCCATATCGGATACTCTATTGGCCTGAGTATTGGAACCCTGATAGTTTCATATCGACTCACAGAATTTGGCTTAACCTGTTCAGCCGCAGGAGGAACTTGATTTTGATTTTCTTCAGACATGATTATTACTGTGTTTGAATCGTAAAACTGTATATATTAAACAGCCTTGGCTCTGATACCAATTGTTAGGCCGAATACACAATATAATCAAGTATGTATGAGAATAACAATGATTAATAACACTGTTTATGAATCAATAAAACTGTAATCTTATTAACAGCTTCTCTCTTTATGATGTTAATGAATCACAAAGAGCTTCTAGGTTACAAGAATAATAATTCAATGATCGCATCCCTTCTAGGGATAACCTATCTGTGTTTATATAATACACAGTTACACAATCCTTATCTAATTGATATTCCTACAAATTAGCTATACAATTGTTATCAATTAAGGATTGCTTCAGTCTTCTATTCCGTTTCCTTAGCTGTATCAATATATTCTGCTTCTTTCCATCTTCAGAATATATTGCTTCTAGAATCTTCAATTCAGCACCGACAGCTAATTCAACTATCACCCTGTCAGACTTTAAATAAACTCTGACCGGCTTCCTTTAAACTCTTCACCCTATCAGAGTTTAACTAAACTCTGATTGGCTTCTGATAAACTCTTGTCAATACCTGTTGCTTAAACACTGATAAACAAACATTAGCAATTATATCTAACAATCTCTTATGGCACGCTACAATATCAATCATCGAGTTGCTACAGCTTATCATCCTCAAACCAATGGGCAAGCTGAAGTGTCTAATCGTGAAATTAAACGGATTCTTGAGAAGGTGGTAAGTCCTTCTAGGAAGGATTGGGCTTTGAAGCTTGATGAAGCAGTGTGGGCTTATCGGACGGCCTATAAAACACCTTTGGGAATGTCACCATTTCAGCTTGTGTATGGAAAAGCATGTCATCTTCCAGCTGAGTTAGAACACAAGGCTTATTGGGCGTTGAAGAAGCTGAATTTTGATCTTACAGCAGCAGGTGAGAAGCGTATGGTTCAGTTGAATGAAATGGACGAGTTTCGATTGCAAGCTTATGAGAACAACAAGCTATATAAAGAGAAAGTCAAAAGGTGGCATGATCGTCGGTTGGTTCTTAAGACATTTGTGCCCGGGCAATTGGTGTTGTTGTTCAACTCTCGACTTCGGTTATTTCCTGGAAAGTTGAAGTCACGTTGGTCTGGTCCATTCACAGTTAAAACAGTTTTTCAGCATGGAGCAGTGGAGATTTTTGACAAGTCACCGGACCAGTCGTTCAAGGTCAATGGTCAGCGGTTAAAGCCATATTTTGGAGAGAAGTTGAATCGCGAAGTTGAGACCGCGGTTCTAATTTGCCCAACGTAAGGAGATGGAGCTATGTCAAGCTAATGACTTAAAAAGAGCGCTTCGTGGGAGGCAACCCACTTGATGGTAATTGTATAATTGTATTTTTGTATTTGTTGAGTGTTTAAAAAAAAAAAAAAAAAAAAAAAAAATTTTCATCAGAAGGTTTGGCGCGGCAGCGCCGTGCTAAAGCACAATCCTGGCGCGGCAGCGCCGTGTCGACTGTTGAAAGAGAAAAAAAAAACAGAAAAATTGAAAAAAAAAAAAAGAAAAGTTTGTTGTTGTATTTAGTGGCCCATTATCCTAGCCCACTACCCATACCCACTAACCCTAAAATTCTCTATATAAACCCACATCCCATAACCCTACCTATACAAACCTATACATACACTACTTACAAATCTCAAAAATTCTCAAACATTCTAAACACTTCTTCCATTCGATTCAATGGCATCCAAGCGACAACGGGTTGTAATTGGTGGTGGTAGTGAGGGTGCTAGTGGTAGTGGGGCTGGTGGAAGGAACCCTCGTTCTTCATCTTCATCCGATTCTGGGGGAGGCAATGGTGGACCTCAGTTTATTTCTAATGAGGCGCATGAGGCATACACTGATTTGATGGGGCGTTCTATTGCCCGAGAGAGGGGACTTTTGCCTACGGCATCGGATGGGAATATGTTGTTCAATATTCAGGAGAGGGGTTGGGAGCAGATTTGTGAGATTCCGGAGCCTGTTCCATTGTTTGTGGTTCGCGAGTTCTACGCGAACGCTAGTGTGGAAAGGAATGGGATTAGCCAGGTTCGTGGGTTCCGTGTGGATTATCGGCCGCGTGCTATTCGTCGTGTTCTTGGTCTTCCGGCTCCTAGGAGGAATCAAGAGGATTGGTCAGGGAGGACTCGCGATGCTGTGGACCTTCAGATGATTATTCAGCGGTTGTGTGTTCCAGGTACGGAGTGGACCTTGAGGCGTGGCACTTCTGAGCCCACGTCGTTTATGTCGACGGCTCTGAATCAGTATGGGCGTACTTGGAATTTGTTTATTTGTGCTAACCTCATCCCTACTAGGCATTCGAATGAGGTGACGGTTGAGAGGGCTATCTTGTTGTATGCTATTTGCAGCAGAGAGTATGTGGATTTGGGTAATTTGATCCATCAGGGGATTCTCCGTTTTATGCAAGGAAGTACCACTGCGGCGATACCTCATGGTTCGGTCATTGCTAGGTTGGCTAGGGATTGTGGTGCTAGTTGGTCAGCGGAGGAGCCTGTACAGCCGCCACAGGCAACACTGGATCATCAGAGTATAAGGCGGTTTAATGTGTGGGATGGAGGTGAGCCGGATTGGTGGGGTCTTGGTTTTGTAGTAGAGGGTCAACAGCAGCAGCAGCATCAACAGCAGCAGCAGCAGGAGGAGGAGCCTCAGGATGGAGGTTCTCTTATTAGTCAGCGGCAGTATAGGCGATTGACGAGGCGTATCGATGCGGTGCACGATATGCAGGCAGGTTTTGCAGCAGATTTTGGTCAGTTTGCACAGGCTTTGAGCACGGCTTTGCGTGCAAGTGGGGTGGACGTGACTTTTCCGTCCTTTGGAGCTGGCGCTGTCTATCCGCCACCGGACACTCCTAATGGGAGTGGTTCGGACGACGAGTAGGTATGCCTTGCACTCTTTTTATTCTTACCTTCAATGTGGGCATTGAAAATTTTCAGTTTGGGGGTGGGGATGAAAGGTGCATTTGTATAATAGGTATATTGCATGATTAGGAGCATTTGTGCATGTTAGTTAATTTCATGTTAGTTTAGAGCATTTTGTTGCATGTTAGTTAGAGCATTTAGGACATTCTGTTTATTGTGATATTTATGTTCATATAGTTGCATGAGCATGGCATGCATATTTTTTTTTTTTCATGATCCCTTAGGACGAGCTATTTCTGTTTGGCAGGTAGATGTTGATTTGAGTGTGGTAATCATGAATAAAGGGTTGATTTATAGTTTCTATGAAATTGACATGCATGTTATGGGGACAAAAACATTTACACAACTCATTGTTTGCTTTTGGGCTAGATTGGGGGTCATGCTTGTTTGGATGTTTTGAGGTTTAATTACCTGGTTATATTTAGAATGTTCTTTATTCCCTTGATAACGTAAGAGCACTAAAGTATAAGTTTGGGGGAAACAGGAGTTTCATGCTAGTTGTTTGTGTTTATGGCTAGGTGTCAAATGGCTAGTAGCCGGCTCATATTTATATGAGTAGTCTAGGGTTGGAAATGAGAATTCTCATTCCAGATTGTATATAAAAAAAAGAAAAAAAAAAGAAAAAAAAAAAAGAGTCAGGTAAATAGTTAATTGCAAAATTAACCACGAGTGAGCTCTTTAATACTTGAGTAATTAAGCCTGAGGGGACTTAGTCCTAGTGACCTAAGGCTTTTATAGTCTGGGATCCACTGACCTAACACTCGCTACATGGGTATTATTGTATAAGCCTTTTGGGGTCTCACTCATTGCACGGTTAAATAAGCATGTGTATTGTATATAGTAGTATGTGTCGTAATAATAAAGCATGAACTCCTGGTTAACCTGAATGATGATGGAGGTGTCTCGAAGTTATGAGGTGTCTACCGTTCATTCTTTTTATAAACTTGTGATTGCCTTGACTAAGAATTGGTATGATTTTTGATCTAGTGTTAGGAGTATATCTGTTGAGTATCACACACCACGTTCCTATGCATGTATTGTTAGTATACGGGAATTTAGTCGAGCTCTGTTTGGAAGTTATTGCGTGATTTGAGATGTTTGCCTAATAAATGGTTTTGGTTAGTCTAAGGGGGTCCTTGCATTTCCATATAGTGGCATACATGTAGTTAGTTGCATTTGTAGTTGCATTGTTAGATGGATTTTGTGGGTACATTCACTATAGGCCCTCACGAGACCTTACTCGTCCACTAGGGCTGCCTAGGGGTTTAAAGGGCTTGTTGCATATGCCAAATGCAACCGTGATCACCTACGAAAGTGGTACTAGTTAGTTGTAATAAATTGTTTGTTTATGCTCGAGGACGAGCATCGGTTTAAGTTTGGGGGTGTGATAAGTGGGTATTTTATTCACTTAGAACGTGTCTGTATGGCTTAAAACGAATGTTTGTACTCGAGTTGTGGTATTTTTGATCTCTTTTAAGGGTATTGTGCAGGTATATTTATCACAGGTGTACTAGGAATGAAGCGGAGCAATCGGAATGCAATTTGGAGCTAAAACGAAGAAAATGGAAAAATTCGTCTTCCTGGACAGAAGGCACGGCGCGGCAGCGCCGTGTTTGTACTTGCCTATGGCGCGGCAGCGCCGCTGGAAAAAGGAGCAGTAATTATCTGGCGCGGCAGCGCCGCTATCCTATACAATCGTGGCGCGGCAGCGCCAGTCTGTCTGACGAAAATTCCTGTTTTGAACCCGATTTGCTGACTTTTCGAGTTGAAGTCAAATTACAATTCAGTACGACTTGTTGCACCTGGAGGCATATAAAAAGAGAAGAAAACCCTAGAGAACAAGAGAGACACATACCACATATTATATACGGAGTTTTAAAGCACGAAGAAGCAAGGAAGAAGATAGTGTTCAATTTATTCTTGTATTCTTTCTAGCTTGTGGATGTTTGGTTTGGGTGTATTCTTTAGAACCTTTGATAATTATTCCAATATTGATTCGTTTTCTTCAATCATGTTTACATTAGAACCCATGGTGACGATTAGTTTGATTATGAACTAATTCGTTGTCATGGGGTTTTAGTGGATTTATTCATGAAGTTTAATGGTTGAATTTTCTCGATGCCTATAGTGTGATTGATGCGATATCCTATCATGGTTGTTTTAAATCGTTATAGGAGAGTAGCTAACTCCTGTAATTGTGTGTTAATTCTTATTGAAGCGAAAGTGGATTTAAGAATTTAGAACTTGACATGCTAGCATAGGTTTATGCGTGAGAATATCATTCATAATTAGTGTCGTAACTCTAACCGTTTTATGACGACTATGTGATCAATTGAATGCTTGTACTTCAACCATTATGTTTTCAATCTTTATAGACATATATGGACTAAGCATAATTGGGAGACTAAGTGATTTCTATCTTTATTGTGGATATTATTTAGGATGGTATTTGTGCAACGAAAGTTGGTTTATATCAGTTTTGTGTGTTCGATCAGGTATTAATAAATCACATGAAAGGGCTAGAGAATTGAAGACTATAGATGGATTGTTTAATGAAGTTAAAATTCCATGTTTTATTTGCATAAGTAATTCGATATAAATCTCAGTTCAAGTAGTTGATAATTAGTTATAATTCTTAGATTAATTATAGTGATAACAAAAATCCACTTTGTTATTTGTTTTAGCATCGGATAATAATCATACATTGGTGAGTGAATTAACTAGACAAAAAACGAGTCCCTGTAGGAACGAATCTTATTTGCTATCTATATTACTTGTGACCACGTGCACTTGCGTGTTGAGTTTGGTCGTAACAGCAGGCTGACAGTTTAAGAATCGGACAAAGAAAATTAATAAACTAATATTATTTAACGCATACACGCAAGACAAGTAAGGTAAATATAAAAGCAGGAACTGAAATTTTATTAACCGAAGAAACAAGTATTTGTCGGATAATAATCACCGGCAAAGTACAAAACAGAAAAACAAAAGAGCTATAAAATTCTAGGTGTCCCAAATACAAGAGGGGAGGTATATATATATATATATATATATATATATATATATATATATATATATATATATATATATATATATATATATATATATAGGAAAAATAATGGGTTTGGGCTCTTTGATTGCAAATCGGATTCTAGAAATATTTCCTCAATTCCTTTTTCTTCTCCTATAAGTTTTCCAATTTTTCTCCAATTTCCTTTTGACTTCAAGTATTTCCATCTCCTTGCCTTTTTCACCTTTTTCTGCTTGAAATATGATTTTATTTATTTTCCTACAAAACAAAAGAAAACAATTTATTAAACAATAAAATTACGAAAACAGACATAAAATAGGTATTAAAAATGTATTAATTATGGACCTATCAAATGCCCCCATACCTATCTTTTGCTCGTCCTCGAGAAAAACTAATATAATATAACTACTATATAATAGATAATACCACTTCCGTAGGTGATCACGGTTGCATTTGGCATATGCAACAAGCCCTTTAAACCCCTAGGCAGCCCTAGTGGACGAGTAAGGTCTCGTGAGGGCCTATAGTGAATGTACCCACAAAATTCATCTAGCTCATGTAAAAGATCGCATGACAATGCAACGCCACACATACAAGTCCTTTCATGCTTCATCAACTTAAGAATCAAAAATGACTTTGCAATGTCTTGTCGTGGAAGATGCAAGGATTCACATAGTCTACTCAAAAAAATATGCATAAGTGCTCAAAAGTCCATGTCAAGTGTAAGAATAAGTTGGTAACCATGCTAAGCCCACAAGAGTACAACTTTGAGTCAAAACATGGAATCTCAAATGTAGAAACAAGCAATAACTCACCTTTCACTCACAAAAGAATATTCACTCAAGAACAAGGGTAAGTGTATCACTCTATTCCAACAAAATCATAAGCATGCTTGACATTTGGTATCAATCTAACTTTAACACAACATACATCAATGATGATAATCAAAAGGTCTTTATTTGGTTGTAACGGGGCTAGGGACAAGGTATGTCAAGTAAGGCCAAAGAAGGTGAAGTGTCAAAAGCTAGTAGGCACCATAATAAATCATACACATCACCAAACATCCTCCCCACAACTGAATTTTTCTAATTTTCTTCCAACAAAAGACTTGATTAGTCGAATGAAGAAGGATCACACAAACATAAGTATGCTCTCATGATTTTTTTTTTTTTTAACAAATATCTTTTTTTTTTCTTTTTTTTTTCTTCTCTTTTCGAGAGCTAAGAGATAGATATAAGCAACCACAATCCTCCTTCAAAAATTTCTTGAACAATGACTATCAAGTAAGCAATCAAACCAAATATTTCCTCCAAAGTAATGAACAAAAGTAAACCCATCTCACACACCTTATTACTCCCCCAAGTTCCTACTAGCCATTGACAATTTGGGATCAAGCATAAGTAAGGCTACACAAGAAAAAGGTCTAGGCATGTAATGTGGTATGTCACCGAAAAATAGGATTAAGCTCAAAAGGGTAACTAATTGATCATATATAAATGGTGTGGTAATTTGGAAAATATAGGTTATTCCTAAATGCCTTTATCATCTTATCATCAAATAATGTCATGCATTCAAGAAAGGTCTCAAACAAGTGCTAGCAATGCAAACAACATGTGGACACTCAAGCAAACGAATATAAAATGCAAAATATATGCATATAGGCTCAAAAACTCACTTGGTGGTAAAACATAATCAATCCCAAGCAAAAAATCTCTTCAATGCACCAACTTGTACTCAAAGCATGGAAACCAAATCATCTTGCACATATTCATGTCCTTTTAATTACTTGCAACATTCAGTAAGTCTACTAGTTTCAACTTGCTAGTGTATGTGTGTGAACAAGAACTTAGCAAATCACTTCTTAATCAAAAGTATCAGAAACACAAGATTACTATAGCATGTAAGGGTGCATAAAGCCACTAGTAATCATTTCACAAGCTAGAATTCTACAATTTACAACTAAAATTCTTTTTGGGATTTTTTATTTTTCAATTTTTTTGGATATTTTTGTTTTTTTAATAATACTACTAAACCCCTCCCCCATACCTAAATCATGCATTGTCCTCAATGTATGCAAATGAGAGAAAAATGTCAGAGTAAAAGGACGAGAATACTTGATAAGGGAATGACAGAGGAATAGAACTATCTACTATATACAACAAGGAAACTTACTTGGATCACGAATCAAGGAGGTGGATCACCTCCTCCTCAGAATCAACTGGCAGTTCTAAAAATGGTTTAAGCCTTTGACCATTAACCTTAAATGTTTCACCAGTTGTAGGATTTTCAATTTCAATAGCACCATGAGGAAAAACAACTTTAACAAAAAATGGTCCCTCCCACCGAGATCTCAATTTTCCAGGAAACAAATGCAGTCTAGAGTTGTATAAAAGAACTTTTTGACCAGGAGAAAAAGATTTTCTCAAAATAGATTTATCATGCAAAAGTTTAGTTCTTTCCTTATAAATCTTAGCATTTTCATAGGCATCATTCCTAAGTTCTTCTAACTCAGACAGTTGTAACTTCCTATGGCTACCAGCAGTGGGTAAATCAAAATTCAATTCTTTAATAACCCAAAACGCTCTATGTTCAAGTTCAACGGGGAGATGACATGCTTTACCAAACACAAGCCTATAAGGAGACATACCCAAAACAGTTTTAAAAGCAGTGCGATAAGCCCATAGAGCATCTATCAACTTAACAGACCAATCTTTCCTATTTGAATTGACAGTTTTCTCTAGAATTTGTTTAATCTGACTATTAGAGACCTCAACTTGACCACTAGTTTGAGGATGATAAGGTGTAGCTAACTTGTGAGTGATAGAATACTTCTTCAGAAGAGACTCAAACTGATGGTTTTTGAAATGCTTACCCTGGTCACTAATTATAGCTCTAGGCGTACTAAATCTAGAAAAGATATTCTCCTTTAAGAACTTTAGAACTACCTTGTTATCATTAGACTTAGTTGGTATGGCTTCGACCCATTTAGACACGTAATCAACCGCTAAGAGAATGTAGAGGTTACCAAAAGAATTAGGAAAGGGACCCATAAAATCTATACCCCAAACATCAAAAATCTCAATAACTAAGATTGGATTCATTGGCATCATGTTTCTTCTAGTGATCTTTCTTAAATGTTGACACCTACTACAAGCGGCACAAAATTCTGCAGAATCTTTAAACAAATTGGGCCAATAGAAACCAGATTGAAGTATTTTAACAGAAGTCTTTTTAGCACTAAAGTGACCTCCACAAGCCTGATCATGACAAAAGGAAAGTACACTTCTAAACTCATGGTTTGAAACACACCTCCTAATGATTTGGTCTGGACAATACTTAAAAAGATAGGGATCATCCCAAAAGAAGTACTTGACTTGTGAGAGAAATTTGGATTTATCTTGCTTCGACCAATGAGAAGGAATTTCACCAGTGACAAGGTAGTTAACAATATCAGCAAACCAAGGAGTGGTAGAGATGGAAAGAAGGTGTTCATCAGGAAAAGACACATTCAAAGGAATATCCATGGAGGACTCCACTACTAATCGGGAAAGATGATCAGCAACAACATGTTCAGAACCCTTCTTATCCCTAATTTCTAAGTCAAACTCTTGGAGCAACAAGACTCACCTAATCAATCGGGCCTTTGAGTCTTTCTTAGAGAAGAGATATCTAAGAGCAGAGTGGTCTGTGTAAACAATGATTTTAGAACCTATAAGATATGACCGAAACTTTTCAAGAGCAAAAACTACAGCTAGAAGTTCTTTTTCTGTGGTGGAGTAGTTAAGTTGAGCATCATTTAGAGTCTTACTAGCATAGTATATGACATGAGGTATCTTATTGATTCTTTGTCCTAAGACTGCACCTACGGCATAATCAGATGCATCGCACATTAGCTCAAAAGGTTGATTCCAATCAGGGGATTGAATAATAGGGGATGAGGTCAACTCTTTCTTAAGATGTTCAAAAGATTGGAGACATTCACTAGAAAACTCAAATTTTATGTCCTTAGAAAGAAGATTAGTCAATGGTCTTGCCTTTTTGCTAAAATCTTTAATGAAAAGCCTATAAAAACCAGCATGTCCTAAAAAGGAATGAATTTCTTTGACAGACTTTGGTGGAGATAAATTAGAAATGAGATCAATTTTAGCTTTATCAACTTCAATGCCCTTTGAAGATATTTTATGACCAAGAACAATTCCTTCTTTAACCATGAAATGACATTTTTCCCAATTAAGAACAAGATTTGTTTCTTTACATCGTTTTAAAACTAAGTCAAGATGGTGAAGACACTGATGAAAAGAAGAACCAAAGATGGAAAAGTCATCTATAAAGATTTCTACACTACGCCATAAGTGGGCTACAGCAACGCCTGAAAAAGTGTGGTTATAGCCCAAAAAACTGTTGGTAAAAGGAAAAAAATAGGCTATGGTCACACTTTGACCAAATTTGAGGGTGTTAGAAAAATGGCCGCTACCATAGGGGTCTATGCCAACACTTTTGTAGTTTTTGGTAACACGGGAGAAATGTGTAGGCGTAGACCCCTACACCAACACTTTTTATTTCTGTGGCTACATATTATTAGTTGTTGCTATAGATCTATGCCAACACAATTATCTTTGTAGTAACACTACTAATAGTATTGCTATAGACCTATGCCAACACATTTTCAGTACTACTGTAACACCAAATGATAAAACACTTTGATGTTTTTACCAACACTCTTACCACTATGCCTCCACTATTTTTTAAACATTTTTAGATTTTGTGCCAACACTTTGCTATACTTTTGCCAACACATAAAGACTAAATACTTTGGAGTCAATGGTTACACTTTGCATGCTTTTTACTAACACTTTAAATACAGAATGACAACATATGACATTGAAATATAGAACTTCCTATTCAAAATATTACCAAACATTCCAATACATAAACAGGATGTCGAGAAGCCATTTCAATACATAAAAAACCATCCAAAATAACTACATCAAATTCACACCATTCCAATACATAATAATCAATCATCAATATCTATTACATAAACCAACATCTAAAACCCAACTCAACTACCATGGAGTAGCGAAGCCTAGAAGACCTCAAATCAGCCAACCTTAATGATTCTTTCCAAAAGGACTGCAAAATAAGTGGATGACAGTTAGGACACTCTTTGTAATTATTCAGGAAATGAAGAAAATAAAATGAGAGAATGGGAAACACTTACAAATGCTTTGTGTTAATCAAATTATCAAGACCAGGCGAGTTCCTTGTAGAGACTGGTATTGTTCCTGTAAACTAATTGCGCTTACAGCCCAGCTAAAAGACAAAAACCAAACAAACCGGCAGATTAAACTAAATGACAGATTACCATATACATGTTTTTAGATTAAATGATTAGTTCAGCGTTTTGTAGTCCTGGGGCATATTTATGTGTGCTTTCCTAAATTCCGTAAGCCAAATATTTAGCTGACGAACAATAACTTTTAGACCTTCGAACTATTTAGCTGACGAACGAATTTAAGCAAGCCGTTGAACTCATATAAAAATAAGTTCGGAGTGGATTTTAATTTTTATCGAACAATGCATGAATATAACCCTTGAAAATGACAAGGCCGAGGGGAAAAGAACATAAAACAGAAGAATTGTTCGCGCAAGGCATAGAAGAAAGTTTTCATTAATAGAATATTCTAGCTAATACACTTACAAGTTTGATAATTTCTTCAGATTGCCAATTGATGTAGGAAGAGTCCCGGTCAATCCTTTGTTGGATGACAAATCCCTAGATACATAGTCAAACAATTAGTTTAAAAAACAGAGAAGAAGAGATGAAAAATATTTCCATCTTTATGCCAGTAATATAAATGCGTCTTGAAGTTCTTTTTCACAAAATTTCATGGATTAGAGGAAAAAAAACATAATCAAAAGACCTACAGTGTCTGCAATTCCGATAAGTTTACAATATCCCCAGGCAGCTGACCAGTTAATCCTATGCTTGAATATGTTCTGAAACAGAAAATTATCAACTCAAATTAATGCATGATGTCAAAACATAAACAATCTTCAGTTACTGCTAAAATCTAATACGCATCTGTTTCTGAACTTACATCGATATAACACGAGAATTGCCGCACTCGACTCCATCCCAGTTGCCCCTACATGGATCAGACCCTACCCAGTTTGGTGGTGTGTTCTTCCATTGATTTTTGAGAGCTTGCAGAATAGAAACTGCAGTGCAAACGTCAACTTTTAATTATCAAAACTATCGAAAATACCAGCTTTCTACAGCCGAAATCATTACTGACAGAGTTTTCTTGAACAAGTATAACTACAAGACTACGAGGATCATCAAAAGATCAAGTCTCTCTGAAGAATGCAGCATTAATCTTATGAATACAACATGTCAACTTCGAATTGACAATACACAAGTACCCAGACACATGTTGCAGAGGAAGCAACTATGTATAATTCTATTTACACGTATAGGACGAGTAATGATGCATGCTCATACACATACATTCATGTACACCAATAATATCTACTGAGATTATTAGATATCTCCGTGATGCAGGAGAGAATATTAGATATCTCCTTTAGTACTACCAGCATCCTGGAGAACTAATTTGTTTAAATGCTGTAGCAGTTGATCAAAATCATCTTGAGACTTGATGAGGCTGAGGCGCACATATCGACTACCAGCACCAAATAGAGTGCCATCACGACTAAGGATGCCACCAGCTTCAAGGACTTGGTAACATAGTTCATCTTCTTCCCTCTCACATTTCAACCATGCATAAGCTGTTGCAGCAATTTTTGCATTGTCAAACTTATTTAAAGCAACAAATGCGATAATATGCATATATGATATAACGCCACAACAAAAATTTATGCTTTTTATTTTGAGAGCATATGAGCGAAGTGATGAATTACCTGGAGAAGGTCCTCTGACAGTTTGAAAGAAAGTACAGAAGCGGGGTGCGATTTCTTGGAGAGTGAAGCGTGTGGACAATGATACAGTTTGGCTCAAGCTTTCCCAACGGCTTCTCATGGTTTCATACGCATATTTAAATATAGATCTTCCATCTCCTTCAAGAACCACCTTTATTAGCTTCAAGGCTCTTAACTGACTGTCCCTTGAGACCCCAAAAGTATTGTCATTCGTATACGTTGCCATTCTCTCATATATATCCTTGTCTTTTATCAAAGCCCACCTGAAGGTATATTGCAGCAGCAATGTTACAAACTATATCTAAGAATTTATCACTTCTCACATAAAAATAATGATTAGCTGCACCAAAATTTTACTGGAAGTTACTGGAACTTCGAATTTGTAATTACCCAAATCGAACGTCTGCATGACCAGTAAGCTTGGAAAGTGTAAAGATCATGAGATCTTCATCTGATGGGGATGGAATCGCAGTAAAATGTGGCCAATTATAGGCATGATCATGGATTGCCTTGGCAGATGGACCATTAAGAACTGCTTTTTTCAACTGTCCATCAGGATTGTTAGGTGAAGTTACGAACTCAATCACATTCATAGTGTCTTCAGGATTGTTGTATTCATAAGATTAATGCTGCATTCTTCAGAGAGCTATTATAACAAGTCTTGACACCCAACATTAGCTACATATAACCAAAATAAGCAGCTTTCTTGTCCAAATTCTTAAATGATTTTAAATTACTGCATTTATACGTATTCTTGCTGTACATATATACAAAGCCGTGGAGGTATTAGTGGATCAGAAATTTTGCCAATTTATTAGTTAAAATACCAACTGCACTAATGTTCAGGACATTGGGCAGACCTGCTGTTATAATCCAACTTAAAACTAAAACAAATACATTGGTGTCACCTGAAGGAAACTTGACATGGTTTCTGGACAAGGATGCCTTGTCCCAGATATCAAATATCCATGATCACTCTCGCAATAGGCTGACTTTTCGACTTGGCTTTGTGCTGCTTAGTATTGCTTGTGTACTCTACTATTTCCCTTGTATTGATATGGTTCTGCCTTGGTTAAAACAACAGTAAAGAATTATATGAGACTGGTTCTGATCAGATCAGGCCTGGTATGTAAGAGTGTTATGTCTTTTGCATATAATATGTAATAACATTAACAGGTTTCTTATTCAAATAAAGTACTAGTTAATCATTATGATTATCCCTAATGTACCTTTCAAGTAATATTTTATTCAAAATATTTCAGTTAATTAAAGTTGCAACTGTAATTTATTATATGTAGAACATCTATCCAACATTATTGCAACATCTGTCCATTCCAGGCCAACTATTGTAGTTAGAACACTAGTAGAAAGAGTACCTGATTGTATAAATGATAGAACATTCCAATCCAAAATAGATCAGACAAGAATTTGTATAGACCCACTTTAGCAATTGCATCCTGGAACCCGTATTGCATCAGCTTGCATCAGCTTGGAACAAGAGGGCTATTATTGAAATGTAAGCATACACGTTCGTACTGTCCATCCCTGTCTGTTACCAATGTAAGAATTTAACAAAAATCTGAATAACCTTCATGAAAGAATATGATGCAAAAAGGTACCAGAACCTTGATCCAGGTTCTACACACAGTCATACTGAATAAGTGGCACTGTCAAAATTTTCTGAACCCTGAGACTGATCACCACTTGGGGATGAAACTTCAGGTGTGGCTGGCTTAGCCAGCTTTGGTTTTGGTTTCGTCATTATCGGTCTGCAAAATCTGTACAAGCAAAAAAAATATAAGAAATTCATGATGAAACTGTATACTACACCAAGGACGAAAAGTGAGGAACATGACCAAAGAGACCAAATGGAAGATCATGCTTTGCAGTTGGCATAACCCTGGGTACGCCACAAATCTTATGATAAAGGTTGAAGCAGACTGTAATAAAGCAGGAGGGGAACTATATAACCATATTACTATGTCTAGCTACAACCTAGCTAGGATATGCTTGCAGGCTCTACTAACATTCCAGTTCAGATATGATTTGAGAAAACTTTTGGGGTCTAGCATTTTTATACAGATAATATTTCCATAAACATGATATGTCCAGAGTCCAGACATAAGACCGGGCGTCCTCGCCAACCAATCAAAATACCATAGCAAGGGTATGAAACGAAATACCCATAAGAAACTCGTTCAGTGACATTTCCCATATATATAGAACCTCACCTGTCAAGAGCTTCAGCTTTCCTTTTCACATCAGCTGACAAAAGAACTGGAGTTGAATGTTTAGATAATGAGTCCAGCTGCTGTTTCTTCTCTCTTAACCAAGCCTCTGCTTCTGCACATTCATTGAAAACCTATACACCCACACAAATGTCACTCTATAAGGTACAGTAATTAACTTTTTGATCATCAGAAATGAAAAAGAAAGTTACTAATTCATTAACCTTCTATTTCTCAGCAACTAACCTAATTACAAGGCATCTCTCCCTTCTACTAAGCAATGAAAACATTCACAATCAACTTTACAGACCCTAACACAAGCAACTTTCAAAAGCAAAATTAGATACAACTAACAAATCAGCACGCATAATATACTCAAAACATTCGAAATTGAAACAATTAAAAACAAGAAGTGTTAGTAAGAAGATGACCTGAAAAGCCCAAAATAGACAAAATCGAACAAGCCCTAATTTCTTGTAATTGAACCCGTAGAGAACCCAAGTCAAGCCCTAATTTCTTGTAATTTACCCAGTAGAGAACCCAATGTACAAGCCCTAATTTCTTCTGAAGATCCGAAGAAGACCCGAAGAAGATTGTGCTCGAACCCTAATTTCTTCTAATTGAACCCGTAGAGAATGTTACTGAAAAGCCCTAATTTTTTGTGAAGAGAGAAAGAGAGTTGAAGAAGATAGTGTTGAGAGCGAGAGAGAGTTGAGAGTGAGAGAGAGCGAGAGAGAGTTGAGAGTGCGACAGAGTGAAAATAATTTAGAATTGACGCGCCTTAATAATTCAGTGAATTTTTGGACAAAAATTGTCCCGCTTGGACCAATTCCAGCCCGCCTATTTTTTTAACATTACTTGGTAACACTTTTTTTAAGAGCAACGGCTACATGAACTTTAGTGTTAGCATAGATACGGGATGAGGTCTACGGTAACACTGATTTGTAGTAATGCTAACACTGAATAAAGGTGTAAGCTTAGACCATTTTTAAGACATATATGGTTACACTTTTGCTTGTAACACTGAAAAAAGCGTTATTATTGCCCACTTATGGCGTAGTGCTAGGAACTCTCCTACCATATCAGAAAAAATGCTCATCATGCATCTTTGGAAAGTGGCAGGGGCAGTGGTTAGACCAAAAGCTAAACGACGATAAGCAAAGGTTCCAAAAGGACATGTGAAGATGGTCTTTTCTTGATCCTCGGGAGCAATGGGAATTTGGAAATAGCCAGAAAAACCATCTAGAAAACAATAGTATGAGTGACCTGCTAACCTTTCTAACATTTGATCAATGAAGGGTAGAGGAAAATGGTCTTTCCCTAGTGGCAGCATTTAGTTTCCTAAAATCAATACACATTCTCCAACCAGACTGAACACGAGTGGGAACTAATTCATCATCCTCATTAACAACTACAGTGATCCCTGACTTTTTAGGCACTACTTGAACAGGACTGACCCAAGAGCTATCAGATATAGGATAGATGATCCCATTATCTAGACATTTAAGGATTTCTTTCCTAACAACTTCCTTAAGAGTCGGGTTCAACCTCCTTTGTGGTTCTCTAACTGGTTTAGCATCATCAACTAAATGAATCCTATGTTGGACAATGGCAGGGCTAATTCCCTTGATATCAGATATGCTCCACCCTATGGATTCCTTATTCTTTCTAAGTACAATTAAGAGTTCTTCCTCTTGAGAAGGTGTCAAATCAGATGCAATGATGACTGGAAAAGACTCAGAAGGACCTAGAAACATATACTTGAGAGTTTCGGGAAGAGGTTTAAGTTCTAATTCTGGTGGACTTGTCTCAACAGATTCATTAGCTTCATAAAGTGGAAAAGGAAAAGGTTTTAACTCTCGATTGGAATTAGGAATAGTGGACTCTAACATTTCATTAACCTCATTTTTATGACCAGTATCATCCCAATCTTGACCAAAGTAGTTTTGACAAAAGTTAAGAACATCATCAACATTCATGATTTCATTATCAACTAACTCATCAATCATGTTAATTTCTATGGGTTGATCAAAAAGCTCATTGGGTTGATTTCCTACATTGAAAATGTTGAGATCAATTTGCATGTTTCCAAATGTGAGTTTCATTAATCCATTCCTACAGTTAATCAAAGCATTAGAGGTGGCAAGAAAAGGTCTTCCTAGAATGATGGGAATTTGATTTTTGAGATTTTGGACAGGTTCGGTTTCTAGAACAATGAAATCGACAGGGAAGACAAAATCACCAACCTTAATCAACACATCTTCCACCATTCCCTTAGGAATTTTGACAGAACGGTCAGCTAACTGAAGAGTGATAGTAGTCTCTTTAAGTTCACCTAAACCCAGGTCTTGATAGACAGATAATGGAAGAAGATTCACACTAGCTCCTAGATCGAGTAAAGCTTTATCAATGAAAGTATTACCAATGACACAAGAAATGGTAGGACAACCAGGATCCTTATACTTCAAAGGGATTTGATTTGACAAGATAGAGCTAACATTAGATGTTAGGAAAGCTTTCTTAGGAACATGAGTTGTTCTTTTATGAGTACACAAATCTTTTAGACACTTAGCATAAGAGGGAACTTGTTGAATTGCATCTAAAAGAGGAATGTTAATCTTGACTTGCTTGAAGACTTCCAAAATCTTATCTAATTGAGCAGATTGTTTATTTGAAGTAAGTCTGTGATGAAACAGAGCTTTTGGCTTAAAGACTTTTTCAATAGACACATCAGATTGGGGTTTTGAAGGTGGTTCATCGGAGGGTGATGACTCATTAGATTCAACTTCTTCAGGACTCTTGGGATTGGAAGATTGTTTAAGACTAGGATTCAAGAGTAACGGATTTGGTTCAGATGTAAGCTTATCTTCTTCTTGAGTATTGACACCAGCATGATTATTGAGTTGATTACCAGACCTTAGAGAGATAACAGAATTCACATTTTCATGAGACTTTTGATTTGGATGAAATTTAGGATTAATCTCGGGTTGACTAGGAAATCGATTTTTCTCTCTCTCACTGATGGTGTTTGCCAATTGACTAACTTGGACCTCTAGTTTAGATATGGCTTGAGCGTTGGAATTTAGCAATTGCCTATCTTGGGTCATAGTGTTCATGAAATTTTGTTGAGATTTGAGCAATGCCTCTAAACTCTTTTCAATGGAAGTAAATCTTTTGTCAGATTTTGCAAAACCAGGAGGATTCAAGGGGACTGAATTTTGATATTGACCGAGATTTTGTGGAGGATATGAGTTAGGATTTTGAGTTGGGTATGGACCAAAAACTTGATGTGTAAAAATAATGTAAACTGCAAGCGCACAGTGTTTAGTTGTAGCAATCACAGATCGATCCACATAGACTATGTATTTTCAAAACCCTAACAAATAACTTAGGCGAACTAGACAAATAAGATTTGAGTTGAGATTTGTTTAACCTAATTAACAATGAAAATCAGATAAGGAAAACCTAGGAATCCGAATCCATTAATCAATCACAATTAATATCAACTCGCCCTAAAATCAATTCTCTTTCCTTCACAAATAAGATATATCAATTAACGAGACAAGCATATACTATGAAACTTGTTATCTAACAATAACCTATCAAAACTTCATGGAGCAAGCATAGGCTATGAAAAATAAATCCGGTAACAATAATATATCAAAATCACTTTGTCAATTGAATAATTAAGCACCAAGAAAAATTATGAGAACCAATTAATAGGAACGAGAAGATATCAACAATAATCAAATTAACTTCATCTTCATCCTAGGGCAAGAGATTTAGCTACGCATAATAATTAAACTAATAGAACAATTAAATTTATAACAATTATTAAACATGAATAAACTAAGAATAAATATAAGCTATTTAGGTGGCCAATACGGACATGCATGTAATCAAAGTTAAAAAGTAGAAAGTAAACGCACGTAGGAATTAAAAAAAACAAGAAGTAATAATATATTAATAACAGGAGCAAAAGAGTATGGCTCCGGATAATAGCCACCAACGAACAAGAAAGGTTAAAACAAATAACAAAATAAAATTCTAGGTGTCCCAAATACAAGATGGGATATATATATATATATATAGGAAAAATAATGGGCTTGGGCTCTTTGATTGCAAATCGGATTCTAGAAATATTTCCTCAATTCCTTTTTCTTCTCCTATAAGTTTTCCAATTTTTCTCCAATTTCCTTTTGACTTCAAGTATTTCCATATCCTTGTCTTTTTCACCTTTTTCTGCTTGAAATATGATTTTATTTATTTTCCTACAAAACAAAAGAAAACAATTTATTAAATAATAAAATTACGAAAACAAACATAAAATAGGTATTAAAATTGTATTAAATTATGGACCTATCATGCCCCTTTTATAGAGTCTCCCCTCAAGGTTGATAAGAAGAACTTTGGCTAAGTACCAAGCTGAAGGGCGATTTCAAGGGAGCCCCCTCAATCGTCCCTCAAATAAATAAGGAATTTTTTTTTAAGTCATAAAAGAGGTGAATGGCGATTTTAAGAGTTGCCCCCCCATAGAATCTCTCATCATAAAATGATGGGATATTTTTGAAGTAAAAAAGGAGTTGGTAGATGATTTTATAGTAGTCCCTTAATACTTTTTACAATTATACTCCATTTTGTGATTGTCACAATTCAGTCTTTAATGCGTGTCACCCCATTGAGGAACTTCTTTCTTATACCTAAAAATTATGCACACAACAAATCTCCTCTTGTGCAGCGCTTTGGGGAGCTTACACGGAAAATTTGGCATGCTAGGAACTTCAAAGAACAGGTATGATGCTCCTGACTATACATTAGTTATTGGTATTCTTTCCTTAGCATGTTTTTTGTTTACATATTGTTACACATTTGTACAGGTGAGTCCACATGAGTGTTTACAGGCGGTTATGAAAGCAAGTATAAAACGCTTCAAAATAGGTTCTGAGTCTGACCCTGTAGAGTTTATGTCGTGGCTTCTTAATAAACTTCACGAAAAACTTAAGTCTTCGAAGAAAAATCATAACATCATCTATGAGTGTTTCCAGGTTTGGATCTTTTATAATGGAACAGTCTCCTTATAGAATCACCCCTCACTAAATATGGGAGAATTTTCTAAGTGTTGAAATAGTTGAAGGACAATTCTAAGAGGAGCCCCCTTATGGAATCACACCTCACATTATAAGGTGTACAAATTCCAAGTTCAAATCCTCTTGGCCTCACTCTACACTTTGCTCCTCAACTACAACATATATTATTGAAAGCAAATATCTATAGAACAAGAATTGGTCACGTGATTTTTTTAAAAAAGCTACGCTACAAAACCAACAGAATGAATTTTATTCATTCATCTTCTCCATTTTTACAAAGTGAAGAAAACAGAGAGAGATACAAACAAAAAATATACATATAAATATTCTATAACTTCTTACCGGAGAAATGTTATAATGGCCGGTGTAAACCTTTAATGATGTTGAGGGGGTCATTATAAAATCTCCCTGGTGATTAAATCCTTTAAACAAAAACAAATGTTAGATGATTGTATAGATTTAGCTTGTATAATCTTTGTAGAAGTAAGAATTATTTTGTTCTTGGTAACTGGATGATTTTATCACCGGATGTAGCAACCCCTTCAAGATTTATATATCGAATATATTTCGTAAAAAACTTTATATTCGTTATTTTCATGTCCTAAACACCATTCACTCTTAAGAACACAAATCCACTTATCGAATATTAATTTATATATCCGCAAACGATTCTATATATATATACACAATAAGTATCATATCGTATTCAAAATCCATTCTACAATAATTCGGGAGCAAACACTAACAAACTACTATAAATTTATTTATTTATTTGAAATTTGTATTTTGAACTTTTTTTTTATTTGATCTATCTTCTATTTAATACTATAAAAAAAAATTCTGATATAATTCCGGAAAAAAAAAGAGAAATAATTCCAAGTGTGAGTTTTATAACTTGTCCCTACCTCTATCATTTGTCTGAAGTAGCCATAGAATCTCCGTGTATAGTATTTAGGAATCTTGTAAAAAGATTATTAGTCAAACACTACTAATTTCTAAAACTAGACGATGGAGAAGACCATCAAAAAGACAGTTCTGGAGGTCGGAGCTGACGGAGTTGGCATCATCACCATCGTTAATCCACCTCTCAATTTGGTCTCCGTTGATGGTATCCTATCACTATATATTTATTTATTTATTTATTTTGTGTTCACTCCACAACCTTATTATCACATGATTACACTAAAAAGCACGTGTTTAATAATTAGTAGAAATATATGAAGAAATAGTCATATTTTAAAGAGGTCAAGTGCCACTCTTAGGCAACATGAACAAAGTGAAAGGTGTGGTTTGTGGAAGAAATAATTTAAGAGGGAAGAGTTTTGATATGAAATGGAAATTTAAATAGTAAAAATTTCATTTCATACTTGCGAAATTTTATTCGTTTTAACCTACTGTGTATTCCCAGCATATTAAAATATTAAGACACCAGCTAGGTCTTGTAAGTGGTAGTTAATCAGAATATTTTGGATAATAGGCTTCTTTTACAGGAATTAACAAGACCCGTTTTAAATTTCAGTATTTCTTTCCTTAAAGAAGAGCATTGAGGAAGCTGTACAACGTGATGACGTGAAAGCACTCGTTATAATTGGTAAACAGTGATGCTTCATTCATTTTGCATTTGGTGATAGTTGCAGTTCTAAATAGTAAATACAGCTGATTTGTAAGTTGATTGAGCAGGTTCACAAAACAAGTTCTCAGCAGGGGCTGACGTGACAACTTTCGGAAAAAGCCAAGGGAAAAAGGGTACTTGTTAATATGTTATATTATGTTTTAAATAAATGCAATTTGTTCTCTCTAACATGTAAACTTCAAAATCAAATCACAACAGCGCACACTGAACTTGGTTTCCTGTCCATTGAGTTTGTAACCGACACATTGGAAGGTATGTCAATTTTAGTCTTCTTTAAGTGACTGCATCTTCAGTAACCACTTAAACAGGTTCACCTTGTTCTAGCTGCTAGAAAACCTATCGTAGCTGCTATTGATGGACCTGCATTTGGTGGTGGATTAGAAATTGCTCTGGTATGTACTTAAGTGCAATTTTTACATATATGTTAACTTCTCACTCCTCTATGAGCTCAGATTGTAACACTTCTTTGTTGATCCCTCAGGCTTGCCACACCCGTATATCAACTTCTGCAGCACAACTAGGCTTGACTGAACTTCAGTATGGAATCCTTCCCGGTCTTGGAGGTGGTGTTTCGTGTACTCCATGTTTATGTTGTCATGGCTTCTATCAGTAGAATGCAATCATTTTTTTCTTGATACTTGATAATCCCGTGAGTTTATAAATTTACATGGATGCATTTCTCTAAAAAGTAGCAACTCAGTGAATCAGTGATCATTTTATACATTGAAATGTATAGTTGCAATATCCCACCTAAAAAAATCATGTTAAAGCTAAAAGTATCTAGATTGAAACGACCTCTTTTCGCAATTTACTTTCAGAATTAATGGGACTTGAGAGCATAACTTATGTTAAAATGTATGTACAGTTTAATGACATGTACAATCCCTCCTGCTTTTTGTGCAGTAATTGTGTATAAATAAACTTGAATACCTTTTATGTTTATGAATTTGTTCAAATAGAAAAAAAAATTAAAAAAATAATCCACAACTGTTATGCTACAAAAATGTGTAAATTCTTCATTGACGCACACATCAGGCCCAGGGGATGAAGATTCCCTACTCTTCTAATTAATACTATTGTAGTAGAGACCATATAGAAAGCACTTTGAGGTCTTTAAGTGTTGTACAATCTCACGAACTGTCTTGCCTTAGGAACACAACGTCTTCCACGGCTAGTGGGTCTTCCTAAGGCCCTTGAGATGATTATGGTATGCAATCAATATTGTACTCTTTCAATTCTCTGATTCAATACAACCATTGTGTTAAAGCATAGTTCATTACTCTCTTCACCCTCTAAAAGATGTCAAAGAGATTAAGTGGGAAGGATGCTTTGAAGTTGGGCCTGGTGGATGCCATAGCTCCTAGGGATAAATTGCTAAGTGTAGCGCGACACTGGGCCTTGGATATAGTGGATTACAGGAGACCGTGGGTTGTTAGCCTTTACAAAAATGACAGATTAGAGCCCTTGGCAGAAGCTAGGATAATACTTAACTTAGCCAGATCCCAAGCACGGGAACGAACTCCAAATTTGACACACCCATTGGTTTGCATTGATGTCATTGAAGAGGGTATAGTTGCTGGTCCTCGTTCTGGACTGTGGAAGGTGTGTTTCCATTTACATTTCTGTTTACTGCTCAAATGGGAGGTCAAATAAAACTAAGCTAATTCCTAAGATTGGCAGGAAGCAGAGGCTTTGCTACAACTTCGACAATCGGACACTTGCAAGGCTCTAGTCCACTTTTTCTTTGCTCAGCGAGCAACATTGAAGGTATACCGTAGTGTCAATGTCATGTTTTACAGCACCGTGGTTTCATGGGCATAGGAATTTTATAGTAAATGAATATCATCTTGATCTTTGTGACATTTTGATATGTCCCTCGAACATTATATTTCATCCGAACTATGTAATTGGTCGAATAATCTTTCTCTATTAACTATTTACCTAAATTCTATAGGGAACATTCCCCTACTATGTTGTTAGACACATTAATGTTTTAAACCAAATAGAACCTCCTTGGATTTTATTGCTTTAATCAGTTTTAAATCCTATTACAAGTCCAACACAAGGAAGCAAGTTTTGGATGCTGACCACACACTTGGTTATGCAATAGTGTCCAGCTTTTTTGTCACTTGATAATCTAAATTTGTATTGTTTTAACAAACTATTTAATTCACTTGCTTGCTTGTTCGACGTTGATGCAAATCCTGGATGTGCAATGTTACAAAAGCTTCAAGTTTTGCATCCACGATCCAAACTTTCAAATCAAGATAGTAGCGCAACATTGCTAGTTCTGAAACTGTTGCATTACTTTAGAAGATATCCTTGTTTATTTGTTTGTTCAGTTTTTAAAGATAGAATTAATTGCAGATTCCTGGCGTCACTGATATGGTACTGTCACCGCGGAATATAAATAAGGTTGCTATTTTAGGCGGGGGTTTGATGGGCTCTGGAATAGCAACAGCGTTTCTTCTGGGTAATTACCATGTAATACTTAAAGAAGTTGATCACCATTTACTATCAGCTGGGCTTGACAGAGTTAAAGGTTAGTAAAATAATGTCCAGAGTAGAGTTAGTAAAATATTTTCTGGGGTAATGCTATACAGAAATGATATGCTTTCATGTTGTAATGAAATCAAATGTTTTCTTACTTCAGCCAATCTCCAAAGTCATGCTAAAAAAGGCAAAATAACTAAAGATAAATTGGAGACAGTTTTATCTCTATTAAAGGGTGTTCTTGATTATGACAGCTTCAAAGATGTGGACTTGGTCATAGAGGTACGCTCCAGAAAAAAATGTCTTATACTCTTCTTCAACTGAACCAGAAAATATATCTAACTTTTTCATTCGATGGCAGGCTGTTCTTGAAGATGTCTCTTTAAAACAACAAGTTTTTGCTGATCTTGAAAAGTATTGCCCTCAGCATTGCATCTTTGCCAGTAATACTTCTTCTATTAACTTGGATAAAATTGGAGAAAAAACCAAATGCCAAAATCGGATTCTTGGGGCCCACTTTTTTAGGTAATACTTCTACCCAACTATCTTATTATCTTGATTCATCACTGACATGACATTCTGTTTCAGTCCTGCTCAGTTCATGCCTCTCCTGGAGATAATACGTACAGAAAGGACATCCCTGCAAGTGCTTGTGGACTTGCTGAATGTTTCAAAGAAGATTAAGAAAACAGCTGTGGTTGTTGGAAACTGCACTGGGTTTGCAGTAAATCGCATGTTCTTTCCTTTCTCCCAAGCAGCCACACTGCTCATCGAACGTGGTGCAGATATTTACCAGATTGATCAGGCTATCACAAATTTTGGAATGCCAATGGGCCCATTTAGGTGAATGCTGCATGTTTGAATACAGTTATAGTTAATGTATTCCAATTAAAAATTACTTAATTACGATATCTACAAGTTAAACTTAATACTCCATTCCCATGTTATAGTCGGTGACTTTTGACATTATATTGAGGTGTAAATAATAAATAGCTGTACTTTTTTTCTTTTCTTTTTTTGATTTTTACATCAAATAAAAGTTAGGATTCTAAGATGTTATGGATAGAAAAATCATAATTTAAGTATTTAGTGTTACTATTCTTTTACACCTCAGTATGTGTGCAAAAAGTCAAAGCGACTATTATTTCAGGAACCGAGGAGTGTATTATATCTAGAGGTTTAAAGAGGTAGACATAGCAACTCCTGCAACAATTTTTTTGTTTTGCTATATAAGTCTACACATTTGTTCTATACGGTTCTGGATTTTAACATTTTTAATAAGTACATCTTGATTACCTTTTTTGTTGTATCCTTATTAATACAGATTGGCTGATCTAGTTGGCTTTCGAGTTGCTATCGCCAGTGGTTCTCAATACATTGAAAAATTCCCAGAGAGAGTCTATAAATCATATCTGATTCCCTTGATGCTAGAGGATAAACGTGAAGGTAAAGTTTAATACAACATATTGTATAAAACATATGATGTTATTTTGACTTTCAGGGGCTAGCAATTCTTGGTAGTTATTTAGCTTTTTCGCTGTTCCTCCCATGGAAGATAATAAATTTACCTTTCACTCTTTGGTTGTTTATTATTGTTGTCGTCATGCTTCAGG
Source organism: Heracleum sosnowskyi (assembly GCA_030848705.1). Classification (NCBI taxonomy): domain Eukaryota; kingdom Viridiplantae; phylum Streptophyta; class Magnoliopsida; order Apiales; family Apiaceae; genus Heracleum; species Heracleum sosnowskyi. The sequence goes on from CM061239.1 coordinate 108,228,231, forward strand.
TCAATCTACTCGTAAAGGTTGATAAGAATATTAATATAGAAGATACTGAGGTGCACAGTAGTAAACGCACAGAGGATCACAGCAACTAAGGAACATAGTAGTGAAACACAGAGGATCACAGCTTCAAGTTAGTTACAAATAACTAACTTGTACACTCATTGACAGCTCAGCAAAGTAGTACATATAATAGACAATGCAGTCACAGATTCATTCATTCACTCGCTCTCTCTCTCTCCAGTCATGGAACCTTTCTCTCTGAAGCTCTCTCTCCTTTCTTTAGTAAACAAGTAGTATAGTAGATAGTAGTAAACAGTAGCTCAATGTATAAGTGAAGCAGTACGGTACTGATAGAAGAATGAAGACAATGTTTCTTTGCTTGGATCTGTGTAATTCTGTTTTGTAATAAAGATCAAACAACTTGTTGTGATTGTGGTTTTCTAAGATGGTATCAGAGCACAAGTTACGATTCTGCAATATCATTGTGTAAGATCTCTTGATTCTCGCTTCTGCTAATGATTTGATCACTGATTCTTGTTTGATTTTTTTTCTTTTTGTATTCCTGATTTGTTCGTGCTTGATTTCTTGATCACTTCTTGAAATTCCTATTTCTGTTAAATCGTTCTTGATTTGAACTAATCTGTTCTTGTTGAAATTGATTGATTTGATCTCATATTCTTGATTTGTTCACTATCATTCTTGTTTGATCTTCATCTTACCTTGTCAATTCTTGTTTGATCTCTTGAATCAATCACTATTTTTACAACAATTCAGTCCTCATTTCTCTTTAATAATCATCATGTCTACACAAAACTTAGATCCTTCTCAAGATTCTTGTTCTCCATATTATTTGCATCCTTCTGATAATCCTGGGATGAAACTTGTGTCTATGAAGTTTGATGGAAACGGATACTCCGACTGGAAACAGTCAATGTTAATTAGTTTATCTGCAAAGAACAAAACAGGTTTTGTTGATGGTTCGATAACAAAACCACTTGATACTGATAGTAACGTTTTAAGAGCTTGGGAAAGATGTAATTCTATGATGATTTCATGGATGTTAGGAGTTTTAGACCAAGATATTGCTAGGAGTGTTCTATACTTCAAGACTGTAAGAGAAATATGGCTAAACCTAGAAGAAAGATATGGTCAGGCTTCTGGTACAATGCTATTTGCTTTACAGCAATCACTATTTGAAATCAGGCAGAGCACTGATAATATATCAGGATATTACACTAAAATGAAAATGCTTTGGGATCAGTTGGATTCCATAGATCCAATACCATCATGTGCTTGTACAAACTGTACATGTGAGATTACTAGGAAATTAGTAAAGTCTCAGGAAGACAGGAGATTGGTTGAATTTTTGATGAAACTAAATGAAGGTTTTGAAATGATCAGAGGGAATATACTGGTGATGAGTCCACTCCCATCAATTTCTCAAGCCTATAGGCTATTGTTGCAAGAAGAAAGTCATAAGAAATTGTATCAATCTGTAGGAAGTTCTCAGATCAGTAGTGATGACACAATGGCATTTGCAGCTAGGAGGAATTTTTCTGATAGATTCAGATCACAGAACACTCAGACTAAGTACAATGATACAAGAAGTAGACAAAATATTTTTTTCTGTGATCACTGCAAAATGACAGGGCATACAGTTCAAAGATGTTACAAATTGCATGGTTATCCTCCTACTGGAAGGAATGATACTGGAAGGAATGCTAGAAGACAAACAGCAGCAGTTGCTCAGTTTGATGAAGAAGATTCTACAAAATCAAATGATGATAATATTTCTTTCACAGCTGCACAATATCAGCAGATTCTTAAGCTCATTGGGAAAGAGAAAACTCTGGAAGATAATTCTGTCATTGATAATTCCAAATCAGTCAATATGGCAGGTAAATTTTGCTTTGTGTCTTCATCTGGAACTAGTTGGATAGTTGATAGTGGAGCTACAGATCACATGTGTTGTGATCTATCACTGTTTCAATCCTATAAAGATTTTACAGGATCTAGTAATCATATTACTATCCCAAATGGTAAACAGGTCAAGATTGATAAAAGTGGAATAGTACATTTTAATCCTGATGTCATACTCAAAGATGTACTTTATGTACCTGATTTCAAGTTCAACTTGGTATCCATACCCAAAATTTGCAGGGATATGAATTGTACTGTCACTTTTACTAATACTGATTGCTTCTTACAGGGCCCTTCAATGAGGCCACAACATCTTGGTAATTTCAAGAATGGTTTGTATTATCTTGAAGAACCTCCAGAACATATAATCCATGATTCAACTATACCAGATTCCTGTTCACTTCCAGAAAAGCTCATCCCTACTAATGACATCAGCAACACTTCACATATTGCTAATACTGTTTCTTCAAATGCTAGTGATGTACAGAAGGTAAAACTTTGGCATCTCAGATTTGGGCATCTACCTGTACCAATGCTTCAACATGTCAAGACTGTGTTTGATCAGAAATCATCCTGTGATTTAGGTGGTATTTGCCAGATTTGTCCTTTGTCTAGACAAACAAGAAATTCATTTTCTCCTAGTTTGAGTAAGAGTACTACTCATTTTCAGCTATTACATGTTGATACTTGGGGGCCTAATAGGGTCAGTGATCACAATGGTTGTAAATATTTTATGACAATAGTGGATGATTTTACAAGAATGACATGGATTTTCTTGATAAGTGCTAAATCTGAAGTAGTACATTTGTTGACAAATTTTATTGCTTTTGTTAAGAGACAGTTTCACAAGGAGATTCAATACATTAGAACTGATAATGCTAAGGAATTCTGTGAAGGTGATCTAAAGATTTTCTTTCAGCAACATGGAATAATACATCACAGGACATGTGTTTATACTCCACAACAAAATGGGGTTGTGGAGAGAAAACACAGACATTTATTGGAAACATCAAGGTCTCTACTGTTTCAATCTAGATTACCACAGAAATTCTGGGGAGAATGTGTTCTTTGTGCAGCTCATTTAATCAACAGAATGCCTCTGTCTGTTCTGCAATTTCTTAGTCCATATGAGAAATTATACAACAAACCACCTGATATTGACTATTTCAGAATTTTTGGCTGTTTATGTTTTGTTTCCACTCAAAAACATGATAGAGGCAAGTTTGATGCAAGAGCACAACCTCATGTCTTCATTGGATATCCACCAAATCAGAAGGGATATAAGGTACTTGATTTAGCAACTCATGTTATTTCTGTGTCTAGAGATGTAGTGTTTCATGAACAACACTTTCCATTTCATTTACAACATAATGCTTCCCCACCTGCTATTTTTCTCCCAGTATATACTGATTACACTCCTTTTGATCATGATGATATTCCCACCATTTTTCATTTGTCTAGTCCTTCAAATTCTTCTCCCTCATCTGAAACTAGTCATACTGATTTACCTGATTCTTCTTCTGATCATACTAATGACTCTATATCTTTGAGAAGAAGTACTAGAGTCAGCAAACTACCTGCTCAGTATTCTGATTTTATCTGTAACAATAGTAGTGTTACAACAAGTCATTGGTGCAACCTAGTTAGTTCTCAGCAACTCTCTTCTGCAGTGATAAGCTTTGTTGCTAAGACAGAATCTTTAGTTGAGCCTAAATCTTATTCAGAAGCTTCTAAAGATCCCAGATGGATTGATGCAATGAATAAAGAATTAGATGCATTACACAAGAATCATACATGGAACCTTGTTCCTTTGCCCATTGGAAAAAAGGCTATAGGCTGTAAATGGGTATATAAAATCAAGCTGAAGGCAGATGGCAGTGTTGAAAGGTTCAAGGCTAGGTTAGTTGCCAAAGGTTATAACCAAAAATGGGGCATTGATTTCTTAGAGACTTTTTCTCCAGTTGTCAAGATGGCCACTATCAGGTGCCTTATTGCAGTGGCAGCTCATCGTAAATGGTCTCTATTTCAACTGGATGTGAACAATGCATTTTTGCATGGGGATTTATGTGAAGAAGTGTACATGGTTGTTCCTGAAGGTCTCCCTAATCCCTACAATTTAGTGTGCAAACTGGTGAAGTCCTTGTATGGCTTAAAACAAGCTTCGAGGCAATGGTTTGCTAAATTAGTTGGAGCACTTAAACATAAAGGCTTTCTTCAATCTAAGAATGACTATTCTTTGTTTCTCAAGCATAACAGTCAAAGTCAAGTCATCATAGCAGCTGTGTATGTCGATGACATCATCCTTACAGGTGATGATACTGCTGGAATTCAAGATTTAAAGCAACATTTAGATGACATTTTTAGTATTAAAGATCTGGGTAAACTTAGTTATTTTCTTGGCATTGAGGTCGGGTACATGCCAGATGGTATTATTCTATCACAAACTAAGTTCTCTAAGGAATTGCTTCTTGAAGCTGGGATCACTTCCTGTAAAACTGCAGTCACACCTTTACCTCTCAATTTAAAGCTTCAAACTGATGAAGGAGACCTATTTGATGATCCCAGTTTGTATAGGTGCTTAGTGGGGAAGCTTAATTTCTTAACTCATACTCGTCCAGATTTGGCATTCACTGTCCAACATTTAAGTCAGTTTTTGCAAGCTCCCAGAATGGCACACTATGATGCTTTACAACATGTTCTCAGGTATGTTGCTTCAACTGTTGGCCAGGGTATCTTACTGAAAGCAAATGACAAACTCTCATTGCATGCTTATTCTGATTCTGATTGGGGTTCTTGTGTTAACACACGTCGATCGATTACTGGTTATGTGTTACTTCTTGGGAATTCTCCTATCAGTTGGAAATCAAAGAAGCAAAGTACAGTTTCTAGAAGTTCTTCTGAGGCCGAATATCGTGCTATGTCCACTGCAGCATCAGAAATCACTTGGATGGTGCGTTTACTGGAAGAATTAGGTGTCAAGAATCTTCAACCAGTTACCCTATATTGTGACAATCAAAGTGCCATCCATATTGCTAAAAATCCGGTCCAACATGAGCGTACTAAACATATTGAGATTGATGTTCACTTTACTCGAGACAAGGTCATGGAAGGCTTGTTACATCTATCTTACATTCCTACTGAGTTACAAATAGCAGATACCCTCACCAAGGTTCTTCCTTCTGTTCAGTTCAATGTCTTACTTGACAAACTTGGTATGACTCATCGCCATCCTAGTTTGAGGGGGGATGATAAGAATATTAATATAGAAGATACTGAGGTGCACAGTAGTAAACGCACAGAGGATCACAGCAACTAAGGAACATAGTAGTGAAACACAGAGGATCACAGCTTCAAGTTAGTTACAAATAACTAACTTGTACACTCATTGACAGCTCAGCAAAGTAGTACATATAATAGACAATGCAGTCACAGATTCATTCATTCACTCGCTCTCTCTCTCTCCAGTCATGGAACCTTTCTCTCTGAAGCTCTCTCTCCTTTCTTTAGTAAACAAGTAGTATAGTAGATAGTAGTAAACAGTAGCTCAATGTATAAGTGAAGCAGTACGGTACTGATAGAAGAATGAAGACAATGTTTCTTTGCTTGGATCTGTGTAATTCTGTTTTGTAATAAAGATCAAACAACTTGTTGTGATTGTGGTTTTCTAAGAAAGGTTTCTATCTTTATGATGAAAAGCGCAAGGCTAGCCCAGATCCAGAAATAGTGAAGTTTGTCGAGAAAGCAAGAATAATATCTCAAGTTATTGTTAATCCCCAGGTCTCGCTTCCCTTCCCTAGATTTAATGTGTTGCATGTTAGTAATTTTTCTATTCTAACTCAACCTTGGGGGTGTTTCTCAAAAATAGTCATATACTGGTTAGTTTGCCAGTGCTTATATCACGATGGCGTATAATCAAGAATCATGTTCACAATTATGACTTATGAGCCATGCTGCTGCTCATGATGCCTGTATCTGTATTATGTTTAACTGTTTTAGTGGCTAACCCACCCGGTATATCATCCTTCTTAATCAACAACAGCTTTTCTTCAATCATAGTGTCTTTTTTTTTTTGCTAAATTAATCATAGTGTCTTTTGTTTTAGTCACAGTTGCATCTCTCTCCTTTTGTTTTTTTTGTTTACATTCATATCCAGCTTTAAATTATCCAAATTAGGGCCTAAACATCTCTCTCTCGGATGCGTTTTTGCAGTTGTCAAGGCTGTCTGCTGGAGAAATAGTGGAAATGCTGTTCTTTCCTGTCGTGAATGAGGCCTGCCGTATCCTCGCAGAAGGAGTTGCAATTAGAGCATCAGATCTTGATATTGCTTCTGTTTTGGGAAGGGGTTTTCCTGCCTATAGGTTTGTTTCCCTTTATTTTGGAATATTGTACAGCTGTTCTGCGCCGATGCTTACAAGCTAACTGTCTCATCAGAGGGGGGATCATTTTCTGGGGCAATTTTATTGGGTCGAGATACATCTGCTCAAGATTAGAGGATTGGTCAAAGGTTTATGGCAAGTTCTTTGAGCCCTGTCCTTATTTAGTGGAACATGCTATGAACGAGACTCCTCTGGTGAGCCCTGTCCTCAGTTCTCAATTGAAGTTGGATCCCACTATTTAGTTCTCATTTTAAATTGGTTGACATTGTGTATATTATGTATTCCTCTTTGTCATCTTCTTGAAACTATGTTTAGAATCACAATTAAACCATTTATGAGTTGTCACATAAGTAACTTCTCAGCTTCTTTGATACAAAGATGCTTTTCATCTACTGCAGGGGACAGAAACGAAGCATGCTTCTCGACTATAAGTTCCATCTGCTGCAGTAAATTTGTCGAAATAATTAGAGTGGCCTCGAAGAAGAAAATTGACCACGACAATGGCTCAAAACTACCCGGGTCTTTTCCACTCCTACGCCATTGATTTTTTTTTTAGAACAGTCAACTTCTTATAATGACATTCACCACGAACCAGGAATTCTGGACTGCAGTAATTTCAGACCGAAATCTCTGAGTGTAGTTTGCGCAGAACTTGCATTCTGAGTAGTTCTGCATCTTATTCTTCAATGTTATGCAGAACCAGGAATTGTAAACTGCAATCTGTAAGTGTAGTTTGCACAGAACTATTTAATGCATCTTATGCTAAATGATTGCAGCATGTGTTAAGTCTTTAGTTGGCTGAACAGAGGTATTAGCTGGACTTGTTGTGTTAGAGCATCTCCAATGGTGGAGAACCCTTAGCTAAAATCATAGGTGGATTGCCATAAATAAAAAATTTAGATAATGTGTAAAAAAAAATCCGCTCTAATGGGATAAAACTGTTAGCTAAAATTTTAGCCAACCTCTCCATGTTTGCTATTTTTGTCGAACCCCTATGGACCTGTAGTAAAACTCCACATCAATTATTACCATATTCAAATCATATATTCTATTTTTAACAACTTGAAATAATAATAACATTCTATTTTTAAAATATAGCCAACTCCATTGGAACACAATATCTTACAGATTCAGCAAATTTTACATAATCAACATTTTATATTATTTTAGTTAACGATTTTAGCCAACACCGTTGGAGTTGGAGATGCTCTTATGCTACCAACTTTGCAAGTCATCAATCATCATTACCTGATTACAAATCATCATTCAATTATTCAATTACTACATTTACTTTATACAAAAGAACTACTTCTATAAAACATTTTTTATGATTAAATTGATAAATTTTTCTGTCAGACCATTTGCTTGACCTTTAAATTTTATCATACCAAGTTAAACTTAATTCTTTAAATATGTCACCAAGTGTCCCTTTCAGAATGACAAAAAAGGCCAAGAAAAAGAAACATGTATATTTCTGTTTTACTTATTTTTTCTTATATAAAAATACGTCAACTAATACGTGGATTAGGTTGTGGATTAGTTGGCTTAAGAAGCGCGTCCTGACCACGATCCGTCAACGCCGCTTCTTTCTTGTACACAAACAATTGCAAAATTATTAATCCCCTACGTCAAGTTTTCCGCACTACCCTTTTCAATCACGTTATAGTAAAATCTTGTTAAATTCCTTAGCAAAAAAAAAAAATCTCGTTAAATTATAACATGATAAATTAATATTTAAATACAAATTTTTGATCCCAACATAATAGTGATAATATTTAATTTTGACTAATTAATAACATCGATAAATTAGTACGTCCCATTTTTGTTGTCCAAAATTTCTTTTTTGTTTTGTCTCAAAATTGTTGTCAACTTTCGATTAATATGGTAAATTATGTTAATTTTTATAAAAAATAGTATATCTATTTGGTAACAGTTAATCTATTACTATGATTTAATAAAATGTAAATTTTTTATTGCGGACAATAAAAATGAGACCGATGAAATAGAATTTATCAGTCCGGATAATATTAATTAATATAGGTTTTACGGAACACAGCCACCACATTAAACTGTCTAAACACCCAACAATTCTATCCCTTTACATTATTTCTCTCCCCCCTATATCTCCTCCGTCTCTAACGGCACCGTCAATCTACCGTTACCAACCAATGCAAACGGCTAAATCTCGCCGGAAAGTCGCTCCTGCGACGACAGAGAACGGCGATTCCGGGGACAAGCTCGACCAGATCCTCCTCTCCGCCGCCGTCGCTAACGGCGAAGACTTAGGTCCGTTTATTCGCAAAGCTTTCGCTTCCGGCAAGCCTGAAACCCTAGTTCATCATCTCCGTCACTTCTCTCGATCTAAAGAGTCGGAGATTGAAGATGTTTGTAAAGCTCATTATCAAGACTTCATCTTAGCCGTTGATGATCTCCGATCGCTACTCTCCGATGTGGATTCGCTTAAATCGTCGCTCTCGAACTCTAATTCGCAGCTGCAGAGTGTTGCTGGTCCGCTTTTGACTTCTCTTGATTCGTTTATTGAAGCGAAGAACAAGTGTCAGAATATTAATTTAGCGATTAATTCGTCGAATATTTGTGTTGAGGTCATGGAGCTTTGCTCCCGAGCGAATGTGCATATTAAAGAACAGAACTTTTATATGGCGTTGAAGTGTTTGGAGATGATTGAGTCGGAGTATTTTAGTGAAACGCCTTCTTCGACGATTAGGAGAATGCTGGAGACGAAGATTCCTGCGATCCGATCGCATATTGAAAGGTCGATTAATAAGGAGTTTGGGGATTGGTTAGTTGATATTCGGTTAGTTAGTAGGAATTTAGGTCAGATGGCGATCGGGCAAGCTTCTGCTTCCAGACAACGAGAAGAGGAGATGCGGATGAAGCAAAGGCAAGCTGAGGAGCAGAGTCGATTGAGTTTACGAGATTGTATTTATGCGTTGGAGGAGGAAGATGATGAAGGATTTGCGGAAATTGGGGAGGAATTTGATTTGACTCCGTTGTATAGAGCTTATCATATTCACCAGACGTTAGGACTTGAAGATCGGTTTAAGCAGTATTACTTTGAGAATCGGAAGCTTCAGCTTACTTCGGATTTTCAGGTATCTTCGATGACACCTTTTTTGGAATCTCATCAAACTTTTTTTGCACAAATTGCTGGCTTTTTTATTGTGGAAGATCGTGTTTTGAGAACCGGTGGACAATTGATATCGAAAATGGAAGTAGAGAGTTTATGGGATACTGCTGTTAGTAAAATGTGTTCCGTTTTAGAAGATCAATTTTCTAGGATGCAAACTGCGAATCATTTGTTGCTTATTAAGGATTACGTGAGTTTGTTAGGCGTTACTTTACGTGGATATGGTTATCCTGTTGCTCAGTTGCTTGATGTGTTGAGTAAACATAGGGATAAGTATCATGAGTTATTGTTGTCTGACTGTCGTAAACAAATTTCTGAAGTTCTCCAGGCTGATAGATTTGAGAACATGTATATGAGGAAAGAGTATGAGTATTCAATGAACGTGCTTTCCTTTCAAATACAAACATCGGATATTATGCCAGCATTTCCATATGTTGCTCCATTTTCTTCTACGGTTCCCGATTGTTGTCGAATTGTACGGTCATTTATTGAGGATTCTGTGAGTTTCATGTCTTATGGTGGCCAGCTTGATTTCTACGATGTTGTGAAAAAGTACTTGGACCGGCTTTTGAGCGATGTCTTGGATGGGGCTCTTTTAAAGCTGATCAGTACATCTATCCATGGTGTCAACCAAGCGATGATAGTAGCAGCCAATATGTCTGTCTTGGAGCGTGCTTGTGATTTCTTTTTCAGACATGCAGCTCAGCTTTCAGGAATTCCATTGAGAATGGCTGAAAGGAGTAGGAGGCAGTTTCCATTAAATAAAGCCCGTGATGCCGCCGAAGAGATGCTCGCAGGGTTGCTTAAGAAGAAGGTAGATGGATTTATGACATTGATTGAAAATGTGAATTGGTTAGCTGATGAACCTCCACAGCTTGAGAATGAATATGTGAATGAGGTCAGCATTTTTCTTGAAACTCTGCTTTCAACCGCACAGCAGATATTACCCAGTAAGGTTCTCAAAAGAGTTTTACAAGATGTCCTTTCTCACATATCGGAGCTCATCATCGGGGCTTTATACGGGGAAACTGTAAAAAGGTTTACGTTAAATGCCATTATGGGTTTAGATATAGATATAAAATCACTGGAGACATTTGCAGAAAATCAAGCTTCTCTACTGCTTGAAGCAGACACAAACCAGTTAAAGAATGCACTTGCTGAGGCAAGGCAGATGGTAAACTTGCTTTTGAGCAACCACCCAGAGAACTTTTTGAATCCGGTTATCAGAGAGAGGAGTTATAATGCTTTGGACTACAGGAAGGTAGTGACCATTTCTGAGAAGTTAAGAGATCCTTCAGAGCGGATGTTTGGAACATTTGGATCAAGGAATTACAAGCAAAATCCTAAGAAAAAGTCTCTTGATTCATTAATCAAGAGACTCAAGGATGTTAACTGATTTCATACAGAAGGTACATGCCTACTGAAGTACCCCTTCATATATTTTCATCAACTGATTAGGGGTAATTTACTTGCTTCCCAATCTTTTCTTCATGTTTGTTGCAAGTTCTTGCTGTTCGATTGTATCATTAGAGATGCAAATTCATTTTGTGTGTATTTATTTCACAATCATACAGTATTAGTTAAAATCCAATTCTTTCAAGTTGTGTAATATATTTCGTTTATTGATTTTTACTTCCCCGTGCAAATTTGAATGCAATATTAAACTTCCTGATGACCGCGCAAGCTTAAATGATGCTGTTACTGATACCCACTCACAGCGCAGGTGCCATTTCATTCTATGCTTAGCCTTATATGTAGGATGTGTAAGCAATATCATATATGCTTTAACCGCCTTTAGGTTAAGGCTTATTGAACTATATGTCTGTTGGGCTAGTTCTGCCGCAAGTTACAGGTAGCACCTAGTCTTATAGTTCTGTGGTATCTTTTTGTTGTAGTCTGAGTCATAAATTCCGCTATGCCATTAGAGATTTTACTGTATTTGTTCTTTAGGAGGGAGATGGATTATTTTTAGTGCAAGGACTTTACTTTTCTGCCCTTTGAGGCCTTTAATAGTTGTTATGTATACGTAAACCAAGCAGACCTACCCAGTTTGGTTTGGTTTGAATAGACATAACAACTATGTAAGGCCTTAGGCATCTTCAAGCCAACTTTATTGACGTATAATAGTGTTATTTTTACATTGTATTGATGTAAAACCAACTCCACTGCAACAATATAGTAGTGTGAAGCTTACAACAATGAATAGTGTTGGATTATTTTTCAAATTTTCAAGTATGCCCCTACACTTAATAGTTAAAACAAATTTGTTCCTTTCATGTCGTACCAAAAATTAACAAAAAATTGAAAATTAACTAAGAACGGAAATGTATCACTTTTAGCACAAAAATATATTTTTAAGTGTCGGATTTGGTGTAAATGGATTGGAGTTGATCTTGAATTTAGTGTGATTTTTACACCAAAATAGTGCAAAAACTGCACAATTTAGGTGTTGTGGGTTGGAGATAGTATTAGGGCATGAAAGTTAATTCCTTGCCTTGTGTATATGCGAGCACTGCATATTAGGTTGTTGGGAGCTGCTGAACTTTCAAGATACCTTTTTTGTGTACTTTTTGGATGCCATCCTGTCTAGTACCTTAAATATAATTCTGGCTTTTTATTACTTGAGAATAAATTGTAGGTCTCAAGACTCGTGGCATGCGAAGTTGCTATTATGAATATCTTGAATTTACATGAATACGAGGAAGTACTGAAGATTCACAGTGATCTTGCATCAAAAGTGACTCTTGCTGACAAACTTGTAATAAATTTTTAGTGTTGCCCGCCTAGACTCTAGTTTATTGAAATTGCCTTTAGATGCCCGTAAGAACTTGTACAAAATTAAGGCTCAGTCATATGCCACTCTTGGGGTTTTGCCTTCTTGTGTTGTGTTTGATTGGAGATGACAGAATGAATAAAGTTAAAGGGAAACAGTGGAGGTTGGAGAAAAGATATGAAAGAATTAGGGAGTGTGAATTTGTTATGACATTACTTTTCAAATTGGGGTTTGAGGTCTAGTTTAGGTTGTGTTACGAATGGACTTGAGGAAGGAATGGAAGTTTTGAACATTTGTGTTTTAACCAAACACAACATTAGAGTTGTGCTGACCTTATGGAAGCCATTTTGTATTGCCTGAGATATTTTGTTGGAGAGTTGCCTCTGAACTGGTAACTACATCCCTCTGGATCATCTATAGTTTCTCTACTTCTATCTCCGACTATAACTTTGTATCCTTGTTTTTTTTCCCTTTCTAGTCGTCTAGGCTAAAGATAACTACAGTTTCAGCTTGTTTCGTGACTTTTTAAGAGTGATGATTTGAACAGCTGATAATGTGGCCTTCTATTTTGTGCTATCATTCATCACAAATCTAGTTGTGTTTGTTAGCTACAAGTATAGTGACAATTGGTACTGTGCCTGAGACTTTCTGTAACGTAATGGTTTGTAGGCTTGTATAGAATGTTGATTATGTTTAAGACTGCATACAAATTTCATTGACACAGGAGAGACTAGTTGATAACATTGTTAAAAAAGTTAGGTGGCCTATTTGTCATTTAAAGGATGAAGTTGATGACCATCCTTTTTGTTATCCTACTGGACCACTGGAGCTAGTCCTGCGAATGGTTTTTGGCATGTTTCGCCTAGTACTTTGATAAAATATTTCAGTAATTTATTGGCAGAAATTATTTATTTGTAATTTATTAATTCTAATTTTTAAATAATGAACTCACACATTCAATTTGCTCTTGGAAGGGTTTTGAACTTTCAAGGAGCGGTTTTAAATAGTTTTAGCATTCTCAAGTAGTCCTAAAAATGATTTGACTTTTGAATCCATGTGTAACTAACTAAAAGCTACTATTACTCCATTTCACTAATTATTACTCCCTCCATTCCTTAATGATAGACGTTTTAGCAATTTTCACATGTACCAATAAGTGCTATAAATACATTAAACATACAATAAATGTAGTACACTTTTCCATTTTTAACCCTATGATATGTATAGGGAAAGAACCAAAGAAAGATAAATAGGGGTATGCTGTGGAAAAGAAGTCATTTATTATGCTTGGAAAGTTGAGAACGACTAACATTATGGAATCCTACAAAAACTCTAAAACGTCTATCAATAAGGAACGGAGGGAGTAGTAATCAAATTAATCTGATGGCCAATACAATATGTATGGTTTCGCAAGCAACCCTTTAAACAATCGGTTTTGGCCTTACTAATGAGCCCTTTTGGAACTTGACCCCTTTTTAACTCTAAACACTTCAAAGTTTGGGGCATTGGGTACTCAGGTCACATGCTTCCAGCTTATTCCCTTCTAGAGATGCGCTTCATTGTCTTTACTTTAATGTCTTGCTAAGATTCAGCCTAATAATGTTATCTAACATTAATTGGGCTCAGATTTTCATGTATTATTCGCATTTTTTACGAGTCAATCATTGACCAACCGGTGATTCATTTTTAACACCATGGATAACAATAACCTGGCCTAGTAGTACTGTAAATTTTGTTAGAAAATTTACAAAATTATGTTTTCTCGAATTTATTTACCAAACAGAATATACCGAGTATTTTTGGTTTGATTTTGTTAAAAATAGAAGAATTACATAAACTATTATACGTACACTACTCTCTAGTATCTTTATTATATATAAATGAACCTAACATCTTGTCCAAAAATTAATTTGTCATAATTCATCAATCAAACACCACACCATGTCTCCCCTACACCTCCTCAGCTTCCTCCTCACATCTCTAACCCTAATCTCATCAATCACCGGAGACACAACCCCAACAGTCTACGAAGTCCTCCAAGAATACGACTTCCCAATCGGCATGCTTCCAGTAGGCATAACAAACTACGAGCTGGACAGAAGCACAGGAAAATTCAAAGTGTATTTAGAAAAGTCGTGCGAGTTTTACGTGCAAGACTACAAGCTGAGATACAAGTCAACGATATCGGGGACAATTTCAAACAGGAAGCTGAAGAACCTGAGTGGCATAAGTGTTAAGATTCTCATCTTGTGGCTAAATATTGGGGAAGTGAGCCGGGAGGGAGATGATTTGGAGTTCTCTGTTGGGGTTTTGTCGGCAGGGTTTTATATTGATAATTTTGTTGAGAGTCCGCAGTGTGGGTGTGGGTTTGATTGTAATAGTGGGGGTGTGAAAAGTGGGGAGGGGTATTTGAATCGGTTTTTGTACTCTTCTTGATTTTCAGGGGGAAGTCTTGATTTTTCCGATCAGTTTTTTTATATAAGCGGATATGTGTAGGTGTAGCCATCGAATAAGTACTGTTTGATTCGACTTTTGTGAGGAATTCAATCGAATCAAATTTTATCCACTCAGTTACGGCAAACCAAAAACATTTACTCCAATATGTTTTCAATATAGGTAATCATATCTGGATCCTAAATATATTCCTAAATGATATATTCTTTGTTCTTATCAAATGTCCTTTTAACCGATAAACTGGGAAAGGTCTTTTCTAAAATTCAGGCTGATAACAATATCTAGATTATTGTGTGACTGGATAACAATAAAAGAAATGTCAGACGTGCAAGCTAAATTACAGTGTATTAAAGTTTGCTTGCAGAAAACTTCAATCTAAAAAATCTTTAAGGTCAATGATATAGAGATATTGTTCCTTTCTTAAAATTAAATAAAAAAATTACAAATTAATTTCATCAAATTTTCAAGCCAACTTTGCTTAATTCATACTAAATTTCAGCAATGAACAAAAAAAATTAGGGTCCAAAATGAACAGAGTCTAGCCGAGTTTTGTTCGAATCGAGCCGAACTTGATTTTATTTTAAAACGAACCGAGTCGAGTCGAGCTTTCTAATCGAACGAAAAGTGATGTTCAAGATCGGCTCGTTAATAAACGAGCCGAACACGAGTTTGTTCACGAACATTTCGAGTCGAGCTGAACACAAACCGAACTCTAGTCGAGTCGAGTTGTTCACTTATAGTTCGTACTTTTATACTCAACCAAATCCAATTTTTAAAATTACTTACTCGATTTACGGTCTCACGCCTAAAATCACATCTTAAGAATACACGATTATTTGTATTTATGAGTAATCAAACCTTACTCATTTCACCTAATAACAATAGTTAAAATAAAACAATTTTATCAGTAATTTAGAGCCTCTTTATCTTGGCTCTTAACTTGAAATTTGAGGAGGTTAACAACTTTTTTTTCTCCAAGATATTCTTACTAACCTTAAATTCACTAAAAGTTTCATCTTTCTCCTCAATTTTAAGAGGTACGAGCCACTTTTAAATAATATTATATAATAAATTAATAAGACAAACTATCTTTCTCTATTCACTTTCTTTTGTAATTTTATGAATGCAACTTATAAATTTTAATAATGAAAGACTAATTTAGATTGGATATAAAGAGTTTAACTTTTGGTAATACGTTGATGTTATATCTTTTAGATATAACAAATACAATTCCCTATTCAACTACAAAATAACTAAAATAAATCGCAATTAAGTTTTATTTAACATATTTAAATTGTTAAGGATATTATAAAATTCATAAATTTATAATTAGTTAAACGAATCGAGCCGAGTTTAACGAGTTCGAGCCGAGCTCGAGCTGATCCGAGCAAAATGAGTCGAGTTCGAGTCGAACAGGTGTAAAGCTCGGTTCGAGCTCATTTACTAACCGAACACATTTTCATGTTCAAGCCCGTGTTCATTTAGTAAACGAACCGAACCGAGTCCATCTAAAACGAGTCGAACTCGAGTTTTGTTCACGAACGGCTCTGTTCACTTACAACCCTAAAAAATCGAATTCAAGCTTTAATCATAGACACAGTAAATTTTGTCAAAAAGTTACCAAAAATAGTATTTACATTATTATTTTTACCAAAATAAAATCTATACTTTTTATTAATAAGGAAAACAATGTAAAAATGGTACGCGGTACCAAAAGTACCAAAGTACCAAATTTGGTTATCACGAGACCTGAGTTCGATTACTCGCAACTACGTACACGATTTATTAATTTAAATTATTTAGCTTAATTCAGGTTTCAATTCCTTACAACTACGTTATTATACAAGATTTATTTATTTATTTTAATTTCATTAATTTCATTCAAAGTTCAATTGTCTATAACTTCTATACTTTTTATTAATAAAGAAAATAATGTTAAAATATCGCGCGGTACCAAATTCAAGATTAATTGTCTATAACCACATAATTAAATAGTATTTATTTATTATATATTTTTATAATTCAAATATCTATAAGTACATTTTTTAATAATTCTTTTTAATAATTAAAATTAATATTAATAAGCAAAACAATGTGAAAATGACGCGCGATGCCAATGTACCAAATTTGATTATCACGAAATCCGGGTTCAATTCCTTGCAACTACGTAATTATACAAGATTTATTTACTTTAAATTTTTTAACTTTATCCAGGGTTCGATTCCTTGCAACTACGTAATTATACAAGATTTATTTATTTACTTTAAATTTATTAGCTAAATCGAGGGTTCGATTCCTTCCAGCTACGTAATCATACAAAATTTATTTATTTATTTTAATTTCTTTAATTTTACAAACGGTTCGATTGTCTATAACTACACTATTAAATAACTAGCTTTATACCCGTGCGAAGCACGGGGAGTTTTTTGTATTATTTTGACATAAGTTTATAGTGTTTATTTATACTTAGTATTAATATTTTAGCATTAATTGCTGGTGTTTTGGTATATTTATTTATTATTTAATTTTACTTTTTTCTTAAATTATTTTGTACTATATATGTATAATTTTAAATTATAGTTTGGTATGTTGTAATAATTAAAAATGATTTTTTTATTAATATTAATTTGTAAAGTTTGGTTTTTATTAATATTAATTTGTAATTATAAATGAATTTGTTTTATTATTAAATTTAAATTGTAATAATTTATTTTATAATAATTTATATTTTTTAATTGTATTTTGGGCTGATTTTTTAGGTTTTTTTACGATGTGTATATGTCATCTGTAATTATTGTCAAACAATTTCTTGGAAAAATTAAATATTGTTGAATTTAGGTTATAATTTATTTATTTATGTGATAATTTAATAATTTAGATAACTTTTTCTTTAACACATGTTAAAATAATATAAAATAAGTAATTAATTGATTGCATTTTATAATTAAAACATTTTTTTGTAACAAAATCTACTTATTTTCCAAAAATATCACAGGCAATTACCTTTAAATAAAACATATTAATTTTTATATTTGTTTTCACTAAAATGTCTCTTTTCAAAAAATATCATATCTCTTTTCCAAAAATATCAGATGCAATCCTTACTTATTTATTTTAAAATCTATTTTAATATTTTTAATTACTTAAAAATGTCACATATTTTAACATGCAAACGTATTTTTTTAACAAATAAAATTAATATAATTAAAACACTTCTAAAAATATCACGGATATTTTATTTTTTTAAAATTAAAACTTGTTGGTTTTTTTATTTGTTTTTTTTATTTGTCTTTTATAATTAAAACACTTTTTTCTAACAAAATCTACTCATTTTCCAAAGATATTATGGAATGAAAATAGTTATTTTCATAGAACATAATTTATAAAATATTATATTTTTCTAAATTTAGATCGAAGACTCCATAGAACTTAACTCACTTTATTTATATTTTAGTATATTTAGTTTTTTTTAAATTTCATTTTAATTGATTTTGTATATTAGATCATCAATATTAAATTTATACAATATATCCTTTTTGTAGATTTCTCAAGTACTGCTTTTTAGTTGAAATATTATTATAAAATTGATTAGTATTCATTTTTTATTCATTTTTTATTAAAATAGTTTTGTATGTTATTGATGAAATCCTTATTCCTTTGAATTTTAAATCATTGAATTTAAAATTTTTAATTTTTTTCACTCTAAAATATTTAGATACTATATAGTAGTAGTTCATTACTAACTGAGAGCTTATCTGCTTGTATTTCGAGTATATCTACCATTTTTCCTTTTTTTCACAATAATAATAATAATTACTAATTTACTATTTTAGTCAAGACGACCAAACCATCTAAACTCCCTTAGTTGAAATATTATTATAAAATTGATTAGTATTCATTTTTTATTCATTTTTTATTAAAATAGTTTTGTATATTATTGATGAAATCCTTATTTCTTTGAATTTGAAATCACTGAATTTAAATTTTTTAATTTTTTTCACTCTAAAATATTTAGATATTATATAGTAGTAGTTCATTAATAACTGAGAGCTTATCTGCTTGTATTTCGAGTATATCTACCATTTTTCCTTTTTTTCACAATAATAATAATAATTACTAATTTACTATTTTAGCCCTGACGACCAAACCATCTAAACTCCCTTATATATAATATAATATAATATAATGATTTATTTATTATATTTTTATAGTTTAATTCTCGACAAATATATTTTTTAAAAATATTTATTAATATATATCAATATTATTACGTTGATGTAGCCTCGAACACGGGTTATATAAATTCAACTCCTCCTAATCAGAATCACAGAAACCACAACTCAATGTCTCCGATCACCATCCTCACTCTCTCCCTCCTCTCTATCTCTCTCCTCTCTCTCCCTCCGCCGTCCCTCGCCGGAGATTCCTCCACCGCCTACGACCTCCTCGAATCCTACAATTTTCCGGCAGGTCTTCTCCCCGTAGGCGTAAAAGGGTACGATCTTGATCAATCCACCGGTAAATTCAGTCTTTACTTAAATGGTACTTGTAGTTTCTCAGCTGAAGGATCATATCAGCTTAAATATAAGTCTACGATCAGTGGTCACATTGCGAAAAATAAGCTCACCAATTTAAGTGGAATTAGTGTAAAGATACTGTTTTTATGGCTTAATATTGTCGAGGTTGATAGAATTGGTGATGATATTGAGCTTTCTGTTGGGTTTGCTTCTGCGGTTTTTCCGGTGGGGAATTTCGATGAATGTCCACAATGTGGGTGTGGGTTGAATTGCGGTTTTGTGAGGAATAATGGGCTAGTGAGGAAGATGAAATTGAATGAGCTTGTGGGATCAAGTTAGGAACTTTATGTGATTTACACTGCATTTTAGTTAATTGTTACATACTTACATTGTATTTTGTTACTGAAAAATTGCGGAAATGGATTAAAAGGATGTTTTTAATCTGATGATTCATGTTGTATTTCGCTCTTTAATATGTCCACATGAATGTTATCTACGTGCATTTGTCTGGAATTGATGATTTAAGATGTTTACAAGTTATTGAATAATGCATTTTTTGTTTATGTATGATTGAATTCTCTGGAAAGGTTTAATTTGTTTATAGTACAAATTACATGATTTGTTAAGTAGGCTGTGGGGAACAAGGTTTTTTAGAGTAGAAATTTGTAATGTGTTACTCACCATGATAGAACAATCTAGCGCTTTATTTGCTTGATGGTTAGCCGAAAGTTATCCCTAGGGATGATGCTTCCCCGGAAACCATTTCTACGGAACACACTCTCCTCAGGTTGTACTAACAAAATCTTGCCCCATATTCTATAAATATAACTTTGAACTAACCTAAGGACTTTAACACTAGAAGTCTTCTGTCGCAGTCGCCAATCTCTGCAGGGAACCCTATGGAAGCCCGTAGGCTTGACCAATTAGTTATCCCACATTGCGCCAGCTTCGATACCCTTATATCCTCCTACTGTCCTACGGTTTAGAGTGCCTCTTACTCTCCAAATGAAATGCTGCCATGTGTAGGGTTAACAGAGAAGCTCCCACCCAGTAACCGCCTCTTGGACACATCTCAACCAACTGCTTAGTTGTTAGCTAACTCCCGTCCGACTCCCCTAATTTCATCACCTCATGCTACAACTACAAGAGTATTCCACTAATTTCTAATTAAGGCAGTTGGCAGCACCGCCTGGTTTTAATTAATTGTTTGGCATTCACTCTCTGAGCTATACGTAGTAAATGAATCTTATGGAGCAGATTAATCACAAAAAGATATCCCACCTACTCTTTCTACCCTTCTTCTCTTCTCTTAGATTTTAATATCTACCTACAAGATAAGATTTTGATCTTCCATCTTCTTAACCATTTGAGCGTTTCAAGGCAATCCAGAGATTTAATAAAGCCGTAGGTACCAGATTCGTGGAAGAACACAAAACAATCATTTCTTATTGTGGATAGTGTGTTGACTGTCAGTGCTTGCTGAAGCTGGATCAGCAGCAGGGCCTGCAATTATCTTACAAGTGATCAATTCTTATTACTAATTGTTTTGATTTTGATTGACACATTGCATCAGCTTAATGAATGCTATTGTAATAGATCTCGAGGGACTGAGGTGTCGTTGGAAAGGATATTACTTGCTGTGTTTACAGTTATGAATTATAACACTGAAGCTTGCAGAGTGAAGGTCTGCTAGATCAATTAATTTGAAGATATGTTCAGTTCTGGAACTTTTTGTATTGCCAAGGTGAGCCTGGAGGCTGGAGAGGCGAAAAGAGGAAATGATCGCAAGGGCCAACGGTGTAGAAGTCTAGTCCGTAGGTAGGTGATAATTTTCTATGTTATGTTTGTTAGCTTAATTATGAAAGAAAATAGTAATCTGCTTGTGTTTCTGAATACAATGGAAGTTTAGGTTAAATTTATAACGTTTTCTATCTTTTTGTTATCTAGTAGTACTTGAGAATAATTTTCAAGTAAATCATTCAAGAATGAATAAACTTAAATGTATAGTTAGCTGCAGGTCGTTTTAGTATTTGCTTTGTTGAAGACCGTAGCTGGAAGCCCCCACGGTTGTTCGGCTGCGTACTCTTATGTACATGTTCCTGTGGCTCGGATGAATATTATTGTTTATAGGACCTTAGCGTACGATCTGGGCTGTTTCCCTCTCGACTTTGGATAGTTAAATGTTGGAACCTGGTTAGGGTCCATAATTATCATAGGGTGAAATTTTGTAATGAATTGCTGGTTCCTGTTATGCGAAAAAGCAGATTCTGGTTTCGAAATTTCGTGGATTAGCCAAGGTGGGGAGATGTACTTTCTTCAATTGTAGTCTTAGCGTAGGTCTTGTACGTGGGCCAAGTGATGCAGGACGTCTTATTGTGATGAATTGGACGGATATAGGATAGTCACACTGCGAAGGAAATGTCACCCGTTGCATAAAGGTATATTAAGCTATTATGGTAGATCAGTAAAGGTCGTGTTTGCCCTGATGGTCAAGTGGTGAAGCTCCGTAGGTCTCAGCAGGACTGTGTACGACCTACTATCTTTACAGAAAAGTATTCCGCGTTAACAAACGCAGACAGTTGATTAATGTCGTAGACCGTGAGTAAGAGACTATTGTTTTTGCTTAGTAAATTGTTGTGAAGTTTAAGTACAAACAATCAGGAAATTAATCTTTGAGTAAAGGAGGTATATGTGAAATGTATAGAAAATTAATCAAGCGTTTATGTTGAGGATATGGGTCTTGAAGCCTGTTAACTAATGCTAGCTTTTGCATATGTTTCTCGATGTCCTCCAGGGAAATTCACTATGTAATATATTATTAGGTATATATCTGATATTCAGTTCCAGTAATGACACCGCAGCATTTATAAAAATTTGTGTATTTACAATAATAAATTATATAAATACAAATGGATACTTACGTATCATTTCATTACAGCTCTCTGATATTTTTCTATCTTATGGACCACACTAATCTGACTCCTGATGCAATTCAGGAGTCACCCATATCTACGATCCAATCTTTCTATATATACACATAGAGTATATTATACATTATTTAACCACATAATTCTCATTCAACAACTTTTTAGTTACTGATCGCTGCAAGTAAACACACAGTCAAACCATGGAAGAAGAATCCCAAAGAACTACCACTCCTCTGCTTCCGGATAACAACCACCACCGACGATGGTATCACCACCTTACCGATCCCCTCCGCCTCAAAACGACTCTCTCCTCCGAGCTCAGTGGCTCCGTAGGCGACTTAGGCACGTACATCCCCATTGTGCTAGCTCTCACTCTAGTTTCCCACCTTGATCTCTCCACCACTCTCATCTTCACAGCTCTTTACAACATTTCCACTGGCCTCCTCTTTTCTATCCCGATGCCTGTCCAACCAATGAAGTCCATCGCCTCCGTCGCGCTCTCTGATTCGCTTACTCTACCACAAATTGCCACTGGTGGTATGTGCACAGCTATAACTCTTCTTTTCCTTGGCTCCACTGGACTCATGTCTGTACTCTACCGTTACATTCCTCTCCCTGTCGTCCGTGGAGTTCAGCTTTCTCAAGGACTCAATTTTGCATTTTCTGCTGTCAAATATATCCGTTATGATCAAGACTTTGCTGCTAATAAATCTGGTGGTCCTCGTTCTTGGTTGGGTCTTGATGGTCTAATTTTAGCCATTTCATGCCTATGCTTTCTCGTTTTATCAACGGGGTCGGGTGAGTTAGGTAGCTCCACCCATCCAGAAGAAACTGTGAGCTCATCGGATCGTTTTCGGAGACGTAGATTGAAATTATTGTCAGCTATTCCAGCAGCTCTAATTGTCTTTCTTGTTGGGCTATTTTTGTGTTTTGTTAGAGACCCTTCAATCATTAAAGATTTACAGTTTGGTCCATCCAAGTTTCATGTTCTGACAATTACATGGGATGATTGGAAAACTGGATTCATCAAAGCTGCAATCCCACAGATTCCCTTATCGATATTGAACTCTGTGATCGCTGTTTGCAAATTGTCGGGTGATATGTTCCCTGACCGTGAAGCTTCAGTGGCGAAAGTGTCAGTAAGTGTTGGAATTATGAATTTAGTTGGTTGCTGGTTTGGCGCTATGCCAGTGTGCCACGGCGCAGGAGGATTAGCTGGTCAGTACCGGTTTGGTGCTCGTAGTGGTGCGTCTGTCGTGTTTTTGGGGCTTGGAAAACTGGTACTGGGATTGGTTTTCGGGAATTCATTTGTAAGAATATTGGGAGAGTTCCCGATTGGCATATTGGGAGTGTTGTTGTTGTTTGCTGGGATAGAGTTAGCAATGGCATCTAGAGATATGAATACAAAAGAAGAGTCTTTTGTGATGTTGGTGTGTGCTGCTGTATCAATGACAGGGTCTAGTGCTGCATTGGGATTTGGATGTGGGATTGTCCTGTTTTTGTTGCTCAAGTTGAGGGAGATGGATTGTTCTAAGATTATGTTTTGGAACTCTAGTCTTGAATCAACTAAAGATAGTCTTGATATTTAGGAGCTATATAGATCAAGATTTATAGGTTTATGTGCATACAAAATGATCTTTATGTGTATCCAAAATAATATAAAGGACTCTTGGTTCATTTCTTAAATTTAATATACTAATTTATAGTAATTCAGGATACAGAACAGGTATGTTGAACTTCAACGACTCTACTTATACTCATTCCTTATTGGAATATTATCTTCTGATTAATGATCTGGCAACAGGTGGCAACAGCTGGCTTGTTAGTTAGATATAAGTTATAGATGTTAGATACAAGTTAGTTAGTTAGTTACAACAAACTTTCACTACTCTTAGTTGTATATATACTTCAGTCTTTCATTCTTTGTAAATAACAGTTTTTCTTAAGCAATACATTTGCACAACAGTTTCAGTCTTCTTCTTCTTCACTAAAACTATCATGGTATCAGAGCTTGCAAAGCAAAGCGTTAATGGCGGTTCGCACAGATCTTGATTTTACGTAGTCCTATTATCAAAGCATCGTTGTTACAGCCTGATTTCCCAGGTGTATTCTTACTTAATCTTTGTTGAAGCAACTCTATATTCTAATTCTGTATTCCGTTGTATCCTGTGTTTCAAACTCACCCGTTGTGTGATTGATCTTGTTCTGCGTCTCGTTGTGTGATTGATCTTGTTCTGCGTCTACATTTTTTTTTGCGTCTACATTCTGTTTGATCAGTGTTCTTCGTTTTGCTAATTGCTAATTGCATCTGGAAAACATACAATGTCTGCTCAAAACACTCAAAACACTCATAATACTCAAGATTCATCCAATATCTACTATATTCATCCTTCTGATTCTTCCACTAATCAACTCGTGTCAGTAAAATTCAATGGCACTGGTTTTCACAATTGGAAACGTTCCATGACTTTGACTCTTTCAGCTAAGAACAAAATAGGTTTCGTTAACGGAACTGTAGTTGTGCCTCCGGTTAATTCACCGGAATACAAACTCTGGGAACGATGTAATGATCTTGTTATTTCGTGGCTGTTGTTTAACCTCGATGAGGTTATTGCTAGAAGCGTACTATTTCTCAAGACTGCTCGAGACATTTGGAACGATTTAGAAGAGAGGTATGGCTATACATCAATGCCTCAAATATTTTCTTTGGAACAACAATTGCTTGAATTGAATCAAGGCACTGATTCGATTTCTGAGTTCTTTACTAAGATCAAGACCATTTGGGACAGCATCAATGATGCAAATCCGTTACCTTACTGTACGTGTAACCTTTGTACATGTAATCTCACACAAAGAGTCCAGCAGAAACAACAAGAACAGAGGCTACTCCAGTTTATGATGAAGCTTTCTGAACAGTTTGCTGCTATAAGAGGCAATGTGTTGATGATGCATCCATTACCAAATATTTCTCAGGTATATAGGTTGTTTGCTCAGGAAGAACGACATAAGGAACTTTCACAATCAACTACACAGACAGATGCAATGGCTTTCTATGCTGAAAGAAGAAAATTTGGTCCATATCCTCAGTCCAACTCAAGGAATTATAATGCTAATACCTTTCAGAAGAGGAGTTTTTCTAATGTGAATGTGAATCCTTCTACTGGAAGTTCTACTATGGTTAATAAGAATTTCTCTAAACCTTCTTATTTTTGCAATCACTGCAAAATTCCAGGTCATAGTATGGAAAGGTGTTTTAAGCTCAATGGTTATCCACCAGGTTTTCAGCCTAAGAAAGTGGCAGCATTCTCACAGTTTCATCCTGAAGTTTCTGATTCTCTTGAGTCTGGTGATGATTCACAAACTGTGTCACTTCATCAGTACAATCAGCTACTAAGTATGTTTAATAATCAACAACTCTCTGATCCTCCTGTTTCTGAGTTCCACAACTCTAATTCTGCTGATGTTGGATCTAATGACAAAGATTCTGGAAAGCATGCTCTATTGGCAGGTACTCTGTGTCTTTTCTCCAGTTTTACTAATCATTGGTTAATAGATAGTGGAGCTACTGATCATATTTGCCCTAATTTGGAATACTTTGAACACATTGAGCCAGTTACCACCACTGAATCTTTTATAACTATACCGGATGGTAGGAAGGTTAAGGTACTTCATACATGCAATGTTAGAATAAGTGATGATATCATTCTCAAAAAGGTCCTCCATGTTCCAGAGTTTCAATTTAATCTAATCTCTGTGAATAAACTAAGCAATGACCTTAAATGTCAAATAGTCTTCACTAATTCCCAGTGTTTTCTTCAGGACCCTTCTCAGAACAGACCTCTGATGCTTCTTGGTAATGTTATGAATGGCTTGTATAGTGCCACAACTTCAGAAACTAAGAAGCATATTTCTCAGACTCCCTCTTCTCATCCTACTGTTTGTATGAGCACTATGGACAATGCTAAGCTTTGGCATCTCCGTTTAGGTCATTTACCTTTTCCTCAGATGAAATTTGTAATACCTACTATTTCTGTCAAAGATTGTATTGCTAGTACAATTTGTACAGTTTGTGCATCTGCTAAACAATCTAGATGTTCTTTTCCTCTAAGCAGTATTAAAACCTCTGCTGCTTTTGAACTCCTACATATTGATATATGGGGTCCTTATAAAACCAAATCCCTTTCTGGCTGTACCTTGTTTTTAACCATAGTAGATGATTTTACTAGGTTTACATGGGTTCATCTGCTAAAATTTAAATCTGAAGTTCCTATGGTTCTTGAAAACTTTCTAAACATGGTTGAAACTCAATTTCACACTAAGGTTCTTTGTATTCGATCTGACAATGCACTGGAATTCAGTGAGGGCTTAACTAAAAGGTTATATCAACAAAGAGGAATATTACATCAGACAAGCTGTGCTTACACT
Source organism: Heracleum sosnowskyi (assembly GCA_030848705.1). Lineage (NCBI taxonomy): Eukaryota > Viridiplantae > Streptophyta > Magnoliopsida > Apiales > Apiaceae > Heracleum > Heracleum sosnowskyi. Next base: position 108,254,768 of record CM061239.1, read on the forward strand.
CCACAACAGAATGGTGTTGTGGAGAGAAAGCATAGACATTTGTTAGCCACTGCTAGGGCTTTGTTTTTCCAGTCTAAAGTTCCTTTAAAATTCTGGGGAGATGCCGTATTGTGTGCCACATACCTGATAAACAGAATGCCCCTTTCCTCAATTCAATATCAAACTCCATATTTTAAGTTGTATAATCATTCTCCATCATTGACTCATTTGAGAACATTTGGTTGTTTGTGTTTTGTTTCTACACAAGCTGTCCATAGGTCCAAATTTGATCCTAGGGCCACAGCTTGTGTGTTTATTGGCTATTCTAATACACAGAAAGGTTATAAAGTCTATGATTTAAAAAGCAACTCTTGGTTCATTTCCAGAGATGTTCACTTTCAAGAACATCATTTTCCATTTCATATTGTTTCTCCACAATCTTCTTCTGATATTTTTTTGCCAACTGTTACTTCTATTCCTTGTGATGACCCAGATCCTACAGTACATTTTAATACACAAGATAACAGTTCCACTCATAGTACTTCTACTTCAGAAACAATACATTCAGATATTAATTCTTCTTCCAGTAGTACCAATCCTAATTCCACAGATCCTGTCAGACAGTCTGTCAGGACTAGGAAAACACCTGCATACTTGGATGATTTTTACTGTCATTTGTCCTTAGGGTCATCTACCTCACCTAGTATTATTCCTTCTGGATCACTACCTCCTTCTCATCTTGCTATGCTTTCTGCTCAGTCTGTTATATCAGAACCTAATAATTACCTTGAAGCATCACAACATCCTCTCTGGATAGAGGCTATGAATAAGGAACTCTCTGCATTACAACTGAATCACACATGGGATTTGGTACCATTACCTTCAGGAAAGAAACCAATTGGTAGCAAATGGGTGTATAAGGTCAAACTTCATGCAGATGGTACATTAGAAAGGTGCAAAGCCAGACTTGTAGCCAAGGGGTATAATCAAAGGTATGGTATAGATTATGAAGAAACTTTCTCACCTGTGATAAAAATGAAGTCTGTTAGATGTTTGATAGCATTAGCAGCTAGTAAAAAATGGAACCTATTTCAGTTAGATGTGAACAATGCTTTTCTTCATGGGGACTTAAGTGAAGAGGTGTATATGTTGGTTCCAGAAGGTATGCCTAATCCTCAAAGTTTGGTTTGTAGACTTAGAAAGTCTATATATGGGTTGAAACAGTCTTCAAGGAAGTGGTTTGAAAAACTGGCAACAGAGTTATTCAGTCAAGGGTTTTCTCAGTCTAATAGTGATGCTAGTCTATTTCTTTACAAGACCTCTACTGATATCACTATCCTTGCTGTGTATGTAGATGACATAGTGGTGACTGGTAGCAATGTATCTCATATTGAACATATTAAGAAGCATCTTCACAATGTTTTTGGTATTAAAGATTTGGGGATCTTGCATTATTTTCTGGGTATAGAGGTTTCTTATTTGCCAGAAGGCATTGTGCTTAGTCAGAAGAAATTCACTAATGAACTTCTTGCCTGTTGTAATGACATTGATTTCTCTAAAAAGGCTGTAACTCCTCTACCCATCAATCTTAAACTACAAGCAGCTGAAGGAGACCTTTTGTCCAATCCTGATACCTATAGATCTTTACTTGGCAAACTGAATTTTTTGACAAACACTAGACCAGACTTGTGTTATACAGTGCAGACCCTTAGTCAATTCATGCAGAAACCTCGAACTTCTCATTTATCAGCTTTACATCATACTTTGAGGTATGTGTCTTCTTCTACAGGCCAAGGAATTTTATTGAATGGTTCATCAAAACTTGTGTTACAAGCCTATTCCGATTCAGATTGGGCATCTTGCCCGGATACACGCAGGTCAGTTACGGGATACATTTTAATGCTTGGCAATTCTCCTGTTTCTTGGAAATCCAAGAAACAGTCCACTGTATCTAGGTCCAGTTCTGAAGCTGAGTATAGGGCTATGGCTACTGCAGCTTCTGAAGTCACCTGGATGGTACGTTTATTACAGGAAATTGGTCTTGACAAACTCACACCAGTTGTTCTCCACTGTGATAATCAATCTGCTCTTCACATTGCTCGAAATCCAGTTTTCCATGAAAGAACGAAGCACATTGAAGTGGATTGCCATTTCACTCGTGATAAGGTGTTGGAAGGATTGTTGCAATTGTCTTATCTTCCTACAAAGAATCAATTAGCTGATATCCTTACCAAGACAGTTCCATCTACACAGTTGCAGACTCTGGTTACCAAGTTGGGACTGTATGATTTACAGTAGCATCCACCTCCCAACTTGCGGGGGGATATTGGAATATTATCTTCTGATTAATGATCTGGCAACAGGTGGCAACAGCTGGCTTGTTAGTTAGATATAAGTTATAGATGTTAGATACAAGTTAGTTAGTTAGTTACAACAAACTTTCACTACTCTTAGTTGTATATATACTTCAGTCTTTCATTCTTTGTAAATAACAGTTTTTCTTAAGCAATACATTTGCACAACAGTTTCAGTCTTCTTCTTCTTCACTAAAACTATCATTCCTCATTTCATAATTTATTGTTCAACGTATTTTTCATCACTGAAAATATATATTATACAATAAAGAGAGAAAGAACGCGTTTTCAATATTTTATCATAAATGTAAGTTGGGAAATTATTTTAATAGGGTAAAATGAGATGTACAATGAATTGTTGGTTTCTGTTGTGCAACTAACTAAGTAGATATAGGTTTCTAAGAGTAACTCCAAGAAACTCTCTATACATGTAGTTAACTTTTGAGTAGGTTGAAAAAGAAAGTGTCTCTAACACACTGCTAAGCCTTCCTCAAAATTTTAAGAGCTCCATGTCTCTCCTCAATAATGAGGAGAATATCTTCCTTCCTCATTCAATTTTATATTAATAAATATTAGTTTTCCTCTCGTTTCTTTCCACCATTCCTTCCTTTTTTGTAAAACAAAGCTGATGCTCTTCTCTTAAATGGGTTTTCATGTATTTGATGTTATCCTGTGTTGTCAACGGAGCTGGGGAACGATGTAATATGATTTTTGTTGTGTTCAAAGTTTGATTCCTGAATTTTTTCTTGTTATTATAACCATGCAACTCATTTAACTTGACAGTAGGCGGATAAGTGCTTTGCATTTTTTTGTTAATTGATTTATGCTTGTATTGCTAGTTGATGTATACAGAATACAAGGACATTTTCATATATGTGTTATGCCATATTTAGGCATAGTCCAAATTTCTTCGTTTAATAATTATTAATTCAGATTAATAATTAATTGCTTAGCCATTAAGTAATATCCTCTCTCTGAAACGAGGAAAGAATCAATCTCAATCAACGAATAACGGAAAATATCTCCAAACGATATTCTTCAAATCATGGAAAGAAATGCGGAGATGCCGTAAGATATTAGGAAAACGTGTGAAGACTGGATTATTTATGGGAACGTGAGATGGATTGATAATCCTTGGACTATTTATGGGAACATGAGGTGAATTGATAATCCTTGAGCTGTTTATGGGAACATAAATCTTGGCTATTTTATGGACTTGGACTGAATGACTTATCTAATGACTTGTTTTCCAAAAATTACGTGAGGCTTGATCCCTATATAAGGGTACGTAGGCACCTTGTATGGTACACGGCAATTGACACTCGGGAAAGAGTAAGAGAAAGAACCCATTCTCTATTCAATTTCTGAGGGGTCATCATACAAGTCCATCCCCCAAACATCCAAAAATCTCAAATCCCCCTATTTTCATAATTCGTTATTCCAACAACCTCCGATTTGGGTTGTTACGAAATTCCTCCAACAACAATTGGCGCTAGAAGGAGGGGATTATTTTTTGATTGTGGAGGACAATCAAATCATCTACACCATATGCAAGGGGGGTTATTATGGATCTGGAGCGGCTTTAATGGAGGAGCAGAATGATGGAGGCAGTGATTCATGATTCTTTTCAAAATTAAGATAAGTTTTCTTATACTTTTGTCCGTATACATAAGTTATCTTATAAAATTCATAGTGAATTTAATACATGTCAGATTTTGATGATTTTCTATGATCCGAAAAGCTTTTACGATTTCCTGCAACTTTTGTTCTTGGTGTTTTCTCGGATTATGTTTCGATCTATTCTCGAAATCACAAAACATAATCAGATCTCGTTTTTCAGGATTGAGAAGTTAATCAGCAGACGTTTTATTTGATTCATGATTCGTTATGAGTCCGTTTCTGACGAGCCATATATCATCGGAAAGCTCTTTTCATTTTCTACAACTTTCATGTTTTGTGTTTTCCAAGAAAACATCGTTTACAGGGCCAGAAAGGTAAAAAACAGATCTGGACAGAATCTGAATCATGGAGATGTTAAAGAATTGTGATGCAATATTCGCATCACATGATTTTATTACTTCACTAGCTCGTGCATGGACAAAAATAAGTGCGGGTCCTTATCTGATAAGGGTAATGTTTTCGAAAGCTCTCTTTTCCAAGGAGGATTAATATTGAAGACCCTACTCTCAGAGGAGAGTTCATGGATAAAATTACATTATTGAAGGTTCATTGGTAGATGGATATTTCTTGGTTGACACGAGACATTCCTACAGTCACGGGAAGAAATGCGGAGATGCCGCGAGATTGTAGGAAAACGTGTGGGACCGGACGTGATATGGTTGTCACGAGATATTCCTACAATCACGGGAAGAAATGCGGAGATGCCGCGAGATTGCAAGAAAACGTGTGGGACTGGACGTGATATGGCTGACACGGGACATTCCTACAATCACGGGAAGAAATGCGGAGATACCGTGAGATTGCAGGAAAACGTGTGGGACTGGACGTGATATGGCTGACACAGGACATTCCTACAATCACGGGAAGAAATGCGGAGATGCCGCGATATTGCAGGAAAACGTGTGGGACTGGACGTGATATGGCTGACACGGGACATTCCTACAATCACGGGAAGAAATGCGGAGATGCCGCGAGATTGCAGGAAAACGTGTGCGACTGGACGTGATATGGCTGGCACGGGACATTCCTACAATCATGGGAAGAAATGCGGAGATGCCGCGAGATTGCAGAAAAACGTGTGGGACCGAACGTGATATGGTTGGCACGAGACATTCCTACAATCACGGGAAGAATTGCGGAGATGCCGCGAGATTATAGAAAAACGTGTGGGACCGGATGTGATATGGGCTGAAAGCCTGACATTTGAAATTGGGTATCTTATTAAAGCCTCAGCTCGGGGGCTCGTGAACAAACGAAAACACATCCTTATGTGGACAATGATACTTGAAAAGCGTGTACGCCAATTCGGACTATATACAAAACTCTAAGCGACCGAAGAAATTTGGAAGCTCGAAGATTTTTAGTTCTCCACTGCAGCAAGCTACACTGAAGAACTGGGGGCTTGTTGTTATGCCATATTTTGGCATAGTCCAAATTTATTCGTTTAATAATTATTAATTCAGATTAATAATTAATTGCTTAGCCACTAAGTAATATCCTCTCCCTGAAACGAGGAAAGAATCAATCTCAATCAACGAATAACGGAAAATATCTCCAAACGATATTCTTCAAATCATGGAAAGAAATGCGGAGATGCCGCAAGATATTAGGAAAACGTGTGAAGACTGGATTATTTATGGGAACATGAGGTGGATTGATAATCCTTGGACTATTTATGGGAACATGAGGTGGATTGATAATCCTTGAGCTGTTTATGGGAACATAAATCTTGGCTATTTTATGGACTTGGACTGAATGACTTATCTAATGACTTGTTTTCCAAGAATTACGTGAGGCTTGATCCCTATATAAGGGTACGTAGGCGCCTTGTATGGTACACGACAATTGACACTCGGGAAAGAGTAAGAGAAAGAACCCATTCTCTATTCAATTTCTGAGGGGTCATCATACAATTCCAGCCCCCAAACATCCAAAAATCTCAAATCCCCCTATTTTCATAATTCGTTATTCCAGCAATCTCCGATTTGGGTTGTTACGAAATTCCTCCAACAACAATATGTATCTAACAGAAAATGGATAGAAACTGAATTTGAAGAGAGTTGTTAGAGTGAAAAATAAAAATGGCATCTTAAATAACTAAGAGCCAATTGAATAATATTATATATGAGGAGGATGCTAAGTAGTTGTTGGAGTTGCGTAGCGTTTAATTAACCATGGTGGGAAGATGTATTTACTTGAAATGTAGTCTAAATATACATCTTGTAAGCGGGCTAAGTAATGCTGGAGGTCGCACTGTGATAAATTGGGTTACAGAATAGTGACATTGTGCTAAAGTAAGTATCACGATAACATAAAGATTATACTAAACTACTAAAGCCTTGTGGAAAATTAGTGTGGGTTTTCTCTGTTAAATTGGGGGTATTAAACTACAAAAATTTCCTTCTTTTCCAAATATATTGTCCACACTTCCACATCTGATTTTTATTTTGTCCCCAAAATTTAACAAAACTTGTAGATTCATAATTGGTTATCTTGAATTCGTCCTGCAGTTTCCATATATATATATATATACAGTTTAAACCTATGTTGCCATTGCACTCCACGAGGCATACAGTTAAGTCTCTGTTGACATTTAACCTCATAATATCATAACCTCTTGTAAAACCTCAATCAGCTGTAGGCACTTCAAATTCAGAAGTAAAAGAAAATCTACACCAGTCTTTGCATGGGCTTATATGTTAATTTATTGTTCTGCTAGTCCCTATTACTCCTAAATAGGGGTGATCATTCGGTTAATTCGGTTAAAAACCGAACCGAATTAGAAAAACCGAAAATCCAAAATATTGATTTAGTGAAACCGAACCGAACCGAAGTTTTACTAAAACCGAACCGAAATAATTCGGTTTTTCGGTTCGGTTTATAAAAAAACCGAAATTTAAAACATTTTTTTAAAAAATTATTAATTATTATTAAATAGTAACATTATTTATAATCAATTACCTTTTCGGCTAAAATATATGGTTTTTTAAAAAAAATTCCCATTTTTTAATTTTTTTTTTTACACTTTTCAACTAAAACATGTTATTTTTTCTATTTTTCCGTACTAAAATACTTTCTTTTTCAAAAATATCACGGACAAATCCTTACTTATTTATTTTAATACCTATTAAAACATAAAAGTAACAATTATTACAAACAATCTGTGCATCGCACGGGTTTTAAGCTAATATATATATATATATATATATATATATATATAATTTTAAAAAACATAAAAAATATTTCGGTTTTTCGGTTTTTAACCGAACCATAATTCTGAAAACCGAACCGAACCGATTTTATTTCGGTTTAATCCGAAAAACCGAAATAACCGAAATTTTTGAAAAAACTCAATCCAAACCGAACCGAAATATTTCGGTTCGGATCGGTTTTTCGGTTTCGGTTCGGTTTTGCTCAGCCCTACTCCTAAATGACCTTAAAGTTGAAATCAAAAACAACCTTGAGATAATAAAAGATTACTTGTGCGGATGAATAGGACATAACAAGCTAATCTGTGCTTCATAATGCTAATAAGTAATAACAATGGTGAGTATATGAATAAGATTCCAATCAGCAATAAACAAATTAATAAAAATAACTGAAGTGGTGAAACAAAAAATGAAATAGGATTCGTGGAGTGAATCCATATTTGGTTATGGGGGGTTTATTTCCCTTAATTGTTCAAGCTAGCATCTTTTAGATATGAGGGATATTGGCATGCATGGGAAATTCTATGTCCTTTTGTTTTCGGTGATATTCTTTTATGCAAAGAGTATTTTCTTTCAAACATTTTTAAGCTATGATGAGTGGTGTTTTGCCCCTCTTAAAAGAATGGTGTTTTGCCCCATCCCTCCCGGATTGGTGTGAGCCTACATTATGATGAGTGGATCTATCTATACATGTTTCATTCTTCATTTCTGCATTCTGATCAATTGTTGCCATACTTCATTCTATTTCATGTTTATAATGAATTTACGGCATTCTCCACCATGTTCACTGTTTTGCATTTGATCAATTTTGTTAAGGATTTAACTTGTATCAGATGTTTGCCTTAGATTTATCATGTGGAAGTGAATGCTGACAGTTGCATAGTAGAGGAGTGCCTCGAACTGCTGAAAAGAATTGCATGGTATATCATTTTTCTCTTTAAATGTAACGATTCATTTCTTTTTGAATGTCGGAGCGGGTACTTAGTGGTGGGAGTATTGAACTGTGTCCTGATTTTTCTTTTTCTGGAAATCTTGTTAAGTGACGACCGATTCATCACCTGTTCTGTTGAAAGTGCACGTCTTTTCTATGCTGATTTGAATGAGGATGAAGCTGTCAAGCTCAAAGGTCAGTTTTCTATGTGTATCCTTTGCTTGTCAGAGCCCAAAATACATAAAGTTAGAATGGTGAAAACCTTATTAGTAGTCTTCTGCATTTTTTCTTTTCAGGTTTGAATGAGATTCACAGTGTTTATCCGCGTTCAAGTCTTATGGTTGACTTGTAGAGAGACAAAGTTAATATGGTTTAGCAAGACTTCTGTTTTCAAAATTTGGATGGCAAAGCTTTTTAGTTTCTGGTTTTTCACATTATAGAAGTTGTTAAATTAATGGCCGCAATGCTAACTTTGGTGGTCAAAGTTATATATGGTACAATACTTTGAGTAACATGTCTATGGCTTTATGTATGGGTATGCTAATTACTGATGTCTGTGTGCTTGTTTTTATATCTTTATCTGATGCTCTGCCCCTTGAGAAACATAAAGATGTTTTCTCAAAATGAGGTACACCAAATTTGAAAGATACTTAGAAAGCACCATAGCTACTAGCATTGGAGTTTTGTGACGCACTTCAACTGGTTTTTACTTGCACTATCAACTAGTTTTGAATTGAGCATAAGCAATAATGAAGACAAAACACTTACGGCTCTAATACTTGCACAAAATCAGAATATGGTTTACAGACGAGCACATGCTGAAAAAATTAACATTACTATTATCTTTTTTTTTTGAAAAAGAGTTACAGTTGTGTTTGGCTGTAATTTTCATAAACTCCAAGTATATTTTATATTTGATTGTAAAATTGTATTTTTGCAAAATAAATTCGAATTATCATATGATGGCCGTAGGGATTTTAAGGACAATCCGTAGCGATCATCAGAAGATTGTTCGAGGGTGTAGTGTTTTCTGTTCCTAAAATTCGCCTTAGCCTCCCCCGGGAAACTGCTCCTTTCCTTTTATAGGAGGCAGTGACTAGGTGACGGGCGTAGCCTACGCCCTCAGGTGAAGAGTTTCTGGGCTGGTTTCTGGGCCCTGGGGGTGACTGGTTCATGCGAGGTCGACACATGTTTGGTGACGGGGAGCTTGGCTACGGGGAATGAGACTACGGATTCCATAGTCAAGGCTCTTTGCGGGGAGGGAAATTCCCCGGTTTGATCTCCTTCTCCGTAGGCCGTAAGACCGTAGCCGCGGTTTCGAAGGCCATCATTTGCCCCCATAGCGAGGGGGTCTTCTTTAGGAGGCCTGCTCAACGTATTCATATAGGACATGGTATATGTGATCGAAGACACAAGTCCGTGAACCGTGATGAGGTTGGAAAGAGAAAATGGGATGGGAAAGTGCGAATCGTGGGGGAGAAAATAACCGTTGAAGAAGTTATGCTCAGCATTAGTGTAAATCATAAATGAGGAGAATTACCTTTTTTGCCCCCTAACCGGGTGAGACAGTTGGGTTCTCTTCTTTATTTCTATGGTGCGTGTAGGCATGCGTCGGTTACTCCACAGTCCACACACACACACACACACACACACACACACATATATATATATATATGCACACATATTTTAGTTTCTATTTCCATTGTCTTTATCACCTATCAACTTCAATCGGCGAGAAGAGGGAAGGAGATTCTTGCAGAAAGGGAACGTAGAAAGTAGGGCTTGCATCCACGATACTTCTATTCAGGTAATGGCATTCTCTTGAGATCATTGCTGTTCTTTCTTATTCTTCGTTTACTTTTAGAGTGGGTGTGTTCCTTCTGGTCTTCTTTCCTCCTCTTTTCTTTTCTTTTCTGGGGCTACACACACTATGTGCGAAAGACTGAGAATCGTCACTATGAGCCCCTTCGAAGTAATTAATTGTTTGTTAAAATTAGGGTGTTCATGTTGCTGGGATGGGATTAATTAGGGTTTCAACTAGAGCATTAAGGCACATAGTGACCATCCTTTCTTTCGCATGTGTAGTTTCCCAACGGCTGTCAAATGGCTAAACGAAAGAGAGTTACGGCTTCAGAGGAAGAGGGGAGAGTTACGGACTCAGACAACGAACAATTGTCAAATTCGGGCGACGTTGGGGATTACGGGGATGATGATGCTTTGTCGGAGTCGGGGGAGAGTTCGACGGCTGCGAGTTCCCCCGAGCGGGCCCGCAGCTGGAATGTTCCCGAGGGGAGGAAGGTAATTACCATGAAAGCACCTAAAGAGAACGTTGTCGTGGGGGCTTCGAGACTTGTCCCAGAAAGTAGAATGGAAGGGAAGGAGGTGGTGTCTGAAGGCGGCCCCAGAGGTAGAGGCCATAGAACTTTCAGGGCGGAGGGCCTGGTGATTCCAACAAGGAGTTGTTTGGGGAAGGCATGGGAATGGCTGGATTCTTCACAAAAATTCGTGAATATTCCTCCAGACACTCGAAGGGAGGACTACCTTAGGACACACGGGCTAAAGAGTTATTACAAACCCGGGGACGCTATTTTCTTGGACAAAACCTTACGGGAGCGCTTGAAGGGTCTCGCATACCTCCATAAGAAGTGCTTATTTAATCAAGAGTTTTATGGGATAGTGCGGCATTCTTTTCAAATACCGGAGGAATACGAAATTAGTCTACCAGATGAAGGGGAGTTCATTTACACCAGGAGGGATGATTTGTGGGTAGGCATTCCTTTGGAGCATTTTAGAGCGGGGTTACGGTTGCCAATGCATAGGTTTTTTCACGCTCTAATGGTGAACATGAGACTAGGTTTAGGGCAGTTTGGTCCCAACTCCATTCGGAAGATTTGTGATTTCATTGCTAGGTGCACAGAGTTAGGTCTAGAACCCACATTGATTTTGTTTTGGTCGCTGCATAGCCTTCAGGCGTCTCGAGACTATCATCCCTTGTTCAAACTTCATTGGAAGGGAGCCAAGAGTTTAGGGGGTATACTGGTGGAGGTTCCCTCGTCTAACAAAGGTTGGCATGGTGAGTGGTTGTTGTTTCGAGGGGGTGACTTAGGATATCTCCCGGAATACCGAAGGCCCGATGGGGTAAATGGGGCCGTCCGTAGGTCGGAAAGGTTGGAGCCCGAAGAAAGAGCCGCCGCGGCTCGTTTCGTTGGGGGCAGGCCAAGGGCTTGTGGACAGAGGAGGATTTCTGGAAGGTTCATTTTTTAATAGAACATAACTGTGAGATTTTCTTGGCATTCGTAATTTATTTGTCATTTCGGTGTGCGTAAATGGGGTGTTACTCGTTGACTTGTTATTCATCTTTTGATCCTTTTGCAGTGTTGCTCAGGGATATACCTGCTCCTCCTCAGATGGACAAGAGTCGAATTTTGGCTTTAGCTCGGCGAAAGCAGGTGATAAAAGAAACTGGAAGCAAACAGAGTGGGGAAGACAACACGGCTGTGGCGGAATCCTTTGTGAACCCCGTAGCCTCGATCGGGGGTGGATGAGCGGCTATTCCCAAGGGAGCTACGGATTCTGAAAATGTGCCTCTCCAGTCTTTGATTCATAAGAAAAGGACTATCAAGCCAGGGGTCATATGGAGGTCTAAGAAACAAAGGGCTGAAAGAGCGTCCGAGTTTCAGTTAAGGGATGAGTCCGACGAGGATGGCAGTGATGTCGAGATCGTACCAGGGTTCATGGCAGCGGCCCGAGGCCTGAGAACTGACCTTGCGGACGTGGGAGTTTCAGGCTCAGGATTACTCCCAGCTCCTTTGACTCCCTCAGCCGAAGGCGTCGAGGGTTACACTCTTGTTCGATTCCAAGCTCGTCAAGGTTGGTTGAGTGAGGACCCTCAGGTAGAGCCTCCCTTGGAAGCTCTGAGTGCTTTTACCTTGACCCAGGATCGGGCGAGAATCGAAAGGGAGAATGACGAAGATCTAATCCGCAAGGTTAAGGAAGCTTACGAAAAGGTAACATTTGTCCGTTTACTACTTCTGAGAATTCTTTATCACTGATTATATCTGACTTTGCGTTGCTTGTTTATTTTTTGTATGATAGCTGGGAACTTATCTCATGGGGGCCACAGAAAGGACTCTGAGCAATCGCCGCTTGGCCACGGCCGAACAGAGGAGATCCATAAATGAGACAAAGGCGAGAGATGAAGCCTTGGCTCTACTGAAAGATTCCCAGGCAAAGGAAAGGGCTACGACTTTGGAATTGAAGAAAGAGAAAGAGGCTCGGGAACAATTGGAGGGGAGTGTATCTAAGTTGGAGGAGGAATTGCAGACGGAGAGGGGCGTTTCTGCGAGTCTGCGGATTGCTCTGGATCAGCGTGATAAAGAACTTCTCCAACAAGATGAAGAGTTGGCCAAGACCACACAGGTTTTGGAACGAGTTGAGCGTGAGGCGAACATCACCTTTGAAGATTGTGTGGACCAGTACAAAGGTTCCGAGGCCTATGTCACAGAGCTGGAGATGAGGGTCGGGGAGTTTCATGAAGAAGGGTATAACGATTGTCTGAAATTCGTTGGCGTTGGCAACATGGTGGACCTTTCGGCTCATTCGATCGATAACTTTCGAGACTTCGAGATAGCTCGATTGGAGGCCGAAAATGACAAGGGAGAAGAGGCAGAAACGGGGGGTCGAGCTAAAGCCAAAACGAAGGGAGAGTGCAAGAGGAGGAAGCCGACGAGCTTGGAAAAGCCGACGGCATCCCAAAAGAGGGGCTCAACTCCAAGGGTGATCCTGATTCGACCAAGAAGTGAGGGAAGCTGGTTTATTGGGTTATGTCCGTAGGATCTGCGATGTTTTGCAAACGTTTATTTCTGCTGCGTTTTATTTTGTTGCTTTTCAATTTGAACTTTGGTTTAAAACTGTTTCAGCCCTGTCGGCGTTTAGGTTTCCCTATGGGAACATATTTCTTTTACAACCTCGCTTTTCTTTACGGATTTATGTTCTCCTTAGTTAATTGTCATTCTCCATTTATTTCTTCTTTGAATCGGAATGCGCGATAATTTGAGTTGAGAATTGGTATAAATTCCCTCCTAGGAAAGGCACGAAGGTGGGAACAACCTGGAATCAATCACCTTGACCGTTTTGACTATCTTGGTAAAGTCAGTCGTTCATTTTTCTGCGTTTTATTTTACCTAGGGTCAATTACTTTGACCGTTTTGACTGTCTCGGTAATAGTCAGTCATTTAATTTCCTTTGTTGATTTTCATGTTATTCTCCCCTGCATCCTTCTATAAATAGTGGGGAGATTACGCGTTTTCATTTCATACCAATTAACTCTACCTTCTCTCAACAAATCGTCAAGGTCAGTTATGGGGTTTTTTCTTCCCTCTTCTCTCTCTCCTTTTTTTTCACCTTTATTTCTTTTGCATGTGTTTTTCAGGATCATGTATAACGGAAATGATGTCCTGGACCTGTCTGTCGAAGAGCTCCGTGAGTTGGAGGCCACCAACTGGAGCGAGTTCATTGAATTTCTGTTTGCCATAGGGCAAGCAGCCGTGGAGGAGTACGACCGTGAGGAGGCTTCCAAAAAGAAAAAAGAGGAGTTCAAGAAGAACTCCCACAAGGATGACAAGGATGAAGGCGGCCCTCCGGGGTCCGGCCCGGCTGCTGCCGCGACCTAGTCTAGGTCTTTGTATAGTGGATCCAAATAAGCTGTAATGGACCACTTTAATTTTCAAAATGTATTTTTTTTCTTTTTAATGAAAAACCTTTCGAGCCGCTTTTAATCGATCGTACCATTCATTCTGAGGGTATAACTGCTGAATGCTTGAACTATATGTTTGTAGCTAATATAAGTACTTATTTTTAAATGGCTTACAGAAGTAAAAATATTTGTACATAAGTTGACACAAGACCTGGATATCAAAAAAGGCCTCGGCATTCGGGAAAATGAAAGATACTTAACAAGAAAGCTCATGTCATATTTGAAGAAGCCTACCGGCATAATTTAGTCCATTGTATGTAAGAGCTTTCAACATTCTCTAAGTATGAAGAATGTTTACCAAGGATTTTTAACACGTATGCGCAAATAGCTGTTCTCTATGTCGGGTAAGTGAGATGACGGAGTTTACGGTGGGTGTCCGTAGGTTCAACCTAAGTCATTTAAAAAAGATTGACAAATGATCGTCCAGTTGCCCCCTGTGTGGATGGGTGCTGGAAGATTTTATTGGAATCAGCTCATACTGTAGCTTCACGTGAGCTATAGTTCTTTTTTAAATGAGCAAATGTCTTTTTGGCCATCCATCTGTACCGTAGCTTCTCGCGGGCTACAGAAGTTGGCTGTCTTAAATGGAAGGATTATCCGTGCCATGCCCGTAGCCATATTGAAATAGTGTGGCTGGATGTACGGGCGTCTTATTGGAACCGGCTCATGCCGTAGCTTCATGCGAGCCACATATGTCGGCTTTTGAATGAGCGGGTGTTTTATTGGAACCGGCTCATGCCATAGCTTCATGCGAGCCACATATGTCGGCTTTTGAATGAGCGGGTGTTTTATTGGAACCGACTCATGCCGTAGCTTCATGCGAGCCACATATGTCGCCTTTTGAATGAGCGGGTGTTTTACTGGAAATCCATCCATGCCGTAGCGTCTTGAGGGCTACATAAATTGGCGTCTTAAATTGAAGGATTACCTGTGCCATGCCCGTAGCCATAATGAAGTGGTGTGGCTAGTTCTGCGGGCGTTTGAATGGACGGGTTAATGGGATCCTTGTACACAAAAGGCTTGGCCTCCGGAGGTGAGGCGAGGTTGTGACACCCGTGGTGCGACCATCCCATTATGGAGTTGGGCGTGTGTCTATAAACAGTGTTTCTAAGAAAACGGTCTACGGACCATGTACGGCGGCTCCCATGTACTTTCATGCCTCGTAAAGAGGCTGTGTTACACCCCAAAAACGAACCTAGTAACTTTTAAGTTACTCCATAGTTTAAAAAGAGAAATACATAAACAAAATATTAAAACTGCTCCTGTAGAGGGACTATCAGCAGAGAGGCACTCATGGGTAAAAACGTTAAAGGTGAGTGGCGTGCCACGTATTGGGGAAGACCTCTCCATGAAGGTTAACAAGAGTGTATGTCCGTGCTTTGATAACTTGACGGATGACGTAAGGGCCTTCCCATTTGGGATCCAACTTCCGATTGTGAGTGGGATCAGATGCTGCTGACGTCCGTAACACTTCATCTCCAACCTGAAACTCCCGGGGGTTGACCTTCCCAAAATACTTGGACGTGGTTTGCTTGTAGCTGGCCATACGAATGACATCATTTTCCCTGTGCTCTCCCAACAGATCCAAGTTGGTTCGAATACCTGCTTCATTAGCAGTGGGGTCGTATTGCTGAACCCGCAATGACGACTCTCCTATTTCCATGGGAATCACAGCTTCGGTGCCATAGGTGAGTCTGAAGGGACTCTCTCCCGTGGGTTTCCTGTTGTCTATGCGATATGCCCAAAGAATGTTGAGGAGCTCCTCGGCCCATATAGATTTTCGGTCCTCGACATTCTTGCGGAGGCTCTGTAATAGGATGCGGTTGGTAACCTCCACTTGGCCATTGGATTGAGGGTAAGCCACAGATGACCTTCGGTGCTGGATTAGGTAGGCTGAGAGGTACTCTTCGAAGTCGGTGTTAATGAACTGTCTGCCGTTATTTGTCACAAGGACTCTGGGAATACCGAATCGAGTGATCACGGATTCGTGAAAGAACTTGCGGCATACCGAAGCAGTGATGTGTGCCACTGCCTTAGCTTCCACCCACTTGGTCATGTAGTCTACGGCTACAATTAGAAACTTGAGCGCCCCTTTTGGCGGGGGGAAACGGTCCCATAATGTCCATGCCCCACATATCAAAGGGGACATGTGAAAGCACCGAAGTAGGAAGAACCGGGGGAAGCCTGGGAACCGAAGCAAACAATTGGCACTTGATGCAAGCCTTGGCATAATTGAGACAGTCTAGACGCAAGGTAGGCCAATAATAGCCCTGGCGCAGAATCTTATGGGCAAGGGCCTCCCCGGAAGAATGACTCCCAAAAATCCCTTCATGTACTTCCAACATACAGTAGTCCGGCTCAGGGCAATCCAAACATTTGAGTAAAGGGGCTAGGAAGGATCTTCGGTACAACGTTACATCGACCAGGGTATAGTGGGCGGACTTTCCCCGGAGAGCCCGTGCAGATTTCTTGTCTTCGGGCAACACACCATCCTGGAGATACAAAATGAATGGGGTCATCCAATTAGGCCCGTAAGTCAGGATCATGACTTGGGATGGGGTGTCCGTGGACAAGGCAACCGAGGGGGTAGTTAGAACAGTGTAATAGATGCTGGAGCCAGGTGAGGATTCTTCCCCAGTGGCCATCCTAGCAAGGGTGTCAGCACGAGAGTTCTCTTCCCTCAAAACTCCTTCAAGTGATGTCGTAGGGAACTGAGAGAGTCTTTCCCCGGTCTCTTGAAGATACCTGATAAGCAAGGGTGACTTAGCAACGAAACTTCCCAGAATGTGATTAACAACCAACTGAGAATCGCTGAAGTCTTTCAGGTGCTGAACTTGAAGGGCTTTTGCTAACCAGAGCCCGCAAGCAGTGCCTCATATTCCGAGTAGTTGTTGGTGGCCGGGAAATCAAAATGGATGGCTTGTTGGATCTCAAAACCTTCCGGACTGATGAGGAGCACTCCGGCTCCACTGCAATCTGCTGTAGAGGACCCGTCTACAAACAACATCCAAGGCAGAGAAGTCCTCTCCTCGGGGATGGGATCAACTGTTGTAGGTTCATACTCAGAATTTGCGGAGACGGAACATTCTACCATGAAATCGGCCAAGGCTTGGCCCTTGATCGCGGTCCGAGGGAGGTAAGAGATACTGAATTGACTAAGTTCCACCGCCCACTTTACTAACCTTCCAGACAAGTTGAGTTTATGCAATATCTTCCGTAAGGGATTATTAGTGTAGACCTTGATGTCATGGCCCTGAAAATAGGGCCTCAGCTTCCGACCGGCTAACAACAAAGAATAGGCCATCTTTTCTATAAGGGGGTATCAAACCTCCGCGTATCAAAGAACATGACTCACATAATATACGAGTAATTGTTTTCCCCCTTCCTCTCGTAGGAGGCACAAATTAACGGCTTCCTCGGCCACAACAAGGTACAAATATAGCAGTTCTCCGGAAACAGGACGAGACAAAACAGGGGGAGAAGCAAGATACTTCTTCAATGATTCAAAGGCTTCTTGACAGCTGGGAGTCCACTCAATCAGCCTGGATTTGTTCACTCCTTTCAAAACTTCAAAGAAAGGAAGGCTTTTCTCAGCTTACTTCGAGATGAAGCGTCGTAAGGCCGTAAGGCATCCGTTGAGTGATTGAACCTGCTTTGGAGTTGAGGGGGGAGGCATCCGTAGGATTGCCTTGACTTTGTCAGGATTTACTTCAATGACTTGCCCACTAATAACATGCCCCAGAAATTTCCCACTGGCCACACCAGAAGTGCACTTGGCCGGGTTGAGTTTGAGTCTAGACTTCTGAAGATTCTCGAACGACTCTCTCAAATCTTGTAGGTGACTTTCTTTCTCATGAGATTTGACAATCACATCATCCACATACACCTCCAAGTTCCTTCCGATTTGAGGGGAAAAAACCTTGTTCATATCTTTCTGATAAGTAGCTCCTACATTCAAGAGTCCCATTGGTAGAACACGATAGGCATACACAGCTCGGTGAGTAATGAAAGAGGTTTTCGGCTGGTCCTCAGGAGCTAGGGTGATCTGATTGTATCTCGAGTACGCGTCCAAAAAACTGAAGAGAACATGACCTGTGGTGGCATCGATAAGCTGATAAATGGTAGGTAAAAGATAGTATTCTTTAGGTGTAGCCTTGTTGAGATCGGTGTAGTCTATACACACTCTCCATTTCCCGTTAGATTTCTTCACTAGTACCACATTCGTGATCCACTCGGGGAACTGAATCTCGTAAATAAAGTTTGCCTTCAACAGTTTGTTGATCTCCTCATCTATTGTAGCTTGTTGTCTTTCAGGAGCAAAATTTCTCCTCTTCGGATTCACCGTCCCCGTTTCGGGGTTGATATGGAGTTTATGGACAACTATGGTTTCATCTAACCCATGCATATCTTCCGGGTTCCAAGCAAACACATCTGCATATTCTCTTAACACGCCACCAACTTTTCCTTGAGGACAGGCTCTATGGTAGACCCTATAGTTACCAATTTGGAGGGATTTCCTTCATACAACTTTATTGACTCAGTGGGCTCTCCAGGAACGGCCCGTGGGAATTGAGAAGGCTTTCTGGTTCCCGTAATTTTTTGAGGATCTCCTTCAATGTCCTCAATCAAAAGAACTCGCGGAGGGACCGACTCAGCTGACCCAACACCTTTCTCAGGATCACAGTTTCCTTTAGGATCTCTATAGTACTTCCTCTTTCTGGGATTGGTTTGAGCTAGGCACAGGGAAGCCGAATAGCAGAGGCTAGATGCTTCACTGTCAGATCTTAACTCTCCCGGACCCAAGCCCATAGGGAACTTCACTTTTATACGAGGAGTCGAAATAATGGCTCCCAAGAAAAACAGAGTAGTCCTCCCTATAATAACATTATACGAAGAGGCAATATCGATAATATAGTATTTGACAAGGGCGGTTACCTCTTGTGGGGGGGGGGTTCCAAATGTTGTGGGCAAGTCAATGGTCCCTTGAATGGGCACAACATGATTACCAAAACCATAGAGAGGTCCCCGTAAATCTTCGGCTTTCTGTTCTTCCCGTCTCTCTCCCAGATCCATTCTCCTTAGAGTGTGTCGAAAGATTATGTCTACATAAGAGCCATTGTCTATGAGCACCTTCCGTACATCTTGATCAGCAATATCTAATTGAACCGTAAGAGGGTCACTACGGCACACATCCCCTACCGGATAGTCATCATCCTTAAAAGAAATGGGAGTCTTTGAATACCTGAAGGCTCTTTGTGATGTTTCCAATTGAAGCACTTCATGTGTTTCCGTCAGAGGGGGGTCTCCCCCTATGATCATATTAATTACTCGCTTAGGTTGGGGGTTGGAAACTGGAGGTTGTGGCTGTGGAAGGGTGTTGCTGGCCGTGTGGAGGTAGTTCCTCATCAATCCTTTGTTTACAAGCCTCTCCAGGAAATACTTGAGAGTGGTGCATTCATCCGTGTTGTGTCAAGTACTAGCGTGGTAATCACAGAATCATGATCTGTCTCTTTTATCCACAGGGGTCCTCATGGGAGGGGGTGCTTGAAAATAGTCTTGGCCTCGGATTTCCCTCAGGATGCCAGAGGGGCTTCTGTTCAGTGGTGTGAAACTGGGTTCTTCCCGGGATTGACGAGGGCGAGGCCGCCTGTCCGAGGGGAAATTCTTCTGACCCTTTCCCCTAAAATCCTCCATCCCTTCGACTTGCATTGCTGTATGCCCAGACCCGAAGGCTTCCTACCTAGAATCGGGGTAGTAGGCCTTTGATTCTCTCGTCGGTCGCAATATAGGCCGACGCGATTCCGTAGGCTTCATAAAGGTCTGCGGGTTCTTTGTTACATAACTCCTTTACAACAATCTCTGCACTCCTGATAATTCATGTTTCTGATAAAAGAATCTACAGCATTAGTTGGTCGTAGTTCTCTTACCTTTGATGCCACTGTCTTGAACTTCTCAATGTAATCTCTCAGAGATTCTCCCCGTTCTTGCTTAACATTTTCCAGAGATACAGTGTGGACGGCATACAGAGTGTTGATACGGAACTTGGCCAGGAAGGCTACCTTAAGCTCTTCCCAAGAGTTAATGCTCCTTGGAGATAGTCCTGAGAACCACGTTCGAGCGTATGCCTTGAGCGTGGATATGAATAGACGGCACTTGGTGATATCATTGTATCTGTGACAAATCATCAAATTTTCATAATAACTCAAATGATCATTAGGGCCAGAAGTACCGTCAAAAGATTCCAATCAGGTGATCTTCACCCCTTGGTCTACTTGCGCTGCTTCCAGGACTTCAGTAAAATGCGACCTTCCAGCGCTCATTTCCATGAAAGGTCCCGTCGCCATTCCCTCTAGCCTGGCCAATCTAGCCATCATCTCTTCCTGATCTTCAGGATGACGGGACTGAGCGTTCTGTTGAATTATGATGGGGGGTACGCCTACGACGTACGGGGGTCCTGGACCTTCTTCTGTGGCTAGACACGGGAGTGCGTTCTCGTTGCGACCTACGTCCCTCAAATCCTCCGTACCCGAAAGACTCTGGAAATATCGTCCTTTGCGATCCGAAAGAGGAGCGACTTCCCAGGTATGGGGCGCTCCAGTTAGAACTAGTAGTTTGTCGAGAGGCGGTTCTCCTTGATGACGAACCTGACTGATATGACCCACGGTGCTCTGGTTGCTGTGTGATGTTTTCTGGGTAGTATGGTTGGTGATGAGCACCGTAATAATTTCTGGCCATCTGCGCTGTCAACCTGTCCATTTGTTCTTGCATATACCTCTGTCGGGCCCGCAAGTTAGAAATTTGGCTGCTAGTATGAGAATCGGACGGAGAGGAGGATGAGGATCTCGTTGATCTTGACGAACGACTCCGATTACTTGATTCATAACTCATGCTTCTTGTAGTGTTCGCGGTATTTGTAGTATAATGGTAAGTATTCCAGCCTATCACGCGGGTGACCCGGGTTCGATCCCCGGCGGCGGCGCCAAATGATGGCCATAGGGATTTCAAGGACAATCTGTAGCGATCATCAGAAGATTGTTCGAGGGTGTAGTGTTTTCTGTTCCAAAAATTCGCCTTAGCCTCCCCTGGGAAACTGCTCCTTTCCTTTTATAGGAGGCAGGGGCCTTTGCCATCTGGAGGTCTATGGCCCAGACTAGGTGACGAGGCTACAGCCAGGTGTCTGCCTGACAGCCTACATCCCCGTAGAGTAGGTGACGGGCGTAGCCTACGCCCCCAGGTGGAGAGTTTCTGGGCCCCGGGGGTGATTGGTTCATGCGAGGTCGATACGTGTCTGGTGATGGGGAACCCGGCTACGGGGAATGAGACTACGGATTCCGTAGTCAAGGCTCTTTGCGGGGAGGGAAATTCCCCGGTTTGATCTCCTTCTCCGTAGGCCGTAAGACCGTAGCCGCGGTTTCAAAGGCCATCATCATATTTTTGCATAATTAATTAAAAAAACATATTCCTATGGAAAAGAAAACAGATAATAAAATGAAAATTAAATCAGTAGTAAATAAAGAGCAGATTAATTGAGTATCGGTCGATTAGATACCACGTCAGTGACAGCTTTCGACACACATGAGTTCTCATCTCACTACAATTTCCTAGGTTGTCTGCATGGCCATGTGTGTATATAGCTTTAAACCCCCACGTAAAATTCATTCATTCAGTCTTTTCTCCTTCTCTGTTTCTGATCTCCCCATCTCTGTCACAGAGAGAGAGATAGAGAGACAAAGAGAGAGATTGGGAATGGTGGGAGTAATGGAATTCAAGATTTGGAGGAGCCATTTATAGAGCAAACCAAGAAGGAGGTGGATTCTGAAGATGAGGAGACTAATAAAGCTAGTTTATCAGTTGGGATGGTCCCGTTTAGTACTTGTGTTGCTGTTTGTGGATCTTTGAGTTTGGTTCTTGTGTAAGTATTCACACAACCAGATTGGAAGTGATCAACTGAAGAAAGGTGTTTAAACAAATTCTTTTGTGATACTCTTGCTATTTTTTTATTTTTGTATGTAATTTCAGGTGGGATACTCCGCACCTGCTCAATCTGCTATAAGGGAAGATTTGAATTTACCATTAGCTCAGGTTACTTTTTGCCCTTTTTTAATTATTACATTTAATCATTTTCTATCAACTCTATGCTAATATAGAATTAAGATAGTTGACTACCTCAGTTTCATACTCTGAGGAAGAATCCATCCAATCCTTGCTTGAAGTGATGAGTGCCTTAGCCTTCTTGCACTCAGTTGCAAAGTGCCCCATTCTATTACACTTGTAGCATCTAATCTTTGACTTGTCAAATTTGCTATTCTTGCTGTCCTTCTTGATGTACTTATCTTTATCAGCATTTAAGGTCTTTTTCTGAAAGTTGCTTTGTCTTCTAGCCTTTCTGAACTTCATTTTCTTGAAGCCCTTGACTATCATAGCAACCATCTCCTGCATGTCAGAGTCAGTAGAATCATCATCAGTATTGGCATCAGGATTGCCATCAGTATCTGATGATGAGTCATCAGGATCTGACTCCACCACTCTTGTTCTTCTTCTAGAGACCTCCACAGCTTTTCCTTTTGACTTTGCCTCAACATTCAAGGCTACAGACTTTGCCTTGCTGCTTCTTTTGTTCTTTCTTTGTTGAACCTCAAGATCATAGGTTCTAAGCATTCCATACACCTCATCAAGAGACACAGTGTTAAGATCATACTGATGCCTAATGATAGATGTTTGTGTATCCCATTCTTCAGGTAAAGCTCTCAGAAACTTGGTGTTTGAGTCTTCAGTTACATACTCTTTGCCAACTAGAGATAGATTATTCAGTAGTGTCAGGAATCTATCATACATGTAAGTAAGGCTCTCATCAGGTCTTGCATCGAAATGTTCATACTCTTGAATCAGTAGAGCCCTTATATTCTTCTTGACAGATGCAGATCCTTGGAATTTAGTTTCCAAGGTGTCCCAAATTTCCTTTGCAGACTTGCATGCTATCACCCTGTTAGACATGACAACATCAAGACTATTATGCAAAATATTATTTACCTTAGCATCCCTGAGAACGTGAGCCTTTTCTTCTGGAGTCCACTCACTTTTGACCTTGACCACGTAGTGTTCAGGTACAGTATCTGTTTGACCAACAATTCTCGTAGGGATATATGGTCCATCACGAATCCTGTCTAGATAATCAGGATCTGTAGCTTCCAGGTACATTAACATCTTTACCCTCCATGTAGGGTATTCAGTTTTCTTCAGGATAGGAATCTTCATGCTTTCATACTTGGTTGTCGACATCTTAGATCGTTTCTGATTTAAAATAAATCAGTTTGCTCTGATACCGATTGTTGCCCAGTAATTAACAATTGTAGAAGGGGGGTTGAATAAAATTGTATAAGATTCTCGACTTAATAAACACAAATATGAAATAATAACAGCTTTATTAATTTTGGTATAAAACTGTTACAAAACTCTCTCAAGAAATTCTGATGTTCTTGAAAGCTGCTAGGTTACAATGATACTCGTGTAAGCGATTGCAATATGCAAAACCTAAACTGTGTTTATATACTACACATATACTCTATCAATTACAAGATATGTTTAAATCAATTACAAACTATATTGATACATATCCTAACCGACAGCTGCATTCCTATAAACTAGGAACCGACAAATTAACCTTCCTTATATTTCTGGACTTGATAGTTATCTTGAAGCAAATACTGATCAGCTTCCAGTCCTGATGATAATCCTGATCACAATCCTGATAGTAATCCTGCTACTGACGCTCGTGCAATCCTGATGACGTCAGCAACTCAATCCTCATCAGTAGTCCAGATACTGATGATCATTGAATCCTGATCTAACATGTAGCAGCTGAATGTCTAAAACTTTGGCATCATCTGGAACAATTAATTAGGCTCCTCTTATTCGGTGGCCAATACATACTAACAAAATATATGATCAGTAGCTTTTCTGCTAGACATAGATCATATTCATTTTTGATTGAAAAAGAATATAACTATTTTAGTTATTCATCTATACGTTAAATTTAAATTGTACACAACCATCAATGTTAAGTAATCATATATTTTAATACCAGGCTCTTTTAATTTGGCAATTTATTCTCCTTTTAAATGTTAATTTTGTTTTCAAGGCTTCTTCCTTGCTATGAATATGAGTAACACGCCTATGCATATATCTACAAAATAACGCACAATCGTAATTATCTACAAAATGGAAAGCAAGGCCAATAAATAGGCAAATAGGAGTAGTCTAAAAGAACAACTAACTGCAGTAACAAAAATTAAAGAGGTAGAGAACATTAAAGAAGTTCCTTATGCTTCAACATGTGGAAGCTTAATGTATGTGATTTTATGTACGAGGCCTGATATTTGATTTGCCGTGGGCATGGTCAGTAGATATCAGTCTAATCCAGGCCAGGAACATTGGAGTGCAGAAAAAACAATACTTACGTACCTGCGAAGGACTAAGAAGTATATGTTAATTTACAAGGCCTCAGACTTGTTGCCTGTGGGATATACCAATTCAGATTTCCAGACAGATAGGGATAAGAGGAAGTCAACCCCGAGGTGTGTTTTTACTTTAGGAGGTGGAGCCGTAATATGGAAGAGTGTGAAGCAGAAATGCATCGCAGACTCAACCATGGAACCCGAATACGTGGCAGCCTCTGAGGTAGCCAAAGAGGCAGTATGGTTCAAGGACTTCCTGCTGGATTTGGATGTAGTTCCTGATTTGCCACAGCATATCACAATTTATTGTGACAACACTGGTGTTGTTGCAAATACAAAGGAACCACGAGAACATAAGGCATCAAAACACATCGAGCGTAAGTATCACCTCATACAACAGTTCCTTAAGTGAGGAGATATCGTTGTGACCGATATAGTATCAAAGGACAACCGAGCAGATCCTTTCACGAAGTGCTTACCAGCTAAGGCTTTTGAGGAACACGTGGAGGCGATAGGAGTCAGATGTCTGGTCACATAGTAGTTATTTAAACTGGTAGTGAATTGATTGTAATAAAAACTGATATACTCAAAGAATAGCTTGAGTATAAGTGGGAGATTGTTGGGTTTTATACTGAACTATTCGTTTGAAGTATATAACATTTTCCATTTTATTGAGAATCTTGATTGCATATTATTACATTGTCTGTTTATTATATATTATGGATAATCTAGTATCAAATGGGATAACAGAAGATTAGATTATCAGTGTCTATATATAATATAATAAAGCTTCACAGTCTAAGTGGTATTAGACAACCCACTGGAATGACTGAAGTATTATTTGGGAATAGTTTATCTTGACTATTGAATAATACTTGTATACTTTGTGTATATTGAACAAGATCAAAATATTAGAATTGTTCTTTTATTCTGACAGTTAAGAAAAACTAAGATTCTATGATATTATTATTGCTTAGGTTCTTAATCCGAATGTAGTGATTGACACTTGTATGCAATGCACATGCTTTGATTCATATAAGATGTAATTAATTATTAATTACAATATTATGTGTTGAGCAATGTCATTGCATGCTGAGTGGGATATTAAATACAGAAGGAATCCATGTCCTGATAATATTCGGGTTGATGATGTCCTCTTGAAAGCTCATAAAGATAATTATGTGAAGCCCTGCAGGCAGATTAATTTCTCACATAATTATAAGGTTGAGTGGATGATCAAGGATAAATAAGGTATTAATTAAATTAATTGTCAGTGATTAATTTAATTAATGGACATGCGATATCTTAAACGTGGGGAATTTAATAAGCAAATAATACAGGAGCCGAATTAAATAATAAAAGAATTGCGGTATTAGGAACAGTAGTGCAAATATTATTTTTTTAGTGGATTGAATTAATATTTAATGACATTGGGCTTGACCCGAAATGTCATTGGAAGGCCCGACCTAATTGTCCATGATCCCTACTGAAGCCTATATATATTCTCGTTCTCCTTAAAGCTGAAAAAAATACATACACAACAGAAATCGAAATTGAGACCTAGGGGCAGCCGCACGCAGCTAGGGTTTTGGAATTTTGAGGCTTTGAGGAGAGGAAACTTTGGGAGATCGAAGGCCACACTTCGCTCAAAGGGAATCAAGGAATTCAGTAGAAGACGTGGAATTGAATCGCTTGCGCCGTAGTGATTAAGGTTAATCTTCTTTTCAAAATCTTTAATTTATATCATAAAACGCAACACCGTGATTTATATGTTCCAACAATTGGACTCTGACAGCTCACGGGCTCTTATCACAGACTCTTGCATCAGTAGACTCTTCCTTGTACTCCAGTAACACCATCACCTTCATTCCTAACAATCTCCCCATATTTATGCTTTATACAATAAGGCATAAATCTTATTTGATGATGTCAAAACCATATTGATATGTATAGAACTAGAATACAACAATATCAGAAGGCTTGATAAACTTCACTGATCATCTGAAATGGGAATTTTCTCGAAAGAAGAATTTCTGTTAATCAATTCATCTAACAGTGTATCTTCTGTTCTTGCCAATGCCTTACCAATTTCTTCTTTAATAAAAATCATATCAGAGTTAGCACATATGATTTGATAATGAAGTGCTCTGAACTGATCTGGCATGTACTTAAACTTCTGCAAATGATCCAGACTCATAAAAGATAGTTCTCCTTCCATAGCTTGATAACCAACATACTTACCATGTTGATCTTGTTCAATTTCAAGAATATTGTACTCCATTTCTTTATCAGAACCATCTGGAGCTACATACATAAGCTTGAATGAAGGAACACCAGTATGATACATTCTTTGATAAATCTTTTTGAGTTGTTCATCAATTTCATTTAGCCAGTTTCTTAAGACTGCATTCCAGCCTTGAGTAACTTCAGCTCTTTTCTCCAATAAGAATTTTACAGAGGAAAGCTCCTTTTCCCTTTTGTGATAAATCAAAGTTTCTTGATCCATCCATCTTATTATTCCAGAAGATAAGAAGTATACAATGAATTCATTTTGAATCTCCTTGTCCACTGTTCCTTTCCTTGATACATGCTCCTTTACTTTAACAGTCTTCAAAACAAGTTGAGCAGAAATCAGTCTATTAAGATGTTTCTGTGTAACTGGCTCACCAACATAATCTGTCAATGAATGGGGATCAGCTACATGCTTGACTGCACTAGAAGTATCTCCTCGAGTATGACCAAGTCTAGTTTTGATATTTGAAGAACGAGCCTGATTACTCTGACTCATTATCCAATAAGTTGGTTCAACCTGCTGTTGAGTAGACCCTGTTTCAACAGTAGTCCCTACCTTGACAAGAGGAATAATATCTTGCAAATACCTAGTTTTTTGAATAAAACCCTCATGCAGCTTAAATTGAAATTGCTGACCAACTGTATAATTAAACAATATTACCAAATTGCATGCATATCCATTTATTTATGGAGTTCAATAGTT
Organism: Heracleum sosnowskyi; assembly: GCA_030848705.1. NCBI lineage: Eukaryota > Viridiplantae > Streptophyta > Magnoliopsida > Apiales > Apiaceae > Heracleum > Heracleum sosnowskyi. The sequence goes on from CM061239.1 coordinate 108,282,125, forward strand.
CATCATGAGAGTATGTTAATATGCTTACCTTGTGCAGCAGTGCCTGATCCCGAAGGATGACTAGAATATCCTGGACAGACAAAAATAATACTAAAATGATAAACACACATATAGAAATTGGAGTTTTATAAAGTTTCACAAAAGAAATATTAATTTATAATTATCACCTTGTTGAATATCGGGATGTGCATGAGGGGAATTACTAGCTTCTGCACATAAAAAGGAAAAATAATAATAATGGATCTTTCATCCATTGAAAATTTTTGCACGTAAAAAAGGTTATCAAACAGTCAGCAACAACAGATTTAGTACATAATAAAAAGACAAAATATACAGCAGATAATGATATTTCATTTATTGGGCCAAATTCTGAAAATTGCCTTAGTTTGTCAGGTTAACAACAGAAGGGAATTTGATCAGGCAAAAGAGGCATAAGAGGTCTAAAACTTCCGCCTTTTGTATATTTAACAATTCGAGCAAAACCCTCTTCAGATTGTTAGTGCATTGTTAGCACTTGACCTCAACTATGTGTTTAAGGTTATTGCAGGAGCTATGAAAAATGCAAAATATCTAAGAAAGAGTTAAACACAAGTGTACAATAGGAAGTGTCAGACAAAAAGTGGAGGGGGCTCAGATGTTACGCGATTTTTCCAATTTCCAAAAGCAAATGCCTAAATGATCAAGAGTCGCCATCATATATATTTAGTGACCCTGTCTATATTCTACTTCATATACTACTAACTTTCACCCAGATGTTGCTTTTCAATTAATTTTAGCAACATGTAAAACGGTTTCTATAGATAATCATGACTTCAATAAGGGAATAAGTGAGTCAGAGTTCATGATATGTGGGTTCACAGAACTTAATAAAATCTGAAGAGCAACATGCAAGAATCATAGAGAATAAGAATCATAGAGTTCAAAAGACATGGTAATATATTACAAGTTCAAAAGTAAATATGGAGCATAATTGCGCATAGAGAATAAGAATCATAGAGTTGTATACACACGATTTCAAGAGAAAATTTTGAGTAGTCCACATAATCTTAATTATGATTAACGCCAATTGGTTCCCGGATAATCCATTAGAAAACAAACATATACAAACATAAATAGTAGCAACAACAAGGAGCACAAACATAAATAATAGCAGTACATCGAATAAGGAGCACAACAATTGGTAAAAGTTTAAACAAGATCAGCTTCCAGTGGCGTCAATCATCCATAAAAAACTTGTAGAAACCATTAATGTCAGGGCTGTGTGGCTTGTCCTTGGGATGATCAAGAAAAAGAAAACCACCTAAAGGTGTAGGGTTAAGAAGTAACCCGAGCTCCACACGCTGTCCATCCCCATCGATAATATGGGTCACCCTGATCTTCCCCTTAAATTTTTCTTCTGCCTTTTTAGAGAACAAAAACAAGATCTATGGCTGCTTGAAGGGTGTAACACCATCTTTCTGGTAACCAGTAATCATCCTGTTTTTTAACTCACTTTTATCATTTTTGTAATCTTCCATCAGCTTGTGGATAAGAGGAAAGTAGTGTGACGCCGAACCTCTAGCAATGTCAAAGTAGTCCTCCTTAAAAATCTCACCCTCATATATATTCTGCTTTTTGCAGACATGAACTAAGGTTCTCATCAGTGGAGTACTATCTCTTATCTCCAATTCCTTATAGCAAAGGCTGTTGACTTTGTTCATCATCGACTCAGACAGATAAAGGTTTTTGTTGTTTTGTAGATGGATCAGTTTTCCACCTACAATATTGCATGGCCAGACTCCATGTATACTGAGATTTTGAGATGAATCGATGGTGATTACCAATTCGAAGCTGATTGGTGAGTTGCGAGTGAAAAGTGGGTCTGTTTGCAAAAGTTAAAAAAAAAACAATTCACATGAGAATGAAAATTGTGATTAAAAAAAAAAGTTAAAATAAAAATCTTGAATAAACTCTAAAGTTCCTACCTGGAATGCTAATATTTTTGATATTGTTGGAATAAAATTCCACCCTGTTTCCATCCATATTGACAAATCCCGTCTGAATATTTGTTATAAGAGAAAATATTATTTATTATTAATTGCAATCAAATAAACAATGTAACTAAATATTTTTACACAATATATGTGATTAGTATTAATACCTGAATGGCATTTTGAGAATGATGCATATGTAGGAATCTAACAGTGGCAATAGGAGGGTCATGTACAAGATTTTATAATACCATGTTATAGGAAAAAAAATGACAACATGAGTTAAAAATAAAAAAATCACAACAAATAAGTACCTTCCACTTGATTTTAATTCCATCGGCTTGAATTGCACCAAAAGATTCAAAGGCACTCCTAATAGTTTGCACACTTACATGACAAGGAAGGCGAGGTATAAAGATTGAGTAAGGATCAATAACATATCCCGAAAATAAATAGGTCTAAAGTTAGGTCTATGTGAATGTTATGTTAAATTCAAGATTAAATATAAAAAAATAAAATGCCAACCTGGTTTGATGCCATGAGATTATGGAGTACTAGATCCTATCACCTATCAAAAATATTAGTAACAGAACTCAAATACAAAATAATATAATTAATAATTTCAAAATTTTCAATATTAATGTTGCTGCATGCTAAACAATGATAAATATTTCAAAATCAGATTTGACAAAACTTTTAACATTGATAAATAGACTTAATTCACAAAAACTCATTGAAACTTTAATTAGGTCTAGCCTGTTAAGAAATTAAATTTTGAACAACCCTTTAACATAAATAATTGAACCTAGTCCATAAAAGCCCATTCAAACTTTCATTGGGCCTGGACTTATAAACTTTGGACATAGATTATTAGACTTAGCTCACAAAATTCATTCAAACTTGTACCAAATCTAACTTATCACAAAATTGGACTTGACTAAGTCTTTATCATATATATTTGGACCTAGCCCACAAAAATATCTCAACCTATCAACTAAGTTTGGTCTCCCTTCTGACACAAGCAGAGAATTTTCAAATGATACTTAGAGAATTAGTAATAACACTAAGACCATATTACCAACTACCAAAACTACTACTATGTCTACTTATTTCTTAGCAGGAGTCATATCAACTTATTATTACCAGTCACCAGATTACAATAACTACACTTGCATATGTAACTAACATTATCACATTACTCTATATATCTAAAATCAATATCTAATTTTTTTTATGAAATTCATTAACTAATACAAGTATGTTAATATGCTTACCTGGTCCAGCAGTGCCTGATCCTGAAGGAGGACTAGAATATCCTGGACAGACAAAAATAATACTAAAATGATAAACACACATATAGAAATTGGAGAGTTTTCTAAAGTTGCACAAAAGAAATATAAATTTATAGTTATCACCTTGCTGAACAGCGGGATGTGCCTGAGGGGAATTACTAGCTTCTGTACATAAAAAGGAAAAATAATAATCCGAAAATAAATTCATGCCATTGGACAAAGTTCATGTATACAAAAGCAAAGAAATTAAAAACTTTAAAATATCATAGTGTGGAATCAATATGAATATTTCCTAGAGAGCAAAAATTAACCAAAAAATAAAGACACTAGTTATTCATCCATAAAAGACATCTATAAATAATGGGAGAAAAAATTAAAATTCTCATCTGGAGTTTCTTGGATTCTGTTGGATTTAACTTTCAGCATATTACCATCTACATTGACAAATCTCCTCTGAAATACATTTGGTATAAATAAAAATATTATTTATTAATAATTATAATCAAAATAAAGAGTATAACTAAATATTTTTACACAAAATATGTGATTAATTAATAGTAATACATGGATGGCATCTTGTGCATGATGCATATCTAGGAATCTAACGGTGGCAATAGGAGGGTCCTGCACAAGATTTTATAATACCATGTTAGGCAGCATGAGTTAAGAATAAAAAAACCACAACAAATATATACTTGCCAACTGATTTTAATTCCATCTGCTTCAATTGCTCCAAAATATTCAAAGGGAGTTCTGATAGATTGCACACTTGCATGATAGGGAAGATTAGGTATAAAGATTGAGTATTGATCAATAACGTATCCTTAAAATATTTAGAAACAAGTCTAAAATTTAAAATTAAATAAAAATAAAAAGATGCCAATCTTTGTACATGTTATGTTAAATTCAAAATTAAATAAAAAGATGACAACCTGGTTTGATGGCACGATATTGTGAAGTGATAAATCCTATCACCTATAACAAATATTAGTAAGAAAACTCAAATACAAATTCTATATAATTAACAATTCAAATTCAAATGCACATACTTTTCTGCTTTCTATTATTATGTAAATGATGAGTAATATAGTTATATGAAAAATATTTTATTAAGATAAGCATCTTGCAAAAAAACAATTATTTTCCTTAAAATATTATGCCTCTTTTCAAAATATGTAAATACAAAGTGTAGAAATATAAAGACACTTTCACTGGGCTTACGCTATTACAAAACACAAAACTTTTGATATAGATATTAGATCTAGCCCACAAAAGCTCATTCAAACTTCTATTGAGCCTTAACTGTTACAACATTCCTGTTTTCAAAATATGTAAATACAAAGTGTAGAAATATAAAGACACTTCCACTAGACCTAGGCTATTACAAAACACAAAGCTTTTGACATAGATATTAGATCTAGCCCATAAAAACCCATTCAAACGTCTATTGGGCCTTAATTGTTACAACATTACACTGGACCTAAGTGTTTGGCATAGATATTTATACATACCTAGACCACAAAATAAACTTTAATCTACCAATTGTATTTGGGCTCCTTTTAAGACAAAGGAAGCAGAAAACTTGGAAACTATACTTTAAAAAAAAAAAACTTGAAACTATACTTAAGAAAATTAAATTTGTAGTGAGATCATTAACATTTTTGGTTTTGATTTCTTCAGAAAAAAGAAAAAAAACATTTTTGGGTTTGATATTAGCAACAACTACCAAATTGCATGCATATCCATTTATTTATGGAGTTCAATAGTTCATCATGAGAGTATGTTAATATGCTTACCTTGTGCAGCAGTGCCTGATCTCGAAGGATGACTAGAATATCCCGGACATACAAAAATAATACTAAAATGATAAACACACATATAGAAATTGGAGTTTTATAAAGTTGCACAAAAGAAATATTAATTTATAATTATCACCTTGATGAATAGCGGGATGTGCATGAGGGGAATTACTAGCTTCTGCACATAAAAAGGAAAAATAATAATAATGGATCTTTCATCCATTGAAAATTTTTGCACGTAAAAAAGGTTATCAAACAGTCAGCAACAACAGATTTAGTACAGAATAAAAAGACAAAATATACCGCAGATAATGATATTTCATTTATTGGGCCAAATTCTGAAAATTGCCTTAGTTTGGTCCGGATCCATTGTTTTGGGCTCATATTGCAAGGCCTAATACGAAAACAGAAAGAAAGATGGCCTTTTTTTTGACAGTAAGAAAGATGGGCTGAATGCATAGTATGCCAGTAATAATATTCAAATTTAAAAACCTGTATGATCTTTTAGAGTGACCTATCACACTCTTAGACTCAACATTCTTTTCTATATTTAGGCACTCAACCTGATTGTACATATAACAGACACAAATAAATATTTATCATCATTTAATCTCTTAATTTCACGTCAAGCAAAAAAAAATCTCTTAATTTCAAATTACCCGTATTTTTTAACACTAATAAGAAGAAATCAAAAATAACTTAGAGATGAAATATAGGGCTAAAAATTGCAATCCGAAGATAAATTCATGCCATTGGACAAAGTTCATGTATACAAAAGCAAAGAAATTAAAAATTAAAAATATCATAGTGTGGAATCAATATGAATATTTTCTAGAGAGCAAAAATTAACCAAAAAATAAAGACACTAGTTATTCATCCACAAAAGACATCTATAAATAATGGGAGAAAAAATTAAAATTCTCATCTGGAGTTTCTTGGATTCTGTTGGATTTAGCTTTCAACATATTACCATCTACATTGACAAATCTCCTCTGAAATACATTTGGTATAAATAAAAAATATTATTTATTAATAATTATAATCAAAATAAAGAGTATAACTAAATATTTTTACACAAAATATGTGATTAATTAATAGTAATACATGGATGGCATCTTGTGCATGATGCATATCTAGGAATCTAACGGTGGCAATAGGAGGGTCCTGCACAAGATTTTATAATACCATGTTAGGCAGCATGAGTTAAGAATAAAAAAACCACAACAAATATTTACTTGCCAACTGATTTTAATTCCATCTGCTTCAATTGCTCCAAAATATTCAAAGGCAGTTCTGATAGATTGCACACTTGCATGATAGGGAAGATTAGGTGTAAAGATTGAGTATTGATCAATAACGTATCCTTAAAATATTTAGAAACAAGTCTAAAATTTAAAATTAAATAAAAATAAAAAGATGCCAATCTTTGTACATGTTATGTTAAATTCAAAATTAAATAAAAAGATGACAACCTGGTTTGATGGCACGATATTGTGAAGTGATAAATCCTATCACCTATAACAAATATTAGTAAGAAAACTCAAATACAAATTCTATATAATTGACCATTCAAATTCAAATGCACATACTTTTCTGCTTTCTATTATTATGTAAATGATGAGTAATATACTTTTCTGCTTGCAGAGAAAGGTGCGAAGCATCCCAGCCTCGAAACAACTGTTTATTTTAATAATCACAAAAATATAACCAAAATACGCTTTGCAATCTCTACAACCCAAAATGCAACTTTATTTTCGTTTTTCTGAAAATTGATTTTAAAGTTGATTTTGTTATTTTTTCGAGTTAGTTTGGTTGCATATGTTGCAAATCAAAACCAATCCAACTCAACTTCCAATTCTAGTGCATATGCAACAAAATTAACATAAAAAAATAAATTACATTTCTCTAGGACATTCTCTTAAACAGTTGATATACATTCCATTAAAATTGAATTTGAAGAAAGAATAAGAAGATACATCAACCACAATAGCACACCAAACTTGTCAAATGTTGCAAATCTTACATGCCCCTACAACTCAAAATGCAACTTTGCAACCTAGAATGCAACTTCATTTTTATTTTAAACAAACTGTTGCACCATTTAAAATCGATCAACTTTCTAATCAACCATATCAATCAACTTGTATCCTGTTTCGAGTTGCATCACTGCAACCTTTACAGCGAACCAAAACCATATCAACTATAATCATCACCATCATCAATCAATTTCACACAACTTATAATTACAAAGAAAGAGTAATTGCCCCTGCGGGGCCATTATAATCAACCAAATCGACCTTTCCCCCAAATTGATTTCTTCACTTGAATTACAACTTCTATTCTTGATCTCTCAATTGATTGGCTTGAGTAACTGGTTGGCCCATCTCAACATCGCCGGAGATTGGGGAAGCATTGGTTCCAAGCAAATCAAAGTTGGATTTTATGTCGGTAGTGACGATTGAACGACGACGTGAGGTGGTGGGCTGCAATGATTGAAATTGATAGTATATGTATAGATATAAATATGTGTCTGGATGTACACATGAGATGGAATGGAGAGATTTGAGAGAAATGATTAATGGGAGAAATGATTAATGGGAGAAATGATTAATGGAAGGGTTTTATACAGGGGAAATGAAATGGGCGTATTTTAAATAAAAATAGAAGCGTAGAAATGAAAAAATATTTGAAAGACGGTAAAATTAGAAATAAAATTAAAAAAGTAGTATGTAGGAAAATTTCTCTAATTTTAAACATATCCAAACTTACAATTTGCAATCACACTTATGACTTTACACTAACTCATGGTACTCATGTTTCAAAATATTACTTGTGAACTTGGAGGGTCAAATTAACCTTAACTGAAATATTTATACAATATATAATTAAAATGTAAAACATATGTACAATTTATTTTTAAATTTGTCAAAATATAAATAAATAATTTATAATTTACGATCAAAATTTGGTTAATTTAACCATTTACACCAAAACATAAATACAATTTTGAAATAGAGAGTGAGTAACTACCTTTATTTTCAAATGCACCATACTTAATGGTTTGACAACGGTTCCTCAAAACTTGATTCTTCTGGTAGCTTTCAGATGCACTGGCCATAAAGAATCAAAAGCATGTGAAGAGACCAGACAGAAAAACACAAAGCTACACCTGGGTAAATCTGATTCAACTCCTTCCACGATCAGGGGCATGTCAACTGTTAAAGTGTAGCTTGTAAATAGTTAATTATATATCAAGGGTAGATTAGTCTATTCACTTAGTTAGTTAGAAATAGTCAAGTCAACTATGTGTATAAATACCTTTGTAAATCTCCTAACAGAATGATGAAATCAGTTTACATTTTCATCAATTTGCAGTTCTAAATGGTATCAGAGCAAAACCACTTCTCTCTCTCTATAACTAACTCATCTTCTTAGATTAAGTTAGTTACAGTTTTTCCGCCATTAATACTCCATCTTGAATTTCCAGAAAACAATACAAATTCAATCAAAATTACCTCAAACAAAGCAACATTCTTGTTGAATTCATCATCGTCTTATCAAATCATTGAGTTTTATACACAGTTTTTTCATCAAACGATTCGTAGACAACAAAAGTATGGCAAATATTGAAGAAATTGCTACTGAAAACGTGGAAACTAACAATGAGTCTGATCTTGAAAGTGAGTATCACTCAATCATTCTTGAATCAAGTCATCCTCTCTACATGCATCCGTCTGATCATCCAGGTTTGATACTCGTAACTACTGTTTTTAATGGAGAAAATTTCAATGAATGGAGAAGATCTATGTCACTTGTTTTATCCGCAAAGAATAAGCTAGGGTTTGTTAATGGAAAGTTTAAGATTCCGGCTGTATCCTCTACATACTTTGATCACTGGCAGAGGTGTAATGATATGGTGATAACATGGATATTAAATGCAATTGTGCCAGAAATTCGATCTAGTCTGATGTTTATACCTCTTGCTGTTGATGTTTGGAATGATATTCATGTGAGATATTCTCAAAGTAATGGCCCTAGAATTTTTGAGATCAAGTGTTCCTTGAATAATCTGCATCAAGATACTCTTACTGTTTCTGCTTATTATACAAAGTTTAAGATGCTATGGGATGACTTCATGAATGTGGCTAATATGCCTAAGTGCACATGTGTGTGTCTATGTACAACTAAGTTTCAATTAGAACAGTATGATGAAATGATGAAAGTCACACAGTTTCTTATGGGATTGAATGAACTGTATACAAATATAAGAGGTCAATTGTTAATGATGAGTCCAATGCCAAAATTGACTCAAGTGTTGGCACTACTTCAACAAGAAGAAAGGCAGAGAAATCATGTAAATCTAGCACAACCTGCAGTTGAATATGCTGCTTTGCTGGCTAAGACAGGAAATTTCAGGAATTTTAAGCCTAGTTTTGTGAAGAATGATACGAGACCTGATTTCAGGAAATCAGATAGTCGAAGAGGAAACCTGGAATGTACTCACTGTAATGGTACAAATCACACCAGAGATAGGTGTTATCATCTAATTGGATTTCCACATAAAACAAGGTTCAATACTACATTCAATACTGATAAGGTGATTGCTCAGGCCACAACTAATTCTCAAACTCAGGGAGGCTTTTCTTCATGTACTGATAAGTCAAGTGTAGCTTCTGGAAGTCCTCAGGTTACTAATGCTATTATTAGGTCGTGGATATCGATTATAGAAGGGGGGTTGAATGTAATCGTATGAAATAATCGAATAAACAAATATAAAACAATCAATATCAGCTTTTATTAACCTTTATAAAAACTGATACAAACTCTCTCAAGAAACTATGAGTTCTTAAGAGCTGCTAGGTTTACAAAAATACTCGTGAAAAGCTATTACTCTCGTAAAACCTATCCTGTGTTTATATACATACACAGCTACACATTCTGTTACATAAGATAATCTACATTTAATTAGATTGATCTTCTTGTCGCTTATCTTCTGTAACAGCTTCGATGAAGTATATCTTCTGCAAATCAATCCTCTCCTGAAATCGCGGAACAGTATCAATCACTAACTGCCGACTTGTCCCGCCACTGACGATGACATCATCAGACGTCATCTCCTGATGCTCCAAGTACTGATGCTACCCGATCCTGATGCACTCATTAAATCTTCATTTCCCAACAGCTATTGCAAACACTGGTCTCTCTAATGCACAATATCACTAGTTGCTAAATTTGCTGAATCAGGGAGTTATCTCCTCTCACTCTACTGAAGTACCTCAATCAGGTATTTCTTCTCATACTTGCTCTTATATGACTTCTGCGTGTCTGGTAAATAGTCACTCCTCTACTGACTGGATCATAGACTCTGGGGCAACTGATCACATTACATGCTGTCATGATATTTTAAGCAATATCAAGTCTTACAATATTGATATATGTCTTCCAAATGGCTCTCAGACTAAAGTCCAATTGAAAGGCACTATTCATTTAACATCTGACATAATTCTCTATGATGTCTTACTTGTTCCAGCTTTCAAATTTAATCTCATTTCTGTCAGTAAGTTGACTACCACTCTTAAATGTGGTGTGCAATTTCTTTCCAATCTATGTCTTATACATGACTCCTTGCAGAAGACTGTGAAGGGGATTGGTAAACTTCATGGTCATCTATATAAACTCCTTATTCCTGCTCAAAGGTCTTCCACGTCTTCCACAAATGTAGCTTTGACTGCTAGTGTTCCTCAAGCAAATCAAGCCTGTTCTGCTCAAGTTGTTGATTGTCAAAAATGGCATTCTAGACTAGGTCATGCACCTATTCACATTCTTAAAAATATTGAAACCATTTCATTTCCTGCTAGTACTCACAAACTCTTACCTTGTGATGTGTGTCATTTTGCCAAGCACAGTAGATCTTCTTTTCGAAATAGTACTAGTCATGCTACTGTTCCATTTGAGATTTTGCACTGTGATTTGTGGGGCCCTTACAAGCATAAAACTTATTATACTTGTAATGTTTTTCTTACAATTGTTGATGACTGCACTAGGTGCACCTGGACATATCTGTTGTCTACCAAGTCTCAAGTATGTAATATTTTTCAGAAATTTCTTGCTTATATTAGTACTCATTTTCAGTCCAAAGTTAAAACTGTTAGGTCTGATAATGGTACAGAATTCTTCAACAAAGAGGTTAAGTCTTTGTTTGACTATCATGGTATCATACACCAACATTCTTGTGTAGAAACTCCCCAACAGAATGGTAGAGCTGAACGTAAACATAAACACCTTCTATCTGTTGCTAGAGCCTTGAAATTTCAATCAAATGTTCGTATTCATCTCTGGGGAGATTGTCTTCTTACTGCTACATATATCATTAATAGAACTCCCACATCTGTCCTTGGTCACAAAACCCCTTATGAAGTTCTATTACATCAAACACCTTCTTATAATCATATGAGAGTGTTTGGGTGTCTCTGTTTTGCATCTACTTTGTCTCTCAGGAAAGATAAATTTGGCCCTAGGGCATTCAAATGTATATTTTTGGGGTATCCTCAAAATCAGAAAGGCTACAAGCTTATGAATTTAGATACAGGTCATCACTTTGTTTCCAGAGATGTTTGTTTTTATGAATCTGTGTTTCCTTATATCCCTTCAAATCATAATTTGTCTCTAGCTATGTTTCCTACTGAACCTTCCTTTATTGACATTCTGTCTCCTGTTATTAAACACAAACCTCTTCTTACAAATGTTGATACAGATCTTACCCATTCTACTGCATCATATTTCTTTACTTCTACCTCACCTAAGATTTCTTTACTTCTACCTCACCTATTACTGAATCTTATTCACCTGTTCCTGAAATTTCTTCACCTAGCTCAAGTTCACATTCTGGTATTGCTATACCTCATCCTTCAGATGAGAATGCTTCTTCTACTATACCTAATCTGTCCAGACCTATTAGGTCTAAACATCTTCCCTCTAAATTCTCTGACTATACTGGTTTACCTACTCTTTTTTCTAAACCTCAGCCCTCTATCAATTCCACAATTCAAATTTCTCCTCTCTCAGCAGTCACTTCAGACACATCTAAAATTGTAGAACCTACTCACTACCATCAAGAAATTACTGATCCTAACTGGTGTGCTGCTATGCAAACTAAAATCAATGCCTTGGAGGCTAATAATACTTGGATTATAACATCACTTCCTCCTGAAAAGAAAACTGTTGGTTGTAAGTGGCTTTACAAGGTAAAATACAAAGATGATGGCTCTTTGGAAAGGTATAAAGCTAGGTTAGTAGCTAAGAGGTTCACTCAAACTCATGGACTGGATTACTTTCAAACATTTGCACCAGTTGCAAAAATGACATCAGTTAGATTGATTCTTGCCCTTGCTGCCACTCAACATTGGGATCTTACTCAGTTGGATATCAATAATGCTTTTCTCATTGCATGAGGAAGTTTACATGACCATCCCACCTGGTATTCCTATTCCCTCCTCCTTTAATGGTTCAAACCCAGTGTGCAAACTCATAAAGACTCTTTATGGTTTGAGGCAGGCTCCTAGAGAATGGTTTGACAAATTTGCAGCATCTTTGCTCACTTATGGCTTCACTCAGTCCAAATCTGACAACTCTCTATTCTTCAAGCATGCATCTGAGGCATTCCTTATGGTCTTTGTGTATGTAGATGATATTATATTAACTGGATCAAGCAACTCACATATCACTGCTGTTAAGAAATATCTTAATGATAATTTCAAGCTAAAAGATCTTGGTCCTTTGAAGTATTTTCTTGGTTTGGAAATTACAAGGTCAAAGTCAGGTATCTATGTTCATCAGAGAAAATATGCCATGAGTCTTTTGTCAAATAATGGTATGTTAACATCTAAAGCCAGTACTATAACTATGGAAGCTCAACACAACCTACAGTCAAGTACTGGTATGCCTTTGTCTGCTGGAGATGCCTCATCATATAGAAGACTTGTTGGACAGTTGATTTATCTCACTATCACTCGTCCAGATATCACATATCATGTTCATATTCTCAGTCAGTTTCTAGTTGTACCTACAGATGTTCATAGAAATGCAGCACTGAAATTGGTGAAGTATATTAAAAATGCTCCTGGACAAGGACTTCTGTTTTCTGCAACTAGCTCACTGACTCTTAAGGTGTATACAGATGCAGACTGGGCATCTTGTCCAATGACTAGAAGATCCTTATCTGGCTATTGTGTAATGCTCGGAAACTCACTCATTTCCTGGAAATGCAAGAAGCAGAATACAGTAGCTAGATCCTCAGCAGAAGCGGAATACAGAAGTATAGCAAATGCTCTATGTGAAGTAACCTGGGTATTCAATCTTCTTATAGAACTACACTTTCAGATTCCAAAGCCTATTGTTTTGTACTGTGATAATAATTCAGCTATCCACATTGCTGAAAATCCAGTACTGCACGAAAGAACGAAACACATAGAATTAGATTGTCATCTAATTCGTGACAAAGTTAAAGAAGGATTCATTTTGCCTACTTATCTCTCTACATTTCAACAACCTGCTGATCTACTAACAAAGGTTATTTCCTCACATCGATTGAAGTATCTACTCAACAAATTAGGAGTTGTAAATCTTTTTCCAACTGCTAATTTGAGGGAGGCTTTTAAAGTGTAGCTTGTAAATAGTTAATTATATAGTAAGGGTAGATTAGTCTATTCACTTAGTTAGTTAGAAATAGTCAAGTCAACTATGTGTATAAATACCTTTGTAAATCTCCTAACAGAATGATGAAATCAGTTTACATTTTCATTAATTTGCAGTTCTAAACCAACTCTATCTTATTTAACACGTACTCATAAAGATAGTCTGTAAGAATTTTGTGTAAAGTTCAAAAGCCACTGATGAAGAACTAAAAATAATGTAATTATGTGAAATAATGATATCTCCTCGAGCATCACTAAATGATCCTTCAGCTTTAGGTAGCAGACACAAAAACAAGTCCAATCAGGAGTATGGATGAAGTATGCAGCTGATTTATGAAAATATACATGTGAAGCTCTAGATCTAGTTGAGGTTCCTGTGATCTCTACTTAGAATAATCAGCATCTCACCTTGATTTACGTTTTTTTGCCTTTTCCATCTTCTACAAGACTACAACTGTCTTTTTGTCATCTTTAGAATCTTGGTCCCATCTACTACGCCTTCGTTTACAAGTATTAGCCTGTTGTGCGGAACTTGTGTCAACAACAGCCTCAAGCCCCATACACAGTGTGGAGATGTGTCACTTTGTTTAACAGCTTCGTCATACTGACAATTGTTTTCAAGACTATATGTTTGTGATAAATAAGGCTCGACTGTTGCATTAACCAGTTTCCTCTGTTTTCCTGTTGAAGAATTTTGATTTGTTGGATCTGGCTTACTTTCAGGATTTGACTCATAAATGCACTCTGCTGAGGGATTTTTATCTTTATTTTCTGTTTGTTGTTCAGCAAGAACAATTTCATTATATGATTTGGACAGAGTAGTACATTCTGCAGCCACTTTCCCAGCTTGACTTCAATAAAATCCTCTTCTTGATCATCCTCAAGATCAAACTCAGAACCTTCTGCCAGTTCCTCTTATGTTTGTTCTTCTAAATTCTCTTCAAGCCGTCTCAAGATTACATAATTTTGTCGAAACTGAACAGTTTACATCCATTGCTCTATCATCCGCTTCACCGTGCAAAAGGGAAGAACCCAAATGACAACGAATAACATTATGTAAAAAGCATAAAAACTTGAATTTGAATTATTGGTAAAATTTCTGACATACACAAGCAATATTTGAACCACAAACATATTTTAAAGCAAAAGATTGCGGAGTTTTGATACAATAGCACTAGTATGAGCCAAATTTGTAAGGTGCAGACAAAGTTACGAGTAAAAAAAAAGTGGTTATAAGAAAAGCATATATAATATGCATATGTTTTAGTAGAAACTGCATCTTTACTTGATAGACAATAAAACAGATGCAGGTTTTCAAAATTAAAAAGAAAGTGAAAATATCAGAAACTACACTAGTTATCTTCCTTGAAACTAATCCACTTCCTACACATGTCGAAGCATCTAAGGGACCTTGGCAATTGAAAACCGATGTTACAGAATCTACCAACTACACGGAATGAAGAAACAAAAGCGAGATAATATAATCTTAATGACGATGAACGTCGATTGGTTCCCAGATACACAATCCATTACAAAACAAACAATTCAAATATGAATAATAGCAATACATGGAATAAGTAGCGGTAGATAAAGCAAACGATAAATGTTTAAACAAGCATACATAGGGATGATCATTCTTCGATATAGAAAGGCCATTATCCTTGCATAAAGAACTTGCAGAAAGAAGCAATGTCACGGCTATGTGGTTTGTCCTTAGGATGATCAACTAAAACGAAAGAAGCATCAACTTGTGTTGGGTTATGAAGAAACCCGAGCTCCACACGTTCTCCACAACATGCTGCACTCTAATATTCACATTGAATGCTTCTTTCGCCTTTTTGGAGAATAAGTCTAAGATTTCCGGATCCGAGAAGGGCGTAATGCCATCACTACATTAACCAGTAATTAGTGACTGTGCTAATTCCCTTCTATAATCTCCAATCAGTCGAGGAAAATGGTCTGAAGCCATATTTCTAGCCATCTCAAAGTAATCCGGCCTAAAAATCTCACCCTCATATATATTATGAGTAGTGCAAATATGAATTAATGTATTTTTCAGTGGAGTTTCAGCCCTCAATTGCCTCCAAAATTGTCCACCACCTCCCCAATCATTGTTTTCTTTAGTGTAGAGTTTCTTTATAGAAGTTGGTTTTTATTTTATAGAGTATATAAGTATGTATTTGACAGTTTAACCAACCTGGAGGGCATTTTGAGCAACATTATCATCTAGGAATCCAACACTGGCATTGGCTATCCAATTCTTGTTAGCATCTCTCTGTACAAAATTTGATGTATATGTTTAAAAAAAAGACAACACAAATTAGAAATTAAATACACACATATACTTACTCGCCAATTGATTTTAACTCCACTAGTTTGAATTGCACCAAAAGTTCCAAAAGCATTACTAATGCTTTCTACATTTGCAGCAGCATGTGGCAGATTAGGTACGTAGACGGAGTATGGATCAACAACATATCCTGAAAAAAAAAATTGTAAACCTTGGTGAAATTTTGTACATATTATACTAAATTCAAAATTAAATCAAAAAAATATCAACCTGATTTGATAGCACGAGTATGTGGAGATCCATATCCTATCACAACAAACAAATAATAGTGAGAGAACCCAAGGAGAAGATAATATAATCAAACAATTCAAATTTATATATAACTTATTTTTTTTCCATTTTTGTTATAATAAAAAGAATTATGAATATGGATGACAAAATAATCATTTGAAAACATTTCATTACCAAAAAAGTAAGCACTTTGCAAAAAAAAAAAAATCATTACTTTACTCGAAAAAATTCCTCTTTTCGTAAATATGTAAAAACCATCAAGTGTTGAAATTTATAAAAACTAGAAACTTAAAGAATCGCAAAATTCTTCTTTATAAAATTTTATTCATGTCACACATACACTAAAATATATAAAAACAATTACTAGGCAAGTGGAGTAAGAAATTTACTTCCTAAAAATTTACTTTCTAATTACTTGTGATGTAGTTGTGTGCTCTTCTTTCTATGAAACTAATTCATTCATCCCGAAAAATTAAAAAAAAATGTAAAATTTTATCATTGTGTAAAATTCTATTGATAGATGGAGTAATAAGTTTACTATCTACCATTTAGACAGCCTATTCAAATTTGAGAAAGCCTTTGACATAAATAATTGTACAGCCCACAAAAATTCATTCAAACTTGCATTGGGTCTAGCCTGTTACAAGTTGGACTTGGCAAAAGTTTTAACAAATAAATAGACTTAGCTCAATTAAAGCTCATTCAAACTTCCATTGGACTAAGCCTGTAATAAATGAGATTTGACAAAGTTTTTGATATACTAGATAACTAAACCTAGCCCACAAGATAAACCTCTCTACCAATTGGATTTGGGCTATGCCCTTCATCTTATCAAATTTTTAACCAGCACTGATCATTAACATTATAAAATCCTTGATTTTGGGAAATTTATAAGAACTACCAAAACTGCATCTATTTATTTTTAACAGGAACCACGTCTAATTATTATTATCATTACTGAATTTCATATCTGCATATCATTTTATTTTATTTTCTTTTTTAATTTTGTCATTATACCACAAAACTCAAACTTTAAGTTATTAAAATATTACCCCACATTCAAAAAAGACAAAGGCCCAATATTTTTTACCAAAAAAAAAAAGACAAAGGCCCAAAAAAGAACAAATAAAAATACACAGGAAATCTATCATTGTACCATAAAACACAATTATACGAGTATGTTAATATATTTTACCTTGTCCAGTAGTGCCAGAGCCTGAAGGAGTACTCGAATACCCTATACAGACAAAAATAATAAGAGCATCACAAAAACATAAAAATGGTAGAAGTTTAACATAAAGTTGTAAAGACAAAAAAATTTATACTTACCACCTTGCTGAAGAGTGGGAGAGCCACGAGGAGAATAATTACTAGCTTATGTACATAATAAAGAATAATAATAAGAAAATTTTCATGTATTAAAATTCACTGTTATCACTTAGTTAAGTAACGGAAGGAAAGTTTAGGCAAAACAACTAAATTAGTAATTGGAGGAAAGCTTACTTGTGGAGAAAGGTGATAAGCATCCAAACTTCAAAACAACTATTAATTTTCATAACCACAAATTCAACAATGTTTATGATCAGTACGACTAAAACATCAAACCTACATGATTATCTTAGAGAGAGATCGACTTGGACATTTATAAACATACCAGCACGTACAGCCTTTGTCATTGAGATCAGAAAAATAAATTTCAAATTAAAAATAAATTTTAACAAACTCTCAACTTACTTGGAATAGTCATATCTTTGATTCTATTAGATGAAATGTTTACCATATTACCATCCACGTTTACACGTCCTCTGTGAAAATATTACTCCTATGTATTAAAAAGTGCAATCAAACAAAGAATAAAATTAAAATTATGATTACTAATATCATATACAGTACCTGGATAGCAGTTCGAGGAGAGTGCTTCTCAACAAATCTAACAGTAGCAGTAGGACCATATTTATGGACAAGAATTGACACAAATGTTAAGAGTAATAAATGACAAGCATAAGTTAAAACTTAAAACTTAAATACCACAACACACATATACCTTCCAACTGATTTTAACCCCATCAGGTTGAATGACACCAAAAATTTCAAAGATTTGATACAAATATAGAGTATGGATCGATAATATACCTAAAACAAAATGTATGAAAATTTGTCAAAAATTATTAATTATTAATATATTAATACACAAACTGTATATTTTTTGTGAATCTTTGTGCATATTACTTTAAATTCAAGATTAAATAAAACAAAAGTTATCTAACCTGGTTTGTGAGGACGAAATCCTATCACAAAGAAAAAATATTAGTAGGAGAACTCATCACAAAATAAAATAATCATCAATCCAAGTTTGTTCAATGCTAATCTTGCTTTATGCTCAAATAGTTTTTTTTTTGTAGTTAAACACACTCACACACCCGCCCGCCTTGTCTTTGACAAGTTTCGAACCTCGACATGGGGAGATACCACTACAACAAGAAGTGTTGGGTTATGCTCAAATAATATTATATGTTTTCTTTTAAAAATAAATTTTCAGAAAATCTCAAAGAATTATGTAAAATGGATGATAAAATAATTGTTTGAAAAATATTTTACTATTGAAAATGTAACCATTTTGCTAAAATTTATTATTATTGTGCTTAAAATATTTCTCTCTTAAAAAATATAAAAACTCAATCAAGTGTCGAGCTATATCAACTAATAACAGTAACAACTAAAATCAAACTTGCTTATATATAAAAAATAGTTACTTTTCTTGAAAGTATCTCTAGCCTGCTTTTGATTTAAATATATTATAAAAGTATAGTTATTTTTATTTTTTTTAAAAGTAATTCACAGCATCAAAACTAAAGCAAGCAATCAAAATACATATTCCCCGTCAAATATTTACAAAATTAGACTTCTCAAAGTCTTTCACATATATTTCAAAAAAAAAAAAAGAGGAGTGAGTTAGCCTATTTCAAAATCAGATTTGACAAAACTTTTAACATTGATAAATAGACTTAATTCACAAAAACTCATTGAAACTTTAATTAGGTCTAGCCTGTTAAGAAATTAAATTTTGAGCATCCCTTTAACATAAATAATTGAACCTAGTCCATAAAAGCCCATTCAAACTTTCATTGGGCCTGGACTTATAAACTCTGGACATAGATTATTAGACTTAGCTCACAAAATTCATTCAAACTTGTACCAAATCTAACTTATTATAAAATTGGACTTAACTAAGTCTTTATCATATATATTTGGATCTAGCCCACAAAAATATCTCAACCTATCAACTAAGTTTGGTCTCCCTTCTAACACAAGCAGAGAATTTTCAAATGATACTTAGAGAATTAGTAATAACACTAAGACCATATTACCAACTACCAAAACTACTACTATGTCTACTTATTTCTTAGCAGGAGTCATATCAACTTATTATTACCGGTCACCAGATTACAATAACTACACTTGCATATGTAACTAACTTTATCACATTACTCTATATATCTAAAATAAATATCTAATTTTTTTAATGAAATTCATTAACTAATACAAGTATGTTAATATGCTTAACTGGTCCAGCAGTGCCTGATCCTGAAGGAGGACTAGAATATCCTGGACAGACAAAAATAATACTAAAATGATAAACACACATATAAAAATTGGAGAGTTTTCTAAAGTTGCACAAAATTTTATCATTATGTAAAACTCTATTGATAAATGGAGTAATAAGTTTACTGTCTACAATCTACACAGCTTATTCAAATTTGGCAAAGCCTTTGACATAAATAATTGTACAACCCATAAAAATTCATTCAAACTTGCATTGGGCCTAGCCTGTTACAAGTTGGAGTTGACAAATTTTTTAACAAATAAATAGACTTAGCTCAATTAAAGCCCATTTAAACTTCCATTGGGCTAAGCCTGTTATAAATGAGATTTGACAAAGTTTTTGAAATAGATAACCAGCCCACAAGATAAACCTCAACCTAATTAATAAAATAAAATATAAAAATAAAAATAAACCTCAACCTATCAATTAATTTGGGCCATACCCTTCATCTTCTAGGACGGACCAAATTAATAACCAGTAACCACGGATCATTAACATAATAATATCGTTGATTTTAGGAAATGTATAAGAACTACCAAAACTGCATCTATTTATTTTTGACAGGAACCACGTCTAATTATTATTATCATTACTGAATTTCATATCTGCATATCATTTTCTTTTCTTTTCTTTTTTCATTTTGTCATTATACCACAAAACTCAAACTTTAAGTTATTAAAATATTGGGTTAAATATCAAAGTGGTCACTGAAGTGAAGACCATATATCACTTTCATCACTGATCTCAACGAGGTATCACTTTAATCACTAAAGTCGTCATAAATATCAAACGGATACCTCTAAATATGTGTTCGAAAAGTAAAATTAATTTATATCGAGTTCTACACATATTTCTTGAATGTTAACACAACCAAATGAAAATTATGAACTCTAGTATTTATGATATTATATTTAGATTTTAAAAAAATTATTTACTATTTATTTTTAATTTTATAGTTATTTACTTTGATTTAATTAAAAATAAATAGTAAATGAATTTTTTAAAATCTAAATAAATTATATGAAATACTAGAATTCATAACTTTTCATTTGGTTGCAGTAGTATTGAAGAAATATGTGTAAAACTCGAGAAAAGTTATTTTTACTTTTCGAACACATATTTAGAATTATTTGTTTGATGTTTATGATGAGTTTAGTGATTGAAATGATACCCCGTTGAAATCAGTGATGAAAATGATATATGATGTTCACTTTAGTGACCACTTTGATATTTAACCCTTAAAATATTACCCCACATTCAAAAAAGACAAAGGCCCAATATTGGTTACCAAAAAAAAAAGACAAAGGCCCAAAAATGAACAAATAAAAATACACAAGAAATCTATCATTGTACCATAAAACACAACTATACGAGTATGTTAATATATTTTACCTTGTCCAGTAGTGCTAGAGCCTGAAGGAGTACTCGAATACCCTGTACAAACAAAAATAATAAGAGCATCACAAAAACATAAAAATTGTAGAAGTTTTACATAAAGTTGTAAAGACAAAAAAATTTATACTTACCACCTTGCTGAAGAGTGGGAGAGCCATGAGGAGAATAATTACTAGCTTATGTACATAATAAAGAATAATAATTAGAAAATTTTCATGTATTAAAATTCACTGTTATCACACTTAGTTAAGTAATGGGAGGAAAGTTTAGGCAAAACAACTAAATTAGTAATGGGAGGAAAGCTTACTTGTGGAGAAAGGTGATAAGAATCCAAACTTCGAAACAACTATTAAATTTCATAACCACAAAGTCAACAATGTTTATGATCAGTACGACTAAAACATCAAACCTACATGATTATCTTAGAGAGAGATCGACTTAGAGATTTATAAACATACCAGCACGTACAGCCTTTGTGATTGAGATCAGAAAAAGAAAGTTCAAATTAAAAATAAATTTTAACAAACTCTCAACTTACTTGGAATAGTCATATCTTTGATTCTATTAGATGAAACGTTTACTATATTACCATCCACGTTTACACGTCCTCTCTGAAAATATTACTCCTATGTATTAACAAGTGAAATCAAACAAAGAATAAAACTAAAAATTATGATTACTAATATCATATACAGTACCTGGATAGCAGTTTGAGGAGAGTGCTTCTCAACAAATCTAACAGTAGCAGTAGGACCATATTTCTGGACAAGAATTGACACAAATGTTAAGAGGAATAAATGACAAGCATAAGTTAAAACTTAAAAATTAAATACCACAACACACATATACCTTCCAACTGATTTTAACCCCAACAGGTTGAATGACACCAAAAATTTCAAAGATTTGGTACAAATATAGAGTATTGATCGCTAATATAACCTAAAACAAAATGTATGAAAATTAGTCAAAAATTATTAATTATTAATATATTAATACACAAAGTGTATATTGTTTGTGAATCTTTATGCATATTACTTTAAATTCAAGATTAAATAAAACAAAAGTTATCTAACCTGGTTTGTGAGGACGAAATCCTATCATAAAGAAAAATTATTAGTAGGAGAACTCATCACAAAATAAAATAATCATCAATCCAAGTTTGTTCAATGCTAATGTTGCTTTATGCTCAAATAGTTTTTTTTCTAGTTAAACACACTCACACACCCGCCCGCCTTGTCTTTGACAAGTTTCGAACCTCGACATGGGGAGATACCACTACACCAAGAAGTGTTGGGTTATGCTCAAATAATATTATATGTTTTCTATTAAAAACAAATTTTCAGAAAATCTCAAAGAATTATGTAAAATGGATGATAAAATAATTGTTTGAAAAATATTTTACTATTGAAAATGTAACCATTTTGCGAAAATTTATTATTATTGTGCTTAAAATATTTCTCTCTTCAAAACTATAAAAACCCAATCAACTGTCGAGCTATATCAACTAATAACAGTAACAACTAAAATCAAACTTGCTTATATATATAAAATAGTTACTTTTCTTGAAAGTATCTCTAGCTTGCTTTTGATTTAAAAATATTATAAAAGTATAGTTATTTTTATTTTATTTTAAAAAGTAATTCACAATATCAAAACTAAAGCAAGCAATCAAAATACATATTCCCCGTCAAATATTTACAAAATTAGACTTCTCAAAGTCTTTCACATATATTTCAAAAAAAAAAAGAGGGGTGAGTTAGCCTATTTCAAAATCAGATTTGACAAAACTTTAATTTTAATATTTACAAAATTAGACTTCTCAAAGTCTTTCACATATAAATAGACTTAATTCACAAAAACTCATTGAAACTTTAATTAGGTCTAGCCTGTTAAGAAATTAAATTTTGAACAACCCTTTAACATAAATAATTGAACCTAGTCCATAAAAGCCCATTCAAACTTTCATTGGGCCTGGACTTATAAACTTTGGACATAGATTATTAGACTTAGCTCACAAAATTCATTCAAACTTGTACCAAATCTAACTTATTACAAAATTGGACTTGACTAAGTCTTTATCATATATATTTGGACCTAGCCCACAAAAATATCTCAACCTATCAACTAAGTTTGGTCTCTCTTCTAACACAAGCAGAGAATTTTCAAATGATACTTAGAGAATCTATCTATCTATCTATTACTATATATTATATGTCAACACAAGGGCAAAAAGTACCACTTTAATGCTTGTGAAGTTACAATTTTACCCCTATTTTTTGAAAAATAACAAAAGTACCACTGTTATATTATTATGCAAAAATATATTAATATTTATTAATGTAGAGAATCGAACATCCAACCTCCTTGTAATAAGTCCAAAGCATAACCACTATGCTACATTGCTTTTTGAGTTTACTTTAAAGATTTTATTAGATAAGTCACATCATTTCCTCTAATTCTATATTCCTTTTTTATTTTGAACCTTTGAGTAAAGGAAATATTGGTCCATATTATTTATATAAATCTGTATTTTTTATTTACGTTATTATATATATATATAGGTAAATGATCAATCATCGTTATAAATTTTTATTATAGTTGTATATTTTTGATTAAATATACTTTAGTTATGTTGTTGATAATTCATATTTTTATATCATATTATATATCACTATTTTACATTATTAGAATTAATTAATTATATCATATCATATAGTAATGAACTTGATCTAATATAAGAACTATTGTATATGTTATGTATCTCATTATTTTTTAAGTCTATAATTTAAATTAAGAAAATTAGAATCAAAATTATGTAATGCTTTGTAACAGCCCGACTTTTCGGACTATTATTTCTAAATCAAAACTTAAATAAAACATAATACTTTATTTGATAAACCAAAATTTACGAAAGTCAAACGCAGCGGTCAAACTTAACGATAATCCAAAATCATAAAGACGGAGACGCAGCTCCATAAACCAATATTCAATGTCTAATAAATAATCAAATTTATTCAAATGGCCTTTAAACAAAATCAAATTGCACGAAATCCAAAGTCCACATCCTTATTCTTACTAAGCTTCCACAATGAACCTGAAATATAGGGAAAGGGATGAGCTACACAGCTCAGCAAGTACAACTGACAAACAGATAGTCTTAAAATTCAATGGGCGGTTTTAATAAAACAGATTTGGTCAAAATATAATAAGTTGCAAAACCTTTGCAAAATTGAGCCGGCCTAAAGTTTACATTTTTAAAATTTCAGAATTTAAAACAGATACAGAATTTAAAACAGAACGAAAATCGAAATACCACATTCTTGCTCTACGGCCACACTTTCCCAGTAGCCGGGATCTTATTCTTATTCTTATACGTCACACTTTGCCAGTGACCGGCATCTAAAGTTCAATAATTACGCGCCCTTAATAGGTATCTAAAGTTGCACACTTGTGCGCCTACTAAGGGTATCTAAGGCTAGTTCCGGAACTATAGCGTAAATCACGAACGGGTTCGAAACGTAGAGACTGTGTTCTAAAATCAAATACTTATATCTTATAAAATTCGAAACACAATTCTTATATCTTATACAAAATCGAAATCAAAATCACAATATAAATATCTTTTACGAAAACGAAAAGTAAGTCAAAAGTACTTACCTCAAAGTCGACTAAACACACCAAATATATTTGCACCAATAATTCCTAAATAACATTTATAAAACACATTTGATCAGAATATAAATTAATCATGTCATATATTTACAATTTACAGTTAACAACCAATTAATCTAACATTTGATAGAATAAATACAAGTCTGGCAGCCATGTACTGATTAGAAACTATATCAGTTAAACACACGAATATGCATATTGATAACGAATAAAAGAAATCGGGCCAGAGCCCATAACCAACACAAAACATAACTAGGAAAACAAATGGGCTTTAGAGGCCCTAAATGGTACATACCTCTTGTCCAGTTAACCAGTAAAAGTGCATAAACCTATCTGACCTTTTCTAAATTTTGCATGTATTCAAGTCTACCAATTCTTATAATCTAAGCTTATTTAATATAGTTGCATGCATCTTGTGCCATAATTAATGTAAATTAAATCATACACATAAAATGATCTAGTATTCATTAACGATCATTATAGGACAAACTTGAGTCATGACCATAAAGTAAAGAGAAAATTTCTTTTGTTTTTAAAATCTAACAATAAACCGTACCAAAATATATTAAATAAATTAAATAAAAAAAACAAATCATGGAGCATTAAAATCTTATGCAGAAAACAATCCAAGTAACTAGAAATACAGGCAGGTATATTGACTAAAACACTAAACCTAGAAATCAATATAGTTCAATTTTATTAACCTATTATTAACAAGTTCATAGCATTAGCGCAAAATTAACCGTCGGTTAATATAAAATTAATTACCAAATTTTATAGAACTAAATCCATAATTGAAATATGGCATACAACTAAATTCTCATAATTTGATAATCCATGATGATCTTAAACTCACAACATACATACATGCCATTATTTACACATAAATACTTTGTTAATACATTAACTGACATATGTTAGGCTACAAGGATAGGAAATAATCAATAAAGCAGTGACATACAATGATACAGTGCACGCATGTATGCTTCCAAGTCATAGTATACAAGTTGGCTCAAAACAGATGCATACAATAATTAAATATAATTTAAAATCCATGTTAACACATACAAATAGAACACACATCATATAAAATTATTATCTATAAATACTCGGCGAATGGTGGAGTCATACCTCGAGCGGCGAATGAAAAGAGACTGTACCAGTTTCTATGTGTCCAAATGGTTAATTATATAGCCATACAAAACCCCTAAAGTAATTTAGATAAGCTTAGAATCTTTTCCTAAAAAAATTTCAGTCTGTCTAAATAATATCTAAATTACAATATTCTAATTCACACAAATATTCTAAATTAAATGCTACCGATTTCCTAAAATCTTTTCACACTTCTTTCCGATAATAAGAAATCTTGAATATTTTGTACACACATAATTCTAGAATCTTCTAACTAATTAAAATAAAAAAAAATTTCTCTAATATCTAATATTAAAATAATAATAAAAATTAACGGGGTTTTACATGCTTATACACTCTATTTGTCACGTTCATTTCTTAGTAAATTTCTTTTCAAAATGAACACTTCATTTGTTGATATTTTCTAATATTACATGTCATTCTTTATTAACCACTATGCTACATTACTTTTTGAGTTTACTTTAAAGAATTTATTAGATAAGTCGCATCATTTCCTCTAATTCTATATTCCTTTTTTATTTTGAATCTTTGAGTAAAGGAAATATTGGTCCATATTATTTATATAAATCTGTATTTTTTATTTACGTTATTATATATATAGGTAAATGATCAATCATCGTTATAAATTTTTATTATAGTTGTATATTTTTGATTAAATATACTTTAGTTATGTTGTTGATAATTCATATTTTTATATCATATTATATATCACTATTTTACATTATTAGAATTAATTTATTATACATAAAATATAGTAATTAACTTGATCTAATATAAGAACTATTGTATATGTTATGTATCTCATTATTTGTTAAGTCTATAATTTAAAATTAAGAAAATTAACATCAAAATTATGTAATGTTGATGCTTATACACTCTGTTCGTCACATTCATTTCTTAGCAAATTTCTTTTCAAAATGAACACTTCATTTGTTGATATTTTCTAATATTACATGTCATTCTTTATTAACTTCGGTATATCTCTAATTTACTCATTTTTTCGTCAATTTTTTCACTTTTTCCACCATTTTAATCCCCCGGTTGATGTCCGAGTCAAAAATCGGGGTGATGATTTAAAATGTAGAATATTACGGAGTATATAATTACAAAAAAGGTTTTCTTTAATTATAAATGATAAATGTAAAAAAATAAAATCTTTACACTATCTTTATCATGATAAATGATGAGTAAGGAAAATAAAATTTATATGATATAATTTCACATGTTACACATGAATGTAAATTATTCCGGATAAAAAAATATTTTCATTTTCATTTTTCTCTTTGTATATATAACTACATCAAATATCATAATTTTTAAGTATATAAAATATCAAATATTTGAGTTAAATTATAAATGTTTTATTGATCAAACATTTAGACTTTGAGGGGTTTAAATGTATTATTCGACTAAAAAGATAAATATTTGAAAATGTAGAAGATACAATTGAATTGATTCCAAAAAGACGATAACTCAAAAACATGATCTATGTTTTAAATAAAAAATAAACATGATTAATATGCAATAGATGAAAATAAGATATGATTTTTCTCGTTCATAAAAATTATAAAATTGTCTAACTATTAATGACGACCAGTTAGACTATAAGTTTTAACAATAAAAATTCAAATTGTATGTAAAAATTTATTGAATGATGTTAAAAAAAAGTATAAGTCTTTAATAATAATAGAATTTTATATAATATATTAATTGGATGCGTAATATCATAAAATCATTATGATAAATGAAATTCTAAATAGGGTTTGTGGGCTTTGAGGACATCGTCGAATTACAACACTGAAGCTAATACACAATAAAATACAAGTAAAGTTTATTTTTTGTATATGAAAAGGTTGAGTTTATTATTACAAAAATGTCATTTAATATTTGTATTGAAAAAACAGTATAACCTCGTATAAGTCTTCATGTCAAAATCATGGTCATTTTACACTTTTAAATAGATGAATAATCCCTGGACATTTATAAAGTTATCACATTTACATTACTTTTTTTAAAAAACAATTAGTCTTAAAAATGATATATGTATCAGTATATATTTGTTTATAACACGTGCAAAGCACGAGTTATTTTTTGTATTATTTTACTTTTTTATTTAAATTATTATAATAAAATTAAATATAGTAACGAGTGGTTCACGTATTTTACCTTTATTTATGTTTTTAATTTTTGAGTTGTTCTGCCGGATCAGTCGCTCAGAGTAAATGTTAATTTTAACATATTTGTAATAAATGTTTATTTTAATATGTTGTTGATGTGATTCGAACTTTAAACTTCTATGTAGCATAACTTTTAGTAATACATCTAGATGTTCCAATCAATTTGACTTCAAAGACCTATCAGTATCGATTGTGATTGAAAAAGATAACCAATATGAGTTGTGAACCAAATGATAAATTATACCCCATTTTATTTATTATAGTTTAGTATAGATTCTAGTTGATTCAGAATTCATTAATTTGTACCATATATTTATAAAATTATATAACTGAGCAAAATACATGAATTTTGAGAAATATATATAAGATAATTCAATTTGAGTTATATATGAATTTTTAAAATTTAGGATTTCAGTTATTTATGATGATTGAGTTGAAACATTTACTTACATCATTATAACATGGACCCACTCTATATGAAGGGAAAAAAAAGATTAAACCAGAAAATACTTGTTTGGAAATTATATATATATACACAAGTCATTAATGTTGTATAATCATTCGTACATCGATAAAAATAATCATGTGCCTTTTATCATATAGATATTAGTTGAATATTACGAAATCTAATAAATTTACAAGTATTTGATTCATGAAAACGGTACGCAATATTACAAATTTACGATAAATTGCAAATATTATCATCTAATGTATTTTTAATTATAAAATTATTTGGATATATGAACAAATTCTGCGAGAAATTATTTAATTAATATATGAACAAGTCTCAAAACCTGACAGGGGTACGTTCGTCATTCAAAGTAGTTACATTATTCGCCAACAAAATTTCTTACTACTCTACACAACTCATACTTCTCATCTTACACTATCAAACTTACGATTACACAAACCTCACGTTAATAAATCGACCTCCTCGCAAAAAAATTATTGACGTTTTTATGCAGGCCCGTGCCTTGCACGGGCCCTTTACGCTAGTTACTATATATTAAACCACAACACAATGGCAAAAAGTGTCACTTTAATGCCTGTGAAGTTACGATTTTGCCCCTGTTTTTTAAAAAATTACAAAAATGCCACCCCTTTAATGTTTATACAAAAATTAAATTAAATATGTTAGTCCTGAGAATTGAACATGTGACATTTTACACTCAAACGTACACCACAACCATTGTGCTACAATTTGTTTTGAGTTTACTTTCAAAATCTTAATAGATAAACCACATATTCTCCCATTTTTTTTTATTATAGAGTAAATAAATATTGATTGATATTATTTCTAGAATATTGCACAATATATAATTACAAAAAAATATTTTTATCGATTGAGCATGATCTACAATTCTCTTTTGTCAATTTAAATGATTGATATATGTCATTTTAATACCTATGAATTTACGATGTTGCTCCTATATGTTAAAAAATTACAAAAAACACCTTCTTTTTTATATTTATGCAAAGAGTATATGAAATTATGTTAATGTTGAAAATCGAACCACTAACCTTCTCTAATCAAACTCATACCATAACCATTATACTATACGTTATTTTGAGTTTTCTTTTAAAATATTTTTAGATAAATCACATTTTCTCATCTTCTACCATTTTTTTTTTACTTTTGAGTAATAAAACGCTGGTTTATATTATTTATAGAATGTTGCATATTATATATTCCAAAAAAAAACATTTTAATGGATTGAGTATTCTCTATATTTCTCTTTTGTCATTTTAAATGATTGATATAAAAAATAAAATTTTAAATAATATAAAATTATACATAAATGTAATTGATTCCTAAAAAAATATGAATTTATTTACATTCTCCTCTGTGTAGATATTAAACTATTGAAATAAAAAAAAAGATTTTTTTTAAGAAATATTTAATTTTGTTTATAAAATTATACATAATAAATGATTTTCTCGCATAATTTTTATGTATATAAAATTTTAAATACGCGAGTCATATTAGATATTTTTGGTCGACCAACTATTTAGACTTTCAGCGATTTAAAAGTGTGATTGATCTAAAAACATATATATTAAAAAAACTAAAATAATTGAATTTATGTTTAAAAAAATGACAACTCCAAAAATAGGATTTATGTTGTATATATAAAAAATAACATAATTAATATTCAATATAAAATGAAAAAAGATATGTTTTTTTAATTATAAATATTACAAAATTGCAATAATTATTCGCAATGACCAATTAGACTATAACTCAAAGTATGGTAATATGAATTTTAAATAGTATACTAAATTGATCAAATAATCAACATAATATATGATGGTTGAGTTATAACATATACTTAGATCAACCTATGATGAAACCAAAAAGTTTCATCTTAAATATTATGTTGATGCACAATCATTAAGGTCGTCTAATCATAATTTATATTGATAAAAATATTTGTAAAAATTCAAGTTGAGTTAAAAAATAATTAATATTATAAGATAAAAACTGTTTCAATTTACCAAAATTTTAAAATAGAATTTTGATATTGTGTAATAAATTTTAGACTAAAACTAAACATTTGAGTTTAAAAATGTAAAAATATGTATGTAATATATAAAAAAATGAGCTATACACCGCAATGACGACTTTCATATAATATTAATAGTTTCATAATATGTTTTCGCCTTACATATATATCGATTATTTATAATGTACTCTAACTAAATTAAAATCACATTGCCTATGTTATATATTGACAATTTTCAAATATATTTATTTATTTTATACTCAAATGTTCAATTTGATAAAGTTCCGTCATCAAAAACCATATTATTATATACTCAAAGGTTCAATTTGATAAAGTTCATATCACATCATCGAAAATCATATTAATATTTTAGCAATTAAATGTATTCATGCGATCATTATCGTATGGATATTTATCCAAATTTTATGAAATTTAATCAAGTTATAGAATAAATGGTTAATGTAATTGGTATGCCATTGATATGGATAGAAAAGTAATTATAGAAATATAATTGCTGATTCTATGGAAAGGCCAAGTATTTAAGGCCCAAAACCCAGATTATTTATTAATTTCGTAATTAATAAATAGGAAAAATATACATCTCATAAAAAGAGTCCAAAATATGGTAAATTCATCAAAGAAGGATCCAGAATCCCAATTAAAGGCAATTAATGAGTCATAGCCTTTATCAACAAGGAAACGAATTCTCCAGCAAGAAATATAATGTTTATCCATTATCAATAAGGAGACTTATTCGCTAAGACTCCTAAACGTACCATAAATACAAGGCTCTAGATGCCTATATAAGGACCCTGATCCTACAATCAGAACTACGTTTTGGACACAGCTCCATACGTCACGTTTTGGGCACAGCTCCATACGTCACAACGCCTCGAAGGCGCAACAAGCCACAAAGGCACCCCTAGAACTACGTTTTAGACTTCATCCACGAATAAGGACATACAAGTCACTACGTCCTTGGTGTGCCCCTGCCGTCATAGCCCCGAGGGCAACACCAAGAACTACGTCTTTGGCTTGATTCTCAATAAAAATTTGAGATACGTAGGCATCTTGTGAGGACCGATTTAGTCTCGAAACACAAGTGCAGCCATTAAAGCTCGAAGCTCATTAAACCTTAGCATTAAATTCACAAGTACGTTTTTTAATCCATAACATTTGGCGCCGTCTGTGGGAAGAGAACATCAACCATGGCAAACACACGAAGAACAGCTCGGGATACTCAAACTCATGAAGATCTCCCTATCACCTATGGGGCTGATACTCACGGAAATCAACCACCGCCGACTACTGGCACTCAAGGGGCGAATATCCCCACCAACACTCAAGGACCGGAAATCTCGATTTCGGTTGAAGGGACGAATCCCCTGCAGATGGTCATTCATGGATCTAATCCATAAGAGACCAATCACCAGCAACCAATCACGACCTCCCCGCTGCTCATGAATGCCCCAAGTGGTCTTCAACTCCATACTACTGATCTCCCCCAATACGCTGCTCAAATTTTAGAGATGCCAAGCTATGGCATGCCCCCTCGACCCATGGCGGGCAGTAGTGGTCTTAACCCCATCTACCATGAAGTATATGTTCCCCCTTATATACAAGGTCTGGGACCCCAAAATCAACAAACTCGACGAACTCCTTTGATTCAAGATTACTCGGGTCCCTATACTGAGGACGAGAATTACACATCTGAAGAAGAGAGGGATGTCGCCCCAAGGAGGAAGCGTTCTTCCCAAACAAATCGGGAACAACCCAAAACTACTAAGGAGAAAATTGCAGCCCATGAGGCAGAGACTGCAAGACTCAAGAAACTCCTTGCAGAAGAAGAGGCCGCAAAATCTCATGGCCGAGCAACTGGAAGGGTCCCGATAATCAACATGGGCCCAACACCAAGAAGAACTAAGAGGACTGAAGCCCCAAGGGGTGATCCTAGTGTTTTGTTGCCCCTAGAAGATCCTGATGATCCTACACCACCGTTTACTCAAGACATCATGAAAGCCACCATATCTAGAAAATTCAAGATGCCAACAATCAAGACTTATGATGGAACGGGGGATCCCGCAAATCATGTAAGGACCTTCTCCAATGCACTGCTGTTGCAGCCAACCAACGATGCGGTCAAGTGTAGGGCGTTTCCGCAAACCTTGGCAGGCATGGCCCAACGCTGGTATAGCCGTCTTCCTCCCAACTCTATTGGGTCTTTCAAGGAACTAAGCAAAGCTTTTATCAATCAGTTCATTAGTGGAAGGGTGCATGAGAAAAGCTCTGCATCACTCATGGCAATCCAGCAAGGAAAGAATGAAGCCCTAAGGGACTACATCAATCGATTCACCCGGGAGGCTCTGAAAGTCCCAGACTTAGAGGACAGAGTGGCTATGATAGCCCAGCAGCAAGGAACCACTGATGACCACTTCAAAAGGTCGTTAGCTAAACATCCACCCGAGAGCATGTTGAAGCTCCAAGATAGAGCCGGAAAGTATATCAAGGCTGAAGAAAGCAAGAGAAAGTATGAACCCACTGCTGGCGGTGGTGGAAACTCAAAGAAAAGAAAAGAAACTCAGGAGTACGACGTCAAGGAAAAGTTTCCCAGAACGTCAAAGGACTCTGATTCTCCGCCCAAGAGAAACAATTTTGGGCCAAAGTTTACGGAGTATGCAAGATTGAACACTCCCAGAAGTCAAATTCTGATGGAGATAGCTAAGGAAGGAGATCTCACATGGCCGAAGCCAATGAGGGCTGACATGTCCAAACGGAACCAAAATCAGTTCTGTCGGTTCCACAAAGAAGTCGGTCACGACACCGACGATTGTAGGCAATTGAAAGATGAGATCGAATTTCTGATAAGAAGAGGAAAACTCAGCAAATTCACCAAGGATGGAAATCAAGGGAGTCAAAGAGGAAATTACGAAAGGAAGGATTATGACAGAAGGGACAACGACCAAGATCGTAACCCTAAGCCCCGAGGGCCAGTCATCAACATGATATTCGGAGGGCCAACGGCTGCTGGGTCCTCCCGAAACTCAAGAAAGGCTTATGCTCGAGAAGTAATGACCGTGGTTGGAGAAGCACCGAAGCGTGCCCGGACCGAAGTATCACTAGGTTTTGATGATTCAGACCTAGAGGGAGTGAAGTTTCCCCACGATGATCCCTTGGTCATCGTTCCTGTGATAGGAAATTCTGAAACCAAGAGAGTTTTGGTCGACAATGGAGCTTCAGTGGATATCTTGTTTCACGATGCCTTCATCAAGATGGGATACACTGACTCTCAGTTGACACCCTCGAATATGCCCATATATGGATTCAAGGGTCGACTACGTCTACTCAAATGTTGAACTTTATAGTTATAAAGGCAACTTCGACTTACAATGCAATCCTGGGAAGGACTGGTCTTCATGCGTTCAAGGCCGTTGCCTCATCTTATCATCTGAAAATCAAGTTCCCAATGAGGAATGAGATTGGTGAAGAACGAGGAGACCAAAGAATGGCTAGAAGTTGTTATGTAGCCGCGTTAAGGCATGATGGAATCGGGGGGCAAGTTCTCCCAATTGAAGACATGGATACTAGTAACAATGAGGACCGAAGAGGGAAACCGGCTGAGGATTTAATCCTCATTCCCTTAGTCCCTGGTGAACCGGAGAAGGTGACTTATGTTGGGGCACTACTACCTGAGCCATTGAAAAGCAAGCTCATATCTTTTCTTCAAGAGAACAATGACGTTTTTACTTGGACAGCGGCTGACATGCCAGGGATTGATCCCCAACTGATAACCCACAAGTTGAATGTGGATCCTGAAAGAAAGACGGTGAAACAAAAGAAGAGAAATTTTGCTCCAGAAAGGCAAGAGGCCATTAAACAAGAAGTTGAAAAGCTTCTAGAGGCCGGGTTCATTGAAGAGATACAATTCCCAGAATGGTTGGCTAACCCCGTGATGGTCAAAAAAGCTAACGGGAAATGGAGGATGTGTGTGGACTTCACTGACTTGAATGATGCATGTCCTAAGGATTGTGTTCCCTTACCAAGGATTGATGCATTAATAGATGCTACGGCTGGACATGAGATGCTCAGCTTCATGGATGGCTTCAGTGGATACAACCAAATTAAAATGCACAAGGATGACATCTCCAAGGAGCAACCTACCAAAGGTTAGTGAAGAAAATTTTTGGACACCTAATTGGAAAAACCATGGAGGTCTACGTAGATGACATGTTAGTCAAGAGCCTCGATAAGGTCGATCACATTGAGCACCTCCGAGAGGCATTTGAAGTGCTAAGGCACCACAAGATGATGTTGAATCCAGCTAAGTGTGCCTTTGGTGTAGGCTCGGGAAAGTTTTTAGGCTTGATGGTTTCCAAGAGAGGAATCGAGGCTAATCCCGACAAAATCAAAGCAATTCTAGACATGGAACCACCACGGACTGTCAAAGATGTCCAAAAACTAACGGGAAGAGTGGCAGCATTGGGAAGATTTATCTCCAAGTCAGGAGAGAAGTGTTTACCCTTCTTCAAAGCACTCAAGAAAGTGAAAAATTTTGAATGGACAACGGAGAGCCAAGAGGCCTTTGAGACCCTGAAGAAATACATGGCTGAGGCACCACTGTTGGCAAAGCCCAAGCCAGGGGAAATTCTCTATTTGTACTTGGCGGTTTCTAGCACAGCCCTTGGAGCCGTTTTGGTAAAAGAAGAATTGAAGGTTCAGAAACCCATCTACTATGTAAGTAAGATTCTATATGGGGCAGAAATAAACTACTCAACGATTGAGAAGTTTGCCTTAGCCTTGATAATGGCCTCAAGAAAGCTACGCCCGTACTTCCAGGCTCACAAGATAGAGGTCTTGACTGATCAACCTCTGAGAAACATCTTGCATAGCCCTCAAGTTATTGGAAGATTGATCAAATGGGCTATTGAATTGGGCGAATTTGACATTAAGTATAAGCCTCGAACGGCCATAAAAGCTCAAGCACTTGCTGACTTCATGGTTGAATGCACCATTGACAACCAAGAAGTCGGGGGGCAGGAAGTAATAGTGGAGGATGAGAAAGATCAAGAGATGGATTTCAAAGAATATTGGGTGCTCGTGGAGGACGAGAAAGATCAAGAGATGGATTTCAAAGAATATTGGGTGCTCTATTTTGATGGAGCATCAAAAACAAAATCAAGTAGAGCCGGTTTAGTGCTACAAAGTCCTGATGGATTCCTCATAGAGTATGCACTAAAACTTGACTTCCCAACGACAAACAATGAGGCTGAATACGAAGCCCTGATAGCTGGCTTAGGGCTAGCTGGGGCCTTGAGGGTCAAAACTCTGAAACTATGTGGAGACTCAAGGCTAGTGGTTTCCCAAGTAAATGGGGAATTTGAGGCCAGAGATGAAGTCATGGCCAAGTACTTAAAACTTGTCAAGGCCATCATGACTCAGTTCGATGAATGCTATGTAGAGCACATTCAAAGGGAAGAAAACATGAAGGCTGATGCCTCGTCTAAGTTTGCTTCTTCTGAAATTGAAAACTATGCAGGAAGTGTATACTTCCAAGTCTTGAAGACCCCAAGCATCAACGGAAAGTTGGTAGCATCCATTGATGTTGCTAGTTGTTGGATAGATCCCATCAAAGCTCATCTGGAAACTGGGTGGTTACCCAACGACACTTCAGAAGCACGAAAGCTGTATGTGAGAGCACTAAGGTATGCCCTAATTGAGGGAATCTTATACAAGAAATCTTTCATCATTCCTTATCTGAAATGCTTGAGACCCCAAGAGGCAGAATTGGCCCTAAGGGAAGTACATGAAGGAATTTGTGGGCAGCACTTGGGGGGCAGAGCCCTTGCTCACAAAGTCACTCGTCTAGGTTTCTATTGGCCAAGCATGCTTGCTGATGCTAAAAGCTATGTGAAGAAGTGTGAACGGTGCCAGAAACATGCACCAGTGGTTAGACAACCACCAGAGATGATGACATCCATTAACTCACCTATCCCCTTTGGTATGTGGGGAATGGATATACTTGGGCCATTTCCAATGGCAAGTGCTCAAAGAAAGTTCTTGATAGTAGCAATCGACTACTTCACCAAGTGGATTGAGGCTAAACCATTAGCCAAGATAACCACCAAGCAAGTGATGCATTTCTTCTGGGAAAATGTGATATACAGGTATGGAATTCCACGAGTCCTGGTTACGGACAATGGAACTCAATTCAAGAAGTATTGTGATGAGAATGATATCAGGTTGCGCTTCACTTTTGTTGCCCATCCACAAGCAAATGGGCAAGATGAGGTTGCAAATCGAATAATCTTGGATGGACTAAAGAAAAGAGTTGAGCGCTCCAGAAACACTTGGGTAGATGAATTGCTCCCCATACTATGGGCATATCGTACTACCTGCAAAGTCACCACTGGAGCAACCCCATTTCTGCTGGCATATGGGGCAGAAGCAGTGGTTCCAGTGGAAATTACTCACACGTCTCCAAGAGTTGAGGCTTATGAACCAGAAACAAATGAGGAAGGCTTGAGGCTGGCCTTAGATCTAATTGACGAAGTTAGAGATGAGGCAAACGCCAAGATAGTTGAACATCAAAAGAAGGCATCTTTCTACTACAACCTAAGGGTTAAAGAAAGGTTCTTTCGACAAGGAGACTTGGTTCTACGAAAGATTGAGGCATCCGGAGTTGGACAAAAAGGCAAGTTGGCCCCAAATTGGGAAGGACCATATCACGTCAAGAACGTATTTGGTCGAGGCTCATACAAGCTGGAAACCCTCGAAGGGCATGAAGTGCCAAGGACTTGGCATGCTGCAAACTTGAAAGTTTACTATGTTTAAAGTGTTTCCTGAATGGACTCACTACTAGAAATAAGGTTCGATGAAATCATGAGCTTCCTAGAAGGCAGATGAAGGGTTGAGCCCGTCGACTACAAACTACAAATGAATGCAAAGGAAAGCATACAAAATATGCATGTCAACTGCACAAATAGAGTTGAATACAACGAACCCCGAGGGGTGAATGTTGCTAATAAACATACAAAAGAAAGCCTAAGATGCCTATTGTTAATTAGCGAAAATTTTAAGATCAGGAGAAGTTTGATATGATAGGCTGAGAATGAATCACTACGAGTGGAGCCATCAGTATGAACTCTTAAGGGTGAAGGGTTGAAACCCCATAAACCTAAGACATTCAGTCCAAACCCCATCATTCGATATGCTCAATAAAAGGCTTGAAGCCAAAACAAGACGGTATAAGACATAAGAGGCTTATGCAAATGACAAGTTAGCCTCGAATAAGGCAAAATCGTCGTAAATGTGTAGGTCGCTCCACACTTTACACCAAGACGATACTCATGAAACACTAGTGTATATTAAAATCCCCAAAAAAGGGTAGTAAGTCCCAAGTAAGGGATAAAAAGACCCCAAGTCTCGAAAAAGACCGGTATAATTTCTATGAAATCCTAGTGCATTATCATAGACGTTGGGAAGCGCGATCAGCCATTTTAAACCCAGAATCTTCAAAAATTCTTCAAATCTTCAAAAGAACCCAGAAACCGGTGAGTTTAAAAAGAAAACCTCTCCGGAAAATCGCCTTACTACGGAATAAGAAGAGAGAAATTTTTAGAAAATTGAATGTATGAAGTGAAGAATAAAGTGGAAATCCCACTCTTTTATAATCAAAGTGACTGGAAACCCAACCGGTTAAGGAAGGGCAACCGTCTATAGCCAGTTAAGGCCCACGAATCCATTTATGGATTATAGAAATAGAAGCCCAAACAATTTGGGTCTCAGGCAAATTCGAAGCCCAAAACAATGAGGCCCAATAAGGCCCAAGGCTGGAATAATTTAAGTCCAATTAAAAATTGGGCTAGTTAAGGCCCAAGAAAGAATGAAATTTGGAATGAAACCAAGGCAAAAACAAGAATAAAAAATTTTGAGGTCGAAAAGACCCTAAAACAAAATCGTACGACCAAGGTCGAAAATACAGAAGAAGTCGAGGTCGTATCCATCGACCTCGCTCCCAAATAAAAATGAAAAATTGAAGATTTGAGGTCGAAAAAACCTTAAAACGAAGTCATACGACCGAAGTCGAAAATATACGAGAAATCGAGGTCGTATCCATCGATTTCGCACCAAAATAAGGCACAAAAATTAAAGATCTAAGGTCGAAAAGACCCTGGATCGAGTTCGAAGGCTCGAGGTCGAAAATGGCCCAGAAAATGAGCTCGAGGCATTCGATCTCGCACCAATTTGAGGTCGAAAGTATGAGGGATCAAGGTCGAATGACCGAGGTCGAAAGACCGAGGTCAAAAATGACCTGCAAAATGAGGTCGAAAGTATGAGGAATCGATGTCGAATGACCGAGGTCGAAAATGACTGGTAAATCGAGGTCGAAACCATCGACCTGGGACCAATCGAGGTCGAAAAAAGGCTGGATCGAGGTCGAAGGCTCGAGGTCGAAAAAGACTTAAAAATCGAGGTCGAAACCTTCGACCTCATTCCAGTCGAGGTCGAAATCCAGGTCGAATTTCAGGTCGAAAATGACTTGTTTCCTGGTCGAAAATGAGGTCGAAATTGACCTAATTTGAGGTCGAAAATGCCCTTAAAAATGGAAAATTTTGAGAAAAAACACGTTATAACTTCTAAGAAAACCCCAAGGAGATTTTCCCAGAAGTTGGGGGGCAAATGATATGGATAGAAAAGTAATTATAGAAATATAATTGCTGATTCTATGGAAAGGCCAAGTATTTAAGGCCCAAAACCCAGATTATTTATTAATTTCGTAATTAATAAATAGGGAAAATATACATCTCATAAAAAGAGTCCAAAATATAGTAAATTCATCAAAGAAGGATCCAGAATCCCAATTAAAGGCAATTAATGAGTCATAGCCTTTATCAACAAGGAAACGAATTCTCCAGCAAGAAATACAATGTTTATCCATTATCAATAAGGAGACTTATTCGCTAAGACTCCTAAACGTACCATAAATACAAGGCTCTAGATGCCTATATAAGGACCCTGATCCTACAATCAGAACTACGTTTTGGACACAGCTCCATACGTCACGTTTTGGGCACAGCTCCATACGTCACAACGCCTCGAAGGCGCAACAAGCCACAAAGGCACCCCTAGAACTACGTTTTAGACTTCATCCACGAATAAGGACATACAAGTCACTACGTCCTTGGTGTGCCCCTGCCGTCATAGCCCCGAGGGCAACACCAAGAACTACGTCTTTGGCTTGATTCTCAATAAAAATTTGAGATACGTAGGCATCTTGTGAGGACCGATTTAGTCTCGAAACACAAGTGCAGCCATTAAAGCTCGAAGCTCATTAAACCTTAGCATTAAATTCACAAGTACGTTTTTTAATCCATAACAGCCATATTACAAAAATACTATTAAAATATGAGATAAAATCGAAATATTATCATTTTTCGAATTTTAAATTACAAAATTATCTCAATATATAAACAATTTCGTGCGAGAAATTATTGCAATGCTCGTGCCTCACACGGGCTTTTACGCTAGTTAGTAATAACACTAAGACCATATTACCAACTACCAAAACTACTACCATGTCTACTTATTTCTTAGCAGGAGTCATATCAACTTATTATTACCAGTCACCAGATTACAATAACTACACTTGCATATGTAACTAACTTTATCACATTACTCTATATATCTAAAATAAATATCTAATTTTTTTAATGAAATTCATTAACTAATACAAGTATGTTAATATGCTTAACTGGTCCAGCAGTGCCTGATCCTGAAGGAGGACTAGAATATCCCGGACATACAAAAATAATACTAAAATGATAAACACGCATATAAAAATTGGAGAGTTTTCTAAAGTTGCACAAAATTTTATCATTATGTAAAACTCTATTGATAAATGGAGTAATAAGTTTACTCTCTACAATCTACACAGCTTATTCAAATTTGGCAAAGCCTTTGACATAAATAATTGTACAGCCCACAAAAATTCTTTCAAACTTGCATTGGGCCTAGCCTGTTACAAGTTGGACTTGACAAAATTTTTAACAAATAAATAGACTTAGCTCAATTAAAGCCCATTTAAACTTCCATTGGGCTAAGCCTGTTATAAATGAGATTTGACAAAGTTTTTTAAATAGATAACCAGCCCACAAGATAAACCTCAACCTAATTAATAAAATAAAATATAAAAATAAAAATAAACCTCAACCTACCAATTAATTTGGGCCATACCCTTCATCTTCTAGGACGGACCAAATTAATAACCAGTAACCACGGATCATTAACATAATAACATCGTTGATTTTAGGAAATGTATAAGAACTACCAAAATTGCATCTATTTATTTTTGACATGAACCACGTCTAATTATTATTATCTTTGCTAAATTCCATATCTGCATATCATTTTATTTTATTTTATTTTTTCATTTTGTCATTATACCACAAAACTCAAACTTTAAGTTATTAAAATATTACCCCACATTCAAAAAAGACAAAGGCCCAATATTGGTTACCAAAAAAAGAAGACAAAGGCCCAAAAATGAACAAATAAAAATACACAGGAAATCTATCCTTGTACCATAAAACACAACTATACGAGTATATTAATATAGTTTACCTTGTCCAGTAGTGCCAGAGCCTGAAGGAGTACTCGAATACCTTGTACAAACAAAAATATTAAGAGCATCACAAAAACATAAAAATTGCAGAAGTTTTACATAAAGTTGTAAAGACAAAAAAAATTATACTTACCACCTTGTTGAAGAGTGGGAGAGCCACGAGGAGAATAATTACTAGCTTGTGTACATAATAAAGAATAATAATTAGAAAATTTTCATGTATTAAAATTCACTGTTATCACTTAGTTAAGTAATGGGAGGAAAGTTTAGGCAAAACAACTAAATTAGTAATGGGAGGAAAGTTTACTTGTCGAGAAAGGTGATAAGCATCCAAACTTTGAAACAACTATTAATTTTCATAACCACAAATTCAACAATGTTTATGATCAGTACGACTAAAACATCAAACCTACATGATTATCTTAGAGAGAGATCGACTTGGAGATTTATAAACATACCAGCACGTACAGCCTTTGCGATTGAGATCAGAAAAAGAAAGTTCAAATTAAAAATAAATTTTAACAAACTCTCAACTTACTTGGAATAGTCATATCTTTGATTCTATTAGATGAAACATTTACCATATTACCATCCACGTTTACACGTCCTCTCTGAAAATATTACTCCTATGTATTAACAAGTGCAATCAAACAAAGAATAAAACTAAAAATTATGATTACTAATATCATATATAGTACTTGGATAGCAGTTTGAGCATAGTGCTTCTCAACAAATCTAACAATAGCAGTAGGACCATATTTCTGGACAAGAATTGACACAAATGTTAAGAGGAATAAATGACAAGCATAAGTTATGTAAAGCATAATGTAACGTAATATGTAACAGAGATAACTACAACTCAACAAAGGATCAAGACAGACTATAATATTAACAGAAGCACATGAATCCAGAAGAATAGAAGAAACGGTAAACTCAAAAAATCAAAATATGGTATGTATTCTTGAAGTCCGTAAACAGGTCACGGAAAGAAGTTCATTAATATGTTCAAGCCTCAGTGACAAATAAAGAAACAAGACTTTCAAGACTACAGAAGTATTTGAATGATAAAGAGTTAGTACCAGAGGATTTCAGTGATTTTAATGAAGCAACCAGAACGACAAATGACTTATCAACAGTATTGTATTAAAGACGTAGAGGTATTGATCAAGTGTTAGTCATCTGTGAACCAGACTAGTTGCACTAGTTGTCAACACTAAAAAGATCAAGATGTTTATCGTCTCGGAAGAAATTGATTTAAGTCAGACCTGAAACATCCTGGTAGAGAAAAAGAAATTTATAAGGTATGTTTAGGTTAAATTGAAGTACAATATGCTTGCTGCAAGAAGAGAGAATCTTCAAGGATCAAAATGCAATTAAAGACATTCGATAGTTTTCATTTATGAAAAACTATCGAAAGAGATAAAGAAGGTTTATTAAAACTATCAAAATTCTTAAAGAAACGAATATTTCTTTTCGATAGATTTTATTAAAATCTATCGAAGGAAAAAGAATTTATGTTTTTCGATAGTTTTTTAATTCAAGGAGCAGGTGGTTGTATTTATGTTTGTCAGAAGGTTGATGAGGAAAATGGACGGCCAGGATCTCTTCCTAGCCTTCGATGGTTTTCCTAAAGACTACAATTATGAGAATGAAGACAGTGTCTTCTTCAGTTGGTGAGTTGCAGAAGATCATTACGGATGAATTTAAGAGCTTGAGAATTTTCACATAATAAATTAATAGTACCTTAAATTTTATCATTTGTATTGATTATTGTAACCCGAACTCATTGAAGCTAATCCTACAGATTAGAATTGTAGCACCCTTCGTGGTTTATATTTATAAAATGATATATTCCCCGACTCGTGTTTTGATTTGGTAATTTTGATTTCGGACAAGAACATAATTAATTATCCGCGAACGAAATCGAATAATTTGTGAGTATCGTATTCAACCCCCCTCCTTCTACGATACTTTGGACCTAACAATTGGTATCAGAGCCTCTTGATTTACGTACAAATCAGACCCGGTGATTGAGACCAAAATCGAACAAGGCTTGAAAATTTGTTGCAAATTTTTTAATTTTCAAAATTTTCATTTTATTGGAATTTTTTGAATCTTAAATAATTTAAAATTTTCAGAAATCATGAGTGCTCCAAAGACAACTACTGGTATCAAAGTTCCCCTCTTTACTAGAGATGATTTTGGTCTGTGGAGATGAAGATGCTATTATTTATCAAAGCGTCAAATCCTTTGTATATTGGCATTTTAGA
Source organism: Heracleum sosnowskyi (assembly GCA_030848705.1). Taxonomy (NCBI): domain Eukaryota; kingdom Viridiplantae; phylum Streptophyta; class Magnoliopsida; order Apiales; family Apiaceae; genus Heracleum; species Heracleum sosnowskyi. The sequence goes on from CM061239.1 coordinate 108,325,852, forward strand.
GAATGGACCGTTTGTACCAATGAAACCAGTAAGTGAATCTACAAATCTTGATGGTACTAGAGTTCCCCAAGGTTCAACCCCAAAGGAATTGACTGAGTACACAGAGACAAACAAGGAACTGGTTAGATTGGATATAGGTCTAATGCTGATATTAACTAACTCCGCAGATAAGGAAATGAGTTATCAGATTATGAACTGTACAAGCGTGAAACAAATGTGGGATACCATAAATCTTATAATGGAAGGTACTGAAGACGTGCAGGAAAATAGATTGGATATCCTGACATCTCAATATGAATCATTTAGGTCACTTCCCGGAGAAAGTATAACTCAGGTCTTTGAGAAATATACTAAGCTGTTAAATGAATTATCTATGAAAGGGAAGACCTGTCCTCTAAGAGAGACAAACAGGAAGTTCATGATGACACTGCCCCACCATATAGAACACAAGTCTTCATCCATAAGGGAAAGAATAGATTTTACTAAGATGTCATTAGATATGATCTATGGCAAGCTTAAAACTTATGAGATGGAACAAGAACAAAGAGTAATAATCTATGGACCAGGGAAAATGGACAACAAAAATACTGCACTCGCAAGATCAGCTGCGCTTGTAGTGAATGAACCAACAACTTCTGATATTCAGGTTCAAACCCCTAGAGCTGGAAAGGAAGAGATAATATAGGCTGAAATGGATTCTGCAAATCTAGGTGCTGATGAAAGTGATTACTACACCTTAGAAGAACTTGAGCAAATGGAAGACAAAACCATGGCGTACTTAGCTGCAAAGTTTAGTCACATTCGTTTCAAGAGAAACCCTAAGTACAAGTTCAAGGGCTCAGCAAACAGATTTCAGAAGAACAAGTATTCTTCAAGCTCTGGCTCTAAGGGAGGCTACAAGACAGGCATGATTGATAGAAGCAAATCAAGATGCTATAATTGCAATGAGTTAGGGCATTTTGCCACTGAATTCCAGAAGCCTTGTCAAGCAAGAGACAAGAAAGGTGTTTATGAGAAGAAGGATTCTTATGAAGATTTGAAAAGAGAAAATGCCAAGCTGAAACAGCAACTGGAAGCAATATCTGGGAAGCAGAAAGGAAGAGCTTATATTGCAGAGGGTAAAAGTTGGGATGATATTGATTCGGATGAAGAGGAAGAGTATGTAAATCTTGCCCTAATGGCCGACTCTTCAGAGGAATCACCACAATCATCTCAGGTACCTATCTTAACTACAATTGACATGTCTAATTATGAGTACAAGAAAATTGTGCAAGATCTAAGCGTTGACCTGTTTAATGTACACACAAGCATGCTAGCCTCTGAAATTGAGAATGCTAAACTAGTTCTTAAGATTAAAAATCTAGAATCTAAAAATAAAGAACTAGAGCTTGTAGTTGTTACTTTAGAAGATCTTAAACAGAGGAATGAGTACTTAGAAAACAAGGTCAAATGTAATTGAGAGATAGAGACAATCCTCAGGAAGCAGATTTCAGACTTAGAGTTGAAACTGAATGCATATAAGAACTCTGCCCTAATTGCTAAGAAAATAATTGATACTCAGACCTTAGGGAATAAAACTGCAATGGGATTTGACTATAGCAAGAAAACTGGAAAGAAGATAGTGGAGTTCCATGTGACACCTTCAGCTGTCAAGAAGAATATTCCACACATTCTTAAGAATGTCGACTGTCTAGTTTTTGTTAAGCCTATTTCAGAACCTATCAATGAAGGAGACTTAATCATTAGACAAGAATTGCTTGAGGAGGATTTAATGAAGGAAAAAGAGATAAAAACTGAGTTGCCTAGGAAGTCAGTAAAAACTGAATTACCTAAAACTGAAATAGGCAATAAAGTTAGTAAGGCTAAAAAGAACAGGAATGGGAAAGAAGGTTTTATTAACCAGAATATTGTTTCATCCTCTCCTATTGCATCTAGGGAGTTGTGCACTAATTGTAATTCTGCTGGACACCTTACACATGCATGTAAAAAGATTAAAGTAGTAACTGCTGTTACTTTTGGAATGCATAACATGTCTGACATGCCTAATCTTCATGAACCCTGTGGTAAGAAAGAGTGCTTACTGTGTACATACAATATCATGCATTCTTATTTTAAGTTAATGAATGCATCTGATAGCACTAATACTGAAAATGAGAAAGCCACAGACAACATGAAAGTCAAACAGGTTAAGACTGAATTAAATGTTACTCCTGTTAAAGTATCTAAACCTTCGGGACCCAAACAAGTTTGGGTACCAAAGTCCGCTTAATCAATCTGTGATTGCAGGGTATGGTTAACAATTCAAAAGTCGTGTGGATTATGAATAGTGGTTGTTCTAGACACATGACATGTGAAAAGTCCCTGCTTACAGATGTTGTTAAGAAGACCGGCCCGGTAGTAACCTTTGGAGATGACAACAAGGGATTCACTACGGGATATGGTAATCTGAGAATTGGGAATGTCATCATTGAAAATATCTCTCTTGTTAAAGGATTAAAGCACAATCTTCTAAGTATCAGTCAGTTCTGTGATAAAGGATACAATGTAGATTTCAGAAAAAACAAGTGTTTGATCTCAAACAGGAAAGATGAGAAGCTTGCTCTATTGGGAGTAAGAAAAGGAAATTTGTTTATAGCTGACTTAAGTTCTACCAGTGATGGAGAAGTTAAATGTTTCTACTGCAAGGCTTCATCAGAACAAAGTTGGTTATGGCATAAGAAGCTCTCACACTTGAACTTCAAAACTATGAACTCTTTGGTAAAGAGAGAGTTAGTGAGAGGGTTACCCCTGATGGAATTTCATCAGGAGGGACTATGTGAAGCATGTGAAAAAAGGGAAGTCTAAGAAAGCATCACACAGAAGCAGAGAACTGACAAGCATTTATGAACCTATTCAGCTGATTCATATGGATTTATTTGGTCCAGTAAATGTTATTTCAGTATCAAAGAAAAGATATGCATTAGTGATGGTTGACGACTACTCCAAGTACACATGGGTGTTATTCTTACAGTCAAAGGATGAAGCAATACAACTAATCATTGATCACATTAAAAAGATAGAAGTGGAAGTTAAGCTACCTATGCGGACAATCAGATCAGACAATGGAACTGAATTCAAAAATGCAGTTCTAATTAAATGAATTCTGCACAGAGAAAGAAATATCAAGACAGTATTCAGCACCAAGAACTCCTCAACAGAATGGAGTAGTGAAATGGAAAAACCATATCTTGGTTGAAGCAGCAAGGACTATGTATGTGTTGCTACCATTTTTCAGTATTCCATGTTTGGCTCCATTGTAACTATTGGTGCTATGATTGGTGCAATCACAAGCGGCAGAATAGCCGACTCTTTTGGTCGGAAAGGGGTATGTGGAACTAATAGTTACTTCCTAGCTCCATATTCTCCATTAATTAGTGGATTTATGAATTTCCAAACATTCTCTGACTTTACTAAAATTAAATTTAATTGAATTATCGTATGCTGGTTGTGTTTAACAGGCTATGAGAATGTCAGCACTCAGCTGCTTTCTGTATTGCTGGATGGCTTGCAGTTTACTTGTCCATGGTACATACCTACTCAATGTTTCATTTTCATTTCAAAAGAAATGAGCATACATTAATATACTGCAAAACAGAAACAAGTGACTAGTTTTTATAAACAGCCTTTCACTGCATTTTGTAACTCACATTTGACGTCTTACTAGAAATGTTTTCGGCAGAACTGTGTACTGTGAGATGCATGCCTTCAAATGCATAATTGCTGGAAAAACAACCTAGTCATCGACATATTCTCTTACTAATAGCTTAATTGTCCCTAATCCTGTAAATGACTTTTTTAATGATTATTCTTTGTATGATTTTATACAGGGAGCTTTGTTACTTGACATGGGTAGATTCTTGACAGCATTGGAATTTTATCTTTTGTGGTAATTATCTTCAATCTGAAGTACTAGCGGGATCTGCTACTGTTGTTTAGTTCTCTTTTCCTAAATAATAATAAATTTGAAATTCACAGGTGCCAGTGTTCATAGCAGAAATAGCGCCTAAAAATGTCCGTGGAGGGCTTACTACTCTAAATCAGGTTATTAGAATGTTACTGGAATTTCTGGTATGCTATTTTGTATGATCTAGTCTCCATTTAGGCCACCGACATATTTGTGATTAAATTATTCTTCAGTTGATGATTGTAACTGGCTCATCTCTTGTTTTCTTAATGGGAACAGAACAAACTTTGTGATTTAAGTGCTTATTTGGATACTGAAAAAAACCCGGAGAAAGTGCTTTGGAAATTTAACTTATCTGTTGATTGTGGAGTTCAGATTGCTGTTGGATTGATGATATTCCAACACATAGGGGGAATAAATGGAGTGGGATTTTATGCTAGTCAGACCTTTGTAGCTGCTGGTAATTTACATTAACAAGAGCTAGTAGATTCATATGTAAAGGGTATTAATAACTCCTAACAAAAAAGAAGGGGTATTAATAACAGTGAAAATGTAAAATGCAGGAATGTCTTCGGGCAATATTGACACCATAGCTTATGCACTAATTCAGGTTTGTAAAGTACCTCTGTCTTTTGTAGGCCTTTATTCATTCGTAATTAATTAAGACAAACGAACTGGAAATGAACTTTTTTCTTTTTTACTTTATCCTGTTTATTATACAGTATATCGTAAATTGCAAGTGAAATGATCATGAGATTTTCTTTTCCAATTCTTAAACGTGCAAAACTTGTGAAGCTTCTTTTTAAGTTAGAAGGCCAGTAAAACATATACTAAAAAAACTTATTTTTTGGCATTGAAATGTAGCCAACAAGACTCAGGAAGTCGATCACTTGATCAATCTTTTTGTGTACAAGCACAAACTCATTTTGCTTGAAATGACAAACAGGTTCCAATAATTGTGGTTGGAGCATTGTTAATGGATAGATCAGGAAGAAGGCCACTTCTTATGGTGAGTAATCAGCTGTTTTTGTGTACGAAAGATCACCTAATGTGGTAGTGTTACCACTTACCAAGGTCACCTTAAGTACTTAACCCTTTTGTGCAATGATGTAATACTTGTAAACATCAAATTTTGTGCTCAGGTGTCCGCAACTGGGAATTTCTTGGTTGCCTTTTAACTGGAACTGCTTTTCTCCTTGAGGTATTTTCCTAAAACTACAAGATTGCTGCCTATAATAAATTATAGGTATAATATAGTATATTTTATTGTTAAATATCTCAGTCAAGATTATAGCTTGTAGCACTAAGCAGCACAGCGTATATACTAATGTAGGAAGATTATGGTACCTTGATGGAAACAGTAGTTTGTTGATCCTGGTAAGTAGTAAAAGTCTGAGACTTTTTGGTCGGTATAGCGGTATCTCTTGGAACTAACTTAGTCACCACGCTGCCAACAGTTTCAGTGCCAAGTGTAATAGGGGTCGCATCTATTACTAGCATATCTGATTGAAATAAATAAATAAATTAGTTTCAATTTAAATCCTGGTAACAACATAATCTTAAGATTTTTTAAAATTAATGAGATACCTTTTGTTTCATCGCCGCCTTCTCCGCTTAAGATCCCTGCTTGAACAGTAGCACCAAAAGCTACAGCCTCATCTAGGTTCACTCTTTTACTCAACTCCTTTCCATCAAAATAATCACTAAGAAGCTGTTGGACTTTGGAAATTCTGGTGCTTCCACCTACAAGAACTATTTCATCAATTTGATGTTCCCACTAGTGGCAAGAACCTCGAAAACACCATTATCAATTAGACAGACTATTTGTTATTAGATTTTGTTACAGTAATTTTTGGTTAATCCATCATCATATATTGATTGGGAAAAGCCTAAATTAGACAAGGAATACAATATTATTTTTTAAAAATATAATGTTATTTAAAATTTGTGACTATCACAATTTCATAATTTAAGCTAAGTTATTTTACTGGTGGATGAGCTTCCTCAATAATTTATCATTCACTATTTAAAAAACAATGTTCAGCGATGGTTTCAGAAAAGAGAAAAAAAATTCCAGCAAAGAGACTAAGCCAAATATAAATCGTAGTTCCAATGGCAAAGGCGGTGGTGGTGGTGGCCACCGTCCATTTTGTCCTTGTATTGACATTATATCAAGCGATTAAAGATAATGAAAGAGATTACAATTCCAACAGACCTGCGCGGCGTTTAGGATACAATAACTCACCACCACATTTTGATCCTCTGTTGGAAAGTATGGAAAGATCGCTTGATAAAGATACCAATGAGAGCCTGCAAAATAATTCGACATATTTGAATGATGATGGCGGGGTCAACATTACCTACAGAATAATGGTGTTGTTTCCATTTTTAGATGTTGCGCCTAAAGATGGTTTTATTGATTATAATGAAATGGAGTTTTGGATTGTACACCAAGCAATTGATCGGTTAAACTATAGGACAAAAATGGCATTGGAACTACATGATAAAAATGGAGATGGCCTTGTCTCCTTCTCTGAGTATCTTCCCCATATTACAAATAAAGATATCGGTAATTCGTCATCCTCCTCTTAGTTTATTATGTTGGATCCATTCATACACAATATTTGTTATATGCATGTGTGTACATGAATTTCATCACGAGATCATTGTCTTATTATATATATCAAAATTATAAAGCGGAAGAAATCTAAAAACTTCTGCTCTATGTTTGTTGAGACGGAGATTTTGACCGTTATTCTTCATGAAATTAACAGAGGGAGAGAACAAAAGGCGTGGGCCAGCTGGATGGTGGTATGATCAGTTCAAAATTGTTGATGCTGATCATAATGGACTTCTCAACTTCGAGGAACTCAAAGAGTAATACCATAATTTTTGATCATTTTATATACTTTTTTATACCACCTTTTTTAAAAATTAAACTTTTAGTTGATGATAGATGTTAAGGGAATCCCTTTTTGTTGTAGCTTCTTGCATCCAGAGGAAAGTACAATTGAAAAAATACAAGAATGGTTGGTAAAGGATGAGATAAGGTATGCCTTGAATTATTTCATTCCGAAATGTATCTATTCAAACCATTCTAACTAATTGATGTATGATTCTGAGTTGTTCTTTAGATGGACAAAACTTAACACTAATTATTAAGCCTATGAATTTGAATCAGACAACTGGACTATGATAATGATCATAAACTTGATTGGATGGAATTTGAAATGGGGGCGTATGACGCTTACATGAATTATATTGCACTTGAAACCAAGGGAGATGAAATTAATGTGCCCTCCGAAGAAGATGTATTTGCTATGCTAGATCGTGATCAAGATGAGTATGTATCATTTCTTCTCTTCTCAGGATCTACTACAAAATTTACTGTATATATTTCTCATCTGTTTCATTACGCGCAGTTTACTAGATTGGGAAGAATTGATACCTTTTCTCCAATATTTGAATCCTGGAGAAGTGCAACGAGCAAAATATTACACACGATCCTTGATCGATGAGGTACAGCATTACAAACATTATTATTTGAGAAGTAGCTAGGTGCAGGTTTTTAACAATTGTATCAACTATATTTTATGACTTGCTTATAATCTACAGGCTGACGAGGATGGAGATGGGAAACTGACAGTCCATGAGATGATTAACAATGAACAAGTTTTCTACAACGCCTTTTATCTTCATACAAAAGAATCTGATGAAAAAATCCGTGATGAACTTTGAAGGTAGATCATCTGCAATCAGATACGTACATTTGAGAAGTTTCAGTTTTTCTCTCAGTTTTGATTATCTAGGCCAAGTCTTGCATGTATTTTAGTTCATTTGTATTATTCACATGATGCGGGAAGCAATAATATGATGATTTTTCAGCCTTATATCTTTTATATCAAAAGAAAACACAAATCATCACCAAGGTTTTGGAAAGAATGATACAAAGTAGACTAAAATTGTTCCCGAAATGATTCCAAATACTCGAATCAATAGTAAATTAGGGTCATGTTCATTGTAGCCCTTAAAACTCAAACTTATATTTTAAAATAATATATATTTATTATACTAGCTTATGTCCCGTGCGATGCACGGTTTTCTTTAATATTTTATTAATAATATAAATAATTTAATTTAATAAATTTTTGACATAATCTTTAGTAGTATTCTAGATATTAAAATATAAAATATTTTTAAATAATAGATCTAACAATCTGTATTTATTTGCTTTTAAAAAATTTTAATGTGACTAAAGTGCAAATAACAAAATATGTGCACTGTAATGTACCGAGTTTCTTCTAATATATGTTATTACTTTTATTTTTTTTATTATTTATCTTATCTAAATTGTATGTTATTAAAAATTATATTAAACCCGAATTTTATAAGTTTAATATAATAATATTGTCATTTTATCTATATTTTTCCCTTGTTATTTTTAATTCAAATATGAGTTATTTTACTTAAAAAATATAAAAAGACAGTTAGTTACTTATTAATAATTATATAAAATATATGTTGCCCATGTTACTTTTAGAAAATTAGTTGTTTAAAATTAGAAAATTTAAAATTATATTACCTTTTTATATATATGTTGCTCGTGTTACTTTTAGAAACTTAGTTGTTTAATTTAGATAAAAATAAAAAAGGTATGTGTTTAGCTGAAAAGGGTAAGTGGTTATTTATTAATAATTATATATAACAATATTACTATTACATATTTATTTTTCATGTGTTATATTTAGAAGATGAGTTGTTTTAGTTAGAAAATGTAGAACAAATAATGTATTTTTGCTGAAAAAGGTAATCAGTTATAAATATGTAATAATGTTACCATTTTATATATATGTTACCTATTTTATTTTTAGAAGATGAGTTGTTTTGGTTAGAAAAATATATAAAATAGGTAATGTGTTTTAGCTGAAAAAATATAAAATTATATTACCTTTTTATATATATGTTGCTCGTGTTACTTTTGGAAAATTAGTTGTTTAAGTTAGAAAAAAAATAAAAAAAAGGTTATGTGTTTAGCTGAAAAGGGTAAGTGGTTATTTATTAATAATTATATATACCAATATTATCATTACATGTTTATTTTCCATGTGTTATGTTTAGAAGATGAGTTGTTTTAGTTAGAATATGTAGAACAGATAATGTGTTTTTGCTGAAAAAGGTAATCAGTTAAAATATGTAATAATATTACCATTATATATATATATATATATATATATATATATATATATATATATATATATATGTTACCTATTTTAGTTTAAGAAGATAAGTTATTTTGGTTAGAAAAATATATAAAATAGGTAATGTGTTTTAGCTGAAAAAAATAATTGGTTATAAATAAATTGATTGTAGATAGGTATAGGCCCGATCCAAATACCGACCGTCCGACCGACCGACCAAAACTTTTAATGTTTCGTCTTTAATAATATAGTATAGATTTAGATCATGGGCAAAGTTGTCCAAAAATAAAAAATGCACAATTTAGAGTCAATTAATATTTCATTGACAATTATAATCATACATCGATATCGATCACAAAATTATTTATCATAATAAAATTCCCCCATTATTTTTATCAATTTTTGTGAAAATATTTAAGCTATGATATAAACACAATATGAGATAACAATGTTCAGCAGCTAAACATTTAAATATAAGTAGATTCAGTTGTAGAACTTTAAAAATTTATGTGTTTGACTTCAATTTCGGTTGCATGACTTTTATGTTCAGTGGTAGAACACGAAAGTTATGGTATGAAAATAATATGAATAACATTATTCAACATGAATATTATAAAAAAAATCAAGTTCACTTGTAGAACTTTGTGGAAAAAAGTAAGTTCAGTTGTAGAACGTTGATGTGCATAACTTTTAAAATTCAGTAGAAGAACATTATATTTATACTACGAAATAAAATAGGTTCTGCAGTATAATCCTTTTATATATCTTAGAAATTCTTTTCTTGTATAGAATTTTGAATAAATAAATAAATATTTTTTAAGAAAAAAATTAAAATTGAAAAAATAGCCGAAAGATACGTGAGATAAAAAATTAAAATAAAAATATAAGAATTTATAAAATAAGTAATTGATTAAACTTCTTTATTTAAATTAATTCAACTAATAGTGTAATTATTTTATTACAACAATACCCTTGTAAGAATTTTGTATATAAAAATGAGTTGAATATGGACAGTTGATCTAGTAATAATCCAACGGCTTATAACTGTTCTATAGTTCTTTTTTAGTGATTAGTTCTCTTTTGAGGCATACCCTAGTAAATTATATTAATAGTATTGTTAATTATGATATGTTAGGTAATTAATTTAATTTGAAAGTACTTAATGCGTACCATATTTTATTTTATACTAACTTATAACCTTATAACCGTGTATGGGTTTTTAATATATTTTATAAATGATTGAATATATATATACTAGCTTAAAATAGGTGCGATGCACGGATTGTTAATTGTTATTTTATTATTTTTTTTTTAATATTTTATTAATTGTAGTTGTGCAAAAAATAAGTAGGCATGTTAAAATAGCTAAACACTTTTAATTAATTAAAAGCATTAAAACAAATTTTAAAATAAATAAGTATGGGTGCCCGTTATATTTTTGGAAAATGAGGGGTTTTAGTAAGAAAAATAAAAAATGTAACATATATTTAGTTTAAAAAGGTAAATGCCCGTGATATTTTTGGAAAATGAGGTTTTAAAATTTAATAATTAAAAGTATTTAAATACGTTTTAAAATAAATAAGTAAAGGGTTTCCTGTGATATTTTTGGAAAAAGAATGGATTTTAGTGAGAAAAATAGAAAAAGTAAATTATAAAAGGCAATTTCCCGTGATATATTTAGAAAAGGATGGACTTTGTTAGAAAAAATATATAATGTGTTTTAGCTCAAAGGATAATTGGTTATAAATAGGTATTTGATTATTTATATTTTAATATTTTTAGTAATTGCATTTGTTAAGAAAAATAAGTAGACATGTTAAAATAGGTAAACTTTTAAAAAATAATTATAATGTTAAAATAGGTTTAAAAATAAATAACTAAAGGTTTGTTCGTGATATTTTTGGAAAAGGAGGGGTTTTAGTAAAGAAAAATAGAAAAACAAACATGTTTTAGTTAAAAAAGGTAATTGTCCGTGATATATTTGAAAAAGTATGGGAATTTGTTAGAAAAAATAATGTATTTTAGGTGAAAAAGGTAATTGGTTATAAATAGGTAATATTATTATTTAATAATATATTTCTATAAATAAGTAAGGTTAATTAAGTAAAAACACGAAGTACAGTTAATTAAGGACAATTAAGTAAAATCACAATGTACCATACCGACCAACCAAACTTTTAATGTTTCGTCTATTATATAATAGTATTGATATATATATATAGGGTCCTATTCAACTAAAAACATGTACTAATTAAAAACTAGAAACTGCACCACACACAGTTAAATACACCCTCTCACATACAACCCCACCTAATTTCCTCCATTCGTAATTATATTTTTCCCGTTAATTGGTGATCTTTTTTTGAAATCTGACTTCACTGTATTTTTTTTCATCTCGCAACAATTAGTTTGCATACCATATTTGATATATTTCGACGATAAATCACTATTTATGCTTGCGAGAATCACTAAAATGTTGGTGATTCATGTAAGAATAAATAGTGATTTCTGCGAAATTGTAGTGATTTTTTCTTCAGACCTATACGTAAATTACAAATTTTGTACCGCAAAATCACTAAATTTATACGTATATAAAAATAAATCGCTAGATCTATGCTGAAATCACTATTTATTATTACAGAAATCACTAAAATTTTAATACTCCGTAATATAGCACATATGGTATGCATATTGATCGTTGGAAGATGGAGAAAAATATAGTGAAGTCGGATTTCAAAAAAAGTTCACCGATTCACGGGAAAAATCAAATTAAAAATAAAGGGAATTAGGTGGGATTGTGTATGTGAGGGTGTATTTTAACTGTGTGTGGTACAGTAGAGGACCATTAGATTAGATTAATCTAAGGGCTTAGATTAGTTTTTAGTTTCTATTTTAATTTTAGTTTCTAGTTGAACAAAAGCCTATATATATATATATATTATGTTTAGTGTAGACCACATGTTAGACTTCCTAAACCATATATGTACTAAATACCTTGTGTTGCACTATTAAATTTTGTTTCTTTTATATATATTTTATGCATTATATCTCTGGCAATGAATTTGTTTTGTAAAGAAAAATTCATTGTACTGCAATTTTTATTCAACTAATAGTGTAGTTATTTTATTCCAACAATACCCTTATAAGAATTTTGTATATAAAAATGAGTTGAATCTGGACAGTTGATCTAGTAATAATCCAACGGCTTATAACTGTTCTACAGTTCTTTTTTAGTAATTAGCTCTCTTTTGAGGCATACCCTAGTAAATCTATTATCTATTATATATATAATAGCACAACATGTTCTATTTTATTCATGTAATATTACAGTTATGCCCCTTCAAAACTAAGAAAGTTTTAAAAAATGAAACTTTGTTGGGAATTGAACCTATGACCACTCAATCACAACCATAAACATATAAGTCACCTCTACAACAATTGAACTAAGCACATAATTGAGTAAATATTAGAACTCTTTAAATAGATGCATGATCAATGATTTTCTTTTTCTTTTTTTGTCTCTTACATATCATTCATCTATTGATTTCTTGGGAAACTTTTTATATCTTCATGTACACACAAGCATTCATGTATCTACTTAATTAAATTAACGTTACATGTATTATTAATTTTCATAAAAAAGTTAAAAATCAAAATCTTTATAGAGTCGTTTATTGGACAATTGTTTTTCCAATTATTCTAATCTTTTATCTATCTATTATTTTATTTTATATATAATACATCTATATATCACATTTCTTTCAATATAAAAATGTTCCTACTATTTAAAATCAAATTTCTACGTTTCTGAACTTACAAATATATATAAATTAAGATGCACGCAAGTAAAAATTCAAATTTAATTTTAAAATAAGTTCATATCATCACAGCAACACCGATAAAATCACATTCAAATTATAGATTTACTAATTTTTCAGATTTGTTCAGTGCTTACTAATCAAATAAGTTCAACCAATCAATAGATGCTATGGCCTTAAGATGTGGGGGTTAGTCAAAAGCTTGAAAAGTAGGAGAATAACGGAAAATAAAAATAAAGTGGCCATAGGAATATTCTAATATCATTTTCTTAGTGAAAATATGAGAAGTCTTAAAAATTAAATGAGAAGGGGATAGAGTAAGTCTCGGTGAACTCGAGCAGTTTAAAACAATAGTAATTATTGTAATGAGTTTGTTTGAGATGTACCGTCTATATTAACCAATGCATGCAAAGAGTTATCTCACCGTTTTCTTTTCTCAAAACTCTTTCATCTAAAACAGAAATATGTAGAGGGGTGGGGAGTTTTTAGATGTGGGTTTTGTTAAGGTTAATGTACATGCATTTACCCTTAACGAACCTTTTTCTGATGGAAAAGACTCTGGTATATAGATTGTAATAGGAGGCAAATCAGGGGGGTCATAGTGACAATGGTTTTGGTGACGAAAAGGAACTTGACTCTTAGGGAAAATGAATTATGGGCTTTACTTGTTGGGTTGACGAGTGCGTTTTATGAGACAGAAAATAATATTCAGCTTAAATCGGACAATGTAGCAGCTATTAGGGAGCGGGAGTACTAGCGTTGATTCATTGGCCCAAATCATGAAAGGGTGATTCAACAACTTGAGCAGAGAAAGAAAGAACCAAGCTAACGTTGAGGGTGAGGGCGGTGGAAGGGAGTCAAGATAGGCTCGCCAGGTTTCAGGCAGAGGATGGAGCAAGAAGCAGAACAAGGTTGGTAGTAATCATTTGGTCAGGTTAGGGCATAATGGAGGCTAGACATAGGTTTGGACAGAGGAGTGAGTTGTTTGAAGAAATTATGAGGAAGAATATGTGTAGTTAGAACGTCTAGACATGGAAGAGGTCAATCAGGAGCAGTTATAGCATGGAAGCTGATGAGAAGGAGAGAACATGTTGATTGCGGACATCAACATGGGGGACATGGAAGCAAGTGATGAAACTTTCAGCAAGTAGACATGGAGGGGGTCGATCATGAGCAGTTAGATAGTTGGTTTATCTAAAACAAATACAGTTTCATGCACATAAAAAAATATTAAGATACATGGTTTAATGGTAACTTAATACAAAATTATTAATATAGTATTAAATATGAATAATTTATATCCTCAAAATCAGAAAAATTAACTTATTTATCGAGATTATCATTTTATTTAAGTTAAAGATACATTGTCTCTGTTTTATTGGGATAAAAAAATTATTCATTTAACAAGTTTATTTATTTATTGAATATTTATTTGTCGAGGTTAAAATGTATATATTTGAATAGTGATTGAATCGTGGGATGATTAAATCTTATTATGACATGACCAAATCTCTTGTAGCCCTTCTATTTTTATTTAAGAGAGTGCAAATGCATCAACATTTGTATTCTCATATCGATCAAAATAAGTTTGAGTTAATCATAATTACAATCAAAATATTACAGGGAAATCTTTCAATATCTTTCGAAATGTTTTTGTATTATGATCATAGGATCTGAGCTAATGTGAACCTTAAAATTCCGTAACGAAAAAAAAATCACATTCTGTAGACTAGAGTAACCCCGTGCCTTGCACGGGTATTGAAGCTAGTTATATTAATAGTATTGCTAATTATGATATGTTAGGTAATTAATTTAATTTGAAAGTACTTAATGCGTACCATATTTTATTTTATACTAGCTTATAACCGTGCATGGGTTTTTAATATATATATATATATATTGTTAGGCCGAATACACAATATATAATCAAGTATGTATGAGAATAACAATCAAGAACACAAGTTTGTAAATCAACAAACTGAATTATATTAAATAATTCTCTCTTAGTGATGTTAATGAATCACAAAGAGCTACTAGGTTACAAGAATAATGTTTTCTATAATCGCATCCCTTCTAGGGATATCCTATCTGTGTTTATATAATACACAGCTACATACAATCCATCTCTAATTGATATTCCTATAAGTTAGCTATACAATTCATATCAATCAAGGATTGTTTCTTATCTTCTATTCCGTTTCCTTAGCTGTATCAATAGATTCTGCTTCTTTCCATCTTCAGAATATATTGCTTCTAGAATATTCAATTCAGTACCGACAGCTAATTCAACTATCACCACGTCAGACTTTAACAAACTCTGACTGGCTTCAATGTAAACTCTGATGATCACCTGTTGCTTAAACACTGATGAACAAACGTCAGCAATTATATCTAACAATCTCCCCCAACTTGTCCATAATAAAAATGTACAAGTTAAATAGATAATTGATGATGTCAAAACATATAACAAATGCAGTGTTTAATATATCAGAGTTTAACTTTAACTTAGAATAGAAAACTTTAAAAACTTACAGTCAGACTTTATTTGATTTCTTGAATATCAGGAACAGTTCTGAGATAATCCATGAGAAGTCTTCTTTCAGCCCTTTCCAGCTCTTCAACCATAACTTTCTTCAACTCTCTTAACTCTGGATCAGATTCTCCAGTCTGATAAATTGCAGCTCTCAAAGAATAGATGGAATTTTTCCTCATCTCATTGCCTAGCCTAATAAAATATGATTTATCAGATTCTAGATTGAATTCTAAAACTTTAACTCCCAGATCAGTCCTTAGTCTTGCACTGTTTCTTTTCATTTCCACAATCTTTCCATAAGCATCTCTGTACTTAGGAATATATGCACTCGAGACTCCTCCTCCAAGCATTATCTTTGATTTCAGCATCCTTTCTCTGATAACTAAAGCAGCATCGTGAGTACTTCTATTTTTGACTTTTAACAAGTACAGAACATACTCCAATTCTTCATAAGATTTGAGATTGATGTCAGACTCTGCAACCTTGTAAACTCTTCCATCACCCATAAAATACAACAAAAACCCTTTCTTTAACACTTTATGAAATATCATCTGAACAGATTCTAGCATATCAAGATTCTCTTGAGTAAAAATACCAGATACTGCCAGTGATGATTGATCTCCAGGCCTGTTGTTTATTCTCTTCTCTCTGTGTGAACCTAATCCAGATTTATCATAAGATTCTTTACCCAATACAGTTCTGGTTTCTGAGAAGTTAACAGTTTCTGGCTTTAGAGTTTCAGGAAGTATAGGTCTTCTAAAAGTATCTTGGAGTTGAGGTGCTAGTTGAGTTTGCACAACATGAGCATTGTCAGAGGTTGTTACAACTTTAGTAGAAACATCAACTTGAGCAGCGTCAGAGGTTGATTTAATAAATTTTGATTCAACTTGAGCAATGTCAGAGGTTGAATAATTTTTCTTTGGTAACTGTCTTTCTTCTATCAGTTTACCCTTGCCCTTATCAGCGTTTGCTATTACAGGCCTCCTGGTGTATTGTATACTCTGTTGAGTATTTTCCTTGATAAAAATTCCAGTTTCTTTCTTTCTAGGAGCCTTGACAGCTTTCTTTTTATAAGTACCATCCTTCAATTTCTTCTCATGCTCTTCAGCAAGACTCAGCATTTCAGCTTCCATGTCTTCAACTGTAGCTTCATTACCATGTTCTTCTAGAAACATTTTTGTAGCAATTTCTTCATCAATAGATGGATTGGCTGAAATAATTAAACTCTTAAGTCTTGAACCACTGGCAGAGTTTGAGATTCCTTTACCAGAGTTTGTCAACCTATCAGAATTTAATCTTGATCTTCTTTGCCCTTGAGCATAAATTTGCTTCCTCTCATTTTCCTTGCTTCCACCATCAGTAGAATCATCCCTCCGTCTCAGAGTTTGAGTGTCTTTGCATTTGTCATTAGGTACACTCTCCCCCTTTTTGACATCATCAGAAAGTAGTACTGATGTCAGCAACTCTATAGCAGTAGAAATAGAATTCAATTGTGCAGACATTGCAGTCTGATTCTCCTCAACTTTCCCAATCCTCTTCTTAAGTTCATCAGAATCCTTGGCTTGCTGCTTGAACATGGCAGAATAATAAGACCTATCAGTCTTTAAGGTAAGATCCCTTAGACCAACTTCATTCCTAAGATTGGTAACCACTGTATGTGTTTCATCAAACCTATTGTTTAAGGCTTTGACTTGAACCACAGTGGCCTTTAGACTTGTAAGAACATCAGAGTTTGAAATTTTCTTCACAGAATCATTAAGAAAATCAGCAGCCCTCTGTGCAGAAAAGATACAATCTGCAGCAGCCCATCGATTGTAGTACATATCCTGAAAATGCTCAACAGTAGCTCGATTGACCTCTCTTTCCTCATCAGAGTTTAATCGAATATCAGAATGTGAATGAGCAGAACTATCTTCAACATTGTCATCCTCTGCTGTATTCTCTGCAGGAACATTCTCAGCCATTCTTTCTGGATTATCAGAGTGGGCATTAGTATCAAACTCTGCTTCTTTTTGAACAATCTCAACAACAGATTGTTACAAAGCTTCAAGAACAATAATATCCTCAGAGTTTAGCTTATCAGCAGCTTCTTGTACATTCTCTGCTACAGCTTCATTAAGAATTGGCTCTGGAGCAACTTCTATCCTCTGATCAACCTCCTCACCTTTGTCAGAATGTAAATTGTGAACTGAAAGATTCTCTGTGTGAGATGCAACAGAGTCTTCAATGACCAAGGTGGCTTGATCAGCTGCTACATCCTCAGTATCACAAATACTGATACTAGGATGTGCATCTGGAATATCTTCATCATCAAAGAAATCCATTTTCTCAAAAACTCTGCTGTCAGAATGATCAGCAGCTTCCTCAACTACATCATCAGCCTTTGATGTAGGAGCTTCTACATCAGCACTTACCATTTCAGGCAAAGGTGTTGCTTCAGCATTTACATTGGATGCACCAAAGAGATGTGCAGCCACCAGTCTTCTCTTCCTTTGATGAAGAGTTTCATCATCAGTTTCACTCTCCTCATCAACATCATCAGTCTTTGCCCTGTTGGCCCTTCTTTTCTTTAACTTTTTCTTCTGAGGCATATCATCAGTGTTTGATACCCCAGCTTTAGCATTTGATGGATTCACTCTAGCAGACTTAACAGCTCTTAACTTAGTCTTCTTTGACCTCTGTGATTGAGACACAGAAGGTCCAGCTTCAGCATTTGCAAGTTGTTGTTGTTGTGAATCTACTTGAAATTGTCGCACAAACTCAGGTAGCAACAAGACACCAACATCCCCTTTCTTGTTATCCTTATTAGTTAGATCAGAGAATATGGGTTTATGTAATTTAAAACAGGGAATCACATCATTCTCAGCTATCTCTACCTCAGAAACACATTCAGAGAATATCAATTGACAAAATCTTCCAAAATAGACTACACCTCTGTTTTCAGTCATTTTCTCACCTATATTATTTAAAACTAGCCTAGCAACATGAAAATTGCCTCCATAAAGAAGAGAATACCTGATTTGCAGACTATCAGTGGGAATTGCATCCCAGTTTGTGCACTTCTTTCCAAAAGCCCTGGTGATGCAATCGAAAAAGAAACTCCATTCCTTGCGCAAAAACGGCCTTTTCAGTTGACCAATCTTTGTCAATGGTCCAGAGTAGCCTATTTCTCTCATCATTTTAACCAACTCAGAATCGCCAACAGAGATTATGAAAGCATTGAAATCCTCAAGACCCAAAGCATCACGAACAGTTGTTGGAGTAACTGTAAATTCTTCTTCTTGAAATTCAAAGATTATGGACGGAGACCCAGACTCTCCTCCATTATCATAAGTACCTGTCTGCCAAAGAGTCCTGATTTGAGATGCAGACAGCTTCAACGGTGCGGTGAGAGCAGTACCAACATCAGAGTTTGACAAGAAATTTTGAATCAAATGAAACGCCTCCGGTGCGTTCTTATTTGCCAAAGGAGCAGCATAGTTATTCGGGACAAATTCTAACCCAGAAGCAGTAAACATTGTAGTAGCCATTAGAAAAGTTTTGAATAAAGCAAGAAATAAGACAGAGAAAAGTGTAGAATGTATGCAGTGAAAGTGTTTGAGACAGTGTTTGTTGGTAAAAACTTATGAAAAGATGAAGTGTGTAAAAGAATGAACCGTTTATGTGTAGTAAGTTTAAATAATAACTGTGAAAATTAAAACCCAATCGTTTTAATCATTACTACACACAGCAGGCGTCTTTGAAAAATGTGTGAGTGGGACAGATGTCAAACAGTCATACGCTGACAGCTGTATGTAACAACTTTCAATACACACGCGCAGTAAAAATAGCCAAAATTACCGCTTGTCACACTGTTCAAAACACTCAACCTCTCTCTTCTCTGTTTAATACAAAATGAACCGTTTGTAATCATACTCTTTCGAATTTCTAAACAAATGTCTAATCTCAAAATCATAAAATGTCTGAAACAAAGAAATCATTTTAACCATCAGAGATTAAAACAAAGTTACCTCGGCGTATTTCACACAATACATCAGTGTTTACTATTTGTCCTTCTTTGTCAATAAACTCTTTTCTCAAACTGTACAGGTGTGAATAATTGTGTGTGCAATAGCAGAGTTTACCGAAATCAATATTTAGATCATCTCAAAGTGCATAAAATCCACAAACGAAAACAGTAAAAACTGATTGCTCAAACTCTCATCTAACAGAAAATCTGATTTTTATATCTAAACTCTGTATTTTGATATCCTTTCATTTGGATATATCTTTTATTTTTCACCCCCTTTATATATATTTTTATTATTATTATTATTTTTTATTATTATTTTTTTTTATTTTTTTATTTTTTATTTTTCCAGTAATCAGTGGTTGGCACTAGTCACCAAAAATCAAAGATTTTAGCCCTTATTTCATACAATAAGTTCCTGGATCTTCCTAGGCTCAACATGATCTCAAAGGAATTTGTGCTCTTTTTGGCATCTTTTGATATGAGGGTGAAATATTTGCAATTAATAATCAGAGTTTAGACTTTTCATCAGTTAATATAATTCATTTATGAGAGAAAGTGCAAGCAGCTAATACAGACTCAGTGTATAGGATTAATAAACTAAGAGATGGTATAAATACAGAGACAGTATCATGTTGTGTTAATTTACTGCACATATTTTAGATCAGAATCTATACAACTCTTAAGGATTCATAATTACTTACTGAGAATTATGCTTCATACAAATTTCTTCATTGGTCCATATGTTTCAGACAAAATTACAATCAGAGTATAGCATTAGACTGTAACTATCAGAGTATGACCAACACTTTATGACTATCAGAGTTTACTTTCAGAGTTTATGACACTGGTACTCATAACAGTTAATACATGCAAGGAATCATGAGCATAAAAATCAAACATGTATAGTTTTTGAGTCTAACCCGTATCTCTAGTCAAAACCAGAGATCATTCCAAGTTCATTTACCAATCTTGTAAAGGTAGCTTCACTCAAAGGTTTGGTGAAGATATCTGCAAGTTGTTGGTCTGTAGACACAAAATGAAGCTCAATGTTCCCTTCTTCCACATGTTCCCTGATAAAATGATACCTTATGCTGATGTGCTTGGTCATGGAGTGCTGTACTGGATTACCTGTCATAGCAATGGCACTTTGGTTATCACAGAAAATAGGTATTTTAGAGTACCTTAACCCATAATCCAGCAACTGATTCTTCATCCATAAAATCTGTGCACAACAGCTACCAGCAGCTATATACTCTGCTTCTGCAGTGGATGTGGAAATTGACTTCTGTTTCTTGCTATACCAAGAAACCAATCTGTCACCTAAGAATTGACAGCTTCCACTTGTACTTTTTCTGTCTATCTTACAGCCTGCAAAATCTGCATCAGAGTAACCAATTAGCTTAAACTCTGATTCTCTAGGATACCACAAACCCAAGGTTGTGGTTCCTTTGAGATATTTGAAAATCCTTTTTACAGCTATTAGATGAGGCTCTCTGGGATTTGCTTGAAATCTTGCACAAAGACATGTGGCATACATGATATCAGGTCTACTTGCAGTGAGATACAGTAAAGACCCAATCATGCCTCTGTAGGTTGTCATATCCACTGTAGCACCTGTGTCTTTGTCTAGCTTTGTTGCAGTAGCCATGGGAGTTGGAGCAGATGAACTATCAAGCATACCAAATTTCTTTAGAAGATTTCTGGTATACTTTGCTTGATTGATAAAAATCCCATCATCTGTTTGCTTGACCTATAAGCCTAGAAAATAACTAAGCTCTCCCATCATGCTCATTTGGTACCTGGACTGCATAAGCTTTGCAAACTTCTTACAAAGTTTGTCATTAGTAGATCCAAAAATAATATCATCTACATAAATTTGAACTAAAAGCAAATCATCACCAGAATTAAAATAAAACAAAGTTTTATCAATTGTACCTCTTGTGAACCCACTTTCTAAAAGAAATTGAGCAAGAGTTTCATACCATGCTCTTGGTGCTTGCTTTAGTCCATATAATGCCTTGTCAAGCCTGTAGACATAATCTGGATGCTTGGGATCTACAAATCCTGGTGGTTGTTCAACAAACACTTCTTCTTCAAGCTTCACATTGAGAAAAGCACTTTTCACATCCATTTGAAAGACTTTAAACTTCTTGTGTGCAGCATAGGCCAGAAAAATTCTTATGGCCTCCAATCTTGCAACTGGAGCAAAGGTTTCATCATAGTCAATTCCTTCCTGTTGTGAATAACCTTTAGCCACAAGTCTAGCCTTGTTTCTTGTAATCACACCTTCACTGTCAGTCTTGTTTCTGAAAACCCACTTTGTACCTACAATTGATCTATTCTTTGGTCTAGGTACAAGTGTCCAGACTTCATTTCTTTCAAATTCATTTAACTCTTCTTGCATTGCTGTAATCCAATTAGCATCTTGAAGAGCTTCCTCCACTTTCTTTGGTTCTGTTTGAGACAAGAAAGCATGATACAGACACTCATTATTTGTTGCACTTCTAGTTCTTACACTAGCATCAGGATCTCCAATTATGAGATCAGGTGTGTGTGCCTGTGTCCACTTTCTTGCTGTTGGTAAGTGGTTTCTTGCATCATTATTGAATCCTCCCCCTTGATCCATGCTCTCCTGATTCATATGTTGACTTTTCTGCAGCATCTGAAGCTCCCCCTGAATTGGATGGCTCAGAGTTTGAACTGTCAGAGTTTGAATCAGTTTCCTCAACTGACTCACTTGTTGTGTCTTGTTGAGCTTCTTCACGCTCCCCCTCAACTGGTTCTTTATTTTGTTCAATTTGAGAATTTCCAGTTTCTCCAGTATTTACCAGTAGAGGTTCAGAGTATGCTTCGTCAGAGTTTGTCAGACCAGCTTCATCAGAGTTTACATCATCAGAGAATAAATCTTCATTTTCAAAACGTAGTTGATCATTTTCATTTTCATCTTCAAGTCCAATTATTTTCTTGTCATCAAATGACACATGTATGGATTCCATGATCACTTTAGTTCTCAGATTGTAGACTCTGAATGCTTTTGTTGACAATGGATATCCAACAAAGATTCCTTCATCAGCTTTTAACTCGAACTTGGTCAACTGATCAGGATGAGTCTTCAACACAAAGCATTTGCATCCAAATATATGAAAATATTTCAAATTTGGCTTCATATTTTTCACCATCTCATATGGTGTTTTCCCATGCTTGTTGATCAGTGTAGCATTTTGAGTAAAACAAGCAGTTTGAACAGCTTCTGCCCAGAAATAGGTTGGTAACTTTGCTTCATCTAACATTGTTCTGGCAGCTTCAATTAGAGTTCTGTTCTTTCTTTCGACTACACCATTTTGCTGTGGAGTTCCAGGTGCAGAAAATTCTTGTTTCACTCCTCTTTCCTTGCAGAAAGCTTCCATGATTGAGTTTCTGAATTCAGTTCCATTATCACTCCTTATAATTTTGACTTTGTACTGTGATCCTTTGTCCAGTAGATTTACATGATCCACCAGAGTTTGAGCAGTTTCATCCTTCTTTGATAAGAAATACACCCATGTATATCTAGTATATTCATCAACAATTACTAGAGCATATTTCTTTCTGCCCATAGACATCACATTCACTGGTCCAAAGAGATCAATATGTAGAAGATGATAAGGTTCCACTACTGAAGATTTAGATTTGCTCTTGAAAGATGACTTCCTTTGTTTGGCCTTTTGACAAGAATCACATAGGCCATCTAGACTAAGTATTGATTTTGGAAGTCCCCTTACAAGATCCTTTCTTATTAGCTCATTGATGTTGTTCAAATTGAGATGAGAGAGCTTCTTATGCCAATTCCAACTCTCTTCATTTGACATTCTTGCAGTCAGACACACTGTTTTTCCATCAGAGTTTGTTACCAAACTTGCTTCATAAATGTTGTTGCGCCTGTGTCCAACTAGAACAACTTTTCCAGTAGATTTACTGATAACTTCACAGTGTTCAGTATGAAAATCTACATGGTTTCCTCTGTCACAGATTTGACTCACAGATAGCAGATTATGCTTGAGTCCTGAGACTAGAGCTACATTCGTGATGATGACACTTCCAAGATTGATATTGCCATATCCCATAGTACGTCCTATGTTGCCATCTCCATAGGAAACCTTTGGGCCAGCCTTCTCCTCAAAATCTGATAGCAGGGCTTTATTTCCAGTCATGTGTCCTGAGCATCCACTGTCCAAGATAAGGGTGCTCTCTTTTATGCCCTGCAATCACAACCAATTACAAAGAGTTAGTTTTAAGGATCCAGACTTGCTTGGATCCTTTGCCTTTCTTAACATTGTTAGCTTTTACAGCGGAATCACTATCAACAGAGTTTAAACTAACATTGTCAGACTTTACACTTGCAGAGTTTGCTCTAACCCACTTCAGATTGGGTTTTAGCTCATAGTAGTTGTGATAAATAGCATGATAACTCTTACAAGTATAAATAGAATGCCAAGTGCTCCCACAGTGTGTGCATAAAGTCTGTGGTTTAACCCTTACATAATCATTATTTACTCCTGATGTAGAAGGTAAAGAATTAATATCTTTGTTCTTATTGCAAAATCTAGCAAGATGGTTAGTACTACCACAATTATAACATGTTTTCCTTGGAGCAGCAGCAGTAGGCAAATGATTATTTCTTTTATTTATGCCTATCTTTCCATTCCTATTCTTCTTGGACCCTTTTGGTTTCATCGCAGACTTTACCTCTTTGAGCTTATGATTGAACTGTTTTCCTGTCATCAAGCCAACATTAACCTGTTTTTTACAAGTTTTTACTGGCTTTCTAACAGCTTCTATTTCCATAAGATTTTCTGTTATAATATTTTCCTGTCTTTCACAGGTTTCATCTGATTCCATATCAGCTTCTCTTACTACAACAGATTTTAACTTAGTGGACTCTGGAACAAATTTCACAGGTTTAAGTTGTGGTTTAACCTTAACCTTGTCTTTAAACCTAAGTTCATCATTTTCACAATAGCCTAAACCTACAGAATCTGTCTGAAACACTTGATGAGTGCCTCTTCCAGAATTTGTCCAAGTCTTGATTATTTTTCTTTCTTTTTCTAGATCAGATTCTAGTTGCCTATATCTTTTGAGCAACTCCTGTTCAACATAAACAGCATCATCTCTCTCTTTTTGAATCTGCTTCATGTTTTCAAGTTCTCCTTCAAGAAACTTGTTTCTATCTTTAAGGCTAAGATTCTCAGATTTAATTCTCTCATTCTCTAAAGTCTGATCCCTATAACTAACATGTACGCTTTTCAGATATACTCTTAACTCAGATATATTATCAGTATCATAAGCATAAGTAGTTAGGGGTACCTTATTTTCAGATGATTCAGTCTCATCTTTGACAGTTGCCATAAGAGCATAGTTTACTCCATCATCAGAGTCTGAAGTATCTGCCCAGTCTTTGCCTTTAGAGATGAGTGCTTTCTCAGATTTTCCTTTCTTGCACTCTGGGGCATAGTGACCCATCTCCTTACACTTGTAGCACTGGATTTCAGATTTATCCTTCTTTCCAGACTTTCTAAAACTTTTCCTTTCAGAGTTTGAATCTTTCCTTGAGAATCTCTTTCCTTTCTTGAAGTTCTTGAATCCCATCTTCTTGAAGGTCTTCACCATCAATGCAGCCATTTGCATCATCTGTTCTTCATCATCCTCAGAGTCAGAAGCTTCATCAGAGTTTGAGTCATCATCAGAGTTTGATGACTCACTTTCAGATTTAATGACTAAAGCCTTTCCCTTGGCTTTCTTCCTTGATGATTCCTTCTTGATGGGCTTCTCCTCAACTTTGAGAGCAACAGATTTTGTCTTCTTGCTGGATCTCCTGTTTCTTTGTTCTATCTCAAGTTCATGAGTCTTTAACAATCCATAGATCTCATCAAGATCTGTGTCTGCAAGATCATAATTATCTCTGATTGTTGTCGCCTTTAAATCCCATCTTTCAGGTAGGGATAAGAGAAATTTGAGATTTGACTCTTCAAGCTCATATTCTTTATCAACCAGAGACAGATCATTCAATAGTTTGCAAAATCTGTCATAAGTCTCAGTCAAGGTTTCATTAGATCTTGAATCAAAGTGCTCATACTCCTGTGTGAGTATTGTTTTCCTATTTTTCTTTATAGCAGTGGTTCCTTGACACCTGACTTCCAAAGCATCCCAGATTTCTTTTGCAGTTTTGCAACCAATTACTCTGTTAGACATAACATTATCTAAAGCACTGTGGAGAAGATGTCTAACCTTTGCATCTTTTGCAATTGATGAGATGTCCTCAGGAGTCATATCTTTCTTTTCCTTTGGAACAGTCTTTTGTTCTTGACCATCAACAACAGGAGACAATTTAGTCGGCATATGAGGACCATCATTGATTCTGTCAAGATATTCTGGATCTGTAGCCTCCAGAAACATGGTCATCTTTACCTTCCAAATTGGATACTCCACTGGCCTGAGAATTGGAACCCTGATTGTTTCATAACGACTCACAGAATTAGGTTTAACCTGTTCAACCTTGGGAGGAGCTTGATTTTCTTCAGACATGATTATTACTGTGTTTGAATCGAAAAACTGTATATATTAAACAGCCTTGGCTCTGATACCAATTGTTAGGCCGAATACACAATATATAATCAAGTATGTATGAGAATAACAATCAAGAACACAAGTTTGTAAATCAACAAACTGAATTATATTAAATAATTCTCTCTTAGTGATGTTAATGAATCACAAAGAGCTACTAGGTTACAAGAATAATGTTTTCTATAATCGCATCCCTTCTAGGGATATCCTATCTGTGTTTATATAATACACAGCTACATACAATCCATCTCTAATTGATATTCCTATAAGTTAGCTATACAATTCATATCAATCAAGGATTGCTTCTTATCTTCTATTCCGTTTCCTTAGCTGTATCAATAGATTCTGCTTCTTTCCATCTTCAGAATATATTGCTTCTAGAATATTCAATTCAGTACCGACAGCTAATTCAACTATCACCACGTCAGACTTTAACAAACTCTGACTGGCTTCAATGTAAACTCTGATGATCACCTATTGCTTAAACACTGATGAACAAACGTCAGCAATTATATCTAACATATATATATATTATGTTCAGTGTAGACCACATGTTAGACTTCCTAGACCATATATGTACTAAATACCTTATATTGCACTATTAAGTTTTGTTTTTTTATATATTTTATGCATTATATCTCTGACAATGAATTTGTTTTGTAAAGCAAAATTCATTGTACTGCAATTTTTAAATTTATTTTACTGCAATTTCAGTGTTAGTATATAAGTCTAAAATACATTATACTACAATTTTGGTCTAACATGTCTAAGTTTTAAATGATCTACACTTAACATTTACGTTTCAGGATGTATTAATAATGGGAAGATATACTATAATCGGTATTTTTAGGTGTGTTTATAAAAAGGTAATATGGTTAATTAAGTAATGTGTTTTAATAAGAAAGTGTTGTATTTCTTTTATTTTGCGTCCAAATTAAAAAGAATTAAATAAAAGATAAATATAAAAAGAATTAAGCAAAAGATAACTAAGTAATGATAATTAAGTAAATACACGAAATATCAAAAAAAAAAAAAGTACTTGGCCAAATTTTAATGTTTCATTTTAATATTGTAGTATAGTATAGATGAGAACTTTATTGTAATTCAAATTTTAAAAATTCGTACTATCTAGTTTGAGAAAATCAGATTTGAATCAGCTGCCAAACTTCAAACGGTTCATATATTTCTTGATAAAAATTCAATTTAAAATTTGTAATATCCAAAAATACAATATAAATGGGTTCGCATTTTGGACAAAATCGAAATGGGAAGTTTTCGGTTTTAAAAATTGAAAACTGTAAATGAATTATTGGTTCAATTTTAAAAATCTTGATTTGATTCAGTTCAATTTTTGTTGTAAAGGCGAATTTAGAAAAACTGAATTTCACAAAATTTCCAATTTTATAATATGTTTATGAAACACCTTGAACATGCATCATTATCAATACATTTCAAAATATTAATATTTAAATAAAAACTCGATCTTCCTCGCTCACGAGTCTAAATATATAACTTATATATTTCAATATTTTTTGAGTTTAACCTAAATCAGAAAGTAGCATATATTTTAAAAAATTGAATTGTTTTTTTTTATTTTGCGGAATAGAGGGTAAAAAGTAATAAGCAAAATAAATAAAAACCATAGACTTTTATCATAAAACACACACAAATCTTTATAAAGCTTTATAATATGTTATCCTTGCAGATATATTATCTTAAATTTATTAAATATAATGAATATTATAAAGAGAAGAATGAAACTGATATACATCTCAGGTAACTTTCATGATATATGACTAAAACTACTATGTTTTTTATACATACAATCTTTTGATATGCATGATCTTTTTAGATATTATTTTAATATGCACAGTCTTTTATGATATAAATTGATTTTGTTCAATATCACATGAAAGTTGTTTGAGATATAACTCAGGTTTCCTATTCTCCATTATAAATATAATAATAATATAATAAATATAAATATGAAGTTAATAAATTTCCGTTAGTATCTTGTACATTATTATAAGTATTTATTATATCATAATCTATAACTTAATATTATACTATTATATATATATATATATATATATATATATATATATATATTATATTATATTGTAATCTATCATAAATGATAATATATAATATCATGAAGTTAATTATAATTAATAGATCATAAATTTTGATTATACTGGATTCTAAAATAATTAATATAATGTTTTAAAATATATATAGGGCCTAGATGTGTTTAAATTACATAATTTGATGTGTGTTAATTAGAATAGATTTGTAAAATAGGCCATGGGGATGTGTTTAAATTAAACAATTGGATCATTTTAATTAGAATATATTTGTAAAAAGTTAGGCCCGTTTAATATGTTTCAAATAAGCTTCTAAAGATATGATTATATTTATTTTGGGCCCAAACTAAATTTAATTAAGTAAAAATTCTTAATAAAATGTAATTAAATAAAAAATGAAACAATTAAGTAAGAGAAATTAAGTAAAAAAACCAGTACTATCAAAATATAATACCGACCAACTGACCAAACTTTTCATGTTCGTAAAGTTACTGGCTTAAAACACAACACGTGTGATGCATGATTAATATTATTATTTAGATTTGTTAAAAAGATACGTAAGGTTAGAGATAATATTTTCATTATACGTAGGGTTAGAGATAATATTTTCATTAGCATATGTAATTATAATAAATAGTCTTTTTAAAAATTAAAATTAATAGTTGGAATCGTTCAAATATATTTTAAAATAAATAGGTTTGTCAAGTAATTCAAGTAAATTAGTTTTAAAATAAACAGGTCGCTTGAATAGATAGGTTTTAGAGATACATTAAAATATATAGGTCCGTAAAACCGAACCAATTAAATTGAATTTGAAATAAAGAGAACGTAGATCCGCCCAAATAAATAGGTTTTGAGATGTACTAAAATATATTTCAAAATAAATAGGCTCGTAAACTAGTCCAATTATATTGAATAGGTTCTAGAGATGTGTTTTAATTAGCATGGTTAATTTTATTTTTTATAAATATATTAACTATTGAATGAACAGATTAAAGAACGACCAACCAAATTACCAAGGAAACTTTCTTTTGCACGTGTTACTTTTAAATATTTTATTATTTTAATTTTAATTTATTTTTTCTTGATTTTAGTTTTGTTAATCATATATAGGATATAATGGATTGTGTATATTAAACAAAAAAAAGTATAATGCTATATTTGGCGAAATTTTTTCTTTATTAATATTTTTAAAACTTATATGATAAATAACAATTTTAATATGTTGTCCTATCTGCTTGTAATTTTAAATGACTA
Source organism: Heracleum sosnowskyi (assembly GCA_030848705.1). NCBI lineage: Eukaryota > Viridiplantae > Streptophyta > Magnoliopsida > Apiales > Apiaceae > Heracleum > Heracleum sosnowskyi. Next base: position 108,355,297 of record CM061239.1, read on the forward strand.
ATTTATGCATTCATTTGCTATATTTAATTGTTAAAGAAAATTAGAAGCGAATACATATTTGACATGGCATGATTTAATAATTTATATAACTGTTCGTGCATAATTTTCAGCGTTTAGTGTCGCATTTGAGTTAAGTGACAATTATCTATATATTTATTTTTGTGATAATTTTTTAAAAAAAACAAGAGGTTTTAGTTAGAAAGTATTAAAAAAAATTATGTTTTGGCTAAAAAAAGGCAATCGGTTAGTTATTAGTAATTATAATATTATTATTTTATGTTATTAAATGGAATTGCTAGTGATATTTTTGGAAACATATTTTTGCAACAGTCATGAGAACAACCTCAAGAAACAAAAGAAATACATGCACATAACGTGTTTGATTAAATGTCAAGCAGAAAAAAATGAACTATCTAAAGTAATTTCAGGTCAATTAACAACTGATTCGGTACAAAATGAAAAAAATACTTCAACAATGATTAGAATTGCAACAAGTTTTCAGATGTTTATGATAAATCAAGAATCAACCAATCGTAAACAAGAGGATGAATGAAAAAGTAGTAAACAAAGACATGATCACATACAAAACATGTATATACATTTTAGTAGTTCATGTTAAAACAATAGAAATTGATCAATGTGGAAATGAAAAACTAGTCTCTAAAAGAGAAGTAAAGAAGATGACACAGTGAAATAGCAGAAACTGCCATTAATAAAGTGTGTGGAAGCTATAAAGATCGTAGATGTTCTGATACCATGTTAATATTGTTGTTAACGGAGGAATTTGGTGATAACAAATTTCGGGGATTGTTGGAATAACGAATTATGAAAATAGGGGGATTTGAGATTTTTGGATGTTTGGGGCTGGACTTGAAAGGTGTCTCGACTTGTTAGATGTGTCGGATCCTTTTCCAAGATGCATGTGTACCATGTTTATATATAGGGATCAAGCCAACGCAGTTCTGTGATAAGATAGTGTTTTTAATCCCTGTGATTGTTAAGGGATATCTTGAGATAAGTTGATTTTATCTTTTTAGAGTTATATTAGCGTTGTGATTCTTTCCTGATTTGAAAGAATCGTTTGGAGATATTTTCCGTTATTGATTGATTGATATTGATTCTTTCCTCGTTTCAGAGAGAGGATATTACTTAGTGGTTAAGCAATTAATTATTATTAGATTCATATTGGGAAATTAGGAGATAATTGAGGCAACCGAAAATATGGCGTAACAACTACCCCCAGTTCTTCAGTGCATCTTTATGGACTGGAGAACTAAGCGTGATTTGATCTTCCGAATTTCCTGAGTCAATGAAACAACTAGGAGTAGAAGATTAGTGAATAATATGAAGCACATAGGTAATTACCCGTAATATATCTGTAGATGTGAGGGAGACAACATGATGTGCCCGTAATATGTCTGTAGATGCAAGGGAGACAACATGATGTGCCCGTAATATGTCTGTAGATGTGAGAGAGACAACATGCGAGGTGTGAGAAGAACATATGTACGAGTAGCTTTGTAAGTGTACGAGAATGAGTGGCTTTGTGTAGATATTGTTGCGCTTCCCCTTGTAAAGTTAGGTTTGTGAATCCACTATTCAAGAGATAGAAGTAGCAGAATGTAGTAGCAGCAGTAGTGATGTCCTTGTATGTTAAAATAAGGAGAGAATGTAATGTGTTGAGATCGTAGTCCAATTATTATCCTGGGGGATCTTCCTAAGCATGTTAAACAGGAGTCCGGCTTATGCATTCCAAGGAAAGTATGCTTCCTACAAGGAAGTCATATTCCTATGCATCTTCTCCCTTACAAGAAGAACTCCAGCTTATGCATTCCAAGGAAGGTATGTCTCCTAGCAAAGAGGTCATATTCCTATGCACCTTCTCCCTAACAGGGAGGACTCCAGCTAATGCATTTCGAGGAAGGTATGCCTCCTAACAGGAAGTCATATTCATATGCATCTTCTCCCTAACAGGGAGGACTCCAGCTAATGCATTCCGAGGAAGGTATTCCTCCTAACAGGAAGTCATATTCCTATGCATCTTCTTGGTGAGCTTCCCGGAAATACGGATAAGCACCCCGGAAGTACGGGTTTACCAAGGCATCCAAGCTTATGCATTCCGAGGAAGGTATGCCTCCTAACATGAAGTAATATTCCTATGCATCTTCTTCCTAACATGGAGGACTCCAGCTAATGCATTCCGAGGAAGGTATGCCTCCTAACAGGAAGTCATATTCCTATGCATCTTCTCCCTAATAGGGAGGACTCCAGCTAATGCATTCCGAGGAAGGTATGCATCCTAACAAGAAGTCATATTCCTATGCATCTTCTCCCTAATAGGGAGGACTCCAGCTAATGCATTCTGAGGAAGGTATGCCTCATAACAGGAAGTCATATTCCTATGCATCTTCTTGGTGAGCTTTCCGGAAGTACGGATAAGCACCCCGGAAGTACGGGTTTACCAAGGCATCCAAACTTATGCATTCCGAGGAAGGTATGCCTCCTAACATGAAATCATATTCCTATGCATCTTTTTGGTGAGCTTTCCGGAAGTACGGATAAGCACCCCGGAAGTACGGGTTTACCAAGGTACTCCAAGCAACACCTTCCATACAGAAGGGTCTTCAAATTAATTCCAAGCAACACCTTTATCAAATAAAGGCCTTAAAAAATAATTTCCAAGCAACACCTTAAAGAAGGGTCTTCAAAAAATAATTTCCAAGCAACACCTTAAAGAAGGGTCTTCAAAAATAATTCAAGCAATACCCTCCGCAAATAAGGGTCTTCAAAAATAATTCAAGCAATACCCTACGCAAATAAGGGTCTTCAAAAATATCACACAGAGACAACCATAGAATCTAAGAGTGTCCAATGTTTACAAGTAAATGTATGATGGACATGATGCACATGATGATATGAATGAATGCATGATGCGAATGATGCACATGATGATTAATGAATGCATGATGCGAATGATACAGGGTCTTCAAAACAAGATTACCCCGAAGGGTCTTCAAAAGACGATCACCACGTAGGGCCTTCAAACAAAATCACCCTGAAAGACCTTCAGAAGATGATTAACCTGTAGGGTTTTCAAAAATATTATCATCTTCAAAAGAGGGTTTTCTAAAATATTATCCTCCTCGAAAGAGGGTCTTCAAAAATATTATCCTACTTGGAAGAGGGTCTTCAAAAATATTATCCTACTCGAAATAGGGTCTTCAAAAATATTATTTTACTCAAAATAGGGTCTTCAAAAATATTATCCTCCTTGAAAAAGAGAGCTTTCGAAAACATTACCCTTCTCAGATAAGGACCTTCCACACTTATTTTTGTCTATGCACGAGCTAGTGAAGTAATCAAATCATGTGCTACAAATATTGCATCACAATTCTTTAACATCTCCATGATTCAGATTCTGCCCAGATCTGTTTTTTACCTTTTTAGGCCTGTAAACGATATTTTCTTGGAAAACATAAAACATGAAAGTTGTAGGAAACAAAAAGATATTTCCGATGATATGTGGCTCATCAGAAACGGACTTATAACGAATCGAGAATCAAATAAAACGTATGTTGATTAACTTCTCAATACTGAAAAACGGGATCTGATTATGTTTTGTGATTTAGAGAATAGATTGAAACATAATCTCAGAAAACACCAAGAACGAAAGTTGTAGAAAATCGCAAAAGCTTTTCGGATCATAAAAAATCATCAAAATCTGACATGTATTAAATTTACTACGAATTTTATAAGATAACTTATTTGTACGGATAAAATCATAAGAAAATTTATCTTAATTTTGAATAGAATCATGAACCACCGCCTCCACCGTTCAGCTCCTCCGTTAAATCCGCTCCAGATCCATAATAACCCCCTTGCGTATGATGTAATGATTTGATTGTCCTCCACAATCAAAAAATAATCCCCTCCTTTTAGCACAAATTATTAACGGAGGAATTTGGTGATAACAAATTTCGGGGATTGCTGGAATAACGAATTGTGAAAATAGGGGGATTTGGGATTTTTGGATGTTTGGGGTTGGACTTGAAAGGTGTCTCGACTTGTTAGATGTGTCGGATCCTTTTCCAAGATGCCCGCGTACCCTGTTTATATATAGGGATCAAGCCAACGCAGTTCTGTGATAAGATAGTGTTTTTAATCCCTATGATTGTTAAGGGATATCTTGAGAAAAGTTGATTTTATCTTTTTAGAGTTATATTAGCGTTGTGATTCTTTCCTGATTTGAAAGAATCGTTTGGAGATATATTCCGTTATTGATTGATTGATATTGATTATTTCCTCGTTTCAGAGAGAGGATATTACTTAGTGGTTAAGCAATTAATTATTATTAGATTCATATTGAAAAATTATGAGATAATTGAGGCAACCGAAAATATGGCGTAACAATTGTGATTTTGAAGAAGATAGGCAGAGATAGAAAATAAAATTGTATATTGATTGAATAGTTTGTTACAAGTTCCAAAATATGTACAACATTATATATATATATATATATATATATATATATATATATATATATATATATATACATGAATGGCGGTAAAGTTTGTTGTGAACTCTAACTAACTAATCCACTAACTATGTTGACTTTACAAAATATATAAAGAAAATAATATTCAATAGAGTTACACTAAGTAACAGTTCCCACACTACCCGTCAAGTTGGAGGATGGATGAGTCATGCCCAATTTACCAAGAATCATTTGTAAATCAGTTAATGGCTTAGTGAAAACATCAACCACCGAAGAGTTGTATGAGTGTAGTTCGAGATAATAAGGCCAAAATTCAACATTTTTACCTCTAATTGGAAAAAATGGAAGCTAAATTTTTACCTCTCAATTTATGCAAAAACGTAAAGAGTGTTTTTTCATTTTCTCATAAGCCTTAAAACTTTTTCTTTTGTGAAAGAACTGTATATTATTCGTTAGAAGTACACTTTTTAGGATTTTATTGTAAAAATACGATATATCTTTTATATATTACTAAAAAATCCTATTTGCAACTCAATATATAAAAAGAATCATTGGATCACCCATAAAACTACATAGAAAAGGAAAAATACTTTTCTAAATATTTGGCCATAAAAAATTATATTATTATTAAAAAAATGTTACATATTTAATAATGAACCAATTAGCAAGACTTCAAATGAACTTGACACTGGTGCTAATCTTTACTACGGCTTAGATGACTAAGTTTCTATATGTATTTCTTTCATGTCATGTGTTTATCTGTACTTGTTTTAATTTTCTGCTTCTATGTACTTGTTTATGTTCCGGTTCAATGTACTTTGTTTGTCTTAATAAAAATTGTTATTCATTTATATATGTACATAGCATAAATATGGGAGATATATGCATTGCTGACTGCGCCACCACTCACACAATTTTACAAAATCAGAAATATTTCTCACAGTTGACTAAAACCAATTCACATGTCTGGACGATTTCGGGTACATCAAATATAATATAGGGTATTGGGAAAGCCAGTTTTATCCTTCCAAATGAGACACAGATTCACGTACATAATGCTCTATATTCTAGTAAATCCACTAGGAATCTTCTGAGTTTTAAAGACATTCGTCTTAATGGTTTTCACGTAAAAACTACTAGTGAAAATGAAAAAGAATATCTCCTTATCACTTCAAATACATCAGGCCCTAATAAGATCCTAGAAAAATTACAATCAATATCTTCAGGATTATATGCTACCCAAATTAGAGTCATTAAGTCTCACAGTATCACCATTCCCAAAATCATGGACCCGAAATCACTCACACTTTGGCATGAAAGACTTGGTCACCTAGGAGTATCAATGATGCGTCGTATAATAGAGAATTCTACAGGACATCCCCTTAAGAGTCAAAAAGTTATACCACGCGATGAACTTCCTTGCTCAGCGTGTTCTTTAGGAAAACTAATTGTCCGACCATCTCCAGTTAAACTTCAAACAGAGTCTCCCAATTTCTTAGAAAGAATTCAGGGTGACATTTGTGGTCCTATCCATCCACCATCTGGTCCATTTAGATATTTCATGGTTCTAATCGATGCTTCAACTAGATGGTCTCATGTATGTCTACTCTCTACACGAAATACAGCCTTTGCCAAGCTACTTGCTCAAATAATCAAATTGCGAGCCCAATTTCCTGACCATCCCATTAAATCAATTCGACTAGATAATGCTGCTGAATTTACATCTGCAACTTTCAATGATTATTGTATGTCAGTAGGGATCTCAGTCGAACACCCTGTAGCTCACGTACACACACAAAATGGTTTAGCAGAGTCCTTAATTAAAAGACTTCAACTAATTGCACATCCCTTACTTCTAAGGGCAAAATTACCTACATTTGTTTGGGGTCACGCAATTCTTCATGCTGCAAATATAATTAGGATAAGGCCATCTGCTTACCATAAATAATCCCCTCAACAATTAGTTCTTGGTCAAATTCCTGATATCTCACACTTTAAGATTTTTGGTAGTGCTGTATATGTTCCTATTGCACCTCCACAGAGATCTAAAATGGGACCGCAAAGAAGAATAGGCATATATGTTGGTTTTGACTCACCATCTATCGTTAGATATCTTGAACCATTAACTGGTGATGTTTTTACTGCTCGATATGCTGATTGTCATTTTGATGAGTCTGTGTTCCCTCCATTAGGGGAAGATAATGTTTTGCATAAATTAAATATTGAACTATCATGGAATACATCAGGATTAAATGTTATTGATCCACGTACTAAACAATGTGAATCTGAGCTTCTAAGAATTATTCATATGCAAAATATTGCTAATCAAATGCCAGATGCTTTTAATGATTCTAGATCTATTATAAAATCGCATATACCTACTGTTAACGCTTCGGCAAGGGTTGAAATCCATGTTCATAAATTAATTTCTGAAGAATTGGTTGGTAATTCAAAACCACGTCAGAAGCGTGGAAGACCTGTTGGTGCAAAAGATGTTGTACCACGAAAACGGAAATTGATTGGACCTGCTCCTGGAGTGACAATTGTTCCAGAAAATACCCCACAAGTGGTATTACCTCCTGAAGAGGCTCGAGCCCCTGAAGTGACTATATCAAATACCCCAGAAGCGGTATCACCTCTGGAAGAGGTTCTAGGCCCTGAAGTGGTCGTGACAAAACCACCAGAAGTGGTATTACCTCTAGAAGAGGATATTGCCCCTGAAGTGGCACATGCTTCCATAGAAGCAAAGGTACCTGATAATTATGAGATCTCAATGAGTTATGTACATAACGGAAAATTATTGGATCGTGGGAGTACTGATATTGATGATGTATATGCTTTTTCTGTGGCATGTGATGTTATTATGAACTTCGATCCTAAACCACAAAGTGTGGAAGAATGTCGACAAAGAGATGATTGGCCAAAATGGAAAATTACAATCCAGGAAGAATTGCAATCCTTGCGCAAGAGAAATGTATTTGGACCTGCAGTCCGAACACCAACTGGTGTAATCCCCATCGGGAATAGATGGGTATTTGTACGAAAATGAAATGAGAGAAATGAAATTGTGAGATATAAGGCCCGACTGGTAGCCCGGGGATTTTCTCAAAGGCCTGGTTTTGATTACCAGGAAACTTACTCTCCTGTGATGGATGGAGTTACTTTTCGTTTTCTAATGGGTATGGCTTGTATGGAAAGTTTGGAAACCCGTCTTATGGATGTTGTGACAGCCTACCTTTATGGATCACTTGATAGTGATATTTATATGAAAATCCCTGAAGGATTAAAGTTAGAGGAAACTAAGCCTCGACATTTATACTCAGTTAAATTACAACGATCATTATATGGTTTGAAACAATCTGGTCGTATGTGGTACAACAGGCTTAGTGAGTATTTATTGAATGATGGATATATAAATGATCAAGTGTGTCCATGTTTGTTTATTAAAAGGTCGCAAACTGGTTTTGTTATTATTGTTGTATATGTGGATGATTTGAATATTGTAGGTACTTCTGAAGATATTGCTAATGCTGCTAATTATTTGAAAAATGAGTTTGAAATGAAAGATCTTGTAAAGACACGATTTTGTTTAGGTATACAGGTGGAGCACTTATCTACGGGAATATTTATTCATCAGTCAACCTACACGGAAAAGGTTCTTGATCGGTTCTACATGGACAAAGCTCATCCACTAACTACGCCAATGGTTGTTCGGTCACTCGAAGTTGAAAAAGATCATTTTCGTCCTAGAAAAGAAGATGAAGAGGCACTTGGACCTGAAGTTCCATATCTTAGTGCAATTGGAGCTCTTATGTATCTCGCAAATAATACACGACCCGATATTGCGTTTGCTGTAAACTTGTTGGCAAGATTCAGTTCTAACCCTACTAAAAGGCATTGGGATGGAATCAAACATATATTCAGATATCTTCGGGGGACGATTGATCTTGGGATATTCTTTCCGAACAATTCAAAATCGCAGCTGATTGGATATGCGGATGCAGGGTATATGTCAGATCCTCATTTTGGATGATCTCAAACAGGTTATTTATTCACATATTGTGGTACTGCTATCTCTTGGAAATCTATAAAACAGACCATGGCAGCAACTTCATCTAATCACGCAAAATTACTTGCAATCCATGAAGCAAGCAGGGAATGTATTTGGTTACGATCAGTCATTCAACATATTCGAGAATCATGTAGTTTATCAAGTATCTCAGACAGTCCTACGGTAATGTTTGAAGACAACTCAGCATGTATTAAGCAACTAAAGGAAGGATATATCAAAGGGGATCGAACCAAACATATCTTGCAAAAATTCTTCTACACTCATGAACTACAAGAAAATGGTGATATTGATGTACAACAAGTTCGCTCATGTGATAATCTGGCAGATTTACTTACAAAGTCATTACCTACATCAACTTTTGAGGAGCTGCGAAATAATATTGGCATGCGAAGATTGAGGAATTTGTGACAACAAGATGTCAAATTGTGAGACATTTTATTCAGGGGGAGACTGTACTCTTTTTCCTTCGTTAAGGTTTTTATCCCACTGGGTTTTTCCTTGCAAGGTTTTAACGAGACAGTCAATCTTTGTAATAATTCGCATTGACAATCAAGGGGGAGTGTTGTAATGTTGATTGTCAATGAGTACATACAGAAGCACACATATCTATACACGGTCATCAAGAACTAGAAGTTATTGCATTACCGATACACGGAAGAAGCTGAAGAAGCCCACAATCATAATTAATGTGGAGTTCGATTTTACACTTTAACTGGTTGTAAATATTGGCCTATAAATAGGACCCCTGGGATTTACCGGAGATGTACATCTTGATACAGAAATATAACATACATGCATGCATGACCGAGGAGTACAAAAATTCAGTTCATTTCTTTGTCTCGTTATTTACTTTATATTATTATAAAATACTAGCATAAAAACCCGTGCAAGGCACGGGCCGCTAGCTTAAATTATGATTTTAAACTAAACTACACATTATCAATGTCATTTGACATATATGATTGTATGTTTTTTATGTTCATAGAGTTTTTATTGTTAATGTTATGATTATGTTGTACTTGCTTAAATATGTTGAAGTTTATAATTTTAAAACTAATACGAGTAGTTTTGATAAATACGTTTGTTTTTAATTTTTGTCGTGGATCATAGAATAGAATTAGAGTGTTCTATGAATGTTTTCTAATTAAGACGACATTTTTAAAATTATAATCCTAAAATTTTTCAAGTTCTTCAAAAATGATGCATTCATTTAGTTCATCTCCGACAATATTCATGGTAGAAACTAAATAGCCTTCAAGATGTTGTAATATGAGATTGTTGGTTTTAGTACTGATTTTACTCAAAAGCCTTCATAAATCTTCTAATACTCTACTTAGACCTTGTGTTTTCAGTTCTTAAAACTTTCTTTGTAACTCTTTTATGTCTTTTCTTCTGACCTCTTAATTTTAAGCATTTTTTACCTTTATTTCTCTTCCCCTGTCTATCAAACTTTCAAAACACAGGACAATGTAACTAATTGACTTAATGGAACTACCTTGTGCCAAATCATTCTATTATTAAGTACGTTTGGTACCATTTTGATGTGTTTCAATTCTTCCAAACAAACAGACTATTTTTAACTCTGAACTTGAGAATTGATCAATTATGGCTAGATAAATATTTTTTGCTTATATCATCGTAAGTTAAAATTGCTCATATGCCTTTTGAGTTCTGTCCGTGTTTTGACAATGAATCCATCCTTTATTTTTTTCAAAATACAACTTCATCCAGGAAAATATCTTTACTAATTAAAACACCGGTCATTTTTCTAGCAATTAACATAAATTTCTATTCTTTGCAGTTAATTTTTTTTTCTAGGTATGGTTGCACATTTTTTTTCGTATGTTATAATGTACTTACTTTTATTTATATAGATAATTTGATTGATCGGGGACTATAATTTTAAATAACCCGGGCTGTATAATGTGATTTGATCTAATTTTTTAAATTTGTTATAGACTATATATTTTAATCTGTTTATTGTTTACACAAATTATTATCAAAATTTTAGAATATATAATTCATTTAATTGTTTTGTTGTACTATCTATTTATTTTTATTATCTCATCTTTTACAATATTTTAACTCAAAACAAATAGTTTTTCATCTGTTTTATTTATGTTTTTTTAGTTATTTTATATATATATATACTATTATATTAAAGACGAAACATTGAAAGTTTTGTAGTCTGGTTCTCAAAGTTTTTGTAGTCTGGTCACTCTATTCATAGCCGTTAGATATTTCTGATCAAATCGATGAGAACCGTTAGATAAAATATTAAAATTATTATATAGAATATCTTTTCTATTTTTCCGAACTAAAACATCTCATTTTCCAAAAATATCGCAGACAGTTTCCTTTAATAAAATAACATAATAAGGTTATAATTGCTAATAACTAACTCATTACCATTTTTAGCCAAAGTGTATATTCTTTTTTATATTTTCTAACTAAAATTTCTACTTTTCTATTTTTTCTAAATAAAACCTCTCATTTTCCAAAAATATCACGAACAGTTCTATTTAATAAAACAAAATAATAATATTATCATTATTAATGACCAACCGATTAGCTTTTTTTTCAAAACGTATATTTTTTTTAATATTTTTTAACCAATATTTCTCCTAACTAAAACCTCAAAAATATCACGGATTATTTCATTTAGTAGCATAAAATACTAATATTATAAATATATCTATCTATCTATACTATATTATTAACACGAAACATTGAAAGTTTTGGTACCTATTTTTTGTTACGGTCCTAATTTAATTATTTATTTAATTATAATAAAATTTATTGTAATCAGTTACCCTTTCAGTTAAAATACATTACCATTTTTTTCTAAAAAAATCACGGGCAATTTTCTTTTCAGCTAAAACATGTTACTTTTTCTACTTCCCTTACTAAAATCCCTCATTTCCCAAATATATCACGAGAAAACCTTTACTTATTTATTTTAAAACCTATTTAAATACTTTTAATTGACAATTACATTTCCCCTCTTTTTCTAAAAAAATCATTTGCAATTACCTTTTTAAGCTAAAACATGTTATATTTTCTAAAATAATTGGCAAACCCTTACTTATTTACTTTAAAATCTATTTTAATAATTTTAATTATCAATTACCTTTTTCAACTAAAACATGTCACCTTTTCTATATTTCTTCCTAAAATCCCTCTTTTTTCAAAAATATCACGGAAAAATCGTTATTTTTATATTTTAAAATTCAACGAAAACATGTTACTTTTTATTTTTCTTACTAAAACCCCTCTTTTTCCTATATATCACGGGCAAACCGTTACTTATTTATTTTAAAATTTATTTTAATATTTTTAATTATTTAAAAATATTTAAGACGTCTACTTATTTTTTTTAATAAATGCAATTAATAAAATATAAAATCAATCAATACTATTATATAATAGACGAAACATTAAAAGTTTGGTTGGTCGGTATGGTACGCTGTGATTTTACTTAATTGCCCTTAACTGTATTTCGTGTTTTTACTTAATTAACCTTACTTATTTATAGAAATATATTATTAAATAATAATATTACCTATTTATAACCAATTACATTTTTCCCCTAAAATACATTATTTTTTCTAACAAATTCCCATACCTTTTCAAACAGTTTTTCTATTTTTCCTTACTAAACCCCCTCATTTTCCAAAAATATCACGGACAAACCTTTAGTTATTTATTTTTAAACCTATAATATTAAAATTATTTTTTAAAAGTTTAATTATTCTAACATGTCTCCTTATTTTTCTTAACAAATACAATAACTAAGAATATTAAAATATAAATAATCAAATACCTATTTAAAACCAATTAGTCTAAAACACATTATAAATTTTTTTTTTAACAAACTCCCTTTTTTCTATATATATCACGGGAAATTGTCTTTTTCAATTTACTTTTTCTATTTTTCTCACTAAAATTCATTTTTTTCCAAAAATATCCGAGGAAACCCTTTACTTAATTATTTTAAAACGAATTTAAATACTTTTAATTATTAAATTTTTCCAAAAATATCACGGACATTTACATTTTTAAACTAAATATATGTTATATTTTTTATTTTTTATTTATTTTAAAATCCGCTTTAATGTTTTTAATTAATTAAAAGTATTTAGCTATTTTAACATGCCTACTTATTATTTTAACAAATACAATTAATAAAATATTAAAAATATAATAATAAAATAACAATTAACAATTCGTGCATCGCACGGGTTAGAAATATATTATTAAATAATAATATTAACTATTTATAACCAATTACATTTTTTCCCTAAAATACATTATTTTTTCTAACAAATTCCCCTACTTTTTCAAACATGGCAATTACTTTTTTTAACTAAAACATGTTAGTTTTTCTATTTTTTCTTACTAAAACCCCTCATTTTCCAAAAATATCACAGACAAACCTTTAGTTATTTATTTTTAAACCTATAATATTATAATTATTTTTTAAAAGTTTACCTATTTTAACATGTCTACTTATTTTTCTTAACAAATGTAATCAGTAAGAATATTAAAATATAAATAATCAAATTCCTATTTATAACCAATTATTCTAAAACACATTATAGATTTTTTCTAACAAAGTCCCTTCTTTTCTAAATATATCACGGGAAATTGTCTTTTTTAATTTACCTTTTCTATTTTTCTCACTAAAATTCATTTTTTTCCAAAAATATCACAGGAAACCCTTTACATATTTATTTTAAAACGAATTTAAATACTTTTAATTATTAAATTTTAAAACCTCATTTTCCAAAAATATCACGGACATTAACCTTTTTAAACTAAATATATGTTACATTTTTTTTTTATTTATGTTAAAATCTGTTTTAATGTTTTTAATTAATTAAAAGTATTTAGCTATTTTAATATGCATACTTATTTTTTTAACAAATACAATTAATAAAATATTAAAAGTGTAATAATAAAATAACAATTAACAATCTGTGCATTGCACGGGTTTTAAGCTAATATATATATATATATATATATATATATATATATATATATATATATATATATATATATATATATATACTGTATTATTAAAGCCAAAACATTGAACGTTTGATAATCGGTCGATACGGTTCTCATATTTTGATATTTGTACTTTATTCTTTTATTTTTACTACTTTATTTAATTTATTAAAAACAACAATTTTATTCAAAATATAGTTTGGTAGTCGGTCGGTCAATACGACATTCATATTCTGATATTTGCACTCTAGTCCCTTTTCTTTTGCAATTTGACCTTAATTTATTAAAAACAACAATTTTAATTAAATATATTTTTAAAATATCGTTAAACAGAAAACTCTTAAAACACAATTTAATCACACTCAAACATAAATACACAATTCAACAATCACATAAAACTTTTCAAATTTAAAATGAACTTCAAACAAAGTAAATATAAATGTGAAATAAGAAGAATATGAATGTTGTATGCATCACACTGACTCTATACTTGTAGTATATAGTATAGATAAGAACAAATAATTATAAATATCATGTATACATGTTATCAATATGTGATTTCTAACAATGATTATTGTGCGATAAATAAAGTAATCCTCATTCGAGCATTGAGGCGGGTTCGACGAATGAGTTCATGTTCGGAGTCTTCCCGACCCCGAAGTGACCGATCGCCCATACCTAAATTATTGTCTAATTTTTACACATGTTTTAACACTAATTTCATTAATTTAAAAATAAATAAGTCATAAATATGTAAATAAACTACTTGTAATATGTTATTTATGTTATCTCAACATTTAATAATACATTTTATATATTAAATATTTGAATAATTCAAATATATTGCGTAGTACAAGAAAAGTTCGACTCTGATGCAAGAAAATAGAATATATTATAGTTATCGATACATATACAAAATATTTGTCTAGTTAAAAGAAAAATAAAAAGCACCACGCATAATATTCTTTTTAAAACTTAATATTAATATTTTATAAGACTGGTAGTATATATGATTCTGTATGATATTTTAATTATTAAAAAAATAAAGTTTAATAAATATTATAAATCACCTTAATTTTCACTCAAAAATTTAAATAATAATAAATATAGGATAAGAAAGATGTGAGGTTTATGTGGCATTGCATGTAATTTTGTAATATGTAAGGGTAAAATAGTAATTTCACGGGGGGTTTATTGGCTTAAATACCCCTAAATTATCTATGTGTTCTCCTATTATATATAGAAGATGATACTTAGAATTATAACAAAAATCAAATATTCGTACTCCTGTTTTTTAACAAGTTGGGCCGTGAAAACTAAAATCGACTTGACTAAAATTTTCAAGCATCTTACCTACAAATCCCAGCCCATGAAAGAACCCAAATCAGCCCAAACCACAAAGAAACCCAAAAAATTTATAAACTCAATCAATTTAACATTCAGGTCTATCAATTTTCGCAAAAACAAAAAAAGAGCTTGTGAAACAATGGCGGAGATGAGTGTAAGCAGCGAAGTTCCCGTCAATAACACGATTTACATCAACAATATCAACGAAAAAGTCAAACTTGACGGTACTATTCTTCATTCTCTTCTTTTGATTTCAATTATATGTTTAATTATGTATTTTTAGACTTGATTTTATTTATGTTAGGGTTTGAAAATTTGAATATTGATTTTTTTTTTTATAGAGTTGAAGACATCACTGAAGGCTATATTCAGTCAATTTGGGCATATATTGGAGATTCTAGCTTTCAAAACCCTAAAACATAAGGGCCAAGCTTGGGTTGTTTTCGAAGATGCTTCCGCTGCTTCGAGAGCCATTCAGAAGATGCAGAATTTTCCGTTTCACGATAAGCCGATGGTTTGTTTTATAATTGCAAACATGAAATCTTGTCTTTAATTTTGTGGAATTGGTTTTTACTTTATTAGGGATTACTACTAATTTGCGAGAAATCGATTTAATTGTTTAAGTAGTTTTACAATTTTTTTGTAGTATCTGTTTGTACATTACATCTTTGCTGCTCTTTATTGCGATGTTACATGGGAATGCTTAGGTGACTCTGTCCAATGTATTTCTTTACTAAGATATCTTTTAATCTTCATGGATTACAGCAATTACACAAAAGAATTTTTATGGTATTAGGCACTTTTTGTTTTGAACATATAAATCTCCTTGAGCTTCCGCTAGATACTAATTGCTAAATTAGTTTAGTTTCAATTTATTCCTTTTGAACCAACTAGAGATGTAGTTTACTACTAGATGATATATTAAAATACAGTCCATAACCCTCGAAGGAACTTGCATACAATTATGTTTCCATTCTATTGTAGAGTTTAGACTTAATTGCAGTATTGATGGCATGAATTATTTTGTTTTTACACAAAAATGGCCCAGATATTAAACTAGCCACCCTACGAACCGAACTATTTAATATTTAACATATTATTGCATTCCATCAAATCTATTGAACGAAAGTTAGTCAGTTAAGGGTATATTTGTCTTTTACAAAGCTCTGCTACAATTTCAGATTATCACTTTCTTTCCCATCGTTCTTCTTCTGCTCTTCTCTTCAGTTTAGCATAGACGGTGTAAAATTCTGTTTCCTTCTTGACACTCTAGGTGTCTGGACTCCAAAAACATAACCAACTCAATGAAACCACCAGAAGAATCAGAAGTAGTGGATAACATATTAACAACAACACAACCTTTAGCTTGAACTTGCGATCCAGAAGGAGCCCAGAATGATTTTTGTTTCTGAAGAAGAGTTATAAAAAAGATTAAGTTAAGATTATCTGTCTCAGTCATTCCCTTCTTCCACTTATTAAACAACTGCTGTGCTATCTCTACATTAACTGACTTAGACTAACTATCAAACAACCTATTTGAATCACACAATAAAACTTTAAACCCAAATCTTTCCATCCTCTTAAACGCTTTGACAACTTCTTTGACCTTTGATTGAAACCCCTTTTTTGTTTCATGTCATTAACAAGAACTCAATTCATCTTGAGTTGCGTAATGCTCCTCCTCAAAGATTCAATCAAACATTTCTAAGTATGATGAACACACGTGTAGAGTGATACTCGTCGGATTGTGAGAGAATTAAAGGTTGGACGGCGGAGTCCGCTTTGAAAAAAAGTTCTTTCATTCATACCAGCGGCGATGGATGATAAATGCGTGTCTTTCATATTGGGGTTTGTTAATGTACTATCACTGTTGTTGGTTCTGAGATTTTTTGTTGCTGTGAGAAAACATTTTCCTTGTTGCTTCCATTTTTTATTGTCACTGTTATTGGGGTTGTATAAACATATTTCATTCCTGTATCAGACTTGTTGAAAGTGAACCAGATGATTTTAACCCTTGATTAATTGACGTCCATTAGTAGAATTTGATGGAATGCAATAATGTGTTAAAAATAAAATAGTTGGTTCATACGCTGACTATTTTAATATTTGGACCATTTTTGTGTAAGAACAAAATAGTTCAGGTCATTGTACTGCAGTTATGTGTAGAGTTAATGATGAATGAGATGTTTCTTTATTTCTGTTCTATCAAGTGAAAAAGCGTTGTTACTACTTCTGGCTACACTTTTGCTAATCATTTCTATATCAACTGGTAGAGGATACAATATGCAAGGACAAAATCTGATATCATAGCTAAAAAGGATGGGACTTTTGTGCCACGTGAAAAGAAGAAGAGGCACGAGGAAAAAGGTAATATATCTTTTTCTGTGAATGATATGGCTGTTTAAGTGAATTTATTTTTCATGCTTGTTCAATTTTGGGGGTTCCAGTATCTTACATTATAAGGGGCGTTAAGTTGTTTTATGCGTGCAGTGATAATGCTTGGCCTTTATCTATGCCCATATGAATAATTTGACCAAGTGAAAAATGCATAGGCCATAAGTATTCTGTGAATGCCAGAATCTGGTACCAATGTTTTTTTGGTAACATGTGTAATGTAGAAGTCGACCAATTATGTTGGCTAGGCAGTATAGGAAGATTTATGTTAGAATATGGTGAAGCTTAATTTGATATTAGAAAGTCATCACTAGCCTCTGCAATGATAAACAAAATTAAGAATTTAGGGAAGGAATGCTTGTATTGTAAGTTCCATTCAAAAGTTTCCAGATGAGGCAGAGCCAAACTTATGAAGCAGCTACAGTGAAACCATCTGGAATTCCAAATAAATATTAATCTGGGGTCTGGAATTCCTGTGAAAAAGCACAATATTCCACAGGAAAATGTTTTGATACTTACTAATTAATGCACCACGAACTTTCCGAGAAACAAAATACTACCTAATTTGTAACTTAAGTTAAACCTTCTAGGTGTCATCTAGAACCTAGAAAAACCTTATTGAACCTAGGAAAAATAAAGCTCGGCATCAAAAGAAGTCTGTTAGTTCTCCCCTGCAAAGATCATATAATGGCTCTGCCGCTCTTAGTCCTCTCTATATTGCCTTGCATGTACAACGTTGAGCTTACATATTTAAAAACTGTTTTGTCATATGCATCGTTCTTGGTATTTATATTGTTTCATAGAATTTGTGTGCCATTGATATTGAGGTTTACTGTTTTGATGCTATGAGTAATACACTAGTTAATATTCTTAAAAACAAATAATTATGATTTGGGATTTTGACAGATTTTTCAACACTATCATTTAGCATCTGATTTTTACTTTTATTGGGGTAAATGATTTGAATAAAGTTGAATCACAGTTGTCTGTGAAAGTACATTTTCCTGATCATAAACTCGAGTAATAAAATCCATTAGTTATATTCTAATTTTTAGTTGTTTCTTGTCAAACTAAGCCATCAAAGGTATTTTTTAATGGATATAGCATTTCTTCAGCCTTAACTAAGCCTTTATGGCATTCTTCTCGTGCACTTGATTATGAATATGATCATGATCATTTAAATATGTATATCATTCCACAAGGTCCCTACTCAAATAAAAAAGATGGGTAAAACTATAGTTGGAGGTTGAGGGATGTTGTGAAACTATTTCAAACTTACTATTGCTTGTTCTATAATTAAGACACATAGTTGGGAGATTTTACAAGTAGCAGCTTTTAACATCAAGAAAGATGTAGTTTTGAGAAGATTTATAGCATTGCAGCACTGCTTGTTTTGGGTCCAACTCTCTCTATTTTGATGTTTGGTTTTTGCGTATTTTGTTTGAAATGTAATATTCTCGCTGTTATTATAGGAAAGAAGCGAAAAGAACAACATGATGCATTACAAGCTGCAATGGGACTGAATCTTGCTTACAATGGTGCTTACGGTGCAACTCCTCAGGTGAGCACATCTTTTAGTTCTATTACTGCTTTCTTTAGATTTATTGGGAAGCATTAATTTTGACACTGACTCGTGCTAGTTCACTTAGTATATGTAAATCAATGAAATTAATATATGTATACAATAACTTATGAATATGTGACAAATCATCTTATTTCTTCTACACAGTCATTAATTTTTTCTTATGTTAATGTTGCAGTTGTCACAGATACCATACATGGCTAAGTCTGCTGTCCCCGAGGCTCCTGCTCCACCAAATAGCATCTTGTTTATTCAAAATCTTCCCCATCAGACAACTCCAATGATGCTTCAAATGCTTTTCTGCCAGTACCCTGGGTTTAAGGAAGTCAGAATGGTGGAAGCCAAACCCGGGATAGCCTTTGTTGAGTACGAAAATGAGGCGCAGTCAACTCAATCTATGATGGGACTCCAAGGATTCAAGATAGTGCCCGAGAACCCAATGTCGATTACTTACGCGAAAAAATAGAAGGGTATTTTTTCAGCTGGGGTTTTAATTATTGTAGAAGTCCTGTGGGTGTCTGGGGGAAAGGGAGTGTTTGCTTGATGTGGTATTGTACTGGTCTTTTATCAATCAAAGGAGATGTAGTCGGTCTATGTGACTTTATTTATTGTTGTTAGTTCTGCAGAATTACTGTAATTATAGTATTGGATTTAGTTGATTTATTATTTCATTAACTTTCATTTGCTACCTTTGCTAATTTACATCAAAAGTGGCAGTGATGACTTTGCAGTTATTACAAAGTTCCTTTTGTTGAATAGGTAGCTTACTGGTTATAGACTAAACATCTTTGATGTACCTATAAAGTTTCTAGACAATTCTATCCAACTCGATGGGGATTTCATGCTTATGAATTTTATACAGTCAAATGTCTGTTGCAGTAGACCTTCATTTCATAGGGCCTTCAGTGCAAGGCTGCTAATCACAACAATAATATTTTTCTTATCTGCCGAGCAAAACATAAATTGGCATCTGTGTTGGTTTCACATAATATAGTATTTGTGTAGTATCACCTAATCTCTTGTACTATTCGGTTCAAAACTAGGAAGATGTGAATACTCATTCTATAATAATAGTAAAGTAACAATTTTTTGTAATAATAATAATAAATAAATCAATTATGAGTAATACTATCAATACCTCCAAGGCAACAACAATATTTTCCTTACCAACTCACTACAATGTGTGTAATACTTGAAACACTAGTTTAACAAACATAAAGATAGATTTACTCTTTCATGAATGATCAGATACACTCATACTTGACGAGTTTGGGACTTGTGAGTTGCAAGGAAATATCTTCTTAACCAAATTGGTATTGGCTATAATTTTCTCTACCAATTTGCAACTGTCCTGGATATCTAAAAAGTGAATTGTTTTTTACATTAGATGGTGTGTGTTCAACAACTTATCTCACGTCTCTTCAAACAATAGAAATTATACCCTCTCTAACTCAATTTTGTGCTTTTGTAATTGGTCTTGCAATTCCTTCCTCCAACCCCGTATCAGTTTTTCTTGCTTCTTGATAAGCTCATCCTTTGTCTTTAACTCTTCTTCCATCACAGCAATATCCTTCCAAACGCAAACAACCAATGCATCAAACTCTGGATTCCCAAAACATATCTAGAAAGGGCTTCAATATACTCCTATAAATTACCAGTTCAGCATAAATACCTTTTTGAGAAGTTCGGCATTAGTTGGTTGATCCTCTCTTTGCAGACCTATGAAATAGAGCTGAAGCTTCTTTGCAGCCTCCATAAAGTCTCTGGCATGTCTCTCCACATCAACTAATAAAACATATATAGTCAAAACTTGTTCACGTAAAATGTTAAAAGATACACTGACCTTCTAAGTTCATCTAGATAACAAAGTCATAGTAAAAAATAAAATAAAAAATTGACAACATAACAAGAAGTCATGCAAGTACAAATGTAATAACAAATAATTAAGAAACAGCACCAGTTAAGGCACGCAGATTAACAGTCTATTAAATTACAATATGATGCATCCCCGTAATTCTCTATAGTGGTATGTTTTTGACATGTCTGCAATTTGACCAAGAACTTCAAAAAAATTGGCAATCTAGGTGTAATTGTGTAAATCCTTACTCTCTCCTAAGTGCATAGCAGGTTCTATGGAACATCATTTGGCAAGTTATTTTGGCCTTGTTATGAGAAAAAAAAAATTAATTCAAAAAAATATAAATTATTAATAAAGCGGGTTGCAATCAAAAATTAAACAATATACAACCCAGGAGGGAAAAGAACTGCATTCTTACGGCACAACAAAATGGTTCTCACACAAAACACCCTTCAACATGAACTAAGGTACCCAGAAAATAGGATCCACTGAAAGCATCAAAAGGTGTTGAGAACGTTACTAGCATTTCTAATGAAGGACTTGTAAAACAATACCAATTCTGGTTCTGTTCCGCAATGAGAGTGGGGGTCCAGTGTACCAAGAAACATAAAAGGGATAGACAAGAGATTGGTTTAGCCAACTCTTATTTAAAATGAGAGAACAATAGATAGTCATTAATATAATATACTACATATAACTTTACATTTGGTCTATCTCTCCATGTTAGCGAGTTGGCTTCTAGTGCTTGGACTTGAAAGCAACCTAGTAAACTACCTTGAACCAACTAATGATGAAACAAAAAACCCACTCCCTTGTGTTGTGTTTGGTTGGGATGAATGAAATGGGAGGGAGTGGAATGAGATTTGAAGTATTAAATGAGTGAATATTCAAAATTTTCATTCTTTTCTTCATTCCATTCCTAACCACCTAAACTAATATTTAAAAACCCCCAATTTGAGAGGGGATGCCCCCATTCCTTACCCCACCCATTTTCTTCACAATTCTTATAATAACAAATTTGCACTCCTTCGCTTTTTTTTTTAAATCTTTCTCCAACCTCCACTAGTTTCCTTTAATTTCATCCATTCCATTCCATTCATCCCAACCAAACACAACATTAGTCCCTTGGGCGATTCATTGTCATAGCTGGAATTCTTACACGAAACCCAAATTTTCATGAAAGTAAAGAGCAGCGAGCTACAAAAAATTTGAACTGCTTTAGAAGTCCTCTTTCTACTAGTAAAAGCAATTAGAAATTTAGAACATCCTCAAAGTCCTAGAAATCTTTAAGTTGGGTTGTCTAGTTATTTGCTTGATTTGGTGGTTTATATCACCTCTACTTAGCAGTTAGAATGATAACTACTACGGCTGCCTGCATTGTTGGCGAAGAAAATAGTTCTGGAATTCTAAGATTACAGATCCACACTAATCAATTTAAGTAAAATCTATCATTTTCTTACTATTTGGCAACCAATTTGTTTCCGTCCTTTTGGATTAGAATTCCAATCTTAAATTAGAGAAAAGTTATTTATGGTGTTACTTTGAAATGGCTCAGTATATGATAAAACAAGTGCACTTAATAACATAGTGGAATGTAGAAACAAGATGCATATATAATAAGTGAAGACAGCAAACATTGAGAAGCAAAAAGAACTTAACTAGTACTGTGCTTTTAGTCTCCATAAAAGCATGAATAAGGCATAATCTGTGAGCAAAATACATAAAACAGATAGAAGACAGATAGAAGCTCACTCTGATGCGAAGGGTGTGGAGAACGGTCAATCGCTTGGAGCTCTCTCGCTGGCAAGCATGGAAGCAAAGCAGCTTCGAGAGCCATCACACAAGCAATCATATCCTCCCCTGGAAGAGGAGACTGCAACTGGGCATCAGCAGGTGGCTGTTGATCCAATAGCTGTCGTTCAGCCATTCTGATAACTAGCAACTTAGAGGAACAACACAAGGAGTCTAAACTTACGGTATCTGCTATACAAAAAAAAATCCATAAACTATACACCTAGCTTGAGCACAACCTAATAACTCATAACAGCATCATGATTCAGATCAACAAAACTAAACTAATTGTTGGAAACTAAAAGGAAAGGAATTACACAACACTACAGAATACTTTTATTATTATAAAAACTATCTCTTTTTCCGAATAACAAAGACAATGAACCATTACGCAATTCAATCAAAATCAAGGTTAAACTACTACTCAAAGCAAAAATGAGTTTAACACATATTCAAACTACTAGTAATCCACATTCTTGAAATTGCCCTAATAGTATTGAAGCATTAGCACCAAGATCATAACTTTCCTAGCTTAATGGAACCAAATCAATTCATCTTAAAATAACAATATAACCAAATGGGTCAGTGTATATTAGCTTAAAATCTATGATAAACTGTGTATCTAATGTTTAATTCAACATAAACATACAATACAAGCAGAACAGTTCAAATCAAGAATATAAAAATACATGAAAGGGAAAGTGATTGAGGAGACGAATATTACCGGAGATCTGATATGGGCTGCTAATTCAGTCTTTGATGAAAGAGAGCGCCTGGCTGTTAGGATTTACAAGGAGAGAAGAACGCAGCTGAGAATGGTAATCAACGATTACCAAATTAACCTCTTTTGTTATAAGAATTACTATTTAGTTTTATGCTATAACCGGTGTCGTAAAAAGCGGAAATTAGAGTTAATCTTAATGGATTAATGATTAATCGGGTCATTAATCGGAATAAAGTTAATAATATTTTTTTATATATTATATTCATATATATAATTGTTTCGTTATTTTAACTAAATATATGTTATTATTGTATATTTATGCAAATATGTTAAATTTTATATAATTTTAATAATAAAATTTTGAAAGTTTAACTTTCTAATTAGAAATCAATTTAAGAGAAAAAATTAAGAGAATTTACGATTTTGACATCTAAAATTATAATTACAAGTACAAAAATAATATTTTTTTCCTATCATTTAATTAAGTTTCTACATTTTAAATTTCTAATTATTTTTTAAAATTTTAAATATTTTTTAATAAATAGCCCGATTTTTGACCGATTAATCTGATTTTTGACTGATTCAACCGATTTTTGACCGTTTTTCTGAAAAAAACGATTAATTGACCGATTTTCGCTTAATCAGTTCGGTGGTACGCCGTCTAGCGATTAATCGGCGATTAATCCCGATTAATCACCGACTTTTAGAACACTGCCTATAACTGTATTTAAATTAAAATATTTTAATTAAAAAAATTAAATTCGTTAAAATGAAATTTGAAATGGATAGATTCGTATTGCCGATCAATTCATCAAATTTTTAATATTTTATTTTTAGTTATGCTACATTTACTTGGAGTTTGGATTTTAGTTTCATTTTTAGTATTTTGATTTTTTAATTCTTGCATCATTTATTTAAGATGTACTTATTATTTTTATTTTTAAAATAATATTATGAAATTAATTTTAAATTTTTAGTGAAATTTAAAATTTAAACTCATACATAGAATAATTTTAATATTATAAATAATGGTTCTCATTAATTTTATTAAAAAAAATAACAATTGCAGTTAAAAGAGAAAACAATTAATTAAATTACAAATAATGTGTTAATGTATATATATACTATTAAATAAGTTAAATATGCATGTCAATTAATTAGTGAAACTGCATCTAATAAATTATTAGGGCATCAAATTACTCTATAGTAAAAATTTACTACATTGGTAAAAAAAAATGCTATTAAAGACTGTTTATATACTATTAAATAAGATAGATATGCATCCTACTAATTAATCGAACTGCCTTTGATTGGGGATAAGGGTATAATTATATAAAAGTTATTGTGCTCGTTTAGTAAATATCTCATGCATTTAGCATCCTTTTGCTTATCTATTATTATCTATTTTATATATAATAGAGCAATTAGGGGGTTTCATGATACAATTTATTCATGTTAAATTACTAAAATACCCATATCAATTATATTTTAATAATTTTTTTGATTTAATACACATGTATTAATCACTATTATTGCTCGTCTACTTTAATATGCATGCATTAATTAAGGGGTTAGATGAGACAATTTATTCATGTTCAATTACTAGAATACCTCTTTTAATTATTTTTTAATATTTTTTAAAATTTAATACAGATGTATTAATCACTATTATTGTTCATCTAGTTTAATATGTATGCATTAATTGTCTACAACTCATTATTTTTTTTGTTAATTAATTACAACTCATTATTACATATCATTGTCTTATATTTATTATTACTTGATTATTTAATATTGCAATTTATGATTATATATTAATTATGTTTAACATATTTTAATTGTAATGATAAACATGATTTAAAGATAATACAATATTCAAAAATTACTTCAGAAGTAATATTATAAAGAAATACTATATATATAATCTTGTGAATTCAAAAATACAATTTTTTTTATATAATTTTCGCGTAGATGAGTTTATCGAAATACAATATCCGCAATAAAATACATCATATTTTATCATTTGTAAGAAAAAATATTGTAGATTGTAGCATTACTAATCAATATAAATGAATTTTTTTTAAAGAAACATCTAAAGTTCATATTATATCTAAGTTGTAGTTCAGATTTTAATTTGATTCTTATCATACATACATACATATATATATATATATATATATATATATATATATATATATATGCCATTATTATATATATAGACCATTAATTTATGAATAACACTCTTATATAAAAAGAACAATAAAGAATACCATAGAATCTTATATATGTTATAATATATTGTTATGGATTAAAAAACGTACTTGCGAATTAATTACTAGGGTTTAGAGAGCTTCGAGCTTTAATGGATGTTCTTGCGTTTCGAGACTAAATCGGTCCTCACAAGATGCCTATATATTTCAATCAGTGCCGAGAATCAAGCCAAAGACGTAGTTCTGATTGTAGGATCAGGTCCTTTATATAGGCGTCAGGAGCCTTGTATTTAGAGTAAGTTTAGGAGTCTTAGATAATAAGTCTCCTTTTTGATAATGGATAAACATTGTATTTCTTGCTGAATAAGTCTTTTCTTTGTTGATAAAGGCTATGACTCATTAATTGGGATTCTGGATCCTTCTTTAGTAAATTTACCATATTTTGGACTCTTTTCGTGAGCTGTATATTTTCCCTATTTATTAAATACGAAATTAATAAATAATCAGGATTTTGGGCCTTGAATATTGGGCCTTTCCAATGAATCATCAATTATATTTCTATAATTACTTTTCTGTTCATATCATTTGCCCCCCAACTTCTGGGAAAATCTTCCTGGGGTTTTCGTAGAAGTTATAGCGTATCTTTCCCCAAAATTTTCTATTTTTAAGGGTATTTTCGACCAGGAAATAGGTCATTTTCGACCTCAAATTCGACCAGGAAACAGGTCATTTTCGACCTCAAGTTCGACCAGGATTTCGACCTCAACTGGTGTGAGGACGAAGGTTTCGACTTCATTTCCTAGTTCTTTTTCGACCTCACGCCTTTGACCTCGATTCCTTTTGGTTTCGACCTCAATTTGGTGTGAGGTCGAAGGATTCGAGCTCGTTTTCTAGCTCTTTTTCGACCTCACGCCTTCAACCTCGATTCCTTTTGGTTTCGACCTCAATTTGGTGTGAGGTTGAAGGATTCGAGCTCGTTTTCTAGTTCTTTTTCGACCTCACGCCTTCGACCTCGATTCCTTTTGGTTTCGACCTCAATTTGGTGTGAAGTCGAAGGATTCGAGCTCGTTTTCTAGCTCTTTTTTGACATCACGCCTTCGACCTCGATTCCTTTTGGTTTCGACCTCAATTTGGTGTGAGGTTGAAAGATTCGAGCTCGTTTTTCAGTGTATTTTCGATCTCAATCAATCGACTTCGATCTAGGGTCTTTTCGACCTCGAATTTTTAATTTTTTGACCTCAAACGGGTGCGAGATCGATGGATTCGACCTCGATTCCTCGTGTATTTTCGACTTCGAGCCTTCAACCTCGAATCCATTTATTCTCGACCTCATTTTGGCGAGGTCGATGGATTCGAGCTTGTTTTTCCGTGTATTTTCGACTTCGATCGTTCGACCTCGATCTAAGGTCTTTTCGACCTCAAATCTTTAATTTTTCGACCTCAAACGGGTGTGAGGTCGATGGATTCGACCTCGATTTCCCATATATGGAAAAATGAGTTTATGTACTTGGTTTGGGAAGGAGGGGATTGGGGCACCTTATTCCGTAGATCATTCAGTAGGGTTTCGGATGGTAGCCCCAACAATATTGTCCTGAATGATGAGGAGGCTCATGCTTATGTCTAGTTCACCAAGGACAACTATGCTACATTGGCCTGGGAGCTCCCGGATGAGTTTCAGCTTAAGTCCCTGGGACTTTCGAGCTTATCGGACAAGGGTAACTCCCATTCCTAACTTTTTTTTATTTATCTAAGATTTTCTTATACCCACTGTTTCTTTTCTTGTGTTTTTGCAGTTGCGACCTTTATAAATAAGTCCAACGAGCCCCTAGATGGAGAAACAGCCAGGATGAAGAGGGCTCGTTTGGGAGTGAAAGATCCTCGGGCTGCTTCAGGTGTCCCAGCCTTTTTAAGGCCTCACGAGGATACTATTGAGGAGGTTGAGGCCCCTACCTCGGCCAAGAGCTCTGTTTGGCGCCCCAACTGGGGTATTAGGAAGAAGGACACAGTCGTGGGGGCCGGGTGTCCAAGCATGCCACAGAGTGGTCTTATCATTCTTTGACTCCTTGTGACTACAAGGATTTTGTTTCTAACTCCACTCTGGAGGGAGTGGAGCATTCAGGTGCTCAGGCTATTGCTGCTGTAAGTTCTTTCTTCCCTTTTTCTTTGTAGTTTTAATACATTTCAAGTTTCTATCTTGACTCGTGATTTGTTTGTAGGCTAATGCCAACTTCCAAGGGGCTCTCTTTCAAGCCAAGGCTTGGCGCTCATCTTCAGAGGCCAACCAAGGCAAGTTTGAGAAGTCCCAGGAGGAGGTGGGCTCTTTGAGGGCTACTCTGGCTAGGAGGGAGAAGGAGCTAGCTGACTCCCAAGCTGAGCTGGTTGCATTTAGGAAGGGCAAGGATGACTATATCGATGAGTACCTTGACTCCCAGGAGTACAAGGACTTAATCGGTCAGCATGACGAGCTCCTCTTCCCAGTTCAGTTTACTAAGGGATGAGATGGCGCTTTAGCTGAAGTTCTGGAGAATATGCCTGGATCACTTATCCTTTCTGACTTTCCAAGCCCTTATGCTCCTACCCCTTTAGAGGTGGCTTTGGCCGGAGAGGATGATATGGAGGAAGACGACGAGATTCTGGACTTAGGGCATTCATCTCCTCCTGGTCAGGCAGCCGGCATTGATTCTACAGCTACTCACTCTGGTTCTAGCTCTGACTCAGAAGAAGAGGAGGCTGATACCGGCGACAAGGGGGGTGATGCATAGTTTGTAGTTTTATTTATGGCCATTCATGGCTTGTACTAGTTTTTATGTATTTCCAGCCTACAGGCTTAACTTAACTTTTATTTAAGTCTTAACTTTGTTTTTTTACATTCTTGATTTTGCATGTTTAGTTAACATGTCTATCAGAATGCAATACACATAAAGTATAATGAAAACATAAGAATATGGAATTCATAACTTTGAAAATGGGTTCAACCCTTACATAATACTCAAGTTTAAAAACTTGGATTGGTTTCGTCGACCTTATTTCTACTTGTCCTAATAGTGAGTCCAATCAGGACTTAAACATAATAGACTTTCAAGTTTGCAGCATGCCAAGTCCTTGGCACTTCAATCCCTTCAAGGGTTTCCAATTTGTAGGAGCCTCGACCAAATACGTTCTTGACGCGATATGGTCCTTCCCAATTTGGGGCCAACTTGCCTTTTTGTCCAACTCCGGATGCCTCAATCTTTCTAAGGACTAAGTCTCCTTGACGGAAGAATCTCTCTTTAACCCTTAGGTTATAGTAGAAAGATGTCCTTTTCTGATGTTCAACTATCTTGGCGTTTGCCTCATCCCTAACTTCATTAATTAGATCTAAATCTAGCCTCAAGCCTTCTTCATTTTCTTCGGGCTCATAAGCCTCAACTCTTGGAGACGTGTGAGTAATCTCCACTGGAACCACTGCCTCTGCCCCATATGCCAACAGAAAGGGGGTTGCTCCAGTGGTGACTTTACAAGTAGTACGATATGCCCATAGTATGAGGAGCAATTCGTCTACCCAAGTGTTTCTAGAGCGTTCAACACTTTTCTTTAGTCCATCCAGGATAATTCGGTTGGCAACCTCAGCTTGCCCATTTGCTTGAGGATGGGCAACAGAGGTAAACCGTAACTTGATATCATTCTCATCACAATATTTCTTGAATTCATCATTGTTAAACTGAGTTCCATTGTCTGTGACCAAGATACGTGGAATCCTGTATCTGCATATCACATTTTCTCAGAAGAAATGCATCACCTGCTAGGTGGTTATCTTGGCTAAAGGTTTAGCCTCAATCCACTTGGTGAAGTAGTCGATTGCTACTATCAAGAATTTTCTTTGCGCACTTGACATTGGAAATGGCCCAAGTATATCCATTGTAATAACCCCAAATTTTGGACTTAGTTTTAAAAAAAAATTGATGAATAGTAAAATCCTGATGAATAGTAAATTTCTGAACCGAAAAAGATTTTCAGACCACCCTCTGTACGAGTCGGGATAATGAACTTTCAAAGTCGTATTAGTGATCTACGATGTAAATGAAGGAATGCAAAAGCCGTCAGAATCAGAAGAATAGCATTTTCTGTTTTCTCCGAAATTTCACCAATAACGGATGGATTAATCATTATTTGAAAATATTGGAGGATTTAAATTATCAATTCCATGGATATGGATTTAATAAAAGAATTAGTGATATCAAGATCGGTTACGGTAAACTACTTCGATAAAACACTTAAGAAACCCTGCGGACATTCTACGAGATTAAGCGGTGATGGAACAATGCGACACTTACAGGATTAAATATAGGCATGGAAGTAACATGTAACAAGATTAAGCCAAGGGATGCAACAATTGTATCATCCATGTGAAAGGGAACAAACTAGTAAAGCGGTTTTGCCACCATGCCCTCCCACTGCCTGACATGTGTCCGATGATGAGGAAAGTAAGCTATGACTCACCACATTTCTACAAAATATCACACTTTTGTCAAAAACAACCAAGGAAGAAAGAAAAGAACTCCCTTGGAAGAACATCAAACAATTCTGCCCAGCAGAAACCAAGCTCAAAGAAAAATTCATATCTCTACTTCTATCCATCCTTAAATCACCAAATTTTAACCATAGATTCTCCACTCCATGGGTAACATTCTTTCAAAATTTCATGGTCAACAAAGGAGTGTAGCCTAGCTAAATCTCTTCCCCAAGTTGGAGAACCCAATCTGTCCAGTTTCTGTCCAGCGGAAAGATGGGGCTCAAAACCCTAGCTAGGAAGATTCATATTTGATGATCTATAACTCAAAAGAAATCTTATCAAGATTACAAGGTCTGGTAAAAATTTTAGCACCAAACTCTTATTTTTCGATTTGTTATGGATTTTACAAGATGAGGATGAATAGTAACTTCAAGTGGTTTCTTGTTTTGATCTTGAAGTTTAAGGCTTGTAAAGGATAATCAAGGAGCATGGAAGGGTATACTAGCCATCTATAGTCTATATTAAGTACCAAGGAAGGTATAAACCCTCTCACACTTTTACTTATGATTTGATATTAGTGTATAAATGGATGATTATTAGTGATAGTATGATTTAGAGATGATTTACATGATATGTATGAGGTTTAATGGATTGATTGATGGTTGAACTAGTGATTAGTGTTATGAGTATGTTTAGACAGAAATAAAGTGATTTGGAAGAGATCCTTGGGTTGTGATTGTTGGTTGTGGATTGATGAATTGATTAGAGTGTTTTAAACACGGGAATCGCGTTTAAGCGTCGTTACCATGTCAAATTTTACTTAGGAAGTTTGGACAGAAATCCCGAATACTTTAAAGGGCATAAACATAAGATTTCTGACCATGATCATGTAGGCCCTGTTTCCTAGTTTGTTTTAGCGAAAGAATCGTATCGTTTCGATTTACGGTTTAGGAGAAACATGTGTTTTAGTGTAAGGCGTTCGTAAAACCAAACCGTGCCACTTAGTCAACTTTGAGGTTATGATCGAACCACTTAGAGGTCATAATAAAATGTGAAACTTTGTCATAACATGCTAGGTATTTTTAGGAAGACCCTCGAAAAGATTTCGTGCTAAAAGGATTAAATCTCAATTTTATAAAAATGCGTGAGCGAGCATGCTCGAGTAGAAGTTCTTAAGGAGTTAACTTGAAAATGGACTTTGTACTTGAGATAGTATATACTTAGTATGGTGAAAGCGTTTAAGTTATTAATCTTGAACCTTGTGTTGATTCTAGATTACTGGACCAACCTGAGACTTATTGCTACTTCGGGATTTCCAGTCAAGTTTCTAAATCTATACTTTGAAGTATTGACTATATAATACTGCTTTTGCCATGTATAAAATTGGACAGTTTTGAGATATATCTTATTTCTTGTTGAAATGGATTTGACCTTTGGATTATATAAAATCTTTTGAGTTAAGTAGTTATGAACCGGTTTACCTGGTAGCTCTAAATATAAGAGCATATTCATTGTTTTCGACTCTAAATCGGGAGTCGGTATTTTGAGATATGTAGATAGCCGTGGAAACCCGGAGGGATTCCATCGGCAGAATACTATGTACTTTGAGGATTGTTATTCGAGTATGATATCATTCGAGGAATGATGTTTGCTTACTATATCTTTCAAGGAATGTTATTTGAGTATTATCTCAGTCGAGAAATACTATTTGAATATTATTTCCGTTATCTATGTTAATGGAAGGCATAACTGTTTTCGAAAGTGTATTGTGATACTTGCTTTATGATTTGATTATGAAAGATTATTTTTCCGATAAAGATATCGGGTAACTGTTATTCGATGATTAATTATTTAATGAATATTATTTTGAATATTCATTTAATCCTTATTTATTTAATGAATATTATTTTTGAATATTCATTTAATCATTATTTATTTAATGAATATTTTTTTTGAATATTCATTTAAGGTTTATTTATTTAATGAATATTATTTTGAATATTCATTTAATCCTTATTTATTTAATGAATATTATTTTTGAATATTCATTTAATCATTATTTACTTAATGAATATTATTTTCGAATATTCGTTTAAGGTTTACTTATTTAATAAATATTATTCGATTATTTATTAAATACTTTTAACACGTTTTAAAAATGAGAAATGTTATTTAAAGTTTATCCTCGACCTTCAGTAATTACGAAAGATACTCTAAGCTGTATTATTAATTATCTTTAATCAAAAAGAGGTTCCCAAAACACTGTTTTTCCATTTAAATCTGTCTTTTAAGAGGATTTAAATGCTCGCTCAACTATCAAAAATATAGGAAACCTGATTTAAGTGACTGCTACTCATTTTAAACTCTCAACTCAAAACTGTCAGTGGACAGATATTTTCTCGGAGCAATTTAATTGCTGCAAGTCAAATGTTGTGTTACTACCTCAACGATCGATGAGTAAATTGATGGAACAAGTCGATATCCATTAACAAGCAATAGCTTGAGAAATATTGGAGAATCTTCCTTTCCAACCTAGATATAACTACTGAGTGGAGTCGTATCAACAAGTATTACACTTGGGGAAAGGAGGACGATCTTTACGTTTCAGAGTCATGGATTTCATCCGAACTAGGAGAAAGTGTAAGAGGTTGAGTCACGCCGATCCATCATTTTATTGCCCCAAATGGGCCGGGGAGATCCAGAAAGGCGGTAGACAATGTCAGGCTGTCGTGTTCTTCCATCTACATGTAGAAAACCCTTTTTAGTTGTACAACCTGCTACTGGTCATAGTAAGGTTGGACAACTGGCGCGGAGATTACTCCAGTATTAGTTCATCATCCAACTTGGATAATTCTGCAACATGTATTGAAAGGGACTAAAAGGTAGCCCCCTTAGTACAAGTTTACCGATCATGTTGGCAGAGGGTCGAAAAGTGTTTAACAAAATGAAGTTACAATAAATCCTTGCAACTTCATCTTTTATTTTATGAGTTTTGACTCTGATAAAACCTTACTCAGATTATATATGCATAAGTGGATTTTGGGTTACGGAATCATTATATTAATTTTCCTCGTAACTTCATCTTTTATGTTATGCTAGTATTTTATCTGTTTAATGCGTAGCATGTGGTTATAAAGATATTTTCGAACTGTATATATTGCTGTTGAGCTCCATTGTTCATTCTTGCTTCTTTTATAAAAGGTGTTCATTACTGATATTTTACAGTATTTTGAACAATATGAGATATCTAAATAGATATTCATGTATATATGTTGAGAATGCATTTAAGATATACAGTATATTGAACTGGATAGTATTTTGAATCAATGGATAAGCTTTAAGCCTTGATTCCAATATTAATATCTATTTTAAAAAGATATGTTTGAGACTTGGTTTATCATATTGATACCCAGGATTCCTAAAGGATTTACGAAGAGTATATGAGTATGATTATAAGTCATGCGGTATTTTAAACGATATACTATTTTGGGGTTAGACCCTAGTAATGATAAAAGTTTTGATCCCATATGGATTATCTCCCTAAAAGGTTTAAAGATTTAAACTGGAATAGATTTCTTGCTGAGCACTATTAGCTCATTCTTTCTTTATTAAATCTTTCAGCCTGAGGAAAACATTGTCGAATCCACCTCGTGTTACGAGAGCAAGGGAATGGAGAGACCACCCTGGAGTTAGTTGATGCATGATGGATACTGTCGGTGTGAGCAGAATAGTTGCGGCTTGAATTAGTGAGAATTATTTTGAGTGGGTTTGTATTACTAAACCTTGTATAGAATTGTGAGGTCTATTATTGTAACTTCAGGTAGAGGTTGTAAATAACAGATGAGGTCCTGGATAGTACATTTGGTTTGTAATAACAAGTGTTACTTATTGTTGCTCATTTTCAAGGCTATAACTTGTGTGTGTGTGTGCGTAAGTGATTGGGGTCTTTGGAGTTGTATTATTAGAATATTGTGAGTAATGCAGGTATTGTATAATTGATGGAGCGTGACAACCCAGATTCCTGACCCCGGATCTGGGGGTGTTACATCCATCCCCCACATGGTGAATGGGATAGGTGAGTTAATGGATGTCATCATCTCTGGTGGTTGTCTAACCACCGGTGCATGCTTTTGGCACCGTTCACACTTCTTCACGTAGCTTTTAGCATCTGCAAGTATGCTTGGCCAATAGAAACCTAGACGAGTGACTTTATGAGCAAGGGCTCTGCCCCCCAAGTGGTGCCCACAAATTCCTTCATGTACCTCCCTTAGGGCCAATTCTGCCTCTTGGGGTCTCAAGCATTTCAGATAAGGAATGATGAAAGACTTTTTGTATAGGATTCCCTCAATCAGGGCATACCTTAGTGCTCTCACATATAGCTTTCGTGATTCTGAAGTGTCGTTGGGTAGCCACCCTGTAAAGCATAATGTAACATAAGATGTAAAAGAGATAACTACAACTCAACAAAGGACAAGACAGACAATAGTATTAACAGAAGCACAGGAATCCAGAATCAAAGAAGAAAAGGTAAACTCAAAAAATCAAAATACGTTATGTATTCTTGAAGTCCGTAAACAGGTCACGGAAAGAAGTTCATGAAAATGTTCAAGCCTCAGTGACAACAAAAGAAACAAGACTTTCAAGACGACAGAAGTATGTGAATGATTTAGGGTTCAGTACCACGGGATTCCAGTGATGAAGCAACCAGAACGACAAGGGACTTATCAGCAGCATTGAATTGAAGACATAAAAGAAGAATTGATCAAGTGTTATTCATCTGTGAACCAGACCAGTTGCACTAGGTGACGGCACTAAAAGATCAAGTTGTTTTATCGTCTCAGAAGAAATTGATACAGTCTAAAACTGAAACACCCTGGAGCTGAATGGATTTTCTAAAAAGTCAAGGACAAGGAAAAGAGTTCGATGGTTTTCTTTGACATAAAGAAAATCAAAAGAAAAGGATTCGATAGTTTTCTAAATTAGAAAACCATCGAATGAAAAGCATAAAGTAAATGAATACTTTAATAAAGTAAGTATTACATTCGATAGTTTTTATTTAAAAACTATCGAATTGAATAATTACTTTATTCATTTGATACTTTTCAAATTAGAAAGTGGGTGAAAAGTTTTCTTTGTTTGTCAGGTTGATGAGAATTGGACGGCCAAGATTGTTTTAACAATTAAGGTTCGATAGTTTTCTAAAAACTAAGTCTATAATTACACAGAGAGAGGTAGTGTCTTCCTCAGTCGAGGTTAGTTCATAGTAGCAACTACTGAGAGAGAAGTTTGAGCCGGAGAAGATCATAGAAATTTATAGTGCTCAGAATTCTTTCATTGTATTGATTATGAATAACCTAGAACTCATTGAAGCTAATCTACGGATTAGAAATTGTAGCACCCCTCGAGGTTTATATTTATAAAAAGATATATTCCCCGACTTTTGGTTTGGTTTGGTGTGTTTGATTTCGTTATAGAACTGAATGAATTATCCGCGAACGAAATTGAATTATTTGTGAGTATCGTATTCAACCCCCCCCCCCCTTCTACGATACTTCGGGACCTAACAATTGGTATCAGAGCTTGTTAATCGACATACAGATTAGATCCGGGTATTTCAGACCAGTCAGACAAGAATTCTGAGGAGGCCAACTTCTAAATAAATTTATTTTATGAATTTATATTTTAATAAGTTTATTTTATAAATTTAAGTTAAAATGAATTTATCTTATAAATTTAATTTAAATGAGTTCATTATTTAAACTTGAATAAGTTTATTTGATTAACTTAATTTAAATAAATTTATTTTATAAATTCAAGTTAAATAAATTTATATTTTAAACTTAAGTAAATTTAATTTATGTTATGAATTTATTTTAGAGGTGCGGCACAGAGCAATTTGTAGTGTGCTAAAGAGACCCCTTAGAATTTGTGAATTGTAGTCAATTTAGGTGGCCAAATTTTTTTTGAGTCTGAGAAGTATGGTGACTTCGATAGTTTTTTTTTTAAAACTATCGAAGTGGTAATGTTTCTTAGTTTTTCAAAAATGGTCAGCCAAGTTTCTTCGATAGTTTTTGTTTTAAAAACAATCGAAGTGCTTGAATTGGCCAGCTTTACAAAAGCACCCCGAATTAATATATTTCTGAGTTATTTATTTATTTCGAATTTTTTTTTAAAAAAAAATTCTTAAATCCTAATTTTTCTTAAATATTAAATTTCATGATTTAATTTTTAAGAAAATTCGAAATTCTTGAAAATTAAATGTTTTGTAAATATTTATTTTTGATTAATTTATTTTTAAGGAAAATTAAAAATTCTGAATATTTAAATTTTTCTTAAGTATTAAATTGAGGGTGCTCAAGGGCTTGTAGAAGAAGATTCCTCCGGGTGTTAAACTGATTTTTATCTTTCGAAGAAAAAGATGACCATGAAGCTGGTTTCAGGAAGAAGTTTCTACGGATACATTTTTTTTCTAAGGAGATTTAATCAAAAGAGATTATGAAGGGAGGAATAAAGGGTGTTAGAGAATTGAACGGACAAACAAATATCTCAGTAACGTTTATTAATGTTGGAACCTCAGAACAGAATAGAAGAATTACTAGTAGCTGAATCAGAAGAAGCTCAGGTAGAAAACCTCGAGAGACTAGACTAAAGATCAGTGTTTCACTTGTCAAGGAAGTTTAGTCACATCAGATTCAGAAGGAGTACAAAAGCTACATCCAAGGATCAGGCCTATTTATTCCGAAGCAAAGACTCTTCAAGATTCAGTTCAAGAGGTAGTTACAGACTGAGATGGTAACAAAAACAAGAGTGATAGTTTCAACTATGATAAGAACTATGTAACGAGAAGCTATCAGGGTGTGCTACACAATGAAGGAGCCTAACAAACAAAGAAGAATAGGGACTCAGTTAATAGCTGAAACAGAAGTGGAATGCTTTGTTGAAGAAGCATCAGCACAAAACTTATGTTGCTTCAGGAAAGAGTTGGGATGGATCAGATGACGAGAAGATCATGGATATCTTGCTTTCATAGCAATCTCTGAAGATGATTCACCTCACATATCTCAGGTATCTTTTCCTTGAACCAATGCAGTATTTAATTCTCAATATTCAAAGCATGTATATAGGAGATCTTAGATATGTGTGTATGAATATTTGTAGAATAAGATTTGCAAGTGAGATAGAAGCTTTCTTAAGAAACAACTCTTAGTTTTAGGGGTTAAGTTTCTGGCACATAAGACCTTAGTAAAGCTAAGTTTCAGTATCCCTAGTAGAACAAGATTTGCTCATTTATTCTGAATTGTTTGTTAAGGGATAATCAGTTTGAAGAATGGAGGAATTACCTTTAGAGTCAGTAGAATTTGTAGAACACCAAGCTGTATCTAAAACTGACTTAGGTAATAGAGAAAGTTAGATGCCATACAACAACAGAATGGATTAGATAGAATTAGTGATTTAATTGTTAATTCTTTTATTCCATGTGTGCTTAGAAAATTATTGAATATCTGTAAATCTACTTGCTACCTGTTACACTTGTGTATATTGGTTAAAGTAGAAAGTACTGAATTTTCTAAAATGCAGAACATGCCTAATTTGCACATCTCTTATCTGCAATGTCAAAATGCTCAATGTATGCCATTTATTCTTATTAACATGTTTGCTTATTTAAATATTATGAATGCATATCTTAGAACTTGCATTAATCATAGAAAAAGCATGTTTAAGAATTACATTAGAGCAACGACTGCAAGGTCAGTCAGAGATAAGAATAAGCATGTATAGGTTGAAGCTGTTGTTACCACTTTTAAAAGCAAAATCTCTAATCCATCTGGACCCAAGCAAATAAGTTGGGTACCAAGAACTGTCAATCCATTTGTGAGTGCAGGCAAATCAGGTTAATCGATTTATATGCTTTCTTGGTCTTTACTACTGAAGACATATGATCGAAGAAAGATCTTGCCATCAAATGTGATTGAGAAAACTGTTCCGTTAATAATCTTTGGAGATGACAGCAAAGGTTTTCATCACGGGACATGGCTACGTTGGAAATGGAATGTCATCATGTTTACAATAATTGGTATCATTGATAACAACTAATAATTGGAGTCAAGGATAACAATTAGAAGCAACTCTCTTGCTGAAGATTCAAAGCACAAATCTTTTTATTCAATGAAGGAGCAGTGTTTTATCCCAAGCAGGAAGGTTGAGAAGCTCTCACCCTTGCATGACAATACAAGGAACTCTTTTCTAAAGATGGTATTGGTGAGAGGACTGCCTCATCTGGGATTCAAGCTAGATGAAATATATGAGGCATATCATTAAGGGAAGTCAAAGAAACATCACAGAAAAGCTATAATGTGATAAGCATTACTGAGCCACTTCAGATGATACGTATGGAACTCTACGGACTAGTTAATGTCTTATCTACAAAAAAAGTAAAGATATACTTCAGTGATGGTTGATGTCTACTCTTAATACAAACTGGTGTTGTTCGTTCAATCTGAAGGACAGGACATCACAGATGAGATTAATCACATTTCCATGATCAGTAACAAATACAGGAAGACCCTGAATTGGCCAATAGAAGCAAACTCTGAATTTCTTTCAGGGGTTTGGAGGAAAATGTTTTACAAGTAAGCATCTTGGCAAGATTGGCAGCTAAGGCTCTTAAGGATATTTTCCTCGGCTAATCAGTGGAATCTAAAGCCTACGAGGTAAATTTGATTAATCAACAAGAGGTGATTGAAAGTCTGAATATGATGTTCAACAACTCCAAGCTCTCAGCTGTTATGTGTGAAATTAATGGTAATGATGATTCAAATCCAAGCAGTGGTAATGGTAGTTTAACTACACAGCTCAGTACTTCAACAGAACCACTCAGCGAGGATGAGGATTCTCAGGAAATCCCAGCAACAGCTTAGGGGGAGCAAAAGAAGGATCATTTAGTCAGATCAACACCACAATGAATATATAGAGGACACTTCAAGAACGTATCTGTCAAGACAAAGGGTTTAGATTCAATATCATTCATGATGTCTAGTTCTTAGTGATCCTAGTGGTGGAGTAAAGACTGGAGCTATAGAGTATGAATGATTATTTTCTTGGTTTTCTTTTTGAAGAAGAAACAAAGAAAGGTAAAGAAGCTCTGATGGATCCAGATTGGGTGATTGCAAAGCAAAATGAACTCAATCAATCTGAAAGGCAGAAAGTTTGGAAGCTGGTACCCAGGCCTAAGGGAAAATCTGTTATTGGAACAAGATGGGTATCCAGAATACTGGATGAAATTGGCATTGTTATGAGGGACAAGGCCAAACTGGATGCTAGGTTACTATTAGGAAGCAGTATCTAACGAGAAGCACCAGTGACGAGACTTGAGGATATCAGGATATATCTGTATGGTCAATATGATCAAGTGCACTCCTGATTGGTGAGATAGTAGAAGAAGTCAATGTACAACAGATCCTGGCATTTGCTGTTGCAGATCAATTGGACGTTGTATAACTTCTCTTCACAAGATCACTACAGATTGGTATGAACCGGTATCAATACTCAAGCAATCGTCAAAGACATGGTATGACACTCTAACTGAACTTTTACAGAATATGAATTTATTAGAGTTGTCATAAGGCACAAACATAATGTCATATATGTGCAGTGATATCATGATTATATTATATGTTGGTCTACTAACGAAAACTTGTGCAAGAAATTTGCCAAGTCATTGCAGAGAATGTACAAGATGAGTATGTTGGGAAAGTTGCAATTCTTTTTGGATTTACTTTGAGCAAGCCAGAAGATTAATTCTTTTAGGAGCACAAGTAAGCCAAAAGAGTGATGGCAATAAAAGTAAGTCAAGAATCTTTTGAATGTGCACAATTGAGAAGATTCTAGACATGCCAAGACTCCCTACCAACAGCAGCCACTAAAGCTTGATCAGGACAAATCAGGTAAAAGACAGAAATGACAAGCTAGAGAGGTATGCGTCTCATTAAGTTATTAGCTGCAAATTGACAACACATATTTTATTCTCAAGTTGCCAATGTGCAAGGTTCCAAGTGGATTTCAAAAATCTAGTCTTATAGTTATCAACATGATTTTGAGATATCTTAAGGGAATACCAAATCTCAGTATATGGTACCCTAAAGATACTTGTTAACATGTTTAGCTATTTAGATATAAAATACGCAGGTTGTAAGAAAGACAGGAGAAGCATCTCTGAATGACAGGAGGAGCATCTCTAGAAGCTGTCAACTTCGTGGAGGAAGATTGATTTCTTGTTATTATTTCAGGAAATAACTTCATCTCCAACAACTCTGTGGAACAATCCATGACAATGCACCTTGACAACAGGTATCATTTCTTTCGAGAGCATGTCTTCAATTCATAGAGTAACTTGCAGACACGCACCTCATTTGAAAATCCCATCTGCAAGAAACTCTTAAATAAGTTCACAAGTGTAAAGTTGTCCATATTTTAAGGACTTGTGAATTTGTTTAACACCAAGTCCTCATCTTAATAATTTAGTGCTAATATCTAACTCATAGATATTTAGTATTAATTTATTATTATTTATTTAATGAAATTTGAATTATGGAAATTGAAGCAGTTCAATATCTTATTTGCTCCATAATTTAAAATACATAAAATAAATATGCAGCATAATTTATTGGATTTTAATTGGTTAATATTATTCAATGATATTTAGTCGATTTTATTCTGAGAAAATTGTGAATTTTCTGTTAACAATTGATTTTGGTAAATTGTAAAAGATTTATTCAAAATAAAACTTGACAGGAAATACAAGGTTTGAATTTTAGAACATGAACAGGTTTTAGAATTTGAACAGAAGCAAAAATATCGAATCTTAGGAAAATCGATAGTTTTTCAAGTACAAAGAAAATTCTATCGAAATTTAATTCTAGATAGTTTTTGAAAAGGAAAAGAAAAACTATAGAAAACAATTCTCGATAGTTTTTGAAATTAAAGTGAAAATATATCGGGAGGATTTAATTTTTCAATATTTAAACTCCTCGATAGTTTTTTCAACAAAAATATTGCCTCGATAGTTTTTGGTCTTTTCATAGTAATAACTTTCGATGGTTTTTCAGAAATCAGTTTAAAATTCTACTCTCATACACTTCGATAGTTCTTAATAAAACCATCGAAGATCAGATGACCTTTTTGCCCCTCTGAGAAATCCATCGACAGTTACTTTAAAAACTATTGAACTGTAGAAAGACATTTTTACCCTTACAGTTTCAACAAGTATTTAACAACCCCTTACGTTTTTTTTTCTTCTTATTATCAGATCTAAGGGCTTTTGTTTATACTTAAGTTGTGTTTATTTAGAAAAAGGGGTAATTTTGTTTTAAAGGTAATTTTGTTAAGTTTGATTAATTTATAATTAATTAAATTTAAGTGTTAATTTAGTTTTGGTTTAAAATTAATTTTCTGGAAATTTAAAATGGCCGGAGAATTTATTCTAACCAAGACTAATCATGTCTCGTTTCAGAACTTGCAAGCCATTACGAACTTACAGTTTCGTGCATGGGCAGAGTTTCTGAACACACGATCATTAGTGGCATATGCCTTGAGTACTCCCGTAGTCCTTTGCATCGATCAATTGACTGCGTTGTACACAACCGCCACGGATACAAGTGAGAATAACGTAAGATCCTTCAGTTTTGTTGTGCCAGGGGTCAGAACAATAAGGGTGACGGAACATGACTTTAATAGAATACTACATTTTCCTACAGAAAACCATGTTCTGGATCCCAAAACTGAGGAGATACATGCTTTCTTCACTCTCATAAGAAGTCAACTTCCTAACTTCTTTGTGGGAGAGTTCCTTAAGCATTACCTGCCAAAGCCATGGAACTTTTTCTTTCATACCCTGATCCATGTTTTTACTGCCAAGCTTACAAATCTGCATGGTATTCCCTTATTCCTTCAAAAGATAGGGTTTGTCATTGCCAACTATAGGCATATTAACATAGGAAGGCTAGTGATTGATCAAGTCATTCTGTGCATGGGACCACTGGATGAAAGAACAGGCATAAATGAAAATGTGCTTTGTTTCTATCCTAGGTTCCTACAGCTAATTCTCAATGATATATTAACAGATGATGAGCGTGAGACATTCACCGACGAGGAGACCATGAAGTGCATGAAGGTGAAGAGCAATGTAATAACCGCTCTGATAAGAAAGAATCATCTTCCAGGGGTACCCACTGTTCTCATTGAATATCTAAGAACGGTGCCCCTACCACTTCTACCCCCAGGGGAACAGGTAAATGAAGGTAACATTCCTCAACCTGAACTGGCTCCTGAACCACAACAATGGATGTTGATCCAGAGCCCTCAGCGGCCATCGAGACCATGAGATTGCAACCCACAATCTCTAACCACGGTCGAAGAGCCTTTGGAAGAGCCAAATGAAACCACAAACGAACCTCCTTACCCTCTTATACCCAATATTCAGACATCCATGAGTGTAGAGGGAGATAGTGCCAAAGCAGCACCACATAAGGAGATACGCCATTCAACAACAGCTCTGCCTTACTCTAAAAGGAGAAGAACAGAAAACGAGGCAATTGTTGAAACTTCATTTCAATCATCCAAAGCGCCCTTTATTGATTTTTCTGATGCTGATTGGGCTAAGCTAACGAAAGCAATATCTGAACCAATAGCTCAATCAGGTAAGGAAGAATTGACGGAAGCAACTGGTGTTCCGACCATATTACGGTCAGGTTCACTGGTTGAAGGTTCTAAGAACCAAGGGTCTTCACAGACGTCGAGAGAAGGCTTTGACCTAAATGCAAAATCTAAAAGGTCATTGTCTACCTCCCCAGATGGAACATATCTGGATCCTGCGGGTAAAGGGTCTGACGTAGGTGCAGATCGGCAACTCGTTGACAGTGAATCAATTACTATTGAGGAGTCAACTGAGGTGAAGTCTTTACAGACTCACGGGGAAGATTCGGGATCTCTGCTGTTAAAAGAGCCTGTTTCTAACCTCCTAGAGATTCAAACTCTAGATCCTACAAAGGATATATCATCTAAGGATGATCAGCAACTTGGTTTAACCAAGGACGGGGACTTGCGAAGCCCCATTGCACCACCGGTGACCTCCTTAAGGACGGCTATGGTGTTTTCTTCTGCAGGTACAACTAGCACAAAGGGTTTGAGTGAAACAAAAACACTTACACCTGGCCTGAGTGGGAAAGGAAAAATGAGTTAAACACCGACAGAAACGTTGAGTGTACACCCAGAGCCAAACGTGAGGAGTGACACCCTAACCCTTCCAAATATTGAAGATTTGCTATTACCTGGAGGTACATGTTCAATCCACCCTCAAGAAGATTATGGAATATGTTGAGGAACCAACAACCCAGACCTTCACAGCAACAACCTGATCCTTCTACTACCTTTTACAATGAGGATAACTTCATCGAGGATTCCTCAACTAAGGGGGAGAAAGTTGGAGAAGGGGAAACAAATGAAGTGACTAATGAAGGTTGGAAAACAACTGGATGGGGAGTTTGGGTAACCAATGAAGCTATTCCAGTTAGATAGTACTGGATTGAAGACATTGTGCAAGAAGAAAAAAAGTGAGGAGGAATTTGAAGTCATGCAAGAGCAACCGATTCAGGAGGAGCATGAGCCATATCATCCGGAGCCAAATAGAACATCCTATCTTGGATGATGATATGGAAGAAGAAG
Organism: Heracleum sosnowskyi; assembly: GCA_030848705.1. NCBI lineage: Eukaryota > Viridiplantae > Streptophyta > Magnoliopsida > Apiales > Apiaceae > Heracleum > Heracleum sosnowskyi. The sequence continues at coordinate 108,398,991 of CM061239.1, forward strand.
CAAATTCTCTATCACTAAGAGAGAAAGACACATTCTCATCAAGATTCAAAGAACTACAAAGCTAAATGAACTGCTCCGTGAGCATGTTAAGGAAATCTTGATGAAGGTCAGTCCAGAGATTACTGAAAACCCTCATATGGTTAGATTCATGACGAATGACTTGTTCAGAATCTGCTACATGACGGAGGACAAACTGAGAGATTACCCAAACGACTATCTAATCTCAGTTGAGAAGTATCTTAGATCCACTGGATTCACATCAACGGAGAAGGACAAAAGCAGCCGACACTCTAAGAAAATATCTTATGGAGAATGTTCCCTACTATAGGAAGAGAGTGGAGAAAGGATTGGAAGTGCTTCCCAGACTACCAAACATGCCAAAGCTAAACAAGAAAGATGTTAACATTGCATGGCTGTGGGCTGGAGTGGGTCAAGAGGTTGGATATATTGGAAGACACATCCTAGGAGTAATCCTTAAACCTGGAGAACCACTGCACTATCTATCAGTGATTGATTATCAAGCTGTTAACTCCAATCCAATGAGTGAAGAAGGTGAGATTGGAATGGACTGAAGATTGAAGCAAAGAACAAAAGAACTATCAGCTCAATCAAGAGGAGCAACTTCAAAGTGAAAAGTTTTAGTGTTCTTTGATTTATGAAATCTGGAAATGTATATATATCTGATCCAGAATGCAGTTAATATTATTACGCTGTCTTACTTTAAGTAGTTTCATGTTTCCTTAGTTAGTTGAGTTATCCTCGAAGTATTTGCTTGTCGAACTCTATCCAATCAAATAGGGGGAGATTGTAAAGCATAATGTAACATAAGATGTAAAAGAGATAACTACAACTCAACAAAGGACAAGACAGACAATAGTATTAACAGAAGCACAGGAATCCAGAATCAAAGAAGAAAAGGTAAACTCAAAAAATCAAAATACGTTATGTATTCTTGAAGTCCGTAAACAGGTCACGGAAAGAAGTTCATAAAAATGTTCAAGCCTCAGTGACAACAAAAGAAACAAGACTTTCAAGACGACAGAAGTATGTGAATGATTTAGGGTTCAGTACCACGGGATTCCAGTGATGAAGCAACCAGAACGACAAGGGACTTATCAGCAGCATTGAATTGAAGACATAAAAGAAGAATTGATCAAGTGTTATTCATCTGTGAACCAGACCAGTTGCACTAGGTGACGGCACTAAAAGATCAAGTTGTTTTATCGTCTCAGAAGAAATTGATACAGTCTAAAACTGAAACACCCTGGAGCTGAATGGATTTTCTAAAAAGTCAAGGACAAGGAAAAGAGTTCGATGGTTTTCTTTTAAGAAAACCATCGAAGGTGACATAAAGAAAATCAAAAGAAAAGGATTCGATAGTTTTCTAAATTAGAAAACCATCGAATGAAAAGCATAAAGTAAATGAATACTTTAATAAAGTAAGTATTACATTCGATAGTTTTTATTTAAAAACTATCGAATTGAATAATTACTTTATTCATTCGATACTTTTCAAATTAGAAAGTGGGTGAAAAGTTTTCTTTGTTTGTCAGGTTGATGAGAATTGGACGACCAAGATTGTTTTAACAATTAAGGTTCGATAGTTTTCTAAAAACTAAGTCTATAATTACACAGAGAGAGGTAGTGTCTTCCTCAGTCGAGGTTAGTTCATAGTAGCAACTACTGAGAGAGAAGTTTGAGCCGGAGAAGATCATAGAAATTTATAGTGCTCAGAATTCTTTCATTGTATTGATTATGAATAACCTAGAACTCATTGAAGCTAATCTACGGATTAGAAATTGTAGCACCCCTCGAGGTTTATATTTATAAAAAGATATATTCCCCGACTTTTGGTTTGGTTTGGTGTGTTTGATTTCGTTATAGAACTGAATGAATTATCCGCGAACGAAATTGAATTATTTGTGAGTATCGTATTCAACCCCCCCCCCCCCCCCCTTCTACGATACTTCGGGACCTAACACACCCAGTTTTCAGATGAGCTTTGATGGGATCCATCCAACAGCTAGCAACATCAATAGGTGCTACCAACTTTCCATTGATGTTTGGGGTCTTCAAGACTTGGAAGTATACACTTCCAGCGTAGTTCTCAATTTCAGAAGAAGCAAACTTAATTAGACAAGGCATCGGCCTTCATGTTCTCTTCCCTTGGAATATGTTCCGCATAGCATTGATCAAACTGAGTCATGATGGCCTTAACAAGTTTTAAGTACTTGGCCATGACTTCATCCCTGGTCTCAAACTCCCCATTTAATTGGGAAACCACTAGCCTCGAGTCTCAACACACTTTCAGAGTTTTAACTCTCAAGGCTCCAGCCAGCCCTAAGCAAGCTATCATGGCTTCGTATTTAGCTTCATTGTTTGTCGTTGGGAAGTCAAGTTTTAATGCGTACTCTATGAGAAATCCATCAGGACTTTGTAGCACCAAACCTGCTCCACTTGATTTTGTTTTTGATGCTCCATCAAAATAGAGCACCCAATATTCTTTGAACTCCATCTCTTGATTTCTCTCGTCTTCCACTATTACTTCCTGCCCCCCGACTTCTTGGTTGTCAATGGTGCATTCAACCATGAATTCAGCAAGTGCCTGAGCTTTTATGGCCGTTCGAGGCTTATACTTGATGTCAAATTCGCCCAATTCAATAGCCCATTTGATCAACCTTCCACTAACTTGAGGGCTATGCAAGATGTTTCTTAGAGGTTGATTAGTCAAGACCTCTATCTTGAGGGCTATGCAAGATGCTTCTTGTTTAATGGCCTCTTGCCTCTCTGGAGCAAAATTTCTCTTCTTCTGTTTCACCGTCTTCCTTTCAGGATCCACATTCAATTTGTGGTTTATCAATTGGGGATCGATCCCTGGCATGTCAGCCGCTGTCCAAGCAAAAACGTCATTGTTCTCTTGAAGAAAAGATATGAGCTTGTTTTTCAATGGTTCAGGCAATAATGCTCCAACATAAGTCACCTTCTCCGGTTCACCAGGGACTAAGGGAATTGGGATTAAATCCTCGGCTGGTTTCCCTCTTCGGTCCTCATTATCACTAGTATCCATGTCTTCAATTGGGAGAACCTGCCCCCCCCCCCCCCCCCCGATTCCATCAGGCCTTAACGCGGCTACGTAACAACTTCTAGCCATCTTTTGGTCTCCCCGTTCTTCACCAATTCCATTCCTCGTTGGGAACTTGATTTTCAAATAATAGGATGAGGCAACGGCCTTGAACGCATGAAGACCAGTCCTTCCCAGGATTGCATTGTAGGTCGAAGTTGCATTTATAACTATGAAGTTCAACATCTGAGTAGACGTATTCGACCCTTGCCCCATTGTCATTGGGAGTTGGATAGTGCCTTCCACCTTTGATTCCACTCCATTGAATCCGTATATGGTCATATTTGAGGGTGTCAACTGAGAGTCAGTATAACCCATCTTGATAAAGGCATCATGGAACAATATGTCCACTGAAGCTCTATTGTCGACCAAAACTCTCTTTGTTTCAGAATTCCCTATCACAGGCACGATGACTAAGGGATCATCGTGGGGAAACTTCACTCCCTCTAGGTCTGAATCATCAAAACCTATTGATACTTCTGTTCGGGCACGCTTTGGTGCTTCTCCCACCACAGTCATTACTTCTCGGGCATAAGCCTTTCTTGAGTTTCGGGTGGACCCAGAAGCAGTTGGCCCTCCGAATATCATGTTGATTACCGGCCCTCGGGGCTTGGGATTTCGATCTTGATCGTTGTCCCTCCTGTCATAGTCCTTCCTTTCATAATTTCCTCTTTGACTCCCTTGATTTCCATCCTTGGTGAATTTATTGAGTTTTCCTCTCCGTATCAGAAATTCAATCTCATCTTTCAGTTGTCTACAATCGTCGGTGTGGTGACCAACTTCTTTGTGGAACCGACAAAATTGGTTTTGGTTCCGTTTGGACATGTCAGCCCTCATTGGCTTCGGCCATTTGAGATCCTCTTCCTTTGCTATCTCCATCAGAATTTGACTCCTGAGAGTATTCAATCTTGCATACTCTGTAAACTTTGGGCCAAAATTGTTTCTCTTAGGTGGAGAATCAGAACTTTTTGATGTTCTAGGAAACTTTTCATTGACGTCATACTCCTATGTTTCCTTTCTCTTCTTTGGATTTCCACTACCACCAGTAGCGGGTTCATGCTTTCTCATACTTTCTTCAGCCTTGATGTACTTTCTGGCTCTATCTTGGAGCTTCAGCATGCTCTCGGGTGGATGTTTCGCCAATGATCTTTAGAAGTGATCATCAGTAGTTCCTTGCTGCAGGGCTATCATAGCCACTTTGTCCTCTAAGTCTGGGACTTTCAGAGCCGCCCGAGTGAATCGGTTGATATAATCCCTTAGGGCTTCATTCTATCGTTGCTGGATTCCCATGAGTGATGCAGAACTTTTCTCATGCACTCTTCCACTAATGAATTGATTGATGAAAGTTTTGCGTAATTCCTTGAAAGACCCAATAGAGTTGGGAGGAAGACGATTATACCAGCGTTGGGCCATGCTTGCCAAGGTTTGTGGAAACGCCCTACACTTGACCGCATCATTGGTTGGCTGCAACAGCAGTGCATTGGAGAAGGTTCTTACATGATTTGCGGGATCCCCCGTTCCATCATAAGCTTTAATCGTTGGCATCTTGAATTTCCTGGATATGGTAGCTTTCATGATGTCTTGAGTGAATGGTGGTGCAGGATCATCAGGATCTCCTAGGGGCAACAAAACACTAGGGTCACCCATTGGGGCTTCAGCCCTCTTGGTTCTTCTTGGTGTTGGGTCCAAGTTAATCACAAGGACTCGTTGGGTTCTTTCTGCTTCCTCTTCGGCTAATAGTTTTTTGAGCCTTGCAGCTTCAGCTTCATGGGCCGCAATCTTTTCCTTAGTAATTTGGGATTGTTCCCGATTTATTTGAAAAGAACATCTTCTCCTTGGGGCAACATCACTTTCTTCTCCAGCTGAGTCATTCTCATCCTCGGTATAGGGTCCCGAGTAATCTCGAATCAAAGGGGTCCTTCGAGTTTGAGTTTGTATATTTTGGGGTCCCAGACCTTGTATATAAGGGGGGGACATATGCCTCATAGTAAGTGGGATTGAGACCACTACCGCCCGCCATGGGTCGAGGGGGCATGCCATAGCTTGGCATCCCCAAAGTCTGAGTTGCATATTGGGGGAGATCAGTAGTATGGAGTTGGAGACCACTTGGTGCATTCATGAGCAGTGGGGAGGTCGTGATTGTTTGCTGGTGAACGGTCTCTTGTGGATTAGATCCATGAATGACCATCTGCAAGGGATTCGTCCCTTCAACGGAGATTAGGATCTCCGGTCCTTGAGTAGTGGTGAGGGGGATATCCGCCCCTTGAATGCCAGTAGTTGGCGGTGGTTGATTTCCGTGTGTATCAGCTTCAGAGGTGATAGGAAGCTCCTCGGAAGTTTGAGTATCTCGAGTTGTTCTTCGTGTGTTTGCCATGGTTGATGTTGTCTTCCCACAGACGGTGCCAAATGTTATGGATTAAAAAATGTACTAGTGAATTAATTACTAGGGTTTAGAGAGCTTCGAGCTTTAATGGTTGTTCTTGCGTTTCGAGACTAAATCGGTCCTCACAAGATGCCTACATAGAGCTTCGAGCTTTAATGGTTGTTCTTGCGTTTCGAGACTAAATCGGTCCTCACAAGATGCCTATATATCTCAATCAGTGCTGAGAATCAAGCCAAAGACGTAGTTCTGATTGTAGGATCAGGTCATTTATATAGGCGTCAGGAGCCTTGTATTTAGAGTAAGTTTAGGAGTCTTAGCTAATAAGTCTCCTTTTTGATAATGGATAAACATTGTATTTCTTGTTGAATAAGTATTTTCCTTGTTGATAAAGGCTATGACTCATTAATTGGGATTCTGGATCCTTATTTGGTAAATTTACCATATTTTGGACTCTTTTCATGAGCTGTATATTTTCCATATTTATTAAATACGAAATTAATAAATAATCAGGGTTTTCAGCCTTGAATATTGGGCCTTTCCAATGAATCATCAATTATATTTCTATAATTACTTTTCTGTCCATATCATATATATATATTATAAATTTAATTTTCAGCACATAGATTTAATAGGTTGACTATACCAAGGACTTGCCCAAAAATGTTAAAAGTTAATGTTGATAGTGTAAAAGACTTTTATAGAAAGTAGAGAATGTTATCATACTACAAAACTCAAAACATAAACAAAGATCAAGTTAAAAAATTTCAATATATAAAATATAATATTTAAACTTTTAAACTTCAAATAAATTGTGATAATAATGATTCATAATTGTTAGGTGAAGATTATCAACTAATTTATAACTGTTTTTTTGTAATATACATGTCAAACCAATATAAAATAGTAATTTTACAAGATTAATAAACTATGATATGATCATTAATTTATGTCATTATTTTCATGTACATAAGTATAACGATTTACCAAATTATGGGATAATTAGTCACAGAACAAATACTTTTTTCCAAAATCCACGATCATATAACTCATTTATCGCCTCTTTAACGTGTAAAATATTATCACACTTTAAAAAAAATCAACAATTAATTTGTATGTACAAAAGATATATAACTCATTTATCGCATCTTCAACATGTAACATAATGTTACACTTTAAAATAATCAACAATTAATTCGTATGTACGAAAGATGTAAATAATAAGGTTAATTGGTTCTTTTTTTTAAAAAAAAATAGCAAAATATAATTTGATCTGTGTCACTTTCCAATTGCCCATGAGAATATTTCGTACCGTATCAAATAATATTTTTTTATAAATTTAGTAATATGTTGTATGATCATTTATGTCTCATTAAGAAACAAACTATTTAGCAAAAAATGTTATAGAAATATTATACGAAATAGTCTCAGTGATTACTCCAAAGTGATGAAGATTAAAAACTATTTTATTTTTATGAAGTTACACGACCTTTGCCAAATAAGTCACACTCATTTAAAATAGTTCAATCTCCTTCAATTACAAGGCTGCAAGCACTTCAAAATTGCACATCTTACGCATATTCTGCATAGTTATCACATATGTTCATTTTCAATAGGAAAAAATTTCACTCGTAACAAAAACATATATTATATTTAATAGACCGCCATACCATTTTATAATAGAAAATTTTAAAACATACTCGTTCCTCACACGGGTTATAAAGCTAGTTATATATAATATAACAATTAGGGGGTTTGTGAGACAATTTATTCAAGGTAAAATGACAATCATACCCTCTGAATTATAAAATAAATTTTTTACCCCTCTCTTAGTTATTTCATATTAATTCTCTATTTTTACAAGTGTTGTAAAAAGCAGAAATCGGAATTAATCGGTGAAGGCACCGTCCATGGATTAATTAATCGGGTAATCGGGGATTAATCGGAACGATTAATCGGATCATTAATCGGAATAATTTTAATAATATTTTTTATATACATTTATATTCATATATATAATTGTTTCGTTATTTCAACTAAACATATGTTATTATCATATATTTATGCAAATATGTTAAAAATGTTATATAATTGTAATAAATAAAATTTTGAAGGTTTAACTTTTCAATTAGAGATAAATTTAAGAGGAAAAATTAAGAGAATTTACGATTTAGGCATCTAAAATTATAATTATATGTACAAAATAATGTTTTTTCCTATTGTTTAATCAAGTTTCTACCTTTTAAATTTTTAATTATATTTTTTAACTATTTTTTAATAATTAGCCCGATTTTTGACCGATTAATCCGATTTTTGACCGATTCACTCGATTTTTGACCGTTTTTCTGAAAAAATGATTAATTGGCCGATTTTTGCTTAATTAGTTCGGTGACCCGCCATCTTTTAGAACACTGATTTTTACACATTAATATATCTACACATTAATTATTGATCTTCATTAAAGTATGTTAATTGTATTATAATTGATATTTATTGTTTTATGATATATCTATACTATATTATTAAAGCTGAAACATTGAAAATTTTGATTTTCGGTTCTTTATTCTAATTAAAAAAATTTAATAATATAAAAATAGTAACTAGCTAATTGCATTTTATATTTAAAACACATTTTTCTATTTTTTCTAACAAAATTCATTCATTTTTCAATAATATCACGAACAATAACTTTTCAACTAAAACATGTTATCTTTTCCGTTTATCCTTACAAAAATCTCTCTCTATCTAAAAATATCATAGGCAACCCTTATTTATTTATTTTAAAACGTATTTCAATAATTTTAATTATTTAAAAAAGTTTACCTACTTTAACATTCCTACTTATTTTTTTAACAAATACAATTAATAAAATATTAAAACATAAACTAAAAAAATAATATAATAATAATATAAAAATATTAACTAGGTAATTGCCTTTTATAATTAAAACACATTTTTCTACTTTCTAACAAAATCCATTCCTTTTCCAAAAATATCACGGGCAACCCTTACTTATTTATTTTAAAACCTATTTTAATGTGTTTAATTATTTAAAAAAGTTTACCTATTTTAACATGTCTACTTATTTTTTAACAAATACAATTAAAAAAATTTAAAACGTACATAATAAAATAATAATTGTAAAAACAATTCGTGCATGCCGAAATATTGAAAGTTTTGGTTTTCGATTTTCTGTCATTTATTCTATTTAATAAAATAATATAAAGTATAAATATAAAACACGTTACCTTTTTATGAAAATATATTAGCTTTTATAAACACGCTTAAAAATTAAATTTAGTATGATATATATATTTATCATTAATATTGTCTTTTTAAAATTATATATCTTTCAATTATTAATACATTCCAAAAAATATCAAATACTATATCTTTTTAATAAAAATGTCAATTATACTATATTCCATATATTTATATTATTAATACAAAAAAATAATATAAAAAAATATTTTACTATAAAGAAATATTATATTATATTAAAAGAAGCCCGTGCGAGCTAGTATTAGTTAAGAAAGAAATATAATATAATTAAAAAAATTGATGGTATTGGAATAATTATATACAAAACATTATACAAACACGAATTAATGACATGACGTTGTTAGTAATATGATGTGAGTTTAAGTTATCTTAATTGTGGTCGAAGTGACTAGAGAAAGTGGGTTATCCATCATCATTAATTAATTTAGAATATTTATATAAAATCATATCAAGTAATATTTATATAAGTTTATGAAAATGTAGTATGAACATTCATGTTTTAAAGAAAACAAAACATCAAATACTTATCCCGAGATCAACATTCATTTATTCACATCTAAATGATAAACGTGTATCATACGAAATTTCGATAAATAAATATAATATGATAAACAAGTGAAATATTAACTTCACAAGAATGATTGATAACTTATATTTTCAAATATCTCAGCTATCAAATCATCTGACACGAATAAACTACAAATAAATATATTGAATTTGATGACAGATTATGTAATATTATAAAACAAATCCGTGTCAGATTATAAAGCTAATTATAGTATAATAATATAAACAATATGCATTAAGTGTCACATTTTAATTTGTGAAGCATATGAGGTTCCTTGTTTTTAAATTACACACATTTAATCAGATTTTACTAATTAAACATTTGAAAACAGTGTAAGTAACAATTTTGAAAGCTCTAGCGTTTTTGTAATCAGCTTTGTTAGTGTGCTTAAAAATTTCGAAAGCTCTAGCATTTCTGTAAGAAAATGTAGTCAGCCTCGTGAGTGTGCGGAATTATATTCCAAGCATGCCTCATAAAATAGATGTATTTGAAGGAAAGAAAAAGTTAGCCAAGGAATGGGACAGTACAGTGGTAGAAATGTACGGGGGGGGGAAGAAGTAGAATCTAGTAATCCGAACATGGTGGCAATAACACGCAAAGCAATGAAGGGGGGGATAAAGGAAAAAACATCCCTTACTTTATTCTCACGCACAGACCCCATTCCCCCTTCCCTTTAATTCGCTATTCTCTTCCTCCGCACGGCCATCACCCTTGTTTCTTTCCTCATCCTCCGCATATTTACAAACTGTTGTGCATCCAAGCTCAGATCTCAAACTCATCACATATACAAAATGTGCATGTCTATATTTATGCAACAAGGAATCTGAATAATGTACATATACAAAATGCCTACCACTTTCGAGAACAAGATATTGGTATATATGAATTTAGAATAACAAGAAAAAAGTGATTAAAAAAGATAAAGTAGATGCCACACTTTAGGTATTTCTAAAGTAAAATTGAGATAAGTTGATGAAGAAATCAATCTCCACGTACGGGATTACATATATGCATGTATGTATTGTCCTTGCGTGCAAATGAATTGTGGTTTGTCTTTCTTTACCAAAGCACTGGAAACTTGTATCTATACGTAAGCTACATAAAGTCGCAACTAGCTAGCTACCCAACATGGATCCAATATTATAACCCTAGTTTGGCGCTCCATCACACATATATATAGATATAAGAAGATATGTGAAGATAGTAATGGCATTTATATGGAGAGGTAAAAAGTTTTCTTCGTGTATTGATTAATTTGGACTACAAACTCAAGGTAATGATGTCACTCACTACCCTTGAGTACCCCCCCCCCCCCCCCAGCTAGCTTCACTTTTGGTGCCCTATAAATACAAGACCTCCTTTCTTCTTGTGATCTTGCACCCTTTATTATAGTGTGTGAAATGGCTAGATCATATTTGCAATATTGCATGGATGAGCAAGTCCTTGTTGGAGAAGCAGGGCACGTGCAAATCCTTTGGTGGTCTTCTCCATCCATCCCCCTTTGCACGTGCTCCCCTTCTCCAACTAGGATTCCCTCATCACCTCCGCCATCGCTGCTTCTAAAGCTTCCTACTATGTTCATCTGTTGAGCACTAGTTTCCTTGAATTATACCTCACAATCACCTACAGTACACATGGGCCCATGTGACATGGGTGTGTGCATGTATTCTTCACTGTTTGTTGTAACTTGTAAGTTGTAACTTTGTAAGAGGAAGTCATGCATGCATGGTTAGCTATATACATTTTGCTTAACCATCGACATATATATTCTTGGTGATAATTGTTCAATAGTTATTAATTTATTATTTATGTTTGTGTATAATATTTTTATTAATTGAATATTAAAATTGTTAAAAAACTAAGTAGGTCTCTAAATATATTTTTATTGAAATTTATAATTATAATAATAAGATATGTTAAAAATAATAAATAACATTTCAAAATAAACAGGACTATTTAAATCAGTTTTTCAAATAATTAGGTCTACTTTTAAAATAATTAGAGTAATTTGTGATAATTAACTATATTATATTATACTAATTAAAAATTATATACTTTATTAGTATATTATTTTAATTGATGTGTAATAATTATTCTTAAATAAATATCTTTAAAGATGTACTAAATTATTTTTAAATAAATAAGTCGAGTCCAAGTATATTGACTTATAAAGTATAAACACAACTCAGATGCTTTTTAATTAGCATACTTAATTTTTATATATAAATATGTTTAGTATTGAATGAACAATGAACGACTAACCAAACTACAAATAAAACTTTTTTTGCAAGTGTTACTTTTAAATATTTTCTTACTTAATTTTTAATTTTTTAATTTTAGTTTTTGTTAGTTATATATAGGATATAGTTGATCTATTATATATTAAAGAAAAAAAAGTATAATATTACATATTTGATGAAATTTGATTTTTATTTATATTTTTTAAATTAATATTATAAATAATAATTTTAATATGTTATCTTGTTTGCTTTTATATTTTGATGATTAATTTATGCATTTATTTGCTATATTAAATTGTTAAAAAAATTATAATAAATATTTATTTGACTCGACATGATTTAATAATTTATAGATTGTCCTTGTCTAATTTTCATTTCAGCTTTTAGTGTCGCATTCGAGGTAACTGATAGTTATATATATATATGTGATAATTTTAGAAAAGGGAAAATTTTAGCTAGAAAATATATAAAAATATATATTATTTGGCTAGTAAAGGTAATCGGTTAATTATTAGTATTTATAATAATAGTATTTTATGCTACTAAATGAAATAACCCGTGATATTTTTGAGGTTTTAGTTAAGAGACATATTAGTTAGAAAATATAAAAAGAATATACACTTTGGCAAAGAAAACTAATCGGTTAGTTATTAGTAATTATAATATTATTATTTTATTTTATTAAATAGAACTGTCCGTGATAATTTTAGAAAATAAGAGGTTTTAGTTAGAAAAAATAAAAAAGTGGAAATTTTAGTTATAAAAAAGAATATATGATTTGGCTAATAAAGGTAATTGGTTAATTATTAGCATTTTATGTTACTAAATAAAATTGCCCCTGATATTTTGAGGTTTTAGTTCAGAGAAATTTTAGTTAGAAAATATAAAAAAAATATACGTTTTGAAAAAAAAGCTAATCGCATTCGAGGTAACTGATAATTATATATATATATGTATAATTTTAGAAAAAGAGAAATTTTAGTAAGAAAATATAAAAAAAAATATACAATTGAGCTAATAGTAATCGGTTAATTATTAGCATTTACAATATTAGTATTTTATGCTACTATGGAATAGTCCGCATATATTTTTTGAGATTTTAGTTAGGAGAAATATTAGTTAGAAAATGTAAAAAGAATATACACTTATTGTCAAAAAAAAAAATATTCACTTTGACAAAAAAAAGCTAATCGGTTAGTTATTAGTAATTATAATATTATTATTTTATTTTATTAAATAGAATTGTCTGTGATATTTTTAGAAAATAAGATGTTTTAGTTAGGAAAAATAAAAAATTAGAAATTTTAGTTATAAAAATAATATATGTTTTGGCTAATAAAGCTAATTGGTTAATTATTAGTATTTTATGTTACTAAATGAAATTGCCCCTAATATTTTTGAGATTTTAGTTAGGAGAAATTTTAGTTAGAAAATATAAAAAAGAATATACATTTTGGAAAAAAAAAACTAATCGGTTAGTTATTAGTAATTATAATATTATTATTTTATTAAATAGAACTGTCCGTGATATTTTTGAAAATTGAAAGATTTTAGTTAGGAAAAAAAGAAAAGTAAAAATTTTAGTTAATGAATATAAAAAAGAATATACACATTCGATAAAAAAGGTAATGGATTAGTTATTAGCAATTATAACTTTATTATGTTATTTTATTAAATGAAATTGTGTGCGATATTTTTGGAAAATGAGATGTTTTAGTTAAAAAAAATAGAACAGATATTCTATATAATAATTTTAATATTTTATCTAACGGTTCTCATCGATTTGATCAAAATATCTAACGAATTTTGGACAACCAGATTACAAAAAGTTTCAAGACCACACTACAAAACTTTCAATGTTTCGTTTTTAATATTTTAGATTTAGATACAAACTAAGTTATTAAAAAATTAATTAACTGCATAATATATATATATATATATATATGAGTAAGGTTCAAGACTTAAAAAGAGAACCAAGGAACTTTTTAAAAAAATCATTTTAGCATAGAAAGAAAAATAGAATTAGTTATATATTATCCTAATAGTCCCAAAAAGTTAATTACTTACAAACAAAGATTCATTTTTAAATTTAAAAAAATATATGAAAAAATTATGAATCTCTTTTTGAATCTCTTATATATATATAAGAGATTCATAAGCAGATTCATAATTTTTTCATATATTTTTTTAAATTTAAAAATGAATCTTTGTTTGTAAGTAATTAACTTTTTGGGATTATTAGGATGATATACAACTATTTATATTTTTATTTTAATTTAAAACTAAATTTTAAAAAAAGTTCATTGGTTCTCTTTTTAAGAGGGTTCTCTCTAGAGCCCTAGCCTATATATATATTATGCAATTAATGTATATATATACATTATTATGCAGTTAATTAATTTCTAATAACTTATTTTGTGTCTAAATCCAAATGTTATATATAACATAGAATTAATCCATGTCAGGTCTCGGATTTTTTAGAAGATTACGATAATAAATGAACATATATATACATGCAAAGGGTTCTTTCGATTCTTGCAGATTTATTAGCTACAGAGAGATCTCCAACATAAATATACTTCCAACTGCTAAGTTTGATTTTAGGGATCCCAACTATATTCCTCTTACCAATTTTCTGCGGGATCCCAACTGAGTTCCTCTTTCCAATTATAGATGCATACTACAAGTTGTGAGAATAAAAAATTGTATGTATAGTTAAACTGATTCACATGACTCCTCTCATCTCATTTTAAATATGTGCATTATAGTTGTAAGAATAAAAAATTGTGTGTATATAGTTAAATTGGTAGCATTGGATTTTTCCCTAAATAATTTGATAAATGTGTCCATATTTTAAACATTTTTTAGGGAAGATATTTATAAACATAATAATATGAATATGAATAAAAAAACCAAACATTATGTTTAAAATAGCATAGTGTTTATAAATTATTCTCATATATAGAGTTTTTCTTATTGATAATATATGTAGCTATTGGGTGTTTACTTAAGTATGTTCAAGTTTTTAATTTAGAAATTAATACGAGTATTACGAATAGCTGTCATGTTAGTTTACAATTTTTTTTTGTGGGATAGAATAGATATAGGTGTTCTAGATGAGTTTTAGAACATTGCAATCCTAAATTTTCTTCCAATTCTTCAAGATGTTACATTCTGAAGAGTAGGTTTTATTACTGATTTTGATTAAAAGCCTTCGTAAATCTTCTAATACTCTACTTAGGTCTTGCGCTTTCAGTTCTTAAAATTTTCTTTCTAACTCGTTCATATCTTTTCTTGCAAATTGTTGATTTTAAGCATTCTTTTCTTTTGTTTCGCTTCCTCTATCTTTCAGACTTTCAAAACATCAAATAATTCAGTGTCAAGTAATTAGCCCAAATGCAACAACTTGGGTAATCCACAAACTCACCCCAAGTTCCCAAAAGATCATGATTTGTTGGTGCAATTTGTAGTAATACTTTGTCTTATAAACTGAACTAAAGTCCCAACTCTTCTCAATTTTGAGACTCGAGTGGTACAAACTCCCCCACTTAAACTCTTGACAGCATAGTTAAATCTGAACGGATAGCTTATAGGACCAAGATCGTACATCTCTAGCGATTGTGAGATAATACTGGCTAGTTTATGTCCCCACCTCTGGACCTCAGTCAATTATGAAATAATACCACCAGTCTTCGTGTCTCCACCTCCAGCAACTTCACGAATCAACCGCCGATCAATTGGCCCAAATGCAAAAACGTGGGTAATCCACAAACCCACCACAGGTCTCCAAAAGATCATGATTGTTGGTGCACTTAATAGTTGTACTTTGTTTTATAAACTGTACTAAAGCCCCCACATTTCTCGATATGAGACTCAAGTGTTACAATATGTTTTAATTTAATAATATTTCAATCTATTATCAATATTAGTTCTTTATATATATATATATATATATTAAAATAATTTTCAAATACAATAATTTTTTTATTTTACTACCAAAATTTTAAAACATAATTATGTTTAAATGACTTGGGTATGTCTAATTGATAATAATATTAACATTCGTAAAATATTATTTGCTATTATAACTTCAATTCTCATATTTTGTTGCATGAACTCGTGCAAGGCACGGTCATTTTCTAGTGATTAAAATAAAATTTTATTCTTTGTTGTTTAAATATTATATTTAGTTATATTTGTACATATTTTGTTCGTCTCGTTATAATATACTTAATTTAATTTATATAGATAATTTGATTGATCGGGGCCTATGATTTTAAATAACTCGGGGTGTATAATGTGATCGATCTGATCATAATATTTTTGTATGCTATATAATATCTTGTTTTCTAAAATTTGTTAACTGGACTATATATTTTTATCTATTTATTTTTTACACAAATTAGTATCACCAAGTATTTTTCCGACCCAAATTTATGTGTTTATATTGCCTAACCTTTTCAACATGACCATATAATTCGTTTAATTTTTTTTGTTGTACTATCTATTTATTTTTATTATCTCGTCTTTTAAATTGTTTTAATTCAAAACAAATAGTTTTCATATGTTATATATATGTATATATTAATCCAATTCCAAATAACTAATTATTTTCTTCCATAAAATGACATTAAAATTCATGTGATAATAATTAAAAATGTCTCATATACATAATGCATCCAATCTAATTATAAATCTACTCACTTTTATTATATCTATCTATTTATATTGTATTATTAAAACCGAAATATTGAAAGTTTTGTAGTCAGTCGGTACGGTACTCGTATTTTGGTATTTGCACTTTAGTTTTTGTTTTTACAACCTAACCTTAATTTATTAAAAACAACGATTTTGATCAAAATATAATGTAGTCGGTCGGTTAGAATGATACTCATATTTTGATATTTGCACTTTAATCCATTTACTTTTGCAACTTGACCTTGATTTATTAAAAATAACAATTTTAATTAAAAAATATTTTTTAAATACTGTTAAACACAAAATTCTTGAAACACAATTTATTCACGCTCAAACACAAACACATAATTCAACATCGAGTTCAACAATCACATAAAACTATTTAAATTTAAGTTCATCTTTGTTAAAAAAAGTATAAATATAAAATAAATTATTAAAATACATATAAGATAACAAATTTAAAAGTCATCTTTGCATTGCACCGGCCCTATGCTTGTATACATAAGAAGAATATTCATAAATATCGATATGTGCTATATAATAATGCTTATTGTAGAGATAGACATTCACCCCTTCCCGCCCAACCCCAATCCATTCTCTGCCCCGTTTCGGGCGGAGAATTGAGAACTTTTCTGACGATCGGGAAAAAATATGTAAAAATTTCGAGGATCGAGATGGGGTCAGAGATTAGTGTCTCTCTGACACGCTTCCCGGTCCCCAATTTCTATATTTAACAAAAATATTATATATTTTCATGTATATTAAATAAATTATTGTGAATAAATATGATTTGTATATATTCTTATAGTTTAAACTTTTAATCCATTTTTCTAATTCAAAGTTTTCAGATGTAGAATACAATTAAATTACAATAATATTTATTTTACCTCTTATTTTAAATAAATATTAATTTGAATTATTACTTAAAATATTAAATTTAATTTAAAATATAAATTATATATCATGATTTATCAAACTAATTTTATTATAAAATTTTAAAGAGATTTTATAGAAATTAATAAGTATGATTTAATAATTTAAATATATTGTATAGTACAAGAAAAGTTAGACCCTTATATAAGAAAATAGAATATATTATAGTTAAAGTTACACAACCGAAATATTTATTTTAAACTAAAGGAAAGATAAAAATACACCACACTTAATATTGTTTTTGAAACTTAATATAAAAAATTTATAAGATTGGTATTATATAGTTTTGTATGATATTTTAATAATTAAAAAATAAATATTATAAATATCCTTTGCAAACATACTCTAAAAAAGAATTTAAAAAATAAAATTTAATAAATATTATAAATCACCTCGATTTTTACTTAAAAGTTTAAATAATAATTAATATATGATTAAGAATGATGTGAGGTTTATGTAATGTGATTTTTCACTCAAAACCAAAATGAGTCTTGTAGCTCAATGGTAACAAGAATGATTTTCTTAGGGAAGGTCAGAGGTTCGATTCTGCACAAAAACATTATTTACTCTTTTTTTTTCTTTAGATAAGAGAGTAGTGGCATGCCATGTAATTTCAAAATATAAAAGGGTAAAATTATAATTTCACAGGGTTTTATTTGTTCTTTTTACCCTTGTGTTCTCCTATTATATATAGAAGAAATATATCTATACTATTATATTAAAGACGAAACATTGAAAGTTTTGTAGTGTGGTCATGAAAGTTTTTGTAGTCTGGTCACTCCATTAATAGTCGTTAGATATTTCTGATCAAATCGATGAGAACCGTTAGATAAAATATTAAAATTATTATATATAATATTTTTTCTATTTTTCATAACTAAAACATCTCATTTTCCAAAAATATCGCATGCATTTTCATTTAATAAAATAATATAATAAGGTTATAATTGCTAATAACTAACCCATTACCATTTTTAGCCAAAGTGTATATTCTTTTTTATATTGTTTAACTAAAATTTCTACTTTTCTATTTTTCCCAAATAAAACCTCTCATTTTCCAAAAATATCACGAATAGTTCTATTTAATAAAATAGAATAATAATATTATAATTATTAATGACTAATCGATTAGTTTTTTTTCCCAAAATGTATATTCTTTTTTATATTTTTTAACTAATATTTCTCCTAACTAAAAGCTCAAAAATATCAGAGGTTATTCCATTTAGTAGCATAAAATATTAATATTATAAATCTATCTATCTATCTATACTATCTATACTATATTATTAAAGACAAAATATTGAAAGTTTTGGTACCTATTTTTTGGTACAGTACTTGCCTTATTTATTTAATTATTATAAAAATTATTATAATCAGTTATCCTTTTAGTTAAAATACATTACCATTTTTTTCTAAAAAAATCATGGGCAATTTCCTTTTCAGCTAAAACATGTTATTTTTTCTATTTCTCCTACTAAAATCCCTCATTTTTCAAATATATCACGAGCAACCCTTACTTATTTATTTAAAAACCTATTTTAATACTTTTTATTGGCAATTACATTTCCCCTCTTTTTCTAGAAAAATCACAGTTAATTACCTTTTTCAGCTAAAACATGTTATATTTTCTATTTTACTTAATAAAATCCCTCATTTTCCAAATATATCACGGGCAAACCCTTACTTATTTAATTTAAAATCTATTTTAATACTTTTAATTGACAATTACCTTTTTCAACTAAAACATTTCACATTTTCTATTTTTCTTACTAAAACCCTTTTTTTATAAAAAAATATCACGGGTAAATCGTTACTTTTATATTTTAAAATTCAACGAAAACATGCTACTTTCTATTTTTCATACTAAAACCCCTCTTTTTCAAAAATATCACGGGGAAACCGTTACTTATTTATTTTAAAATCTGTTTTAATACTTTTAATTATTTAAAAATGTATAACACGCCTACTTATTTTTTTAATAAATGCAATTAATAAAATATAAATAATAAATAATAAAATTAACAATTATTAAAAACAATATGTGCATCGTACGAGTTTTAAGCTATATTACTAAAAACGAAATTATTTTCTATTTTTTTCATTTTCTAAAGAAATTATTATTAAATAATAACATTTTTATAACCAACTACCTTTTCAGCTAAAATACATTACATTTTCTATTTTTCTAAAAAAATCACGGATAGTTACCTTTTTCAACTAAAACATGTTACTCTTTCTATTTTTCCTTACTAAAACCACTCATTTTCCAAAAATATCAGGAGCAAATCCGTACTTATTTATTTTGAAATCTATTTAAATACTTTTAATTACGGGCACTTAACTTTTCAGCTAAAACATGTTATTTTTTCTATTCTTCCTTACTAAGACCCTTCCTTTTCCAAAAATATCACGGGTAAACATTTATTAATTTATTTTAAAATCTATTTTAATACTTTTAAATATTTAAAAAAGTTTAACACGCCTACTTATTTTTTTTTAGCAAATGCAAATTAATAGAATATTAAAACATAAATAATAAAAATAATAATTATTAATAAAAATCTGTGAATCGCACTGGTTTTAAGCTAGGTATTTATTATTATTCACCAAAAGCTAATTAATCATCCTCCCCAACACTTTTTTTCAAATATATGTAACTGTAACCCACATTGATAGCTAGGCAGATGATACATCTATAGAATCAAAGAAATTGTAGCTAGAATCATCATTGATCAAAAGTTTTGTTTTGAAGCTGTTGGAATTAAGCTATGTTGGAATTAAGCTATTCTAAAGTCAAGACGAGCATAAGTATGGTAGAATATCGGTACACAGAGGAATGATAAATTTGAAGAATTGGGAATTCTGTAGGTGACGAAATGTATAAAGCCATGTACTCCGAAAACGCCATCGCCATGTGATATCTTTTTGTCTATGTATGTAAGCAATCATACATGATACACACATTTGCAAAACCTCACACGCAATGTCTCCATCTAGAGCCAATCGTGACTTCATCCAAATCTATACAACTTCTTGTTCTAGAGGACAGACAAAGATAGAGATCATACACAGTATGTGTATGGCTTTATAGTGACAGTAGCTTCCTCTTGCAGCCTTGGTTTGGATAATTTATTAGACAATTTCACTCTTTCTATAGGACCACATTGCTAAAGCCTAAAGGGGTGGTGATGAATTTAATGTCTATGCGTGCAAAATTTACTTTGATTTGTAGCCTTTTGAACTTGTACCGCCAAATATTAGAATATGATTAATTGCCGAATTTGAATTACTCTGTATTCATCAAATACACACTACCAAGAATGATCCATAGTTTCTCAGATTTCCACAAGTGCAAATAGATAATGTTCTGAAAACTTGTAATCATTCTATCTTCATTAGTTCATATGCTCTTGCCGTACATTTTATCTCTAAATTTTTACATAATTGCAAAAGTTAGTTCTTCTCTATAATTCCGTAAACTCGTAGGAGTATTCTACTTGCATGGTAGACGCCCATCTTTCACCTGCAGGTAACTATCTAAACACAGATGTCCCTGAAATACTTCAATGGCAGAAGTGTAATGTGGTAACAACTTAAGAAAAAACTTTTAGCGTGCAATGAGTACGTACAACAAAGCACTCAGAAATATATAATAAAGTGTATGATTTAAGTTTATAGCTCCTCAAAACCTTCTTCATCTGCTTCTTCCTCTAACCTCTGGTATACCCTTCTCCACGTTTCCATCTATGAAAGGCACATATTGACCAACAAAGAAGTTAGAAGTGTAAATCTAACAAGTCAGCATATATGTAAATAATATGGTAAAAACAGTATGCAGATGGTTTGAGTGTAATGTTCAAGGTTGTAATAACGAGTATGCCTACAAAGGCAGCAGTAACTACTGCAAAATCTGATTGCGGGAGCAATATTCTCTCTTTCGTGACAAAGTTATACTAATTTTTCTTAGGAAATTGTACACCTACATATACTTGAAAAATGTTGCCCCAACCCAATCCTTTATCTGAGGTTTCAAAGTGCATGACATACAAAGTCCTCTCTAAGTAAGGAAAATAAGTTTTATTCATAAATCACCTGCAATTTCAATGAGCTTATGGTAATCACGAGGGTAGTTTCTAGCAATTTAAGAAGCTAAAACTAGTTAATTTAGTTTGAATTCAGAAAGGCTGTCACTGTTTAGTAGCCCTGATATTAGAATAGGGCACAAGACTGTCCAACTTGATCACTTACTGATAAAAGAAAATGTGAGGCATGAGACTGTCCAAATTGAGCAATCATGCAAACTATAGAGCTCATACTGATAACCTAACCTGATCATCAGAAAACCGCAAGTGTTCTGCTACAAAAAGTATGCTTTTGAACTCTCCTGGAACCAAGTCCCTGCTGTAGGTTCTTGCAACTTCATCATACTCAATAATATTCACTTTGAAACCATAAGTCATGAAAAGTTTGTCCAACCATTCATTTCTGGTGCACTGTGAATAGAGAATTTCAAAGTCATTCATATACCAGAGCTACTCATGGGGACAACATACAAATATTGAGTAATCAACTGACCTTCATCCCGATTTCAGTTTCTGCCAACCAGACAGGCATTTCTCCCAAGAAAAGGCATCCCTTCATGGCTAAAGTACTCACTAGAGATAGGGTCTCTTTGAAGTGTGCCAAATTTATAACAGGAAACCCCTACAACAAAGAATTGTAAGCATTAACTATTTCTCAGTGAAAAAGTCGCAAAAGACTATCAGTAAAAAAGCTTTTACTACCTGATGTACCCATAAACTTGGTGTGTTACCAGTGAATCCTTTACTACATAGCTGCTCCATATTGGAAGACTGCTCTGGAATATGAAGTAATAAACAGTTCTTTGAAATCTTTGCCCCAACATCTGATAGTTTCTCAAGAAAACACTGTCAAAGTGTCAATACCTAAAACGTGTGCTGAGAAGACATTTAGGATCATGACAAAATTGTCGATCATTGACAAACATCATCTGCTTTTGCTTCAACAATTAAAAATACAATAAGAAAACTGTGAACAGGACAGACCTTCAAGCTTTTGAGCTGCTCGCTTGAATACATTGTCTGGAGAAATATCAAATACTATGGTTGACTTAGGCCAGTTGAGACGATATGGCCGCGTATCCATGCCATCTGTCAACAGAACAACCTGCGTTGTGCAGATGAAAACAATAGAAATTCTATAGCATTAACATTGGCCATTTACTCACTTTCTAAATACACTAGCACTCTGTACCTGCTTAACTCCGTCTATATTTTTCACTTGAGCAAGCAATCTATCATCTATGAACTTAGTTGCCAGACAGTAGTGATTTTGATGGTGTTCCGCATCCAATTCAGCAGTAGGACCAAAACAGGCGGAATACGTGTCAATAAAAAGAGGCTCTGCAAGATAAGATTTGTTCATGATTTCTTCACTTGTCAATAATCAGATTCTAATACAGTTGAACTTGAATAAATTAATATACTTTTTCGAATTCTAACATAACAGACACAGCGTATCTTAATCTTGATAATTGAATACATATTTCCAATCCCCAGAGTCTTCATTTATCAAGATTTGACTGTACATGCTGAATAACGGATTTTAATTTCGATAAATTAATAAAATTATCCAATCCCGAGATTCTTCATTTATCGAGATTTAACTGTACATGCTGAAAAATGGAGAGTCCTAATCTTCATTTTGCTAGTTATCAACAACAAAATTATAACACAATAAAATAATAGTAAATGATTGTGCTACTTGTTTTACATTTTACTGTTTGTGAAAATGCCTGAACGAAATGTATATAAAAAATATAGATAC
Source organism: Heracleum sosnowskyi (assembly GCA_030848705.1). Lineage (NCBI taxonomy): Eukaryota > Viridiplantae > Streptophyta > Magnoliopsida > Apiales > Apiaceae > Heracleum > Heracleum sosnowskyi. The sequence goes on from CM061239.1 coordinate 108,422,060, forward strand.
ATTAGAATCAAAATGAAAGGACAAATGAAATTGCCTGGAGAAATAGTTTCTTTGAAACGAAGTGAAGCACGGGTAATGGCGAAGCGGAACAATGGGTCGTCTTCTTCGGGTCGGGTCGGGTTGAATTTGGCGTTCAAGCTTAATGCTTTGCGAGTGTTGCAAGTGCAAAAGCGTGATGGGCGTAAAAGAAGAAGATTAGCAGGGGCGAAACCCGCCAAACATTCCATTTTGGAGCTCGAGTGTACAGCGAATTGGTTGCTTTAATATTTTCACTTTTTGCAGTAATTAAACATTTTGACCAAATTATTTAATTTCATAAATTGTATATTAAACATTGGTTGCCTTGCCTCTACCAAAATAAATACACACAAATAAAAAAATGTTTTGTTTTACCTTTTTAATTTAAAAAGTGACTTTTAAAATTTATGTTTTTCTTTTTACTAGTAACTTTCAGCCTTTGGTTTATTTTTCCCAGAGAGAAGTGGTTTTGGTAATTTCCCTGACAATAAAAAGAAGAAAATTTCTACCAACATACACTGACAAAATGGAAGTTAAATAAATAAAAAGAAAATTGATACCTACTTCTTTTTCTACTCCCTCCGTCCTCCTCAAGTAAGAAAAATGTAAAGAAATGAGAGGAACAAGAGTATGATTTGAATTTTGAATATATATTCGGATAATATTAAATAATTATGGCTTCGACTTGAATTTCCAAACAACCTTGACCATTAAATTAAATAAAAAAATGAATAGAGTAAATACTCACCAACCCAAAAATGCAAAACGATGAAAAGTTGGTAAAACAAGAGTTAGGTAAGGCAGTCCAGCAGCCCATTAGCAATCTCCCTAACATATACACACACCAAACCAAACAAACGCAGCATCCATTCATATATGATAGTAGTATACATTTAGCTTATCTTCTTCTTTCTTCATTCTTCACCCACCAATCTCCCACAAAAATGGCTTCAAATTCACAAACCCCAGAACCCCAAGAGGACCAAAATCAATCCCAACAACAACACCTCTCTCTCTCTCAATCTCTCCCACAATCTCTCCCAAAATCTCTCCCATTTGGTTCAATTACTCTATCTCTCTCCTCAGTTCTCCCTACCCATTTCTTCCTCCCACCTAAAATCACTTCCCTTTTCTCCTCTTCTCCATCTAGAGTTAAAATCCCATCTCAAATCTCTGCTCTTTATGATGTTTCTCTCTCTAGTTCTTGCTCTACTCTCTCTCCTCAAAAGCCTTTCTTTAAGTCCACTGTCTCTCCAACCCCACTTCAGAATACTCTTTTCTTGAACCCTAAACGCCCTTCTGAGCCTTCGAATGCTGCCGGGTTACGAAGAGCTTCGATTGTTTGGTTTCGAAATGATCTTAGGGTTAATGACAACGAGTGTCTTGCTGCTGCTAATAATGAGTCTATGTCTGTGCTTCCTGTGTATTGTTTTGATCCAACTGACTATGGGAAATCGAGTAGTGGGTTCGATAAGACTGGCCCGTATCGAGCTACATTTTTGATTGAGTCTGTTTCGGATTTAAGGAAGAATTTGCAGGCTAAAGGGTCTGATTTGGTGGTGAGGATTGGGAAGCCCGAGTCGGTTTTAGTTGAGTTGGCCAAGGCGGTTGGGGCTGAGGCGGTTTATTCGCATCAAGAGGTTTCACATGATGAGGTTAAGGCTGAGGGGAAAATTGAGAATGTGATGAAAGATGAAGGATTGGAAGTTAAGTACTTTTGGGGAAGTACATTGTACCATCTTGAGGATTTGCCGTTTAAGTTGGAGGAAATACCAACTAATTATGGTGGGTTTAGGGAGAAAGTTCAAGGTTTGGAGATTAGGAAGACGATTGAGGCTTTGGATCAGTTGAAGGGATTGCCTAAAGCAGGGGATGTAGAGACTGGGGAGATTCCGTCTTTGACTGATTTGGGTCTTAATTCTGCTGCAACAGTTGGGCAGGTAAAATGTTGTTTGTTGAATAATGTATGAGTTAAAATTGAGTTTTATGTGCTGTTGATATAGATGACTATATGATTATGTTCATTAAGCCTTTAAGAATCCCAAAACACGTGTAATAAGGCTAAAACTTTAGCAAAGCTGACAACTTATATTGTATACTTATAAGTGCACTGTGCAGACAAGAGATGTGTACTGTATGTTACGATTTAGGAGTCAGTTCATGTCAATGTAAATCAAGTTATATACATGTCTTGGCCTCAGAATATCTATGAGAGTTGTGCCCCTCTGCTTTAATTTGAGGAAGAGGAAGAACTTACTGTTTACTAATATACAAATGTAAATTTGTTAGATTTGACTGTCCAGTCAGGCCACTTGTAGTATTGGACATGGCCATTGCCCTTAATCTTCATGAGACCTTGATGATATCTGCCAACCTTGATTTTGATCAGTTGATAACAAAGTTGAAGGCTGACTTATATCATCTGACAGATGTACTTAACAAGTTACTTAAAGGCTATATTTTCGTCTTCATGCCCTTGGATACCTATTACATTATCTGTTTAATCTTTTATATTTCATTCACATGTGTTTATCTGCCTACTTGATAGAGAATTATTGCATTATATAGTTCAACTATACAAGTTATTAATAATTAAAAAGGATTGTTATAGGCTGGTAATTATGAGTTTATTTTCATTTACTTTAAAAAATAGAAGATTTCCTAGTTTTTTTGTGCTGCCTTAGTCAACTATTTATCATAGCTGTTTGCTGATATGTAGGATGGGAAACCAGCTGCTAGTGCTTCTCTGGTGGGAGGTGAGACTGAAGCAATGCAGAGGCTTAAAAAATTCGCTGCTGAATGCCAAGCACAACCTCACAAGGCAAGAAAAGACGGTAGTAGTGATAGCATATACGGTGCAAACTTTTCCTGTAGAATCTCACCATGGCTAGCTATGGGTTGCCTTTCTCCTCGATCCATGTTCGACGAGCTTAAGAATTCTGCTTCCAGGTATCCTTAGGTTTATAGTTAGCTTTTTTATGTCTTGTACAAATAATAAGACAATCCAACTTGTTCATGTTGGGTTTTATCATGTTATCTACAGATCAATTTCTGCTGCTTCAACCAAGAAAGATGGTGGCAGTGGCTCATCTGATACTGGCATGAATTGGTTGTTGTATGAGCTGTTGTGGAGGGATTTCTTCAGGTAAGATGAACCATACACATGCAAAAAAGACTACAAGAGTTTTTACTCGTGTAGTTACTGACTTTGCAATTTTGACATCTGAGGATATCTGTTCTGATTTAAAATTTATCAGTAGGCCCCTTAAGTGTTGACCTGGTTCACTATAGCTTTAAATATTTGCTGTATATCATATTAACGATCCACTAATTTTCTTTCAGGTTCATTACCAAAAAATATAGTTCCGCAAAACAGAAGAATGCTGCTCCAGTCACAGCTTGTACAGGTGCTGTTGCCTGAGGAAGGCCTTTGTGCATGAACTGAAAATACTCGAAAGCATATTGCTTCTCTTTGTGATGGAAACTGTAGTTAATTAACTCTTTATATTTGGGGATCCTAAATTTTTTGGAGATATCATAATTGAGTTGCTTTAATATATGTAACGTTGCTGGCAGAACAAGTGTGGAACTGGAATGTGTGCTTCTCATTATTCTGTTCTAAATTCTCACGAATATGTAAACATTGCTTGAATCTGTTAGCGAAATGCAATTTCCTTTGGAAGCCATTGGTGTAATTAGCTCAAGATTCTGAAAATTTAAGTTATCTTTCAAGTATCCAATTTTTATAATCATCTCTTCTACTTGTAGTATCTATATACCATTAGAAAACATTGTTCACATCCTTGTCAAGAAAAGCATGTGAAGTCGTATATAAATTGGAGAGATATCATGTTAGAGTGGAGGGCAACACTGGTCTGAATCTGAAAGCCTCGCCTAGATTAAGCTTCAGAGAGACTATCATTTACCCTATCTAATGCGTTTAGGCTGATGATTCAAAACTAGATTACAGGAACTATATGAGGTATAAACATGATGCAGAACATAGATGATGCTAGACACTTTGAGGGACGAAACAACAATAAAAATAACTCAAAGCAACATAAAATTGACACATAAAACCCACTTCCACAATGTAGGTCCTCAGAGCCCGCTCCTAATGTTGGACATTTTAAAACCAGAAGAACAATGCAAGCAAAGGCACTAGAGAAAAAGACGAGCAAAGATAAACCAAGTCTATCTGCATTCTGGATTTGCAATGACTTCCCGTGTGCTATAAAGTTGTACAATATGTCAATGAGCCGTGGAACACAGGCGCCTGCATATATGTTCAGGGAATTGCTGCATAAGAACAAGAAAAAAGAGTTTTATGAATTTCGTACTTCACAAGACTAGCCATTGTTAATGAACATAACTTAAGTATAAGAATACTATACCAGGTGCGCAGTCCATGAACTTTGGTTTCTTAGTTAAAAACATTGACTTTAATAATTGGATGCAGAAATGGAGATGCTGTGGTATGGTGTTGCAGATCAATCACGAAACTCTCATGTATGCTTTCACCGGAAGGCAATGTGAAGTGGCCATTACCTCGGCATTCTTTATTTTATCCATACATTTGTTGAAATTAGACAGCATTTAGTCTCACAATAAATGACTGGACAGCATATGTACTCAGTTCAACCAGAATTATTTGTTCCAAGCCTCTGGTTTTCCTTGTAAACTTTACTCTTGACTTGCACTTCGCATAATACAAATGCACAATTCACACTAGTTTAAAGCATATGATGTTTTTCAATAAGGTTTTCCACAGAACCTGCAAGTAATACATTGTATGGACAAGTCTGCTGTTAGTTGATGTTAAGAAACAATCTTGCTTGGCCTTGGATTTGACCGAAGTTCCACTTGCCAGTACAGTGAAAGCCATGTATACAGATCAAGCATTAATTCCTGCAGCAGACAGATCACGTAATGGCATAATGACACTAGCCAAAGTTTCGATATACACAGAACAAATAAAAGTACGATTTATTCAAAAAAGAATAGACACGTCTTATTAGATCACTGAGCTTTGTGGCAACGTAAGCAATCCCACTGATAGATATATTAGTGAAGAATCGAAGGCAACCGGTCCATGAGCAATCTGATTGGGAGGCAGCAAAAGCAAACAGAAATCTCCATCGTGCAAGAAGATTCTGCCAGAACATTGCATAATGCAGGCAGATGTTTATTTAATGAGTTAATTGCACTTTGCATCCCCCAACTTTACTCCAATTTCAATTATGTATATGTAGTTTCATAAATTGCACTTTGCATCCCCAAACTTTAAAATATAAGTCGAATCACAACCCCTTATACGTTTTCTATCAAAAATAATATTGTTTTAACGAATATATTGACAAATGCGATATAAAATTATTACAGTGATGATATAAATTTTAAATTCTAAACATGTAACTAATTTTAAATCATAATTTAATATTATTTTATGACCATTAATCAATTATAATTTATTTATAAAAAATTGAACTAATATGTTTTCATTAAATAAAGTTGTGACTACTATGATATATGATACGTATAAAATCATTAAAATATATTTGTACCATCTTAAAATATAGATTATATAATCGTTGCATAATTTGATATCGCATTTGTCAATACATTCGTTAAAGAAATGTTATTTTTGATAGAAAACGTATATGGGGTTGTGATTCGATCTATGATTTAAAGTTTGAGATGCAAAAAATAATATTAAATTATGATTTAAAAGTGTAAAATTAGTTACATGTTTAAAATCTAAAATTTATATCATCACTGCAATAATTTATATCTCATTTGTCAATATATTCGTTAAAAACAATATTATTTTTGATAAAAACATATAAGGGGTTCTGATTCGACTTATATTTTAAAGTTTAAAGTTTGGGGATGCAAAGTGTAATTTATGAAACTAACTATACATAATTGAAATTGGTGTAAAGCTGAGGGATGCAAAGTGCAATTAAGTCTTATTTAATCTTCTGATTGAGTGCTTTCCAGGTGTTTTATGATGAAGTGGCCGTATATGACTACTATTTGAGAAGGCAGGGCAAAGGTTATCATAAGGATTTTCACTAGCCATTTGTAGTCTGACATAAACATAGTGTATTAACAAAATTATTCATCCAAAGCTGCACAGTAGCATCAGCATTTTCTGAATCAATTACTGCATCACAAATGGGATGAAGTGTTCATGAACTACACCTGAAACCGGTCAATTTTTTTTCCTCATTGTGAAGTAATATAAATGGCCACATTAGTTCTTGTATTCTGCCTCACTCTGAAGTTTGAAGGTTCCATATCTGTGGACAGGCATCTAATATATTATTATTTAGCAACAAAATCTTCAGTGGTAAGCATTAAATTTCTCAATCATGAAAAGGATGGTTTTCATTCAATCAATCACTAAGGGACTCAAGAGAAGTTCCCAACAAAGTGGCAGCTCCTGGTTGCTGCGACCACACTTTAGTTGTTCAAGGAATACATATATAGGCAGTTAGGGAATTGAACAAGCAGGACGTGGATCAAAGTATCATGAGTTTAACTTGCATAGAAAATGAGGTTGTTAGATGTAGCTGTTATCTAGTGTAAGCTTTGGTCAGCAACGAAAAAGCTTCAAACTAACTTCCAAATGCAGATTAGATAAACCCTCGCCCCAACCCCACATCTTGTTCCCAGTAATTAATTTTGTTTGTGTGTATTATCATCAGAATATGCAACAATCTTGAAAAGATTTGGGTGGCATTAAGAGAGAGCAACTTACAGAGGATCACTTTTGACTTCAAACATTAAGGTTCGCAATAGGTTCCAAGTTGTACAACATTTCTTCACATCTTGACTTCTGGGATACTAACCCTGAGCACACTAATCGTGAGCAGAAGTTTTCTTGATGAAAACTTTTCTGTATTTATACCACTCGCACTGCCTCCTAACCCCGAAGTTATTGTCAACCAAATATAAAAACAACTGAAAAGTGGACAATCTCTTTGGAACAGTGTAAATGGAAAAAACTGATCTCATTATCTAGTATGAAAAATGTTATGTAGCATTCTAATTAAATGCTGAAATATATATGTCACGTCCATATAAAAGAAAACCATTACACGTACACAATTAATGTGGTTAATTTCCATATAATTGTAAATACATGTTAAACATTCGGCATACAGAGTATAAAATGTGATACCATGAGTGCATCCAATAATTTTACCTTCCCTTGAGACACATGACATGCAAGTTATGCCTTTATAAGAGCGATTAGACATAAATTGAAGGACGGTATAGGTGTAATTGCTAAATTACAACATAGTCATTATAATTCATTACGTTCCTTATATATATATGATTTTGGAGGAGTCATTCCCCATCACAACTTTAATTCTACCTGTTCAATTTAGTCCCCTTGCACATTTTCCTACAATATCATATTCCTACAAACCTCGCTACAGTACTACGACATAGCAGAAGATTATCATCAAGAGGAAAGAAAATATAGCGACAATACCTGGCGCTGGAAGAACCCACTCCTCTGGCTTTTCTGCTCTTTCTCTAAGGTATTCAGCATGATTAATATTAATTACAAAGCTTTCTCAACTGAAACAACAATTTTCATACTGGAAATTCAGAAATACATGTGATAGAACAGTAAAGAAATTATGAATAGACCTGCAGGCGAAGAGGTCTTAAGCATAAGCATGTAGCAGTAATTACTAATAAACCAACTGCAGTACTTTTAAGGCATCCTCCAACAGGGTGATAACATTTGGACTCTATGCCTAAAAGTTCAATAAACTTTTGCATTACAAAGCATATGGTACATACCACCAAAAGCAAAAATTAGGCAACTAAATGTTTCAATTAAGAAATCAACAAATTTTTAAACTTCGAAACGAGTAACATAAGAAAATGCGACCTCAACTCCTAAAGAAGCACAATTATATTCACAAAAAACAAAATGTAATCTCAATCATTTGATCCTTATGCTTTATTCTGCAATTTATGACATTTCTTATGGTTATGTATTAAGCCATAATACTGGAGCTAAACTCCCATTATAAACACCCGCCACCAGGGAAAATCTTTCAACAACTATGTATACTCCGTATAACAGATTTTAATAAAAAAAAAAAGAGCTGTAACAATGAGCTCCAATTATATAAAGCAGATACCATATACAAGTCCTTAATAATTACTATATATATAAAAAATATTACTTGTATAAACAAAGCACAAAAAAAGACGAGAAAATTGATCATACTCATTCTGTGTAACAAAGAGGAAAATGATGAAAATGTTTAGTCGATACATTTCTGAAGCACAAAATGAGAAAATAACAAAATAATACTATTTACTTGCACATTTATTGCTGAGACCTTTCCATGTCAAAATATTACAATTTAAAGCATAGCCTCAAACAAATAAGAACAGAAAAAAAATTGTATCATGTGCCTCTAAAAAACATGCATAGCCCAACATAAAAGCAGGACAACAAATCATCTTTAAGAGACAAGCTACTAAATCTGATATCTTTTTAGTTCTACAGCTTGCAGAACCACACAAATAGCATAGGAGGTGAAATCAGTCAAATGCAGCCAAACCAACAAGTGTCCCAGGGCCCAGACCGAATTCAGATGTTTATAAACTTTTTAACATATACATGTACTGCATTCCCTGTGTAAGCTACCCATTATCTTGGTTATTTTTAATATGGTTCAAATTATAACAGAAACAAAAGATCTACGAAATATTATTCATGTGCTTTTAGCATGCCTCCAATATACAACAAAGGGATTCAAAAAGAGTTGTGAGTATATAGATAAGCTAAGCAGTCACTTAATACTTAATTCATTATTTTAAGATAAAAAATATATGCATCTAGTATTCAGATACAATGTGGAGAGGGTAAAATAGATTTTAATCCAACCTCCAGCATACAAGTTCCCAAGATTATGTATTGCATCAATAGTAGCTACAGAGATTTTGAGGGAAACTAGTCCCAAATGCCAGCAAGTAATGTCAGCAATTGTGTGATACCAAACCTATTCATCTCACATTTTCTGTTTTGGTTTGCTTAACAATATTTTCCATAAATCGAAAAAATCAAGCAGTAATGCTGACAAACCAATAAAATAATGAGCAACAGAAAAAAAATACAAAACCTATAAAATCAATCTGAAAGGGAAGCTGCAACACTGTGAACACCTAGGATTTGCTAATTTAATGCGCAAAATATATTAGAAATTCAATGTATAACCTGAGCTGTGTGATTATGCGCTATGGATATTTTAAGCAGTTAGAGCTGGGTCAAGCATCACACACCTGCAACATGCCGTGAATGATGTACCACAAAAGTCAAAATATTATATTATAACAATATTTAGGTATCTGGTGGGGGAACATGTAAGAGTGCATATGACTTTACATTAACATACATCCATCTCTTGACTAAATGTTGAACTAAACCAGGCAGCCTATTCAGAACCAGTTCATGAGATGCGTGTAAGCCAAGTATAACCTTTTAAATTGTTTCTGCACCAAAGCAATATACAAAGCTCACCAGTTGAATCTCCTACAATTTAGCAATTGGAACAAAATGCAGTAGCAGCAACCAAAACAAATAATTCAACTGCAAATATGCTTATTAGTTGATGCAGTCATTGCTTTAAACTCGTTATAAAATTGTAATATTTTGAAATATTGGTACAAAAAACATTTGAAGTCCAACCCAGTTGTCTTTGTACCTTGAAAACAACATAAGATAAATATGATAGATTGCCTAAAATGAATACAAGAAAATGTATTTATTGGACTGTAACTTTTCAATATTATGATATAACTTGAGGACTAGAAAGAATACATCGGTTATGTGACAGAAGAGGAGAAAGAATTGATAATATTTTCCCTTCTTCTTATTCATATTTTACCAGTAATCACCACAGGAGCATATCCCTTTAGTAAAATGGTGAAAGCGATTACAATCTCTTACAACAATCTCTCGACCATATATATTAGATATCATCTTTATTGCAACATGACAATCTCTACATATCCTTAGGTTTTTAACAATACGTATAGGTGTACCTGCACTTGTCCTTAATATGGCAAATGCAATTGCCAATTTTTCACTGTGAAGCCAAAGTGCCTTCTCTTTGGCTTCTTCATCCAAGTCGAGTAATACTTCTCCAGTGTTGCTAACATATCCTTCTAACTTTAATCTGCTCATTATCTCCTCAAGCATCATATATATTTCCCTAGTGTCTGGATGAGACTCATCTCCAACAAAAAACTCATGTATTATGCCATCCAGCTCAACCAAGCTGCAGCCAGGAACTTTCTTGACTCCGTTTGTCTCCATAAGATCCCGTACATTCCGCACGTCTTTCCAGTTACCCAACTTTGCATACACATTTGATAGCAGTACATAAGCTGCGCTGTTTGTAGGTTCTAGTTCAATCAATTTCTTGACCGCAATCTCACATGACTTTATGTCCCCAGCTATTCTAGACCCACTTAAAAGAGCACCCCATATAAGAGCATCAGGCTCCATTGGCATCGTATTTACAACATTCCATGCTTTGTCTATAAGACCAGCTCTCCCGTAAAGATCAACCATGCAGCCATAATGATTAATCGAAGGGACAATACCGAATTCCCTAGTCATTCTCTCAAAATATGCCTCCCCTTCATTCACTAATCCAGCATGTACACACGCACAAAAAACACCTAAGAACGTAACAGCATTGGGTCTAATCCCGCTACATACCATCTGTGAAAAATAGGCAAGAGACTCAGTACAGTGCCCATGCATAGCAAAACCAGAGATCATCGCACTCCACGTGATCACATCCTTACTCGACCCTAAATTATCAAAAACCCATCTTGCCCTATCAACCCTCCCACATTTCGCATACATATCAATCAAACAAGTCCCTAACACATCATCAATCTCCATCCCACATCTCTCAATATAAGCATGCACCCAATTCCCATGTTCAAGTGCACCCAATTTCCCACACGCAGACAACACAACCGACATCGTAAACTCATTAGGCCGAACACAATCCACACCCAACTTCTGCATTTCCCTAAACAACCCCAAACACTCCTTATACTTCTCATACTTAACATACCCATTAAGCATACAACTCCACGAAACCACATTCTTAACCGGCATTGCATCAAACAACATCCGCGCCACATCAATCAACCCCACCTTCACATTCGCATTCACAATCGAGTTCCAAGACGGTAAATCTGGTTCAGCAATTTCATCAAACAGTTGGTGTGCACAACCCAAATTATCGCAACCCGAGTACATATTAATCAAACAAGTTTGAACAAATGGGTCGGAAGCAAACCCGAAGCGGAGAATCTGGGAATGAATGTTTTGGCCAGAGAATAAGTGAAAAGGGGAATTGAAGGATGTGAGGAGGAATGGGAAGGTGTGAAAGTCTGGTTGGACATTGTGAAATCGCATTCGAAAGTAGATAGAGAGTGGGGAAGCAATGGCATTGGTGAATGAAGATGCATTGGGCTTGGATTGGGTTCGAATCAGAGTGTTCCATATGAATGATTCGAAAGATGGGTGTCTGAAATTTAAAATTGGGTGAGTGCTTTGGATCAGCTTGCTCATTGCTGTTGATGGTGCAATGGCGGGAAATTCTTATTTAATATGTTCATATTCAAATGTCTATATATAGTAGTATCAGATTTTATTTATTTTCATTCAACTACAACAGTGGAATATCGATAAATAAATATTTGATAAACGAATTATCTCGTTAAATCAATAATTTTTTTCGGTCCCAACATAATATAAATAGTATATCTTTAACTTCGATAAATAAATAATTTCAGGTACATAAATGTGTCATGTCCTTACAGTACTTGAGTTTTTTTGTAAATATTTGATTTTGGGTTCAAATAGGTGTAATGACACCTGAATCGATAGTATAGCTCACGTTACGACATGTCACATGATAAGGGGCAGTTATTCTCCATAGATGTTGTGTCCTAATATGTGAAGTTCAATCAAACTGAACATGGTGGAGGTCAAGACCCAATGCGTTGAAGAGCTTCTTGAAGTAGGTGTTTGAAGAATTCTCAGTATACAAGCTAGCTTTTACGGTTGTGAGAACTGAGAAGGAAAAGGATTTGTTTCCAAATGCCAAAAGGAGGCTCATATGAGAAGAAATCATATGCAACTGCAAGCAGGAAAAATACCTCAAAAAAAAGGAGACATGAGCAAGAAGGAAAATACTACACACCGACAGTACACCCAAAAGAAAGAAGCTCAAAATTTATCACAATAAGGCCTTGGAATGATGATATGAGTGATAAAACTATTTAGCCTTGTAATGATGCAAGGAGTGAGTGGAAGACTCGAAAAGCCTTGAAGTGAATTAGTTCTAGTCTAAGTTTTATTTCATCCTAACCAAACAAAGCAAAAGTGTTTAAAATAGATACCTGGCTCCTACATCAACATTGCACAGACCATACAGTAGACAACTGCAAATCTACTTTCAGTTAATGTTTACTTGCAAAACAAAGCAGAATTCAAGTGTACCCCAAGTGTTTGATAATTATGTTAGGCCTGGTGAAACCAAGACCAAATATATTTGCACAATTAAAGTATCCAAGTTCTTAAATTTAAAGCCTTAATTAACTTCATAGAGGCGGCTAAAATATATGCAGATAAAGAGGTGCAGCTCCACCCCCTTTCATATTTCAAACCTTCCTCATACATAGAAAATATTTCTTGTGAAGCTCGAATCTTTCCATTTTGGTAGCATCTCCCTTCAGCATCAGTTGAAGTCCTCCAAATGATACATATGCCACCCTAATGCCACAAGAAAAACAAAAAACAAAACAACAATCAGCAATTTACAAGAGAAATTTATTAACCATATTTCATCAATAAATGGTTACAAAAGCATAATTGTTTTTTATTATTGGTGGTGAGGACATGTAATTGGAATGACAGCCACATAATACAAACAGAGCCTGATTACAGACATCTCCGAGCAGAAAAATCCAACCTAGTTACGTGTAACTAACAAGGCCACTGTAACATACATAAGGGGTCTGCTTTCAGTAAATACAATGTATACGCTTAAAGATGTAACAAATTATAAATATATACATACTTTTCAGGATTAGTGCCAGATTCATCATCTGATATCTTATACAGCAGTCCGTGCATGACATACTCAAATTTATCCACAAGTGACTTCTCTTTGCCCTGAAATATTAGAGCATGTCACCATTTCAGCTACAAGTTAGTTAAATACTTAAATTATACCAAGTGCAAAAAAGCAACTCAGGGGTTCAGAACTCCAGTTGAAGATGTACACGACTACAAATTTGGAACCAGTGCAAAAAGTAAATTCATATTATCACCATGAATTATTCATTTATTATCTATTGTATCCTCTCGTATAACAGATCTTTTAGTTTTGATAATCTAGATTTTTCAGAAACACTAATTACTATTCTAGGGTTCATGTGTTTCTATTGATTGAATCATTATGACTTGTATCGATTAGTATAAACATGTGCAAAATTAAGGAGAGGTATAGTGAAATTCTAATTCGATTTTGCATACACATATATATAAACATATATGATTGATGTGCATTTGTTTGTGACATAGAAGTCAGTGGTTGATGTTTTCAATAAGTTACATGTTGCAACGATGTACGCATGTTTAAAATCAGTGCCAAAAAACCAAATCAAGGTATCTGGCGATAGCTATGTACTTGGCTGAAAACATACAGGGGAGGATATTTCGGGAAAAAATAGGAAGAGGGTTTGATGCGTATATTTGACAAACATTGAGGGCACGGATATACACTTTTTGCTTCGAGGGTTTATGTGCCTAAACACGAAAACTTTTAGGGCTAGGATGTAAACAACTCTAATTCTGAAAGTAAAAAAACAACAATCAAATTCAGGACAAAACGAATTATATACAGAAATTCAGAAATACCCATCTGGCAGCCTATAGACAAAGAAGTTTCTTAAGTCAAAAAAAATACATGTATGTGACTGGTATCAAAGAAGTAAGCGGTCAACGGGTCAAGGTTCTACAATGATCTATATCTAGGTAGTTTAGAGTGCAAAAACCAATTACCTTAGGTAAAAGGCTTGTAACAGCTGAACCATCTTCATTTAGAGTATCAGCCAACACCATCCTAAAATTATCCCCGACACGAACAGGACATAACTCTGAGTTCACATCTAGTAGCAGCTGCATGTTCAATTTCTCACTTCGTGCTTCGATACGAGAAACTAAAGAACGTGTTAAAAAAAATATTAGGCTAGAAATTAGTACAGTACTAGAGCATGAACCAGGACCAATATATATGAAGAACGAAACTTGTGATAAATCTTAATATAGTAACAAAATTAAGCAACTATTTGACGTTCTCAAAGGATCTCTATTACAACCATGAAGGTGGTGACTGGTGATAGTGGTGTTATATCTAGTTCTTTAATACGCTTTGTACCCACTCTAATCTATTATATCCACTCTGTTGGTCTAACAACTAATTTTATTTATATCAGCAACAACATCGTCGTCGTTTCTTATCAATTTTCCAAAAGCTTCAGACTTCTCAAGCTCGAGCTTCCTTTAATGGCGGAACTAGTAATAGTTCTCAAGGTTTAATATTCACTTTTCTCATATCTCATTTTAAATTTATTCAATATGTTTTATGTGTATGTGTATGTGTATATGCAAATGCATTGCATATCGTATAGACAAGTTTTTATGTGTTGGGTGATTAGTGTGCTATGTAATTTATCTGTTTACATCTTGGAAACTTTTACCGACACACATTATGATGATTTGCCAATAGATAAATATAATTACAAAAAGACATATACATTTAACCAGAATATATCTTTAAGGCTCTAAATATTGTATATATCATCAGACAGTAAAACTGTAGTATTACAAACTTGTCCAAAACAATGTAGTTTGTTTATCAGCTAATAATATCAAACACAAATTATTTAGAAATTAGTATGTAGTATTACAAACTTGTCCAAAACAGTGTAGTTTGTTTGTCAGCTAATAATAACAAACACATATTATTTAGAAATTAGTATAAATCGTGCATCATTTAGAAAGAAGCCAAAGAACCATAACATATACCTAAAGCTAAAACAATTAATGATGACTTATTTATCACGAATATATGACAATCAAATATCATTAAAAGTAGAAGGTGATACACCACAGGCATTAATATCCTAAACAACTATAGATGATAAGTAAAGCAGTAAACAAGAAAGGAGGTGCCTCATACAGATAAGTGTTACTAATATATATTCAACTGTATTAAGCAGATTGAACTAGGTATGCATACGCTCAGCAGTATACAACAATAGAGATCAAATTCAGATGATCAAGAGTAGTGGATATACCTTTATCATACTTTTTACCATCAGCATCCAAGCGGTCAACCTTAATAGTATCATCAAAGTAAAAGTTAATCATCCTTGTACAACTATTTTTCACCCAAGACGTAACCTGAGACATGATTAAAGAAACAAAGTCACCATGAGTAGGGAGAGTTAATAAAAACCACAAAAGAGAGCCGTGCATATATATATATATATATATATATATATCGGTGACAGCCTATCAGGACATTGCGTACTAAGATAGTAATATATGAGTAAAAATTAAAAAATAAAGAAAATTCTATCTGTGACACTGGTAAATATATATACATGATAGCAAATCACCAAAACATGTAGAAACAAATGGTATGTTTGGATACTAGAATTTCATTTCAAATAATGGATTTGGTCCATTTGACCAATAACTTGAATTTGAATTTGGTGTTTTCAATTACAACGCCAAGTATTTCTTTCATTTAATAAGCATCATTAAAAAACTTTCAAGTTTCAAGAAAACGCCGTGCTTTAGTAAACTTTAAAGCACCGCACAAAAGGGAAAGGGGTGGTGAAGGCATAATAATCGAGAAAAAAGAAAATTTGTAGTCGTACAAAACAACATTGAAATAAAGAAATACCCATAGTCAGCCTACATTGACATAATACTGTAACTCTAATGTGTTAATTGTAATATCAACCGAAGAATAACATAATTCCAGTTATCGCAGGAACAAAAACAAATTAAACAAATCAGTTACAACCCCTTTTATACTGTAATTTTTTCTAAAAAAACAATCAAATTCAGACATACAATGCCTCAAAAATATGTGTTGCCAAAACAAGAAACTAATAATATTCGCGTTCCATGAAAAAAGGGTAATAAATATCAGCAAATACAGAACCCCAACAGGAAATGTCCAAGTAAATGGTGTGCATATGTGATTCAGAAATAATTAGCAAATAGAAAATGTGATTCAGGGTAAAAGAGCAAAAAACACACATTAAAAATAATGAAAATTAGGGAGTATGAGGAGGGAAAGCACTAACCCCGGAACAGACAGAATTAGGGTTTTGGACTTGGAACAGACTGAGTGAGTGTGGTGTCCCCAAAAGAAACGGGTATGGGACATATAAAGAGAAGCGGGAGACGTGTCAGCGGCCGAATATGTTACTGAAATGTATATATATTAAAAGTGCGAAAAGAGAATCTAAATTTAATTTCAAAATATTTTATTCACTTTTAGTTTATTACCTGAAATATATTTCATAATTACTTTAATTTTTTTTTTGAAATAAACGTACTTGCATTAATTCAAATCAGAATTCAGTACATGATTAAGAAACTCATACGGATTAACAATCCACTCTCTAAGATCTGACATGGAATAAGTAATTAACAAATGCGCCACATTATTCGCAGATCTATGAGCAAAAATAATTAGCACATGATCAAAGTGTTTACATAACTCAAGACAATCTGGCACAATAGTATGAAAGTAGTTCTCTCCTTTATCTCCATTGCACGCTTCAACTAGCACTTTAGAGTCAGATTCAAAAAGGCAGTGATCCAAGACTAAACTCTTAGCCCACAACAGAGCTGCTCTCAAGCTCAGAGCCTCAGCTTCACGAGACTGCCATCCACCTGCAACACGATCACACTTGGCTCTCAGAAAACAACCAGGTGAGTCTCAAATAACACTCTCAAGCCCAACACATCCATCTGAGAAAACAGCCGCGTCCACATTAATTTTTATATCATCCCTCAGGCGGCTTAACCCAACTCCTTGTGCTCCCTCCTGTTTGCCCCATGACTCAAGTATCAGACAATCGAGCTTTCCTCCGATCATTCAAGAGGTTAATAGCAACAGCCCTTACCCCCAAACACAGAATCATTCACGCGCTCCCAAACCCATTTATTCTTGTGATTCCAAATAGACCAACACAACATCCCAACCATAGCACTTTGGTCCCTTGTAGCATGAAAAACACGCAGCAAAACATCGAAAGTAGACTCATTTGGCAGCACCAGAACATGGTTTTCTAAACCAGTGTTTGTCTACACTGTCTTTGCAAAATCACAATCAAATAACACATGCACATCACTCTCTACTGCACTATGACACCACGCATAATTACCATTTATATTCACCCGTTTAAAGACTAAGGCTGCAGCAGTTGGGAGACAACTTTTACAAACTCGCCACAGAAAATTTGAAACTTTCCCGGGGATTTTTAGTGACCATAACTTTTTCCAGAAACTACTATATCTCATATTATAATTTCCTTGCAAGAAACGGTATACACTTTTGACCGTAAATATGCCTTTATCATCCCAAAACCATAAATCATTCCTTCTGCGAATTGGAAGTGGAACACGCTTTATGAGCTCCTTATCTCTATCATTACAGACATCATTTAGAATGTCATACTCCCACCCACTAGTCTCCACATCAATTAAGCTCTGAACAATAACATTCTGCAATTCAATGGACAAAACTGTAGTTAAGCACCCATCATCAGTAGACGGCAACCAGGAACCTTACACACCTTCGTAGAGGCTCCATCCTCAATTCGCCGACGACATCCCGATTAAACAGCCTCTTGCGCAGACAAAATACTACGCCACATATAGCTTGGATTAGTACCAATCACTGTAGTCAGAAAATCACCCTTGGAAAAGTATCTTGCCTTCATAACTTGAGACACTAACGGGCTCACTTCATTCAAGATTCGCCAGCCCTGTTTAGCCAACATCGCTATATTAAAATTCCTCAAATTCTTAACCCCCAAACCCCCCATCAAATTTTGGAATACAAAGCTTGTCCCAAGCCATCCATCTAATACCCCTACCGTTCGATCTTTGACCCCATCAAAAACCATTCATCATTTTCTCAATCGTATCACAAACATTAGCTGGAAGTAAGAAAAGGTTCATCCAAAAATTTGGAATCGCCTGAGCAGCAGATTTTAGCAATGTTAACTTACCTTCTTTCGAAATTGTCTTATTGCTCCAGCCCTGAATTTTCTGACTCACGCGATCAATCAAAAAACCAAACACTTCATTTTTATTTATCCCCGTACACATTGGCATGCCTAAGTATTTACCAGGTGTACTAGTCTCCTCAACTTCTAGGCTCGTGCAAACCTTCTGTCTGGCATCCAATGTTGTATTTGGACTGAAAGTTACACTTAATTTGTTAAAGTTAATGGCCTGCCCTGAGAATATTTCGTACCTTCGTAGAATTATCTTCATATTAGAAGCCTTCACTTATGTTGCACGAAAAAAAAAATAACAATCGTCTACAAATAATAAGTGAGATATAGTCAGGGCTCATCTAGCAATTGCACAACCATGTATCAAACCAACCTCTTCGTTTCGTCTAAGAATTGCACTTAATCCTTCTGCACAAAGAATATACAAATAGGGCGAGATAGGATCACCTTGACGGATTCCTCAACAACTATATTTTGCATATCTTCACGCGTTTCTCTCCGAACCCCATTCAAATCTTTAAGCCCTCTGACATAATTATTTTGTTTTCTATTAGAAGCATACTTATGGAAAAAACGCGAATTCTGGTCTCCCTCCTTGAGCCAAAATTGTTTGGTTCGTTGTTGCCAATAAATTTCTTGTTTTCAAGCAAACAGAGAAATTCCCAACGAGCTGCATTGTACTTCCCCACTCCCATACCATCCCGACGAGCTCTCAACATTCGCATTTGCTTCCTATAGAACAAGAGCTTATCCTGCATTTCCTTAACCACACCTTCACCCCACTCTTCAAGATTAACACAATAGAGCACCATTTTCTTCAAAATATCCCATATACCCTCTTTATTCCAGCAATCATTAATCAAGTTATAACAATCTTTTTTCACGAATCCACACGCTCTCAAAACGTAACCGCTTTTTTTTCATATATACCCGCTTATTTAAGTCAAGATGTAAAGGAAGGTGATTTGAGGTTGAAGCTTCAACAACCTTAACCACAACATTTGGGAACATACTTCTCCACTCTTGACTAGCCAAAACCTCTATCTAATCTCTCTTGCACCCACTTATCACTTTCACGAGATCTCTCCCAAGTATACTTCTCACCCTCAAAGCCCAAATCTGTAAGCCCACACTCAGTAACCACATCGGAAAAACCTTGCAATAGAACCCTTGAATGATTCCTCTCCCTTTTTTTCTCGTTCGCTATCATTAAATCGTTAAAATCCCCAATGAGGCACCATGAAAAAGTGGAATTTTTAGCCAAAGACTTAATCATATGCCAAGACTCCAAACGTCTCCCTCTCTCTGGGTAACCATCTATACCCGTATATCTTCATCTACCAACACTATCATTTCCAACTTCAAAATCAATATAATTACTACACATATCTACCACTTGAACTCCTCCTTCATTTTTCCAAAATAAAGCAAGACCCCCTCCATGCCCTTGAGCATCGACATCACAGTAACTAGCAAAACCAATTTTCTTGCAAACATCTGCAATTTTATTTGTCTTAACTAAAATCTCATAAAGAAAAACAATACAAGGCCTGTATTGATTAATGATTTCTTTAAGAAACCTAATTGCTCGTAGGTTGGCCAACCCACGACAGTTTCAGGCTAAAAGACTCATGATGTCTGGTGGGCCTGGTATTCAGGACCCGCCAATAGCAAGTTTTTTGGCCCAATACCTTGATCAAGCCCATCAGTTTGCATAATATCTGCTCCGTTATTTTCTCCCTGTAATTCCTCTTCTACCCTCTTTCTTTTTGAATCCAAAACAACTGCCTCGTTTGAATTCAAAACAGTCCCCATGATTTGTTCCCCTTCATTACGTATCTGATCTCTAGCAACAATTTTCCCTTCATCTCGGCTAACAACTCTGATTGCTTCATTCCCGCCTGAAATTTCGCGCATTACACCCTCCACTTCCATGAATCTCGCACCCACTATCCTCTCTCCGTCCACCGTGGTTGACAAACCATTGGAAGAGCCCCCCCATCATCCACCTATTCTCTACCTCACTCGAATTACGCAGCCATCTCGCTCATGCACCAACCTTAGCATTACGACTTGGTGCTCGCAGCCACACACCATAAGCACGTTCTATTATTTTATTGGAATTAGCATACACCACACTACAATCTCATTCCAAGTGTCCCATTATTCCACATACAAAACATAATGAACTCATTCGTTCATACTTAAAATTGATCCAGTTCCAATTGTTATCATCCCGTTTTAGTTTCATCCTCATCTTTAATGGTTGTGCAATATCCATAGCAACCCTAACTCGCACATAATATTTTCACGTACCATCATAGTTCGTCGAATCAGATTTGATAAAACGACCAATGGAATCTCTCACACTTTTTAGCACATTTTCTGAGATAAAACTCTTTGGGATGTGTAAAGCATAATGTAACATAAGATATAATAGATATAAATACAACTCAACAAAGAACAAGACATACAATAATATTAACAGAAGCACAGGAATCCAGAATCAAAGAAGAAAAGGTAAACTCAAAAAATCAAAATATGGTATGTATTCTTGAAGTCCGTAAACAGGTCACGTAAAGAAGTTCATGAAAATGTTCAAGCCTCAGTGACAAATAAAGAAACAAGACTTTCAAGACTACAGAAGTATGTGAATGATTTAGGGTTAGTACCACAGGGTTCCAGTGATTTATTTGAAGCAACCAGATCGACAAAAGACTTATCAGCAGGATTGAATTGAAGACATAGAAGAATTGATCAAATGTTATTCATCTGTGAACCAGACCTGTTGCACCAGTTGACATAACTTAAAAGGATCAAGGTGTTTTATCGTCTCAGAAGAAATTGATTTAGTCTAAATCTAAACACCCTGAAACTCAAAAGGTTTTCTAAAATGATTAAGGACAAAAGCAAATGGTTCGATGGTTTTTCTTAAAAGAAAACCATCGAATGAGATTAAGGAAATCTATCAGAAAACTATTATTAAGTAATTTGTCATTCGGTAGTTTTTATTTAAAAACTATCGAATGGAAAATTACTTTTATAATTCGATAGTTTTTCAATTTGAGGAGCAGGTGAAAAGGTGTTTGTTTGTCAGGTTGATTAGAAGAATGAACGGCCAAGATTAATTGTTTATTTTGGTTCGATAGTTTTTCTACACAAGTCTACAATTAACAGAGGAGATAAGAAGTGTCTTCTTCAGTTATCAGGTTCATCACAGAAGCAATTACGAAGAGAGAGTTTGAGCCAGAGAGAAAATCAGAGAAATTAATATTGCTCAGAATTCTATCATTGTATTGATTGTGTATAACCTAGAACTCATTAAAGCTAATCTACGGATTAGAATTATAGCACCCCTCGCGGATTATATTTATAAAACGATATATTCTCCGACTTGTTTTGATTTGGTGTATTTGATTTCGTAGTTGAACTGAATGAATTATCCGCAAACGAAATTAAAGAATTTGTGAGTATCATATTCAACCCCGTTCTACGATACTTTGGACCTAACAGGATGTCATAGATGTGAACCCATATGTCCACAGCCTACAGTTTCACCGACCGCATGAGGATCTTCCATGCCTACTAGCTCATGACACACCAACATGCTTTGCTCAAACGATCACGGTCCCCCTTCTTAAAACCTTCTGCAAGTCTAAATTGTGATAAAACACAAAAGAATATCGAAATCCTCCCAAATCATGCACCTCAATTCCCTCTTTTGGCCTCCATAACGACGCCATTACATTGTTCATAGCATTAAAATTGATGTTCTTCTCTGTTAAAAACATCCCAACCAAAATAAATGTATGCTCCTTCCTCGCAATCTCCTGC
Source organism: Heracleum sosnowskyi (assembly GCA_030848705.1). NCBI lineage: Eukaryota > Viridiplantae > Streptophyta > Magnoliopsida > Apiales > Apiaceae > Heracleum > Heracleum sosnowskyi. The sequence continues at coordinate 108,444,311 of CM061239.1, forward strand.
TCTCTAACCACTATGCATCCTTCCTCTTCTTCTTTTAAGGCCAGCCTCAAATACAATTCCTCCAACGACTGGTTTGCACACTCCATTTTCAAAAAAACAAGATACAATGAAATAAAATTTTAATTCCTGTCAATAAGACACAGACAAAACTTGCTAATAAGCAAGACAATGATGAACCCGCATTTACAACATACTTGCTTTTATTACCTTCATCACTTTAATTACTTTGTTCTTTATATTTAAAAAATGATTAAACCGTCGTGGAAATCTATAATTTTTATATTTCGTGAACCAGTGTGAATTGAAAGCTTGCTTGTTCATCACATATGCATTATTTTAATGCGTATCAGCTATGGTTACTCACTTATTCTTATTCAGCACAGTATGATATTTATTAACTGGATTTTAACAATTTTGAGAAATGGACGAGTTTCAAGACAACTAGTTATTTCCCGTAAAAAAAAACTAGTTATTCCGCTATAGATAAATTATTAATTTTTTAATTCACAGAAATTGGATATAAAATTGGGAACAGATTTGTTGAATGAAGATGCAAAGAAGTATAAAAATAAAGATGCAAAGTAAAGTAAGAGAAAATATTAAAAATAGATAATTTTATTTGCTAGGGTAAAAGAAGCCAAAAAAGATTAATCATTATAATACCTGACGACACTCTAACAGGGGGTGAAACCAAGATAACAAAACAAATCATCACTAATTTTTTTAAGATAGTCGGAATTCAAAGTGAAGTTTATTCTAATTTTCAACTAAAAATCATGATTTTATAAAAAAATTACTAAAATTTTCGGCTCAGTAAGGATTCAACCCCTTATTCCGCCCCTAACTCTAACTATCTCACTCGAAAAATATATTACAGAAAAGAGAAACGAAGAGAAATAATTTTAATGGTGAAATGAAATCGTGCATTAAGCTCATCGCTACTCCGTTTTATAAAACTAACTACTAAGATTTACACTAAACTCCAAAAAACTTACCGAAAATTTATAATTTCTTGCCTCCCTTCGTGTCACTTCTCATTTACACCATCATTTGTACTGTTTGTCCTCCAATATTTAGTAACAGCCAAACAGGGAAACTTGAAATATAGTAGAGAGCTTCCTCCTTATTCTTTAATTTTCTTTTCCTTCCCTTCCAATTCAAGAACAGTGAAAACAAAATTTTAACAATTCTTTTATTTTCTTTCTAAAAATATGCTACTGCAAGTCTGGAAGACGCATTGTTACAAATCTATTATACAAAACTGCCCTACGTCAATTTTCAATTTTTTTTCAACAACGCAACGGTGCAACATACATTCTACTCCTTTTTGTATCTAATTTAATCTGATCGAACAAAACATACGTCACAACTGATTGTATGTTAAACCCCATTAATACAATTACAAATAACAACTCCCAAGTACATATTGCCCAAATCAGTAATATCCCAAGTGCTAATATTCTAGACTCTAGTAATCAGTAATCTGTTTTTCCAGATAACAGGACATGCACCCTTCGAATAAACAAAAAATTTAGTTATGCAAGGGTTCAGAAACTAATTATTGTATACAGATAGCAAAATGATGAATACCTGTGACAGACATCAAGCAAAATAACACCTAAAATCTTCCCAAGAATTCAACACATGTTATAACAAAACAAAATAGCACCGCATTAGTAAACAGAGTTGCAAGATGTCCAAGAAACCTATAATGACTGTGTTTACTAATCATCCAAACAAGAGAAATCCAGAAATTTGGCTTCTAACATTTAAATAAAAGAGACAACAGAAGTAAATCAAACAATTTAATCCTCTTCCTCTCCCTCGTTCTCAGCAATGTTAAAGTACCGCAACTCATAAACATTTCGGTCTTTGTTGGAGGCAATAACCCTCAACCAATCCCTCACGTTGTTCTTCTTCAAGTACTTCTTTGTCAAGTATTTAAGATACCTACACAGCACAAGAGGAAATGGTGAGTAATATATCATAATCACAAATACAAACAGAATTTATAGTAGATTGCTTAACTATCAGCAAGCAATAGCAACTGATCCACTAAACTAATTAGCAAACTGTAACACCCACTATAAGCCTAGATTTATAGTAGAAGAAACACCACTACGTATGAAAACTCAGTTATTGTTTTAGGTTTTAACACATGAAAACAGAGTTGAGCTTTCTGCTTCACTTGAAGAGAAGATACTTGCTCATTGAAGAAAATAATACATTAAGTTACAGAACCTACTCCCAAAACTAAGACTTGAAACTTTCTGCAAACTTTGATTTATCTTTTACATACGGAAAAACTTCTTCACCTAGATTTTTAATCTACAAGGACGATGCAAAGAAAGAAATTGCAAAATAAACTCTCTCCAAGCCAATGTATAATAAAACCATATAAGCAAAGTTATGATGTAGCAAAGATATCAAATCACATAGAAGTAAAAACTATCATATAGCAACCTAAATTCCTAAGTCGACATTGACAATAACATTACACAAACAAACAATTAAGAAGCGGAAACAATTTTTGGTTCCTATAAAGCAGAAACTAAAATCATCCAATAACAAAAACCTAATCATCCGATCATCCGAGAACAAAAACTTAAACTAAATAATAATACATTTCTAATAACATCCAGTGACAAAAAATAAAATATCAAAGAATCATCGACAAACAAGTAACCACCTCCAAGTTTTGCGTGAAGTCTAAATACAACTCCTAAACTAGGTCATACTACTACATTTTATCACTAATATACAAACAACACAAATCTCAATATCGAAAACAAAACAGCGAAAGCAAAAACACACAAATATCGACACGAAAAGAGCACGAATAGATTGAAAGTAAGACTACCTCTTGGAGAAGTTGCTGTCAGATGTGACAGTGATCTTACTCTTCTCACGAACAACAGTAACGGAATCTCCGAGAGCTCCGGCCTTGCCGCCGACCTTAATTCTCTCCTGAAGAAACTTCTCGAGTGAAGCGATGTCCATAATCTTATCTTCCACCGGCTTTCCACAGTCAATCACGAACGTCGCTCCCTTCTTCTTCCCCTTTCCGGCGCCTCCGGTGACTTTACTCATCTTTGCTCTTTTTCTGTTAATTCAATTGAAACGAATTGAGTGTTAGATCTGGAATGGAAGTTTAATGGATGTATACGTACAGATTGTGTGTGTATAGGTGGAGAGATTGATTACCTGATGGAAATGTGAAGCGGCGGTCTGCAACTCGATAGAGATGAATGGGTAGAAGTAGGTTATAAGAGGTGATGAATGTTGGTTTTTAGGGTTTTGTTGTTAGATCACTGGATTGGGCCGGGTTGAGGGGTTTTCCAATTTGGGCTTCAATGAGAATGTTGCAATGTTTTCACGGGGTACTGCAGCCCAATCCTTGGAATGTTATGAACTTCGAAATTATTACAAACATTATGCAATAAATGAAGAAAGTGTTCTGTATAAATCAGTTTAAAACCAACAAAACTAACATCTTAATGCTACTTTAAACCTGCAAAAAATTAGCATCAAGTGCCACTTAATACATCTTTATAAGTCAGTTTTTGAGCAGAAATTTTAAACTTGTAATTGGCAGGGTACATTTTTCCCATTTTAAGTGCAACATCTTGGACAACCCTTGTAGAGGACTTGTAGAAAATAATTTGAACTCCATAAATTTTCGTTAGTATTTGAAATCCTTTGTTATGGCGCCTCTACAGTTGGTGGCTTTGGGGGAAAACGTATAGTAGCTTATATGCCCGGGGAATGTTACAATTCTGAAGATGCAAAATTCGTTAGCGAGCGTTTGATTTATGAAGATATTTATACTTCTTTTCGCATACGAAAATATAAAATTCAAACTCATGTGACAAGTCAAGGCCCCGAAAGGGTCACTAAGGAAATACCGCATTAGAAGCTCATTTACTATGCAATTTAGACAAACAACGGAATTGACCATGATATGCATTTAATCGACTAAAAGTATAAATTATTTTAGAACAAATCACTAATATCATTCAAAATTACCAATACGCATCTACTTGAAACGATAAAGATATAATCTAGTACGTATTTGTAGTTTTCTTATGCTTGATTTCTTGAAAAGAACATAAAAAGAGGGACAAAGACAATCTTGTAGAAAAATGATTGAAGCTTGAGAAAACATTTATTTCCTCCGTCCCATTTTATATGACCTTCTTTCCTTTTTTGAACGTTCTAAAAATAATGAACTAATCCATTTATAGTACCAATTTTAGATTGCAGCAACCACGTGTTCGTATAATATACTTAATCATCCTCTTCACTTCATTTTATATACTCACATAAAATGGGACGGGAGTGAATACAAACTAGCAACTAATGCTCTCACGAGATGTGTGGCTAATTTGGAACCTCAGTCACAAATCAATCCTGTTTTACGCCCACAAATGACCTGATTGATGTCGTAATGCACCTACTCTTAGACTAAGGTCCAAGTAAATAATTTAACTTAATTAAGGAAAATAATAGAGGTAACAAAATTGTTCTCAAAATTCTTCCCAAATACACATGGTAATTCCTCATTCGTTATAATAATAAGTGGACCCCCTCCATTCACACCAACAACATCAATTAAAATATTCCAAACTGCCACATCATCCATGCCATGTCATTTGATAACAATTTTTTGCACCAAATTTTGTGCCTCTAGCACTACTCCTTGATTAATGATAATAATTCTTGTAATGAAAATGTAGCCCGGAGACAATAGTCAATGATAGGTAAAAAAAAAAAGAGAGGAGGCCACTGATAGGCAAATACGAGTCATCTTCCCAACCACTGGTTTGTTGTTTCGTCGAACGTAAAACAAAGTTTACTCTCATGCTGACACGCATCTCCATGTTTAGGGGAGAAAATAGGTACATGCATTGCGTAGGGATTGGGTGTCTTGGTCATACATATATGTATGCATATGCAGTGATGTAGTAACATTCAGAAAGCGAATGGATCCAGTGTCTCTCGATCCTGCATGTATACGTACCCCATCAGTCCATCATTTAGGCATATACTCTGCTCCAGCCTTAAAAACCTTCGTTTTCTTGCATTTTTCATTCATTTTTTATATTTCTAACGTTTACGTTATGAATATTTTAACTGCCCCGTTGTCAACCACCTAATCCTAAAGAAATCTCTATCAATTTCAACATTTATTACCATATATTTACACTTTTTAAATTTAAATTCTCAGTATAGTCTAGTAGTACCTCTCAAGGGAGAAACAAAAAGCAAAGTTCTTTCTTTTACAAACATCCTCAACCCCCTGCTGCATCTTCCTCAAGGCCTGTTTCTTTTTTGTTTTTGATTGTACAAAATGGAAGTGGAATATTATGAGGTGGGTCTTTTAGTTTTTCATTCATATAAATTTCCCCTTGTCTTTTTTTTTATAAAAAAAATCAAAAATTTTGATCATTGTGATCTACTCGTGGATCATGATGAATGAATGTATATGTGTATGATTATGAGTTTGTGGTTTTTAGGAATATGTAAGGAATTCCAGAGGAGTCAAGCTTTTTACTTGCAGATGGCTACCTGTTTCTTCTCCGAAGGCCCTTGTTTTCCTTTGCCATGGTCTGCACTTTCTTTCCTCTCACTAAATTAATTTACAAAAATAAGTATGATGAGTAGATAGATAAACCCCTCTCTCTCGCTCCCTCCCTCCACGGACACATTTGTACACTCTCCCTCCTCTCTCTCTCTCTCTCTCTCTCTCTCTCTCTCTCTCTCTCTCTCTCTCTCTCTCTCTCCCCCTCCCCACAGACACATTTGTACACTGTACACATACTCTTACATGTACTAATGTACTCATAAGATACACACCTTGTTAAGCTCTAATTGTTTAATAATAAATTTTTTGTATGATGAGACTGCAGGATATGGCATGGAATGCAGTGATTTCATGAAAGGTAGCTAAATATCTTCTTGTTGGTGTTTTCTTTTCACTTGTTTCTTACCTTGTCTTTCCATTCCTAGTTACATTTTACCTTTTTATGCTCAATTTGCTAAAGTGGAATTTATCAACTACTGTAAATAAACCTCTCTTAAGCTGAATTTGAAGTTGCTTGCGTATAGTCAATATGAAATGCCATTTAACTCTGCTCCTACCTCATTCTATTATGAAAACTTTATATTAATGTTTATAACCAAGTCACCGACCTAGAGTAAATACCAACCCTTATGTCATTTAATTCACCACTGATGTTTTTACTCTTCTCATATTGATATTGCTGTACTGGTTGGTGTGAGGCCTTTAATTCTTACCCGTAACAGGGAGCCAACCTTTTTTCCTTCATATCCATGTTTCTATCCCATCTGCAATTTTCTAAATATGTTGGTATTAGTTATAATTAGTATACTATACCTTCTATTGTTCAACTAGAATTTGAGTCTTGATATATTGGTATTGTTATTTCAGTATCGATTTTCTACATTTATATTGTAGACTGATATGTTGAAACATGTTTGTAATTAGATTTCTAACTTAAACAAACAAAGTATTGTATGGACTTTGCCTAGCTACGCGTAGAGCTGGAATTTTTCTTAATTCTGAAAGCAATAAAATATATCTGTCATTACTTTTGAAATCGATTAAATATATTTGTCAGTGTTTCGACTGATCTATGATTTATGAATATACCTGCACACGCACATAGTTTTTATGTGTGTGTATAACATAAGCAATGTGGTTAAGTTGGTTAGCTAACACTGTCATTTGTTGACAATTGCCTGTAAAGAAATTATTTGTTTTGTTTATGGCTCAACTAATCACATTTTGATGCTTGAAAATTAAGGTTGTGGGACAAGGTTAGCTAACTACGGGTATGCTGTTGTGGGGATTGATTATGAAGGACATGGACGATCCATGGGAGCTCGTTGTTACATCAAGAAGTTTGAAAACATTGTCAATGACTGCAGCGACTTCTTTAAATCTATTTGTGGTAAGCTGCCTTGCCAACAATCAGTACAATCCTAAGTTTCTAATGTCACAGTTCAATTTATCAATGACAGTTGATACTCGATACTATTAATTAAAAATAGCGATCCAGATACCAGCTTCATATTGTTAATTAGAATACATTGTAGATCAACGATATACACTATTCCATTGTTCACTGAATAAAAACTCACTTTGTATATGTCTTTAACAAATACTCCCAGTCCAGCAGATATAGATTTCGGGGGAGTTTTGACATAATTAAACTTGAGTTGTTTACTTTCTGGTTTCTGCACCCATTCATATTACTAACATATCTCCAAGTAAACAAGAATTTTTATCTGCAATAGTGGAACCTGGGAAGCTTGATGTTTAAATAACAATGGTAAAATAATCCAATTCTTATTATTGACTAGAATCTGAAAGTCATTCAATCAGACTTGCCTATCTTATATATACAACTAGATTAGCAAGACCTTATCTGTAGACTAGAGGAGTATAAAGTGAATTTGCATGGATATCAGGGAAAGAGGAGTACAAAGATAAGAGAAGGTTCTTGTATGGAGAGTCGATGGGTGGGGCTGTGGCTTTACTTATTCACAAAAGTGACCCTGATTACTGGCATGGAGCAGTTCTTGTGGCTCCAATGTGTAAGGTGAGCATTGTAGTTTATGTAGAGTCTACCGAATTACCAATGACTCTTCTAATGTTAGTTGATTAGCAATTAAAGTATCATTTTTTCTCAGATATCTGAGAAGGTGAAACCACATCCGGTAGTTATAAGCATGTTGACAACTGTCGAAGATATTATACCCAAGTGGAAAATAGTTCCCACAAAGGACGTTATTGAAGTTTCTTTTAAGGACCCTGTTAAGCGAGAAGAGGTAAAGGTTTTATAAATTGATAAACAACTTGCTGAATTGCAAAAATAGTAGCTTTGTACAAACATGCCTCTGATCTCTCTTTTTTAAATTGTGCAGATACGTAGTAATAGATTAATTTACCAGGACAAACCCCGACTGAAAACAGCTCTAGAAATGCTCCGAACTAGCATGAACCTCGAGGATAGCTTGAGTCAGGTCCTTGTATACTCAATTCTCTGTTGATTTAGTTTAGCCAGACATACAAGTAAATAGTATTTCATAAAGCACAAATAAATTTACACAGAGAAGCCAGCAACCAGGTAAAAAAGGCATTTAGGAAGATGGACTAGACAAAGGCAACAATTTAAGTATTTGTTCACTGATTGATGCAACCATATATGCTGCTCTAGGAATAGTTTGAAGATTTTACTTAAAAATGAACATGACCACCACTAAAAACCAAGTAGTACTTTGCTAGAATCTAAATTCTACTACTAGTATTTACTGTGAAGATTTGGTTAGGGGCCCTACACTGTCAAGCATGGGACTTGCTTCAGGTTACCAGTCTTGGCTTACAGTCCAGAATGGTAGATATCTAGTTCGAGCTTAATAATTTACCTACCCATCAAACTCTACCAAAATAAAATGAATTTTCTTTGACTGATTTCCTATAGTTTGCATATCATGTTTGTAAATCATTAACTACTTTTAATTAATACACATGATCACACAGTCTATGTTTCTTGTGCAATGAGGGACCTCTTATGGTGTTAGGACTAGTAGAGGGATATAATTTAACGATATATGAAAATATCAACTGCGAATATTTCTTAATTCTGAATACTGGATAAATGGGTTTTTGGCAGGTGACAATACCATTTTTTGTACTGCATGGGGAGGCAGATACAGTAACTGATCCGGACGTAAGTCGAGCATTGTATGAGCTAGCCAGTAGTGTCGACAAAACCATGAAATTGTACCCAGGAATGTGGCACGGCTTGACATCAGGAGAACCGGATAACAACATTGAGGCTGTATTTAAAGACATCACCCTGTGGCTGGACAAGAGGTCTGAAGGTGATGGTACAGAACTGCTGGCCGAGAATTATAAGCACAACTCTAGCCCTGTTGTAACTGAGAAAGTAACAGATGGTAAATGGTCGAGAAATATAACTGGGCAGAAGCAACAGAAAAAACGCTTGGGTGGAAGATATCTGTGTGGGTGGAAAGGAAGTCAAATGCACCACAACTTTGAAATGCAGACTTAGCAAGGCTATTTTATTTGCTTCTTGTTTTCGTTAAATCAAAAGAAACTTATGTGTTGATCTGAAAATGTAATATGAAACTGCAATGTAAAACTGCCGGGATTTTTCTTGTTATGTTCAAGTAATTTTACTTGCTTTGCTAATCAATACATCTATCTATCTATCTATTATCTATGGGGTCCGGTCCCGACAATCGTATGCCAGAAACAAGTTATGTAGCAAAAGATCTTTTAACCCTCGGATCAGTATTTGGATGGTGAGATTAGAAGAGAGGTTTATGCATGTAAACTCTCTCTCACTACGGCACTCTTCTTCCACAGTTCCGAACCCAATTACGTTGTAGGCAGGTCAGTAGATTTATACATGTGGTGTACATGTGATTTCCAACTTTTATTATAGTTTTATAAACTTATTTTACAATTAATTACTATTAATTTTGTTTTATAGTTAGAACAATATTGCATTTATTTCATAAATTATATATATAAAATAAATTTCAATTATTTATCAATTTAATTATATTCAACATAATATCAAAAAAAATATGACATAAGTTGTCTTTTTTTTTATATATATATATTTATTCAAAATTTTGGTTAATGATCAATACGACACAAATTTTTTTTAAAACAATTATGTTAGAAATATAATTAATTATTTATTTAAAAAAAAAAATTTATAGAATCGGTGAGATTTAGTAAACTAGTTAAACCATAACAAGACTCAAATTCAATGTACTTTAATTAACTTGTGGTCATGGTCATGACATTGAGCTTCCAAAATGAAAAGTTTTGGTTTTGTTGTTTAAACTTTAAGTATTAAAAATTCATGTACTAATTTTTTATATTTATGAATAGATATTGAATCATCTTACGAAAAGTTCAATATCTTAAAAAAGTTTGAGTAATTTTGTATTGAAGTACAAAATATAAATGCTTTTGTTTTTTGATTTTATTTGTGGTTTTGTTATACATAATTATTATCATATCATATATAATATACATAATCTAAATATATAATATTATAATTAATACTTAATATAACATTATAATATATTATCTTTAAATTATGTATAATATATTATAAATAATTATAATGTTTTATAAAATCTTTAACTTAAAATTAACATATTATAATATTTTATATTATAATATCGGCTAAAGAATACGTATTATTGATTATTGATTGTATACATCACCTGTATACGTGGAAAAGAGTGCGGTAGGTGAGGGAGAGTTATACGTACCGCGAACAATTACTGCGGTACGTTGTAAACCTCTCTTCTAATCCTGGTCATTTAAATACTGATCCGAGGGTTAAAAGATCCTGGTCGTTAAAGGTGAGTGTTTTACTTGGGAAAGATGTTGGGGTATTGACTTGTGGATTCAGGAGCGCTTGGACAGAGGCTTGGCAACTCGAGCTTGGCTGAACTTGTTCCCAAATGCAGTTGTTAAAGTTGTGGATGTTTCGATTTCGGATCATCTCCCTCTTTTCCTTGATCTCAGCAGTAAAGTTTATGTTCCTAAACGTAAACGTTTTAGATTTAAAAATGTTTGGATTCGTGAAAAGGACTGCCTAAATGTGATTGCTAATTGTTGGGAGGATATGGTCACAGGTACTCTTTTTGATAAACTGGCGTACTGTAGTCTAAAGCTTGAAGAGTGGGGTGGCGGTTTGGTTAAAGAGATAAAAGAGAACTTGAAGCTATATAGAAACCAGATGAAAAAATTTCGTTCTCGAAGAGATGTTCAAGGTTTGCAACTCTATAGTGAAGCTCGCTGGAATTTCCTTCGTCTTATTGAAAAACAGGAAATATTTTGGCAACAGAGGGCAAAACAACTTTGGCTTGCGGAAGGGGATGAAAATTCACGTTACTTTCACAATTATGCCTCAAAACGGAAAAGTAGAAATCATATTACGGGGTTGATGGATTCAAGTGGAGTTCGACAAGAGTCAAATGATGCAGTCAGGAACATTATTGTAGATTATTTTTCTAAATTATTTCAATCCTCCCAAGCTGAAGGGAGATTGACAGATGGAGAGTACGTCTCGACTGTTTCTGCTGCTATGAATCACACACTAATGCTCCCTGTTAGTGAAAAGGAAGTTAAAGGCACAGTCTTCTCTATGCATCCAAGCAAGTCACCGGGACCAGACGGTCTTAACCCTGCTTTCTATCAAACGTACTGGAGTATTGTTGGCACAGATGTGTTTAATTTTTGTAAAGATTTTATGTTGACAGGTGAGCTTCCTCTATGTGTTAATAGCACACTTGTTTGCCTGATTCCGAAAGTTAAACAGCCACAATATATGACTCAACTAAGACCTATCTCTCTTTGCAATGTTCTTATGTGAATCCTTTCTAAAGTCATGACAAACCGTCTAAAGCCATGCCTACATTCGATCATCTCAGACAAACAAAGTGCTTTTGTGGAAGGACGTCTCCTCACGGATAATGCAATAATTGCTTATGAAGTAAATCACTATATCCGAAGGAAAACTCAAGGCAAATATGGGGTTGCAGGTCTGAAAATTGATGTTTCTAAATCTTTTGATCGTCTTGAATGGGGTTTTATTAAGAATATGTTAGTAAAATTTGGCTTCCAACCCTCATGGATTAATCGTATAATGGCTTGTGTCACAACTGTCTCCTATAGTTTTCTACACAATGGTGAGGTTTTTGGCAATATTACTCCGCAACGGGGGATCCGTCAAGGAGATCCTCTCTCTCCCTATCTATATATTCTTTGTGCAGAAGGCTTAACCTCTATCATTAACAGGAATGAGAGTGTGGGTTTAATTCATGACACTATGATAGCTAGGGGAGCACCCTCTATCACTCATCTTCTTTTCGCTGATGACTGTTATCTTTTCTTCTGAGCTACAGAGGTTGAAGCTTGTACGATGAAAAACATTTTACATAGGTATGAGAACCTTTCAGGGCAGGCCATTAACTATTCTAAGTCGAGCATTACATTCAGTCCAAACACATTACGGGTTGATCGCGGAAAAATTTGTTCTACTCTGGGGGTTCAAGAACTAAATGTCCTTGGTAAATACCTGGGCATGCCTATGTTTGTCGGTCGAAACAAAAATGAAACTTTTGGTTTCCTGGTTGATAGAGTGGTTCAAAGGCTGCAAGGCTGGGAAAATACTTCTCTGTCAAAAGGTGGGAAGCTCACTCTCTTGAAAACTGCTGCTCAAGCCATCCCAAATTTTTGGATGAACCTCTTCTTAATCCCTAGCAGCATTTGTGATAAAATAGAGAAGAAATTAAATGGTTTTTGGTGGGGGCAAGGGAGACAAGGTAAAGGAATCCGGTGGACATCGTGGAATCATCTGTGTACTTCAAAATATGGAGGTGGTTTGGGAGTTCGAGGTTTAAGTCTCTTTAATACAGCTATGCTAGCTAAGCAAGGGTGGCAGATTCTAACAGAGACAAATTCTCTTATCACTAAGCTTCTGAAAGCTAGGTACTTCCCTCATACAGGCTTTTTGAATGCGGAGGTGGGTGTAAATCCAAGTTACCTGTGGCGTAGTATCTTATCTGCCAAAGACGCTGTTAAATCTGGTTGTCGACGGAGAATTGGTGATGGGGCTAGTACCAAGGTCTGGAAGGTGCCTTGGTTACCATGTGAGGACAATGGATGTTTATCTACAGCCATGATTCCTGAGCTTCAAGATATTTACGTTCAAAGTTTGATGCACTCTAATACAAATACATGGGACACTGACTTGTTAGCAGAGTTGTTTGATGATCGAGACTATCAGTTAATTCAAAGAATTCCAATCCCTCTTAATCAAAAAAGTGATTCCTGGTTCTGGTTACATGATCCTAAAGGGAAGTTTACGGTGAGAAGTGCTTATAAGCAACTCCAAGGTCCCTTCGATACAACAATGCGCAGTTTCTGGCATCGGCTTTGGATTTTAAGAATTCCAAGTAAGGTAACGTGTTTTTTGTGGTGTGTGTGTAAAGGATACTTACCTACAATGTTGGCTTTGGCTTCAAAACAGGTCCAGGTAAACACACGTTGCCCTTGGTGCTTTATGCACAATGAAAGTGATATTCACATTCTTTTTTAGTGTGATTTTGCAAAGACAGTTTGGTCAATGACCACCTTCCATGATCATATAAGAACCACCTACACTGAGTCCTGTTCTGTTATGCTTAATCGAGTTTTCCACACTCTTAATCGGGAGCAATGTGCCATGTTTGGGATGTTTTGTTGGAGTCTCTGGAACCGTCGTAATAATTGGGTGTGGAACCGAGTAAATGGGTCTGCATTCGGTGTAAAATCTGCAGCAATGAGTCTGCTTTCTGAATGGAGACGGGCTCGTGATCTTGAACACAGTGAGAAGCATCAAATGTATGTTGAGAGTTCAAGATGGAGAAAGCCACCTGTTGGATGGATAACAGTGAATGTTGACGCAGCCCTTTGTTGGGATAACTGTGTTGGGGTGGGTGCGGTAATTCGAGACTCAGAAGGGAAGTTTGTTCGTGCGAAATGTAATCGTATAGCTGGTAAATGGCAGTCTAGGGAAGCTGAAGCTTTAAGCTTGAAGATGGCTTTATCTTGGGTTCAAAATCTACAATATGATCACTGCATCTTTCAAACTGATTCTAAGCTACTGGCCGAAACATGCAAAGGCATAGATGGAAATAGCTATTTTCATACGATTGCTTTAGATTGTGTAGAATTGTGTAAGCACTTTAATCATATATTAGTGCAATATGTGCGTAGGTCTGCGAATGGAGTAGCACATCTGTTAGCTACTCATTCTACTTCTGACCTTAGGGAGTGGATTGTTGATCCTCCCGAATTTATTCATGATGTACTCTGTTCTGATTCTCATTGATTAATGCAAATCCATTTTCCTTCAAAAAAAAAGATCGTTTACTACATAACTTGTCCCTAGCATACGATTGCCAGGGACCGGACCCCATTATCTATTATCTATCTATCTATTATATATATAATAGAGCAACTAGGGGGTTTGTGAGACAATTTAATCAAGATTGAAATGAAAATTATACCCCCTGAATCATAAAATGACATTATTGTTCATTCCTTATTTATTTCATATTAACACTCTACTATTATTATATATTAATATATTTACACATTAATTACTAATCTTCATTAAAGTATATTAATTGTTTTGTAATTAATACTTATTTTTTATATGCATGATATTTTTATATGATATATATTATTAAAAAATAATAGCATATAATTTAAAAACTATTAATGATATTGAAATAAATATATAAATATCATGAATTTGTGATATCGAATGGTTAGTAATGTGTCATGATTTCATGTTATCTTCATTGTGGTTGACCTGATTTGCAAGAAAGTTATTCATTGTCAACGAAGTAAAAATATGTATGTAAAATCATATCGAGTTTTCCAAAAACAAATAATGGAATAAAAAAATATCAAATACTTACTTACTCGAAAATCAACAGCAACCTATTCACATCCAAATTATACCAAATTATATACATGTATCACTAAGGAAGGGAATTCACCCTGTCACGTCCCGCCCAACCCCGATCCCATCCCCACTCTGAACGGGGTGGGGAATCATGAATTTTTTCGAAAACGGGGTAGGAATCAGGGAAAAATATATGAAAATTTTGGGGATCGGGGCGGGATTGGAGATTAGGGTCTTCCCAAACCCATCTCCGACCCCCCGAACCCTATTTATTTAAAAAAATAAATATATTTTATATGTATATTAAATAAATTATTAAGAATATATAGATATAATGTTATAACTTTAATTTTTTATCCACTCAATAATAAAAATGTTACATATTATGATACAATTTAATTCCAATAATATTATTTTTGTTTATTATTAATAGTATAAATAAAAATTAATAAAAATTAAGGTTTAAGTTGTTCTTTTAATATAAAAATAAAAACAAATATATGATTTGTCATGTTAATTTATATTAAAAAATATTATTCATAATTTTAAAAAATTAAAAAAAGTTTCTGATTCTTCGCGGGGCCCATTCCCCGTTTGGGGCAGGGATCAAGGAGTTGTATAATCCTAGTTCGGAAATCGGGGCGGGTTCGGGGACGGGTTCCAGGATTGGGATTGGGGACGGAGATAGCATTCCTCGGGTCCGAAGTGACCCGACGTCCATCTCTATGTATCACATGAAACGATTACAATATAATTAAAAGAGAGAAATATTAACTTTACAACTATTGCTAACTTAAATTTTCAAATATCTCAGTTATCAAACCATCAACACTAATTAACAATATGTATATAAAATCATATCGAGTTTTAAAAAAAAAACAAATTATGCAGTAAAGAAACATCAAAACTTATTTACTCGAAAATCGACAACAAATTACCCACATCCAGATCATAAACGTGTATCCCACGAACTTCTAATTAAACAACTAAAATAAAATAAAAAATAGGAATATTAACCTTACAACATCTATTGCTAACTTAAATTTTTAAATATCTCGGTCCTCAAACTATCAACACGAATATATCACAAATAAATATACCGAAATTAATGATAAATTATAAAATAATCTAGAGTAAACCCGTGTCTCGCACGAGTTATAAAGCTAGTTAACTTCATTAACTTGGAACCTAAAGTTGGGCCAGCACGAATGAGATTTAACAAATATATATATCTCGGACTCATTAACAAACCCCGCGGCACTTGAGTTTTTGTCAAACCAAAACAAGTCGAGTCAAACTCAAACACTTAATGAATATTTTGTATTAAAAAAATATACACTCTTTTTCGGAGAACAGGGTATACGATAACATGGAAAAAAGTCCAAACCCTCTTGACCCAGCTTATTATCCATTTGTATTCTACCCAATTTCAATAATAATTAATTATCCTCCGAAAAATTTATGGATTAAAATATTTGGATTATAATTTTAAATTATAAATTATGAAAAATCAGGGTATACATAATATTCTTCGAGTTTTAACAAATCGAGTTTGAGTTGAGATCGGGCCGAATATACCGATAACTCGACTCAAACTCATTAGCAAAACTAAAAAAATCATTTCATAAAACTAAAAAAAGATCATTTCAAGCAAAACTTAATTAATTAACTAGCGTAAAAACTCGTGTGAGGCACGAGCATGTTCTTGTACTAAAATAATTTCTCGCAATAATCAATACATGTATTGAAATAATTTACTAATTAAAAATATGGTAAATAATAAAATTTTGATATTATTTTATAATATTGTATACCATTTTTATACACCAAAATATTTTATAATTTGATTATGTTTCAAAAATAATTGGATAAATATCTATTTGATAATAATCACATGATTATCGTTAATTTCTTAAATAATAATTTAACTTTCAATGGCGTGTAACAAATTTTATTAAATTGATCAATGAGTGTAATATAAATAACAATTGTAGCATAATTGTTCGTATATAATATAGACGTTTGTAAATTTATCTGATCTAAATGTAATAAAAATATTTTTATAAATTAATCATATATGGGAGATTATATCTTAAGACGTAATACAAATTTTCTTAATTATATGTATAACTGCTTTTAAAAAATTATCAATTTTAATTTGATTTTTAACTAATATTGATAGTTGATCTTAACTCAATACATAATTTACCCAAAGAGTTTAATACATTTTAATTTCTGACGAAAATGTGTACATATATTTATTTATTAACGACAACGTGAAAAGTTGGACAAAATGAACAAAATTTGTAACACATAATATATACATAACATATATGAGCGGTTAATATACAGTCACAAAATTTGTCGGCTGTGATAATACATGTCATTAAAACGTTATACGTTTTATCATTTATTTTCGTGTTAGTGTACTTTCACGTATTAAAAAATTAAAATCAAATACTAAAATTTTGTATCATAAACCAATTTGTTGAGTCTAGTAAATTTTTTACATAGATGATTGAATATACAATTATATATAAAAACTACAAAAACTAAGAAAATGGTATATAAATAATAAAAAACAACATTTTCCATACTTTAAAGTTAAAAATAAAATAAAATAAGATGATGTGATTTATCTAATAAATTTTTTAAAATATAATAAAAAATGAATGTAGTATAGTGGTTAAGTTATGCATTTACTAAAAGGAATAAACCCGTAATAACTTATGAAGGGTGTTTGTCAACTCAACTTATAACCTATATGTTAATAAGTTGAATGTTAGTAACAACGTACATTTTTTCTTAATTTATTGATTTATTACTTGATTTCTTTATTTTTTAATACTTCATATTTTTACATTTGTGTTTTTAAATATTTTTTTAATTTAAAATCTATGTATTTAGCTCATTGTATTTAATAATTATTTTTAAAATGTAAATTAGCAAATTTGTAACTAACTTATCCAAATACCTAAGAATTCATCCACTTATCACTTATACTAGCATATAACCCGTGCAAAGCACGGGTGAATTTTAACACTATTTTTAAATTTCTTATTAAATATATTTTTTTAAACAAATACTATTAAATATCTTGAAATTTCAATAAATTTTTGAAAATATTATTCTATCTGCAAAATTTTAAAATTACAGCTTTAATACTTTAAGTTTAAAAACATGTAAATAATGTTTTTATAAAAATTTAGCGTTCTATTAAAATTGTCAGTAAATGTAAATGTCGACCTTGGTTATTCTCACTAATTACATACAACAATTTTATACATTTATGCAAATGGATGTTATTTACATACAACAATTTTTCTCTTTCAGTATAGATGTGCCCGTTTGCATTTATAATGTTAATATTCTGATAAATAGAAATTTTAATCTTCTCAAATGGTCACAAGTTAGAGTAAAAAACTGAAAGTTAATAATTAGGAACAACACATTACAAAATAGAAGAAGAAAAAGGTTGAAATTACTTGGAATTTTAGTTTTTAGAACCAGATATACCAATAATAAACTAATTATATAATATAATTAAAGCCCATGTGAGCAGAAAAAGGAAAATAGTTCTGTCATCAAATCTATGATAAGAACAAAAGGGAGTGTTTTACCCGCTGGCTCACAAAATGATGGGCCTTGAGTGCTCAGCACAAGCACATTCCCTGAGATTGTATTAACTTCTGGCTTTAATGTAAATTCAGGGAGGTACGTAACATTCAACTAAACATCATTTGAAATATTAGCTCGGGTTACGGCCTGTAACAGCCATACATGCCACTATGTTGTCAAATCAATTTCATATTACCTCCGACCTAGAATGATTCCTCCTGGTTGGGGTTTTGTTTTGAAAGATGTGCACAGGTTCCAAACAATGTACACAAATTTGTTCACCTGCTGCGATAGCAGCTGAACTGCCCATATCTTGTCTTTGTCGTACTGCACTACTTTTTAACTTCTCATGAAATATTCTTATAAGACGTGATAAGCAATATTTGCATATTAATAATCTTCATGTTAAGTCTGTTGTATATTCTCCAATTTGCACCATGTATTTTATGGAGACCAACCCTACGTGGAGACCTTGGAGACCTGTAATCGAACCATTCAATCATTAAAATCCCATGGCTGAGATTTAAACATTTTTAATGACATATTTATAATAAAAATAACTAATAAGGACGATGTTGCAATTTTAAATTCATATCAAGCATATCACAGAACATGATATAATACTTGCGGAATATTAAAAAACTGCTGAACATTGATTTGCACAACTGACAACACTCTATTCTGTGAGTATTCCTTGCATAACTACCTACCATTTTTATAAAGAAAAGTGATGTAACATATATTCACTGAAAACCTCCAGACAAATAGATCAAATCATAAACATGAAATAACAAAAATCAATTTAAACTCAAAATTAATACTGATGGTTCACCAAAAATATCTAAACCATTGCGTTAATTCGAATACTGATGGTTCACCAAAAATATGATTGACTCTGGTTATATAGTCACACAAAGAGAATATAATTGAAAGTTTTTTGGTGCAGGATCAAATGATCAAAAGTAGGTAAAAAATAATAATAAATCAGGAAATAGATGAAATCATGGTGTGCGACTGAGAGGGGAGAAGAATGAATATAATATAACACAACTGAGAGCTTTGATTTTTATTGTACTGCTCTATCTATTTTAATAAAAACTTTGTAAAATATGGACCCTTATATTTGATTTAATCCAATGGTGTGAAATTGGTCTCCAAGTCTCCAATTTACTCTCCACTGAACCTTATTCTATATATATGTTTGTGTGTTTATGTGTGTGTGTGTGAGAAAGACTATAGCTTTAGGTTCACAATTAGGTAGCCTTTTATAGGTGAAAAACATAAATCCTCTAGATCTATATAGTATTGTACCTGACTCTAACTTCTACAAAGCAAAAATCAAAGAGCATCATATGTATATTGCAGCAATAGAAATCATGTAGTTCCCTTTTTTTTTTTCCTTCAGCAATGCTACAACAAAGTTATGGCAAGGTTCTGATGCTCAAAAAAAGGGGATCAGATTGCATAACAACTTCACCGACTAATATGAAGTTGAGTATTAGTCAAACTAAACACATTATAATTTATTGTTAACAAATCTGTATTATGATTGAAACGGTTCCTTATTGCAATCATCCTCTATTTTAAATAGAATAATCAATGGGTTAATTTTTAAATTGAAGCAAAATTGAATATGAATTCAAAGACAAAGAAAATTACCATGTAATACACGATGTATGTATTTTGCTTGACATTTCTTGTTGTGTTGATCCCGTAGCTTCTTGGTTGCGGACTCCTTCCATCCACTATTTTTTCCTCTGTAAGAGCTTTATGAGATCCACAGCTGATCGACATAGCTACAAGTCAATAAAATTTAAATAGCAATAAGTAATAAAGCCATACAATACATTTAATATGTCAAAGTTGTTCCTCTACTTTTTGAAATTCAAATTCTGCAATTAAAACATAAAAATGCAGTAAAAATGCCAATTCTGCACAAATAAAAAAAGGGAAAAAACTGCATGGATAAAAATTAGCAGAAACAGCAAAAAATTGCAGGAAACATTCTGCAAATAAAGCAAAAAATTATGAAAAATTAAAAACAGAAAACTGTAGCAAAACCTTCCAATTCTACAGGGGAAAAAGAGGAAATTATGTTGGAAAGTAATTCTATAGAAATAGCAAAAAACTGTAAAAAGATTTGCACAAAAACAAAAAACTGCATCGAAATCAAGAGTTAATTTTGGACTGCAAGTGACTGGTTTTCGCCTAGTGATTACAGAGAACTAAAATTCAAGGACAGTTACTTCTATAATATGCTTAACCCAGACAGACATTTTGCAAGCGTTAAACAAAATACAAAAGCTATACGTGAATCACCATAGGTAGAAAACCTAATGAAAATAAACTTACGTCTTAGCAGCCTGCCTGCCTTTTCCAGTAGCAACGCCATAGTATTTCTGTGACAAATGCAGAATATAAGAAGAATAGCACATAAATAGAAGCACGTGATTCTATAAACTTGATACGAATCATGGATGCTCTACAACATGTACGCTCATGAGAATAACATAGAAGTGCTCATATCTGCAGCTACATTTTTAAAAAAGATCAGGATAAAGGGACACCAAACTTACATAAGAAACTCCTGAAGGTTTAATCATGTATAGTTGTGGTCCATCTATGTCGTAACCACCGAGAATCACTCCACAACCAAAAGGCCTGAATAACATAATAACATATATTAGAGCTACAGAAAAGAAAAAATTGAACATATAAGAAAATTTACAATCTGGAAAAAAACAAAAAGCTGCATTAAAAATTGAAAAATTCTGCTGGAATAATATCTTGCAAAAATAACAAAAAATTGCAGAAAAATCAAGTTGTTCGACTCATGTAAACAAAGTTGCAATTATCAAAAAGGAAGTAATTATTCATATAAAAATGTACGATCTGGCATTTTGGCTAGCGGTATCGAAATTTTATAATTCTAGGAATCCTTCGTAATCACAATGGTATGTGGCTCATTTCTCAAATAATTTCAAAATTTACAAAAATAAACATAAGCATTTGTGCCTAAATGTATCTCATGGAAAAAAGTTTATATACGAAGAATGTGATGTGTTAGGCTCAAGACATGTCTGAACACCACTATTAACAAGCCTACACTTTGTGACTATGTCACATTACATGACCTAGTGAGTTCTATCACTGAGATGTAGTATAGGTCTCTAAATGTACTTGTCTTGTTCTCATGAACATTAGTTTGACCATGTATGCTCAAAGTTATAATGAGCTTAGTAAAGTTTCTTGCATCTAGATTGTATATAGGCCATTGAATAATTATCCTGGTAGAAGTTCAGAAGTGTTCATGCAGCAGGATAGAGATAAATAAGGCTATGAAGAAATAAGTTGCAGAAATTTGTCTAAGGCATTATATAGCAAAGTCAGAAGAAAGCTATGTCGTGAAGTCACCAATATCCATGTCGTGAAGTACTATATCGCATAGTCCATTTTGTACTATGTCGAGAAGTCCTCAAGACACATGTCGTGAAGTGTTGAAGTCAGCAAAGTCAAAGAAGCCTAGATCGTGAAGTCCTCAGAATCCCTATGTCGCATAGTCGTCAAATGACCTATGTCGCATAGTCTTCAAATGACCTATGTCGCATAGTCTTCAAATGACCTATGTCGCATAGTCTTCAAATGACCTATGTCGCATAGTCTTCAAATGACCTATGTCGCAAAGTCTTCAAAGGCTATATCGCGAAGTCCTCACAAGTGAGATCGCGAAGTCAGGAATGAAGTGGAGTTCACGATATCAACACTTAGCCATTTACAACAAGACAAATCAAGGTACAGAATCAAGAGTCAAAAGAGACAAATACTGAAGCATTTGTTCTGGCAAGGTGGTCCAAAGAACAGATGGCAAATCTACAGCTAAACTTGGAGAGAAAGATAAGAGACAAGCAGCTATAGAAACGGGAAAGACTCCGAAAAGCAGGTGGTCCTTCCTGACACAGTTAACGTCTTATGGCAGGACAAGTTGGACTTTCAGCAAGGGGTAACTGTGTAAAAATTGGTGTGTGCACTAGTTTGTATAGAGCTTATATATATCATGCACATCCTATTGTTAGCTGTAAGAGAGATACACATAGTTATTTTGCTAAGCTCTTTTCTCTGTAAGCAAGCAAGTTCAAACTGTTCTTGTTTAGAAGCCAGAAATTCTATTGTGAATTTCTTGGAAAGCTGTAGTATTTAATTTGCTTATACAAAGTAGATTAAAGTGATTGTGTGTGTTATTTACTTTCTGCATATTACATATCACAATCATATACAGTCTGTTACTTAGTTTTCAAGAATCGAAAAATATATCAAACTATCCATTCACCCCCCCTCTGTCTAGTTTCTAGTAGTATTCATTTCTAACAAGTGGTATCAGAGCGTAGGCTGTTAACGTACAAACAGGAAAAGATCAAGAATGAGTTCACAGAAACTAAGCAGTATCAAGATTCCTCCCTTTAACAAGGAGCACTACAGTTTATGGAAGAAGAAGATGTTGCTTTTCATCAAAGCTTCTAACCCCATGTATTTAGATATTCTAAAGCATGGTCCCTTCATTCCAATGATCGAGATTGGTGAAACAACCATTGGCACTGAGATTGTTCCAGCAAAACATGTGCCCAAAGATCCCTCAAAATACACTGATCCTGAAAAGGAAAAAGTTGCACTGGATGGACATCTTCAACTTATCATTTGTGAATCTATGGACTTCAACATGTATGGCACTGTTGCTCATTGTACTAGTGCCAAGAAGATGTGGGATCTTATAGAAGTGCTCTGTGAAGGAACTACTGAAGTAAGAAAGAACAAGAAGCAGATTCTTGTTTCACAATATGAAGCCTTCATGGCTCAACCAAAAGAGGGAATCACAGAAGTGTTTGAGAGATTCAACAAGCTGATAAACGAGCTCAAACTCTATGACAAACACTATGAAACAGAAGAGCTCAATATGAAGTTTTTACTAACTCTTCCAGATCACTTGGAACCAAGAATCTCTTCCCTTAAAGAAAGAGATCTAACAAAGATTGGTTTTGATGTGTTGTATGGTGTTTTAAAGACATATGAGTTAGAGTTGTTTCAAAAGAGATCTATTCAAGCAAAGCAAGGATTAGTGGCTAATACCTCATGTGCACTTATTGCTGACAACCTAAGTCAAAGAATGGACTCTCTTAAAATCAGTCAGGTCAAGATTGAGGAACTGGAAGTTGAAGACACTGGTGATGAAACTCAGGTTGTGTATGATTTACCTGAAGAGGATGAGTTCTACAGTATAGATGAGCTAGACAAAATGGAAAACAAATCTTTTGCTTATATGGCTAGGAGGTATCCTAACATAAGGTTTAAAAGAAAGTAGCCATTTAGATCCAAGTTCAATAATGGAAACACTGGTGGATCTAGTGGCTCAAACACCTTCAATAAAGGAAAAGGGATTGCTGGTGCTGCTAAAGGTGGATACAAGACAGGAAGTGTGGATAGGACCAAAATAAGGTGCTATAACTGCAATGAACTTGGGCATTTTGCCACTGAGTGCAAAAAGCCTAAACAAGTCAAGAAGGACAAAGCATACTTAGAGCTTGAAGCTAAGTATGAGGCTCTACTCAAGAAACAACAGGGCAAAGCTTTTATTGCTGAGGGAAAATGCTGGGATGACTCTGATGAAGAAGAAGAACAAGAGTACTCAAACTATGCCTTGATGGCATTTTCTGATGATGGTGATTCAAGTCAGGTACCCATTCTTACTTCTCTTGATATGACTCCCCTTCAATATAAGCAAACTGTTGAAGATATGAGCACTGAGATGTTTAATATTCATACTAGCATGTTAGTAGCTAATGAAGAAATTGATAGACTAACTGCTAAGAATGTTGAGCTTACAGAAAAGAATGAGAAACTTGAGTTAATGGCTGTGAACCTGGATGGTTTGAAAAAGGAGGTTGAGTATCTTAAAAACAAAGTGATTTGTGCTGAGCAGATAGAGAAAGCCCTTAGGGAACAAATTGCTGAAACTGAACTGAAACTAAGAAGCTTCAAAAACTCCTCTGAACTTATTCAAACCTATCACAAGGAACACACTGAAGACTGCAAGGTTGGAGTTGGTTTTGACTATGATAATGACAAGGGAAGGAAGAAGGTCAAGGGCAAAGGAAAGGAAACTTTTATAAACAAAAATGCCCCAACCATACTGTCAAGTGTTGAACAGCCCATCTTCAGAAAGAGTGCTGTTGAGTTTGATGAGGAACTACTGATCATCAAGCAACATCTACTTGAAGAAGATGAGGCACCCCAAGTCATAATAGAGCATATCAAGAGAGTTGACAAAGAAGCACAAAGCACTGGTTCCTCTGTAGTTGCTTTGAGAAGTGATAATGGGACTGAGTTCAGAAATTCAACATTGTATGAGTTTTGCAAAGATAAAGGAATTTCTCAACAATTCTCAGCTCCTAGAACACCTCAACAAAATGGAGTAGTTGAGAGAAAGAATAGAACTCTCATTGAAGCTGCAAGGACAATGCTGCTGGATGCAAAGCTACCCACTAGCTTTTGGGCTGATGCTGTTAACACAGCATGCTATGTGCAAAATAGAACATTAATCAATAAGAAGTCTGGCAAAACTCCTTACTCATTAATGACTGGAAAAAGAGCATCCTTCAAGCACCTGCATGTGTTTGGAAGCAAGTGCTTTGTGATGAAAGATACCTCTGAGCATGTTGGAAAATTTGATGCAAAAGCATTTGAAGGTATCTTCATTGGATACTCTCTGGAAAGGACAGCATACAGAGTATTTGTACCTGAGCAACACAAAGTCATGGAAAGCATGGATGTTACCTTTGATGACAAGAAAACTCCTGGACTGAAAACAAGTGATCAAGACAGTGTGCCATTGAGATTTGAGAATCAAGGTTATCTTGAGGATTCTGAAAGTGAAGATGAACCCCCTGTTCAAACTGTTCTAGAGAATAATATCCTTGAAGTTGACAATCTTCTTCAAACACCTGTGCAAGGGTTCACAAACACAGGGGGAGAAGAAGAGAATGCACCTATCAACCAAAATGAGCTTGGAACAGATCAAGGAAATGAACAGGGGCACACAAGGAAATGGGACAGAGCCCACACTAGGGATCAAATCATTGGAGATCCTAGTGAGGGAGTTAGAACAAGGAGGGCAACATTAAATACATGTCTGTATAGCTGCTTTCTGTCACAAGAGGAACCTAAATTAATTGAAGAAGCTTTGAAGAATTCTGATTGGATTGTTGCCATGCAAGAAGAGTTGAATCAATTTGAGAAAAACAAAGTATGGGAACTAGTACCTCCTCTAAAAGGAAAGAATGTTATTGACACCAAATGGGTGTTCAGAAACAAAATGGATGAAGAAGGAGTGGTAATTAGAAACAAAGCAAGGCTGGTTGCCAAAGGATATTGTCAGCAAGAAGGCATTGACTATGATGAGACATTTGCACCTGTAGCTAGACTGGAAGCCATCAGAATCTTCCTGGCTTTTGCAGCTCACTCAGATTTTAAGGTGTATCAAATGGACGTGAAAAGTGCATTTCTCAATGGTGATCTTGCTGAAGAAGTTTATGTGTCTCAACCACCTGGCTTTGAAAGTGAAGACTTCCCAAACTTTGTGTATAGATTGCTCAAGGCACTCTATGGACTCAAACAGGCACCAAGAGCCTGGTATGAGACTCTATCTCAATTCCTTCTTGAGCATCAATTTACCAGGGGTACAATTGACAAAACCCTATTCTTCAAGAAGCATGGAAACGATATCATTCTTGTTCAAATCTATGTGGATGATATCATCTTTGGCTCTTCAAATGAAAAACTCTGTGAAAGGTTCTCTAAGTTGATGCAAAGCAAATATGAGATGAGTATGATGGGAGAGTTAACCTACTTTCTAGGCCTGCAAGTACATCAACGGGAGGATGGCATCTTTATAAACCAATCTAAGTATGTCAAGGATCTTTTAAAGAAATATGGTTTAGAAGAGTCATCCCCAGCTAAAACTCCTATGTCTACTGCAATCAAGCTGGATGAAGACAAGAAAGGCAAGAGAGTTGATATCAAGGTCTATAGAGGAATGGTTGGATCCTTACTCTATCTCACAGCTAGCAGGCCAGACATCATGTTTGCCACATGCCTTTGTGCAAGGTTCCAGTCTGATCCCAAGGAATCTCACATGATGGCTATCAAAAGAATCTTCAAGTATCTAAAGGGGACTCCTAATCTTGGGCTATGGTATCCAAAGGGCACTGGGTTCAACCTGGTTGGTTACACAGACTCTGATTATGCTGGATGCAGAATTGACAGGAAGAGCACCTCTGGAAGCTGTCAGTTCCTAGGTCAAAGGTTAGTGTCCTGGTTTAGTAAGAAACAACAGTCCACAGCAACATCCACAGCTGAGGCTGAATACATTGCTGCTGGAAGTTGCTGTGCTCAATTGCTTTGGATTAGAAATCAACTCATGGATTATGGGCTAGTGTTAGAACACATTCCTCTAATGTGTGATAATACTAGTGCAATATCCATAGTTGCCAATCCTGTTAATCATTCTACTACAAAGCACATTGAGATCAGGTACCATTTCATTAGGGAACATGCTGCAAATGGTACCATAGAAGTCTCTTATGTTCCAACTGAGAAACAATTAGCTGACATATTTACTAAACCTCTGAATGAAGCAGTCTTCAACAGACTTGTGAGTGAAATTGGAATGCTTAATCCTTCATTTAGTTGCTCTAAGTAAGTATGCCAGTAAATTGTTGCAGCAGTAAATTTTCACTGTATTTAAATGCTCTATTTGTTTGGAGTGAAAATTAGCTGAGATATGATTTATAAATATTTCAGTATTTTACTGCATATTTTTTCAAAATCACATTTGTTGATAAAGTTGTGAGTTTTTGAGACATCTCGATATAGATGATTTTCAGAGTTCACGACACAGTTCAAATCAAACAGACTTATATCGCAAACTGTTGAGATTGTGAGACTTCGCGACATAGTTCATTTCATGAGTTTGCGACATGGTTCATTTTATGACTTCGCGACTTAGAATAACTATATCGACAAGTCTCCACATTTGACAGAATTTTGATTTAAATTAATTTTATTTCAAAATTTGATAAAAGTCTGACAAGTTGCTTAAAATTCTTAATAGCGAGCTTTAGACAGGGTATTTCTACTATATCGCAAAGTCTCCCCGATCCTTTCATCTTGAGGACTTTGCGACATAGTTCATTTCTGAGACTATGCGATATACTGTGCAAGACTTTGCGGTACAGGCCATTTTTGACTTCGCGACATACAAATAGACTGTACAAATTCATAACTCCATATCGCAGTGTCTCTATCATATAAATACCCTTTTCTAACCGTTCACAACTTTTCATCTTGTCTATTGCTCTCAAACTCTCAAACCTAAGCACAAATTCTCTACTCTCTCTCTCGAAATGGCACCCAAATCTCAAACAGTATCATCTTCTATCCCTTTAACCATTCCCAAAGAAACCAATCTTCTCACCATTCCCTCTGAGGCTGAGGCTAACCCAAGGTACAAGTGTTTTGTCCGGTTCTTGAACACTTCCTACCTTCGCCAAGCCCTAACCCTGAACCCTACCTTGTATGTCGATGTGTTGGAAGGATTCTGGAGAACGGCGTTGGTCTCAACAATGGCTAGGGAAGATGGAACCTCATTCCAGGAGGTTAGTTGTTCAATTGGAGGCAAACACTTTCAGTTTGGTGAAAGGGAAATCAATGAAGCTTTGGGGTTCAAGGTGGAGGGTCATGACCAAGCAGCTACAGATGCTCAAATCATAGAATTCATGACCTTCATTCAGTATGTTGATGAGATAGATACTGGAAAGCTGACTAAGAAGTTTGTGAGAAGGGAGTGGTCATTTCTGTTTGACGCACTCCAGAAGGTGTTTCTCTGCAGGAAGACAGGATGGGACCATATCAGTCACATTGCTGTGAAGCTAGCCTACTCCTTGGCCAACAACCAGGAGATCAATGTGGGAGCCATAATTCTCAAAGAATTGGCTCAGAGGCTAGGCAGGACTGTTCGTGGTAGAGGTAATGACATCTTTTACCCTCGTTTCCTTCAAGTAATTTTAAATTTTCTTGATGCAAATGTCCATGAATTGGAGGGTATAGATAAAACTAAAATGGCTTATTCCAAGTCCATGTCCAAAGTTCTATTTGGCTCATTGGACACAAGGAATCAAGTGGATGTGATTCTAAGTGTGACCAAGCATATGCAGGACACATTTGAGTCTTATCCACTTGATAAGCCAATATACCATGCACTTTCCTGGACAGGGGAGGCTGAGACTGAAGGAGCTACACAGTCTAACCCCAGCCTTCCCATCCCATCCAGCAACCCCACTGTAAACAGTACCATAGAAGTTAGGCAGCCAAGTGCATCAATCTCTCAAAAGATTGGTGTTACTAAAAAGAAGTCAAAGAAGAGAGCCCTAGCAGTGATAAATGAATCTGTAGAGATAGATAGTGAGAATCCTGAGTCACCTCTCACCAGACAAAGCAAGAAATTCAAATCCAAACCTACCACTGGATCCTCCCAACAGGATTCAGATGTGGAAAAAGGGGTACACCTGTTACTGTCCATGGCCTCTCAACAGGTCATTGGCATTGAAAAGAGCAGTCTCCCCACTGCACCTTGTACAGAGTCTGCACAGGGTCAAGACCTCACTCTTGACCCTAGGAGTGATAAGGCTGATAATACACAGAGTGGAGAGCACATCACTGTTGAAACTCCTCCTATTTCTCAGGGGGAGTTGCCACAATCTAATCTAAACCCCACTTCTCTCTCAGATTCTTCCATAAAAATTTCTTCTGAACAAGAGAGTCATTCCAATGACAATCTTGCCTTTGATCAATCACAATTCTCTCCTGTGATTGAGCCAATTTCAAGTGACATGGTGCATGACACTATGCTCACCACCCAGGAACCAAATCTAGTTGGTCAGGGAATGCATGCTGGGACATATCCTAATGACACCAACAAAAACATGGAGGATTCACCAGTTTTCACTGGAGACTCTATGCCAAATTCTCCCATCCTTAGGGATGTGGAACTGTCTTCACAGACAAATAGGGCTAATGTTGTAACACATCCCATTTCAATGGAGACAACATTAGACCCTACAGCCATTCCAAGGCTGGAGGAGACTCAAAACCTTACATCTCATGAAGTGCCTAGCACTAGCTCTCACTTGGCTCATGCCACTATGTCAGAATGGCTGAAGCCTGTGCACCATGACAGGCCTTCAGGATCATCATCTGTGCCTTCCAAAATGACAGAAGAAGCCATACAAGATCTCCATGTGGCACAGATTGATGAGTTCTCAAAGATAGCTCAACATCTCCTCACCTCAAATCTCCCAAATGCTGATTATGAAGCCATTTTACTCTGCCACAAGGAGGATGTTGAAGCTCAGCAGGAGAAGATAGTGGATGCAGCTGAACCAGAGGGAAATGTGGATGCCTGGTTGGATGCTAAGAGGACTCTCAAGCTCAAGGATGCCCTAGCTTTTCTAAGGGAAGAGTACCTCACTTCTCTGGGCTCAAATGCAAAGGATCTTTCTCCTGCTGCCATCTATGATGTTGTCAATGATGTCTACAGGAATCAATTAAAGGCTCTGCACTATCTTGGGAAAGGGCTTCAATCAGAGATTTCTTCAATCCAGGAGGAGACAGACAGATCCCTCACTAAGCTCAGAAACTCATATCTCTCTGATTTTCCCAGGGTGGATGGCATCCTTAAAGAAATCCAGAAGACAAACTCTACTGTCAGCATGATGGACCTCTCTCTGGCCATGGTCACAGACAACATCAGGACGCTGGCTACAACCCTGGAAAATCAAGTCAAGGCCAATATCAACTCCAATGCCATGCTGAATGTAATTTGGAAGAATCAATATGGTGACAAATTGGTGGATGAGGTCCCTCTGTCAAACATCTCCAAATTTGAATTTACCAAACTCAAGGATCAATCTCTCAATTCTTTCAAGTCTCAACAGCTATTCTCAAAGGTGGATGGTCTTGAAAGAGAAGTAGCCTCTCTGACAGATGACAACAAGCAGCTTGCCACCTCTCTAAAACAGCTCAATGAAAAACTGGATGCCCAAGGCAACAACACCTCCAATATCCTGCTGGTGCAACAACAGATGCTGACTTCAATGATGAAACAAATGAACCTGCCTATCCCTGGGGAAGCTCAAGTCATCTTGTCTGATCCCAAGCCTAAGGGGGAGAAACAAAAGGAGGTCATTCTGAAACAAAGAGGGGGAGTACCTGCCAAGCAGTCAAAGCATAAGGGCAAGGGCAAACTCATTGAAGAAACCATAAAGCCAATCATTCTTCCCCCTGTAGAGGTCATAAGTGCAGAAGGTCAGAAGAGCACAATCTCAACCACCTACTATCCATCAACAATGCCTAAAGATATCTCAAATCCTCAACCTACTCAACCTACTTCCAATGCTAAACCTGTCAAAGCTGCAATTATCACAGAAGCCAAGCTACAGGAAGTTGCAAATTCAAACATCTATCATGATGAGGCCTTCCTGGAGTTTCTGAAAGCCATCTACAGTAATGCTCGAGGAGATGCAAGGATGTACAGACAGAAGATCAAGGAAAGCATCAAGTATTTCACAGTGGCAGTAAGGAAAATCAAGGATGTCCATCTAAGAGAGATAATCATGGTATGCAAGGACAACTACTTGTGGCACCTAGCTTTTCAAACTCTAGAGAAACTGAGATTTACTGAGCTGTCAATCATTCTGGATTTGATTGAAAAGCATGGGATGAACAATGAAAGCCTTTATAATGACTTGAAGATGGACCAGAATAAAAGATTGCCTGAGGTTATATCCAAGCCAAGGACAATAATTTACCAAAGCCTATCTCAAGACAGTAGTATTGACCAACTAGTAATTCCCTCAGACCTGTTAATGAAGAACAATGCAAAGATCAACCAGGTGCTGCAAATGCTGAGAGCTAAGAGAGGAGCTAGGACAGCTGAGGAACTAGAGATGATTCGAACTCTACAATCTTTTCTGATTCATGGAGTCATTCCTGAATCTGTCAAAGAAAAGAGCAAAAAGAAGGATGGGGAGGATGATGATGAGGAGAAAACCTATGAAAGGAGATCTCTGACAAGGAGAAATAAGGATGGATCTAGTGAGAGCAGCAGGAGCAATTATCCAAAGAAATCAAAAGATGCTGGTGATGACAAGAGGGACTCAAAAGGGACAAAGGAAACAACCAGGAAAACAAGAAGTGGAATTCAGCAAGTCAAGGACATTGCCAACAGTACTTTAACCACAACACAAGACTCTAAGTCTAGGGTGGGTACTGTTAGCAATGATCCTCCAAAATCATTATCCATGACTTCTGAACCTGAATTGCCACAGAAGAAAGATGAAGCCACTAAAGTAATTTCAAGAAAACACTTCCATAAAGTTACAGCTAGTGGAGTGTTACAGTGGATGAAGGGGAAAGGAATGAAGCTACTTCCAAGTGATGTGGCACTGAAGACTAATTCTCCTTGTTCCAGAAAGGTATCTCTTGTGAAGCATTTGAAGATCAAGAGTGTACCCAGAAGGATGAGGATAACAAAGAAGACTGGAAAACTCACAAATGTTATTGGCATCAATGTGCTTCCACTAGATGAGGACTATGATGAAGATGCCCTAGCATTTTTGAGGGCTCAAAGGATCTTTGAAGTCAAAGTGAAGTTGGATCATCTAGAGATCAAGTACACTGATGGAAGAGAAAGAATAATGAAGCAAGGGGGATGGCAACATTTTGACACCTATGAGCAAGAAAGAATCAATGCCTTGTTAAATTTTGAAGAAAAGGAAGAAAGGTTGTGGAAAACAGAGATTGCCAGATTCATGAAAATGCACTCTGAATATAAAGAAAATCTAAAGAAGCTGAATGAAGAAAAGAGGTGTGAGAAAGAAAAGGAGATGGCTGAGATGGAAGAAAGAGCAAAGGAGCTAAGGAAGAAAGGGCTGTGCAGGGTAAAGCAAAATCCTTATACTGTTGAGTACAAAAATCATTATGGAGGAATAAGCAAGATAAGGATGGAGTTCATACATTCATATGTGGAAAGTGCCCTCAGAACAGCAGCTGAAGATCTAAAAGATTCTCCTCTCATCGAAGAACTGATTGCAAGGGATGAAATTTTACTGGCCATCTCTGAAATAAAGAAGAATGAAGAAATAAGGAAGAAGAAAGTCTATGATGATTTCTTAGAGAAACAATTGGAAACTGAAGCTATGTAGCTCAAGGAGAAATTCTGTAAGACCAAATTTCCAAGTTGTTATCAAGTTCTGTTCTTAACTTTATCTTCTTTATACTTGTTCTTTTTATGTAAGTTAGGCTTGTTATCAGACATGAAATTGTGCCTAAGGATCTTACTCACAATTTGGGGGAGATTGTTAGGCTCAAGACATGTCTGAACACCACTATTAACAAGCCTACACTTTGTGACTATGTCACATTACATGACCTAGTGAGTTCTATCACTGGGATGTAGTATAGGTCTCTAAATGTACTTGTCTTGTTCTCATGAACATTAGCTTGACCATGTATGCTCAAAGTTATAATGAGCTTAGTAAAGTTTCTTGCATCTAGATTGTATATAGGCCATTGAATAATTATCCTGGTAGAAGTTCAGAAGTGTTCATGCAGCAGGATAGAGATAAATAAGGCTATGAAGAAATAAGTTGCAGAAATTTGTCTAAGGCATTATATAGCAAAGTCAGAAGAAAGCTATGTCGTGAAGTCACCAATATCCATGTCGTGAAGTACTATATCGCATAGTCCATTTTGTACTATGTCGAGAAGTCCTCAAGACACATGTCGTGAAGTGTTGAAGTCAGCAAAGTCAAAGAAGCCTAGATCGTGAAGTCCTCAGAATCCCTATGTCGCATAGTCGTCAAATGACCTATGTCGCATAGTCTTCAAATGACCTATGTCGCATAGTCTTCAAATGACCTATGTCGCATAGTCTTCAAATGACCTATGTCGCAAAGTCTTCAAAGGCTATATCGCGAAGTCCTCACAAGTGAGATCGCGAAGTCAGGAATGAAGTGGAGTTCACGATATCAACACTTAGCCGTTTACAACAAGACAAATCAAGGTACAGAATCAAGAGTCAAAAGAGACAAATACTGAAGCATTTGTTCTGGCAAGGTGGTCCAAAGAACAGATGCCAAATCTACAGCTAAACTTGGAGAGAAAGATAAGAGACAAGCAGCTACAGAAACGGGAAAGACTCCGAAAAGCAGGTGGTCCTTCCTGACACAGTTAACGTCTTATGGCAGGACAAGTTGGACTTTCAGCAAGGGGTAACTGTGTAAAAATAGGTGTGTGCACTAGTTTGTATAGAGCTTATATATATCATGCACATCCTATTGTTAGCTGTAAGAGAGATACACATAGTTATTTTTCTAAGCTCTTTTCTCTGTAAGCAAGCAAGTTCAAACTGTTCTTGTTTAGAAGCCAGAAATTCTATTGTGAATTTCTTGGAAAGCTGTAGTATTTAATTTGCTTATACAAAGTAGATTAAAGTGATTGTGTGTGTTATTTACTTTCTGCATATTACATATCACAATCATATACATTCTGTTACTTAGTTTTCAAGAATCGAAAAATATATCAAACTATCCATTCACCCCCCCCCTCTGTCTAGTTTCTAGTAGTATTCATTTCTAACATGATGCACTTGTTACTGGAAAAATAAACATGACATACATTGAAACTTATAACACATATAACCAAACTTTTTATGAATTTTATATATACAAATCAGAACTAAAATGTATTTTTCTTAACCAAATTAATAAATACCTCAAATAATTGAGAAAGAATGAATTTTAAGTATCAGTAGTGCGCAAGGAAAAATAAACATCGTGTAATACCAACCAAATTGTAGATTTCTTTCATAGTACTGCTCACGACTTTGTACATTATATTCAATCCTGCATTTCTCGGCTATAAATCTGAAAGACTCTTTTCCACATCAGTCTTCAATAAATTTCAAAAACATCCGGACAATATTATATAAAATGGGCATGTACTTACAATAACTTTGGTAGAAGTCTAAATCTGTGTCTTGTTACTTCCCATGTATTTTTTTTGTAGCTGTCAACTTGACTTCTGCTTTCAAAGGCATATTCTGTAGTTTAAACTTGACAGGCTTAAACAACCTTTTTGGAGAGTAGAGATTGTAAGTAGTACAACCAAACAAATTAATATTTTACATATCCATTCTATAACGTAATAACATGATTTACAATAATAGATAAAATTGATAGAAAACTTGATATATAAATGAAAGGTAAAACTGAATCATGTCTAAACTAATAGACTTCATAGTGACTACACCATAGATACATACGATAAGAATAAACAGAAAAATTATATTCAACAGAATAATTTTAATAGTAATGGCAGTATGATTTTTGGCGGAGAATCAAAGCAAGGTTGGGACTTCTCCCATGTTCTTGCGCCTCAATGGTTTTTAGAACGTCATAAGTTAAAATATATTTATGAATAAATTAAAGTCAAATAGCTTTATGCATGCTCACTAAAAATCCAGTGTTCTGTCATGTCCTGTAGATCTCTTAAATTTGTGAACCTAAAACTTAAAAGGTCTCTCTCTGTTGTAGCATAAGCCATCTCTTAATTTTTGGTTTTTAGGTACTATTGCATTAGTTTTAAATCACTGCAGTGTATGTGTGTGTTTAAACATGTTCCAAGCAGCTATTGCAAGATTATCAAGTGTTATGTCCTGTCCTGTAGATCTTTTACATTTGTGAACTTAAAATTTAAAAGGTTTAGATTTCCTTCCTTAATATCCGACCAGTTCAGAAATTAAATGTGTAGTACTCCATTTGCAGTTAATTACTTCAGCCGTACAGAAATACTGAAATAGTTACAGAGTATGAATGAGCAAAATCTCAAAAGCTTCCCCGAGCCATCCACTTTAACTTAAAAAACAAAATCTATCTCACCTTTGCAGAAATAATTATTAACTACCTGACAGATACACTTGATTATGAACTAACAACTAGGGGACAAACAAAAAAAGTTCAAATTATTGGTACAATAATTTAATTAAGCTAAATGTAATTTTTTTTTATTGCTTAATTACCATTAGTAATAAGTGATACTTGAAAAATAATGATGTGGATGATAAAACATATGTGGCAAAAATGGGGGAGAGAGAATGGTACTTCTTTAGCTTGAGAGACAGGAAATACCGAATTGGGTTAAGAACAAACCGAGCCACATGGGTACTTCTACATTTGCCAACATTCATTTATTTACACCAGATAGAGATACATTCTAAAGTCTACTAACTAAAAAACATGAACTAAGTTTAATTTTCTGTTTTAATTCTATGATAAAACAGACTGTTGCCGGTTTACCAAATTTTTGTTTTCTTTTCTTATTCAGTGAATATTGCTAGGTGAAATATTTATACAGCTTAAAGACACACTATTCATATTTATATTAGAAAATATTGGAATACCACACCAGCATAACAAAATTATTTTTTCACATTAAGCTTTTGAATTTCACATAAAAAAGTTTTACAGACCAATTACTCAACAAAGCCACATGTCCAATCATACCCATACGTATCGTACTGTGCTTCAGTTGATAACATCGGTGGACAAAATCAAATATATATCTAAGCTGACTTAAAATTCTTTTTCACTCAGGTAATTAATCAAACAGGTTCTAGTAGGTGTCAAACTTATTCTCCTGATTAGTATGCACAGGGGAGGCCAAACCCTAAACACAACCATAAATAAACTCTATAGCACTACCAATTTAAATCAGAGCAGCCGAGCCTTGAGCCACGAATAAGAAAGAAATCTGAAGCTGAATGCGAAAGCAGATCAAAGTATAGTACAAAATTAAAGGGAAACTGAATTACCTCTGGCGGGGACTTGATTCTGGGGGAGCCTCGATGGTTTTAGCTTCAAAGTAATGGAGTCGATGGCTTTAGCTTCAAAGTAATGGAGTTTTCATGGAGCTCTACTTGCGCGGAAGTGTTTTGTTTTAAATTAAACAGACTATGTTAAAGTGTTTGGACTCACGTGTGTATTTGTTTAAATTGTATTTAAATAATACTAGCTTAAAACCCGTGCGATGCACGGATTGTTAATTATTATTTTATTATTATTTTTTTAATATTTTATTAATTATAATTGTGCAAAAAATAAGTAGTCATGTTAAAATAGCTAAACACTTTTAATTAATTAAAAACATTAAAACAGTTTTTAAAATAAATAAGTATGGTTTTGCCCGTTATATTTTTGGAAAATGAGGGGTTTTAGTAAGAAAAAATAAAAAATGTAACATATATTTAGTTTAAAAAGGTAAATACCCGTGATATTTTTGGAACATGAGGTTTTAAAATTTAATAATTAAAATTATTTAAATACGTTTTAAAATAAATAAGTAAAGGGTTTCCTGTGATATTTTTGGGAAAAAAATGGATTTTAGTGAGAAAAATAGAAAAAGTAATTGTAAAAGGCAATTTCCCGTGATATATTTAGAAAAGAATGGATTTTGTTAGAAAAAAATATATAATGTGTTGTAGCTGAAAAGATAATTGGTTATAAATAGGTATTTGATTATTTATATTTTAATATTTTTAGTAATTGCATTTGTTAAGAAAAATAAGTATACATGTTAAATTAGGTAAACTTTTAAAAATAATAATTATAATATTAAAATAGGTTTAAAAATAAATAACTAAAGGTTTGTCCGTGATATTTTTGGAAAAGGAGGGGTTTTAGTAAAGAAAAATAGAAAAACAAACATGTTTTAGTTAAAAAAGGTAATTACCCGTGGTATATTTGAAAAAGTAGGGAAATTTGTTATAAAAAATAGAAAAAATAGAAAAAATAATGTATTTTAGGTGAAAAAGGTAATTTGTTATAAATAGGTAATATTATTATTTAATAATATAATTCTATAAATAAGTAAGGTTAATTAAGTAAAAACACGAAGTACAGTTAATTCAGGGCAATTAAGTAAAATCACAATGTACCATACCGACCAACCAAACTTTTAATGTTTCGTCTTTTATATAATAGTATAGTATTGATAGCTTAAAACCCGTGCGATGCACAAATTGTTTTTAATAATTGTTAATTTTTTTATATATTTTATATTTTATTAATTGCATTTGTTAAAAAAAAATAAGTAGGCATGTTAAATATTTTTAAATAATTAAAAGTATTAAAAATATATTTTAAAATAAATAAGTAACGGTTTGCCCGTGATATTTTGGAAAAAGAGGGGTTTTAGTAAGAAAAATAGAAAGTAACATATTTTCGTTGAATTTTAAAATATAAAAATAACGATTTGCCCGTGATATTTTTGAAAAAAAGAGGGGTTTTAGTAAGAAAAATACAAAAGGTGACATGTTTTAGTTGAAAAGGATAATTATCAATTAAAATAATTAAAATAAATTTTAAAGTAAATAAGCAAGGGTTTGCCCGTGATATAATTGGAAAAGTAGAGATTTTAGTAAGGAAATACAAAATATAACATGTTTTAGCCGAAAAAGGTAATTTCCCGTGATTTTTCTATAAAAAGAGGGAAAATGTAATTACCAATTATAAGTATTAAAATATGTTTTAAAATAAATAAGTAAGGGTTTGCTCGTGATATATTTTGGGAAATGAGGGGTTTTAGTAAAGTAAATAAAAAACGTAACATGTTTTAGCTGAAAAGGAAATTG
This sequence comes from Heracleum sosnowskyi, assembly GCA_030848705.1. NCBI lineage: Eukaryota > Viridiplantae > Streptophyta > Magnoliopsida > Apiales > Apiaceae > Heracleum > Heracleum sosnowskyi. The sequence continues at coordinate 108,482,261 of CM061239.1, forward strand.
CCCGTGATTTTTTTAGAAAAAAATGGTAATGCATTTTAACTGAAAGAGTAATTGATTATAATAATTTTTATAATAATTAAATAAACAATTAAATAAGGCAAGTACCGTACCAAAAAACCAGGTACCAAAACTTTCAATATTTCGACTTTAATAATATAGTATAGATAGATAGATAGATTTATATTATTAGTATTTTATGCTACTAAATGGAATAGTCCGTGATATTTTTGAGGTTTTAGTTAAGAGAAATATTAGTTATGAAATATAAAAATGAATATACGTTTTGGAAAAAAAGCTAATCGGTTAGTCATTAATAATTATAATATTATTATTTTATTTTATTAAATAGATCTGTTCGTGATATTTTTGGAAAATGAGAGGTTTTAGTTAGGAAAAATAGAAAAGTAGAAATTTTAGTTAGAAAATATAAAAAAGAATATACAATTTGACTAAAAAAGGTAATGAGTTAGTTATTAGCAATTATAACTTTATTATGTAATTTTAGTAAATGAAATTGTTTGCAATATTTTTGGAAAATGAGATGTTTTAGTTAGGAAAAATAGAAAAGATATTCTATATATTAATTTTAATATTTTATCTAACGGTTCTCATCGATTTGATCAAAAATATCTAACGGCTATGAATTGAGTGACAATGTTTCGTGTTTAATAATATAGTATAGATTTAAATGTTAATTTAGTAGTTTGCTTAGACCAAACTACCAACCAAATAGAGGGTGGTTTAGTTATAATATTATAATATAGATAGATAGATAGATAGATATACTTTTTTTTTTTTTGATAAAACGTACTTGCTTTCATTAAATCAAATCATTAATCAATACATCCGAAATGAACCCCGGAGCGACATCAAACCACTCCTGGAAGCCTGACATAGAATGAGTCGCTCTAGCTAAGGAATGAGCTACTTCATTCGCAGACCTATGCACAAACTGCACTAGCACTTCCTCAAAGTGCTTAAATAACTGAATACAATCTAAGACAATCGTGTGAAAATATGACCTCCCTTGTACTCCCTGACACGCATCTGCAAGCTGCTTAGAATCTGTTTCAAAAATGCATTTCTTGATTCCTAACTCTTTTATCCATGTTAGTGCTTCTTTCAACGCTATCACCTCTGCCTCTCGGGGCTGCATGTTTACTGTGATTCTTTTACTACGATCTCGGATGAAGACGCCTACTTCGTTTCTAAGGACACTACCAACACCCACACTTCCATCTCCTTCAAACGTTGCTGCATCTACATTAACTTTCAGCCATCCAATTGGTGGTGGAGACCAGCGTCTAGTACAAACAAATTGTTCCCATTTACTTCCTTTTCTCTCTTTCGCAACTCTCCTCCAATCATTTAATAGGTTCACAGCAGCTGAATACGTTCCAAATACTGACCCCATTACTCTATCCCAAACCCATCAGTTTCTTCTGATCCATAAACTCCAGCACACCATCGCTATCCACATAATTTTCTCCCGTGTACAATTGCTAAATAGAAATTGAAATCTTTCAAACACAGACTCTTGGTTAGCAGCATTACTCACTTCCTGAATACCCACTCTCGCCCAGACCTCCTTAGCAAATGAACACTCGAACAAAACATGATTAATATCTTCATTATACAGCAAACACCAGGAATATCTTGTTTCAATTTGAACTCTCTTCGTGGATAGAGCTACTGCAGTTGGAATCACTGATCGACAAACTCTCCAAACAAAATTCATCACCTTTCCCGGTAGATCCAGGGACCACAATTTCTTCCAGAACTCTGCTTGTGGGCAATTATATTCTCCTGTTAACCTCCTGTAACAACTTTTCACACTAAATAAGCCTAACTGCTCTAAACTCCAAAACCACGAATCTTGTTGGACATGGTTTGAAATCGGAACACGTTTTATTAGTTCCACATCCCTATCATTAAAAATATCTGCCAACACCTCCTCATCCCAACTGACTCCTACTTCATCCATTAAATTCGCAACTTTTGCTTCCTTTTGCTGCTCAGGCATATGTGTTGTGATGAAACCATTATGCACACAAGGTAACCACGGCACCTTCCAAATCTTTGTGTCTTCTCCATTCCCAATTCTCCTTCTACTTCCTTGCTGCACAATTTTTTGGGCTTCCATAATACTGCGCCACACATAACTTGGGTTATTACCCAACTGTGCATTAAGAAAATCTGTCGTAGGAAAATATTTGGCCTTCATCAAATTAGTTACCAGCTGATTATCTCCATTTACCAATCGCCATCCCTGTTTTGCTAACATTGACACATTAAAGCGTCTCAAATCTTTGAACCCCAGCCCACCATTTAATTTTCCTTCGCATAACCTCTCCCAAGCCATCCACCGTATTCCCTTATTCCTCCCATTATTTCCCCACCAAAATGCATTCATAAGTCTCTGTATATCATTACACACCTCCCCTGGAATGAGAAAAAGGTTCATCCAAAAATTCGGCACTGATTGAGCGGCCGATTTAAGTAGGACAAGCTTACCACCCTTTGACAGTGACTTGTTCCCCCAGTTTTGCAGCTTCTGACTTATTCTATCCTTCAGAAACAAAAAAGCTGTGTTTTTCCTCCTACCAATACACATTGGAAGCCCAAGATAATTTCCAGGATTCGTAACCTCTTGAACCTGTAAAATATTACACACCTGATCTCTACACGATGCCACTGTATTAGGGCTAAATAACACTGTAGACTTCCTGTAGTTTATTGCCTGTCCAGACAGACTCTCATATCTCTGCAGGATATCCTTCATATTCGCTGCTTCTTGCTCCATTGATTTAAAAAAGAAATAACAATCATCTGCAAAGAGCAGATGAGATATTTCTGGTGCACCCCGAGCAATTTTACAACCATGTATTAAACCAGCTTCCTCTTGACTCCTAATCATCGAACTTAATCCTTCCGCGCATAGGATATAAAGGTAAGGGGAGATAGGATCCCCTTGCCTAATACCTCTCTGTGGTTGGACATTCCCAAAAACACTTCCATCATGTAGAAAACTGTATGAAACCGTTTTGACACACTTCATTACCCTTTCTACCCATACCGCACTAAATTCAAACTTATTCAACATTCCTTCAAGAAAGCTCCATTCAAGCCTATCATAGGCCTTCGAAATATCAATTTTGAAACCTGCTACCCCATCTTTACCTTGGTTTTTCCTTTTAATGTAGTGATTTAATTCAAATGCTATCAAGGCATTATCCGTAAGCAATCGTCCTTCAACAAAAGCACTCTGTTTATCCGAGATTAAGCTAGGTAGACAAACTTTTAACCGGTTAGCCAGTACTTTAGATAATACTTGAAATAGGACATTACAGAGCGAAATTGGCCTTACATCCGTCATTTGTTGTGGCTGTTTAATTTTTGGAATTAAGCACACTAGTGTACGGTTCACTCCTACTGGTAACTCCCCTGTGCTGAAGAACTCTTGACAGAATCTTACTACATCCTCTCCCACAATCCCCCAATACGCCTGATAAAATCCAGGATTTAGCCCATCATGTCCTGGTGACTTCTCGGGGTACATTGCAAAAATCGCCTTTTTCACCTCTTCCCGTGTAATCGGTTTCTCCAGCTCCCTATTTTGATCATCTGTGACACGAGGTACCTTTTCCCTTTCGCTTAATTCCCCTGCTGTTTGTGATGCTCTAAACAAATCCTCAAAATAATCAGTGATAATCTCCTTAATATCCTCACTCTCTTCCTTCCATTCCCCATTTTTGTCTTTTAATCTTGTCAATTGATTATGTCTCCTTCTTCCTGAAGCAAAATTATGGAAAAATTTGGTATTTTGGTCACCTTCCCGCAACCAAAATTGCTTTGCCCGCTGCTTCCAATATACTTCCTGTTTCTCCAGTAACTTCATATACTCCCATCGTGCTTCATTATATTTCCTCACCCCATAGTCATCCCTCCTTGACCGTAGTCTCCTCATATCTTTTCTATACCTTTGGATCTTCTCCCGCAATTCCTTACTCTTTCCACCTCCCCACTCTTCTAACTTCAAACACACATACTCCACCTTCTCTACAATTGTTTTTCCCTCTGTTTCCTCCCAGCTTTCCTTTACTAACTGCATACATTGATTTTCTTTAATCCACATATTTTCAAAACGAAACTTTCTGGTTTTCTGCACATACATCCTACGGTTTAATTCCAAGAAAAGAGGCAAGTGATCCGAAGTGGATACTTCCAATACTGTTACCGTAGCTGCTGGAAATAAACCTCTCCACTCCTGATTTGCTAAGCCCCTGTCCAACCTTTCTTGTATCCATGTAGTACTTCCCCTTGACCTCTCCCATGTAAACTCACTACCCAAAAAACCAAGATCTTGTAACCCACTATCATTTATAGCCTCCTTGAACCCTTCTAATAGATTTCTTTCTTGCACTCTCCCTCCTCTCTTCTCACACACATGCATCATATCATTAAAGTCCCCTATAATGCACCAAGGTAATTCTGAATCCTCCGCCAAATCTCTAATAATCTGCCATGACTCTCGTCTTCTTTGTCTTTCTGGACAACCATAAAAGCCTGTATATCGCCAACGTCCCACTTGCTCACAAACTACTTCAAAATCTATATAATGCTTGCTACTACCCTTTATTAAAACCCCACCTTCGTTCTTCCATAACAAGGCTAATCCCCCTCCATGTCCCTGCGCATCCACTGCATACCATCCCGAAAATTGCAGCGCCTTACAAACTCCTTCTATTTTCTTACCCATAACTAAAGTTTCTGATAAAAACACTAAGTTTGGCCTTATTTGTTTTACGATTTCTTTAAGAAATCTAACTGTGCGTGGTTTGGCCAAACCACGACAGTTCCAAGCTAGTAGACTCATAATACTCGGTGGGCCTGGATTCCAGAGCCCACCCCATACAAGTTTTTTGAAACCGTTTCTTCAGTTATTTGTTCCGAGTTTCCTATTTCCAGCCCATCTGTTATCATTATCTCTGGCCCATAATTATTTTCCTCCTGACTTATCTCAATTCGTTTCCTTTTTGTCTCCAATATAATATCTCTCTTATCCGCCAAAACTACATCCTTTTGAAAGCCCTCAAACTTCTCCTGATTACGCGCTATCACAGTTACAGCACCCTGATCGCCAGTTTTTTCGCGTATTATTCCATCATCCTCCATAAATCTCTCCGCTTCTTTCTCTCCATCTGTTTTTGACTGACTTCCGGTAGCTCCAAGATTTTCCGACCATTTCCCACCCCCATCAGAATTCCTCAACCATCGAGCACCTATACCACTCTTACTATTACGATTTTGTGCTCGTAACCATACCCCATAAGCTTTTTCTATTTCCTTTTCTGGATTTTCATACACGACATTACATTCCCTCTCTGTATGTCCTAGCAGTCCACAAACAAAACAGAAAGTGCCTAGCCTTTCGTATTTGAAATTAATCCAGCTCCATGCCCCTCCTTCTCGTTTAATTTTCATACGTCGGCGTAACGGCTTCTGAATATTCAGTACAACTCGAATCCTTACATAAGGTTTCCACACTCCATCAAAATTTGCAGGGTCTGATTTCACATACTTCCCAATATACATACCCACACTCTTCATTATATTTTCAGAAATAAAGCCTTTAGGGAAAATGAGATGTTTTAGTTAGGAAAAATAGAAAAGATATTCTATATATTAATTTTAATATTTTATCTAACGGTTCTCATCGATTTGATCAAAAATATCTAACGGCTATGAATTGAGTGACAATGTTTCGTGTTTAATAATATAGTATAGATTTAAATGTTAATTTAGTAGTTTGCTTAGACCAAACTACCAACCAAATAGAGGGTGGTTTAGTTATAATATTATAGTATAGATAGATAGATAAATATGCTTATTGGTATAAGTCAACTTAAAATTTTTAAGCCCCGAACATGCACTAAACTAAGTAGGGTCTCAAAAATCATTTCATAAAACTAAAAGAAGATATAGATACAGCTCAAGTGTATCTATAATTCGGCTCCTCCAAATTGAATAAAATCAGGGTTTTTGCTAGGGTTTTAAAAATCTCGTGCTTCAAAAATGGCTTCTTCAAATGGCTTTAAGCTTCTTCGATTGCTCTCTCGTCAGCCTCTCCGTTCCACATTCCTCCACGATTCTTCCCCAATCGCCGTAATTTTTATTTCCCCCTTTCTGTTTTGCTTTTACATTTGTAATTTCTGTTAAAGTTTTGATTTTTTTATTCATTTTTATTGTATACATCATATATATAATAGTGGATGTATGTGCGAAAGTTTGGATTTTTAGTCATTTTTGTTACATATATAATTAATTAGGTGTATGTATGTGTGAAAGTTTACATTTTTAGTCATCTTTGTTGTATATGTGATTCATTATGCGTATTTATGTTTTGGTGTAATTCAAATTGGCACTCATGGAATTCATGTTATTGATTTTCTTTGGTGCAGACTAAATCGCCTTTTCTTGCTTTTCGTAATCTGTCCACTTCAATTCTGACTTCTGAATCAAGTGAAGGAACATTTCCCTCTGATTTGTTATCCAGGGGGCAAGTTCTAACTCCAGAGCGTAAGATAGGTATGTGGATGGAATACAAATGTTAATAGATTGTGCATTTTTATTTTATTGTGTTAAATGGTGATTGTTACACACACTAACGTACGGTGCTTAAAAGCTTACATGAACTATCATCCAGTAGAAACTCGAGTTATACACGACTAACTGTGACCAACCTGGTAAAAGTTCCTTGATTCCTAGCCCCGCCCTCTGCTACCTAGTACTTCAGTCTAGATCTACCTACAAATGTAGGATGCTATGTGAAATTATCAAAATATCAATCTTCTATGTGGTCGATAATGCCGTCTTTAACATTGGGCAGCATAGGCTAGCAAATAGGGGATAAAAAGATATATATTATGATCCTTAAACAGTTAATATTAATTTACCAGCACCGATTATCTTTACTGGTCTACATGAAAGATCCATCAGGAAGACGTGAAATATGACAGAGTGTATAGTAGTTCCACACTGTAGCCCAAAATCAAGAACTGTCATCTGGAAGTGAGATCACATTTTATTAATGGTGCTGAGAAAATGAAATACATTTGAGTTAGATACTCCATATTGGACTGCTATCTATAGGTCATGAAGAGAACAGTTGTTGGTCTCTCACTGTATAATGGGTTAACAACTGCCGTCTGATGAACATGAAGTTGTTTTTGTTAGGATCATTTTGGAGTTTTTTTTCTGTTCAATTTAAGAAACCTAATACTAATTATTGTGAAGTCTCATAGACTTGTCAACTTTTCTTCGATTTAATGGATTTATTATATTACAGGGCTCTATCAGGATTTGGTAATCCCCGTTACGAATTTTAATAACGAAGATAAGGGCTTCATGGTTTTGGCTGGTGACGTCTTTGACGTTCCTATTAGAAAGGATATTATTCACCGGGTTGTAAGATGGCAGCTTGCAAAACGACAACAGGTACAACTGTACAAGTTTTGCAACTTGTAATATCGGAACTTAGCTGGAGACTTATATGTTGGTCAAGAAAACAAAAATAGTGATGTCTTATGCTAAAATTATTGGATTCACCTGCTTTGATCTTCACCTAAATGTGTTTGTTTGTGCAATAAAGGCATCATCTTTCCTCGTCACATAATTAGGCTTTCAAATTTGTTTGGCTAATATTGTACAGGGAACTCATTCCACGAAAACTATTAGTGAGGTCAGTGGGACTGGGAGAAAGCCATGGCCACAGAAGGGCACAGGTCAAGCAAGGCATGGTTCAAGGCGTGGACCTCAGGTAATTGTATTACCATTTAGTTCATTAATTTGGTTAAGAAGACTTGGACATAGATTGATAAATTTGTTTGATGGGTAACAGTGGAGACATGGGGCTACTATGCATGGTCCAAAACCACGAAGCCATGCTATCAAGCTGAACAAGAAAGTTCGTCGGCTAGGACTTAAGATTGCATTAACAGCTCGTGCAGCAGAAGGGAAGGTAATTTTCCTCACTACCTGTACCTGTACCTGGCAACCTCTGTGGTCTTGTAAAATCTGTGATTCTTGAAGCATGTAAATGGGATTCTAGTGTCTTGCATCCAAGTGTACATAGAATCTGTGTTCAGGCACAGGAGTCGGACACGTGTCAAGCAAAGCGTTGGATTCTCGTTTCTTAAATATCAGGATTCTTAAATATAATTCAAAACTAGACATTGGTGCGGAACTCGGCATTATAGCTTCATGCTCAAGATTTATTTTGAACTCTTCTGAAATAGTGCCTATATCTGTAATTTATATAGGATTCTCGTTTTAAATATCAGGATTCTAGGATATAATTCAAAACTAGACATTGGTGTGGAACTCGGCATTATAGCTTAATGCTCAAGATTTAATGCGTTTTAAATTATTTTGAACTCTCCTGAAATAGTGCCTATATTGATAATTTATATACACTCTATAACATTAAAGTTTGAAAAAGTAACATATAATGCAGTTTGCATAAGCCTATATCGTACCCACCATTGTCCCATTTGAGGGTTCAACTGATATGGGTATAACATTAAAATCGGAAACTCCTGGGAACGGAGCTTACAATTTTGACATCGCATTTAAATGTCATAGAGTCGCAAGTAGTAAACCATCCAATGAAATTGGATTCTTATCTTTTAGTGAGTCCAGTGAAGTATCTTTGTTACACGGTGAAGAAAATCTCATCTATAACTTTAGAGGTTATCTGATACCCTTGCTATGCAGCAATGTGTTGGCCACTTTCAGAAACATAAAGATAATTGAATATCAGCCCATATTCACATGTGGTATACTTGTAGAATGTAGAGTATCCTTCTTTTTTTGTACCTGGAATGACACAGACAAAGGTCGCCAAGGTTGATTTCAAGTGACTGTGAACCCAATTTGTAGTTATGAGTATGTTACCTGCTTTTTACTTTTTTACTTTGTCTTCTTAGGCCATGTTTGTTTAGGGGGATAATAATCCCATCAATTAAAGTGTTAGGGATTATCATCCTTTAAGTAATACTATTCTATGTTTGTTTTAAAGTGTTAAGTAAGGGTTGCACTTGATATTTTTAGAAAAGAGAGATTTTAGTGATAACAAATATAAAAGGTAATATATTTTAATTTAAAGGTAATTGTCCGTGATATTTTTAGAAAAAAAATATTTTAATTATAAAAGACAATCAGCTAGTTAATATTTTTATATTATTTTATTATTTATTAAATAAAGTATTAAAATAGATTTTAAATAAACAAGTAAGGATTGCACCTCATATTTTTGGAAAAATAGAGATTTTAGTGATAACAAATATAAAAGATATTATGTTTTAATTTAAAGGTAATTATCGTGATATTTTTAGAAAAGGAGTAGATTTTGTTAGATTTTTTTTAAATTATAAAAGGCAATCAGTTAGTTACTATTTTTATATTATTTTATTATTTATTAAATAGAGTATTAAAATAGGTTTTAAAATAAATAAGTAAGGATTGCACCTCATATTTTTGGAAAACATAGATTTTAGTAATAACAAATATAAAAGGTAATATGTTTTAATTTAAAGATAATTGTAATGATATTTTGGGAAAAGGAGTAGATTTTGTTAGAAAAAAAATATTTTAATTATAAAAGCAAATCATCTAGTTACTATTTTGGTAACTTGACAATAATACAATTCCATAAAAGATTTGATTCGTAGTAGCTTTCGTTATCCTAAAAAGAAATAAGTATATTTGTAGCAGTGTATCCTAAATTTAAACAAATTAGATCCCACATTTCCATTTTTTTGATTAGATTTCAATATTATTTGATTTTTATGTAGTAAAATATAGTGAAATATTAATGTAGAATAAAACTTTCCCGAATTTTGATTATATTATTAATTTATTAATTAGAAAAAGTACTGAAAACCGAAAACCAAAACTTTCAATGTTTCGGCTTTAATAATACTAGCTTAAAACCGTGCGATGCACGGATTGTTAATTGTTATTTTTTTATTATTTTTTTAATATTTTATTAATTGTAATTGTGCAAAAAATAAGTATCCGTGATATATTTAGAAAAGGAGGGATTTTGTTCGAAAAAATATATAATGTGTTTTAGGTGAAAAGATAATTGGTTATAAATAGGTATTTGATTATTTATATTTTAATATTTTTAGTAATTGCATTTGTTAAGAAAAATAAGTAGATATGTTAAAATATGTAAACTTTTAAAAAATAATTATAATATTAAAATAGGTTTAAAAATAAATAACTAAATGTTTGTCCGTGATATTTTTGGAAAAAGAGGGATTTTAGTAAGGAAAAATAGAAAAACTAACATGTTTTAGTTAAAAAAGGTAATTGCCCGTGATATATTTGAAAAAGCAGGGGAATTTGTTAGAAAAAATAGAAAAAATAATGTATTTTAGGTGAAAAAGGTAATTGGTTAGGTAATATTATTATTTAATAATATATTTCTATAAGTAAGTAAGGTTAATTAAGTCAAAACTAATTAAGGGCAATTAAGTAAAATCACAATGTACCATACCGACCAACCAAAAGTAAAAACTAATTAAGGGCAATTAAGTAAAATCACAACGTACCATACCGACCAACCAAACTTTTAATGTTTCGTCTATTATATAATAGTATTGATAGTATAGATATATGACATGGTTGTTTCCGACTTCCTATTTGTTTAATCCTAATAAAATTTTAAAGTATATGATTAATTTTAATATTATTGCAAACAGACATGCAAGCTAACTAGACATATTTCCGTAATTTACAGCTAGCGATATTTGATGATTTGGATGTTCCTACACATAAGACAAAGAACATCGTGAACTATCTGAAGCATATGGAAGACACTAAGAAACTTCTTTTGGTGGATGGAGGTCCCATTGATGAAAAATTAAAGCTGTCTACTCAAAATCTGCATTATGTCAACGTGCTGCCTTCAATTGTAAGTCCTATACTATTAATTGTATTGTTTGTTATCTTGTGATAGAATATAATAAATCCTCGGGTTGTTATATATCTTAGTGCAAATCTCATCTTTTACATAATGGTCATACCCATACTTGCAGCAATTCGGTAATATATTTTTTAGATTACAGTATATTTTGCAGAAACTAATAGCATGAGATTTGATTTTCTTTGTTATCTATGCGCAATTGCCCCCTGTCAGCCTACCCCTGTGCTCATGCTATATTGTTGATTTTAATGTATATGCAGGGTTTGAATGTCTATAGCATCTTGTTGCATGACACTTTAGTTATGTCACGTGGTGCTGTTAATAAAATAGTCGAGAGGATGCATACACCAATCAACCGTTAAAAGCAATATTCTGCTACATCAATGAATTTGATGTTAAGTGAATCTTGGTTATTTGTGGTGTAAGGACGGGAAAAAGGAAAGCAATCAAAGGATCAGCAGATAGTGTATCAGTACTTTGGGCACCATCTAGCCGTTCGAGTCCTTGGCTCACCCATCTATATTGTAATAAACCGTGAGATATTCCTGCTCTCTGATCGAGAAGAAATTTTCTGCAAGGGTCAAAAGATAATTAGGTAGTATTATGGTTGATTGCCAATTTGTAGTATTCTTTTTTGTTTTAACTGAAGTATTATTTTGAAATTTTAAACCAATTTTATGATGCACCCAAAGCAAGGTTGTTAAGTCGACAAGTTGAGCCTTGGCGTTCGAGTACCTTCAAATTGAAAAGTCGACAGGTTGCCCTTGCCCGACTAGTCATAAAAAGTATACATATATTTAGATATTTAGAGTAATTATAATATATAATGTCGTGGAAAGATGAGATGAAGTCGGCGTAGTAAATATGAGATGAGACTTGGGTTTCAATCAAAAAAGCTAGTACGTTTTAGTTTAAAAAAATCCTAATTTTCAATTCGGATTGGTTTTTAAGTTGGGTTTTGGGCCGAGTTATGGATAAACCCTATGAACTTCTCAACAAGTCATGAATTGACTTTTTTCCCCTGCATCGACTTATCGTTGTCGACTTGACAACCATGACCCAAAGCATGGGATGCTGTTGATTGCACATGCTTGGATCACTACTTTGATTTCCCTGCCCATTATAGTGCAAACCATTGTACTATAATAGTATCTTTGAATTAAACTACTTGAGTTGTAAAAATATACAACGAAGAAATTGCAACTTACGGGCACACATGAATCGAGTTAGATTTATGAAGATCGTTACTTGAAAAGGAGAAGTTGAAGCCCAATTATAATCAATTACTGACAAAAGAAATTGTTGAAGATCAAAGAAGGTTAGAAATCAGTATTCGAGAATAAGTTGGGCCAATCATTTTTTCCATAAGTATCTCAAACGACGTAAAGAGCTCACTTCTATCTATCTATCTATTTCTATTATCTATTATCTAGGCCATTGTTCCAGAAAGAATCATCTTATATAGAGAATCGGGGAGAATCATATATTCTATTTTAGAATCTCATAAATAATTTTAATTTTTTTTACATAAAATATGTAATCTGATTCTAACGTAGAATATTAGCATATAAAAACTTTATAAAAAATTTAACATTTAAAATTTGAATAAAAACATTGATTTTAAATTTGATTCTGCTGCAGAATCATTTTGGATAAATTTGATTCTGCTGTAGAATCACTTTGGACTATTTGATTAATTTTCAATTATTTTTTTTAAAAAAGGAGTTTAATTTCATTTTTTGATTTAATAATTGAAATTTATAATCATATATAATAAAAAATGTAATAAAAATATGTATTATTAATATTAATGTAATGGTTTTCTCCCGTACTCTATATAAAAGAAGTTCTCTCTAGAATGTCACCCATATTATCTATTATCTATCTATTATATCTATCTATCTATTATATCTATTTTCAAATTGCCGTTGTGTTTACTATTTTTAAAAAAATTGTTGTTGAGTGTATTCAAACTTGGGTCTATGCAATAATTTGCACATCCTCTTACCACCACACTACTCAATTACATGTGTTGTCAATTACACACATCATATGTGTGTGTCGCTTGAGTAAAGAAATATTTGATATTATTATTGTTATATATTTTTTTTATTATAGCCCAATAAAAGCAATGATTCATGAGACATTTAATCTAATCTAAATTGCCGAGACATTTTATTTAATTTAAAATATTTAAATTTTCCATGTGTTTACTGTTGGGTATAATTACTAACTACACAGCAACAATAGGGCAGTTATATATATAATTGTATTAACAAGAACAAGCAAAATACCAATAAACGAAACAAACACAAAGGTCGAAACAATAAAATAATTAGAGACTGTAAATAAAATCAGATAAGAAAGAACACTTATCTATCAGGAGCTTTAACAAATTCTGAAAGATAAAGAAACAGCTGAGTCGCCAAGCCTTCGAGAAGTCTTGACTGTTCTTGAAGAGATTATTGCCCCACTTATGCTGTGTTGGGTTGCAGCAATATCACTCCCAGGATAAAACAGCACAGATCAATCCACTCACAGAAATGGCAATGATCAATAGCGAACAACACCTCACTTCGCCCAAGAACTATGTATTTTGTATGTGTTGAGAGAAAACCAGATAAGATAATAGTTGCTAGGGTTTTCAGAGTTACGTATATTCTTTTTCTCAATCGTCAAAACGTTCTCATTTTTATATATAAATATAATACAAAATAAAACGTAACAGACCAAATATTGTAACTGAAGATATGACATTTAATACTAATTATTCTGATTTAATTACCATAACAGTAGTCATCAGGATTTAATAACAGTTACAGCTCAGTCAGGATTTCCTGGTCCATCAGGATTTGATCATCATCAGTACTCCAAGCCATCAGGACTTACTGTCCGTCAGGAGTGGCATCAGTACTTGATCGACCATCAGGATTTCGTCAGGACTGGACCATCATCAGGATTTAACTCCATCAGGATCCAAATACTGACACAGGCCATCAGGATCAGTAGTCATCATGATTTCACTCCAAGTATTGACCAGGCCATCAGGATTTGATCCAAGAACTGGTCCATCAGGATTTAAAATAAATCCTGACCCAGTTCGTTTAGCTGTTATAAATAAATACTGATACTGTTAAATTAAATCAATAAATAATATTAAATAAACAGGTAATAAAATTCATCGCCCAGGTCGCCTCGCGTACGCGAGACGCCGAGACATTCGCCCAAATCGCCCTTCGACCCGAGTCGAGTCGTGACGTGGTGAGGCGGGCGGCGGCGGCGCGCGTGTGTGTGTATGTGCGCGAGGCACATACTAACACCATGCACATCCACATGTCTTAGTAGTTGTACACTACTCTTGCACATGTTTCTATATAAACCCACCAACCTCTCATTACCATTTCTATGTGGGATACAAGTTATTTCAATATAACCAACCCACATAACCCATTTCAGCAACCTATTTCAACTCAAATTTATTTATGGATTACACTAAGAAAATGTCTTAGATCCAAACATGAAAGTTTAAGTCCTCATTACAAGGAACAACCTCCAATTGTTAGTTTCCGGAAATTCCATCAAGAACATATATAAAATATGCCGCAAACTTTTCATTTTCTAACAATCCCCAACAAATCCATACAGAAATGTTTACATATCGGTCCTTATCATGACTTGTTTTTCAGAGTCGGTACCCTTCCGGGTTTGAACCCTCCTAAGTCATCTACTTCGATGGCTACCGGATCTAGATGGAATGTTTCACCTTGAATCTTTATCCGTTTGGTGTAACCACACTCCATAGACGACGACAAATCAAAGGCTATGGTGATGATCTACGGCTTTGAGACGTTAATGGTCCTGTCTCGATCCTATTCGTCGAATGCTTCAAGGAATAACCTTTTCCTCTAATTGCGACCACACAATTACATTCGCTTAGCTGGGCATCTCCAGAGATGTACTGTTATCATCTCGTCAAATGACTTGACCCCATTCAGAGTTCAAATAACTCTTGCTATACTGGCAGTAACAGTACCTTTTAGGTTTACAGGGGATAGACACAGATACGTAAGTATCAAGGTATATAGTAAAGGTACTACCAACTCACCCTCACAGCTTGTTATTACCACATTGAATACACTTCAAGGGATCTCCTCTCAAGTGTATTGGGTTCCCGCTGCTGATGAATCATTATGGGCTATCAGTCCCATCCCCAACCTAGACTTAAGGACTACTGCATGCTCAAGTCCTTTAGTCAAAGGATCAGCTATATTATCCTGAGTTCCAATGAACTCTACAGCAATAATCCTTTCAGACACAAGACCCCTTATAGACTTAAGTCTAATTTGGATGTGTCTCTTTGTTTTAGCATTATACTTTTCACTACTGATCTTGTCGATAGTTGTACGGCTATCACAATGAACAGCAATGGCTGGAAGCGGTCTGCTTACTACAGGTAACGCTGACATAAGTCCATGCAACCATTCAGCCTCCGTCCCCGTGGCATCTAGTGCACACAACTCCGCCTCAAAAGTAGACCGAGTTATCAAAGTCTGTCTAGTAGACTTCCAGGATATTGCTCCACCTGCTAGGGTAAACAAATATCCAGTCACTTCATTGGTACCAGATTTCTTAGCTATCCAACTTGCATCACTATATCCCTCGAGTACTCCAGGGAATCTTCGATAATGCAAACCAAGGGAAATAGTTCCCTTAAGATATCTAAGAACTCAATCCAGTGCCTCCCAATGAGTCTTGTTTGGACAACTTGTATATCTAGCTAACTTAGACACATAATAAGAAATATCTGGTCTAGTCACATTAGCAAGATATTGCAAACTCCCAATAATCTGAGAATACCTTAACCGAGACACAGGATTTCCCGAACTATTCTTGACTAGGGCAACTTTAGGATCGTACGGTGTACTAGCGATTCTACAATTTGAATAACCATACTTTTCAAGTATAGATTTCTCTATATAATGAGATTGTGACTCCATCAGTTGACTATGTCAACTTGACCCCAAGAATCATACTAGCTTCACCCATATCCTTCATTTCAAAGTGCCTTTTCAAGAAACTTTTTGTCTCGTTAATAATCTCAATATTGGTTCCAAACAACAAAATATCATCCACATATAGGCACACGATAATACATTCATTTCCTTTAACCATATAGTAGACACACTTGTCACTTTCATTAACTACAAATTCTGATTCTAAAACAGTATCATCAAACTTCTTATGCCAGTCTCTAGGAGCTTGTTTTAAGCCATATATAGACTTGATCAACTTACATACTTTCATTTCATTACCCGAAGCAACAAATCCCTCAGGCTGATCCATATAAATCTCTTCTTCAAGATCACCATGAAGAAAAGCTGTCTTTGCATCCATTTGATGGATGATAAGACCATGTACAGAAGCCAATGCTATAAGCATTCAGATTGTTGTCATTCTTGCAACAGGAGAGTATGTGTCAAAGTAATCAATGTCTTCCTATTTCAACTCAATTTATTTATGGATTACACTAAGAAAATGTCTTAGATCCAAACATGAAAGTTTAAGTCCTCATTACAAGGAACAACCTCCAATTGTTAGTTTCCGGAAATTCCATCAAGAACATATATAAAATATGCCTCAAACTTTCCATTTTCTAACATTTACTTTTTTTAAAAAAATTGTTAATGAATGGAATCCAACTTAGGTTTATGTAATAATTTGTTCACCTTCATAACATTGCACTATTCAGTCATACGTGTTCTCTATCAAACACATTATATGTATGTGTGTGTATCGCGTGAGTAGAGGAGTATTTGGTATCTATTATTATATCGATTAACATTATATTATAATAGGTGAGATAATTTAACTATTGAAAAAATATAAAAGGTACTCTATATAATATTTTTAGTTATAAAAAATATAAAAAGTACTCTATATAATATTTTTAGGATTTTATCTAACGGTTCTAATTGATTTCTATTTTGTCCTTATTTGTAAAATTTATATGAAAAAAATTAGTTGAAAAAATATAAAAAGTACTATGTATAATATTTTTAGTTATACACAATATAAAATGTACTCTATTTAATATTTTTAGTTATACACAATATAAAAGGTACTCTAGTTTCTTCATGAAACTGAAGCCAATAAGAATTTATCATATGATTATTATTTGTGAAAAAGGATTGGTTTTAAGATCTCACTAAGTTCTCATGGGCTTCGCCCATCAAAGCCCATGTGTCGAGTGAGGTGTCTAACGGAACTAACCAAATTCTTGTGGGATTAGAGCCCATTACATCTGCTCATCTAATGGCCCAAACGGGAACCCCTCCCTATATATTGTCTCTTATTCGGGCGGAAGAAGGCTAAAGTTAATTTGAGCACACAGATCTGCTTGCTGCTGTTAAAAGGTTCCTACTTCCGAACCCTAATTCCTCTCTCTCTCTCTCTCTCTCTCTCTCTCTCTCTCTCTCTCTCTCTCACACACACACACACACACACACACACACAATTACGTTGTTGTTTTAAAGGCTCTCAATACTTACATATACACAATTTCTCCTTTTGTTTTCTAGGGTTTCGACAAGCCGAATTTCTCAGATTCTTGCAACTTTTTTCTTCGATCAAAGATGAGGTATGTTCGTTCTACTCTATGCTTATATCACCTGCTTCTTTTTACTCAAATTATTCATGTTAATTACTCTAATATATAATTTGTTATGTTCGTCCTAGGTTTATAATTAAGCGTAGATTTACCCCCTTTTTGTTTAGGTTAGGCTTACCGGGATAGTGTCTCACATGTAATTACATATTGATATCTCAGTTTTCGTGCTTCTGTCACAGTTTTGTAGTCTAATTAGGGAATTAGAGATGGAAGATGCTGGTATAAAAAATTGAAGTATAGTTCGAGAATGCGAGTTACCCTGTGTGTGTATAATTGGCTAGTGTTATCTTATTTATTTTTGGCTGTTACTAACTGTATTCATTATTTTTTTTCCTTTGCAGTCGACCAATGGATGAGGATGTTCCTGTAAGTTCTCTCACTTTTGTTTTGTTATGTTCTTATGTTTACTATATCTGTTTGTTTGGTTTTGTTTTGCATCTTTTGTATTATAAAACAAATTATATGTTTGATGTCTAGAGCTGGGTGTACACGTCTACTATGTTGTTGCTGCTCCTTTCCATAATGTTTTGCCACTTTTATTTAGGTGCGTGCGCTCTAAAGTTAAATGTCAAATATCTTGCTTTTTTTATTTTGCTAAATTAAATGTCAAATGTCTCACACTAGGAAATATATTACATTCTGCGATGTCCTAGTCGAATACTAGTTAAAAAAGGATTAAAGATCCTGAATGCTTTATATATAAGCTAGTATCATGGAGAAGCAAGGTAAAAACTTTTTAGAACTTTTTAGAAGGGTGCATGTTGCAGTAGTTATGAATTACTATTAGACTTGTAGATTTCGGTTATGTTGACTTTTGTTCCCTTTTTTTTTTTTTAAACTTAGACTGTAGTTTGGTTCTTAAATTTTTTTAATCGGCTTGTACAGATTTTGTTGGTGTTTTTTCTGTTCTTTATCTATAAGAACACGCTGTCTATTAATCTTTACAAAGTGTAAATAATTTGTATTAAGATGGACATATTAACCTTCCAGAAATAAGGTGTGTGACTTTGGTACTTCAGTTTGTACCAAATCACCATCTCGAACACACACACACACAAGTGCACGAGTATATTGCATGTACTTCCTATTTTGATACATTTTATTGTCTTCATATTTGTTTCTTTATGCAATTATTTTAAACTTACATACTTTGCCTTATAGACCAAGACTGAGGAGGAGGACTTCAACACAGGACCACTGTCTGTGCTCATGATGAGTGTAAAAAATAACACACAGGTATTGATCCTTCCATAGCTGCAATATTAAACTCGTTTATTTATCTTACAACTATCACTTGATTCAGAAATATCACAGATTATTGCATTTACCAATTCATTCTTTCTGTTGTGCCCCATCAGGTCCTTATTAACTGCCGTAACAACAAAAAGCTTCTGGGCCGTGTGAGAGCTTTTGACCGGCACTGCAACATGGTGATGGAAAACGTTAGGGAGATGTGGACTGAGGTTTGTTTTCTTATAAGATATATTTCTTTATTATCCTCTTAAATTAATTAAATAAATGTTATTAATGTTTGCTATAATTTTACACTCAGCTTCCAAAGGCTGGTAAAGGCAAGAAGAAATCACTTCCAATTAACAAAGAGAGGTTTATCAGCAAGATGTTCCTGCGAGGAGATTCAGTGATTATTGTCCTCAGGAACCCCAAGTGAGGTATGCAATCTTTGCAACGTGGCTGTTTGAATATTTCATGCCTTTGTAATGTCAATTATTAGACTCTCACAGTATGAATATAATATCATTTGGAGGGTCAACTGCTTGCCATGTTATCTTATATTAACAATAAGTTTGGTCATTGATTTACTACAGGTAATGGGAACGAATCTGGAACTACTTGTTGGTGGAGAAGAGCTGTACTTGATTATCTACTTATCTACAACTTAGTGTTTAACTTTAAAATGGTTCTTAAACCAGCTGGATGCTTTAAAGCATTTGTGTATCCAAATTTGGGAGTTTTATGCTATTGAACTGATGTACCTCTTTAGATTCTACTTTGTCTGGTTTCTGTTTTTCGAGTCTCCTATTTCTATTTAAAATATGGATTGATAAGAGCAAGTCCAATGCAATGTTATAATTTGACATCAAATGCAAATTCGTACTTGGTGCCAAATTTGTATCAAATGATGCATAAATGCATTTAGCTACAATATCAATTAACCATAAATGTAGTGCAGGTGGTTATACTTTGAGTGCATTGTATCTTTTACTACCAAAAATTACTTTTTTGTGCTATATTATAGCAATGGTTATAGTCATTTTGCATTTAGCATTGGATTTGCTCTATAAGAGGATTCTAGAGTATTTTGATGAAGTTATATTTTGCAGTACAAAGTTGACCTCAATTAAAGGTTTTGAATTGTTGTTTAGGATGTAATTAAGCATTATATAACTAAAACTTCAATATACAAAATCAGCAACTATTGTTATTGTGCATCAGTGCATGTGATAATAATATTGTGTTGAAATTGGATATGAACAGGGTGTTGAAATATCAATTTCAGACATTGAAGTTGGCCCTTGGGTCGGTAGTATTTTAAACATTGGCACCAACAGATGATAGCTAGATCATCCTCCCATGTACAACATAGGTTTCTTTTGTCCCTACTACATGGATTTTTTTCTAAATTTGGTTGCGTACAATAGAGCTTTGTTTTGCACTCTTTCATCCATTAGCAATTAGCACCAACAGGATAATGTGACATATTTGCTAAAGTTTTGATTCTCCTCAGTACTTGTTGCTTGCCACTCTTAGGATTTAGCTGCATAGGTCTCCACATGTAAAAAGGTTGTTTTGTCATTCCTTTATGACCACTAGATTTTATCCGAATTTGGATTTGTTTCTCCCTCTTTCATCCCTTGGCACCAACAGATAATATGGCAAGTAATGGTATTCGCTGATGTTTTGATTCACCTCAAGAGTACTAAATGTTTGCCACCCTTCGAAGTGAGCTGCATAAATATCCACTTGTACAAAGGTTTTTTTGTCCTTCCCACGACTCCAAAATTTTATCAATATTTGATTGCGCACAATGGAGTTTGTTTCCTCCCTCTCACCAGACAAATCTGCGGCAGACACTTTGATTTGTCCTCAAGAATGGCAAAGAGCTTTAGGCTGATGGTTCCAACTTCCACTTCCACCGTCGCATCTTATAGTCTTCTGCATGTCATATCCACTTTTTTAAATTGGTTTTAGATAAGTTCACAACTAATAAATACCGGAAGATGTATTTGGAATAAAATATTCATGTTAGTGAGTCATGAATAGTTGTAGACGTGAACCCTTTAATATATTTTTACCAAGAGTAAAAGGTATTCACTAGACTATAATGAACCCTTTAATATATTTACCGAGGGTAAATGATATCCACTAGACTACAATAAACTCTTTAATATATTTTTACCAAGAGTAAAGGATATCCACTAGACTACAATGTCACGGACCACTTTCTAAATTAGTTCGCTCGTCTCTCAAATGTCCCCGACTTGATACACCACCCCCCTCCTCTCTCCCCTTCCAGTGTAAGTGTGATTTCACTATGGGAAACTACATCCACTACTGCAATCTCCCTCGTCTGATCTTTGAGATTCAGCTCACAAGCTATTTTGGCATGTCCCATGTTTTACTTGCGTTCACAACCCCATCTCCTAGCTATTGTTAGTCCTTTGATTCTTCAATAAAGGGAATTCTACACCAGGCTGGCTAGTTGCTTCCTTTGAGTCTGCCTGAACGAAAATATTGAAAGAAATGTCCAACAGCTTTTGAGTACTGCACTCAGTTAATTTCTTCCATCATCGCTTTTGAATATTCATCCTGCTTTTGAGTACTTTATGTTTGAGTCAGTTCCCTCCGAGTCTTGCCTGGGTTTAATATTCTCATCCTCTACATTTAGTTGGTCTAATTATCTCCAGCAATTCATAGCAACGGAACATTCTTTTTGGGTAGTGTAGTTTGCTCTTCTGAGACACTTCCATGTAAAAAAATTCATATATTCTCAGTCCCAGACACGAATAACATCAGTTGTCAGGAATAGAGTTTGGGATGATAAAAGGTCCTTATTCTCCATTTCTTGTTTGTCCCTTAGTTCCTTGCCAAGTGATTCTTCTTCATCGAACTCGTCTGTAACTGTTCCTTTCAAGCTCTTTGTCCACTCCACTGCAGGCATGTCCTATATGACTAGATATTAGACTACTCCTGCTCTGTGTCATCAACTGTCACTCCCGTCTGAATGTTGCAAGTTCCAAATCTATAACTATTATTTGTGTTTTTCCTTAGGAACTATTCTACAATTTCTTTGTGTTTATGGTATATCTTTGCAGATTCCTTTACAATATCTATTCTCCTGCATCTTCCTTTATGATCTATGTCCTCCTTTATCCGTGCTATTCATATAAACATTTGTATATTCAGTCCCGACGTGTGGATAATTTAAAAGATAAGTAACAAAATAGAATAGAAAAACCAATGAATAATTGAGAAAGGTAAAATGTAGTACAAAAATTCAAAGAAGAATGCATAAAGCTGATATTAAAGTCTACAGATAGTTATTTCTGCGATAGGCAAGGCTTCTATTATAGTACAGAAGTCTTCAACTATTAAAAGATTGATTGATATATCTGAAGACCAAAAACTAATACTACTAAGATGTAAACAATAAGGCAATATAGGCCTCATGACTCTGCTGCCTGCCTGCTGCTGTACCAGGTGGGAAGGAAAAAGTATATAGTTCTATTGAACATTTTCACCTTCCCTTGCAGTATAAAAGGTATATATGTTCCGTGTTTAGGCTGTAGTCGCACCATCTTCCTTTTGATCACCAAAGACACGTTGCCTAAAGTCAGATACCATAAGGGGCAGACCCTTGCGAAGAGGTACCTTGGGCTCCCAACCAAGAAGATCTTTTGCCTTGGTGATATCGGGCTTCCTCTTGTGAGGGTCATCCTCTGTGTTTGGCCTGAATTCAATCTTTGCATTTGGGTCTATTGTTTCCTGGACCACCTGTATTGGTATACACATAGCAGGGTGTTTACTATAATGAAACAATATTATTCTTTCCTTTAAACTACACTATTAAAATATATTAACATGATCATGATTCATGAAGGGTTAAAAATTAGATAACTGCACATAACGAAGTTAAGTAAAAATTCAAATCAGTTAGAACAGATACCTGAGCAAGTTCAAGCATGGTGAATTCTCCAGGGTTACCAAGATTGAAAGGTCCCACATGTTCTCCTTCCATAAGACGCATCAGACCCTCCACCTACCATATATAGGAAAAATAGATCTCATATATAAAGTAGTTGTCTAATTTGTATTAAAAGAATGACCTACTTGTATGAGAGCCTAAACTTAGAAGCAAAGCATTAGGTCTACATTCTTAATCCTCCACAACAATATATTTTCTAATTAAAAAATGGAAAAAGAATTCCTAAAAGAGGCAGCCTGGTTTACGGACTGGATACAAATGCCTCTGAAAGGCTTTTTACTAAAGTCTCCTGTAGTTCAGAAGTCAATGTACTTGATCCTAATTAAATAACAGAACAATTAGAAATAATTGTAACTACAAATGAAAACCTTAATGCATCATCCCGCAGTAACTTGGGAGGTGATAAGATTTGAGATGCCATTGTTTTTTCCTCCTTACAGCTGCTTTCAATTTATAAAGAATGCATCTCAAAACTCAAAAGGTATCAGAGATCAATTTCTGTGAACTCTTCTTTACTTGGTTCAGTTCAGAACGGCAACACATTAGGGAAGGACAGAGATGAAATACCACTACAGTACTAGGTAAATTTAGCTTAAAATGCTACGTTTGTAAATGGGACCTATTCAAATGAGTAAATGACTAGGCTTTGTAATGTTTGCTTTCCGGTTTTGATCAACAAAATTGTACAATTTTAGTCATCCGATCCATGAAATTCTGATGACTGTTCATTACCTAAAACAGGTAAGTGCCATTGGTGTATGCATATTGCATAAACATTCAGAAAGTATTAGGTGCAAGTTTGATCTGGTAATATGGTAGCAAATATGTCACAGTCTAGAACATCTCATCTTACATAAAAATAGTTTATTAAAAAAAAAGTCCAAGCAGACTAACTAATTCTGAGTGCAACTCAGTCTCACCTACTTGCCTAACCTATCATATTTACTCAACTATAATCAGCAAAAAAATCATATAGATGACAGCTAGGTATGAATCCATCAATTCATCATATAATCGTAAAATGACATACCAAATCAGAAACATATTGGAAACTTCTTGTTTGCTTCCCGTCACCATAAACTGTCAAAGGCTCCTTCCTCAATGCCTGTAGTTTCACCAAAACAGTTTTACCAAAGCTACAAAATGCTGATACAACAAGTTAAGAAGAATGAGATTGAGACGGAAATCATTACCTGCGCAACAAAATTGCTGACCACGCGACCATCATCTATGCACATCCTAGGCCCATATGTGTTAAATATCCTGGCAATCCTCACCTATACATATAAAAATGTAAATATGTATAAACAAGAAAACTTTAGATAAATCACAAAGAAGCCCGGAGGTGGCTAATAAAAAATGCATACCTCAACTCCAGCACCTCTATGGTAGTCCATTGTCAACGTTTCAGCTGTCCTTTTACCCTCATCATAACAACTTCTCACACCTGTTTTCACAATATTTTAATTATTAATTTTTATCTAAATGTAGTACAGAAAAACAAAAAAAAAGGATTTCATCTTTGTACTAACATTAACCATATTTAACAGCCCATTAAATTTTACACTGTGAAATTCTGTAACATAAATAGTCATGACAATTTTACAGACACATCAATCTATCATGGTACCATCAAATCAATAGCAAACAAAGGACACAATCAGAGCCGTCCATTTAACTAACAAACGAGGGGCTTGATTTGACCAGAAAGAACCCGACCAGATCTACTTACACAAAGCCATAACCCTCAACAATTATTCAACACGTGGCCTTTACACACCAAACAACTTACCAAGCGAAGAAAAGTACTCCTACTACTAGTCTTCTGTTACAGAAGACTTACCTAGCTCACATTAGCCCCACACAATTCCAAATGCTAAAATACACCACCGCAAAAACAAGAACTAAATAATTTTAAAAAAAAAAGAGACAGAATTTTTAAGACATACCAATGGGATTGACATTGCCCCAGTAAGTCTCAACTTGTGGGTGTTGCAGAGGATCGCCATACACCTCACTGGTACTCGTTAGCAAGAACCGGGCACCGATTCTCTTGGCTAATCCTAGCATATTGAGTGTACCAACAACATTTGTCTTGTAAACAAGAATTAAGGATTCCAAAAGCAAATAATGAGATCCCTAAACATATAAACTTACGAAAACATAATCCGAGAATAACCAAAATGTTAGTAGATCTGTTAAACACCTTTCCAATCAAAATCAATTATAGTTGTGCCACAGAAGTTCATGGTACAAATTTAAAAAATGTCAATGGGGATGGTGATTTGTATAGCCGGGGTTAGTGATTTGGATGTGAATTACTACTAATTCACATTCAAATCACCAGCTATACAAATCGCCGAGTCTCGATTCAAATTTCAAAAGTGTTTCGCAAAACAACACATAACACAAACATGAAACGAAAAGCAGATGTAAACAATGAAAAGGATATGATAGTCTTGACGGGATTAAACTTATAATGAACAGGAGAAGCAGGGCAAGCAAGGTGATAGATCTGATCAACTTCAAGCAACAAGGGCTCAACGACATCGTGTCGAATCATCTCAAACCTAGGGTTCCCAAAATGATGCATCACATTCTCCTTCCGCCCCGTAAAAAAATTATCAACAACAATCACACTATCCCCTCTCGCCATCAACCTGTCCACCAAATGACTCCCGACAAATCCGGCGCCGCCTGTCACCACAATCCTCAACCCCTTGGTCTTGAGCCCCAATGGTATCTTCCCGCCAGAATTCACGAATTTATCGGCGAAAAAGTCGCGTTGGGGGGAGGAGGGGAAGGAGGAGGTGGTGGAGAGGTGGGTGGTGGTGGGGCCGGAGGGGTGAGTGGGACCGGGGTGGGTGGGGAGGAAGGAGAAGAAGAGGGTGGCGATGAGAATGCCGAGGAGAGTGAAAATGAGGCGTTGTTCACGGAGGATGTAACGGACGGGACGGATGATAGAGAGCCAGGGTTTGTTTGGTTTGGGAGAGTATGTATCGGGGGTTTGTTGGGACTCGTGTCCCCGGAAGATTAATTCCGATGCCATTTGGTGGGGGTGCGGCGGATATGTTGTGTGTGTGTAGAGGTATGTATGTATATATATATAGTGATTGTGGACTCTTTGGGGAGGGGGGAGAAACAAACGCGAAGGAGGAGTCCGGAGAGTTTGTTTTGAAAGAGTGGGGGCGTGTGTAAGCGGTGGAGGCAGATATGAATTTTACTACTATATATTTATAGAATTTGGTTTGCTGTAAATTTTTAAATTTTATTTTAATTCAATTGGAAGTTATGTTTTTAAATTTATGACCAATTATAAAATTTTGAAGATACACAATAGATGCGACCTTTTCTTTTTATTTCTTTTTGGTTTGTGTAAAATTCAATAGATGTTTGAATATTTACGAATATATTATCTAGTAACAATTTGTTTATTTATTTGAAAATTCTTAACTGAAATTCAAAACTCTCAATATTTGATGATTTAAACATTGATTTTTTGTGTGAAAATATTTAGAATCTAACTAAAAATCAAACAATATTGATGTAAGTATCTACTAAAAATGAAAATTTTGCAAATTTTGAATGATTTAGTGATTTGTATTAATTATTTTTAACAAAAAATGATCGTTTAATCTTTATCGTTAACATTATATATAAAAAGAATATAATTACAAAATCAATATTTTACAACTAAATTTACATAAAAAAAATATTATTCTAACAATATAGACCACACTAATAGAAAAAATTCCTATAATAATCATTAGAAACCCCAAACATATGATATATGAAACTCAAAAATATTACCAAAAATTTATGAAATAAAAGGTGTAATACAATAGAAAAGATTTTATTGATGTAGCTAATACGGATGATTATCTCATTTATTATTGAATAATGCTAGGATACTGAATTTGGTATAAAAAGATGGACCAAATTAAATGTGTTAAAATCTAATTGGTTCTATATTAATGGACTCACATTCATTGACATTAATAACATCAATAAAAATATTTTCAAGTAACACATTACCATTACTACACCATTTTGTACTAATTTTTGGTATCTAATTCAGTTGCACATGTATATTTATTATATTACAGACGAAACATTGAAAGTTTTGTAGTCTGGTCGTCCTCAAAGTTTTTGTAGTATGATCACTTCAGTCATATCCGTTAGATATTTCTGATCAAATCGATGAGATCCGTTAGATAAAATATTAAAATTATTATATAAAATATCTTTTCTATTTTTTCTAACTAAAAAATCTCATTTTCCAAAAATTTCGCAAACAGTTTCATTTAATAAAATAACATAATAAGGTTATAATTGCTAATAACTAACCCATTACCATTTTTAGCCAAAGCGTATATATTCTTTTTTTATATTTTCTAACTAAAATTTCTACTTTTATATTTTTCCTAAATAAAATCTCTCATTTTCCAAAAATATCACGAACAGTTCTATTTAATAAAATAAAATAATAATATTATAATTATAAATGACTAACCGATTAGTTTTTTTTTTCCAAAACATGTATTCTTTTTTATATTTTCTAACTAATATTTCTCCTAACTAAAACCTCAAAAATATCACGGGTTATTACATTTAGTAGCATAAAATACTAATATTAAAATTATTACATAGAATATCTTTTCTATTTTTTCTAAATAAAAAATCTCATTTTCCAAAAATATCGCAAACAGTTTAATTTAATAAAATAACATAATAAGGTTATAATTGCAAATAACTAACTCATTACCATTTTTAGCCAAAATGTATATTCTTTTTTTATGTTTTCTAACTAAAATTTCTACTTTTCTATTTTTCCTAAATAAAACCTCTCATTTTCCAAAAATACACGAATAGTTCTATTTAATAAAATAAAATAATAATATTATAATTATAAATGACTAACTGATTAGATCTTTTTTTTTTCCAAAACGTATATTCTTTTGTATATTTTCTAACTAATATTTCTCCTAACTAAAACCTCAAAAATATCACGGGCTATTCCATTTAGTAGCATAAATACTAATATTATAAATCTATCTATCTATCTATACTATATTATTAAAGACGAAACATTGAAAGTTTTGGTATCTATTTTTTGGTACGATACTTGCCTTATTTAATTGTTTATTTAATTATTATAAAATTGTTATAATCAGTTACCCTTTAAGTTAAAATACATTACCATTTTTTTCTAAAAAAATCACAGGTAATTTCCTTTTCAGCTAAAACATACATGTTACTTTTTCTATTTCCCTTACTAAAATCTCTCATTTCTCAAATATATCACGAGCAAACCCTTACTTATTTATTTTAAAATATATTTTAATACTTTTAATTGTCAATTACCTTTCCCCTATTTTTCTAGAAAAATCACGGGTAGTTACCCTTTTCAGCTAAAACATGTTATATTTTCTATTTTCCTTACTAAAATCCCCCATTTTCCAGATATATCACGGGCAAACCCTTACTTATTTACTTTAAAATATATTTTAATAATTTTAATAATTTTAATTGACAATTACATTTTTCAACTAAAACATGTCACACTCTCTATTTTTCTTACTAAAACCCCTCTTTTTTCAAAAATATCACGGGGAAATCGTTACTTTTATATTTTAAAATTCAACGAAAACATGTTACTTTCTGTTTTTCTTACTAAAACCCCTCTTTTTCCAAAATATCACGGCCAAACCTTTACTTATTTATTTTAAAATCTATTTTAATACTTTTAATTATTTAAAAATGTTTAACACACCTACTTATTTTTTTTAATAAATACAATTAATAAAATATAAAATATAAATAATAAAATTAACAATTATTAAAAATAATCTGTGCATCACACGGGTTTTAAGCTATATTATTAAAGATGAAACATTAAAAGTTTGGAAGTCGGAGACGGTCGGTCGGTACTTAGTGATTTTACTTAATTACCCTTACTTATTTTTTTTTTAAAACTATCACTAAATAATAACATTATTTATAACCAATTACCTTTTCAGCTAAAATACATTACCTTTTTTTAATATTTTTTTCTAACAAAATCCTCTCTTTTTCTAAAAAAAAATCAGGGGGAATTACCTTTTTCAACTAAAACATGTTACTATTTCTATTTGCTTACTAAAACCCCTCATTTTCCAAAAATATCCGGGGCAAATCCTTACTTATTTATTCTGAAACTTATTTAAATACTTTTAATTACGGGCACTTACCTTTTTAGCTAAAACATGTTATTTTTTCTATTTTTCCTTACTTAGACCCTTTTTTTCTAAAAATATCACGGGTAAACAGTTATTAATTTATTTTAAAATCTATTTTAATACTTTTAATTATTTAAAAAAGTTTAACGCGCCTACTTATTTTTTTTAGCAAATGCAAATTAATAGTTAAAACATAAATAATAAAAATAATAATTATTAATAACAATTTGTGCATCACACGGGTTTTAATCTAATCAATACTATTATATAATAGATGAAACATTGAAAGTTTGGTCGGTCGATATGGTACGTTGTGATTTTACTTAATTGCCCTTATTTAACTGTACTTCGTATTTTTACTTAATTAACCTTACTTATTTTTAGAACTATATTATTAAATAATAATATTACCTAATCATAACCAATTACCTTTTTCACATAAATTACATTACCTTTTCTATTTTTTCTAACAAATTCCCCTATTTTTTCAAATATATCACGGACAATTATCTTTTTTAACTAAAACATGTTAGATTTTCTACTTTTCTTTACTAAAACCCCCTCTTTTCCAAAAATATCACCGACAAACATTTAGTTATTTATTTTTAAAACTATTTTAATATTATAATTATTTTTTAAAAGTTTACCTATTTTAACATGCCTACTTATTTTTCTTAACAAATGCAATTACTTAAAATATTAAAATATAAATAATCAAATACTTATATATAACCAATTATCTTTTTAGCTAAAATACATTATAGATTTTTTCTAACAAAATTCTTCATTTTCTAAATATATCACGGGAAATTACCTTTTTCAACTTACTTTTTCTATTTTTCTCACTAAAATCCATTCTTTTTGTAAAAATATCATGGCCAAACCTTTTACTTATTTATTTTAAAACGTATTTAAATACTTTTAATTATTAAATTTTAAAACCTCATTTTCCAAAAATATCACGGACATTTTTCTTTTTTAAACTAAATATATATGTTACATTTTTTATCCTTCATTACTAAAACCCTCATTTTCCAAAAATATAACGGACAAACCCTTACTTATTTATTTTAAAATCTATGTTAATGTTTTTAATTAATTAAAAGTGTTTAGTTATTTTAACATGCAAACTTATTTTTTTAACAAATACAATTAATAAAATATTAAAATAATAATAATAATATAACAATTATCAATTCGTGCATCGCACGGGTTTTAAGCTAGTACTATTTATTATTTTTGAAACAACTAATGGAAAAGGCTCAAAATCAAAATGCATGTGTTTCTTGAAAAATCCGAATTATGAGAATTATCAATCATCAAATTGTAGATACGTGGATTGGAAGTTTTATTTTCTTTAAATTAGGAAAAGATACCATTAATTTACTTATATCTGTTTATGGAGAGAGGGCCAAAGAGAGGGTGAGGGGAGGGGCCGAGGGGGAACTGGCCGGCAGCAGAGTAAATATCGCCGGGAAAGGGTGGGACTCTCTCTCTCTCTCTCTCTCTATCCTCTGCGCGTGCTTTGTCCTCCTGTCCTACATTCATGCAACTACAGTATTTTTTTTTCTTCGTCTTCTTTTTCCTTGTTTTGTTTTTTATTAATTTACGTTTCTCACGTCGCACTAGCTTTATTCACATTTTTTATGTTTCTCACAACAAATTAATGAATACTCAAATATTAGTACTTTTTACTTTAATCGATACTTTAAATTAAATCTAAAATACTTTTAGTACCTCGGTATCTTCAGCTAGAATATAATATTCCCATCACTGTAATCCAGTTCATACATTTCAAATGTCGCAGAGAATGTAATAAACAAACATTTAAACTTGGTACTATTTAAAAATGTATTGTTTGCCCATGATTCTTTCTCAATTACTCCCCTCGTATTTGTATTATATTTTGGAAATATATTTAATAAATTTTGAGATGAACGAAAGTTGAAATAACATAATAAAATCTTTTATCACTTGACATCAATACTATCAATATTCAATACTTCTATACTATATTATTAAAGACGAAACATTAAAAGTTTTGGTTTTCGGTTAACGGTCGGTTTTTGGTTTTCGGTACTTTTTCTAATTAATAAATTCATAATATAATCAAAATTCGGGAAAGTTTTATTCTACATTAATATTTCACTATATTTTACTACATAAAAATCAAATAATATTGAAATTTAATCAAAAAAATGGAAATGTGAGATGTAATTTGTTTAAATTTAGGATACACTGCTACAAATATACTTCTTTCTTTTTAGGATAACGAAAACTACTCCAAATCAAACCTTTAATGGAATTGTATTATTGTCAAGTTACCAAAATAGTAACTAGATGATTAGCTTTTAAAGCCTATTTTAATACTCTATTTAATATATAATAAAATAATATAAAAATAGTAACTAGATGATTCCCTTTTATAATTAAAATATTTTTTTCTAACAAAATCTACTCCTTTTCCAAAAATTTCACGACTTTAATACTATATTTAATAAATAATAAAATAATATAAAAATAGTAACTAGCTGATTTCCTTTTATAATTAAAAAAAATTCTAACAAAATCTACCACTTTTCCAAAAATATCACGACAATTACCTTTAAATTAAAACATAATATCTTTTATATTTATTATCACTAAAATCTCTATTTTCTAAAATTATGAGATGCAATCCTTACTTATTTATTTCAAAATTTATTTTAATAATCTATTTAATAAATAATAAAATAATATAAAAATAGTAACTAGCTGATTGTCTTTTATAGGTAAAAAAACAAAATCTAACAAAATCTACTTATTTTCCAAAACTATCACGGGAAATTACTTTTAAATTAAAATATATTACTTTTTATATTTATTATCACTAAAATATCTGTTTTCCAAAAAATATCAACTGCAACCCTTACTTATATATTTTAAAACTTATTTTAATACTTTTAATTATTTTAAAAAAGTTACCTATTTTAACAAGTCAACGTATTTTTTTAACAAATACAATTAATACATTTAAAACACATCTAAAAATATTACGGGCGGTTACTTTTTTTTAATTAAAACATGTTAATTTTTCTATTTGTCTTTATTAAAAAACTTACTTATTTTAACATGTCAACTTATTTTTTTAATAAATACAATTAATATAATTAAAACATTTCTAAAAATATCACCGACACTTACTTTATTTAATTAAAACATGTTAGCTTTTATATTTGTCCTTATTATTAATTTTATTTTATTATAAAATAAAATTAATAATACCTCATTTATCTTCCCCAGCCCCATCTGTATTTTTTTATATTTTTTTATGTTTAAATTAATATTTAAGCTTCTCATTTTATAATTTATCATATTAATTTTTACTTTTATTTTAATATTTTCTGTTCACATTAAATTTTTTAGTTTATTATTTTTTAAGGCCCGTGCCTTGCACGGGTTATAGGCTAGTATTATATAATAGACGAAACATTAAAAGTTTGGTCGGTCGTTATAATACGTTGTGATTTTACTTAATTGCCCTTTCTTAAATTCGTGTTTTTACTTAATTAACCTTATTTATTTATATAAATATATTATTAAATAATAATATTACCTATTTATAACAAATTACATTTTCACCTAAAATACATTTTTTTCCTGACAAATTCCCCTACTTTTTCAAATATATCACGGACAATTATCTTTTTTAACTAAAACATGTTAGTTTTTCTATTTTTCCTTACTAAAACCCCTCATTTTCCAAAAATATCACGGACACCTTTAGTTATTTATTTTTAAACCTAATATTATAATATTTTTTTTTTTTAAATTTACCTATTTTAACATATTTCCTTATTTTTCTTAACAAATGCAATTACTAAAAATATTAAAATATAAATAATCAAATACCTATTTATAACCAATTACCTTTTCAGCTAAAACACATTATAGATTTTTTCTAACAAAGTCCCTCATTTTTTTAAATATTTCACGGAAAATTGCATTTTTTAATTTACTTTTTCTATTTTTCTAACTAAAATTCATTCTTTTTCTAAAAGTATCACGGACAAACCATTTACTTATTTATTTTAAAACGTATTTAAATAATTAAAATTATTAAATTTTAAAACCTCATTTTCCAAAAATATCACTGACATTTACCTTTTTAAACTAAATATATGTTACATTTTTATCACTTGACATCAAAACTATCAATACTATTATATAATAAACGAAACATTAAAAGTTTGGTCGGTCGGTATGTTACGTTGTGATTTTACTTAATTGCCCTTTCTTAAAAACGTATTTTTACTTAATTAACCTTACTTATTTATAAAAATATATTAGTAAATAATAATATTACCGATTCATAACCAATTACATTTTTTCACCTAAAATACATTACTTTTTCTATTTTTTTAACAAACTCCCCTACTTTTTCAAATATATCACGGACAATTATGTTTTTTAACTAAAACATGTTAGTTTTTCTACCTTTTCTTACTAAAACCCCTTATTTTCCAAAAATATCACGGACAAACTTTTAGTTATTTATTTTTAAACCTATTTTAATATTATAATTATTTTTTAAAACTTTACCTATTTTAACATGCCTACTTATTTTTCTTAACAAATGCAATTACTTAAAATATTAAAATATAAATAATCAAATATCTATTTATAACCAATTATCTTTTTAGCTAAAACACATTATAGATTTTTTCTAACAAAATCCCTCATTTCCTAAATATATCACGGGAAATTACCTTTTTCAACTTACTTTTTCTATTTTTCTCACTAAAATCCATTATTTTTGTAAAAATATTACGAACAAACCCTTTACTTATTTATTTTAAAATGTATTTAAATAATTTTAATTATTAAATTTTAAAACCTCATTTTCCAAAAATACCACGGACATTTTCTTTTTGAAACTAAATATATATGTTACATTTTTTATTCTTCCTTACTAAAACCCTCCTTTTTCAAAAATATAACGGACAAATCCTTACTTATTTATTTTAAAATATATGTTAATGTTTTTAATTAATTAAAAGTGTTTAGCTATTTTAACATGCCTACTTATTTTTTTAACAAATACAATTAAAAAAATATTTAAAAAATAATAATAAAATAACAATTAACAATCCGTGCATCGCACGGGTTTTAAGCTAGTTTTAAGTTATAAGTGTTATTAAAATTGTTTTGATCCCATTTGACATTGTTTATAAGGACATTTTAATGAGAAAAATCTTTAGCAAAATATTATATGATTTGATTAATTTGCGAAACTTCAATCATGTAAATTTGTTGACTTAAATTATAATCAATTTTTTCACATTGATCAATTTTTTTGAATTTTTCCAGAGGTGTAACAAATTTGTACATATTTGTCCCACCTCATCCTAAATTTAAAGCTTTGAAAAAAGACTTTGTAAAAGAAGGTTTGGGAGGGAACATAAATTAACACTGTGTTTCAGAAACTATTTTTTGAAAGAAAAGAAAAGAAAGTTAAAGATTTAATTTTTTTAACATATTCCCAAAAGATTTTTGTGGAAAGAAAAGAAAAGATTTCTAATGATTTGGAGAGAAGATTTTTGTATATTTGTCTCCAAAATCTTCTTTACATTTTTGGAAAGATTTGAAGAGAAAAGAAAATTACTCATTTTCTATTCTTTTCTTTTCTTTCATTCGTAAATGAAAGGAGACAGGTCGGGTTCAAAAATATTTGAGGCATTAGGCGAATATTAAAATTAGACCTTAATTTTTTTAAAATACAATATACGCAACATTAAATAACTTTTATATATATAGATTGTTGTACATTTAAATGTTAATTTTATCTAACATCATTATATAACAACTCTATTTTAAATTTTTTTATTATAAAAATATAAAATATTGGAATGTTTTAATTACAATAGTGTACATATATTTATTGTTTATATATAAATTAAAATATCTTTCAATGTAGGTATTCTAAAATTACAAATAACAAATAACTATTAAATTATACTTTATAATCATTTTTAAAATTGAACATACGATATTGTATCATTAAAAATAAAAATTAGAAGACAGCTAGAGCCTGTATTTTCTAGGATTAGATTACCACTTCAAAAAAGTACTCACTCATTAATATTTATAATTATTGGGTTATGGATTCGAGCAAAAAAATATTATCTGTGCACAAAAAACTAAATACAACTAACAATATTTATTAGTTTTCCAAAACACATTGATCACGAATAAAATTTTATTTATATTTTAATTTTTCTTTTACAAAATCAGAGTATATTTTATTTTTTTTAATCACACATAGATACCTATATTTACGTGTAGTAATATATTTTTTGGGGCCCAAGAAAAAGGGAGTCTTATCGGCACTGTATAATGGTTCTCTTTGGCAAGAAGGTACTCCCTCCGTCTCCGAACGACAGTTAAGAAAAAATGTAAATTAATATGAAAAAATAAAAAAAAAGAGTATAGTGATGAAATCAATCAATATTTAATATACAAATTGGGTATAAAGTAGATATAGTGGAGAAAAATGTGATTGAATTTTATATTATAAAATGTTACTATTTTTGGTAACCAAAAATGAAAAAGGAAATATAAAAAATGAGAGGTAGGGAGTAAAATTTTAAAGAATAACCCTAATTTTATATTATTCAACACTTTTTTCTTAATTGCATTATACGTTTTGTAGCGGTTGATAAAACATATAGGACTATAGGAGACAAAAACTCAGACTAAAACTATTTAAACTAAATGGGATTGGGAGTGATAAAATGTGGAGAGCGAGAGAAATGTAATATAATAATACACATTTGTTATCGATTACTCTCTTTGTCTCTCTCATTTACAGTTTTTTTATATTGTCCTCCTATAAAGTATAATTCTACAACTTATTTTTAAAATTTTATTTTTTTAAATAAAAATTTAAACATTATACTTTTATTCAGAAGAAAAAAAATATTTAAAATAATTTATGAAAATATATTTTATAGTAGTCTTAAAATGCGTGCAAATATAAAAAAAACTGTAAAAAAATTAGAGAGACAAAGGGAGCCTTAAAAGGGAGTACAATAGAGAAGCCGATTATATAGCCACTAACAATATAATAATAAAAAAAATTATCCTAATAAAAAAATTATTATAATAAAAGGAATTATCCAATAATAATAATAATATAATTTTCAGATACCGAGCTATAATATCACATTAAGTGATCAATTACTCTAAAGTTTTAAGATTTCAGATAAAGATTTCAACAAAATTTTACACTATCCAACAATATTATTAAAGATATTTATATTTATATATATAATTTAACTAAAGAACTTAACATGATATGACTTGGTATGACATGGTCGTCATGAATAGATTTGTCATTTCATAAATATTATTAGTCATTATTTTTTTAAATAATATTAAATAAAAATTTAAAAAGTATTAAATTATACTTCTTATTGCAAAAACTATGTGTAGAATTTGTAGATATTATCTTTCCCAAAAAAGTCAGAGATTAATTATATGTAATATAATAAAGTTACGGGGCAAATAAATGAGAAAATAAATTTAATAATTATAAAATTAGGAAAACACGAACTTTTAGGCAAAACAAACAATAATAACTAAAATAATAAAGATTAATGTTAGAAGTTTAAGTATCGTCAATTTAATAAATTTGCGATTCTTCCAAAATCAAAATTAAAATATAATTTAATATAACATAAAAAAATTAATAAATAATATTTATAAAAAATCCACAAATATAAAGCTTATAAATATCTTAAAGGACTCCCAAAATATTACGTACGTACTACTTTGAAGTTAGAATGAAGCATTAGATTATTTGACCGACCTGTGGGGGCAATGAAAGCAGCTGCTAACTTTGGCGGAAAACTGAAGAGTAAATTATAAGTTGCTGGTTCATTTTCCCTTGGAAAAGTCAAGATCTACATGAGCCATCTATTCTTATATTTGACTAAAAAAATGAACATCCTTACACGATAATTATACTAACTAACAAATTAATGATTAGATTCTTAAAGTCATCACTGATCACTAATTTAGGTAAACCATCAAACATATGAGACAAACCCCCCCGCTGGCTTTCCCCGGTGTTTTTAGACATCGTTCTGTGAATCCTTTTTTTATATTTACATTTTTATTTTTGTCTGTAATGTACTACAGTCTACCAACTAATTTTAATCACCAACAAATACGGCAGCCATAGGACAATTAATTACGACATAGAAAATACAAAATATATTAAATTTTAATATATTTGCTCTGTCTTATTTTTATTGTCAACTATTTCCATTATTCCCAATACCAAAAAAATTGTCCATATTTTATATTTATGTTAAATTGATAAGCTATATTTCTTTTATAACTGAAATTTTAAACTAATTAAGGATAGTTTGAAAAATTAAACAACACTTTAAAAAAGTATCAATCGATAATAGGTTGATTGAATAAAAGGTGGATTTAGATTGATGAACAAGAAAAATAGGAAGGAGGGAGTAATAAACTTAATAAATACATTTTAAAAATTCATTTGTTAGATATTTCCACTTGACTATTCATGGGTAGGTGGCCGATTTCTCGGGTTGTTTATTTCTTAAACAAAAACAATATATTATTCTATAAATTTTTTTAATATAAAACCATACTGTACCGGGGATATATATAACTAAATACTGTAGCTAGAATTGCTTTGAGACTGACCTCTCATTTAATCAACAGCATCGTAAACTGTTATATGTCTATTTTGTTTTCTTATTTTGACAAGACATATGTTTAAGAATTAATCAGTATACAAAAATGAGAAAAATGCCCCCTAAATACGTACTTAGGGAAGTTATATGAGTACATAGTGTATTTTAATGGTAAAGTTGTAAATATTTGATTAAGTTATGTAATTATAATGTAATTACAATAATACCCCGTGCATTTATATTAAAAATATCTTTGTACTCACATAAGTTAGGTGAGTACGTACTCAGGGAGCATTAAGCCCTACAAAAATTTATATAATTATTACACATTAATTCTATAAATCTAAGCTTATTTCTATAAGTACATTTCTTTTTTTTGAATTATTTCCATAAATATAGTTGATCTTTTTGAAAATCTAGCAATAAATATTTTCAATTTTCACGTATTTGGAAAGTTCGTGTTGATATTTAATGTTAATAGCTTAAGGACTGTGGTTAGCATTTTCCTTTAAATTATTTCATCTAACCAGTTACTACATTTAGAGATAACAAGAAAATTCTTATGTTCATTGCTACTCACCTGATTCTTTTGTTTTCGATCACAATATTTGAAAATGGGATGGTTGTATTACTTTTTTTAAAGAATATATATTCACTGTTTTTTTAAAAAGAAAGAATATATATTCACTTTTTTTAAATTGATATTTTTTAAGAAAAAGGAACTGTGTAGAGATAAACCAACTTTTTTCTTAATTGTTTTTGAATTTTTATGTTCAATTTACAGAGAAAAACAAATATTGAGCACCCATCAGTCAATCACAGTACAAGATACTCCTAGTAGTAGCAAAAGACACCGTAGTACTGCATGAAATAAAGGCCATGATCGGTGGGAAGTTGCATTCATGTCCTTCGTTTACAAAAGCTGCTGCAAATAATATATTTTTAATATCTAGACTCTATTGATCCATGGTTGTGGACTTGTGGTTGTATTAATGTGCTTTGCTTGGGTTGGCTTTTGCTGATGTTTCTTTGTTGGTTTTGTTTTTCACGCGGGATATTTACCTAGAAGTGTATTTTTAATTCTTTTTTTTTTTGTTATAAATTTAACCTTTAGCAAAAAAAAAAAAACACGGTATATATGAATACTAGCGTAACACGAGCCTCTATAGAAACGTCAATAATTTTTTTGCGAGAAGGTCGATTTATTAACGTGATGTTTGTGTAATCGTAAGTTTGATAGTGTAAGATGAAAAATGTGAGTTGTGCAGAGTAGTAAGAAATTTTGTTGGCGAATAATGTAACTACTTTGAATGACGAACGTACCCTTGTCAGGTTTTGAGACTTGTTCTTATATTAATTAAATAATTTCTCGCTGAATTTGTTCATGTATCGAAATAATTTTATAATTAAAAATACATTAGATGATAATATTTGCAATTTATCGTAAATTTGTAATATTGTGTAACGTTTTAATGAATCAAATACTTGTAAATTTGATTAGATTTCGTAATATTCAACTAATATCTATATGATAAAAGACACATGATTATTTTTATCGATGTAAGAATGATTAGACAACATTAATGACTTGTGTATATATATAATTTCCAAACAACTATTTTCTGGTTCCATCCTTTTTTCCCTTCATATAGAGTGTGTTCATATTATAATGACGTAAGTAAATGTTCCAACTCAATCATCATAAATAATTGAAATCCTAAATTTTAAAAATTCATATATAACTCAAATTTAATTATCTTATATATATTTCTCAAAATTCATGTATTTTGCTCAGTTATATAATTTTATAAATATATGGAACAAATTAATGAATTCTGAATCAACTATAATATATATTAAACTATAATAAACAAAATGAGGTATAATTTATCATCTGATTCACAACTCATATTGGTTATCATTTTCAATCACAATCGATACTGATAGGTCTTTGAAGTCAAATTGATTGAAACATCTAGATGTATTATTAAAAGTCATGCAACATAGAAGTTTAAGGTTCGAATTCCATCAACAACATATTAAAATAAACATTTATTACAAATATGTTAAAATTAACATTTACTCTGAGCGACTGATCCGGCAGAACAACTCAAAAATTAAAAACATAAATAAAGTTAAAATACGTGAACCACTCATTACTATATTTAATTTGATTATAATAATTTAAATAAAAAAGTAAAATAATACAAAAAATAACTCGTGCTTTGCACGTGTTATAAACAAATATATATACTGATAAATATATCATTTTAATACTAATTTTTTTTAAAAAAAATAATGTAAATGTGATAACTTTATAAATCTTCAAAGATTATTTATCTATTTAAAAGTGAAAAATGACCATGATTTTGACCTGGAGACTTATACAAGGTTATACTGTTTTTTCAATACAAATATTGAATGACATTTTTGTAATAATAAACTCACCATTTTCATATACAAAAAACAAACTTTACTTGTATTTTATTGTATCTTACCTTCAGTGTTGGTAATTCGACGATGTACTCAAAGCCCACAAACCATATTTAGAATTTCATTTATCAAAATGATTTTATGATACTACGCATCCATTTAATATATTATATAAAATTCTATTATTATTAAAGACTTATACTTTTTTTTAACATCATTCAATAATTTTTTACATACAATTTGAATTTTAATTGTTAAAATTTATAGTTTAATTGGTCGTCATTAATAGTTAGACAGTTTTATAATGCTTATGATCGAGAAAAATCATATCTTATTTTCATCTATTGCATATTAACCATGTTGATTTTTTATTTAAAACATAGATCCTGTTTTTGAGTTATCTACTTTTTGGAATCAATTCAATTGTATCATCTACATTTTCAAATATTTATCTTTTTTAGTCGAATTATACATTTAAACCCCTCAAAGTCTAAATGTTTGATCAATAAAACATTTCTAATTTAATTCAAATATTTGATATTTTATATACTTAAAAATTATGATATATAGTTCATATTTGATGTAGTTATATATTATGTTAGGATTTATGAGTGATAGCTTAGAAGACAACTTAATTTTTTATTTTGTATTACTTAATTTTATTAAGTAG
Source organism: Heracleum sosnowskyi (assembly GCA_030848705.1). Classification (NCBI taxonomy): domain Eukaryota; kingdom Viridiplantae; phylum Streptophyta; class Magnoliopsida; order Apiales; family Apiaceae; genus Heracleum; species Heracleum sosnowskyi. Next base: position 108,523,174 of record CM061239.1, read on the forward strand.
AACATATTGTCACAGCCAGAGTATGTTCTTGTAGCCATTTCCATTCATGTAATAAACTTGTTTATAAATCTTGAAAGAAGTTCATTAGTTTGTTCAAGCCTCAAGGAGTATATCAGAATGACATCAAAAATAAATGTTACTGTCATGGCATTGACAGTAAGGTTACAAGAGGACAACATGTTGCAAGTCAAGACAGTATATTCACTCTGACAGCAACATTGGCGGAAGCCTTGAGACAACAAGTTTGGAAATCCTGACAGCAAGTTTGGAACTTTTGACAACATCTACTGCGGGGATTTTTTACTGTCACCAAAAGCACATTCTTGTGACAACAAGATTGAAGATCAGGATACTGTCTCAGGGGGATAAACTTTGAATTATGGATCTACCCAGTCAAACATGTGACATTTTGGATGTTCAAGAAACAGGCGTGCTGCAGTATCCCAACACTGCATCAGGTCTGCAAGACTACGATAGAAGCTTGAGAGATCACATGACAAAGCTCACCAATTCAAGAGTATGACAAATCAACATCTACTGAATTGTGTTAGCTAAATATAGAATGTATCTAGATTGCTTTATCCAGTAACGATAAACTTGTTTGTATAGCAATTTAGGTAAGACACACTGGTAGACAAATTGTAAGAAGCTGCCACATGAAAATGGCAGCAGCTTCACAAACCCGTGATGATAGAGATAAGATTAGTTTACTAAGACTATCTCAATTCATTCTATGTATCTCTGGAGAAACCGAAGCTTGAGAAAAATACACATTTCTCTCAAGGTTGTAGCAACATTTTTGCAAGATAAATAAAATATTTATTTTGTGAGAAAACTACTTGTGATTGCATTTTTCTACTGATATGATTTAATCTTCATTTTAGTTGTTGAAACAAAGGTTGAATTTTATCAGAATTGCATTCAACCCCCCTTCTGCAATACTCAAGGACCAACAACTGGTATCAGAGCAACAGATTGATATACAAATCTGAGATCATGACGAGTATACAAAAGTCGAGTAGTATCAAGATCCCAGCTTTTGATAAAGAGAACTACAATGTTTGGAAAAGAAAAATCTCACTGTTTATCAAAGCTGCGAATCCACTGTATGTTGGAATCCTCGAGAATGGTCCCTTCATACCACAGAAGGAAATTGTAGCATCGACCGTTGATGGTGTTGTTATCCCAGCACACTGGGTTCCCAAGAAGCCATCCGAGTTCTTAGAGCCAGAAAAAGAAAAGATTGTTTTGGATGACTACTTGCAACTCATTCTGCTTGACTCTCTCACCTTGGATAAAGCCATGTGTGGGAATGTCATTGGATGCTCATCAACCAAGGAAATATGGAACAAAATCGAGCTGTTATGTGAAGGAAGTGAAGAGGTCAGGGAAAACCAAAGACAGATTCTTGTCTCCCAGTATGAAGCCTTCATGGCAAAGCCCAGTGAAGAACTTACTCAAATGTTTGAGAGATTTAGCAAACTTATCACAGAACTCCAGATTCATGGCAAGTTCTATGAGAAGAAGGAGCTCAACCTTAAGTTCTTACTCACACTTCCTGAGTATCTTGAGTACAAGGTCACTGCAATTAGAGAAGGAAGAGACTTGAGAAGTGTTTCTCTTGAAACATTGTATGGTGTACTCAAGTCATATGAGCTGAAACTCTTTCAAAAGAGAGCTATACAAAGTGGATCAAAAGGGAAGATGGCCAACATGTCTGGTGCTCTTGTGGCTCATGAGCCAAATATCACTATGCCTAATAAAGCAGTTCAAATCATTCATCCAACTCAAGTATCTTCCTTGAAGATTGAAGAAGTGGTGGATGATGAGGAGAAAGTGGTGCTGCAACTGGATGATGTTGAAGATGAGGAGTTCTATTCTATAGAAGAGATGGTTAAGATGGATAATCCAACCATGGCTTATATGGCAAAGAAGTTTAAAAACATAAGATTTAGGAGAAACAAGCCATACAAGCCTCATGGTCAAACATCAAGGTTCAGTAAAGGGAATTTCTCCAAGACTGTTGGCAATGCTACAAGAGGAGGATACAAAAATGGAATGGTGGATAGGTCAAAGTTCAGATGCTACAACTGCAATGAGCTTGGTCATTTTGCTACTGAATGCAGAAGACCAAAGCAGAATCAGAAAGTGGACAAAAGGTCTAGTGGACAGTATAAAAGAGGACAAGGAAGAGCCTATTTGGCTGAAGGTGGCTGTTGGGATGAGTCTGATGAAGAAGAGGAAGAAGAATATGAGAACTTAGCTCTCATGGCTAAATCTGAAGAAGAATCATCAAGCTCTACAACTCAGGTACCTTCACTTGTCCTGCTTGATATGTCTAACATTGAATATAATCAAACTCTTGAGGAACTAAGTGCTGAAATGTTCAATATCCATACTAGTTTAACTGTTGCTAATGAAGAGATAGCTAGGTTAACTAAGCTAAATAAATCACTTAGTTCTGAAAATGATTTGCTTTTACTTAAGACCAGTACATTGGACTCCTTAGTTCTGGAAAACACAAGACTGAAAAATGATCCAATATGTGCTAAGGAAGTAGAAGAGTTCTTGAGAAAGGAAATAACTGAAAATGAATTTAAGCTCAAGGCATACAAAAACTCTTCTAGGTTGCTTCAGGATCTTAATGAAAAGAACACCGAGAATCAGAAAGTAGGGGTAGGTTTTGAGTATGGTAAAAGACCAGGAAAGGAATCTGTAAATCCTGATTGTACAATTGTTGCTGCTGTCAAACCCCAAATCCTCAAAAAGGTTCATGCACCTGAATTCAAGATTTCTGAATTTGATTTTGATGAAGAAGCAATGTTCATCAAACAACAAATCCTTGATGAGGATGAAGGTGTTGACAGCACAACTGTTGAAGGAAAAGATACTGTCACCATTCCCAAGACAGTAACTTTGCCTAGCAATCTGACAGATTGTTCTGAAGATGCTGTCAACAATGACAAGGCATAATCTTCTAAAGATGTTGTCAAGAGAGTATCTAAGACAGTAACCTTGAAACCTATTGTCAAGATCAAGACAGTGGATGTAAAAGGTACTGTCATGAAAGACTCGACAGTAACTTCAGGACATGCTGTCAACACAGATACTTTCAGGTCTAAGAACAGGAATGGAAAAGTAGGAATCAACAAGGGTAATGGCTATGCTTATGTCAAGAATGCACCTAGGAAACTATGCAATAACTGTGGCTCTTCACATCATTTAACAAATGTTTGTAAGAAACCAACTGAGACTAAAGTCAATGTGACTGAGGTAAATGGTAACTTACATAGAACCCCCATTATGCATAGATCCATGAATGTCTGTAATAACACTGATTGCATGCCATGTAAAATTACTTCTATGAGTACCTGCTTCAATCTGCCTATACTGTCAACTGAAAAATGCTCTTACTTAAACTCTGGTGAGACATCTGAGCCTACTGTTAGGGCTGTCAAAAAAATTCGAAAAATTCGATATCCGTCCGAAATATCTGTATTCGTATCCGGAATAAAACGAATTTTATCCATATCCGAAATAAAGTGGATATTATCCGTATTCGAATTCGGTAGTTGCGGATACAAATATGGATATTGGCACATCCGTGTCCGGTAATATCCGAATCCAAAATTAAATAAATATGATAAATAAATAATATATATTTATTATATATATAGAGAGTTACATATTATTTAGAAATTATTTTTTAAGTTTATAGTATATATATATATATATATATATAATTTAATCATTAAACAATATATTTATATAAGTTGTAGATAATTGTAAACATATATATATATATATATATATATATACACACTAAAAAGTAAATTTTTGAAAAAAATAAAATAGACTTTAATAAATTTAAGTTTTAGTTTAGTTTAATTTTTTAAAAAATATTAAAATTTAATTATTTTTTTCAATTTTATTAAATTAAAATTTAATATAAAAAATAAAAAAATTCTTACTGAAATTCGGATTCGGATATTATCCGTATCCGGCGGATTCAGATTCAGATTTTTTTATTTAAATATTTTCGGATTCGGATACGTACCCGGATACGAATTCAGATTTTCGGATTCAGATTCAGATACATGCATATCTGTATCCGAATTATCCGTTTGACAGCCCTACCTACTGTTAACAGTAAAAAGGCAACCCCCACTAGGAAGAAGACTAGGTCTTATTCTAAACCAAAGTGGGTGGCAAGAGAAGTCGAATAGAAGTTTTCTGATTGTCATATTGATGTTGAAAATGATGTAAACTCAGGTGATGCTAAGTCTGCAGGACCCAACAAAGATTGGGTACCATATGCAACCTAAAACAATTTGTTTTGCAGGGCAAGAAAAAGAAGCAGGTTGTGTGGATCATTGACAGTGGTTGCTCAAGACACACGACTGGTGATAAAACCCTGCTATCACATTTTGTGGAGAAAGCTAGCCCAATCATAACCTTTGGAGACAACAACAAAGGTTACACAGTGGGATATGGCTGTTTGGAATCTGGGAATGTTGTCATTAATGATATTGCTCTTGTGGATGGATTGAAGCACAACCTACTCAGTGTCAGCCAATTCAGTGATAGAGGATTCAAGGTTGATTTTGATACAATGGTGTGTAACATCTATCACAAGAAGGATGGAAGCCTTTCACTGAAGGGAGTTAGAAAAGGAAGCCTGTTTGTTGCAGACCTAAGCGTAACAAAGAAGGATAAAGTTTACTATTTTTACAGTAAAGCTACTGTTGGTGACAACATGCTTTGGCACAGGAAGCTCTCCCATCTCAACTTCAAGACAATGAATATGCTGATGAAGAAGGAACTGGTGAGAGGACTACCTCAACAGGAATTTTGCTAAGAAGGACTGTGTGAGGATTGCCAAATGGGAAAACTCAGAAGATCTGTGCACAAGTCAAAGCAAGTCAACACCAACACTGAACCACTTAATCTAATACATATGGATCTCTTTGGCCCAGTAAATGTTTCATCTTTGGCCATGAAAAGATATGCTTTAGTTATGGTGGATGACTACTCTAGATACACTTGGGTAAAGTTTCTAGAGTCCAAAGATGAAGCTGCTCAGTTAATCATTGATCACTTAAGGGTTCTTGACAGAACTCCAAATGCCAAAGTTCAAATACTAAGGAGTGATAATGGTACTGAATTCAGAAATGCCTTACTTGGGAACTTTTGCAAGGATGAAGGCATTGTTCAACAATTTTCTGCTGCAAGGACACCTCAGCAGAATGGTGTTGTAGAAAGGAAGAACATAACTTTGATTGAAGCTGCTAGGACTGTAACACCCCCAGATCCGGGGTCAGGAATCTGGGTTGTCACGCTCCATCAATGATACAATACCTGCATTATTTACAACATTCTCATAATACAACTCTAAAGACCCCAATCACTTACGCACACACACACAAGTTATAGCCTTGGAAATGAACAACAATTATCAACATTTGTTATTACAACCCAAATGTACTATCAGGATCTCATCTATTATTTACAACCTCTACCTGAAGTTACAATAATAGACCTCACAATTCTATACAAGGTTTAGTAATACAAACCCACTCAAAATAATTCTCACTAATTCAAGTTGCAACTATTCTGCTCACACCGACAGTATCCATCCTGCATCAACTAACTCCAGGGTGGTTTCTCCATTCCCTTGCTCTCGTAACACGAGGTGGATTCGGCAATGTTTTCCTCATGCTGAAAGATTTAATAAAGCAAGAATGAGCTAATAATGCTCAGCAAGAAATCTATCCCAGTTTAAATCTTTAAACCTTTTAGGGAGATAATCCATATGGGATCAAAGCTTTTATCACTACTAGGGTCTAACCCCAAAATAGTATACCGTTTAAAATACCGTATGACTTATAATCATACTCATATACTCTTCGTAAATCTTTTAGGAAATCCTTGGTATCAGTATGGTAAACCAAGACTCAAGACATATCTTTTTTTTTAAATAGAGGTTAACATTAGAATCAAGGCTTAAAGCCTATTTATTGATTCAAAATACCATACCGTTCAATATCTTTATAACCACATGCTACGCATTAAACGGGTAAAATACTAGCATAATATAAAAGATGAAGTTACGAGGAAATTTAATATAATGATTCCGTAACCCAAAATCCACTTATGCATATATAATCTGAGTAAGGTTTCATCAGAGTCATAACTCATAAAATAAAAGATGAAGTTACAAGGATTTATTGCAACTTCATTTTCTTTGAACACTTTTCGACCCCCTGTCAACATGATCGGTTCTTCTCCCCATTACATGTTGCAGGAATATCCAAAATTGGATGATGAACTAATACCGGAGTTACTACCGCGCCCGTTGTCCCAACCTTACTATGATCAGTAGCAGGCCGTACAACAAAAATATGTTTTCTACATGTAGATGGAAGAATCACGACAGCCTGACATTGTCTACCGCCTTCCCGGATCTCCCGGCCCATTTGGGGCAATAAAATGGATGGGTCGGCGCAACTGGACCTCTTACACCACTCCTAGTTCGGATAAAATCCATGACTCTGAAACGTAAAGATCGTCCTCCTTTCCCCAAGTGTAATACTTGTTGATACGACTCCACTAAGTAGTTATATCTAGGTTGGAAAGGAAGATTCTCCAATATTTTCCAAGCTATTGCTTGTTAATGGATATCGACTTGTTCCATCAATTTACTCCTCGATCGTTGAGGTAGTAACACAATATTTGAATTGCAGCAATTAAATTGCTCCGAGAAAATATCTGTCCCCTGACAGTTTTGAGTTGAGAGTTTAAAATGAGTAGCAGTCACTTAAATCAGGTTTCTCATATTTTTGGTAGTTGAGCGAGTATTTAAATCCTCTCAAAAGATAGATTTAAATGGAAAAACAGTGTTTGGGAACCTCCCCTTGATTTAAAATAATTAATAATACAGCTTAGAATATCCTTCATGGTTATTGAAGGTCGAGGATAAACTTTAAATAATACAACTCATTTTAAAACGTGTTAAAAGTATTTAATAAATAATCAAATAATATTTATTAAATAAATAAACTTTAAACGAATATTCAAGAATAATATTCATTATATAAATAATGATTGAATGAATATTCAAAATAATATTCATTAAATAAATAAGGATTAAATGAATATTCAAAATAATATTCATTAAATAAATAAACCTTTAATGAATATTCAAAAATAATATTCCTTAAATAAATAATGATTAAGTGAATATTCAATAATATTCATTAAATAAATAAAACTTAAATGAATATTCAAAAACAATATTCATTTAATAAATAACAATTGAATAACATCTATTCAATACCTTCATCAGAAAATAATATTCACGACGTACAGAAATATCTCAACTCCCGGTCTATAATGAAGAATAAGAATCTTACGCCCAATACTAAGGGCATTTGCAAAAAACCCGGCTTATAACGGATATCCCATATCTAGCTTATAAGCCAATTACCAAATCATTTCCAAGTAATAAATACTTTTCGGAACATAAATAATGTTTATTAATAATATTCCTCAAGATGAACAGTACTCTGCCGCTGGAATCCCTCCGGGTTTCCACGACTATCTATATAACAAAAAAATATCGACTCCCAGTCTAGAGTCGAAACAATAAACATGCTCTTATCTATAGAGCTACAAGGTATACCGGTTCATAAGTACATTATCTCAAAGCTCGTATAATATCCAAAAGTCAAATTCTATTTAACACGATATAATCATTTATCTCAAAACCATACAACACTATACATGACAAAAACAGTATTATATAGTCAATACTTCAAAGCATAGATTTAGAAACTTGCACGATACTTGGAACAAAGAGTACACATAAATATTTGAATAACCAAGTATTATACATTTGAAAATATACCTACTTTGAACAATAGAGTAAGGTTTTAGTAAACTTGCCTGGAAATCCCGAAGTAGCAATGAGTCTCAGGTTGGTCCAGTAATCTAGAATCAACACAAAGTTCAAGATTAATAACTTAAACGCTTTCACCATACTAAGTATATACTATCTCAAGTACAAAGTCCATTTTCAAGTTAATTCCTTAAGAACTTCTATTCGAGCATCCTCGCTCACGCATTTTTATAAAATTGAGATTTAATCCTTTTTGCACGAAATCTTTTCGAGGGTCTTCCTAAACATACCTAGCATGTTATCACAAAGTTTCACAGTTTATTATGACCTATAAGTGGTTCGATCATAGCCTCAAAGTTGACTAAGTGACACGGTTTGGTTTCTCGAAACATCCTTTATTAAAACACTTGTTTCTCCTAAAACGTAAATCGGATTCACATGATCTTCGCACCAAAACGAACCTTGAAATAAGGGCTACACAAACATGGGAAGTGGTGATCTTGGGTAGAAGTTACTACGTTCGAATATCACAAGCAAAAGAAGGTTAAGGAAAATCGGGCATTACGACGGCTATGTTTTAGTGATTCCAAAGTTTAAATCCTCATCTTTACATAATCAACCAACCAATCATCAAACTCATTTCTTCAACATCATGACTAATCCATAAACATCATCAACCATAGTCAAAACCAACATCTACTTATTCACCATCAAAACAACACCATACTTTCATCAAAATCAACCATTCATCCTTATAATCAAACTAACTAAACTATACTTAAAACTAACCATATAAATCAATTTATAACTAAGGGTTTCAAGAGTTTATACCTTCCTTTATGCTTCATATACACTAACAATAGTTTATAATCCTTCCTTGAGCTTTCACTACTAGAAAAACTGTAATAGACATCGGTTTCTGGCCGATGTCTACGTATTTTTTGACCAATGTCTTTGTCGGTGATGTTAAAAGTCACCCTCATAGACATCGGTTTTTCACCGATGTCTAAATAACATTTTTACATCGATTTTTTTCTAAATATTCGTTGTCTGAACCTACATTAGACATCGGTATGTTGTAAATGACCGTTGTCTAAACCAACATTAGACATCAATTTGTTTTGACAAACTGGTGTAATTCTTGTTTTTCTACATCACTTTTCTTTCAATTAATCGTTGTCTTTAATGGTGACAAACATCTTTTTTCTTTCATTAAACTGTTGTTCACTTACATGCACATCAATATCGTGCTACAAGTTTTATACACTAGAATATTTTTTTATTTATGCACAAAAGTAAACAACAGATTTATCATTAACAAAAACTCGAGCATTTACAGCATTCTTACATCAATGAGCAAAGAAAAAGTGACTACATTAATCGAGTCTATACCAAACAAAGCTCGACAGTTTACTATGTACATTAAGCAATCCTGAACATATAGCTATATTAATCAAATATAAATCATCATGCCCAAACAAAAACCAGCAACACTCTATTTCACAATGTACCAAAACATAGCCAACCCCTTGCATCAAAAAAGCAAAAGAAGCTCGTACACTTGATAGCAAAACAATAAAGCCAAAGGGCATGATATTTTTTTCAAAATGACTTCATCTGCAAGGTGAAACAAAGAAAGAAAAGATTGTTAAAAGGCTCACTCCAAACACCGTCATTATGCCCTTCCATGTCAGCAAGTTTGTCTACATAATTTGCAAGTGTGCATATATGCAATATTCTATGTATTCCATCGTATATTTTTATTTCCTAAATGTATATTTTATTTTTGTTATATATATGAACTCCATTAATATTACAAAATGCCACATCCAAATTGTTAGTAAGTACTTCACAAAACATATATGCTAGCCCCTAGACACTCCGACTTGAGGTACACTAGAGGTGTCCCTGAAAAACATACTACTTAGCCGCACAATGTACTTACCATAGCTGCTCCTCGGAAAGTCTGCACACAATTAAACCCCCAACATTTTGTGATATAGTACAAAAATAATAACATGACAAGCATCGTGTAAGTGTCTATGTGTGTTTTGATGGTTAATGACCATGCTATGAGTAGAGTGACCCGTGAGCCTGCTCATAAATTATTCAGGTGGAAGCAGCATTTAGAAAGACCAAATTTATGAAGTGATTTTATAGCTTGCAGTTATAAGACCAATATTTAACTTAAAGCCTATAGATTCGAAGTCAAATTAGGAAGCCTATAGATTCGAAGTCAAATTAGGATGGAAATGATCTTTACTTTTCATAAATGATTGAAAAACATCTAGAGAGTGCTACTACACGAGAACAAATATGTATTCATAATAAAATACAATCGTTTTAACAAGAAACAAAGGACACGATACAATGAATATAAGAATTACAGAATGTGGTCCCTAGAACTGATTACCTTCAAAGAGGTGTCATGAAGAACCTAATGGAACTAAAGTTGTTGGTATCTCTCACCACCATAGCCTCTTCTTTAAGAAGCCTTTTAATTCTATTTAGCTTTTAAAAGTAAGCCAAACAGATTGAACTACAAAAATAATGTAAGGAGACACACATGAGCATCCCAAACATATAAAATTAAATATGAATTCGAACTAACCTTCAATTAGTCTATATGTTTGCGCATATTACAATTTTGAGAATTAGTTAGTTGTACAAAATGTCATCACATACTCTTTTTTCCTCTATGCTAGTAATAAGTTATAAGTTAACTACTAATCAAGATGGAACGTTTTAGTACACGGGAGAAACTAACAAACATCAATAACACAGAAAACATGAATAATAGCATCCTCAAGATATGTTAACCCAAAACACCAGATATGGAGCTACAAATTCCATGTTTGGAGCCTGCAAAAAGATGTTAGTGTTTTTTTATACACAACAAAATAATGAACTTTATATCAACAAATTTAAAAAGGGTTTCCACTTTGCACTATTCAATTCCAAGTCTTTTGCTGATGAACATGACACCCCTCAATACACATACCAATTTTTATATAAGCAAATTCTGAAATTTAAATAAAAGAATACATCGATTTAATATAAAAAAATATTAGTAATGCACAAATAAAGTTCAATTTGATGATAATAAATATTCAATGAAATACTCACCGTAGCTGCGGAAAATATCTTGCCCTGTATCTCAAAAAAGCACTATCTAAAGAAATCTTTCTCATGTATAGAAATAATAAACAATTAAAAAGTTAGTAACTAATAATAAATAACTGAATACTCTTTACTGATTCTTACCCTGACAAATTATCCTTGTAACAATTGCTCCTGTATTACAAATAAGAAAAACGAATTAAAATTGTAGGGTTTCAAGTTAAAAAAACCCCAATTTAAAATTATAACGAACGAATTATTTCGATCTTACATACAATTGCAAGCCTACCCACTTACCATTTCGAGCTTTGAACAGATCGATTTGAGCCGGTAATTGAACAGATCGATTTGGTTTCAAACAAATTGACTAGTGAAATTTTGAGCTTTGAGACTTGTGTATTATGAAGGATGCGATTTGTGAGTTCCAATCTATGATATGGCGTTTAATCTGTGAGATTTTAGTTATATTATGAGATCTCGATTTTAATTAGGGTTCTTGATGGTGAATGTGTGTGTGTGTGTGTGTGTGAGAGAGAGAGAGAGAGAGCGTGTGTGTGTTATGTTTTTCTTTTAATTTGTTTTGTTTTTGTCTAAAAGACGTATAGATGAAAGAAATGGGGGGGGGGGGGGGGCGAAGCAAAAATAGCTAAGGGGGAAAATAAATTGGTACAAAGGCGGAAAACTAATTGGGGTCGTGCCTCTTTTTTTTTAAGAGTGACTAACACATCGGTTGTGATAGCTAGTGATGTCTGAACAACACAAAGACATCAGTTTTAAAAAGATCGATGTTATTAAATTTTTTGACATCGGCGACATCAACGACCGATGTTAAATCACTGATGTCTATTACAGTTTTTCTTGTAGTGTTTGAACAAACCTTAACAAGCTTAATCCTTAAGAAACAAAATCAAGAATCATGAAAAGTTACTATTCATCCTCATCTTGTAAAATCCATAACAAATCGAAAAATAAGAGTTTGGTGCTAAATTTTTACCAGACCTTGTTCTCTTCATGAGATTTCTTTTGAGTTATAGATCATCAAATTTGAAGCTTCCTAGCTAGGGTTTTGAGCCCCATCTTTCCGCTGGACAGAAACTGGACAGATTGGGTTCTCCAACTTGGGGAAGAGATTTGTCTAGGCTACACTCCTTTGTTGACCATGAAATTTTGAATGAATGTTACCCATGGAGTGGAGAAGCTATGGTTAAAATTTGGTGATTTAAGGATGAGTAGAACTCAAGTTATGAATTTGTTTCTCCTCCCTTGGTCATGCTGGGCAGATTGTTGAAGAAATGGGGTGGGGAGAGTTTTCCTTGCTTTTTGCCTTGGTTGATTTTGATAATTGTGATATTTTGTAGTCAAATGGTGAGTCATAGCTGGTTTGCCTCATCATCAGGACACATGTCAAGCAATGGGATGTCTGGGTGGCAAAGCAGCTTTACTAGTTCGTTTCCTTTCACATGATGATACAATTGTTGCATTCCTTGGATTAATCTTGTTACATGTTACTTCCATGGCTATATTTAATCCTGTAAGTGTCGCGTTGTTCCGTCACCGCTTAACCTCGTAGAATGTTCGCAGGGTTTCTTAAGTGTTCTATCGAAGTAGTTTACCGTAAACGTTCTTGACATCACTAATTCTTTTAATAAATCCATATCCATGGAATTGATAATATAAAATCCTCCAATATATTTAAATAATGATTAATCCATCAGTAATAGGTGAAATTTCGGAGAAAACAGAAAATGCTCTTTTTCTGATTCTGACAGCTTTTGCATTCCTTCATTTTCATAGTAGATCACTAATACGGCTTCGAAAGTTCATTATCCCGACTAGTACATAGGGTGGTCTGAAAATCTTTCTCGGTTCAGAAATTTACTATTCATCAGGATTTTACTATTCATCAAATAATTTTTTTTTTAACTAAGTCCAAAATTTGGGGTTATTACAAGGACTATGTTGCATGATGCTAAATTACCAACATACTTCCGGGCAGAAACAATCAACACAGCTTGCTATACACATAACAAAACCATAATCAACAAGACTCATGGAAGCACACCTTACCATCTCTTGATTGAGAAGAAACCTACTGTCAAATATTTTCATGTATTTGGAAGTAAGTGTTTCATGAGGAAAGACAACCATGAAAAGAAGGGAAAATTTGATACCAAGTCTCTTGAAGGCATTTTCATGGGATATGGCTTGGAAAGAACTGCTTACATAGTCTATGTCATAGAACACAGGACAATTGAAGAAAGTGTGGATGTCACATTTGATGAAACCAAGTTTCCAGGGATGCATGAAGATGGACAAATTCAGATCCTCAGATTTGAAAATCAGGGGTACCTGGAAGAAGAAGAAATTGTTGATGAAGAACCTAGCTTTACTCAAACTGTTGATGTTGAGAAAGATGCTGTCAATGTTGATCAAACTCCAGCTCAGTCACAGACCATTTCAACCAATCTTCAAAATGATGGTGACTCTGGAGTTAATGAAGAGCATGGTGAAGACAATTGCACTGGTGAAGACTCACTCCATCATAGTGAAGTCAATCTACCAGTTCAACAAAGAAGCTTGACCAGATCAACAAGATGGAATAAGGATCACACTAATGATATAATTATTGGTGATCCTTCCTCTGGGGTGAGAACTAGGAACAATGTCTCTACTGACAGCATGTTCTCTTGTTTCCTGTCTCAAATGGAACCAAAGACAATTGATGAATTGTTGGATTCTGACTGGGTGATTGCTATGCAAGAAGAACTTAACTAGTTTGAAAGAAACAATGTATGGAAGTTGGTTCCAAGACCAAAAGGAAAATCAGTCATTGAGACAAAGTGGGTCTTCAGGAACAAGTTGAATGAGAATGGAATAGTGACTAGAAACAAAGCAAGGCTAGTGGCAAAAGGATACTGTCAACATGAAGGAATAGATTATGATGAAACATTTGCACCTGTTGCCAGACTTGAAGCCATAAGGATCTCTCTAGCCTTTGCTGCACACTGTAACTTCAAGGTGTTCCAAATGGATGTCAAGAGTGCTTTTCTAAATGAAGAGTTGGAAGAAGAAGTGTATGTTGAACAACCACCTGGCTTTGAAGATGCTGAAATGTATAATTTTGTCTACAAATTGTTCAAAGCACTGTATGGATTGAAGCAAGCTCCCAGAGCTTGGTATGATACACTTTCCACCTTTCTGTTGGAAAACCAGTTTACAAGAGGTGTGATAGATAAGACTCTGTTCTACAAATATCATGGCAAGGACATCATTCTGGTACAGATCTATGTGGATGACATTATCTTTGGTTCTACAAATGAGAAGCTGTGTGAAAAGTTTTCATCTCTAATAAGAAACAAATATGAGATGAGCATGATGGGAGAACTGCCATTCTTCCTTGGTCTACAAGTTCTTCAAAAGGATGATGAAATCTTCATTTGTCAAGCCAAATATGTCAAGGAACTTCTCAAAAAGTTCAATTTAAAAGATTCATCACCTGCCAAGACTCCTATTTCCACATCAACAAATCTGGATCTTGACCCCAAGGGAAAAAGAGTGGACTCTAGTGCTTACAGAGGCATGGTGGGATCACTTCTCTATTTAACTGCTAGCAGACCAGACATTATGTTTGCTACATGTCTCTGTGCAAGGTTTCAAGCTGATCCAAAGGAGTCACACTTAGTTGCTATCAAGAGGATTTTTAGATATCTAAAGGGCACTCCTAATCTAGGCCTTTGGTATCCTAAAAATACTGGATTTGAACTCATTGGGTACTCTGACTCAGATTATGCTGAATGTAGAATTGACAGAAAGAGCACAACAGGTAGCTGTCAATTTCTTGGTGGAAGATTGGTGTCTTGGTTTAGCAAGAAGCAACATTCAGTTTCTACATCTACTGCAAAAGATGAATATATTGCAGCTGGAAGTTGCTGTGCACAAATTTTGTGGATGAAGAATCAACTGTTGGACTATGGATTAGTGTTGAGCAACATTCCTATCTACTGTGATAACACTAGTGCCATAGCTATCTCAGACAATCCTGTTCAACACTCTAGGACAAAGCACATTGATATCAGACATCACTTCATTAGAGAACATGTTGAAAGATGAACTGTGAAATTGATCTATGTCCCAACAGAAAAGCAACTTGCAGACATCTTCACTAAACCATTAGATGAATCCACCTTTAACAGGTTGGTAAGTGAATTGGGAATGCTTAATCTGGTATGTTAACTTACTAGTTTTTACATTTTCATTTCTGCATGCAGCTTGTGACAGTAACCTCCAAGTTACTGTCATGAGAAGTTACTGTCACATAAGTTTTTATTCTCTTTGACAGCATGTTTGCTATGACTTTGCTAAATTGATTTATGTGCTAGTTATACTGTCAGTAATAAAACTTTGTGTCATTAACTTGGATAACATCAAAGTCTGAGATCTTTGGTCAAAGTCTTTGCATTGATTGGCTGTTGTGTGTTAATTATTGGATTAGTGGAGGACATGAATCTTAATTGCTATATGTGGTAGTTGTATGGGTATTCCAAACTGTTGACTGTTTACCTTAACATTCCCCTAATATGCCTATAAAATGAACACAAGGTCATATTAGTTGTTACTATCAGAAAAAAGTTAAAATGGAAAACAAAGTAGGAATCGAATACATGCCTAAGATTCAAGGTGGTTCTCCACATAAGAAAGAGGTTGAGAAACTGTTTGATGAATTGGAAGACATGCAAGATGAGGACGAGAAGCAAGAGGCTAATGCCAGGGCCATTGAAGAGGCTAAATGGAAGGAGCAAGAAGTTGAATTTCAGAAGCTCCTCAAGGAGGAAGGGAAGCACTGAAGAAGGAACCTGTTTAGAAGTTTTAGGAATAGTTAATAAAATAGTAAAATCATAATTTGTAATTCCCTGTTTTAAACTATGATTTTATGAATGAAACCTGTTCCAGTTATTTCATTGGTTCTTTCTTTATGTGAATTTGTCCCTGTGTTGATTATCTGATTAATTTATTGTGCTTGATACCTAGCTCTCAATTGAATATGTGTGAATGGTGTTTATTGAGTTAAGTACATTAATGACAACATCCATTAAAATTCATGACAGTTACTGTTTTCCTCAAATGTTATTGTCGTCAAGAAAAGAACTGTCACGGAATCTCATGACAGTTAGTTTCTTGACAACAGTGAATAACATACTGTCAAGAGTTTTAAAAGATATTGTCATTGAAGTACTTAACGATGACAGTAAGTTTTTCGCGACAATGTTACTGTCAAGACAAACCTACTATCATCACCCCAATGTCACTGACAGCTTGTTTCAGCGCACAGGTTACTGTCAATACAAGTGGGCCGTTAAAATTGCTAATTCAACCTCCACGTTCATAGAAATTAAAGGGATTAACCCACGTGGTGGTGTTACTAGGCAAAAAGCACGATTCCAAATAACCCCTTTTTCAGCATAACGCTTGAACTACCCTTTTATACATCAGTTAATCAGACAATATCAAACCTGACACAGAACAACCAAAAGCAAAACAACTTTCAACTCTATTTCTCTATCTACTTTTTCAACTCATTCACTTTGTCTCTCATACCAACAATGGCACCCAAACAATCAATTTCTCAGACTAACTTTGCTGGCATCTATTCTCCAAATGATGCTGGTGAGGAATTCCAAGGGCTTATCTCTTTCCTGAATAAGTCCTATCTCGGGTATGCTATCACCTCAACTCCTGTTCTTAACCTAGACAGGATTGAGAACTTCTGGGAGTCTGCTGTTGCTCAAGGAGATTGAGACCATACCACCATCAAGTTCAAAATCAAAGAGCACATCTACACTCTCACTATTCAAGGCATCAATGCAGCTCTAGGAATTGTGCTTGAACAAGGAAAGACCTACACAGAGCTAGCCAGTGATGAGACCTTGAAGAAGCTTTTCTTGAAAATTGGGTATTCAGGACCCATTCTTGAAGAGGGAACAACTAAGTGGTACCCCTCTGGTGAAATGGACAGAAGTATTTGAGAATAGAATGGAGCATGATTCTTGATGTCATGGTAAAGGTGTTTTCCACAAAGACAACTGGTTGGAATGGAATTCCCACTTACATCAAGAAGCTCACTCACTCTCTTGTTCATGGGTACAAGGTGGATTTTGGAAAGCTACTCATGGCACACCTCAAGGCTGCCATAGGTAAGAAGCTATCTCTCTACCCTCGCTTTTTAATGATGTGTATTAATTCTCTCTGTGATTTTGATGAAGATGCCCCTCGATCAGAGGTGTGCAGTGTTTTGAAAAGGAATACACACACAACTCTCACTTCACAGAATTTAATTGAACATATTCCACTCTGCTTCACCAAACACATGGTTGATCAAGTGCCTAACCTTGATTTTCCATTGCCCTTTGGGTATGTAACCTTCACTCTTGAGGATGAAGCTGGATTAGACCCAAATTTAGCTAACCCCCATTCTACACCATACACTCAGCCTAGGTTCTCTAGACTTCCCAAAGTACAAAGACAAGCCTCGCAAGAATCCAGAAAAAGAAGCCTAGAAACTGATGTTGGTGGTAGTGCTGAGAGTCAAGAGGGAGTTCATGCACCTAGTGCAACAAATAAAGAGGTTAGTCAAACAGAACCCACAGTGGTTTCTCTTGAGCCTAAGAAGAAGAGAGCTAAGAGGGCCAAAACCACTATCATCCACTCCGCAGTCTCCCAAAAGACTGTAGAGGAAAATATGGCACTAAACACCTCCCTAGATGTTCCTTCTCAACAAGGGACATCTATTGAAATTAGCATGTCTTCCAAGGCACCATGTACAGAGTCTGCACAACCTCATGTTTCAACTCATGAGGAGCCTCCACTTGCAGAAACACACACGGAGTCAGGACACAGTGAGGATTTCACCTCCCAAGTTGATGCTTCACAAGTTCCATCTGTGGAGCAGCCACTATTCTCTTCTCCAGCTTCACCTTCTTACTTCCCTACTCATTCATTTATTTCTTCTCCACAACCTAGAGAGAGGGACAGTCCCAACCCTTCAGGTTTTGATCATCCATCTCCAATCATGGATGAGCCCCCATCTAGTGGTCCAAAAGAACCCATTTCTCAAAGTGAGATGGAAACCACTCCTTCAAACACTGAGAAAGAACAAGGTGCAACTCTGTCAGAAAGTGAAACAACCAGTGCCTTGTTTAATCTCCAAGGAGCATCTTACCTTAGGGAAGATGCTGTCACAACCTCAGATGCTGACAAGGACTTTGGAAATGTTGCTGTCACAGGTAACCCTGCTGTCAAGGACTCAATCAAAGTTGTTGTCACAACCAATCCTGCTGTCCAAACTGCAAAGGAACCTACTGTCAATCTTTCAGCTGACAGTAACATTTCTGGCAAAGCTACTGTCTCCTCTGCACAGACCAATTATGATGAAGTTCTCATTGAGGATGTCTCTGATGATGATGTGCCCATTTCTCAGTTCTTAAAGGTACATTCTAAACCATCTATTTCATTGCATGTCAGTACTGCTTATACCCATGCATCTAGGTTGAGTGAGGGTGTGCAAAAGAAAAGAGAGATAAAAGAAAAGAGAGGTGAACATAAAAATGCGAGGCAACCAAATGAGCTGGCAAAAGGAGAGGGACTTGAGCATATCCAGAGTGAATTTGAGGGAGCTCACAATGTTCAGGCACTAGGCCTTGAGATTTCTTCTGTGAGGAGTGATGAGATCACTCAGAAAAACACTGAGAGTGTGAGAACCCCAACAACCTCCATGCCCCATTCTTTCCCTTCCCCTCCAAGAAGGTTGAGAACTGGTGGCCGCTCTACTGCTCTCAAATTGGAAGCCCTAGAGCACAAATGTCTATCCATGGAAACTAAGCTTGACAGCCTGTCTGCCGTGGTCTCTGGTTTCTTTAGCATTAAGGAAGCTATTCAGGTTTTAACTGTCAGTCTTGATGCTGCCAACTTACCTAAGGGGGAGAAAAGTGTAATATCAGAATCTGTCCCAGAACAAGGTGTTGAAGCACAAGAAGTACCTGTTACTGCAACTCAGGGGGGGCCTGCAGCTAAGGGGGAGTCAGTACCTGTAAAGAAGAAAGGGGGAGCAAAAGGGGAATCAAAGAGTAAGGGGGAACAAGAAGTTGGAACTCTGTTTGAGTATGAGATGTTCTGTCGACAGTATAAATGCTGAAAAAGATACTGTCACCAAAGAAGCTGTCATGGAAGACACTGTCCTGAAAGAAGTTGTCAAAGAAGACACTGTCATGGAAGATACTGTCATGAAGGACACTGTCAAAGAAGATGCTGTCAAGGATGAAATCAAGCCAACTGTCAAACCTAAGAGGACAAAATCCTTAGTCAGAGCTTGATTTTCTAGACAGGAACCTGAACCTGAGGGGACTACTAAAGCAAAGAAAGGAAAGACAAAGTACTCAGGAAAGGAAAAAGGACACTGGACTTGGCAGAAATTTGAGGAAACCAATTCAAATCAAACACCAAAACTCTCTTGAACTACTACATGCCAAATCTAAAGAAATCAGGAATGTTGAAGTGGAGTTAGATGCCATTAAGGAGGCAAGCATGTACACTATCTAGTGGGATTCATCCAGGTCAATGAAGGTTGATAAGGACTTCATAATGGAAGTTGAGTCACTCTCTGTGAATGAAATTCCCACTCTTGTAAGCATGGTTGTCATGTCACTCGACTAGTCACGACTAGTCGACGACTAGTCGATTAAGCGATGAAGGGACTTCGACACAATATTTCGACTAGCTGTTTGTTAATATTTTGGGCGCCTAGTCGACTAGGCGGTCGACGGGTCGACTAGTCGAACCGCTTAGTCTGTTCGGGTCACCGACTACTTTATAACCCGGTCAAAACCTGGTCAATGGTGAATAAAAAAAGAGAAAATCCTAAATAAAATCCTAAATAAAACCCTAAAGTCCTAAAGACAGCAGCCTATAACTTCAATAACAGCAAAGACTTCGACGACTTCGCGACTTCTCAGGTAAAGATCTCTTCTTTTTCTTATTTTCTTCTTCTCTTCTTCTCTATCTAACTACATATATATACATAAGTGATGTATATATATATATGTGTTTAATATGATTTCATTTATGCATAATTGCATATATATATATATATGTATTTATATGTATGTATATGCATGTACTGATGCATATTCTGATTTATGATTTGATTTACTTAAACTCTGTAAGGCTTTTAGTGGCCTGATTTTTTGTTTGTTTCAATTTTTTAGGCTTATGGCAGGAAACTCTGAAGAGTATGATCCATCTAGGGATCCAAGTCGAAAACTAAAGTCTCCTGATCCGGCATGGAAGTATGGTTTTTGGCCGAATTTAAATGCCAAGGGTATTGTCCAGTGCATTTTTTGTGGCAAGCAAATGCATTCAGGAGTTCGATGGTTGAAACCACATCTTGCTGGTGGCTTTTCGGATATAGCTATGTCCACAAAAACTACACCAGAAGTAAGGCAGAAGATGAAAGAGTACATAAATAAGCGTTCAAAGAAGTCTAGTGTGCTACTAGATGATGATATCGATGATGGTGTCGATGATGATGAAATTCAAGTCCAACCAAATTAATCATCAACGGCTGCTTCTAATACTTTGCAAAGTCAGAGTCATGGTCAGGGAACTACATCAAAGAGAAAGAACACTTTACAGTTTGTGGTGCCCTAATCAAAATCATCAAAGACAATTGCTTCCATGATCCGGAAAACTCCCAAAGAAGTGATCGAAGAAAGACATAGTAAAGGTCCATCTCAAAGTAGTCTTGAAAATTATACAAAGAGTGAAGAAGAAAAAGAAAGGGTGAAGATGCATATAGCTAACTTTTTCTATGAAAATGGGATACCATTCAATGTTGCACACTCTAGAAGTTACGAAATAATGATCAAGTCTATTGGATAATTTGGGCCAGGTTTAAAACCACCAAGTTATCATGAGTTAAGAGTGCCATTTCTCGAAAAAGCAAAAAAAGAGACTGACAAATTGAAATAAAAACAGGAGAAAGCTTGGAAATAGTATGGTTGTACACTTATGTCCGATGGATGGACTGATAGAATGGGTAGACACTTGATAAATTTCCTTGTTAACAGTCCAGAAGGGACCTTCTTCTTGAGTTCAGCTGATGTTTCAGATAAAGTTCAAGATGCGAGAATGCTGGCTGATCTGTTTGAGGAGCAGATTAATTTAATCGGGAGAGAGAATGTTATTCAGGTAGCCTGTATCCTAATTTATCATACTTATGCTATTACTTTTATTGTCTTCTCAGTTCTCACATTATTTAAATTTTGCTAATGTACTATTTGTATCAATTCTAGGTTGTGACAGACAATGGTGCTAATTTTAAGGCTGCTGGAGGTTTATTGTCTCGTCGAATTCCTACACTTTATTGGACTCCTTGCGCTGCACATTGCTTAGACTTGATGTTGGAAGATATTTGCAAGCTAAAGGAATTTGTGTCTACTATAACACATGACAGGGGATTAACCACATTTGTGTATAGGCATGGTCGTCTTCTAGCTGCCATGAGGGAGTTAACACAAGGGAGGGACATTGTAAGGCCAGGAGCAACAAGATTTGCTACGGCATTTCTTACATTACAAAGCATAAATAGAAACCAAGTTGCCCTGAGAAAATTGTTTGGCAGTCCAGATTGGTTCAATTCCAAGTTGTCTAAAACGGTGGCAGGACAGAAAGTGCATGATGTTGTCCTCTCGACAAAGTTTTGGAAAACCATTGAGGACTGCCTTCTAGCATCACTTCCACTTCTGCAAGTACTGAGGGTAGTTGATGGAGATGAAAAGCCGGCTATGGCAGAACTTTGTGCAGCAATGGACTTTGCCAAAAAAAAGATGAAAGAAGGACTGGAAAACAAGCAAAGACTTTTGAAAAAAGTCTTAAGAATTGTAGAGAGGCGCTGGGAATGTCAAATGGAAGTAGATTTGTATGGAGCTGCCTTATTTCTTAACCCGGGAAAGTTCTTTGTTATAAAAGAAAATGACTATGCATATTCAAGTCAATTGCGGATGAAGTTTAATGATGTACTTGAGAAGTTGGTGGTTGATACAAGCTTGGTGGAAAAAATCAATAACCAAGCCGATCAATATGAAAATTCAAGAAATGCTTTTGGAAAACAACTTTTGATTCACCAAAGAAAATCTAAGAATCCATGTAAGTATACTTAGTTATTAACAGTTACCTATTTTTGTACCTCATATCCCTCTTTATTTTTAATTTAAGAAATGCTTTGTGTAGTTGATTGGTGGGGAGCTTTTGGTGGTCTTACGCTTGAACTTGTAATGTTTGCAAAAAGGATCATTGGGCTTTGTTGTTCTTCATCCGGTTGCGAACGCAATTGGAGCACTTTCGAATTTGTAAGTAAATTTCTGTTTTTCGTAAGTAGGTACCACTGGACCATGCAAGTAATTAGAGTACTAAAGATACATATTTGTTTACTATCTAGATTCACACCAAAAAAAGGAATAGATTGGAGCATCAACGTCTAAATGATTTGGTATATATTCAATACAATCGAAAGATTGCAACAAGGTTCCGAAAGAGGCGTGAAGAGGGAACAAATTATAATCCATTGGTTTTAGAGGATTTTCAGTGGGACAATGAATGGGTGAATGGGGAAGTTATTGATCCCGTGGATGAGGATTTATGGGAGGCTGTAGATGAAGCCTTGGGAGCATCAACAAACCTCGAAGGTCGGCGTAGTCAAAGGCGGGGTAATGCCTCTTCTTCTCAAGTAGATGCATGATCCGATATTGAGATGATGGAAGAGCATGAGCTGATTATATTGAATGATGATGAGGATGATGATTACGGAGAAAGACCACCAACCAATAACAGTGAGAGAAATGACGAAGCCCGTGCGTGAGATAATATTTTGGACCAATACGATGATCTCTAAAGTCTAAAGTCCAAAATTTAAATGTTTTTCTGTTGCAATCTGCCCTGTTTTCTGCAGTTTTAGTATTCTGACTTTCTAAGTTTCTGATGTCTTTTTCCACTTCCCAATATTTTGTTTTTTAACTGCAGACTATATTATGTTCATTACTTCTGATTATATGTTACAACTTACAACTTAGAACTTAGAGATAAAATTAGAAACTTAGAATACACAATTACACATATTAATATATATATATATATATATAATTTTATATCATGTCGACTTGTGTCGACTAGTCTACAACTAGTCTCGACTAGTCACGACTCGACTTGCCGGGCATCCTGGTCGACTCGACTCGACTTACCGACGTGACAACCATGCTTGTAAGAACAAAAGTCAGGAGAAGAATTGATTACTTCTTCGTGGATAGAATGGTGGATATATTGCAAAGCTATGACAATGTATCCAACAGCGTAATGGAACATTTTCTGAAGTACAAGGATGAAAGGGATATGGAATTCTATCAGAAGTATGGTATGTTTGAAGATCATGATGATGCTGACATTGCTCATCTGTTGGAATATTCTGATGAAGAGACACATGTTTATGATGATGATTTTCCCACTGAAGAAGAGGTGCAAGCCCAACCAAGTCAAGAAGGACCTTCAAATCCAACAGGTAAAGAGACTGCTGAAGATGTGGAAGCTTCACTCATGAACAAGTGCAAAGAAGCAAACAAGCTGGAAAGTGAAGAACCCGATTACCAACCCTGTGTGCTAGGGAATCCTCTAAGGATCAAGTTCATAAGGGAAGATATCTGTTGGGATTTATGGGTGATAGCATAGAAACAACTTAACTTTGTATATACTTAATTTTTTAATTAAGTAGAACATACTATCACAACCAAAGTATGTTCTTGTAATCAGTATGCAATGTCATTTTAGTTGTGTAATTTGGAAGAAGTTCACTTGCTGTGTTCAAGCCTCAAAGAATGCATATTAGATGACAGCATGAATAAAGGTTACTGTCATAAGCATTGACAGTAAGATTATAATAAGGCAGAATGTTGCAAGTCACGACAGCATATTCACTCTGACAGCAACATTGGCGGAAGACTACGCGACAACAACTTTAGCCCTCGACATCAAGTTTGGAAACCTCGACAGCACTCTGTGCGGGGAACTCATACTGTCACCAAAAGAACATTCCTGTGACAACAAGCTTTGCGGCAAAAGTAACTGTCTTGAGAAAGATCCTTGTTCTAGGTATCTTCTCGGTCAAATCCCGTGATAGTTTCAATGTTCAAGAAACAGGCGTGTTGCAGTATCCCCAAAGTGCACCAAGTCTGCAAGACTACGACAAAAGCTTCAAGCACTACAAAACAAAAGCGAATCAATTCAAGAGTAAGGTCAAGTCTCTATTTGCTGAATTGTTTTAGCTGGAAATAGAATGAATCTAGGTTGCTTTCTTTGTAATGTATATCTGACATGTTAGCAATTTAGGAAAGTCATATGGGTAGACATTTTGTAAGAAGCTGCCACTTGATAATGACAGCAGCTTCACAAACCCGTGTTGACAGTGATAGGATTAGTTTTATACTTAGACTATCAATTCATTCTAGGAGATAAGGAGCGCAAGCAAGTAAGTGTCTTGAAGAAAACCGAAGCTCAAGAATTCTCTCTTGAGGTTGTAGCAACACTTTGCAAAATAAATAAAAACATTTATTTTGTGAAACTTGTCTTTAGACCATACTGTTTGTGAATGCATACATATTAATGATAACGTTAAATCTTAGTTTTGGTTGTTGAAATTGAGATTGAATTTTATCAGTATTACATTTATCATTTATAATGAAAGGAAACCTTTTTTGTAATTATATACTCCGTAATATTCTACATTTTAAATCATCACCCCGATTTTTGACTCGGACATCAACCGGGGGATTAAAAAGGTGAAAAAAGTGAAAACAATTAACGGAAAAAATGAGTAAATTATAGATATATCGAATTTAATAAAGAATGACATGTAATATTAGAAAATATCAACAAACGAAGTGTTCATTTTGAAAAGAAATTTGCTAAGAAATGAATGTGACGAACAGAGTGTATTAGCATTAACATTACATAACTTTGATGCTAATTTTCTTAATTTTAAATTATAGACTTAACAAATAATGAGATACATAACTTTTAGACTCAAGGCATGTCTGAATACCACTATTAACAAGCCTACACATTGTGACTATGTCACTCTACATGACCTAGTGAAGTTATCACTGGGATATAGTATAGGTCTCTATTGTACTTGTCTTGTTCTCATGTACTTAGCTTTATTCTATATGCTCAAAGTTATAATGGGCTTAGTAAGTTTCTTGCACCTAGAATGTACATAGGCTATGGATAATTGTCCTGGTAGAAGTTCAAATTATTCATGCAGCAGGATGGAAGTGAATAAGGCCTTGAAGAAATAAGTTGCAGAAATTTGTCTAAGTCCCTATATCGTGAAGTCACAATGAGCTATGTCGTGAAGTCCCAAATTTCCATGTCGTGAAGTACTGAGATCGCATAGTCCAAAATGAACTATGTTGTGAAGTCCTCAAGGCTCATGTCGTGAAGTGTTGAGATCGCAAAGTCAGAATGTACTAGATCGTGAAGTCTTCAAAAAGGCTATATCGTGAAGTCCTCAAAAAGCCTATATCGCATACTCCTGAAATAGTCATATAGCAAAGTTCTCATATAAAAAAGTCAAGAATGCTCTATGTCGACAAGTCAAAGAATCAGGAATATGCTGGAGTTCACGATGTCAACACTTAGCCGTTTATAACAAGACAAATTAAGGTACATAACCAAGATTCAAAGGAGACAAATACTGAAGCATCTGTTACGGTGAGGTGGTCCAAAGACAGATGGAAAATCTACAGCATAACTTGGAGAGAAAGATTAGAGACAAGCAGCTACAGAAACGGGAAAGGCTACAGAAAGCAAGTGGTCCTTCCTGACACAGTTAACTTCTTATGGCAGAAGAAGTTGGAGTTACAGTTAGGGGTAACTGTGTAAATAGGAGTGTGCGCCAGTTTGTATAGGATATATATATTGTGCACCCACTATTGTTAACAACAAGAGAGATATACACAGAAATATTCAAGCACTCTTTTCTCTGTAAGAAAACAAGAAAACACTGTTCTTGTTTAGAAGCCAGAATTTCACTTGTGAAATTTTGGAAGCTGTAGTATTTGATTTACTTAATACTAAGTAGATTAAAGTGATTTTGTGTGTTATGTCTATTTTATTCCGCATTTTCATACAACACAATCTAACACAACTTTTTAGTTTCAAGAAAACGAAAAACATTCAAACTATCCATTCACCTCCCCTCTGTCTAGTTTCTTAGTGATATTCATATCTAACAAGTGGTATCAGAGCAGGCTGTTGAAATACAAACAGTAAAAGATCAAGCATGAGTTCACAGAAACTAAGCAGTATCAAGATTCCTCCATTTGACAAGGAACGCTACAATCTATGGAAGAAGAAGATGTGTTCATCAAAGCTTCAAACCCCATGTACTTAGACATTCTAAAACATGGTCCCTTCACTCCAATGATTGAAATTGCTGAAACAACTGTTGGTACTGAGAAAATACCAAAGAGATATGAACCTAAAGATCCTTCAAAATACACTGATCCTGAAAAGGAGAAAATGGCTCTAGATGGATATCTCCAACTCATTATTTGTGAATCCATGGATCTGAACATGTATGGCACTATTGCTCACTGTAGTAGTGCAAAGAAGATGTGGGAGCTTATAGAAGTGTTATGTGAAGGAAGTTCTGAAGTACGGAAGAACAAGAAACAGATTCTCGTTTCACAGTATGAAGCCTTCATGGCTCAGCCAAAAGAGGGCATCAAAGAAGTGTTTGAAAGGTTCAATAGGTTGATAAATGATCTTAAACTCTATGACAAGCATTATGAAACTGAAGAGCTTAACATGAAGTTCCTGTTAACTCTACCAAATCACTTGGAGCCAAGGATCTCTTCCCTCAAAGAAAGAGATCTAACCAAGATTGGTTTTGATGTATTGTATGGTGTTTTGAAAACATATGAACTGGTGTTAGGTCCTAATAAGTTTGTAGAAGGGGGGTTGAATACAAACTATACCGTTTTATCGAAATTTGTCCTTTTAAGATTTAACAATTTAGAACAAATTAATGCGGAATAAAAACTGAAACAATATTCAAGTTAAATAGAAACTCTATTAAACTTGAGGGGTGTTACAATTTTGATCACTGATTACAAAGAACTTGATAAAACAAATATAGAATAAATTCGACATGAATTTATCTATTTTTGTAATAAAAAGGATCGAATACTAAAAAGTAGTTCGATATAAAATCTAGGGATTATGATCCACTAGAAAGCTAAAGCAGTACAAGTGAAATGAACCTTATGAATTTAATGTGAAGATCAAGTCAAGAATTAAAACACTTGATGAATTTAATGCCTTTGCAGTTGAAGAAATTAAGAAGACAGAGAGAAAATGTAATGTTCAAAGCTGCTGTCTCTTTTGATCTTTTGTTTATGTAAAGTAATAGAATGATGTCATGTCTTCTGTCTTGAATATATACTAATTGCTTTTCTTTTAATCCATCCCACATGCAAGTCAAATCAACAGAATGGATTAAGCCTTGGAAGACTTGCAGGAAAACAATCCAATTTGCCTTGGAAGACTTTCGGGAAGACAAGAAATGAGTAGGGAAGACAAGGAATGCATTAGGAAGACATTCGGGAAAACTTAGATTTGGCTTAGGAAGACAATCAGGAAGACTCACTTGTGAGTCTTCCTAGTTTAATAAACTAAGTCTTCCTAGTTCAAACCTAAGTCTTCCTAGTTCAAATTTATTCTAATTTAAATAATTAACTAAATAAATTATGTATTAAATTAATTCTTTGCAGAATTAATTTAATAAATAATTAACTTAATAGTATTAATTATTTATAAGAGAATAAATAGAATTAGTTGACTTCTCAAACAATTCCAGAATCACTTAAAACTTAGATAAATAACAAACACAATAGTACGTTGACACTCGATGCACTGTCTGGTTCATGAGTGACTAACGACAATGTCTGTTCTTTATCTGTTTGACTTTAAGCAGTGATTCACTTCCTTCTCCTTCAAGAACTCCGTAACCAGTATCTTTTTCTGTCACCACTTGAAATCTCCGTCACTTTAATAAATCCACTGAGCTTGAATACTTCATTGAGGCTTGATCAATAAATTGAGCTTCTTTCAATGTAGAATCACTTCAAGTCTGTAGATGACTTTAATCTTCATTCTTTGACAGATATAATCTTCTGAGATTCCTGTGACATTTGATTTTTATTATTTACTTATTACATCTTAATTAAAGTTGAGTAGAATCCTCGGTGTTTACAAATAGGCCTAGTCATATGCCTTTCAACTGGAGCTGTTTCAGAAGAGGTCCATTCAAGAAAAGCAAGGTATGATGGCCAATACATCATGTGCACTTATTATTGACAATTCAGATCAAAGAATGGAAGCAATGAATGTCAATCAAGTCAAGATTGAAGAGCTGAAAATTGAAGACACTGGTGATGAGTCTCAAGTCATCTATGATCTGCCCGAGGAAGATGATTTCTACATCATAGATGAATTGGACAAAATGGAAAACAAATCTTTTGCTTATATGGCTAGGAGATATCCTAACATAAGGTTCAAAAGGAAGCAGCCATTCAAGTCCAAGTTTAATGCTAGTGGTGCTGGTGGATCAAGTGGATCAAATACCTTCAGTAAAGGGAATGGAATTGCAAGTGCTACAAAAGGAGGATACAAGACTGGGAGTGTGGATAGGTCCAAGATAAGATGATATAACTGCAATGAACTTGGGCATTTTGCTACAAAGTGCAAGAAGCCCAAACAGGTCAAAAAAGAACAAAGCATACTTAGAGCTTGAAGCTAAATATGAAGCTCTACTCAGGAAACAACAGGGTAAAGCTTTTATTGCAGAGGGAAAATGCTGGGATGACTCTGATGAAGAAGAAGAACAGGAGTATGTAAACTATGCCTTAATGGCTTTTTCTGATGATGGTGATTCTTCAAATCAGGTACCTATTCTTACTTCTCTCGAAATGACTCCCTCTCAATACAAGCAAACTGTTGAATACATGAGTACTGAAATGTTTAATATTCATACTAGCATGTTAGTTGCTAATGAAGAAATTGATAGGCTAACTGCTAAGAACCTTGAGCTTACTGAAAAGAATGAGGAACTTGAGTTAATGGTTGTGAACCTTGATGGTTTGAAAAAGGAAGTTGAGTATCTTAAGAATAAAGTAGTTTGTGCTGAACAGATAGAAATAGCTCGTAGGGAACAAATTGCTGAAAATGAATTAAAGATAAGAAGCTATAGAAACTCCTCTGAGCTTATTCAAACCTATCACAAGGAACACACTGAAGACTGTAAGGTTGGAATTGGTTTTGATTATGAGAATGACAAGGGAAGGAAGAAGGCCAAGGGGAAAGGAAAAGAATCTTTTGTAAACAAAAATGCTCCAACTATTTTGTCTGGTGTCAAAGAGCCCATCTTCAAAAAGAGTGTTGTTGAGTTTGATGAAGATTTACTGGTCATCAAACAACAATTACTTGAAGAAGATGAGGCTGCTGAAGACACTTCTTCCTCTCCCAAATCTGTAAATAAGAAAGAAACCAAAGACAATCTTGTCCAGAGTCCTAAGGTTAATAAGGAAGTTGAAAGGCATATGTCTAGGCCTATTTGTAAACACCGAGGATTCTACTCAACTTTAATTAAGATGTAATAAGTAAATAATAAAAATCAAATGTCACAGGAATCTCAGAAGGTTATATCTGTCAAAGAATGAAGATTAAAGTCATCTACAGACTTGAAGTGATTCTACATTGAAAGAAGCTCAATTTATTGATCAAGCCTCAATGAAGTATTCAAGCTCAGTGGATTTATTAAAGTGACAGAGATTTCAAGTGGTGACAGAAAAAGATACTGATTACGGAGTTCTTGAATGAGAAGGAAGTGAATCACTGCTTAAAGTCAAATAGATAAAGAACAAACATTGTCGTTAGTCACTCATGAACCAGACAGTGCATCGAGTGTCAACGTACTATTGTGTTTGTTATTTATCTAAGTTTTAAGTGATTCAGGAATTAATTGAGAAGTCAACTAATTCTATTTATTCTCTTATAAATAATTAATATTATTAAGTATATTATTTATTAAATTAATTCTGCAAAGACTTAATTTAATACATAATTTATTTAGTTGATTATTTAAAGTAGAATAAAAATGAACTAGGAAGACTTAGATTTAAACTAGGAAGACTCAGTTTATTTAACTAGGAAGACTCACAAGTGAGTCTTCCCGATTGTCTTCCTAGAGTAAATGTAAGTCTTACCGATTGTCTTCCCTTTACAAAGGTTGTCTTCCCGAAAGTCTTCCAAGGCCAAAATCATTGTATTCCTGCAAGTCTTCCAAGGTTTAATTCATTTCTGTTGAAAGTGGATGGCACGTGAAGGATTTAAAAAGAAATGCAAGTGATATAAATACAAGGCAGTGGACTTAAAGACAAATATAGATCATTACATTCATATAGAAGCAAAAAGGCACAGCAACAAATATTTTCATTTGTCTGTCTTTACTTCTTCCTCAACTGCAAAGC
Source organism: Heracleum sosnowskyi (assembly GCA_030848705.1). Classification (NCBI taxonomy): domain Eukaryota; kingdom Viridiplantae; phylum Streptophyta; class Magnoliopsida; order Apiales; family Apiaceae; genus Heracleum; species Heracleum sosnowskyi. The sequence goes on from CM061239.1 coordinate 108,553,819, forward strand.
ATTAACTTTCTTCAGGAGAATTAATTCTTGTTTGGTTCATAACATTTAATTCATAGGAACTGATTCTCTTGTACTGCTTTAGCTTTCTAGCGGATCATAATCCCTAGATTTTATATCGAACTACTTTTTAGTATTCGATCCTTTTTATTACAAAAATAGATAAATTCATGTCGAATTTATTCTAGATTTGTTTTATTAAGTTCTTTGTAATCAGTGATCAAAATTGTAACACCCCTCAAGTTTAATAGAGTTTCTATTTAACTTGAATATTGTTTCAGTTTTTATTCCGCACTAATTTGTTCTAAACAGTTAAATCTTTTAAAGGACAAATTCGATAAAACGGTATAGTTTGTATTCAACCCCCCTTCTACAAACTTATCAAGACCTAACATTTGGTATCAGAGCCTTTTGATTGGTATACAAATCAAAGATCTAATTGTTTTGAGATTTTTCTTAAACTCTGATTTTTTATTTTTCCTAAAAATCTCAAAAAATGTCTACTACACAGAAAGTGGGTACAGTCAAAATCCCAATGTTCAGCAAGGAGCATTATCCAATGTGGAAGAAGAAAATGCTTCTATTTCTTAAGGTTGCAAATCCTAAATACATTGATGTACTGAAGAACGGTCCCAAAGTCCCTATGATTATTGAGGGAGAACTCATTGAGAATAATGTTGTGACTAGGGCTGCTAGAATGTACCCTAAAGATGCCAAGGATTACACTCCTGATGAGAAAGAGGATGTTACCTTGGATTCCTGTCTTCAGTTGATCCTTATTGATTGTCTTGATCCAATCATGCATAATCATGTTCTCAACTGTGATACTGCTAAACACATTTGGGCAACTATAGAGATAATCAATGAGGGGACAGAGGAAGTTAGGGAGAATATGCTGGAAATTCTCACCTCACAATATGAGCATTTCAGATCAAACCCTGGTGAAGGTATCTCTCAGGTTTTTGAGAGATATAACAAATTAATCAATGATCTGAATCTCAATGGGAAGCACTACACCAACAAGGAGATTAACAAGAAGTTCCTTCTTACACTTCCACCTCATTTGGAGCACAAAATTTCTGCCATTAGAGAAGCAAGAGATATGAATGAGATTGCTTTGGAGAGATTGTATGGTGTTCTGAAGACCTATGAGCTGGAGCAAATTCAACAAAGGGAGCTGTATGGAACTGGGAAGATTGTTAGTACTTCTACTGCACTGGCTACTGAAGTCCCACAGAAACTGGAAGTGAAGGCTGTTCAACCTTCCAGTTCTAACATGAATGTTATTGATGCTGAATATGGATTAACATCCATTGATCAATCTGGTGGTGACTTCTATTCTTTAGAAGAACTTGATCAGCTGGAGGATGGTGATTTGGCTTTGATAGTCAGGAAGTTTGGGAAGTTCAGATTCAAGAGGAATCCCAATCTTAAGTTCAGGCCCAGATTTCAGAGAGGTGGATCTTCCTCTTCAAGTGGCTCAAGGGGTGGCTACAAAACTGGAACTGTGGAAAGGAGCACAATCAGATGCTACAATTGCAATGAGTTGGGTCACTTTGCTACTGAATGCAGAAAGCCAAAGCAAGTGACTAGAAACACATTTGATTCTAGTAAGAAGAACAAGATTGGGAAAGCTTATGTTGCTGAAGGAAAGAGTTGGGATGACACTGACAGTGATGAAGAAGCAGGTGAGATTGGGAACCTTGCTTTAGTGGCTAAAGAGGCAAGCACTTCATCTGCACACATGTCAGAGGTAATGTTTACTGATACTGAAATGATTCGTCATCTTGGTGGCACCTTAGAATGTGCTCGCACTGAAAATGATAGAATAATTCTTTTAAACACAAATCTTGAAAATGAGATAAAAGAATTAAAACTAGTGCATGTTAATCGGGATGAACTTGTTGAGAAAATAGTTGTTCTTGAGAATAGGGTTAAATGTTATATTCAACTGGAAACCATTCTTAAGAAAGAGATTAGTGAGTTGAAGACTAAAGCTAATGCCTATTTCAGCTCTTGTAAGACGGCTAAAGAGATTCTCAATAAACAAGCTATTGGTAATCATGTCAGTATAGGTTATGGTTATAATGAGGCCATTGGATTGCTTGGAATTAATTCCCCTTGTATTGAAACACCCTTCTGTAAGGAGTCCGAAGCAGAACCTCGGAATGAAGACTCTATCATCATTGCAGAGGAGATTCGTGAAGAAGATATTGCTTTGGAAGTTGAACAATCCAAAAATTGTATATCTGATATTCCAGTCAAAGTTGCTACAACTAAAAAGACTAAATCAGATATCCATAAGTTGGATCAAAACAACTGTAGAACTAACATGCCTGATGTTAATTCTTCTCATAAAGCATGTGGTGTGAGTAATTGCATGTCTTGTGCTTTTAATGTTATGTATGCTTTCTTTAATAAAAAGCATGTATCTAGTGATAAGACTGCTCCACGTCAACATGTTAATAATAAGAAGCATGTTAAAGCAAAGACTACTAGTCCTCCTCAGACTAGAGTGGATTCATTTATCCCTAAGCCTACTCAGAAATGTGTTAAGGCTGGCTATAAATGGAAACGCTCTTATGTGAAAGAGGTTGAAGTAGTTTTAGTTAAAAATGTTGTTTTGCCTGACAAAGGCCAATTCTTTAAGTATGCCGGACCCAATCAAGTGTGGGTTCCGAGGAAGGACTAATCAATCTGGTATTGCAGGGAGTTAAACAGGTAAGCCGTGTTATATGGGTTCTTGACAGTGGTTGTTTAAGGCATATAACCGGAGATAGAGCCCTACTATCAGATTTGGTTGAGAAAGCTGGCCCAGTAGTAACCTTTGGAGATAACAGCAAGGGTATTACGAAAGGATATGACTGTTTGAAGTACGGAAATGTTATCATTGAAGATGTTTCATTTGTGGAAGGTCTGACGTTCAATCTTCTCAGCATCAGTCAGTTCTGTGACAGAGGATATGCTGTTTCCTTTGAAAGAGAGAAGTGTCAGATCCTTCACAAGAAGAATGGAAAGCCTGCTCTTCAAGGAGTAAGGAAAGGTGACTTGTTCATAGCTGATCTGAACTCGGGATTCAAAGATGAAGTTAATTGTTTTTATGCTAAAGCTTCATCAGATGATAGTTGGCTATGGCACAAGAAGATATCTCACCTTAACTTCAAAACTATGAACTCTTTAGTCAAGAGGGAATTAGTTAGAGGTTTGCCTCAGATGGAATTTACACAGGAAGGACTGTGTGAGGCATGCCAGAAAGGAAAGTCAAAGAAAGCTTCTCACAAGGGCACTGATACATCATCAATAACTGAACCTCTTCAGCTACTGCACATGGATTTGTTTGGTCCAGTTAATGTGATGTCCATGTCAAAGAAACAATATGCACTTGTGATTGTTGATGACTATTCAAAATATACATGGGTTTTATTCCTACATTCCAAGGATGAGACCCCATTCCTGGTGATTGGCCACATAAAGTTGATTGAGCTGGATTCTAGATTCCCTGTTAGAGCCATAAGGTCAGATAATGGTACTGAATTCAAGAATGCCATTCTAAATGACTTTTGTGCTGATAAAGGAATAACAAGACAGTATTCTGCCCCTAGAACTCCTCAACAAAATGGAGTAGTGGAAAGAAAGAATCGTACATTGATTGAAGCAGCTAGGACTATGCTAAGTGAGTCCAAACTTCCAACGTACTTTTGGGCTGAAGTAGCGAATACAGCTTGTTATACTCAGAATCGAACTTTAATCAACAAGGACTTAATGAAGACTCCGTATGAGATCATGAACAACAAGAAACCAACTGTCAAGTACTTTCATGTATTTGGAGCAAAATGCTTTGTGCTTATAGATGACAATGTTAAACGTGGCAAGTTTGATGCAAAGGCACAAGAAGCTATTTTTGTTGGATATTCCAGAAGATCTTACAGGGTCTACGTGGTTGGCAGTCACACAGTAAAGGAAAGTGTCAATGTTACTTTTGATGACACTAAGTTCCCCAGTATCCAAAAAGAAGACTCATCTGAAAAGCTGAAGTTTGATAACTTGCCAGACTCAGAATCAGATGATGAAGCCCCACCTGAAGTTATTGCCGGTGATGATAATAACAATGATGATAATGATCATGGTGATGGTGGTGGAAACACTGGTAACAATGGAGATACCACCAACACTGGAGAAGAATCATCAAGGCAATCAAGCAACAACTCAGGGGGAGCAAATGAACGATCAACTAGTCACTCACAACATCAAAGTGAATTTCAAGGTGAATCATCAAGATCAAATCTTCCAAGACAGACTGTTTGGAATAGAGCTCATCCTTTTGAGCTGATCATTGGTGATCCAGATGTTGGAGTTAAAACTAGAAGTGCTTCTCAAAATGAATGTCTTTTCTCAGCATTTCTATCTAAAATGGAGCCAAAGAAAACTGAGGAAGCACTGACTGATCCAGATTGGGTGATTGCTATGCAAGATGAACTCAATCAATTTGAACAACAGCAAGTCTGGAAGCTGGTACCCAGGCCAAAGAACAAGAAAGTAGTTGGTACTAGATGGGTATACAGGAACAAGCTAGATGAGGATGTCATAGTCACAAGGAACAAGGCAAGACTGGTTGCACAAGGGTATTCTCAAGCTGAAGGCATTGACTATGATGAAACCTATGCACCAGTGGCTAGAGTTGAGGCCATCAGGATGTTCTTAGCATTTGCTGCTTACTCCAATTTTAAAGTCTATCAAATGGATGTTAAGAGTGCATTCCTGAATGGTGAACTTGATGAAGAAGTGTATGTGGAACAGCCCCCTGGCTTTGAAAATCAGGAGCTGCTGGACTTTGTGTACTTTCTCTTCAAGGCTATCTATGGTCTCAAACAAGCCCCAAGAAAATGGTATGACACTCTCTCTGGTTTTCTTTTAGAAAATGGTTTTGTTAGAGGTATCATAGACAAAACTCTTTTTTCAAAGAAACACAAAAGTGATATGATATTAGTCCAAGTCTATGTGGATGACATCATATTTGGGTCTACTAATGATAATCTCTGTAAGAGATTTGCTGAGCTTATGCAGAGTAAGTTTGAAATGAGTATGATGGGTGAGCTGAAGTTCTTTCTTGGATTGCAAGTAAGTCAAAGGTCAAATGGTATATTTATTTGTCAATCCAAGTATCTCAAAGAACTCCTCAAGAAGTATCACATGGAGGATTCAGCATCAGCAAGGACTCCATCTTCAACAGCCATCAAACTTGGAGCTTCTGACAAATCTATCAAGGTAGATGTTACAAGCTACAGAGGTATGATTGGCTCCTTACTCTATCTTACTGCTAGTAGACCAGATATTATGTATGCTACATGCTTGTGTGCAAGGTTCCAAGCGGACCCTAGAGATGTACATCTCGTTGCTGTGAAAAGAATCTTGAGATATCTTAAGGGTACACCTAATCCAGGTATCTGGTACCCTAAAGATTCTGGTTTTAATCTTGTTGGATATACAGATTCTGATTATACAGGTAGTGTTGTGGATAGAAAGAGCACCTCTGGGAGTTGTCAATTCCTAGGAGGTACGTTGATTTCCCAGTATAGCAAGAAACAACAAACAGTTTCCAATTCAACAGCAGAAGCTGAATATATTGCTGCTGGAAGCTGTTGTGCTCAGATCTTATGGATACGGAATCAATTAAAGGACTATGGCTTTGCATTAGACAAAATTCCCATATTTTGTGATAATACAAGTGCCATAGCAATCTCCAACAACCCTGTGCAGCACTCGAGAACGAAGCACATTGATATCAGGTATCATTTTATCAGAGAGCATGTCATGAATGGAACTGTGGAGTTACATTTTGTACCCACAGAAGAACAGACTGCAGATATATTCACTAAATCTGTTGACGAATCCACATTTATCAAGTTAGTTGGTAAATTGGGTATGTTAAACAGTCTTAGTGATTAACAATATCTCTGTCATGTTTGTTCTTTAAAAAATTCATTTTCTCTTGTCATTTAAATGATATTCACTGTCAATTCTCATTTAATAGTACATGCTTGTGTATTTAAATAGCTCTAAATATTTTATTTTCTTTAAAAATATTTTTCTCATATTTTTTTAAGTAGAGAAATGTATTTTTATTGAAAATATATTTATTTAGAATTATTTAGGTATTTTTCAGATTGTAAATATTGTTGTTTGAATTTTTCTGCAAGTTTATATTAATTTTATGCATTTCTATAATATTCTGCATATTTTTCTAGGATTTATGGAATTTTCTATGAATTTTTCTAGGCTTTTATATATTTTTTTCATGCATTTTTATAAGTTTTTCAGTATTTTTCTGTAAATATTCGAATTAATTCTGCATTTTCCTAAGTCTTCCCAGATTTTTACTAGGAAGACTACCGGGAAAACTAAGGATTTTAGATTTATTTTTAAAGTCTTTTCCTAAGTCTTCCCAATTTTTGAACTAGGAAGACTATCGGGAAGACTTAATATTATTTGTTTTATTTTCTGTTTTTCTGTTTTAATTTAATTCGGAAGACTTTCTAGTTTGTACTAGGAAGACTACCGGGAAGACTATCCTAAGTCTTCCCGATTGTCTTCCCAGTACAATCTTAAATAAAAACGTTTGATTGTCTTTAGTTTTGAATTTTAACAGTTATTTTATTACTTATATATATATATATATACATACAGTACATACAGCTTTGCCTTAGCAGTTTTCTTAAGATTTTAAGAATTCCCCCTTTCCGAATTCTCTAAAGTTTTTCCAGAATCATTGATCACTTGTGTTCTTTGCTCAAGTTTTAACTTAGCAATACTCTCAGTCACTTATTTCGTATATTAGCACTATAAGTCGAAACTCTGCCCATTTTTTTCTCGATTTTTGAGTGTTAATCCTTTAAGTGTGATTGTGTTCTTGATTAAGGGAAAGTACCGTGAGTATTTATCTGTGTGTGTCTACTGATTATATTAGTTTCTGTGTGTGTATTTTGAACTGTATGTGTTTAACAGCTTGTGTGTTGTTAGAAATCAATTGCCCAATTCTTATTGCATTTCAAAGGGTTTAGTTCGAATATTTAGGATCTAAAATTTTAAAATTAATTAATTTTGATAAAATTTAATTTTGTGGATTTTAGTAATTTTAATTAATTCTAAAAATCCCTAAAATTTTATTTTTATTTTAAATTAATTAAAATTTTGTGTTTTATCAAAATGGATCCTAATAATTTTGAATTAGTTTTAAACAATTATGTTGGCTATTTTGATCCGTCTAAGTGTAAAGTGGAACGTTTTAGACCGTGGATTCAATTTTTAAATAGCAATACATGTGTTAGTTATGCTATTTGTGCCAATGCACTTCTGAAAATTGATCCATTAAGGATGTTGTGTTCAAGTGCTGTTATTGCTGATAATTCAAAATCTTTTACTTTCAATATTCTCAACCAGCAATATACAGTTACTTTTGAGTTATTTTGTGATGTGTTGCATTTTCCAAAGGATAGATTTGATCCATTACCCACTGATGATGAGTTAACACAGTTCTTTGTGAATATTCATTATCAGGGTCCTTTTCAAATGGTGAAATTGTCAAAAACCTTTGTTGTAAGGGAATGGGATCTGTTCTTTGATACTATAGCTAGGGTATTTGGTAATTGCACAAAAACAAACTTTCATTGCATTACCAGTCTTAATCAGTACATTGCCTATGCTATAGTATTTGGTCATAGATTGAACTTTGCTGAGATTCTGTGGAACCTATTGCTTATCAGGCTTGCTCACTCTAGGAGAGATTCTGATAATGGTGTGAAAGTTAAGTGTTGGTACCCTCGCTTTCTAACTCTTATCATTAATCATCTTCTCACTGCTGAGCAGGTAGAACTGTTTCGAGAAACTAGATTTGAAACCTCTCCAACCACAGACACCAAATTCTACACCAGACTTGATGTCTCATCCAAATTCCAAAATATCCTTGTTCTTGTTTCACCACTGATGAGTCAATTCATTAATCTACCTGTCTTTGGTGAACAAGTTCCTCAACCACATCCAGTTCCACTGCAGGTAGTTATTCCTAACTCTGGTTCTTCTTCTGGTACTTCAATTGAAACCCAAGTGGTTGTTAGGGCTGACCCAGAGATTGTAGAACCACAGTCTCTGACCCAGGTCATAGAGCCATACAGAGAGTCAAACACTTCTGATACACAACCTGAGCCTAATATTCAAACCAGTTCAAGAAGGGTTAGTAATATAGCTGAAATGAGTGTTCCCACAGCTCTGTCTCCACCCTTAAAGAAAAGAAGAACCTATAGGGAGACAACTGAAAGCCCATCTGTATCCTCTCAAAAGGATATGGACATAGATATGGCCACTGAACAGTCTCTGGAGACGTCCTCTCAACAGGGTGGATCTATTGAAATTCGCCATCGGGCCATGGCATCTTGTACTGAGTCAAGCACTCTCCCATTACTCACAATGGGAGAAGATATCCATCTAGATTATACTCAGGACACTATGCAAGGAGAGCACTTTACTTTTGACTTTGAAACAGTACCTACCATAGTTACGGTAGAAGTGTCTTCACAGGCATCTGAGGGAAAATCTGATTCTTCGCCAACTCAAATAGAATCATTTTCTCCCCTCCCAGAGGGAACATCTCTGGCTCCCCTAAGGGATTTTTCACTCGAAGTTTATACTGGAGAAAGTGAAAGGCAACCTGATGAGTCTGTCCCTGAAGCAATTCAGTATACAATGTCAAATATTTTGACAGACTCACTCAGGGATCGGGAATTGCGAACTCCCATTGCACCACCACTGACCTCTCTTGAAGGGGCTAGGGTGATTTTTCATGCAGGTACATCTTCTGAAAATCTTGAAAGACAGTTAGTGGTGAGAGATATGAATCAAACACCGAGTGAAACACAAGCACGTGAGTTGAGTGAAACACCACTGAGAGCAATTGAAGTGAGTGCACACACTGACACAAACACTGCTTTGTTATTGAACCAGCTAGCTGATCTACAAAGGAAGTTACAAGAAACCCAGGCTGAGAACAATCTTCTGAAAGCACAAGTGGTTGCACAATCTACCACCTCTGTATCAAATCAGCTGGGTACTGTGAAAGATGACCTGGAAGGATTGAAGAATAATCTACTCCCGAGGCTGAATTCAATCCAACAATCTCAAGTACTGGTGGCTTCAGACATCTCTGATCTTACAACGTCAAATGCTCAGATATCGGAGAGTGTCAAGGAGATTGCTTCTATTTCTACCAAGGTGGACTTTATTCTGCAAACATCTGATGAAAACCAGAGGTTTAATGAAGAAAGGATGTCTAAGATTGAAGGAGGAATGGAGCATCTTAATGAAGGGATGAAGCACCTATACTATATGATCAAGAAATCACATCAACCTACTGAAGAGCAAAGAACTTTCTTTGAGGGAGATGATGAGGATGAGGATGATGCTGATGAAAGAGGAGATAGTAGAGAAAGAGGAGAGATAAGGAGAACATCTGAGGTGAATCCTAGGGCTTCCACAGCTCAAACTGTAGAGGATTCCTCAACTAAGGGGGAGAAGGAGAAGAAAGGAGAAGACAAAGAAGCTGGAGGAGCTTCTGGAAAGGATAAGGGGAAAGGTAAACAATCAATGGAGGAGTCTGCTTTTGATGATGCCTACTACTACCACGGTGAACAGGATGACTTCCACTTTGACACATCTGGTGATCTGGAGAAGACCATACCTGAAGAAACTTTTGGTGAGGAGGAGGTTGAGGAGGCAGCCAATTTTGATGATTGGGAAGATGAAGCTGAATTATATACACCTGACCCTTTGTTTCAAAAGGAGTTGAAGAAACAACAAGCAGAGCTAAGGAGAAAGGAGGATGAGAATGCCAAGGTCTCCGACATCATATCTCAGAAGCTAAAAATTCAAAAGGCTGAACATGAAGACAAACAATGTCTTCATAGTATTCATGTCAAAGAAAGGAGATTGGATGTGAGGATGAAGAAAGGAAGCAAGTGGGATAAAGCAAGGGAGATGTTTGATATCCCTCGGAGAGGCACAAACAATGATGCTACTTTTCTGAAGTTGCTTGAGAAGATCAGAACGGTTAATCCAGACAACTCATTATATATGAAGGCATTGAAGGAAGATATCCTAAGGATTACGTCTGCATTTGATCAAGTGAGGCAAGAACTGTTCATTTATGTCTCAAGTGCTCTTGAAGGGTCATTCACCATTTCTCTTGACCTCATACAAAGAAGATCTCTCTCTGAATTGTGGATTCTTATGAGTAAGGTAAAGAGATCTTCTTGCTTGAACGAGCTTTTGTATGACCGGCTGAGAGATTCTGCTATGAAGGCCAGCCCTCAAGTTGTACATTTTCCTTATGAAGTCAAAATCTACAGAGGTACAACTTTAGAGACCGTGAGGCTGGATCCTGATTCCATGAAGCTACAGACTGCTATGCAACTGGTGAAGTTGGAGAATCTTCTTAGAACTTCTGGGTTTGCTTCTGTAGAGAAGTCTGAAGTTGCTGATATGATTTCAGACTACTGCACGGAGAAAATTCCAAGGTATGCTCAGATGAAGAATAGATTGAAGAAGATCACCACTCAACCAGTAATGCCAAGTGGTGTGGTTTCAGAAAGTGATCGTGTCCTCGACAAAGATCTGCTATACACCTTGCAAGAAGCTGAAGAAGGTGAAATTAGAGATTAGGGCATGATAGGTTTAGCTCATTTGTAAATGTTATATGTTTAGAGCTAGGTAAATCAAGATAGGCAAATGTAGTCATATGTTCAGTCTAGAGGAACATCTATCTTGTATTTATCTTTACTGTTTGAATCTGGAAATTGTTATATTTAATCCAGAACTTTTTATTATTTGCTTGGCTCTTAAAAGTCTTATCTTTTCTTGTTTTAGTTGAGTTATCCTCTAGAGGTATTTGGTTGTTATTGTCTAACAAACAAATAGGGGGAGATTGAAAGGCATATGTCTAGGCCTATTTGTAAACACCGAGGATTCTACTCAACTGTAATTAAGATGTAATAAGTAAATAATAAAAATCAAATGTCACAGGAATCTCAGAAGGTTATATCTGTCAAAGAATGAAGATTAAAGTCATCTACAGACTTGAAGTGATTCTACATTGAAAGAAGCTCAATTTATTGATCAAGCCTCAATGAAGTATTCAAGCTCAGTGGATTTATTAAAGTGACAGAGATTTCAAGTGGTGACAGAAAAAGATACTGATTACGGAGTTCTTGAATGAGAAGGAAGTGAATCACTGCTTAAAGTCAAATAGATAAAGAACAGACATTGTCGTTAGTCACTCATGAACCAGACAGTGCATCGAGTGTCAACGTACTATTGTGTTTGTTATTTATCTAAGTTTTAAGTGATTCAGGAATTAATTGAGAAGTCAACTAATTCTATTTATTCTCTTATAAATAATTAATATTATTAAGTATATTATTTATTAGATTAATTCTGCAAAGACTTAATTTAATACATAATTTATTTAGTTGATTATTTAAAGTAGAATAAAAATGAACTAGGAAGACTTAGATTTAAACTAGGAAGACTCAGTTTATTTAACTAGGAAGACTCACAAGTGAGTCTTCCCGATTGTCTTCCTAGAGTAAATGTAAGTCTTACCGATTGTCTTCCCTTTACAAAGGTTGTCTTCCCGAAAGTCTTCCAAGGCCAAAATCATTGTATTCCTGCAAGTCTTCCAAGGTTTAATTCATTTCTGTTGAAAGTGGATGGCACGTGAAGGATTTAAAAAGAAATGCAAGTGATATAAATACAAGGCAGTGGACTTAAAGACAAATACAGATCATTACATTCATATAGAAGCAAAAAGGCACAGCAACAAATATTTTCATTTGTCTGTCTTTACTTCTTCCTCAACTGCAAAGCATTAACTTTCTTCAGGAGAATTAATTCTTGTTTGGTTCATAACATTTAATTCATAGGAACTGATTCTCTTGTACTGCTTTAGCTTTCTAGCGGATCATAATCCCTAGATTTTATATCGAACTACTTTTTAATATTCGATCCTTTTTATTACAAAAATAGATAAATTCATGTCGAATTTATTCTAGATTTGTTTTATTAAGTTCTTTGTAATCAGTGATCAAAATTGTAACACCCCTCAAGTTTAATAGAGTTTCTATTTAACTTGAATATTGTTTCAGTTTTTATTCCGCACTAATTTGTTCTAAACAGTTAAATCTTTTAAAGGACAAATTCGATAAAACGGTATAGTTTGTATTCAACCCCCCTTCTACAAACTTATCAGGACCTAACAGAAGTTGTTAAGAAAAAGAAACAGAAAAAAATGGTAAGGTAGGTGTCAACAAGGGTAACCGTTATGCTTATGTGCCAAATGCTCCTAGGAAACAGTGTCAACATTGCTTGTCTGTTAATCATTTGACTCATAAGTGTAATGAATCTGTCAGAAATGAAGTTGATAACCTGAGTAACCATTTTGATGGCATGAATAATATCCATGATTCTTTCTGTGGTAAATATAACTGCATGACATGCTATGCGACTGTAATCGCTAATTGCTTATCTTTAAAGCAAAAACTTGACTCTGCACAATCATGTGGATCATACACACATATGCACACTCACAGGACATGATCCCCAATCAAGGTTGAAAGGGTAAAGACTCTAAAGCTTCAAACATAGTGAAGTCTCCTACTGTGAAGAATGATGTTTATGATAGAAGAATCAATTACAAAACTGTTTCTAAATCAACTGGACCCTACCAAGTGTGGGTACCAAAAACAACTTAGTCATTTTGTGAATGCAGGGCAACATGAATAAAAGAGTCATATGGATCTTGGACAGTGGATGCTCAAGTCACATGACTGGTGATATAGCCATGCTATCACATTTTGAGGAGAAGGCTGGCCCATCAGTAACCTTTGGAAATGACAACATTGGTTATACAATGGGATATGGCAGTGTTAAATCTGAAAATGTCATTATTAAAGATGTAGCATTCGTTGAAGGACTAAAGCACAACCTCTTGAGCATTGGACAATTCACCAACAGGGGTTTCAAAGTGGAATTTGTTGAAGATCAATGTCTAATCTCTAAAAGAGGAAGTGGTGAAGTTGTTTTGACTGGTGTGAAGAAAGGAAGCTTGTTTGTAGCCAATCTTAAGGCTACAGACAAGGGAGAAATTTGTTGTTTCTACACTAAAGCCACCAATGAAGAATTCTGGCTATGGCACAAGAAACTGTCTCACTTGAATGTAAAAGCAATGAATTCTTTAGCAAAGAGAGAACTCATCAGAGACACGCCTGCTTTGGAATTTATTCAAGATGGAGCATGTGAAGCATGTCAAAAAGGGAAAATAAAAAGGTCAAGTCACAAGAACAAATTGCTCAATTCAAATTCAAAACCTCTGCAGTTGATTCACATGGATCTATTTGGCCCTGTGAATGTAATGTCCCTTTCCAAGAAGAAATATGCTCTAGTCATGGTTGATGATTATTCAAGATACACTTGGGTGGAATTCCTGTTTTCCAAGGATGAAGCTCCTCAAGTAATTATAGAACATATCAAGAGAGTTGATAGAGAAGCACAAAGCACTGGTTCCTCTGTGCTTGCTTTGAGAAGTGATAATGGAACTGAGTTCAGAAATTCAACATTGTATGAGTTCTGCAAAGATAAAGGAATTTCTCAACAATTTTCAGCTCCTAGAACTCCACAACAAAATGGAGTGGTTGAAAGAAAGAATAGAACTCTCATTGAAGCTGCAAGAACATTATTGTTGGATGCAAAACTACCTACTAGCTTTTGGGCTGATGTTGTTAACACATCATGCTATGTGCAAAATAGAACATTAATCAATAAGAAGTCTGGAAAAACTTCTTACTCCTTGATGACTGGAAAAAGAGCATCCTTCAAGCATCTTCATGTTTTTGGAAGCAAGTGTTTTGTGATGAAAGATACATCTGAGCATGTTGGAAAATTTGATGCAAAGGCATTTGAAGGTATCTTCATTGGATACTCTCTGGAAAGGACAACATACATAGTGTTTGTACCTGAGCAACACAAAGTGATGGAAAACATGGATGTTACTTTTGATGACAAGAAATTTCATGGACTTGCTACAAGTGAAAAAGACAGTGTGCCATTAAGATTTGAAAATCAAGGTTACCTTGAAGATTCTGAGAGTGAAGATGAGACACATGTTCTAACTGTTCCACAAGATGAAGGAAATGAAGCTGATGATCACCCTCAAATACATGTGCAAGGGAACACTAACACAGGGGGAGAAGAAGAGAATACAAATGGTGGTGATCAAAATGAACTTGAGTCAAGTCAAGGAGATGAACAGGGTCACACAAGGAAATGGGACAGAGCCCACACTAGGGAACAAATCATTGGTGATCCTAGTGAGGGTGTTAGAACAAGGAGAGCTACAATGAATACTTGCATGTACAACTGTTTTTTGTCACAAGTAGAACCAAAGGTAATTGAAGAAGCATTGAAGCACTCTGACTGGATTGTTGCCATGCAAGAAGAATTGAATCAATTTGAGAAAAACAAAGTTTGGGAATTAGTACCACCTCCTGAAGGTAATAATGTCATTGACACCAAATGGGTATTCAGGAACAAAATGGATGAAGAGGGTGTGGTGGTAAGAAACAAAGCAAGGTTGGTTGCCAAAGGATACTGTCAACAAGAAGGCATTGACTATGATGAGACATTTGCACCTGTAGCTAGACTGGAGGCCATCAGGATATTCTTGGCCTTTGCAGCTCACTCAGATTTCAAGGTGTATCAAATGGATGTGAAAAGTGCCTTTCTCAATGGTGATCTTGCTGAAAAGGTTTATGTATCTCAACCTCCTGGCTTTGAAAATGAAGACTTCCCAGACTTTGTGTATAGATTGCTCAAGGCACTCTATGGACTCAAACAGGCACCAAGAGCCTGGTATGAAACTCTATCTCAATTTCTTCTTGAGCATCAATTCACCAGAGGTACAATTGATAAAACTCTATTCTTCAAGAAGCATGGAAATGATATCATTCTAGTTCAAATCTATGTGGATGATATCATCTTTGGCTCTTCAAATGAAAAACTCTGTGAAAGGTTCTCTAAGCTAATGCAAAGCAAATATGAGATGAGTATGATGGGAGAGTTAACCTACTTCCTAGGCCTGCAAGTACATCAAAGGGAGGATGACATCTTCATAAATCAATCTAAGTATGTCAAAGATCTTTTAAAGAAATATGGTTTAGAAGATTCATCCCCTGCAAAAACTCCAATGTCTACTGTAATCAAGCTTGATGAAGATAAGAAAGTCAAGAGAGTTGACATCAAGGTCTACAGAGGAATGGTTGGATCATTACTCTATCTCACAACTAGCAGGCCAGACATCATGTTTGCCACATGCCTATGTGCAAGGTTTCAATCTGATCCTAAGGAATCTCACATGATGGTTATCAAAAGAATCTTCTGGTATCTGAAAGGGACTCCTAATCTTGGCTTATGGTATCCAAAGGGCACTGGGTTCAACCTGGTTAGTTATACAGATTCTGATTATGTTGGATGCAGAATTGACAGGAAGTGCACTTCAGGAAGCTGCCAATTCTTAGGTCAAAGGTTAGTGTCCTGGTTCAGTAAGAAACAACAATCCACAACAACATCTACAGCTGAAGCTGAATATATTGCTTCTGGAAGCTGCTGTGCTCAATTGCTTTGGATTAGAAATCAACTCATGGATTATGGACTAGTGATGGAGCATATTCCCCTGATGTGTGACAATACTAGTGCAATATCCATTGTTGCCAATCTTGTTAATCATTCTACTACAAAGCATATTGAGATAAGGTACCATTTCATTAGGGAACATGCTCTAAATGGTACTATAGCAGTCTCTTAAGTAATTATGCTAGTTAATTGTTGCAGCAGTAAATTTTCACTGTATTTGAATGCACTATTTATTTGGAGTGAAAATTAGCTGAGATATGATTTATAAATATTTCAGTATTTTACTGCATATTTTTCAAAATCATATTTGGTTGTGGAGTTGTGAGCTTTTGAGACATCTCTGTATAGGTACTTTTGAGAGTTCACGACTTAGTTCAAAATAAACAGACTTATATCACAAACTGTTAAAAATGTGAGACTTCGCGATATAGTTCATTTCTTGAGTTTGCGATCTACTTAGTGGACTTCGCGACACAGAATAACTATATCGACAAGTCTCTACATATTAACAGAATTTTGATTTAAATTGATTTAATTTCAAAATTTTGATATATGTCTGACAAATTGTTTAAAATTCCAAAAAGAGAGTTCTCGACATGGTATTTATACTATATCGCAAAGTCTCCTCATATTTTCTTCCTTTCAGACTTTGCGACATAGTTCATTTCTAGACTTTGCGATCCACTTTGCAAGACTTCGCGATACAGTCTATTTTGAGACTTCACGACATCAAAATAGTTTGTACACATTCACATCTCTATATCGCACTGTCTCAGTCATATAAATACTTTTTGCAAACACTCTCACATCTTTTCATCTTGTCGATTACTCTCAATTCTTAAACCTAATTTCAAATCTCTTCTCCCTTTTTCAATCTCAAACTCAGAAATGGCACCCAAATATCAAACAGCTGCTTCATCAAACCCTTTAACCATACCCAAAGAAACCAACTTTCTCACCATCCCATCTGAAACAGAGGCAAAACCTAGGTACAAATGCTGTGTACGCTTTTTGAACAATTCCTACCTTCGCCAAGCTTTGACAATGAACCTACCATTGTATGTTGATATACTGGAAGCATTCTGGAGGACTGCGACTTGTACTGTAATGGCGAGGGAGGATGGCACTTCATTTCAAGAGATACACTGCACAATTGGAGGGAAGCAATTGGTGTTTGGGGAGAAAGAAGTGAATGAAACATTTGGCTTCAAGACTGAAGGGCATGATGTTGAAGCAAATGACACAGAAATGGTGGCATTCATGGACCTGATAAAGTATGCTGATGAGATTGACATGGCAAAGCTGAACAAGAAGCATGTCAGGAGGGAATGGTCTTTCCTGTTCGATGCTCTTCAAAAGGTATTCCTTTGCAGAAAGACAGGGTGGGATCAAATCAGCCACATTGCAGTGAAGCTTGCCTATTCATTGGCCTACAACCAGGAAATCAATATGGGAGCAATCATTGTAAGGGAGTTGGCTCAAAGGCTTGGTAAGACTCCACGCAACAGAGGTACTGAAATTTTCTATCCTCGTTTTATTCAATGCATTTTAAATCATCTAGATAATCAATTGCATGAATTAGAAGGAATAGATACATCAAAACTGGCTTATCCTAAGTCCATGTCCAAAGTCATTTTTGGTACATTGGACACTAGGAATCACGTAAATGTAGTTTTGAGTGTGACAAAGCATATGCAAGACACATTCGAAACTTACACACTTGATAAGCCTATATATCATGAACTTTCCTGGAAAGGGAAGGCTAAGACTGAAGGAACTTCAGAGTCTATCCCAAGCCTCCCTATCCCATATAGTGACCCCCCCTGCAAACAGTACGTTAGTAATTAGGGAGCCAAGTGCACCAATCTCTCAAAAGGTTGGTGTTACTAAAAAGAAGTCAAAGAAGAGAACACTGTGTTAGGTCTGATAAGTTTGTAGAAGGGGGTTGAATACAAACTATACCGCTTTATCGAATTTGTTCTATTTAGAATCAAACAATTTAAGAACAAATTATGGCGGAATTAAATGAAACAGAATTCAAGTTAAATATAACTTATATTAAACTTGAAAGGTGTTACAAATGAAGTACTGATTACAAGATTGAATCTCAAACTAATTAAAACAAATCTAGAATAAATTCGACATGAATTTATCTATTTTTGTAATAAAAAGATATAACAATATTTGATAATTTGAGATACGTTCTAGGGATAAAAATCCGCTAGATAGTCAAAGTAGTACAAGTGAATGAATTCTAGTGGTTTAGATTTAACAGAATAATTCTAGAATTAATTCACTGAAAAAGAAATGATTCGGCAGTGGCTTTTTCTTTTCTTCACAGAAGCCGTTCTTGATGATATTATGTTGATAATACTTATGTCTGTCTCTTTCTTTCCTTTTGTACTTTAATCCACTTGACAAGAAAAGCCTGCACATTTCTGCTTTTCATTCCACTAGGAATGACTATCAAAATAGTTTAAAAAAGACTATTTTGAAGCCTGGAATGACTATGCTTTGTACTAGGGGTGTAATCGAGCCGAGCCGAGCCGAACACGGCCAGGCTCGAGTTCGAGCTCGACTAAAAAGTTCGGGCTCGAGCTCGACCGAGCCCTCAATTTCAAGCTCGAAACTTGGCTCGTAAAAAGTTCGATATGTTCGAGTTCGGCTCGAAAGCTCGAATCGATATCACCACATACTGACAAAATCTCGAATATGACAAGTTCGACTCGAGTTCGACTCGATTATATGGCTCGAGTTCGACTCGATTATATATATAAAATATATGTAAATACTAAATATTTATGAAAAATATATTTATAATATTTACAAACTAAAAATAATAAAGGCTCGATTAGGCTCGCGAACCTAACGAGCTGAGTAATTTGAAGCTCGAGCTCGGCTCGGTAAATTATTCGAATAGCTCGAGCTCGGCTCGATTATTACCGAGCCAAATTCGAATATTTTCCGAGCCGAGCTCGAGTAGCTCACGAACTGTTTGACTCGTTTACACCCCTACTTTGTACTGGAATGACTATCAGAATTTAGGAGAATTAATTTAGAATAAATAAAAATGAACTAGGATGACTATCGGGATGACTATCCCTGATAGTCATTCCAGTTCATTTTTAATCAAAATGACTTGGAATGACTAGCGGGATGACTATCCTGGGTAGTCATTCCAGTTCATTTTAATTAAGCAATTCTATTTTAATTCAAATTCTATTTTAAATTAACTCTACTAATTAATTTATTTCATAAATTAATTTTGATGAATTAATTTATTCAATAAATTAATTACTTAATTTATTTGTTAAATTAATTCTCAAGAATTAATTTAATAAATAAATTAATAACTAATTTAAAAGAGAATTTAAATTCTAATTCTATTTTAAATTAATTCTACTAATTAATTTATTTCATAAATTAATTCTAATGAATTAATTTATTCAATAAATTAATTCTAATGAATTAATTTATTCAATAAATTAATTACTTAATTTATTTGTTAAATTAATTCTGAAGAATTAATTTAATAAATAAATTAATAACTAATTTAAAAGAGAACTTAAATTCTTACAAGATAGCATAACCAATCCTTGAACCACTGAAACTTGATGAAGAATATTCATTGTCTGAGGTTGTCATTTGATGCACTGTCTGGTTCATAAATGACTAACTTCAATGTTTGTTCTTCATCTTGACTTTAAGTTGTGGTCCATTGTCTGCTTTTGACTGTTGATCAATCTTTGATAACCTGTACATTTGCTGTCACAAATCTGAAACCTCCGTCACTTTAATAAATCCACTTCTTTGAAGACTTCACTGGGGCTTGAACAAATAATTGAACTTCTTTCAATGTAGTATTTCTTCAAATCTGTAGGATGACTTTAATCTATATTCTTCTGACATATATGATCTTCTGAGATTCCTGTGACTGTGACAATTGAATTATTACTTACTTATTACAAACTTGTTTAAGTTGAGTTGAATCCTCGATGTAAACAAATAGGCTTAAACATGTGCCTTTCACCCTGGCTATAATTAATGAGTCTGTAGATTTAGGAAGTGAGGAACCTAAGTCACAGATCACCAGACAAAAGAAGAAATCCAAAAATATAGCCACCACTGAATCCTCCCAACAGGATTCAGATGTGTTAAAAAGGGTAAACATGTTACTATCAATGTCTTCTCAACAGGACATTGTTATTGAAAAGAGTAGTCTTCCCACTACAATCTGTAAAGAGTCAGCACAGGGTCAAGAACTCACTCTTGACTCAGGTGAAAATAAGGGTGATCAAACACTGAGTGGAGAGCACATCAACTTTGAAACTCCTCCTATTTCTCAGGGGAGTTGCCAAAATCCAATCTAAACTCCTCTATTCTTCCAGAATCTACAACATCAAAAATTTCTTCAATACAGGAAAGTCAGTCACATGACAATCCTGTACTTGATCATTCACAACTTGATTCTGTGAATGAGCCCCCTTCAAGTGACATGGTGCTTGACACTATGCTCACCACCCAGGACCCCCAATTAGTTAGTCAGGAAATGCATGTTGGGGCATATTCTAATGACACCAACACAAATATGGAGGATTCACCAGTTTTTACTAGAGACTCTATGCCTAATTCTCCAATCCTCAGGGATTTGGACATGCCTTCACAGGCAAATAGAGATGATGCTATAAATCATCCCATTTCAATGGAGACAACATCATACTCTACAGCTATTCCAAGGCTGGAGGAGATTCATTCAACTTCCATACCTGTTGCAAAACCCTCATCTGTGACAGGAGTGCCTAGCACTAGCTCTCACTTGGCTCAGGCCACCATGTCTCAATGGCTGGAGTCTGTGCAACATGACAGGCCTCCAGGATCATCATCTGTGCCCACATAATTGACGGAAGAAGCACTCCAAAGCTTACATGTGGCGCAAATTGATGAGTTCTCTAAGATTGCTCAACATCTCCTGACAGCTGGTCTCCCCAACAAAGACTATGAAGCTATTCTCTTATGCCACATGGAGGATGTTGAAGCACAAAAGGAGAAAATAGTTGATGAGGCTCAACATGATGGCAGTGTAGATGCCTGGTTGGATACCAAGAGATCTGTAAAGCTCAAGGATGCTCTAGCTTTTCTCAGGGAGGACTACCTAACTGCCTTGGGGTCAAATGCCAAAAGTCTCTCTCATGCAGAAATCTATGATGCAGTCAATGATGTATACAAAAGTCAGCTAAAGGCTCTGCATTTCATTGGGAAAGGTCTCCAATCAGAAATATCAACAATCAAAGAAGAAACAGACCAATCTCTGGCACAACTCAAGAACTCCTACCTTTCTAATTTTCCCAAGGTGGATGGCATCCTTAATGAGGTAAAAAAGACTGCACAGAATGTCACTACAATGGATTGCACCCTGGCTTTGGTCTCTGATAATTTGAAGAAGCTGTCTACCAAGCTAGAGAATCAGATGCAATCCAACATCCACTTCAACTCCATGATTTCTGTCATGTGGAAGAATCAGTATGGGGACAAGCTGGTAGATGAAGTTCCCATCTCTAACATATCCAAATTTGACTTCTCAAAGATCAAGGAACAGTCTCTCAATTCTTTCAAGTCTGAGCAACTCTTCTCAAAGGTTGATAGATTGGAGAGGGAGGTGGTTGAGCTGAAATCTGAAAACCAAGGGATTTCTCATTCCTTGGAGCTCCTAAAGGCCAAACTGGATGACCAAAGCAATACAACTTCAAATATCCTGCTAGTCCAACAACAAATGATGACCACAATGATGAAAAGTATGAAACTTCCTATTCCTGGAGAAGCTCAAGACATCTTGTCTAATCCCAAGCCTAAGGGGGAGAAAGGAAAGGAAGTCATTCTGGAAAAGAAAGGGGGAGCATTGGCTAAACAGCAAAAGCTAAAGGGCAAAATCATAGAGAAAGATCTAAGGCCTCTTACCCTTCCTACTGTTTCGGTCACCAGTATAGCTGGCCAGAAAAGTAGTGTCACAACAACTTTCTATCCTGGCACAATGCCCATGGATGTCTCTGCTCCTCAAATCACAACAAGTGCTCAGCCGGTCAAAGTAAACATTGTCACTGAGGCCAAGCTACAGGAAGTTGTCAACTCAAACATCTATCATGATGTGGCCTTCCTGGAGTTTCTGAAAGCCATACAAATCAGTGTACATGGTAAAACTCTCAATTACAGAAGCAAGCTCAATGAAGAAATCAAATACTTTACAGTGGCGGTCAGGAAAATAAAGGAAGCTCATCTAAGAGAAATCATCATGGTATCCAAAGACAATTGCTTATGGCATTTGTCCTTTGACACTCTAGAGAAGCTGAGGTATACTGAGCTGGACACACTTCTGGAGCTAATTGAGAAGAATGGGGAGAACAACAAGAGGTTGTATAATGAACTGAAGATGGATCAATTTCTGAGGCTGCCTGAGGTCATTTCTAATCCAAGGACCATAATATTCTAAAGTATCTCTAAGGCAAAATCCATTGATCAATTAATGATCCCTGCTCAATTGGAGATGAAGAACAAGGAAAAGATAAATCAAGTGATGCAAATGCTGAGAGAAAATAGGGGATTTAGGACTGCTGAAGAGCTGTAAATGATTCAAATTCTACAATCATACATTATCTATGGCAGGGTACCTGAGTCAGTCAAAGAAAGGAGTGAAAAGAAAGATGACAAGGATGATGAAGAGAAGAACAGTAGAAGAAGAAGTCAACAAAGGAGTGATAAGGATGGCAAAAGTGAAGGCAGAAGAAGCAAAACATCAAGAAGATCCAAAGATGCTGATAAAGACAAGAAGAACTCTCAAGATAAGAAAGAAGTTGAAAAAAAGAAGAGTGGAAATCAGCAAGTCAAGGACATTGCTAGCAGTATCTTAACCACAACACAAGACTCTAAGTCTAGGGTGGGTACTGTTAGTAATGATCCTCCAAAATCTAAAACCAAGACTTCTGAAACTGATTTGCCACTGAAGGAAAGTAAAACCACAACATCAAAATCTAAAAGACACTTCCACAAAGTCACAGCTAGTGGAGTGTTACAGTGGATCAAAGGGAAATGATTAGCAACTTCCAAATGATGTGGTACTAAAGACCAAATCTCCTTGTTCAAGAAAGCTACCACATGTAAAGCACTGGAAGATCAAAAGGGCAGCCAAAAGAACAATGATAACAAAGAGGAATGGAGTGATCACAAATGTTGTAGGGATAAAGGTACTTCCTCTAGATGAAGACTATGATGAAGATGCCCTAGCATTCCTGAGATCCCAAAGAATCTTTGAAGTCAAAGTGAAACAAGATCATCTAGAGATCAAATACACTGATGAAAGAGAGAAAGAGATGAAGACAAGGAGCTGGCAATATTTTCCAACATATGAGCTTGAAATAATAAATGCCTTGCTGAATTTTGAAGAAAAAGAAGAAAGATTGTGGAAGATTGAAATTGCCAGGTTTTTGAAAATGCATTCTGATTATCAAGAAAATCTGAGGAAGTTGAATGAAGAGAAGAAAATTCAGAAAGAAAAGGAGATGGCAGAAATGGAAGAGAGGGCTAAGGAGTTGAGAAAGAAAGGGCTATGCAAAGTCAAGCTAGATCTTTATGTAGTGGAGTACAAAAACAGAAATGGAGGGAAAAGCAAAATAAGGATTGAGTTTGTGGACTCCTATGTGGAAAGTGCCCTAAAAGCTGCAGTTGAAGACTTAGAAGACTCTCCTCTCATAGAAGAACTAATTGCAAGAGATGAAATTCTAGAAGCCCTTTCAGAAATGAACAGAAGGGAAGAAGCCAGAAAGAAGAAGGTTTATGATGACTATCTAGAAAAGCAAATGGAATCTGAAGCTGCACAGCAACAGAAAAATTATCTGTAAGCTATCATTTTCTATTTTGTAATCAAATTATGTTCATAATGCACATCTGTTGTTTTCTCTGAAGCATATTTCCTTTTAGGCTTAATGACCTTTTAACCCCTGAGGTTTAGTACCATATACCCATCAACCCCGGTATTTTAAAAGTGTACCTTTTAGCCCCTGAGGTACTAGAATCATACATTTCGACCCTTATACCGGTTCATAACAAAAAGCCGGTATAACTCGGATGGGCAAAACAGTCTTTATAGTTATATCGATTTACAGTATACCTTTTAGCCCCTGAGGTACTGAAATCATACCTTTTAGCCCCTGTTTTCAGTGCATCTTTGGTCGCTCCAAAGCCTACAACAGCAACTCCGTGATCTAGGTCTGTTCCGCAGTCTCCATTGAATACTCCATGTCAAAAAAGCTCGTATTTATGTTTGTCCACCCATGATAAGTGTTGTATCTTATTCAGAAAGTTCAGTATTGTTCTTGCATCTTGCATCTTGCAGTCATTAAACTTGAATACTAAAATTCCGATTTTTTATGATGTGCAACCATGCAATTCTTATATATCTCGCTTGTTCATTTCCTGGAATTGCAGACCACTGGTGAGTGTTGAGATAACATGTAGCTAATTTATTGTTCCTCTTTTATTATAGTCAGGAACTATAACTTCAATTATCTGCAGTTTTCATATGGTTGATGCATATCAGGGGCGACTATAGATTAATTACTTTTTTTTTTGGGAAAACATATATATGACCTGAACAAAATTTAAACCACAGACCATTTCTATATCCTAAACAATCCAGGTCATTGTTTGAAGGTGATAAATCTATGTGTACATAACTTAAGAAATACAAAAAAATTACGGACAAGGAGAATTCAACCCAGATTTGGCTATGGCTCCTTACCACTGAGGCATAAAAGTTCCCAGTCAACCACTTTTGAATTGCTTATATAAACAGCATTTGTTTAAGTAGCCACACACACTTCCCCAGTTCATGCTACGAGTAAGATATATATGACCACTCTATCATACTTCTATTTGAGTAAAATGTTCTTCACTTGTTGATTAGAAACTATAGTTGATAGTTATTACACCTATTGAATATGCAACAACATCTGACATAATGAAAAACTTCCTTTCTTAGTGGGGTATGTTCAGAATAGGACACTTAAACCTCTACTTGGCGGTAAATTGGATCTAGAAGCTGCTGCTATTAATGACAAACTTATGTCTAAATCTCTTGAAAAAATTGAAACATTTTGGCTAAAGGGATCGTAATCGATCGTAATTTTAGGAGCATGATTAGAAATGTAAAAAACTAAAAAACTGAAGAGCAATATCTAACATATTGTTGTTGAATTTAGCTTGTACCTGAAAGCGATCGTAATCGAATACTAAGTCCATACAAAAAAGTTCTGCAATGGATTGAGGATACCAGGAATGCAACTAATCCATATTTCGACGAATTACATTCACTCATCTT
Source organism: Heracleum sosnowskyi (assembly GCA_030848705.1). NCBI lineage: Eukaryota > Viridiplantae > Streptophyta > Magnoliopsida > Apiales > Apiaceae > Heracleum > Heracleum sosnowskyi. The sequence goes on from CM061239.1 coordinate 108,578,912, forward strand.
GGAGCTCAAATCGGTGCTTTCAGAGGATGGCTCAGTTGGAGTAAACGAAGAGACTAAGCAGAGGAGTCAAGCAGTGCTATCTAAGTTGTAAGGACGAAACGCCTTTTATGTGGTTTGTGGCTCTTTTGGTTTAGAGCCAGTTTTGCCACATGTTGCAAGGGAATAAAGATAAAGAACCTAGGCGTGCAAGAACAGATGCTCTTGTTCCTAATAAAATTTGGCTCTTGTTCCAAATAAAATGATCTTTTGTTATAAAAACCAGAACAATTTTCTAGGTATACAGCCAAACATGCAATACATAGTTTTGTTCTTCAATTTTAGAAACACGACATATTTTGTTATTATATTGAAAACCAGAACCAGCCTAATCCATACAATCTGAAAACTTAAACATAAAAGAAACGATAATGTTTACTCAGTAATCATTTAGATATACCAAAGTGGTAGAAAACAAGGACAGATTGAACGTATTTGTCATTTAGATATACCAAACTGGTATTGAAAGTTTGTTTTTACTCAAATTTAGTTCACCTAGTTTTGATAGCTCTCCAATTGATTCTGGAATGGTATTGAAGAAACTCAAGTCATCAGGGCACATACAGTGAATGGGGAATGGAATGTCGACCACATGGTTTGAGAATATTCTAATACGATTTACTTCCAAGTGCGTGGAGATATTCCTAAACTGCAGGTCTGACATAAGATTTTAGAAGTATTTCACTCCAGTGTTTAAAACAATAGTAGAATAGATCTTTACAAATATGTATTCATCAACTAAACTCATCCATGCACCCATGTATTCGTTTGTGAACTAGGACCGAGATGCAAGTAGCATCCAGACATTGAAAGTATTTGGTGGAATTAGTTTCCCTAGTGAAAAAAATCGAACGAAACAAATATAAGTCATCAAATATCTAAAATATCTGAAAACAGGGGCTAAAAGGTATGATTTCAGTACCTCGGGGGCTAAAAGGTATACTGTAAATCGGTATAACTGTAAAGACTGTTTTTCCCGTCTGAGTTATACCGGTTTTTTGTTATGAACCGGTATAGGGGTCAAAAGGTATGATTTCAGTATCTCAGGAGCTAAAAGATACACTTTTAAAACACAGGGGCTGATGGGTATATGGTACTAAACTTTAGGGGTGAAAAGGTCATTAAGGCTTCCTTTTATGTAAATTAGGCTTGTTATCAGACATGAAATTGTGCCTAAGTTTCGTACTCCCAATTTGGGGGAGATTGTTAGACTCAAGCCATGTCTGAATACCACTATTAACAAGCCTACACATTGTGACTATGTCAACTCTACATGACCTACTGAAGTTATCACTGGGATATAGTATAGGTCTCTATTGTACTTGTCTTGTTCTCATGTACTTAGCTTTATTCTATATGCTCAAAGTTATAATGGGCTTAGTAAGTTTCTTGCACCTAGAATATCCATAGGCTATAAATAATTGTCCTGGTAGAAGTTCAAATTATTCATGCAGCAAGATCGAAGTGAATAAGGCCTTGAAGAAATAAGTTACAGAAATTTGTCTAAGTCCCTATATCGTGAAATCACATTGAGCTATGTCGTGAAGTCCCAAATTTCCATGTCGTGAAGTACTGAGATCGCATAGTCCAAAATGAACTATGTCGTGAAGTCCTCAAGGCTCATGTCGTGAAGTGTTGAGATCGCAAAGTTAGAATGTACTAGATCGTGAAGTCTTCAAAAAGACTATATTGTGAAGTCCTCAAAAAGCCTATATCGCATACTCCTGAAATAGTCATATAGCAAAGTTCTCATATAGAAAAGTCAAGAATGCTCTATGTCGACAAGTCAAAGAATCAGGAATATGCTGGAGTTCACGATGTCAACACTTAGCCGTTTATAACAAGACAAATTAGGGTACAGAACCAAGATTCAAATGAGACAAATACTGAAGCATATGTTACGGTGAGGTGGTCCAAAGACATATGGCAAATCTACAACATAACTTGGAGAGAAAGATTAGAAACAAGCAGCTACAGAAACGGGAAAGGCTATAGAAAGCAAGTGGTCCTTCCTGACACAGTTAACTTCTTATGGCAGAACAAGTTGGAGTTACAGTTAGGGATAACTGTGTAAATAGGAGTGTGCACCAGTTTGTATAGGATATATATATATATATATATATATATATATATATATATATATATATATATTGTGCACCCCCTATTGTAAACAGCAAGAGAGATATACACAGAAATATTCAAGCACTCTTTTCTCTGTAAGAAAACAAGAAAACACTGTTCTTGTTTAAAAGCCAGAATTTCACTTGTGAAATTTTGGAAGCTGTAGTATTTGATTTACTTAATACAAAGTAGATTAAAGTGATTGTGTGTGTTCTGTCTATTTTGTTCTGCATTTTCATACAACACAATCTAACACAGCTTTTTAGTTTCAAGAAAACGAAAAACATTCAAACTATCCATTCACCCCCCCCCCCCCCCCCTCCTCTGTCTAGTTTCTTAGTGATATTCATATCTAACAATAACATATAGAATAGTTATTATATTAGATCAAGTTCATTACTATATTTTATGTATAATTAATTAATTCTAATAATGTAAAATAGTGATATATAATATGATATAAAAATATGAATTATCAACAACATAACTAAAGTATATTTAATAAAAAATATACAACTATAATAAATATTTATAACAATGATTGATCATTTGCATATATATAACATAAATAAAAAATACAGATTTACATAAATAATAAGGACCAATATTTTCTTTACTCAAAGGTTCAAAATAAAAAAGGAATATAGAATTAGAGGAAATGATGTGACTTATCTAATAAAATCTTTAAAGTAAACTCAAAAAACAATGTTGCATAGTGATTATGCTTTGGACTTCTTAGAAGGAGGTTGGAGGTTCGATTATCTACATTAATAAATATCAATATATTTTTGCATAATAATATAACAGTGGTATTTTTGTTATTTTTCAAAAAATAGGGGTAAAATTGTAAATTCACAAGCATTAAAGTGGCACTTTTTGCCCTTGTGTTGACATATAATATATAGTAACTAGCGTAAAAGCCCGTGCGAGGCACGGACATTGCAATAATTTCTCGCACGAAATTGTTTATATATTGAGATAATTTTGTAATTTAAAATTCGAAAAAGGATAATATTTCGATTTTATCTCATATTTTAATAGTATTTTTGTAATATGGTATACCAATTACATTAACCAGATATTCTATAACTTGATTAAATTTCAATAAAATTGGATAAATATCCATACGATAATAATCGCATGATAACATTTAATTGCTAAAATATTAATATGATTTTCGATGATGTGATAGGAACTTTATCAAATTGAACCTTTGAGTATATAATAATATGGTTTTTGATGACGAAACTTTATCAAATTGAACATTTGAGTATAAAATAAATAAATATTTTTGAAAATTGTCAATATATAATATAGACAATGTGATTTTAACTTAGTTAGAGTACATTTATAAAAAATCGATATATACGTAAGGCGAAAACATATTATGAAACTATTAATATTATATGAAAGTCGTCCTTGCGGTGTATAGCTCATTTTTTTATATATTACATACATATTTTTACATTTTTAAACTCAAATGTTTAGTTTTAGTCTACAATTTATTACACAATATCAAAATTCTATTTTAAAATTTTGGTAAATTGAAACAATTTTTATCTTATAATATGAATTATTTTTTAACTCAACTTGAATTTTTACAAATATTTTTATCAATGTAAATTATGATTAGACGACCTTAATGATTGTGCATCAACATAATATTTAAGATGAAACTTTTTGGTTTCATCATAGGTTGATCTAAGTATATGTTATAACTCAACCATCATATATTATGTTTTTTATTTGATCAATTTAGTATATTATTTAAAATTCATATTACCATACTTTGAATTATAGTCTAATTGGTCATTGCGAATAATTATTGCAATTTTGTAATATTTATAATTCAAAAAACATATATTTTTTCATTTTATATTAAATATTAATTATGTTATTTTTTATATATACAACATAAATCCTATTTTTGGAGTTGTCATTTTTTTAAATATAAATTCAATTATTTTAGTTTCTTTTAATATATATATGTTTTTAGATCAATCACACTTTTAAATTGCTAAAGGTTAAATAGTCGGTCGACCAAAAATCTCTAATATGACTCGCGTATTTAAAATTTTATATACATAAAAATTATGCGAGACAATCATTTATTATGTATAATTTTATAAACAAAATTATATATTTCTTAAAAATATCTTATTTTTTTATTTCAATAGTTTAATATATACACAAAGGAGAAGGTAAATAAATTCATATTTTTTTAGGAATCGATTACATTTATGTATAATTTTATATTATTTAAAATTTTATTTTTCATATCAATCATTTAAAATGACAGAAGAGAAATATAGAGTATACTCAATCCATTATTTTTTTTTGAAATATATAATATGCAACATTCTATAAATAATATAACCAACGTTTTTTTTGGAGAAAATGTGATTTTTCTAAAAATATTTTTAAAGAAAACTCAAAATAACGTATAGTATAATGGTTATGGTATGAGTTTGATTAGAGAAGGTTAGTGGTTCGATTTTCAACACTAACATAATTTCATATACTCTTTGGTGGTTTTTGTAATTTTTTAACATATAAGAGTAAAATCGTAAATTCATAGGTATTAAAATGACATATATCAATCATTTAAATTGACAAAAGAGAATTGTAGATCATACTCAATCGATAAAAATATTTTTTGTAATTATATTTTGTGCAATATTCTAGAAATAATATAAATCAATATTTATTTACTCTATAATAAAAATAAAAAAAAAGATGGGAGAATATGTGGTTTATCTGTTAAGATTTTGAAAGTAAACTCAAAACAAAGTGTATCACAATGGTTGTACTCCAAGTTTGAGTGTAGAAGGTCACAAATTCAATTCTCAAGACTAACATTTTTAATTTAATTTTTGCATAAACATTTACGGGGTGACATTTTTGTAATTTTTCAAAAAATAGGGACAAAATCGTAAATTCACATGCATTAAAATTGCACTTTTTGTTCTTATGTTGTGATTTAATATATAGTAATAGATAATAGATGATTACATAAATCGCTTCTGATATCATCCTCTTATTTTTAGAAAATTCTAATTTTGTTAAAAGAATATATCATATTACAAGGTTAGGAATTTTCCGAATATTTCTCATTCTTGTAATCAAATGAGAAGTTGACTATCAATATCTACAAAATCCACTTGTATATACAGGATAAGATTTTTTTAATGGTCTGATCTAATTAATCGATGGTTTGGATTGATATTATGATAGTTGACTATATTTTAGTCTAAATTTATATGAAAGCGAAACCCTAACATAAATAATGAAAATGGCAAGTGCTTCGTATATGACATTTCGTACATTTTTTTGAAAATTTGGTTTGGTCCCTTAGCAATTTTGTAGTTGTAAGTGTTGGAAAATATGGGTGAGTTACGGTATGGGTGAGTTAATTGATTTGATAAAATCGATTTCGGTTTTGATTTTGAGTTATCTGATAAAATCATTGATTTTGAGTTATCTGATAAAATCAATTTTGTTTTTAAATTCGAATTTTTTGTCATTGACGCGATTAATTAGTTTGACTAATTAATTAAGGAAATTGTCACCAACATAATTGTCACCGATGCAATTAATTAGCATGCCTAATTAATTAAGAAAATTGCCAACCGATATAATTGATTAACACGGTTAATTAATTATGGCAATTGTGTAGCGCATAAGTTTTCCTAGCCTATATAAACTCGTGTCTGGTCTTAGGATTATTCACTCGAAAAATACATCCTCTCTTACAGACATCTCTCTTCTCTTCCTCCGGTGATAGTTTTCTTGTTCGTCTCAAGCTCGCTGAAAGTGACGCTATTCGACAGCTTCACTGCAAATTGTTTTATACTGGGAAGCAATTCGCTCGCACATACGGTGAGGGCTAATACGCTTTAAGCAGACAGTCACGCACTGGACTCGGTTTACTGTTTACATACACCTTATCTGTTATTCACACACGCCCACGTCGTTTTATGTACTAATATCACTCAGAGATTGTCTAACAGTAAAGCTGCGAAAAATATTTGATTTTTTGTAAGACAGATACTTCAAGACTCATGTATATATGTGTGCCTGACTTTTGAATACAGAGGTGGTGTTAGTTGTTTTTTTGTTAGCATCTTGCGTGTTTCAGGATATTATTTAGAAAATATAAATTTAAACTTGGGTTGCATCACGTTTTTAAACACGGCTGCTTGTATTGTATGTAGGTAGGCATAGAAAAGATAGCTTAATTAACGATGTTTAATCATCATCAACCCCCTTAAGTTACAATCGTTGGTCACGTTTTCATCATCTATAACACATGGTTACCACTAATCACCAGCTCTCGTACAGGCTAAGTTGAATAAAGGAAGACCTTTGCGTTTGCACCATTATGTTAAAATTTAAAGTTTGAGTAAAACGCGGACGGATACGCAGTTCTGAATTCAAAACACAAGTTTTCAAGCAGGATTTTCATCAGCTAATCAGTTATACGTTAATCCAATTCACACTTGCGTTGTTGATTCACAAACAAACTTTTTTGTTTCAACGTTTGGCTTACTTCAACATTATAATAGTAGTAGTTCCGTTTCTTTTTATATGTCGTTTGACTTTTTTGCACATATTTTAAAGTACTTTGACTGGGTACTTAAATTTATTATTTTTAAAATTTTCTTTTTTTTGAATAAAAGTATATGAATGATAGTTTAATTCAAAAAAAGAAAATTTTAAAAATAATAATTTTAAATATCCGATCAAAACGCTTTAAAATGTGTGCAAAAAAATCAAACGTCATATAAAAAGAAACTGAGAGAGTAACATGTTACATATGAGACATAACATGACAAAATGTCCGTAAGAGACCCGCGGTGCAGATTACAATTTCAATCGAAACTATAATTTATCAAAAGAATTATATCATGACGGATTTTAATTTTATTTAAATAAGAATATAGTTTATTTTGTAATTGTGTTTACCTTCAAAATTTTATTTTTTTTGTTTCGAAATTCTAAAAATTGGGACAGACGCAGCGGCCCCGACTTGTTAATTTTTTTTTTTTGAAACAATAAGAGATTTCATTACTACGAAGCATCATACATGATAGTGTCCACCACATTCAGTGGAAGAGACGTAAAAAGAACCTGACAGTAAGCTAAACAGAAATACCTAGCTAACTCATGAGCGATCCCGACTTGTTAATTAACATATATTATAAAAAAAAATAAAAAAAAATACGTGTGTGTTTATAAGTTGTGCATTTGAAGCGACAATCGAGAGTCCTTTCAGACACTTTACAAGGTGAAATTTGACAGAAAACATGACATGCCGCCAACAATACACATGATTTCTTCTTTCGTTTTACTGATTTCTTTCTTGTCCTACACTTTCTTTATTAGCAGTACCTTTCTTCTTCTAACGCTTTGGAGTCCAGCACTCGTGTAGTACAAAATAGTAAAAAAAAATATCTTTTATAAGTTTTAAATTTCCAAATAATTTTTTTTGTCAGGAAATTTCAAATAATTTTTGATTACTATTAGGAGTACATCAAAGTTTTATTTACTATAATAAATTCATATTAAATAATATCAAAGTTCAGTGAAGTCCTACATATCACAAATAAATATCATGGATTTTTGAAATAGAGAACAACTACTATAGAGTGACCCTGAGGTTCAGAAGACCCTAGTCAAAATCAGTTTAAGGAGCTTTATCATACATGTAGCCAACATATCTTACATGTTCACATACTTGGGAGATTTGAAAATTTCTGGACACTTAAGTATTGAAGGTCCTGCGCAATACTTGTTCGCCTATACTAGGACCACCCATTAATACTTATAGTCATCTTAATATATACTAGCTTATAGCCCGTGCAATGCACGGTTATTTAAAATTTATTTATAATTATTCTGTTTATCATTATATTTTTATTATGATGCAACGCACGATTGTTTTTTTAATATTTATAATTATATTTATTTATGAATATTTTAATATTTAAAAGTTATTAGTTTACATGATTAAATTATTGTTAAAAAATATTTAGCCAAAAAAAATTATAGTTAAAAATTTGATATTTATTACATTTTACACGCTCAATTTAATATTTGTTTATATTGAGTTATAAAAGTTAGATTTGGCCAATTTTACGGTTCACATGAAATTCACAAAATAATCTTTAATTTAGTTGTGGTTTAATAGTTTTTTTTTTCAATTAAAAACTATTCTAAAACTAAAAAGAGAATAAAGGGACGAAATTTAATGTTGAGAATTCTATTCGATTTAGGAAATCTACTTAACTTATATGTAGTTTAGATTATTAGAATAACCTTTATTAACCAAATACAGGTTTTAATGTTAAATCTAACGGTTTTCACCTATGTATTTAAGATTAAACGATTTTTATTATTTTGGTTATAAATGGGTTTCCTTATTTAATTACAACTATTTTTATGTTTTAACTTTTTGGAAAATCCAATCCTAATATAATATCTTTTAACTTATATCATTTTTAGATAATAATTTATTTTTATATGATATAATCTTGATTATCTATTTTTAAAAGTATTGGATCTAACGGTTGAGAATGTTTTGGCGGTATTTAGGACCAAACTACCAGGATAACATCATTAATTTTTCTTAATAATTATAATTTTTTTTAATTTTTAATTTTTTTAAATATTTATTGCTAAAATATAATATACTCTTTTTTGTAATATGTTAATGATGCGGGAACTTTGAACTTTTGAGAAAATAAATTATCAATTAAAATATATTTTTTTTGTAATAGTTCTTCTTTTAAAGTAGTACACCGTGACGATCAAAATTCTGTATAATTTTTTTTTTTATAGTATATCCCGTAAATATCTATGTTATTATATTAAAGACTAAATAATAAAAGTTTTCTTATAAGTGTGGTCGCTTTGTTTGATCACTAAATCCATAATCGTTGAATCTTTCAAATTAAATTGTTGAGAAACGTTACATATAACAGTAAAATTATCATGTAAAATGATCTAAGATTTGAATCTACCAACAACAAATTAAAATTTACAGGTTTTTTTTTGAAAAAAAAAAAGAATTTTTTTCATTTTCTTTCTTTCAAACATAGGTTATTTGATAATATTTTTTGTAAAGTACGATTTTTCAGAAAATTACTATAATAATTGATTAACAAACATTTAAAGTTTCGAATTTAATAATTTACAATGTATATAGGTTAAAAAAGTTAGGTCTGTTCTGTAGCTGAGTCTACAATTTCAAAATACTGTTTTTTTAATATGAATATAGTCCTACTAACAATGAAGTGCTTATAAAACAAAATCACCATTTGCGTATAATTTATTATTTAATAATAAATTATATTTGATTAGTTATGATCTATAACTTAATAAAATAGGATAAAAATATGCACAATTTTATAAAATTTTATCCTCGTATTATTATATTCTTTGTTGATTTGAATTTTTCTTAGATTGATTTTAATTTTTGAACATAGATTTCTAAATTTAAAATAGTTAGGAAAAAGTAATTAAATTGGCGTTAAAATAATGATGACATATTAATCATTATTATAATTTAAATACTCACTTTACTGATTTGGGCTTTATCTTGTGTTTTAAAAATCAGATTTTGACGATTTTACACCCCACGTGAAGATAATTAAATTATTTTTAATTAAAAGATGGTTGAACAATTTTTATCTAACTGGAATTGTCCAGGGAAGAGAAAAGAAAGTCACGAATTTTTTACATGGAGAATTCTATTCAATATAGAAAACTTATTTATATTTGGTTTAAATTATCAAAATACACTTTTTAGAATTTAAATATAATCCTATTATAAATAGAATACACTTTTTTAATATTTGATCAAACGATTTTCATTTATCTAGGATATCAAGTACATACTGATATAAGTATCTTACTAACTGCTTTTACTTTTAATGTTTCGGTTTTATTTATAGTGTATATAAAATTTTAAAATACATTATTACTTTAAAATTATTAAACAGAATAAAAATTATGTTATGATTATATAAAATTTTATTCTCACATTATTATAGTCTTTATCGATTTGAATTTGTTCTTAATTTATTTTAATACTTTATTGAAAGAAAGATAAAATTTCTATATTTAAAATAATTAGTGGAAAAATAAATAAATTTGTGCTAAAATTATAAAAAAATATTTATTAAAATTTAGATACTTACTTTACTATTTGTGTTTTATCCTGAGTTTTAGAAATTGAATTTTGACGATTTTACAACCCGTGTGAAACTAACGAAATTATCTTTAATTTAATGATGATTTAATAATTATTATCTAACTTGACCAGTTGACCTACCCATAAATCGGAAACAAAAGATGGTTAAGTATTATATTCAAAATTATTGTTTATGAATATGAAACCCTCAATATTTTAATAATATTTTGATATTATCCTTTTATGTTTGTTATATGTAAAATAATATAATTATAATTTGGATTAATCAAATTGTTATGTTCCTTCATAAAAAAATGTTTAAATTTATTCATATGAGTTCTCCTGAGTCTCATATAACGCAGGTCCACATGTATCATTGTTATATGATATACATGAACATTATATTGATAATTTTTAATATTGTAATCGATATGAATTGTTATCTCATATTTGGTTTAACAATTATTATCTAACTCGAACTATACATAAATTAAAGAGAAAATATATTTAAGAATTTTTACATAGAAAAATTTTAAATTATCAAAATACACTTTTTAGTATTTAAATATAATTCTATTATTAATCCGATACACTTTTTAATATTAGATCTAACAATTCTCATCGATCTATTTAAGATCTAACTTTAATAATTAATTTGGCCGTATAGTGGTCGTACACGGACCAGATCGATTTTAATTTTTTCTTAAATTGATTTTAATATTTTATTGAAATAAACATAGAATTTATAAATTAAAAAAGAATTAGGAAAAAAATTAAATTGGTGCTACAATAATAAAAAAATTATTAAAATTTAGATAATCACTTTACTGTTTGGGCTCTATCTTGAGTTTTAGACAACAGATTTTAACAATTTTACAGCCCACACGAAGCTAACAAAATTATCTTTAATTTAATGATGGTTTAATAATTATTATCTAACTGAAACTATCCATAAACTAAAGAGAAAAGATAATTACGATTTTTTACGTAACGATTTCTATTCAATATAGAAAACATATTTATAATTGGTTTAAATTGAAAAAAAAATTTATTAAAATTTAGATAATCACTTTACTGTTTGGGCTCTATCTTGAGTTTTAGACAACAGATTTTAACAATTTTACAGCCCACGCGAAGCTAACAAAATTATCTTTAATTTAATGATGGTTTAATAATTATTATCTAACTGGAACTATCCATAAACTAAAGAGAAAAAATAATTACGATTTTTTACATAAAGATTTCTATTCAATATAGAAAACCTATTTATAATTGGTTTAAATTATCAAAATACATCTTTTAGTATTTAAATACTATCCTATTATTAATCAAATACAATTTTTAATATTATATCTAACGGTCCTCATCTATTTGAATATTTATAGTTTTATAATCCAACGGATCATATACTTTTGGTAGTACAGTGACCGACCAAAGTTTTGGATAAGATCTCCCTTACGCTTATTATATATAAGGAGTTAATTTTTGTTATGTGTAAATTGAATTTTTAATAAGTGAAACCTGATTTTTTTTATTTTTGTGAAGATGTAAATAATCATTTTTGAAATATTATCCTTCCCCACTCGCAGATGGGCTTAAGCTCTTGTCAAATATATTTGTGAATGTAAATGCATTAGTTATATAAAATGACATCGTTTCAAATCTCCCATTTTAGTAAGAAAATTTTGCAAAAAAAAAGAGTAGAAAGGGAAAAAAAAACCACTTTTGGATTGATATGTTTGTTTTAATTTTTGGTGTTGTTTTATCAGGACTTGGGAGATTGACAAGTTTGACATCACGTTACTCATTTCACCACGAGCCCACGAGTCCATGACTTGGGCCTATTCAAAATATCTCGTGGGCTTGATCGAACAAAAGAAATAACCATTTTTCTTGAATAAAAAAATTCCTTCCTCTTAACTCTTTAGAACCATGCATGGATTAGATTTTTGGTTCACGAAAGCAACAAACAAAAATGCATATTGCTTAGTGGTTCGAGTCTTCTAACTTCGGCCTTCTCAGCGTTGTTCATGATAGTTTGGCTGAGGTTTTTCCGTTCAACCAAGAAAATGGTTTCCTTTGGTGCATTGTGCTTTCATGACTTTTCAAAGTGGTGTCAATGATTTATGTGATCATTTAAGAACACAAGTTTGGTTGTAGTTGCATTGGGGGATGAAAAGAATGCAAAAGTGCCAGTCCGAATGAAAATTGAAGACAAGAAATTTGTTATCGGAACACTCTCATCAGACTAAGTAAGGAACCTCCCATATCATTTGACTTGGTTCTTATAAACAGAGACTTAGAGCAGAGCCGATCCTAGGAATTTGGGTGCCCTAAGAAAATGGCACCCCTTATATATTAATGTTAAAATTTTAAAGGCAGTAACAATAACATTGCTTATGAGTAGTAACCGGTAGAAACAATAATGATAAAATAAAAATATGAATTTAGAGTAGAAAAGATAACACCATAAAAATTGCATACTTCAGTTGATCATCACTAATCACAAAACTGGGCACAATAATGCATTTTACTAGCTTGTATCTTTGTTGACAACCAAAGAAACTATATGCTCATATATTAGAAGTATAGAAGTATATTATAATCATCTGCTTAGGCTGCGATCAAACGTGACTAATTCCACTAACCAACTTCATGTACTAACTCCATTAACAAACTTCATGTACTGAACACCTCGTGTCACTAGCAACATGTTGCTATAAATGAAGTTGCAGATTTTTTCTTTCTCATATTAGCAACAAATTCAAAGAAATTAATAAGCAACTCAAAAAACATGAGATATTCTTGTGCTCTAATAGCATCACATCGAGTGCAAGATCACTAAGAACCTATTCAAACTTGCTAAAAAGTTTAAATCTTTTTGTATCTCAACTATTATAATTTGTAGGTAGAACTTTTCAACTTTTTTTGGAGTCACACAAAAATCGAAGTCCCGAATCACGAGAATCTTTTGTTCCACACAATTTTTATCAGGTGTACAATCTAAAATAAGAACAAAGTACTCGCTTGTAGGATTTTCTTTATGATCTCATTTGCTAATGTCTTAACTAACTCATTTTGAATTGTATAGATGAAATAATGTTTATGCAATATATATGTCTTGACCAATCCAACATGTTTTTTCATTATTGGATCAAATTATGCAAGCATCATTACGAATTTATAAAATAATTCGTTCTTGCGTTTATCAATCTTATTTTCATCTCCACGAAATGCTAAAGTATTGCGCAAGAGTTTTCACAATTGCAATTATTAAGACAAGGACCTTTCCCGAGTATCTCTTATTTGATGTGATGTGATCATGTTCAATCTTAACAATTCTTTCAATCTTCTCCATATACATTTCAAGCCAATACTCATATTAATTTATATGATGATCATTGCTACTTTTAATGATATTTCAACTTTAAAACTAAAAAATATATAAATTTTTTGGTGCCCCTCCAACACTTTAAATTTTATTTTTTATGTATTCATATTTTTTTTATTATATTTGGTGCCCCTCGTGAGTGTGGTGCCCTAGGCGTTCGTCTTGGTCGCCTTACCCAAGACCGACCCGCTTGGAGCTCTCGAATGATTGCAAAGATGGAAGTATATACTTTTGTGGATACGTGCTGTTCAGGATGTGTTCAAGATGTTTGTTATCATTCAAGATTTGCAGGAAAAATCCTCAAATGGCACCAGATGGACAACACGGAGAAGGCACAAGGAGGAATCAAGTCTGGTAAAGTAAAGAAGAATACAATAGCAGAGTAAAGGATAAATTGTAGCTCCTCCTAGCTCTTTTAGGATCTCCAAGTTAATTTTCTATGAATTAGCAAATTTGTATCGGATTTACCTGAAACTTTGGTTTGTATGCTCGTAAGAGCAAGAGTTTGTCATGAACTTTACTCTACGTTTAGATAGAGTAGGAGCTTGTGTCATTCAAAGCTTGCTATATATATATTTATAAAATTATACAGATTAGCAGGAAAGAAAACAAATAAAAATTACATACACGGATATGATAGATACATATGTAAGATTAAACCTACACAACACCATAGGATTAATGCACACAAATGTTTATCAATCCTTCTTATTCTACACACAGATTCTAAATTCTGTACCGTACTAAAAATTAATAGATTTAAGGATCTGATATACCTGTTGTTGCGAGTTTATTAACAAGAGCTAAAGCATTGCTAGTAATGTAGGTAACATTTGTAATCCGATTTTGCAATGATTTGATTTTTCTTCCCTTGTGGTCGCTAAATCCATCCAAGCAAGTGTCTTCATCAGTAAGAGCAGCACTCATCCATGTTGTAACATCACTCATTTGGGAGTTGAACGTTTGACCATTAAGTTCTCTTAGTACATAAAGTGATTTATGAAGATTGTCGATTGAATCTTCAAAACACTCGATGCAGTCCAGAAGGGCACCTTTATTTCTTCCTCCAGTAGAAGTACTCAATTTCGTCAACAGCTTAGCCACTCTCTTAGCTTCGCTAATGGTCACCGATACCCCAGCTCTCGCCCATGTAGTAGGGTTACGCTTGGCAGTCGTTGAAAATGGTGATAGCGAGCGGATGCAGAGATTGCGATATCGTGTTACACTGCAAGCATCTTGAACGTAATCATCACCATTTTCGGATGAAGCAGAATATGTAAGCAGTGCCAATATTGTTAGTGACAGAAATATAGTCATAATGTGTGACATTTTTTTTAGGCTCTAATGGAGAGAGGGCAGGATATCTGACAAATATATTGCAGGACACTAAATTCTAAGAAAATAAAGAGATGGCTTTTTTATAGGATTAAAAAGCAACTGAATGTGCTAGAAATTATAGGAAACTTTTTATCTAGGAGTTCGTTGGATAAACAAGAAGTGTATGAGGGCATTTAATAATCGGAAGCCGTGAGATGGTAAGCAAAAATAGGTAAGAATAATAGCATTCATGTGACTTGCTAGGTGAGCCTCTCATGAACGCAAGTACAAGATCTACTAGGATGCCCTTCTGATCTACTCTCATTGTCACCAGTCACCAGAGTCATTTCAGGATTCAAATATCTGCCTGTCATGACATGGAGATTTACCTAACCATACCCTTGTTAAATACAACTAATGTCGAGTAATGGCCTTGTTTAAAACTTATGTACATACATTGCAGATTTACAGCATTACGAGTATCATATTTTGATTTCTCACACCTGTAAGAATAATCTTAAGATTTAAGCAGCATATTTTGCAAGAATTTAGGGTATCCTTAATAGCTTGATTCTTCTGGACAAAACCATAGCCTCATTTGGTTGAAAGCATGTATGCGTCCATCATATGGACTACCTGAACATGTAGATCATAAGATCATTACATGATGAGAAGAAAAAATGTATATGGAATTTGAAATAAAACAAGTTGCATCTCAGAAGCATATCGTACTAACTTGGCTAATGGCTACCTCATTGCCGAAGCAAACTAAGCATACATGATGTTAAATCAAATATGAGTATAAATGTTTATCAACTCTAATACACTTGAAATATATCGGAAACACCACTTTAAAGCAATATGGATTCCACAAATGTGGAAAAACTAAACTCTTGAATGCAAAGATGAACACACCCCACAAAATTATCTTCATTCCCTGGGCAGGGCACCACCTCCAGCATTATTATTTTTGTATCTTCTACATCATACAGACTTTTTAAGGAGCTCTTCAGAAACAACTTCAAGAGTAGCACCTGCATGCTCTGTGCTTGGTTTCACTTCTGTGATAAACATTTGACACGTGAACATCAGCCACCATTACACAACCATGCATTAATATTAAGCAAGAGCATATTTTGCAATTATAATCAACTAGTATTGCTAATACGCATCTACCAAGTAAAAAAAACCCACAGAAACTGTATTTAGCAGAATTGAAGGTGACATGATCAGGCTGATCAGCAACTAAGACCTCAAAAATAATCACAAGGATGTTGCCTTGTTTGTATAAATCATACAACTATGAATTCTTATATCTACATAAACAATTTGTCCACTAAAAGAGATATTCCTGAGTAGCTTTTGACTACCCTAAAACTTACAAGTACATAATCTTAGTGAAAATTTAACACATATCTGCCACACAAGTAGTGATCAGTACCTTGGTAAAGCGTAAAATAATTTTATAATGTTGGCAAGTAACTGGATTATTTTTTAGTGCACGTGTAAAAATATGTGACTGACACATTCCTTCTTTAGTATCAGCAATCACATCTCAACAAAGAACTAATACCTACCCACATTTAAACTTGGGTCATTCTAAAGAATTAGTAGTTACTGTTATACTAGTACAAACACTTAACACTCTGGTGAGAACTACCACGGACTCTCACCAAGTGAAATACATTTTAATCACAGTTCCTACATTGGTACAAAATTGATATTTGTACTAACTTCAATCAATAGGATGAATAAAAAACTACCACTTCTAAAAGAACACAATTTGAAGAAGACGCCTAATATCTAAGTTCATATACCAGCCGAAAATTTGATGATTCCAATTATATCCAGATAATTAAACAGTTTCCTCCGACAACTTGAACCATTGTAGAGACAATTCAAGAAACCGCTCCACCACAACATATCATTGTAGTTGTAACATTCACAAATATTCCGTTTAAGCAATAATTAACATGCTCATCACTAGCATATCACTTCTACCATCAAACTAACTGTACGCGCCATATAATTAGTTACCACCATACATCAAACACTCCAATAACGAAACAAACTCACATTCCCGCCCGTAGCTAAACTAATTTAGCAATTGCAAAATCACAAAATTAAGGACTTCATTTCACTAGCGTAGTTCTTTTAACATAAACTTTCACAAAACCACAATAATATTTCTCAGAGACAAAAAAACAAACACATGGCGTGCAAACATAATCCACACATCAAATTACCATAAGTGCCACGATCATTGGGCTTGGCCTGGACAATCATGTTAGAAATGAAGTCCGCAGCCTCACGAGCATTGTTTAAAAGTGTCTGAATCTCCGGCGCCGAGTTAACAAAACGATTCTCTTCGAAATTTTTACGAACCTCTTTAGCTGATTCTCTCAGCATTAAGTCGTCGCCTTTGAACGATTTACGAGTCGCTCGAAGAATCGCTCTGTATGCACTCAATGCTTCCCCTCCCATTTCTGATCTGGAATCGCTGACTCGGTTGTGATGATTCTTGATTCGCTTTTTTAACTCGGTTTCTTACAAATTTGTTTAGTAATTAGGTCTTAAACAGGCCCAAAACTTTGGCGCAAGTTGGAGCCTCTTCGTGTGTATACTTTTAAAATATTTTAATTTTAATTCGTATTTAGTTATTTTGAAATATATCTGTTTCAGTTTTAGTTTCTCAAAAATGGATACTGTATTAGAATTTTTGGATTAACTTGCTATAAAATTCAAGTAAAAGAAATTATGTTATTTTATATATTTTCCCTATATATATACATATAATATTTTATTATATTAATATTATTTTTCAAAAATTATATTGTTTGATTATATATATTTATTAGTTTAAAACTCGTGCGATGCACGAATTGTTAATTATTATTTTATTATTATATTTTTAATATTTTATTAATTGTATTTGTTAAAAAAATAAGTAGGCATGTTAAAATAGCTAAATACTTTTAATTAATTAAAAACATTAAAATAGATTTTAAAATAAATAAGTAAGGGTTTGCTCGTTATATTTTTGGAAAATGAAGGGTTTTAATAAGAAAAAATAAAAAAATGTAACATATATTTAGTTTAAAAAGGTAAATGCCCGTGATATTTTTGGAAAATGAGGTTTTAAAATTTAATAATTAAAAGTATTTAAATTCATTTTAAAATAAATAAGTAAAGGATTTCCTATGATATTTTTGGAAAAAAATTGAATTTTAATGAGGAAAATAGAAAAAGTAAATTGAAAAAGACAATTTCCTGTGATATATTTAGAAAAGAAGGGACTTTGTTAGAAAAAATTTATAACATGTTTTAGAGTAATTGGTTATAAATAGGTATTTGATTATTTATATTTTAATATTCTTAGTGATTGCATTTGTTAAGAAAAATAAGTAGACATGTTAAAATATGTAAACTTTTAAAAAATAATTATAATATTATAGGTTTAAAAATAAATAACTAAAAGTTTGTCCGTGGTATTTTTGGAAAATGAGAGGTTTTAGTAAGGAAAAATAGAAAAACTAACATGTTTTAGTTAAAAAAGGTAATTGTCATGTTTGAAAAAGTAGGGGAATTTGTTAGAAAAAATAATGTATTTTAGAAAAAAAAAAGGTAATTCATTATAAATAGGTAATATTATTATTTAATAATATATTTCTATAAATAAGTAAGGTTAATTAAGTAAAAACACGAAATACAGTTAAGGGCAATTACGTACAATCACAACGTACCATACCGACCAACCAAACTTTTAATTTTTAAAAAATAATTATAATATTATAGGTTTAAAAATAAATAACTAAAGGTTTGTCCGTGATATTTTTGGAAAATGGAGGGTTTTAGTAAGGAAAAATAGAAAAACTAACATGTTTTAGTTAAAAAAGGTAATTGTCATGTTTGTTTGAAAAAGTAGGGGAATTTATTAGAAAAAATAATGTATTTTAGGGAAAAAGGTAATTGGTTATAAATAGGTAATATTATTATTTAATAATATATTTTTATAAATAAGTAAGGTTAATTAAGTGAAAACACGAAATACAGTTAAGGGCAATTAAGTAAAATCACAACGTATCATACCGACCAACCAAACTTTTAATGTTTCGTCTATTATATAATAGTATTGATTGGGCTTATAAATATCATATCCTAGATTATTTTTTTTTGCAAAAATATTATGTTTTTTTTGAATTTTTTGCAAAAATACCAAAATATTTGCAAAAATACCAACTTTTTGAAAATATTTGCAAAAATACGGTTCAACTAGATGCAACCAAATAGCATCAACCAAAATTAACCACAAATACAACTTATAAAAATTTAATAGTTGGAATCATTTTTGGTTGGATAATAAGTTGCACAAGTTAGCCTTGTTTATTAATTAGAAAATCAACCCCAATTGTTGATTCGGATGAGATGAAACTCCTTGTGAACTCTCAATTACACACGTATCTATATATATATGTAAATATGTATGTATAGACGAAAGGTGAGGGGATGGAACTTGAGATCGTAAGCTTTATTTATCTTTATCTTTATTCACTCACTTTTACTAACAATTTTTTTGAATTCTCGGTTGATTTCAAATTATTTTTTAAAAAGTTGCATCTAGTTGCACCGTATTTTTCCAAATATTTTTAACCTGCATCTAGTTGCAGACCGTATTTTTGCAAATATTTCCAGAAGATGGTAAAATTGCAAAAAAAATTAGAATAAGTAGTATTTTTGATAATTTCTCTATATTTATTTGATTGACTGAATTTACCATTCTTAATACTATTATATATATGTATATATATTAATATTTTGTTAAATCATTTTAGAAATTCTAGTATATATAAGGGTTTTTTTTACTAATATGTCCAATGTTAAAAGTTGATTTATAAATATATCCCATTTATAGTTGTATTTATAAATATATCCTAAATTCAAAAAAATTTAAAATTTTAGATAAATTATAGTTAACTTAACTACTTTACATTTCAAAATGACAAATATATGCTTTCAATAATTAAGACTTGTAATTTTATGTTAAATGCAAATGCTTGCCCTGGACTAGAATGTGGCACATACATAGGTTATCTATGGATCACCCAGTCACCCCAGGTGCACTAGCAGCAACCCTCAGTATTCTAGTATTCTAGCAGCAGTGTTGTTAGTCCTTGTGTATTGCAGAAGGGGGGGATGAATGCAATACTGATAAAATTCAATCTAAATTTCAACAACTAAAATCAAGATTAAACGTTATCAGCAATATATGCAATCACGAACAGTATTCAGTAAGAACAAGATTCACAAAATAAATGTTTTATTTATTTTGCAAAGTGTTGCTACAACCTCAAGAAAGAATTCTCGAGCTTCAGGTTTTCTTCAAAGACACTTGCTTGTCTTCGTTACACTTCTAGAATGAATTGATAGTAGGTATAAGACTAACCCTATCACTATCAGTCACGGGTTTGTGAAGCTGCTGTCACTGTCAAGTGGCAGCTTCTTACAGATTGTCTTACCCATGTGACTTTCCTAAATTGCTAACATGTCAGATATACGTTACAAAGAAAGCAACCTAGATTCATTCCATTTCCAGCTAAACCAATTCAGCAGATAAAGACTTGACCTTGCTCTTGAATTGATTCGCTTTTGTTTTACAGTGCTTGAAGCTTCTGTCGTAGTCTTGCAGACTTGGTGCAGCTTAGGGATACTGCATCACGCCTGTTTCTTGAACATTTAAACTGTCACGGGATTTGACTGAGAAAGATACCTAGCATAAGGATCTTTATTGAGACAGTTACTTTTGCCGCAAAGCTTGCTGTCACAGGAATGATCTTTTGGTGACAGTATGAGTTCCCCGCATAGAGTGCTGTCGAGGATCCCAAACTTGCTGTCGAGGGCAATAGTTGCTGTCGCGTAGTCTTCCGCCAATGTTGCTGTCAGAGTGAATATGCTGTCGTGACTTGCAACATTCTGTCTTCTTGTAATCTTACTGTCACAGCTTTAGGACAGTAACCTTTATTCATGTTGTCATCCAAAAAGCATTCTTTGAGGCTTGAACACATAAGTGAACTTCTTTCAAACAATACAACTAGAATAACATTACATACTGATTACAAGAACATACTTTGGCTATGACAGTATGTTCTACTTAATTTGAAAAATTAAGTACAATCAAAGTTAAGTTGTTTCAATGCTATCACCCATAAATCCCAACAATCTCCCCCAATTTGTTTTTATGGAAAATAACAACAAATTTACAATGTGTGCTGACAACTTAACTAACAAGATCAGAATGGGTTAAGAATTTTCACTTAGCTTGAGATCTCCTCTTCTGTCTTGCTGCATCCTCTCTTTTGAGAGCTTCTGCCAAGCAGCTTCTTAGACTTTCTATAAGAGAAATTTCAGCAGCAGACACTGCATCATCCTCTACTTCATCAATGATCTTCTTTATGGAAGGGGATATGAGAGAACTAACATCCCTGAGATTCAGCCATTGCTCTATATCATATGGATAGGTTCTGAAATGAAGTTCTTCATTAATGAGCTTGAATCTACTTCCAGGATAAGCATTGAGAGACTTCCTTCTTTGCTTGTCCAGTTTTGAGTCTTCTCCTTTTCTCCCTTCCAATAACTTCTCTATCTCATCAGAACAAATCTGTTCCAAGGGATGAATTGAACCAGCTACCATATACTGTAAATCCTTCAGAGTGGATGTTTTAAGCTTATGCAAGCTGCAAACATAGATTTCTTCTTTTAGGAACTTGACTCTTAGGGGATTTTCCAGCATATATGGTTGATAATTTGGAGCTTCACTTTCTGCCTTGTTAGAGGCCTTGTGTTTTTCCAGTAATTCAGCTTCCTTCTTATCAAGTTCTGACTGAGTTTGAGAATATTCAGAAGATTCAGGTTGTTTGCTTGGCTTGGGTTCCCCTTCCTGAGTTGGTTGGGTTTGCCCTTCTTCTGTGGGTAAGTGATCAAACTCATAGTACCAGTGGTATGGTATAGGAGAGGCTGGGAGATCAGTAAGAATATCAGCATCATCAAAATCTGCAAAGTTATAGCCAAATTTCTGATAAAATTCAGCATCCCTATCTGCCTGATATTTTAGAACATGTTCCATGACAGCCTTTGAAACATCATCATAGCTCTCCAGCAACTCTACCATTCTTTCCAGGTAGAAGAAATCAATTCTTCTTTTATCTATGGTTGATTCACTTTTCTTGGTTGATGTGGCTACCAGATTGAAGTCTTTGTCAATCTTGGCTGACCTTGATTCTGCCCACCACAGAATGTACTCAGTGGCCTCTTGATTTGCATCCAGCTTAACCTCAACGCTCTTGATTTCTCTTGATTGCATTTGTTGAATCTTAAGACTGTTGGGAGGAATTGATTGAATTGGCTTTTTGAGATTCCTGCCAAATCCAGTGGCCTTTTCCTTTCCTGAGTACTTGTGCTTCCCTGTTGGTTTCTGTCTAGTAAACCATGCCTTAGCTTTAGCTTTCAGTCTTTTGGACTTGACAGTAGCCTTGGTTTCATCCTTGACAGAACCTTCCTTGACAGCATCCTTGTCGACAGCATCTTTCAAGACAGCATCTTCTATGACAGTATCCTTGTCGACAGTACCTTTGGTGACAGCATCTTTTTCAGCATTTATGCAGTCAATAGCACATCTAAGAATGCTTGCCTCCAAAGCTTCCAGTATTCTTGACTCCTCTTCATCTGTTGGACCAGCATCTTTCTTTTCCTGGCTAGGAGTTTCTTCATTGCCTTCATTCTGAGATTGAATACCAGTATTCCCAGAATTACTTCCACCAGCATTTCCAGCATTTCCAGCATTTCCAGAAGCTTCACCACCTCCATCCTCACCATCTTCATCATCATCATCATCATGGGGAGGAATGTTATAGAAGCAACTTCCACCTTGATCATTTCTTTTGGCATTGGCTCTAGTGATTAGCTCCTTCATTCTAGCTCCCAGTGCCTTGTCTCTCAACACCAGCATTTTGTAGATTTCTTGAACAGCATGAACTCTTCCTGGATTGGCATTTGAACTGAGTATTCCATCTAGTACCTTCAGAATTGACTTGGTTTCCATTCTGGATGGGCTACCAATATTCATGAAGCTGTTCCTTCTTGTGCCATCCTTAGTTTTAGATCTGTAGAAAACACATGGTGGATTTGAGTAGACTTCAGGTAGCTTCTGCATGATCAGGTTCTGGATTTGCATATCCAATATTTCATTGAATGGTGTTTGAGTTGCCCTGATCTTTCCCTTCAAAGCACACAACACCTTTGCTGGCAGACTCTGCAATAGCTGCATTGTGATGAAATAAGATATGCCAGAAGTGAGATAAATACTTACAGCCCATCTTTTCTCATCATTCACCATTACACTGACACTAGTAATTTGTTCCATTAACAGTTTTGTGGTGTTGGTTGGACGATTGCTAGGAGCATTCATTGCTTCTTCCACCAAACTGCTAAACTTACTGTCATGGTTGTGTAATGTGCTCTCCCTGTAATCCACCATCATGACATTGGCTTCCTCTTGATCAAATTCAGTGCCATTTGTCCAAATAATTCCACCATGAATGGATTCAGGTAGTTTCCCTTTACCTTTCCCAAGTTTGTTTTGTTCCTCAATTTCTCTCCATTTCTTCTGTAGAGCAGTTTCTTGAGTTTCTTGAGTAGGTTCTCTAATCACCACAGGAGGCAAGATTGGATGTCTAGATGCAGGTCTTCTTTGCAATGCATCTTGAGTTTCCTTTGACATTAACACCCTTTCTCCATCCATTTCCACTTCAACAGGCTTTTCAGCTTTATCCTGTGGTTTTGCACTGCTTGGTTTGACTTGCTCCCCCTTAGACATTGCTTTCCTTTTAGCTCCCCCTCTAGTCTCCACAGCTACAGGCTCCCCCTGAGTTCCACCTGATTCTTGAATAGGCAATGATTCTAATCTTGCTACCTTCTCCCCCTTAGTTGAGTTGGCAGCTACCAGGTCAGTAAGGAACTGAATAGAGAGTTGAGTAGCAGCAAAACCATCAACCACCAGTTGAGAGAGAGAGTCCAGTTTGGAGTCCAAAGTAGCACACTGTCCTTCAAGAGCTGCAATCCTGTAACCAAAAGTAGCAGAGGGGCCACCAGACCTTAACCTTCTTGGAGGGGAAGGAAAAGACAGGGGCTTGGAGGCTATGGGGGTTCTCACACTCTCAGGGTGTTTTTGAGTGAACTCATCACCCCTCACAGTTTGACTCTCAAGGCCTAGTGCCTGAATAGTGTGGGCTCCCTCAATTTCTCTCTGGACATGCTCAAGTCCCTCTCCTTTTGCCAGCTCATTTGGCTGCCTCTCATTTTTATGCTCACCTCTCTTTTCTTTTATCTCTCTTTTCTTTTGCACACCCTCACTCAACCTAGATGCATGGGTATGAGCAGTACTAACATGCATGGAAGGAGAAGATTTAGAATGTACCTTTAGGAGTTTGGCAAGAGGTAGGTCATCATCAGAGGCATCCTCAACAAGTACAGCATCAAAATTAGGCTGGGAGGGCTGGACAGCATCTTGAGTAGGAATGGTACTGTCAGTTGGAGTCTGGACAGCAGGTTCTGGCATGACAGCATCTTTGGGAGGTGGAGTGACAGTAGGTTCTGTAGTGACAGTATCTTTCTCTCCACCTTTGACAGTAGCTGTGTCCAGGACAGTAGCATCCCCAGTGTCTTTGACAGCAACAGAGGCTGTGACAGCATCTTCCTGAAGGTAAGATGCTCCTTGGAGATCAGACAAAGTGTTGGCTGTTTCATTTTCTGACAAAATACCACTTTGCCCTAGCTCAGTGTTTGGAGGAGTGGTGTCCATCTCACTTTGAGAAATGGGTTCTTGTGGACCACTAGATGGGGGCTCATCCATGATTGGAGATGGATGATCAAAACCTGAAGGGTTGGGACTGTCCCCTTCTCTAGGTTATGGAGAAGAAACAAAAGAATGTGTAGGGAAGGAAGAAGGTGAAAGTGTAGCAGAGAGTGGGGGCTGATTCACAGATGAAACATGTGAACCATCAATAGGAGTAGAGAAATCCTCACTGTGCCCTAACTCACTGTGTGTTTCTTCAAGTGGGGGTATCTCAGGTTGGGAACCATGAGTTTGTGCAGACTCTGTACAGGGTGCCTTGGGAGACATGCCAATTTCAATAGATGTCCCTTGTTGAGAAGGCACATCTAGGGAGGAGTGTATTTCCCTGGTGTCCTCTACAGTCTTTTGGGAGACTGCAGGGTGGTTGACAGTGGTTTTGGTCCTCCTAGCTCTCTTCTTCTTAGGCTCAGGGGGAACCACTGTGGGTTCTGTTTGACTACCTTCCTTATTTGC
The DNA here is from genome assembly GCA_030848705.1 of Heracleum sosnowskyi. Taxonomy (NCBI): domain Eukaryota; kingdom Viridiplantae; phylum Streptophyta; class Magnoliopsida; order Apiales; family Apiaceae; genus Heracleum; species Heracleum sosnowskyi. Next base: position 108,604,331 of record CM061239.1, read on the forward strand.
TGCACTAGGTGCAGTGTCTCCCTCATGACTAACAGAGCTACCACCAACATCAGCATCTAAGGATCTTTTTCTGGATTCTTGCAAGGCTTCTCTTTGGGCTTTGGGAAGTCTAGAGGGCCTAGGCTGAGTGTATGGTGTTGAATGGGGGTTAAATGAATTTGGGTCTAATTCAGTTTCATCCTCAAGAGAAAAAGAATCATAACCAGAAGGTAATGGATAATCAAGGTTGGACACTTGATCAACCATGTGCTGAGTGAAACAAATTGGAATATGTGCATTGAGATTTTGTGATGATAATAGTGTGTGTGTGTTCTTTTTCAAAACTGAGCAAGCCTCTAAACGAGGAGCGGCATCATTAAAATCACAGAATGAATTAATGCACAACATAAGAAAGCGAGGGTAGTGTGATACCTTCTTACCTATGGCAGCTTTGAGTTGTGCCATGAGGAGAGCTCCAACATTCACCTTGTATCCATGGACAAGAGAATGTGTCAGTTTCTTGATATAGGAGGGTATCCCATTCCAGCCTGTGGACTTGGTAGAGAACACCTTGACCATTGCATCAAATATCATGCTCCACTCCTTCCTCAGATATTTCCTGTCCATTTCACCAGACGGGTACCACTTGGTTGTTCCCTCTTCGAGAATAGGGCCTGCATACCCAATCTTCAAGAAGAGCTTCTTCAGAGTGTCATCATTAGCAAGTGGAGCAAAGTTTTGGCCTGCTTCCAGTGTAATTCCAAGAGCAGTATTGATGACCTCAGCTGTGAGAATGTATTGTTGCCCAGAGATTGTGAATTGAATACCAGGGTTCTCACCCTCAGTTTGAGCAACAGCAGTTTGCCAAAACGCCTCAAGTCTGTCTAAGTCGAGAATGGGGGTTGAGGTTATGGCATAACCGAGATAGGACTTGTTCAAGAAAAACACTAGTCCTTTGAAACCTGCACCAGCATCATTTGGGGAAAAGATGCCAGCAAAGTTTGTTTGAGAGAGAGTCTGTTTGGGGGCCATTGAGATTTCAAGAAAAGAAGAAAGTGAAAAAGTAGCTTTTTGCTTGAAGAAAAGTATTTTGCCTTGAGTTTTGTGAGAGTGATATGTCTGAGTAACTGGAGAATAAATATGGGTATCTCAAACGTTTGCTCAAAAAGTGGAGTAAAAGGACGTGTCTTAACCCACTCTCTTAACACGTGAGTTACTGCCCGTTATTCACTGTCAATCGTGGGATGAATATCCAATTACAACGGTCCACTATTGTTGACAGTAACCTGTGCGCTAGAAACAATCTGTCAGTAAGAAGTGGTGGTGACAGTAGGTTTTGCGCGACAACAACTATTGCGCAAAAACATGCTGTCACCGTTAAGCATTTGAGTGACAGTATCCTTTAAAGGTCGTGACAGAAAGTCTTTCCCTGCTGTCAAGAAGGTTGCTGTCAAGAGACACGGGACAGTATCCTTCTTTGTGACAGTAATTTAAATGGGAAATTGTTTCTGTCAGGAACTAATTAGAATGCGTTGCTCATATACTTAACCTAAAATTAACAGAATATGAATTTAGCAATGTAATCTTTCAAACACAGATATTAAACAAGTTACATAGACAAGTCATAAACTCAGTAACCACATAAACAGGAACTTTTATTATTGTTAATAAAATCATTAATATTGAACATTGAGTACATCATTCTATGATTTTAGCAACTAGTTCTAAGACTTCTTCCTTAATCTCTTATTCAGAGCGGCCTTCTTTTTCAAGAAGTGCCTGAAGCTCCTTCTCTTCTTCCATAGCCTTGGCCTCCTCTTCCTTAGCCTTGGCCTCCTTTTCCTCGTCTATCTCATCCATGGCGTCCAACAGCATTTCAAAGAGCTCATCGATCTCTTCATTGTCGGGTTCACTATCACACTTCTTTAGACCAACTTCGATTCCTACTTTGTTTTCCATTATTTACTTTAAAACTGAGAGCAGACTGGTGAAACCTAAGGTTAATTTATAGGCAAAACCGTCTAAGGATTAAAGTCTAATGGTCAACAGTTAGAGTACCCATACAACTACCATAAAAGTAATTAATGGTCGTGTCCTCCTTTAATCCTACAGATTAATGCAAAAGAGTGTGAAAGTCCAATGGAACAGATTTTTAACTCTCAAACTTAACGGATAACCACATTAAAGTCATACACGGTTTAAAAGTATGAGACTGACACAAAATACTGACATGAAAAGTCAAATCAACACATGCTGTCACATAACAGACATAAACCAAGTAGACAGTAACTTCTCTTGACAGCAGGTTTAAAGTTGCTGTCATGAGCTTCAATAAGAATTGAAAATTTAGAAACCTTAGTAAATCAACATACCAGATTCATCATTCCCAATTCACTTACCAACCTGTTGAAGGTTGCTTCATCCAATGGCTTAGTGAAGATGTCAGCAAGTTGCTTGTCAGTTGGGACATAAATCAGCTTCACAGTTCCTTGTTCAACATGCTCTCTGATAAAGTGATGTCTTATATCAATGTGCTTTGTCCTAGAGTGTTGAACTGGATTGTCTGAGATGGCTATGGCACTAGTGTTGTCACAGTAAATAGGAATTTCTCTTAACACTAGACCATAATCTAGAAGTTGACTTTTCATCCATAGAATTTGTGCACAGCAACTGCCTGCAGCAATGTACTCAGCTTCTGCAGTTGAGGTAGAAACTGAATGCTGCTTCTTGCTAAACCATGAGACCAATCTTCCACCAAGAAATTGACAGCTACCAGTAGTACTCTTTCTGTCAATCTTGCATCCAGCATAGTCTGAGTCTGAGTAACCAATTAGATCAAATCCAGTATTCTTAGGATACCAAAGGCCTAGGTTAGGAGTGCCTTTTAAGTATCTAAAGATTCTCTTGATGGCTACCAAGTGTGACTCATTTGGATCACTTTGAAACCTTGCACAGAGACATGTAGCAAACATGATGTCAGGTCTGCTAGCAGTTAGGTATAGGAGGGATCCTACCATGCCTCTATAGGTGCTTGAGTCAACTTTCTTTCCTTTAGGGTCAAGATCCAGACTAGTTTCTGTGGACATTGGTGTCTTTGCAGGAGATGAATCTTCCAAGTTGAACTTTTTGAGAAGTTCCTTGATATACTTAGCTTGACTTATGAAGATTCCATCAATTTGTTGAAGAATTTGTAACCCCAGAAAGAATGACAATTCTCCCATCATGCTCATCTCATATTTGTTACTCATGAGATGGGAAAACTTCTCACACAGCTTCTCATTTGTAGAACCAAAAATGATGTCATCCACATATATTTGTACCAGAATGATGTCCTTGCCATGATGCTTGTAGAAAAGTGTCTTGTCCACAACTCCTCTGGTAAACTGGTTTTCCAGAAGAAAGGTGGAAAGTGTGTCATACCATGCCCTGGGTGCTTGCTTTAGTCCATACAAAGCTTTGAAGAGTTTGTACACAAAATTATGCATTTCAGCATCCTCAAACCCTGGTGGCTGTTCCACATACACTTCTTCTTCCAGCTCTCCATTTAGAAAGGCACTTTTGACATCCATCTGAAATACTTTGAAGTTGCAGTGTGCAGCATAAGCTAGAAAGATTCTTATAGCTTCAAGTCTTGCAACAGGAGCAAATGTCTCATCATAATCTATTCCCTCCTGTTGACAGTAACCTTTAGCCACTAGCCTTGCTTTGTTCCTTGTCACCAATCCATTTTCATCAAGTTTGTTTCTGAAAACCCACTTGGTCTCAATAACTGACTTTCCCTTAGGTCTTGGAACCAATCTCCATACATTGTTTCTTTCAAACTGATTTAGCTCTTCTTGCATGGCTATCACCCAGTCAGAATCCAACAATGCTTCATCAATTGTCTTGGGTTCCATTTGTGACAGGAAGCATGAAAACATGCTGTCAGCAGAGACTTTGTTCCTTGTCCTCACTCCAGAATTAGGATCACCAATGATAAGGTCACTTGAGTGATCTTTGTTCCACTTGGTGATTCTGGGCAAGCTACTTGACTGCACAGGAACACTTCCTTCAGTTTGTTGAGTTGAGTGATCACCAATCCCATTGTCTTCACCATGTTCTTCATTGTCTCCAGAGTCACCATTGTCATGAATGTTAGAGGATATGGTCTGTGACTGAGCTGGAGTTTGGTTGACAGTAGTGGCATTGACAGTATCTTTATCAACTTCAACAACCTGAGTGAAGCTAGGTTCTTCATCCACAATCTCCTCAGCTTCCAAGTATCCTTGATTCTCAAATCTGAATGTCTGCATCTTTCCTTCTTCATGCAGTCCTGGAAACTTGGTTTCATCAAATGTGACATTAACACTTTCTTCAATAATCCTGTGTTCCATAACATAAACTCTGTAGGCAGTCCTTTCTGTGCTGTAACCCATGAATAATCCTTCAAAAGCCTTGGTGTCAAATTTTCCTTTCTTCTCATGATTGTCTTTCATCATAAAGCATTTGCTCCCAAACACATGAAAATATTTGACAGTAGGTTTCTTTCCAGTTAACAGACAGTAAGGAGTACTTGCATGAGTTTTGTTGATCATGGTTCTGTTCTGAGTATAACAGGCTGTGTTGATAGCTTCAGCCCAGAAATATGTTGGCAGCTTAGCATCATGCAACATCGTTCTAGCTGCTTCAATGAGAGTCCTGTTCTTTCTTTCTACAACTCCATTCTGTTGTGGAGTTCTTGCAGCAGAGAATTGTTGTACAATTCCTTCATCTTTGCAGAAATTTCCAAGTGTGGCATTTCTGAATTCTGTACCATTGTCACTCCTCAAGATTTGAACTTTTGAGTTTGGGGTTCTATCAAGAACTCTGACTTGATCAATAATCACTTGAGCAGCTTCATCTTTGGATTCAAGAAATTTCACCCAAGTGTACCTTGAGTAATCATCCACCATTACTAAGGCATACCTCTTTCTGGCCATAGATGGTACATTGACTGGTCCAAAGAGATCCATGTGAATTAACTTGAGTGCTTCTGTGTTGGTGTTTACTTGCTTGGACTTGTGCACAGCTCTTCTCAGTTTGCCCATTTGACAATCTTCACACAATCCTTCTTGACAGAATTCCTGTTGGGGCAAACCTCTCACTAACTCTTTCTTCATTAGAATGTTCATTGTTTTGAAGTTGAGATGTGAGAGCTTCATGTGCCAAAGCATACTGTCACCAACAGTAGCTTTGCTGTAAAAACAGTAAACTTTATCCTTCTTTGTTGAGCCTAGATCAGCAACAAACAGGCTTCCTTTTCTGACCCCTTTTAGAGAGAGGCTTCCATCCTTCTTGTGATAGATGTTGCACACCATCATATCAAAGTCAACCTTAAATCCCCTGTCACTGAATTGGCTGACACTGAGTAGGTTGTGCTTCAATCCATCCACAAGAGCAATATCTTCAATGACAACATTTCTAATTTCCAAACAGCCATATCCCACTGTGTAACCCTTGCTGTTGTCTCCAAAGGTTATGATTGGGCCAGCTTTCTCTACATAATGTGATAGCAGGGCTTTATCACCTGTCATGTGTCTTGAGCAACCACTGTCAATAATCCACATGACCTGATTTTTCTTCTTACCCTGCAAAACAGAATGTTTCTAAGTTGCATATGGTACCCAATCTTTGTTGGGTCCTGCAGTTTCAGTGTTTCCTGAGTTTCTTTCAGTCACAACATCACAAGCATTATCAAAGACTTCCTGTTTGACTTCTCTTTTCACCCACTTAGGTTTAGAATTGGACTTGGTCCTTTTCTTAGTGGATGAAGCCTTTTTGCTGTTGCCAGCAGGCTCAGAAGTCTCAACAGTGTTTAGGTATGAGCATTTTTCAGTAGAGAGAACAGGTAAGTTAAAGCATGTACTCATGGCAGTGATTTTGCATGGCATACAATCAATGTTATTACAGACACTCATAGTTTTATGCATAAGGGGGGTTCTGTGTAAGTTACCATTGAGTTCAGTAGCATTGATCTTATCCTCAATTGGTTTCTTACAAACATGTGTTAAATGATGAGTAGATCCACAGTTATTGCACAGTTTCCTAGAAGCACCTCCAACATTAGTGTATCCATTTCCTTTATTGACACCTACCTTACCATTTCTGTTTTTAGACTTGGGAGTTACTGGATTGACAGTATGTTCAGAAGTTGCTGTCGAACTTTCCTTGACAGTATCTTTTATTCCTACTGTCTTGACAGAAGGTTTGAAAGTTGCTGTCTTGGAATCATTCTTGACAGTATCTTTGAAAGATTCTGTCTTGCCAACTGTGACAGCATCTTTTGAACTTACTGTCTGATTGCTTGGTAAGTTTACTGTCTTGGGGATTGTGACAGTATCCTTTCCATCCTTGAATGTGCTGTCAACACCTTCATCCTCATCAAGAATTTCTTGTTTGATGAGCATGGCTTCTTCATCAAACTCAATTTCAGCAGCTTTGAAAATAGGAGTTTTAACTTTCTTGAGAATGGTGGGTTTGACAGCAGCATTTCCAGGACAATCTTGAATCACAGTTTCCTTTCCAGGTCTTCTACCATAAGAAAAACCTATACCAACAGACTGATTTTCTGTATGCTTATCATTGTAATCCTGAACTATCTTTGATGAGTTTCTATAGGCCTTAATCTTAAATTCATTTTCAGCAATCTCATTCCTCAGGAATTCCTCAACCTCCTTAGCACATTTTAATTCATTTTTAAGTTTAGCATTCTCTTGAGCTAAAGAGCCTAGTGAACTGGTTTTGAGAACAAGAGAAACATTGTCAGACTGAAGTGTTTCATTTAGCTTACTTAGTCTAGAGATTTCCTCATTAGCAGCAGATAAGCTAGTATAGACATTGAACATTTCAGCACTTAAGTCTTTAATGGTTTTCTTATACTCATCAGTAGACATATCAAGTAAGACAAGTGAAGGTACCTGACTTGAAGGAGTTGATGCTACCTCATCAGTGCTAGCCATGAGAGCTAGATTGACATATTCTTCCTCTTCTTCATCATCAGAATCATCCCAACACTTTCCTTCAGCCACATAGGCTCTACCTTGATTTTTCTTGGAGTATCCACCAGTTCCTTTCTCATATCTTTGAACCTGTTTGGGTCTTTTGCATTCAGTAGCAAAATGACCAGGTTCTCCACAGTTGTAACATTTGAACTTTGATCTATCCACAAATCCAGTTTTGTATCCTCCTTTGGTTGAACTTCCCACAGCAGCCTTTGATGAGCTTCCTTTGCTGAACTTGGATGCTTGGCCTTGAGGCTTGTATGACCTATCCTTCTTTAACCTGAAGTTCTTGAACTTTTTGGCCATGTAAGCCATAGTAGGGTTGTCCATGCTTTCCAGTTCCTCCATTGTGTAGAAGTCTTCATCTTCCACATCTTTGAGCTGTAGTACCACTTTCTCATCATCTTCAACCACCTCTTCTATCTTCAAGGTCTGTGTTGGGGTTGATTGTGTGATCTGTAGTACTTCACTTGGCTGTGTGATCCTTGGCACATGTGCTACTAGGGCACTTGACATATTAGCCATCTTGTTCCTTGTTCCACTTTGTATGACTCTCTTTTGAAAGAGTTCGAGTTCATAAGATTTCAGAATACCATAAAGTGTCTCAAAGGTTATATTGTTGAGATCTCTTCCTTCTCGTATGGCTGTTGTCTTGTGTTCAAGGTGATCAGGCAGTGTGAGCAGGAACTTGACATTTAATTCTTTTCTGTCATAGTACTTGCCATGTATCTGTAATTCAGTTAAGAGCTTACTGAACCTTTCAAACATGGAGGTTAAGTCTTCACCAGGCTTGGCCATGAATGCCTCATATTGAGATATTAGAATTTGCCTTTGGTTGCCCTTAACCTCTTCACTTCCTTCACAGAGTAAGGCTAACCTGATCCACATCTCCTTGGCTGATGTGCAGCTTATCACACTTCCACACATGGCTTTATCCAGCGTGAGAGAATCGAGCAAGATAAGTTGCAAATGATCATCTAGCACCATTTTCTCCTTTTCAGGTTCCAAGATTTCTGAGGGATCTTTGGGAACCCAATGTGCAGGAACAATCTCACCATTCACTGTTGTGGCTTCAATTTCCTTTCTTGGTATGAAAGGACCATTCTCGAGTATATCTGGGTATAGTGGATTTGCAGCTTTGATAAACAACAAGATTTTTCTTTTCCAAATGCTGTAGTTCTCTTTATCAAATGCTGGGATCTTGATACTGTTTGATTTCTGCATTTTCTTCGGGATCTCAGATATGTATGTTAATCTGAAAGCTTTGATACCAGTTGTTAGTCCTTGTGTATTGTAGAAGGGGGGGGGGGATGAATGCAATACTGATAAAATTCAATCTAAATTTCAACAACTAAAATCAAGATTAAACGTTATCAGCAATATATGCAATCACGAACAGTATTCAGTAAGAACAAGATTCACAAAATAAATGTTTTATTTATTTTGCAAAGTGTTGCTACAACCTCAAGAAAGAATTCTCGAGCTTCAGGTTTTCTTCAAAGACACTTGCTTGTCTTCGTTACACTTCTAGAATGAATTGATAGTAGGTATAAGACTAACCCTATCACTATCAGTCACGGGTTTGTGAAGCTGCTGTCACTGTCAAGTGGCAGCTTCTTACAGATTGTCTTACCCATGTGACTTTCCTAAATTGCTAACATGTCAGATATACATTACAAAGAAAGCAACCTAGATTCATTCCATTTCCAGCTAAACCAATTCAGCAGATAAAGACTTGACCTTGCTCTTGAATTGATTCACTTTTGTTTTGCAGTGCTTGAAGCTTCTGTCGTAGTCTTGCAGACTTGGTGCAGCTTAGGGATACTGCATCACGCCTGTTTCTTGAACATTTAAACTGTCACGGGATTTGACTGAGAAAGATACCTAGCATAAGGATCTTTATTGAGACAGTTACTTTTGCCGCAAAGCTTGCTGTCACAGGAATGATCTTTTGGTGACAGTATGAGTTCCCCGCATAGAGTGCTGTCGAGGATCCCAAACTTGCTGTCGAGGGCAATAGTTGCTGTCGCGTAGTCTTCCGCCAATGTTGCTGTCAGAGTGAATATGCTGTCGTGACTTGCAACATTCTGTCTTCTTGTAATCTTACTGTCACAGCTTTAGGACAGTAACCTTTATTCATGTTGTCATCCAAAAAGCATTCTTTAAGGCTTGAACACATAAGTGAACTTCTTTCAAACAATACAACTAGAATAACATTACATACTGATTACAAGAACATACTTTGGCTATGACAGTATGTTCTACTTAATTTGAAAAATTAAGTACAATCAAAGTTAAGTTGTTTCAATGCTATCACCCATAAATCCCAACAAGTGTTCCCTTGCATCTTACACTCTAGCAACCACAAATTCACGATGTTGATATTCAGATTGCTAAACATGAATACAGTCACCACCAAATTGCTATTTAGACCAAATCATCATCTCGTAATGTCACTTCCATATGCTTTTACTTATTGCATTTAATTTTTAATCAAATTCAGAAGGTTACTAGTGTGGGCAAAATGTCGGGTAATTTTTACGTGATCTCTTAAAGCCTACTTTCTAGTCTAACTGAGGGTATTGTAGTCATAGGTAGTAGATAAATATTTGGTTTTATAACTTAATTATATATGTATGAGCTATATATGAGTTAAAAGTTAACTACGTGACATATTTTTAATTATTGAAAGAAATGGGATATATTGATAAAGTCACTTATTAATTTGGGACATTTTATATAAATTCCCTATATAATAATTGCTCCCCAAATTTTAAAATGTTAGTTATATTTTAACCTTTTACGATAAAAAATATACACCATGTCATTTAATTTTTTTTAGTGATAATTCTACTTTCCTACCTTTTGTTTACTGGACCTGAACTGAAATCAGGGCTTGTTGTAAATCAAGGATGCCTATAAAACAATGTGTTGGAAATACGAAGTACTACAGCAACATGGAGACAGTTATATAATAGATATAGCATTGACAGGCCAAGACCAAAGTTAACAAAACAAAGCATGAAGGTCGAAAGCATGCATATCAGAAACTGATAAATAACCAGGGAGACAGAAACAGTACCTGTAGCCATAGATTAACAGTGTATAAGAACAGAAATAACGAAGCAAATAACTGAGTCGTCAGGACTTCGAGGAACCCTGACTGTTCTTGAAGAGTTATTCGCCCCCACTTACTGTGTTAGGTTGTCGGCGAGATACTACTTCCAGGATAAAACAGCTCCGAGCAAGGTGTTCACAGCAACAGCAGCGCTCAACTACGACCAGCACCTCAGTCGCCGGAGAACCAGTAAACTACAGGGAAAACTATATGGAGAGGGAGGGCAGAGAGAGTTTTTGAGAGAAGTGTATTTGCAAACTTCTGTGTGTTTCAACTGAGCTACAAGGGCCACTATTTATAGTGGTTCCTTTCTGTAACTGAAGCACAGGAGCATTCAAATTCAGCACACACATTAATTTTCGTAACAGCTGCTCATATTAAATAAAAAAATCAAAACTGACTAATTAATGAATAAAACGTTTTTGATTTAAATTTAATAACCTGCAGCTGTTACATATTTTTCATGTTTATCCACATCTTTTTTTGTTACAGATTTTATTTTATTAATCTTTTTAATCTTGAATTATTTTGACTTGGTCAACTGGTCCATCTGATAAATAAATCTGGCCCAGCCCATCAACGGTCCATCTGATTTAATTTAAATAATTAAATCTGGCCCAGCCCAATAATAATTCAATTAAAAAAATAATATTAAAATCATAGAATAAAACCCCTCGCCCAGGTCGCCTCGCGTACGCGAGACGCCGAGACATTCGCCCAAATCACCCTTCGACCCGACCCGGTGCGTGGCGAGGCGGGCGGCGGCGGCGCGCGCGTGTGTGTGCGCGTGAAGCACACACTAACACCATGCACCATCACACACCTTAGTAGTTGTATACTACTCATGTGTGTAATGCTATATAAAGCCACCAAGTCCCCTTATTCTTTTCTATGTGGGACAAATGAAACTTTATTTTAACAAGCTTTTTCAAGCTACTACCTTCATCTCAATTTCCCTTATGGATTTAAACAAGAAAATTATTAAACCCATACATGAAAGTTTAAGTTCCCATAGCAAGGAACAAATTCCAATCATTAGAAATTTGAATTAACATCAAGAATATATTTAATTATATCCTTAAACTATCAATTTTCTAACAATCCCCCACAAATCCATATAGAAATGTAGACAGGTTCTTAACATGACTTGGTTTTTCAGAGTCGGTACCCTTCCGGGTTTGAACCCTCCTAAGTCCCCTACTTCGATGGCTACCGGATTCAGATGGAATTTTTTTTTTCACCTTGAATCTTAATCCGTTAAGTGTAACCATTCTCCATAGACGACGACAAGTCAAAGGCTATGGTGCCAATCAGGCCCGATTCTGAACTTTTTGGGGTCCTAGGCAAAATAATAAATGAGGGCCCCTGTTCAAAAAAATTGATAGTTGTTTGTTAAAATAATTTATTACTTAAGCGACTATATGTTTACTAATAAAAAATATAAAATAAAAATTGTCTTAGCAATTAATTTTCACAGTTAAATACATAATGTACCATTTCAAAATAGAAAAAGGCTCTACAAACTTTTGGAGATCAAAACTTTAAATAATATTGAATATAAAAAACGACTTAATTTTTGGGATGCATTGAAGTTTTTGATGTATTTAATGATAGATGGAGATAATTTTGTGAATAAAAAAAGTTTGGATCTAAGTAGAAAAATGGAAGAAGTCTAAAAATTTAATTGTGGTAGGGTAAAGAGTGGTAACTATAACACTGATGAAGATATCTTTGATTTTTTTCGCATGCTTTATATTATTTTTATTCTCTATAACTGTAGTAGAACCTGAAAAAATGGGTCCCCTTCTAAGCATGGGCCCTTGGCCACTGCCCCTCCAAACTACCCTCAGAACCGGGCCTGGTGCCAATCTACGGCTTTGAGACATTAATGGTCTTGTCTCGATCCTGTTCGTCGAATGCTTCAAGGAATAACCCTTTCCTCTAATTGCGACCTCACAATCACATTCGCTTAGCTGGGCATCTCCAGAGATGTACTGCAACCATCTCGTCAAATGACTTGACCCCATTCAGAGTTTTTAAACTCTTACTATTCAGCAGTCTCATTACCTTATAGGTTTACATGGGATAGACTCAGATACTAAGTATCATCTATGTATCAAGGTACTACCAACTCATCCTTACAGCTTGTTATTACCACATTGAATACACTTCGAGGGATCTCCTCTCCTGTGTATTGGGTTCCCACTGTTGATGAGTCGTGATGGGTTGTCAGTCCCATCCCCAACCTCGACTTAAGGACCACTGCAGGTTCCAGTCCTTTAGTCAAAGGATCAGCTATATTTTCCTGAGTTCCAATGAACTCTACAGCTATAATCCTATCAGACACTAATCCCCTTATAGACTTAAGTCTAACTTGGATGTGTCTCTTTGTTTTAGCATTGTACTTTTTACTGCTAATCTTGTCGATAGTTGTTCGACTATCACAATGAATAGCAATAGCAGGAAGCGGTCTGCTTACTACAGGTATCACGGACATCAGTCCGTGTAACCATTCAGCCACCGTCCTAGTGGCATCAAGTGCACACAACTCAGCCTCAAAAGTAGACCGAGTTACTATAGTCTGTTTTGTCGACTTCCAGGATATTGCTCCACCCCCTAGGGTGAACACGTATCCAGTCACTCCATTGGAACCAGACTTCTTAGCTATCCAACTTGCATCACTGTACCCTTCAAGTACACCAGGAAATCTCCTATAGTGTAATCCAAGGTACATTGTGCCTTTCAGATATCTAAGCACTCTATCAAGAGCATCCCAATGAGTTCTGTTCGGACAGCTTGTATATCTAGCTAGCTTAGACACATAATATGATATATCTGGTCTAGTACAGTTAGCAAGATATTGCAAGCTTCCAATAATCTGAGAATACCTTAACTGAGACACAGGGACTCCCGAACTATTCTTGACAAGGGCAACTTTAGGATCATAGGGTGTACTAGCGATTCTACATTGTGAATAACCATATTTCTCAAGTATAGATTTCTCTATATAATGAGATTGCGATAGGGTTATTCCATCAGCTGACTGAGTCAGCTTGATACCAAGAATCACACTAGCTTCACCCATATCCTTCATCTCAAAGTGCCTTTTCAAGAAATCATTTGTCTCGTTAATAATCTCAATATTGGTTCCAAACAGTAGTATGTTATCCACATATAAGCATAATACGACACATTCACTACCTTTAACTTTTGAGTAGACACACTTATCGCTATCATTACTAACAAAACTGAATGTCACAATCGTTTCATCGAACTTCTTGTGCCAGTCCCTGGGACCTTGTCTTAAGCCATAAATAGATTTGATTAACTTACATACTTCCCTTTCGTTGCCAGATGCAACAAACCCCTCAGGCTGATCCATATAAATCTCTTCTTCAAGTTCCCCATGAAGAAAAGCTGTCTTTACATCCATTTGATGGATGATCAGACCATGTACGGAAGCCAATGCTACAAGCATTCGGATTGTTATCATTTTGGCAACAGGAGAGTATGTATCAAAGAAATCAATTCCTTCCATTTGCTTAAAACCCATAGCCACCAGTCTAGCCTTGTACTTCTCTATTGAGCCATCAGGGTTCAACTTCCTTTTAAATATCCACTTGCACCCAATAGTAGAACACCCAGGAGGGAGATCAACTAACTCCCATGTTCCGTTAGAAACAATAGAGTCAATTTCACTCTTTACAGCGCCCTTCCAGTGCCTAGACTCCGAGGAGTCCATAGCCTGTCGGAAAGTTAAAGGTTCGTCCTTGACATTGTAAGTGATGAAATCACTTCCAAAGTCCTTGACTACCTTTGCACGCTTACTCCTCCTAGGTTCCTCTTCCTCCATAGGAGTAGAGCTACTACCAGGTTCCGCCCCCACATTTGTCATCTTTTCCACATGATCAGGAATAGAACTTGATGTGTGAGTGAGATCTTCCTCAGAAGTACCTTGAGGTATACCAGTCTTCATAGGGTAGACATCCTCAAAGAATGTAGCATCACGAAATTCAACTATCGTGTTAGCCACTATACCATCTATGTCAGATTTTATTACTAAAAATCTCATAGCTGTAGTGGTTTCAAGATAGCCCAGAAAGATACAATCAACCGTCTTCGGACCTAGTTTCTTCCTCTTGTGTTCAGGGACAAGTACCTTTGCAAGGCACCCCCACACTCGAAGATACTTGAGACTACTCCTCTTGCCTTTCAATAACTCATAAAGTGTCTTATCCACGTGTTTCAGAGGGACTCTATTCAGAATATGGCAAGCCGTATTCAGAGCCTCTCCCCACATGTATTTAGGCAACCCGGAGTTAATAAGCATACTGTTAATCATATCTTTGAACGTTCTGTTCTTTCGCTCAGCGACCCCATTAGACTCAGGTGTGTATGGTGGAGTAACTTCATGAACTATTCCATTGCTTGCGCAAAATTCATTAAAGGAGTTACTCGTATACTCACCACCTCTATCTGATCTCAACCTTTTAAGTACCTTACCAGTTTGTTTCTCAACTTCAGTTTTATAAATCATGAATTTGCTAAGTGCTTCATCCTTATGCCTAAGTAAATAAACATAACAGTATCTACTACTATCATCTATAAAAGTAATGAAGTATCTAAAATGGTCCTTGGTTAACATACCACCAAATTCACAAATATCAGTGTGTACTAAATCTAACAAGTCTGAATCCCTAACAACATTATGAAAAGGTTTCCTTATTTGTTTAGCAGACACACATACTTGACATTTAGAATTCTTTTCTATAGTATGTTTTGGAATCAACTCTAAGTTCATCATATTTTTAAGAGCACCAAAATTTAAGTGATGCCATAAGTTGGATGATTCTACACAGTTAACAGAAGGAGTAATTTCATTAAAGGAAGTGCCCAAAACAGGCTCAGCATTTATAACAAATAAACCATTTGACAAGTAACCCTTGCCAAAGAAAGTACCAGTGTGAATAAGAACTACTTTATTACATCTTAAGGAAATTTCAAAACCATTTGTAACTAAACGGCTTCCACTTATTATATTTCTACGCATGTTGGGAACATGATGCACTCTTGTCAGGGATAGAATACGCCCCGAAGGAAACTTCAGGTCCACGTCTCCCACTCCATGAACTTGAGCGACACTCGCATTCCCCATCGTTACCGTCATGCTATGACTCTGTTGATAAGATACAAACAAACTAATATCAGCACAAATATGCACATTAGCTCCAGTATCAATCAACCATTCATTTGACAGATAAGTGGAAAATAGTAGAGGGTTGTAGGTTACATACCGGTTTTCGTTGGTTTCAGAAGCCAAAGCCTCACCAACAACCATGTTCACTACAGGCCCACTTGTGGTTCCAAGCACAACATTCGCTTGAGCTACCACCTCGGTTTTCTTCCCTTTCTTTGCAGGGTAGTCCTTACTCCAGTGCCCAATCTGCCCACAATTCCAACATGGTTTGTTTGCCCTTGGTTTCTTGGCCTTATCCTTGTCTATCTTAGGTTTATTAACATTACCCTTCCTAGCAACAGCCTTCCTTTTCTGTCCTACGGTTACTACATTCACCTTCGAGCTATCGTGTTCAGATGGCATCACATGTCCCTGTTTGGACTTGTGTTGTTCTTGCACCGAGATGTCCAGCATAAGGTTGGTCCAGGTGATCTCTCCTTTCTGTCTTTTCAGGGAGAGAGCGAACTCTTCCCAAGACTTCGGAAGCTTTTCAATCACGCTCATAACCTTGAACTTATCAGGGAGATCCATGCTGGATTCCTTCAAAGCATGCACTATCATCTCGAACTCATGCACCTGCTCAGTCATGGATTTGTTGTCTACCAGCTTAAATTCAAGGAACCTCGCTACAGAATACTTTTCCAGACCTTGAGAGTCAGTATTGTGAGTGAGGTCCAGCTTCTCCCATAAGAGCTTAGCACTATAGGCATCAGATGAATAAACATCAAACAGAGTGTTCGTTAGGGCTGCCAGAATGGCTGCCCTAGCCACCCCATCCTTTTCAGCCCAGATTGCATAAGCCTTAACTGTTTCAGCCTTTTCTTGAATCACCACCGGTTTCTCATACTCCACAACAGGCCACAGACCCTTTACAGTCAACCACAATTTCATCCTTTTCTGCCAGCGAGAAAAGCCGACACCACCGTTGAATTTCTCAGGTAAGCCCGTTAGTTCAACGGGTTGTGGGAAACGGTAAGTGGTCCAATCAATGACCCCAGCAGATGCACCAGAACTACCACTAGCAGGAACTTCACTCTCGTTAACCATAATGCTAAATAGTATATAACAGAATAACTCTTCAAGAATGTTGGAAATACGAAGTACTACAGCAACATGGAGACAGTTATATAATAGATATAGCATTGACAGGCCAAGACCAAAGTTAACAAAACAAAGCATGAAGGTCGAAAGCATGCATATCAGAAACTGATAAATAACCAGGGAGACAGAAACAGTACCTGTAGCCATAGATTAACAGTGTATAAGAACAGAAATAACGAAGCAAACAATTGAGTCGTCAGGACTTCGAGGAACCCTGACTGTTCTTGAAGAGTTATTCGCCCCCACTTACTGTGTTAGGTTGTCGGCGAGATACTACTTCCAGGATAAAACAGCTCCGAGCAAGGTGTTCACAGCAACAGCAGCGCTCAACTACGACCAGCACCTCAGTCGCCAGAGAACCAGTAAACTACAGGGAAAACTATATGGAGAGGGAGGGCAGAGAGAGTTTTTGAGAGAAGTGTATTTGCAAACTTCTGTGTGTTTCAACTGAGCTACAAGGGCCACTATTTATAGTGGTTCCTTTCTGTAACTAAAGCACAGGAGCATTCAAATTCAACACACACATTAATTTTCGTAACAGCTGCTCATATTAAATAAAAAAATCAAAACTGACCAATTAATGAATAAAACGTTTTTGATTTAAATTTAATAACCTGCAGCTGTTACATATTTTTCATGTTTATCCACATCTTTTTTGTTACAGATTTTATTTTATTAATCTTTTTAATCTTGAATTATTTTGACTTGGTCAACTGGTCCATCTGATAAATAAATCTGGCCCAGCCCATCAACGGTCCATCTGATTTAATTTAAATAATTAAATCTGGCCCAACCCAATAATAATTCAATTAAAAAAAATAATATTAAAATCCGACCCGGTCCGGTCCGTGGCGAGGCGGGCGGCGGCGCGCGCGTGTGTGTGCGCGTGAAGCACACACTAACACCATGCACCATCACACACCTTAGTAGTTGTATACTACTCATGTGTGTAATGCTATATAAAACAGGCCCGGTTCTGAGGGTAGTTTGGAGGGGCAGTGGCCAAGGGCCCATGCTTAGAAGGGGGCCCATTTTTTCAGGTTCTACTACAGTTATAGAGAATAAAAATAATATAAAGCATGCGAAAAAAATCAAAGATATCTTCATCAGTGTTATAGTTACCACTCTTTACCCTGCCACAATTAAATTTTTAGACTTCTTCCATTTTTCTACTTAGATCCAAACTTTTTTTATTCACAAAATTATCTCCATCTATCATTAAATACATCAAAAACTTCAATGCATCCCAAAAATTAAGTCGTTTTTTATATTCAATATTATTTAAAGTTTTGATCTCCAAAAGTTTGTAGAGCCTTTTTCTATTTTGAAATGGTACATTATGTATTTAACTGTGAAAATTAATTGCTAAGACAATTTTTATTTTATATTTTTTATTAGTAAACATATAGTCGCTTAAGTAATAAATTATTTTAACAAACAACTATCAATTTTTTTAAACAGGGGCCCTCATTTATTATTTTGCCTAGGACCCCAAAAAGTTCAGAATCGGGCCTGATATAAAGCCACCAAGTCCCCTTATTCTTTTCTATGTGGGACAAATGAAACTTTATTTTAACAAGCTTTTTCAAACTACTACCTTCATCTCAATTTTTCTTATGGATTTAAACAAGAAAATTATTAAACCCATACATGAAAGTTTAAGTTCCCATAGCAAGGAACAACTTCCAATCATTAGAAATTTGAATTAACATCAAGAATATATTTAATTATATCCTTAAACTATCAATTTTCTAACACAATGCCGGTCGGGAATGGTGGTTCTGCGGCTACTCCGGCTACTCCGGCGTCAAAATAAGTATTTATACAATGAAAAATCTAAAACCAAGAAAAACACAGAGATATTCTAAAAGTGGCGAGTGTGCCTAAAAATTGGAATCCCTCTCAACTTTCTATTTTTCTCCCATTTATAGGTGAAGATATGTACTCCCTCCGTCCCAGTCATTTCTATACACTTTCCATTTTGGGATGTTCCTTTTATTTCTATACATTCCAAAAATAGTAACTTTTAATAATATAAAACACTATTACACCCACTATTTTCTCCACTATCTCTATTCTATAATAATATAAAACACTATTACACCCACTACTTTCCTCCACTATTTCAAATCTATTATTAAATATTGATAGGTCCCACCACTTTACTCACTTTTCATCTAATTTTACTCATTTTTTATATTTTTTCTTAGTTTACGTGCCCAGTCCCAATATATAGAATTCACTGGGACGGTGGGAGTGATCCAGAGTGAAGGCTCAGATGACACAAGTTGGCGGGACAAGGCGACGGAAGTGTAACATATCCACATTTAAAAATACATCATGTCATTAATTTTTTTTACTGATAACTCTACTTTCTAACCTTTTGTTTAACTCTACTTTCTAACCTTTTGTTTACTGGACTTGGACTGAAATCAGGGCTTGCTGTAACGCCTTGCTCTTGAGTTTTAAAAAGGATGGAAAGTAAGTGGAAAGTAAATATTCACTTATAATTGTGCTTTCGAGTTTTTAAGTTACAAAAGCAAGTGGTAATAAATATAAATTTGGCATATTTTCGCTCTAAAATTTTCACTCCAAAAATGGGAAGAAAGTATTTTATCTCCCATTCCTTCCTATTAAAAAACTCGAAAGCAGGGTGTAAATCAAGAATGCCTGTAAAACAATGTCGATCGGGAATGGTTGTTCCGCCGCTACTCCGGCATCAAAATAAGTATTTATACAATGGAAAATCTAAAACCAAAAAAACACGGAGATATTCTAAATAGTGGTTAGTAGAAATTCTGAAGAGTGGTTAGTAGAGATATTCTAAGACCATCTCCAACCAAGGTAACACTATTTTGGTGTCAAAAAGACACCATCCATAAAATGAACTCCAACCAAGGGACACTATAATTGTCACTAAAAGGAATCTTTCACCTATAAAATAGAATATTCTAAAGAATCTTTCACCTATAAAATAGAATTTTCTAACTTTGTTCATTTTTTATATTATAAATAACTTCTTATTTATCATTATGAATTTATGATTTTATTTTTATAATTAAATCTAGTGTGTTGTTTATAATTCATGATTTAAAAAAAAATTGTGAAAGTTTAAAGTAAAAAAAATTTAAAAATAAAATTAAAAAAATTAGAATAAAAAGATACAAAAAAATATTTTAGAATTAATATGAGTTAAGAAGAAAAGAAGTTTCAATTGATAAAATCTTAAGTTAAAATTTATAAAAACAATTAACTTTAGTAGGACATAGATGGAAGAAATTTGTTTTGTTAACAAACATAGGGGTATTGTTGGAATTTTGAAAGTCATCAAATTTGGTGTCCAAGGATCACCAAATGTACTTTTGTCACCAAATTTGGTGACCCAAAACTCATTTGGTGACCTTGGGTCACTATTTTAGTGTCCCATTGGAGTTACTTTGACACTATACCTATCACTATTATAGTGATTTAGTGTCCCATTGGAGTTGCTCTAAAGAGTGTTTGGTTATCCTCTTGCGGAAATGGCAGGAATGTCCCTCTCTTTTTTGAGTGTTTTTTTTACTAATTAAATACACACATCCAATTTGCCTTTAATGTTGGAACCCTCTACATCACGTAAACCCTCTACATCACGTAAAGAGGAGTGCAGAAGATATCAATTCACCAAGAGGTGATAGGTTTAATCAATTTGGGGCTGTTCAATATATATATTATCCTATATTTTTACAAAAAGATATCTTAGTCATTAATATTTTAAAATTTATATAAATTTCGATTTTAATTTATAATCATTGGAATGGAACATGACATAGCACATGCATTTACACATTTCCTCTTACGTTTTTGTACCTAAAAGTGTTACAACTTACAACCTCAGTTACACCAACATGAGGACACCCTCAAGCACATTATTCTCCATCATAGTTTTGTGAATACTAAGCTACTTATTAGACACACATAGTAAACTTACAAGTAATTCTTGACTTACAAATTTTATTTAAACATACCCTTGATATACTCCTCAAGCAGTGGAAGGCTTTGATTGTCATCATAACTATACATCAGTGGCACCATCCTTACAAGATTCAGGCACCCATTAATGAAAGTTTTTGAATATGGATTTGGAGAAAGGCTCTCCTTGTTCAGACATTTCCATGTATCAGAAATCATGTTCTGAACGTGTTTCCGGGCAGTTTCAACCGAAGCTTCTTGATGTTCTTTCATGTAGCAAGCTATGTATGACCCATCATGGCCTTTTTGATTCTCATCCTATCAATAAGTTGACATTAGTAGTATAGCACAGTTAACATTACAATTACATGTCTAATTACTTAACATGGATAAATCAGGATTGTTTTTTTTACCTTGGCACTGCCCAAATCGTCCCAAAGTCTAAGAATGGCGGCTGGATAAGATAATATACTTGGATTACTGATCATTAATTCAGCCTTTTCTTTCGTCGAACCATCTCCGATGAGAAAGAACAAGTGGACTAGGACGACATGTACCCCTGAACTAATAATCCCATTATTCAAGTACTCTTCTGCTTTTGGCAAATGTCCCGAAGCAAACCATTTCGATTCTTCTAAAAATGCATTGCACAATTTTGTCCACTACACAAACAAATAAACGTGTGAAAGTACTTACTTTCTCCGTATGTTCGAGGCCCTATTTTCTTCACATTAAAAACAAAAAAATCCACATACCGCTATTTTTAGGTAGGCTATGGGGTCTAGTCCGTGTTTCTTATAAATCTTGTATCCGATCTCAGTAGTGATTTTATGTAGAGAGCTGAAACACTTCTGCATATAGTCTGGAAGTTGCTCAGTAGCTTCAATATCCCACCTGTATACAGTATATATGAAATTTTCTGTCCTTCGTCATTACTAATAAACCAAGTTAGTAATTGGGAAGCTGAATTGTAATTCCAGCAAGGTGCATGTTTCATTGAGGCTGACCTGTTGACAGCTTCAGTGAAAAGAGTGAGTTCACTGATGGTCCCATAAAGATCAAAAATATCATCTATTATGTAGATAAGCGAAATAGATTTGGCTAGCTCGATTCTTTCCTCGTAAAAACTTGGATCTGTGAGTAAAGCCGTAGTGCTCATATACCATTTCAGGGGCTGGTCTCTCACTAATTTTAACTCTTGTGCTAGTCCTAAGTCATTCCACCACCTAAATGGCATTGATGAAAATTGAAATGAATATATAAGAAATGTTTAGTTCAACACATACAATATAAGAGACAATATTATACCTTGAAAATGCACACAATTCTTTCTCATGCATAGTTCGCCTGACAGCTATATCCAAAACTGCTAGTTCTTGCAAGGCTTTTGCGTATCCTGCTTTACCATTAATTACATTGGTGATCAGATGCTTTTCAGTAATCCTTGCAAAACTTTTGTGGTGGGGATGAGCCAAGGTATTCCTTATAGTAATAGCCTGGTCATGATCAAGAAACTTCAATCTTTCCTCGAGAAGCTGGCGGCTGAAAAATTCTGCTTCATCAAGAACGTCTTCTCCTTCCATTCTTAGCTGCGACGCTTCAAATAGGCTCATCAATGCCTCATTACTTTCTCCCATCAACTCTAGCTTCCTCTTGATGTTAACGAAGTTGTCAAAAGTATCTGCATGTGTTAGGCACACCAAGACATAAGCTAGACAAATTATATAAATTTCTTCAGAGGCTTATAAATTTTGTACAAAAAATAGCTACATTTTTTTCTATAAGAGCTATAAAGAATATTGATAAACAAAATTAACCTGCAGACACATAGTAGTGGTGTTGCCTGAACAGTCGGAAACATAGTGAAACAAAGTATAGATCTTTAATTTTCGCAAGTTTATCCATCGCCATATACTCCCTCTGTAGGACTTGTACAATCTCCTCTTTGAACGCATAATCAATCCCTAATCTTTGAACAACGTCTACTATAATCAAACTTTCACGTCCTACGTTCTTCGCCATGAGTTCATGCTTAACCTTTTCCATTTCTTGTGCCTGTTTGAAATATATTCACCCTTGCAAGAAAAACGAGATATTTAATGTGGCATTAGTTTTCAACAAATTTCGAACATTAACACAGAATGAGAATGTAAATGTTATGATCAGTGCAATAACATTCATCATGGAAAGTGTCTTGAGGTCTTTGCTAATACTCCACTTTTGTAGACAATGAAAAGTAGTATCACAAGAAGTGGAACTGTGGATGTAGTCTTGTTTGGAAAAAAAATAGCCAAGAAATTGTAAACGCACCAAAGTATAATATATTATGACGATACATGCAATTTGTTTCGCAAATTCAAAAACAACATACAAGGTGGGCGTGAGAGGGGAAGGGGGTAGGTGAGTAACACAAACAAAGCAGCTTCTTGTTAATAAGATGAAAATATCAAGGCAAGATACATACATTTTTTGTTATGTTGTTAAATAAAGATTTCAGTCAAGAATGAGGCTAATTTTTTGTTATTTGGAAAGCTACGATAGAATGGTTCAGTTTGGGATGTTATGTATCTCTGCTTGTGTTTTATGTGAAACAGGTATTGAATCGGTTGATTATCTCCTTTTGAGTGCTCGTTTGCCGGTTGTACTATGGTAAGCTTCAGGTTAATGATACTATCCCGATGTTGAATAGCAATAGTTTGGATGCTCATCTTGCCAGGCTATTTCTTTCAGCTAATATCTACTATGGCAGGAACGGAACCAAACAGATCCATTCTATGCTACTTATGCCTCATGTTCGGATGCGCCTCAGAATCGGACGCAACTGGTAGATGTTACTCAGCTGATGATTAGAGAAAAGTTGTTTACTTGTAAACGGTTACGGTTTGATAGGATGGCTCCTTAGGAACCATTGCTGGACTATTAATAGTTTTAAGCTTTTTGTGCTTTGTTGACTTATTGACTTGAATAGGTAATTTGATTTTGCTAATGATGGAGGTGGTTCCATTCTTATCTTTCTAGGTATGCCCATGTATATTCTTTTTTTGGGTTAATATATTATTATTTGTTTTACCATAAAGAAGATAATAATGCGCCTTGAAACAAACAAGCCTATAACCTGTTCAACGCACGGACGACTTTAATATTAATTTTGAAATTTACTTTTAAATTTTTTGAGATTTTAATACTTCTGAAAATCCTACCTTTTTAAAAAGAATTAAAAGTACTACTTTAATACTTTAAATACAAAACTGGTAATGTGCTGAAAAAGCAGTTGATTTTTTATTAATAATTATATAAAATTACATCATGTTTCTATATATATGTTGCACATATTATTTTTATAAGATGAGTTGTTTAAGTTAGAAAATATAAAATAAATAATGTGTTCGTGTTATTTTTAGAAGATTAGTCGTTTTATTTAGAAAATATAAACAGATAATATGTTGAAGCTAAAAGAGGTAATTAAATAGTTATTAGTAATTATAATCTAAAATATTATATTTATATATAATATATTTTAGTATTTTATCCGACGGCTTATATTATATTGATTTTAAAGATCCAGCGGTTGAGAATTGAATGACCAGACTACAAAACTGACCAGACTGCAAAACTTTCAATGTTTCGTCTTTAATATAATAGTATAGATAAGTGTTTTGTTTTTCACTGCAGCTGAGGCTATTGGTCACGTGTAGATATCTAAAAATCACAGTAATTTGGTTTCAGATGAAAGCAATTACCATATTGATTTATTTGAAACACAGAAAACTTATCACAAAGTGTTCAAGGAGGTTTTGTGTTTGGTTCTGGGTAAAAATAGAAATCGATTATTAAGAACATGCATGATGAAGTGTCAATCAACTTGCTGAAAAGTGGCAAGAGGATTCTTTTGCAAGAGATACAGTGACGTCGATGACCAGAGATTTTATGTGATTCGACCATTAAACAAACGGGTGCAAGGAAAGTTCATGATCAGGCGATTACTCTAATTTGTTGGAAGAACATGTTTAATTTAATATCTTGAACTCATAACGTGGATTCTGCCAAAACCAACCATGAATATAGACATTTTTCTAGTAATTTAGTAAACACGTTATGTGCTGTTAAACATGAATGTATCTGTACGCACACCAAGCTGGAATTAACATGTAATCTAGGGTAATCACCATAAACATGTGTTGCAACTTGCATAAATGGGATAACAATGTCAGAGTTATACAAAATTTCAGCATTTCATTACAACAGAACCATTGTTATCACGAAGACGACTAGTCGACACGAAGGTACTCGGACGCTGAAAGTCTCGAAGCCCGATTTGTTGTCGACTAGTTGACGCGAAAGTTCACCCAAGAGTCTCGAATCCCGATTTGGGGCCGTGAAAACCATGATTGTGGTGTACCGTCACTTGATCAAACCAATAACCGAATCCAACCAAATGACATTAGACTAGAAAGAGATGGAGATTAAAATGATATAAAGTTTTAAGATGGATGACTTTGCTTTATATTCATCATACTTGTTTTAATTTACTTGGATATGTTTGATATTTATAATATGGATGTAAGTATGTAGTAATTATGCTTATTTTGAACTTATTATTCTAGTACTTTTGATATAAATAATGGAACGGATGTGTTTAGTTATGTTATATATAAAATCTAGTAAGTATATGCATAATGAATATATTGTCGACTTTTAACGACTAGTCGGGCGACTTGTCGACTAGTCTTCCCGAAGGTACTCGGGCATCGAGGGTTGACTTGGCGCCATGATAACCTTGAACAGAACATCTCGACATTGAACAGAACATCTCGACATATAGGTGTCAAATCATATAATTACTTTATGTACATTTACCATTCAACAGGAAACTGAAACTGCTTACTAGCGTACTAACAAAGCTCGAATGCTAACAGACCTGATAAACAATGCATGCACAAAAATCTGCAGGGGTCTTCAAAAAGACCACACACCTCACAATAAGATACATAATCATTAACTAGAAAAAGATTACATAGTTTTTAAAATTATCTTGGACTGACCGTGCCAGCTAGTGATACAGATCAACCATTTTAAGGTCTTGTTTCTTGCGTCGGCATCTGTGATGGGTCTTTTGCAGCGTATTCTCACCAACTACCTCCATATTAGAATCTGTGTTTGGATTAGAAAGGGAGAAATAGATATTCAGAACAAGTTCAACTACAATAAGTTCTAATGAACACACATGCATATGGATAGTATGGCTGGCATTTTGCCTAGCAAAAAATACTCTATTTTAAAGTAACTGGACACCAGCTGGAAATGAAGATTTTCAATGACTTCATACAGAAACAGAGCTATACATTCATTCTCAATTTAAGTTTGTGAATCCATAGGAACAAGGAATAACATGTAGATAAAGGTTAAGATGAAATCATGAAACCAGATCAAAAGTAAAAGTTTCTCTTCTATAAACTGCATTTCTAGTTTAAGGGGTGCACAGTTAAATATGCACATGTACTTGGCTAAATAGATATCTGTGAGACTGTTGCTGATTTTTCTTCTCCCTCTTCATCATCAGATTCCTCACTGTTGACCATGTGGGAACACAAGTGAAGAAAAGGGAATTTATATATATAATTTAATAGTTAATTTCTATTAAGTGTAGAGACATAAATGTACTAATTTAGTTGGTTCATAAAGTATGCAGGGTCTAACTTTTAAAATATTTATTATCATGTATATTTAGATTATTTTTAATAAGCCCAAATTTTCACGGGTCTTAGTTATTAGGCTGTTTTATCAGCGGGTAGCCTACATAAGTGGTGCAATACCCCACAAAATCATTAGCTTAGACTTTGATTTTTTGTTGAAATTGAGATTATAAATTTTCTCATTAGGGGTTGCTATCCATTGTTATCACGAAGACGACTAGTCGACACGAAGGTACTCGGGCGCCGAAAGTCTCGAAGCCCGACTTGTTGTCGACTAGTTGACGCGAAGGTTCACCCAAGAGTCTCGAAGCCCGATTTGGGGCCGTGAAAACCATGATTGTGGTGTACCGTCACTTGATCAAACCAATAACCGGATCCAACCAAATGACATTAGACTAGAAAGAGATGGAGATTAAAATGATATAAAGATTTAAGATGGATGACTTGCTTTATATTCATCATACTTGTTTTCATTTGCTTGGATATGTTTGATATTTGTAATATGGATGTTATTATGTAGTAATAGTAACTATGCTTATTTTGAACTTATTATTCTAGTACTTTTGATATAAATAATGGAACGGATGTGTTTAGTTATGTTATATATAAAATCTAGTAAGTATATGATATGCATAATGAATATATTGTCAACTTTTAACGACTAGTCGGGCGACTTGTCGACTAGTCTTCCTGAAGGTACTCGGGCGTCAAGGGTAGACTTGGCGCCGTGATAACCTTGTTGCTATCTATTACCTTCTCCCCCTTGGGAAATCCTTAGGGTAGTGGACTTTGTGCAGTTAATCACCCAAGTCTTCTTTCTATTGTTTTTATTTCATAATTATTTCTTTTCGATTCTTGTCCTACATCATCTTGCTTGTTAGAACGTTTACCACCTGACCAATTTCTAGCTATTCATCCCCATGTAACTTCCTAAAAAACACATTCCAGTTACCCACAACCTTGGCTTTTCAGGTAATTGTACTGTAGAAATTCACTGCAAGTATCATCACAATATCATTTTTATGACTTTTCTCATTATGGAGTTATATTTTTGTTATTCAACAACTTTCGGTCTTTGGTCTTATGCCTTGAAAACTTCCACATTACATAGCTAATCACAGATTTAGAGGTTCCTTTCTCACACCATTCGGTAACATCCTCATAACTTACCAACCAAAAATAATTGCAGACTGAAAAAATATAAAAAGTTGTTCAAGTAGAATGAATGATAGAAAATGATATATATTGTAATGAATAATAATATCACTACTGTTAGGACTACTCATGTTCTAATGACATCATTCGCACAAAACAAAGTAGTTAATCTGATAAATTTATAAATAAATAAAAAATAACATTTGTAGTCAGTGGTGGACCTATGGGCCAGAGTAGGTCCAGGCCCACCCTGAAAGCCATTGGACTTCATGTTATTCCTTAATCTGGTAGCCTATATGTATGGTCTTGTTCGGCCATTTTTTCAGCTCAACTGCGCCCCCACTTCTATTCTTCTTCTTTTCTTGTTGATTGGTTTCTCTGTTGCATAAGTTCTCATGTTTCTTTGATTCCTAATTAGGATTTCTTGTTTATTTTTTGTGCATCTTTGGGTATCTTGGAATCTGTTAGGTACATTTAATTTCAGAATGAATACTAATATATGTTATTAGTGATAGGCGATGTTATAAAACATCCTAAAACTTCTTCTTCTTTTTTTCTCTTATTTGCTTTGTAGGAGGTGATAACATTGTATTTTGACAAATCTTAGCTGGAAAGATTATAAGAAAATAAATTGAAAACCATAATGTTGACTAGTTATTCTACCTTGATCAACAAGACTATAAACAAACTAAGTACTGAAATTTGTTTGTTTTTTTAAGGAAAAATGCAGTGTATTCTGACCCCCTCACAGTAAAATTTCTGGGGCCATGACTGCTTGTAGTAAAAATATGCTAAGAACTTATTAATATACAGTGTCATGGTAGGATTAGAGTCTAGAGTATAGCAGACCACTACTCTGTTCACAGGTGTTACAGTGTATTGTACTTGACCGCTTTCGAAGATAGAGGTTTCCGCAGATTAAATTTTTTAAATAGAGAGTGAAGTGACCAAGACAGTCAGAGACTGAAGTATGGTCTCTGAAGGTTGCAGAGTCTAGTACATCTAGTCACTTTAAATACAGAATTAGAATAAAATTGCAGGCAATGGAAAGTGCTACAGGATAGGATTGAATTGGTTGCAGAAACAGAAAGACTGGTACAAGACTGGAAAGACAAAGAAAGGAGGAAGCTATCAACATACAAGATCAGGTCCCTTTTCCTATTTCCATGAGTATCTTTGCTATCTTGTATAATTGGTATAATTTTTAGGTAGTTGTATATATACTCTCTATTAAATTCATTATTAGATGTCGAACTTAGTTCTCACAGAGCTAGGGAGGATTTTACAGAGAGAGCTATACCGAGTTGATTTGTAATAATTTACAGAGCAAGTAGCTCTTTTTTCTTGGGGGAGTTTGTATTAAACATTCATATCAATACAGGCTGTTCTACTTCATTTTTTATTCTTTGCTTATTATATTAGTTTTATCTGTCTTGCTAATATAAATTATATCTGTCTTGCAAAGAAAACTTAAAAAAGGCACAAAAAATTTACACTAGTATTCAACCCTCTGCTCCTTCTAGCAGTGTAAGTAGGAAAACAAGTATTAATCAAGATGTACTGTTTTTTATAACTTATGATTATACCAACATGATATTGTGTTCAAACTATTGCAAGATTGTGACGAAAAAGGATCAATTCAATCAGCAATTTGCTCAGGTTAGTAACATTTCCTCCCCTACGGTTCCCCTCTTTTCACATGAAGAAATTAGGATTCCTACTACTAGGAATATTCTGCTCATAACATCCCCCCTCCCCCGGGGGGGCGTGCACTGATACGTAAATTCCATGGTTACCGACAAAAGATCACTAACTAGAAGACCGGTGTAAGACGACCTATACATGAATGATATATGTCTTTAGATAGAAACAATCTATATAATGAAAGATGTCTATAAAGCCTTGGAGTAGCTAACGCATCTTTCGCTATCCACTGGGATATATGACGAGGGTACTTTTATGTCTCTGTGTATTAAACATTTTTTTCTTTGGTTTAAAATCACAGATATACATGTTTTTTTGTTTTTTGTGTGTGCATATATATATATATATATAGGCTAGCGAGTATATGCTTCAACAGGAATCACACAAGGGTAGATTACCCGCAACCCAGCAGATAAAGTGTATATATATATATACAGGCCATTGTTCCAGGAAAAACCATCTTATATAGAGAACCGGAGAGAACCATATATTCTACTATAGAATTTTATAAATAATTCTAATTTTTTTTCTTCACAAAGTATAAAATTTAATTCTAATGTAGAATATAATCATATACAAATTTTATAAAAAAAAATTACATTTAAAATTTAAACAAAATCATTGATTTTAAATTTGATTCTAGTGCAGAATCATTTTGGATGAATTTGATTCTATTGTAGAATCACTTTAAACTATTTGATTAATTTTTAAATTACTTTCGTTTGAACAAATTATGTAATTTTGTTTTTTTTGATTTATTAATTGTAATTTATGATGATATTTAATAAAAAATGTGATAAAAACATGTATTATATGTATTTGTGTAATGGTTCTCTCCCGGACTCCATATAAGTAATTCTCCCTAGAATGCCACCCATACACTATATATACATGTCAATTCTTTGTTTTCATATTTCAGATCTCAAAGCTTATGAGTGAAGTTAAAGAAGAAAAGACTCGTGCACAAACAACGTGTATATGCATAAATATATTCAGCTTAACACTACTATCGATTAGGGATTGGATTTGTACAAAGTGTTCTACCTTTTTTATCATAATAAGGTTGGATCCAAGATTCAAGTAACTCACAGCAGCGAGAGACTCCCTCATCGTATACAAAAAAGATTATCCTAGAGGCTAGAAGTGATTCAGGATTATAGTTTACCCATGAAAGTGGGATGCATAAGATGAAAGCTACTGTTAGTGAATCCATTGATTGGTTGATGCAGCATTAATGGATTGACTAATAATAGCTTTAATTTCTAGCATCCCATTTTCATTGGTAACTTTTCCATCCTCAACTTTTCGAGTATAATCTTCTTTATACCCTCTATGAATACAAGCAAAGAATATCTAGGATATCTAAGCTCCTTACCTATTGCACTCTTGCATACAGGCCTAACCTCTAACTGAAAAAGTGCTGAGTCGAAAATAAATATTTTTTGCTTCTTTACAAATCGTTTCTTCATTAACTCATCATCAGATTTGTCTAAAGCAAGAAAATGTCATATTACATTTCACTTATTTCAACGAGATTATTACATGTTCAATTATTTCAAAGCCTTGAATTGCAATAAGCTGAACATAAAGACCACACGTTACGTACAAAACATAATTTATAGGTGACATGTAAATTTTATAAATAATGTTTACTTGAGAATTAGATCACCTTCCAACCTAGTTTTGTTAGACTTTAATGAAATATTGGTCTCGGCAACTTCCACTTCCTCCTAAAACAATACAGAAATGATATATATATATATATATATATATATATATTTGTTTAAGAGGCACTTCCATGCTCCAAGTCAGTCTAAATCATTCTAAGCACTGGTGTGCTTATGAAAATTGATGCAACACAGTTATAAGAACCATGACACCACTTCCATAGCATTTGTGCCTAACTGCCTATGCATCTCACGAGAAACAGCATATTATTCTTTCAGACCTAGTGATAAATTAAAAGCACCACCACTGACTTCACAAGGACACTATCTAACACTTACTATGCTTGATGTGACCATACTGGGATGCTGATACTCCATATCCACTTTAATCCAAAAACCAGCTAAATATTTTCTTAAGACCCCTTATAAACTCACATATATTCCGTCATCCTATCCACACCGAAAAAACCAGCAACTTTACACCATATCATATCCTTGACATCGAAAAAGGCAGCAACTTTACACCATAACATATACTATTTTAAAGAATCTAGTTCACGATGAGATCATCGAACCAAAACTCTAAAGGGAAAAAAGAACATTTTTCTAACATAACAATATAAAACGTAGAAAATACCTCCAAAGTGGTGTCCCCAAAACATCAACCTAGGATCATCTTCCTCCTCATCAAACTCATCCCCATACCCCAACTCCGCATCGCCTCTATACCCCGGTTCACTACCATACCCCGACTCATTCCCTTGTCCCTCAAAACACCCAATTTGCCCAACCCCACCACTCAAATTCTCCCTCTCCCCAACCCCTCCACCCGCATTCCCAATCCCCTCCCTCTCCTTCCTCACCACACTCCCTTTCGCCTCACTAACATCCGAACCCCAATTCACATCCATCCCCACATTCACAAACAATTCCCCACTAGAATCCGTCCCATTGGCAACCATAAAATCAGAACAAGTAGCATAAGCACCCGAAGCACCAACCGAACAACACCGCCTTCTCGTCCCACTCCGATCACTACTCCTACCCGAAACTGACCTAGACCCTCTCCTTCTCCTCTTCCTAGCAATCCACCTAAACCCCTCAAACTTACTCCCTAACTTAACCGAATTCACACTACCAACATTCCCAATTTCATTAAAATCTTGCTCAAACAACCCGAGTTTCGACATACTAGTTTCAAGAAAATCAACAGGGAAAGAAGTGGAGCGATCAGAGAGACAAGGGCGCTTAGTTGAAGAATAAAAAGAGGGTTTAATAGGTGAATGATCAGAAGAATCTAGGGTTTTAAGTGTGTTTGGGAGGTGAAAAGGGCGCCAAGAATGGAGCTGAAATGTGCAAGATTCAATGGTGTTTCTTGAATCTAAGCTTGCAAATCTTGGAGACATTTTTTCAATTGGGGTTTGTTTATTTTTATTGGGGTGTTGTAAAGATTTGATTTTTGTTGATTTGGAGCATGAATGGAGAAGATGAAGATACATACATGATACATATATTAGAGGAGTACATACAAGTCTGCACTTCTAATCTTCTAGGTTGCCATTTTAGTATTTTCTAATCACCCTGCAATTCATCCTTAATACTCTCAATTTCCTTTTTTATTGCATTAGTTAGGTACCGTTTCTAAAAAAATTCCTCAATGACAAATTTATTTATTTTTTGTTGTTTTTGATATATTATTATGAGTAAAGTGTATTTTGTGTACTCGCACTTTAGTTAAGACACCACTTGCAATACTATAGTTCAAAATCGAGCATTTGCAATATCAATATTTGTATTTCAATGCACTTTGTTGCATTCCGTTAATTCAGGTTAACT
This sequence comes from Heracleum sosnowskyi, assembly GCA_030848705.1. NCBI lineage: Eukaryota > Viridiplantae > Streptophyta > Magnoliopsida > Apiales > Apiaceae > Heracleum > Heracleum sosnowskyi. Next base: position 108,636,790 of record CM061239.1, read on the forward strand.
CCGTTATTAATTTAGGGAGTAAAGTGCACTTTGTGTACTCGTACTTTACTCTAAAGTACATTTTGTGTACCCGCACTTTGCTCAATACATCACTTACAATACTTTAGTTCAAAATTTAGAATAAAGTGTGAGTACACAAAATGCACTTTAGAGTAAAGTGCGAGTTCACAAAGTACACTTTACTCCCTACATTAATAACGGAGTTAACTTCAATTAACGGAATGCAACAAAGTGCAGTGAAATACAAACATTGATATTGCAACTGCTCGATTTTAAACTATAGTATTGCAAGTGGTGTCTTGACTAAAGTACGAGTATACAAAGTGCACTTTACTCTATTATTATTGTCGAAATGTTATCAAGCCAATAATATGGACAGTGTTAGGTAATTAAAATGGATCCCTAAATTATGAGCCAAAAAAAATGATTCTTGAATTTCATCTTTTCATATCTATATAATCTTAATTCATGAACACAAAGAAACTGGAAAATTACCTTTCCTATCTTTTCCAAATTTAAAATAACATTAGCCATCAAGGTCATTTTTGTCCAAAATTTTATAGTTGGGTCGCTCCATTTACAATCGGATCTGATCCATCACTAAATTCATTAACAAATCAATACAAATCACATTGACCCGGATACAAATGGGTAATACCCATGTATGTTTACATCAACAACATTTATTTATTCCTTGATTGTAGGCTTTGACACGTAAAAATTTGTTGTGGATCAATCAGTTACTACTAATTTCAAATTCAAATTAATAACCTCATCTTCTTTGTGTACAATTTTCTTATCTTTAGCCATTGTCGGATCATTGTTTCATCTTTGTTTTCATATTATTGTTTAAAATTATTGTTTCGTATTTGTTTTCTTACGTTTTTTCACAAAAACTTATGCTTTGTATTGTTTTATTGTCTATCAGGTTGTCAGATGCTTTGACGGTGCTTTTTCATGTCATTTATGTGATGTTGGTTTTCGAATAGTGAAGGAATCAAGTACATCCCATCCTCCCATGGCCTGATCTAGGGTAATTCAGGTTTGTATACTCTATCAATCAGGTTTGCAGATTAGTGAGGAACATGTTTGGTAGTTTGCTTTCTCAATGATGATCAGTTTGTGTTTAATTTTAATTTGTTACATCTGTGTGAAGAACATTTGTTTTTGGTTATGATTATATCCTTGACATTGCAAACACATCTTGCCCATGATTGTATATATTAACAGTTGATTTCATCCTTCAATTTAGTTGCTTGATTATGGACAAAACTGGTCGTAAACGTCTTCCTTTGGGTCCGGTTTCTCCTTCTTCTGTACCAAGCGGTGAGTACAATAGGTTCAAGTATTACTCTGTGTACAAACCTTGAGTTTTTTTTTTGTCGTTATATATCCAGGACAGAGAAGACGCTCTACGCCAACATTAAGCAATGGTAGTCATCGATCAGTTTCAAACAACACAAAGACTTCCAATAATGAAAATAAGGATCCCAATTCTCAGCCATCACTTATCAGTCAAACTGGTAATTGTAAATTTTTGTTGAGTTCATGTTTTTAATACCTTTCTTATATGTATTTTGGATTCTGTCTGCATCTGAATGTTCTTCATAATGCATATTAATACCTTTCTTATATGTATTTTGGATTCTATCTGCATCTGAATCCTCTTCATAATGCATACTTCAATTTTGATATTTTTACAGGTTCTACTAATAACTTTGGGTTTTACTCCAAATCACAATTTAATCCAAACAAACATGTAGCTTCTTCTCAATTATCAGGTGATACAATTTTTTGTTTAATAGATGATAGATGATCAAGTATACATTTTTAATCTGTCAATTACAAATGATCTAATATAGGTTTGCTATTGTATGTCAATAGGTACTTCCAATGTAATTGAAAATAGCCAGAGTTATCTTACTCCATCTCAGAGGAGGCTCTCTTTTGTCAACCTGAATGGTAAATTTATACAGTCATTCTGTTTTATTGTTCATAACCTCATATCCGGATTGCATATTTTTATATTGTTCTGTATTTTATTGTAGGAAATCATGATCCTTTTGTTTCACATACAACCTCACAGATTACACAAAATAAGCATGGTGTTGCTCCAAATTCTTCAGGTTATACCATCTCTATCCTGTAATTTAAATTTGATTGCTAATTTTTGAATTGAAGCATCAAACCTTGCAGTGAAGCATCCATCCCTAAGAAGATTATCAATTAAATTATAGGATGTGTCAACATAAGTGGTAATGGACAGGATTATCTTACACCCTCGCAAAGGAGGCTACGCAGTGTCAATCTGTCTAGTACGAATTGATTGACATATGAAAATTTTTAAATAAGTTGTTTGTATGTTTTGACTTATAAAGAATATAGTTTACAGGTATAACTACTTCAGGTCCAGTTTCGTGTGCTATACAGCGGAAACCAACAACTACCACGAATGTGACTCCTTTTCAGTTACCCGCGTCTAGAATATCTCCTACAAAGAATTTTTCAAACAAAATACCTAATCCATATATGACTGATAGCAGCAATTTTAGAGGATCTGGAATTAAGGATTCTAGAATTGTGAATTTGTTGAATCGTCATTCAATGGACAGAAATCATTGTATTACGTCAGCTTCCAATGCTGGGAATGACTGTCTTTCGGACATCACTGTTCTTACTCCAGAATTAGAACAACTTGGTGTACGCAGACCAGGTTAATGGAGCTTCTTTACTGGACCAAAATATGTGTAATATCATATTACATATTTTCAACTTATATCATCAGTTTTACAGGTTGGTTCCCACTCCAAAAGGGATCTGGTGTCAAAAACCTGATGGAATCATTTGATGTTGTCGGTTGTTCTAATCCTTCCTCAAATCCCAAAAACGCAGGTATTTCCAACATCATTTCTTAATATATAGAAACTATGTCACCCGTTCAATTAGGTTTTATATTATTCTTTCTTATGTGACAATTTAATTTCACAATATACGTGCTAAAGTCTGTAGACAAAATACAGAATATGCCACATATGCCTCTGTTAGTAAGAATCAGCGTAAGAAACAAGCCAAACACATGGAAAAGGAACCCAATTCTGATACAGACAACTCTGAGATCTTTCATGGTATTGCAATCTAATACCTCAAACATATTTAAATTTTTGTATTTACTATTAGTTTATCTAATATCTAATTTTATATGTCCTCTCAACAGAGAATATTGAAGAAAATGGTGAAAAGATTCAAACAGGTGTACTTAGTATTTGTACAATTAAAGATTATAATCCCTGTTTGTTGTATTACTATGTGATTCCTTCAATACTAATCCCTATTTTGATACAGATGACATTGATTTTGAGAATGAGGCACAAGGTAATTTCACAAATTAACCAGGATTCATATTATATAGATAAATGCAATGTATAAATAATACATAATACATAAATCCATGTATTGTAGAAGGTCGGGGACAATATGTTCTGGATGAAGAAGATGATCCAGAAATTAGTCAAGCAGGTTCACATTTAATATTTACTATAAATATGTAAACTTTCTTTACGATTGTTTTTCGATTTTTCAGTAATTCAAATTTTTTAATTTCAAGAATTTTGTAAATATGCAGATATCTGGAACGGTTACATGGATCTTGGTCCTCCAACAAAGGTCTGTCGTAAATGTAAATCAGTAATGTGGAATGAAGAGCGCAATAATAAAGGGTCAAAAAATAGTCAACCGACATTCTCATTATGTTGTAGAGATGGTCAGGTGGTTCTCGATGAAGAGAAACAACCTCCTCCTTATTTGGCTTCATTGTTGGCAGGTGGAGAAAAGACATCACACTTTCTGAAAAACATACGAACATACAACTCTATGTTCCAATTTACCTCTATCGGTGGTAAAATTGATAAGAAAATAAACAATGGAAAAGGTCCTTATTGTTTCAAGCTAAATGGACAGAATTATCATCTTATTGGGACCCTCAAACCAAATGAAGGAGAGACTCCAAAATTTTTCCAGCTCTACATATATGACACAGAAAACGAAGTCCAAAATCGCATGAATGCCATTAATGGTAGTGATCAGCTTGATCCGGAAATTATTCAATGTTTGCTTGAAATACTTGACGAACACAACAAATGTGCTCGAGGATTTCGTATGGCAAGGGATCGGTTAAAACATGATGAACCAGATGAATTTAACCTGAAGTTGCTCCATTCCAGATCAGCATCTGGAAGAACAAATCACGTGATAGAATCCAATGATGTTGCTGCCTTGATTGTTGGTGATGCTGATGATTGTTCACCTTTTAGGGATATTGTAGTGCAGACAAAACAAATGTACTTGAAGCGAGTATTTGAAACGTGTTCTCAATTCATGTCACTCCAATATCCACTATTGTTTCCGTATGGCGACGAAGGTTTTCATCCAGAAATTCCTCTACAAAGTAAATCACCAAAGGTCCATGCACCTATGTCTTCCGATGAATGTCCAGATGAGAGTAAGTCAAGAACAACTATTTCAATGAGGGAGTATTATGCCTACAAACTAATGATACGACCTGATCAAGGTGCTCTTTTTTAATCATACATTTTTATCCGTAATGATCTAAATTTTCTCTATCTATTGTGTTTTCTTAATTTTATTACAATTTTGGAATACAGGAATGACAATGCACCTAGGTGGCAGGCTTTGGCAACAATTTGTTGTTGATGCTTTTGCTGTCGTAGAGCAATATAGACTTGACTGGATAAAAACACATCAACATGTCATTCGCTCCGATTTGTATAGGTCCATTTGTGATCGTATACACAGGGGTGATACAGATTCATCCAATGTTGGTCAGAATGTTATTCTCCCGGCTACTTTTACAGGCTCACAGCGATATATGAATCAGTATTTTAAGGATTCGCTTGCTATTTGTCGTAGCATTGGACACCCTTCTTTGTTTTTAACAATGACATGCAACACGCAATGGCCAGAGATTCAAGAGTTGCTTAAGCACAAACCTGGAGTTGATGTCACTAATGCTCCAGATATAATTGCACGAGTTTTCAAGTTGAAGCTTGATCAACTCATTGATTTAATAAAGAAGAAAAAATACTTCGGCAGATGCATTGGAAGTAAGAATTTTACCACAATCTCATAAATTTATGCTCATTTTTTTTTAAGATTAAAGTTTTTTGCCAAATAATAATCCTCTTTCATTTTTTCTTACATTTAAAAAACAGTTATGCATGTGATTGAGTTCCAAAAGCGAGGCCTTCCTCATACACATATGCTTATTTGGCTCCATCCGAATGATAGACCAAAGCGAATAGATCAAATTGATGATTTGATATCGGCTGAAATACCAGATCACAAGGTTGATCCCATTGGATATAATATTGTTAAAAAATTCATGATACACGGACCATGTGGTAATGATAATATGGGATCTTCATGTATGGTTAAAGGAAAATGTATTCGTCATTTCCCAAAAAGGTATAAATTTTATTCCAACTGTGATTTTTACGTTCAACAATGTAATGTTTTATATTACTTATTATATTTCATGAATTATGCAGGTTCAATCCAACAACCTTTTTTGATGATTGTGGTTTTCCACAGTATCGCAGACGAAGACAAAATAACATTGTGACAAGGAAACGTGTTGATTTGGACAATCAATTTGTTGTACCATATAACAAAGATTTGCTTATTCGGTTCCATTGCCACATAAATCTGGAAGTTTGCAATAGCAGCAGGTCTTTGAAATATTTATTCAAGTATTGTTTGAACGGACATGATACGGCAACTATGATCTTGCAGAAAAAAGATAATAGTGTTAGTGGTTCTGCCAATACTGTGAAGAAAATGAATAATAATGAAATTAAACAGTATTTGGATGGAAGATATGTATGCGCGGTTGAGGCAGCATGGAGGCTTTTTGGTTTTGACATACACCACTGATTTCCTGCGGTTGAGAGGTTACCAGTACATTGCCCATGTGAAAAAAATGTGACATTCAACACTAAGGAAAATTTGCAAGATATTGTCGATAAGGCGAGTTCCAAATGTAGCAAATTAGAAGGGTGGTTTATAGCCAATAAAACATTAGTTGGTGCAAAAGAATACACATACATGGAATTCCCTCGGTACTATACATGGAAAGCTGATCAAGGAAAATGGAAGGAGAGGGAAAAAGGCACTGTTGTAGGCAGAATTATCGATATTCACACTTCTGCAGGAGAAACATTTTTTTTGCGAATGCTCTTAATGCATGTAAAAGGTGCAACTTCCTTTGAAGACCTTCGTACGGTGAATGGTAAAGTCTACAATACTTTCAAAGAGGCATGTGATGCTCTTGGTTTACTAAAAGATGATAGACAGTGGCATGTAGCTTTACAAGAGAATGCTCTTAGTGCAATGCCACGCCAATTACGGGAATTATTTGTCCACATTCTGACGAACAATACAGTTGCGGATCCTTTAAAACTATGGACAGAAAACTGGAAGAGTATGTCTGAAGATATTGTTTATAATAGGAGACGACTTACCAATAATTCCACTCTCCATCTTACAAACAATGAAATTCAAAATTGGTCTTTGGCAGGTGACATTCTATCAACCTAAATGTTTACGCACAAATATCATTTACAATGTTGTGTAAATTCTAAGTAACTAAATATGATCTTATTTGCAGAGATTGAGAAGCTACTTAATGATGTTGGCAAAAGTTTAAAAGACTACAGTACTCTACCGTTTCCTGATCCATTATATCTTGGAAATAATGAAAATTGTCTTATAGCTGAGGAAACCGGATATAATAAGGAGGAAATGAAACTGGAGCATGCGCGGCTCTTTTCAAATCTTAATGAAGATCAACTTGCAGCTTATAATTCAATATCTGAGAGTATAGATCAGGGTAAAGGTGGATTGTACTTTGTTTACGGCAGTGGTGGTTGTGGAAAAACATTCCTATGGAAGACCCTTTGTTGTCGTCTTCGGAGTCAAGGACAAATTGTGTTGCATGTTGCTTCGTCCGGTATTGCTGCAACTTTACTTCCTGGAGGTAGAACTGCTCATTCTCGATTTCACATTCCTTTGAAACTAGACCACATTTCTATTGCTGGTATTAAACATGGGACTGACATTGCTGAATTGATGCAACAAACAAATTTAATCATTTGGGATGAGGCTCCCATGCAGCATCGCCATGCATTTGAGAGTGTTGATCAATGCCTTAGAGACATTATGTCTGCAGTTGACCCGTCGAGATCCAGACAACCTTTTGGTGGTATCACTGTTGTTTTTGGAGGAGATTTTCGACAAATTTTACTTGTTATTCCAAAAGGATCAAGAGCTCAAATTGTGTCTGCATCTTTGAATCAATCAAAGCTATGGCAACAATGCCAGGTTTTCTTACTAAGACAAAACATGCGTTTATCTTGAGGGAAATCAGCTGAAGATTTAAAACAAATTGAAGAGTTTAGCAGATGGGTGCTTGATGTAGGTAATGGTGAACTTCCTAATATAGGACTTGACGATGCAACATCTGATCCTCAGGTATTGATTCCAGACAAGTTCTTGATTAAATCATCTGGTGTAGCAATCAAAGACATTGTTAATGTTGTCTATCCAGATTTCCAAAGTAACATGTCATCTAATACATATCTAAGGCAGAGGTCCATTCTCGCTCCAACGAATGCGGTCGTTGGGGATATTAATGATTATATTCTTGATCTTATTCCTGGAGAATCACATACATATTACAGCCAAGACTCTCTGGATGAAGATTTCAGTGCAGGGAATGATTTTCAATCTGCATTTCCAGTTGAATATATTAATTCAATTAATATGCCATGCCTTCCCAAACATGAACTCAAATTAAAAGTCGGATCTGTGGTGATGCTTATGAGGAATCTCAATCAGATTATGGGATTATGTAATGGAACCAGGATGATTGTTAAGAAATGTTTGAAAAATAGCATCATCTGTCAGACTCTTTGTGGATCAGAATCAGGTACAATGCACATAATTCCGAGAATTGAGATGATGCCTACAGATACTAAATGGCCATTTGATTTCAAAAGAGTGCAGTTTCCTCTCCAATTGTGTTTTGCGATGACGATTAACAAAAGCCAAGGACAGTCTCTGGACACTGTTGGTCTCTACCTTCCAAGGCCAGTTTTTACACACGGTCAATTCTATGTTGATGTATCAAGAGTTACATCTGCTGCCGGTCTTCATATATTGATATATGGTGATGATGGACGTTCAACGAATTCAACAGCTAACGTTGTGTACGAAGAGGTCTTCTACAATCTTCCAAGTGTTGAAGACTAATTTTATTTGTTCAGTTGTATTAGAATCAAATTTTGAGCATTTATGCTACAATGTAAAATAACCAGATTATACTAGGTCCATTTTATGAGTTTGAATGCAATTGCGAGGTTTTATGCTACAATGTAAAATAACCAGATTATATCATTCCATATGTTTAAAGTAATGTAAAATTACAAAAATGATTTTATAAAATAGGAAGACCTCTTTCTCTTTATTCGTTTTCAATTTTCCTAATTTGGAGCATTCTGTTTCTACATTTCCTTTGAATTCAGATTCATTATATAAGAATATAAATATAAATTTGCACTTAAAATTTAAATTTGTCATGTCATTAGTAGAGTAAATCAAGGATTTTTAACTAATTACATGATATCATCATTAGGATCAATTAGGATCAGTATTAAAAGTCAAATAAAGCTATCATTTGGAGAAAATCATGGAATCCTAATGTCTAAGATAACCATGATAAACAACCAAAATGAATCAAATATCGATGACCTTAAACTAATCATTAAGGTTACTATATTATTGATAAGCCATTTCTCTCATTTTTATAAATGGTTCCATAAGGAAATACACTTATACGTTCTGAAGAATGGCAAATTTAGGCATGGGTATTTGAACTCTCCCCATAATATATAATATATTATTCAACTTATTATTGTAGAACATAATCTTAAAACTGTTGTTATAGGTATGAACTTCCACCATCATCTTGCAAGTTTGGGTGTAACAAGGACAGACTGGATTTTGAAGGTTCGTGTGACAAGAATGTGGCCATCTATGTCCCAGGGGACTGTAATTATGCAGAACATGATCGTCCTAGATTGTGAAGTAAAGATCATTTATTTATGTTTTATAGTTAATTCCCTGATATTTTGCACAGGGAACAATCATTTTAACCAATGCAATTACCATTTACAGAATAGACATATGCATGTAATGGTTACTCCTCAACTGTGGAATCAAGTTGGGAATTTTTTGAATGAAGGAGGTTTATACGAGATTGTCAATGTCCGTGTTAGGCCTGCAACTGGTGTATTTAGACCTGTTAATTCCATCAACTGCCTTCATTTCATGCAAACTACTACTGTCGAATAGTTGCTTGATGATAATTTCATCATTCCAATGCACAAGTTTGAATTAGTACCTCTGCCAATTATTGAAGAGATGTTAAATACTTCCCATCAAGAAACTCTTCCTCTCCATTCCACAGGTACTCTATCTGTGTTTGTCTAATTTTCTAGCATTTGTTTCACCGCATATTTTGAAATCCGCATATGTTTAATGTGTGCCTACTCTAGATGTTATCGGAATCATGGAGCATGTACAACCTCTGCACACATACGAAACACGTTATGGTCCACGTGAAGTGGTGCGTTTCACAATAACAGATGGAAGGTTGTAACTTTAAAACCTATTCATTTTATAAATAGTTTATCTGTAGGAGGATCAGTAAGATCAATAACACATTTTGTGTTTTTAATTATTAACAGGAAGTCGTACGATGTTTCGTTTTATGGTCCTTTGGATGCAAATACTCAGCAACTCTATGATGTAAATTTCGAGCATCCGATGGTCTTGATCTTGGCAAGTACAAGGATTAAAAAATATAGAGGTAATATCTTTCCCATCTTAATAATGTCTTTTGGTTTCTCTTAAATAAATCCAATTATACTATTATGTGACTACGAAAACTGATTCCGATTTTCAACATTTAGACAAAATCTCCATTTCAAATCTACCATCATCTAGGATATATGTCAATATTGATCATGAGGATGTTTTCTTGATGAGGCAGAGGTATATTAGTTAGTACTTTTTTAAATTATATATAATCACGATTATTTATATAAATCACTTATTCAATGCTTAATAATTGTATATTAAGATTTCCATTACATTCATTCTTTTTGTAGGTTTATTAATCAAGGTGATCGGTTTCCCGTGCATGGTCCATGAAAGCTGTTCATCAATCTTTGTGGGAATTGAGGGATGCTAAGATGATTATGAGATGGTCATTGTGCAATATTGCACTTTAATAAGTTTATTAGCATATTGTTTTCTCCACAAGTTCTTTATTATCTTGGATAATAAACGTTTAGTATTGTTTCATTGTTTTATATTTACTCGCTCAAACATTTAGTTCTTTATTTTATGGACTTCAACTGTTTTGTTTTATCAAACTTATTATTTTCTTCATTGATCATTAATATCTTACTTCTTTTTTGTTATTGATTATTGTATTTAATTCTAAAATATATTTTTCATGTTAAAAGTAATAAAATTACAATTACAACAGATGGTTAGATGTTATTGAATTTTTTTGTACATAATGATGTGTCTAACAACTACCAAATTTATATTTTTAATTTCTTGACTATTTTTTAAGTACATAAACGAGGTTAGTCTACTATTTTTATACATGTTTTGGGGTATGTTGCATTATTCATAATTAAAACAAAGAAATAAATACTTTATTAATTTAATTGGTTTGTCTCAACTTAAATCAAATAAGATGTTTTAATAAAATTTATATTTTTAGTTTTTAAAGAACAATTTTGTCCTTGATTTCATGTAAATAACAATCATAACATCATTAACAAAATCAATTAAAACTATATTTATCAACTTAAATTTTGTATCAATCATGTCCATGTTTTAAGTTAAATTGATAAGGCTAAAAATAATATCAATTAAACCACCTCAATCACGTATAAGTTGTAACCACTCAAAAAGATTGAATCGTATAAAAGCACAGCACGTCAAAGCGAACTGTAACAACACCTTCAACTTGGCAATTTTGTAAGTTATCTTTGTTGATGTTATATTGCTTAACGATTATATAGATATATTAATATCTTTGTAACGATTTTTGTAACAGAGAAATGGCATACGATCAACTCTCTGAACTTGATACTACCCGAAGTACATGGAATATCAAGGTACGTGTTACAAGAATGTGGCCATCAATATCTATTCAAGCTACACAGGGAAGAGAAAACCTTAAAGGATATAATCTTATTCTGCTCGATGACAATGTAAGTGAACCAATTCATTTCGCGAGAAAAACCATTTAGTTTAAATACCCTCATGTGGTTTTATGTAATCTCTGCTACTACTATGATTTAATGGTTTAATATAGTATGCTTCAATGATATTGTCCAGAATTCTCATGTCCAAGCATTCATATATGTTGATCAATGGAATTCTATGGCTTCAATATTGATGAAGGGAGCATATACGTTATCTCAAACTTCTATACTAAGGAAGCAACAGGTTCCTGTAGGCCAGTTTCGTCAAATATTTTGATTAATTTCTCTCCTTCAACCACTGTCCAGAAATTAACCGAGGATGACTTCATGATACCATTGCACAAGTTTGAGTTTGTAGATCTTGGAGACTTATTCAGTATGGCAACTAAATGTCCAAATGATGAATATCCTGAATATTCGACAAGTTAGACACCTTATACTTAAATTGGTAAAAATTGGCAATTATAATTAATTGCTTAGTATCATATTTCATTATTTTTCTGAATATCCTGAATATCCCCCGTAGTCAGATATAATATTTCTTTGGTGCATGTAATAGACATCATTGGAGTGGTTGAGGATTTTGAACATATCAGTTCAATCAAGACAAAATTTGGCCAAAGGAACATTGTGAGGTTTAGAATCACTGATGGGAGGTGAAAATTTGAAAGACATATTCTTATATTTTCATCTATACATGCATTGCTTATGTTTCTCATCAATGTTCGCTAAGTTACGTAAATTCTTTAGGAACTCACATAAGGTCAGTATTTGGGGTGATCTTGCCGTCAAAGCTGGAAATGATTACAATAAAGCTGTTGAAACTCCAGTCATTGCAATTGTGACGAGCACAAGACTAAAAACTTACAAGTGTAAGTTAATAGTTTTTAAAATTATGACATATTATATAAAATTTTAGTATATTTATATATTTTTTTCATTCTTTGTTAAACCTCTTAGATTCAGTTCAAATCAGTTCACTTCCATCATCAAAATTGTTCTTAAACATGGACAGTGACTCAGTTGTTGCAATGCGCTATAGGTAATCATATTTAATGCTTCTACCCTTTATCATGTTCTACATATATTTTTGGATACGTCTACAATATAAACTTTGTTGTTTATTAAACCACTGAAGGTTGGAAGAAGAAGGGTACACTGTTAGTCAGCAAAGCACTGGAACACCACAAGAACCTGTTGCGCAAAAGGTTATAGAAACCCTGGATTTGAAAGAACTCAGTGAAAAGAATGAAATTCAGTTCATTAAGGTTTATTACTAACTACCACAAAGACATATTATTTGACAAATCCAGTAATATAGTTATTTGTTATAATAAAATGACTAATATATCGTGTTTTCATGCAGAAACACTTCTTCTGCATTGTCAAGGTTCAAAATGTTGAAGAAGCTGATTGGTGGTATAACAGCTGTAGTGATTGCGAAGGAGAAGTTGAAAAGGTAGAGGGAAAGCTAACGTGTACCAATTGCACAAACAAAACTATTGCTGTTCCGGAGAAGAGGTATGTGATTGAAATATATGCCCTTTCAATCACCCAAGTATTCAATTTTCCAGCTACATTTAAAAATAGAATTTGTTAAGATTGTATCAATGTTTTACCAATCTTCAGGTATAGGATTGTCATCCTTGCAGAAGATTCGAGTGAGGCTTATAACTTTATTCTAATGGATCGTGCTACCAGGCGTTTGACTGGCATGACTGCAACCAAGATGCAATCTGAGATGCTAAAGGCTAGCTGATTAAACTCATCACATTTTTTTGGACAATATGGTACCATCTTTTACAATTTTTATCCTAAAGGAAACACTTGATAAAACTTATCTCTATTTTGATCTATCAGTCAAAGATTCTTGTCCATCCAAAGATTAAAGAGATTAATGGAAAAGAACTTAAGTTGAAGATACAACTTAGTGAGGAGAATATAAAATCAGGCAGTCGTCTCTATTATGCGATTGATGCATTTGACTGTGCAAGTCCAAGTTCTTCAATATCTCAAACAACGACGACTTATCCTGATTCAACAATGTTTGGAGATGTTAGTATTTATTTTTTTTATATTAATCATATATTAAAGTTGTTTTACACATATTTTACTCTTCCTTCTCACTGTTTACATTGGTTAGAATTTATAATTTGTTTACTTATATTTCATTTGTATCAGAACAATGTTGTTGAATTATCTGAGTGTAAGAATACTCCAGGATCAGCAAAATCTACGTCCAAGAAGATTAAAACGGTATTCACATTTATCCCGTTACAACATCATTGTTTCAAGCATTATGTATATAAATTCTTAGATATTTGTACAAACTTATAAAGTTTTTATGTTATCTAACAGGAGAAGTAGGTCATATGGATGCATGTGAAGTATTTTGATGGTCTTGATGCGTTTAAAGCGTCGAACACATCAAGTCTTATTTGGAGTTGATTACTGATATTTCTATTGCTTTGTTTTTATTGTTTCTATTTCGAGTGGTTTTTCAGTATTTCATCTATTCTAAATATTTTGGATTCTAAATACTTTGGATTGGTTTGAACTATGTTTTGGTTTGACAATAAAAGTTTCGGTCTGCTTTATTATATAAATATATAAATGTTTGGTTTGCTGGCTTATAATTTCCTTTTGTTCACAAATGACTATTAATTTATGAGGCGATTTGATTATTATTTTTTTTATCGCTCGCTTAAAATGAACTGTTTCTTTGAGACAATTATGTATGTTTGGAATTAAGTGTTTGCATGTAATCATTATGCTCAAATTTACAAGTTAAGTATCTAATAAACATACATAATTTTAAGCAAGAAATATAAATCTCTATTTAGAAGTCCAACAGTCTAGATTGCTTTACAGGCTAGCTGTGTAGTATTAGAAATAAACCACATTCACTTCATCTCCTCCCATACGGAAAAAATTAGCTTTCTTCTCTTTGCTCTTCATTGATCACTTTCCGGTCTAATCTTATTACTTACAAACTATTAAGTATTATTTCACCATGTTTCAGAATCTTCGATCAGATATTCTTAGTTTGATCTTCTCCTTCATTATATTTGATGTTGGTGACTTCACCAGTTTTGTTAAGTTGCTAATGGCTTGGCACACTAAGCTAACTATTCCTAGAATAAAAGATGTTCTTGAGAGGATTGACTGGGATTCTTTATACCAGTTCCACAATCATCCAGTAGAGGTTACACGTGATCAGTTCCATGGTTTTATACAATTCGCTGTTAGACATAATGTAGATCAAGCAATGTATTACAACTCTGTTCGTAGTCTTTTTTTGAATGTGAATGTGCCTCATCACCTTTCTGTATTATCATCCTTATCAGGTAATCATTTTCCTTCTTCTTTCTGCTATATATTTTTTAAAGCAATAAATAAAACTTTTCACAGAGACGAGACTGTGGAGGAAATGATTGAACTGCTTAATCACACTCATTTGAGGTCTAGGTTACTAGAATTGATTAAATATCTCGAAGAAATGTATACCTTCTTATTTGAGAAGGATTATCTTTTGCCCATTTACAAGTTTTGCCCAAATGCAAGAAACAAGCACCCTATATACCAACTTGAGGGTCATCCTTTAGGAGAAGAGATATGGTACTCACTTTGTGACAAAACTATTGAAGAAAATTATAGAGATGAGGGTGAGATATATTGAAAGTTCTTGACGATGGCACATATGTGGAAGTCTGATTGTGGATATTGCAAAGTCCAGATTATGTTGTTCAAGATTCTCCTTTCTGTTGTTGGAGATTAAGCATTGTGTTGATTTTATATCTGGATCAGATTGTTTATCCTAATTCACTTTTAACTAAACTTTTTTGAATGCATGTTATTTATGGTTAATCAATTTGGTATATATGAGTAACTTCTGTAGTCTGCATTGTTCATTTCGGTATATTTTGTATTTGAAAACAATCAAGTCATGCATCCAGTATTTAGCATATGTGCGACATGTTTATCTCAGTAGAATAATATTAAGATTGCTATAAATTTCACATGTTTCACTTGGTAGTTTAGAACTAAGAATTGGGACAATTGTTTGATATATAACAGTAGAACAACTTTTGGAACGGAGTACACAAATAGTACTAATTAGAACCTAAGACATCTACCCAACCATCTTCCTAATATATAAGATTAGAACTAAAACATTAACCTACTGACAAACTAGATATTCAAATAGATACTAATGTGTGCAGAGATATTAGGAACAGTAGCAACTTCTATATATTACGTGTGAATTCCAAAAGTTGACCGCTCAGTTTTTCCATGTTTTCTTCCATTTCACCGGCCTTTGTTATCCAGTCATTTAACTTCTCTGTCCATTGTGCTTCAAATGTCTTGAATCTTGTTAACATCTCTTCCAATTGTTCCCTAAACTGCTTCACATGGCCATTCAGGGAAGATTTTGTATCATCCACAAACCTGCGTTCTCTTCCCAAATAGGCATTGTCAATTGGTGTCTCTTGCTGTGAAGGTTGACCAACCGAACTTTCTTGCTTTCCCATCAACACCTCTGTTATGTTCCTACATTTGAAAGACATTATGCATATTGTTAAATACAATAAATTATATCAATATGCAGCATAATGAATACGTAGATATGTACATGTATTTTTCCTCAATTCCAATTGTTCTTGCAAAAAGTGATGTCTGCCTATCTTCCATACTTTTGAAGAACAAACCAAAATCTTCATTGGCTGATCGAATGTCTTCATTTAAATCTGCAGAAACAATATTGAGGTTATTCAAGTCATTCACCAACAGTGACTTGATGTTGGAGTACCTTCTCCTCTTTGCCGATCTTGAACCTGAACTCATAATTTTAGAATCATGTCTTTCTCCTTTTTGTTTAACTGACATTCCACATGATCTCCTTTGATATTTATAGACATTTTTCAAACTGCCAGATGTATGTGTCAGTTTTTAAACTGCCATTTTCAGATTAACCACCCATAACTTTGAATGGCTGCAAAGTTAAACTGACAAATTAACCTCCCATAACTCTGAATATCAACACCTTTGTTGCCATCAAACATTGTAACTTTGATCTTATATCCAAGTTACAACTTTCATAAATTTATTAGTGCTGTTTTTACGAAACAAAATTTTATTTCTAAGATTTCACAAATCACTACTATAGCACCATATCCAACACTAGGTTCATATAAAATTCCGTTAAAGTATTAAATCCAATAAAAAAATATCAACACACAAAGTCGCATATCCATGGAATAACAAAAACGTTAAAACTCCAACACAATGTCACCAGTTGCTGACTAAAAATTAATCCACAAAACCATCTGCACCACAAACTTATCAAAATGTTCATCAAATCTTTGATCCACTATATAGGATACCATCAAGCACATGATTATTGCAGGGCTGAGTAAAGCAGATTAATGTTGATGATCCGGAACTTGATTCTAAACAGCTGCATCGCTTACAGTCTCATCATCAACCTCATCAACTGGTTCTGCATTGAAATCCAATTACACTTTCAGTTTCACTTAATTATATTCCAATGAATATTTGGTTCAATTATTCAGAAGTAGAAAGATAATTACAACTACAACAATAGTTATGAAGTAGTAAAGAATATCTTACCAGTCTTAACCACCGTGTCCTCAATTCTCATCTCCACTCCTGATTTGTTAAACAAAGTGATAGAAAACTCTCCATATCCGTAAAGTGTAAACATCAAGACATCTTCTTCCTTGAGGTTAGTATGTAAAGCCAACATGACTAAATCATACAACTTTCTGTCCTCTGATGAGTACCATCCCTTATACATTTGCCCACGATGCAACCAATAGAGAACGTATGGAGGAATAACTTTCTTAAACCTTTTAGAAAATGGTCTCGGAATATCCTAACATGGACAAAGTTATCTCAAAAATTAAAAATAACATAATTATATGTGTTCTTAATTTAAACTTTTCAAACATATATTATTTTGAGTTTTTAGCAAATTTGTAGAACTTACAACTTGACCTTCATAGATCAAAGAATCATTAACAACTGAGATAAAGCTCCAACCATTTCCAAGAATTGTATCTGTATCATGTATAGTAGGTCAATTGTTCTGAATAAGACATCATGAAACATATACATGTTATAACATTCTGTTTTAGACTATAATCCTGAGAAAATTGGGTTTACCTTGCTTGCCTACAAAATCCGATTCCTGATTCTTAGGTATACTGTATTGTACCTCTGATCCATGCTTATCAAAAATGACAAGTTTGAATTTACCAATTTCCTTATAACAGAAAACAAGAGTTGAACCACCCGTTTTCATGCATTCCTTAAAAACTTTGCCAAGATTTGTGAATTTTTGGCTATTCTTTATATAATGAACACCAATAACTCTATCACTTTGAAGCCTCAACTCCACATTAAAAGGTATGTCTTGGCCGAATGTAGAAACAAATTGATCAGGTAATTTCTGATGCAAATTCAGTATATATTAATTAAGCAGAAAAACATTGCACATAACTTGATATATAGTCAGGGAAATTTTGAATGTTACCACATCATTCCACTTGCTTTTGTCTTTATCGAGAAAAGCAATGAAGCATCGAAAACTTGATGGATCGAGAGTCATCTGCAAATGGAAACCGGTCATAACCAATACATCCAATAATTCTGTTTCCATTTCACAATCTTATTAAGTGTAAAAAATACATTCACTCCAAAAATAGTCCAGTACTTATAGATAGCCTAACATAACTCAAGAAATTATTTCATTGTCATACATTCTATCATTACTTTGTAATGAAAAAAATCTGTTATTACAATATCATTCACTACCACGTAGAGTGTTAAAGATTTCAGAGTAGTAAAATATCCAAGAATAGTAACATATCCAGTACCGCTAAGTCATTCACTGCAATCTATATTATTATTCTAAAATTTTAAAAATCTAATATCAATTCACAACACATTGTAACGATAAAGAAAGATTTAACCTAAATCATTCAAAATCATTGTCAATCAGGAAAGTATATTACACAAAATCATCAAAATATTT
Organism: Heracleum sosnowskyi; assembly: GCA_030848705.1. Lineage (NCBI taxonomy): Eukaryota > Viridiplantae > Streptophyta > Magnoliopsida > Apiales > Apiaceae > Heracleum > Heracleum sosnowskyi. The sequence goes on from CM061239.1 coordinate 108,655,207, forward strand.
TGATATATTGAATTCAAATAAGGCAAAACAAACCACATTCACATTCATTAAATTTGATTCAAATTCAAACTAATCAGAATCCATTACAAACAACAATATTATATCAGGCAGAAACACGTATAATCATGAACAATGTATCCATGAATCCGAAATCTAAATCAACTCCGATTATGTTCTGGAATGGATTCAATCAAAAACACGTATGTATCCATGGTGCAATTCGTAATTGAAAATATAGAGTGTGGATTATAAAGAACTGATATTCACTAATAGATCATACCTCCGTTGCTTAATTCGTGAAAATTTGGCTTTGAAATCCGAATTTCTCCGACTATAGATCTCTGAAACAGTGTTGTCCGAAGGTTCAGCCTTTTGCATGTAAAAGATGATTTAGGAAATTGGAATGTATTTGTGCTTATCGATGATAATATTGAATATTGTGTATATTAATATAGATTTATCTTTAATGTTTATTGATCTGTTTAATATTTATTAATTTACACATTATATAAGGAATATAAATTTATTGTTATATTTAATTTGTTGTTAAATTTAATTTTAACATTGTTATTTCCATTTTTTGTTTTTATATTTAATTTGTTTGTGTATTTAAGTTTCGCAATATAATTTATAAATATTATTTTTAAATTTTCAAAAATTGTACTATATATAAGTTATCGATGGTGCACAACATGATAAATACAATAATTTAGCAAAGCGTCTAGCATTATAGATTTAAATTTCAGGCCATAATAAATATAATAATTTATATCTTAAGAATGTACTTTTGTTTGATGTAAAGTGGGAAATGTTTAAACATTTGTATAATAAGTCATCATATATGCAACATTACTATAAATTTTTCGTGCTAATCTCACAATCACAACTGTTAATATATTATCAATATCAACACATGTCATAGATGATTAACTATTAAATTTATAATATAACTATTGCCACTGCATTAAAATACGCTAAAAAGTTTTATTTTTATAGGTTTATAATATAAAATAACATTTAACTCTAAAAACAATCAACATATTATCATAACGGGACAAGTTGATGTTATTTTGAAATTTCAATATAATTAATTGTATTGGATAATAACATGTTTATTTATTTATTTATTTATTTAATAATATAATAAAAAGTAGTTGTTTAGAGTATTAAAGAAGTAATGTGAACATTGAAAATTGTTTACTTTCTCAATCTAAGATATTCACAGATATGGCGTGCATGGATTGATTACAATGTCATAATTATAATGTCATTAATTTCACACCTTCCCATGTTCCACTAATTTGTCCCTTAATTCTTTCAATTAATATCTCTATAACTTTTTATATATCTGTATAAGTCCATTATCTACAGAAGTCTGTCTATATTCTTTTAACTTTAAACTACATATCTATCCGAAGAACTCAATCTCCTTTACAATACCTAAACTTCTACTCAACCTCATACAAAATGGAAAATCCACCGATCCTACATGCAGAACCCGATATTGTAAGCATGATATTTTCATACATTATCGTAGATTTAGATCAGTTCAGCACCTTTTCAAAGCTATTGATTGTGTGGGAACGACAAAAACCCTCACATGTCATCAAATCTGTTCTAGAAAGGCTTAACTGGGATAAACTATATGCATTCCACCAGCATCCAATGGAAGTTACCCGTGATCAGTTCCACGGATTCATCACTTATGATGTTCGACATAGGGTTACTCAAGCAATGTTTTACAATTCATCACAGAAACTATTCTTGAGGGAAAACATTTAACACCATCTCGGAGTGCTAAATTCTCTTGCTGATAATCACTTCCCATCTTCTATTTCTTACTTATTCTTCAAAGCAATTTTCAAACCTTTCGAAATTCTTGAAACTGCTAGGCAAATGTCAAATATTATCAATCAAAAACATCTTAGAGGAAAAATGGTAGAGATTATGTGCTTGCTTGAAGAGATGTACATTGGATTGTTTGAAATGGACTATTTGTTGCCCGTTTACAAATTATGTTCAAACGCGAGAAATCCTGATCCAATATATCAGCTTGATGGAGAACCATTTGCTCAAGAATTGTGGTGCTCACTATGTGACGAGGCAGTGGAGGAAGATGAGATCAGGAAATTTGAAAAGTATGAAAAAACTATCCAACTGAAGCACATTTGGAATTCCCGCTGTGATCATTGCAGCATGCAGCTTATTTTGTTCAAAGTTTTACTTGGTGCAATACCTTATTGAAGTTGTTAATCTTTTGACTTATGTTCATGACAATTTGTACCATATTTGCATTCATTCAGTTATTTTCTTTTCATTCAAATTTGTGTTTCTGAAAAATGTTTTATCTGATTACAAAATAGTATATTGCGTCATTCATAGATAACCTAGCCTATGTTTGAGAGTGTTGATAGATGTCTTAGAGACATTATGTCTGCAGTTGACACGTCGAGATCCAGACAACCTTTTGGTGGTATCACTGTTGTTTTTGGAGGAGATTTTCGACAAATTTTACCTGTTATTCAAAAAGGATCAAGAGCTCAAATTGTGTTTGCATCTTTGAACCTATTTCTACAGACTATGTTCTACAGCCTATGTTTTCAAATTTCACATTGCATCAGATTACTTACTTATAATGTTTATAATGTTTTATCTGATTACAAGATTACAAGATAGTATATTGCATCATTCATAGATAACCTAGCCAGATTACAAACATTGCTTTAATCCAATGGTAGCTGGTTCTGCCTCCTCTTCATCTCATTATCCATTGCAAATTTGTTCTATCCAGTAGAAAACCTAGTTCTCCCGTCATTCACAGTCAATCCAATGCTCCAATAGAGAACCCTCTCACCCATTATCCATTGTCTGTTTGCACAAACTATAAACTTTGGAATAGACTACAAACATAGAACAATTATATTTTTACAACAAATTCATAAAAACCTGTCAAAACAGGAGAAGTAATGAGACAGAGTTGCGATTCTGTTACCACTCCTTGAGTTCTGTTATGAACATGGCACTAAGAAAGAGTTGCAGAAAATTATATGAAGTTGTTGATTTCATCAGCCTCTACATCATTCTCGTTAACAGTTTATTGACATCCTGAACTTCATCCTGCTCCGCATCTTCAAAATCTGCATTAAGATCCATATAATCTTTTCAAGATTACACTGAACAAACCTATTTCTACAGCCTATGTTATACATCCTATGTTTATAAATTTCAAAGTGTTCCGACACCAAAATGATCTTCATGTCTGAAAACTTCTTTCTGTTTGCATGTCTTGAAGTCATCGTGTTGAAGTATAATCTGCAAGTATCCAGTAAATTCAAGTTTAAAGGTCACATATTTATTTATAGATAGATAGATAGATAAATATAGTTAAAATGTAGTGGTGTTTAGATCTCAATGTGGTGTTGAGATTGTGTTGTATGTGCAAAAATAGAATATATGTTTAAATAAAAACAGCCCATTGTCACACTAAATTTTAAATTAGAAATTTTAGACGTTTGTATTCTCTAATGATGTCTTTAAATTTTAACAGAAACATCTTCCAGTATAACATATTTTAAATTGTTTTTTATAGATATGTAAGTGTAATTAAGTAAAATAATAAAAAAAAATAAGTAAACAAAGGATTCATCATATAATAATATTTTTATTAAATTATCCATTATAGAATACTACATACTATCATATCAGGTTATTGTCACATATTTTTAAGAAATTTTGTTATTTTCTCCAAATAGTATGATGCCTAATAGGTAATATAAATTATAGCAACAACATGGAGATACAGCTAACAAACATCAAAATATCAAGCATTTATTGAGAATACTAAAAGTTTATATGCAGCTTTCATGTATTTGATGCAATGTGAGAGACAGATACATTAACTACAACTCACCATATTCTCCAATACTTAACTTGACATTGTTCTTGATTGTCCACTTTCTCATCAAACATTTTCCCTTAATCACACCACATATTACCATCCTACTCATATATTTCCTATTAATCATAACAATGGTGAATGATAATATACTCAGTCTTCCATCAGATGAGATGAGCTTGATCTTCAATTTCATTATATTTGGTATTCGTGATTTCAATACCTTCTCAAAATTTCTGATGGCATGGGTAACTAAGAAAACAACACACAGAATCAAGGATGTCCTGGAAAAGCTTGAATGGGATTCACTATACAAATTTCATCGACATGATTATGAAGCAACACGTTACCAGTTTAGTGGGTTTATTGGTTTTGCTGTTAAGAACAAAGTTCAACAAGCTATGTTCTACAACTCAGTTAATAATCTTTTCAGGAAGCATGACGTTCAACACCACCTTAATGTTTTATCCCAACTTGCAGGTAATCATTTTCCATCGTCATTCTGCTTTTTGTTCTTTAAAGCAATACACAGACCTTTCGATGTAATGAAGACATCTGAAGAAATGTATTCCTTTTTCAAAACTTCCCATATGAGAAATAACCTGCTACAACTGATGAGGTTACTCGAAGACAGATATTCTTACATATCCAATAAACAGAAACTTCTGCCAATTTATAAATTGTGCCCAAATGCCAGAAATCCTGACCCAATGTACCAGATAGATGGTCTTCCTTACCCGGACGAGCTATGGGAGGCGCTCTGTGATAAAACAGTTTATGGAAACTATCGACATGATGGAGAAATTTGGGGCAAACAGCTAAAGATGAAGCATTTGTGAGAAACCAAATGTGTGCATTGCAAATTGCAGCTTATTCTTTTCAAGATACTGCTTTCTTCCGTTCAAGATATCGAATATTATGATTGGTAGGATTCAGTTATTATGTTTTTCAAATCTTAGAATCATTTCAATGTGTTATTCATGTCATCAAAGGATTTAATGACTTCAATCCTACAATTTCTGAATTTTCATTTGTTTAAATTTCATTCAAATGTTTTATGTTTCGTATTAACAAAAATTAAGTACGACCTCAACATTACTTTGAGATGGACGTATAATATTATTACTCTGAGAAGGACGTAATTAAGTACGACCTCAACGTTACTTTGAGATGGACGTATAATCTTATTACTCTGAGAAGGACGTAATTAAATACGACCTCAACATTACTTTGAAAGGGACGTATAATATTACTACTCTGATAATGACGTGTGATATTGTTACTTTGAAATGAACGTTACAATTGCACTAACGTGTAATATTCTTAGTATGTTTGTCAAATAGAACAAAATCAATGCCATAATATATGTCATAATATAAATATAATATAACAAATCACTTATATAAAGTCAAGATATAAAATTAGAAATTATATTAAAACAAATATCGTTCCGTATGCGAAGCATGGGCATATTACTAGTAGGATTATAATTTGTGAACATATGTAGATTTTATATTAATATTAAGAAAATTATTAATTATAAGAATGACATCTTTGAGGAAAAGTTTTGAGACTCTAGTATTTTTCTAATAATATTATTAAAAAAGTTATCAAGCAACCAATTATGCTCGTAACGCATTTGGAATAATTTTCCGACTATTTTTTAGATATTTAGCATTTTTCTTAACATAATTAAATTTGTAAATTTACATTATATCTTTTATGTTAACTTTGTATATTTAAATAAAACATCTGATCTCTATTTTTTTTATATCAAAGAATTAGAAAAAATGAATAAATATGCACTAAATTATTAAATTATTAGTCAATTAGTCCATAGAATACAATACTTGTTTTTTTCATATTTAAATTTTAATATTTGATAATAATAATGAATTTAATGTAATATATATATATATATATATATATATATATATATATATATATATATATATATATATATATATATATATATATATATATATATATAGTTGCACTCTAGAAAGAACACTTTATATAAAGAACAACAAAGAACACATATCCTCACCATTCATTTTCTGTATGGCCAGGATTAAAAGGGAGACTAATGGCAAATTTGTAAATAAAGGAAATTTTGAAACTTCATTAGAAATAGAAAACAACAGATTAGACATACACGATACATACATGTCGCATACATATATACATACACAAAAACACGAGATGAAGTAGCATCTCGATCTCTGTCATAATTCATCAAAAATTCTGAAATTAAGTTTTATAAACCGAAAGCGAAGCTACTCCCTATCTTTTTAGTCGAAGAATCGCCAAAAATTCATACAAGAATTGAAGAATCGCCGAGAATCGAGTCGTGCTACATACTTGAGGTAATGCTTTGAAAAGTTATTAACTGTATTACAGAAAGTTATGATTTTGAATCGATAGTTTGAAGTTCATGTATGAGATTCTACCCTTGATTCAATTATTGTGCTTATTTTTAAGGGAAAAAATAAGCTTAAAAGATATATTATTTAACCTTGTGTATATATAACATTTTGTGCGATTCGTTGAATGCTACTTTGAATATATCTTAGCTATGTGAAGTGTAATTGTTAAAGATAAACGACATTATACGATAGATTCTACTTTTGTTTGTGTTTATAAATGATTAGATTCTATGAGTTTTCTACGTGCCCTATTTGTAAAGTATTTTGAGGCTAATTGACGTTATTCTAAAATTCTATGTTCGATTCCACTTTGTGTGCCTAAATTTTACTTGTATATTTTATGAGATTCTACATAAGCTTCTATTTTTTGACTAATGTTGCTAGTATCTCCTAATTGTAATTTGCGAGATTATATGATAGATTCTATTTTATGTAATTTAGGTATTTAGATGTAATTATCGATTCTATAAGAAATGCATGTTAATATAATGTTATTATCTATCGTTTCAGCTAAAATCTAATCAGTGAAGCGTGAAGCATGAAGAACAGTTGAAAATGTTAACTAGAACATGTGTTTCTAACTCCGATTCTGTGTTTATAAGTACGATTTTGTTTATAATGTAACTCCGATTTTGTTTGGGATTATATATGTATAAATTGTATATATAAGTAGGATTCTGCTTGATTCTTTATATAATTGATATTTTTGTAAGTGTATTATGATTCTCTGCTTGATTATCTGTACTGATGTCATTTGTGTGATTGTGTGTTAGTTTCTATGATTTGTCAAAAATTATGATTCTGTGCTTGATTCTCTGTACTAATGTCATTTATGTGATTATGTGTTAGTTTCTATTATTTATTACTAGTTATGATTCTCTGCTTGATTCTGTATATAATGTCATTTGTGTGATTGTGATTGTGTTATGGAACTGCTAGGTGCCCCTAGCGGGGCCTAGTTTATATAAAGAATGAACAATTTATATAAACTAGGCCCCGCTAGGGGCACCTAGCTATATAAAGAATGACAATGGATTGTGTTTAAAATGAGAATTTTGAGTTTGTTATATGTTTATACTTTTTATATTTTTCAGCTTCTTAAATAGTATTTATGATTATCTGCTTGATTCTCAAGAAAAAATTCAGTATTAGCAGCAACAATATCAGCTGCAAGGTTCCTGTACCACAATATCCACTATATTCAGCTGCCATTTCTTTGTTTGGCGGTTCTCTTGTTCCATACTACCTGGAGGAGATAGCCAACTGGGGACCCGATATTCATAACCTACGCTAGTCAGTTGCTGAAGCCCATGCCAGAAGAATAACTGTAAGCATTTAGCAACTGTAAATTTATGCTCTGTACTGTAGTTCTGCAACAAGTCCTTTAGGCCGAAAGGCCAATGAGGGTTATTATAGTAATGTACATGGCATCTGTGAATGTGGTTTTCTGCTTATCCCTAACCATTTATCTTCTTCTTATTTCTCTTACTTGGATTGTCCTCTTTGTCGTACTACGATGGAACTGCTAGATTCTACTCAGAAACCATCAACACCGGAGAATTCTACAGAGGTGCTGATATTGACACCAGAAAACTCTAGAGAAGTGCCAAGGGATCCAGCGATACTTGTTTAAAAGTTCTAGTCATATGTACTTTCCTTGGTAACCATCAGTTTTCTCCTAGTATTTCTTAGCTTCTGGTGCTTTTATTTAATTTTTTTTTATATATTTAGGTACCATCTTTCCAGGAACATTCTCGAAAGGTAGACGGATGGAGAGTTCCTGCTAAGCCTTCTGAAGATTTTAAAAATCGAATCAAAGTGAACTTGATGATGAAGAGATCCACTAGAAGGTTTTCTGAATAATGAATATGTTAGACATAATTCATATTCGTGCCTGAGTTCAAGCATTGGAAAAATTGGCATTTTGTCAGTGTGGGATTCAGTCATTTGCATAATCTACATGTGCAATAGCTTATATATAGTTGCTTCTTCAATATGTTTTATTTACCAAGGAAAAGTACAATAGGTATGTGATGCAGAAAGTTGACATATTTATCTGTTTATTAGGAGACTAAAAGTAGTTTAGTTCTGTCTTTGCTAACTAAAGTGATTTATCTAAATATATAAGCTAAATTATCATATCATGATTATTCATAATGCAGCCAATTATGTTGTATTCACTTAATTTGCAATAGCCCTGGTATTTATTTTGCTGATTTTGTTCAGATTTAGTTTTTTACTGAAAGTTATATCACTATTGGCTTGTCTTGGCCACTGTGAGGAAATGAAATGTAGGTTTAAAAGCAACCATCGATAATGAAATATCCGTCCACAAACCTCTCCACAAACACAGCCAGGAATTCCTGCCTCACAGTGGCCATGTCAAGCAAATTCTACTAGAACTGAAGAACCATGTCATCTTTTACCGATACCGCACTAGTGCACTTTGTGATCTAGTGCAGAAGATTTGGTTCTCACAGTATCACATCCACTTCCATTCTCACCTTGTTTCATTTCTTCAACCAAATCGATACTTCCATAATTTAGTTTGCAGTCCAGTGGTATGATTTCAATATTGAACCTACTAATGCAAACTGGGTCCAGAAACAAAACATGTTAAATAACATTCAACATACAAAATTAGGATATATACCCCTAACTTTAAAAAAAAATCTGGTACACCAGGTCCAGCAAAGCAAATGTGTCCTATAAGCTACATATTCGAGACATAAAACTCAAATGAAAACTGAGTGTTTAATGTTCATCCAAAGAAAATCAACATAATTTATTCAAGGAACAACAACAGCAATCCTTCCAGCAACTTGATCGAGATCCCCGTTGTCCACTTGATGTGATTTTCCTCCCACTGGTGCACAAAAACAAAATCAAAGCATTAAAAATAATACAAGCCTGATTAAGCTAAATTGTCTGGTTCTCTACATTTCCTTGTGCAAGCATTCTAACATTAACACCTAGCAAATATTAGATTCTCAAAACCTTTTTCTTTTTTAACCTAACATGCACAGCATGAAATCCCTACGAGAAAAAGACCTTAATTATACCCTAAAAGCACGCAAAATGTCTGGAAACTGATTAATATAGCAATAAAAATGGTAGAATCACTGTAACCAAGACCTGCTTGATGGATCATTAAAAATTATAGCACTTACCCCTTACTGTCAAAATCAACAATGTTCATTGTGTGCAATTGCTGGAGAATGTGATAAGATTTAAAAATTGTTTAAACAGGTCATATAGAATCTAGTATCGAATCAAATACTCTAAAAAAATAAAATACAGAGGAAGCACACAAAGTCAGATAATAGTATAAATTTTACAGAATCTAGTTTAGAATCAAATTTACAAAATTTTAAAAAAGATAAAAATTGAGAAAAGCTGGAAAATTTATCGAAATAGGGAATATTTACTCTAATATAGAATCAGCTATAGAATCAAAACTGCTACAAATTATAAAAAACTCAAAGCAGCCAAAAGAATCAACCATAGCATCTACATATCTTATAACTTAATAAAATCAACAAATGCAACTCAGGGAGATTCATAAAAATACTAGGCAACACTATAGAATGTAATATGGAATCAATATTTGAAAGAAATTCATAATGATCAGAGACGAGATCAAAGAATCTAACATTGAATCAAAATTATAGAACATGAATTCTATCATTATTTTCTTACACAGTCTGGTGTCCTGATTTTAGGGTTGTAAACAACCCTAAAATCAGGCAAGGTTAGGGTTTAGAGTCTAGGGTTTAGGGTTGTAAACAACCCTAAACCCTAAACCCTAAACCCTAAGCCCGTATACGGTTTATTAGTCATTTTGAATATTTCTAAACCCCAAAATGGAAACAATGAACCCTAAAGGTTAACTGTTAACCCTAAATTTTAGCCAATCAAACAGCTAATAACTCTTAAATCAAAATATATGTCTTGCTTGCTCTGTTTTAAAATAGAGTGTCAAAAATTGTTTTAAGTTGCGTATTTTGGGAAATATAATTATGCAACCAAATGCTAAAAAATGTAAACTAAGATTAACTACAACTACAACTATAACTATGATTGAACTGATCGACAATGAGATCGAATCGATCTACAGATTATCGATACATACAAAGCTCTCAATGTTTGATCGATACATACAAAACATTATCATTTATCCCTAACTCATAGCTTTAGTTCACCTTGCTATAACAAGTCATTGATTCATAATTTATTCTCTAGTGTGGCTGACAAGATCAAGATCAGTTTAATATTTAAAATCACATTTAAATTCCAAATAAAAGTACTAAACAACTGTGGACGTAATTAATATTCCTAACATACAAACTACATACATCTATATACAGAATTAAGCTAAGAATCATTATTACTCAAAAAAAAATAGAGGTGTAAAGAGAGAGTAGAATCTAACATAGAATCAAAACTTTAAAATTTCAAAAGTGCATATGACAATGGATATTAGGATGTAATAGAGAATCAAAACTATATAAATTTACAAAACTGAGAACAATTTAAAAGTTTATTTTTTGTTATTCAGAACGTTGATCATTACCAACATGAACAACACCCTGTCCATAAATTGTATATTTAAATTTATATAAATTTACATTTTTAAACTTTTAAAAACAGATTCTAAGCATAAAGTAGACGCTATTACAACCAAGGTCTAATAAAATATGATTTTGAAATCAACAATGTATAAATTCTAGTTTGTTTCTGAAAGCAATATTATTAGGCAAAAAGCCTGGATAGATTTATCAATGGTAAACTTTAGAATCTAAAGTACAATCATATCACAAAATTAAATAATCAGATTAATTCAGAAGGTTAGAATCTAGAGTAGAATCTCTACTATAGAAAATCAATAAAAACAATTATAAACATAGACATGATGCTACTACACATACAAACACGCAAAACAAAATCATAATAGGAAGAATATCAAAACCTATCACAAATTAAAGCAAAAACTAAATTATATATCAACAATAATCAAATTAATCAATGAAAATTAACAATTTAAAGCACAGTCACAGAAACACAATTAGGCAGTGAGACCAAAGTGATCACCATAACAATATCATAGACAAAGATATGAATCAAAAGGCAAGCGATGTAATCGAGTTTACCATATCACAAGGATTAAATCTTTAATTCACTATAATCGGAAGAATCAGAAGAACCAATGCTGAAATCGATTGAAATGATCGACGAAGAAACCAAATAGATCTACTGATTATCGATATATGTATGTGATGTATACATACAAAGTTGTATCTCAATGTTTCATCGTGAAAAATAAATCTAACTGTATTTTATTTGTAACTTATTCTCAACCGTCGGATCTATTTTTAATCTGAAGGTCCATATTAGTTTAAAGTGTTCTTTTTTGTTCTTTATTTAAGGGTGTTCTTTATGGAGCAATAGCCTATATATATATATATATATATATATATATATATATATATATATATATATATATATATATATATATATACTAGCTTATATCCCGTGCGATGCACGGTCTTCTTTAATATTTTCTTATTTTTTATTTAGATTTTAGTTATTATATATAATTTGATAAAATTTTAATATATATATATTGTATTTATAAATCTAACAATATAATATTTAAATTTAATATATTATTGACGTAATCTATAGTAGTATTTTAGATAATAAAATATAAAATATTTTAAAATAGCATATCTAATGATTTGTATTTTTTTACTCTTAAAAATCTAAAAAGGGACTGAAATGCAAATATCAAAATATGTGCTCGTACAATATACCGAGTTTATTTGAATATACTATTAATTTTATTTTCATTAATTATCTCGTTTAAATTGAATGTAAAAAAAATTATAATAAACATGAATTTCATAAGTTTAATATAATAATATTACCAATATATCTATCTTTTGCACGTGTTATTTTTAATTTGAACATGAGTTGTTTCAGTTAAAAAATATAAAACAGGTAATATCTTAAAAAGACAATTAGTTAATATCCTTAAAACACATAATGTGTTTTAGTTGTCGGTAATAAATATATAATAATATTACCATTTTATAAATATGTTGCACGTTTTATTTTTAGAAAATGATTTATTTTAGTTAAATAGATATATGAAATAAGTAATATGTTTTAGCTGAAAAGGGTATTGGTTATTAATAAATTGGTTTCCATATATGTGTCATATTTAGAAGATGAGTTGTTTTAGTTAAAAAAATATAAAAATAATGTGTTTTAGCTGAAAAGGGTAATCAGTTATAAATATATAATAATATTACCATATTATATATATGTTGCCCGTTTTATTTTTAGAAGATTAGTTGATTTAGTTTAAAAATATATATAAAATAGGTAATGTATTGAAAAAGGTAATTGGTTATCAATAATTTGGTTATAGATATGCCCTTGAATCGGCCCAAATACCGACCGACCGATCGACCGACCGACGACCGACCAAAACTTTTAATGTTTCGTCTTTAATAATATAGTATAAATATATATATATATATATATATATATATATATATATATATATATATATATATATATATATATATATATATATATATATATATATATATATATATATATATATATATATATATATATACAACTGTTCCGATTATCAATAGTTATTCTGATAAATTAATCACCACTCTTACTGTAGACCACCTAGTGTCGTTGCCAGGAATCCTTTGTAAGTCTCAGGTTAGAGCAGTGTTGGATAAAGGCGTTAGACTTAGGTATGAGTGTGCTTAAGGTAAGAAGGTATGAACTAATAAACCCAGAATCACTGTAGGTAATAAAAACAGTTAAAAACAATATCAATGAATAGATTATTTAGGTCTAGTTCCTCAGTTAGCTCGAGGTCACCGATGACGTCGATCCTATATATATATATATATATATATATATATATATATATATATATATATATATATATATATATATATATATATATTATGTAACGTAGATAAAAAAGAATGTAGTAAGTTCATTAAATAAAATGATTATTAAATTTATAGTTGTAAAATATATATATACAACAAATAATAAACAATAAATTTCAAATTTTAATTGATATTCGATTGTATATATCTACAAAGTATATTTAGTAAAAATTGCACATTGTTAATTCATAAATGCTAATTAAATAATTTTTACCAAGTACACCTAATTATTATATTAGAAAATGGAAATTCAAATCAATTCTAAAAAGAGTTAAATTTTAAAAATAAAATTTATTGACATAATTACGAAAAATCACTTCTAAATTTTTGTTAAAAATAAAATTAAAAATATACTTATAAATGAAAAGTAAACAAAGACTAACTAGGTATATTCTTACAAATTAAAACGATTTTCAGAAACAAAATTTATTGCAAATTTGTATATGTGTGTACGATAGACAATCATTATATAAATGTATATATAATACATAAATTAATTTCATCTTTATAGTTAAAATTTTAATAAAACATTATATAATTCTAATTTGAAACTAGTAATCTTCCTGAAATATTAGAACCCCTAAGTATTTACCATCTTTGGTGAATTTACAATTTTAATTATATTAAAATTGTATTTTAAACTTAAAAATTGTAGATCGTGTTTTGAAATATGAAAAAGTTAAAATTATAGTTTTATGGTGAAAGCAAAAAAAATTAAATGAAAATATTGTTCTCGTATTTATTTCTTTTGTATTATTATAGTGTTTCAAATTATATAAAAAAATTAGCTGAAATATCTTTTTTTATTGCATTAGTAATTTTAGGTATCGTTTCTAAAAAAATTCTATATATATTTTTCTGTATTATTAGAATACTTTCAATTATATAGAATTTTGAGCTGAAAAATTTAAATGACACATATTTTAGATAATATTTAAAAGTTGTAACTATAAAATGCATTATTCCCTTTAACAAAAAAATTTGATAATCATATAATTATGCCAAAATAATTTTATTAAACTAGTATCATATATAACAAGCATGTGTTATCCTCTTTAGGTAAAAAATTTCAATATTTTGCTAACTAATTTTGAATATGCTCTTAAGACTACATTTCAAATAAGATGCCTTTAAAAAAGAAAAGTCATTATCATATATTTTCTTAATTCAATGTAGATTAGAACCAAATTTATCGTACATTGAGCACATATACATATATACTTATACTTGTAATTTAGAGGGCAAGAGCAAAAAATGGTTGTACGTATTGTAATATTGTGACTTTCTTTTATAAATAAATAAAAGGTATAATACATTAATTATATGAAGATACAAATATATATTATAAGAATAATATATATAAATATAAGGTGTGTATATATTGGGAGTTACAAATTGAAGTGTGGGAGTTACAAATAATATTCATTGTGTGAGCTGTATTGGAGTTACAAATCTTTTATTTATTGTGTAGAGATAATCATGGGGCACTTATACATGTTTAAAAGGGTGGAAATGAGACTAAGAAAGCCTATAAATAGTGGAAGTATTTCCAAGGAAAAAGCACACAAAATTGGTTGCTCTTAGCTCACATTGGAACCTTTTTCTCAGCAACACAAATCTTTCTTTTAGTAAGTATTATATTATATCCATTTTTTTCATTGGTATCAGAGCAAACAAATTGATTTCTTATGAGTTGGCAAAGATTGCAAGGTTGAATGTCACTGACTATGATATGTGGGGCCGAAAAATCGGATATGGATTGATTCATGATAATTTGGAGAGTGTCATTGAAAAGGATGGTCCAATTTTGGGAGATGAACCCACAGATGTTGAAAAGAAAGAGTATGAGGAGTGGAAAGTTTGTGACAAAAAGGCAAAGTGTAAAATCCGTGATTTTATTTTTATTTAATTAATTATATAATTATTTTAGTTAGTAAATTTAAAAATTTATTGCACTAATTAATATGAATAAAAGATAAGATTCTGTATTCAGAATGAGATCGGTTAGAATATTTTAGAAAATCGATATCTGTTAAATTGAGATATTTTTGTAAATTAGAATATTATAATTTTGATATTGTTTTAGAGAAATTGGATAATTTTTAGGAGAAGATTTTAGTTTTACCTAAATTGTTTTAGGATTTTGTGTGGTTATATAATTAAATCTTAGAGAAAACAGAAATACTCGTACAACTTTCTTCATTCGCTCGCTCGAGGTATGTCTCCACCATTTTATCGAGTATCAGCCGATAGTGATTTTATGTACTATGTGTTCTCTTTGTACGTGTTAACAATAATATTTAATGTGTGTACATGTCTGTTGTCAGTACTTGCTTGTATCCGTAATTGTGAGCATAAAGAGACACTATAAATCTGTTACATGATCATACTCTGTTGTGACTCTTTTACAGTATTAAATCAATTTCAAATGATCTACTGCCCTCTTGATTTATGTATACTCGTGTTCTACGATTTACTATTTTTCTTTTCATAAATCTTCGTTTTAATACAAAGAATTTATATCTGAAAATAATTATTTTATACAAGCTTTTCTTGTTTAAAGTGATTTTTATTTATTAATATTACATGAACTCAATGTTTTCAAAAGGGGTTATTTGACTTTATTTTTAACAGTTTGCCTCAAGGGTGTCACTATACTACTTTTTGCATGCATTTATATTATTAGAAAATTTTATACAAAAATTATGGATATAATATAATTACTGCTCACGATCCAAACTTTTCTTATAGGTCTTTGAATTCAAGAATTTTGTTAAGTAATTATTTGAGGAGTTTAATTTCCTTATAATTATTTATTATTTTAAGAAAGATGATACTGGTTTCGAAGTTATTAAATTATTATTAATTTGTTAACTTGTGTCTGGTGGAATAAGTGCACTAATGATTCTGTTGAATTGTTATGCATAAACCTAAGGTAATATTCTTGTTTTTAAACGTGGCCAGTTTGGTTTAATAAGTTGGTTAGTTTTTAATATATGCATGCTAAAGTTGGAAAAGCTCGGGTGCCTTTCTTTAATTCTACATGTGAAATGGACAAGTCTCGTGTATATGTTATGATGGGCCTGAAGCCCATTTTATATTCTGTTTATGTGCCTCGTGTGACTATAGTGGCTGGTCCAGTTTTTATAAAATTAAATGGTTGTACCGTATATTGTTGTACATAAACAGATTAGTTGTTGAATAAAATTTGTTTCTAGTTTAAGTAGTAAGCGTGCTTTTTAGTTTCTAGTTGTTGTTAATTGCTTTTAAATGACTGCTGAATTGCTTTGCATGTACAGAAACAGGTTTTGAATATATGATTAATTGTCTCTTGTTATTACTTTAATTAATAGGATTTGTTCGTGTATTTATATTTCGGTGTGTTCAGTCGCTTTTGAGATAAGTACTTTTGACTTACTTTTCGTTTTTGAAAAATATATTTATATTGTGATCTTCAGATTTTCGTATAAGATATAAGAATTATGTTTCGAACTTATAAGATATAAGTATTTGATTTTAGAACATAGTCTCTACATTTCGAACCAGTTCGTAATTTACGCTATAGTTCCAGAACTAGCCTTAGATACCCTTAGTAGGCTCACAAGTGTGTAACTTTAGATACCTATTAAGGGCGCATAATTATTGAATTTTAGATGCCGGTCAGTGGCAAAGTGTGACATATAAGAATAAGAATAAGATCCCGGCTACTGGGAAAGTGTGGCCGTAGAGCAAGATTGTGGTACTTTCGATTTTCGTTCTGTTTCTGTTTCTGTTTCTGTATATGCTCTAAATTCTGAATTTTTTAAATGTAAACTTTGGGCTGAGTTGATTTTACAAAGGGTTTGCAACTTATTATATTTTGACCAAATATGTTTTAATAAAATCGCCCATTGATTTTTAAGAATATTTGTTTGTCAATTGTACTTGCTAAGCTGTGCTCATCCCTTTTCTAATATTTCAGGTTCTAATTTTGGAAGCTAAGTAAGAATAAGGATGTGGACTTATGGATTTCGTGCAATTTGATTTTGTTTAAGACTATTCGAATAATATGATTATTTGTTAGACATTGAATATTGGATTTATGGAGTTGCGTCTCCGTTTTCATATTTTTGGATTATTGTTGAGTTTGACCGCTGCGTTGACTTTGGAAAATATTTGCTTTATCGAATAAATAATTAAGTTTTATTTAAGTTTCATATTTAGATTAATAGTCCGAAAAGTCGGGTTGTTACAGAAAGAGTCTCATGTTAATGTTTATGGAAGACAACCTAATTAAGGTTTTCGAGACTTATAAAAGTGCCAAGAAGCTTTGGGATGCGCTCAACGAAAAATATGATGCAATTTCTGATGTGAATGTGCAACTTCTATTGCACAAGTACAACACTTGCAAGATGAGTGAGAGTGACAATGTTATCGACCATTGCAACAAGATGTTGGTGATGGCCAAGGATTTGGCAGTAGTGGGAAATGAGCTTTCTGAAAATATGCAAATCGCGGGAATCTTGAACAGCTTGCCAAGCTCACTTAACATGGCTGCAACAACTCTGAGGTTGAATGAAACAATCAAGAGTGCATCTCAGCTTTCAGCGACATTGACTATGGAACATGATTTGGTGAATAGTCGTAAGCGTTTGGAGTTGAACTTGGTTCAAGATGAGGAGCTTAACTTAGCTCAAGGAAAATTTAAACAAAGCTATCAAAACAAAGGACAAGGAAGGCTAGGTCCTTCGAAATGAAGAGTTTTTAAGCCGTATCAATAAAAGAAGAAGTTTCCTCTTGGAAGTTGTTATAATTGTGGAAAGTATGGACATTTTAAGAATGAATGTCCTGAGAATCAATGGCAAGGGCCAAGAGCAAAAAGGACAAAACAAACGTGAGTTTGTTGGGGTTATTGAGTGCAATGTTGGTCATGTCGCCACTGACATTGAGGGATGATGGATTGACTCTGGTGCGACCCGCCATATGGCAAAAACCAAATAAGGTTTGATTGAGTTTGAAGAGGTGAAAAAGGGGGAATAAAGAATTTTCATGGGAAATAACACCTACTTGGATGTGGTGGGAATTGGTTCTTATAGGCTGAATCTTGGGGATAGTGTGATGGTCCTCAAGAATGTGATGTTTGCTCCTGGAATGAGGCGCAACCTTGTTTCTGTTCCTGCACTGCTTAAAAATGGACTAGAAGTGTGTTTCTATAACAATAGGGTTTCAATTGGAAAGGATAAGAAGGTGTACGCCATGGGCAAGTATGAGCCCGATCATGAGTTGTTTAAACTTTGAATTGTTGCTAAAATTTAAGAATAATGGGCAAGTATGAGCCCAGTCGTGAGTTGTTTTTTAATTTTAAATTGTGAGTTAGGTTTGTCAATAATGGGCATTTATAAGCCTGTTAAGTGTTTGAAATATTTTGTTGAAATTGATCTATGATAATTATATTTCTCGATTTTTGGTTATATTGCATGTGTGTATATGACAAAATAATTGAATGATTGCCTATAAGAATAAGGTTGCAACCAAGAAGTTAAAAGGCAAGAAAGTTTTTTTTTAATTGTGATGGAGACTATGAAAGCTCTAGTTGTTTTTGAGTCAAGTGTTTAATCATTTGTGATGCAGAATTGTAGTTCGACGCCAATCCATTGATCATGGAAAAAACGGTTAACTTATTATTATGTGAATCCATGAACCTGGAGGTGTAATGTAGGTTAAATGCAAAATTGTAGTCCAACGCCAATTCATTGTTCATGGGGGAAATGGTTTAACTTATTATTATGTGAATCCATGAACCTGGAGGTTAATGCAGGTTAAGTGGTAAGATGAAAGTGACATTTATTATGTTATCACTGGAGATATTTTGATGAGAAGAATCTAAACTCAAATAAATTTTGTAGTATGTAAGAAAAGTGGGAGATAGATAAATTCTAAAGAAGTAGAGTAGGGCATGTAATATTATGACAGAAATTTTTGAAAAGAAAGTCAAGTGGGAGATGTAATATTGTGACTTTCTTTTATAAATAAATAAAAGGTATAATACATTAATTATATGAAGATACAAATATATATTATAAGAAATATATATATAAATTTAAGGTGTGTATATATTGGGAGTTACAAATTGAAGTATGGGAGTTACAAATCATATTGATTGTGGGGGTTACAAATTCATTCTATATATAATAGGAGAACATGGGGATATTTTAGGGGCATTTTGAGCCAATAAACCCCTTGTGAAATTATCATATTACCCTTACTTTTTACAAAATTACATGAACATGTCACTACTCTCTTATTCAAAGAAAAAAATGAATTAATAATGTTTCTATGAGGTATCGAACCATTAACCTTCTCTAAGATATTCATCCTTACAATCATTGTACTACTTGTCTCTTTAGGTAATGAGTTAAAAATCCTATTACATGAATCTCATATCTCTCTTTATCCTATATTTATTATTATATTAACTTTTGAGCAAAAAACGAAGGTGATTCATAAGATATATTAAACTAAGTTTTTTCAATTTTCAAAGTTAAACAAAGTTTTCAAAGTTAAACAAATATTTAATATATGTAATGTTAACTATAAAATAATTTTTATTTTTGCACAACGTTTTATCTTTCTTATAATACACTTATTTGAATTATTCATATATATTACTTCTATATATTAAAAGCCAATCAAAGGCAAAATTTGACAATAAAATGATTGTGAATCTACCATTTTATCCCTATTTTTTGGACAATTACAAAAATGCCACCCTTCTATAATTTTTCAAAAATAAATGGATATTGTCAATAGAGGGAATTGAACCATTAACCTCCTTTCAAGAGTTTCATGTCTCAACCACTATGATATCTTACTTTTTAGGTTTACTTTAAAAATCATACTAGATAAACCACGTCCTTTAGACTTATCTTATTTTATTTTTTTATTTCAATTTTTGAGTAAATAAAATATTGATTTATATCTACTTCTTCAATATATTAAAAGCCAACTAAGGGTAAATAGAACTCCAAAAATGGGTGTAAATTTACAAGTTTACCCCTGTATTTTTATTATCACTTTATTTTTAAGCTAAAAAGGTTAAATGTGTAAACATTGAGAATCAAACCCTTGACCTCCTCCTATCATTTCATGCCACAAGACTCACAACCAAGTGTGTTGAATTGAGTTTTGAAATTAAACAAAATATATTATTAGATAAAACACATTCTCTTATCATATTCACTTTTATTATTCCAACTTTTGAGCAAATAACGTGTTGTTCTATATTATTTATATAACATGTCAATTCATTTTTTTTACTTATATTAGATCAAATTTTAATATTATATTTATGTATCAATTCCTGAATAATCGATATAAATCATAATAAGTGACAGTATTATATAAAAATATGAGTCATGAAACAATTAATAAAAAAAATTGATATTTAATCCAAAACTATAAGTGAAATAAAAATTTATTAAGATAATTTAGTATTTAATTACGTATAAAACTACGAAAACTAAAAAATGGAGTTATGGAAACTAAAATTATACGCAGTATCGTAAAAAGTGAGAATCATAGTTAGAAGTGTTCATGAATTAGGTTGGTCGGGTTAAAAATATTTTTGTAGCCCCTAATTAAATCGGTTTTGAAATTTTTTAACCTAATCCGCTAAATATAAACTCTTGACCCAACCCTACCTATCGTCCATTGATCTGAGTCCGTTTGAATGAGTAAAATAATTTGACAAACAAATTTCAATATTATACAATATCGCTCATTTTGAAAATTTTAAGTAAAAGTAAAATATGTTTAATGTTACTTTGATTATCGTTATAATGTTAGTATTGTAAATTATGTCATAAGTCATTTGTATAAAAAAATGTGACCACACATCCATAAATGAAAGTGTGACCACACATCCATAAATGAAAGTATGATATATAGTTGTATATAATATGTCTGTGTGTATATATATATATATTGTCGAATACAATTTGTAACTTAAATCGGATTTGGTTGGGTTTGACCCAAAAAATATACAGTTCATACCCAACCCATTTAAATCTATTTGAAAAATTTATAAACTATTTAAGAATCATATTTTTTTTAATCGGTTTAGTCGGTCGAAAAGAAGATTGAGTTGGTTCGTTGTGATCGGATTGGTAAAACATGAACACTATAATCGGCGGAGGCACCGTTTAAGAATTAAACAAATAATTGAGGATTATTGGGTCAAAATCAATTTAAATATTATATTATACTGTATATGTAATTGTTGAATTGTTTTAGTTTTACAAATATAATTATGAAATGATTATATATATTTAAAAATATTTAATGATTGCAATAAATAAAATTAATAGATCTAACTTTTCAATTTGTGGTTAGTTTGTGATTTAACCATCTAAAATAGGAATTATGTATAAAATATATATATTAATGTTTTTCTTATTTTTTATTTAAGTTTCGGCCAATTTTAGTTTCAATTGTTTCCTATATATTTATAATTTTTACAAATAAGGATGATTATCTACTGATTAAACCATTTTTATTCGATTAGATCGAATTTTATAATTCCTTGATCATTTTTTATAAGAATTTACTTTTTGACCCGATTTTAACACAGTCGAAATGATTAGTCACCATCTAACTAATTGCGATTAATCACCAGCTTTTAGAATATAGATTTTACATAAAAATATAATTGAGTCTGGATAAAAAAAAAATACTTAACAATTCCTCTACGTAATGTATCAAACTATTTGATCAAATTTTGTATTTATACAAGATCAAATATTAAGATTAATTATGATTCGAATATTAAAATCGATGAGAAAGAGTTTTAAGGTTGAGTTAAAAAAATGAGTAGAAATTGTATATAAAAATATCTCAATTTGTGTAACTTAATAAATAGGATCTCAAATATTGTGTAATAAATACTAGACTAAAATCGATAGTTGAGTTTAAAAATGTACAAATATGTAAATATGAAGAAAAAAAAGGTAAAAGAATCTCAGGGTTGACCTTACATTAAATGAATAGATTTTATGATGTGTTCATTGGTAATATTACAAAAATGACAAGTTTATATGTTACAAATATACTGTTATTTTATTAAAATCATATTAATTTACATACGTCCAAGCTACACACATAAAACTAAGAGATTTCAAGATGTGTTCACGGTATAGTCTTAAATACGTGACCAACATTATATTTTACAAATATACTTTTATTTATATAAAAATACATGAGTTTACTTATGTTCATGTTATACATGCAACTATACTAAAATATTATTTATATCGTATTCAATTATTGAATTTGATAAAGTTCATTCTAGGTTATTTAAAATTAAATTAATATTTTAGGAATTAATAATAATCATTTGATCTTTATTTCAAATAAATTTGTCTAAATTTTATGGAATCTTATCAGATTAGAAAGGAATTTGAAAAAATATTATACTATTTTAAGATAAATACGAAATACTATCATATACAACATTTTTAATTACAAAATTATTTATTTGTGCGTGAAATTTTTACAATATATAAGCAGGATACGCTAGTAATATTGATTGTGTGAGTTATATTGAAGTTACAAATCTTTTATTTATTGTGTAGAGAGAATTATGGGGCAGTTATACATGTTTAAAGGGTGGAAATGAGAGTGGAAGGATTTCCAAGGAAAAAGCACACAAAATTGCTTGCTCTTAGCTCACAATGGAACTTTTTCTCAACAACACAAATCTTTGTTTTAATAAATATTATATTATATCCATTTTTTCACGTATTTTGTTATATTTTAACACTATTTTTTCGTGTTAAAATAGCACTATACTTCTAATACTTAATTATAAATTTAATTAATTTCTTCAAATAATGTCTATAAGTGCAATTTTTTAATCTAGTTCTTTCCTTTTTCTCTTCCTTTTTTCAAAAAAAAATTGAAAAGACAAATATAGCACAATACTATAATTTATTTCTTATATAGTACAAAGCCACAAACTATAATATTATGCTATTCTAACACAAAATTTAGTTCATTATTCAATTAACAAATTTTACTTTTTGTCAATTCTATATATAACACACTATTTAGCATACATCATTAGACATGCTCTAACTAGGTATCATAATAAATGCTGAATTCACAACTTTCGGTGGATGACAACAAGAATCCTATTACCAGAATGAAAACAAGACTCGGAATACATTTAAATAACAATATTTTTATAGTCTCCGGTTCCCTATCGTTCTAAATTTAATGTGCTGATAACTTTTCTTTTTTGATTAATATATTTCAAGAACTTTAGACAATATTCCTTCCATTCCAATAAATTTTTATCACTTTTTATTTTTTGATGTTCCAATAAATTGTTAACATTTTATAAAATACTTTATTTTTTTCTTATTAATAGTAATGAATCCCACTAACTTACGCCTACTTTCTCAACTTTTTTTCATTTTCTTTGAACTCCAACGATGTTAACAATTTACCAGAACGGAGAGAGTATATTACTTCCTGCAATTTTACAAAAAACACTACACTGATATATACATGGCTCATAGGGGCATTCTGATACTGCCTCTCTACTCAAATCGAAACTTCGAAAGTACCAAGGCTATGTATATCCAACCCAGGAAAAATGGGTAGGTTTCCTTTTCCTTTAGAAAACATAAAGTACATGGGGTTGTTACAGTAAACCGTATTGCGAAAAGTTCCTCAGTGCATTAGGGTTTTTGATGTATATACATGAAAGCCTATCATTTATACCTATCATGAAAAGTTTCTACGATACAGTTTGCTGTAACAAACATATTTCTTGGACCATCGCCTCGACATATAGTACTATATTTGAAGAGTCATATGCTGAACTTTTTGTCTATACATATATAATTTCAAAGACAGCCAGACAGCTATAAGAGCTGCATCACCAACAGATCATGGCATCCTGTGCAACCAAAGCAAAAATAGCTTAATGCAGCTTTATATTTGAAATTGTTAACCACGAAATATTAATACATATAAAAATCACTGTGCTTCTTAAGAATAGCACCAAAACAATAAGTTAATGCTTCACGCATTTAGTAAATGAAAACTGACTTCCACTCGACCCAACAAATATGCAACTTTCTACATCAAACTTGTATTTAAGTTCTAAAGGATGATATTTAGTGATTGGGAAAGAACTGCTGTAGGATTGTCATACTCGATGCAGCTAGGAGGCTGAAGATAGAAAACATAAGATACAGCCTTTGACACCAACATTGGCCTTTTAACAGTGACGATATCAGACAGTGCACCGAATCTTGACTCATCGTACGGAAATGATTCTTTAAGTAAAAAGAAGCTGTCCCTTCCCAACTTTTCTGTCTGGAACAACAATTACAACAAAGTTACATATAGAGAATCGTATTTAGCTAAGTCGACTACAAAAGCAGTAATTTTCAGTACAAAAGCTATTAATATCATAATATGTGACTAAGTTACCCAGTCATTTTTACATTGACTTGGTACATCATGCCATATATTATATACATTTCCAGAAACTAAGACGTTTAAATTGTTAACAAAATTGGGTACATATAACCAAGTTATGTTCCAAGGACCTCGGGCAATCTTTATATTGGTTATTTGACAAAGAGAATATTGGACATCTAAAAAATTGAACTCACTTCGTATAAGTTACTTAACTGTCACACCTGATAATGAAAGAATTTATTGATACCTGTAGCTGAGAAAAGCGGATGTTGTTCATTGTTAAGATAACTTGCACCTCAAATAGAGAATCAGCTAATATTCGAATAGCTAAAGACTGGAAGAAAGTTTGCAGAACACCCTTCTCTACTTCCAGGTCTTCCCCACATCCATCAGAAAATGGAAACCATAATACACATTTAACTTGATTCCATGGAATGTAGCTTTCTCTTTCCGTGTTGATAAGTGTCTGGCACGGATCAGAGAGGTCGGACAGAATTTTGATACCCATCAATGACGGGTCAGTTATTGAATCACGTGCCAGCGACGTTGTGCAGATAATGGAGGACGCGTCGTAGTAGCGAGCAATATTTGGAGAGAACCGAAAATCAGTGTCATCCAATATAAGAATGTTACCATCAGAAGATGTGGGAAACAAATGCAGAAGAGATGAAAAATCTGTATCCTCCTCTTCTGGTTGGCATAAACTCAAACCATTACGTGATGAAGGAATTGTCCCCATATCATGGGAAAAGTAACACGATGCACCATTCCGACATCCCTGCAAAAAAAATCTGAAGCATTAGAGATTGCACTAAGCTGATATACGACTGCGATATCAAATGTTACAGTGCTTTGGTATACATCTAGAAAATGAAAAATACGAAACCAAGGGTGGCATGTATAAGAATCAAGCAAAAATACCTGTAGAGAGAAGAAAAATTTGCATGTGGCCTTTTTGGCTTGTAGTGAATGAGAAAATATACATTGTTCGCCTCTGTTGCACTTCCCACTAAGAAAGTATCTACAAAGAGCAGCGTCTTGAAATTCCGGGGAGGCATCGTATTGTTCCAAATTCAGCTGATCTCTAGATATTTCTTCCATGAACTGGATGCTTCTCATCTAATAAACATGCAAAATAATGAGAGAGAAACATTGATGCAACAATTAAGTCAGAATACAGCAACTACATTCTATACCTCTTTAACTATATTGGCAAAATTTGCAGCCACCTCATCCATCTGAAACGAATTTGCAACAGCAAATGGTTCATTAGTGCATATTTGTACATTGCTTACAGTGTCACGGTGTTCGTCCTCGTATAGATCAAGTACGTCACCGTCTTCATCAATGTGCTCACACTTCAGACGACATGTATGTTGAAATTCATACGGATCGTAGTAAGATGGCAAGCCACCAGATTTGACAAAAAATTTGGGTCGAAAACGATGCAAAGTATTCAAAATATCATCATCTGCCCAAAAATATACACAGCATGAATATAAAAGTTTCAATTAAATGCCAACAAGATAGAGGAGCTAGGGCGGCCATACATATTTCAGCAACATGACGAAGTGATGATAGGACAAGATGGTGGAATGAACACCATTTCTCTTCCTTCTTAGGGTGAGTAATTTTTTCTTTCTCCATGTCATCATTCAAAAAAAGCTCTTGCAATCGTTCAAAACGATGCTTATCCTTCAAAAAAAGGAAAAAAATTTGTTAGGGGATCCATGCCACTTAAGCCTTACGAATTGCATTAAAGAATAAATGAGTACTTTTTAGTTAAGAAGGACATCACAAATACCTTATAAACATGTTGCCAAAACTGATATGCTGCAAAATTTCCCACTAGTGCGTTTTCCTTCTTACCACTTAAGCCTGTTTGTGTACTATCTCCAGAGTAATAGCTAGCAGTGTACTCGGTCAACTAATAATAGTTAGCAGATAACGTAGAGGTTATTACTGATCGTAGAATCATATAGATTACAAAATCTTTTAATTAACAGCATACTACATATACCAGATCATTCTGCCCGAAAGGACGGAGAATAGGTGAAGGCTGCGTATCCATCAAAATACCAAGCAAAATACCTTCCCGTAGCATTCCTATCACTCCAAACTTAAGTATAAGTACAGATGCATCGAAAGACAAAGAAAAGCTGGCCAGCAATCGTCCATAAAATGTGGGTTCATAACGGCCTCTTGGAGGTGTTTTTCCCAACGCACGAATGCTGACAAGCAAATCCAATGCATCTTTGACTACTTCTGGATCTGGAGGATCCAAAGCCTTCTGCAACAAGACTGAAAACAAAACCTTGAAATTTGTTCAGTTATTTGTTGCATGGTGCAAAAATAAAAATATGAAGAAGCAGCTTATCTCTGGATTATCAATCAATATGATTGACCATAGGATTTCAAAGTTCTGTTATGGCCAAAAGTTTTTAATTGCAGATTGATAACTTCTAGAAAGCTGTGTATAAATAGTAATTTCCTTAATAAGAAATCCTGTTAATTGTGCACATATAATGGGCGGTAGTTTTTGTTTGAACAAGTTAGGTAAGTTTAAATCACAGAATACACTAGACAGTAGACAGTTCCCTAATGGATTGAATTAATTGATTATTTTTTTGCAGGCCGAACATATAGCATTTTGCAGAGCTGTAAACCTAGTTATATTGAACTTGAACTCCAGATCTGCTAATTAACGGGCTTGCATTACTAATCAGCAGCTGGAAGGGTGCCCTGCCATAATAGATTACACACCAAATGATCCAAAGACTTCTGCCAGAAAAAAGGTCTGGGGATAAAAAAAATTTACACGTTTTCTGCACATTAGGATGAAGCTGTCAGGTTAAGCACTCTACAAGATCAGTGTAACCATCTACTTAATCATTTTAGAATCAACCTCTTAAAAAGATGCACGTGTCACGGTGTCGATTACTCGATTTCTTTCCAACTTGCATGTTCTGAACAAACTAGTGAGTGAACTAGAATACTAGATACAAATAATTTTAAGCTTTTTGAAGAAAATAGATCCAAAGGGTAATATCATCTACCTTTCGGGTCGCTGATTGCTTTAGATTCCGCACAGCATAGAAGAAGTACTTGCTGCCTCAGTGACATCCTCAATATAGCTGGAGATTCATAGTCCTCTAGTAGGTTGTAGAATGATCCCGTAACAAGTCTGTATACATGACCATCACAAGTCCGACCTGTTCTCCCCTTGCGTTGATCAGCCTGTTGGACATTAATATAAGGTAATATATATTACCAAGAAAACATGTCATCAATTATCAAAATCTGTTACCTGAGATTTAGAAACCCAAACAAGTTCTGGAACTTCCTTTTTTCTATTATTGTCCCAAGACACTTGTAGAGAACGACATGAATCTATGACATAAGCTACTTTTGGAATTGTTACTGAAGACTCGGCTATATTCGTAGCCAAAATTACCTGCGCTAAAATGAATGTACTAAGAATTAGTAGTATGCAGAATGAGATAACTCATTCATGATTTCATTAGCAAGTGGTAACAAGTCATTGATTCTGGGATACACACATTTGGGAGAGAGCAAGTTGCAAATACAAGAGACCTTACAAAATAGTCAGACTGGACATAATATATTCTCGAACCAGTGGCCGTAATACTTTATTGGTGGGTTATGGTTAACTGAACCAAGACTAATCTATTCAGGCATCAAATAATGGACCAAAAGGATGTACTTAATTTTTGTTCCTTCTCTACCAACCACCACCACGCAATCAGAAGTAAAGATAATTTATTTACCTTGCGATGTGACTGCCATATTTTCATGGCCCCCAAAGCTTGTTCAGTGTCTATGCTACTGTGCAGAATGTGAATTTTAAAATCTGTTGTAAAGTGCTTCAGAAGAAACCATAGCTGCTCCAGGTCAAGGTAGGTAGGAAGGAAAACCAAAATGCTCTTTTCCATGTCTGGCTCATTTTTATGAATGTGAATGATCAAATCACGTATAAGGTTGTGCACTTCAGGCTTAATACTAGCATCAGAAAATGGAGGATAATGACCAGAATTGTACTTTAAAGCTAACGACTCTTGTCTGATTCCAAGAAGTTCAGTAACCTGCAATGCAAAATGCAGCAGAGAATAGGTAAAAGATCACCAATAATATAGTCATTGCAATACTGAGACTAAATATGCACGGAAACTCATAACTGAAGTTAGAAGTAAAAAAAAATCCGGACTTCATATTCTCTGTATTAGTTAATATGCAAAATAGTCTGGAAAAGATCATAGAGACCCACAATTAATAACTTACTAGTAAGGCAACACCAATATAATTGTTAATGAAAGATTCTTAGAAGTTACCCAGATTGAATCCACATTATATTATGCGAAATAAATGAAGGCCAAATAAATGAAGCAATATCTAAGATACAGTGTTGAGGAAAATATGCTATCAACATGCAGTGTACTGGTATCATCCTTTTAAGTAAAATTCTAGTGGTACTTAAATTGTGCAGGTTAGTATTCTATTGAGATCTACCACCTGAATCTAATCTGTGTAGTCCCTTCAGATTCAGCATTTACAATAGACAGATTCTATACATATGAGAGAACCGCTAAAACATCTTAGATGGCCAGAGGTCCCACTAGATCTACATTAGAATTGCGGTTAACACTGCATTGGAGTTTTGAACTGTGTCACTGCTGAATCCATCCAGAAGATTTACTGAACATCTCTTCTACTCTTTCCACCTATTTAATATGCACACTACCATTGTTGATCATGATCACTCCTATATGTAGTAAATCGAAATATGCCCCTGTATTTAATGATTAATGTCATCTTGAAAATTGAAGGCGAGTATTTTACTGACCAAAAGCTAAAGCAAATCCATTATTGAAGAGTTAACTCAATACTTATTGATCCTATAATAAGATAACCTTCTTACTGTGCTTAACTACACCTATATTGTATTAAAATTCTAGCACAATCAATAGACAAACAGCAATTGTGAAGAACACAGTAATAGTAAATTACAGTCTTGTTAAATTTACAGTACAAATATTTAGCACTTTGTAATAAGCAAGTAATCACTTCCTCAAAATGTGAAATATAAAATTAAGTTACCTCTTCGAGATATGAAACTCGTTGCTGATGTATAGTGTGCTGAGGAGAACTGGGAATTGCCAAGACTTCTACCCTTTCATCCTTACCGAGGTCTTTGAAGTATTCACGGTATCTTGCAATATCAGCTGTGGCAGACATTAGCACTACCCTGTAACACCGCAAATTTGGAAAAAAAAAATCAATAAACATTTTATTTGTAGATAAAAAGAATTGTTTATTACATAGGTGTTCTCAAGTACCTCATGTCATTTTGTCTCAGCAAAAACTGCTTCACACAGACCAGAACAAGATCTGACTCTACCGATCTTTCATGCACTTCGTCAAGGATGATGACCTTGTATTTTAAAGCTTTAAGTCCCTTCTCTCGCATTTCATCCAGCAAGACTCCAGCAGTTTTAAAGACAATCTTTGAGCTGACATTGAAACTTACAGGATGAAGGGTAGGTATATGCAAATGGGTAAAACTCAAGAGGCACCATAAAGATTCATAGTAGAACGAATAAAAACAACAAAGGAAAGTGAAATGTCTAATAAAATTTTCATGCAACAAAATCTATGCCAATAGGTTAGCATTTAACAAAAAAGAGTATTAATAATCATAGTTAGGTTTGCTTTGACAAGTTACTTCAGTAATGAAAGAATGTAAATTCATTTTCTTCTCCTCCATATTAAGTATGTCAGTAAACTTATTGATTGTAAAGTGTGGCTATCAGATCAATCAAGAGATGGAGAATGTCTGTTTAGTGCTGTCAAACTATCTTCCAATGCTCACTCCAAGCATCCAAACATGTGAAAAAGCAAACAAACAATTCATTGCATTGTGGACATGAACATTCCCCTAAGCATTGCAACCATTATGAAAAGACACTCTTAATCTTTTGTAAATAAAATACGTATATCCGTATATACACGAATTTATTAAGTTGAAATTTTATCCTGCCATACAAATTGGAGAAACTTATGCCTACTAAGTAATAAACATTACTAACAGCTTCTGAAAATTTGGACCCACAGTAAGATATGATAAAATGTGAGGATAATCATTTCAACAGAATATAGTTATATTTATGGCAAAAAAATTGATGGGTAAATACAAAATAACTGCACACATTTGGCAAGTAAAATAATACGCTTAATAGGAATAAAGTTTTATATGGGAAATAGCAATTGCACCTTGAAGATAAGACCTTGGAGTGACCTATGTGATACCCAACCTCTTCCCCTACTTGACAACCACGAGCTGCTGCTACCATTCTGGCCACGGCTACCACAGCAAACCTCCTTGGTTGAGTACAAAGTATGGGTTCCATATTTTCTTCCAATAAGAATTGGGGAACTTGCGAGCTCTTCCCTTAATTATTGAATCAAAAGAACAAATATGTCAGGTATTTCAGTTCTCACAGCTATGCACATATCCAAGATGAGTATATTAAAAGGAGCATTCCTTTTGCAGCACGCACGCACGAACTGCATTCTCCGATAAGCAAGAACAAAATTAACAAGTATATTGTACACTATCCTTTATATAGTACATTTACCAAATAAACACGTAATTTAATAAAATGCCATAATAAGTGACTCGAAAGTCCACTTATGAACTACTAACACAAACTTCCCCCAAATACAGTCCAAACTTAACGAGATAATTAAGAAGTCACACAATTGCACAAATTTGTTATCTTTTCCAGGTAACAACAATGATAAAAAAAATGTTGTTTCATTTTACAATCCCGATGCTTAAACCAGATTTCATTTAAAAATCGATTCCTTTCCACGAGGTAAACGAGCAACAAGCTGCGAATGATAACGAAATAACAAAAAAATCATCAGCACAAAAAGGAGGATGTAAATAGTTACCGCATCCAGTTTCACCGATGATAAGAGTGACGCGATTCTCGAGAATCTTCTCAACAATTTTCGACTTGAGCGAGTGAATCGGAAGCTTACTGAATTTCGATCGAACATCATCATCACTGGACGATGACGGTGAGTATTTAGTCGATGACGTCATTCTCGTGGTTTCGCAAAATCCTTGCTCGCCTGTTTGAGTGTGTTTTTTGCAGTGCCTCGGGATTAGTGTGAAGAGTGAGTGAGTGCCTGCTGTGCCTCGGGAAGGCTTTTACGGAAATTCAGGGGTAGTAGTCAAGGGTAGTGTTGACTATGACTGCTGTTGCTTGCAGCCTTTCGCCCTTAATTAAACCAGGGTTGGTTAATAGCAATGTGTACGTGGATTGATGAGGTGGGTGGTTCATGTGCAGCCTTTGTTTGGTGCTGCTTTTGGGCTCTTCGTATTACAGTCCAAAGAATGTTACTGTAGTTTAGTCCGCAACCAAAGCCCGATACCACGGAAATGAACAAGTGCTAATATATTAGGTGCCAAATCTATGTCTTGTGTCCTCATCTCATCTAATTTTTTATTTAGTTCATAATAATAAATATATTAGTTTCGTGAGAATCACTAATATATATTATAGAAGGGGCATGGTCCCGTTTGACTGGGATGACTTACGTATTTAATGATGTTTTAACTGTCAGATCACATATTCAATGTCAGAATTTAAAAAAAAAAAATAGTAGTTACAGTAGAAACTTTCCGTGATATGTGTAAATTTTCGGTAAGTATCGTGGAAACTTTCGGTAAGTATGTGTATGTATATAGATGGTAAGGATGTCAACTATTTGAACATGAACTTGTTAAATCTCACATGAATGAAATATATATATATATATATATATATAGAGTTGCACTCTAGGGAGAACACTTAATATGAAGAACAATAAAGAACATCAATCATAACCGTTCAACTAAATAAAAACAATCAACGGTCAAGATTAAAAGATAAATAATAATGGGCATTAAATTAAATCTAACTGTAATAACAAAAAAATAACAAACACGCACAAAACCCAATGACAGCATCATTTTTGCAACTACACACAGGCATTATACACACAGGCGACAGATTCTAACGGAAAGCACACAATAACAACTGAAAGTCATATGTTTACCCTATTTGTAAACATCGAGGATTCAACTCAACTTAAACAAGAATGTAATAGTAAATAGTATATACATACTGTCACAGGGATCTCAAATGTTCAACTGTCAAAAGAAAGAAGATAAAGTCAATCTACCGTTTTGAGGTATACTACATTGAAGAAGTTCATTGTTTGATCAAGCGTCAATGGAGTAGTCAAGACAGTGGATTCTATTTATAGTGACAAGAGATTCCTACAGTGACAGAATACAGATTAGAAAGGTTTGAAAAAGGGTGAAGAAAAGGAAGATATGAACCACAGTTTTAAAGTCAAATATGAAGAACAACCATTGGAGTTAGTCGTTCATGAACCAGACCGTGCATCGAACGTCAACAGTCAAGTCAGTGGTACTTCTTTATTACATACAGTGGTTCGAGGAAAGAATTTGCGCTTTCAATAGATTTATATTAATTCTTATTTAATTAACATATTATGTAATTTATTTAATTAATAAATTAATTCATTCTGAATTAATTTATTTATTAAATTAATTATCATGTTAATTAACGTTGAATTAATGTATTAATCTAAGTTGATTTAATTAAGTAATTAATGAATTAATCATTAGTTGTTTAAATGATTAATTGATTAAGTAATTAATTAAATTAAAACTAAAGAGAATGGTTTTTGAATTTGGTGGGCTGAATCCAAAAGAAATTGGATTGGGCTGGTTGAAAATTGGATTGGGCTCAAGCCCAACAGAAGTGTTATCTTTGGCAAAGTGGAGTGATCAAACTGCAGTTTTGTGTGTGAACACAAAACATTCAGCATTGTTAAAACAATCTGTTTGAATCACGTGAAAGCTGTCGGCTCAAATTCTCACTCTCCTGCCCGCGCGTGCGTCACACGCGCCAGAAGGAAAAACAGGAACAGCCCGCGACTGCACTCCACCTTCCTCGACTGCGACTGGTTCTCAGCTGGTTGTTCAAATTAATTGTTTACAAAACAATTAATTTCAGTCGTGGCCCGAGTTTTTAATTCAACAAGACAATTTCGATTGTCTTGCTGGTTGTCTTCGCAAGCATAAAGAAATATAAAAGAACCAAGGCGGCTGGACAACCACAGCACTTCACACTTCTTCTTCAACACAGACGGCGAGAAGAAAAAGAGAGATCAAGAGAAAATAGTTCAGTACTTCAAATTAAATTCCTGTAAATTATTTCTGAGCTGTATCATTAAATCTAAACCGATAGAAATAGTTTACTTGCAATCTTGGAACTATCTAGCGAGTTTTTACTCCTAGTTTTTATCTCTCGAATTGCTTTTAGCATTCGATCTTTTTATTACAAATATAGAAAAGTTCATGTCGAATTTTCTATAGAATTTGTAATAATTAGTTTGGTCATCAAACCTTGTAATCTGTACCCGTGTATTTAGACACACCACTCCAAGTTTAATATAATTTTATATTTAACTTGAAATATTGGTATTCGTTTATTCCGCATCAATTTGTTCTTGATTTAATATTTTTAGAAAAGAGCAAATTCGATTAAACGACATAGTTTGTATTCAACCCCCCTTCTACAAACTAAATTGGACCTAACAATTGGTATCAGAGCCTTTTGATTGACGCACAAATCAAGATCCTTATTTTTGTGGTCCTCCAATTGGTTTTCGAGTTTGTTGACCCATACACAAATTATATCCGGTATTAGACCAAAAAGTCAACTCCTCTATTTTCGAATTCTTTAACCTTCAAAAATTTTCAACTTATGATATTTTTGATTTTTAAACAATATGAGTTTATTTTCAATTTTTAATTAACTTGAATTTATTCTTGAATTGTTTAACCCTCAAAAATTGTCATTTCTTGATATTTTCGATTATTAAATAATCTTAACTTATATTCGAATTTTTTAATTCTTGAAATGATTAATTCTTGGAAATTTTGATTTTTAAACAACTTGAGTTAATTTTCAAATTGTTTAATTTTCAAAATTTTTAATTTTTGATACTTTCGAATTTTAATCAACTTGAATTTATTTTCGGATTCTTTAACTCTCAAAATTGTCATTTCTTGATATTTTTTTATTCTTAATTAATTTGACTCTAATTTCAAATTTTAATTAATTTGAACTTGCATTCAAATTTTTTATTTCTAAAAAATTTTCAAGTCCTTGAAGTTTTTGAATTTTAAATATTTTGAATTTATTCTAAGCCAATGGTTCTTAGAAGATTGTTAGTTGAAGATTCCTCCGGACGTCAAAGATGATTTTGAATCTTTTGAAGAAAATGCATTATTTCAATGGAATTAATTTCTACGTGCTGAAGATAACTTTGTTAAGTTTTTGTAAGTCATATCCCATGTGACTTATTGGTTTTTCAGAAGCAGGAATGAAAGAGGTTTTAGTGGATGGAATTTTTCTTGAAGATTTTAGTCAACTCTAGTGATTCAATGATATACAAACACTTAGTGGTTTGTACAAAAGCAATATCTAATCATGGAATCAATAGAGATTTTAGAAGAATGGAATCAAGGAGGTTTGAGAATGGACTAGACTGCAAACATCTCAGTCAGGAATTATTGATGGAACCTCAGAACAGACAGGGAGAGTTACTAATTCAGAAGGAGTATAATGTTACATCCAGGGAACAGGCCTATCTACTCCGAAACGGAAACTCTTCAGGATAAAGTTCATCTCAAGAGGTGGTTACAAGACTGAGATGGTGGAAAGAAACAAGACTTGATAGTTATAGCTATGGAAAGCTATATGTAATAAATAACTATCAAGGTGTGCAACACAGTACAGATGACTGACAGACAAGGATGAATAGGGATTCATTAATTGAGATGAAACAGAAGCATCAGTGCAGAACTTATATTGCTAAAAGAAAGAGTTGAGATGGATCAGATGATGATGAGAAGAACTTAATGAATATCTTGCTTTCATAGCAATCTCTGAAGATAATTCACCTCACATGTCTCAGGTATCAATTCTTCGAACTATTGTAATATGTAATTCTCAGAAATTCAAAGCATGTTAAGATCTTAGTTTTTAATTGTTATATCTTTGGTTAGAAGATCTTAATATGTGTATGAATATTTGTTGAATTTAATTAATTGCAGCAGTGAGTTAGAGCTGTTTCTTAGACAATATCTTTTAATTCTTAATTGTTATATGTTAAGCATCTAAGACTTCTGTTTAAGCTAGTTTCAGGATCCCCAGTAAAACAGATTTGCTTATTCATTCTGAATTGTTTGTTAAGGTTTAAAAAGTTTAGAAAATGGATTATTTACTTAGGTATTACAGACTATTAGCTGGTTTATGACAACATACTTGGACTGGATAGAATTAGTGATTACTTATTAATTTTTCTATTCCAACTGGTTTTAGAAAATTCTTGCATATAGGTTAAATGGATTTTCTAAATAGCATTACATGTCATAGTTTGCACGTTTTAAATGTGTGATGGTTTAATTGCTATATGAATGCTATGTTTGTTGTTACCATTAATGCATACATGTCATAGTTTGCATGTTTTAAATGTGCGATGGTTTAAATGCTGTATGTATGCCATGTCTGTAGATTACTCTATAAACAGAGATATCTCTAATCCATCTGGACCCAAGTAAATTTGGGTACCAAGAACTTTTTATCCATTTGTGAATGTAGGGTTTAACAAGTTAATCGATTATGCATTGTCAATGATTTATTCAAAGCATATCATCGAAGAAAGAACTCTACTATCAAATGTGATTGTGAAGACAGGCCAAGTGGTTTTCCCTTGGAGACAACAGCAAGGGTATGACCCAGGGTCATGGCTAGTCAATAGCTAGGAATGTTGTCAGTAATAAAGCATCTTTAGAAGATGAAGAGCCTACTATTCGAGGAGTAAGGAAAGATAATTTATTTGTAGTTGACATGGAATCTCAGTCAAAGGTGAAGTCAACAAGGTCTAATCTAAAGCTTCATCAGACAAGAGTTCAGCTATGACATAAGGAGCTCTCTCACCTGAATGTCAAATCAAGAGATTCTTTCCTGGAAATCGAATCAGTAAAGGAGACTGCCTCATCTGGAATTAAAGCAAAATGAAATTATGAGGCATGTCATAAATGGAAGTCAAAGAAGCATCACACAGAAGTTCAACATCAAATAAAAATATACTTTAGTGGTGATGACTGATGGCTTCTCTCAACAAACAAGTTGTTGTTCAGACAATCTGAAGACAAGACACCACTGATGGTGATTAATCACATCTAGAAGATTTGCAGGAAGCAAAACTGACTATGACAACTTGGAGACAGATTACAGGACCTATCAATTAGTGTTCTGGATGATTTCTGCACCTTCAAGAGTATTAATGTTAAGGGAGTCAATAGTTTGCTACTAGCATGATCGAACCCTGATCAGTGAGAAATATAGGAAGATCCCACAAGTATGAAGGAAATTGTTTTGCAATGATAAATGAAAGTGAGCATCCTAGCAATCAGCTAATGCTCAAAAGAAAAATTTCCTTGGTTACTAAATGGAGTCTACAGCCTTCAGGGTGTTTGTTATTAATCAACAGAAGGTGATTGAAAGTCTTAGTGATGTTCAACAACTTCATGCTCCCAGCTATCAATGGTTATGATGATTCAGATCCAAGCAGTGATAAACATGGAGAATCTTCATGTAAACCCAGCAACAGCTTAGGGGGAGCAAAAGAAGGATCATCTAGTCAACTCAACGCCACATTGAAAATCATAGGACACTATGAGAACATGTCTGCCAAGACAAAGAATGTTGACTCAATTAATTCTTTGTCCTAGTTCTTAGTGTTCCTAATGGTGGAAGTGAAAGACTAGCAGAGCTTCAAGTATCAATGATTATTTCTTTAGTTTTCTTTTAGAAGAAACTAAGAAAGTTACAAAAGTTCTGAAAGATCCAGATTGAGTGATTGAAATGCAAAATGATCTCAATCAGTACAAAAGGCAGATTGAAGGGAAGCTGGTATCCAGACCAAACAACAAGGCTGTAATTGGTACAAGGATAACCAGAAGTCTAACTGGATGTCAAGGCATTGTTATGAGGGACAAAGCCAAACTGGATGCAAGGTCACTAGCTGATAAGACAGTATATCTGACAAGATGCACCAGTGACAAGACTTGAGGATATCAGGCACCTGCTACACATTCAAGATTTTGATGGACATCTGGACCTACTGAATCTGGATGCTAGAAGAATGTGAACAAGTGCACTCCTGGTTG
The DNA here is from genome assembly GCA_030848705.1 of Heracleum sosnowskyi. Taxonomy (NCBI): domain Eukaryota; kingdom Viridiplantae; phylum Streptophyta; class Magnoliopsida; order Apiales; family Apiaceae; genus Heracleum; species Heracleum sosnowskyi. The sequence goes on from CM061239.1 coordinate 108,693,325, forward strand.
TGAGATAATGAAGATCTCTACAGGTTAGTATGAACTGGTATCATCACTCAAGCAATCATGGAAGACATGGTATGACACCCTAACTATAATTTAACATTTGGTATCAATCTTTAACAATTGATATCATTTAGCAATTGGTGTCATATTTATAGAACTCTCTACATCATTAGGCACAAATACAATGATATATATGTGCAATGATATCTTGATTATATTATATGTTGGTCTACTAACTATAAATTGGTATAAGATTTTTGCTGTTTTGATGTTGGTAAAGTTGCAATTCTTTTGAATTACTTCTTGTAAGGCAAAAGAATTATGGCAATTAAAGTAAGTCTACAATCTTTTGTTTTTGATAAGATTCTAGACCTGCCAAGACTCCCTGTCAATATCAGCCACTAGAGCTTGCTTGGTACCTACCTTTTATTTGGACTTTACAAGCTTTAGGGGAATCAATAAAATCTCATTATCTTATTCAATTGCTGGAAGATCACTTACACACATATTATATTCTCATATGCAAATGTGCAAGGCCCCAAGTGGATCCTAGAGAATCTATTCTTGTAGTTATTACACTTGATTTTCAGATGTCTTAAGTTGGACCCAAATCTACGGAGATGGTACCCTAGAGACATCAGTTCTGACATGTTTTGCTGCATAGAGACAGATCAAATGAGTTGTACGAAAGCAGGAGAACACAAGGAATCAAATTCATCTCCAACAACTCTGTGGAACACTGAAGGCCAAGCATCTTGCATAAGGTATTTATTCTTTCGAGAGCTTGTCTTGCATGCTAAGAATGTGTTTCTTACATAGTTCACAAGTTGTCAATTGTCCGTATTGAAAGGACTTGTGAGCTCATGATTGCAAGTACCACTTTGTCCATATCTCAAGGACTTTTGAAGTTTATTTACAAGTATTCAATTGTCAGTATTGAAAGGACTTGTAAGTAATATTTAAATGATTTCATAAGTACTCAATTGTCCGTATTATAAGGACTTGTGAATTCATTTACATCCAGACCTCTAATTATCTATTGAATGATTGCCATGTGTATAAATGAATATATTTCATTGGTGATTATTTAAGGATAATTTAATTACTTAAATGCTAAAATCTAACTCATAGAGATTTAGTATTTATTTATTTATTTGTTATTTATTTTGATTTATATGGGTTATGGAACTTGAAGCAATTCAATATAAGTATTTGCTCTGTATCTCATATTTATTAAAATAAATATACATCATAACTAATTTGGACCTATCTGTCTTGGTCTTCAATTGGTTGTGAGATGTTAATTCTAGTGAATTTATCAATGTTCCATTTTCAAAAATTCACTATAATTAATATCATGGTTCTAACAATTGGTTGTATTGAAGTTTTGACCTATATCAGTTAATGATATTTAGTTAAAATTCTATTTACTAACTAATTGTGAGATGTATTGGTATGAGTGAAATTACTTAGAACTCCTCTAAGTAATTTATGTTGTATCTTTTGAAATTCACTCATACTACTATACATAGTGTGAAAATTCTCTGAGTAGAACTATGGATTTTGTAATATCTAAAGAGACCATAGTTCATTTACTTGGAATAATTTTTATGCTTATTTGCAACTTCTGATCACCTTGATAATAATGTTGTTTACTATGAATCAAGGTGTATTGGACTTAGAATATCATTTCTAAGATTGCATAAGACAAGACAACTTTGGTAATAAAGTCTTATCTATAGAACCAAGGTTGTCTACCAACAAACAGTTGTTAGGAGTTAACAATTGTTATTATCGAGGAGTTGCCTTATTCTGGCAATGACTCGGAAGGAGTACATAAAGGATCCACTAGTCAAACACAACATCACAATGAAGAACAAGGCGATTCATCAAGATCTAACTTTCTCAGACGGTCTGTTTGGAATAGAGCTGATCATTGGTGATCCAGATGTTGGAGTAAGAACTAGAAGGGCTTCTCAGAATCAAGGTATAGAATCTAAGGCATCTGAGGAAGCACTTGCTGATCCTGAACAAAAAGAAGCATGGAAGCTGGTGCCCAGGTCTAAGCACCAAGTAAATGGTATGACATTCTTTCCAATTTCTTACTTTTTATCTTTCTAAAAGGATTGTCATAGTCATTCTCTTGTTATACTCCATGTTTCTGTATTTTAGAATAATAAAGTAATTCAAGTGTTTATGATATTTTATTAAATCATATTTTCTCTCTAAATAATTTTCTATTAGAAAGTTATTTTGTTAGAAAATATATGGATTTATTAACTTATTATAAATATTCTTGTATATATATTTAATATGTTTTTGTACAGGTATTGTAATTTTCGAATGTTATTTTAGTTTAATATGTTTTGTAGTGTTTGTCCTTTTATTTTTGTCTTATGTCTGTTTATAAGTCAACCTATGTAATTTATTAATTTATGTGATATTTCCTAAACTCAATTCTTTCTACAGTTGTGATTGCTTATATTGTAAAATTTCTTGAAGTCACAACTGTACATCATTTCTCTCACATGATACAATGCATATGCTTTCACTCAATGTTCTGGTATGATGTAAATGCATTCTATCTCTATATTGCTCTACTGCTATGTGATGCAGGTTCAGCTCCTAGTGGAAGTTTTCTCACAATTGAAAGTCATGAGGTTGTAAACCCAACAACTTCTATCCCGGACTATAAATCCAAATCTAAACACATCCTAACTTACCCCTGAAGTGGAAGTAACCTTTTATATACTGAAGCTGGTTAAGGGAGTAACTGCACTTGATGCAGCAAATAAGGATGTGAGGGATAGTAAACCCACAGCTCTACCTCTCAAGGAGAATAGATGTATACAACTTGAGGTATCTGTAAGCTCGCCTGCATTCTCCCAAAAGTATGCAGAGCTGAAAATGGCACTGAAACAGTCTCTAGATTCATTCTCTCAAAAGGATGAGTTTAGTGAAATTCGCCTGTCAGCCAGGGCATCTGTTGGTAAGTCACTACCTCATACACAAGACTAAAATACTTCCTATGCACAAAGTGAGATTGCACACACTAAGGACGAATTGACGGAAACAACTAATACTCCGACCATATTACGGTTAGGATTATAAGTTGAAGGTTCCTCAAAGAACCAAGAGTCTTCACAGACCTCGAGAGAAGGCTTTGATCCTTAATGCAAAATCTTTCAGGATCATTGTCTAACTCCCCAGAGGGAACATCTCTGGATCCTGCGGGTATCGGGTCCGACATAGGTGTGGGTCCGACATGTCGTCGCAGACATAAGAAGGAAACATGATCTTAATTCTAAGTTTTGATTTCATTGTTTACTTTCTCAGAATTCAATTCTGAAACCCACAAAAAGGGAAATTTTTTTTATCAACTTGTAGATTATGACTCAGATTCGTCTGACGAGTCCAACGAGGATTGGGATTTGCGAACTCCCATTGCACCACCACTGACCTCTCTTGAAGGGGCTAGGGTGATTTTCCTTGCAGGTACACATGGATGTTGGAGCTATGAGAGATAAGAATGATACACTAGTGAGCATGAGTGTAAACACTTTTAGCAATGAGAGAAGAGATCACTCATTTTAAGTGATTTGAGTGGAGAGACGAGTTAAACACTTGTGAGGTACACGAAACAGAATCACACACTCACAGTGAGGAAGAAACATAAACACCAAATCCCATTCCCTATTCCCCAAACAAGGTTCACTTACAAGAGTTGGGAGATATAAGGAAATTGTCGGGAGATTTGGTTGTCAAGATGATCAATAGTAAAGCCATTTTGTATATCTACAGGGCAAAGTTGATCAGTCTACATACTTCTATTCTGGAAGTCTTCATGAAAATCCTTCAACACAAGCAAAGCTTCTTTTCTTTATTGCAGCAGACAATGTTACATGTATGAAGAATCTGTTGTACTAAAGGTAAGATGTGAGTTATAATTGAATATTTGGTATCATCTAATTTAATTGGATGTTTGCTATAATTGAATGCTTGGAGGATTACTCAACTAAGGGGGAGAGATATTTTGAAGAAGATATATTTGAAGAAGATATACTCTAAGCTTACCTTAGTGAGGGGGAGATTTTCTATCTAAGGGGGAGATGAAGAGTATTCACCGTTATAAGGAGGAGACATATCACCTTAGGTAGGGAGATATAAGGAAGGAAGAGAAGTATGAAGCGACAAAGAAGAATTCTTCAGTATGTGGTTGACAAAGTCATATTCTTTACCACTGGAGAATTTCCAAGTATCTGCTGATAATGTTCAATGTTAAATGTAAAGTGTTATCATGCAGATATGTCCAGAAATGAAGATGAGTTACTTAATGAAGATCAGTTCAGTGTCAGAGGAACGATCATCTATCATTTCATCTACTGAGATTCTGGAAATGTTATATCTAAACCAGAAATTGTTTTTATATGTATTATTTACTATAGGTCTTTAATGCTTTATCTTCTTCTTGTTTTTAGTTGAGTTATCCTCTAGGAATTTGTATGTTAGTGTTTAACAAACAAATAGGGGGAGATTGAAAGTCATATGTTTACCCTATTTGTAAACATCGAGGATTCAACTCAACTTAAACAAGAATGTAATAGTAAATAGTATATACATACTGTCACAGGGATCTCAAATGTTCAACTGTCAAAAGAAAGAAGATAAAGTCAATCTACCGTTTTGAGGTATACTACATTGAAGAAGTTCATTGTTTGATCAAGCGTCAATGGAGTAGTCAAGACAGTGGATTCTATTTATAGTGACAAGAGATTCCTACAGTGACAGAATACAGATTAGAAAGGTTTGAAAAAGGGTGAAGAAAAGGAAGATATGAACCACAGTTTTAAAGTCAAATATGAAGAACAACCATTGGAGTTAGTCGTTCATGAACCAGACCGTGCATCGAACGTCAACAGTCAAGTCAGTGGTACTTCTTTATTACATACAGTGGTTCGAGGAAAGAATTTGCGCTTTCAATAGATTTATATTAATTCTTATTTAATTAACATATTATGTAATTTATTTAATTAATAAATTAATTCATTCTGAATTAATTTATTTATTAAATTAATTATCATGTTAATTAACGTTGAATTAATGTATTAATCTAAGTTGATTTAATTAAGTAATTAATGAATTAATCATTAGTTGTTTAAATGATTAATTGATTAAGTAATTAATTAAATTAAAACTAAAGAGAATGGTTTTTGAATTTGGTGGGCTGAATCCAAAAGAAATTGGATTGGGCTGGTTGAAAATTGGATTGGGCTCAAGCCCAACAGAAGTGTTATCTTTGGCAAAGTGGAGTGATCAAACTGCAGTTTTGTGTGTGAACACAAAACATTCAGCATTGTTAAAACAATCTGTTTGAATCACGTGAAAGCTGTCGGCTCAAATTCTCACTCTCCTGCCCGCGCGTGCGTCACACGCGCCAGAAGGAAAAACAGGAACAGCCCGCGACTACACTCCACCTTCCTCGACTGCGACTAGTTCTCAGCTGGTTGTTCAAATTAATTGTTTACAAAACAATTAATTTCAGTCGTGGCCCGAGTTTTTAATTCAACAAGACAATTTCGATTGTCTTGCTGGTTGTCTTCGCAAGCATAAAGAAATATAAAAGAACCAAGGCGGCTGGACAACCACAGCACTTCACACTTCTTCTTCAACACAGACGGCGAGAAGAAAAAGAGAGATCAAGAGAAAATAGTTCAGTACTTCAAATTAAATTCCTGTAAATTATTTCTGAGCTGTATCATTAAATCTAAACCGATAGAAATAGTTTACTTGCAATCTTGGAACTATCTAGCGAGTTTTTACTCCTAGTTTTTATCTCTCGAATTGCTTTTAGCATTCGATCTTTTTATTACAAATATAGAAAAGTTCATGTCGAATTTTCTATAGAATTTGTAATAATTAGTTTGGTCATCAAACCTTGTAATCTGTACCCGTGTATTTAGACACACCACTCCAAGTTTAATATAATTTTATATTTAACTTGAAATATTGGTATTCGTTTATTCCGCATCAATTTGTTCTTGATTTAATATTTTTAGAAAAGAGCAAATTCGATTAAACGACATAGTTTGTATTCAACCCCCCTTCTACAAACTAAATTGGACCTAACAACAACACTCTGTTTTTGAAGAGCTACAGAATCGAAAGGAGAAAGTGAAGTTTCGTTGTTATTTTGAAAGTCGCCTTCGAATCGTTGGATTTATCGAGGTAATCGGTGATATTTAATCATTATTTTAGTCAAATTACATAAATTAGGGTTTTAATCTTTTATTTTATGTAAAATCTAGCAGTGATCGAAGAAGCAAGGAACCGAACTTGAAATATGTTATCTCGAACAGGTAAAATGTTTAAAAGTTATTTTGTATGGTTTTATGATTTTATGTGTAAATATATTTTGTGATTCTGTGTTAGATTGTATGTTTCTTTGATTGTAGGTACATTATGTGTTTGTGTTTGCTTTGATTGTAGGTACATTATGTGTTTGTTTTGTGTGAGATGTTGTGCGAGATGTAGATGTATATGAGATACTGTGTGAGATGCTTTGATTGTCTATTTTGGAGATATATATTTCTATTTTGTATGGTTTTATGATTTTATGTGTAAATATATTTTGTGATTCTGTGTTAGATTGTATGTTTCTTTGATTGTAGGTACATTATGTGTTTGTGTTTGCTTTGATTGTAGGTACATTATGTGTTTGTTTTGTGTGAGATGCTATGCGAGATGTAGATGTATATGAGATGCTGTGTGAGATGCTTTGATTGTCTATTTTGGAGATATATATTTCTGCATTAGACGTTATTATTGTGTGAGATTCTGTATGAGATTGTATAATAGACATGCTTTCCTGTTGTGAAATATTTTGGTAGTATGAATGATATGTTTAATTTTGATATATTTTGAATAATATAAAATAGACTGAATGTAGATATAATTCATAAAGCTAGCAAAAAATATGTTAGGTTCTTGGATTCAGGTTCTGTACATTTGTGTGCTACATTAGATTCTATTTAGGGGATCACTGAGTGACGCTCCTTAAAACTAATTTTCCCCTCTCACTTTGTTTTCTTGTATATATATATTAATTGATGATTTGTACTTGAAGATCCGTGCAAAGAAGCTGATGGGAGAAATTTATTTTCAATATGCATGCAAGTTGTTATGTGTGGCCACATCTATGTTCACTTAATATAGATTAATTATGTTTTTCACATTGTTCTGTTCTGTATATGTGAATGTTACGTCTGTGTTGCTGTAGCACATTCGCAGGTGCCCCTTGTCCATCAATGTACCAAACAGCCTAAGTACATATTATTTGAATATTACCTACAATCAAAGCAACATACAATCAAAGAAACATAATGTACCTACAATCAAAGAAACATACAAAACATTATGTGTAAATATTTACAATCAAAGATAACATTATGTGTAAATGTTTGTGTTTGCTTTGATTGTTCTGTTCTGTATTTGTGAATGTTACGTCTGTGTTGCTGTAGCTCCTACCCCAAGCAGCCTCAAACATACATAGCACATAACTGTACCAAACATAGTATTTGGACCCTCAATGTGCAAACCCCACCTGAATTCGAATACGCCTAAGTCTGTAAGTTGTGTTTCTGTGAATCAGAATTGGAATTTCACTATCAGATACATATTCTGATTTATATTTTGCCAAGCCAAAGTCTGTAAATTATGATTCTATTATCTGTGATTCTGTAAAAGTCTATAGATTGCATTATTCTGTGTAGATTTGTTTTAGATTTTTTGAATTTTAAATGTTTAAAACTTATATTTGTGTGAGATTCCGTGTGAGATTCTATGATTTTCTACTAAGTTTTTTTTTCTAAATTTTTTAAAACTTACTAGCCTATAAAGCCTATAAGATTCTATGGTGAAAGTATATAATGGATGATGTTTGAGATGCTGTGATTGGATTCTATGTTAGGTTCTTTATATGTTAGTGCTACATTAGATTCTATGCCAAATTTCCTACATTAGATTCTATGCTACATTAGATTATATGTGATATATTTTTTTTCTTTTAACTTAATTATTGTTCTTGTTATGAATCAGGTAGAAGATCTAGCTTACGCTTAAGTGCAAGACGAATGACTTCATCCACAACAAAAAGTGGCAAGAGAAAACGACCAGTGAGTAGAATAAATAGTGAGCAATTGAGCACCGCAGAATTTGAAGCATATGTCCAGTACGTATTATTATTATTCGAAAAACATGTTTACTTATTTATTCTAAATTTATTAAAATAATTAATAAATTAATTGTATTTATTTTTTTGTAGAATTGTATGGAAAAAGATTCCTATTACTTTGAGGTACCGTTGTTTGTGCATTGACTCGTTGTATTTCAAAGCGTATATGGAAAGAAATAAAAGAGAAAATGTAATTTCATGGATGGTAAGAGATGGTAGCTTTGCACAAAGATATGTGTTTGTTCCAATCTGCCAAGCGTAAGCAAATCTGTAACATTTGCCCAAATTTGTATACTAGTTGAAAGAATTTCTATAGTACTTACTTGTTTTAATTGTATATTGTTCAGAAACCATTGGAGTTTACTGATACTGTGCAACTTTGGCAAGGACTTCAATAACACAGCTCGTCCGTGCATATTACTACTAGATTCTCTCGAAACAAGAGAAGAAAACATTGAACCAGATGTTCGGAAGTAAGTTTTTTTAGATAAACCTGTTACAACCTGTTTTAATATGACTCTTATTTGTAACAGGTTCTTATTTGTTTCTTATGCTTTTTTTTTAGATTTGTTTTTGCTATGTACAAAAAATGGAAACCTGAATCTAGTAGTCAGCATATCCATAACATTCCATTTAGAAAGCCAAAGGTCCCGCAACAGAAGGATGGAAACCGATGTGGTTATTATGTGATCTTTTTCATATATCGGTTCCTATTGGATTGTATGGATGAGTTCAACATTGACAATGATTACCCGTCTTTTGTAAGTTACAAATATATTAACTTATGCATGTTATATAAAATCATAGTTACATTGTCCTAATATCTTGAAAATTTTCAGATGACACAAGATTGGTTCACTCAAAGTGAATTTGATTCATTCTCTGAGAATCTTTCATATATTTGGCAAGATGTGGCGTATGAGGATATACAAACTGCAGTTGACACTGAAGAAAACGCAATGAAAGAAGACATAGCTGAAAAGAAAGGTACAAGTAGTATGTATTTACACAATTAGTCTAGGTTGAATTGCTTCTATCAAATTTTGTTGCTGTCAATTTTGATATACTTGTGGTTTTACATCCAGGTGATGATATAAATAAACAAACTGCACTTGTTCTTTACACACCAGAAAGTTCTCAAGAAAAAGACAATATTGCTCAGTGTAAGTTAATATTGATAGATGTGTGAGATTTTGTGATTGGATTTTAGTTTATTGTCTTCTTGTTAACTTAATTATTGTTGTTGTGAATTATTGTCAATGTTACTTATACTTTTACTTGCAGGTGATAATATAAATGAAGAAACTGCAATTGTTCTTTACACACCTGAGAGTTCTCAAGAAAAAATTAATATTGCTCACGGTAAGTTAATGTGTCAAGTTTTTTAAAATTTTATCATTGAGTTCACATTATTTAACATTAAAAATTTAACAACAGATGAAGTTAAAGTCCAGAAAAAGATTCTCAAAATTAAAGTGAAGTCGGTGGATGTACGACGATCACCACGTTTAGCTACACCAGATGCAAAGAGAAGAGCTATAGAAATTGAACCGGTGCAATTACATGGATCACGTCGTTCAGTTACAGAAGCTGTAAAGAGGAGGAGGATAAAAACAACACCACCAATGGATGCTCGAGGGACGAGGTCCGTAGCTAGAAAAGGAAAGAAGGTAGAGCAAAGGTCTACATCTAAAAAAGGAAAGAAGGTAGAGCATGTGGAATATGTAACATCCTCGGATGCAGAAACAGAATCTGAACACGAAGTCAAAGTAATTGAAAAAATTAAAAGGACTGCAAAAAGGAAGAGAAGTGAAAGGGATGATAAGGTACTTTCATCTGTTTTTTTTTATTTTCACCTAAATTATATTAAAATCGTGAATACTAAGGTCGATGTTTGATTCTATGTTTGATCCTAAATTATTTCTATCATAACAATGACTGAAGGGGGGCATAACAAATAATTATTTCTAAATTATTTCTGCTAACTTGTGTATTTTGAGTGCACTTCAATTTTGATATTCATTGCTAATTTGAGATAGTATAGCCACTATAAAGCAGTCACTCTTAACGATGCTTATTGACAGGAAACTAATATCTATCATGTAAAGGTCCATGTTTGATTCTATGTTACATCCTAAATTATGAATTCTATCATTATTTTCTTACACAGTCCGGTGTCCTAAATTATGTCAATCAAGCAGCTAATAACTCTTAAATCAAAATATATGTCTTGCTTGCTCTGTTTTAAAACAGAGTGTCAAAAATTGTTTTAAGTTGCGTATTTTGGGAAATATAATTCTGCAACCAAATGCTAAAAAATGTAAACTAAGATTAACTGCAACTACAACTAATTATAGCTTACATTTTAAATGCAAACTAAGATTCATATTTTGTCAATCCAAAGTCTGTAAATTGTGATTATGTGATATTTTGTACGTATCTGTAATTATGTGATATTTTGTACGTATCTGTGATTCTGTGTAGATTTGGTTTAGATTTTTTGAATTTTAAATGATTAAAACTTATATTTTGTGTGAGACTTCATGTGAGATTCTATGATTTTCTACATATGATACATATGTTAAGTCTCAAATCACATGTATTTCTATCTTCTCTGCCCATTCTAGCTAGTAAGTTGTGAATGGTGAAAGTATATAATGGATGATGTTTGAGATGTTGTGATTGGATTCTATGTTAGGTTCTGTATATGTCAGTGCTACATTAGATGCTATGCCAAATTTCCTACATTAGATTCTATGGTTAATTAGATGTTATCAGGTACTATGAATATAATATAGTATGTGATTATATTAGTTATTATATACTATGTACATAATATGGTTTGTGATGCATTTTATGTTGTTACAGAGAAAGAAGGTAGAGCATTTGGAATGTATAATCTCGACGGATGCAGAAACTGAATCTGAACAAGAAGTTGAAGAAATTAAAAAAGCTAGAAAAAGGTCTGCAACAAGGAAGACAAATCGAAGGGATGTGCACAATGAAAGTAGCAAAAGAAAGACATCAAAGAAAAAGAATGATAAGGTAGATTCATCTGATTTTTAAAATCTAATTAGAAATGCTTTTTCTGCTCTATCTAAAAACCCATTCAAAAATCTAATTTGATTTGATTTTATATTGTTTTAATTCATCTTTTAGATTGATTATATGGCTGATTCTGTGCTACATGTTTAGATATAAAAATGTTAGATTTTGTTTTAAATTCTACGTTACTTTCATTGTAGTTTTTTGTGTAAAATTTTGTGTTGAATATTCTTCGATGTTTTTTGAGCAATTAACTGTGAGCATGATTGGTAAGTGATGTTCTAAATTTTTGCAGACTGGAAAGAAAAAGAGGAACGAGGGAAAACAACATATTGAAATGCCAAAGAAGTTGAAGCTTCGAGCGCACCCTAGCAAATTCTCTAAAGCTATGGAAAATTTGTCGACGGATCAAAAGCAATGGATCAAGGATGCTGGATTTGAGGATTTGTTGTCTTTCTCTTTCAGACATATTCCGAATGAAATGGCAAGAAATGTTGTTTGGTTTTATGACCCATATCATAATTGGTTAAATCTGGCTGACAAGAAGGTCATTAGGATTACTGAGGACGAAGTCCATAGAGTACTTGGACTTCCAAAAGGCAGCAGGAAAGTTATTATAGGACCAGCCAACACTAAAACTTTAGAAGAATGGAGGGACCAGTATCCCGAGAGAAAGGCTGGACATAAAATAACAGAATTGAGTGTTATGAAAGCAATCACAAGGACAGGGGAGCTTAATCTGAAATTTAAGCAAAACTTCATGGTCCTGATGTATAATCTTTTCATCAGATGCACCACAGGTTCCTATGTTAGTCAAGATGTCTTAAAACTTGTTGGATCCTTTGATGAAGTTTCAGAAATGAACTGGTGCAAACTTGTGGTGGATGGATTAAAAGATGCTTCTTTAGCGTGGCTTGAGGACCCCACTACTCAATATTACACAGGATCCCTCATGTTCTTAATAGTAAGATGTTATATACTCTTGCATGTATAAATCTCTCACATTTCATGCATGTTCTACACCCATCTTATATTGAGTTTATAATGTCCTTTTTAGTTCTTTTACCTTGACCGAGTGCAAAATGAAGTCATTAAAGTTGAAAGAAAAGATACTGCATTTACTGGATGGTCAAATTTTCATGTACTTCAAAGAAATCAGGTTGAAATTGTTAACGACAGTTATGGAAAAGGAGTGATAGTAAGTAAAGATTTTGTACTTGAGACATTTATTTCTGCTGTTATTTGTTTACAAATGTGTTAAAAGTCAAACTGTGTTATGCAGGAAGGGTATGAAGTACCCGAAGATTCAGAGGTAGAGGGAGAGGATTATACAACTGAGGTATAAATGCAACATGTTTCTGTTTTAGATTCTGTATTCTTTCTATCTGACAATTATGAATTTCTTCCCCCAAAAAATGATTCCATATTAGATTCTATACAGTTTACTAGTATTTTCGTTTAAGAACCTTAATGTGAATTTTACTAATTATGCAGGATGCTGGAGCAATTAATATTCAAGAGATAAAGGACACACATGAAGAAATTCACGTCGATGATGATTTAAAACAAAATGAACCTGAGGTATAAATGACGAAATTATTTAATATGCGCCCATAAAAGTGAAGTATTAATTATTTATCCAATATCAGTAACGTAGAAGCAGTTCTTACACTAAAAAGTGGGAGTGATGGAAATTATTTTACTATTATAGGTCTTAAATGACATGATTGAAGAACCAAATGAAGAAACAATTGTCAATGGTGACTGTAATAATGAATTTGCAGAGGAGGTAACTTCTTCATTATTTTTAATTAACTTTACAAATAAGATTTCCATAAAATGAAGTATATAAGGTAATAAAATGCTTAGAATATAGAAAAAATGTATTGATTGAAATATGTATTGATGCAAATGATCTTATTGTTTCAGGCCTTTAAGGATATCAGTGTTGCAAATGAGATAATTGAAAAAGCATATCAAGAACCAATTGTCACCGCTGACAATGATAATGAATCTGTCCAAAGGGTAAGTATTGTGGTTTAGACTGATTTTCTTCTGTGCCTAGCTTTCGATATATCTGAATTTTTATTCTTTTTATTTTTCATATTTTTATTGTAGAGGTTTATCTAGTGACTTTCTTAGGCTATATCTAGTTTATCTAGTTTGTTTGACTTAGTTTGTATCTTTTGTTCTGAAACTTTGCTTATTTATTTATTTGAATATAGAATTTTCCGGATAGTCAACAATTTCACACTCCTAGAGAAACGATAAAAGGAGTGCAATCAATTGAAATGGATGCCATCAGTGCTGGAATTATGTCTATTGCAAAAGATATCAACTATGCTCACTCAGATGACGAAGAACTCATAAATGAAGGGGTAAATTATGTATTGTTTAATTTTGTGCTAGATGTATGACATTTTGGACCTAGTTTTTTTTCTTTGCACTAACTGGTTTGTCTAAAAAATTACTAGGCCTTGATGTTGCAAATCAGAAGCGAAATTGACGAAATCAAAAAAATGAAGAAAATAGTCTATGAAAATTTAAGAACGGCAAGGGCACTTTTCTCGACAAACCCAGATCTTGAGGGCTTGGAAAAAGATTTTCGACAGGTGATAAACGACAATAATGGAGTTGAAAGGTACATTCTAATGTCCTATGAGATTTTGTGTTAGATTATATGTATACTATAAAGATGCTTTCCTGCTGTGTCATATTTGCTATGAATGATATATTTTTAATTTTCAACTTACTTTAGTTTCTATATTAGATTCTATACTAATTTTATATTAGTTTAGATTCTATTTTTTTTATTCTACACGAAGTTTTTTTTCTAAATTTTTATTTTGAAGTAATTTTTATTTGAAGCTTCGTGAACTTGGGATATTTCCGTAAAATTTGAATTATATAATAGATGCTGTTTGAGATGCTATGAATGGATTCTATGTTAGGTTCTATATATGTCATTTCTATATTAGATTCTATGCTAAATTTATATGTCAAAATATAAATTTATGTAATGTGCCCAACTGTTGGGCTTTCTAGTTTATGTCAATAGTACTCTGTCATGTTTATATTTCAGTAATTTTCTATCTTCATCATGTTTAATGTACATTCTTGTTCAGTCAAAATTACGTGATCCTCAAAAACTACTGAACATCTAAACTACACTATAATTTGTTTTGTATTGTAATTTTTGCATTGATAGAAATTTTGTTAAAATGATCTATCCTACCTTTCAAAATTTTACAATTTTCTCTTTTTAAGAATTTTAAGTTACTCATTGTCCTCAGTAATCTTGGTTTGTTGTAGATTGAAAATATCTAAACTTCTTGATGAATCTGGTTAAATTATTAGTAAATTGCTATTTCTTAAATTTTTTGAATCTAATAATTATTCTGTTCATTTTTATTAGATAACTTAAATAAGTTTTATTTTTATTGAAATTACAAGTATATGTGACATAAAAAAATTTTATTTCACAAGAAACAGCATTGAGGTGGACTGGAATCAATTGACTGAGCAAGATTGGAATACCATTGACATTCTAGGCAACCCCAAATCAGACAGACCATATTTAAAAATGACAAATAAAGCATTCTTTTTAGGAGAATTATCATTGCAAGGTAAAATCATTGAACTTGAATTTGACAGTGTTGAAAGGATACCTGTCAAGCTGAAAGTTGAAGAAAGACCAAGAAGGGAGGTGAAAGTGAGTGAGTTGCACAAATCACCATTTCGTGAGCGCACAATTGATATTGAGAAGCCAAATTTGACAAAAGCGGAAGAGGATGTTTGGAAATGGCTAAATGCATTCAATGATTACCCACTGTAAGTTAAAGTCATAAAATAAATTAAAGTCATAATCAATGAGAAGAAACCTAATCATAATTTTGATTTTGCTTTTATAATTCGAATGTAGGCAACAAGTGTTCACGTGGGATAATAAGGCTGCATGGACAAAGCATGAAATTCAGACATTGCAGGTGGATAGGCAACTAGTCTGCGGTGTTCTAGATACATATGCATGCATTTTAAATGAGGAAGAAAAGTTCAGATCAGTGGACTCTCCACACAGATTTTTCTGCACTACTTACAATACGGTATTTTTACAATTTTGTTAACTTTTTTTATATGTTTACCTTGAATTTTATTAAAGTAGTTTCTATGTATGCCTCCTGAACACCATTTTGTACTTCCCTCCGATGTTACTCATTAAAGATTAGATTCTATTACTAAGACATAATTAACAGGAAAACTTTTTAGTGGACAGATATTTTAAACAATAGTGAGATCTGCAGAACACTTTATGTGAGTGTTCAAATTACTGATATTCAAACTTGCATAAAAGTTATTTCCAAAAAAATTAGGAAGCGGTCCCTTGGTAAAATTAGATACAATTTTGTGATGTTGGTTACTAGTATGCTAACATATATAGTCACACATAGCTTTGAGATCGTGACCCAAAAAACACTGCCCATACTAAACGCTTTACATGTTTACTAGTATGTTGTTTATTCTATGGTTGCTTTATTTGTTAGATTATATCTTAAATTGTTTAAATGTGATATTCTTTGTGATTCTCTGTTAGATTCTATGCGAGATTATGTCATGTTAGTTATAATTTATATATTTGAAATTCTGTGTTGATTTTGGTTTAATTTGGATTACCAATTTTATACATATTTCTTCAACAGATTGGAACATTCTCTAGAAGAAGTGAAGAGAACCGTCTAACAGATGTTGCTTTATTAAAAGAAAATCAATATAGGAGATTCAAAGAAAATTTGGATCATGTCCTCCAAAAACATTTCGTTGACATTAAAAATATTGATCTGGTATATCTTTTGAAACTAAATCTATGTAGTTTTCTTTTATATTGATATCATGTATACTAGTGATTGTCAAACATTGTAGATAATTAGATTCCATTTCAGTACTTTCGACAACCTACGTATTTGAGCAAGTTCCTTATAGCTTAAATTGTCGAAAAAAATGCAGATTTTCTTTCCTATACATGATATCAACCACTACTATGTCATATGCTTCAATCTTAAGATCCCAACAATTGAAATTCTGGACAACAACAAAATAGGAGGCGATTTGACTTCAATTTATGATGGAATCCCGGAAAGCCTGGTATGACAAGATTTCATTAAGTATTTTAACATATATATTCCTAGCATATTATCTGATAAAATGTCATATGCATAAATTACAGCAACAGAATTTTGTGAAATATATGATGGATATCAGTGAGCGAAAAGCCACAGAGTTTGGTAATGTGCCAATTATAAGACTCGAAATGAAATGGCGCACAGAGAAAAATAAAACTGACTGTGGAGTTTTTGCTATTCGTCATATGGAGACATACAAAGGAAACGGGTTGCGGAACTGGGATAGCAAATTCGTACCTGAAAATGAGAAGGTAAATTTTTATCTTCAGATCACTTTTTTTTAATGTAATATAATTATTTATCCTTTTAAATGTACCTGACAAAAAAATGTTAGTTTCGTTCTATTTATGTTTTCCTTTCTAGAAAATGTCTAGGTCATGTTGAATTGTTTTAATATACATTTGTATACCATGTACTACTTGGTTTTTAGGTATAGAGGTTGCAATTTCTGGTTTTGGGTTGTGTTTCTTGAAGATGCAAGCGGGCTAGTTTATGTTTTAAAGAATTTTTTTAACGAAGAAGTCATTGCGGGTTGGTTGGGTCTGGTATTGTTTTTTCCGGGTTTTGTCTATATAAATCGTTGCGTCCTGTTTAAGTCGCGTCCGATTTTGCCACCCTTGCTGGTTAAGACAACAATTGTCTCAATAGGAGATAATAGGTTTAGGTCGGTTTTGATGTTAGACTCCAAACTAGGAAGCTCAATTTTGATTCACTACTCACTAGTCAATCTTAATGTGCAAACTTGAATATTTGTGTTGAGTGCTAGAACAACACAAACGAGGATGTGGTTAAAATTTGATATTCCATTATACTAATGTGATTTTAGGTCTTGTTTTTAACAGAAAAACTTAGAACAACCCTGCCTTTCCTTATGTGTTTTTAATGGTTTTTTTGCTTGTTTATGATACTATTGATTTCATTATTGTGCAGCAAACTCAGAAGAGGCAGTTAAAGAAGGCAAGGCAACTATACGCATTCAAAATCATTTCTTCCCATCTCAATTGCTTACGAGGGACGATGCAACAAGAAATTGATGAGACTATATCAAGGATTTAGTTCAGTAGGTCTTTCTATTAATGCATAAACAAAATTTGTAAAGAAGGGATTCACTTAAAACATTTAAACCAGAAACTGATGTATGTTTTATGTTTAAAGACTATGAAATGAAAGACTAGTCAATTTCTCTATTGATCTGTTTTATATTGTGCACAGCAAAATCACTTGAAACTTGTAGGCTTGATTTTGCAATACATTTGAATTAAGGATTTAAATTTGAAGAGCTGGTTGTAGAGACAGTATAGAATCTAACATGGAATCAAAACCATACAACTTCACTAAATGATAAAGAACAAGAAGAAACTAAACAAAATGCTAAAAAAAGAATACATAACTTCACACAACTGATCAGAATCATAAATAGAATCAATACTGAACAAAAGTAAAGATTAAAACTAAACAAAAGTCATTTATAAAGCCACCAGAAATACAAAGTTTTCTCCAGAGTAAACTATAAAGCTTTAACAACTGAAATATTTTGAAACTACAAAAAAACTAAAATTACTAAACTGACTTCTCAACGTTTAAATTTGGAGGTACAAATCCCTGGACATTAACATTCACTAAATTCTCAACATTTAAAGTTGGAGGTGCAGAACCCTGGACATTAACATTCAAACCATTCGCTAATGGATTGACTTGGAGCTGTTCACCCTTCATTGGACAATTTCTTGAATCATGGAATGCTTTGAAATTACAATGTTTACAAACCCTCTTAGGTCTGTCTTTGCCATCACAACTTCTTTCAGCAGGTCCTATAATTCTCTTGCGACAACCTTTATTATTACTTTGCAGCGGTGGATGCACAATAACTGAAGTTGAAGGCCTAACCCCGTAAATTTCTTGAAGTATATCATCCTTCGTTGCACAGGGATTCTTTACCTTCTGCTTAACTCTAATTCTCAAAAATTTAAGCTCTTCTAGAAGAAACTCTAAACCATCCTTATTGTAGGAAACATCCCCTAAACATCCTTGGAACTCATTCCACACTTTTTTTGAAGTATCTCTAGTCTTGTACCCCTCACTATCTTGAATTGTACTACCCAACTTCAGTGTGCAGAATCTAGCTACTGCATTTTTCATCCATCTATTACTTAAAAATTGTCGTGGAATTTCTTCGATTCCCCAAAGACCAAGACAGAAGAAACAATGTCGGCATAAATATCCAACTCTTGTAAAAAGGTGACAAGAACACGATACATCATTTGTCGAAAGACATAAATCGACCTCAAATAAAGTGTCGTTCAAACTCTTATCCTTGACAACAAATTTATTAATTCCACCCACTACGATTGGTTGTCCAGCCAACTTAATATGATAACAACTAGCTTTAATTTCTGTTTGAACCTTGTAAAACATAGATCTAGTGTAGAGCTGAGCTGCATCTTTTTCGATTTCTTTTTCTGTAACTGACTGGGGAACACAACTATCTCCCTCGTCAAGTCTTTTACCTTCATAAAGTTGTTTATCAATTGCACTTTCATAACACATATAAAATTCTGAAAGAGTGTCGCCTTTTTGAACAAAGTGATTAAAGTAAAAGTTAGAACTTTCGGACCTTGACGTAGTTCTCAATAACCCCCCCATCGGCTTGTCCCTAAAAAAAGCAGGAATCCATGACTTCCTCATTTCATAAAGGTCATTCAACCAAATATGCTCACTCAATTCAAACTCTTTTAATACACTAGACCATCCTTCTTCAAATTCAGCGACAGATATATGAGAAGACCACACAAACTTATTTAACTTTTTCATAAACTCAGATTCTGCACAGAAAACAGCCCCAATCTACATGTAAAGAAGAAATACAATTGTTAGTTAAATATATAAAGCTAGAATCTTGATTGAACACTTTTTAAAAAAAAAAACTAGAATCTTGATCAAACCTTAATTCACTAACAAAAGCAACAAACTTTTTAACATAATTAGAAGGCTTCTCCGCAATTCGATAACATTCTTCACCCAAAAAAACTACCCTTACAATATTCCCTTAAAAAATGGACGTCGAAAGGTTCTGTTATTCATTTAATTAAGTAACATATTATATGGGAGAACTTATATCATGAGATCAACTAAAAATAAAATTAATCAAATGACATGATTATATTACCTTGGCTGGAAACTTCTGCATAATGTGCCACATACAATAACGATGAACCACAGAATCTGGAAATGTTTCAGCGATCGCAACTTTCATTGCAGGACATTGATCCGTTATTAGACACCATGGAGGCCTTTGAAAAACTTTTAAAAACATCTCACATGCCCACGTGAAATTTGTAATATCTTCATGATTAAGCAAACAAGCAGCAAACGTGATGCTTTTCCAGTGATTATCAACCCCAATAAATGGTACAAAAACCATACCATACCTACAACATAAAATGAACATTTCAATTATACCTCTAGAGAACTTAGAAAATACTAAACCAAAAAATAACTAAAATATAAGACAAATAAGAAGCTTAAATAAAAAGTACTAAATTTACAACAAAAACTTACTTATTTGTACGATACGTTGCATCAAAAGAAATCACATCACCAAAAACATCATAGCTTTGACGACCTTGCACATCAGCCCAAAAAATTCGAGTCAAATGACCATTTGAGTCAGTCTCATATTCATAAAAAAAACCCCCATCAGATGTCTCTTTTTTCGTTTTAAACTTTTCAATCAACATATCAACATCTCTCTTCCCGATAAACAACTTAACATCCCTCATCCAATTTTGGAAATCCTTTGCAGTTGCACCAACTTCAGAATACGAACCGGTCAATGACTTGAATAAAGCGTGAGCCCTGTATGAGCCAAGATTTGTGGTTGCAGCATCGACAACAAATTTTCGATGAACAGCATTCATGGAACGATTAGCCCGAAGGAATTGTTTTCCAAACTCAGTCACCATAGGATGATTATGGACTTCAATGAAACGATCAATCACAAAATGTCCATTCCCATCATTCTTTATCACAATTTTAGCATTACAGCCACATTTCTTTGTGACTGTTTTTCTTTTTTTTTATTGGACCGCCCACACTAGCACTCACATGAGATAATTCAGAACTATTATCAGAAATAATTGACATGGAAGTATCATGAGTTCCTGATTTAGAACAAACAACATACTTGTGCATGACAATGCTACCCCGAACCCTTTGTGTTTCTCGACGAACATTAAAACCAACTGTAGTTGCATAGTTAGTATAAAAAGTACAGGCATCTTCAAGTTCTGAAAATCGTTGGCCAGGATATGGCTTCAAATTGGTATCAGGTAGGTTTGGTATCCACAATTGAGCACTGTTGCTAAACGAATCATCAAAACCCTCTATAAATTCTTCAACTTCATTGTTTGCGGTGGAATCACAACTAGTATCAAGTATGACATTGTTTCTATCACCTGTAGAATCTAATGTAGAAGCAAAATCTCGCAAATTCAGAAATCATCACTAAAACTGAAACATGGAGAAACTAAAACAAAAAATCGAAAAATAGAGAAGGTAGAATCTAATGTAGAAGAAACTCTCGCAAATTAACAAATCCTCACTGAAACTGAAACTACATGCAGCAGAGCTGCTAGAATACATAGTACAGAATCTAACATAGAATCAAACGCTTATCACTTTACATCTATATTACAAATAAAGATTTATTTATTACAAATAAAGGTAATTACAAATAAAGTATTTATTTGAAAAATAAGGTAATTACAAATATTTTAAAAACAGAGAAAGTAGAATCTAATGCAGAAGCAAACGCTCGCAAATTCACAAATCCTCACTAAAATTGAAACTACATGTAGAATAGCTGCTAAAATACACAGTACGGAATCTGACATAGAATCAAACGCTTAGAACTTTACAGAATGATAAAAACATAGAGAAACTAAAACAAAAATATGAAAAATAGAGAAAGTAGAATTTAATGTAGAAGCAAACTCTCGCAAATTCATAAATCCTCACTAAAATTGAAACTACACAGAGCTGCTAAAATACATAGTACAGAATCTAACATAGAATCAAACAATTAGAACTTTACAGAATGATAAAAACACAAAGAACTAAAACAAAAAGCTTACAAACAAATAAAGTAGAATCTAATGCAGAACCGAAAATTCAGAAATAGTCGGAAATTCAAAATCACATTGAACAAAGCTTTTAGTATATGTTAAAGACACAACTATAAACAGAAGATAAATTTAAGTGTGACAGAACAAAAGCCAAAACTTTTTTTAAACAGTCAAAATGAGAACCTGATAAACATTCAACCAAATCAGAATCATTCAATCCGCAATGTGGTAGCACGCCATGACTTGAAGAAGAGGCCATAACAAAGACGACGATTATATGTACGCAGGAGAGATCAATAAGTACGAACGAGAGAGAGAGAGAGAGAGAGAGAGAGAGAGAGAGAGAGAGAGACAGAGAGAGAGAGAGCTGTAGATACACTTTATTTAATTATGTTATATGTTAGATCAGAATTCAATGATCGTCAGAAGCTAGACTCAACTGATCAGGATTGCTGACGTCATCAGTATTGCATGGTCATCAGTATTTGATCAAGCGTCAGTATCTTATTGATCATCAGGATTCCTACTCAGACTATGATCAGGTTTGATCATCAGGACTTGAAGCTGATCAGGATTCCTACTTCGAGTTATATTTGGAGTCTAGATAAACATGGAAGTTTGTTCCTGGTTTGTAGAATGCAGCTATCGATTAAAGATATGTTTCTATCTTTATTATGATTAGGACTTATCTTGTTATTGATAGAGAAGCTGTGTGCACTATATAAACACAGTTTTGGTTTCGATTTATGTACTCATCAGAGAGAGAGAATTATTCATTCGAGAGAGAACATAATCGGAGAGAAGCTCTTAAGAACAGAATTTCTTGAGAGAGTTTTTGTAAGCTAGCAGCTCTTAAGAACATCAGAATTTCTTAAGAGAGTTTGTAACAGTTTTATATCAAAGTTAATAAAGCTGTTATTGTTATTGTTATTGATCTTTCATATTTGTGTTATATAAAGTCGAGAATCTTATACAATTGTATTCAACCCCCTTCTACAATTGTTATTTACTGGGCAACAATTGGTATCAGAGCAAACTGATTTAATTCTGAATCAGATAAGATCTAAAGATGTCGACAACCAAGTATGAAAGCATGAAGATTCCCATCTTGAAGATATCAGAATATCCCACATGGAGGGTAAAGATGCTGATGTACCTGGAGGCTATGGATCCTGACAATCTGGACAGGATTCGTGATGGACCATATATACCAACAAAGTTCGTAGAACGAACAGATACAGTACCAGAACATTATGTGGTCAAAGCTAAATCTGAATGGACTCCAGAAGAAAAAGCTCATGTACTCAGAGAACCAAAGATAAAGAATATCTTGCACAATGGTCTTGATGCTGTTATGTCAAACAGAGTGATAGCATGCAAGTCTTCAAAAGAAATCTGGGATACTTTGGAAACTCAGTGCCAGGGATCAGCATCTGTTAAGAAAAACAGAAGGGCTCTATTGATTCAAGAATATGAACAATTCGATGCAAGACCTGAAGAGAGCCTGACTGATCTATATGATAGATTCCTGACACTATTGAACAGCTTATCCTTAGTTGACAAAGTATATGAAACTGAAGATTCAAACACCAAATTTCTTAGAGCTTTATCTGAAGAATGGGATACTCAGACCTCAATCATTAGACACCAGTATGATCTGAACATTGTGTCTCTTGATGAGATCTATGGGATGCTAAGAACTCATGATCTTGAAGTTCAACAGAGAAAGAACAAGAAAAGCAGCAAGGCAAAGTCAATTGCTTTGAATGTAGAAGCAAAATCAAAAGAGAAAGCTATGGAGGTCTCTAGAAGGAAAACAAGAGTAGCTGAGTCAGATCCTGACGACTCTTCATCAGATACTGATGGCAATCCTGATGCCAATACTGGTGATGACTCTTCTGACTCAGACATGGAAGAGATGGTTGCTATGATTGTCAGAAACTTCAGAAGGATGAAGTTCAGGAAGAATAGAAGACAAGGCAATTTTCAGAAAAAGACCTTCAAAGCAGACAAAGACAAGTATATCAAAAAGGACAGCAAGGGTAGCAAATTTGACAAGTCAAAGGTTAGATGCTACAAGTGTAATGGTATGGGTCACTTTGCTTCTGAATGCAACAAGACAAAGGCACTCATCACATCAAGCAAGGATTGGATGGACTCTTCCTCAGAATCTGATACTGAGGTAGTCAACTATGCGTTAATGGCCAATGCTGATGTAACTGCTGCTCCTGATGATAAGGTACTAAATACTATCTTTGATTTTGATACTGATAATGCTTCTGAGTTAAGACGTTTTCTAAAGTCATTACATATTAGCTTTAGAAGTCAAACTGCTGAGAATACTAGAATCTTATCTGAGATGTCTGACCTTAGAAAGAGGAATGAGATATTAGAAGCTGAATTTTCTCGTATGCATGAAGTACAAAAAGAATGTGATAATGTTAAGCACATGCACTTAGAGATAACATCTAAATGTACTTCCCTTGAAAAAGAACTTGAATATGCTAATGAGAAAATCAGAACCTGGACAGACTCTGGTAGGAAATTTCATGAGATTAATACCTCTAAGAATTGGAAAGAGTGTCTAGGATATAAGTCAGATGAGGATAAGAAATTGAAAGAGAAAATTGTCATTGATGAGACAGTTAGTCCAAAGACCTATAGACATGTTATAGACTCAACCAAATCTAAGATTACTCCTGTTAATTTTGTTTTTGGTAAGGATTCCAATTCTACTTTTGAAAAGGGATCTTCTTCTACTCAAGGAATTAAAATCGTTAAGCCTAAACCTGTCTTGAACAAAGTTACTAAGAATGTAGGTCTATTGTCTCAGAAACAGCTTAAGGATAAAATCTGTGAGGTTACAGATAAGAAAAAGGAAGCTACTGTTAAGAGAAACAGGAATGGTAAAGTTGGGATCAATAAAGAGAATGGTTATAAATATATCCCAAATGCACCTAGAAAGAGTTGTTTTAACTGTGGTAACTCTAATCATCTTGCTATTGATTGTAAAAAGAGTAAGAAGAAAATTGCTGAAATTCCTAAGTCTGAAGTTAGGAATAGATCAGTATTTTACAAACCACAGAATTCCTGTTTTCATTGTGGTAGTCTATGGCATTCTATTTATACATGTAAAGAGTATCATGATTTGTACTATAACTTTTATGATCCATTGCCTAAGTTTGAAAGTAGTACAAAGTCTGATAGAACTGAAAATGTCATAGTGAAGCATGCTTTTGTTAATACTGATAATGACAAAGCAAATCCTGATGGAGTAAATCCTGTCAGGACTGCTAAAGTTAAAAAGTCTTCTGTTGTTAAATTTAATAAAATGCATGAACAAGGAATCCAACAAGTGTGGGTTCCTAAACATTCTGACTAGTGTTTTACTATTCTGATGCAGGGTAAAAGGAAAAATGTGTTAGTCATGGATAGTGGATGTTCTGTGCACATGACTGGAAACAAAGCCCTGTTATCAGAATATGAGGAAA
Organism: Heracleum sosnowskyi; assembly: GCA_030848705.1. Lineage (NCBI taxonomy): Eukaryota > Viridiplantae > Streptophyta > Magnoliopsida > Apiales > Apiaceae > Heracleum > Heracleum sosnowskyi. The sequence goes on from CM061239.1 coordinate 108,718,388, forward strand.
AAGCTGGCCCAACTGTGTCTTATGGAGATGGCAACATTGGACAAACCTTGGGATATGGCAATATAATCATTGGAAATGTCATCATTGAAAAAGTAGCTCTAGTGAAGGGACTAAAACACAACTTGTTGAGTATTAGTCAAATCACTGACAGAGGTTATCATGTCAATTTCTATTCCACACATTGTGAAGTAGTCAGTAAAGCAACAGGGAAGATAGCACTAACTGGCTACAGGCATGGTAACATATATGAAGCCAACATTCTCTCAGATACTGATGGCTCCCCTACATGTTTCATCAGTAAAGCTTCAGAAGATGAAAGTTGGAATTGGCACAAGAAGCTTTCTCATCTCAACTTCAGCAACATCAATGAGTTGGTTAAGAAAGAGTTAGTAAGAGGATTACCTAATGTCTTATATACACCTGATGGACTCTGTGATGCATGTCAGAAAGCAAAACAACGAAGGACATCATTCCAGAGTAAATCAGAATCCTCTATTGAAGAACCATATCACATGCTACATCTTGATCTGTTTGGTCCAGTCAACATCATGTCCATCAGTAAGAAAAGGTACACTCTTGTAATTGTTGATGAATATTCTAGATTCACCTGGGTGTATTTTCTGCATAGAAAAGATGAAACTCCTGAAGTTCTGTTGGATCATGTGAGGATGATTGAGACAACCACAAAGTACAAAGTCAAGATTCTAAGAAGTGATAATGGTACTGAATTTAAGAATTCAAAGATGGAAGAGTTCTGCAAATACAAAGGAATCATTCAACAATTCTCTGCTCCTGGCACACCTCAGCAAAATGGAGTAGTAGAAAGGAAGAATAGAACTCTTATTGAAGCTGGCAGAACTATGTTGGAAGAAGCTAAATTACCTACATATTTCTGGGCAGAAGCAGTCAACACAGCATGCTATACACAAAATCTCACATTGATAAACAGGCATGGTGTCACTCCTTATCAGTCACTCAAAGAGAAGAAACCAAGTCTGAAGCATTTGCATGTGTTTGGCTGTAAATGTTTTGTTCTCAGAACTCATCCTGAACAGCTAGGGAAATTTGAAACAAAGGCTGATGAAGGAATATTCATAGGTTATCCTACATCAAGAGCCTTTAGAGTTTTTAATTTGAGAACAAGAACTGTCATGGAGTCAATACATGTATCTTTTGATGATAAGAAGATAACTGGAATCATTGAAGACTCGCATGATAGATTGTTATTTGAAAATGAAGCTTCAAAGGAACCTGAAGAAAGTGAATCAGAAGCTGTCCATTCATCAGATACTGATGGGTCACCAAATCCTGATGACTCACCAGGTACTGATGAGGCTAATACTGATGATGCAAACAACAGTCATACAACTAGTAGTGCTAATGTTGAGGGGGAGCAACGACATTCAACTACAAGTTCAGAGTCAACTCAATCATCAGGACAGAATTCTTCAGATACTGATTCAAGTGAAGATCCTGATAACACATCAGGAGGGCATAGCAATAATTCAGGGAGAGCTTCAAATCAATCAAATTCTTTCAATCAAGATAACACCAATCCAGGGGGAGCATCTACTTCAAGAAACAATTTGACACCAGCAAGGAAATGGACAAAAGTTCATACTCCTGATTTGATAATTGGAGATCCTGATGCAGGTGTTCAAACAAGAAGTGCAACTCAGAATGAATGTTTATATAATAACTTTCTATCCAAGGAGGAGCCTAAGAAAGTTGAAGATGCACTTAAAGATGCTGATTGGGTTACTGCAATGCAAGAAGAACTGAATGAATTTGAAAGGAATGAAGTCTGGAAACTGGTACCAAGACCAAAGAATAGATCAATTGTTGGTACAAAGTGGATTTTCAAGAACAAGACTGATTCTGATGGTGTCATAATCAGAAACAAAGCAAGACTAGTTGCAAAGGGGTATTCCCAACAAGAGGGAATTGACTATGATGAAACTTTTGCTCCTGTTGCAAGACTAGAAGCCATCAGGATATTTCTTGCTTATGCAGCACATAAGAAATTCAAGGTTTTCCAAATGGATGTTAAAAGTGCTTTCTTAAATGGTGAACTGGAGGAAGAAGTTTATGTTGAACAACCTCCTGGTTTCATTGATCCTAAATATCCAGATTATGTCTACAGACTGGATAAGGCACTTTATGGACTAAAGCAAGCTCCAAGAGCATGGTATGAAACCTTAGCTCAATTCTTACTGGAAAGTGGATTCAAAAGAGGTGCAATTGATAAAACTCTATTTTATTTGAATCATGGTAAGGAGTTGCTGTTAGTTCAGATTTATGTTGATGATATCATTTTTGGGTCAACAAACAATAAGCTGTGTGAAAAGTTTTCCAAGCTTATGCAGTCAAGATATCAAATGAGCATGATGGGAGAAATGAGTTTCTTTCTGGGTCTTCAAGTTAAACAGACTGATGAAGGGATTTTTATTAATCAGTCTAAATACACAAGGAATTTACTGACAAGGTTTAACATGCAAGACAGTACTCCTGCTTCAACTCCCATAGCTACACCTACCAAACTTGATCCTGATCAAGGTGAAGAGGTAGATGTAACTCACTACAGAGGAATGATTGGATCTTTATTGTATCTCACTGCCAGTAGACCAGATATCATGTTTGCAACCTGTCTATGTGCAAGATTTCAAGCAAAACCTAGAGAACCACATCTGATTGCAGTCAAAAGAATTTTCAGATATCTCAAAGGCACTCCTTCACTTGGCCTTTGGTATGCAAGGGAATCAGATTTTGGGTTGTGTGGTTATTCAGATGCTGATTTTGCAGGATGCAAAATAGACAGGAAAAGTACTTCAGGAAGTTGTCAGTTTTTGGGTGGAAGACTAGTTTCATGGTTCAGTAAAAAGCAGAAATCTATTTCCACTTCAACTGCAGAAGCTGAGTACATTGCTGCAGGAAGTTGTTGTGCTCAGATAATGTGGATGAGAAATCAGTTGTTAGATTATGGCCTGTCATACTCAAAAATCCCTATTTATTGTGATAACCAAAGTGCTATTGCAATGACAGGAAATCCAGTTCAGCATTCTCTTACTAAACACATAAGTATCAGATATCACTTTATAAGAGAACAGGTTCTGGAAGGAACAATTGAACTTCATTTTGTTCCTACTGATCAACAACTAGCTGATATATTCACCAAGCCACTACCTGAAGCTACGTTCAATAAGTTGGTGAATGAACTTGGAATGATGAATTTTGAGAATTTCTGAGGAAAAGCTACAGAGAGGAAATCCTGATAACTGTCAAATCCTGATGGTTATTCAGAAAGGTATGTATCTTTGATCAAATCCTGATAGGACTCAATCCTGACAGGAAATCAATTGGTCAAATCCTGATGCTCAGATGTTTGAAGCTGGTATGAAAACCAGAGGTTCTATGCTAATTTGTCATTAACACTCCTGGTAAACTCTGGACAATTAGATTATTACTTAGTCTTTGATTAAGTTTTCAGTCTTAATTATCAATTTCAATTTCATTATTAACAGAGTTTATTATTTATCATCTCTATATCACTTTGAGTGTTACTAACAAATTTTGCAGGCAAGTACAAAAAGCAAACAATTGAGAAAATAGACAAATTTCATTAATACTTGAAGATACATTACACATGAAATATGGATATTACATAATTGTTTTCCTAGTCTATTTTCTACTCAGGAACTCGTGCTTTACAGATAAGCATGAACACGTGCCCTGCAAATTAGCATGAATGCTCCTGAGCAGCTTCACAGTTCATCAGAACTGGAAGGTCTCTTGTTCCATCCTTAAGAGACAAGAAGAGGAGCTGATTTACTTGAAGGCGGATCGTCACCGTGACCACCGGGACGCCTCCGTGCCTCCAACTTGCATGACATACAAGCATCACGGACTCTCTTCTTACGTTTCTCAAGCTCTCGGACGAGCTCTTCATCATCTTCATCCTCATCCTCTTCATCATCCCAATCGTCTTCATCCTCTTCATAGATGAGATTCTCAAGAGGATTCCAACCAGGATTGGCTTGCACAAAGTCGTGCCACACCACATCAACCATAGCGTTTATAAACGCTTCATATTCCTGAGGGTCAGGAACTGGTTGTGGCTCCATCTCAGCAAGAGCCTCATCCATTTGTTGCCAAATTCTATCAAGTTCTTCATCAGGTATGTTGTTTTGATTGTTGGCAGCCATTGAAAAACAAAGAAGGTGAAAGGTTTTTGTAAGTTTTTCTCTGGAGAGGGTTTGTGTTTTAATAGATATATGATGATTATGCTTAACAGTTCTCTTTTATAGAGAATGTGTATTAAGGGTGCAGGTCATTTCTACAATCTCAAGGAGACGGTTCGGTTTTCCATAAATATTTTTGCCTCGTTTGCTGGTAAGCGTGTTTTAATTCTATGACCATTAATTTGGTTATTTTTCTTAAACCAAAACGCTATTCAGGATTGTTAAAATAAATTTTGTTTTCTTAAATAAAATTTTATTTTAATCTTATTGAATTTTTTTTTTAATCCTGATATGGCAAAATATTTTGTGCGGACATGCTTTTATTCCTGATGAGGTTAGGTTTTTCTTACACCAGAAAATGCCTACTCGTTATGGACTACTTTCTAATGCTATGGTACAAGGATCAACCCACCTTGTTCCTGACACAAGCATGCAACCTAAACAGTCTAAACAGTTAACAACCACCTCTACTGTCTCTCAAAAGACTTTAGTTGTAAAATCAAAGAAATCAGCTAGAACTGATGTGTCTGGAAGGCAATCAGGTTCAAAGGATTTTTCCTCTACACCACTCACTAAAAAGAAGATACAAGGGGGTGTACAAGGGGTCCTAGTGAAGAAAGCTGATAAGGTTGTTAAGGATGTTCCTGTAAAAAGGAAGTTAAGGTTGATTGATGAAAGTGATTCAGAGGATGACTTACCTATATCCTCTGTGATGAATGTGAACAAGGAAGTTGCTGATACTGCTACTAAAGCTGTGGTACCTTCATCAAAACCACAAAAGACAAGGAAATTATCAAAGAGCAGGTATCATATTCCTTTGACAGTGCAAATGAAGGATACTGATATTCAGACATCAAATCCTGATGTTAGTATTCCTGATGCAGCAACAAAAGTTGTCTCTATATCAGACTCTCCAGCCTCTCCATCTCAGATTCGAGGACATTCTTGGGAGAAGGTTTCTACAACTGCTTCCTTGGTTGGTCTTACACCTACATCAAAGAAAAAGAGGAATGCAGAAGAGTTAGTCTATCAGAGACAGAAGAAGCTGAAAGGATCAAGCCCACAAGAACCTGAATTTCAGAGTAATTCAGCAGCTACTGTTGATCCTGCCACACAAGAACCACTCAATCAAAGTTTGGGTGAAGGCTTAGCTAGTGGAATGGTCACACAAGAACCATTTTCTCAAAGGGAGAATGAAGACATCAACATTCCAGCTACACAAGAACCATCTTCTCAAAGTGAAGATGCAGGCAAAGCTACAGCTTCTGTTGAAAGATTGGTCGAGAACATTGTCAATGAGGGAAGCACACAAGAACCTTTAGCTCAAAGTGTTGAAGCAGCTTCTGAACCTCAAGCTCCACAAGAACCATTGGTAGCAAATACTGATGCACGCATATCAAATCCTGACGATGTTCATCCTGACGCTAGTGGTGCTCCTGATAATGAACCTATTTTGATACAGCCACTTCGTTCAAGACCAATAGATCATCCTATCTCAGAACCACAGGATAAACTGAAAGGTATTGCTATTCCTGATCCTGATATTACTCCTGATACTGATGATGATAGTTCTGATGATGATAGTGATGATGATAATGAGAATAGAAAAGAGAAGGAACAGCTTGCTACAGCACTCAAGATTAGTCTTGGAACTAATTTTGGTTCATCAAGTACGTATATGGCTGGCAAAGCTTTCACTGGGAAAGATCAGAGACAAGATTTTTCTACTCCTTCCTTTGATCCTGCAGAGGCATTTAGACAGAATGAATGGAACAATTCATGGCACAATTCTGATGAATCTATCAGTTTTTCTTCTGCTATTGAACATGCCTATAATGCAGTGAAGTCTATAGAGAATCAAGACTTGAAGAATCATCTGAAGGCTACAACTCTGTTATCCAAAAGCCTGAAAAGTGAGATTGATTCTATCAAGGGTTCAACTGAAAAAGTGAGGACTGATATCTTTAATAATTTTACAAAGGTGCCTACTACTTTTCAACTAAGGGTAGTGGAATCCCAAGTGAAATCTGTTGTTTCAGAACAAACCTCCATCAAACAACGAATTGATTCTCTGGATACTAAGGTAACTGAAATTCAAGCCTCTCTTTCCTTAATTTTGCAATTATTGTCAAATCCTGATGTCAAAAAGGGGGAGAAGGTTATTCAGACAAAATGTACACCTGATCTAGTATTAAGAAATAATGATGATGATACTGGAGATGATGGTGGTGACAAAGCGATACAAGGAGAAACCTCTGATGCTGTTGTTATGAAGACAATCCAAACTTCTCAAAGTCAAACAACGCAGTCAACTCATGTTTCTGATTCTGGAGTTAAGACAGTAAGAACATTGGTGCAATCTCAGATCCTGACGGAAGATCAAATCCTGACACCTGGTCATGGACAAATTCTTGCTACAATTCCTGAAGGTGATGAAGATGTAATTATTGATAATCCTGAAGATGCATCAAATTTATTCCAGAAGTTTTCTACAAAAGACGGCAGAATTGTTACTCTATATCACACTGATAAAAGAGTTCAACAATTATATGCAAGAAAAGCACTCTCTACAGCAAGTGAAGAATATCCAGATCTCTCACATGAAGAATTCTTGAGACTACAAAGAGAGACAATGGAAAGCTATACTGCTCCTGCTAGAGGTAGAGGAAGCAGAGGTAGGAGAGGTGCTAGAAGAAGTAGAAGAGGTTCTTCAACTCAAACAGTACCTAGACAGACAAGGTCTAGAGGGTTAAGAATTGAAGAAATTCCTGAACCTATTCAAACTCTAGTAGTTCCTGACAGATCTACTTTTGGTGATGATGGAATTGTTGAAGAAGAACCAGAATTGAAAAGAAAATCAAGAAAATCAACTCTCAGCAATACAAATCAAATTGAAGATTCTAATCCTGACAATATTCAAGATCCTGACGAATCTGAAATTCTGCAAGAGGTTGATTTGATAATCTTATCTACTGTTGTTGATTGTCACAACAAAGAAGTAGATGAAGAAGAAGAAGCCAGAAGAAGAGATATTACAAGAAGAACAAATAAAGATTTCAATCTCTATCTACAAAGGCTTAAAGTTTCAAATGAAAGAAAATGGAGGAACTCAAGCAGACAAGAATCTTCGCTGGAAAGAAGCTATGCCTTTGAAAAGGAAAAATACAAGAAGTGGAAACATATTAGCACATTAAGTTGTGATACACCTATCAATTTTCAGTCTGGTGGAATTATTACAAGCGCTTCAAGTGTTGTTGATTTGTCTGATATGTCTAGATCAAAAACACTCTGGTTAAAGATGTTTTCAAATCTGAAGCAATTGTCAAGTAATTCAAGAGGAGGTATTGGACACAGAGATGGTGAATATCTGAATATGTCATATGTTGATCCTTACTCCTTGACAGAAATTGGAGGTACTTTAACTTCTGAAAACCTGAACAATTTATTAGCTGTTGATATAGTTATAGATTGTCATGATGGTTTTGAAAAGAAAGAAAAGCTTCTGTACTTCATGAAAGATGGTAGTGTGAAGATTCTATCTATTCAAGATCTGCTGATGAAAACTACACAGGAACTGAAATATGTTCACTATCTGTTAAGATGGAAGAACCAAGTGTACAAAGAATGGAGTGACATGATTTTGTCAAATATAAGAAGAAGACTGGATGGAAACAGTAATTTCAATGGTAATTATACTCCCATGTACTTAAATCAAAGAGGTCAGGATGTGGAAATGCAAAGGGGTACTGCTGTTAAAGAAGTAAATTTTGGCATGACTCATCTTTCTCTCAATCCTGATGGGAAGGAAATTGCTTATCTTTTGCTTGAAGAGCACAGTCTACAGAGAAACTCCATACAGAATCTCAGAGCAGCTATCTACCAGATTAATGAGGAAGATGAAGAACTCAGAAATCTTAAGGAAAGACTGATTCAAATTCTTGAAGAAAAAGAAGAAAGTTTATTATCCAACTTCTTGAAGATGAATATGTTCTATCACAAAGCTTGAACAGATAAGTTGTTTCTGAAGATACTCGTACATTTTGATACATGTTTTTGACATCATTGAATATTTGGAATCTATACTTTATTTCACAAAGTATGAGATTGGGGGAGATTGTTAGATCAGAATTCAATGATCGTCAGAAGCTAGACTCAACTGATCAGGATTGCTGACGTCATCAGTATTGCATGGTCATCAGTATTTGATCAAGCGTCAGTATCTTATTGATCATCAGGATTCCTACTCAGACTATGATCAGGTTTGATCATCAGGACTTGAAGCTGATCAGGATTCCTACTTCGAGTTATATTTGGAGTCTAGATAAACATGGAAGTTTGTTCCTGGTTTGTAGAATGCAGCTATCGATTAAAGATATGTTTCTATCTTTATTATGATTAGGACTTATCTTGTTATTGATAGAGAAGCTGTGTGCACTATATAAACACAGTTTTGGTTTCGATTTATGTACTCATCAGAGAGAGAGAGAATTATTCATTCGAGAGAGAACATAATCGGAGAGAAGCTCTTAAGAACAGAATTTCTTGAGAGAGTTTTTGTAAGCTAGCAGCTCTTAAGAACATCAGAATTTCTTAAGAGAGTTTGTAACAGTTTTATATCAAAGTTAATAAAGCTGTTATTGTTATTGTTATTGATCTTTCATATTTGTGTTATATAAAGTCGAGAATCTTATACAATTGTATTCAACCCCCTTCTACAATTGTTATTTACTGGGCAACATTATATTTACATGTTTAGTTATAATTAAATCACAGCCGTTAGATTAGATGAAAGATGGATGGTTCAGATTATTTCTAGGTGTTCTTTATTGTTCTTTATGTAAGAGTGTTCTTCATGGAGCAAAGGCCTATATATATATATATAGGGGAAAGATATAGAGAGAACCTATCTTTTTGAGAGAACCGAGAGAACTAATCAATCACCCTTAATTTCCCACACCATCCAACGGCTGATATGTTTTAAAGATTTACTATAATACTTTTATTAGTATTTTAAGATTCTTTTAAGTGTTTTAATAATTTTTATAAGATTCTTTTAAGTATTTTAATAATTATTTTAAAATTAGGATTCTATTAAGTATTTTATAATATATTTCAATATAAAATTTATTTATAATAAATTTCAATTGATAATCAAGATTCTTTTAAGTGTTTTATTAATATTCATTAATTATATTATAGTATATCAATGGTCTTAGAAGGGTTCTCTCGGTTCTCTCGATAAAATGGTTCTCTCTAGAACCTTACTCATATATATATATATATATATATATATATATATATATATATATATATATATATATATATATATATATATATACAAGTGATCAAATGAGACCCTATATTAAAATGAGAACTGAGACTAAATCTCAGCCATTCAATTTTAAAACTACTTTTAATCTGTACCACAAATAAACACACATATCTTTAAATTAGAATAATTATTTCTCTCTCCTCACATCATTCATCCACCCACTTCCGATCTATCCATTTTTTTCACCCTCTCTCTCTCTCTCTACATATACATACGTCTCTCTGTCTCTATATTTTCATGATATCTCCTTGTATTTTTATTTAATTTTAGAAGCCCTTTTCATGATATAAGTTGTATCCTGAGTAAACTTTGTGTTGTAATAGCAGAAGATGACGAATGCACTGTGACAAGGTGCCATCACCGAGGAAGCGAAATTTGATTCCCTTTCCGTATGAATTATCAGAAGCAGCTGCAGTCAGATCAATATGGCTCCCCTGCTGGCTTTGAACTCTCTTGCGAAAGTGAATATTCTGAGTATTTGGATAAATATTCGGATTATCCGGTGGTTTCTCCGATTTTTCTTTTGCCCAAAAGCTGAAATGGCGTCAGGTTTCTCCGGCGGTTACTCTGATTTTTCTATTTCCGGCAACATGAATACGAGATCTGTCACCGATCCACAACGTCCGTACATGTCCAATCTCGCCGGACTTGACTCTGACGTGTCTTCTCAGATGTCCAAAAATTTTCTGAAATTTTGGTGATTTGCGTTGAAAATTAGTGATTTGTGTTGAAATTTTGATGATTTGTATTAATTTTTTGGTGATTCTGTAGTTATGATGGCAGTATACTGGTGGTGGTTTATAATTTAGTATACTGGTGGTGGTATACATGGTATAAGCAGCGATTTTTGGTGATTTGTTTTAAAATTGTTAATGATTTGTTTCAAAAAAAATTAGTGATTTTGATTGAAATTCGGTGATTTGTGTTGAATTTTCTGTTGATTCTAGCTTAAATTTGGTGATTTTGATATGGTGGTGATTGTGATATGGTGGTAATTTTACATGAGACATAAATAGTGAAAACGGCAGTTAAGGTGGTGGTGCTAGGTGCATAAGATGGGATGATGATGTTGATTTTGCTAATATAATGGTGTAGTGGAGATGGTGGTTGTTGAGTAGGAGAAATGATGGCGGTAGTGATTAAACAAATGAAAGGGACAGTGGTGGTAGAGTAATAGGAAGAGGATATATGTATAAATATTGATGTATGTATATGAATGGTGATATTTTTTTAGTGATTTGGTGATTTGGACTCAGTTCTCATTATAAGAGGGGTCTCACTAGAGTAGCCCTATATATATATATATAATTATTATTATTTATAATGAGTTGATTATATTTGTCATTTTTTAAAGATCTTTTACTGGTTTCAACGTAAAATGTTTGAATTTCAAAAAGTTAATTAGCGTATTTAATTAAAATTTTAAAATTTTATTAAATTTGATTTTATATAATAAAAATTCTAAAAATACTTTAAAATCTATTGATTAATGATAAACACCTAATGAAACAGAGCAAAGATTGTTCATGTTTATAATGAACTTAATGATCAGTTTTCCACAGGGAGATAGACCAAATTTTAATATTGCAGGGTGCCAATGAATGGATACGCTCACGAACACTTTGGTGTTCGGTTTCAAAAAAGTTCAACTCGAGTTCGGTTATATTTGTAAATGAGTCAGACATTAATACGATTTTGAAATTCATCTCGTAAATGAGCTCAACTTGAGTACGACACAATTCAGTTCGAAAGCTCACGAACAAGTTCAATTTTATAGTTTGTGAACAAGTTCGTTAATATAGTTCGTGAACGAGGTTCATGGACAAACTTGTAAATATGGTTCAAGCACACACTCGATATATATGTTTATTAACATATTTGATTAACATTTCACAAGAGTTTCTTGAATTCATGTTAACTAGTAAATAAGTGTACATGTAAATGTATACCAAGTAAAATGTTAGTTCATTTTGTTTATTTATTATTTTCTTTTGTTAAATCTATACATTTTTTTATTATAAATAATAAAACTATAACATATGTTACATCATAAATTATAACATTAGTTGGCTATGTATTAACTAAACTAATCCAAATTCTATTCGTTAATAAGTCTAGATTAGAAGTATGTCTCTAGATTTCGAGGTTTATCCCTGCTTTCTTTTTATTTTAATGCATTAAAAAAATTCTTTAAAAAATTGAGGTGTTCGTGAACACAATATCATAAGCAGTATTAATGAGATGTTCATGAGTTAGTATTTGTTTTTCCCAACAATGTAATCACAGGATTGTAGAAGAGGTGGTTGAATACAATCCTTTCAATTTCCAGTTATTTTTGCAAACAAAGATCACCTTAGAACAAAAATATAAAATTGCAATAAACAAAGAACACAAGAATTAAAAATTCAGGTGGATTGATTGTTCCACCTGAGAGATTTTGATTTGAAAAAAATCTCTGTGATGTTTAGAAGTAAACACACAGCTGCCAATACAATGTTTTTGCTTCAGCAATTTACAAAGGAATATTGTTTTAGCTCTAAAGATTGAAACTGATTTCTTAAACTCAAAAACATTGTTACACTTAGTTATATATCCCAAGTTTACAAGCTAATTTGAACTACATAAAATTATATAGTATGTAAAGTCCAAAAGCTTGTTTTTCCACTCTAATTCCAATGGTCCTTGCAATGATTTGCATTTTAGCCGATTGTCCTTGTAGAATCATCTCTATTGACCATATGGAAATCGAATGCTTCATTTTCTTCAGGGTTTCCCAAAATGTTGGTTTCCATGCTCTTTCTGTTCCATCAACCCATGTGACTTGTCAGGGTTGTCCCCTTCATAATTTCAACTACAAATAATTGAACTAGCATCAGTTGAGGTTAAACTTCTAGCATCCGTTGAAAATGTTGTGACTGCATCCGTTGAAGCTTCTTAAGGTGCATCTGTTGAAAGCTAAATGACTATCCGTTGAAATACAATTTCACTTATGTAAAATTACAAGGCACAGAGTATTTACAATTAGCCTTCTTATTCTACATATCTGTTGAAAGTCAACATGACTTATTCAGCCTACACTATTACACTTCAACTGCTAGTACTTAAACAAAAAGAGTATGTTACATTTAGACTTATCAATCAATAAGCTACCTTTCAACGGATACTGAATACACATGTTATCCGTTGAAAGTTACATTTTGACTTATACAATTTTCACAAGGCAATCTTGTTAATCATCAAGAAACAACATATTTCCTAACAGTATTCATGAGACGTTCGTGAGTAATAGCTTGTGAGACATGTTCGCGAACATGTTCGTGAATAAAATTTTTCTTAATGAGTCAATACACAAACAAAAATATTGGCTCTATAAAAGTTTGAGCTCGAGTTCGAATTCGACATATTTATAACGAGCTGATACATGAACAGTTAAAAGTTCGGCTTGTTTCGGCTCATTACAACCCTTTGCGGCCCTTTTCTAATGTCTTAACATGTTATTATTGATTTAATATGAAAAGTTGTTGTAATTATTATTATTAGCGTAATAGGGATAATTTACTTATTATATTAAATACATTTATTATTGATTAGGTATTGGCTATATAAACGGTCATTATATTGTAAATGAATCAAGATTTTTGCATTCACCATTGAATAAATGACAATTTGCGAGTACATTATAATTGTATCAAGAGCCTAATACAAAACCAATAATGGGCTTGTGGGAGAGAATTTCTGAAACTAATGATGATGACTATTAACCAACAACTAGCAATATTCAAATCACTGAAGATCAGTGCAATCCTCGTAATCATGGAATCTGATGATAGTAATACTTGTGAATATCTTCTGTATTTATTCATGTAATTTTTTAGGATATTAGATCGCCAATCAGTGGAATGCTTCAAGGAACAAACCTTTGGCTACATGTATATATTCACATACAAACATGAGTAAACATTATCAAGGTCTTAAACCTTTTATGGAATCAGAGCTACACGCTTAGACGCTGTTAGGTCCTGATAAGTTTGTAGAAGGGGGGTTGAATACAAACTATACCGTTTTATCGAATTTGTCCGTTAAATGATTTAACTGTTTAGAACAAATTAGTGCGGAATAAAAACTGAAACAATATTCAAGTTAAATAGAAACTCTATTAAACTTGAGGGGTGTTACAATTCAGTGCACAGATTACAAGGTTCTTGTTAAAACAAATCTAGAATAAATTCGACATGAATTTATCTATATTTGTAATAAAAAGATCGAATACTAAAAAGTAGTTCGATAATAATTCTAGGGATTATGATCCGCTAGATTGTCAAAGCAATACAAGTAATTGAATTCTAGTGGATTGGATATAACTTTGATGACTAGAATTTATTACAAGAATAATTTAAAGCTTTGCAGTTGGCTTCGAATGAATGCAGAAGAGAGAAATGAAACTTTGCTTTTTGCTTCTGTATTGAATTGTGTTGTCTGCATCTTTTGATTACAATGACTTGTATTTAAACAAGTCATTTGATGCATTTCCACGCGCCAAACAAACTGATTGCATTTCTTCTGGAAGTACTATCCATTTAAACTAATAGTACTCTCGGTAGTACTAACCTTTAGTACTGGTAGTACTATCGGTAGTACTAATAAAGATAGTACTACTAGTATAAAATGTTAGTACTACTAATAGAAATAACCTGATTTAATTTTATTCTACTTTTAATTGATTTAATAAATGACTTAATTCTTTTAGAATTAATTCACTGATTAAATAAATTAAAATAACTGACTCAAATAATTTCATAAATAAATTAATTCTGGAGAATTAATTTATACATTAAATTACTTAAGATCAGGATTGATTAATTCATAGATTAAATTAAATATCTTATAGAATAATATTAAAAGAGAATTAAACTAATTCTTAGAACCACTGAAACTGATAACGAACTTCCACTGACTAACGTTGACACTCCATGTACTGTCTGGTTCATGAGCGACTAACTTTAATGGTTGCTCTTCATCTTTAACTTTAAGCTGTGATTCTTTACTCCTTTTATTTAAACAAGGACTGTAACCTGTACTTTTTCCCGTCACACTTCTGAAACCTCTGTCACTTTAAATAGATCCACTTTCTTGAATACTTCACTGAGGCTTGATCAAATAAATGAACTTCTTCCAGTGTAGAATAACTTCAAGTCTATAGATGACTTTAATCTTCATTCTTTGACAGATATAACCTTCTGAGATTCCTGTGACATTTGATTTTTATTATTTACTTATTACATCTTAATTAAAGTTGAGTAGAATCCTCGGTGTTTACAAATAGGCCTAGACATATGCCTTTCAATCTCCCCCTATTTGTTTGTTAGACAATAACAACCAAATACCTCTAGAGGATAACTCAACTAAAACAAGAAAAGATAAGACTTTTAAGAGCCAAGCAAATAATAAAAAGTTCTGGATTAAATATAACAATATCCAGATTCAAACAGTAAAGATAAATACAAGATAGATGTTCCTCTAGACTGAACATATGAATACATTTTCCTATCTTGATTTACCTAGCTCTAAACATATAATATTTACAAATGAGCTAAACCTATCATGCCTTCAGTCTCTAATTTCACCTTCTTCAGCTTCTTGCAAGGTGACTAGAAGATCTTTGTCAAGGACACGATCACTTTCAGAAACCACACCACTTGGCATTACTGGTTGATTGGTGATCTTCTTCAATCTATTCTTCATTTGAGCATACCTTGGAATTTTCTCCGTGCAGTAGTCTGAAATCATATCA
Organism: Heracleum sosnowskyi; assembly: GCA_030848705.1. NCBI lineage: Eukaryota > Viridiplantae > Streptophyta > Magnoliopsida > Apiales > Apiaceae > Heracleum > Heracleum sosnowskyi. The sequence continues at coordinate 108,733,749 of CM061239.1, forward strand.
GCAACTTCAGACTTCTCTACAGAAGCAAACCCAGAAGTTCTAAGAAGATTCTCCAACTTCACCAGTTGCATAGCAGTCTGTAGCTTCATGGAATCAGGATCCAGCCTCACAGTCTCTAAAGTTGTACCTCTGTAGATTTTGACTTCATAAGGAAAATGTACAACTTGAGGGCTGGCCTTCATAGCAGAATCTCTAAGCCGGTCATATAGAAGCTCATTCAAGCAAGAAGATCTCTTTACTTTACTCATCAGAATCCACAATTCAGATAGAGATCTTCTTTGAAGGAGGTCAAGAGAAATGGTGAATGACCCTTCAAGCGCACTTGAGACATAGATGAACAATTCTTGCCTCACTTGATCAAATGCAGACGTAATCCTTAGGATATCTTCCTTCAATGCCTTCATATATAATGAGTTGTCTGGATTAACCGTTCTGATCTTCTCAAGCAGCTTCAGAAAAGTAGCATCATTGTTTGTGCCTCTCTGAGGGATATCAAACATCTCCCTTGCCTTATCCCATTTACTTCCTTGCTTCATCCTAACATCCAATCTCCTTTCCTTGACATGAATACTATGAAGACGTTGTTTGTCTTCATGTTCAGCCTTTTGAATTTTCAGCTTCTGAGATATGATGTCGGAGACCTTGGCTTGCTCATCCTCCTTTCTCCTTAGCTCTGCTTGCTGTTTCTTCAACTTCTTTTGAAACAAAGGGTCAGGTGTATATAGATCAGCTTCATCTTCCCAATCATCAAAGTTGGCTGCCTCCTCAACCTCCTCCTCACCAAAAGCTTCTTCAGGTATGGTCTTCTCCAGATCACCAGATGTGTCAAAGTGGAAGTCATCTTGTTCACCATGGTAGTAGTAGGCATCATCAAAAGCAGACTCCTCCATTGATTGTTTACCTTTCCCCTTATCTCCTCCAGAAGCTTCTCCAGCTTCCCTTTCTTCTCCTTTCTTCTCCTTCTCCCCCTTAGTTGAGGAATCCTCTACAGTTTGAGCTGTGGAAGCCCTAGGATTCACCTCAGGTGTTCTCCTTATCTCTCCTCTTTCCCTTCCATCTCTTCCTTCATCAGCCTCATCATCCCCATCATCATCTCCCTCAAAGAATGATCTTTGCTCCACAGTAGGTTGATGTGATTCCTTGATCATGTTGTATAGGTGCTTCATTCCTTCATTAAGATGCGCCATTCCTCCTTCAATCCTAGATATCCTTTGCTCATTAAACCTCTGGTTTTCATCAGATGTTTGCAGAATGAAGTCCACCTTGGTATAAATAGCAGCAATCTCCTTGACACTCTCCGATATCTGAGCATTTGACGTTATAATATCAGAGATGTCTGAAGCCACCAGTACTTGAGATTGTTGGATTGAATTCAGCCTCGGGAGTAGATTATCCTTTAGTCCTTCCAGGTCATCTTTCACAGTACCCAGCTGATTTGATACAGAGGTGGTAGATTGTGAAACCACTTGTGCTTTCAGAAGATTGTTCTCAGCCTGGGTTTCTTGTAACTTTCTTTGTAGATCAGCTAGTTGGTTCAACAAAGCAGTGTTTGTGTCAGTGTGTGCACTCACCTCAATTGCTCTCAGTGGTGTTTCACTCAACTCACGTGCTTGTGTTTCACTCGGTGTTTGATTCATATCTCTCACCACTAATTGTCTGTCAAGATTCTCAGTAGATGTACCTGCAGGAAAAATCACCCTAGCCCCTTCAAGAGAGGTCAGTGGTGGTGCAATGGGAGTTCGCAATTCCCGATCCCTGAATGAGTCTGTCAAAATATTTGACATTGTATACTGAATTTCTTCAGGGACAGACTCATCAGGTTGCCTTTCACTTTCACCAGTAAAAACTGCGAGTGAAAAATCCCTTAGGGGAGCCAGAGATGTTTCCTCTGGGAGGGGAGAAAATGATTCTATTATAGATGGCAAAGAATCAGATTTTCCCTCTGATGCCTGTGAAGGCACTTCTACCGTGACAATGGTAGGCACTGTTTCAGATCCTAAGTGCTCTCCTAACAAAGTGTCCTGAGTTTCTTGTATTTGGATGTCTTCTCCCATTGTGAGTAATGGGAGAGTGCTTGACTCATTACAGATTGCCAGGGCCCGATGGCGAATTTCAATAGATTCATCCTGTTCAGAGGATGTCTCCAGAGACTGTTCAATGGCCATTTCAAGGTCCAAGTCCTTTTGGGAGGACATGGATGGGCTTACAGATGTCTCTCTATAGGTTTTTCTTTTCTTTAATGGTGGAGACAGAGCTGTGGGTGCACTCAGTGTTTCTTCACTACTTGACCTTTGTCTTATTAAAGAATCAGTTCCAGGTTGAGAGGTTAAAGGATTAGACACTGTGTTTGGCTCTCTGACCTGGGATAGAGATTGTGGTTCTACAACCTCTTGGTCTGTCCTATCAACCACTTGGGTTTGAGCAGAGGTGCCAGATGATCCAGAGATAGGATGTATTACCTGTAGTGGCAGTTCCTCTGAAGTTCCAGCTGCAATGACTAGTTGTTGATCAGGAACAAAGGGTTCAAAAGTAGGTAGGTGAATGAAATGAGCCATGAATGGACTTACAACCACTGGAGTCATATTCCATTTACTAGAAGTATGGAGTCTTTGATAGAACTTACTAAAAGTAGTAGGAGAAGGAATAGATACAGCATTTGAAAACAACTCCTTGTGAGCATCAGATAGCACATGATTGATTAGGATAGTGAGAAATCTAGGATAGAAACACCTGACATTTCTACCACTATCATGATCAATCCTGGCATTAGATACTCTCCTAACCATAAGACTCCAAATAAGATGACCAATGTTAAGCCTAACATTAAACACAATAGCATAAGCAATGTACTGCAACAAAGATGGAATATGTTGAAAATTGCTCTTAGTACAATTGCTGAAAACTTTAGCTAAAGTATCAAATAAGATATCCCATTCACAGACTAGATTTGCTTTACTGAGTTTAGGCAACTCCAAAGGACCTTGATAATGAATTCTGGTGAAAAACTGAATTAATTCATCATCAGAAGGAGTCCTATCAAAGTTATCCCTAGGAAGTTGAAACACTTCACAAAACAAATCCTCAGTAATAGTATATTGTGTGTGCTCAATAGTGAAAGATATAGAATTTAAATTCTCAGAAATTACAGCAGTAGAACACAACAATCTAAGTGGTTCAATCTTTAAATCAGCAGATAAACATATAGCATGACTCACACAACACTGCGAATTTAAAAACTGAATCCAAGGTCGAAAACGATCAATCGGACATCTCAACGGATCAAAATACCCAATGTAATTGTTTTTAACAACCTCAAAATTCTGAGCCATAATTTACTAAGAAAGAATTAACACAGAAAATCAAAAACTTAAATAATTATGAATAATTCGAATTTTAGGATTTTAAAATTAATTAAAATTAATTAAAAATCCAAATTTTCAAAGTTCTCCAAAAATTACCAAATTTTAGTATGTTAATCCTTGACAAAAATCACACACAGTACTATTTTTAGAATCCAAAAACACATTCTAAATCACTAAAAACGAATAGGAAAACCCTTTGAAATTCAAAAACTCGAAAACTTAAAACTCAACGAAACTTGGATTTTAAGTACTCGAATTAATGGGCTTGAGAAGATCTATTCAGTGATGGTCTCAGATTTTAAAACTAACAAGAAACGAATTCGGAAACTGAAAAACAAAAGGGCAGCAGTTCGTTATCTTGAAGAATAAAACGAGAGAGAAAAATCAGTTAAGTAAAAACTTGAACTGTTGGAAGTACTCAGTAAAAAAAAAATTACTATACATATATATATATATAAATACACTGATAGTACTAAGGTAAAAGAACTAATAGTACTATGGTAAAAGAAAAGAAAAAAAAACTGATAGTACTATGGTTAAAAAACACGGTAGTACTATCAATAAAACAGAAAAAGAATAATAATAATTAAAATGGAAAATGCGGTAGTACTATGAAATTGAACTGGTAGTACTATCAGAAATAAACAGAATTTTAATTAAAAATAATACTAGAAATACTATCAAAACTACGGTAGTACTAATCTAAAAAGAACTAGTAGTACTATCACTGGATAGTACTACCGATAGTACTACTAGTTCAAAACTAGTAATACTAACGAAAATTAAATAAAAATAAAAAGAAAATGCTGAAAGTAACTGAAACTTTACAGAAAAATGCAGAAATAATATAGAAATGCATGAAAAATACTTACAAACCTAGAAAAATTCACAGAAAATTCCATAAATCCTAGAAAAATATGCAGAATGTTATAGAAATGCATAAAATTAATATAAACTTGCAGAAATATTTAAACAACAATATTTACAATCTGAAAAATATCTAAATAATTCTAAATAAATATATTTTCAATAAAAATACATTTCTCCACTTAAAAAATATGAGAAAAATATTTTTAAAGAAAATAAAATATTCAGAACCATTTAAATCAACAAGCATGCAATTATTAAATGAGAACTCTCAGTGAATATCATTAACAAAGCAAAAGAAAATGAATTTTGAAAGAACAAACATGACAGAGATATTGTTAATCACTAAGACTGTTTAACATACCCAATTTACCAACTAACTTGATAAATGTGGATTCATCAACAGATTTAGTGAATATATCTGCAGTCTGTTCTTCTGTGGGTACAAAATGTAACTCCACAGTTCCATTCATGACATGCTCTCTGATAAAATGATACCTGATATCAATGTGCTTCGTTCTCGAGTGCTGCACAGGGTTGTTGGAGATTGCTATGGCACTTGTATTATCACAAAATATGGGAATTTTGTCTAATGCAAAGCCATAGTCCTTTAATTGATTCCGTATCCATAAGATCTGAGCACAACAGCTTCCAGCAGCAATATATTCAGCTTCTGCTGTTGAATTGGAAACTGTTTGCTGTTTCTTGCTATACCAGGAAATCAACCTACCTCCTAGGAATTGACAACTCCCAGAGGTACTCTTTCTATCCACAACACTACCTACATAATCAGAATCTGTATATCCAACAAGATTAAAACCAGAATCTTTAGGGTACCAAATACCTAGATTAGGTGTACCCTTAAGATATCTCAAGATTCTTTTCACAGCAACGAGATGAACATCTCTAGGGTCCGCTTGGAACCTTGCACACAAGCATGTAGCATACATAATATCTGGTCTACTAGCAGTAAGATAGAGTAAAGAGCCAATCATACCTCTGTAGCTTGTAACATCTACCTTGATAGATTTGTCAGAAGCTCCAAGTTTGATGGCTGTTGAAGATGGAGTCCTTGCTGATGCTGAATCCTCCATGTGATACTTCTTGAGGAGTTCTTTGAGATACTTGGATTGACAAATAAATATACCATTTGACCTTTGACTTACTTGCAATCCAAGAAAGAACTTCAGCTCACCCATCATACTCATTTCAAACTTACTCTACATAAGCTCAGCAAATCTCTTACAGAGATTATCATTAGTAGACCCAAATATGATGTCATCCACATAGACTTGGACTAATATCATATCACTTTTGTGTTTCTTTGAAAAAAGAGTTTTGTCTATGATACCTCTAACAAAACCATTTTCTAAAAGAAAACCAGAGAGAGTGTCATACCATTTTCTTGGGGCTTGTTTGAGACCATAGATAGCCTTGAAGAGAAAGTACACAAAGTCCAGCAGCTCCTGATTTTCAAAGCCAGGGGGCTGTTCCACATACACTTCTTCATCAAGTTCACCATTCAGGAATGCACTCTTAACATCCATTTGATAGACTTTAAAATTGGAATAAGCAGCAAATGCTAAGAACATCCTGATAGCCTCAAGTCTAGCCACTGGTGCATAGGTTTCATCATAATCAATGCCTTCAGCTTGAGAATACCCTTGTGCAACCAGTCTTGCCTTGTTTCTAGTAACAATGCCATCCTCATCTAGCTTGTTCCTGTATACCCATCTTGTACCCACTACTTTCTTGTTCTTTGGCCTGGGTACCAGCTTCCAGACTTGCTGTTGTTCAAATTGATTGAGTTCATCTTGCATAGCAATCACCCAATCTGGATCAGTCAGTGCTTCCTTAGTTTTCTGTGGCTCCATTTTAGATAGGAATGCTGAGAAAAGACATTCATTCTGAGAAGCACTTCTAGTTTTAACTCCAACATTTGGATCACCAAGGATCAGCTCAAAAGGATGAGCTCTATTCCAAACAGTCTGTCTTGGAAGATTTGATCTTGATGATTCACCTTGAAATTCACTTTGATGTTGTGAGTGACTAGTTGATCCTTCATTTGCTCCCCCTGAGTTGTTGCCTGTTTGCCTTGATGATTCTTCTCCAGTGTTGGTGGTATCTCCATTGTTACCAGTGTTTCCACCACCATCACCAAGATCATTATCATCATTGTTATTATCATCACCAGCAATAACTTCAGGTGAGGCTTCATCATCTGATTCTGAGTCTGGCAAGTTATCAAACTTCAGCTTTTCAGATGAGTCTTCTTTTTGGATACTGGGGAACTTAGTGTCATCAAAAGTAACATTGACACTTTCCTTTACTGTGTGACTGCCAATCACATAGACCCTGTAAGATCTTCTGGAATATCCAACAAAAATAGCTTCTTGTGCCTTTGCATCAAACTTGCCACGTTTAACATTGTCATCTATAAGCACAAAGCATTTTGCTCCAAATACATGAAAGTACTTGACAGTTGGTTTCTTGTTGTTCATGATCTCATACGGAGTCTTCATTAAGTCCTTGTTGATTAACGTTCGATTCTGAGTATAACAAGCTGTATTCGCTGCTTCAGCCCAAAAGTACGTTGGAAGTTTGGACTCACTTAACATAGTCCTTGCAGCTTCAATCAATGTACGATTCTTTCTTTCCACTACTCCATTTTGTTGAGGAGTTCTAGGGGCAGAATACTGTCTTGTTATTCCTTTATCAGCACAAAAGTCATTTAGAATGGCATTCTTGAATTCAGTACCATTATCTGACCTTATGGCTCTAACAGGGAATCTAGAATCCAGATCAATCAACTTCACATGGCCAATCACCAGGAATGGGGTCTCATCCTTGGAATGTAGGAATAAAACCCATGTGTATTTAGAATAGTCATCAACAATCACAAGTGCATATTGTTTCTTTGACATGGACATCACATTAACTGGACCAAACAAATCCATGTGCAGTAGCTGAAGAGGTTCAGTTATTGATGATGTATCAGTGCCCTTGTGAGAAGCTTTCTTTGACTTTCCTTTCTGACATGCCTCACACAGTCCTTCCTGTGTAAATTCCATCTGAGGCAAACCTCTAACTAATTCCCTCTTGACTAAAGAGTTCATAGTTTTGAAGTTAAGGTGAGACATCTTCTTGTGCCATAGCCAACTATCATCTGATGAAGCTTTAGCATAAAAACAATTAACTTCATCTTTGAATCCCGAGTTCAGATCAGCTATGAACAAGTCACCTTTCCTCACTCCTTGAAGAGCAGGCTTTCCATTCTTCTTGTGAAGGATCTGGCACTTCTCTCTTTCAAAGGAAACAGAATATCCTCTGTCACAGAACTGACTGATGCTGAGAAGATTGAACGTCAGACCTTCCACAAATGAAACATCTTCAATGATAACATTTTCGTACTTCAAACAGCCATATCCTTTCGTAATACCCTTGCTGTTATCTCCAAAGGTTACTACTGGGCCAGCTTTTTCAACCATATCTGATAGCAGGGCTCTATCTCCGGTCATATGCCTTGAACAGCCACTGTCAAAAACCCATATAACACGGCTTACCTGTTTAACTCCCTGCAATACCAGATTGATTAGTCTTTCCTCGGAACCCACACTTGATTGGGTCCGGCATACTTAAAGAATTGGCCTTTGTCAGGCAAAACAACATTTTTAACTACAACTACTTCAACCTCTTTCACATAAGAGCGTTTCCATTTATAGCCAGCCTTAACACATTTCTGAGTAGGGTTAGGGATAAATGAATCCACTCTAGTCTGAGGAGGACTAGTAGTCTTTGCTTTAACATGCTTCTTATTATTAACATGTTGACGTGGAGCAGTCTTATCACTAGATACATGCTTTTTATTAAAGAAAGCATACATTACATTAAAAGCACAAGACATGCAATTACTCACACCACATGCTTTATGAGAAGAATTAACAGCAGGCATGTTAGTTCTACAGTTGTTTTGATCCAACTTATGGATATCTGATTTAGTCTTTTTAGTTGTAGCAACTTTGACTGGAATATCAGATATACACTTTTTGGATTGTTCAAATTCCAAAGCACTATCTTCTTCACGAATCTCCTCTGCAAAGATGATAGAGTCTTCATTCATAGGCTCTGCCTCAGACTCCTTACAGAAGGGTGTTTCAATACCCTTAAGTATATATGGAACAACCTTTCCTTCAGATTTGTATCTACAAGGGGAATTAATTCCAAGCAGTCCAATAGCCTCATTATAATCATACCCTATACTGACATGATTACCAACAGCTTGCTTATTGAGAATCTCTTTAGCCGTCTTACATGAGCTAAAATAGGCATTAGCTTTAGTCTTGAGCTCACTAATCTCTTTCATAAGAATGGTTTCCAGTTGAATATAACATTTAACCCTATTCTCAAGAAAAGCTATTTTCTCAACAAGTTCATCCTGATTAACATGCACTAGTTTTAATTCTTTTATCTCATTTTCAAGATTTGTGTTCAAAAGAATTATTCTATCATTTTCAGTGCGAGCACATTCTAAGGTGCCACCAAGATGACGAATCATTTCAGTATCAGTAAACATTACCTCTGACATGTGTGCAGATGAAGTGCTTGCCTCTTTAGCCACTAAAGCAAGGTTCCCAATCTCACCTGCTTCTTCATCACTGTCAGTGTCATCCCAACTCTTTCCTTCAGCAACATAAGCTTTCCCAATCTTGTTCTTCTTGCTAGAATCAAATGTGTTTCTAGTCACTTGCTTTGGCTTTCTGCATTCAGTAGCAAAGTGACCCAACTCATTGCAATTGTAGCATCTGATTGCGCTCCTTTCCACAGTTCCAGTTTTGTAGCCACCCCTTGTGCCACTTGAAGATGAAGAACCACCTCTCTGAAACCTGGGTCTGAACTTAAGATTGGGATTCCTCTTGAATCTGAACTTCCCAAACTTTCTGACTATCAAAGCCAAATCACCATCCTCCAGCTGATCAAGTTCTTCTAAGGAATAGAAGTCACCACCAGATTGATCAATGGATGTTAATCCATATTCAGCATCAATAACATTCATGTTAGAACTGGAAGGTTGAACATGCTTCACTTCCAGTTTCTGTGGGACTTCAGCAGCCAATGCAGTAGAGGTACCAACAATCTTCCCAGTTCCATACAGCTCCCTTTGTTGAATCTGCTCCAGCTCATAGGTCTTCAGAACACCATACAATCTCTCCAAAGCAATTTCATTCATATCTCTTGCTTCTCTAATGGCAGAAATTTTGTGCTCCAAATGAGGTGGAAGTGTAAGAAGGAACTTCTTGTTAATCTCCTTGTTGGTGTAGTGCTTCCCATTGAGATTCAGATCATTGATTAACTTGTTATATCTCTCAAAAACCTGAGAGATACCTTCACCAGGGTTTGATCTGAAATGCTCATATTGTGAGGTGAGAATCTCCAGCATATTCTCCCTAACTTCCTCTGTCCCCTCATTGATTATCTCTATAGTTGCCCAAATGTGTTTAGCAGTATCACAGTTTGAGAACATGATTATGCATGATTGGATCAAGACAATCAATAAGGATCAACTGAAGACAGGAATCCAAGGTAACATCCTCTTTCTCATCAGGAGTGTAATCCTTGGCATCTTTAGGGTACATTCTGGCAGCCCTAGTCACAACATTATTCTCAATGAGTTCTCCCTCAATAATCATAGGGACTTTGGGACCGTTCTTCAGCACATCAATGTATTTAGGATTTGCAACCTTAAGAAATAGAAGCATTTTCTTCTTCCACATAGGATAATGCTCCTTGCTGAACATAGGGATTTTGACAGTACCAACTTTCTGTGTAGTAGACATCTTTTGAGATTTTTTAGGAATAAGATAAAAAATCAGAGTTTAAAAGAAAAATCTCAAAACAATTGGATCTTTGATTTGTATATCAATCAAAAGGCTCTGATGCCAATTGTTAGGTCCTGATAAGTTTGTAGAAGGGGGGTTGAATACAAACTATACCGTTTTATCGAATTTGTCCGTTAAATGATTTAACTGTTTAGAACAAATTAGTGCGGAATAAAAACTGAAACAATATTCAAGTTAAATAGAAACTCTATTAAACTTGAGGGGTGTTACAATTCAGTGCACAGATTACAAGGTTCTTGTTAAAACAAATCTAGAATAAATTCGACATGAATTTATCTATATTTGTAATAAAAAGATCGAATACTAAAAAGTAGTTCGATAATAATTCTAGGGATTATGATCCGCTAGATTGTCAAAGCAATACAAGTAATTGAATTCTAGTGGATTGGATATAACTTTGATGACTAGAATTTATTACAAGAATAATTTAAAGCTTTGTAGTTGGCTTCGAATGAATGCAGAAGAGAGAAATGAAACTTTGCTTTTTGCTTCTGTATTGAATTGTGTTGTCTGCATCTTTTGATTACAATGACTTGTATTTAAACAAGTCATTTGATGCATTTCCACGCGCCAAACAAACTGATTGCATTTCTTCTGGAAGTACTATCCATTTAAACTAATAGTACTCTCGGTAGTACTAACCTTTAGTACTGGTAGTACTATCGGTAGTACTAATAAAGATAGTACTACTAGTATAAAATGTTAGTACTACTAATAGAAATAACCTGATTTAATTTTATTCTACTTTTAATTGATTTAATAAATGACTTAATTCTTTTAGAATTAATTCACTGATTAAATAAATTAAAATAACTGACTCAAATAATTTCATAAATAAATTAATTCTGGAGAATTAATTTATACATTAAATTACTTAAGATCAGGATTGATTAATTTAATATATGAATTAATTCTGAAAGAATTAATTCATAGATTAAATTAAATATCTTATAGAATAATATTAAAAGAGAATTAAACTAATTCTTAGAACCACTGAAACTGATAACGAACTTCCACTGACTGACGTTGACACTCCATGTATTGTCTGGTTCATGAGCGACTAACTTTAATGGTTGTTCTTCATCTTTAACTTTAAGCTGTGATTCTTTACTCCTTTTATTTAAACAAGGACTGTAACCTGTACTTTTTCCCGTCACACTTCTGAAACCTCTGTCACTTTAAATAGATCCACTTTCTTGAATACTTCACTGAGGCTTGATCAAATAAATGAACTTCTTCCAGTGTAGAATAACTTCAAGTCTATAGATGACTTTAATCTTCATTCTTTGACAGATATAACCTTCTGAGATTCCTGTGACATTTGATTTTTATTATTTACTTATTACATCTTAATTAAAGTTGAGTAGAATCCTCGGTGTTTACAAATAGGCCTAGACATATGCCTTTCAGACGCATCTCTATCGATCCTTTTTTTCCCCATCATTACAACTTCTGAACCAATTTGTTATTCCAAACATGACTCGTTCAATTGAAATCACTCATGAAACACCTGTCATTCAAGTCATTGCTCCCACTCACATGCCTACAAAATTAACCACCACCAATTTTAATATATGGCGTACACAATTCAGATCAGCGCTTATAGGTCTAGGAGTCATTGGGTATATCGAGAAATCAATCAAAATTCCTGCCCAATTTCTGGAAAAAAAGACGTTAAATCCTCTATACACTGTATGGAATCGTCATGACCAAATTGTCCTCAATGCTATACTAGGAAGTTGCCATGAAACAATTCAACCTCTCATATCCACCACTCCTCTGATGAGATGTGGAAAAGATTGGTTACACTCTATGCCAATAACTATCGGTCCAGAATTATATCACTCAAAAGTCATCTTATATATAACACATGTGGATCACGTTTAATTGAAGAATATCTTCAAGACATGAAGGCCACTGCAGATGAATTATCACTTGTTGGACAATCGGTATCTGATGATGATCTAGTACTTCACACCATTGGTAGGTCTAAGAGATGGCTACAAGGAACTTGCTACTGCAATTAAGGTACGAGAGTCACATATGTCCTTCGCATAACCCCACGAGAAAATTGTAGATCATGAGAGAGGACTGAAGAAAAATGCTATAGAGCCTACTGTTGTTACAGTCAACAACGTTCAGCGCAATGAATATGGTCGACCATCATACAACCATAATGCAAAAGGTCGGTCATTTTACAAGCCTCGCAGTCAAGGCCAGCGCAACAATTTTTAAGGTACTACTAGGTTTCATAATAACTCAAACTCACGGGCAAACTGGACATCCCGACCATAATCTGTCCCAAAATCAACAACCTACTGTTCTTTTTGTGATTTGTATACACACGGTACTAAAGAGTGTAGAAAATTATCTCGCTTCCTCAAGGATAATGATATTGCAGTCGCCAATCCAGTTGTTCATGCCACCCGTTTGACACCCCAAGGACCACAACAATGGCTTCATCTGTTGAAGCTTCTCAAGGTGCATCCGTTGAAAGCTGAATGGCTATCCGTTGAAATACAATTTTACTTATGTAAAATTACAAGGCACAAAGTATTTACAATTAGCCTCCCTATTCTACATATCTATTGAAAGCCAACATGACTTATTCAGCCTACACTATTACACTTCAACTGCTAGTACTTAAACAAAAAGAGTATGTTACATTTAGACTTATCAATCGATAAGCTACCTTTCAACGGATACTGAATACACATGTTATCCATTGAAAGTTACATTTTGACTTATACAATTTTCACAAGGCAATCTTGTTAATCATCAAGAAACAACATATTTCCTAACAATCTCCCCCAATTTATGTCTGGTTGAAAATCAGACATAAATTCAAGGCTTGATGATAACAAAATATACCTAACAAATATACAGATAAATGCAAAAATTGTACAAAGCTACAAATATTTATTATTGTGAAAGATTTGAAGTTTGAAGTACATTACAGACAGATTGCTCCTCTAGTATTAGCTGATTTAGTTCTTTTTCTTCTGTCTTGGAGGTAGAATCTTTGTTTTTCCTTACTTGACATAGTTGAGCTCAATTTGCTGCTGAAGTTGCCTGTAGAAGTTATCTTTCTCAACAACTTTAGGATTTAACATAGATTTCAACCATCTAAGGTACTTGGTGCTAGCCTTAGACAGTTGGTCCTCTAGTCTGAAAAATCTTCTACAGCCTTCTTCATCCCTGAACTCCATCATCCAGTATGGTTGGAGATGGATTTTCTGACCATTGTATGGGATCTTCATCTTCATTGACAAACTTTCAGAGGTGTTCCAACTAACCCTTAGCTCTTTTATCCTCCTCAACACCAAGCCCCTTGCAATTGGAGAAAACCCTTTAGGATTTTTGATCCTTGAGAACACTTTAACTAGGGTCTGATATCAATCTCCTAAAATCCTTTGCAGTGGCCATGCTCTCTCAACACCACCTCTATAGACAAACATTAGTCTTTCAGGCATATTTTTATATATGTCAATGCCTCTGACTTCCAGTAGTTCATCTAGAAAGAGATCCAATTCTGAGTACTCTTAAATGTCATCCTTATAGATATAATCCGCTTTGTTCTCCACTGGTTTGACTATCTGAGGTACTGACAGAATTTTAACTGGTCCCTTGAGAATTTTCTTCTTTGGCTCCCTCTTTTTGTTCTTCTCAACTTCAAGAATTATCTTTAGGAACTGCAAATTGTCAAATTCTATGGGCTCGTCTTTAAGTTCAACAGGAGTCCCATGAAAGGCAGTGTCTGATTGAGTGGCAGGCTTGATGATGTCTTCAAGAGTTACAGATTTCCTATCTGTCTTCTTCACAATTTCTTCCTTTTCATAGGAGACAGGCCTGTTAGCTCTCGTCTTTTGCCTATTTATAGGGTTTACCCTTGGCACTGTCTTTCCCTTGTTTTTTTTTCATCTTGGAAGAAGGGGCCACTTCTTCAGCCTTTCTTTCTTCATCCTCCTTCTTGTCGTCTTCAGGTAACTCATTCCATAACTCTGTATCTAGTCTGGCTTGCCTCCCAGGAGAGATTTCATAAGGAAATTCAAAAGAACTGGGATGAGTTTCCCTCAGCAGCTTTGAGGTTTCTTCTCTCTTGGCTTCAGTAAATCTAGGATGGTTGTTAGTGATATTCAATGCTTTTCCATTCCTGTAGATTACTGTCATTCCTTCTTTCTTCTTCACATAAGTACCCTCCTTGTATTCAATAATGATCTTAACCATCACTTTATCTTCATCAACCTTTGAAAGTATATAATCCAGCCCAACCTTGTTTTTTCCATGATGTTTAGGTGGAGAACCAGTCCTTCCACTAAAAATTGGTTCAAACTCCTTGAGAAATGAAGGTTCAACATCATAGATTTTCTTTGGGAGAACTACTTCAGGAGTGAGAACCTTTAGAATTGTGGTGTGAATAGGAGCTGGTTCCGAGGTTGAGGTATCTTGAGATGAGATCACAGCTTTGAAAATTGATTATTTGATTAGCCTCTCAGAGTGTATAAACCTCTGATTGATCCTTTCATTGATTTCCTTATTTTTTTTGTGCTAGTTATTCTTTTTTTTCCATCATCTCTTCTTCACTCATTCCATAAAAATCAAAGTCACTAGATTTGACTTGAGGAGTGATACTGGAGGAAGAGAAAACACCTTTGTGAGTTGAAACTCACTTGGATTGGCAATGATTTGAGGTGTTGGCTGCCCCCCCATAGTTGATGGCACATTTAAGTTGACAGACTCCCCCTCAACTTATGGCAATGATTGAGTTGTTGTAAATGTTAGATATAATTGCTGACGTTTGTTCATCAGTGTTTAAGTACCAGGTACATATCAGAGTTTATATAGAAGCCAGTCAGAGTTTGATAAAGTCTGACTGGGTGAAGAGTTTACATGGAAGCCGGTCAGAGTTTGATAAAGTCTGACAGGGTGATAGTTGACTTAGCTGTCGGTGCAAAGATAAAGATTCTAGAAGCAATATATTCTGAAGATGGAAAGAAGCAGAATATATTGATACAGCTAAGGAGACTGGACAGAAGACTGAAGCAATCCTTAATTGATAATAATTGTATAGCTAATTTATAGGAGTATCAATTAGATAAGGATTGTATGTAGCTGTGTACTATATAAACACAGATAGGTTATCCCTAGAAGGGATACGCGAACATTGAATATATTATTCTTGTAACCTAGTAGCTCTTTGTGATTCATTAACATCACTAAGAGAGAAACTGTTAATATAATTACAGTTTGTTGATTTATAAAGTGTTCTTGATTGTTATTCTCATATACATACTTGATTATATTGTGTATTCGACCTAACAATTGGTATCAGAGCCAAGGCTGTTTAATATATACAGTTTTACGATTCAATCACAGTAATAATCATGTCTGAAGAAAATCAAACTGCTCCCAAGGCTGAACAGGTTAAGCCTAATTCTGTGAGTCGATATGAAACAATCAGGGTTCCAATACTCAGGCCAGTAGAGTATCCGATTTGGAAGGTGAAGATGACCATGTTTCTGGAGGCTACAGATCCAGAATACCTTGACAGAATCTATGATGGTCCTCATATGCCGACTAAATTGTCCCCTGTTGTTGATGGTCAAGAACAAAAGACTGTTCCAAAGGAAAAGAAAGATATGACTCCTGAGGACATCTCATCAATTGCAAAAGATGCAAAGGTTAGACATCTTCTCCACAGTGCTTTAGATAATGTTATGTCTAACAGAGTAATTGACTGCAAGACTGCCAAAGAGATATGGGATGCTTTAGAAGTCAGATGCCAGGGAACAGGTGCTATTAAGAAGAACAGAAAGACAATACTCACACAGGAGTATGAGCACTTTGATTCAAGACCTAATGAAACCTTGACTGAGACTTATGACAGATTTTGCAAACTATTGAATGATCTGTCTCTGGTTGATAAAGAATATGAGCTTGAAGAGTCTAATCTCAAGTTTCTGTTATCTCTACCTGAAAAGTGGGATTTAAAGACAACCACAATAAGAGATAATTATGAGCTTGCTGATACAGATCTTGATGAAATCTATGGGTTGTTGAAAACTCATGAACTGGAGATAGAACAAAGGAATAGAAGATTGAGTAAAAAGACAAAATCTGTTGCTCTTAAAGTTGAGGAGAAGCCCATTAAGAAGGAATCTTCAAGAAAGAAAGCCAAGGGAAAGGCTTTAGTTATTAAATCTGAAAGTGAGTCATCAAACTCTGATGATGACTCAAACTCTAATGAAGCTTCTGATTCTGAGGATGATGAAGAAGAGATGATGAAGATGGCTGCTTTAATGGTGAAGACTTTCAAGAAGATGGGATTCAAGAACTTCAAGAAAGGAAAGAGATTCTCAAGGAAAGATTCAAACTCTGAAAGGAAAAGTTTTAGAAAGTCTGATGGAAGGGAGACCAAGTCTGGCAAGAAGGATAAATCTGAAATCCAGTGCTACAGGTGTAAGGAGATGGGTCACTATGCCCCAGAGTGCAAGAAAGGCAAATCTGAGAAAGCACTCATCTCTAAAAGCAAGTCTGGGTCCTTAAAACTAACACTTAGTGTTTGTTTGTGATTGCAGGGTATAAAAGAGAGCACACTTATCTTGGACAGTGGATGCTCAGGACATATGACTGGAAATAAGGCCCTGCTATCAGACTTTGAGGAGAAGGCTGGCCCAAAGGTTTCCTATGGAGATGGCAACATAGGACACACTCTGGGATATGGCAATATTAATCTTGGAAGTGTCATCATCACAAATGTAGCTCTAGTCTCAGGACTCAAGCATAATCTGCTATCTGTGAGTCAAATCTGTGACAGAGGAAACCATGTAGATTTTCATACTGAATACTGTGAAGTTATCAGTAAATCTACTGGAAAAGTTGTTCTAGTTGGACACAGGCACAACAACATTTATGAAGCAAGTTTGGTAACAAACTCTGATGGAAGAACAGTGTGTCTGACTGCAAAAATGTCAAATGAAGAGAGTTGGAATTGGCATAAGAAGCTCTCTCATCTCAATTTGAACAACATAAATGAGCTTATAAGAAAGGATCTTGTAAGGGGACTCCCAAAATCAATACTCAGTCTAGATGGCCTATGTGATTCTTGTCAAAAAGCCAAGCAAAGGAAGTCATCTTTCAAGAGCAAATCTGAATCTTCAGTAGTGGAACCTTATCATCTTCTTCATGTTGATCTCTTTGGACCAGTGAATGTAATGTCCATGGGCAGAAAGAAATATGCTCTAGTAATTGTTGATGAATATACTAGATATACATGGGTATATTTCTTATCAAAGAAGGATGAAACTGCTCAAACTCTGTTGGATCATGTAAATCTACTGGACAAAGGATCACAGCACAAAGTCAAAATTATAAGGAGTGATAATGGAACTGAATTCAGAAACTCAATTATGGAAGCTTTCTGCAAGGAAAGAGGAGTGAAACAAGAATTTTCTGCACCTGGAACTCCACAGCAAAATGGTGTAGTTGAAAGAAAGAACAGAACTTTAATTGAAGCTGCCAGAACAATGCTTGATGGAGCAAAGTTACCAACCTATTTCTGGGCAGAAGCTGTTCAAACTGCTTGTTTTACTCAGAATGCAACATTGATCAACAAGCATGGGAAAACACCATATGAGATGGTGAAAAATAAGAAGCCAAATTTGAAATATTTTCATATATTTGGATGCAAATGCTTTGTGTTGAAGACTCATCCTGAACAGTTGACCAAGTTCGAGTTAAAAGCTGATGAAGGAATCTTTGTTGGTTATCCATTGTCAACAAAAGCATTCAGAGTTTACAATCTGAGAACTAAAGTGATCATGGAATCCATACATGTGTCATTTGATGACAAAAAAATAACTGGACTTGATGACTTAGATGGATATGATCAACTGCGTTTTGAAAATGAAGGTTTATTCTCTGATGATGTAAACTCTGATGAAGCAGTACCGACAAACTCTGATGAAGCGGTTCTGACAAACTCTGACGAAGCATACTCTGAACCTCTACTGGTAAATACTGGAGAAACTGGAAATTCTCAAATTGAACAAAATAGAGAACCAGTTGAGGGGGAGCATGAAGAAGCTCAACAAGACACAGCAAGTGAGTCAGTTGAGGAAACTGATTCAAACTCTGACAGTTCAAACTCTGAGCCATCCAATTCAGGGGGAGCCTCAGATACTGCAGAAAGTCAACATATGAATCAGGAAAGCATGGATCAAAGGGGAGGATCCAATAATGATGCAAGAAACCACTTACCAACAGCAAGAAAGTGGACACAGGCACACACACCTGATCTCATAATTGGAGATCCTGATGCTAGTGTGAGAACTAGAAGTGCAACAAATAATGAGTGTCTGTATCATGCTTTCTTGTCTCAAACAGAACCAAAGAAAGTGGAGGAAGCTCTTCAAGATGCTAATTGGATTACAGCAATGCAAGAAGAGTTAAATGAATTTGAAAGAAATGAAGTCTGGACACTTGTACCTAGACCAAAGAATAGATCAATAGTAGGTACAAAGTGGGTTTTCAGAAACAAGACTGACAGTGAAGGTGTGATTACAAGAAACAAGGCTAGACTTGTGGCTAAAGGTTATTCACAACAGGAAGGGATTGACTATGATGAAACCTTTGCTCCAGTTGCAAGATTGGAAGCCATAAGAATTTTTCTGGCCTATGCTGCACACAAGAAGTTTAAAGTCTTTCAGATGGATGTAAAAAGTGCTTTTCTCAATGGGAAGCTTGAAGAAGAAGTGTTTGTTGAACAACCACCAGGGTTTGTAGATCCCAAACATCCAGATTATGTCTACAGGCTTGACAAGGCATTATATGGACTAAAGCAAGCACCAAGAGCATGGTATGAAACTCTTGCTCAATTTCTTTTAGAAAGTGGGTTCACAAGAGGTACAATTGATAAACTTTGTTTTATTTCAATACTGGTGATGATTTGCTGTTAGTTCAAATCTATGTGGATGACATAATTTTTGGATCTACTAATGACAAACTCTGTAAGAAATTTGCAAAGCTTATGCAGTCAAGATATCAAATGAGCATGATGGGAGAGCTTAGTTATTTTCTAGGCTTACAGGTCAAGCAAACAGATGATGGGATTTTTATCAATCAAGCAAAGTATACCAGAAATCTTCTAAAGAAATTTGGTATGCTTGATAGTTCATCTGCTCCAACTCCCATGGCTACTGCAACAAAGCTAGACAAAGACACAGGTGCTAAAGTGGATATGACAAACTACAGAGGCATGATTGGGTCTTTATTGTATCTCACTGCAAGTAGACCTGATATCATGTATGCCACATGTCTTTGTGCAAGATTTCAAGCAGATCCCAGAGAGCCTCATCTAACAGCTGTAAAAAGGATTTTCAAATATCTCAAAGGAACCATAACCTTGGGTTTGTGGTATCCTAGAGAATCAGAGTTTAAGCTAATTGGTTACTCTGATGCAGATTTTGCAGGCTGTAAAATAGACAGAAAAAGTACAAGTGGAAGCTGTCAATTTTTAGGTGACAGATTGATTTCTTGGTATAGCAAGAAACAAAAGTCTATTTCCACATCCACTGCAGAAGCAGAGTATATAGCAGCTGGTAGCTGTTGTGCACAGATTCTATGGATGAAGAATCAGTTGCTGGATTATGGTTTGAGGTACTCTAAAATACCTATTTTCTGTGATAACCAAAGTGCTATTGCTATGACAGGTAATCCAGTACAACACTCCATGACCAAGCACACCAGCATAAGGTATCATTTTATCAGAGAACATGTGGAAGAAGGAAACATTGAGCTTCATTTTGTGTCTACAGACCAACAACTTGCAGATATCTTCACCAAACCTTTGAGTGAAGCTACTTTTACAAGATTGGTAAATGAACTTGGAATGATCTCTGGTTCTAACTAGAGATACGGGTTAGACTCAAAAACTATACTTGTTTGATTTTTATGCTCATGATTCCTTGCATGTATTAACTGTTATTTGTACCAGCATGTTATACTCTGATAAGTAAACTCTGTTAGTCATACTCTGATAGTTACAGTCTAATGTTATACTCTGATTGTAATTTTGTCTGAAACATATGGACCGATGAAGAAAAATGTATGAAGCATGATTTTCAGTAAGTAATCATGAATCCTTCTAAGTATTATAAACTCTGATTACAAAATGTGCAGAAATTTTACACAGCATGATACTGTCTCTATATTTATAGCATCTCTTAGTTTATTGATCCTATACACTGAGATTGTATTAGCTGTTTGCATTTTCTCTCATAAATTAATTGTATTAACTGATGAAAAGTCTAAACTCTGATTATTAATTGCAAATAATTCACCCTCAAATCAAAAGATGCCAAACAGAGCACAAATTCCTTTGAGATCATGTTGTGCCTAGGAAGATCCAGGAACTTATTGTATGAAATAAGGGCTAAAATCTTTGATTTTTGGTGACTAGTGCCAACCACTGATTACTGGAAAAATATAATAATAAAAAAAAAAAATTAATTAAAAATATATATGAAAGCATATATAGAAAGGGGGTGAAAAATAAAAGATATATCCAAATGAAAGGATATCAGTATACAGAGTTTAGACATAAGAATCAGATTTTATTTTATACATGAGAGTTTAGGCAACCAGTTATTACTGCTTTAGTTTGTGGATTTTATGCACTTTGAGATGGTCTAAATATTTATATTCAGTAAACTCTGCTAATTCACACACAAATACACACACCTGTACAGTTTGAGAAAAGAGTTTATGTATAAATGAGGAGAATTGATAAACACTGATGATTTGTGTACTCTACGCCGAGGTAATTTAATTTTAATCTCTGATGGTTAAAATAAATTTTGTTGGTTTCAGACATATTATAATTTTGAGAAAAAGACATTTGTTTTGAAAATTTAAAAAGAGTATGATTGGACAGTTGTTCAAGGATGTTTTTGAACAGAGGAGAGAGGTTAATGCCTAGAAAAGTGTAACAGACGGTAATTATTGTTGTTTTTACTACGCATGCGCATTGAAAACTGTCAATTATTTGCTGTCAGTCATTGCATGTATGCCACGTGTCCCACTAACACAGTTAACGGAGTAAGACAGTTGTGTATTAATGATTAAAAACTGTTCAGTTTTTAATTTTGAATTTTACATTTATACAATACACACACCTTCGTCAAAACTTTTCACATCTTACTCCAACACACATCAATTGTCACACAAGCATATTCACAAACACTTTTCTACACACAAACTCTTTTGAATCAGTTTCTTTGATTTTTCTTCTCGATTCGTACTAATGGCTACTACAGTTTTTGTTGCTTCTGGGTTAGAGTTTGTTCCTAATAATTATCCAGCCCCATTAAACACTGTCAATGCACCAGAGGTGTTTCATATCATACAAAACTTTCTTGCTCAGTCAGCGATTGGGCGTGCTTTGGTGGAACCTGAAAAACTTTCTAGTTCACAGATAAAGGCGTTCTGGGAAACAGGATTGTATGATGATGGTGGTGAAACAGGTAACCCATCGATTATTTTTGAATATGAAGATACAGAGTATGTAATAACTGCTGGAACCATTCGCGCTGCAATGGGGTTTCCTGAATTTTCTTCGTATACAATTGGAATGGGTGATGAGGACTTGATAAGAATGATGCGAGAAATTGGGTATTCTGGACCCTTGTCGAAGATTGGACAGCTAAAACGACCATTCTTAAGGAAGGAGTGGAGCTTCTTCTTTGATTGCATCACAAGGACTTTTAGCAAGAAATGCACAAACTGGGATGCTATTCCCACAGACAGTCTGCAAATCGGGTATTCTCTTTTATTCGATAATCATTTTGATTTTGCACGACTTGTTTTGAATAATCTAGGAGAGAAAATGACAGAGAATAGAGGAGTAGTCTATTTCTCTAGATTCTGTCAGACTTTGTTCTCTTACTGTGTTGAAGGAGTGGAAGTCGGTGAAGAAGATGTTTCTTGTTTTAAATTACATAAGAGAATATTTTCTGATCTTATTAATAAAGATGTTAAGAAAGGGGTTGTTGGAGACTTGTTGCTACCTCAATCTGTGCAACAGTTTTTAAATGCTCAAGTCAATCCACCACCACAAGCTTCTTCTCAACCTGAGCCTCTACAACAAGAACTGCCTCCGTCAACTTCTGTTAAATCTAAAAGGGGTGGTAGGACTAAGCATGTTGGTACTAAACCTGCCAGGGTTGCTAAGTCAAATGCTGAAGCTGGGGCATCAAAAACTGATGGTATGCCTCAGGAGAAAAGGCTAAAGAAAAGAAGAGCCAACAGAGCACAGTCTGATGCTGATGTTGAAGATAGTGAAACTGATGAAGAAACTCTTCATCAGAGAAAAAGAAGATTAGTAGCAGCACATCTATTTTGTGCTGAGAATATTTCTTCCAAAGCTGTAGAAAATCTTGAAGTTCAGAATCAAGAGGATGAAGCTGTCTTTGAGGACAGAGTTTCTATGGAGAATGTAACTCCTGAAGTACAAGAGGAGAATTTTGATACTACTGTGCCTACTAAGGACAGAGTAAACACTGCAACAGAAGCTCCTACATCAAATGCTGATGATGTAGTTGAGGAAGCTGCTGATCACTCTGATAGCAGGATTTTTGAGCCTCAAGAATTTCATATGGAAGTTGAAGCAAACACCTCTTTAAACTCTGAACATTTCACAGAGGGTTTGGAAGCTGATCTAGATACTGTGAGCATTGAAGAATCTATGGCTTCTCACACAGAAATACTTACTTTTGAAGTTGAGAAAGGTGAGGAAGTCAATCAGACTTTAGCTGCTAATGCTACAGAAACTGTTGCTGCAAATCCTGATGTTGTTGAAAAGGATGCAACAGAAAATGTTCCTTTTGAAGCAGAGTTTGTTGCAAACTCTGAGGATGCTCTTGTTCTTGAAGCTCTACAACAATCTGTTGTTGAGATTGTTCAAAGAGAAGCAGAGTATAGTAATAATGCACACTCTGATGATCCTGAAAAAGTGGCAGAGAATGTTATTACAGAGAATGAAGCAGAGGATGACAATGCTGAAGCCAGTCATACTCATTCCAATCCTGATATTCAAGTAGAGTTATCTGATATTCAAGCTAACTCTGATGAGGCAAGAGAAGTCAATCGTGCTACTGCAGAACATTTTCAGAATATGTACTTCTCAAATTGGTCAAGCAAGGATACTATCTTTTCCAATGAACGAGCTGCAGATTTTGTGACAAAGTCTTCCAAAGAGATTAAAAATCCAGAACTTCTCAGTCATCTCAAAGCAACTATTGTACAAATCAAATCATTAAACAATCGTTTTGATGCTTCTGACAAGGTGATTGAAAGTTTGAGGAATGATATAGCTACAAGAGAGCTTACACAACAGAAGGATAAATCATTGTATATTTCTTTGTGTAAAGATCAGAAGAATTTTGATTCCAGGTTGTCCGAAGTTGAAGAAAATCAAGTCACAATGTCAACTAAGTTGGATGAAATTGCAAATTCCATTGAATTGCTCACATCAGTTTTGCTGTCTGATGATGTCAAAAAGGGGGAGAGAGTATCTAAAGACAAATGCAAGAGCTCTCAAACTCTGACTCAGAAGGATGATACTGCTGATGGTGGTGCAAGAGACAAACATCATCCAAGATCAAAGAATGTTCAAAGGCAAGGGAGGAGGTCAAACTCTGATGCTCAGACAAATGCTGATGGAAAAAGATTATACACTGGAGGGCAGTCTTCTTCAAGGGTTAGAAGTTTACTTCTTTCCTCTAAATCTCCAGTTACTGATGAAGAAGTTGCTACACAGTTATTCTTAGCAGAACATGGTAAAGATGTTACTATTGAAGATATCCAGGCAGAAGAGCAATTGCTTGCTGAAGAACACAGGAAAGATGTTGAAGCTGGAATTTACAAACAGAAGGTTATCAAGGCTCCGAGGAGAAAAGAAAAAGGAATTGTTATCAAAGAGAATACAGTACTCAAGGAGGCCTATTTGTTCAAATGCTGATAAAGGTAAAGGCGTGATGATTGAAGAGCCTAACCTGAATAAGAAGTTTAAATCAACCTCTGACATTGCTCAAGTTGAAACAAGATTAGCTAAATCAACCTCTGACGCTGCTCAAGTTGATGTTATTACCAAAGTTATGACAACCTCTGACGTTGCTCAAGTTGTACAGAAATCTACACTACTTCCAGGATTCAGCAAACCAAAAATTCTTGAAGACTTAAAGCTTGAAGCTGTGAATTTCTCAGAAACCAGAACAGTATTGGGAAAAGAAGCCTTTGATAAATCTGGACTGGGTTCACACAGAGAGAGAAGAACAAATAACAGATCTCAAGACAACATTTCACTGGCAGAATCTGGTATTGGGGTTACACAAGAAAACCTCGATAAGTTAGAGTCTGTTCAGTTGATTTTTCACAGAGTATTGAAGAAGCAATTTTTGTTATACTTCATGAGTGATGGAAGAGTTTATAAGGTTGGAGAATCTGATGTCAATCTCAAATCATGGGAAGAACTTGAATATGTACTTTATCTTTTGAAAGTCAAGAACAGACACACTCATGATGTTGCTCAAGTGTTGAGAGAAAAGATGCTGAGATCTAAAGCTATGCTTGGAGGAGGAGTGTCAAGTGTTTATATTCCAAAGTATATAGGGATCATGCTGGAAAAATAGTGGAAATGAAAAGAAACAGTGCTAGATTTAAAACTGCACTTGGAATAAAGGTTTTAGAATTTAACCTAGAGTCAGACAAAGCTCATTACATTCGACTAGGGAATGACATGAAGAAAAAACAGTATCTATTCTCCGAGGGCTGCCATATATCAAACTGGTGAAGGAGATCCAGAGTATAAGGAGCTGAAAGAGATTATGATAGCTGAACTTGAGAATGCTGAAAGAAGACTGTTGATTGATTATCTCAGGACAGTACCTGATGTTCAAGAAGTCAAGTAAAGTCTGACTGTAAGTTTTTATGTTTTCTATTCTAAGTTAAAATTAAACTCTGTTATATTTTAAACACTGCATTTGTTATATGTTTTGACATCATCAATTATCTGTTTAACTTGTACATTTTGGTATGAACAAGTTGGGGGAGATTGTTAGATATAATTGCTGACGTTTGTTCATCAGTGTTTAAGTACCAGGTACATATCAGAGTTTATATAGAAGCCAGTCAGAGTTTGATAAAGTCTGACTGGGTGAAGAGTTTACATAGAAGCCAGTCAGAGTTTGATAAAGTCTGACTGGGTGAAGAGTTTACATGGAAGCCGGTCAGAGTTTGATAAAGTCTGACAGGGTGATAGTTGACTTAGCTGTCGGTGCAAAGATAAAGATTCTAGAAGCAATATATTCTGAAGATGGAAAGAAGCAGAATATATTGATACAGCTAAGGAGACTGGACAGAAGACTGAAGCAATCCTTAATTGATAATAATTGTATAGCTAATTTATAGGAGTATCAATTAGATAAGGATTGTATGTAGCTGTGTACTATATAAACACAGATAGGTTATCCCTAGAAGGGATACGCGAACATTGAATATATTATTCTTGTAACCTAGTAGCTCTTTGTGATTCATTAACATCACTAAGAGAGAAACTGTTAATATAATTACAGTTTGTTGATTTATAAAGTGTTCTTGATTGTTATTCTCATATACATACTTGATTATATTGTGTATTCGACCTAACAGTAAATGTTGGTTCAGAGACCACTGGTATATTCTCCCCCATTTTGTTATCATCAAGGGTTTGAACAGTACCAGTAGCCTGCATCAATTGTTGTAGGAGTTGAGTCTACAAGTTTTGATTTGCTAGAAAGGTGTCCATTTGCTTTTCAACCTTGTCCATCCTCTCAGTGAGATTTGCTACATCCTTCACCAATTTATCTTGTTTGCATTTCTGAGATGTAGTATGAGCCACTCCATCAATTCTGCTTTCCAAAGCACTCTTGGCCTCATCAATGTGAACCTTGATGTCATAAGTGTTGACTCTCTGTTGAAGAATTTAACTTTGATTGAGTTGAAGAGAGGCCACAAAATTCTGAATGATGGTGGCATGAAGAGGATCAGTAGCATGTGACTCTGCATATGCTCTTTGATAGTTCTTGAGAATGACTGCATTGGTGTCATTGTGAGCATAGGAGTTGTAGAACAACCAAGAAGGCAACTCTGTTAGGGTGGAAGGGTCTGCTTCTCCTCATTCACCACCTCTTGAATCATCACTATCTTCTCCAAAGTCTTCTCCTTCAATCTCCTCTTCGTATTCAAAGTCTTCACCAGCTCCTGAAGGCAAATTGGAGATTGCATCTTTGGCTCTCATCATTGACTTAGTAGTGTGAACTAAGTTCAATGTCCTTTCTGCCTCCACATTGCCCCGACCAGCCAAAATTTGATAAGCTGGTTCAAGGTGAGTGAAAGGCATATGTTTAGGCCTATTAATATTCCGAGGAAACGACTTAATTTAAACAAGTATGTAATAAGTAAATAATAAGTTAATATGTCACAGGAATCTCAGAGAGTTTTATCTGTCAAGAGAATGGAGAACCAAAGTCATCTACAGACTTGAAGTTATTCTACATTGAAAGAAGTTCAATCTATTGTTCAAGCCTCGGTGAAGTATTCAAGAAAGTGGATCTACTACAGTGACAGAGATTTCCAGTTGGTGACAGAAGAAGTACAGGATACAGAGTTTATTCAGAGCTAAAGAAAAGAAGCCACAGTTTTAAATGTTTTAAAGATGAAGAATTATCATTGAAGTCAGTTATTCATGAAACCAGACAGTGCATCGAATGACGACATCAATCAGTGGAATTAAATCATCTATATTCAGTGGTTTTCAGAAGATAGAGGAATGCAAGGTTTTTAAGTTATCTTCTTTAATTTATTAATTCAATTTAATTAATAAATTAATTCTATCAGAATTAATTTATTTATTAAATTAATTAAGTTAGTTGTTTAAATTATTTATTAAATTAATTCTATATTAGAATTAATTTAATCTAGAATTTAATCTATCTAATTAAATTAAAAGGATTTTCTCAGAAATAACTGGTATGACCTTTTTAATAATTCGGTATGACCTAGTGTCTAAAGATCCTAGGTTCTACCGAGTATTTTCTAAGGTCATACAGGTTCAATGTAGCAGGTCATACAACTTGCTTTTCCAGGTTCTACCGAAAGTTGATAGAAAAACCTGAGGTCATACCGGACAGTTTCTGAGGTCATACTGCTGATACAAGGTTCTACCGAGCACATTTTGGCAGGTCATACAAGTGATTTGTTTTGATTAATCAGGTCATATTGATTAATTAAAAAGGTCATACAAGGAAATGCATTTGTATTAAACCAAGGCAGTGCAGACAGAACAAGGCAGTTAATCAAAACAAAAGACACATACGAAGAAACATTTTGATCTCATTTCTTCTCAAGCAATTAATTCTAGTTTGTATTGTTAAATCCAAACCACTAGAAGTTGATTACTTGTATTGCTTTGATTATCTAGTGGATTTTTATCCCTAGAATTTATCTCGAACTTGCTTTTAGCATTCGATCTTTTTATTACAAATATTAAAAAAGTTCATGTCGAATTTATTCTAAATTTGTATTAATTAGTTTGAGATAAATACTTTGTAATCCTTATTGTATTTGCAACACCCTTCAAGTTTAATATAAGTTATATTTAACTTGAATCTTGTTTCATTTATATTCCGCATTAATTTGTTCTAAATTATTAAATTATTCAAAGAACAAATTTTGATAAAACGGTATAGTTTGTATTCAACCCCCCTTCTACAAACTTATCATGACCTAACAATTGGCATCAGAGCCTTTTGATTGATATACAAATCAAAGATCCAATTGTTTTGAGATTTTTCTTAAACTCTGATTTTTTATTTTTCTTAAAAAATCTCAAAAGATGTCTACTACACAGAAAGTGGGTACAGTCAAAATCCCAATGTTCAGCAAGGAGCATTATCCAATGTGGAAGAAGAAAATGCTCATATTTCTTAAGGCTGCAAATCCTAAATACATTGATGTACTGAAGAACGGTCCCAAAGTCCCTATGATTATTGAGGGAGAACTCATTGAGAATAATGTTGTGACTAGGGTTGCTAGAATGTACCCTAAAGATGCCAAGGATTACACTCCTGATGAGAAAGAGGATGTTACCTTGGATTCCTGTCTTCAGTTGATCCTTATTGATTGTCTTGATCCTATCATGCATAATCATGTCCTCAATTGTGATATTGTCAAACACATTTGGGCAACCATAGAGATAATCAATGAGGGGACAGAGGAAGTTAGGGAGAATATGCTGGAAATTCTCACCTCACAATATGAGCATTTCAGATCAAACCCTGGTGAAGGTATCTCTCAGGTTTTTGAGAGATACAACAAATTAATCAATGATCTGAATCTCAATGGGAAGCACTACACCAACACAGAGATTAACAAGAAGTTCCTTCTTACACTTCCACCTCATTTGGAGCACAAAATATCTGCCATTAGAGAAGCAAGAGATATGAATGAGATTGCTTTGGAGAGATTGTATGGTGTTCTGAAGACCTATGAGCTGGAGCAGATTCAACAAAGGGAGTTGTATGGAACTGGGAAGATTGTTAGTACTTCTACTGCACTGGCTGCTGAAGTCCCACATAAACTGGAAGTGAAGGTTGTTCAACCTTCCAGTTCTAACATGAATGTTATTGATGCTGAATATGGATTAACATCCAGTGATCAATCTGGCGGTGACTTCTATTCTTTAGAAGAACTTGATCAGCTGGAGGATGGTGATTTGGCTTTGATAGTCAGAAAGTTTGGGAAGTTCAGATTCAAGAGGAATCCCAATCTTAAGTTCAGGCCCAGATTTCAGAGAGGTGGATCTTCCTCTTCAAGTGGCACAAGGGGTGGCTACAAAACTGGAACTGTGGAAAGGAGCACAATCAGATGCTACAATTGCAATGAGTTGGGTCACTTTGCTACTGAATTCAGAAAGCCAAAGCAAGTGACTAGAAACACATTTGATTCTAGCAAGAAGAACAAGATTGGGAAAGCTTATGTTGCTGAAGGAAAGAGTTGGGATGACACTGACAGTGATGAAGAAGCAGGTGAGATTGGGAATCTTGCACTCATGGCAATAGGAGACAAACTCTTTGATTCCATGTTATCTTCATCCAACATGTCTGAGGTAAAGCTCACTGACACTGAAATGATTCTTAATCTTGGTGGCACCTTAGAGTGTGCACGAACTGAAAATGATAGAATAATTCTTTTAAACACAAATCTTGAAAAGGAAATAAAAGAATTAAAACTAGTGCATGTTAATCAGGATGAACTTATTGAGAAAATTGCATTTCTTGAGAATAGGGTTAAATGTTATATTCAACTGGAAACCATTCTTAAAGAAAAGAATAGTGAGCTTAATACTAAAGCCAATGCTTACTTTAATTCTTGCAAGACTGCTAAAGAGATTCTCAATAAACAAGCTAGGGGTAATCATGTCAGTATAGGTTATGATTATAATGAGGCCATTGGATTGCTTGGAATTAATTCCCCTTGTAGAGTCAGATCTGAAGGAAGGGGTGTTCCATATGTGCTTAAGGGTATTGAAACACCCTTCTGTAAGGAGTCCGAGGCAGATCCTCTAAATGAATACTCTATAATCATTGCTGAGGAGATTCGTGAAGAAGATATTGCTTTGGAAGTTGAACAATCCAAAAAGTGTATATCTGATATTCCAGTCAAAGTTGCTTCAACTAAAAAGACTAAATCAGATATCCATAAGTTGGATCAAAACAACTGTAGAACTAACATGCCTCCTGTTAATTCTTCTCATAAAGCATGTGGTGTGATTAATTGCATGTCTTGTGCTTTCAATGTTATGTATGCTTATTTTAATAGTAAGCATGTATCTAGTGATAAGACTGCTCCACGTCAACATGTTAATAATAAGAAGCATGTTAAAGCAAAGACTACTAGTCCTCCTCAGACTAGAGTGGATTCATTTATCCCTAAGCCTACTCAGAAATGTGTTAAGGCTGGCTATAAATGGAAACGCTCTTATGTGAAAGAGGTTGAAGTAGTTTTAGCTAAAAATGTTGGTTTACCTGACAAAGGCCAGTTCTTTAAGTATGCCGGACCCAATCAATTTTGGGCTCCGAAGAAGGTCTAATCAATTTGATATTGCAGGGAGGTAAACAGGTAAACCGTGTTATATGGATTCTTGACAGTGGTTGTTCAAGGCATATGACCGGAGATAGAGCCCTGCTATCAGATTTGGTTGAGAAAGCTGGCCCAATAGTTACCTTTGGAGATAACAACAAGGGTATTACGAAAGGATATGGCTGTTTGAAGTACGTAAATGTTATCATTGAAGATGTTTCATTTGTGGAAGGTCTGAAGTTCAATCTTCTCAGCATCAGTCATTTCTGTGACAGAGGATATGCTGTTTCCTTTTAAAGAGAGAAGTGTAAGATCCTTCACAAGAAGAATGGAAAGCCTGCTCTTCAAGGAGTAAGGAAAGGTGACTTGTTCATAGCTGATCTGAACTCGGGATTCAAAGATGAAGTTAATTGTTTTTATGCTAAAGCTTCATCAGATGATAGTTGGCTATGGCACAAGAAGATGTCTCACTTTAACTTCAAAACCATGAACTCTTTAGTCAAGAGGGAATTGGTTAGAGGTTTGCCTCAGATGGAATTTACACAGGAAGGACTGTGTGAGGCATGTCAGAAAGGAAAGTCAAAGAAAGCTTCTCACAAGGGCACTGATACATCATCAATAACTGAACCTCTTCAGCTACTGCACATGGATTTGTTTGGTCCAGTTAATGTGATGTCCATGTCAAAGAAACAATATGCACTTGTGATTGTTGATGACTATTCAAAATATACATGGGTTTTATTCCTACATTCCAAGGATGAGACCCCATACCTGGTGATTGGCCATATAAAGTTGATTGAGCTGGATTCTAGATTCCATGTTAGAGCCATAAGGTCAGATAATGGTACTGAATTCAAGAATGCCATTCTAAATGACTTTTGTGCTGATAAAGGAATAACAAGACAGTATTCTGCCCCTAGAACTCCTCAACAAAATGGAGTAGTGGAAAGAAAGAATCGTACATTGATTGAAGCTGCAAGGACTATGTTAAGTGAGTCCAAACTTCTAACGTACTTTTGGGCTGAAGCAGCTAATACAGCTTGTTATACTCAGAATCGAACTTTAATCAACATGGACTTAATGAAGACTCCGTATGAGATCATGAACAACAAGAAACCAACTGTCAAGTACTTTCATGTATTTGGAGCAAAATGCTTTGTGCTTATAGATGACAATGTGAAACGTGGCAAGTTTGATGCAAAGGCACAAGAAGCTATTTTTGTTGGTTATTCCAGAAGATCTTACAGGGTCTACTTGGTTGGCAGTCACACGGTAAAGGAAAGTGTCAATGTTACTTTTGATGACACTACATTCCCTAATATCCAAACAGCAGATTCATCTGAGAAAATGAAGTTTGATAACTTGCCAGACTCAGATTCAGATGATGAAGCTCCACCTGAAGTTATTGCTGGTAATGATAATAACAGTGATGATAATGATCATGGTGATGGTGGTGGAAACACTGGTAACAATGGAGATACCACCAACACTGGAGAAGAATCATCAAGGCAATCAAGCAATAACTCAGGGGGAGCAAATGAAGGATCAACTAGTCACTCACAACATCAAAGTGAAATTCAAGGTGAATCATCAAGATCAAATCTTCCAAGACAGACTGTATGGAATAAAGCTCATCCTTTTGAGCTGATCATTGGTGATCCAGATGTTGGAGTTAAAACTAGAAGTGCAACTCAGAATGAATGTCATTTTTCAGCATTTTTATCTAAAATGGAGCCAAAGAAAACTGAGGAAGCACTGACTGATCCAGATTGGGTGATTGCTATGCAAGATGAACTCAATCAATTTGAACAACAGCAAGTCTGGAAGCTGGTACCCAGGCCAAAGAACAAGAAAGTAGTTGGTACTAGATGGGTATACAGGAACAAGCTAGATGAGGATGGCATTGTTACAAGGAACAAGGCAAGACTGGTTGCACAAGGGTATTCTCAAGATGAAGGCATTGATTATGATGAAACCTATGCACCAGTGGCTAGACTTGAGGCCATCAGGATGTTCTTAGCATTTGCTGCTTACTCAAATTTTAAAGTCTATCAAATGGATGTTAAGAGTGCATTCCTGAATGGTGAGCTTGATGAAGAAGTGTATGTGGAACAGCCCCCTGGATTTGAAAATCAGGAGCTGCTGGACTTTGTGTACTTTCTCTTCAAGGCTATCTATGGTCTCAAACAAGCACCAAGAAAATGGTATGACACTCTCTCTGGTTTTCTTTTAGAAAATGGTTTTGTTAGAGGTATCATAGACAAAACTCTTTTTTCAAAGAAACACAAAAATGATATGATATTAGTCCAAGTCTATGTGGATGACATCATATTTGGGTCTACTAATGATAATCTCTGTAAGAGATTTGCTGAGCTTATGCAGAGTAAGTTTGAAATGAGTATGATGGGTGAGCTGAAGTTCTTTCTTGGATTGCAAGTAAGTCAAAGGTCAAATGGTATATTTATTTGTCAATCCAAGTATCTCAAAGAACTCCTCAAGAAATATCACATGGAGGATTCAGCATCAGCAAAGACTCAATCTTCAACAGCAATCAAACTTGGAGCTTCTAACAAATCTATCAAGGTAGATGTTACAAGCTACAGAGGTATGATTGGCTCCTTACTCTATCTTACTGCTAGTAGACCAGATATTATGTATGCTACATGCTTGTGTGCAAGGTTCCAAGCGGACCCTAGAGATGTACATCTCGTTGCTGTGAAAAGAATCTTGAGATATCTTAAGGGTACACCTAATCTAGGTATCTGGTACCCTAAAGATTCTGGTTTTAATCTTATTGGATATACAGATTCTGATTATGCAGGTAGTGTTGTGGATAGAAAGAGTACCTCTGGGAGTTGTCAATTCCTAGGAGGTAGGTTGATTTCCTGGTATAGCAAGAAACAACAAACAGTTTCCAATTCAACAGCAGAAGCTGAATATATTGCTGCTGGAAGCTGTTGTGCTCAGATCTTATGGATAAGGAATCAATTAAAGGACTATGGCTTTGCATTAGACAAAATTCCCATTTTTTGTGATAATACAAGTGCCATAGCAATATCCAACAACCCTGTGCAGCACTCGAGAACGAAGCACATTGATATCAGGTATCATTTTATCAGAGAGCATGTTATGAATGAAACTGTGGAGTTACACTTTGTACCCACTGAAGAACAGACTGCAGATATTTTCACTAAATCTGTTGATGAATCCACATTTATCAGGTTAGTTGGTAAATTGGGTATGTTGAACAGTCTTAGTGATTGACAATATCTCCGGTAGGTTTGTTCTTATCTAAATCATTTTCTCTTGTCAATTTAAGATGTTAAATATTGTCAATCCATGTTTATTGTGTAAAGCTTGTTAATTTAAATATTCTGAATAATTTATTTTCTTTAAAAATATTTTTCTCATTTTTTTAGTGGAGAAATGTATTTTTATTGAAAATATATTTATTTAGAATCATTTAAGTTTTTTTCAGATTGTAAATATTGTTGTTTAAATTTTTCTGCAGGATTATATTAGTTTAATGCTTTTTCATAATTTTCTGCATATTTTTCTAGAATTTATAGAATTCTTCTATGAATTTTTCTAGTTTTAATGTAAATATTTTTTATTTATAAACAGTTTTCTGCATTTTATTTTTCTGACTGTTATTTGTATTCTTATTTTTTTGTCAAATAAAATTCGGTATGACCTTAGGTTTGGTCATATTGGAATTTTATTTTATTTTCTGTTTCTTTTTTATTTGTTAGATTTCGGTATGACCTTCTCCCAGGTCATATTAGAACTCGGTATGACCTATCTTAAGGTCATACTGGTTTGTTATTTTATTTTTATTATTATTATTCAGTTTTTAATTTAATTTTTCTCGGTATGACCTGAAGAACTGTTGGCTATTTCTCGGTATGACCTCTATCAAAAACTCGGTATGACCTGCCTTTAGGTCATACCGAGCCCATCAGTAGTTCTGCCTATAAATAGCTGATAACCTGAAGTTCTTTTCTCTCATTCCTTTCTAACTCAAGTTTTTACTTAGTTAACTTTGCTCTAGTTTGTATTTTATTCCTAGAACAACGAACTATTGCAAATTTTTCTTGTTAATTACTTGGTATTTTATTTCTTCTCTGTTTAATATTATTATTAATTACTGCTTTATTTTATTTTATTTTCTTATTTTTTTAAAATGGTTGCTGAGTTTGTTGTTGAACGTTTTAATAATTACGTTGGCTATTGTGATCCCCTTAAGTGTTCTGTTGAACGTTTTAGGCCGTGGATTCGATTTTTAAATGAAAAATCAATTGTTAGCTATGCTATCACTGCTTCTGTTGATTTAAAGATTGAACCCCTTCGCCTATTATGCTTAACTGCTGTTGTTGCTGAAGATATGCAATCTTTCACTTTCAATATTTCTGATGCTCAGTACACAGTAACTAAGGAGATCTTTTGTCAAGTACTTCATTTTCCAATTGATAATCTTGTTGGATTCCCTACTGATGACGAGTTAGTTCAATTTTTCTCTAGTATTGATTACCAAGGAAATATTGTTCTTCCTCGTCTGAATAAGGGTAATCTAGCATGTGAGTGGGATTTGTTCTTTGACTGCCTAGCCAAAGTTTTTAGTAATTCTATCAAAAACAACTTTCCAGTCATCACTTCTGTCTTACAAAACATTGCCTATGCTGCTGTTTTCAACCTAAGATTGGACATATGAACTCTTGTGTGGGATCTATTGATAAGGAGGATTTTCAATTACACTAGAGATATTGAGAATGGAAAGAAAGTTAGATGCTTTTATTCTCGTTTCCTTTCTCTAGTGTTGGATCATGTTCTTTATGATGAACATAAAACACTTTTTCAAAACACTCCTTTTCAAGTCCCCGCACACACTAATCCTTCCATATATTCAACTTTGTCCACCAGTTCCAGGCCTGGAAGGAGACACGTAGTTCCACAATCATATCTGCGAGAGATTCTGCAACCACAGTTACCTCTTCTCTTTATTGAACATCCAGTAGTTGGATCCTCGTCAGCAGGAACTTCAATGGTGCCTCCTAACACCATGACACTTCAGGTAATATATCCTCTCTCAACTGCTCCACTAACCCAAGAGGTTCTTAGGATTGACCAAGGGATTATAGAACCACAATCTCTGTCCCCGGTCATAGAGCCACACACAGAGTCAAATCCATTGACCGCTCCCCTAGAACAACCAGCTACAACAAGATTGAGAGAGCAACTTGAAGTAGATTTTAATGTGAGTGATCCCACAGCTCTGCCTCCACCACTAAAGAAGAGAAGAACACTCCTTGAGGCATCTGTAAGCCAGTCTGTATCCTCCCAAAAGGATATGGATTCTCAAAAGGCCAATGAACAGTTACTAGAGACATCCTCTCAACAGGATGAATCTATTGAATTTCGCCATCAGGCCATGGCATTATGTACAGAGTCAAGCACTCTCCCATTAATCACAATGGGAGCAAATACTTCTGAAACAATAGTAGAGACTCATACACAGGACACTCTGAGAGGAGAGCACATAGGAATGCTTATTGAAACAGTGCCTACCATTGTCACGGTAGAAGAGCCTTCACAGGCTTCAGAGGGAAAATCTGGTTCTTTGCCCACTATAACAGAACCATTTTCTCCCCTCCCAGAGGGAACATCTCTGGCTCCCCTAAGGGATTCTTCACTCGCAGTTTTGAATCTGAAGAAAACCCTGAAGATATCTTTGGTGAAGTGGAGGTTGAAGGAGAGGCTGACTATGCTGACTGGGAAGATGAACCTGAAGTGGATCCTGCCTTTGAAGCTGAGCTGTTAAGACAAAAAGCTGATCTGAAGAGAAGAGATGAGGAGAATGTTAAAGTATCTGACATCATCTCAAAGCATCTAGTTATCCAAAAAACTGAACATCAAGAAAAGCAACGGCTTCATGATATAAAGGTCAAGGACAGGAAGTTATATGTGAGGCTGAAGCTTGGAGAAGAATGGGATAGAGCTAGAGAGATGTTCTCACATTCGACAGGGTCAGAAAATGATGGAAAGTTTCTTAGCATGTTGGAAAGGTATAGAAAGGTCAATCCAGACAACTCAATCTATATGAAAGCTCTTCATGCGGAGATTTCAAGAATTACTACTGGATATGACAGAGTCAGAGAGGAGTTGAAGATCTACATCTACACTCATAATGAGGGAACGTTCATAGTTTCTCTCAATCTTCTGGAAAGTAGAACTCTCTATGAGCTTTGGGTGTTCATGACAAAGATTAAAAGGTCTTCACCTCTATGTGAGCTGTTGCATGATCAGCTTAGAGATTTTGCCATGAAAGCTAGTCCTCAAGTTTTGGATGTGCCATATGAAGTTAAATTTTATAAAGGAAGGGAACTTCAAACTTGTGGTGTGGATCCCATCTCCTTGAAAGATTATCCTGCCAAGCATCTTGTCTATATGGAGAACATGTTGAGGACAACAGGGTTTGCTACACAAGAAAAGACAGAAGTTGCTGATTTGATTCAAGACTATTGCATTGCCAATATCAAGAGATATCATCAAATGAAGAATAGGCTGAAGAAAGTCACAGCTCAACCTGTCAGACCTAGTGGCATTACTTCTAAATCTGATCGTATTCTGGACAAGGATTTGCTTGAAGCACTTGAAGAAGGAGAGATGATTGAGTCTGAAATTTGAAGAAGCCCTGTTTGTAAATATTAAATGTTTAGAGCTTAGGTGATTCAAGATAGGATAAATGAATTCATATGTTCAGTCTAGAGGAACATCTATCTTGTACTTACCTGTAATGTTTGAATCTGGAAAATGTTAAATGAAATCTAGAACTTTTCTTGTTATTTACTTGGCTCTTAAAAGTCATTTCTATTTCTTGTTTAAGTTAGTTGAGTTATCCTCTAGGTATTTGATTGTTATTCTCTAACAAACAAATAGGGGGAGATTGAAAGGCATATGTTTAGGCCTATTAATATTCCGAGGAAACGACTTAATTTAAACAAGTATGTAATAAGTAAATAATAAGTTAATATGTCACAGGAATCTCAGAGAGTTTTATCTGTCAAGAGAATGGAGAACCAAAGTCATCTACAGACTTGAAGTTATTCTACATTGAAAGAAGTTCAATCTATTGTTCAAGCCTCAGTGAAGTATTCAAGAAAGTGGATCTACTACAGTGACAGAGATTTCCAGTTGGTGACAGAAGAAGTACAGGATACAGAGTTTATTCAGAGCTAAAGAAAAGAAGCCACGGTTTTAAATGTTTTAAAGATGAAGAATTATCATTGAAGTCAGTTATTCATGAAACCAGACAGTGCATCGAATGACGACATCAATCAGTGGAATTAAATCATCTATATTCAGTGGTTTTCAGAAGATAGAGGAATGCAAGGTTTTTAAGTTATCTTCTTTAATTTATTAATTCAATTTAATTAATAAATTAATTCTATCAGAATTAATTTATTTATTAAATTAATTAAGTTAGTTGTTTAAATTATTTATTAAATTAATTCTATATTAGAATTAATTTAATCTAGAATTTAATCTATCTAATTAAATTAAAAGGATTTTCTCAGAAATAACTGGTATGACCTTTTTAATAATTCGGTATGACCTAGTGTCTAAAGATCCTAGGTTCTACCGAGTATTTTCTAAGGTCATACAGGTTCAATGTAGCAGGTCATACAACTTGCTTTTCCAGGTTCTACCGAAAGTTGATAGAAAAACGTGAGGTCATACCGGACAGTTTCTGAGGTCATACTGCTGATACAAGGTTCTACCGAGCACATTTTGGCAGGTCATACAAGTGATTTGTTTTGATTAATCAGGTCATATTGATTAATTAAAAAGGTCATACAAGGAAATGCATTTGTATTAAACCAAGGCAGTGCAGACAGAACAAGGCAGTTAATCAAAACAAAAGACACAGACATTTCTCTCAAGAACAGACGAAGAAACATTTTGATCTCATTTCTTCTCAAGCAATTAATTCTAGTTTGTATTTTTAAATCCAAACCACTAGAAGTTGATTACTTGTATTGCTTTGATTATCTAGCGGATTTTTATCCCTAGAATTTATCTTGAACTTGCTTTTAGCATTCGATCTTTTTATTACAAATATTAGAAAAGTTCATGTCGAATTTATTCTAAATTTGTATTAATTAGTTTGAGATAAATACTTTGTAATCCTTATTGTATTTGCAACACCCTTCAAGTTTAATATAAGTTATATTTAACTTGAATCTTGTTTCATTTATATTCCGCATTAATTTGTTCTAAATTGTTAAATTATTCAAAGAACAAATTTCGATAAAACGGTATAGTTTGTATTCAACCCCCCTTCTACAAACTTATCAGGACCTAACAGTGAGTAAATGTCTCAGCATCCAGGTTGATTTGACTCAGTGCATTTTGATAATCTAACTGAGCCAATCTTTCCCTTTCAGCCTCACTGACATCCATTAACTCACTAACAATGGTTGTAGTAGCTTCCATCATTATCTCTCATGTAACACCCCCAAATTTGGGGTCATGGATCTGGGTCGTCACGTCACCATCCAAACATATAATACCTGTATTAGCTCAACAAATCCAAATACAACACCAAAAGACCCCAATCTCTTACACACACAAGTTATAGCCTTAGAAACGATTCACAAAAGTAACATTAGTTATTACAAACCAAATGTACTATCTAGGATCTCACACTATTAATCACAACCTCTACCTGAAGTTATATTAACATCTAACATAATTTTACTAAGGTGTAGTTATACAACTATACTCATACACAAGTCTCATTAATACCAGCTAAAACCTATGCAACTTACTTCTGCATTATCCATTCTGCAATGGACTATCTCAATGTTGAATCTTCCACTTCCCTTTCTCGTAATACGGAATAACCGACTATGTTCTCCCTTTACTGAAAGTTTAATATAAAATAAAGCAAGAATGAGCGAAAGAATGTTTAGCAAGTATCCCTTAATAAAATAAATATTTTCACAACTATAAAGTCTGAAATCCAATAACCTTTGTTGGCATAACAACCAAAACTTTTAAAGTATAACATTTGAGTTAAAATATCATACAGTTCAGGATATTGTACGAGGGATAGTAAGATTTCACAATATCTGAAAATAACATACAGTTCGAGATAATATATAAGAAGTCTAGACACTTCCCACCCAAAAATATAATCTGCAACTGATAATAATAACTTTAAACATTTTTGTAAAGTTTAGAAATCCTTTGCTAGCAACATTATTGACAAAGTTTCAAAGTATAACTTTTAAATCGAAGTTATCAGGTAGTTCACTGTAAAGTATCAGTTCTGAACAATTCTCAAACACTGTCAACATTATCGGTAACTAAGCTTATAGGCCTTTGTTACAATGTTACAGACAAAATTCCAAACTAGAAGATGGGACTATTCTGGAGCACACCCACAGTACACGATGATCAGTCGTATAGTATTGAAAAATTCATAACAAATCGAAAAATTACCAGATTATGATGAGGTTGGAAGATTCTGAAACTAGAGATCAAGAGCTTTGATTTGAGTACTTGAACTTTGATTTCTGAAATCAATAACACCTTGAACGAATGGATTGATTATTCAAGAACACAAAGAACACGTTTCGGGAATTTTTACTTTTTGATTATACGCAATGCAGATTATGAAGGTTATAAGGTACGATTCGTTTGTATATATTTTTGGAAAAATAATACCCCAAGGAACACTTTTGGATCGTTATAGATTCACTGGATCGTTTAAAAACCCTAATTAGGTTAAAAACACGTTCTACGAGGAATAATCAGTTAAAAAGGTTGATGATCATCCAATTGATATATATATATATATATCATTATATAACTAATGCTCAAGAATACTGGGGCTATAACAAATGTAATATTGATATAAAACGATATATCCGTCCCCTTAAGCAATTAGGGTTCGGAACAATTTTTCCCTTTTTGAACAAAACGAATTATTCTTGCAGAATCACATAGGTAGGAATGAAATGATACAAATATCTCTCCTGATAATGATTCGAATACGAAAGACGAAGAGATAATAATTAATGTACGAAATTCCAACGGGGCCCTTGAATTATCAAAACGGGGCTCAGATTTGAAGAAAATTCCAAATGACGAAATATTTGAAAGGGGCTTTCGACTCACCATTTAGCACAAAATCACACAATAATTATCATTTAATAATATTCCAATACTCCACAATAAATATTTTTATATTAAATATATCATTTAATCAAATAATAAAATTCACGGATATTACATTGTGTGTAATCAATTTTTTGTTAATGAATTTAGGGGTTTCCCCTTGTTTATTACATTGTTGTGTGATGCGCGTGTTTAGTTTCTTTCTTTTTGCATTTGAACTCATTTAACTTGTTTATCCTCTTAGAAATGGCTTGCATGTTAACTGGATTCATTTTCTAACCAAAAAAATAATAAAAAAGGAACTATTAACAAACATCTCAAATACACAAACAATAAAAATTAATTACACATATTTCTTTTCTTTTCGATGAATTGATCAAAGGTTGAATCATAGAATCTACTTGTTTGAGGATCAACTTTGATTAACTTGTCAAGAAGCCCTAATTGTTCAACTAACAGACTAGTGAGCTCTCTGAGCTACACAAAAAAAAACCGTTTCATCTGTTTTGCATGAACTCAATGAAGAAACATCAGAAGAAAACTTGAAGGAATTTGAAAGAAATTGATAATCTATCAAGTTAAGGTTTTTGCAGCTTCTGATGGTCTCTATGAGGATGTTGTAACAATTAACGGGAAAACTGGTAATCTTGGACTATTAGGAGAATAAACCTTCAATGGAGAAGGCTCTTAACAGTTCATCATTGATAAAGGGAAGGTAATCATCTTATCTTTATCAAACTCTCACTTGCTAAAATCTATATCATTTTTCTTTGCCTTTTCAAAAACTGAGATGAGAACTGATTGGAATGACCCCCAAGTTCTCTACCCAATCAGTTACACCCTAAATGTGATCAACAACTCCTAACCCCCTCTATAGTTTCTCAACAAACTGTAGTTGCAAAATTCTAGCAAATCTTAACCAGTGGGGAGTGATAAAGGAGTTAAGTGAGGGTGAGGGCAGTGGTGAACATCAAGAAACCACTAAAAGAAAGGTGAGGGTGAGATTACCAGCCAAACTGCCTTATATCTTCTCAAAAAGGCATAATGGTCAAAAAGGATTAGCTCTTTTCTGGTTGTAGTCTCTCAAAAGACTATGATCATTGAAAAATGCTCTGATCCAGGAGCACTAATGAGGGATTGGGACACTGTGTGCATAATGTGGATTATTATCATTTCTGTTTCTTGAAGTAGAAAGAAAATATATGCACAGGCACATGGGGAGCACACACTATTCTTAAATTCAGTTTGATGCATCTTCTTCAAATGTGAGGATGCAGTCCCCAGTCCATTTCATCTCATTAAGTGATAACTGCAACATTCAACTCATCAATACTTGATTCTCCATTTTTTGAACTCTTGGAAAAGCTCTGTTAGGTCCAAATTATCGTAGAAGGGGGGGGGTTGAATACGATACTCACAAATTATTTAATTTCGTTCGCGGATTAATCATTCAGTTCTATAACGAAATCAAAAGCACCAAATCAAAACACGAGTCGGGGAATATATCATTTTATAAATATAAACCTCGAGGGGTGATACAATTTCTAATCCGTAGATTAGCTTCAATGAGTTCTAGGTTACACAAATTCAATACAATGGTAGAATTCTGAGCAATATTAATTTCTCTGATAATCTCTGGCTCAATCTTCTCTCTTCGTAAATGATTCTGTGTTCTTCCTATTAACTGAAGAAGACACACTCTTCTCTCTGTATTAATTGCAGACTTGTTTTGAAAACCATCGAACCAATTTAATAGAATTAAACTTGGTCGTTGGATCTTCATCAACCTGACAAACAAACCACCTTTTCACCTGCTCCTCAAATTGAAATCTATCGAATCTATAAAAAGAATTTACCATTCGATAGTTTTTAAAAAAAACTACCGAAAGTCAAATTCTTTTATAATTAAATTCTGATAGAATTCATGTATCCCATTCGATAGTTTTTAGTTAATAAAAACCATCGAGCTATTTCCTTTTGACTTGATCTTTTAATAAATCTTCTGAGTTTCAGGGTGTTTAGTTTTAGACTGTATCAATTTCTTCTGAGACGATAAAACAACTTGATCTTTTTAAGTGCCGTCAACTGGTGCAACTGGTCTGGTTCACAGATGAATAACACTTGATCAATTCTTCTATGTCTTCAATTCAATGCTGTTGATAAGTCCTTTGTCGATCTGGTTGCTTCAAATAAATCACTGGAATCCTGTGGTACTAACCCTAAATCATTCACATACTTCTGTAGTCTTGAAAGTCTTGTTTCTTTTGTTGTCACTGAGGCTTGAACATTTTCATGAACTTCTTTCTGTGACCTGTTTATGGACTTCAAGAATACATACCATACTTTGATTTTTTGAGTTTACCTTTTCTTCTTTGATTCTGGATTCCTGTGCTTCTGTTAATATTATTGTTTGTCTTGTCCTTTGTTGAGTTGCAGTTATCTCTTTTACATCTTATGTTACATTATGCCTTACAAGCTCCATTCACCTAGTGATCATTCTCGTTCAGAGAATTTGTTGGATCACTAGTCTCTTTTTGATGATCTTGATGTAAGCACTGTGTACTTAAATGTCACATTCAATCTTCACAGAACTTACATCAATTTCTACTTCACAAGCCCATTCTTCAAAATCCTCTACGGATATCCTTCATCCGTAGAAATGTGTCTCTCAATCTACGGATAAGCCTAACCAGCGATTATCCGTAGACCAACAATATTGATTTCCATGATTCTTTCTTGAAAAATCATTCGGCTCATTCCAACTAAGTATCAAGGAATTCAATATAGTTGAGACATCTATAGGTTTGTGGGAAGGGAGTTAGTGGGGTGGCTGGTTTGAGACCAGGCAAAAGGAGAGGGAGAGAATGAGAGGCATGCTAATTCTTCCAGCATGGCAAAAGGAGAGTTTTTGAGTACCCCTATAGTAAGGGAAGGTGAGTTGTGTGAAGTGAGCCAAGATGAGATCCTGATGCAAGAATAGAGAGATTCCTGAGAGAAATCTTTCGATCCTTGATCTGTTGGATTCCTGTACCCAAATATCTTATTTAGTTACTAAGTTAATGCCTCTTCTATCCTCATTGTTGATAACAAAAAGGGGAAGAAGTTAGAGAAGATAGGTTGTTCTCAGGTCTCAGACTTCAGAATTTCTCTACTCTCGATTACAATCTATTGGAACCCCTTAGAAGAAGGTATAGACTAAATTACAGGAACGTATATGGAATCTGATAGCTTCAAGTTGTTAATTTTGTTTTTGCAGCATCATCAAATTATGTCCAGTATTAATCTCTATCTGAGGATCACTGAGAACATTGAAGGGTTTTGTTATCATCAACTTAAGGATTTATGCCAGTTCTAACAGTCATAAATAGGGGGAGATTGTTAGGGTTGACACATTTGGAATGATGATAACAAAATGCTCAAGACAAGAATTTGATCTTGATACCGAAGTTGATTGTCAGAAATCTAGTTCACATAAGCTGATAAATCAGGAAGCTAACTAGAAGGCATTTTATCTATCCAAGGTCTAAAAGCCACATCAAATGATTGGAGGATATTCTGTCATCAAGTTAGGAAGCAATACAGAAGTAAGCCAACAGACGTCTAATCAAGCACCAAGTGTTTCAGTGGTAAGTCTACCTAATCAACTCAGTAATGGTGAATCAATAAAGATGACAAGATGTTTTATCTA
Organism: Heracleum sosnowskyi; assembly: GCA_030848705.1. Taxonomy (NCBI): domain Eukaryota; kingdom Viridiplantae; phylum Streptophyta; class Magnoliopsida; order Apiales; family Apiaceae; genus Heracleum; species Heracleum sosnowskyi. The sequence continues at coordinate 108,777,920 of CM061239.1, forward strand.
AAGATGAAGATAAGTGTATCCATACTATAGATCAACCTATGAAATCTTATTTCATCTATGGATACGAGCTGAAAACATCATATTACATCAACGGATAGAAGCTGAGGACATCTTATCTCATCAACGGATAGAAGCTGGGAACATCTTATCTCATCTACGGATAAAAGCTAAGGACATCACTTCTAAGGACAAAAGCTGAACGAAGTCGATCTACAGATACGACTGAGGATGTCATGTTTTATCTATGGATGTAGTTAAGGAGGTCATGGTTTATCTATGGATGAAGTCAAGAATGTCATGTCTCATCTATGGATACAGTTATGGAATATTACTTCTACGGATATTCTAAGATTACCTTCTACGGATAACTAACATAGAATGGTAGTCTACGGATATGGAATTAATACACCTACTGATGTTCATCTCATTCAACATGGAAAACAAATCTATGTAACAGAATCTTTTGAAGGTTTCCTTTATTTAACAGGTTGAATGGAGGACAGTCTCAGAGATCATCATTACACACCCGTGACTAAAAAATATTGGATAACGACGCAAAAGATGTATGGAATAGGGAGTCAAAATTGTAAATATTCGAAGGCACAAATTCCTACAAGTGAAATGTGAAGTCATCTATTGTCTTTTATGTCTCGATGGATAAATAAGAGTTAAGGCAGCTACCTAGAAGTTTACCTTCTAACTGGACACAAAGGAAAAGCTTGACAAGCATGAAGACCTATTTGCAATACTACATGTTCACTTATCTCAGCTGATAGTGACTTGACAGTCGGGTAACCAAGGAGAGGTCTTTTTCATGCTGATGTCACATGGGCTTGGAAGCTAGGTCAATTGCATGGACTTAGTAATTTTTGAAGAGAGCAGCACACTCAATCAGAAAGCACCATTTGGGATTATACAAGTTTATCTGTGATGCCAGCCAAGGCATTTCCCGAATAGGATAGTTTCTTAGACGAGCATGTGATCAAGCAGAATAAAAAATGTAATATTTTATTATGTTGTAGGTTTTGTTTGTAACACACAGTCGATGTATATAAGACTGTGTGGAGTAGCATAGATTATGCATGTGAAGAGAGCACAAAGCTGAATGTAAAACACTTAGGCTCTCTTTCATCATCTGTGTAAGCAGCTGGAGTTTATTGAAAAACAAAACCAGAGAATTCTTCAATATACACCTCAGGTGGGCTTTTTCCGAGAAACCCACTTGAAAAGTTTAAAAAGTTTGCTTGTCTCCTGCATTTCTTTTTAACTCGAAGAATTCATTTATGTTCATGGCTTGACTCAAGTCTTAGTTAATTTACAAGCACATATGTTCATACTGTAAAAAGTTTGAAAAGTTTTGTAAAATTAACTAGATTGTATTCAACACCCCCCTCCTTTCTACAATCTAGGTTGCATTGTTCTGGGAATAACAGAATGCTTCCTTTTCTTCAGGGTTTCCCAAAATGCTGGTTTCCATGCTCTTTCTGTTCCATCAACCCATGCGACTTGTCAGGGTTGTCCCTTTCACAATTTCAACTGCTAATAATTGAACTAGCATCAGTTGAGGTTAAACTTCTAGCATCCGTTGAAAGTGTTGTGGTTGCATCCGTTGAAGCTTTTCAAGGTGCATCCGTTGAAAGCTGAATGACTATCCGTTGAAATACAATTTCACTTATGTAAAATTACAAGGCACAAAGTATTTACAATTAGCCTCACTATTCTACAGATCTGTTGAAAGCCAACATGACTTATTCAGCCTACACTATTACACTTCAACTGTCAGTACTTAAACAAAAAAAGTATGTTACATTTAGAACTATCAATCGATAAGCTACCTTTCAACGGATACTGAATACACATGTTATTCGTTGAAAGTTACATTTTGACTTATACAATTTTTACAAGGCAATCTTGTTAATCATCAAGAAACAACATATTTCCTAACAGTATTCATGAGACGTTCGTGAGTAATAGCTTATGAGACATGTTCGCGAACATGTTCGTGAACAACATTTCTCTTAATGAGTCGATACACAAACAAAAATATTGGCTCGATAAAAGTTTGAGCTCCAGTTCGAATTCGACATATTTATAATGAGCAAATACATGAACAGTTAAGAGTTCGACTTGTTTCGGCTCATTTACAACCCTTTGCGGCCCGTATCTAATGTGTTAACATGTTATTATTGATTTAATATGAAAAGTTGTTGTAATTATTATTATTAGTGTAATAGGGATAATTTACTTATTATATTAATTACCTTTATTATTAATTAGGTATTGGCTATATAAGCGGTCATTATATTGTAAATAAATCAAGATTTTTGCATTCACTATTGAATAAATGACAATTTACGAGTACATTATCATTGTATCAAGAGCCTAATACAAAACCAATATTGGGCTTGTAGGAGAGAATTTCTCAAACTAATGATGATGACTATTAGCTAACAGCTAGCAATATTCAAATCACTGAAGATCAGTTCAATCCTCGTAATCATGGAATCTGATGATAGTAATACTTGTGAATATCTTCTGTATTTATTCATGTAATTTGTTAGGATATTAGATCGATAATCAGTGGAATGCTTCAAGGAACAAACCCTTGTCTACATGTATATATTCACATACAAACATTAGTAAACATTATCAAGGTCTTAAACCTTTTATGGTATCAGAGTTATACGCTTAGACGAATCTTTATCGATCCTTTTTTTTCCATCATTACAACTTCTGAACCAATTTGTTATTCCAAACATGACTCGTTCAATTGAAATCACTCTTGAAACAACTGCCATTCAAGTCAATGCTACCACTCACATGCCTACAAAATTAACCACCACCAATTTTAATGTATGGCGTACACAAGTCAGATCAGCGCTTATAGGTCTAGGAGTCATTGGGTATATCGAGAAATCAATCAAAATTCCTGCCCAATTTCTAGATAAAAAGACAATAAATTCTCTATACACTGTATGGAATCGTCAAGACCAGATTATCCTCAATGCTATACTAGGAAGTTGCCATGAAACAATTCAACCTCTCATATCCACCGCTCCTCTGATGAGATGTGGAAAAGATTGGTTACACTCTATGCCAATAACTCTCGGTCCAGAATTATATCACTCAAAAGTCATCTTATATATAACACTTGTGGATCACGTTTAATTGAAGAATATCTCCAAGACATGAAGGCCACTGCAGATGAATTATCATTTGTTGGACAGCCGGTATCTGATGATGATCTAGTACTTCACACCACTGGCACGTCTAGGAGATGGCTACAAGGAACTTGCTACTGCAATTAAGGTACGAGAGTCACCTATGTCCTTCGCAAAACTCCACGAGAAAATTGTAGATCATGAGAGAGGCCTGAAGAAAAATGCTACAGAGCCTACTGTTGTTACAGTCAACAACGTTCAGCGCAATGAATATGGTCGACCATCATACAACCATAATGCAAAAGGTCGGTCATTTTACAAGCCTCACAGTCAAGGCCAGCACAACAATTTTCAAGGTACCACTCGTTTTCATAATAACTCATACTCACGGGAAAAATGGACATCTCAACCACAATCTGGCCCAAAATCAACAATCTACTGTTCTTTTTGTGATTTGTATACACACAGTACTAAAGAGTGTAGAAAATTATTTCGCTTCCTGAAGGATAATGATATTGCAATCGCCAATCCAGTTGTTCATGCCACCCGTTTCACACCCCATGCATTTGATCTTAAAAATGTTCTTTGTGTTCTTACCATCAACAAGAATTTGATCTCTGTTTCTAAATTTTGTGCTACTAATAAGGTCTCTGTTGAATTTTTTCTCTTATAGTTCTTGGTAAATGATCTCAGCACGGGGGCGATTCTTATGCGAGGGAAGAACCAAAATGATGTTTACTATGCCACATCAACCATTAAACCAAATTTTAGTGTCACCCTTAAGTCTCAAATTAAGGATTGGAATCATCGCTTAGGACATCCCTCATTTTTAATTCTTCGTTCCTTTTGGCTATAAAATAAAATCATGTCTAGTGTTCCTGTTGATTATAAATTACATTGTAATGCATGTGCATGTAATAAAAGTCACAAGCTTCCCTTTGGAGCTTCATCTCTTACAAGTACCCAACCTTTGTAATTAATTTATACAGATACTGGGGACCAACCATATCTTCAATTGATGGTTTCAGATTCTATGTCATTTTTGTTGATCATTATACTAAATGTATCTGGTTATATCCTATTAAACAGAAATCTGATGTCAAATCCATATTTCAACAATTTAAGTTGGTAGTGGAAAAATTCTTTCAATTACCAATCATTTCTGTATATTCCGATGACGGTAGTGAATATCAGGCACTCATTCCTATCTTTAGCACATTTGACATTTCTCATTTTACCACACGACCACGCACATCAGAACATAATGGTCAAGCTGAAAGACGTCATCGTCATGTTATTGAGACGGGCCTAAATCTTCTTCATCATGCATCCATGTCTTTAACTTTTTGGTCTCATGCATTTCAAGCTACAGTATACTTGATCAACAGAATGCCCTAAAAAATATTAAACCTTTGCACACCATATGAGTTGTTATTTAATAGCATGCCATCTCATCATAGGTTAAAAATATATGGTTGTTTGTGCTATCCTTGGTTGAAACCATATAATCAGTAAAAAAATCCAACCTAAATCTAAACCTTGTATTTTTATGGGTTACTCTTCATCGAAATTTGCCTATAAATGTTTTGATGCAGCTACTAACCGACTGTTTCATTCTAGACATGTCAAATTTGTAGAATATGTTCCCCCTTTGGTAGGTACATCAAATGGTTCTCCTCCGGCTACAGAGTTGGTTCTAACTAATTTTTCTTCCAGGAACAACAACAGCAAGAATATAGCTGATGATACTCAGCCACCAAGTCCGCCACTTCACCTACCACCAAATATGACCATACATGTCCAACAACCTATCCAGCCTATTACACAACCAAACGCCACCCAAAATGACCAACCAACCCCAAACACAATCTCCCATAATGAACCAACATCACCAATGACAAGCTCAACTCCACAATCAACATCTTCTGAAAACTCACCCACACATACATCACCAAATCCTTTAGCTAATGAGTCTAACAACCGTGTCAATCGTGTTCGAAAGCCTAATTCCAAGTATTTTAATCCTAATTTCATTAATAACACTATTGTCAAACACAATGAGCCATTTCCTTCCTCAAGACATCCTATATTAGCCTCTTTGGAACCTACATATGTTAGTCAAGCTATGCAGGATAGCAACTGACGTGATGCTATGAACAAGGATTTTAATGCACTTTTGTAGAATGGAACATGGGATCTCGTTCCTAATGATGGTAGTCAAAATTTGGTTGGATGTAAGTGGGTGTTCCGAATTAAACGTAAACCAGATGGCACTATTGAGAGGTACAAGGCCCGCCTCATTTCTAAGGGTTTTCATCAACGACTAGGGATTGATTTCACAGAAACATTCAGCCCAGTTGTGAAACCAACAACAATCAGAATTGTGATTTCTCTTGCTCTCTCAAAAGGTTGGTCATTCTAGCACATGGATATCAATAAAGCATTTTTACAAGGGACCCTCAATGATGAAGTCTACATGATACAGCCTCCAGGATTCATTCATAAACTTTTTCCAAATCACATTTGCAAGCTTAAGAAGCCAATATATGGCTTGAGGCAAACTCCTCGAGATTGGCACAATGAGTTAAGTTATTTCTTGTTGACAAATGGGTTCACTCACTCTATATTTGATGCCTCTTTATTTATCTACAATAAAGACGGAGTCATTGCTTATATACTCGTTTATGTTGATGATATTCTGATTACCGACAACAATAACAATTTTTTAGCAGACTTGTATCGTCGATTTTCAGCTCGTTTCTCCCTAAAGGACCTTGGCTCTCTAAATTATTTTTTGGGGGTGGAAGTTATTCATTTGTCACATGCTTGTTTTCTATCTCAACATAAATACATTCGGGACCTTCTACAAAGATTCAAACTAGATGGTGCCAAAGAAGTTGCTACTCCTCTTTCAACATTGTCCTCGCTAAAATTGTCAGATGGTAGTTCAAACGTTGATCCTACACTTTACCGTCATTTGGTAGGTGCCCTTCAATATTTGTCACTCGCCAGGTCAGATGTCGCCTTTGATGTCAACAAGTTGTCTCAGTTCATGCATAAACCCTCTCAATTACATTGTCATGCTCTAAAAAAGGTTGGCTGTTATCTTAAATGAACTATATTCCATGGCTTACTACTCAAAAGAAATATTCCTTTACATTTAACTGGATTTAGTGATGCAGATTGGGGAGATAATAAAGATGATTTAACTTCAAATACTGTTTACGTCATTTACTTGGGGTCTAATATAATTTCGTGGAAATCTTCAAAGCAACACACGGTTGCGCACATCTACCGAGGCTGAATACCGTGCTCTCGCTCATGCTTCAACTGGAATTCAATGGATTCAGAATTTACTTCATGAACTTGGTGTTACTTTTGCACAATTTCCTAATATCCAATGTGACAATATTGGAGATACTTACCTAAGTGCTAATCCAGTATTTCATTCTAGGATGAAACACTTGGCATTGGACTATCATTTTGTTCGGCAACAAGTTCAAGTTGGCAAACTCAAAGTCTGCTACATCTCTACAAAAGATCAGCTCGCTGATGCTATGACCAAACCTCTCTCTACACAACGATTTATGTTTCTGCGAAACAAGATTGGAGTCTCCGATGGATCCTCCATCTTGCGGGGGCGTAAAAACTAGCAATATTCAAATCACTGAAGATCAGTGTAATCCCCGTAATCATGGAATCTGATGATAGTAATACTTGTGAATATCTTCTGAATTTATTCAGGTAATTAGTTGTTAGGATACTAGATTCGCAATCAGTGGAATGCTTCAGGTAATAAACCGTTGACTACATGTATATATTCACATACAAACATCACTAAATATTATTAAGGTCTTAAACCTTTTATTGGCTACAAGATCAGACAACAGATAATCGATTGAAAATGATGATGACAATTTATAATAAGAACGACAACAACGACGAAGCCGATAATTATTTCTCAATGGGAAACAACAACGATGACAACACGATGATTCTTTCTCAATTAGAAATAATAATACGAACAACGACGATGACAACGATGATCGATGATCGACGCCCAACGACCAATGATCGTTTCTCAATCGAAAACAACGCCACTACTTTCAAGTTTTTTTTTTAATAAAGTGCACTTTGCGTGTCAGACCACCTGAGACACTAGACTTTTAAAATCACAATTTGTTATACTGTGTTTCTAAACTTTTTATCGTATGTGTACGAACACGAATACATAAAATACGAATATACAAAATGTATTTTACTCTTTTTTTATATTCAAATTATCGATACGTATTGTTTTCAAGAAATCAGTGTACCCACCCTGCGGCCTATGACCAAAGTTGTTAAGATAGACTAGAATTTCATCATAGAGGTTGAATGGCAAGCGTCATAGTACTACTACATTTCAAACTTGTGGACAATAAATTTGCAAGTAATAAAAATTAAAATTATTAAGTGAAATTGAACGTGTGAGATGGTTGCTTGAAATTGTGGATTTCCACGATATGAGATATGTGGACAGAATTGTTCTCACATGTCCCAGACTTGAAGGACCCCAAAACAAATGGCTCTGAATCTATTTTGTATACAGTGTTTGGTGTCCCAAAATGAGTGGGACCTACCTTCTAGTGCATGGGAAAGTATCTGCCACACAAATAGTATCTTTTCTATTATTAGTATATTACACCCGCTACTTGCACTGGCGCAACAAGGATTAGCATACTGGGGATAAATCAATTAGTTAGTTTTATGACTTCATCTTTGTAATATTATAATATATTGAACGGGACTTGACTCGAACTCAGAACTCGACTCGATTATATTAGGAAAATTATTGACATTTTAGTAGTTGTGGGTAATTGAGTACAGTAGGCAGCATGTTAGAAGAGAATTATGAAGATCTTTGTTGGAACGAAGGAGCACTTAGTAGGGGTAGTTGATTAGTTGCATATTATATTATTGTAAAGTACTCAAATTTAATAGTCATGGATTTGATTTAACTATAATTAGCCCCTTAATTCTATCTTTACATTATTTAATTAGTTGATTGATCCCGTGTCTTACCAAATGTAGAAAATTAGAGTTCCCATTTCCCAATATATTGCCATATAATTAGATGCACTGTACTACATTAAATTAATCTAAGTATCATACGTATCTAAATAATCTAGTTTCATCTTCCTACTTATAACTCCGCAAGCCTTCATTTTCAACCAGATAAACAAGTTTCATCAGAAACTCTCTCTCTCTCTCTCTCTCTCTCTCTCTCTCTCTCTCTCTCTCTCTCTCTCTCAAATCAAATCAAAATAGCAACAGAAACTATGTCTGAGAATGTATTCACAAAGCTATCAGATGATGTGATTCTGAAAATATTCATTAATCTCGAGGATGATCCAACACACTGGGCAATTCTTGCTTGTGTTTGCACTAAGTTCTCTTCTTTAATGCGTACTGTTTGTTGGAAAGCTAAATGCTCTGAGAGAATCCCACTTGTTGTTTCTGATCTTCTTACTGACACACGCGCCGGCGACGCGCCACCTGGAGGCTGGGCAGCTCTTCATAAGCTGGCAGTGTGTTGTCCTGGGCTCCATCAATCTGGCGTGCTTCTTGAAAACTCTGATTTTGGGCTTGAACGTGAACTCGGCCCTGATGAGAATTATCAGAGTTCTAATCTGTATCAAGTGGGCCAGGCCCAAATCTCAAATGCTTGCTCTACTGCTGCTGCTGTTGCTTCTGATTGTGGTTGGTCTTTATATGATGATTTATATTATGATACAGTATATGATACTTCTGAATCTCAGGATATGATTATTAATGATATTGATGATACTAATAAAAACAATCTTGAGATTAATGAAGAGCCCACTGAATTTGTTGAGACTGCTAGTGATTTTATAGCCCGTAAAAAAAGAAAATTTTGTAGATCATTGAAATCACATTTAGCTTCTGGGGTATGGAATTTAAGCAGGGAACAAGGTAATAAGTTATTGGCTAGTAGATTTAGAGGGGATTGTTTGTATATAAGTGATTGGCCTGGTTGTGTACACAATGAGGAGAAGAGGTCTTACATGTTGTTTAGGGGAGTGTTCAAGAATTTCAAGAGATCGAGGGTTTGGAGAACGATTAATGATGGTGATCGTAGTAAGATTGATTTGAATTGCGAGTTTTGTTCGTGTAAGCAGACGTGGGATTTGCATTCTGCATTTTGTTTGAAAAGGGTTTTCGGATACCATGATGATGGAGAGCCTGTTGTTAGGGCTTATGTTTGTGAGAATGGACATGTTTCTGGTGCCTGGACTGACTGGCCTTTGTACACTTAAGTTTTTATCCTGGAGAGTGCAACATGTATGTCCTTGCCACTTAAATAAAGGTCTAGTAAGAGGCAAAACTATGTATTCAAATTTCTCCCCTTCTCCGCTATCTAGCTGATAATCTATTGTATTGATGTTGTTTTCGGATTACTGACTATATATAATTTCAGTTGTTTGCATTTATGCAAGTATTATTTTTCATCCAATTGCCATATTTGATTCTACAAGGTTTAGAACTAAAATGCAACCTGATATTGTAGTTGTTAGAGAAATTAGGATTACACATCAAAATCTAGAATCACGACATTATTTTCTAATTAATCAACTTGATTAATGAGTGATGTTAGCTCCCAAGACTTCAGGGCAGGTCTAGCTCATTTTTATGTAAATGAGCATTGATCCCCTACTGTGACATGATTGGTGAGCTACTGAGCTACCTTCTTTCATGTACTGTCAGTGAAGGTAAACATACTGGATTAAGAGAGATTTCGGTTACTGCTTGGGCCAGAAAACATGGATGCAACTTTCCATAAGAACGACCAGATAAGGATGTGAACAGTTTCTAAACATTCAGAACTATATATAAAATTTATGCTGTCATGTTATATTTGTAGGCTAGGTTAATCACTTGAGAACCGCAGGTATTTCCATATTCAATATGATTATTAAGTTGCAAGTTTATCTGAACTTATTTTGCAGTATAATTAGTTTCCCATTTTATGACATCTTTTAATGTGTAATTTGCAGTTTTTGAGGTATCCACATAATGTTAATGCTCAAGCATCTCTATATTCTGTATCATGTTTATCCAATCTTGCTATATTCATACTCAGCATCTTGATCTCCATAGAAACATTACAGTTAATGGACCACTAGATTCCAAGTTCTGCATGGACCTGACAAATGACTGGTTTTGCACTGATGGCTGAAATAATATTTGTAGAAATGTTCCTGGAAGCTGAGTTCAGATCCCAGATGATATGTTTTGATGGTTATAAAGAATGCTTATACATTAGTATAATTTGGATGGACCACCCAGAAAGCATGCCATTCTCTTATCTTCAGTATTCCGGCTGCCTTTTTCCTTTAACCGGATGATTTGAGCATAGCACAAGTTGCATTCGCCATATAATTGAAGACTTCAAGTAGAATTTACATATTCAGCTTTATTAAAGTAGATCATGCAAAGGCCCATAGGCCATAGCACGCATCTGCTATATTATATAATTATTTGGTAGAAATTTGAATAACTATATATTTAGATGCATTATTCTCACTTTTATAGAGTTCTATAGCACTCTCTATAATTCTCAACAGTTAGACCTATAGCTTTCTCAAATGAAGAAGAAAACCAATGAATGAGGTTGGGGCATACACTCGACGAGTGGAAAGGTCAAAAGAAATTGAGCGCTTGTCTGAAAAGAAAAACAACGATCACCTTTAGGTAGGGTGAAAACGAGTCGAATACCTTCGAACTGTTATGTGATTATGTTCGGTTCTGATTGTTATTATAGTGATGAAATTCGGCTCGAATTCGGATGTTATAAAGAATGAGAGCTCGCACTCGGTTCTTATTCGAGTTCGTAAGCTCGTTTGTAACTCAATTTTATTCATCAATTATACGAGATACTCGAATTGTTTTAAATCGAACTCGAATATGATACAATTCAAAAAATTTACACAACTTGACATTTATTAAATGACAAAGACTTAAACTCGAACTTGACAAATTAAGTGTTATTTTGTTTACAAATCATGTTATGATAAAGCGAGTTTGGAGTAATCAGTGTGGTAATTGATTTTTTAATCAAACATTAACATGTATATATAAATGAGTTCATCACTAATTTTTCAACATAATAACAGAAAATTTAAAATGAACGAAGATGGAATCTCATCTATATATACTGAACTACTCGTAAGTAATATAATTGAATATGTATATCGAATACTCGTATTATAATCGAGTTGATCGAAACTTTATTTGACCGAGTAATTTTATGGTAAAGATCGGATCGTAAAAAAATTTGAACAAATATATTTAGTCAGATTCGGATCAAATTTCTATGAATAGAAGTCTCCGCCATAATTTTTCGAACCGATCACGAATCGAGCCCGAATTACTCGCGATCATTTTCAACCCTAGGTTTGGAAAACATTAATCTAAAGGCTTCATAAACCTTAATTCGGAAAATAGGAAGCTTATACGAGACCTTGTGTACATATTCCCTATACGTGATATATAAATTTTCCTTGCAACATATATTGGGCATGTTTGGTACCAGTTTAGAAGTCGGCTTATGACTTATAAACTCATAATAGTTTATGAAGGATGTTTATGTGAAGAAATATTATTTGATAACCATAAGAGTTTATACACTCGAATAATTTCTTATACCAACATGTATATATATTGAAATAATTTTTATAATTAGAAATGTGGTAAGAAATAATATTTCGAATTTATCTTATATTTATTTAGTATTTTTTAAATATTTTTTAATTTCATAAAATTTGAATTAATTTCTATAAGATAAATATCAAATGATTATTTTTAATTACCAAAATATATATTTAGTTTTAAATGATGTAAAATGAATTTTATCAAATTAAACAATTGAATATAATAAAAATAGTTAAACAATTTTTTTAATCCATACTCAATTATTTTTTTTATGTATAATCTATGTTCTAAAAGTTGGTGTTTAATAATCCCGATAATCGTTAGATGGTAACTAATCGCTTTGATTATGTTAAAATCGGTTTTGATAAAAGTTGGTGAAGAGGATAAAATTCAGTCTAATCCTTCCAATATTGGCCTGATTTGTAAATTTTAGGAAATTTATAGGTAAAAGTTCCAAAATTAAAAGGTTGAAATTTGAATAAAAAATAATAACAACATTTTTTTGTATACATAGTTCTTATTTTAGATGGTCAAAATCACGAATTCTCTTAATTTTATCTGACAACTTGATCACTAATCCAAAATTTAAATCTATAAATTTTATTTTTTTCCAATCATAATATGTTTTTAAATAAATTTAAATAATGTGATAATATACATATAATTAAAATTATTATACAATATATATATATAATATTAAATTGATCCCCACTAATCATTCTAATAATCTTTAATTATCTGATTTAATTCATAAGTTTTACATCCACATATTACTCCAATTATGATTGTTCATGATTTACCAACTTGATTACTTGATCAAACTGAACTAACTCTCGCTCTCTTTTTGGCCGACCAAACCAAGTCTGTTAGGCTCAAGACATGTCTGAATACCACTATTAACAAGCCTACACTATGTGACTATGTCACATTACATGACCTAGTGATTTCTATCACTGGGATATAGTATAGGTCTCTAAATGTACTTGTCTTGTTCTCATGAACATTAGTTTGATCATGTATGCTCAAATTTATAATGAGATTAGTAAAGCTTCTTGCATCTAGATTATATATAGGCCATTGAATAATTATCCTGGTAGAAGTTCAAAAGTGTTCATGCAGCAGGATAGAGATGAATAAGGCCATGGAGAAATAAGTTGCAGGAATTTGTCTAAGGCATTATATAGCAAAGTCAAAAGAAAGCTATGTCGTGAAGTCACCAATATCCATGTCGTGAAGTACTATATCGCATAGTCCATTTTGTACTATGTCGAGAAGTCCTCAAGACACATGTCGTGAAGTGTTGAAGTCAGCAAAGTCAAAAGAGCCTAGATCGTGAAGTCCTCAGAAGCCCTATGTCGCATAGTCATCAAATGACCTATGTCGCATAGTCATCAAATGACCTATGTCGCATAGTCATCAAATGACCTATGTCGCAAAGTCTTCAAAGGCTATATCGCGTAGTCCTCACAAGGGAGATCGCGAAGTCAGGGATAAAGTGGAGTTCACGATATCAACACTTAGCCGTTTATAACAAGACAAATCAAGGTACAGAACCAAGAATCAAAGGAGACAAATACTGAAGCATTTGTTCTGGCAAGGTGGTCCAAAGAACAGATGGCAAATCTACAGCTAAACTTGGAGAGAAAGATAAGAGACAAGCAGCTACAGAAACGGGAAAGACTCCGAAAAGCAGGTGGTCCTTCCTGACACAGTGAACCTCTTATGGCAGGACAAGTTGGACTTTCAGAAGGGGTAGCTGTGTAATATTGTGTGTGCCTAGTTTGTATAGGTGAATATATATATTGTGCACACACAACTGTAAGCTGCAAGAGAGATACACATAGTTATTTGCTAAGCTCTTTTCTCTGTAAGCAAGCAAGTTCAAACTGTTCTTGTTTAGAAGCCAGAAATTCGATTGTGAATTTCTTGGAAAGCTGTAGTATTTAATTTGCTTATACAAAGTAGATTAAAGTGATTGTGTGTGTTATTTACATTCCGCATATTACATATCATAATCATATACAGCTTATACTTAGTTTCAAGAATCGAAAAATATATCAAACTATCCATTCACCCCCCTCTGTCTAGTTTCTAGTAGTATTCATTTCTAACAAGTGGTATCAGAGCGAAGGCTGTTAACGTACAAACAGGAAAAGATCAAGAATGAGTTCACAGAAACTAAGCAGTATCAAGATTCCTCCCTTTAACAAGGAGCACTACAGTTTATGGAAGAAGAAGATGTTGCTTTTCATCAAAGCTTCAAACCCCATGTACTTAGATATTCTAAAGCATGGTCCCTTCATTCCAATGATCGAGATTGGTGAAACAACCATTGGCACTGAGATTGTACCAGCAAAACATGTGCCCAAAGATCCCTTAAAATACACTGATCCTGAAAAGGAAAAAGTAGCATTGGATGGACATCTTCAACTTATCATTTGTGAATCTATGGACTTCAACATGTATGGCACTGTTGCTCATTGTACTAGTGCCAAGAAGATGTGGGATCTTATAGAAGTGCTCTGTGAAGGAACTACTGAAGTAAGAAAGAACAAGAAGCAGATTCTTGTTTCACAATATGAAGCCTTCATGGCTCAGCCAAAAGAGGGAATCACAGAAGTGTTTGAGAGATTCAACAAGCTGATAAACGAGCTCAAACTCTATGACAAACACTATGAAACAGAAGAGCTCAATATGAAGTTTCTACTAACTCTGCCAGATCACTTGGAACCAAGAATCTCTTCCCTTAAAGAAAGAGATCTGACAAAGATTGGTTTTGATGTGTTGTATGGTGTTTTAAAGACATATGAGTTAGAGCTGTTTCAAAAGAGATCTATTCAAGCAAAGCAAGGATTAGTGGCTAATACCTCCTGTGCACTTATTGCTGACAACCTAAGTCAAAGAATGGACTCTCTTAAAATCAGTCAGGTCAAGATTGAGGAACTGGAAGTTGAAGACACTGGTGATGAAACTCAGGTTGTATATGATTTACCTGAAGAGGATGAGTTCTACAGTATAGATGAGCTGGACAAAATGGAAAACAAATCTTTTGCTTATATGGCTAGGAGGTATCCTAACATAAGGTTTAAAAGAAAGCAGCCATTTAGGTCCAAGTTCAATAATGGAAACACTGGTGGATCTAGTGGCTCAAACACCTTCAATAAAGGAAAAGGGATTGCTGGTGCTGCTAAAGGTGGATACAAGACAGGAAGTGTGGATAGGACCAAAATACGGTGCTATAACTGCAATGAACTTGGGCATTTTGCCACTGAGTGCAAAAAGCCTAAACAAGTCAAGAAGGACAAAGCATACTTAGAGCTTGAAGCTAAGTATGAGGCTCTACTCAAGAAACAACAGGGCAAAGCTTTTATTGCTGAGGGAAAATGCTGGGATGACTCTGATGAAGAAGAAGAACAAGAGTATTCAAACTATGCCTTGATGGCATTTTCTGATGAAGGTGATTCAAGTCAGGTACCTATTCTTACTTCTCTTGATATGACTCCCCTTCAATATAAGCAAACTGTTGAAGATATGAGCACTGAGATGTTTAATATTCATACTAGCATGTTAGTAGCTAATGAAGAAATTGACAGACTAACTACTAAGAATGTTGAGCTTACAGAAAAGAATGAGCAACTTGAGTTAATGGTTGTGAACCTGGATGGTTTGAAAAAGGAGGTTGAGTATCTTAAAAACAAAGTGATTTGTGCTGAGCAGATAGAGAAAGCCCTTAGAGAACAAATTGCTGAAACTGATCTGAAACTAAGAAGCTTCAAAAACTCCTCTGAACTTATTCAAACCTACCACAAGGAACACACTGAAGACTGCAAGGTTGGAGTTGGTTTTGACTATGATAATGACAAGGGAAGGAAGAAGGTCAAGGGCAAAGGAAAGGAAACTTTTACAAACAAAAATGCCCCAACCATACTGTCAAGTGTTGAACTGCCCATCTTCAGAAAGAGTGTTGTTGAGTTTGATGAGGAACTACTGATCATCAAGCAACAACTACTTGAAGAAGATGAGGCTGCTAAGAACACTTCTTCCTTTCCTGAAATGGTCAATCAGAAAGAGACCAAAGACAATCTTGTCAAGAGTCCTAAAGCAAAGAAAGAAGTTGTTAAGAAAAGGAAACAAAACAGAAATGGTAAAGTTGGTGTTAACAAAGGAAACAACTATGCTTATGTGCCAAATGCTCCCAGGAAACAATGTCAAAAATGCCTATCTGTTAATCATTTGACTCATAAGTGTAGTAAGCCTGAAATTGTTGAAGTTGACAACCTAAGTAACCTTTCTGCTAGCATAAATTCTAGTCATGATTCTTTCTGTGGTAAGCCAAACTGCATGACATGCTATGTGACTGTGATTTCTAACTGTTTATCTCTTAAACATAAACTTGACTCTGCACAATCTGGTGAATCACACACACACATACATTCTCATAGGACAGGGTCCCCAATCAGGGTTGAGAGGGTGAAAACTTCATGTGAGTCTAAGAGTGTAAACTCCAAAGCCACAGAAAAAGTGAAGTCTCCTACTATGAGAAATGCAATTTATGACAGAAGAATTATTAATCAAAATGTTTCTAAATCATCTGGACCCTACCAAGTGTGGGTACCAAAAACAACTTAGTCACTTTGTGAATGCAGGGCAACAGGAATAAAAGAGTCATATGGATCTTGGACAGTGGATGCTCAAGTCACATGACTGGTGATATGACCCTGCTATCATATTTTGAGGAAAAGGCTGGCCCATCAGTAACCTTTGGAAATGACAACATTGGTTATACAATGGGATATGGCAGTGTTAAATCTGGAAATGTCATTATTGAAGATGTAGCATTTGTTGAAGGACTGAAGCATAATCTCTTGAGTATTGGACAGTTTACCAACAGAGGCTTCAAAGTGGAATTTGATGAAGACCTTTGTTCAATCTCAAAAAGGGAAAGTGGTGAAGTTGTTCTAACTGGTGTGAAGAAAGGAAGCTTGTTTGTAGCTAATCTTAAGGCTGCAGATAAGGGAGAAATTTGTTGTTTCTACACAAAAGCCACAAATGAGGAATTCTGGCTGTGGCACAAGAAACTGTCTCACTTGAATGTTCAGGCAATGAACTCTCTAACCAAGAGAGAACTCATCAGGGATTTTCCTGCCTTGGAGTTTGTGCAAGATGGAGCATGTGAAGCTTGTCAGAAAGGGAAGATTAAAAGATCAAGTCACAAGAACAAGTTGCTCAATACAAACTCAAAACCTCTGCAACTAATTCACATGGACTTATTTGGCCCTGTGAATGTAATGTCCCTTTCCAAAAAGAAATATGCTCTAGTGATGGTTGATGATTATTCAAGATATACTTGGGTGGAATTCCTATTCTCCAAGGATGAAGCACCTCAAGTCATAATAGAGCATATCAAGAGAGTTGATAGAGAAACACAAAGCACTGGTTCCTCTGTAGTTGCTTTGAGAAGTGATAATGGGACTGAGTTCAGAAATTCAACATTGTATGAGTTTTGCAAAGATAAAGGAATTTCTCAACAATTCTCAGCTCCTAGGACACCTCAACAAAATGGAGTAGTTGAGAGAAAGAATAGAACTCTCATTGAAGCTGCAAGGACAATGCTGTTGGATGCAAAGCTACCTACTAGCTTTTGGGCTGATGCTGTTAACACAGCATGCTATGTACAGAATAGAACATTGATCAATAAGAAGTCTGGCAAAACTCCTTACTCATTAATGACTGGAAAAAGAGCATCCTTCAAGCATCTGCATGTGTTTGGAAGCAAGTGTTTTGTGATGAAAGATACCTCTGAGCATGTTGGAAAGTTTGATGCAAAAGCATTTGAAGGTATCTTCATTGGATACTCTCTGGAAAGGACAGCATACAGAGTGTTTGTACCTGAGCAACACAAAGTCATGGAAAGCATGGATGTTACCTTTGATGACAAGAAGACTCCTGGACTTAGAACAAGTGATCAAGACAGTGTGCCATTAAGATTTGAAAATCAGGGTTATCTTGAGGATTCTGAAAGTGAAGACGAACCACCTGTTCAAACTGTTCTAGAAAATGAAATTCTTGAAGTTGACAATCTTCTTCAAACACCTGTGCAAAGATTCACAAACACAGGGGGAGAAGAAGAGAATGCAACTGTCAACCAAAATGAGATTGGAACAGATCAAGGAAATGAACAGGGGCACACAAGGAAATGGGACAGAGCCCACACTAGGGATCAAATCATTGGAGATCCTAGTGAGGGAGTTAGAACAAGAAGGGCAACATTAAATACATGTCTGTATAGCTGCTTTCTGTCACAAGAGGAACCTAAATTAATTGAAGAAGCTTTGAAGAATTCTGATTGGATTGTTGCCATGCAAGAAGAGTTGAATCAATTTGAGAAAAACAAAGTATGGGAACTAGTGCCACCTCCAAAAGGAAAGAATGTTATTGACACCAAATGGGTGTTCAGAAACAAGATGGATGAAGAAGGAGTGGTAGTAAGAAACAAAGCAAGGCTGGTTGCCAAAGGATATAGTCAGCAAGAAGGCATTGACTATGATGAGACATTTGCACCTGTAGCTAGACTGGAAGCCATAAGAATCTTCCTGGCTTTTGCAGCTCACTCAGATTTTAAGGTGTATCAAATGGATGTGAAAAGTGCATTTCTCAATGGTGATCTTGCTGAGGAAGTTTATGTGTCTCAACCACCTGGCTTTGAAAGTGAAGACTTCCCAAACTTTGTGTATAGACTGCTCAAGGCATTCTATGGACTCAAACAGGCACCAAGAGCCTGGTATGAAACTCTATCTCAATTCCTTCTTGAGCATCAATTCACCAGGGGTACAATTGACAAAACCCTATTCTTCAAGAAGCATGGAAATGATATCATTCTTGTTCAAATCTATGTGGATGATATCATCTTTGGCTCTTCAAATGAAAAACTCTGTGAAAGGTTCTCTAAGTTGATGCAAAGTAAATATGAGATGAGTATGATGGGAGAGTTAACCTACTTCCTAGGCCTGCAAGTACATCAAAGGGAGGATGGCATCTTTATAAACCAATCTAAGTATGTCAAGGATCTTTTAAAGAAATATGGTTTAGAAGAGTCATCCCCAGCTAAAACTCCTATGTCTACTGCAATCAAGCTGGATGAAGACAAGAAAGGCAAGAGAGTTGATATCAAGGTCTATAGAGGAATGGTTGGATCCCTACTCTATCTCACAGCTAGCAGGCCAGACATCATGTTTGCCACATGCCTTTGTGCAAGGTTCCAGTCTGATCCCAAGGAATCTCACATGATGGCCATCAAAAAAAATTTCAAATATCTAAAGGGGACTCCTAATCTTGGGCTATGGTATCCAAAGGGCACTGGGTTCAACCTGGTTGGTTACACAGATTCTGATTATGCTGGATGCAGAATTGACAGGAAGAGCACCTCTGGAAGCTGTCAATTCCTAGGTCAAAGGTTAGTGTCCTGGTTTAGTAAGAAACAACAGTCCACAGCAACATCCACAGCTGAGGCTGAATATATTGCTGCTGGAAGTTGCTGTGCTCAATTGCTTTGGATTAGAAATCAACTCATGGATTATGGGCTAGTGTTAGAACACATCCCTCTCATGTGTGATAATACTAGTGCAATATCCATAGTGGCCAATCCTGTTAATCATTCTACTACAAAGCACATTGAGATCAGGTACCATTTCATTAGGGAACATGCTGAAAATGGTACCATAGAAGTCTCTTATGTTCCAACTGAGAAACAACTAGCTGACATATTTACTAAACCTCTGAATGAAGCAGTCTTCAACAGACTTGTGAGTGAAATTGGAATGCTCAATCCTTCATTCAGTTGTTCTAAGTAAATATGCTGGTTAATTGTTGCAGCAGTAAATTTTCACTGTATTTAAATGATCTATTTGTTTGGAGTGAAAATTAGCTGAGATATGATTTATAAATATTTCAGTATTTTTACTGCATATTTTTCAAAATCATATTTGTTGGTAAAGTTGTGAGCTTTTGAGACATCTCGATATAGATGATTTTCAGAGTTCACGACACAGCTCAAATCAAACAGACTTATATCGCAAACTGTTGAGATTGTGAGACTTCGCGACATAGTTCATTTCATGAGTTTGCGACATAGTTAATTTTATGACTTCGCGACTTAGAATAACTATATCGACAAGTCTCCACATTTGACAGAATTTTGATTTAAATTAATTTTATTTCAAAATTTGATAAAAGTCTGACAAAATGCTTCAAATTCCTAAAAGAGAGCTTTAGACAGGGTATTTCTACTATATCGCAAAGTCTCCCCGATCCTTTCATCTTGAGGACTTTGCGACATAGTTCATTTTTGAGACTATGCGATACACTTTGCAAGACTTTGCGGTACAGACTATTATTGACTTCGCGACATACACATAGACTGTACATATTCATAACTCCATATCGCAGTGTCTCTATCATATAAATACCTTTTTCTAACCGTTCACAACTTTTCATCTTGTCTATTGCTCTCAAATTCTCAAACCTAAGCACAAATTATCTACTCTCTTTCTTATTCTCTATTTTGAAATGGCACCCAAATCTCAAACCGTATCATCCTCTATTCCTTTAACCATACCCAAAGAAACCAATCTTCTCACCATTCCCTCTGAGGCTGAGGCTAAACCAAGGTACAAGTGTTTTGTACGGTTCTTGAACACCTCCTACCTCAGCCAAGCCCTAACCTTGAACCCTACACTGTATGTCGATGTGTTGGAAGGATTTTGGCGAACGGCGTTGGTATCAACAATGGCTAGAGAAGATGGAACTTCATTCCAGGAGGTTGCTTGTTCAATTGGAGGCAAACACTTCCAGTTTGGTGAAAAGGAAATCAATGAAGCATTGGGGTTCAAGGTGGAGGGTCATGACCCAGAAGCTACTGATGCTCAAATAGTAGACTTCATGACCCTCATTCGGTATGCAGATGAGATAGATACCGGAAAGCTGAACAAGAAATTTGTAAGAAGGGAGTGGTCATTCCTATTTGATGCACTCCAGAAGGTGTTCCTTTGCAGAAAGACAGGATGGGACCATATCAGTCACATTGCTGTGAAGCTGGCCTATTCCCTAGCCTACAATCAGGAAATCAATGTCGGAGCAATAATCCTCAAGGAATTGGCTCAAAGGCTAGGGAGGACAGTCCGTGGAAGAGGTAATGACATCTTTTACCCTCGCTTTCTTCAAGTTATTTTAAATTATCTTGATGCTAATGTCCATGACTTGGAGGGTATAGATAAATCAAAGATGGCTTATTCCAAGTCCATGTCCAAAATTCTATTTGGTTCATTGGACACAAGGAATCAAGTGGATGTGATCTTGAGTGTGACCAAGCATATGCAGGACACATTCGAGTCTTATCCACTTGATAAGCCCATATACCATGCTCTTTCCTGGACAGGGGAGGCTGAGACTGAAGGAGCTTCACAGTCTAACCCAAGCCTCCCTATCCCATCCAGCAACCCCACTGTAAACACCACTGTAGAGACTAGTCAGCCAAGTGCATCAATCTCTCAAAAGGTTGATGTCACTAAAAAGAAGAAGAAGAGAACCCTAGCTATTATCCATGAATCTGTAGAGTTAGCAAGTGAGATTCCTGAGTCACCTCTCACCAGACCAAAGAAGAAATCAAAATCTGTAGCCACCACTGCATCCTCTCAACAGGATTCAGATGTGGAAAAAGGGGTACACCTGCTACTGTCTATGGCCTCTCAACAGGTCATGGGCATTGAAAAGAGCAGCCTCCCCACTGCAAGTTGTAACGAGTCTGCACAGGGTCAAGACCTCACTCTTGACCCTAGGAGTGATAAGGGTGATCAAACACTAAGTGGAGAGCACATCAATGTTGAAACTCCTCCTATCTCTCAGGGGGAGTTGCCAAAATCTAATCTGAACCCCACTTCTCTCTCAGATTCTTCCACTAAAATTTCTTCTGAACAAGAGAGTCATTCTCATGACAATCTTGCCCTTGATCAATCACAATCCAGCCCTGTGATTGAGCCAACTTCAAGTGACATGGTGCTTGACACTGTGCTCACCACTCAGGACCCACATTCAGTTGGTCAGGGAATGCATGCTGAGGCATATCCTAATGACACCAACACAAACATGGAGGATTCACCAGTTTTCACTGGAGACTCTGTGCCAAATTCTCCCATCCTTAGGGATGTGGAAATGTCTTCACAGACAAATAGGGCTGATGTTGTAACACATCCCATTTCAATGGAGACAACATCAGACCCTACAGCCATTCCAAGGCTGGAGGAGACTCAAACTCACACATCTCATGAAGTGCCTAGCACTAGCTCTCACTTGGCTCAGGCCACAATGTCAGAATGGCTGAAGCCTGTGCACCATGACAGGCCTTCAGGATCATCATCTGTGCCCTCACACTTGACAGAGGAAGCCATTCAAAATCTTAATGTGGCACAGATTGATGAGTTCTCAAAGATAGCTCAACATCTCCTCACCTCCAACCTTCCAAATGCTGATTATGAAGCTATCCTGCTATGCCATAAGGAGGATGTTGAAGCCCAACAGGAGAAGATTGTGAATGCAGCTGAACCAGAGGGAAATGTGGATGCCTGGTTGGATTCTAAGAGGACTGTAAATCTCAAGGATGCCCTAGCTTTTGTGAGAGAAGAATACCTCACTTCTCTGGGCTCCAATGCTAAGGATCTTTCTCCTGTTGCCATCTATGAGGCTGTAAATGATGTGTACAAGAACCAGTTGAAGGCTCTGCATTATCTTGGGAAAGGGCTTCAATCAGAGATTTCTTCAATTCAGGAGGAGACAGACAGATCCCTCACAAAGCTCAGAAACTCTTATCTCTCTGATTTTCCCAAGGTGGATGGTATCCTCAAAGAAGTCCAGAAAACCTCCACAAATGTGTCCATGATGGATGTGACTCTTGCCATGGTCACAGACAACATCAAGAAACTGGCTTCTACACTGGAAAATCAAGCAAAAACTACCATCACCACCAATGCTATGTTGAATGTCATGTGGAAAAATCAGTATGGTGATAAGCTGGTGGATGAAGTCCCTCTGTCAGACATCTCCAAATATGACTTTGCCAGGGTCAAAGATCAATCTCTAAACTCCTTCAAGTCTCACCAATTATTCTCCAAGGTGGATGGCTTAGAAAGAGAAGTGGCCTCTCTCAAGGATGAAAACAGAATGCTATCTACATCTCTAAGCCAACTCAATGACAAACTAGATGATCAAGGCACCAACACAACAAACATTTTGCTGGTGCAGCAACAAATGATGACTTCAATGATGAGATCCAT
This sequence comes from Heracleum sosnowskyi, assembly GCA_030848705.1. Lineage (NCBI taxonomy): Eukaryota > Viridiplantae > Streptophyta > Magnoliopsida > Apiales > Apiaceae > Heracleum > Heracleum sosnowskyi. The sequence goes on from CM061239.1 coordinate 108,801,120, forward strand.
GAACCTGCCTATTCCTGGGGAAGCTCAAGACATTTTGTCTGATCCCAAGCCTAAGGGGGAGAAAGGAAAGGAGGTCAATGTGAAAAAGAAAGGGGGAGCACCTGCCAAGCAGTCAAAACTTAAGGGCAAGCTCATTGAAGAGACAATAAAGCCAATCAATCTTCCCCCTGTAGAGGTCATCAATGCACAAGGTCAGAAAAGCACAGTCACCACAACATTCTATCCATCCACAATGCCTAAAGACATCTCAACCCCTCAACCTGCTATACCTACTCCAATTGCTAAACCTACCCAAGCTACACTTATCACTGAGGCCAAGCTACAGGAAGTTGCCAACTCTAACATCTATCATGATGAGGCATTCCTGGAGTTTCTGAAAGCCACCTACAAGAATGCTCAAGGAGATGCACAAGTGTACAGAAAGAAGCTCAGGGAAAGTATCAAGTACTTCACAGTTGCAGTAAAGAAAATCAGGGATGTTTATCTGAGAGAAATAATCATGGTGTGCAAGGACAACTGCTTGTGGCACTTAGCATTTCAAACTCTAGAGAAACTGAGGTTTACTGAAGTGTCAATAATTCTGGAGTTGATTGAAAAGAGTGGGGCTAACAATGAAAGTCTTTATAATGACTTGGAGATGGATCAAAATCAAAGACTGCCTGAGGTCATACCCAAGCCAAGGACAGTAATTTTTCAAAGTCTATCCAAAGTCAGAAGTATTGACCAACTAGTCATTCCCAAAGATCTGCAAATGAAGAATAATACAAAGATCAATCAGGTGCTGCAAATGCTGAGAGCAAAGAAAGGAGTCAAGACAGCAGAGGAATTAGAGATGATTAACATTCTACAATCTTTTCTGATTCATGGTGTTTTGCCAGAATCTGTCAAAGAAAAGAACAAGAAGAAGGATGGGGAGGATGATGATGAGGAGAAAACCTACAGGAGGAGATCTCATGACACAAAAGGGGCAAAGGAGACAGTAAAGAGAACTAGGAGTGGAACTCAGCAAGTCAAGGACATTGCTGGCAGTACTTTAACCAAAACACAAGACTCTGAGTCTAGGGTGAGTACTGTTAGTAATGATCCTCCAAAATCAGTATCTAAGACTTCTGAACCTGAGTTGCCACAGAAGAAGGGTGAAGCCACAAAAGAAAAATCAAGAAAACACCTCCACAAGGTCACAGCCAGTGGAGTGTTGCAGTGGATTAAGGGCAAATGAATGAAGCTACTTCCAAATGATGTGGCAGTAAAGACAAAGTCACCTTGTTCCAGAAAGGTACCTCTTGTGAGGCATATGAAGATCAAGAGTGTACCCAAAAGAATAAGGATAACAAAGAAAACTGGAAAACTCACAAATGTTGTTGGCATCCATGTGTTTCCACTTGATGAAGACTATGATGAAGATGCCCTAGCATTTTTGAGAGCTCAAAGGATCTTTGAAGTCAAACTAAAGCTAGATCATCTAGAGATTAAGTACACTGATGGAAGAGAGAAGATAATGAAGCAAGGAGGCTGGCAACATTTCTATAAATATGAGCTTGAAAGGATAAATGCCTTGCTGAACTTTGAAGAAAAGGAAGAAAGGACATGGAAGATAGATATTGCCAGGTTCTTGAAAATGCATGCTGATCATGAAGAAAACCTGAGGAGAGAGAATGAAGAAAGGAGATGTAAGAAAGAGAAGGAGTTGGCCGAGATAGAAGAAAGAGCAAGGGAGCTAAGAAAGAAAGGGCTGTGCAGGGTAAAACAAAATCCTTATACTGTGGAGTACAAAAATCATTATGGAGGAAAAAGCAAGATAAGGATGGAGTTTATACACTCATATGTGGAGAGTGCCCTCAGAACAGCAGCTGAAGATCTAAAGGACTCTCCTCTCATTGAAGAAATGACTGCTAGAGATGATATTCTAATGGCCATCTCTGAGATAAAGAAGAATGAAGAAATGAGGAAGAAGAAGATCTATGATGACTTCTTAGAGAAACAATTGGAAACAGAAGCTATGTAGCTCAAGGAAGAATTCTGTAAGCTTAAATTTCCAAGTTGTTATCAAATTCTGTGCTTAACTGTATCTTCCTTATATCTGTTCTTTTTATGTTAGATAGGCTTGTTATCAGACATGAAATTGTGCCTAAGGGTCTTACTCACAATTTGGGGGAGATTGTTAGGCTCAAGACATGTCTGAATACCACTATTAACAAGCCTACACTATGTGACTATGTCACATTACATGACCTAGTGATTTCTATCACTGGGATATAGTATAGGTCTCTAAATGTACTTGTCTTGTTCTCATGAACATTAGTTTGATCATGTATGCTCAAATTTATAATGAGCTTAGTAAAGCTTCTTGCATCTAGATTGTATATAGGCCATTGAATAATTATCCTGGTAGAAGTTCAAAAGTGTTCATGCAGCAGGATAGAGATGAATAAGGCCATGGAGAAATAAGTTGCAGGAATTTGTCTAAGGCATTATATAGCAAAGTCAAAAGAAAGCTATGTCGTGAAGTCACCAATATCCATGTCGTGAAGTACTATATCGCATAGTCCATTTTGTACTATGTCGAGAAGTCCTCAAGACACATGTCGTGAAGTGTTGAAGTCAGCAAAGTCAAAAGAGCCTAGATCGTGAAGTCCTCAGAAGCCCTATGTCGCATAGTCATCAAATGACCTATGTCGCATAGTCATCAAATGACCTATGTCGCATAGTCATCAAATGACCTATGTCGCAAAGTCTTCAAAGGCTATATCGCGTAGTCCTCACAAGGGAGATCGCGAAGTCAGGGATAAAGTGGAGTTCACGATATCAACACTTAGCCGTTTATAACAAGACAAATCAAGGTACAGAACCAAGAATCAAAGGAGACAAATACTGAAGCATTTGTTCTGGCAAGGTGGTCCAAAGAACAGATGGCAAATCTACAGCTAAACTTGGAGAGAAAGATAAGAGACAAGCAGCTACAGAAACGGGAAAGACTCCGAAAAGCAGGTGGTCCTTCCTGACACAGTGAACCTCTTATGGCAGGACAAGTTGGACTTTCAGAAGGGGTAGCTGTGTAATATTGTGTGTGCCTAGTTTGTATAGGTGAATATATATATTGTGCACACACAACTGTAAGCTGCAAGAGAGATACACATAGTTATTTGCTAAGCTCTTTTCTCTGTAAGCAAGCAAGTTCAAACTGTTCTTGTTTAGAAGCCAGAAATTCGATTGTGAATTTCTTGGAAAGCTGTAGTATTTAATTTGCTTATACAAAGTAGATTAAAGTGATTGTGTGTGTTATTTACATTCCGCATATTACATATCATAATCATATACAGCTTATACTTAGTTTCAAGAATCGAAAAATATATCAAACTATCCATTCACCCCCCCTCTGTCTAGTTTCTAGTAGTATTCATTTCTAACAAAGTCTACCCAACCAATTTAAATAGGTTGGGTTTGAGTTTTATATTTTTTCGGTCGACCCTACCCAACTCGATTTAAGTTACAAATTTTGTTCAATAATATTTATACACGCGCGCGCGCGCGCACACACACACACATATATATATATTATATACTACCATACATAATATGATATATCGTACTTTCAATTACAAACGTGCTTACATTTTATGCATATGCACACGATTTACAACATAATTTACATTACTAAAATTATAATGTTAATCAAACTAAAACATTAATACTAAAATCCCAATTTATACGTATTTTACAATGTTCTTAAATATGGAAATCGACATTAGTTGGTAAAGTTACCTTGTAGTGATTACTCGGATAATAGGTGATTAATCGGATTTATTAAACATTTATCCTTCGTCAAATATTTGATATTTAAGTGTTAATATTTACATAAAAGAACCGCATATAATAACTCCATACTTGTACATGAACGAAAAGAGTAATGTATATATTTATTTATCGAGTTTAAAAGCAACTTTTTAATTTTCTAAAAATATTACACACACATATATAATTTAAGTCAATTAAACCGACCCAACCTGACCCAAATCGATGTACGATTAAGAGTTGGGTCACAAATTAATATTTTGTGTGGTGAGATGAAATTTTTTCAAACCGATTTAATTGGGTCGGATTGCAAAAATGATTTCAACTCGGCAAATACAACCCATAAACACCCCTAACTCTGATTCACACTTTTTACGATACTAATTTTAAATATATTCTAAATTATATTATATTTGTGTATCAATACCTAAATAACCTATATAAAGTATAAATCATATAAAAATTTACAATATAAATAATATATAATTCAAAAATATAAGTGAAATAAGAATTTATAAATATAATTGAATACATAATTATATGTAGAATAACGAAAATTTGAAAAATGGAGCTATATAAATAATATGAACTAACATTTAATTTACTGAGAATGTAAAATTAAAAAATTTGAATAAACACGTTTTTATAAATAATATAAAACAACATGTTATTTGCTCAAAAATTAATATATATATATATATATATATATATATATATATATATATATATATATATATGTGTGTGTGTGATGATAACGTAGTTTATATAATAATATTTTTATAATAAACTCAAACTCAATGTTACGTACTTGGGTATTAGATGGAATTATATGAGAAAGTTTGGAATACGATTATCAATGTTCACACAAATCTAATCTACTTTAGCTTAAATAATAAAGGGTTGACAATTCTGTAATTTTTAAAAATATAAGAGTATCCTTGGTTGACTTTTAATATATACAATGTAGATAAAATATAATTATACATTAAGATTTTGAAACTAAAAAAAACAAGTTATATAAATAATATAACCCAACATTTTACTTAAACAAAAAAATAGGACACAAAGAGGTGATGTGGCTTATCTAATAAGATTTTTAAGTTAAACCAATAAGTAAGTGTAGCACAATGGTTATAACATGAGTTTTTCGGGAGGAGGCCGGATGTTCGATTCCTAAGAGCAACAAAAATCATTTACTTTTACATAAATTATAGAGGGATGACAAGTTTGTAATTTTTCAACAAATAATGACAAACTTGTCATTTCACAACCAATTTCTTGGCTCAAATTGCCCCTAGACGGGCTTTAATATATATAAGTAAATTGATAAGTTGAATGTTAGAAATCACCAACATTTTACTTAACTTATCAACTTATTCTTTGATTTCTTTATTTTTTTAATACTTTATATTTTTACCTTTGTGTTTTTAAATATTTTTTAATTTAAAATGCAAGTGTTGAAATCATTGTATTTAATAATTATTTTTTCAAATTTAATTTAACAAACTCTTAATAACTTATAAGTAAATTTATCCAAACACCCGTATAACTTATAAGAATCCATCAACTTATCACTTATAAAACACTTACTCATTTTAAGTTATAAATCAACTTTTTTGTGATACCCCAAAGGCCCAAACATGCACTTTATTTAGCAAACTCTTAACTAACTTATAAGTAAATTTATCTAAACACATATATAAGTTATAAGAATCCGTTAACTTATCACTTATAAAATCCTTACTCATTTTAAGCTATAAATCAATTTTTTTATGATACCACAAACACACACATTATATTCAAAAGACTATTAAACTGGTCCGCTCTAAAAATATTAAAGTCCTTGACCCTTGTCACAATCATCTATCCTCTATATTTCTCACAGATGAGTTTAACATTGAATTTTTTTGCAAATACTCGTGATCACGTCATATATCCAAGTAATTTGTCCAAATTATAATGGACATATGGTTGGCAACAATCATTTGCCGGGAACTCTTTCGTAACAAAATGCCCTTTGACAGCAACTCCTATAAGTGATACACACACATTCGTGTGCTCACACGCATGAATTCATACAGCCAAATAAGCACACGAGACGTTTGTCTTCCATATTACCATTATACCCGTCTCCCACAGGGCATAGGCTACCTTTGTGTTCTAATCTAGGGGCATGGCTATTTGTTCTAATTTCGAAGTACAAGAAACCACATACTACTTCTTTAAGTCCTCAAGGAAAAATAAATAAATTTGTGAAGCATTATTCTATCACTTCGTACTTCAATTCAAGGAAATCCAATTTAAATCAAACTCCATGGGAATATCAATCCTTCATAAACTAGAAAGTTGTAACATGCAAATGACCTCATTTTGCAAACAAACAGCCAAATTCCATAGCAAAAAATGTTGTACCCAAGCAACGGTTTATATAGGAGCCACAGTGCTATAAATAGGTGGCAATGTTATGCAGGCCACATGATTGGCAAGATAGGGTTTCAGTTTTGGGATCACATGGTGCATAAGAAAATGTACCATTTGAAAACATATAGACATGCTTGCTGATTTTAATGTGACAGTTTGTAAGCAAGTTTCAAGCACTGTAATTGGCTGATATAAGTCTTGCAACCATGTGGGGCTAAGCCTTCTATGACCATTGCCGCCAAAAGTTGCCAGACCTGTTGCTGGAATCTATACCACCCGAAGCATGTCGCAGGGATCCCCAACCTTGGTCCCTGTCAATTAAGACAACTGGGAAACGAGATAAATGGTCCCTGTTTTCCGCTTCATGTAGGTTCTGACCTGATGAGCCTGGAGGAAAAATATAGAAACCACCTTGATGATCTGCATGAGGAAGAGCTGGCATCATGAGAGGCAATCCCCGTGGACCGCTAAATCTTCTGACACCAGGCATGATAGGCGATATCAGACTCGTAGGATTGCCATGTGGATGGTGGGAAACCTGAATCCTTTCATGGGGCCGAGTATTATGAACAGAATGATTAAGTGAAGGGCCAAACGGACTTCTAGCTCTTGGAAAAGAACTGCGATTGAAGATTAAATGGAAGATCAAAACAAGTTCCGCATATTATTTACTCGAAACTTCAGAGAGAATATAAAATGGGTACTTGAAGGTTTCAGATGGGCTTACCCATGGCCATGAAGGAAGGGATGCGCAAAAGGTCCAGATCTTGATATAGCATCAGACTCAACCCTAGTTGATCTCAGTGTAGGAGGAACTGAAGCTTGATCGATGCCATTAAGATGGTTCCTATTAGCAGGGATGGGAGGTGAATGATGACCCCAACTTTGATACTGAACATTCATAGCAGGGAACACATTAGGATTATAGATCTCGTTATGCCCAGATTGCGCATTTCTGCGATGACTGAAGATGGGTTCATCCACATTCTCGCTGGCATTAGATAAAGCACGGGGAATAGGTCGGACATAAGCAACATGGGAATGGGCCAGAGTTGATGCTGCGACATGTTCAGCAAATATAGCATGGTTTCCTTGTAACTCATGATCTGAATGAGGAATCAACTTCAACATCACTTGTATACTGAAATTTTATAGATAATCACGTGAAATTTTACTTACATGTGGTTGATGGTGGATCCACTTCCCTGTAAGATTTAAAAAAAAATCAAATTAGGTTAAAAAGAAGCTCTAATATACTCGGACGCAAAAAAGGATATTGTTACGAGAAACACTGACATGATAAAAACACAATAAAGGGTATAGGCAAAATATAAAACATTTGCCAAAATGGGGCTGCCGTCCTAGTCCACACTAAGCACGCCCAATAAAAAAACTCTGCAAGTCAACCCACATTCAAACAACCCTAGTTCTTCCAGAATACATAGTGTAGTTAACCACGGACAGCGAAGCAATTTTGGGACCAGCAGGCAGCAGTTACTTTTTTTAACTCATTAGATTTCCCTTTTTTTTGCCAAGTCATTAGATTTCCCTTTATGCACTAATAAGTTAATTCCTATTATCGAAATTTGGGTTGATGACTCAAAAAAGATTTTATCTAATGAATTTAAAATGAATTTTCTTTAGGTTCTTTCCCACCCAATTTATACAACGTCATTTTCAATAATTTTACTTCTCTATCACAACCAGTCGTTAAAACTGTTGTCAATAGTGCCAATAACACAGTAACCTAATTTCCTAAATCCTACATTCATCAACTTCCTGCATCTCACTACCCCGATTAAGGTTAGCAGTTCCCACCAATGACTATCTTTCCTTCCTTAATCAGAAAGGTCAATTATGTAAACCACCTCCAATTACAAATCCAAAATCAAAGTCTACAAAAGTTGATTGCCACAAAAGAAGAGTAAATTGCATTTCGGTGGCCGAACTTTACAAGGTGCAATCGATTAGTGGCTGTAATACAAAATATACAAGATGCTGGCTATACTTGGAAGTTGAGTATTAAAATGGAGGGGATCGTCAGTTTATTTAACACCATCAACTACTCACCACCTTCTTTAACAAACAATATTTTTCTTTCATTGAATAGCCACAGGTAATTCTTATCAAAATTCATAACTTCAACACCTCCCACATTTGCTGATCATTTTCAATGACACACCTTTCAAAATGAATCTCTTACAATCTCCTTGAAATCATTAAATTAATTTTATCAAAACCATTTCGCCCTAAATTGTTTCAAGAAAGAAGCCTTGACAAGAAAAATAATAATAAACGAATTATACCGTGATGATTGGAATCAATAAGCATGACTAATAACTGGATGCACTACGCTTACACACACACACACACACAAAAATAAAAACTGAACCTGGTAGCAAAAATTAAATCTTAAATTCTCTGTAAGAAGAAAGAATTACTTTCATTCAATTACCAGACATTCTCTTTCAATCTCTTTCAAGAACTACACAAAAGAAAATGGAAAATTATATAATGGGTTTATCACATTTTATGTTTTCAGTGAAGTTCTCTTAAAATGAAATCAAAGGGGATGACAAGAGCTTTAAATAGGAAGTTGAGTCGTTGAAAGTGATTAAGGAACGAGAGAGATATCAAAGCTTAAAATTGTAACAAAATTTATTAATGGTTGTTCATGTATAGAGAAAAAATATTTGTTGAACAGTTAATGGTGATAAGTTAATTTGATGGTAGCCACAGTTTTGGAACACGATTCTTAAATACAACCACCATCTTGTATATTTATATATACAGCCACCAGTTGATTGTACCTTGTAAAGTTCAGCCATCGAAATGCAATTTACTCCACAAAAGAGTCCTATCTGGCCATTTGCAAGGGTCTATCCACCATTGCAGTAGTGGGATCAATTATATATTCATATTTATCATATTAAGTATACTTGAATAAAAAATTGTATGAATCAAAGAAAAATTAAAAAATTGTACTAAAAACTTAAGTTTTGACCCAACGTATTTAAAATTGTTACCCCATATTAAACAGTTTTAATTTTTGACCGCACTATCGTCAATGTCTGGCTACGCCCCTGAACTGGCTACATCTGCCTCTACGACGATAACTAGGACCAGATAAGGAATGTGCGTTAAGATAGACAGCTTAATGTATCTTACTTCCATACAGGGGACAGACTGTTGTTGGGAACGTACTACTCTCAGATCGCCTATATATATGGATATATCCAGATTCCATAAAAATACCTCCTTCACTCACCCCCAAACATATATGTCAAACCCCAAACACCAAAATGCCAGGCATTGGAAAGACCTTCTAAAACTTGAGTAACCTACCCATGATCCGCCTTATAATTCTATAATATCAAAATAAAACAACATGAAAACGTATTTCTAAGAAGAAAAGTATCACAACTTCCACAGTTTATAAGCTTAAGATTTAAATTTTACTTAATTATATCTTTACCTTCAGATACACTATTAGATAACATCATTACAATCTTATTCAGCCGAAAAGTGCTCTTCGTAGTCACGTATAAATTAAGGGATGAATTATGAACTTTATAAGTTATAGGGGTCCGTAACATTTAATCTTTTACACTGTCTGTCACACACAACATTTACATGATAAATGAAAAATCTACACCGTAATTATATGTGAATTCTATATTCCTGACTTTCGGCCCAAACAAATGAGACATAAGTGCCATGGACATACATCGGTCTAAAAACAGTTGCATACAAATTGAAACACACCCACAAAAAGAAGCTCAATCTGTAGCAGAGAAAGAGTGTTCGAAAGAATAATTTATTTTAAAAAAACGTGTTCGTTGGAATCTAGATGTGAAAAAAGCACAATATGATTAAAAAAAAGTAAAAAAAAAAAAAGAACACACTAAGGCTTATAATTGTGCTTACTCAAATGAAGAATGGACTCCTGTCAATCCACTAAACGGGCACCAGTGAACTCCAAATGGCTGAGAGATTTAAAAGCAACAACAATATTTTAATACATAATACCTCATAGTAGAAAAACCTCAATCACAACTTCTACTATACAAGCATTGCCGTTGATAAGGGCCTGGGCATGGTACAAGAACCGAACTAGAGGTAATTCATCAAAGGCTTCTTACGGCTCTGAGGGAAAGTAAAGGTGCTTACCATTTCAGGAAAACTATACTCATAAGGCTCCTCGCTAAAAGTCCAGTCATCGATGCCAAAGTCAGGCAACGAACGGGCAGAGCCATTTGCATATAGCCATCTGCCATCCTCGGTCTTACGGCAATTAGGGCACTGCATTGCGCCCTTCATATTGAATGCCGAACCAATGCAATCTATGTACATAGTGGAACAGAATCATTAGAATATGCAGACACAATAATCCAAAAGTAAAAACCCATTGTCAACAATTATTACCCCCTCGAAGGAAAAACAAAATTTCTTTCCTGAAGTGAACAAACCCAAGGATTGAGTCATTCTGACAAGTAAATTACCTCTATGTCAACAAGATAACCGGAATTCTTGTCATTTTTATAGGTTCATTTACGAGAATCAATAAATTTGTGGTTAATTTGTGGTTAATAATATCCAGAAATAAAACCCCAAAGCTATAGGCAAAGAAAGTAAAACTTTAAATTAATTACTTCTACGTTTGCACCAGCAGATCAGCTAATTAAAACATAGTAGAAAACTTTTGTCAACATACATCATCTAACAGAACTACGAAATGGAATTTAGGGTGCTTAACCAAAGGAAATTAATTCTTTTATTAACTACAATTCAACAGCTAAGGTATTGCATCTTTACAAACATGTAGTAATTGAGATGTTTTTCTCTTGTTTCTGTTTTTATATGTAACTACCGGTCACTTTATCAGTAACTTGTTCAACTTTCAAGTATAGTCGAATCCACTTCTACCTTCCCAGATTGCCAGTTTCTTAAACCCCTGCCTAAACATTAGTAACTTGCATACAGCAGCACTACAATCTAACAGAATTCTCCGAAAAGATACGTGGTATGATCATTTTGGGCAATCTAACGATCCTGCAATACAATGAATTATTCTACACAAACAAAAACTACCTAATGATCCTAAAGCAGGAAGCACACGATCCAAGATCAATCCAACTAAACCAACAAAACAAAACCGGAAACCTCTTAAAAACAGATAATCCGTAAAAGCGATCACCATTTCTCCGTAATCTTATCATCAAAACCCTAGAATTCAACCAAACAACTCAATTCTAGTAAAACATTTACTACTCCCAACACTTGAATTATACATACACATATCACTAACAAAACATCCATTTGAAGCTCCCTTATAAAATCATATAAATAATTTCCACAATAAAATCACAATCAACATGCACAACACACCACATTTCAACAATAAATTCAAAACAAAATCATATAAAAAATCAAAAAAAAATCAAAAAAAAATAGAAAAATCACCGAGATGAAATTCGTGGCCGCATTGGAGCTTAGCAACAGATCGTTCCTTGCAATCGGCGACCAAATCGAGGCAAATCGAACACGAATTTAACGAATTAGAATCATCCATAGCATTAAATTGAATACATTAATTGATCAGAAATAAAAAAATAAAAATTAAAATTGAGAAACAGAGCATATAAATTAGCCACAAAAGCTAGAGATTATGATGATAGCTATAGAGAATAGAGATAGATAGATGATATAGATATATAGTTGGTGAAAATAAATTCAGACAAGAGGAAAGCATAAGAAAAGGAGATGAAAATAATTATAATTATTATTATTCTTTTATATGGAGTACTTTTTATTTTTAATATAAAATGTAGTAATTTCTTATGATTATCCTCTCTCTCCTCCTTTCTTTTTATCTATCTGTTGGATTACGTGGTCTTGAATGTAAACTATTAATTATCGTACTTGAATATTTATATGAAATTATCGTAATCGTATCATCAGATTTAATGGACGCTCAATGTCAGTTCCACATTTTTTTCCTTTATGATAATAAAATTTCGGGATAAACGAGAATCCAAAAATTTTGTTTTAGATGTCGAAGATATTGGCAATATTCCAAAAGTATAGTATCTGATGAAATAAAGATAATGGGATTCATTTTTTTTAATTTTTAATATTGTATAGACTGTTTTGGCACATATGATTCAAGGAAATCAATACTATTATATAATAGACGAAACATTAAAAGTTTGGTCGGTCGGTCGGTATGGTACGTTGTGATTTTACTTAAATACCCTTACTTAACTGTTCGTGTTTTTACTTAATTAACCTTACTTATTTATAGAAATATATTATTAAATAATAATATTACCTATTTATAACCAATTACCTTTTTTTACCTAAAATACATTATTTTTTCTATTTTTTCTAACAAATTCCCCTACTTTTTCAAATATATCACGGACAATTACATTTTTTAACTAAAACATGTTAGTTTTTCTATTTTCTTACTAAAACCCCTCCTTTTCCAAAAATATCACGGACACACCTTTAGTTATTTATTTTTAAATCTATTTTAATATTATAATTATTTTTTAAAATTTTACCTATTTTAACATGTCTGCTTATTTTTCTTAACAAATGCAATTACTAAAAATATTAAAATATAAATAATCAAATACCTATTTATAACCAATTACCTTTTCACTAAAACACATTCTAGATTTTTTCTAACAAATTCCCTCCTTTCTCACTAAAATCCATTCTTTTTCTAAAAATATCACGGGCAAACCCTTTACTTATTTATTTTAAAATGTATTTAAATACTTTTAATTATTAAATTTTAAAACCTCATTTTCCAAAAATATCACGGACATTAACTTTTTTAAACTAAATATATGTTACATTTTTTATTTTTCCTTACTAAAACCCCTTCTTTTCCAAAAATATAACGGGCAAACCCTTACTTATTTATTTTAAAATATGTTTTAATGTTTTTAATTAATTAAAAGTGTTTAGCTATTTTAACATGCCTACTTATTTTTTTAACAAATACAATTAAAAAAAATAAAATAAAATAACAATTAACAATCCGTGCTTCGCACGGGTTTTAAGCTAGTACATTGTTAAGAAATGGGATATAAAAACTTCCTAACATTAATTTATACCATGTTAATATGAACATTTATAATGTTTTTATTAATTGTTTGTTATATATGTTTTTTTTTAATTTAAAGCTACAAACAATTTAACATATGTATATATTATTATTATTTCATGAAAAGTAGGTTAAATTCATAAAGATTCAAACTTAAAATGCATTAATTATATCAAGATATTTTCACATAAATGTCATTTATAATCGCAATCGTAAGGTAAAGGAGTAAACGAGCAAGAAACCATGAACTTAAATAAGCTCTTTAAATTCGATCATGACTATTGTCTACTCAAATTTATGTGATTGTGATTTATTGTAGTCTTTCTAACTCGTAAATAAATGAGTTTCAATTATCAGAATTTTCAACATAGCAAGTTTTGGGGATTACTTTGTAATTAACAAGTGAAATGTTATCTGGATCCAACTAATCAAACCAAATTATTGATTACTGAAAATAATTGATAGAATTATATTATATTAAGTGGCCTTGCCAAATGCTAGGTCAACCATTGAGTGCCTAATTTTATTTTGTTTGTAGTTAAAAGGTGTGGAACATGCATAAAAATGTAATTTGGATTTTGAAGAAAGTCCGGTCAAAGTGAGGATGCCTAGACTTCCATATGCTTGTACAGTATTTGTATATCAATCAACACATGCATATTGTTTTCTGCAGAAACAAATTAACAAATATACCACCACTTCTCCGTTCTCCAATAAAACCAAGCCATTTCCAAGTCCAGCATTGAAAGTGTCAACAGAAGAAGTCCCTCTTTAAGATGAAACCGTGTAACTCCGGATTTTACACGCTTTCCAGATATAGTTTTAAGTCCCCAACTAACAACAGTCTGCTATTAGAGCACATTTTTCATTCCGTTTCCTGTGTTTTTCTACGTTGAAAACTACGTATAATCAAGATGTCAAACATAGAGTACATTATAATTAAACATGTGATTATAATTTGATACAAGAAAGGCTGTCTTAGAAATCAAAACGAAAATGTAGTTTACATGTGAGATTAAAATCTCGTACTTTAGCGATAATTTATGCTCCTCCAACAAGCAACGGATTCTGATTCTTCCACATTACATATCTGGAGCATAGTTTCTCCAGGGTTGCTACTGAATGCTGCATCTTGTTTAATTTTGTGTCCCTGAACATACTCTGCAAAGCAATATGTTTATTATGAAAAGGAAGCAACAGATAATAGAATTGTCAAGATTTAATAATTTGTAAACTCTTCTTACTTGGTAGTCATCTCCATATTTCTCCACAAGTGGACCAATGTGAACACGTTGCATTCTTGTCAATGGTAGCAGTGGCATGGTTTTCCCGTCTCTGCGCTTTTTTCCTAGTGCCGACTTCAGATCTGAGATGTAGTAAATTGTAGGATTATAAATACAAACATGATAAATAAATATAGAAGATATCCCAAGCTCCACACATCCCCACTTAAGAAGCTACTAATATAATGTTTCTAAGTACTAAAGTACTAAAGCGTGTTTCAGATTGGTGTGAGGAATAGGGCTCGAACAAACAAGATTACGGCAACATAAGAAAACCCTCCCATCCAGCTATAAGTGTCATAGGTGGCCCACGATGAATATGCTTACGTAAATTTTTGTAATCTATGCTGCAATCATTTCCTATTACCCATTAACGAAGCTTAAAGCCTTAAACAGACCTAAACACTACTATATATGCAAATCACGATATGCTTTTGTAATGTCTTTTTAGTCTTATTACCAAGTACTGAAGCGTGTTTCAGATTGGTGTGAGGACTAGGGCTCAAACAAACAAGAATACGTAACATAAGAAAACCCTCCCATACAGCTAAGAGTATCATAGGTGGCCCATGATGAATATGCTTAGGTAAATTTTTGTAATCAATCAGTTAACGACATCTTAATCCATCAATTTATTGCAGTAAGATGTCATGGTTCACAGACATGGACTGATTATGCTTTTAGCAGAGGCATATATTCAGAAAAAATTACACAAGGGAAAACTTACTGTGATTTAAAACTATACTATCTCAAGGACCAGCTTAAAAGGTCATACACAAGTTCAAGAAATCTATTTCGTACTGTGATTTAAAACTATACTATGTCAAGGACTGATCTACTTCTTTAGAGGTTATATGCGAATCTAAGAAATCTTTTATTTTGCAGGTTGCAAACCATCCTGTTGATTAAAATAAGCTCCAAATCATGTTGAAAAAATATAAGGATCTATTTCTTGATAATGCTCTCTTGACACCTCTAAAGAAGGTTATTGATCTTGCTAAGGAACATGGAGAAGTAGTACGTGACCAGCACAAAGACAGGAAGGGATAAAAAGTTGGACAAGCAGGAAAGAAAGAAGTTCAACAAGCAGAAATAAACCTTTACAACTAATGAAGTGCTCAATGACCATTTCTTTTGTTGAAACATACAGTACACATGCTATCTACATCAGATTATTAACAGATACGAATGGGTGTTAGCAGACATAATTTCTAGTTGATAGTCAGTAATTTTTGTTAGGTAACCAAATTGCAGAAAGTTCAATATCAGGAATAAATGATGTAGAAAATCTTTATCATCACATCTTATTTTAAAGTAATTTCTATTCTAATCAATAGGCAAGTCCCAAAAACACGAGATAATATCAAAAAAGAAGTTAAGGAAAATTACTACTGAATTATAAAACATCTCTCAATTACAAGGAAGTTCACAAAAACCCTGGAACTAGATAGAATTTAAAGACAGAATTAGAATCTAACTGATTTTAAGAAAATGTTTCTTCACAAAAAGATTACGATATGATAATCTTTACATTCATCCATCCATAAAGTTCGTATAAAATAGTGTGGCAGTGTTTGAAATGAGAAAGGGTGTAGCTTTATCAGAGAGAATTTCACTCTTGTGGCATGCATGATGTATGCAACCAGAAGGAACTTCTGACTCTGTACATTTGCGAAAGAAAGAGGAAGAGAGTTATGTGGAATGAGCAAGGGAAAAATCAAAAGTCTTAATTACTGTGGTCAAAGACTCAAAGTAGCCAAGCATCTAATTACTACTTATATGATAGCTTATATTATAAAAGGTAGTCAAGGGTGCCAAGCAGCCAATAAAACATATTAGAATTACAGAGGAAAACAGGGCCATAGTTAGATATTTAAAGATGTGAAGAGAACTTATGACCAACTAAAGATTGAGAGAGGATTTGATATGTGAAACTGATTGAGAGACAATGATCATTTGAACTTTGATTGAGGAAGAACTGAAGAGCTGTCTTTCTGGAATAAAAATAAAGGTTGCAGACGTGCTGTATAAAATTCTCAATTGTGAGATTATGTCACTAAAGCCATTTGAATCGAGTAATCAGCCTCTAGGAAATTTGTTAATAATCTTATCTGATGAAAATATATTCAAGACATATTGGTCAAAACTGTTTCTTTTCTTAAAAGAGTTCTTTTTTGAGTATCATTAAAGGTGTTTCGCTATGAAAGAGCAAAGTGAAAAATTTACGTTTTGATAACTACTCCAAACTCAACAAAAAAAATACTCTAGTTCTGTACACAGAATCCTCAAAAATCAACTTTTTCTCCATGATAGTTTGCTGTACATAGAATCTTAAGTTCATGTGGAAGAGGGTGATATTTAAAACTAATCTTATCACGGGTGAACGATAAACCTCTGCCACTAGACTATCCATTTTTCTTTGAATCATATGAAATCAAGTTCTACACCAAGTATCAACAAAGACGAGCATTAATTTGCTCCTACAAAAAAAAACTATCACATGTAAAGAACTAAAGAAGTATAAGCCTTTGTACAAGGCTTCTTCCCACAGTATATTATTTACATCCACTGCAAGAAAAAAAAACAGGAACAGCACTTACGAGACACTTCAGTTTTACTGATCCAAATAATTAGACTGTAAATAACGGAGACAAACAAGTCAGCAATTATGAAATTAACACATTGCATCACACCGGAACAAACCAAATAAATTCTCAACAATAACCAAACACTATAAACAAAACCACGTTATCACAACAATCATATCATATATCATTATATCAATAACCCAGAAAAACCCGAGAAATGTATCGAAAAACTAACCATCTTCCTCGACATCGCTACCAGAATCAATAGTCTCAAACTCCGAAACAGGGCCATCAAATTTGGGAGGAGGAACCTGAAGAGAATCACTCTCAATAATCTTCTCATACCTAGACCTAACACCAAGAAGATTAGGGTTTGAAACAACACCAAAAGTCTTGTAATTCTTGATAACACTAGCTTGGTCATTCCATTGAGTATCAGACAAATCTAAGAGCTTAACAAGCTTAGGTGGCATATTAAAAGCAGGTTTGAAAACATTGGGGTTTTTCTTAGGTAACCCAACTTGAACTTTGGCTCGTGATCTCTTCAGCTTTCTTCTTGAACCTCCCATGGCTTGAGCTTGGTGTCTGAGAGCTGCACAGAGGTTTAATTAGGGTTTAAAGAAGGATAGGGCGTGTTTGTGTGTACTGAGGGCTGAGGCCCAATGAGTGGTTTTTATATTCTGAATTTACAATCAAATTCGTTTTTACTAATTATAAAATTTGCTTTGAATATTAGAAATCACCAACATTTTACTTAACTTATCAACTTATTCTTTGATTTCTTTATTTTTCTAATATTTTATATTTTTACATTTGTGTTTTTAAATATTTTTTAAATTTAAAATACAAGTGTTGAAATCATTGTATTTAAAATTTATTTTTTCAAATTTAATTTAGCAAATTCTTCACTAACTTATAAGTAAATTTATTCAAACACCCGTATAACTTATAAGAATTCATCAACTTATCACTTATACGACACTTACTCTTTTTAAGTTATAAGTCAATTTGTTTGTGATACTCAAAACACACACATAATGGGCCTTTGGCAACAAAAAAATAAGTTAATTTATGATTTATAAATTTGTAAAATTTATGAAGAATGTTTACTAATTTATTAAGACTAGTATTTTATTGCCCGCGCTCCGCGCATGGGTTTTTAATTTTATTTATTTATTAACTATATCACATTCTTTTGATGTATTTAATGATTAAACCTATAATTATAATTTATAGGTAGAAATTCGTTTTGTAAGTGTTTGTTTTTTTCACGATAAATTAATTTTTTTGCTTGCAACATTTGACCTTGAGTTTACTTGATGTTAGGATAAGGTGGGTTTGATGTAGATAAAAGTATTAAAATATTTATAAATTCTTTTTTTATAAAATATATTTAAGATTTTGGATTTGAAGGTGTCTTTCGAGACACGGCGGTAGCTCATAATCTGGATAAGAGCTTCAACTATAAAGATATAAGATGGGTGTTAGGAATATGTTGTTCTTGATGATAAACATAAAACACTTAGTAGAATTTGTGTAAAGTTATTTTGTAGCTGTCAACGAAATGGCATGCTTTGCAGCATTCCGTTGACAAGAAGCTCATCAACGAAATGAGTGATGTAGCAATTGCACTGTACAATACTTCACAGTTTGATATGCATTTTGTTGTATGTACTAGATAGGTTTTCTAAGTCATGTTGACTAAATGATAGATAGGCAAAATAGGTTGGTTAATTGTAAATATCTTGTGCCTTGTAATTTTGCCTAAGTGAAGACATGTCCACGGTATGAAGATTACTCTGTCAACGGTATGGAGTTTACTCATCAACGAAACGAGGAAAACACCATCAACGGAATGAAGAATAAAGCTATCAACCAAACACATCTCCCTGCTATCAACGAATCATTATTGCTTTTCTGAATAGTTGACAAAGTGATAGTGACAGTTTACTGAACAGATCTAAAGGTGATGTGGAAGTGTACTTTGCATTGGAAACCATTAAAATGGACATGGGGAATAAGGAAACATCCCAGTTTCCAATTGGGTCTTGGGAGTGATCATAATAAGCATGAAGACAAAAGCAAGGATCTCCGAGGACCACTGGACAAAGGGATGAAAAGCAAACTATTGGCGGTTACTCATTGTACTTTTAGTGTAGCCAAAAATAGGGTTGTAAACTTGGGGATATATAACCAAGTGTAGCAGTTATTTTAATTAGAAGAGAAGAAAAACAAATAGTTTGTATTAGATATCCTTGAGAGCATTCTTCTCTACAACCTTGTAACTGAGCAGCTGTGTACTTTTGTATCACAGATTATTTCCGCAATAAAAATCACTTCAGTTGGATCATCAAACAATCCAACTGAAATTATTTATGTGCTTGTGATTTTTACTTTAAGTTCAGTTTTTATTTGTAAGTTGTTTTAAGTTTAAAGAAATATCAAGAATTGTATTCAACCCCCCCTTCTACAATTCTGTTAGGTCATTTGGGATTAACAATTGGTATCAGAGCGAGCTTCTAACATACAAGAAGTTTAAAGATCAAGACCAAAAACAGAAACCATGGTAAAGAAGGATGCAGGTGTGAAGATACCAGTTCTTGATAAGGACAATTACTTTCACTGGAAAGTAAAGATGCATTTACATCTTCATGTCTTTGGATGCAAGTGCTTTGTTCTGAGAAATCAAGCTGAGCATTTGGGGAAATTTGAAGCAAAGGCAGATGAAGCAATATTTGTGGGATATGCAGTAGGGAAAGCCTACAGAGTCTATAATCTCAGAACCAACATTGTTATGGAATCTGTACATGTTGTTTTTGATGGTCTCAAAATTCAAGGTCTCTGTGATGAAGGTTTCCATGAAAGTCTTTCTTTTGAAAATGAGGAAGGAGATCAAGTGAATCATGTTAAGGCTACTGAGAAACAGCCTAAAGTTGTTGTATCTAGCACAGATGAAAGCAGCAGTGAAGATGAAATTGATGCATTAAGATTGAAAAGAATAGCTGCTAGCAGACCAAATGGTCATTTCGTTGACAGTCATGATGGTGGATTCGTTGACAGTCAAAATGAGCGTTTCGTTGACAGTCAAAATGGTAATACCGTTGACAGTCATAGAAATGCTTCTAGAAGTGATCATTTAGGGACAACAAACTCAGGGGGAGTTTCTCAAGGACAAATATCCAATCAAGGCAATCATGATCATGAAGCTACCTCTTCAAGAGCAAATCTACCTCCCTCAAGGAAATGGACTAAAGATCATCCCTTTGAACTTATTATAGGTGATGTTTCTTCAAAAGTCCAAACTAGAAGAGCAACTCAAGAAGAATGTCTATATAGCAGCTTTCTGTCTCAAGATGAGCCAAAGAAAGTTGAGGATGCACTTCTAGATCCAGATTGGGTTTTGGCTATGCAAGAAGAGCTAAACCAATTTGAAAGGAACAATGTTTGGAAGCTGGTGCCCAAGCCTAAGGACAGGAGTGTCATAGGCACAAAATGGGTGTTCAGAAACAAGATGGATGAAAATGGCATAGTCACAAGGAACAAAGCAAGACTGGTTGCAAAAGGCTATTCACAGGAAGAAGGAATTGATTTTGATGAAACATTTGCTCCTGTTGCAAGACTAGAAGCAATAAGGATTTTCCTAGCCTATGCAGCCCATGCCAATTTCAAAGTCTATCAAATGGATGTGAAGAGTGCTTTTCTGAATGGGGAATTGGAAGAGGAGGTGTATGTAAGTCAACCTCCTGGTTTTGAAGATGATGATTTTCCAGAATATGTATACTTCTGTTAGATATAATTGCTGACGTTTGTTCATCAGTGTTTAAGCAACAGGTGATCATCAGAGTTTACATTGAAGCCAGTCAGAGTTTGTTAAAGTCTGACGTGGTGATAGTTGAATTAGCTGTCGGTGCTGAATTGAATATTCTAGAAGCAATATATTCTGAAGATGGAAAGAAGCAGAATATATTGATACAGCTAAGGAAACGGAATAGAAGATAAGAAGCAATCCTTAATTGATATGAATTGTATAGCTAACTTATAGGAATATCAATTAGAGATGGATTGTATGTAGCTGTGTACTATATAAACACAGATAGGTTATTCCTAGAAGGAATGCGAACATAGAATTATTATTCTTGTAACCTAGTAGCTCTTTGTGATTCATTAACATCACTAAGAGAGAATTATTTAATATAATTCAGTTTGTTGATTTACAAACCTGTGTTCTTGATTGTTATTCTCATACATACTTGATTATATATTGTGTATTCGGCCTAACAATTGGTATCAGAGCTTAGGCTGTTTAATATATACAGTTTTACGATTCAAACACAGTAATAATCATGTCTGAAGAAAATCAAGCTCCTCCCAAGGTTGAACAGGTCAAACCTAATTCTGTGAGTCGATATGAAACAATCAGGGTTCCAATTCTCAGGCCAGTGGAGTATCCAATATGGAAGGTGAAGATGACCATGTTTCTGGAGGCAACAGATCCAGAATATCTTGACAGAATTAATGATGGTCCTCATAATCCAACCAAACTAGCCCCTGTTGTTGCTGGCCAAGAACAAAAGACTGTTCCAAAGGAGAAGAAAGATTATACTCCTGAGGACATCTCATCTCTTGCAAAAGATGCAAAGGTTAGACATCTTCTCCACAGTGCTTTAGATAATGTTATGTCTAACAGAGTAATTGGTTGCAAAACTGCAAAAGAAATCTGGGATGCTTTGGAAGTCAGGTGTCAAGGAACCACTGCTATAAAGAAAAACAGGAAGACAATACTCACACAGGAGTATGAGCACTTTGATTCAAGACCTAATGAAACCTTGACTGAGACTTATGACAGATTTTGCAAACTATTGAATGATCTGTCTCTGGTTGATAAAGAATATGACCTTGAAGAGTCAAATCTCAAGTTTCTCTTATCCCTACCTGAAAGATGGGATTTAAAGGCGACAACAATCAGAGATAATTATGATCTTGCAGATACAGATCTTGATGAGATCTATGGATTGTTAAAGACTCGTGAACTTGAGATAGAACAAAGAAACAGGAGATCCAGCAAGAAGACAAAATCTGTTGCTCTCAAAGTTGAGGAGAAGTCCATCAAGAAGGATTCATCAAGGAAGAAAGCCAAGGGAAAGGCTTTAGTCATTAAATCTGAAAGTGAGTCATCAAACTCTGATGATGACTCAAACTCTGATGAAGCTTCTGACTCTGAGGATGATGAAGAACAGATGATGCAAATGGTTGCATTGATGGTGAAGACCTTCAAGAAGATGGGATTCAAGAACTTCAAGAAAGGAAAGAGATTCTCAAGGAAAGATTCAAACTCTGAAAGGAAAAGTTTTAGAAAGTCTGATGGAAGGAATACCAAGTCTGGCAAGAAGGATAAATCTGAAATCCAGTGCTACAAGTGTAAGGAGATGGGTCACTATGCCTCAGAGTGCAAGAAAGGAAAATCTGAGAAAGCACTCATCTCTAAAGGCAAAGACTGGGCAGATACTTTAGACTCTGATGATGGAGTAAATTATGCTCTTATGACAACTGTCAAAGATGGGACTGAATCATCTGAAAATAAGGTACCCCTAACTACTTATGCTTATGATACTGATAATATATCTGAGTTAAGAGTATATCTGAAAAGCGTACATGTTAGTTATAGGGATCAGACTTTAGAGAATGAGAGAATTAAATCTGAGAATCTTAGCCTTAAAGATAGAAACAAGTTTCTTGAAGAAGAACTTGAAAATATGAAGCAGATTCAAAAAGAAAGAGATGATGCTGTTTATGTTGAACAGGAGTTGATTAAAATAAATAAGCAGCTAGAATCTGATCTAGAAAAAGAAAGAAAAATAATCAAGACTTGGACAAACTCTGGAAGAGACACTCATCAAGTGTTTCAGACAGATTCTGTAGGTTTAGGCTATTGTGAAAATGATGAACTTAGGTTTAAAGACAAGGTTAAGGTTAAACCACAACTTAAACCTGTGAAATCTGTTCCAGAGTCCACTAAGTTAAAATCTGTTGTAGTAAGAGAAGCTGATATGGAATCAGATGAAACCTGTGAAAGACAGGAAAATATTATAACAGAAAATCTTATGGAAATAGAAGCTGTTAGAAAGCCAGTAAAAACTTGTGAAAAACAGGTTAATGTTGGCTTGATGACAGGAAAACAGTTCAATCATAAGCTGAAAGAGGTAAAGTCTGCCATGAAACCAAAAGGGTCCAAGAAGAATAGGAATGGAAAGATAGGCATAAATAAAAGAAATAATCATTTGCCTACTGCTGCTGCTCCAAGGAAAACATGTTATAATTGTGGTAGTACTAACCATCTTGCTAGATTTTGCAATAAGAACAAAGATATTAATTCTTTATCTTCTACATCAGGAGTAAAGAATGATTATGTAAGGGTTAAACCACAGACTTTATGCACACACTGTGGGAGCACTTGGCATTCTATTTATACTTGTAAGAGTTATCATGCTATTTATCACAATTATTATGAGCTAAAACCCAATCTGAAGTGGGTTAGAGCAAACTCTGCAAGTGTAAAGTCTGACAATTTTAGTTTAAACTCTGTTGATAGTCATTCCGCTGCAAAAGCTAACACTGTTAAGAAAGCCAAAGGATCCAAGCAAGTCTGGGTCCTTAAAACTAACACTTAGTGTTTGTTTGTGATTGCAGGGCATAAAAGAGAGCACCCTTATCTTGGACAGTGGATGCTCAGGACACACGACTGGAAATAAAGCCCTGCTATCAGATTTTGAGGAGAAGGCTGGCCCAAAAGTTTTCTATGGAGATGGCAACATAGGACGTACTATGGGATATGGCAATATCAATCTTGGAAGTGTCATCATCACAAATGTAGCTCTAGTCTCAGGACTCAAGCATAATCTGCTATCTGTGAGTCAAATCTGTGACAGAGGAAACCATGTAGATTTTCATACTGAACACTGTGAAGTTATCAGTAAATCTACTGGAAAAGTTGTTCTAGTTGGACACAGGCGCAACAACATTTATGAAGCAAGTTTGGTAACAAACTCTGATGGAAAAACAGTGTGCCTGACTGCAAGAATGTCAAATGAAGAGAGTTGGAATTGGCATAAGAAGCTCTCTCATCTCAATTTGAACAACATCAATGAGCTAATAAGAAAGGATCTTGTAAGGGGACTCCCAAAATCAATACTCAGTCTAGATGGCCTATGTGATTCTTGTCAAAAGGCCAAGCAAAGGAAGTCATCTTTCAAGAGCAAATCTGAATCTTTAGTAGTGGAACCTTATCATCTTCTACATGTTGATCTCTTTGGACCAGTGAATGTGATGTCTTTGGGCAGAAAGAAATATGCTCTAGTAATTGTTGATGAATATACTAGATATACATGGGTGTATTTCTTATCAAAGAAGGATGAAACTGCTCAAACTCTGATGGATCATGTAAATCTACTGGACAAAGGATCACAGCACAAAGTCAAAATTATAAGGAGTGATAATGGAACTGAATTCAGAAACTCAATCATGGAAGCTTTCTGCAAGGAAAGAGGAGTGAAACAAGAATTTTCTGCACCTGGAACTCCACGGCAAAATGGTGTAGTTGAAAGAAAGAACAGAACTTTAATTGAAGCAGCCAGAACTATGCTTGAAGAAGCAAAATTACCAACTTACTTCTGGGCAGAAGCTGTTCAAACTGCTTGTTTACTCAAAATGCTACACTGATCAACAAGCATGGGAAAACACCATATGAGATGGTGAAAAATGAGAAGCCAAATTTGAAATATTTTCATATATTTGGATGCAAATGCTTTGTGTTGAAGACTCATCCTGAACAGTTGACCAAGTTCGAGTTAAAAGCTGATGAAGGAATCTTTGTTGGCTATCCATTGTCAACAAAAGCATTCAGAGTCTACAATCTGAGAACTAAAGTGATCATGGAATCCATACATGTGTCATTTGATGACAAGAAAATAACTGGACTTGATGACTTAGATGGATATGATCAACTGCGCTTTGAAAATGAAAATTTATTCTCTGATGATGCAAACTCTGATGAAGCAGTACCGACAAACTCTGATGAAGCGGTTCTGACAAACTCTGACGAAGCATACTCTGAACCTCTACTGGTAAATACTGAAGAAAATGGAAATTCTCAAATTGAACAAAATAGAGAACCAGTTGAGGGGGAGCGTGAAGAAGCTCAACAAGACACAGCAAGTGAGTCAGTTGAGGAAACTGATTCAAACTCTGACAGTTCAAACTCTGAGCCATCCAATTCAGGGGGAGCCTCAGATACTGCAGAAAGTCAACATATGAATCAGGAGAGCATGGATCAAGGGGGAGGATCCAATAATGATGCAAGAAACCACTTACCAACAGCAAGAAAGTGGACACAGGCACACACACCTGATCTCATAATTGGAGATCCTGATGCTAGTGTGAGAACTAGAAGTGCAACAAATAATGAGTGTCTGTATCATGCTTTCTTGTCTCAAACAGAACCAAAGAAAGTGGAGGAAGCTCTTCAAGATGCTAATTGGATTACAACAATGCAAGAAGAGTTAAATGAATTTGAAAGAAATGAAGTCTGGACACTTGTACCTAGACCAAAGAATAGATCAATTGTAGGTACAAAGTGGGTTTTCAGAAACAAGACTGACAGTGAAGGTGTGATTACAAGAAACAAGGCTAGACTTGTGGCTAAAGGTTATTCACAACAGGAAGGAATTGACTATGATGAAACCTTTGCTCCAGTTGCAAGATTGGAGGCCATAAGAATTTTTCTGGCCTATGCTGCACACAAGAAGTTTAAAGTCTTTCAGATGGATGTAAAAAGTACTTTTCTCAATGGGAAGCTTGAAGAAGAAGTGTTTGTTGAACAACCACCAGGATTTGTAGATCCCAAGCATCCAGATTATGTCTACAGGCTTGACAAGGCATTATATGGACTAAAGCAAGCACCAAGAGCATGGTATGAAACTCTTGCTCAATTTCTTTTAGAAAGTGGGTTCACAAGAGGTACAATTGATAAAACCTTGTTTTATTTCAATTTTGGTGATGATTTGCTTTTAGTTCAAATTTATGTAGATGATATTATTTTTGGATCTACTAATGACAAACTTTGTAAGAAGTTTGCAAAGCTTATGCAGTCCAGGTACCAAATGAGCATGATGGGAGAGCTTAGTTATTTTCTAGGCTTACAGGTCAAGCAAACAGATGATGGGATTTTTATCAATCAAGCAAAGTATACCAGAAATCTTCTAAAGAAATTTGGTATGCTTGATAGTTCATCTGCTCCAACTCCCATGGCTACTGCAACAAAGATAGACAAAGACACAGGTGCTAAAGTGGATATGACAACCTACAGAGGCATGATTGGGTCTTTACTGTATCTCACTGCAAGTAGACCTGATATCATGTATGCCACATGTCTTTGTGCAAGATTTCAAGCAGATCCCAGAGAGCCTCATCTAACAGCTGTAAAAAGGATTTTCAAATATCTCAAAGGAACCATAACCTTGGGTTTGTGGTATCCTAGAGAATCAGAGTTTAATCTAATTGGTTACTCTGATGCAGATTTTGCAGGCTGTAAGATAGACAGGAAAAGTACAAGTGGAAGCTGTCAATTTTTAGGTGACAGATTGGTTTCTTGGTATAGCAAGAAACAAAAGTCAATTTCCACATCCACTGCAGAAGCAGAGTATATAGCAGCTGGTAGCTGTTGTGCACAGATTCTATGGATGAAGAATCAGTTGCTGGATTATGGTTTGAAGTACTCTAAAATACCTATTTTCTGTGATAACCAAAGTGCTATTGCTATGACAGGTAATCCAGTACAGCACTCCATGACAAAGCACATCAGCATAAGGTATCATTTTATCAGAGAACATGTGGAAGAAGGAAACATTGAGCTTCAGTTTGTGTCTACAGACCAACAACTTGCAGATATCTTCACCAAACCTTTGAGTGAAGCTACTTTTACAAGATTGGTAAATGAACTTGGAATGATCTCTGGTTCTGACTAGAGATACGGGTTAGACTCAAATTCTATACATGTGTGATTTTTTTTATGCTCATGATTCCTTGCATGTATTAACTGATATGAGTACCAGTGTCATAAACTCTGAAAGTAAACTCTGATGCTAAACTCTGATAGTCATAAAAGTATTGGTCATACTCTGATGGTTAAAGTCTGATGTTAAACTCTGATTATGATTTTTGTCTGAAACACAAGGACCAATGAAGAAATTTGTATGAAGCATAATTCTCAGTAAGTAATTATGAATCCATAAGAGTTATATAGATTCTGATCTCAAATATGTGCAGTAAGTTAACACAGCATGATACTGTCTCTGTATTTATAGCATCTCTTAGTTTATTGCTCCTATACACTGAGTCTGTATTAGCTGTTTGCATTTTCTCTCATAAATTAATTGTATTAACTGATGACAAGTCTAAACTCTGATTATTAATTGCAAATAATTCACCCTCAAATCAAAAGATGCCAAACAGAGCACAAATTCCTTTGAGATCATGTTGTGCCTAGGAAGATCCAGGAACTTATTGTATGAAATAAGGGCTAAAATCTTTGATTTTTGGTGACTAGTGCCAACCACTGATTACTGAAAAAATAAAATAAAAAAATAATAATAAAAAAAAATTAAAAATATATAAAAAAAAGGGGGTGAAAAATAAAAGATATATCCAAATGAAAGGATATCAGTGTTACAGAGTTTAGATATAAAAATCAGATTTTATGTTTTACATGAGAGTTTAGGCAACCAGTTTTTACTACTTTAGTTTGTGGATTTTATGCACTTTGACATGATTTAAATATTGATTTCGGTAAACTCTGCTATTGCACACACAATTATGCACACCTGTACAGTTTGCGAAAAGAGTTTATTAACAAAGAAGGACAAATGATAAACACTGATGTATTGTGTGAAATACGCCGAGGTAACTTTGTTTTAATCTCTGATGGTTAAAATAATTTCTTTGTTTCAGACATTTTATAATTTTGAGATTAGACATTTGTTTAGAAATTCGAAAGAGTATGAGTACAAACGGTTCATTTTTGTATTAAACAGAGGAGAGAGAAGTTGAGTGTTTTGAACAGTGTGAAAAACGGTAATTATGGCTATTTTTACTGCGCGTGTGTATTGGAAGTTGTTACATACAGCTGTAAGCGAATACATGTTTGACATCTGTCCCACTCACACATTTTTCAAAGATGCCCGCTGTGTGTAGTAATGATTAAAACGATTGGGCTTTAATTTTCACTGCTATTATTTAAATTTACTACACATAAACGGTTCATTTTTTTTTCACCTCAACTTTTCATAAGCTTTTACTCACACACATTGTCTCAAACACTTTCACTGCATACACTATAATCTATTCTCTGTTTGTTTTCTTCTAAACTGTTCTAATGGCTACAACAATGTTTACTGTTTCTGGGCTAGAATTTGTTCCTAACAACTACTCAGCTCCTTTAGCAAATGAGAACGCACCGGAGGCGTTTCATTTGATTCAGAGTTTCTTGTCAAACTCTGATATCGGCACTGCTCTCACCGCACCATCGAAGCTGTCTGCAACTCAAATTCGGACTTTTTGGCAGACAAGTACTTATGATAATGGAGGAGAGACTGGTTCTCCATCTATCATTTTTGAGTTTCAAGGAGATGAATTTACTGTTACTCCTACTACTGTTCGCGATGCTTTGGGTCTTGAAGATTTCAATGCATTCACAATCTCTGTTGGAGATTTTGAGTTAGTCAGAATGATGAGAGAGATAGGCTATTCTGGACCTTTGACAAAGATAGGTCAACTCAAAAGGCCACTTTTGCGCAAGGAATGGAGTTTCTTTTTCGATTGCATTACTCGGGCTTTTGGAAAGAAGTGCACCAATTGGGATGCAATTCCCACG
The DNA here is from genome assembly GCA_030848705.1 of Heracleum sosnowskyi. Taxonomy (NCBI): domain Eukaryota; kingdom Viridiplantae; phylum Streptophyta; class Magnoliopsida; order Apiales; family Apiaceae; genus Heracleum; species Heracleum sosnowskyi. Next base: position 108,830,244 of record CM061239.1, read on the forward strand.
GATAGTCTACAGATCGGGTATTCTCTTCTCTATGGTAGTCATTTTGATGTTGCTAGATTAGTTTTAACTAATATTGGTGAGAAGATGCTAGAGAATAGAAATGTAGTTTATTTTGCACGATTTTGTCAGTTGATATTCTCTGAATGTGTTTCTGGGGTAGAAATAGTTGAGAATGATGTGATTCCTTGTTTTAAGTTACATAAACGCATATTCTCTGATCTAACTAATAAAGATAACAAGAAAGGTGATTTGGGTGTTTTGTTGTTACCTGAATCTGTGCAACAATTCCTAGTCAACCTACAACAACAACAACTGATAAACACTGAAGCTGGACCTTCTGTGTCTCAACCACAGAGGTCAAAGAAATCTAAAGTGAGGGCTGTTAAGTCTGTCAGGATAAACACTGACGCTGGGACATCAAATGCTGATAATATGCCTCAGAAAAGAAGAATGAAGAAAAGAAGAGCAAATAGGGAAAAGTCTGATGCTATTGATGAAGAGACTGAAACTGATGAAGAAACTCTTCATCAGAGAAAAAGAAGATTGGTAGCAGCACATTTGTTTGGTGCTGAGAATATCTCTTCAACTGTTGTTGATGATCTTGAGATTCCAAATGATGATGTTGTTCCTGAGGATAGAGTTTTTATGGAGACTGTTCTTCAAGATGAAGCTCCTACATCAAATGCTGATGATGTAGTTGAGGAAGCTGCAAATGAAGCTGCAGATGAAGCTCCTGAAATTCTTGTTCAGGAGGCTACAGAACATGTTGAGGCTGAGATTTTTGCGTCTCAGGGATTTGATATGGATGTTGCAGCACACAACTCTGTAAACTCTGACCATCTTGAAGATTTTGATGAAACAGAGGGTGTGGAAGCTGATCATGCCACGGTTGTTCTTGAAGAATCTATGGCTACTCATACAGAGATTCTCTCTGTTACTCACCAGGTCATTGAAAAGGGTGAGGAAGTTGATCAGATCTTAAATACTGATGCTCCTGAGAATATTGCTCCTACTAAAGAAGTTGTTGCTGCAAATTCTGATGTTGCTGCCAAGGATGCAACAGAGAATGTTCCTATAGAAGCAGAGTTTGTTACAAACTCTGAGATTCCAGAACCTGATGCTGAGAATATTCCTGCAGAGAATACAACAGAGAATGATAATGATAATGATAGTTCTGCTCATTCCCAAGAGGAGTCATTTGGTAGTCAAGCAAACTCTGATGAGCTAAGAGAGGTCAATCGAGCTACGGCTGAGCATTTTCAAGATATGTACTACAAAAGATGGGCAGCTGCAGATTGTATCTTTTCTGCATAGAGGGCTGCTAATTTTCTTGATGATTCTGTTAAGAAAATTTCTTCTCCTGATGTTCTTACAAGTCTAAAGGCCACTGTGGTTCAAGTCAAAGCCTTAAACAATAGGTTTGATGAAACACAAACAGTGGTTACCAATCTTAGGAATGAAGTTGGTATAAGGGATCTTACTTTAAAGACTGATAGGTCTTATTATTCTGCCATGTTCAAGCAGCAAGCCAAGGATTCTGATGAAATTAAGAAGAGGCTTGGGAAAGTTGAGGAGAATCAGACTGCAATGTCTGCACAATTGAATTCTATTTCTACTGCTCTAGAATTTCTGACATCAGTACTACTTTCTGATGATGTCAAAAAGGGGGAGAGTGTACCTAATGACAAATGCAAAGATACTCAAACTCTGAGATGGAGGGATGATTCTGCTGATGGTGGAAGCAAGGAAACTGAGAGGAAGCAAAGTTCTGCTCAAGGGCAAAGAAGATCAAGATTAAATTCTGATAGGTTGACAAACTCTGGTAAAGGAATCTCAAACTCTGCCAGTGGTTCAAGACTTAAGAGTTTAATTATTTCAGCCAATCCATCTACTGATGAAGAAATTGCTACAAAAATGTTTCTAGAAGAACATGGTAATGAAGCTACAGTTGAAGACATGGAAGCTGAAATGCTGAGTCTTGCTGAAGAGCATGAGAAGAAATTGAAGGATGGTACTTACAAAAAGAAAGCTGTCAAGGTTCCTAGAAAGAAGGAGGTTGCAATCTCTATCAAAGAGAATACTCAACAGAGTATACAAGACTCAAGGAAGCCTATGATAGCAAACACTGATAAGGGTAAGGGTAAACTGGAAGAAGAAGGACAGTTACCTAAGAAGAATTATTCAACCTCTGACATTGCTCAAGTTGAATCAAGGATAAGTAAATCAACCTCTGACGTTGCTCAAGTTGATGTTTCTACTAAAGTTGTAACAACCTCTGACAATGCTCATGTTGTGCAAACTCAACTAGCACCTCAACTCCAAGGTACTTTTAGAAGACCTATACTTCCTGAAACTCTGAAGCCAGAAACTGTTAACTTCTCAGAAACCAAAACTGTATTGGGTAAAGAATCTTATGATAAATCTGGATTAGGTTCACACAGGGAAAAGAGAATAAACAACAGGCCTGGAGATCAATCATCACTGGCAGTATCTGGTATTATTACTCAAGAGAGTCTTGATATGCTAGAATCTGTTCAGATGATATGTCATAAAGTGTTAAAGAAAGAGTTTTTGTTGTATTTTATGGCTGATGGAAGAGTTTACAAGGTTGCAGAGTCTGACATCAATCTCAAATCTTATGAAGAATTGGAGTATGTTCTGTATTTGTTAAAAGTCAAAAATAGAAATACTCATGATGTTGCTTTAGTTATCAGAGAAAGGATGCTGAAATCAAAGATAATGCTTGGAGGAGGAGTCTCGAGTGCATATATTCCTAAGTACAGAGATGCTTATGGAAAGATTGTAGAAATGAAAAGAAACAGTGCAAGACTAAGGACTGATCTGGGAGTTAAAGTCTTAGAATTCAATCTAGAATCTGATAAACCATATTTTATTAGGCTAGGGAATGAGATAAGGAAAAATTCCATCTATTCTTTGAGAGCTGCAATTTATCAGACTGGAGAATCTGATCCAGAGTTGAGAGAGTTGAAGAAAGTTATGGTTGAAGAGCTGGAAAGGGCTGAAAGAAGACTTCTCATAGATTATCTCAGACCTGTTCCTGATATTCAAGAAATCAAATAAAGTCTGACTGTAAGTTTTTAAAAGTTTTCTATTCTAAGTTAAAGTTAAACTCTGATATATTTTAAACTCTGCATTTGTTATATGTTTTGACATCATCAATTATCTGTTTAACTTGTACATTTTTATTATGCACAAGTTGGGGGAGATTGTTAGATATAATTGCTGACGTTTGTTCATCAGTGTTTAAGCAACAGTTGATCATCAGAGTTTACATTGAAGCCAGTCAGAGTTTGTTAAAGTCTGACGTGGTGATAGTTGAATTAGCTGTCGGTGCTGAATTGAATATTCTAGAAGCAATATATTCTGAAGATGGAAAGAAGCAGAATATATTGATACAGCTAAGGAAACGGAATAGAAGATAAGAAGCAATCCTTAATTGATATGAATTGTATAGCTAACTTATAGGAATATCAATTAGAGATGGATTGTATGTAGCTGTGTACTATATAAACACAGATAGGTTATTCCTAGAAGGAATGCGAACATAGAATTATTATTCTTGTAACCTAGTAGCTCTTTGTGATTCATTAACATCACTAAGAGAGAATTATTTAATATAATTCAGTTTGTTGATTTACAAACCTGTGTTCTTGATTGTTATTCTCATACATACTTGATTATATATTGTGTATTCGGCCTAACAACTTCCTCCTCAAGGCACTCTATGGTTTGAAACAAGCACCTAGAGCCTGGTATGACACACTTTCACAGTTCCTCCTTGAGAATCACTTCACTAGAGGTACTGTAGATAAAACTCTTTTTCACAGGGTTGTGAATGGCTCTACTATACTTGTTCAAATTTATGTAGATGACATAATCTTTGGGTCTACAGATGTGAAACTTTGTCAAAAGTTTGCCAAGCTTATGCAAAGTAAATATGAAATGAGCATGATGGGAGAATTAACTTACTTTCTTGGACTTCAAGTGAAGCAAGTTAATGAAGGCATTTTCATTAGTCAAACAAAATATATTCATGATTTATTAAAGAAGTTTAATTTAATGGAATGCTCTCCTGCCAAAACTCCCATGCCTACTGCCACCAAACTTGAATTGAATACTAAGGAAAAATCTGTGGACATTTCAGGTTACAGAGGCATGGTAGGCTCACTTTTATATTTAACAGCTAGTAGACCTGATATTATGTTTGCTACATGTCTATGTGCTAGATTTCAGGCTGATCCTAGGGAATCCCATTTAGTTGCTATTAAAAGAATTTTCAGATATCTCAAGGGAACACCAAACCTTGGCATTTGGTATCCTAGAGAATCTGGCTTTGAACTAATTGGTTATTCAGATGCAGATTTTGCAGGATGTAAAATTGACAGGAAAAGCACAACAGGCACCTGTCAATTCTTAGGAAACAAGCTTGTCTCATGGTTCAGCAAGAAACAAAACTCAGTTTCTACCTCCACAGCTGAGGCTGAGTATATTGCAGCTGGAAGTTGTTGTGCACAGATCCTATGGATGAAAAATCAACTACTTGATTATGGATTGAGAGTTGAGAAAATTCCTATTTTCTGTGACAACACTAGTGCCATTTCCATTACTGAGAATCCAGTGCAGCATTCAAGGACCAAGCACATTGACATCAAGTACCATTTCATTAGAGAACATGTTATGAATGGTACTGTGGAGTTACATTTTGTTCCAAGTGAACAACAACTTGCAGACATCTTTACCAAGCCACTTGATGAATCCACATTCTCAAGATTAGTAAGTGAGCTAGGTATGCTAAATTTCTCTTAATTATTTTGAGATTTTTGCAAGTTAAAATGCAGCCAGAAACTTGCTATGTTTTTCTGTGAATTAATTTTCTCAGGAAAAAGTGAAATTTTGTCTAAGTAAAAATTACTATGTCAACGAAACGAATCATTTCGTTGACAGTCTTAGCATTTTTCTGGGTGTTTCGTTGATAGCTCTTTTATATCAACGAAACACAGCTTTATCAACGAAATAAGACGGGACTTTAACCGCCCAATCCTGATTCGTTGATTTAGCGCTTTTAATCTGAACCGTTGATATTTGACACGTCCGTTACCACGATCTGTGCATACACCCCTGTAAGTATAAATCATGGTAATTCTTTAAAAGTAACGGTTACATTTTTAAGCCAATCCAGTAATTTACATTTATTATTGGACTCTTTTTCTGAGAATTTTTGGGGGAGTATTTAAGAAATTCTATTTTCTTTATTTTCTTTTTACCTGTTCTAAAAAATTCCAAAGGCTTTTCTCTCTTCTTCTCTCTAACAAGCAATTTAGCTCGAAGCTTTTCTTCACACAACAATGGCACCCATAGTCAAGCTTATGTCTGCTGGAGGGTTCATTTACGAAAAGAACAACTCAATCCCATTTGTTGTCAAGGAGGGTCCAAACAGTATCTTTTTCAAGATGATGGACTTCATGAAGAACTGCAAATTGAGCTATGCAATGTTTCACTCAACTCCTCTCTATAATGAGATAATCGAGGAGATTTGGACCTCGTGTGAGTATAGTGGAACAAACTGCACACTGCAATTCACCATACAAGGTAAAGAGTACATAGTTAATTCTGATGTATTGCAAGCATGTTTACATATTCCTGAAAATAACTGTGATGCTTTGCCTACAATCACTGAAATGGTTAACTTGATAAATTCTATAAACTACTCTTTGCCTAATGATAATCTGGGTAAAATAATTAGGAGAGGTTTGGTTAGGGAATATAGTTATTTAGCTGATGCATTTATCAAGGTCTTTTCTGGTAAGATTAGTAATTTTGATGAATTAACTAATTCCATGTTGATTCTTTTTACCATGCTCCTAACTGATAGATATTACAACTTTAGCACCCAACTTATGTATGAAATTGGTGCTAAGTTGGGTGATAAGGCTAATAGGAAAAAGAATATCTATTATGCTAGGTTTCTGATGATGTTGGCTAATCATGTTAGTCCAACACCATTAGTTATTTCTAACCCTGTTTCCAAGTTTGAGTGTTTTGTGCAAGAAAAGAGAGTACTGACAGACATACTGAGGCTGAACCACAATGGTGAGGTTCCAGTGGTGTATCTGCCAGTAATTGAGGTAACTACTGTTATCCCTTCTAGTATAATTGTTACTTCAACTGTATCACCCAGTACTGTTGCTGTGGAGTCTGTAGTTGTGACCCAACAGGCTCCTGCCCCAGCAACAAAACCAAAATCAAAGAAATCCTCCAAGCCAACCTCAGGTGCTTCCCAAAAAGCACATGTTGTAAAATCCACTACACAACCTAAGGGGAGTGTTGTAGGTGCTGTGAGAGGTGAGGGACGGGGTGAACATAAAAGAAACCCTAAGGATAAGGAAGGAAAGATGAGTGAGATCCAGCCAAGCCCCATTGTGTCTTCCCAACAAGGCACAATGAGTAATATGGATTTAAGCACAAGTCTAATTGCATCCTCCCAAAAGGATGTAATTGTTGAAACAAGCTCTTCTCCAAGAGCACACTCCAAGAGGGTAAGGGACACTTCAAGCCCACAGTCTACTTTTTCCCAATACCAGAGGAGGGTGAAACAAAAATCCAAGGGTTCACAGGGTGCACACACTCTGGAAGCTACACTTCCAGTTTCACAAATTCAGTTTGATGTAACCCCTATCGTTACTCTGGGGTTACAGCCCCATTCTCTAAACATCAACCTTGAACAATCTCCATCAAATTCACCAACTTTATCTCTAGATGTGGACATGATCCATACATCTATTCCTGATTCTCCAACTCTAATCTTGGAGAAGCCCCACTCTGAAGCTGGTGGCCATCACTTGTTAAGTGATTTGTTGGGCCATCAACCAATTTTTTCTGAAGTTGCAAGAGGATCTGTGGACCAATCTCTAAAATCAATCACCACAGATTCTACTGTAATTTCACTTTCTCAAAATGCTTTATTGACTTCATCAACGAAACAGCTTCTTTCATTGACAAGTGTTTCTCCATCAACGGTATCCATACCGTTGACAGTTCAATCTACCATTCCGTTGATAGGTCAATCTACACCCCTTATTGAAAATCCAGTTGTTTCCACAACTAGTGTAGATGACCTGGTGGTAGTTGAGACACTTTTAGGTTTGAAAGGGAGTGAAACTGAGAGGCTGGCTTGCAGCCAGGCAAAAGGAGAGTCTGAGAGTGAGAGGCTGGCTATTTCTTCCAGCCAGGCAAAAGGAGAGATTGAGAGTACCACCTTAGTAGGTGAAGGTGAGGGTGTGAGAGGTGTGAGCCATGGGGAGCCCATGATGCAAGAAAAGAGTGGAGAGAGAGAAGGGACTACAGGAGCCATAAGGATGGAAGCAGCCATTGCAAGTGAGTTAATGGGGGTCAGTGAGGGAGAAAGGGAACTTACCTTCCAAGAGCATTATCAACAAACTCTGGATAGTATTTCCCTGGATCCTGAGACCTTTACTCATCCTGTGTCAGCCTATCAAGTTATGGCTCAACAGGGCAATGTGGAGGCAGAAAGGTCACTCAACTTAATTCATACTACTGCATCAATGCAAAGAGCCAAGGATGCTTTGACCAACCTACCTCCAGGAGCTGCAGCAAGTGGAGAATTTGAGTTTTCTGATGATGAAGACAGCTTTGGTGACAATCTACAGGTGGCCACTACTACACAGACTGGGACTTCTGTGGTGCCTCCTACACCAAACTGGCTTTCTCAAGATATGCATGGTAGATCCAACTTGGATGCTGCTATTACAAGGCAATACAATGAGGCATATCTAACTCATGAGTCAGCAACTGCAAGGGACAAGAAATTCTATAAGGCCATAATGGATTCTCTGGAAATTCAAAGGCTACAAATGTTGCAGACAAGGATTGAAGCTACAGAAATAAAGGATTCAATTAGCAACCTTAGGGATGCTACTGACAGGAGGCTAGATGAAAAGCTTCCTCTTCACACTGTCTCCAAGATGTCAAGGTTTTTCACCAAGGAACCTGAAGTGTCCTCATCTTTGAAAACTCTCTCCTCTAGAGTGGACAAAGTTGAGGCTACACTTTCTCACATGCAGAAGGAACAGGAGAAGCAAACTAGCCTACTCACCCAGCTTCTGGCAGCTCAAGGAATCCCTATCATCTCACTTGATGATAACAAAAAGGGGGAGAAAACTAAGGAGCTAGAGATACAAATTACAAAGGTTTTGGTCCCAGCCATCTCCTTGCCAGAAGAGCCATTAGCAATGGGGGAGTTTGGAAAGAAGAAAAAGGATGGCATTGACCTGATCCAGGAAGCTTCTATGAGGATGAGACTTGCAGAACAAATCAAAGACCATTGGTCCAACATAGAAGCAAGGGTCAAGAAAATTGCTGGAACTACAAAGGACTCCAATCCATCAACGGATCAACCATCAACGGATGCCATGGTTCTATTGTCAACGGAATGGGAGCCACAGACCAATTCTTTCTATAAGGTAGAGCCCCTTCTACATGGAGTCACTCAAGGTCCAAGGAAGGAAAAAGGACAAACTTCATGCATTAGGGATGTGGAACAAGCTACACTCCAAAGAAGCCTATCTCCCAAGTCCCCTGCTAAACCAAAGGGCAAAAATACAGAAAAGACTTTCAATCCTGCACCTTATCCAGATGAGCTCAAGCTTCTTGGTCTACTTATCACAAAAAGCAAGGAAAGCAATGATTATGAGATAAGGAAGCAAAGGGCAATTGTCTACAGGAATGGACAACAAATTTGTGTTTGGGCTGGTCACCCAAACTTTGCTGAAGCTAAAGCTGAAGAGTCAGAAAGAGCAGCAATGCAAGCCCTTGCTGTTGCTCAGTCTCTTGATGAAGAAGAAAGACAGCAAGAAGAAAAAGCAAGAGAGGAAAGGAGTGCAAAGAAGAGCACAAGGCAACCAAAGGCAAGAGCTAGGAGAAACATAGCCTTTGAGAATGATGACTTTCAGAACACTGCATCAGACTCTTCTGTACCAATTGCACCTCCAACAAATCCTGATCCAGTTTCAGAGGTAAAGTTAGCCTGTGATCCCAATCATCCTGTAAATTTCCATGATCAACCAATTGAGCCAAAGGAAGAGCCAATTGAGTTTGATGAGGCCAACTTCCCAAAATTCCTATTTGAAAAGGATCAGCCAATGAAGACCAAGAAAAGGGCTGTCAAGGCAAAGCCAATATTTGTGAGAAAGCCACAACCTCAGAAGCCCCCTTCAAATCCAGAGGACTGCATGTACATTGCTGACATCAGGGAAGAATCTAGCTTACATCTTGATTTAGACAACCTGGTGGAAGTAAGGGGCATTGCAGCTTCTCAAAAGATGCCTGAAAGATTAGTTTTCACATTCAAGGGTGGTAGAGAACAAGTATGGCCTCTCTACAGAATTTTAGGAGAAGACTACCAAACACTACTCACAGTGTTTAGATGCTTGAAGAAAGACTTTGGCTTCACCAAAACAGCCAAGTCTGAGGTGGTCTCCAAAATATGTCAAATAAAGGCTAGCTGGAACAAGCCTGAGGCTCTTCCCAGGATGCTTAGAGTGCCCTCAACAGGAAAGAAGATCCATCTTCAACCTTACTGGATGATGGAATTTAAGGACAAGGACAACTGCAGAAGGTTCTTCAGGATGGAAGACCAGCTGGATAAGGCATCTAATCAAACTCTAAAGCTTATGCAATCCAAGCTTGGTGATCAGGATGAGGAAGAGAAGATCTTCTACAGAAGGCTACAGGTCCAGATTGAGGAAAACAACTCTAAGAGAGGGAAGAAGACTATGCCACAAAGAAGACAAAGATGAATCATTTGCTCAGTCTAGAGGAGCACTTCTGGGCATTAGTCTTGTAAGTCTTGTATTTTGTTCAAAATATTATGAAGCTTAAATGCATTTTCTACTTTTGTAATTTATAATGTATCTGAGTGTTTTTGTTATCATCAAGTCTCTTGATTTATGGCTGTTATTCTATCAGTCATAAATTGGGGGAGATTGTTAGGAATATGTTGTTCTTGATGATAAACATAAAACACTTAGTAGAATTTGTGTAAAGTTATTTTGTAGCTGTCAACGAAATGGCATGCTTTGCAGCATTCCGTTGACAGGAAGCTCATCAACGAAATGAGTGATGTAGCAATTGCACTGCACAATACTTCACAGTTTGATATGCATTTTGTTGTATGTACTAGATAGGTTTTCTAAGTCATGTTGACTAAATGATAGATAGGCAAAATAGGTTGGTTAATTGTAAATATCTTGTGCCTTGTAATTTTGCCTAAGTGAAGACATGTCAACGGTATGAAGATTACTCTGTCAACGGTATGGAGTTTACTCATCAACGAAACGAGGAAAACACCATCAACGGAATGAAGAATAAAGCTATCAACGAAACACATCTCCCTGCTATCAACGAATCATTATTGCTTTTCTGAATAGTTGACAAAGTGATAGTGACAGTTTACTGAACAGATCTAAAGGTGATGTGGAAGTGTACTTTGCATTGGAAACCATTAAAATGGACATGGGGAATAAGGAAACATCCCAGTTTCCAATTGGGTCTTGGGAGTGATCATAATAAGCATGAAGACAAAAGCAAGGATCTCCAAGGACCACTGGACAAAGGGATGAAAAGCAAACTATTGGCGGTTACTCATTGTACTTTTAGTGTAGCCAAAAATAGGGTTGTAAACTTGGGGATATATACCAAGTGTAGCAGTTACTTTAATTAGAAGAGAAGAAAAACAAATAGTTTGTATTAGCTATCCTTGAGAGCATTCTTCTCTACAACCTTGTAACTGAGCAGCTGTGTACTTTTGTATCACAGATTATTTCCGCAATAAAAATCACTTCAGTTGGATCATCAAACAATCCAACTGAAATTATTTATGTGCTTGTGATTTTTACTTTAAGTTCAGTTTTTATTTGTAAGTTGTTTTAAGTTTAAAGAAATATCAAGAATTGTATTCAACCCCCCCCCCCCCCCTTCTACAATTCTGTTAGGTCATTTGGGATTAACAATGTGTTTGAAAGATATTCGAGAAATTTATAACTTTGTAAATCTTGATTCAAATTGTTTGACTCAATTAAGTCAATGACTATCTTTCTTTTAAAGAAAATAAAAGTGATTTATTAGAGCATCTCCAATGACATTAGCTAAAATCGTTAGCTAAAATAATATATAATAATTGTTAGCTAAAATTTGCTGAACCTGTAAGAGATTATTCTCCAACGGCATTAGGTATAATGGTTAGCTATAATTCAAAATTCATATTTTTTATTATAATTTCTAAACTCAAAAGAATATGTTATACAAAGTACACACGCAGACTATAAAAAATAGAATTTAGGTAAATTATTATATTTAATGGATCCAATAATTGAATTATGAAAATTCAAACACAAATAAACACTGCTTAGCTACAAATCCTCAATTGGGTGTTGGTCCAGCCAGGACCTTGGTCGACTGAGTTGAGAATCGGGCATGAGTTGCTTAGATTAGCTTTCTAAATAGATTCATCAATATTATGGTAACATGTATGAAAGCACAAAAAAAAACAAGATTCATATTACTTTTTTCCCTTTCAACAAAACTCCCTTATCATGCTTCTCGGGCTCAGTCATATCCAACCCGACAGAATCCGAATTAACCACCCATTTCTCAAACCCAATTCACTTTTACCATCAAAATCATTCAAATTCATTTCAAGATTTTGCTCACAACTCTCTTTCACCGCCACTTTTCGTGTTTTGACTGAAAGTGAAAAGCTTAGGTGATTTTTCAGTATTTTCGGTGAAGGGTTACAAATAAAGGAAATAGAGATGATTAGATGAAGTAGCGAGAGAGAGGAAATTTTAAGCGGGAGATGATGTGGAGAGTTTTAGAGGATGGGGGCAGATTCAACAAATATAGATGATGGATTTGAGATATCTATAATTATAGCTAATGGATGTGCTCCCTTGGAGTGATGTTTTTTTTTTGAAGAATATGTATAATTGTTATTGTTCCTCCGCCAGCTGGACTTTATAGCTAACAGGGAGTCAAGGTTGGAGATGCTCTTAGTAGATGTATAGGACCGTTAATATAAAATTTGATTTGATAAACTATGTACTCCCTCCGTCCCATTCAAACTGGCTTGTTTGACTTTTATTGGTCAAATTGACCAATTTTGTAAATTAAATTACTTATATCATATGTTAAATATAACAAGTGAAAATTATATCATTAAAAAATAGAGATAATCTATCATAGCATACAAATTTTAGATTTACAAAAATGTATGTCAATTTATTTTAAAAATTAGTCAAAGTTTAGTCAGTTTGACCAAGAAAAGTCAAACACGCCAGTTTGAGTGGGACGGAGGGAGTATATTTTATTTTTATTTTAGAGAAAAGAAGTTATACTTATAAGTAAATATAATTATTTTCAAAACTCACCATTTAAGTATCAAAAAATCTTGGTCAATCTGATAAATTATTCAAAATTTTAATTTTGATTTTTTTATCAAAAAAAGATCCAAGATGATTTATTTTCTTTTTTAACATAATTTTGTGATGATTAGGTAACTTAAGTGATAAATATTTATATCTTGTTGTCTGATTGATGTACCAATTAAATAATAAAAAATACTATATGATTATGCATTAAGAAATTAAAACTAAGAAATTTTCATCGTAAAGTGGAAACTTACACATACATATATCATTGATTTATAGGGAAAAAAACGTATATTAAGATTAAAAAAATTAAATTAAGTTAATTCATTTTGAATTATATTAAAATCAAAATTGAATATTGATTTGATAGTGTTGAAGGAAGAGAAAATAAATTGAGAAGATCAAAGAAAGTAATAAAAAAAAAATTGGAGATCTAATTTTTGGATATACCAAATGTAAAGATTAATATGCATAACTTAATTTGTTTGTAGTGATCTAAAATTTAATTTAAAATCTTACCATAATTAGTGAAGAAAACAATAAAATGCATGATTGTGATAACCATATTTAGCTAATAACATTAACGATTACATTTATAACAATGTTGACGTTGTTTTTTTTTTAAATTAATTTTGGAAGTGAAGTTACCAACTGTTCAGGAATTATTATATACATAGATAGATTTGAGAACCCTAAAAATAAATGAAACTGTTCATCTCATAGATTGTTGTCAAAGATGGCAATCTGGGGTTTAGAGTGAGCCTTGGTTCTTTCTTAAGTTCAAAGCTACGAAGCCTTGGGTAACTTAGAAAAATTTATGGCTTGATTGTTGACCACCCCCAACCCGGATTATTATCAATGATGGCAATCCGGGGTTGAGAGTAAACTATGATACTTTCTCAAGTCCAAAGCTTTGAAGCTTTGGGTAACTTAGAAAAATTTCTGGCTTGATTATTGCCCCCCAACCCGGATTGTTGTCAAAGAAGGCAATCCGGGGTTGAGAGTGAACTATGATTCTTTCTCAAGTCCAAATCTGTGGGGCTTTGGGTAACTTAGAAAAATTTCTGGCTTGATTGTTGCCCCCAATCCGGATTGTTATCAAAGATGGCAATCCGGGGTTGAGAGTAAACTATGATTCTTTCACAAGTCCAAAGCTTAGGAGCTTTGGGTAACTTAGAAAAATTTCTGGCTTGATTGTTACCCCTCAACTCGGATTGTTATCGATGATGGGAATCTGGGCTGTATTTGCTTGAATTGTGCCGTGAAACGATGATTGAGTCTGGGCTGTATGACATTTTCATTAGCTTGTAGAATATGAAACGATTTCAATTTTCCCCCCTTTCTTTTGAAAAACCACGACCCCATTTTGCCTTGAATTTCGTAGATAACTGTTGTCAACAATAATGTAGTGTCTTTTACTTTCTTTTCCTTTTTTTTTATTTTTCCGCTTCAAGTTCTTGCCCACCAATTACAGCGTGACACCTGTCCTTTTAGGGGCTATTCTTTAACCATCTATAAAAGGGCTTTCTCATTTCCATTTCACTTTTACTTCGCCGGAATCTCTCTTCTCCTCCCGTCGATTTCAACTTCTGGCGAACTCAGTGTTCATCTCGCGAAGCCACAAAACTCTCCTGCTCTTAGTAAGTGCTTCAATTCTTCTCTTTTTATCGCGCCTTCCGTTCAGTTTATCTCTGAATCTTGTTCTGCTTTCAAATATCCAGTTTTTACCAATTGGGATTTCGAACAGTTGGGTGTATGGTTTGTGATATTTTGGTTTTCGTTTGCGTTTAAAATGTGTTTCTGTCACTTTTGGAAGTTTCATTTGTATTGCATGTGTTGTGTTTTGGCTGATTTGGGGTTTTTGATTCTGGGTTTCTCATGATTGTTCTTGGTGTTCTTGGTTTGGGTGTTTTATAAGTTGTAAGTATCATGGTTTTGATCGTGCCTAATGTTTGTGGCGTTTTGTTTTGATGTTTCTGTGGTTATGACTTTTATATTAGTCCGGGCTTGAATCTTATGGTTCATATGTAGTGTTTAGGTCCTAGTCCGGGCTTCTATTTGAGCTCGGGCTAGCTATAACTTTGTTTGTTTGGGATCGTCCGGACTATCATCATATATGAGGTTTACTGTGTCTTAACAAACATTAACCTGTATGAAATCATGTAATATTTTAAGGATAAACTGAATAAACTAACCACAGTTAATCCGGATTCTTAATAGGTGTATGGTTCGGAAAGAGAAGCGTGTGAATAGAGTGCTTGTTCCACTCTCTGAAATCCATAGTAGTAATTCATTCTTCTCTTGTTCTTCTTCATCCTCGTCTAGCCAAAATCGATACCTCGAACTCGTAGATCTAGATTGGTGCATAATGTCCACTAGCTCGGACCCCCCCCCCCAGTAATAACCCAGTTGAATGAAAGGTTGCTATCTTCAGGTCGGGGTCTTGTAACCCCGTTAGGTTTCTACCACGATACTGACTATATGTTTGTGAAGAAGCCCTCTGATTATGACCATAATCCATACTATCAAAACCTCTTTAATCACTATAACAATAACCATGGTGCCAATGGGATACCCGGGCCCATTAATAAAGAAGCTATGGACCGGGCTTTTAATGAACTTGTTGTTGGCCGAACTCCTAATCCACTCAAAGCACCTTTTGTTGATCTCCCCAAAGAGGAAATGGACGTTGCCATCCGGGCTGCTTTCCAACTCGGACCTGAAATTGAATGGAGATGGCCCGGGCCCAATTAGCATATATACGACCGGGGTGATGATGGGTATGTGGGTGTTTGGTTGGAACATCTTCGGTCTGGTTGGAATCCCCAATGCCACAACTTTGTAAAACACCTCTTTAAATACAAGTGTGAAATATCAATTATGCAAGTGACCCCAAACGAAATTAAATGGATTATTTGGTTCTTGGCTTGTTGTGAAAAATCTGAATACATCTCCACCTTTAGACTTTTCCATCAACTTTTTCAACTAGTCTGGTCTAATAAGAAGCCCCTTTATGAGCTGAGATTCCGTGCTAAAGAATGTGGTTTTCCATCCGGATCTGCCCAACCTGTAATTCAACAAAGCACCTTGAAAGGTTGGTCCGGTGAGGTTTTGATGTTGAAGGGTTGAGATCTTGGTGGTATGCCCCACATTGTTTTGGATAAAGAAGCGAAGGTTTTTGAAACGTGTGAGTTGACGGGTTCAGCATTAAGAAGAATTCGTAAGTTTTGTGGGAGTCTTGGGTTTCAATTTACCCGGGATACCTTTATGGATCATAAGAAACTCTTTGAACTAGGATGTAAGTTTGGTTATTTTGTATTCACAACTATGTATTTTTACTGTTTGATAGCCCAGGACTCTTGCTAACTTCTTTTGTTTCATTTCAGGCTTTCCCCAATATAACCCTGAGTTGGAAGATATCATGTCTTATAACACATATTCCTTATCTCTAAGAAAGATTTCTGGAGTTCACAATGATAAGGTAAAGAAGGTTGGGGATGGGTCCGGATCTAGTGTTGCGAAGGAGGGTGGTGCTGAGTCTGCTACTCTGGTCGTACACCAGCCCGAACATGATGTTGACACTGTTGATGTTGAAACGCTCGAGATTCCTGATGACCGTATGAACAAGAAGAGGAAGATTAGCATTGGCCGGAAACCCCCAGTTAGACCTAGGGTTGTTGTGGAGAAAGTAGTTTCTGATGGCAAAGGCAAAAGCACTGATGGGAGGCCGGTTATGGTTGGTTCCTGTGACTTGAAGAAGCTTGCCGGGATGGCCGCGGAAATACCCACAGATGAAGATGTTGAAGAGATGCAAAAGTCCGGGGTTGTAGCTCTTTTGCAGCGTGCCATTGGACACTGGGGCCATGTAAGTTTGATTTTCCCTTGAGAACTTTAGCTACGTTTTGTATTCTTAATACTAATATCTTTATTTGCAGTCCGGGGCTTTGATCAGTGGGGCTGCAACAGTTTTTGTTAGCGACTTGGAATCCTTGAACTGTGAGATGAAGAAAAAGGAGGATCAGATTCAAAGCTTGGAGAACGAGTTGTCTTTTCTGAAAACAACTTATGATAACAAACTTTCCGATCTCAATTCTGAAGTTTCTGTGTTGAAGGCACAGTTGGAAAAAGCTAAAGAAGAGTCTGGGGCCCTTAAGGAGAAGAATAAAGGGTTGCAGCTTGAACTTGGCAAATCTAAAGAGGACATCATCACCGAATTTCAGAAATCTGCTGTTTATGACCAAGCCCTTGCAGATGCTGGTGCTCCCGAGGTGTACCAGACCTTCATTGTTGCTGAAAAACACCTGAAAACTGATCTGAATGCTTACTAAGAGTCGTTCATTGACCATTTTGCTTCGGCCAAGAAAGATATTGAAGATGGCCTTGGTGAGCCTGCACCTTATGATGGCCCGAATCCCTTTGTCATCCCAGATGGCCCGGATTCTCCATAGCCGTCCAACAGAGTTAACCAAACTCCGGAGTAGGTTATTGCAACTGCGTTTGCTTTTTGGGGTGTAATTCCCATGTAACTGTTGTTCGTTTGACTTCTCTCTTAACATTGGAAGTGTTTTCGGGTTGTATGGACAACCCGGGCTTCTGTCTTTATTATGACCTTGGTAACATATTTTGTTTTTTCTTTCCTTTCTCTCTTAAAAATTCCATGTTTGCGTGTATATTTTGAATTCGCATATTGCTAGGAGCCCGATCGCATAGCTTAGTCCGGGCCGGGCATATAGTTTTTTACTTAGGAATATTTTCCTAAGTTTAAGATTGCATATTGCTGGGAACCCTGGCTGCATTATTTGCCTATGGCTCCGATCCAGGGTTGTTAGATTGCTTGTTGCTTGGAGCCCAGTCCCATATATTATTTCGGGCCGGGCAAATAGTTTTTTTACTTAGGAATGTTTTCCTAAGTTTATGATTGCATATTGCTGGGAACCCTGGCTGCATTATTTGCCTATGACTCCGAGCCAGGGTTGTTAGATTGCTTATTGCTGGGAGCCCGGTCCCATATATTAGTCCGGGCCGGGCAAATTGTTTTTGTAATTTAGGAATTGTTTCCTAAGTTATGATTGCATATTGCTGGGAACCCTGGCTACATTATTTGCCTATGGCTCCGAGCCAGGGTTATTGATTGCTTATTGCTAGGAGCCCGACCCCATATATTAGTCCGGGCCAGGCATGTTGTTTTTGTAATTTAGGAATTATTTCCTAAGTTATGATTGCATATTGCTGGGAACCCTGGCTACATTATTTGCCTATGGCTTCGAGTCAGGGTTATTGATTACTTATTGCTAGGAGTCCGACCCCATATATTAGTCCGGGCCAGGCATATAGTTTTTTACTTAGGAATATTTTCCTAAGTTTAGGATTGCATATTGCTGGGAACCATGGCTACATTATTTGCCTATGGCTCCGAGCCAGGGTTATTGATTGCTTATTGCTAGGAGCCCGACCCCATATATTAGTCCGGGCCAGGCATATAGTTTTTTACTTAGGAATATTTTCCTAAGTTTAGGATTGCATATTGCTGGGAACCCTGGCTGCATTATTTGTCTATGGCTCCGAGCCAGGGTTATTGGATTGCTTGTTGCTTGGAGCCCGGTCCCATATATTAGTCCGGGCAAATAGTTTTTTACTTAGGAATGTTTTCCTAAGTTTAGGATTGCATATTGCTGAGAACCCTGGCTGCATTATTTGCCTATGACTCCGAGCCAGGGTTATTAGATTGCTTATTGCTGGGAGCCCGGTCCCATATATTAGTCCGGGCCGGGCAAATTGTTTTTGTAATTTAGGAATTGTTTCCTAAGTTATGATTGCATATTGCTGAGAACCCTGGCTACATTATTTGCCTATGGCTCCGAGCCAGGGTTATTGATTGCTTATTGCTAGGAGCCCGACCCCATATATTAGTCCGGGCCAGACATATTGTTTTTGTAATTTAGGAATTGTTTCCTAAGTTATGATTGCATATTGCTGGGAACCCTGGCTACATTATTTGCCTTTGGCTCCGAGTCAGGGTTATTGATTGCTTATTGCTAGGAGCCCGGCCCCATATATTAGTCCGGGCCAGGCATATAGTTTTTTACGTAGGAATATTTTCCTAAGTTTAGGATTGCATATTTCTGGGAACCCTGGCTGCATTATTTGCCTATGGCTCCGAGCCAGGGTTATTGATTGCTTATTGCTAGGAGCCCGACCCCATATATTAGTCCGGGCCAGGCATATAGTTTTATACTTAGGAATATTTTCCTAAGTTTAGGATTGCATATTGCTGGGAACCCTGGCTGCATTATTTGCCTATGGCTCCGAGCCAGGGTTATTGATTGCTTATTTCTAGGAGCCCGGCCCCATATATTAGTCTGGGCCAGGCATATAGTTTTTTACTTAGGAATATTTTCCTAAGTTTAGGATTGCATATTACTGGGAATCCTGGCTACATTATTTGCCTATGGCTCCGAGCCAGGGTTATTGATTTCTTATTGCTAGGAGCCCGGCCCCATATATTAGTCTGGGCCAGGCATATAGTTTTTTACTTAGGAATATTTTCCTAAGTTTTTTATTGCATTTTGCTTATGACCCTGGATGCATTATTTGCCTATAGCTCCGAGCCAGGGTTGTTGGTTTTTGATTGCATATTGCTGGGGGGCCGGGCTACATGTTATGCGTATTGTTATGAGCCTGGGCTATTACAAAAATTGAAAATTACTGGAAGTAGAGAATACATGATAATATACAAAAATAAACAAAAACAACAAGACCGGTTTTATTTATAGAAAAATCAGGATTACAAAGTTCTTATTCTAACTTCATTACGAAAAACTGATAATCTGCTGAAGTATCTGGGCTATCGGGAGCTCCTTATTCCTTCTCCGGGCTTTGTTTTTCCCTTACTGGTAAAACTTTCTGAGTCTGAGGCCATGCTAGGTGTTTGGGACCTCAGAGTCATCCATGTGGGCTAGCTTGTACGTTCCAGGTCGGAGTACTTCCATGATTTTGTAAGGTCCTTCCCATTTTTGCATGAGTTTGCCAGTATTGGTTGGGTCGGAAGCCTCGGTGTCCTTAAGCACCAGATCTCCAACTTGAAAGTTTTTGACCCGGGCTTTCTTCCCGAAGTACTCTCGAGTTTTCTCCTTATACTTCTTCATTCTTTCAACAGCTTGGTCTCGAACTTCATCCACCAGGACTAAATTAGTCTGTAGCCCTTCTTCATTTGCAATCTCCTCAAAATTGATGGCCCTGTGGGAAGGATTTCCCACTTCAATGGGCAACAAGGCTTCAGTACCGTAAGCCAGCTTGAATGGGGTTTCACCAGTGCTAGTCCGGGGACTAGTCCTGTATGCCCATAACACATTAGGTATCTCCTCTGGCCACTTATTCTTGCTTTCCTGTAGCCTTTTCTCAATTCCCCTAAGCAAGATATGGTCTGTGACCTCGACTTGGCCGTTTCCTCTAGGGTAAGCAACATAAGATTTTTTGTGCTTGATTCCTCTTTCTTTCAAATACCCTTCGAATTCGGACCCTACGAACTGTGGCCCGTTATCAGAGACTAAGAACATGGGTAGCCCGAACCTCATTAAGATGTTATCCATGAACTTGATGTAGTCCTGCTGATTGATTGTTCTCATTGCTTTAGCTTCTGCCCACTTAGTCATATAAACAATTGCAACCAACAAGTATATCAAATCTCCTTTGGCCCTAGGAAAGGGACCCATGATATCATTACCCCAAACAGCAAACGGGATAGGAGACAAGACTGAGGAGGGTAGGACCGGGCTCTGTCTTGGGACATTGTTGAAAAGTTGGCAATTCTTGCACTTTTTCACGAACTCGACATCATCGTTGTGAATTGTAGGCCAGTAGTAACCCTGCCTTATAATCTTATGAGCCAGGGCTTTTGCTGACAGATGATCTCCACAAATCCCCTCATGCACCTCTTGCAAATAGTATTGCGCCTCGACCGGACTAATGCACTTTAGAATAGGAGATGAGTAAGTCCGGCGATACAGTAAACCTTCTTCTAGAAAAAACTTAGCAGCTTTGGCCTTCAATCTCTGAGCTTGGTTCTTATCAGAAGGGAGTTCCCCTTTATCCAGATATAAGACTATGGAGAGTCATCCAATTCGGTTGGTCGTCTATCTCCATTATTTCTTCCTGCTCCACAGTTGGTTTCTCCAATTCTTCGAAATAAACCGAACTATCCAATTCTGCCGAATTCTGGACCAACTTGGAAAGGATGTCAGCCTGAGCATTATCCTCTATGTTCACCTGCACTACATCGACATTGGCAATCTGGGCCAAGCGACTCTGGACTAGAGCTTGGTACCGGGCCAAGGTTGGGTCCTTTGCGATATATTCCCCACTTGTCTGCTTTACAACGATCTGTGAATCACTAAAAATAGTGAGTTTTTTTATTCTGAGAGTCCTGGATAGACGGAGTCCTACTAAGAGGGCTTCGTATTCAGCTTGATTGTTGGTTGCTGAGAAATTAAAGGCAATGACTTGTTTGATCAAGAATCCGTCCGGGATTTTCAAAATGAGTCCAGCCCCAGACCTCTCATTTGTTGAAGAACCATCCACATGTAAGGTCCACACCTCTGGATCCGGATTGTTGTCTTCTCCGGGTTCAGTAAGCATGATAGAAGAGGTTATTTCTGGGAACGAACATTCTACAATAAAATCGGCTAGAGCCTGGGCTTTGATGGAGGTTCTTGGAACAAAAGTGAGAGAAAATTGGCTTAGCTCCACAGCCCAATTAACTAATCTCCCCGAGACGTCCGGCTTGTGAATTATTTTCCGGAGTGGTTGATCAGTAATCACTTTGATTTCCCTTCCTTGGAAGTAGTGTCTCAGCTTTCGTGACGCAGTTACTAGAGCAAAAGCAAACTTTTCTATGTTCGGATAACGTGTTTCAGCATCTTTGAGCACTTGGCTCACATAGTAAACTGGTTTTTGCTGACCCTCGTGATCCTGGATAAGGGCCGCCCCAACAGCCAGGGTTCTTATAGACAGGTAAAGGCTTAGGGGTTCTCCGGGTTCAGGCTTGGTCAGGTTTGGTGGTTCGTCTAGGTACTCTTTAATTGAATCAAAAGGTCTTTGGCAATCCGGACTCCAAACAATATCCTTCTTTTTCTGGTCTCCTTTAAGTAGGTTAAAGAAAGGTAGACAGCGCTCATCAAGTTTAGGAATAAACCTTCTTAAAGCCGCCAGAGACCCTGCTAGTTTTTGTATACTTCTCTGAGTCCGGGGTTCCTTCATCTCCGTTATAGCCTTGATTTTTTCCGGATTAGCTTCGATTCCTCTCTGGCTAATCATGAAACCCAAAAATTTTCCAGCTTCCACTCCGAAGGTGCACTTCTCTAGGTTAAGCTTCATCTCTTGTTTCCTCAGGTTGTCAAAGCATTCCTTCAAATCGGCAATATGGTTTTGGACTTTGGTGAATTTTGCTATCATATCGTCAACATAGGATTCCAGATTTCTTCCCAGCTGACTTTTGAAAATTTCCACCATTGCTCTTTGGTATGTGGATCTAGCGTTCCTTAATCCAAATGGCATGAGTTTGTAGGCGTAAACAGCCCGGTGTGTTATGAATGCAGTCTTGGCTATATCAGCCGGTTTCATTTTGATTTGGTTGTAGCCAGAGAAAGCGTCCATGAAACTAAGCATGACATGCCCGGTCGTGGCATCAATAAGTTGGTCAATGCTGGGTATGGGATATGGATCTTTGGGACAAGCAGCGTTCAGGTCGGTGTAATCAACACACATCTACCACTTGCCATTAGGCTTCTTTACCAATACAACATTGGCCAACCACTCCGGGTACTTTATTTCACAGATGATATCGGCTTTGAGTAGTTTTTCCACCTCTTCATCAATTGCTTTTTTTTTCTCCGGGGCAAAGTTCCTCCTTTTTTGCTTGACTGGTTTCTTTTTTGGATCGACATCCAGGCTATGCATGGCAACAGACTCCTGAAGTCCAGGCATGTCATCCGGGCTCCAAGCAAATACGTCAGCATACTCCCGAAGTAGCTCAGTTAGTTCCTTCTTGAATACTGTGTCCAAACCAGTTCCAATTTTGACTTTTCTATCAGGGTTTCCTTCTTCCAGCTCAACAGATTCGAGCTCAACAGCAGCCTCTACTTTTCCTATTTTTGCCTTAGAGACATACTGTTGAACCCGGGCTTGCACAACCTGGTCAAGGTAGGTCTGGGCTGATGGGTTTTCAACGTTTTGGACCTCCTTGTCGGGCTCTTTCTTTTGGTTGTACATGTGCTTCTTTCTGCTAATGTTTTTCTGATAGGAATTTGCCTTCCTTTTGTTCTCGGGATCAGTTTCAGCCATAACCAAAGCCTGTCCATAGCATCGGCTAGCCATTTCATAGTCTCCCCGGACTTCTCCAATTCCACATGGTGTGGGAAATTTGAATTTGAGGCGTGGGGTTGAGGTTATAGCTTGGAGCTTAGTCAAGGTTGGCCTTCCTAAAATAACATTATAGGAAGATGGGGTGTTGATGATGTAGAATTTAACCATGTTGGTTACTTGTTTCGGGAAGGTTCCAAATAGGACTGGGAGGTATACTGTTCCTTGGATTGGAACCAAGTTGTTCCCAAATCCATATAGAGGGTCCTCCCTACAATCATTCATTTTTACGCTGCCAAGCTGCATCCGGTCCATAGTGTGTTTAAACAGAATGTTGACAGAGGAGCCGTTATCAACCAGGACTCTTCTGACCTCATTATCGGTTATATCCAGACTTACAACCAAGGCTTCATTGTGATTTGGGTTGATCCCTTCAAAGTCGTCTCGGCTGAAGCTGATCACCTGTTTCGGACAGGCTTGGACCATCATGATTTCCTCTCCAGAACCCGGACTCCTTAGTGGCGAGTTAGATCCCCCCATAACAACATTCACCACATTTTTGTCTTTTCCGGACCCCTCTCCTCGGTCAGCAACTCTCCGAGCTATGTACTGCCCCATGTTACCTTTTTTGATTTGGTCCTCCAAAAAAAATTTCAGGGATAGGCAATTTTCAGTTGTATGCCCATGGGTTTCATGGTAATCGTAATGTTTATGGACTGATCGGTTTTCCGGGGCTGTGACCATTGCCTTGGGGGGTAATAGAATGGCTTGTCTCGTACTTCTTTCAGAATATCAGCACGAGCCCAGTTGAGAGGAGTCCAATTAGATTCAGGTCTGGGCTCACGCTTGGGTTTAGGCTGTTCGGGCTCACTTCTTTGACTGGAGTCCGGGGGTGGGGCTGGCAATGCAAGCTGAGAGCTTTGGATGTGGTTGCTTTGTCTGTTGGGTTTGAACTTTTTGTCTTGGTGGAAATTGTTCTTTGGGCGGTCCTCAGCCCGGGGTGGGGAGAGTCCTTGCCTTTTCATTCTCATTGCTTGAAGAACATCGGTTTCTTTGATGAACCGGGTTGCCATGGAGTATGCTGCCGCCAGGCTCTGTGGTTCTTTATGGATGAGGTCCAGAACATACCTCTCATTATTGTCTGGATCTAGGTTTCTGCGGAAAATGGTAAGAGCTTCGCACTCATCCAAGTTGCTTATATTGTTGATGGCCTCCTGGAAGCGTTTCATATATGTGGTCAGGGCTTCTCCCCGGGCTTACCGAACCGTCTCCAAGTGGCACATGTGCATTTCGTGGGTTTTTGTTAGCACAAAATCACGCAAGCCCACGTGGTCACAAGTAATATACAAATAAGTCAAGTTCGTTCCCACAGAGATCTAATGAGGTGTTCAATTCAATTAATGTACCTATGCAACAATGTATGATTTTTATCCACTGCTAAGACAATTAACAATTTGGGTTTGATTATCTAAAATTAACTAGAGAACAAATTATTAAACTAAGAATTAACTAACTAAGAGGATTAAAATCGATTTATGTATATGAGAATAAAACATGGGATCCTAACTTCATTAAGTACTTCATTCAGAGTCTTTTGTCTTTAATCAATGCATGTGACGGTTGTGAAAACTAATCGGATAACACGAAATCAGTACACGCTACCTTTCAGTATACGTATACCAAACCACTTAAACATCCACAAAATATATAGAAGTTAAGCAGACACCAATTATGCTTAGACCCTATATGTCTATAAGATTTGAAAACATAACGGTTTAACGAGCAAGTTATCCATTCAGATTACATAGGGTAGGTAAGATGGTTAAAATCTCCTACGAATCATGCATGACAAACATACATAAACCTATGCTAGCATGGCAAGTTCCAAACCTCTATATCCACTTTCGCATTCAATAGAGATTAACAAACAATCTTAGATGTTAGCTACGCATCCAAGAAGAATAAGCACAACCAAACTAGGATATCAATTAGCCATCACACACACATCTTTAAAACAATTAACTACTAAAATCCATAAATAAATCCGTTAGAATCCCACGACAATGATTAGTTCATAATAGAACCGTTCATCATCGTGGGTTCTGATGAAAGCATGATGAAAAACAAGAAATCAATGATGTAAATATGAATAAGAGTTAAAGGTTTAGAGGACAAATCCGGAAGCATCCAAAAGTTGCACCAAAATTGAAGAATACAAGAAAAAACTATGTCTAGATCTCCTCGTAGTCACGTTCTTCGTTCTTGGCTCCTCGATCTTGTGCTCCAATATTGAATCTGATCTCTGGTGTGTTGTGATGTATTGTGATGTGTTGATTATGTCCCCCCAAGGTGTGCATTTATAGCTCCAAGTTGTCCCTCTTCCAAGCAATTGCCGTTTTTGAGTTAGAATAGAATTACGGCAATTTCCATCTTTGAATGCAATAAGAATTGCATATTCCATGTTTACAACTGATTCTGGAAGTTTCTGGCCACCCCAAGCAATTACCATAATGATTAGAAGTCGAATTTGTGAAAATTTCCTTATTAAAATCGAATTCTGGCAATTTCTGGCGATTCTGACTTCCTGGGCGGCCGCGCAGAATTCCAGTACAATTCCTGGGCGTCCGCGCAGAACCTTCTGCCTAGAATTATAGAAAATGTTGTCCTCTTCGCGTGAGCTGTAAGATCGTCAGAATCGGACTTGTAGAACTCCAGATATGGCCAAAACAGTGAAGACTGCGCAACCTACCCGGAAAATCCGAATTTTAATCAAATTAACCTCCAACTCTTGGTTCTGCAAAACTTAATGAAAACACATTAAACACACCACATACTTGAGTTCAAGTCATCAATTTAAGCCGATATGAAGCGTTCCAAGTGGATTAAAAATCCACTTATCACACCCCCAAACTTAAACTGATGTTTGTCCTCAAGCATAAATAATATAACTATATACAACTAACTAGTACTACTTCCGTAGGTGATCACGGTTGCATTTGGCATATGCAACAAGCCCTTTAAACCCCTAGGCAGCCCTAGTGGACGAGTAAGGTATCGTGAGGGCCTATAGCGAATGTACCCACAAAATCCATCTAACAATGCAACTAACAATGCAAACTATATGAATGCAACTACATGAAAAAAAATGCAAAGATCGCCTTTAAACTAACCATAACCATTCAATAAGCAAACATCTCAAATCATGCAATAACTTCCAAACAGAGCTCGACTAAATCCCCGTATACTAACAATACATGAACGGAAACGTGGTGTGTGCGATACTCATCAGATATACTCCTAACACTAGACCAAAAATCATACCCATTCTTCGTCAAGGCAATCACTAGTTTATAAAAAGAATGAACGCTAGACACTTCATAACTCAGAGACACCTCCATCATCATTTAAGTTAGACATGAATTCATGCTTTATTACTAACAACTACAACACATAACAAAACAACATAACACACGTGTTTATTTGACCGTGCAATGGATGAGACCCCAAAAGGCTTATACAATAATACCCATGTAGCGAGTGTCAGGTCGGCAATCCCAAACCACAAAGGGCTTTAGGTTACCAGGTACAAGTACCCCTCAGACTTAATTACTCGAGTATTAAAGAGCTTACCCTAGTCAATTATACACACTCACACTCTCACAAACAGTCATTTTTTTTTTCTTTTTCTTTTTCTTTTCTCTCTTTTTTTTTTCACACAAGAATGAGTGTGTTTCGCTCCATCTCATTCATCCTAGACTACTCATAAAATATGAGCTGGCTACTAGCCATTTGACGCCTAGCCTTTATTAACAACTAAACACAACTAAAAACACTTAGCATGAAATCCCTGTTTTCCCCCAAACTTATACTTTGGTGCTCCTACGCCATCAAGGGAATAAAGAACATTTTAACTATAAACAAATGATTAAGCCTCAAAACATCCAAACAGGCATGGCCCTAATCTAGCCCAAAAGCAAACGATGAATTGTGTAAAGATTTTGTTTTCATAACATGCATGTCAATTTCATAAGAACTTAAATCATCCCTCTATTTATGATTACCACAATCAAATCAACATCTACCTACTAAACAGAAATAGCTCGTCCTAAGGGATCATGAAATATGCATGCCATGCAACTAAAATGACACATATAATAAAAACATAAACAAAATGTCCTACATGAAACAAACATGCAAAATACGAACAAAACATGAATGAATTACCACAAACATGCAAAATATGATTTCCTACATGAACACATAACACCACAACACTACTTATCCCCAAATCACCCCCAAACTTAGAATATTCAATGCCCTCATTGAAGGTAATAAGAAAGATAGTAGAAACATACCTAACACATGGGTTGCCTCCCACGAAGCGCTGTCGTTAATGTCATTTAGTCGGACAAATGTGAATCAAATCATGGTGGCTCGAAGATCGCATTTGACTTGTCCTTGGCAGAAGGACCATTCACCCATTGTTTGATAACCTTCTTGCTTTCTTCCCACATCTTTTCCAAATCAAACTTCACCTTGACTTTTCCACCAATCGATTTTTTCTTTTTCTTCTTTACACCTCTAAGGTGTTTATGCTTCTCCGTCGATTGATAAGAACACTCTTTTACCTCATCATCATTGTTCCACCTTCTCAACACATTATCTTCACACTCTTTAAAAATTACCAACTCATCATTCAGAAGGACATACTTCAAATGTGGTGGAAGTTTTCCAAGCTTGACATTCGAAAGATCTCGAATGGAAGAATTGTCAATGGAATCACTGATGTGATGCTCGAACTTGTGCATGTCCGAATTTTTTCTCAACAACTGATCGAACTCCTTTCTCTGACCCGTATCAACCATCTTCAAGCTAAAACACTTTTCCTCCTCTGTCGAAAATTTCATAGCCTTGAACACATTAAAGATGACCTTTTGATTACTCACCCTCATTGTGAGCTCTCCTTTCTGAACATCGATCAACGCTCGGCCAGTAGCCAGAAAAGGTCTTCCCAAGATGATAGGAATATTCTTATCCTCCTCAAAGTCAAGAATAACAAAATCAGTAGGAAAAATCAGCTTATCCACCTTTACCAAGACATCCTCCACTATACCCCTTGGATATGTGATCGACCGATCAGCCAACTGTAAGGTCATATTAACTGGTTTCGGCTCAGGCAACCCAAGTTGCTTAAAAACAGACATTGGCATTAGATTAATGTTAGCTCCCAAATCACATAAGCATTTGCTGAAAAGTTGATTGCCAATAGTGCAAGGTATGGTAAAACTTCCCGGATCTTTAAGCTTCGGTGGCAATTTCTGCTGTTGAACTGCACTACACTCCTCTGTCAAAGCAACGGTGTCCAAATCCTCGAGTTTCAACTTCCGAGATAGAATACCCTTCATGAACTTAGCATAGCTCGGCATCTGTTCAAGAGCTTCTGCAAAAGGTATGTTGATGTGTAACTTCTTGAAAACCTCGAGAAATTTGGCGAATTTTGTGTCAAGATTCTGCTTCTGTAGCCTCTTTGGATATGGAGGAGGAGTATAGATCTGGATACTCTCTGTAGTCTTCTTCTGGAGCCTCTTTGGGTATGGAGGAGGTGGGTAAATAGTCTGCTCCGAAGTAGACTTGTCAGCAGAATTTTTGCTCTTTTCAGCCTCACCGTCCAACTGCTTAGCTGCCAAATCAAAAATTGGCTTTTCCTTAGAAGGTTCCACCTGATGCTGCTGAATTTCTTCCTCTTCTTCAACTGCTGATTTTTGATTGCCCGTGACCTTTCCCGATCTCAAGGTAACTGCTTTCACATGTTCTTGGACAACTGTCTTTCCTGGATTAGGCTCCGTATCGCTAGGAAGAGTTCCCTGAGCTCTGCTGAGTAAGGCACTTGCCAACTGCCCCATCTGATTCTCCAAAGTCTTGAGCGATGCCGCCTGGCTTTTAACTATCATTCTCAACTCATCCAATTCAGATTTTTCATTCGAAGACTGCCCCGCACTAGCATGAGGTTGTTGCGGAAATCCTGGTGGCTGAAATTGTTGCCTAGGAGCATACTGTGGCTGAAAATTCTGCCCTTGCTGCTGCTGAAAATTCTGAGGATTGTAAGGCTTTGCTCCAAATTGCTGACCTTGGAATGGCTGATAAGGCTGATGAGATTGTTGATTGTCGCTCCAGCTGAAATTAGGATGATTCCGGCTATTGGGATGATAGGTGGCTGGAACTGGCTGTGATGGTCTCTGAAAGTTGCTCACAAACTGCGCCGACTCACTAGATATGGCACAATTATTCGTCTCATGTGCGCCCACACAAAGCTCACAAACACTAGCCACCTGCTGAACTCCATAATTCGTCAAAGAATCCACCTTCATTGTCAAAGCCTTCAACTGGGCTGCTATAGCTGTAGCTGCATCAACTTCAAGAACTCCTGCTACTTTGCCTTGTGATAATCTCTGAGTAGGATTCTGATATTCATTCGCAGCCATCATCTCAATTAACTCATAAGCTTCCTCGTAGCTCTTAGCCCATAGAGCTCCACCTGATGCTACATCTAACATTGGTCTTGATTGTGCTCCCAGACCATTATAAAAACAATTAATCACCATCCAGTCGGGCAATCCATGATGTGGACATCTCCTAAGCATCTCCTTGTATCTCTCCCAAGCTTCACATAAAGTTTTTCCAGAATGCTGAGAAAACTGAGTAAGAGCATTCCTGATCGCAGCAGTTTTAGCCATGGGGAAGAATTTAGTAAGAAATTTCTGAGCAAGATCCTCCCATGTAGTAATAGAACCTGCTGGTAGAGAGTGCAACCAGCCCTTAGCCTTATCCCTCAGAGAAAATGGGAAAAGTCTCAGCTTCACGGCATCTTCCGACACTCCGTTGGTCTTGAAGGTGTCGCAAATCTCGATGAAATCCCTAATATGCATATTAGGATCTTCCGTTGGAGCACCCCCAAACTGCACTGAATTCTGCACCATCTGAATCGTGCCAGGCTTGATTTCAAAGGTATTAGCTGCAATAGCCGGCCTGACAATACTCGACTGAATATCATTGATCTTTGGCTGAGAAAAGTCCTTCAAAGCCTTAGCTGCAGGTGCTACTCCTTCTGGAACGTCTCCCATCTTTACTAACTTTAATCTTTCTTCTTCCAATTTACGAGTCTGAGAACGTGTTCACATACACGTTCAAGTACCTGAAACACACAGAACAAACAACTATAATCCGAGTCAGTGAACTCTAACGACCAGTGATGACAAGCACATAAACTAAAATAAAACACCGATGAGCCCCGACAGCGGCGCCAAAAACTTGTTAGCACAAAATCACGCAAGCGCACGTGGTCACAAGTAATATACGAATAAGTCAAGTTCGTTCCCACAGAGATCTAATGAGGTGTTCAATTCAATTAATGTACCTATGCAACAATGTATGATTTTTATCCACTGCTAAGACAATTAACAATTTGGGTTTGATTATCTAAAATTAACTAGAGAACAAATTATTAAACTAAGAATTAACTAACTAAGAGGATTAAAATCGATTTATGTATATGAGAATAAAACATGGGATCCTAACTTCATTAAGTACTTCATTCAGAGTCTTTTGTCTTTAATCAATGCATGTGACGGTTGTGAAAACTAATCGGATAACACGAAATCAGTACACGCTACCTTTCAGTATACGTATACCAAACCACTTAAACATCCACAAAATATATAGAAGTTAAGCAGACACCAATTATGCTTAGACCCTATATGTCTATAAGATTTGAAAACATAACGGTTTAACGAGCAAGTTATCCATTCAGATTACATAGGGTAGGTAAGATGGTTAAAATCTCCTACGAATCATGCATGACAAACATACATAAACCTATGCTAGCATGGCAAGTTCCAAACCTCTATATCCACTTTCGTATTCAATAGAGATTAACAAACAATCTTAGATGTTAGCTACGCATCCAAGAAGAATAAGCACAACCAAACTAGGATATCAATTAGCCATCACACACACATCTTTAAAACAATTAACTACTAAAATTCATAAATAAATCCGTTAGAATCCCACGACAATGATTAGTTCATAATAGAACCGTTCATCATCGTGGGTTCTGATGAAAGCATGATGAAAAACAAGAAATCAATGATGTAAATATGAATAAGTGTTAAAGGTTTAGAGGACAAATCCGGAAGCATCCAAAAGTTGCACCAAAATTGAAGAATACAAGAAAAAACTATGTCTAGATCTCCTCGTAGTCACGTTCTTCGTTCTTGGCTCCTCGATCTTGTGCTCTAATATTGAATCTGATCTCTGGTGTGTTGTGATGTATTGTGATGTGTTGATTATGTCCCCCCAAGGTGTGTATTTATAGCTCCAAGTTGTCCCTCTTCCAAGCAATTGCCGTTTTTGAGTTAGAATAGAATTACGGCAATTTCCATCTTTGAATGCAATAAGAATTGCATATTCCATGTTTACAACTGATTCTGGAAGTTTCTGGCCACCCCAAGCAATTACCATAATGATTAGAAGTCGAATTTGTGAAAATTTCCTTATTAAAATCGAATTCTGGCAATTTCTGGCGATTCTGACTTCCTGGGCGGCCGCACAGAATTCCAGTACAATTCCTGTGCGCCCGCGCAGAACCTTCTGCCTAGAATTATAGAAAATGTTGTCCTCTTCGCGTGAGCTGTAAGATCGTCAGAATCGGACTTGTAGAACTCCAGATATGGCCAAAACAGTGAAGACTGCGCAACCTACCCGGAAAATCCGAATTTTAATCAAATTAACCTCCAACTCTTGGTTCTGCAAAAATTAATGAAAACACATTAAACACACCACATACTTGAGTTCAAGTCATCAATTTAAGCCGATATGAAGCGTTCCAAGTGGATTAAAAATCCACTTATCAGTTTTATTGGTTCGGAAGCGTCTCAAAAAAGATTCACGAAACTGCTTCCAATTGTGAATGCTTCGGGATGGGATTCGGCTGAACCATCTCTGGGCACCGGATTTGAGAGTTGAGGCAAAGAATCTGCACTTGGTTAAGTCATTTTAGTAATAGATCATGGCAATCTGCTCAAAATAGTTAACATGCTCTTCCGGGTCACCCAAACCATTGAAGGAATCGAAGTTGTAATGTTTGAGATTTTTCTGCCTGGGTGTAGCCTCGAGAGAGTAGCTGAATGGTGTTAGGGTGTCCCCTATATCAAGCCCAGAATCTTGGCCAACTTTCTATTGCAATTCATGAATCATGTCGATGAGGTCCTCCTGGGGTTCATCCTCATCTGAGATTATTTCTGGGCTAAGAGCCCGGTGTCTTCTTTTGTCAGTGGTTTTGCCAAGGATCCGGGCTTCTTCCTCCCGGATTCGCTTCTGGACCCTTAGGTCGAGCCTAGCTTGCTCCTCTGCTTGAATCTTTTCTCTCATTTCAACCAACCTTTTGAGATTTTCAGCCTCCTCATCATGGTTTTGGCTGTGAGTTCGGTGAGCTCTTCTTTCAAGGTCTTTCTGCTTGTCCCCAATCCGGTCAAAGACAGACCTGGATCGATGGGATCCTTCAGGGTTATGGGAGTTCTCGCATTGGTCTTGCTCTTTGTTCCGGGTTTGGTTGTATAGCCGAATTGCTTCTGCAACCTGTTCACCGGTTAAGTTCTCCATCTGTCCGGGCTCAAGAGCAAGGTCAGTGTATTTGTATTTGTTTACTTCTATGTTCACCCGGGCATCTCCTGGCCGGATTACCTATGAGGCCAGAGTCAGGACTGGGGGTATTTGGACACTAGCCTGACCTGGGTTCGGGACAATGAGATCCGGGGTTGGGTTACTCGGGGTATGTCTGTTTGTGCTCTTACTTTCACGAGCCATGATTCTCACACAAACAGAGGTATATAGTATTTATGACAAAAAATTGAAGCAAATTCAACAACAATGTAATTTCAATGGGTTGGTTAGGGAATAACAATGTATGCACGTGTTTCTGGGTTTAAGATCTTAATAGTCAAGGAAACTGAGTTTTATGAATAGATCTACACAAGAGCAATATAGATCTAAGGAAAATTTAAAGCATATAAGCAAGGTCAAACAAGATCTGGGTTATACAATGTTAAAACATGTCAACAGTGTAGTAATGGGCTAAAAAGTTCATGTTTGGTTGCTAACACAGAAGGGTTTGTTTAGATCTTACTGTATTTAGTGAGGACTCCTTCAAAGATGAAGGAGTTGGTTGAAGATGGTGAGTCTAGTGGCACCGTGACCAAAAGACGAGGCCCCCTCCTTCTAGCGTCAAATGATAACTCCAAAGTCCGATCAGGTCCTTCCTAGCCGTTCCCCACGCCTGGAAGCGGTGTTGCTGCCGTTGGGTGTCTGCAAAACAACACCGGAGGGGGGTTTGGACCCTGGTGGCGCCTCCGGCGTGAGAATAAGTAATGGTTTTGGAAGGGAAGATAAGACTAAAGAGATATCTAAATATGGAGGGTGTATGTATGGTGCGTGTATAGTATAGGGTAAGTGTGTAAAAGAGAGAGTGTAACCCCTAGACCTTTCCTCCTTGGTCTATTTATAAGCCAAGAATTAGGGTTTAGGGGTTGTACCTGCAATCACGAGCGTTGAATCCTAGGTAGGAAGGACACCTGGGTGATGTTGATGGATCACACGTGTTCAGGTGAGGAATTGTGGTGTCGTGTGCCAGGCTCCTGCTGGCGTGTGGCTTGAATAGGACATAATTGTGCCAATCATTAGGTATCCTTACGTGTCGTCGTCAGGTGTGTCAATCCGTGATGACCTAAGCATGTAACGTAACAATGTATAGTTTGTCTCACGCAAGTTATTGCCTTTGTCGCCAGGAATGGGTTACACTCCATTATGAGTTCAGGTTTCTTGATAAGCCATGATTTCAATATGAGTCCGGACTGGTAGACGAGCCATGACTCCAATATGAGTCCGGACTAGCAGGCGGACCAGGACTCCAATAAGAGTTCGGACTTGTTGACGAACCATGACTCCAATATGAGTCCGGGTTGGCAGGGGGTCATGACTTCAAAATGAGTTCGGACTTGTTGACGAACCATGACTCCGACATGAGTCCGGGCTGACAAGTGGGTCATGACTTCCATATGAGTTCGGACTTGTTGACGAACCATGACTCTGGGTTCGGAAGTGAACCAGGACCCAGAATGGGTCCGGGCTATAAATAGCCTATCATTATTTGTAAATATTATGTAAATATTATGTAAATATATATATTTTTAATACACATTTGTAAAAATATTACCTAAATTTTAATATTTCAATATATTTACTTATTTATTTTTATTTTTATTATTAATTTAAATTACACGAAAACACGACACGAAAAGTACACGAAACGAAAGTACACGGACACGAAATTACATGAACCTTAAACGAGTGGTTTTGGATTTAGCATTTAGGTACACGAAAGTACACGACACGAACGAATTGTCAGGTCTAATTTTAGTGGCATACCATATTTTTGTAAATATTTTCAAAAAATTGATATTTTTGTAAATATGTTGGTGTTTTTGCAATATATTCAAAAAAAACATAATATTTTTACCAAAAAGTTTCTAGAGTTGGGTATTTATAAAAAATGCCCAAAAAAAACTTAAGCGTTGTAAATTTTCATTAAAATTTATATTTTATAATTTTAGTGAAAATATCAATTATATATGCATTTTCAAGATATATATTATATTAAAAAGAATATGCCATGTTATTCATGTGATACCGAAAATAAATAGTGTGACATATTTTTAATCGCAAATATTTAACTATTTTTGTATTTGAAAAAGTATCTTAAATATAATAGTTGGATACCTAAATAAATACCGTGTAAACCAAATAAACTAAAATGAAAACCAAATCAAAAAGCTGAAAAAGAGAAAGCCAACGTGAATATCAGAAGTCAGTAATTCAAGGTGCACAGAGGAACCACAATCCAATCGACAAAGAAAAAAGGGAAAAAAGAAAGACAAACACAAAAGCAAACGCAAGCAAGAAAGGAGTTTTGGGATAATTAAATATGTTTTCTAAAAATCCGAATTCTACTTCCCAGCGAATTCAAGTTTATGATTCTGATTGTTTTTTTACTTTATTTCTTTATAATTTCAAACTCTTCTTACTTATAAATTTGAACATCTCTTAATTATATGGCTTACCTATAAATTCGAATCATTGTCCTTTATAACCTACTCTAGTTCAAATTGTTACGCCATAATTTCGGTTACCTCAATTATCTCCTAATTTCCCAATATTGATCTAATAATAATTAATTGCTTAACCACTAAGTAATATCCTCTCTCTGAAATGAGGAAACAATCAATCTAAATCAATCAATTACTAAAAAATATCTCCAAACGATTCTTTCAAATCAGGAAAGAATCACAACACTAATATAACTCTAAAAAGATAAAATCAACTTATCTCAACATATCCCTTAATAATCACAGGGATTAAAAATATTATCATATCACAGAACTGTGTTGGCTTGATCCCTATATATAAACAGGGTACGCAGGCATCTTGGAATAGGATCCGACACATCTAACAAGTCGAGACACCTTTCAAGTCCAGCCCCAAACACCCAAAATTCCCAAATCCCCCTATTATTACAAATTTGTTATTCCAGCAAATCCCCGAAATTTGTTATCACCCAATTCATCCGTTAACAATTGGCGCTAGAAGGAGAGGATACTTTTTGATTGTGGAGGACAATCAATCTATACAATACGCATGGGGGTTATTATGGATCTGGAGCGGCTTTAATGGATGAGCTAAACGGTGGAGGCGTTCGTTCGTGGTTATGTTCAAAATTAAGATAAGTTTTCTTATGATTTTGTCCGTACAAATAAGCTATCTTATAAAATTCGTAGTAAATTTATTACGTGTTAGATTTTGATGATTTTTTATGATCCGGAAAGCTTTTGTGATTTCCAACAACTTTCGTTTCTGGTATTTTCTGAGATTATGTTTCGATCTATTCTCGAAATCACAAAACATAATCAGGTCCCGTTTTTCAGTATTGAGAAGTTAATCAGCAGACGTTTTATTTGATTCCCGATTCGTTATAAGTCCGTTTCTGACGAGTCATATATCATCGGAAAGCTCTTTTCGTTTCCTGCAATTTTCATGTTTTGTGTTTTCCAAGAAAATATCATTTACAGGGCCAAAAAGGTAAAAAATAGACCTGAGCAGAATCTGAATCATGGAGATGTTAAAGAATTGTGATGCAATATTCGTAGCACATGATTTGATTACTTCACTAGCTCGTGCATGAAAAAATTAAGTGTGGAAGGTCATCATCTAATAAGGGTAATATTTTCGAAAGCTCTCTTTTCCAAGGAGAATAATATTTTTGAAGATCCTATTTCGAGTAGGATAATATTTTTGAAGACCCTCTTTCGAAGAAGGATAATATTTTTGATGACCCTATTTCGAGTAGTATTTTTGAAGGCCCTTCTTTAAGGTGTTGCTTGGGAATTATTTTTGAAGGCCCTTCTTTAAGGTGTTGCTTGGAAATTATTTTTTAAGGCCTTCTTTATGAAGGTGTTGCTTGGAATTATTTTGAAGGCCCTTCTTTGTGGAAGGTGTTGCTTGGAGTACCTTGGTAAACCCGTACTTCCGGGGTGCTTATCCGTACTTCCGGAAAGCTCACCAAGAAGAGAGTTCTACCTCTTAAGAAGGCGAGGTTACACTTCCCTTTTCTTAAACTCTGCTTAGCATAGAGTGTATAAGAAGGCGAGGTTACTCTTCCCTTTTCTTAAACTCTGCTTTGCATAGAGTATATAAGAAGGCGAGGTTACTCTTCTCTTTTCTTAAACTCTGCTTAGCATAGAGTGTATAAGAAGGCGAGGTTACTCTTCCCTTTTCTTAAACTCTGCTTAGCATAGAGTGTATAAGAAGGCGAGGTTACTCTTCCCTTTTCTTAAACTCTGCTTTGCATAGAGTGTATAAGAAGGCGAGGTTACTCTTCCCTTTTCTTAAACTCTGCTTTGCATAGAGTGTATAAGAAGACGAGGTTACTCTTCCCTTTTCTTAAACTCTGTTTTGCATAGAGTGTATAAGAAGGCGAGGTTACGCTTCCCTTTTCTTAAACTCTGCTTTGCATGAGTGTATAAGAAGGCGAGGTAATTATCTAATTCTCATTCTCCTACACTTACAAAGTTACTCGTACATATGTTCTTCTCACATCTCGCATGTTGTCTCTCTCGCAAGCACAGACATATTACGGGCACATCATGTTGCCTCTCTCGATTTTACAGGCATATTACGGGTAATTATCTTCTTCATATTATCTGCTAATCTTCTACTCCTAGTTGTTTCATTGACTCGGGAAATTCGGAAGATCAAAACACACTTAGTTCTCCAGTCCATCAAGCTGCACTGAAGAACTGGGGGGTAGTTGTTACGCCATAATTTCGGCTGCCTCAATTATCTCCTAATTTCCCAATATTGATCTAATAATAATTAATTGTGTTAGGTCCTGATAAGTTTGTAGAAGGGGGGTTGAATACAAACTATACCGTTTTATCAAAATTTGTTCGTTTAAGATTAAACAATTTAGAACAAATTAATGCGGAATAAAAACTGAAACAATATTCAAGTTAAATAGAAACTCTATTAAACTTGAGGAGTGTTACAACTTTGATCACTGATTACAAAGAACTTAATAAAACAAATCTAGAATAAATTCGACATGAATTTATCTATTTTTGTAATAAAAAGGATCGAATACTAAAAAGTAGTTCGATATAAAATCTAGGGATTATGATCCGCTAGAAAGCTAAAGCAGTACAAGTGAAGTGATCCTTATGAATTTAATGTTATGATCAAGTCAAGAATTAATTCACTGAGTAAAAAGAAATGCTTTGCCGTTGAAGAAGTTATGAAGACAGAGAGAGAAATGTAATGTTTGAGGTTTTTGTGTCTTTTCTTCAGTTGTATTGAATGTCCTTTAAAGCCTTCGAATTGCCTTGTATTTAAATGCACTGCATTACTTTTCTTTAAGTCCACTTGCAACCCACTTGTCAGAATGTAGAAATGCCTTGGAAGACTTACTGGAAAACAATGCTTTTGTTCTTGGAAGACTTTCGGGAAGACAGTCAATGAACTAAGAATACAACCGGGAAGACTAGGAATGGCTTAGGAAGACAATCGGTAAGACTTACATTTACTCTAGGAAGACAATCGGGAAGACTCACTTGTGAGTCTTCCTAGTTAAATAAACTGAGTCTTCCTAGTTTAAATGTAAGTCTTCCTAGTTCATATTTATTCTAATTTAAATAATTAACTAAATAAATTATGTATTAATTTAATTCTTTGCAGAATTAAATTAATAAATAATATACTTAATAATATTAATTATTTATAAGAGAATAAATAGAATTAGTTGACTTCTCAATTAATTCCTGAATCACTTAAAACTTAGATAAATAACAAACACAATAGTACGTTGACACTCGATGTACTGTCTGGTTCATGAGTGACTAACGACAATGTCTGTTCTTTATCTATTTAACTTTAAGCAGTGATTCACTTCCTTCTTATTCAAGAACTCCGTAATCAGTATCTTTTTCTGTCACCACTTGAAATCTCCGTCACTTTAATAAATCCACTGAGCTTGAATACTTCATTGAGGCTTGATCAATAAATTGAGCTTCTTTCAATGTAGAATCACTTCAAGTCTGTAGATGACTTTAATCTTCATTCTTTGACAGATATAACCTTCTGAGATTCCTGTGACAATTGATTTTTATTATTTACTTATTACATCTTAATTAAAGTTGAGTAGAATCCTCGGTGTTTACAAATAGGACTAGACATATGCCTTTCAAATTGCTTAACCACTAAGTAATATCCTCTCTCTGAAACGAGGAAACAATCAATCTAAACAATCAATTACTAAAAAATATCTCCAAACGATTGTTTCAAATCAGGAAAGAATCACAACGCATATAACTCTAAAAAGATAAAATCAACTTATCTCAACATATCCCTTAATAATCACAGGGATTAAAAATACTATTCTATCACAGAACTGCGTTGGCTTGATCCCTATATATAAATAGGGTACGCATGCATCTTGGAATAGGATCCGACACATCTAACAAGTAGAGACACCTTTCAAGTCCAGCCCCAAACACCCAAAATTCCCAAATCCCCCTATTATTACAAATTTGTTATTCCAGCATTCCCCGAAATTTGTTATCACCAAATTCCTCTGTTAACACAAATAAAACTTTATTTATATGTATTTTCTATAAATTTGAACTCTTCTCCTTTATAAATTTGAACACCTATTCTATTTCTAATATGCTAAAAAATATTTTTTGATTATAAATTCGAACATCTACTCTACTTCAAATAAAACTTTATTTATATGTCATTTCTATAAATTCGAACTCTTCTCCTCTATTGATTTATTAGTATTTATAGAATGGCCCAGCTTTCATAGGATTATAGAGATGTCACGTCCGCTATCGCGTATCCTCCTTTATATATATACTAGTTTACTAAGTCGCGCTTCGTAGCAGCTTTATAATAACTTCTCCGAATTTTTCTAAAAAATATTCTACAAAATTAAGGTTTTTTTTAATTTCTCCGCTTAGTATATATACTGTTCAATATATTTCATTATTTTAACATTCTATCAAATATTAGTATATTTATCACTTTATTTTTTTCTCAAAATTCATATTGCAACTTATATAATATAACATCGATGTTAGGTTCTAGCATATAATATGTTCCTCCTAATGAATCGCTCTCTCGATAAACATGTTTCCTCCCAATGACCTACTTTATCGTTGTTACCAAATTTAAACAGATAACAAATTAATTACTAAATATATTACAACATCTATTAATCAATTTTCTTATATCATAAAATTTAGTTTAAACAATTTTCAGAATTCTAATTTTATCAAGAAAAAATGTGTGAGAATATTAAGATGGTAACTTTAAGTTCAAAAGAAAGTTTAAGAAAATATCAACATGGTAATTTGACTTTACGACAATATTAAGATAATAATTTGACTTAGAAAGAAAGTTCGGAAGAATATAAGGTAATTAATATTTCCATTACTAAAGATTCAAAAAGCAATTTCTCAAATCTCGTCTTCTTTATTATTTTCCTCGATTAAAGGATAATAAAAAAGAAATTAGTATATTAGTTTGAACTCGTAAAATAAGTTAACGAGAAAATTAATATAATATACTTAGTTTTCTCCATTAGAAGATAGTAGGAAGGAATTAGTAAATAAATTGGACTTGTAGAGAAAGTTTAGAGAAATATTAATATTACATATTTAGCTTTATTTCTTGAAAAATAGTATTAAAGAAATTAGTAAATAAATTAGATTAGTAGAGAGCATTTAAGAGAATATTAACATAGTATATTTAGTTTTCTCCGTTAAAAAATAGTAGAAATACAATTTTTGTTTCTTCCATTAGTAAAGATTTAAAAGGTAATTAAGATATTTTTTTAATAAAAAATTTAGGAGAATATGACAAAAATCTTAAAATTATATATTAGTTTCCTCCATTAGTAAAAATTTTAAAGACAAGAATATTAAAGTTGAGATATTTTCAAATTTTTAATATAAATAATTCAAAATTTTGATAAAATTAGAAAAATAGATCGAAGCGATAAGAATCTTAAAATTATATATTTAGTTTCCTCCATTAGTAAAAAATTTAAAGACAAGAATATTAAAGTTGAGATATTTTCGAATTTCTAATATAAATAATTCAAAATTTTGATAAATTTAGAAAAATAGATCGAAGCGATTCGAGAGGCGCCACCTCACCGTTCTCGTCATCTCTTTTATATAAGTACTAGTCGATTAAGTCGCGCTTCGCAGTGGCCCTATAAATGTTTTGTAAAATTTTAAATATTAACTATTTAAGAAAAAATATATAAAATGTATACTATTATATAATAACCATTTCATTGAAAATTTTATTTTTCAGGTTTTTCGGTATTCTGGTTTTCGGTCATTTTAATTTATAAATAATATGAATAATATGATATTGCCTTTTCTAACCAAAACATATTATTTTTTAATTAAAAAAGCACTATCTTTTATAAGCACGCTTAAAAATACTAATTATGTTATATTTTTCAATTATTAAAAACATGTTACCTTTTAATTAAAACATATTATCTTTTATAAACAAATCTAAAAATACTAATTATATTATATCTTTCAATCATTAATGTTAACTTTTTAAATTAACATGTTACATTTTTATTAAAAATATTACCTTTCCAAAACACACCTAAAGATACCAATTGTACAATATCTTTCAATCATTAATACACTCCCATTAATACCTTACGCGAAATCTTTCGGTAGTTAATAATATATATAACTTATTAATATACATCCAAATATATCTTTTAACTGTTTAATTAATTAATAAAATATATTAAAAAAACTCGTACATGGTATGGCTATATGTTAATATATATAGATACTGAACACAATATTTTACAAAATAACATACATAAACAATAAATTAAACTACTAACATATTTTTATGTCGATTTTGTATCATATTTTCTTGAGGCGACACCCGTTACACTAAATACATATAAAAAAATACTAAAAATATGTAGTAATCTATACTATATTATTAAAGCCGAAACATTGAAAGTTTTGGTTTTCGGTTTTCGGTCATTTGTTCAATTTAATAAATAATAAAATAATATAAAAACAATAACTAACTGATTGCCTTTTATAATTAAAACACTTTTTCCTAACAAAATCTACTCATTTTCCAAAAATATCACAGGTAATTAACTTTAAATTAAAACATATTATCTTTTATATTTTTCTCACTAAAATGTCTCTTTTCCAAAAAATATAACGGACAATTAATTTTTTTAATTAAAACATGTTAACTTTTCTATTTGTCCTTATTACTTTTATATTTTTTCTCACTAAAATATCTTTTTTCCAAAAAATATCACGGGCAATCACTTTTTGTTCTCACTAAAATCTCTATTTTCCAAAA
The DNA here is from genome assembly GCA_030848705.1 of Heracleum sosnowskyi. Taxonomy (NCBI): domain Eukaryota; kingdom Viridiplantae; phylum Streptophyta; class Magnoliopsida; order Apiales; family Apiaceae; genus Heracleum; species Heracleum sosnowskyi. The sequence goes on from CM061239.1 coordinate 108,872,093, forward strand.
ATATTACGAGCAGTTACTTTCTTTAATTAAAACATGTTAACTTTTTTATTTGTCCTTATTACTTTTATATTTGTTCTCACAAAAATTTCTATTTTCCAAAAATATCACGGACAATTACTTTTTTCAATTAAAACATGTTAGTTTTTCAATTTGTCATTATTATTATTATTATTATCATTATTATTATTATTATAAATAATAAAATTATTTTAATTATGCCCTATTCATTTTCCTCAGCCCCATTTGTATTATTTATTTATTTTTCCTATGTTTCTAATTAATATTTAAGTTTTACATTTTATAATTTATCATATTATTAATTAATATATTTAAGATTAATATATTAATATTATTAATTAATATCATTAATAATATATTAATTTTATAAATTATAAAATTAATATATTATTAATATATTAATATTGAAAATCAATCTATAATATATTATTAAAGCCGAAACATTGAAAGTTTTGATTTTCAGTTTTCGTTCGGTTTTTGGTCTTTTATTCTATTTAATAAATAATATAAATATATAAATATAGTAACTAGATGATTGCCTTTTATAATTAAAATATTTTTTTTCTAACAAAATCTACTCTTATTTTAATACTTTATTTAATAAATAATGAAATAATATAAAAATAATAACTAGCTGATTTCCTTTTATAGTTAAAATATATTTTCTAACAAAATCTACTTTTTTTCCAAAAATATCACGGACAATTACCTTTAAATTAAAATATATTACCTTTTATATTTGTTATCACTAAAATCTCTATTTTCCAAAAATATCAAGTGCAACCCATACTTATATATTTTAAAACCTATTTTAATACTTTTAATTATTTAAAAAAACTTACCTATTTTAACAAGTGAACATATTTTTTTAACAAATGCTATTAATATAATTAAAACACATCTAAAAATATTACGGGCAATTACGTTTTTTAATTAAAACATGTTAGTTTTTCTATTTGTCCTTATTAAAAAAACTTACTTATTTTAACATGTCAACGTATTTTTTTAATAAATATAATTAATATAATTAAAACACTTCTAAAAATATCACGGGCAGTTACTTTTTTTAATTAAAACATGTTAAAATAATATTAATAATACCTCATTTAACTTTCTCAACCCCATCTGTATTTTTTTATATTTTTTTATGTTCCAATTAATATTTATGTTTCTCATTTTATAATTTATAATATTAATTTTTACTTTTATTTTAATATTTTTCGTTCACATTTAATTTTTTAGTTTATTAGTTTTTAAGGCCCGTGCCTTGCACGTGTCATAGACTAGTATATATTTAAGTATTAACCACCATTTAATTCTTCAACCATTCGTATTATCACAAATTATCTTTATATCCCCTAGATTGTATATGCCGATTTTGTTTCATGTTTCTTGAGCCGACCCTCGTTGAATAAATACATATAAACAGAAAATACTAATAATATATGCAATAATAAAATTATTTAAACTCGGTGTTATTTTTAAAAAAATTAAATTAATTATTTTTCAATAATATTTTTGTTTTTTTTCATTTTTTTATTTGTTAAATTATTAAAGCACGATCACCTTTTTGGAATATGGTATAAAGTATGGCTACCGATTTGTAAATCTGAAAGTATAGCCACTATTTTGAAACTTGGTAAAAACTTTGGCCATCGATTTGCAATTTTCAAACTTTAGCCACCATTTTGGAACTCGGTGCAAACTTTGGCACCAAAATGCATCATAATTTTTCTTAAATATCCCTAAACCTTATATGCCGATTTTGTGTCAGACTTTCTTGAGCCGACGCTCATTGCACTAAATACATCTAAATTAAAAATATTAAAATTAAGCAATAATAAAACTTGAAGTACTAACCACCGCTTCAAACTTCAACTATTTGTATTATCACAAAATTACAAATTTCTTAAATATTCTTAGACGTCATAATAAAACTTTTTAGAAATTAAAATATACAAACAGTTATCATTAATATGGAATGTTATTAATGCACACGGGTTATCATAAAATCCTCAAATTTATGACGTAAAACTATTTGTATTATCACAAAATTACAAATTTCTTAAATATTCTTAGACGTCATAATAAAACTTTCTAGAAATTAAAATATACAAACATTTATCATTAATATGCAATGTTATTAATGCACGCGGGTTATCATAAAATCCTCAAATTTGTGACGTGAGAAAAAGTAATCAGTATGCCATGATTTTATTGGTAATTTAAGATATAATAAAGATTAAATTATAAATAGAATTATAATATAAATATATAATAAATATTAAATCGTAAACATGATTGTAATATAACTTTATAATAAAGATTAAATTCTAAAAAAATTAATTTTTATATATTTATTTTCTTTCCTATAAATTCAAATCTAAGTAAGATAATTTAATTTTATTGAATTAAAATAGAGAAACTTTAGGAAAATAGATTAAAACTTAAATATGATTTAATTTAGTTGAGAAAAAAAATTATTTTTTTTAATTAAATTTTAAATAAGATTGAATTTTATATATTATTGTTTTCGCCAAAAATTTGAATTGAATTAAAATATTGAAACTCTAGAAAATTGATTAAAACTTAAATAGGATCTAAGTTAGTTGAGAAAAAAAGGTAATATTTATTTGATTAAATTTTAAATAAGATTGACTTTAATATATTTATTGGCTTCCCTAAAAATTTGAGTGTAAATAAGGAATGTCTTTCCTAAAATTATATCATGTTAAACATGTTTTCTCTCAATAACACACTCTCTCGTTAAATTTATTGGGTCAACTCGTTAAACATGTTTTCTCTCAATAACGTTTTCTCGTTGTTACTGAATCAAAATAGATAACAAACCAATTTACTAAATAAATTATATCATTTATTAATTAATTTTATTATATCTGAAATATAATTTAAATCATCCTTTACATAGTAAGATAATAATATAATAAAAGATATGTGTGTGTATAATGATATTGACTGATATTTAATTTTCAAAATTTTAAAATTTGACTTAAGTAGAAAAGTTAGGAGAATACTAAAATGGTAAATTTAGTTTCTTAATAAAAAATTGAATATTAAAATTATATACTTAATTTTCTCCATTAGTAAATTCAAGAAAATTATATAAAAAAAAGATTGAGGTGATTTGAGGGACCCAACTCACCGTACTTGTCTTCTCCATAATATTTTTCAAAATTTTAAACTTTGACATACATATAAAATTTAGAAGAATATTAATATAATTTATTTAGTTTCCTATGTTAGTAATTATATTTATAAATAAAAAAATAAAAAAATTGTATATTTAATTTTCTCCATTAGTAAAGATTCTAAAGGTAAGATTCTACAGTATTATCTTATTAACTATATAAATTATAATAAAAGTAATTGTTTTTTATATTTCATTTTTCATTGTGAAAGTTGGTTGTTTCATAAATTTGCTATCAACCTCCAAGCATGGATATTTTATCGTACATAAATAATATCTTATACATTTTCTAATGACATCATCGTTTATGTATAGATCTTTTATTATACATAAAAATTATTGATAAACGTAAACATGTGCAGGTATGAAAGTATGTTAGTGATCCGAATTTCAAAATATTGATACTTATTTCGGTCTCTTTTTTCATTCATCGACCCTTGCAAGCTCCTACACATTGAAGGTTTTTATAATCCTATCATTTACTATCAGCTTCTGCCCACACCATCTCTCATATCTTGGACTAAATATATTGGAAAATAGATTAAACCACAAAACTTATAAGCCATCCTATGAAATTGAAAAAGTAAATTTTTTTAATATAGCCCTAATGACTTGTAGTAACATCTATCTTGCAGGATACATAAAATTTTATCAAAAAATCATAAAATATCTAGAGACATTAATAAACTTATAGTACTAAAAGAATAATCATATTAGCTAATTTTCAGAAGCTTAGGCTACTGGTGTCTGGTTTGTACCTCTATATTGTATAGACATATTGAATCATCACATCACAATTGAATTATCCATATCAAGATGATCAACTTATAAATACCACCATACATCAAAATGAAAAGTTATGAGTTTAATACAACATAATACTAAAAAAAGGAAGAACATGGACAAATAATACAATTCATGTTGTTATGCCATATTTTGGCATGGTCCAAATTTCTCCGTTTAATAATTATTAATTCAGATTAATAATTAATTACTTGACCACTAAGTAATATCCTCTCCCTGAAACGAGGAAAGAATCAATCTCAATCGACGAATAACGGAAAATATCTACAAACGATATTCTTCAAATCATGGAAAGAAATGCGGAGATGCCGCGATATTGTAGGAAAACGTGTGAAGACCGGACTATTTATGGGAACTTGAAGAGGATTGATAATCCTTAAACTATTTATGGGAACTTGAAGAGGATTGATAATCCTTGGACTATTTATGGGAACTTGAGGTGGATTGATAATCCTTGAGCTGTTTATGGGAACATAAATCTTGACTATCTTATGAGATTGGACTGAATGAACTTATCCAATGACTTGTTTTCCAAGAACTACGTGAGGCTTGATCCCTATATAAATGGGTACGTAGGCACCTTGTATGGTACAGTGATACACAGCAATTGACACTCGGGAAAGAGGAAGAGAAAGAACCCATTCTCTATTCAATTTCTGAGGAGTCATCATACGAGCTCAGCCCCAAACATCCAAAAATCTCAAATGCCCCTATTTTCATAATTCGTTATTCCAGCAACCTCCGATTCGAGTTGTTACGAAATTCCTCCAACAACAATTGGCGCTAGAAGGAGGGGATTATTTTTTGATTGTGGAGGACAATCAAATCATCTACATCATACGCAAGGGGGTTATTATGGATCTGGAGCGGCTTTAATGGAGGAGCAGAACGATGGAGGCGGTGATCTATGATTCTTTTCAAAATTAAGATAAGTTTTCTTATGCTTTTGTCCGTATACATAAGTTATCTTATAAAATTCGTAGTAAATTTAGTACATGTCAGATTTTGATGATTTTTCATGATCCGGAAAGCTTTTGTGATTTCCTACAACTTTTGTTCTTGGTGTTTTCTGAGATTATGTTTCGATCTATTCTCGAAATCACAAAACATAATCAGATCCCGTTTTTCAGTATTGAGAAGTTAATCAGCAGATGTTTTATTTGATTCCTGATTCATTATAAGTTCGTTTGTGACGAGCCATATATCATCGGAAAGCTCTTTTCGTTTTCTACAACTTTCATGTTTTGTGTTCCAAGAAAACGTCGTTTACAGGGTCAGAAAGGTAAAAAACAGATCTGGACAGAATCTGAATCATGGAGATGTTAAAGAATTGTGATGCAATATTCGTAGCGCGTGATTTGATTACTTCACTAGCTCGTGCATGGACACAAATAATTGTGGAAAGTCCTTATCTGATAAAGGTAATATTTTCGAAAGCTCTCTTTTCCAAGGAGGATTAATATTGAAGACCCTACTCTCAGAGGAGAGTCCATGAATAAAATTACATTATTGAAGGTCCATTGGTAGATGGATATTTCTTGGTTGGCACGGAACATTCCTACAATCACGGGAAAAAATGCGGAGATGCCGCGAGATTGCAGAAAACGTATGGGACCGGATGTGATATGGGCTGAAAGCCTGACATTTGAAATTGGGTATCTTATTAAAGCCTCAGCTCGGGGGCTCGTGGACAAACGAAAACACATCCTTACTTGGACAATGACACTTGAAAAGTGTGTACGCCAATTCGGACTATATACAAAACTCTAAGCGACCGAAGAAATTTGGAAGCTCGAAGATTTTTAGTTCTCCACTACAGCAAGTTACACTGAAGAACTGGGGGCTTGTTGTTATGCCATATTTTGGCATGGTCCAAATTTCTCCGTTTAATAATTATTAATTCATATTAATAATTAAGTAATATCCTCTCCCTGAAACGAGGAAAGAATCAATCTCAATCGACGAATAACGGAAAATATCTACAAACGATATTCTTCAAAGCATGGAAAGAAATGCGGAGATGCCGCGAGATTGTAGGAAAACGTGTGAAGACCGGACTATTTATGGGAACTTGAAGAGGATTGATAATCCTTGAACTATTTATGGGAACTTGAAGAGGATTGATAATCCTTGAACTATTTATGGGAACTTGAAGAGGATTGATAATCCTTGGACTATTTATGAGAACTTGAGGTGGATTGATAATCCTTGAGTTGTTTATGGGAACATAAATCTTGACTATCTTATGAGATTGGACTGAATGAACTTATCCAATGACTTGTTTTCCAAGAACTACGTGAGGCTTGATCCCTATATAAATGGGTACGTAGGCACCTTGTATGGTACAGTGGAACACAGCAATTGACACTCGGGAAAGAGGAAGAGAAAGAACCCATTCTCTATTCAATTTCTGAGGAGTCATCATACGAGCTCAGCCCCAAACATCCAAAAATCTCAAATGCCCCTATTTTCATAATTCGTTATTCCAGCAACCTCCGATTCGAGTTGTTACGAAATTCCTCCAACAACACATGCATATCAATTATCAAATATTATACTAATGATGTCTCGAATTCAAGTTTAAAAATGGCATAAAGGTAAACTAACAAATCGATGTAAAAGTACGATAGAAAGTTGAACTTACTTATCTTCGATGGTCATTTTTTTATATATATGAATGATTGTTGGAGAAGAAGTTAGTCTTGAATAATTAATTAAGGTAAATTTTTGTAATAAGTTTCAAATTTGTACCGAAGAGAAATTTAGGAAAGTATTAGTAAAAGTCTTTTTCAATTTTAAAATTTGGGAAAAAAGTTTTAGGAGAATATCCACTAGTCAAGATTTTAAAGGCAAAAATATTAAAATTATATATTAAGTTTCCTTCATTGAAAGATTTGAAAAAACAAATGAGATATCTTTTAATCAAGGAGAATATTAAAATTATATATTCAGTTTCCTTATATATATATAAAGAAGAAGTTAAATAAAAAAAGAAATAAGATAAAGATTGATAAGCTAAAATGATTAAGATGTTGAATATTAATAAAAAGATATAGATGTCCAAAAATATGTTTAAACCGATTTTAATACTTTTAATTATTAAAAAGGTTTACCTATTTAAAATTTTTTTAATAAACACAATTAATAAAATATTAAAATATCAATATTGAAATAATAATTAAAAATAATCCGTGCATTGCACGGGTTTTAAGCTAGTATACATAAAGAAGAAGACAAATAAAAGGAAAAAGAATATAAAGATTGATAAGATAAAAAGATAAAGATATCGAATATTAAAATAGTATATTTACTTTCCTCCATTATTAAAAAATTTAATGGAAAGAATATTTAAAATTGTATATTTAGTTTCCTCCATTAACAAAGATTTAAAAGACAATTGAGATTTTTTTCTATCCTGTAAATTCAAATTTAAATAAGAAACTTTAATTTTATTGAATTAAAATTGAGAATGGAAAGAATCTTAAAATTGTATATCAGTTTCCTACATTAGTAAAGATTTAAAAGGTATTTAATATTTTTCTATCCTATAAATTCCAATTTAAATTAGGAAATTTAATTTTATTGAATTAAAATTGTATATTTAGTTTACTTCATTAACAAAAATTTAAAAGACAATTGAGATTTTTTCTATCCTATAAATTCAAATTTAAATAATGAACTTTAATTTTATTGAATTAAAATTGAGAAAGGAAAGAATATTAAAATTGTATATTTTGTTTCCTCCATTAGTAAAGATTTAAAAGGAAATTGAGATTTTTTTCTATCCTATAAATTCAAATTTATATAAGGAACTTTCATTTTATTGAATAAAAATCGAGAAAGGAAAGAATCTTCAAATTGTATATCAGTTTCCTCCAATAGTAAATATTTAAAAGTTATTTGATATTTTTCTATCCTATAAATTTCAATTTAAATAAGGAAATTTAATTTTATTCAATTAAAATTGTATATTTAGTTTCCACCATTAAAAAAGATTTAAAAGACAATTGAGATTTTTTCTATCCTAAAAATTCAAATTTAAATAAGCAACTTTAATTTTATTGAATTAAAATTGAGAAATAAAATAATATTAAAATTGTATATTCTATTTTCTCCATTAGTTAAAATTTGAAAGGCAACTATATTATCTCTATCCTATAAATTTAAATTTAAATAAGTAAATTTAGTTATATTAAATTAAAATTTCCACGAGCTCTAGAAAAATATATAAATAGTTATATTTATTTTCCTTCTTTAGTAAATATTTAAAAGGAAATTTAGATTTTTTCTATCATATAAATTCAAATTTAAATAAGAAACTTTCATTTTATTAAATCAAAATTGAGAAAGGAAATAATATTAAAATTGCATATCAGTTTCCTACATTAGTAAAGATTTAAAAGGCAGTTGATATTTTTCTATCCTATAAAATCCAATTTAACTAAAGAAATTTAATTTTATTGAACTAAAATTGGTTATTTAGTTTTCTACATTAACAAAGATTTAAAAGACAACTGAGATTTTTTCTATCCTATAAATTCAAATTTAAATAAAGAACTTTAATTTTATTGAATTAAAATTGAGAAACGAAAGAATATTAAAATTGTATATTATGTTTCCTCCATTAGTAAAGATTTAAAAGGAAATTGAGATTTTTTCTATCCTATAAATTCAAATTTATATAAGGAACTTTCATTTTATTGAATAAAAATTGAGAAAGGAAAGAATCTTAAAATTGTATATCAGTTTCCTCCAATAGTAAATATTTAAAAAGTATTTGATATTTTTTTATCCTATAAATTCTAATTTAAATAAGAAAAATTAATTTTATTGAATTAAAATTGTATATTTAGTTTCCTCCATTAACAGAGATTTAAAAGACAATTGAGATTTTTTCTATCATATAAATTCAAATTTAAATAAAGAACTTTAATTTTATTGAATTAAAATTGAGAAAGAAACTAATATTAAAATTGTATATTCTATTTACTCCATTAGTTAAAATTTAAAAGGCAACTGATATTATCTCTATCCTATAAATTTAAATTTAATTAAGTAAATTTATTTATATTAAAAAAAAATAAATAAATAGTTATATTTAGTTTCCTTCATTAGTAAAGATTTAAAAAGATTTTTTCTATCCTATAAATTCGAATTTAAATAAGGAAATTTAATTTTATTAAATTAAAATTCAGAAGCTATAGATAAATAATTTTTGGACGATGTGAGAACTCCTGGGATTTTCCTTTATATATAATAATAATAATAATAATAATAATAATAATAATAATAAAGATATATACTGATTTGTGCAATTTGGATATTTTTTACAAAAGCCCATTAAAATTCTTATTAGTATTCCTTTAAAATCTGTTTTCTTTTCCATCATTCTTGGTATAAATTAGCGCACAATTAATTACAAAATAATCTTTACAGGAAAAGAAGTACATCCATTTTGTTCAATAATTTTTTGGAATTTATTAACGACCCTTCACAAATTGAAGTGGTAGCTCGTAGGTATGCACCACATCCATATTGACAGAGGCCAAAGTTTCTTGGCAAAAAGAGTAAAATCAAATAAAAATAAACTGATAACATTCTTAGAATCTCTCATATAAATTGGTTCATTCTTGTATTATTACGGTCTACTGCACCTCAAGTATTCAGCGTACAAGATAGTTCTAATGGTTATGGTTCTTTTATACATACATAGAAATAATAAGATCCTGAGAAGTTGATCAGAAACTGATCTAAACTTTCATTAATGCTAGTACTTATATTGTCTACTTACAAAAATTATTTTCTATAATACAGAGTTGGACAATGCTTTTTCATAGACAAGTGGTTGCATTCCACGAGTTAACCGGTTACTTATTTTGCTTCTGCATTTTTGGCAGCATGAAGCAACAGTAAGCTCCAAGCAAGCTTGGCAAAAATGATGCCTGGTGGAGTATAAATTTATAAATTATAATCCAACTGAACGATTTGCGTACTCCTGAACCAGTGCTCCAAAAAGTGAATGCCTCTCAAGCAAGCGAGATGGTTTGTCAAATTCTTTAACCAATCCTATTGAAGACAAAACTGGAAGTTAGCTAGAGAACAGAGCTGTTATAACAATCAGCAAACTTTTCATGTCAAAGCTTGTTAAACAACATAAACATACATCTGACAAAGATAAGGAGTAAAGGGCAGATGAAATACACACCTGCATCCATAACCATAACCCTGTCACAATCCATTACTGTAGGTATTCTATGAGCAATGCTAATGATTGTGCATGCTTTGAAGTCCTCACGGATAATTTTTTGAATTACAGCATCGGTCTGTGAATCAACTGAGGCAGTTGCCTCATCCATAAACAAAAGGCGGCTATGTTTTAGCATAACACGACCCAAGCAAAGAAGCTGCCTTTGTCCAACACTCCAGTTATCCCCATTATCAACAACTACAAAGGTTTATCAGAAAGAAACAATTCGTCAATGACCCTCAAATCAAGTTGACAATACTAAACAGAGGCAAAATTTCATGAAAATTAAAAAGCAACAGGCTGTGAATTTGGAAAGAAATTGAGTACAAGAAGTAAGTACCTAACGAATCAAGTTTTCCTGGTTTTGCAGTAACCACATCTTTAAGTTGGCATCGTTCAAGACTCTGTATGAGAGAAATTTTGGTCAGATAACAAACCAGAGGTTTTATCACTCCAACTTGAAAAATAAAAAAAAACCTAGTGCCACAATTACCTGCCATATATCTTCATCTGAGTGCTGTCCAATCGGATCGATGTTGCTTCTGACCGTCCCTTCAAAAAGAACAGGTTCTTGGGGAATGATTCCAAAACGAGATCTGAGATTATGAAGTCCTAGTCTGGAAATGTCAATCCCATCTATGACAATTTTTCCTCCAGAGGGCTCCACTAACCTAAAGAAAACTTGAATCAATGTTGACTTCCCTCCTCCTGTTCGACCAACCACACCAATCTTCTCACCCCCTTTAATGTTGAGGGTAATACCTTTCAGAACTAGAGGGGTGTTTGGACGATATCTTACCTGTTCGCCATGTGTTCAAGCACTCATGTTAAAATAAGTTATCAGATGAAAGAATAATAGAAAAGGGAAAGCCAAGCTAGGCCAATGAAAAGAATATGCTACAGGCTTCACATATTATATGCTCGTGCCAGAAGTTGTCTTTGACACGATTATATCTAGTAAAATTAATGCTCCCTTATTCTTTGGCCTCATCATGTACCCTATCTTTAAATTACAGTCAAAATAAATCTATAGCAAAGTACCTGAACGTCTTTGAGCTCTACATCTCCATGGAAAGGCCAATTTGGAGAAGGAAGGTAATCTTTTTTCTCCCATTCTGCTTCTGCTGGTATATTTGTGAACTGTCTAACCCTCTCAACAGAAACCATTTTATTTTCGACAAAACAACTCATATATATAGCCCAGAACAATACGCCGTTGAGAGACAGGCCATAAGAGAGAGACAAGCCAACATTTTCTGAAGAATAAATAACAAATTAGTTTCTTGGAAGAAATCAGTGAAGAGTTGAGAGGGATTGTCTACAGAATACTATTTACTTCATATAATTTTCGTCTAAAACTTGCATGTTGACATATATTACACATACTTTTGATAGAATTAATATACTTAATTCTCAGATGGCTCCTATTCCTAAAATTGGTAGCATATTGATGGTGATACTACATGAAAATAAGCTAGGACACTGTAATTATGTGATGTACCTGGCTTTATGATGGTGCTAGGCAACAAAATCATGAACATTGTGGAAATGCATAGAATTAGACTTCCCAATAGTTCCAAACGAAAACCAAGCCATTCGTTGGATCCATTATTGTGAAAATCCATCCGCAAATTTGCATTTACTCGGTTCACATTTTCCAGGAAAAATATCTGCTGCTTCCTAAAACCACGGATCGTCATGACTCCTGAGATACTTTCAGAAAAATGATGAATGACCGGGGCTTTTGTAATTGAATCAAGACGTGTTATTTCACGAGATGTGGCTAGAAAGTACCCCTGCAATCCAAAAACCATAAAAACTACTATAAAATTTAGTTTTAGTTTTACCACTAATTAATTTAATAATTTGTAGAAAGCTATTCCAGTGAAATGGTCTGATTTATAATATTTTTCATACCCGATACCAAAAATTAAGCCAACCGAGAGGAAATAGAAAGAACACAGTTGGCCAGGCATATTGACAGGTGATGATGACAATTCCAAGCAGGTTTATGTACATAGAGAGGGTGATTCCCATCATGAAAGGAATAAAGACGTCGATGTTCGTCTGATCATTTGATGCCTACAAGTAAAAATATATTTAATTAAAAATTCGCACTAAGCAGTCATGATACAGCTTACAGCAACACCATGGAATAAAAGGTTCTGGAAACAAAGCAGCATGGTTGCAAAAATAACATCTCTAATTCTGTTGAAAATCTTACCCGACTTAGAATTCTTCCTGAAGGTGTTGTATCAAAGAATGACATTGGAGCATGCAAGAGGCTGTTAAGAATTTGCTTAAAGAAGATTTGGGCAGTCCTGAGCCCCATTGTGGTAACAAAAAACATGCGCAATATTACAATCAGCAATGCGATCACAGCAATAATGCCATAGACTTCAATGAACAACGAAGGATTAAATGATCGCTCTTCTGAAGTTTCATATGCCAACCAGTAATCACTTGACATTTGAGTTGCTTGCCACAAGAGAGATACTAGCAAAACCAACACTACACCCCACCAGCCAAAAGCCTCGGTGCAATATATTTTATAAACGTTTAAGCTTACTTTTCCGGTTTCTCTTTCTTCTTCTTTGATGAGCTTTGAAGTTCCCTTACTAGACTCGGACCGTTCTAAGGATTTGTCTTCCCCATCCATTTCCCCGTGTTCAAATGAAGTTCGGGGAGATTTTGTCAGTTTTGGGGAAGTAATACTTGGTTTTGATGTCTCCACATCGATCAGTTCCATGGAGGATTCATGGGCAGACACCAGAGCTGTAAAATCTAAGCCAGAGTTGAGTAAATCATCATACTTTCCTGACTGCACTACCATTCCATCTCGCATAACCTGGTTTATGATATAACTTTTTAGTTGAGGAAATAATTGATAAGACGTCTTTCCACAGACGTTAAATTTTAAGATGGATATAGGAAATACAAAATAGTACTTACTAAGATGAGATCAACATTGTGCAGAAAGTCTACTTGGTGAGTAACAAGTAAAACAGTCTTGTCTTTAAGGGCCCCCCTGACACAATCCTGTTCATAAAAATAGGACAAAATTTCAATTTTGGGATCATTTCAAGATAGTTGATAAGTCTCTCTTATGAGGTTGATCATAAAATTTCATTCAAATGGTGATCCATGAGAATGGTGTTTCTTCTATAAATGACGCAGTCTCCCAAAGTCTATAAATAAGAAGAATCAAATAGTATATCTTGTGGCTATGGCTAACTGTATAAAGTTTGATTGCTTTTAATAGGAAGATCGTGTACAACGACATGACAAGAAAAAAACAGTAAACTAAAAAATCAACAACAGTGACGATCATGTCCTCAACATTGTTTTTACCTTAAATATTTCAGAACCGGTGTGAGCATCAACGGCACTGAATACATCATCAAGAAGATAGATATCAGAATCCTGGTAAACAGCTCTTGCTAGCTGGATGCGCTGCTTCTGACCACCACTGAGGTTAATCCCGCGCTCTCCTATTTCTGTCTGATCTCCATATTCCATCATTTCCAGGTCTTTTCCTAAGCAGCATACCTTGATAACTTCCTTATATTTCTCTTTGTTCATAGGCAAACCAAACAAAATGTTCTCCTGAATAGTTTCATTTTGAATCCACGATGTCTGGGCTACATAGGCAGTGCTGCCACAAACTTTAACCTGTTCACAAGACAACAAGAGTAAGTACTAAAGTAATAGGCCAAAAAAGTGAAATCTACTGCAGATAATAAAAATAGTAAATTCTGTTGACTCGGGCAACAGCAGGCTATCAGAAATTTAGCAACACACAATAAGATGAAATAATTAGTATTTGTTTCATAATTTATTTCAGAAGATGTTGGAAGGAAAACTTGATGACAGAAATGTTACTTGCGTTTTGATTAGCAGATAAAAAAACAATGCATAAACATCAAAGGTTTGAACTAAAAAAAAAGGGAACACGGTTTAGGAAATTCATACCTTCCCGGACATTTTGTGCATTTCTCCAAGAACTGATGCCAGAAGAGAAGACTTTCCAGATCCGACAGTCCCGACAATTGCTGCAAGCTGTCCCTTTTTAATCTCAAAATTCAAGTCTTTTACCACTGCATCGCCAGTTTCATCGTCCCACCTAAACACCCCATCTTTCACCTCTACTGCGGTCTGACCTCCACTACCTTCTTGCCTGTCCACTGAGTCCTCCTCCAGTTCCTTACTAAGCATATACTTGTCCAACCTCCCCAAAGATATCATAGCTTGTGAAATGGAGATCATAGACTGTGGAAATGTCCTAATTGGTTCCTGCAATATCTTAAGGAGTGAAGTTGCTGTAAACACTACACCTGCATCAAGCTTAACGCCCATCAAAAGTGCAGTGCCAAATGTAAGAGTTGCTATAAATAGTGGAGTGCTCCAAAGCACAATCATGTTGCCGGAGATTGAGTACATAAACTTGGCTAGCCATCCATATTCTGACTCACGAAATGACTGGATTCTCTTGTTAAAATGTTCTTCCCAAGCTTGAAACTTGATTACACGCATGTAATTAAGCATCTCATTTGTGGACTTCATCCTTGAATCACGCTCCTTCATTATACTAAATTGGAATCTATTGTTTCTCTTAGTGCCGAACACTACGAATACCATAACCGCGACGAGTCCAAGTAGAGTTACAATCACTGCAGAACCAAGGTGATAATAAAGTATCCCTAAGGCCACAGATACTTGCAGTGGCATAAGCCATATGGCATGCAGCTGCAGCATCATATCGGAAAGCTGTTGAGCATCCACAGCCATGTAATTCACAATTGGTCCAACCCCATGAGCTTGTCTAGCCGAGCACGATAATCTTAGACCTTTCTTGTATAAAGAAGTCAAGAGTGTAGATCTGATAAGCATGCCAATATTCTTTGAATAGAAGTTGAAGTGGTGACCAGTTAAAACTTCCACAAATTTGGCAATGAGTAAAGTTAATACAAGGTAGTATCCTTCATAAGGAGAGCTACTTTTCCCAGAAGTGAAGTCAACAAATTTTTGAATGAGACTAGGACCAACATACATGACACACAGTCTTATAACGGCAAGTACAGCAGTAAAGAGAAGGTCCTTCCAGAAACAACGAAGCAACGTGGTGCGAACTGGATGCTTTGAATTCTCAGAAGGCTTAGGCCAATTCGTTTCAAATATCTTGGACATTCTTTCTGCTCTGTGTTCTGGTGAAAGTGATGGGATGTCATCTATCTGTAACGGTGATTTGTAACCAGTTTTGAGCAGAGGATTCATCCAAATCCAGAACGCTTTTGAAAAGAACGAAGCTGAATCATATCTGCTAACATGGGACTTGTCCAGATACAATTCAGGTTCTTCACCATTTACTGTTTCAGGTTCTTCACCATTTACTGTTTCAGATTCTTCAATGATCCCAGTAGACCCTTTAATGGACACAACTAGAAGAAAAGCTGATAAAGGTAGAATCGCTATCGAAACTACATCATCCAGTCTCAAATCAGAAAAACTTTCTTCCACAAAGGCTAGACGAATGATTCCGGAAGTAGTAAACAAACCAACAACCACAAAGTTAACCGCCCAGAAAATTCGAAGCGATAAAGGATGGCTAACAGCTCGAAATCTCTTCTCATGTAAAACTAAAACACCAATTACTACATGAGTTAATGCTTGAGTTAACCAGAAATAGCCATCTATCAACTTCCAAGAATATTGGGTATTTCTATAGAAGGCCACAACACATAAAACTCCGAAAGAGACTGCCAACAGAACTGTCACAGCTATAGATAACATAAACCATGAAGTGGCTTTAACCACAGGCCTATTTTTTGTAAAAAGAGGTCTGTTAAATTCAGAACTGTCATGCTTACTGGATGTAAATCTAGAATAAAGTTTCTGAATTGCAAACACAAGAAAAACAAGCAACAACAAGATGTCAACAGAAGACAACAGAGCTCTTTGAGGACATGGTGATAGAAATATGAATCTTATCCATTGAAAAATGGATGACACAGAGTGACCATTTGAGATTATTACATCAGAACTTGAACATGACAAGGATGTAATCCAAGAAGGATCTAAAGACATCATGGTGTGCACAATTTGTCTTATAAAACCATAAATTTACAAGAGAGAGAGAGAGAGAGAGAGAGAGAGAGATTCTTTGTTAGCAATCACCAGAGAGAGAGAGAGAGAGAGAGAGAGAGAGAGAGAGAGAGAGAGAGAGAGAGAGAGATTTCTTGCTAGCAATCACCACTTCGCAGCTACCTAAAACAAAAATATTAGAGATACATGATTATATATACAGTTCAGAAACTTGTTGTAATAAGTTGTAGCAAAAATGATAAAAATCAAGAATTATAAATTGTGTGTATATGACTGAATACACAAACATGATGCAGGGTATATAATGGTAGAAGAGAGGATTACTACTAACCAGGCAGAAGCAAGGTTAGCAGAGTGGCCACGGCAACAAGTCAAGAAATGAGCGAAATGGGCTCGTCGGTGTTAGGTTTGTAAGCGAACAGAATTGTTAGTGAACAAAACTCGAGCTCGACTTGTTTTAGATGGATTCGGCTCGGTTCGTTTACTAAATGAACACGAGCTTGAACATGAAAATGCGATTGGTTAGTAAATGAGCTCGAGCTAAGCTTTATATCTGTTCGACTCAAACTCGGTTCATTTTGCTCAGGATCGGCTCGAGCTCGGCTCGAACTCGTTAAACTCGGCTCGATTCGTTTAACTAATTATAAATTTATGAATTTCATAATATCCTTAACAATTTGAATATGTTAAATAAAACTTAATTACGATCTATTTTAGTTATTTTGTGGTTGAATAGGGAATTGTATTTGTTATATCTAAAAGGTATAACATCAACGTACTACCAAAAGTTAAATTCTTTATATCTAATCCAAATTAGTTTTTCATTATTAAAATTTATAAGTTGCATTCATAAAATTACAAAAGAAATTGAATAGAGAAAGAGAGTTTGTCTTATTAATTTATTATTATATAATATTATTTAAAAGTGGCTCGTACCTCTTAAAATTGAGGAGAAAGATGAGACTTTTAGTAAATTTAAGGTTAATAAGAGTATCTTGGAGAAAAAAAATTGTAAACCTCCTCAAATTTTAAGTTAAGAGCCAAGATAAAGAGACTCTTATAGAGACTCTAAGTTAGTGATAAAATTGTTTTATTTTAACTATTGTTATTAGGTGAAGTGAGTAAGATTTGATTACTCATAAATACAAATATTAACATAATATGATTATTAGAAGAAAATAAATTAACTTTTAGTTTTGAAATTCAAACACAATCATGTATTCTTAAGATGTGATTTTAGGCGTGAGACTGTAAATCGAGTAAGTAATTTTAAAAATTGGATTTGGTGGAGTATAAAAGTACGAACTATAAGTGAACAACTCGACTCGACTCGAGTTCGGTTTGTGTTCGGCTCGACTCGAAATGTTCGTGAACAAACTCGTGTTCGGCTCGTTTATTAACGAGCCGATCTTGAACATCACTTTTCGTTCGATTAGAAAGCTCGGCTCGTCTCGGTTCGTTTTTAAAAAAAAATCAAACTCAGCCCGATTCGGACAAAACTCGGCTCGGCTCTCTTCGTTTAGTGCCCTAGTCGGTGTGCAGATATAAATACACTAAAAAGGTTGAAAATGGTTGTAGCGTAAGCGAGTCAAACGTCTTGTTTTACGTGCCAAAATTGTGCTTTGCTACTTAGATAGGTGTATACATTAAAGTTAGCAAATATAAAACCAAAAATTTGTTTCGATCATTCCAATCATCCGCCGCCGGCTTTCATCAGTTTTTCTCATACTATAATTTCCACCTGTTTGGTTTGTTACTTTCAGAAATTGATACTCCTATTAGGTACTTAATTTAATTTTACATGAAATGTGAAATCATCGAATTTAAGACATCATTAACTTTTGCCAGGTCTACTAATAATTGGCCCCAATTCATCATTATTTCTTGGAATTACAAACACAAAGTTCGTCTTAAATATACTCTTGTCTTCTCCATTATTTAAAGACATTTTGGCTTTCACATCATAGTAATTTTTTTTTTAAAATTTTTCATAGTGAATTTTTTTAAAAAATATATTTATTTTTACATAACAGACCACCCGTCCACATGAAGTACATTATTACTCCCTTCCCCTTTGTCTCTGTTACACATCTATTTTAAAAAAGGTAAGTGTATTAAAAAAGTAAGAATATCATCCTTTATTAATTCTTAATTCAATAATATTTTTGTTTAGATACCGAAAATATGATGATATTTATTTACAGATCTATAAATTCTTGATTGAATAATATTCTTGTTTAGATACCGAATGAATACATCAAGTCTTTTATAATAGAAAAAATCTTGCACATATAATCTCAATAAAATACATCTCCTTTCACCGAAATTTTTGAAAACAAAACGACTCAGTCAGTTTAATCTTTTTAATAAAGGATCTTTAGAATTTTCAAATGGTATCAAATCAAGATATTTAAAAAAAATAAAATTAGTAATATCAAAAAACTAATAAGCTTAAAAGATGAGAAATGTTAAACATAGCCCAGGACTATGTTAGGACTATGTTTAAGCATTTAGTATTTGTCATAATTTTCTAAAATTTGTAAGATCTCACAACATTATAAATATTAATTGCTTGATTTCAAAAAAAAATATTATTGATTGCTTAAATTTTTTTTTGAAATCAATTGTATTATGAAAATAAATCAAAATGAGAAATTTAATAATGAAAATAAATATAAATGTATTAATGATTATATGTATAAAATAAAATTGTTAACCATAGACTTTAGGTTACAAATAACATTGTACGAAAAAACAGAAATACTATCAGACTTCAGAAAATATATTTTGCAAATCAAATACTAATACAGAAGGTCAGCTCGACATGTCGTCCTGATTCATTACTAACTTCTATACGGTGGGTGTTTGTGGTATCATAAAAAATTGACTTATAACTTAAAATGAGTAAGTGGATGTGTTTTGATAAATTTACTTATAAGTTAGTGAAGAATTTGCTAAATTAAATTTGAAAAAATAATTTTTAAATACAATGATTTCAACACTTGTATTTTAAATTAAAAAAAAATTAAAAATACAAATGTAAAAATATAAAATATTAGAAAAATAAAGAAATCAAAGAATAAATTGATAAGTTAAGTAAAATGTTAGTGATTTCTAACATTCAACTTATCAACTTATAAGTTATCAAATAAGCTGACTTTTATCAACTTATAATTCATAAGTTGCTAACAGGGCCATAATTCGAACATTTTATACACTTTCCGTGAAATTACTGAATTGGTTGTCGCCGATTAATATTTCTTGTATTACATTAAAGTCCATACTTAATTATAAAATATTTACTGAATGATCTATTAATTTTTCATTAACTATCACAATTGACTTGTACATTAAAAGAACCAGAAATTCATCCGGACCCAGCAATAGAATTTTCGTATATGTTATAACGGCCTCTTATATACTCCGTTTATATACTCCGTGTTGGACGTAGAGATCAGAGATTAAGGAAAATAAGTAAAGTAGTGGAGAAAAATAGAATAAAAAAATAAAGTATTGAAATTTAATATTTAATGTATAAAATAAGTAAAGTGGAGGAAACTATTAGGTTTAGTTAATTTTTATATTATAAAATTTTATTATTTTTGAAAAAAAAAATTGGAATATAAAAAATTGGGAGGGAGTTAAAAAAAAAGAGTAAAGAAATAAATGGTTGTGTTTGTGAGTATACGTTAAGAATTGTATTTCAGACAAAATATTGTGACAATGAGTCGATGACATCGTCATTAGAATTGGGTATTAAATAAATAAATTTCTACCGCAACAGCACGAAATTAACCACGTATCATCGTAGTATACCGTGGAAGTAAGTTGAAAAAATTCAAAAATAACTAAAACATATACGATTTTAATAATACAAATATAAAATTCCCTCGATCAGAATTCAAATACATTATTTGCAAACGCATGCGACCGTGCCATGCATCATGATTCATGCATGATTGCACGTATCTCTGGACTCTGGGGTTCCAACTTCCAAGCAATATTTAATACGACGCGAGTTCAGGTTAGTTTATGATTGTTGGAAAGTTCAAAGCAACTGCGTTTTCCAATTTTATTTATCGGACTTCTTATATTTTGTTTTAATATTTATCCGTTAATCATGTGAATTTCCATTTTTTCGCGTATGGTAATAAGGTAGAAAAAGTGAGTTAAGTGATAAGATTAATTAATATTTAATGCATAAAGTGAGTATATCGAAGAAAAGTTGTGAAATTAGTTAATTTTGTATATTATAAAAGTTTACAACTTTTAGAAAATTTAAAAATGTAAAGAATTAAGAGAACATCCTAAAAACAAAGTGTAAAAAAATAGTTGAGATGAGTGACGAAACCAGAATTACAAAATAACATAAACTAAAATTATTGTTAATTTTTTGAAGGTAGTCGACGTTCAAAGTAAACTTTTTCTGATTTTTAACTAAAAATTATGATTTACTCCTACTAAATTTTTTTAATTTAATAAAATTTTCGATTTAATTAAAATTACAGTCTAGATTAACCTCCCTTAATTTGGCGCCTTAGATAAAAGGAGTATAAGCTATTAGCACTAGCAATGAAGCATGCATTATGCAATAAATTGCAAGTAAAGTATCAAATTTGTGGATCAAATAATGACCAACTCGCAACTGCGCATTTGAAAATTCTTGAAAGGGGTCCAATGCGGGATCACAGAAATCTTTGTATAAAGTGCATGGCAATTGAATAGAAAATTGTGGTGGTGTTTCAAACTGAAAACAAAAACATTATGCGCATCAATCATTTCCTCTCAAAGTAACAATAATAGAATATAGAATTTGTAGTAGTAATATAGGTTCCTACGCTGTTGTACCCGATAAGCTCGATGCGGTGAGTAGAGGTGGTCACTTGGACGGGTTTGCACGGATTGTTTGGAATTGGTTCATTGAAAAACTCGTTTTATTCGATTCGAGATAAATCGGATCGAAATTCGCATAATTTGTTAAATAATTTGTTAAATTATAAGTATCGAATACGGGTTGAGATTTGCAAAATCGAAACCGGACCAGTCCGATTCGGTACAAACCGCCCGCACGAACGGCTCGCACAAGCCCGCACAACCCGAAGCTCACCACATCTTTTTGTTGGTTTTAATTGTTTTCCAAATATGCAAAGATAAGATGTTGCACTATCAAATCATATACATTTTCCTCACCATTCTTTTCAATATAAAAAGGAGAAAATTCTCATTTTATTTCCCACATTCAAATTGTCTAGAATATAACATTCAAATTGTCTAGAATATAACATTCAAGATTGGTTATCACCGTGAAAATATTTTATTTTGCATTTTAGACATTTATTTAATTTATATTGTATTTTATATGTTTATGCAGCTTGTTCCTTTTTCAGAGAAGAGCCCTCTCGAATTAATTTTAATTTTTTTTTGAAATTAATAAAATTTAGATGAGGTACCGTGCTCTTTTAACCCAAAAAAATAATTTAAATCAATTCGTCCGAAACCATCCAATCCGTCCGAAACCACCCAACTCGACGTGCCGATCCCGAATTCATTTTTTCTTATCCGAGTCCGGCCCGATTCAACTCATTCGATTCATATGTCAGTTTCGTGCTCACCTGAGACGAGCTCGACCGGTATCAAAATCGGTCCGACTCACACGAACCGCTTAACTGGCAGCCTCTAGTGGTGAGAATTGATTCGGCCAAAGGTCCATTAATGGGACCATCCTTCCTCGACAATTGACACACATTTGCATCCATTATAAAGATTCTTTAATTTGTTTTATACAATATACATTCTGATAAAAGAATAGTATCTGAACATTTGAATTTTTTTAATTGAAAAATTGAATTTTTTTTATTAAAAAATTATATCACCTAATCAAAAAGTAAGCAAGTTGCTTCCAAAAATTTAGACAATACAATTTTAATGTTTGTAAATAGAACACCTGCACCAGAAAAATAAAAAGTTAAATATCAAACATTCAGATCTGTATGAAAAAATTGAGGGTGCTTGGAACTTCGCATAATCGCATGGCATTAAAATGGGCAACTAAATTAAAGAAAATAGACAAATGAAAAAAATTACTTTTAATTAGCAAAATGAATAAAAAGTACTTCTTTTGGCTCAAAAAATGAGTCACTTCTTTTTACACGTATATTAATATACTCGATTGAGATACTTGTAGATAATTTTTTTTTTAACTTTTTTGTTTTGTTTAAAAATATAGATTTATACTTTTATACAAAACAATTTTTATAAAAAAAATATCATTTATAAATACCTAATTCGAGCACATTGAATGCGTGAAAAAGTTGATGATTTCCTGGATCTAAACGGGTTTAGACGGGATTAATCGATAAAATTTGGCATGATTAATTAGATTTAATCGGAATTAAAAAAAATTAACTTACACATGAAAGAAAAAATTCACATATTATATTTGATAATAAAATGAGTGAATATATACATTTTAAATTGTATAAAAATATCTTTTAATATTAAAATTAAATTAAATACATATAATATTTATATACATCCAATTAATGCTTCAATTCATCATTTAGATTGAATGTCGTTGAGCCGATTAATTGGCTGAAAATGAAAATTTTGAAAGTGTCGTTTGAAAAATTTTATGAGCAGTTTTGAAAATTTTAATATCATTAAAAAAATATAAGTGTTAGTAACTGTAACACTTAGAATTACTCCTACTTATGACCTGAATATCTATATATTTCTTAAATATATGGATTGTCCAAACTCCAAATCATTCATCGAACAAAACAAATCAATTCAACATCAATTATAAGAATATAATACAAATATAAAAGATTCGTACGTGCTATTGCTATAATATGATAAATAAGGAAAATGATAGATATCCCAAAAAAAAATTCAAAACCTTTCCCAAATATTCTTTGCAAATTAAAATGTGACAGTACCACATGTTATGCCATATCAGTAAAAAATTTGGGAGTTTTTTTTGTATACCTAGCACTATCTAATAAATAATAAATGTTTTATAACTAAAACAGGTAAAATTTGTCCATACTAAAGGTCAAAAATTAATTGCTTGGAAAACTAGATTGTTCGTATATACATCGGATAAAATATATTTATTGAGCATCGCTTGTATACATGTATGATGTAATCAAAATTCTAACATAGTTCATGCGGTTGATGAAATTTTTGTAATCTACATAAGGTTCGTTAAAATTCAAAAGCATAATTTTTGAAGGTGGTTTTTTTTTTTTATGATTCGGGAGTGATTCTGCGATGAATGATACGAGTTTTAGTGATTTAGAAGAATCATGTCAATTACCTTTAGTGGGATATATCTCTGTATTCAGGATATGTAATAAACGAATTGATGGTCCTGAGTTCATTCTCACATAACAAGCTGGAGATTAAAATAAAATACATATACACATAAGGATAAGGTTATTTTTGTAAATACAGAGTTTCCTTAAAACACGGGATCATTATTCTCTGTAATCAATATCAAGAGTTTAAATAAAGTTTTATCACATAGAAGTATACGGTCAGGTGGTCAGACGGACAGCTCGACCGTTCGAATAGTAACCGGCTCGTCAAAATAGTTTGGATAACTTGGCTCGAAATGGTTCGGTTCAAAATCGGTACAGACCGCATAATGACACTGGGCGAATACGAGTTTGAAGTTTCCGGAACCGGAACCGGCACGACCCGACTTGTTGGCTCGCCAAACCGATACCCACCAAGCGAACCGGCACGGCCCGGCTCGTTGGCTCGCACAACACAGTTTTGAAGTTCATCTTTTTCTTTTTTTTCTTATATTATACTCCCTCTGTCCCATTTTTATTGTCCAGCATCAAAAATCCACATTTTATTCAATCATATGAAATAAACTGATAGTTATCAAAAAGTTGTATTGCTTTTTATAAAATTAACATAATTTACAATATTAACTCCTTATATATAATAAGCGTAAAGGAGATATTATCCAAAACTTTGGTTGGTCACTGTACTACCAAAATTATACGATCCGTTGGATTATTAAACTATAAATCTTCAAATCAACGAGGACCGTCAGATATAATATTAAAAATTGTATTTGATTATTAATAGGATAGTATTTAAATACTAAAAGATGTATTTTGATAATTTAAACCAATTATAAATAGATTTTCTATATTGAATATAAATCTTTATGTAAAAATTCGTAATTATCTTTTCTCTTTAGTTTATGGATAGTTCCAGTTAGATAATAATTATTAAAACATCATTAAATTAAAGATAATTTTCTAAGCTTCGCGTGGGCTGTAAAATCGTTAAAATCTGTTGTCTAAAACTCAAGATAGAGCCCAAACAGTAAAGTTGTTATCTAAATTTTAATAAATAAAAGATGTATTTTGATAATTTAAACCAATTATAAATAGGTTTTCTATATTGAATATAAATTTTTATGTAAAAATTTGTAATTATCTTTTCTCTTTAGTTTATGGATAGTTCCAGTTAGATGATAATTATTAAACCATCATTAAATTAAAGATAATTTTGTAAGATTCGCGTAGGCTGTAAAATCGTTAAAATCTGTTGTCTAAAACTCAAGATAGAGCCCAAACAGTAAAGTTATTATCTAAATTTTAATAAATATATTTTTATTATTGTAGCACCAATTAAATATTTTTTCCTAATTATTTTAAATTTATAAATTCTATGTTTATTTCAATAAAATATTAAAACCAATTTAAGAAAAAATTAAAATCGATCGTCCGTGTACGATTACGACCAAATTAATAATTATAGTTAGATCTTAAATAGATCGATGAGAATTGTTAGATCTAATATTAAAAAGTGTATCCGATTAATAATAGAATTATATTTAAATACTAAAAAGTGTATTTAGATAATTTAAAATTTTTCTATGTAAAAATTCTTAAATATATTTTCTCTTGAATTTATGTATAGTTCCAGTTAGATAATAATTATTAAACCAAATATCAAGATAACAATTCATATCGATTACAATGATACACGTGGACCCTACGTGGAGAATTCTAAGGAACATAACAATTTGATTAATGCAAATTATAATTATATTATTTTACATATAACAAACATAAAAGGATAATATCAAAATATTATTAAAATATTGAGGGTTTAATATTCATAAACGATAATTTTGAATATAATACTTATATTAAAATGTGTATTTGATTAAAGGTAGGATTATATTTAAATACTAAGAAGTGTGTTTTGATAATTTAAACAAATTATGAATTGATTTTCTATATTGAATTGAATTATTTATGTAAAACTTCTTAACCATCTTTTCTTTTCAGTTTATTTTATGAGTAGGTCAATTGGTCAAGTTAGATAATAATTATTAAACCATCATTAAATTAAAGATAATTTCGTTAGTTTCGCATGGGTTGTAAAATCGTCAAATTCAGTTTCTAAAACTCAGGATAGAACCCAAATAGTAAAGTGTGTATCTAAATTTTAATAAATATTTTTTTTTATTATTGTAGCACCAATTTATTTATTTTTCCACTAATTCTTTTAAATATAGAGAAATTTTATGTTTCTTTCAAAAAAGTATCAAAATTAATTAAGAACAAATTCAAATCGATAAAGAATATAATAATATGAGAATAAAATTTTACATAATTTTTATTCTGTTTAATAATTTTTAAGTAATAATGTATTTTCAAATTTTATATACACCGTAAATAAAACCGAAACATTAAAAGTAAAAGCAGTTAGTAAGATACTTATATCAGTATATACTTGATATACTTATTATATTAAATCCTTATATATAATAATCATAATAGGTATTTTATCCAAAATTTTGGTCGTAGATAACCAAATTAATAAGGACCGTTAGATCTTAACTAGATAAATGAAAATCGTTAAATCAAATATTTAAAAAGTGTATTTTATTAATAACAGTATTATATTTAAATTCTAAAAGGTGTATTTTGATAATTTAAACCAAATATACCAAATATAAATAAATTTCTATATTGAATAGAATTCTCTATGTAAAAAAATCGTGATTTTCTTTTCTCTTCCATGGATAATTCCAGTTAGATAAAAATTGTTAAGCCCTCTTTTAATTAAATATAATTTAGTTATCTTCATGTGGGGTATAAAATTGTCAAAATCTGATTTTTAAAACACAAGATAAAGCCCAAATTAGTAAAGTGAATATTTAAATTCTAATAATAATTATTATGTCATCATTATTTTAATACCAATTTAATTACTTTTTTCTAACTATTTTAAATTTAGAAATCTATGTTCAAAATTTAAAATCAATCTAGGAAAAATTCAAATCAACAAAGAATATAATAATACGAGGATAAAATTTTATAAAATTGTGCATATTTTTAATCCTATTTTATTAAGTTTTAGATCATAACTAATCAAATATTATTTATTATTAAATAATAAATTATACGTAAATGATGATTTTGTTTTATAAGAACTCATAGATACCTAATTTCATTGTTAGCAGTACTATATTCATATTAAAAAAACCGTATTTTGAAATTTTAGACTCGAGGCCAAACTTTTTTAGCATATATACATTGTAAATTATTAAATTCGAAACTTTAAAAGTTTCTTAATCAATTAGTATAGTACTTTTCTGAAAAATCGTACTTTACAAAAAATATTATCAAATAACCTATGTGTGCAAGAAAAAAAATGAAAAAATTCTATATTTAAAAAAAAAACCTATAAATTTTAATATGTTGTTGGTAGATTCAAAGTTTAGATCATTCTACCTGATAATTTTACTGTTATATCTAACGTTTTTCAACAATTTAATTTGAAATATCCAACGATTATGGATTGAGTGATCAAACAAAGCAACCAAACTTATAAGGAAGCTTTTATTATTTAGTTTTTAATATAATAACATAGATATTTATAGGATATACTATAAAAAATTAAATTTATACAGAATTTTGATCGTCACGGTGTACTACTTTAAAAGAAAAACTATTACAAAAAAATTATATTTTAATTGATAATTTATTTTATCAAAAGTTCAAAGTTCACGCATCTTTAACATATTACAAAAAAGAGTATATTATATTTTAGCAATAAATAATTAAAAAATTATAAATTAAAAAATTATAAATATTAAGAAAAATTAATGATGTTATCATGGTAGTTTGTTTCTAAATACCGCCAAAACATTCTCAACCGTTAGATCCAATACTTTTAAAAATAGATGATCAAGATTATATCATATAAAAAGAAGTTATTGTCTAAAAATGATATAAGTTAAAAGATATTATATTAGGATTGGATTTTCTAAAAAGTCAAAACATAAAAATAGTTGTAATTAAATAAGGAAACTTATTTAATACCAAAATAATCAAAATCGTTTAATGTTAAATAGATAGGTGAAACCCGTTAGATTTAACATTAAAAACTGTATTTGGTTAATAAAGGTTATTCTAATAATCTAAACTACATATAAGTAGATTTCCTAAATCGAATAGAATTCTCAACATTAAATTTCGTCACTTTATTCTCTTTTTAGTTTTAGAATAGTTTAGCTTGTAAAATATAATAAATATCAAATTTTTAACTATAATTTTTTTGGCTAAATCTTTTTTAACAATAATTTAATCATGTAAACTAATAACTTTTAAATATTAAAATATTCATAAATAAATATAATTATAAATATTTAAAAACAATCGTGTGTTGCATGGATAATAAAAATATAATTATGAACAGAATAATTATAAATAAAATTTAAGTAACTGTGCATCGCACGGGCTATAAGCTAGTAAACTAAAAGTGAACAACAATTTTGGGACGAACGAAAAAGGAAATTCTGGACAATAAGTTTTGTCTGGTCGGGATTATGGCAAGCAAAGGAGTTACTCAAGAAAGGGTACAAATGGGTGTTAGGAAACGGGGAAGATATCAGGGTTTTCGACGATGTTTGGCTTAAAAGTAAATCAGATTTTAAAGTTTACAGTGACAATATTAATCGAGGAGCAGTTGTCAAAGCTAGTGAGTTAATTATTCCTGGTGATAAAAAAATGGGATATAAAAAAGGTGAACAATTTGTTTTCGAATTGTGACGCTAGGGCAATCCTAGAAACACCTATCCCAAGGGGCCAAGTCTGTGACCGTCTTGCTTGGACAGGTGCATCTGATGGTGATGGTAAGTTCACTGTGAAAACCGGGTATAGGTTTTGGCATTCAAATTATAGTAATTGTCGCCAAGTAAACCACTTGGATGGCTGGAAGGAGCTATAGAACTTGGAAGTGCCCCATAAGGTTAAGATCTTTCTATGGCGTTTGTGCAGGAATAACATCCCAGTAAGGAATCTGTTAAGAGGCAAAGGTGTGCAAACAACTATATTGTGTCCTATGTGCGTATCGGACGTCGAACATCCAATGCATTTATTCTTTGACTGTGAATTCGCTAAAAGTTGTTGGAGTTTTTATGGTTTAGACTTTGATGTCAGTTCAATTGAATACATTTCGGAATGGCTGTTAGTTAAGCTTGTTCATGAAACGCAGGAGAAGTGTGTGCTTATTGCAACAGTCCTTTGTGGAATCTGGTATGCTAGAAACCAAAAGGTATGGGAGCAGAAATCCATATTAGCTAGTATGACTGTGCAGGGGAGAATGCACCAGGTCTCTCAATGGAAGGAAGCTAGGAAAAGTAATCACAAGTCAGTTCAGAATGCTTCTGTTAAAGGTTTTGAAACTAAATGGAAAGCTCCTGCAGAAGGAAGATTCAAACTTAATGTTGATGCCTCAATATTTCCAGGAATGTCGTCGTTCACCCTGGGTTTATTGATTCGTGATCACAGAGGTATGTTTATTCAAACTAAAAACATGAGGATTGCAGGCAGTAGCACAGTGATGGAAGCTGAGATCAGGGGGTTATGGAGGCCCTGATTTGGTTGCAGGAACTGGACATGAGGAATGTTGATATCGAATGTGACTGTTTGATAGCCGTTAATGCTTTGCGTCATGGAGTGGTTTACATCACAGAGGTGGGGCATGTTCTAGATGATTACAGGATGGTTCTTCGTAATCGGCTTGATTTTTCTGTTTCTTTTGTCAAAAGGCAAGCCAACAAGGTCGCGCATTTGTTAGCGAGAGAGACTTGTGTGGTAGGTTGCTTTAATATTTTCCAGTCTCCTCCATCTAATTTGTTGGAGACATTGATGTATGATTCTGCTTTGCTTTAATAAGATCAATTTGGTTTCAAAAAAAAAAAAAGGTCCAAGATCGTAAAAATGCAAAGATAAGTTAAAAAGCTTGTTTTTTCAGCAATTTCTCTAATGGAACGTTTGGTTAGATAATTAATAAAGACAAAAGAAAATAATTTGTCTCATTCCATTTGTTAGGTTTGTTTTATAAATTTTTTTCATTCTCCTGACCTTTTTAGTTTTACATATACCAAATATCCCTGAGAGCATTTCCAATGAGCGAAAATCCTTAGCTAAAAGTTTTGTTGACATGTCTTAAATAAAAATTATACATATTTTTAAAAAAATTCATCACTCCAATAACACATAACTGTTAGCTATACTTTTAGACAACCCTTTTTCGTTGACTATTTTTGTCGAACATATAGGCAGGGGTGATCATAAATATCCGAAAACCGGATTATCCTAATTTCCGGTCCGGTATCCGATTTAAAAAATCAGGAAATTCGAATATCCGATCCGAAAAATCCGGACCGGATATCCGATCCGATTTTTTTTCACTAATTCGAATTCGGATCCGGATCATAACTTTTTATAAAATTGGATATCCGGATTCGATCCGATTTTACTATTTCTTTAAAAATCAATTTATATATTTAATAAATATTGAACATATTAACGCCAAAATATTTCAAATATGATATATTAAATTAAGTAATAAATTATTACTAATAAATTAACGAGTTTGTTGTGTTTTACCAAAGTTTATAAACATTTTAGACATTATAACACAATAATACACTTTAAATTATATTTTTGAGATTTAACTTACAATTATCCATAAATTTATACTTGAATACCTTGTAATCTCATACATCAACTCCAAAGTACATTTTTCTCTAAATTAACATTTCATCTATAATGATTTATTAATAAGTTATAATACTTTTTTTCAATAATTAGAAGTTACAATACTAAAAAGTTTTTAAAAACAAAATAAATGAAAGAGTATCTTTTTTAATATTATTTTTTCACTTAAAATTATAAATTTGAGAGTTAGTGTGTTATTAATATCTCCTAAGAAATATCTAAAAGAACTAATTTTAAAAATGCATGATGGTCTATGTGACGCCCTCCAAATCCGGGATACAGATTTGGGGAGTCACTCGACCAACGAAACACAATATACCTGGATATAACACATGCATAACATAATGATGACATAAAACACCCCTTAACTAAGACCGCGTCCAGATTATGGCATTGAACAAGCTTCTAAGTTATATTACAAACCAGTTTTCAGAGTTATTAATATTACACAACTTAAAGTTCAAAGCTAGACATCTAGTCTAACTAACAAAATAGACAACTACCCTGCCAATGACAACCACTCTAGGTGGTCTCCTAGCTGCTGGAGAACTATCGCTCGCGCTGTGTCTGCTCACACTCTCGCTTCACTGGAATAGGGTTAGAAACAAAACAAGTATGAGCCACAAGTGCTCAGCAAGCAATATATATATCAATCACAGTTCCATAATGAAAGAAAAATCACAATTATCTGAATTAACAAGATTAAATCCAAACATATGCTTTTTAACAATCTCAATGGGAGTAAAAGGGATTAGAACTGGACTTCTACATTTTTCAAAACAAAAGGTTGAGTTGCTGATCAGTCACACATCAACCCCGAACTTGCTTATAGCAAAGTCCTCCACTAGGATCTATGACCATCTTGGCCTTAAATTATTCCGACCATGAATATGGTCCGACCATTATTGGTTCATTTTAAAAACAAGCCAATTATATTACAGAGTATAAGCAATAACATGCATCACAAGATGAGTACACAATGATAAGGTATAATAGTTGCAACAGAGCTTCAACTGCTCAATATCAAATAAAGTCTGAGAAATAGATTCGGAATGGTTTCAATGGTAGATAAGTACACAATGACAATGTATAATAGTTGCAAAAGAGCTTCAACTGCTCAATATCAAATGAAGTCCGAGAAATAGATTCGGAATGGTTTCAATGGTACAACGTACTCATTAAAGAAGGTAATCAATGGTTATCATCAATATAAACTGAATTGAAGGTAAAGGTTTCTGATATTCAACTTGATGGTGGATAGATCAAATAATTAGTAATATTCAAGGAAATAGCATCAGTTGCTCAAATACAGGGTAAAGATTGAATAATCTGAATTGTTCAGATGGTAACATGCATAATCATAGGAAACAATGTCAATTGAATCAACAAGTAAAGGCACAGATACTTGCCTAGTCTACGTAGCTGACTGGGATCTACCACGCTTACTCTACCTTCTCATTTCCCTTGCTTCGGGAACTCGATTCTATAATAAACAACTCATAATAATAAGTCTAACTATCCTCGTTCTATCTTCGACATATACTCATAACCATTTTTAAGTCTAAACAAGTAATCGGGTATTTAATAGCATTTATCGGACACTCGTTCTATTTTACAAAAATCAAAACTCAGACACTAGCCCTCATACAAAGCATTTACGGACAATAAAACACATTATTCGACTCATATAAACCATATAGCACTTATAAACATTTTTAGAACAATCTTCGATGCTTATTTGAATTTAAATAAGTCACAAATAATTTTTCAATCAAAAATCGGATTATTAATCCCAATATAAGTATTTAAAAACAATTAAATCAATAAATATAAAATTAATTGACAATTTCCAAACACTCAAACTATTTTTAAATAATTAAATCAAGTTAGAAAATAATTAAACTTAATTTAAATTAATTAAATCTAATTAATAAGTAATTAATAAGAATTAACTGATTAATAGAATTAATTAATTAAATTAATTAATTATTAATCAAAAATAATTAAAATAATTAAATTTAATCAGTTTTCGAATTTAAATAAATAATTATAATTTTACAAAATTTTCTGAATATAAAAATGTATTTTTAAAATAAAAATATGATTTTTATAAATATTTAAACTATTTTCGAATTATTTTTAAAAATAAAATCCAAAAACATTTTTCTGAAAATGAATTAGGGTTTCGAAGATTGAAACCGGGTCAACAATTCGGGTAAACGGGTCGGGAAGAACAACCCGGAATTTCCCAGAATCCGGCGACAATTCCAGGTTCCGGCGAGCCAAAAACGTAACAAAAATTGGGGATTTTCATATCAAAACACTCCTTATTAACTCAGCAATTCATTCCGACAAAAAACATACCAAAAACATAGCCGGAAATTCAATCTCGATTAAACTCCGGCGAGCTCAAGCAAATTTTCCGATATCACTAAATCGTACATGAAACTCGACGTTCTTTATGTTAAAATGAAGCTAAGAACACATACAACAAAAGCCCTCTATCAAAAACTATGTCAGATCATTCATATGAACGGACTATTCAAAAGAAATTTCGGGTAAAAACCCTAAAATCGAAATTCTCAAAATCGAACATAAACATGAAATTAAAGCATGAATTCCTACTCATTAGAACCCTAGGAACATTTTAGAAACAATCAATTGAACGGAGAATCAACAGAATGAAAATCCCTAAATTCGAACAAGAACCCTAATTTTAATTCGAATATTGAAAAATTCATAATAAATTGAAAAATTACCAGATGATGAAACGGTTGGAAGATTCTGAAACTAGAGCTCAAGATCTTTGATTTGAGTACTTGAACTTGAGATTTGGATTCCAATAACACTTCCAAGATTGAATTTAATCTTCAAAAACACGAAGAACACGATTCAGGGATTTTTATATTTTTTGTCTATTTATATATGTATTATACGTAGGATAATGTACGATTCGTCTTTTTATACTTAGTGGAAAATAATACCCCAAACGACATTTTTGGATCGATATTGATCCATTGGATCGCTTTAAATCTTTAATAAAGTAAAATTCACGTTTTACGAGGTGATAATTATCCACAAGGACTGATAATTATCCATATCAATACATATCATTTATATAACGACTGCTCAAGAATACTGGGGCTATAACAGATGTATTATTGATATGAACGATATATCAATCGCCCTAAACAATTAGGGTACGGAATAAGTTTTCCCTTTTTGAGTAAAACAAATACTATTGATAGTATCGGATAATTAGGAATATAATAATACGAAGAAATCTTCCAATAATGATTCAGATACGAAAGACGAAGGAATGATAATGATGTACAAAATTTTAACGGGGCCCTTGAATTTTCAAAACGGGGCTCACAACTGAAGATAGTTCTAAATGAAAAGATATATGAAAGGGGATTTCGACACAAAAATTAACATACTATTACTCAATAACCTTAACCATTAAGACTCCAAATACTCCACAATAATTATTCTACACATAAAATATAATTTATATCATTAATAAAGTTTACGGATATTACAGTCTATATTGGTTGAAAATAAAATTAGAAAAACAAATGAATTTATAAATGTTAAAGTATGAAATATTGATGTCAAAATTATTGTTAATTACTTTACAATTTGTAAAATTAACGATAACTTATCAAAATATATTAAAATTTAATTTTTTTTTCTACAAATTAAAATATATATTACTTATTTAATTCGGACCCGGATTATCCGATTTTCGATCTGGTTTAAATGGATATCCGGTTAAAGCGGAACTGGAATATATTTTTATTGATCCGAAAAATCAGATATCCGATCTGAATTTTACTAACCGGACCGGATATCCGATTTTGCTCACCCCTACCTATAAGGATCTGTAACAAACTTCCACATCATTTGTTACCATATTAAAATAATATATTTTATTTTTAACAACTTTAAATAATAACAACATACTATTTTTAAAATTTAATCATCCATTATAATCAATCATATTGGAGTACATAACTTTACAAGTTCAGCAAATTTTAATCAACTATTAATTAATGTCATTATAATCAACAAATTTAACTAACGTCAATGAAAATGCTATTGTAGCACATTCCCACCCCACTAATTATTTGGTTTTTCTTTCCTATTTGGTATAAGGAGATGGTTTTGGTGTTAATTGTACTCTTTGTACACTGACGAAGACGAAGACTCGGTTGAGTGTAAACTCATTTTCTAAATGAAAGAACAGTTTTTTATGCTATTTAGGCCTCGCTTGTTTAACATGTTTTGTAGTTGCAGCGTAACTTAAAATTCCTTGAAACTAGGTTACAGTGAGTATGGATCCTGGAAAGAATAAATCACATGTTTGGACCAGTTTGGTATATAGTGCGTGTTTGAGGTATCACAAATAAATTGATTTATAGTTTAAAATGAGTAAGTGTTATATAAGTGATAAATTGATGAATTCTTATAAGTTATACGAGTGTTTGGATAAATTTACTTATAAGTTAGTGAAGAATTTGCTAAATTAAATTTGAAAAAATAATTTTTAAATACAATGATTTCAACACTTGTATTTTAAATTAAAAAAATATTTAAAAACACAAATGTAAAAATATAAAATATTAGAAAAATAAAGAAATCAAAGAATAAGTTGATAATTTAAGTAAAATGTTGGTGAAATCTAACATTCAACTTATCAATTTATAAGTTATAAGTTATCAAATAAGCTGAGTACACAAACATCCCTCATAAGTTTTTATCAACTTATAATGTATAAGTTGTGGCCAAACATGGCCATAATATGTAACTACAAATTACACACATTGTTTCGTTTAATTCTTTTAGGACTTTGTTTGTTTAATAAAAAAATAAATAATGAAAATATTGAAAAAGCAATATTAGAATAAAAAAAGTTAAATTTATACCTAGCCAACATAAAAAAAGTGACTATTAAGATTACTAATATATTAAATATAAAATTACTAAATTTGGAAAAGAAATAATATAAATAAAAGTTGTAATTGTATTTTAAATAAGATTTAATGTATACTAAAAATATAAGTAATTATAGTTAATAGCTAACATGTACAACTTAACAATTTAATGAAAATATTAAATTTGGGCATTTAAATTGTCAAATAGTTTTATAATTAATTTTTATACAAAAAACATATAAAAAATGCATTACATGTCTTGAGTTGTTACCGAAAAGCAAATTATAAAATTTAATTTACATATAATATATATTTTTTATTTATATTAACAAATTTATAATTTAATTATTTAATAAAATTATGATGCATGTAATGTAATACAGTTTAATGAAATATGAAAAATAAGCTATGTAACTCAGAAAAATCAAAAACCACGCATGATCTAAGTAACTAAGTTACCGTGTTTTACTGTAACTACAAATACCACGTAACCGTGAGTTCCTTAGTCTATCATAAAATTCATGCAACCAAACAATGTAACTTTTGTAAGTTTCAAGAAAGTGTGAGTTACATGGTTCACTTACAATGAACCAAACGAGACCTTAGAACAAAATTGATTATAGAAAACAATAAGATTGGTAGAAATCTAATTGAACAAATGGGAATAATAAACAAATTGTACAACAATTTGAATAGACAAATCAATTTGTTACGCCATATTTTTGGTTGCCTAAATTATCGCCTAATTTTCCAATATAAATCTATTAATAATTAACTTAATTCTCAAGTTAATTATTTTATTTATCTGAAACTATTTAATTAATTATAGAAAATATCTAAAAATGATATTTTTCAAATTAGGAAGGTATCTCAATCTAAATCTAAAAAGATAAAATATATTAATTCCAAATACATCCCTAATAATTAAAGGGATTAAAAACCAATCATATAACAGAACTGCGTTGTTTTTATCCATATAAATATAGGATACGCAGACATCTTGTAATAAAATCCGACACATCTAACAAGTCGAGACATTTTTCAAGTTCAGCCCCAAACATTCAAAAATCCAAATCCCTCTATTTTTATAATTCGTTATTCCAGCAATCCCCGAAATTTGTTATAATCAAATTCTTTCGTTAACCCAACTTTTATTTTTGTTAAATCAAAATCAAATATGGGCCTGTTTGGCTTACACTAGTTATACATTACAAGTTGATAAAAGCTTACGAGGGGTGTTTGTGTAAACTTATTTGATAACTTATAACTTATAAGTTGATAAGTTGAATGTTAGAAATCATCAACATTTTACTTAACTTATCAACTTATTTTTTCATTTCTTTATTTTTCTAATATTTTATATTTTTATATTTGTGTTTTTAAATATTTTTTTAATATAAAATACAAGTGTTGAAATCATTATATTTAAAAATTATTTTTTCAAATTTAATTTAGCAAATTCTTCACTAACTTATAAGTAAATTTATCGAAACACTCGTATAACTTATAAGAATTCATCAACTTATCACTTATATGACACTTACTCATTTTAAGCTATATAAGTCAACTTTTTTATGATAACCCAACCACGCACATAATCACGTAAGCATTTAAAGTATAACTTGTCATCATCTAAAGCTTAAGGATTATGTGAGATTTTAAACTACTCCCTCCGTCCCTCCATGTTCTATACATAGAAATTGGGCACGAAGACTAAGAAAATATATAAAAAATGAGTAAAGTTAGATGAAAATGGGTAAAGTGGTGGGAACTATCAATATTTAATAATAGATTTGAGATAGTGGAAGAAAGTAGTGGGTGTAATAGTGTTTTATATTATTATAGAATTGAGATAATGGAGAAAGTAGTGGGTGTAATAGTGTTTTATATTATTAAAAGTTACTCCCTCCGTCCCAGTGAATTTTATACACCGGGACTGGGCACGTAGACTAAGAAAAGATATAAAAAATGAGTAAAATTAGATGAAAAGTGAGTAAAGTGGTGGGATCTATCAATATTTAATAATAGATTTGAGATAGTGGATGAAGTAATGGGTGTAATAGTGATTTATATTTTTATAGAATAGAGATAGTGGAGAAAGTTGTGGGTGTAATAGTGTTTTATATTATTAAAAGTTACTATTTTTAGAATGTATAGAAATGAATGGGACATCCCAAAATGGAAAGTGTATAGAAATGAATGAGACGGAGGGAGTACTATTTTTGAAATGTATAGAAATGAGAGGGATATCCCAAAATGAAAATTGTATAGAAATGAATGGGACGGAGGGAGTAAAAGACAATCAGACACAATTGAAGTTTCATCAGTGGGGAAGCTGACAGCCTGACACCAACCAGAGTAGGTCCCACCGGAAGACAAGTCCGCCTCAATACACAAGCCGAGTCTTCGTCTTCGTCAGTGTAGAAAGAGTACAATTAAATGGAGTACCAAAACCAACTCTCTGCCAGGAAACTACTTAAAGTTGCGTCTGTTGCCAAGATATAAAAATCGTCACGCATGACGTCACTATAATTTTGGACGTTTACGGAGTATTATTATGTAGGGTTGCTGATCTATAACAAGCTATGATTGGCGAATTATATGTTCGCGAAGGTGAAGAATTCTAAAACTGAAAAAAAAAATCGCGAATAGAGTATTATTTCCCTTACATTAATATTAATTTCTTGTGTTAAACTCATTCATGATAATTTTCTGCGATTAAATAATTTCAACCAACGATTATGAGGAATCAGAACCTATCTGACTAAAGACTTGGTTGACAAGGATGACAACTGGCTATGAATATAAAAACGGGGTTTGGTGAATCAGATCTTGTATAGTTTGGGTTGGTAAGATGAATGTTTACTAATGTTGTAATGTGGAAGGATCGCCAACATACAAGCACGTGAATTTATTATTAAAATAATAACTGTGGGAAAATGGATAGATAGATAGATATTCACATGCACTTCGCATTTCAAACGGAATGTATTACGGAAACGGAACACTGCTTGGGGACATTTGGAGGAAGGTTTAAGCGTAAAGATGAGGAATGCAATGAGGTTTAGAAAAAAATGAAATGAAATAGATATCAAAATATATTTTTGAATTATTAGTTAATAAAAATAAAAAAGTTAAGACTTAATTGTAGTTTGATGACCTCAACTATTATCTTTTTGCACAAAAATGACATTTTTATAATTGTTGTTATTTTAATGACTAAATTATTATTTTTTTAACAGATGATTGCATTCCGTCAATTTTTTTAACGGACGTTAATGAATTCAATTTTTTATTTTTATTATTGCATTTTGATAGCTCAATTATTTATTTTTTTTGCACAAAAATGACCATTTATATATATATTGACGTCTTATTAACTAAATTATTATTTAAAAATAATTTAACTAAATTATACTTTTAGAATGCCCAGATGACTTTAAGACTCTTTATCATAAAACTATTGTATGCGATTTTTAGACGTTAGTAGAGTAAGAACAAAATTAAAAAAAAATGTAAAAGCAAATTCTTGAGTCACGCTTCTAATTTGAATATCTCTAATAATTTATATATATTTTTCTTTAATTAGTTTTTTCATTTGAGTATCTCTAATTTTCTTATATTTTAGCGTAATCTTTAATGTAGTCTAAATTAAATACATTGTTAAAAAAGTTATGTGCTAAGTTCTAAAAACCATGTCTTTAATTCATATTACGTTAAAGATTTACTAATGTTTCCATCACATTTTTCAAATATCTTAAAATTTTAATTTGATTTTTGATTATTCACTAACAAAAAGATATCATAATTACTTAGCAAAAAAAAAAAAAAAAAAAAAAGATATCATAATTAGTTTAAAAAAAAGGCATTTGAACATCACTCATTTTAGATCATTGTAAAAGACCGAAAAATGTAGGATTAATTAATTTATGTTGGAAGCAACACGAGTTTATTCTTTGATAATTGATGATATCTTTTTAAATAAAAAATTATTTTTAAATAAAAAAATTGGTTAAAAATGTCAAAAATATATTAAAAAGTCAATTTTGTGCAAAACAATAATATTTGAGCCATCAAAGTGCAATTACAAAAATTAAAAAATGAAACCATTAACATCCGTTAAAAAAAATAACGGAATGCAATCATCAGCGGAAAAAATAATAGTTTAGTCTATAAAATGACAATAATTATAAAAGAGTTATTTTTATGCAAAAAGATAATAGTTCATGTTATCAAACTACAATTAAGTCAAAAACTAATAATATTATTTCAGACGGTCAAACAGTCATAGCTGATAAACATATTGCAATCGGAAAAAGGTTATCTTACTCTACTTCGGACTAGAAAGATTGGCAACAAGGCATATTTTGACAGAAAATATTATTCTTGTTTTAAAGTCAAAGAAAGATTCGACTTCACATGCAAGTTTTAGTCTGATTACTTGTTAGTTACTCCATTAGTTACCAGACTTTAAATAACATTAGCTAAACAGAGGGTGTTGATTTTAATAATGTACTCTAGCTCATTTGAGACTAAAATTCTTGTAATTTATGAATATCTGATAAGCATGTTATCAACTTTATACTAGTCATACCAAACTCAACCATGATGAGAAAATATCATAAAATTTGGGGCGGAATGAGTTCTATTTAATTATGGAAAATTTTTGGATGACTTTAAAGTGGCTGATAAAAAATTTATTTTACAAGCTGAATCATCGGAAAAAATGGCCATCAAAGGAGATAAAAGGTGATCACAGCTGATCAGTCCAAACAAAATCTGACAACAGCTACCAATGCAAATCACACTTCCATAATTCCATTCTTCCAAAGCCCAGCTACCATTTTGCATATTGTAAAATTCACCAGTGGAAAAGACTACAAATCGTAAGATACGTCCACCAAAATGAATCTAGCTCGATAAAAATCATCTGAACACAAATGTATACTTGAAGAGTCAAAAGATAAAACACAAAACATATCATAAGACAATGATGTACAGAAAATGTCAACTGCTTTAGCTTACATTTCTATCCTAGCATTTGGATAGAA
The DNA here is from genome assembly GCA_030848705.1 of Heracleum sosnowskyi. NCBI lineage: Eukaryota > Viridiplantae > Streptophyta > Magnoliopsida > Apiales > Apiaceae > Heracleum > Heracleum sosnowskyi. Next base: position 108,912,508 of record CM061239.1, read on the forward strand.
TTCGAGAAACACATTAAAATTTTACGCCCGAAGTACAGAATTCAACATAAAACAGACTGGTTTACATCATGTTTAACGAACATGAACGGGTAGCAAGTACCATTAAAAGCAGCCACCAGTACCCAAAGCTCCTCAACTTGAATCTATCGACCGCCACGTCCTCCACCTGTCATCACCACCAGTTCATAAATATATTAGTGCACATGCTTCCACAAATTAATGCTACAGAATTACATGAAAATTTTCATTATATTGAAGAAACAGAAAACGTGGAGAAAACAAACAGTTGATCCCAGCCCAACCAATTTACAGATCTGCCAGCTGGCAACTGTTTCTTACATTATTACAACTAGCTTTATAGCCCCGTGCGAGGCACGGGCATGTTCTAGAATATTGCGTAAGTTTCTTTAATTTCAACGTATTTTATGAGTTACAAATATATTGATATGAGATAATTATAATATAGATTAAAATGTCATTTTGAAATTTGAGAGTATAATTATCATTTCACATTGAATAAATCGACTCATTGAAATTCTTAGTTCATTGAAAAATTATTGCATTCTCCACCCCATCCTGAAATCCCCCCCCCCCAATCTCTCTCATGCCCCCTCCTAGCGGTGGTTGCCTTCTATTTTCGACGTCACTCTTTGGAGACCCCTCACTTATCCTTCTTATCCCTCTTTTATTGTCTCTTTGGCTTTTATTTCTTTTCTCTCCGTCTCCTCTACTTTTTCTTCTCAACTTTTGTATAGGATATGTATTTTGATCGCTCTCTCTCTCCCCTTTCATGCCCCCCTCCAATGGTGGCTACCTTCTATTTTCGGTGTCACTCTCTAGAGACCCCTCTCTTATGTGATGATCCTCGGGAAGACGTAATATATTACAACACATTTACGGAAATGCATGTTATGCTTTGTTTATTTAGGGTGCGTCATAATTGTTTACTCAAATGCATTCTTTGACTGTTTAGTTTGTGTTTATTTCGAGTGTGTATTATGTGTTTGATGGAATGCTTGAACCAAATTTGTAGGTTTTGTGAATGTAATTGCACTTGGGGTTGATCTGCTCATTAAAGTAAAATATTTGTCATGGGTTGTTGTTTGAGCTGGCAGTGACAAATTGTTCTTTATCAATAATGTCGAGTTTACGCTTTTTTGGGGTTAATTTATTTATGTTATTTGCCTCTCTCTCTCTCTCTCTCTCTCTCTCTCATGCCTCCTACAATGGTGGTTGTCTTCTATTTTCGGTGTCACTCTTTGGAGACTCTTCTCTTATCCTTCTTATCCCTCTTTTACTGTCTCTTTGACTTTTCTTTCCTTTTTCCCCGTCTCCTCCACTTTTGTTTTGGATCTCTCTCTCTCCCCTTTCATGCCCCCTTCTATGATGGTTGCCTTCTATTTTCGACGTCACTCTCTGGAGACCCCTCTCTTATCCTTCTTATCCCTCTTTTACTGTCTCTTTGGCTTTGGCTGTACATTGAGCCAATTTATTCACCGTTAAAGACGATTATACACTCAAAGTATGAAATTACTTTTCAACCCTTAAATCTATTTACTTAATATTAATATCTTCGTTATTAATACATTTTAATGTCTCTAATCATTAATAACTAATCTTCATTAACTATACTATTTATTTTGTAATCAATACTTGCATGATAATGAGTTAAATATAATTATAGATATTAATTATCTAATCATTTAAGTATTAGTAGATAGATAAATATAATTATAAATTATAATATTTAATAATGATGGATTAATAAATATAAACGTGTTAATGATGGATTAATAAATATAAATGTGTTAATGATGATTAATGAATTAGATGTAATTAATACATGCATTCATTACAAAATTATTATTATATAATAAACATGGGTATTTTAGTAATTTCAGACTGAATAAATTGTCTCGAGCAACCCCCTAGTTGCTCTATTATATATATAATAGATAATAGATTTACAAATAGCTCAAGAAATGCTTTAAACAGTTATTTTGGTATTCTACCAATTACACGACTACAATCACATGTAGTATTTGCAAATTTACATGTATATTATTTCGGTATTGTACATGCTTTTATTTAGTCACTCTCACAAGTACATTTTTCAATATCCTGACGTTCAATAGTATCAAACTATCATAGTACATATAATATATATCCAATGATATCGGTTGTAAAGATGTAAGAAGTGAAGAGTTAGTACCTCTGCTTCCACCTGTTCTTCCACCAGGACCTCCTCTGCCTCTTCCTCCACTTGAACCTCTTGCAAGTCCATCATCCATGCCACGGCCCATGCCTTTGGCTCCACGACCACCAGTACCATCCTCTCTACCTCTTCCTCTTCCACGACCCCCAGCACCAGGTGGCTTCCTGTCTGCAGATGCCAAGTGGCCCACACAAGCAATTTCAGGGAATTGTACAAAAACATAAGTAGAGCCTGATGCTATAAAAGAAATATGGACAAATGGGGTGTCCTCAGAACCAAAAAGAATTAACTTAGAAATTTGTAATTTATGCCTTCACTAATTTTCTCAAAAAAATCTAGTTAGCGATCACAAAAGCCATTTCAAAATAATTGAGTTTTACTTTGTAAACATCAGACTTACCTTCTTATTTTTAACATCCTTATACTTACTCATAATGTAAATCCATTTGGGTATTTGTTTATTATCAATTTTAGATTTTCTAGAAGCTGGATAAATTTATTTGTGGGAGCATACTTTAAATTTAAAAAAAACTTCACATTCATAAAAATTACTAGAATCATATACGCTTGAACATCAAAAAAAATTATACATCTATGATTTTATGAACTAATCTATGGTGAGAAGTCCTTTAATGTGGACTTAGAGCATCTCCAAGAGACTCTTTATATATGAGCTCTTAAGTGAAAATATAAAGATTGTTGTCAAAATTAGAGCTCCCCTCACTCCTCACTTTTAAGAGGCCTCTAGATGGCTCTTAATTTAATTTTATCAATATTCGTTACCTCCAATTCTTCCGCTACTTGCACATGTTCCGAATTTAAATCTTTGTCGTAGTGGATTTGAAAAATGAATAAATATAAATAAAGAGCTACTATAGAGAGCATTGTTGGAGTTGGCACATTAAACAATGAAATAACTTACTAAGAGCCTAGTTCTTTATATTATTTTTAAGAGTGAACTTGGAGACTCTTGGAGATGCTCTTAATATGCTTCTTCAATCTCAATTTCCATTGTAGGTTAACTGAAGTTCATAAACTTGTTTTTTACGTATCCGCGTATCGGTGATCAAATTGTCACTGTTAAAACTTTATCAAATTGCATCAACTTTATAAGGAGTGACAAAGATAAAGAGATCTATAGTTGGCAAATATGTCAGCCACAAAAACAGATAAAAATTCTTAAGCTTTTGGATTCTGGTAATTTGGGAACCTAATCTACTCATAAATGTCCATCATGACGAGTGCATTCAAACAGGAATACTATCTTTTGTAAATAAGGTTGAATAATGTAACATACCAGCACGGCTTTTCTCTTCCTGAACCTTATCAATCACCTGAAAATCAAGAAACATGTCAACTGTAAGTGACAGTGACATCAAGGATGACTCAATCGGCTAATAAAGAATGTTAGGAAAAAACAAGAACAATCATGAATTGTAGAATAAAGAAGCGAAATAATCCTTTTTCTTGAAAAACATTATAGACAAGGCATCACAGATTGAATCAGAGAATTAATGTACATCAAATAAATTAACAAAATAGCACTTGTAAATCAATAAACTGATTAGTATTTTAGTTGTATCATTTCTAAGATTCAGGGATCAGTAGATGTAAAGGAACAGTTATACAAATAGATGAATGCAATGGCCTTCCAGCATTCCAGTCAATATAATAGAACTCAATGACTGATACAAGAACTCTCTTTAAATTAGAAACAAAGAATGCACTCATTCTATAGAGGAATTAAAATAATATAACAAATCTTCTAATGGAAAAATGTAAAACACGCTGAGAGAGAGAGAGACCATTGCATCTAACAGATTGGTTATTTCTCAAAAAGGTTTTTGTTTGGAGAGGGGGGACTGTATGATTCGCAAAGTAGAGGCTAATGGCATACCTCGTCTGGAACTCTAAGATATTTTATTGTATTGCCTCTGATGTAGCATTCAGGCATCCTCCAAAATTTATCTCCATCCTATATTATAAACAGTCGGACCTATCAGACTAACCATAAGTATGAAAATAAAGCAAAATTAAACATATTCCAAAAGCATTATACTATAGATTAAAGAGAAAACCAAGTCAAAAGCGGCAGACCAAAGTAAAGGCTCACCTTAGAGGTACATATAACTTCTCGCAGATGGATGTTCATCCAAGTATCACAGTTGACCAAATGTCCATTGTAGGTTTCTCCATTCTTAAGTTCCACCAACTGAATTACAAATCCAAATAAATACGACTTGAAAAAAGTAAAATCACTTCAAGGAAGACCATTACCAGGCATAATATATATCTTACACTACCAATCTTTTCAAACACTTCCGAAGAAAAATCGCAACTTCACATTCATTAAAAAGTAAAGCCAAACTAAAACTACAATTACCGGTACATCAAAGTCCTATTTTAAAGATTATCAATGTATCAAGCCTATAAGCCCGCCTAGCTAAACTATTTCTATTTATCTAACTTACAACCCAAAATCCGTAACCAAATACACTTTATAGCTAAATTTTCTAAATTACAGACAAAACCAACCTCACAACTTAACCAATTCCCATTTCCCCTTTCATAGAATTTTACACGAATAATACTTAAAACTCAAAAACCAAAAACATTAGGTGATATAAATCAACTCTATACTGTGTATGTACAGGTGAATCACCCAAAATACTTTAGTCAGGTGGTGATTTAGCAATACATACAAACATGTGTGTGTAGAAATTGACAAAGAGAAATCGTACCATAGGGTGACCTTGGGCGGTCTTGAGCAGAGAAAGAGGAAGCTGCAAAACATTAATCAACACAATCATATATATAGATATATACAAATATTTATGTAATTAAAAGTCCTAAATCATATGAATGATATACAAAAAAGGGTTAGAAAGATTGAATTACATACCATGTTTTGTAGGGCACGACTCAACAGAGGGCTTGTGTGTTTGAGAGAGAGAGAGAGAGAGAGAGAGAGAGAGAGAGAGAGAGAGAGAGAGAGAGAGAGAGAGAGAGAGAGAGAGAGAGAGAGAGATCGGCTGGAGAGGAGAGTGTTGAGACCGAAATTGGTCTTTTGAAACCTAAGTTTGATTTTTGTACAAAGAGGGGTTTAAACTATTTAAGATTGTAAAAGAAATACAACTGCTGTAGCTCTTTTATAAGCTGCTTTCTTAAGTTTAACATTTTTTTTTATCTCTAAATCATAATTCTAATCATAATTTATGCTATTATAATAAATCGACACATTAAAAATTTTGATTTTTGATTTTTTATTGATTCCTACGGATTGGATTCAAGGCAATTCTTGAATGAGATAATATAATAGTCGAAATATTGAAATTTTTGATTTTCGATAATTTCTCCAAATTTTTCTAAAAACTATTATTAAAAATATGTTTTTAAACAAAATTATATTTAAAACATGAAATTTAAGGTTTATTTTAAATTCTCTGTTTAGTGTTGTTCATTACCGAAATTTTGAATAATTATAGAAAAGGACAATTATTTAATATATTTCATTATTTTAATATTATATCAAATATTAGTATATTAATCACTTTATTTTTCTAAAACTTTATATTGCTACTTCTATTTAAAAATACATAATACATAAATATTAAACCAAATAAAATAAGCTATCGTGCGTTGTCCGTTTCACCCACCTTGAAAGTCGGAAGACTCAGTCCATTCTACAACGGTCATGTGTAGCTGACCGGACCGAAGTAATGGACCCGACTTATCCAACAAACATGTCCGGCCCAATTACTATTCGGCCCAATTACACTTGGGCCTCCAACAATGTTGGAACCAGATTTCTGATGGGTCGGACTCCGAATAGCTCTTCGGGTTCACCTGCAAAGTGAGAAGAATGCGAGGGGTTGGACCCCCGATTCACCTCCGGTGTGAGAATAAATTAAAAGGTTCCGGTGAGTATAAGTTGAACGTGCAAGTGCTTGTGTGTATTCTGAATTAAGTATTAACTGCATATGAAACCTCATATGAGCTTTTATAAGCACAGTTGTTACCGTTCGCCCGAAATCCTCGGAGCCACTCGTCATCGTGCACTATCCGTTTCACCCGCCTTGGAAGTCGGAAGACTCAGTCCATTCTACAACGGTCATGTGTAGCTGACCGGACCGAAGTAATGGGCTTGACTTATCCAACAAACATGTTCGGCCCAATTACTATTCGGCCCAATTACACTTGGGCCTCCAACATGTCCCTGGGCTTTGGTCGAATGTCCACTTCGATCGGAGTCTTAACCCTGTACTCCTCTTCGGGATAACCCTTAGACAGATCTTGCGTTTATCCATTCGACACGTCATGACACATCACCTAGGTGAACGTGTCGTATTAATCATGACAACTGTCGTTTCTTGAGACCTGCGCCAGAACTCAACCGTCGAATTTCAAATGACTTAATCACACCGTTGAATATGGAACGTTTCCAAACGTTGCTTCACCAGCATATAAATATTAATCCCCCCCAATGTCTTTACGACATTCTCAAAAACGCTCTTGATATCTTCCACGAATCCAGCCGTCAGTGACATCAATATCATTCCTTGCCTCGGTCTCTGTTATCTCTCCCGTCTCCATTACAAGTAAGTTTCTTGAATCACTTTCTCTTTAGCTATTTAATTTTCTAAACAAATGCTTGTTAGAAAGTGCGATGCATATCTTATCCCCTGCGACTGTAGCCATAATACTAAGGAATGTGACTTTAGATATTTAGAACCCTTCGCCTAGAAATGCATATATGTTTGTAGGTATGCGTTAGGTGTCCCCAGTAGATATTTTAGGTTTATCGCCGTAAAAACATTCTTCGGGATGACCTTATTTTTAGAACAATCTTCGGGATGACTTTGTCCCATGAACAGTCTTTGGGATAACTTAAATACGTTAGGAACCCTTCCATTCCCTTGGTTTAGACGTTTGTGATTCACCCGACCGATCCATGGGCCCTCTGTACTCGGCCTTTTCGTTTCTACTTTCACCTTTTTCAAAAATCTTTTCCGAGTACATAGCTAATTTCTTCATTCCCCAATGCAGGAATTATGGATCGGTCATCTTTCGAATCGGCGCAGTCTTCGGGATCCATATCCCCGGAGAGATCTCCTTTCTTTAATATCAACGAATATCCCGCGGAGAATCTCCGATCACAACTCTCTAAAGACCGCGTATCCAAGTTGGCCAAAGAACATGAGATTCCGACCGGAGCATGGCATACATACATGCCAAGGGCGAACGATCGAATATGACACAATCCGCCCGTGCCAGAAGGCTATGGGCAGGTAGCTATGGGCATCTCCGAGGCGGCCTTTAAGTGCGGCTTCCGGGTACTTGTACTCCCGCTTATAAAGAAACTATTCGCCCAGATAGGTATCGATTTGGGTCAGATGGACCCGAATGGGTTTTTGCATATGAACGACTTTCAATGCCGGTGTATCGCCGCTGGAGTGGATCCAACACCCCAACTGTTCTGGCATCATTATGATTTCAGGAAAAATGGCAAGAGTAAGGGTTTCTACACCATATCCCGCCGAACTAACAGGGCCGAATGGGTGGAGACGAACTCCAATAACAAGGGCAGCCATGACAAATGGTGCTATCTTTCTGGGCCGCAGATAGCAGCCATGTCCCAATGGCACGTAGTCGATCCTACCGTTCAGGTGGTGAAACCCACGTTGTTAGGTGCCGAAACGCACGAGTACAAACGACTTTGTCAGTTAGATATGGACCGAATTCCGTTAGAGGATCTTCGGGACAAACAGTGGCTTTTCGCCCTATGGGGTAATGGTAACATGCTCCAACACTTATACCCTCTCTGCTTTTTATTTTCCTTTTGCTTCTAGTAATAAATTTTGCATTTAACTCTCCTTTTGTTTTTCTTTGCAGTGTCTTCTCGCCAAGAGATTATTGAAAGGAAAATGGCCAAGTTCCAGGCTTCTCAAGCGACCCAGGCTGGGGGCTCGTCGAATCCCACTCGGAGGGAAAACGAGCAACATGTTCCCGATCAATCCGCTCTGCTTTCTCCTCACCTTCAGGCCAACCAGACCGAAAGGGCACCTCAATCTCCTTCCTCCAGGAAGAGAATGCGAAAAGGAGACACCATCAAAACTTATGTCCCTCAATGGGCGGTGCTGGAGACGGATTCAGTCGCCACATCTGATCCATCGACGGTCAAGGAGATAGCTGTTAATCCCAAATGACCTAACAGGATTGTAGAAGGGGGGGGGGGGGGGGTTGAATACAATTCTTGATATTTCTTAAACTTAAAAACAACTTACAAATAAAAACTGAACTTAATGTAAAAATCACAAGCACATAAATAATTTCAGTTGGATTGTTTGATGATCCAACTGAAGTGATTTTTATTGCGGAAATAATCTGTGATACAAATGTACACAGCTGCTCAGTTACAAGAATGTAGAGAAGAAAATGCTCTCAAAGATAGCTAATACAATCTATTTGTTTGTCTTCTCTTACACTTATTTTAACTGCTACACTTGGTTATATACATAACCCAAGTTTACAATACTATTTCTGGCTACAATAATGTACACTAGTAATAACCATCAGTAGCTTGCTTTTCATTCCTTTTGTCCAGTGGTCCTTGGAGATCTTTACTTTTGTCTTCATGCTTATTATGATCACTCCTAAGAGCCTTCTTGGAAATTGGAATGTTTCCTTATTTCCAGTGACCATTTTGATGGCTTCCAATGCACAGTACACTTCCATATCTCCTTTAGATCTGTTCAGTAAACTGTCACTATCACTTTGTCAACTATTCAAAAAGTAATAGTGATTCGTTGATAGCAGGGAGATATGTTTCGTTGATAGCTTTATTCTTCATTTCGTTGATAGGACATTCTTCATTCCTTTGATGAGTAAACTCTATACTGTTGATAGGATAATCTTCATTCCGTTGACAGGTCTTCACTTAGGCAAAATTACAAGGCATGATGTATTTACAATTAACCAACCTATTTTGCCTATCTAGTACTTAGTCAACATGACTGAGAAAACCTATCCAATATCTACAATGAAATGCATATCAAACTAGAAGTATTGTACAGTGCAATTGCTACATCACTCATTTCGTTGATGAGCTTCCTGTCAACTCTAGCTCCTTAGATTTCTCCCCCTTTTTGTTATCATCAAAAGAGATAATAGTGAGTCCTTGAGCTGCCAGAAGCTGGGTGAGTAGCTAAGTTTGCTTCTCCTGTTCCTTTTGCATTTGAGAAATTGTAGCCTCAACTTTGTCCACTCTAGAGGAGAGAGTCTTCAAAGAAGAGGACACTTCAGGTTCCTTGGAGAAAAACCTGTTCATTTTGGACACAGTGAGAGAGGGAAGCTTCTCATCAAGCCTCCTGTCTATAGCATCTTTCAAGTTCCCAACAGAGTCCTTGATGTCCCTTGCTTCCACCCTGGTCTGCAACATTTATAGCCTTTGAATCTCCAAGGAGTCCATAATGGCTTTGTAGAAAGGCTTGTGTTCAACACTAACAGATGCATGAGCCAAGAAGGCTTCATTGTACTATTTAGTGATTGCAGCATCCAGGTTGATTCTTCCATGAACATCCTGAGAAAGCCAGTCTGGTGTAGGGGGCACCACATAAGTCCCAGTCTGTGAAGTAGTGGCCACCTGTAGATTGTCACCAAAGCTGTCCTCATCATCAGAAAAATCAAATTCATCACTAGCTGCAGCTCCTGGAGATAGATTGGTCAAGGCATCCTTTGCTCTTTGCATTGATGCAGTTGTATGAATTAGGTTTAGTGACCTCTCTGCCTCCACATTGCCCTGCTGAGCCTTAAGTTGATAGGCTGGCACAGGGTGAGTAAAGGTCTCAGGATCCAGAGAAATACTATCCAGAGTTTGTTGATAATGCTCTTGGAAAGTAAGTTCCCTTTCTCCCTCACTGACCTCCATTAACTCACTAGCAATGACTGCTTCCTCCCTTATTGCTCCTGTAGTCCCTTCTCTCTCTCCACACTTTTCTTGCATCATGGGCTCCCCATGGCTCACACCTCTCACACCCTCTCCTTCACCTTCTAAGGTGGTACCCTCAATCTCTCCTTTTGCCAGGCTGGAAGAAATAGCCAGCCTCTCACTCTCATTCTCTCCTTTTCCCTGGTTGCAAGCCAGCCTCTCAGTTTCACTCCCTCTCAAACCTAAAAGTGTCTCAACTACCACCAGGTCATCTACACTAGTTGTGGAAACAACTTGATCTTCAATAATGGGTGTAGAATGACCTATCAACGGAATGGTAGTTTGAACTGTCAACGGTATGGATACCGTTGATGGAGAAACACTTGTCAACGAAAGAGGCTGTTTCGTTGATGAAGTCAATACAGCACTTTGAGAAAGTGAAATTACAGTAGAATATGTGGTGATTGATTTTAGAGAATGGTCCACAGATCCTCTTGTAACTTCAGAAAAAATTGGTTGATGGCCCAACAAATCACTTAACAAGTGATGACCACCAGCTTCAGAGTGGGGCTTCTCCAAGATAAGAGTTGGAGAATCAGGAAAAGATGAATGGATCATGTCCACATCTAGAGACTGAGTTGGTGAATTTGGTGGAGATAGTTCAAGGTTGATGTTTAGAGAATGGGACTGTAACCCCAGAGTAACAATAGGGGTTACATCAAATTGAATTTGTGAAACTGGAAGTGTTGCTTCCAGAGTGTGTGCACCCTGTGTACCCTTGGATTTTTGCTTCACTCTCCTTTGGTATTGGGAAAATGTAGACTGTGGGCTTGAAGTGTCCCTTACCCTCTTGGAGTGTGCGCTTGGAGGAGAGCTTGTTTCAATAATCACATCCTTTTGGGAGGATGCAACTAGACTTGTGTTTAAATCCATGTTACTCATTGTGCCTTGTTGGGAAGACACAATGGGGCTTGGCTGGGACACACTTTCCTTTCCTTCCTTATTCTTGGGGTTTCTTTGATGTTCACCCCTTCCCTCACCTCTCACAACTCCAGAATCACTCCCCTTGGGTTGTGAAGTAGTTTTTGCAACAGGTGCCTTTTGAGAAGCACCTGAGGTTGGATTTGAGGATTTCTTAGATTTAGGTTTTGCTGCTTGGGCAGGAGCCTGTTGGGACACAACTACAGACTCCATAGCAACATTGGAAGGTGAAACAATAGAAGTAACAACTACACTAACAGGGTTAGAAGAAGTTACCTCAATGATGGGCAGATATACCACTGGGACATCACCATTGTGGTTGAGTATCAGTATATCTGTGAAAACTCTCTTTTCTTGCACAAAACACTCAAACCTGGAAACAGGGTTAGAGATAACTAATGGTGCTGGACTAACATGGTTAGCCAACATCATTAGAAACCTAGCATAATAGATATTCTTTTTCCTATTTGCCTTATCACCCAACTTAGCACCAATTTCATACATAAGTTGGGTGCTAAAGTTATAATATCTATCAGTTAGAAGCATGGTTAAGAGAATCAACATAGAATTAGTTAATGCATCAAAATTACTAATCTTTCCAGAAAAGACTTTAATGAATGCATCAGCTAAATAACTGTATTCTCTCACCAAACCTCTCCTAATTATCTTACCCAAATTATCAGTAGGCAATTAGTAGTTTATAGAATTAAGCATGTTAACTATTTCTGTGTATGTAGGCAAAGCATTACAGTTATTTTCAGGAATATGTAGACATGCTTGCAATACATCAGAATTAACTATATACTCATTACCTTGGATGGTGAATTGCAAAGTGCAATTTGTCCCACTATACTCACATGAGGTCCAAATCTCCTCGATTATCTCATTGTAGAGTGGTGTAGAGTGAAACATTGCATAGCTCAACTTGCAATTCTTCATGAAGTCCATCATCTTGAAAAAGATGTTGTTCGGGCTTTCCTTGACAACAAAGGGGATGGAGTTGTTTTTCTATAGATAAACCCTCCAGCAGACATAAGCTTGACTATGGGTGCCATTGTTGAGTGAGAAAAAGCTTCGAACTGAATTGCTTGTTAGAGAGAAGAAGAGAGAAAAGCCTTTGGAATTTTTGAGAACAGGTAAAAAGGAATTAAAGAAAATAGAATTTCTTAAATACTCCCCCAAAAATTCTCAGAAATTAAGTCCAATAATCAATGTAAATTACTGGATTGGCTTAAAAATATAACCGTTACTTTTAAAGTGTTACCCTGATTTATACTTACAGGGGTGTATGCATAGATCGTGGTAAAAGACGTGTCAAATTTCAACGGTTCAGATTAACTGCGCTAAATCAACGAATCAGGATTGGGCGGTTAAAGTCCCGTCTATTTCGTTGATAAAGCTGCGTTTCGTTGATATAAAAGAGTTATCAACGAAACACCCAGAAAAATGCTAGGACTGTCAACGAAATGGTGCGTTTCGTTGACATAGTAATTTTGACTTAGACAAAATTGCACTTTTTTCCTGAGAAAATTAATTCACAGAAAAACATAGCAAATTTCTGGATACATTATAACTTGCAAATATCTCAAAAATAATTAAGAGAAATTTAGCATACCTAGCTCACTTACTAATCTTGAGAATGTTGATTCATCAAGTGGCTTGGTAAAGATGTCTGCAAGTTGTTGTTCACTTGGAACAAAATGTAACTCCACAGTACCATTCATAACATGTTCTCTAATGAAATGGTACTTGATGTCAATGTGCTTGGTCCTTAAATGCTGCACTGGATTCTCAGTAATGGCAATGGCACTAGTGTTGTCACAGAAAATAGGAATTTTCTCAACTCTTAATCCATAATCAAGTAGTTGATTTTTCATCCACAAAATCTGTGCACAACAACTTCCAGCTGCAATATACTCAGCCTCAGCTGTGGAGGTGGAAACTAAGTTTTGTTTCTTGCTGAACCATGACACAAGCTTGTTTCCTAAGAATTGACAGGTGCCAGTTGTGCTTTTCCTGTCAATTTTACATCCTGCAAAATCTGCATCTGAATAACCAATTAGTTCAAAGCCAGATTCTCTAGGATACCAAATGCCAAGGTTTGGTGTTCCTTTGAGATATCTAAAAATTCTTTTGATAGCAACTAAATGGGATTCCCTAGGATCAGCCTAAAATCTAGCACATAGACATGTAGCAAACATAATATCAGGTCTACTAGCTGTTAAATATAAAAGTGAGCCTACCATGCCTCTGTAATTTGAAATGTCCACAGATTTTTCCTTAGTATTCAATTCAAGTTTGGTGGCAGTAGGCATGGGAGTTTTAGCAGGAGAGCATTCCATTAAGTTAAATTTCTTTAATAAATCATGAATATATTTTGTCTGACTAATGAAAATGCCTTCATTAACTTGTTTCACTTGAAGACCAAGAAAGTAGTTAATTCTCCCATCATGCTCATTTCATATTTACTTTGCATAAGCTTGGCAAACGTTTGACAAAGTTTCACATCTGTAGACCCAAAGATTATGTCATCTACATAAATTTGAACAAGTATAGTAGAGCCATTCATAACCCTGTGAAAAAGAGTTTTATCTACAGTACCTCTAGTGAAGTGATTCTCAAGGAGGAACTGTGAAAGTGTGTCATACCAGGCTCTAGGTGCTTGTTTCAAACCATAGAGTGCTTTGAGGAGGAAGTATACATATTCTGGAAAATCATCATCTTCAAAACCAGGAGGTTGACTTACATACACCTCCTCTTCTAATTCCCCATTCAGAAAAGCACTATTCACATCCATTTGATAGACCTTGAAATTGGCATGGGCTGCATAGGCTAGGAAAATCCTTATTGCTTCTAGTCTTGCAACAGAAGCAAATGTTTCATCAAAATCAATTCCTTCTTCCTGTGAATAGCCTTTTGCAACCAATCTAGCTTTGTTCCTTGTGACTATGCCATTTTCATCCATCTTGTTTCTGAACACCCATTTTGTGCCTATGACACTCCTGTCCTTAGGCTTGGGCACCAGCTTCCAAACATTGTTCCTCTCAAATTGGTTTAGCTCCTCTTGCATGGCTAAAACCCAATCTGGATCTAGAAGTGCATCCTCAACTTTCTTTGGCTCATCTTGAGACAGAAAGCTGCTATATAGACATTCCTCTTGAGTTGTTCTTCTAGTTTGGACTTTTGAAGTAACATTACCTATAATAAGTTCAAAGGGATGATCTTTAGTCCATTTCCTTGAGGGAGGTAGATTTGCTCTTGACGAGGTAGCTTCATGATCATGATTGCCTTGATTGGATATCTGTCCTTGAGAAACTCCCCCTGAGCTTGTTGTCCCTAATTGATCACTTCTAGAAGCATTTCTGTGACTGTCAACGGTATGACCATTTTGGCTGTCAACGAAACGCTCATTTTGACTGTCAACGAATCCACCATCATGACTGTCAACGAAATGATCATTTGATCTGCTAGCAGCTATTCTTTTCAATCTTAATGCAGCAATTTCATCTTCACTGCTGCTTTCATCTGTGTTAGATACAACAACTTTAGGCTGTTTCTCAGTGGCCTTAACATGATTCACTTGATCTCCTTCCTCATTCTCAAAAGAAAGACTTTCATGGAAACCTTCATCACAGAGACCTTGAATTTTGAGATCATCAAAAACAACATGTACAGATTCCATAACAATGTTGGTTCTGAGATTATAGACTCTGTAAGCTTTCCCTGCTGCATATCCCACAAATATTGCTTCATCTGCCTTTGCTTCAAATTTCCCCAAATGCTCAGCTTGATTTCTCAGAACAAAGCACTTGCATCCAAAGACATGAAGAAAATCCAATAGTAGCTTCTTTCTTTTGAGTAATTGATAAGGGGTCATTCCCTTGGCCTGATTAATCAAAGAAATATTTTGAGTGAAGCAAGCTGTGTTAACTGCCTCAGCCCAAAAATAAGTTGGTAA
Source organism: Heracleum sosnowskyi (assembly GCA_030848705.1). Lineage (NCBI taxonomy): Eukaryota > Viridiplantae > Streptophyta > Magnoliopsida > Apiales > Apiaceae > Heracleum > Heracleum sosnowskyi. The sequence goes on from CM061239.1 coordinate 108,927,589, forward strand.
CTTTGATTCATCTAGCATTTTCCTTGCAGCTTCAATAAGTGTTCTGTTTTTCCTTTCAACTACACCATTTTGCTGTGGTGTCCTTGCTGCTGAAAACTCATGCAAAATACCATTTTCTTCACAGAACACCTTCATGCTTGAATTCTGTCCCATTGTCACTCCTAATCCTTCTTACTTTGAAGTCAGGATGATTGTTTACCATCTTGATGTGATTGATAATGATTTCACTTGCCTCATCTTTGGAGTGCAAAAAGAAGGTCCATGTAAATCTAGAAAAATCATCAACAATCACAAGACAATATTTCTTCTTTGAAATAGACATGACATTTACAGGGCCAAACAAATCCATATGAAGCAACTCAAGCTGATGGACAATTGATGACTCTGTCTTGCTTTTGAATGATGCCTTCTTTTGTTTCCCTTTTTGACAGGCATCACACAAACCATCCTTGGAAAACTCCACCTGTGGAATTCCTCTAGCAAGATCTTTCCTCACCAAATCATTCATAACTTTAAAATTCAAATGAGACAATTTCTTGTGCCATAGCCAACTTTCATCCTTGCTTGCCTTGCTGAAGAGACAAGTGATGGTGTCTGGACTTGTGCTACTAAAGTCAGCAATGTACACATTCCCTCTTCTGAATCCAGTCATTACCACATTGTTGTTTTCTCCTTTAGAAACAACACATGCTTCTCTAGAAAAAGTAACTAAAAATCCTTTGTCACAAAGTTGGCTGATACTAAGAAAATTGTGCTTAAGGCCATCCACCAATGCAACCTCATCTATGATGACATTCTCTTTTGAAATCAAGCCATATCCCTTAGTGTAGCCTTTGCTGTCATCTCCAAAAGCAATACAAGGGCCAGCTCTTTCCTGAAACTCTGTGAGCAGGGTAGAATCACCAGTCATGTGTCTTGAACAACCACTATCCAAGTACCAAAGATTCCTTTCGTCTCCCTGCACACAATAAAACCAAATCAAGTTGATTTTGGTACCCAAGTTTCCTTGGGTCCTGTTTTGTTAGCCTTTGCTTTTCCTTTAATATCATTTTTCACCTTGGGCTCAGATTGATTTAAATCAATCTTTACCCTTGGTGTTGATTTCTGAGAGTTTCTCACATTTTCATTCACAACATGCATAGTTGGTGGAATAAACATGTTATTCACATTCCATGGCATTTGTGGTACATTAAACATATTCATGTATGGATTAGGCACAAGTGACATGCTAGCATATAGATTCTGAAATTGTGCATATGGAGCAAACATGTTAGGCATAACAGGCATTGTAGGCATAGAACTATTCATTGCAGGCTTGGGAATTTTCACATTAGCAGTCTTCTTGACAGATTTGCAGTTAATAGATAAATGACTAACACTTCCACAATTGACACATGTCTTTCTAGGAGCATATTTATCAGGTGTGTAATTGTTGTGTTTGTTAATCCCTACTTTGCCATTCCTGTTATTCTTTTTATTTCCCTTAGCCTCAACTTGAACTTTCTCTAACTTGTCCTTCAATTGCTTGTTAGACAAGTGACCTACATTATCTCTCTCAACAGGCTTCTCAACTTTCTTTGAATTACTAGACTCACCTTGAACAAAGTTCTTGGTGACAGGACCATACTTGTTATTAAGTCTAGTGAGTTTATCTTTTCTTTTCTCTGTCAACGAAACAGCCTGATCGGTTGATGGTTCATCTGTCAACGAAACATTGCATTCCGTTGACATATCAACCTTCAACAAATGATCATTGTTGTTTGTTGACTCTGTTTCTGATTCTAAGGTTTCACTAACATACCCTAGCTTTTCTTTGTTCTTTTTCCATGATTGTTCACAGAAAGATTCCATACCTTGAACATTAATGATGTTGGTAGCAACATTCCTGGCATCTTTCCATTTTGCAATCACACTTTGTTCTATTTCAAGTTGTGTTTTAAGAATTTCTTCCCTTTCTAACACGTTCTCAAGTTCCTTCTTAGCATCCCTACTAACACACCTCATTTTCTCAAATTCAATGAGTTGTGCTTCTAACATTGCATTCCTATCACTTAATAGCAGATTAGCCTCTTTTATTCTTGAATTCTCTTTGGTAAGTGATTTAAGAGTAACACGCAAATTATATAGTACAGTAGACATTTCATTTACTGCACTATCGCATTCCTCTTTAGAAAGCTCAGAAAGATTAGTAATTGTTACCTGGTTGCTTGAGGAGCTTACTTCCTGCTCATGATTGTTAGCCATAAGAGCCAAGTTGACATACTCAACATCATCATCAGAATCTTCACCATTACCAGCCCAATCATACTCCTGAGACATGAAAGCCTTTTCTTTTTTCTTGAGAAGTTCAAAGTATTTCTTTTTATAATCAACAGGCTCAAATTTCCTGTTGCCCTTCTCAACCTTGGGCTTTCTACAGTCTCCAGCAAAGTGGCCAAGCATTCCACAATTGAAACATTTAGACTTAGACTTTTCAATCCAGTTAGTTTTGCTGGGTTGAAAGTCTCTTCTTGGTGGCCTTGCTTCTGAGTTTCTCTTAAACTTGAACTTAGAGAATTTTCTTGACAGAAAAGCAATGTGTTCATCAATCTCATCTAAGTCATCCAAGTTGGCTGGTTCCGGTTCTGATTTTTCTTCTTCTGTCATCTTTCCTTTACCCTTGCTAACATCACTCCTACAACTAGCTCGACTAGTTGTGGCCTTTGCAGCTTCTTCATTGTCATCTTCCAGTTGGTTCACAGATGCAATCAATGCAATAGATCCACCCTTCTTTTGTACCTTTTCAATTTCTTCATCTTGCTCCATTTCCAACTCATATGTCTTCAAGGTTCCATAAAGCCTTTCAAGAGTGTAGTCTTTGTACTCTTGAGTGTTTCTGAGAGAAACAGTCATAGGCTTCCATTCTTTTGGAAGAGCTCTAAGAAATTTAAGGTTTGAATCCTTGGTTTGATAGATCCTCCCATACAACTTTAATCCATTCAAAAGCTTTTGAAACCTACTAAACGTGTCATTTAGGGTTTCACCAGCTTTAAAATGAAAATGCTCATATTGTTGTATAAGGACCTGCATTTTGTTTTCCCTAACTTGCTCAGTTCCTTCACAGAGAGTTCTAACAGTGTCCCATACTTCTTTGGAGGTTGTACAGTTTATGACATTGTCAAACATCTCTTGCTCCAAACCATTAAACAGAATGTTCATGGTTCTTTTATCTTTATGGACTTCTGCAACATCTTCAATAGTCCATTCTGAGACAAGTTTTGGAATTTCCACATCAGGAGCATCATCTGGCACTCCAACTCTAGATGCAAACCTCATGGGAATGTGTGGACCTTTCTCAATGCAGTCTACATACCTCTCATCCATAGACATGAGATGTAAATGCATCTTTACTTTCCAGTGAAAGTAATTGTCCTTATCAAGAACTGGTATCTTTACTCCTGCATCCTTCTTCACCATGGTTACTGTTTTGGTCTTGATCTTTAAACTTCTTGTATGTTAGAAGCTTGCTCTGATACCAATTGTTAATCCCAAATGACCTAACAGAATTATAGAAGGGGGGGTTGAATACAATTCTTGATATTTCTTAAACTTAAAAACAACTTACAAATAAAAACTGAACTTAATGTAAAAATCACAAGCACATAAATAATTTCAGTTGGATTGTTTGATGATCCAACTGAAGTGATTTTTATTGCGGAAATAATATGTGACACAAATGTACACAGCTGCTCAATTACAAGAATGTAGAGAAGAAAATGCTCTCAAAGATAGCTAATACAATCTATTTGTTTTTCTTCTCTTACACTTATTTTAACTACTACACTTGGTTATATACATAACCCAAGTTTACAATACTATTTCTGGCTACACTAATGTACACTAGTAATAACCATCAGTAGCTTGCTTTTCATTCCTTTTGTCCAGTGGTCCTTAGAGATCTTTACTTTTGTCTTCACGCTTATTATGATCACTCCTAAGAGCCTTCTTGGAAATTGGAATGTTTCCTTATTTCCAGTGACCATTTTGATGGCTTCCAATGCACAGTACACTTCCATATCTCCTTTAGATCTGTTCAGTAAACTGTCACTGTCACTTTGTCAACTATTCAAAAAGTAATAGTGATTCGTTGATAGAAGGGAGATATGTTTCGTTGATAGCTTTATTCTTCATTTCGTTGATGAGTAAACTTCATTTCGTTGATAGGATATTCTTCATTCCGTTGATGAGTAAACTCTATACCGTTTGAAAGGCATATGTTCTGGCCTATTAATATTCCGAGGAAACAACTTAATTTAAACAAGTATGTAATAAGTAAATAATAAGTTAATATGTCACAGGAATCTCAGATAGTTTTATCTGTCAAGAGAATGGAGAATTAAAGTCATCTACAGACTTGAAGATTATTCTACATTGAAAGAAGTTCAATTTATTGTTCAAGCCTCAGTGAAGTATTCAAGGAAGTGGATTAACTACAGTGACAGAGATTTCCAGTTTGTGACGGAAGAAGTACAGGATACAGAGTTTAGTCAAAGCTAAAGAAAAGAAGCCACAGCTTTAGGTGTTTTAAAGATGAAGAATTATCATTGAAGTCAGTTATTCATGAAACCAGACAGTGCATCGAATGACGACATCAATCAGTGGAATTAAATCATCTATATTCAGTGGTTTTCAGAAGATAGAGGAATGCAAGGTTTTAAAGATATCTTATTTGATTTATTAATTTAATTTAATTAATAAATTAATTCTATCAGAATAATTTATTTATTAAATTAATTAAGTTAGTAGTTTAAATTATTTATTAACTTAATTCTATTAAAAGAATTAATTTAATCTATAATTTAATCTAACTAATTAAATTAAAAGGATTTTCTAAAATCAAACTAGTATGACCTGTTTTATTATTTTCAGAAACTCGGTATGACCTAGGTGAATAAATCGGTATGACCTTATATTAGGTTCTACCGAATTATTTACAAGGTCATACTAAGTCCTTTTTACAAGGTCATACTAAGTCCTTTTTTCAAGGTCATACAATCTGCTTTTGTGGTTCTACCGAAAATTAGAAAGTGTGTTTCAGGTCATACTGATCATACAAGGTTCTACCGAGTTCTGTTGGCAGGTCATACAAGGCTTATTGGATTTGTATTAAATGGTTTGACAGAACAGAAAAGAAGACAGTTGAACGAAAAGAAAGACATTGAAGCATTTACTCTCAAGAACACAAGAAGCAATTAATATCATTTCTTCTCAAGCAATTAATTCTAGTTTGTATTGTTAAATCCAAACCACTAGAAGTTGATTACTTGTATTGCTTTGATCATCTAGCGGATTTTTATCCCTAGAATTTATCTCGAACTTGCTTTTAGCATTCGATCTTTTTATTACAAATATTAGAAAAGTTCATGTCGAATTTATTCTAAATTTGTATTAATTAGTTTGAGATAAATACTTTGTAATCCATATTGTATTTGCAACACCCTTCAAGTTTAATATAAGTTATATTTAACTTGAATCTTGTTTCATTTATATTCCGCATTAATTTGTTCTTAATTGTTAAATTATTCAAAGAGCAAATTTCGATAAAACGGTATAGTTTGTATTCAACCCCCCTTCTACAAACTTATCAGGACCTAACACCGCTGATAGGATAATCTTCATTCCGTTGACAGGTCTTCACTTAGGCAAAATTACAAGGCATGATGTATTTACAATTAACCAACCTATTATGCCTATCTAGTACTTAGTCAACATGACTGAGAAAACCTATCCAATATCTACAATGAAATGCATATCAAACTAGAAGTATTGTACAGTGCAATTGCTACATCACTCATTTCGTTGATGAGCTTCCTTTCAACGGAATGCTGCAAAGCATGCCATTTCGTTGACAACTACAAAATGACTTTACACAAATTCTACTAAGTGTTTTATGTTTATCATCAAGAACAACATATTCCTAACAATCTCCCCCAATTTATGACTGATAGAATAACAGCCGTAAATCAAGAGACTTGATGATAACAAAAACACTCAGATACATCATAAATTACAAAAGTAGAAAATGCATTAAGCTTCATAATATTTTAGACAAAATACAAGACTTACAAGACTAATGCCCAAAAGTGCTCCTCTAGACTGAACAAATGATTCATCTGTGTCTTCTTTATGGCATAGTCTTCTTCCCTCTCTTAGAGTTGTTTTCCTCAATTTGGACCTGTAGCCTTCTGTAAAAGAGCTTCTCTTCTTCATCTTGATCACCAAGCATGGATTGCATAAACTTTAGAGTTTGATTAGATGCCTTATCCAGCTGGTCTTCCATCCTGAAGAATCTTCTGCAATTGTCTTTGTCCTTAAATTCCATCATCCAGTATGGTTGAAGATGGATCTTCTTTCCTGTTGAGGGCACTCTAAGCATCCTGGGAAGAGCCTCAGGCTTGTTCCAGCTAGCCTTTATCTGACAAATTTTGGAGACCACCTCAGACCTGGCTGTTTTGGTGAAGCCAAAGTCTTTCTTCAAGCATCTAAACACTGAGAGTAGTGTTTGGTAGTCTTCTCCTAAAATTCTGTAGAGAGGCCACACCTGTTCTCTACCACCCTTGAATACAAAGACCAGTCTCTCAGGCAATTTTTGAGAAGCTGCAATGCCCCTTACTTCCACCAGGTTGTCTAAGTCAAGATGTAGACTGGATTCTTCCCTGATGTCAGCAATGTACATGTAGTCCTCTGGATTTGCAGGGGGTTTCTGAGGTTGTGGCTTTCTCATAAATACTGGCTTTGCTTTGACAGCCCTTTTCTTTGTCTTCATTGGTTGATCCTTCTCAAATAGAAACTTTGGAAAGTAGGCCTCATCAAATTCAAAAGGCTCCTCTTTTGGCATTATTGGTTGATCATGAAAGTTGACAGGATGTGTAGGATCACAGGCCAACTTTCCTTCATGAGGTTGATCAACAGGAATTTGATGTGCACTAGTTGTGGAAGAGTCTTGGGCAGTGTCCTGAGAATCATCTTTATCAAAGTTTAGATTCCTTTTTGCTCTAGCCTTTGGCTGCCTTACACTCTTTCTTTCCTTTCCAGCTTCCTCAGCTTCATCCTTGGCCTTTTCTTCCTTTAGGGTTTCTTAATCTTCAAGTGATTGAGCAACTGCAAGAGCTTGCATTGCTGCTCTTTCAGATTCTTCAGCTTTGGCCTTAGCAAAATTTGGGTGACCAACCCAAATGCAGATTTCCTTGCTATCCCTGTAGATGATGGCCCTTTGGTTCCTTATGCTTGGATGATTGCTTTCTTTGCTTTCAATAATCATCTTCCCTAGGATGTTGAACTCATCTGGCTTTGGTGGAGGATAAAATATCTTTGCAGTGTTCTTGCCCTTGGGTTTGACAAGTGATATTGGAGATATTCCTCTTGCATCCACATTCCTAAAGCATGAAGCTTGCCCTTTCTCATTTCTTGAATCTTGAAAGAGTCCATGCTGAAGGGGTTCTATAACATAAGAACTCTTGAACTGTGGCTCCCATTCCGTTGATGTTACAACCATGGCATCCGTTGATGGTTGATCCGTTGATGGATTTGAGTTTATTGCAGTTCCAGCAATTCTCTTGACCCTTGCTTCTATGTTGGACCAGTGATCTTTAATCTGTTCTGCAAGTCTCATCCTCATAGAAGCTTCCTGAATCAGGTCAATACCATCCTTTTTCTTCTGTCCAAGCTCCCCCATTGCTAGTGGCTCATTTGGTAAGGAAATGGCTGGGACCAAAACCTTTGTGATTTGTATATCAAGCTCTTTAGATTTCTCTAGCTCCTTAGATTTCTCCCCCTTTTTGTTATCATCAAAAGAGATAATAGTGAGTCCTTGAGCTGCCAGAAGCTGGGTGAGTAGCTAAGTTTGCTTCTCCTGTTCCTTTTGCATTTGAGAAATTGTAGCCTCAACTTTGTCCACTCTAGAGGAGAGAGTCTTCAAAGAAGAGGACACTTCAGGTTCCTTGGAGAAAAACCTGTTCATTTTGGACACAGTGAGAGAGGGAAGCTTCTCATCAAGCCTCCTGTCTATAGCATCTTTCAAGTTCCCAACAGAGTCCTTGATGTCCCTTGCTTCCACCCTGGTCTGCAACATTTGTAGCCTTTGAATCTCCAAGGAGTCCATAATGGCTTTGTAGAAAGGCTTGTGTTCAACACTAACAGATGCATGAGCCAAGAAGGCTTCATTGTACTATTTAGTGATTGCAGCATCCAGGTTGATTCTTCCATGAACATCCTGAGAAAGCCAGTCTGGTGTAGGGGGCACCACATAAGTCCCAGTCTGTGAAGTAGTGGCCACCTGTAGATTGTCACCAAAGCTGTCCTCATCATCAGAAAAATCAAATTCATCACTAGCTGCAGCTCCTGGAGATAGATTGGTCAAGGCATCCTTTGCTCTTTGCATTGATGCAGTTGTATGAATTAGGTTTAGTGACCTCTCTGCCTCCACATTGCCCTGCTGAGCCTTAAGTTGATAAGCTGGCACAGGGTGAGTAAAGGTCTCAGGATCCAGAGAAATACTATCCAGAGTTTGTTGATAATGCTCTTGGAAAGTAAGTTCCCTTTCTCCCTCACTGACCTCCATTAACTCACTAGCAATGACTGCTTCCTCCCTTATTGCTCCTGTAGTCCCTTCTCTCTCTCCACACTTTTCTTGCATCATGGGCTCCCCATGGCTCACACCTCTCACACCCTCTCCTTCACCTTCTAAGGTGGTACCCTCAATCTCTCCTTTTGCCTGGCTGGAAGAAATAGCCAGCCTCTCACTCTCATTCTCTCCTTTTGCCTGGTTGCAAGCCAGCCTCTCAGTTTCACTCCCTCTCAAACCTAAAAGTGTCTCAACTACCACCAGGTCATCTACACTAGTTGTGGAAACAACTTGATCTTCAATAATGGGTGTAGAATGACCTATCAACGGAATGGTAGTTTGAACTGTCAACGGTATGGATACCGTTGATGGAGAAACACTTGTCAACGAAAGAGGCTGTTTCGTTGATGAAGTCAATACAGCACTTTGAGAAAGTGAAATTACAGTAGAATCTGTGGTGATTGATTTTAGAGAATGGTCCACAGATCCTCTTGTAACTTCAGAAAAAATTGGTTGATGGCCCAACAAATCACTTAACAAGTGATGACCACCAGCTTCAGAGTGGGGCTTCTCCAAGATAAGAGTTGGAGAATCAGGAAAAGATGAATGGATCATGTCCACATCTAGAGACTGAGTTGGTGAATTTGGTGGAGATAGTTCAAGGTTGATGTTTAGAGAATGGGACTGTAACCCCAGAGTAACAATAGGGGTTACATCAAATTGAATTTGTGAAACTGGAAGTGTTGCTTCCAGAGTGTGTGCACCCTGTGTACCCTTGGATTTTTGCTTCACTCTCCTTTGGTATTGGGAAAATGTAGACTGTGGGCTTGAAGTGTCCCTTACCCTCTTGGAGTGTGCTCTTGGAGGAGAGCTTGTTTCAATAATCACATCCTTTTGGGAGGATGCAACTAGACTTGTGTTTAAATCCATGTTACTCATTGTGCCTTATTGGGAAGACACAATGGGGCTTGGCTGGGACACACTTTCCTTTCCTTCCTTATTCTTGGGGTTTCTTTGATGTTCACCCCTTACCTCACCTCTCACAACTCCAGAATCACTCCCCTTGGGTTGTGAAGTAGTTTTTGCAACAGGTGCCTTTTGAGAAGCACCTGAGGTTGGATTTGAGGATTTCTTAGATTTAGGTTTTGCTGCTTGGGCAGGAGCCTGTTGGGACACAACTACAGACTCCATAACAACATTGGAAGGTGAAACAATAGAAGTAACAACTACACTAACAGGGTTAGAAGAAGTTACCTCAATGATGGGCAGATATACCACTGGGACATCACCATTGTGGTTGAGTCTCAGTATATCTGTCAAAACTCCCTTTTCTTGCAAAAAACACTCAAACTTGGAAACAGGGTTAGAGATAACTAATGGTGCTGGACTAACATGGTTAGCCAATATTATTAGAAACCTAGCATAATAGATATTCTTTTTCCTATTTGCCTTATCACCCAACTTAGCACAAATTTCATACATAAGTTGGGTGCTAAAGTTATAATATCTATCAGTTAGAAGCATGGTTAAGAGAATCAACATAGAATTAGTTAATGCATCAAAATTACTAATCTTTCCAGAAAAGACTTTAATGAATGCATTAGCTAAATAACTGTATTCTCTCACCAAACCTCTCCTAATTATCTTACCCAAATTATCAGTAGGCAATGAGTAGTTTATAGAATTTAGCATGTTAACCATTTTAGTGTATGTAGGCAAAGCATTGCAGACGTTCCTCTAAGTCGGGCGAAGCTTACTGGTAGTAACTACGCAGTCGCGAGGCATGCCAGGTGTTTTTGATCGGGTCGTCGGACAAGGTTGTCAATTTGTAGGTCCCTAGTCGAACAACTTCAATCACCTTGTACGGTCCTTCCCAGTTGGGCATTAACTTCCTTTGCTTCGTTGGCATAGAGGTGGCCAATTCTCGCAATACCAGATCCCCAACCATGAATGTTCTTTTCTTCACCCCGGAGTCATAGTATTGGGATGCTTGGAGCTGATATTTCAAGTTCTTTAGGTGAGCCGCCTCTCTTTCTTCCTCCATCAAATCCACGTTTGCCCGAAGGCCGAACTCGTTTGATTCAATGTTAAATACCTCTGTTCGGTAGGAGTCAAGACCGACCTCTATAGGGACTAAGGCATCCGTTCCAAATGCCAGCTTGAAAGGTGTTTCCCCCGTAGACGATCGAGGGGTTGTTCGGTATGCCCACAAGACCCAGGATAATTCTTCGGCCCAAACCCTTTGGCATCTCCTAGTCGCTTCTTTATCCCGTCGAAGATGATCTTGTTTGCAGCTTCGATTGCTCCATTTCCCTGAGGGTGACCGACCGAGCTGAACTTTTGTTGTATTCCAAAGTGGGTCAAGAATTTCCAGAATTTGTTCCCGATGAATTGTGTCCCGTTATCAGATACACACACCTTCGGAATTCCGAATATGAGTATCACTTGCTCCAACATGAATTTCTTTGATGCTTCTTCGGTTATGGTCGCCAGTGGTCTTGCTTCTACCCACTTGCTCATATAGTCGATTGCCACAATGCAATATTTAGCTTGCTTAGTGCTTTTGGGTAAAATTCCCACGATATCCATGACCCACATGGCGAAAGGAATTGGACTAAGAACCGATGCCATTTCTTCAGGTGGTTGCTTCGGGATGGTGCTGAATAGCTGACACCGTCGACATTTCTTTGCATAATCAGCTGCATCTGCTCACAAAGTCGGCCAATAGAACCCTTGCCTGAGGATTTTAAAGGCAAGTGACCGACCGAAAAGATGTTCCCCACATATTCCTTCGTGTACAGTTTCCAAGGCCAGTCGTTGCTCTTCGGGGTCAAAACATCTAAGGAGGGGTTCCGTCGCCGATCTCTTATACAGCTTTTTCCCGATGATGGTGTAGCATGTCGCTCTGTACTTTACCTTCTGAGCCTCCTTTCGGTCTAGGGGCAAGGTACTTTTTTCCAGGTAGGCCCTGATCGGAGTCATCCAGTTGATGCCTTGGTGGATTTCCATGCACTGTTGCTTGTCGATTGAAGGAATATTTACTTCAGTTAGGTAGATGGAACCTGTCAGGTTATGAGTTTCTGCCAAAGTGAGTCTGGATAGTGCATCAGCTCGGCTATTGTCCTATCTCCCAATTTGATTGAGTTCGAATGATTCGAACGATACCGATAGGTCTTGTACCTTTGTGGCGTAGGCCTTGATTCGGGGTTCCCTCTGTTCGTATTCCCCTGAAAAATGTTTCACCAATAACATAGAATCGTTGAATGCTCTTAAGTTTCATACCTTGAGATTTTTGGCTAGATTTAATCCCACAAGCAATGCTTCGTACTCGGCTTCGTTGTTTGTCAAGGGAAAAGTGAACCTTATCGCCTGGCAGATTTCGAAGCCATCTGGGCTGGACAAAATTAACCCGGCCCCACATTTTGAACTTGCGACCGAACCATCTACAAACAATTTCGACTTGTCGGGTGACTGGATTAGCTGTTCTTCGGGAGCCAGGTCTTTCGGTCCAGAGAAAGAGCATTCGACCATGAAGTCCGCTAACGCTTGTGCCTTGATAGAGGTCCTGGGGATATACTCCAAATCATACTCTCCTAACTCGATGGACCATGCTACTACCCTTCCGGACGCCTCAGGCCTTGTCAAGATCTTCTTGAGGGGTTGATCGGTTATGATTTGCACCGTTCGCCCTTGGAAATAATGATGCAGCTTTCGGGTCGCCATCACTAGCCCATATGCGAACTTTTCTGCGTTTGGATATCTCGTTTCTGCGTCTTTCAACATGTGCGACACATAGAACACTGGGTGTTGACAGTTTTCATGTTCTTTTACTAATACCGCTCCCAACGGTCGGTCGCTTACTGCCAAATATAGCTGTAACGTTTCCTTTTGATCTGGCCTCATCAAGAGGGGTGCCTTAGTAAGATATTCTTTCACCTCCTCAAATGCTTTCTGACACTTTGGCCCCCATTCGAAATTCTTCGATCCCCGAAGCGCCTCAAAGAAAGGCAAAGCTTTTTCCGCTGACCGGGAAATGAATCTACGCAGGGGGGCCATTCGTCCAGTCAGCTTTTGCACATCCCGAACTGTCTTCGGCTGCTCCATGTCGATTACAACTTGTATCTTTTCCGGTTTCACCTCAATCCCTCGGGCGCTAACCATGTATCCTAAGAACTTTCCACTGGATACCCCGAACGTGCATTTGTTCGGGTTAATCTTCATACTATGTCTCCTTAGTGTTTCAAAACATTCCTTTAGATCTTCCCTGTGATCTTTAAACTGTGACTTGACAATCATGTCATCCACATAGCACTCCATGTTCCTGCCAATTTGCTTATAAAAAATCCTGTTGACCACCCTCTGGAATGTGGCCCCCGCATTCTTCAGGCCGAGGGGCATTTTGATATATTCATAGGTTCCCTTCGGGGTGTTGAATGATGTCTTCAGAATATCCTCGGCATTCATTGCTATCTGATGATAACCTGAAAAAGCATCCAAAAAACTAAGTATCTGGTACCCTGCGGTAGCATCTGTTAGTTGATCAATGCTAGGCAGTGGATAGTGGTCCTTCGGGCAAGCTTTGTTTAGGTCGGTATAGTCAACACACATCCTCCATTTGTTGTTGGCCTTCTTTACCACCACCACGTTGGCTAACCAATCAGAGTATTCAATTTCTTCGATGAACTTTGCTTCCAACAGTTTTTCAACCTCGGCTTCGATAATTTTCTGTCTCTCCATAGCGAAAGTCTTTTTCCTTTGTTTCACTGGTTTGGCCTCGAGCTTAACATTGAGACAATGTTTTGCCGTCTTTGGATCTAACCCAGGCATATCTTCGGGCCACCATGCGAAGACATCATGGTATTGCCTGACAACTTCAGTCACTTTCTTCTTTAGGTCGGGTTCCATGTTCTTCCCGATCCGGACCATCTTACCCGAATAACCTGCATATAGCTCTACTTCCACGATTTCCGTCGCTGGTTCGACGATCGGGCTGGATAGGTCTGCCCCGAATTTTTCCAACTCAATGTTCATGGTTTGGCGACCTCCACTAGATTCGCCTGCAGCCTTTTTCCTTTTGCCTCCTTCGGACATTTCTAAATCCTGATCTTTCTCTAGGTCGACCAACATTATGATTCGAGCGGTTTTCTGGTCCCCCCTCATTTCACCGATGCCATGCTCGGTCGGAAACTTTAACTTGAGGTGGGGAATCGAGGCCACAACCTGAAAAGATGTAATAGATGGCCTTCCCAGGATCGCATTATAGGGGCTTTCCACTCGAACCACATAGAATTTAACATGTTTTTCCACAGTGTAGGGAGCTTTACCTAAAAGAACAGACAAAGTAATGGTACCTTCAATGGGGACTAGCTGATTTCCAAAACCATCCAAGGGGGATTCATGGAATGGCTCTAACTGTTCGCCTCCTAGGTTCATTTTGCTGTAAGTCCGATGATATAGAATGTTCACCGAGCTTCCCCCATCCACTAGTACTTTCCAGATTTTATTTTGCCCAATCACAGGATTGATGATCAGAGGGTCTTTGTGGGGCCAAATCACATCTTCATAATCGTCCTCGGTAAACATGATCGGCATTGCCTGTTTGGCTGACTGAAACTGGTACAAATTGTAGAATCCAGCAAGTCGTCTGTATTGAACTCTGCTTTGCATACCTTTTCTTCGTCGTTTTACTGTCCCGACCCAGGGTACTTCCTCCAAAGATAGTCTTCACCTCGCCTCTATACATTTCACCCTCTTCGGGCTCCTTCTGTTTGTCTTCCTTCGGGGCTAATTTATCCCTTAGGTCTTTGACAAATTTGTTTAACTCTCCGTCCTTGATCATTTTCTCGATCAACTTCTTCAGGTGGTAACATTCATCGGTATTGTGGCATTTGTCCTTATGGTAGTCACAGTACTTGTTACCATTCTTTTTGTAGTCAGCCATCTTCATTTGGGCTGGGCGGAAAAAACCAGGCTTCCCTTTTATTTCATGGAGAATTTTCGAGATTGGTGCGTTCAAAGGAGTGAACATCGTGCTATCTCTATCTCTCCTTCGTTCGGCTTCTTTATCTCGACCCTTTGTTTCGTCTCGCCTGTCCTTATATCTTCGGCCAGACTCGTACCTATCATGCCCTTTCTTCCCCCGATCCTCTCTTCTGCTTTCCTTGTATCCCCCAATTGATTCCATCTTTCTTCGGATGTTTTCTCCCCTCAAGTATATATCATTCAAAGATTTAGGAGGAATATCATAAAGAGAGGATCAGAGCTTTTTACCTTTAATAGGGTCCAATCCCGCCGACAAGAATCCAGCTGCTTTTACCTTGTCCAAGTTCGTCACCATACCGGCTTCCTCCTTGAACCTGGCCAGATAGTCCCCCAATTCTTCGTTCGGCCTTTGTCGGCAGTGAATCAAAGCTTCAGTATCTTTCTCTCTTCGGCACAAGTGTGAATAGTGCCTCAAGAACTTCCTTTTTAATTGCTCATACGAGTAGATTGATCTCGGTTTCATCGACCTATACCACATGGTGGCATCGCCCTTCAAGTACGTTTTGAACATCTTACACAACATTATGTCGCAGTGTCCCATTCCAGTCATAAGGGACTCGTATTTCTCACAATGATCCTCAGGATCACCTTTCCCGTTGAACTCATTCATCTTCGGGAATTGTTCTCCCGAGGGAGGTCTATATTGCTCGATCTCCTTGGATACGACAAGTTCATGACTCACTCTGCGGTCGCCAAACATTTCCTTTTCTATTCGGCTCAATCTATCCTTCATGCGAGGATCACCTTCATCATCGGTATCCGAACGAACCGTGATCTTTGAACGAATCCTTAGGGGGTGTGATTCAGAGTCCGAAGACTCATCTTCATCATTATGCACCATTTTTCTCTCTTGTGACTGGACAATATCGGTGTTTGTTCGCCAGTCTCCACGGCACCTTGAAGGGCCTTTTCTATTGCGTCCAATTCAGCCCTTCGTCGTTTAATAGCTTCCAGTTTGGCGAGGTCCTCTTCCATTTTCTTCGCTCTAGCCTGAGCTTCTGCTTCCATCCTTTCTTTTTCCTTTTGCTTTCCACTCTTTCGCAGCTGTTTCTTCACGCCATTTGAGAATCATGGCTTTCTGCTCCTCAGGAGTGGGTTTCCAGCTCGGCATCGAAATTGTGGACTCGGTTTATCGGAGGCGTGGACGTAGAAGTCCCTTGGCGATGAGTTTCAGTAAAACCCAGTGCCCTATCATCAACGCTATCAATTGTCATCGTTTTCCGTTGGTGTTACAAGCTTATTTGCACGTTCCCACAGACGGCGCCAAATGTTGGAACCAGATTTCTGATGGGTCGGACTCCGAATAGCTCTTCGGGTTCACTTGCAAAGTGAGAAGAATGCGAGGGGTTGGACCCCCGATTCACCTCTGGTGTGAGAATAAATTAAAAGGTTTCAGTGAGTATAAGTTGAACGTGCAAGTGTTTGTGTGTATTTTGAATTAAGTATTAACTGCATATGAAACCTGATATTAGCTTTTATAAGCACAGTTGTTACCGTTCGCCCGAAATCCTCGGAGCCACTCGTCATTGTGCGTTGTCCATTTCACCAGCCTTGGACCAGACCGAAGTAATGGGCCTGACTTATCCAACAAACCTGTTTGGCCCAATTACTATTCGGCCC
Source organism: Heracleum sosnowskyi (assembly GCA_030848705.1). Taxonomy (NCBI): domain Eukaryota; kingdom Viridiplantae; phylum Streptophyta; class Magnoliopsida; order Apiales; family Apiaceae; genus Heracleum; species Heracleum sosnowskyi. The sequence goes on from CM061239.1 coordinate 108,943,853, forward strand.
AATTACACTTGGGCCTCCAACACTAACATATAATATGCTCCTCCTAATGAATTGTTCTCTCGTTAAACATGTTTCCTCCCACTGACCCGCTTTCTCGTTGTTACCAAATTGAACATAAAACAAACTAATTACTTAATAAATTACATAATCTATTAATCAATTTTATTATATCATAAAATTTAATTCAATTTTTTTTCAAAATTCTAATTTTTATTTTTTTAAATATAGGTACTCGAGAAAAGAAATGAAAAGAAAATAAGGCTCCTTTATTTTATTTTATTATATAGAAACTTGCATTTTCTATAAGTTTTATCTTCTACATAATTAGAAGGTAAAACTTTTAAAAAAATGATTTTTAATGTATATTTAAAACATATAGATAAATTAAACGTAGGTTTTTTTACAAAAAAAATATTATGAGAACATAATTTTTAATAATTTTTTAGGAGAATGTAAAGATGATAACATCATTTCAAGATAAATTTTAGAACTTCTAACAAAAAATTTATTGAGAATATTAAAATGGTAACTTTAAGTTCAAAAGAAAGTTTAAGAAAATATCAACATGATAATTTGATTTAAAGATAAATTTTAGGACAATATTAAGATAGTAATTTAACTTAAGAAGAAAGCTTAGGAGAATATAAGTTAATTAATATTTCTACTCAAATCGTCTGACATCTCACAAATCGTCTAAATTTAAAAGTCAATTTAGATATTTTCTACTCAAATCGTCTGACATCTCACAAATCGTTTTATTTATTATTTTCCTCGATTAAAAGATATTAAATAAAAAATAGTAAATAAATTAGACTTGTGGAGTAAGTTTACGAGAATAGTAATATAGTATACTTAGTTTCCTCCATTTGAAGATTTTTTTTTACAGTAAAGCAAACCATTTTTAACATAACATAACATATTTAACTTCCTTTCTTGAAAGATAGTATTAAAAAAAGAAATAATTATCAAAGTCATCACTCATTTGGTTCAAATGTATCAAATTAGTCACTCATTTCAAAAATGTCTCAATTAGGTAACTAATTTGAAAATTATATTTATAGAAGTATAGATCGAAGCGATTTGAGAGGAGTCACATCACCGTCCTCGTCTTCTCCTTTATATAAGTATATATTGATTGGATAATTATATAGCGTTTATGAGAATATTAACATACTATATTTAGTTTCCTCCGTTATAAAATAATAAAAAGAAAATTGAGAATTTATCTAATATTATAAATGCAAGAATATTAAAATTGTATATTTATTTTCCTCCATTAGTAAAAATTTAAAAGGCAATTAAGATATTTTCTAATAAAATAATTTATGAGACTATTAAAATTTTAAATTTAGTTTCATCTATTAGTAAAGATTTTAAAGGCAAAAATATTAGAATTGTATATTTAGTTTTCCCCATTAATAAAGATCTTGAAGGCAAGAATATTATAATTGTATATTTAGTTTCATCCATTAGTAAAGATTTTAAAGTCAATTGAGATATTTTCAAATCTTTAACATTAATTATTCAAAAATTTAAGAAAATTAGAAAAATAGATTGAATCGATTTAAGAGGCGCCACATCACCGCCCTCGTCTTGTCCTTTATATAAGTACTAGTCGACTAATCCGTGCTTCGCAGCGGCCTTATAACATTTTCTGTAAAATTTTAAATATTAAGTATTTAAGAAAAAAATCGAGGAAAAAATATAAAAAATATCATATAAATAGTGAACACAATATTTTCAGAGTAAACACATATAACAATAAAATAAACTATTTAAATATATTTTATACCGATTTTGTGTCATAGAAGACACCCGTTATAATAAATACATATAAATAAAAAATAATAAAAATATGCAATAATAAAACTTTAAATGTTAACCACCGCTTCGAACTTCAACTATCAGTGTTATCACAAAAATTATAAATTTCTTAAATATTCCTAGACTTTATATGCCGCTTTTATGTCATGTTTTCTTGAGCCGACGCTCGTTGCAGTAAATACATATAATTAAAGAAATACTAAAAATATGAAATAATAAAAATTTAAGTATTAACCACCACTTCAAACTTTAGCCATTAGTATTATAACAAAAAAATATAAATTTTTAAATATCTCTAGACTTTACATGCCGATTGTCATATTCTCTTGAGTCGATGCCCATTGCACTAAATACACATAAATTAAAAATAATAAAAATAATAAATGTAGGTATTAACCTCCGCTTCAAACTTCAATGATTTGTATTATCACAAAAATTACAACTTTCTTAAATATCCCTAGACGTTATATTAATTTTATTTAGTATGTACATGTGCATCATTGTGATATGAAAAGTTCATCATGGAAACATAAATGATTTGTATATAATCATTCTCTTTCCTGTGAATTTGAATATAAATAAGAGAATCCAATTTTATTTTATTTAAGAAAAAAATTAATATTTATTTAATTGAATTCTAAATAGGACAACTTATATATTTCTTCTTTTTACTATGAATTTGAAAGTAAATTAAGAAATTTAATTCTTTAAACATGATTAATTAATAAATAAATATATAAAATTGTAAATCTATCATGACCCTCATAAAATATTTATGAGATAATTGTATTGAATATAGAGCTTAATCATCCTAAGTACGTATTCACCTAACTTAGGTAAGTACAATGTGTTTTCTCATATTAATGCACTCGGGGTATTTTTGTAATTGCAGAATTTGAACAAATAATTACAATTATGCCAATAAAAATATACTACGTACTCATGTAAGTCCCCTAAGTACGTACTTAAGGGCATTTTTCTCTTGAATATAACATTAACTAATTCCCAAAATCACAAAAAGAATATATAAAAAGCTATATATAAAAATAACATTAAATTTAATTATCATTAGCTATACAAATCAACTACAAAAGTTAAAAAAATTATATATAATCACAAAAAATATATGAAAAACTATATACAAAAATAACATTCAATTTAATTATCATTAGCTATACAAATCAACTACAAAGGTTAAAAAAAATTGTATACACTTTTGGAATGAAATCGTCACCTTAAATCCATACATGCGGCCTTAGTGCATTACAATAGGTGTAGCTATCTTTGGGCTTGTGCTAAACGCTATCAAAATCAAACTGAACGTACCAAACATATATACCTAATTAGGTTATATATTCATAAATAAAAAAACTGATAAAAATATACCTTTTGTGTATGTTCCATCTGCTAAGTATATACATAACCTGCAAAACCCTAAGTTACAAACGTCAAAAAGAATAAAATAAATCAAAATGTATAAACAATTATCATGAATATGCTGTTTTATTAATGTACACACATATGCTTGTGTGTAGTTGTCATAAAATTCTCAAATTTGTGACGCGAGAAAAATAAATCACTATGTCATGCTTTTATAGACAATATAAGATATAATATAAAGATGTAATAAAGATTTAATTCTAAATAGATCTATAATATGAAGATTTTATAAAGATTAAATACTAAATCTATACTATATTATGAAACACGAAATATTAAAAGTTTTGGTCAGTCGTCAGTCGTCGGTCGGTCGGTATTTGAGCCGGGCCTATCTATAATTTGGGTCGGGCCTATCTATAATCAATTTATTTATAACCAATTATTTTTTTCAGCTAAAACAAATTACCTATTTTATATATTTTTCTAACCAAAACAACTTATCTTCTAAAAATAAAATAGGTAATATATATATAAAATGGTAATATTAGTACATATTTATAACTGATTACCTAACACATGGAAAATAAATATGTAATGGTAATACTGTTATATATAATTATTAATAAATAACCACTTACCCTTTTCAGCTAAACACATAACCTTTTTATTTTTTTCTAACTTAAACAACTAATTTTCTAAAAATAACACGAACAACATATATATAAAAAGGTAATATAATTTTATATTTTTTCAGCTAAAACACATTACCTATTATATATTTTTTTTAACCAAAACAACTGATTTTCTAAAAATAAAATAGGTAACCTATATATAAAATGGTAATATTATTAAATATTTATAACTAATTACCTTTTTCAGCAAAAACACATTATCTGTTCTACATTTTCTAACTAAAACAACTCATCTTCTAAACATAACACATGGAAAATAAATATGTAATGGTAATATTGTTATATATAATTATTAATAAATAATCACTTACCCTTTTTCGCTAAAGCACATAACTTTTTTTATTTTTTTCTAAATTAAACAACTAATTTTCTAAAAGTAATAGGTGCAACATATATATAAAAAGGTAATATAATTTTATATTTTCTAATTTAAACAACTAATTTTCTAAAAGTAACATGGACAACATATATATCAATGTAATATTATTTTATATAATTATTAATAAGTAATTATCTGTCTTTTTAAGAACATTGTCTTTTGTATATTTTTTAGGTAAAACAACTCATATTCAAATTAAAAATAACACGGACAATATATATATATATATATATATATATATATAATGACAATATTTTTATATTAAACTTATAAAATCCGGGTTTAATATAGGTTTTTTATAACATACAATTTAAATAAGATAATTAATAAAAAAATAAAAGTAATATCATATGTTAGAAGAAACTCGGTACATTACAAAATACATATTTTGTTATTTGCACTTTAGTCACATTTAAATTTTTTAAGAGCAAATAAATACATACATACCGTTAGATCTATTATTTAAAAATATTTTATATTTTAATATCTAAAATACTACTAAAGATTACGTCAACAATTTATTAAATTAAATTATTTATATTATTAATAAAATATTAAAGAAAACCGTGCATCGCACGGGATATAAGCTAGTAGGATTATAATATAAAGTTATAATAAAGATTTAATTCTAAAAAATATTGTTTTTTATATATTTATTTTCTTCCCTATACTATAAATTCGAATTTAAATAAGACAATTTAATTTTATTGAATTAAAATAGAGAAACTCTAGAAAAATAGATTAAATCTTACTCAAACTCCTGGGGTTTTCTTTGATATATATAAAGATATTGATTTGATATCAAATTTTCTTCGACTGACACTCATTATTATAGTAAATATATGGAAATAAAAATTATGTAATATTTGAAAACCTTTTCTATTTCAAATCTATAATTATTTGGAGAGAAAATTAAGATGGTAATTTAACTCGTTGAAAAAGATTTAGAAGAATATTAAGTAATTAAGATTTTTCATATTTTCCTATAATTAAAATTAGCAATATTTAGAAAAGTAGAAAATTATGCAAACACCTGAGACTACTAAATTGGAAAGAGAATAGAATTAAAAATTGATACCTTCATCATTGTTCCTTGTGTTTTTCTGTTTTAGTATATTTTTATTTATATTTACGACCTATATTTTCAGTATTTATATAAATTTTTATATATTGTAAAATTTTAAGATATATAGATATGTATAAAATTTAAAATTTTAAAAATCAGTACAAAAAAGATGTCCTACTTGGTTCCTTGTGTTTCCAAGATACTGTGAAAGCTGAGTCGAGAAAGCAATCGTAATTGTGTACTTTGCTGATGATTTGCTCATATTAACTTCAATTAAATTTCATCTTAATCGCCTTCACAAAAAACTAAAATTTCATAAACAAAATTTTAATCTTAATTAGAGACTTTCGAATGTAGGATAATAATGCAAATAATGTTAAAAATTGCATGCACATCCATATGAAAAAATAAATCTACATGTGTAATTATGGAACACATATGGTAACTAATGAATGTTACATGACCTTCTAAGTTCTAACTCACAGTTACAACAAAATCACATTATACAAAAAAAACTAAGACAAATCACATATACAAAAAACTAAGACATCATAAAGCATGTTGTGGTGCACGATTTGAAGCCCGCTTTATATAATAGAAAAATCGAGAAGAAAGACAATATTCGTTTAATTATATTCTAAACATGATTGTCTTTTTTCTATATATAAGGATTTTTCTATAAATTTGAATGTAAATAAGGAAATTTTATTTTATTGAATTAAAATAGAGGAACTCTAGAAAAATAGATAAATATCAATCGAGCCATTCTAGAAAAAATAGGGTCTAAAGAAGGAAGTTTTATAATTAGAGGTTATACTTATCTTTTATACAATGGTTTATTTTATACAACTTAAAAAAGGTTTGGACTTTCTTTTCTAACAAAAATAGGACTTAAAGAAGGAAGTTTTATAAATTAGAGGTTATACTTACATTTTATATAATGATTTATTTTATACAACTTAAAAAAGGTTTTGACTTTCTTTTCTAAAAAATATGACTTAAAGAAGGAAGTTTAATTTTAAGTATTTAAAATTTAGGAACTCTAGAAAATTAGAAAAATATGAATCGAGCGATTCTAGACCTCCCGGGGGTTTCCTTTATATATATAAAGATATTGATGGGATCAGTAGATGGTGTTTAAGAGAATATTAACATACTGTATTTAGTTTCCTTCGTTAAAAAGAAATTGAGAATTTATCTAATATTATAAAAGCATGAATATTAAAATTGTATATTTTTTTCTCCATTAGTAAAAATTTAAAAGGCAATTAAGATATTTTCTAATAAAATAATTTATGAGGCTATTAAAATTGTAAATTTAATTTATTCCATTAGTAAAGATTTTAAAGGTAAGAATATTATAATTTTATCTTTAGTTTCCTCCATTAATAAATATTTTGAAGGCAATAATATTATAATTGTATATTTAGTTTACTCCATTAGTAAAAAAGTTAAAGTCAATTGAGATATTTTCGAATCTTTTACATAAATTATTCAAAAATTTGGAAAAATTAAAAAAAATAGATCCAAGCGATTTGAGAGCCGCAACATCACCGCCCCGTCTTCTCCTTTATATAAGTATATTGATAATCAATTAACTTTTTTAGCTAAAACATGTTACTTTTTCCAAACAAAATTCCCTCATTTGAAAAAAAATCAGGGTCAATCACATTTTTTAACTAAAAATGTATATTTTATATTTTTTCTTATTAGAACCCAGCCTTTCCAAAAATATCACAAATAAACCCTTACTAATTTATTTTAAAACCTATTTTAATTCTTTTAATTATATAAAAAATTAACCTATTTTAACATTCTTATTTTATTTAACAAATACAATCAATAAAATATTAAAACGTAAATGTAAAATAATAACTATTAAAAGTAATTCATGAATCACACGGGTTTTAAGTTAATAATAATTAATTACTTATATAGACAATTGTTAAATCAAAATTCCTCCATAAAAAAAAATTGAATTCTCCAAAACTGATCTTCCTTTTGTTAATTAGTTTAATTTTAGTATTTAGAACATGTAGACGTATGACTCTATAGGTTGTACGATTTCAAATTAGATAGATACTCTTTTTTCATTTCAATTACTATGAATTATTATTATTTTAAATTTGAATTTATTTAAAAAAATGGTGCATCATTTCATATCTATACTATATTATTAAAGCCGAAACATTGAAAGTTTTGGTTTCGGTTTTCGGTTTTCGGTCGGTTTTGGTTTTCGGTCTTTTATTATATTTAATAAATTATAAAAATATATAAATATAGTAACTAAATGATTGTATTTTATAATTAAAATATTTTTTTTCTAACAAAATCTACTCATTTTCCAAAAATATCATGACAATTATCTTTAAATTAAAACATATTATCTGTTATATTTGTTATCACAAAAATCTTTGTTTTCCAAAAATATGAGGTGCAATCCTTACTTAATTATTTTAAAATCTATTTTAATACTCTATTTAATAAATAATAAAATAATATAAAAACAGTAACTGGCTGATTGTCTTTTATAATTAAAAAAAATATTCTAACAAAATCTACTCATTTTCCAAAAATATCACGAAAATTACCTTTAAATTAAAATATATTATCTTTTATATTTGTTATCACTAAAATCTTTATTTTCCAAAAATATGAGGTGCAATCCTTACTTATTTATTTTAAAAACTATTTTAATACTCTATTTAATAAATAATAAAATAATATAAAAATAGTAACTAGCTGATTGCCTTTTATAGTTAAAACATTTTTTTCTAACAAAATCTACAAGCTATTAAAACACATCTAAAAATATTACGGGCAGTTACTTTTTTTAATTAAAACATGTTAAATTTTCTATTTGTCCTTATTAAAAAAACTTACTTATTTTAAATGTCAACGTATTTTTTTAATAAATATAATTAATATAATTAAAACACTTCTAAAAATATCACGGACAATTACTTTTTTTAATTAAAACATGTTAAATTTTCTATCTGTCCTTATTATTAATATTATTTTATTATAAAATAATATTAATAATACTTCATTTATCTTCTTTAGCCCCATATGTATTTTTTAATATTTTTGTATGTTCCAATTAATATTTAAGTTTCTCATTTTATAATTTATCATATCAATTTTTACTTTTATTTTAATATTTTCCATTCACATTAAATTTTTTAGTTTATTATTTTTTAAGGCACGTGCCTTGCACAGGTTATAGGCTAGTAATATTAAAACCGAAATATTGAAAATTTTGATTTTCGGTTAACGGTCAGTTTTTGGTTTTCGGTAATTTTTCTAATTAATAAATTAATAATATAATCAAAATTTTGGAAAGTTTTATTCTACATTAATATTTCACTATATTTTACTACATAAAAATCAAATAATATTGAAATCTAATCAAAAAAATGGAAATGTGGGATCTAATTTGTTTAAATTTAGGATACACTGCTACAAATATACTTCTTTTCTTTTAGGATAACGAAAGCTACTACAAATCAAATTTTTGATGGAATTGTATTATTGTCAAGTTACCAAAATAGTAACTAGATGATTGACTTTTATAATTAAAATATTTTTTTTCTAACAAAATCTACTCCTTTTCCAAAAATATCATTAAAATTATCTTTAAATTAAAACATATTACCTTTTATATTTGTTATTACTAAAATCTATGTTTTCCAAAAATATGAGTGCAATCCTTACTTATTTATTTTAAAACCTATTTTAATACTCTATTTAATATATAATAAAATAATATAAAAATAGTAACTAACTGATTGCCTTTTATAATTAAAAAAAAAATCTAACAAAATCTACTCCTTTTCCAAAAATATCAAGACAATTACCTTTAAATTAAAACATAATATCTTTTATATTTGTTATCACTAAAATCTCTATTTTCCAAAAATATGAGGTGCAATCCTTACTTATTTATTTTTAAATCTATTTTAATACTCTATTTAATAAATAATAAAATAATATAAAAATATTAACTAGATGATTGCCTTTTATAATTAAAACATTTTTTTTCTAACAAAATCTACTTCTTTTCCAAAAATATCACGGGCAATTACCTTTAAATTAAAATATATTACCTTTTATATTTGTTATCACTAAAATCTCTATTTTCCAAAAATATCAAGTGCAACTCTTACTTATATATTTTAAAACTTATTTTAATACTTTTAATTATTTAAATTTTTTTTACCTATTTTAACAAGTGAACGTATTTTTTTTAACAAATACAATTAATATAATTAAAACACATCATCACTAAAATCCCTATTTTCGAAAAATATGAGGTGCAATCCTTACTTATTTATTTTAAAACCTATTTTAATACTCTATTTAATAAATAATAAAATAATATAAAAATAGTAACTAGTTGATTGCCTTTTATAGTTAAAACGTTTTTTTTCTAACAAAATCTACTTCATTTCCTTTTTTTTATAGCTGAAATTTTTCCTTTTTTTTTTCTCTCTTTCCTATTGTTTTTACCACTGAAATACTAGAAGTCCCCTAAATTTTCTTGTCAAAATCACTATTGACAATATAGTGAATCATATACCATAAGAAAGATCCCGGAGTCTACTTTTTTATGCAAAAAACAGTTCGTAAAAATGAATTTTCTACAGAAAGTTATAACAATTTTAGTGAAAGGGTGTATAGTTGTCCAGACTTGCAAATTTTCTTTCCGTATTGCGACCATGAGAAGCATACAAAGAAGACATAAAGGAGATAACACTATCTTACAACAAGGACATAACAACTAAGGAAGCACTCTCATGGGTAGTTAATCGAGGGTATATGCAATGCGAGTTTGAAACAGATTGCTCTGCTCTAGCCGAAGCTTGTAACGGGAATCCAGGGAGGTCTATTTTTGATACCATGGTAATTGATTGCATTGGTTTAAGTAAGGACATAAGTCAGGTGCTATTTAATTTTGCTTTTCGTTCTGCGAATAATGTAGCTCATGTCCTAGCACAAGCTACTTATTCTATGCCAGACGTAAGAGAGTGGTATGTCACTCCGCCTAATTTTCTTGTTCGCTCTTTGGAGTTGGATTCTATTATTTAATGCAAGTTCGTTTTATTCAAAAAAAAACAAATGGATTTGCTGTTCGACTCTGGAATCAGGCATTGTGGACAAGAATATCCTTTAATTGCCATGAAGCTACATACCCAGTTCCACCTGTTACACAAACAACTCCTTCCCCATTTAATCAACAACCAAAAAGAAAAAATCTACTTTTTAAGTGTGTTTATGTACACAAGAAGCTATCAGTTCTTTTTATATTAGACAATTTGTCACTTCCTGATAAGCCTAACAACAAATACTTTGGATTTGAATGCATTTTAATATACATAATTCTCCGGACAATCATGTTAGTTGTTACATTTTTGGCTTCATTTGTATGAGTGAGTGGTCTTTATGAGAGGTAGACAAATATCAAGTATCATAATACTAATTGACACTTTGGTGATCAGCAACAGCTTCAATAGCTTTAAGATCAACCTCCCAGCCCAATCAATCAGCTGGTTAACTGATTATCATAGTTTGGTGACAATTTAATAATAATGAGAAAGGTAAATAGGGATTGTTGTTGGAGTAACTATTAAAAATGAGAACCCTAAACTACTAGGATTCCTTATTTTATAGAAATTATAGGGAATTGACTAGCATACGGTTGAACTTGCTCTAATAGACTCAACTCAAGTTTTACAAATCGAATCTTTTCAAATTTGAATTCTGCTCAATTATTGTTCCATCAATTTAAAAATTTTACAAATCAAATGCATAGAATGACTTGTTTGAACTCATACCAACCTAAACCACGTCAAACAAAGAGTATTTATATTGAGATCGTGAAATATATAAAAAAATATATTAAATTTTAAAAGAAAATGCTGAAAGGATCAAAGATATAAAAATCAAAATGTCTCTAGAATCAAGCCGAACCAAGCTGAGTTTTGTGTCGATTAGATTAGGTTTGTTAAAGGAAATAAAAATTAACCACCAAACTTGAGTTTGATCCGAGTCAGATATTTAGATTTGTCTAGCTAAGAGCATCTCCAACCATCATGAATCCTTAGCTAAAAATTCATATGACATGCCTTAAATAGAAATTATAGAGAATGTGTAAAAAATTTGTCATTCCAGTGGTACATTACTGTTGGCTAAAAATTTAACCTGTAGCAAAATTACACATCAATTGTTGTCATATTAAAATAGTATATTGTACTTAAAATAACTTGAAATAATAATAACATACTATTTTTAAAATATAACCAATCAATATAGCCAACTCCATTGGAATAAAATACCTTACAGGTTCAACAAATTTTACATAATCAATATTTAGCCAATCATTTTACAGAACACCGTTGGAAATGCTCTAAGGTTGGTAACTTTAATACCAACTGCATTGCTAAGGTTTGTTCAAAAATATAGTAAAAAATAAAACCAACAGCATTGCTTATTTACAAGGTTTACTGAGAAACTTGCAGAATCAACAAAACTGATGAGACATTCATTTTATTCTGGAGTTCTCTATATCAAGTGCCAAGAAGTGGAGAACTTCATACGCGTGCTCAACATTCTTCACGAGTTTTTTAAGGATATTGTCCATAGAAGATCAGAATCAGATTGCACAGTTACAATCTCACCTTTGACAATATTGGATGTGCTGATTAACCCACCAAATTTCATTTCCATGTTAGCTGCACGGGAACAATTCAATAAGTGCATTAGATTCCAAAATAAAGCCAGAACTATAATCATATCAATCAATCAATCAATACTATATTATTAAATACGAAACATTAAAAGTTTGGTAGTCGGACGACGGACGGACCGTCGGTACTTTGTGATTTTACTTAATTACCCTTACTTATTTAAAAAAAAACTATTACCAAATAATAACATTATTTATAACCAATTACCTTTCACATAAAATACATTACCTAATCTATTTTTTCTAACAAAATCTTCTATAAAAAAATCACGATAATTAACTTTTCCAACTAAAACATGTTACTTTTTATATTTTTCCTCACTAAAACCTCTATTTTTCCAAAAATATCACGGACAAACCCTTAATTTTTTATTTTTAAACATATTTAATACTTTTAATTACGGGCAACTACCTTATTTAACTAAAACATGTTCTTTTTCTATTTTTCCTTACTAAACCCTCCTTTCCAAACATATCACCGGCAATTGACTTTTTCAACTAAAACATGTTATCTTTTCTATTTTTTCTTACTAAACCCCTCATTTTTCAAAAATGTCACGGGTAAATCGTTACTTACTTATTTTAAATTACCCTTTTCATGTAAAACATGCTATTTTTTCTATTTTTCCTTACTAAAACTCCTCTTTTTCCAAAAATGACATCACCGGCAAACCCTTAATTATTTATTTTAAAACATATTTTAATACTTTTTAACTACGGGTTTCAGCTAAAACATGTTACTTTTTCTATTTATCTTTAATAAAACTAATTTATTTATTTGTTAGTAATAACCAAATTATTTATAACATGTTACTATACTATACTTCAATCAATTATACTATCTTATAATAGACGAAACATTAAAAGTTTGGTAGTCGGACGGACGAACGGTCGGTACTTAGTGATTTCACTTAATTATCCTTAATTATTTTAAAAAATATTATTAAATAATAATATTATTTATAACGAATTACCTTTTCAGCTAAAATACATTACTTTTTCTATTTTTTCTAACAAAATACCATCTTTTTTTAAAAAATCACGAACAATTACCTTTTTCAACTAAAACATGTTACTTTTTCTATTTTTCCTTACTAAAATACCTCATTTTCCAAAAATATCCCCCTTTTTCTAAAAAAATCATGGGCAATTACCTTTTTCAACTAAAACATGTAAATTTTTCTATTTTTCCTAACTAAAATCCCTCTTTTCCAAAAATATCACGGACAAATACTTACTTATTTACATTAAACCAATTCTAATACTTCTAATTATGGAAAATTACCCTTTTTAATCAAAATATGTTATTATCTCTATTTTTTCTTACTAAAACCCCTCTTTTTGTCAAAAATATCACGGGCAACACGTTGCTTATTTATTTTAAAATCTATTTTAATAATTTTAAAAAGTTTAATACACCTACTTTTTTTTTAAAACAAAAACCCCTCATTTTCCAAAAATATCACGAGAAAACCGTTACTTATTTATTTTAAAATCTATTTTAATGCTTTAATTATTTTAAAAAGTTTAACACGCCTACTTATTTTTTTAACAAATGCAATTAATAAAATATTAAAACATAAATAATAAAAATAACAATTATTAAAAACAATTTGTGCATCACACGAGTTTTAAATTAATACTATTATATAATAACCGAAACATTGAAAAATTTGGTTTTCGATTTTCGGTCATTTTTTCTATTTAATAAATTATAAAATAATATAAAAATAGTAAATAACAGATTACCTTTTATACTTAAAACATATTATCTTTTAATGAAAATATATTATCTTTTACAAACATTATCCGTGGATCTATGAGATTTATATTAAGGGATGACTACGTCAGATTATAAAAATATATTTTCCGCCGACGGAATGATTTTGTTGCGATGGAAAGAAAGCGACAACGAACATTAGTATTTAGTTTAGAGTTTAAAAACTTTGAAATTTATATATTTTTCAATTATTAATTCATTTTAAAAAATATCAAACACAACAACTCTTTAATAAAAATGTCAATTAAACTATATTTCATTTATTTCTATTATTAATATAAAAAAATTATATAATAAAATATTTTTACTATAAAAGAAATATTATATTATATTAAAAGAAGTCCGTGCTTCGCACGGGCTATAAGCTAGTACTTAAAGGATGCATCAAAAGAAGAACATATCTACAAAGATATACATTATATAACAGAGGCGTCTAGCCTCTTTATTGAAAATTTGAAAGCATACGATAGTGTCATTTTTTTTAAGGAGTTCATTGCTCTCCTCTCAACTCCTTCAAGCAACAAAAAAGAAGTGCTGCATATAACAGAGGATATTTAATGAAGAATGTATATGTCACGTTGTCATGTTGAACATGCTGCTTGATGACCAAAAACTAAAGTTTCATACTAGTTAAATCACTTACTGAGGTTCCATTGGAGCCCTGTGGTGGTCGTGCTTACAGCAGGTGTACCAATTGGAATAAGTCCACAGTGTGGGCCTTCAACTGAGCTCTGGATATAAATTTCATGATAATAGGTACTTGGAAGAAGTTGTATTAGGCAATTTGCAGAAAGAAGTATTATCCGTAATGTTGAGAAACGACATAAAACATTGATATTTCCGATCTCATGGTCGAATCTTCCACCAAGTGCTCCAACAACTAGAATGCATATCTGAAAAATAATTAAGGTATAACTGTTAAAAACTCTACCATGTTCATATAGATCTGCATGCACAGTTCCTTCCAAAAGAGAAAAACACATCACATTCCTCAACTAACGTCGTCATTTTTGTTGAATCCAAACCAAAATGAGATAAAAGTTAGAAAAAAAAAACACCCAAGAATTTTGGCACTCTCCAAAATCCATACAAACATTATATTTCGTGTCAAATGTGAAGACCCTAGACACAATGATGTGAACCAAGTAGGGTATGTACAGATAATCGGTCTAAATAGTTACGACAGAGTGTCGTATCAGCTAAATGTCACGTGTTAAGCGTTTCCAAGTACGAAATCTTTAGTAAATTAGCACCTTAGACAAATTACATTTCCATTTCAAAATGGGCCCAACAAATATATAACCTAGTAAATTTAGTGAAAGAAGCTGCCTGCTATTTTACATTTTTCAGGTGACACAAAGAAATGACAGAGGGTGGGAGACCAATATGGAGAGGCCAACAACTAAAAAAAACTGAGGAAAAAATTTCAATTCTTGTAGTATAAGCAAGGGCTTCCATTTATTTTGGTCTACAAGAAACTAATTAGACGAGTACTTAATATTTTTTAATGATTTATTTCAGAATACTATTTAATCTTCAAATTAACTAGTGTTTGGTTAGAAAAGAACACAGTAAGCACCTAAATTAAGCCTTGTTCTAAATCTTACCTTAAGGTGAAGGTAAATGAAGACTTAAGACCAGGGTCCCGGCAAGGCACTCAATGTGAGGTTTGTTGGAATTTGGTCTTACTTGCACACCTAAGAGTTTAACAACTATGAGCGTAGCAAATTTTGAGTTCAAGCATACAGAACTAGTGATAATACATAGGATACCTAGAAACTCAATACATATTACAAATAACTTACCTTGGACTTCTCCATATCTGCATGAAAATCGCGAATATACGTAACACATTTATGAAAATCAGTGGTATCCTGATCATGAGATTCATCTACGATCTTGGTCCCCTGCGCAACAGATTATCAACACCTTAAGATGTATCTTTCTTCCAAGACACTATGTATGATGCTCTCGGAAATGTATGTCAACGTGTGTGCATGTTATGTGAGAGAGGACTACGGACATTATTGCAAACAATATCTGAATACCTTCAAATATTTTATATATGTAGTTCTTGGCATACTTCAACCTTTAGTTGCATCCACTATGGACTGACTTCTGACTAAAAGTGTGCCATATAAAGAATCCCAATCTACTTTGCCTACAATTTAATTACTTTGCCTACAATTTAATTGTTTTGCTAAGCACTTGCCTAAATATTATACATGGTCTAGAAAGCAGGGATACTTGGGTCAGTGCCGAGTCCCCGTGTCTGATACTTGAACACACGGATTCTTCCATGATACTAATTTGAAATTTTATTTTCAAAAATGATAATCAAAATCTATGTCAACAAACTACTTTCACAAAATTAATTATTAATGTCTATCAAATAATTCGAAAAGTATCGATTCCCATATTATTTTTTTGCATAAATTATAAGATTTTACTTGTATTGTTGTGTTTTAGATTAATAAATTATGCTTTTGATTCAATTTTCATGCAATTTTTCATTTTGTTAATATATTTTAATTGTTTAACATGAAATATGTCCTTAAAAGAAGAAAATTGATCAAATATGTCCTTAGATGATGGCCAAATAAGCAATAGTTTTTTTTTAATCAAAGTGACTTTTTTTCTTTTGTAATCATAGTCAATTTTGAGCCATTGAAGTTTAAACTAGTTTTGACAATAATCTTTTTACATGATTCATCTATGCACTCGGTTAGTTCTCATTTGGAGAAGAGAAAACGTTGTGTAGAGGTCAGTCAATAGTTGCTTTTGTTTCTTCCCGTAAGAACGTAACACCAGAACGTAACACCGGATAACTACTTATCAAATTTGTTTGGTGCAGAGTACCTACAAGAAAAAGCCGGGCAGTAGAGACTATAATGCACTGGTTAGTAGTCCAAGGATAAAAAACTATTTTGTGGTTGCTTTAAATTTACGTTATGTACTGTTATGAATTTCGTGTATTATTTCGTGTATTGCTGGATTCTTCTATTGTGTGTTATTTTATACTATGGCTTATAAGTTATAACCCGTGCAATGTACGGTTATTTAAAAAAAAATTATAATTATATTATTTAATGAAATTATTTTAATTTAACGAGTCATTATTATTCAACTGAAATTACTTAGAAACCCGAATAGAAGAGAAAGTTATGAATATTCAACTTAGAAAACCAACTCATTTTTTGTTTATATTATAAAAATTCACTTTTTAGTATTTGAATATAATTCTAATAACAATCAAACACACTTTTTATTTTTAATATTATATCTAACGATTCTTATTTATCTAATTTAAAATCAACGGTCTTTATTAGTTTGACGGTACATGGACCAAAATTTTGGATAAGATCCCGCACAACGCACGACACATTTTTTAATATCTATAATTATATTAATTTGTGTTTTTTTAAATATTTTTATGTTATTAATTTTTTAATTTTATATTATTAGATTTTAGACGATCAATTAACGATTTGTGCTCTATTTTTAGTTCTAAAAATCAGATTTGAAAATTTTACTACACACATGAAACTCCCAAAATAATATTTAATTTACTAAAGGTTTAACAATTCATTTTCAATTGAAAATACCCTGAAACTGAAGAGAAAAAAAAAGTGACGAATTTTTACATTAAGAATTCTTATTGAACTTAGGAAATTAATTTATATTTGGTTTAAATTATCAAAATACTTTTTTAGTAGTTGAGTAAGTTCTACTAATAACCAAATACACTTTTTAATATTACATACAACGGTTTTTATCTATCTATTTTAAGATCTAACAAAATATTTTTTAATTTAGTGATGGTTTAACAATTTCTTTTACAATTAAAAGTACACCAAAACTAAAGATAAAAGAAATTGACAAATTTTTACTTTGAAAATTCTATCCGATTTAGGAAATTTTCATATGTCTGGTTTAAATTATTAAATTATCAAGATATATTTTTTAGCATTTTTAATTTAATTCAACTAACCAAATACAATTTTTTATATTCTCATCTATCTATTTTAAAATCTAACGATCCTTATTATTTTGATATGTAATATTATAATGACTTCAAATCCAATTCTAATACTAATGCTTCCACTTTTGACTTATATTCTTTTTAAATAATAATTTTAAAATCTAACAATCCTTATTATTTTGATATGTAATAGTTATAATTATTTCAAATCCAATTCTAATACCAATACTTCCACTTTTGACTTATATCCTTTTTAGATAATAATTTTAAAATCTAAGGATCCTAATTATTTTAATATGTAATTATTATAATTACTTTAAATCCAATTTGAATACCAATACTTCCACCTTTGACTTAATCCTTTTAAGATAATAATTTATAGTTTTATATGATATAATCTTGATCGTCTATTTTTAAAAATATTATATCCTACGGTTGTGATTGTTTTGGCGGTACTGAGGTACTGAGGACCAGACCAAAGTTTTGGATAAGATCTCCCTTACACTTATTATATATAAGGATTTAATTTGCTTTTAAGGGTACTATCATAATTCATAAGTCTCACAGGTCAAGGTTTAAGTGATTTGTTTCTTACCAATATGTTCTTGGTATCATTGCAGTGTTCTCTGTCACATTAGGAAATTATGTCTCATCTATCATAAAAGAAGAAAGTTGATCAAATATGTCCTTGGATGAGAGCCAAATAAGCAATAATTTTTTTTAATCAAAGTGACTTCTTCTCTTTTGTAATCATGGTCAAGTTTGAACCATTGAAGTTTAAACTAATTTTGACAATAATCTTTTTACAGGACTCATCTAGGCACTCGGTTAGTTCTCATTTGGAGAAGAGAAAACACTGTGTAGAGTTCAGTCAATAGTTGCTTTTGTTTCTTCTCGTAAGAATGTAACACTGGATAACTACTTATCAAATTTGTTTGGTGCTTGCAGAGTACCCGCAAGAAGAAGCCGGATAGTAGAGACTACAATGTACAAGTTAGTTGATAGTCCAAGGATAAATTAAAAAAAATTGGCTGCTCTTCTGCATTGAATGCAGTCTTCAGAATTACTTGGCCGTTTCAGTGTAGTGATTTTTAACTGAATTTGATCTGCGGTGTGAGCGATCAAAAAAGAAGGCCTGGACAGACTCCTTTGTGGGGAGTTTGGGGGATTTTAGTGAACAGGTTAGTTAGTATTTCAATGAGTTTTTAAGTTGATTTTGTCAATTCTTTAATTTTGCAGAATGAGTTGGTAATGTCAATGAATTTAAAATGTCACTGTTCTCTAGTGTCATTGAACTGAACATCAAGGCTATCATGGGACTTCTTAGCATTTAGCAAGAACTATCATAGTTTTTTGTAAACGAGAAAAATGCAAGCATTTGTCTTTATAAAGATCTTCCCTGTTCATTTTTGTCTAACCTCCTTGTCAGTATCCTAACTAAGAGTATCCTAACTAAGGTGCAATCAGTTATGTTGGTGCCAATTGAAAATTATGTATCTAAAGAGAATATGCAACGCAGTATCAGAAGCTTTTGTTATCTCACATTTTGTACCCAGCAACATGTACTAAGAAGCAAGGACACAGGTGCGGGAATGCGAGTGTGTAGTTCGGGATACGGGAATTTGACAAATATAAAAATACGGGGATTCCGGTATGAGGGGACACGGCTTAAATTTTTTTTTTTGTATATTTCATGTTAAACATATTAAAATATATTGACAAAACCAAAAATTGCATGAAAATTGAATCAAAAGCATTATTTATTAATCTAAAACAAAACAATACAAGTAAAATCTTATAATTTATGCAAAAAAATAATATGAGAATCAATACTTTTGGAATTATTTGATAGACATCGATAATTAATTTTGTGAAAGTAGTTTGTTGACATAGATTTTGATAATCATTTTTGAAAATATAATTTCAAACTAGTATCACGGAAGAATCCGTGTGTCCCGACACGTGTGTGTGTGTTCAAGTATCTAACACGGGGACTCGGCATTGACCCAAGTGTCCCTGCTTTCTAGCACATAACTACATAAGCATCGTTGGGACACTTTTCAGTCGTATGCATGCAACTTCTAATCAAATTTTAAGATTAATTATTTTTAAAAACAATATATGTAGCTTAATAACTAGTGCAATGTACGTTAAGGATTTAAACTTGCTAGTGCACCTTATAAATTTTGGCAAAATTGTGAAAATTATATACAAGCAAAAGCGGTAGTAGATCAAGACATTTACTAGAACGGGGCTTCATTATTACTAAAACAAAAGTTTACTCAAATCTTATAAAAATAGACATATTAATCCCGTCTCACTATAAATCTCATCTTAATTATCCTCAAAACTAGAACTCGGGTTAGGTGGTACTTCAGGAGTAGAACTTGAGTTGAGGAGACCAAATGGTACATCAGAAATATTACCAAGATCAATTGAACTCCTTAATCTCTCAGATTCTGTTTGTTTTGGGTAAAATATTTTACTACGCACTTTTCATGTTTTCTTATGTTTGGTTGTCGGTGTAATATTTAATAAACATCTCATAATTCTTACCTAGTATGCTCTACGCCAAACAAACAGAGCCTTAGTTATAAATTCATTTTCCAACTTACAATTATTTCAGAATTTTGTGGTAAGATTAGAATAAGTAAATAAACTATATGAAGATAAGCATAGGCGGTAACTAGACAAATCATCAAAATGGACTATAGCAAACAATAAAATTACACCTAATACTTAATACACATTAATTACAGTGGTTACAGATTAAATATTGATAAAATATTAAACTGAACAATACCTGATTCACCTAATCATTTAAAAACCCAAATCACAGATCACAGAAGTTATAAGATCAATAAACCTTCTAAATGTTTCACAGTTCCCAAATTAAGTAGCTTTGTTTTTTTCCATTTACAAAAACAGCCTAGCTGGGGTTCAAGCTCCCCTTCAACCCCCCCCCCCCCCCCCCCCCAAGGACCTCTTTTAAATGCACAACTGTATACAAGCTCAAGACAAGTACTCCATACAAAGAGAGGAGGTGACTAATGCTCCCTCCCTTTTCCCCGAACTTTCTAAATTATATAAACTTTTATCTGCGGTTTCAGATCTCTTAATAATGTGCCTTACTGTTACTGTTAAGTGGCTGCTGATTTGGCTCAGAGAAACCTGCTTTAGAAGGGTCAAGTATGAGAATATTCCTAAGATGTCAGACCTCGCTAGCAAAAACCTATCCAAGGCCTGAAAGATAAATTGCAAGTAGTACGAAAGACCAATCACAGGCCATTAAGTCTTAATTTTCCAAATTGCAACCCATGCTTAGATATCACAATTACTTTTAGTATAGAATGATCGAGATACTTGGCTCAAGTATCGATAAGCTATATGCTTTACTTATCTGATCAAGATAAAATAGTATTATGGAAATATGATATGCCATTTTTTGGTTTTGATAATTTGAATTCCAAATACGACCAACGGTGAATCGGCTAATATGGTTGATTACTGATTAGCATCTAAGCTTCTAATATGCATAAAATAACAGCATCCTCGTAGTCGTGGACATATTTGAATGACACAATACAAAACAGCCAAAAAGTTTTTCCAAATAATTCAAAATCACTTAAATTTAGGTGCAAAGTCCAATACGTATATGGAACACTCTATTATTAAGCACAAAAATACTGCAACTACAAAAACACATCAAATTTAACTAAACATAATCAGTATAACCGTACCGTATTTTTATAAAATTCAAGTACTTCTGCACGTATCGAATCCATATCTCCTTTTATCAAATCAGGCTTATACCTATAATTCATAACTACATCAGTATTTACAACACTTCATTCGATAAAAAACGTTGGAAGAAAACACGAACCTGTTTCGAACAGAAAAGGCATCTTCGTTAGGAAACAGGCCAGGCAAATCATCATAAAGACGATTAGCACCGCCATCAGCACATACACGAAGCTGAGCTGCACATACTTTTTTATTAACACTTCAAATCATCGGAGGCTCAATTCCATGAAGCTAATTAAGTAATTAATGATTTTAATTAAGTGAATTTTACTGATTAAAACCCTAGACAGAGAGTTTAGGAGATTACCGTGCTTCCAGAGCAATGGAGTGAAGCGAGGGAGATTTTGATTAAGCAACACAAGCGCGTATGTCGGACCGGTGCCGGAGTCTTTGCCGGCGGGATTTTCCGGCAAGAGAAATGATGAAGAATGAATCATCGCCTCCATGGTCAAGAAAATATTTGCACGTATTTTAAGGCCAGTATGAAAGTGTAGTTTCATATATTATTTTTAAAAAAAATTATAAAAATCAATGTTTAAATTTTAATTAAATAAAAAATTAAAAATAAGTTAGGAAACTATATTTTATACTAGTCTTAAAATTTGAAAAAAAAAACTATAAAAAATGAATAGAACAAAGAAAATGAAAATTAAATTGTTAAAATTTGAAATAGAATCTGATTTACTACCATTTTTCTCATAACTTAGATTGAAAAACCCAGTATCACTTCACAAAGGTTATCACAAACGAAGGTTTACATTTTTTATATTTTAAAATAATCAAGATTTATTTTCTTACACATTAATATATACTAGCTTAAAACACGTATTGTTAATTATTTTTTTTTATTTTTATTTTTTTAATTGTATCTGTTAAAAAAATAAGTAGGCATGTAAAAATAGCCAAACACTTTTAATTAATTAAAAACATTAAAACATATTTTAAAATAAATAAGTAAGGGTTTGCTCGTTATATTTTTGGAAAAAGAGGGGTTTTAGTATGGAAAAATAAAAAATGTAACATATATTTAGTTTAAAAAGATAAATATCCGTGATATTTTTGGAAAATGAGGTTTTAAAATTTAATAATTTAAATTATTTAAATACGTTTTAAAATAAATAAGTAAATGGTTTGTCCGTGATATTTTTAGAAAAAAAAATGGATTTTAGTGAGAAAAAAAGAAAAAGGCAATTGAAAAAGGCAATTTCCCGTGATATATTTAGAAAATGAGGGACTTTGTTAGAAAAAATCTATAATATGTTTTAGCTGAAAAGGTAATTTGTTATAAATAGGTATTTGATTATTTATATTTTAATATTTTTAGTAATTGCATTTGTTAAGAAAAATAAGTAGGCATGTTAAAATAAGTAAACTTTTAAAAAAATAATTATAATATTAGGTTTAAAAATAAATAACTAAAGGTTTGTCCGTGATATTTTTTCGGAAAATGAGGGGTTTTAGTAAGGAAAAATAGAAAACTAACATGTTTTAGTTAAAAAAAGGTAATTGTCCGTGATATATTTGAAAAAGTAGGGGAATTTGTTAGAAAAATAAAAAAAATGTATTTTAGGTGAAAAGGGTAATTTGTTATAATAAGTAATATTATTATTTAATAATATATTTCTATAAATAAGTAAGGTTAATTAAGTAAAAACACGAATTTAAGAAAGGGTAATTAAGTAAAATCACAACGTACCCTACCGACCGACCAAACTTTTAATGTTTCGTCTATTATATAATAGTATTGATATATATATAATTTATGTAAATTTTAGAAAATATGCTCAAAATATGTATGTTGACATTATTATGTCAAAAAAATAATTATAAATTTAATAATTTTTTTTTGTGAACATCTTTTAAACTAAGAAGACCATAATAAGATAATCATTACTTCTTCCGTTCTCAAATATCTATCTCTTGCTCTTGACTTTATGACATGCACTTTAAGATATTTTGATCGCATAGTTAAAAATGTTATTTTCGAAAATTTCTTTTTCTGAATAAAAATATTAAATCAAAATTTTTTATTTAGATTTTTTTTTTTAAAATAACATTTTTAGTTATACAATCAAAACATCTTAAAGTGCATGTCATAAAGTAAAGAGACAATATTCAAGAATAGGGGGGGTAATAGTTTAATATTTATTGGACAAAAAAATCAATCATAAATTAGTTTCAAAACTATTTTTTATACTCGTAAAATATATAAAAATATATATTTAATCAAATATATTCACTTTATGCGAAATTTGGGACCGATATTTTACACTATAATTTTCTAAAAGAATATCAATTATCACGATAGAGAGGTTATTAAATTTTAATATCGATTTTGACTTGGGACCGAGATATTTCATCAATTTAGAGAGTTCTATTGTATAGCAAAATATCATAAGTTTGTTAATATTTTGTAAATTAATTTTTTATATTATATAAAAATATATATATTATTGGCATATTTATAAACAAATAATTTTTACTAATTTAGAATCCAAAAAAAATTAAAAATAGTTTTTTCCCGCTAAATATGAAGTGTAAAATTATGATTGTGTATTATAATATTGAGTCGGCACATGCGCTTTTGTATATTTACGTATAGAGGGTGACAAGAGAGAATTTCTTATATATAGTTGGGGAAGAACCATTACCTAAATATTCATAATATATATTTTTATCGTATTTTTTATTAGATATGATTATATTTTAAATCAAAAAACAAAATTAAACTACTTTTTTTAAAAATATAATCGAAAATTAGTCAAATAGTCCAAAGTGATTATACAGCAGAATCAGATCTATCCAAAATGATTCTGTAGCATAATCAAATTTAAAATCAATGTTTTTATTCAAATTTTATATGTTATTTTTTTTATAAAGTTTGTATATGCTAATATTCTACATTATAATCAGATTATATATTTTATGTAAAAACATTTAAAATTATTTATGAAATTCTATAATAGAATATATAATTCTCCTGATTCTAGTTCTCTCTAAAACAATGACTTGATGTTTAAAAATCCTTCAAACAGTGAATTATGATTGTATCATATCAATTTTAATCAACAAACACTAAAATCGTTAAAGTCGTTGTTAATGTTGATAGTTCGATTAATCTCATAACCCGAATAGCTGATTATAGTTTTTTTGTGAATATTAATATCTATAACTTATTTTTCATGCTTGTAGACAACATGAATTCAATTATTTATCTAAAAAATAGTGCAATTTAATTTCATCTAATTTATAATCTTATAAGTAATAACTGAAAATAAAACCTCTTTATTTTTTTATAAATAGATAGGTGTCAGTGACATTCTTTACATTAAATTCTTATCTATACTATATTATTAAAATCGAAACATTGAAAGTTTTGATTTTCGGTTCAATCCTTACTTATTTATTTTAAAACATATTTTAATACTCTATTTAATAAATAATAAAATAATATAAAAATAGTAACTAGCTGATTGCCTTTTATAATTAAAAAAATTCTAACGAAATCTACTCATTTTCCAAAAATATCACGACAATTACCTTTAAATTAAAACATATTATCTTTTATATTTGTTATCACTAAAATCTCTATTTTCCAAAAATATCAAGTGCAACCATTACTTACTTATTTTATTAAACTCATTTTAATAATTTTAATTATTTAAAAAAGTTTACCTATTTTAACATGGCAACGTATTTTTTTTAACAAACACAATTAATTTAATTAAAACACTTCTAAAAATATCACGGACGGTTACTTTTTTTTTTAAATTAAAACATATTAGTTTTTCTATTTGTCATAATTACACTTTTTTCTAACAAAATCTACTCATTTTCCCAAAATATCACGGGCAATTACCTTTAAATTTAAACATATTATCTTTTATATTTGTTCTCACTAAAATCTCTGTTTCCCAAAAATATCAGGTGCAGCCCTTACTTATTTATTTTATTAAAACCAATTTTAATTATTTAAAAAAGTTTACCTATTTTAACATGCCAACATATTTTTTTAACAAACACTTCAAAAAATATCACGGGCGGTTACTTTTTCTTTTAATTAAAACATGTTAGATTTTCTATTTGTCATTATTATCAATATTATTTTAATAAATAATAAAATAATATTAATAATTCCCCATCTGTATTCTTTATTTATTTTTTCTATGTACCAATTGATATTTAAGTTTTTCATTTTATAATTTACCATATTGATTTTTATTCTTTATTTAATATTTTTCGTTCTCATTAATTTTTTTAATTTGTCATTTTCTAATCTCTTTTGATGGCCCGTGCCTTGCACGGGTTGTAGGCTAGTATATAATAAGCATAAAATAGATCTTATCCAAATTTTAGTCTAATACTACCAAATCAATAGGGAACGTTGATCTTAAAATAAATGAATAAAAACCATTAGATCTAATATTAAAAAATTATGTTTTAATAATATAAATTAAATATAAGTAGTTTTTCTAAGTTGACTAAAATTCTCAATATAAAAATTCACAAGTTCAAATTCTAAGTTGGGTATGTTTATTTGATTGTTGGTCTATACTTTAATTCTAAGTTGAGAATATTTTCTTTATTTTAATTATATTCCTAAGTTGAATATAACTATTGTTAAAATTCGTCATTTTTTTTTTTTAGTTTCGGGGTAGTTTTAATTGGAAAAAAAAAAGTGTGAAACCAACATTAAGTTACATATTATTTTGTGAGTTATGTGGGCTATAAAATTGTTTAAATCTTATGTTTAGAACTCAAAACACAACATAAGTAATGTATTAAGCGTATGAAACGTAATAAATAAAGTCTATAAACTAATAACATAAAATTATAAAAAATATATAAATTAATATAATTATAAATATTAAAAAAATCATGAATTGCATGAGTTATAATATACTAATATTAAAAGCCTTAAGCAACCAAACTACTCCAAATTACCTTCGAAGGGGAGATGACTGAAGAAATTTGTGTGTTGAAAAGTACGGCAATGGACAATTAATACAACAATTTTGTGAAACCAATGACTATTAGTATTTCTGTAAATAATGTTATTTGTCAAATCTCGATCGAATAAATTATAACCTTTTATATAATAATCGTAAAAGAATCTTATTCAAAACTTTGATAGTCTGGTTCCTGTACGACCATTCTACAATCAAATTAATAAGGATCGTTATATCCTAAATGATAGATGATGTTAGTAATGAATATCACTTAGAAACTAGACAAAGGGGGGTGAATGGATAGTTTTGATATTTTTTTCGATTCTTGAAAACTAAATAAGATGTATATGATTATGCTAAGTAATATGCAGAAAATAAACAACACACACAATCACTTTAATCTACTTTGTATTAAGCAAATTAAATACTACAGCTTTCCAGAATTTCACAACTGAATTTCTGGCTTCTAAACAAGAACAGTTTGTATCTTGTTTTGCTTACAGAGAAAAGAGTGCTTAAGATAAAACAATGTGTATCTCTCTTACAACTAACAATAGGGTGTGCATGATATATATAAGTACTATACAAACTAGTACACACCTATTTACATTGTTACCCTCACTGTTCGTCCAACTTGTTCTGCCATAAGAGGTTAACTGTGTCAGGAAGAACCACCTGCTTTTCGGAGTCTTTCCCGTTTCTGTAGCTGCTTGTCTCTTATCTTTCTCTCCAAGTTTAGCTGTAGATTTGCCATTTGTTCTTTGGACCACCTTGCCAGAACAAATGCTTCAGTATTTGTCTCCATTGACTTTGATCTTGTACCTTCATTTCTCTTATTGTAAACGGCTAAGTGTTGATATCGTGAACTCCACTTCATTCCAGACTACGCGATGTCACTTGTAAAGACTACGTGATATGGCCTTTGAGGACTTTGCGACATAGGTCATTTGAGGACTTCGCGATCTAGCCTTTTTGAGGACTATGCGACATAGATCATTTGAGGACTATGCGACATAGGCTTTTTGAGGACTATGCGACATAGGTCATTTGAGGACTATGCGACATAAGCTATTTGAGGACTTCACGACATAGACTGTTTGAGGACTTCACGATCTAGACATTTTGACTTAGCTGACTTCAACACTTCATGACATGAGTCTTGAGGACTTCACGACATAGTACAAATTGGACTATGCGATATAGCACTTCACGACATGGATATTGGTGACTTCACGACATAGCTTTATTCTGACTTTGCTATATAATGCCTTGGACAAATTTCTGCAACTTATTCCTTCAAGGCCTTATTCATCTTCAACCTGCTGCATGAAAAAATCTGAACTTCTACCAGGATAATTATTCAATGGTCTATGTACATTCTAGATGCAAGAAACTTACTAAGCTCATTATAATTCTGAGCATACATGATTAAGCTAATGTTCATGAGAACAAGACAAGTACATAGAGAGACCTATACTATATCCCAGTGATAGAATTCACTAGGTCATGTAGTGTGACATAGTCACATAGTGTAGGCTTGTTAATAGTGGTATTCAGACATGTCTTGAGCCTAACAATCTCCCCCAAATTGTGAGTAAGACCCTTAGGCACAATTTCATGTCTGATAACAAGCCTAACTAACATAAAAAGAAACAGATATAAAGAAGATAAAAAGATGAACATAATTTGATAACAACTTGGAAACTTAGCCTTACAGAATTTCTCCTTGAGCTACATAGCTTCAGTTCCCAATTGTTTCTCTAGGAAATCATCATAGACTTTCTTCTTCCTTATTTCTTCATTCTTCTTTATATCAGAAATGACCATTAGAATTTCATCTCTTGCAATCAACTCTTCTATGAGAGGAGAGCCTTCTAAATCTTCAGCTGTTGTTCTAAGGGCACTTTCCACATATGAATCAATAAAATCCATCCTTAACTTGCTTTTTCCTCCATAATGATTTTTGTACTCCACAATATAAGGATTTTGTTTTACCCTGCACAACCCTTTCTCCCTCGGCTCTTTTGCTCTTTCCTCCATTTCAGCCATCTCCTTTTCTTTCAAGCACTTCTTTTCTTCATTCAGCTTCCTTAGATTTTCTTCATAATCAGAGTGCATCTTCATGAATCTGGCAACCTCTATTTTCCACAATCTCTCCTCCTTTTTCTTCAAAATTCAGCAGAACATTTATTCTTTCAAGTTCATACTGTGAGAAGTATTTCCAGCCTCCTTGCTTCATTTCTCTTTCTCTTCCATCAGTGTATTTGATCTCTAGATGATCTAGCTTCACCTTGACTTCAGAGATTCTTTGAGCTTTCAAAAATGCTAGGGCATCTTCATCATAGTCTTCATCCAAAGGAAGTACTTTGATCCCTACTACATTAGTGATTACCCCATTCTTCTGTGTTATCCTTTTCCTTTTGGCTACACTCTTGATCTTCAAGTGCTTCACTTGAGGTAGCTTTCTGGAGCAGGGAGATTTAGTCTTCAATGCCACATCATTTGGAAGTAGCTTCATTCCTTTTCCTTTCATCCACTGTAACACTCCACTAGTTGTGACTTTGTGGAAGTGTTTTATTGATTTTTCCTTTGTGGCTTCAACTATCTTCTGTGGCAAATCAGGTTCAGAGGTCTTGGGTAAAGATTTTGGAGGATCATTACTAACAGTACCCACCCTAGACTTAGAGTCTTGTGTTGTGGTTAAGGCACTGCTAGCAATGTCCTTGACTTGCTGATTTCCACTCCTTGTCTTCTTGACAGTTTCTTTATTTCCCTTGGGGTCCTTGTCTTCACCAACATCTTTTGATCTCTTTGATGATTTGCTCTTACTGTTGTCACTTGCTCCATCCTTATTGCTCCTTGTTTGAGATCTCCTTCTATAGGTTTTCTCTTCATCATCCCCCTCATCATCTTTCTTCTTGCTTCTTTCCTTGAGTGACTCAGGAATGGTTCCATGAATCAAGAAGGATTGTAGAATTTGAATCATTTCAAGCTCTTCAGCTGTTCTTACTCCTCTCTTGGATCTCAGCATCTACAACAATTGATTGATTTTGGCATTGTTCTTCATTGTCAAGTTTGCAGGAATTACCAGTTGGTCAATACTGTTGGCTTGAGTTAGACTTTGGAAAATTATTGTCCTTGGGTTAGAGATAACTTCAGGCAATCTTTGATATTGGTCTATCTGCAAGTCATCATGTAGCCTCCTATTGTTCTCCCTATGCTTTTCAATCAATTCCAGAATTGTGGACAACTCAGTAAACCTCAGTTTCTCTAGAGTTTGAAAGGATAGATACCACATATAATTATCCTTGGATACCATGATAACTTCTCTTAGATGAACATCCTTGATTTTCCTGACTGCCACAGTGAAGTACTTGATGTTTTCCTTGATCTTTTCTCTGTAGATTCTTGTATCTTCTTGAGAACTACTGTAGATGGCTTTCAGAAACTCCAGGAAGGCCTCATCATGATAGATGTGAGAGTTGGCAACTTCCTGTAGCTTGGCCTCAGTGATAATGACAGCTTTGATAGGTTTGGCATTAGAAGTTTGTTGAGGAGCTGAAATGTCCTTTGGCATAGTGGATGGATAGTAAGTGGTAGTGACAGTTCTTCTTTGACCTTGCTCATTGATGACATCCACATAGGGAAGAGTGATTGGCTTGATGATTTTGCCCTTAAGCTTCTGTTGCTTGGCAGGTACTCCCCCTATGTTTTCCACATTAACCCCCTTTCCTTTTCCTTTCTCCCCCTTAGGCTTGGAATCAGACAAGATGTCTTGAGCTTCTCCAGGAATAGGCAGGTTCATGCTTCTCATCATAGAGGTCATCATTTGTTGTTGGACCAACAGAATGTTAGAAGTTGAGTTGGTTTGGTCATCCATTTTGGCATTTAGGAGCTCCAAGGAATGAGAAATCCCTTGGTTTTTAGATTTCAAGGATGCCACTTCCTTCTCCAACCTTTCAACCTTGGAAAACAGTTGCTCAGACTTGAAAGGATTGAGGGCCTGGTCCTTGATCTTAGAGAACTCAAATTTAGTAATATTGGAGACATGAACCTCATCCACCAGTTTGTCACCATACTGGTTTTTCCACAACACTGAGAGCATAGAATTGATATTGATGTTAGACTGCAGTTGGTTGTCTAACTTGGTGGACATTCTCTTCAAACTGTCAGCCACCATAGCTAGAGAGAGATCCATTGTAGACACTTGTTGAGTGGTCTTCCTGACTTCTTTGAGGATGCCATCCACCTTGGGAAAATCAGAGAGGTAAGCATTCCTCAGCTGAATCATAGATTTGTCAGTTTCCTCTTTGATAGTTGAGACCTCTGATTGAAGACCTTTCCCAAGATAGTGCAGAGCCTTCAATTGACTTTTAAACACCTCATTAACTGCCTCATAGATATTTGCAGGAGAAAGACCCTTGGCATTTGATCCTAGAGCTGTGAGATGGTCTTCCATGAGATAGGCTAGTGCATCCTTTAGCTTCACTGACCTCTTAGCATCCAACCAGGCATCCACATTTCCATCCTGTTGGGCTTCATCCACAATCTTTTCTGTCTGAGCCTCAACATCCTCCTTGTGACAGAGCAAAATAGCTTCATAGTCTTGATTTGGGAGTCCAGCTGTGAGGAGATGTTGGGCAATCTTTGAGAACTCATCTATCTGTGCCACATGAAGATTTTGCAATTCTTCTTCTGTCAATTGTGGTGGTACAGAGGATGATCCTGAAGCCCTGTCATGTTGCACAGGTTTCAGCCATTCTGTCAAGGTGGCCTGAGCCAAGTTAGAGCTAGTGCTTGGCACTTCAGGGGGGTAGATGTTTGAGTTTCCTCCAGTCTTGGAATGACTGTAGAGTCTGATGCTGTCTCCATTGAAATGGGATGAGTTACAACATCATCTCTATTTGCCTGTGAAGGCTGGTCCATGTCCATAAGGAATGGAGAGTCTGGCATAGAGTCTCCAGTAAGAACTGGTGAATCCTCTATGTTTTTGTTGGTGTCATTAGGATATGCCCCAGCATGCATTCCCTGACCAACTGAATGTGATTCCTGGGTGGTGAGCACAGTGTCATGCACCATGTCACTTGAGGTTGGCTCAATCACAGATTTGGATTGTGATTGATCAAGTGCAGAAATGTCATGAGAATGACTATTCTGTTGAGAAGAAATATTGGATGTAGATTCTAAAAGAGAAGTGTTGTGTAGATCAGATTTTGGCAACTCCCCCTGAGAAATAGGAGGAGTTTCAATTGTGATGTGCTCTCCACTCTGTGTATCATCACCCTTATTTCCACTGGGGTCAAGAGTGAGTTCTTGACCCTGTGCAGACTCTTTACAGATTGTAGTGGGGAGGCTACTCTTTTCAATACCAATGCCCTGTTGAGAGGACATTGACAATAATAGGTGTACCCCTTTTTGCACATCTAAATCCTATTGGGAGGATTCAGTGGTGGCTATAGATTTGGATTTCTTCTTTTGTCTTGTGAGCTGTGACTCGGGTTCCTCACTTCCTAAATCTACAGTTTCATTGATTACAGCAAGGGCTCTCTTCTTTGTCTTCTTTTTAGTAACACCAATCTTTTGAGAGACTGGTGCACTTGGCTCCCTAATTACTACTGTACTGTTTGCAGGGGGTAATTGGATGGGTTAGGAAGGCTTGGGTTAGACTCTGTAGCTTCATCAGCCTTAGCCTTTCCTTTCCAAGAGAGTTCATGATATATGGGCTGATCAAGTGTGTAAGTTTTGAATGTGTTTTGCATATGATCTGTCACACTCAAAATTACATCAACTTGATTCCTAGTGTCCAATGTACCAAATAGAACTTTGGACATGGACTTAGGATAAGCCAACTTTGTTGTGTCTATCTCTTCTAATTCATGCAAATGAGGATCTAAATGATTTAAAATGCATTGAAGAAAACGAGGATAGAAGATTTCAGTACCTCTGTTGCGTGGAGACTTACCTAACCTTTGAGCCAACTCCCTTACAATGATTGCTCCTACATTGATTTCCTGGTTGTATGCCAGGGAATGAGCAAGCCTCACTGCAATGTGGCTGATTTGATCCCACCCAGTCTTTCTGCACAGAAACACCTTCTGCAGAGCATCAAACAAGAACGACCACTCCCTCCTTACATGCTTCTTGGTTAGCTTCCCCATATCTATCTCATCATCATACTTTATCAGTGTCAAGAAATCCACCATTTCCTTGTCACTGGCTTCAGCATCATACCCCTCCGTCTTAAAATCAAATGTTTCATTTACTTCTTTCTCCCCAAATACCAACTCCTTTCCTTCAATACTGCAAGTTACTTCATAGAATGAAGTGCCATCCTCCCTCACCAGTAAAGTGCAATTGGCCGTTCTCCAAAACACCCCAAGGATATCAACATACATGGGTGGATTCATCGCCAGCGCCTGACGAAGATATGAGGTGTTCAGAAAGCGTACAAAGCACTTGTACCTTGGGTTTGCCTCGGTTTCAGATGGAATAGTGAGAAGATTGGTTTCTTTGGGAATGGTTAAAGGGTTTGAAGAAGAGGCTATTTGAGATTTGGGTGCCATTTGAAATTGAGAATGAAGAAGAGAGTTTGAGAATTGAGAGTAGTAGACAAGATGAAGAGTTGTGAACGGTTAGAAAAGAGTATTTATATGATAGAGACACTGCGATATGGAGTTATGAATATGTACAGGCTATTTGTATGCCGCGAAGTCTCAAAAAGGCATGTACCGCAAAGTCTTGCAAAGTATATCGCAGAGTCCAGAAATGAACTATGTCGCAAAGTCTTGAAGATGGAAGGATTTGGATGACTTTGTGATATAGTGTAAATACCCTGTCTAAAACTCTCTTTTCGAAATTTTAAGCATTTTGTCAGACTTAAATCAAAAATTGAAATAAAATATATTTAAATCAAAATTCTGTCAAATATGGAGACTTGTCGATATAGTTATTCTAAGTCGTGAAGTCATAAAATGAACTATGTCACAAACTCATGAAATGAACTATATCGCGAAGTCTCACAGTTTCAATAGTTTGCGATATAAGTCTGTTTGATTTGAACTAAGTCGTGAACTCTCAAGATCACCTATGTAGAGATGTCTTAAAAACTCATAACTTCTCAGAAAGGTATGATTTGAAAAATATGCAGTAAAATACTGAAATATTTATAAATCACATCTCAACTAATTTTCACTCCAAATGAATAGAGCATTTAAATACAGTGAAAATTTACTGCTGCGCTAATTAACTAGCATATTTACTTAGAACAACTAAATGAAGGATTGAGCATTCCAATTTCACTCACAAGTCTGTTGAAAACAGCTTCATTTAGAGGTTTAGTAAATATGTCAGCTAATTGTTTCTCAATTGGAACATAAGAGACTTCTATGGTACCATTTGCAGCATGTTCCCTAATGAAATGGTACCTGATCTCAATGTGCTTTGTGGTAGAATGATTAACAGGATTGGCAACTATGGATATTGCACTAGTATTATCACACATCAAAGGAATGTGTTCCAACACTAGTCCATAATCCATGAGTTGATTTCTAATCCAAAGCAATTGAGCACAACAGCTTCCAGCAGCAATATATTCAGCCTCAACTGTGGATGTTGCTGTGGATTGTTGTTTCTTACTGAACCAGAACACTAACCTTTGACCTAAGAATTGGCAGCTTCCAGAGGTGCTCTTCCTGTCAATTCTGCATCCAACATAATCAGAATCTGTGTAACTAACCAGGTTGAACCCAGTGCCTTTTGGATACCATAGCCCAAGATTAGGAGTCCTTTTCAGATACATGAAGATTCTTTTGATAGCCATCATGTGAGATTCCTTGGGATCAGATTGAAACCTTGCACAAAGGCATGTGGCAAACATGATATCAGGCCTGCTAGCTGTGAGATAGAGTAATGAACCAACCATGCCTCTGTAAACCTTGATGTCAACTCTCTTGCCTTTCTTGTCTTCATCAAGTTTGATAGCAGTGGACATGGGAGTTTTTGCAGGGGATGAGTCTTCCAAACCATATTTCTTCAAAAGATCTTTGACATACTTTGATTGATTTATGAAGATGTCATCCTCCCTTTGATGTACTTGCAGACCTAGGAAGTAGGTCAACTCTCCCATCAT
Organism: Heracleum sosnowskyi; assembly: GCA_030848705.1. NCBI lineage: Eukaryota > Viridiplantae > Streptophyta > Magnoliopsida > Apiales > Apiaceae > Heracleum > Heracleum sosnowskyi. The sequence goes on from CM061239.1 coordinate 108,978,582, forward strand.
ACTCATCTCATATTTGCTTTGCATCAACTTAGAGAACCTTTCACAGAGTTTTTCATTTGAAGAGCCAAAGATGATATCATCCACATAAATTTGGACTAGAATGATATCATTTCCATGCTTCTTGAAGAATAAGGTTTTATCAATTGTACCCCTGGTAAATTGGTGCTCAAGAAGGAATTGAGATAGAGTTTCATACCATGCTCTAGGTGCCTGTTTGAGTCCATAGAGTGCCTTGAGCAGTCTATACACAAAGTCTGGGAAATTTTCATTTTCAAAGCCAGGTGGTTGGGACACATAAACTTCTTCAGCAAGATCAGCATTGAGAAATGCACTGTTCACATCCATTTGATACACCTTGAAATCTGAGTGATCTGCGAAAGCCAAGAAGATTCTGATGGCTTCCAGTCTAGCTACATGTGCAAATGTCTCATCATAGTCAATGCCCTCTTGTTGACAGTATCCTTTGGCAACCAACCTTGCTTTGTGTTGGTCCTTGACTATTGCAGAAGGGGGGGGGGGGTTGAATGCAATACTGATAAAACTCAATCTACGTTTCAACAACTAAAACCAAGATTAAAGATTATCAGTTTAACAATTGCAAACACAAGTAGACACACGAGTAATTCTCACAAAATAAATGTTTTATTTATTTTGCAATGGGTTGCTACAACCTCAAGAAAAAGTGTATCTTTTCTTGAGCTTCAGTTTCTCGAGTGATTACAAAGAATGAATTGAGAGATAGACTAAGTAGGCTAAACATATCACTTTCAATCACGGGTCTTTATGAAGCTGCTGTCATTTTCAAGTGGCAGCTTCTTACAATTTGCCTGCCCGTGATTCTTTCCTAAATTGCTATATAGACAGCTTATCAATACATTACAAAGCAATCTAGAAACATTATATTTTAAGCTAACACAATTCAGTAGATGTAGATTTGTCATACTCTGGAATTTGTGAGCTTTGTCATGTGATCTCTCAAGCTTCAGTCGTAGTCTTGCAGACCTGTTACAGTGTTGGGATGCTGCAACACGCCTATTTCTTGAACATCCAAACTGTCACGAGTTTGACTGGATTGTTTACCAATACAACTGTTATCCCTTCATGACAGTATCCTGATGGCTAAGCTTGCTGTCACAGGAATGCGCTTTTGGTGATAGTAAGAAATCCCCGCTAAATGTGCTGTCAGGATTTCCAAGCTTGCTGTCAGGCTAAGGTAAAGTTGCTGTCAGAAGGTGTTGGGATTTATGGGTGATAGCATAGAAACAACTTAACTTTGATTGTACTTAATTTTTTAAATTAAGTAGAACATACTGTCATAGCCAAAGTATGTTCTTGTAATCAGTATGTAATGTTATTCTAGTTGTATTGTTTGAAAGAAGTTCACTTATGTGTTCAAGCCTCAAAGAATGCTTTTTGGATGACAACATGAATAAAGGTTACTGTCCTAAAGCTGTGACAGTAAGATTACAAGAAGACAGAATGTTGCAAGTCACGACAGCATATTCACTCTGACAGCAACATTGGCGGAAGACTACGCGACAGCAACTATTGCCCTCGACAGCAAGTTTGGGATCCTCGACAGCACTCTATGCGGGGAACTCATACTGTCACCAAAAGATCATTCCTGTGACAGCAAGCTTTGCGGCAAAAGTAACTGTCTCAATAAAGATCCTTATGCTAGGTATCTTTCTCAGTAAAATCCCGTGACAGTTTAAATGTTCAAGAAACAGGAGTGATGCAGTATCCCTAAGCTGCACCAAGTCTGCAAGACTACGACAGAAGCTTCATGCACTGCAAAACAAAAGCGAATCAATTCAAGAGCAAGGTCAAGTCTTTATCTGCTGAATTGGTTTAGCTGGAAATGGAATGAATCTAGGTTGCTTTCTTTGTAATGTTTATCTGACATGTTAACAATTTAGGAAAGTCACATGGGTAAGACAATCTGTAAGAAGCTGCCACTTGACAGTGACAGCAGCTTCACAAACCCGTGACTGATAGTGATAGGGTTAGTCTTATACCTACTATCAACTCATTCTAGAAAAGTAACGAAGACAAGCAAGTGTCTTTGAAGAAAAACCCGAAGCTCGAGAATTCTTTCTTGAGGTTGTAGCAACACTTTGCAAAATAAATAAAACATTTATTTTGTGAATCTTGTTCTTACTAAATACTGTTCGTGATTGCATATATTGCTGATAACGTTTAATCTTGATTTTAGTTGTTGAAATTTAGATTGAATTTTATCAGTATTGCATTCATCCCCCCCCCCTTCTGCAATACACAAGGACTAACAACTGGTATCAGAGCTTTCAGATTAACATACATATCTGAGATCCCGGAGAAAATGCAGAAATCAAACAGTATCAAGATCCCAGCATTTGATAAAGAGAACTACAGCATTTGGAAAAGAAAAATCTTGTTGTTTATCAAAGCTGCAAATCCACTATACCCAGGTATACTCGAGAATGGTCCTTTCATTCCAAGAAAGGAAATTGAAGCCACAACAGTGAATGGTGAGATTATTCCTGCACATTGGGTTCCCAAAGATCCCTCAGAAATCTTGGAACCTGAAAAGGAGAAAATGGTGCTAGATGATCATTTGCAACTTATCTTGCTCGATTCTCTCACGCTGGATAAAGCCATGTGTGGAAGTGTGATAAGCTGCACATCAGCCAAGGAGATGTGGATCAGGTTAGCCTTACTCTGTGAAGGAAGTGAAGAGGTTAAGGGCAACCAAAGGCAAATTCTAATATCTCAATATGAGGCATTCATGGCCAAGCCTGGTGAAGACTTAACCTCCATGTTTGAAAGGTTCAGTAAGCTCTTAACTGAATTACAGATACATGGCAAGTACTATGACAGAAAAGAATTAAATGTCAAGTTCCTGCTCACACTGCCTGATCACCTTGAACACAAGACAACAGCCATACGAGAAGGAAGAGATCTCAACACTATAACCTTTGAGACACTTTATGGTATTCTGAAATCTTATGAACTCGAACTCTTTCAAAAGAGAGCCATACAAAGTGGAACAAGGAATAAGATGGCTAATATGTCAAGTGCCCTAGTAGCACATGTGCCAAGGATCACACAGCCAAGTGAAGTACTACAGATCACACAATCAACCCCAACACAGACCTTGAAGATAGAAGAGGTGGTTGAAGATGATGAGAAAGTGGTACTACAGCTTAAAGATGTGGAAGATGAAGACTTCTACACAATGGAGGAACTGGAAAGCATGGACAACCCTACTATGGCTTACATGGCCAAAAAGTTCAAGAACTTTAGGTTCAAGAAGGATAGGTCATACAAGCCTCAAGGCCAAGCATCCAAGTTCAGCAAAGGAAGCTCATCAAAGGCTGCTGTGGGAAGTTCAACCAAAGGAGGATACAAAACTGGATTTGTGGATAGATCAAAGTTCAAATGTTACAACTGTGGAGAACCTGGTCATTTTGCTACTGAATGCAAAAGACCCAAACAGGTTCAAAGATATGAGAAAGGAACTGGTGGATACTCCAAGAAAAATCAAGGTAGAGCCTATGTGGCTGAAGGAAAGTGTTGGGATGATTCTGATGATGAAGAAGAGGAAGAATATGTCAACCTAGCTCTCATGGCTAGCACTGATGAGGTAGCATCAACATCTTCAAGTCAGGTACCTTCACTTGTCTTACTTGATATGTCTACTGATGAGTATAAGAAAACCATTAAAGACTTAAGTGCTGAAATGTTCAATGTCTATACTAGCTTATCTGCTGCTAATGAGGAAATCTCTAGACTAAGTAAGCTAAATGAAACACTTCAGTCTGAAAATGATTCTCTTTTTCTCAAAACCAGTTCACTAGGCTCTTTAGCTCAAGAGAATGCTAAACTTAAAAATGAATTAAAATGTGCTAAGGAGGTTGAGGAATTCCTGAGGAATGAGATTGCTGAAAATGAATTTAAGATTAAGGCCTATAGAAACTCATCAAAGATAGTTCAGGATTACAATGATAAGCATACAGAAAATCAGTCTGTTGGTATAGGTTTTTCTTATGGTAGAAGACCTGGAAAGGAAACTGTGATTCAAGATTGTCCTGGAATTGCTGCTGTCAAACCCACCATTCTCAAGAAAGTTAAAACTCCTATTTTCAAAGCTGCTGAAATTGAGTTTGATGAAGAAGCCATGCTCATCAAACAAGAAATTCTTGATGAGGATGAAGGTGTTGACAGCACATTCAAGGAAGGAAAGGATACTGTCACAATCCCCAAGACAGTAAACTTACCAAGCAATCAGACAGTAAGTTCAAAGGATGCTGTCACGATTGGCAAGACAGAATCTTTCAAAGATACTGTCAAGAATGATTCCAAGACAGTAACTTTCAAACCTTCTGTCAAGACAGTAGGAATAAAAGATACTGTCAAGGATAGTTCGACAGCAACTTCTGAACATACTGTCAATCCAGTAACTCCCAAGTCTAGAAACAGGAATGGTAAGGTAGGTGTCAATAAAGGAAATGGATACACTAATGTTGGAGGTGCGTCTAGGAAACTATGCAATAACTGTGGATCTACACATCACTTAACACATGTTTGTAAGAAACCAATTGAGGATAAGATCAATGCAACTGAACTCAATGGTAACTTACACAGAACCCCCCTTATGCATAGAACTATGAGTGTCTGTAATAACATTGATTGTATGCCATGCAAAATCACTGCCATGAGTACATGCTTTAACTTACCTGTTCTCTCTACTGAAAAATGCTCATACCTAAACACTGTTGAGACTTCTGATCCTGCTGGCAACAGCAAAAAGGCTTCATCCACTAAGAAAAGGACCAAGTCCAATTCTAAACCTAAGTGGGTGAAAAGAGAAGTCAAACAGGAAGTCTTTGATAATGCTTGTGAAGTTGTGACTGAAAGAAACTCAGGAAACACTGAAACTGCAGGACCCAACAAAGATTGGGTACCATATGCAACTTAGAAACATTCTGTTTTGCAGGGTAAGAAGAAAAATCAGGTCATGTGGATAATTGACAGTGGTTGCTCAAGACACATGACAGGTGATAAAGCCCTGCTATCACATTATGTAGAGAAAGCTGGCCCAATCATAACCTTTGGAGACAACAGCAAGGGTTACACAGTGGGATATGGCTGTCTGGAAATTGGAAATGTTGTCATTGAAGATATTGCTCTTGTGGATGGATTGAAGCACAACCTACTCAGTGTCAGCCAATTCAGTGACAGAGGATTTAAGGTTGACTTTGACATGATGGTGTGCAACATCTATCACAAGAAGGATGGAAGCCTCTCTCTAAAAGGGGTCAGAAAAGGAAGCTTGTTTGTTGCTGATCTAAGCTCAACAAAGAAGGATAAAGTTTACTGTTTTTACAGTAAAGCTACTGTTGGTGACAGTATGCTTTGGCACAGGAAGCTCTCACATCTCAACTTCAAGAATGAATATTCTGATGAAGAAGGAGTTAATGAGAGGTTTGCCCCAACAGGAATTCTGTCAAGAAGGACTGTGTGAAGATTGTCAAATGGGCAAACTGAGAAGAGCTATGCACAAGTCCAAGCAAGTAAACACCAACACAGAAGCACTCAAGTTAATTCACATGGACCTCTTTGGACCAGTCAATGTACCATCTATGGCCAGAAAGAGGTATGCCTTAGTAATGGTGGATGATTACTCAAGGTACACTTGGGTGAAATTTCTTGAATCCAAAGATGAAGCTGCTCAAGTGATTATTGATCAAGTCAGAGTTCTTGATAGAACCCCAAACTCAAAAGTTCAAATCTTGAGGAGTGACAATGGTACAGAATTCAGAAATGCCACACTTGGAAATTTCTGTAAAGATGAAGGAATTGTACAACAATTCTCTGCTGCAAGAACTCCACAGCAGAATGGAGTTGTAGAAAGAAAGAACAGGACTCTCATTGAAACAGCTAGAACTATGTTGCATGATGCTAAGTTGCCAACATATTTCTGGGCTGAAGCTATCAACACAGCCTGTTATACTCAGAACAGAACCATGATCAACAAAACTCATGCAAGTACTCCTTACTATCTGTTAACTGGAAAGAAACCTACTGTCAAATATTTTCATGTGTTTGGGAGCAAATGCTTTATGATGAAAGACAACCATGAGAAGAAAGGAAAATTTGACACCAAGGCTTTTGAAGGACTATTCATGGGTTACAGCACAGAAAGGACTGCCTACAGAGTTTATGTTATGGAACACAGGATTATTGAAGAAAGTGTTAATGTCACATTTGATGAAACCAAGTTTCCAGGACTGCATGAAGAAGGAAAGATGCAGACATTCAGATTTGAGAATCAAGGATACCTGGAAGCTGAGGAGATTGTAGATGAAGATCCTAGCTTCACTCAAATTGTTGAAGTTGACAAAGATGCTGTCAACACCACTACTGTCAATCAAACTCCAGCTCAATCACACACCATAACATCTAACATTCAGAACAGTGATGACTCTGGAGACAATGAAGAACATGGTGGAGACAATGGAATTGATGAGCATTCAACTCAACAAGCTGAAGCAAATGTTCCTGTTCAATCAAGTAGCTTGCCCAGAATCACCAGGTGGACCAAGGATCACACAAATGACCTTATCATTGGTGATCCTAATTCTGGAGTGAGGACAAGGAACAAAGTCTCTGCTGACAGCATGTTCTCATGCTTCCTGTCACAAATGGAACCCAAGACAATTGATGAAGCATTGTTGGATTATGACTGGGTGATAGCCATGCAAGAAGAGCTAAATCAGTTTGAAAGAAACAATGTATGGAAATTGGTTCCAAGACCTAAGGGAAAGTCAGTTATTGAGACCAAGTGGGTTTTCAGAAACAAACTTGATGAAAATGGATTGGTGACAAGGAACAAAGCAAGGCTAGTGGCTAAAGGTTACTGTCAACAGGAGGGAATAGATTATGATGAGACATTTGCTCCTGTTGCCAGACTTGAAGCTATAAGAATCTTTCTAGCTTATGCTGCACACTGCAACTTCAAAGTATTTCAGATGGATGTCAAAAGTGCCTTTCTAAATGGAGGGCTGGAAGAAGAAGTGTATGTGGAACATCCACCAGGGTTTGAGGATGCTGAAATGCATAATTTTGTGTACAAACTCTTCAAAGCTTTGTATGGACTAAAGCAAGCACCCAGGGCTTGGTATGACACACTTTCCACCTTTCTTCTGGAAAACCAGTTTACCAGAGGAGTTGTGGACAAGACACTTTTCTACAAGCATCATGGCAAGGACATCATTCTGGTACAAATCTATGTGGATGATATCATTTTTGGTTCTACAAATGAGAAGCTGTGTGAGAAGTTTTCCCATCTCATGAGTAACAAATATGAGATGAGCATGATGGGAGAATTGTCATTCTTTCTAGGGTTACAAATTCTTCAACAAACTGATGGAATCTTCATAAGCCAAGCTAAGTATATCAAGGAACTTCTCAAAAAGTTTAACTTGGAAGATTCATCTCCTGCAAGGACACCAATGTCCACAGCAACTAGTCTGGATCTTGATCCTAAAGGAAAAAAAGTTGACTCAAGCACTTATAGAGGCATGGTAGGATCCCTCCTATACCTAACTGCTAGCAGACCTGACATCATGTTTGCTACATGTCTTTGTGCAAGGTTTCAAAGTGATCCAAAGGAGTCACACTTGGTAGCCATCAAGAGAATCTTTAGATACTTAAAAGGCACTCCTAACCTAGGCCTTTGGTATCCTAAGAATACTGGATTTGATCTAATTGGTTACTCAGACTCAGACTATGCTGGATGCAAGATTGACAGAAAGAGTACTACTGGTAGCTGTCAATTTCTTGGTGGAAGATTGGTCTCATGGTTTAGCAAGAAGCAGCATTCAGTTTCTACCTCAACTGCAGAAGCTGAGTACATTGCTGCAGGCAGTTGCTGTGCACAAATTCTATGGATGAAAAGTCAACTTCTAGATTATGGTCTAGTGTTAAGAGAAATTCCTATTTACTGTGACAACACCAGTGCCATAGCCATCTCAGACAATCCAGTTCAACACTCTAGGACAAAGCACATTGATATAAGACATCACTTTATCAGAGAGCATGTTGAACAAGGAACTGTGAAGCTGATTTATGTCCCAACTGACAAGCAACTTGCTGACATCTTCACTAAGCCATTGGATGAAGCAACCTTCAACAGGTTGGTAAGTGAATTGGGAATGCTGAATCTGGTATGTTAATTTTACTAAGGTTTCTAAATTTTCAATTCTTATTGAAGCTCATGACAGTAACTTCAAACCTGCTGTCAAGAGAAGTTACTGTCTACTTGGTTTATGTCTGTTATGTGACAACATGTGTTGATTTGACTTCTCATGTCAGTATTTTGTGCCAGTCTCATACTTTTAAACCGTGTATGACTTTAATGTGATTATCCGTTAAGTTTGAGAGTTAAAAATCTGTTCCATTGGACTTTCACACTCTTTTGCATTAATCTGTAGGATTAAAGGAGGACACGACCATTAATTACTTTTGTGGTAGTTGTATGGGTACTCTAACTGTTGACCATTAGACTTTAATCCTTAGACGGTTTTGCCTATAAATTATCCTTAGGTTTCACCAGTCTGCTCTCAGTTTTAAAGTGAATAATGGAAAACAAAGTAGGAATCGAAGTTGGTCTAAAGAAGTGTGATAGTGAACCCTACAATGAAGAGATTGAGGAGCTCTTCGAGGTGCTTTTGGATGCCCTCGATGAGATAGACGAGGAAAAGGAGGCCAAGGCTAAGGAAGAGGAGGCCAAGGCTGTGGAAGAAGAGAAGGAGCTTCAGGCACTTCTTGAAAAAGAAGGCCGCTCTGAAGAAGAGATTAAGGAAGAAGTCTTAGAACTAGTTGATAAAATCATAGAATGATGTACTCAATGTTCAATTTTAATGATTTTATTAATAATAATAAAAGTTCCTGTTTATACGGTTACTGAGTTTATGACTTGTCGGTGTAACTTGTTTAATATTTGTGTTTGAAAGATTACATTGCTAAATTCATATTCTGTTAATTTTAAGGTTAAGTATATGAGCAACGCATCCTAATTAGTTCAAGACAGAAACAATTTCCCATTTAAATTACTGTCACAAAGAAGGATACTGTCCTGTGTCTCTTGACAGCAACCTTCTTGACAGCAGGGAAAGACTTTCTGTCACGACCTTTAAAGGATACTGTCACTCAAATGCTTAACGGTGACAACAAGTTTTTGTGCAATAGTTGCTGTCGCGCAAAACCTACTGTCACCACCACTTCTTACTGACAGATTGTTTCTAGCGCACAGGTTACTGTCAACAATAGTGGACCGTTGTAATTGGATATTCACCCCACGATTGACAGTGAATAACGGGCAGTAACTCACGTGTTAAGAGAGTGGGTTAAGACACGTCCTTTAACTCCACTTTTTGAGCAAACGTTTGAGATACCCATATTTATTCTCCAGTTACTCCGACATATCACTCTCACAAAACTCAAGGCAAAATACTTTTCTTCAAGCAAAAAGCTACTTTCTCACTTTCTTCTTTTCTTGAAATCTCCATGGCCCCCAAACAGTCTCTCTCTCAAACAAACTTTGCTGGCATCTTTTCCCCAAATGATGCTGGTGAAGGTTTCAAAGGACTGGTGTTTTTCTTGAACAAGTCCTATCTTCGTTCAGCCATTACCTCAACTCCACATCTCGACCTAGACAAACTTGAGGAATTTTGGCAAACTGTTGTTGCTCTAACTGTGGGTGAAACCCCAGCTATTCAATTCACGATTAATGGGCAACAATACATTCTCACAGCTGAGGTCATCAATACTGCTCTTGGAATTACACTGGAAGAAGGACAAAACTTTGCTCCACTTGCTAATGATGACACTCTGAAGAAGCTCTTCTTGAAGATTGGGTATGCAGGCCCTATTCTCGAAGAGGGAACAACCAAGTGGTACCCGTCTGGTGAAATGGACAGGAAGTATCTAAGGAAGGAGTGGAGCATGATATTTGATGCAATGGTCAAGGTGTTCTCTACCAAGTCCACAGGCTGAAATGGGATACCCTCCTACATCAAGAAACTGACACATTCTCTTGTCCATGGATACAAGGTGAATGTTGGAACTCTCCTCATGGCACAACTCACAGCTGCCATAGGTAAGAAGGTATCACTCTACCCTCGCTTTCTTATGATGTGTATCAATTCTTTCTGTGATTTTAATAATGATGCCCCTCGTCTAGAGGTTTGCTCTGTCTTGAAAAAGAACACACACACACTGTTATCTTCACAGGATCTAAATGCACATATTCCACTTTGCTTCACTCAGCACATGGTTGATCAAGTGTCCAACCTTGATTATCCATTACCTACTGGTTATGATTCTTTTTCTCTTGAGGATGAAGCTGAATTAGACCCAAATTCAGTTAACCCACATTCAACACCATACACTCAGCCTAGGCCCTCTAGACTTCCCAAAGCCCAAAGAGAAGCCTTGCAAGAATCCAGAAAAAGATCCTTAGAAGCTGATGTTGGTGGTAGCTCTGTTAGTCAAGAGGGAGACACTGCACCTAGTGCAGCAAATAAGGAAGGTAGTCACACAGAACCCACAGTGGTTCCCCCTGAGCCTAAGAAGAAGAGAGCTAGGAGGACCAAAACCACTGTCAGCCACCCTGCAGTCTCCCAAAAGACTGTAGAGGAAACCAGGGAAATAAACTCCTCCCTAGATGTGCCTTCTCAACAAGGTGCTTCTATTGAAATTGGCCTGTCTCCCAAGGCACCCTGTACAGAGTCTGCACAAACTCATGGTTCCCAACCTGAGATACCCCCACTTGAAGAAACACACAGTGAGTTAGGGCACAGTGAGGATCTCTCTACTCCTATTGATGGTTCACATGTTTCATCTGTGAATCAGCCCCCACTCTCTACTACACTTTCACCTTCTTCCTTCCCTACACATTCTTTTGTTTCTTCTCCACAACCTAGAGAAGGGGACAGTCCCAACCCTTCAGGTTTTGATCATCCATCTCCAATCATGGATGAGCCCCATCTAGTGGTCCACAAGAACCCATTTCTCAAAGTGAGATGGGCACCACTCCTCCAAACACTGAGCTAGGGCAAAGTGGTATTTTGTCAGAAAATGAAACAGCCAACACTTTGTCTGATCTCCAAGGAGCATCTTACCTTCAGGAAGATGCTGTCACAGCCTCTGTTGCTGTCAAAGACACTGGGGATGCTACTGTCCTGGACACAGCTACTGTCAAAGGTGGAGAGAAAGATACTGTCACTACAGAACCTACTGTCACTCCACCTCCCAAAGATGCTGTCATGCCAGAACCTGCTGTCCAGACTCCAACTGACAGTACCATTCTTACTCAAGATGTTGTCCCGCCTTCCCAGCCTAATTTTGATGCTGTACTTGTTGAGGATGCCTCTGATGATGACCTACCTCTTGCCAAACTCCTAAAGGTACATTCTAAATCTTCTCCTTCCATGCATGTTAGTACTGCTCATACCCATGCATCTAGGTTGAGTGAGGGTGTGCAAAAGAAAAGAGAGATAAAAGAAAAGAGAGGTGAGCATAAAAATGAGAGGCAGCCAAATGAGCTGGCAAAAGGAGAGGGACTTGAGCATGTCCAGAGAGATATTGAGGGAGCCCACACTATTCAGGCACTAGGCCTTGAGAGTCAAACTGTGAGGGGTGATGAGATCACTCAAAAACACCCTGAGAGTGTGAGAAACCCCATAGCCTCCAAGCCCCTGTCTTTTCCTTCCCCTCCAAGAAGGTTAAGGTCTGGTGGCCCCTCTGCTACTTTTGGTAACAGGATTGCAGCTCTTGAAGGACAGTGTGTTACTTTGGACTCCAAACTGGACTCTCTCTCTCAACTGGTGGTTGATGGTTTTGCTGCTACTCAACTCTCTATTTAGTTCCTTACTGACCTGGTAGTTGCCAACTCAACTAAGAGGGAGAAGGTAGCAAGATCAGAATCATTGCCTATTCAAGAATCAGGTGGAACTCAGGGGGAGCCTGTAGCTGTGAAGACCAGAGGGGGAGCTAAAAGGAAAGCAATGTCTAAGGGGGAGCAAGTCAAACCAAGCAGTGCAAAACCACAGGATAAAGCTGAAAAGCCTGTTGAAGTGGAAATGGATGGAGAAAGGGTGTTAATGTCAAAGGAAACTCAAGATGCATTGCAAAGAAGACCTGCATCTAGACATCCAATCTTGCCTCCTGTGGTGATTAGAGAACCTACTCAAGAAACTCAAGAAACTGCTCTACAGAAGAAATGGAGAGAAATGGAGGAACAAAACAAACTTGGGAAAGGTAAAGGGAAACTGCCTGAATCCATTCATGGTGGAATAATATGGACAAATGGCACTGAATTTGATCAAGAGGAAGCCAATGTCTTGATGGTGGATTACAGGGAGAGCACATTACACAACCATGACAGTAAGTTTAGCAGTTTGGTGGAAGAAGCAATGAATGCTCCTAGCAACCGTCCAACCAACACCACAAAACTGTTAAAGGAACAAATTACTAGTGTCAGTGTAATGGTGAATGATGAGAAAAGATGGGCTGTAAGTATTTATCTAACTTCTGGCATATCTTATTTCATCACAATGCAGCTATTGCAGAGTCTGCCAGCAAAGGTGTTGTGTGCTTTGAAGGGAAAGATCAGGGCAACTCAAACACCATTCAATGAAATATTGGATATGCAAATCCAGAACCTGATCATGCAGAAGCTACCTGAAGTCTACTCAAATCCACCATGTGTTTTCTACAGATCTAAAACTAAGGATGGCACAAGAAGGAACAGCTTCATGAATATTGGTAGCCCATCCAGAATGGAAACCAAGTCAATTCTGAAGGTACTAGATGGAATACTCAGTTCAAATGCCAATCCAGGAAGAGTTCATGCTGTTCAAGAAATCTACAAAATGCTGGTGTTGAGAGACAAGGCACTGGGAGCTAGAGTGAAGGAGCTAATCACTAGAGCCAATGCCAAAAGAAATGATCAAGGTGGAAGTTGCTTCTATAACATTCCTCCCCATGATGATGATGATGATGATGATGATGAAGATGGTGAGGATGGAGGTGGTGAAGCTTCTGGAAATGCTGGAAATGCTGGTGGAAGTAATTCTGGGAATACTGGTATTCAATCTCAGAATGAAGGCAATGAAGAAACTCCTAGCCAGGAAAAGAAAGATGCTGGTGCAACAGATGAAGAAGAGTCAAGAATACTGGAAGCTTTGGAGGCAAGCATTCTTAGATGTGCTATTGACTGCATAAATGCTGAAAAAGATGCTGTCACCAAAGGTACTGTCGACAAAGATACTGTCATAGAAGATGCTGTCTTGAAAGATGCTGTCGACAAGGATACTGTCAAGGAAGGTTCTGTCAAGGATGAAACCAAGGCTACTGTCAAGTCCAAAAGACTGAAAGCTAAAGCTAAGGCATGGTTTACTAGACAGAAACCAACAGGGAAGCACAAGTACTCAGGAAAGGAAAAGGCCACTGGATTTGGCAGGAATCTCAAAAAGCCAATTCAATCAATTCCTCCCAACAGTCTTAAGATTCAACAAATGCAATCAAGAGAAATCAAGAGCGTTGAGGTTAAGCTGGATGCAAATCAAGAGGCCACTGAGTACATTCTGTGGTGGGCAGAATCAAGGTCAGCCAAGATTGACAAGGACTTCAATCTGGTAGCCACATCAACCAAGAAAAGTGAATCAATCATAGATAAAAGAAGAATTGATTTCTTCTACCTGGAGAGAATGGTAGAGTTGCTGGAGAGCTATGATGATGTTTCAAAGGCTGTCATGGAACATGTTCTAAAATATCAGGCAGATAGGGATGCTGAATTTTATCAGAAATTTGGCTATAACTTTGCAGATTTTGATGATGCTGATATTCTTACTGATCTCCCAGCCTCTCCTATACCATACCACTGGTACTATGAGTTTGATGACTTACCCACAGAAGAAGGGCAAACCCAACCAACTCAGGAAGGGGAACCCAAGCCAAGCAAACAACCTGAATCTTCTGAATATGCTCAAACTCAGTCAGAACTTGATAAGAAGGAAGCTGAATTACTGGAAAAACACAAGGCCTCTAACAAGGCAGAAAGTGAAGCTCCAAATTATCAACCATATATGCTGGAAAATCCCCTAAGAGTCAAGTTCCTAAAAGAAGAAATCTATGTTTGCAGCTTGCATAAGCTTAAAACATCCACTCTGAAGGATTTACAGTATATGGTAGCTGGTTCAATTCATCCCTTGGAACAGATTTGTTCTGATGAGATAGAGAAGTTATTGGAAGGGAGAAAAGGAGAAGACTCAAGACTGGACAAGCAAAGAAGGAAGTCTCTCAATGCTTATCCTGGAAGTAGATTCAAGCTCATTAATGAAGAACTTCATTTCAGAACCTATCCATATGATATAGAGCAATGGCTGAATCTCAGGGATGTTAGTTCTCTCTTATCCCCTTCCATAAAGAAGATCATTGATGAAGTAGAGGATGATGCAGTGTCTGCTGCTGAAATCTCTCTTGTAGAAAGTCTAAGAGGCTGCTTGGCAGAAGCTCTCAAAAGAGAGGATGTAGCAAGACAGAAGAGGAAATCTCAAGCTAAGTAAAAATTCTTGAATTCTGATCTTGTTAGTTAAGTTGTCAGCACATATTGTAAATTTGCTGTTATTTTCCATAAAAACAAATTGGGGGAGATTGTTGGGATTTATGGGTGATAGCATAGAAACAACTTAACTTTGATTGTACTTAATTTTTTAAATTAAGTAGAACATACTGTCATAGCCAAAGTATGTTCTTGTAATCAGTATGTAATGTTATTCTAGTTGTATTGTTTGAAAGAAGTTAACTTATGTGTTCAAGCCTCAAAGAATGCTTTTTGGATGACAACATGAATAAAGGTTACTGTCCTAAAGCTGTGACAGTAAGATTACAAGAAGACAGAATGTTGCAAGTCACGACAGCATATTCACTCTGACAGCAACATTGGCGGAAGACTACGCGACAGCAACTATTGCCCTCGACAGCAAGTTTGGGATCCTCGACAGCACTCTATGCGGGGAACTCATACTGTCACCAAAAGATCATTCCTGTGACAGCAAGCTTTGCGGCAAAAGTAACTGTCTCAATAAAGATCCTTATGCTAGGTATCTTTCTCAGTAAAATCCCGTGACAGTTTAAATGTTCAAGAAACAGGCGTGATGCAGTATCCCTAAGCTGCACCAAGTCTGCAAGACTACGACAGAAGCTTCAAGCACTGCAAAACAAAAGCGAATCAATTCAAGAGCAAGGTTAAGTCTTTATCTGCTGAATTGGTTTAGCTGGAAATGGAATGAATCTAGGTTGCTTTCTTTGTAATGTTTATCTGACATGTTAGCAATTTAGGAAAGTCACATGGGTAAGACAATCTGTAAGAAGCTGCCACTTGACAGTGACAGCAGCTTCACAAACCCGTGACTGATAGTGATAGGGTTAGTCTTATACCTACTATCAACTCATTCTAGAAAAGTAACGAAGACAAGCAAGTGTCTTTGAAGAAAAACCCGAAGCTCGAGAATTCTTTCTTGAGGTTGTAGCAACACTTTGCAAAATAAATAAAACATTTATTTTGTGAATCTTGTTCTTACTAAATACTGTTCGTGATTGCATATATTGCTGATAACGTTTAATCTTGATTTTAGTTGTTGAAATTTAGATTGAATTTTATCAGTATTGCATTCATCCCCCCCCCCCTTCTGCAATACACAAGGACTAACAGAAGGCTCCCGCCAATGTTGCTGTCAGAGTGAATGTACTGTCCTGACTCGCAACATGCTGTCTTCAAGTAACCTTACTGTCAGTGCTGTGACAGTAATCTTTATTCTTGTTGTTCATCTTGAGTACTTCTTGAGGCTTGAACAAACTAATGAACTTCTACCAAAATGTACTAGAATCTTATTTGCAGCAAACAAAAATGGTTACAAAGACATACTCTGGCTGTGACAGTATGTTCATACTTAATAAAATTAAGTAAGTAAAATGTCTAGTTAAGTTTACTCATAGCCATCACCCAAAAATCCTAACAATCTCCCCCAATTTGATTTTATGGATAATAACAACAAATTTATAAATGATACTAGCTGACAACTTAACTAACAAGATCAGAATCTGACAAAAGATTTTTACTTAGCTTCAGATTTCCTTTTCTGTCTTGCTTCATCCTCTCTGTTGAGAGCTTCCTTAAGAACTTCTCTGAGTCCTTCCACCAGTGCTACTTCATCAGGAGTGATAGCCTCATCTTCAATTTCATCAATGTGTTTCTGGAGTGTCTTGGAGAGACATACTCTAGCATCCTGAAGATCCAACCATAACTCTTGGCTAAAAACATGAGTTTTGAACTTTAGTGTGCCATTAAAGTCTTTGAATCTGCTTCCAGGGTATGCATTCAGAGTTTTTCTCCTTGACCTATCCAGCTTTGAGTCTTCACCCTTTCTTGCTTGAATAATGCTCTCAATCTCAGAGGAGCATTGTTGTTCCAATGGATGAATTGATCCAATCACCAGGAAAAGTAAGTCTTTCAGTGCACTGGTTCTAAGTTTGTGAAAGCTTCTTACTGGAATCTCTTCCCATATGAACTTGTTTCTCAGAGGATTCTCAAGCATACAAGATTGGTAATTGTGTCCTTCACTTTCCATCATGTTGGCTTCTCTGCTTTTACCCAAGAATGTGTCTTCTGTATCTTCAGTGGTTCCTCTTTCTGTAGGCTCTGAGGATTCTTCTTGACTTGGTTGGGTTTGCACCACTTCTTCAGGAACATCATCTTCATACTCAGCCATTTCTTCATCAGAATATTCAAGTAAGTGAGCAATGTCATTATCATCATATAGTGACCATTCTCCAAACTTCTGATAGAATTCTTCATCCCTCAGGGCTTTGTATGCCAACACATGGTTCATGACACTTTCAGGAACGTTGTCATAATCTTGCATTAGATTGACCATCCTTACCAAGTAGAAGTATTCAACTCTCCTTGTTTCTGTTCTCCTTTCCATTGAAAGAGTTGCTGATACAGTATATGAAGACACTTCCATGGAAAAGTCCTTTTTGACCTTCACAAGTCTTGATGCATCAAACCAAAGAATATATTCAGTTGCTTCATTGTTGTTATCCAACTTTACCTCGACGCTCTTGATTTGATCAGCTTCCTTTTACAAAAGATCCAGAGAGCTGTAGAGTTCTGATTGGATAGGCTTCTTCAAGTTTCTTCCAAGCCCAGTGGCTTTCTCCTTTCCTGAGTACTTGTGTTTTCCCTTTATTGCTTTTGAAGTCTCCTCAGGTTCAGGTTCCTGTCTAGAGAACCAGGCCTTAGCCAGGGTTTTTGTCCTCTTTGGCTTGACAGTAGGCTTGATTCCTTCTTTGACAGCATCTTTGTTGACAATGTCCTCCATGACAGTATCTTTCTTGATAGTTTCTTCTGTGACAGCTTCTTTGCAGACAGCTTCCTTGAGGACAAGGTCTTCTGTGACAGTCTCTTTGGTGACAGTATCTTTTTCAGCATTTATACTGTCAATAGCACATCTTAAGATATTTGCCTCCAAAGCTTCAAAAATTACTGACTCCTCTTCTTCTGTTGCTTCAGCATCTTCCTTTTCTTGTACAAGAGCTTCTTCCTTATTTTCTTCCTGGGACTTTGATCCAACATTCTCAGAGCTGCTTCCACTAGCATTTCCTGCTTCTCCAGTTCCTCCACTACCATCCAACTCATCATCATCATCATGAGGAACCTCATAGGAGCAGCTTTCTCCTTGTTCAGCTCTGTTGGAGATTGCTTTGGAGATCATCTTCTTCATAGTAGAGCTCAGTCCCTTGTCCCTTTTTACCAGCAAGTCATAAATTGCTTTGACAGCAAGAACTCTTTCCTTGTTGGCTTTGGAGTTGAGAATCATGTTTAACACCTTTAAGATTGACTTTGACTCCATTGTTGAAGTGCCTCCTAGACTCATGTATGCACATCTCTTGCTACCACTTTTGGTGGTACCTGCATAGTAGACACAAAATGGATTGGTGTAGACTTCTGGGAGTTTTTCTGAAATTAAACTCAGCATTTGCAGATGCAAGATCTCATTGAAGGCTGTATGGTTTGCTGTGATTTTGTTCTTCATTACTGTTAGCACTCTTGCTGGAAGACTCTGCAGCTACTGCATAGTAATGAACATGGATATTCCAGTGTTTAAGTACACATCAATAGCCCACCTCCTTTCTTCATTGATCTTTACACATACACTGGTGATTTTCTCCTTTAGCAAAGTTGAGCAGTTACTCAATCTTCTGCTAGGCTCCTTCATAGCTTCATTGTAATATCCGTGAATTTTATTATTTGATTAAATGATATATTTAATATAAAAATATTTATTGTGGAGTATTGGAATATTATTAAATGATAATTATTGTGTGATTATGTGCTAAATGGTGAGTCGGAAGCCCCTTTCAAATATTTCGTCATTTGGAATTTTCTTCAAATATGAGCCCCGTTTTGATAATTCAAGTGCCCCGTTGGAATTTCGTACCTTAATTATTATCTATTTGTCTTTCGTATTCGAATCATTATCGGGAGAGATATTCGTATCATTTCATTCCTACCTATTTGATTCTGCAAGAATAATTCGTTTTGTTCAAAAAAGGAAAAATTGTTCCGAACCCTAATTGCTTAAGGGGACGGATATATCGTTTTATATCAATATTACATTTGTTATAGCCCCAGTATTCTTGAGCATTAGTTATATAATGATATGTATTGATTTGGATAATTATCAATCCTTGTAGAAAATTATCTTCTCATGAAACGTGTTTTTAACCTAATTAGGGTTTTTAAACGATCCAATGGATCTATAACGATCCAAAAGTGTTCCTTGGGGAATTATTTTTCCAAAAATATATAAAGACGAATCGTACCTTATAACCTTCATAATCTGCATTGCGTATAATCAAAAAGTAAAAATTCCCGAAACGTGTTCTTCGTGTTCTTGAATAATCAATCCATTCGTTCAAGGTGTTATTGATTTCAGAAATCAAAGTTCAAGTACTCAAATCAAAGATCTTGATCTCTAATTTCAGAATCTTCCAACCTCATCATCACCTGGTAATTTTTTGATTTGTTATGAATTTTTCAATATTCGAATTAAAATTAGGGTTCATACCCGATTTGGGGATTTTCATTCTGTTGATTCTCCGTTCAATTGGTTGCTTCTAACATGTTCCTAGGGTTCTAATTAGCAAGAATCCATGCTTTAATTTCATGTTTATGTTCGATTTTGATGGGTTTGATTTTCGGGTTTTGAACCGAATTCTTCTTTTGAATAGTCCGTTCATATGACTGATCTGACATTGTTTTTGGTAGAGGGCTTTCATTGTATGTGTTCTTAGCTTCATTTTAACATAAAGAACGTAGAGTTTCATGTAGGATTTTTACAGATCGGAAAATTTGTTTAAGCTCGCCGGAAAATAGTCGGGTTTTTGATTCCAGCGATGTTTTTGGTACGTTTTTGATCGGAATGTGTTGCTGTGTTTATTTGGAATGTTTTGATATAAAAATCCCCAATTTTGGATGTGTTTTTGGCTCGCCGGAATCTGGAAAAGGTCGCCGGATTCTGGAAAAATTCCGGCTGTTCTTGGCGACCCGTTTCAGTTCTTGGCGACCCGTTTACCCGAAGTTTGACCCGGTTTCAATCTTCAAAACCCTAATTCGATTTCTGAAAACTGTTTCTGGATTTTATTTTTTAAATTTAATTCGAAAATAGTTTAAAAACTTTAAAAATTCATATTTTTATTTTAAACATATATTTTAATATCAGAAAAATTCTGGAAAATTATATTTATTATTTTAAATCCGAAAATTAATTAAACTTAATTATTTTAATTATTTTTAATTAATAATTAATTAATTGGTTAATTCTTTAATCAATTAATTTTTAAAAATTAAAAATTAATTAGATTTAATTAATTAAAAATTCAGTTTAATTATTTTCAAGCCTATTTATTTATTTAAAAATAGTTTGAGTATTTAAAGAGTGTCAATTAATTTTAGTAATTGATTTATTTGCATTTAAATGTTTATATTGGATTTAAAAATCCGAGTTTTGATTTAAAAATTAATCGTGACTTATTTAAAATTCAAATAAGTTTCGTATGATGTTTTAAAAATGTTTATAAGTGCTATATGGTTCATATTAATTGTGTGATGTGTTTTATAGTCTGTATATGCCCGTACCAGGGCAAATATCTGAGTTTTAAATATCGTAAATCGTATCGGACGTCCGATACGTAACCGGTTACTTGTTTAAATGTGATTATTGATTGAATAAGTGTCGATAGTAGAACGAGAATAGTTAAACTTATTGTGATGAGTTGTTTAATTATAGAATCGAGTTCCCGGAGCAAGGGAAAGAGAAAGGTAGAGTGAGCAGAGTCGATCTGACAGCAGCTTAGACCAGGAAAGTATCTGTGCCTTTACTTGTGATAAAATTTATTACTGTCTTGATTACTTGAATACCGTTATCCCCAGAACAATTCAAATTATCAATCTTTTAACCGCATTTGGACAACTGATTCCATTTCCTTAGAGATTCTTGATTCTTTGATTTGATCTGCATCGGAAACCCTTATTTCCAATTCACTTGATTATTGTTTACCACCATTTGGTTATTGTTTATCATCCTTTGATTATTATTGACAACCATTGATTATTTGAATTCCATCTTGACTATTGATTACGATCATTGATTATCGATTACCAATCTTGATTTCCTTATTGAATGAGTACATTGTACCATTGGAATTATTCCATGATTCTTTCTCGATCTTCATTTGATACTGAGCAGTTGAAGCTCTTTTGCAATTATTATACATTGAGTTTATCTTATTGAGCATGTTATTGTTTATACCCTATGATAGATTTGGCATGTTTTTAAAATGGACCAGTAATTGGTCGGGCCATATTTATGGTCGGAATAACTTAAGGCCCAGTTTGGCCTAGGATCCAGTAGAGGACTATGCCATAAGCTAGTCCGGGGTTGATGCGTGGCTGGCCAGCAGCACAACCTTTGATTTGAATAAAATGTATAAGCCAAATTCTAATTCTTTTTCTTCAATTGTTATTGATACAAAGCATGTGTTAGCTAAATATTGTTGATTCTGATATCATAAATTCATATCCTTACAACTGTGATAGAAATGATTCATATGATGTTTGCTGAGCACTTTTGGCTCACTCTTGCTTGTTGTTTTCTAACCCTATTCCAATGAAGCGAGAGTATGAGTCGGCATAACATGACCGATAGTTCACCAGCAGCCAGGAGAGCCCCTCGAGTCATTGTCATTGGCAGGGTAGTTGTTGTTTTGCTTTTCTAGATTAGATGTCTAGATTTGAACTTTAGTTGTGATATAATAACTCTGATAAAACTGGTATTGTATTAATAAAAGATTGTAGTAGCTTGTGTTCATTGCCATAATCTGGATGCGGTCTTGGTTAAGGGGTATTTGAGTCTTTATATATTATGCATGTGTTAAATAGTGTTCCGTTGGTCGGATGACTCCTCAAATCTGTACCCCGAGTTTGGAGGGCGTCACATTCATCAACTACCTTGTAGAAGTCTTCATCATGATTCTTCAGAGTACTTTCCCTGTAGTCAACCATTAGAGCATTAGCATCTTCTTGGCTGAACTCTGTTCCTTCACTCCATGTGTTTCCAGACAGAATGTATTCAGGCATCTTGTCTTTCCCTTTTCCCAACTTGTTCTTCTCCTCCTTTTCTCTCCATTGCCTTTCAAGAGCACTCTCCTTTGGAGTTGGAGTTGGCTCTCTTATTGTCACAGGAGGAAGAATTGGGTGCTTGGAAGAAACAAACTTTTGCATAAATTCCAGGGTTTCCTTGGACATTAGAACTTTTTCTCCAGCTATCTCATATTCAAAGAGAATTTCAGCTTCTTGCCTTTGTTCCCCCTTACTTCCTGAATCTCCTTGAGTTCCCCTTTTTCTCTTAGCAGGCACTGACCTTCCTTTAGTTCCAGGCTCCCCCTCACTCCTTGAAGCCTTCTTTGAGCCAGGCTCCCCATGAGCAACATCCTGTTTGGGGATACCTTCTGTTCCTGATTTTGCCTTTTGAGATTCTGATCTTACCTGTGTCTCCCCCTTAGGTAAGTTGGCAGCACCAAGATTTGCAGATAGAGCTTGAATGGCTTCCTGAATGGTAGAAAAACCAGAGGCCACCATGGTAGACAGGCTGTCAATTTTGAGTTCCATGGACAGACATCTGTTCTCTAAAGCATGCAACCTGGATGATGTAGAGGGGCCACCTGATCTTAACCTTCTTGGGGGTGAAGGAAAAGACTGGGGCTTGGAGGCTGTGGGGGTTCTCACACTCTCAGTGTTTTTCTGAGTGATCTCATCACTCCTCACAACAGAACTCTCATGGCCTAAGGCCTGGACATATGTGGCTCCCTCAATTTCACTCTGGACATGCTCAAGTCCCTCACCTTTTGCCAGCTCATTTGGATGCCTCTCATTTTGATGCTCACCTCTCTTTTCTTTTATCTCTCTTTTCTTTTGCACACCCTCACCCATCCTAGATGCATGGGTATGAGCAGTACTGTCATGCAAAGAAATAGATGGTTTAGAATGTACCTTTAAGAACTGAGATAGTGGCACATCATCATCAGAGACATCCTCAAGAAGTACAACATCAAAGTCAGGCTGTGTAGAAGAGATAGGAGATTTGTCATGAATGTTACTGTCAGTTGGAATATCGACAGTAGGTTCCACTGCAACGTGGACAACAGGTTTGATTGTGACAGTAACTTTAACCGAGTCCTTGACAGCGGAATCACCTGTGACAGCAACATCCACAGTGTCTTTGACAGCAACTTGGGCCGTGACAGCATCTTCCCTGAGGTAAGATGATCCTTTGAGATTGAACAAAGTACTGGCTGTTTCATTTTCTAGCAGAGTTGTACTTTGCTCTTTCTCAGTGTTTGAAGGAGTGGTGTCCATCTCACTTTGAGAAATGGGTTCTTGTGGACCACTTGATGGGGGCTCATCCATGAGGGAAGATGGATGATCAAAACCTGAAGGGTTGGGACTGTCCCCCTCTCTAGGTTGTGGAGAAGAAACAAATGAATGTGTAGGGAAGGAAGAAGGTGAAAGTGGAGAAGAGAATAGTGGCTCATTTTCAGATGTAACTTGAGAAGTATCAACATGGGAAGTGAAATCCTCACAGTGTCCTGACTCCATGTGTGTTTCTGCAAGTGGAGGCTCCTCATGAGTTGGAACATGAGGTTGTGCAGACTCTTTACAGGTTGCCTTGGGAGACATGCCAATTTCAATAGATGTCCCTTGTTGAGAAGGCACATCTAGGGAGGAGTTTATTTCCCTTGATTCCTCTACAGTCTTTTGGGAGACTGCAGGGTGGCTGACAGTGGTTTTGGTCCTCTTAGCTCTCTTCTTCTTAGGCTCAGGAGGAACCACTGTGGGTTCTGTTTGACTACCTTCCTTATTTGCTGCACTAGGTGCAGGAACTCCCTCTTGACTCTCAACACTACCACTAACACCAGTCTCTAGGGGCCTTTTTCTGGTTTCTTGTAAGGCTAGCCTCTGTCCTTTGGGAAGTCTAGAGAACCTAGGCTGAGTGTATGGGGCAGAATGAGGGTTGACTGAATTGGGGTCTAATGCAGTCTCATTCTCAATAGTGAAGGTATCAAAACCAGATGGTAATGGAAAATCAAGGCCAGTCACTTGATCAACCATGTGTTTGGTGAAACATAGTGGAATATATGCATTCAAATTTTGTGAGGTGAGAGTTGTGTGAGAGTTTCTTTTTAGTACAGGGCACACCTCCAAACGAGGGGCATTCTCATCAAAGTTACATAAAGAATTGATGCACAACATTAAAAAGCGAGGATAGATGTTTACCTTCTTACCTATGGTAGCCTTGAAGTGTGCCATGAGCAGCTTTCCAACATCCACTTTGTACCCATGAACAAGAGAGTGAGTGAGCTTCTTGATGTAGGTGGGAATCCCATTCCATCATGTGGTCTTGGTAGAGAACACTTTCACCATAGCATCAAACACCATACTCCACTCTTTGCGGAGATATTTCCTGTCCATTTCACCAGAAGGGTACCATTTTGTTGTTCCCTCTTCAAGAATAGGGCCAGAGTAGCCAATCTTCAAGAAGAGCTTCTTTAGAGTCTCATCACTAGCAAGCTCAACATAATCCTTTCATGGTTCTAGCACAATTCCCAGAGCTGCATTGATGCCCTGAACAGTGAGAGAGTAGTTGTGCTCCTTGATTTTGAACTAAATAGAGGAGATATCACCATCTTCATGAGCAACGGCTGTCTCCCAGAAATTTTCAATCCTGTCTAGGTCAAGAACAGGAGTGGAGGTAATTGCATACCCAAGATAAGACTTATTCATGAAATAAACAAGCCCTTTGAAACCCTCACCAGCATCACTTGGAGAGTAGATGCCAGCAAAGTTAGTTTGTGAAATTGATTGTTTGGGGGCCATTTGTTTTGCTTGAGAGAAGAAGAAGAGAGAAGGTACGAGATGAATTGCTTGAGAGAAGAGAAAGGTGAGTATTGTGTTTGCTTTTTGAGAACAGTTGAATGTTTGATGAATTTAGAGGGAAGTTCAAGAGTTTAACTGACAAAGTGGAAAGTGAAATCGTGTCTTAACCCACTTAGTAGTCACGTGGGTTACTGGCTAATTTCTCTCTCCTCGTGGAGGATGTGTGTCCAATTTTAAAGGTCCACTAATTTGACAGTTACCTGTGCGCTCAAAACAACCGTGTCAGTAACTTTGGTGTGATGACAACATGTTTTGCGTGACAGAAACATTACGTGCAAAACTTACTGTCATCGTTAAGTTCTCATATGACAGTATCTTTTACGAGTCATGACAGAAGGTTGTTTATTGCTGTCGAGAAGTTAGCTGTCAAAGAATTGTGACAACAACTTTTCTAGATGACAGCAACCTTTGCGGGAAAACAACAACTGTCAGGACTTTTAATTGAAACTGTTATGATCAAGAACTTAAACTGAGGAGTCACCAGTTAAACATTCACATAGTTTATTACTAATTCATTAGGCATTCATAATAACATTCAACCAGTTAAACAATTAAGCAATACACACAGGAAGTAAATGAAAACAGCATAAAGAAAAGTTTTATTGATTAAATTAAATGAAGAAGGGAAAGAGCTACAATTGGTGAGATAAACTAATCAGTACAGTCTTTCTTAACCAATTCTAGTGCTTCTGCCCTAACTATCTCTTCTGAGGTTCCTTCTTCCTTGAGGAGTGCTTGAAACTCCTTTTCCTCTTCTTGCACCTTAGCCTCCTCAGCGGCCTTGGCTGCAAGTTCTTTATCCTCTTCCTCATCGAGGATATCCCATAACTCATCAAACAGTGCTTCTACCTCTTCATTGTAGGGTTCATTACCACAAGGCTTAGGCATGTACTCAATTCCTACTTTGTTTTCCATTTTACCTTTTTTCCAAATGATTCACTAATATGGCCTAAGATTCATTTTATAGGCATACTAGGTTAAGAGGGATGTAAACGGTCAACAGTTTGGAATACCCATACAACTACCTCATATTGCAATTAAGTGATGTCTACCACTAATACAACAATCAAGGCAAAACTGACCAATTAAGGAGAATCCTTGACCAATATCAATTTTAACAAACATGCAAGTTAGTGTCATACAAAAATCAACTTTTAAGTACAAGACTAGCACAAAGTTCAATTTTAACAAAGTCAAAGCAGATGTGCTGTCGAAAACAGATAGAGACTTAGGTAGACAGTAACTTTTCTCATGACAGCAACTTCTGAAGATGTTACTGTCACAAGCTTCACTTGAATAATAGAATGAAAAACTAGTAAGTTAACATACCAGATTTAGCATTCCCAATTCACTTACCAACCCGTTGAAGGTTTCTTCATCCAGTGGTTTTGTAAAAATGTCTGCAAGTTGCTTTTCTGTGGGCACATAGATCAACTTCACAGTTCCTCTTTCAACATGCTCTCTTATGAAATGATGTCTGATATCAATGTGCTTAGTTCTAGAGTGTTGAACAGGATTGTCTGAGATGGCTATGACACTAGTGTTGTCACAGTAGATAGGGATATTATTTAACACTAAGCCATAATCCAACAGTTGATTCTTCATCCACAAGATTTGTGCACAGCAACTTCTAGCAACAATGTATTCAGCTTCTGCAGTAGATGTAGAAACTGAGTGTTGCTTTTTACTGAACCAGGATACCCATCTTCCACCAAGAAATTGACAGCTTCATGTAGTGCTTTTTCTGTCAATCCTACATCCAGCATAATCTGAATCAGAATACCCCACTAGCTCAAATCCAGTGTTTTTAGGATACCAAAGGCCCAGATTAGGAGAGCCCTTAAGGTATCTAAAAATTCTCTTGATTGCTACCAAGTGTGACTCCTTTGGATCAGCTTGAAACCTTGCACAGAGACATGTAACAAACATTATGTCAGGTCTGCTAGCAGTTAGATAAAGAAGGGATCCAACTATGCCTCTGTATGCACTAGAGTCCACTTTCTTTCCTTTGGAATCTAGATCCAGACTAGTTGAGGTAGAAATAGGAGTCTTGGAATCTTTCAAGTTGAACTTCTTGAGAAGTTCCTTGACATATTTTGCTTGACAAATGAAGATTCCATCATCTTTCTGAAGAACTTGTAAACCCAGGAAGAATGACAGTTCTCCCATCATGCTCATCTCATACTTATTTCTCATTAGAGATGAAAACTTCTCACACAGCTTCTCATTTGATGAACCAAAAATGATATCATCAACATAAATTTGAACCAAAATGATGTCTTTGCCATGATGCTTGTAGAATAAGGTCTTATCTACTACACCTCTTGTAAACTGGTTTTCCAATAGAAAGACAGAGAGGGTATCATACCATGCTCTTGGAGCTTGTTTCAATCCATAAAGTGCCTTGAATAGCTTATACACAAAATCATACATCTCAGCATCTTCAAATCCAGGTGGCTGTTCAACATACACTTCTTCCTCCAACTCCATTTAGAAAAGCACTTTTGACATCCATTTGGAACACCTTGAAATTAAAGTGAGCAGCAAAGGCTAGGAAAATCCTGATAGCTTCAAGTCTGGCAACAGGTGCAAATGTCTCATCATAATCTATCACTTCCTGTTGACAGCAACCTTTAGCTACTAGCCTTGCCTTGTTTCTAGTCACATTTTCATTTTCATCCGGTTTGTTTCTGAAAACCCACTTTGTCTCAATAACTGACTTTCCTCTTGGTCTTGGAACCAACTTCCAAACATTGTTTCTTTCAAACTGGTTGAGTTCTTCTTGCATAACAATCACCCAATCAGAATCCAATAATGCTTCATCAATTGATTTAGGCTCCATTTGAGAAAGAAAACAAGAAAACATGCTGTCAACAGAAACATTGTTCCTGGTCCTCACCCCAGAAGAGGGATCTCCAATTATTAGATCATTTGAGTGATCTCTGTTCCACCTAATGGTTTTGGGTAAGCTCCTTGTGTGATTTGAGACAGTAACTTCAACTAGAGGAACTGAATCTTCACCAGGGCAATTGTCTCCACCATTTTCTTCAATGTCTCCAGAGTCATCATCAATTTGAGTATTTCCTGTGATGGTCTGTGACTAGGCTGGAGTTTGATTGACATTCTCTTCAATGACAGCATCCTTTTCTATTTCAACAGTTTGAGTGAAAGTAGGTTCTTCATCAACAGTTTCTTCTTCCTCCAAGTATCCTTGATTTTCAAATCTAAGAGTCTGCATTTGACCTTCTTCATGCAGTCCAGGAAACTTGGTTTCATCAAATGTGACATTCATACTTTCATCTATGATTCTGTGTTCCAAAAGATAAACTCTGTAGGCAGTCCTTTCTAAAGCATACCCCATGAAAATTCCTTCAAAAGCTTTGGTGTCAAATTTCCCTTTCTTTTCATGGTTGTCTTTCATCATGAAACATTTGCTTCCAAACACATGAAAATACTTGACAGTAGGTTTCTTTTCATTTAGCAGATAGTAAGGAGTGTTCCCATGAGTCTTGTTGATCAAGGTTCTGTTCTGTGTGTAGCAGACTGTGTTGATAGCTTCTGCCCAGAAGTATGTAGGTAACTTTGCATCATGAAGCATAGTTCTGGCAGCTTCAATGAGAGTCCTATTCTTCCTTTCTACAACTCCATTCTGCTGAGGAGTCCTTGCAGCAGAAAATTGTTGTACAATTCCTTCATCTTTACAGAAATTACCCAGAGTGGCATTTCTGAACTCAGTCCCATTGTCACTCCTTATTATTTGAACTTTGGCATTTGGAGCTCTTTCAAGAACTCTTAAGTGATCAATGATGACTTGAGCTGCTTCATCTTTTGATTCTAGATACTTCACCCAAGAATACCTAGAATAGTCATCCACCATAACTAATGCATATCTTTTCTTAGCTAATGATGGTACATTGACTGGTCCAAAAAGATCCATGTGAATTAGTTTGAGTGGTTCAGTGTTGGTGTTGACTTGCTTTGATCTATGCACAGCTTTCTTCAGTTTTCCCATTTGACAGTCCTCACACAGTCCTTCTTGACAGAATTCCTGTTGAGGTAGTCCTCTCACTAGTTCCTTCTTCATCAGCATATTCATTGTTTTGAAGTTGAGGTGTGAGAGTTTCCTGTGCCAAAGCATACTGTCACCAACAGTAGCTTTACTGTAAAAACAGTAAATCTTGTCCTTCTTTGTTGATCTTAAGTCAGCAACAAACAAGCTTCCTTTTCTTACTCCTTTCAAAGAAAGGCTTCCATCCTTCTTGTGATAAATGTTGCACACCATCATGTCAAAATCAACCTTGAATCCTCTGTCACTGAATTGGCTGACACTGAGCAGGTTGTGCTTCAATCCATCAACAAGTGCAATGTCATTTATGACAACATTTCCAATTTCCAAACAACCATATCCCACTGTGTAACCCTTGTTGTTGTCTCCAAAGGTTATGATTGGGCCAGTTTTCTCTACAAATTGTGATAGCATGGTTTTATCACCAGTCATGTGTCTAGAGCAACCACTGTCAATGATCCAAGTGATCTGCTCTTTATTCTTACCCTGCAAGACAAATTGTATTTAAAAGGCATATGGTACCCAATCCTTGTTGGGTCCAGTCACTTCAGTATCACAAGCATAATCATCATTTTCAACTTTAACCATCACATCAGGAATCTTCTATTGGACTCCTTTCTTCACCCACTTATCTTTAGAATTAGACTTGGTCTTCTTCTTAGTGGATGAGGCCTTCTTACTGTTTCCAGTAGGCTCAGAAGTCTCAACAGTTTGCAAGTAGGTACATTGTTCAGAAGATGAAATAGGCAAATTAAAACAAGTACTCATGGCAGTTATCTTGCATGGCATACAATCAATGTTATTACATACTACCATAGGTCTATGCATAATGGGGGTTCTGTGTAAGTTACCATCTAGCAGAGTCACATTGTTTTTGACCTCCTTTGGTTTCTTACAAACATGAGTTAGGTGATATGAAGAGCCACAATTATTGCATAGTTTTCTAGGAGCATTAGCATTGCCATTTCCTAACTTACCATTTCTGTTTCTAGACTTGTAGGTTATTGAGTCAACAGGATGTTCTGAAGTTGTTGTCGAGCTTTTCTTGACAGTACCTTTCATACCTTCTGTCTTGACAGTAGGTTTGGAAGTTGCTGTCTTTGAAGCCCTCTTGACAGTATCTTTGGAACATTCTGTCAGATTGTTTGGCAAAGTTACTGTCTTGGGGATTTTGACAGCATCTTTTCCGTTAACTGTTGTACTGTCATTGCCTTCATCCTCATCATCAAGTTGTTGCTTGATGAGCATGGCTTCCTCATCAAACTCAAGTTCAGAAGGTTTAAAAATTGGTTTGTTGAGTTTCTTAAGGACATGAGGTTTGACAGTAGCATCAGTTGAACAATCCTGACCAACAATTTCCTTACCAGGTCTCTTGCCATATTCAAAACCTATTCCTACCTTTTGATCCTCTGTGTGTTTCTCATGATAATCCTGAAGTTGTTTGGATGAGTTTCTATAGGCTTTAATCTTGAATTCATTTTCACTAATTTCTTTCCTTAGAAACTCCTCAATTTCTTTAGCACAGACTAAATCATTTTTCAGTTTAGCATTCTCATGTGTTAAAGATTCTAATCGATTGGTCTTTAACAAAAGCAAATCATTTTCAGAAGTGAGTTCTTCATTCAATTTAGTTAACCTAGCAATTTCTTCATTAGCTGCAGTTAAACTAGTATGAACATGAAACATCTCTGCACTTAATTCCTCAACAGTTTGCTTGTATTCATCTTTAGACATATCAAGTAAGACTAGTGAGGGTACCTGACTTGGAGAGCTAGAGGAGGCCTCTTCAGATTTAGCCATAAGTGCTAAGTTCACATACTCCTCTTCCTCTTCATCATCAGAATCATCCCAGCACTTTCCTTCAGCCACATAGGCCTTTTCATGTCCTTTCTTGAAATGTCCACTTGACCCTTTATCCATCCTCTATTTCTGCTTTGGCCTTCTGCACTCAGTAGAAAAATGGCCAAGATCATTGCAGTTGTAACACCTGAACTTGGATCTGTCCACCATCCCTGTTTTGTATCCACCTCTTGTGGCACCACCTTCAACTTTGGAGAAGTTCCCTTTGCTGAACCTTGATGTTTGACCTTGAGACTTATATGGCTTGTTTCTCTTGAATCTTATGTTCTTGAATTTCTTAGCCATGTAAGCCATGGTTGGATTATCCATCTTTTCCATTTCTTCTAAGGAGTAGAAGTCTTCATCCTCAACATCAGTTATCTGCAGTACAACTTTCTCCTCATCATCCACAACCTCTTCGATCTTAAGAGAGGGTGCAGAAGCAGGTTGGGTGATTTGAACTTCTTTACTAGGTTGAGTGATTCTTGGCACATGAGCCACTAAAGCACCTGACATATTAGCCATCTTTCTTCTGGATCCAGCTAGAATAGCTCTTTTCTGGAAAAACTCAAGCTCATATGATTTAAGCACACCATATAGGGTTTCAAGAGAGATATTGTTCAGATTTCTTCCTTTTCTTATGGCAGTGACTTTGTGCTCAAGATGCTCAGGAAGTGTGAGCAAGAACTTGACATTTAATTCCTTTCTATCATAGTAATTGCCATGAATCTGTAGCTCAGTCATAAGTTTACTAAACCTCTCAAACATTGTTGTTAGGTCTTCTCCTAACTTTGCCATGAAGGCTTCATACTTTGAGATAAGGATTTGTCTTTGGTTGTCTTTCACTTCTTCACTTCCTTCACACAGCAGCTCGATCTTATTCCACATATCCTTGGCTGATGAGCACCCAATGACGTTCCCACACATGGCTTTGTCCAAAGTGAGAGCATCCAGTAAGATGAGTTGCAAGTAATCATCCAAGGCCACCTTTTCTTTTTCTGGCTCCAGAAACTCCGAAGGTAATTTGTTGACCCAATAGGCTGGAATAAGAACGCCGTCCACAGTTGAGGCTTCAATTTCTTTACGTGGCACGAAGGGACCATTCTGGAGGATTCCCAAGTATAATGGATTCGCAGCTTTGATAAACAACATGATTTTTCTTTTCCATACATTGTAGTTTTCCTTATCAAAAGCTGGAATCTTTATGCTACTTGACTTCTGCAAACTTGTCATGATCTCATATTTGTTGAACAATCTGTCTGTTCTGATACCAGTTGTTGGTCCTTGACTATTGCAGAAGGGGGGGGGGGGTTGAATGCAATACTGATAAAACTCAATCTACGTTTCAACAACTAAAACCAAGATTAAAGATTATCAGTTTAACAATTGCAAACACAAGTAGACACACGAGTAATTCTCACAAAATAAATGTTTTATTTATTTTGCAATGGGTTGCTACAACCTCAAGAAAAAGTGTATCTTTCCTTGAGCTTCAGTTTCTCGAGTGATTACAAAGAATGAATTGAGAGATAGACTAAGTAGGCTAAACCTATCACTTTCAATCACGGGTCTTTATGAAGCTGCTGTCATTTTCAAGTGGCAGCTTCTTACAATTTGCCTGCCCGTGATTCTTTCCTAAATTGATATATAGACAGCTTATCAATACATTACAAAGCAATCTAGAAACATTCTATTTTAAGCTAACACAATTCAGTAGATGTAGATTTGTCATACTCTGGAATTGGTGAGCTTTGTCATGTGATCTCTCAAGCTTCAGTCGTAGTCTTGCAGACCTGTTACAGTGTTGGGATGTTGCAACACGCATGTTTCTTGAACATCCAAACTGTCACGAGTTTGACTGGATTGTTTACCAATACAACTGTTATCCCTTCATGACAGTATCCTGATGGCTAAGCTTGTTGTCACAGGAATGCGCTTTTGGTGACAGTAAGAAATCCCCGCTAAAGGTGTTGTCAGGATTTCCAAGCTTGCTGTCAGGCTAAGGTAAAGTTGCTGTCAGAAGGCTTCCGCCAATGTTGCTGTCAGAGTGAATTTACTGTCCTGACTCGCAACATGCTGTCTTCAAGTAACCTTACTATCAGTGCTGTGACAGTAATCTTTATTCTTGTTGTTCATCTTGAGTACTTCTTGAGGCTTGAACAAACTAATGAACTTCTACCAAAATGTACTAGAATCTTATTTGCAGCAAACAAAAATGGTTACAAAGACATACTCTGGCTGTGACAGTATGTTCATACTTAATTAAATTAAGTAAAATGTCTAGTTAAGTTGACTCATGGCCATCACCCAAAAATCCTAACACTTTGTTTCTGATTACCACTCCTTCTTCATCCATCTTGTTTCTGAACACCCATTTAGTGTTAATAACATTCTTTCCTTCTGGAGGTGGCAC
The DNA here is from genome assembly GCA_030848705.1 of Heracleum sosnowskyi. Taxonomy (NCBI): domain Eukaryota; kingdom Viridiplantae; phylum Streptophyta; class Magnoliopsida; order Apiales; family Apiaceae; genus Heracleum; species Heracleum sosnowskyi. The sequence continues at coordinate 109,011,507 of CM061239.1, forward strand.
TAGTTCTCATACTTTGTTTTTCTCAAATTGATTCAATTCTTCTTGCATGGCAACAATCCAATCAGAGTTCTTCAAAGCTTCTTCAATTACTTTTGGTTCCTCTTGTGACAGAAAGCATCTATACAGACATGTATTCATTGTTGCCCTTCTTGTTCTAACTCCCTCACCAGGATCTCCAATGATTTGATCCCTAGTGTGGGCCCTGTCCCATTTTCTAGTGTGACCCTGTTCATTTCCTTGAATTGTTCCAAGATCATTTTGATTTACAGTTGCATTCTCTTATTCTCCCCCTGTGTTTGTGTTCCCTTGCACAGGTGTTTGAGGAAGATCATCAACTTCAAGGGTTTCATTTTGTGGAACAATTGGAACAGGTGGTTCATCCTCACTTTCAGAATCCTCAAGATATCCTTGATTTTCAAATCTTAATGGCACACTGTCTTGTTCACTTGTTGCAAGTCCAGGAGTCTTTTTGTCATCAAAGGTAACATCCATGCTTTCCATAATTTTGTGTTGCTCAAGTACAAACACTCTGGATGCAATCCTTTCCAGAGAGTATCCAATGAAGATACCTTCAAATGCCTTAGCATCAAATTTTTCAACATGCTCGGAGGTATCTTTCATCACAAAACACTTGCTTCCAAACACATGAAGATGCTTGAAGGATGCTCTTTTGCCAGTCATTAATGAGTAAGGAGTTTTTCCAGACTACTTATTGATCAATGTTCTATTTTGCACATAGCATGATGTGTTAACAGCATCAGCCCAAAAGCTAGTAGGTAGCTTTGCATCCAACAACATTGTTCTTGCAGCTTCAATGAGAGTTCTATTCTTTCTCTCAACTACTCCATTTTGCTGAGGAGTTCTAGGAGCTGATTTTTTTTGAGAAATTCCTTTATCTTTGAAAAACTCATACAATGTTGAATTTCTAAACTCAGTTCCATTATCACTTCTCAATGCAACTATAGAGGAACCAGTGCTTTGTGCTTCTCTATCAACTCTCTTAATATGCTCTATGATTACTTGAGGTGCTTCATCCTTGGAGAATAGAAATTCCACCCAGGTGTATCTTGAATAATCATCAACCATGACTAGAACATATTTCTTCTTGGAAAGGGACATAACATTCACAGGGCCAAATAGATCTATGTGAATTAGCTGCAGAGGCTTGGAGTTTGAATTGAGCAACTTGTTCTTGTGACTTGATCTCTTAATCTTTCCTTTTTGGCATGCTTCACATGCTCCATCTTGCACAAACTCCAAAGCATGCATATCTCTGATGAGTTCTCTCTTTGTTAGAGAGTTCATTGCATGAACATTCAAGTGAGACAGTTTCTTGTGCCATAGCCAGAATTCTTCATTTGTGGCCTTAGTGTAGAAACAACAAATTTCTCCATTATCTGCAGCCTTAAGATCAACTACAAACAAGCTTCCTTTCTTCACACCAGTTAGAAAAACTTCACCACTTCCTCTTTTTGAGATTAGACAATGATCTTCATCAAATTCCACTTTGAAACCCCTGTTGGTGAATTGTCCAATACTCAATAGGTTGTGCTTTAGTCCTTCTACAAATGCTACATCTTCAATAAAGACATTCCCAGATTTGACACTGCCATATCCCATTGTATAACCAATGTTGTCATTTCCAAAGGTTACTGATGGGCCAGCCTTCTCCTCAAATTGTGATAGCATGGCTATATCACCAGTCATGTGACTTGAGCATCCACTGTCCAAGATCCAAATGACTCTTTTATTCCTGTTGCCCTGCATTCACAAAATGACTAAGTTGTTTTTGGTACCCACACTTGGTAGGGTCCAGTTGATTTAGAAACAGTTTTGTTAACAATTCTTCCGTCATAAATAACATTCTTCACAGTAGGAGACTTCACTTTGTTTGTGGCTTTGGAGTTTACACTCTTAGGCTCACATGAAGTTTTCACCCTCTCAACCTTGATTGGGGATCCTGTCCTGTGAGTGTGCATATGTGTGTGTGATTCACAAGATTGTGCAGAGTCAAGTTTATGCTTAAGAGATAAGCAATTAGCAATCACAGTCACATAGCATGTCATGCAGTTAGAATTACCACAGAAAGAATCATGGATAGAGTTCATGCCTACAGAATGGTTACTCGGATTATCAACTTCAGCAATTTCAGGTTTACTACACTTATGAGTCAAATGATTCACAGATAGGCATTTTTGACATTGTTTCCTAGGAGCATTTGGCACATAAGCATAGTTGTCACCCTTGTTGACACCTACCTTACCATTTCTGTTTTGTTTCTTTTTCCTAACAACTTCTTTCTTTACTTTAGGACTCTTGACAAGGTTGTTTTTGGTCTCTTTCTGATTAACAGATTTAGGAGAGGAAGAGGTGTCTTTAGCAGCCTCATATTCTTCAAGAAGTTGTTGTTTGATGATCAATAGTTCTTCATCAAACTCAACAACACTCTTTTTGAAGATGGGCTTTTCAACACTAGACAAAATGGTTGGGGCATTGTTGTTTGTAAAAGATTCTTTTCCTTTGCCCTTTGCCTTCTTCCTTCCTTTATCATTCTCATAGTCAAAACCAACTCCAACCTTGCAGTCTTCAGTGTGCTCCTTATGATAGGTTTGAATGAGTTCAGAGGAGTTCTTGAAACTTCTTAGCTTTAATTCATTTTCAGCAATTTGTTCTCTAAGAGTTTTTTCTATTTGTTCAGCACAAATCACTTTGTTTTTTAGATACTCAATCTCATTTTTCAAACCATCAAGGCTCACAACCATTAGCCCAAGTTTTTCATTCTTTTCTGTAAGCTCAAGATTTTTAGCAGTTAGCCTATCAATTTCTTCATTGGCAGCTAACATGCTAGTGTGAATATTGAACATCTCAATACTCATATCTTCAACAGTTTGCTTATATTGAAAGGGAGTCATATCAAGAGAAGTAAGAATAGGTACCTGACTTGAGGAATCACCATCATCAGAAAATGCCATTAAGGCATAGTTTGAATACTCATGTTCTTCTTCTTCATCAGAGTCATCCCATCACTTTCCCTCAGCAATAAAAGCTTTACCCTGTTGTTTCTTGAGTAGAGCTTCATACTTAGCTTCAAGCTCTAAGTATGCTTTGTCCTTTTTGACTTGTTTGGGCTTCTTGCATTCTGTGGCAAAGTGCCCAAGTTCATTGCAGTTATAGCATCTAATTTTGGACCTATCCACACTCCCAGATTTGTATCCTCCTCTAGTAGCACCAACAATCCCTTTTACTTTATGGAAAGTGTTTGAGCCACTTGAACCACCAGCATTTCCAGCATTGAACTTGGACTTAAATGGCTGTCTCCTTTTAAACCTTATGTTTGGATATCTCCTAGCCATATATGCAAAGGATTTGTTTTCCATCTTGTCCAACTCATCTATGCTGTAGAACTCATCATCCTCAGGCAAATCATAGACAAATTGAGTCTCATCACCATTGTCTTCAACCTCCAGTTCTTCAATCTTGACTTGACTGACTTTAAGAGATTCCATTCCTTGACCTAGGTTGTCAGCAATAAGGGCACATGAAGTATTTTCCATTAATCCTTGTTTAGCTTGAATGAGCCTCTTTTGAAACAATTCTAGCTCATAAGTCTTCAAAACACCATACAGCACATCAAAACCAATTTTTGTTAGATCTCTTTCTTTAAGGGAAGAGATTCTTGGTTCCAAGTGATCTGGAAGAGTTAGCAAGAATTTCATATTGAGCTCTTCTGTCTCATAGTGTTTGTCATAGAGTTTGAGTTCATTTATCAGCTTATTGAACCTCTCAAACACTTCTGTGATTCCCTCCTTTGGCTGAGCCATGAAAGCTTCATACTGGGATACCAGAATCTGCTTTTTGTTCTTTCTTACTTCTGGAGTTCCTTCACATAGCACCTCTATAAGATCCCACATTTTCTTTGCACTACTGCAGTGAGCAACAGTGCCATACATGTTGAAATCCCTAGATTCACAGATGATAAGTTGGAGATGTCCATCCAGTGCTATTTTCTCCTTTTCAGGATCAGTGTATTTTGAGGGGTCTTTAGGAACATGCTTTGCTGGTATTATCTCAGTGTCTACAGTTGTTTCACCAATCTCAATCATTGGAATAAATGGACCATGCTTTAGTATATCTAAATACATGGGATTGGAAGCTTTGATGAAAAGTAACATCTTCTTCTTCCATAAGCTATAGTGCTCCTTGTTGAAGGGAGGAATCTTTATACTGCTCAGTTTCTGTGAACTCATTGTTGATCTTTTCCTGTTTGTACGTTAACAGTCTTGCTCTAATACCACTTGTTAGTAATGAATATCACTTAGAAACTAGACAGAGGGGGGGGGGGGTTGAATGGATAGTTTTGATATTTTTTTCGATTCTTGAAAACTAAATAAGATGTATATGATTATGCTAAGTAATATGCAGAAAATAAACAACACACACAATCACTTTAATCTACTTTGTATTAAGCAAATTAAATACTACAGCTTTCCAGAATTTCACAACTGAATTTCTGGCTTCTAAACAAGAACAGTTTGTATCTTGTTTTGCTTACAGAGAAAAGAGTGCTTAAGATAAAACAATGGGTATCTCTCTTACAGCTAACAATAGGGTGTGCATGATATATATAAGTCCTATACAAACTAGTACACACACCTATTTACACTGTTACCCTCACTGTTCGTCCAACTTGTTCTGCCATAAGAGGTTAACTGTGTCAGGAAGGACCACCTGCTTTTCAGAGTCTTTCCCGTTTCTGTAGCTGCTTGTCTCTTATCTTTCTCTTCAAGTTTAGTTGTAGATTTTCCATCTGTTCTTTGGACCACCTTGCCAGAACAAATGCTTCAGTATTTGTCTCCATTGACTTTGATCTTGTACCTTCATTTGTCTTGTTGTAAACGGCTAAGTGTTGATATCGTGAACTCCACTTCATTCCAGACTACGCGATGTCACTTGTAAAGACTACGCGATATGGCCTTTGAGGACTTTGCGACATAGGTCATTTGAAGACTTTGCGATCTAGCCTTTTTGAGGACTATGCGACATAGATCATTTGAGGACTATGCGATATAGGCTTTTTGAGGACTATGCGACATAGGTCATTTGAGGACTATGCGACATAAGCTATTTGAGGACTTCACGACATAGACTGTTTGAGGACTTCACGATCTAGACATTTTGACTTTGCTGACTTCAATACTTCACGACATGAGTCTTGAGGACTTCACGACATAGTACAAATTGGACTATGCGATATAGCACTTCACGACATGGATATTGGTGACTTCATGACATAGCTTTATTCTGACTTTGCTATATAATGCCTTAGACAAATTTCTGCAACTTATTCCTTCAAGGCCTTATTCATCTTCAACCTGCTGCATGAACAATTCTGAACTTCTACCAGGATAATTATTCAATGGCCTATGTACATTCTAGATGCAAGAAACTTACTAAGCTCATTATAATTCTGAGCATACATGATTAAGCTAATGTTCATGAGAACAAGACAAGTACATAGAGAGACCTATACTATATCCCAGTGATAGAATTCACTAGGTCATGTAGTGTGACATAGTCACATAGTGTAGGCTTGTTAATAGTGGTATTCAGACATGTCTTGAGCCTAACAGACGAGAATACTTAAATCTAATATTAAAAAAAGTATTTGATTAGTTGAAGGATTATATTTAAAAACTAAAAAGTGTATTTGATTAATAGTATAATTGTATTTAAAAACTAATGTATTAGATAAAATCCTCTATATAAAAATTGATAACTCTTTTTTCTCTTTAATTTATGAGTAGTTCCAGTTTGATAATAACCGTTAAACAAAATTTTGAGATATCGATTCATATCAATTACATTATTAAAAAATTCACAATATAATGTTCATGTATACCATGACCAAAAATCATATCAATTACGTTATTAAAAAATTCTCAATGTAACGTTCATGTATACCATGGCTAACAATAATACACATGCATCTATGTTATAAGAGGCGTAGGAGAAATGATGTACATGAATTTATGTTGCAAATTTTACTCTAAATTTACAAGTAAAACGACTTAATTAATTAATATTAACATAACATTTTTTTAAGTGACATGCAATTTAATTCATCCAAATTATATTATAATATTTTACATATAACAAATATAAAAGGATAATATTAAACATTATTAAAAATTGAGAGTTTCATATTTATTAATGATAATTTTAAATATAATACTTATACATAAAAAAGGATCACGAGGTTAATCTCACAATACTTTTCCTAAAATCACAATACATGGAAACAAATAAATCTAATCATCTATTGTTAAATATTTACCTAACATATATTTTGATTTATTTATAAATTAGAAAAGTGAAGTAATTAGATAGTTGATATAATACGCTCAAATGATCAATTACACTATCTCATGAGTCAGAATCTTTATTCTCATATTCATAACATACTAACAAAAATTTAAGTTTCAAATCAACTCAATAACATATTAAAATTACATATTTCAAAAATTAACAAAGAATTAAGATTTTGAATAATATAAATTTGAATAAATACACATAAAATATTTGTCTTTTGCACAACGTAAATGCAACACGAAATAATTTATCCAAAAATATATCCTTACATTTTAAGAAAGAGTGGGTGAGTTGGTGGGACTTGCTAAAATTAATAAAAAAAAATTTATTTTAAGAAATGTTAATAATTGAATGAGACATCTTAAAAAGAAAAGTGTTGACAATTTGTTGGGACAAAGGGAGAATATTTTATCCATAATTTTGGTCGTCACGGTACAATAACATAAAAAAATAAGAATAGTTCAACTTTAAAATAAATAGATGATAATCGCGAGGTGTTCGAACTCCATAAACGACTTATGAAATATAAAAATTAATATTTTAATCTCTAAATTTATTAAAAAAGAAAGTCCAGAGTTTTGATCGTTAAGATACGATAATACTACAAAAAAGTAAGCATCATTGGATGTTAAAATAAATAAATCAAAACCGTTTAATATAATATCGAGTCATATTTTATACATTAATAGATAAATTATTTTTGTAAAAGTCCAAGGTTCGAAATTCGCCAACAATATATTAAAAAAATTATATTTTAGTATCATAAATATTAAAAAAATTAAAAAGAATATAAATACTAATAAAATTGTGAATTAATATACTAAAAAATATTTAAAAAATAGTTGTGCATTACACAGGCTATAAGCTAGTATAAACAATACAAATTAAAATTTATGTATCTCGTTTGAGAATATATTCGAAGTAGTTCACTTACAAAGTTAAATCCTTATATATAATAATCGTAAGTGAGATTTTATCCAAAACTCTGGTATGTTCTCAGTACCGCCAAAACAATCTAAACCGTAGGATCTAATACATTTTTAAAAATAGACGATCAAGATTATATCATATAAAACTAGAAATTATTATCTAAAAAGGATATAAGTCAAATGTAGAAGTATTAGTATTAGAAATGGATTTGTAGTAATTATAACTATTACATATCAAAATAGCAAGGATCGTTAGATTTTAAAATTATTATTTAAAGAGGATATAAGTCAAAAGTGGAAGTATTGTTATTAGAATTGGATTTGAAGTAATTATAATTATTACATATCAAAATAATAAGAATCATTGGATTTTAAAATTACTATCTAAAAAAGATATAAGTAAAAAATGGAAGTATTAGTATTGGAATTGGATTTGAAGTAATTATAATTATTACATATCAAAATAATAAGGATCGTTAAATTTTAAAATAGATAGATGAGAATCGTTGGATCGAATAAAAAAAATTTGTATTTGGTTGTTAGTTGAATTATATTTAAAATACTAAAAAATATATCTTGATAATTTAAACTAGACATATAAAAATTTCCTAAATCGAATAGAATTCTCAAAGTAAAAATTTGTCAATTTCTTCTATATTTAGTTTTGGTGTAGTTTTAATTGTTAAATCATCACTAAATTAAGAAATATTTTGTTAGATCTTAAAATAGATAGATGAAATCCGTTGGATGTAATATTAAAAAGTGTATTTGGTTGTTGGTAGAACTATATTCAACTACTAAAAAAGTATTTTGATAATTTAAACCAAATATAAATTAATTTTCTAAGTTCAATAAGAATTCTTAATGTAAAAATCCGTCACTTTTCTCTCTCTCTTCAGTTTCAGGGTATATGAAATTGGAAATGAATTGTTAAACCTTCACTAAATTAAATATTATTTTGTGAGTTTCATGTGTGTGTTGCGCGGGATCTTATCCAAACTTTGATCCATGTACCGTCAAACTAATAAGGACCGTTGGTTTTGAATCAGATAAATAAGAACCGTTAGATCTAATATTAAAAAATAATATAAGTGTGTTTGATTGTTTTTAGAATTATATTCAAATACTAAAAAGTGAATTTTAATAATATAAACAAAAAATGAGTAGGTTTTCTAAGTTGAATAGAATTGTCAAATGTAATATTTCATAATTTTCTCTTCTATTCGGGTTTCTAAGTAATTTGAGTTGAATAAGAATTACTGAATCATTATTAAAATAAAAATAATTTCATTAATTAATATAATTATACATTTTTTAAAAATAATCGTGCATGGTACAACCTAGTATACCAAAATACATGCAAGTGATTTTCATTTTTCACTTTGAAAATTAGGGAATAAAGGAAACGATAATGTTCAAAATTGTGGATGAGAAATAAGAGGAAGTAAAATCAAGAGAATTACAAATACAAACAAAAGTTTACATAATATATTTCCTTTTTTTTTTTTCAGGGATTACATAAGAATCTATTAATCTAATCACAATCACAATATATCATCACTTGCATTATCATCCGTAGATTTCAAAGACAAAAAACCAAATTATAATAAATATAAATAAATAAATAAATAAAAACCCAAGCCCAGAGCCCAAAATTCTACCTTTGTTGCCTTGGCGCTGGCAAAACCTTATCATTTCATCTCTCGCCAAACCCCCAAAATTCAATCCACAAACCCTAATCTATACATACATATACACACATCATTTTGCTCCAATTCAATCAATGGATTCAACTGAGACTGCTGCGAATTTAATGGGTTCTTCTGATTCTAATCCAGGTTCTTTAAAATCATCTTCTTCTTTGTATTTAGATAAAAATGTTATTGATTCAGATGTTTTGAAAGTTGATGATAATGATAGTATTAGTACTATTAGTGATGGTGGTTTTGTGAGTGGTGAGGAGGATTTTGAGATTGAAAAGCCTGTTTTAGCTGATAAATTGGTTCAAATTAAGGAGATTAAAACTGTTGCTGTTGTTGATTCTGGTGACCCTTTTGTTGCTTCTCCTGATTACGCAACCCCGGTTTTCGGTGGAGACGAAAAGACTTATAAAGATGTAGTCTTGGAGGGTGGGGTGGGTGGTTTGAGTGATGGTGTGGGAGGAAATGTTGGAAATGTGGGAGTGGATGAGGGGGTGAAGGAAGATAAGGTGATTGAGGTTTCCGAGGCGGAGGAAGTGTTGGTGGAGGATAAGAAGATTGAGGGGTTGAGTGGCGTGGAGGGTGGTAGTGAAGTTGTTGAGAAACATGTTGTGGAAAGCGGTGAGAGTGAGGAAGTTAGTGTTGGGGTTGTGGAATCGAGTGAGGGTGTTGAGGTTACGCGTGAAGGGGATGTTGTTGTTGAGAGTATTAATGTTGATGTGTTGAAGCCTGGAGTGGCTGTTGTTGGGGAAATGGAAGGGAATGGGACTGTTAATGGAAGTAGGAGTTTGGATGATGAGTCTGATGAATTAAATGGTGGGATTGTCGAGGAGGGTTCAGATCAAAATATTGTTGTTCCTACGGATTCTGAAAGTTTGAAGTTGAAAGAAAAATCTGATGAAGTGAGTCTTGGGATTGTTGAGGAGGGTTCAGTTCAAAATGTTGTTGTTCCTACAGATTCTGAGAGTTTGGGCTTGAGCAATAAATCTGACGAGGCAAGTACTGGGACTGTTGAGGAGAATTCCGTTCAACAGGTCATTGCACCCACAAATTCTGAGTTAGTTGAATTGGATGGTGTAAAATTTACCCCTGACGGAGACTCTGTTGTGGAAGATATACAAGTGAAGCTGGCTGTACCAGGAGTGGCAGTTGTTGGGGAAGAAGGAAAGGAAGTTGACGGGGCTGTTGGCTCTAATACTGAGCCTGAGCAAGTATTTGGTGATGATGTCACTTCTGTTCAAGATGGTAACAGTGAGCAACTTGGAGTTGATACTGCAGAATCTACTAGTTCTGCAGATGTTAAAACTACCCCTGAAGGAGACGTTGTTGTAGAAAATATAGAGGTGGATGTGTTAAAACCTGGGGTTGCTGTTGTTGGTAAAGTGGAAGAAAATGGTCAAGCTGATGGCTATGTAGAAAATATTCAAGTAAATGAAAAGGAGCCAGTGACACAGGGCGAGGGAGATGCTAAACCCAATGATGAATTAGCGAATTATGTTGATGAACTAGGAGCTGTTTCTAGCCCTAATTCAGTTGGTGCTGATGCTGAAGCCTTGGTTGGTGCTACAGATGCCATAACTAGTATTCCAGCCAATTTGGAAGACGAAGACCATAAACAAAGTGAAGATACCAGTGCAAGTGTTCAGGATGAGATGATAGAAAATGGGGTCTCGGAAAACGTCTTAGCAATTGATTCTGGCGAACCAAATCCACTTCAAAACAAAGAACTTGAAATTACAGATGAAATGAACTTTGAGAAGAATGAAGCAAGTGAGGATGACGTAGAAGGCTCAGGTTCTGATGGGGAGTCTGATGGTATGCTGTTTGGAAGTTCTGAAGCTGCAAAGCAATTTATTGAGGAGCTGGAACGTGGATCAGAAGGAGGTTCCAACTCTGGTGCAGAGAGTTCTCATAATAATGCACAGAGAATAGATGGGCAAATTGCTACAGACTCTGACGAAGAGGACACTGATGAAGGAGAGGGCAGGGAGATGTTCGATTCAGCGGCATTAACAGCTCTCTTGAAAGCAGCAACAGGTGCGGGTTCAGATGGAAGCAATATAACCATAACCCCCTCTCAAGATGGTTCTAGGCTTATTGCAGTTGAGCGTCCGGCTGGTTTAGGATCCTCAATGCAATCCTTAAGGCCTGCTCCACGAGCAAATCGGTCCAATTTTCTTGCTCCCTCGAATTTTTCTGGTGGTGAAGAATCTGAGAACTTGAATGATGAGGAGAAGAGTAAGCTGGAGAAGTTGCAGTCCATTAGGGTGAAATTTCTGAGAATCCTTAAGAGATTAGGGGTGTCTTCGGATGAATCGATTCCAGCCCAGGTTTTGTACAGACTAACGCTTATTGCAGGAAGGCAAACTGGTCAGCTTTTTAGCCTTGATACTGCAAAGCAGACAGCTTTGCAGCTTGAAGAAGATGGGAAAGAGGACTTAGACTTTTCTGTGAATATACTTGTTCTTGGGAAATCTGGAGTTGGAAAGAGTGCGACGATCAATGCAATTTTTGGTGAAGAGAAAGCTCGGATAGATGCATTTCAGCCAGCTACAAATGCTGTTAAAGAGATTATAGGTGTGGTTGATGGGGTTAAGATTCGGGTCCTGGACACCCCTGGCCTCAAGACTTCAGTAATGGAGCAGTCTTTCAATCGCAGCATCTTATCTTCTGTCAAGAAGTTCACAAAGAAGAACCCAGTTGACGTTGTTTTGTATGTGGATCGTTTGGATGCCCAAACTCGAGATCTTAATGATCTGCCATTATTGCGTACGATTACCAGTTCGCTTGGATCTCCTATATGGCGTAGTGCCATAGTAACTCTTACACATGCTGCTTCTGCACCTCCAGAAGGACCATCCGGTTCTCCTTTAAGCTATGATGCGTTTGTTACCCAACGATCTCATGTCCTGCAGCTGTCTATAGGTCAATCTGTTAATGATATACGCATGATGAGCCCAGGCTTAATGAATATGATGGTATCTCTGGTTGAGAACCATGCGTCATGCCGGAAGACTAGAGGAGGACAGAAGGTTCTTCCTAATGGCCATACTTGGAGGCCGGAGTTGATGATGTTGTGCTACTCGATGAAAATATTGTTGGAAGCAAATTCTCTCTCAAAGCCTCAAGAATTATTTGACCAGCGTAAGCTCTTTGGGTTCCGTACTCGCTCACCCCCTCTTCCATACATGCTGTCCTCCATGTTGCAGTCACGTCCACACCCAAAACTCTCCACTGAACAAGGTGGTGACAATGGTGATTCTGATATTGACTTGGCAGATTTGTCAGATTCAGACCAAGAGGATGAAGATGAGTATGATCAGCTTCCACCCTTTAAACCTCTTAAGAAATCTCAGCTTGCTAAGTTGAGCAAGGATCAAAGAAAAGCCTACTTTGAGGAGTATGATTATCGTGTGAAGCTTCTGCAGAAGAAGCAGTGGAGGGAGGAGTTAAAAAGAATGAAAGAGATGAAGAAGAAAGGCAAGGATTCTGTGAATGATAGTGGTTATACTGATGAAGATCCTGATGCCGGTTCTGCAGCAGCTCCAGTGTCTGTTCCATTACCGGACATGGCCCTGCCACCTTCTTTTGATAGTGATAATCCAGCACACAGGTATCGGTTTCTGGAACCTACTTCGCAATTTCTGGCAAGGCCGGTTCTGGACACCCATGGTTGGGATCATGACTGTGGATATGAAGGGGTCAATATTGAACAGAGTCTAGCCATTCTCAGTCAATTTCCGTCTGTTATATCTGTTCAGCTTACCAAGGATAAGAAAGAGTTCAGCATCAATTTGGACTCTTCTATTGCTGCAAAACATGGGGAGAATGGATCGAGTATGGCTGGCTTCGATATTCAGAATATGGGTAAGCAACTTGCCTACATCATCAGAGGTGAAACCAAGTTCAAGAATTTCAGGAAGAACAAAACAGCTGCTGGGGTATCAGTTACTTTCCTAGGGGAAAATGTTGTTACTGGGCTCAAAGTCGAGGATCAAATTTCTTTTGGAAAGCAGTATTCGTTGGTTGCCAGTGCAGGTACAGTCCGATCTCAACAGGATGTAGCATATGGAGCTAATATCGAAATGCAGCGCAGGGAACTTGAATATCCAATTGGACAGGTTCAGTCCTCATTAGGTTTATCCCTAATAAAGTGGAAAGGGGACCTAGCATTGGGGTTCAACAGTATAGCGCAATTTTCCATTGGACGAAATTCCAAGGTGGCTGTCCGAGCTGGAATAAACAACAAGCTTACTGGTCAGATCTCAGTCCGGACAAGTAGCTCTGAACATCTCTCTCTTGCGCTTGCAAGTATTCTTCCAGCTGCAATTACCATTTACAAGAAACTTTATCCTGATGTTGGTGAGAAGTATATCTATTAATTTTGTTTTTGTTCTGTTCAGCAACTCTTGGAGATAGCACCGGAAAATAGAAGTTAGCATTTTACTTGAGTATTGCATATTTTTGTCCTATTCAGAACTGCTTCTTGTATCAAGATTATGCTATTTTCTAGTTTTTCTAGAATGAGATCAATCCAGGCGGGATATAATAATTTAGCTTTGCTTTAAAATTAGTAAAGGGAAAAAATCATGGCAAAGCTCCTTGGGTCTATTTAATTGGCTTGTTCTACGTACTTAAGAGGTAGTGTTAACTGCTTTGGTTGTGTGAGCTTTATAGTTTATTTACTACAAGCGAAGAGTCCTTGTGTGGAAGTTAATTCATTCCTGAATGCAGAGTCACAAACCATGATTTCATTGTTGATGTATGTCTGCATAGTTCTTGTAGAATGTCTGTCTGCATAGTTCTGTGTCAAGATTGTAGATGTATTCATCGTCTTGGAATGCTGTTCATGTATTCTCACCTTTATTGTTGTGTCTCACTTTCCAGGTGTTTAATTTGAAGATTGCTTGTATATTTGTGTGTTTATGCATAAGAAATTCAATATATTTGTGACCTTTTCTAGCTAAGAAAACCTCAGAATTCAAAGTCATCAGTTTCAAAATCCTTAGCATAGCTACTACAGTTTCATAGCCTTTTGTCCATTCTTGTGTAGCTTAAATTGTCTGTTAGGTTTGTTTTGATGGTAGACAGAAGGGCTGGGGATCAACTGATCAAGGATTTAGGTCATATTTTACGAGTTTTAACTAGTTGGTACTTAATAATTAGGCAACTATTAATCTTAGATTGCAACAAAGCTACTGTAATGTTAGAAAAGGACTTGCTAGCAGGGGCATAAAATTCTTTACAGAAATATGTTTGCGGAACCTAAAGGCGAAATTACAGTGTAGGGAAAGCTACATAATGAAACACCCAAGTAAAGATGAAGAAGACAATATTGGTATGTTATAAACATCGCAACCGAAACCTGACCACTCATGCAGATTCTCACCGGGTCTTCACATCAGCAGCATTTCCATTACTTGCAGCATGCCCATTCTCATTAGTCTTAAATATCTTGGCAATTGTGTCTAACAGGAACCAATGGTACATAAACAAACCTCCTTGTGGAGAAGCTGAAGAAAGTAAACTGAGTCTACGGATGGCTGTTTTCACCAACTCTCGAAGATATTATGTGAACCAGGTTGTAGATAACATAGAATATGACAATATACAGGACCAAAATGAGTTGCGATAAAGTTAATAATTAGTACACGAAAAGGGGACACTTACTAGAAAACAAGCAAATTTGACGGTGGAAATTGTGTCACCGGTCGAATGCTAACTTTAACAGATAAAACGTTTGCATTAAATCGTTTTTTTTTTATCATTTCGTTCTTTTGAAATATTATTTCCATCACTAACCACTTCAAACCGATATTATTTAAAAATACATGATAATATAAATATATTGCAGTACTTTCTAGAGTATTTGATTGACTAATGTACAAAAAAAAATCTTTATCTTGACTAGTCTCTCTACCCTTTGATAAGTGAATATAATAATTTTATACAGTATCCAGATTTCAATTTCGTGTTGGGTCTATTTTAAAGCCATCGGTATCGTAATAAACCAAAACTCCGAAAGTTAAAAATACTGCAAACAAAAGAACAGAAGTGACTGAACATACGTTTATACAGTACCGGACAGCTAAAAAGAAAAAAAGAAAAAAAAAATGTCTATACAAAAATCCTTTATTTTAAGTTTTAAAGTAATAATGTTAGAGTTAACGTATTTGATGATTTAACGACTTTCGAGTTTCGACTCTATCTCTCTCTCTCTCTAAACCTACACCCGCCCCCTTCTCCATACTTTCACCGAATTTTTTCCATAAAAAACCCCAAATTCTTTATTTATTTTTTTGTCTCTTTCAATAAATTTTCTTTTAGGTAAAGATTTTTATCCATTTGATTTTCTTTGGTTTGTTTTTTAGATCTAAATTATCGGAGCTTCTGAATTTTTTTTATTTTTTGATTCAAGAGGAACTTATTAGATTTGAGAGTGAACCGAGTATTTATTATTATGGTTTCGTTTTTCAGATCTAAATTTTTTTATTTGAAATTTCAATTTGCAAGTTCAGTCTGTTTTCTCCTTGGTGAGAGATTGTTTGTTTCTCTCCTTTATTATGGAAGTTTGTACGAAATTGCATTTGTGATCGATAACTCAAATGGATTGTGACGAAACGGGTACATGTAAATATATCATCATCAAAATATCGTTTGATTTGATTGTCTTTTCATGAAGACATACGATTTGATTTTTTTATGTTTGTTCGACTCGATCATTTTTTAGATATCGTATGACTTTTCATTATTGAATTTACTCCACTTTTTTTCAAAAAAAAAATTATGCTAGAGTCTATGTACCGTATTGGGTACCGATTTGGTACCGAATAACGTGACATTAATGACGTGATAATTTGAAATTATTTTATTTGAGAAATTAATGTAAATGCAGAGATTCATTAGTATTAATTGAATTATAGTCGATGGTGAATTTTGTAAAACATATTTGTACCTTTATTCTTTAATATATTGTTGATAATTTGAATTCAACATGTTCGTTTGCGAGCTCGAATTTAAAATTAATTTTTTTTAATAAATTTAAGAGAATTACCAAAAATACTAATTTTTAATATTTTTTTTTTGTGATTTTACTATATTCTGAAAATATTTGTAAAAATACGGTTTGCAATCACATGCAACTTATATTTTATGTTTTTCTGAAAAATATTTAAAGTTATTTTGGGTTACATGTGAATTTGTATTTGGTTGCATCGTTGCAAAGTCGTATTTTTGCAAAAAAAAAAATCAAAAATTAGATTTACAAAATTTTTAAAATAAAAAATAATTTGGCACAAAAAATTAAAAAAAAAATAGTTTTTCTGAAAAAAGCTTTAACATTGTTCTCTCGAGTTGATACTGGGAGAGAAGAGAAGAGATCCTTGAAGAAAATTTTAAAATTTTCTCTCCTACCCGTGCTCCAGAGTTTTCTAAGGGGGAGAAGCAGAGAGAAGAGAAGATCCGATAGAATTTGATAACAAAACTTTCTCTCCAACTATGGAAAGATGAGGAAAGAAAGAGAAAAGATCGCTAATCTATTTTTTAAAATTTCCAACAATACCCGTATCTATTTACTAAACAAGCGTCGTCTGTTTTCTTAACAACCAATTCCTTTATGCGGCTTCTTCTGCTTCTTTGTGCAATAAGCAGGTAATTTTTTTCCGAAGATCAGAGATACTATATCGATGTGCATATTTGTAAAACCCTGTTAATTTTTATTTATTTATTTTAATACTAGATATTAGATAAATGTTTATTTATTAGAACATTCTAGAATTATATGTACAAAATATTTAGGATTTGTTATTATCGGAAAGAAGTGTGAAAAAGATTTTAGAATATCGGTAACATTTAATTTAGAAGATTTGTGTGAATTGTAATATTGTAATTTAGATATTATTTAGAGTGATTGAACAATTTTTAAGAGAAAATTCTAGGCTTACCTAAAATTATTTAGGGTTTTAGTGTGCCTATATAATTAACCCTTAGGACAAGAGAAAAGACTCGAACAGATCTTATTTCACAGTCGCAGAGGTACGTCTTCACCCTTTAACCGAGTATGAGCAGATAGTGGGTTTATGTGCTATGTGTTTTTCTTGCACGTGTTAATGTGAATTTTAAATTCTCTCGCTAATGTATCTACCTTTTCTTATCATTTTCATGCTTCATGTCTAGTTGTTTAGTGCTTGCATGCTATTATATTACAGTACCACCTATATTTAATTTAGGTGTGTTAAAATATGAAAAAGTCAGGGAGAGTTTTTCATTTAATTGGACCATGTCCGTATGTGTAAGATGGGCTTAAGGTCCAATTTTGTTTCGATTTCATGTTTGCACGGTTAATTTAGTATTCGTTAGTATAATATTAATTAGGTGTTTGATGAATAATCTTTTATTAATAAAATATTAAGATTTAAAGTCTGTCTGCCATTTATATGGTTTAGCATGTGTGTCTGTTTATAATGCATGAATACAAATTGTTAGATTAGATTAATAAATTAATGAGCCATGTGTTGGTTGTAATGTCAATAGAAAAATATGACAATTACTTGTTACATTTCTCAACTTTGATCTCTGTTTTAATGTTATAAGTTGATTTTGTGCCAGGTTTATAGCTGATTAATTACAATGAATTATTTGGTGCCTTATATGATCATGATAAATTATATATTTTATTAGGACGATTGACTCTCTATGGGACTTATGAGTAATTATCTTGTTTTGTTTATTTAATCATAGGATCAGTTCGTGTATTTTGGATTTTAAGTGTCGACTTCGAGGTAAGTACATTTTGACTTATTTTTATTTTTGGAAAAGATATTGATATTCTGTTTTCGATTTTCGTATAAGATATAAGAATATTGTTTCGGACTGTATAAGATATAAGAATTGAGAATCTTTTGAATCCCTCAGTCTGTACGTTTCGAACCCGTTCGTAATTTACGCTATAGTTTCAGAATTAGTCTTAGATACCCTTAGTAGGCGCACAAGTGTGCAACTTTAGATACCTATTAAGGGCGCGTAATTATTGAACTTTAGATGCTGGCTACTAGAATAGTGTGGCCGTAGAGCAAGACTGTGGTACTTTCGATTTTTGTTCTATTTCCGTTTCTGCTTTAAATTCTGAAATTTAAAAATGTAAACTTTGGGCCGGGTCAATTTTGCAAAGATTTTGCAACTTATTATATTTTGACCAAATCTGTTTTATTAAAACCGCCCATTGAATTTTAAAACTATCTGTTTGTCAGTTGTACTTGTTGAGCTGTGTAGCTCATCCTTTTCCCTATATTTAAGGTTCATTGTGGAAGCTAAGTAAGAATAAGGATGTGGACTTGTGGATTTCCTGCTTTTAGATTTTGCTTAAAGACTTATTGTTTCGTTAAGAAATAAATTTGATTATTTGATATACATTGGATATTGGTTTATGGAGCTGCATCTCCGCTTTTGTGATTTTGGATTATTGTTAAATATGACCGTTGCGTTTGACTTTTATGGAATATTTGCATTTCGAATAAATAAATTAAGTTTTATTTAAGTTTCGTATTTAGAATAATAGTACGAAAAATCGGGTTGTTACAGTTGGTATCAAGAGCAGGTTTTCCTTTGAAATGTACTAGGTATGGGACTAGTGTATTCCCTAGAGGTACGTCTTCACCATTTAACCGAGTATGAGCAGATAGTGAGTTTATGTGCTATATGTTTTTCTTGCACGTGTTAATGTGAATTTTAAATTATATTTAATTTGTTTATGCATCAGTTTTATGCCTGCTTGTATACAGAGTTTGGAATCACATGCGTGCGCAATATGTTGCTGTTTGGTTGATTACTTCCCGATTCGTGTTGTAGCCAGCATGTGTTAGTTTATTGTATTACTCAAGTATAATGTATATGTGTTTACTGTGTAGATCGGGTCATGCATATGTTCAACGAGGGTTATGATTATTTGAATATTAAATTGCATGATATTAGTTAATATTCTTTTGTAACGCTACTAACTAATATTTGTGTACATTTTGACAATTAGACAAATTTTTATGTTCATATACTTTCTTTTCTGTGCTTTCATAAATCCATATGCATGAGAACCAGAAAGTGTAAATATTATTATATTGGATCAAACCTGTTTGTTTGTAACTTGAATTCATGATTAATAAAAAGAAGGGTTCAGTACTCCGGATTTATGATATACAAGTTTAAGTACACTGTTAAGATTTATGGGTGATAGCTATGAGACAACTTAACTAGATATTTTAAATGCTTAATTTTATTAAGTATGAACATACTATCACAACCAGAGTATGTCTTTGTAACTATTTTGTTTATTGCAAATAAGATTCTAATACATCTTGGTAGAAGTTCATTTATTTGTTCAAGCCTCAAGAAGTGCTCAAGATGGACATCAAGAATAAATGTTACGGTCACATCATTGACAGTAAGGTTACAAGAAGACAACATGTTGCAAATCACGACAGTACATTCACTCTGACAGCAACATTGGCGGAAGCCCTCAGACATCAATTTTACCTTAGCCTGACAGCAAGCTTGGAAATCCTGACAACACCTTATGCAGAGATTTCTTACTGTCACCAAAAGCGCATTCTTGTGACAACAAGCTTAGCCATCAGGATACTGTCATGAAGGGATAATATTTGTATTGGGGTTCTACCCAGTCAAACAAGTGACAGTTTGGATGTTCAAGAAACAGGCGTGTTGAAGTATCCCAACACTGCATCTGGTCTGCAAGACTATGACCGAAGCTTGAGAGATCACATGACAAAGCTCACCAATTCAAGAGTATGACAAATCAACATCTACTGAATTGTGTTAGCTAAATATAGAATGTATCTAGATTGCTTTTCCCAGTAATGTTAATCTTGTTTGTATAGCAATTTAGGTAATGCTCACGGGTAGACAATTTGTAAGAAGCTGCCACATGAAAATGACAGCAGCTTCACAAACCCGTGATGATAGAGATAGGATTAGTTTACTTAGACTATCTCCCAATTCATTCTATGTATCACTCGAGAAACTGAAGCTCAAGAAAACGAACATTTTCTTGAGGTTGTAGCAACCCATTGCAAAATAAATAAAACATTTATTTTGTGAGAAATTCTCTTGTGTCTACTTGTGTTTGTAATTCATAAACTGATTAACGTTAATCTTAGTCTTTGTTGTTGAAGCGTAGATTGAGATTTATCAGTATTGCATTCAACCCCCCCCCCCTTCTGCAATAGTCAAGGACCAACAACTGGTATCAGAGCGGACAGATTGTTCTATAAATCCGAGATCATGACAAGTATGCAGAAGTCAAGTAGCATAAAGATTCCAGCTTTTGATAAAGAGAATTATAATGTGTGGAAAAGAAAAATCTTGTTGTTTATCAAAGCTTCAAATACCTTATACTTGGGTATCCTCCAAAATGGTCCCTTTGTTCCACGGAAAGAGATTGAAGCCTCAACTGTGGACGGTGTTCTTGTTCCAGCTTACTGGGTCAACAAATTACCTTCAGAGTTTCTGGAGCCAGAAAAAGAGAAGGTGGCCTTGGATGATTACTTGCAACTCATCTTATTGGATGCTCTCACTTTGGACAAAGCCATGTGTGGGAATGTCACTGGATGCTCATCAGCCAAGGATATGTGGAATAAGATTGAGCTACTATGTGAAGGAAGTGAAGAAGTGAAAGACAATCAAAGACAAATTCTTATCTCACAGTATGAAGCTTTCATGGCAAAGTCAGGAGAAGATCTAACCACAATGTTTGAGAGGTTTAGCAAACTGCTGACTGAGCTACAGATTCATGGAAAATACTATGATAGGAAGGAGCTAAATGTTAAGTTCTTACTCACACTTCCTGAGCATCTAGAGCACAGTATCACTGCCATAAGAGAAGGAAGAAATTTAAACAATGTTTCTCTTGAAACATTATATGGTATGCTTAAGTCATATGAGCTTGAATTTTTCCAGAAAAGAGCTATACAAGCTGGTTCAAGAGGAAAAATGGCTAATATGTCTGGTGCTCTTGTAGCTCATGTGCCAAGAATCACTCAACCCAGTGAAGGAATTCAAATCACCCAACCTACTTCATTACCCACTCTTAAGATTGAAGAGGTTGTGGATGATGATGAGAAAGTAGTGCTGCAACTAACTGATGTTGAAGATGAAGACTTCTACTCTATAGAAGAAATGGAAAAGATGGACAATCCAACAATGGATTACATGGTTAAGAAATTCAAGAACATAAGGTTCAAGATAAACAAGCCATATAAGTCTCAAGGTCAGACATCAAGGTTCAACAAAGGGAACTCCTCCAAGGTTGAAGGTGGTGCCACAAGAGGTGGTTACAAAACATGGATGGTGGACAGATCCAAGTTTAGGTGTTATAACTGCAATGAGCTTGGTCATTTTGCTACTGAATGCAGAAGGCCAAAGCAGAATCAAAGAATGGATAAAGGGTCAAGTGGACACTTCAAGAAAGGACAGGGAAAAGCCTATGTGGCTGAAGGAAAATGCTGGGATGATACTGACGATGAAGAGGAAGAGGAACATGTGAATCTAGCCCTCATGGCTAAGTCTGATGAGGTCTCCTCTAGCTCTCCAAGTCAGGTACCTTCACTTTTCTTGCTTGAAATGTCTAAAGAAGAATACAAACAAACTGTCGAGGAGTTGAGTGCATAAATGTTTAATGTTCATACTAGTTTAACTGCAGCAAACGAAGAAATTGCTAGGTTAACTAAACTTAATGAAACACTCACTTCTGAGAATGACATGCTTTTGTTAAAGACCAGTCGATTAGAATCTCTAGTACAGGAGAATGCTAAACTTAAAAATGAAGTAGTCTGTGCTAAAGAAATAGAAAAGTTTCTAAGGAATCAGATTAGTGAAAATGAATTTAAGATCAAAGCCTATAGAAACTCTTCTAAGCAACTTCAGGATTATCATGAGAAACACACAGAGGATCAAAAAGTAGGAATATGTTTTGAGTATGGTAAAAGACCTGGTAAGGAAATTGTGAGTCAGGATTGTTCAACTGATGTTTCTGTCAGACCTCATGTCCTCAAGAAGATCAACAAACCAATTTTCAAACTTTCTGAACTTGAGTTTGATGAGGAAGCCATGCTCATCAAACAACAACTTGATGATGAGGATGAGTGCATTGACAACACAACAGTTGGAGGAAAAGATACTGTCGAAATCCCCAAGACAACAACTTTCCCAAACAATCTGACAGAATGTTCTAAAGATGCTGTCAGTAATGGCAAGACAGAAACTTCCAAAGATACTGTCAAGAGAGTTTCAAAGACAGTAACTTCCAAACCTACTGTCAAGACATAAGGTGTAAAAGGTACTGTCAAGGAAAGCTCGACAGCAACTGTCAGCGATTTCTTTAGATTCCGGGACGGAATCCTTTTAAGGAGGGGAGACTGTAAGAACCCTGATTTTTGGTAAGATTTTAAAAAATTATTATGAATAGTGATTTTGCGGAATTATGGAAATTTTTTGAGCCAAAGTATATAAGTGATGGAAATTAAGAATCCGAGGATGTAGTGTGGTCGCAAGGATTAAATGAGATAATGTAAAAGTCGTCAGAATGCGAAGATTTTCATTTCTACTAAATCTTTGGGAATTCGTTAAATATTAATATTATTGGAATCTTGGAATGATATAAATTTCATGACAATGGATTTTAGTGGATTTAAATTAGAACAAACATGTTTAAGTGTTTAAGAATGACGATAGAAATCTCTACGCGACGAAACACGTTATTAGAAAATTATCGAACTTGCATAAAAGATTAAGTGACAAGCATTGGATAATAAGTAAGCTAAGTAATAATACATGCAAGAATCATGCAAAAGACATGCAAACCAAGTACTTAGAAACTAACTAGAAGTACAAGAAAGTAACCAAGTGGCTAAGTATTGGTTAGCGACCAAGTTCCTTAAATTAGGGATAAAGCATGACTAATAGTACCAAGCTAGCTACTAGGATTATGGCAAGACATCTGATACATTATTGTATCACACACAATTCAGCCAACACTTTCAAAAAGCAAGAAAGTGAGAGAAAAACTCTCCCCATCTCATTTCTTCAGAATTCGGCTCAACAGTACCAGGGAAGAAAGAAAAATTCATAACTAAATATCTACTCGTGATAAAATCGCCAAATTTTGACCATAGCTTCCTCAATCCATAAAACACGTACGTTAAAGTTTTCATGGTAATAAAATTAGTATAACATAGTCAAATCTTGGATCAAAGTTGAGGAAGAAAAGTAACTCCGAAAATACTAACTTTTGTTCTTGATTTATTTTGGTGAGTTTGAGGATGATAAGCTTAGTTCAAGCAAGACCAAGGTTCTTTAAGATATATACAAGTGTTCTTGAGCCCAAGAAAGGTATAACCCTCATCCATATTTTGATTTATGTTAAGTTATGAGCTAAGTTTCAAGATATGTTCAAGAACATGTTGTTTGAGGAGTTTGGAGTATAAATACTTAAATCTTGATGGTTGATTGTTGTGGATTGATTTTGGTGGTATGTTTATGAAGTTTAAGAACTGATATTTAGTAAGGATGAGAGTCCTGGTGTTTTAGTAATTTTAAAATGGATTTAACAAGGTTAAAATTGAAAGTTGAGACATGAATGAACATTTTAATGGCTATTGAGGCTAGGACTGTTTTGAAACCCAATTTCGGACCAAAACGATTTCTGTTCTCAAACACCACTGGTCACAAATGTCAATATCTTGTTTTGTAGTTTGTAACCATATAAAGTACATGTTGAGGAGATTTGTGGTTTGAAAGGTATACTTGTTTTAATGAAAGTGGTTCAAAACACAAAACTGCTACAAGATATCAAATTGTGAACTAAATTCGGACCCATTAACAGTTAGACAAAATTATAAAAATATGAGAATAAGTAGTTCGGACAGTAAGGAAGAAAAACCAAAAAGAATTATGCAAAAAGGTTAATATTTCGATTTTACAAAAATGTTTGAACCAGAGTTGCGCGATGACGCTATGCACTGCATAGCTACTGCCCTGCTCTGTTAATTCGGGAAAATTGGTCCTCTGTCCAGAACCAAACTTTTGATGGATTACATTCTAGACATTCTCTAGATAGTGCACGAGAAAACGGTGTGTCAATAGAGTTAACAGTTGATGAGTTATGAGCATTTTAGTGAAACTAGTGCGGATAGTAAAAGTCCGTAGTTGACTCGACTTTTAAAATACGTTTCACCTATTTAAACTCATGTTTACAAAATAGAAATATATTTTTGATAAATATTACAAACACTCAAGAAGCTCCTTGAAGTGGTTTCGTAATTAATTATCAATTTTTCGATTTATTAAAAGTGTTAGAGTGTGAGTTGCGGAATAGTGATTCTATGGAAAGTCAACTCTAGAGGTACTACCTTGACCATTCATTCTGGCTAAGTAAAAAGGATAATATCGAGTCGGCTAAAACTCGAAATTTGTTAAGGATTATCAAGAGAACATATTGGTGTAAAGAACGAGACTAGAAAGGATTATTAAACGATAAAGAAGATCGTAAGTTAAGTGGACCCGAGAGAGTGAAAGTTGAGTAAAGTAGAGTTTACTTAGAATAAATGAACTGTAAATCAAGTGATTAATTAAGATTATGTATTGTCTTGGTAAAGGTTCCAGGACTAGAAGAGAAACACCCACACCCAGTTAGAGCTCGGGCATCAGGCAAGTTTACTAACCATTACTCTTCAGAGTAGGTGTATTTTCAAACGTTAAGTTATTCAAATATATGTATATGTTTTGCTCCAAGTATCATGACAAGTTTTCAAAACCCGAAGCTTAAGTTTTCGGCTATGATTTAAACTGTTGTTGTTGTTGTGATATAACTGTTTTTAAATGCATGAATTGCTTTAATTATCGTACGAGCTTTCAAATGTCGAATGTTTGGTTTATATGCTATATGAGATATAGATGTAAGCCGGGATATACAAGGTTCTAGGTGTAGAGCGTATTTTCGTATTTCAACTTAGACTGGGAGTTGGAAATATTTTACAAACACTGTCACGAAAACCCGGAGATTGCCGGAGACAGATTATTTTCAAATTTCGATTTAAAATATTCCAATAATTATATGATTTGGATATTTTAAATATTATTGAATATTTATTTAATTAAATGAATATTATTTTGAATATTCATTTAAAAAATGATTTATTTAATTGTTTATTATTTAATAAATATTATTTAAATATTTATTAAATATTCCAAATTATGTATTTACTTAATAAATATTATTTAAATATTTATTAAATGTTTTAAATGATTTAAAAATCATGAAACCTCATTTAAAAATTATTTAAGGCCTTTGTTAATTATTTAAAATATTCTCTGGCCTTCAGAATAATTATTTAAAAATAGTAAGGGTTCCCAAATATTATTTTCGAGTTTATTCAAATATTTAAATGCGAATAAATATTTCCTAACTCATCAAAAATTGGGAATCCAGTTCAAAGAGTCGAGCAAATAGTTTTACTTCCTCTATTCCTCGAGATTACTCATATCTGGGGATGACTACCCTATCCAATCAAAGTATTTCAATCGCGATAATTTTAGAAAAATCCCGATTTACTCCCAGGTCGTGATTTTAAAATTTCGTGCGATATCCTCTATCAGTTGACAATAGTCAACCCACATATTGTTATTACTTCCTCAACATTTCCGGAAGTAAGTTATGGTTATGAGTTAAACCTATCAACGAGCCAGCATGACGCTCGGGGAACGACGATTAAGTTCGGTTCCAATTGTAATGATAGGATTCATCAAGGGACTGGAGGTGTTATATATAAGCTGAGGCATTACGAGTACCGGGACGCACATGCAAACATAGCAGAGGTACTACGAATGCCGGGACGCAACTTTAGCTGAGGTACTTCGGGTACCAGGACGCTAATGATAGCCCGTATGCGGCTGGAGTGATAACCATAAAAAGGTTTTCGTCCACTACTAGTAGAAAGAAATGTTTTGCGATACAGCGACTGATCATCGTGTATCGTGGTGTGCTCCAGAATGTCCCATTCTTCCAATTGGAATTGTACTGCAACATTGTAACGAAAGCCTAGGTGCTGAGTTACCGATAATGTTGGCAGTGGTTGAAAAGTTATTCTCTGATATATCATATACAGAATGATTTATTTATTATTCTTTTCGTCCAAACATGACATACAGTACCTCTACTGTATGAGGAACATCATTACTCATCACTGCCACATTATCAGTAACTCAGCGCCTAGGCTTTCGTTACAATGTGCAGCACAACTCCAATTGGAGGGAAGGGACCTTTTTCCGGAGCACGCCACGATACACGATGATCAGTCGTTGTATCGTAGTCACACTTTTATACTAGTAGATGGACGACATCTTAACACGATTATCACCCTAGCCGCATACGGGCTTTGTATCTGCTGGACTGTCCCACAGCCTCCTACGAGAGATAAGTGCTGGACTGCCCAGCAGCCTCTTACGCTATAATCAAAGGTATTGTCCAACAGCCTCCTTCACGTTTCCTCATGGTCCCGGATAGAATCAATGAAACGGGAATTGGAATTTAATCCTATTTCCCCCAAGTACAAATACTTGTCAAAACTTTGCAACAGTTCAGATTCCTTACTCCAGAGTATTTGAAGGGAGTAAGTCACAGTGTGGGTTGACATCAGTCAACGAAACTACGAATGATTACCACGTATTTTGAAATCATGACCTGGGAGTTTATCGACATTTTCAGAGTTTAGCAAGTTTGAAATTCTTTGATTGAATATGGGAGTCATCCCCAGCTATAGGTACTCTAGAGGAATAGAGGAAGTAAAACTATTTCCTCGATTCCTTGAACTGGATTCCCAATTTTTGATGAGTTAGAAAATATTTAATCGCAGTTAAATATTTTTAATAAACTTAAGATAATATTTGGGAATCTCCGTTTTAATTATCCCTTCTGAAGTCCAGAAATATTTGCTTAAATGCTAGAACCTTAAATAATAATATAATAAGGTTCTATGATTTTTAAATCATATTTGGAATATTTAATAAATATCCAAATAATAAATATTGAATTATTATTCAATAATATTCCACTTAAGTGAATATTCAAATAATATTCACTTATTTAAATAAATATTCAAAATAATATTTTTAATAATATTATTTAATACCTCACATTAAATATCCAATAATATATATATATATATATATATATATATATATTGGAATATTTAATCAACATATATAAAATATAGCTGTCCCTGGACCATCCAGTTTCTGACAGTATAATCAAGTCAAAATAGTAATTTAACTCCCGGTCTAATATTTTAAAATCATCGTACGAGTGCTCTATCCTTGGAGCCTTTAAAACCTCGGTTTATATCTAGTATTTACATAGCATATAAACCTTATATCTTATAAAGTTTTTTATTAAAAGCGTAAACAGTTATAAATCTTTTCACAGCATTAAAGCAGGATATATATCACGTACACAACAGTAAATCACAACATCATCACTTATATGATGTAGGGGGTTTTAAAACTTGCCTTGGTGTCTCGGTGAAGTGGTAGTGGGGGTTTGGGAGTGTGCTCGTCGATCTATAATAAGATACACAATACACAATTACTCCCCGAGAACCAATTAATGTGCTATAACTTAAGCACTAAAGTTCTATTAATGAAAATCAAATGTCTCGCTCTTGGTCACTTATAACCTCATGACATTCTGTAAACTCTTAAGTCAAAAGTTTGGGTGGAAATCTATTCTCAAAACCCAAGTACTTTACCATTGCTAACTCATTGTTTTTTTAACCATCCCCTTAAGGGTATTTCACTCGCGCAACTTTTGTTCCCGCATTTTTATAAAATCGAAAACTCATCTTTTTAACATGAAACCTCCTAGGTTCCTTTCCTGACTATCCATTCTAGTATCCATTTTAATATCTCGACCCAATTTCATTTTTAAAGGGTTTGATCACAATCTCAAAGTTCATGCAGTGAACTACTTAGTTATCCGAAACCGCTTTCACTAAAACGGATGTTTCTCCTAAACCATAAATCGAAACGATACGATTCTCTCGCTAAAATAAACTAAAAAACAGAGTCTAGATGATCATGGTCAGAAATCCTTATGGTTATGCCTAGAAGGTAACCATGGTCTCTGTCCAAAATTCCTAAGTGAAATCCGACATGGTAACGACGCTTAAACGTGATTCCCGTGTTTAAAACACTCAAATTCATTCATCAACCAATACCCAAGCAATCATAACTCAAGGATCTCATCTAAAACAACTTATTTCTGTCTAAACATGCTCATAACATTATTCACAAGTTCAACCATCATTTAATCCACTAAACATCATACTTATCATGCAAATCATCTCTACATCACACTATCACTAATCATTCTCAATATAATCACTAATAACAAAGTATAAACACAAGTGGGAGAGGGTTTATACCTTCCTTGGTACTTAATATAGACTAGAAATGGTTAGTATGCCCTTCCTTTCTCCTTGATTATCCTTTACAAGCTTAAAACTTCAAGATCAAAACAAGAACTCAAATATTACTATTCATTTCTACTATTCATCATCAACTTTAGCTCAATATTTGAGCATGAAAACAACCATGGATGAAGCTAGGATCAAGGATTTACCTTAGTCTATGGATGAGGGTGATTTAGAGCCCAAGAACATGAATTATGGTTGAGTAGAACTTGTAGAAAATTTTCTAAGCTTTTGTGGAAGAGAAATAGTCGAATGTTTCTTCTCCTTGATGTATCTTCTTTTGATTTTCTTTTCTTTTCTTTTTGTTTAATTAACCCTTAATACTTGCCATTTAATTGTGTTGTCTTTATTTGATTTTGTCATCCCATGGACACATGTCAAACATTGGTGGTTTTGTGGTGAAAGTGGCGACAAGGTGGTGATTCATCACCTTGTCATCACTTTGTCATCACCTATGTCATCCTCTGGCATCATGCTTATGTCATAATTTGTATCATCAATCATTTTATATGTTGCACTTGATGATCTCATATGATACTTCTCCTTTGGTTAGGGTTTAATCCATAATTCGTTACGCTTTTGTTTTGTCGCTAAGTTTCGCGATAGGTTCAAGTGATTTTAAAAACGTTTCTCTGTACCAATGATAGGAGATACTTCCTTGATCTTTTCATAACCTTGGTTTAATATGTGATTATGGATTTCTCATTCTACATACTTTCTCAAAACGATCAAATCAATAACATCCTTGATTGTCCAGTGAATAGTGATTTAAAACTTGAATGGAAATCTTCTGATTCTGATTGCGTTTGCATTCTCTTATTCTCCTTATACATCAATATATAACTTCGAAACATTCATTCCATGTCATTCACATAGTGTGGTCTGAAAAATATTTTCTTCAGCAAATTTACTAGTCATCAGGGCAAAATTACTATTCATCAGGGTTTCAAATATTACAAAATTTTGGGATATTACAAAAAGGGCAAGATCAGAATCACAAAGGGCAAGATCAGAATTAGAAGGTGTCCCCAAGCAGGGTGTTGCTCAGGGGGATCCTGTCTCAAAGGAGGATTCAAGGAGTGAGGGGGAGCCTGCAGCTAAGGAGAAAACAGTGTCTGCAAAGAGAAAAAAGGGAGCAAAAGGAGTTTCAGGAAGTAAGGGGGAGTAAGAGAAAGAAGATGAAAATCTCTTTGACTATGAGATGGCTGGAGAAACAATTCTTATGTCTAAAGAAGCCCTGGAAGCAATGCAAGGGAATGTTCCTTCCAAGAAACCAGTACTACCTCCTGTGACAATAAGAGAGCCAACTCCAATGCCAAAGGAGAGTGCCCTTGAAAAGCAATGGAGAGAAAAGGAGGAGCAGAATAGGCTGGGAAAAGGGAAAGACAAGATGCCTGAATACATCTTGTCAGGAAACACATGGAGTGAAGGAACAGAGTTCAGTCAGGAAGAAGCTAATGCTTTGATGGTTGACTACAGGGAACACACTCTGAAGAATCATGATGAGGACTTCTACAGGATAGTTGAGGGAGCTATGTTGGAGCCTAGCAGAAGGTTGAATAACTGCTCAACTTTGCTAAAGGAGAAAATCACTAGTGTATGTGTGAAGATCAATGAAGAAAGGAGGTGGGCTATTGATGTGTACCTGAACACTGGAATATCTATATTCATCACTATACAGCTGTTGTAGAGCCTTCCAGCAAAGGTGCTAACCGTGATGAAGAACAAAATCAAGGCAAACCATACATCCTTTAATGAGATTCTGCACCTGCAACTGCTGAACTTAATCTCAAAGAAACTTCCAGAAGTCTACACCAATCCATTTTGTGTCTACTATGAAAGTATCACTAAAAGTGGTAGCAGGAGATGTGCATACATGAGTCTATAAGGCACTTCAACAATGGAGTCAAAGTCAATATTGAAGGTGTTAAACATGATTCTCAACTCTAAAGCCAACATGGAAAGAGTTCTTGCTGTCAATGCAATCTATGGCTTGCTGGTGAAAAGAAACAAGGAACTGAGCTCTACAATAAAGGAGATGATCTCCAAAGCAAACTCCAACAGAGCTGAACAAGGAGAAAGTTGTTCCTATGATGTTCCTTTTGGTGATGATGATGAGTTGGATGGTAGTGGAGGAACTGCAGAAGCAGGAAATGCTAGTGGAAGCATTTCTGGGAATGTTGGAACTAAATCCCAGGAGGAAAATGAAAAAGAAGCTCTTGTGCAAGAAAAGAAAGATGTTGGAGTTACAGAAGAAGAGGAGTCTGAATTAATTGAAGCTTTGGAGGCAAATATCTTAAGATGTGCTATAGATCCTAAGGAGACTACAAAAGCAACGAAAGGAAAACACAAGTACTCAGGAAAGGAGAAAGCTACTGGGCTTGGCAGGAAAC
Organism: Heracleum sosnowskyi; assembly: GCA_030848705.1. Taxonomy (NCBI): domain Eukaryota; kingdom Viridiplantae; phylum Streptophyta; class Magnoliopsida; order Apiales; family Apiaceae; genus Heracleum; species Heracleum sosnowskyi. The sequence continues at coordinate 109,042,427 of CM061239.1, forward strand.
TGAGGAAGCCCATCCAAACAAAACTTTACATCTCTTTGGATCTTTTGGAAAAAGAAGCTCAAGAAATCAAGAATGTTGAGGTGAAGTTGGATAACAACAAAGAAGCAACTGAGTATGTTCTTTGGTTTGATGCATCAAGGTCTGTGATAGTTAAGAAGGATTTTAACATGGAAGTGATATCACATGATGTATCACAGACTCTTTCATACAGTAGGAGAACATAAACAAGGAGAATTGAATACTTTTACTTAGTAAGGATGGTCGATCTAATGCAAGGTTATGACAATGTTCCTGAGAAAGTCATGAACCATGTTTTGGCATACAAAGCTGTGAGAGATGAAGAATTCTATCGGAAATTTGGGGAATGGTAACTGTTTGATGATACTGACACTGCTCATTTGCTTGAATATTCTGATGAAGAAATAGCTGAGTATGAAGATGATCTTCTTGAAGAAGAGGTGCAAACTCAACCAAGTCATGAAGAATCCTCAAAGCCTACAGGAAGAGAAACCACTAAAGATATGGAAGATTCATTCTTGGATAAAAGCAGAGAAGCCAACAGTGTGGAGAGTGAAGGACCCAATTACCAATCTTGTATGCTTGAGAATCCTCTGAGAATCAAGTTCATATGGGAAGAGATTCCTGTGAGAAGCTTTCATAAACTAAAAACCAGTGCCCTGAAAGACTTACTCTACCTGGTGATTGGATCAATTCATCCATTGGAACAGCTATGCTCTTCTGAGATTGAGGGCATTCTTCAAAGGAGAAAGGGTGAAGACTCAAAACTGGATAAATCAAGGAGAAAAACCCTGAATGCATATCCTGGAAGAAGATTTAAATTTGTTGAAGGCATACTGAAGTTCAGAACTCATGCATTTGGTAAATACTTATGGATGGATCTTCAGGATGCTAAGTTATGTCTCTCTAAGGCAGTCCAAAAGTACATTGATGAGATTGAAGATGAGGCTATCTCTCCTGATGAAAAAGCATTGGTGGAAGGACTCAAAGAAGTTCTTAAGGAAGCTCTCAACAGAGAGGATGAAGCAAGACAGAAAAGGAAATCTGAAGCTAAGTGAAAATTTCATCCATTCTGATCTTGTTTAGTTAAGTTGTCAGCATGTATAGATTGTAAATTTGTTGTTATTATCCATAAAAACAAATTGGGGGAGATTGTTAGGATTTATGGGTGATAGCTATGAGATAACTTAACTAGATATTTTAAATGCTTAATTTTATTAAGTATGAACATACTGTCAGAGCCAGAGTATGTCTTTGTAACTATTTTGTTTATTGCAAATAAGATTCTAGTACATCTTGGTAGAAGTTCATTTATTTGTTCAAGCCTCAAGAAGTGCTCAAGATGGAAAACAAGAATAAATGTTTATGTCACAACATTGACAGTAAGGTTACAAGAAGACAGGATGTTGCAAGTCACGACAGTACATTCACTCTGACAGCAACATTGGCGGAAGCCCTCAGACATCAACTTTACCTTAGCCTGACAGCAAGCTTGGAAATCCGGACAGCACCTTATGCGGAGATTTCTTATTGTCACCAAAAGCGCATTCTTGTGAGAGCAAGCTTAGCCATCAGGATACTGTCATGAAGGGATAATATTTGTATTGGGGTTCTACCCAGTCAAACAAGTGACAGTTTGGATCTTCAAGAAACAGGCGTGTTGCAGTATCCCAACACTGCATCAGGTCTGCAAAACTATGACCGAAGCTTGAGAGATCACATGACAAAGCTCACCAATTCAAGAGTATGACAAATCAACATCTACTGAATTGTGTTAGCTAAATATAGAATGTATCTAGATTGCTTTTCCCAGTAATGTTAATCTTGTTTGTATAGCAATTTAGGTAATGCTCACGGGTAGACAATTTGTAAGAAGGTGCCACATGAAAATGATAGCAGCTTCACAAACTCGTGATGATAGAGATAAGATTAGTTTACTTAGACTATCTCCCAATTCATTCTATGTATCACTCGAGAAACTGAAGCTCAAGAAAACGAACATTTTCTTGAGGTTGTAGCAACCCATTGCAAAATAAATAAAACATTTATTTTGTGAGAAATTCTCTTGTGTCAAGGACCAACATACACATATATTATTAAATTTGGTATATATAAATGTTGTCATGTTTAATTTATGAATTTAGTTAATAGATATTTATCAGTTAATATTTATTTACAAACTAATGTTATGGTTTTTTAAATTACAAGTTAATAAACTTGATTATCCGTGCTTAGTATTTTAGCTCTATATTTTAATTCTCTCGCTAATATATCTACCTTTTCTTGTCATTTTCATGCTTCATGTCTAGTTGTTTAGTGCTTGCATGCTAGTATATTACAGTACCACCTATATTTAATTTAGGTGTGCAAATCCATATTAAAATAAGAAAAAGTCAAGGAGAGTTTTTTATTTAATTGGACCATGTTCGTATGTGTAGGATGGGCTTAAGGTCCAATTTTGTGTTGATTTCATGTTTGCACGGTTAATTTAGTATTCGTTTGTATAATATTAATTAGGTGTTTGATGAATAATCCTTTATTAATAAAATATTAAGATTTAAAGTCTGTCTGTCATTTATATGGTTTAGCATGTGTGTCTGTTTATAATGCATGGATACAAATTGTTAGATTAGATTAATAAATTAACGAGCCATGTGTTGGTTGTAATGTCAATAGAAAAATATGACAATTACTTGTTACATTACTCAACTTTGATATATGTTTTAATGTTATAAGTTGATTTTGTGCAAGGTTTATAGCTGATTAATTACAATAAATTATTTTGTGCCTTATATGATCATGATAAATTATATATTTTATTAGAACGATTGACTCTCTGTGGGACTTGTGAGTAATTATCTTGTTTCGTTTATTTAATCATAGGACCAGTTCGTGTATTTTGGATTTTAAGTGTCGACTTCGAGGTAAGTACATTTTGACTTACTTTTATTTTCGGAAAAGATATTGATATTCTGTTTTCGATTTTCGATTTTCGTATAAGATATAAGAATATTGTTTCGAACTGTATAAGATATAAGAATTGAGAATCTTTTAAATCCCCCGGTCTCTACGTTTCGAACCCGTTCTTAATTTACGCTATAGCTTCGGAACTAGTCTTAGATACCCTTAGTAGGCGCACAAGTGTGTAACTTTAGATACCAATTAAGGGCGCGTAATTATTGAACTTTAGATGTCGGCTACTGGCAAAGTGTGGCATATAAGAATAAGAATAAGATCCCGGCTACTGGGAAAGTGTGGACGTAGAGCAAGACTGTGGTACTTTCGATTTTTGTTCTGTTTCTGTTCTGCTTCTGTATCTGCTTTAAATTCTGTATCTGTTTTAAATTCTGAAATTTAAAAATGTAAACTTTGGGCCGGGTCAATTTTGCAATGGTTTTGCAACTTATTATATTTTGACCAAATCTGTTTTATTAAAACCGCCCATTGAATTTTAAAACTATCTGTTTGTCAGTTGTACTTGTTGAGTTGTGTAGCTCATCTATTTCCCTATATTTCAGGTTCATTATGGAAGCTAAGTAAAAATAAGGATGTGGACTTGTGGATTTCCTGCTTTTAGATTTTGCTTAAAGACTTATTGTTTTGTTAAGAAATAAATTTGATTATTTGATATACATTGGATATTGGTTTATGGAGATGCGTCTCCGCTTTTGTGATTTTGGATTATTTTTAAGTTTGACCATTACGTTTAACTTTTATGGAATATTTGCATTTCGAATAAATAAATTAAGTTTTATTTAAGTTTCGTATTTAGAATAATAATCCGAAAAGTCGGGCTGTTACAATATTTCTGTGTATTTATTACATAAATTCAGCTTGTTGTTAAATTGTTATATATATATACATATAAGAATGATATGAATGTGTTGTGTTGTATCATATTTGGTATCTGTACGTGCGGGTGTGTGATTTTATCATTTTTTTATGTTGATTTAGGTTAATTTTGTTAGTAGAAATGATAATCAGTCATCATTTTTGTATGCTACTGATCATATGAAATAATTGTTTAATATATGTAAGGATGGACAATATTATATTTGAGAGGGTAAATCAACTTTGTCATTGGGTACGAATGCAACAATTAGCTGCTATTCAATTGATTTGTCTCGTTGTGGTAGTTATTGTGCATCGTAGAAATCATCGTATAAAGTATGTAAATTTGCCTAGTAGGGAGCTTAGACTACATAGACAAAGAGTGCGAGAAGAAGTGATGGATGATCTTTCCAATCGTGCTAAATATCGTGATACGATTCGTAAGAATAAAAAAGCTTTTTTGAAATTATGTAAAATATTAATAAGTGATGGAGGCCTACGACCAACCCAACGGATGTCAGTTGAAGAGCAAGTTGCTAGATTTTTACATATAATAGGGGGTGACGAGAGAAATCGTTTTATTTCTTGGTAATATCGCCGATCTTCCTCAACCACAAGTCGAACCTTTCACATAATTTTGAATGCAATATTAGCTGTAGAGGGTCGTTTTCTTCAACAACCCAGTGGACGAACAACTCCAAAAAATATTCATAAGAAAAAATGGGTTTTCCTTGTTTTTAGGTAATTGTGATTCATAGATTACTTATTACATATCTAAATCTTAATTAATGTATAAATGTTAAATAACACTATATATTTCAGGATTGTGTCGATGCTATTGATGGAGCACATGTTCATGTTAGAGTGCCTAGTAAAGATGTTCCAAGGTATCATGGTCGTAAGGGATATCCTACAATAAATGCACTAGCTGCATGTACTTTTAATTTAAAGTTTTCATATCTTTTGAGTGGCTGGGAAGGCACTGCATCAGAATCAAGAATAATTAAAGATGCACTATCTAGAGACGATAAATTATTTATTCTGAGAGGTACTGATTATTAAAAATAATATGTATTAGCTTTTTTTCATTTTATTTAATATATTAAGTTTTATTTCTTTGTATATAGGTAAATATTATTTAGTTGATGTGGGTCTCCCTCATAGAAATGGACTGATTGCTCCATATAGAGGTGTTCGTTACCATTTAAAAGAGTACTCAGCTCGTGGACCTCAGAATCCAAGAGAGTTGTTTAATCACCGTCATGCATCAACATCATCATCATTAAGGAATACTATCGAACGAGCATTTGGTGTGCTGAAAAAAAGGTTTGCTATTATTCGAAGTACGACTGAACCATTTTATTCGTCCAAAACACAATCAGACATATTGTTTGCATGTTGTATCTTGCACAACTTTTTACAAGCTGAAGATCGCGATCTTGTAGCTGAAGAAGAAGTGACAAAAGAGCTAGAAAATGAAGATCCCGAAGTACCTTTTTTTGCACCAAGGGAGAGAAGTGAAGCAGGTGTTGTTGCCGATGAAATAAGAAATAGAATAGTGAATGAAATGTGGGCCAATTATGTGTTGCATCAACAAGACAACGAATCTGATAGGGAAGAGTAGATATTAGTTTTGATCGAGTATTTCGTTAAGATTAGTTTGAGTCATAGAATCCTAGATATAAAATAAAGTTGGTATCTATAAACCAACTCTTGTTTTCTGTTTTTTAGTCTCCATGTATAATGAGATTGTTTGATATGATTAACATATTTTGTGATTTTAGATCTCTTACAGAATTTGGTTTCGTTGATTTTTTTTTCTATTATAACCTGAACTACCTATTCTTGACCTGAGCTGTGCTTCAATTGTAGTACATATTCTTGTCCTTTTTGGAATCTCGCACGACAACGATTGTAGAATTAGAGTCATCAATGGCCATTAACCATTACAATTAATCATTACAACTAGGAAATCAGTTGTCATAAAAAAAATCAGAGAAGTCACTTAGCTATATCCTGTACATTAGATGTAATGCTCGAGAGCAACTGCAACTGCAAGAGGCACCCTATTGAGCCTCCTGAGTCAAATTGTGACGAAATTGACACAAAAATTCACTCCAAGAGGCTCCTAATCCCTCCTTAAATACTTAAGAGCTCTAAACATTTCTTCATCATTGAGGAGCCTATGTTGTCTCCTAAACTAATTTTTTATTAGTATATATTTTTCCTCCAAAATCTATCAACCATTTCCCTTTTTGTTATAATTGTTCCCTCCATTTTACAAATGATAAAGACTGGGTTGAGGAGGATTGTGGAGTCCAAGTTTACATTTGTATGTTAAATGACTTAAGAGCTCATATATTAATAATTTTAATGAAGAGTATGTTAATCTACTCTTGGAGTTGCTCTGACTAGCATTATCTTATGAAGATTATGTGCTTATGGAATATTATAACTTGTTTTTATCTTTGTTATTATGTTATATACCGGCTAATGTGATAGTAAGATTCAAAGTACCCCAGACTTATCAATATTTATAAAGATAAATGTAAACCTTGACATGGATTTTTTTTAAAGGTCCATAATCATCTTCAAAAATCATATTTAGTTCTTTTAACTTGAGAATGCAGTGTTAATTATATTTTTGATTTGGTAATATACTATAAAATTAGTCAAGTTTGTAAAATATAAAATTGCATGTATTTTTAAAGATATTGTAGTAAAATTATAAAATTTTCTTTCCTTTCTTTCCAACATAGGAGCATAAGAAAGATTACAAGAGATGTTCTTTCTCTCCAACTAGGGAGCACAAGAGAGATCCATTTTCTTCTATTGTTTATTTTTTTGTTCTCTTCTCTCTTTTCCCAAAAAATCTTGGGAGCACACCGTAAATCTAACGAGTTGGACTTGGAATCAGTAATAAAACAGTCAAAAAATTTCGACTCGATTCATTTACATCTTCGCAAAACTTTTTATCTATTTGTTGTTAGGAGAATTTCGTACAACAGTGTGTTGGAGGTTTATGGAAAGTTGTGGCTGGACTTGTATGATGACTCCTCAGAAAATTGATTAGAGAATGGGTTCTTTCTCTTGCTCTTTGCCGAGTGTCAATTGTGTATCACACAAGGTGCCTACGTACCCCTTTATATAGGGATCAAGCCTCACGTAGTTCTTGGAAAACAAGTTATTGAATAAGCCCATTCAGTCCAAGCCCATTCAATAGTCAAGATTTGTGTTCCCATAAATAGCTCAAGGATTATCAATCCACCTCATGTTCCCATAAATTGTTCCAAGGATCATCAATCCTCTTCAAGTTCCCATAAATAGTCCAAGGATCATCAATCCTCCTCAAGTTCCCATAAATAATCCGGTCTTCACACGTTTTCCTACAATCTCGCGGCATCTCCGCATTTCTTCCCATGATTGTAGGTCTGTCCCGTGTCAACCAAGAAACATCCCATAACTGGGAATTTCCATATGTTGGGCTTCACCCACGATGCGAGCTGGCCAGGCTCGCATCGCACAAAACATATGAAAATTACCCTTTCATAGTTCAAGTGGTGCGAGCTCACCTATGTTCAAATATTCTTACTTCTGATAAGTAGCACGAGCCCATTACTTCATAATGGTGAAAACCCAAACTCAACATGGTTAGGGCTTATAATACTTGACCCTAACCTAACAAATCAACCCATTTTATTTCCCAAGTACCATAGGCTAATCAGTACCTAATCATCATAAATAGGAACTCGTGCAAGCCCAAAATGATAAACGCTCGTTCGAGCCCAAAATGATAAACGCTCGTTCGAGCCCAAAACGCTCGTTCGAGCCCGTTATACTTGGTCATTCCAGTTCATCCAAAACACTTGGTGCGAGCCGAAGCCTGAATTATACCAACATAACTTCCTTTCAAGCCCAAATCACTTATGGACCTGCTTAGGGCCCATTATCGAAAATCTTGTATAACAACTACCCCCCAAAATTCCTTAATAGAACAAGGAATTTTCATTAATCATCACGGTTCGAGCCCTCTGCCCGGCTCGCACATCATAATCAGGTGTGTGACTATTCATAATGGCTTACAGCTGTTCGTGGGAATATGTGTCATCTATTCACATGGTGACACGTGCCCCCCACATTCTCTCTCCTCACCACTATAAATACCTCAAAACTTCTTACCATATTTTCATTCCATCAAAAACAGTAACAAAACTCTGTCAATTTTGCTCAAGGATCAAACACGGCGAGAATTATCATCACTTCCCGGCAAGTTTCCAGTAGTTCTTCGAGTTCATCATCCAGTTCTTCACAAAGTAAGTTTTATTTCTCTAAACATCCTTTGATTCATATGTTTTGCTGTTTATATTACACTGTTTGTTCGAGGTAATTTTTGCGAACCGGACCCTCTTATTGAGGAGAGCCCAACTCACGGTTCGAGCCGAACCTGAGTTTATTAATACAATCTGTGTTCGTATCGAACACAGTAGTATGATTCTTTAACGCGATGTGAGGACACTTAGGAATTTTTACTTCTTTTTTTCTCTTAGGGGCACACACTAACCTTCACCATCTTTTTTCAGATGTCGAGTGCGACCCCATCCATCTCCATGGGCTCACACGGCGACACACCGGGCTCGTTTCATTCTTCAGCCACTCCTTCCCCTTTGAAACAGTACCCCCCTGAACTTAGAGGCTCAAAGGAATTCCAACGGGAATTGACCTCCATCTCAGGTCGCTTAAGCCAGCCTATTTCCCCAAATTCGGCCATCACACCTGAAGGGGCGGCCAACATAGCTAAGATTGAAAATGCGATGCGAGCCAGTGGGTCTAGTTCGCTTGGACTTCAACTCGACCCAAATTCTGCCCCAGAAAATTACACTAGAGAGAAGGACTTATACTCATGGAGGGACAAGAAAATAGGGCCAAGTATTTCCAGTTCGCTTGGTCTTGATGCCCTATTCAATCGTCCTGTACTACCTTTTAGTCAAGAGGAAGCAGATGCTCGCGTCGCACAGCTTTTACAGGAAAGAGAGAACAAGCTTCGCTTCGCATCGTGCTCAGCAAACAATCCAGTAAATATATCTGATTCAGAGTCCACAGATAGCTCTTTGGGAAGCGTCTTTTACGAAAAACGTAAGGGAAAAAAGGTGGCCCGCACCGTTACTCCTCAAGAAGGGTTCGAACAGAATGAGGATGATGACATTAGTTCGACTTGGTCATATGATAGCCCTACTAGCGAGGAGGTAGTAGATGTATCAAAAGAAACAGATTTTTGTAACTATGCTTATGTGCCCGAACCGTCCCCAATTCCATATGATCCCATCAAACAGCCCGAGCTTGAAGGGGTGGTATTTCTTAAAAAACGCGTAATTCCAGATGGCGACGAGAGCTCGACCCCTAATCAAGAGGAGGGAAAAATTCTAGCCTGTCGAGACATGTCCACTTCATTAACCGAGGACAATCTTTGTGACCTAGTGAATCAGTTTAGGCCAGCGGGCCGTATAATTCTCCCCGCACCGCACATGAGGTGTTACCGATTCGATCATGAAGAAAACGGAGGTCGAGCGCCCCGTATGGTTCTTTCTACTTTTCTGTTGAAGTTAGGAATAAGTGCACCCCTCCATCCTTTTATTCAAGAGGTTTTGGAGTACTATGGGCTCGCACCGCTGCAAATCAATCCCAATGGTTACAGATCTGCCATAGCACTGTATATACTTTACAAAAAACAAGGGTACCCTACTCTCACGGCTCGTCAACTTGGATATTTCCTGACCCTCAAGCACTCGTCCGATTTTGGGTACTTTTATTTTTCTGTGTGGGCATGCTACAATAAAAAGAAGTTAATTCATGGAGGGCCCAGCAATTCTGGTCGCTGGAAAAATCCTTTCTTCTACATTCATGAAGTCCCTAGAGTTCAAACTCACTTCTATTACGACCCTGGTAAGTAAAAATTGATTTTAGGCTCGCACCGTTCCTTCAAGGCTCGCACCGTTATTGTATTCTAACAACTGCTTTACCTTTCTAACAGAGCCCCCTGTTAGAACGAAACTAACCGGCCAAGACAAAATTAACGCCGACAATCTTCTGAACACTCCTGTTGCTGATCGAAATATTAAAAAATTAATCACGACGGCCAACCTTATCGAGTACGGTTTTCTGAAAGAGGGAACTCGATTAACCCCCAATAAGGTGTCCAAAAGAAAAAGAAAAAGTAAGTTCCATACTTGGTGCGAGCCGTCGGCTCGCACCGTTGTTTATTGAAATCCTCGCATCCTGTTATTTTATTTATTCTTTTGACTAACTCTTTTGTCCTCATTTTATCGCAGGAATGGCTATTTCTCCACCTCCCTTCTTGGCTGAACAGGAAACTCCTGTTCGAACCGCCCCTAGTGCCAGCCAAGCCGGCTCGCATGCTGAAGGTTCGAGCCGTGTTCCAAAGTCAAAAGGGGTCCCGCCCCAACCCACTATCACTCTTACTGAATATCTGAAGACTGGGGGGGCCTCTCCACCTAAGAAAAGAACAAAACAATCTAAAGATGTCCCCACGGAAATTGAGCCATCCAAGCGGACTCGCAAGGAACTCCCTCCTATTCCCCAAGGGAATGTCGTGGCTAGTACCCTGGTTCGACTCGCTGGGCCACACATTTCTGAGGGTGATTTGAGGGAGTGGACTGCCGGCTCGTTCGAGGCCAACAATGATGCTCTCACCAAGGCCTCAGCCGAGGTGTTCATAAGGCAGATGAACAGGAACAAAGAGCTTCGCTCCATGGGTCAAGCCAGTGCTCGCCTTGACAAGGATAACAAAGTTCTAAAATTCAAGCTGGACGAAGCGAGACGGGCAAATGTGAAGTTGGCTGAGGAAGCAAAGCAAAGTGTCCTTGATGCGACCACAAGTCTTGAAAAAGACTTGCGCGAGTCCCAAGCACTTGTGGGAAAAATGAAAGAGGAGCATTCTACTTCCCTAGCTGTCGCTGCTTCTGAAAATGAATCTTTAAAGGCCCAAATTGCTGGGTTCGAGGCTAAGCTGGCAGCCCAAGGTATTGAATTCGAGGCCAAGCTCTCGGCACTCGAGGCGAGCCGGGACGCAGAAGTTAGGGATGCAAAGGCCCTAGGTTCCAAAAATTTTATGAAGGGCTTTATGGTGAAGTGCCCTGACTTTGATTGGAGTCCTCTAGGCGCCGCCACTGTGAGCTATGCTGCGAAGCTTCGTTTTGAAATGGAAGAAGAGGCTCGGCTCGCAGAGGAGGCTCGGCTCGCAGAGGAGGCTCGGCTCGAACAAGAGGCTCGAACTGCACAGAGGGACAATGATGAGACTCCTCAATCTTGAACTTTTATTTTGGGGATGCGGGCACCCCGTTTGCCTCGCATTTTGTAAACATTTAATGGCCCAAGGCCAGTTAACATTTGGACTTGTTTTTCTTCCAAGTACTTTGTGGTCGCACCCTATTTATATTTATCATTCATGTTTTTTTGCATCTTCCCATGATTCCAGGTTCGCCTCGCACATAATTGAGTTCACATGTCGCATGCTTTAAATGTTTCAACCTGTAGAGGCTTGTTTTTAAAGAAGCCTCGCATAGAGTTACGCATCGCACAAGGTTCATCTCAATTATTTCCTGAATTTGTTCAACATACATGGGCTCGCTTCGCATACATACTTCACAAGCTTATGAGCCCCTTTTTATACAGAGGCCTCGCCTCGCACAAATGTACCACGTGAAGAGGCCTCGCTTCGCACACAAATGTCTTCATATTTTCACAAACTTCACTTAATCCAGTTCCATCAGGTTTACTTCGCACAAAAGTTCTAGTTCATTTTTTATTTTCCCAACTTTCCTGAGCTCGAATCTAGAGAGGGCTCGCCTCGCACGAGCTCTTTTTGCAAAATTGATGGGCCGAGGCCCAATCTAATGTACTTCTAAAAAGAAAGTAAAATTTACTTACTGCACAATAAACTTCGACTTTATTTAGATAATAAAACTTCCATCTTCTTAAATAATAACAGACCTAGACTTATTACATTGTATGCCAAGGGAAGGTGCCTATATGACACTACCCCCCGAGACTTAGGATAAATATCAATGCATGCTAAGTCTTAAATAGATAGAAACTACTGATAATATCTCCTCAAGTGCTCAGCATTCCAGGCCCTTGGTATGAGCTTTCCCAGTATGTCATTGAGATGATAAGTTCCTTCCCATAGAACTGATTTGATCTGATATGGGCCTTCCCAATTTGCACCAAACACTCCATGATTAACTACCTTGGTGTTAGGCATTACTCGACGGAGAACCAAGTCCCCTACCCGGAAAGGTCGGGCTCTCACCTTGCGATTATAATGCCTTGCGGTTCTCTGGTGGTATGCTAGCAGCCTTGCTTGAGAATCAACTCTTGTTTCTTCAATCATGTCCAAGTAAAGACGATGATTCTTTTCACTATTCTCTGGGTCATAATGAGCTCTCCTAAAAGATCCAGCTCCCACTTCCACTGGGACCATAGCTTCACATCCATACACCAAGGAGAAGGGGGTCTCACCCGTTGTGGTTCGGGGAGTGGTGTTATAAGACCATAGAACTTGTGGAAGTTCCTCTGGCCAATTTCCCTTAGCATCCTCAAGCTTTGCTTTCAACGTGTGCTTCAAAATTTTGTTGATTGCCTCAGTCTGACCATTTGTCTGTGGATGGCTCACTGCACTGAAACTCTTCAGCATTCCCAACCGGTCACAAAATTCTCTCATCTCCTTACTGTCAAATTGTTTACCATTATCTGAGATCAACTTATAGGGTATTCCAAATCGACAAACAATAGCCCGATACACAAAATCAATGAGCTTCTTTGCAGTTATTGTGGCTAAGGGCTCAGCCTCTGCCCACTTAGTGAAATAATCCACCGCAACCACAGCATACTTAACACTTCCTTTAGCCTTAGGCAGCTCTCCAATTAAATCTATCCCCCACATGGCAAAGGGCCAAGGGCTCATGAGTGAGGTTAAAGGTGCCACTGGGCTGTTATGAAAATTTGCATACCTTTGGCACTTGTCACAAGCTCTAGCAAACTCGAAAGCATCTTTCTTGAGAGACGGCCAATAGTATCCTTGACGAAGTATCTTTTGTGCCAATGAGCTACCCCCCGAGTGATTACCACAGATGCCTTCATGAACTTCTCTTAGTATATAGTTGCACTCGTCTCCATCAACACACTTGAGTAGGGGCACGTTGAAGCCTCTCCTATATAAGTCTCCATCATATATTGCATACCTTGCAGCCATATATCGCATGCGTCGTGCTTCATTCTTGTCATCTGGTAACACGCCATCTTTGATATAGGCTACGAGTGGAGACATCCATGTAGCTTGTTCTACCACAACCATTAGCTCTTCCTCTGGCACGCTAGGCCTCCTCTGTATTTCCAAGGGTGTTGACCCTAACAGAGTGGTCTCACGACGTGAACCGAACTTAGCAAGCTCGTCCGCCGTCTCATTCTGGCCTCGAGGGATGAGCTCTAGGCTGACTTCATTAAATAGCTTGATTAACCTCTCTGCACAACGCAAATACAACTCCGTTCTAGGCCCTCGTGCCTGATACCCTCCATTTATCTGGTATACCACAATCATGGAGTCACTAAAAGCGTTAAGGTTTTCCACCTTCAGCTCTAATGCCAACTTGAATCCGTTGATCAAGGCCTCATACTCAGCGTCATTGTTTGTTGCATGAAAAGTGAAGTGAACAGCCCTCTTCACTCTACATCCTTCTGGGCTCACTAACATAAATCCAGCACCGGCTCCATCTCCATTAGATGCCCCATCAACATATAAGCTCCACCAAGGGGCACTATTCTGATTTTCCTCCATTGGCACCTCTGGATAAATTTGCAAGGCCCTAGGGTCCTCCTCTACTTGAGGTGGGAATTCCAACACAAAATCTGCCAGAGCTTGTCCTTTAATCGCGACCCGAGGCTTATACTCCACATCAAACTGCCCTAGCTCGACAGCCCATTTCAACATCCTTCCTGAAGTTTCTGGTTTATGCAACACTTGCCTAAGAGGATACGCTGTTCTCACCTCGATCTTATGAGCTTGGAAGTAGGGACGGAGTTTCCGTGAGGCGAGAATCAGAGCATACACCAGCTTTTCCATGTTCAAGTATCGAGTTTCTGCGCCCACCAGCCTTTTGCTCACATAATAAACCGGGAGCTGAACTCCATCTTCCTCTCGAATTAGCACCGCACTTACCGCATATTCCGACACGGCCAGATAAAGCACCAGTACCTCCCCTTGCTGCGGGTTAGACAAAAGAGGTGGTGTGCTCAAATGTCTTTTGATATTTTGAAAGGCCTCTTCGCATTCCTCTGTCCATTGAAAATTCTTGCCCACCTTCTTAATAGCCTTAAAGAACTCTTGGCACTTGTCAGAAGATTTGGAGACAAATCTGTTCAACGCCGCAATTCTGCCCGTAAGACTCTGCACATCCTTTACCCTACGTGGCGATCTCATCTCCATTAGAGCCTTGATCTTGGCCGGGTTAGCTTCAATTCCTCGATGGTTGACAATAAACCCCAGGAATTTCCCCGACTCTACCCCAAACACACATTTTTGGGGGTTGAGTTTCATTCTGTAGATACGCAAGATAGTGAACATCTCTGCCAAATGCTGAATGTGGTCCTTGGCCTCCTTCGATTTTACAAGCATGTCATCAACATATACCTCCATTGTCTTCCCGATGTGGTCTTTAAACATCTTATTCACCAATCGCTGATAAGTTGCTCCCGCATTAACCAACCCGAAAGGCATCCCAATATAACAGTATAGGCCACGATCAGTGATGAACGAAGTGTGTTCTTGATCTGGCCCATACATAGGAATTTGATTATAGCCTGAGTAAGCGTCCATGAAGCTTAACAATGCGTGTCCTGCAGTGGCATCTACAAGCTGATCGATACGAGGAAGTGGGAAGCTATCTTTTGGACAAGCTTTGTTCAAATCGGTGAAGTCAACGCAGGTTCTCCACTTCCCATTCGGCTTCTTCACCAACACGGGATTAGCCAACCAAGTCGGGTAAAATGACTCCTTGATGAGCCCGACTTCCATTAATCTGTCCACCTCTTCTCTAAGGGCCTCGGCTCTCTCTCCGCTAATAGGTCTTCTCTTCTGCCTTGTTCCCTTCTTGCTGGGGTCTAAGTTCAATCTGTGGCACATCACTTCTGGGTCGATCCCTACCATGTCAGCGTGAGACCATGCAAACACGTCCAGGTTCTCCTTGAGGAATGAGACGAGGTTGTTTCTCATTTCGGGGCCGAGGTTTGCTCCAATCCTCAAGATTTTAGTCGAGTCGTTCGGGTCCACCAAGATAGGAATGATATCCTCGAATGTCCCAGCTCCGTCTGGTAGGGGAGGCATTCTTGGGTCCAAATCAACATCAACGCTTCTATCCATGCTAGGCTCTCCTACTTCAGTAACACTCAGATGGTCCCTATTATTGATGAGAAATTCCGGCGTTTCTTGCTGGATGTTCCCTTCTGTTGTAATGGTGACCTCTCGGGAGACTCCAGTTGGCAAGTTTATCAGAATTGAGGTCTCTTTCTTCACCCATTTGCCTTTATTCAACCTAGCGGCCATCTGTTCTGGGCTCTCCTCATCATCACTAGCCTCCTCTACTATCCCTTCCTGTAGTGTCATTATGGGTTGAGAGGGTTCCATCATTAAGGCCCCGGGCCGAGGCTCCACTTCAATCCCCAGATTTTCGAAGTAGTCTTCCGGGAGTTCCTCTATAGATATCATATTACAGACATCCATCATGAGAGTGTCCACACGCTTCCTTTTCTTCTCTTCACTATCTTCTAGAGGTTCTTGTTCTCTAAGGTCTACCACTTCTCGTCGGACATCTAACTTCTCTGCCCCTTTCACGGCTTGGTTGTAGCATACCCTTGAGTCATATTGACATCCCTTCACTTGTCCGACGCCTGTAGGAGTTGGAAACTTCATGGTTAAGTGGTAGACAGAGGTAACTACCCTCATCTCCTTAAGGAGTGGCCTCCCAATGATGGCGTTATAGGCACATGGCTGGTCCACCACAGTAAAGGTGACAATTTGTGTGGCCACGTGGGGGTTGTCTCCTAAACTGACCGGTAGCTGGATTGTTCCCCGAATTCCTACTGAAGCCCCGGTGAACCCGTAGAGCTGGTTTCCGCTTGAGGCCAACTCTCTGTCCAGGAATCCAAGTCTTTTGTAAGTGTCGTAGGTTAAGACATTTACGGCGCTCCCATTGTCCACCAGCACCCGATATACATTAGTAGACCCGATTTTTATCCTCACCACAAGAGCATCAGCATGAGGATGGTGTACCCATTTGGCATCTTCTTCACTAAACATGATTTCATCTCTCTCTTTTGTGAACAGATAAGGAGGCCTTTGTTCAAGACGATGAACATTGGTTAGAGGGCGGTCCTTTGCTTCTCGAGCATATCTTTCCATGGCTTTCTTACTATCTCCTCCCACATGAGGTCCTCCAATTATAACATGAATGCTACCTGCCCTGTCAGTCCTCTCTTTGTCACCGTCTTTTGCTATTGGGGGTGGAGGAGGCACCTGATGGTACTCAGATTTATGTTTCCGTACTTCCTTCACGACCCATTCCGTCAGCTTTCCCTGTCGAATCAGGCTCTCTATCTCATCCTTCAACTGTCGGCAATCGGCCGTGTGGTGTCCTGTAGATTCATGGTAAGCACAGTATTTAGAGGTGTCCCTTTTACTATATTCCGTCAGAGGGGTGGCTTTCTTGAATACCCCCTTCCCAGCATAAGTGGCATATATATGATCAATGGAAGCCACCAAAGGGGTATGATTCTGCCATTTGGTTGTGTAAGGCCTTCCAGTCTCTTTATTTTCCTTGGTCTTGTTAAACTTCTTTGGGCTAGGGCTCCTTCTGAAAGTCTTTCTCCTTTCTTCTGGGCTAGAAGACCTCCCTCTCTTCTCCATCCTTCGGCCACTGCTTCTTAGATCTCTCATAGATTTTTCAACCCTTTTGTGAGGCTCCGCTTGTTCATAAAATTCGGCCAAAGTTTCCGGTTCTCTAGCCTGTAGAGTCTTCCAGAATTTAGAGCCCTCCCTCAATCCAGCGATTAGGAAATTCTTCTGGGCTTCTTCAGTTGCTCCTCGGACTCTAGGAACTTCAGCATTAAATCTCATGAAATAATCCTGCAGGGACTCCGTCTCTCCCTGCTTAATGTTTGCAAGAGTAGCAACCGGGGGGGCATAGTGAAGAGTGGACTGAAATTGCCTTAAGAATAGATCTCCCAACTGTCTCCACGTGCTAATGCTAGCTGGTCCTAACTTAGTAAACCACTGTTGGGCACTCCCCCTTAACGAGGCAGCGAATAACCGACAACGAGTTAGGTCAGGCACCTGGTAGACCTCCATCTCGGTATTGAAACGGGCCAAGTATTCAGCAGGATCCGCATCTCCATTGAAGGCAAGCTCGAGGTTGCTTCTAAATGCCGGGGGCAGAGGGGACATCCTTATTGCAGTAGTGAAAGGAGATGGGGCCGTTGCAGGGGGTGGGGCTCTCTTCTCATGTTCCATCTGCGTCAGCAGGCGTCTCAAATCACCAACCCTTAGGTCTCCAATCCTCTCGTTAGACCCCTCCCCGCTAGAATGGTGGGGGGAAGCCCTCTCCCTTCGCTCCCTTCTATGAGTTCGAGGCGGGGTCCTCTCTCTTCTTTCTGTTCTAGGCGGAGTCCTCTCCCTTCGTTCTGTTCTAGGCGGAGTCCTCTCCCTTCGTTCTGTTCTAGGCGGAGTCCTCTCCCTTCGTTCTGTTCTAGGCGGAGTCCTCTCCCTTCGTTCTGTTCTAGGCGGAGTCCTCTCTGGCGCCTCCTTCCGTGTTTTAGATTTTTCCAATCTAAGCCTTAGATCGTGCTCAGTTAGCTTCTTCCCAATTCGATCCAAAACACTAGTGGATCTAGCCTCGGATGAAGCTGGCTCATGCCGCGGCTCGCTCGGAGCCTGGCTGCCTCGCTCCTCCTGGCTTGGAGATATCTCATCTGTCTCAAGAGACCCGGTTTTCTTTAGCCCATCAGCTACCTCGTCGAACTCGTGTATGAGTTTTTTAGAGGTTTTATCCTTCTTGTCCCTAGTGCCCTTGAGCCTTCGAGCCTTCCTCTTCGCATTCTTGATTGAGTTCTGCTCGACCTTAGCTAGCCGTGCGTTCATAGCTTTGAATTGGAGCTCAATCTCCTCGAGGTAGCCTAAGATCTTTTGGCCATCTAGTGTAACTGGTGCGACTTGAGGCATGACAGGGGTGATTTTGCGAGGCGAGCCCTCTCCGTGGGGTGGTGGATCCGTCCTCGCTCCTTGTGGTGTGGCATCCTTCTTATGCTCAATCCCCTTGTCACCGTCCTTGTTGTTCTTCGACATCCTTCTCCTTAAGATGTAGTGCTCAATGAGCCCCCTCCTTCTAGCGCCAATTGTTGTTAGGAGAATTTCGTACAACAGTGTGTTGGAGGTTTATGGAAAGTTGTGGCTGGACTTGTATGATGACTCCTCAGAAAATTGATTAGAGAATGGGTTCTTTCTCTTGCTCTTTGCCGAGTGTCAATTGTGTATCATACAAGGTGCCTACGTACCCCTTTATATAGGGATCAAGCCTCACGTAGTTCTTGGAAAACAAGTTATTGAATAAGCCCATTCAGTCCAAGCTCATTCAATAGTCAAGATTTGTGTTCCCATAAATAGCTCAAGGATTATCAATCCACCTCATGTTCCCATAAATTGTTCCAAGGATCATCAATCCTCTTCAAGTTCCCATAAATAGTCCAAGGATCATCAATCCTCCTCAAGTTCCCATAAATAATCCGGTCTTCACACGTTTTCCTACAATCTCGCGGCATCTCCGCATTTCTTCCCATGATTGTAGGTCTGTCCCGTGTCAACCAAGAAACATCCCATAACTGGGAATTTCCATATGTTGGGCTTCACCCACGATGCGAGCTGGCCAGGCTCGCATCGCACAAAACATATGAAAATTACCCTTTCATAGTTCAAGTGGTGCGAGCTCACCTATGTTCAAATATTCTTACTTCTGATAAGTAGCACGAGCCCATTACTTCATAATGGTGAAAACCCAAACTCAACATGGTTAGGGCTTATAATACTTGACCCTAACCTAACAAATCAACCCATTTTATTTCCCAAGTACCATAGGCTAATCAGTACCTAATCATCATAAATAGGAACTCGTGCAAGCCCAAAATGATAAACGCTCGTTCGAGCCCAAAATGATAAACGCTCGTTCGAGCCCAAAACGCTCGTTCGAGCCCGTTATACTTGGTCATTCCAGTTCATCCAAAACACTTGGTGCGAGCCGAAGCCTGAATTATACCAACATAACTTCCTTTCAAGCCCAAATCACTTATGGACCTGCTTAGGGCCCATTATCGAAAATCTTGTATAACACTATTAAATCCTAAATTATTATTGGGCTCGACTCGATGGACTCAAAACCCATCTCAAATTCAGTCACTAAATCTTTCATTGGGTTACATAATAGGCCCATGTCAATTATTACAGAGGCCTGCAACAAAAATAAAACAAAACAAAATTATTACACACCTCAGAATGAAGAAACAGAATAATGGAGGATTCACAGCAAGCAATTCTTAAGGACGTGTTTGGTGAATCATCAGAAAGTGAATGTGAAACCCAAGAAACAACAACCAACAACAAACATGACTTTGGGTTTTTATTCCCAAAATGGGAACCAATTAGTTCTATAAAGGGCTTGTGGTTGTGTAAAGACTTTCTTGATGATCATCAACAGTCTTTACTTCTCTCAGAAATTCATAAAGGTTCAATCTTTTTAACTTTTGTTTGTTTTTTGATTCAACCCATCAATTATTACTTGTGATTTTACTGGAAATTAGTCCTTTTTATTACCCTTTTGTTTGTTATAGTATGTTGAATATGATTTGAGTTTAAAATGTATGTCATTTTATGGTCTGGTTGATTTTTTCTGTGAACTGTGGTTTGATGCATTTTGGGAAGTTTATATTGGAAATTGAGATGCTTGATCTTGTATTTTTAGGGTGTCGATATTGGGTTTAGTTTACTTTGTTTAAGTTCATGAAGAAGTAAAGAAGATTTAAATTAAAAGGAATAAGATTCCATTTCGGTTTATATTTGGGTTAATCGATCGGGCTTAGTCTGACATTTTTACTCATACTTGTATTTTTGACATTCGATTTACCCCCATTTAGGTTTTTTTTTTAGATGGCTACTTGTGGTTTTATGTGAGTTCTACTTGATTCTGTAACTGTCCTCACGTATACGAACAATAATTGATAGTGCTTTCATACAGAAAAACATTGTCTATGGAGTAGTAAAATTCAGGGAGAGATGTGTTGCATTAAGTGTTAAAGCGGGATGCCTTATTTTGAATAGGTTTTGATGCTGAAAATTTGCCTGCTTGCATCTTATAGTTTAGTTTCTTGTACACATGTTGTGCAATTATGTTTAGTTCGTATACTTTGAATGAGGTAAATAGTTATCTTGCTAGGTTCTCACTTCTGTTAATGTACTGTTTTTGGATGCAGAAGGGTGGTTTTGCGAAGCTTCTCACAATCAGGTTTGATATCAGATGAGTTGTTCCTGTTAATAGCTACTCTTAACTACAATCCGGTTGTCTGGTCGACATTATCGATTGAAATTTCTGACTTTAAGAATGATTTTACAAATTTGAAACAAAAGTATCTTGATGCCTTCATTCTATCATGAGTCCAGATGACGGTAATATTATATCCACAGTTTGAACAATACGGTTTTCCATTTTTTTTTTACATTTTTGCTAAGTAATGATCCAAATTAGGCTAGAGGTTACTCTCTTCTTTCCAAGAGTGTAAATGGATATATAGAGTGATTCGGCATATGGTGTTAACTCTATGTAGTTGATGAATGTGGTCATTAAGAAATGTAGAACAATTGAAAAGCAACTGTATTTCACGATTTATGTTTACTTGTAGAAGCTCAAGTAGTGCACATTCTTTGCTGCAGGCTATGAGGTTTGGAGATCTCCCAGCATGGGCAACTGAGATTTCTACATCTGTTAAAGAAACTATTCAGTTTACCGACTTGGAGACATGTCTTTTCCCTCCTAATTTATTATGCAGGGAACCCTTTTTCGATCAACTTATTGTAAACACATATCAACCAGGTGAGGTGAGATGCATTACACTTTTGGAGGTCGTCCTATAACATCCAGTATACATATTTGTCATATTTCTGAAGTTTTCTTTATATTAAGTGATTAATTAGACTGAAATAGTCAAATGCATCATGTGTCCATTTGTTGGTGTCGGTGATGCTCATCGGAAATGGTAGTTTATGAGAACAGAACATTATTGAATCACTCTCTTATTTGCATTTGTGGATCAATATGGTTATAGCCTCCTAACTTGATGCTCTACGTGGACATATTAATCTATCATGCATCCTTAATCCCCCACAAATTATTATGCATTACTGCATATTTTTTGTATTGGAAAGGCAAACATTCTGTTCTGTTTTGCTACTACGAATTTACGATCTGGGGTTCGCTGTGACTTTGACTACCATATGATACAAACTTATTTCAGAGTTGATAACATGATCCTTGCACACTCATATTAAATGCCAGGTTCCATGTATTCCCACCTTGCACACATGTTAATGCTGATACTTAGTGTTGTTGTGTAGGGAATTTGTGCACATGTTGATCTTATGCGCTTCGAAGATGGGATTGCTATAGTGTCCCTTGAGTCCTCGTGTGTTATGCATTTTACCAGAGTTGAAAGTGAAGCAACAAACAATCTGCAAAAGGTACCTGTATATTTGACTCCGGGGTCACTCGTCCTAATGTGGGGAGAAGCACGCTACCTTTGGAAGCATGAGATCAATAGAAACCCCGGGATTCAAATATGGGAAGGGGAGAACATTGACCAAAAAAGGAGAACTTCCATTACTCTGAGAAAGCTATGCAACACTGATTAGTGTACTGCCCTGTTCATCAATCTATGCAACTAGTCACTAGACCGGAAGGTCCAGTTCTGTTATCTTTGTGGGGGCTTGTATTGATGTCCCAGCATATATTTCCAGGTACAGTCGTACCTGAAAGACAATTTGAACTGCTTTCGTAACTTTACCCTCATTTGGAATGTGGTACCCCCATTTAGTTCTGTCAAGTTGCTGAAATGAAACCAGGATGAAGAAAGTTCTGCTCAGATTCAGCTATAGCCCAACACAAAAACTTGATGACTTGGGCCATATACGTTATGATTTTTATATGTCACCAGCTGCAAGTAAATTTTAAAAAAAATTAAAGTAAATAAAACAAGGTGAACTCAGATTTATAAGCTACGATACTGATTATAAAAGACGGGGGAGTAAACAAAGAAAACTTGACATAATTTATTCATATACATCTTCAGAGATACACAAGTTTAAGATTTACAACAGAAAGAAATCCAACCCAAGCTAGGCAAGGTTTGACTATAGCCCCAGCTATGGGATTCACATTCTTGAACACCTGAAAACACTGAAAAACCGACACTAACAACGCCAAACACACAAACAACCCGACTCGACTCGCTCCCGTCCGAAACATAATCGGATTCCAGGCCAAACTAAGAAAAAGCTGAGCCATATACATGGCAGCAGCCGTAGGTTTCCTATGAAATCCACCTTCAGCCCACACAAGCCATGCAGACAAGCCCATGAGAGCAGAATAAACAACACACATGAAATTAAGGAGCCATAACGGAGGAAACCAGACGGGTTTCGATACGTTAATGCGGTAGGTTTGATCACCAGGAGGACGTCCAAACAAGTAGATATTAGCTACTGTCATTGAAAGTGGCAAGGCTATGGCCACGGCCAATGAGCGGAGACCTCGTTTGGCCATGGCTTTTTTCTTTTCGTCTTTGACATTAGTAGTGGTGTCTTGTTCTTGGTTGGTTTGTGTTGTTCTGTGCCTGAGTTCTTGAGCTGAATCCATGGGTATGAAAGTAGTGTTTGAGTGTGTGAAGATTTGAGAGAGTTTGTATTATTAGGTTGAGTTGAATGATAGAGAAATTTTAGGATATGTATGGGGGAGAAAGGAAAAGGAGTGATACGTGGCCTAAGGAGGTGGTGAGGAGTGGCTAATGACTATACACGTGGTAGAATTGGAGAGCCAGCAGTGTGGAAAAAGATTGAGTCAAAGACACGACACGTGTATCTCGAAACATGCAACTTTCATTTTGTCCGAATGAAATATAAATATGAAAACTAGCATGATAGCCCCGTGCAAAGCACGGGCACCATTTTAATTCATAAAATGTTGTTGTTTTGATTTTATTATATAGACGATTTATAATTTTTGAAATACTATACGTCGTTAATGTGGTATTTTTTATGGACATTGGCAATAACTCAAATTTCTTACTTGAATTTCATATATGATCGTAACAATAGAATCACATCTAGCCATTTAAAAAAATAACTTGGAATGATTAAAAAATATGTAATTTAAAAGTCTAATCATGAGTCAGTAGACTCACGTGTTTATATATAAAGAAGTGCTAAATAAGATAATTTACATAAATAAGAAGCGAAAACTAATTATGGTCACACATTCAAATCTAATTTACATCTCAACCATCACCCATATTCACTCTTATGCCCCTTCCATTATCGGCGACCTCACACACCATCACTTATTTTACACCGTTGTTATCATCATCTCATTCCATTTGTCATCATCATTCATGACACATATATATATATATATATATATATATATAATGCGTGTGAGTGTGCGAGAGAGAGAAATTGTGTGTATAATAAACCATAATCACTCTACAATCTTTTGTTGTCACCAAATCGACCACCACTCCGAAAGTAACTTATGAACATGTTTGTCGCAAATTCCAGTCTCATTCCTGACCACACCTCCAGTAATTCATTCAACCTTCTCTCAACATATCTAAGTTTACCGATCGATGTCATTTTCACTCACTCTACTATCGTCAACACTATTACCAACAACTTCGAACATTTACACAATTCCAATTTTGGAATATTCTTGTTATTTGCGTTCAATTTTTTTAGTGATTTACGTTTAAATTTTGATAATTTTAGTTGAATTTCTAGTGACTTGCTTTGATGATGGTAATTTTGGTTGTGTAAGTGGTGGTGTTCACGTGGTTAGTGGTGGTGGCGTGGTAGTGGTCATGTGACAGTGATTTAATATTCTTCTAGTTCATATTAAAATTAGCTAAAATTTTGGTTTGTATTCATGTTCATTGTGATATATCATCTACTAAGTAGCATACTTGAATAATACAGTGAGACGTTTTAAATTATTTTTAATATAGTATCCATATTCTATTTTTTAATAAATATTTTTGAACTAACTATGTGTTTTATCTAAATATTCATCTAATAACTAATATGAATTCCAAATCTCATCTACAATAATTTTTTTGCTCTTAAATTATCTTTTTATAGACTATAAAAATATTTTTCCTAATAGCAGTGAGAGTGAGGGTGTAATCGAGTCGAACACTGCCGGACTCGAGTTCAAACTCGATAAAAAAATTATGTCAAGCTTGAACTCGAGCTCAAGTTTAATTGGTCCTCCAATTTTTACATTGAAACTTGACTCATAAAGCTTGAAATCTTTAATCGATTTAACTTGTTTTGAAAAAAAGTTTAAATATAAATGGTTCGAGTTGGGTTCATCTCGATAAAATATATGAATTATGTAAAATGTTGAATATTTACTTTGAAATATATTTATAATTCTTAAAAAAATTAAATATTAAAAGTTCGATTAGTCTCGCGAACCTCAAGAATCGAGTAATTTAAAACTTGAACTTTGCTCGGTAAAGTAGTTAAATAGCAAAAGCTCGAGCTCAGCGCGAATACCATCAAACTGAATTCGAAAATCTTATTAGCTGAGATTGAGTAACTCAAAAACTCGAATTGAACCTATTTAAAAAAGTTTGAATATGAACAATCCGACTCAGGTTTGACTCGATAAAACATATAAATTAATAAAAATATTGAAAAGTATAACAATAGCTAACTCGAGTTCAACTCGAATACTATCAAGCTGAATTTGAAAATTTTAATAGCCGAGATCAAGTAACTCGAAAACTCGAATTGAACCTATTTCAAAAAAAGTTTGAATATGAATAATTCAGCTCGGGTTTGACTAGATAAAATATATGAAAATAAAAATATAAAACATTATAATAAATGAGTTCTTGGTGTATGTAGTAAATGATTCATAAAAAAGTTCTAAGAATTTCTTTGGTGTAGTGGTTAGAGACGTGAATATAATTCATTTTTTTAATATTAATATGATGGAAGTGTGAATTAGTAAATTACTAAATAGTCTGGAAAGGACTTGTTGGCCTATAATATATATGTAATATATATGAAAATAAAATGTAAAACATTATAACAATGAGTTATTGGTGTATGTAGTTAAGAGCATCTCCAACCTTACTTAACCCTTAGGTTAAAAGTACAACTGGCAACTAAACAGTGTGAATTATAGCCAACCTCTGTGAATATGGTCACTCCAACCACTGACTGTTGTTGTTCAAAATTATAGCCATCAAGATTTGGTTGACCATATTTGGCCAAGTCTTACAGATATGTAGAGACTTTCTCTACCTACTTTTTCTCTCCCTTGCTTTTTTCTTTCTTTTTCTTTTCAGCTGCAGCTTTGATTTGCACCGACCAAAATTTTCAATATCCTTTTATATATTTTTTTTGTGTGAAATTAAAAATTATGGAGACAACACAAAAATTAGCTACTGGTAGTATTAAAAATAATGTTAGAGGTATTAAATTGGATATGTATAATGTCATTTACATCATTTTCACAAATTAAAATATTTCAAATTGACATATTAGCAACTCCACATTATCTTGTACCCAATTTCGGCACCTCTAGCATTGATATTAATATATATAAATTATTTTTCAATAAAAAAGTATATTTTCAAAATATATCCAACCATTATAATCAACCCATTGGAGTACAACGCCTTACAAATTCAGTAAATTTTACCCAAATATTACTTTATATTATTTTAGCCAACCATTTTAGCTAACTGTATTGGAGATGCTCCAATGATTCATAAAATGGTTCTCAAAATTTGTTTGGTGTAGGAGATGTGAATATAATTCATTTTTTTAATATTAATATGATGAAAGAGCGAATTAGTAAATTACTAAATAGTCTTAAAAGGGCTTGTTGGTCTTTAATATATGTAATATAATATAATATATACCGGATGGATGGATGAGTTTTAAAATAAAATTTAAATAACATACACATATTAAGAGTTATTTAAGTATGGGATAAATGAGCTTCAAAATCTTATCAAAATGGGCTATAAATTATTTTTCAATGAAAAATTATTGTTTAAAATTATAAATATACTATTTTCAAAATATATCCAACCATTATAATGAACCCATTGGAGTACAACGCCTTACAGATTCAGTAAATTTAACCCAAATTTTACTTTATATTATTTTAGCCAACCATTTTAGCTAACTCCATTGGAGATGCTCCAATGATTCATAAAATGGTTCTCAAAATTTCTTTGGTGCAGGAGATGTGAATATAATTCATTTTTTTAATATTAATATGATGAAAGAGCGAATTAGTAAATTACTAAATAGTCTTAAAAGATAGTTTTAATATATGTAATAGAATATAATATATACCGGATGGATGGATGAGTTTTAAAATAAAGTTTAAATAACATACACATATTAAGAGTTATTTAAGTATGTGGTAAATGAGCTTCAAAATTTTATCAAATGGGCTCCTAGCATGATGGTTGAGGTGGTAACATAAAATACCTTTGTTTCCAAAGGTCCTGGGTTCAATTCTTGCTGGTAACAATATTTTTAATATATTTATACATTATAGGAGTATATAAGTAATTTAATAAATGACATAGAAAGCCATGTTGACCCATTTTTAATATATTTATACATTATAGGGGTATATAAGTAATTTAATAAATGACATAGAAAGCCATGTTGGCCCATAATCTATACTAAACTATAATAGCCAGATAATTGGTAGTTTGGTTAGCACCTTCCTTTTTAGTCACCCTTTTTTTTAATATTAGTTAATTCAAAATAAAAAATAAAAAATAGATAAATACTAATCTATCTATACTAAACTATGATACCCAAATAGCCAAATCATAGGATAATTGGTAGTTTGGTTAGCACCTTACTTTTTAGTCACCCCTTTCCTTTGTGATTTTTTTTAATATTAGTTAATTCAAAATAAAAAAAATTAAAAATAGATAAATTGCGATATATTCCAACCAATTTATACTAAATCTATACTAAACGATAATAAGCAAAATATGGTATAATTTGTAATTTTGTACATAAAAAATAATAATAGATAAATTGTAATATATCCGACTAACAACATATTAAATTTTATTCTAAAAATATAAAAAAAGTTAAAATTACATCAATTATTGTATTTTATTTTATAAACAAAAAAATCATATTTAAAAATTAAAATATTTAAAAGATCCCGTGCTTTGCACGGGTTATAAGCTAGTATAGATAATAGATGTGTCGGTGTAAATGATGCAATAAATCACAAATTTGTTCTTAAAATATAAAATAGCTGTGTCATTTTTTTTAAAAATCTTTTTGTATTCCTTCCAAATAAAAGTAATCAAATAATTTACTTTACCACGCCCTTGACACACCTAAGAACCGGCGATAGATTATGAACCAATTTTGGTGGAAAGGTTCTAAGGATAGTAAAGGGATCCACTGGATGAGTTGGGATCGCATGTGTGAGAAGAAATCTATTGGGGGTCTCGGTTTCAGAAAGCTACAGGAGTTTAATATAGCCCTTCTCGGTAAGCAAGGATGGAGACTGATCATCAATCCAAACAGCCTAGTTGGTAAGTTATACAAAGCAAGATACTACCCTGATGGTTCCTTTTTGACAGCAAAGATAGGGAATAATCCTAGCTATATCTGGAGGTCGATTATGGAAGCTCAGGTACTGTTGAAGCAGGGTGCAGTACGTAGAGTAGGAAATGGCACAATGACCAGCATACTGGAGGACCCTTGGTTACCTGATAGTGATCCTTATGTGCATACGAATCATGAAGCTGTCCAGCATAAAACAGTCGACACGTTAATGAATCCAGAACGAAGTTCATGGGATATTGATTTAGTGACAGATATCTTTGCGGAAAGAGATGCACAGTTGATACTCTCTATACCACTGAACCTTAGAGATACAGATTCATGGTTCTGGAAATATGATAAGTTGGGTCAGTATACCATAAAATCGGCTTATGCGACAATTCGTGAAGCCAGGGAAGTGAGCAGCTCAAATGACACAGTCTACTGGAAAAAATTGTGGAATTTGAAGGTTCCTCTTAAAGTAAAACACTTTGTCTGGAGGGCAGCCAGGAATGTCTTGCCAACAAAAGACCAGCTAGTTATCAAAAGAGTCCCAGTTTTAGTTATGTGTCCAGTCTGCAACATAGAAACAGAAACAGTGTATCACTCGCTAGTTTCCTGTCCGTTCGCTAAGTTGTGCTGGAGTGCATCAAACATCAGGATAGATGGGAATGATCAGGCATGCTTCAGAGAATGGATTGCCACCGTTTTGCAACAGCTTAACACACAAGAAGTACAGGAAGTAGTCATGGTTTGTTGGTCACTCTGGAAAAATAGAAATGAGATTATCTGGAATCAACGTGGCTCGGAGCACTCAGAAGTGTATAAATCGGCAAAACTTCTTCTTAACCAATGGAAGAATGCTCAGGACAAGTCGTTTAATAATTCACTTGGGTTCATGACTCAAGAGGACGGCAAAGAGCATTGGGAACAACCACAGGAAGGTACGGTTAAGGTTAACGTCGACGCAGCAATTTTTGAGAACCCCAGCTCGTACTGTTTGTCTATGATAGCTCGGGATCATACAGGTGACTTACTAGTAGCTACTGCTAGCTGTAAGCATGGCCATATCAACCCGGAGTTAGCTGAAGCAATTGGGATCAAAGAAGCTTTAAGTTGGGTCAAGAACAAGATCAGGCAACCAACGATAATTGAAACTGATTGCCTTACAGTGGTTCAAGCAATCCGGTGTTCGTCCGTTAATCTGTCCTACCTTGGCAGGGTAGTGGATGAATGCAAATCTTTAGTTAATGAGTTGAAAAAACGTCATGTGACGTTAAATTTTGTTAAGCGATCTGCGAACAAAGTGGCTCACTTCTTAGCGAGACATAATAGTTCTATTGCTGATCGGCATTGGTACGGAGGGGATATCTATCCAGACCTCTATTGTGTATTACATAATGATTTGAAGTTCTAATGAAAGCACTTTTCCTTGGCAAAAAAAAAAAAACTTGTATCCAATACTTTCGTGTTTGTATAATTTTATATTTCCAATACTAAAAAATCAAATTCAAACTTCGTGTACCTAAAGTGAAAATTTATATTCAATATTTTTGTATTCGTGTAATTTTGTATTTTTTATAGTAAAAAATTAAATTCAAATATTAAATATTCATATCATTTTCATATCGTATTATCGTATCATATAGCATAATTCCGTCCTAAATGAAGCAAAGTTTGTATGTCCTTTTTTTTTTTGGGTTAAATAAGTTTGTATGTCTTGTAAACTGGTGCACAAGTTGTCTTCACTTATAACCCAAACGGGTAAGCAATTATAATGCAAAACTAGCCTAATAAACAAAAAGCACAGAAAGAAAATAACAAAAATCACACATATTTAATGAAACTTTTCTAGAATAAACTCATAAAAAGTTAATGATTTTGTATTTGCAAGGAGTATATACTTGCCAAAACAGGACAGGAATAAATCTCAAATTTTTAGGAATAAATCTCAACCAAAGTTATATATTTGGTTTTAACCACAAATCATAACTAAAAATCAGGGTGTATTTTTATGAAAACAAATTATACTAGGGTTCAATATAATAACATAATAAACGTATTCACCCAATAAACTAACACCAGTGTCCAAAGCCCCCCAAACTACTGTCTGAAAACACCCTATAAAGCCTTTTTGTTCTCTTCACCAAAACCCTCTTATCTTAAACCCATAATCCTATACATACATACATATATTGACAACGCAAAAGAGTCATTTTGATTCAATGGAGTCAGAGGAAGCTGCACCAAAATCATCACTTTCTTGTGAGAAATCACCAGGTACTTCTCTAGTGGAAAAATCTGATACTAATGTAGTTAAAGATTCGAACTTTTTGAATGTTAGTGATAGTAGTCATAGTACTTGTAATGATTCTGGTTTTGTTAGTTTAAGTAGTGATGATAATGGTGTTGTGAGCAGTGAAGAGGGCTTTGAAACTGCTTCTGAGAAGCCAATTCTTGAAAGTACTGATATTGGGTTTGTTGGTGGGGATTCTTGTGAAACTTTTGTTGGGTTTTCGCAGTTTTCGGTGTTAAGTAAGGATGAATTTGTTGAGTTTGGTGATGTTGATGGTGGGAAAAGTGATGAAGTTGGAGTCTTGGAAAGTGGTGTGGTTGAAGAAAAATTAGTTGGTAGTTTTGAGGGCTTTTATGGGGAGGATTCTGGTGAGAATTTTGTTGGGGTTTTACGGGTTTCGGATTTGATTAAAGATGTAGTAGGGGAGGATGGTGATGATGATGTTGGAAAAATTAATGAAGTTGGAGTGTTGGACAGTGGTGAGGCTGAAGAAAAATTGGGAGATAGCTGTGAGGTGTTTTCGGGTGAGGATTTGAGTTTGAATTTGAATGGAAGTGATATTGGTGTGAGACAGGATAATAATGTGGTGGAGTATAAGGGGGATTCTGGTTGTGAATTGAGTGAAGATTTTAGCTTGGTGCCAAAAGAGGGCTTTGTTGGTGAGGAGACGGAGATTATATTGAAGGGTGATAATGTTTTGGAGGATGACAAGATTCATGCTTTGAATGGTAAGGATTCCGACAGGGAAATGGTAGCAAAACGCGGTATTGAGCAATTAGGTGCTGACATTGTGCAAGAGACAGAGGGTTGCTGTGGAGTTGTATGTAAGGGAGACTCTGTAGTGGAAGCTGTACAGGTTGATTTGTTGAGTCCTGGAATTGAAGTTGTCAGGGAGATGAAAGAGAATGAGACTGCTTATGGAAAACCGGGAGTGCATATTAACATTGTAGAATATAAGGCAAACGATTATTCAGAATTAATGGAGGATTTGGATTCAGTGTTAAAAGAGAGTTCTCGTGGTGAGGCCATCAACACTACTTTAAGGAGTGAAGTTGCTTCGGAGGATGGAATGGTTGAGGCTTTGAATGGTGAAATGTCTGTCACTGGCATGGTAGAAAAACATGCACTTGAGCAATCAAGTGCTGTGACCCTAAAACAGATAGAGGATATTGAGGTTACATGTGAAGGACAGTTGAGCCTGAATAATGAGTATGATCAAGTTAATGTCGAGACTGTTGGGAAGAATTCAGTAGACAATATACATGTGGGTGTGTTAGGACCTGAGGCGGCTGTTGTTTGCAATGTGGTAATAAATGAAGAGGCTGATGGCTGTGTCAAAAATATTCAGGATAATGGAAAAAAGAAAGTCACACCGGCCGAGAGAGGAGAAATTCGTGCAGAGGCTATATTGGAGAATCATGTTGACCAAGGAGTTATTTTGACCTGCAATTCTATAAGTGATAATGCCAATGGATTTCTTGCTTTGGTCGATCAGACAGATACTGTAGCAAATAATCTATTCAAGGCGATACAGCCTATTGAAACTTATGACGACATTTTAAGTGTTCAGAATGAAATTTTGGGAAAGAGGATGTCGGGAAAATTACTTTCACATGAATCTTCTGAACTGAATCTAACTGAAAGGAAACCAACTGATGGGGAAAATGGAATGGGAGTTGTCATGAATGGAGTAAGTGAAATAAAAGGTTCGGGTTCCGAACAGGGGACCGATGGTATGATCTTTGGAAGATCTGTAGCTGCAAAGCAGTTTCGTAATGAGTTGAAGCCAGAAACAAGTGGAGATTCACAATCAGATGCAAAGAAATCTCCTGATTTTACACAGGTAATTAATGGTCAAAATGTGACGGAGTCAGATGGAGTTGACACTGATGAAGAAGAAGAAGAAAAAAAAGAGGATAAAATTTTGTTTGATTCATCAGTTCTAACAGATTTATTGAAAGCGGCAGTCGGTATTGAGTCAGGAGGCAATATGACGTTTACTTCGGAACATTTGTCGAGGCTTATTTCATTCCAGCAGTCTTTTCAGCCTGCTGCCAGATCTAATACCTCCAATATTTTTAGGCCTTCTAGTTTATCTAGGGTTGAAGAATCTGTAAACAGATTGAGTGAGGAGGAAAAGAGGAAGTTGGAGAAGTTACAATCAATCAGGGTGAAATACTTGAGACTTGTTAACAGATTAGGCCTATCCACAGATGAACGCCTAGTAGCCCAGGTTTTATACCATCTGGGACTTATCGCGGGTAGGCAAAGTGGTCCACTTTTTGGTCTTGATGCTGCAAAGCGAACAGCTCTTCAGCTGGAAGAAGATAGGAAGGAGGACATTGACTTCTCCTTGAATATCCTTGTACTCGGAAAATCAGGAGTTGGTAAGAGTGCAACTATAAATTCGATATTTGGGGAAGAGAAAGTACGAATCAACGCATTTCAACCTTCAACATCTTCTGTGAAAGAAATTACAGGTGTGGTGCATGGAGTTAAAATTCGGATCTTTGACACACCAGGACTTAAGTCTTCTAGAATGGAACAGTCTTTTAACTGCCGTGTCTTGTCTTCTGTAAAAAAGTTTACTAAGAAAATACCCTTTGATATTGTCCTGTACGTGGATCGCCTGGATGCTCAAACCCGAGACCTTGATGACTTACATTTACTGAAGACAATTAAAATTTCTCTTGGATCTTCTTGTCTGCAAAAAGCCATAGTAACTCTTACTCATGCAGCTTCTGCGCCTCCAGAAGGACCTTCTGGTTCTCCTATAAGTTATGATGCATTTATAGATCAACGATCTGGAATTCTGCTGCAATCTATTAGAAAAGCTGTCCCAAACTCGATGAATAAGGTTTGTCTTGTTGAGAACCACCTCTCATGTAGAAAAAATAGAGAAGGAGAAAAGGTGCTCCCCAATGGTCAAATCTGGAAGCAACAGTTGATGATACAGTGCTACTCCAATAAAGTTTTAGATGAAGCAAACTCTATCTCAGAGCCTCAAGAATCATTCAATTTCCGTAGTCTGCTCTTTGGGTATTTGAGGCGCTCACTTCCATCGCTGTTGTCTTCAACTCTGCAGTCCCAAGTGCACCAAAAGTTGCTGTCCTTTGGACAGGGTCGTTATAATTGTGATGCTGATATTGACTTGGAAGAGTTATCGGATTCAGACAAAGATGAAAATGAAGAGGATGAATATGAATATGATCAGCTTCCACCGTTCAAGCCTCTTAGGAAATCTCGACTTTCTATGTTGAGCAAGGAACAGAGGAAAGCTTACTTTGAGGAGTACGATTATCGTGTGAAGGTTTTTCAGAAGAAGCAATGGAAAGAGGAGTTAAAAAGAATGAAAGCGATGAAGATGGAAGGCAAGGATTCCACAGATGATCATGGTTACTCTGATGATGATCCAGCTGATGAGGGATCTTTCCCATTACCCCCACCTTCTGCCGATGCTGATGTACAAGCATACGTGAATAGGTCTGTGGAACCAACTTCCCAGTTTCTAGCATGGCCCACTCTGGATACTTTGGGTTGGGATCATGACTGTGGCTATGACGGGGTCTATCTCTTAAAGAGAATAGCCACTTCCAGTAAATTTCCTGCCGAAATACAGGTTCAGCTCACTAAAGATAAGAAAGAGTTCATCATCATCTTGGTATCTTCCATTGCAACAAAGCATGGGGACAAAGGATCAAGTATGGCAGGTTTTGACATTAAAAATATAGGCGGCCAGACTGCTTACATCATCAGAGGTGAAACTAAGCTAAAAAATTTCAGGAGAAATAAGACAGCAGCTGGCATAACTATCACGCACATGGGTGAAAATGTTGTCACTGGTTTGAAGCTTGAGGATCAGATTACTATTGGAAGGCAGTACTGTTTGGCCGCTAGTGCAGGCATTGTCCGATCTCAACAGCACGTAGCATTCGGAGCCGATATCGATATCCAGCGCAGGGAACATGATTATCCAATTGGACAGCTTCAATCGTCTCTTCGTCTTTCAATGGTATGTTTGAGAGAGGAATTGTGTTTGTTGTTGAACAGTTTTTCGCAGTTTTCTATAGGACGGAATTCCAAAGTGGATGTTAGAGGCAATATAGACCAGAATCTCAGAGGCCAGATATCTGTACGGACAAGCAGCTCGGAATCTCCCTTTATTCTTGCTAGTATGTTATATGTTGCAATTTCAACTCTTTTCTGGCGCAGATAATTGGTGAAGTTTCACCATATTAGATGATTTTTGACATTTAGCAGTCCTTGTTCATTTTCTAGAACACTACGTAGTAGTTGATAGTAGCAATTTATCCCGAGCATTATAAATTTCTGTCCATACCTGAACTGCTTCATTTATCAACATAATTTTACTACTCTATTTCTTCAGTTGTCTTCACCTTCATATACCATTGTTTTGTTTTCGATTTTTCGAGACTTAGATACGAATTCACTACAATATCTGGCTGGCTGTTCGTATTCATGGACAAGTTTTTGTCTGTGTATAGCTTCTATGAGCTTGTTTGTGCATGCACGGTCTTGGTCATTTAGCATAGAGCTGTTAGCTTTAGTAGTTTACTCGGGGGAAATATATTATTTTCCACATTTTCATCCCAACTTTAGAAGCAAATTTATTTTTGTACCTTTTTCTGATAATAATAATAATATATATCACTTTCTCTTTTCATGAGATAACTCTAATATTAAAGACTTACTTTTTAATATCCCAGTTTCTGGGCAATAATTTTATATCATTGAATTGAATTGCTTATACAAGTGTTGGTGTATGACATATGTGCGACAACCTCTTTGAATGAAAAAACCAAATTTCCCGACAAGAAAAAAAAATAACTACTTTCTGTAAAATGTGATATTTCTTGACAAATAAATTGCAAATAACGAATTTGTTCTCCACTTCTTGACAAGTTTTTCAGATGCGGAGATCAAATTGAAACAAAAATAACGAATAAATCATCAATACTATTATATAAAGGAGAATACGGAGGCGGTGAAGTGGCGCTCTCAGATCGCTTCGTTCTATTTTTCTAATTTTCTCAATTAAATTTAGAGATATTATTATAAAACCGCTGTGAAACGCGGCTTAGTAAACTAGTTACTCATTAAATTTCAGTACCAAATGACAAATTTCATGCGTCATTTTCTCATACAAATTTCATAAAAAAGTAGTAGTCATAAAATAGAGTATGTTAAAGCATTAAATTAAGGTAAATATCGCTTTATTTTCTGAACTATTTAATGCTAGGTAATCAAAAAAAATCCCAAAATTTATACAAAATGACGAGAAATACACGTGATCCTATTTTTATTCGTGACGCATATGTATGCATGCGGAGTTCCATATTTATATTACGAAGACTATCAAATAAAGAACATTTGAGAGATATTTTAGGGCAATATTTTGGATTCTCTGGCATTTTTCATATATCATTGTTATAAATTATATAACAGAATAAATATACAACACATACTAGTTTATATCTCGTGCGATGCACGGTTTTCTTTAATATTTTATTATTTTTATTTAGATTTTTGTAATTATATATTATTTGATGAAATTTTAATATATATGTATATTTATATGTGTATATAATAAATTAGATTTTGATATGGATAGGAAAGTAATTATAGAAATATAATTACTGGTTCATTGGAAAGGTCTAATATTTAAGACCCAAAACCCTGATTATTTATTAATTTCGTAATTAATAAATAGGGAAAATATACAGCTCATGAAAAGAGTCCAAAATAATCCCAATTAATGAGTCATAGCCTTTATCAACAAGGAAAAGACTTATTCAGCAAGAAATACGATGTTTATCCATTATCAAAAAAGAGACTTATTAGCTAAGACTCCTAAACATACCATAAGTACGAGGCTCCAAACGCCTATATAAGGATCCTGATCCTACAATCAGAACTACGTCTTTGGCTTGATTCTCATCATTAATTGAGATACGTAGACATCTTGGGAGGACCGATTTAGTCTCGAAACACAAGTGCAACCATTAAAGCTCGAAAGCTCATAAATCCTAGCAATTAATATACAAGCACGTTTTTTAATCCATAACATTTGGCGCCGTCTGTGGGAATACAACATCAACCATGGCAAACACACGGAGAACAACTCGAGATACTCTAGTTTCTGAGGAACTTCCTATCACCTCTGAGGCTGATACTCACGGAAATCAACCGCCACCAACTACTGACACTGAGGGGGCGAATATCCCCACCAATACTCAAGGACCGGAGATCCCAATCTCGGCTGAAGGGATGAATCCCCTGCAAATGGTTATTCATGGATCTAATCCACAAGAGACCGCTCACCAGCAACCAATCATGACATCCCCACTGCTCATGAATGCACCAAGTGGTCTTCAACTCCACACTACTGATCTCCCCCGATACACTACTCAAACTTTGGGGATGCCAAGCTATGACATGCCCCCTCGACCCATGACGGGCGGTAGCGGTCTCAACTCCATTTACCATGAAGCATATGTCCCCCCTTATATACAAGGTCTGGGACCTCAAAATCAACAAACTCGACGGACCCCTTTGATTCAAGATTACTCGGGTCCCTATACCGAGGATGAGGATTATACATCTGGGGAAGAGAGGGATGTCGCCCCAAGGAGGAAGCGTTCTTCCCAAACAAATCGGGAACAACCCCAAACTACTAAGGAGAAAATTGCAGCCCATGAGGCAGAGACTGCAAGACTCAAGAAACTCCTTGCTGAGGAGGAGGCCGCTCAATCTCAAGGTCGATCAACTGGAAGAGTCCCAATAATCAACCTGGACCCGACACCAAGAAGGACTAAGAGGGCTGAAGCCCCAAGGGGTGATCCTAGTGTTTTGTTGCCCCTAGGAGATCCTGATGATCCTACACCACCGTTTACTCAAGACATCATGAAATCCACCATATCCAGGAAATTTAAGATTCCAACGATTAAGGCTTATGATGGAACGGGGGATCCCGCAAATCATGTAAGAACCTTCTCCAATGCACTGTTGTTGCAGTCAGCCAATGATGTGGTCAAGTGTAGGGCGTTTCCACAAACCTTGGCAGACATGGCCCAACGCTGGTATAGCCGTCTTCCTCCCAACTCTATTGGGTCTTTTAAGGAACTAAGCAAAGCATTCATCAATCAATTCGTTAGTGGAAGAGTGCATGAGAAAAACTCTGCATCACTCATGGGAATCCAACAAGGAAAGAATGAAGCCCTAAGGGATTGTATCAACCGATTCACCCGGGAGGCTCTGAAAGTCCCGGACTTAGAGGACAAAGTGGTTATGATAGCCCTACAACAAGGAACTACTGATGATCACTTCAAAAGATCGTTAGCAAAACATCCACCCAAGAGCATGCTAAAGCTCCAAGATAGAGCTGGAAAATACATCAAGGCTGAAGAAAGCATGAGAAAGTATGAGCCCACTACTGGTGGTAGTGGAAATTCAAAGAAGAGAAAGGAAACACATGAATATGATGTCAAGGAAAAGTTTCCTAGAACGTCAAAGGATTTTGATTCTCCACCCAAGAGGAACAATTTTGGGCCAAAATTCACGGAGTATGCAAGATTGAACACTCTCGGGAGTCAAATTCTGATGGAGATAGCTAAGGAAGGAGATCTCAAATGGCCGAAGCCAATGAGGGCTGACATGTCCAAACGGAACCAAAACCAATTCTGTAGGTTCCACAAGGAAGTCGGTCATGACACCGATGATTGTAGGCAATTGAAAGATGAAATTGAATTTCTGATACGAAGAGGAAAGCTTAGTAAGTTCACCAAAGATGGAAACCAAGGGAGTCAAATGGGGAACTATGAAAGGAAGGATTATTACAGAAGGGACAATGATCAAGATCG
Source organism: Heracleum sosnowskyi (assembly GCA_030848705.1). Classification (NCBI taxonomy): domain Eukaryota; kingdom Viridiplantae; phylum Streptophyta; class Magnoliopsida; order Apiales; family Apiaceae; genus Heracleum; species Heracleum sosnowskyi. Next base: position 109,080,432 of record CM061239.1, read on the forward strand.
AAATCCCAAGCCCCGAGGGCCGGTAATCAACATGATATTCGGAGGGCCGACTGCTGCTGGGTCCTCCCGAAACTCAAGAAAAGCTTATGCTCGAGAAGTAATGACCGTGGTTGGAGAAGCACCGAAGCGTGCCCGAACAGAAGTATCAATAGGTTTTGATGATTCAGACCTGGAGGGAGTGAAGTTTCCCCACGATGATCCTTTAGTCATCGTTCATGTGATAGGAAATTCTGAAACCAAGAGAGTTTTGGTCGACAATGGAGCTTCAGTGGACATCTTGTTCCATGATGCTTTTATCAAGATGGGCTATACTGACTCTCAGTTGACACCCTCGAATATGCCCATATATGGATTCAATGGAGTGGAGTCAAAGGTGGAAGACACTATCCAACTCCCAATGACAATGGGGCAAGGGTCGAATACGTCTACTCAAATGTTGAACTTCATAGTTATAAAGGCAACTTCGACCTACAATGCAATCCTGGGAAGGACTGGTCTTCATGCGTTCAAGGTCGTTGCCTCAACCTATCATCTGAAAATCAAGTTCCCAACGAGGAATGGAATTGGTGAAGAACGGGGAGACCAAAAGATGGCTAGAAGTTGTTAAATAGCTGCGTTAAGGCCTGATGGAATAGGGGGCAAGTTCTCCCCATTGAAGACATGGATATCAGTGACAATGAGGACCGAAGAGGGAAACCAGCTGAGGATTTAATCCCAATTCCTTTAGTCCCTGGTGAACCGGAGAAGGTGACTTATGTTGGAGCACTACTGCCTGAGCCATTGAAAAGCAAGCTCATATCTTTTCTTCAAGAGAATAATGACGTTTTTGCTTGGACAGCGGCTGACATGCCAGGGATTGATCCCCAGTTGATAACTCACAAGTTAAATGTGGATCCTGAAAGAAAGACAGTGAAACAAAATAAGAGAAATTTTGCTCCAGAAAGACAAGAGGCCATTAAACAAGAAGTAGAAAAGCTTCTGGAGGCCGGATTCATTGAAGAGATACAATTCCCGGAATGGTTGGCTAACCCCGTGATGGTCAAAAAGGCCAATGGAAAATGGAGGATGTGTGTGGACTTCACTGACTTGAATGATGCATGTCCTAAGGATTGTTTTCCCTTACCAAGGATTGATGCATTAATAGATGCTACAGTTGGACACGAGATGCTCAACTTCATGGATGGCTTCAGTGGATACAACCAAATTAAAATGCACAAGGATGACATCTCCAAGGTATCATTCATCACTGACTTTGGTGTTTTCTGTTATCTAGTCATGGCATTTGGACTTAAGAATGCAAGGGCAACCTACCAAAGGTTGGTGAACAAAATTTTTGGACACCTAATTGGAAAAACCATGGAGGTCTACGTAGATGACATGCTAGTTAAGAGCCTCGATAAGGCCAATCACATAGAGCACCTCCGAGAGGCATTCGAAGTGCTGAGGCACCACAAGATGATGTTGAATCCAGCTAAGTGTGCCTTTGGTGTAGGCTCGGGAAAGTTTTTAGGTCTGATGGTTTCCAAGAGAGGAATCGAGGCGAATCCCGACAAAATCAAAGCAATTCTAGACATGGAACCACCAAAGACTGTCAAGGATGTCCAAAAACTAACGGGAAGAGTGGCAGCATTGAGGAGATTTATCTCCAAGTCAGGAGAGAAGTGTTTACCCTTCTTTAAAGCACTCAAGAACGTGAAATTTTTTGAATGGACAACTGAAAGCCAAGAGGCCTTTGAGGCCCTGAAGAAATACATGGCTGAGGCACCACTATTGACTAAACCAAATCCAGGGGAAATTCTCTATTTGTACTTGGTTGTTTCTAACACAGCCCTTGGATCCGTTTTGGTAAAGGAAGAATTGAAGGTTCAGAAACCCATTTACTACGTAAGAAAGATTCTACATGGGGCAGAAATAAACTACTCTACGATTGAGAAGTTTGCCTTAGCCTTGATAATGGCCTCAAGAAAGCTACGCCCATACTTCCAGGCTCACAAGATAGAGGTCCTGACCAATCAGCCTCTAAGAAACATCTTGCATGGCCCTCAAGTTAGTGGAAGATTGATCAAATGGGCCATTGAATTGGGAGAATTTGACATCAAGTACAAGCCTCGAATGACCATAAAAGCTCAAGCACTCGCTGACTTCATGGTTGAATGTACTATTGACAACCAGGAAGTCGTGGGGCAAAAAGTGATAGAGGAAGACAAGAAAGATGAAGAGATGGTGTTCAAAGAATGTTAGGTGCTCTATTTTGATGGAGCATCAAAAACAAAATCAAGTGGAGCAGGTTTAGTGCTACAAATTCCTGATGGATTTTTCATAGAGTACGCACTAAAACTTGACTTCCCAACGACAAACAATGAGGCTGAGTACGAAGCCCTGATAGCTGGCTTAGGGCTGGCTGGAGCCTTATGAGTTAAAACTCTGAAAGTATGTGGAGATTCGAGGCTAGTGGTTTCCCAAGTAAATGGGGAGTTTGAGGCCAGAGATGAAGTCATGGCCAAGTACTTAAAACTTGTCAAGGCCATCATGACTCAGTTTGATGAATGCTATGTGGAACATATTCCAAGGGAAGAGAATGTGAAGGCTGATGCCTTGTCTAAGTTTGCTTCTTCTGAAATTGAGAACTACGTTGGAAGTGTATACTTCCAAGTCTTGAAGACCCAAGCATCAATGGAAAGTTGATAGCACCTATTGATGTTGCTAGTTGTTGGATTGATCCCATCAAAGCTCATCTGGAAACTGGGTGGCTACCCAACGACACTTCAGAAGCACGAAAGCTGTATGTGAGAGCACTAAGGTATGCCCTGATTGAGGGAATCCTATACAAGAAGTCTTTCATCATTCCTTATTTGAAGTGTTTGAGACCCCAAGAGGCAGAATTGGCCCTAAGTGAAGTACATGAAGGAATTTGTGGGCAGCACTTGGGGGGCAGAACCCTTGCTCATAAAGTCACTCGTCTAGGTTTCTATTGGCCAAACATACTTGCAGATGCTAAAAGCTAAGTGAAGAAGTGTGAACGGTGCCAAAAGCATGCACAGGTGATTAGACAACCACCATAGATGATGACATCCATTAACTCACCTATCTCATTCGCCATGTGGGGAATGGATATACTTGGGTCATTTCCAATGGCAAGTGCTGAAAGAAAGTTCTTGATAGTAGCAATCGACTACTTCACCAAGTGGATCGAGGCTAAACCTTTAGCCAAGATAACCACCAAGCAAGTGATGCATTTCTTCTGGGATAATGTGATATGCAGATACGGGATTCCACGTATTTTGGTCACAGACAATGGAACTCAGTTTAATAATGATGAATTCAAGAAATATTGTGATGAGAATGATATCAAGTTACGTTTCACCTCTGTTGCCCATCCTCAAGAAAATGGGCAAGCTGAGGTTGCTAATCGAATTATCCTGGATGGACTGAAGAAAAGAGTTGAACGCTCTAGAAATACTTGGGTAGACGAATTGCTCCTAATACTATGGGCATATCGTACTACTTGTAAAGTCACCACTGGAGCAACCCCCTTTCTGTTGGCATACGGGGCAGAGGCTGTGGTTCCAGTGGAGATTACTCACACATCTCCAAGAGTTGAAGCTTATGAGCCAGAAACAAATGAAGAAGGCTTGAGGCTAGCTTTAGATCTAATTGATGAAATTAGAGATGAGGCAAATGCCAAGATAGTTGAACATCAGAAACGAGCATCTTTCTATTACAACCTAAGGGTTAAAGAGAGATTCTTCCGTCAAGGAGACTTAGTCCTCCGAAAAATTGAGGCATCTGGAGTTGGACAAAAAGGCAAGTTGACCCCAAATTGGGAAGGACCATATCGTGTCAGGAACGTATTTGGTCGAGGCTCCTACAAATTGGAAACCCTGGAAGGGATTGAAGTGCCAAGAACTTGACATGCTTCAACTTAAAAGTCTATTATGTTTAAAGTATGTCCTAACTGGATTCACTACTAGTAAGAATAAGGTCGATGAAAAAAATCCAAGTTTTTAAACTTGAGTATTATGTAAGGGTTGAACCCATTTTCAAGTTATGATTCAATTCAACATTTTTTTCATGATTTATGATAAGCTTATATGCATTGCGCGTTGACAAAACATTCAAGGAAAATCACAAGATGATAAATAAAAACTTACAAAAGTTAAGTTATGCCCGAAGGCAGATAATACAAAAGTTAGAACTACAAATAGCTACAAGAGAAAAGACTACGTAATCTAAGCTTCTCCCTTGTCGACGGTGTCCCCCTCCTCTTCTTCTGAGTCTGAACCAGAACCAGAGCGAGTAGCTGCAGAGTCAGCCCCGGTTGTCTAACAAAGAGGAGAAGAATGTCCTAGATCCAAAATCCTGTCATCCTCGTCCATGTCATCCTCTCCAGCCAAAGCCACCTCTAGAGGGGTAGGGGCATAGGGGCTTGGAAAGTCAGAAAGGATGAGAGATCCAGGCATCTTCTCCAAGACTTCAGCAAGAGCTCCATCCCATCCCCTAGTGAACTGAACTGGGAAGAGGAGCTCATCATGCTTACCAATCAAGTCCTTGTACTCCTGGGAGTCAAGGTACTCGTCGATAAAATCATCTTTGCTCCTCCTCAGAGAAACCAATTCAGCCTGGGAATCGGCTAGCTCCTTCTCCCTCCTAGCCAGAGTGGGTATAAGACAATCTTAGATAAATAAAGGAAAGAATGAAATGAGAATTACCCTTATCAGAAACGCTTGAAAGTCCCAGGGACTTAAGCTGAAACTCATCCAGGAGATCCCAAGCCATTGTAGCATAATCATCTTTGGTAAGCTCGACATAGGCATGAGCCTCCTCCTCAGTCAAAGTAATATCATTGGGGCTACCATCCGAGACCCTACTGAAAGATCTACGGAATAGGGTGCCCCAATCCCCTCCTTCCCAAACTAAATACATGAATTCATTCTTCCACTTTGGATTATTATCAGGGATGGATTTTGGGTGGAAAATGGGAGGTGTAGAAGGGCGATGATTAATATAAACCCAACCCAAGGAAATGGCAGAGCTATTCTTAAATTGGAAATTTTTCCTAAACAAAGCTACAGACAGGGGAAAATTGTTTTTCAAGCAAAGAACAATAAAACACATAATAATTCTCCAGGAATTTGGAGGGAGTTGGCAGGGGTTAATCCTAACATCTGCTAAAAGCTTAGGGATAAAGTCATGGAAGGGAAATCTAACCCCTGCAACAATGGCGTCCTTATAAATGCATAGAGCATCAGGACGCCAATGGCAGGAGCGATCCCCTAGGCCAGTTGTGACAAGTCTATATGGAGTTTTAACTCTGTACATTTTGTTATAATCCCTAATCAAGTCAATTTCATGAAACTTATTGCTACAATCAAAGGAATCTAAATGCGAAACTGAAGGGTATTCATCACTACGTTCTAAAATCATATCTTGAAGAGACATATGAGAAGAACGAATAGTGATACCTCTTTTGGAAGCTTGATTAACTTTCTGGAGACGTTGAGCAGCGCAATCAGACATCTTCAAAACTTCAAAGTAAAACCCAGAAAAGCTTCAAAGCTTCAAGGAGAAATCCCAAAATCTTCAAATGATGAAGATTAAACCCAGAAAATCTTCAAGGGATGAAGATTAAACCCAGAAAATCTTCAAAGGATGAATATTAAACCCAGAAAATCAAATAATACAACCGCGGAAACTTCACCGGAAATCGCCTTACTACGGAATAAAAAGAAAGAAAAACTAAGATTGCTAGAGAGAAATTTTTGGAAATTGAAAGTATGAAGTAAAGAGTGAAATTGGAAATCTCACTCTTTTATAATCAAGGTAGTCGGTCACCCAACCGGTTAAAGGAAGGGCAACCGACTATGACCGGTTAAGGCCCATAAGTCTTTTACTGAACTACAAAAATCAAAGCCCAAACGACTTGAGGCTCAGGCAAATATACAACCCAAACAAATCTAAGGCCCAATAAGGCCCAAAGTTGGAAAAATTAAAGTCCAATAAAAATTTGGGTTAATTAAAGCCCAAGAAAGAATGAAATTTGAAATGAAGCCAAGGCAAAAACAAAGATAATAGATTTGAGGTCGAAAAGACCTTAAATCGAAGTCGTACGATCGAAATCGAAAATACACGAGGAATTGAGGTCGTATCCATCGACTTCGCACCAAAATAAGGTCAAAAAATTAAAGATTTGAGGTCGAAAAGACCTTAGATCGAGTTCGAAGGCTTGAGGTCGAAAATATACTGAAAATTGAGCTCGAACCCTTCGACCTCACACCAAATTGAGGTCGAAAATGTATGGGTTCGAGGTCGAAAAATTGAGGTCGAAAAAGACCTAGGAATTGAGCTCGAACCCTTCGACCTCACACCAAATTGAGGTCGAAAATGTATGGGTTCGAGGTCGAAAGATCGAGGTCGAAAATATACTAAAAATCGAGCTTGAACCCTTCGACCTCACACCAAATTGAGGTCGAAAATGTATGGGTTCGAGGTCGAAAGTATACTGAGAATCGAGCTCGAACCCTTCGACCTCACACCAAATTGAGGTCGAAAATATATGGGATCGAGGTCGAAAAAGACATGAGAATCCTGGTCGAAACCTTAGACCTCACACTGATCGAGGTCGAAATCCTGGTCGAACATGAGGTCGAAAATGATCTAAATCCTGATCGAAAATGAGGTCCAAAATGACCTATTTTAAGGTCGAAAATACCCTTAAAATTGAAAATTTTGAGGAAAAACACGCTATAATTTCTACGAAAACCCCAAGGAGATTTTCCTAGAAGTTGGGGGGAAAATGATATGGACAGGAAAGTAATTATAGAAATATAATTACTGGTTCATTGGAAATGTCTAATATTTAAGGCCCAAAACCCTGATTATTTATTAATTTCGTAATTAATAAATAGGGAAACTATACAACTCATGAAAAGAGTCCAAAATATGGCAAATTTATCAAAGAAGGATCCAGAATCCCAATTAATGAGTCATAGCCTTTATCAACAAGGAAAAGACTTATTTAGCAAGAAATACGATGTTTATCCATTATCAAAAAGGAGACTTATTAGCTAAGACTCCTAAACATACCATAAGTACGAGGCTCCAAACGCCTATATAAGGACCTTGATCCTACAATCAGAACTACGTCTTTGACTTGATTCTCAGCATTAATTGAGATACGTAGGCATCTTGTGAGGACCGATTTAGTCTCGAAACACAAGTGCAGCCATTAAAGCTCGAAAGCTCATAAATCCTAGCAATTAATATACAAGCACGTTTTTTAATCCATAACAGATTTATATATCTAATAATATAAATATTTTAATTTAATAAATTTTTAACGTAATCTTTAGTAGTATTTTAGATATTAAAATATAAAATATTTTTAAATAATAGATCTAACGGTTTGTATTTATTTACTCTTAAAAAAAATCTAAAACTGACTAAAGTTCAAGTAACAAAATATGTGCTCCGTAATGTACCGAGTTTCTTCTAACGTATGATATTACTTTTATTTTTTATTAATTATTTTATTTAAATTGTATGTTATAAAAAAATATATTAAACATGAGTTGTTTATTTAAATTGTATGTTATAATAATATTTTCATTATATTTATATTTTGTCCATGTTATTTTTAATTTGAATATGAGTTGTTTTAGTTAAAAAATATAAAACAGACGATGTCCTTAAAAAGATAGTTAGTTACTTATTAATAATTATATAAAACTCTCTCTCTCTCTCTCTCTCTCTCTCTCTCTCTCTCTCTCTCTCTCTCTCTCTCTCTCTCTCTCTCTCTCTCTCTCTCTCTCTCTCTCTCTCTCTCTCTCTCTCTCTCTTTTTCTTTTTATATATATGTTGCTCGTGTTAGTTTTAGAAAATTAGTTGTTTAAGTTAGAAAAAAATAAAAAAGGTTATGTGTTTAGCTGAAAAGGATAAGTGGATATTTATTAATAATTATATATAATAATATTACCATTACATATTTATTTTCCATGTGTTATGTTTAAAAATGAGTTATTTTAGTTAGAAAATGTAAAACAAATAATATGTTTTAGCTGAAAAAGGTAATCGGATATAAATATGTAATAATATTACCATTTTATATATATATATATGTTACCTATTTTATTTTTAGAAGATAAGTTATTTTGGTTAGAAAAATATATAAAATAGGTAATGTATTTTAGCTGGAAAAAGTAATTGGTTTTAGAGCAGATAATCCCAGGTACCGACCGACCAAAACTTTTAATGTTTCATCTTTAATAATGTAACTAGCTTATATACCGTACGATGCACAGTTTTCTTTAATATTTTATTATTTTTTATTTAAAATTTTGTAATTATATATTATTTGATGAAATTTAATATATATATATATATATATATATATATGTGTGTGTAATTTATTATATGTGTATATAATAAATTGGATTTATCTATCTAATAATTTAAATATTTTAATTTAATAAAATTTTAACGTAATCTTTAGTAGTATTTTAGATATTAAAATATAAAATATTTTTAAATAATAGATCTAACGGTTTGTATTTATTTGCTCTTAAAAAATCTAAAAGTGACTAAATTACAAGTAATTAACAAAATATGTGTTCTATAATGTACCTAGTTTCTTCTAACGTATGCTATTACTTTTATTTTTTTATTAATTATCTTATTTTAATTGTATGTTATAAAAAATTATATTAAACATATATTTTATAAGTTTAATATAATAATATTGTAATTATATCTATATTTTATCCGTGTTATTTTTAATTCGAATATGAGTTGTTTTAGTTAAAAAATATAAAAGAGACAATGTCCTTAAAAAGACAGGTAGTTATTTATTAATAATTATATAAAATTATATTACATTTATAATATATCATAGCTTATATTCCGTACGATGCACAGTTTTCTTTAATATTTTATTATTTTTATTTAAATTTTTGTAATTATATCTTTTTTGATGAAATTTTAATATATATTTATATGTGTATATAATAAATTGGATTTTTATATCTAACAATATAAGTACTTTAATTTAATAAATTATTGACGTAATCTTTAGTTGTATTTTAGATATTAAATTAAAAAAATCTTTTTAAATAATAGATCTAACGGTTCGTATTTATTTGCTCTTAAAAAATCTAAAAGTGATTAAACTGCAAATAACAAAATATGTGTCCTGTAATGTGCCGAGTTTATTTTAACATATGCTATTTATTTTATTTTTTCTTAATTATCTTATTTAAATTGAATATTATAAAAAATTATATTAAACATGAATTTTATAAGTTTAATATAGTAATATTTTCATTATTTCTATATTTTGCCCATGTTTTTTTTTAATTCGAATATGGGTTTGTTTCAATAAAAAAATAAAAAAATAGACAATATCCTTAAAAAGACAGTTAGTTACTTATAAATAATTATATAAAATTATATTACATTTATATATATACTAGCTTAAAACCCGTGCGATGCACGGATTGTTAATTGTTATTTTATTATTATATTTTTAATATTTTATTAATTGTATTTGTTTTAAAAATAAGTAGACATATTAAAATAGTAAAATACTTTTAATTAATTAAAAACATTAAAACATATTTTAAAATAAATAATTAAGGGTTTGTTCGTTATATTTTTGGAAAATGATGGGTTTTAGTAAGAAAAAATAAAAAATGTAACATATATTTAGTTTAAAAAGGTAAATGCCCGTGATATTTTTGGAAAATGAAGTTTTAAAATTTAATAATTAAAAGTATTTAAATTCGTTTAAAAATAAATAAGTAAAAGATTTCATATAATATTTTTGGGAAAAAATGAATTTTAGTGAGAATAATAGAAAAAGTAAATTGAAAAAGACAATTTCCCGTGATATATTTAGAAAAGAAGGGATTTTGTTAGAAAAAATCTATAATGTGTATTAGAATAATTGGTTATATATAAGTATTTGATTATTTATATTTTAATATTCGTAGTGATTGCATTTGTTAAGAAAAATAATTAGACATGTTAAAATAAGTAAACTTTTAAAAATAATTATAATATTATAGGTTTAAAAATAAATAACTAAAGGTTTGTCCGTGATATTTTTGGAAAATGAGGGGTTCTAGTAAAAAAAAATAGAAAAACTAACAAGTTTTAGTTAAAAAGGTAATTGTCATGTTTGAAAAAGTAAGAGAATTTGTTAAAAAATAATATATTTTAGGGGAAAAAAATAACTGATTATAAATATGTAATATTATTATTTAATAATATATTTCTATAAATAAGTAAAGTTAATTAAGTACCCGTGTCAAATATATAGCGGATTTGGGCGCTCTAGCCAAAACGAATCCTATTTCGGCTATTACCTTCTCCATTACTATGTTCTCATACGCAGGAATACCCCCGTTAGCCGGCTTTTGTAGCAAATTCTATTTGGTTTTTGCCGCTTTGGGCAATCCGTGCGATGCACGGATTGTTTTTAATAATTATTATTTTATTATTTATATTTTAATATTTTATTAATTGCATTTGTTAAATGATATAAGTATGCATATTAAAATAAGTAAACTTTTTTAAATTATTAAAATATATGTTAAAATAAATAAATAAAAGTTGTCCGTTATATTTTTGAAAAATGAGAGGTTTTAGTAAGGAAAAATAGAAAAAGATAACGTGTTTTAGTTGAAAAAGGTAATTACCCGTGATATTTTTGGAAAGGGAGGGGAATTTGTTAGAAAAAAATTGAAAAAATAATTTGTTTTTGCTGAAAAAAGTAAATGGTTATAAATAGTAACATATTTTAGTTGAAAACAGTAATTACCCGTGATATTTTTGGAAAAGGAGGGGATTTTTTTTTGAAAAAATAGAAAAAGTAATGTGTTTTAACTGAAAAGGATAATTGATTTTAAATATGTAATGTTTTTTTACCATTTTATATATATGTTGCCCGTGTTAATTTTAGAAGATGAGCTATTTTAGTTATAAAATATAAAATAAGTAATGTGGTTTAAGTGGAAAAGGTAATTGGTTATAAATAAATTGATTATAGATAGGCCCATGAATCGGCTCAAATATCGACCGACTGACCGACCGACCGACCAAAACTTTTAATGTTTCGTCTTTAATAATATAGTATAGATGTTGCCCGTGTTACTTTTAGAAAATTAGTTATCTAAATTAGAAAATAGAAAATTATATTACCTTTCTAAATATATGTTGTTCATGTTAATTTTAGAAAAATTAGTTGTTTAAGTTAAAATTAAAAAAAAAAAGTTACGTGTTTAGCTCAAAAGGGTAAGTGATTATTTATTAATAATTATATATAACAATATTATCATTACATATTTATTTTGCATGTATTATGTTTAGAACATGAGTTGTTTTAGTTAGAAAATGTAAAACATATAATGTGTTTTAGCTGAAAAATGTAATAAGTTATAAATATGTAATAATTACCATTTTGTATATATGTTACCTATTTTATTTTTATAAAATTAGTTGTTTTAGTTAGAAAAATAGATAAAATATGTAATGTATTTTAGCTGAAAAAAACAATTGATTATAAATAAATTTGTTATATATATGCCCGACCCAAATTATAGATAGGCCTGACCCAAATACCGACCGACCCACCGATCAACCAAAACTTTTAAAGTTTCGTCTTTAATAATATAACTAGCTTAAAACCCGTGCGATGCACGGATTGTTAATTGTTATTTTATTATTATTATTTTTAATTGTATTTGTTTAAAATATAAGTAGGCATGTTAAAATAGCTTAACATTTTTAATTCATTAAAAATATTAAAACAGATTTTTAAATAAATAAATAAGGGTTTGCTCGTTATATTTTTGAAAAAGTAGGGGTTTTAGTATGAAAAAATAAAAAATGTAACATATATTTAGTTTAAAAAGATAAATGTCCGTGATATTTTTGGAAAATGAGGTTTTAAAATTTAATAATTTAAATTATTTAAATATGTTTTAAAATAAATAAGTAAAGGGTTTGCCCGTGATATTTTTAGAAAAAGAATGGATTTTAGTGAGAAAAATAGAAAAAGTAAATTGAAAAAAGACAATTTCCCGTGATATATTTAGAAAATGAGGGACTTTGTTAGAAAAAATCTATAATGTGTTTTAGCTGAAAATATAATTGGTTATAAATAAGTATTTGATTATTTATATTTTAATATTTTTAGTAATTGCATTTGTTAAGAAAAATAAGTAGCCATGTTAAAATAGGTAAATTTTTTAAAAAATAATTATAATATTAGGTTTAAAAATAAATAACTAAATGTTTGTCCGTGATATTTTTGGAAAATGAGGGGTTTTAGTAAGGAAAAATAGAAAAACTAACATGTTTTAGTTAAAAAAGTTAATTGTCCGTGATATATTTGAAAAAGTAGGGGAATTTGTTAGAAAAAATAAAAAATTTAATGTATTTTAGGTGAAAAAGGAAATTGGTTATAAATAGATAATATTATTATTTAATAATATATTTCTATAAATAAGTAAGGTTAATTAAGTAAAAACACGAATTTAAGAAAGAACAATTAACTAAAATCACAACGTACCATACCAACCAATCAACCTTTTAATGTTTCGTCTATTATATAATACTAGTTTATACCCGTGCGATGCACGGTTACTTAAATTTTATTTATAATTATATTTTTATTACGATGCAACACACGATTGTTTTTTAATATTTATAATTATATTTATTTATGAATATTTTAATATTTAAAAGTTATTAGTTTACATGATTAAATTATTGTTACAAAAGATTTAGCCTAAAAAAATTATAGTTAAAAATTTGATATTTATTATATTTTACACGCTCAATTTAATATTTGTTTATATTGAGTTATAAAAGTTAGATTTGGCCAATTTTAAGGTTCACATGAAATTCACAAAATAATCTTTAATTTAGTTATGGTTTAATAGTTTTTTTTCAATTAAAAACTATTCTAAAACTAAAAAGAGGATAAAGTGACGAAATTTAATGTTGAGAAATCTATTCGATTTAGGAAATCTACTTAACTTATATGTAGTTTAGATTATTAGAATAACATTTATTAACCAAATACAGGGTTTAATGTTAAATCTAACGGTTTTTACCTATCTATTTAAGATTAAACGATTTTTATTATTTTGGTTATAAATGGGTTTCCTTATTTAATTACAACTATTTTATGTTTTAACTTTTTGGAAAATCCAATCCTAATATAATATCTTTTAACTTATATCATTTTTAGATAATAATTTCCTTTTATATGATATAATCTTGATCATCTATTTTTAAAAGTATTGGATCTAACAGTTGAGAATGTTTTGGCGGTATTTAGGACCAAACTACCGGGATAACATCATTAATTTTTCTTAATATTTATAATATTTATAATTTTTAATTTTTTAAATATTTATTGCTAGAATATAAGATACTCTTTTTTGTAATATGTTAATGATGCCGGAACTTTGAATTTTGAGAAAATAAATTATCAATTAATTTTTTTTTTGTAATAGTTCTTCTTTTAAAGTAGTACACCGTGACGATCAAAATTCTGTATAAAATTCATTTTTTTATAGTATATCCCGTAAATATCTATGTTATTATATTAAAGACTAAATAATGAAAGCTTTCTTATAAGTGTGGTCGCTTTGTTTGATCACTCAATCCATAATCGTTGGATCTTTCAAATTAAATTGTTGAGAAACGTTATATAACAGTAAAATTATCATGTATAATGATCTAAGATTTGAATCTACCAACAACATATTAAAATTTACAGGTTTTTTTTTTGAAAAAAAAGAATTTTTTTCATTTTTTTTCTTTCAGACATAGGTTATTTGATAATATTTTTTGTAAAGTACGATTTTTCAGAAAAGTACTATACTAATTGATTAACAAACTTTTAAAGTTTCGAATTTAATAATTTACAATATATATAGGTTAAAAAAGTTAGGTATGTTCTGTAGTTGAGTCTACAATTTCAAATTACGATTTTTTTAATATGAATATAGTCATGCTAACAATGAAATTAGGTCTATATGAGTGCTTATAAAACAAAATCACCATTTGCGTATACTTTATTATTTAATAATAAATTATATTTGATTAGTTATGATCTATAACTTAATAAAATAGGATAAAAAATATGCAAAATTTTATAAAATTTTATCCTATTATTATTATATTCTTTGTTGATTTGAATTTCTCTTAGATTGATTTTAATTTTTGAACATAGATTTCTAAATTTAAAATAGTTAGAAAAAAGTAATTAAATTGGCGTTAAAATAATGATGACATAATAATCATTATTAGAATTTAAATACTCACTTTACTGATTTGGGCTTTATCTTGTGTTTTAAAAATCAGATTTTGACGATTTTACACCCCACGTGAAGATAATTAAATTATTTTTAATTAAAAGATGGTTTAACAATTTTTATCTAACTGGAATTGTCATGGAAGAGAAAAGAAAGTCACGAAAATAGAAAACTTATTTATATTTGGTAAATTTGGTTTAAATTATCAAAATACACTTTTTAGAATTTAAATATAATCCTATTATAAATGAAATACACTTTTTTAATATTTGATCAAACGTTTTTCATTTATCTAGTTAAGATCTAATAGTCCTTATTAATTTGGTTGTCACGATCAAAATTTTGGATAAATCCCTATTATGTTTATTATATAAAAGAGTTTAATATAATAAGGATATCAAGTACATACTGATATAAGTATCTTACTAACTGCTTTTACTTTTAATGTTTCGGTTTTATTTATAGTGTATATAAAATTTTAAAATACATTATTACTTTAAAATTATTAAACAGTATAAAAATTATGTTATGATTATATAAAATTTTATTCTCATATTATTATAGTCTTTATCGATTTGAATTTGTTCTTAATTTATTTTAATACTTTATTGAAAGAAAGATAAAATTTCTATATTTAAAAGAATTAGTGGAAAAATAAATATATTGGTGCAACAATTATAAAAAAATATTTATTAAAATTTAGATACTCACTTTACTATTTGGGTTCTATCCTGAGTTTTAGAAATTGAATTTTGACGATTTTACGACCCATGTGAAACTAACGAAATTATCTTTAATTTATTGATGATTTAATAATTATTATCTAACTTGACCAGTGACCTACCCATAAACCGAAAAGAAAAGATGGTTAAGTATTATATTCAAAATTATTGTTTATGAATATGAAACCCTCAATATTTTAATAATATTTTGATATTATCTTTTTATGTTTGTTATATGTAAAATAATATAATTATAATTTGGATTAATCAAATTATTATGTTTCTTCAGGAAAAAAATGTTTAAATTTATTCATGTACAAGAGTTCTCCTCAACCTCTTATAACGCGGGGTCCACATGTATCATTGTTATATGATATACATGAGCATTATATTGATAATTTTTAATATTGTAATCGATATGAATTGTTATCTGATATTTGGTTTAACAATTATTATCTAACTCGAACTATACATAAATTAAAGAGAAAAGATATTTAAGAATTTTTACATAGAAAAATTTTAAATTATCAAAATACACTTTTTAGTATTTAAATATAATTATATTATTAATCAGATACACTTTTTAATATTAGATCTAACAATTCTCATCGATCTATTTAAGATCTAACTGTAATAATTAATTTGGTAGTATAGTGGTCGTACACGGACCAGATCGATTTTAATTTTTTCTTAAATTGATTTTAATATTTTATTGAAATAAACATAGAATTTATAAATTTAAAAGAATTAGGAAAAAAATTAAATTGGTGCTACAATAATAATAAAAAAATTATTAAAATTTAGATAATCACTTTACTGTTTGGGCTCTATCTTGAGTTTTAGACAACAGATTTTAACAATTTTACAGCCCACGCGAAGCTAACAAAATTATCTTTAATTTAATGATGGTTTAATAATTATTATCTAACTGGAACTATCCTTAAACTAAAGAGAAAAGATAATTACGATTTTTTACATAAAGATTTCTATTCAATATAGAAAACCTATTTATAATTGGTTTAAATTAAAAAAATATATTAAAATTTAGATAATCAATTTAGTGTTTAGGGGTCTATCTTGAGTTTAAACAACAGATTTTAACAATTTTACAGCCCACGCGAAGCTAACAAAATTATCTTTAATTTAATGATGGTTTAATAATTATTATCTAACTGGAACTATCCATAAACTAAAGAGAAAAGATAATTACGATTTTTTACATAAAGATTTCTATTCAATATAGAAAACCTATTTATAATTGGTTTAAATTATCAAAATACACTTTTTAGTATTTAAATACTATTCTATTATTAATCAAATACAATTTTTAATATTATATCTAACGGTCCTCATCTATTTGAATATTTATAGTTTTATAATCCAACGGATCATATACTTTTGGTAGTACAGTGACCGACCCAAATTTTGGATAAGATCTCCCTTACGCTTATTATTTGGTAGTACAGTGACCGACCAAAATTTTGGATAAGATCTCCCTTACGCTTATTATATATAAGGAGTTAATAGTATTGATCCATATATATTGATCTAAAAATAAAAAAGTACGCAATAAAATTTCCCTAAATTAATATTGGCTGAGATAAATGTTGAGGACTCGAAACGCAGCGTTTTGATAATTTAATGAACTAAAAAAAGCTTCTCTTTGCTTGAGGGCGATCCAAGAAGGAACCATGGCTAAGCAATCCATGGCTAATCACAAAACCTCATATTTGAAAAACCCAAAAATACCCTTCTCTCTCTTTCTAATTCTTGCTGATTCAATTCTTGTTGCACTTATAATCACCTATGTCCCCTGTAAGCTCCACTCTTTACTCCTTTTCTTTACATATAACTATTTGTATGTATCCTTCTGTAATGGGTTTGATTTTTGTGTATTTTCAGATACCAAGATTGATTGGGATGCTTATATGTCACAGGTGCTGATCAATTGAACTTAAATAAGAAAATAAAAATGGGATTTTTATGATTGATTTTAGAATGATAAAGTTGGGATTTTTATTGTATTTGTGAATAGGTTAGTGGGTTTCTTGGAGGTGAAAGAGATTACAGTAAATTGGAAGGAGATACTGGCCCACTTGTTTATCCTGCTGGTTTTCTTTATATTTATTCTGCTATTCAGTTTCTTACTGGTGCTCAAGTTTACCCTGCTCAGGTTACACCCCTCTTTCGATTTTTTGTGTGTGTGTATTTGGTAGAGTTCATACTTTCTTTAGTATAGGAAATGGGAATGATTCGAAGCCTTTAAGAGTGACCTTGTCATGGGGGATGAGCTTTGGTACATATGGTACTAGACTATTTATGAAGCCTAGCTAGTTTGTATTTTTTACTTGAGAAGACTCTTGCATTAATTTTTAGTACGCCGTATGGCCTTATGTTGATTTGCTATATGTTTGGAGTTGTATACAGTGTTTAGTGAGTGGGGTTTACACAAGCGCGATGCATATAGTAATATTGTTTTTTGCTGATGGTTGTTCGTAATTGCCAAATATTTACCTGTAAATTGCAGTTTTTATCAGTGTGACTGTGTAGCAAGCAATTGCTATTGATATATAATAAATACTAATGTATCTTTGTAGTTTGTTTTAATATGTTTGCTGTATAAAAATGATATCTTGTGCTGTATTTGTAACTTTGTAAACAGGGAAGCATCAGATGACTTGTTGTACTGTCTTAAGAGGACTGCATAATTATTCTGAATTAACTTTATATCTCAACTGTTTGCATTTATCACATTTAGGATATTTACAGTATTTCAAACTTTAAAATCCAAATTGAGTTTTCAAAGTTTTATTTCATGTTGGTTCATGAATGATTGGGTTGTGTAATAGAGTTCCTGGCTTCGCACTGGCATCAAAGAAATTCAAATACCCAAACCATTAGGAATATTTTGCTTTCAGTGTCATCTGTTTCAGCTTTATGCAGACATATCCTGGTGTCACATTAGAGTCAACTGAATAGCTCTGTCATTACAGTACTCCACTTTGATTTCCAATGCATGTAATTATACAGTACTCCACTTTGGTTTCCAATGCAGTTGTTATATAAAAAGTCTATTACTTATCCTCTTTCATGGTAATTGCTGTGGCAGGTTCTATTTGGCTTTCTCTACATTGCAAATCTAGGAATCATCTTACTAGTTTATGCGAAGACTGAATTGGTATGGAAGTATCTCCATTTTGCATATCATGACTTATCTTTCTTTTAAGATTCACTTTGTTGGGCAGAACTTTGTTCCTGCTAAACAGATTTGGTTTGCTGTGTCTATATATGTGTGTTATTATATTCTAATTTAAGTTTAAGTGTTCAACACGTGCTCGTGTGTCGGGTGAATGCACTGATATTATAGCTATAGATGAATCTGCAGTCTGCTTTTACTTTAGGATTCAGTGCACATGGTTATTTCTGCAATATGAGTTCCCCAGACAGGAACCAGGACAAGGATCTACCCTACTTCATCAGATTATTCTCTTTTTCTACTTCTGTTATCCGCACATAATACTATGTTTAAACCTGGAATTGATCCTGCTTCTCTTGTACAGGGGTTACAGATGACTTACCAGTTAGGATTAGTCACTAGAGTATGCAACTCAATTCTATCATCGTTTTTCACAATGAGATAAAC
The DNA here is from genome assembly GCA_030848705.1 of Heracleum sosnowskyi. Classification (NCBI taxonomy): domain Eukaryota; kingdom Viridiplantae; phylum Streptophyta; class Magnoliopsida; order Apiales; family Apiaceae; genus Heracleum; species Heracleum sosnowskyi. The sequence goes on from CM061239.1 coordinate 109,099,118, forward strand.
AAAATAGTCCAGAATAATGTTAATAAGGTTGATACCGGTATAATAGCAATTATACAGGCAGTTATGAGTTATGAATCTGAAGGGTTGTGTTTGCTAAAACTGTATCAAAGTGTCAGTCCCCTTGTTACTAAAACTGTATTTCAACTGTCAGGCCCCTCCTACACCATCATGTGTGCTCATCTATATCTCCTTGTATAATATCTCTTTATCTCCTATACCTCAAACAATGTTAATTTACTACAGGTTCCATGGTGGGCACTCTCTTTGCTTTGTTTATCCAAAAGGGTGCATTCTATCTTTGTACTTCGTTTGTTCAATGACTGCATTGCCATGATTATGTTCAATGCGTCATTGCTTTCATTACTTTATCAGAAGTGGCATTTGGGTTTGATTATTTTCAGGTGCTTTAATTTTCATTTCAAATTTATTTCTTCATGGAATATAGTATACTATAAAATTAGCATGCACAATACATTGCATCTGACTGTTATCTTTTGTATTAGTACAGTGGAGCTGTTTCTGTGAAGATGAATGTTCTTCTTTATGCTCCACCTTTACTACTACTTATGTTAAAGGTAAAATGTCAAAATTTTCTTTTATTTTTTTTCAATAAGGTTTCCTAGATGCCTGCAAATTTGATCTCTTTCTCCGGAACAACTGTGTATTCAGGCTATGAATATATTTGGGGTAATATCTGCTTTAGCTGGTGCAGCAATTGTGCAGGTGCTCATCATCCATGCTTCTCTTTCTTTCTCTTTATTGAAATCAAAATTATTATGAACATATCTTAAGGAGTAATTTTCTATTTGATGCGAAAATGTCATTTTAATTATTAAACCTTCATATATGATCCTCTTGAATCATATTTCCCTTGTATGTAGTTTAACCTGTGATTCATGGATTCAAAAAAATTAGGTGAGTGCAACTACAACAGATGTGCAATGAATGAGACATTGACTGGTCATAAGGCTCATCTGTTTCCCCCACCTTCTGATGAATGTTTCTGCAGATACTATTAGGGCTTCCATTTATTGCATCAAATCCAATTTCATATATGTCAAGAGCCTTCAATCTTGGGCGTGTCTTCATCCACTTTTGGTACTCCCATAGATCAGCTAATATTGCATTTTACATAATTAATCTCTGAACCTTCAGCATTGCTGGTTTTAGATTATGATATATAGGGGCTAGAACTTTTATGTTGGTTCAAACACTTCAGCTTTATATTTTTCTTCCTTTTCTTACTGAAATTTTCCATGTTTAACTTTCTTCATAGTAATTGTCATTATGAGACAAATGGATTTTAACTCATATTTATCATATCAGGTCTGTGAACTTCAAATTTGTACCTGAACAGATTTTTATTTCGAAGATGTTCGCATTGTCCTTGCTAGTTGCTCATCTTGTTCTGCTTGCAGTGTTTGCGAATTATAAGTGGTCCAAGTGAGTACAATATATTTTGATTTCAATGTGTTATAATCAGTAAATACATGGGACGGTTTATGAATATTCTGACTGAGGAAGTTTAATTCGAAGATGTAGATACTTAGGAGTTGACTGTCAAAGGGGAACCGTGTTTAGCTATGGCCGATGAGACTCTGTTGCCCTCTTATTATCTGTTTTTGAGATTTAATGGAATCTTGAGCCAAATAAGTGTTTTGTGATGTAGGTATGAAGGAGGGATTCTTTCTTTCTTACATACTCGAATGGTTCAAATGAAGCTTAAGTATTCTGTTTCTAGTTCCTCACCCCCGAAAACAGTAAATGGGCAGAGCTTGGCCTTTAAGGTTCTTCGCAATGAACGTAATTAACCACACACTCTTTTAGCTATATTCCTACATTCTCAGTGATTGTCACCTTTTATTGGATTATTGGCTCACTATGTTTTTCCCTTCAGACATTGTAACTACTATGTTTGTGGGTAATTTCATCGGTATCGTATGCGCACGATCTCTGCATTATCAGTTTTACTCTTGGTAAGTTTTCCTTTGGATCATTTATTTTTTTCCGATAAATATTTTTCTGTGATGATTCTAAGAGATAGATAGCCTGTGAAGTTTTGCTGAAATACATGTTTCAATCTCATTTGACGTACACCAAGTTGCACATAATATTTTGGACAAAAATAATTTTTTTTTTCCTGCACTTGTTTGATTGCGATATTCTTACATCTGGTATTACGCTCATTCATGCATATGCCGATTCCTTAATCAACTTATACTGAAGTAAAATGCTTTGCTCGATAGTGTTAACATGTTATTGACAATGTGTGGCTGTGTGCCCTGTAGTTCAAGAATATGTGCCTAGTCACTGGCAGAGGCACGTTGGGGCAAGTGAGGTCACAGGACCCCACCAGGTTTTTCAGTTTTTATTACTTGTATATGGTGTAATACATACACATCGTTGTATTTGAAAAAATAGAGGGGCCATTATTGTGTCGTGTCTGATATAAAGCTGAATGTGAGGAAAGAGAGTGAAAAGATATAATATTTCAATTCTATCTTCTTACATTTACTGATTTATTATCTTGTTTTCTTCTTAATAATAGTATCATTTGTTGAATCGTTGTTTTTCTACATTTGACGGCAATATTATATATTTTTATACATATTTATGTTTGATGTGGTATAATAATATTTTAGTAATTATTAGAAAAATGTTGAGTGTGAGCAAAATTAAAAAAACAACAAAATATCTATAGCTCATGAGACTTCTGCTTTAACAAACGGAGAACGTTTGTACTATTTTTTACACACATTTTATTTTCCTTAAAATTTTTCAGAACAATATATTAGTTAGAGTCGATGAATATTAGATTGACACTTTAAAATTGTAATGATGTAAATTCTAGTGGGTTTTCTGGATTTTTTTCTTCTCTTCTTCCCTTGGTCTTCCTGCTAAGGTGAGCATTAAGTAGATCAGACTTGGTATTCTAGTAGTAGATAGGTTTTTTTTTTTACAATTCTTATTACTCTCTGATATGTGTTTAATTCCACTCAAGTCTGTTTATGATCTGCTACCAACTTTGGTCCTCCAGCATTGGTCACAACAAATGTTAAGGTCATATATCTTAGGATCGTCACTCTTGCCAACTAATTAGTAATGAAATAGTTCAAGTATGTGGTCCTGGGATGGTTTCTGGATCTGTAGAATCCTGCTTTGCATGAAGTGAAGTATGCTATATGATATGATTGATATGTTTGTGCAAAATAGTACTCCGTACTCATTAATAGTCAGAAGTTGAGCGATACTATGTATATATGAAAATAATTTTGTGTCATATCTCCTTGTAGCGTGAAGGAAATGTCTTGTATTCTTCTACACACATTTTATACTTTCAGTGAAGTGCCATTAATATCATTGCATGCTTTCATATGCAGGTATTTCTATACCTTACCTTATCTATTGTGGAAAACCTCTTTTCCAACATTCCTACGGTTGGTTTCCTTGTACTAGTTTTTACACGTACATTTTTTTGCCTATATTATTGTTGTTTCCTACATCGTAGGTACATATATGAGTTGCTCACAACTCCTTGTCCGTTCTTTGTGCAGCATAATCTTGTTTGTGGGTGTGGAAATTTGCTGGAATGTCTATCCCTCGAATAGTTACTCATCTTCCCTGCTTCTTTGTATCCACTTACTAATATTGTGGGGTCTGTGGAGTGCTCCACCAGAATATCCCTATGTGGATGAAAAATCGGTAGCAGCAAAAAAGCGGAAATGAAGTGCTAATGTATTATTATATTTTTATGAAGAGTATTTGTACACGGCTGCTTGATATTTATGAAGAGTAGTTTACGGCTAACTATAACCAAATCCATTGTAATTGTGCCTCAACCCCAAGCAATATGGTCGCAAGTTTGCAGATTCTTGTTGTACTTGGATTAAATCTGATTGTATACCACAATGTTTTTACATAGAAATCTGAGTTTTTGTCTCTATAATGCATGTAAACTACAAGTAATTGGTGAATGGGGAAGTGTAATAACTTGTCAGTAAATTTTGTATTTTATTTTATACAGTACGTTTTACTGCATTACTTTTGTAACATTATTAGAGCATCAACAATGCTAAGCTCACTTTTCTGCTATGCTTGGCTTTACATCACGTCGTATTACTCAAAAGTGTCCGGATAAAAAAGTGGTCAACTCCCTCTAATGGTGCAAACTTCAAAGCCCATTTGCCATTATGTAAAACCTATTTGTTGTTATTATATTATAAATAGTAAAAAATAATATTGTATAATTATTTTTAGTTTAATAAATAGTGTTAAAACTGTAATTATTAAATTAAAGTGATTAAAATTTGTAAAAATAATTTTAATTAATGTACGTTCCAAGAAATAATTTTAATTAAAATTTGTAAAAATAATTTTTAATTTTAATTTACTATCAGTCTGGTCAAGCCTGGCTGACGTGTGTTAATGTGCATATTAAAGTACTAATTAAATAATAAAAAGAAGGAAGTAGGCTCGTCCCACCACCCGAGACTACCCGATTTTCTTTCTGTCCGTCCAATACAAAAAAACACATACTCTCCTGTGTTTCTTTTTACGTGAATCAATGCATGAAATGGATTGCGTTGTACATGCTCTTAATCCCGTTTGAACGTTTCAACATCAGTAGTTCAACTACTAAACGGAAATCAACCTTATATAGTACTAAGAGCAAGTCCAAGAGCTTACTTATATCATGTCCTAAGCTCAAATATAAGTAATCTAGCAAAAAATGATGCTCCAACAATGTTCTAGTGGTTACCTAAATTACTAGGACATCCATCTCATTACCTATTAATAGGTAACCACTAGCCATTACCTATTCAATTTCCAAGAATAAAAAATTCACTTCTCTCCTTTTTCTACATTTCTTTTCTCTCTCTTTCTTCCACTATTTTCTCTCTCTTTTCAAATATATTATTATAATAATAATAGGGAATGGATATAAGTAATATTGTTGGAGTTCCTACAAGAAATCAAGTCCCTAAATCACTAGGACACATTATTATATAATATTTATAAGTAACCAACTAGGACATTGTTGGACTTGCTCTAATTACTTAAAAATGGTTAAAGTTTGAACTCCAGGGGCGCCATCAAGTCTAAACTTTTCACCAAAAAGCCTGCTTTGGAATTAGATGCAAGATGGAGGATTTCAATTTGTTGTGGCAACAAAAGGGGTGTTTTCATTTTAATAAATCTACACAAAGTTTTTTGAACAAGTCCGAGAGCACTCGCACATATATTTTAGATGATAAATAATTTTGAATAACACGGTGCCATCCAATCCAAGGCCGTTAGTTTATTAAAACAAAACAAAATAAATATTGAATTAGCAAAATGAAAATGACAACATTATCATGACCGGTGACATCTGTATCGTTCGGGTCCGATATGATTCGGAGAATTCAAAATTCAAATTTACTAATAAAAAAGCAGGGGGCAAAATAGTAAAATAAACAAAACGGAAGAGCAAGTGAACGAGATTTCTATAAAGAGACACACAGCACAGCTCCTTCATTTCCACACACAGATACATACATACAAAGATCTAATTCGAGGCCTCAACTCATTCAATCGCCACGACAAAATGGTACGCGATAACTGTAATTTATTCCTTTAATCGCTCTATTTATTTGTTATTTTAACTTTGATTATTGTAATTAATTGTTTTCTAGGGTTACAAGTGATTTTTGTATATGTTTTGTTAGGGTTTGTGTGATTTTGTAATATTGTTGGAATGATCTTAAATTGGGGTTTTAATTTTAACGAGGTTATTTGCTGAGAGAGTGAGAGTAGTAGATCAGTTTTTCATTTTTTTTAATGTAAATATGGATCCCGTATTAGCAATCTAGTAGACGAGACTCGATGAGTAAGCTGTGGTTCTATGTGTGTGTGTATATGTGAACCCTTAATTAAATTGGCGGATATGAATTGGGTTTATTTGTGGGGGAATTTTGCTTTTTAGTTTCTGGAGCATTTCGTCTTTGGTGTTTCGTGGACCGTTTTTTGGATCCAAATCTTTCATTGTGTTGTTGTACATTTCGGCTTTAGAATATTAGGAACTTTATATGTATAAACTATAAATGATATAGTAAATAGTTGTAATTTCAAGTTTTTTTCCGGTCTTGGAGAGAGAGAGGGAGAGGGAGAGAGAGAGAGATGTACACATTTGTAAGAGAAAAGGAGGAGATTGACGCATTGCATTAAAACAGTATATATATTCCTTTTTAGTTTTAAACAACCGGTTTGCATTTTATTGTCTCAGTAAAACTTCATGGTCTTTTTTTAGTTTGACCTTGAAATATTGTGAAAGTAGCGGCTAACACAGTTTGGTGCAAATTATGACCACTTGGAGACCGGTTTATCTTGTCTGACCCACTTGAGAAAATTTGAGATTTCTGGTCACAAAACTTTGATCATAAGCTTGTGTTACCATGTCTCGGTGTTTATAGCTTGAAAGTACATGAACAAGTTAGAATGTAATAGGAATGCAGTTTGCGTAACATTGTTTGTATTTAACTTTTGCTATATGCATATGTTGTTTTAGTAATTTAGTCTTATACTGCAATTTTTATGTTCTTCGAAACTCTAATCTTTTGCATAAATGTGTAAGGAATAACTTAGCCAGGGCCGGCTTAACAGTAAAGCAAACTAAGTGATCGCTTAGGGCCCCCAAACATAGAAGGGCCCCAAATTTTTTATGTCAAATTTTATTAATTTTTATATGTAACTTGTTTTAAAAAAAAAGTTTCTCCAAAAATAATATCAGATTAGCATTGCAAAATAAAATGTAGTTTTACTCTGAAAATTTTAAAAGAAAAATGATATTGATATATGTGCAATCCGGTTTTCCAAAAGCTTTAATGATGATGTTTGTCAGTTGATCAAGAAATGGGTTTATCAAGAATAACAACAAATGTTTGGTTTTCCATAAGTTTAAAAGCATATAGCTCTTTGTTACATAATTTTTACTTTATTTTGTACTATAATTACCTTATTAAAACATTCTATTAATGCTAAAAAAATTAAGATTTCATTTAATCTATCAACTTAACAATTAATTTTTTTTATAAAATTTTTGAAATATAAATTATTAAGTTATCACCATAATATTGTAAATCATATTTATATAAATGTTTTACAATATATTAATATGTGTAAAATGTATGTAATCAAGTATTAAAAAATGAAACTGGTAGAAGTTTTTCAAAATTAAAATTAATTAAAAATTATTTACGTTCCAATATGTCTCAAGAAAGATTAAATGGATTAGCTATTTTATCCATTGAAAATGAGTTATTAAAAGACATTGAATATAAAACTTTAATTAGTGATTTTGCTTCTCAAAAAGCCAGAGCAATATTTAAATAATATATTCTTGTGCTGGTTACTAATTTTTTGAATAATGTCATTCATGTATTAATGAAAGATCTCTCATGCATGCAGAAGATGTGTTAGTGCAGTAATTCTATTTGAGGATTCTCATCAGTATGTAGTGCTGGTGGACGGTGTTCCAAGTCTACTATTTCATCTAATTTTATTGTTTGAAGAAAACCTAAAATCTTTAATTTTTGTACTACATTTGTCAAACTTTTGGTTATTTTATTATGTAAGGATTTTTATATTAATGAAATTTTGATTATATTAGAAAGTTTTGAATTTTTATATCTAAGGGCCTCATTTTTAAGATTGGCTTAGGGCCTCAAATTTAGTTGAGCTGGCCCTGAACTTAGCTCATATAAGTTTATTATTTATATGCCTGTTACCATGTTAGATAGGTAATTACTAAATTCTCCCTTGCTAAAATCTTGATTCTGATCATTTATCCCCTGACAGGACGGACAAGATTCGGAAGATATGAAGCAAAGCAGTGCTGATATGACTGTTTTTGTGAGTTTGTCGACTTTTGCCTAATTTTTCTTTTAAAGAAGTTTGAAAATCTATGTTATCCTTCTTAGCTGTGACGCATGGCCCGTAATATGCAACTTGCTATTTAATACTTTTAATGCTCTAGGTAAATATTGTTGCATGGAATAAGCAAGTGTTTCTGTGGGTTTAAGGAAGTCATTTTAATTAGAGTCATGAAAGCGTATATTTTTAAGCTTCGTATTCATTTGCGCCTTTTCTTGTTCCAGGTACAAAATCTTCTTGAACAAATGGTGAGTTGTACTGCAATCCCTTTCTTCCAAAATTTTGGTTTGCAGATTTTGTGTTTTCTACTATTACTAAATACGTACTGTATTGCAGCAAGCCAGGTTTCAGACAATGTCCGAGTCTATTGTTTCAAAAAATATCCTTTTTTCACTACTTTAGAACTTGCCAGTTCCATAAAAATAGGTTCTATCAACTTGCCTAGATTAAAGCAATACAATCATTCTGTGCCATTTACTTTAAACCTGGGAAATGGATTATTCTATTCCACAAGAAATTGTAAGTTATGCTATCTATTGTTTCTCAAGTTTCATCTACCGTGCTCCCTAGGAAATATGCATGACCTTTAAATGGTTGGTGTCATATTGAGATTCAAAATGACATTAATCTTTCCTTAACTATACTGTACTTGATGAAATGGGAGGCCGGATAAATGAACTGGAGCAGAGCATTAGTGAATTGAAAACAGAAATGGGAGCAGAGGGATCTCCATCTCCAGTGCTACCCCCAAAGACAGAAGATGTGAAGACTGAGGAAGGCTCTGCGTAGAATTTTTTTGAGGTGAATGTCATTAAGCGATTCAAACATGTTTTAGTATGTGCAAGGCGTTGTCATTTTCCTTTTTCGTCTTAGATATTGTTGCAAGTTGAAATGATGCTATTTCTCGGATGTTATGTTGCCAAGATTCTTCTCTATATTACGGATGTTTGTTTAGGATATTATCATCACCCCTGTATGATTCTACAAAAAATTCAGCAAACTATATCGGAGTTTGAGTTTTCTCTTGTGCACACCACAACTCACATTATTCCGTTCATATTAAGCTTCTAATATTGTTCTGTATGTGTATTTATGTTGTTAGCACAGGGTTTCTATTGAACAAAGTAATGCCTGCTCTTTGCGGAAAATTTAGAGTTCGATTTTGATAAGTTGTGGTTTGACATTTTTGACTTTTGAGATAATCCCTTTACATATGTTCATCTCTTGGTATGGTCATTAATTGCCTGTATTCAACATATAAATCTAGGGCTTGAGTTTGCTAAAGAACGCAGTTAAACAGAACTTGATACTCCTTGGGTTGGAGTGACCTTGCTAAGAAAGAGTTTATTTAGTCCTTATTTTGTAGGGATCAGTCTCAACCATGTGGTCAGGACTCAGGACCCTGTACGAATTTACACCAGATAGGATCGCCCTCCCAATTCTAAATGTTTGTCCTGGAGATTATAATCTTGCTCACTATGACAACAGTTGCGATAGAGTAACAGTAGCACTGTAATGTTGAATATTGCGAATTTAGTTGTTTATTCTGTACTCAGAAGTCAAATCAACTCCTTTTCATCTGTTCAGTTGTGATTAATGGAGGGTGCTACTCTTTGAAGTGGCGGTGCCTCGATTATATGAAGAATTCCAGATTTGTTCCTGCGAATTTGCCTGCCCATTTCTAGTTCTTAATATCTGTGAAGTGTAAACTACCCTGAACTACTTTTTTAGTACAACTTGCAGTATTCCCAGCAATTATTAGGAAGGTCATGGTTTCCTAGTTCTTTCAGGTCCGACGAATTCATTCACCATAGGGCGTATCCAAAAGTTAGGATAATTATAAACCACCTGCAACCTGAAAAGGTTTTGTTTCTCACTTCTTATAATCTCTGGAAGTTTTTTACTCTTCAAGGTTGCATCTAAATAATGTAATACTTTCACAAATCCAGGCACGTCAGTATCTTTTACAGCAACAAAATTGATTAATGGTTACACAGGATCTTCAAGATGAAGAGTTATTCAAAAAGCTACAAGAAACACAGTTTCTGAACTTCTCATGAAATTCTTATGTATAAATATTTGTAGGAATCAGAAAACTGGTGGCAAAGGAATGCTTTTACATAATTATAACCGAACAATAAACGAGAACAGTCTGCCAATCTTGTACATAGATAAACAAAAAAGATGCGCTTCCACAATTTATTCTTGAATTATATTCGTATTACATGTAATTGTAACTAGGGAAGAGAGAATATTAACTCCGGCAGCGAGTAATGGCACTGCAGCCGCGGTCATAGGGGTTGGCTTCAGCACCTTGCTTACAATTGTAATACGAAGCACCCTTCTGAGAGCAAGGAACACTGTTCTTCTGCAGCGCGTCATAACTTATATACTTGGTTGTTGCCAGTATGCGCCTGTTGCTCTCTGAATCCATGTCAAATTCTTGGTCCATCATGCAGTCCCCTATTGAACCTGTGCAAGCTGGCTTCATCGGTATCCAGCTGTGTCCACTACCAGCAACCGTGACCGAGGATGAGATGAGGATTGCTGTAACAACTAAAGTAGAGAAGATGGTGAAATGGAAGACAGAAGAAAGTGCCATTGTTTTGTTCTACCAATTTAGTTGTTTCTTCTCCTAGTTCAAGACTTCTCTTTTAGTACAAAAATCTTTATTTTATGGTAATGTCTTTGTTTAAGAAGAAATGAGCCAATGAGGGCCAGCTGCAGGCCAGTTCAAATATTTCAGTAGTTTTTAGTGTTAAAAAAATAGGATTGTTGTTGTTGGTATTCACCATAGGGAGTCTTGTTTATAGTTAATTACAAGTTGATGCTTTTGGATATGTGCAATTTGTAGATTTTCTGTTATAATCATCGATTGGAGTACAGGATTTAACATAAGATACCCTTTGATTTTCAAAAACTTAAATTTAAGTAAAAATTATAATACCTAATCTTAAGACCTTCACTCACTCTATGGTTGCATAGAGCAGGATTTATGTTGAGTTTGACAATTAGGGAGAGGAGATAGAGTTTGACATTCAGCATTTGGACTAATTCAAAATGTAGCCAACAACCTCAAAGCAGTTTAGTTGTCCAAATATTTATATCACTGTCATTACAAATTAGCAGCAAGAAAAGAAGGTAAACGCACCTTGCAAAGCCAAAAACACAAAGAAGTAGGTAGTCATTCAACATCTCTTTGTTGTATTAGTCAAATGTAAACAACAAGTAAGTTAAACAAGGGCCTGATGATTAGGTCACGTACTAACATGTTTTCAGACTCCAGGTACCTTAAACACCCTCTGAGTTGTATTGCATTTTCTTTCTTCCAATTTATTGGTTTGCAGATTTTGTGTTTTATAGTGGTAGGACTATTACTAAGTAACATAGTGTTTTGCAGAAAGCCAGGTTTCAGATGATGTCCGACTCTTTTGTTCAGAAGATACCCTTTGAACACTACTTTAGAAACTGTAATTTTCATGAAGTAGGTTCACTTAACTTGCATAGACTAAAGCAATACAATTAATCTGTATCATTCGGGTTATTCTATTCCATAAGCAATTGTAAGTTATGCTATTTTTCGTTACCCAAGTTTCATTTACCGTGCTCTTAGGAATACTATTGATATCCTTTAAATGGTTTGTATCTTAATGAGACTTTAAATTATATCAACGTTCTCGTAGCTTTAATGTACTTGATGAAATGGAAGCCCATATAAATGATCTGGACCAGAGCATTAGTGAATTGAAAACAGAACTGGGAGCCGAGGGATCTCCATCTCCACTGCAACCCCATAGACAGAAGATGTAAAGCTGGAAGAAACCTCTGCGTAGAATTTTCTTTAGGTGAATGTCATTCTGCGATTTTGGACAAGTTTTATAATGTGCAATGCGTTGTTTTCATTTCCCTTTTTGTGTTAGATATCGTTGTAAATAGAACTGATGCTACTTTTCGGATGTTATGTTGCCAAGATTCTTTCCCGTATGTTTGTTTAGGATATTTTTATCACTCCCGTATGTTGTAAAGCTGGAAGAGTCTGTTAGTCTCGTAAATATACTAAAAGGATGCATGTCTGCATTTATTCTTGAATTATTTTCATGTTACGTGTAAATGTAATAAGGGAAATGGAGAAAATTAACTCCGGCAGCCTTTAAAGGCGCTGCAGCCACGGTTATAGAGATTAGCTTCAGCACCTTGATTACAATTTTGGTATGAAGCACCCCTATGAGAGCAATGAGCATTGTTGTTCTGCAGCGCTTCGTAAGTTAAAAACTTGGTACCTGCTAGCACGCGCCTGTTGCTCTCTGAATCCATGTCGAATTCATTGCTTGCCATGCACTCACCTATGGACCCTGTGCAAGCTGGCTTCATAGGCATCCAGCTGTCGCTGCCACTAGTTTCCGTGGCCGAGGATGAGACGAGGATTGTTGCAAGAACGAAAGTGGACAAGATGGTGAGATGGAAGACAGAAGAAGGTGCCATTATTGTTTCGTTCTACCAATTAGTTTGTTTCTTCTTCTAGTTCCGGGCTTGTCCTTTATTACAAAAGATTAATTATACAGTAATGTCTTTGTTTAAGAAGAAATGAACCAACGAGGGGCAGCTGCAGGCCAGTTCAAAATTTTTAATTTTTTTGTGCTAACTTATTGGGGGTGGTTACAAGTTGATTCTTGCAAGTGTAATAGTACATTTTCTGTTATAATCATTGATTAGAACTTAGACGATCCCGTGACTTGAACATCAGATACCTTTTACTTTATTTTGTGGCCGGTACAAAGCACATGTCCTAAATTTAAAAAAAACTAGCGTAAAAGCCGGTGCGGTTTATTTACTGAAAAAATAAATTCGCACCAATATATATACATATCAAAATAATTTTGTAAATATGGTAAATGATAGTATTTTGAATTTATATTATATATGCATAATATTTATATATATATTTTTTCTAATTGAATAAGATTTCATAAAATTTGGATAAATTTCTATAAGATAAAGATAAAATGATTTTTTTAATCTTCAAAATATTAGTTTAGTTTTGACTGTCGTGAAGTGAATTTTATCAAAATTAAAAATTCAAGATAATTTAAATGGTTATTTTATCAGAGTTCTCCGTATATAAAATGAATGTGTGTAAACTCATGTATTGTTAATAAAATAACAATACATTTGTAATATAATATTGGTCACAAATGTACGAATATACTTTAAATACATCATAAAATTTCTTACTTTTAATTTCGTACATAAGACGTATGTAAAGTAATATAATTTTAATGAAATAAAAGTATATTTATAAAATATAAAATTGGTCATTCAGGTAAGACTATAAAGTGAACACATTATAAAATTTCTTTATTTTATGTAAAAGTCAATCTTGAAGTTGTCTTACTCTTTCCTTCATATGTACATATTTGTACCCTTTTAAACTCAATTGTATATGTTTAGTCTAGTATTAATTATAAAATATCTAAGATCGTAGTTTAAAAATTACACAAATTGAAAATTTATATATATGTAATTTAAAATCATTTTTTTTAAGACAACCATAAAATTCTATCTCATGTGATTTTAATATTTGAATTATAAATTATCTTGTGTTTGATCTTATATGAATCATAATATACTTAAATAATTTAACATCTGTGTAGACTCAGTTGTATTTATATGTATAATATATGTTCTAAACACTGGCGATTAACCGCTAGACGGTGACTAATCAATCCAAATGTGTTAAAATTTGATCGGAAAATCAATTTTTATAGAAATCATATAATTTGGATTAACCGGGCACAAATTGGTTTAATCGATCAAAAATTGGCTTACGAACCGGTTAAAATGAACAAAATATACTCAGCCCCTTTTTCAACCAACCAAGACGACAAAGAAAACCTGATACTTAATTGAGTCTAAAAAAATTTCAAACCGATTTTAATGGTTGCATATCATTTTTATATATTTCAGCCGACCTAACCCAACCCTATTTAAATTAAAAATTTTGTTCGATAATCTATATATATATAAAAATTATTATATGTAACTGTACATTATATAATACATACAAGGGTAAAGTTGTAATTTCATGAACACTTTTTGGGTTCTTTTTGCCTCTGAGATGATCTTTTAATATATAAAAGTAGATTTTTTTAAAAATTGGTTATGTATGTAAAATTATACATTTAGATTGTCCTGCTCTTTTTTTCCATGTATATATATATTTTTTCGTATTTATATAATTTTAAATTCAACTATATATTTTAAGTCTATTATTCATTACACACATTATCTAACAGCCTAGTTTAGAAATTAAGTAAATTGAAACATATTTTATATTATGATGTAGAATTATTTTTTAACTCAACTTTAAAAATTATATCCACACGTAAATGAAATATTTATCTTTCTTAAAATATTATCCTATTATTATCCAATAATCTAATATATACATAGAGACGAATTTTAACAAATTCATATTTTCCCAATTTAAATTTGGTTACATTTATGAATAATTTAGATTTTTTTTATATAAAAAATATAAACCAACAATATATTTAATCAAAAAGTAAAGTAAAAAAGAGAAAATAGGATTATAAGGAATCTGTAGCTTATCTAATAAGATTTTTAAAGTTAACTCAAAAATTGATGTAGCACAATGGTTATGATACTTTATTTGTAAATGGAAGGGTTGTGTTTGAATCCTGAAAGCAACAAAATTTCATATAATTTTTGCATAAACTATAAAGGGGTGGCATTTTTGTAATTATATGATAAATAAAGGTAAAGCTGTAATTTCACAACCATTTTATTGGCAGCTCTTGGCTGGCTTTTAATATATAGAAGAAGATTCATTAATGAGGTCCAAAAACCTAATTAAATATTAATTTCGTAATTAATATTTGGGCCGGAATTACAACCTATACTACGAGACGTCCAACCCAGTTTTGTTCCTATACAAGTTCGTTTTAAACACTAATTTCAACGTGGAAACAACTTCAACAAGGAAGGATCTAAATTAGATGAAAGTTAATTGGTTATAAATAATGTTATTATTTGGTAATAATTTTAAAAAAAAAACAAGTAAGGGTAATTAAGTAAAATCATAAAGTACCAATCGTCCGTCCGTCCGTCCGTCCGTCGTCCGACTATCAAACTTTTATTGTTTCGTCTTTAATAATATAGTATTGAAGTATATTCATGAATAAAAAATTTAAAATAATACTATTAAAATTATATACTCCCCCAGTCCCCCTAAATTGTTTACATTGAGGGACGGGGCTCGGCACACATTAAGACTCCTTTAAAATATACTTCGATAAATTATTTTAATTTTTTTCTTCTTCTGAATAAAAATATAATATTTAAATTAATTTTTATTTATTTATTCAATTAGTGAGAGGGACGGAGGGAGTATTTATTTTTAATTATTTATTTATTCTTCTGAAAAAAAATTGTAAAGAAATGAGAGGGACGGAGGGAATATTTATTTATTCAATTAGTGTGCCGAAATTATAAGAGTTGTTCGTTAAAATGTACTCCTTCTGTCCCAACCATTTTCCTTCACTTTCATTTTTGGGATGTCGCTCTCAATTATTTACATTTTTGAACTTTCTAAAAATAGTAAATTTTTAACAATATAAAAATCAACTACTTCCACTACTTTCCTTCACTATACTCACTTTAATCATTAAATATTGATTGATCCCATCACTTAACCCATTTTTTTTATTTTTTCTACTACTTAATTATTTTTTCTTAACCTTCGTACCGAATTCAAACGTAAACAAATGGGTGGGACGGGCGTTAAGGATCCAGAGTATTTACAAGGCATTTTGGGCCATACATTTTAATTTGGGTATTTGAACGCTTGTTCTTTAATTTGGGGTAATCAGGGCCATTACAACTCACACATGTAGCTGTCTTTAACCAAACTGTGCTAAACGATCTTAACTCGAAAATCATTTATTTCAAAAACATTTATATTTCGAAAAAATATTTGTAAAAGTATAGAAATTTTTATTAAATAATTGAATTCTCAAAGACTTACTTATATTATATAATACAAAGTTAAGTTCTATAGAGACCATCTTTTGTGAAGACTTGGAGACCACATACGTTCTGCAATCTACATTTAGTAAAATATAATATTTTATAAATTATATTCTATGAAAATAACTAATTTCATTTAAAATCTTTAAAATTATATATGTTTTGCAACTAAAACATAGTAAAACATATTGTTCTGCAAAACATATTCGGTTTGCGAAACATTCATATTTAATTTGCACAACTTAAATGATTTTCAAGATTTTCAATGAAATAGTAATTTTCATAGAATATACTTTGCAAAACAGTACGTTTTACAAATTTTTGATTACAAAATATGATTTATTTTGCCAAATTTAGATTACAGAACATATGTGATCTCCAGGTCTCCAAAAAAAATGTGGTATCTATAGAACTTAACTCAAAATTATAAACTTCAAAGACTTTCTTACAAAAGGAATGTAGTAATATCCATACACATATTTTATAAACTCTATAGCCAATCATTATTTTATATTATTTTAGCCAACCATTTTAGTCAATCCGGTGGAGATGCTCTTACCCTTTCAACTTTGAATACACATATTTGTCAAGTAATATTATGTGTCCCACTAGGAAAAAATAAACCTTGGTCTTGCACAGTACATCTATGTTAAATTTGAGACAAAAGGCCTAAACTCCTATTTTTAGCCCTCTTTCTAATTAATTGGATCTCTGTATTGTTTTTCTAACAAAATAGTGAATATGATGATACTAACAAAGTTTCATTTGATTACATCCATTCATGTAGTTAGACTTTGGTGCTCAGGCTATTACAGAAAGGCAAACTTAAGGGTCTGTGACATCACATGAATATGCAACTGAAGTCACTCTAATATTGCAAGGACAACCACTACTTCTCTAATAACCCTCATACAAATCTTACAGTAATCCTACATTTCTTTGAGCACAGTACTTGTCAATGTAAAATAGTAAGAAATAAAAACATTAAAGTTGATACACACTATTATCTACCATTTCATAGTTGATACAAAGATATGAACGATCTCAGTATGAACCTTGAATGTCTTTAAAACTTTAGTATTTCTAACAAACCAGTCACCTCTCTTTGTATATTAAATCTTCAATTCGAACCTTTTTCCTAAACTGGCCTTCACCAACCAATAAACTACAATCGATGTGGTGTTCATAGTGAACAGTAATTGAACAAAAGACGACAAAATAAAATTTTAGGATGACGGATTCCTATAAGCATCACCATGGAGAGTTGTAGGAAACAGGAGTTCACCGCCATGACGCCTTCTGATTGTAGTACTTGCACCAAGTTTGGCCCGTGCAATGAATGTCATATTTCATATGCAGCATGATATTGACAGGGTTTTAAAAAATTAAATTGTACCTGATCATCCTTGTGACAGTATAAAGAGAATCATACACAGATCAAGCAGTCACTCCTTGTCCTTGGATCAGTCTCTATTGCAAGGTATTAGAATTATACATATACAAAAAAATCAACATGTTCGTTAAATTTTTATTTATTAAAGGTTTACCTCATCAGTAATATTTATAGAATCTCAGTTTCCGAAGAAATAGACAGACTCAGTCAAAAAAAATATATTACTTTTAATTCCTACACAATTTGCCATTAAACAATAATTCTTCTGGTCTAAGCAGTACTTACGGAAAAGGACAGATTCCATCAAGAGCTGTAGCTAATGACTGCTTTCTTACACATATCCTCGTCCCTAACTACATATATTTCTGGTATCAAGTTACATATGCTAATAAAGTTGTATGTGGTTCTCCATAAACTTTCATAGAGATAATATAAGATTATCTTCATTGGATATTGGCGACTTTATCACCAAGCTGTTGCTTTATCGAGTCACAAAGAACTTTATACTCCTTAGTTTATCTCTGTGAGGCTCTAAGCCACTTGAATGAAATCAACAACTAAAAAAACTTAAATTAGAAAAACATTGACAATGCAACATTTAGTTACTGATAAAAAGTGCCTCGATAGGTTTTTACACACATTGACTCAAAATTTCAGACGTTCAGCCTTTTGACGCACATTGAATACTGATCAAACCCCAAATGTTTGAGTTTATCAAGTGACCTGAATTTCAGACGTTCATCCATATGAAAAAAAAAACCTTTCCCTCCCTCATTGGCCAATATAGTGGTTCGATTCTAACTTAGATGATAAGACTTGAAACAATAAACAAACATGAAAATAGCAGGAAGGGGCTTACTATATTGTATATTGGAGGTTGATCAGAATTCTCAAGTCGGAAATCTTGCATCTTCTCATTGTGAACCTCAAACATGCTTACACATAGCTCATATTTGACAATATTGCTCTTATCCTTACAATTCTTGAACATCTCCTCTAAAGTTCGGTAGTTGACTCCCATGTTCTTGTCAGTACCTTCCATTGTAAATGTTTTTCTAATACCATTTAACACATATACAAACATTATACCCATCTATAACCGAAGTCACTATTGGCAAGGTTAAATTAAAATGTTCCTCTGCAGGTACCAATATAAGTGGTTAAGATTTCTATTCATATATAAAATTCCTATTTCCTCCCAATGAGAGTGTTTAGCTAAACTTACAAATAGGTTAAATATACTAATAAAATACAAATCAGGAACATATACAGATTCTTTTTTAGGGTTACCTTCGCCAGTTTCAGGTTTAAAGACATGATTAAAGTTACTTACCCAGAATCTGAATAACTGATATGTAGATCATTCTCCTGGGAGTTTAAAACAATCACTTGATAGTGCCACTTTCATCTAGAGAAGACCCTAACTCTGATTTTTGTCATTCGGAGATAAAGATTGTCCACCTGCAGAAATGTTCTGAATTATATGAGAAAGAGGTCTTTTGTTTTCTATAACAATAGTACAATAAAGAATAATATTACGGAACACAATGCAATCGATATGTAAAAAATGATAATTAGCTACGAACATATGCAAGAAAAAATTAGTTTCAAATTCTCACTTGCTATATTAGGGTTTATAATTTTGTACCAGATTTTGATTACGTTATTTACTGGAAACACGTAAAATTACCATTTTTATGTGAAGATGGCGAAATTGATCCTAGAGAACTTCATTTTCGAGATAAAATATGTAAATCGGAGTTAGAATTTAATAATCGGCAATAGATAAAACATCAGGCATCCTCTTTCTAACTTCCTCAAGTGTCATTCCATCCTTTTGCATGGGCAAGTCCCGTCTTAAAGTCTCCCATGCAGTACCATGTTTTAATATCCCATCACAGAACGCCGCAACAGCAGAGTGTGGAGAGAGAAACTGAAGTGTAGCAATAGGCATGGAGTACAGGGATCCAATCATAGCGGGCATGTACTCCCCCTAAATAACATGGAAGTCGAGTATTTGTGTGAAGAAAAAAACATGACTTACATTTATATTTTGGAAAACATGGAAACATAGAGCAGCTGTACATACTACTGACTGTAGGAAACGATTATACAATAAGATACAATTGATCGAACTTCTTAAGACATTGTAAGCTTAATTTTAACTTAAGGACTCTCCTACATTAACCTAAAGGACACACCCAACCACTCAGATCTCTATTTCTAAAGCTTGTAATTGCACAAAAAGTAAGGAGATGGAAGACATATATGTGCATGAAATGTGTGCTCAGGTAAACAATACATACTCTCCAGCATTAGTGCTGGGACATATCATTAGATTTTGCTCGTTTGGGTGCCGATATGTCGACCTCTTGAGGGCTTCCACACGGTAACATGTCTAGCAAAAGGCAAAATATTCCTTAAATGACAAAAGGTAGATGCAGTACAAAGAATGATATAAACAGGATATACCATCTTTTTTAACAATCTCCGTCTTTCCACAACATCTTTAGTAAGGGGATACTCTCAGCCGACCTCATTTGTTGGGTGTGTTGCCAATTACACAAAGACTGCATGGCGTCGATTCTGGGCTGCTGCAATTCTATGAATTATTCTGTCAAACACTTGATTAAAGCTGAATGATTATCAAGAGTATATGAAAATGCATCGCAAATAACCTAGTGAACTGAACATTCTCCAGCACACTCCAAGAAAGACCTCTTTGGTAAATAATGTTGTTAAAATGAAAGATAACATAGCGCCACTACCAGTTACAAAACCTGAGTACTGTCTTTGCAATACGATGATTATGAAAGTCCACTCCAACGCAAGGTTTTTAAAATCTTAAATTACATATAGTGGGTGCATGTCTCATAACCCTTGTCAATATTAGAACATAAGGGAACATGCAAATAAGACATTCTAATGAAGACCACATGAACACTGGAATGGAACCAAGCAATGTCAATGTAAGCACTAAACGTAATACAAAGACTTGGAGCTTTTACAACATTTACGTGGGATAAATAAAACAGCTGATAGAAGGCCTCCCCACATCCACAAAGACAGAGTACACTGTAATTCTATGAATACAACATGTGAATAACATGCACTCTCCCCGTCCCATTTTACTCGAATTATTTTTTTCCCACGCGTTAAATAGGTGATCGTAAGTAATTTTTTTTTTTTTAGTTTGTGTAAAAAATATATGTTTCGAGTACATTGGAATGCAGGCGAAAAGTAAAAGGGTCGAGTTTTTAGGATGAATGGAGTAATTGTGTAAAATATACAGCACTGGGACTATATTCATAAGGGTAGGTCACCGGAAACGTTCATTCTTTTACGGTCCCTAAAGGGATACCAATTAATTTCACCATCCATGCATGTGCTACTCACTTCCCTAATTCGTAGATTTTGGCTTGCCACCAATACCAATAGATTGTATTATTTTCGTAATCAGGTAATTATATAAACGTAGTGGCAGTCCTAAAATAAATCTGGCTTAAATGGAGTAAGCATATCAATCATAATCATCGCTTATTAGAGTCTGACAGATCGATATCATTCTCCCCATAAAACCCATCTCCTAACATCCTTGGTTTCACCTTCAAATTCATGACAGATCCCATAACAATTATTAATTTACACCTTGTTAAAGTTATAAATACGTGAAAGATAAGCTATAACCAGTCAATTATACTTGTAAATAAGTGAGTTCCTCCAAGCTTATAATCTTTGTTAAACCACTATAATTGAGCAAATAGATGGTAAAACTCCTTGAGTCATGTTCATTTCACAATATGCCAGTCAGCTAGACCCGATAATATCAATATACAAGCAGCGGACTTATATCTTAAAAACAATACTGAACATAATATTAGAGATACTATCAAATTAACATGTGATCCTAAAAATGAGAAACAAAGTAGGCCTTGACCAAAACCAACAAAATGGGGCCTAGAAAAATCATCATATGCTACGTTTTATATACCAATCTTGACTAATTAAACTCTAATTAAATAAAACTTTGAAATTAAAGTCAATGCAAGCTATTTCATAATCACCACATTTTGCAATTACATAGCCTAAAGTAATTCTATACAGAATTCTGAAACCTGGTGATGCACATAAGTCTACACCCTAAGCATGACAAGCATAAATTTTTATGAATGTGCAGTGTTTCCCATCACATTTTCCCCATAACAAAGAAATAGAAAATTATTATCGAAATTTTAAGCCTTTAGATACAAAAAAAAATACCAATACAAATACCTTTTCCCTGACCAAGAAAGTAAAATTTCCGATGACAAATCATTACAGCAATTTTAAGCCTTCATATACATACACAAGTATAGGAACGTTTTTGTAACTATACAAAAATTGGAATATACAAAAACACACATACTCATGTTATTGTGTAATATATACAGATACACGCGTGGCATAGAAATTAAGGCCAAGTAGTGAAGATGATTACCAGCATAATTGGTATTCCGATGATTATCGCTGAAAACTGAAAACAGAAATTGAGCAATTAGGTGTCGCTCCTCGGGTGCTGGTTAGCGTATCGTTCCGATATTGAGTGGCAAGAATTGTAATATTATGAGAAATAAGGGTATAATGGTTATTTCACAGGGATTTTTTTGGCAAAAAATGCCCCACGTCGGCGTTTAATATATAGAAGAAGATTATTTTTCTAAAGTGTATGGTGTATTTAAGTATTAAATACCTTAAATATGAGTAAATTACTAATGTTTTGAGAATTTTTTTGTACGTTTACGTATTAGAGTAGTAATTTATACTCTTTATTAATAAGCAAAATAATGTAAAAATGAGACGTGGTACCAAAAATACCAAAATACCAAATTTCAAGATTTATTTATTACTTTAATTTTTTTGACTCATGCTCGCCCGTGCTTGACAGGGGTTATCAGCTAGTTTATGAATAATACGACAAATAATGTTAATACATATTTGTAATAATGTCAATAATGTTAATCGACATGAAGTCATGACCGACCTAAATCACATATTCCTTTTAATTAATCCAGGGAGATGGAGTAGACTCTTGGGTTAAACCGAAAAAAGATGAAGTCAAGGTGACGGTTAATGCAGCAGTTTTTAAGGAGCAAAACAGGTATGGGGTGGGAATGTTGGCTCGTGATGATGAAGGAGCAGTTGTGCAGGGTCGCTCGGATAGCTATGAGGGAGTTGTTCGCCCTGAGTTTGCAGAAGCTATGACCGTGAAAGAAGCCCTTAGCTGGGTACCATGGAGTCGGATTGTTTGGGTGTCGTACAAGCCATCTGTAGTAAGGTTACTATGACTTCTCCGTTTGGTAGTATTATTATGGAGTGTCCTAGGTTGATTGCTGAGTTAAACATTGAGTTATTTTTTATAAAACGATCTGCTAATATGGCCGCTCACTTGTTAACGAGAGAGTCATGTTTATATCCAGGTCGAGTGTTCGATAGGAGGAATGTGTTAGAAAATTGATAGTTTAAGGATATAATTAACTATATTCTTGATGTTAATTCAAATTTCTAATGATTGGAAGTTGTTCCTTGCTATGGGAACTTAAACTTTCATGTATGGGTTTAATAATTTTCTTGTTTAAATCCATAAGAGAAATTGAGATGAAGGTAGTAGCTTGAAAAAGCTTGTGATAATGATGTTTCATTTGTCCCACATAGAAAAGAATAAAGGGACTTGGTGTCTTTATATAGCATTACACACATGAGTAGTATACAACTACTAAGGTGTGTGATGGTGCATGGTGTTAGTGTGTGCTTCACGCGCGCGCGCACACACACACGCGCCGCCGCCCGCCTCGCCACGCACCGCACCGGACCGGGTCGGGTCGAAGGGCGATTTGGGCGAATGTCTCGGCGTGAGTTTTTATCTATGTGATTTAATATTTTATTAGAATTAATTTATCAAATCGGGCTGGGTTATCAGTTGTCAAATTGGGTTGGGTTATCAGTATTTAACTAGTAAACTCTGATGGAGTTGGTTATCAGTGTTTAACTAGTAAACTCTGATGGAGTTGGTTTATCAGTATTTAACTAGTAAACTCTGATGGAGTTGGTTTGTCAGTAAACTCTGAAGGGAACAACAAGTTAAACTCTGATGGTCAACAGAAACTAAACTCTGATGGGCAACAGAAACTGATATGAACCTGGACATGATTTGATGGATATGTTTAAAATAAATATTAAATCTGTATATGTGGATAAACATGAAAAAGATGTAACAGCTCAGGTGTTAGGTCCTGATAAGTTTGTAGAAGGGGGGTTGAATACAAACTATACCGTTTTATCGAATTTGTCCGTTAAATGATTTAACTGTTTAGAACAAATTAGTGCGGAATAAAAACTGAAACAATATTCAAGTTAAATAGAAACTCTATTAAACTTGAGAGGTGTTACAATTCAGTGCACAGATTACACGGTTCTTGTTAAAACAAATCTAGAATAAATTCGACATGAATTTATCTATTTTTGTAATAAAAAGATCGAATACTAAAAAGTAGTTCGATAGTAATTCTAGGGATTATGATCCGCTAGATTGCCAAATGAATACAAGTAATCAAATTCTAATGGATTGGATATAACTTTGCTTATCAGAATTTATTACAAGAATTTAATTCAGTTCCGGCAGTTGGAAAGCTTGACAGAAGGAAATGAATGTAATATCAAGTTATGCCTGTTCTGTTTGTTTGTCTTGAAATGTCTTTTTATATCAAGTGAATTGCCGTGTGTTGACTTGTTAATAAAGCACTCTGCCTTTTGATTTTACACGCGCCATTCCACTTATTCAAAACCAACTCCCTGCATTTCTAATAATACTCGGTAGTACTATTGAATAACCTTAGTAGTACTCTCGGTAGTACTATTGAGGATAGTACTACCAGTATTGAATTGATAGTACTCCTAGTATAAAACTGATAGTACTACAAGTATAAGAAATAGAAACAATTCTGATTTAATATATTCTGCATTTAATTAATTTAACAAATGAATTAATTCTTTTAGAATTAATTCACTGATTAAATAAATTAAATAAATGACCCAAATAATTTCATAAATAAATTAATTCTGAGAATTAATTTATACATAAAATTACTTAAGATCTAGATTGATTAATTTAATATATGAATTAATTCTGAAAGAATTAATTCATAGATTAGATTAAATATCTTATAGAATAATATTAAAAGAGAATTAAACTAATTCTTAGAACCACTGAAATTGATGACGAACTTCCACTGACTGACGTTGACACTCCATGTACTGTCTGGTTCATGAGCGACTAACTTCAATGACGGTTCTTCATCTTTTGACTTTAAGCTGTGGTCCTTTACTCTTTCTATTTAAACAAGGACTGTAATCTATACTTTTCTCCCGTCACACTTCTGAAATCTCTGTCACTTTAAATAGATCCACTTTCTTGAATACTTCACTGAGGCTTGATCAAATAAATGAACTTCTTCCAGTGTAGAATAACTTCAAGTCTGTAGATGACTTTAATCTTCAAACTTTGACAGATATAACCTTCTGAGATTCCTGTGACACTTGATTTTTATTATTTACTTATTACATCTTAATTAAAGTTGAGTAGAATCCTCGGTGTTTACAAATAGGCCTAGACATATGCCTTTCAATCTCCCCCTATTTGTTTGTTAGACAATAACAACCAAATACCTCTAGAGGATAACTCAACTAAAACAAGAAAAGATAAGACTTTTAAGAGCCAAGCAAATAATAAAAAGTTCTGGATTAAATATAACAATATCCAGATTCAAACAGTAAAGATAAATACAAGATAGATGTTCCTCTAGACTGAACATATGAATACATTTTCCTATCTTGATTTACCTAGCTCTAAACATATAATAATTACAAATGAGCTAAACCTATCATGCCTTCAGTCTCTAATTTCACCTTCTTCAGCTTCTTGCAAGGTGACTAGAAGATCTTTGTCAAGGACACGATCACTTTCAGAAACCACACCACTTGGCATTACTGGTTGATTGGTGATCTTCTTCAATCTATTCTTCATTTGAGCATACCTTGGAATTTTCTCCGTGCAGTAGTCTGAAATCATATCAGCAACTTCAGACTTCTCTACAGAAGCAAACCCAGAAGTTCTAAGAAGATTCTCCAACTTCACCAGTTGCATAGCAGTCTGTAGCTTCATGGAATCAGGATCCAGCCTCACAGTCTCTAAAGTTGTACCTCTGTAGATTTTGACTTCATAAGGAAAATGTACAACTTGAGGGCTGGCCTTCATAGCAGAATCTCTAAGCCGGTCATATAGAAGCTCATTCAAGCAAGAAGATCTCTTTACTTTACTCATCAGAATCCACAATTCAGATAGAGATCTTCTTTGAAGGAGGTCAAGAGAAATGGTGAATGACCCTTCAAGCGCACTTGAGACATAGATGAACAATTCTTGCCTCACTTGATCAAATGCAGACGTAATCCTTAGGATATCTTCCTTCAATGCCTTCATATATAATGAGTTGTCTGGATTAACCGTTCTGATCTTCTCAAGCAGCTTCAGAAAAGTAGCATCATTGTTTGTGCCTCTCTGAGGGATATCAAACATCTCCCTTGCCTTATCCCATTTACTTCCTTGCTTCATCCTAACATCCAATCTCCTTTCCTTGACATGAATACTATGAAGACGTTGTTTGTCTTCATGTTCAGCCTTTTGAATTTTCAGCTTTTGAGATATGATGTCGGAGACCTTTGCTTGCTCATCCTCCTTTCTCCTTAGCTCTGCTTGCTGTTTCTTCAACTCCTTTTGAAACAAAGGGTCAGGTGTATATAGATCAGCTTCATCTTCCCAATCATCAAAGTTGGCTGCCTCCTCAACCTCCTCCTCACCAAAAGCTTCTTCAGGAATGGTCTTCTCCAGATCACCAGACTCCTCAAAGTGGAAGTCATCCTGTTCACCATGGTAGTAGTAGGCATCATCAAAAGCAGACTCCTCCATTGATTGTTTACCTTTCCCCTTATCTCCTCCAGAAGCTTCTCCAGCTTCCCTCCTTTCCTCTCCTTTCTTCTCCTTCTCCCCCTTAGTTGAGGAATCCTCTACAGTTTGAGCTGTGGAAGCCCTAGGATTCACCTCAGTTGTTCTCCTTATCTCTCCTCTTTTCCTTCCATCTCTTCCTTCATCAGCCTCATCATCCTCATCATCATCTCCCTCAAAGAATGATCTTTGTTCTACAGTAGGTTGATGTGATTCCTTGATCATGTTGTACAGGTGCTTCATCCCTTCATTAAGATGCTCCATTCCTCCTTCAATCCTAGATATCCTTTGCTCATTAAACCTCTGGTTTTCATCAGATGTTTGCAGAATAAAGTCCACCTTGGTAGAAATAGCAGCAATCTCCTTGACACTCTCCGATATCTGAGCATTTGACGTTATAATATCAGAGATGTCTGAAGCCACCAGTACTTGAGATTGTTGGATTGAATTCAGCCTCGGGAGTAGATTATCCTTTAGTCCTTCCAGGTCATCTTTCACAGTACCCAGCTGATTTGATACAGAGGTGGTAGATTGTGCAACCACTTGTGCTTTCAGAAGATTGTTCTCAGCCTGGGTTTCTTGTAACTTCCTTTGTAGATCAGCTAGTTGGTTCAACAAAGCAGTGTTTGTGTCAGTGTGTGCACTCACCTCAATTGCTCTCAGTGGTGTTTCACTCAACTCACGTGCTTGTGTTTCACTCGGTGTTTGATTCATATCTCTCACCACTAACTGTCTGTCAAGATTCTCAGTAGATGTACCTGCAGGAAAAATCACCCTAGCCCCTTCAAGAGAGGTCAGTGATGGTGCAATGGGAGTTCGCAATTCCCGATCCCTGAATGAGTCTGTCAAAATATTTGACATTGTATACTGAATTTCTTCAGGGACAGACTCATCAGGTTGCCTTTCACTTTCACCAGTAAAAACTGCGAGTGAAAAATCCCTTAGGGGAGCCAGAGATGTTCCCTCTGGGAGGGGAGAAAATGATTCTATTATAGATGGCAAAGAATCAGATTTTCCCTCTGATGCCTGTGAAGGCACTTCTACCGTGACAATGGTAGGCACTGTTTCAGAACCTAAGTGCTCTCCTAACAAAGTGTCCTGAGTTTCTTGTATTTGGATGTCTTCTCCCATTGTGAGTAATGGGAGAGTGCTTGACTCATTACAGATTGCCAGGGCCTGATGGCGAATTTCAATAGATTCATCCTGTTCAGAGGATGTCTCCAGAGACTGTTCAATGGCCATTTCAAGGTCCAAGTCCTTTTGGGAGGACATGGATGGGCTTACAGATGTCTCTCTATAGGTTTTTCTTTTCTTTAATGGTGGAGACAGAGCTGTGGGTGCACTCAGTGTTTCTTCACTACTTGACCTTTGTCTTATTAAAGAAGCAGTTCCAGGTTGAGAGGTTAAAGGATTAGACACTGTGTTTGGCTCTCTGACCTGGGATAGAGATTGTGGTTCTACAACCTCTTGGTCTGTCCTATCAACCACTTGGGTTTGAGCAGAGGTGCCAGATGATCCAGAGATAGGATGTATTACCTGTAGTGGCAGTTCCTCTGAAGTTCCAGCTGCAATGACTAGTTGTTGATCAGGAACAAAGGGTTCAAAAGTAGGTAGGTGAATGAAATGAGCCATAAATGGACTTACAACCACTGGTGTCATATTCCATTTACTAGAAGTATGGAGTCTTTGATAGAACTTACTAAAAGTAGTAGGAGAAGGAATAGATACAGCATTTGAAAATAACTCCTTGTGAGCATCAGATAGCACATGATTGATTAAGATAGTGAGAAATCTAGGATAGAAACACCTGACATTTCTACCACTATCATGATCAATCCTGGCATTAGCTACTCTCCTAACCATAAGACTCCAAATAAGATGACCAATGTTAAGTCTAACATTAAACACAATAGCATAAGCAATGTACTGCAACAAGGATGGAATATGTGGAAAATTGCTCTTAGTACAATTGCTGAAAACCTTAGCTAAAGTATCAAATAAGATATCCCATTCACAGACTAGATTTGCTTTACTGAGTTTAGGCAACTCCAAAGGACCTTGATAATGAATTCTGGTGAAAAACTGAATTAATTCATCATCAGAAGGAGTCCTATCAAAGTTATCCCTAGGAAGTTGAAACACTTCACAAAACAAATCCTCAGTAATAGTATATTGTGTGTGCTCAATAGTGAAAGATATAGAATTTAAATTCTCAGAAATTACAGCAGTAGAACACAACAATCTAAGTGGTTCAATCTTTAAATCAGCAGATAAACATATAGCACGACTCACACAACACTGCGAATTTAAAAACTGAATCCAAGGTCGAAAACGATCAATCGGACATCTCAACGGATCAAAATACCCAATGTAATTGTTTTTAACAACCTCAAAATTCTGAGCCATAATTTACTAAGTAAGAATTAACACAGAAAATCAAAAACTTAAATAATTATGAATAATTCGAATTTTAGGAAATTAAAATTAATTAAAATTAATTAAAAATCCAAATTTTCAAAGTTCTCCAAAAATTACCAAATTTTAGTATGTTAATCCTTGACACAAACCACACACAGTACTATTTTTAGAATCCAAAAACACCTCTTTAATCACTAAAAACGAAGAGAAAAACCCTTTGAAATTCAAAAACTCGAAAACTAAAAACTCAATGAAACTTGAATTTTAAGTGCTCGAATTAATGGGCTTGAGAAGATCTGTTCAGTGATGGTTTCAGAATTAAAAACAAGCAAGAAACGAGTTCAGAAATTGAAAAACAAAATGGCAGCACTTCGTTTCTAAGTAAAAACGAGAGAGAAAAAAGGAAAAAGCAGTTAAGTTAAAACTTGAACTGTGTAGTACTCAGTAAAAAAAAATTACTATACATTTATATATATATATATATACTGTAAGTACTATGGTAAAAGAAATAATAGTACTATGGTAAAAAGAAAATGAAACCACGGTAGTACTATCATTTAGTAGAAAAATAATAATGATAATAAAAAGGAAAAACGCGGTAGTACTATCTAATGAACTAGTAGTACTATGAAATAAAAGGAAAAACAAAAAACAAAAATACTAGCAGTACTATTAAAATGAACTGGTAGTACTATCAGGGGATAGTACTACCGATAGTACTACTAGTATAAAACTAGTAATACTAACGAGAATTAAATAAAAATAAAAGGAAATGCTGAACAATACTGAATCTTTACAGAAAACTGCAGAAATAATATAGAAATGCATGAAAAATACTTACAAACCTAGAAAAATTCACAGAAAACTCCATAAATCCTAGAAAAATATGCAGAATATTATAGAAATGCATAAAATTAATATAAACTTGCAGAAATATTTAAACAACAATATTTACAATCTGAAAAATATCTAAATAATTC
Organism: Heracleum sosnowskyi; assembly: GCA_030848705.1. Classification (NCBI taxonomy): domain Eukaryota; kingdom Viridiplantae; phylum Streptophyta; class Magnoliopsida; order Apiales; family Apiaceae; genus Heracleum; species Heracleum sosnowskyi. The sequence continues at coordinate 109,128,900 of CM061239.1, forward strand.
TAAATAAATATATTTTCAATAAAAATACATTTCTCCACTTAAAAAATATGAGAAAAATATTTTTAAAGAAAATAAAATATTCAGAACCATTTAAATCAACAAGCATGCAATTATTAAATGAGAACTCTCAGTGAATATCATTAACAAAACAAAAGAAAATGAATTTTGAAAGAACAAACGTGACAGAGATATTGTTAATCACTAAGACTGTTTAACATACCCAATTTACCAACTAACTTGATAAATGTGGATTCATCAACAGATTTAGTGAATATATCTGCAGTCTGTTCTTCTGTGGGTACAAAATGTAACTCCACAGTTCCATTCATGACATGCTCTCTGATAAAATGATACCTGATATCAATGTGCTTCGTTCTCGAGTGCTGCACAGGGTTGTTGGAGATTGCTATGGCACTTGTATTATCACAAAATATGGGAATTTTGTCTAATGCAAAGCCATAGTCCTTTAATTGATTCCGTATCCATAAGATCTGAGCACAACAGCTTCTAGCAGCAATATATTCAGCTTCTGCTGTTGAATTGGAAACTGTTTGCTGTTTCTTGCTATACCAGGAAATCAACCTACCTCCTAGGAATTGACAACTCCCAGAGGTACTCTTTCTATCCACAACACTACCTGCATAATCAGAATCTGTATATCCAACAAGATTAAAACCAGAATCTTTAGGGTACCAAATACCTAGATTAGGTGTACCCTTAAGATATCTCAAGATTCTTTTCACAGCAACGAGATGAACATCTCTAGGGTCCGCTTGGAACCTTGCACACAAGCATGTAGCATACATAATATCTGGTCTACTAGCAGTAAGATAGAGTAAAGAGCCAATCATACCTCTGTAGCTTGTAACATCTACCTTGATAGATTTGTCAGAAGCTCCAAGTTTGATGGCTGTTGAAGATGGAGTCCTTGCTGATGCTGAATCCTCCATGTGATACTTCTTGAGGAGTTCTTTGAGATACTTGGATTGACAAATAAATATACCATTTGACCTTTGACTTACTTGCAATCCAAGAAAGAACTTCAGCTCACCCATCATACTCATTTCAAACTTACTCTGCATAAGCTCAGCAAATCTCTTACAGAGATTATCATTAGTAGACCCAAATATGATGTCATCCACATAGACTTGGACTAATATCATATCACTTTTGTGTTTCTTTGAAAAAAGAGTTTTGTCTATGATACCTCTAACAAAACCATTTTCTAAAAGAAAACCAGAGAGAGTGTCATACCATTTTCTTGGGGCTTGTTTGAGACCATAGATAGCCTTGAAGAGAAAGTACACAAAGTCCAGCAGCTCCTGATTTTCAAAGCCAGGGGGCTGTTCCACATACACTTCTTCATCAAGTTCACCATTCAGGAATGCACTCTTAACATCCATTTGATAGACTTTAAAATTGGAATAAGCAGCAAATGCTAAGAACATCCTGATAGCCTCAAGTCTAGCCACTGGTGCATAGGTTTCATCATAATCAATGCCTTCAGCTTGAGAATACCCTTGTGCAACCAGTCTTGCCTTGTTTCTAGTAACAATGCCATCCTCATCTAGCTTGTTCCTGTATACCCATCTTGTACCCACTACTTTCTTGTTCTTTGGCCTGGGTACCAGCTTCCAGACTTGCTGTTGTTCAAATTGATTGAGTTCATCTTGCATAGCAATCACCCAATCTGGATCAGTCAGTGCTTCCTCAGTTTTCTTTGGCTCCATTTTAGAAAGGAATGCTGAGAAAAGACATTCATTCTGAGAAGCACTTCTAGTTTTAACTCCAACATTTGGATCACCAAGGATCAGCTCAAAAGGATGAGCTCTATTCCAAACAGTCTGTCTTGGAAGATTTGATCTTGATGATTCACCTTGAAATTCACTTTGATGTTGTGAGTGACTAGTTGATCCTTCATTTGCTCCCCCTGAGTTGTTGCCTGTTTGCCTTGATGATTCTTCTCCAGTGTTGGTGGTATCTCCATTGTTACCAGTGTTTCCACCACCATCACCATGATCATTATCATCATTGTTATTATCATCACCCGCAATAACTTCAGGTAAGGCTTCATCATCTGATTCTGAGTCTGGCAAGTTATCAAACTTCAGCTTTTCAGATGAGTCTTCTTTTTGGATACTGGGGAACTTAGTGTCATCAAAAGTAACACTGACACTTTCCTTTACTGTGTGACTGCCAACCACATAGACCCTGTAAGATCTTCTGGAATATCCAACAAAAATAGCTTCTTGTGCCTTTGCATCAAACTTGCCACGTTTAACATTGTCATCTATAAGCACAAAGCATCTTGCTCCAAATACATGAAAGTACTTGACAGTTGGTTTCTTGTTGTTCATGATCTCATACGGAGTCTTCATTAAGTCCTTGTTGATTAACGTTCGATTCTGAGTATAACAAGCTGTATTCGCTGCTTCAGCCCAAAAGTACGTTGGAAGTTTGGACTCACTTAACATAGTCCTTGCAGCTTCAATCAATGTACGATTCTTTCTTTCCACTACTCCATTTTGTTGAGGAGTTCTAGGGGCAGAATACTGTCTTGTTATTCCTTTATCAGCACAAAAGTCATTTAGAATGGCATTCTTGAATTCAGTACCATTATCTGACCTTATGGCTCTAACAGGGAATCTAGAATCCAGCTCAATCAACTTCACATGGCCAATCACCAGAAATGGGGTCTCATCCTTGGAATGTAGGAATAAAACCCATGTGTATTTAGAATAGTCATCAACAATCACAAGTGCATATTGTTTCTTTGACATGGACATCACATTAACTGGACCAAACAAATCCATGTGCAGTAGCTGAAGAGGTTCAGTTATTGATGATGTATCAGTGCCCTTGTGAGAAGCTTTCTTTGAATTTCCTTTCTGACATGCCTCACACAGTCCTTCCTGTGTAAATTCCATCTGAGGCAAACCTCTAACTAATTCCCTCTTGACTAAAGAGTTCATAGTTTTGAAGTTAAGGTGAGACATCTTCTTGTGCCATAGCCAACTATCATCTGATGAAGCTTTAGCATAAAAACAATTAACTTCATCTTTGAATTCCGAGTTCAGATCAGCTATGAACAAGTCACCTTTCCTTACTCCTTGAAGAGCAGGCTTTCCATTCTTCTTGTGAAGGATCTGGCACTTCTCTCTTTCAAAGGAAACAGAATATCCTCTGTCACAGAACTGACTGATGCTGAGAAGATTGAACGTCAGACCTTCCACAAATGAAACATCTTCAATGATAACATTTCCGTACTTCAAACAGCCATATCCTTTCGTAATACCCTTGCTGTTATCTCCAAAGGTTACCACTGGGCCAGCTTTTTCAACCATATCTGATAGCAGGGCTCTATCTCCGGTCATATGCCTTGAACAGCCACTGTCAAGAACCCATATAACACGGCTTACCTGTTTAACTCCCTGCAATACCAGATTGATTAGTCCTTCCTCGGAACCCACACTTGATTGGGTCCGGCATACTTAAAGAATTGGCCTTTGTCAGGCAAAACAACATTTTTAACAACAACTACTTCAACCTCTTTCACATAAGAGCGTTTCCATTTATAGCCAGCCTTAACACATTTCTGAGTAGGCTTAGGGATAAATGAATCCACTCTAGTCTGAGGAGGACTAGTAGTCTTTGCTTTAACATGCTTCTTATTATTAACATGTTGACGTGGAGCAGTCTTATCACTAGATACATGCTTTTTATTAAAGAAAGCATACATAACATTAAAAGCACAAGACATGCAATTACTCACACCACATGCTTTATGAGAAGAATTAACAGCAGGCATGTTAGTTCTACAGTTGTTTTGATCCAACTTATGGATATCTGATTTAGTCTTTTTAGTTGTAGCAACTTTGACTGGAATATCAGATATGCATTTTTTGGATTGCTCAGCTTCTAAAGCAACATCTTCTTCATGAATCTCCTCAGCAATAATGATAGAGTATTCATTCATAGGCTCTGCCTCAGACTCCTTACAGAAGGGTGTTTTAATACCCTTAAGTATATATGGAACAGCCTTCCCTTCAGATTTGAAGTTACAAGGGGAATTAATTCCAAGAAGTCCAATAGCCTCATTATAATCATACCCTATACTGACATGATTACCAACATCTTGCTTATTGAGAATCTCTTTAGCCGTCTTACATGAGCTAAAATAGGCATTAGCTTTAGTCTTGAGCTCACTAATCTCTTTCTTAAGAATGGTTTCAAGTTGAATATAACATTTAACCCTATTCTCAAGAAAAGCTATTTTCTCAACAAGTTCATCCTGATTAACATGCACTAGTTTTAATTCTTTTATCTCATTTTCAAGATTTGTGTTCAAAAGAATTATTCTATCATTTTCAGTGCGAGCACATTCTAAGGTGCCACCAAGATGACGAATCATTTCAGTATCAGTAAACATTACCTCTGACATGTGTGCAGATGAAGTGCTTGCCTCTTTAGCCACTAAAGCAAGGTTCCCAATCTCACCTGCTTCCTCATCACTGTCAGTGTCATCCCAACTCTTTCCTTCAGCAACATAAGCTTTCCCAATCTTGTTCTTCTTGCTAGAATCAAATGTGTTTCTAGTCACTTGCTTTGGCTTTCTGCATTCAGTAGCAAAGTGACCCAACTCATTGCAATTGTAGCATCTGATTGCGCTCCTTTCCACAGTTCCAGTTTTGTAGCCACCCCTTGTGCCACTTGAAGATGAAGAACCACCTCTCTGAAACCTGGGTCTGAACTTAAGATTGGGATTCCTCTTGAATCTGAACTTCCCAAACTTTCTGACTATCAAAGCCAAATCACCATCCTCCAGCTGATCAAGTTCTTCTAAGGAATAGAAGTCACCACCAGATTGATCAATGGATGTTAATCCATATTCAGCATCAATAACATTCATGTTAGAACTGGAAGGTTGAACATGCTTCACTTCCAGTTTCTGTGGGACTTCAGCAGCCAATGCAGTAGAGGTACCAACAATCTTCCCAGTTCCATACAGCTCCCTTTGTTGAATCTGCTCCAGCTCATAGGTCTTCAGAACACCATACAATCTCTCCAAAGCAATTTCATTCATATCTCTTGCTTCTCTAATGGCAGAAATTTTGTGCTCCAAATGAGGTGGAAGTGTAAGAAGGAACTTCTTGTTAATCTCCTTGTTGGTGTAGTGCTTCCCATTGAGATTCAGATCATTGATTAACTTGTTATATCTCTCAAAAACCTGAGAGATACCTTCACCAGGGTTTGATCTGAAATGCTCATATTGTGAGGTGAGAATCTCCAGCATATTCTCCCTAACTTCCTCTGTCCCCTCATTGATTATCTCTATAGTTGCCCAAATGTGTTTAGCAGTATCACAGTTGAGAACATGATTATGCATGATTGGATCAAGACAATCAATAAGGATCAACTGAAGACAGGAATCCAAGGTAACATCCTCTTTCTCATCAGGAGTGTAATCCTTGGCATCTTTAGGGTACATTCTGGCAGCCCTAGTCACAACATTATTCTCAATGAGTTCTCCCTCAATAATCATAGGGACTTTGGGACCGTTCTTCAGCACATCAATGTATTTAGGATTTGCAACCTTAAGAAATAGAAGCATTTTCTTTTTCCACATAGGATAATGCTCCTTGCTGAACATAGGGATTTTGACAGTACCAACTTTCTGTGTAGTAGACATCTTTTGAGATTTTTAGGAATAAGATAAAAAAAATATCAGAGTTTAAAAGAAAAATCTCAAAACAATTGGATCTTTGATTTGTATATCAATCAAAAGGCTCTGATACCAATTGTTAGGTCCTGATAAGTTTGTAGAAGGGGGGTTGAATACAAACTATACCGTTTTATCGAATTTGTCCGTTAAATGATTTAACTGTTTAGAACAAATTAGTGCGGAATAAAAACTGAAACAATATTCAAGTTAAATAGAAACTCTATTAAACTTGAGAGGTGTTACAATTCAGTGCACAGATTACACGGTTCTTGTTAAAACAAATCTAGAATAAATTCGACATGAATTTATCTATTTTTGTAATAAAAAGATCGAATACTAAAAAGTAGTTCGATAGTAATTCTAGGGATTATGATCCGCTAGATTGCCAAATGAATACAAGTAATCAAATTCTAATGGATTGGATATAACTTTGCTTATCAGAATTTATTACAAGAATTTAATTCAGTTCCGGCAGTTGGAAAGCTTGACAGAAGGAAATGAATGTAATATCAAGTTATGCCTGTTCTGTTTGTTTGTCTTGAAATGTCTTTTTATATCAAGTGAATTGCCGTGTGTTGACTTGTTAATAAAGCACTCTGCCTTTTGATTTTACACGCGCCATTCCACTTATTCAAAACCAACTCCCTGCATTTCTAATAATACTCGGTAGTACTATTGAATAACCTTAGTAGTACTCTCGGTAGTACTATTGAGGATAGTACTACCAGTATTGAATTGATAGTACTCCTAGTATAAAACTGATAGTACTACAAGTATAAGAAATAGAAACAATTCTGATTTAATATATTCTGCATTTAATTAATTTAACAAATGAATTAATTCTTTTAGAATTAATTCACTGATTAAATAAATTAAATAAATGACCCAAATAATTTCATAAATAAATTAATTCTGAGAATTAATTTATACATAAAATTACTTAAGATCTAGATTGATTAATTTAATATATGAATTAATTCTGAAAGAATTAATTCATAGATTAGATTAAATATCTTATAGAATAATATTAAAAGAGAATTAAACTAATTCTTAGAACCACTGAAATTGATGACGAACTTTCACTGACTGACGTTGACACTCCATGTACTGTCTGGTTCATGAGCGACTAACTTCAATGACGGTTCTTCATCTTTTGACTTTAAGCTGTGGTCCTTTACTCTTTCTATTTAAACAAGGACTGTAATCTATACTTTTCTCCCGTCACACTTCTGAAATCTCTGTCACTTTAAATAGATCCACTTTCTTGAATACTTCACTGAGGCTTGATCAAATAAATGAACTTCTTCCAGTGTAGAATAACTTCAAGTCTGTAGATGACTTTAATCTTCAAACTTTGACAGATATAACCTTCTGAGATTCCTGTGACACTTGATTTTTATTATTTACTTATTACATCTTAATTAAAGTTGAGTAGAATCCTCGGTGTTTACAAATAGGCCTAGACATATGCCTTTCATCAGGTTATTAAATTTAAATCAAAAACGTTTATTCAATAAATGGTCAGTTTTTATTTTTTATTTAATATGATCAGCTGTTACGGAAAAAAAAAAAAATTAATGTGTGTGCTGTAGTTACGAAATTGAATTGTGCTTCAGTTACAGAAAGGAACCACTATAAATAGTGGCCCTTGTAGCTCAGTTGAAACACACAGAAGTTTGCAAAACACACTTCTCTCAAAAACTCTCTCTGCCCTCCCTCTCCATATAGTATTCTCTGTAGTTTTCTGGTTCTCCGGCGACTGAGGTGCTGGTCGTAGTTAAGCGCTGTTGTTGCTGTGAACACCTTGCTTGGAGCTGTTTTATCCTGGAAGTAGTATCTCGCCGACAACCTGACACAGTAAGTGGGGCGAATAACTCTTCAAGAACAGTCAGGGTTTCTCGAAGTCCTGACGACTCAGCTGTTGCTTTGATATTTCTGTTCTTATATTTTGCAATATTTTGATTGTAAATTATACTAGCCTATAACCCGTGCAAGTCACGAGTCTTAAAAAATAATAAACTAAAAATTTTAATATGAACGAAAAATATTAAAATAAAAGTAAAAATTAATAAGAAATTTAAATATTAATTGGAACATAAAAAAATATAAACAAATACAGATGGGGCTGAGGAAGATAAATGAGGTATTATTAATATTATTTTATAATAAAATAATATTAATAATAAGGATAGATAAAAAATCTAACATATTTTAATTAAAAAAAGTAATTGTCCGTGAAATTTTTAGAAGTGTTTTAATTATATTAATTGTATTTATTAAAAAAATGCGTTGACATGTTAAAATAAGTAAGTTTTTTTAATAAGGACAAATAGAAAAGCTAACATATTTTAATTAAAAAAAGTAATTGTCCGTAATATTTTTAGATGTGTTTTAATTATATTAATTGTATTTGTTAAAAAAATACGTTCACTTGTTAAAATAGGTAAGTTTTTTTAAATAATTAAAAGTATTAAAATATGTTTTAAAATATATAAGTAAGGGTTGCACTTGATATTTTTGGAAAACAGATATTTTAGTGATAACAAATATAAAATGTAATATATTTTAATTTAAAGGTAATTGCCCGTGATATTTTTCGAAAATAAGTAGATTTTGTTAAAAAAAAATGTTTTAACTATAAAAGGCAATCAACTAGTTACTATTTTTATATTTTTTTATTATTTATTAAATAGAGTATTAAAATATGTTTTAAAATAAATAAGTACGAATTGCACCTCATATTTTTGGAAAATAGAGATTTTAGTGATAACAAATATAAAAGATAATATGTTTTAATTTAAAGGTAATTGTCGTGATATTTTTGGAAAAAGAGTAGATTTTGTTAGAATTTTTTTTAATTATAAAAGGCAATCAGCTAGTTACTATTTTTATATTATTTTATTATTTATTAAATAGAGTATTAAAATAAGTTTTAGAATAAATAAGTAAGGATTTCACCTCATATTTTTGGAAAACAGATATTTTAGTGATAACAAATATAAAAGGTAATATGTTTTAATTTAAAGATAATTGTCATGATATTTTTGGAAAAAGAGTATATTTTGTTAGAAAAAATATATTTTAATTATAAAAGGCAATCTTCTAGTTACTATTTTTATATATTTTTATATTATTTATTAAATAAAATAAAAGACCGAAAACCGAAAACCAAAACTTTCAATGTTTTGGCTTTAATAATATAGTATAGATATGGTCTCGAAGTGTTCAATGAAATAGTAGTATTCATATAACTTTTCTCAATCAATACTTACTATTATATAATAGACGAAACATTAAAAGTTTGGTCGGTCGGTACGTTGTGATTTTACTTAATTGTCCTTTTCGTGTTTTTATTTAATTAACCTTACTTATTTATATAAATATATTATTAAATAATAATATTACCTATTTATAACCAATTACCTTTTTCATCTAAAATACATTTTTTTTTTATTTTTTTCAACAAATTCCCCTACTTTTTCAAATATATCACGGGCAATTACCTTTTTAACTAAAACATGTTAGTTTTTATATTTTTCCTTATTAAAACCCCTCATTTTCCAAAAATATCACAGACAAATCTTTAGTTATTTATTTTTAAACCTAATATTATAATTACTTTTTTAAAAGTTTACCTATTTTAACATGCCTACTTATTTTTCTTAACAAATGCAATTACTAAAAATATTAAAATATAAATAATCAAATGCCTATTTATAACCAATTACCTTTTCACCTAAAACACATTATAGATTTTTTCTAACAAAGTCCCTCATTTTCTAAATATATCACGGAAAATTGCCTTTTTCAATTTACTTTTTCTATTTTTCTCACTAAAATCTATTCTTTTTCTAAAAATATCACGGACAAACCTTTACTTATTTATTTTAAAACGTATTTAAATAATTTAAATTATTAAATTTTAAAACCTCATTTTCCAAAAATATCACGGACATTTACCTTTTTAAACTAAATACATGTTTTTTTTTATTTTTCCATAATAAAACCCCTTTTTCCCAAAAATATAACGAGCAAACCCTTACTTATTTATTTTAAAATATGTTTTAATGTTTTTGATTAATTAAAAGTGTTTAGATATTTTTACATGCCTACTTATTTTTTTTAAAAATACAATTAAAAAAATAATAATAAAATAACAATTAACAATCCGTGCATCACACGAGTTTTAAACTATATTATTAAAGACGAAACATTAACTAAAACATGTTAGTTTTTCTATTTTTCCTTACTAAAACCCCTCATTTTCCAAAAAATATCACGAACAAACGTTTAGTTATTTATTTTTAAACCTATAATATTATAATTAGTTTTTAAAAGTTTACCTATTTTAACATGTCGACTTATTTTTCTTAACAAATGCAATCAATAAGAATATTAAAATATAAATAATCAAATACCTAATTTCTATATATTTCTATTATTAATACAAAAAAAGAATTTAAAAAAATAGTTTTATTATAAAAAAATATTATATTATATTAAAAGAAGTCCGTGCTTAGCACGTTATAAACTAGTAACTTTATATTCGTTTTATTGCGATACATCATGTGCTAAATCACATATTCTTTTTAAAGAATAAATATTTATTTTACAACCACAATTTATTTTTAACTTTTATAAAAAGTATGAAAAAATAGTTATGTAGAAATAAAAATAATATTATGTAGGAAAAGAAAAATTAAACCACGATTAGTTGAGAATAGAGGAGTATCATGGTGTTACTTTACTGTCTGGGCCTTTTCAATTTAGGAAACTTCACATTAGCGCCATTGTCCGCATTAAAAGACCCAATGGTCTAGTTTGAAAACTGCCCAGCCCACCAAATTTACATAAAATTGTCAAAATGCCCATATTTAGTAAATATTAGTACGAGTAAATGATGTATTTTATACCGAGTTTAAAAGAAGTTGTCAAAATTTTAAAAGAGGGATTTCCGTTAGTTTAGTGTACTTGAAAGAAAGTCAATTTTTTAAAAAAGTGTTTGAGAAAAAAATCAAATAGAACTAATATTTACGAAACTGATTATTAATTTGCCAACTTAAAATTTTGACAATCTTTTGAAATTCCATATTGGATCACTCCACGACAGGGAGACTGCTGCAGCGTGTCACTTGGATCCGTCCTCTATTTAATACTCCCTCAATCAAGATTGATACCTAAAATGCGTGTAATGTTGACTAGCTCATACATTATGAGACTGAGGGAGTACTCATCTAAATCACGGAATTTAATACAGTGATGAAAATACTATTCTATTTGATCAATGCCGCAAAGACTGTTGGTTAAGCTGTTACAGGTCGATCGGGTATGCCACATTTAGTTCATACAAACTTAATATCGTACATATATTGTTATTTTAGTTTCTGTTTTTGTAACACCCATATATATGAGTAGCAAAAGTTACATGTGCGATGTCCTTGATTAAATTTGTGGTGAGGCTTCAGGGCTACATCTCAAAGTCCTGAATAATGGAGTAGTTGGAACAAACATATATTTGATATGGGTCGAGACAAATGTATGTGGAAGAAAGTAGGATGAAAAACCAGATATGCAAATCAAACCAAAAGGATTTTTGGTCAGGTCCATTATTAAGCTGGCAGAGGCATTCACTCACACTGCAAGATATGGTAATGGAGAAAGCAAGAAAATATGCACGTTTTCAACTGCTCCAGTTTGGTTCGGTGGAACATAACGAAAGAGGGAAAGAAGATAACTATGAACTATCACACCCTATCTATTTTGAAGTTGCAACACCAAATAAAGAAAATAAATTTAGGCATCACTCTTCATTACTTGTTTAGTTTATGTTCTTCATTCATCCCGACCAAGTGACTAGCTAGTGTAACATCAAATGGAGAAAATAAATCTAGACATCGTTTTTCTTTACTTCTTAAATATATAATTTTACCCATTCATCCAACAAAGTAGCTAGTTTGTGTAAGGCTCAATAGAGAAAATAATGCTGATAATTAACCAAAGAGCTGGAATTACGGCCAATATTAATGGAAGGTGAGTACTGCAGAATTGCAGATGTATGAAAACTGAAAAGTACATTGCAGCATATATCCGTACGTACAGTTATAAGATCTGTATAGAGAATAATAAATCCAAGATTTTATCGGTGTATGCACAAATAATGGAAGACAGTATGATTCGGGTGACGCACGCTATATTTGAAATCTGTTCCATCCTAGCTATAGGTGTGACAGTGCAAATGCTAAAAAATGAGAAACATGCACCAAAAACCAGAGTTACTTTCTTGTACCATTATCACTGATTTCTGATTTCAGTGTCTACACAGCATATTTGTAAATATCTGTGTCTGCTTTTGTAAAGGAAAAGCTGGAAGAGAAATGATGATGATGCATGAGTTGAAGGAGGATGCGGCGAGCACCAACCTGATGGGATAAATATGGATGGATGGATGGATGAGTAGTAGTGATCATCCCATCAACATCATCATGGATAGTTTTACCTTGATCTTTTAAAGATGTGGATAACGACCAAAAGCATCCAATTTCTTCATTTTTTCCTTTTTCTTGGGTCCATTACAGAATCTGCTGACACTACACTAGTTTAATTACTTGACATAACCATGCATGTATGTATGTTGTTGGTTGCTACGGCCCTAGCTATCTCGAATCTCAACCCCCAAAACTAACTCGTAGTCACCGTTGTTAATGTACCCATTTGGCCGGTTTTCCTCGCTTCACAGGACGCTCACTAGCTATTTCAAAAACTTTTCTTGATTCATTGTTGGTTGGTTATGAATTATGATATTATTTACGATCGAGTTTGGTGGTTGGCTGTTTTGGTCGGTTATAAGTTATTATTTTCGACCATTTACCTTTGGTCATAAATGAGTTGGTCGGAAATGACACTGACGTGGATGTGATCCCCTAATGCAATTAACGTTTGGTCGGTTTTGATGTCGTTGGTCGAAAATGAGTGTGACGTGGATATTTGGCCCACTCGTTTCATAACTGACCAATGTTGACAGTTATGATTTTATTTACAATCGAGTTAGGTGGTCGGTTGTTTCAGTCCGTTATAATATATATATATATTATTTTCGATCATTTACAGTGGTCAAGAATGAGTGGATCAAAAATGTCCGTTTTTTTTGTAGTATTACTCCAAGAACCTGTCTTGAAATTTTTACCAATATCCAATTTCATCACGAATTACTAGTTATACAAAAAATTGTTCTACATAGTCTAAGGTTGATCAACTAAAATTTAACTAATCAAATCAAGTAGCAGATAATATATGTTTGGCTAGCTGGAGCAATTAGGCAAATTTGGTTAAAATTTTGTCGAACCACCTCAATTCCTCGGAGAAGGAAACTAGTGACTCGTCACTACAATCGTTATTTTAACTAGAGCATGTTGATGCATTTTGTATATCAAAAGTTTGATATCTAATGTAATGCATGGAAGAACATTTGTGTCATTTAGATTATACAAGAACTATATGCATGTAATGTCATATCATTTTATTCTTAAATAATATAATTAATTATATAAAATAATATAAATATCGTTACTTGACATAATACAATAAAAATATTATATTTTTAAACAATACTTATTTTATATAAAACAAATTATTTCTTATAAATATTTCTGATTGGATTAAATACATTATCTCCAAGTTAACATTTTTTTAATAAATATTATATATGTTATATATATACGTATATTATTGGACACATAGTACAACAATCTGTTCTTTATTTTAATATATTTAGAATATATTAAAAAAAAATTAAAATTTATAGGCGAATATATTGATCTGCAGAATATACACTCTTGTACCATAATTTATGATATATAATGTATTCAGTAAAATTATCGTTAAAAGCGATAAACAATACTTGCTCAGTCCTAAAGTATCGGTCCATTTTGATTTTTACGCATATTTTAAGACGTGTCAACTACATTGCATTACTTTTTTTTTTTTAAATTTACATTTTTTTTAAAATTTATAATATTTAAAACTTTATTTACAAATAAATTGAATATATGTTTGAAGCAACTTAAAGTATGTGTAAAAATTAAAGTGGACAAGTAATTTGGGACATGGTGATAAATTTATTACTAGGCTGAATCCTAATTCTAGTTGTTAATTACACAAAACACGGATAGTTACAATTTATTTTTTTTACAATTTTGTTGATACAATTGATATTTTTCAATCATTATCTTAAATATAAAATATATTATAAAATATATAATAAAAAAATAATGTTATGAAAAAAATGATAGATGATATTATGTAATTTATTAATTCTATTCAAAATTTTGGCCTTAGTCATTTTTTTAGAAACAGAAAGCAGACCATCAAAATCACACATACACGTAAAATACTAAAATACTCTTCTTTTTTGTCTCATTTTATTAACAAAAGTTAACGGTGTTAAAAGTTAGTGACAGAAGTATGCATTTTACAAATTTATGCAAATTTCAACATGTATTTCGCTAGATATCAAACTCTAGATACACAAAGTACAACAATATAAAACTTCAAGTAGACAATATGCTTTTTACTCTTTTAACTAGGATGATGGGATAGAGAGCCCCGTTGGGTTGCTTTAATACTACTGTTCCTTTTGCAACTGACAAGAATAACCGATTATGTATCTCGAATTCTTTGTATGGCTGTGATTATTACTCCTTTAATTCGTTCTTTGTAGGATCCATTCTCATCACCCTGTAATGTCTTGATGATCCGACCTACCTATAGCTACCTAGATACCTTGTTAATTATTCGATCTCTGAATCAATACCAATATATATTTATATATACCGTTCTTATCTTGCAACTGCCAAGCTATAGCTTCTGCTGAAAGTGAAGTGTCTTTTCTGTGGTTTACGGTTATGTTAATTAAGTAGATGCGACAACCGTAATCTTGGTTTCCTAAATTCTACACATCAATTCACATATGATAATTCTTATTATCATATGTACTGATAATTAAGTAGTGCAGTGATGCGAGAATAAGATTGTTTAGGTCTATTTCTTGTATAGTTATTGTGTGAGTGACACCTTCATATAATAATTATATCGGACTGGTTAGACGTTGTTGGTTATCTCTTAAGAGATTTGTGCGACTTTATTTTTACTTGACCGGTTTACTTTGATCCAGTTAACTATTATACTCCTTCAAAAAGAAAAAAATCACATATCTTCAACTTTGAGATAAAGCCATTAGAGCTCGATTAATTAACTTAAGTACATACACGACTACAAATTAATAACCCTACACAACTTTACATGAAGTTCACAGGGATGCTTCGTTGAATGATATTTTCAAGGGAAAATTGTTAACCACTAGGGTTGCTATCTGGAGTAATATGTTTTACACGTCACAAGCATTTTCGAGGAATGAAAGAAAGGCCCCAAATGGATCCAGAGCTCTGATACCATGTTGAGTAACCAGCTCATCTAAAACCTTAAGGTGTTAGAGGAAAGCCCCAAATGAATCTTATGTTATATTTCAACATTCAACATTTCATATATCCCGTAAAGAAAATATGTACTTGCCATTACGATTGCAGTACTAACAATCATCCATCATGATGTCGAACCTGATACTAAACAATCTCAATATATATGCTGTCTACACTATTTCCATCTAGAATACACAGGCCCTGAGATAAATCCGGCAAGACATCATGTCCTGTAGCTCGACCTCGAACTCTTTTAATATTATAAATTAATATCAACGATTTGATCAGATTTGAATTAGAATTCATTTTCTTTTCAAACTCAGTTCGACTAGATTACACCCTAACCAGTCAGTTGGCATACATGCGCACACACATCAGTCCACAGTACATGAGCTAGCCGGAGCCAATTAGTCGTGTCAATAATTTGCTTCAATTCGATCGATTGGCTAATAGGCTTTATTGGTGCTATCACAAATTGGTGGTGTAATATTTGATTCACAAGATCACTGAAATATATATGTCTTTAATATGTCTAACATTTGTTTAATTAAGTGCGCGTGACACATATAATTTATAATCTCGGAAAAGTTCTGCAGATTCGACTATATATATACAAAGAGAAAAGTTGTAGGAATTTAAAATACATGCACAAAAGTTAATATTGTTATGTTGGGGGTTACCTAGGGGGGGCCTTATATACTGCAAACGGAATATGATGAAGAAACATGACCCACTTTAATGTGGCATCAATGATCCGTTCTAAAAGAGTAATCCTATCTTCTCAAAAATAATGCTTGGCCATTGTAGCAATTTACTCATCACAGCTCTAAAACAACTCTATATATAGACTACATAGGTTCCGAAACTATTCAACCAATACTTGTACCTATAAATTAGCTTCTTGCCTCAACCTAGCTTCTTCATTCTCATCTAAACATATATAATTGGTTTTGAAATGGATGGAAAGAAGTTGGAGTACAAAGGTGACAAGGCACTCAAGGAGCTGGAGAAGCTGACACAAAACGCGGATGAAGTTCAAGAAAACCTATTGAAAGAGATTGTTACGAGAAATGGGGAGACCGAGTACTTGAAGAAGTACTTGTTTGGATCAAAAGATGTGTTGGAGTTTAAACGGAGTGTGCCTGTTATCACCTATAAGGCCATCCGTCCTTACATTCAAAGGATCGCCAATGGTGAAGCCTCGTCTCTCATTACCGCCCACCCCATCACTGAGATGCTATGCAGGTCTCTAGCTCACTCTCCCTAGTCATATAAATAAATTTATTTTGTTCATTTTTTTTAGAATTTTGGGAACTAGGCGCACGTCTTGTCCGTCATATTTTTATGTTGCAGAGGCTAAACTTGGTTTGTATGCCTTTGCAGTTCGGGCACGTCTGCTGGAGAGCCGAAGCTGATGCCGTCTATTGAAGAAGATCTTGATCGCAGAACTTTTCTTTATAATCTCAACATGCCTATAATGAACCAGTTGAGACTACATTTACTAATATGTCATTTGTTTTCTACAAGAAGGGAAAAAACCAAAAAAACAAAAAATTGCATTTATATAGAAAACGTAACTGAGGAACCTCAAAAACATTACTCTAAAAAAAACAAAAAACAAGCTGATTGCATTATACATTTTTAGATTGAAAAACAAAACACAATTTGTTGACAGTGGGATTTGAACCCACGCCCTTTCGGACCAGAACCTTAATCTGGCGCCTTAGACCAACTCGACCATATCAACAGATGCCATATTCGTGCGCATTCGTTTTAATATTACAAGCTTTAGATATGCAAACTTACCAACATCATTATCTATCTGGTTTCAATTCAGGTACATTCCAGGTCTTGATGAAGGTAAGGGCATGTTCCTCTACTTTGTGAAGGCTGAGATGTCCACCCCTTGTGGCTTACCAGCTCGGACAGTTCTAACTAGCTACTACAAAAGCATGCACTTCAAATTCCGGTCACGTGATCCTTACACTGATTTTACTAGCCCTGATGAAGCAATTCTTTGCACTGACAGCAATCAAAGCATGTACTGCCAATTGTTAGCTGGCCTAGTGCATCGTAACCAAGTCCTACGCCTTGGAGCAGTTTTTGCATCAGCCTTTCTTCGAGCCATCTCTTTTCTGGAACGTAACTGGATGAATATATGCAATGACATAAGGGATGGTCAAGTGGACCTCACAGAGGTCACTGACCTCAAATGCAGGACTGCTATGTCAACAATCCTGTCGCTACCAGACCCACGTTTGGCTGACGAAATTGAGGCCATCTGTAGCAGGGAATCTTGGAAGGGAATAATCTGTCAACTTTGGCCTAAAGCTAAGTATATTGAAGCTGTTGTCACAGGTTCTATGGCGCAATATATACCAGCTTTGCAGTATTATAGTGATGAGAAATTACCATTGGTTTGTACCATGTATGCTTCCTCTGAGTGTTATTTTGGTGTGAATATGAAGCCTTTGTGTTCACCGGATAAAGTTTCATTTACTCTATTGCCTAACATGGGCTATTTTGAATTCATACCTCTGGGAGTGAATGGGACATTACTTTTGGATGTCGATGAAGACGAAGAGGTGCCACAGAATAAGCTAGTGAGCTTGGTGGATGTTAAACTTGGTTGTTATTATGAACTGGTGGTTACCACATTTTCTGGTATGTCATAGCATCTCTGCTTTAATAAATTTAGTTTAGTTTAAAATTTTCACTATGTATATATGTGGATGCCTCATACTGCGACATACGCAATTATGTTTCAGATAGACAGCTTAACTAATCTTGAATCTAAGCACTAATCATTCTTTAAAGCTATGCATGTATCTCAACATGCATATATGATGTTGTAAAACAAGACTCCATTGAGACTAGAACCCTCAACCTCTTGTTACCAAGAGAAGAGGGGCATCCGCATCAACCATAGTAGGGGATGTTCTTCTTCACTTTGTGCTTGCAACCATTTGCCTTGGATAAAATTTCAAAAATATTAATTATGGTATTCACACTTAAACTTTTGGCTGATTCAGGACTAAATAGATATAGAATCGGAGATGTGCTCCTAGTGACTGGATTCCAAAACAAAGCCCCGCAATTTCGTTTCATCTGCAGGAGAAATGTTGTTCTCAGCATAGACAATGACAAAACCAATGAAGAAGACCTTCACAAGAGCATTACTGTGGCCAAAAAGCTTCTAGAACCCTACAATGCTCTGCTTGTTGAGTACACTAGCTATGCAGAGACCTCCTCTGTCCCCGGTCACTATGTTATTTACTGGGAAATTGTTCAGTGCTCATCAGCATTATCATCATCTCTAGTAAATAATAACAATGTTAACGAGATTTTAGCTAATGAACTCGATTTGAATGTCATTGAAGATTGCTGTATTGCAGTGGAGGAAGAATTGGACTACAACTACAGGCGTTGTCGTAGCAATGATAAGTCTGTTGGACCTCTTGAGATCCGTGTAGTGAAGCCAGGGACTTTTGAGTCGTTGATGGATTTGTATATCAACCAAGGAGGATCCATTAATCAGTACAAGACACCAAGATGCATCAAATCTAATGCTGCACTCAAACTACTCGACTCGAATGTGAAGGCTCGCTTCTTTAGCCCCAGGAATCCTACATGGATCCCTTGAATGTGAAGCATCTTATAAGTGCAAGTCCCATGAGAAACTTAAATAAGTAATCAAGTATTGTTAACTGCTAATTTATATTGTAGGATGACTTTAATTATCAGTAATGATCAGCTTCTGCAGTTCTGTAAAGAAGGAGATCATGTCTATTGCAAAAATCTCGTATGTTACAATGCTAGTTATTTATAGTGTATGGCTGGGCACCAAATTCCATTGCAGACAAATTAATATATCTACTCTCTACAGTCCTTAAATTTTTACTAGCAATCGATTACTTTGAATGTTTATATGCATAGTTTTTTTTTTTTAATTTAAATCTGTTATAGAACATCCTATTCAGAGCTAATTTAAGAGCAGATTTAAAGCAATGTGTGGCATCATAGGAGTGCTAAATGTTATTCATCAATTTAATTTAATTTAATGTGCTAAATGCTAAATCCTGGACACAAGTGTACATTAGAGAAGCACAATCGTAACGAAAAATCGATTGTTGTCTGCAGATTGGGTTATGTGTTTTACGGCCAAACCTTCCTGAGTTGTTGTTTATTTGATTGTGTTATGTATTTTTGCCCCCATCTTCCGTGAATCCGGCTATATCATTCTAAAAAAACTTTCGGAAGTTGGGACCTCTTGGTCTACTAGTATCTCCTCTCGCTATTTTTACAGGATGTTGAGAGTTCGAATATTGTCGAACGCAAAATGTGTGCGTGAATGTATTAATAATAATAAAAAAAAGAACTTTTGGATGATGAAATTTGAAATACTGAACGATTATCGAAATAAAATCTCAATAGATTTTTGTTACATAATTTCATCCTAAAATTCATTGACAATGTTCAAATCTAGTGATCACCCCAAGTACAATTAGTTAATCAAGTTCCACTTTCACATGATCAACTGTGGAAACAGAAATCTAAAGATTCAACCTCCCTGACTCTCTCTTCCTTTCCCCTCGCTGCATTTGGCTTAATATCTTTTGCTTTCCTTCTATCTAGAACAAATAATTTTTTACCTAGCATAAAATGGACAGTATTTAGGAAACCAAGTAGTCCCCAGGAACTAAAGTTTGAATTTTAATGGGCTAGCTAGCCTCCTAGAATTTAATTGCCCACTTGTGCATAGTGCGATGCATCCTTTTCTAAAGAAGAAAAGAAGAGTAATACATGCACAGTGTCACCCTGACCTACTTCTTTCTGGCCCAACTTGAAATCGAACAGAAGACTTGAATTAATTATACAGATGAACATACAAGAATATCATCTGAAATTAGAAATCCAGGTCAATATTTATCTGCAGTTTGCATAAGAAATCTAATATGTAAAGTTAGCATACGTGATATATCCCGCTCATAGCAGTATCCGATATGATTTTATATATGATATAAGAAGAGAAGAATAGAAAGAAAAGAAACCGAAAGCAGTCACATGAGATGAAGATCCTTTAATCAACCAGTTGTACAATCAGATTAAACTCTTCTAATTTCCACAAATTTTTAACTCACAGGGTGATCTGTGATGCATACCGACAGAGGCACAGAGCTTACTATTTACATTAAAGACAACATCAACTTCATATTTATCGAAAGTCAAGTGATCATTTTTGTACGTTACGTACTAGAAATTTAAATATTTCTTTACAATAGATGATCGAAGCCTAGGTATGACTCCAGGATCCTAAGAACATCATAGTTCTAAGAGGATCTTCAATACCAGATCTTCCATTTCGTCGTCTCTCAATCTCCTTAGAAATTTTAATGCCACGTTCATTAGGAGTTGTGTCACCAACCATCACAGTCATAGTTGTCGCGTACGCTCGCCGGAGTTTTTGTCCGATAGTCATCTTGGATTCACGAATCAAAGAGCTATCGCCGGAGAGGTGTTGAGGTTTCATCTCAACAACAAAAAATTGAACAACTCTTGAGATGGTTTTGTTAGGCCAAGATATTGAAGGGTAAAGGGAAGCTGCATGACAGACTTATTTATAGACCAATTAAGTGTGCATTATTGCAATTTAGACCAAGTGAGTTGTGGGATCCACTTTAGAATAAGATATATTCCTAACCTAAATTATTTTGTGGATGACAGGTAAATTGTACAGTTCCTTTGTGGCCCATGTATTCGTTTATTCACTTTTTTATACATTGAATTATCAAACCTGTAATCTTTTTCAATGATATAAGCTTTAAATAATTTTTTGGTCGTTATCTAATTTGATTTTCTAGAAACAATCAATTTCAATTCTTCAAAAATTAATATAGGGATTTTTTGATCTGATTAAAAACAACTATATTTCTTGTTTGACAAAATTAATATTATAAAAATAAGACACTATCATAAGTAATGTAGTTATATAATAACATGTATATTAATTTATATGTAGCCGACAAGTTACATGGAATCTCATATATAACATGAAGGTATCATTATAAATATAAAATATTATGTATATTTACAAAATTATCATTAATAATTTACCTTATAAACATTTCTACCGCATTATTAATCTCTGGGTCCTTTATCTCAAATATAAACTCATTAAAAAAATGCGAGTTTGTACGGATTAAGTTGTATAAATTTTTTTGTAAGACCGATTAAGATGTAGTCTGCGTGAAGGAAGTTTGGCTATTGTGATACGATATCGTGATTTTGATAGCATTCACTAAGATGTATAGCAGGAATAATTCATTTCTGATAAGTTGTTCTTTGTATATATATTATCCATCTATTTCTTTGGTCGGCCATCTCCATCAATTTTGATTCAAAAAATCAAATTTAAATGATCAATTGATCCAAATTTGACCAACTCCGCAGAGTGATCCAAATTATATCAAATTATTTAATGTTAATATCATTATTAACTATTAATTACAATTTACATATTATTATTAATTAAATAATTAAAGAAACAATGAATCATTTTAAATCTAATAATTAAATAGATCCCAATTTAGATCAATACTGAAGGAGAATTTAAGATAATCTGACCAATCGTTGATCAGCGCTGGGTTTGTCCTTGGAATCCAAAGACTACTAATATGAAAGAGACACGTTTAAAGACTATAACTTCCACTTGGATAGTTGAAAGGACATTCACATTCTTAGATAAATAAAGAATCGTATATTACGACTTTTCGAAGTGCTCAAAAGCCTTTCTCTGTTTTAAATTAACTACTGTTTGGTTTTCAACTGATTATTGTGCTTTTTCCTTGGTAATTTCTGATATGCTTATTTTTAAACACATAAATAAGAATATGTTCTTGTCGATCCAACTGAATAATTTTTAGAATCAATACTTTGTGTCTGAGGGAATACATTCTATAACTTTGCACACGATTAGAGACATGAAGTTATTGAGATGCTTATAAAATGGTGATATTTGTCTTACAATACAAAAGCGCATCTGGTGTAGTGGTATCATAGTACCCTCCCACGGTACTGACCAGGGTTCGATTCCCTGGATGCGCATTTTTTTTTGTGTATCCTTAAAGAATTCTATTTTCAGTCATGAAGTTCAATAATTGTCATGGTCTACATGCGTACAGCAGCCCACTGAAACAGCTGCTAAGAAATTCCTGGAGTTTTTTTGCAGAGACGGGACCAAGTAGTGACTTAAGAATGGAATATACATTATCCTACTAGTTGTGGGATGTGAATTCAATTATTCTAAAATTCTGAAGATTAAATCTCACAGCTCAAAGACTAATCTTTGTTGCAGGGACAACAGAGTTATAAGGTACCCACGTCTGCTTTTAGTGCTCCTGTATGTGCAGTCTAGTTTCGATTTACTGGTATTTGCCTTTCATGGTAATTTAGGAACCATATATTACTAGAGGGCTTCACTTGTTACTGAGCGTGATCATAACAAGACTGCCTGCAGTACTCGTTACAATACCCTTCTATCCACAAATCTTGCATCGTTAGTCATTAAGGTACATTAGCTAATCAACTTGAAATTTGTACCCGGAGAATAATTCCGGAACAGATTCCCTAGTTCAAGCTCAATTTCGACACATGATATAAGCTGAACATAAGTTTAGACGTCCTTCCAGCTTTTGGTTCGATTTTCAGGTTATCGATCCATTCAGAATCCTGTAGTAGCAATTACAGATTATACAACTCACATCATTTGAAAGTAGGTAGTGCAAAACTGCAGATAATAATGTCTGTCCAAGACCTCCAAGTATATAACCTCAAGCAAAATATCTACGATCAAGACAATGCTACCTTTGTCTGATTATGATTAATTTAACGTTGCATTCCTTGATGTCATTTACATGGCAAACTACCGAGACTCAACCAAACACCTGCAGATGAGATGGACACTTTTCTATAATTTCAACTGCGAACTACTGGTCACCATGACAGTACTGATAAGTGAAAACTTGAAACAATAAGTGAAAGTGCAAAATAAGAAGCCTCAGTTTATAGTTTCTCCTCTCTAAAAAGAAATATTTCATGTTTTTTTCAGACTATTATCTCACTCACTCGATACGTTTCGGTAATGCAAAGAGAACTGTACTCTATATGAATCCATATTTCTTGCTAAAGCTGCACCTTTAGCTTCTCAAAATTGATCAGCCATGGAATTTTTCCCTTGCAGTTGGATATAATAAGCTCTGGATTTGGGTAAAGAGGCCAAAGTGAGAAAACTTTTAACAAAAATAAAAATCTCACCAAGATTCGGTTAATGGCCGGAAACTACAGTTTTTCACGAATAACTAGTAAAAGGCTTGCGACCTTATTATCATAAGCTAAGCTCCTATCACCTAAATCTCTAACTTTCGTCTATTTTTGCTAAATACGTTTAGTTCTTCTGAGCACAAGCTGCATTTGCTCCCCCCGCCCCCCCTTACTAATGTAAAAACTCGATGAATGTGAAGAATCATGAATTCATTATATTAAATGACCAACCACGTCAGGATCCCTGTGAAACAGAGTTTTCTAAAAAGGAATCCAGAAGCTAAGCCAATTATGTTGTATTTGGTTGGGGTGAATGTAATGGAATATAATGGAATGGATGAAATTAAAGGAAAGTAATGGGAGTTAGAGGGAAGATTTGAAAAAAAAATGAGATAATGCAAAATTGTTATGATAAGAATTGTGAAGAAAATGAATGAGTTAAGGAATGAAGCATTCTATCTCAAAACGAGATGTTTGAATTATAATATAGGTGATTAAGAATGGAATGAGCTAAAGAATGAAAGTTGTGAGGATCTAACTATTTTATACTTTAAATCTCATTCCATTTCATTCCATTCCAATCATCCCAACCAAACACAACATTAGTGTCTGACATAATATTCATGACCTTCTTTTCTTTATGAACTGCAATGGTGTCCTCAGGAGTCCATTCTGAGGGTAACTTTGGAATGGTGCTTGGGGCTCCTGCAGGTTCTTGAGCTATTGGGGTGTTTGGCTTCATTGGTACATGATAACCATGATCTATGCACTCTACATAACCTTCATCCATAGACATTAGATGTAGTCGCATTTTTACTTTCTAGTGAAAGTAATTTTCTCTATCAAGAATTGGTATTTTAACTCCATAATCCTTCTAACCCATGATTCTGATGTCTTTAGATCTTTAAATTTCTTGTGTGTTAGAAACTTGCTCTGATACCAATTGTTATTCCCAGACAATGAATCAAGATTGTAGAGGGGGGGGGGGGGGGTTGAATACAATCTTTAAAAATTCTTTGATTCTTGATAGTAAAGATATGACAGTAAATACAAGAACAAAAACACAAATAAGATAACACAAGAATTAAAAATTCAGGTGGATTGTTTTGTCCACCTGAGAGATTTTATTTGAAGAAATCTCTGTGATGTTTATGAATAAACACACAGCTGCATACACACTATTCTTGCTTCAGCAATTTACAAAGGATATTTCCTTTAGCTTTCTAAATTGCCTAACTGATTTCTTACTTCTAGAATAATGCTACACTTGGTTATATATCCCAAGTTTACAAGGTATTTCGAACAGTCAATAATACAAAAAGTAAATCTGTTCAAGATCCTTGTTTCTCCATTCTGAGTAGTGGTCCATGTGTTGGTAGCTTGCCATTCTTGGCTGATTGTCTTTTATAGAAATGCTACCTTTTTGACCAGACAGACAGAATGCTTCTTCTTCTCGTGAGTTTTCCAGAATTACTGGTTTCCATGCTCTGTGTAGTCTGTCAACCCATGTGCACTGTCTGAACTGTCTCTTTCACAAGTACAGTGTGTATCCGTAGAAGCTATTTGAGTTGTATCTGTTGAGAGTATCATGATCACATCCGTAGACAGTTAGTACTGTTATCTGTAGACAATACATTGTCCACATCCGTAGAAGGCTAATGATGCTATCCGTTGACAGTCAATTTCACTTATGTAAAATTACAAGGCATAGACTATTTACAATTAGCCTCCGTGTTCTACATATCTATTAATAGTCAACATGACTTATTCAGCCTAAAAATTAATACTTCAACTTTAACATCAGGATTACAAATAAAAAATACACATCAGGACTGCACACCAGGATTGTACATTATGATTGCATATCAGGATTGCATATCAGGAATGTTCATCGGGATTGTTACTTAGGATTGCATATCAGGATTGCATCTCAGGATTGTACATCAGGATTACACAAGCATGTTACATTTAGTCTTATCCGTAGATAAGTTACCCATCTACGGATACTACATAAGCATGCTATCCGTTGATGGCTACATTTTATTTGTACAATTTTTGCTAAGTTAATCAAGTTATCATTAAGAAACAACATAGTTCCTAACACAACGATATGAACAATAGTAATTATTTATCAAATGAATGCAGATATATCAATTAATCAACTTTAGATATAACAACGAATCAAGATGATAACAATCACAAAAGATATGCTTAACTTTGAACAACAAAACAGATTTTGTAAAAGAAAGATCGAAGATCTTGAGAACAGATATGATGATACCTCAAATGATAAGAATTAACAATACGAGATGAATCCAAGATCGTCTTCCACGCTCTGATACCATGTTATAATTAACTGTATTGAAGCTTTGAATAACAAGATCAATGGAGGTACATTGTATATTCATACACACTTGATTACAAGAACTAAATGATGACTTACATCTTCTCTACTTATTACGAACTTACATTTTACTTAACATCTCAATTGATAAAATGCTGAGTATCTTGTCTATCTAGTTATATACTATGCTTAGTGAAAAATAGGAAAGTTGTTGTAACAAATTATGCTAATATGGAAAGTGTGAAGATTCTCTAGTAACAGTCTGACACTCATCTTTGTTAGCCACATTGTCTTCAGCCGGTACCGTAGCATTAGTAGTCGTAACAACCACCAAGTTACTTACTCTCGCGCCGGAGGTGCTTGACGGTTACCACCCCGGCCAGGCATTGTTTTGCAGATTCCTTACTGACAACTACACCATATTTTCGACCAAACATTGCCGAAAGAGAGAAAATTCGGTCGAGTGGAGCGATGAGCATTATCACCTATCGTCCATATCTTGCGATGTGTAAATATTTCACTGCTCTATCTTCCTTCCCTTCCTCCCACGAAAATCTTCGGTAGTAGTTCAAAGATTATTGTTCCACGGTTATGGGCTTAATAGACTTGGATTTCTCAAGTAATGGCATAGCGTTGGATGGCACAGAATTACCATTGACATTCTTATGTGATTGCAAATGGTCCTTGACCATCAGCCGTTGATTGGCACCTTTGAATAATTGATTCATAAGTTCAAAAAAGCGATAGCAGCAACTTCTGATTTGAGATACAACGGTAGCAAAATAATCACTCTCTCATCGCTCATCCCGCCCCTCTCACAACCACACTCACAACATAAATATATAAACAGTAAATAGCTGTACATAAATTACTACATCTGGAGTAAGTCAGTCATGTCGTGCATTTCCTTATGTAACGAATTTTTTGGAGTAGTATGTAAGACGTCCGTTGATTGTAGTTGTTAAAGTCTGTAGTTCATTTTCATTCATTAGCATAGACTTTCCTTACATGTTTATTCTGTATAAATATGTTCATTTGATTATGTAATAACTTAAGCTTTCACAGCATCAATACAAGAGTCCTCTATTCTCTTACATTGATTTAGTAACACTTACATATATTAACACATACACACTATACTGCACTTCAAGTTTCAACATGGTATCAGAGATTTAAGCTCTTTACCTCCATCACTGCCATTGCTTCCGCTAAATGATAAGTGGGTATTTTATTCACTTAGAACGTTTCCGTTTGGCTTAAAACGTATGTTTGTACTCGAGTTGTGGTGTTTTTGATCTCTTTTAAGGGTATTGTGCAGGTTTATGATCACAGGTGTGCTAGGAGCAATTGGAATGTAAGTTGGATGTTAATTGAAGAAAAAGAAAAAAATCTGTTCCTGGGCAGAGATTTCGGCGCGGCAGCGCCGTGTTGCTACTGTGGAATGGCGCGGCAGCGCCGTTGCAGAAAAACAGAGAAAAGTTGGCCAGAGATATTGGCGCGGCAGCGCCGTGCTTCTATGTGAATTTGGCGCGGCAGCGCCGGGACGTCTGGAAGGAAAAGTCCTGTTTTGACCTAAATTCTGATTTTTCGAGGGAAAGCTAAAAAAAAGTCAATTCCATATGAAGTGTTACACCTGGAGGCATATAAAAGGAGAAAAAAACCCTAGAGAAAGAGGAGAGACATATATCACTTATATCTACGGAGTTCAAGCACGAAGAAGGAGGAAGAAGATCAATTCAATTTTATTCTTGTAATCTTTCTAGTTGTGGATGCTTGGATTTGGTGTATTCTTAAAAACCCTTGATATTTATAATAGTTATACTTTATTTTCTGCTATCATGTTTACATTAGAACCCATGGTGACGATTAGTTTGATTATGAACTAATTCGTTATCATGGGATTTTAACGTAGTTATTCATGAAGTCTATTAGTTGAATTTTCTCGATGCCTATAGTGTGATTGATGTGATATCCTATCATGGTTGTTTTAATTCGTTATAGGAGAGTAGCTAACTCCTGTAATTGTGTGTTAATTCTTATTGAAGCGAAAGTGGATCTAAGAGTTTAGAACTTGCCATGATAGCATAGGTTTATGCGTGAGAGTATCATTCGTAATTAGTGTCGTAACTCTAACCGTTTTATGACGACTATGTGATCAATTGAATGCTTGTACTTCAACCATTATGTTTCCAATCTTTATAGACATATAAGGACTAAGCATAATTGGGAGACTAAGTGATTTCTATCTTAATTGTGGATATTATTTAGGATGGTATTGGTACAACGAAAGTTGGCTGTTATCAGTTTTGTGTGTTCGATCAGGTATTAACAAATCACATGAAAGGGCTAGAGAATTGAAGACTTTAGATGGATTGTTTAATGAAGTTGAAATCCCATGTTTCATTCACATAAGTAAATCAATATAAATCTCAGTTTCAGTAGTGATAATTAGTTATAATTCTTAGATAAATTTTAGTGATAATCAAAACCACTTTGTTACTTGTTTTAGCATCGAATAATAATCATACATTGGTGAGTGAATTAACTAGACAAACAACGAGTCCCTGTTGGAACGAACCTTATTTGCTATCTGTATTACTTGAGATCACGTGCACTTGCGTGTTTAGTTTGGTCGTAACAAGTTTTTGGCGCCGCTGCCGGGGATTGCGGTTTTATTTGTTTAGTTTAACTATTTACCATCAGTGGTCATTAAAGTTCGGTGACTAAGACGTTTCTCACCAAATTTTCTAGTTGGTTAATTTCAGGTACTTATTGAGAGTGTATGCGTACACGAGCTCGAGCACGTAGAGAAGAGTTTGCAAGAAGAGAAGAACTAGCAAGAAGGAAACTTGACTTTGAGAACGTCAGTGTTGAAAACAATTGTGAATCAGAAGAAGAGATGGAAGAGCAAGCACAACCAGCGAAGGCTTTGAGTGAATTCTCTCAGCCAAAGGTGGAGGACATTCATACCAGCATTGTTCGTCCAGCTATTGGGGCGAATAATTTCGAGCTTAAGCCAAACATCATTCAGATGATTCAGAATACAGTGCAGTTTGGGGGTAGTCCAGCTGAAGATCCCAATGCTCATATTAGGGACTTCCTAGAGATCTGTGATACCTTCAAATTCAACGGAGTTACAGATGACGCGATCAGATTGAGGCTATTTCCCTTCTCTCTTAGGGATAAAGCCAAGAGTTGGTTACATTCTATGCCAGCAGGATCTATTAGAACTTGGGCAGACTGTGCTCAAAAGTTCTTGACGAAGTATTTCTCCATGGCAAAGACAGCAGCTTACAGGAATTCTATTTCTCAGTTTGCTCAGCAACCCCAGGAATCTTTGGGGGAATCTTGGGAAAGGTACAAGGAGATTTTGGCACGTTGTCCGCATCATGGAATGCCGGATTGGATGATAATCAGCAATTTCTATAATGGGTTGGGAGGTCAGTCAAGGCCTATGCTTGATGCAGCATCTGGAGGTGCACTGTGGGCAAAAAGCTATGAGGATGCCTATAATCTTATCGAGATGATGGCAGCCAATGAGTTTCAGAATCCTACTCAACGCTTGCCACCTGCTAAAGTGGCCGGAGTACTTGAATTGGATGCAGCTACTGCTATTGCTGCTCAACTTAAAGCGTTGACAATGAAGGTAGATTCCCTTTCTAATCATGGGACTAACCAGGTTGCTATGGTGTGTGAGTTGTGTGCAGGAAATCATGACACGAATATGTGTGCTATCTCATCTGAATCAGCACAGTTTGTTAGTAATTTTCAAAGAGCTCAGCAACCAGTGCCTAATGCTTACCATCCCAACAATCGAAATCATCCAAATTTCAGTTGGAGCAACAATCAGGGTGGTGTTCAGCAACCACAGAGTCAGCAGTTCAACGCAAGGCCATATAATCAGAACTACCAACAACCACCATATGCTCCAAGGCAATCATTCAATCCACCTGGATTTCAACCACCTCAAGGTACTTCATTGAATCAGTCTGAGAAGTCAGAATTGGAAGACCTGCGAATGATGTACAAGAGTCAGGCGGTGTCATTGAAAACTTTGGAAAATCAGATTGGCCAACTAGCCAACGCATTGCTGAACCGTCAACCAGGAACGCTTCCGAGTGACACAGAGGTGAATCCAGGCAAGAAAGATCACAAGGAACAGGTCCAGGCAGTAACCTTACGATCTGGGAAGATTCTACAAGGTCAGAACGAAGAAATTTCAGCCGAGGAAAAGAATGATAATCTTGACATTGGGGTCGAATCCGTTCCTGATTTGGTACCTAATGCTATTCCCTCGACTCCTAAAACTGCTAGGACTGATAATTCTCAGAAGGAAGTAGAAGAAAAGGTGTTTCCACCTCCTCCATTCCCAAAACGAGTTCAAAGGCAAACGTTTGACAAGCAGTTTGCTAAGTTCTTGGATGTCTTCAAGAAGCTTCAGATTAACATACCATTTGCAGAGGCTCTTGAGCAAATGCCGAGCTATGCGAAGTTTATGAAGGGCATTCTTTCGAAGAAATTGAAACTTGAGGAGCTAGAGACAGTTGCATTGACGGAAGAATGTAGTGCCATCTTGCAGCAAAAGTTGCCACCTAAGTTGAAGGACCCTGGAAGCTTTACCATTCCATGTACTATTGGAAATCTCTCCTTCAGCAAATGTTTGTGTGATTTGGGGGCCAGCATTAATCTCATGCCCTTATCAGTTTTCATGCAACTTGGTCTTCCAGAACCAAGGCCAACTACTATGACGCTGCAACTTGCGGACCGTTCAGTTACTTATCCTCGAGGAATAGTTGAGGATGTTTTGGTGAAGGTCGACAAGCTTATTTTTCCAGCCGACTTTGTGATTCTTGATTTTGAGGAAGACAAGAAGATCCCTATCATCTTGGGACGACCATTCTTGGCTACAGGTCGGACTCTGATTGATGTCCAAAAGGGAGAACTCACTATGAGGGTGCACGATCAAAATGTCACCTTTAATGTGTTCAATGCAATGAAGCTTCCAACTGATGAGGAAGTGTGTTTTAAAATTGATATGATGGACAAGGTGGTAAACTCCGCAACTCAACACTTGATCAAATCGGATGTGTTGGAAAGAGTTCTTGCTAATGACTTGGAGATTGAGAACGAAGAGGATGAAGAACAATTGCAATATCTTAATGCATCTCCATGGAAGAAGTTCGAGATTCCGTTTGAATCTTTGGGGTTGTCAGAGCTGAAGAAGTCTCATGTTAGACTTAAGCCCTCTATCGAGGAAGCACCTAAATTGGAACTTAAGCCATTGCCTGAACATCTAAGGTATGCCTATCTTGGTGACTCTTCTACCTTACCTGTTATTGTATCATCTAAGCTTTCAGGCATGGAAGAGGAAAAGCTATTGCGAATTTTAAGGGATTTCAAATCAGCCATTGGGTGGACTATAGCAGACATCAAGGGTATCAGTCCTTCTTATTGCATGCATAAAATTCCTGTGGAAGAGGGAGCTAAACCTACAGTTGATAATCAAAGGAGGCTGAATCCTGTTATGAAGGAAGTTGTGAAGAAGGAAATTCTTAAATGGCTTGATGCAAGCATTATCTATCCGATCTCTGATAGTTCTTGGGTGAGTCCGGTGCAATGTGTGCCCAAGAAGGGGGGCATGACAGTGGTGACTAATGAGAAGAACGAGCTCATTCCCACTCGAACAGTTACTGGTTGGAGGATTTGCATGGACTATCGAAAGTTGAACAAGGCTACGCGGAAAGATCATTTTCCACTTCCGTTCATTGATCAGATGCTCGACAGATTGGCTGGGCATCAATACTATTGCTTGCTTGATGGGTATTCTGGTTACAATCAGATTTGCATAGCACCCGAGGATCAAGAAAAGACTACATTCACTTGTCCGTTTGGTACATTTGCATTCAGACGTGTTTCTTTCGGGTTGTGTGGAGCACCAGCTACTTTTCAGCGATGCATGATGGCCATTTTTTCTGACATGATTGGAATTAATGTGGAAGTATTCATGGACGATTTCTCAGTCTTTGGGGATTCTTTTGATGAGTGCTTGGGAAACTTGAGTTTGGTTTTAAGGCGTTGTGTGGAGACAAATCTTGTTCTAAATTGGGAGAAGTGCCATTTCATGGTGCAAGAAGGTGTCATTCTGGGACACAAGGTTTCGTGTAAAGGCTTGGAAGTTGACAAGGCAAAGGTGGAAACTATTGAGAACCTTCCTGCCCCTGTTTCAGTCAAGGGTATCCGCAGCTTTCTTGGTCATGCGGGGTTTTACAGGCGTTTCATAAAGGATTTCTCAAAAATCTCTAAGCCACTTTGCAATCTCTTGGAAAAAGATGTACCGTTCAAGTTTGATGAGTCTTGTTTGCATGCATTTGAGATCTTGAAGAAGAAATTGATTTCTGCTCCAGTTATTACAGCTCCTGATTGGAGCCAACCATTTGCTTTGATGTGCGATGCTAGTGATTTTGCACTTGGGGCCGTTCTAGGCCAAAGGAAAGAAAAGGTGTTTCATGTTATTTATTATGCAAGCAAAACTCTTAATGATGCTCAGATGAATTATACCACCACTGAGAAGGAACTACTTGCTATTGTCTACGGTTTTGAGAAGTTTCGCTCTTATCTGCTTGGTACTAAGGTGACAGTTTATACGGATCATGCTGCTATTCGCTACCTCTTGGCGAAGAAAGATGCTAAACCAAGATTGATTCGTTGGGTTCTTCTTTTGCAAGAATTTGATGTGGAAATCAAGGACATGAAGGGGACGGAGAATCAGGTAGCTGACCATCTCTCTAGATTGGAAGATCACGGGAAGTCACCTAAAGATCATACGGTTATTAATGAGTTTTTTCCGGATGAGCAACTATTCAGTGTGGAAGATGTTGAACCATGGTATGCCGACATCGTGAATTATCTAGTAAGTAACATCATACCACCTGAGCTCTCTTATGCTCAAAAGAAGAAATTCTTACATGATGTCAAGCAGTATATTTGGGATGAGCCGTTTTTGTTCAAGCAAGGAGCTGATCAGATTATTAGGCGTTGTGTTCCTTACAGTGAGACCGAGGCTATTCTTAATGATTTTCATGCTACAGCTTATGGAGGTCATTATGCGGGTGAAAAGACAGCCACACGTATTCTTCAAGCAGGGTTCTATTGGCCGACTCTATTCAAGGATGCTCATCAGTTTGTGTTGAGATGTGATCGATGTCAACGAGTTGGTAATATTTCTCGTAGAGACGAGATGCCTCTTAATGTCATGTTGGAGGTAGAAATCTTTGACATGTGGGGAATCGACTTCATGGGACCGTTCATTCCGTCTTGTGGTAATCAGTATATTCTGTTAGCTGTGGATTATGTGTCTAAGTGGGTGGAGGTAAAAGCACTTCCAACGAATGATGCTAAGGTGGTGCTTAATTTCCTTCACAAGAATATATTTACTCGGTTTGGCACTCCGCGAGTTATCATCAGTGATGAAGGTACGCACTTTTGCAATCGGAAATTTACATCTCTTATGGCACGCTACAATATCAATCATCGAGTTGCTACAGCTTATCATCCGCAAACCAATGGGCAAGCTGAAGTGTCTAATCGCGAAATTAAAAGGATTCTTGAGAAGGTGGTAAGTCCTTCTAGGAAGGATTGGGCTTTGAAGCTTGATGAAGCAGTGTGGGCTTATCGGACAGCCTATAAAACACCTTTGGGAATGTCACCATTTCAGCTTGTGTATGGAAAAGCATGTCATCTTCCAGCTGAGTTAGAACACAAGGCTTATTGGGCGTTGAAGAAGCTGAATTTTGATCTATCAGCAGCAGGTGAAAAGCGTATGGTTCAGTTGAATGAAATGGACGAGTTCCGATTGCAAGCTTATGAGAACAACAAGCTATATAAAGAGAAAGTCAAAAGATGGCATGATCGTCGGTTGGTTCTTAAGACATTTGTGCCCGGGCAATTGGTGTTGTTGTTCAACTCTCGACTTCGGTTGTTTCCTGGAAAGTTGAAGTCGCGATGGTCAGGTCCATTCTCAGTTAAAACAGTTTTTCAGCATGGAGCAGTGGAGATTTTTGACAAGTCACCGGACCAGTCGTTTAAGGTCAATGGTCAGCGGTTGAAGCCATATTTTGGAGAGAAGTTGAATCGCGAAATTGAGACCGCGATTCTAATGTGCACAACGTAAAAGATGGAGCTATGTCAAGCTCATGACTTTAAAAGAGCGCTTCGTGGGAGGCAACCCACGTGATTGTGTGACTTTAAAAAAAAAAAAAAAAAAAAAAAAAAAAAATTAGAAAAAATTTTTCAGCAGAAGTTCTGGCGCGGCAGCGCCGTTCTGTAGTATATTCCTGGCGCGGCAGCGCCGTGACAACTTCTGAGAAAAAAAAAGAAAAAAAAAACAGAAAAACTGAAAAAAATTACAAAAAACAGAAATATTGTTGTTGTATTAGTGGCCCATTACCTAAACCCATTTCCTAAACCCACTACCCAAACCCACTAACCCTAAATTCTTCTTATAAAAACACATCTCCTATCCCTACCTCACAACCTATACATACACTACTTACAAATCTCACAAATTCTCAAACACCCTAAACACTTTCTTCATTCAATTCAATGGCATCCAAGAGACAAAGGGTTGTTATCGGTGGTGGTAGTGAGGGTGCTAGTGGCAGTGGGGCTGGTGGAAGACGGAACCCTCTTTCCTCTTCTTCATCTGATTCTGGTGGAGGTAATGGTGGACCTCAATTTCTTTCGAATGAGGCTCGTGAGGCGTATAATGATTTGTTGGGGCGTCCTGTTGCCCGTGAGAGAGGTCTTTTGCCCACGGCATCGGATGGGTATATGTTGGAGAATATCGAGGAGCGAGGTTGGGAGCAGTTTTGTGAGACTCCGGAGCCGGTTCCGATGACTGTGGTTCGCGAATTTTATGCGAATGCTAGTGTTGATAGGAATGGGATCAGCCAAGTTCGTGGGTTTCGAGTGGATTATCGGCCGCGTGCTATTCGGCGTGTTCTTGGTCTTCCGACTCCAAGGAGGAATCAAGAGGATTGGTCGGGAAGGACCCGCGATGCTGTGGACCTTCAGGATATAATTCAAAGGCTATGTGTTCCAGGTACACAGTGGACCTTGAGGCGTGGCACTACTGAGCCTACTTCGTTTTTGTCGACGGCTCTTAATCAGTATGCGCGTACTTGGCATTTGTTCATTTGTGCTAACCTCATCCCTACGAGGCATTCTAATGAGGTGACAGTAGAGAGGGCTATCCTGTTGTTTGCTATCTGCAGCAGAGAGTTGGTGGATGTTGGTAATTTGATCCACCAGGGGATTCTCCGTTTCATGCAAGGGAGTACCACTGCAGCAATACCTTATGGTTCGGTGATTGCTAGGTTGGCTAGGGATGGTGGTGCTATGTGGTCAGAAGCGGAGGTGGTGCAGCAGCCACAGTCAGCCTTGGATCATCAGAGTATTATGCGGCTGAATGTGTGGGATGGAGGTGAGCCGGATTGGTGGGGTCTCGGTTATGTAGTTGAGGGTCAACAACAACAACAACAGCAGCAACAACAGCAGCAGCAGCAGGGGGGAGAGCCTCAGGGTGGAGGTTCTCTTATCAGTCAGAGGCAATATAGGAGATTGGAGAGGCGTATCGATGCAGTGCACGATATGCAGGCAGGTTTTCGAGCAGATTTTGGGCAGTTTGCACAGGCATTGAGCACGGCTCTGCGTGCAAGTGGAGTGGACGTGACTTTTCCGTCCTTTGGAGCTGGCGCTGTCTATCCGCCACCGGACACTCCTAATGGGAGTGGTTCGGACGACGAGTAGGTATGCTTTGCACTCTTTTTGTTCTTACCTTCAATGTGGGCATTGAAAATTTTAAGTTTGGGGGTGGGGATGAAAAGTGCATTTGTATATTAGTTGTATTGCATATTAGGAGCATTTGTGCATGATAGTTAATTGCATGTTAGTTTAGAGCATATAGGACATTCTGTTATTTTGTTTTTATGTGCATATAGTTGCATAAGCATGGCATGCATTTTCATGATCCCTTAGGACAAGCTATTGCTGTTTGGCAGGTAGATGTTGATTTGAGTGTGGCAATCATGAATAGAGGGTTGATTGAGAGTTTCTATGAAATTGACATGCATGTTTTGGGGACAAAAACAATTTCACAACTCATTGTTTGCTTTTGGTCTAGATTGAGGGTCATGCTTGTTTGGAGGTTTTGAGGTTTAATTACTTGGTTATATTAAGAATGTTCGTTATTCACTTGATAACGTAAGAGCACTAAAGTACAAGTTTGGGGGAAACAGGATTTTCATGCTAGTTGTTTGTGTTTATGGCTAGGTGTCAAATGGCTAGTAGCCGGCTCATATTTATATGAGTAGTCTAGGGTTGGAATTGAGAATTCTCATTCCAGATTGTATAAAAAAAAAAAAAAAGAAAAAAACAAAGAAGAAAAGAAAAAGAAAAAAAAAAAAATCATGTGAATAAGTTAAATGCAAAATTAACCACGAGTGAGCTCTTTAATACTCGAGTAATTAAGTCTGAGGGGACTTGGTCCTAGTGACCTAAGGCTTTTATAGTCTGGGATCCACTGACCCAACACTCGCTACATGGGTATTATTGTATAAGCCTTTTGGGGTCTCACTCATTGCACGGTTAAATAAGCATTGTGTTGTGAATAGTAGTATGTGTCGTGATAATAAAGCATGAATTCCTGGTTAATCTGAATGAGTATGGAGGTGTCTCGAAGTTATGATGTGTCTACCGTTCATTCTTTTTATAAACTTGTGATTGCCTTGCCTAAGAGTCGGTATGATTTTTGATCTAGTATTAGGAGTATATCTGATGAGTATCGCACACACCACGTTCCTATGCATGTATTGTTAGTATACGGGAATTCAGTCGAGCTCTGTTTGGAAGTTGTTGCATGATTTGAGATGTTTACCTAAAGAATGGTCTTGGTTAGTCTAAGAGGGTCCTTGCATTTTCATATAGTTGCATTCATGTAGTTAGTTGCATTTGTAGTTGCATTGTTAGATGGATTTTGGGGGTACATTCGCTATAGGCCCTCACGAGACCTTACTCGTCCACTAGGGCTGCCTAGGGGTTTAAAGGGCTTGTTGCATATGCTAAATGCAACCGTGATCACCTACGGAAGTGGTAGTTTGTTTATGCTCGAGGACGAGCAACGGTTTAAGTTTGGGGGTGTGATAAGTGGGTATTTTATTCACTTAGAACGTTTCCGTTTGGCTTAAAACGTATGTTTGTACTCGAGTTGTGGTGTTTTTGATCTCTTTTAAGGGTATTGTGCAGGTTTATGATCACAGGTGTGCTAGGAGCAATTGGAATGTAAGTTGGATGTTAATTGAAGAAAAAGAAAAAAATCTGTTCCTGGGCAGAGATTTCGGCGCGGCAGCGCCGTGTTGCTACTGTGGAATGGCGCGGCAGCGCCGTTGCAGAAAAACAGAGAAAAGTTGGCCAGAGATATTGGCGCGGCAGCGCCGTGCTTCTATGTGAATTTGGCGCGGCAGCGCCGGGACGTCTGGAAGGAAAAGTCCTGTTTTGACCTAAATTCTGATTTTTCGAGGGAAAGCTAAAAAAAAGTCAATTCCATATGAAGTGTTACACCTGGAGGCATATAAAAGGAGAAAAAAACCCTAGAGAAAGAGGAGAGACATATATCACTTATATCTACGGAGTTCAAGCACGAAGAAGGAGGAAGAAGATCAATTCAATTTTATTCTTGTAATCTTTCTAGTTGTGGATGCTTGGATTTGGTGTATTCTTAAAAACCCTTGATATTTATAATAGTTATACTTTATTTTCTGCTATCATGTTTACATTAGAACCCATGGTGACGATTAGTTTGATTATGAACTAATTCGTTATCATGGGATTTTAACGTAGTTATTCATGAAGTCTATTAGTTGAATTTTCTCGATGCCTATAGTGTGATTGATGTGATATCCTATCATGGTTGTTTTAATTCATTATAGGAGAGTAGCTAACTCCTGTAATTGTGTGTTAATTCTTATTGAAGCGAAAGTGGATCTAAGAGTTTAGAACTTGCCATGATAGCATAGGTTTATGCGTGAGAGTATCATTCGTAATTAGTGTCGTAACTCTAACCGTTTTATGACGACTATGTGATCAATTGAATGCTTGTACTTCAACCATTATGTTTCCAATCTTTATAGACATATAAGGACTAAGCATAATTGGGAGACTAAGTGATTTCTATCTTAATTGTGGATATTATTTAGGATGGTATTGGTACAACGAAAGTTGGCTGTTATCAGTTTTGTGTGTTCGATCAGGTATTAACAAATCACATGAAAGGGCTAGAGAATTGAAGACTTTAGATGGATTGTTTAATGAAGTTGAAATCCCATGTTTCATTCACATAAGTAAATCAATATAAATCTCAGTTTCAGTAGTGATAATTAGTTATAATTCTTAGATAAATTTTAGTGATAATCAAAACCACTTTGTTACTTGTTTTAGCATCGAATAATAATCATACATTGGTGAGTGAATTAACTAGACAAACAACGAGTCCCTGTTGGAACAAACCTTATTTGCTATCTGTATTACTTGAGATCACGTGCACTTGCGTGTTTAGTTTGGTCGTAACACTAAACCACATCATCGTTTCTGGTGTGCAAGCTCTTTGAGATATTTCGACAAACACTTTGTGAGTCAACTCAGTGACTAACACAAAACACTCCGTAAATCAACTCATAACAGCCACCAGTCATATCTATCTGTCCAGACACACACCATCCATATTCCTGAACTTAAACCAACACACATCTGCCAAAATTTCACACTGAGTCCACACACCGAGTCACTCAACCCGTCTTCTCCTATTTCGGTCCGAGTCAAGTCACTGACTCACTAAACCAAATTCACTCACTGATAAGTGGGTATTTTATTCACTTAGAACGTGTCCGTATGGCTTAAAACGAATGTTTGCACTCGAGTTGTGGTATTTTTGATCTCTTTTAAGGTATTGTGCAGGTATATTTATCACAGGTGTACTAGGAATGAAGCGGAGCAATCAGAATGCAATTTGGAGCTAAAACGAAGAAAATGGAAAAGTTCGTCTTCCTGGACAGAAGGCACGGCGCGGCAGCGCCGCTGGAAAAAGGAAGTAATTATCTGGCGCGGCAGCGCCGCTATCCTATACAATCGTGGCGCGGCAGCGCCAGTCTGTCTGACGAAATTTCCTGTTTTGAACCCGATTTGCTGATTTTTCGAGTTGAAGTCAAATTACAATTCAGTACGACTTGTTGCACCTGGAGGCATATAAAAAGAGAAGAAAACCCTAGAGAACGAGAGGAGACACATACCACATATTATATACGGAGTTTTAAGGCACGAAGAAGCAAGGAAGAAGATAGTTTTCAATTTATTCTTGTATTCTTTCTAGCTTGTGGATGCTTGGTTTGGGTGTATTCTTTAGAACCTTTGATAATTATTCCAATATTGATTCGTTTTCTTCAATCATGTTTACATTAGAACCCATGGTGACGATTAGTTTGATTATGAACTAATTCGTTGTCATGGGGTTTTAGCGGATTTATTCATGAAGTTTATTTGTTGAATTTTCTCGATGCCTATAGTGTGATTGATGCGATATCCTATCATGGTTGTTTTAATTCGTTATAGGAGAGTAGCTAACTCCTGTAATTGTGTGTTAATTCTTATTGAAGCGAAAGTGGATTTAAGAATTTAGAACTTGCCATGCTAGCATAGGTTTATGCGTGAGAATATCATTCATAATTAATGTCGTAACTCTAACCGTTTTATGACGACTATGTGATCAATTGAATGCTTGTACTTCAACCATTATGTTTTCAATCTTTATAGACATAGATGGACTAAGCATAATTGGGAGACTAAGTGATTTCTATCTTTATTGTGGATATTATTTAGGATGGTATTTGTGCAACGAAAGTTGGTTTATATCAGTTTTGTGTGTTCGATCAGGTATTAATAAATCACATGAAAGGGCTAGAGAATTGAAGACTATAGATGGATTGTTTAATGAAGTTAAAATTCCATGTTTTATTTGCATAAGTAATTCGACATAAATCTCAGTTCAAGTAGTTGATAATTAGTTATAATTCTTAGATTAATTATAGTGATAACAAAAATCCACTTTGTTATTTGTTTTAGCATCGGATAATAATCATACATTGGTGAGTGAATTAACTAGACAAACAACGAGTCCCTGTAGGAACGAACCTTATTTGCTATCTGTATTACTTGAGATCACGTGCACTTGCGTGTTGAGTTTGGTCGTAACAAGTTTTTTGCGCCGCTGCCGGGGATTTCGGTTTTATTTGTTTAGTTTCAGTATTTACCATCAGTGGTCATTAAAGTTCGGTGACTAGGACGTTTCTCACCAATTTTCTAGTTGGTGAATTTCAGGTACTTATTGAGAGTGTATGCGTACACGAGCTCGAGCACGTAGAGAAGAATTAGCAAGAAGAGAAGAACTAGCACGAAGGAAACTTGATTTTGAGAACATCAGTGTAGAAAACAATCGTGAATCAAAAGAAGATATGGACGATCAAGCACAACCAGCGAAGGCTTTGAGTGAATTCTCTCAGCCAAAAGTGGAGGACATTCATACCAGCATTGTTCGTCCAGCTATTGGGGCAAATAATTTCGAGCTTAAGCCAAACATCATTCAGATGATTCAGAATACGGTTCAGTTTGGGGGTAGTCCTGCTGAAGATCCCAATGCTCATATTAGGGACTTTCTTGAGATCTGTGATACCTTCAAATTCAACGGAGTTACAGATGACGCAATCAGATTGAGGCTATTTCCTTTCTCTCTTAGGGATAAAGCCAAGAGTTGGTTACATTCCATGCCATCAGGTTCTATTAAAACATGGGCAGATTGTGCTAAAAAATTCTTGACGAAGTATTTCTCCATGGTGAAGACAGCAGCTTATAGGAATTCTATTTCTCAGTTTGCTCAGCAACCCCAGGAATCTTTGGGGAAGCTTGGGAAAGGTACAAGGAGATTTTGGCACGTTGTCCTCATCATGGGATGCCAGATTGGATGGTAATCAGCAATTTCTATAATGGATTGGGAGCTCAGTCAAGGCCTATGCTTGATGCAGCTTCTGGAGGAGCACTGTGGGCAAAAAGCTATGAGGATGCCTATAATCTTATCGAGATGATGGCGGCCAATGAGTTTCAGAATCCTACTCAACGCTTGCCACCTGCTAAAGTGGCTGGAGTTCTTGACTTGGATGCAGCTACTGCTATTGCTGCTCAACTCAAAGCGTTGACAATGAAGGTAGATTCCCTTTCTAATCTTGGGACTAACCAGGTTGCTATGGTGTGTGAATTGTGTGCAGGGGCTCATGACACGAATCTGTGTGCTATCTCAGCTGAATCAGCACAGTTTGTTAGTAACTTTCAGAGAACTCAGCAACCAGCACCTAATGTGTATCATCCCAACAATCGGAATCATCCTAATTTCAGTTGGAGCAATAATCAGGGTGGTGTTCAGCAACCACAAAATCAGCAGTTCAATGCAAGACCATATAATCAGAACTATCAACCACCACCTTATGCTCCAAGGCAACCATTCATTCCACCGGGATTTCAACCATCTCAAGGGAATTCATTGAATCAGTCTGAGAAGTCTGAATTGGAAGAGCTTCGAATGATGTACAAGAGTCAGGCGGTGTCATTGAAAACTTTAGAGAATCAGATTGGGCAACTAGCCAATGCATTGTTGAACCGTCAACCAGGAACGCTTCCGAGTGACACAGAGATGAATCCAGGAAAGAAAGATCACAAGGAACAGGTCCAGGCAGTAACCTTACGATCGGGGAAGATTCTACAAGGTCAGAACGAAGAAAATTCGGCCGAGGAAAAAAATGAGTTTTCTGATCAGAATGTGCGGCGCGGCAGCGCCGCTCCCCAGTATAAAAACGGCGCGGCAGCGCCGGCCCTTCTGGAAGAAAAAAATAATTTTGACGCTGGGGTCGATTCTGTTCCTGATTTGGTACCTAATGCTACTCTCTCGACTCATGTAACTGGGAAGAGTGATAATTCTCAGAAAGTAGTAGAAGAAAAGGTGTTTCCACCTCCTCCATTCCCAAAACGAGTTCAAAGGCAAAAGTTTGACAAGCAGTTTGCTAAGTTCTTGGATGTCTTCAAGAAGCTTCAGATTAACATACCATTTGCAGAGGCTCTTGAGCAAATGCCGAGCTATGCGAAGTTTATGAAGGGCATTCTTTCGAAGAAATTGAAACTCGAGGAGCTAGAGACAGTTGCATTGACGGAAGAATGTAGTGCCATCTTGCAACAAAAGTTGCCACCTAAGTTGAAGGACCCTGGAAGCTTTACCATACCATGTACTATTGGAGATTTCTCATTCAGCAAATGCTTGTGTGATTTGGGTGCAAGTATTAATCTCATGCCCTTATCAGTTTTCATGCAACTTGGTCTTCCAGAACCAAAGCCAACTACTATGACGCTGCAACTTGCGGACCGTTCAGTTACTTATCCTCGAGGAATAGTTGAGGATGTTTTGGTGAAGGTCGACAAGCTTATCTTTCCAGCCGACTTTGTTATTCTTGACTTTGAGGAAGACAAGAAGATTCCTATCATCTTGGGAAGACCTTTTCTGGCTACTGGCCAAGCGTTGATCGATGTTCAGAAAGGAGAGCTCACAATGAGGGTGAGTAATCAAAAGGTCATCTTTAATGTGTTCAAGGCTATGAAATTTCCGACAGAGGAGGAAGAGTGTTTTAGCTTGAAGATGGTTGATACGGGTCAGAGAAAGGAGTTTGATCAGCTGTTGAGCAAAAATTCGGACATGCACAAGTTCGAGCATCACATCAGTGATTCCATTGACAATTCTTCCATTCGAGATCTTTCGAATGTCAAGCTTGGAAAACTTCCACCACATTTGAAGTATGTCCTTCTGAATGATGAGTTGGTGATTTTTAAAGAGTGTGAAGATAATGTGTTGAGAAGGTGGAACAAGGATGATGAGGTAAAAGAGTGTTCTTATCAATCGACGGAGAAGCATAAACACCTTAGAGGTGTAAAGAAGAAAAAGAAAAAATCGATTGATGGAAAAGTCAAGGTGAAGTTTGATTTGGAAAAGATGTGGGAAGAAAGCAAGAAGGTTATCAAACAATGGGTGAATGTTCCTTCTGCTAAGGACAAGTCAAATGCGATCTTCGAGCCACCATGATTTGATTCACATTTGTCCGGCTAAACGACATTAACGACAGCGCTTCGTAGGAGGCAACCCATGTGTTAGGTATGTTTCTACTATCTTTTTATTACCTTCAATGAGGACATTGAATATTGTAAGTTTGGGGGTGATAATTAAGGATTAGTTGTGTTTGTGTGTGTTCATATAGGATTCATATTGCATGTGTAGTTGTAGTTTATTCGTAGTTTTGCATGTTCATGTCATTCCGGGCATTCTGTTTGCATAGTTTTTATTTATCATGTGAGTCCATTTTAGTTGCATGCATATTTCATGATCCCGTAGGATTTGACTATTTCCGTTGGTGAGTCGATGTTGATTGGAGTGTGGTTGTGATGAATAGAGGGTTGATTAAGTTTCTAAGTATTGACTTGCATGCCAGAAACAAATCTATTTCATAAGTCTCATTGGTTGCTTTTGAATTTGATCAGACCATGCTTGTTGGGTGTTAGAATTTAACCACTTGTTTACATTTAGAATGTTGGCTAGATTCTTGAAAACGAAGGAGCACTTATGTATAAGTTTGGGGGAAACCAGGGATTTCATGCTAGTTGTCAATAAAGGCTAGGCGTCAATTGGCTAGTAGCCGGCTCATTGAAAAGATGAGTAGTCTAGGGTGGGATGAGAAAAAGGCAAAGTGCACTCATTCCGAAATTAAAAAAAAAAGAAAAAAGAAAAAGAAAAAAAGAAGAGTTGTTTTAGTTGTTTTATGCAGAATTGATCAGGTTGAGCTCTTTAATACTCGAGCAATTCAGTTCTAGGGGACTTTGTGCCTAGTGACCTAAGACTTTTCCGGTCTGGGATCCACTAACCTAACGCTCGCTACATGGGTATTATTGTATAAGCCTTTTGGG
Source organism: Heracleum sosnowskyi (assembly GCA_030848705.1). Taxonomy (NCBI): domain Eukaryota; kingdom Viridiplantae; phylum Streptophyta; class Magnoliopsida; order Apiales; family Apiaceae; genus Heracleum; species Heracleum sosnowskyi. The sequence continues at coordinate 109,172,854 of CM061239.1, forward strand.
GTCTCAACCATTGCACGGTCAAATAAACATGTGTGTCGTAATAAAGCATGAATTCCTGTCTAGCTCAAGTGGATTTTGAGGTGTCTTTAAGTGGTTTCTTGTGTCTAGCGTTCATTCTGTTTGTAAGCTTGTGGTTGTTTTGGCTAAGAGTAGGTATGGTCTTGATTTAGTTTGGGAGTATATTGGTGAGCATCGCACACACGCACGTTTCTGTGTTTGTCTCGTTGGTCGATGGGAATTTGGTCGAACTCTGTTTGGAAGACTGTGTTCTTTGAGATGTTGGCTTGTTGATTGGTTTTGGTTGGTTTGAAGGGATCGTTGCATTTTCATATTAGTTGCATACATGCATTGCATTGTTAGTTGCATGAGTAGATGGATTTTGTGGGTACATTCGCTATAGGCCCTCACGAGACCTTACTCGTCCACTAGGGCTGCCTAAGGGTTTAAAGGGCTTGTTGCATATGCCAAATGCAACCGTGATCACCTACGGAAGTGGTACTAGTTAGTTGTAATAAATTGTTTGTTTATGCTCGAGGACGAGCATCGGTTTAAGTTTGGGGGTGTGATAAGTGGGTATTTTATTCACTTAGAACGTGTCCGTATGGCTTAAAACGAATGTTTGCACTCGAGTTGTGGTATTTTTGATCTCTTTTAAGGTATTGTGCAGGTATATTTATCACAGGTGTACTAGGAATGAAGCGGAGCAATCGGAATGCAATTTGGAGCTAAAACGAAGAAAATGGAAAAGTTCGTCTTCCTGGACAGAAGGCACGGCGCGGCAGCGCCGTGTTTGTGCTTGCCTATGGCGCGGCAGCGCCGCCGGAAAAAGGAAGTAATTATCTGGCGCGGCAGCGCCGCTATCCTATACAATCGTGGCGCGGCAGCGCCAGTCTGTCTGACGAAATTTCCTGTTTTGAACCCGATTTGCTGATTTTTCGAGTTGAAGTCAAATTACAATTCAGTACGACTTGTTGCACCTGGAGGCATATAAAAAGAGAAGAAAACCCTAGAGAACGAGAGGAGACACATACCACATATTATATACGGAGTTTTAAGGCACGAAGAAGCAAGGAAGAAGATAGTTTTCAATTTATTCTTGTATTCTTTCTAGCTTGTGGATGCTTGGTTTGGGTGTATTCTTTAGAACCTTTGATAATTATTCCAATATTAATTCGTTTTCTTCAATCATGTTTACATTAGAACCCATGGTGACGATTAGTTTGATTATGAACTAATTCGTTGTCATGGGGTTTTAGCGGATTTATTCATGAAGTTTATTTGTTGAATTTTCTCGATGCCTATAGTGTGATTGATGCGATATCCTATCATGGTTGTTTTAATTCGTTATAGGAGAGTAGCTAACTCCTGTAATTGTGTGTTAATTCTTATTGAAGCGAAAGTGGATTTAAGAATTTAGAACTTGCCATGCTAGCATAGGTTTATGCGTGAGAATATCATTCATAATTAATGTCGTAACTCTAACCGTTTTATGACGACTATGTGATCAATTGAATGCTTGTACTTCAACCATTATGTTTTCAATCTTTATAGACATATATGGACTAAGCATAATTGGGAGACTAAGTGATTTCTATCTTTATTGTGGATATTATTTAGGATGGTATTTGTGCAACGAAAGTTGGTTTATATCAGTTTTGTGTGTTCGATCAGGTATTAATAAATCACATGAAAGGGCTAGAGAATTGAAGACTATAGATGGATTGTTTAATGAAGTTAAAATTCCATGTTTTATTTGCATAAGTAATTCGACATAAATCTCAGTTCAAGTAGTTGATAATTAGTTATAATTCTTAGATTAATTATAGTGATAACAAAAATCCACTTTGTTATTTGTTTTAGCATCGGATAATAATCATACATTGGTGAGTGAATTAACTAGACAAACAACGAGTCCCTGTAGGAACGAACCTTATTTGCTATCTGTATTACTTGAGATCACGTGCACTTGCGTGTTGAGTTTGGTCGTAACACTCACCAAGCCGACTCACCATCTCTGACTCAACAAAACCATTCGAGTTCATCAGCTCGTTGCTCGAACTCTCCTCCGAGTTAACTCGCTCAGTCAGTTCTTGTGTATTTCAATCTCATCGTTGTTTCCTTCTGTTCAGACCTCAAAGCTTCATCAAAATGTTCTGGTTTTGCTGGGTAATTTTGGATTACACAGAGTAATATCTATCTTTTTATATGTTATATAATTCATGATATTTCACCGTGTACATCTGTTATATTAGGTGAATTACATTTCAGTACCTTCTTTTTTACCACTTATCACATTTTGAGCATTAACCTTTTCCAAAAATATACACTAGTCCCTGAATTATTAAATACCTGTTGTAGAGTGCCTAAACTTTCAAAAGTAACATTTTAGTCCCCGCACTTATTTTAAACTAGTACTTGTAAAATGGAGAAAGAGAATAGTTCACCGATTCAAACGATTTTGAATGGCTCGAACTATATAATTTGGTCTCAAGCTATGCGCATTTTTCTAAAGGGAAAAAGACTCTGTCGTTATGTCAACGGAGATTTTACAATTCCTACAAAAGAGAAAGATGAAACCGACTCCAAATTTAAGGACCGCATTGAAGAATGGGATGTCAAAAATCATCAAGCTATCACATTTTTCAGAAACTCATCAGTTTCTAAAATCAATCTACAGTTTGGGAACTATGAAACTGCAAAAGAAATTTGGGATTTATTGGCATCACGGTACACTACATCAGATCTTTCTCACCAATATCAAATCATGAGTTCATTAAGTAAGCAAAAACAAGAGCCTGGTCAACCGGTTGCAGATTTTCTCTCTCAGATACAATCACTTTGGGATCAACTAACATTATCTGAACCAAAGTGGTTACACACAGAAGATGCTGCACTCTATCACACATATCATGACCAACAATGACTCATCCAGTTTCTGATGGCTCTCACTCAGGACTTTGAACCAGTTAGAGCTGCTCTTCTTCATCGGGTTCCACTACCCTCATTGGAAAGTTCTGTTTCTGAACTTATCTCTGAAGAAACTCGCCTTGGGATTGGCAAACGCAACTCCATGACTGATACTGTCCTAGCAGTACCTACTTCCGACAAACCATTTTGCAGGTTTTGTCGTCAAAATGGACATATCACCAAGGATTGTGTGGCACTTCGCAATCATACATGCCAACATTGCCATCAAAAAGGTCATTACTCTATACAGTTCTGCAAGAGAAAGCCATCATTTCATTCAAACAAGTTTACTCAGTCTTTTGCTGCTGTAACCTCTGAATCTACCTCAGAGAATGCTCCGACCACACCTACTAGCGAACTAGAATCATTGCTCAAACAGGTTTTATTTAAAGCCAGCTCTCCCTCCACTGCATTTTCTGTCACTTCAGGTAATTCTTGGTATTTTGATTCCGCATGTTGCAATCATATGACAAATGATTCATCCATATTTACCACGAAAATGCAGAGTTCATGCCTTCCAAATATTCAAACTGCCGATGGTTCCACCATGAAAGTGACACATATTGGAACTATATCCACAGAAGATCTTTATCTTCCTAACACATATTTTGTTCCTAATCTTTCACTTAATCTTGTATCCATCGGTCAATTATGTGATCTCGGTCTTGATATTATCTTTACCTCTTCTGGTTGTCATGTACAGGATCCTCAGACAGGACAGACTCTTGGGACAGGACGTAGATGCGGAAGGTTGTTTGAGCTCACTTCTCTTCATCTCCCTACACCAAAATCATCATCCACTTATCTAGTTAGTTCTGTTTCCACTACAACCAGCATCTGGCATTCCCGGTTAGGTCATACATCACTTTCTCGTTTACGTAGTCTAGTTTCTAGTGGTCATCTAGGTAATGTTAATTTAGACACATTTGATTGTGTTTCATGTAGACTAGCAAAACACCATGTACTTCCTTTTCCTATTCATTATGAAAAATCATCAGCTACTTTTGATCTTATACATTCTGATATTTGGGGTCCTTCTCCCACTCCTACTATGGGAGGGTCTAGATATTATGTGATATTTGTTGATGATTTTTCTCATTACACTTGGATATATCTTTTGAAAAATAGATCGGAACTAGGAGAAACTTATAAAAATTTTGCCACTATGATTGACACCCAATTCAAAAAGAAAATCAAGCTTTTTCGTGTCGATAATGCAAAAGAATATAAAGAATTAGAACTTAACAATTTTTTGGCATCTTATGGTACCCTTGCACAAAGTTCTTGTCCTTACACATCACAACAAAATGGTCGTGCTGAACGTAAACATAGGCACATCCTTGATACAGTTAGAGCTCTTCTCATTTCCTCTTCTTGTCCCGAATTATTTTGGGGGGAAGCTGCATTAACTGCTGTTTACACAATAAATATGATTCCTTCTCCCATCATAGATAACTTATCTCCTTATGAAAAACTATATGAAGAACCTCCATCATATGATTTTCTTAAGGTTTTTGGTTCTGCATGTTTTGTTCTTCTTCCACCACATGAAAGAACAAAGCTAGAGCCACGTGCCCGTCTCTGTTGCTTTATTGGTTATGATAGCGGTCAAAAAGGATACCGTTGTTGGGATCCTATCTCTCAACGTCTACGAGTCTCTCGTAATGTGACATTTTGGGAACACAAAATATTTTCATCTATGTCAGAGTTTAAAATTGACACTTCTACCAGCATTTCTCACTTCACAGATCCTTTTGTTGATTTGCATCCCACTGACGACTATGTAGATACTTCCAGATCTTCTAACACATTTTCTGGAAATCCTCCGATAGAGCTCATTCAACCATCTCCGACTGCAAATGTTCCCTCAACAGAAGTTCAGTCTGAGGATTCTGATGTCGAGCCTTCCACTATACCATCTCTTTCAGATGCTCATGTTTATCGCTCTACAAGAGTAAGAAAACCTTCTGTTCGACTTACTGATTATCATGTTTATTCTGCTATACAATCATTACATGAGCCTCAAACATATAGAGAGGCAAGTGTTAACCCTCTTTGGCAGAAAGCAATGGAAGAGGAACTTCATGCATTAGACAGAAATCACACTTGGGATTTGGTAACTTTGCCCCCTGGTAAAACATCAGTGAGTTGTCGATGGATCTACAAAATCAAAACAAAATCTGATGGCTCAATTGACAGATATAAAGCTCGTTTAGTTGCTAGAGGTTTTACTCAAGAATTTGGCATTGATTACGAGGAAAAATTTGCACCAGTTGCTCGTCTCACATCTGTTCGAAGTTTACTTGTTGTTGGAGCATCAAAGCATTGGGATATGTGGCAAATGGATGTCAAAAATGTGTTTCCAATGGAGACCTACATGAGGAAGTTTACCTCAAACCTCCTCCGGGTTTTCCCCATTCTTCAAATCAAATTTTCAAGCTTAACAAGGCTCTTTATGGTCTTAAACAAGCACCTCGAGCTTGGTTTGAAAAATTCAGCACAATAGTTCAGCAATTGGGATTTTCTTCCAGTCCATATGATAATGCTCTTTTCATTCGCCGATCTGAACGAGGAATTGTTTTACTTCTTCTATATGTGGATGATATGATCATTACTGGTGATGATACCGCGGGAATTTCTGAACTTAAACAGTTTCTCAGCCAGCAATTTGAGATGAAGGATCTTGGTTCACTGAGCTACTTCCTAGGTCTTGAGGTTTCTTCTGTCCCTACTGGCTACACTCTTTCACAAGTAAAATATGCATATGATCTTTTATTGAAATCTGGAATCAGTGACACCAAGATTGCCTCTACACCTTTGGAATACGAGGTTAAACTTAACGCAGAAGATGGTAAATTGCTTTCCAGCCCTACATTGTATCGCCAATTGGTTGGGAGTTTAATTTATCTCACTGTCACTCGTCCAGATATTGCTCATGCCGTGCACATTGTAAGTCAGTTCATGGCAGCTCCTCGCACTCCTCACTTCACAGCTGTTCTTCACATACTTCGTTATGTTAAAGGCAGGGTTACATTATTCATTTGACTCTCCACTTGAGTTACATGCCTACTCAGATGCTGATTGGGGCGGTGATCCTACTACTAGATGTTCTACTACTGGATTTTGTTTCTTTCTTGGAGACTCTCTTATCTCTTGGCGCAGTAAGAAACAATCTCTTGCTTCTCGATCAAGTGCCGAGTCAGAATATCGAGCTCTTGCCGACACCACACAAGAATTAATTTGGCTACGATGGTTACTTGAGGATATGAATGTAACTCATTCTCCAGCCACTTCTATCTATTGTGACAGTATAAGTGCTATTGACATTGCTCATAATGATGTTTTTCATGAACGCACTAAACATATAGAGATCGATTGTCATTTCACCCGTCAACAAGTTGAAAAAGGCACGGTTCAATTGCATGGTGTCTCAAGTGCTGATAATATAGCAGATATTTTCACAAAAGTTCAACCTCCTGGCAGTTTTCGTACTTATGTTTCCAAACTCAAGTTGGTTCTTCAACCATCTTAAGTTTGACGGGGGGTGTTAAAGTCTGTAGTTCACACTAAGTCAATGTCAACTCCTTGATCAAAACAACAGCTCTTAAACTCTGTGGCTGAACAGTAAACCATATTGTGGTTGAGCAGTTCATTTTCATTCATTAGCATAGACTTTCCTTACATGTTTATTCTGTATAAATATGTTCATTTGATTATGTAATAACTTAAGCTTTCACAGCATCAATACAAGAGTCCTCTGTTCTCTTACATTGATTTAGTAACACTTACATATATTAACACATACACACTATACTGCACTTCAAGTTTCAACAGTAGTTATATTCTTCAGTAGTTGATTGTAGTAAGTTAGTCACGTCTTGCATTTACATGGCACCACCAGAACACTACAAAAGATCAACCCAACTCGGACAAAGACGAGTCAACACCTGTCACCAGATATGCTGCAAATTTTCTCGGAAAAAAAGGCAATGCACATTGGGAGCTTGAAATGCGAAGAGAGTTTCAGGGATGAAGGATGCCAAATGATACTAAATCATCCTTGAAGCGAAAACACGACCGCAACAATGCGAAAAAGTACGTGAATTTACGAAAAGAAGTAGGATCGGAAGAGGCTTGCAAATTGATAGGGAACGCCTTGGAAGTAAAAACCATGTTTGATACTTGATATAGTTCGCTCCCGGAAAGTTTGTTTTTCAACCAACGGATATGTAAACGTCGAGTTAGAACAAAGCAAACCTTGATTTTCCTTTCTCACTCTCTTTTAACCCGATGATACTTATTTCAAGAACTTTGCGAAGGTTAATTCATAGACACTTCTTGTTCCAAGGCATTCTCTACCGATTTGCAGTCTCTTCTCCAACACGTATCATTAATCAAAGGGAATTTTGTCACACAAAGGGAATATATTTTAATAAATATTATATATTTATTTTCTTTTTAAAATCATAGTTTTTCTTCAGAAATATTTTATATTTTAATAATTTATATTTTACAATTATATATGTTTATTTTTTCATGTCATGTTATTGTCATTTTATTAGTATTCAGAGTTTCAAGTGGTGCATTGCGAGTTTGCGTAAACAATCTACCATAGGACCAAAATGAGTTTTATATTTATATATATACTAGCTGAAGGCCGTCATGAATTTTTTTAATATTATATAATTTTTTTATTTAATTTAAATAAGAACTTTTAAAACATGAATTCTATAGACTTAAAATTTTAAATAATATAATTTGATAATAATTCACTTTGTAGTCATTAAAATATCATTATTTTTATTAAATAGAATTGTCCGTTGGAAAATGAAAGGTTTTGATAAGGAAAAATAAAGTAGGTAACATGTTTTAACTGAAAAATGTAATTTTTGGGAAAAAAAAATGAGGGTTTTGTTTAAAAAAAAATAGAGAATATAATGTGTTTTAGCTAAGAAAGATAATTGGTTATTTATTAATAATTATATACAATAATATTGTCTTTTACAAATATGGTGCCCTTAAATGTGTAGTAGGTAATGTATTTTAGTTGAAAAAAATAATTGGTGATAAATAAGCTCACAAATCGGCTCAAATACCGAGTTATCGACCAACCAAAACTTTTAATATCTGGGTTTTAATATAACTAGCTTATTGAATGCACAAATATTTTTTTAATATTTTTTATTATACTAATTCATAATTTTATTAGTATTCATATTCTTTTTAAAATTTTAATTTTATTAAATTTTATAATTCTAAAAATATATTTTTTAATATATTGTTGGCGAATTTCGAATCTTGGACTTTTACAAAAATAATTTATCTAATAACGTATAAAATATTACTTGACATTATATTAAACGGTTCTAATCTATTTATTTTAAGATCCAAAGATATTTACTTTTTTGTAGTATTATCGTCCATTAACGACCAAAACTCTGAAATTTCTATTTAAATATATTTAGAGATAAAAATATTAATTTTTATATTTGATAAATCGTTGATGGAGTTCGAACACCTCATGATTATCATGTATTTATTTTAAAGTTGAACTATTCTTATTTTTTTATGCTATTGCACCGTGACGACCAAAATTATGGATAAAATATACTCATATGTCCCAACAGATTGTCAACACTTTCCTTTTTAAGATGTCCCATAAAATAGTACATTTTTCTTCATTAATTTTAGCAATTCCACCAACTTACCCACTTTTTTTCCCTTTTCTTTACATTTCTTAATTTTCGTTCCCCACCAAAATGTTAACAATTGTGTGAGACGGAAGGAGTTTAAGGATATAATTTTGGATAAATTATTTTGTGTTGAATTTACCCTGTGCAAAAGACATATATTTTATGTGTAATTATTGAAATATGTAATATTAATATGTAATATGTTATTGAGGTATTTCAAAACTTAAAATTTTGTTAGTATGTTAAGAATATGAGAATAAAAATTCTGACTCTCGAGGTACTAATTGATCATTTGAGTGTATTATATCATTTGAGATTAACCTCATGATCTTTTTTCTCTATAAATATTATATTTAAAATTATCGTTAATAAATATGAAACTCAATTTTTAGTAATATTTAATATTATCCTTTTATATTTGTTATATCTAAAATAAGATAATATAATTTGGATGAATCAAATTGTATGTCCCTTAAAAAAGTGTTCTGTTAATATTAATTAACTAAGTCGTTTTACTTGTAATTTCTACAGTAAAATTTATAACATAAATTCATGTAAATGATTTCTTTTACGTCTCTCTTATAACATATAGTGCATGTGTATTATTGTTAGTCATGGTACTTGAGCATTATATTGAGAATTTTTTAATAACGTCATTGATATGATTTTTAGTTATGGTATACATGAGCATTATATTGAGAATTTTTTAATAATGTAATTGATATGATTCGATATCTCAAAATTTGGTTTAACAATCAATATCAAACTGGAACTATTCACAAATTGAAAAGAAAAGAGAGTTACCAATTTTTACATAAAGAAACCTATCTGTTAGAAATGAATACTACTAGAAACTAGACAGGGGGGGGGGTGAATGGATAGTTTGATATAATTTTCGATTCTTGAAACACAAGATAAACTGTATATGATTATGCTATGTTATATGCAGAAAGTAAACAACACACACAATCACTTTAATCTACTTTGTATTAAGTAAATTAAATACTACAGCTTTCCAAAAATTCACAAATGAATTTCTGGCTTCTAAACAAGAACAGTTTGTATCTTGCTTACTTACAGAGAAAAGAGTGCTTAAGATAAAACCTTGTGTTTCTCTCTTACAGCTTACAGTGGTGTGTGTGCACAATATATATATTCTGTAACAGCCCCAAATCCGGGGTCAGGGATTTAGGGTTGTCACAATCCATGTACTCCTTGCCTTACCTGTATTACTCACACCATTCATAATTCACCTGCTCATGACCCCACAACATATGTCTCACACACACACACAGGTTAGAGTCTCAGAAACGACATAATACAACAACTGCGGAATAAATAACTTTTATTACAATACTCAAATGTCTTTTGAATCTGTTACTGATACAATTTCTACGTATTGTTACATTACCAACTTAGCCTTCTGATGCTCACAATCCTCTAATACCATTCAGGTCTATACATAAGTGGAATACCAAAAGCCGTAGCCTGATTCGATTGGTTCGTACTACTCCCGGGATCACTGCTAGAAACTGTTTATGGAAACGCCTTGCGAGGTATGTGCCGTCCCATTGGCATCCTGCTTCGCTGCTATTTAATATATATAAAATAATAGCAAGAGTGAGCTATAGCTCAGCAAGGTAATGAAAGTATGGCATAATTCTGCCTTTAATTCAACCCAGAAATAAAGCGGGTATAAGACAATAATTTGTCAAAATATCTCGATACTGAAATCATTTCCTTAGCGGAATGTATTCCCAAAAATACCATTGTTGTATTTAAAATATCATTTTTCATATCAAACATTTATCTCATATCATATTCTGGAAATAAAGACAAGGCAAAATATTTCCAATCCACTTTCTAAACTTGAATAAACTTGCATGAACTTGAATAGCTTGAATAAACTTTTCTTTTCTGGAAACCTGCTTAAAACATGTTCTTTCATCTGATAACTTGCATAAAACATTTTCTTTCATGGATGATGAACTGTAGACGGAGATTCTGGGCGACAGGGATACCTCTACGATGATCAATCGCAAGGCAAATCCCCACTGCTGTTTTTCTACGTAGAAGGGAAAATAGGGCAGACGCTAACTGACCTACCTCCCCGCCTTCGGTTGTAGGGGGAAGAGCAGACCCGTTCATAGACTGCCGGTCTGATACTCTTCTCTTACCCTACGGTCGGACACTATCTGATAATCTAAGGGAAGAACAGACCCGTTCATAGACCGTCGGTCTACGCGTAATTCCCTTAGGGGACAGGCGCTACTCAGTCCCTTACATATTCTCCGAGTTCAAGAAAATCCATAATTCTGAAACATAAAGTTCCTTTCCCTTTTTTCCTTAGAAAGGGAAATTCACCCATATTTCCCAAGCCGATGCTTGTTCATGGATACTACTTATTCCACTGATCTTACTCCTCGAGTCTTGAGGAAGTAATCAAAATCATTGTGATGGTAGCATACAAAGTTTTTAAATGAATAGTTTCGAAAAGATTTAGGACCGGGCAGTCCACTTGAAACAAACATAAAAACTTGAGAAAGATCCCCTGAGTCTTTGTAGTTTGAGCGAACATTTAAGTCTTTCAGAATATAGACTTAAAAGGAAAATAGATTTGGGAACCTTCTCTAATTATATTTATAATTTTCTGAATAAAACTTTATTAGTTATCTAGGGTTAAAGAATAATTTCACAAAGTACTTCCTTAAGAAGTAGGGCTTTAAATAATTAATGGAAACTATATTTAATAAAGAATATTTATTTAGAAGTAATTCCCAAATAGTTTCTTAAGAAAATAATGGATAATAGTATAATAATATAACCCTAGATAACAACTGATACCATTCCCGGTCCGTAGAATAAATACAGGGTATATACCCCCCTACTGAGGGATTTTCTTAACATATCAGCTCCAAAAATATTGCTAGAACCATAGCTTATAAGTCCAACTTAAATCATCATATGTATCAATTTGAACTCATGAAAACGTACATATATCTCATACTCCAAATCCAATTACATTTGGAAATCATACCATATGCAGTTGTTCAACAACATACATGCATCGTATATATATCATAAAACTGTTTATAGCATTTCATGCCTTTTACTCTAAACATGCTTTCAAAATATGTATTATATCATCACAACAACAGTTTACAAAAAGGGTTTGAAAACTTGCATCTAGTATATGCATACTTCAAAATATGGTTTTAGAAACTTGCCTGATGCTCGAGAGGTGATAGGGCTCGTGACAATGTCGAACAATCTAGACAAAGTCAAACGAAAACACACGGTTAATCCCCTGGATAATCCACTTGTACTCAATGCTTAAACACGTAAGCGAAACACAACCAAGGAATTACTAGCTCGTTCTAGCGTCACACTAAGTCCATGTTATTCGTCAAATACTTATATCATAAGTTTGGTTCGAAATCCATTCTCAAATCCAAGTTATACTTAACCATTTACAACATCGGTTTCTAAGTCATGCTCTTAGGGATTTTCACTTGCGCGACCTCGGCTAAAACATTTTTATAAAATCTAAATATAATCTTTTTATCCGAATCTTTTTCGTGAGCCTTTCCAACTGTCTCTAGTATTATTCCTCAAAGTTTCACATTTTAATATGGCTTCTAAGTGGTCCAAGTATAGCCTCAAAGTGACTGACCAGAGAGGGGTTGTTCCTCCGAATGACGTTTACTAAAACTTACTTTTCTCTTAAACCGTAAATCGTAACGACATGATCTTTATACCAAAACAAACCTTAAAACATGGCCTACATGTTCATGGTCAGTGTTGCCCAAAAATATTCCAAGACCAGTTCGTAATTCGTTTTCAAAACAGCCTTAATTCAAATGGGCATTACGATGGCTATAATCGTAACGTTTCCCGATTTTTTGTTATGTCAAAACCTCTTAAAACCAAATGAATTCAACAACCCAACAACTTTTACAACATAACCAGTTCATACACTTCAAGAACACATCACCAACATCAACCAACAACAAGTATTCATCAAGAATTAACCATACATACTCCAAATTCCATAAACACGCTTATTCTTAAACATTACTAGAAATTTCACTTAAATCTCAACATAAATCAAATGGGTGGATTAGTGGTATACCTTCCTTGAATCCTTAAACACACCACAAGAGCTTGTAAGCCTTAAGAGAGTCTTTATCCATGGTTATCATCCTTAAACTTGCAAAAGAAAATCAAGAACAAGTTATGAATTCTCGGAGTTACTATACACCGGTTTAAAGAACTGGAACAATGAAGGTCTTACCTTGATCAAATGGAAGAAACTTATGAAATAGGAAATGTAGGTTATCTCAAGACCTTTCCAACAAGCTATAGATCGCCATTTTCCACCGAGAAATGAAGGAGATATGAACTTTACAATCCGGCTGTTCTGTTTTTGCCGAAATGAAGAAAAAGAATGGTTCTTGGGTTTTGACTTTATTACATGTATAATGTGTATTTATCTTTACTTTTGCAGGTGTTAATGCTAGCCATTGGATGAGATTTCTACTTTTGTGTTGGGCAAATCTTGGCCATCCACTTGTTGGCTTGTCACTTGTTGCTTTTACTTTAGCAAATTGCAAACTAATCCTTCATCTTTGAGTTGACTTACACTCTAGTCACTCTTGAATTTCCTTCTTTCACCAACTAGCTTCTCCTTTATATTTGTAACAAAATAATGTTACACTTGTATGTCACATTTATTTCTTATTTTGTTGATCCGATACTGCTTTGCTTCGTAAATGTTTTCAATGATTTCTTGAACCTTCGTTTCACTGTCTCAGTGGTTTTCGTTCTAAATTCTCAAATCAAATATAGTAAAATTCCAAAATATTAAATCCTCAAATCCTCAATTTTAATATCTCATTTCTTGGATATAATAATATATAATTCGCTGCCCGGTCGAATACTACACCAAAATAAAATTTGGAGTTTCTGAATTCCGATCGTCTTTGCATTCACTTATTTACTCCGTAGATCGCTAATACGACTTCGGAACATAGACACTACGTCTCATACATAGGTGGCATGAAAAATTTTCTTAACCCTCAAAATCACTATTCATCCACCAATTCACTATTCACTGATGCATTTAATCATAATAAGAAAAGTTTTAAATTTTACCAAAAATTCGGGTTATTATAGTCTCCCCTCCTTAAAAGGATTCCGTCCCGGAATCAACTTAGGAGTAACTGGGGTACTTCTCTTCCATTGCACTTTCTAACTCCCAGGTGCATTCTTCCACCTCTTGATTTTCCACAAACCTCTCACTAGCTTGGCAACCTCGTCACTTAGCACTTGCTCTTTTCTATCCGTGATTTCTACAGGTTGTTCTTTGTAAGTCAGACCAGGTTGTATACCTACCTGCTCGTACTCTACATATGCCGGGCATCTATAGTATACTGACGTAGCATTGACACATGAACCCCGTTATGACCATTCTACAAGTTTGGGGGGGGGGGGGTAAGGCTGGCTCGTAGGCCACCTCCCTGACGCGTCTTAAAATCTCAGATGGCCCAATGAATCTCGGGCTCAACTTCCCTTTCTTTCCAAACCTCATTAATTCCTCCCACGTGGATATCTTTTAGCATCACGAATCTCTAACCTCATATTCTCTATCTTGTTTGTACAGAAAATACATCAATCATAAACTTGCTTGTCATCCATCAACATGCCATTTAGCTTATCAATAGCAGTACTATCTCTATACTCGAGGGCTTAGTCCGCATACTTTCTCTGTCTGTCTTGGTTGTCACTAGCCGCTTGTTGGTGAAATCTTTTGTCCTTCTAGTTTGTTGGACTAACTTGGGTTTTGTGTAAAATCTCATCCTTTAATTCCCGATCATTCGGAATCCATCTCTGTCTCATTTTAATTAAGGGTATCGGCCACCACATTGGCCTTCCCCGGATGGTAGTGTATCTTGCAGTCATAATCCTAGGTCAATTCTAGCCATTTCTCCATCTCATGCTATCTACTATCACGGGTAACTCAAAGCCAATTCATTATATTCCATAAAATTTGTGGGTGCATTAGTCAACCCAAAATATCTTCGCTGAAAACTCGAAGTGTCTATTCCTAGTACGAATCGCAGTCTTGGGTATATCCTCTGGTTTAACTTCCAACTGGTGATACCCAGTTCTTAAATAAATTTGGAAATACACAGCGTTCTTCCGCTGATCAAACAATCATTTACAAGGGTACCTATTCTCCATGTCGAACTCATACAACTCTCGAGGTTCGATACATAATCTTGTGCTAACATCTTTTTCTCTTACAACAACACCGGGCTCTCCATGGTGGTACACTGGGTCTTATCATCCTTATACAACAACTCTTGTAACTGAGTCACTAACCCTTTCATTCCCACTATACCCTGAATACTCGGTATTCATTCTCATGTCATCCAAATCGATATCTGGTAGCTCATTAAAACCTTGTACAATCTCCCAAAACCATTGTAGTTTCCTTTATACTTGGTATCTCTTTTCTTGGCGTCAACCATAAGAGCTAATTAAGCCTCGTATTTCTGACGTAATAGTTTCTTAGTCTGAACTATATTCAAGAATCTCTGAATCTGCCTCCATCCTTTAATTATTACTCTTTTTCTTTGCAATCAATTGGTTCCATTGGGTGTCAACCAACCCATCCTTATTATCATATCAACTTCTCCCAACTTGAAAGGAATCAGGTCTATCAAAAGTGTCGACCTCATATTTCTAATTCACAACCTAGATGTACCAGTCTTATGGGAAAATCCCTCGAATGGCTATTTCTACTTGTAATTATTCTCTTAGTGGCTCGGACTTAAGGTTTAATTGTCATGCAACTTCTTGATATACAACGATACATTAGCTCTGTCTGCATAGTATAGAAGGGCACCTGCTATTTAAAGGTCCTGGCAGTGGGCTGCTTGTTGGAGGTAGCCCTGGTTGAAACCTACTGGCTTTCTTTTCTTCTGTGTTCACAAACTCCGGAACAAACCTCGATAATTCGGAAAACTTGGCCTCGTACTCGGTCACAGTCATGGTTTCTTGTTTTAACTCTTTAACGTTCATTTTCATCCGGGTCTCCATATATTTCCGAAAATTATTCCTCTAGAACCATACACGCTGCACCTCTCCCAAGTCACAATTCCAGCTCCCTCTGACTCCATCGTCAGTACTTATCTTGCTAACCCAGAGGTAGTGTCCATTCGTAAACAACTCCTCCAAAATCTCAATCTCACTATAGGGCATCTATCTAACACCGTTGTCACTGGAGTTCACGGCACATCGCTATTCCTTTCACATATATCAATTGACAAGCTTTCCATTATCATAATATCCTTGGGAGAATCAACCAATTTCATTGATATGTCACTAACATTTTATTCGTCTTAGGGATTCGCTCCTGTCATAGGCGATTTCGTCGCGAATCTAATTCCTATCAGCGAATTTTGACTTATTTGACCTGGTTGGCCTCGCCTTGAAATTCAATAAGGATAACAAAATTTATGGGGCTTTGAAAGATAGCTCCCATATCAAAGAAAATGTCACACACTGGTGATCATAAGGTTATGAGTTTTAAGGTAACCTTATTGGAGGTAAGAGAATTTTACCGAGAGATCAATATGATCATAAGAACTCACGTTGCGTGTCTCAATTGAGACATTACTAAAGGTAATTAGCCTTCTTGTATTTCACAACTTACAAGTGATGGCGTCCCATCCGACTTCTATCACACAGACAGATAGTCCTTGTAGCCCCTATAAGTATAGGGTTGTTCGTCTCAGTGGAAGTTGAAAAGTATGAAAGCAATTCGAGATCAATTTAATGATTATCACCTTTCGACAATATTTCTCAAAGGAACACCTTGGATTAAAATTGGACAGATTCCAAAGGTGCGGTTTTCCAAAGAAAATACAAAGAAAAGAATAACCAAAAAGATACTGGTACTCGACAAACAAGTGGTGAGGTATCACCATAGGGTCATTCATTATTTGAAGGAAAGTGAAAGCTTAAATAACATCATTTGACAGGGCTTCGAAAGCCTGAAAGTAGGCATTGTGACCGCCTCTGGCACAAGCGAAACTGAATATGGTTTAACACAAGTGTTATAGAACAACTTCGAAAAGGGAATATACCCTTTATCAGAATTCTTTCCTGGAGAGAGGTCAAGATAGATCATAGATTGGGGAGGTACCCCACATAATTTGCAAATGGGGAGGGTACTACCAAAGTCTCTACGGATGCCTTCTATGTCGGCTCCTCTACTGGATAATCGTTCAATTCCAAAGCTTTTCTTCTCCATGCACACCCTAAGGTGCTCGATACTTACGTTATTGCCGACTCATAATAGTCGCTAAGGATTCAACCATCGACCTTTGCAATCGCAGGGAATTCTATTCGACTAGGCGCAAACATCTCAAGTAAGCGTTCTGTTCTATAAGAAGACTTCGATACCGTTGTCGCCCATAGCAATGACAATTCCACATGTCGACTGGACGGTACTTCGGAAGATCGTTAGAAACTACAAGATTAAATCTGGTCTCTATTTCAATCATCCTTATATCCAATATTCCTTCTCCCATATCAATCCCGAGCGCTATATAAGCTTAACACTTTTGGCACAATAGCCTTTTCATTTAAGTCAATCCCGGAATTTCTCAGTCTGTCTTGGTCCTTAAATATATTTCGCCTTTACCGTCCAATCTCAACTTCATCATTTTATCTCTACAATCAATTATAGCAATCAGGGTCTGTCCACCAACCCATATAACGACTATCTTATCCAATCCACAGGGTTCGCTCTAATTTCCACTCTCTTTGGTGACATCCTCTGGTAATCAGAAAGACAAGGTTTGCCAAAAATTTGCTTTATTTCTTTCCAAAATCAGGGAAATTTGATCAATCTATTTACCTACTAGTAATGCTCGGATCTGATTTCCGACCTTTCTGTTCTATCCTCATAATTCCTTCCTGATTTCCTGAGGGTGGTAAATCTCGTTCTCGATTCCGCCTTAGCGTGCTTGTCTTACAATAACATTTGCATGGTACATATACCCAAAATTTTCCTTGAGATAATACAATCCCTCAATGATGTAATATACACTATTTCCAGTGGAATCGCTGGTCGTGGGGGATTGAAATCTCATAGCCCAAAACAATTCCTTTCACTATTCTTAGGCAACTAAGTACCCTTAATCGTTCGTGAAAATCTGAACACCTTGGTTCTTACGTATGTCGCCTCCTTATGGGCAACTATAACCGACTACGAGTAACAGGATTCGTTCAAGTCGAATTAATCCACTGATACTGGCTATACTGCCTCTACCTCTTCTGCTCTGGAGACTCTACTCCATTTTCTTTGTCATATC
This sequence comes from Heracleum sosnowskyi, assembly GCA_030848705.1. Taxonomy (NCBI): domain Eukaryota; kingdom Viridiplantae; phylum Streptophyta; class Magnoliopsida; order Apiales; family Apiaceae; genus Heracleum; species Heracleum sosnowskyi. The sequence goes on from CM061239.1 coordinate 109,190,900, forward strand.
TCTTGGTGAATCATGAACGATCCTTAAACTCTCGTCTCGTCACTTATTTGACCTCCGAAGGTTCGTCCGGTCTTATTATTAGACCTCAAGTAACACACCACATCCTCTACAAGATTCTTTCCTTGACCCACTATGGGGTCTTCCTCTAGATCCTCCTATGGATCTTCCTTCAGCTGGTCTCCATCCATTTCAAGGAGCGCATCATCAAATGCCTACTCGAAGGCCTCGGGATCTGGTATCTCAGAGTCCCATCCATCTATAACTCATACGAATCGAGGTGACTAACCATGAAGTCCTAAGTACCGTTTCCCAAAAGAAGTCCCCTCTCGGGCTTCATCTTAAACAGCCAGGGTCATGTCCTCTAACCCGACTACGAACTCAATTTGAGCTCTAGATGTTCTTATTATTATTAAGGGTATTGTAAGACTCGATCTCCTATCGTTTCTGAGGACTGTAACCTAATGCTCTGATACCATCTTTGTAACAGCCCCAAATCCGGGGTCAGGGATTTAGGGTTGCCACAATCCATGTACTCCTTGCCTTACCTGTATTACTCACACCATTCATAATTCACCTGCTCCTGACCCCACAACATATGTCTCACACACACACACACAGGTTAGAGTCTCAGAAATGACACAATACAACAACTGCGGAATAAATAACTTTTATTACAATACTCAAATGTCTTTTGAATCTGTTACTGATACAATTTCTACGTATTGTTACATTACCAACTTAGCCTTCTGATGCTCACAATCCTCTAATACCATTCAGGTCTATACATAAGTGGAATACCAAAAGCCGTAGCCTGATTCGATTGGTTCGTACTACTCCCGGGATCACTGCTAGAAACTGTTTATGGAAACGCCTTGCGAGGTATGTGCCGTCCCATTGGCATCCTGCTTCGCTGCTATATAATATATATAAAATAATAGCAAGAGTGAGCTATAGCTCAGCAAGGTAATGAAAGTATGGCATAATTCTGCCTTTAATTCAACCCAGAAATAAAGCGGGTATAAGACAATAATTTGTCAAAATATCTCGATACTGAAATCATTTCCTTAGCGGAATGTATTCCCAAAAATACCATTGTTGTATTTCAAATATCATCTTTCATATCAAAAATTTATCTCATATCATATTCTGGAAATAAAGACAAGGCAAAATATTTCCAATCCACTTTCTAAACTTGAATAAACTTGCATGAACTTGAATAACTTGAATAGCTTGAATAAACTTTTCTTTTCTGGAAACCTGCTTAAAACATGTTCTTTCATCTGATAACTTTCATAAAACATTTTCTTTCATGGATGATGAACTGTAGACGGAGATTCTGGGCGACAGGGATACCTCTACGATGATCAGTCACAAGGCAAATCCCCACTGCTGTTTTTCTACGTAGAAGGGAAAATAGGGCAGACGCTAACTGACCTACCTCCCCGCCTTCGGTTGTAGGGGGAAGAGCAGACCCGTTCATAGACTGCCGGTCTGATACTCTTCTCTTACCCTACGGTCGGGCACTATCTGATAATCTAAGGGAAGAACAGACCCGTTCATAGACCGTCGGTCTATGCGTAATTCCCTTAGGGGACAAGCGCCACTCAGTCCCTTACATATTCTCCGAGTTCAAGAAAATCCATAATTCTGAAACATAAAGTTCCTTTCCCTTTTTTCCTTAGAAAGTGAAATTCACCCATATTTCCCAAGCTGATGCTTGTTCATGGATACTACTTATTCCACTGATCTTACTCCTCGAGTCTTGAGGAAGTAATCAAAATCATTGTGATGGTAGCATACAAAGTTTTTAAATGAATAGTTTCGAAAAGATTTAGGACCGGGCAGTCCACTTGAAACAAACATAAAAACTTGAGAAAGATCCCCTGAGTCTTTGTAGTTTGAGCGAACATTTAAGTCTTTCAGAATATAGACTTAAAAGGAAAATAGATTTGGGAACCTTCTCTAATTATATTTATAATTGTCTGAATAAAACTTTATTAGTTATCTAGGGTTAAAGAATAATTTCACAAAGTACTTCCTTAAGAAGTAGGGCTTTAAATAATTAATGGAAACTATATTTAATAAAGAATATTTATTTAGAAGTAATTCCCAAATACTTTCTTAAGAAAATAATGGATAATAGTATAATAATATAACCCTAGATAACAACTGATACCATTCCCGGTCCGTAGAATAAATACAGAGTATATACCCCCCTACTGAGGGATTTTCTTAACATATCAGCTCCAAAAATATTGCTAGAACCATAACTTATAAGTCCAACTTAAATCATCATATGTATCAATTTGAACTCATGAAAACGTACATATATCTCATACTCCAAATCCAATTACATTTGGAAATCATACCATATGCAGTTGTTCAACAACATACATGCATCGTATATATATCATAAAACTGTTTATAGCATTTCATGCCTTTTACTCTAAACATGCTTTCAAAATATGTATTATATCATCACAACAACAGTTTACAAAAAGGGTTTGAAAACTTGCATCTAGTATATGCATACTTCAAAATATGGTTTTAGAAACTTGCCTGATGCTCGAGAGGTGATAGGGCTCGTGACAATGTCGAACAATCTAGACAAAGTCAAACGAAAACACACGGTTAATCCCCTGGATAATCCACTTGTACTCAATGCTTAAACACGTAAGCGAAACACAACCAAGGAATTACTAGCTCGTTCTAGCGTCACACTAAGTCCATGTTATTCGTCAAATACTTATATCATAAGTTTGGTTCGAAATCCATTCTCAAATCCAAGTTATACTTAACCATTTACAACATCGGTTTCTAAGTCATGCTCTTAGGGATTTTCACTTGCGCGACCTCGGCTAAAACATTTTTATAAAATCGAAAAATAATCTTTTTAATCCGAATCGTTTTCGTGAGCCTTCCGAACTGTCTCTAGTATTATTCCTCAAAGTTTCACATTTTAATATGTCTTCTAAGTGGTCCAAGTATAGCCTCAAAGTGACTGACCGGAGAGGGGTTGTTCCTCCGAACGACGTTTACTAAAACTTACTTTTCTCTTAAACCGTAAATCGTAACGACATGATATTTATACAAAAACAAACCTTAAAACAAGGCCTACATGTTCATGGTCAGTTCTGCCCAAAACGTTTCCAAGACCAGTTCGTAATTCTTGCTCAAAACAGCCTTAATTCAAATGGGCATTACGACGGCTATAATCGTAACGTTTCCCGGGTTTTTGTTATGTCAAAACCTCTTAAAACCAAATGAATTCAACAACCCAACAACTTTTACAACATAACCAGTTCATATACTTCAAGAACACATCACCAACATCAACCAACAACAAGTATTCATCAAGAATTAACCATACATACTCCAAATTCCATAAACACGCTTATTCTTAAACATTACTAGAAACTTCACTTAAATCTCAACATAAATCAAATGGGTGGATGAGTGGTATACCTTCCTTGAATCCTTAAACACACCACAAGAGCTTGTAAGCCTTAAGAGAGTCTTTATCCATGGTTATCATCCTTAAACTTGCAAAAGAAAATCAAGAACAAGTTATGAATTCTCGGAGTTACTATACACCGGTTTAAAGAACAGGAAACATGAAGGTCTTACCTTGCTCAAATGGAAGAAACTTGTGAAATAGGAAATGTAGATTATCTCAAGACCTTTCCCACAAGCTATATAGCGCCATTTTCCACCGAGAAATGAAGGAGATATGAACTTTACAATCCGGCAGTTCTGTTTTTGCCGAAATGAAGAAAAAGAATGGTTCTTGGGTTTTGACTTTATTACATGTATAATGTGTATTTATCTTTACTTCTGCAGGTGTTAATGCTAGCCCTTGGATGAGATTTCTACTTTTGTGTTGGGCAAATCTTGGCCATCCACTTGTTGGCTTGTCACTTGTTGCTTTTACTTTAGCAAATTGCAAACTAATCCTTCATCTTTGAGTTGACTTACACTCTAGTCACTCTTGAATTTCCTTCTTTCACCAACTAGCTTCTCCTTTATATTTGTAACAAAATAATGTTACACTTGTATGTCACATTTATTTCTTATTTTGTTGATCCGATACTGCTTTGCTTCGTAAATGTTTTCAGTGATTTCTTGAACCTTCGCTTCACTGTCTCAGTGGTTTTCGTTCTAAATTCTCAAATCAAATATAGTAAAATTCCAAAATATTAAATCCTCAAATCCTCAATTTTAATATCTCATTTCTTGGATATAATAATATATAATTCGCTGCCCGGTCGAATACTACACCAAAATAAAATTTAGAGTTTCTGAATTCCGATCGTCTTTGCATTCACTTATTTACTCCGTAGATCGCTAATACGACTTCGGAAAATAGACACTACGTCTCATACATAGGTGGCATGAAAAATTTTCTTAACCCTCTAAATCACTATTCATCCACCAATTCACTATTCACTGATGCACTTAATCATAATAAGAAAAGTTTTAAATTTTACCAAAAATTCGGGTTATTATATATTCACCTATACAAACTAGGCACACATAATATTACACAACTACCCCTCTTCTGAAAGTCCAACTTGTCCTGCCATAAGAAGTTCACTGTGTCAGGAAGGACCACCTGCTTTTCGGAGTCTTTCTCGTTTCTGTAGCTGCTTGTCTCTTATCTTTCTCTCCAAGTTTAGCTGTAGATTTGCCATCTGTTCTTTGGACCACCTTGCCAGAACAAATGCTTCAGTATTTGTCTCTTTTGATTCTTGGTTCTGTACCTTGATTTGTCTTGTTGTAAACGGCTAAATGTTGATATCGTGAACTCCACTTCATTCCTGACTTCGCGATGTCCCTTGTAAAGACTACACGATATGGCCTTTGAGGACTTTGCGACATAGGCCATTTGATGACTATGCGACATAGGTCATTTGAGGACTCTGCGACATAGGTCATTTGAGGACTATGCGACATAGGCCATTTGACAACTATGCGACATAAGCTATTTGAGGACTATGCGACATAGGTCATTAAATGACTATGCGACATAAGCCATTTGAGGACTTCACGATCTAGGCATCTTTGACTTTGCTGACTTCAACAATTCACGACATGAGTCTTGAGGACTTCACGACATAGTACAAAATTGACTATGCGATATAGCACTTCTCGACATGGATATTGGTGACTTCACGACATAGCTTTCTTCTGACTTTGCTATATAATGCCTTAGACAAATTTCTGCAACTTATTTCTTCAGGGCCTTATTCATCTCTATCCTACTGCATGAACACTTCTGAACTTCTACCAGGACAATTATTCAATGACCTATATACAGTCTAGATGCAAGAAACTTTACTAAGCTCATTATAATTCTGAGCATACATGATCAAGCTAATGTTCATGAGAACAAGATAAGTACATATAGAGACCTATACTATATCCCAGTGATAGAATTCACTAGGTCATGTAGTGTGACATAGTCACATAGTGTAGGCTTGTTAATAGTGGTATTCAGACATGTCTTGAGCCTAACACTATCTAATATAGAAAACCCAACTATATTTGGTTTAGATTATCAAAATACACTTTTTAGTTTTTAAATATAATCGTACTATAAATCAAATACACTTTTTAGTATTTAAATATAATCGTACTATTAATCAAGTACAATTTTTAATATTAGATCTAATTTTTTTTAACGATTCATATTAATTTTGTTGTACAATGATCGTACATGGATCATACTACCAAAATTTTGAATAACATTCTCTTACGGTAATTGTATATAAGATATAATTTATTCGATCGAGATTTGACAAATAACATTATTTACAGAAATACTTGCACATGCAACACTCATTGTTTTCACAAAATTGTTGTATTAATTTCCTGTGACCCTACTTTTCAACACACAAATTCCCTCTGTCATCTTCTCTTCCTAGGCAATTTAGAGTAGGTAGGTTACTTAAGACTTTTAATATTAGTAGCTTATAACCCATGCAATATATGGTTTTTTTTAATTTATAATTTTTTTAATTCATAATTTTTTAATAATTTTAAGCTATTAGTTTTTAGACTTTATTTATTACGTTTCATATGCTTAATACATTACTTATGTTGTGTTTTGAGTTCTAAACATAAGATTTAAACGATTTTACAACGTACAAATCACAAAATAATCTTTAATTTAGTGATGATTTAACAATTTTTTTTTCAATTAAAACTACCCTCAAAGGCTGAAACAGAAGAAAAAAATAAAATGATGAATTTTAACAATAGTTTTATTCAACTTAGGAATGAAATTAAAATAAAGAAAATCTACACAACTTAGAATTAAAGTGTAGACCAACAATCAAATAAACCTACTCAATTTAGAATTTGAACTTATGAATTTTTATATTGAGAATTCTAGTCAACTTAGAAATCTACTCATATTTAATTTATATTATTAAATTTTTTTTTTTTAATATTAGATCTAATGGTTCTTATTCATCTATTTTAAGATCAAAGGTCCTTATTGATTTGGCGGTACAGGACGAAAGTTTTGGATAAGATCTATTTTACGCTTATTATATATAAGGATTTAATAGTATAGACTTGCCTATAACCACGCAATATACAGATTTATATTTAATATTTATAATAATATTAATTAATGATTTTTTAATAGTAATAATTTTTTTATTGTAAACATTATTAATATTATTAGTTTTAACAATATAAATATTTATTTTAATATGTTGTTGATCCAACTTTGAAATTTTGAATGTGTAATTTATCAATTAAATATAGGGAATTTTTCCTCTCTACTCCATTTTATAATCTTATTTCTAATTTTACTACCCTCCATATCTTCTTTCACTTCTATACTCTTATTTTTTTAAAAATACGCCAAAATCACTTAAATATTCTTTTTTTTTAAAAATACGCCAGCATAGGGCTTATCACTTAGCTTCCCACACACCCTTAACAAATACAGCAAGCACGACTTTTGGAAGAGAGCCTACCGCCAAGAACTACCTCCCGAGATCTATAATTCCTTTTATCATCTATACGTATATATATATATACACAAACACCTACACACACACATATATATAATTGATTTGGTTGATTGTATATAATTAAGGCCCCGCATGGGCATTCTTTGGATTTGATTAAGTTTTGTTGATTTTGTTGTTTTGGTTGACTTGTGTTACTAATACACAGTTGTAAGTTGCGTTGGTTTGATTATATTCTGCAACTATTTAAACTCAATTAAAATAATTATTGCAACCAAATCAACTTTATAATCAACTTTTGTAAAGTATAATGTAACATAATATGAAACAGAGATAACTACAACTCAACACAGGAACAAGACATACAGTAATATTAACTGAAGCACAAGAATCCAAAAGAAAAGAAGACATGGTAAACTCAAGAAATCAAAATATGATATGTATTCTTGAAGTTCGTAAACAGGTCACGGAAAGAAGTTCATTAATATGTTCAGGCCTCAGTGACAAATAAAGAAACAAGACTTTCAAGACTACAGAAGTATTTATATGATACAGAGTTAGTACCAGAGGATTTCAGTGATTTTTTAATGAAGCAACCAAGACAGAAAAAGACTTATCAATTGTATTATATTGAAGACATAGAGGTTTTGATCACTTAGTCATCTGTGAACCAGACCAGTTGCACAAGGTGTCAGCAAAACTAAGAAGATCAACATGTTTATCGTCTCAGAAGAAATTGATTTAAGTCAGACCTGAAACATCCTGAGAGTTAAAAGAAATTGATAAGGTATGTTTAGGTTAAATTGAAGTGCAATATGCTTGCTGCAGAAAGATAGAATCTTCAAGGATCAAACTTCAATTAAAGACATTCGATAGTTTTCATTTTTGAAAAACTTGTTAGATATAATTACTGATGTTTGTTTATCAGTGTTTAAGCAACAGGTACTGACCAGAGTTTATCAGAAGCCGGTCAGAGTTTAATTAAACTCTGACAGGGTGAAGAGTTTAAAGGAAGCCGGTCAGAGTTTATTTAAAGTCTGACAAGGTGATAGTTGAATTAGCTGTCGGTGATGAATTGAAGATTCTAGAAGCAATATATTCTGAAGATGAAAAGAAGCAGAATATATTGATACAGCTAAGGAAACGAAATAGAAGATAAGAAGCAATCCTTAATTGATAACAATTGTATAGCTAATTTGTAGGAATATCAATTAGATAAGGATTGTGTAACTGTGTACTATATAAACACAGATAGGTTATCCCTAGAAGGGATGCGATCATTGAATATTTTATTCTTGTAACCTAGAAGCTCTTTGTGATTCATTAACATCACTAAGAGAGAATTATTTAATATAATTCAGTTTGTTGATTTACAAACCTGTGTTCTTAATTGTTATTCTCATACCTACTTGATTATATATTGTGTATTCGGCCTAACAATTGGTATCAGAGCCAAGGCTGTTTAATATATACAGTTTTACGATTCAAACACAGTATTAATCATGTCTGAAGAAAATCAAACTGCTCCTAAGGCTGAACAGGTTAAGCCCAATTCTGTGAGTCGATATGAAACAATCAGGGTTCCAATTCTCAGGCCAGTAGAGTACCCGATTTGGAAGGTTAAGATGACCATGTTTCTGGAGGCTACAGATCCAGAATACCTTGACAGAATCTATGATGGTCCTCATATGCCAACTAAATTGTCCCCTGTTGTTGATGGTCAAGAACAAAAGACTGTTCCAAAGGAAAAGAAAGATATGACTCCTGAGGATATCTCATCAATTGCAAAGGATGCAAAGGTTAGACATCTTCTCCACAGTGCTTTAGATAATGTTATGTCTAACAGAGTAATTGGCTGCAAAACTGCCAAAGAGATATGGGATGCTTTAGAAGTCAGATGCCAGGGAACAGGTGCTATTAAGAAGAACAGAAAAACAATACTCACACAGGAGTATGAGCACTTTGATTCAAGAACTAATGAAACCTTGACTGAGACTTATGACAGATTTTGCAAACTGTTGAACGATCTGTCTCTGGTTGATAAAGAATATGAACTTGAAGAGTCTAATCTCAAGTTTCTGTTATCTCTACCTGAAAAGTGGGATTTAAAGGCAACAACAATCAGAGATAATTATGATCTTGCTGATACAGATCTTGATGAGATCTATGGATTGTTAAAGACTCATGAACTTGAGATAGAGCAAAGAAACAGGAGATCCAGCAAGAAGACAAAATCTGTTGCTCTCAAAGTCGAGGAGAAGCCCATTAAGAAGGAATCATCAAGGAAGAAAGCCAAGGGAAAGGCTTTAGTCATTAAATCTGAGAGTGAGTCATCAAACTCTGATGATGATTCAAACTCTGGTGAAGCTTCTGACTCTGATGATGATGAAGAACAGATGATGCAAATGGCTGCATTGATGGTGAAGACCTTCAAGAAGATGGGATTCAAGAACTTCAAGAAGGGAAAGAGATTCTCAAGGAAAGATTCAAATTCTGAGAAGAAGAATTTCAGAAAGTCTGATGGAAGGGATACCAAGTCTGGAAAGAAGGACAAATCTGAGATCCAGTGCTACAAGTGCAAAGAGATGGGTCACTATGCTCCAGAGTGCAAGAAAGGCAAATCTGAGAAAGCACTCATCTCTAAAGGCAAAGACTGGGCAGATACTTCAGACTCTGATGATGGAGAAAACTATGCTCTTATGGCAAGTGTCAGAGATGAGACTGAATCATCTGAAAATAAGGTACCCCTAACTACTTATGCTTATGATACTGATAATATATCTGAGTTAAGAGTATATCTGAAAAGTGTTCATGTTAGCTATAGGGATCAGACCTTAGAGAATGAGAGAATTAAAGCTGAGAATCTTAGTCTTAAAGATAGAAACAAGTTTCTTGAAGGAGAACTTGAAAGAATGAAGCAGATTCAAAAAGAAAGAGATGATGCTGTTTATGTTGAACAGGAGTTGCTTAAAAGGTATAGGCAACTAGAATCTGATTTAGAAAAAGAAAGAAAAATAATCAAGACTTGGACAGACTCTGGAAGAGACACTCATCAAGTGTTTCAGACTGATTCTGTAGGTTTAGGTTATTGTGAAAATGATGAACTTAGGTTTAAAGACAAGGTTAAGGTAAAACCACAACTTAAACCTGTGAAATTTGTTCCAGAAGCCAATAAGTTAAAATCTGTTGTAATAAGAGAAGCTGATATGGAATCAGGTGAAGCCTGTGAAAGACAGGAAAATATTAAAACAGAAAAACTTAAGGAAAGAGAAACTGTTAGAAAGCCAGTAAAAACTTGTGAAAAACAGGTTAATGTTGGTTTGATGACAGGGAAACAGTTTAATCATAAGCTGAAAGAGATAAAATCTGCCATGAAACCAAAAGGGTCCAAGAAGAATAGGAATGGAAAGATAGGCATAAATAATAGAAATAATCATTTGCCTACTGGTGCTGCTCCAAGGAAAACATGTTATAATTGTGGTAGTTCTAATCATCTTGCTAGATTTTGCACTAAGATCAAACATATTAATTCTTTATCTTCTACATCAGGAGTAAAGAATGATTATGTAAGGGTTAAACCACAAACTTTATGCACACACTGTGGGAGCACTTGGCATTCCATTTATACTTGCAAGAGTTATCATGCTATTTATCATAACTATTATGAGCTAAAACCCAATCTGAAGTGGGTTAAAGCAAACTCTGCAAGTGTAAAGTCTGACAATGTGAGCTTAAACTCTGTTGATAGTAATTCCGCTGCAAAAGCTAACACTGTTAAGAAAGACAAAGGATCCAAGCAAGTCTGGGTCCTTAAAACTAATACTTAGTATTTGTTTGTGATTGCAGGGTATAACAGAGAGCACACTTATCTTGGACAGTGGATGCTCAGGACATATGACTGGAAATAAAGCCCTGCTATCAGACTTTAAGGAGAAGGCCGGCCCAAAAGTTTCCTATAGAGATGGCAACATAGGACACACTCTGGGATATGGCAATATCAATCTTGGAAGTGTCATCATTACAAATGTAGCTCTAGTCTCAGGACTCAAGCATAATCTGCTATCTGTGAGTCAAATCTGTGACAGAGGAAACCATGTAGATTTTCATAGTGAATACTGTGAAGTTATCAGTAAATCTACTGGAAAAGTTGTTCTAGTTGGACACAGGCGCAACAACATTTATGAAGCAAGTTTGGTAACAAACTCTGATGGAAAAACAGTGTGTTTGACAACCAGAATGTCAAATGAAGAGAGTTGGAACTGGCACAAGAAGCTCTCTCATCTCAATTTGAACAACATCAATGAGCTAATAAGAAAGGATCTTGTAAGGGGACTTCCAAAATCTATACTCAGTCTAGATGGATTGTGTGATTCTTGTCAAAAAGCCAAGCAAAGGAAGTCATCTTTCAAGAGCAAATCTGAATTTTCAGTAGTGGAACCTTATCATCTTCTTCATGTTGATCTCTTTGGACCAGTGAATGTGATGTCCATGGGCAGAAAGAAATATGCTCTAGTAATTGTTGATGAATATACTAGATATACATGGGTGTATTTCTTGTCAAAGAAGGATGAAACTGCTCAAACTCTGATGGATCATGTAAATCTACTGGACAAAGGATCACAACACAAAGTCAAAATTATAAGGAGTGATAATGGAACTGAATTTAGAAACTCAATAATAGAAGCTTTCTGCAAGGAAAGAGGAGTGAAACAAGAATTTTCTGCACCTGGAACTCCACAGCAAAATGGTGTAGTTGAAAGGAAGAACAGAACTTTAATTGAAGCAGCTAGAACTATGCTTGATGAAGCAAAATTACCAACATACTTCTGGGCAGAAGCTGTTCAATCTGCTTGTTTTACTCAAAATGCAACATTGATCAACAAGCATGGGAAAACACCATATGAGATGGTGAAAAATAAGAAGCCAAATTTGAAATATTTTCATATATTTGGATGCAAATGCTTTGTGTTGAAGACTCATTCTGAACAGTTGACAAAGTTCGAGTTAAAAGCTGATGAAGGAATATTTGTTGGCTATCCATTGTCAACAAAAGCATTCAGAGTTTATAATCTAAGAACTAAGGTGATCATGGAATCTATACATGTGTCATTTGATGACAAGAAAATAATTGGACTTGAAGACAAGGATGGATATGATCAACTGCGTTTTGAAAATGAAGATCTATTCTCTGATGATATAAACTCTGATGAAGCAGAGTTGACAAACTCTGACGAAGCATACTCTGAACCTCTACTGGTAAATACTGAAGAAACTGGAAATTCTCAAATTGAACAAAGTAGAGAACCAGTTGAGGGGGAGCGTGAAGAAGCTCAACAAGACATAGCAAATGAGTCAGTTGAGGAAACTGATTCAAACTCTGCAAGTTCAAACTCTGAGCCATCCAATTCAGGGGGAGCCTCAGATGCTGCAGAAAGTCAACATATGAATCAGGAGAGCATGGATCAAGGGGGAGGATTCAATAATGATGCAAGAAACCACTTACCAACAGCAAGAAGGTGGACACAGGCACACACACCTGATCTCATAATTGGAGATCCTGATGCTAGTGTGAGAACTAGAAGTGCAACAAATAATGAGTGTCTGTATCATGCTTTCTTGTCTCAAACAGAACCAAAGAAAGTGGAAGAAGCTCTTCAAGATGCTAATTGGATTACAGCAATGCAAGAAGAGTTAAATGAGTTTGAAAGAAATGAAGTCTGGACACTTGTACCTAGACCAAAGAATAGATCAATAGTAGGTACAAAGTGGGTTTTCAGAAACAAGACTGACAGTGAAGGTGTGATTACAAGAAACAAGGCTAGACTTGTGGCAAAAGGTTATTCACAACAGGAAGGAATTGACTATGATGAAACCTTTGCTCCAGTTGCAAGATTGGAGGCCATAAGAATTTTTCTGGCCTATGCTGCACACAAGAAGTTTAAAGTCTTTCAGATGGATGTAAAGAGTGCTTTTCTCAATGGGAAGCTTGAAGAAGAAGTGTTTGTTGAACAACCACCAGGATTTGTAGATTCCAAGCATCCATATTATGTCTACAGGCTTGACAAGGCATTATATGGACTAAAGCAAGCACCAAGAGCATGGTATGAAACTCTTGCTCAATTTCTTTTAGAAAGTGGGTTCACAAGAGGTACAATTGATAAAACCTTGTTTTATTTCAATTCTGGTGATGATTTGCTTTTAGTTCAAATTTATGTAGATGATATTATTTTTGGATCTACTAATGACAAACTCTGTAAGAAGTTTGCAAAGCTTATGCAATCCAGGTACCAAATGAGCATGATGGGAGAGCTTAGTTATTTTCTAGGCTTACAGGTCAAGCAAACAGATGATGGGATTTTTATCAATCAAGCAAAGTATACCAGAAATCTTCTAAAGAAATTTGGTATGCTTGATAGTTCATCTGCTACAACTCCCATGGCTACAGCAACGAAGCTTGACAAAGACACAGGAGCCTCAGTAGATATGACTAACTACAGAGGAATGATAGGGTCTCTACTGTATCTTACTGCAAGTAGACCTGATATCATGTATGCAACATGTCTTTGTGCAAGATTTCAAGCAGATCCCAGAGAGCCTCATCTAACAGCTGTAAAAAGGATCTTCAAATATCTTAAAGGAACCATAACCTTAGGTTTGTGGTATCCTAGGGAATCAGAGTTTAAGTTAATTGGTTACTCTGATGCAGATTTTGCAGGCTGTAAGATAGACAGAAAAAGTACAAGTGGAAGCTGTCAATTTTTAGGTGACAGATTGGTTTCTTGGTATAGCAAGAAACAGAAATCAATTTCTACATCCACAGCAGAAGCAGAGTATATAGCAGCTGGTAGCTGTTGTGCACAGATTTTATGGATGAGGAATCAATTGCTGGATTATGGGTTAAGGTACTCTAGAATACCTATTTTCTGTGATAACCAAAGTGCTATTGCTATGACAGGTAATCCAGTACAGCATTCCATGACGAAGCACATCAACATAAGGTATCATTTTATCAGAGAACATGTGGAAGAAGGAAACATTGAGCTTCATTTTGTGTCTACAGACCAACAACTTGCAGATATCTTCACCAAACCTTTGAGTGAAGCTACTTTTACAAGATTGGTAAATAAACTTGGAATGATCTCTGGTTCTGACTAGAGATACGGGTTAGACTCACTTTTTATGTTCATGATCTCTTACATGTGTTAACTGTTATGTGAACCAGCATGTTCAACTCTGATAATAAACTCTGTGAAGTGTCAGTCATACTCTGAAAGTAAACTCTGATGTTAAACTCTGTTGGTCATACTCTGGTAGTTACAGTTTAATGCTATTCTCTAATTGTAATTTTGTCTGAAACATATGGACCAATGAAGAAATTTGTATGAAGCATAATTCTCAGTAAGTAATTATGAATCCTTAAGAGTTGTATAGATTCTGATCTCAAACATGTGCAGTAAGTTAACACAGCATGATACTGTCTCTGTATTTATACCATCTCTTAGTTTATTGATCCTATACACTGAGTCTGTATTAGCTGTTTGCATTTTCTCTCATAAGTTAATTATATCTACTGATGAAAAGTCTAAACTCTGATTCTTAATTGAAAATAATTCACCCTCAAATCAAAAGATGCCAAACAGAGCACAAATTCCTTTGAGATCATGTTGTGCCTAGGAAGATCCAGGAACTTATTGTATGAAATAAGGGCTAAAATCTTTGATTTTTGGTGACTAGTGCCAACCACTGATTACTGGAAAAAAATAAAAATAAAAAAATATATATATATATATATATATATATATATAAATATATAAAGGGGGTGAAAAATAAAAGACATATCCAAATGAAAGGATATCAGTATACAGAGTTTAGATATAAAATCAGATTTTATGTTATACATGAGAGTTTAGGCAATCAGTTTTTACTACTTTAGTTTGTGGATTTTATGCACTTTGAGATGATCTAAATATTGATTACGGTAAACTCTGCTATTACACACACATATTTTCACACCTGTACAGTTTGAGAAAAGAGTTTATTGACAAAGAAGGACAAATGGTAAACACTGATGTATTGTGTGACATATGCCGAGGTAACTTTGTTTTAATCTCTAATGGTTAAAATAATTTCTTTGTTTCAGACATTCTATAATTTTGAGATTAGACATTTGTTTTTTGAAACAGTATGATTGGTAACGAATATATTTTACATTCAACAGAGAACAGAAAGAGTGAGTTTGATAAGTTCTGATGGTGATTAGTAGCGCTGATGAGTATGTTAGTTTATTGTTTAAAGTGATATCATTTCTTTCACTCTACAATTACTATGAGATACTGATATGTAAAACAAAACAATGGATTTTTCTCATTAAATGATTCAAACTTTGTTTACATTCAGACAACTTTATACTCTTGTCTAGCTACTGTTCGATTAACAGGCTACTATAACATCTGGAATTTCCAAGGCTTGACAACCTCCTGATGTTGAATCATCATCATCATCCTCTCGACTTCTCTTTCTGGTTTGCAGCTTGCAGGATTCCAAGAAGACATTCTTTTTCGAACCCTTCAAGTAGCTCTGATAGAAGAGCATCATACAGATCTCCACCGCCTCATCATCTGCAAGGATGGGCACATCATATGGTCCAGGACGGATGATGTGCACATAGGGGTTGGAGATAGGTCCTTCCGCTATTTCATCATCAGCGATGAGCCCTTCATCATTCAGAAATGACAACACAAGAAACTCATCAATGATATAGTTTGCTTGTTGACGCCAGTTCAAATCCAAGAATGATTCTACATCCATGAATTCAAAGGTTCCTGCCATTTGATGTATGGTATTTGTTTTAATATGTGAATTGCCTGTTGTTAAAATGCTCTAGCTTTTATAGCATCCCACAGGGCAACTGAAAGGTTTTTGCGTGGTTCGAAGCTTGGGAACATGAAAGTGCGGAGTTCCAAGACAGTCATTATTCTTCTGACTGTTGAGCTCCTTCGTACTTTATTATTATGTTTCTGAGATATTCAAATCGATAATTTTATTATTATTGATTTTTTTTAAAGCGGATATGTGATGCAAGGTGTCTTCTCGTTTGCACGTATGTATTGGAAGTTGTTCAATACAGCTGTCAGCGTCTGTACGTTTGCCATGTGTCCCACTCACATGATTATAGGAGTAAGACAGTTGTGTATTCATGATTAAAAACTCTTCAGTTTTTCATCTTTAATTTTCTTTTAAATACAATACACACATCTTCAGTTAAACTTTTCACATCTTACTCATTTACATCTATTATCACATACACATATTCACAAACACCTTTCTACACATAAACTCTGTTATTTCTTCAAAATCTTCTAATGGCAACCACAGCTTTCGTTTCGTCTGGGTTAGAGTTCGTTCCAAACAACTATACCGCACCACTAAACACTGCAAACGCACCAGAAGCATTTCATATGATTCAGAAGTTTCTTGCTCAGTCAGCGATTGGGCGTGCTTTAGTTGAACCAGCCACACTTTCTGGTTTACAAATCAAGGCGTTCTGGGAGACAGGGGTTTATGATGATGGTGGTGAAACTGGGAGCCCATCCATAATCTTTGAGTTTGACGAAACAGAGTATGTTATTACTGCTGGTACTATTCGCGCTGCAATGGGGTTTCCTGAGTATTCTTCTTACACTATTGGAATGGGTGATGAGGATTTAATCCGAATGATGCGAGAGATTGGCTACTCTGGGCCGTTGACAAAGATTGGGCAACTCAAAAGGCCGTTTCTGCGCAAGGAATGGAGTTTCTTCTTCGATTGCATCACCAGGACATTTGGCAAGAAATGCACAAATTGGGATGCTATTCCCACAGACAGTCTGCAAATCGGGTATTCTTTATTATACTCCATTTTGAGTATAATCAAAATCATTTTGATTTTGCACGACTTGTGTTGACTAACTTAGGGGAGAAGATGACCGAGAATAGAGGAGTTGTTTATTTTTCTCGATTCTGTCAGCTTTTGGTTTCTTATTGTGTTGAAGGAGACAATGTATTTGAAGCAGATGTTTATTGTTTTAAATTACATAAGAGAGTATTTACTGATCTAGTAAATAAAGACATTAAGAAAGGCATTGTTGGAGATCTTTTGCTACCTACTTCTGTGCAACAGTTTGTGGATGCTCAAGTAAATCCACAACCACAAGCTGAATCTCAACCAGAACCTTTATCAACTTCTGTTACACCTGCAAGGGGAGGTAGGACCAAGCATATTGGTACTAAACCTGCAACGAGATTATCTACTGAAGCTGGGGTATCTAGACCTGAAGAGCTGCCTCAGAAGACAAGGCTAAAGAAAAGAAGAGCCAATAGGGCAAAGTCTGTTGTTGAAACCTCAGAGACTGAAACTGATGAAGAAACTCTTCATCAGAGAAAAAGAAGACTAGTGGCTGCACATCTTTTTGGTGCTATAAATGTAACCATGGACAGAGTCTCTAAGGACACTGAAGCTCCTGCATCAGAGAATGAGGAGATTGTGGCTGAAGCTGTTCCTCAAGCTACTCCTGAAATTGTTGTTGAGGAGGATATTATAAATGCTGATGAGAACAGAGTGTTTGTAAACACTGAAGCTCCTGAAGTGTTTGTTCAGGAGGATGCTGCAAATGCTGAAGCTGTCAATCTAGACAGGATCCATACTGATACTATGATGGATTTGGATTTGGTAACTCCTACATCAAAGGCTAATGATGTAGTTGAGGAAGCTGCTACTCATTCTGATAGCAGAGTTTTTGATCTTGAAGCACACACCTCTAACTATTCTGATCTTTATACAGAGGGTGTGGAAGCTGATCAAGTCACTGATCAGGTAGAAGACTCTCTGGCCACTCACACTGAAATTATTTCTTGTGATCTTGACAAAGGTGAGGAGGTTACTCAGCTGATTAAAGTCACAGAGAAAATTGATGAAGCTGTGATGGAAAAGGAACAAGAGGCTACTGATGAGCTAAACTCTGAGAACATTATTCTTGAAGCTTTGCAACAATCTGTTGTTGAGATTGTTCAAAGAGAAGCAGAGGTTTTTGCTCAGGCCACCTCTGATATTCCTGAAGCTGTAGCAGAGGAGAACATTGATGAAGCTGCACAGTTTACTGCTGACAATATTCTTAATGCAAATGAAGCAGTCAATAATGAAGAAACTGGAAATGATGCTGAGGGTTCTCATTCACACCCTAGTATTCAAGTTTCATTGGCTGATGATGTCAATAGTGCTGACGCAAGGGAAGTCCATAGACAGACCAATGAGCATTTTCAGAATATGTACTACAAAAATTGGGCTGATGCAGATTGTGTCTTTCCAGCACAAAGGGCTGCAGATTTTCTATCTGATTCTGTCAAGAAGATCTCAAATACTGATGTACTTACAAGCTTACAGGCAACTGTTGTTCAAGTCAAATCTCTTAATAATAGATTTGATGAGAATCAACAAATGCTTACCAATCTAAGGAATGAAGCCAGTATGAAGGATCTTACTTTCAAGTCTGACAAAACTTTTTATTATACTATGCTCAAGCAGCAAGCCAAGGATTCTGAGGAAATCAAGAAGAGGCTTGGGAAAGTTGAGGAAACTCAGACTTCAATGTCTACTCAACTGTCTTCCATTTCTACTGCCATTGAATTGCTGACATCAGTACTACTTTCTGATGATGTCAAAAAGGGGGAGAGTGTACCTAAAGACAAATGCAAAGACACTCGAGCTCTGAGACGGAAGGATGATTCTACTGATGGGGGAATCAAAGGAAATAAAAGAAAGATTTTTGCTCCAAGGCAAAGCAGGACAAGAGTAAACTCTGAAAAGATAAACTCTGGTGGCCAATCTACTTCTGGTGGCCAATCTACTTCAAATCTCAAGCGTTTAGTTGTTTCAACTAATCCATCTACTGATGAAGAGATTGCTGCTAAGATATTCATAAAAGAGCATGGACAGAATGTAACTATTGAAGATATCCAGGCTGAAGAGCAGATGCTTGCTGAGGAACACAAGAAAAATCTTGAAGCTGGAATCTACAAGAAAAAGGAAATCAAGGCTCCTAGAAAGAAAGAAGTTGGTATTTCTATCAAAGAGAATACTCAACAGAGTATACAATATACAAGGAGACCTGTGATTGGAAATACTGATAAGGGTAAAGGCATAATGATTGAAGAGCCTAACCTGAAAAAGAAAGATAATTCAACCTCTGACATTGCTCAAGTTGAAACAAGATTAGCTAAATCAACCTCTGACGCTGCTCAAGTTGATGTTTCTATTGAAGATATGACAACCTCTGACGTTGCTCAAGTTGTACAGAAATCTACACTACTTCCAGGATTCAGCAAACCAAAAATTCTTGAAGACTTAAAGCTTAAAGCTGTGAATTTCTTGGAAACCAGAACAGTATTGGGAAAAGAAGCCTTTGACAAATCTGGACTGGGTTCACACAGAGAGAGAAGAACTAATAACAGATCTCAAGACAAGTTTTCATTGGCAGAATTTGGAGTTGGAATTACTCAAGAAGGCCTTGACAAACTAGAATCTGTACAGATGATTTTTCACAAAGGAATCAAAAAGGAATTCTTGTTATATTTTATGGCTGATGGCAGAGTGTATAGATTTGGTGAATTTGATATCCAGTTAAAACTTTGGGAAGAGCTAGAGTATGTTCTATATCTACTGGAAGTAAAGAATAGAAGTACTTATGATGCTGCTCGAGTTTTGAAGGAAAGGATGATGAAATCCAAAGTTTTGAGTGGAGCTGGAGTATCAAGTGCATACATTCCTAAATACAGAGATGCACATGGAAAGTTGGTAGAAATGAAAAGGAATAGTTCTAGGTTCAGAACTGCACTAAATAAAAAGGTTCTTGAGTTCAATCTAGAGTCTGATAAACCTTTTTATATCAGACTTGGCAATGAAATGAACAAAAACAGCATATATTCTTTGAGGGCTGCCATTTATCAAATTGGTGAAGATGAACCAGAAATGAAGGAGCTAAAGAAGATTATGATTGCTGAATTGAATAGAGCTGAGAAGAAACTACTGTTAGATTATATCAGGATTGTGCCTGATATTCAAGAAATCAAGTAAAGTCTGACTGTAAGTTTTTAATATATTTTCTATTCTAAGTCAAATTTAAACTCTATTTTAAATTAAACTCTGTTATATGTTAAACACTGCATTTGTTAAATGTTTTTGACATCATCAATTATATGTTTAACTTGTACATTTTATTATGAACAAGTTGGGGGAGATTATTAGATATAATTACTGATGTTTGTTTATCAGTGTTTAAGCAACAGGTACTGACCAGAGTTTATCAGAAGCCGGTCAGAGTTTAATTAAACTCTGACAGGGTGAAGAGTTTAAAGGAAGCCGGTCAGAGTTTATTTAAAGTCTGACAAGGTGATAGTTGAATTAGCTGTCGGTGATGAATTGAAGATTCTAGAAGCAATATATTCTGAAGATGGAAAGAAGCAGAATATATTGATACAGCTAAGGAAACGGAATAGAAGATAAGAAGCAATCCTTAATTGATAACAATTGTATAGCTAATTTGTAGGAATATCAATTAGATAAGGATTGTGTAACTGTGTACTATATAAACACAGATAGGTTATCCCTAGAAGGGATGCGATCATTGAATATTTTATTCTTGTAACCTAGAAGCTCTTTGTGATTCATTAACATCACTAAGAGAGAATTATTTAATATAATTCAGTTTGTTGATTTACAAACCTGTGTTCTTAATTGTTATTCTCATACCTACTTGATTATATATTGTGTATTCGGCCTAACAAAACTATCGAAAGAGAAATGAAGGTTTGATAAAAACTATCGAAGAAGAAAAAAACCAATTCGACAGTTTCTTTAATAGAAACCATCGAAGTGGACAAAATATTTTTGTTCGATAGTTTTATTTATAAAACTATTGAACTAGTTTCAAAGAATCAAAGTATTCTTTCCGATAGATTTTATTTAAATCTATCGAAAGAAAGAAAATCTTTGCCTGCGATAGATTTTTTATTATGGAGCAGGTGAATTGCATTTATACTTGTCAGAGGTTGGTGAAGGAAATGGACGACCAGGATTTATTCTTAGCCTTCGATGGTTTTTCTAAAAGTCTACAATGTGTGAATTGAAGACACTGTCTTCAGTTAGTTCATCTGTAGTGAAGTTGTAGAAGATCATTTACGAAGAAGAATTTAAAAGCTTGAGAAATTCTACAGAAGAAATTAATAGTGCCTTAAATTCTATCATTTGTATTGATTACTGTAAACTGAAATCATTGAAGCTAATCCTACGGATTAGAATTGTAGCACCCTTTGTGGTTTATATTTATAAAACGATATATTCCCCGACTCGTGTTGTTGATTTGGTTAATTTGATTTCGGACAAGAACACATATAATTATCCGCAAACTAAATCGAATAATTTGTGAGTATCGTATTCAGCCCCCCCTTCTCCGATACTTTGGACCTAACAATTGGTATCAGAGCTTGTTGATTGACGTACAAATCAGATCCGGTGAAAAAGACAAAAAACAAACAAGTTCTTGAAAATTAGGATCGAATTTTTTAATTTTCAAAATTTTCATTTTATTGGAATTTTTTGAATCTTAAATAATTTGTAATTTTAAGAAACCATGAGTGCTCCAAAGACATCTGATGGTATCAAAGTTCCCCCCTTTACGAGAGATGATTTCGGTCTGTAGAAGATGAAAATGCTATTATTCATCAAAGCGTCAAATCCTTTGTATCTTGGCATTTTAGAGAATGGACCATTTGTACCAATGAAACCAGTGAGCGAATCTACAAATCCTGATAGTACTAGAGTTCCTCAAGGTTCAACCCCAAAGGAATTAACTGAGTACACAGATACGGATAATGAATTGGTTCGATTGGATACGGGTCTAATGTTGATATTGACTGACTCCGCAGACAAAGAAATGAGTTATCAAATAATGAGTTGTACAAGCGGGAAACATATATGGGATACCATAAATTTAATAATGGAAGGTACTGAAGACGTGCAGGAAAATATACTGGATATCCTGACATCTCAATATGAATCGTTCAGGTCACTTCCCGGAGAAAGTATAACTCAGGTCTTTGAGAAATATACTAAGTTGTTAAATGAATTATCAATGAAAGGGAAAACCTATCCTCTGAGAGAGACAAACAAGAAGTTCATGATGACACTGCCCCACCATGTAGAACACAAGTCTTCATCCATAAGGGAAATAATAGATTTTACTAAGATGTCACTAGAGATGATCTATGACAAGCTTAAAACTTATGAGATGGAACAAGAATAAAGAGTAATAATCTATGGACCAGGGACAATGGACATAAAAAATACTACACTCGCAAGATCAGCTACACTTGTAGTGAATGAACCAACAACTTCTGATATTCAGGTTCATACCCCTAAAGCTGGAAAAGAAAAGATAATAGAAGCTGAGATGGATTCTGCAAATCTAGGTGCTGATGAAAGTGATTACTACACCTTGGAAGAACTTCAGCAAATGGAAGACAAAACCATGGCGTACTTAGCTGCAAAGTTTAGTCATATTCGTTTCAAGAGAAACCCTAAGTACAAGTTCAAGGGTTCAACAAATAAATTTCAGAAGAACAAGTATTCTTCAGGCTCTGGCTCTAAGGGAGGCTACATGACAGACATGATTGACAGGAGCAAATCAAGGTGTTACAACTGCAATGAGCTAGGGCATTTTGCCACTGAATGCATGAAGCCTCGTCAAGCAAGAGATAAGAAAGGTGTCTATGAGAAGAAGGATTCTTATGAAGATTTGAAAAGAGAAAATGCAAAGCTGAAACAGCAACTGGAAGCAATATCTAGAACGCAAAAAGGTAGAGCTTATATTGAAGAGGGTAAAAGCTGGAATGATACTGATTCGGATGAAGAGGAAGAGTATGTAAATCCTGCCCTAATGGCCGACTCTTCAGAGGAATCACCACAATCATCTTAGGTTCCTATCCTAACTACAATTGACATGTCTAATTCTGAGTACAAGAAAACTGTGCAAGATCTAAGTGTTGAACTGTTTAAACTAGTTCTTAAGATTAAAAATCTAGAATCTAAAAATGAAGAACTAGAGCTTGTAGTTGTCACGATAGAAGATCTTAAACAGAGGAATGAGTACTTAGAAAACAAGGTCAAATGTAATGAAGAGATAGAGACTATCCTTAGGAAGCAGATTTCAGACTTAGAATTGAAACTGAATGCATATAAGAACTCCTCCCTAATTGCTAAGGAAATTATTGATAATCAGACCTTAGGGAACAAAACTGCTATAGGATTTGACTACAGTAGGAAAGCTGGAAAGAAGCTAGTGGAGTTTCCTGTGACACTTCCACCTGTCAAGGGGAATATTCCACATATTCTTAAGAATGTTGGTTGTCCAATTTTCACTAAGCCTGTTTCAAAACCAATCAATGAAGGAGACTTGATCATAAGACAATAATTTCTTGAAGAGGATATACAGAAGGAAGTAGTGGTAAAAACTGAGTTGCCTAGGAAATCACTAAAAGCTGAATTACCTAAAAATGATATAGGCAATAAAGTAGGAAAGGCTAAAAAGAACATGAATGGGAAAGCAGGTGATATTAAACAGAATGATTCTACATCCTCTCCCATTGCATCTAGGAAATTATGCAATAATTGTAATTCTGCTGGTCACCTTACACATGCATGTAAAAAGGTTAAAGTAGAAAATGTTGCATCTTCTGAAATGCATAACATGTCTGACATGCCTAGTCTTCATGAACCCCTGTGGTAAGAAAGAATGCTTACTTTGTGCATACAATATCATGCATGCGTATTTTAAGTTAATGAATGCATCTGGTAGCACTAGTACTGAAACTAAGAAAGCCACAGTCAACGTGAAAACTAAACAGGTTAAGATTGAAACAAATGTTACTCATGTTAAAGTTCCTAAACCTTCTGGACCCAAACATGTTTGGGGTACCAAAGTCCTCTTAATCAATCTGTGATTGCAGGGTAAGGTTAGTAATGCAAAGGTCGTGTGGATTCTGGACAGTGGTTGTTTTAGTCACATGACAGGAGAAAAGTCCCTACTTACAGATGTGGTTGAGAAGACCGGCCCGACAGTAACCTTTGGAGATGAAAACAAGGTGTTAGATATGAATATCACTAAGAAACTAGACAGAGGGGGGGGGGTGAATGGACAGTTTAAGTATTTTTCGTTTTCTTGAAACTAAAAAGCTGTGTTAGATTGTGTTGTATGAAAATGCGGAATCAAATAAACAAGACACACACAATCACTTTAATCTACTTTGTATTAAGTAAATTAAATACTACAGCTTCCAAAATTTCACAAGTGAAATTTTGGCTTCTAAACAAGAACAGTGTTTTCTTGTTTTCTTACAGAGAAAAGAGTGCTTGAATATTTCTGTGTATATCTTTCTTACTGCTAACTATAGAGTGTGCACACTATATATATTGCATATACAAACTAGTGCACACCCTATTTACACAGCTACCCCTTACTGTAACTCCCACTTGTTCTTCCATAAGAGGTTAACTGTGTTAAGAGGGACCACTTGCTTTCTGTTGTCCTTTCCCGTATCTGTAGCTGCTTGTCTCTATTCTTTCTCTCCAAGTTTTGCTGTAGATTTGCCATCTGTCTTTGGACCACTTAACCACAACAGATGCTCCAGTATTTGTCTCCTTTGAACTTTGAATTTGTACCTTGATTTGTCTTGTTGTAGATCGTCTAAGTGTTGACATCGTGAACTCTAGCATATTCCTTATTCTGTGACTTGTCGACATAGAACATTTGAGACTTTACTATATGAGGACTTTGCGATATAAGTATCTTAGGAGTATGCGATATGGCATATTTCTGACTTCACGATATAGCCTTTTGAGGACTTCATGATCTAGCCTTTTTGAGGACTTCACGATCTAGTACAATCTGACTTTGCGATCTCAACACTTCACGACATGAGTCTTGAAGACTTCGCGACATAGTTCATTTTGGACTATACGATCTCAGTACTTCACGACATGGATATTAGGGACTTCGCGACATAGCTCATTCTGACTTCACGATATGGGGACTTAGACAAATTTCTGCAACTTATTTCTTCAAGGCCTTATTCACATCCTGCTGCATGAACAATTTGAACTTCTACCAGGACAATTATTCCATGGCCTATGTACATTCTAGATGCAAGAAACTTACTAAGCTCATTATGTACATTCCATGGCCTATACTATATCCAGTGATAAACTTCACTAGGTCATGTAGAGTGACATAGTAACAATATGTAGTGTAACAGCCCCAAATCCGGGGTCAGGGATTTAGGGTAGTCACGATCCATGTACTCCTTGCCTTACCTGTATTACTCACACCATTCATAATTCACCTGCTCATGACCCCACAACATCTGTCTCACACACACAAACACAGGTTAGAGTCTCAGAAACGACACAATACAACAACTGCGGAATAAATAATTTTTATTACAATACCCAAATGTCTTTTGAATCTGTTACTGATACAATTTCTAAGTTTTGTTACATTACCAACTTCGCCTTCTGATGCTCATAATCCTCAAATACCAGTCATGTCTATACATACGTTGAATACCAAAAGCCGTAGCCTGATTCGATTGGTTCGTACTACTCTCGGGATCACTGCTAGAACTGTTTATGGAAACGCCTTGCGAGGTATGTGCCGTCCCATTGGCATCCTGCTTCGCTGCTATATAATATATATAAAATAATAGCAAGAGTGAGCGATAGCTCAACAAGGTAATGAAAGTATGGCATAATTCTGCCTTTAACTCACCCCAGAAATAAAGCGGGTATAAGACAATAAGTTGTCAAAATATCTCGATACTGAAATTATTTCCTTATCGGAATGTATTCCAAAAATAGTACCATTGTGGTATTTCAAATATCATTTCCATAATACTCTGCAACTTTCGATATTCATACTATGAACAAAGTTCTAGTATAATATAAAAGATGAAATAACAAGGTAACTCAGTATATCTTTTCCGTAAAATATCTGCTATATAAAATATAAGCAGACTATCAACATATAACTTGAAAGATGAAGTTATAAGGAAAATTCAAATATCATCTTTCATATCAATCATTTACCTCATATCATAATTTGGAAATAAAGACAATGTAAAATATTTCCAATCCATTTTCTAAACTCATCTGATTCCATATATCTTTTTCATAAAATCAAATACTTTTTTTTGTAATCTCATATGCTTTGTTATAAACTCATATGCTTGTATAAACTTGAATAAGCTTGCGTAAACTTTCTTTTTCTGAAAACTTGCATAAACTTTCTTTCTCTGATACCTGCATAAAACATTTTCTTTCTCTGATAACTTGCATAAAACATTTTCTTTCACTGATAACTTGCATAAAACATTTTCTTTCATGGATGATGAACTATAGATGGAGATTCTAGGCGACAGGAATACCCCTACGATGATCAGTCGCAAGGCGTATCCCCCATGGTCTTTTTCTACGTAGAAGGGAAGAATCGACAATCTCTCACTGACCTACCTCCCCGCCTTCGGTTGTAGGTGGGAAGAACAGACCCGTTCATAGTCCGTCGGTCTGTTACTCTCCTCTTACCCTATGGTCGGGCACTTACTTATCATCTAAGGGAAGAACAGACCCGTTCATAGTCCGTCGGTCTTATTGTAATTCCCTTAGGGGACAGGCGCCACTCAGTCCCTTACATATTCTCCGAGTTCAATTGAATCCACAATTCTGAAACATAAAGCTCCTTTCCCTTTTTTTCCTCAAGTATACGACTCCACAAAGTAGTCATATCTGGTTGGAAAGGAAAATTCACCCATATTTCCCAAGCTGATGCTTGTTCATGGATACAGCTTATTCCACTGATCTTACTCCTCGAGTCTTGAGGAAGTAATCAAAATCATTTTGATGGTAGCATACAAAGCTGTTAAATGAATAGTTTCAAAAAGATTTAGGACCGGGAAGTCCACTTGGAACAAACATTTAACCTTGAGAAAGGTCCCCTGAGTCTTTATAGTTTGAGCGAACATTTAAGTCTTTCTGAATATAGACTTAAAAGGAAAATAGATTTGGGAACCTTCTCTACTTATATTTATAATTGTCTGAATAAAACTTTATTAGTTATCGAGGGTTAAAGAATAATTTCACAAAATACTTCCTCAAGAAGTAGGGCTTTAAATAATTAATGAAAACTACATTTAATAAAGAATATTTATTTAGAAGTAATTCCCAAATACTTTCTTACGAAAATAATGGATAATAGTATAATAATATAACCCTAGATAACAACTGATACCATTCCCGGTCCGTAGAATAAATACAGAGTATATACCCCCTACTGAGGGATTTTTCTTAACATATTGGCTTATGAATATTGCCATAACCATAGCTTATAAATCCAACTTGTACTTAGCATCATACGTATCGTTTCGAAATCATGAACACATAGCATATATCTCAAAATCTTTTATTTATCCCAACAACAGTTTATAGAGGCATAAGTTTGAAAACTTGCCTGATGCTCGAGAAGTGATAGGGGTTCGCGACGATGCCGGACAATCTAGACAAAGTCAAAGAAAACGCACGATTAATCACCTGGATAATCCACTTGTACTCAATGCTTAAACACGTAAGCGAAACACAACCAAGGAATTACTAGCTCGTTATAGGCTCATACTAAGTCCATGTTTAATCGACAATTACTTAAGTCGTAGGTTTAGTCCGAAATCGATCCTCGAATACAAGTTATACTTAACCATTTATAACATTGGTTTCTAAGTCATGTTCTTAGTGGTTTTCACTTGCGCAACCTCGACTAAAATATTTTTATAAAATCGACAACTAATCTTTTTAATACGAATCCTTTTTGTGAGCCTTCCTAACTGTCTCCAGTATTATTCCTCAAAGTTTTACATTTTAATATGGCTTCTAAGTGGTCCAAATATAGCCTCAAAGTGACTGACCAGAGATGGGTTGTTCCTCCGAACGGCGTTCACTAAAACTCACTTTACTCTTAAACCGTAAATAGGATTAACATGATTCTTGCGCTCATGTAAACTAGAAACAAGGCTCTACACACTCATGTTTATCATTGAACCAAAATAGGCAGTTAAGGTTTCGGATTCTAGGCAGTTTATAGAGTTACCGAAAATCGGGCATTACGACGGCTTAAAATCGAATAATCCAATTTTGTCACAACATAACCAAGCCACACCGGGTATACCATACCTCCACAACCTCAACAAACAACCATCATACACCTCTAAGATCAGTGGCGAGGCTCAAATCCAACACCCATCATTTTACACATTTAAACAAAGCCAAACAATCACTAAATCACTTAATCATGATCTTAACTTACATGAACATCAAAACCACTTCAAAACTCATATAAAACTCAAAGGCGGGTTAGGGTTTTACCTTCATGGAAGCTCTAGCAACACTAACCAGTGGTCACAATCACTCAACAAGCCTTAGATACTCCTTACAAAGCTTAAACCTTAAGATCCAATCAAGAAAACGAGTTAAAAAAATTTCGGAGTTACTATTCATCATCACTTTGTAAAATCCATATAAACTCGAAAAACAAGAGTTTGGTTCTCAACTTTTTACGACACCTTCTAATATTTAAGGGCTTTCGTTTGAGTCATATCTCATCACCAGGGGATTCTTGAAGCTCGACGTATTGGCTTTCTAAGGTGAGTGGTCGAAACTGGAAAAGGCAGGACAGTTTCGGTTCTCCGACTTGGGGAAGGGATTGGACTAGGCTACACTCCTTTGTTGGCCATGAAATTTTTAAAGCATGTTGCCCATGGAGTGGAGAAGCTATGGTTAAAATGTGGTGATTTATGGATGGATAGAAGTGGAGATATGAAATTTTCTTTCCTTGATGGTCCTGCTGGGCAGAATAGGGGGAGAGTTCTTCTCTCATTCTTTTTTTGTTTGTTTTTGTTTTGATTAATAGATAAGAATGCTTATATTTTGTATAAAAGTGGTGAGTCATCACCTCTAGTTGTCTCATCTTGTGACACTAGTCTAACATGCATTCGCTTAGATAAAGTAGCTTTACTGGTTCGCTTTCCTTTCACATGGATGATCCAAATGTTGCATCCCTCGAATTAATCTTGTTACATGTTACTTCCATGTCTATATTTAATCCTGTAAATGTTGCCTTGTTCCTCTTGAAACGATTCGAAATATTTCCTAAAGAGCGAATAAAACTCTATGCGATTCTCGCAGTGAATAGTAACTATTCACTATTCACTTCAACAATCGAATCCTTAAATCGACTTTAATAAAATAATAAAATTCCAAAATATTAAATCCTCAAATCCTCAATTTTAATATCTCATTTCTTGAATATAATAATATAGAATTCGCTGCCCGGTCAAATACTACACCAAAATAAAATTTGGAATTTCTGAATTCCGATCGTCTTTGCATTCATTTATTTACTCCGTAGATCACTAATATGACTTCGGAATATCCACACTACGTCTCGTACATAGGTGGCATGAAAATTTTTCTTAACCCTCGAAATCACTATTCATCCACCAAATTCACTATTCACTGATGCACTTAATCATAATAAGAAAAGTTTTAATTTTACCAAAAATTCGGGTTATTACAGTCTCCCCTCCTTAAAAGGATTCCGTCCCGGAATCAGCTTAGGAATGACTGGGGGTACTTCTCTCCCATTGCACTTTCTAACTCCCAAGTGGATTCTTCCACTTCTTGATTTTCCACAAACCTCTCACTAGCTTGGCAACCTCGTCACTTAGCACTTGCTGTTTTCTATCCGTGATTTCCACAGGTTGTTCTTTGTAAGTCAGACCAGGTTGTATTTCTACCTGCTCGTACTGTACATATGCCGGGCATCTATAGTATACTGATGTAGCATTGACACATGAACCCCGTTATGACCATTCTACAAGTTTGGGGGGGGGGGGGGGGGGTAAGGCTGGCTCGTAGGCCACCTTCCTGACGCGTTTTAAAATCTCAGATGGTCCAATGAATCTCGGCCTCACTTCCCTTTCTTTCCAAATCTCATTAATTCCTTCCACGAGGATATCTTTTAGCATCACGAATCTCTAACCTCATATTCTCCATCTTGTTTGTACAGAAAATACACCAACATAAACTTGCTTGTCATCCATCAACATGCCATTTAGCTTACCAATAACAGTACTATCTCTATACTCGCGGGCTTAGTCCGCATACTTTCTCTGTCTGTCTTGGTTGTCACTAGCCGCTTGTTGGTGAAATCTTTTGTCTTTCTAGTTTGTTGGACTAACTTGGGTTTTGTGTAAAATCTCATCCTTTAATTCCCGATCATTCGGAATCCATCTCTGTCTCATTTTGATTAAGGGTATCGGCCACCACATTGGCCTTCCCCGGATGGTAGTGTATCTTACAGTCATAATCCTAGGTCAATTCTAGCCATTTCTCCATCTCATGCTATCTACTACCACGGGTAACTCAAAGCCAATTCATTACATTCCATAAAATTTGTGGGTGCATTAGTCAACCCAAAAATAACCTTGCTGAAACTCGAAGTGTCTATTCCTAGTACGAATCACAATCTCGGGTATATCCTCGGATTTAACTTTCAACTGGTGATACCCAGTTCTTAAATAAATTTGGAAATATACAGCGTTCTTCCGCTGATCAAACAATCATTTACAAGGGTACCTATTCTCCATGTCGAACTCATACAACTCTCGACACTACGCCATAAATGACCTTCTGCAACCCCTAAAAACCGTTGCCGGAAGTTCAAAAAATGTTGGCATAGCCTCAAAAATCTCAAAGGCAACAGTTTTCTACTGTTAGTTTTTTCCCCGTTGCCATAGGCATCAATGCCAACACTTTTCTACCTACGCCAACATGTTATGTTTGTGTTGCAATAAGGTAGACTTTGCTGTAAAAAAAAAAGGTGGGGCCCACCAGAACGTGGACCACATGTGGGTCCCACATGTGTGCTGCATTTTAATATTTATAATTTTAAATTTATAATATACATATATTTATTTATATATACATATATTTTACACAATAACAAATGTAACAATAATAAAAATCTCTTCTCATTTCACAAACATAATCATTGGTACCATTACAAAATTTATTATCCTCAACTATAAAACAAAACAAGAACATGAAAGAGAAGTTTACAAGTTATGCAAAGGAAAAGAAAATATCTACATAAATGTCTAACACCAAATAGTCTATGTATCTATGTCAAATTCAAGTTTTCCTCGAATTTATTCACATTTGCATCTACTTCGTCTTGGATCTTCCACTCCATGAACAATACTTGCCTTATTGTTCAAATTTGTCTTTGCATAGATATAGCAAATTCATCTCTACCAGAATGCACAAATAATGACTTAGTAATTCCATGTACATAGATTGCTTTGAATCTGCCCAGAAAATTTGCCGAGCAACGCTACAAGGACCACTGGAAACTACTATAAAACCCGCCTGAATTTGCTCCTAGAACATGCTGAAAAACACTGCAAATGAACACCAGAAACATGATGAAAAACTCGCTAAGATTCACTCCAAAACTCACCTGAAAAGCAAGAAAAAAAAACAGCAATAGAAATCTTATTTCAGCTGCCAAAATCCTTTGAAAAAACAGAAAATGATTATCATTTCAGCTACATGAAAGTGTAGTTCTCACCTTGATTACATAAGATCCGTGCAAGCTGGCCTTGATTGGGGAAGACAAATTTCGCCCTGAATACCTAAGAAAAAGCATTAAAAAAGGAACTCAATTTGCAACAGATACTCTTCTTAGCCTTCTAAAGTATATGACAAGATCTTATTTGACAGAATTTAATTATTTAGCTATTTCATACTTTACACTGGCATCAGTCATACCGGACACAGCATACTATGCAAATGTTGGTGAAACAACACTAGGTGGTAATAAATCATCACTCTCATAGGCAAGCGAAACTTCAAAATCCTTATTGTGAACAATGGATCTGAACAATGTAATGATGCACCAAGAACTATAGCTTCATCAGCATCCAAATGTCTGTCTAGATCTTTTCTACCAAGAAATTCCTGAAGCTTAGCCTGTAATATGGAAAAGGATTAAGATGTCCTGAATAAATTAACATCTCAAGGGAAACTCACTTATTTAATTATCATTTTAAAATAATTATTCAAATCAAACAATGTGAAACTGCGAAAATACACGAACAGAGTAAAAGAGCGGTACGGAGAATTTTATTAATAATGGGTTTGAGACCGTAAGAAATTGACCTAGCAAGGAGAATACGTTAATTTTAGGTATTTCCTCAACTTAAATTAAAGAGTCCCAGATGTTGCCACTTCCAAACAAACTAGAATTTACATTAATAATAAACTAACTAATTGGTCCAGCTGCATAAGAAAAGAGTAAGAGATAAGAAATTTATACAGATCAGTGAATTTGCAAGTTAATTTGATATAAACAACCTATTTGGCATCACTGCTGAATGCAAAGTCAGTAGTACGACAAAACTGAAATGGCTGATAAAGTAAAAGAATTTCAGTGCCACAAAGAAGGTAGGAAAAACCTGCAACTTTGGGACTCGGGTTGCGCCTCCAATCATAATTAGCTCTATTTGCATGCAAATCATCAACCTTCGTACCAGAATGCTTAAGCACTTCCTTAAGGGGGATAAGAGATCTCTCCCACAGATCTTCACACAGCTCCTCGAATTTCTCACGAGTTATGGTGCTCTTGCACATCCATAAATAGAATGTATAACTTAAATGGGGTACATACCTAGTTATTTTTTAAAATTCTTATCTGGTAACAAAAAACATCACACATTTTAAAAAGCAGAGATATCTAGCACACAAAAATAATATAAATAATGTAGCACATTTTAGCTCTCTCCCCTCCTATTCTGATCATGTAAACACAGAATGAGATCAATAGATAAATCCTACACTTACATCTTTTTCCATAGAGTCCCTATGTTTTAATGTATATACAAGCAATTCAATCATTCCCACCTTTTTAATTAAGTATCTTAACATAAGATTACTTTGGCCTCAAATATTCGAATTTGGAAAAATATCATTATGGGTTGTGATCAGATTATATTAGTCATAACTGAAACAAGTATAGTCAGTGCTTTCAAATGAGAAACTTCACTTCAAATCTCCATTTGGCTCCGCCTCTTGAAAGATCATTCTTTCCAGAAACACTAGAAACCAGAAAAGGGATTGTGTATGTCAAAATTTTGCCAAGAATTTTACAATGTAATGCATAAGCTTCAACTCAAAAACTATCATTTTGGGTTGATCAGAAATTTACAAGGCACCTGGTGTTTTAATGTAATTAAGCAGAACATGAACAAAGTTAATTGAGGACAGATATGGTATCAATTGTGTGTTGAATTGGCCTTGATATCCAAGATCAAGTTGATAAGTTTATCCATTAGCCATATAGTTGTTGAGACACGTACTTGAGGGAAGCATATCAGAATACTTCCACGTATTGCCTTCGGAAGCTTAAAAATCGTCTGCATATAGGTAAATAACATAAACATACATTTCGGCAGATGACAGTACTTGTATAGAACATTATAATTCATTTATCCAACTGGCAAAAGTAATAAACATTTAATCTTCTACAAGCAAATTCTAAAGTACAACATAAAACTGGTTTAAGTTTGGCTGAAAAAGTTTATGTTATATAGTAGCTCAGAACTTACCGAAGCCCTGGATGAAGGTTGGTGTGCATCAATCTCAAACAAACTGCAACCTCATCAGAAAAATATTAATTTAATTAAAAATCTTACGATGATTGTCCAAACATATAATTCCATCAACTATACTGCAAGTGAGATAAGAGTAACAATATGACATTATAGGCAGTTGCACCCTTCAAGTCCACAAAGAGTCCCAAATTCAAAAATAGGATTTGTACTTTACTTTAATTTTTATAAATACAAATATCTGTGAAAATAACAATTGACAAAAAATTAAATTTAAGAGAAAAACTAGACTAAAAGTTCACATTCACATCACATATTGTACTTAAGGAATTACAAATCGACAACTTCAAAACCTGCTAACTATTTTATTCCTGTGGAACAAGTGGTGTGATATCTATGTTGGCTATGGGTGCTACAGCTTATAGCAAGGCGAAAACAAGTTACGGGTCTGTGAAAATCTTGGATCTAACCTTTAACCACGTGGACTCCAATTTCACTTTTAAATCAGAATTGGAGCACACAACTGGGTCAAAAAAATCAATGAGGGGGGAGATAAAAAGAGGAAACAGAGGAGAGACATAGAGATAGATATACAAATACAACAGAAATTGATGGATGCAAAACAAAAACGAACCCCTAATTGCAAATCTAAGTGAAGGAGAATAATACCTTAAAGGCCCAATTGTAGATTTGAGTAGCCTTCAATTGAATCCAAAGCTTGAACCTCGGCCTGGAACTCTTGAGCGAACCCATAGTCTTATAAATCAATCTTTAAGCTTGTAATTGAACCCCCTCAGTTGAGATCGCTCAGCCCTAATTGAACCCAATGCTTGAGAGAGCAGTTGCACGACCGATGGCTTGAGGAGATTGAGACAATAATTGAACAAATAAGTGAAATGTTATAACTTTTTGTTTAGGCGGTCTTTTTGCCGCTCACGTTTTTCCCCCAATTTAATACATATTTTGCTATTCACGTGAGAGTCACGTGTTTTTCCAAAAAAAATATTTTCTTAAACATATATTAGTTCAAATTATTAAAAAATACTTCACTTAAATAAAAAAAATTGACATTAATCATATTTTTTGTTGATAATTTTAAAAATCAGAAAAAAGAAATTTCACAAAATGTACTACTTTCTGGATAAACAGTTATTTATTTCCAATAAGTTATTTATCAAAATAAATTGTTATCATAAAATTTATCAATTTCTACAAAAAAATAATTATTTTTTAAAAAAAATGAAAAGTTTTGTTTATGTTACACCTAATCCAACACTTGATCATGTCTATGGTAACACCTAAACTTAATGTTGTAGTAGGTAAAATTCAGCATAACTACTGCAACGTTTTAAATGGCAACACCATGCAAAAGCGTTGTAGAAAGTCATTTATGGCGTAGTGCGAGGTTCGATGCATAATCTTGTGCTAACATCTTTCTCTCTCACAACAACACCGGGCTCTGCACAGTGGTACACTGGGTCTTATCATACCCTTATACAACAACTCTTGTAACTGAGTCACTAACCCTTTCATTCCCATTATACTCTGAATACTCGGTATTCATTCTCATGTCATCCAAATCGATATCTGGTAGCTCATTAAAACCTTGTACAATCTCCCAAAACCATGTAGTTCCCTTTATACTTGGTATCTCTTTTCTTGGCGTCAACCATAAGAGCTAATTAAGCCTCGTATTTCTGACGTAATAGTTTCTTAGTCTGAACTATATTCAAGAATCTCTAAATCTGCCTCCATCCTTTAATTATTACTCTTTTTCTTTGCAATCAATTGGCTCCATTGGGTGTCAACCAACCCATCCTTATTATAATATCAACTTCTCCCAACTTGAAAGGAATCAGGTCTATCAAAAGTGTCGACCTCATATTTCTAGTTCACAACCTGGATGTACCAGTCCTGTAGGAAAATCCCTCGATTGACTATTTCTACTTGTAATTATTCCCTTAGTGGCTCGGCCTTAAGGTTTAATTGTCATGCAACTTCTTGATATACAACAATACATTAGCTCTGTCTAAATAGTATAGAAGGGCACCTGCTATTTAAAGGTCCTGGCTGTGGGCTGCTTGTTGGAGGTAGCCCTGGTTGAAACCTACTGGCTTTCTTTTCTTCTGTGTTCACAAACTCCGAAACACACCTCGATAATTCGGAAAACTTGGCCTCATACTCGGTCACAGTCATGGTTTCTTGTTTTAACTCTTTAACTTTCATTTTCATCCGGGTCTCCATATATTTCCGAAAATTAGTCCTGTAGAACCACACATGCTGCACCTCTCCCAAGTCACAATACCAGCTCCCTCTGACTCCATCGTCAGTACTTATCTTGCTAACCCAGAGGTAATGTCCATTCGTAAACAACTCCTCCAAAATCTCAATCTCACTATAGGGCATCTATCTAACACCGTTGTCACTGGAGTTCACGGCACATCGCTATTTCTTTCACATATATCGATTGACACGCTTTCCATTATCATAATATCCTTGGGAGAATAAACCAATTTCATCGATATGTCACTAACATTCTATTCGTCTTAGGGATTCGCTCCTGTCATAGGCGATTTCGTTGCGAATCTAATTCCTATCAGCGAATTTTGACTTATTTGACCTGGTTGGCCTCCCCTTAGAATTCAATGAGGATAACAAACATTATGGGGCCTTGAAAAGACAGCTCCCATATCAAGGAAAACGTCACACACTGGTTATGAGTTTTAAGGTAACCTTATTGGAGGTAAGAGAATTTTACCGAGAGATCAATATGATCATAAGAACTCAACGTTGTGTGCCTCAATTGAGACATTACTAAAGGTAATTAGCCTTCTTGTATTTCACAACTTACAAGTGATGGCGTGCCATCAGACTTCTATCACACAGACAGATAGTCCTTGTAGCCCCTATAAGTATAGGGTTGTTCGTCTCAGTGGAAGTTGAAAAGTATGAAAGCAATTCGAGATCAATTTAATGATTATCGCCTTTCGACAATATTTCTCAAAGGAGCACCTTGGATTAAAATTGAACAGATTCCAAAGGTGCGATTTACAAGAAAAGGATAGCCATAAAGATACTGGTATTCAACAAACAAGTGGTGAGGTATCACCATAAGGTCATTCATTATTTGAAGAAAAGTGAAAGCTTAAATAACATCATTTGACAGGGCTTCGAAAGCCTGAAAGTAGGCATTGTGACAGCCTCTGGCACAAGTGAAACTGAATATGGTTTAGCACAAGTGTTATAAAACAACTTCGAATAGGGAATATACCCTTTATCAGAATTCTTTCTTGGAGAGAGGTCAAGATAGATCATAGATTGGGGAGGTACCCCACATAATTTGCAAATGGGGAGGGTACTACCAAGGTCTCTACAGATGCCTTTTATGTCGGCTCCTCTAATGGATAATCGTTCAATTCCAAAGCTTTTCTTTTCCACGCACCCTAAGGTGTTCGATACTTACGTCATTGCCGACTTATAATAGTCGCTAAGAATTCAACCATCAACATTTGCAATCGCAGGGGGTTCTATCCAACTAGGCGCAAACATCTCAAGTAAGCGTTCTGTTCTATAAGAAGACTTCGATACCGTTGCCGCCCATAGCAATGATAATTACACATGTCGACTGGGCGGTACTTCGGAAGATCGTTAGAAACTACGCTTAAACCCGGTCTCTATTTCAATCATCCTTATACCCAATATTCCTTCTCCCATATCAATCCCGTACGCTACATAAGCTTAACACTTTTGGCACAATAGCCTTTTCATTTAAGTCAATCCCGGAATTTCTCAGTCCGTCTTGGTCCTTAAATATATTTCGCCTGTACCGTCCAATCTCAACTTCATCATTTTATCTCTACAATCAATTATAGCAATCAGGGTCTGTCCACCAACCCATATAACGACTATCTTACCCAATCCACAGGGTTCGCTCTAATTTCCACTCTCTTTGGTGACATCCTCTGGTAATCAGAAAGACAAGGTTTGCCAAAATTTGCTGAATTTCTTTCCAAAATCAGGGAAATTTGATCAATCTATTTACCTACTAGTAATGCTCGGATCTGATTTCCGACCTTTCTGCTCTATCATCATAATTCCTTCCTGGTTTCCCGAGGGTGGTAAATCTCGTTCTCGATTCCGTCTTAGCATGCTTGTCTTACAATAACATTTGCATGGTACATATACCCAAAATTTTCCTTGAGATAGTAAAATCCCTCAATGATGTAATAGACACTATTTCCAGTGGAATCGCTGGTCGTGGGGGATTGAAACCTCGTAGCCAAAGCAATTCCTTTCACTATTCTTAGGCAACTAAGTACCCTTAATCGTTCGTGAAAATCTGAACATCTTGGTTCTTACGTATGCCGCCTCCTTATGGGCAACTATAACCGACTACGGGTAACAGGTTTCGTTCAAGTCGAATCATTCCACCGGTATTGGCTATTCTGCCTCTACATCTTCTGCTTTGGAGACTCTACCCCATTTCTTCGTCATATCTCTTGTTGAATCATAACGATTCTAAACTCTCGTATCCGCACTTATTTGACCTCTGAAGGTTCGTTCGGTCCTATTATACGACCTCAAGTAACATACCACACCTTTATCAATCAACATGTTCTCTACAAGACTTTTTCCTTGACCCACCATGGGGTCTTCCTCTAGATCTTCCTATGGATCTTCCTTTATCGGGTCTCCTTCCATTTCAAGGAGCGCATCATCAAATGCCTACTCGAAGGCCTCGGGATCTGGTATCTCGGAGTCCCATCCATCTATAACTCATACGAATCGAGGTGACTAACCATGAAGTCCTAAGTACGGTTTCTCAAAAGAAGTCCCCTCCCAGGCTTCATCTTAAACAGTCAGGGTCATGTCCTCTAACCCGACTACGAACTCAATTTGAGCTCTAGATGTTCTTATCATTATTAAGGGTATTGTAAGACTCGATCTCCTATCGTTTCTGAGGACTGTAACCTAATGCTCTGATACCATCTCTGTAACAGCCCCAAATCCGGGGTCAGGGATTTAGGGTAGTCACGATCCATGTACTCTTTGCCTTACCTGTATTACTCACACCATTCATAATTCACCTGCTCATGACCCCACAACATATGTCTCACACACACAAACACGGGTTAGAGTCTCAGAAACGACACAATACAACAACTGCGGAATAAATAATTTTTATTACAATACCCAAATGTCTTTTGAATCTGTTACTGATACAATTTCTAAGTATTGTTACATTATCAACTTCGCCTTCTGATGCTCATAATCCTCTAATACCATTCATGTCTATACATACGTTGAATACCAAAAGCCGTAGCCTGATTCGATTGGTTCGTACTACTCTCGGGATCACTGCTAGAACTGTTTATGGAAACGCCTTGCGAGGTATGTGCCGTCCCATTGGCATCCTGCTTCGCTGCTATATAATATATATAAAATAATAGCAAGTGTGAGCGATAGCTCAGCAAGGTAATGAAAGTATGGCATAATTCTGCCTTTAACTCACCCTAGAAATAAAGCGAGTATAAGACAATAAGTTGTCAAAATATCTCGATACTGAAATTATTTCCTTATCGGAATGTATTCCAAAAATAGTACCATTGTGGTATTTCAAATATCATTTCCATAATACTCTGTAACTTTCATTATTCATACTATGAACAAAGTTCTAGTATAATATAAAAGATGAAATAACAAGGTAACTCAGTATATCTTTTCCGTAAAATATCTGCTATATAAAATATAAGCAGACTATCAACATATAACTTGAAAGATGAAGTTATAAGGAAAATTCAAATATCATCTTTCATATCAATCATTTACCTCATATCATAATTTGGAAATAAAGACAATGTAAAATATTTCCAATCCATTTTCTAAACTCATCTGATTCCATATATCTTTTTCATAAAATCAAATACTTTCCCTTACATATTTCCACTCAGTCCCTTACATATTCTCCGAGTTCAATTGAATCCACAATTCTGAAACATAAAGCTCCTTTCCCTTTTTTTCCTCAAGTATACGACTCCACAAAGTAGTCATATCTGGTTGGAAAGGAAAATTCACCCATATTTCCCAAGCTGATGCTTGTTCATGGATACAGCTTATTCCACTGATCTTACTCCTCGAGTCTTGAGGAAGTAATCAAAATCATTTTTATGGTAGCATACAAAGCTGTTAAATGAATAGTTTCAAAAAGATTTAGGACCGGGCAGTCCACTTGGAACAAACATTTAACCTTGAGAAAGGTCCCCTGAGTCTTTATAGTTTGAGCGAACATTTAAGTCTTTCTGAATATAGACTTAAAAGGAAAATAGATTTGGGAACGTTCTCTACTTATATTTATAATTGTCTGAATAAAACTTTATTAGTTATCGAGGGTTAAAGAATAATTTCACAAAATACTTCCTCAAGAAGTAGGGCTTTAAATAATTAATGAAAACTACATTTAATAAAGAATATTTATTTAGAAGTAATTCCCAAATACTTTCTTAAGAAAATAATGGATAATAGTATAATAATATAACCCTAGATAACAACTGATACCATTCCCGGTCCGTAGAATAAATACAGAGTATATACCCCCTACTGAGGGATTTTTCTTAACATATTGGCTTATGAATATTGCCATAACCATAGCTTATAAATCCAACTTGTACTTAGCATCATACGTATCGTTTCAAAATCATGAACACATAGCATATATCTCAAAATCTTTTATTTATCCCAACAACAGTTTATAGAGGCATAAGTTTGAAAACTTGCATGATGCTCGAGAAGTGATAGGGGTTCGCGACGATGCCGGACAATCTAGACAAAGTCAAAGAAAACGCACGATTAATCACCTGGATAATCCACTTGTACTCAATGCTTAAACACGTAAGCGAAACACAACCAAGGAATTACTAGCTCGTTATAGGCTCATACTAAGTCCATGTTTAATCGACAATTACTTAAGTCGTAGGTTTAGTCCGAAATCGATCCTCGAATACAAGTTATACTTAACCATTTATAACATTGGTTTCTAAGTCATGTTCTTAGTGGTTTTCACTTGCGCAACCTCGGCTAAAACATTTTTATAAAATCGAAAACTAATCTGTTTAATACGAATCCTTTTTGTGAGCCTTCCTAACGGTCTCCAGTATTATTCCTCAAAGTTTCACATTTTAATATGACTTCTAAGTGGTCCAAATATAGCCTCAAAATGACTGACCAGAGATGGGTTGTTCCTCCGAACGGCGTTCACTAAAACTCACTTTTCTCTTAAACCGTAAATCGGATTAACATGATTCTTGCGCTCACGTAAACTAGAAACAAGGCTCTACACACTCATGTTTATCATTGAACCAAAAGAGGCAGTTAAGGTTTCGGATTCTAGGCAGTTTATAGAGTTACCGAAAATCGGGCATTACGACGGCTTAAAATCGAATAATCCAATTTTGTCGCAACATAACCAAGCCACACCGGGCATACCATACCTCCACAACCTCAACAAACAACCATCATACACCTCTAAGATCAGTGGCGAGGCTCAAATCCAACACCCATCATTTTACACATTTAAACAAAGCCAAACAATCACTAAATCACTTAATCATGATCTTAACTTACATGAACATCAAAACCACTTCAAAACTCATATAAAACTCAAAGGTGGGTTAGGGTTTTACCTTCTTGGAAGCTCTAGCAACACTAACCAGTGGTCACAATCACTCAACAAGCCTTAGATACTCCTTACAAAGCTTAAACCTTAAGATCCAATCAAGAAAACAAGTTAACAAAATTTCGGAGTTACTATTCATCATCACTTTGTAAAATCCATATAAAATCAAAAAACAAGAGTTTGGTTCTCAAATGTTTACCACACCTTCTACTCTTCAAGGGCTTTCGTTTGAGTCCTATCTCATCACCAGGGGATGCTTGAAGCTCGACTTATTGGCTTTCTAAGGTGAGTGGTCGAAACTGGAAAAGGCAGGACAGTTTCGGTTCTCCGACTTGGGGAAGGGATTTGACTAGGCTAAACGCTTTTGTTGGCCATGAAATTTTGAACGACTGTTGCCCATGGAGTGGAGAAGTTATGGTTAAAATTTGGTGATTTATGGATGGATATAAATGGAGATATGAATTTTGCTTTCCTTGATGCTCCTGCTGGGCAGAATGGGGGGAGAGTTCTTCTCTCATTCTTTTTTTTTTGTTTTGATTAATAGATAAGAATGCTGATATTTTGTATAAAAGTGGTGAGTCATCACCTCTAGTTGTCTCATCTTGTGACACTTGTCCAACATGCATTCGCTTAGATAAAGTAGCTTTACTGGTTCGCTTTCCTTTCACATGGATGATCCAAATGTTGCATCCCTCGAATTAATCTTGTTACATGTTACTTCCATGTCTATATTTAATCCTGTAAATATTGCCTTGTTCCTCTTGAAACGATTCGAAATATTTCCTAAATAGCGAATAAAACTCTACGCGATTCGTAGTGAATAGTAACTATTCACTATTCACTTCAACAATCGAATCCTTAAATCGACTTTAATAAAATAATAAAATTCCAAAATATTAAATCCTCAAATCCTCAATTTTAATATCTCATTTCTTGAATATAATAATATATAATTCGCTTCCCGGTCAAATACTACACCAAAATAAAATTTGGAATTTCTGAATTCCGATCGTCTTTGCATTCATTTATTTACTCCGTAGATCACTAATATGACTTCGGAATATCCACACTACGTCTCGTACATAGGTGGCATGAAAAATTTTCTTAACCCTCGAAATCACTATTCATCCACCAAATTCACTATTCACTGATGCACTTAATCATAATAAGAAATTTTTTAATTTTACCAAAAATTCAGTACGGGATATGGTAATCTGGAAATTGGAAATGTCATCATTGAAAATATCTCTCTTGTTGAAGGATTGAAGCACAATCTACTAAGTATCAGTCAGTTCTGTAACAAAGGATACAATTTGGATTTCAGAAAAGATAAGTGCTTGATCTCAAACAGGAAAGATGAGAAGCTTGCTCTACAAGGAGTAAGAAAATGAAATTTGTTTATAGCTGACTTAAGTTCTTCCAGTGATGGAGAAGTCAAATGTTTCTACAGCAAGGCTTCAACAGATCAAAGTTGGTTATGGCATAAGAAGCTCTCACACTTGAACTTCAAAACTATGAACTCTTTGGTAAAGAGATAGTTAGTGAGAGGGTT
The DNA here is from genome assembly GCA_030848705.1 of Heracleum sosnowskyi. Taxonomy (NCBI): domain Eukaryota; kingdom Viridiplantae; phylum Streptophyta; class Magnoliopsida; order Apiales; family Apiaceae; genus Heracleum; species Heracleum sosnowskyi. The sequence continues at coordinate 109,233,903 of CM061239.1, forward strand.
ACCCCTGATGGAATTTCATCAGGAGAGACTATGTGAAGCATGTGAAAAAGGGAAGTCTAAGAAAGCATCACACAAAAGCAAAGAACTGACAAGCATTTCTGAACCTCTTCAGCTGATCCATATGGATTTATTTGGTCCAAAAAATGTCATGTCAATCCCACGGAAAAGATATGCATTAGTGATGGTTGACGACTACTCCAAGTACACGTGAGTGTTATTCTTACAATCAAAGGATGAAGCAACACAATTAATCATTGATCACGTAAAGAAGATAGAAATAGAAGCTAACCTACCTGTGCGGACAATCAGATCAGACAATGGAACTGAATTAAAAAATGCAGTTCTAAATGACTTCTGCACAGAGAAAGGAATATCCAGACAGTATTCAACATCAAGAACTCCTTAACAAAATGGAGTAGTGGAAAGGAAGAATCGAACCTTGGTTGAAGCAGCAAGGACTATGCTAAATGAATAAAAACTTCCCACTTATTTTTGGGCAGAAGCAGTAAATACAGCTCGCTACACTCAGAATCGTACCCTGATTAACAAAGATCATGAAAAGACTCCGTATGAGTTAATGGCCAACAAGAAACCATCACTGAAGTATTTTCATGTGTTTGGTGCAAAGTGTTTTGTATTGAAAGATGGAGAATATCTAGGCAAGTTTGATGCTAAAGAAGATGAAGGCATTTTTCTAGGCTATTCTCTGGAATCTAAAGCTTACAGGGTTAATGTGATTGAAGATAAGAAGGTTGTGGAAAGCCTTAATGTAACGTTTGATGACACCAAAAGACCAAGCCTGCAAACAGGAGAGAACTCTGAATCCTTGGTAATCGAAAATCTATCAGGAGATCTCTATGATAATGAAGAAGAACCTGTAGTTGTTCCTGGTGATAATAATAATGACAATGATAATGATTCTGGACCAAGTGGTGACAGTGGTGGAGATCCTCAAACTACCACTGGATCCACTAGTCAGACAATAGGGTCAACAGATCATACCGGCAACAACTCAGGGGGAGCATGTGTAAAGCATAATGTAACATAATATGTAACAGAGATAACTACTGTAACACCCCCAGATCCGGGGTCTGGGATCCAGGTCGTCACCTCACCATCCAATCATATAATACATGTATTAACTCAATGATCCAATCAAAACAACATCATAGACCCCAATCTCTTACTCACACAAGTTATAGCCTTAGAAACGATATACAGTAACATTAGTTATTACAAACCAAATGTACTATCCAGGATCTCACACTACTAACTACAACCTCTACATGGAATTATTACAACCCATTTTGTAAAGACACTTAATAAGGATAGCTGAACCTATCCAACTTACTCATACAGTATCCTTCTTGAACTGCATTATCTCAAGGGAGTATTTTCCACATTCCTTTCCTCGCAATACGGGACGACCGACTATGGTCTCACTGAAAATATAATTTTTAACAAAGCAAGAATGAGCGAAAGAATGCTCAGCAAGTTAACTAGTTACTAATATAAAGTTCTTCTAACAATATAAAAGTAGTACATAGTTTTCACATTAAAGTATTCATACTTAATATGAAGTTTAGAATACTACCGTATGAACGAGTTTAGTTCGTAATTTAGAAATACAGTATCAGTGACTTTGCACGATTTGTAGAAATCAACAAGTACGCAGTTCTATATACTGCGAGATGAACAACACTAGTTCACAAGTTTTGAAATACCGTTTGTCTTTCATCAATAATTAAACAGAATCATTTGTAAAAGAACAATCTTTAGTTCTTATCAACACTATCGGTAACTCAGCACCTTGGCTTTCATTACAGTGTTAATATCAATTTCCAAATTGGAAGGATGGGACTTATATAAAAATAAAACATGACATGGATTGACAATGATCAGTCGCCACATCCATATCAATCGCGGGTCTTTTCTACTAGTAGAAGGGCAAAAAACTTCATCCGTAATTACCCTGGACGAAAACTCCATCCATAATCGTCCTGGAATTGAACTCCATCCGTAATCATCCTGGCGCATTCGGCCAATAGTTGATGGACCGCCTGGCTAACGGCCTCTTACACTAAACTCGGGATCGCCCGTCAACGATCTTGCCACCGCCAAAGTCCCCTTGTTTTACTTTCTTTCAAGAATCATTTGGAAATAGAAAATCGAGTAGTTGAGGTCCGACCTCGGTCAACCCATACTTACTTGAAAACAACGCTACTTGAGAAAAACATGACCGGGGGTTTTCACAAAAAGACTTCGAGTGAGAGGGTATATATACGTGTTTAAACCTTTCGAAGCATCTTGGATAACTTTTTAAATAATATTTGAAGTATTTTTGGAAACGTTTAACATATTTAATTAAATATTTAAATAATATATTTTATCCAAGATAAATGTTTTTGGAATATTTTAATAAATGAAGTTCATTAAACAATCGTAAGTACATATACTATCTCCCGAAGAACCTTTCGGGTTTACATAGTTATACTGCGTCAAGACAAAATACCGCTCCCCGGTCAACTCTACTTTTTGGACCAACGCGCTCTATTCCTAGAGCCGTCGTCCGAATATTAAATATAACGAACCATTATCAACGAAATATGCTTTGTCAAAACTTTAACATATAAAGTTCATAATATAAATCGAACAATTACACTTGATATCAAAACCGTAAATACAACATGATATATCATTGGTATATGTGTTTTAAGAACAGAAACTTGCATAGACATGCTCCATATATATTTGCATAAGTAAAACATATGTTTAGAAAACTTGTCACAATACTTTTATCAAATGAGTGTGTGTGTAAATATATACATATATGAATAAGCAAGTATTAACATCTGAAAATATACCTAATCTGAACAATAGAGTAAGAGTTAGTAAACTTGCCTGATGTCCAAGCTCTAACTGGATGTCATCTCTTCTAGTCCTGGAACCTCTACCAAGACAATTTATAACCTCAATTAGTCCTTCGATTAAATCCGCTTATTCTAAGTAAACTACACTTTACCCGATTTCCACACTCTCGGGTTCGCTTAACTTACTATATTTTATACCTCTTGCTAACCATTTCTAATCTCGTTATTCACACCAATACGTTATCTTAATAATCCTTAACAAGTTTTGTGTTTTAGTCGACTCCAAATCACTCTTTTAAATTAGCCAAAACGGATGGTCAATGTAGTACCTCTAGAGTTGACTTTCCATAAAATCACTATTCCGCAACTCACACTCTAACACTTTTAGTAAATCAGAAAATTAATAATAAATTACGAAACCTTCTCAAGGAGCTTCTTGAGTATTTGTAATATTGATAAAAAATATCTTGATTTGAAAACATGAGTCGAAATAGGTGAAATGCATTTTAAAAGTCGAGTCAACTATGGAGTTTTACTATTCGCGCTCGTTTCACGAAAACGCTCATAACTCATTAACCGTTAACGCTATCGATACACCGTTTTCGCGTGCACGATCTACACAATGTCTAGAATATAATCCATCAAAAGTTTAGTTCTGGACAGAGGACGCATTTTCCCGAATGTGCACAACAAGTCAGTAGCCTTGCAGGGTATAGCGTCATCGCGCAACTTTTGTTTCAAAGTTTTTATAAAATAGAATATTATTGTTTTAACACGAAACCTTTTTGGTAATCTTTAAAAACCCTTCCTTAATCCTTAGAAAAATGTTCAAATTAAATTACAGAGTTTAACTAGGTGAAATTCGTCTCCAAAGTTGGAAACCCGAGAGGTCCGGGTGTCCTGCGCATGTCTCACTAAAACCTCGATATCTCCTAGCCCGTTAATCGTAATGACACGATTCTTTCGCAAAAACAAACTAGAAACTGACCTCTACGTAACCATAGGCAGTGTTCATTTTTAACAGTGGGGGATCCTCTCGAATTCTTGGCTCAAAAAGGAGCCAAATACAAACGGGCATTACGACGGCTATAAACTAGTGATTACCATTTTAAACTTATGTCAAAACCATAACAAACCAACCCAATTATCAACACAACTTATTCAACATCTAAACCATGCTTTCTAAATTACAACCCATGGTCAAAATCATCACCATATCATACCTTCATCAAGAACAACTCACTTTACACATCTAAACCATACAACTTGACATAAACATCAACTATGTCAAAACCCATCACTTATATCTACTAAAACAAAAGGTGAGAGTTTGATATACCTTCTTTGAAGGTTTGTTACTCATAAAGGTGGCCTAGGAACCTTGGGTAGTGCTTGATCTATGCTTGAATGCCTTAAACTTTCAAGAAAACCAAGAACATCATATAAGTTACAATTTACACCTAAACTTTGAGTAAGGATTTGAACATGCTAACCTTAATGGATGATGATGAAACTTGGTGCTCTTCTTAATATAATCAAGAGCTTTCCAAAGAGCTATTACTTGTATTTTTTGGATGATTGGAAGATGGATTTTGAAAACCAACTTAGCCTTTTTTTTCTAAAAAAACCGAATGGTGAAGAAATGATGGGGGGGGGGGAGAGTTTCTTGCTTTTTGCTTTGGTTGATTTTGATAAATGTGTGATATTTTGTGGTTACATGTTGGTTTAGTGTGACATAAGCTTGATTGCATCATCACCAAGCCAATTGTCAAGCAATGGAATGGTTTTGGAGGTAAAAGTGGCTTTACTAGTTTGCTCCCTTTCACATGGAAGCTACTTGGTTGCTTCCTTTGAGCACCAAGCTTGTCCAATACACTATTTCGCTCGTTTAATCATAATTCGATACATATTCGCTTTATCGCTTAATCTCACTATAATGTCTGAACGGTTTCTAAATCGTTTTGTTACAAAATGTTCAAGGTGAATGTCCTTAGTATGTTAGTACCTTGGGGAAATGTATATCCGTGAAATTCCTAACTTCAATAAATCTCCGTGATATAATCAACGTACTCTAAAATATTTCAAATATTACGGATTACTAGTGAAAACGAAAATCTTCGAATTCTGACAAGTTTTGCATTCTTTTATTTGCATAGTACAACGACAATACAATCTCGAAACTTCGGTTCTCCAACACGTATATAGAGTGGTCTGAAAAGTTTTAATCTAACGACAAAATTACTATTCATCAAAGGTTTTAATAAGTACAAAAATTGGGGTTATTACAACTACAACTGAACAAAGGAACAAGACAGACTATAATATTAACTGAAGCACAGGAATCCAGAAGAACAGAAGAAACGGTAAACTCAAAAAATCAAAATATGGTATGTATTCTTGAAGTCCGTAAACAGGTCATGGAAAGAACTTCATTAATATGTTCAAGCCTCAGTGACAAATAAAGAATCAAGACATTCAAGACTATAGAAGTATTTGAATGATAAAGAGTTAGTACTAGAGGATTTCAGTGATTTTATAATAAAGCAACCAGAACGATAAATGACTTATCAACTGTATTGTATTGAAGACATAGATGTATTGATCTAATGTTAGTCATCTGTGAACCAGACCAGTTGCACTAGTTGTCAGCACTAAGAAGATCAACATGTTTATCGTTGATTTAAGTCAGACTTGAAACATTCTGGAAGTTAAAAGAAATTGATAAGGTATGTTTAGGTTAAATTGAAGTGGAATATGCTTGCTGCAAGAAGATAGAATCTTCAAGGATCAAACTATAATTAAAGACATTCGATAGTTTTCATTTATGAAAAACTATCGAGAGAAGAAAGGAAGGTTTGATGAAAACTGTCAAGGAAGGAAAAACCAATTCGACAGTTTCTTTTTGAGAAACCATCGAAGTGGATAAAAGGTGTTAGTTTGATATTTTTATTTATAAAACTAGCGAACTACTTTCAAATAAACAAACCTTTCGATAGATTTTATTTAAATCTATCGAAGGAAGAGAAAACTTTGCCTTCGATAGTTTTTTTAAAAACGGAGTAGGTAGTATACATTCAAGTTTTGTCAGAGGTTGGTGAGGAAATGGACGGCCAGGATACACTCTAGGCCTTCGATAGTTTTCCTAAGCCTAAAATTGAGAATTGAAGACAGTGTCTTCTTTAGCAAACATTTATAGAAAATTCAATTACGGAGAAGAAGTTAAGAGCTTGAAATTTGACAGAGAAATTAATAGTGCCTTAAATTCTATCATTGTATTGATTACTGTAACCTGAACTCATTAAAGCTAATCCTACGGATTAGAATTGTAGCACCCTTCATGGTTTATATTTATAAAATGATATATTCCCCGACTCGTGTTTTGATTTGGTAAATTTGATTTCGGACAAGAACACATATAATTATCCGCAAACGAAATCGAATAATTTATGAGTATCGTATTCAACCCCCCTTCTACGATACTTTGGACCTAACAATTGGTATCAGAGCTTCTTGATTGACGTAAAAATCAGATCCGGTGATTTAGACCAAAAACAAACCAGACTTGAAAATTTGTATCAATTTTTTTAATTTTCAAAATTTTTGATTTTATTTGAATTTTTTGAATCTTAAATAATTTGTAATTTTCAGAAACCAAGAGTGCTCCAAAGAAAACTGCTGGTATCAAAGTTCCCCCCTTTACTAGAGATGATTTCGGTCTGTGGAAGATGAAGATGCTATTATTTATCAAAACTTCAAATCCTTTGTATATTGGCATCTTAGAGAACAGAACGTTTGTACCAATGAAACCAGTAAGCAAATCGACAAATCCTGATGGTACTAGAGTTCCCCAAGGTTCAACCCCAAAGGAATTGACTGAGTACACAGACACAGACAAGGAACTAGTTCGATTGGATACAGGTCTAATGCTGATATTAACTGACTCCGCGGATAAAGAAATGAGTTATCAGATTATGAACTGTATAAGTGGGAAACAAATGTGGGATACCATAAATCTAATAATGGAAGGTACTGAAGACGTGCAGGAAAATAGATTGGATATCCTAACATCTCAATATAAATCATTTAGGTCACTTCCCGGTGAAGGTATAACTCAGGTATTTGAGAAATATACTAAGTTGTTAAATGAATTATCAATGAAAGGGAAAACCTATCATCTGAGAGAGACAAACAGGAAGTTCATGATGACACTGCCCCTCCATGTAGAACACAAGTCTTCATCCATAAGGGAAATAATATATTTTACTAAGATGTCATTAGAGATGATTTATGGCAAGCTTAAGACTTATGAGATGGAACAAGAACAAAGAGTAATAATCTATGGACCAGGGACAGTGGACAACAAAAATTCTGCACTCGCAAGATCAGCTGCACTTGTAGTGAATGAACCAACAACTTCTGATATTCAGGTTCATACCCCTAAAGCTGGAAAAGAAAAGATAATAGAAGCTGAGTTGGATTCTGCAAATCTAGGTGCTGATGAAAGTGATTACTACACCTTGGAAGAACTTGAGCAAATGGAAGACAAAACCATGGCGTACTTAGCTGCAAAGTTTAGTCATATTCGTTTCAAGAGAAACCCTAAGTACAAGTTCAAGGGTTCAACAAACAGATTTCAGAAGAACAAGTATTCTTCAGGCTCTGGCTCTAAGGGAGGCTACAAGTCAAACATGATTGATAGGAGCAAATCAAGATGCTACAACTGCAATGAGTTAGGGCATTTTGCCACTGAATGCCGGATGCCTCGTCAAGCAATAGACAAGAAAGGTGTCTATGAGAAGAAGGATTCTTATGAGTATTTGAAAAGATAAAATGCAAAGCTGAAACAGAAACTGGAAGCAATATCTGGAAAGCAGAAAGGAAGAGCTTATATTGCAGAGGGTAAAAGCTGGGATGATACTGATTCAGATGAAGAAGAAGAATATGTAAATCTTGCCCTAATGGCCGACTCTTCAGAGGAATCACCACAATCATCTCAGGTACCTATCCTAACTACAATTGACATGTCTAATTTTGAGTACAAGAAAACTGTGCAAGATCTAAGTGTTGAACTGTTCAATGTACATACAAGCATGCTAGCATCTGAAATTAAGAATGCTAAACTAGTTCTTAAGATTAAAAATCTAGAATCTAAAAATGAAGAACTAGAGATTATAGCTGTCACCTTAGAAGATCTTGAAACAGAGGAATGAGTACTTAGAGAACAAGGTCAAATGTAATGAAGAGATAGAGACAATCCTAAGGAAGCATATTTCAGACTTAGAGTTGAAACTGAATGCATATAAGAACTCCGCCCTAATTGTTAAGGAAATTATTGATAATCAGACCTTAAGGAATAAAACTGCTATAGGATTTGACTCCAGTAGGAAAGCTGGAAAGAAGCAAGTAGAGTTTCCTGTGACACCTCCAGCTGTCAAGGAGAATATTCCACACATTCTTAAGAATGTAAGCTGTCCAGTTTTCGTTAAGCCTGTTTCAGAACCTATCAATGAAGGAGACTTGATCATTAGGCAAGAATTGCTTGAGGAGGATTTAAAGAAGGAGGTAGAGATAAAAACTGAGTTGCCTAGGAAATCAGTAAAAACTGAATTACCTAAAACTGATATAGGCAATAAAGTAGGAAAGGCTAAAAAGAACAGGAATGGGAAAAGAGGTGTTATTAATCAGAATGTTAGTACATCCTCTCCAATTGCATCTAGGAAGTTGTGCAATAATTGTAATTCTGCTGGTCACCTTACACATGCATGTAAAAAGGTTAAAGTAGAAAATGATGTTACTTCTGAAATGCATAACATGTCTGACATGCCTGATCTTCATGAACCCTGTGCTAAGATCTTCATGACAACAAGGGATTCACTACGAGATATGGGAATCTAGAAATTGGGAATGTGATCATTGAAAAAATCTCTCTTGTTGAATGATTAAAACACAATCTACTAAGTATCAGTTAGTTCTGTGACAAAGGATACAATGTGGATTTCAGAAAAGATAAATGCTTGATCTCAAACAGGAAAGATGATAAGCTTGCTCTACAAGGAGTAAGAAAAGGAAATTTGTTTATAGCTGACTTAAGTTCTGCCAGTGATGGAGAAGTCAAATGTTTCTACAGCAAGGCTTCAACATATCAAAGTTGGTTATGGCATAAGAAGCTCTCACACTTGAACTTCAAAAATATGAACTCTTTGGTAAAGAGAGAGTTAGTGAGAGGGTTACCCCTGATAGAATTTCATCAGGAGGGACTATGTGAAGCATGTGAAAAAGGGAAGTCTAAGAAAGCATCACACAGAAGCAAATAACTGACAAGCATTTCTGAACCTCTTCAGCTGATCCATATGGATTTATTTGGTCCAGTAAATGTCATGTCAATCTCAAGGAAAAGATATGCATTAATGATGGTTGATGACTACTCCAAGTACACGTGGGTGTTATTCAATCAAAGGATGAAGCAACACAATTAATCATTGATCACATAAAGAAGATAGAAGTAGAAGCTAACCTACCTGTGTGGACAATCAGATCAGACAATGGAACTGAATTCAAAAATGCAGTTCTAAATGACTTCCGCACAGAGAAAGGAATATCCAGACAGTATTCAGCACCAAGAACTCCTTAAAAAAATGGAGTAGTGGAAAGGAAGAATAGAACCTTGGTTGAAGCAACAAGAATTATGCTAAGTGAATCAAGACTTCCCACTTATTTTTGGGCTGAAGCAAAAAATACTACTTGCTACACTCAGAATCGTACCCTGATTAATAAAGATCATGAAAAGACTCTCTATGAGTTAATGGCCAACAAGAAACCATCACTGAAGTACTTTCATGTGTTTGGTGCAAAGTGATTTGTATTAAAAGATGGAGAACATCTAGGCAAGTTTGATGCCAAAGCAAATGAAGGCATTTTTCTGGGCTATTCTCTAGAATCTAAAGCTTATAGAGTTTATGTGATTGAAGATAAGAAGGTGTTGGAAAGCTTAAATGTAACGTTTGATGACACCAAAAGACCAAGCCTGTAAACAGGAGTGAACTCTGAATCCTTGGTATTTGAAAATCTATCAGGAGATCTCTCTGATAATGAAGAAGAAACTGTAGTTGTTCCTGGTAATAATAATAATGACAATGATAATGATTCTGGACCAAGTGGTGACAGTGGTGGAGATCCTCAAACTACCACTGGATCCACTAGTCAGACAACAGGGTCAACAGATCATACCGGTAACAACTCAGGGGGAGCAGGAGAAGGATCAACTAGTCACACTCAACTCAGGGGGAGCAGGAGAAGGATCAACTAGTCACACTCAACTCAGGGGGAGTAGGAGAAGGATCAACTAGTCACACTCAACAAAATTATGAACAAGGAGAATCATCAAGATCGTATCTGCCAAGACAAAGGGTATGGAGTCAAGCACATCCCTTTCACTTGATCATTGGTGATCCAGACTTGGGAGTGAGAACTAGAAGGACATCACAAAATGAATGTCACTATTCTGGGTTTCTATCAGAAACAGAACCTAAGAAAGTTGAAGATGCCCTGGAAGATCCAGGTTGGGTGATTGGAATGCAAGATGAACTCAATCAGTTTGAAAGACAGAAAGTTTGGAAGCTGGTACCCAGGCCTAAAGGAAAATCTGTTATAGGAACAAAATGGGTATTCAGAAATAAGCTGGATGAAGATGGCATTGTAACGAGAAACAAGGCCAGACTGGTTGCTAAAGGTTACTCTCAAGAAGAGGTTATAGATTATGATGAAACCTATGCACCAGTAGCAAAACTTGAGGCTATCAGGATGTTTCTAGCATTCACAACACATTCCAATTACAAGGTATATCAAATGGATGTGAAGAGTGCATTTCTGAATGGGGAGCTAGAGGAAGAAGTTTATGTGGAACAACCTCCAGGCTTTGAGCATTCAAATCTGGTGGACTTTGTATATTTTCTGTTCAAAGCTCTCTATGGACTCAAGCAAGCTCCAAGGACATGGTATGACACTCTATCAGAATTTTTACTTGAAAATAACTTTACTAGAGGTGTCATAGATAAAACTCTCTTTTATAAGATGCACAAAAATGATTTGATATTAGTGCAAGTATATGTTGATGACATAATATTTGGTTATACTAATGATGATCTATGCAAGAGATTTTCTAAGTTAATGCATAGTCGATATGAAATGAGCATGATGGGTGAATTGTCATTCTTTCTTGGACTACAAGTGTATCAAAGGCAAGATGGAATATTGATTTGCCAGTCCAAGTACATCAATGATCTTCTAAAGAATTATCAAATGGAAGACTCATCTACAGCAAAGATGTTAGGGTTGGCCGATTTAGAATGATGATAACAAAATGCTCAAGACAAGAATTTGATTTTGATACCGCAGCTGATTGTCAGAAAGCTAGTTCTCAGAAGCTGACAAATCAGGAAGCTAACTAGAAGACACTTTATCTATCCAAGGTCTAAAATCCACATCAAATGATTGGAGGATATTCTGTCATCAAGTTATGAAGCATTTCAGAAGCAAGCCAATGGACGCCTAATCAAGCACCAAGTATTTCAGTGGTAAGCCTGCCTAATCAACTCAGTAATGGTGAATCAATAAAGATGACAAGGTGTTTTATCTAAAGATGAAGCTAAGAGTATCCTTTCTACGGATCAAGCTATGAAATCTCATTTCATCTACGGATACAAGCTGAAAACATCATATGTCATCAACGGATAGAAGCTGAGGACATCTTATCTCATCAACGGATAGAAGCTAGGAACAACTTATCACATCTATGGATAAAAGCTGGGGACATCATATCTACGGATAAAAGCTGAAGAAAGTTGATCATCAGAAACAGCTAAGAATGTCATGTTTTATCTATGGACACTACGCCATAAGTGCTCATATGCAATGCTTTTTGTGAGGGTTGCAAGCAAAGCGTTGCAAAAGCTATGTTTAGTTTTGGTCTTCTGCAACACTACTCAAAAAGCATTGCATTTCATTTGAATGCACCGTTGGAGAGTGAATGCTAGTGTTATGACGTGCAACACCATTTAAAAGCGTTGCATTATACTACATTATTTTTAGAATTATGAAAAGTATACATATTATCAAAATATATAAAATGTCTTCAAATTTAATTATATTTTTTTACTTTAAAGTTTGAAAAATAATATATTTTAAAATTGAAATTATTTTTAAATTTGTTCTGTATAAATATTTATCATATTTTTTATGATTATAAAAATGATTTTTATGATTATAAAAATGATTTTTATGATTATAAAAATTATACAATTATCAAAATATTTTAATTGACATTAAAATTTTGATCTATTTCTTACATTAAAATTTGATATACAATATATTATAAATTGCATTATTTTTATGTATATTTTATATGAGTATCTATCATGTTTTAAATTTTCTAAAAACTTTTAAATTTAAAAATATAAGTAAATTTTCCAAAAAGAAAAAAAAATTAACAGCAAACTTTCATTCAAAAAAAATGAGAAAGAAGATACAACATATACATACACTGACGTACACGTACACTAACACATGTCACTAGGTGAAATATTGAGCGGACAACTTTCCCCCTTAACTTTAACGAAATAATTCAAACACACCAAAACAATTTACTTTCCCCCAAAAGACTACTCCCTCTCTGCTCCATCTCTCTATCTCGACAAACTCTTTCTGCGAACTCTCTGGTAAACTCTCCACAAACTCAATTTATAATTTGTACAACTCTGATTAGTAGTTTCTTCTTTTCAATTAATTCGTAATCTCTAATCAGTTGTATTTCAGTGTTTAGGGTTTGCATTTAGGGATTTTATTTGGGTAACTTATTTGGGGTTCTCATTATGGGATTTAATTTCCAACTTATTGGATTTGAACTTGATTTAGGGATTTGATATTCTACTCACTTGTATTTCAGTGTTTTGGGTTTTAATATTTTCTAATTTGTATTTTATATTTGAATGTTTGGGGTTTGTAATTTGATTTTTATTCAAATCCAAATATTTTGTTTATATGTTTCGGGTTTGTGTTTTGAATTTTATTCAAATCCGAATTTTTTGTTTGAATGTTGGGGATTTGGTGCTTGTGTATGTTCAATTTTATGCTGATTTATGTTTGGGTTGTATTTGTTATGCTGAAATACAATCTTAAGTCAGGACAAAAGAAACTAATTTCGTTGCAGAACTGTTCTCCTAAGATAGCTTTGTGTCCTTGTATTTAGTGCTATACCTTTAATTAACTATGTTATCAACAAAAAGGCTGGAAAGAACCTTAAATCCGCAAACAAGTACAAACTAACTTGTACTTTATCAGAGTTGGAGTGATTTTTCGTGTTAGGCTGGTACTATCAAATGTTACTTGTACTTTTTATGCTTGGCGATGTAGATATTCTATTTTTGTTTACGTCTTTTATGTAACTAATCAATTCTGATGATGCTGAAAATATTATTGGCCTATAAATCCACTTGCAGGAACTGTATGTTGACCCTGATAATGGCGGAGAACCAATGAATTTTTATGATGTTTTATGATAATTCTTCTCACTTTTTTGGACAAACTTGCTACGATTATTTAGCCAAATTCGTAAATTTAACCTTTCAAATGATTTATTAGTTCTCTTTAGCTTTGTTGATTTTCTAATTATAGGGATAATGGTCTTTAAATACTTACACACTCATGTCTCCACAGCTAGTCAAACCATTAATCTCTTGTTAACAAGGGAACAAGGGTCTCTAACAGACTACAACTACAATGCTAGGGATCATACATTAGTTATTACAGATGAAAATAGATACTTAAAGCGATTTATCTGAAATTATCTGGTTTGCTTCAAGTGTAGGCTTTGTCTCGTAGGAGGAAGAGAAGTTCATGAGGCAACATTTACCTTTCTATTACTTATTGTGTTTGTGTCATCTATAAATTAGTCAAGTTCATTAGCTCTTTTTCTTGTTCTTATTCAGAGATTCATAGGTACATTTGTGTTATAATTTTTAAAACCCTTATGTTCAGTAAACTTCATCTGTAATGAGAGAAATTTTTGAAACACTTGGATGAAATATAATTATGTGGATGAAATTTTTGAAACCATGAGTAGATTTTTTTTTCCAATGTATCTGTCTATTTTTTATGTGGTATTTACTGAAAATATAATTATAGGTAACTGGAAAAGCTCTTATGCTGGATGAAATTATCAACTATGTGCAGTCCTTACAAAACCAAGTCGAGGTACATATCCAAAACATAGTTTTTTTACCGCGCACATACACATATCTGATACATATATGTTCTGTTAGATTTTATGCAAGTAATTATAAATTTTCGACAGTTCCTTTCGATGAAGATTGCTTCTGTAAACCCCATGCTCTATGATTTTGGAATGGAATTGGATGCATTCATGGTCAAATCAGAGGTACAAAACCAGGTTAGTAATTAACATATAGTCATTATGCATGTATATGTGTTTTTGGATTTATAAGTTAATTAAGTTATGTGCTAATTACGTGAAAATAAAAATATTCAGAGTAGTAGCTTGGAAGCAACACAGCAGCCAGATGTTGGCCATACTCAGGCCACTAACATATTCAACACTACATGTGGTGGCTATTATGTTATGGACACTTCTGCTTTAAATCAGGTTCAGATGTCAAATATCATGTCTCAACCTCAGGTAGCAGTCTTTCTTCTAAACATTATCCTCTTAATTACTACTTGAATACATTATTGACAAGTATGTTTCGTAATTACTAATTCTAGAGTTAATAATAATGAACAGCTATTATGGGACGTTGATGAGAATAGACACAAGATTATTAATCATTTCGGTTTCACCAACAACTTGTCTACTTATCATTTGAACTAGAAACATCATGTCATGGTAAGCATCACTCTAACTTTCTTGAAATTACATTATTCTAAACTTAACTTACAGCAAAGTCGTCTAACTTGCGTTCATAAACTTTATTTAGTTGAATTCACTTATAAATTAAAAAAAAGCTCTTAGAGCATTATATATATATATATATATTCCTGAAGTAACTTGACCATCTTGTCTGTTTTATCATATGTGAGTTTGAGGAATATTACAGATATAAGAAAAATCATAGAGCATTTATCCAAAAAAAAAAACCATCTATCTTTATGTTTAGTTCAACAAACTCATCTTTGTTACAAATAGAAAAGTTAAGCAGTGCTACCAAACTGCTTTTAAAGGGTTCTCCTCTGATGTTAGTTTTACCATATATAAAAATTTACCAGAAATTATGATTTTCAGGCATTAGAGAAGTGCCAACTAAAGGATATAATCAGTAGTCTTCCAAACTTATTGGATTCTTCTGGTTAGTTATATCTTCATTATGTACTTGTTTGATAACATATGCAAATGTGTAGTGTCATGTGTATATGCACTAAATAGGCACGCCTATAAGGATTCAGCTGAAAGGGATCGAGTCGAGCACTGATTTTATTCTTGGCCAATCAAACAAGTTTCTGTTCATAAGGGCAGTAGACTTTCACTATGCTTCTCGTTATTGTACACAAGGCAAGGTGGAAGGCCAGATTTATGCAGAGACAACAGAAATAATGTGTTATCATAAATTTATACTCTTTATTAATAAGCAAATTAATATGTAAATGATTGGCTACGTGATTGAATAATTGTATTAGTAACGGAACCCTACCACCTTTAATATACTTGTGATTCGAGCTTGCATTTATACTTATCTTGGTCTACTTGTGCAGGTACCAGAACCAATAGAACCCACACCTAGTGTTGGATCAGAGACTGTGGCGGTTCCTACGTTGAATAAAGAGCAGATCACAGATAGTCACTGGCATGGATGGTGGAAATTTAAAAGCAGATAAAGGAAGGAAACATCTAGAAGAATATTTGGAATTAGAAGAAAAGGTTTGATCAATTTTTAATTTGATATCTTTTAGGAGGTGTTGAAGTTATATGAAACTTCCTATTCATGCAGGACTTTTAGTTTCATTTCAACACAATTGTTAATTTGTTAGTATAATATTATGTTTGCTTCTACTTAAAATTAAAGATTCATAAATGTTTTATCACGTTATGCAGATTATTATATTGTTCGATGTAGTGGAGAACATGTCATTGATGTTGAAAAAGCTGCGTAAAGCTAATCCAGATCTTGGAACCTTGAGTGCCACCCCAACAAGTGTTCAAGATGACAATAATACTCCTACGACTCAAGGCGGCACTGAATTTTAACAATATAATTATGTAAAGGTTCTTAATATCTGAACTTGGTCAGAATGCACGTAAAAGTTATCTACTTCATCCTACGTGCTTGGTGTTGGCACTTACGTTTGAAGAATTTGTAATGAATATTTTAGGTATTTTGTTTTGTTGTTTGGACGTGCCTCCGGTTGGCATGTAGAATATTTGGTTGCATGGTTTTGGATGGATTTCTTTTATGTACGAAACTGTTCTGGCCAAAATTTTAATTAAAGCGTTACATTTGTTTTTTCCTAATGTTGAATTTTAAAAAAAATGGTGTTGCATTAGTAAATATACTGTTGCATTACATGACAATTACTGTTTAAAAAGCTACTGCAAAGCGTTGCATTACTGAAGGCATGTGGACCCCACTGCTGACGTGGCACGAGGCCCCTACTGACGTGGCATGAGGCCCCTACTGACGTGGCACGTGGGACCCACTGCTGACGTGGCATGCAAGTGGGACCAGGTACTGACGTGGCCATTAAGTGGGCCCATTGCTGACGTGGCATACAAAGTGGCCCTGTGTTTAAGGCAACACTCATTGGTGTTGCATTTCCTTGATTTTGGTGTTGCATTATACTTATAACGCAATACTTTCACGCCGTTGCAGTAGATGACCAATAGTGTTGCATTATATATCAAAGGCCACGCCCGCGGATGCAACGCCCATTTCGTGTTGCATTTTTGAAAAAGAAGATGAATGCAACGCTTTTTTGGTCTACAGCCACATTAAAAAAGCGTTGCATATGAGCACTTATGGCGTAGTGGGATGTGGTTAAGGAGGTCATGGTCTATCTATGGATGTAGTCAAGAACGTCATGTCTCACCTATGGATACAGTTATGGAATATTACTTCTATGGATATTCTAAGATTATCTTTCTACTGATAATTGACGTAAAATGGTAGTCTACGGATATGGAATTAATACGCCTACTGATGTTCATCTCATTCAACATGAAGAACAAATCTTGTAACGAAATCTTTTGGAGGTTTCTTTGCTTTAGCAGGTTGAATGGAGGACAGTCTCAGAAATCATCATTACACACCCGTGACTAAAAGATGCTGGATGAAGATGCAAAAGATGTATAGAATAGGGAGTCAAAATTGTAAATATTCGAAGGCTCAAATTCCTACAAATGAAATGTGAAGTCATCTATTGTCTCTTATGTCTCGATGGATAAATAAGAGTTAAGGCAGCTACCTAGAACTTTAACTTCTAACTGGACACAAAGGAAAAGCTTGACAAGCATGAAGACCTATTTTGAATACTACAAGTTCACTTATCTCAGCTGATAGTGACTTGAAAGTCAGGTTATCGAGGAGAGGTCTCTTTCATGCAGATGTCACATGGGCTTGGAAGCTAGGTCTATTGCATGGACTTAGTAATTTTTGAAGAGAGGAGCACACTCAATCAGAAAGCACCATTTGGGAGTATACAAGTTTATCTTTGATGCCTGCCAAGGCATTTCCTGAATAGGATAGTTTCTGATACGAGCATGTGAACAAGCAGAACCAAAAATGTAATATTTTATTATGTTGTAGGTTTTGTTTGTAACATACAGTCGATGTATATAAGACTGTGTGGAGTAACATAGAAATGTATGTGGAGAGAGCACAAAGCCGAATGTAAAAACATTTAGGCTCTCTTCCATCATCTGTGTAAGCAGCTGGAGTTTGTTGAAAAACAAAACCAGAGAATTCTTCAATATACACCTCAGGTGGGCTTTTTCAGAAAAACCCACCTGAAAAGTTTAAAAAGTTTGCTTGTCTCCTGCATGTCTTTTTAACTCGAGGAATTCATACATGTTCATGGTTTTATTTCAATTCTTAGTTAATTTACCAACTCACATATTCATACTGCAAAAGGTTTGAAAAAGTTTTGTAAAATTAACTAGATTGTATTCAACCTCCCTTCTACAATCTAGGTTGCGTTGTTCTGGGAATAACAATTGGTATCAGAGCAGGCTTCTAACACACAAGAAGTTTAAAGATCAAAAGCAACTGCAACCATGGAAAGAGGTGACAATGAAGAAGCTGTGAATGAGTTGTCGAACAAAGACTCAAAGTTGGAGTTTGCAAACTCTTTACCCAGAAAATGGAAGCATGTCTCTGGATCTACTCCTGAACCCAAAGATCTAAATCTTAGAAGTCTGGTAAGTACTCTTGAGTGCTCAAATCTTGAGGCTATGCAGGATGCAAAGATTATCAGTGAAGAAGGAGAAACAGAAACAAGAGATGTGGTCATCTCCAACCAAGATTTGGAAGAAGAGGAGAGAACAGAAGCAACAAGCTCAACATTCAATTTGAAGATCTGTGAATGTATCAAGACCACAAAAGACAAGGGCAAGGAAGGAACGACACTGGAAGATGAAGTCCTTTTTGAGCGAAGGGTTTCAACTGAAGAGGGTTGTTCTACATCATCAGAGGAATCTATCAACCTTGCACCCACAGCCTATGACAATCAAGAAGCAAGTTCATTGTGTCCAACATTATCAAATCTCAAGGAATGGACACATTTTGTAAAGAGACCTGGAAGTGCAATAACAAGAAGCAAGAGGATGTGGAGACTGCTCCAAGGATGGTAAAGCCATTTAGGAGTAATCAGACTCTAGAGAAACTGAGCAATATGGTTGGACCAAGCTTCAAGAATCAGGTTCAATCACTAAGAAGCAAAACCATCAAGGAAGAAGAGTCAGATGCAGATGAAGAGGAAAGCTTGAATGGAACAACAATGATTGACTGTAGTAGCAGCTACCCATCAGAAGAAAGTGGTTCCAGAAGGCCCTGCATTCGATGTGGTAGAGTTAATCACTTGTATACTTCTTGCAGAATTGTTCATAAAAGATCTACTCAACTGCCTATGTCTGATATGCCTGTCATGCATCACATTTTTGCTCACAATGCTCGAGATTCAACAAGATATGCGAACATGCCATTTGTTCCCCATCCATATTGGTATGAATTCAATATGCCTCAAATGTCATGGAGCATGCCTAACTTGAATGATTTGTATGCTCAAACATTTCCTTGCCGAGCATCAAATTTTGATATTCTTGAGCAACATGTGAATGCTAATCTCTCAATGTCGGAACCAAGGGATGAGAAGGGGTCGAATCCTTTGAAGCTCAAAGCTCAGAAAGAGAAGATGACAGTCATAAAAGCTAAAAAGCCAATGCTCAAGGAAACTTGGGTACCTAAGTCAGCTTGATGTGGTTTTGAGAGTGTGCAGGAGGAAGATACAGAGCTTTATCTTCCTACTAGAGTTTCTGTCCTGCTCACTAATTGCTCAGAGGATCATAGCCCCTCTACTGACAAGTAGAGATGATATTTGTAGTCATGATTAAGTAATGAAGCATGACTTTGGCAAACAATATCATCATTTAGGGTTGAAGCACTAGTTGATGGATATAAGCATCTCTTGCTATATATCTATCAAGCATGTGACAAAGGAAACTTTGTAATTGTAGCCTGCATTGTCCATCAATAGAAAGACAATGAAGTGGTAAACACTGGACACTTGTTAAAAAAGTGTATGTAGCTGATTTGTCTACTGCCTTGGAGGATTGCACACTTTTGACCTCTTTGTGATAAGGGAAAATCAGGATAATTGTAGCCAGTGAATAAGAAGCTGTCTGAGTCATGATAAGAGGAACCCCAAGTCTTGCCAAGGATGGGTTAAAGGATGCATGCCATTAAGGGAAGCAATAGAAGACCTCTATCAAGAACTAGACAGATCATACATTTGTTGAACTCCTTCAGCCACTGCACATGAAATCTCATCAAAGAATTTAGCTCAAGAATTCAGTGTGAAGAGATCTTATGGAACTAATGACAAATCTGTAGAGACTTTGCTTGGAAAATCAGGATAACTGTTTGAGTTCTGGAAAGTTGTGGTTGAGGCTACTTATTGCAGCCAGAGTGTTTTCTTGATCATTCAAGCACCTGAAGGAGGGATCATCAAATTGTGTGTATAAGTGCAGCCAACAGTTTTCTCTTTTCACATTCCTTAGCCAAGGAAGTAATAGAAGCTTAGCTAAAGGAGTTAAGGGAATCTGTGTGGAAATTCCTTGAAGAACATTAGGTCCATGATCGAATACTTAACCTTTCTCATTGGTTAAGTTTAACTGACATCTGGATAAATATTCTCAAGAAATTTATGAGTGGAAAAGAAGATCTTTGCTAAAAGGAAGTAGAGGTGTAGCTGAGAGTGGTGGTTTCTTCTACGAGCATTTCTGACTATCTTTCATAAGAAATGACATTCTTGTGTAGAGGAAAGTAAGTAGCCATCCACGGTATTTTGTGTTCTTCTCTGAAAGATTTTCTGCTTGGATCATCGACTCAGGGGGAGCATCTCTCAGAAAGTGTTAATCTACTTCTGCAACTTCATGAAGACATCCTGTCAAAGATTTGATCTCTTATCTACTCAGAAACCCAGGATGGGTATGCAACTCATAAAGAGTGCATGTAGCTGGAAAAGCTCACAAGGCTTTAAGTCAATGAATCAACACTGTTATGG
The DNA here is from genome assembly GCA_030848705.1 of Heracleum sosnowskyi. Lineage (NCBI taxonomy): Eukaryota > Viridiplantae > Streptophyta > Magnoliopsida > Apiales > Apiaceae > Heracleum > Heracleum sosnowskyi. The sequence continues at coordinate 109,254,554 of CM061239.1, forward strand.
AGTCTAAACAGATTGTTTCTAATGATGCCAGATAAATCAAGCTTATTGATGAGAGATTTTCTGAAATTCTCAGATTTAGGTTTGAAATGGAAGGTGGTTTTGGTATGAAGAAGATGATGATTATGTGGATGGATCAGTATCTCCATGGGTTTTCTTCTAGACTATGACTGATTCAAGTCCAAATGAGTCATCCATGGAAAGGTTGAATGGAGTATTCGTAGGAAGCCAGAATGGAGTATCCGTAGGAAGCCAGAATGGAGTATCCGTAGGAAGACAGGATGGAGTATCCGTAGGAAGCCAGAATGGAGTATCCGTAGGAAGTCGGAATGGGGCATCCGTAGGTGGATCTCAACTCTGAATTATCAACCCAATGAACTTAGGGGGAGTTTTTCTGAGTTAAAGATCAACCTCACAAAATCATGCTGATGGGAATATCCTTACATCTTCAAGACCTGCACCAACCACAAGAAGCTTATTCCAAAAATCCAGAAGATAGTTGTTATTCCCAAATGACCTAACAGAATTGTAGAAGGGGGGGTTGAATACAATTCTTGATATTTTCTTAAAACTAAAACACTTTATAAAATAAAACTGAACTGAATAAATAAAAACACAAGATATAAATAATTCAGTTGGATTGTTTGATGATCCAACTGAAGTGTTTTTATTGCGGAAATAATCTGTGATACAAAAGTACACAGCTGCTCAGTTACAAGGTTGTAGAGAAGAAAAATGCTCTCAAAGATAGCTAATACAAACTCTTTGTTTTTCTTCACACAAAATAAAGTAACTGCTACACTTGGTTATATAAACCCAAGTTTACAACCCTATTTTTGGCTACACTAATAGTACAATGAGTAACCGCCAATAGTTTGCTTTTCATCCCTTTGTCCAGTGGTCCTTGGAGATCCTTGCTTTTGACTTCATGCTTATTATGATCACTCCCAAGAGCCCAATTGGAAACTGGGATGTTTCCTTATTCCCCATGTCCATTTTAATGGTTTCCAATGCAAAGTACACTTCCACATCTTCTTTTTGATCTGTCAGGAACCTGTCACTATCACTTTGTCAATTGTATAGAAAAGCAATAATGATTCGTTGATGGCATAGAGATGTGTTTCGTTGATAGCTTTATTCTTTGTTTCGTTGATGAGCTTCCTTGTTTCGTTGATAGAGTAATCTTCATTCCGTTGACATGTCTTCACTTAGGCAAAATTACAAGGCACTAAATATTTACAATTAACCAACCTATTTTGCCTATCTAACCATTTAGTCAACATGACTTAGAAAACCTATCTAGTACTCAACAAACTGCATATCAAACTATGAAGTAATGTACAGTGCAATTGCTACATCACTCATTTCGTTGATGAGCTTCCTGTCAACGAAACACTGCAAAGCATGCTATTCCGTTGACAGTTACAAAATAACTTAATACAAAATCTACTAAGTGTTTTTATAATTATCATCAAGAACAACATATTCCTAACAATCTCCCCCAATTTATGACTGATAGAATAACAGCCATAAATCAAGAGCCTTGATGATAACAAAAACACTCAGGCATATTACACATGATAAAAGTAAAAGTTGTATTGAGCTTCATAAAGTTTTTAGAAATAATGCAAGACTTACAAAACTAATGCCCAAATGTGCTCCTCCAGACTGAGCAAATAATTCATCTTTGTCTTCTTTGGGGCATAGTCTTCTTCCCTCTCCTAGAGTTGTTCTCCTCAATCTGGACCTGTAGCCTTCTGTAAAAGATCTTCTCTTCTTCATCTTGATCACCAAGCTTGGATTGCATAAACCTTAGAGTTTGATTAGATGCCTTGTCCAGCTGGTCTTCCATCCTGAAGAACCTTCTGCAGTTGTCCTTGTCCTTGAATTCCATCATCCAGAAAGGTTGAAGATGGATCTTCTTTCCTGTTGAGGGCACTCTTAGCATCCTGGGAAGAGCCTCAGGCTTGTTCCAGCTAGCCTTTATTTGACATATTCTGGAGACCACCTCAGACTTGGCTGTTTTGGTGAAGCCAAAGTCTTTCTTCAAGCATCTAAACACTGTGAGTAGTGTTTGGTAGTCTTCTCCTAGAATTCTGTAGAGAGGCCAAATTTGTTCTCTACCACCCTTGTATGTGAAAACCAATCTTTCAGGTAGCTTCTGAGAAGCTGCAATGCCCCTTACTTCCACCAGGTTGTCTAACTCAAGATGCAAGCTGGATTCTTCCCTGATGTCAGCAATGTACATGCAGTCCTCTGGATTTGAAGGGGGTTTTTGAGGTTGTGGCTTTCTCACAAATACTGGCTTTGTCTTGACAGTCCTTTGCTTCAATTTCTTCTTTGGATCCATCTCAAAAAGGAATTTAGGAAAGTTAGCCTCATCAAACTCAATTGGCTCTTCCTTTGGCTCAATTGGCTGATCATGATAATTAACAAGATGTTTGGGATCACAGGCTATCTTTAAAGATGGATCAGGAATTGTTGGAGGTACAGAAGAGTCTGATGCAATACTCTGAGAGTCATCATTTTCAAAGGTTATGTTTCTTCTAGCCCTTGCCTTTGGTTGCCTTGTACTCTTCTTTTCACTCCTTTCCTTTTGGGCTTTTTCTTCTTGCTGTCTTTCTTCCTCATCTAGAGCTTGAGCTACTGCAAGAGCTTGCATAGCTGCTCTTTCTGATTCCTCAGCCTTGGCTTCAGCAAAGTTTGGATGACCAGCCCAAACACAGATTTGTTGTCCATTCCTGTAGACAATTGCCCTTTGCTTCCTTATCTCATGATTATTACTTTCCTTGCTTTTTGTGATGAGAAGTCCAAGTAGTTTGAGCTCATCTGGATAAGGTGCAGGATAGAAAGTCCTTGCTATGTTTTTGCCTTTTGGTTTAGCAGGAGACTTGGGAGATAAGCTTCTTTGTAATGTAGCTTCTTCCACATCCCTAATGCATGAAGTTTGTCCTTTCTCCTTTCTTGGTCCTTGAATGACTCCATGTAGAAGGGGCTCTATAGCATAAGAGCTCTTGAACTGTGGCTCCACTTGTGCAGTCACCATTGCATTTGTTGATGGCTGATCTGTCTTTGAAGATTCAGTAATTTTCTTGAACCTTGCTTCTATGTTGGACCAATGATCTTTGATCTGTGCTGCAAGTTGTATCCTCATAGAAGCTTCCTGGATCAAGTCAATGCTATCCTTATTCTTCTTTCCAAACTCCCCCATTGCTAGTGGCTCCTGTGGTAATGTGATGGTTGGGACCAGCACCTTTGTGATTTGAATGGTTAGCTCCTGAGATTTCTCCCCCTTTTTGTTATCATCAAGAGAGACAACTGGGAGTCCTTGAGCTGCCACTAGCTGGGCCAAAAGTTGAGTCTGCTTCTCCTGTTCCTTTTGCATTTGAGATAAAGTAGCTTCCACCTTGTCCACTCTAGAAGAGAGAGTCTTCAAGGAGGTAGCCACTTCAGGTTCCTTAGAGAGAAACCTGTTCATTTTGGACATAGTGAGAAGAGGGAGCTTTTCATCCATCATCCTGTAGTTAGCATCCCTGAAATTGCTAATAGAGTCCTTGATTTCTGTAGCCTCAATCCTTGTCTGCATCATTTGTAGCCTTTGAATTTCCAGAGAATCCATGATGGCCTTGTAGAATTTCTTGTCTCTTGCATTTGCAGACTCATGAGCTAAGTAGGCTTCATTGTACTGCCTGGAGATAGCAGCATCTAGAGTGGCTCTACCATGCATACCTTGAGAAAGCCAGCCTGGTGTAGGAGGCACCACAGAAGTCCCAGTCTGTGAAGTGGTGGCCACCTGTAGATTATCACCATAGCTGTCCTCAGCATCAGAAAACTCAAATTCTCCACTTGCTGCAGCTCCTGAAGGTAGATTGGTCAGGGCATCCTTTGCTCTTTGCATTGATGCAGTTGTATGAATTAGATTTAGTGACCTTTCTGCCTCCACATTGCCCTGCTGAGCCATAATTTGATAGGCTGGCACAGGATGAGTAAAGGTCTCAGGATCCAGGGAAATACTATCCAGAGTTTGTTGATAAACCTCTTGGAAAGTAGGTTCCCTTTCTCCCTCACTGACCTCCATTAACTCATTAGCAATGGCTGCTTCCATCCTTATTTCGCCTGTAGTCCCTTCTCTCTCTCCACTCTGTTCTTGCATCATGGGCTCCCCATGGCTCACACCTCTCACACCCTCACCTTCACCTTCTAAGGTGGAACTCTCAATCTCTCCTTTTGCCTGGCTGGAAGAAATAGCCAGCCTCTCACTCACATTCTCTCCTTTTGCCTGGCTGCAAGCCAGCCTCTCAGTTTCACTCCCTCTCAGTCCTAGAAGTGTCTCAACTACCACTAGATCATCTGCACTAGTTGTGGGAACAACTTGATTTTCAATTAAAGGTGCAGAGTGAACTATCAACGGAATGGTAGTTTGAACTGTCAACGGTATGGATACCGTTGATGGAGAAACACTTGTCAACGAAATAGACTGTTTCGTTGATGAAGTCAAGAAAGCACTTTGAGAATGAGAAATTACAGTAGAGTCTGTGGTGATTGATTTTAAAGATTGGTCCACAGATCCCCTTGCAACTTCAGGAAAAATTGGTTGATGGCCCAACAAATCACTTAACAAGTGATGGCCACCAGCTTCAGAGTGGGGCTTCTCCAAGATTAGAGTTGGAGAATCAGGAATAGATGTATGGATCATGTCCACATCTAAAGATTGAGTTGGTGAATTTGATGGAGATAATTCAAGATTGATGTTTAGAGAATGGGACTGTAACCCCAGAGAAATGATAGGGGTTACATCAAACTGAATTTGAGAAACTGGAAGTGTTGCTTCCAGTGTGTGTGCACCCTGTGTACCCTTGGACTTTTGCTTCACTCTCCTTTGGTATTGGGAAAATGTAGACTTTGGGCTTGAAGTGTCCCTTACCCTCTTGGACTGTGCTCTTGGTGGAGAGCTTGTTTCAATAATCACATCCTTTTGGGAGGATGCAATTAGACTTGTGGTTAAATCCATTTTACTCATTGTGCCTTGTTGGGAAGACACAATGGGGCTTGGCTGGTACACACTAACCTGTCCTTCCTTATCCTTGGGGTTTCTTTGATGTTCACCCCTACCCTCACCTCTTACAACTCCAGACTCACTCCCCTTAGGTTGTGTGGTAGTTTTTACAACAGGTGCCTTTTGAGAAGCACCTGAGGTTGGCTTGGAGGATTTCTTTGATTTAGGTTTTGTTGCTAGGGTAGGAGCCTGTTGGGTCACAGCTACAGACTCCATAGCAACATTGGAAGGTAAAACAGTAGAGGAGTTAGCTACACTAACAGGGATAGTAGTAGTTACCTCAATGATTGGCAGATACACCACTGGAACATCACCATTGTGGTTCAGCCTCAGTATGTCTGTCAATACTCTCTTTTCTTGCACAAAGCACTCGAACCTGGCATTAGGGTTAGAGATAACTAATGGTGCTGGACTAACATGGTTAGCCAACATCATCAGAAACCTAGCATAATAGATATTTTTCTTCCTATTTGCTTTGTCACCCAACTTAGCACCAATTTCATACATAAGTTGGGTGCTAAAGTTGTGATATCTATCATTTAGAAGCATGGTTAGGAGAATTAACATAGAGTTAGTTAATGCATCAAAATTACTAATCTTTCCAGAAAAGACCTTAATGAATGCATCAGCTAAATAACTGTATTCCCTAACCAAACCTCTCCTAATTATTCTACCCAGATTATCAGTAGGCAAAGAGTAGTTTATAGAATTTAGCATGGTAGTTATTTCAGTGTTAGTAGGCAAAGCATCACAGTTATTATCAGGAATATGTAAACATGCTTGCAAAACATCAGAATTAACTATGTACTCATTACCTTGAAGGGTGAATTGTAGTGTGCAGTTTGTTCCACTATACTCACATGAGGTCCAAATTTCCTCGATTATCTCATTGTAGAGTGGTGTAGAGTGAAACATTGCATAGCTCAACTTGCAATTCTTCATGAAATCCATCATTTTGAAGAACAGGCTGTTCGGGTTTTCCTTGACAACAAAAGGGATGGAGTTGTTCTTCTCATAGATGAACCCTCCAGCAGACATAAGCTTGACTATAGGTGCCATTGTTGATTAAAGGAAAGCTTCGAACTGAATTGCTTGTTAGAGAGAAGAAGAGAGAAAAAGCCTTTGGAATTTTTGAGAATAGGTAAAAAGAAATAATGAAAATAAAATTTCTTAAATACTCCCCCAAAAATTCTCAGAAAATGAATCCAATAATAAATGTAAATTACTTGATTGGCTTAAAAATATAACCGTTACTCTTAAAGTATTACCACGATTTATACTTACAGGGGTGTATGCATAGATCGTGGTAAAAGACGTGTCAAATTACAACGGTTCAGATTAAAAGCGCTAAATCAACGAATCAGGATTGGGCGGTTAAAGTCCCGTCTTATTTCGTTGATAAAGCTGCGTTTCGTTGATATAAAAGATCTATCAACGAAACACCCAGAAAACTGCTAAGACTGTCAACGAAATGGTTCGTTTCGTTGACATAGTAATTTTGACTTAGACAAAATTTCACTTTTTCTTAAGAAAATTAATTCACAGAAAAACATAGCAAGTTTCTGGCTGCATTTTAACTTGCAAATATCTCAAAAATAATTAAGAGAAATTTAGCATACCTAGCTCACTTACTAATCTTGAGAATGTTGATTCATCAAGTGGCTTGGTAAAGATGTCTGCAAGTTGTTGTTCACTTGGAACAAAATGTAACTCCACAGTACCATTCATAACATGTTCTCTAATGAAATGGTACTTGATGTCAATGTGCTTGGTCCTTGAATGCTGCACTGGATTCTCAGTAATGGCAATGGCACTAGTGTTGTCACAGAAAATAGGAATTTTCTCAACTCTTAATCCATAATCAAGTAGTTGGTTTTTCATCCATAAAATCTGTGCACAACAACTTCCAGCTGCAATATACTCAGCCTCAGCTGTGGAGGTAGAAACTGAGTTTTGTTTCTTGCTGAACCATGACACAAGCTTGTTTCCTAGGAATTGACAGGTTCCAGTTGTACTTTTCCTGTCAATTTTACATCCTGCAAAGTCTGCATCTGAATAACCAATTAGTTCAAAACCAGATTCTCTAGGATACCAAATGCCAAGGTTTGGTGTTCCTTTGAGATACCTGAAAATTCTTTTAATAGCAACTAAATGAGATTCTCTAGGGTCAGCCTGAAATCTAGCACATAGACATGTAGCAAACATAATATCAGGTCTACTAGCTGTTAAATATAAAAGTGAGCCTACCATGCCTCTGTAACTTGAAATGTCCACAGATTTTTCCTTAGTATTCAATTCAAGTTTGGTGGCAGTAGGCATGGGAGTTTTGGCAGGAGAGCATTCCATTAGGTTAAACTTCTTTAATAAATCATGAATGTATTTTGTTTGACTAATGAAAATGCCTTCATTAACTTGCTTTACTTGGAGACCAAGAAAGTAAGTTAATTCTCCCATCATGCTCATTTCATATTTACTTTGCATAAGCTTGGCAAACTTTTGACAAAGTTTCACATCTGTAGACCCAAAGATTATATCATCTACATAAATTTGAACAAGTAAAGTAGAGCCATTTACAACCCTGTGAAAAAGAGTTTTATCTACAGTACCTCTAGTGAAATGATTCTCAAGGAGGAACTGTGAGAGAGTGTCATACCAGGCTCTAGGTGCTTGTTTCAAACCATAGAGTGCTTTGAGAAGGAAGTACACATAGTCTGGAAAATCATCGTCTTCAAAACCAGGAGGTTGACTTACATACACCTCCTCTTCCAATTCCCCATTCAGAAAAGCACTCTTCACATCCATTTGATAGACTTTGAAATTGGCATGGGCTGCATAGGCTAGGAAAATCCTTATTGCTTCTAGTCTTGCAACAGGAGCAAAGGTTTCATCAAAATCAATTCCCTCTTCCTGTGAGTAGCCTTTTGCAACCAGTCTAGCTTTGTTCCTTGTGACTATGCCATTTTCATCCATCTTGTTTCTGAACACCCACTTTGTGCCTATAACACTCCTGTCATTAGGCCTGGGCACCAGCTTCCAAACGTTGTTTCTCTCAAATTGGTTTAGCTCTTCTTGCATGGCTAAAACCCAATCTGGATCTAGAAGTGCATCCTCAACTTTCTTTGGCTCATCTTGAGACAGAAAGCTACTATATAGACATTCTTCTTGAGTTGCTCTTCTAGTTTGGACTTTTGAAGAAACATCACCTATAATAAGTTCAAAGGGATGATCTTTAGTCCATTTCCTTGAGGGAGGTAGATTTGCTCTTGAAGACGTAGCTTCATGATCATGATTGCCTTGATTGGATATTTGTCCTTGAGAAACTCCCCCTGAGTTTGTTGTCCCTAATTGATCACTTCTAGAAGCATTCCTATGACTATCAACGGTATGACCACTTTGGCTGTCAACGAAACGCTCATTCTGACTGTCAACGAATCCACCATCATGACTGTCAACAAAATGACCAGTTGGTCTGCTAGCAGCTATCCTTTTTAATCTCAATGCAGCAATTTCATCCTCACTGCTGCTTTCATCTGTGCTAGATACAACAACTTTAGGCTGTTTCTCAGTAGCCTTATCATGATTCACTTGATCTCCTTCCTCATTTTCAAAAGAAAGACTTTCATGGAAACCTTCATCACAGAGACCTTGGATTTTGAGATCATCAAAAACAACATGTACAGATTCCATAACAATGTTGATTCTGAGATTATAGACTCTGTAAGCTTTCCCTGCTGCATATCCCACAAATATTGCTTCATCTGCCTTTGCTTCAAATTTCCCCAAATGCTCAGCTTGATTTCTCAGAACAAAGCACTTGCATCCAAAGACATGAAGAAAATCTAATAGTGGCTTCTTTCTTTTGAGTAACTGATAAGGGGTCATTCCTTTGGCCTGATTAATCAAAGAAATATTTTGAGTAAAGCAAGCTGTGTTAACTGCCTCAGCCCAAAAATATGTAGGTAACTTTGATTCATCTAGCATTGTCCTTGCAGCTTCAATAAGTGTTCTGTTTTTCCTTTCAACTACACCATTTTGCTGTGGTGTTCTTGCTGCTGAAAACTCATGCAAAATACCATTTTCTTCACAGAACACCTTCATGCTTGAATTCTTGAATTCTGTCCCATTGTCACTCCTAATCCTTCTTACTTTGAAATCAGGATGATTGCTTACCATCTTGATGTGATTGATAATGATTTCACTTGCCTCATCTTTAGAGTGCAAAAAGAAAGTCCATGTAAATCTAGAAAAATCATCAACAATCACAAGACAGTATTTCTTCTTTGAGATTGACATAACATTTACAGGGCCAAATAGGTCCATATGAAGCAATTCAAGCTGCTGGACAATTGATGACTCTGTCTTGCTTTTGAATGATGCCTTCTTCTGTTTTCCCTTTTGACAGGCATCACACAAACCATCCTTGGAGAACTCCACCTGTGGAATTCCTCTAGCAAGATCTTTCCTCACCAAATCATTCATAACTTTGAAATTCAGATGGGATAACTTCTTGTGCCATAACCAACTTTCATCCTTGCTTGCCTTGCTGAAGAGACAAGTGATGGTGTCTGAACTTGTGCTACTAAAGTCAGCAATGTACACATTCCCCCTTCTGAATCCAGTCATTACCACATTGTTGTTTCCTCCTTTAGAAACAACACAGGCTTCTCTTGAAAAAGTAACTAAAAATCCTTTGTCACAAAGTTGGCTGATACTAAGCAAGTTGTGCTTAAGACCATCCACCAGTGCAACCTCATCTATGATGACATTCTCTTTTGAAATCAAGCCATATCCCTTTGTGTAGCCTTTGCTGTCATCTCCAAAAGCAATACAAGGGCCAGCTCTTTCCTGAAACTCTGTGAGCAGGGTAGAATCACCAGTCATGTGTCTTGAACAACCACTATCCAAGTACCAAAGATTCCTTTTGTCTCCCTGCACACAATAAAACCAAATCAAGTCGATTTTGGTACCCAAGTTTCCTTGGGTCCTGTCTTGTTAGCCTTTGTATTCCCTTTTGTACCATTTTTCACTTTGGGTTCAGATTGATTCAAATCAATCTTTACCCTTGGTGTTGATTTCTGAGGGTTGCTCATATTTTCATTCATAGCATGCATAGTTGGAGGAACAATCATGTTATTCATGTTCCATGGCATTTGTGGCATGTTAAACATATTCATGTAAGGATTAGGCACAAATGGCATGCTAGCATATGGATTCTGAAATTGTGCATATGGAGCAAACATGTTAGGCATAACAGGCATTTTAGGCATGGAACTGTTCATTGCAGGCTTGGGCATTTTCACATTAACAGATTTCTTAACAGATTTGCAGTTAGTAGATAAATGATTAACACTTCCACAATTGACACATGTCTTTCTAGGTGCATATTTATCAGGTGTGTAATTGTTGTGTTTATTAATTCCTACCTTGCCATTTCTGTTATTCTTTTTATTTCCCTTAGCCTCAACCTGAACTTTCTCTAACTTGTCTTTCAATTGCTTGTTAGACAAGTTACCTACATTAGCTCTCTCAACAGGCTTCTCAACTTTCTTTGATTTACTAGACTCACCTTGAACAAAGTTCTTGGTGATCGGACCATACTTGTCATTAAGTCTAGTGAGTTTATCTTTTCTTTTCTCTGTCAACGAAACAGCCTGATCGGTTGATGGTTCATCTGTCAACGAAACATTGCATTCCGTTGACATATCAACCTTCAACAAATGATCCTTGTTGTTTGTTGACTCAGTTTCTGATTCTAAGGTTTCACCAACATACCCTAGCTTCTCTTTGTTCCTTTTCCATGATTGCTCACAGAAGGATTCCACGCCTTGAACATTAATTATGTTGGCAGCAACATTCCTGGCATCCTTCCATTTTGCAATCACACCTTGTTCTATCTCAAGTTGTGTTTTAAGAATTTCTTCCCTTTGTAACACGTTCTCAAGTTCCTTCTTAGCATCCCTACTAACACATCTCATTTTCTCAAATTCAATGAGCTGTGCTTCTAACATTGCATTCCTATCACTTAAGAGCAGATTGGTCTCTTTTATTCTAGAATTCTCTTTAGTAAGTGATTTAAGAGTAACACGCAAATTATATAATACAGTAGACATTTCATTTACTGCACTGTCGCATTCCTCTTTAGAAAGCTCAGAAAGATTAGTAATTGTTACCTGGTTGCTTGAGGAACTTGCTTCCTGCTCATGATTGTCAGCCATAAGAGCCAAGTTGACATACTCAACATCATCATCAGAATCTTCACCATTACCAGCCCAATCATACTCCTGAGACATGAAAGCCTTTTCTTTTTGTTTGAGAAGTTCAAAGTATTTCTTTTTATAATCAACAGGCTCAAATTTCCTGTTGCCCTTCTCAACCTTGGGCTTTCTGCAGTCTCCAGCAAAGTGACCAATCATTCCACAATTGAAACATTTTGACTTAGACTTTTCAATCCAGTTTGTTTTGCTAGGTTGAAAGTCTCTTCTTGGTGGTCTTGCTTCTGAGTTTCTTTTGAACTTGAACTTAGAGAATTTTCTAGACAGAAAAGCAATGTGTTCATCAATCTCATCTAAGTCCTCCAAGTTGGCTGGTTCTGATTCTTCTTCTTCTGTCATCTTGTCTTTACCCTTGCTAACATCACTCCTACAACTAGATCGACTAGTTGTGGCCTTTGCAGTTTCTTTATTGTCATCTTCAAGTTGGTTCACAGATGCAATCAATGCAATAGATCCACCCTTCTTTTGTACCTTTTCAATTTCCTCATCTTGCTCCATTTCCAGCTCATAAGTCTTCAAGGTTCCATAAAGCCTTTCAAGAGTGTAGTCTTTGTACTCTTGAGTGTTTCTGAGAGAAACAGTCATAGGCTTCCATTCTTTTGGAAGAGCTCTAAGAAATTTAAGGTTTGAATCCTTGGTTTGATAGATCCTCCCATACAACTTTAATCCATTCAAAAGCTTTTGAAACCTACTAAACGTGTCATTTAGGGTTTCACCAGCTTTAAAATGAAAATGCTCATATTGTTGTATAAGGAGTTGCATTTTATTTTCCCTGACTTGCTCAGTTCCTTCACAGAGAGTTCTAACAGTATCCCATACTTCCTTAGAGGTTGTACAGTTGATAACATTGTCAAACATCTCTTGCTCCAAACCATTAAACAGAATGTTCATGGTCCTTTTGTCTTTATGGACTTCTGCAATATCTTCAACAGTCCATTCTGAGACAGTTTTTGGAATCTCTACATCAGGTGCATCATCTGGCAGTCCAACCCTAGAATCAAGCTTCATGGGAACGTGTGGACCTTTCTCAATACAGTCTACATACCTCTCATCCATAGACATGAGATGTAAATGCATCTTTACTTTCCAGTGAAAGTAATTGTCTTTATCAAGAACTGGTATCTTCACACCTGCATCCTTCTTCACCATGGTTTCTGTTTTTGGTCTTGATCTTTAAACTTCTTGTATGTTAGAAGCTTGCTCTGATACCAATTGTTATTCCCAAATGACCTAACAGAATTGTAGAAGGGGGGGTTGAATACAATTCTTGATATTTTCTTAAAACTAAAACACTTTATAAAATAAAACTGAACTGAATAAATAAAAACACAAGATATAAATAATTCAGTTGGATTGTTTGATGATCCAACTGAAGTGTTTTTATTGCGGAAATAATCTGTGATACAAAAGTACACAGCTGCTCAGTTACAAGGTTGTAGAGAAGAAAAATGCTCTCAAAGATAGCTAATACAAACTCTTTGTTTTTCTTCACACAAAATAAAGTAACTGCTACACTTGGTTATATAAACCCAAGTTTACAACCCTATTTTTGGCTACACTAATAGTACAATGAGTAACCGCCAATAGTTTGCTTTTCATCCCTTTGTCCAGTGGTCCTTGGAGATCCTTGCTTTTGACTTCATGCTTATTATGATCACTCCCAAGAGCCCAATTGGAAACTGGGATGTTTCCTTATTCCCCATGTCCATTTTAATGGTTTCCAATGCAAAGTACACTTCCACATCTTCTTTTTGATCTGTCAGGAACCTGTCACTATCACTTTGTCAATTGTATAGAAAAGCAATAATGATTCGTTGATGGCATAGAGATGTGTTTCGTTGATAGCTTTATTCTTTGTTTCGTTGATGAGCTTCCTTGTTTCGTTGATAGAGTAATCTTCATTCCGTTGACATGTCTTCACTTAGGCAAAATTACAAGGCACTAAATATTTACAATTAACCAACCTATTTTGCCTATCTAACCATTTAGTCAACATGACTTAGAAAACCTATCTAGTACTCAACAAACTGCATATCAAACTATGAAGTAATGTACAGTGCAATTGCTACATCACTCATTTCGTTGATGAGCTTCCTGTCAACGAAACACTGCAAAGCATGCTATTCCGTTGACAGTTACAAAATAACTTAATACAAAATCTACTAAGTGTTTTTATAATTATCATCAAGAACAACATATTCCTAACAATAGTCCTCTTGAAGACAGTTTTTGGGTTGAAGGAATGAGGTGTTCACTTGGATCAAGGCAAGATCTTCTAGCTCCCACAAATCTGAATGTCTACTTCCTGGACATCAAATCTTTCTCCTTGGAGTTAATGGTTGAAGAAATTAGTGGAACATCTGCCTTTCTAATCTCTGAATCTACTGTGCTAAGATTAGGTTCTTCAAAGATTTTCTGTAAAGGGATTCTGTGTTGGACAGTGCAGTGGAATTACCTATGATCCAAGTGTGACTAGTAAAGAAGACATCAGTACCAAGCTGCTTATCAACCATCTTCTTCAGAATGGTAAGTAAGTGAGGTACGAACAAATTTCAATATTTTTATTGATGTCTTATGTGTAGCCAGTGTTTAAATGACCTTCTTGAAAACTAAGTTTTCCAGAAGAAGTGAAAATTTTCTCTAAGTCAAAATTTACTTTATCAATGGATATCCTTATCCGTAGATAGTCATTCATAACACTGGATTTGTTTCTTTGCTTTGTCTATGGATACTGACTATCCGTAGATAATTTTCTACTTCTATGGATACTACTTTTGCTCTTCTACGGATAGTGCAAAACGACAGTGTCCATATCTGTAGAAATTTGTAAATTCAAATCTCAGCCTTTGCATGTTTTATCCTTAGCTGAGATAGGTGTAGTTTACGTAATATCTAGCATCACTGATCAGTAGCTTTGCAATTATGCTGAAAATCTCATGCAAAGAAGTTATGAGGAGATAAGTGAGTATTCTTCTAAGAATTCTCATATCTTACTCATGACTAAGTAACAAAATGCTAGAAATTATGTTAACCACTTGTTTATGTACTAGTACCTTACTTTTTCTTGGAATTCTTGTGGTATCTCAAAAGATTATCATTCATTTCAGTAGTTGATAATCCAAGAGATACCTGCTATGCTCTAATTGGTTGTCTAGATGTTGATACTTGCAGGATAAATTCATAATCAAGAAGACATAGCACAATTCATGCTAACTCCAAGAAAGAAGGTTCAGGTCATGGCTAAGAAGAAATGCTTAGCTTAATGATAAATCAAAAGATGCAGCTGAAGCATTTAAGCATTTCTCAAAAGAGTCAAGCACATAAACCACATGCATCATGCTATTGGAAGAAGTGTTGTGCATGTTGTAGTGGAACTACACTGTGTTCCAAGGGAATAACATTTAACCAGATATCTTGCCAAAGCTTTCAATGCAGCAACTCACTTGAGTTGATAAATAAGTTTGGCAGGTAATGATTTCTTACTCTCTAACATATCTATGTTAAATGCATGCAGCTAGTGATTTCAATCTCTGGATTTAATTGTTTATTTTATGTGCTTATTTGTTTGTTTTGTTTTAGTTATCATGACATGTCAATACAATTGAATGATGTTATGCACTAAGTGAAGTCGTCTAGAAATGATCTTCTGAGTAATATTCAATGAGATAGCAAACTACTTTTCTCACTGATATTAAATAGTTGATTATCTCTAGACATTAACAAGCTAAGTTCATTGTTGTTCTTTGAATTTTCCATGGATAAATATTCAGAGATATCATTTGTCAAATGTCATACATTTAATGAATGATATCAGCTGAATAAGTGTTTCAAAAATTCAAATTATCTGCATATTACATTATTCAAAAGTATTGATAGTTTTAATTCTTTTTGTCTAGAGATCTCTGTTTAATATTATTTAGCTGAACATATTCATATGACCGGCTATTTAGTTTTATTCTCATCTTTATTCATAATATATGTGTCATGATAATTCTTTTTTTTTTAATCTGAGCTGAGACACATTTTTCACTCTAGGAACTCGAGTAGTCTCTTCGTTTACACTAGGGTAATTTAATGCATGTCTCTTTAGTTTTTCTAACCCCCGTATAACCCTAGTTAAACACAAGGGTTATCTTGTAGCTCCCTGCCTATTTAAAGGCAAAGGTTGAGCTCTCATCTCTTCATCTAAATCTCTAAACACTTCTCCAAATGGCTTCAACTATTCTTGACATCAATCCAGAGGAGTTCAACCGTTTGTCCACTGTGGACAAAATCTTCCTTCTGCAAGATAAGATTGACCTCCTCATTAGGGAGGAGAAGGATGAGATACGAAGGGTGAGAGATGCTCTTGATGCTCTCATGGCTCGCAACCACTGGGGAGGTCCTGATGGAGGCCCTGAAGGAGCCTCCGGGGAGGCTGCAGCAGCTGCTTAACAGCTGTCTGTTTGTCTCTCCGGGGAGAGGGCGGGACAAGGGGGGGACTGGAATGTAATTCCAGTCCTTAATGTTTTTAAGTTTTTTTAATAAAATTTTGGGGTTTTCCCCCATTTTTATTAAGATTGTTGTTGTGTGATGTGAATGCTTAATTTTCTTTAGTTTCTGCATTTGAATCTATTTAACCTGTTTAACCTGTTAAAAATTGACTTGCATGTTAACTAGACTCATTTCCTCAAATGAAAAGAAAACCAAAGACATCTCAAAAACACCAACAATAAAATTTAATTACATATTTTTTGTTTCGATGAATTGATCAAGGTTAAATTCAAAATCTATCAGTTTAAGGATAACCTTGATCAATTTATCAAGAAGCCCTAATTGTTCAACTAAGAGAATAGTGAGCTCTTTGAGCAACACAAAAGTTGTTTCATTTTTTTTGCATGAACTCACTGAAGAAACATCAGAAGGAAACTTGAAGGAATTTGAAATAAATTGACAATCTATCAAGTTAAGACTTTTGCAACTTCTGATGATCTCTATGAGGGTGTTGTAACAATTAACGGGAAAGCTAGCAATCTTGAACTTTAGGAGAATAAACCTTCAATGGAGAAGGCTCTTAACAGTTCATCATTGATAAAGGGAAGGTAATCATCTTATCTTTATCAAAACTCTCACTTACTAAAATCTATTTTTTTTTCTTTGCCCTTTCAAAAACTGAGATGAGAACTGTTTGGAATGACCCCCAAGTTCTCTACGCTATCAGTTACATCCTAATTATGATAAATAACTCATAACCCCCTCTACAGTTTCTCAACAAGCTTTAGTTGCAAAATTCTAGAAAATCTTAACCAGTGGGGAGTGTTAAAGGAGTTAAGTAAGGGTGAGGGCACACTACGCCATAGATGACCTATTGCAACTTTTGGGCATGGGTGTTACCACTAAGGATGTTACCATAGGTATGACATTTTTGAGCTATCGCAACCTTGTGATTGTGGTGTTACCAAATCCTCAAAAGTATGTTACTATAGCTATAAAGGTGTTAACAGTGGGTAACACCATGTGATGTGTTACCATAGGGTATTCATAAACAAAATTTTTATGTTATTTAAAATTAATGATTTAATAATTATTTGAATTTAGAAAATAATTAATTTTGACAAAATTGTTGATGAACAAATTAAATTTTATTTTATTTATAATTAATAGTTTGATAATTTTTTCAATTTAAAAGTAATTAATTTTAATAAAATCATTGAAGTTGTCATTAGAAAAAGTAATATTCCATCCAATTATTGAATTATTTATTCAATAGTATTTTTAAATATTATTAAAAATTAAAATAATAATATTATTGAAGTTAAAATATTTTTAATAAATTTAGAATAAAAATATTTTAAAATAATATTCAAGAATTTTAATTGAAATCTTTAAAACATTTATTGCTGAAAATAAAATTAAAAGAAATTAAACTATATATTTATATGTGATAAATAAATTAATGCAAATTAATTAAACTATAATTTATTGTAATAATTTTAATATCAACAAATTAAAAATGTTTTGATATTTTTCAAAACAAGAAATTGAAAATAAAAATAATAGTGACACAGATATCGATGAATTATTTGGGCGGTGGATGAAATATTGGGGAGCGGCAAAACCAAATTGGGGCAAAAAAAATTTCCTTATCTCTCACCGCTCACCGCTCACCACTCACTCACATCTCACCTCTCACCTCTCACTCGTCTCTCTAAACTCACTAATTAGGATTTCGGTTATATCGCTAATTGAACATTTATGGTTCAATTCAACGGATTATTTTTCAATTCGAAGATTAATTAGGATTCGAGCTTTGAATCGGATTGTAACAGATTTGAGTTTTGATTCAACATCTATAGTTCAATCTTAATTAGTTTCTTTGGTTTCGATATTTGAGGTATACCCTAACTTTATACTCTATCTCCCTCCTTCTCTATATCTCTAACTCCCTCCCCCCCCCTCTCTCGTTCGCTGCATCTTTTGAGTTTAACGATGAAGTAATCTTTTACTGATGAAGTATTAGTTTTTATTTTCTATTTTCAAACTTTTCGGTTTTGGTATATTTTCTTGTTGGTATTGGTGAATTCTGGATATATTAGCTTCTCAACAAGGATGCCCTTATCTTCTTGCCTTTATTGCTATTCAATCTCTTCACTCAAGGTATCTTCTTGCTGCTCAAATACATATTACATATATATATGGCCAAGTTGTCTGCATTTATTTTTGTTGCAATAACTAAACATTTCTTTAACACACACATTTGAATGTCAAAAGTGAATGGATTGGGTATTTGTATGACATGTCTCTGCTGTTTTTGACTGATCTGTGGTGATTCTGCAATGGGTGCATTCATTTTCTCAGTTTGTATTGTCAATTGGTGTTCTTTTCAAGCGTATAAATTTCTGGAATTTGCATAGCCAACAGGTTGAAGATTCTACCATTAGTTATGTGTTGGACTGATCATTTCCGGACTTCCGAATGAAATTGTTGAACCCTTTTTTTCCTAATCAATTTTTTCTCCATAACCCTCATACTTGGGTTAGCAAGAAAATGAACTCGATTTGTTCTGTGAAATTCAAAATGTCCCTTCGGTTTCAATCCTAAAGTTGGACTGCAGTTGCCAAGCTGAGCATAATTGATTCTTCCTAGAATCCCTAAATGCTGATAATGAAACTGAATGATTACTAATATTTTCGTATTATATGGTATTGGTCATTGATTGGTTTTTTGTGTGTACTAAAACCTGAGCAAGAACTATTACTTAAATTCATTCCTCGTCTTGTAGACTGAACATTCGACCTTGACTACGAAGCCCTTATGTAACATCAGCAAGAATCGGCTGAACACCATTGCTATTGAAGGTACAAACAGTGACCTTTATGGCCAACATGTGCTTCTTTGGACAAAGATGAGAAAAGAATGGAGTTTCAAGGGAGGATCAACTTCTATTGCTGTTCCGACTATTCAAAGATCTGTTCTTTACAGAAAAAGCTCTGAAGTGCACGCTTCATGTAAGCCCCCTTTATTTGATTCCTTTAAGGACCTTATTTGTGTCTCATATTGAGTAGTTACTGCAAATTCTTAGAAACATGTGTATTTACCTTTCATATGCACAATTTTTATTCTATGAACAGAGCAATTAGTTTTAACCATCTATGATCTCTTACAAATAATATTTAATGAAATATACATATTCAATGATGCAAAATTATGTTAAGTGTGAAAACATCTACCGAAACAAAGTTTTGATCTGATGTAATTTTGGAACAAGGAATGGTCCAGTTGTTTGATAGGGGCACTTAATGTGATCGACGTGTAGGTTTTTTTATTCTAGGAAACTGGTGGAAGGTAGTTAGGAACCTAGTAAGAGCTAATTATGCCATATTACTTGCATGTTCTCGGACTTGATGTGTACAATTTGCTGCTAAAACTGAAATCTGCAAGTTCATAGCATTTTGATTTTTGACTGCCAGTTTCACTGTGGCCTTGCAGGGTTTACGAATTCTCAGATTACAAGTAGTGTTTTTACATTGGCAACTGCAGCTGTTCTTCCATTTTACACCCTCGTCCAGTTGTTTGATAGGGGCACTTAATGTGATCGACGTGTAGGTTTTTTTATTCTAGGAAACTGGTGGAAGGTAGTTAGGAACCTAGTAAGAGCTAATTATGCCATATTACTTGCATGTTCTCGGACTTGATGTGTACAATTTGCTGCTAAAACTGAAATCTGCAAGTTCATAGCATTTTGATTTTTGACTGCCAGTTTCACTGTGGCCTTGCAGGGTTTACGAATTCTCAGATTGCAAGTAGTGTTTTTACATTGGCAACTGCAGCTGTTCTTCCATTTTACACCCTCATGGTTCTGGCTCCAAACGCTAACCTGGTAAAAGAATTCGTTCAAACATGGTGACTGCTTTGACAGGATATTAAATACTTAGGCTGGGTGGCTAATACTTTTCTTTATATACCAAATTCAGACTAAAAAGTGTATTCAAAGTACACTTCCATATGTTGTTCTTGGACTTCTATATGCATATCTACTCTACCTCTCTTGGACACCTGATACATTTCGGTTGATGTTTGCAAGTCAGTATTGGTTGCCTGAGGTGCGTTTCAGACTAACTAAAAACAAAAGCTTAAGCATTCAACCCCTTGTTTGAATTCCAAAACATTTTGGAATTTATTTTTGAGATAAAACTGATGATTCTAGTCCATCTTTTGCTCAAACCTTTGTACTCTGCAGTTATCTGGTATAGCTAAGATGTTCTCCAGTGAGCTGACACTAGCTTCAGCATGGATACATTTGTTGGCTGTGGATCTCTTTGCAGCAAGGTATGTAAGTGTGGCATCTGTGTAAGTGTGTGTGCAGTGTATTAAAATATATCTCTCACGGTGCAGCCGTTTTCTAACTATAAGCAGCCGTCTTTTATCTTGTTTGGTTTTTTATGGCCTGTTTGGTCATAACTCATTCGTTATTACTCTGAATTGCGCAAAATCAGTTAATATAGGAAGCTAATAGAACCCCTTATAGTTATTGTTATTCGTTATTACTCTGTAAATTTTTTAACTTATGTCAATTTTCTTAACAACTTATTCAATGATACTGTAGTAGTGTACTTTAGATTATTGTTATAGTTATTTCCTACACTATGTTCTGTAATAGAATAGGCAATGTTCTCTAATAGTATTAGGTATTATAAAGTATAGAAGATCATCTGTATGCATATTGACTTACTAGACAACCTATGTCCTGTATTAGAAGCTGTAATAGTATTCAATTGCATTCTACACTATGTTCTGTAATAGAATAGGCAATGTTCTCTAATAGTATTAGGTATTATAAAGTATAGAAGATCATCTGTATGCATATTGACTTACTAGACAACCTATGTCCTGTATTAGAAGCTGTAATAGTATTCAATTGCATTCTACACTATGTTCTGTAATAGAATAGGCAATGTTCTCTAATAGTATTAGGTATTATATAATAGTATTAGGTATTAAAACGTATAGAAGATCCTCTTATTGGTACATTGTTGTGTGAAAGTTGTAGAAGCATTTTTGTTTTGAGACGGTGCTATATTTGCTTCTTGTGTGATACTGTGCAATGTCTCGTTGCTTTCCATTTCCACCACCTGGATATGAAAAAAAGCTTATACAAGAAGTTGCCAGCGTACTGAAAAAGGTTCATTTCTGTAAGCATTGACATGTGTGTTAGCAGCGTTAATTATCAGCATGAGAAAACATATGCAGTGGGTGATTTTGACATGGTAAGTGTTGCTTATAAAGTGGACAAGAGTTTGAAATGCAGTACCACATTAAAGTATATACTATTGCAGTACCACCTTCTATTATATCATATGATTTGGTGAGGGAATTCGTAAATAATTTATTGAATTTATTTATTTTGTAGGTCTTTTTCCCAATACATCAAGGCACACATCATATTATCTTATTTGTTATGATATAAAGCATCCTTCCTGGGATATCATTGACAAC
Source organism: Heracleum sosnowskyi (assembly GCA_030848705.1). Taxonomy (NCBI): domain Eukaryota; kingdom Viridiplantae; phylum Streptophyta; class Magnoliopsida; order Apiales; family Apiaceae; genus Heracleum; species Heracleum sosnowskyi. Next base: position 109,275,854 of record CM061239.1, read on the forward strand.
ATTGCATACTGGAATGACATTGAGACGATGTATGGAGGTGTACCATTTAGTCTGGTAAGCATTTCTTTAAAAAAATAAGCAGGACCTCTTGTAGTATAAAAATTACACCTGACAATAAAGTTGTTTATGGCTTTCTGTTGTGTTGATGACAAATAGCACACGCTGTTTGTTAAGTTTTTGAGGGATGAAAACATTTCTTGCTGGAAAGAAGTAGCTGCCTTGAAACCTGCTTTTGTTGAAATGGAATGGCAAACAAAGGAGAATGGTGTTGATTGCGGAATATTTGTAATGCGGCATATACTTACATGGGCGGACGTGGGAACCCGTGGACTGGTAGACTTCCCTCAGAAAAAGTAAGTTTATTCAAACATAGTATAAGTCACTATTATACAATAAAATTAAATTACATGTATGCTTTGTTCGGATGACATGTATTGAAGCAGTTCCTTTATACGGTTACATTACCGAATCTAAAAAAGTGATATTAAGATGCATGGTTTGTAGACCTCTCGGATACATCTAAAAGATTAATTTTTTTTATAGGTTCAAAAGCACCAGTTGGAGAAACTCCGGAAAATATATTGTCATCAGATTCTCACAAGCTCGCTGAATGAAAAAAGAGAAGAGATTATGAATGTTGCATACAAAAGTCTGAAAAATAACAAAGCATCAGAAAAGGCACCTGCTAGGAACCATATGGCTGGGAGAAAAATAATGAAAACCTATCAGAAGAGGGGCATAAAAAGTGTTGCTGGTGACTAGTTAAAAACTGCCAAACTGGTGGATTTGATGTATTGCTGGTGGATTTGAATTGTTGGTTTGGATTTTGATGTAGTTGCTTTTGGATTAGAATTGTTGTTTTATGGGAATTGTTGGTTTGTTTTATGGGAATTAAATATTCTGTTGGTGCATTTTTATTTGGTTACATTTATGGTGTTACAATAGGTAAAATGTGTGTTGCAATAGGCTATTATATTTATCACTGTATGTGTTGCATTAGATAATATTAGGTGTTGCAGTAGGTAATATTAGGTGTTACAATAGACCTTGAACAGTGAGCAGGTGGGCCCCACTGCAGGCACAAAAAGTGGGCCCCGCATGTGGCTCCTACCCAGAAGTGGGCCCTACATGTGGGCCCCACGTGGGGGTCCCACGTGGGGTCCCACGTGGGGATCCCACGTGTGGGCCCCACGTGTGGGCCCCACTGTTGTGCAAATTTGTATCATCTATTGTAACACACAAACTATGTTACTATAGAATGTTTAAGATGTTACTATAGAGGTTTTTTGCAACCACATTTGCTATGTTACCATAGGCTGTGGTTTTATGTTACCTTAGATACCTGTAGTTACTGCTGAGAACGTAACACAGCTTTGGTGTTACTATAGCCCAATTTTGGCCTATGGTAACTTTAAAACGGGTCTATGGTAACACAGTTTGGGGGTTGCTATAAGCAATCTATGGCGTAGTGGCAGTGGTGAATATCAAGAAACCACTAGAAGAAAAGGTGAGGGTGAGATTACCAGCCAAACTGCCTTATGTCCTCTCAAAAAGGCATAATGGTCAAAAAGGATTAGCTCATTTCTGATTGTAGTCTCCCAAAAGACTATGATCATTGAAAAATGCTCTGATCCAGGAGCACTAATGAGGGATTGGGACACTGTGTGCATAATGTGGATTGTTAACCTTTCTGTTTCTGAAGTAGAAAGAAAATATATGCACGGGCACAGGGGGAGCACACACTATTCTTAAATTCAGTTTGATGCATCTTCTTCAAATGTGAGGATGCAGTCCCCAGTCCATTTCATTTCATTAAGTGATAATTGCAGCATACAACTCATCTGTACTTGATTCTCCATTTTTTTTCTCTTGGAGAAGCTCCATTCACCTAGTGATCATTCTCTTTCAGAGAATTCGTTGGATTACTAGTCTCTTTTTGATGATCTTGATGTAAGCACTGTGCACTTAAATGTCACATTCAATCTTCACAGAACTTATATCAATTTCTACTTCACAAGCCCAATATTCAAAATCATCTACGGATATCCTTCATCCGTAGAAAGGTGTCTTTCAATCTACGGATAAGCTTAACCAGCAATTATCCGTAGACCAACAATGTTGAGTTCCATGATTCTTTCTTGAAAAACTATTCGGCTCATTCTGACTGAGTATCAAGGAATTCAATATAGTTGAGACATCTATAGGTTTGTGGGCAGGGAGTTAGTGGAGTGGCTGGCTTGAGACCAGGCAAAAGGAGAGGGAGAGAATGAGAGGCATGCTATTTCTTCCAGCATGGCAAAATGAGAGATTTTTCTTTTGAGTACCCCTTTAGTAAGGGAAGGTGAGTTGTGTGAAGTGAGCCAGGATGAGATCCTGATGCAAGAATAGAGAGATTCCTGAGAGAAATCTTTCGATCCTTGAAGTGTTGGATTCCTGTACCCAGAAATCTTACTCAGTAACTCAGATTATGCCTCTTCTATCTTCATTGCTGATAACAAAAAGGGGGAGAAGTCAAAGAGAAGATAGATTGTTCTCAGGGGGAGTTAGAAGGACATCTCAGACTTCAGAATTTCTCCTCTCTCAATTAATCTATTGGAACCCCTTAGAAGAAGGTATAGACTAAGTTACAGGAAAGTATATGGAATCTGACAGCTTCAAGTTGTTATTTTTGTTTTTGCAGCATCATCAAATTCTGTCCAATATTAATCTCTATCTGAGGATCACTGAGAACATTGAAGGGTTTTGTTATCATCAACTTAAAGATTTATGCCAGTTCTAACAGTCATAAATAGGGGGAGATAGTTAGGGTTGACCGATTTGGAATGATGATAACAAAATGCTCAAGACAAGAATTTGATTTTGATACCGCAGCTGATTGTCAGAAAGCTAGTTCTCAGAAGCTGACAAATCAGGAAGCTAACTAGAAGACACTTTATCTATCCAAGGTCTAAAAGCCACATCAAATGATTGGAGGATATTCTGTCATCAAGTTAGGAAGCATTTCAGAAGCAAGCCAATGGACGCCTAATCAAGCACCAAGTGTTTCAGTGGTAAGCCTGCCTAATCAACTCAGTAATGGTGAATCAATAAAGATGACAAGGTGTTTTATCTAAAGATGAAGCTAAGATTATCCTTTATACGGATCAAGCTATGAAATCTCATTTCATCTACGAATACAAGCTGAAAACATCATATGCCATCAACGGATAGAAGCTGAGGACATCTTATCTCATCAACGGATAGAAGCTAGGAACAACTTATCACATCTACAGATAAAAGCCGGGGACATCATATCTACGAATAAAAGCTGAAGAAAGTTGATCATCAGAAACAGCTAAGAATGTCATGTTTTATCTATGGATGCGGTTAAGGAGGTCATGGTCTATCTATGGATGCAGTCAAGAACGTCATGTCTCACCTATGGATACAGTTATGGAATATTACTTCTATGGATATTCTAAGATTATCTTTCTACTGATAATTGACATAAAATGGTAGTCTACGGATATGGAATTAATACGCATACTGATGTTCATCTCATTCAACATGAAGAACAAATCTTGTAACGGAATCTTTTGGAGGTTTCTTTGCTTTAGCAGGTTGAATGGAGGACAGTCTCAGAAATCATCATTACACACCCGTGACTAAAAGATGCTGGATGACGATGCAAAAGATGTATGGAATAGGGAGTCAAAATTGTAAATATTCGAAGGCTCAAATTCCTACAAATGAAATGTGAAGTCATCTATTGTCTCTTATGTCTCGATGGATAAATAAGAGTTAAGGCAGCTACCTAGAACTTTAACTTCTAACTGGACACAAAGGAAAAGCTTGACAAGCATGAAGACCTATTTTGAATACTACAAGTTCACTTATCTCAGCTGATAGTGACTTGACAATCAGGTTATCGAGGAGAGGTCTCTTTCATGCAGATGTCATATGGGCTTGGAAGCTAGGTCTATTGCATGGACTTAGTAATTTTTGAAGAGAGCAACACACTCAATCAGAAAGCACCATTTGGGAGTATCCAAGTTTATCTTTGATGCCTGCCAAGGCATTTCCCGACTAGGATAGTTTCTGATACGAGCATGTGAACAAGCAGAACCAAAAATGTAATATTTTATTATGTTGTAGGTTTTGTTTGGAACATACAGTCGATGTATATAAGACTGTGTGGAGTAGCATAGAAATGTATGTGGAGAGAGCACAAAGCCGAATGTAAAAACATTTAGGCTCTCTTCCATCATTTGTGTAAGCATCTGGAGTTTGTTGAAAAACAAAACCAGAGAATTCTTCAATATACACCTCAGGTGGGCTTTTTCAGAAAAACCCACCTGAAAAGTTTAAAAAGTTTGCTTGTCTCCTGCATGTCTTTTTAACTCGAGGAATTCATACATGTTCATGGTTTTATTTCAATTCTTAGTTAATTTACCAACTCACATATTCATACTGCAAAAGGTTTGAAAAAGTTTTGTAAAATTAACTAGATTGTATTCAACCCCCCCCCCCTTCTACAATCTAGGTTGCGTTGTTCTGGGAATAACAAAAGACTCCAATGCCAACTGCCACTCAGCTTGATAAGGATAAAACTTGTAAGAAGGTTGACATCACAAGCTACAGAGGTATGATAGGCTCCTTACTATATCTCACTGCAAGTAGACCAGATATAATGTTTGCAACATGCTTGTGTGCTAGGTTTCAGTCTGATCCAAAAGAATCTCATCTTATAGCTATGAAACGTATATTTAGATATCTTAAGGGAACCCCAAATCTTGGAATTTGGTACCCTAAAGATACAAGATTTGATCTTATTGGCTATACAGATTCAGATTTTGCAGGTTGCAAGATTGATCAGAAGAGTACTTCAGGAAGTTGTCAGTTTCTTGGAAGAAGGTTAGTTTCCTGGTATAGCAAGAAGCAGTAATCAGTATCCACGTCGATAGCTGAAGCTGAATACATAGCTGCTGGTAGCTGTTGTGCTCAAATCTTGTGGATGAGAAACCAACTCCGTGACTATGGGCTTTTGTTGACCAAGATTCCAATATTCTGCGACAACACAAGTGCCATAGCAATCTCCAACAACCCAGTTCAGCACTCGAGGACTAAGCACATCGATATCATGTATCATTTTATCCGAAAGAATGTCATGAATGGAACTGTGGAGTTACATTTTGTACCCACAGAGGAACAAATTGCAGACGTCTTTACTAAACCGCTTGATGAATCCACTTTTTCTAAGCTGGTTCGTGAACTTAGGATGTTAAATATTTCTAATTGATTTTAATTAGAAGTTAGTAACTGCAAGATAATCCTAATAAATCCATGAGTTTAAGAATTTCTATATCCTTAGGACTTGTGAATTTATTTTCAGGAGCAATTCTCGTAAATTAGAATTATCTTACTAATTTTATGTCATATTTATGATTGATATATCTTCTGGCATTTAATTAGCAAATAATCCTAAAATTATTTAATTGCTAATATTTGTTCTAAATATCAAGCATTTATTTAATTCGAATTATTTTATTCTGTTTTGAACATTATAAAATGATGCAACATAATTTATTGGATTTTTATTGATTTATATCAAGTAATGATATTTAGTCGATTTTATTCTAAGAAAATTGTGAGATTTCTGTTAACTGTGAATTTTATTAAAAGTCTGATCTGAAAAAGTTCATAGAAAACAAAAAACAAAAAACAAAAAAAATGGTTTTAAAATTGGTAACAGCTTTAAAATTAATCAGGAGCAAAATCTATCGAAATAGAAGTTGGTTTAAATTCTGATTTAATCCATTTCGATAGTTTTTCAAAAACTATCGAAGTGTGATTTGACTTTTTTGCCCCTCAACAAAAACTATCGATAGTTCATTTTAAAAACTATCGAACGTGAAAGTACTAAAATACCCCTGACAGTTCAGTGAGTATATAACTAGCACTTAGGCGTTTTTTTTGTTATTCTTAGATCTAAGGTTACTTTTATATATACTTACAAATACATACATCCAAGAACAAGTGAACCTCGACAGTTTCTTCATTTTAAACCGATAATTACTTGAAAGAAATCATTTTTACCACATTAATTTCACTTTTAACCGTGAAAGTGTCGTGTCTTGTGATTTGACTTTTATGCCCCTCAACAAAAACTATCGATAGTTCATTTTAAAAACTATCGAACGTGAAAGTACTAAAATACCCCTGACAGTTTAGTGAGTATATAACTAGCACTTAGACGTTTTTTTTGTTATTCTTAGATCTAAGGTTACTTTTATATATACTTACAAATACATACATCCAGGAACAAGTGAACCTCGACAGTTTCTTCATTTTAAACTGATAATTACTTGAAAGAAATCATTTTTACCACAGTAATTTCACTTTTAACCGTGAAAGTGTTGTGTCTTGAGAATCTTTTGAGTTTTAAGTTCAGTTTTAAATAGAAATCTATCGATAGAGACATTTGGACCTTAAGAATTTTGATGATAGTGTACTTACTTGAGATTTTATTGATTAATCAATTGATTTCTTAACTTTGGTGCTAATTTGAAGGTTATCAATTTACAAAATTAGGGTTCTTAACTTTGGGAATTGTTTTTTATTCGGTTTTTATTAGTAAAAAGGGATATTTTAAGTAATAAGTAAATTGGGTTTAATTTTGGTTTTAATTTTAATATTCTGGAATTTGTGAAAATACAATGGTCGGAGAATTTGTTATCACCAAAACGAATCACGTCTCATTTCAAAATGTGCAATCCATCACGAACTTACAATTTTGTGCATGGGCACAGTTTTTGAATTCACATTCACTAGTGGCATATGCTTTAAGTACTCCTGCGGTTCTTTGCGTTGATCAATTAACCACACTGTACACCACTGCCACTGACACATCAGAAGATAATGTGTTAGCCTTTAGTTTTGTTGTGCCAGGGGGCAGAACAATAAGGGTTACGGAACAAGATGTGAACAGAATTCTTCATTTTCCATCGGAAAATCTTGTTCCTGATCCCACAACTGAGGAAATGCATGCTTTCTTCACTCTCATAAGAAATCAGCAACCCAACTTCTTTGTGGGAGAGTTTCTGAAGCATCATTTGACTAAGCACTAGAATTTCTTCTTTCACACACTTATCCATGTGTTTACTGCTAAAACTATAAATTTGCATGGTATTCCTTTATTTCTTCAGAAATTAGGGTTTGCCATTGCTAACAATAGGCATATTAACATTAGTAGACTTGTGATTGATCAAATAATTCAGTGCATGGGACCTCTGGAAGAAAGAACATGGCACTTTGATATGCTTTGCTTCTATCCAAGGTTTCTACAGTTAATTTTGGATGATGTGTTAATAGGTGAAGAACGAGAAATTTTTGCAGATGAGGAGAAGGTGGAGTGCATGAAGATGAAGAGCAATGCCATAACAGCTCTAATTAAAAAGAATCATCTTCCAGGGGTGCCTACTGTTCTCACAGATTATCTTCGAACGGTACCCCTACCACTTCTACCCCAAGGGGAACAGGTAAACCAAGATATAAATCCTGAACCTGTTGTTCCTCAACCACCTGTCCAGAGCCCTCAGTGGCCATTCCTTACCAAGAGGTTGAAAACCAACAGCCTCTAACCACGGTCAAAGAGCCTTTGAAAGAACAAAATGAAACAACAACAGAAACTCCTACCCCTACTATACCACCCACTCAAATAACTGAGAGTGTAGAGGGAGTCAGTGCCAAAATAGCACCAAATAAGGAGATACACCCTTCAACAATAGCTCTGCCTTCTTCTAAGAGAAGAAAACTTGAAACCAAGGCAACTGTTGAACCTTCATTACCTTCTTTCACCGAGCCTCTTATAGATTTTTTTGAAGCTGATTGGGCAGCAATAACCAAGGCTATATATGAACCCCTACCCCAACCAGAAAAAGGAAAATTGATGGAAGCAACTAGTTCTCCGACCATATTACGGTCATGACCACTGGTTGAAGGTTCTTTAATGAACCAAGAGTCTTCACAGACGTCGAGAGAAGGCTCTAACCCAAATGAAAAAACTAAAGAGTCATTGCCTAACTCCCCAGATGGAACATATCTGGATCCTGCGGGTACAGGGTCTGACGTAGGTGTAGATCGGCAACTCGGTAACAATGAATCATTTTAATTTGAGGAGTTACCTGTGGAAAAGTCTTCACAGACTATAGAGGGAGTTTCAGGATCTCTGTTGTTAAAAGAGCCTGATTCTAACCCCCTAGAGATTCAAACTCTAGATCCCGTTAAGGATAAATCATCGCAAGATGATCAGCAACTTGGTTTAACCAAGGACGGGGACTTGCGAAGCCCCATTACACCACCGGTGACCTCCTTAAGGACGACTACATAGATTTCTGTTGCAGGTACACAAAGCACAAAGGGAATGAGTGAAACAAAAACACTAACACCTGGCCTGAGTGTGAAAGGAAAAATGAGTGAAACACCAACAGAAACGTTGAGTGAACACCTAGTGCCAAATATGAGGAGTGACACCCAAACCCTGGTTAACATAGATGATCTGCTACCACCAACAGAAAGAGAAGTACAAGTACAATCCACTCTTAAGGAGATGACAGTTCATGATAGAGAGGGAAACCCTTTATTCAAAGTCCCTCTCAGACCTTCTTTTGCCCAAGGGATCCCCTCATGTCAAGTCGATAGTTCTTTAACTTCAATTCAACAGAAGATTGACTTGGCTGTAGCTGATTCTAGAAGAACTTATAGAGCTTTAAGCAGTGCATCTGGCACGATAACGGGTACAAAGGAGGCTGTGGACTCATGGAAGAAAGATGATATGGAAGAACTCATCGAATTAAGAACAGACGTTAAGGACCTAAGAGATGGATTCGTAAATAAAGTACATGTTCTACAACAAGGTCAAGAAGCTCTATCTGAGGACATTCTGGTGATCCGGGATGGTCAAGCTAAAGTCAAGGATGCAATGAATACCTTGTCAAGAGTGGAGTCTCACCTCAACAAGAGATTGGACAGAATCGAGCAGACTACCAACTCAAGACTAAACAACTTGGACAACAAGCTTGCTTCTATGGAAGAGATGACCAGAGACATTGCTTTATTTATGGAAAATCAAGTTGACGGTCTGGAGTCAATCTGGAATATGATCAAAAATCAACAAGCTGGACCTTCAAACTACTATGCTGATGATAACTTCACGGAGGATTACTCAACTAAGGAGGAGAAGGGAACAGTGGAAACAACAACTATTCCAGTGAGACAATATTGGATTGAGGAACTTGTGAAAGAGGAAGAAATTGCAGAGGTGTTTGAAGATATGCATGAGCCATTACTAGAAGAGCATGAACCATATTATCCGGAGCCAATTGAACATCCAATCTTTGATGATAGTATGGAAGAAGAAAATCCTCTGACAATTGAACAAGAAGCTGCCTTGGAAAGATTAAGAGCTGAGAAAGCGGAAAGAGAAACAAGACAAGTTGAGAAGGAAAAAGACGAAGCAATTCAAAGAAGTGAAAAGCTGAAAAGGTTCAAGATGTATAATGAGATAAGAAAGAAGAAGTTGATAGATTTGGCAGAAAAGCAAGGAAAGGACTGGGAGATAGCTTACAAAACATTTTGCGGAGTTGAATACGGATTAGAAGTCAACGACAATGCTGATGTGAAAGTGATCATTCAGGACATCAGAAGTGCAAATCAAGACACTCAGACTTATTTCACTGCATTAAGACAATCTCTTATCTACCTGAAGGCTGGAGTAAAAGCAAATGGTGCCTGGAACATACTAATCAATTTCATTGATAGAGGTACATTTGTGATCTCCACGAAGTTTTTCGAACAGAGAACATACACAGAATTGCAGGTGATACTCATTAAGATCCAGAGAACCACAAAGCTAAATGAACTGCTCCGTGAGCATGTTAAGGAGATCTTAATGAAAGTCAGTCCAGAGGTAACTGAAGACCCTCCAATGGTAAGATTCATTAAGAACGACTTGTTCAGAATCTGCTATCTAACTGAGGACAAACTGAAGGATTATCCAAATAACTATCTGATCTCAGTGGAAAAGTACTTGAGATCCACTGGATTTATCACTACTGAGAAGACTAAAGCTGCAGACACTCTAAAGAGCTATCACATGGAAAATATGCCTTATTACAGGAAGAGAGTGGAAAGAGGATTGGAAGTGCATCCCAGACTACCCAACATGCCAAAGCATAATCAGAAAGATGTCAGCATTGCATGGGTGTGGGCTGGAGTGGGTCAACAGGTTGAGTATATTGGAAGACACATCATAGGAGCAATCCTAAAACCTGGAGAACCACTGCACTGTCCAACTGTGATTGATCATCAAGCAGCAATCTCTGATCATGTGGATGAGGAAGGTGAGATCATAGTGGATTGAAGATGAAGCAAAGAACTATCTGCTCAGGCTAGAGGAGCAACTTCATTGTTAAACTTTTTACTGTTCTTTGTAAATTAGAAATCTGGAAATGTAAATATTTAATCCAGAATGCATTTAATATTATCAATCTGTCTTACTTTAATTAGTTTCGTGTTTCTATTGGTTAGTTGAGTTATCCTCTAGGTATTTTCTTGTCGAACTCTAACAATCAAATAGGGGATATTGTAAAGCATAATGTAACATAATATGTAATAGAGATAACTACAACTCAATAACAGAACAAGACAAACTGTTAGGTCCAAAGTATCGTAGAAGGGGGGGGGGGTTGAATACGATACTCACAAATAATTCAATTTCGTTCGCGGATTAATCATTCAGTTCTATAACGAAATCAAACACACCAAACCAAATCAAGTTTCGGGGAATATATCTTTTTATAAATATAAACCTCGAGGGGTGCTACAATTTCTAATCCGTAGATTAGCTTCAATGAGTTCTAAGTTATACACAATCAAAACTTTGATAGAATTCAAGCAGAATTAATTTCTCTGGTATTTTCTCTCTGGCTCAAACTCTCTCTCAGTTATTACTACTGTGAAATAACTCCGACTGAAGAAGACACACTTCCTCTGTTGTAATTGTAGTCTTAGTTTTTAGAAAACTATCGAACCTTAATTGTAGAAACAATCTTGGCCGTCCAATTCTCATCAACCTGTCCAACAAAGAAAACTTTTCACCCACTTTCTAAATTGAAAACTATCGAATGAATAAAGTAGATATTCTATTCGATGGTTTTTAAACAAAAACAATCGAATGGAACATTTACTTTATCATAGTTTTCATTTCCTTAATACTTTTCATTCGATGGTTTTCTAAATAGAAAAACCATCGAACCTTTTCTTTTTGTTAGCCTTTAGAAAAGTTTCAGGGTGTTTAAGTTTTAAACTGTATCAATTTCTTCCGAGACGATAAAACAACTTGATCTTCTTAGTGCCGTCACCTAGTGCAACTGGTCTGGTTCACAGATGAATAACACTTGATCAATTCTTCTTTTATGTCTTCAATTCAATGCTGCTGATAAGTCCTTTGTCGTTCTGGTTGCTTCATTTAAATCACTGGAATCCCGTGGTACTTAACCCTAAATCATTCACATACTTCTGTCGTCTTGAAAGTCTTGTTTCTTTTGCTGTCACTGAGGCTTGAACATTTTCATGAACTTCTTTCCGTGACCTGTTTACGGACTTCAAGAATACATAACGTATTTTGATTTTTTGAGTTTACCTTTTCTTCTTTGATTCTGGATTCCTGTGCTTCTGTTAATATTATTGTCTGTCTTGTCCTTTGTTGAGTTGTAGTTATCTCTTTTACATCTTATGTTACATTATGCTTTACAATCTCCCCCTATTTGATTGGATAGAGTTCGACAAGCAAATACTTCAAGGATAACTCAACTAACTAAGGAAACATGAAACTAATTAAAGTAAGACATCGTAATAATATTAAATGCATTCTGGATCAGATATATATACATTTCCAGATTTCATAAATCAAAAAACAATAAAACTTTATACAATGAAGTTGCTCCTCTAGTCTGAGCTGATAGTTCTTTTGTTCTTTGCTTCAATCTTCAGTCCATTCCAATCTCACCTTCTTCAATCATTGGATCGGAGTTAGCAGCTTGATAATCAATCACTGATAGATAGTGCAGTGGTTCTCCAGGTTTAAGGATTGGTCCTTGGATGTGTCTTCCAATATATTCAACCTCTTGACCCATTCCAGCCCATAACCATGCAATGTTAACATCTTTCTTGTTTAGCTTTGGCATGTTTGGCAATCTGGTATGCACTTCCAATCCTCTTTCCACTCTTTTCCTATAGTAAGGAACATTCTCCATTAGAAATCTTCTAAGAGTGTCTGCTGCTTTGTCCTTCTCCGTTGATGAGAATCCAGTGGATCTAAGATACTTCTCAACTGAGATTAGATAGTTGCTTGGGTAGTCTCTCAGTTTGTCCTCAGCCAAATAGCAGATTCTGAACAAGTCATTCGTCATGAATCTAACCATTGGGGGATCTTCAGTATTCTCTGGACCGACTTTCATCAAGATCTCCTTAACATGCTCACGGAGCAGTTCATTTAGCCTTGTCGTCCTTTGAATCTTGATGAGAATAACCTGCAACTCTGTGTATGTCCTCTATTCTAAAAACTTAGTGGAAATCACAAATGTACCTTTCTCCAGAAAATTTATCAATAAGCTCCAGGCACCATTTGCTTTAACCCCAGCTTTCAGAAAGATCATAGAGTTTCTCAATGCTTTGAAGTAAGTCTGATCTTCAAGATTGGCACTTCTGATGTCCTGAATGATAACTTCCACCTCAGCATTGTCGTTGACTTCTAATCCATCTTCAACTCCGCAAAAGGTTTTATAAGCCATCTCCCATTCATTACCTTCTTTCTTTGCCAGATCTATCATCTTCTTCCTCCTCACTTCATTATACACCTTGAATCTCTTCAGTTTTTCACTCCTCAGAATTGCTTGTTGTTTCTCTTTCTCAGCTTGCCTGGAATCTATTGCATCTCTCTGAGCTCTTATTGCTTCCAAGGCAGCTTCTTCTTCAGGTGATAGAGAATTTTCTTCTTCTTCCATAATATCCTCCCATATTGGATGGTCAACGGGCTCTGGATAATATGGCTCATGCTCCTCCTCAATTGGTTGCTCTTGCATGACCTCAAATTCCTCTTCACTCTTCTCATCTTCCTGTACAAGTTCTTCTATCCAGTACTGTCTTATTGGAATAGCTTCAACTGTTTCCCAAACTCCCCATCCATCCTTAGGCTTCTCTTTCTCCCCCTTAGTTGAGGAATCCTCGACGAAAGCATCCTCAGCATAAAAGGTAGTAGAAGGATCAGGTTGCTGATTTGAAGGACCAGGTTGGCCAGTTTGTTGGTTCTTCAGCATAGTCCAGATTGACTGTACTCCATCACTTTGATTTTCCATGAAATCCAATAGATCCTTATTCATTTCTTGCATAGAAGCCAACTTCAGGTCAATGTCATCCAATCTGGAGTTGGTAGTCTTCTCAATCTTGTCCAGTCTCTGGTTCAGCTTAGACTCCACTCTAGAAAGGGTGTTCATTGCATCTTTTACCCTAGCTTGACCATCCCGGATAACCAGAACGTCTTCTCTCAAAGCTTCTTGTCCTTGCGACAAAGCATCTACTTCATTCATGAAACCATCTTTAAGTTCCTTGACGTCCATCCTCAACTCGATCAGTTCGTCCATAGCTTCCTTCTTTAAGGAGTCCACTGCATGCTTCGTACCTGTTATAGTGCCAGATGCACTGCCAATGACCCTGAATGTTCTTCTGGAATCAGCTGCAGCCAAGTCAACCTTCTCTTGAATAGATTTTAAAGAAGCATTGGCTTGACTAGAGGAGATCCCTTGGTCAAAGGAAGGTCGCAGTGGAACCTTGAATAGTGGATTTCCTTATTTGTCACGAACTGTCATCTCCTTGAGGGTAGATTGAACTTGTAACTCTCGTTCTGTAGGCTGTAGCTGATCATCTATATTTGGAAGGGTTAGGGTGTCACTCCTCACGTTTGGCTCTGGCTGTACACTCAACGTTTCTGTCGGTGTTTCACTCATTTTTCCTTTCCCACTCAGGCCAGGTGTAAGTGTTTGTGTTTCACTCAATCCCTTTGTGCTAGTTGTACCTGTAGAAGAAAACACTGTAGCCATCCTTAAGGAGGTCACCGGTGGTGCAATGGGGCTTCGCAAGTCCCCGTCCTTGGTTAAACCAAGTTGCTGATCATCCTTGGATGATATATCCTTTGTAGGATCTAGAGTTTGAATCTCTAGGGGGTTAGAAACAGGCTCTTTTAATAGCAGAGATCCCGAATCTTCCCCGATAGTCTGTGAAGACTTTACCTCAGTTGACTCCTCAATAGTAATTGATTCATTGTCAACGAGTTGCCGATCTGCACCTACGTCAGACCCTTTACCCGCAGGATCCAGATATGTTCCATCTGGGGAGGTAGACAATGACCCTTTAGATTGTGCATTTAGGTCAAAGCCTTCTCTCGACGTCTGTGAAGACCCTTGGTTCTTAGAACCTTCAACCAGTGAACCTGACCGTAATATGGTCGGAACACCAGTTGCTTCCGTCAATTCTTCCTTACTTGATTCAGCAATGGGTTCAGATATGGCTTTAGTTAGCATTGCCCAATCAAAATCAGAAAAATCTGTGAAGGGTTCTTTGGATGAGAGAAATGAAGTATCAACAGTTGCCTCAGTTTCTGTTCTTCTCCTTTTAGAGGTAGACAGAGCTGTTGTTGAAGGGTGTATCTCCTTATGTGGTGCTGCTTTGGCACTATCTCCCTCTACACTCATGGATGTCTGTATACTGGGTATAGTAGGGGAAGGAGCTTCGTTTATGTTTTCATTTGGCTCGTCCAAAGGCTCTTCGACCGTGGTCAGAGGTTGTGGGTTTGCAACCTCCTGGTCAGGAATGGGCACTGAGGGCTCTGGATCTACATCCATTGGTTCAGGACCAATTTCAGGTTCAGGTTGAGGAATGTTACCTTCATTTACCTGTTCCCCTGGGGGTAGAAGTGGTAGGGGCACCGTTCTTAGATATTCAGTGAGAACAGTGGGTACCCCTGGAAGATAGTTGTTCTTCCTTATCAGAGCGGTTATGGCATTGCTCTTCATCTTCATACACTCCTGTGTGTCCTCGTCTTCAAAACCTTCTCGTTCATTATCTATTAAGACATCATTGAGAATTAGCTGTAGGAACCTAGGATAGAAACAAAGCACATCTTCATCTATGCCCGTTCTTTCATCCAGTGGTCCCATGCACACGATTACTTGATCAATCAATAGCCTTCCTATGTTAATACGCCTATTGTTAGCAATGGCAAACCCTATCTTTTGAAGGAATAAGGGAATACCATGCAGATTTGTTAGCTTGGCAGTAAAAACATGAATTAGGGTATGAAAGAAAAAGTTCCATGGCTTTGGCAAGTAATGCTTCAGAAACTCTACCACAAAGAAGTTAGGTTGTTGACTTCTAATGAGAGTGAAGAAAGCATGTATTTCTTCAGTTGTGGGATCAGGAACATGGTTTTCTGTTGGAAATTGTAAAACCCTATTAAAATCATGTTCCGTCACCCTTATTGTTCTGCCCCCTGGCACAACAAAACTGAAAGACCTGACATTATTCTCACTTGTGTCCGTGGCGGATGTGTACAACAAAGTCAATTGATCAATACAAAGGACTAAGGGAGTACTCACAGCGTATGCCACTAACGAACGTGTGTTCAAAAACTCTGCCCATGCACGAATTTGAGGATTCGTAATGGCTTGCAGATTTTGAAACGAGACATGATTAGTTTTGGTAACAATAAATTCTCCAGCCATTGTTTTTCAAATTTCCAGAAAATTTAATTTTAAACCAAAACTAATTTTCACTAAAATTTAATTAATTATTTTAATTAATCAAACTTTTGTCAAAATCACCCTAAAAACAAAATAACCCCTTTTAACACTAACACAAAAAATCGAACACTTGTAAACTTTAGAACCCTTGAATACTAACCAATATTCAATTCAAATGTCAAGTTCGATGGTTTCTCAATCAGAAATTTCTAAAAACTTAAACAGTAAAGTTTTCACGGTTAAAACGAGTTTAACAATGAAAAACAGTAAACTTTTTAAGCTTTTCTTGGTTAAAAATGGAGAAAACTATCGAATCTAGTTCTTGTTTTTGTGTATCTCTTTGTAAGCATATAAAACTCGACCAAAACTGTAACACCCCCAAATCCGGGGTCAAAGGATTTGGTCGTCACACTGTACTCTTAATCCAAACAACCTGTTCAATATAAAATCAACACAATAATAATAATAATATCTGTGACCCCAACTCTACCAAGAATCTTTAAATGTTATAGTGCTAGAAACAAGAATCCAAAATTTCATTACAACAATCTTTCTTCTTTACAACCATTCTCTTTACATAAATTCTAATACACCAGTATAACTTCAATAAGAAGTATACCAGGCAACTAACTTTACACAATATAATATATATTCAATAGAAAACATCTATATGCAAAACCTCTCACTAGCTCCAATGCTCTGGATCAAAACGTCTTTACGCTAATATCTTTCCCCATCTCTGATCAGCTATGCGGACAACTCTCGCCAATACACCTTCTTTCTGGCAGGCTAAAATATATATAAATAAAACAAGTATGAGCGAATGAATTGCTCAGAAAGCGCATTATTAAATATAATACGAAAGGTTTCCAAAATAAACTTTGGATTTTCAAATAAACAAGCCTTTGTCTTAAACATTTGTAATCTCTAATATTTTCAAAACAAGTTTGGTAATTTACCACAATTTCTCATTCTTCTTCTCTCAATTGAATAGTTTAAAACACAAAAAGATTTATATTGGTCATTACGGCGACCGAATCAACAATATCTACAATAGTAAGTAGAAACTATGAAATAAATATAACTCATACGTCTTCAAGACCATAGTTTGTACAAAAATACTAATTTTGAAGATAACAGGTCTATTCATAACATTCTCTGAAACCAACAACTCTGGAAGGGTAGAATAATCAAGGAGTAAGAATGAGCCATCACGCTCGGTCAAGAAATAAAGAACGCACTTCAAGACTTTAATATAGTACCGACTGGGTATGCGGTATGAATAAAAATCATCAAGATAGATATCTCACGACTGCCAATGGAATCACGGAAGTGGATTTCGACTATTTGGAATCCAAATGAATTAAGAGTAAGTGATTTCAGCAAGATTGAAACCACCATTTATTAATCAACAACCAACAATTTTACGCAACGAATAAACCTGAATATCAGGTCATAACTCACAAGTAAAAAACATATGGATGTAACTCATCCCAGAAATAAGAATTAATATTAGAATTGGATTTTTAACATTTATCAAATCAAAGGTTGTGCTGCTGGCCAGCCACGCATCAACCCCGGACTTGCTTATAGCAAAGTCCTCTACTGGATCCTAGGCCAATCTGGGCCTTAATTTATTCCGACCATAAATATGGCCCGACCAATTACTGGTCCCATTTAAAAACATTCCAATCCTATATTATATATATATACGTCAGGTGTCAGAACAATTGACAACCTTCCTTCGACAATCAGGTGTCGGAAGAATCGACAACCTAATACAACAATTGCTGGAAAACTCACGTTCCAGGAAACAGTTCAATTATGAAGAATCCATTAAGGAATAACAATATAATCTAGTATCGACGAGATCGACACAATATGGGGAGGTGCATATGAAAAGTGACAATATAATAAGCATCGACGAGTTCAATGTAACAACTGGGATATAATGAAGAATAAACAATGACATGCTCAACAAGATTTAGTCTGATATGAAAC
This sequence comes from Heracleum sosnowskyi, assembly GCA_030848705.1. Taxonomy (NCBI): domain Eukaryota; kingdom Viridiplantae; phylum Streptophyta; class Magnoliopsida; order Apiales; family Apiaceae; genus Heracleum; species Heracleum sosnowskyi. The sequence continues at coordinate 109,293,688 of CM061239.1, forward strand.
AAGCATTATGATATCAACAGAATTTGTAACAACTCAATATAGAATAGGGTTCAAAGAACAGGCTCTAGATGGCCTCAACAGTTCAAATTATCACATCATGGAAGAATTAGTTAAGATTCAACAATCTGGTAAGTGACAAGAAAGTCAAGTTCAAGTTTAAGAAAAATTCAGGGTGAAGTTTATAAATGAAGAAAACAAGGGTTTATTCACTTCTAACAGAAATAGTTCAAGTCCTTCGAACATATACTTATAATAGATAAGCCTCGTATTTGAAGGAAGTAAACTAAATCATGCACAGCATAAATGAATTCGAATCAGGGAATGGATCAGATGATCACATTAACAAGAAATGATAATAATACTTGCAAGGGTGCAGGATGAAAAAATGGAATACTTGTAGAACAAGTACCACAACTTCGGAATTTAAAATAACATTTTCAACATAGGGTTCACAAGTTCCCACTCATCTAGGGTTGGCAATATTCCAACCTAATGTTTTAAAATCATGCCTTTTAAAAGAAAGCCTTAGTATACGGCCCATAATTATCTCTTCAAACTTTTCAATATAATAAGTATATCTTTCCAATCAATATGAAAATATGAATCTAAACTCAAAAGGTATAAAAGAGTACTCGTCAATTTACGAGATTAAATAACATACTTGTAATTCAATGCAAAGAAATCAACATTTGAAAATTCAGTAATAAGCATTCAACATGCATACTAATAATTCAAGATAATATCCCTTAATTAATAAGCAAGGGTATAAACACTTGCCTCTGGTCCTTAGCTATTTCGTAACGCTGAAACAATACGATTCCCTCCTTATCCTGTCTTATCGCACGATTCTCTACTCCCGTCCTTCTTTGCTTTAACGCTCTTGCGAATACCACTAGTCTGCTTCTACCATTTCGAATCCATGTGCCAGCCTCGATAGTCAAACATGAGACGGTACTTAGTCTTCAACGTATGATTTCACATTCCATAAACGATTGTAACTTAACTTCGATAATCCGACTCGTCTCGTCCAATAGCCTCTGTTGCACAGACAACCACATTTCAATTGATAGAATGATCACAACTAACTATACAAGTAATCCTCGTAACTCGCTTGACGAAACTCCCCATACTATAAAAGTCAACATCTAAGTCAACGGCCTCGTAAATCTCACTTTCTAACATAACCGACAAATTTCTATCCCAACTACCCCTCGTGATGATATTAGACACGACCAAATACTCAAACAAGTCTCAACACAATTTATTCGCATGCATGACTCAACAACAGATAATTCACATCATTCACATAACATATTTAAACAAGTAACCGGTTACGTATCGGACGCCCGGTCTAATTTACGATATTTAAAACTCAGACACTAGCCCTAGTACGGGCATATATGGACTATAAAACACATTACATGACTCATACAAACCATATAGCACTTATAACCATTTTTAAAACATCACACGAAGCTTATTTGAATTTAAATAAGCCACAAACAATTTTTAAATCAAAAATCGGATTTTTAAATCCAATATAAGTATTTTAAATGAAATTAAATCAATTAATAAAATTAATTGACACTCTTTAAATGCTCAAACTATTTTTAAATAAATGAACCAAGCTAGAAAATAATTAAACTTAATTTTAATTAATTAAATCTAATTAATTATTAATTATTAAGAATTAACTGATTAAAAGAATTAATCAATTAATTAAATAAATTAATTATTAATCAAAAATAATTAAAATAATTAAATTTAATCAATTTTCGAATTTAAATAAATATTTATGAATTTATAAAATTTTCTGAATAATAAAATGTATTTTTAAATCAGAGATATGATTTTTAGAATTATAAAACTATTTTTGAATTATTTTTAAAATAAAAACCCAGAAATACTATTCAGAAAATGGAATTAGGGTTTTCTGGATCGAAACCGGGTCGGGTAGGTTTTGAAAACGGGTCGCCAAGAACGGATATGGGTCGCCAAGAACAACCCGCCGCCGGCGGAGTTCCGGCAACCCAACCCAGAATCCGGCGACCGCAAACCGTCCAAAACACACGATTTTCAAGGGGGAAAACACGGGGGTTACCAAGGCAATCGTATTCTACTTAAATCAACCTCAAACATCACAGAAACTGGTCGAAATTGACTTCCAAAACCGAGAAACTACCGGCGGCGGCTTTTTCCGGCGAACAAAAACGAAAGCCAACCTTCAATATTTATACATGAACAGACTCTAATTTAAACGATCTATTACATGGCATTAACACAATCAAGAACAAATCGCCACAACTCAAAATCCGGCCAAAGCTTCAAACTTTTCCGGCGAACTTCTAAACTTCCGATTTGGTCGATTTCCAACTCAGAAATTAAATTAAAAATCACCCACATACCCCTCATGACACGAACAACATGATTATGCAATCAATTAACAAGAACAATCAATAACACGATTTTCCCCCAAATTAAACCCTAAAATTCGAAATAATAAAAATAATTAAAATCGGAAAAATTTAAGGATCTTACCCACACAGATGATGATGATGGATTTGGATAGAAGATGATGAGAGATTCATTTTGGTTATAAGAACATCGAAATCGGATTCCGATAACGCCTTCAAAATTGAGTTTGATTCTCAAGAACACGAAGAACACGTTCTAGGGTTTTTCGGATTTTTAACTGTAATTAAGCTTAATTATATGAAAACAAAGTACGATTTGCATTTTTATAATAAACGGAAAATAATACCCCAAACGACATTTTTGGATCGATACTGATCCGATGGATCGCTTTAAATACAATATAACAGAATATATGCTTTAAACCTTTAATAAAGCAGATCACACGTTTCACGAGACGATAAACATCCATAAAGTACGGATAACTACAAGTATCGTTTAATACCAAATATACGAACCAAAATACTTCCATTACGAATATTTTCGAATACTTTCCACTTTAACGAATGAAATATTGGTACGAACGATATACCAATTTCCCGAATAATTTGGGAACGATCCAAATTTTCTTTTCAATAATTAAAATAAAATAAAATAGTATAACATACTTTTCAAAATAATTTCAAATTCCCCACACATTTCACATAGCACCACAATATCACATATTCAATCATTTAACGAATAACTTAGCACGTTTAAACAGATAAATCATTTAATAACCCTTAATATGAAATTAAAATTTCATTTCACATCATATAATAACACGTAATTTTCCCGGATCTTACATCCTTCCCCCCTTAACAGGATTCTGTCCTCAGAATCAACTTGCGCAAACATAGGTGGATATTTTTCCAACATCTCATTCTCAAATTCCTAGGTTGACTCTTCAACCTTAGATTTCTCCTCATACTCATACTAATTTGACTCCTCTATTACTTATCACTCTCTCATACTGACTCAATATCTCAATCGGTTACTCAACATAGAACAATTTAACTAGATCTCTATAGGTTCATATTCTATGAAACACACTATGAATACACCACTCATGGAGTGGTAGGCAAACTTATACGCAACTTTCCCAACACACAGTAGATCGACGTAAGGTAGCAATTCAAAATTGTCATAATAACTGTTGTCGTAAGGAAATCTAATCAACGGTAAATGGTCCTTCCAATTACCTTAAAAATTTAGTACACAACCATAGTCTGTCTGAATTCTTTAATTAAGTCGCGGATCTCTGTCAAATACAATTGAACCCGTCATTCCATGTCGTAATCTTATCTCATTCAAATAGAGACGAACCAACTCACCCAATGAATACCTCTCATTAATCGGTCAATAATAACTCAAATACTATCATGATTAGCTCTAAGCCTTAGCAACTCTACTGCAAAGTCTATCTTAATATGTTTCTACTTTCATTCAGGAATCTCTTTAGTTTTAATCGTCTACTATACCTCTGTTACTCTGTCTTCATTTTCTAGCATCCCAAGCACTTAAATACTCACAAACATTAATATCCTTTTTAAACCTCTTATATATCCTTACATTTCCTTCTTATCCCTTATTCTTCCTCGTTCCCTCCTGTAACTGAATTCCATTTCTTTCTCCATAACTCTTTCCTTTATGTAGCTCTTTCTCTTTAATCAATTCTGGTTGAACCCTTAATTCCGTCATTTCTTCTTATTAATCTCTTGTTATCATAACCTTAAAGCTCTATCCTTTCTAATCCTTGTACCGAAGATATTTACATCTCTGATCTTTTTTTTTTTTCTACTCATACTATCAGCCATCCATATTCTTAGGTCAACTTTATCTACCTCCAATATATTTAACAACTGCTTTCAACGATCACATACCTTCCGTGCCAAACAAATATTCAGTTTAAAACAATCACTCATTACCTCATCCATTGTCTTTAAATCCTTATTAACACCTCTTCGTCTTCTTTTCCTATTTACAATTGGGAGAATATTCCTTATCAACTTGGTGACTTAATCCCATATCTTTAAAATTGTTCTACCTAGTTCCAATAACTTAATTGCTCTCCATCTGATTCCTAAATAATTCAGAAGATACATTCACAGTAACACTCATGACACCTTTTCCATGGTTCCATCTCATTTCCCAAACAGCTTGATCAACTCGACATTATCTTGATTCTCATTCTATACATCCACATTGGCTAGTAAGATCTACCTTAACTATCGTGAGCAAAAGACTTGCAATCATATCATACAATCCTGAAATACTCAAAGATCAACTCATTCTCCATTATTAGCCTATCATCAAATCTTAAAAGTTCTTCTCATTGAGACAAAAACTTATTATGTCCATCTTCCACAACACGGGATATCATTAGCACAATTACACATTTTTCCCCAAATTTCCAATCAACTCTTGAATTATCTAACTTCACCTTTCCATATCGTAACGTTAATCGATAGAAAGAGAACAACTGGCTCCGTTATATGTTACTAGTATTCTAATCGCATCGTAATCCGCTTTCGCTCGTGGTAATTCAATCGCAAATTCTTCGTTCATTATGGTAGGGTAAATTTCAGTTCACCCTAATGGCATACCTCCCAGATTATTTGGTATAACAAAAATTCATGATATTTTGAAGTGAAAAGATTCTATATCGTAGCAGATGTCCCACAATTGGGGTTACCAAATCTGTATATTCCAAAGCAAACATTATTGGAAGTGAAAGAATTACTGAGAGACCAATTTGATCACATGAACTCAATGTTGTGTGTCTCTATTAAGACAGTACTAAAGGTAATTAGCCTTCTTGTATTTCACAACACACAAGTGACGGTGTCCCGTCAGACTTCTATCACATAGACAGATAGTCCTTGTGTCCCCTATAAATAGGGTTGTTTACCTCAGTTGGAGTAGTGAAACATGAAAGAAATTTACGGTCAAAATAACAACCAAGACCTCTCGATAAGAAATCTCAAATACACACCTTGGATCGAAATTGAATAAATTCCAAAGGTGTCATTTCAAAAAAAAAAAAAACAACCAGAAAGGAAGTATCAACAAATAGTGTTACATCACAAATAGAGTTATCCACTCCGGAAGAATGAAGGAGTTGGAATTTAAATAACATATTTTCAACAGGCTTCACAAATTTGAAATAGATGTCACAACAACCTCTGATGCAATTGCAATCATGATTGATCAAAAGTATCAAGTACAAGGTCAAAAGGTGGAATATATTCACCAACACAGCTTCGCTTAAAGAAATGTCAAATATTTCCTTAGGATGGGAAGGTATTACCAAGGTCTTCACATATGACTCCTCCGTCGACTCCTTCGATAGCTCGTTATTCGATTTCAGCCCTTCTTCTCCACGTTATTCGATTTCAGCCCTTCTTTTCCACGTTATTCGATTTCAGCCCTTCTTTTCCACGTCGCAAGGTTATCAATATCGTACGTCGTCGTCGACTCGTAATAGTCCTCGAAGATTCCGCCATAGACGTCTACAAACGCAAGAAGTTCTATCCATTTCAGCACAACTATCTCAATCAAATACCTCCATCTCAACTCACTCAGCGGTACTATATCCAATAGTCCAATACGAACTCTAAATGAGCTCTGACGTTCCTTATATAACTATATACACTCCCACACACTCTCGTTTCTAGTTTTACTATAACCCTTGCTCTGATACCAACTGTAACGCCCCCAAATCCGGGGTCAAAGGATTTGGTCGTCACACTGCACTCTTAATCCAAAACAACATGTTCAATATAAAATCAACACAATAATAATAATAATATCTGTGACCCCAACTCTACCAAGAATCTTTAAAGGTTATAGTGCTAGAAACAAGAATCCAAAATTTCATTACAACAATCTTTCTTCTTTACAACCATTCTCTTTACATAAATTCTAATACACCAGTATAACTTCAATAAGAAGTATACCAGGCAACTAACTTTACACAATATAATATATATTCAATAGAAAACATCTATATGCAAAACCTCTCACTAGCTCCAATGCTCTGGATCAAAACGTATTTACGCTAATATCTTTCCCCATCTCTGATCAGCTATGCGGAAAACTCTCGCCAATACACCTTCTTTCTGGCAGGCTAAAATATATATAAATAAAACAAGTATGAGCGAATGAATTGCTCAGCAAGCGCATTATTAAATATAATACGAAAGGTTTCCAAAATAAAATTTGGATTTTCAAATAAACAAGCCTTTGGCTTAAACATTTGTAATCTCTAATATTTTCAAAACAAGTTTGGTAATTTACCACAATTTCTCATTCTTCTTCTCTCAATTGAATAGTATAAAACACAAAAAGATTTATATTGGTCGTTACGGCGACCGAATCAACAATATCTACAATAGTAAGTAGAAAATATGAAATAAATATAACTCATACGTCTTCAAGACCATAGTTTGTACAAAAATACTAATTTTGAAGATAACAGGTCTATTCATAACATTCTCTGAAACCAACAACTCTGGAAGGGTAGAATAATCAAGGAGTAAGAATGAGCCATCACGCTCGGTCAAGAAATAAAGAACGCACTTCAAGACTTTAATATAGTACCGACTGGGTATGCGGTATGAATAAAACTCATCAAGATAGATATCTCACGACTACCAATGGAATCACGGAAGTGGATTTCGACTATTTGGAATCCAAATGAATTAAGAGTAAGTGATTTCAGCAAGATTGAAACCACCATTTATTAATCAACAACCAACAATTTTACGCAACGAATAAACCTGAATATCAGGTCATAACTCACAAGTACAAAACATATGGATGTAACTCATCCCAGAAATAAGAATTAATATTAGAATTGGATTTTTAACATTTATCAAATCAAAGGTTGTGCTGCTGGCCAGCCACGCATCAACCCCGGACTTGCTTATAGCAAAGTCCTCTACTGGATCCTAGGCCAATCTGGGCCTTAATTTATTCCGACCATAAATATGGCCCGACCAATTACTGGTCCCATTTAAAAACATTCCAATCCTATATTATATATATATACGTCAGGTGTCAGAACAATTGACAACCTTCCTTCGACAATCAGGTGTCGGAAGAATCGACAACCTAATACAACAATTGCTGGAAAACTCACGTTCCAGGAAACAGTTCAATTATGAAGAATCCATTAAGGAATAACAATATAATCTAGTATCGACGAGATCGACACAATATGGGGAGGTGCATATGAAAAGTGACAATATAATAAGCATCGACGAGTTCGATGTAACAACTGGGATATAATGAAAAATAAACAATGACATGCTCAACAAGATTTAGTCTGATATGAAACATACATTATGATATCAACAGAATTTGTAACAACTCAATATAGAATAGGGTTCAAAGAACAGGCTCTAGATGGCCTCAACAGTTCAAATTATCACATCATGGAAGAATTAGTTAAGATTCAACAATCTGGTAAGTGACAAGAAAGTCAAGTTCAAGTTTAAGAAAAATTCAGGGTGAAGTTTATAAATGAAGAAAACAAGGGTTTATTCACTTCTGACAGAAATAGTTCAAGTCCTTCGAACATATACTTATAATAGATAAGCCTCGTATTTGAAGGAAGTAAACTAAATAATGCACAGCATAAATGAATTCGAATAAGGGAATGGATCAGATGATCGCATTAACAAGAAATGATAATAATACTTGCAAGGGTGCAGGATGAAAAAATGGAATACTTGTAGAACAAGTACCACAACTTCGGAATTTAAAATAACATTTTCAACATAGGGTTCACAAGTTCCAACTCATCTAGGGTTGGCAATATTCCAACCTAATGTTTTAAAATCATGTCTTTTAAAAGAAAGCCTTTGTATACGGCCCATAATTATCTCTTCAAACTTTTCAATATAATAAGTATATCTTTCCAATCAATATGAAAATATGAATCTAAACTCAAAAGGTATAAAAGAGTACTCGTCAATTTACGAGATTAAATAACATACTTGCAATTCAATGCAAAGAAATCAACATTTGAAAATTCAGTAATAAGCATTCAACATGCATACTAATTGTTAGGCCGAATACACAATATATAATCAAGTATGTATGAGAATAACAATCAAGAACACAGGTTTGTAAATCAACAAACTGAATTATATTAAATAATTCTCTCTTAGTGATGTTAATGAATCACAAAGAGCTACTAGGTTACAAGAATAATAATTCTATGTTCGCATCCCTTCTAGGGATAACCTATCTGTGTTTATATAGTACACAGCTACATACAATCCTTATCTAATTGATACTCCAATAAATTAGCTATACAATTATTATCAATTAAGGATTGCTTCAGTCTTCTGTCCAGTCTCCTTAGCTGTATCAATATATTCTGCTTCTTTCCATCTTCAGAATATATTGCTTCTAGAATCTTTATCTTTGCACCGACAGCTAAGTCAACTATCACCCTGTCAGACTTTAACAAACTCTGACCGGCTTCCATGTAGACTCTTCACCCAGTCAGACTTTATCAAACTCTGACTGGCTTCTATATAAACTCTGATATGTACCTGTTACTTAAACACTGATGAACAAACGTCAGCAATTATATCTAACAATCTCCCCCAACTTGTTCATATTAAAATGTACAAGTTAAAAAGATAATTGATGATGTCAAAACATATAACAAATGCAGTGTTTAAAATATGTCAGAGTTTAACTTTAAAACAGAGTTTAAATTTAACTTAGAACAGAAAACAAAAAAAAACTTACAGTCAGACTTTACTTGACTTCTTCAATATCAGGTACTGTCCTGAGATAATCAATCAGCAGCTTTCTCTCAGCTCGATCTAGTTCAGCAATCATATCCTTCTTCAGCTCCTTCAATTTTGGTTCATCTTCACCAATTTGATAAATGGCAGCCCTTAAAGAATAGATGTTGTTCTTGTTCATTTCATTGCCAAGTCTGATATAAAAAGCCTTATCAGACTCTAGATTGAACTCTAGAACTTTCTTATTCAGTGCAGTCCTGAATCTAGCACTATTTCTTTTCATTTCCACTATCTTTCCAGCATGATCCCTATACTATGGAATGTAGACACTTGATACTCCTCCTCCAAGCATAGCTTTAGATCTCAGCATCTTTTCTCTCAACACTTGAGCAACATCATGAGTATATCTATTTTTGACTTTTAAAAGATAAAGTACATACTCCAGTTCTTCCCATGATTTGAGATTAACATCAGATTCTCCAACTTTATAAACTCTTCCATCACTCATGAAGTATAACAAAAATTGCTTCTTCAATACTCTGTGAAAAATCAACTGAACAGACTCTAACTTATCAAGGTTTTCTTGTGTAACCCCAATACCAGATTCTGCCAGTGAAAAGTTATCTTGAGATCTGTTATTTGTTCTTCTCTCTCTGTGTGAACCCAGTCCAGATTTATCAAAGGCTTCTTTTCCCAATACTGTTCTGGTTTCTGAGAAATTCACAGCTTCAAGCTTTAAGTCTTCAAGAATTTTAGGTTTGCTGAATCCTGGAAGTAGTGTAGATTTCTGTACAACTTGAGCAACGTCAGAGGTTGTCATAACTTTGGTAATAACATCAACTTGAGCAGCGTCAGAGGTTGATTTAGCTAATCTTGTTTCAACTTGAGCAATGTCAGAGGTTGAATAATTCTTCTTTTTCAGGTTAGGCTCTTCAATCATCACGCCTTTACCTTTATCAGCATTTGAACCAATAGGCCTCCTTGAGTACTGTAAACTCTGATCAGAGTTTACATTCTCTTTGATAACAATTCCTTTTTCTTTTCTCCTCGGAGCCTTGATAACCTTCTGTTTGTAGATTCCAGCTTCAACATTCTTCTTGTGTTCTTCAGCAAGCATTTGCTCTTCAGCTTGGATATCTTCAATTGTAACATCTTTACCATGTTCTGCTATAAACATCTTAGCAGCTATTTCCTCATCAGTGCTAGGTTTATCAGTGTTTATCAAACTTTTGAGTTTTGAACCACTGGCAGAGTTTACATTTCCCTTACCAGAGTGTGATCTTCTATCAGAGTTTGATCTTGGTCTTGGTAGTCTTCTATCATCATTTGATCTTAAGCTCTTTCCATCTCCTCCCTTGTTTCCACCATCATTACCATCATCCCTCCGTCTCAGAGTTTGAGTGTCTTTGCATTTGTCACTTGGTACACTCTCCCCCTTTTTGACATCATCAGAAAGTAGTACTGATGTCAACAACTCAATTGCATTAGAAATTGATGTCAGTTGGGCAGACATAGCATTCTGGTTGTCCTCAACTTTCAACAATCTAGAGTTAAAATTCTTTTGCTCTTTACACAAAGAGATGTATAGAGATTTGTCCTTTTGCTGTGTAAGCTCTCTTGTAGCTATATCATTCCTTAATCCTGCAATCACCTTGTCAGAATCATCAAAATGATTGGTTAATGATTTGATTTGTACAATAGTTGCTTTGAGATGACTGAGAAGTTCTGGATTTTTAATCTCTTTAGAAGACTTTGTCACAAAATCTGCAGCTCTTTCATTGGAAAAGATAGTATTCTTGCTTGACCAATTAAAGAAGTACATATCTTGATAATACGCAGTAGTAGCTCTGTTGACTTCTCTTTCTTCTTCAGAGTTTGCTTGAATGTCAGACAACTCTACTTGTATATCAGGATTGGAATGAACAGGACTAGCTTCAGCATTGTCATCCTCTGCTTCATTCTCTGCAAGAACATTTTCTGCCATTCTTTCAGGATCATCAGAGTGTGCAGTATGACTAAACTCTGCTTCTCTTTGAACAATCTCAACAACAGATTGTTGTAGAGCTTCAAGAACAAGAATATCCTCAGAGTTTGCGACAAACTCTGCTTCAAAAGGAACATTCTCTGTTGCATCCTTGTCAACAACATCAGGATTTGCAGCAACAGTTTCTGTAGCTTTAACAGCTAAAGTCTGATCGACTTCCTCACCTTTCTCAAGATCGAAAGATATTATTTCAGTGTGAGAAGCCATAGATTCTTCAAGTTGAACAGTATCTTGATCAGCTTCCAAACCCTCTGTGAAATGTTCAGAGTTTAAAGAGAGGTTTGCTTCAACTTCCATATAAAAGTCTTGTGGCTCAATATTTTCTGTAGCCTCCTGAACAAGAATTTCAGGAGCTTCATCTGCAGCTTCACGTGCAGCTTCCTCAACTACATCATCAGATTTTGATGTAGGAGCTTCATCTTGAAAAACAGTCTCCATAAAAATTCTATCTTCAGGAACAGCTTCAACTTCTGGAATCTCAATTTCAATATCATCAGCAACAGTTGAAGAGATATTCACAGCACCAAACAGATGTGCTGCTACCAATCTTCTTTTTCTCTAATGAAGAGTTTCTTCATCAGTTTCAGTCTCTGCATCAACAGCATCAGCAGCATCAGACTTTGCCCTATTGGCTCTTCTCTTCTTCATTCTTCTCTTCTGAGGCATATCATCAGCATTTGATGCCCCAGCTTCAGTGTTTATCCTGACAGACTTAACAGCCCTTACCTTAGATCTCTGTGACCTTTGTGGTTGAGACACAGAAGGTCCAGCTTCAGAGTTTGCTAGCTGTTGTTGTTGTAAGTTATCCAGGAATTGTTGCACAGACTCAGGTAGCAACAAAACACCAACATCTCCTTTCTTGTTATCTTTATTGGTTAGATCAGAGAATATGCGTTTATGTAATTTAAAACAGGGAATCACATCATTCTCATCTATCTCTACGTCAGAAACACATTCAGAGAATATCAATTGACAAAATCTTGCAAAATAGACGACACCTCTGTTTTCATTCATTTTCTCACCTATATTATTTAGAACTAGCCTAGCAACATCAAAATTACCTCCATAAAGAAGAGAAAACCCGATTTGCAGACTATCCGTGGGAATAGCATCCCAGTTCGTGCATTTCTTGCCGAACGCCCTTGTTATGCAGTCGAAAAAGAAACTCCATTCCTTTCGCAAGAGCGGTCGCTTCAACTGACCAAGCTTTGTCAGTGGCCCAGAGTATCCTGTTTCCCTCATCATTCGAACTAACTCAGAATCTCCAACAGAGATTATGAAAGCATTAAAGTCTTCAAGGCCCAGAGCATCACGAACAGTTGTAGGAGTAACTACAAACTCTTCTCCTTGAAATTCAAAGATAATAGATGGAGACCCAGACTCTCCTCCATTGTCATAAGTACCTGTCTGCCAAAAAGATCTGATTTGAGATGCAGACAGCTTCAATGGTGCTGTGAGAGCAGTTCCAACATCAGAGTTTGACAAGAAATCTTGAATCAAATGAAACGCCTCCGGTGCGTTCTCATTTGCCAAAGGAGCAGCATAGTTATTAGGAACGAATTCTAACCCAGAAGCAGTAAACATTGTAGTAGCCATTAGAAAAGTTTAGAAGATAACAAACAGAGAATAGATTGTATGCAGTGAAAGTGTTTGAGACAATGTGTGTAAGTAAAAGCTTATGAAAAGTTGAGGTGTGTAAAAGAGTGAACCGTTTATGTGTAGTATATTTAAATAATAACTGTGAAGATTTAAAACTCAAACGTTTTAATCATTACTACACACAGCAGGCGTCTTTGAAAAGTGTGTGAGTGGGACAGGTGTCAAACGTATATACGCTGACAGCTGTATGTAACAACTTTCAATACACATGCGCAGTAAAAATAGCCATAATTACCGCATGTCACATTGTTCAAAATACTTAATCTCTCTTCTCTGTTTAATACAAATATGAACCGTTTGTTATCATACTCTTTTGAACTTCAAAACAAATGTCTAATCTCAAAATTATAAAATGTCTGAAACCAATAAAATTTATTTTAATCATCAGAGATTAAAAGTAAATTACCTCGGCGAATTTCACACAATACATCAGTGTTTACCATTTGTCCTTCTTTGTCAATAAACTCTTTTCTCAATCTGTACAGGTGTGAAAATATGTGTGTGCTATAGCAGAGTTTACCGAAATCAATATTTAGATCATCTCAAAGTGCATAAAATCCATAAACTAAAGTAGTAAAAACTGGTTGCCTAAACTCTCATGTATAAAATAAAATCTGATTCTTATGTCTAAACTCTGTATACTGATATCCTTTCATTTGGATATATCTTTTATTTTCACCCCCTTTATATATATATTTTTTGTTTTTTTTATTTATTTTATTTATTTTTTTATTTTTCCAGTAATCAGTGGTTGTCACTAGTCACCAAAAATCAAAGATTTTAGCCCTTATTTCATACAATAAGTTCCTGGATCTTCCTAGGCTCAACATGATCTCAAAGGAATTTGTGCTCTTTTTGGCATCTTTTGATTTGAGGGTGAATTATTTGCAATTAATAATCAGAGTTTAGACTTTTCATCAGTTAATATAATTAATTTATGAGAGAAAATGCAAACAGCTAATACAGACTCAGTGTATAGGATCAATAAACTAAGAGATGCTATAAATATAGAGACAGTATCATGCTGTGTTAACTTACTGCACATATTTGAGATCAGAATCTATATAACTCTTAAGGATTCATAATTACTTACTGAGAATTATGCTTCATACAATTTTCTTCATTGGTCCATATGTTTCAGACAAAATTACAATCAGAGTATAGCATTAGACTGTAACTATCAGAGTATGACCAATACTTTATGACTAACAGAGTTTAGCATCAGAGTTTACGTTCAGAGTTTATGACACTGGTACTTATAACAGTTAATACATGCAAGGAATCATGAGCATAAAAATCAAACATGTATAGTTTTTGAGTCTAACCCGTATCTCTAGTCAAAACCAGAGATCATTCCAAGTTCATTTACCAATCTTGTAAAAGTAGCTTCACTCAAAGGTTTGGTGAAGATATCTGCAAGTTGTTGGTCTGTAGACACAAAATGAAGTTCAATATCTCCTTCTTCCACATGTTCCCTGATAAAATGATACCTTATGCTGATGTGCTTGGTCATGGAGTGCTGTACTGGATTACCTGTCATAGCAATAGCACTTTGATTATCACAGTAAATAGGTATTTTAGAGTACCTCAGACCATAATCCAGCAACTGATTCTTCATCCACAGAATCTGTGCACAACAGCTACCAGCAGCTATATACTCTGCTTCTGCAGTGGATGTGGAAATAGACTTTTGTTTCTTGCTATACCAAGAAACCAATCTGTCACCTAAGAATTGACAGCTTCCACTTGTACTTTTTCTGTCTATTTTACAGCCTGCAAAATCTGCATCAGAGTAACCAATTAGCTTAAACTCTGATTCTCTAGGATACCACAAACCCAAGGTTATGGTTCCTTTGAGATATTTGAAAATCCTTTTTACAGCTGTTAGATGAGGCTCTCTGGGATCTGCTTGAAATCTTGCACAAAGACATGTTGCATACATGATATCAGGTCTACTTGCAGTAAGATACAGTAAAGACCCTATCATTCCTCTGTAGTTTGTCATATCTACTGAGGCTCCTGTGTCTTTGTCTAGCTTTGTTGCTGTAGCCATGGGAGTTGTAGCAGATGAACTATCAAGCATACCAAATTTCTTGAGAAGATTTCTAGTATATTTTGCTTGATTGATAAAAATACCATCATCTGTTTGCTTGACCTGTAAGCCTAGAAAATAACTAAGCTCTCCCATCATGCTCATTTGATACCTGGATTGCATAAGCTTTGCAAACTTCTTACAAAGTTTGTCATTAGTAGATCCAAAGATAATATCATCTACATAAATTTGAACTAAAAGCAAATCATCACCAGAATTGAAATAAAACAAGGTTTTATCAATTGTACCTCTTGTGAACCCACTTTCTAAAAGAAATTGAGCAAGAGTTTCATACCATGCTCTTGGTGCTTGCTTTAGTCCATATAATGCCTTGTCAAGCCTGTAGACATAATCTAGATGCTTGGGATCTACAAATCCTGGTGGTTGTTCAACAAACACTTCTTCTTCAAGCTTCCCATTGAGAAAAGCACTTTTTACATCCATCTGAAAGACTTTAAACTTCTTGTGTGCAGCATAGGCCAGAAAAATTCTTATGGCTTCCAATCTTGCAACTGGAGCAAAGGTTTCATCATAGTCAATCCCTTCCTGTTGTGAATAACCTTTAGCCACAAGTCTAGCCTTGTTTCTTGTAATCACACCTTCACTGTCAGTCTTGTTTCTGAAAACCCACTTTGTACCTACTATTGATCTATTCTTTGGTCTAGGTACAAGTGTCCAGACTTCATTTCTTTCAAATTCATTTAACTCTTCTTGCATTGCTGTAATCCAATTAGCATCTTGAAGAGCTTCCTCCACTTTCTTGGGTTCTGTTTGAGACAAGAAAGCATGATACAGACACTCATTATTTGTTGCACTTCTAGTTCTCACACTAGCATCAGGATCTCCAATTATGAGATCAGGTGTGTGTGCCTGTGTCCACTTTCTTGCTGTTGGTAAGTGGTTTCTTGCATCATTATTGGATCCTCCCCCTTGATCCATGCTCTCCTGATTCATATGTTGACTTTCTGCAGTATCTGAGGCTCCCCCTGAATTGGATGGCTCAGAGTTTGAACTGTCAGAGTTTGAATCAGTTTCCTCAATTGACTCATTTGCTGTGTCTTGTTGAGCTTCTTCACGCTCCCCCTCAACTGATTCTCCATTTTGTTCAATTTGAGAATATTCAGTTTCTCCAGTATTTACCAGTAGAGGTTCAGAGTATGCTTCGTCAGAGTTTGTCAGAACCGCTTCATCAGAGTTTGTCGGTACTGCTTCATCAGAGTTTACATCATCAGAGAATAAACCTTCATTTTCAAAACGCAGTTGATCATATCCATCTAAGTCATCAAGTCCAGTTATTTTCTTGTCATCAAATGACACATGTATGGATTCCATGATTACTTTAGTTCTCAGATTGTAGACTCTGAATGCTTTTGTTGATAATGGATAGCCAACAAAGATTCCTTCATCAGCTTTTAACTCGAACTTGGTCAACTGTTCAGGATGAGTCTTCAACACAAAGCATTTGCATCCAAATATATGAAAATATTTCAAATTTGGCTTCTTATTTTTCACCATCTCATATGATGTTTTCCCATGCTTGTTGATCAGAGTAGCATTTTGAGTAAAACAAGCAGTTTGAACAGCTTCTGCCCAGAAATAAGTTGGTAATTTTGCTTCTTCAAGCATAGTTCTGGCTGCTTCAATTAAAGTTCTGTTCTTTCTTTCAACTACACCATTTTGCTGTGGAGTTCCAGGTGCAGAAAATTCTTGTTTCACTCCTCTTTCCTTGCAGAAAGCTTCCATGATTGAGTTTCTTAATTCAGTTCCATTATCACTCCTTATAATTTTGACTTTGTGCTGTGATCCTTTGTCCAGTAGATTTACATGATCCATCAGAGTTTGAGCAGTTTCATCCTTCTTTGATAAGAAATACACCCATGTATATCTAGTATATTCATCAACAATTACTAGAGCATATTTCTTTCTGCCCATAGACATCACATTCACTGGTACAAAGAGATCAACATGTAGAAGATGATAAGGTTCCACTACTGAAGATTCAGATTTGCTCTTGAAAGATGACTTCCTTTGTTTAGCCTTTTGACAAAAATCACATAGGCCATCTAGACTGAGTATTGATTTTGGGAGTCCCCTTACAAGATCCTTTCTTATTAGCTCATTGATGTTGTTCAAATTGAGATGAGAGAGCTTTTTATGCCAATTCCAACTCTCTTCATTTGACATTCTTGCAGTCAGACACACTGTTTTTCCATCAGAGTTTGTTGCCAAACTTGCTTCATAAATGTTGTTGCGCCTGTGTCCAACTAGAACAACTTTTCCAGTAGATTTACTGATAACTTCACAGTATTCAGTGTGAAAATCTACATGGTTTCCTCTGTCACAGATTTGACTCACAGATAGCAGATTATGCTTGAGTCCTGAGACTAGAGCTACATTAGTGATGATGACACTTCCAAGATTAATATTGCCATATCCCAGAGTGTGTCCTATATTGCCATCTCCATAGGAAACCTTTGGGCCAGCTTTCTCCTTAAAGTCTGATAGCAGGGCTTTATTTCCAGTCATATGTCCTGAGCATCCACTGTCCAAGATAAGTGTGCTCTCTTTTATACCCTGCAATCACAAATAAACACTAAGTGTTAGTTTTAAGGACCCAGACTTGCTTGGATCCTTTGTCTTTCTTAACAGTGTTAGTTTTTGCAGCGGAATTACTATCAACAGAGTTTAAACTAACATTGTCAGATTTTACACTTGCAGAGTTTGCTCTAACCCACTTTAGATTGGGTTTTAGCTCATAATAGTTGTGATAAATAGCATGATAACTCTTGCAAGTATAAATGGAATGCCAAGTGCTCCCACAGTGTGTGCATAAAGTCTGTGGTCTAACCCTAACATAATCATTCTTTACTCCTGATGTAGAAGGTAAAGAATTGATATTTTTATTCTTTGTGCAGTAATTAGCAAGATGATTAGAACTACCACAATTATAACATGTTTTCCTTGGAGCAACACCAGTAGGCAAATGATTATTTCTTTTATTTATGCCTATCTTTCCATTCCTATTCTTCTTGGACCCTTTTGGTTTCATGGCAGATTTTACCTCTTTCAGCTTATGATTGAACTGTTTCCTTGTCATCAAACCAACATTAACCTGTTTTTCACAAGTTTTTACTGGCTTTCTAACAGCTTCTCTTTCCATAAGTTTTTCTGTTATAATATTTTCCTGTCTTTCACAGGCTTCATCTGATTCCATATCAGCTTCTCTTATTACAACATATTTTAACTTATTGGTTTCTGGAACAAATATTACAGGTTTAAGTTGTGGTTTAACCTTAACCTTGTCTTTAAACCTAAGTTCATCATTTTCACAATAGCCTAAACCTACAGAGTCTGTCTGAAACACTTGATGAGTGTCTCTTCCAGAGTCTGTCCAAGTCTTGATTATTTTTCTTTCTTTTTCTAGATCAGATTCTAATTGCTTATATCTTTTGAGCAATTCCTGTTCTACATAAACAGCATCATCTCTTTCTTTTTGAATCTGCTTCATATTTTCAAGTTCTCCTTCAAGAAACTTGTTTCTATCTTTAAGACTAAGATTCTCAGCTTTAATTCTCTCATTCTCTAAAGTCTTATCCCTATAGCTAACATGTACGCTTTTCAGATATACTCTTAACTCAGATATATTATCAGTATCATAAGCATAAGTAGTTAGGGGTACCTTATTTTCAGATGATTCAGTCTCATCTCTGACAGTTGCCATAAGAGCATAATTTTCTCCATCATCAGAGTCTGAAGTATCTGCCCAGTCTTTGCCTTTAGAGATGAGTGCTTTCACAGATTTGCCTTTCTTGCACTCTGGAGCATAGTGACCCATCTCCTTACACCTGTAGCACTGGATTTCAGATTTATCCTTCTTGCCAGACTTGGTCTCCCTTCCATCAGACTTTCTAAAACTTTTCCTTTCAGAGTTTGAATCTTTCCTTGAGAATCTCTTTCCTTTCTTAAAGTTCTTGAATCCCATCTTCTTGAAAGTCTTCACCATCAGTGCAGCCATTTGCATCATCTGTTCTTCATCATCCTCAGAGTCAGAAGCTTCATCAGAGTTTGAGTCATCATCAGAGTTTGATGACTCACTTTCAGATTTAATGACTAAAGCCTTTCCCTTGGCTTTCTTCCTTGATGATTCCTTCTTAATGGGCTTCTCCTCAACTTTGAGAGCAACAGATTTTGTCTTTTTACTCAATCTTCTATTCCTTTGTTCTATCTCCAGTTCATGAGTTTTCAACAACCCATAGATTTCATCAAGATCTGTATCAGCAAGCTCATAATTATCTCTTATTGTGGTTGTCTTTAAATCCCACTTTTCAGGTAGAGATAACAGAAACTTGAGATTATACTCTTCAAGCTCATATTCTTTATCAACCAGAGACAGATCATTCAATAGTTTGCAAAATCTGTCATAAGTCTCAGTCAAGGTTTCATTAGTTCTTGAATCAAAGTGCTCATACTCCTGTGTGAGTATTGTCTTTCTGTTCTTCTTGATAGCACCTGTTCCCTGGCATCTGACTTCTAAAGCATCCCATATCTCTTTGGCAGTTTTGCAGCCAATTACTCTGTTAGACATAACATTATCTAAAGCACTGTGGAGAAGATGTCTAACCTTTGCATCTTTTGCAATTGATGAGATGTCCTCAGGAGTCATATCTTTCTTTTCCTTTGGAACAGTCTTTTGTTCTTGACCATCAACAACAGGGGACAATTTAGTCGGCATATGAGGACCATCATAGATTCTGTCAAGGTATTCTGGATCTGTAGCCTCCAGAAACATGGTCATCTTCACTTTCCAAATCGGATACTCTACTGGCCTGAGAATTGGAACCCTGATTGTTTCATATCGACTCACAGAATTGGGCTTAACCTGTTCAGCCTTAGGAGCAGTTTGATTTTCTTCAGACATGATTATTACTGTGTTTGAATCGTAAAACTGTATATATTAAACAGCCTTGGCTCTGATACCAATTGTTAGGCCGAATACACAATATATAATCAAGTATGTATGAGAATAACAATCAAGAACACAGGTTTGTAAATCAACAAACTGAATTATATTAAATAATTCTCTCTTAGTGATGTTAATGAATCACAAAGAGCTACTAGGTTACAAGAATAATAATTCTATGTTTGCATCCCTTCTAGGGATAACCTATCTGTGTTTATATAGTACACAGCTACATACAATCCTTATCTAATTGATACTCCTATAAATTAGCTATACAATTATTATCAATTAAGGATTGCTTCAGTCTTCTGTCCAGTCTCCTTAGCTGTATCAATATATTCTGCTTCTTTCCATCTTCAGAATATATTGCTTCTAGAATCTTTATCTTTGCACCGACAGCTAAGTCAACTATCACCCTGTCAGACTTTAAAAAACTCTGACCGGCTTCCATGTAGACTCTTCACCCAGTCAGACTTTATCAAACTCTGACTGGCTTCTATATAAACTCTGATATGTACCTGTTACTTAAACACTGATGAACAAACGTCAGCAATTATATCTAACACTAATAATTCAAGATAATATCCCTTAATTAATAAGTAAGGTTATAAACACTTGCCTCTGGTCCTTAGCTATTTCGTAACGCTGAAACAATACGATTCCCTCCTTATCCTGTCTTATCGCACGATTCTCTACTCCCGTCCTTCTTTGCTTTAACGCTCTTGCGAATACCACTAGTCTGCTTCTACCATTTCGAATCCATGTGCCAGCCTCGATAGTCAAACATGAGACGGTACTTAGTCTTCAACGTATGATTTCACATTCCATAAACGATTGTAACTTAACTTCGATAATCTGACTCGTCTCGTCCAATAGCCTCTATTGCACAGACAACCACATTTCAATTGATAGAATGATCACAACTAACTATACAAGTAATCCTCGTAACTCGCTTGACGAAACTCCCCATACTATAAAAGTCAACATCTAAGTCAACGACCTCGTAAATCTCACTTTCTAACATAACCGACAAATTTCTATCCCAACTACCCCTCGTGATGATATTAGACACAACCAAATACTCAAACAAGTCTCAACACAATTTATTCGCATGCATGACTCAACAACAGATAATTCACATCATTCACATAACATATTTAAACAAGTAACCGGTTACGTATCGGACGCCCGGTCTAATTTACGATATTTAAAACTCAGACACTAGCCCTAGTACGGGCATATACAGACTATAAAACACATTACACGACTCATACAAACCATATAGCACTTATAACCATTTTTAAAACATCACACGAAGCTTATTTGAATTTAAATAAGCCACAAACAATTTTTAAATCAAAAATCGGATTTTTAAATCCAATATAAGTATTTTAAATGCAATTAAATCAATTAATAAAATTAATTGACACTCTTTAAATGCTCAAACTATTTTTAAATAAATGAACCAAGCTAGAAAATAATTAAACTTAATTTTAATTAATTAAATCTAATTAATTATTAATTATTAAGAATTAACTGATTAAAAGAATTAATCAATTAATTAAATAAATTAATTATTAATCAAAAATAATTAAAATAATTAAATTTAATCAATTTTCGAATTTAAATAAATATTTATGAATTTATAAAATTTTCGGAATAATAAAATGTATTTTTAAATCAGAGATATAATTTTTAGAATTATAAAACTATTTTTGAATTATTTTTAAAATAAAAACCCAGAAACACTATTCAGAAAATGGAATTAGGGTTTTCTGGATCGAAACCGGGTCGGGTAGGTTTTGAAAACGGGTCGCCAAGAACGGATATGGGTCGCCAAGAACAACCCGCCGCCGGCGGAGTTCCGGCAACCCAACCCAGAATCCGGCGACCGCAAACCGTCCAAAACACACGATTTTCAAGGGGGAAAACACGGGGGTTACCAAGGCAATCTTATTCTACTTAAATCAACCTCAAACATCACAGAAACTGGTCGAAATCGACTTCCAAAACCGAGAAACTACCGGCGGCGGCTTTTTCCAGCGAACAAAAACGAAAGCCAACCTTCAATATTTATACATGAACAGACTCTAACTTAAACGATCTATTACATGGCATTAACACAATCAAGAACAAATCGCCACAACTCAAAATCCGGCCAAAGCTTCAAACTTTTCCGGCGAACTTCTAAACTTCCGATTTGGTCGATTTCCAACTCAGAAATTAAATTAAAAATCACCCACATACCCCTCATGACACGAACAACATGATTATGCAATCAATTAACAAGAACAATCAATAACACGATTTTTCCCCAAATTAAACCCTAAAATTCGAAATAATTAAAATAATTAAAATCGGAAAAATTTAAGGATCTTACCCACACAGATGATGATGATGGATTTGGATAGAAGATGATGAGAGATTCATTTTGGTTATAAGAACATCGAAATCGGATTCAGATAACGCCTTCAAAATTGAGTTTGATTCTCAAGAACACGAAGAATACGTTCTAGGGTTTTTCGGATTTTTAACTGTAATTAAGCTTAATTATACGAAAACAAAGTACGATTTGCCTTTTTATAATAAACGGAAAATAATACCCCAAACGACATTTTTGGATCGATACTGATCCGATGGATCGCTTTAAATACAATATAACAGAATATATGCTTTAAACCTTTAATAAAGCAGATCACACGTTTCACGAGACGATAAGCATCCATAAAGTACGGATAACTACAAGTATCGTTTAATACCAAATATACGAACCAAAATACTTCCATTACGAATATTTTCGAATACTTTCCACTTTAACGAATGAAATATTGGTACGAACGATATACCAATTTCCCGAATAATTTGGGAACGATCCAAATTTTCTTTTCAATAATTAAAATAAAATAAAATAGTATAACATCCTTTTCAAAATAATTTCAAATTCCCCACACATTTCACATAGCACCACAATATCACATATTCAATCATTTAACGAATAACTTAGCACGTTTAAACAGATAAATCATTTAATAACTCTTAATATGAAATTAAAATTTCATTTCACATCATATAATGGGGAAACTATTGGCAGGTGTGTTGAGTCTTGGTTGTTAGAATGGGGAATTGAAAAAATATTTACCTTGACAGCCGATAATGCTAGTTCAAACAATACTGCAATTGAAGAATTGAAAAGGAAAACAAAAAGGTGGAAGCATATTATTCTAGATAATGAATTTTTACATGTACGATGTTGTGCTCACATATTAAATTTGGTTGTGCGAGATGGTTTGGATGAAGAAGTTTGTAGCATTACAAGAATAAGAAATGCAGTAAGGTACGTAAGGTCATCTCCTGCTAGACTTTTATCTTTTCAGAAGTGTGTTGAAAAAGAAAAATTAGAGACAAAGAAAAACTTGTGTCTTGACGTAGAAACTAGGTGGAATTCCACCTATTTAATGCTTGAGATTACTGAAAAATATGAGAAGGCTTTTGTTAGAATGGGTGAAGATGACTCTAAATATGCATCATACTTCGACGGTAGTTCTGACAATAAAGATCCACCAAGTGATTATGATTGGCTAAAAGCTAGGATATTCGTTAAGTTTCTTAAGATATTTTATCAAGTCACTTTAAAGTTTTCAGGCTCATTGTATGTAACTAGCAACATCTTTTTCCATGAGATAGTTGAAATTCATGCAAACTTATCTAATCTGATGTCAAGTGGGGATATGCTTTTGTCTAGAATGGCTGAGAGAATGAAACTTAAATTTGAGAAATATTGGGAAAATTATAAAAATATTAATTTTCTCTTGTACATTGCGGTGGTATTAGATCCAAGATTCAAGTTGCGATATGTACAATTTTGTTTTTCTCAACTTTATGACAATCGTAAGTGTACAGAGATGATTATGTATGTTGAGACTGCCCTTAACAAGTTGTTTGCTAACTATGAACAAGAACATAGTAAGGAGCAGGGAAATTTTAACCATTCTGATGTACAAGATAAAAATGTTGTTGGTTGCGAAAATTCGACAACAATGGCTGCCAAATTTTTAGAACAAATGAGAGAAGACGATCAACAAGATAGCAAATCAGATTTGTGTAAGTATTTGGCTGAACCATTAGTGAGGGAAGCGGGCACATTTGATATTCTCAATTGGTGGAAGGTAAATTCTTCCAAATATCCAGTTCTTTCCAAGATGGCTAGAGATGTATTGGCTGTTCCAGTTTCTACAGTTTCAAGTGAGTCTGCTTTTAGCACTAGTGGAGGAATTTTAAACTCATATCGAAGTTCTTTGAGGCCTAAAACTGTTGAGACACTTGTTTGCGCTCAAAATTGGATCAGATCTAATGAACGTACAATGGAACTACAAGATATCATTGATGACTTGGAGATAATTGAAGAGCTTGCTGGTGGTAAGTTAATTTTTTCCTTTTAAGCTTATTTTAATTTATTTTGTGATGCTTTATTGTTAACATTAATGCATTTTTTTCATATAATTACAGAGTTTGTTTGTTTGAATTTGGATGAAGACTTGGATGGTTGATGAAAACATAAAGTTTAAAGAGTTCTACGTCAACTTTTTATTCCAGGACTAGTATTTCTTTTGTGTAATATTGAACTTTTGTAATCTGCTAACTATTTAGTTCATGTTTTAATTTGAATGTCTTTGTCACTTTTAAATCTGATTTTAATTTGAATGTCTTTGTCACTTTTAAATCTGATCATACTCTTTAAAGTTATTTTTTTTTTGTAGAACCACTTTCGTGGTTGAACCGCGAATTTCAACCGCAAAAACCGCAAATACGCGGGTGGATATGGGTGGTTTTTTTACATTAGTGGTTTGGTTGCGGATGAAGATTTTGAATAATCGCATGTTGCGGTTTGGTTCGACTTTTACCCTCCAACCGAATCATATCCACCCGCGTACAGCCCTAATAATAACACGTAATTTTCCCGGATCTTACAAAAACAGTTTTCTCAGATCTGTAAAAATGAAAAGAAAAGAACTAAGGCACGGTTATATACGTTTGAAACTGACAGGGGCAAAATAGTCTTTTCAGGTTCGATAGTTTTAAAAAGAACTATCGATGGTTTTCTTGTAGGGGTAAAAAGGTCAATTTTCTTCGATAGTTTTTGAAAAACTATCGAATTATTTAAAAAATAAGAATTTAAACCAACCTTTTTGAAAAACCAAAAACTATCGAGGTTCAATCTGAAAAACTATCGAGAATTCATATATTAAATAAATTGAATTCCATTCGATATTTTCAGAAAACTTTATAAAAACTATTGAGAATTAAATATAGAAGAAATATAAATTCACTTCGATATATTTTTAAAAGTATTTTCAAAAAGTATCGAGAATTGTTTTCGATAGATTTTCTTTTTCCTTTTCAAAAACTATCGAAATTAAATTTCGATAGATTTATCAATGTACTTGAAAAACTATCAAATTTCCTAAATTCGATATTTTTTGCTTCTTTTCAAATTTCAGAACCTGTTCATGTTCTAAAATTCAAAATTTTTTATCTCCTGTCAAGTTTTAATTTTAATAAATCTTTTAAAATTTACCAAAATCAATTGTTAACAGAAAATTCACAATTTTCTTAGAATAAAATCAATTAAATATCATTGAGTGATATTAACCAATTAAAATCTAATGAATTATGTTGCATTAATCTACAATGTTAAAAACAAAGCAAATTAATTCAAATTAAATAAATGCTTGAATATTTAGAACAAATATTAGCACTTAAATAATTTTTAGAATTAATAACCAATTAAATGCCAGAAGATATATCATCCATAATTATGACATAAAATTAGTACAAAAATCCTAACTACGAGAATTGCTCCAGAAAATAAATTCACGAGTCCTAAGGATATTGCAATTCTTAAACTCATGTATTCACTAGGACTATCTGTAGTTACTGACTTCTAATCAAAATCAATTAGAAAGATTTAACATCCCAAGTTCACCAACCAGCTTATTGAAAGTGGATTCATCAAGCGGTTTAGTAAAGATGTCTGCAATTTGATCCTCTGTGGGTACAAAATGTAACTCCACAGTTCCATTCATGACATGCTCTCGGATAAAATGATACCTGATGTCGATGTGTTTCGTCCTCGAGTGTTGCACTGGGTTGTTTGAGATTGCTATGGCACTTGTGTTGTCGCAAAATATTAGAATCTTTGTCAACAAAAGTCCATAGTCACGGAGTTGGTTTCTCATCCACAAGATTTGAGCACAACAGCTTCCAGCAGCAATGTATTCAGCCTCAGCTGTTGATGTGGAAACTGAATGCTGCTTCTTGCTATACCAGGAAACTAACCTTCTTCCAAGAAACTGACAGCTTCCTGAAGTACTCTTCCGATCAATCTTGCAACCTGCAAAATCAGAGTCTGTGTATCCAATAAGATCAAATCCTGTATCTTTAGGGTACCAAATTCCAAGATTTGGGGTCCCCTTAAGATATCTAAATATTCGCTTAACAACTATTAGATGAGATTCTTTAGGATCAGACTGAAACCTAGCACACAAGCATGTTGCAAACATTATATCTGGTCTACTTGCAGTGAGATAAAGTAATGAGCCTATCATACCTCTGTAGCCTGTGATGTCAACCTTCTTACCAGTTTCATCCTTATCAAGCTTAGTGGCAGTTGGCATAGGAGTCTTTGCTGTAGATGAGTCTTTCATTTGATACTTCTTCAGAAGATCTTTGATGTACTTGGACTAACAAATGAATATACCATCTTGTTTTTGGTATACTTGCAGTCCAAGAAAGAATGACAATTCACCCATCATGCTCATTTCATAACGACTCTGCATTAACTTAGCAAATATCTTGCATAGATCCTCATTAGTAGAACCAAATATTATGTCATCAACATATACTTGCACCAATATCAAATCATTTTTATGCTTTTTGACAAAGAGAGTTTTGTCTACGACACCTCTTGTAAAATCATTTTCAAGTAAGAATTCAGAGAGAGTGTCATACCATGTCCTTGGAGCTTGTTTGAGTCCGTAGAGAGCTTTGAATAGAAAGTACACAAAGTCTGCCAGTTTTGAATCCTCAAAACCTGGAGGTTGTTCCACATACACTTCTTCTTCTAACTCCCCGTTCAGAAAAGCACTCTTCACATCCATTTGATATACCTTGTAATTGGAATGTGCTGCGAATGCCAGAAACATTCTGATCGCCTCAAGTCTTGCTACTGGTGCATAGGTTTCATCATAATCTATACCCTCTTCTTGAGAGTAACCTTTAGCAACCAGTCTGGCTTTGTTTCTCGTTACAATGCCATCTTCGTCCAACTTATTTCTGAATACCCATCTTGTTCCAATAACAAATTTTCCCTTAGGCCTGGGTACCAGCTTCCAAACTTTCTGCCTTTCAAACTGATTGAGTTCCTCTTGCATAGCAATCACCCAATCTGGATCATCTAGAGCATCTTCAACTTTCTTAGGTTCTGTTTCTGAAAGAAACCCAAAATAGTGACATTCATTTTGTGATGTTCTC
This sequence comes from Heracleum sosnowskyi, assembly GCA_030848705.1. Taxonomy (NCBI): domain Eukaryota; kingdom Viridiplantae; phylum Streptophyta; class Magnoliopsida; order Apiales; family Apiaceae; genus Heracleum; species Heracleum sosnowskyi. The sequence goes on from CM061239.1 coordinate 109,321,191, forward strand.
CTAGTTCTCACTCCTGTGTCCGGATCACCAATGATCAAGTGAAAGGGATGATCTCTATTCCATACCCTTTGTCTTGGCAGATGCGATCTTGATGATTCTCCTTGTTCTAGATGTTGTGGAGTGTGACTAATTGATCCTTCTCCTGCTCCCCCTGAGTTGTTGACGGTTTGATCTGTTGATTCTGAAGACTGACTAGTGGATCCTGTAGAATGTTGAGGATCTCCACTTTGGTCACCACTTTGTCCAGAATCATTATCATTATGATTATTATTAATAACTGTAACAACTTCAAGTACTTCTTCATTGTCAGAGAGATCTCCTGATAGATTTTCAAATACCAAGGATTCAGAGTTCTCTCCAGTTTGCAGGCCTGGTCTTTTGGTGTCGTTAAATGTTACATTAAAGCTTTCCAACACCCTCTTATCTTCAATCACATATACCCTGAAAGCCTTAGATTCCAGAGAATAGCCCAGAAAAATGCCTTCATCTGCTTTGGCATCAAACTTGCCAAGATGTTCTCCATCTTTAAGTACAAAGAACTTTGCACCAAGCACATGAAAGTACTTCAGCGTTGGTTTCTTGTTGGCCATTGACTCATACGGAGTCTTTTCATGATCTTTGTTGATCAGGGTTCGATTCTGAGTGTAGCAAGCTGTGTTCACTGCTTCAGCCCAAAAGTAAGTGGGAAGTTTTGATTCACTCAACATGGTCCTTGCTGCTTCAACCAAGGTCCTGTTCTTCCTTTCCACTACTCCATTTTGTTGAGGAGTTCTTGGTGCTGAAAACTGTCTTGAAATTCCTTTCTCCGAGCAGAAATCATTAAGAACTGCATTCTTGAATTCAGTTCCATTGTCTGATCTGATTGTCCGCACAGGTAGCTTATCTTCCACTTCTATCTTTTTGATGTGATCAATGATTAGTTGTGTTGCTTCATCCTTTGTTTGTATAAACAACACCCACGTGTACTTGGAGTAGTCATCCACCATCACCAATGCATATCTATTTCTTGAAAGTGACATAACATTGACTGGACCAAATAAATCCATATGAATCAGTTGTAATGGTTCAGTAATGCTTGTCATTCCTTTGCTTCCATGTGATGCTTTCTTCGACTTCCCCTTTTCACATGCTTCACATAGTCCCTCCTGATTGAATTCCATCAGGGGCAACCCTCTCACTAACTCTCTCTTTACCAAAGAGTTCATAGTTTTGAAGTTCAGATGTGAGAGCTTCGTGTGCCATAGCCAACTTTGTTCTGAAGATGCCTTTGCATAGAAACATGTAACTTCTCCTTCACTGGTAGAACTTAAGTCAGCTATAAACAAATTTCCTTTTCTCACTCCCAGTAGAGTAAGCTTCTCATCCTTCCTGTTGGTGATCAAGCACTTGTCCTTTCTGAAATCTACATTGTAGCCTTTATCACAGAACTGACTGATACTTAGAAGATTGTGCTTTAATCCTTTAAGAAGAGAGATGTTCTCAATGATGACATTTCCAGATTTCAATTTACCATATCCCGTAGTGAATCCTTTGTTGTCATCTCCAAAGGTTACAATCGGGCCGGTCTTCTTAACCACCTCTGTAAGCAGGGACTCTTCACCTGTCATGTGTCTAGAATAGCCACTATCCAGAATCCACACGACCTTTGAGCTTTTAACCTTACCCTGCAATCACAGATTGATTAAGCGGACTTTGGTACCCAAAATTGTTTGGGTCCTGAAGGTTTAGATGATTTAACAGGAGTAACATTCAATTTAGTCTTACCCTGTTTGATATTCATAGTATCTGTGGATTTAACATTAACAGTGCTATTGCTACTATCATTCATCAACTTAAAATAAGCATGCATGATGTTGTACTTACATAGCAAACACTCTTTCTTTCCACAGGGTTCATGAAGATCAGGCATGTCAGACATGTTATGCAATTCAGAAGTATTAACAGTTTCTACCTTAACCTTTTTACATGCATGTGTAAGGTGTCCAGCAGAATTACAAATAGTGCACAACTTCCTAGATGCAATGGGAGAATATGGAACCATTTCCTGATTAACAATCTTCTTCTTCCCATTCTTGTTCTTTTTAACATTACTAACTAAGGAACCTACTTCAGTTTTAGGTAAATCAGGTTTAGGTAATTCATTTTTTACTCATTTCCTAGGCAACTTAGTCTTTACCTCTTTTTCCTTCAACAAATCCTCCTCAAGCAATTCTTGTGCTATGAAAAGGTCATCCTCATTAAAGAGTGGTGGAAAAGGCTTAACAAAAACTGGACAATCACCATTCTTAAGAACATGTGGAGTATTCCTTTTAACAACTGAAGGTGTCACAGGGAATTCCACAATCTTCTTACCAGCTTTCTTGTCATAGTCAAATCCTATAGCAGTTTTATTCCCTATGGCCTGAGTATCAATGATCTCCTTAGCAATTAGGGTGGAATTCTTAAAAGCATTCAGCTTCAAATCTAGATCTGAAATCTGCTTCCTGAGGATAGTCTCTATCTCATCATTACACTTGACCTTGTTCTCTAAGTACACATTCTTTTGCTTAAGATCTTCTAATGTTACAGTTACAAGCTCTAGTTCTTCATTTTTAGATTCTAGCTTTTTAATCTTAAGAACTAGTTTAGCATTTTCCATTTCTGATGCTAGCATGTTTGTGTGTACATTAAACAATTCTACACTAAGATCTTGCACAGTTTTCTTGTACTCAGAGTTAGACATATCAATTGTAGTTAAGATAGGCACCTGAGATGATTGTGGTGATTCCTCTGAAGAGTCAGCCATTAGAGCAACATTTACATATTCCTCCTCTTCATCTGAATCAGTATCATCCCAGTGCTTTCCCTCTGCTATATAAGCTTTCCCTTTCTGCTTTCCAGAGAATGCCTCCAATTGCCGTTTAAGCTTGGCATTCTCCTTCTTCAACTCATCATAAGAATCCTTCTTTCCATAGACATCTTTCATGTCTCTTGCTTGACGAGGCTTCCGGCATTCAATGGCGAAATGCCCTAACTCATTGCAGTTGTAGCATCTTGATTTGCTTCTATCAATCATGCCAGTCTTGTAGCCTCCCTTAAAGCCTGTACTAGGTGTATACTTGCTCTTCTGGAATCTGTTGGTTGAGCCCTTGAACTTGTACTTAGGGTTTCTATTGAAACGAATATGACTAAACTTTGCAGCTAAGTACGCCATGGTTTTGTCTTCCATTTGCTCAAGCTCTTCTAGGGTGTAGTAAACACTTTCATCAACATCCAGATTCACAGAATCCATTTCAGTTTCTATTATCACCTCCTTTCCAGCTCTAGGGGTTTGAACCTGAATCTCAGAAGTTATTGGTTCATCCACTACAAGTGTTGCTGATCTCACAAGTGCATTGTGCTTGCTGTCCACTGTCCCTGATCCGTAGATTATCACTCTTTGTTCCTGTTCCCTCTCATAGGTCTTCAACTTGCCATAGATCATCTCTAATGACATCTTTGTGAAGTCAATTCTTTCCCTTATGGATGATGACTTGTGTTCTACATGATGGGGCAGCGTCATCATGAACTTCCTGTTTGATTCTCTCAGTGGATAGGTCTTTCCTTTCATTGCCAATTCATTGAGAAGCTTAGTATATTTCTCAAAGACCTGAGTTATACTTTCTCCTGGCAGTGACCTAAACGCTTCGTATTGCGAATTCAGGATGTCCAATCTGTTTTCCTGCACGTCTTCAGTTCCTTCCATTATCAAGTTAATGGTATCCCACATATGTTTCCCGCTTGTACAGTTCATCAACTGATAGCTCATTTCCTTGTCTGCGGAGTCCGCCAATATCAACATTAAACCGGTGTCCAATCGAATCAGTTCTTTGTCAGAATCTGTAAATTCACTAATATCCTTAGGTTGGGTGCCTGAAGGAATCCTGCTACCATCAGGAGCTGTTGATTCACCAACTGGTTTCATTGGTACAAACGGTCTGTTCTCTAATATGCCAATATACAACGGATTAGATGCCTTGATAAATAACAACATCTTCATCTTCCACAAACTGAAATCATCTCTAGTAAACGGGGGAACTTTAATACCAGCGGTTGTCTTTGGAGCACTCATGGTTTCTGAAAATTTCAAATTGTTTAAAATTCAAGAAATTCCAATTAAATGAAAAATTTTGAAAGTTAAAAAATTTGCTTCGAATTTTCACGCTACCTTTGATTTTGGTCTCATTCACCGGATCTGATTTGTATATCAATCAAGTATCTCTGATACCAATTGTTAGGTCCAAAGTATCGTAGAAGGGGGGTTGAATACGATACTCACAAATAATTCAATTTCGTTCGCGGATTAATCATTCAGTTCTATAACGAAATCAAACACACCAAACCAAATCAAGTTTCGGGGAATATATCTTTTTATAAATATAAACCTCGAGGGGTGCTACAATTTCTAATCCGTAGATTAGCTTCAATGAGTTCTAAGTTATACACAATCAAAACTTTGATAGAATTCAAGCAGAATTAATTTCTCTGGTATTTTCTCTCTGGCTCAAACTCTCTCTCAGTTATTGCTACTGTGAAATAACTCCGACTGAAGAAGACACACTTCCTCTGTTGTAATTGTAGTCTTAGTTTTTAGAAAACTATCGAACCTTAATTGTAGAAACAATCTTGGCCGTCCAATTCTCATCAACCTGTCCAACAAAGAAAACTTTTCACCCACTTTCTAAATTGAAAACTATCGAATGAATAAAGTAGATATTCTATTCGATGGTTTTTAAACAAAAACTATCGAATGGAACATTTACTTTATCATAGTTTTCATTTCCTTAATACTTTTCATTCGATGGTTTTCTAAATAGAAAAACCATCGAACCTTTTCTTTTTGTTAGCCTTTAGAAAAGTTTCAGGGTGTTTAAGTTTTAAACTGTATCAATTTCTTCCGAGACGATAAAACAACTTGATCTTCTTAGTGTCGTCACCTAGTGCAACTGATCTGGTTCACAGATGAATAATACTTGATCAATTCTTCTTTTATGTCTTCAATTCAATGTTGCTGATAAGTCCTTTGTCGTTATGGTTGCTTCATTTAAATCACTGGAATCCCGTGGTACTTAACCCTAAATCATTCACATACTTCTGTCGTCTTGAAAGTCTTGTTTCTTTTGCTCTCACTGAGGCTTGAACATTTTCATGAACTTCTTTCCGTGACCTGTTTACGGACTTCAAGAATACATAACGTATTTTGATTTTTTGAGTTTACCTCTTCTTCTTTGATTTTGGATTCCTGTGCTTCTGTTAATATTATTGTCTGTCTTGTCCTTTGTTGACTTGTAGTTATCTCTTTTACATCTTATGTTACATTATGCTTTACACAAACTATAATATTAACTAAAGCACATGAATCCAGAAGAACAGAAGAAACAGTAAACTCAAAAAATCAAAATATGGTATGTATTCTTGAAGTCCGTAAACAGGTCACGGAAAGAAGTTCATTAATATGTTCAAGCCTCAGTGACAAATAAAGAATCAAGACATTCAATGTAAGAATGATCCTTTATCGCCGATAGAAATTTCCTATATCTATAATGATTGTACGAGTGTGGGGATGCCCCCGTATGAAGCTAGTTACGAATAGAAGTATCCATCTCCCCTACGGTAGGAAGAAACCGACAAATGAGAGTTATCGGGACCCGAGCTGGTTCAACGAACGAAGGAGACTATGCATCATTCGAAAGCAATTGGTAGCGGCTAAAGACAGGCAACACACATATATGCCGATCAAGCTGGGAGAGATAAAGAGTACGAGGCGGAGGACTTCACGTTGCTGGAAGTATCTCCATGACTAGGACTAATGAAGTTCGCAAGTCCACGACGTATTTCGCGTGTCGATGATATGAGAGTTCAGCACAGATGCCAGGAATGTGATAGAATATGAACGCATAGGAGTATGACCAGAATGGTCTTATATAGAGCACCCGGTAGTGATTATAGACCGGAGTGAGTGAGTGTCGAGGAACAAAGTTATAGAGCTAGTAAAAGTGTTATGATGGAACCAGAGGGTTGGAGAGTCAACCTGGGAACTGGAGAACGTTGTATTGGGGAAGTGCCCTCAGCTATTTTCTTAAGATTCTGGGACGGAATCCTTTTAGGGAGGGGAGACTGTAATAACCCCAAATTTTATGCTTATTAAAAAAAAACCACTGATGAATAGTGATTTTTGTCATTTAGAAAATTTTCAGACCACCCTATGTACGAGTCGGGATAATGAACTTTCGAAGTCATATTAGTAAGCTACTATGTAAATGAGTGAATGCAGAAGCTGTCAGAATCAGAAGAATAGCATTTTCGGTTTTCTACGAAATTTCACCTATGACTGATGGATTAATCATTATTTAAATATATTGGAGGATTTTATATTATCAATTTCATGGATAGGGATTTAGTAAAGGAATTAAGATATCAAGAACGTTTATGGTAAACTACTTCGATAGAACACTTAAGAAAACCCTGCGAACGTTCAACGAGATTAAAGCGGTAACAGAACAAGGCTACACAAATGAGAGTATATAAATCCCATTTATATTCCAAGATTCACTTTCGAACCATTTTAATTAAGTATTCGATTGTTAGGACGAATAGTGAATAGTTACTATTCACTGCGAGAATCGCGTAGAGTTTTATTCGCTCTTTTTAGGAAATATTTTCGAATCGTTTCAAGAGGAACAAAAACAAGGATGAATAGTAACATTGATGAATAGTACTCCAAGGTGAATAGTAAAATTTTATAGTCTCCGATTGATCCTATATTTCAGCGGAAGTTCAGGAATAATAAAAGGTTACTAATCGCGTAGTCAGAAATCACAAACGAAAACGAGAATCGAAAATCCGCTTGAAGGAGCAACCTTGGACGTATTATAACTTAGGAAATAAAGAAGAAGATATGTATTAAAAGAAAAAGGGAAAGAAATGAATTGGTGGAAGAAGTGTGTTAAAGAAGCTTGTAAGCTTAACCAAACTTGAGGGGTTAACTTGCATTTTGTTAAAACAAAATATCTACCATCACCACACCTCCACCACACATTACACACACAAAAGGGAGCAGCCCCTCACCCCCATTTCTTGATGAAAAAAACGAATGGAAGAAGAAGAAGAAGATGGAATGCTTGCTTGCTTGTTTCTCGTGTTCTACCACTTGAATCGAAGCCCTTTCCAAGCTCTTCGAATCTAGGGTAACATCTCTCTCACCCATGAACTCTAGATATCTCTTTTATTAAGTTAAAGAAGATGATGAATAGTATTTTGTTGAGTTTTATGTTTATAATTGAAAGATGGAAGCATGAATGTATTGTTAAGGTCATGAGTAAGTGGATTATGTAGTTTGTTTAGTTGTTGGATGAGTTGTGGATGGATTTTGAATGTGATACCAACTGGTTTGGATCGGTTTAAGATTGATAATGGATGTTAAGTGTTGTAATTGATGTGTATGATGATTGGTGGTGAATTGGAATGAGATTTGAATCTCGGAAATGTTAAGTTTTAAGCCGACGTAATGCCCAATTTTCGGTAACGCTAAAAACTGCCTAGAATCCGAAACCCTAACTGCCTCTTTTGGTTCATTGATGATTATGAGTGTGTAGATCTTTGTTTCTAGTTTACGTGAGCGCAAGAATCATGTCATTACGATTTACGGTTTAGAAGAAACATGCGTTTTAGTGTAAGGCGTTCGTAAAACCAAACCGCACCACTTAGTCAACTTTGAGGCTATGATCGAACCACTTAGAGGTCATAATAAAATTTGAAACTTTGTGATAACATGCTAGGTACGTTTAGGAAGACCCTCGAAAATATTTCGTTTTAAAAGGATTAAATCTCAATTTTATAAAAATGCATAAGCGAGCATGCTCGAGTAGAGGATCTTAAGGAGTTAACTTGAAAATGGACTTTGTACTTGAGTTAGTATATACTTAGTATGGTGAATGCGTTTAAGTTATTCATCTTGAACCTTGTGTTGATTCTAGATTTCTGGACCAACCTGAGACTTACTGCTACTTCGGGATTTCCAGGCAAGTTTACTAACCATTACTCTATTGTTTAGAGTAGGTATACTTTCAAACGTATAATACTTGGATGTTCAAATATTTATGTATACTCTTTGTTCCAAGTATCGTGCAAGTTTCTCAAAACCCGAAGCTCTAGTATTCGGCTATGTAATAACCCGAATTTTTGGTAAAATTAAAACTTTTCTTATTATGATTAAGTGCATCAGTGAATAGTGAATTTGGTGGATGAATAGTGATTTTGAGGGTTAAGAAAATTTTTCATGCCACCTATGTACGAGACGTAGTGTGAATATTCCGAAGTCATATTAGTGATCTACGGAGTAAACAAGTGAATGCAAAGACGATCGGAATTCAGAAATTCCAAATTTTATTTTGGTATAGTATTTGAACGGGCAGCGAATTATATATTATTATATTCAAGAAATGAGATATTAAAATTGAGGATTTGAGGATTTAATATTTTGGAAATTTTATTATTTTATTAAAGTCGATTTAAGGATTCGATTGTTGGAGTGAATAGTGAATAGTTACTATTCACTACGAGGATCGCGTAGAGTTTTATTCGCTCTTTTTAGGAAATATTTCGAATCGTTTCAAAAGGAACAAGGCAACATCTACAGGATTAAATATAGACATGGAAGTAACATGTAACAAGATTGATTCGAGGATTGCAACATTTGGATCATCCATGTGAAAGGAAACGAACCAGTAAAGCTACTTTATCTAAGTCAGTGCATGTTGGACAAGTGTCACAAGATGAGACCACCAAAGCTATGACTCACCACTTTTATACAAATATCTCATTTCAAGCAAAATAACCAAGGCAAGGAAAGAAGAACTCCCCCCCCCATTCTGCCCAGCAGGAGCATCAAGGAAAGAAAAATCCATCTCTCCACTTCTATCCATCCATAAATCACCAAATATTAACCATAGTCTCTCCACTCCATGGGCAACATTCGTTCAAAATTTCATGGCCAACAAAGGAGTGTAGCCTAGTCAAATCCTTTCCCCAAGTCGGAGAACCGAAACTGTCCTGCCTTTTCCAGTTTCGACCACTCACCTTAGAAAGCCAATAAGCCGAGCTTCAAGCATCCCCTGGTGATGAGATAGGACTCAAAAGAAAGCCCTTGAAGAGTAGAAGGTGTGGTAAAACGTTGAGAACCAAACTCTTGTTTCTCGATTTTATATGGATTTTACAAAGTGATGATGAATAGTAACTCCGAAATTTTGTTAACTTGTTTTCTTGATTGGATCTTAAGGTTTAAGCTTTGTAAGGAGTATCTAAGGCTTGTTGACTGATTGTGAGCACTTGTTAGTGTTTCTAGAGCTTCCAAGAAGGTAAAACCCTAACCCACCTTTGAGTTTTATATGAGTTTTGAAGTGGTTTTGATGTTCATGTAAGTTAAGATCATGATTAAGTGATTTAGTGATTGTTTGGCTTTGTTTAAATATGTAAAATGATGGGTGTTGGATTTGAGCCTCGCCACTGATCTTAGAGGTGTATTATGGTTGTTTTTTGAGGTTGTGGATGTATGGTATGCCCGGTGTGGCTTGGTTATGTTGTGACAAAATTTGGATTATTCGATTTTAAGCCGTCGTAATGCCCGATTTCCGGTAACTCAAAAAACTGCCTAGAATCCGAAAACCTAACTGCCTCTTTTGGTCCAATGATGAACATGAGTGTGTAGAGCCTTGTTTCTAGTTTACGTGAGCGCAAGAATCATGTTGATCCGATTTACGGTTTAAGAGAAAAGTGAGTTTTAGTAAACGTCGTTCGGAGGAACAACCCATCTCTGGTCAGTCACTTTGAGGCTATATTTGGACCACTTAGAAGCCATATTAAAATGTGAAACTTTGATTAATAATACTAGAGACAGTTAGGAAGCCTCACGAAAAAGATTCGTATTAAAAAGATTAATTTTCGATTTTATAAAAATGCGACATCAGAGGTTGCGCAAGTGAAAACCACTAAGAACATGACTTAGAAACCAATGTTGTAAATGGTTAAGTATAACTTGTATTCGAGGATCGATTCCGGACTAAACCTACGACTTAAGTAATTGTCGATTAACATGGACTTAGTATGAGCCTATAACGAGCTGGTAATGCCTTGGTTGTGTTTCGCTTACGTGTTTAAGCATTGAGTACAAGTGGATTATCCAGGGGATTAATCGTGCGTTTTCTTTGACTTTGTCTAGATTGTCCGGCATCGTCGCGAACCCCTATCACTTCTCGAGCATCAGGCAAGTTTTCTAAATCCATACTTTGAAGTATTAATTATATAATACTGCTTTTGCCATGTATAGTGTTGTATAGTTGTGAGGTAAATGATTATATTGTGTTAAATAAAATCTGACCTTTTGGATATTATACGAGCTTTGAGATAATGTACTTATGAACCGGTATACCTTGTAGCTCTATAGATAAGAGCAGGTTTATTGTTTCGACTCTAGACCGGGAGTCGATATTTTTGTTATATAGATAGTCGTGGAAACCCGAAGGGATTCCAGTGGCAGAGTACTATTCATCTTGAGGAATATTATTATTAAACATTATTTATGTTCCGGAAAGTATTTATTACTTGGAAATGATTTGATTATGGGCTTCTAAGCTAGATATGGGATATTAGTTAGAAGCCAGGTTTTTATAATTGCCCTAGGATAAGGGCGTGTGATTTTCTTGAAAGATCAGAAGTGATTATATTTTGTATATGATAAAGGTTATTTTCCGATAAAGATATCGGGTACGGTTATTCGAGGATTGATTATTTATTTAAGGAATATTACTTTGAATATTCATTTAATCTTTAATTATTTAATGAATATTATCATTCATTCGAGGTTTAATTATTTATTATTCATTTAAGGTTTAATTATTTAATATTCATTCGAGGTTATTTATTTAATATTCATTCGAGGTTTATTTATTTAATGAATATTATTTCTGAATATTCATTTGATCATGATTTACTTAATGAATATTATTTTCGCATATTCAAATGAGATTTATTAATTAAGGAATATTATTTCGGATATTCATTTGAGGTTTACTTAATCGAAGAATATTATTGTGAATATTCATCTGAGGATTATGTAATGAATATTATTTTTGAATATTCATTTGAGGATTATTTATTTATTTAATGAATATTATTTGTAAATATTCATTTGAGGATTATTTATTTAATGAATATTATTTTCAAATATTCATTTGAGGATTACTTACTTAATGACTATTATTTTCAAATATTCATTTAAGATTTACTTATTTAATAAATATTGTTAAGTATTTTTAAATCAAAAAGAGGTTCCCAAAACAATGTTTTTCCATTTAAATCTGTCTTTTAAAGGGGATTTAAATGCTCGCTCAACTATCAAAAATATGGGAAACCTGATTTAAGTGACTGCTACTCATTTTAAACTCTCAACTCAAAACTGTCAGGGGACATATATTTTCTCGAAGCAATTTAGTTGCTGCAAGTCTAATATTGTGTTACCACCTCAACGCTCGAGGGGTAAATTCATGGAACAAGTCGATATCCATTAACAAGCAACAGCTTGGGAGATATTGGAGAATCTTCCTTTCCAACCTAGATATAACTACTTAGTGGAGTCGTATCAACAAGTGTTACACTTGGGGAAAGGAGGACGATCTTTACGTTTCAGAGTCATGGATTTCATCTGAACTAGGAGTGGTATAAGTGGTCAAGTTGCGTGGACCCATCCAACTTTTATTGCCCCAAATGGGCCGGGAGGTCACTGTAAGGCGGTAGACAATGTCAGGCTGTCGTGATTCTTCCATCTACATGTAGAAAACTATTTGAGCGGTGCGACCTGCTATTGATCATAGCAAGGTTAGGCACAGCGGACGCGGTAGCAACTCCAGTATTAGTTCATCATCCAATTTGGATATTCCTGCAACATGCATTGGGATAAAGAACCAATCATGTTGGCAGGGGGTCGAAAAGTGTTTGGAAAGGAAGTGACAATAAATCCATGTAACTTCATCTTTTATATCATATGACTCTGTGGATACCTTACATAACATGAGTTATGGTAAGGGAGTTGTTTATACTGAATCACCTTATAACTTCATCTTCTAAGTTATATGTTGATATTCTGCTTACATGGCAGATATTTTTCGGAAAGGTTATATTTGGTTTACTTTGAAACCTCATCTTTTATACTAGAACTTTGTTCATAATATAGCACAAGTTTGCAGAAATATTATGAAAATGATATTTGAAGTACAATAATGGTACTGTTTTTGGGAATACATTCCGATAAGGAAATAATTTCAGTATCGAGATATTTTGACAAATTATTGTCTTATACCCGCTTTATTCTGGGTTGAGTTAAAGGCATGATTATGTCATACTTTTATTACCTTGTTGATCTATCGCTCACTCTTGCTATTGTTTTATATATATTATATAGCAGCGAAGCAGGATGCCAATGGGCCGGCACATACCCCGCAAGGGGTTTCCATAAACAGTTTCTAGCAGTGATCCCGAAGAGTAGTACGAACCAATCGAATCAGGCTACAGCTTCTGGTATTCAACTTATGTATAGATATGAATGGTATGAGAGGATTGTGAGCATCAGAAGGCTAAGTTGGTAATGTAACATTATTTAGAAATTGTATCAGTGACAGATTCAAAAGACATCTGGGTATTGTAATAAAAATTATTTATTCCACAGTTGTTGTATCGCGTCGTTTCTGAGACTCTAACCTGTGTGTGTGTGTGTGAGACATATATTATGGGGTCATGAGCAGGTGAATTATGCACGGTGTGAGTAATACAGGTAAGGCAAGGAGTAAATGGATCGTGACTACCTTAAATCCCTGACCCCGGATTTGGGGCTGTTACAGAAATGGTATCAGAGAGGTAGGTTACAGTCCTCAGAAACGATAGGATCAAGTATTACAATACCCGTAATAATGATAGGAGCATCCAGAGCTCAAATTGAGTTCGTAGTCGGGTTAGAGGACATGACCCTGACTGTTTAAGATGAAGCCCGAGAGGGGACTTCTTCTGGGAAACTGTACTTAGGACTTCGTGATTAGTCACCTCGAGTCGTATGAGTTATAGATTGATGGGATTCTGGGATACCAGACCCCGAGGCCTTCGAGTAGGCAATTGATGATGCGTTCCTTGAAATGGACGGAGACCCGATAAAGGAAGATCCATAGGAGGATCTAGAGGAAGACCCCATAGTGGGTCAAGGAAAGAATCTTGTAGAGACGTGTTGATTGATAAAGATGTAGTATGTTATTTGAGGTTGTACAATAGGACCGGACGAACCTTCAGAGGTCAAATAAGTGCTGATACGAGAGTTTAGGATCGTTGTGATTCATCATGAGATATGACAAAGAAAATGGAGTAGAGTCTCCAAAGCAGAAGAGGTAGAGGCAATACAGCCAGTATCAGTGGATTGATTCGACATGAACGGAACCTGTTACTCGTAGTCGGTTATAGTTGCCCATAAGGAGGTGGCATACGTAAGAACCAAGATGTTCAGATTTTCGCGAATGATTAAGGGTACTTAGTTGCCTAGAATAGTGGAAGGAATTGTATTGGGCTATGAGATTTCTATCCCCCACGACCAGCGATTCCACTGGAAATAGTGTATATTACATCATTGAGGGATTTTATTATCTCAAAGAGAATTTTGGGTATATGTACCATGCAAATGTTATTGTAAGACAAGCACGCTAAGACGGAATCGAGAACGAGATTTACCACCCTCAGGAAACCAGGAAGGAATTATGAGGATAGAACAGAAAGGTCGGAAATCAGATCCGAGCATTACTAGTAGGTAAATAGATTGATCAAATTTCCCAGATTTGGAGGGAAATTCAGCAAATTTTGGCAAACCTTGTCTTTCTGATTACCAGAGGATGTCACCAAATAGAGTGGAAACTAGAGCGAACCCTGTGGATTGGGTAAGATGGCCGCTATATGGGTTGGTGGACAGACCCTGATTGCTATAATTGATTGTAGAGATTAAATGATGAAGTTTAGATTGGACGGTAAAGGTGAAATATATTTAAGGACCAAGACAGACTGAGAAATTCCGGGATTCACTTAAATGAAAAGGCTATTGTGCCAAAAGTGTTAAGCTTATGTAGCACACGGGATTGATATGGGAGAAGGAATATTGGGTATAAGGATGATTGAAATAGAGACCGGATTTAAGCTTGTAGTTTCTAACGATCTTCCGAAGTACCGCCCAGTCGACATGTGGAATTGTCCTTGCTACGGGCGACAACGGTATCGAAGTCTTCTTATAGAATAGAACGCTTACTTAAGATGCTTGCGCCGAGTCGAATAGAACTCGCTGCGATTGCAAATGTTGATGGTGTAATTCTTAGCGACTATTATAAGTCGGCAATGACGTAAGTATCGAACACCTTAGGATGCGTGGAAAAGAAAAGCTTTGGAATTGAACGATTATCCATTAGAGGAACCGACGTAAAAGGCATCCGTAGAGACCTTGGTAATACCCTCCCCATTTGCAAATTATGTGGGATACTTCCCCAATCTATGATCTATCTTGACCTCTTTCCACGAAAGAATTCTGATAAAGGGTATATTCCCTCTTCGAAGTTATTTTATAACACTTTTGTTAAATCATATTTAAATTCAATTGTGTTAGAGGCTGTCACGATGCCTACTTTCAGGTTTTCAAAGCCCTGCCAAATGATGTTATTCAAGCTTCCACTTTTCTTCAAATAATGAATAACCCTATGATGATACCTCACCACTTGCTTGTTAAGTACCAGTATCTTTTTTGTTATTCTTTTCTTTGAAAACCGCACCTTTGGAATCTGTTCAATTTTAATCCAAGGTGTTCCTTTAAGAAATATTGTCGAAAGACGATAATCATTAAATTGATATCGAATTGCTTTCATACTTTTCAACTTCCACTGAGACGAACAACCCTATACTTATAGGGGCTACAAGGACCATCTGTCTGTGTGATAGAAGTCTGATGGGACGCCATCACTTGTAAGTTGTGAAATACAAGAAGGCTAATTACCTTTAGTAATGTCTCAATCGAGGCACACAACGCTGAGTTCTTATGATCATGTTGATCTCTCGGTAAATTCTTTTACCTCCCATAAGGTTACCTTAAAACTCATAACCTTATGATCACCAGTGTATGACGTTTTCCTTGATATGGGAGCTGTATTTTCAAGGCCCCATAATTTTTGTTATCCTCATTGAATTCCAAGGGGAGGCCAACCAGGTCAAATAAGTCAAAATTCGCTGATAGGAATTAGATTCGCAACGAAATCGCCTATGACAGGAGCGAATCCCTAAGACGAATAGAATGTTAGTGACATATCAATGAAATTGGTTTATTCTCCCAAGGATATTATGATAATGGAAAGCGTGTTAAACGATATATGTGAAAGGAATAGCGATGTGCCGTGAACTCCAGTGACAACGGTGTTAGATAGATGCCCTATAGTGGAATTGAGATTTTGGAGGAGTTGTTTACGAATGGACACTACCTCTGGGTTAGCAAGATAAGTACTGACGATGGAGTCAGAGGGAGCTGATATTGTGACTTGGGAGAGGTGCAGCGTATGTTGTTTTAGAGGAATAATTTTCGGAAATATGTGGAGACCCGGATGAAAATGAAAGTTAAAGAGTTAAAACAAGGAACCATGACTGTGACCGAGTATGAGGCCAAGTTTTCCGAATTATTGAGGTTTGTTCCGAAGTTTGTGAACACAGAAGAAAAGAAAGCCAGTAGGTTTCAACCAGGGCTACCTCCAACAAGCAACCCACTGTTAGGACCTTTAAATAGCAGGTACCCTTCTATACTATTTAGACAGAGCTAATGTATCGTTGTATATCAAGAAGTTGCATGATAATTAAACCTTAAGGCCGAGCCGCGAAGGGAATAATTACAAGTAGAAATAGTCAATCGAGGGATTTCCCATAAGACTGGTACATCCAGGTTGTGAATTAGAAATATGAGGTCGACACTTTTGATAGACCTGATTCCTTTCAAGTTGGGAGAAGTTGATAGTATAATAAGGATGGGTTGGTTGACACCCAATGGAGCCCAGACTGATTGTAAGGGAGAGAGAGTAATAAATAAAGGATGGAGACAGATTCAGAGATTCTTGAATATAGTTCAGACTAAGACACTATTACGCCAAAGATACGAGGCTTAATTAGCTCTTATGGTTGACGCCAAGAAAAGAGACACCAAGTATAAAGGAAACTACAATGGTTTTGGGAGGCTGTACAAGATCTTAATGCGCTACCAAATATCGATTGGGATGACATGAGAATGAATAACAAGTATTCAGGTTATAGTGCCGCATCTCCTGTTAGCCTCAGTGAGAATGAAAGAGTTAGCGACTCAGTTACAAGAATTGTTGGGCAAGGATATGATAAGACCCAGTGTACCACCGTGGAGAGCCCGGTGTTGTAGTAAGAGAGAAAGATGTTAGCACAAGATTATGCATCAAACCTCGAGAGTTGTATGAGTTCGACATGGAGAATAGGTACCCTTGTAAATGATTGTTTGATCAGCGGAAGAACGCTGTGTATTTCCAAATTTATTTAAGAACTGGATATCACCAGTTGGAAGTTAAATCCGAGGATATACCCAAGACTGCGATTTGTACTAGGAATAGACACTTCGAGTTTTCAGCGAGGTTATTTTGGGTTGACTAATGCACCCACAAATTTTTATGGAATGTAATGAAATGGACTTTGAGTTACCCGTGATAGTAGATAACATGAGATGGAGAAATGGCTAGAATTGACCTAGGATTATGACTGTGAGATACACTACCATCCGGGGAAGGCCAATGTGGTGGCTGATACCCTTAATTAAAATGAGACAGAGATGGATTCCGAATGATCGGGAATTAAAGGATGAGATTTTACACAAAACCCAAGTTAGTCCAACAAACTAGAAAGATAAAAGATTTCACCAACAAGCGGCTAGTGACAACCAAGACAGACTGAGAAAGTATGCGGACTAAGCCCGCGGGTATAGAGATAGTACTGCTATTGATAAGCTAAATGGCATGTTGATGGATGACAAGCAAGTTTATGTTGGTGTATTTTCTGTACAAACAAGATGGAGAATATGAGGTTAGAGATTCGTGATGCTAAGAGATATCCTCGTGGAAGGAATTAATGAGATTTGGAAAGAAAG
Organism: Heracleum sosnowskyi; assembly: GCA_030848705.1. Classification (NCBI taxonomy): domain Eukaryota; kingdom Viridiplantae; phylum Streptophyta; class Magnoliopsida; order Apiales; family Apiaceae; genus Heracleum; species Heracleum sosnowskyi. The sequence goes on from CM061239.1 coordinate 109,338,418, forward strand.
GGAAATTGAGCCCGAGATTTATTGGGCCATCTGAGATTTTAAAACGCGTCAGGAAGGTGGCCTACGAGCCAGCCTTACCCGCCCCCCCCCCCCCCCAAACTTGTAGAATGGTCATAACGGGGTTCATGTGTCAATGCTACGTCAGTATACTATAGATGCCCAGCATATGTTAGAGTACGAGCAGGAAGATATACAACCTGGTCTGACTTACAAAGAGCAACCTGTGGAAATCACGGATAGAAAAGAGCAAGTGCAAAGATGCAAGGTTGCCAAGCTAGTGAGAGGTTTGTGGAAAATCAAGAAGTGGAAGAATCCACTTGGGAGTTAGAAAGTGCAATGGGAGAGAAGTACCCCCCCCCCCCCCCCCAGTTATTCCTAAGCTGATTCCGGGACGGAATCCTTTTAAGGAGGGGAGACTGTAATAACCCAAATTTTTGGTAAAATTAAAACTTTTCTTATTATGATTAAGTGCATCAGTGAATAGTGAATTTGGTGGATGAATAGTGATTTTGAGGGTTAAGAAAATTTTTCATGCCACCTATGTACGAGACGTAGTGTGAATATTCCGAAGTCATATTAGTGATCTACGGAGTAAATAAGTGAATGCAAAGACGATCGGAATTCAGAAATTCCAAATTTTATTTTGGTATAGTATTTGACCGGGCAGCGAATTATATATTATTATATTCAAGAAATGAGATATTAACATTGAGGATTTGAGGATTTAATATTTTGGAAATTTTATTAAAGTCGATTTAAGGATTCGATTGTTGGAGTGAATAGTGAATAGTTACTATTCACTGCGAGGATCGCATAGAGTTTTATTCGCTCTTTTTAGGAAATATTTCGAATCGTTTCAAAAGGAACAAGGCAACATATACAGGATTAAATATAGACATGGAAGTAACATGTAACAAGATTGATTCGAGGAATGCAACATTTGGATCATCCATGTGAAAGGAAACGAACCAATAAAGCTACTCTATCTAAGTCAGTGCATGTTGGACAAGTGTCACAAGATGAGACCACCAAAGCTATGACTCACCACTTTTATACAAATATCTCATTTCAAGCAAAATAACCGAGGCAAGGAAAGAAGAACTCCCCCCCCATTCTGCCCAGCAGGAGCATCAAGGAAAGAAAAATCCATCTCTCCACTTCTATCCATCCATAAATCACCAAATATTAACCATAGTCTCTCCACTCCATGGGCAACATTCGTTCAAAATTTCATGGCCAACAAAGGAGTGTAGCCTAGTCAAATCCTTTCCCCAAGTCGGAGAACCGAAACTGTCCTGCCTTTTCCAGTTTCGACCACTCACCTTAGAAAGCCAATAAGCCGAGCTTCAAGCATCCCCTGGTGATGAGATAGGACTCAAAAGAAAGCCCTTGAAGAGTAGAAGGTGTGGTAAAACGTTGAGAACCAAACTCTTGTTTCTCGATTTTATATGGATTTTACAAAGTGATGATGAATAGTAACTCCGAAATTTTGTTAACTTGTTTTCTTGATTGGATCTTAAGGTTTAAGCTTTGTAAGGAGTATCTAAGGCTTGTTGACTGATTGTGAGCACTTGTTAGTGTTGCTAGAGCTTCCAAGAAGGTAAAACCCTAACCCACCTTTGAGTTTTATATGAGTTTTGAAGTGGTTTTGATGTTCATGTAAGTTAAGATCATGATTAAGTGATTTAGTGATTGTTTGGCTTTGTTTAAATATGTAAAATGATGGGTGTTGGATTTGAGCCTCGCCACTGATCTTAGAGGTGTATTATGGTTGTTTGTTGAGGTTGTGGATGTATGGTATGCCCGGTGTGGCTTGGTTATGTTGTGACAAAAATTGGATTATTCGATTTTAAGCCGTCGTAATGCCCGATTTCCGGTAACTCTAAAAACTCCTAGAATCCGAAAACTTAACTGCCTCTTTTGGTTCAATGATGAACATGAGTGTGTAGATCCTTGTTTCTAGTTTACGTGAGCGCAAGAATCATGTTGATCCGATTTACGGTTTAAGAGAAAAGTGAGTTTTAGTAAACATCGTTCGGAAGAACAACCCATCTCTGGTCAGTCACTTTGAGGCTATAGTTTGACCACTTAGAAGCCATATTAAAATGTGAAACTTTGAGGAATAATACTATAGACAGTTAGGAAGGCTCACGAAAAAGATTCGTATTAAAAAGATTATTTTTCGATTTTATAAAAATGCGACAGCAGAGGTTGCGCAAGTGAAAACCACTAAGAACATGACTTAGAAACCAATGTTGTAAATGGTTAAGTATAACTTGTATTCGAGGATCGACACTGATACATTTTTTCTGTCCCATATCCACTGATTTCGTCTCCACCAAATACTCCAACAGTACAAACTCACTATAGCACACTCCTGGCGCGTACTTCTGCTAAAGTAATCTTTCAGTACCTGAAGAACAGTCATGTCATCTTGTCCTGGCACAACACCCTGCAATCCCACACTATTCCATAATTCCCGTGCAAAACTACAAGTAAACAAAGAATGAACTGCTGTCTCTTCACACACATGACACCATGCACAGACTCGATCTATATTCACTCTTCTTTTCACTAACTCCATGGCTGTAGGCAACACTTCTTTACAGGCCCTCCACACCAGGTTAATAACCTTGCCAGGAAGCTTAAGCCCCCACAATACTTTCCAAAATCCTCCCTCACCACTTGTACTTTCACCTCTAATTTTTCGATAATAACTTTTAACAGAAAACTCACCTTTCTCCTCCAACAACCAGTACCAGGAATCGGGTCGACTTCGTCCAGGTATAGGAACTCTCTGTATTAATAGCCTATCCCGTTCATTACAGAGGTCATGCAAAATTTCCTCATCCCAAACATTACGCTCCTCCTCCATAAGATTATGTAGATTAACATGGACTTAGTATGAGCCTATAACGAGCTGGTAATGCCTTGGTTGTGTTTCGCTTACGTGTTTAAGCATTGAGTACAAGTGGATTATCCAGGGGATTAATCGTGCGTTTTCTTTGACTTTGTCTAGATTGTCCGGCATCGTCGCGAACCCCTATCACTTCTCGAGCATCAGGCAAGTTTTCTAAATCCATACTTTGAAGTATTAATTATATAATACTGCTTTTGCCATGTATAGTGTTGTATAGTTGTGAGGTAAATGATTATATTGTGTTAAATAGAATCTGACCTTTTGGATATTATACGAGCTTTGAGATAATGTACTTATGAACCGGTATACCTTGTAGCTCTATAGATAAGAGCAGGTTTATTGTGTCGACTCTAGACCGGGAGTCGATATTTTTGTTATATAGATAGTCGTGGAAACCCGGAGGGATTCCAGCGGCAGAGTACTATTCATCTTGAGGAATATTATTATTAAACATTATTTATGTTCTTGAAAGTATTTATTACATGGAAATGATTTGATTATGGGCTTCTAAGCTAGATATGGGATATTAGTTAGAAGCCATGTTTTTATAATTGCCCTAGGATAAGGGCGTGTGATTTTCTTGAAAGATCAGAAGTGATTATATTTTGTATATGATAAAGGTTATTTTCCGATAAAGATATCGGGTACGGTTATTCGAGGATTGATTATTTATTTAAGGAATATTACTTTGAATATTCATTTAATCTTTAATTATTTAATGAATATTATCATTCATTCGAGGTTTAATTATTTATTATTCATTTGAGGTTTAATTATTTAATATTCATTCGAGGTTATTTATTTAATATTCATTCAAGGTTTATTTATTTAATGAATATTATTTCTGAATATTCATTTGATCATGATTTACTTAATGAATATTATTTTCGCATATTCAAATGAGATTTATTAATTAAGGAATATTATTTCGGATATTCATTTGAGGTTTACTTAATCGAAGAATATTATTGTGAATATTCATCTGAGGATTATTTAATGAATATTATTTTTGAATATTCATTTGAGGATTATTTATTTATTTAATGAATATTATTTGTAAATATTCATTTGAGGATTATTTATTTAATGAATATTATTTTCAAATATTCATTTGAGGAATACTTACTTAATGAATATTATTTTCAAATATTCATTTAAGATTTACTTATTTAATAAATATTGTTAAGTATTTTTAAATCAAAAAGAGGTTCCCAAAACAATGTTTTTCCATTTAAATCTGTCTTTTAAAGGGGATTTAAATGCTCGCTCAACTATCAAAAATATGGGAAACCTGATTTAAGTGACTGCTACTCATTTTAAACTCTCAACTCAAAACTGTCAGGGGACAGATATTTTCTCGAAGCAATTTAGTTGCTGCAAGTCTAATATTGTGTTACCACCTCAACGCTCGAGGGGTAAATTCATGGAACAAGTCGATATCCATTAACAAGCAACAGCTTGGGAGATATTGGAGAATCTTCCTTTCCAACCTAGATATAACTACTTAGTGGAGTCGTATCAACAAGTGTTACACTTGGGGAAAGGAGGACGATCTTTACATTTCAGAGTCATGGATTTCATCTGAACTAGGAGTGGTATAAGTGGTCAAGTTGCGTGGACCCATCCAACTTTTATTGCCCCAAATGGGCCGGGAGGTCTGTTAGATATAATTGCTAATGTTTGTTTATCAGTGTTTAAGCAACAGGTACTGACAAGAGTTTATCAGAAGCCAGTCAGAGTTTAGTTAAACTCTGACAGGGTGAAGAGTTTAAAGGTAGCCGGTCAGAGTTTATTTAAAGTCTAACAAGGTGAAAGTTGAATTAGCTGTCGGTGCTGAATTGAAGATTCTAGAAGCAATATATTCTGAAGATGGAAAGAAGCAGAATATATTGATACAGCTAAGGAGACGGAATAGAAGATAAGAAGCAATCCTTAATTGATAAGTTTTGTATAGCTAACTTGTAGGAATATCAATTAGATAAGGATTGTATGTAGCTGTGTACTATATAAACACAGATAGGTTTTCCCTAGAAGGGACGCGAATATTGATATATTATTCTTGTAACCTAGAAGCTCTTTGTGATTCATTAACATCATAAAGAGAGAAGCTGTTAATATAAATACAGTTTATTGATTCATAAACAGAGTTCTTAATTATTGTTATTCTCATACATACTTGGTTATATTGTGTATTCGGCCTAACAATTGGTATCAGAGCCAAGGCTGTTTAATATATACAGTTTTACGATTCAAACACAGTATTAATCATGTCTGAAGAAAATCAAACTGCTCCTAAGGCTGAACAGGTTAAGCCCAATTCTGTGAGTCGATATGAAACAATCAGGGTTCCAATTCTCAGGCCAGTAGAGTATCCGATTTGGAAGGTGAAGATGACCATGTTTCTGGAAGCTACAGATCCAGAATACCTTGACAGAATTAATGATGGTCCTCATATGCCAACTAAATTGTCCCCTGTTGTTGATGGTCAAGCACAAAAGACTGTTCCAAAGGAAAAGAAAGATATGACTCCTGAAGATATCTCATCAATTGCAAAGGATGCAAAGGTTAGACATCTTCTCCACAGTGCTTTAGATAATGTAATGTCTAACAGAGTAATTGGCTGCAAAACTGCCAAAGAGATATGGGATGCTTTAGAAGTCAGATGCCAGGGAACAGGTGCTATTAAGAAGAACAGAAAAACAATACTCACACAGGAGTATGAGCACTTTGATTCAAGAACTAATGAAACCTTGACTGAGACTTATGACAGATTTTGCAAACTGTTGAACGATCTGTCTCTCGTAGATAAGGAATATGAACTTGAAGAGTCCAATCTCAAGTTTCTGTTATCTCTACCTGAAAAGTGGGATTTAAAGACAACAACAATCAGAGATAATTATGATCTTGCTGATACAGATCTTGATGAGATCTATGGATTGTTAAAGACTCATGAACTTGAGATAGAACAAAGAAACAGGAGGTCCAGCAAGAAGACAAAATCTGTTGCTCTCAAAGTCGAGGAGAAGCCCATCAAGAAGGAATCATCAAGGAAGAAAGCCAAGGGAAAGGCTTTAGTTATTAAATCTGAAAGTGAGTCATCAAACTCTGATGATGACTCAAACTCTGATGAAGCTTCTGACTCTGAGGATGATGAAGAGGAGTTGATGCAAATGGCTGCATTAATGGTGAAGACCTTTAAGAAGATGGGATTCAAGAACTTCAAGAAAGGAAAGAGATTCTCAAGGAAAGATTCAAACCCTGAAAGAAGAAGTTTCAGAAAGTCTGATGGAAAAGAGAACAAGTCTGGCAAGAAGGATAAGTCTCAAATCCAGTGCTACAAGTGTAAGGAGATGGGTCATTATGCTCTAGAGTGCAAGAAAGGCAAATCTGAGAAAGCACTCATCTCTAAAGGCAGAGACTGGGCAGATACTTCAGACTCTGATGATGGAGAAAACTATGCTCTTATGGCAACTGTCAGAGATGAGACTGAATCTTCTGAAAATAAGGTACCCCTAACTACTTATGCTTATGATACTGATAATATATCTGAGTTAAGAGTATATCTGAAAAGTGTTCATGTTAGTTATAGGGATCAGACTTTAGAGAATGAGAGGATTAAATCTGAGAATCTTAGTCTTAAAGAAAGAAACAAGTTTCTTGAAAGAGAACTTGAGAATATGAAGCAGATTCAAAAAGAAAGAGATGATGCTGTTTATGTTGAACAGGAGTTGCTTAAAAGGTATAAGCAACTAGAATCTGATTTAGAAAAAGAAAGAAAAATAATCAAGACTTGGACAGATTCTGGAAGAGACACTCATCAAGTGTTTCAGACTGATTCTGTAGGTTTAGGTTATTGTGAAAACGATGAACTTAGGTTTAAAGACAAAGTTAAGGTTAAACCACAACTTAAACCTGTGATATTTGTTCCAGAATCCACCAAGCTAAAATCTGTAGTTGTGAAAGAAGCTGTTATGGAGCCAGTTGAAGCTTGTGTTGAACAAGTATATATTGAATCTAAAACAGAGAAGCTTGTTGAGCTAGAAGCTGTTAAAGAACCAATTAGAATCTGTGAGAAGCAGGTTAATGTTGGTTTAATGACAGGAAAACAGTACAAACATAAGCTCAAAGAGGTTAAGTCTGCCATGAAACCTAAAGGGTCCAAGAGAAATAGGAATGGAACATGTAAATCTACTGGACAAAGGATCACAGCACAAAGTCAAAATTATAAGGAGTGATAATGGAACTGAATTCAGAAACTCAATCATGGAAGCTTTCTGCAAGGAAAGAGGAGTCAAACAAGAATTTTCTGCACCTGGAACTCCACAGCAAAATGGTGTAGTTGAAAGAAAGAACAGAACCTTAATTGAAGCTGCCAGAACTATGCTTGATGAAGCAAAATTGCCAACTTATTTCTGGGCAGAAGCTGTTCAAACTGCTTGTTTTACTTAAAATGCAACTCTGATCAACAAGCATGGAAAAACACCATATGAAATGGAGAAAAACAAGAAGCCAAATTTGAAATATTTTCACATATTTGGATGCAAATGCTTTGTGTTGAAGACTCATCCTGAACAGTTGACCAAGTTCGAGTTAAAAGCTGATGAAGGAATCTTTGTTGGCTATCCATTGTCAACAAAAGCATTCAGAGTTTACAATCTGAGAACAAAGGTGATCATGGAATCCATACATGTGTCGTTTGATGAAAAGAAAATAATTGGACTTGAAGACAAGGATGGATATGATCAACTACGTTTTGAAAATGAAGATCTATTCTCTGATGATATAAACTCTGATGAAGCAGGGTTGACAAACTCTGACGAAGCATACTCTGAACCTCTACTGGTAAATACTGGAGAAACTGGAAATTCTCAAATTGAACTAAATAGAGAACCAGTTGAGGGGGAGCGTGAAGAAGCTCAACAAGACATAGCAAGTGAGTCAGTTGAGGAAACTGATTCAAACTCTGACAGCTCAAACACTGAGCCATCCAACTCAGGGGGAGCCTCAGAAGCTGCAGAAAGTCAACACATGAATCAGGAGAGCATGGATCAAGGGGGAGGATCCAATACTGATACAAGAAGCCACTTACCAACAGCAAGAAAGTGGACACAGGCACATACACCTGATCTTATAATTGGAGATCCTGATGCTAGTGTAAAAACTAGAAGTGCAACAAATAATGAGTGTCTGTATCATGCTTTCTTGTCTCAAACAGAACCAAAGAAAGTGGAAGAAGCTCTTCAAGATGCTAATTGGATTACAGCAATGCAAGAAGAGTTAAATGAATTTGAAAGAAATGAAGTCTGGACACTTGTACCTAGACCAAAGAATAGATCAATTGTAGGTACAAAGTGGGTTTTCAGAAACAAGACTGACAGTGAAGGTGTGATTACAAGAAACAAGGCTAGACTTGTGGCTAAAGGTTATTCACAACAGGAAGGAATTGACTATGATGAAACTTTTGCTCCAGTTGCAAGATTGGAGGCCATAAGAATTTTTCTAGCCTATGCTGCACACAAGAAGTTTAAAGTTTTTCAGATGGATGTAAAAAGTGCTTTTCTCAATGGGAAGCTTGAAGAAGAAGTGTTTGTTGAACAACCACCAGGATTTGTAGATTCCAAGCATCCAGATTATGTCTACAGGCTTGACAAGGCATTATATGGACTAAAGCAAGCACCAAGAGCATGGTATGAAACTCTTGCTCAATTTCTTTTAGAAAGTGGGTTCACAAGAGGTACAATTGATAAAACCCTGTTTTATTTCAATTCTGGTGATGATTTGCTTTTAGTTCAAATTTATGTAGACGATATTATTTTTGGATCTACTAATGACAAACTTTGTAAGAAGTTTGCAAAGCTTATGCAATCCAGGTATCAAATGAGCATGATGGGAGAGCTTAGTTATTTTCTAGGCTTACAGGTCAAGCAAACAGATGATGGGATTTTTATCAATCAAGCAAAGTATACCAGAAATCTTCTAAAGAAATTTGGTATGCTTGATAGTTCATCTGCTACAACTCCCATGGCTACATCAACGAAGCTTGACAAAGACACAGGAGCCTCAGTAGATATGACTAACTACAGAGGAATGATAGGGTCTCTACTGTATCTTACTGCAAGTAGACCTGATATCATGTATGCAACATGTCTTTGTGCAAGATTTCAAGCAGATCCCAGAGAGCCTCATCTAACAGCTGTGAAAAGGATCTTCAAATATCTCAAAGGAACCATAACCCTGGGTTTGTGGTATCCTAGAGAATCAGAGTTTAAGTTAATTGGTTACTCTGATGCAGATTTTGCAGGCTGTAAGATAGACAGAAAAGTACAAGTGGAAGCTGTCAACTTTTAGGTGACAAATTAGTTTCTTGGTACAGCAAGAAACAGAAGTCAATCTCCACATCCACTGCTGAAGCAGAGTATATAGCAGCTGGTAGCTGTTGTGCACAGATTTTATGGATGAAAAATCAACTGCTGGATTATGGGTTAAGGTACTCTAAAATACCTATTTTCTGTGATAACCAAAGTGCTATTGCTATGACAGGTAATCCAGTACAGCACTCCATGACCAAGCACATCAGCATAAGATATCATTTTATCAGAGAACATGTGGAAGAAGGGAACATTGAGCTTCATTTTGTGTCTACAGACCAACAACTTGCAGATATCTTCACCAAACCTTTGAGTGAAGCTACGTTTACAAGATTAGTAAATGAACTTGGAATGATCTCTGGTTCTGACTAGAGATACAGGTTAGACTCAAAATCTATCCATGTTTGATTGTTTAAAATGCTCATGATTCCTTGTACATGTTAACTGTTATGTGAACCAGCATGTTAAACTCTGATGGTAAACTCTGTTGGTCATACTCTGATAGTTACAGTTTAATGTTATACTCTGATTGTAATTTTGTCTGAAACATTTGGACCAATGAAGAAATTTGTATGAAGCATAATTCTCCGTAAGTAATTGTGAATCCTTAAGAGTTGATAGATTCTGATCTCAAATATGTGCAGTAAGCTAACACAGCATGATACTGTCTCTATATTTATAGCATCTCTTAGTTTATTGATCCTATACACTGAGTCTGTATTAGCTGTTTGCATTTTCTCTCATAAGTTAATTATAATTACTGATGAAAAGTCTAAACTCTGATTATTCATTGCAATTAATTCACCCTCAAATCAAAAGATGCCAAACAGAGCACAAATTCCTTTGAGATCATGTTGTGCCTAGGAAGATTCAGGAACTTATTGTATGAAATAAGGGCTAAAATCTTTGATTTTTGGTGACTAGTGCCAACCACTGATTACTGGAAAAATAAATAAAAATAAATAAAAATAAAATAAAATAAAATAAAAAAATATATATATAATAAAGGGGGTGAAAAATAAAAGACATATCCAAATGAAAGGATATCAGTAATACAGAGTTTAGATAGAAAAATCAGTGTCTATGTTATACATGAGAGTTTAGGCAACCAGTTTTTACTACTTTAGTTTGTGGATTTTATGCACTTTGAGATGATCTAAATACTGATTTCGGTAAACTCTGCTACTACACACACATATTTTCACAACTGTACAGATTGAGAAAAGAGTTTAGTGACAAAGAAGGACAAATGGTAAACACTGATGTATTGTGTGAAATACGCCGAGGTTACTTTGTTTTAATCTCTGATGGTTAAAATAATCTCTTTGTTTCAGACATTTTATAATTTTGAGATTAGCCATTTGTTTTTCGGAAAAAGTATGATTGAACGGAGAAATGAAAGAGTGTGTTTGATAAGTCCTGATAGTGATTAGTAATGCTGCTGAGTATGTTAGTTTATTGTTTAAAGTGATATCATTTCTTTCACTTTACAATTACTATGCAAAATTGATAATACTGATATGTAAAGAAACAAATTTTTTTTCATTAATTGATTCAAATTTACATTCAGACCATTTCATACTCAAGTTTAGCTAAACTTTCTGATACATACTAATCACTATGGTTACAAAAGAAAAGATCTATTTAACCAGGACAAGTATCTGAATGCTACATCTGAAGCAGAAGAGCTAGAGCCAGAAGTTATTGTGCTCTACTACTTCTGATGATCGCTACCCAGTTGTTCAACTGATCATTATACCATCTGGAATTGCTTGACAACATCCTGAAGATGAATCATCATCATCATCATCATCTTCCTGGATTCTTTTTTTGCTTTGTAGCTTGCAGGATTCCAAGAAGATTGTCTCCTCAGTACCCATCAGGAAGCTCTGCTGGAAGAGTATCATACAAATCTCCATAGTATGATCGTCTGCCAGAATGGGCACATCATATGGACCGGGACGGATGATGTGCACATAAGGATTAGAGATTGGTCCTTCTGCTATTTCATCATCTGCTATAAGACCTTCATCATTCAGAAAAGACAGAACAAAAAACTCATCGATGATATAGTTTTCTTGTTGCTGCCAGTTCATGTTCATGAATGATTCTACATCCATGAATTCAAAGGTCCCTGCCATTTGGTGTATGGTAAGTTTAAGATATGAAGCCTGTTGTTACAATGCTTCGGTTTTTAAAGCATTCAACAGGGTCACTGAAAGGTTTTTAAAGCATTCAACAGGGTCACTGAAAGGTTTTTACTTAAATCGAAGCGCTTGGGATAATAAGGTGCGGAGTTTCAAGACAGTCATTATTATTCTGACTATTGAGCTCCTTTGTATTTTATTTTTAAAATTGATAATTTTATTATTATTAATTTTTTTTCTCTTAAGCGGATATTTTGAGTGTTATATGTGATGACAGGTGTTTTCACGTCTGCACGTGTGTATTGGAAGTTGTTAGATACAGCTGTCAGCGTATTCACGTCTGACATCTGTCCCACTAACATTCTTCTAATCTTTACAGTTATTATTTAATACACTACATACACACGATTCAATCTTTTACGCACCTCATCTTTTCATAAGCTTTTACTCACACACAAACACTCAAACACTTTCAAAGCCCAGTTCTTCTTATTTTCAAATCTTACAAATGGCAACTACAGCGTTTATTGCTTCTGAATTAGAATTTGTTCCAAACAATTATTCTGCACCTGTAGCAAATGAGAACGCACCGGAGGCGTTTCATTTGATTCAGAGGTTCTTGTTACACTCTGATATCGGTACTGCTCTAACCGCACCGTCGAAGCTGTCTGCGACTCAAATCAAATCTTTTTGGCAGACAGGTGCTTATGATAATGGAGGAGAGTCTGGATCGCCATCTATAATTTTTGAGTTTCAAGGAGATGAATTTGTTGTTACTCCTACTACTGTTCGTGATGCTTTGGGTCTTGAAGATTTCAATGCATTCACAATCTCTGTTGGAGACTTTGAGCTCGTCAGAATGATGAACGAGATAGGCTACACTGGACCTTTGACAAAGATATGTCAACTCAAAAGGCCATTTTTGCGCAAGGAGTGGAGCTTCTTTTTCGATTGCATTACTCGGGCTTTTGGAAAGAAGTGCACCAATTGGGATGCGATTCCTACGGATAGTCTACAGATCGGGTATTCTCTTCTCTATGGCAGTCATTTTGATGTTGCTAGATTAGTTCTAACTAATATTGGTGAGAAAATGCTAGAGAATAGAAATGTTGTTTATTTCTCTAGGTTTTGTCAATTGATATTCAGTTTTTGCTGTCCAAATGTTGAGATAGTAGAGGATGATGTTATACTTTCGTTTAAACTGCACAAGCGTATATTTTCTGATCTTATCAACAAGGACAACAAGAAAGGAGAAGTTGGTCCTTTACTGTTGCCTGCATCAGTGCAACAATTTCTTGACAACTTACAACAACAACAAGTATCACCTGCTGAAGCTGGACCTTCTGTGTCTCAACCACAGAGGTCAAAGAGATCCAAAGTTCGAACAGTTAAGTCTGGTTTGCAACAAACTGAAGCTGAGGTATCAAATGTTGATGCTGTGCCTCAGAGAAAAAGAATGAAGAAAAGGCGAGCCCAAAGGGCAAAGTCTGTTGCTGCTGATTCTAATGTTGACTCAGAAACTGAAGCTGATGAAGAGACTCTTCATCAGAGAAAGAGAAGACTAGTTGCTGATCAACTTTTTGGTGATATCATTGCCAATATGGACAAAGAACCTGAAGCTCCTACATCAGAGAATGAGGAGATTGTGATTACAACTGTACCTTCAAGTACTCCTGCAATTGTTGTTGAGGAGGATATTCTAACTGCTGAAGATGCTGCAAATCCTGAAACTATTCTGATGGATTTTGAACCAGAAGCTCCTACATCAAAAGCTGATGATGTAGTTGAGGAAGCTGCTGCATACTCTGACAGCAGGATTGTGGATCATGAAGATACTGTACTTGAAGCTGATCAAGCTACTACTGAATTAGTAGAACCTATTGCTTCTCACACAGAAATCATTTCTCTTGATTTTGAGAAAGGTGAGGAAGTTGATCAGATTAGAGTTGATCCAGTTCCAGAAGCTGTTGCTGTACATGCTGATGCAACAGATAATGATCATGAGGATATTGTTTTACTTGAAGCTTTGCAACAATCAGTTGTTGAGATTGTTCAGAGAGAAGCAGAGGTTACTGCTCCAGCAAACTCTGATGTTCCTCAAACTGTAGCAGATCAAGTACCTGATGCCACTGCACAGTTACTTGATGAAATCACTGCTGAAAATGTGCTTGAAGATATTCATGGAGAGGATGACAATGCTGAAGCTAGTCCTGCTTCTGAGCATTTTCAGAATATGTACTACAATGCATGGGCTAATGCAGATTGTGTCTTTCCAGCACAACGGGCTGCAGATTTTCTATCTGATTCTGTTAAGAAGATTACAAATCCTGATGTCCTTACGAGCTTACAGGCCACTGTTATTCAAGTCAAATCTCTCAATAATAGATTTGATGAGAATCAACAGATGCTTACAAAATTGAGGAATGAAGTAAGTCTGAGGGATCTTACTTTAAAGGCTGACAGAACTTCTTACTATGCCATGTTCAAGCAGCAAGCCAAGGATTCTGAAGAAATCAAGAAGAGGCTTGGGACAGTTGAGGACAACCAGAATGCTATGTCTGCTCAACTGACTTCCATTTCTACTGCGCTTGAATTGCTGACATCAGTTCTACTTTCTGATGATGTCAAAAAGGGGGAGAGTATACCTAAAGACAAATGCAAAGATACTCAAACTCTGAGACGGAAGGATGATTCTACTGATGGTGGAAGCAGAGGAAATGAAAGAAGGATTTCTGCTCAAAGGCAAAAACGTGTAATAAACTCTGGTGGTCAATCTACTTCTGGTGGTCAATCTACTTCAAAACTCAACAAAAGTTTAGTTGTTTCAGCTAACCCATCTACTGATGAAGAGATTGCTGCTAGGATCTTTATTAAAGAGCATGGAAAAGATGTTACAATTGAAGATATCCAAGCTGAAGAGCAAATGCTTGCTGAGGAACACGAGAAGAATCTTAAAGCTGGAATCTACAAGAAGAAGGAAATCAAGGCTCCTAGAAAGAAAGAAAAAGGAATTGTTATCAAAGAGAATGTAAACTCTGATCAGAGTTTACAGTACTCAAGGAGGCCTGTGATTAAAAATGCTGACAAGGGAAAAGGTAAACTGGTAGAAGAAGAACAGTTACCTAAGAAGATTTATTCAACCTCTGACATTGCTCAAGTTGAAACAAGATTAGCAAAATCAACCTCTGACGCTGCTCAAGTTGATGATACTATTGAAGATAAGCCAGCCTCTGACAAGGCTCAAGCTGTGCAAACTCAGCTAGCTCCTCAACTCAAAGGTTTCTTAAGACCTGTACTCTCTGAAACTCTGACACTTCAACCTGTGGATTTTTCTCAAACCAGGACTGTACTTGGAAAAGAATCTTATGATAAGTCTAGTTTAGGTTCACATAGGGAGAAGAGAATAAATAACAGATCTCAAGACAATATTTCACTGGCAGGATCTGGTATTAGGGATACACAAGAAAATCTTGATAAGTTAGAATCTGTTCAGTTGATTTTTCACAGAGTCTTGAAGAAGCAGTTTCTGTTATACTTCATGAGTGATGGAAGTGTTTATAGAGTTGGAGAATCTGATGTAAATCTCAAATCATGGGAAGAACTTGAATATGTACTTTATCTGTTGAAAGTTAAGAACAGACACACCCATAATGTTGCTCAAATCTTAAGAGAAAAGATGCTGAGATCAAAAGTAATGCTTGGAGGAGGAGAAGTCTCAAATGCTTATATTCCAAAGTATAGAAATCATGCTGGAAAGTTGGTGAAGATGAAGAAAAACAGTGCTAGATTTACAACTGCACTTGGAATAAAAGTCTTAGAATTCAACTTAGAGTCAGATAAAGCTCAGTACATTCGGTTAGGAAATGACATGAAAAAGAACAGTATTTATTCTCTGAGGGCTGCCATATATCAAACTGGTGAAGGAGATCCAGAGTATAAGGAGCTGAAAGAGATTATGATATCTGAACTTGAGAATGCTGAGAGAAGACTGCTGATTGATTATCTCAGGACTGTACCTGATATTGAAGAAGTCAAGTAAAGTCTGACTGTAAGTTTTTAATATTTTCTATTCTAAGTCAAATTTAAAACTCTGTTTTAAATCAAACTCTGTTATATGTTAAACACTGCATTTGTTAAATGGTTTTGACATCATCAATTATATGTTTAACTTGTACATTTTATTATGAACAAGTTGGGGGAGATTGTTAGATATAATTGCTAATGTTTGTTTATCAGTGTTTAAGCAACAGGTACTGACAAGAGTTTATCAGAAGCCAGTCAGAGTTTAGTTAAACTCTGACAGGGTGAAGAGTTTAAAGGTAGCCGGTCAGAGTTTATTTAAAGTCTGACAAGGTGAAAGTTGAATTAGCTGTCGGTGCTGAATTGAAGATTCTAGAAGCAATATATTCTGAAGATGGAAAGAAGCAGAATATATTGATACAGCTAAGGAGACGGAATAGAAGATAAGAAGCAATCCTTAATTGATAAGTTTTGTATAGCTAACTTGTAGGAATATCAATTAGATAAGGATTGTATGTAGCTGTGTACTATATAAACACAGATAGGTTTTCCCTAGAAGGGACGCGAATATTGATATATTATTCTTGTAACCTAGAAGCTCTTTGTGATTCATTAACATCATAAAGAGAGAAGCTGTTAATATAAATACAGTTTATTGATTCATAAACAGAGTTCTTAATTATTGTTATTCTCATACATACTTGGTTATATTGTGTATTCGGCCTAACAAGGTCACTGTAAGGCGGTAGACAATGTCAGGCTGTCATGATTCTTCCATCTACATGTAGAAAACTATTTGAGCGGTGCGACCTGCTACTGATCATAGCAAGGTTAGGCACAGCGGACGCGGTAGCAACTCCAGTATTAGTTCATCATCCAATTTGGATATTCCTGCAACACGCATTGGGATAAAGAACCAATCATGTTGGCAGGGGGTCGAAAAGTGTTTGGAAATGAAGTGACAATAAATCCATGTAACTTCATCTTTTATATCATATGACTCTGTGGATACCTTACATAACATGAGTTATGGTAAGGGAGTTGTTTATACTGAATCACCTTATAACTTCATCTTCTAAGTTATATGTTGATATTCTGCTTACATGGCAGATATTTTTCGGAAAGGTTATATTTGGTTTACTTTGAAACCTCATCTTTTATACTAGAACTTTGTTCATAATATAGCACAAGTTTGCAGAAATATTATGAAAATGATATTTGAAGTACAATAATGGTACTGTTTTTGGGAATACATTCCGATAAGGAAATAATTTCAGTATCGAGATATTTTGACAAATTATTGTCTTATACCCGCTTTATTCTGGGTTGAGTTAAAGGCATGATTATGCCATACTTTTATTACCTTGCTGAGCTATCGCTCACTCTTGCTATTGTTTTATATATATTATATAGCAGCGAAGCAGGATGCCAATGGGCCGGCACATACCCCGCAAGAGGTTTCCATAAACAGTTTCTAGCAGTGATCCCGAAGAGTAGTACGAACCAATCGAATCAGGCTACAGCTTCTGGTATTCAACTTATGTATAGATATGAATGGTATGAGAGGATTGTGAGCATCAGAAGGCTAAGTTGGTAATGTAACATTACTTAGAAATTGTATCAGTGACAGATTCAAAAGACATCTGGGTATTGTAATAAAAATTATTTATTCCACAGTTGTTGTATCGTGTCGTTTCTGAGACTCTAACATGTGTGTGTGTGTGTGAGACATATATTATGGGGTCATGAGCAGGTAAATTATGCACAGTGTGAGTAATACAGGTAAGGCAAGGAGTAAATGGATCGTGACTACCTTAAATCCCTGACCCCGGATTTGGGGCTACGACTGATCATCGTGTACCCATGCGTAGCCCTGACAGTTTCCCTATTTTTTTTTCCAAAGTTGGATTTCAGAAATGTTTTGTAGCCACGGTTAGATACCGGTTACAGAAAGTTGTTAATGATATTTTAACAAAGTATTATACTGTTGGTCCTCGTGTATTGCAGAAGGGGGGGATGAATGCAATACTGATAAAATTCAACCTTAATTTCAACAACCAAAACTAAGATTTAATGTTATCAATAAGATATATGCATTCACAAACATTATGCTCTAAAGACAGGATTCACAAAATAAATGTTTTTATTTATTTTGAAAAGTGTTGCTACAACCTCAAGAGAGAAATCTTGAGCTTCAGTTTTCTTCAAGACACTTGCTTGTCTTTCTTACAATCTCCCTAGAATGAATTGATAGTCTAAGTATAAGACTAATCCTATCACTATCAACACGGGTCTGTGAAGCTGTTGTCATTATCAAGTGGCAGCTTCTTAAAAAGTGTCTACCCATGTGACTTTCCTAAATTGCTAACAATGTCAGATATACATGACAAAGAAAGCAACCTAGATTCATTCTATTTCTAGATAAAACAATTCAGCAAATAGAGACTTGACCTTGCTCTTGAATTGATTCGCTTTTGTTTGCAGTGCTTGAAGCTTCTGTCATAGTCTTGCAGACTTGGTGCAGCTTAGGGATACTGCAACACGCCTGTTTCTTGAACATTGAAACTGTCACGGGATTTGACTGAGAAAGATACCTAGAACAAGGATCTTTCTCGAGACAGTTACTTTTGCCGCAAAGCTTGCTGTCACAGGAATGTGCTTTTGGTGACAGTAGGAGTTCCCCGCATAGTGTGCTGTCGAGGTTTCCAAACTTGTTGTCGAGGGCTAAAGTTGCTGTCGCGTAGTCTTCCGCCAATGTTGCTGTCAGAGTGAATATGCTGTCTTGACTTGCAACATTCTGTCTTCTTGTAATCTTACTGTCAATGCTTATGACAGTAACCTTTATTCATGTTGTCATCTAATATGCATTCTTTGAGGCTTGAACACAGAAAGTGAACTTCTTCCAAATTACACAATTAAAATAACATTGCATACTGATTACAAGAACATACTTTGGCTGTGAGAGTATGTTCTACTTAATTAAAAAATTAAGTATATACAAAGTTAAGTTGTTCATATGCTATCTCCCATAAATCCCAACAATCTCCCCCAATTTTTTTTTATGGACAATAACAACAAATTTACAATATATGCTGACAACTTAACTAACAAGATCAGAATGGATTTAGAATGTTTACTTAGCTTGAGATTTCCTCTTCTGTCTTGTTACTTCCTCTCTTCTGAGAGCTTCTACCAAACAGCCTCTTAGACCTTCTACAAGAGAGATTTCAGCAGGTGTGACTACAGCATCTTCTTTTTCTTCAAAGATCTTCTTGATAGTAGGAGAAATAAGAGAACTAGCATCCCTGAGATTCAACCATTGCTCTTGATCAAATGGATAGCTTCTGAAGTGGAGTTCTTCAAGAATGAGCTTGAATCTACTTCCAGGATAAGCATTGAGAGTCATCCTCCTTTGCTTGTCCAGCTTTGAATTTTCTCCTTTTCTCCTTTCCAATATTTCCTTTATCTCATCAGAACAGATCTGCTCCAAGGGATGAATTGATCCAGCTACCATATACTGTAAATCCTTCAGATTAGATGTTTTTAGCTTGTGAAAGCTGCAAACATAGATTTCTTCTTTTAGATACTTCATTCTCAGTGGATTTTCCAGCATACATGTTTGATAATTTGGAGCTTCACTTTCTGCCTTATTAGCAGTCTTGCATCTTTCCAGGAGTTCAGCTTCCTTCTTATCAAGTTCTGATTGATATTGAGAATATTGAGAAGATTCAGGTCTTTTGCTTGGCTTGGGTTCCCTTTCCTGAGTTGGTTGGGTTTGCCCTTCTTCTATGGGTAAATCCTCAAACTCATAGTACCAGTGGTATGGTATAGGAGAAGGTGGTAGATCAGTGAGAATATCAGCATCATCAAAATCTGCAAAATTGTAGCCAAATTTCTGATAGAATTCAGCATCCCTATCCGCCTGATATCTCAGAATATGTTCCATGACAGGCTCTGGAACATCATCATAGCTTTCCATCAACTCTACCATCCTTTCCAGGTAGAAGAAGTCAATTCTTCTTTTATCTATTGCCATCATGTTACCACTGATTGATGTGGCTACAAGATCAAAGTCCTTGTTCATCCTGACAGATCTTGATTCTGGCCACCACAGAATGTACTCAGTAACCTCTTGATTATCATCCAGCTTAATCTCAACACTCGTGATTTCTTTTGATTGCATCTGTTGTACCTTAAGACTATTGGGAGGTATTGATTGAATTGGCATCTTCAGATTTCTGCCAAATCCAGTGGCCTTTTCCTTTCCTGAGTACTTGTGCTTTCCATGAGGTTTCTGTCTAGAGAACCATGCTCTTTCTTTAGCTTTCAGTCTTTTGGGCTTGACGGTAGCTTTGGCATCATTCTTGACAGAATCTTCCTTGACAGCACCTTTGTCGACAGTATCTTCCATGACAACATCTTCTTTGACAATTCCCTTGTCGATAGTATCTTTGGTGACAGCATCTTTTTCTGCATTTATGCAATCAATAGCACATCTAAGAATGCTTGCCTCCAAAGCTTCCAGTATTCTTGGCTCCTCTTCATCTATTGTACCAGCATCTTTCTTTTCTTGATTAGGAGTTTCTTCATTTCCTTCATTCTGAGATTGAATACCAGTATTCCCAGAATTACTTCCACCAGCATTTCCTGCATTTCCAGAAGCTTCACCACCTCCAACCTCATCATTATCATCATCATCTTGAAAAGGAACATCATAGAGGCAGCTTCCACCTTGATCAGCTCTTTTAGCATTGGCTCTAGAGATTAGCTCCTTCACTCTAGCTCCCAGTGCCTTGTCTCTCAACACCAGCATTTTGTAGATCTCTTGGACAGCAAAGACTCTTCCTGGATTGGCATTTGAGCTTAGTATTCCATCTAACACTCTCAGAATTGATTCAGTTTGCATCCTGAATGTACTGATCAAATTCATAAAGCTGTTCCTTCTTGTGCCATCCTTTGTAGTAGATCTGTAGAAAACACATGGTGGATTTGTGTAGACTTCAGGTAGCTTCTCTGTGATCATGTTCTGGATTTGCATATTCAAAACTTCATTGAATGGTGTTTGAGTTGCCTTGATCTTTCCCTTCATTGCACACAACACCTTTGCTGGCAGACTCTGTAATAATTCCATTGTGATGAAATAAGATATGCCAGAAGTGAAATAGATACTTACAGCCCATATTTTCTCATCATTCACCATTACACTGACACTGGTGATTTGATCCTTTAACAGTTTTGTGGTGTTGATTGGACTGTTGCTTGGAGCATTCATTTCTTCTTCCACTATCCTGCTAAACTCAGTGTCATGATTCTGTAATGTGCTCTCCCTGTAATCCACCATTATGGTATTGGCTTCTTCTTGATCAAACTCAGCACCATTGGACCAAGTATGTCCCTTATGGATGGATTCAGGCAGTTTCCCTTTACCTTTCCCAAGCTTATTCTGTTCCTCCATTTCTTTCCATCTTCTTTGAAGAGCAGATTCTTGAGTTGCTGAAGTTGGCTCTCTAATTAACACAGGAGGTAGAATTGGATGTCTAGATGCAGGTCTTCTTTGCATTGCATCTTGAGTTGCCTTGGACATTAACACCCTTTCACCATCCAAGTCACCTTCAACAAGATCTTCAGCTTTATCCTTTGATTTTTCACTGCTTGGTTTGACTTGCTCCCCCTTAGACATTTCTTTCCCCTTAGCTCCCCCTTTGGTCTTCAGAGTTACTGGCTCCCCCTGAGTTCCACGTGATTCCTGAATAGGCAATGATTCTGATCTTGCTACCTTCTCCCCCTTAGTTGAGTTGGCAGCTACTAGGTCAGTAAGGAACTGGATAGAGAGCTGAGTAGCAGCAAAACCATCAACCACCAGTTGAGAGAGAGAGTCCATCTTGGAGTGCAAAGTAGCACACTGTCCTTCCAGAGCTGCAATCATGTTACCAAAAGTAGCAAAGGGGCCACCATACATTAACCTTCTTGGAGGGGAAGGAAAAGAAAGGGGTTTGGAGGCTATGGGGGTTCTCACACTCTCAGGGTGTTTTTGAGTGATCTCATCACCCCTCACAGATTGACTCTCAAGGTCTAATGCCTGAATAGTGTGGGCTCCCTCAAAGTCTCTCTGGACATGCTCAAGTCCCTCTCCTTTTGCCAGCTCATTTGGCTGCCTCTCATTTTTATGCTCACCTCTCTTTTCTTTTATCTCTCTTTTCTTTTGCACACCCTCACTCAACCTAGATGCATGGGTATGAGCAGTACTAACATGCATGGAAGGAGTAGATTTAGAATGTACCTTTAAGAGTTTGGCAAGAGGTAGATCATCATCAGAGGCATCCTCAATGATTACAGCATCAAAATCAGGCTGAGAGGACTGGACAGTATCTTTGGCAGGAATGTTACTGTCAGTTGGAGTCTGGACATCAGGTTCTGGCATGACAGCATCTTTGGGATGTGGAGTGACAGTAGGTTCTGTAGTGACAGTATCTTTCTCTCCACCCATGACATCAGCTGTGTCCAGGACAACAACATTGCCAGTGTCTTTGACAGCAACAGAGGCTGTGACAGCATCTTCCTGAAGGTAAGATGCTCCTTGGAGTTCAGACAAAGTGTTGGCTATTTCATTTTCTGACAAACTACCACTTTGCCCTGGCTCAGTGTTTGGAGGAGTGGTGTCCATTCCACTTTGAGAAATGGGTTCTTGTGGACCACTAGATGGGGGCTCATCCATGATTGGAGATGGATGATCAAAACCTGAAGGGTTGGGACTGTCCCCTTCTCTAGGTTGTGGAGAAGAAACAAAAGAATGCGTAGGGAAGGAAGAAGGTGAAAGTGTAGCAGAGAGTGGGGGCTGATTCACAGAAGAAAAATGTGAGTCATCAAAAGGAATAAAGATATCCTCACTGTGCCCTAACTCACTGTGTGTTTCTGCAAGTGGGGGTTCCTCAGGTTGTGAACCATGAGATTGTGCAGACTCTGTACAGGGTGCCTTGGGAGACAGGCCAATTTCAATAGATGCACCTTGTTGAGAAGGCACATCTAGGGAGGTGTTTGAATCCCTTTCAGTAACTACAGTTTGTTGAGAAACTGCAGCTTGGCTAACAGTGGTTTTGGTCCTCCTAACTCTCTTCTTCTTAGGCTCAGGGGGAACTACTGGGGGTTCTGTTTGACTACCTTCCTTATTTGCTGCACTAGGTGCAGTGTCTCCCTCTTGACTAACAGAGCTACCACCAACATCAGCTTCTAAAGGCCTTTTTCTGGATTCAAGCAAGGCTTCTCTTTGGGCTTTGGGAAGTCTAGAGGGCCTAGGCTGAGTGTGTGGTGTTGAATGTGGGTTAACTGAATTTGGGTCTAATTCAGTTTCATTCACAAGAGTAAAGGAATCATAACCAGAAGGTAATGGATAATCAAGGTTGGTCACTTGATTAACCATGTGCTGAGTGAAACATAGTGGAATATGTGCATTGAGATTCTGTGATGATAATAGTGTGTGCGTGTTCTTTTTCAAAACAGAGCAAACCTCTAAACGAGGGGCATCGTTATCAAAATCACAGAAAGAGTTGATGCACATCATAAGAAAGCGAGGGTAGATTGATACCTTCTTACCTATGGCAGCCTTGAGTTGTGCCAGGAGGAAAGCTCCAACATTCACCTTGTATCCATGGACAAGAGAATGTGTCAGCTTCTTGATTTAGGAAGGTATTCCATTCCAGCCAGTAGACTTGGTAGAGAACACCTTGACCATCACATCAAAGATCATGCTCCACTCCTTTCTCAGATGCTTCCTATCCATTTCACCAGACGGATACCATTTGGTAGTCCCCTCTTCGAGAATAGGGCCTGCATACCCAATCTTCAAGAAGAGCTTCTTAAGAGTGTCATCATTGGCAAGTTCAGTAAATTGTTGTCCTGCTTCAAGTGTAATTCCAAGAGCAGTGTTGATGACCTCAGCTGTAAGAGTGTAGTGTTGCCCAGAGATTGTGAATTGAATAGCCGGGTTCTCACCCTCAGTTTGAGCAACAGCAGTTCGCCAAAAAGCCTCAATTCTGTCTAAGTCGAGAATGGGGGTTGAGGTGATGGCAGAACCGAGATAGGACTTGTTCAAGAGAAACACGAGTCCTTTGAAACCTTCACCAGCATCATTTGGGGAAAAGATACCAGCAAAGTTTGTTTGAGAGAGAGTCTGTTTGGGGGCCATGGAGATTTCAAGAAAAGAAGAAAGTAAGAAAGTAGCTTTTTGCTTGAAGAACAGTATTTTGCCTTGAGTTTGATGAGAAAGAGAAAGATATGTCTGAGTAACTGGGGAATAAATAGGGGTATCTCAAACGTTTGTGCACAAAAAATGGATTTCAAGAACGTGTCTTAACCCACTCTTAAACACGTGAGTTACTGCCCGTTATTCACTGACCAACGTGGGATAAATATCCAATTTCAACGGTCCACTATTGTTGACAGTAGCCTGTGCGCTAGAAACAATATGTCAGTAATAAGAGGTGGTGACAGTAGGTTTTGCGTGACAGCAACTATTGCGCAAAAACTTGCTGTCACCGTTAAGCATATGAATGACAGTATCCTTTACAATTCTTGACAGAAAGTCTTTCCCTGCTGTCAAGAAGGTTGCTGTCAAGAAACACACGACAGTATCCTTCTTAATGACAGTAACTTCGAATGGGAATTGTTTCTGTCATGAACTTATTAGAATGCTTTATTCATAAACTTAACCTAAAATTGACAAATTATGGATTTAGCAATGTAATCTTTTGAACACAGATATTATGCAATTAACACAGACAAATCATAAACTCAAAAACCACAAAAACAAGAAACTTTATTATTATTAATAAAATCACTTAAATAAAGCATTGAGTACATCATTTTATGATTTTATCAACTAGTTCTAAAAGCTCTTCCTTAACCACTTCTTCAGTGCGACCTTCTTCCTTGAGAAGTGCCTGAAGCTCCTTCTCCTCTTCTTGCACCTTGGCCTCCTCCTCCTTTTCCTTTTCCTCGTCTATTTCATCGAGGTGATCCAACAACACCTCGAAAAGCTCCTCAACCTCTTCATTGTAGGGTTCACTATCGCACCGTTTTAGCCCGACTTCAATTCCTACTTTGTTTTCCATTATTTACTTTAAAACTGAGAGCAGACTGGTGAAACCTAAGGTTAATTTATAGGCAAAACCGTCTAAGGATTAAAGTCTAATGGTCAACAGTTAGAGTACCCATACAACTACCACAAAAGTAATTAATGGTCGTAGGTCGTATCCTCCTTTAATCCTACAGATTAATGCTAAAGGGTGTGAAAGTCCAATGGAACAGATTTTTATCTCTCAAACTAAACAAGTAACCATATTAATGTCATACACGGTCTAAAAGTATGAGACTGGCACAAAATACTGACATGAAAAGTCAAATCAACACATGCTATCACATAACAGACATAGACCAAGTAGACAGTAACTTCTCTTGACAGCAAGTTTGAAGTTGCTGTCATGAGCTTCAGAAGAGAATTTGGAAATATAGAAAACTGAGTAAATCAACATACCAGATTCAGCATTCCCAATTCACTTACCAGCCTGTTGAAGGTTGCTTCATCCAATGGCTTAGTGAAGATGTCAGCAAGTTGCTTGTCAGTTGGAACATAAATCAGCTTCACAGTTCCTTGTTCAACATAATCTCTGATAAAGTGATGTCTTATATCAATGTGCTTTGTCCTAGAGTGTTGAACTGGATTGTCTGAAATAGCTATGGCACTAGTGTTGTCACAGTAGATAGGAATGTCTCTTAACACTAGACCATAATCCTGAAGTTGATTCTTCATCCATAGAATTTGTGCACAGCAACTGCCTGCAGCAATATACTCAGCTTCTGCAGTTGAGGTAGAAACTGAATGCTGCTTCTTGCTAAACCATGAGACCAATCTCCCACCAAGAAATTGACAGCTACCAGTAGTACTCTTTCTGTCAATCTTGCATCCAGCATAGTCTGAGTCTGAGTAGCCAATTAGATCAAATCCAGTGTTCTTGGGATACCAAAGGCCTAGGTTAGGAGTGCCTTTTAGGTATCTAAAGATTCTCTTGATGGCTACTAAGTGAGACTCCTTTGGATCACTTTGAAACCTTGCACAGAGACATGTAGCAAACATGATGTCAGGTCTGCTAGCAGTTAAGTATAGGAGAGATCCTACCATGCCTCTATAGGTGCTTGAGTCAACTTTCTTCCCTTTAGGGTCAAGATCCAGACTAGTTGAAGTGGACATTGGTGTCTTTGCAGGTGATGAATCTTCCAAGTTGAACTTTCTGAGAAGTTCCTTGATGTATTTAGCTTGACAAATGAAGATTCCATCAGGTTGTTGAAGAATTTGTAATCCCAGAAAGAATGACAATTATCCCATCATACTCATCTCATATTTGTTACTCATGAGAGAGGAAAACTTCTCACACAGCCTCTCATTTGTAGAACCAAAAATGATGTCATCCACATAGATTTGTACCAGAATGATGTCCTTGCCATGGTGTTTGTAGAAAAGTGTCTTGTCCACAACTCCTCTAGTAAACTGATTTTCCAAAAGAAAGGTGGAAAGTGTGTCATACCATGCTCTGGGTGCTTGCTTTAGTCCATACAAAGCTTTGAAGAGTTTGTATACAAAATCATACATTTCAGCATCCTCAAACCCTGGTGGCTGTTCAACATACACTTCTTCTTCCAACTCTCCATTTAGGAAGGCACTTTTGACATCCATCTGAAATACTTTGAAGTTGCAGTGTGCAGCATAGGCTAGAAAGATTCTTATAGCTTCAAGTCTTGCAACAGGTGCAAATGTCTCATCATAATCTATTCCTTCCTATTGACAGTAACCCTTAGCCACTAGCCTTGCTTTGTTTCTTGTCACTGATCCATTTTCATCAAGCTTGTTTCTGAAAACCCATTTGGTCTCAATGATTGACTTTCCCTTAGGTCTTGGAACTAGCTTCCATACATTGTTCCTTTCAAACTGATTTAGCTCTTCTTGCATGGCTATCACCCAGTCAGAATCCAACAATGCTTCATCAGTTGTCTTGGGTTCCATTTGAGACAGGAAGCATGAAAACATGCTGTCAGCAGAGACTTTGTTCTTTGTCCTCACTCCAGAAGTAGGGTCACCAATGATGAGGTCATTTGTGTGATCCTTGTTCCATTTGGTGATTCTGGGCAAGCTACTTGACTGTACAGGAACATTTGCTTCAGTTTGTTGAGTTGAGTGCTCACCAATCCCATTGTCTTCACCATGTTCTTCATTGTCTCCAGAGTCACCACTGTTATGAATGTTAGAGGTTATGGTCTGTGACTGAGCTGGAGTTTGGTTGACAGTAGTGGTATTGACAGTATCTTTATCAACTTCAACACTTTGAGTGAAGCTAGGCTCTTCATTAACAATTTCCTCAGTTTCCAGGTATCCTTGATTCTCAAATCTGAAAGTCTGCATCTTTCCTTCTTCATTCAGTCCTGGGAACTTGGTTTCATCAAATGTGACATTAACACTTTCTTCAATAATCCTGTGTTCCATCACATAAACTCTGTAGGAAGTCCTTTCTGTGCTGTAACCCATAAATAGTCCTTCAAAAGCCTTGGTGTCAAATTTTCCTTTCTTCTCATGTTTATCCTTCATCATAAAGCATTTGCTCCCAAACACATGAAAATATTTGACAGTAGGTTTCTTTCCAGTTAACAGACAGTAAGGTGTACTTGCATGAGTTTTGTTGATCATGGTTCTGTTTTGAGTATAACAAGCTGTGTTGATAGCTTCAGCCCAGAAATATGTTGGCAGTTTGGCATCATGCAACATAGTTCTAGCTGCTTCAATGAGAGTCCTGTTCTTTCTTTCTACAACTCCATTCTGCTGTGGAGTCCTTGCAGCAGAGAATTGTTGTACAATTCCTTCATCTTTACAGAAATTTCCAAGTATGGCATTTCTGAATTCTGTACCATTGTCACTCCTCAAGATTTGAACTTTTGAGTTTGGAGTTCTATCAAGAACTCTGACTTGATCAATAATCACTTGAGCATCTTAATCTTTGGATTCAAGAAACTTCACCCAGGTGTACCTTGAGTAATCATCCACCATTACTAAGGCATATCTCTTCTTGGCCATTGATGGTACATTGACTGGTCCAAAGAGATCCATGTGAATCAACTTGAGTGCTTCATTGTTGGTGTTTATTTGCTTGGACTTGTGCACAGCTCTTCTTAGTTTGCCCATTTGACAATCTTCACACAATCCTTCTTGACAGAATTCCTGTTGGGGCAAACCTCTCACTAACTCCTTCTTCATCAGAATATTCATTGTCTTGAAGTTGAGATGTGAGAGCTTTCTGTGCCAAAGCATACTGTCACCAACAGTTGCTTTACTGTAAAAATAGTAAACCTTATCCTTCTTTGTTGAAGTTAAGTCAGCAACAAACAAGCTTCCTTTTCTGACCCCTTTTAGAGAGAGGCTTCCATCCTTCTTGTGATAGATGTTGCACATCATCATATCAAAATCAACCTTGAATCCCCTGTCACTGAATTGGCTAACACTGAGTAGATTGTGCTTCAATCCATCCACAAGAGCAATGTCTTCAATGACAACATTTCCAATTTCCAGACAGCCATATCCCACTGTGTAACCCTTTCTGTTGTCTCCAAAGGTTATGATTGGGCTAGCTTTCTCTACATAGTGTGATAGTAGGGCTTTATCACCTGTCATGTGTCTTGAGCAGCCACTGTCAATGATCCATATGACTTGATCTTTCTTCTTGCCCTGACTTGAAGATATTGATGTTGCTTCATCAGTGCTAGCCATGAGAGCTAGGTTGACATATTCTTCTTCATCTTCATCATCAGACTCATCCCAACACTTTCCTTCAGCCACATAGGCTCTACCTTGATTCTTCTTAGAGTATCCACCAGTTCCTTTCTCAAATCTCTGAACCTGTTTGGGTCTTTTGCATTCAGTAGCAAAATGACCAGGTTCACCACAGTTGTAACACTTGAATTTAGATCTATCCACAAATCCAGTCTTGTATCCTCCTTTGGATGAGCTTCCCACAGCAGCCTTTGATGAGCTTCCCTTGGTGAACTTGGATGATTGGCCTGAATGACCTATCCTTCTTGAACCTAAAGTTCTTGAACTTTTTAGCCATGTAGGCCATAGTAGGATTGTCCATGTTTTCCAGTTCCTCCATTGTGTAGAAGTCTTCATCTTCCACATCCTTGAGCTGTAGTACTACTTTCTCATCATCTTCAACAACCTCTTCTATCTTCAAGGATTGTGCAGGGGTTGGTTGTGTGATTTGCAGAACTTCACTTGGCTGTGTGATCCTTGGCACATGTGCTACTAGGGCACTTGACATATTAGCCATCTTGTTCCTTGTTCCACTTTGTATGGCTCTCTTTTGAAAGAGTTCAAGTTCATAAGATTTCAGAATGCCATAAAGTGTCTCAAAGGTTATATTGTTGAGATCTCTTCCTTCTCGTATGGCTGTTGTCTTGTGTTCAAGGTTATCAGGCAGTGTAAGCAAGAACTTGACATTTAATTCTTTTCTGTCATAGTATTTGCCATGTATCTGTAGTTCAGTTAAGAGCTTACTGAACCTTTTAAACATGGAAGTCAAGTCTTCACCAGGCTTGGCCATGAATGCCTCATATTGTGATATGAGTATTTGCCTTTGATTGCCCTTAACTTCTTCACTTCCTTCACATAGCAAAGATAACCTGATCCACATCTCCTTGGCAGATGTACAACTTATCACACTTCCACACATGGCTTTATCCAACGTGAGAGAATCGAGCAAGATGAGTTGCAAGTGATCATCTAGCACCATTTTCTCCTTCTCAGGTTCCAAAAATTCAGAGGGATCTTTGGGAACCCAATGTGCAGGAATGACTTCACCATTTACTGTTGTGGCTTCAATATCCTTCCTTGGAATGAAAGGACCATTCTCGAGGATTCCTAGGTATAGTGGATTCGCATCTTTGATTAATAACAAGATCTTTCTTTTCCAAATGCTGTAGTTCTCTTTATCAAAAGCTGGGATCTTGATACTGTTTGATTTCTGCATTGTCGTCGTGATCTCAGATATGTATGTTAATCTGAAGGCTCTGATACCAGTTGTTGGTCCTCGTGTATTGCAGAAGGGGGGGGGGGGGGGATGAATGCAATACTGATAAAATTCAACCTTAATTTCAACAACCAAAACTAAGATTTAATGTTATCAATAAGATATATGCATTCACAAACAGTATGCTCTAAAGACAGGATTCACAAAATAAATGTTTTTATCTATTTTGCAAAGTGTTGCTACAACCTCAAGAGAGAAATCTTGAGCTTCGGTTTTCTTCAAGACACTTGCTTGTCTTTCTTACAATCTCCCTAGAATGAATTGATAGTCTAAGTATAAGACTAATCCTATCACTATCAACACGGGTCTGTGAAGCTGCTGTCATTATCAAGTGGCAACTTCTTACAAAGTGTCTACCCATGTGACTTTCCTAAATTGCTAACAATGTTAGATATACATTACAAAGAAAGCAACCTAGATTCATTCTATTTCTAGCTAAAACAATTCAGCAAATAGAGACTTGACCTTGCTCTTGAATTGATTCACTTTTGTTTGCAGTGCTTGAAGCTTCTGTCGTAGTCTTGCAGACTTGGTGCAGCTTAGGGATACTGCAACACGCCTGTTTCTTGAACATTGAAACTGTCACGGGATTTGACTGAGAAAGATACCTAGAACAAGGATCTTTCTCGAGACAGTTACTTTTGCCGCAAAGCTTGTTGTCACAGGAATGTGCTTTTGGTGACAGTAGAAGTTCCCCACATAGTGTGCTGTCGAGGTTTCCAAACTTGTTGTCGAGGGCTAAAGTTGTTGTCGCGTAGTCTTCCGCCAATGTTGCTGTCAGAGTGAATATGCTGTCTTGACTTGCAACATTCTGTCTTCTTGTAATCTTATTGTCAATGCTTATGACAGTAACCTTTATTCATGTTGTCATCTAATATGCATTCTTTGAGGCTTGAACACAGAATGTGAACTTCTTCCAAATTACACAATTAAAATAACATTGCATACTGATTACAAGAACATACTTTGGTTGTGATAGTATGTTCTACTTAATTAAAAAATTAAGTATATACAAAGTTAAGTTGTTCCTATGTTATCACCCATAAATCCCAACATATACCTCATACATTTTGTGAACTGTATGGCATGTTTTGACGAAAAGATTATTTCAAACATCATTCTGTATACAAATGAGATTTCAAATATTTCAAGTGATCTATGAGCTTTCAGAGTTTTATATTAGCTTGATTTAAAAGTTATACTATGAACCTTTGTCTATGATGTGCTATCAAAGGATTTCTAAACTTTACAAAAATGCCTAAAGTTATTTTCATCCGCTGTAGATTATATATTTTGGTGGGAAGTGTTTAGACTTGATATAGTATCTCGAACTATATGTTATTTTCAGATATTGGGGAATCTTACTATTCCTCATACAGTATTTTGAACTGTATGGTATTTTAACCCAATTGTTATACTTAATGGTTTTGGTTGTTATACCAACAAAGGTTATTGGATTTCAGACCTTATAGTTGTGAAACTATTTATTTTATTATGGGATACTTGCTGAGCATTCTTTCGCTCATTCTTGCTTTACTTTATATTAACTTTCAGTGAAGAGAGGACCTAGTCAGTTATTCCGTACTACAAGGAAAGGGAAGTGAAAGATTCAACCTTGAGGTAGTCCAATTCAGAATGGTTAATGCAGAAGTAAGTGGCATGGGTTTAGCTGCTATTAGTGAGATCCTGGATAATACATTTGGTTGTAATAACTAATGTTACTTATGTGACTCGTTTCTGAAGCTATAACTGGTATGTGTAAGAGATCGGGGTCTTTTGGTGTTGTATTATTGGATTGTTGAGCTAGTACAGGTATTATTGTTGGAATTGAGGGCGTGACAACCCGGATCTCCGACCCCGGATCTGGGGGTGTTACATTCAAGACTACAAAAGTATTTGAATGATAAAGAGTTAGTACCAGAGGATTTCAGTGATTTTATAATGAAGCAACCAGAACGACAAAGGACTTATCAACTGTATTATATTGAAGACGTAGAGGTATTGATTGATCTAGTGTTAGTCATCTGTGAACCAGACCAGTTGCACTAGTTGTCAGCAAAACTAAGAAGATCAACATGTTTATCGTCTCAGAAGAAATTGCTAAGGTATGTTTAGGTTAAATTGAAGTGCAATATGCTTGCTGGAGAAAGATAGAATCTTCAAGGATCAAACTGCAATTAAAGACATTCGATAGTTTTCAATTTTGAAAAACTATCGAAAGAGAAAGGAAATAAAAACTATCGAAGAAGGAAAAAACCAATTCGACAGTTTATTTAATAGAAACCATCGAAGTGGACAAAATGTTTTTGTTTGATAGTTTTATTTATAAAACTATTGAACTAGTTTCAAAGAATCAGAGTATTCTTTTTGATAGATTTTATTTAAATCTATCGAAAGAAAGAAAAACTTTGCCTTCAATAGATTTTTTATTATGGAGCAGGTGAAATGCATTTATACTTGTCAGAGGTTGGTGAAGGAAATCGACGACCATGATTTATTCTTAGTCTTCGATGGTTTTCCTAAAAGTCTACAATGTATGAATTGAAGACACTGTCTTCAGTTAGTTCATCAGTAGTGAAGTTGCAGAAGATCATTTACGAAAAAGAAGTTAAGAGATTGAGAATTTACAGAGAAATTAAGAAACCATTTAATAAATTTTATGAAATAATTGAAACAAGATAATACAATTTTGATAAAAAAAATGTATTTTCTGGACACCCCAACCGGTATTACGCCAGACCCGCCCAACAAGTGACAAGATATAAGTAATTGAATTCACTTGTATACATTGTATACATTAAAGGGTGTTTGGTTGGGGGTATTAACAAAGTGAAAGAAAAATAATTGAGCTTATTTCCTTTATTGGTGTCTATTTTATAAAAATTCTCATTCTATTTGATATTTTTTAGTTTTAAATTACCCAATATTCATTTTAGAAAGTTACAAATGTTACATTAAAATTTTTATTCAACTTTAAAAATTTATTTATATTTAATTTAAATTATTAAATACACTTTTTGATATTTAAATATAATAATACTAACAACTAAATACACTTTTTAATATTAGTTCTGACTACTCATCTATCTATTTTAACATCTAATAATTGATGAATACGAAATGTTTCTGCAATCCAAATCCATAACCAACATACATTTGTAAATTAAAGAATATTCTCTATTATTAGAATTTACAATGGCTAACTATTTAGTTATAGACACAAGAGTTGTTATTCTTTTTTAAGGTACTTGTCCACCAAAATAGCGACAACCAATTTTTTTAGACACGATTACTTTTACGCTTTTTATAGATAAGTATATAACACTAAAAATAAATCTCAAAATTGATTCAAAACAAAAGAACGAATACATGTACCTAAAAATAAATACTACTTTTCTTAGTACAAATTTCCTCTTGAATACGAGTCTTTTGACATACCCAACTCTCACCTTTTAGAGCCTGGAGCTGTAAAAGGCGTATACAACAAGACCTTGTATAACTGCCAATAAATGGTTAGAGCGTTAAATGAAACCATAGGCAAAAGAACTGGAAAATATTACATCAAAATTATAGCCTTTCTTTCACCATATGACATGCTCTAAAACTATTTCAGGAAATACATGAACTCTGGTGCTAAGTTGTCAAAACTCAAAACAAGCTCTAGTTTTTTGTTACCTATAATGGCGTATTTAAGAATATATATAGTTTAAATTAATACTTTAATGGATGTAAGGGAAATCTGCCACTTATTTAAGTTTGTACATATCTGGCTTAATAATAGATCATGTATATGTTGGTAAATAAACTAGTAGCAGAATTTACCAAAAAATAGATATAGGGGTCTTGGTTTTTACATGTGAATGCCACAGGTGGATCCAAGCTTCAAATTTTAAAGTTTGTTGGGGTCTTTAACATTCTGTATCATTTACTTCTAAAGTAAAGTCACTACTTGGTAATTTTTCTATGCTAGAAATAATGTGCAAAATTAAACTTCAAACTTAGACTCAAGCAAACACAACTCTGAACCTAAAATCAAAAATTAAAAGAGTGAAATGATTCAAGTAACACAGAACACAAGTCAATTAATCATATAAGAACTCAGAACCCTAAAATTCAAGTGAGATGAAATTGTGATACCTTCGATTTCAAATCCAGTGAAGTTAGTCTGTGCAATAGAGAAGACTCGTAAGAAGATTCTAAAGCATCATCTCTCAATCGATTAATCCCCAAATCGCAGTAGATAATAACACAAGCCGATAAATCCCCAAATTGCACGGACAAGAACACAAATCAACTGAAAATCCAAAATCGATTAAAGGCACCTATATATATATATATGTATGTATGTATGATTTAGATATCCATATAGATGTGTAAATCGTTAGCTTCACAGTTGACTGCTTGAGAGCTATGATATACGATATGGTTGTATTGAAAGTTGAAACAATCCCTATTTAAAATCGAGATGAATCAAACAAAAACAATTACCTGACCAATCGCAGAAGAATTAAAGCAAAATGCAAAATGCAAAATGAAAATGAGAAACCCGAATTGAAGTTGTTCTGATAGAGGCGACAGGGGAGATAAGGCTCTAACGAAAAGTAAGAAGAAGAAAGAAAGAAATAGGGTTTAATGTGGAAAAACAAAAAGATGTAACGACAACGTTCTAATGGCTTACGACGTCGTTTATAACCCCGGGAATTGAAATTTTTCTAAAATTTTGGTTTTCCCGCAAACTTAATTCATATTCAATTGTTTATTTGTTTTCAACCTACAATACAAACATTTACAATATTTTTATTAAATAAAATTCATGATATATTCTAAAATTTAAGATGTCAAATATAATTTTTTTTCTTTCTGTGAATGCAAAATTTTGGTACAATACATTTCTATTTTCAATTTTTATCATAATATAAGTTTATTTATATTTTATTGAAATATTTGTAGTTTTAGCATAATCAACAGTTTTTCACATTTGTATCGTTGAATTGTCAAAAAAGACAATAAACAAAATATTATGTTGATTCGAAGGATACAAAATGCATATAATTTCGCAAATTAATCCGAGACTAAACACTAGTTAGAAGTAATAGTCAAATCACTAGTTGACTACTATAATCTCAAAACAAATAAACCTATTTCTTTCTAATACTTTTGCAATATCACTCAAACATATAAATCTTGACATACATACGGTTGGATTGTCGGTAAATATTTTTTAAAAAATCAAAATACCAATATGGGACGAAACACTAGTCAAATAACTAGTTGACTATTAAAATCTAAAACCAAATAAATTTATTTATTTTCTAATATTTTTGGAATATCATTCAAACATATAAATCTTGATATTCATTCTGTTAGATCATCAGAAAATATTTTTAAAAAAATCAAAATACCAATCCGGGACTAAACACTAGTTAGAATTAATTATCAAATCACTAGTTCACTACGATAATCTCGAAACAAATAAATTTATTTTTTTCTAATATTTTTGAAATATCACTAAAACATATAAATCTTGACATCTATACGATTTGACAGTCAGTAAATATTTTTAAAAAAATCAAAATATCAATATCAGACTAAACACTAGATAGAATTACTAGTGAAATAACTAGTTGGACTATTATAATCTCAAACCAAATAAACTTCTTTTTTTCTATTTTTTTTGGAATATCACTAAAACATATAAATCTTGACATCTATACGGTTGGATAGTCCGTAAATATTTTTAAAAAAATCAAAATACCAATAGGGGACTAAACACTAGTTAGAAGTACTAGTAAAATAACTAGTTGACAATTATAATCTCAAACCAAATAAACTTATTTTTTTCTAAAATTTTTGGAATATCACTCAAACATATAAATCTTGATATCCATAGGTTTAGATCGTCATGATTTTTTTTTTAAATCAAAACACCAATATGGAACTAAACACTAGTTATAAGTAATAGTCAAATCACTAGTTGACTACTATAATCTCAAAACAAATAATTTATTTATTTTTCCTAATATTTTCGGAATATCACTCAAACATATAAATCTTGACATCCATGCGGTTGGATCGTCACTAAATATATTTAAAAAAAAAATCAAAATACCAATATATGACTAAATTGGAACACCGATCCTCGACTAAACACTTGTCAGAATTACTAGTCAAATAACTAGTTCACTGCTATAATCTCAAATTCAATTTTATTAATTTTTTCTGAAAATTTTGGAATAGTACTCAAAGATGATATCCATAGGGCTGGATCGTCGAGAATATTTTTTAAAAAATTGGAAAACCAATCCTCGACTAAACACTAGTTAGAATTATTAGTCAAATCACTAGTTGACTACTATAATCTTAAACCAGATTTTATTTATTTATTTTGAAAATTTTAGAAAAGAACTCTAACATAAAAACCTTGACATCCATACGGCTGGATCGTCGAGAATTTTTTTAAAAAAATTGGAACACCAATCCTGGACTAAATTTTTTGGAATATTCTTCAACATAAAAATCTTGACATCATACGGCTGGATCATCGAGAAATATTTTTTAAAAAATTGGAACACCAATATTATGCTACTTTTTAAAATTATTGTGCTAACTTACGACGAAATATGTCATAAGTTATTGGACGCCAAAAATTTAGAAAAATTTGAATTTACCACCAATATTTTGGGAAAAAAATTGAATTTACCACTCCTAAAATTCCGTTACGATGAAAAATCGTCGTATATTCATTTTAAAACTATGTCGTTTTGTGATATAATATTATTTTTATTTCAATTAGATTTAACGAGAATAAAATATTCAAATATTTAACTTACGACGGAATACATATTCGTCGTAAGTTAAAAACGACATCGTTATACTCTTTTTTTAAATTATTTGATGCTAGATTTTATTAATAAAATAATTAACTTAAGACATAAATTCTTTCGGTCGTAAATACTTACGACGGAATTTTTGTTCCGTCATAAGTTCGGTGCATCCAGTGAATTCGTCGTAAGATTTTTGTCGTAAATGACCAAATTTACGACGGTTTTTTCATTCCGTCGTAAGTTCGGCGCGCCCTGTGAATCCGTCGTAAGTTTTTCGTCGTAAATGGTCAGATTTGTTGTAGTGGTTACTAAATTATACTATAAAAATTTCAAAATTTATCAAGAAATCTAGTCTAAATTAAATTTAAATAAAAGAGCCGAAGAGCATCCAGCTCTAGAGCTCTTTGATACATATACTCCCTCTGTCCCTCTCATTTCTTTACAGTTTTTTACATTGTTTGGCACGCATTTTAAGGCTCCTATAAAGTATAATTCTACAACTTATTTTCAAAAAAAAAAAAATCTAAATAAAAATTTAAACATTATACTTTTATTCAGAAGAAAAAAATATTTAAAATAATTTATGAAAATATATTTTATAGAAGACTTAAAATGTGTGTCGAGCCCCCGTCCCCCAATGTAAAGAACTCATGAGGACAGAGGGAGTATCCTGTTTGGCTGCAACTTAAAGTTGCAGCTTATGGCTTATAAACCCGAAAATGCTTATTGGGGGTGTTTGCCAAAATAAGTGAAACCAACTTATGGCTACTTAAAATGGATAAGTTGAATGTTAAGAATCCTTAACATTCAACTTATAACTTATTCTCGATACACGCAATATATAATATCCTTCAAATCTTCAAAACCATATATGTTTTGATCCGTTCATTAAAAAATTGATATGTATATATCAAATTTCTCTACTCATCGAGATCTATCCATTGATATCCATTTATATATATTAAAAATTAAATATTTTAAAAATAATAAAAAAAAGTTAACTTATAAGTTCTGATTTACCCAAACACTCTAGTGCTTATAAGTTCTTATTTACCAAACACTCTAGGACTTATAAGTTCAGCTCTACTTATCACTTATAAAGCACTTACTCATTTTAAGCTATAAGTCAACTTTTGCTTGATATCCCAAACGCCCACTTTATCCGCCCAAGAATTATCAGCAAGCAGGAAAAGCACTTACCGAAAAGTCAAAAACTGATATTTTCCAAAAGAAACGAAATTTGTCAATTTTGATAGCTAGACAGCCAAACTTGCTGCACATTTATGCCTTCCCATTAAACTTTTAATGTGGAGTTAGATGCACCATATACATAAAAGAGCATGGTTGATCAAGGAGGTCAGCAATTTAAACAGTGGTGATGTTTTGCTCTAAAGAAGCGTTGTTATATTAAAACAATCAAATAACTTTCATATGTTTGTTTTGCTCTAAAACAGTGTTATTATATTAAAACAATCAAATACCTTTCATATGTTTATAGAACTTGATTTCCTAAATACTGTATTGTTGCTCAAGTTTTTCATAACTCATTTAAGATTTTTCTTATTTGGAATTCATATTCTTCGTTGTTCCTCCCGGAGTTAACTTTTATTCAACTTAATTTGTTGGACAATCAACAAATTTAGCAAGGAGTTATTTTTCTATGTTCTTGTGAGAAATGGTGTACTATAATTTTTGTATCATTGTATTTGTCAAAGGTGTGCAATAAAAAATCATTTTTTTAAAAATAAACGTAAAAGTAAACAAGTTTTAGTCTTTAAGTTTATATAAAAAATTAAAACATGTATGTAACAATGAAAAAAAATTAAAATATTAAACTATTCAAAATTATTTGTAAAAAAGGAAATTAAATCAAGGCTCATACATCATAAAGAACTAATTAAGTTTGTGAAAGAAACAAATTGTATAACAACACTACAAACAAATATTTTATATTAATTAATAGTTTGAAAAAATTAAATCTAATTTATTTAGTACCGGAAGTCACTATCTAAAAAAATTATTAATGAATTAAATATTTTAAGGAAAGTAGAATAGTGAAAAAAGTATTAATTAATAGAGTTAAGTTCTATGGAGACCACCTTTTTTGTGGAGACCTGGAGATCACATATGTTTTGCAATCTAAATTTGGCAAAATAGATCATATTTTGTAATCAAAAATTTGCAAAACGTGCTGTTTTACAAAGTATATTCTATGAAAATCACTATTTCATTGAAAATCTTGAAAATCATGTAAGTTCTGCAAACTAAACATGAATGTTCTGCAAACCGAACATGTTTTGCATAACAATATGTTTTGCTATGTTTTAATTGCAAAACATATATATTTTAAAGATTTTAAATGAAAATAGTTATTTTCATAGAACATAATTTATAAAATATTATATTTTGTCAAATTTAGATTGCAGAACATATATAAATATTAATCTTTTTGTTTATTATTATTGTTTTCATGCGGTGTATTCTATAACTAATTGATATTTGTTGTTTTCTTTCAACACATTAGTAGTATTTTTCATCCCCAAATTTTGGAAAGAAACAAAGGATAAGGGCTGATCAAATTTTTTCACCTAGGCTGAGATTGATAAAACGATCAATTATAATGGTAAAATTTTGAAAAGTAGAAGGAGACCCGGGCTTTTGCCCACCCTAGCATATGCATAGGTACAAGTAGCAGCAGAGATAAAAATCAAATATAGAAATTGTGAAGATATATGTATAGATAGTTGCACTAAATTAAAGATGAAACCTGCTTCATAAGCCTAAAGATACACTTGGCCCATTTGCTAACCACAGACCACAGATCTTAGTTATTGAACATCACAGATCTGACTTAATTATGTTGTTTCATAAAATTCTCAATTTGGTGCTGCTGGTTGATTTGATGCCTCCTCGAAAAATTCTTGAATATTACGGTTCATGTTGCTGGCTCCTCCCCTAAGTTGTTGATTTGCTTTCTCTCCTTCTAACTCTCTATATCTATGCAAGTACCTCTTTAGTGGCTCAGCATAATCATCAAACCCTAGACTCACCAAAGCCCAGCAAATATCATCTCCATTCACTGTTTTGCGCTTCTCCTTGTGACACTTGTCTGATGCTTCTCCAGTAACAAAGCTAATGAACTCAGATACACATTCTTGCATGGTTTCTTTTCCTTCTTTCGAGATCTTTGCATTACTTGGAAGTATTTGCTTCATGATTCGACCCACATTTGCTATCGGTAGCAATCGATCTTGCTCTTTTATCGCATCTCCATCTTCTCGTTTTGAACCACTAATGCCTCCTCCAAAGTTGTAACTAGCACTTCTTTCTGAGTAATTAGATCCTATTTTGTCAACCATTTTATAGGAGGAAACTTAAACCCAAGGCTAATCCTCTTACTCTTACACACCAATCGACACGTTGCTCCTGATTTATGATTTATGCTGCTAATTAAATCACATGATTTATACTGCTAATTAAATCACTTTCGTTTCGTATAGATGCTTACATATATCAAGTTGCTTTAATTTAACTATAATTAAATCGCTTCCATATATAGATGCTTACATATATACTAATTATATTTCATCTATCTGGGCGCATTATATATTTAGTCGCTTTTTTATAGATGCTTACATATATGTTAGTGGTCCAGATACGGATGTATATAGTAAATCAAGATATGCGTTGAAAATGTATTTATTTATCGTGTATAATACATTTCGAAAAATTAGAATATTTACGATAATTTTTAATTATTTATATAAATAAAACATTTTATAGGTTGTGTGGACTGCACAATATATTTAACATACCACTACACAACATATATACGAC
This sequence comes from Heracleum sosnowskyi, assembly GCA_030848705.1. NCBI lineage: Eukaryota > Viridiplantae > Streptophyta > Magnoliopsida > Apiales > Apiaceae > Heracleum > Heracleum sosnowskyi. The sequence goes on from CM061239.1 coordinate 109,378,657, forward strand.
GTTTTACAATGAAATTTTTAAGTTAGATCCGTTGTCAATATCTCATTTACAATGGAAGAAACTTTCCGTCATCTATAGTTCAGTTGAAAGTTCAAAAATATGGTCACAAGTACGGATATTTTTACAAGTTCATAATTTTGTCATAAATCCTGATTTTTTTTCGTTTACGTAAATGCATTAAAATGTTTCAATAAAAAAGTAAAATACGCTTCTAAAATATTCAAGAAATTAAGGTAGAATTGCTAATCAAATGAAACTCTGTCTTAATATTGTGTAATTAACACCTCCGGAATCTACAGAGACTCTCAAACTTAACTTGTTCATAGATTAACGTCTTAATTAACGCTGTGGCGCAATGTTGAAGATACAGTAGTATGGTCAGCTTGTTGATGGGAGACGGTAGCAGGAAATTTGGTACGAGTTAGGTTGATTTTGTTATGTAATCAAGGAGAAGGAGGGGTCTGTGGAAGTAATCGAAGCCCTAAGAAAGTAAGAAAAAGACTTGCATTCATCAAGACTAACACTAAATGTAAATATTTATATGCATGGTCCCCTCCTCCTTTGATCATTAGTGGTAATGCTGTCAATAAGTATGGATTAAGAATAAACAATTAGTCAAATACCCTAATCCTCAACAAGTGGACTAAAGCAAGGCACGTGTTTCTCTGACAGCGTGCAAGCTAGCAAACAAAAACCTAAAGATTGAACCTGTTTATAAATAATTAAGAAGCAAAGATTACAAACTTCAAACTGATCTTTAATTAGTTGGATTGTGCACCTACTAATTAGGTTTCTACTTTGAGATGATGCCACTCTAATCAAATGATAAAGCCTAAAACATACACCTACATAACTATAGGGAGTAACTATATAACAAAATTTCTTGAAGAAAATAATATCTCTCTGGAGATATATAGTGTATATACAAAGTTGATTAGTCTTCTCTAAAATTTCTAGTTTTCCGGCCAGCAATACGGATGCTTCAACATTTACTCTATTGCTCTGCTAGTACACATTTATGCACAAAAAATTTCGTTATTATATACGAAACATTATTATTACTCAATTTTATACCCAAGCTTGTGCGACCTAAATTCCAACTTGTGACATAATTAGAACTTATGACAAAATCGACACTTGTGACAAAATTTTGAACTTATATGACCCTATTTTTGAATTTTTAACTGGATTATAAACGACATAAATATTCTATCATAAATTGGGGCAATTACGACAAATTTAGAATATAATTTCGGTTGTAAAAAGTCTTATGTGTTATAGCGTTATAACAAACATATTTATATCAACATTTTTCCGACCGAGAGCAAAGCAGACCACTAACATGTAATTCGTCGTTAATACGTGATCGTTGTTAAGTAACCGGCTTATTTAAAATTTTAAGGTGTTAGATAAAGGCCTCAATTGGATCATATAGTATATTTAACACTCTCCCTTACTCGAAATCCCATTTTTTGGGTTGAAGAGTGAATCACGAACACCCATATTTGGGGGCATTAATTTCGTATCCCTCCCTTATAAGTTGTGAGAATATTGGGGGGTGACACAGAGTCGAACTCGTGACTCCCGCGGATCAGAGCTCTGATACCATGTTGATAACTAGGTCATCTAAAATCTTAGAGAAATGTCCCAATTGAATCTAATAGTATATTTAACGATAGTATGATAGTGATTATTCATAAACTCAAACTGATCGATCGGTAGTAATTAACTTCAGGAATGAGGATTCAAGGACTCACATGCATCAAATGAAAGATATAAAATTATGATCATTGTAATTATTATACATTTGCCTCCATTGTACTATTCGTCCGCTATCAATTACAAACACATCATATATTGCTGATTTGATTCTAGAGAGAAATTATACATTCATATGACATTTACATATTTTGTTTAAGTAGCAAAATATGTGTGCTATATCCCAAAAATATATTAAAATCACTCTACTTTGTATGATTAAGAAAAGAACATTACTGGAGCTATTTCGAAAACTAAACATGTAAAAGTTGAGAAGGCCGCGTAATTAACGATGACCGTAAAAATTGTATAAGACGATTTATTCTTGGAGCAGACACAAGAATTAAATTAATGGAAGCTGACGTATAGTGAATTTGGAACTGGACAACTGTCGCGTGGGGGAGACTCAATGACTGCAGAACAAGTTGGACATTAAAGAAATATACAATTTTGTTGTTTCTTCTCTCTTCTCCTTCTTTAATCTCCACTTTCACACTATCTGCCTTAGATTCTCTCCTGCACTTCCCCACACACATATACGGAGAAGCATAAACATTTATTTGCTTTAAGAGGGCATCTCATCTCATCTATTAACTTTAAAAAATTTAGGATTTGGTAGTAAATGTTTTGGACCACTACTTAAATAAATACCGTAAAAATATTTATGTATACTAACTTACTGACTACCACCTATGAGATAGTAGAAATGTGCCATACAAGTGAAAACAAACAACTTCGTAAAAAATTACATGAAATTTTATTTAGATTTCAATTTTCACCATAGAAATGCTATTTTATGAATAACATTTGAATCCAACAAAGAATTAGGATCAATTATCACATAATTATATATAATTTTTATTATTACAAAAATATGGAGTATATAATTCTGTTGTGGAATAAAAAACGTGCTTGTGTAATTAATGCTAAGGTTTAATGAGTTTCGAGCTTTAATGGCTGCACTCGTGTTTCCGGACTTAATTGGTCCTCACAAGATGCCTACGTATCTCAATTAATGTTGAGAATCAAGCCAAAGACGTAGTTCTGATTGTAGGATCAGAGTCCTTATATAGGCGTTTGGAGCCTTGTATTTATGGTACGTTTAGGAGACTTAACGGATAAGTCTTCTTTTTGATATTGGATAAGTATTGTATTTCTTGCTGAAGAATTCGTTTCCTTGTTGATAAAGGTTATGACTCATTGATTGCCTTTAATTGGGATTCCAGATCCTTCTTTGACTAATTTTCCATAATTTGGGCTCTTTTCAAGAGCTGTATATTTTCCCTATTCATTAATTACGAAATTAATGAATAATTAGGGTGTCGGGCCTTAAATACCAGCCTTTCCGTTGAATAGTCAATTATATTTCTCTAATTACTTTTCTATCCATATCATTTGCCCCCCAACTTCTGGGAAAATATCCTCGGGGTTTTCGTAGAAGTTATAGCGCGTATTTCCCAAAATTTTCCATTTTTAAGGGCATTTTTGACCTCAAATTAGGTCATTTTTCGACCAGGAATGTGACCTGGAAACAGTACAAATTCGACCAGGAATTCGACCTGGAAGCAGTGCAAATTCGACCAGGAATTCGACCAGAATCGATCCCAGGTCGAAGATTTCGACCTCAGTTTCCTAGTCTTTTTCGACCAGGATCGTTCGACCTCGATCTTCCTTCGTTCGACCTTGATCTTGTTCCCAAGTCGATGGGTTCGACCTCGAATCATAGGTCTTTTTCGACCTCATGATTTCGACCTCGACTCAGTATGTTTTCGACCTGGAGCTGTCGACTTCGACTCGTAAGTCATTTTCGACCTCGTTTTGCCGATTTGGTTTCTAGTATTCCTTCGACCTCGATTGGTCGTGAGGTCGTTGGTTTCGACCTCGACTCATAGGCCAATTTCGACCTGGATTTGTCGACTTCGTTTCCATGTGTTTTCGACCAGGATTTATGATTTCCTGGCTTTATTTTGGTACGAGGTCGTACAATACGACCTCGATTTCTTATGTATTTTCGATCTCGTTTGTTCGATCTCATCTCCGTGTTTCTTCGACCTCGTTTTTCTAGGTCAAAGTAGACTTTATTTTCTGGGTCATTTTCGACCTCGTTTCCTTCTGTTTTTCGACCTTATTTTGGTGTGAGGTCGAGGGGTACGAACTCAATTTATAGTGTATTTTCGATCTCAGTAAATCGACCTCGACCTAGGGTCTTTTCGACCTCATTCTGTCAATTTTTTGACTTGCTTTTATTTGGGAGTGAGGTCGTTTGATACGACCTCGTTTTCTCATATATTTTCGACTTCAAGTCTTCGATGTCGATCAGGGGTCTTTTTCGACCTCAACTTTGTTTTTACCTTGGTTTTATTCCAAGATTCTTTCTTTGGGCTTTTGATTAGCCTAATTGGGCTTAAATATTTCTAGCCTTGGGCCTAATTGGGCCTTATTAATTTTTGGGCTTTGAATTTGCCTGAGATTTAATTTATTTGGGCCTTTGCCTTTGTAATCCATAAATGGATTTATGGGCCTTACCGGCTATAGACGGTTGACATCCCTCAACCGGTTGATCTTCCAGTTATTCTCACTATAAAAGAGTGAGATTTCTCATTTCACTCTCACTTCTCACTTTTCATTTTCCAAAATTTCTCTCTAGTTATCATAGTTTTTTCTCTCTTTTATTCTGCGGTAAGGCGATTCCCGGCGAGCTTTTCACGGTGGTGCCCTTGTTTTTCTGGGATAAATCTTCATCCCTTGAAGATTTCTGGGTTTTCAATCTTCATCACTTGAAGATTTATGAGTTTTTTGAAGATTTTCTGGGAATTTTCCTTGAAGTTTTGAAGATTTGAAGTTTCTTTGAAGATTTTTCTGGGGATTTTCTTGAACGCTTGAAGATGTCTGACAAAGCTGCTCAACGCCTTCAAAGAATGAACAAAGCTTCTAAGAGAGGTATCATCATCCGTTCTTCTCATATGTCACTTCAAGATATGATTTTAGAACGTAGTGATGAATATCCCTCTGTGTCCCACTTAGATTCTTTCGACTGCAGTAATAAATTTCATGAAATCGACTTAATTAGGGACTATAATAAAATGTATAGGATTAGGTCCCCCTATAGATTAGTCCCAGCTGGCCCAGGGGACCGTTCTTGCCATTGGCGTCCTGATGCACTCTGCATTTACAAGGATGCCATTGTCGCAGGACTCAGGTTTCCCTTTCATGAGTTCATTCCCAGGCTTTTGGCTAATGTTGGGATTAACCCTTGCCAACTTCCTCCAATCGCCTGGAGAATCATTATGTGTTTCATTGTTCTTTGTTTGAAGAACAACTTCCCTTTATCTGTAGCTTTGTTTAGGAGAATTTTTCAATTTAAGAATAGTTCATCCACTTCTTTGGGTTGGGTTTATATCAACCACCGTCCTTCCACTCCCCCCATATTTCACCCTAAATCCATTCCAGACAATAACCTCAAATGGAAGGAAGAGTTCATGTACTTGATTTGGGAAGGAGGGGATTGGGGCACCCTTTTTCGTAGTTCCTTTAGTAGGGTTTCAGATGGTAGCCCTAGTGATATCATCCTAACTGATGAAGAGGCCCATGCATATGCTGAGCTCACAAAGGATAATTATGCCACAATGGCTTGGGTGCTCTTGGATGAGTTTCAGCTTAGGTCCTTGGGACTCTCCAACGTTTCTGATAAGGGTAATTCTCACCTCATATCTTTCTTTATTTATTTAAGATTAACTTATACCAACTGTTTCTTTCCTTATATCTTTTGCAGCTGCGGTCTTTATCAATAAGACCAACGAGCCTGAAGAGGGGGAAACAACCAGGATGAAGAGGGCACGTTTGGCAGGGAAAGACCCTCGTGCTTCTAGTATTCCAGCTTTCATAAGGCCACATGTGGACCTTACTGAGGATGCTGAAGGCCCTCCCTCGGGCAAGAGTGCAGTTTGGCGCCCCAACTGGGGTCTTAGGAAGAAGGACACTGTGGTGGGAGTGTCCAAACATGTTGTGGAGTGGTCTTATCACTCTCTGACACCTTGTGACTACAAGGATTTTGTTTCTAACTCCACCATCGAGGGGGTGGAGCATGCTGGATCTCAGGCTATGGCTGCTGTAAGTATTTCTCTCCTTCTTTTCTTTGTAGTCTTTGATTTATTTCAAGTTTAAGTATTTAACCTATAACTTGCTTGCAGATGAATGCCAACTACCAAGGGGCTCTCTTCCAAGCTAAGTCTAGGCGCTCATCTTCTAAGGCCAACCAAGGCAAGTTTGAGAAGTCCCAGGAGGAAATGGCTTCAGTGAAGGCCACCCTGGCTAGGAAGGAGAAGGAGTTGGCTGACTCCCAGGCTGAACTGGTATCTTTGAGGAAAGGCAAGGATGACTTTATCGACGAGTACCTTGACTCTGAGGAGTACGGGGACTTGATTGATAAGCATGATGGGCTCATCTTCCCTGTTCAGTACACTAAGGGATGGGATGACGCTCTTGCTGCTGTCTTGGAGAGGATGCCTGGATCCCTCACTATTTCCGATTTTCCAAGCCCTCACCTTCCTACTTCTTTGGAGATGGCTTTGGCTGGAGAGGACGAGATGGAGGAGGATGATAGGATCTTAGACCTGGATCACACTTCCCCACCTGGTCAGACTGCTGGAGCTGATGATGCTGTCTTTTCCTCTAGAGAGGAAGAGGAGGAAGACGCAGACAAGGAAGATTAGGTGTAGTTTCACTTTTGGCCATCATGGCTTGTACTTTTGTTTATGTACTTTTGGCCTACGGGCTTAACTTAACTCTTGTTTAAGTTTTTATTTATGTCTGGTGGCCATTCATGGCTTGTGTTGTTTTTCTTTCTTCTTGAATGTTTGTCAACACTCATAGTATATAAGCTCTAAGATATGAAAATACTGAATTTATTCATAACTTGAAAATGGGATCAACTCTTACATAGTACCCAAGTTTAAGAACTCGGGTTGGTTCTATCAAACCTTATTCATAGTAGTGAGTCCTCCTAGGAAACACCTTAAACATAATAAACTTTCAAATTGGAGGCATGTCAAGTCCTTGGCACCTCATGCCCTTCAAGGGTTTCTAGCTTGTATGAGCCTCGACCAAATACGTTCTTGACGCGATATGGTCCTTCCCAATTTGGGGCCAACTTGTCTTTTTGTCCAACTCCGGATGCTTCAATCTTTCTGAAAACCAAGTCTCCTTGACGAAAGAACCTTTCTTTAACCCTTAGGTTGTAGTAGAAAGAGGCTTTCTTTTGATGTTCAACTATCTTGCCGTTTGTTTCATCTCTAACTTCGTCAATTAGATCCAAAGCTAGCCTCAAGCCTTCTTCATTTTCTTCTGGTTCATAAGCCTCAACTCTTGGGGAGGTGTGAGTAATCTCCACCGGGACCACTGCCTCTGCTCCATAAGCCAATAGAAATGGAGTTGCCCGGTGGTGACTTTACAAGTAGTACGGTATGCCCAAAGTATGGGGAGTAATTCGTCTACCCAAGTGTTTCTGGAGCGTTCAACTCTTTTCTTTAGTCCATCCAGGATTATTCGATTTGCAACCTCAGCTTGCCCATTTGCTTGAGGATGGGCAACAGAAGTGAAGCGCAATTTGATATCGTTCTCATCACAATATTTCTTGAACTCATCATTGTTAAACTGAGTCCCATTGTCCGTAACCAGGACTCGTGGAATTCCGTATCTGCATATTACATTTTCCCAGAAGAATTGCATTACTTGTTTGGTGGTTATCTTGGCTAAGGGCTTAGCCTCAATCCACTTGGTGAAGTAGTCGATTGCTACTATCAAGAACTTTCTTTGAGCACTTGCCATTGGAAATGGCCCGAGTATATCCATTCCCCACATAGCAAAGGGGATAGGTGAGTTAATGGATGTCATCATCTCTGGTGGTTGTCTAACCACTGGTGCATGTTTCTGGCACCGTTCACACTTCTTCACATAGCTTTTAGCATCAGCAAGTATGTTTGGCCAATAGAAACCTAGACGAGTGACTTTATGAGCAAGGGCTCTGCCCCCCAAGTGTTGTCCACGGATTCCTTCGTGTACTTCCCTTAGGGCCAATTCTGCCTCTTGGGGTCTCAAACATTTCAGATATGGAATGATGAAAGACTTCTTGTATAGGAGCCCCTCAATCAGGGTATACCTTAGTGCTCTGACGTATAGCTTTCGTGCTTCTGAAGTATCGTTGGGTAGCCACCCAGTTTCCAGATGAGCTTTGATGGGATCCATCCAACAGCTGCCAACATCAATGGGTGCTACCAACTTTCCGTTGATGCTTGGGGTCTTCAAGACTTGGAAGTATACACTCCCTGCATAGTTTTCAATTTCAGAAGAAGCAAACTTAGACAGGGCATCAGCCTTTATGTTTTCTTCCCTTGGAATGTGTTCCACATAGCATTCGTCGAACTGAGTCATGATGGCCTTGACAAGTTTTAAGTACTTGGCCATGACTTCATCCCTGGCCTCAAATTCCCCATTTACTTGGGAAACCACTAGCCTCGAGTCTCCACATACTTTCAGAGTTTTGACCCTTAAGGCTCCACCCAGCCCTAAGCCGGCTATCAGAGCTTCATACTCAGCCTCATTGTTTGTCGTTGGGAAGTCAAGTTTTAGTGCATACTCTATGAGGAATCCATCAGGACTTTGTAGCACTAAACCAGCTCCACTTGATTTTGTTTTTGATGCTCCATCAAAATAGAGCACCCAAAATTCTTTGAAGTCCATTTCTTGATCTTTCTTATCTTCCATTATTACTTCCTGCCCCCCGACTTCTTGGTTGTCAATGGTGCATTCAACCATGAAGTCAGCAAGTGCCTGAGCTTTTATGGCCGTTCGAGGCTTATACTTGATGTCAAATTCGCCCAATTCAATAGCCCATTTGATCAATCTTCCACTAACTTGAGGGCTATGCAAGATGTTTCTTAGAGGTTGATCAGTCAAGACCTCTATCTTGTGAGCCTGAAAGTACGGGCGTAGCTTTCTTGAGGCCATTATCAAGGCTAAGGCAAACTTCTCAATCGTTGAGTAGTTTATTTCTGCCCCGTGAAGAATCTTACTCACATAGTAGACAGGCTTCTGCACTTTCAATTCCTCCTTTATCAGTACAACTCCAAGGGCTGTGCTAGAAACCGCCAAGTACAAATAGAGAGTTTCCCCTGGCTTGGGTTTTTCCAATAGTGGTGCTTCAGCCATGTATTTCTTCAGGGCCTCAAAGGCCTCTTGGCTTTCAGTTGTCCATTCAAAATTTTTCACTTTTTTGAGTGCTTTGAAGAAGGGTAAACACTTCTCTCCTGACTTGGAGATGAATCTCCCTAATGCTGCCACTCTTCCCGTTAATTTCTGGACATCTCTGACAGTCCTTGGTGGTTCCATGTCTAGGATCGCTTTGATTTTGTCAGGATTAGCCTCGATTCCTCTCTTGGAAACCATTAGGCCTAAAAATTTGCCCGAGCCTACACCAAAGGCACACTTTGTTGGATTCAACATCATCTTGTGGTGCCTCAGCACTTCGAATGCCTCTCGGAGGTGCTTAATGTGATCGGCCTTATCGAGGCTTTTAACTAGCATGTCATCTACGTAGACCTCCATGGTTTTTCCAATTAGGTGCTCAAAGATTTTGTTTACCAACCTTTGATATGTTGCCCCTGCATTCTTAAGTCCAAATGTCATGACTAAGAAGCAGAAAACACCAAGTCAGTGATGAATGATACCTTGGCGATGTCATCTTTGTGCATCTTGATTTGATTATATCCACTGAAGCCATCCATGAAACTTAGCATCTCATGCCCAGCAGTGGCATCTATTAGAGCATCAATCCTTGGTAAGGGAAAACAATCCTTAGGACATGCATCATTCAAGTCGGTGAAGTCGACGCACATCCTCCACTTCCCGTTAGCTTTTTTGACCATTACGGGGTTAGCTAACCATTCTGGGAATTGGATTTCCTCAATGAACCCAGCTTCCAAAAGCTTATTCACTTCTTGCTTAATGGCTTCAAGCCTCTCTGGAGCAAAATTTCTTTTCTTTTGTTTCACTGTCTTCCTTTCTGGATCCACATTCAATTTGTGAGATATCAATTGGGGATCAATCCCTGGCATGTCGGCCGCTGTCCAAGCAAAAATGTCATTGTTTTCTTGAAGAAAAGACGTGAGTTTGCTCTTCAATGGTTCGGGCAGTAGTGCCCCAATATAAGTCACCTTCTCTGGTTCACCCGGGACTAAGGGAATGGGGATTAAATCCTCAGCTGGTTTCCCTCTTCGGTCCTCATTGTCACTAGTGTTCATGTCTTCAATAGGGAGAACCTGCCCCCCGGTTCCATCAGGCCTTAACGCGGCTACATAACAACTTCTAGCCATTTTTTGGTCTCCTCGTTCTTCACTAATCACATTCCTCGTTGGAAACTTGATTTTTAGATGATAAGATGAGGCAACAGCCTTGAACGCATGAAGACCAGTCCTTCCCAGGATTGCATTGTAGGTTGAAGTCGCTTTTATAACTATGAAGTTCAACATCTGAGTAGACGTATATTCATCCCTTGCCCCATAGTCATTGGGAGTTGGATAGTGCCTTCCACTTTTGATTCCACCCCGTTGAATCCGTATATAGGCATATTTGAGGGTGTTAACTGAGAGTCTGTGTAACCCATCTTGACAAAGGCATCGTGGAACAAGATATCCACTGAAGCTCCATTATCAACCAAGACTCTTTTTGTTTCGGAGTTGCCTATCACAGGTATTATGACAAGAGGATCATCATGGGGGAACTTCACCCCTTCTAAGTCTGAATCGTCAAAACCTATTGACACTTCTGTTCTGGCACGTTTCGTTGCTTCTCCAACCACAGTCATTACTTCTCGGGCATAAGCCTTTCTTGAGTTTCGGGAGGACCCAGCAGCAGTTGGTCCTCCGAATATCATGTTGATCACTGGCCCTCAGGGCTTGGGATTCCGATCTTGATCGTTGTCCCTTCTATCATAATCCTTTCTTTCATAGTTCCCCTTTTGGATCCCTTGGCTTCCATCCTTAGTGAACTTGCTGAGTTTTCCTCTTCGTATCAGAAACTCAATCTCATCTTTCAGTTGTCTACAATCATCGGTGTCATGACCGACTTCTTTGTGGAACCGACAAAACTGATTTTGGTTTCGTTTGGACAAATCAGCCCTCATTGGCTTTGGCCATTTGATATCTTCTTCCTTGGCTATCTCCATCAGAATTTGACTCTTGGGAGTATTCAATATTGCATATTCTGTGAATTTTGGCCCAAAGTTATTTCTCTTGGGTGGAGAGTCAGAGTTCTTTGATGTTCGGGGAAACTTTTCCTTGACGTCGTACTCCTGAGTTTCTTTTCTTTTCTTTGAGTTTCCACCGTCGCCAGCGGTGGGTTCATACTTTCTCATGCTTTCCTCAACCTTGATGTACTTTCCGGCTCTATCTTGGAGCTTCAACATGCTCTCTGGTGGATGTTTAGCCAACGACCTCCTGAAGTGGTCATCAGTGGTTCCTTGTTTCAGGGCTATCATAGCCACTTTGTCATCTAAGTCCGGGACTTTCAAAGCCTCCCGAGTGAATCGATTGATGTAGTCCCTTAGGGCTTCATTCTTTCCTTGACGTATTGCCATGAGTGATGCAGAACTTTTCTCATGCACCCTTCCACTAATGAACTGATTGATGAAAGCCTTGCTTAGTTCCTTAAAGGACCCAATAGAGTTGGGAGGTAGACGGCTATACCAACGTTGGGCCATGCCTGCCAAGGTTTGTGGAAACGCCCTACACTTGACCGCATCGTTGGCTGGCTGCAACAGCAGTGCATTGGAGAAGGTCCTTACATGATTTGCGGGATCTCCCGTTCCATCATAGGCTTTGATCGAAGGCATCTTGAACTTTCTGGATATAGCCGTTTTCATGATGTCTTGAGTAAACGGTGGTGTAGGATTATCAGGATCTCCCAGAGGCAACAGAATACTAGGATCACCCCTTGGGGCTTCAGCCCTCTTGGTCCTTCTTGGTGGATCCAAGTTGATTATCGGGATTCCTTCAGTCGTTCGGCCCCGAGATTGAGCGGCCTCTTCTTCAGCAAGGAGTTTTTTGAGCCTTGCAGTCTCTGCCTCATGGGCTGCAAGTTTCTCCCTAGTAGTTTGGGGTTGCTCTCGATTTGTCTGTGAATAACGTCTCCTTCTTGGGGCGACATCCTCCCCAGTTGTATAACCTTCATCCTCAGTGTATGGGCCAGAGTAATCTTGAATGAGAGGGGTCTGACGAGTTTGTTGATTTTGGGATCCCAGACCTTGAATATAAGGGGGCACATATGCCTCATGGTAGATTGGATTAGTTCCACTACCGCCCGCCATGGGTCGAGGGGGCATGCCATAGCTTGGCATCCCCAAAGTCTGATTCACGTATTGAGGGAGATCAGTAGTATGGAGTTGAAGGCTCCTTGGTGCACTCATGAGCAGCGGGCAGGTCGTGATTGGTTGCTGGTGAATGATCTTTTGTGGATTAGATCCATGAATGACCATCTGCAGGGGATTCATCCCTTCAACCGAAATCGGGATTTCCGGTCCTTGAGTGTTGGTGGGGATATTCGCCCCTTGTGTGCCGGTAGTCGGCGGTGGCTGATCAGCCTCAGAGGTGATAGGGTGATCATCGGGAGTTTGAGTATCCCGAGCTGTTCTTCGTGTGTTTGTCATGGTTGATGTTGTTTTCCCACAGACGGCGCCAAATGTTGTGGAATAAAAAACGTGCTTGTGTAATTAATGCTAAGGTTTAATGAGCTTCGAGCTTTAATGGCTACACTCGTGTTTCCGGACTTAATTGGTCCTCACAAGATGCCTACGTATCTCAATTAATGTTGAGAATCAAGCCAAAGACGTAGTTCTGATTGTAGGATCAGAGTCCTTATATAGGCGTTTGGAGCCTTGTATTTATGGTACGTTTAGGAGACTTAACGGATAAGTCTTCTTTTTGATATTGGATAAGTATTGTATTTCTTGCTGAAGAATTCGTTTCCTTGTTGATAAAGGTTATGACTCATTGATTGCCTTTAATTGGGATTCCAGATCCTTCTTTGACTAATTTTCCATAATTTGGGCTCTTTTCAAGAGCTGTATATTTTCCCTATTCATTAATTACGAAATTAATGAATAATTAGGGTGTCGGGCCTTAAATACCAGCCTTTCCGTTGAATAGTCAATTATATTTCTATAATTACTTTTCTATCCATATCAAATTCTATCCTGAATTCTGTGCTCATTTTTAATTTTTTAAAATTTAGATAAGAATTTATGTTAGATTCAAAAATTTAAGTTTAATTAATTTTATAATTCTAATCTTAACAATTTATGTTTTTTGAAAAATAAAATATAATGGACATTCTTTATTTATAATCATGTTTATATGGGGTGCATGTTTTTCTCGGAAGGAAATAGGTGAGTGCATGTATATGTATTTCCGAACCCGTTTAATGTTATTCAAGTAAGAAAACTAGACATGACAATTCGTCTGTGTCGTGTATTTTTTAATTGATCGTGTACTTTTATGTTTCGTGTACATGAATGTTAAACACAAAATTGATCCGTTTAGGTTCGTGTATATTTCGTGTCGTGTATCTTTCGTGTCGTGGTACTTTTCGTGTCGTGTTTCGTGTAATTTTAAATAAAAATTTAAAAATTTAAAAATATAAAAAAAATGTTAAAATATTAAAATTTTCAGTTAAATTTTTACAAATATGTATTGAAAATATGTTTTTACATCATATTTACAAATGATATTATACAATTCTGTATAAACATATAATAAATATTAATTTATCTAATGTAAATATAAAAATATCTAATATAAATATTAATATATAAATATATATTTATTTATTTCGTGTACTTCGTGTCGTGTCGTGTACCCAAAGGGTAAACACAAAACCGACACTAAATCTCGGTCGTGTATTTTCGTGTTCGTGTATTTTCGTGTCATGTACTGAAAATGCAAACAAAAATACTAAATTTTCGTGTCGTTTCATGTTGTATAATTCGTGTCGTGTCATAAATTGTCCGGTCTAAACAAAACCGAGGCAAAGTCTTTTAGACCTTTACAAAGCCCTGCATTTCAGGCTCTTTCTATAATTTGATTAGCTTTTGCTTCCTGCCATTGGGCTTTGGGTTTGCATCAAGCCCACATTAGCCCGCTTAAGATCCAAAAAATATGGGGCCAGTTTTAGGCTTGTCCTAAGCTTTGATGGTTTCGAGTCTCGAGAGTTACGAAAAAACACAAGAAATACGAATAGAGTTGGCATTGGCCAAAAACATATAGAGCCTACATTGTATCACATTCTTGGTGGTTCAGAACCAAATTTGCAGTAAAATTTCATAGAGATCAGCAAAGCATCATGAATAAAGATCGAATATTGATGAAGACAAATTCTTAGTTCAAAGAAGTCCAAATTAGGGATGACAATTTGTACCGATCCAATTGATATCCGACCCGTTCCGACTCGAATGGGTTAACCGAACCCGAAATTTTCGGGTTTGGATTCGGGTTTGGGTTTGTTTTTTAAACCCGAATTATTTTCGGGTCGGGTTCGGGTTTTGACAATACCGATCCAAACCCGACCCGAAAACCCGAAACCCGTTTCGAACCCGATCCGAACCCGAACCCGAAACCCGAATTAATTTATATATATAATATATTTTTCTATTATTTTTTATATATAATTTTAACATATAATAAAATTATATATATGATTTTATATATAATTTTTTACATATAATTTTATATATTATTTAATATATAATTTAAAATATAATTTATATATAATATAATATATTTTTTTACTAGTTTTCATTTCGGGTTTCGGGTTACCCGAAATCCGTTCGGTATCCAACGGGTTCGGGTTCGGGTTTAATATTTCGGATTTTTTCGGGTTCGGGTTCGGGTTCGGGTTCGGTTAAAAATTTCGGGTTCGAGTTTGGATTTTGTAAAACCCGTTTCGACCGACCCGATTGCCATCCCTAGTCCAAATCACGAGAAACGGGCAACAAGAGCACTGAAAGTTATCTGTCTTGACCTTCTTAACCTAAGAGAAAGAAAAAAGTATAAATTCTTCATCTAATCCAACTTCTTCGTATATAGAAATTGCTTGCAACCTATCAAAATGAGGAAATCGTAAATGGTGTCATTAATTAACATTATGAGGAGTTTTCTGAATGAAAATTTATGAAAAGGCAAATCAAACAAGAAGATACAACTGTAGCATGCATATCCTGAAAACTCTATTGCAGATTTAACAGGCTCATCATTTCTAAATATAAGAGAGAAGAGACCATCAACTAGCCTGACTAAAAACACTAGCTAGACAGAAACAAACCTTCTACTTTTTCTTTTTTTTGTATTTTAAGTATTGAACTTACTTAAAAGGATTAAACCTTCTACTTTTTGTATTTTGATTTTTAGAGCTTAATTATTTATTTATTTTTGCAATAAAATATATAGTTGCTTAGGGTATATAATGTTTTAGTGCAGTTCAATTACATTATATAAGAGCATCTCCAATGGTAGAACCCCTTAGCCAAAAAATCCTATGTGGCATAATTTATACATAATTTGTATAAAATATGAAGCTCCAACTATGCAAAACCCTTAGGTAAATTATAGCCAATTAGCTAAATCGTATTCGACATTGGCTAAATTTGTCGAATCTATAATGAGCTGTAACAAAGCTGTACATATAAATTTAATATTTATAGCCACTCCCATTGAAGCACATTACCTTACGGGTTCGGCAAATTTTAGCCGATCACTATTTTGTAATATTTTAGCCAACTATTTTAGCCAGCCCCGTTGGAGATGCTCTAACGAATATTATCATCCTTTAGAGAAATACCAGTCATGCATGCATGTGCATGCTTGTTTAAATAACAATCAAATGGGTTGGTTACTACCGTCTCTTGTCTTGATTTTATCTTTTAACGTTTCTAGTTCAAGTGAATAACTATTCGGCTTTGCTCCACTTGGTTCACCTATAACCTTGGTGATTAATTACCCCTATTGTGTTATTTATGCGAAAATATGTGCCACAAGCCTCCAAATCTTTAAAAAAGTTGTTGGTCAACATAAAATTGAATTAATATCTTAAATCAGGTGCATGATGTTGGTCCGCGCAACACCCGTTAACTCCACATTAGTATGATATTGTTCGCTCTGGGTCGTGGCCAAGCTCGCACGAATTTTTTTTTGGGCTACTCCCAAAAGGCCTCGTATTAATGGAGTTATTTTTGGCTCCTTATATTCAAGATAATTCTTCTTTATCTTATCGATTATCGATGTGGGACTTGGGTTGACACCCACTCTACAATCTCCCCTCAATCCAAGAACCACCAATCTTGTGACTCTTATACATGACTGTTACGCATCTTGCGGAACACGCCGCCCGACCACCTCAGTGTCAGGAAGACTTTCGACACAAGTTGTCCAAGATCTCCGACCATAGTTCTTGAGAGCCTCCCCACACCACGCAACTTGCAGCCCGCAATCCAGGATCAATTCTTAGCCATCGGCTCTGATACCACTTGTTGGGTCGCGCAACACCTGTTAACTCCACATTAGTATGATATTGTCCGCTCTGGACCGTGGCCAAGTCCACACAGATTTGTTTTTGGGCTACTCCCAAAAAGCCTCATACTAATGGAGTTGTTTTTGGCTGCTTATATTCAAGATAATTCTTCTTTATCTTATCGATGTGAGACTTGGGTTGACACCCACTCTACACATGATACATCAGAGACATTTAGGTTTTGTTTTTTTTTTGTTTCTGCTAAATTTTATTTTTACGCAGACATATTGTAACACTACAACAAATAAGGGCAATTATGACAGAATTTTTGCATTGAATTCGTCGTAAATGCCACCATTTACGACGAATTTGTTTCGTCGCTTTTGCTCAAGTAGAAAGTTCAGATTTCGTCACAAAGTGAAATTTCATCGTAAGTTTGAGCGCGGGCCCACGATCTGTAATAAAAAAATTAATGTAATTTAAGACGGAATGTTTCGTCGTTTGATTTGTTCTTACGACAGAAAGTACGTCGTAACTTAGAATGTGGGACCCACTAACAAGAAAACCTCATCCAACTTGCGACTGTATTATACGTCATATGTTTATTATTTATGACGAAATTTTCGTCACAAGATAGTCAACGGGACCCACCTGCTTGCAAAAACGAAATTAAAAAAATGTATTTAAAAAAAATGAGAAAATGCTACATTACGACGGAATATAAAGGATGAACATTCGTCGTAAGTTGATTATTTCAGAAAAAAAAGATTTGTTGATTTTTGAATTCCCAGCCATTTTCGGCTTCCAAAATAAAATTTTAAACCTGCCTTGCCCAATCATGTGTAGAGCAAGCCAACACTCTAATCTCAATATGCAATCAACCACATTACTAAACATAATAAAATATAGAAAACTAAATAATCAAAATACTCCAAAATTTACATAAATTAAGTCACAAATTCATAGTTGTTCACACCAAATGTTAAACCATCTTACACAAACTTAAATCGTCATACAAACATCCAAAAGTCAAATTCAGTTTGCAAACACAACTACGATTATCTTACATCCATATCAAATAAACAAACATTAAACATCAGCCCCTAATAATAGGACCGCCGCGAGAGACAACATCATAAGACGGAACACTCGTATCACTATCATCATCGGAGTCACGATCATCATCAGAGTCAGTACTCTCACCATTGCCCAAACCATCATCAAAATCATCATATTAGTTATAAATATAAACATAGAAAATTAGCTATAAATATCGGAAAGACAAATCTAAACAATATGATCAGTATCATATTTTTTCTCTCCAATAAACGTGGTAGCAAAAATGTAACTGCCACTATGTTTACATATATATGTGTCGTATGAGCGGATATAGATAGGTTTGAATTAGTTTTAACAAATAAATTCCCAGTTTTCTACTAACTTATATAAATCTATACAAGTATGTTTGAATAGTAATCACTCATTCCAACTTTGGGAGTTGTAGAAAATTATTCAAAGCCATCATATATACCAATCAACTTTTACTTCACATACCAAGCAAAACCTAGAGATATAACAATTACATCCGACATTTTTTAATAACAATTAAGATCCCATAATAATATGTATATATGAACATGAGTTAATGAGCTATAAACAGATCCTAGTTAACTCCTTCAACTGCTAAACAATTAATTAATTGTCATACAAGCTTCTTTAAACCCTTAACAGTCTGTAGTCTTTGAGGGTGAAGCCCAATATTTTTAATTCATAACGAAAGCTGTAACATTGAATTTTTTTTTAAGTTATATATAATACCTTGACACAACTAGGAGCCTAAAACTTGAAAGTTAACTCTGAAATTCACAGGACTATTCTGGCAGCCTCAACAGATTTTGATCACCAAAAGATTTGAATACTAAAACTTTTAAACATTGAGGTAAATCAAGTAGCCACATTTAAGGAGTAAATTACATTTTAATGGAATATAATATAATATTTTAGCAATTTGATGGCTGAATTTTAAAATTGACAGATTGATGGCCTCAATTTTTTATTTCATACCAATTTAAGGACTTCCGTCAAATTTAAACAAACGGTGTTATTTTGATGAGGATAATTTGGTCTTTTATTCTATTTCCCAATATATATCATGTGTGTATGGATGTACTAGCAATTTGGGGTGAAAAGGCCTAAATTTTCTCATTTCAGTTTTTTTTTTATTTCAACGCACTCAACCAAAAATATTCACAAGCAGACTTATCACTCACTAACTAAAATTTGTATTTTTGAGAAATGATGTTTTGAAGTTTGACAGAGAGAAATGAAGACTACCAGTTTGGACATTAGTTGAAGAAAATATGTTTTGCTGCTAATGTTACTAGACTAAATTACCCGTACTGAACTAAGGATGATAGTTATGATTTGACAGAAGTCCCTAAATTGCTTTAAATTTAAAACTTGAGGCCATCAAAGTGTTAATTTTAAAATTTTGCCATTAAACTGCCAAAATTTTATATTATAAGCCATCAAAATGCAATTTAGTCTGCATTTAGGTATAGTTATCAAGTTGTTAACTAGACATCAAAGCATCATACTCTTTTCTATACTTTTAACATTTCATAATTATAAGTTTTAACTAATGAATATATTTCTTGCAAAACCACGGTCTTAGATTTCGAGTTAATAATTCATTTATTTGCAAGTATTTTGGCTAGAGATATAGTTAATACTGACAATTTATTTGCAAGTATTTTGGCTAGAGATATGTATGTCTTTTTCGTAATCTGATTCTAAATTTATAAATCATGTGAACGTCAAAAGGCTCCAATTCATTTAGTACTGAAAAAAAGTACTAATAAGAGGTTTTACCTTAGCTGCTCTGGGCCCATCTGTCTTATATATATTGTTTAGCACATCCACCGTGTTGGGACAGGGCCAGGGAGTCTGCACTCCTCAGGTAAATGAACGGGAAGATACTCCATTGGATCAAACATGGCTGGAAAGAATTTATTCTCTAAAGTACAAATGATCCCGGCTATGTTTTTTCCATTTGCCTCAAATTTGATTCGAGTAGTGTAGTTGAGCACAAGTCTTTGAAAAAATTTGAAAGATCACAAAGTACTTTGTTTATATCATCCGGAAGAAGTTCACGAAATACAGAAGGCAACAACTTTTGCATAAATACATGACAATCATGGGACTTCATGCCTTGGAATTTCAGCTGAGCTATCTTACAACATCTCTTCAAGTTTGATGAACAACCATTTGGGAGTTTCAATCGATGCTCCCATTTACATAACAATTTCAGCTGATCTCGGGTGAGTTCGTTTCTAGCTCTAGGCCTGTGTTTACCATTCATCCATAGCTCTTGCTTTCAAATCACCTCTTGAGTTTGTGGTATCCTTTGTTTTGGCACTACAGATAATAGTATGAAAAAAATTTCAAACAAATTTTTCTCCGTATGCATGACATCAATGCAGTGACGCAGACGCAATGAATCCCAATATGGCAGGTCAAAAAAGCTAGTGACATGTGTCCAGTTGTGTGAATCCCCAAATTCAATTGCCCTTTCTTTGTTGTGTGGTTTCCCAGGTGGTGGAAAAGTGATACCGGCAATCATGATACGAATAGTCCGACCTTTTCGTCGAATGTTTCGGTGTTTGTCTAGGAATCCCTTATGTAACCCATAAAAACTGGACTTCTTGCTGTGTGGTAGTTGCTTAGCTTTGACATCACCCATACAAACATGACAGGCCATATTCCCATGGGTTGACCACCCACTGACCATACCCAGTCCGGGAAAGTCACTGATAGTCCATAGCAAAGCTGCATGCATCATGAAATTAGTCTTCGTAGAAGTATCAAATGTTTGCACCCCAACTTGCCATAAATTAAATAGCTCATCAATCAAAGGCCTAAGATAGACAGTTAGATTCCTCACAGGATCATTTGGCCCGGGTACTAGTAGTGTCATGAACATGTATGGCTCCTTCATGGACATGGTATGTGGAAGGTTGTATACAAGTAGTACAACAGGCCAAACTGAGTATACAGTAGAAGTAACATTATTGTACAGGGGGAATCCATCAGTTGCAAGACCAAGTCTAACATTACGAATCTCTGCTGCAAAATCTGGATAGTTGTTGTCAAATTCCTTCCATTCTTCTCCATCAGCAGGGTGACTAAGAACCCCTTTAATCACTGTTCTATTCTTGTGATACTTCATATGCTCAGCTGTGTGGGTACACATGTACAAACGCTATAGACGAGGAGTGATTTTGAAGTATCTTAAGATCTTTCTCGGAATGGTGACACTCCCACCATTAGTTGCAACTTTGTATCGGCTCAACTCACAATACTTACAATTTTCAAAATCTTTATCATCACCGTAGAACAACATGCAGTCATTCTCACAGGCATGTATTTTTTCGTATCCCAAGTTCAGCTTCTTGACCATCTTCTTCACAGCAGAATAATTAAAAGGAAGTTTATGCCCCTTCGGAAACACATCTCCAAGTAAAAGGAGCAGCTCGTCAAATGCCTTATCACTACATTTATTATGATTCTTCCAATGTAGTAATCTCGTAACAAACTTCAGTTGCGAGTACTTGGTATTGCCCGGATATATTGGTTCCCCGACCCTATTCACATTGTCTAAAAATTTAGCCGCTTGCTCATTCGGGTTCTCGTGAGTGCTATATTCCTCCCCAAAATCATCCCCTCTAAAGGCATCCCTCAAAATTTCTAATTCATCAAACACATCTTCACGATCAACCATTTCTTCATCTCCCGGCCCACTATCTTTTTCATGATAATGCCGTACGGTGTAACTCTCAAGAAAACCGATTGCAAATAAGTGGAACTCGACATCGTGAATGAGTTGAATGAGTTGATTCATACATGTATTACACAGATAATTAATTAAAAGGTTCGGATTATCCGGTTCCTTACTATTTTTTCTTGCAAATGCCAAGAAATCTTGAACCCCTTTAGTATATTCTTTCAGTGAAATCATAACCACCGGGTATAATTCGTTTAGAGATCCAACTAGTATCATAAGACATCTACAAATATAAAAAGAATATACAAATCAATAACACAAGTGCACACACATATATGTTAAACATGTAATGAACTTAAAAGTAAATCATATATATATATATATAGTTGCATTAAAATAAAGTAGAGGAATTTAAAATTGGATCCTTACCTTGATGATTGTTGTGATCGTGGTTGCTATGTCAATTTATGAACTAAATGATATGAAGATGTGATTTTACGCAGGCTAACTTACGACGGTACAAAGGATTCCATCGTAAGTTTATTTAAAAAATATTTTTTAAACGACTACTTTTGCAAGGGGACAGTAGGATAAGAAGTTAGTGGTGAATTTTGGACATGCTATTTTACGACGGAAAATATGATTCTGTCATAAGTTGATCTTACGACGGAAAGATCGTCGTATATTCAGCCTTAAACGACATCGTTTTCTTCTAGGGAAAAAATATGTATTTTAACATTAAATATAATTTCTAAAAAATAATAAAATATTTATCTTACGACGAAAATAAAATTCATCGTAAGATAAAAACGGCGTCGTTTTATGTGGCGCGATGATTTCCCCCTTTTTAATTTGTTTGGTGCCAAATTTTAATATTAAAATAATGAACTTGCGACGAAATCATTTTTTCGTCGTAAGTACTTACGACAGGTTTTTTGTTTCCGTCGTAAGTACGGCGCGCCCAGCATTCCGTCGTAAGATTTGCGTCTTAATTGCCCTGATTTGTTGTAGTGTAAGTTTTAAGTCACAGACACAATCATAAATAGCAACTTTAAGCTCTGACTAATTAAGAACCCGGTTCTATACAATCAACCACCCTGTTACATTCTCTTACAATCGACGCATGCTTTAATCAATAATTTTTTTGGTTTTTATAATTTTGTAAATCTCATAAATCGACAGTTAGACTAAAGCAAAAATGTACAACTAGCAATAAAAAGAATATATATAATAGCGATTTGTAAAAATGAATGACCCGATGGAGTAATTTTCATGACTTATTTTGTGATGCCAAGTTTTTTAATGAAGAAAAGAGTGGAAAAGAAGATACTGGAAAAGAATATAAGCAAATTGTTTTTTCAATATGCTCCCAAGTTTTTTGTTGAAACTCAGAATTTGTTTTGAATAAAATGACATGGAGGAAAACATTTTGAAAAGGATATTGTGAGAGCTTCTCTACCAATCATTCTATTTTTGAGAAGAAATTAAATTTTGAAAATTTTATCTCTCAATCTTGTATCTTCTCTCTTTCAAAAACTTGGGAGCACCATTAAAAAAATCGAAATTCTCTGTTCTCTTTTCTTTTTTTCTCTCCAAATTCCAACCCGGGAGCACAATGTTAATCCAGATTGAATAGAACCGATTTAAATTGAAATCCGATCTCTACATAAATTGGTAAAAACCGATCAAGCTCTGAGTACTCAGAGTCGGACTTAATTTTGACTTATAATTTTTTTAAATAATTTTTTTAGTATTATTACAAAATTATATACTTCTTTCGTTCCATTTATTTGTTAACATTTGAATGAGACACGGAGATTAAAAAATGTAAAAAAAAAAAAAAAAAAAAATGAGCCATGGGTAAATTGGTGAGATTTACTAAAAGAAAAATATGTTACTTTAAAAAATATTAACAATTAAATGAAACATCTTTAAAAAAATATAGTATTAACAATCTGTTGAAGATTGTTGATAGAGAGGAAGGTATATATATATGATCATGGTAACTTGTTTGTAGTTATATCAAACAATAATTATTGAATACGTGAAATTGATATTTGAATTTACATGTTTATTAGATTGTCAAATACTATATTTTTTTTCTCAAATTCATGAACTTTCAGAGATTCTTTTATCCAACCACAAATGTTTGCAGGGTGTTTTTCTCTTTTAACTAATAATTTAAGTTTTGACATCATGACAAGATAATATCATAATATTTTTTTCATTTAATATTGAAGATATAATTCTATTAGAATAGAATGATTATTTAAACAATAAATTTCTAATTATTAATAAAGAAATTTAATATAAAAATGGAGATTTCCATATTTTATATTAAGTTTCCATATTTTTCTATAATAACAAATATTACCTTATACACGTTAATGGTAGATAAACTATTTCTGTATCTTTACCGAATTTATGGTGGTACAACAAAATTTCAAACAGGTTAAATTTTAGAAACAGTAGCCTTGAAAAGTTAATGGAATAGTATTTGTTTTAAAAAAATGCTAGAGACCCCAAAAATGCTTATGTGTCAACTTAGACCGATAACTTTTCTAATAATAATACGGGATCCGCGTGCATAAACGCCCACGAATTAAATTACGCCATATATCATGCCACATCATTTTTTAAAAAATTTGAAAACAAATTTGGGATACCTAGCACTACTTTTTGTTTTAAGAGAAGAGACGAGTTTAGTTCATGTGCTAACTTGATAAATACATTTACTTATAGATAATATAAACTCAAAATGTCACCGCAACTGTAAATTATGTGCCGAGCCCTGAGACTCTATAGACGGAACCAGGATTTAGATAAATCGGAGCTAAAATAAAATAAAATTTTCCCAATTTTTGAATGTTGGCTAGGATTTAATTAAAAAATTTACTTAACTTCACACTACAAGAAATATGGGCATTTGTGACAGAATATTAGGAAGAATCCTTCGCAAAATCAATTAATGACGAAAGATACAGATTCCGTCGTAAGGTACTTTATGACAGCTCCATTCTGTTCTAAATTTAGTATTCTATTAATGTATTTCCCGCCTCGTTATCAATTTGGAGATTTATTTTCCCGCCCATTTAAACTTGCGACGGATTTACTAATAAAGCGTCGTATAGTATTTTACTACGGAAAGATCCGTCATAAAATATAACTTGTGACGGATTCGTCAGCTTCCGTCGCAAATTTCAACAACATGTATTTATTTCCAACGCTCTAAATAAATGAGTGGCAGTAAAATAATAATGTTATATTGTACTTTGTGACGAAAATGCTAATCCGTCGCAAAGTGTTTGAATATTACGGATCTAATCAGTAGCATTTCTATTTTCACCACCAACATTTTACTTCCAATCTTCTCACATATTTTCCTCAAATTAAAAAATTCAAACAAATCATCAAACCTCATTCCATGCATCAATGTAAGTATCTATCTTTAATTATTTGTACATTTTACAAGTTCTTTCATTATTATGCTTTATATATTGAAATTTATATATATATAATTAGTGTATATATGTATGCGTAATTGACATATATGTGTAATTAGTGTACATATGCATATGTAATTGACATATATGTGTAATATATGCTTGTAGATGTCTTTCGATCGTAGTTGGATCAATCAACGTTTTCATGTCGGCACAAATTGTTATACAAGAGAGTTTTTGAATGGTGTTGATGAATTTCTTAAATTTGCTAAACGTCATTGTGAGGAAGATGATGAAGAGATTAGATGTCCTTGTTGTTGTTGTTGTAATGTTCCTTCAAAAATTTTTGAAGAAGTGAGATTTGATATCTTGACATATGGATTTTGTGAATACTACACTTTTTGGGATGTACACGGGGAAGGTGGTAAAGAGCCATATGCTGGTAGCTCGAGAAATATAGTTAATGATTGTGATGATGTGTTTGATCCCTACGAAATGCTAAGGGATACCGTGAAGGAATATAAGGATGAGCGGAAGCATGAAATAACATTTTATTTCGTAAAATCCATATATCGCACATATAGAAAACTGTAAAATGATGTGGAATCAAAATCTTACCTTGAAAAATCGAAGCTTTGAATCGAGATGATCGTTAGCAGTAGCTTCTCAGAGTGTGAAGCCCTCTACCGGTATCCACCAAGAATAATTCTTCGATGAAGCTTTTTATAAAACTTGAAGCTTTATAAAAATGGAGGTTTTCCTTTTTCTTTTGAGAGAGAGAGAGAGATGAAGAAGAAGGAGAGGCAACTAGGTTTTTCGCAAAAAACAAAAGTGTATCTAACTCATCTCATCTCATCCTTTATATAGGGCTCAAGTAGGGTTAATATATTTAATATATCAATATATATTAATATATAAATCCCTCACTTTCTCTTATAAAATGTTTAAATAATAATTAAAACTATTTTAATCATTATTATTATTCTCTCTCAAAATACCTTCATCAATAAATTAATCTTTTTATGGTGTGACCCTGTAGGTTCAATATTAAGCCGGTAGTAGAAATAAATAATAATAAACTTTTTATTTATTATTTATATGAATTCTAAAATTCATTAAATATAATTAACTGATTAATTATATTTATTCTACATCGTGAGTGATGCTTCTCAACATATCGCGACTATCCGGATAATATGAATTCACTGCTTAGAATACCAAGAACCTGTCAGTGACTAGTTACAGTACAATCAATTCCTTCTACCCTACAATATCCCGATTAAATACAAGGCACGGAACTCGTGTCAAGCCTATCAGATTTAATCATATGATTTCTTATTCATAATGCAAAGTTCATATTAATGCAAATTAGAAACTCCTTTCTAATTTCATTCACTCTGGCCAGAGATTCCAGAACTCGCATACTAAGAATAACATAGGATATTCACTTCCTATACTGGAAGGGGTAGATCCTCTATTGACGTTAACTATCTCCATACACAAATCCCTATGCCCAGAATAGACCTAATGGATGTCCTTGAGACTAAGGACTAAACCAAAGCACAGTTCATTATATACAAGATAACTTTAACGATCTCAAGTCTAAGGACACTTGTACAACTATCACTCAGTGAACAACTATCGACACGTGAGTAATCTCCATTAGTTGTCCAACTACTCGAGTCATGTTCAGTGAACTTATTCCCTAATAAGCACCTACATACTAGCTATAGTGTCACCACACAAATGCCTATGAGAACAGACATCCTCCTGAAGGGAGCAAGCATAGTATGTACCAATCTTTGCGGATTCACTAACTTCCGATTAGTTATCCTATGATCAGGAATTGTTTAAGTCTAGAGTTATCATCTTCTAGATCTCACTATTACAATCTCATTATAATTCTAGAAGCTTTACTCTAAACTATGGAACATCTTATTTAAAAACACTTTAAATAGATAAAGCCCGTAATAAAAACAAAACAAGTCTTTTATTAATATAAACGAAATCAAATAAGAATACAAGAAAGTTCTTCCTAACTCATCATACATGATTGGATTTAGGACAAAACACTTTCAATCTCCCACTTGCACTAAAGCCAATCACCCTGGTATCTAATACCCATCTTCTCTTTATGACGATCAAAGTGAATCTGAGACAATGACTTTGTGAGTGGGTCTGCTACGTTGTTATGTGTGTCAACTCTCTCAATCTTGACATCTCCTCTTTCAATGATTTCCCTAATCAAATGAAAGCGCCGTAAAACATGTTTGGAATTTTTATGAGACCTAGGTTCCTTGGCTTGTGCTATTGCTGCGTTGTTATCACAATACATCACAATAGGCTCCTCAATGCTAGGAACAACTCCCAACTCAGAAACAAATTTCCTCATCCAAACGGCTTCTTTTGCAGCCTCACTTGCAGCTATATACTCTGCTTCCGCTGTGGAGTCAGCTGTTGTAGACTGTTTGGAACTCTTCCAACTAATCGCTCCACCATTCAGAGTAAACACGTACCCTGACATGGATGTGCTATCATCACTTTCTGATTGAAAACTAGAGTCAGTATAACCCTCTATTTTCAACTCAGATCCACCAAAAACAAGAAAAATATCCTTAGTCCTTCGCAAATACTTAAGGATGTTCTTCACTGCTTTCCAGTGGTCTTCACCTGGATTGGACTGATATCTGCTCGTCACACTAATTGAATGAGCAACATCAGGCCTAGTACATAACATCACGTACATGATAGATCCTATTGCCGAAGCATAAGGAATCTTACTCATACGCTCCCTTTCTTCAGGTGTCTTAGGAGACATCTTCTTGGAAAGGGATACTCCATGGCTCATTGGTATGAGACCTCTCTTGGAGTTTTCCATGCTGAACCTTTTAAGCACTTTCTCGATGTATGTACCCTGGGTAAGACCTATCATTCTTCTAGATCTATCTCTATAGATCTTCATACCGAGAATGTAGGATGCTTCTCCCATGTCCTTCATAGTGAAGTTCTTTGATAGCCACACTTTGACTGATTGTAGCATCGGTATATCATTTCCTATAAGAAGTATGTCATCCACATACAATACAAGAAATGTTACCGCGCTCCCATTAACCTTCTTGTAGACACATGGTTCATCTATGTTTTTGATAAAACCAAACTCTTTGATTGTCTCATCAAAACGAATGTTCCATCTACGAGAAGCTTGCTTTAACCCATATATGGTTCGTAGCAACTTACACACTAGGTGTTCATTCCCTTTGGAAACAAAACCCTCTGGCTGTGTCATATACACTTCCTCTTCAAGTTTCCCATTGAGGAAGGCCGTTTTCACGTCCATTTGCCAGATCTCATAGTCGTAGTAAGCAGCAATCGCAAGCAAAATCCGAATTGATTTTAACAGGGCTACAGGCGAAAAAGTTTCATCAAAGTCAATCCCTTGCCTTTGTCTGAATCCTTTTGCCACGAGCCTGGCCTTATAGGTCTCCACCTGGCCATCTGCTCCAATCTTTCTCTTGTATACCCATTTGCACCCAATAGGCTTCACATCTTTAGGTGCTTCAACCAAAGTCCAAACTTGGTTGGTATACATAGATTCCATTTCGGATTTCATGGCACTCTGCCATTTCTCTGAGTCAATACTACTCATAGCCTCATTATAGGTCATAGGGTCGTCATCATCAATGATTGACAACTCATTGTCATTCTCAATGACAAGGCCATAATACCTCTCAGGTTGGCGAGACACTCTCTCTGACCTACGAATGGGCTGTTCCACAGAAGGTTGTTCTTTCTGAATAGGTACTTCCTCTTGAACCGTAGTAGTTTGTGCTTCTTGAACTTCATCAAGTTCAATTTTGCTCCCACTGTTTCCTTCAAGGATAAACTGTTTTTCCAAGAAGGTAGCATGTCTGGAGACAAACACCCTATGATCGGTGTAAAAGTAATACCCTAAAGTCTCTTTAGGATATCCCACAAACCTACATTTTACGGATCGAGATTCCAGCTTATCAGGGTCGACTTTCTTGACATAAGCTGGACATCCCCAAATCTTAACGTGTTTAAGACTCGGTTTCCTTTCTTTCCATATCTCATATGGAGTTTGAGGAACAGATTTGGAAGGCACCTTATTCAGTAAATATGCTGAGGTTTCCAATGCATAACCCCAAAGGAATACTGGAAGATCTGCATAGCTCATCATGGATCGAACCATGTCTAACAAAGTTCGATTTCTCCTTTCAGATACCCCATTCAACTGTGGAGTATATGGAGGAGTCCACTGAGAGACTATACCATTTTCTTTGAGATAATCTAGAAACTCACCATTCAAGTATTCACCACCTCGATCTGATCGAAGGGTTTTAATACTATGTTTGGTTTGTTTCTCCACTTCATACTTGTATTCTTTGAACTTTTCAAAGGCTTCAGACTTGTGTTTCATCAAATACACAAATCCGAATCTAGATCGATCATCTGTGAAAGTAATGAAGTACGAAAATCCACCCATGGCTTGCGTAGACATCGGTCCACATACATCTGTGTGTACCAATCCTAGCAAATCTGCAGCCCTCTCTCCATGTCCACTAAATGGAGATTTGGTCATTTTACCCAATAGACAAGACTCGCATGTAGGATATGATTCAAAATCAAAGGGGTCAAGTAACCCTTCCTTATGCAATGTCCGAAGTCTATTTTCACTAATATGACCAAGTCTGCAGTGCCACAAATAGGTAAGATTTTCATCATCCCTTTTCCTTTTATTAGTGTGTTCAATTTGTAGTAAATCATGTTCTACGTCACATACATACAGACCATTATTTAAAATACCACTACCATAAAGAACGTTATCTCTAAGAATTGAACATTTATTATTCTGAATAACAAACGAAAATCCAGCCAAGTCTAACATGGGAATAGAAATAATATTCCTCACAATCGAGGGAACAAAATAACAATTATTTAAAACGATAGTCTTGCCCGTAGGCATATGTAAATCAAATGATCCTACAGCTTGAGCAGCAACTCTTGCTCCATTTCCCATCCGTAGAATCACCTCCTCTTCCTCAAGAGTCCTACTTCTCCTTAGTCCCTGCAACGAATTGCAAATGTGAGAACCACAGGCGGTATCTAATACCCAAGTAGAAATTTGATTTAGTGACATATTCACTTCAATCATGAACATACCTGAATCAGAAGCGGCAGTCTCACTACCCTTCTTCTTCTTCAATTTCATTTTAAAACACTATATGAATCGGGTCTTTATTCATAAGTGGCTCCCACTAGTTTATCTAATTTATACACCCCCTAAGTAAAAATTAAGCATTCATAATGCTAGTGGGAATAGGGATCCTACATTCTATCACACAACCTCGGCTGTAGCACGAAACGCCATGTGATGTTCAATAGGCAGACAACTCTTGTCAATTACATCTCATGTTATTCCCTAATAAAACTTTAGCCTCTTGAATAATTGAGTCACGGCTGTAGCACGACAAACTCAATATTCTAAGTCAAGTCTAACCCGACATTTCGTACAATTGAATCAGTCTCCAACGGCCCACGGCTGTAGCACGTAACGACCATTAGATTCTAATTCATTGTACACATCTCTATGTAATAGACAAGTATTTCTAATTTTGAAATCAAAGCCCTCGGTTGTAGCACGAAACGACAATGATTTAAAAATAAGAACTACTTTCTACCATGTTGGAAGGCTATGACCGACACAAGCCCGTTGTGTCATTGGCCAATTACTACTTGATATTATTTAATTTTAGAGGGATTATATTATGTTACAACCATAATCATATTACTAGGAGATTCTCTTTTTCTTGAACAAAATACAATTATGATATTTAAATGAAAAATTCCCAGTGTGTTGGAGGGGTCACATCGGTCCCGCTTAAAACCCAACGGCCTAGACAGAAATTTTCATTTTCAACATCAAAAGAGTATTTTACTCTATGTTTCATAAACATAAGAATCTCATGGTTGTACTCATAATATTATTATTAAGGCAAGAAACGATTCCTATTCTAGATTTTCTAGAGCACGCCTTATGTTGATTTAAGTTCACCTAAATCTATCATCGCATGGTAAACATAGGCATATATCTCATATATAAAATAAATAAACAAGTAAGCATGCAAGCAATATCATGTCACACAATGATATATTGATGTATGGATTTATTATAGCATTTAAAAGCAATTAAAACAATTAATACATGCTTTAAAACACTTCCGGGAATATAAACAGTTCAAAACTTTTATATAAAAATATTTGACCACTTCATTAGATCCGTGTCGGAAAAACGAATCCAACGATATATCGCACGCCCAAAACGGAGTTACGAAACTCCCAGAAAATCAAATTTAATGTGGACAGAAGACTGTAACGCATTTCATAAATGCGCCACAACCTGTAACGCATTTCATAAATGCGCCACACGTCGTAACGCATTTCATAAATGCGTTACACTCTATAACGCATTCCAGGAATGCGCGACCCCCTTTTTCCCGGTTGTACTGCACGCGCGCGGGACAGCAACTACAGCAGTTTTTTTTTTTTTCTGTTTATGTCAGCCGACCGTTGCACACACTATTTGTAACTGTTCCGTTTCTTTTTCTACTTTATTTACTAATAATAACTATTATTATTAATATCCTAATTTTAATATTAATAAATTAATTAACAATTAATTAATTAATAAAAATTACAGGAATATGATTTCTCAAATCAGGCAGTAGCAAAAAAAATACCAGGTGATTATGGGGTCCTTGTGCAAATTTTTAATTCATATTTATACACATGCTTGATTATTTTATGAATTTTAATTAAAACAATTTTTAAAAATTCATAACAAATAATCTACACATCACAAAAATATGAAAAAAATACCTAGATCATCTACAACACTTGTAGAACCCAGATCAATGATCAAAATCACATGCAAATAATATTTTGAATTAATTCATAATTAAATCTAAATAATCTTGCAAAAATCATAATAAATCCATACATGCATCAAAAAATCTAAATTTTTTTACATGATTCTCTATATGCAACAACATGGCTCTGATACCATTGAAGGAATATAAGGATGAGCGGAAGCATGAAATAAAATTTTATTTCGTAAAATCCATATATCGCACATATAGAAAACTGTAAAATGATGTGGAATCAAAATCTTACCTTGAAAAATCGAAGCTTTGAATCGAGATGATCGTTAGCAGTAGCTTCTCAGAGTGTGAAGCCCTCTACCGGTATCCACCAAGAATAATTCTTCGATGAAGCTTTTTATAAAACTTGAAGCTTTATAAAAATGGAGGTTTTCCTTTTTCTTTTGAGAGAAAGAGAGAGATGAAGAAGAAGGAGAGGCAACTAGGTTTTTCACAAAAAACAAAAGTGTATCTAACTCATCTCATCTCATCCTTTATATAGGGCTCAAGTAGGGTTAATATATTTAATATATCAATATATATTAATATATAAATCCCTCACTTTCTCTTATAAAATGTTTAAATAATAATTAAAACTATTTTAATCATTATTATTATTCTCTCTCAAAATACCTTCATCAATAAATTAATCTTTTTATGGTGTGACCCTGTAGGTTCAATATTAAGCCGGTAGTAGAAATAAATAATAATAAACTTTTTATTTATTATTTATATGAATTCTAAAATTCATTAAATATAATTAACTGATTAATTATATTTATTCTACATCGTGAGTGATGCTTCTCAACATATCGCGACTATCCGGATAATATGAATTCACTGCTTAGAATACCAAGAACCTGTCAGTGACTAGTTACAGTACAATCAATTCCTTCTACCCTACAATATCCCGATTAAATACAAGGCACGGAACTCGTGTCAAGCCTATCAGATTTAATCATATGATTTCTTATTCATAATGCAAAGTTCATATTAATGCAAATTAGAAACTCCTTTCTAATTTCATTCACTCTGGCCAGAGATTCCAGAACTCGCATACTAAGAATAACATAGGATATTCACTTCCTATACTGGAAGGGGTAGATCCTCTATCACTACAAGAATAATTGAATCAGACAAGGCTTTTTGCCCGTTGTCTGATGCCCTAGAAAACCGTTGTCTATTGAGATGCCGTCTGTTACGCAGCTCAGACAACGGACGCGTCCGTTGTCTGATTCCCTACAGACAACGGTTTTAGTCTTAGAAAACGTTGTCTGAAACGCGTGAACAACAACGGTTGTTGTAGAAACCATTGTCTGACAAATAAATCAACAATTGTTTATTAACTAGAAAATGTTGTTATTTTAATTTTCAGACAAGGCTTTATTTTCCAAAAGAGTGTTGTGTGATCTAAATATTTACGACGGTTTTAGTAGAACAACCCCATTGTCTTAATAGTTTAACACAATGGTTTCCTTTCTAAAAACTGTTGTCTATTCTTGACTTGCACAATTGTTTTCTTTAAATACCTGTTGTCTGAAAGCTGTTAGGCAATGGTTTAAAAAGATAAACATGTTTGAACATTAGCAGAACCACAACAGTTTTTGTTTCTAAAACACTTGTTTCTGATTTTGATAGACAACGGTATTGGACAAAAAACTGTTGTCTGAAGTGTTTACGACAATATAAAGAAACCAAACTGACAATATAAAGAAGCCAAACTAAAACCAAAACAAACAGCCATTCCATTCCATCGTGTTCAATAAACCATTACAACCAACACATCCAACCAAGTAAAATTCACGAACTAATTAAGTTAAATATGTTCAACAACATCAGATTTTCGGATGCACATACTCCAAAAGTAGAGACTGAAACCTTCACTTAAGTTAAATAGTTACGCCATTACATGTCCATAGCATATCAGTTAGCCTCTTCTTCGTCTTGGACAGTTTGGGAGACCTGTCCTGTTCTCGGTGGCTAGGAAGATGGTCACCTTCTTTAGTTCAACTTTAGGAGGAGGTTCTTTATAGAAACTTGGCATATGAGTGGCTTTAAATTTCAAGCTCTTCCTTAATCTTTTAATTTCTGCCTCCTGGCTTTCCTACAATGAAACACACAAAATGAATCAATAACTTGAAAACTGACAGAGTATTGAAATGAAAGTATTTAAAGTAGCAAGTGTTGAGCCATTTATAGTTGCTTCGGAATAGCCTTCTGGTCGATGCCTAGATGTTATCAGGTAGGTCACAGGTCCAAATTATAACAACAGCCTCTTTACACCAATAGAGGATAAAGCTGTGTAAGATATCAGACATTTCCCTGTTGCGTAACCTATAGCTTTTGCACTTACTAACGCTTACTGATATAGACTGCAACATTAATCAATGCAGTTTCAACAAAAAAAATAGCAGAAACGTGCAATTTAACTGTAGAAACATAGCAGTTTGATAGCAGAAATGGAGCAGAATTGCAGAGAATAGGACATTTTAACTTCAGAAATATAGCAGAATTGCAGAAAAATAGGTCTAACATACGATGTTCATAATTTGTGCAACTTCCAAAGGAAAATGTGTAGGTCCGTAAGTAGGAAACATTACTTGAAGCAGGGATCGCAAATGAGTGATGGCTAAACTTGGATTATACACCAGACAAATAATGCAACCTCTTACTTTAGATGGCTCAACAGCCAATTTACGTTGAATCCCCATCTTTGCAAATCAGTGAATAGATCTCTGTACTCGGTGATAATATCAGTGTTAAACTCGGTGAGTGAGGTTCTGAGGAGATCATTCACTGAGGTACACAACATATTCAGCTTCATTGTATAGAACCTCTCGCTTTTGGTAGTGAAGTGCTCAAAGGTCTCTGGGTACTTCGTTATTATAAGATCTAGTAGCCCAACAAAATCTGGGTTAACTTCGTGACCACACCATAAGCCAAAATCACTATTTCCTCTAGAAGAGCTAGCCCGATCATTCACATTGGTTGCCAAGGCCTCATCCAGCATAAACTTTTGGGAAGTCAGACAGCATGGCACCTCTTGATAATCCATTGTGTTCTAAAAGAAATCAAAATTCCAGGTGAAAACTGACATAAACAAAACATCTCTGCTTACATAAAAATCATCTAATAAATAGTTTGGACTAGATTTTTGTTCAGCACACCAGTAATTTGTGATGCAAGTAGATAACTCGAAAAAAAAATATTACACTGACAACAAGTTACAGATAGAATGGTGCCCCTCTTAATTCACTCCATATCCACATTGCTAGTTGTTTGGGGGGGGGGGGTTCAAGACTATGAAAGATAGATTTCTTCTCCTGAAATATTAGTTCTAAAATATAAAATAGAAAAACTACCTTTTAAACTCAAATTGCTTGCCCCTATGTCTAATCTAGCAACTAGTCTCCCCCCTGCCCGTAAAGTACGAAATTAGTTTCAATGTTGATCTAAATCTTATATACCTTTACTTGAATGTATTTGGTGTCAATCATAAAAGTAGTTGCTAATGGCCTTAGTTCTTTACTATAATCTACAATTCAGTCAGGTGTGTATAAATCAGTTTACACTGAGATAAGATCTATTCAATGAATTTAGTGGCCATTTGGATCATGGGATTCCAACATATAAGAATCTATTCTCATTATCATTAGATGGGTTGGAATCCTCTGATCCATGGCACCTTGGGTTTTTTTTTTTTTTTTTTTTGTGATAGTAGTAGGGTATAAATTGACAATTGGCTAGAACAGAGAAGTAAAGAAATGTAGAATTTTGTGTGTAAAATAAATATCCTAGACTCCATTATGATCCAAATCTGTTGATCAAGATCAGGAGTCCATTACAATTTGCAACCCAAATAGACGTGCTCTTTTAACTAAACTTATATTTTCATCACCTGACCAACCGTCACAAAATATTCTTGGCACTTGGCAGCAAAAGCAGATAAATAGCCACACTAGCAAATTGTTCAAAAACTAATTAAGATTTAAAAAATATATAATAAATTTCTAATTTCTAATATTATAAATTTTCAAGTGTAAATATATAGAGCACCTAAATAATACCAGCGACTGATGCCGGACGAGAATTAAAACAAGGAAAATGATAGATTACTGTCGTGCACGAGTTTCATAAAATTTAAGAATCAACGGACACATAGATGATTCTTTGTAGCACTAAAAATAACGTACAAAAATAAAAATAATGAAAAATTATGCAACAAACCTAGAAGCCTAGAACCATCCACAAAAATCTCAATTTAACCTATATTCATGATTTGAATGTTAAGACAATAAAGTAAATAAGCAATCCATACAATAGATAATGAGATAGCTCTCTGGTCCTCCGTAACAATACCATAAGCTGAAAGAAAAATACATATGCATGACAAAAGATACCTGCATTCTATCTTTTACAAAAGACAAGACAAAGAATACATTGAGTTCTCAACAAGGATTTTGTATTCATCAAGTACCTGGGGAAATTTTGTGCCGATGGCCGCTTTAGGAGAGCCACCAAGTAAATAGTTTCTAAGAGCACTGGATATACTTGATTCTTTAAATCCCCATGGTAACTTCACGAACTTCAAGTTATAGAATGGCGAAGGTAAACTTACAAGAAGGTCGGAAATCTTATTAAGCGCCTACAACAAAAATGAAAAAGAGAAGATTGGGCAAAATATAAAACAGCAGAAAAATTGTGGATTTAGAGATACAGGACAGATAACCTGTAAATTAAATTGTTGTTAGTCATGGAAAGAAACTAAGTTAACCAAGGCCTCAAGTTACACAATGAAATACCAATACTATCTTCAATCTGACAAAATATCTAAAGTTACCTCAATGCTCTCCAAGTCAAAAGTAAGAGTCTTTGCATTACCAAGTCCTGGAAGTATATTTGTCAACCGCTGATAATATTTTTTCCTAGATTTCAATTTCAAGTCCTGAAACCAACCCTGTAACCTTATATTTATGTTCTCTGGTTCAGGAACTAGAATTGTGACAATAAAGATACCGAAAAATGTGAAATTGCAGAGTTTTGGTGCCGAAACCACAATGTTAACATTGCCAAGGCCGCTTTTGATACTCAGGTTCAACAATTGAGGAGGACAAGTTATGAAATAATCTCCTATCGGTGACAGATTTAATGTGAGATTTTGTAGATTAACAAGTGCAGAGAATGTGTCACTCAAATTCTCTGGAAGATGCATGGTATCTAGTTGCAGGCTTATTAAAGCTGGCAAGTCCCAAACTGTTTTGGGCAATATTATACAGTGAGACAGATGGAGGGTTTTCAGAGCTGGCAAACTAAAAGAAAAAGAAGATTGTGATAAAATAAAACCAACCTATAGAAGGTATTTGTTCTGTAGGTGAAAGTAACTTACAGCTGCATCATCGTAAACACAAATGCTTGAAACGCCAAGACCTTCTAAGATTACTCCATCGCATGAATTAAAACGTGTCTTCATTATCTCGATAAGCTTGGAAGGCCTGTAATGACATGATGAGGGAAGTTAAACATTTAAGCCGAGGTAACATTTCCTGAAATATGACACAGATGAATGTAAAGTCGCAAAATACTGATCATAACTATTAACAAAAGGAGCAGTCAAGATTCCTCCAAAAAAAACTATGGCACTACAGAAAATAAAGCACAGAAATGAATCACATCTAGTTGACTTACGAAACACCAAGGTTAAGAATGTTTTCAACCCAAATCTCACCCTTTCCTTCAAATCCGCATCTGTTCTGAGAAGTTAACCACAAAGACAGATTATGACAATTAAAGTAATACCATATATTTCAGAAAAGGAAAAACAAACGGAGTCTAATGCTAAATATGCAATTGGCTAAACTCAGACACCGTTCACCATTTCTTTTAGTTAAAAAACATACAGGATTAAATGTTGCAGATGTAGCATGTTCAATATCTTCCTCTTCAAGAATGCCAACTTCTACAAGTTCCAACATCTCTTTCACCTTATCTGTAAACAATGAAAATACATAAGCTAAATCAGAAAATTAACAGCAGAACATTAATAGCAGCACAATCCATGGATCAATTCATGATTTCGAATATTATGAAGATAGATTTATACCTCAAACACTTTCGAGTACAAAGCCTGCTTCGATTAAACCCAACTCAAACCCTAATTGAATCCCTCCACCATGCTTCAATTAACCAGTGCAAATCCTAATTTAACTCCTCAATTAAGCTTCGATTAAGCAACGCAAACCCTAATTTAAACCTTAATAGACAGAGAGTGAGAAGCGAGAAGAGAACACTAATTTAAACTCTATTAGACAGAGAGTGAGAAGTGAGAAGCTAGAAGAGAGGATGAGAAGTGAGAATGAGAGAATGAGAGTGAGAGTGAATACTTTCCCCCAATTTTCACCAATTTTCCCCCGCCCAGTGTTTTCCCCAATTTCCCCAATTTCGTTTGCCGCTCGATGTTTTTGCCCCCAATTTCATTTGGCCGCCTACTGATATAATTTTTGTTCTTTAAACAAAATTATTACAAATTTATTCTAATAAGTTTGATATTAAATTATAATTATAATTCATTATTTTAATTATTTCGTTTTTACAATCTATTTTTAAATCTATTGTTAAAATTAGTTTTGCAAGTTGTTACTTTCTCTAATAAATTTTTTATTGGTTTTAATCAAAATTTAATGATTTTGAATTTTTTTTAAAAAAAACCTTTTCTAATATAAATTTTGTTAATACCTTTGCCTAACTTATTTTTTACACTTCTTTGAAGATACCGAACATGTTATTGATTGAAAATTTTATAAAATAATACTTATAATAATAGATTGTGCTTAGGGTTTTGTGGTTTAGGGGTTACGATTTAGGGGTTACGACTTAGGGGGTTATGTTAGTTTACACACGAAATTATGTAAGTCATGTATAAGCGAGACTGTACGCCATTCCCGACTTGTATGTTTAGTAAATTGTGTGGTGTCCTTGGTCCGACAAAGAAAAATATGTACATTTTATATGTTGTTAAGTATAATAACGAGGATAATACGAAAGTCTTAATATGATAAGAGAACTACAAACTATGATATCCGGCTTAATTAAGAATATTATCCTATAATTAAGTGTGTCAATTAAACATAAACTTTATTATTCAAACAAAGTTCACAATTAAAGTTTGTCACGAACGAGAAATTCAAAAAAAAAAAAAAAAGTCACACAACTGTTTTTAAGTTGTAAAACTGTTGTAGTAAAATCATTCAGACAACAGTTTATAAATAAAAAACCGTTGTGGTAATCACACAACGGTTTCTACAAAAAAACCGTCGTGGAAAGTAAAGTACAACAAAGGTTTATTCTTAAAAAACCGTTGTGTGTTGTTTTTATAAAAATTTTGTTAATACCTTTGCCTAACTTATTTTTTACACTTCTTTGAAGATACCGAACATGCTATTGATTGAAAATTTTATAAAATAATACTTATAATAATAGATTGTGCTTAGGGTTTTGTGGTTTAGGGGTTACGATTTAGGGGTTACGACTTAGGGGTTATGTTAGTTTACACACGAAATTATGTAAGTCATGTATAAGCGAGACTGTACGCCATTCCCGACTTGTATGTTTAGTAAATTGTGTGGTGTCCTTGGTCCGACAAAGAAAAATATGTACATTTTATATGTTGTTAAGTATAATAACGAGGATAATACGAAAGTCTTAATATGATAAGAGAACTACAAACTATGATATCCGGCTTAATTAAGAATATTATCCTATAATTAAGTGTGTCAATTAAACATAAACTTTATTATTCAAACAAAGTTCACAATTAAAGTTTGTCACGAACGAGAAATTCAAAAAAAAAAAAAAAAGTCACACAACTGTTTTTAAGTTGTAAAACTGTTGTAGTAAAATCATTCAGACAACAGTTTATAAATAAAAAACCGTTGTGGTAATCACACAACGGTTTCTACAAAAAAACCGCCGTGGAAAGTAAAGTACAACAAAGGTTTATTCTTAAAAAAACCGTTGTGTGTTTTTTTTATAAAACTTTTGTTAATACCTTTGCCTAAATTATTTTTTACACTTCTTTGAAGATACCGAACATGTTATTGATTGAAAATTTTATAAAATAATACTTATAATAATAGATTGTGCTTAGGGTTTTGTGGTTTAGGGGTTACGATTTAGGGGTTACGACTTAGGGGTTATGTTAGTTTACACACGAAATTATGTAAGTCATGTATAAGCGAGACTGTACGCCATTCCCGACTTGTATGTTTAGTAAATTGTTTGGTGTCCTTGGTCCGACAAAGAAAAATATGTACATTTTATATGTTGTTAAGTATAATAACGAGGATAATACGAAAGTCTTAATATAATAAGAGAACTACAAACTATGATATCCGGCTTAATTAAGAATATTATCCTATAATTAAGTTTGTCAATTAAACATAAAATTTATTATTCAAACAAAGTTCACAATTAAAGTTTGTCACGAACGAGAAATTCAAAAAAAACAAAAAAAGTCACACAACTGTTTTTAAGTTCTAAAACAGTTGTAGTAAAATCATTCAGACAACAGTTTATAAATAAAAACCGTTGTGGTAAACTACAGAATGTTCTTTGGTTGTTTGGTTTTGCCTTTGAAATTGCAAACTACAGAATGTTCTTGTGAATTAGTGTTAATGTATGCAGTATTGATTGGTTTTGCCTTTGAAACTTTGGCAGGGGGTTTACTTCTTTATATATATATTTTTTAATTTTTTTAACTATCAGACAACGGTTTATGTAAGCTAAACAATTGTGTGACAGCAACATATTTAACAGCAAAAACCATTGTCTCTAAGATTTCAATTGGACAACGGTATGCAGAAACTGTTGTGTGAATTAAGTATAGTCCACATACAAGTAAAACACTTGTCTGATTCTAACAACGGTTTACAAAACCATTGTCTGAAGAAACTTCAGACAATGGTTTTGTAAACCGTTGTTAGAATCAGACAAGTGTTTATTCAAACTGTTGTGTGACATCCATTTAAGTAACAAAAAAAAAACACTTGTCTGTTTTTAACAACGGTTTATGAAACACTTGTCTGACCTTTCTTCAGACAACGGTTTTATAATTCCGTTGTGTAAAGCCTCTGCTTTACTCCTTCTAATAGACAATGGTTTTAGAAACCGTTGTGGAAGTTCTTTCAGACAACAGACAGATTTTGCAAAAACAAAAACCGTTGTGTGAAAATTTCAAACAATGCTTTTACTGCCGACCGTTGTCTGAAAGGTGTCGTCTGATTCAGTTTTTCTTGTAGTGTATTGACGTTAACTATCTCCATACACAAATCCCTATGCCCAGAATAGACCTAATGGATGTCCTTGAGACTAAGGACTAAACCAAAGCACAGTTCATTATATACAAGATAACTTTAACGATCTCAAGTCTAAGGACACTTGTACAACTATCACTCAGTGAACAACTATCGACACGTGAGTAATCTCCATTAGTTGTCCAACTACTCGAGTCATGTTCAGTGAACTTATTCCCTAATAAGCACCTACATACTAGCTATAGTGTCACCACACAAATGCCTATGAGAACAGACATCCTCCTGAAGGGAGCAAGCATAGTATGTACCAATCTTTGCGGATTCACTAACTTCCGATTAGTTATCCTATGATCAGGAACTGTTTAAGTCTAGAGTTATCATCTTCTAGATCTCACTATTACAATCTCATTATAATTCTAGAAGCTTTACTCTAAACTATGGAACATCTTATTTAAAAACACTTTAAATAGATAAAGCCCGTAATAAAAACAAAACAAGTCTTTTATTAATATAAACGAAATCAAATAAGAATACAAGAAAGTTCTTCCTAACTCATCATACATGATTGGATTTAGGACAAAACACTTTCATACCGAAGCTTATGATGATGAATGAAACGACGAAGATGATGAGATTGATGGTTCGGAGCCGAATCACGAGTCCTTTAAGTTTTCCGGTTTGAAGACGGATGCAAGGGTTCCATTATATCCCGGAAGTACAAAGCACACAAAATTGACATTTGTTAGTAAGTTATTGCACTTTAAGAGCACACACGGGTGTAGTGAGAGGGGATTCAATGAGCTTCTCGATCTTATTGGGGATGTGTTGCCTGAAGATCATAAATTGCCATCGAATTACAACAAGATCAAGAAGATGCTTAAGGATATGGATTTGGGATATGAGAAAATTCATGCATGTGAGAATGATTGCATGTTGTTCTATGGTGCTGATAGGGACAAACAAGAGTGTGATATTTGTGGCATGAGTCGATATAAAGTGGCGAAAGAGGGGAGTAGAAACAACATTTCTATGAAGATTTTGAGATATTTTCCACTCAAGTCGCGACTGCAGCGATTATATATGTCATCTCGTACGGCTGAGAGTATGAGGTGGTACAAGACTAGAGAGGTCACTGATGATATTATGACACATCCAGCAGACGGGGAACAGTGGAAACAGTTTGACATAAATTATCCAAATTTTTCGCAAGACATTCGTAATGTTAGACTCGGACTTGCTACTGATGGGTTCTGTCCATACAACAACAAATCCTCGAGGATTATTTACTCTGTCTGGCCTGTTATAATGATTGTGTACAATCTTCCACCTTCAATGTGTATGAAGGATCCGTATATGTACATGACATTGCTCATACAAAGGGAGAAAAGCCCCACGAGAGATATCAATGTCTATCTGAGGCCTCTTATTTGATGAGTTAAAAGAGTTGTGGAGTGATGGTGTACAAACTTATGATGCTTTTATATCTTTCCAATTTCATATTCAATTTAGGATTTTCATATTTTTGATGTGTAAATGTATATTTGCAGCAATTGAGCGATCTCATAAGAGGCGTCGTCGACGCGAGGATGATGAATCTGGGGCTTCTACCGATGGCAGATCTCTTCACATGGCAGATGAATTTGTAATTCAGGAGGTGGACCAGACTGTAGCATATGCACGTGCACATCCAAATGACTTTGGTCTTGCACCTGAGCAAGTTCGTATGTTGGAAAAGTCAGTGTCTGTGGCGGAGGGAGATGGTGAGCTTCCACCAGACCATCCTTTGAGCATGGGGACTATGACAGAACTGGTGCAGGTGATGGTTTCGGTGTTGGCTGACATCCAGGCATGTCAAAAACATGATGGGAACAATGTAAGTTATCCATTAAATGATTTAATTCTACGAGTGTGTGCGCATTTGTGTTCTATTAATATAGACTTCTAAAAGAAAATTACAAATATTAAAAGAAGAATTTCAAAATATATGGCCTATGACATTATACTGTATTAAGATGTCATTGTTTAAGTTTAGATAATTCTAACCTTTGTCTAATCCGTTTATTTTTCTAGAGCGGAGTACTTGTTATATTAGTGTAATGATTGTGTTTGCTTTTAACTTTATAGTGCCATGGTAAATCTGTTATGCGTGAGGATGATTTTTCAAGCTTTGATAGGGATATTCTCCATTCGCCTCATTCTCCACATCTGGATCGACATGGAAGTCGTCATACAA
Source organism: Heracleum sosnowskyi (assembly GCA_030848705.1). NCBI lineage: Eukaryota > Viridiplantae > Streptophyta > Magnoliopsida > Apiales > Apiaceae > Heracleum > Heracleum sosnowskyi. The sequence goes on from CM061239.1 coordinate 109,421,673, forward strand.
CAGATTAGTTAGTATAATTAACCAAGGGGCCAACTCTAGTAGCTTATTTTGGTAGATGTTATGAACTCATGCTAGTTATCTTTTGTAATTTTGGGATGTTGTTGGATTTTATGATATTTATTTGGTGCCTTTGCCAAGGCAGTAGTAGCTTGGTTGTAGTTGTAGTTCAGATGGGTTTAGACCAGATTGTGGTTTGGTTTGGTTTGTAGACCACCTGGTGACTGCTTGGTTTTATATAAGTTTGTAATGGATCATGATGTTGTAGGTTTGACAAGTTCTATTATCTTACGGCAGTTTTTTATGGTGAATGGGGACTTTGATTTCACTAGTTTGAAAATCAATATTATGTTTTTTGCTAGTTTATGTCTTTACTTGAATAAGACGTGTTATTTCTAATATACAACTGTCCGTCTTGCATAGCAGCGGGAATTTCAAAAATTATTTCGATAATTGCATGGTCTGGTTTTGCCACTGTATATTTGTGACGGACTATTCTGTCATAATGAAATGAATATTTATGACGGATACTTCTGTCACAATAATATTTGTGACGAATGGATCCGTCATATGAGTATTTGTGACAGAAAAATTCCGTCACAATTTGTGACAAACATTCAGTCACAAAGATACAAGTGGGTCCTCCTTAATTTGCGACAGAATATGAACTTGTGACGGAATATTAAATTTACGACGAGGCATTTGTGACAAAACAATTCCGTCGTATTTTAAATAGATTGCGACGGATTCTTTGTTATATTTCCGTCACAAATAACCCTAACTTCTTGTAGTGTCAACTAAAAATCGAGATTTAAAAAAATTTATACTAAATTTTTTGATTTAACTAAGATTTAAGCTTAGGGTAACTTTTACCTGCAGATTCGGCCTCTAGATGCAATCAATATATATATATAAAGGAGGATATGCGGGAGGTGGGGTGGCGTCTCTAAGATTGTCTCAATCTATTTTTCTAATTTTTTTAGAATTTTACAATTTTAAATACTAATAAATCAAAAATTATTCTTTAGCATATTAGAAGTAGAATAGATGTTCGAAATTATAGGGGAGAAGAGTTCGAATTTATAGAGAAAAGTACATATAAATAAAGTTCTATTTGAAGTAGGTGTTCGAAGTTATAGGGGAGAAGAATTCGAATTTATAGATAAGACAAATAAATAAAGTTCTATTTAAAATAGATTAGGTATTCGAATTTATAAAGGAGAATAATTCAAATTTATAGGTAAGCCATAAAATTAAAAGTTCTATTAAAAGTAGAATTTGTGTTCGAATCTATATAAAAGAGAATTCGTAAGTAACTATAAATAACTGAATAGATGTATATTTTTTAACTTTTACAAATCTTTGCTACTGAGAATGCCTATAAATAACCCATGACCATAAATAACCCAACATATTTTGTTTTGAATTATCCATATTTCGAATTAAAATTAATATTTGTGTTTCTTTTATGCATGCCGAAATCACGAACCAGAAAAGTACCAGGATGAGCCAGTAAAAGTATATTGTACAAACTAATGCATGTAGACGGGGAAAAACCGAACTTTTGCAGGGGCTAAGCTTTTAGCTGAACATGCATGTATGTCTCTCACTCTCTCTATGCATATAATAGTTTCATTTGTTTATCTATTTATCTATTATTACTTGCAGAAAATATGTGCAATTATGTTACATAATAAATTGACATGTTTTGTTCTAATTAGAATTTTGTGAAGAAGATTTATTTATGGGTTGTGATTTTCTTGCGGGTTCTCTATTTTATCGATAAGGATTATATAATCTTTTAAGCTAATAATCCTATTTGATTTTTCGATCAATCAATAATTATGTCACATTATTATTTAGATTATAATTTTACCTCAATTTGTTATATATTCACGTGTTACAGGTACCTAGCTAATAACAAAGCTCAAATTATTTCTCGGTGTATATAAAAGAGAGAACGAAGTCGTTAATATATGTGAGGTGAGTTAGCGTCTCTACAATCGTTTCAGTTTATTTTTTTAATTTTTTTAGAGGTTTATAATTTTAAATACTAATAAATTAAAAAAATATATTTTTTAGCATATTAGAAATAGAATAAGTATTCGAATTTATAGAGGAGAAAAGTTCGAATTTATAGAGAAGACATATAAATAAAATTTTATTTGAAGTGAAGTAGGTGTTCGAATTTATAAAGGAAAATAGTTCGAATTTATAGGTAAGTCATAGAATTAAAAGTTCCATTGAAAGTATAATAGATGTTCGAATTTATATAGAAGAAGAGTTCAAAATTATAAAAAATTCATACAATTAAAAGTTTTATTAAAAGTAAAATAGGTGTTTGTAGACATAATTAAAAAATTTATTCGAAATAGAATATGTGTACGAATTTATAGAGGAAAAAAGTTCGAATTACAGGAAAAAATATAGTTAAAAGTTATATTGGAAGTAAAATAGGATTGTGAATTTATATAAGTATTACAAAAAGAAGTATGTTAATATGAAAATTAATATATAACACAAGTATTCAATATATTAAATTTGAGATTTTGATACTAAAAAGAAAAACGTGTTTCACGGGAGGACGGCTTACTAGAGAGGACAGAGTAATTTTCGTAATTTAATTGATAAAGTTTTTAAAAAAATTATGATGATGTCGCGAAGCGCGGCTACTAGTATATTAACTCCTTATATATATAATAAGCGTAAGGGATATCTTATCCAAAACTTTGGTCGGTCACTGTACTACCAAAAGTATACGATCCGTTGGATTATAAAACTATAAATATTCAAATCGATGAAGACCGTCAGATATAATATTAAAAATTGTATTTGATTAATAATATGATAGTATTTAAATACTAAAAGGTGTATTTTGATAATTTAAACCTATTATAAATAGGTTTTCTATATTGAATAGAAATCTTTATGTAAAAATTCGTAATTATCTTTTCTCTTTATTTTATGGATAGTTCCGGTTAGATAATAATTATTAAACCATCATTAAATTAAAAATAATTTTGTAAGCTTCGCGTGGGCTGTAAAATCGTTAAAATCTGTTGTCTAAAACTCAAGATAGAGCCCAAGAGCCCAAACAGTAAAGTTATTATCTAAATTTTAATAAATATTTTTTTTATTATTGTAGCACCAATTTAATTTTTTTTTCTTAATTCTTTTAAATTTATAAATTCTATGTTTATTTCAATAAAATATTAAAATCAATTTAAGAAAAAATTAAAATCGATCTGGTCCGTGTACAATCAGTATACGACCAAATTAATAATTATAGTTAGATCTTAAATAGATCGATGAGAATTGTTAGATCTAATATTAAAAAGTGTATCTGATTAATAATAGAATTATATTTAAATACTAAAAAGTGTATTTTGATAATTTAAAAATTTTCTATGTAAAAATTCTTAAATATCTTTTCTCTTGAATTTATGTATAGTTTCAGTTAGATAATAATTGTTAAACCAAATATCAAGATAACAATTCATATCGATTACAATGATACCCTACGTTATAAGAGACTTAAGAGAACTCCTATACATGAATAAATTTAAACATTTTTTTTCCTGAAGGAACATAACAATTCGATTAATCCAAATTATAATTATATTATTTTACATATAACAAACATAAAAGGATAATATCAAAATATTATTAAAATGTTGAGGGTTTCATATTCATAAACGATAATTTTGAATATAATACTTATATTAAAATGTGTATTTGGTTAAAGGTATGATTATATTTAAATACTAAGAAGTGTGCTTTGATAATTTAAACCAATTATAAATTGGTTTTCTATATTGAATTGAATTCTTTGTGTAAAACTTCTTAACCATCTTTTCTTTTCGGTTTATTTTATGGGTAGGTCAACTGGTCAAGTTAGATAATAATTATTAAATCATCATTAAATTAAAGATAATTTCGTTAGTTTCGCATGAGTTGTAAAATCGTCAAAATTCAATTTCTAAAACTCAGGATAAAACCCAAATATTAAAGTGAGTATCTAAATTTTAATAAATATTTTTTTTATTATTTTAGCACCAATTTATTTATTTTTCCACTAATTCTTTTAAATATAGAAATTTTATGTTTCTTTCAATAAAGTATCAAAATTAATTAAGAACAAATTCAAATTGATAAAGAATATAATAATATGAGAATAAAATTTTATATAATCATAACATAATTTTTATTCGATTTAATAATTTTTAAGTAATAATGTATTTTAAAATTTTATTTACACCGTAAATAAAACCGAAACATTAAAAGTAAAAGCAGTTAGTAAGATACTTATATCGGTATATACTTGATATCCTTATTATATTAAATCCTTATATATAATAATCATAATAGGATCTTATCCCAAATTTTGGTCCTAGACAACCAAATTAATAAGGACCATTAGATCTTAACTAGATAAATGAAAATCGTTAGATCAAATATTAAAAAAGTTTATTTTATTAATAATATGATTATATTTAAATTCTAAAATGTGTATTTTGATAATTTAAACCAAATATACCAAATATAAATAAATTTTCTATATTGAATAGAATTCTCCATGTAAAAAATTCATGACTTTCTTTTCTCTTCCATGGACAATTCCACCTAGATAAAAATTGTTAAACCGTCTTTTAATTAAAGATAATTTAGTTATCTTCATGTGTGGGTGTAAAATCGTCAAAATCTGATTTTTAAAATACAAGATAAAGCCCAAATTAATAAAGTGAATATTTAAATTCTAAATTTTTTTATTATGTCATCGTTATTTTAACATCAATTTAATTACTTTTTTCTAACTATTTTAAATTTAGAAATCTATGTTCAAAAATTAAAATCAATCTAAGAAAAATTCAAATCAACAAAGAATATAATAATACGAGGATAAAATTTTATAAAATTGTGCATATTTTTAATCCTATTTTATTAAGTTTTATATCATAACTAATCAAATATTATTTCTTATTAAATAATAAATTATACGTAAATAGTGGTTTTGTTTTATAAGAACTCATAGAGACCTAATTTCATTGTTAGCAGAACTATATTCATATTAAAAAAAACCATTTTTTTGAAATTTTAGACTCAGCTACAGAAGAGACCAAACTTTTTAAACCTATATACATTGTAAATTATTAAATTCGAGACTTTAAAATTTTGTTAATCAATTAGTATAGTACTTTTCTGAAAAATCGTACTTTACAAAAAATATTATCAAATAACATATATCTGTAAGAAAAAATGAAAAAAATCTTATTTTTCAAAAAAACCTATAAATTTTAATATGTTGTTGGTAGATTCAAAACTTAGATCATTCTACATGATAATTTTAATGTTATATCTAACGTTTTTCAACAATTTAATTTGAAAGATTCAACTATTATAGATTGAGTGATCAAACAAAACGACCAAACTTAACTTATAAGAAGCTTTCATTATTTAGTCTTTAATATAATAACATAGATATTTACGGGATATACTATAAAAAAATGAAATTTATACAGAATTTTGATCACGGTGTACTACTTTAAAAGAAGAACTATTACAAAAAAAAATTATACTTTAATTGATAATTTATTTTCTCAAAAGTTCAAAGTTCCCGCGTCTTTAACATATTACAAAAAAGAGTATATTATATTTTAGCAATAAATATTTAAAAAAATTATAAATATTAAGAAAAATTAATGATGTTATCGTGGTAGTTTGGTCCTAAATACCGCCAAAACATTCTCAACTATTACATCCAATACTTTTAAAAATACATGATCAAGATTATATCATATAAAAAGAAGTTATTATCTAAAAATGATATAAGTTAAAAGATATTATATTAGGATTGGATTTTCTAAAAAGTCAAAACATAAAAATAGTTGTAATTAAATAAGGAAACTCATTTAATACCAAAATAATAAAAATCTTTTAATGTTAAATAGATAGGTGAAAACCGTTAGATTTAACATTAAAAACTATATTTGGTTAATAAAGGGTATTCTAATAATCTAAACTACATATAAGTAGATTTCCTAAATCGAATGGAATCCTCAACATTAAATTTCGTCACTTTATTCTCTTTTTAATTTTAGAATAGTTTTTAATTGAAAAAGAACTATTAAACCACAACTAAATTAAATATTATTTTGTGAATTGAGCGTGTAAAATATAATAAATAACAAATTTTTAACTATAATTGTTTTGGCTAAATCTTTTTTAACAATAATTTAATCATGTAAACTAAAAACTTTTAAATGTTAAAATATTCATAAATAAATATAATTATAAATATTAAAAAAACAATCATGTGTTGCATGGGTAATAAAAATATAATTATTAACAAAATAATTATAAATAAAATTTAAGTAACCGTGAATCGCACGGGCTATAAGCTAGTATATATAAAAGAGGATACACGGGAGGTTAGGTGCCGCCTCTAAAATCGTCTCAGTCTATTTTTATAATTTTTTTAGAATTTTAGAGGTATAAATACTAATAAATAAATAAAAATCTATTAACATATTAGAAGTAGAATAGGTGTTCAAATTTATAGAGGAGAAGAGTTCAAAAATATAGAGAATAACGTATAAACGAAAATTGTATTTAGAATAGAATAAGTGTTCGAATTTATAAAAAAGAAGATTTCAAATTTATAGGAAGAGACATGTTATAAGGAGCCCGATTCTGAAACAAAACTTTAATTTAGGAATTCAGAGAATTAATAATACTGGATTCACAAGTTTACTTTTACAGTTATACTTTTTTTGTACTTATTTTGAAGCAAGTAGGTAAACATGGTTTGCATGTTTTCTTCTTATTGTTAGGGTGAATTTTGTAAATGCTAAGTGTTTATACCATTTGAATATCACTTATTGTTATATTTTTAGTTATTCGTTTGATTTGGCCATAACAGGTGATAGAATTAAATGCTAAATTTTTTGATTATTTTGTGCTTAATATTTAGATTTAAGGATTTGACATTTTCTACTCGGGAATGCTTTGACTTCTAAATTATTTTATCTTTTGATTGCGCATATGTAATATATTTTTTACTATAATTTTCTTTTTATGTGTGTAAGTAACATTTTAATTTATCCTCTTTATTGCCCTTTTTTGTGGTCAACCATCATTCTGGCCTTTTGCTGGCCTTTTGCTGACTTCTCAATCTTCATGGTTTCAAAAAAATTGTTGTAAGCCATCACTATCTAGGTTTAAAGGTAGGAAGTCCAGATTTATTAGTATAGTTATCGCAGTTAATATCTCTCTGATAGTACTTATTTCTTTGGTCATTCATATTTCAAAAAAGGAAGGAATCCAGATTAACCGATATACGGTTTACCTATTTGTATTTCTGATAGAAATTCACGATCAATAAGTAAAAAAAAATTAATTCTATTTTCTGAGTTTTGTAATTTTATGAATTTTGATCTCCTTACGTTTATAACTTCCTGTAGTTCCAATCTCTGGGGAAAAAGGTAACATTCATCGCGCTACATTTAATTTGTACAACGTTTAAATATTTATCTCATTTAATATTTAACAATTATTTACCATAAATAAATTTGCATAATGTTATTAAGCGGCGCCTCTAAAATCGTCTTAATCTATTTTTTTTAATTTTTTAGAATTTTACAATTTTAAATACTAATAAATAAATAAAAATATTTTTTGACATGTTAAAAGTAGAATATGTGTTCGAACTTATAAAGGAGAATAGTTCGAATTTATAGGAAATACATAAATAAAAGTTTTACTTAAAGTAGAACGAGTGTTTGAATTTATAAAGGAAAATAGTTCAAATTTAATGAGAAGGCGGCTCACTAGGGAGTAACGCGTTAGCAGTTAGATTTTGATATTTGATCTTGTAATATTAATTATCTTTTTGATAGTCTCTACAATCGTCTCAATCTATTTTTCTAATTTTTTTAGAGGTTTACAATTTTAAATACTAATAAATTAAAAAATATTGTTTAACATATTAGAAGTAGAATAGGGGTTCGAAGTTATAGAGGAGAAGAGTTCGAATTTACAGAATTTACAGTGAAGACATATAAATAAAATTCTATTTGAAGTAGAGTAGATGTTCAAATTTATAAAGGAGAATAGTTCGAATTTATAGGTAAGCCATATAATTAGAAGTTCTATTTAAAATAGAATAGATGTTCGAATTTATAAAGGAGAATAGTTCGAATTTATAAAAAATACATATATTTAAAAGTTTTATTAGAAGTAAAATAGGTGTTTGTAGATATAAATTAAAAGTTCTATTCGATGTAGAATAAGTGTGCGAATTTATAAAGGAGAAGAGTTCGAATTATAGGAAAAACATATAGTTAAAAGTTATATTGGAAGTAAAATAGGATTGTGAATTTATATAGGTGTTTTTTCAATGAAAAAGTGGCTAATTAGAAAGGAGTATGTTAACATAAAAATTAATATATAAGACAAGTATATATTCAATATATTATATTTGAGATTTTGATCTTAAAAAGAAAAGCGTGTTTCAGGGGAGAACGACTTTTAGGAAGTAACGAGTAATTTTTGTAATTTAATTGATAGATATATTTTTTCTAAGAAAGCGACTCATTAGAAAAAGGAGTATGTTAACATGAAAATTAATATATAACAATATATTAGAAGTAGAATAGGTGTTCGAAGTTATAGAGGAGAAGATTTCGAATTTATAGTGAAGACATATAAATAAAGTTTTATTTGAAATAGAGTAGATGTTCGAATTTATAAAGGAGAATAGTTCGAATTTATAGGTAAGCCATAGAATTAGAAGTTCTATTGAAAGTAGAATAGATGTTCGAATTTATAGAGGAGAATAGTTCGAATTTATAAAAAATACATACAATTAAAAGTTTTATTAGAAGTAAAATAGGTGTTTGTAGATATAATAAAAAGTTCTATTCGAAGTAGAATAAGTGTGCGAATTTATAAAGGAGAAAAGTTCGAATTATAGGAAAAACATATAGTTAAAAGTTATATTGGAAGTAAAATAGGATTGTGAATTTATATAGGTGTTTTTTTCAACGAAAAAGTGGCTCATTAGAAAGGGGTATGTTAACATAAAAATTAATATATAAGACAAGTATATATTCAATATATTATATTTGAGATTTTGATCTTAAAAAGAAAAGCGTGTGAGAACGACTTTTAAGGAGTAATGAGTAATTTTTGTAATTTAATTGATAGATATTTTTTTTCTAATGAGAGAGCGACTCATTAGAAAAAAGAGTATGTTAACATGAAAATTAATATATAACACAAGTATTCAATATATTAAATTTGAGATATTTATATTAAAAAGGAAAGGCGTTTCACGGGAGTACGGCTTATTAGAGAGGATCGAGTAACTTTTGTAATTTAATTAATGGAGTTTTAAAAAAAAATTATAACGCCGCCGCGAAGCGCGGCTTTTTCGACTAGTTAGAGAAAATCCTAATGTACAATTAAGTAACAATAATACTTATACAGTACAGCTTTATTAAAAAAAACAGTAGCTACTTTTCTATGTCAATGTTAATGTTGCATCAGAATTATCGATTGTTTGGTCGATAAAAACAAAGCGAAGAAATTGTCTTTGCGATAGTGAAAGACTATATTATACGAGAGAATAACAATATATTAATTAGGTCTTTCTAGTCATTTTCTTGACCGGAGCTTTATTTTATTTTTGTTTTCTGTCCATGCGATTCTCATTTCTGTCATTTTGTTTTTAACTTTTAGTTCTTTTTAAAAGTTTATTCCATTCGTTTTAAATTTAAGAAACATCAATAACCATTAATTTTAGTTAGAGAGACTAATTTTAGTACTGGATTTAACTTTTACCAATCTAGCTACAGTCTCTGCTTCATAATTGACAGACGTTAATTACTTATCAGGATCAAAATATATATAGCTGTGCATTAAATTAAAATAGTTAATACTGAACCTTATAATTTCTCTGAAACGTCTAACAATATTTCAGAGATATAGTTGAGATATAGTCAATCAATAAGTTGTACACAATTTTGAACCTCTAACATTTTCTACGAAGAAATAAGATTGGATGGATTGTGTTACAAAAAAAAAAAAAAATTGGATGGATTCATACATAAATATCGATACATATATGACATGTAGATGCGGATTTGTTTCCTGAATTCTATACATGAATAAAATAATTGTTGAATAGAATTAGCAACGGCCTCTTTTGCAAAAGACATATTTTCTGAACAATAAGCCTGCCTAAAATAATAGACAGAATGTAAAATTCTGTCAAGAAGCAAAAGGATATATTAACTTGATCAATAATACCAAGTATATGATATAAAATGACATATTACACATTACAGCAGTCCTCTGGAACTGATTCCATATATACTCTCATCCTAAACTCCTTTTTGTTTTTACAATATTGACAAATACAAAGGTATATATCATAGTGCATGGATGCATGCCAAGATAAAGTGAGTATCATCTAAATGTGACGAATATATATAAATGAGAAATTTCATTAAATTATATGGTTTATATATGTAATATCCGAGAATTTCAAATAATTTAATAATAATAATAATAATATTTAATTAGAGGGATAACTTATAATTAAACTAATAACTAGATTAAGAAAAAAAAAGGTTTTGAATGATTAAATAAATTCTAAATTGTGATGGGAGCTATTATATATATATACGTATTGAATCTATCCAAATTATTTAACAAACCCTAAAATTAAAGGAGCCGCACGAGCTTAGAGGAGAGAGAAAGCCATTAAGGGAAAACAAAAAGAAGCAAAAGAAACCATAATCTATCAGGGCAAAGGAACAATACAGGCAAACAATTTTCTTATTTTTGTATTACATGATCAAATCGAGTATAAGTTTAGGTCATCTACACTTAATTTTAGACTTGTCGTGCAATCAGTTGACTAGGTTCTATATCATTAATATACGAAAATTGTATTTAATTCACATCATAAATGAGACATATTAGTTCAAATTAAGAAACTTACATATGCTAGTTAATGGTATAATAACATAATTGTATAAATTTTATATACACATTGAATGCATGCACATGTCATTAAAAGGAATTAAAATTTTAAATAGTGAATTAAGTCCCCACTGGATGGAGAGTTTTAATGTTTAAAACTTGTACACGGAGGTGTTGTAAACTAGAGATAATAATAATTAAGGAGTCTATAATATCATTAGTACTAATTCAAATTGAAAGAATTATTAACTAGTACTAACAATATATAATAACAATAAATTATAATTTTTTTTATTTAGATTGGGAGCCAGGATTCTAGCGAGACAATGCAAATATACTGTTACTGTTTGCGGATTCTCTCTTTTTATTCAGCGCTACTCATATCAGGAATAGCTATGTGTTTCCATCAGTTCTCAAATTGGTTCACCTATTATCCGTTTTGACGATTTTGACTTTTTAAAAATATTTTGCAATATTTAAAAATCAAACTTTGAGGTTTTCTAAAAGAATACGCATCTTAAATATCCTTTTAAAATTTTTGAAATATCTCTCAGTTTTGTTCCATAATATTAAAGAATTTGTTTTAGTTTTGATCTGAAACATTTAAATACAAGTCTTGGTGATTTTAGAAATTTTGCTTATAAATATCTGTTTTTGCGCTTTCCAAAAATTGTGTACGTTTTGTATCTGTTTTGAATATTTGAAATATGTGTATCAAGTGATTATGAAAATTGTGAAATATTTTATTTGAACCCTTGATGATATAGGGTATACCGAGTTAACCAGATGTAGGGGTACTACAGTCATGTCATTGCGGCACCAGTGACATGACACTTCTGTGACAGTGTGATTGGTCATGGCGTATCCTTCTGATAGCTCAGGAGGCGAGCTTTTGCGTATTTTGATATTTGTTTCAGGATACGTGGGTGCACCCAGAGTTTGTGATTTGTGATTTGATTTGGCGGTGACGTTGTATATGCCGTACACGTTACCCGATTTATTGCACACATTAGGTACCCTATGATGTGTGTATTTGTATCTGTTTTGTTCTGATCTCGGTATAAAATATCCTACCCCTTTCGTTGTTTCAGCCATGCTTATTTTTAAAATAACTATTTTATTATGAACTGTCAAATATGTATATCTGTTTTTTATGTTTTATAAACCGTATTCCAAATCCGTACTGGGCGTTTGGCTCATGCCGTATTCTTTTTCTGGCAGGTGCTTAGGGGGACCTGGGACTGTGTGAAGGAGAGCTACCCTCTATTTCATTGATTAAGATTATGGACTTCTAGAATTAGTTAGATTGTTTAATTATTATTTTAGAGATTTTAGTGCTCTGTATACATGTTTATGGTTTAATAAGTAGCCCCTCATTTAATTATAGATGAGGGTGTTACAAAGATGGTATCAAAGCCAGGTTTCGATCCTGGGACCTGTGGGTAGGCGTTAAGATGGGTATTTTGCTTTAGAATTTCATTTAGTCATGTTTTTTTACACTTATTATGCTTTTATGATATTAAAATAAAAAGAAAAAAAAACTGCTTTGGTTGATTTATTTCTTGTAAACTCCATTCGTACATGAATCTGACATTGTGGATCATTTTTAGACGTGAAATTATGGTGTTACTTGATTCTGCTTTGACCCAATCTGTCGTTCCTAGTCATCTGTACAAAATTTTGGATTTCTGTCTTCATGATCAAATCCTTTTTGTTTGTCTTCCTACTCATAATGAAAATCATGTTATATGTTTGTTTAGTATCGAGAGTGCTTAGAAAATTAGAGGAACTATATATCATAAAACAACTTGATTTTGATAGTGATGCATCCCCTTGACATTGTCATAGACATGGATTAGTTAAGTTAACATTATGCAAGAGTAAAGTTAGTATTGTGATGAGTTAATCGAAAAGAAAAGTGAATTATTTTTATAAGATGCGAATATATAAGAATATGTTTAATAAGATCAACAACTTATAAGAATCTAGAAACTTTTGTTAGCTTCACAAGAGAGAAAATTTTTAGATAAGGATTGTGTTAACTTTAGATTTTACCTAGGGATAAGATCGCATGAGCTTAGATTGTGATTCTGTAGACCGTTTATAGACCTGCGAATTGTGAATTTACTTCGTACATATAGTTTTTAAGAAAACCGATTTTGAATTTGTAATATTATGCTCAAGGATTCTATTACATATATAATAATAAATTATCTCTTGAACACGAATATTATTTTATTATTTATCTTTGTATATTATCTTAAATTTTGAATGACATTTTTACTTGTTTCGTGTCCATGAACTATCATTGGATTCTGAAATATACAACATAATAAGATCTATTATGCACCTTTGTCTGATTATTCGAATTAATCAAATTTCAAGTATTCTGGGATATAAGTAATTAGTCCTTGATTTTTATTATTTGTGATTTTTGCATACTCATAAATGTTTTAATTATTTATTTGTCAGATTATAGCATATTCACATTATTTTGGTAGTGGTTGCGCCTCAATTTCTTTTAAAATATTAATAATAGAATATTTATTTATTTATTTCATAATTTTATGCAAAGTATGCCTAAAGCACTCATGTCCCAAAATTTTATAATTTAATTATTTTATTTTGGGGACTCTCAAAATAAATAATTAAATGAAATGATATTATTAATTTTAGGGATGCCTGAAATTAATAATTCAATAAAGGAATATAAATGCTCTGTACTCTTTTTTTTTCTTTTGACAAGTTTGAATGTATTTGGAATTATCTACATATTTTTCACCCTATCTAATGGCCATCACTTGATATCTCACATAGGTTCTAAAAATCATATGTATCTTTTTATTTTTAAATTAGAATATTTCCCTATATCAAAGATGTTATTAAAGACTTATAGCTTAGCTCAATGTCTCGTGATGATCAAATTTCTGTTCTTACTGTTAATATTCTAATTGTATGTATCTAATAAAATGTTGAAGTGTTATTATTTAGAAAGTTCATATAGACTTGGATGGATAAATTATTTGTTATATTATATGTTTTATGCATGCTATCTTATATTCAACTTTGTGCTTGAGGATATAATTTTGTTTGAGACTACTAGTTTACATGTTTCCTATATTGTTGTTTCATGTTAGACACTTGTGCATGTTGAGACCCGTATAGTTTACACGTGATATTTTGGTGGCATAAAAAAATTTATATTTTGATTCTTGTTTTTATTTTATGTATTTAAAAAAAAATTATGCATGATGAGACAATCTTAATGGTAAAATTGCTATCAAAGAATTTCAGTATCTGAGGATCAAATTGATGAATCAATATGCATGTTTGTTCGAGTTATTGAAATATCATCAAATATTTAATTTGAAGGGCGTAAATTTTACTAGATTGAAGAGGATGTGATATCCCATATTTGATTTTGCTTTAATTATTTTGAATTATACACACGTATCTTTCGTTTTATGTTAAGTTAAATATTTTATATTTTTATTTAAATATATGATGATTAAACTTGTTTTGTCTTGGATATATGCTGGTCTAGCTAAATTCGTACACATGACAAGTGAAGATCTATAGAGCCATATGTTGTTAATCTTAATAATTAGAATAAATAAAATAAAGCTTTATATATATACATATATACACACATATATTATCATTAGTGAACCCTAAAATTAGGAGTTGTATCGCATATTTTGCTGCACTAGGACACAATCTTGAGATGCGAAAAACAAATTTAGCTAAGCGAGTGAAAGAGGAGAAAGAACAAAGAGACCATATATGTTCCCTAATGTTAGTTAGGTACAAACAAAGTGATATTTTATAATTATGTGCTATGTTTAATTGATACACTTAATTATTTTCTAGCAAATTATCTATTAATGATTATGCATGCATATTAAATTCATGGTTCTGTCTTTTTACGGCAAGTCAAGTTATTTGAAATTACATAGAGTATCATCAGAATACTTATGTAATTGAAGTGTACAATGACCTTGATTAATTTAAATCGTATGTGGTTAGTTTGTGGCTAATTAATTATACTGGTATATTTGTAGTATATTTGTAGCATGAGAGTTATTTAAATTTTTCACAAAATGTAACAATGGGATATATGTAACGTACTTCTTTATATTATTATTTTGTAGAAACCCGAAAGTCAGTATCATTATATATTATATATATATTAATATTATTTTTAAGATTTTAATTATTTAAAAAAAATCAGTGTATTACTTTTTAGACTAAAATTCACTTCACACCCCTTAACTTTGGCCCAAACTCAAAACTATATCAATACTTTATTAAACTGCAGTTTGCATCCCATATATTTGTTAAGCATTTCAGTCTGCATCTCTTTGGGTCTTCTCCTTCAAATTGTGACGTTACCATCTCTTTTGAGGAGGGCTTATTATTTTGATGATCTTGCAATGGTCATATCTCCTCTTATATAATGCTCACCTATCTATAATCTCATAAAAATATTACATTCAATGGCTTGCAGGTGTAGATGTAACAAATGGGCAGTTGAACATTATAAATGTAAGAATATTAAAATTGAGAATTTATCGAATATTATAAAGGTAAGAATATTAAAATTTTATATTTAGTTTTATTTATTAGTAAAAATTTAAAAGATAACTGAGATATTTTCTAATAAAAAATGTAGGAGAATATTACAAGAATCTTAAAATTATATATTTAGTTTACTCTATTAGTAAAGATTTTAAAGACAATAATCTTAAAATTGAGATATTTTCGAATCTTTACTAATAGAGGAAACTAAATATATAATTTTAAAATTTTTGTAATATTCTTCTAAATTTTTTATTAGAAAATATCTCAGTTATCTTTTAAATTTTTACTAATAATAAAACTAAATATAAAATTTTAATATTCTTACCTTTATAATATTCGATAAATTCTCAATTTTAATATTCTTACATTTATAATGTTCAACTGCCCATTCGTTACATCTACACCTGCAAGCCATTGAATGTAATATTTTTATGAGATTATAGATGACCTAAAATTACAGAGAGGTGAGCATTATATAGGAGGAGATATGACCATTGCAAGACCATCAAAATAATAAGCCCTCCTCAAAAAAGACGACAACGTCACAATTTGACGGAGACGACCCAAAGGGATGCAGACTGAAATGCTTAACAAACATATGGGATGCAAACTGCAGTTTAATAAAGTAATGATATAACTTTGAGTTTGGGCCAAAGTTAAGGGATGTGAAGTGAATTTTAGTCTAATTTTTAAGCATACACTGGGTACATGTTATTGCAAGTCTGCTTAGTCTGATTCTTGGTTTACTCTCGCTTAGCACAAGTTGTATTAATTAATAATTTTTGTAATTATCTATATTAATTAACTAATAATTGTTTGTGTGTATAATTATTTTATTAGTTATAGTAATCAAAGTGATTGTTTATTTTACTTGTTGAGTGTACTTTATTCAGTAAGATATGAATTATTTAGATTATATTATTTAATTAATATTTTATGGGAATTAGTTCTTGTAATGTTTATCATTGTCATACAGTTACTGTTATATGTTCAATAATATTTTTTTTAGTTGTGGTTGAGGATGCTCACTTAGAAGAAGCTGTTGAATAGTTTTGTTGCATGTGGCTTTCTTCTGCTCGTTCTAATTTTTAGGGGTTAAGCTTTTAGTTGTTCCTTATTTTGTTATCTCAATATTCTACTCGTGTGTTCTGTTCTTGGTGTGAGTTTTGTGCATTCTAAGTAATGGCCAATTCTGTTTTGTGGGTCTTTGACCTTTATTAATGCATTGTCTGGCCTTTCAAAAAAAAATTAATTTTTTATTTTTTTTTATTTTTTGTTAATTAAATTTATTATTGGCTTAGTTTATTTATTTTTAAATTTTAATATGTATAAGTTTATTTAATACTAATATATAAATATAATTATTTTTTTTAGATAAATTTTATTAGCGGTATGCCTCATCCTAGATATTTTGCTTGATAATAATCATGTACGAATTGATTTTGTTCTATATGTGTCTCTCTATTTATATAATAAATATTTAAGAATATGATCAATTAATTTTCTAAAATTATGATCATTTCGTACTTACCTATCTATCCAATGGCTTAGAGTTTGCAGTAATTGTCCCGGTATAAAATTCGAAGGCTTTATTTACATGGGGAGACTTGTGATATTTAAATTGAACAAAAAGAGTAATATAGTTTAATTTAAAAACATATTTAGTTTTGAATCCCGTAATTTTGAGATCCCGAGACTATCATAATTAGGACCTTAAACATTAGGGTATAAAGGACAACTTAGATTGACATATATTATAAAGAGAATGTAAAAGTTATATTTGGTGTCTCATTGCAATCAAAATTATATTATCTTCATAATTTATTTGATGGATATATTTTGAGAGATTCTGTGTATCATATTGTCGTAGTTAGTTTAGAATTGATAGCATAAGATTAAAGATGATTTATTTCAGAAATCACTTTTATAATTATTACTTTATTTTTGTTTTTGTGAAAAGAGTTATAAAGGGTCTAAGATATTTTATTAAAATTTTGTAGTGAATTCATAACGATTATACAACCTTCTTGGAGGATATAAAGTCTAGAGAATTTTTCGAAATTATTCAATTTAGTTTTGAATTTTGTTTCGTTTGATTCCGGGGACGGAATCCTTTTTAAGGGGGTATATATGTAATATCCGAGAATTTCAAATAATTTAATAATAATAATAATAATAATAATAATATTTAATTAGAGGGATAACTTATAATTAAACTAATAACTAGATTAAGAAAAAAAAGGTTTTGAATGATTAAATAAATTATAAATTGTGATGGGAGCTATTATATATATATATGTATTGAATCCATCCAAATTATTTAACAAACCCTAAAATTAAAGGAGCCGTACGAGCCTGCAGTTTAGAGGGAGAGAGAAAGCCATTGGCGAAAAACAAAAAGAAGCAAAAGAAACCATAATCTATCACGGCAAAGGAACAATACAGGCAAGCAATTTTCTTATTTTTGTATTACATGATCAAATCGAGTATAAGCTGTTTAGGTCATCTACACTTAATTTTAGACTTGACGTGCAATCACTTGACTAGGTTCTATATCATTAATATATGAAAATTGTATTTAAATTCACATCATAAATGAGACATATTAGTTCAAATTAAGAAACTTACGTATGTTAGTTAATGGTATAATAGCACAATTGTATAGATTTTATATACACATTGAATGCATGCACATGTCATTAAAATGAATTAAAATTTTAAATAGTGAATTAAGTCCCCACTGGATGGAGTGTTTTAATGTTTAAAACTTGTACACGGAGGTGTTGTAAACTAGAGATAATAATAATTAAGGAGTCTATAATATCATTAGTACTAATTCAAATTGAAAGAATTATTAACTAGTACTAATAATATATAATAACAATAAATTATAATTTTTTTTATTTAGATTGGGAGCCAGGATTCTAGCGAGACAATGCAAATATATTGTTACTGTTTGCGGATATTGTTAGTGTTTATGATCGTTATATATATTTGAGGTACAGATTCTCTCTTTTTATTCAGCGCTCCTCATATCAGGAATAGTTATGTGTTTCCGTCAGTTCTCAAATTGGTTCACCTATTATCCGTTTTGATGATTTTGACTTTTTAAAAATATTTTGCAATATTTAAAAATCAAACTTTGAGGTTTTCTAAAATAATACGCATCTTAGATATCCTTTTAAAATATTTGAAATATCTCTCAGTTTTGTTCCATAATATTAAAGTATTTGTTTTAGTTTTGATCTGAAACATTTGAAATCCCGATTTATTGCACACATTAGATACCCTATGATGTGTGTATTTGTATTTGTTTTGTTCTGATCTCGGTATAAAATATCCTACCCCTTTCGTTGTTTCAGCCATGCTTATTTTTAAAATAACTATTTTATTATGAACTATCAAATATGTATATCTGTTTTTATGTTTTATAAACCGTATTCCAAATCCGTACTGGGCGTTTGGCTCATGCCGTATTCTTTTTCAGGCAGGTGCTTAGGGGGACCTGGGACTGTGTGAAGGAGAGCTACCCTCTATTTCATTGATTAAGATTATGGACTTCTAGAATTAGTTAGATTGTTTAATTATTATTTTAGAGATTTTAGTGATCTGTATACATGTTTATGGTTTAATAAGTAGCCCCTCATTTAATTATAGATGGGAGTATTACAATATACCTATTAAATACAGTCTACGATTCAATTGACCTAACACCTTAAAATTTTATATCAATTAATTACTGGACATGATATCAAAACTCTGATTGACGGGTGTTAACAGAGGAATTTGGTATTAACAAAGTTTGAGGTTTGTCGCCGGAATCGAGATCTATGACAGTGGTTCTTTGCCAGAAAGTTGCCGGAGTGTGGTGATTGTGATGAATTGGGGGCTGAGATTATAAGGGTTTTCGTGGTGGTGGCTCGCTGAACTCTTCGCTTCCAACCCCTTACAATATGCCTACGTACCCCGTATTTATAGGGGATCAAGCCCTACGTAGTTCTTAGGGAGCAAGTAACCTATATGGGCTGATTTCTGATTTCCGAGACCCACTAGAATACCTGATCCGTCTTATGGAATTGGTCTTCGACTCACTTTAGGAATGTCCAACAATGAGGCCTAGTCAAAAAGGCCCAAGGCTCAACTACATTCTAGGGACTTCACGGATACGGCATCGACCCAACTTAGGAGCCGACACTAACCGATACCGGCTGTCTCCCTAACCAAAGTAGTTGTAGGTATAGCCATGACTTACCCCAAATGCCAGACGCATCATTGTCCCACGAATGAGAAGCACCCACCAGATTACAGAACAAGTGATCCCAAGCATTTGGTGCAAAGTGTGAAGGGTTTCGAGCACATAAACGCAACGGAAAACGTAAAAATAAATCAAAATTCGAAACCCCTCCGCAGGATCCATGCGAAAACAAAAGATTTAATTCGGAGATTAAGAACAAATACCTTAAGAAGCTTTAACAGTTCATTAATGGAAGATTAATGGAGATCTAAAGCTTGTTCAATCACCACGTATCCCGCTCTCGCGATCTACGCTCTACGGTATCCACACAGACGCTTTTCGTGAAGGATTGATGTGTACTAGCACCCGAAAACTTCTTCTCTCTCTCTCTCTTTTCTTGCTCTCATAAGCGGCTAGGGTTTTAATATAAAAACGTTTTTCCATATTAAAATCAGCCCTTTTTGAGAGTTTATATAGAGAGGAAAATAAGTTTTCTAATTATAATCCAATTATAAGAAAATACTAATCCGAAATTCTAATTTATTATTTAATTAAGTCGCACTTAATTAATTAATAACTAATTTCAGAATTAGTTTAAGTAATTCCATTTTCTATTTAAATAATTAATCAAGTCATACTTAATTACTATTATAAATAGAATAAATTACTTATTTAAATTTAAATTCATAATTTAAATTATTTCTCCTTCAAGCATTTTTTGTGTGTGACCCTGTAGGTTATTATTACGTTGGTAACAATTTTAATAACTAATTAAAATTGTAAACAATGAGCGACATCTAGTAATACATCATTGCCACCCAAGTAATAATAATTAAATCGGTGATTCGATTAAGCCTTTCGTGAATAATGTTCCATGTAATATAATCCCTTTAACCTTAATATTATAGATTAAACTCGAGGCATGTAATGTGTCATCCTCTTCATAATTTAATCTTAGTTTTCTTGATCGATGAGTAGACTAATAAATCAAATCAACATTTGAGCATGGCCGTGCATTTCTTAGTCTCACTCAAACAAGAGGCCAATAATATCGCTCCTAAAATTAGGAGGGTTAAATCCCATATAGATCATTCATATTTCTCATACGATTCATAATATACCCAATATCCACTTTTATCATCACCCGGTCAAAGGTAACTTTTAATGTAATCAAAGTATATTAATTCTCGTATAAAAATATAATGATTTCAGGTCTAAGGATCATTACACCATTATCACAGTGAGAATTACTTATGACACTATTAACATGTGTAATCTCACGACGGGTCAATCCAGTGTCATGTACTCTTACATGCACCTATGTTTTGACTTTAGTATCACCATACCTATTACCAATGAGATGTGGTCATCAGTCAACAAACATACTAGTCTCTTTGCATTATTATTGTCCTTAAATAATAACACTCGACTAGGGATATTTAGGAATAAAGATACTATTCATATAATCTCATTTTTAACTCACATACTTAAAGATATCGAATACATATCATAATTCCAAGGGTATTTATTATGCTAACATTTATAACGCATTAAATAAAGACCTAATAAAATAATAACAATAATCAATAAAACATAATTTATAATAATAAAATGTTTTCTTTAAAACATAAAAGCATTGTCTCTAGAGCACTAAAACTAACAAAGTGCAGGATTACTCCAAAGTTCCCCAATGAGGACGCGCCCATTGAATGCAGGAACAGAGCTCCCAAAGCACACACCAAGATTTACCCCACATCCCCAATGAGGACGCGCCCATTGAATACATGAGGAGGCCTTCAGTCATCAGACAAACCCTGGAGACCTTCAATCACGGACATCCCCCTCTTAGGGCACATCCTAGGAGGGAATTCTTCAATATCTTGTCATTATCAAACCAATGGAGCCATCCTTCACCACCAAGTAGCTACTTCAAACCATGAGGACGCGCCCTTAAGGGGTGGATGGCCTAAAAGGGCGCGCCCTTACCCCTATGTGGGCAAGCCCTAACTCTTCTTTGTGTCAATTCCATGTCAATGTAGCTCTGATTCTCTGTCAACTCATCACATTGTACCTTGAGGACGCGCCCTTACCCTTATGAGGGTAAACTCTAAGCTTCCTTGTGTCAGTTCAATCCCTAATTGCATCTTGAATATCCCCAATTGATTATTACTTGACCCGAATCTTTCCTAAAAACCCGATACCGAATTTTGGCTATAACAACTACCCCCCAATTCCATGTGAAATCAGAGATGAAGCATGAAAATTTTAATTTCCAAAGTGCCAAAATCTCTTTGCAACCTTTTCTTCTTCAAGAAGTGTCCTCGAGCTTCTTCCTTCTTTGATGTTGTAAAGAGGGTTCGTCCTTCCAGAGGGTGCGTCCTTTAATTCTTCCATCATACATCTTCAAGAATTCTAATGTTTGGAAAGGGATAACACCTGCACATGACACCTCTAAGCTTATATGAGCTAACTCGGTGTAAGAAACAAGAGATATTGTGCACAGATGTAAAACCTCTCTCAAGGCCCGTCCTCAAGTAAAATATTTACTGAGGGTGCGTCGTCTTTTAATGTTAAGAGGTACAGATTCCTTTAGTTGTCCTAAGATTCAAAAAATGTAGTAACTTGTGTAAATATAGATACACTCTTGTGTGTATATATATATATATTCCACCCGATGGCTGTCACGTGTTCCCCTTAATATCTTCTTTTACCATTCCTCATAATCTTTCTTCTTTCTCATTCCTTAAGCTTTTTCTTTTTTTCTCTCTTTCTCTCTTCACCACCACTGCTATGCTTTCTGAGTACTAAAGATTCCAGTCGATTCTCCGCTGAAATTCAACTTCGTTGGGCGATTCTTGTTCTCCAAATCAAAAGGTGCACAGATCTACTCTCATTCTTCATTTTTTATCATGTATCATTACTGTAATAGACTTTTAATGTTTTGTACTTTTCTTGTGTTCTTGAGCTATATATGTATGTATAGCTATGTATGTCAGTGTTTGATATTCCTCTCCCAGTTACACAATATGCATATATGTTCTTGGTTTTAAGCATCGCTCAAGGGTTTCAGGATAAAGGACGCGCCCTTTAGGCGAAGACTGTTGAGGGCGCTCCTTCACCTGTGACTCCCTTGTGTCCATTCTACCCTTTCATTTTTTTTGTAACTGACCATCCCTTCTTCGCTTAACCACCGCAACTGTTTCTTTCATTGTAGCCGCATTTTAACTTGTTTTATGATCTTCTGTAGGATTGGATGGATTAATAAAAGTCTTTGGAATCAACTTGAGAATTGATCATGTTGCATTTGACAACTCCAAAGCAAGGAAAACACATTTTCAAGGAAAGAAAGATCAAGCTTCACCATGAAGAAGTCTCCAAAAAGAAAGCAAAAGAAGACCAATCCTACTTCCCAAACAGAGGGCGCGTCCTTGAAGAAAGCTAGGACGGACACGCCTTTAAAGAAAGGCAGGACATCTGAAATCTCTTCCCTGGTAGCCACTCACCCGAGTCCATTAGCCATCCTTTTTGTTAAGGATGAAGATATCTCCAAATGGAAAGGTAGGACTCCCTCAGAGGAAAATGAGGCTTTAATCAAAGCTTCTGCTGAAATTCTTGTTGCTGCTCTTAACCGCCAATCTATACTTGAACAAGGGTGGGCGCGCCTTCAAGCTTTGGAAGCCAAAAAGAAAACACTTTCCCCAGCAACTGAAAGATCATTCCAAAATAATGAAAAAGATGAAGTTGGTAAGAGACGTTCATATTAACTCTCTTCAAAAAGAAGTCAGTGATAGTACTGAAATCCTGAATGCTTTGAAAACATCATATGAGGCTCTTGAAAAGGAGAAAGACAAGTTTCAGGTTCAACTAGATAATCTCATTGAGGATCAACAGAGTGGATGGGCTAAGGAGAAGCAAAGGATCAAGGAGGACACATCCTTTGTAGATGGTTTCAGGAACTATGGTTCTGGCTTCTTAGAAGTTGATCCTGGCTATGACTTCTCCAAGTTTGGTGAGGAGACTGTTGCATGGATTGAGAAATTCAAAGTTAATGAAGTTGCGACCATCAAAGCCAAACAAATCAGACTTGGACTTGTGGATAGACCACCTAAAGGAGCTAAGGACGCGTCCTTTGAGGATGCACCCCCTGATGGTGAACAAGATGTTAAGGATCAGGGAAACCAATCTCCTAAGGCCAATGATGTTTTTGAAAAGCCTTTGGATGATGCTGCTAAAACAAGTGATATAGCTGCTGAAAACATCTCTACTCCTCTTGTTGATGACACTTAGGGCGCGTCCTGAGGCTTGATATGATCTTTATTTCTTTTGCTAAGTTTTCTGAACATTATTGAGGTCTAGGTCCTCATTTTTAAGCCTTGCAAGTTGTATTTGATTTGACTATGCTCTTGGTAACTCTATGGGATATGTTTCCCGAATTTATGTTCTCATATTATGTCTTCTTGCTATTCATAATTGCATGTTTATAAGGAAAAAATCTGCAACTTACCATATAACTGAGGGTGCGTCGTCCTATAGGACGCGTCACCCTAGAGGGCGCGCCCTATATGCATAAACAAACCATCTCGAAAGTTTTAAAATTTCATCACCTCAACTAAGACTAGGGAAATTGTATATGAACTACCCTCTAGACTAGGAGGTAATTAATTTACCTTGTAGGCTAGTATTCAGTCATTACCGTCTTTAATCAACTATTTGTAGAATGGTGAACCAAAGCATCGCCTAATTAAAAAATACTCCAGCTAACGCTTGCATGACTATTCGGGGGCCTCACCCTCAAAAGCTTCATTAAAAAGTTAGGGGGCACTCTCCGGTCACATGAGAATTCTTCGAATCTTGACCCACGAAAGGGGCATCTCAAAATGAGCCATCTCACTAAGAGGCATCCGTTAGAGGGGAATATTAGTCACTACTATCTTCTACATAATTTATCGTGTAGAGGGCCTTCACCAGACTAGCCTAGGGCTGCACCTTAACGCCTCTGTTCGGCGAAGGGGCACACAAAAGGCGTCAATAGTATCTTCAAACATCTTTTCATGAAGAAGCATCCCCGTAAGGATACTCTGTTGTTCATAGGAAGAGCCGGGAGATGCATCAGTACTGCCCCCAGCATCGTGAGGGCGCACCCTTTTGTGTAGGGCGTCCTAAGTGGATGAGGGCAATGTCGAAGTCCCTTCTAATCTTCTAGTCCATCTTATATTAGCATTCTTCTATGGAGGGGATCACTCATGATCTTGGGGCCGCATCTTGCTGGTCAGGGGGCGCATCCTAAGGTCCATGGGGCTTTTTCTCAAAATATTCTTCTTCTTGCTACAACCTGAGGGCTTGTACAATCACGTTTAAAGTTGAAACCTTAACATATGAGGCTGATATCACATGGCCGTTATCCCATATTATCCATTGAATTATCACGTGAGGGGGCTCACTCAAGTCTATGGGACCTCGACCTGTAATTAGGGGCACTTTTTTTGGATCATGGGGCCTCACCTTCATATTATCTTTCTCTAAAAAACACTGGAGTTTATGCTGAGCAGTTATTTTTCTTGAGGGCGCGCCCTGGAGGAAGGACGCGTATTGAAAGACTAAGTTGTGGCATGACTCAACCAAGTCTTCATGTACTCGTTGGAATTTGTCTGAACATCAGAGCATCTTCGGAAGGCGCGCCCTGAAGGAAGGATGCGCTTGAAAGACGAGAGAGTGGCTCAAGCGTTGGATCTTGTACGATCATCCTTTGTCTTCATTAGAACTGTTTGTAGACATTTTTCCAGAGGACGCGTCCTCGAGGAGAAACGATCCTTGGGACCTCTGACATACTGAGGAGGCAACATTGACGTAGAGGACGCGTCCTTACAGGTTGGGATGTAGGGGTTGATTAATTTTGAGATATTTTCCCAAGTGGGATTTTCCACCTGCCAAAAAACTCAATAATAGGAGAATTTTATAAATTACCAGGAAGACGCGTCCTGGAGGTGTGGATGTGAACAATCGCCGAATCTTCATAGGAGTTGTTGGAAGCATCACCCTAAGGGCGCGCCCTGGGGGTTCTTGGGGATTTTCCTTTATAATCTTCTTTCTGCAATAATTCAAGAGACAAATAATAGAAAGTAAAGAAACAAAACTAGTTAGGTGTTACCTTGAGGGCGCATCCGGAAGATGATGACGTGCTCTCGATAATTGCGCCTTCTTTTTAGGATCTTGCTCGGAATCACCTCCCAGTATACATGGAAACTACCGCCTTCAAGTATACATGGAAACCACCGCCTTCGAGCATACATGGAAACATCCGCCTTCAAGCATACATGGGAACATCCTTCTCCAGCAGCAATTCTCCAGATCTTCTTCGAACCCCCAGTCAGGAATCATCGTCTTGAAATCACCATCTTTGGATCTTCCTCCTTGCCGCTAGTATGAAGTCGTAGCCATGGTCATCCTTCGAATCTTGGCAGACCTTCTTCTAAGAACTTTCATCATGATAAGATATCTCTTCCTCCTAAGATTATGATCTTGATCAGCAGCCCTCCTTCTAGTGCCAATTTGTTAAAGGAGGAATTTGGTATTAACAAAGTTTGAGGTTTGTCGCCGGAATCAAGATCTATGACGGTGGTTCTTCGCCAAAAAGTCGCCGGAGTGTGGTGGGTATGATGAATTGGGGGCTGAGATTACAAGGGTTTTTGTGGTGGTGGCTCGCTGAGCTCTTCGCTTCCAACTCCTTAAAATGTGCCTACGTACCCCGTATTTATAGGGGATCAAGCCCTACGTAGTTCTTGGGGAGCAAGTAACCTATATAGGCTGATTTTTTATTTCCAAGGCCCACTAGGATACCTGATCCGTCTTATGGAATTGGTCTTCGACTCACTTTAGAAATGTCCAACGATGAGGCCTAGTCACAAAGGCCCAAGGCTTAACTACAGTCTAGGAACTTCACGGATACGGCATCGACCCAACTTAGGAGCCGACACTAACCGCTACCAGCTGTCTCCCTGACCAAAGTAGTCGCAGGTATAGCCATGACTTACCCCAAATGCCAGACGCATCCTTGTCTCCCGAATAAGAAGAACCCACCAGATTGCAGGACAAGTGATCCCAAGCGTTTGGGTGCAAAGTGCAGGATTACTCCAAAGTTCTCCAATGAGGACGCGCTCATTGAATGCAGGAACAGAGCTCCCGAAGCACAAACTAAGATTTACCCCACATCCCCAATGAGGACGCGCCCATTGAATACAGGAGGAGGCCTTTAGTCATGAAGCAACCCCTTGGAGGCCTTCAACCACGGACATCCCCCTCCTAGGGCACATCCTAGGAGGGAATTCTTCAATATCTTGCCATTATCAAACCAATGGAGTCATCCTTCACCACCAAGTAGCTACTTCAAACCAAGAGGACGCGCCCTCAAGGGGTGGACGGCCTAAAGGGGCGCGCCCTTACCCCTATGTGGGCAAGCCCTAACTCTTCCTTGTGCCAATCCCATGTCAATGTAGCTCTTATTCTCTGTTAACTCATCACTTCGTACCATGAGGGCGCGCCCTCAAAGGATGGACGGCCTCTCAGGACGCGCCCTTACCCTTTTGATGGTAAACTCTAAGATTCAGTTCAATCCCTAATTGCATCTTGTATATCCCCAATTGATTATTACTTGACCCGAATCTTCTCTAAAAATCCGATACCAAATTTTAGCTATAACAACGGGTATCTCAAATTCGACTCTGTAACACCCCAAATATTTTATAAAATCCAATTGTGACCTCCTCTACTGCATGCCTGATACCCAATTGGTATAATATACAATACTCTTGTTTTTTATAATGAAATGGACTTTTTTTGTATGCATGTCTATGTGGATGTATATAATACTAAACGGGCGTGGTATAGTGACTAGGTAGCTAGTGACAGGTACGTAAACCCTAGACAGATAAAGCCATTACTAGAATCAGAGAAGTCCAGCTTAGTAGATTGTAATCACAAGAGCCAGCAAGTTTAATTACGTGGTCTTAATTAATACAGCTTATATAAGTACCTGTGATTGTGATATCTCGATTTTTTTAATATCATTTTGTTGATGTTGTCTTATTAGCAAACCCTAGTATCAAGCTAATTGAGACTAAGCAAAATCTGCTATTATATGTATATATGTAAATGCAATTTATTTTTGGACGGTAATAATTTGATCATGGTGCCACTAATAATGGCAATACAAATCTAAGAATAATGTTGATCCTGCATTCAACTGTGCATTGACTCTTTAATTTGTTTGGTTCTTGTAATTGTTTGTACTTGCTAGGACAAGAACGTGGTCGACTCCCTCCAAATTATGGTAGCAACGCAACTTATGACTACAAATAAACTCATTTTGTCAACTAATTTTTCTGATTAATGTAGCACTTCAAGAAAATTCAGTCAATAAACATATAGGGCACAAACTGTGTGATGCAGTACAACGCTTAATTAGACACCTTAAACATACCAACATAAATTAGTTAACCGTATATACTGGAAAAGAATGGCATGCATACTAGACTTTGTAACAAGAATGTTAAATTTAACACCGTTCATTAGTTTTGTATCCTTCCATGTTTATGTGTTTTTTGTGTTGCATACTTAGCATGTCGTACATTTGTGTAATTCAAATAAAAAGTATTTAACGAGAAGTATAGTAAATTGATCGATTGACTTAGGGCTGCACATGGGTTGCATAAACCGATCAAACCGACCCAACCCAACCCTTTTTTAACCTGAAAAACCCGACCCAACATAAACCGAATCATGCATGGCTTGATATTTCCTCAACCCGAATATAATGGGTCGGGTATGGGTTACTATTATTTTTACCCTAAACCAACCCAACCCGATACTTTTATATAGAATTTTTAATTTTTTATGATTTTCTAATTTTGGTATATGTGTCTACTTGTTTTCTTAGTTCTTTTGTGTGTTTGGTTTAATTTACTATAGTGTCCATTCGCTCCAATGCCAGTTCTTTGTCAACTTTGAGCACGTATACTCCCCAAGTGTTCACTTCTATATATAAGTATATATAAGGACCATTTTTCACTTTCTTTTTTTTGTTATATTAAAGTAAATATTATTTTTTTAGAAAGTTATAGATGAGTTCATAAAATTTAAATAGACATTCGTCTCGGACTATAAGAATAACTCTTATTAGGAAAACAATCAATCAAGACAGACAGACCATGCAGTTTCATTTTTTAAAGTTTATTTCATTAGTTAATTAATTATAAAAATGAAAGCTTGTTAATTAATAATGTCAATATTTGCTCACTCAAATTGTAATTTTATTTTCTCATCACCTTCACTTCAAAACCCGAACCAACCCGAACCAACCCGAACCGTCTTGTATAGAGTAGGGTTGGGTTACTCAATAATTTTATTTGTTATGGGTTAAAATTTTTGAGGCCGAGTTAATTGGGTTGGGTTGTTAAAATGCTCCCAACCCGGCCAACCCAACCCATGTGCAGCCCTAGATTGACTACACAACAACAAATGACATTTAATGTTTCAATATATGTTATACACTTGCTTTATTAAATAAAAAGTGTATGGTTCCAGAACAACCACAATAAGTATTTCATTTAACACGAAACATTACAAGAATTCTATCTCTCTAAAAAAGATCTTTTTTTGTAGAAGTCGTTATTCAGGGATACAAATCTTAAATTTTAGATATTAAAGCATTAAATTTATACTAAATTATTATAGGTAAATAGTGATATGATTGTATATAGTTTGGTTAATCCCTCCTTTTTAGTCATCCTTCTCAATCTTAATCGCTAAATCTTTATAAATAAATTTATAAAACAATAAATTTAGTATTAAAAACTATAAGTCTGACTAACGTAAAAATGATCAAGTTTTTCGTCGAATTTAGTTAAATTCGTCTAGTGTCGGTCGAATTTAGTTAAATTCGATCAAATTTGTTTAGCCTAATTTACCCGTATTTCTTGTAGTAAAAGATTTAAAGTTTGGTGTCCACCAACAATATATATTAAAATAGAACATTTATAAAAGTTAAACATTCGCTACAATTAGTTTCTAAGATATAAATAAAGTTGAAATCTCATCTTAAAAAATTATTAAAAAAGTGAAAATTAAATATAAATATTAAAATTTAAATATTAATTATACATTTAAAAATATTAAATTTTAAAAAATAGAAAAACATTCAAAACAATTCGTACTTTAAACACCTTACACGTGATTCTTATTTTTTTCTGAAAAATCTTACAGTTGATGTTCTTTTATTAATTAGTTACCCAAAATTATGAATCTCATTTTTTTTTTGAAAAATCTTACAGTTGATGTTCTTTTATTAGTTATCCAAAATTAAGGATCTCAAATTTACTTATTATATATTAGTATGGAAGTATAGATAATATAGACAGTATAGATATATTTATATCATATTTATACAAAATATTATAATATTATGTACAATCATATAAACATAAAGAAATATTAATACATCTAATATAAATATTAGTAAATAAATGTATATTTATTATTTTCGTGTCGTATTCAAAGTGTAAACACAAAATTGATATTAAATCTCGATTATGTACTTTTATTTGTAAACTTTTAATGTTATATACTAAAAATGGAAATAAAAAAATTAAATTTTTGTGTAGTAAATTGTGGAGTATAAATAAAACCAACTAAAATAAATCTTATAACATAGAAAAACAATTACAATTACACTATAAAGAAAATTATAATGCTTAGAAAGGGGTAGCACAACTCTGATTAAATAAATTACAAAAATGTGAACATGCACTATATATATGCATAAGCCCAAAGTAGACACTGCTTCATATTTTGTGCAATACAACCAAACTCCCCAGTTTAACTGTTGTGAGAGGATTGTCTGCTCATATATTTCATACTCAATAACTCAGCCTGTAGGCATAACATTTGTCATGTCGAATATAACAGGTGAAGAAGGGAGTTTGTCTTCTGGAGAAGTGCAACAACTTCATCAAGAACAGCAGCCGGTACATGATCATTCCCATGGTGCTGCAGCGAAAAATATCTCCCAGCAGATGCCTGCATCTGCTAAGAAGAAAAGAAATCTACCAGGAACGCCAGGCAATTCATCTTATCTACCCTTTATGAATTAATCTCAATTATTTTTACATTTAAAAAAATTGATCTCAATTATAGTAATTCTTGCCTAATACTTAAGGTTCAAATGTGACAATCCATGTATCCAGGATTATAGTCGATCCCATCAGCCGATAACAAAGTTTAAGTTGAATTTTCATAATTAAAAGAATAGTACCGACTCTAGATACTATGTTCCATCATCCATGTGAATATGTGATAAATTTTTGCAATCTGCATAATTTGTGGTTTCTGACTTTAATGCTACATACTTGCTTGCTAACTGCATATGGTAGAACAAACTGAAAATCCTATGGAACTACTTATTATCTGATAGAATAAGTTTGGTGGCTAGCTGCTGCTCAATTTCGTCAGTTTGCATTTAATATCTAACATTCTCAATTACTTGTTAAACTAATTAAGTGTTTATATTAATTAATACACTATAATCATATATATTTTTTTGGTTAAATATAGATCCAACTGCTGAAGTGATTGCCCTATCTCCCACTACACTAATGGCTACCAACAGATTTGTGTGTGAGATTTGCAACAAAGGTTTTCAAAGAGACCAAAACTTGCAATTACACCGCAGAGGTCATAATCTTCCATGGAAGCTCAAGCAAAGAACCACCACTGAGGTGCGCAAGAGGGTGTACATATGCCCTGAGACAACTTGTGTCCACCACAATCCAGCTCGAGCACTAGGAGATCTGACTGGAATCAAGAAGCATTTTAGCAGAAAACATGGAGAGAAAAAGTGGAAGTGTGACAAATGTTCCAAACGATATGCAGTGCAATCGGATTGGAAGGCTCACCAAAAAACTTGTGGCACTAGAGAGTATAAATGTGATTGTGGTACCATTTTCTCCAGGTACGTACCATGATCATGTTCCCTTAATCATACTATTTAATTCACAAATATGTAGAATTGAATTTCTATGCTCTAATTGTGTACAAAATTCCATTTTTTGTGCAGGAGGGATAGCTTCATAACTCACAGAGCTTTCTGTGATGCACTAGCTGAAGAGAACAACAAAGTTAATCAAGGCCTCATGCAAAGCATGGGATCGAACCTACAACCCCAGATGAGTCATGATCTTAATAATAATGCGTCTATGGGCCTTATGTCTGATTTTAACAATTATGATCAGAAAAACCAACTAAAATCAATGTCTCAAGACATGCAGTTTAAGCCCATGAACATAGCTACTGGCATGTTCTCAAGCAATTCAGGTTCTCTTTTCGGAGGACCGAGAAACAATGTGCAATCATCTTCCTCTGGCCTTCAACTCAGTTCCAACAGTCCTTCAAGTTTTAGTTACATCCAAGACAACAAAAATGGGCCTAGCAATCTTTTAAGCGCAGCAAACATGTCAGCCACTGCCCTGCTTCAAAAAGCAGCCCAAATGGGTGCCACAGCAAGCAACAACACTATTAGCTCACCCATGATACAAAAAACTTTTGGTAACACAGGGCCTATGATGGAAAATGCAAGTGCCTCCTTTGAAAATGTTACGACAAAACCCGATGAAACGAGTTTTGTTGGGCTTACTGGAGGAGCATTCTCAACCCAGTTGATGCAAAAGGCTCCACATCAGATGTTTGGAACCGGACCCGGTAGCTCACCTTCCATGACTGATATGGCAATGTTTGGTGATATGTTGATGGGAAATGACCAGGGATTCATGAAACATATGGAACATCTCGAAGATGGTATTGGTCAAGGCCCCATAGGCCCTTCTAGATTCGGAGGGAGCCATGGCAGCAGTCGAGCTAACGATACGCTGACAGTTGATTTCTTAGGACTTGGAGGAGGATCGAGGCCACACAATCTTCATGAACAGCAACAACAACAAAGAATGCAAATGATGAATCCTTTTCAGCAACAACTTGAGAAGCCCATTTGGGATGTCTAAAAGCCCTTTTGGCTAAAACAAACAAAATCTCTGACTTACAAGTGAAGAAAAGTACTAAAAGATACTTTTGACAACAAATTTTAACTTGTATCCAAACATCCTTTAGAACTCTTGATTATGAATGTCCAGTCGTCCTTAGAGCAGGGCAGGTTTCAAATTAAAATTTACAGAGCTCACTTAAAAGCTAGAAACTGATATTGTATGAGCTTGAAAGTTGTGGGCTTGCCTTGATTTTAATTTTCAATTTCACTCTTATAATTCTTCATGACTAGGGAATATTTACGTTTCTATTGCTGTTCTTTTTTTTTTCTTTTGATATTTCCATTGTAATAAAGACCATAACATTCCGTATTAATAGGGTTATGATTAAATATATCAAGTAAATAAAAAGTAACCGTCAACGTAATTTGGGCTTAATTACAATTATTACAATTAATTAATTAGACTTGCACAAGTTATAAACCGACTCAAACACCTCCACAAGGTATAAGCCCACTAAAACACCTCCTTAGCTCAACTATAAATACAGGGCAAAGCAGCCTCCTTAGCTTTTGTTTAATTGCCAAGCAAAGCAATAAACAAAAACAAGGGTTTTAGAATTTAGAAAGACACAAGACAAGAGTTCTACTTATACAAACACTCTCCTCGATCGTCAGAACTTGTTTCAACTTGAAAAAGTCCAACTTCTCTGGTTTGTT
The DNA here is from genome assembly GCA_030848705.1 of Heracleum sosnowskyi. Classification (NCBI taxonomy): domain Eukaryota; kingdom Viridiplantae; phylum Streptophyta; class Magnoliopsida; order Apiales; family Apiaceae; genus Heracleum; species Heracleum sosnowskyi. The sequence continues at coordinate 109,455,215 of CM061239.1, forward strand.
TTCGATTCTCGATTCTCGAACTGACCCTGATCATGTTTTTTTTATACTATATGGCATGCATGCTACGTCGATATTGTACGTTTTACATCTTTTGCATGAGGAATTTTGTTTATCTTAGCCCTTCGAGTTTTGCGAAAAATCGATTTCTTGAACGTCAAACCTTGTGCAGTTTGTTGATGATCATGATCTAGCTAGTGAACAAGTTCTTGAAGTAAAACTCTGGTCCTTGCTTATTTTTTTAGAGTTGGAGGCTTTCTTTGTGGGGTTTCTTTAAGATTAAGTGTTGAATTGGCTTTTTTATATTTGGATTGTATTATAGAGTTGTAAAATTCTTTTCCTGATTTTTCCCTGTTACTGAATTGATCTGTGTTATTAAGAATTTTTGAAAGTTCTTTTTGGCATCTTCGATCTTTGAACTGTTTATTACTTTGGAAGGGTTCAATTTATAGATGTTAACCTTCATAGTTACTGACTGCACATCTTTCTCGACATTCTTTTTCTTTCACAATTTGAATAGCTTGTATGTTAAGGTTGTCAATTCAGGATACTTTAAAATATTGCTTAATGGGAATCTGATGTACTTCTCCAAACTAAATGCAGACGTATTTGGAAGTCTAAACAACTAGCAATTATGACAAGCTCTCCTGAGGCTGTGAAGCTGGATGAAGGTTTGGCTAGCTTGATGAAAGGGGTTAAAAAACTGGAGGATATCCTGGAAGGGTCGCAACACCGGCAGTTTACCTCGGAGGAATACATGGAAGCCTATACGTATGCTTCCTCACTTGCTGTATTCCTGTTGATCTTTTCACTTTATTTCTTGTTTCGACAATAATTAATTAAGAAGAAAATTCCCTTTTAATTTATACTCTCTTTCTTATACCTTTTCAAATGTTCGACTTACAATTTATTCTTAACAATGGATTACAGGAGTGTCTATAACATGTGCACCCAGAAACCTCCTCATGATTATTCTCAACAGCTATATGACAAATACCTGGATGTGTTCAAAGAATACATTAACTCTACGGTGAGTGAATGTAGTGACAACAAGAGCACTTAAATTTTTGTATGTATAAGCGTGTTTGTGTCCATTTTACACCCAGATATCAAATTTGTTATAGTATGCCTGTATTGTTTCTAACAAATTTTTAAATCTGAAATAATTTACGTCAGAGGACTCTGCTGTAGGGATTGTAAAAATGGAATGTTTAAGAGTAAAATAGATGATACCATGCCAATGCAAGCTTTTCATGGTGATTTGACTAGCCAACAATAGAAAACCTAGGTTACAGTTGAAAAATGGGGATCTGATTTACTAAGTTTAAGTTATTGTTTCGGTGTTGGTTTAATGAATCTGAGAAGTTTTTCTTCTTAATATGTAACTAGAAACTTGTAGAGGCTATATATACTTGTGTTGCATACTTAATATTCTAACACAGCGTAGGATGCAGCACTATTATTGTGATAACATATGGACCTAAGATTAAACTTTGACACATATAAGTTATACGAGTGTGTGTGAAAAGGTCAAAGCTGAACTTCTGATGCATATCGTGCTCTGATTCACTGTAATGTTTTACAATAAACTGTTATGTGGTAGTATATTAAACAGATACTAACTTTAAAAAAAGCTTGAGATTTATTGGTAAATTATTTTTTCTACATTGTATTAGGTGTTGCCGGCTTTGAGCCAGAAGCATGATGTGTTTTTGTTAAGAGAGCTTGCAAAAAGATGGGAGAACCATAAAGTCATGATAAGGTGGCTTTCCAGATTCTTCCATTACCTTGATCGCTACTTTATTACTCGAAAATCGCTTCCTTCACTAAATGAATCCGGACTTGATCGCTTTCGCGACATGGTTTGTACCCAGCATTAACTTCTTTTAATTTATGTCTGATGTACACTAAACTTCTGGTCTACTAAGTAACTGCTCTTTATCAGGTTTATAAAGAGCTGAAGTCTAAAGCCAGAGATGCTGTCATCACACTTGTATGTTTCTTACCTTCTTTTAGTTGTATTTATAATAAATTGTGATATAAAAGCTGACAAACCACTTGGAACAGATTAATAAAGAACGAGAGGGAGAACAGATTGACAGAGCTATATTAAAGAGCATCACAGATATCGTTATACGAGTTGGAATGGGAAATAATGAATTATATGAAAAAGATTTTGAAAAATATGTGCTTAAATATTCATCGTCATATTATTCTCGGAAGGCATCAAAGTGGATTGCCGAGGATTCTTGTCCAGATTACATGCTCAAAGTAAGTTATTTGATCTCATGCTACTTGGTATATTATTTTGATGCCAACAGTCTGACACTTCCTCCGGAAACAATAGGTTGAAGAATGCTTAAAAAAGGAGAAGGAAAGAGTATCTCACTATCTGCACTCCAGTACTGAATCAAAGCTTTTGGAGGTTGGTCTTGCTTTTATGAAAAATTACAATGTTATAGATCACTTAATTTGTTACAAACAAAATTTGGATTTGCCTTATGTTGAATATATAAAACTTAAAAAATAAAGGTAGTTTGTGAGGTGTCCGGTGATGGTGCATGTTCCTACAATAAACTTTCTATTATCACAACCATTACATTATTATGCTTAATCGTTGAAGAGCTCAATACCATTTGCTTACATAGTTGCTATGAATTCTGTTTCCATAGTTTTAAGTGAGTCTTCTTATTTCTATATGTCATGTATTCACTTCTACTTTTTGTTTGAAATTAGTACTTTGGTGATATTCAAACCAAATTTGGTTTAGTTCTCAGATTAAGTTAGACGAATGATATAAGGGAATAACTCTTGTAATAATCATTCAACAAAGTAAAAGCTAAATAACCGCATTGAGACTCACATGTTCGTGTATATACAGCATCCCTTAAATGAAAAAGATTAGACTGCTCAGATTGTACTTAATTTTGAAACTTGTTGTCAGTTTATAATTTGATTTGTAGATATCCATTGTGAAACATGGCATCGATGTGATCTAATTGATTGTACTTGCATGTGATTTGCAGAGAGTGCAAAGAGAACTGTTGGTGGTCCATTGCAGCCAATTACTTGAGAAAGAGGACTCTGGATGCCGAGTTTTACTTCAAGATGACAAGGTATTTGGTTATTAAATGTGTAATGTATACAATTAAGAACAGATGCACATGTAACCTTGAATCTTAGTCAAACTTTTTTGGTGTCAGGTCGAAGATCTTTCTCGAATGTTCAGGCTATACTCTAACATTCCCAATGGACTGGAACCAGTGGCCAATATGTTTAAAGAAGTAAGTTGCATTTTTTCCCTACTGTATATAAATTCAATAGAGCTTACATCTAACCAATGACCAACAACAACAAGTTAACCATTTAATCTAATTTGTTTCATGATGTAGCATATCACAAATGAAGGTACAGCTCTCGTCCAACAGGCAGAAGATGCAGCAGCAGCATCTAAAGTAAGCTCTCTGATTTTTTATTTTTTTTGTTCGGTAACTTTTCATGTTATTCTTGTCAAGTACATGTGTTACTGTTTTTGTATATTTGTACGAGTAATGTAATAACATTAGTGTATGCCTCCTCGTCAAACCCAAATATACATTTGTTTATTTATTTATTATTGCCTGATTCCTAGTAATTGTTTCAAATCTTGTTATGTCATGTCCGTCATAGCTTATTTGTGTACATGAGTATCAAACTCACACCCTATACCAAATAAATTCTTAATACTTTTTGTAGATTTGTGTAGTCGTGTAATTTTGTATCTCATCCAGTTTTCGACCTTCGTGGTCGTGTCATATGCAGTTGAATTGAGTGGTAAAACTTTTAAAAATATTTATTCTCATAGAATCAAAGTACTGGAATGTGAATTAAGGCTATATGCCAACTTATAAAATTTGTTTATTCTACAGGCAAAGAATGTGGGTGGTACACATGAGCAGGTAAATACTCTTGAGTTTTGATGGTGCAGAAAACCTCATCTTTTGCTAGCATACTTTAAGGACTGTATCTCATCTGGTTTTTCTTTTCAGGTCTTTGTCCAGAAAGTTATTGAGTTGCACGACAAGTACAGAAAGTATGTCAATGACTGTTTTGTGAACCATACGCTCTTTCACAAGGTCAATGCCCTTCATTGTTGTTCTTTTTTTTTGGAGTTTATGCTCTTTTCTACATGCGACAGCATTTAACTTGCTAATTTTTCTCTAGGCTTTGAAAGAGGCTTTCGAGGTCGTTTGCAACAAAAAAGTATCCGGCTCTTCAAGTGCAGAACTACTGGCTTCATTTTGTAATAATATACTCACCAAGGGTGCAAGCGATATGACTTATGAAGCTGTTGAAGAAACACTAGATAAGGTAATGTCTTTTTGTGCTTATTTCATATTTAGTCATGAAAGTGGCAGCTAACATTATCACTAATTATTTTTACTGGTCTTTAACAGGTTGTCAAGCTCCTTGCGTATATTAGTGAAAAAGATCTTTTTGCTGAGTTTTACAGGTATATGTTTACTAGTTTGTTTTCTGTTTCAACAGCTACCCTGGAAACTATTGACTTGTTTTTCAGTAAATCCTAACTCATCTATATCTCCTTTTTAATTGCTATTAGGAAAAAGCTTTCTAGACGTTTGATTTTTGATAGAAGTGTTAATGATGATCATGAAAGACTTATACTGACAAAGCTGAAACAACAATGCGGGGGACAATTTACATCAAAGATGGAGGGGATGGTGAGTATATGTTGTAGATTTGGTTTTAAATAATTAAGCTCTTTGTCTATCTCGATAACATGAATGCTTGCAATTTCCTTGTTTTCAGGTGACAGATTTGGTCTTAGCCAGAGGATTCCAGAATGATTACGCGGAACATCGTAGGAATCAAGGAGTTGCCGGTCCGGGGATTGATTTGAATGTTACTGTTCTTACAACTGGATTCTGGCCAACTTACAAATCCTCTGATCTCAACCTTCCATCTGAGATGGTACAACCTGCTACTTTACTAATTATATTTATGCTGATGATATTTTATTTTGAAAAAGATCAAGGTTTCTATGTTTGATGTTTATTGTCTCAGATCAAGTGTGTTGAGGATTATAAGAAATTCTATAACACAAAAACAACCGCTAGAAAGCTGACATGGATTTACTCACTGGGAACTTGTACTGTACTTGGAACATTTGATACAAAGAAAATCGAACTTCATGTGGTCACATATCAAGTATGTTAAACGTCATCTTGACTTGTGTGTATATTTTATTGTGAATTTTATTGTGTTTAGCCGGACTTGTAATCATAGAATGATTGGGGTTTACACTTTTTCAGGCTGCAGCTTTGCTGCTGTTTAATGATGCAGATAAGCTGAGTTATTCAGAAGTCAAGACACAATTAAATTTATCCGATGATGATCTGGTTAGAATACTGCAGTCTCTGTCATGTGCCAAGTACAAAATTCTGAAAAAGACTCCGAGCTCCAACACTGTGTCCTCAACAGATTATTTTGAATTTAATTCAAAGTTTACCGATAAGATGAGGAGAATTAAGGTATGATAATGTCTCGGCATTCTTGCTGAAATCCCCTCTTTAGCCTTCTTAAATGGATTTACACAAGATTTTTTTCTGTTTTGTGTCAGATCCCTCTTCCGCCAATAGATGAAAGGAAGAAAATTGTAGAAGATGTTGACAAGGACAGGCGTTATGCTATTGATGCCTCACTTGTGCGTATTATGAAGAGTCGAAAAGTCCTAGGCCATCAACAGTTGGTGATGGAGTGCGTTGAGCAGTTAAACCGCATGTTTAAGGTATTAACACTAATAATTTGTCAATATTGTGACCGTTTCTGTTCCTGATTTTATTTTATCAATAGTTCAGGGCTGTGGCCGGTTCTGTTCCTGATTTTTGTTTTTTCCCCATTTTGTGGTTTCCCTGAACATGAAACGCTTTTACACTTTTTTTTTGTTCCAAGAATAGTGGAACCTCAGAAGTGAAATACAAAATTTTTGTTTGGTCCATTCTTGAACATTAAGATTTAAGAACCTTCAGAAAGAGCTAAGAACCACATCTTTCCACAGTTTGCATTGTATTAGTTCTTTAAAGTGCTTCCAGACTATTATTTATTTCAATGCTTACTGGTGAAAACCAGTGAAGGCCACAAGTATGAAACAAAAAAGAAAAGACCAAAAATCTCTGTAGGGTAACATATCTTTAATTATATGATTGCTGATTTTCTTTTCTACCCTGCAGCCTGATTTCAAGGTAATCAAGAGGCGCATCGAAGATTTGATATCAAGGGATTATCTAGAGAGGGACAAGGAAAACCAGAATATGTTCAAGTACGTAGCTTGAAATAAATGCCCATCGGCCGGTGGAATTCTGCAGAAATCTACTATTGAAGTTAAATGAGCCTGGGAACTGACAGTAGGAACAATCATGACCTGGTTTCTGGATTCTGAACCTGTTATTTTACTTGATCTTTAATAAGTTTAAAACTTTTTTATATTAGTAAATCAATATATAGCCACTTTGTGTGCAGTCAATATGCACTCTTTCCATTAATATAGGTTTTATAGGATGACTAAGCTCACAAGTACATGTAGTGCTAGCAACTTCACTGACATTGTTCTTGTTGCAGAAAAAGAACTTGACATTTTTTCAGTTGCGAGTTTTAACTTCATAACTTTGGTATTGGAGTTGAACTAGTTTTGGAATTATTGCAATCAATTTTCTGGTTTACTCGAGTCTATGAGGTTTTCTGTTATGTTTATGTAAGAATTCTTTGTGCGTTTTCAGAATTCATCACGAGTTATAGAAGCCATATCTATTTTCTATTTAATTATGTCTTTGTTGATATGCAGATAAATGTGTTCGATCAGAATACTGATTTCACTTTTTTCTCGATATTTTTCTGGTGTTCGGCAGTTAACATGAGAGGTTAAGGCATGATCGTAGGAAAACAATTTTCAAGGAGTGCAGGACATCTGCAACAAAATTTAATATACATATACAATTTATAAATTAGAAAATATGTATGCAATACGGATCAACACTACTTAAGAAAACACTCTTATGTAAAAAATAATAAAGATTACCATAAAATTTTACATAAAGTTTTATTAAAATTTTAATTTACACAACAAAGCTGATACTTTATGAATTAAAATAAAATTCAACAAAACATTAAGATAGGATAATATGAGTATGTATAATTTTCATTGTTAAAAAAATTTATACATAAATCTATAATGAATTATAATATGATTTGGCTTTGAAATATACGAATTTTACATTGTTATAAGCAATTATTTAAATATTACATAGTTGTTATTAATGGACTCCTAAATTTATAGTAGTACACTCATATTTATTAGTCATCTTATTTTTACTATAAGTAAAACATATATTTATCTAAATATTTTGTAGTCGTTAGAAGTCGACATTTAAAGTTTAAACTTATGGTAGTACACTTTTGTTATCCCTTTTTACTTTTATTATATATAAAAAAATATAATTTGAAAGGAATTTTATCTATATATTTTTGGTTTTTTTTTCATCTGACACATTTTCATTGATCTACATATTATCAATGAAATGGTGGATGCTTTTTTTTTTTAGAAATTAATTTATTAGTTGCAAAGAGAGAAAATAACATAATAAAATAAGGACAATGGATATAGTTTTTGATATTATAATATATGTGAGTTATATCAACCTAATATTATTCTATAAACTATCTTATTTTATATATTTTGGAAACAATTAAAAATTACTATATATTCTTTCTAATTCATAATATAAGGCACTTACTCCGACAAAATAAATTAATAAATTAATAAATAATGTAAGGCACTCACGATTCCCTGATCTTAAATAAAAATATATTTCCTTAATATTTTTTTACAAAATTTATTTTTGAATAAAAGTAAAAGCATGAGTGCATTATTTATATGAATAATGCTAGAGGTACCGAATTGGGTACCAAAATTTGGTACCGAATGCCAATTGTTATATTCTGATTGGCAAATAATAATGGACATCCCTGCATTCACATTAATTCCACCAATAAAATCATTCTAAATTGTCACGTCATCAATGTCACGTCATTCGATACCAGATTTCGATACCCAATTCGTCTAGCATTACTCTATTTATATTATGAACCAAAGGAGTATATAACTCGTTCCTGAAAATTGTTTAGTAAATTTGAAAATGGTATGCCCCCTTCAAATGGCACATGAAAAAAAAATCCATTATTCCTCCTTGGGCTGATAATTAGGCTGGTATAGAGCCGGTAATTTCGTACCCAACACGAAAATACGACACGAAAACGACACGAAAACGACACGAAAATTACGGGTTTGGTTTAACCTTTTCAGTACACGGACAAGAAAATACACGAACACGAAATTACACGAGCAAATTTAGTGTCGGTTTTGGGTTTACCCTTGGGTACACGACACGAAACGAAAGTACACGAAATAATTAAATAAATAAATAAATATTTTAAAATTATATAAATACATATCATAAATAAATATTGTATGTATTATTTTTATACAAAATTATATACTCAAAATATTGTATATTATAATTCATAAATACTTAAAATAATCTTTATGTATTGGTCATGGTCAATGGACACTCAACACTTATCGTTTTCGTTTCGTGTACTTTTTGTTTCGTTTTTGTTTTCGTGTACTTTCGTGTACTTTTTGTTTCGTTTTCGTTTTCGTGTACTTTTCGTGTACTTTCATGTACTTTTCGTGTACACGATATGTACACGATAAATTTTGTGTACTTCTCGTTTCGTTTCATATTTACACGAAATTTTTCGTTTCGTTTTCGTTTTGCAAAATGGGTACACGAACTTATTTCGTTTCGTTAATGGTTTAGCCTCTTAGTACACGAAATACGAAAGTACACGACACGAAAGTACACGACACGACACAAATTACCAGGTCTAGGATGGTATACCCCTTCCTACCTTTCTTTGGGCTACTATGTTTAACTAGCTTTATAGCCCGTGCGAGGCACGGGCATGCTCTACGGTTAGATTTCACTAAAATGTATACAGTTGAATCTCGATTAAGTAATAATTGATAAAGTAATTGTCTTGCTAAAATAATACTTTTTTCCGGTCCTAACATATTTAATTGAGACAGTGTATTAATACTCTTGATAAAATAATAAACTCGATAAAATAATATTTTCTCCCGGTCCCAAGGCTATTACTTTAAAGAGGTTTAACTGTACATACTCTGAAAATATAATAAATATATATATAATTAAACCTCTTTAAAGTAATAGTCTTGGGATCGAGAATAATAATACTTTATCGAGTTTATTATTTTATCAAGAGTATTAATACACTGTCTCCATTATGTTGGGACGGGGGAAACATATTATTTTAGCGAGGTTATTACTTAATAGAGGTTCAACTGTACAGTAGAATCTCTACACAGTAATATCTTTGGGACCGGAGAAAAATATTATTGTAAGGAAATTATTCTTAAGTATAGGTAATTTTTATGCTTATATTGTTTAAATATTATTTTAAAATTATGTTTTTAGTCCTGCATGACGGGCATTCTCTAAACACGAATATATTTTTATTCGTTTTTAAAAAATATATCGTATATGAAAACGTTAAATTTGTGATACATCAAATATACGATAGTTAATATTGACATCAATATGTGTGGTGAAGTTAACGATCCCGTAATTTGTTCAAGTGTTATGCTTATATACATAAAAATTTGATATTCGTAATCTTCATTTGAATTTAATTTCATTTAACTATAAATGTAATAATTTAAATATAATAGCAGACACGTTGAATGCAATAATTGTACCGTCGTGGATATATTTTATTTAGAAAACTATTACTTATACCTCTCAAGAAGCCGCTAAACTGATTTGTGATAAGTTACTCGTTTCACCTTACAATTGTCACTTGACAAAAATAATTTAACATTTAATATGTTTAAATATTTTATCATAGATATTCAAAAAATATAAACCAATATTAGTTTATATTTGATTTTGTCGTACGATGACAACTTCAACTTTCTTATAAAAAAATTTAACACAAACTTTTTTATTAGTATACAAAAAAGAAAACTCTTTTTGCATTTTTCAGGTAACACTTCATATACTAATAGTGTATTTTTCTGAAAATGATCAATGTATAAAATTCATTTATTGAAGACGAGATTTATGATATATAGTATCATAATAAAACTATAGTTTCAATTTATATTAGTAACTAAAATATCAAAAATCCGTATATAATTATAAGTTGTTAATATCTTATAATGAAGCAGTAATAAAAGTTAAATAATGAATAAAATTCGTTTTACACTTACTACATATAAAGATATAATTGGAAAAGTGTAAATATGTCGATAGTTTTAAATTTTCAAATAAATATTAAAAAAGAAAATAATAAGTGATAGTGACTATAAATGTCAACATTTGTCACACTATCACCGGTCATCGGTCATGGTTCAGTTCTCATTAAGAACAAATTTTTTTATCATCAATATACAATTGATGGGGTAATTTAGTAATTTGATATCATTAATAAAATTCATTTTACGCTTATTACATATAAGGATATAATTGGAAATGTGTAAATATGTCGATAGTTTTAAATTTTAAAATAGAAAATAATAAGTGGTAGTGACTATAGATGTCAACATTTGTCACACTATCACCGGTCATGGTTTAGTTCACATTAAAAACAATTTTTTTATCATCAATATACAATTGGTGGGGTAATTTAGTAATTTGATTTCATAAATATAATATTGAAAGAGTAATTTAATAATTTAATATATATTGATAGTATATAGAATTTGTAATCTAATCGTCTATATAATCTGAGAAAATATATACTTATTGTAAATAAACATGATTTACAATATAAAAATATTAATATAATTCTTTTTCTATGGACCAATTTCAATTTATAACATTTTGTATATTTATTTTGCATGTTTATCTCTAATATGGTCAAATATATGATTTTAAGGCACTTATGAAAATAATTTGTTTGATCATCAATATACAATTGATGGGGTAATTTAGTAATTTTCTATCATCAATATAATATTGAAAGGGTAATTTAATAATTTAATATATATTTATTGTATATAGAATTTGTAATCTAATATTATATATAATCTGAGCAAATATATACTTATTGCAAATAAACATGATTTACAATATAAAAATATAAAATAATTCTTTTTCCAATGGACCAATTTCAATTTATAACATTTTGTATATCTATTTTGCATGAGTTTTTCTGTAATATGGTCAAATATATGATTTTAAGGCACTTGTGAAAATATATTATCTACCTTACCAAGTAGATTACAAGAAGAGACCAAAATAGAATATAACATATTCAGTATTTGCACATATTAATAAAGAGTTTAATGATATAGCCAAAATTGATGTCTAGCATAGTGGTTAGAAGTGTCCTCTCTAATTTAGAGGTCAAGGGTTCAACTCCCATCAGAAACAATTTTTTATCATTAATATAAAAAGTAGGGGTAATTTGGTAATTTCACACCGATTAAATTGTCTCAAGCAACCCCCTAATTGCTCTATTATATATATAAATATAATAACTAGCATAATAACCCGTGCGAGGCACGGGGCTTTTTCTATCAATGTGTGGAAGTGCTGATTTTTTAGGATTTGAAAATTATGATTGTACACTGACTTTATTTGATTGAAATAAAATATAAGAACTCATAAGCATTGTATTTTATATGTATGAGCCAACTAAAATGCAACTGGAAGCACCCATTTCTTAGTAAATGTTTAGACACTCGGGTGACGATAGATCGTGTCATGTTTGCCTTTTTGTTGACGGTTTGAGACTCTGATGATGCTGGTGATTACATATATTTTGGTTGTAAGTGATCTGTAACTGCGTTCTCATGTACCTCGAATAAAACTTTAGTTTCTTTGATAGCACACAAATTTGTTCTGAACTCGGCATGCCATATCATTCTGAGGCTGCACCCTGTGTGAACTTGGGATGGTATAAGTTAGACCCGCTATGTATATATGTGTGCATGCATCCATGCTTTGATATCAGATGGGATTTTATGGTAACATATGATGTCCTTTTTTTGTTTGTCAGCAGCAGTATGGAAAACTCTGAATAGCTGTGCTAGTTCGTTTGTCTGACTCAAAGATTTAGCATGCTCCGATTTAGGAGGGGAGCCTGTTGCATCTTCTAGTGTCATTATTCTCAATCCGGTAAAGCATATTCTCAGTCACATGTTATTTTCTATCGATTCTCGCAATGTCCCTAATTTAATTTATAGATAATTTGATTTATTCAAAATTATCCGTGCACTAAAAATAGGATATTTCTTAACTTATAAACATGTTGTATAAGTCATATTTAGACTGATTCACTGAACGTGTACGAATTTATTACAGGTCTTGCGGCAACTTTGAATCTTAAATGAAAATATACATGTTTTTCTTTTTATTCTCAGTAAATCTATGGAAATTAAATTTTGGAGTTAATTGTTTAATAATTTAATCTAATTGTTTTGCCTTTCTTGTATTAAAAAATTCAATAAACACGGGTTAAATAAAGTTCTCTCTTTCCTTTCTTTTCAAAAGTATAATCGACTCTCAGTTGGTCATGTGACATACTTATTTGCATCAGTCATGTTCTTTAAATTTTTGGCATTGTAGGAAATTTAATATTTATTTACGTAACGATCAGAATCGATAAAGGTATTGTCCAATCAATGTACAAAAAATAATTTATATAACTTAATTTTTTATCTTTTAGATCTATAATTTTAAATAACTCCGAGTGTATAATGTAATTGATCGATCATAATATTTTTCTTACTTGTATGTTATGAAATATCATATTTTCTAAAATTTGATCACTTGACTATATATTTTCTATTTAATTACAAATGCGTTACATACATAATTCATCCAACATAGTTCTAAATCTAGTCACTTCTATTATATTTATACTATATTATTAAAATCGAAATATTAAAACTTTGATAGTTGGTCAGTACGGTACTCATATTTTGGGATTTACACTTTAGTTTTTTTTATTTTTACAATTGTACCGTAATTTTTTAAAATAATAATTTTATTCAAAACATATCTCTAAAAAATTGTTCAACACAAAACTCTTAAAACACAATTTATTGCGATCAAACACCTATGTCAATTCGACGCCGAGTTCAACAACCATATATAAGTATTCATATTTTAAAATCATTTTCTTAAGAAACAAATATAAATATTAAAAGAAAATATTAAACTCGTGCATGACACATGTTACGAGCTTGTATTTGTATATGTAATAAAAATACTCATGAATATCGTGTATACATGTTATCGATATGTGTTATATACCCGTGATTGTTGTCTAATTTTTAAATATTGGACACTACTTTTTATTAATTTAAAAATAAATAATTAAATAATATATAAAGAAACTACTTGTAATATATTACTTATGTTATAATCAATGTTCAGTATTACGCTTTATAGATTAAATATATGAATAATTCAAATAAATTATGTAGTACAATAAAGATAGACTGTTGTGCAAAAATATATATCATTTTATAGTTTACATTACATATACAAGATATTTGTATGACTAAAACAAATGTAGATATACATCACACGCAATATTGTTTTTAAAATTTAATATTAAAATTGTATAAGATTGGTTGTTTAAATAATTATGTACAACATTTTGAAAATTGAAACAACATAGATTAATATATATATATTATAAAATCACCTTTTTTTTTTGCTCAAAGTTAATATAATAATAAATATAGGATTAAGAATGATGTGAGGTTTATGTAATGTGATTTTTCAATCAAAATCAAAACAAGTCATGTAGCTCAATGGTTATAAGAATGATTTCCTTAGGGAATGTCAAGGGTTTGATTCTACACAAAAACATTATTTACTAATTTTTTTCTTTAGATAAGAGAGTAATGGCATGCCATGTAATTTCAAAATATATAAGGGTAAAATTGTCATTTCACATAGGTTTTTTGGCTCAAAATTATCCTTTGTTGTCCTATTATATATAGAAGAGGATAGATGAATAAAGCACCCATGAATAACACTGAATTTCGAATTGCATTACGTTTGCCTTTCAAAAATGACTAATAATAGCTGATCACTTTTTTAGTTTTTTTTCGAATTTGAAATTCAGCTACGGAAGCAGCACACTGAGTAGAGAGCTCGGACACCAAATTCCAATTTACTCTATTGAATACAGTATTATTGAACTTTTATACATTTTTCAGAAGAAAAATGCTTCAGAAATATATCAACCAGGTCCAGAAGGAGGAAAGCGACGGGGGCTTATTTGTTAATCAGTCAATATCATATAAGTAATGAATAGATGAGGAGGATGAAAATTAGAATAAGACACGGGAGAATGCCTTATTTATTTCCCTAATACTCTGATTTTACTCTTTTCTATTAAAACAACCTCATTTGGTAAGTTTGAAACTTAAAAGTTTATATCATCACCTATAAATTTACACTGATGTTCACTCCCCCATAATTTCCATTGGTGTGCGCACCCTCAAAACTAAAATGTTGGTTCTGCTTTTATTGCACCACAAAATTTCCCACTGTACTCAAATGGAAGAAATCTATATCTATGTATAGAAATTTACAAATCTTTCGATTTCTATGATCACAGCGAGCTCATAGAACTAACAAAGCAGACTACTAATTATTTGGCAGATATTATACAAAAAACTAAGGTATCAATTACTATAATATTTTAGTGTCAATACTAAAAAATTCACATAACAGATGTTGTTGGCATAATCAAATTCTATCGATTACTAGCAGATTTAGTTAACAAGCGGGGTAATCCACAAAAGTAAGTCAGATTTACTATTACGGAGGGAAGGTTAGCATGCAATCACCAAAAAAATTATATACGTGTAAACAACATAAATCTTACATTTCGTCATTATAATGTGTATCAAAGGTCATCTATCAATGTAACTTTCTGGGATGCGTTTGCTGAGAAGTTTCAAGAACAAATGAATCAAGTTTCTGAAAAACCAGTTATTGTTATTATAGTCAGTAGCCATGTTGGTCTATGGAATGGTAAGAAAAAAATTACAGTTAACATCTTCGTCTATAATAAAAAAACATTACTATTAAAACTGTACATTGAATGCAGAGCAAGTTGATATATCTAGCGTTAGAGGTACTATCTGCTACCTCAACTATAAATTGATATTTTCATGAGAATATTATATTTTTATTTTTAAATTTGTAAAAAATTACATAATAAATGCATGATATCACTTAGTTCCCCGCCCCATTCGAGTCGGGAATTTGTTGAATTTTTCGGGTTCGTAACAAGAATAAGAAGAAGTTTAAAAACAATTTCGATATTGTGATTTTATTAAAAAAGGAAAAAAAATTCGTTAGAACACAATAGTATAAAAGTCAAATTTTGTTATTAAACTATAATTAAATTAATTGGTTTCACTACAAATTTTATTTCTATTTTTATATTTGTAAAGAACTACATGATAAATGCATGATCCAGCTTAGTTCCCCGCCCCATTCGAGTCGGGAATTTGGGGAATTTTTCGAGTTCAGGACGGGAATAAGAAAAAATTTAAAAATAATTGGGGTATTAAGATTTTATTAATAAGGAAAACTTCTTTTCGTTACAATACAATAGTATCAAAGTCAAATTTTGTTATTAAACTATAATTAAATTAATTGGTTTAACTTCAACTCGATATACATAATCAATATAATAAATTAATGGAATTAATATAATAATAGTTATTATTAAATTAAAAATAAATTTCTAACAATAATGAAATTATATAGTGAGACCCTATCAACTAGTAGGATTCTTTCAATTAAAATAAGTAATCCTTCATTAATGAAATAATAATTATTTTTATGAGAATATTATATTTTCATTTTAAATTTGTAGAAAACTACATAATAAATGCCCAATCTCGCTTAGTTCTCCGCCTCATTTGAGTCGGGAATTTGGGAACTTTTCGTGTTCGTGACGGGAATAAGAGAAGTTTTAAAACAATTCCGGTATTGAGATTTTATTAATAAAGGAAACTTATTTTCGTTAGAACATAATAGTATTAAAGTCAAATTTTGTTATTAAAATATAATTAAATTAATTGATGTAACTCCAAACTTGGGATATACTATTGATATGGTCAGAAAAGTAATTATAGAAATATAATTGACGGTCCAATGAAAAGGCTCAATATTTAATGCCCACATCCTTAATTATTCATTAATTTCGTAATTAATGAATAGGAAAAATATAGAGCTCATTAAAAGAGCCCAAATTATGGAAATCTTATCAAAGAAGGATCTGGAATCCCAATTAAAGGCAATTAATGAGTCATAACCTTTATCAACAAGGAAAAGACTTCTCCAGCAAGAAATACGATGTTTATCCAATATCAAAAAGGAGACTTAATCGCTAAGACTCCTAAACATACCATAAATACTAGGCTCCAGACGCCTATATAAGGTCCCTGATCCTACAATCAGAACTACGTCTTTGGCTTGATTCTCAACATTAATTGAGATACGTAGGCATATTGTGAGGACCAAATTAGTCCGGAAACACGAGTGCAGCCATTAAAGCTCGAAGCTCATTAATCCTAGCATTAAATTCACAAGTACGTTTTTTAATCCACAACATTTGGCGCCGTCTGTGGGACGACAACATCAACCATGGCAAACACGCGAAGAATAGTTCGGGATAATCAAACTCCTGAGGATCGCCCTATCACCTCTGAGGCTGATCAGCCACCGCCGACTACTAGCACTGAAGGGGCGAATATCCCCACCAACACTCAAGGACCGGAAATCCCTATTTCGGTTGAAGGGACGAATCCCCTACAGATGGTCATTCGTGGATCTAATCCACAAGAGACCGTCCACCAGCAACCAATCACGACCTCCCCGCTGCTCATGAGTGCACCAAGGAGCCTTCAACTCCATACCTGATCTCCCTCAATACGCGAATCAGACTTTGGGGATGCCAAGCTATGGCATGCCCCCTCGACCCATGGCGGGCGGTAGTGGAACTAATCCAATCTACCATGAGGCATATGTGCCCCCTTATATTCAAGGTCTGGGACCCCAAACTCGTCAGACCCCTTTCGTAAAAGATTACTCGGGCCCATACACCGAGGATGACGGTTATACAACTGGGGAGGATGTCGCCCCAAGAAGGAGACGTTCTTCCCAGACCAATCGGGAACAACCCCAAACTACTAGGGAGAAACTTGCAGCCCATGAGGCAGAGACTGCAAGGCTCATAAAACTCCTTGATGAGGAGGAGGCCGCTCAATCTCGAGGCCGAACAACTGAAGGGATCCCAATAATCAACTTGGATCCACCGGCAAGAAGGACCAAGAGGGCCGAAGCCCCAAGGGGTGATCCTAGTATTCTGTTGCCCCTAGGAGATCCTGATGATCCTACACCACCGTTTACTCAAGACATCATGAAAACGGCTATATCCAGAAAGTTTAAGATGCCTTCGATCAAAGCCTATGATGGAACGGGAGATCCCGCAAATCATGTAAGGACCTTCTCCAATGCACTGCTGTTGCAGCCAACCAACGATGCGGTCAAGTGTAGGGCGTTTCCACAAACCTTGGCAGGCATGGCCCAACGTTGGTATAGCCGTCTACCTCCCAACTCTATTGGGTCATTCAAGGAACTAAGCAAGGCTTTCATCAATCAGTTCATTAGTGGAAGGGTGCATGAGAAAAGTTCTGCATCACTCATGGCAATCCGGCAAGGGCAGAATGAGGCCCTAAGGGACTACATCAATCGATTCACTCGAGAGGCTTTAAAAGTCCCGGACTTAGAGGACAGAGTGGCTATGATAGCCCTGCAACAAGGAACCAATGATGACCACTTCAAACGGTCGTTAGCTAAACATCCCCCCGAGAGCATGCTGAAGCTCCAAGATAGAGCCGGAAAGTATATCAAGGCTGAAGAAAGCATGAGAAAGTATGAACCCACTATTGGCGGTAGTGGAAACTCAAAGAAAAGAAAAGAAACTCAGGAGTACGACGTCAAGGAAAACTTCCCCAGAACATCAAAGAACTCCGATTCTCCCCTCAAGAGAAACAATTTTGGGCCAAAATTCACAGAATATGCAAGATTGAATACTCCCAGGAGTCAAATTCTGATGGAGATAGCCAAAGAAGAAGATATCAAATGGCCAAAGCCAATGAGGGCTGATTTGTCCAAACGGAACCAAAATCAGTTTTGTCGGTTCCACAAAGAAGTCGATCATGACACCGATGATTGTAGGCAATTGAAAGATGAGATTGAGTTTCTGATACGAAGAGGAAAACTCAGCAAATTCACCAAGGATGGAAATAAAGGGAGTCAAAGAGGAAATTATGAAAGGAAGGATTACGACAGAAGGGACAACGACCAAGATCGTAACCCTAAGCCCCGAGGGCCAGTTATCAACATGATATTCGGAGGACCAGCTACTGCTGGGTCCTCCCGAAACTCAAGGAAGGCTTATGCCCGAGAGGTAATGACTGTGGTTGGAGAAGCACCGAAGCGTGCCAGAACAGAAGTGTCAATAGGTTTTGACGATTCAGACTTGGAAGGGGTGAAGTTCCCCCATGATGATCCTCTTGTCATAATACCTGTGATAGGCAACTCCGAAACAAAGAGAGTCCTGGTTGTCAATGGATCTTCAGTGGATATCCTGTTCCACGATGCTTTTATCAAGATGGGTTACACTGATTCTCAGCTAACGCCCTCAAATATGCCTAGATACGGATTCAACGGGGTGGAATCAAAAGTGGAAGGCACTATCCAACTCCCAATGACCATGGGGCAAGGGATGAATACGTCTACTCAGATGTTGAACTTCATAGTTATAAAAGCGACTTCAACCTACAATGCAATCCTGGGAAGGACTGGCCTTCATGCGTTCAAGGCTGTTGCCTCATCTTATCATCTAAAAATCAAGTTCCCAACGAGGAATGGGATTGGTGAAGAACGAGGAGACCAAAAGATGGCTAGAAGTTGTTATGTAGTCGCGTTAAGGCCTGATGGGACCGGGGGGGCAAGTTCTCCCAATTGAAGACATGAATATCAGCGACAACGAGGATAGAAGGGGGAAACCAGCTGAGGACTTGGTCCCAATTCCCCTAGTCCCGGGAGAACCAGAGAAGGTGACTTATATTGGGGCACTACTGCCCGAACCATTGAAGATCAAACTCACGTCTTTTCTTCAAGAAAACAATGACGTTTTTTCTTAGACAGCGGCCGACATGCCAGGGATTGATCCCCAATTGATATCTCACAAATTGAATGTGGATCCAGAAAGGAAGACAGTGAAACAAAAGAAAAGAAATTTTGCTCCAGAGAGGCTTGAAGCCATTAAGCAAGAAGTGAATAAGCTTTTGGAAGCTGGGTTCATTGAGGAAATCCAATTCCCAGAATGGTTAGCTAACCCCGTGATGGTCAAAAAAGCTAACGGGAAGTGGAGGATGTGCGTCGACTTCACCGACTTGAATGATGCATGTCCTAAGGATTGTTTTCCCTTACCAAGAATTGATGCTCTAATAGATGCCACTGCTGGGCATGAGATGTTAAGTTTCAGGGATGGCTTCAGTGGATATAATCAAATCAAGATGCACAAAGATGACATCGCCAAGGTATCATTCATCACTGACTTTGGTGTCTTCTGTTTCTTAGTCATGGCTTTTGGGCTTAAGAATGCAAGAGCGACCTATCAAAGGTTGGTAAACAAAATCTTTGAGCACCTAATTGGAAAAACCATGGAGGTCTACGTAGATGACATGTTAGTCAAAAGCCTCGATAAGGCTGATCACATTAAGCACCTCCGAGAGGCATTCGAAGTGCTGAGGCACCACAAGATGATGTTGAATCCGGCTAAGTGTGCCTTTGGTGTAGGCTCGGGAAAGTTTTTAGGCCTAATGGTTTCCAAGAGAGGAATCGAGGCCAATCCCGACAAAATCAAAGCAATTCTAGACATGGAGCCACCACGGACTGTCAAAGATGTCTAGAAATTAACGGGAAGAGTGGCAGCATTGGGAAGATTCATCTCCAAGTCAGGAGAGAAGTGTTTACCCTTCTTTAAAGCACTCAAGAAAGTGAAAAATTTTGAATGGACAACTGAAAGCCAAGAGGCCTTTGAGGCCCTGAAGAAATACATGGCTGAGCCACCACTATTGGCCAAACCAAAACCAGGAGAGGTTCTTTATCTATACTTGGCAGTATCCAACACTGCCCTGGGAGCTGTTTTGGTAAAAGAAGAGTTAAAGGTTCAGAAACCCATCTACTACGTGAGCAAGATCCTACACGGGGCATAAATAAACTACTCTACCATAGAGAAGTTTGCCTTAGCCTTGATAATGGCCTCAAGATAACTACGCCCGTACTTCCAGGCTCACAAGATAGAGGTCTTGACTGATCAACCTCTAAGAAACATCTTGCATAGCCCTCAAGTTAGTGGAAGATTGATCAAGTTAGTGGAAGATTGATCAAAGAGAGCCCCTTGGTAGTTGGCATTAACCTACAAGCAAGTTACAAGTCAAATACTTAAACTTGAAATACATTATTAACTGCAAAGAAAAAAGAAGAGGAGAAATACTTACAGCTGCCATAGCTTGGGATCCAGCATGCTCCACCCCCTCAATGGTGGAGTTGGAGACGAAATCCTTGTAATCACAAGGAGTCAGAGAGTGATAAGACCAATCCACAGCATGCTTGGACACTCCCACCACAGTGTCCTTCTTCCTGAGACCCCAGTTGGGGCGCCAAACTGAGCTTTTAGCCGAGGCAGGACCCTCAGCATCCTCAGTAAGGTCCACATGGGGCCTTAAAAAAGCAGTAGCACTGGAGGCACGAGGGTCCTTCCCTGCCAAGCGTGCCCTCTTCATCCTTGCTGTCTCCCCATCTTCGGGCTCGTTGGTCTTATTAATAAAGACCGCAGCTGTAAAGAAACACAAGGAAAGAAACAATTGGTATAAGACAATCTCAAATAAACAAAGGAAAATATGAGGTGAGAATTACCCTTATCAAAAACATTTGAGAGTCCCAAGGACTTAAGCTGGAACTCATCCAGGAGCACCCAAGCCATTGTGGCGTAGTTGTCCTTTGTAAGCTCAGCATATGCATGGGCCTCTTCATCATTCAGGATTATGTCACTAGGGCTACCATCTGAAACCCTACTAAACGAGCTATGGAAAAGGGAGCCCCAATCCCCTCCTTCCCAAATCAAGTACATAAACTCTTCCTTCCATTTGAGGTTATTGTCAGGAATGGATTTGGGGTGAAAAATTGGAGGAGTGGAAGGTCGATGGTTGATATAAACCCAACCCAAAGAAAGGGCTGAGCTATTCTTAAACTGAAAGATTCTTCTAAACAAAGATACTGACAATGGAAATTTGTTCTTCAAGCAAAGAACAAGAAAACACATAATAATTCTCCAGGCGTTTGGAGGAAGTTGGCAAGGGTGAATCCCAACATCAGCCAAAAGCCTGGGAATAAACTCATGGAAAGGGAACCTGAGTCCCGCGACAATGGCATCCTTGTAAATGCAGAGTGCATTAGGACGCCAATGGCAAGAACGGTCCCCTGGGCCAGCAGGGACTAATCTGTAGGGAGACTTAATCCTATACATTTTGTTATAGTCCCTAATTAAATCGATTTCATGGAATTTATTACTACAGTCGAATGAATCTAAGTGCGAAACAGAAGGGTATTCATCACTACGTTCTAAAATCATATCTTGAAGTGACATATGAGAAGAACGAATGATGATACCTCTCTTAGAAGCTTTGTTCATTCTTTGAAGGCGTTGAGCAGCTTTGTCAGACATCTTCAAAATCTTCAAATCTTCAAACGTTCAAGAGAAATCCAAGAAAAATCTCCAGAAAAATCTTCAAATCTTCAAAACTTCAAAGAAATTCCCAGGAAATCTTCAAAGAAACCCAGAAATCTTCAAGGGATGAAGGTGAAAACCCAGAAATCTTCAAGGGATGAAGATTGATCCCAGAAAAACAAGGACACCACCGTACAAAAACTCGCCGGGAATCGCCTTACCACGGAGTAAGAAGAGAGAAAAACTAAAGATACTAGAGAGAAATTTTAGAAAGTTGGAAGTAAGAAGTGAGAAATGAATAGAAATCTCACTCTTTTATAATATAGATGACTGGAAACCCTACCGGTTAAGGAAGGGCAACCGTCTATAGCCAGTAAGGCCCATAAAATCCATTTATGGATTACAAAGGCAAAAGCCCAAATAAATTAAATTTCAGGCAAAATCGAAGCCCAAATCAAATAAGGCCCGTTAAGGCCCAAGGCTGGAAAGATTTAAGTCCAAATTAAAATTGGACTATTTAAAGCCCAAAAATAATAAAGCTTGGAATAAAACCAAGGCAAAAACAAAAATCTGAGGTCGAAAAGAACTTGGATTGAAATCGTCCGATCAAGGTCGAAAATATATGAGAAAACGAGGTCGTATCCAACGACCTCGCTCCTGAATAAAGCTAAAAAATTAAAGATCTAAGGTCTAAAAGACCCTAGATCGAAGTCGAGAGATTGAGATCGAAAGTACACAATAAATCGAGTTCGTGTCCCACGACCTCACACTGAAATGAGGTCGAAAGAACGAGGTCGAAAATGACCCAGAAAGCGAGGTCTAAACAATCGACCTCACGACGAGTAAAGGTCGAAGATGACCCAGAGAATAAAGTCTATTTTGACCTAGAAAAAACGAGGTCGAAGAGACATGGAGTCGAGATCGAACAAACGAGATCGAAAATACATTGGAAATCAAGGTCGTATTATACGACCTCGTACCAAAATAAAGTCAGAAAATCAGAAATTCCTGGTCGAAAAATGGCTAGTTGAAGTCGAAAATGAGGTCGAATAAACACGAGGATGAAATCGAGCAAACGAGATCGAAAATGTATGGGAAATCGAGGTCGAAACATACGACCTCGTGCCAAAATAAAGCCAGGATAACTAAGAAATCCTGGTCGAAAACACATAGAATCGAAGTCGACACCTGGAGGTCGAAATTGACCCATAAGTCGAGATCGAAACAAACGACCTCACGACCAATTGAGGTCGAAGGTGTATTAGGAACGAAGTCGACAATTCGAGGTCGACGATGGTCTACAATTCCAGGTCGAAAATACATTGAGTCGAGGTCGAACAGTTGAGGTCGAAAAAGACCTGAGATTCCTGGTCGACAGCTTCGACCTCACAGATGTTTGAGCTCGAATTCCAAGTCGAATTTATACTGTTTTCTGGTCGAATTTACACTATTTCCTGGTCAATTCCTGGTCGAAAATGACCTAATTTGAGGTCAAAAATGCCCTCAAAAAGGGAAAATTTTGGAAAAATACGCTATAACTTCTACGAAAACCCCGAGGAGGTTTTCCCAGAAGTTGGGGGGCAAATGATATGGTCAGAAAAGTAATTATAGAAATATAATTGACGGTCCAATGAAAAGGCTCAATATTTAATGCCCACATCCCTAATTATTCATTAATTTCGTAATTAATGAATAGGAAAAATATACAGCTCATTAAAAGAGCCCAAATTATGGAAATCTTATCAAAGAAGGATCTGGAATCCCAATTAAAGGCAATTAATGAGTCATAACCTTTATCAACAAGGAAAAGACTTCTCCAGCAAGAAATACGATGTTTATCCAATATCAAAAAGGAGACTTAATCGCTAAGACTCCTAAACATAACATAAATACTAGGCTCCAGACGCCTATATAAGGTCCCTGATCCTACAATCAGAACTACGTCTTTGGCTTGATTCTCAACATTAATTGAGATATGTAGGCATCTTGTGAGTACCAATTTAGTCCGGAAACACGAGTGCAGCCATTAAAGCTCGAAGCTCATTAATCCTAGCATTAAATTCACAAGTACGTTTTTTAATCCACAACAACTATAATTAAATTAATTGGATTCATTTCAAACTCGGGTTCGATTCGCTGCAAGAACATAATTATACAAATTATTTATTTTTACACTCGCGATTCAATTCTCTGTCACTACTAAACTAGATGATTAAATAGTATTTGTTTATTATAGACTTTCATCTTAATTTATGTTGAATTCTCTTCGATTACCTAAATATAATTATTAATTATTTTTATGGTTAGTTTTAAGTTTTGTTCTAAATAATTTAATTTTTTTTCTCGATCTGCGCTTAACACGATTATCGGCTATAATATTAAATACCAAATTACAGCGAAAAAATTCCACACTCTTACTTGTACATCCTCCACTAACAAACCACATACTAATAATTCACTCATCTATACTTGATAACATAATTCACTCATGAATAAGCAAGAAAGTGGCCTCATCTAGAGCTTGCTCAAATCAATACAAATAACTTTACTCATTTAGTGTTTTGGACATCGATGATGCATGAATAGGCATATACCAGGCACCTGAACCTAATGAAAACATACTGGCAACTGATATAACAGCATTACAGATATAATTTGAATCGTAAGACAAATGGTAAGGAAATGTTATATATATACCTTGCCATATGCCAATTAAAACTACATAAGCCACCAAGAATGAACATGCGCCTTGCATATTGAGACTTCATCCCAGAACAAGCAAACCTCTTCTAAGTACATCCTATGCCCAAAGCATGTACCACAATATGACAGAACAGTAATAATCTAACTCGATATAATAAGTACTCAATTCAGCTCAAAACTGGTTCGGAAAACCAAGACACAAGTTACACATAAGAGTATATGGAAGCCACTTTATCTTGGATTTTCCACCAGAACTCATAACTAATCAGGCATTCAGGCCTTGATCAAACTTTTCAAGAAAAAATTATTCATTTGGGTTAAGTTTCAGTTGCAGTGGTTACATAAATATTTTATGCTCATCAAGGCCTTCTTTTAAAATTAAGAATCCTGTTACTGTATCATTACCAATATCATACTTGGATATTAACATAAGTTGCCTCTTTTATTGTTTAGTCAGTAAGACTTCAATGTATTGGAAAATATCATTCGCCTTACACAAAGATTGAAAGTTAAATACGACAGGATGTACAGACAAGATAGTACCTTCGTCGAGATCTAACAGGTGATGGGGATGATTTTCGTTCTTCCTGCAGAATAAAATGAAATATTAGAAAACACATGACATGTAATAGGTGCATCAACAGTGTAATTTACAACAGACAAACCTTCTAGAGTCCTCTCCAGACTCGTCATCACTAGAGTCCTTGGTACGATTAACCACTTCGTGATTCTTTCTATCTCTACTCCTCCGGCCTACCAACTGAAGAAGAACGACGTCTCTTGTGTCTGCTTGAGTCCTTATCTCTTGATCTTTCTCCCCTCTCATCTTTGGTTCCGTCTCTTTTCCTTTCATAACCTTCTTTACCTCTAGTCCTTCCATCTTTTTCTGTCTCCACTATTTCCTTCTTATCACGATGACTGGATCTTCTCTTGCTGTCTGCATCCACCGATTGCTCTTTTGAACTGTCGTGGTCATCTGTCATTTCCTTCTTTACCTTCCTCTCTTCCTGTCTCCTACTACTCTCATATCCCCCTACATACCCTCTATCGTCCCTAGCCTCCTTAACACCAACTTTCCCAGGACTCCCTTTCCTATCATATCTGTCATTCTTAACTGATTTATTTCTGGCTTCCCCAGCTTTATTATTATTATTATTATTATTATCTGATGTTCCCTTGGCACCAACACTCTCAACTGACAACTCAGTTTTTGTTCCAGCCTTCTCAATATTATCCTTTAACATGGAAATATCAGCTTTAGAAACAACCTCTACACCATTAGTTACACCACGATCATCAGGCAAGATGCTTGTCTTAAAAGAATTTATAGGTCCAAGGGTGTCATGCGTATATTCTTTGCCTGACCCACGATTGGTAGGTTTATTATCAGGCTTAAACTTATCGGAGCTCCCATTAGGATACATTATGCCCGGATGACTTTCCAAGACAGAGTTGTTTTTATAGGTGTCTTTAGTGTTTGCTACTGAAAGGTCATTCCCAGCGACAGATATATTGTCTGAATGAATTTTATTTGTTGAAGGCTGATGTATGGTGTTTCTCTTAGAATTTAGCACATGGATATTCTGAATGTCATCAGCTTCATCATCATCATCAGTTGCATAACTACCAAGTCCCAGAAAATCTCCAGGAGCACTCAACGTTGATTTTCTAGGATCATCCAAATCATCTTCACCGGGCTTTGCTGCAATAAAAACCTTTGCAGAAGCCTTGGGAATTGGAACTGATGGAGCAGGTGTTGATGTTTCATGACCTGGAGATGCAATATCAAGGTCAACTAATTGTAAAGAGGCAACAAATAATTTCAGAGAGGTAAACGGGTGAAAATTATGGATTTCTGTTTAGATCTTATGAAAAAAATTTAGCGAGAAGTATAGAACTATAAAATCTGTTCAATGTAAACCGCTACCTTTTCGGGAAATTGAAGTACCTTCTTCACTGAGAACCATAATCTGTTCACTGTGTTTTATTAACGTCGATCTATAGTGGATGCGATCCTAACAGGGGTGAGCAAAAAACCGAATTAAAACCGAAACCGAACCGAAACCGATAAAAACCGAACCGTAAAAAACCAAAACCGAGTTGAAACCGAACCAAAACCAAAAATTAAAAAACCGAACCATTCTTGAGGTTTCGGTTTCGGTTTTAGGTCCAAACCGAACCGAAAAAAACCGAACCGATCCGATTAATAAAAATAAAGAAATAAATATATTATAGATTCTACTAGACCTATTTTTATGATTATTGAGAGTAGATTAATAAAGATATCCTGACATTCCTTTTAATAATTATACTGTTTTGTTCTTGTTTTTGAAGTTTTAATTTGTAATAGTTGATTAATAAATGTAGTTTAATAAATTTCTATATCTATGTGTTTTATATGTTGCTTTATTTGTGGATGTGATGATTTTTCTTGGCTTTCCTAGAAAAACTCTTTACTTATACAAAGACTTCAGATAGACTCGAGATTGTTGAATTTCTAACATTGTCTTATATACATTTCAAAGAAAATATTTTTGAAGATCATGTTAAATTTTCATTATTCTCGGATCATGTTGGACTTAAATAATTTATTATGAAAACTTTGTATGTTTAGTTTGGACGAAAAAATAATTTGTAACTTTGCAAGCTTAAAAATTCGAAGTCATTTTATTTATTTTGTTATGTTTATTTGAGGCGGTTTTAAAACCGAAACCGAACCGATTGTAACCGATCCGATCATTTTAAAACCGAAACCGAACCGACGGTTTTGGTTGCGGTTTCGGTTTTCAATTTTAAAAACTGAGGATATGCGGTTTCGGTTTCGATTTTAATCTAAAACCGAACCGATCCGACCCGCGCTCACCCCTAGATCCTAAAATATATAACCTCCATCCATGTTATGGTCGTCGACCTTCATCTTCGCACATTTACCAGCACCATAATCACTTACACTATGAAAATCGTTATATGTAAAAATTTACGAATTTGAAACGTGACATACTGCGAACCCAGGATTTTTAAACTGCCTGGGCTGGAGTAAAAATGAATTGCGTAGATAATTTTGATTAACATTAGAATTGTAATTTGAGCCTGTTGTTTGCAAGCAGTTCAAGCTCGAATTCGTATATGAGCCAAATTCAAACATAATTTTGAGTTCGTTTAGTTAAACGAGTTGAGTCTAGTATATGTTGAACTAGACTGTATCCGGTTCCAAACTCAAATGCTCGACTCCACACATCAAACTCAAACCGGTTTAAAATTGCATAAATTATTACTAAATTTTAAAATAATCACGTCTAATAATATTAATAGCATGTCAAAAATACAATATGAAGTAAATGGATAAACAATTAAATATATATGTATAATTTGCAAGATGCATATTATTGACATGTCAAAAAAGAACATTCAGTTGAATAACATGTCTATACTACGTTATTGAAAATGAAATATTAAAAGTTTGATCAGTCGGTCAATATAATTTTTTGGTGCTTTGTATTTTAACTTAATTATTTTTTATTCGGTCCCAAAATAATATATAACCCAATTTTAAGGATCATAGTTTATAGTATTAAAGCGGGTCTTACTCTTTGTAACTAAAATACTTAAAACACGTCCAACATTCAAAAAATGAGAGTGTATATTAAAAAAAAATTAAAATAACCGCATTAACCTATTTGTGTAAGTTAATAAAATTGCATAATATTTTTGGAGAAAAACAATCATATTAATAAACAACCAAATAAAGTTAACAAACTTTTAGAAAATTATATTTATAAAATATATGTAAATTCAAGATGCAATTTTCATGCTGGAAACCATGGAAAAAATCTTTCATATGCAGAATGCACTATATTGCATAGAGGTAGTTGTCCACAATTTTTGTAGCACTGTACAAGTTAAAATAGCTGGATGATTGTTTTTTTTGCTAACGTTAACTATTTGATATTGGCTGAGCTGTTTTAAAAGGCTTTAAGCCTTCAACTTTTTTCACCCGGGCTGGAAGCAATTGAAGCTTGTATGTTATATGGGCTGTTAGATTTTGACCTGGGCTGGAGCCAACCCTAACCCAGCACAAGGTCCGCCCCTGGACATACACAACATATGTGTCTTCTTACACAACATCAACCGAAAAAATAACACACTAGAAATAATACATAGCAAAAGTGATAGATCATATATAAGTGATGTGATGTCGGTGATGACCGAGCAACGACGACATTTTTATGATGTCAGTGGTGATATAGCAGCGAGGTCGAAAGTGTGGTGACCATAGATGAAATAAGCGAAAGTGAGATAAAGAGAAGGGACCGCTAGTTGAAAATGAGGTGGATTATGAAGATGGATGATATTAAAATAGCTAAAATGAATATTTATATGGAAATTTGTTTAATATGTCCCAAATCAATCGTGATTTTATAAATATATCCATTTTTATTCCATAATTATATATATGTCCTATGGTTAACTTTTAACTCATGTATATAACTCATATAAATCTATTATCTATTATATATCTAATACAATAACAAGAGGGTTTCTTAAGCAATTTAATTCGTGAAATATTTTACCATTCTTTCTAATATATCTTTCAGGGTTATTTTGGTCTTATAATATTAATATATTTATTACATTATATTAAATGTTGCACAATTAATATGCACCTACATACATAAATACATACATACATACATACATACATACATTTATTATGTGAATATATAAAAATATTTTATTCAACGATTTTAATTTTTTGGTTAACCATACAGGCGTTCGTATATATATACATACACATAACATACATGACAATATATGATCATATACGCTAATATATATCATATTTCATTATATTATTATTAGATGAATGTGCATTGTAATTATTTATACCTCTAATAAATCAAATTATACATAATCTTTAACATATTTTAAGTATTAGATTTGTATGACACAAATATGTTCAAATAAACGCAAGATAACAAAAAGAACACACTACAAGAATAAACATTATACTAGACGGATTAAATTTGATGGAATTTTTAGGCGGTTAAATACGACGGATTCTGTTTATTTAATGTCGGGTCAAAATTGACTTTTGTCTCTTTTATAAATATTACGGATGTCGAAACAATAGAGTCAACATTGACCAATGTAACAATGTTAAATAGAGGGAAATTAATTTAATAAACAAAATCCGTTGATTTTAAGTTTTCCCCGCCATATCAAATCCCGCAAAGCCTCCCGCACTTTTTTTAGGCTGGGTTTAATGTGACGGAATTCATTAATTTGACGGAATTAATTCATTGGACGGATTCCGTCATATATAAGCGATTGTTTATCTCCACAGATTCCATCGTTTATAGCTTTCTAGACTGTTAGGCTCAAGACATGTCTGAATACCACTATTAACAAGCCTACACTATGTGACTATGTCACACTACATGACCTAGTGATTTCTATCACTAGGATATAGTATAGGTCTCTAAATGTACTTGTCTTGTTCTCATGAACAATAGCATTATCATGTATGCTCAGATCTATAATGAGCTTAGTAAAGTTTCATGCATCTAGATTGTATATAGGCCATTGAATAATTGTCCTGGTAGAAGTTCAATAATTTTCATGCAGCAGGATAGAAATGAATAAGGCCATGAAGAAATAAGTTACAGAAATTTGTCTAAGGCATTATATAGCAAAGTCAGAAGAAAGCTATGTCGTGAAGTCACCAATATCTATGTCGTGAAGTGCTACATCGCATAGTCCATTTTGGTCTATGTCGAGAAGTCCTCAAGACACATGTCGTGAAGTGTTGAAGTCAGCAAAGTCAAAGAAGCCTAGATCGTGAAGTCCTCAGAAGCCTATGTCGCATAGTCATCAAAATGACCTATGTCGCATAGTCATCAAATGACCTATGTCGCATAGTCATCAAATGACTTATGTCGCATAGTCGTCAAATGACTTATGTCGCATAGTCATCAAATGACCTATGTCGCAAAGTCTTCAAAGGCTATATCACGTAGTCCTCACAAGGGAGATCGCTAAGTCAGGAATGAAGTGGAGTTCACGATATCAACACTTAGTCGTTTATAACAAGACAATTCAAGGTACAGAATCAAGAATCAAAAGAGACAAATACTGAAGCATTTGTTCTAGCAAGGTGGTCCAAAGAACAGATGGCAAATCTACAGCTAAACTTGGAGAGAAAGATAAGAGACAAGCAGCTACAGAAACGGGAAAGACTCCGAAAAGCAGGTGGTCCTTCCTGACACAGTTAACGTCTTATGGCAGGACAAGTTGGACTTTCAGCAAGGGGTAACTGTGTAAAAAGAGGTGTGTGCACTAGTTTGTATAGGGCTTATATATATCATGCACATCCTATTGTAAGCTGTAAGAGAGATACACATAGTTATTTGCTAAGCTCTTTTCTCTGTAAGCAAGCAAGTACAAACTGTTCTTGTTTAGAAGCCAGAAATTCGATTGTGAATTTCTTGGAAAGCTGTAGTATTTAATTTGCTTATACAAAGTAGATTAAAGTGATTGTGCGTGTTGTTTACTTTCTGCATATTACATAGCATAATCATATACAGTTTACATTTAGTTTCAAGAAAGCAAAAATCCATCAAACTATCCATTCACCCCCCCCCCCTCTGTCTAGTTTCTAGGTGATATTCATTCCTAACAAGTGGTATTAGAGCGTAGGCTGTTAACGTACAAACAGGAAAAGATCAAGAATGAGTTCACAGAAACTGAGCAGTATCAAGATTCCTCCCTTTAACAAGGAGCACTACAGTTTATGGAAAAAGAAGATGATGCTTTTCATCAAAGCTTCTAACCCCATGTATTTAGATATTCTAAAGCATGGTCCCTTTATTCCAATGGTCGAGATTGGTGAAACAACCAATGGCACTGAGATTGTACCAGCAAAACATGTGCCCAAAGACCCCTCAAAATACACTGATCCTGAAAAGGAGAAAGTAGCACTGGATGGACATCTTCAACTTATCATTTGTGAATCTATGGACTTCAACATGTATGGCACTGTTGCTCATTGTACTAGTGCCAAGAAGATGTGGGATCTTATAGAAGTGCTCTGTGAAGGAACTACTGAAGTAAGAAAGAACAAGAAGCAGATTCTTGTTTCACAATATGAAGCCTTCATGGCTCAGCCAAAAGAGGGAATCACAGAAGTGTTTGAGAGATTCAACAAGCTGATAAACGAGCTCAAACTCTATGACAAACACTATGAGACAGAAGAGCTCAATATGAAGTTCTTACTAACTCTTCCAGATCACTTGGAACCAAGAATCTCTTCCCTTAAAGAAAGAGATCTAACAAAGATTGGTTTTGATGTGTTGTATGGTGTTTTGAAGACATATGAGTTAGAGCTGTTTCAAAAGAGATCGATTCAAGCAAAGCAAGGATTAGTGGCCAATACCTCCTGTGCCCTTATTGTTGACAATCTAGGTCAAAGAATGGATTCTCTAAAAATCAGTCATGTCAAGATTGAGGAACTGGAAAGTGATGACACTGGTGATGAAACTCAGGTTGTGTATGATTTACCTGAAGAGGATGAGTTCTACAGCATTGATGAACTGGACAAGATGGAAAACAAATCTTTTGCTTATATGGCTAGGAGATACCCTAACATAAGGTTTAAGAGGAAGCAGCCATTCAAGTCTAGATTCAATAGTGGAAATGCTGGTGGTTCAGGTAGCTCAAACTCTTTCATCAAAGAAAAAGGGATTACTGGTGCAGTTAAAGGAGGATACAAATCTGGGAGTGTGGATAGGTCCAAAATAAGATGCTATAACTACAATGAACTTGGGCATTTTGCCACTGAGTGCAAAAAGCCTAAACAGGTCAAGAAGGACAAAGCATACTTAGAGCTTGAAGCTAAGTATGAGGCTCTACTCAAGAAACAGCAGGGTAAAGCTTTTATTGCTGAGGGAAAATGCTGGGATGACTCTGATGAAGAAGAAGAACAAGAGTACTCAAATTATGCCTTGATGGCATTTTCTGATGATGGTGATTCTAGTCAGGTACCTATTCTTACTTCTCTTGATATGACTCCCCTTCAATATAAGCAAACTGTTGAAGATATGAGTACTGAGATGTTTAATATTCATACTAGCATGTTAGTAGCAAATGAAGAAATTGATAGACTAACTGCTAGAAATCTTGAGCTTACTGAAAAGAATGAGGAACTTGAGTTAATGGTTGTGAACCTTGATGGTTTGAAAAAGGAGGTTGAGTATCTTAAAAACAAAGTGATTTCTGCTGAACAAATAGAGAAAGCTCTTAGGGAACAAATTGCTGAAACTGAATTGAAACTAAGAAGCTTTAAAACTCCTCGGAACTTATTCAAACCTATCACAAGGAACACACTGAAGATAGCAAGGTTGGAGTTGGTTGTGACTATGAGAATGATAAAGGAAGGAAGAAGGCAAAGGGCAAAGGAAAAGAATCTTTTACAAACAAAAATGCCCCAACTATTCTGTCTAGTGTTGAACAGCCCATCTTCAAAAAGAGTGTTGTTGAGTTTGATGAAGAACTATTGATCATCAAACAACAACTTCTTGAAGAAGATGAGGCTGCTAAAGACACTTCTTCCTCTCCTGAATCTAGCAGTCAGAAAGAAACCAAAGACAATCTTGTCAAAAGTCCTAAAGCAAAGAAAGAAGTTGTTAAGAAAAAGAAACAAAACAGAAATGGTAAGGTTGGTGTCAACAAGGGTAACAATTATGCTTATGTGCCAAATGCTCCCAGGAAACAATGTCAGAAATGTCTATCTGTTAATCATTTGACTCATAAGTGTAACAAACAAGTGAATGTTGAAGTTGATAACCTGAGTAACCATTCTGCTAGCATAAGCTCTAGTCATGATTCCTTCTGTGGTAAGCCAAATTGCATGACATGCTATGTGACTGTGATTGCTAATAACTGTTTATCTCTAAAGCATAAACTTGATTCTGCACAATCTAGTGAATCACACACACACATGCATACTCACAGGACAGGATCCCCAATCAGGGTCGAGAGGGTGTACACTTCATGTGAGCCTAAGAGTGTGAACTCCAAAGCCACAAACAATATGAAGTATCCTACTGTGATGAATGCAACTTATGACAGAAGAATTGTTAACAAAAATGTTTCTAAATCAACTGGACCCTACCATGTGTGGGTACCAAAAACAACTTAGTTACTTTATGAATGCAGGGCAACAGGAATAAAAGAGTCATATGGATCTTGGACAGTGGATGCTCAAGTCACATGACTGGTGATATAGCCCTGCTATCACATTTTGAGGAAAAGGCTGTCCCATCAGTAACCTTTGGAAATGACAACATTGGTTATACAATGGGATATGGCAGTATAAAATCTGGAAATGTCATTATTGAAGATGTAGCATTTGTTGAAGGACTGAAGCATAATCTTTTGAGCATTGGACAATTTACCAACAGGGGTTTCAAAGTGGAATTTGATGAAGATCATTGTTCAATCTCAAAAAGAGAAAGTGGTGAAGTTGTTCTAACTGGTGTGAAGAAAGGAAGCCTGTTTGTAGCTGATCTCAAGGCTGCAGACAAGGGAGAAATTTGTTGTCTCTACACTAAAGCCACAAATGAGGAATTCTGGCTATGGCACAAGAAACTGTCTCACTTAAATGTTCAGGCAATGAACTCTCTAATCAAGAGAGAACTCATCAGGGATTTGTCTGCCTTGGAGTTTGTGCAAGATGGAGCATGTGAAGCTTGTCAGAAAGGAAAGATTAAAAGATCTAGTCACAAGAACAAGTTGCTCAATACAAACTCAAAACCTCTGCAGCTAATTCACATGGATTTATTTGGTCCTGTGAATGTAATGTCCCTTTCCAAAAAGAAATATGCTCTAGTAATGGTTGATGATCATTCAAGATACACTTGGGTGGAATTCCTATTCTCCAAGGATGAAGCACCTCAAGTCATAATAGAGCATATCAAGAGAGTTGATAGAGAAGCACAAAGCACTGGTTCCTCTGTAGTTGCTTTGAGAAGTGATAATGGGACTGAGTTCAGAAATTCAACATTGTATGAGTTTTGCAAAGATAAAGGAATTTCTCAACAATTCTCAGCTCCTAGAACACCTCAACAAAATGGAATAGTTGAGAGAAAGAATAGAACTCTCATTGAAGCTGCAAGGACAATGTTGTTGGATGCAAAGCTACCCACTAGCTTTTGGGCTGATGCTGTTAACACAGCATGCTATGTACAAAATAGAACATTAATCAATAAGAAGTCTGGCAAAACTCCTTACTCATTAATGACTGGAAAAAGAGCATCCTTCAAGGATCTGCATGTGTTTGGAAGCAAGTGTTTTGTGATGAAAGATACCTCTGAGCATGTTGGAAAATTTGATGCAAAAGCATTTGAAGGTATCTTCATTGGATACTCTCTGGAAAGGACAGCATACAGAGTGTTTGTACCTGAGCAACACAAAGTCATGGAGAGCATGGATGTTACCTTTGATGACAAGAAGACTCCTGGACTTAAAACAAGTGATCAAGACAGTGTGCCATTAAGATTTGAGAATCAAGGTTATCTTGAGGATTCTGAAAGTGAAGATGAACCACCTGTTCAAACTGTTCTAGAGAATGAAATCCTTGAAGTTGACAATCTTCTTCAAACACCTGTGCAAGGGTTCACAAACACAGGGGGAGAAGAAGAGAATGCAACTGTAAACCAAAATGAGCATGGAACAGATCAAGGAAATGAACAGGGGCACACAAGGAAATGGGACAGAGCCCACACTAGGGATCAAATCATTGGAGATCCTAGTGAGGGAGTTAGGACAAGAAAGGCAAAAGAGTAGACATCAAGGTTTACAGAGGCATGGTTGGATCACTACTCTATCTCACTGCTAGCAGGCCTGATATCATGTTTGCCACATGCCTTTGTGCAAGGTTCCAGACTGATCCCAAGGAATCTCACATGATGGCTATCAAAAGGATTTTCAAATATCTGAAAGGGACTCCTAATCTTGGGCTATGGTATCCAAAGGGCACTGGGTTCAACCTGGTTGGCTACACAGATTCTGATTATGCTGGATGCAGAATTGACAGGAAGAGCACATCTGGAAGCTATCAGTTCTTAGGTCAAAGGTTAGTGTCCTGGTTTAGTAAGAAACAACAGTCCACAGCAACATCCACAGCTGAGGCTGAATATATTGCTGCTGGAAGTTGCTGTGCTCAATTGCTTTGGATTAGAAATCAACTCATGGATTATGGACTAGTGTTAGAACACATTCCTCTATTGTGTGATAATACTAGTACAATATCCATAGTTGCCAATCCTGTTAATCATTCTACTACAAAGCACATTGAGATCAGGTACCATTTCATTAGGGAACATGCTGCAAATGGTACCATAGAAGTCTCTTATGTTCCAACTGAGAAACAATTAGCTGACATATTTACTAAGCCTCTGAATGAAGCTGTCTTCAACAGACTTGTGAGTGAAATTGGAATGCTCAATCCTTCATTTAGTTGTTCTAAGTAAGTATGCTAGTTAATTGTTGCAGCAGTAAATTTTCACTATATATAAATGCTCTATTTATTTGGAGTGAAAATTAGCTGAGATATGATCTATAAATATTTCAGTATTTTACTGCATATTTTTCAAATCATATTTGGTTGAGGAGTTTTGAGCTTTTGAGACATCTCGATATAGATGATTTTGAGAGTTCACGACATAATACAAATCAAACAAACTTATATCGCAAACTGTTAAAATTGTGAGACTTTGCGATATAGTTCATTTCATGAGTTTGCGACATAGTTCATTTTAATGACTTTGCGACTTAGAATAACTATATCGACAAGTCTCCATATTTGACAGAATTTTGATTTAAATTTACTTTATTTCAATTTTTGATTTAAGTCTGACAAAAAAAAAATCAAAAAGAGAGTTTTAGACAAGGTATTTTCACTATATCGCAAAGTCATCCAAATTCTGATATCCTCAAGACTTTGCGACATAGTTTCATTCAGGACTCTGCGATATACTTTGCAAGGACTTTGTGGTACAGGCCATTTTGAGACTTCGCGACATACATTTAGTCTGTACATATTCATAACTCCATATCGCAGTGTCTCTATCATATAAATACTTTTTGTCGACCGTTCACAACTTTTCATCTTGTCATTTGCTCTCAATTTCTAAAACCTAAACTCTTCTCTCTCTTCTTCAATCTCAATCTCAATTTCAATGGCACCCAAATCTCAAACAGCTTCCTCTTCAAGCCCTTTAAACATTCCCAAAGAAACAAATCTTCTCACCATTCCCTCTGAGGCTGAGGCTAACCCAAGGTACAAGTGTTTTGTACGGTTCTTGAACACTTCCTACCTACGCCAAGCCCTAACCCTGAACCCTACATTGTATATCGATGTGTTGGAAGGATTCTGGAGAACGGCGTTGGTATCAACTATGGCTAGGGAAGATGGAACCTCATTCCAGGAGGTTAGTTGTTCAATTGGAGGCAAACACTTCCAGTTTGGTGAAAAGGAAATCAATGAAGCTTTGGGGTTCAAGGTGGAGGGTCATGACCAAGAAGCTACAGATGCTCAAATCGTAGACTTCATGACCTTCATTCTGTATGCTGATGAGATAGATACTGGAAAGCTAAATAAGAAGTTTGTGAGAAGGGAGTGGTCATTTCTGTTTGACGCACTCCAGAAGGTGTTCCTCTGCAGGAAGACAGGATGGGACCATATCAATCACATTGCTGTGAAGCTAGCCTACTCCCTGGCCAACAACCAGGAGATCAATGTGGGAGCCATAATTCTCAAGGAATTGGCTCAGAGGCTAGGCAGGACCGTTCGTGGTAGAGGTAATGACATCTTTTACCCTCGTTTCCTTCAAGTTATTTTAAATTTTCTTGATGCAAATATCCATGAATTGGAGGGTATAGATAAAACTAAAATGGCTTATTCCAAGTCCATGTCCAAAGTACTATTTGGCTCATTGGACACAAGGAATCAAGTGGATGTGATTCTAAGTGTGACCAAGCATATGCATGACACATTTGAGTCTTATCCACTTGATAAGCCCATATACCATGAAATTTCCTGGACAGGGGAGGCTAAGACTGAAGGAGCTGTACAGTCTAACCCTAGCCTTCCTATCCCATCCAGCAACCCCACTGCAAACACAACTATAGAAATTAGGGAGCCAAGTGCATCAGTCTCCCAAAAGACTGATGTTACTAAAAAGAAGACTAAGAAGAGACCCCTAAAAGTGATTCAAGAAACTGAAGAGTTAGAAAGTGAGAATCCTGAGTCACCTCTCACCAGACAAAGTAAGAAATCCAAATCCAAACCTACCACTGGATCCTCCCAACAGGATTCAGATGTGGAAAAAGGGGTACACCTATTACTGTCAATGGCCTCCCAACAGGTTATTGGCATTGAAAAGAGTAGTCTCCCCACTACAATCTGTACTGAGTCTGCACAGGATCAAGAACTCACTCTTGATCCTAGGAGAAATAAGGATGCTGAAACATTGAGTGGAGAGCACATCACACTTGAAACTCCTCCTATTTCTCAGGGGGAGTTGCCAAAATTCAATCCACACCACACTTCTCTTCCAGAATCTACATCTAACATTTCTTCTCAACAGATCAGTCATTCACATGACTTTTCTGCAATTGATCAATCACAATCCAACACTGTGATTGAGCCAACCTCAAGTGACATGGTGCATGACACTGTGCTCACCACCCAGGAACCACATCTAGTTGGTCAGGGAATGCATGCTGGGGCATATCCTAATGACACCAACACAAACATGGAGGATTCACCAGTTTTCACTGGAGACTCTATGCCAAATTCTCCCATCCTTAGGGATGTGGAACTGTCTTCACAGACAAATAGTGCTGATGTTGTAACACATCCCATTTCAATGGAGACAACATCAGACTCTACAGCCATTCCAAGGCTGGAGGAGACTCAAAAACTTTCATCCCTTGAAGTGCCTAGCACTAGCTCTCACTTGGCTCAGGCCACTCTGTCAGAATGGCTGAAGCCTGTGCAACATGACAGGCCTTCAGGATCATCAACTGTGCCTTCTAAAATGACAGAAGAAGCCATTCAAGATCTACATGTGGCACAGATTGATGAGTTCTCAAAAATAGCTCAACACCTCCTCACCTCCAACTTGCCAAATGCTGATTATGAGGCTATTCTTCTTTGCCACAAGGAGGATGTTGCAGCTCAGCAGGAGAAAATAGTGGATGCAGCTGAACCAGAGGGAAATGTGGATGCCTGGTTGGATGCTAAGAGGTCTATCAAACTCAAGGATGCCCTGGCTTTTCTGAGAGAAAATTATCTCACCTCTCTAGGCTCCAATGCAAAGGATCTCTCTCCTGCTGCAGTTTATGATGCTATAAATGATGTCTACAACAATCAGCTCAAGGCTCTGCACTATCTTGGGAAAGGGCTTCAATCAGAGTTTTATTCTATCCAGGAGGAGACAGAAAGATCCCTCACTCAGCTAAGAAACTCATATCTCTCTGATTTTCCCAAGGTGGATGGCATCCTCAAAGAAATCCAGAAAACAAATTCTAATGTCAACAGGATGGATATCTCTCTAGCCATGGTCACTGACAACATCAAGAAACTGGCTACTACATTGGAAAATCAAGTCAAGGCCAACATCAACTCTAATGCAATGCTGAATGTGATTTGGAAGAATCAATATGGTGACAAATTGGTGGATGAAGTTCCTATGTCAAACATCTCCAAATTTGACTTTGCCAAGATCAAGGATCAATCTCTAAATTCTTTCAAGTCTCAACAGCTATTCTCCAAGGTGGATGGTCTAGAAAGAGAAGTGACCTCTCTGAAAGATGAAAACAGGATACTTGCTCAATCTCTAAACCAGCTCAATGACAAGCTGGATGACCAAGGCAACAATACCTCCAATATCCTGCTGGTGCAACAACCAATGTTGACTTCTATGATGAGACAAATGAACCTGCTTATCCCTGGGGAAGCTCAAGACATCTTGTCTGATTCCAAGCCTAAGGGGGAGAAACAAAAGGAGGTCATTCTGCAAAAAAAAAAGGGGAGTACCTGCCAAGCAACAGAAGCTTAAGGGAAAAATTTCTGAAGAAACAATCAAACCAATAATCCTACCCCCTGTAGAGGTTATAAGTGCACAAGGTCAGAAAAGCACAGTCACAACCACCTACTATCCATCCACGATGCCCAAAGACACTTCAGCTACTCAACCTGCTCAACCTACTCCTAATGCTCAACCTGTCAAATCTACAGTTATCACAGAGGCCAAGCTACAGGAAGTTGCCAATTCAAACATCTATCATGATGAGGCCTTCCTGGAGTTTCTGAAAGCCATCTACAGAAATGCTCATGAAGATGCAAGAAGCTACAGAGAGAAGCTCAAGGAAAGCATCAAGTACTTCACAGTTGCAGTAAAGAAAATTAGGGATGTTCATCTAAGAGAGGTTATCATGGTGTGCAAGGACAATTGCTTGTGGAATCTATCATTTCAAACTCTAGAAAGACTGAGATTTACTGAGCTGTCAATCATTCTGGAGTTGATTGAAAAGCATGGAGTGAACAATGAAAGTCTATACAATGACTTGAAGATAGATCAAAATCAAAGATTGCCTGAGGTTATCTCCAAGCCAAGGACAATTATCTACCAAAGTCTATCTCAAGATAACAGCATTGACCAACTTGTCATTCCCTCAGACCTGAAAATGAAAAACAATGCAAAGACCAAACAGGTGCTGCAGATGCTGAGATCTAAGAAAGGAGTTAGGACAGTTGAGGAACTAGAAATGATTCACACTCTACAATCTTTTCTGATTCATGGAGTCATTCCTGAATCTGTCAAAGAAAAGAGCAAGAAGAAGGATGGTGAGGATGATGATGAGGAGAAAACCTACAGAAGGAGATCTCATTCAAGGAGTGATAAGGATGGACCAAGTGAAAGTAGCATGAGCAAATCCTCAAAGAAGACTAAAGGTGCTGATGATGACAAGAGGGATTCTAAGGGGACAAAAGAAACAGTCAAGAGAACAAGGAGTGGAATTCAGCAAGTCAAGGACATTGCTAGCAGTACTTTAACCACAACACAAGACTTTAAGTCTAGGGTGGGTACTGTTAGTAATGATCCTCCAAAATCATTATCTAAGACTTCTGAACCTGAATTGCCACAGAAGAAAGTTGAAACCACAAAAGGAATATCAAGAAAACACTTCCACAAAGTTACAGCTAGTGGAGTGTTACAGTGGATGAAAGGGAAGGGAATGAAGCTACTCCCAAGTGATGTGGCACTGAAGACTAATTCTCCCTGCTCCACAAAGCTACCTCAAGTGAAGCACATGAAGATCAAGAGGGCAGCTAAGAGGACAAGGATAACAAAGAAGAATGGGATAATCACTAATGTTGTAGGGATCAAAGTGCTTCCTCTTGATGAAGACTATGATGAAGATGCCCTAGCATTCTTGAGAGCTCAAAGAATCTTTGAAGTCAAGGTGAAGCTAGATCATCTAGAGATCAAGTACACTGATGGAAGAGAAAGGATAATGAAGCAAGGAGGCTGGCAATATTTCTATAAGTATGAGCTTGAAAGGATAAATGCCTTACTGAATTTTGAAGAAAAAGAAGAAAGGACATGGAAGATAGATATTGCCAGGTACTTGAAAATGCATGCTGATTATGAAGAAAACATGAGGAAAGAGAATGAAGAGAAAAACATACAGAGAGAGAAAGAAATGGCTGAGATGGAGGAGAGGGCTAAAGAGCTAAGGCAGAAAGGGCTGTGCAGGGTCAAACAAAATCCTTACATTGTGGAGTACAAAAATTCTTATGGAGGCATGAGCAAGATAAGGATGAAGTTTCTGGATTCATATGTGGAAAGTGCTCTTAAAGCTGCAATTGATGATCTAAAAGACTCCCCTCTCATTGAAGAACTGATTGCAAGAGAAGAACTTCAAGAAGCCATCATAGACATGAAAAGAAGAGAAGAGATAAGGAAAAAGAAGATTTATGATGATTTTCAAGAGAAGCAATTGGAAGCTGAAGCTGCTGAGCAACAAAGATAGTCTGTAAGCTTTTAAATTTTTCTATGTAATCAAATTCCTGATCTCAATGTTCATAAATTGTCTTCTCTGTTACTTAATTTCCTTCTATGTAAGTTAGGCTTGTTATCATACATGAAATTGTGCCTAAGGATCTTACTCACAATTTGGGGGAGATTTTTAGGCTCAAGACATGTCTGAATACCACTATTAACAAGCCTACACTATGTTACTATGTCACACTACATGACCTAGTGATTTCTATCACTGGGATATAGTATAGGTCTCTAAATGTACTTGTCTTGTTCTCATGAACAATAGCTTTATCATGTATGCTCAGATCTATAATGAGCTTAGTAAAGTTTCTTGCATCTAGATTGTATATAGGCCATTGAATAATTGTCCTGGTAGAAGTTCAGTAATGTTCATGCAGCAGGATAGAAATGAATAAGGCCATGAAGAAATAAGTTGCAGAAATTTGTCTAAGGCATTATATAGCAAAGTCAGAAGAAAGCTATGTCGTGAAGTCACCAATATCTATGTCGTGAAGTGCTACATCGCATAGTCCATTTTGGTCTATGTCGAGAAGTCCTCAAGACACATGTCGTGAAGTGTTGAAGTCAGCAAAGTCAAAGAAGCCTAGATCGTGAAGTCCTCAGAAGCCTATGTCGCATAGTCATTAAAATGACCTATGTCGCATAGTCATCAAATGACCTATGTCGCATAGTCATCAAATGACTTATGTCGCATAGTCGTCAAATGACTTATGTCGCATAGTCATCAAATGACCTATGTCGCAAAGTCTTCAAAGGCTATATCGCGTAGTCCTCACAAGGGAGATCGCGAAGTCAGGAATGAAGTGGAGTTTACGATATCAACACTTAGCCGTTTATAACAAGACAATTCAAGGTACAGAATCAAGAATCAAAAGAGACAAATACTGAAGCATTTGTTCTGGCAAGGTGGTCCAAAGAACAGATGGCAAATCTACAGCTAAACTTGGAGAGAAAGATAAGAGACAAGCAGCTACAGAAACGGGAAAGACTCCGAAAAGCAGGTGGTCCTTCCTGACACAGTTAACGTCTTATGGCAGGACAAGTTGGACTTTCAGCAAGGGGTAACTGTGTAAAAAGAGGTGTGTGCACTAGTTTGTATAGGGCTTATATATATCATGCACATCCTATTGTAAGCTGTAAGAGAGATACACATAGTTATTTGCTAAGCTCTTTTCTCTGTAAGCAAGCAAGTACAAACTGTTCTTGTTTAGAAGCCAGAAATTCGATTATGAATTTCTTGGAAAGTTGTAGTATTTAATTTGCTTATACAAAGTAGATTAAAGTGATTGTGCGTGTTGTTTACTTTCTGCATATTACATAGCATAATCATATACAGTTTACATTTAGTTTCAAGAAAGCAAAAATCCATCAAACTATCCATTCACCCCCCCTCTGTCTAGTTTCTAGGTGATATTCATTCCTAACATAGACCTATT
This sequence comes from Heracleum sosnowskyi, assembly GCA_030848705.1. NCBI lineage: Eukaryota > Viridiplantae > Streptophyta > Magnoliopsida > Apiales > Apiaceae > Heracleum > Heracleum sosnowskyi. Next base: position 109,498,407 of record CM061239.1, read on the forward strand.
TATTTTAACAACGTAGTAAGTAGTAGTCACTAGTTGTTCTTTACAAAAAAACACCCATCAGTTGTTCTTCATGTTCACAAATACACGACCTTCAAAACATACATATACTGATAATACACAAATAACACGATTATGTGGATTGTGTATTGAAACTCAATCGTTGATTATTCACTGCAATTCAATTGAGAAGCAATTCAATTTCTCTCAAATACACAGGTATGTAATCAATTAATTATATATTGCATTAGTTTTCTGATATGATTTAATCTAAATCAATTTTATTTGCATATTAAAATCAGTCAATTTTATGATACATGAATTGTTTTTATGTTGTAAGAGAGGAACTGATTACTAATTTCTTAAATTTTTGGTAGAAGTTTAGATTTAGATATGTTAATGAAGTTTTATATGCCTGTTTCTTAACAACTTTCGTTGTTTCTTTATACGGGTGTAGTTTACTTCAATTTGTTTGTGTGTTATAATATCACAGTAATTCTATTTATCAAGATATCTATTTTTGCACAAAATTGATTATTGGTTTGTATGCTTTAAAATTTTACATAAATTCTTAAGAAAAAACACCAAGTTTCCTTTGTTTTTCTTGTTTTAGATCTTATCCAGTACCACACTAGTAAACTGAGGCATACTTTCATTGTTGTTTAAATTGACACAGATTTCTACTCTAGTCTGACAATTTTATGTCCTGATCCTATCGTTTGTCCATGATTTAAATTCCTTTATCTTTCCTCTGACAAACACTGCCCTTCGTCTTATTTCTTTTTCCTTTTCCTATATGTGGGTATCTACATTATAATATTATGGTTAGATATGTTATAGTTCTATGATTATCTTTCCCATTAAATTAATGTAATTCTTTTAGATTGGTTATATGTAGATGTCGTCTGATCGGAGTTGGATGAAGCGTAGGTTTAATGGTATGGGTGGTATAACAGATGAGTACAAGAGAGGTGTGGATGATTTTGTTAAATTTGCACAGCAAACAAAAGGTGCTCATGGATTGATAGGATGTCCTTGCACAAAATGTAAAAATTTGGCTTGGATCACTGAAGATGATGTGAAATTTCACCTCTATCAGAATGGTATTATTGAGGCATACACTGTATGGCATCACCATGGTGAAAAAGTTGATCGACGCGATCGTAATTATGCGGGAACTAGTCGGAATAGAAACGAGGTTGATGACATGTATGACGCTTTTGAAATGTTAAGTGACATTGGAGAACATTATCGATTAAAAAATGTGGAAGAAGAGCCAAATAAGGAAGCCGTTGATTTTTATAAGTTGGTAAATGATGTGAAAGGCATATGTTTAGGCCTATTAATATTCCGAGGAAACAACTCAATTTAAACAAGTATGTAATAAGTAAATAATAAGTTTATATGTCACAGAAATCTCAGATAGTTTTATCTGTCAAGAGAATGGAGAATTAAAAGTCATCTACAGACTTGAAGTTATTCTACATTGAAAGAAGTTCAATTTATTGATCAAGCCTCAGTGAAGTATTCAAGTTAGTGGATTTACTACAGTGACAGAGATTTCCAGTGGTGACGGAAGAAGTACAGGATACAGAATTTTGTCAAGCTAAAGAAAGAAAGCCACAGCTTTAAATGTTTTAAACATGAGGAATTATCATTGAAGTCAGTTATTCATGAAACCAGACAGTGCATCAAATGACGACATCATCAGTGGAATTAAATCATATCTATTCAGTGGTTTTCAGAAGAGAGAGAGATGCAAGGCTTTAAAGATATCTTATTTTAATTTACTAAGTTAATTTAATTAATAAATAAATTCTATCAGAATTAATTTATTTATTAAATTAATTAGGTTAGTAGTTTAAATTATTTATTAACTTAATTCTATTTAAGAAGAATTAATTTAATCTATAATTTAATCTATCTAATTAAATTAAAAGGATTTTCTAAAATAAAACAGTATGACCTGTTTTATTAGATTTAAAGAACTCGGTATGACCTATTACTTTGTATGACCTTGTATTATTATTGGCAGGTCATACCGAATTATAATAAGGTCATACTAAGTACTTTTCAGGTCATACAGTTTCCTTTTACAGGTTCTACCGAGTATTGGTGAGTGTGTCTCAGGTCATACAAGTCTTCTATGCAGGTTCTATTTGGTTTGCAAGGTCATACCGAATTCATTCCTGAGGTCATACAAGGCAATTCAAAAGTATATTACCCGAGGCATTTTTATTAGAGAAGCAGCAGACAGAAAAGACATCAAGAACAAGAGAAGCATTTACTCAAGAACTACCAAAGCTTTAAATCTCATTTCTTCTCAAGCAATTAATTCTAGTTTGTATTGTTAAATCCAAACCACTAGAATTTGATTACTTGTATTGCTTTGACTATCTAGCGGATTTTTATCCCTAGAACGAATCTTAAATTATCAAATATTGTTAAATCATTTTATTACAAATATAGATAAATTCATGTTGAATTTATTCTAGATTTGTTTTAATTTATTTAAGATTCAATCTTGTACTAAGTATCATTTGTAACACCCTTCAAGTTTAATATTAGTTATATTTAACTTGAATCTTGTTTCATTTTTATTCCGCATCAATTTGTTCCTAAACAGTTAAATCATTTAAAGAACAAATTCGAGAAAACGGTATAGTTTGTATTCAACCCCCCTTCTACAAACTTATCAGGACCTAACAATTGGTATCAGAGCCTTTTGATTGATATACAAATCAAAGATCCAATTGTTTTGAGATTTTTCTTTTAAACTCTGATTTTTTATTTAAATTCTAAAAATCTCAAAAGATGTCTACTACACAGAAAGTGGGGACAGTTAAAATCCCAATATTCAGCAAGGAGCATTATTCAATGTGGAAGAAGAAAATGCTCCTATTTCTTAAGGTTGCAAATCCTAAATATATTGATGTGCTGAAGAAAGGTCCCAAACTCCCTATGATTATTGAGGAAGAGATAACAGTGGATAACGTTGTTACTAGGCCTGCTAGTATGTACCCTAAAGATCCCAAGGAATACACTCCTGATGAGAAAGAGGATGTTACCTTGGATTCTTGTCTTCAGTTGATCCTTATTGAGAGTCTTGATCCTATCATGCATAATCATGTCCTAAATTGTGAAACTGCCAAACATATTTGGGGAACCATAGAGATAATCAATGAGGGGACTGAAGAGGTTAGGGAGAATATGCTGGAAATTCTCACTTCACAATATGAGCATTTCAGATCAAACCCTGGTGAAGGTATCTCTCAGGTTTTTGAGAGATACAACAAATTAATCAATGATCTGAATCTCAATGGGAAGCACTACACCAACAAGGAGATTAACAAGAAGTTCCTTCTTACACTTCCACCTCATTTGGAGCACAAGATATCTGCTATTAGAGAAGCAAGAGACATGAATGAGCTTGCTTTGGAAAGATTGTATGGTGTCTTGAAGACCTATGAGCTGGAGCAGATTCAACAGAAGGAGCTGTATGGAACTGGAAGGATTGTTGGTACCTCCACTGCATTGGCTGCTGAAGTCCCACAGAAACTGGAAGTGAAGGCTGTTCAACCTTCCAGTTCTCACATGAATGTTATTGATGCTGAATATGGATTAACATCCATTGATCAATCTGGTGGTGACTTCTATTCTTTGGAAGAACTTGATCAGCTGGAGGATGGTGATTTGGCTTTGATAGTCAGAAAGTTTGGGAAGTTTAGATTCAAGAGGAATCCCAATCTTAAGTTCAGACCCAGATTTCAGAGAGGTGGATCTTCATCTTCAAGTGGCACAAGGGGTGGCTACAAAACTGGAACTGTGGAAAGGAGTATAATCAGATGCTACAATTGCAATGAGTTGGGTCACTTTGCTACTGAGTGCAGAAAGCCAAAGCAAGTGACTAGAAACACATTTGATTCTAGCAAGAAGAACAAGATTGGGAAGGCCTATGTTGCTGAGGGAAAGAGTTGGGATGACACTGACAGTGATGAAGAAGCAGGTGAGATTGGGAACCTTGCTTTAATGGCTAAAGAGGAAAGCACTTCATCCAGATACATGTCAGAGGTAACCTTTACTGATGCTGAAATGATTTATCATCTTGGTGGCACCATAAGTTGTGCACGCACTGAAAATGATAGAATAAATCTTTTAAACACAAATCTTGAAAAGGAATTAAAAGATTTGAAACTTGTGCATGTTAATCAGGATGAACTTAATGAGAAAATTGCTTTTCTGGAGAATAGGGTTAAATGTTATATTCAACTGGAAACCATTCTCAAAGAGCAGATTAGTGAGCTCAAAACCAAAGCTAATGCCTATTACAACTCTTGTAAGACGGCTAAAGAAATTTTCAATAAACAAGCTATTGGTAATCATGTCAGTATAGGTTATGATTGTAACGCCCCCAAATCCGGGGTCAAAAGATTTGGTCGTCACACTGCACTCTTAATCCAAACAACCTGTTCAATATAAAATCAACACAATAATAATAATAATAATATCTGTGACCCCAACTCTACCAAGAATCTTTAAAGGTTATAGTGCTAGAAACAAGAATCCAAAATTTCATTACAACAATCTTTCTTCCTTACAACCATTCTCTTTTCAAAATTCTAATACACTAGTATAACTTCGATAAGAAGTATACCCGGCAACTAATCTTATACAATGTATTATTCAATAGAAAACATCTATATACAAAACCTCTCACTAGCTCCAAATGCTCTGGATCAGAACGTCTTTACGCTAATATCTTTCCCCATCTCTGATCAGCTACGCGGACAACTCTCGCCAATACACCTTCTTTCCGGCAGGCTAAAATATATATAAATAAAACAAGTATGAGCGAATGAATTGCTCAGCAAGCGCATTATTAAATATAATATATAACGTTCCAAAATAAGCTTTGGATTTTCAAATAACAACTTTTGTTTTTGAACATTTGTAATCTTTAAAACTTCTCAAATCGAGTTTAGTAATTTATCACAATATCTCATTTAGCTTCTCGCAGCTGAATAGTTTAAAACGCAAAAAGATTTATATTGGTCGTCACGGCAACCGAATCAACAATAACTACAATAGTATGTAGAAAATATGAACTAAATATAACTCATATGTCTTCAAGACCATAGTTTGTATAAAAATACTAATTTTTAAGATAACAGATCTATTCACAACATTTTCTGAAACCAACAACTCTGGAAGGTTAGAATAATCAAGGGGTAAGAATGAGCCAACACGCTCGGTCAAGGAATAAAGAACGCACTTCAAGACTTCAACATGGTACCGACTGGATATGCGGTATGAATAAAACTCATCAAGATAGATATCTCACGACTGCCAATGGAATCAAGGAAGTGGATTTCAACTATTTGGAATCCGAATGTATTAAGAGTAAGCGATTTCAGCAAGATTGAAACCACTATTAATAATCAACAAACCAACAACTTCACGCAACGAATAAACCTGAGAATCAGGTCATATCTCACAAGTACAAAGTATATGGATGTAACTCATCCTAGAAATGAAAATTCATATTAGAATTGGATTTTTAACAATTATCAAATACAAAGGTTGTGCTGCTGGCCAGCCACGCATCAACCCCGGACTAGCTCATGTCATAGTCCTCTACTGGATCCTAGGCCAATCTGGGCCTTAATTACATCGACCAATAATTGGTCCATTTTTAAAAACATTCCAATTCTATATTATTTATACGTCAGGTGTCAGTACAATTGACAACCTTACTTCGGCAATCAGGTGTCGGAAGAATCGACGACCTTAATACAACAATTGCTGGAAACTCACGTTCCAGGAGATAGTTAAATATGAAGAATCAATAAGGAATAGCAATATAATCTAGTATCGACGAGATCGACACAACAATGGGGAATACGTATCACAAGTAACAACATAATAAACATTGACAAGATCGATGCAACAACTGGAATAGCAATGAAGAATAAACAATAACATGCTCAATAAGATCGAGTCTGATATGAAACAGGCATTAGGATGTCAACAGAAATTTTATTAGATTAATATAGAGTAGGGTTCAAAGAACAGGCTCTAGATGGCCTCAACAGTATGATTTAACACATTGTGGAAGAATTAGTCAAAGTTCACCAATTTGGTAAGTGACAAGAAAGTCAAGTTTAAGTCTAAGGAAAATTCAAGGTAAGTTTATAGTTAGAGAAAAACAAGGGTTTACTGGCTTCTGACAGAATTAGTCTAGATCCCTCGAACGTATACTTATAACGGATAAGCCTCACGTTTGAAAGAAGTAAACCAACTCATACACAACGTAATAGAATTTGAATCAGGGGCTGGATCAGATAAATGCTTAAAACAAGAAAGGATAACAAGGTTTGCATAGGTGCAAGGTGAAAAATGGAATATTGGAAGGGTAAGCAACCCAACTTCAGCATTTTTAGAATAAGTTTTCCCTCATAGGGTTCACAAGTTCTCGCTCATCTAGGGTTGGTAATGTTCCAACTTAGCATTTTTAAATCAAGTCTTTTAAAAGAAAGCCTTAGTATACGGCCCATAATTATCTCTTCAAGCTTTTCAATATAATAAGTATATCTTTCCGATCAATATGAAAATATGAATCTAAACTCAAAAGGTATAAAAGAGTACTCGTCAATTTACGAGATTAAATAACATACTTGCAATTCAATGCAAAGAAATCAACATTTGAAAATTCAGTAATAAGCATTCAACATGCATACTAATAATTCAAGATAATATCCCTTAATTAATAAGCAAGGGTATAAACACTTGCCTCTGGTCCTTAGCTATTTCGTAACGCTGAAACAATACGATTTCCTCCTTATTCTGTCTTGTCGCACGATTCTCTACTTCCGTCCTTCTTTGCTTTAACGCTCTTGCGAATACCACTAGTCTGCTTTTACCATTTCGAATCCACGTGCCAGCCTCGATAGTCAAACATGAGACGGTACTTAGTCTTCAACGTATAATCCTCATATTATATAAATGATCGTAACTTAACTTCGACGCACTTACCGATCTTACCGATATCTCTGTTGCATAAACATCCTCATCTCAACTGATAGACCAATCGCAATCAACCACATAAGTAATCCACGTAACTTGCTTGACGACAATCCCCATACTATAAAAAGTCAACATTCAAGTCAACGGCCTCGTAAATCTCACTTTCTAACATAACCGACAAATTTCTATCCTATCTACCCCTCGTGATAACATTAGACACAACCAATTACTCAAACAAGTCTCCACACAATTTATTAGCATGCATGACTCAACAACAGATAATTCACATAATCCACATTATTCACATAACACAATTAAACAAGTAACCGGTCACGTATCGGACGTCCGGTATAATTTATGATATTAAAAACTCAGACACTAGCCCTAGTACGGGCATATACGGACTATAAAACACATTACACAACTCGTACACATCATATAGCACTTATAACTATTTTTTAAAACATCACACAAAGCTTATTTGAATTTTAAATAAGTCACGACTAATTTTTAAATCAAAAATCGGATTTTTAAATCCAATATAAGTATTTTAAATGCAAATAAATCAATTAATAAAATTAATTAACACTCTTTAAATGCTCAAACTATTTTTAAATAAATGAACCAAGTTAGAAAATAATTAAACTTAATTTTTAATTAATTAAATCTAATTAATAATTAATTATTAAGAATTAACTGATTAAAAGAATTAATCAATTAATTAAATAAATTAATTATTAATCAAAAATAATTAAAATAATTAAATTTAATCAATTTTCGAATTTAAATAAATATTTATGAATTTATAAAATTTTCGGAATAATAAAATGTATTTTTAAATCAAAGATATGATTTTTAGAATTATAAAACTATTTTTGAATTATTTTAAAATAAAATCCAGAAACACTATTCATTAAACTGAATTGGGGAAAAACGGATTGAAAACGGGTCGGGTTGGGTTACGAAACGGGTCGCCAAGAACACGACCGGGTCGCCAAGAACAACCATCGTTTCCGGCGGCGTTCCGGCCGACCGGTCGGGTTCCGGCCAACCCAACGACCCCCAACTCCCTTCTTTCTTTCCCCTGTCGATCCACACAACCTTACAACAACATTATGAACCAAAACACATCCGTATCTCACCGAAAACGGCTCGATTTCAGCCGGGAATTCCGAACTCCGGCGACCACCAAACTTTCCGGCCGACTCGAAACCATGCCCAAATACAAAACTGAATACACACAACGATTCTACTTCCAGCGATCTACAACATAGTATAATCCTTGCCAAGAACCGATTAACAGTTGCCAAACTCCGGCAACTTAGAAATTTTCCGATGAATGTTATAAATTTCGATTAATTCGATTTACACACCAAAAACACGAATAAAAATCACCAACATGTTCCAAATCATATAACAAACAAAATCAAACCATCAAATCTCAAGAACAATCAATCAAACGATTTCCCCCAAATTAAACCCAGAAATTCGAAATAAATAATTAAATTCAAAATCGGAAAAACTTAGAAATCATACCCACACAGATGATGATGATGGATTTGGATAGAAGATGATGAGAGATTCGATTTGGTTATAAGAACATCGAAATCGGAATCCGATAACGCCTTCAAAATTGAGTTTGATTCTCAAGAACACGAAGAACACGTTTCAGGGGTTTTTTAGATTTTTAACTGTAATTAAGCTTTATTATACGCAAAACAAAGTACAATTCGCCTTTTTATATAAAACGGAAAATAATACCCCAAACGACATTTTTGGATCGATACTGATCTGATAGATCGCTTTAAATACAATTTAACAGATAAAACGCTTTAAATCTTTAATAAAGCAGAATACACGTTTTACGAGACGATAATCATCCATAAAGTACAGATAACTACAAGTATCGTTTAATAATAGATATACGAACCAAAATACTTCTATTACGAATATTTTCGAATACTTTCCACTTTAACGAATGAAATATTGGTACGAACGATATACCAATTGCCCGAATAATTTGGGAACGATCCAAATTTTCTTTTCGATAATTAAAATAAAATAAAATAGTATGACACCCTTTTCAAAATAATTTCAAATTCCCCACACATTTCACATAGCATCACATTGTCACATATTCAATCATTTAACGAATAATTTAGCACGTTTAAATAGATAAATCATTTAATAACTCTTAATATGAAATTAAAATTTCATTTCACATCACATAATAACACGTAATTTTCCCGGATCTTACATCCTTTCCCCCTTAACAGGATTCTGTCCTCAGAATCAGCTAGCGCGAACATAGGTGGATATTTTCCAACATCTCATTCTCAAATTCCTAGGTTGACTTTTCAACCTTAGGATTTCTCCTCATACTCATACTAATTTGACTCCTCTATTACTTATCACTCTCTCATACTGACTCCATATCTCAATCGGTTATTCAACATAGAACAATTTAACAAGATCTCTATAGGTTCATATTCTACGAAATACACTATGAATATACCACTCACGGGGTGGCAAGCAAACTTATACGCACTTTCCCAACACTCAATAAATCGTCGTAAGGTAGCATTTCAAAATCGTCATAGTAACTGTTGTCGTAAGAGAATCTAATCAACGGTAAACGATCCTCCCAATTACCTTCAAAATTTAGTACACAATCATAGTCTGTCTGAATTCTTCAATTACGTCGCGGATCTCTGTCAAATACAATTGAACTCGTCATTCCATGCCGTACCATTATCTCTCATTAATCGGTCATTAATAACCTAAATAACACCACGATAAGCTCTAAGCCTTAGCAACTCCATACCACAGTTTATCTCAACATGTCTTCGTCTCCATTCAGGAATCTCTTTAGTTGTAGTCGTCTACTATACCTCTGTTATTTTGTCTTCATTTTCCAACACCTCAAGTACTTAGATATTCACCAACACTGGTATCCCTTTTGAAACCCCTCATATATATCCTTGCATTTCCTTCTTATTCTTTATACTTTCTCGTTCCCTCCTATAATTGAATCCTTTTCTATTTCCATAACTCTTTCCTTTATGTAGCCCTTTCTCTTTAATCAATCCTGGTTGAATCCTTATGTCCGTCATTTCTTTTAATTAATCTCTTGTTATCATAACCTTAAAACTTCATCCTTTCTAATCCTTTTACCGAAGATATTTACATCTCAATTCTCTCCTTTACTACTCATACTATCAGCCATCCACGTTCTTGGGTCAACTCTACCTATTTCCAATATATCTAACAACTGCTTTCAACAATCACATACCTTTCATGCCAATTAACTCTTCAGCTGAAAACAACCCTTCATTACCTCATCCATTGTCTTTAAATCCTTATTAACACCTCTTCATCTTCTTTTCCTATCTTCACAGTAACACTCATGACACCTTTTCCATGGTTCCATCTCATTTCCCAAACAGCTTGATCAACTCGACATTATCTTGATTCTCATTCTATACATCCACATTGACTGGTAAAATCTACCTTAACTATCGTGAGCAAAAGACTTGCAACCATATCATACAATCCTGAAATACTCAAAGATTAACTCATTCTCCATTATTAGCCTATCATCCAATCTTAAAAGTTCTTCTCATTGAGACAAAAATCTATTATGTCCATTTTCCACAACCTAGGATAACATCAGCACAATTACACCTTTTTCCCCAATTTCCAATCAACTCTTGAATTATCTAACTTCACCTTTTCCACATCGTAACGTTAATCGATAGAAAGAGAACAACTGGCCCCGTTATATGTTACTAGTATTCTAATCGCATCGTAGTCCGCTTTCGTTCATGGTAATTCAATCGCAAATTCTTCGTTCGGTAAGGTAGGGTAAATTCCAGTTCACCCTAATGGCATACCTCCCAGATTATTTGAAGTAAGAAGTTCATGATAGTTTGAAGTGAAAAGATTCTATATCGTAGCAAATGTCCCACAATTGGGGTTACCAAATCTGTATATTCCAAAGCAACATTATTGGAAGTGAAAGGATTACTGAGAGACCAATTTGATCACATGAACTCAATGTTGTGTGTCTCTATTAAGACAGTACTAAAGGTAATTAGCCTTCTTGTATTTCACAACACACAAGTGACGGCGTCCCGTCAGACTTCTATCACATAGACAGATAGTCCTTGTGTCCCCTATAAATAGGGTTGTTTATCTCAGTTGGAGTAGAGAAATATGAAAGAAATTTAGAGTCAGAATAACAATCAGGGCCTTTCGATAAGAATTCTCAAATACACACCTTGGATTGAAATTGAATAAATTCCAAAGGTGTTATTTCAGAAAAAGAAGAACAACCAGAAAGGAAGTATCAACAAATAGTGTTACATCACAATTAGAGTTATCCACTCCGGAAGAATGAAGGAGTTGGAATTTAAATAACATATTTTCAACAGGCTCAAAATTTGAAGTAGGCATAACAACAATCTTTGGCGCAATTTAAAACATGATTGATCAAGAGTATCAAATGCAAGATCAACAGGTGGAATATATCCATCAACACAGGTTTCTTTTTAAAGGAATGCCAAATATTTCATTAGGATGGGAAGGTATTACCAAGGTCTTCACATATGCCTCCTCCGTCGACTCCTTCGATAGCTCGTTATTCGATTTCAGCCCTTCTTCTCCACGTTATTCGATTTCAGCCCTTCTTTTCCACGTCATTCGATTTCAGCCCTTCTTTTCCACGTCATTCGATTTCAGCCCTTCTTTTCCACGTCATTCGATTTCAGCCCTTCTTTTCCACGTCATTCGATTTCAGCCCTTCTTTTCCACGTCGCAAGGTTATCAATATCGTACGTCGTCGTCGACTCGTAATAGTCCTCGAAGATTCCGCCATAGACGTCTACAAACGTAAGAAGTTCTATCCATTTCAGCACAACTATCTCAATCAAATACCTCCATCTCAACTCACTCAGTGGTACTATATTCAATAGTCCAACACGAACTCTAAATGAGCTCTGACGTTCCTTATATAACTATATACACTCCCACACACTCTCGTTTCTAGTTTTACTATAACCCTTGCTCTGATACCAACTGTAACGCCCCCAAATCCGGGGTCAAAAGATTTGGTCGTCACACTGCACTCTTAATCCAAACAACCTGTTCAATATAAAATCAACACAATAATAATAATAATAATATCTGTGACCCCAACTCTACCAAGAATCTTTAAAGGTTATAGTGCTAGAAACAAGAATCCAAAATTTCATTACAACAATCTTTCTTCCTTACAACCATTCTCTTTTCAAAATTCTAATACACTAGTATAACTTCGATAAGAAGTATACCCGGCAACTAATCTTATACAATGTATTATTCAATAGAAAACATCTATATACAAAACCTCTCACTAGCTCCAAATGCTCTGGATCAGAACGTCTTTACGCTAATATCTTTCCCCATCTCTGATCAGCTACGCGGACAACTCTCGCCAATACACCTTCTTTCCGGCAGGCTAAAATATATATAAATAAAACAAGTATGAGCGAATGAATTGCTCAGCAAGCGCATTATTAAATATAATATATAACGTTCCAAAATAAGCTTTGGATTTTCAAATAACAACTTTTGTTTTTGAACATTTGTAATCTTTAAAACTTCTCAAATCGAGTTTAGTAATTTATCACAATATCTCATTTAGCTTCTCGCAGCTGAATAGTTTAAAACGCAAAAAGATTTATATTGGTCGTCACGGCAACCGAATCAACAATAACTACAATAGTATGTAGAAAATATGAACTAAATATAACTCATATGTCTTCAAGACCATAGTTTGTATAAAAATACTAATTTTTAAGATAACAGATCTATTCACAACATTTTCTGAAACCAACAACTCTGGAAGGTTAGAATAATCAAGGGGTAAGAATGAGCCAACACGCTCGGTCAAGGAATAAAGAACGCACTTCAAGACTTCAACATGGTACCGACTGGATATGCGGTATGAATAAAACTCATCAAGATAGATATCTCACGACTGCCAATGGAATCAAGGAAGTGGATTTCAACTATTTGGAATCCGAATGTATTAAGAGTAAGCGATTTCAGCAAGATTGAAACCACTATTAATAATCAACAAACCAACAACTTCACGCAACGAATAAACCTGAGAATCAGGTCATATCTCACAAGTACAAAGTATATGGATGTAACTCATCCTAGAAATGAAAATTCATATTAGAATTGGATTTTTAACAATTATCAAATACAAAGGTTGTGCTGCTGGCCAGCCACGCATCAACCCCGGACTAGCTCATGTCATAGTCCTCTACTGGATCCTAGGCCAATCTGGGCCTTAATTACATCGACCAATAATTGGTCCATTTTTAAAAACATTCCAATTCTATATTATTTATACGTCAGGTGTCAGTACAATTGACAACCTTACTTCGGCAATCAGGTGTCGGAAGAATCGACGACCTTAATACAACAATTGCTGGAAACTCACGTTCCAGGAGATAGTTAAATATGAAGAATCAATAAGGAATAGCAATATAATCTAGTATCGACGAGATCGACACAACAATGGGGAATACGTATCACAAGTAACAACATAATAAACATTGACAAGATCGATGCAACAACTGGAATAGCAATGAAGAATAAACAATAACATGCTCAATAAGATCGAGTCTGATATGAAACAGGCATTAGGATGTCAACAGAAATTTTATTAGATTAATATAGAGTAGGGTTCAAAGAACAGGCTCTAGATGGCCTCAACAGTATGATTTAACACATTGTGGAAGAATTAGTCAAAGTTCACCAATTTGGTAAGTGACAAGAAAGTCAAGTTTAAGTCTAAGGAAAATTCAAGGTAAGTTTATAGTTAGAGAAAAACAAGGGTTTACTGGCTTCTGACAGAATTAGTCTAGATCCCTCGAACGTATACTTATAACGGATAAGCCTCACGTTTGAAAGAAGTAAACCAACTCATACACAACGTAATAGAATTTGAATCAGGGGCTGGATCAGATAAATGCTTAAAACAAGAAAGGATAACAAGGTTTGCATAGGTGCAAGGTGAAAAATGGAATATTGGAAGGGTAAGCAACCCAACTTCAGCATTTTTAGAATAAGTTTTCCCTCATAGGGTTCACAAGTTCTCGCTCATCTAGGGTTGGTAATGTTCCAACTTAGCATTTTTAAATCAAGTCTTTTAAAAGAAAGCCTTAGTATACGGCCCATAATTATCTCTTCAAGCTTTTCAATATAATAAGTATATCTTTCCGATCAATATGAAAATATGAATCTAAACTCAAAAGGTATAAAAGAGTACTCGTCAATTTACGAGATTAAATAACATACTTGCAATTCAATGCAAAGAAATCAACATTTGAAAATTCAGTAATAAGCATTCAACATGCATACTAATAATTCAAGATAATATCCCTTAATTAATAAGCAAGGGTATAAACACTTGCCTCTGGTCCTTAGCTATTTCGTAACGCTGAAACAATACGATTTCCTCCTTATTCTGTCTTGTCGCACGATTCTCTACTTCCGTCCTTCTTTGCTTTAACGCTCTTGCGAATACCACTAGTCTGCTTTTACCATTTCGAATCCACGTGCCAGCCTCGATAGTCAAACATGAGACGGTACTTAGTCTTCAACGTATAATCCTCATATTATATAAATGATCGTAACTTAACTTCGACGCACTTACCGATCTTACCGATATCTCTGTTGCATAAACATCCTCATCTCAACTGATAGACCAATCGCAATCAACCACATAAGTAATCCACGTAACTTGCTTGACGACAATCCCCATACTATAAAAAGTCAACATTCAAGTCAACGGCCTCGTAAATCTCACTTTCTAACATAACCGACAAATTTCTATCCTATCTACCCCTCGTGATAACATTAGACACAACCAATTACTCAAACAAGTCTCCACACAATTTATTAGCATGCATGACTCAACAACAGATAATTCACATAATCCACATTATTCACATAACACAATTAAACAAGTAACCGGTCACGTATCGGACGTCCGGTATAATTTATGATATTAAAAACTCAGACACTAGCCCTAGTACGGGCATATACGGACTATAAAACACATTACACAACTCGTACACATCATATAGCACTTATAACTATTTTTTAAAACATCACACAAAGCTTATTTGAATTTTAAATAAGTCACGACTAATTTTTAAATCAAAAATCGGATTTTTAAATCCAATATAAGTATTTTAAATGCAAATAAATCAATTAATAAAATTAATTAACACTCTTTAAATGCTCAAACTATTTTTAAATAAATGAACCAAGTTAGAAAATAATTAAACTTAATTTTTAATTAATTAAATCTAATTAATAATTAATTATTAAGAATTAACTGATTAAAAGAATTAATCAATTAATTAAATAAATTAATTATTAATCAAAAATAATTAAAATAATTAAATTTAATCAATTTTCGAATTTAAATAAATATTTATGAATTTATAAAATTTTCGGAATAATAAAATGTATTTTTAAATCAAAGATATGATTTTTAGAATTATAAAACTATTTTTGAATTATTTTAAAATAAAATCCAGAAACACTATTCATTAAACTGAATTGGGGAAAAACGGATTGAAAACGGGTCGGGTTGGGTTACGAAACGGGTCGCCAAGAACACGACCGGGTCGCCAAGAACAACCATCGTTTCCGGCGGCGTTCCGGCCGACCGGTCGGGTTCCGGCCAACCCAACGACCCCCAACTCCCTTCTTTCTTTCCCCTGTCGATCCACACAACCTTACAACAACATTATGAACCAAAACACATCCGTATCTCACCGAAAACGGCTCGATTTCAGCCGGGAATTCCGAACTCCGGCGACCACCAAACTTTCCGGCCGACTCGAAACCATGCCCAAATACAAAACTGAATACACACAACGATTCTACTTCCAGCGATCTACAACATAGTATAATCCTTGCCAAGAACCGATTAACAGTTGCCAAACTCCGGCAACTTAGAAATTTTCCGATGAATGTTATAAATTTCGATTAATTCGATTTACACACCAAAAACACGAATAAAAATCACCAACATGTTCCAAATCATATAACAAACAAAATCAAACCATCAAATCTCAAGAACAATCAATCAAACGATTTCCCCCAAATTAAACCCAGAAATTCGAAATAAATAATTAAATTCAAAATCGGAAAAACTTAGAAATCATACCCACACAGATGATGATGATGGATTTGGATAGAAGATGATGAGAGATTCGATTTGGTTATAAGAACATCGAAATCGGAATCCGATAACGCCTTCAAAATTGAGTTTGATTCTCAAGAACACGAAGAACACGTTTCAGGGGTTTTTTAGATTTTTAACTGTAATTAAGCTTTATTATACGCAAAACAAAGTACAATTCGCCTTTTTATATAAAACGGAAAATAATACCCCAAACGACATTTTTGGATCGATACTGATCTGATAGATCGCTTTAAATACAATTTAACAGATAAAACGCTTTAAATCTTTAATAAAGCAGAATACACGTTTTACGAGACGATAATCATCCATAAAGTACAGATAACTACAAGTATCGTTTAATAATAGATATACGAACCAAAATACTTCTATTACGAATATTTTCGAATACTTTCCACTTTAACGAATGAAATATTGGTACGAACGATATACCAATTGCCCGAATAATTTGGGAACGATCCAAATTTTCTTTTCGATAATTAAAATAAAATAAAATAGTATGACACCCTTTTCAAAATAATTTCAAATTCCCCACACATTTCACATAGCATCACATTGTCACATATTCAATCATTTAACGAATAATTTAGCACGTTTAAATAGATAAATCATTTAATAACTCTTAATATGAAATTAAAATTTCATTTCACATCACATAATAACACGTAATTTTCCCGGATCTTACAATGATTATAATGAGGCTATAGGATTGCTTGGTATTAATACACCTTGTAGGGTCAGAGAAGAAGGAAAGGCTGTTCCTTATATTCTTAAGGGTATTAAAACACCCTTCTGTAAGGAGTCTGAGGCAGAGCCTCTGAATGAATCTTCTATCATTATTGCTGAGGAGATTCATGAAGAAGATGTTGCCTTAGAAGCTGAGAAATCCAAAAAGTGTGTATCTGATATTCCAGTCAAAGTTGCTACAACTAAAAAGGCTAAATCAGATATCCATAAATTGGATCAAAACAACTGTAGAACTAACATGCCTGCTATTAATTCTTCTCATAAAGCATGTGGTGTGGGTAATTGCATGTCTTGTGCTTTTAATGTTATGTATGCTTTCTTTAATAAAAAGCATGTATCTAGTGATAAGACTGCTCCACGTCAACATGTTAATAATAAGAAGCATGTTAAAACAAAGACTACTAGTCCTCCTCAGACTAGAGTGGATTCATTTATCCCTAAGCCTACTCAGAAATGTGTTAAGGCTGGTTATAAATGGAAACGCTCTTATGTGAAAGAGGATGAAGTAGTTTTAGTTAGAAATGTTGTTTTGCCTGACAAAGGGCAGTTCTTTAAGTATGCCGGACCCAATCAATTTTGGGCTCCGAAGAAGGACTAATCAATCTGATATTGCAGGGAGTTAAACAGGTAAACCGAGTTATGTGGATTCTGGACAGTGGCTGTTCAAGGCATATGACCGGAGATAGAGCCCTGCTATCAGATATGATTGTGAAAGCTGGCCCAGTAGTTACCTTTGGAGATAACAGCAAGGGTATTACGAAAGGATATGGCTGTTTGAAGTACGGAAATGTTATCATTGAAGATGTTTCATTTGTGGAAGGTCTGACGTTCAATCTTCTCAGCATCAGTCAGTTCTGTGACAGAGGATATGCTGTTTCCTTTGAAAGAGAGAAGTGTCAGATCACTCACAAGAAGAATGGAAAGCCTGCTCTTCAAGGAGTAAGGAAAGGTGACTTGTTCATAGCTGATCTGAACTCGGGATTCAAAGATGAAGTGAATTGTTTTTATGCTAAAGCTTCATCAGATGATAGTTGGCTATGGCACAAGAAGATGTCTCACCTTAACTTCAAAACTATGAACTCTTTGGTCAAGAGGGAATTAGTTAGAGGTTTGCCTCAGATGGAATTTACACAGGAAGGACTGTGTGAGGCATGTGAGAAGGGAAAGTCAAAGAAAGCTTCTCACAAGGGCACTGACACATCATCAATAACTGAACCTCTTCAGCTACTGCACATGGATTTGTTTGGTCCAGTTAATGTGATGTCCATGTCAAAGAAACAATATGCACTTGTGATTGTTGATGACTATTCAAAATATACATGGGTTTTATTCCTACATTCCAAGGATGAGACCCCATTCCTGGTGATTGGCCATGTAAAGTTGATTGAGCTGGATTCTAGATTCCCTGTTAGAACCATAAGGTCAGATAATGGTACGGAATTCAAGAATGCCATTCTGAATGACTTTTGTGCTGATAAAGGAATAACAAGACAGTATTCTGCCCCTAGAACTCCTCAACAAAATGGAGTAGTGGAAAGAAAGAATCGTACATTGATTGAAGCTGCTAGGACTATGTTAAGTGAGTCTAAACTTCCAATGTACTTTTGGGCTGAAGCAGCGAATACAGCTTGTTATACTCAGAATCGAACGTTAATCAACAAAGACCTAATGAAGACTCCGTATGAGATCATGAACAACAAGAAACCAACTGTCAAGTACTTTCATGTATTTGGAGCAAAATGCTTTGTGCTTTTAGATGAAAATGTTAAACGTGGCAAGTTTGAGGCAAAGGCACAAGAAGCTATTTTTGTTGGTTATTCCAGAAGATCTTACAGGGTTTATGTGGTTGGCAGTCACACAGTAAAGGAAAGTGTCAATGTTACTTTTGATGACACTAAGTTCCCCAATATCCAAAAAGAAGATTCATCTGAAGAGCTGAAGTTTGATAACTTGCCAGACTCAGAATCAGATGATGAAGCCCCACCTGAAGTTATTGATGGTGATGATAATAACAATGATGATAATGATCATGGTGATGGTGGTGGAAACACTGGTAACAATGGAGATACCACCAACACTGGAGAAGAATCATCAAGGCATACAAGCAACAACTCAGGGGGAGCAAATGAAGGATCAGCTAGTCACTCACAACATCAAAGTGAATTTCAAGGCGAATCATCAAGAACAAATCTTCCAAGACAGACTGTTTGGAATAGGGCTCATCCTTTTGAGCTGATCATTGGTGATCCAGATGTTGGAGTTAAAACTAGAAGTGCTTCTCAGAATGAATGTCTCTTCTCAGCATTTCTATCTAAAATGGAGCCAAAGAAAACTGAGGAAGCACTGACTGATCCAGATTGGGTGATTGCTATGCAAGAGGAACTCAATCAGTTTGAACAACAGCAAGTCTGGAAGCTGGTACCCAGGCCAAAGAACAAGAAAGTTGTTGGTACAAGATGGGTATACAGGAACAAGCTAGATGAGGATGGCATTGTCACAAGAAACAAGGCAAGACTGGTTGCACAAGGGTATTCACAAGCTGAAGGCATTGATTATGATGAAACCTATGCACCAGTGGCTAGACTTGAGGCCATCAGGATGTTCTTAGCATTTGCTGCTTATTCCAATTTTAAAGTCTATCAAATGGATGTTAAGAGTGCATTCCTGAATGGTGAACTTGATGAAGAAGTGTATGTGGAACAGCCCCCTGGCTTTGAAAATCAGGAGCTGCTGGACTTTGTGTACGTTCTCTTCAAGGCTATCTATGGTCTCAAGCAAGCCCCAAGAAAATGGTATGACACTCTCTCTGGTTTTCTTTTAGAAAATGGTTTTGTTAGAGGTATCATAGACAAAACTCTTTTTTCAAAGAAACACAAAAGTGATATGATATTAGTCCAAGTCTATGTGGATGACATCATATTTGGGTCTACTAATGATAATCTCTGTAAGAGATTTGCTGAGCTAATGCAGAGTAAGTTTGAAATGAGTATGATGGGTGAGCTGAAGTTCTTTCTTGGATTGCAAGTAAGTCAAAGGTCAAATGGTATATTTATTTGTCAATCCAAGTATCTCAAAGAACTCCTCAAGAAGTATCACATGGAGGACTCAGCATCAGCAAGGACTCCATCTGCAACAGCCGTCAAACTTGGAGCTTCTGACAAATCTATCAAGGTAGATGTTACAAGCTACAGAGGTATGATTGGCTCCTTACTCTATCTTACTGCTAGTAGACCAGATATTATGTATGCTACATGCTTGTGTGCAAGGTTCCAAGCTGAACCTAGAGATGTACATCTCATTGCTGTGAAAAGAATCTTCAGGTATCTTAAGGGTACACCTAATCTAGGTATCTGGTACCCTAAAGATTCTGGTTTTAATCTTGTTGGATATACAGATTCTGATTATGCAGGTAGTGTTGTGGATAGAAAGAGTACCTCTGGGAGTTGTCAATTCCTTGGAGGTAGGTTGATTTCCTGGTATAGCAAGAAACAGCAAACAGTTTCCAATTCAACAGCAGAAGCTGAATATATTGCTGCTGGAAGCTGTTGTGCTCAGATCTTATGGATAAGGAATCAATTAAAGGACTACGGCTTTGCATTAGACAAAATTCCCATATTTTGTGATAATACAAGTGCCATAGCAATCTCCAACAACCCTGTGCAGCACTCGAGAACAAAGCACATTGATATCAGGTATCATTTTATCAGAGAGCATGTTATGAATGGAACAGTGGAGTTGCACTTTGTACCCACTGAAGAACAGACTGCAGATATTTTCACTAAATCTGTTGACGAATCCACATTTATCAAGTTAGTTGGTAAATTGGGTATGTTGAACAGTCTTAGTGATTGATAATATCTCCAGGTTTGTTCTTAACTAAATCATTTTCTCTTGTTGATTTTGAGATGTTAAATATTGCCAATCCATGTTTATAGTATAAAGCTTGTTAATTTAAATGTTCTGAATAATTTAATTTCTTTAAAAATATTTTTCTCATTTTCCATGGAGAAATGTATTTTTATTGAAAGTTTACTTATTTAGACTCATTTAAGTTATTTTCAGATTATAAAATTTTTTGTTCAGATTTTTATGCAGGTTTAGTGTAATTTTGTGTTTTTGTTAATTTTTATGCAGAAGGTGTTAATACTGTTAGCATTTTTTTGAAATTTCTAATGTTTTGCTGCTATTTGTGTACATTTCTCACTCGGTATGACCCTCCTCAGGTCATATTGGGTTATTTTCTCTAATATTATTAGTTTTATAAATAATAAAACTCCGTATGACCCTTGAAACAGGTCATATTGGTTTTATTTTTGTTTTAATATTTTCAAAAACTCGGTATGACCCTTGAAACAGGTCATATTGGTTTTATTTTTGTTTTAATATTTTCAAAAACTCGGTATGACCCTCTATTGTGGTCATACTGGTTTTATTTTTTTGTTTTGTTTAAATAATCTCAAAAACTCGGTATGACCCTCTGTTTTGGTCATACTGATTTTTATTCTTGTTTAATTATTCTCAAAACTCGGTATGACCTCCCTTTTAGGTCATACCGAGCTCAGCAGAACCTGTGCCTATAAATACTCTTATTTTGCAGGTTCTTTTGCTTCTCATCCCTCTCTAACTCAAGTTTTTACTTAGTTAACTTTGCTCTGGTTTGTGTTTTATTCTTAGAACAACGAACTATTGCAAATTTTTCTTGTGAATTTCTTGGGATTTTATTTCTTTTCTGATAATTATTATTATTAATTGCTGTGTTATTCTAATAATATTTTTAATTTTATTATTTATTTTCAAATGGCTGTGGAGTTTGTTGTTGAACGTTTTAATAATTACGTTGGCTATTTTGATCCCCTTAAGTGTTCTGTTGAACGTTTTAGGCCGTGGATTCGTTTTTTAAATGAACAATCAATTGCTAGCTATGCTATCACTGCTTCTGTTGATTTAAAGATTGAACCCCTTCGTCTATTATGCTTAACTGCTGTTGTTGCTGAAGATATGCGATCTTTCACATTCACTATTTTTGATCGTCAGTACACAGTAACTAAGGAGATCTTTTGTCAAGTGCTTCATTTTCCACTTGATAACTTTGTTAGATTCCCTACTGATCCTGAGTTAGTTCAATTTTTCTCTAGTATTGATTATCAAGGGAATATTGTTCTTCCTCGGTTGAATAAAGGTAATTTAGCATGTGAGTGGGATTTGTTCTTTGACTGTCTAGCTAAAGTGTTTAGTAATTCTACCAAAAACAACTTTACAGTCATCACTTCTGTACTACAAAACATTGCCTATGCTGCTGTTTATAACCTGAGGTTGGACATAGGAACTCTTGTGTGGGATCTCTTGATAAGGAGGATTTTCAATTACACTAGAGATATTGAAACTGGAAGGAAAGTTAAATGCTTTTATTCTCGTTTCCTTTCTCTGGTGTTGGACCATGTTCTTTCTGATGAACATAAAACACTGTTTTTAAACACTCCTTCTCAAGTTCCCGCACACACTAATCCTCTCATTTACTCAACCTTGTCCACAAGCTCAAAGTCTGGAAGGAGACCTCTAGTTCCACAATCTTATCTACGAGAGATTTTGCAACCACAGTTACCTTTACTCTTTATTGAACATCCAGTGGTTGCATCCTCGTCAGCAGGAACTTCAGTGGCACCTCCTAACACTATGGCACTTCAGGTAATATATCCTCTCTCAACTGCTCCACTAACCCAAGAGGTTCTTAGGATTGACCAAGGGATTGTAGAACCACAATCTCTGTCCACGGTCATAGAGCCACACACAGAGTCAACTCCATTGACCGCTCCCCTAGAACAATCAGCTACAACAAGAGCAAGTGAGCAACTTGAAGTAGAGTTTAATATGAGTGATCCCACAGCTCTGCCTCCACCACTAAAGAAGAGAAGAACACTACTCGAGGCATCTGTTAGCCAGTCTGTATCCTCCCAAAAGGATATAGATTCTCAAAAGGCCAATGAACAGTTACTAGAGACATCCTCTCTACAGGATGAATCTATTGAAATTCGCCATCAGGCCATGGCATTCTGTACAGAGTCAAGCACACTCCCATTACTCACAATGGGAGAAAACATTTCTGAAACATTAATAGAGACTCTTGCACAGGACACTCTGAGAGGAGAGCACATAGGAATGATTGATGAAACAGTGCCTACCATTGTCACGGTAGAAGGGCCTTCACAGGCTTCAGAGGGAAAATCTGATTCTTTGCCCACAATAATAGAATCATTTTCTCCCCTCCCAGAGGGAACATCTCTGGCTCCCCTAAGGGATTCTTCACTCGCAGTTTTAACTGGAGAAAGTGAAGGGCAACATGGTAAGTCTATATCTGAAGCAATTCAGTTTTCAATTTCTGATGAATTTTTGGACCTTACCATGGATTGGGATTCGCGAACTCCCATTGCACCACCAGTGACCTCTCAAGAAGGGGCTATGGTGATTTTTTATGCAGGTACTTCAACTCCAACAATGGATAAACAGCTAGTGGTTAGTTCTGAGAGACAAACACAGAGCGATACACAAGCACGTGAGGTGAGTGAAACACCATCGAGAGAAATTGAGATGAGTGCACACAATGACACATACACTGCTTCATTATTGGCTCAAATAGCTGGTTTACAGAAACAACTTCAAGAGACCCAGGCTGAAAAGGAAATTCTCAAAGCACAAGTGGTTGAACGATCTACTTCTTCCACCTCTGTAACTAATCAGCTGGGTTCAATTAGAGATGAATTGGAAGGAGTGAAGGTCACATTGGTCCCAAAGATGAATGCTATTCAAGAATCACAAGTGTTAATGGCTTCAGATATGTCAGAGCTACTGGTTTCTAATGCTGAGATCAGGGAGGCGATCAAACAGATTCCTATGATTTCAACCAAAGTAGACTCAGTTCAAGATACTATTGATGAAAATCAGTACTACAATGATGAGAGGTTTACCAAGATTGAAGGAGGGATGCAACATCTGAACGAGGGCATGAAACATTTGTATACTATGATCAAGGTCACACATCAACCCACTGCTGATCAAAAGAAATTCTTTGAGGGTGATGATGATGAAGGGGACAATGGTGACAGGGATGGTGAAGGAGAAAGAGAAGGTACAAAGGAGGATCCTAAAACTGATAAAGTTAAATCTTTAGAGGATTCCTCAACTAAGGGGGAGAATAAGGAGAAGGAGTTACAAGGAGGAGAAGCTGGAGGTTCTGGTTCTTCAAAGGACAAAGGGAAGCAAAAGTTAACCTTTTCTGATGCTGACTACTATCAAGGCGATGAGGGAGTGTTTGATGATGTTGAATCTGAAGCCCCTGAAGATATCTTTGGTGAGGTAGAAGTTGAAGGAGAGGCTGACTATGCTGACTGGGAAGATGAGCCTATAGTGGATCCTGCCTTTGAAGCTGAGTTGGTAAGGCAAAAGGCTGATTTGAAGAGGAGAGAAGATGAAAATGCAAAAGTATCTGACATCATTTCCAAGCATATTGTCATTCAAAAAGCTGAGCAACAAGAAAAACAGAGACTTCACAATCTGAAGGTCAGTGATAGAAAGTTATATGTAAGGCTCAAGCAAGGAGTAGAATGGGACAAAGCTAGAGAAATGTTTGCACATCACGAAGGAATTACTAATGATGCAAAGTTTCTTGGGATGATAGAAAGGTACAGACAGGTCAATCCAGACAACACTGTATATATGAAAGCTCTTCATGCAGAGATTTCAAGGATATCAACTGGATTTGACAGAGTTAGAGAGGAGTTGAAGATATATGTTTACACTCATAATGAGGGAACGTTCTTGGTGTCTCTCAATCTTCTGGAAAGCAGAACTCTCTCTGAACTATGGGTCTTCATGTGCAAGGTAAAAAGAACTTCTCCGTTAGCTGAGCTTCTGCATGATCAGTTAAGAGACTTTGCAATGAAGGCTAGTCCTCAAGTTGTGGATGTGCCTTATGAAGTTAAATTCTACAAAGGAAGGGCACTTCAAACTTGTGGTATGGACCCCATCTCTTTGAAAGACTATCCTGCCAGGCATCTTGTCTACATGGAGAATATGTTGAGGACAACAGGGTTTGCTACACAAGAGAAGACAGAAGTTGCTGATTTGATTCAAGACTATTGCATTGCCAATATAAAGAGATATCATCTAATGAAGAATAGGCTGAAGAAAGTCACAGCTCAACCTGTCAGACCTAGTGGTATTACTTCTGAATCTGATCGTATTCTGGACAAGGATTTGCTGGAAGCACTTGAAGAAGGAGAGATGATGGAGTCTGAGATCTGAAGAAGCTCTAGTCTGTAATTGTTATATGTATAGAGCTTAGGTATTTCAAGATAGGACAAAGTAAACATGTGTTCAGTCTAGAGGAACATCTATCTTGTATTTATCTTTAATGTTTGAATCTGGAAATGTTATATATAAACCAGAACTTTTCTTGTTATTTACTTGGCTCTTAAAAGTCATTTCTATTTCTTGTTTAAGTTAGTTGAGTTATCCTCTAGGTATTTGATTGTTATTCTCTAACAAGCAAATAGGGGGAGATTGAAAGGCATATGTTTAGGCCTATTAATATTCCGAGGAAACAACTCAATTTAAACAAGTATGTAATAAGTAAATAATAAGTTTATATGTCACAGAAATCTCAGATAGTTTTATCTGTCAAGAGAATGGAGAATTAAAAGTCATCTACAGACTTGAAGTTATTCTACATTGAAAGAAGTTCAATTTATTGATCAAGCCTCAGTGAAGTATTCAAGTTAGTGGATTTACTACAGTGACAGAGATTTCCAGTGGTGACGGAAGAAGTACAGGATACAGAATTTTGTCAAGCTAAAGAAAGAAAGCCACAGCTTTAAATGTTTTAAACATGAGGAATTATCATTGAAGTCAGTTATTCATGAAACCAGACAGTGCATCGAATGACGACATCATCAGTGGAATTAAATCATATCTATTCAGTGGTTTTCAGAAGAGAGAGAGATGCAAGGCTTTAAAGATATCTTATTTTAATTTACTAAGTTAATTTAATTAATAAATAAATTCTATCAGAATTAATTAATTTATTAAATTAATTAGGTTAGTAGTTTAAATTATTTATTAACTTAATTCTATTTAAGAAGAATTAATTTAATCTATAATTTAATCTATCTAATTAAATTAAAAGGATTTTCTAAAATAAAACAGTATGACCTGTTTTATTAGATTTAAAGAACTCGGTATGACCTATTACTTTGTATGACCTTGTATTATTATTGGCAGGTCATACCGAATTATAATAAGGTCATACTAAGTACTTTTTCAGGTCATACAGTTTCCTTTTACAGGTTCTACCGAGTATTGGTGAGTGTGTCTCAGGTCATACAAGTCTTCTATGCATGTTCTATTTGGTTTGCAAGGTCATACCGAATTCATTCCTGAGGTCATACAAGGCAATTCAAAAGTATATTACCCGAGGCATTTTTATTAGAGAAGCAGCAGACAGAAAAGACATCAAGAACAAGAGAAGCATTTACTCAAGAACTACCAAAGCTTTAAATCTCATTTCTTCTCAAGCAATTAATTCTAGTTTGTATTGTTAAATCCAAACCACTAGAATTTGATTACTTGTATTGCTTTGACTATCTAGCGGATTTTTATCCCTAGAACGAATCTTAAATTATCAAATATTGTTAAATCATTTTATTACAAATATAGATAAATTCATGTTGAATTTATTCTAGATTTGTTTTAATTTATTTAAGATTCAATCTTGTACTAAGTATCATTTGTAACACCCTTCAAGTTTAATATTAGTTATATTTAACTTGAATCTTGTTTCATTTTTATTCCGTATCAATTTGTTCCTAAACAGTTAAATCATTTAAAGAACAAATTCGAGAAAACGGTATAGTTTGTATTCAACCCCCCTTCTACAAACTTATCAGGACCTAACATGATGCTTCAGTGCCTTTATATCCAAATTGTGAAATGCATACAAAATTATCATTTGTTACTAAATTGTTGCACTTCAAGAATATGCATGGTTGTAGTCAAAAAGGTTTTGATGAGCTGCTTAAACTGATTGGGTTTGTTTTGCCGAGTCCACATACGTTGCCAGAGACCTACCAAAATGTGAAAAATATGGTTAAGGGGTTACACTTAAGGTATGAAAAGATTGATACTTGTGAGAATGACTGTATGTTATTTTACAAGGAAGACGCTGACCCGGAAAAGTTACTTTGTGATATATGTGGGGCAGACCGATACAAAGTTCAGAAAGATCCAAAAAAAGCACGGGTAGCAAAGAAGATCCTACGGTACTTTCCTCTCATTCCAAGACTACAAAGATTATTCATGTCAGAGCATACTGCTGACTATATGAGATGGCATAAAACTAGGGAAGTGGTAGAAGGACAAATAACCCACCCAGCTGATGGAGATGAATGGAAAAAATTTGATAGAAGATTTCCTTCATTTGCAAATGAGTCTCGAAATGTCAGGTTGGGTCTTGCAACTGATGGATTCCAGCCCTTCCATGATGAACATTCAAAAGGCTATAGTGTTTGGCCTGTTTTTGTTGTAGTGTACAACCTTCCACCATCTATGTGCATAAAAGATCAATTCATAATTATGCCTCTCATCATTTCGGGAAACAGGGATCCAACAAAAGACCTCAATGTTTATCTACGACCCTTAATTGATGACTTAAAGATATTATGGAACACGGGAGTTACAACATTTGATAAATCATTGCATTCTAATTTTTTAATGAAGGCTGCACTGTTGTGGACCATTAGTGACTTTCCAGCTTATGGCATGCTCAGTGGATGGTCAACTCATGGCAGGATGTCATGTCCAATTTGTCTTGGAGATGTTAGAGGGTTTCAACTAAAGCACGGGGGAAAAGCAAGTTTCTATGGTACCTCTCGAGTTTTTTTGGAACCAAATGATCCCTTGAGGAAAAATAACAAGTATGGTTCTAGGGAGACAAGATCAATTAAAACTCGTTACTCAGGTCCATCGGTAAAGAATTATTGTAAACGAGTTAAATTCTATTCGCATGGAAAAATAAAATGGCGCAAACCCGAGGGATTTGGGGTGACACATAATTGGACACATATGTCCATGTTTTGGGAACTTCCGTATTGGAAAACACTTCAGCTTCGTCATTGTTTGGATGTTATGCACACTGAAAAAAATGTTTTTGACAACATTTTTCACACAGTTCTGAATGGCGAAAAGAGAAAGGACAACAAGAAATCAAGAAAAGATTGTGAGCATTTGTTGATACGAAATGAGCTATGGATTCGTCCAGATGGTACAATGCCTCAAGCACCATATGCACTGACAAGAGACAAAGTTGATAAACTATGTAAATGGTTGAAATATTTGGAACTTCCAGATGGATGTAGCTCAAACATAGCTCGTTGTAGTAAGGAAGATAAAAAGACGTTCAAAGGTATGAAATCTCATGACTGCCATGTATTTCTGCAAAAGTTAATGCCAATTGTGGTACGTGACTTATTACCAAAATCGATTGGTGATGCCATTATTGAGTTGTGCAATTTTTTCAAAGATTTATGCTCAACATCTTTAAAAAAGCATGATCTTGAGAAAATGGAGAAGGATATGGTGAAAATATTGTGTAAATTGGAACTTATCTTTACGCTTGGTTTCTTCGATACAATGGAGCATTTGCTTATTCATTTGGCGACAGAATGTATGCTTGGTGGCCCGGTCCAATATCGTTGGATGTATGTTTTTGAAATATACTTGCATAAGTTGAAGTTAACTGTAAAAAATAAAGCTCGCGTTGAGGGCTCAATGGCAGAACGCTACATTGAGGAGGAACTCACAAACTTTTGCTCTCTCTATTTTGAGTCGGATGTGGCAACCTTACATAATCGACTACGGCGTAATGAGGTGCCACAACAAAACCATTATCCTCACTTGTTAGAAGCCTATACATTTCCGACGAGTAAGGTTGGAAGAGAGAAACAAAGGTACCTGACTGATAAGGAACTGGAGATTGTGAAAAATTTTGTTGCCACTAACACACACGCACACATGAATATATATACATGTCATTTGTACTTAAATACTATAGTGTGTTTTTTCTCGTTAAACATTAACTTTACTTTCATTTTCGTAAATTATTGGTTAATGTCAGAAATATTACGATTACGAGGCGGGGGTTCTTGTGCCCGTGATACGTGCTAAAGTGAAGGCGCACTTGAAGATTAACTTAAAGAGTATGCTTTCATGGGAGTTGGGACAAGCTAATAAGAGGGTTCAGAATAGTGTGCCAGGAACCACACGACGTGATGTGAAGCCTCTACACATCCAGCCAGATGCTTGGGATGCACTGTGCGATTGGTGGGATTCACCAAAGTTTCAAGCTGCTTCCAAGCAGAACAAGAAAAATAGAAAACGCAAGATGTTATTGCACACTACTGGCGCAAAACCTTATGTCATTTTCCGACAGGCAAGTCTTTTTTTCCTTATCTCTTGTCAATTATATCTCCCAACAAGTACGCATAATAGCCCAACTCATAAAATTATCTTTAATTATTGTTAAAAGAAACAATATAAAAATAAGCTAATTTTATTATATTGTTTTGTGCCTTTTTGTAGGAGCTTGAGAAAAAGGAAAAGCGAATGCTAACACTCGTCGAGTTTTTTGATGCTACCCACGAGAAAAAAAATCAAAAGGGAACTTTCTGGAAACTACAACTCAACAAAGGACAAGACAGACAATAATATTAACAGAAGCACAGGAATCCAAAAATCAAAGAAGAAAGGTAAACTCAAAAAATCAAAATATGTTATGTAATCTTGAAGTCCGTAAACAGGTCACGGAAAGAAGTTAATGAAAATGTTCAAGCCTCAGTGACAGCAAAAGAAACAAGACTTTCAAGACGACAGAAGTATGTGAATGATTTAGGGTTAGTACCACGGGATTCCAGTGATTTAATTGAAGCAACCAGAACGACAATGGACTTATCAGAAGCATTGAATTGAAGACATAAAAGAAGAATTGATCAAGTGTTATTCATCTGTGAACCAGACCAGTTGCACTAGGTGACGGCACTAAAAAGATCAAGTTGTTTTATCGTCTCAGAAGAAATTAATACAGTCTAAAACTGAAACACCCTGGAGTACAAAAGCTTTTCTAAATTGTCAAGTACAAGAAAAGATTTCGATGGTTTTTCTATTTAGAAAATCATCGAATGAGTTTAAAGAAAACAATTAGAATTCTAGTTTAAAAGAATTTGACTTTCGATAGTTTTTATTAAAAACTATCGAATGGTAAATTCTTTTTAAAGATTCGATAGTTTTCAATTTGGAAAAGCAGGTGGTGAAGTGACCTTGTTGTCAGGTTGATGAAGATCCAACGGCCAAGGTTAATTCTATTAAATTGGTTCGATGGTTTTTCTAAAACAAGTCTATAATTACTCAGAGAAAAGAAGTGTCTTCTTCAGTTAAGGCAAAATACATAGAGACATTACTGAGAGAGAAGTTTGAGCCGGATAAATTCAGAGAAATTATTAGTGCTCAGAATTTGATCATTGTATTGAATTTGTGTAACCTTAAACTCATTGAAGCTAATCTACGGATTAGAAATTGTAGCACCCATTGAGGTTTATATTTATAAAAAGATATATTCCCCGGATCTTGGTTTGGTTTGGTGTGTTTGATTTCGTTGTAGAACTGAATGAATTATCCGCGAATGAAATTTAATTATTTGTGAGTATCGTATTCAACCCCCCCTTCTACGATACTTTGGACCTAACAATTGGTATCAGAGCTACTTGATTGACGTACAAATCAGATCCGGTGAATGAGACCAAAATCAAACGTAGCGTGAAAATTCGAAGCAAATTTTTTAACTTTCAAAATTTTTCATTTAATTGGAATTTCTTGAATTTTAAACAATTTGAAATTTTCAGAAACCATGAGTGCTCCAAAGACAACCGCTGGTATTAAAGCTCCCCCGTTTACTAGAGATGATTTCGGTTTGTGGAAGATGAAGATGATGTTATTTATCAAGGCATCTAATCCGTTGTATATTGGCATATTAGAGAACGGACCGTTTGTACCAATGAAACCAGTTAGTGAATCTACAACTCCTGATGGTAGCAGGATTCCTCAAGGCACCCAACCTAAGAATATTACTGAATATACAGAATCTGACAAAGAACTGATTCGATTGGATACAGGTTTGATGTTGATATTGGCAGACTCCGAAGACAAAGAAATGAGTTATCATTTGATGAACTGTACAAGCGGGAAACTTATGTGGGATACCATTAACTTGATAATGGAAGGAACAAAAGACGTGCAGGAAAACAGATTGGACATCCTGACTTCTCAGTACGAAGCTTTTAGGTCTCTTCCAGGAGAAAGTATAACTCAGGTCTTTGAGAAATATACTAAGCTTCTAAATGAATTGGCAATGAAAGGAAAGACCTATCCACTGAGAGAAACCAACAGGAAGTTCATGATGACGCTGCCCCATCATGTAGAACACAAGTCATCATCCATAAGGGAAAGAATAGACTTCACAAATATGTCACTAGAGATGATCTATGGCAAGTTGAAGACTTATGAGATGGAACAAGAACAACGAGTGATAATCTACGGACCAGGGACAGTGGATAACAAGCACAATGCACTTGTGAGATCAGCAGCACTTGTAGTGGATGAACCAACAACTTCTGATATTCAGGTTCAAACCCCTAGAGCTGGAAATGAGGTGATTATAGAAGCTGAAATGGATTCTTTGAATCTGGGTGTTGATGAAAATGATTACTACACCCTAGAAGAGCTTGAGCAGATGGAAGACAAAACCATGGTGTACTTAGCTGTAAAGTTTAGTCATATTCGTTTCAAGAGAAACCCTAAGTATAAGTTCAAGGGCTCAACCAACAGATTCCAGAAGAGCAAGTATTCACCAGGGACTGGCTTTAAGGGAGGCTACAAGACTGGCATGATTGATAGAAGCAAATCAAGATGCTATAATTGCAATGAGTTAGGGCATTTCACCACTGAATGTCGGAAGCCTCGTCAAGCAAGAGACAAGAAAGATGTCTATGAGAAGAAGGATTCTTATGATGAGTTGAAGAAAGAGAATGCCAAGCTTAAACATCAATTGGAGGCATTCTCTGGAAAGCAGAAAGGGAAAGCTTATATAGCAGAGGGAAAGCACTGGGATGATACTGATTCGGATGAAGAGGAAGAGTATGTAAATGTTGCCCTAATGGCTGACTCTTCAGAGGAATCACCACAATCATCTCAGGTACCTATCTTAACTACAATTGATATGTCTAACTCTGAGTACAAGAAAACTGTGCAAGATCTAAGTGTAGAATTGTTTAATGTACACACAAGCATGTTAGCATCTGAAATGGAAAATGCTAAACTAGTTCTTAAGATTAAAAATCTAGAATCTAAAAATGAAGAACTAGAGCTTGTAGATGTCACATTAGAAGATCTTAAGCAAAAGAATGCGTACTTAGAGAACAAGGTCAAGTGTAATGATGAGATAGAGACTATCCTCAGGAAGCAGATTTCAGAGTTAGATTTGAAACTGAATGCTTTTAAGAATTCCGCCCTAATTGCTAAGGAGATCATTGATACTCAGGCCATAGGGAATAAAACTGCAATAGGATTTGACTATAACAAGAAAGCTGGTAAGAAGATAGTGGAATTCCCTGTGACACCTTCAGTTGTCAAAAGGAATACTCCACATGTTCTTAAGAATGTTGATTGTCCAGTTTTTGTTAAGCCTTTTCCACCACTCTTTCATGAGGATGATCTTTTCATAAGACAAGAATTGGTTGAGGAGGATTTGTTGAAGGTTAAAGAGGTAAAGACTAAGTTGCCTAGGAAATCAGTAAAAGCTAAATTACCTAAAACTGAAGTAGGTGACTTAGTTAGTAATGCTAAAAAGAACAGGAATGGGAAGAAGAAGACTGTTAATCAGGAAATGGTTCCATATTCTCCCATTGCATCTAGGAAGTTGTGCACTATTTGTAATTCTGTTGGACACCTTACACATGCATGTAAAAAGGTTAAAGTAGAAACTGCTAATACTTCTGAAATGCATAACATGTCTGACATGCCTGATCTTCATGAACCTTGTGGAAAGAAAGAGTGTTTGCTATGTAAGTACAACATCATGCATGCTTATTTTAAGTTGATGAATGATAGTAGCAAAAGCACTGATAATGTTAAATCCACAGATACTATGAATATCAAACAGGGTAAGACAAAATTGAATGTTACTCCTATTAAAATATCTAAACCTTCAGGACCCAAACAATTTTGGGTACCAAAGTCCGCTTAATCAATCTGTGATTGCAGGGTAAGGTTAAAAGCTCAAAGGTTGTGTGGATTCTGGATAGTGGCTGTTCTAGACACATGACAGGTGAAGAGTCCCTGCCTACAGAGGTGGTTAAGAAGACCGGCCCGATTGTAACCTTTGGAGATGACAGCAAAGGATTCACTACGGGATATGGTAAATTGAAAGCTGGAAATGTCATCATTGAAAACATTTCTGTTGTTGAAGGATTAAAGCACAATCTTCTTAGTATCAGTCAATTCTGTGATAAAGGCTACAATGTAGATTTCAGAAAGGACAAAGGCTTGATCACCAACAGGAAGGGTGAGAAACTTACTCTACTGGGAGTGAGAAAAGGAAATTTGTTTATAGCTGACTTAAGTTCTACCAGTGAAGGAGAAGTTACATGTTTCTATGCAAAGGCATCTTCAGAACAAAGTTGGTTATGGCACAAGAAGCTCTCACACTTGAACTTCAAAACTATGAACTCTTTGGTAAATAGAGAGTTAGTGAGAGGGTTGCCCCTGATGGAATTCAATCAGGAGGGACTATGTGAAGCATGTGAAAAAGGGAAGTCAAAGAAAGCATCACATGGAAGCAAAGGAATGACAAGCATTGCTGAACCATTACAACTGATTCATATGGATTTATTTGGTCCAGTCAATGTTATGTCACTTTCAAGAAAAAGATATGCATTGGTGATGGTGGATGACTACTCCAAGTACACGTGGGTGTTGTTCATACAATCAAAGGATGAAGCAACACAACTAATCATTGATCACATCAAGAAGATAGAAGTGGAAGCTAAGCTACATGTGCGGACAATCAGATCAGACAATGGAACTGAATTCAAGAATGTAGTTCTTAATGATTTCTGCTCAGAGAAAGGAATATCAAGACAGTATTCAGCACCAAGAACTCCTCAACAGAATGGAGTAGTGGAAAGGAAGAACAGGACCTTGGTTGAAGCAGCAAGGACCATGTTGAGTGAATCAAAACTTCCCACTTACTTTTGGGCTGAAGCAGTGAATACAGCTTGCTACACTCAGAATCGAACCCTGATCAACAAAGATCATGAAAAGACTCCGTATGAGTTAATGGCCAACAAGAAGCCAACACTGAAGTACTTTCATGTGTTTGATGCAAAGTGCTTTGTACTTAAAGATGGAGAACATCTTGGCAAGTTTGATGCCAAAGCAGATGAAGGCATTTTTCTGGGCTATTCTCTGGAATCTAAGGCTTTCAGGGTATATGTGATTGAAGATAAGAAGGTGTTGGAAAGCTTTAATGTAACATTTGACGACACCAAAAGACCAGGCCTGCAAACAAGAGAGAACTCTGAATCCTTGGTATTTGAAAATTTATCAGGAGATCTCTCTGACAATGAAGAAGAACCTGAAGTTGTTACAGTTATTAATAATAATCAAGATGATAATGATTCTGGACCAAGTGGTGATAGTGGTGGACATACTCAAACTACTACTGGATCCACTAGTCAATCAACAGGGTCAACAGATCATACCGTCAACAACTCAGGGGGAGCAGGAGAAGGATCAACTAGTCACACTCCACAACATCTAGAACAAGGAGAATCATCAAGATCGCATCTGCCAAGACAAAGGGTATGGAATAGAGATCATCCCTTTCACTTGATCATTGGTGATCCGGACACAGCAGTGAGAACTAGGAGAACATCACAAAATGAATGTCACTATTCTGGGTTTCTTTCAGAAACAGAACCTAAGAAAGTTGAAGATGCTCTAGATGATCCAGATTGGGTGATTGCTATGCAAGAGGAACTCAATCAATTTGAAAGGCAGAAAGTTTGGAAGCTGGTACCCAGGCCTAAGGGAAAATATGTTATTGGAACAAGATGGGTATTCAGAAATAAGTTGGACGAAGATGGCATTGTAACGAGAAACAAAGCCAGACTGGTTGCTAAAGGTTACTCTCAAGAAGAGGGAATTGATTATGATGAAACCTATGCACCAGTAGCAAGACTTGAGGCCATCAGAATGTTTTTGGCATTCGCAGCACATTCCAATTACAAGGTATATCAGATGGATGTGAAGAAGAAGTGTATGTGGAACAACCTCCAGGTTTTGAGGATTCAAAACTGGCAGACTTTGTGTACTTTCTATTCAAAGCTCTCTATGGACTCAAACAAGCTCCGAGGACATGGTATGACACTCTCTCTGAATTCTTACTTGAAAATGATTTTACAATAGGTGTTGTAGACAAGACTCTCTTTTACAAAAAGCACAAAAATGATTTGATATTGGTGTAAGTATATGTTGATGACATAATATTTGGTTCTACTAATGATGATCTATGCAAGAGATTTGCTAAGTTAGTGCAGAGTCGCTATGAAATGAGCATGATGGGTGAATTGTCATTCTTTCTTGGACTGCAAGTATACCAAAGACAAGATGGTATATTCATTTGTCAGTCCAAGTACATTAAAGATCTTCTGAAGAAGTATCAAATGGAAGACTCATCTACAGCAAAGACTCATATTCCAACTGCCACTAAGCTTGATAAGGATGAAACTGGTAAGAAGGTTGACATCACAGGCTACAGAGGTATGATAGGCTCATTACTTTATCTCACTGCAAGTAGACCAGATATAATGTTTGCAACATGCTTGTGTGCTAGGTTTCAGTCTGATCCTAAAGAATCTCATCTAATAGCTGTTAAGCGAATATTTAGATATCTTAAGGGGACTCCAAATCTTGGAATTTGGTACCCTAAAGATACAGGATTTGATCTTATTGGATACACAGACTCTGATTTTGCAGGTTGTAAGATTGATCGGAAGAGTACTTCAGGAAGCTGTCAGTTTCTTGGAAGAAGGTTAGTTTCCTGGTATAGCAAGAAGCAGCATTCAGTGTCCACATCAACAGTTGAGGCTGAATACATTGCTGCTGGTAGCTGTTGTGCTCAGATCTTGTGGATGAGAAACCAACTCCGTGACTATGGGCTTTTGTTGACAAAGATTCCAATATTTTGTGACAACACAAGTGTCATAGCAATCTCTAACAACCCAGTGCAACACTCGAGGATGAAGCACATCGACATCAGGTATCATTTTATCCGAGAGCATGTCATGAATGGAACTGTGGAGTTACATTTTGTACCCACAGAGGAACAAATTGCAGACATCTTTACTAAACCGCTTGATGAATCCACTTTTTCAAAGCTGGTTGGTGAACTTGGGATGTTAAATCTTTCTAATTGATTTTGATTAGAAGTCAATAACTGCAGATAGTCCTAGTGAATACATGAGTTTAAGAATTTCTATATCCTTAGGACTCGTGAATTTATTTTCTGGAGCAATTCTCGTAGTTAGGATTATTGTACTAATTTAATGTCATGATTATGGATGATATATCTTCTGGCATTTAATTGGTTATTAATTCTAAAGATTATTTAGATGCTAATATTTGTTCTAAATATTTAAGCATTTATTGAATTTGAATTAATTTACTTTGTTTTTAACATTGTAGATTAATGCAGCATAATTTATTGGATTTTAATTGGTTAATATCATTTGATGATTTTTAGTCGATTTTATTCTAAGAAAATTGTGAATTTTCTGTTAACAATTGATTTTGGTAAATTTTAAAAGATTTATTCAAAATAAACCTTGACAGAAAATACAAACTTTTGAATTTTAGAACATGAACAGGTTTTAAAATTTGAAAAGAAGCAAAAAATATCGAATTTTAGGAAATTTGATAGTTTTTCCAAGTACAAAGAAAAATCTATTGAAATTAATTTTCGATAGTTTTTGAAAAGGAAAGGAAAAACTATCGAAAATAATTCTCGATAGTTTTTTAGGATACCTTGAAAATGCATCGAAGTAAATTTAAATAAATCATATCTAAATTCTCGATGGTTTTTGAAATAGAAAGAAAAATCTATCGAAATGAATTAAATTTTCATTTATTTTAATTCTCGATAGATTTTCATAAAAGCGTTCGATAGTTTTGGTTTTAAAAAGACAAAGACTTCGATAGATTTTCTGAAAAGCGTTTTAAATTCACAATTTCAAACCTTCGATAGTTTTTGAAAAACTATCGAGGTACAATTGACGTTTTTGCCCCTCTAAAAATCTATCGAAGGTACAAATAAAACCATCGAACAATTAAATGACATTTTTGCCCCTGAAATTTCATAAGTATAAAACATTGCCTTGTTTCTTTTTCTTTCTCAGTTTTACAGATCTAAGAAAAATACAAGAAGCCATTTGCATACTTACAAAACATATATACACATCAAGAACATTCTTCGATAGTTTCTTGATTTTTAACCGAGCAATCTGACAAATTACCACAGTAATTTCATGAAACAGTGAAATCTTTTGTGTTAGTAGTCATTTGAGGCTCTCAGTTCTTTTGTTTACAAAAAAAAAACCATTGAAGTGACGTTTCTAGGCCTAGTTTCTGTTAACTGTGTTCTTCATTAGATTTAATTGGTTTATCAATTGAATTCTTTTGAGTTTTAATTGGTTATTCTGAAGTTAACATTTAGGGTTCTTAAGTCATTTGTTCGAAGTTGTGTATTTCAAAAAGAAAGGGGTAATTTTGTTAAAGTTTGATTAAATAGGAATAATTAATTAAAGTTAATTGAAAAATTAGTTTTGGTTTAAAATTAATTTTCTGGATATTTGAAACATAATGGCTAGAGAATTTTTCGTAACCAAAACTAATCATGTCTCGTTTCAAAACTTGCAAGCCATTACGAACTTACAGTTTCGTGCATGGGCAGAGTTTTTGAACACACGTTCATTAGTGGCATACGCTTTGAGTACTCCCGTAGTCCTTTGCATCGATCAATTGACTGCGTTGTACACAACCGCCACGGATACAAATGAGAATAATGTGAGATCCTTCAGTTTTGTTGTGCCAGGGGGCAGAACAATAAGGGTGACGGAACATGATTTTAATAGAATACTACATTTTCCAACAGAAAACCTTGTTCCGGATCCCACGACTGAGGAGATACATGCTTTCTTCACTCTCATAAGAAGTCAACAACCTAACTTCTTTGTGGGAGAGTTTCTGAAGCATTATTTGACAAAGCCATGGAATTTTTTCTTTCATACCCTAATCCATGTTTTTACTGCCAAGATAACAAATCTGCATGGTATTCCCGTATTCCTTCAAAAGATAGGGTTTGCCATTGCCAACAATAGGAATATTAACATAGGAAGGCTACTGATTGATCAAGTCATTTTGTGCATGGGACCACTGGATGAAAGAACAGGCATGGACGATGTGCTTTGTTTCTATCCTAGGTTCCTACAGCTAATTCTCAATGATATCTTAACAGATAATGAATGGGAGACTTTTGAAGGTGAAGACACACAGGAGTGCATGAAGATGAAGAGCAATGCAATAACCGCTCTGATAAGGAAGAACAACTATCTTCCAGGGGTACCCATTGTTCTCACTGAATATCTAAGAACGGTGCCCCTACCACTTCTACCCCAGGGGAACAGGTAATTGAAGGTAATATTCCTCCACCTCAACCTGAAATGGCACCTGAACCAATGGATGTTGATCCAGAGCCCTCAGTGGCCATTCCTGACTAGGAGATTGCAAACCCACAATCTCTAACCACGGTCGAAGAGCCTTTGGACGAGCCAAATGAAAACATAAACGAACCTCCTTCCCCTCCTATACCCAGTATACAAACATCCATGAGTGTAGAGGGAGATAGTGCCAAAGCAGCACCACATAAGGAGATACACCCTTCAACAACAGCTCTGCCTACCTCTAAAAGGAGAAGAACAGAAACCGAGGCAACTGTTGATAGTTCATTTCTCTCATCCAAAAAACCCTTCACAGATTTTTCTGATTTTGATTGGGCAATGCTAACAAAAGCAATATCTGAACCCATAGCTCAATCAAGTAAGGAAGAATTGACGGAAGCAACTGGTGTTCCGACCATATTACGGTCAGGTTCACTGGTTGAAGGTTCTAAGAACCAAGAGTCTTCACAGACGTCGAGAGAAGGCTTTGACCTAAATGCACAATCTAAAGGGTCATTGTCTACCTCCCCAGATGGAACATATCTGGATCCTGCGGGTAAAGGGTCTGACGTAGGTGCAGATCGGCAACTCGGTGACAATGAATCAATTACTATTGAGTATTTAACTGAGGTAAAGTCTTCACAGACTATTGAGGAAGCTTCAGGATCTCTGCTGTTAATAGAGCCTGATTCTAGCCTCCTAGAGATTCAAACTCTAGATCCTACAAAGGATACATCATCTACGGATGATCAGCAACTTGGTTTAACCAAGGACGGGGACTTGCGAAGCCCCATTGCACCACCGGTGACCTCCTTAAGGACGGCTACGGTGTTTTCTTCTGCAGGTACAATGAGCAAAGAGGGATTGAGTGAAACAAAAACACTTACACTTGGCCTGAGTGGGAACGGAAAAATGAGTGAAACACCAACAGAAACGTTGAGTGCACACCCAGAGCCAAATGTGAGGAGTGACACCCTAACCCTACCAAACATAGATGATTTGTTATTACCGACAGAAAGAGAGGTACATGTTCAATCCACCCTCAAGGAGATGACAGTTCACGACAAACAAGGGAATCCACTATTCAAGGTTCCACTGAGACCTTCTTTTGACCAAGGGGTCTCCTCTGGTCAAGCCGATGCTTCTTTAAAGACTATTCAAGAGAAGATTGACTTGGCTACAGCTGATTCTAGAAGAACTTATCGGGTCTTAGGCAGTGCATCTGGCACTATAATAGGTACTAAACTGGCAGTGGACTCCTTGAAGAAGGAATCTATGGAAGAACTGGTCGAACTGAGGACTGATGTCAAAGAGCTTAAGGATGGATTCATGAATGAAGTTATTGCTCTGCAACAAGGACAAGAAGCTTTGAAGGAAGACGTTCTGGTTATCCGGGATGGTCAAGCTAGGGTAAAAGATGCAATGAACACCCTTTCAAGAGTGGAGTCTAAGCTAAACAAGAGATTGGATCACACTGAAAAGACTACCAACTCAAGATTGGATAACATTGACCTGAAGCTAGCTTCTGTGCATGAGATGAATAAGGAGATTATGGAGTTCATGGAGAATCAAGGTGACGGGGTACAGTCTATTTGGAATATGTTGAGGAACCAACAACCTGGACCTTCACAACAACAACCTGATCCTTCTACTACCTTTTACAATGAGGATAACTACATCGAGGATTCCTCAACTAAGGGGGAGAAAGTTGGAGAAGGGGAAACAAATGAATTGACTAATGAAGGTTGGCAAACAACTGGATGGGGAGTTTGGGAAACCAATGAAGCTATTCCAGTTAGACAGTACTGGATTGAAGCCATTGTGCAAGAAGAAGAGAGTGAGGAGGAATTTGAGATCATGCAAGAGCAACCACTACAGGAGGAGCATGAGCCATATTATCCAGAGCCAATAGAACATCCTATCTTGGATGATGATATGGAAGAAGAAGCAAATTCTCTGTCACTAGAAGAACAAGCTGCCTTGGAGATGGTGAAAGCTGACAGAGCTACAATAGATGCCAGGCAAGCTGAGAGAGAGAAACAACAAGCAGTTCTAAGGAGTGAAAAGCTTAAAAGATTCAAGGTGTATGCTGAAGTAAGGAAGAAGAAGATGATGGATTTAGCACAGAAGGAAGGTATTGACTGGGAGGCGGCTTACAAAACCTTTTGTGGAGTTGAAGACGGATTAGAAGTCAACGACAATGCGGAGGTGCAAGTCATAATTCAGGACATAAGAAGTGCAAATCCTGATGATCACACTTACTTCACTGCATTGAGAAATACTGTGATCTTTCTGAAAGCTGGGGTTAAAGCAAACGGTGCCTGGAACATATTGATCAACTTTCATGAGAAAGGTACCTTTGTGATTTCCACTAAGTTTTTTGAACAGAGAACATACACAGAACTGCAGGTTATGCTCATCAAGATACAGAGGACGACAAGGCTAAATGAACTGCTCCGTGAGCATGTTAAGGAGATCTTGATGAAAGTCGGTCCAGAGATTACTGAAGATCCTCCAATAGTTAGATTCATGACGAATGACTTGTTCAGAATCTGCTATTTGGCTTATGACAAACTGAGAGATTATCCAAGTAATTATCTGATATCAGTGGAGAAGTATCTTAGATCCACTGGATTCACATCAACGGAGAAGGACAAAGCAGCAGACACTCTGAGAAGATTTCTAATGGAGAATGTTCCTTACTATATGAAGAGAGTGGAAAGAGGATTGGAAGTGCTTCCCAGACTACCAAACATGCCAAAGCTAAACAAGAAAGATGTTAACATTGCATGGTTGTGGGCTGGAGTGGGTCAAGAGGTTGAGTACATTGGAAGACACATTCAAGTAGCAATCCTTAAACCTGGAGAACCACTGCACTATCCATCAGTGATTGATTATCAAGCTGCTAACTCCGATCCAATGATTGAAGAAGGTGAGATCGGAATGGACTGAAGACAAGAAGCAAAAGACAAAAAGAACTATCAACTCAGACTAGAGGAGCAACTTCATTGTATAAAGTTTATTGTTTTTTGATTTATGAAATCTGGAAATGTATATATATCTGATCCAGAATGCATTTAATATTATTCTAGCTGTCTTACTTTAATTAGTTTAATGTTTCCTTAGTTAGTTGAGTTATCCTCGAGGTATTTGCTTGTCGAACTCTATCCAATCAAATAGGGGGAGATTGTAAAGCATAATGTAACATAAGATGTAAAAGAGATAACTACAACTCAACAAAGGACAAGACAAACAATAATATTAACAGAAGCACGGGAATCCAGAATCAAAGAAGAAAAGGTAAACTCAAAAAATCAAAATACGTTATGTATTCTTGAAGTCCGTAAATAGGTCACGGAAAGAAGTTCATGAAAATGTTCAAGCCTCAGTGACTGCAAAAGAAACAAGACTTTCAAGACGACAGAAGTATGTGAATGATTTAGGGTTAGTACCACGGGATTCCAGTGATTTAATTGAATCAACCAGAACGACAAGGGACTTATCAGAAGCATTGAATTGAAGACATAAAAGAAGAATTGATCAAGTGTTATTCATCTGTGAACCAGACCAGTTGCACTAGGTGACGGCACTAAAAAGATCAAGTTGTTTTATCGTCTCAGAAAAAATTGATACAGTCTAAAACTGAAACACCCTGGAGTACAGAAGCTTTTCTAAATGGTCAAGTACAAGAAAAGATTTCGATGGTTTTTCTATTTAGAAAACCATCGAATGAGTTTAAGGAAAACAATTAGAATTCTAGTTTAAAAGAATTTGACTTTCTATAGTTTTTATTAAAAACTATCGAATGATAAATTCTTTTTAAAGATTCGATAGTTTTCAATTTGGAAAAGCAGGTGGTGAAGTGACCTTGTTGTCAGGTTGATGAAGATCCAACGGCCAAGGTTAATTCTATTAAATTGGTTCGATGGTTTTTCTAAAACAAGTCTATAATTACTCAGAGAGAAGAAGTGTCTTCTTCAGTTAAGGCAAAATACACAGAGACATTACTGAGAGAGAAGTTTGAGCCGGAGAAATTC
This sequence comes from Heracleum sosnowskyi, assembly GCA_030848705.1. NCBI lineage: Eukaryota > Viridiplantae > Streptophyta > Magnoliopsida > Apiales > Apiaceae > Heracleum > Heracleum sosnowskyi. The sequence continues at coordinate 109,541,354 of CM061239.1, forward strand.
AGAGAAATTATTAGTGCTCAGAATTTGATCATTGTATTGAATTTGTGTAACCTTAAACTCATTGAAGCTAATCTACGGATTAGAAATTGTAGCACCCCTCGAGGTTTATATTTATAAAAAGATATATTCCCCGAATCTTGGTTTGGTTTGGTGTGTTTGATTTCGTTATAGAACTGAATGAATTATCCGCGAACGAAATTGAATTATTTGTATCGTATTCAACCCCCCCCCCCTTCTACGATACTTTGGACCTAACAGGCGACAAAGCGTATGAGGGTATGTGTTTATTTGTGTGAATCATATGAGGCTGTAAATCACATGTAATGGATATATGTTCAAAAATATATTTGGATTAATATAATTTACAAGGAAACATATAATTTGCTTAAATATCTGAAGTTATTCTTTCACATTTTTAAGAGTAACAAGTTATGTTTAGGCCTAAATCACTAGTTCCATCCACTTTAGTAGAACTGAAAAACTTTTAGAATGTATAAAGAAGTTGATTTGTGTGTCATTTTTGAAGTTACTTATTGCGATGAAATATATAAATCTGACAACTAGATATGCATTGATGTTTCATGAGTTTTTTCCATTGCCTAATCTACATCCCATGCTGCAAGATTACTACAACTAGATAAAGTATAAGATTTATAAGTGAGAAGAGGAATATTGCTGCTGATTTCCTTAGTCCAGAAGACATAACCTACGGAAACCCCATTACAAAAACTTATGATATCTTAATTTTCTCCCTTTCCTAATGTGTGTCTGCAAGTAAATACATCCAATAAGGTTGAAATGAGAAAATATTTATATATTTTGAATATTCATATGGAATTTCTTACTCTTCCTATTGAGTTGGAGAATTTACTACCTTTGGAGAAGGGAGGAATCATCTAGTATTTCCTAATGGAGAAAAGTTATACTAGCTGCTACTTATTCCAAAACTAACATAATAAGCACAGTCGCTTTCATATCCAAATTACAGGTTTGCATATTGCAAACTAGGAAGTCCATTTTAGCACTATTGTCGCAAACAAGAAATATAATGATTTGAGTGTTCTTTAAGAGTTAGCAGGTTTAATAAGTCTCTTCAGTATTGTCATAATTATTACTTTTGATATCGGACATGATACACGGCTTGTTAGTTTGTCATATTGGAAATGTGTTGATATCTTGTCCTTGTATTTTTAATTTGCAGGCTTTACTCGTGAAGGGGTGGGATGAGTATACACACAATCACAATATCAGTGAGGCAAACATTTCTCCTACTGCATCCCCACCTATGTCGCCCAACAAACGCCTAAGGGCGGAGGCAGAGGTGGCTTGTTCATTATCGAAAGAGCTTGGTACTCACGCGCATAAGAAGAATAGATTATTTATGGGGGGTCGTGCTAACTTATCTGATATCTATAATGGTGAGGAATTGTTGGTTCAGCGGAGCCAACGTATGACTCCTACCCATGGTGCAAGCCTATCCCCTGAGCTGCTACAACGTGCAATAGGAATTGTTGTTGTCATTGTTCATGCATATGATAGTGATGTTTGTGTAGTTCATGGAGAAATTGAAGATCACATTCAGCGATTGGCGACAGAGGTGATAGAGAAAGAGCACGTGTTTTGGGTTGAATACACCCGAGTGGCATTTAGTATGGTTGCAACTATCTTCGTTGAATACAAGAAGACTATAACAGAGGTACACTTTATTAAATTTATCCATTTAATCTATCCATAGGCATTATTAAATTTATTGTTGCAATAGATGTTAGAATTAGTATAGCATAGGAGTCAGTACTTTTATTATTACATTGTATTGATTTTTAAGTTTGTGAACTACACAACACTTGACTTAAAAAGTTAATCTCCAGTACAATTATGTATATCACAACTGAATTTGTGCTTTTAATTATGTCATGTTGGTGCTTTTGATGTTATGAGTTTGATAACTAACATATGTGATTAAATGACTTAACATTTTTACTTATGTTACAGGATTCACGTGACGGTGGTGGCCCCTACATCTCAGATGATGAGCTGCTTACTTAAGATGCAGCTGATTTAGGACGTAGCTGGACTTGGAATTCAATTGGAGTAGGACATAGGTTGATTAGGACGTAGTTTAAGTTAAGTAGGTAATGTAGGTTGTTGATTAGGATGCAGTTCGACTAGAATCCAATTAAAGTAGGATGCAGATGAAGTAGTTAGGTTAGACTAGACTGTAGTTTGATGCAGGACATGTATGGCTATCACTTATGGTTATTAATAAATGACTTGATTTTTGTTTAATTATTTCTTTATTTTTGTTGTTCTGATTTATATTTATATAAGATAATAAGTGAAAGTTGGATAAACCAGGTGTTCAACAGGCTTGGTGAATGGAAATATTTAAAATTCTATTGTTCATATTGTCAAATAAATATGACTGATTTTGTTTAACTTATAAGTTCTTATGGTCAATTATATTTTACGAATTTCCTAACATTTATATGAGATAAAATCATTAATTTATTTTTTTGTAATTAAAAATAATTAAAAATATATCTTAAGTACTACGACATCCGTCTTATATATGTGGTAGGGGTGTAAATGAGCCAAACGGTTCGTGAGCTACTCGAGCTCGGCTCGTAAAATATTCGAATTCGGTTCGATAATAATCGAGTCGAGCTTGAACTCGAGCTATTCGAATAATTTACCGAGTCGAGCTCGAGCTTGAAATTACTCGGTTCGTGAGGCTCGCGAGCCTAATCGAGCTTATATTAATATTAATTTATTTATATTATTTATATGTTATTTATATATTAGTATATAAATATTCAATATTTATATATAATTTGCATATTTAATCGAGCCGAACTCGAGCCGAACTTATTGCATTCGAGTTTTTCTCAATATTTATCAAAATCTATTCGAGCTTTCGAGCCGAGCTCGAACGTATCGAACTTTGGACGAGCCGAGCTTCGAGCTTGAAATTTGTGGCTCGGTCGAGCTCGAACTCGAGCCCGAACTATTTAGTCGAGCTCGAACTCGAGCCTGGCAGTGTTCGACTCGGCTCGGCTCGTTTACACCCCTATGTGGTCGTATATTACAAAAACTCTGTCACATTTATAAATTTAGCGGGAAACAATTTTTTTGGCGGGAAATTTTCAAATTTCAGTGGAAAATCTTGGTAGACATAAATATGACTAAATATCCGTCAAATTTAATAGTGACTAAATATGACGGAATATCCGTTGAATTAAAGATCTTAAATTTTACGGACATATTAAAAGTAACCCTTACAAAAATCACGGTTTTGTTTCCGTCAAATTTAGCATAAATACGACGGAACAACTCTTAAATATGACGAAACATGTTAAATTTGACGGAATATTTTCCATCACATTTATCCGCTTCTCTTGTAGTGACAAAGAACTTTTATGTATACAAGTGTAATACAAAATTGTACTAATTTTATTGTCGCATAACTCATAAGTTGATATTCTAATATGCAAACGTAAAAAAAACCGAATAAATCAGTTTACTCGTATATTTAGAATATGTTCATGCATTGCATGAGATAAAGAGCTAGTATAATTAATATATAAACATGAATACTTGTCTATGAAATGTGATTATAATACCCTAATACAGTATAGATGCCTGGATATAATGTATATGTCTATTGCTTTTACCACCATGTTAACTAGCTGTTTTGACAAAAACGAATATATTTGTACATTTAAAAAACGGAAAAAGGTATTAGGACTATGAACTTTTTTTATAGCTTTTTGTGCTTAGATTTAAATGTCAAACAAAAAGAAATGGAGAAGATGACAAACTAGAACACAAAAAATGCTTTATATTTAAACAATACACAAAAAATAACTCCATATCAGTTAGTTCTTTGGGGTTTTAAAATTAAGAAAAACATTGCCCATGGAATAGATTAATGGCTAAAATTGCAAACACTAGAAATAGACAGAGTACAATACACCTAGTTAATACTAGAAGATGACACTATTGCACATCCACAACTATGCACTGGTCAAGCAATCATGGAAGTGTTTTATTCCTAATATTTTTGGGGGTCTTCAAACTAAGATTCGCATAATACCACCAATTACTTCCCAGTACCATGATTTTCAAGTCCTCAATCCTATATAGACTAGGATGTTTTGCCCGCTACGCGTGGCTGAAAATTAAGATTTTTTTAATTTTATAATATTAATTGAAAAAAATGTTTTTTTTTGTGTGTTTTGTTTAAATAAACAATATGAGTAAGTAGATTTGACCAAATGAATTATATTGATATTTATGCACTATCCTCAAGAAATTTGTCTCGTCTCGAGCATCTCGGGCACTCAATTTAGTTGTTCTAAGTTATTGTCTAATTTTACATTTACTGTCTTCTTCTTTCTTCTTTCACTTTACTTCACAAAATTCTCAGCACATGTACATACATTTTCTTACATCATGACTTGACCAACTAAACTATTAATTTAAATATATCACTACTACATACACACACAAAGAAATCGATAATTTAAATACATGTACAGTACTTGTATAGCTCTTCCATAAACACTGAGTGTATACTACTAAAGTTGTCTCTGTCAATGATCCCCGTCAATAACATATCTGCAAATCAGTTTTCCAAATTTAGAGAAATAGTTTACATTGAAGACCTGGGAAATGAAGCAATATTAGTAATCAAAAAACGATTGCAAACTTATGTCATATATGCAATAACTTCTCTAATATATTCGGAGTAACTAAACGTCCCTCTTTTCCTCCGGAATCCTATGAGCCAAATGCTCCAGGGAACTCACATTCATTTTTGACATCTTAATCACATAATAAAGAAAAATTACCATCCCTATTAATTCATTTTCTTGCTCGAGAACCATCTTGTCCACTGGCTTGTTACTCTTTGTGGTGGATTTCAGGAATTTCACAAGATAAGAAATCATTATTGTTAAAAAACAATAAAATTTATTTCCGAAAAATCAACGTTCTTTTCTTTGTATTATTTATTTCCGAAAAATTTAAGTGCTCCTGCTCTGATCTACAGAATCATTCCTCAACTTCATGTACTTCAAGGTTACTTCACTATTTTTCTTGATTAATGTGATCTAATATAATATTAAAAGCTATACCATTGTTATATCGAAACTATACCCGCCAGCAAATTCCAAATTTTAAATTCAATACAATAATTGAAACTAAAAGAATATATAAAAAGAACTTTTTACTTTTGAAATTGAAATAAATGGATCACAACTAAACAACAGAAACAACTAAAAAGTTATACAAATAATCACAACAGACCTCATCACTTGTGTAAAGCTACCACATAAGGATAACAACTAAAAAGTGACATACCAAGACCATTTCATGTGCTCTTAGGTGCATGTAATTTTTATAGCAAATATCACCATGCCTTGCGGAAAAGTTTGAATACCATAAACAATAACATTCCTGGTAAGAAACACTCTTAAAAAAGGTTAGTGTCAAAAAAGTGTACCGGCACATACAATCATATCCTAACAATTAGAGGCAAGTCCAACAATATATTTTAATCTCTTAACATAATTCAGATCCAACATTAAAGTTTTTAGCAATACACAATATTTGCAATCAATACGCCTCTCTTTATAACCAAATATTAATACCCAATTCGAAATACTCCAAAGAATTTTGTGAAAGTGTGTAGTAAGTAAATGTTTTTACCTTTGCAGCTCCGAAAGGAATGTCTGCTCATAAAATAATTCATAAAATATATAACATTTCAGCTGCCTTGAAACTATAAATTTATCTTTAGTCTCTCACAATAATGATAAACCAATAAAATTATCAAATCTGGCATGATAAATGTATAGAAACATTATCGGAAAGATTGTAGAAACATAAAATACAAAAAAAAATCCATTCTGCGTTAATAGTACCTCGCAATCTCTTCTTCATCGATAAAACAAACCTGCCAAATAAAAGAACAACGCAGAATATTTTAAGAATTTGAAATTCAAGGTACACAAACATTGAAGCCGTTATATTATTGACGAATCACCACAAAAGACTGCTCATATATTTTAAAATGCATCTAATGATATATTCAAGAACACACCATTTTTTTGGTTGCAAAGAAACTACCTGATTTCATATGTTTATTACCAACTGCAATTCTGTAAATGCTTTCAGCATATTCATAACTGCATATGTCTGAAACAATAGAAGTAGATAGTTGTCTTTCAGGACAGTGCTTCCTCCCCCTGGAGCATATCAAAGAATTTATAAAATAATTTGAATATACAAAATCAACAAAAAATTACACTATTTTTCAAAATTCAGTAAAAAGGAGCAATTAAAAATTCTAAATCATCCTAAATCATTATATCAAACAGTTGAATTGCAAGAACAAAAAATCCACAAACTAATAATTAAATCAGCACGAAGCAAGTAACTACACTTCGTAAATCATCCTAAATAATTATAAAAAATGCAACAGATGTATAAACCACTAAAAAATATCATTGTAATACCTCATCTTTGTCAAATAATTAAACATAGAGAAAAATCCTAAAACACAAATAAAATGCAAATACACTAAGAAATTTTGGTAAACAATACACGTAAACTCATTATTCATACAATCATAAATTCATGAAATATTAAAGAGAAAAAAGGATTAGATACCTGGATGAATTGGAAACTCATGCCTAGGGATGGCAATCGGGTCGGGTCGGCTCGGGTTTGGTATTATCCAAATCCAAACCCGATTTTTTTAACCATACCCGAACCCGACCCGAACCCGAAAAATACCCGAAAATTAATATCCAAATCCAATCCAATGGATTTCGGTTCGGGTTTGGATATACCCGAAACCCGAAATTTTTTGAATTGGATTTGGATAATATCCGAAACCCGAAACCCGAAAATTATTGGATTTGGATAATACCCGAAACCCGAAAATAAAAATCCAAAATTTAAAAAAATTTAACAGAAGTCAGCATTTCAGTAACATTTAGCAATTAGCAATCCAAGTCTCCAAGTTCAAGATACAACCTTTCCATGAGCATGACAAAATATCATCTGGATCCAAATTCCAAACATATTACAAACTCAAATTATTAAATAAGATGGGTCTGCCTCTAACAATGACATATATATATTACTTGGTTGTGTATAAATTTAGTAGCATATGATATAAATTTTTTAGTAGTCTTATAATGTTTACAGTGAGTTATAATGTTTACAGTGAGTGAGTACGATTACTTGGTTGTGTATAAATTTAGAGCATATGATATAGGGTATAGGGTATAAGGTTTAGGGTTTATGGTTTAGGGGTTAGAGTTTAGGGTAAGTGGGTAACCCCTAAACTTTGAAATTTCTAATCTTTTTCTTATATAATTAAAAATTTTGAATCTCTTTATAATTGATAGGTTGATAGGTTAGGGTCTGTATGAATTTTATATTATATATATATATATATATATATATATTTATATATTCAGGGTTTTTTTCGGGTTTCGGGTTCGGATCGGGTTTCAGAGTTTCGGATATTCGGGTTTTTTTTCGGGTTTCGGATTTCGGGTCGGGTTTCGGATCGGTATATGTAAAATCCAAATCCAAATCCAAATATTTTCGGGTATAAAAATCAAATCCATATCCAAATCCAAATCCGAAAAATCGGGTTCGGTATATCCAAAAAATCGGGTTTCGGATCGGATATCTATCGGGTCGGATAATTTTGCCATCCCTACTCATGCCCGGTCTACAAACTTTAACCTATAATATAAAAAATAAATTGCAGTCAGAATACAAAAAAGATGAAAAGCTATCGAAAGAAATTGTACAAAAAGAGAAGAAGAAAACAACGCGTGATAAGAAATTGAATAGAAGAAGATTATTTGAATTTGAATTCTCGGGAAAGAAATTGTACGTATAATGAATTTGAATTTGAAAGTTTAATTGTATGTATATGTCAATATGTATTTTGGGGAATTGGGGAAAACATGAGCTTACTTTAGAAGCTTGTGAGAAATACGTATAATAGATGTATAATACAATAAAATACGTATGAAAGTGGTAGAAATCAATGGGTCAAGTGTCATTCTACTGTAAATACGAAAAAAATGAGGGGTATAATAGTAAAAGCATACTAAAAAACGCAACAACTTTTATAATATAGATAGATTTGATTTTACAAAATGCTTGATTAAACTAAATTCAACACTTAGAAACATTATAAAATCTAGTATGACAATGTATAGCAAAATACTTTAATATATCACTGAAATGCATAAATGATTAGAAAAAATTAGTTCAATAAAAAATGTTGCAAGCAACTTTAATCGAAGACATCAGAGAAACATGAAATACAAAATGACATGTCTTTTTTAACAACTCAGTACCTCAAAATATATTTTCTCCTTAATTAACTCATCTCCTAGATTTATAAAAAGAAAAACAAATACAAATGTTTAGAAATTTATTAGGATTTGAACACTAACACTTTTCAACAGCGGCCAAGCCTCAGTTTTTTGTGATAACTCCCACTTATCTCAAGAATAATAAGAGGTGGTATAATTTGTCAAAACACGGATATTTCAAGCAAACTCATTCTTACAATTCATCATCAAACATTGACATTCAAACCAAATAACTCTATAGTCAAATATATAACATAACTGCAATTTTGCTTAAAGCTCTATGACTGTTCAAAACAAAATTCATATCTACAATATACCTACTTATTAAATATATAACCTTACATTGAATAACCTGCAAAAATTATTGATTATGTTTAATATGTATAAACATATATGATGGAGAATAGTTGTGTGTTTGTAAATGTATTCATGTATTTTTTGTTTCAGTTGTCGGCAATTCTCATAAAACTAAATTAAATCATAAACAACTACAATCAAACACGTTATATGCATACATCATTTGACCGACATTTGTTTTTCAAGAAGAACAATCTGCCTCTTATTTTCTTTTAATAAAAAATAAAACCATGTAATTCATTGTTACCTTCTCGTGAATCTCAGCCACCCTCCTGACTCTACATATTTCTAGTATTAGACTTTTTAACTTTTTTCTACAAATAAAAAAATCCATAAAATTTTAAAAATCAATTTATATTTTCCACTACAATCAATACCTAATAACATAATTCGTTCAAGAATTACAACGAACACTTTCTGATTGATTACATATACAAAATTAAAAAACAAATCGAATCATGTAAGAAAATCAATTAATGAACCTTTGTTCAATATCCATATGTTCTCAAAACCTGTAGAAATTACTAAAATGTCTCCTCCAATGAGTTCTTCAACATATCTATTATCGAAATATAAAGAAATAGTTGAAGTAATAAAAAAATCATCCATACCCATGGCATTAAGAACTTGTGTCTGTGAAGATCTTAACTCGTTTCAGGACCTTTGTGAAACCTTTACAAAGTAATACAAATGTTAGAAATATATTGGAAACAACAATAGGAAAAACACATGAGCAAAACAACATCTATAATAATATCTATTATAACATCTCAAACACTCAAACAATCGAGTTAAAATACATGAAACTGTAATAGAAAAAGTTGGAGAAATATGACCATTTTATGTTAATAGTACACTTACAATCCATTTTTTATATATAAAATTTAACCTACCAAAAAAAACAAAAACAAATAAAGAAGTAAAATTGAACAATTCCGATTTATATAACTGTGATATATTTGTATTCAATGTTCTTTCAGTCATTTTATCAAACACTTGGTGAAATAAATTAAACATAAACATATTGCACAACCTCAACTTTCTCAGTAAACACAATTCTCAAACATATACCGATATCAATCTCCAAAAATCAAAGTTTAATATCTAGCAAATAAACCCGAAAATAAATATGTAAATACAATAAAGACCAAGAACATAAGCCTAATCGATCCACATCTATTTCATACCTTAAAATTGATGTCATAGTTCACATGTTACTAATACATCGGACAATAGATATTGAATCTACAAAATCTAGCTCACAATGAAAAGAAGAACATATGAGAATATTATGAATACAATTGAATATATTAAAGAGGAAAAATATAAGAATAAGCTTGAATTTGATATTCGAATTGAGTTTAGAGAGACACGGTGATATGTATGAGATAGAGAGAGGGAGATAGAGGAGTAAAATTAGAACTGAATTTGAATTATGAATTCTGGGATTGTAATTTGAATTCTTGGAGAAAGCAATAGCTTCTCGAGTGATGTGTATACAACAAAAACAACGGCTGTAATTAAAAGAGAGTATAAGTCAACCGGGTCAAATGGCATAACAATGTAAATACATGAAATACGGAGGGACAATTTAGTCATTAACAACCTAAAAACACAACAGGCTTTATAATATAGATTCCGATTTATATAACTGTGATATATTTGTATTCAATGTTCTTTCAGTCATTTTATCAAACACTTGGTGAAATAAATTAAACATAAACATATTGCACAACCTCAACTTTCTCAGTAAACACAATTCTCAAACATATACCGATATCAATCTCCAAAAATCAAAGTTTAATATCTAGCAAATAAACCCGAAAATAAATATGTAAATACAATAAAGACCAAGAACATAAGCCTAATCGATCCACATCTATTTCATACCTTAAAATTGATGCCATAGTTCACATGTTACTAATACATCGGACAATAGATATTGAATCTACAAAATCTAGCTCACAATGAAAAGAAGAACATATGAGAATATTATGAATACAATTGAATATATTAAAGAGGAAAAATATAAGAATAAGCTTGAATTTGATATTCGAATTGAGTTTAGAGAGACACGGTGATATGTATGAGATAGAGAGAGGGAGATAGAGGAGTAAAATTAGAACTGAATTTGAATTATGAATTCTGGGATTGTAATTTGAATTCTTGGAGAAAGCAATAGCTTCTCGAGTGATGTGTATACAACAAAAACAACGGCTGTAATTAAAAGAGAGTATAAGTCAACCGGGTCAAATGGCATAACAATGTAAATACATGAAATACGGAGGGATAATTTAGTCATTAACAACCTAAAAACACAACAGGCTTTATAATATAGATGTAAATACAATAAAGACCAAGAACATAAGCCTAATCGATCCACATCTATTTCATACCTTAAAATTGATGCCATAGTTCACATGTTACTAATACATCGGACAATAGATATTGAATCTACAAAATCTAGCTCACAATGAAAAGAAGAACATATGAGAATATTATGAATACAATTGAATATATTAAAGAGGAAAAATATAAGAATAAGCTTGAATTTGATATTCGAATTGAGATATCAACGTCTAATGTGTTATATGAGTATATTGCGGACGAGAGTGATGGGCTCCAATTAGAAGAGCGTAAAAGAAGGAGAAGTGAATTAGAAGTGGGCCATATGGGTCATGCGAGTTATCAAATTGGAGGAGATTTTCAGACAGAACAAAACATTCAAGGTCCTGTTATTTCTGTAGGGGATTTAGCAGTACCAAAAAACAATGAATTGGCTGAGCTTGCGATGCAAGCCAGCCAGCCACAATGATTCTGATAGGTTGGAACTGTCGAGGTTTGGGCCAATCTCGTACAGTTCGAGTACTCCAGGAGATGTTAAAATCTCATAAGCCCGACTTTTTGTTTTTATCTGAAACTTTAGTAGAAGGTAATAAAGTCGAATCTTTAGCTTCTAAGCTGGGTTTTATTAATTTTTTCTCAATAGACAGGCAGGGTAGAGGAGGAGGATTAGCAATTTTTTGGAAACGCAATGTGAGATGCTCAGTGGTTGATTCATCCCAAAATCACATTGACATTCATGTGAAGGAGGCGAATAATGGTGTCTGGAGGTTAACCTGTTTCTATGGTTTTCCTGAGCGTGAGAGGAGACAAGCTTCTTGGGATTTTCTTCGGTTACTAGCTTTAAGGTCCCAGCTGCCTTGGTGTATCTTTGGGGATTTCAATGATCTTCTATATAGCACTGACAAAAAAGGTAAACACCCCCATCCTCAAAGTTTATTATCAGGTTTCAAAAATGCTATTGAGGATTGTTCTTTAGCTGAAATTGATCTGCAAGGAGGTGGTTTCACCTGGGAAAAAAGTAAAGGTACGGCAGATTGGGTGAGAGAAAGGTTAGACCGGGCTTTTGCTACAGATTCATGGTGGCACATTTTCCCGTTGTGTACGCTTTCAGTGTTTCATGCTGTGGCTTCTGATCATGAGCCTATTAAATTGGAGTTGGTTAATACCTTGGTGACAAAAAAGCAGTTTCGCTTTAGGTTTGAAAATACCTGGCTCAAGGAGGAGAGTTTTCATCAAGATGTTGCAGAGTTCTGGCAAAAGCTCCCAGCGATTCATTTACTCCCTAAGCTAATCTCGGTTTCAAGTTATATGGCGAAGTGGGGTCGAACTTTCTTTCACAAATTCAGGGATAAAGTCATCAAACAGAAGGAAATAATTGATCAGCTCAAAGATAGGGAAGATGATGATGGCATTCAAATGTATTTTGACGAGAAGGAGAAATTGAGTGATTTACTAATGCACGAAGAACTCTTCTGGAAACAACGAGCCAAGACCTTTTGGCTTGAAGAGGGTGACTCAAATACGAAATTTTTCCATGCTTCTGCTTCGAGTAGGAAAAAATCTAATCTTATTTCAGGTCTGAGAGCAGAGGATGGTACGATGGTGTCTAACCACGAGCAGCTTTGCAACATGCTGAAGAGTTATTATACCAATGTTTTTTCTGCATCAGATACTCATGTGAACTTGGAGGGGCCTGAATATAATAGTGATTTGATTATCACAGATGAGCAGAATGATATGTTAACAGCAGATTTGAACTTTGAAGAGTTTACGGAGGCGGTGAAATGTATGCACCCAGATAAGGCCAGCGGTCCTGATGGTCTAAACCCGGCCTTCTTTCAGCATTTTTGGAAGATAATTGGTAGAGAAGTTTTCCAAAGCTATAAAGATTGGTTACTAGACTGTAAGTTTCCAGCAACAGTGAATGATACCACTCTAGTTTTAATCCCGAAAAAAGAACATGTTGAAGAGATCAAAGATCTTAGACCCATTGCTTTATGTAATGTGCTCTACAAAGTTGTGGCTAAAGTTTTATCCAATAGGCTGAAAAAGATCTTACCAGATATCATTTCAGAGGAGCAATCTGCCTTTGTGCCAGAAAGGAACATCACTGACAATGTCCTAGTAGCCTTTGAGTTACTGCATTTTATGAAACGCAAGAGCAGTGGGCTAGAAGGGGAGGTAGCTCTTAAGCTAGACATTTCTAAGGCTTACGACAGAGTTAGATGGGATTATTTGCGGAACAGAATGCGTTTGATGGGTTTCTCTGAACGTTGGATTAAATGGATCATGTTGTGTGTAATGACAGTGTCTTACTCCATATCTTTTCAAGGAACTATGGTTGGTCCAATCATTCCAAAGAGGGGGCTTCGGCAAGGTGACCCTTTATCACCATATCTATTTTTACTGTGTGTAGAAGGCTTATCTTTGGCTTTGAAATCAGCGGCTACTAGTGGCAATATCTCAGGCTGCTGCATTTGTACCACGGCTCCATCAGTGACTCATTTGCTGTTTGCGGACGACAGCTTTTTGTTTTTTAAAGCTACTTCTGTTGAAGCGCAAGCTATTAAAGAGGTGTTGAATTCTTATGAAGCAGTTTCTGGGCAAGCAGTTAACCTTCAAAAATCTGTTGTGTTTTTTAGTGCCAATGTGAGGAGAGATAAACAAGCAGAGATAAAGCAGGTTCTGGGGGTGTTTAATGACATTGGCGAAAGTAAGTATCTTGGGTTGCCTTCTTTAATTGGTAGATCAAAGAAAACGGTGTTTAAATATCTAAAGGACAGAGTATTTCAGAAGATACAAAGGTGGAGTTCCAAACTTCTGTCTCGAGCAGGAAAAGCTATTATGATTCGGAATGTTGCTCAGGTGATTCCAGCCTATACCATGTCCTGTTTTCTTATTCCTAAAAGCTTATGTCAAGAAATTGAAAGACTTATGAATGCTTATTGGTGGAGATCTAGTTCGACTGCGAGTAAGCCTATTCGGTGGTTAGCCTGGGAAAAGATGAGTATGTCAAAGTCGAAGGGGGGTCTTGGATTCAGAAACTTACACGGTTTTAACTTGGCGCTTTTGGGTAAGCTTTGCTGGAATTTAATTTCTAAACCAACTGCTCTTGTGTCTAAAGTGCTGAAAGCTAGATATTATCCAGATTGCCATTTGCTTCAAGCAAGGAGGTCGGGGGGTTCTAGTTATACATGGTCAGGAATTTGGGAAGCTAAGGAAGAGATTAAAACAGGTCTTCGCTGGGTTCTGGGAGATGGTCAGTCTATTAAAGCTAGTTCTGATAGGTGGTTAAGGAATAAAGCTAATTTTTGTGTTGATCAAAGCAGTACTTCTGTAGAGGTGAACACAAAAGTTTGTGAGTTTTTTAGTGCAGACAAGAAAAGCTGGGACGAAAGGAAGGTAAAAACATGCTTTAACCAAGTCGATGCTGAGGCCATTTTGAGTACGCGTATTCCTAGTAGTGGTACAAAAGACAGGATTGCCTGGTGTCATTCAAGTAATGGCAAGTACACGGTGAAAACGGGTTATCAACAATGGCATAACAATCATATTGGTGAGATAGGTTTGCAGCAGTCCAAAGGGTGGAGTAATATTTGGAGCTTAAATATCCCTCACAAAATCAGAATTTTTCTGTGGAGATTTTGTCGCAACAACGTACCTGTTAGAAACCTTCTTAATCACAGGGGAATTCGAGGGGTGCCGATAGGATGCAATATGTGTGTGGGTGACATAGAACATTTGGCACACTTGTTTTTCGACTGTCGTTTTGCTAAAGAATGTTGGAAAATAGTGGGTCTTGAGTATGATATGAGGGATGTGGAATATGTGTCAGAATGGGTGTTACATAAGCTGAGTAATGATACGGCTGAGAATCTGGGGAAGATTTCTGCAGTGCTCTGGGGTGTGTGGTTTGCCAGGAATAAACGCATCTTCGAGAACAAATACATGTCTCCAGTAGTTACCATGAACTGGAGCATGTCACAAATAAGGGAATGGCGTGATGCAAACAACAAACGGCATGTTACTGGTTCATTTCAAGGAGGAGGTATGCAGCAACAAGTTCGAAAATGGACTAAACCAGCGATGGGGTTTCGAAAATTGAATGTTGACGCAACTGTCAAGGAAGGACAGAACTCTTTCTCAGTGGGATTGGTCCTTAGAGATGACAGGGGTCAGTATGTTACAGGGAAAACGAGACACTTTGCAGGGACAGTTAACGTAGCAGAGGCAGAAACAGTTGCCATCCTTGAAGGTCTGACATGGCTGGAGGAACTTCCTCCTGGTCCTATCATTCTCGAAAGCGACTCGCTGCTTAGTGTTAATGCTATCAGCAATGGTTGTTTGAACTTGCTGGAAGCTGGGCACCTGGTGCAGAGTTGTAGGAATATAATCAGTAGTAGAGGAAATGTCTCAGTAGTTTTTGTTAGGAAGCAAGCAAACAAGGCAGCCCATCTTTTGGCTAGATATCCTTGTGAGCTTAATAGCTTCGTGGTTAATTTGTCTCCTCCATCTTGTTTGTTGGGGACGCTTCTGTCGGATGCTTTGATGGTTTAATGAAAATCGTTTATTTGTTTCAAAAAAAAAAAAAAAAAAGATAGGATCTCACGCTATACATAAATAATTTTAAGATAGAATCTCACGTAATTACTTGCTTACATATCTACATAAATATACCGCAGTTGCGGTCGTCAAAAATTTCGGTAAATTTATTGGTGATTTTCGTAGTACAAATTAGTGATTGACGATGTACAAAACAATGATTTTCGTTTAGATCTGATCATATACGAAAGAATGACAAAAATAATCACTTTTTTGACAAAATAAACAAAAATAACCATTCTGAAAAAAGTGGCCAATTTTGGCCTTTGGGATACTCCGTTGACAGTTGGGTATCCCATATACAAGATACTCCACTGACAGTTGGGTATCCCATAAGTCAAAATTAACATTTTTTTTAATACAAAATGAACAAAAATAAACGTGTGTTCTTAGTTTAACCGTTTCCTTGGGGGTTCAACAGTTAACTTTTGGGGTTCAATAATTCCATTTTGGGTTTTAGAAATATTTAGAACGACGAATCCGTATACGGACTTAGGGTTTAGGGTTTAGGGTTTAGGGTTGTTTACAACCCTAAACCCTAGACCCTAAACCCTAACCTAACCTGATTTTAGGGTTGTTTACAACCCTAAAATCAGGCCGCCGGTCTGTTAAAAAAATAAATTTAAATTGGACATTTGTAGTGTAAATATATGCAGGTTACGTTATTATAAATTGCGTGTTAATACGCATTCAAGGAATGCATATCAGTATTGTTTTATTCAGTTACTCCCACATGGCATGCGTATTCCAATTTTATAAAAATAATAAATATTTTATTCAGTATTGTTTTATTCAGTTACTCCCACAGTGCAGAATGCGTATCCATTATATATATAGCCTGGATACCTTAGCGTCAGATGCGTATCCGGTGAATACTCCGTTGTTGAATGCGTAATATTGATACCACAATCACAAATGCGTAATCAATCGGCCATATTTGTCCACTAATTTCAGATCGGCTATTATGGTTACCCCAATCTGAAAATCGGTCATTCTTGGCCTTCACCCATCATATACCGGAATGATTGTTGTGCCCATGATGCCCTAAACAGATAAGGTAGTTGCGGGCTTGCGGCAGTAAACAATGGAGACGATAGTAATTAATCTTGAATAACATTTAAATCTAGTGTGATCAGGATTCAGGAACCCCAAAAAAATATGGATTAAAATATGAATCTAAGGTGATCCAGTCCGAGTCGGGCCAGTTGACACGCCTACACCCATGTCATACTTTCAAGTGATTTTTTTTATATTCCACAACACCATAAAATTAAAAGAAGGGGGACAATGAAGAGCAACTGGAATATAAATTCACAACCAACACCAAATAGACAGATCTCTTCACACAAAACCCATCCCTTAAGTTGAGATGCGCCAGTGTATACTTTGCAAATAAAACAGTCAAACATGTAAAGTGTCATGGGCAATCAGATCAATTTTGAATCATGTAATTTGTTGATTCACGGTTTCGCAAGAATCAAAGTTTATTCCCAGATAATGAAAAGAACAAATTATAACACGATATACAAGGAAAATCAAAAGTAAAACCTATTCTATCGCCTATTGATCTACACCATACGTCCACTATGCACCTGCAAAAACCACAAGAAAAAAAAAAGTAGATTTTAAATTAGTAGAGTATTCCATCATTTTAAGAAGATTGCATGTAACTGGAATATCAAGAAAATTCACCTAAAAAATGCAAAACTAGACAATTGTTTATATATACACGGTAAGAATTAGTAAAGCTTGTCAACTTAATTGTGCTCCAATCAGGCTCCACATAAGTGATTTGTGCTGTAAAAGATACAATGCTAAAACATTTAAAGAAATATTCTTAAAGCAAACGTAACATAATATCACAACATCTTATTAACTATAAATAAGTAACTGAGCACACTCTTGCTGGCCGAGGATGGAGCTTATTAAACTGTGACCTACTTTGGATATAATAGTCGAAAAAATTTAGATAAAAATTAGCAAGAAAGTTTAAGGACGAATTAGAAAAAGAAAAAGGTTCACAGCTCAACTTCAGGAATCAGACACAATAGATATTGCCAAAAAAATTACAGGGCTCGCAATCGCTTTAACCTCACACGTGCTGACGTGCTTCATAAGCACATAGCTCACAAACCAAACTACCAATTTCCAACTTCCCTCCATCATCAGTACTGATTCTTTTGGGCCTGGTTACATTTAGGGAAATTCTCGATGGTACCTTTGAGTTTTGACTTTTTCAAATGATACCATTCCTTTTTTTGACTTAAGAGTGGTACCCTTGTATTTTAGGTTTCACATATATAATACTATTCTGTTAACCAAACATTAGTCAAACGTTAAAATCTAAGAGTATCACTAGTAAAAGCTAAAAAGTAAAGGCATTAATTGCAAAAGTCAATTAGGACAATGGTATGATGGAAAATCTTTATAAACATATTCTCTGAAATGTTGGATGTGTTTCTGTTCATATATTTTGATGAATAATGTTTTTATGTGTAATATATTATTACGGTTGTTAAAAGCACAGAAAATTTTAATGGTCATTTAATTATATTTTAGCATTTTACTAAAATTTGGGTAATGGAATTGCATGACATACACGAAACTGAAGATATGATGGTACCACTCGCAAGTCAAAACGAAGTAATGGTACCAAATGAGAAAGCCAAGGCCAAAAGAGTACCGCTGAGAATATCCCAAATATTTATTTAATCATTTAGGCCGGATTAAATAATAAAAACGTGGGCCCTTGAGACAAGATATTAATTAAACAATAACATGGAAATGGGCGGATTATTCTTTCGGACTAATTTAACATATTTAAAATTTGGACCTTAAACATAGAATCTTAGATTTTACTCCCTCTGTCCCCCTAGGTTCTTTACATTGGGGGACGGGGGCTCGGCACGCATTTTAAGGCTCCTATAAAGTATAGTTATATATATTATTTTAATTTTTTTTTTCTTTTGAATAAAAATTTAATGTTTGAATTTTTATTCAAAAAAAGAAAATTTTAAAAATAAGTTGTGGAACTATACTTTATACGAGCCTTAAAATGCGTGCCAAGCAGTGAAAACAAACCGTAAAGAAATGAGGGGGACAGAGGGAGTATATAATTGAGTTAAAAAAGTGCAGTATTTAGCTATTTTAACAAGATAACCTATTAATATTAAGATCACAAGTAATACACAAAAAGTAAAAATAACTATGCTAAAATTTATTATATTATATTATTTTGACATATTCTATATATGTTAAACTTTATTTAATATTTATTATTAATCCCGTAATATTTTAATTCAATGTATGATAGTTCTAATTTAAGATTACTCGCAATATTTTATTTATGTTTAATCGTACATTAAATTCAATATTTTACACATCTATGCTAATTATTCTTTAAAATTTATTTAGATTATATCAATATAGGCCCGTGCTCCACACAGGCTCTCTGCACTACTAGTTTCAATTAACAAAGAACATAAAATACATACTAACAGTAACTGGTAAGAAACTCTACCTGTGATTTGCTAGCTCTAGTCTCCTTGTGCAGCTATATGAGGTTGTTCTGCATATGGATCTCCTTTCAAGTACATTACCCTGCTGGCAACTCTCCATTTTTCCAAATAATAAACTAAAGTAACATATTAACAAGGGTGTCTTCTCTTCAATGTCCTGACCAAAGAATGCCAGAATGATGGAAACTTCGAGAGGCCCTATATTTATGAAATGATGGAGGATTGGTTACCAAACCCCTCTGTATATACACTCTAGATACAAGCCTGAACCGCCAGTAGCACGCTGTCTGCATACCAATTGTCATTCTTTTCTGGAAAAGTTTAAACTGATTTTCACCATCATGTAACTGACAAAATTTTGAGCCCGAAATACGCATCTGATATAATATACTTTCACATTTCTCCTAAAACTGTACAGAGCATGATGCGAAGGAGCTAGTAAGTTCCTTAACAAAATTTTACGGCTTACGGAAATTCTTGACTTCTCCACCCACGATGTTCAAACTTCAGGAAGCAAGGGAAGGGTGCCCCGTCAAAATTTAGCATATTTTATGGTTACACGGGTCAGTTTAACGGCTTATAGCCTCCATTGCAAGCCTTACCAGACGCAAGAATCCCTCCACATCTTGGAAGTTGAAGTCAAGAGCTTTTTTAACAGATGGCAGACCCTCCCGATACTTGGTCTCCTCCCTTGAACTGGCAGCTACGAAAGCAATTCGTGACTTTCTGGAAGCCTCCATTGCAAAATTAATGTCTTGCGCCTGCAAATGTTCTTACATTAACATGCAAGTAATAGACATAATAATAATGTGGCAGGTACTAAATTCAAATAATACGGACATAGATCTAAATAAATTTACATCCACTCCAACATTACATAGAGCATGTGATTAACAAGCGGCAAGAGCTTTGGATTTACACCCAAAACAATCTGACGCAACACACCCAAATCAGACAAAGAAAGAGAATAGCAATAGGGAGTTATCCAGTATGTACAGGTCCTTTTCCTTTCTTGTACAAAGGGAGTCCACTAAAGACCAAGTGAACATCTTTTTCATGTACTCATTTGACCTTCTCACTGTGTCAACTCGACATTATCTTTTACTCCAGATTTGCGGACTAATGCTTGAGATCTTTAATCTGAGGTGCAAAGAGAAAAACTTCTTTCTACGACCTCCACAAATAATGACAGTGATATTGACCTCATCTCTCCTATAACTGAACCTTATCTCTCTACCTATCACTTACCTTCAGTAGTACAAATTCATTGTGTTCTAAATACATAATTATTAATGGATAAATAGCAAATTTTTAAATTTATATGCATCACATCAAAATAGTCTACATCTGTTCGCTTTTACTGGTCGATTTCCTGCATCAACATATAAAAAAAAATTGCAACATATACTTACGAAGTTAAGCAGCCGCAAAAAATTTGGTCGGTTTCGGGAAGGTATGACATGATTTCCAGCAACTTGAGGAGAATTAGCACCCTTCGCTAAGGCAATTTTGTCCATATTTGCTGCATTGTTTAAGTTATCCACGTCTGAAGCAGACGAAGACGGAGATTCTCCTAAAAATGGTAATAAAAAACCATGTGAGATCAGTTCAAGCCCACTAACATTTAACATCTTTGTATCACATTAGCACCAGCGAAAACTTATATGTGATGACTCAAAAACGAACATCTAGCCACGAGGTGGGTGATAAGTAGGTCAAAGCCAAAATCTAAATATTACTAAGGCAGCACAAAGAATACCCACAGATTTGGCCACTATTTGAAAAATCCTGAATCGAAGAGAATATTCACACCTAGATTTCGGGCTGAACTCAAATAGATTCTTCTAATTAGAGATGTAATTCAAACTGAGAAAAGCCTAGTTTTTGGTTATCGAGTTCGAATTGCTTATTTGTTTTGTCGATCGAGTTCGAATTGCTTCTTTTTTGTCGATCCCATTTTATTGGGTCCAGTTCTAGCTTGCTTTGTAATTACAGTCCTAGCACAAAAACTATAAAGACAACATGTACAAGGCATATTTGCACTTTTCAATACACATACCTGGAGGAACTATTTGCAGGGCGCTTTGCAACTCATTCCGGTCTTTGCTTGCACTGGAATGTGAAGAATTAATTACTCTTAGGTATGCCACCTCTACACATTTATAGGCCAGAGCAGCAGATGCCATGTCTTTGGATCTCTCATACTCATGGGCACAATACCTAAAACAGATTGCAAAAGGTTAAGAAAATAAATTTCTCCTGCCCTAGCCCTAGCAGATTCACAGAACAAGTTACTAGTAAATCTCACGAAGTATGAGAAAGCATAAACATAATAGGGGATCAATCAGTAGAGGGGAGAAAAAAGGAGCAGAGAACTTGCATATGTTTATTATTATCACTCCGACTGCATCTATTACAGTGAGGCATAGCCTCAATTTATAGAGATCTGAAACTTGTTCGCTAAGCTTGCTACAGTACATGGAACACCATCTTGCTTATGTCATTAATCATGCTCATATTTAACACAGTATATGCCATTCAATAAACCAGGAGGAGAACATTGAAATACATACAATGAATATTCACAAAAATCACGAGCATGATACACAATCAGTTAATAGATTTAAATGCTGAAGTACCCTCTATTAAACTCAACTTTTTTTAAAGATAAAATTAAAGAGAAATTTCTTATAAGTAGATAGGTAGAGTGATCTTAAACAAGAACCTGTGGCATTTAAGCGGTGGAAGGGTATTCAATTAATCATGTACATATTTATGATACTGCAACACCAGTTAGTTGATACTCCCTCCGTCCCTCTGGGTTCTTCTATACATAGAATTTGGGCACGGAGACTAAGAAAAGATATAAAAAATGAGTAAAATTAGATGAAAAGTGAGTAAAGTGGTGGGACCTATCAATATTTAATAATAGATTTGAGATAGTGGAGGAAGTAGTGGGTGTAATAGTGATTTATATTGTTATAGAATAGAGATAGTGGAGAAAGTAGTGGGTGTAATAGTGTTTTATATTATTAAAAGTTACTATTTTTGGAATGTATAGAAATGAATGGGACGTCCCAAAATGGAAAGTGTATAGAAATGACTGGGACGGAGGGACTACTTGATCTCTGACTCCTGTTTCTAATTAAACAGATACACAACCATGTAATTTCACACTACTTACAAACATCATGAAGGGCCATACTAATATGCATGTACATACATATAAATATATATATATATATGGAGAGAGAGAGAGAGAGAGAGAGAGAAGAGAGAGAGAGAGAGAGAGAGAGAGAGAGAGAGAGAGAGAGAGAGAGAGAGGATGAACAAGCATAAGTCTATTCGGTAATCATGGTGATGAGGGCAGGCTTGGAAGTTTGATATTACTTACGCGCAAAGTTTAGCCGTACTACTATACACTTGCATCGACTGAATCATCTCCCCATGCTTGGCATTTTCAGTGTTGCAAGATTCTAACAAAGAGGCTCCATACAGAAACTTGAGAGCTGCTTGGAAATAAAGACCAGTACCTTCAAGAGTTGATCCAGAGTTCTGTAGGACATATCCCAGTTGCACAAGGAGTCAGGATACACAGCCAATGATATATATATATATATATATAAACGGAAGAAATTACATGTAAGAAAGAAAAACAGTTTAGAAACCTTGAGACGGTCAGCCAGGTGTTTAAGATCTGTTGCTTCTTTTACAGCGTTGTTAGCAGCCTGACTTGATGTATCTCTTCGAATAGGACTTGGGGCATCAATTTCCCGACCCTTGTGACCATTCATTGAATGTTTGGTATTAATAGGCTGACTGCCATGCCCCCTCTGATTCTCTGCTTTCTTGATCTGTGCTGCAGCATGTAATGCATCATCACCTTCACTGGTGCTGGCTGTTGACAAATTTACACCATTGTCTTTTTGAATTCCATTAATTGGTTGGGGCCACCTTGTCATCTCATGTTGACCTCTTCCTGATGGAGGTAATGAATGTGACTTTCCTTTTCCTGAAACATCAACCCGGCCTGTTTTGTCAGAAGGAAACCTCTTCGAAGATTTTTCAGTATTTCCATCCATTGGAAGGTTCTGTTTCGAGTCATGATCGGAAACAACTTGTCTTTTATCTGAACTGTCAAACAGAACCCACTTAGACTGAGTCTCTCGTTTACCACTTTCAGTCGATGAATTTGCAGCAGGATCATTCTTGGAAAAAATATTCTTTTCAATTTTTTCGGAATTTCTAGCAATTTTATCCTGCAACTTACTTCTTGATTTCGAATTTTCATCGTGAGAGGAATGATCTACAGTTCCATTGAAATCGGATGCCTTGAGATTCCCGTTCTCAGACTCAGATCTGGTGCCACGACTATTGTCTTTAGATCTTGAAGAAGACCCCTTTCCAGATTTACGGCGAGACCCATCGTTGTGATACTCATTCATCTTCCCACTTTCATCATTTGGGCAGTTTTCTGAAACCAGAGGATGTTGATTAGATTGTAAGGTATCAGTAACATGGTGAGTTGCAAACTGTGAAGAAGATACAGCCTCCGCTGCAGCTTTTCTCCCCGATATTTGAGACCGACTCCTGTCCTGAAAATCAAGCTTAGAGGACCCCAAGGAACCACTATTTATGACGGTGATGGTTACATTCTTCTGCAACATCCTCGATTGATCACTCCCTGCACCACCATCTTCACCATCCAAGCATTTCCTCGGACTACTTGTTGCTAAAATTACTTCTTTAGAATCACCTTTACCTTTAAGGTCTCTTCTTATTGATGTAAAGTTATCTTGATTGCACACTCTTAGGGGAGATGAAGAAACTGATTCCACTGGGGAACCTTTCACCTCCTGAAAATTGGCTTTGCTTTTACGAGAGCCGGAAACTTTTGAAGAGCTTGAAGTTGCAGCAACAGGTGGCTGTGTAGATCTGACATCCTTTTTGACTGAATCACTAGCATCCATGCTCCTGTCCAACAAACCATTTTCAAGATCTACCCCTGCTTGCTGGTCTTTCAGACTCCTGCCTTTTTCGTCAATTCCACCACTCCCTTTCCTCATGGACCTTTCCTTTCCCCCAGACTTGGACACTCTTGCTTTCTTTTCCTCGCGGTGGTTGCTTTCGCTTGTTTCTTCCATAAAATCCCTCTGGTTTTCAGGGCGATGTCCTTCATTACTGTGGGAATACAGCTGACTGTCCTGATATTCGTTTATCTTCTTCCTTTTCTTTACGTCTCCGTCAATATACTCCATATGAAGCAACCTGGCATCAGAGGGAAACTGAGTCCGGTCTTCAGAATCTCTATCAGAAACCTTCATGTTTCGCTTTGAGTCCTTAGGACGATCATCATATTTGTGTCGATGCTTCCCTGTCTTCTTTCTTGACAAACCAATACTTGAGCTGTGGCCCACTTTCAAGGCAGCACCCCCATTGTCAGACTTCCACTCTTCCTCAATATGCACGCTGCTTGCCTTGAGCTTCTTAGAGGCTTTGGAAAATTCTTGATTGTTCTCTCTTTTGTTTCGTATCTTCGAGCTCTTGGTTTCACCTGTAGACAAAGTGTATGAAGGAACATAAATAAATTAACATTACAAGATAAAAGTGTCTAAAAAGGGTGCTGTAGTGGCACTCCATATACTACCTTCTCCAGGAATTGCAAGTGGCTTGCTCTTGTCTTTCTTTTTATGTCTCTGTTTCTGCCCAACTAAGCCACTAGACTGGCCAGAAAGCTGGAAATCAAATTCATGCAGACTAGGGGAACAGTTCTCAACATTGAGGCTTTGATTTTTATATGATGCCTGAGGGATCTTCTTCTTTGAGCTTGAATATGGCGAGGAGCCATTCTGGCTAGATGCATTCAATACATCTCTGAGACCGTGTCTTTTCTTTCCACCTATGTCTTGGAGACTTTGGTCAACATGCAGAGCATCAACAACTCCTGATGATGCCACACAAGAATATCTGTTCTGACTAATTTGGCCCTCATGAACAGGAGCAGGAGCAAGAGTTTGGTTAAGGGCGCGTACAGCTTTTGTTGTCTCTTCCTCACTAAAACTACACCGATTCATTCCATCCCTACAAAAATTACAAAAGAACTATTCCCATGAGAGATTGAGAAAAAGGGAGAGCAGCAGACAGCAAGAATTACTTTTCACTGGCTACATGAGAGAGAGAGAGAGAGAGAGAGAGAGAGAGAGAGAGAGAGAGAGAGAGAGAGAGAGAGAGAGAGAGAGAGAGAGAGAGAGAGAGAGAGAGAGAGAGAGAGAGAGAGAGAGAGAGAGAGAGAGAGAGAGAGAGAGAGAGAGAGAGAGAGAGAGAGAGAGAGAGAGAGAGAGAGAGAGAGAGAGAGAGAGAGAGAGAGAGAGAGAGAGAGAGAGAGAGAGAGCGAGAGAGAGAGAGAGAGCGAGAGAGAGAGAGAGAGAGAGAGAGAGAGAGAGAGAGAGAGAGAGAACTTACAACCAGTCAAGCATGCTGCACAGCCATATCTTAGGGAGACTCTGAGGATTTTTACCAGCAGGAAGAAGTCGCCATTTTTGGCATTTGTCACAACCAACCCAATCTTCTTTGACTAGAGGTACATATGGTATGGCTGCATCCGAACTGAGCCTATTTCCGGTGGGAGGAACCAGACTCGAAGAATCTCTGGTATAAGCCTCTGCAGTAGATGGCTGATCAATTTTCTTAGTACTTGATTGATCTTTTAAGACACTACTGGATTTAACATTTCCTTTCTCAAGCACTGTACACTCAGTCGACTTACCAATAGAAGGCATGTCTCCGTCCATTTCATTATCTCCCATCTCTAGGTCTCCAAAGAAATCTTTGTATCTATCCTTGGCCTTTCCAATATCTTGTTTACTATCTTCCACTTCACTAGTAGGCATATGGGCATTAAGATTAGCATTCTTCCTACTTTTGGGAACAGAAACAACATCAGTCTTTGTGCTGGCATTGTGCACCTCTGTGGTGATTTCTGCGCCATGACCATGAATTCCCTTTGATTTCCTTTTGCTACCAGACGATGAGTTCTCCTTCCCAGAAGAAACCTTCATCTCATCATCAACAGATGATAGAGATTTCTGGCCACTTGTTTGTTTTGCATGATCCACGAGATCAGGATCTAAACCTTTTCTCACCCTGGACATATTTGGGTCAACTTTCAATGAATCATCAATTCTTTCGCCTTTTAGATTTCCTCCTCTCTCTGGGTATCTATGTTCATCATCATATGAATTAGTTTTCTTATACTCTGACACCTTTGTACCTGAGACAGCCTTCCCAACAACACCATTGTCATGTATTAAAGCTGGCTCCTGTGGTTCATTTTTTGCTAGATCACAAAAGGATTCCTCCTTCATCCCACCTTTACTGACAACTCTAGAGATATCATCAGCCCTTGTAGTGCCTTTTGCTGAATCAGCAAAACTACAGTATGAATTTGACAGAAGAGGGAGCCTCGGAGCATTAGAAACTAATTCGTCGCAAACAGAGGCGTCACCATCTGTTTCTTTCTTTAAAAGAAGCTCAACACTGTTTTGAGTGTTGTTAACATTATTTTTTAACTCCACTCTGAATGCCTTCTTCTCGGATGATTTAGGTTTCTTTATTCCTACAAGTTTTTTATCAGACCTAGCAGAATGAGGACCATTTACAGATATCAGGGAACCCTCATGGTTACTCTTATGCCTGAGAGGCGCAGATCTACCCTCTCGGAAAAGCAATTCCTTGTCAGTCATACAAATCAGATCATTGTGGAGTGGTGATAATATCAGGCTCCCATGCAGCGGATAAGATGTCATAATCTGTACCGCCAGATTGAAAAGACAAGGGAAAAGGATTAACTATAATGCCAATGCTTCAAAGATATGGAGACATGGGAAGATATAAAATGAGATAATTCACCTCGAGAATACTTGTGGGAGATTCGTCTGGGGAATTCTTAGACTCACGAGCCAATTCACCATCTGTCGGGCTGTCCTCAAATGAAGAAGTAGGCGAAACATCGAGGCCAAGTCCACTGTATATTTCAGCATTTTTTTTAGTCGACAAATTATCAGAACGCATCTTAATTCGAACCTTAATGGTTTTTTGATCTGATTGATTATCAGACTTGTTCTCAACATTGGTGAGTGGAATGGTTGCTTCTCGTTTCACATAATCATCCACAGATGAAGCCCTGGCTACAGGAAGTGTTGCCATACCTAGAGAAGTTGATCCATGCCTAGCAGATAGAGATGCATTTGACGAAACAGAGTTACCATGAGCACCCTGTATGACAACATATCTCTAAGTTCTCATGCAAAATCATGTCAACCAAGAGTTATTGTGATTCTCCACCTTACTTTACAAATGAGGTCAATAACAACCGTAGGTCAAATAAGAACATCTACCTCCAAAGGCAAAGTGGTTGGAGATTTTGATGCATTGTGGTTTTGAACATTTGGTGGAGTTTTTGGATGAGACCAAACAGGAGATCGTTGATATGTGGGTAGAAATGATCCGTACCCACCAAATTTTGACCCTGTGAGATTTAATGAATTGCTGCATCAGTGTGACTTCTAATTTTTCTGAAATGTTACAAGATCACTAGTTCTACTTTACTCTTCTTTTTCATATAAGTAGAAGATCAACACTAATGCTCATCTCACTTACCCAAATTCTCAGCAGAAACTCCTCCTTCAAAATCTTTTTGAAAATGGCCCAAAACATGTTCAAGTTTCTCATCCTTCAAAAAGAACAGTAACTATACACATTAGAGCTGGTATATTGTTAAGCTATTCACAGAACCAAAAGACAAAAGGGAGAGAAAAAATTAGAATCACAAGGAAAGAGTAAATTTCATTTACTTTCATCCGGCAATTCGTATAGAACATGATTTTTTCTCTTCTCGTTTACATATGCCGGTTCACATAGGTTCTCAACATACATTTTAAAATAATAGGTAGTATCCATTGTCAAGTAACTGTGTGACCGTAACAGAAATAATTACACAATTTGCATAGTCTCCAACATAATGTTCACACTAATTCGACAGTCATAGATAGTAGCAGGGTCTGGAATCTATTAGGTGGTTTCGACAGTTACAAATTGTTTCCAACTACTTTACCTGCAATAATTCATACTACTAATTAAATCTCTTTTTCCCCGCTAAACACAGAATTTATCATCCGAAAGTTAATTCACTAATCTAAAACCATTTTTAAGCTACAAAACAACGCATAACTACTTTGATCTACACTACAACAAACAAGTCAACTCAAAAACCTCGAAAAACAAAAACAACTTAAACACCTCAAAATCAAACCAAACCACAATCACAACAACAAGATCAACACTCAATTAAACTCAATCAAGTAATCAAAAAACACTTACGAGATACGACAAAGCAACATCAGGGTCAAGAGTTGAATCTACACGATTATTCGAATAAAAACAAGCCTCTCCTTCTTCCAATTCAGTTTGTTCCATCTCAAACCCTAACCCTAGCCCCTTTCTCCCATCAACAACACAATTCATACAAAAAAATCAAATTAAAACCAGCCAAACACGGCCTTAAATCCTTGAACACCTCCTCACCAACACAAAATCATCAATTATCAATGAATTCAAAGTTAAACAAAAAAAAACAAATAAAATTAAGATCAAAACAATCAGATTGAAACAAACGTAGAGGATATAGATATGA
Organism: Heracleum sosnowskyi; assembly: GCA_030848705.1. Lineage (NCBI taxonomy): Eukaryota > Viridiplantae > Streptophyta > Magnoliopsida > Apiales > Apiaceae > Heracleum > Heracleum sosnowskyi. The sequence goes on from CM061239.1 coordinate 109,570,276, forward strand.
ATTGCAGATATATAGATGTATATGAATATGTATGTATAAATTAAGAGAATCGAGCTCGGTGTTGGCACGATCTCCGATGAAGAATCGATAGATACAATGAGATTATATGAGTTGTACGTATATATCGTTTTATTCGATCTCTTTAAGAGCTGTAAATTTTGATTGAGAAGGGAGAGGAGACTCTGGGTTTGGTGTATAGCAGCCGCGTTTATTTTATTTTGTTTATTTATTTATTTTTATGTTTATGCTTGTAAAGAAATTTTATTAATATTGTTTTTAATTTGGATTGTTTGTTTCCGGTTACTTACAGTTACAAGTTACAATGGTTTGTGTCGAGAGATGATTGATAATGGTCTCAAGTACAAATCGACTCAACAAAAAATAATTAATTAGAACAATTTACGTTTTTAATATGTTCATTTTGAAAATGTGTATGAAAAAAAGTTTTGTTAGGGATAATATGTGTATGAACAATTTTGGTAAGTTTTGTGTATGAAAATGTGTTCCACGTGATTAATTAGAATTACAAAGTTCGATTTTTAAGATAATGGGTAAACAATGTGATTAAATCGAGTTGAATATTGTTTTTTTTTTTTTGAAACCACGAGTTGAATATTGTTAATGTATTATATAAACTAGCGTAAAAGCCGTGCGAGGTACGGGCATTGCAATAATTTCTCGCCAAAAATTATTTATATATTGAAATAATTTTTTATTTTAAAATTCAAAAAAGGATAAAATTTCAATTTTATCTCATATTTTAATAGTTCTTTTGTAATATGGCATAACAATTACATTAACCAGATATTCTATAACTTAATTAAATTTCATAAAATTTAGATAAATATACTTACGATAATAATCACATGATAACTTTTAATTGCTAAAATATTAATATGGTTTTCGATGACGTGATAGGAACTTTATCAAATTGAACATTTCAGTATAAAATAAATAAATATTTTTGCAAAATTGTCAGTATATAATATAGGCAGCGTGATTTTAACTTAGTTTAGTTGGAGTATTTTTATAAAAAAACGATATAGGCGTAAGGCTGAGATATATTATGAAATTTATTAATATAATGTGAAAGTCGTCTTTGCGGTGTCTGGCTCATTTTTTTCATATATTATATACAAATTTTTAGACTTTTAAACTCAAATGTTTAGTTTTAGTCTAAAGTTTATTACACAGTATCCAAGTTCTATTTTAAAATTTTGGTAAATTGAAATATTTTTTTATCTTATAATACGAATTACTTTTTAACTTAACTTAAATTTTCACAAATATTTTGATCAATGCAAATGATGATTAGAGGACCTTAATGACTGTGCATCTACATAATATCTAAGATCCAACTTTTTGGTTTGGTTGATCCAAGTATATGTTATAACTCAACCATCATATATTATGTTGATTGTTTGATCAATTTACTATACTATATAAAATTCATATTGCCATATTTTGAGTTCTAGTCTAATTGGTCATTATTAATAATTACTGCAATTTTGTAATATCTATAATTCAAAAAAACATATCTTTTTTCATTTTATATTGAATTTTAATTATGTTATTTTTTATAGAGTAAATTACACTTTGGTGACTTGTACTATTTTGTTTTTGTACATTAGTGGCCAATTTATTTGAGTCACCGTTTGCCTGGTCAGATAAATGATTTTAAAGCAAAAAAAAAGGGATTCGCACTTGCGTCGTCAGAAAAGTCGTAACAGCGTTAGTTTCTTGAGGGTATAATGGTAAAATGAATGGGGAGGGTACATTTATTCCCCAATTCTCCCTCTTTTACACCCGACCCGACCCGAATCACCACTTTATTCATCTCCCTTCCATTCACTTCCATCTTAAAAACCCATTTCAAGATCCACTCGGTTTTCGTATGATTCTTTGGCACTTTCAGCTTGGATCCAATCTTTCAAGCTTGGTATTGTAATCATTATGTGGGCCATGCTATCGGGTCGATTTCAATGACATTTGTTGGTCTTGGTTAGGATGCTAAAGTTCTTGATGGGTTAGGGTTTAAGGATATTAAGAGCCTAATCGGTGTGAAATTAGATGATGAGATGGTGATTCCGGATAGGCCGACTGAATGGGAGTTTCTGGAGGTTGAGTTTGAGCATCCGGATTGTGTTTTACTTGTGTATCCTAATGGGATTGGTGAGTTTGATATGGATTACAAGGGTTTGAGTTTGGCGATTTCGGCGTTGGGGATTTGGAGTGGAAAAGGAGACATAATAAGCTTAGTAAAGAGCATGTTGTAAGGTGATGAATGAGATGTTTTATCAGATTTTGTTGCATTGTATGCGTTCGGGTTCAGATAGTGAAGATAAGCCAGGGAAAATCAGTTGGCATCGCCAATTCAAGCTCAATCGTGGGATTTTGCATTGATTTTAGGTTAAAATCAATTAGATTAAAGATATAAATACATATACACACAAAAATATATCAATTCAAATATGTACTGACCAAAATGCCCTCATTGTCGTTAACGTCGTCTACCTCGATATGTCAGAACACTTTTTATGCTTTAAAAAGATTTATATGGCCATGCAAATGGTGAGTAAAATAAATTAGCCAAAAAAGTGCAAAAACAAAATAGTACGAACCACCAAAGTGCAATTTAGTCTTTTCTATATATGCAACATAAATTATATTTTTAGTGTTGTAATTTTTTTTAACATAAAATCAATTAATTTAGTTTTTCTTTTAATGTTTATGTTTTTAGACCAAGCACATCGTTGGTTTACTGAAAGTCTAAATAGTTGGTCGGCCAAAAATCTCAAATATGACTCGCATGTTTTAAACTTTATATAGCTAAAAATTATGTGAGACAATCATTTATTATGTATAATTTGATAAATAAAATTAAATATTTCTTAAAATCAAATCTTATTTTTTATTTCAATAGTTTAATATCTACACGGAGAATAATGTAAATAAATTCATATTTTTTTAGGAATCGATTACATTTATGTATAATTTTATATTATTTACAATTTTATTTTTTATATCAATCATTTAAAATGGAAAAAGAGAATTATAGAGTATACTCAATCCATTAAAATTTGTTTTGTAATTATATACTATGCAACATTCTATAAATAATATAAATTAACATTTTATTTACTCAAAAATAAAATAAAATAAATGGTAGAAGAGGAGAAATGTGATTTTTATAAAAATATTTTTAAAGAAAACTTAAAATAACGTATGGTATAATGGTTATGGTATGAGTTTGATTAGAGAAGGTTAGTGTTTAGATTCTCAACACTAACATGATTTCATCTACTCTTTGCATAAATATAAATGGAAGGTGTTTTTGTATTTTTTTTAACACAAAGGAACAAAATCATAAATTCATAGGTATTTAAATGACATATATCAATCATTTAAATTGGCAAAAGATAATTGTAGATTATTCTCAATCGAAAAAAAAATATTTTTTGTAATTATATATTGTGCAATATTCTAGAAATAATATAAATCAATATTTATTTACTCTAAAATAAAAATAAAAAAATATGGGAGAAGATGTGGTTTATCTAATAAGAGTTTGAAAATAAACTCAAAACAAATTGTAGCACAACGGTTGTGGTGCAAGTTTGAGCGTAGAAGGTCATTGGTTCAATTCTCAAGTCTAACATAATTTAATTTATTTTTTGCATAAACATTAAAGGGGTGACCTGTTTGTAATTTTTCAAAAAAATAGGGGCAAAATTGTAATTTCACATGCATTAAAGTGGCACTTTTTGCCCTTGCGAGGCACAGACATTGCAATAATTTCTCGCACAAAATTGTTTATATATTGAGATAATTTTGTAATTTAAAATTCGAAAAATGATAATATTTTGATTTTATCACATATTTTAATAGTATTTTTGTAATACGACATACCAATTACATTAACCAGATATTCTATAACTTGATTAAATTTCATAAAATTTGGATAAATATCCATACGATAATAATCGCATGATTACATTTAATTGCTAAAATATTAATATGATTTTCGATGATATGATAGAAACTTTATCAAATTGAACCTTTGAGTTTATAATAATATGGTTTTTGATGACGGAACTTTATCAAATTGAACATTTGAGTATAAAATAAATAAATATTTTTGAAAATTGTCAATATATAACATAGACAATGTGATTTTAACTTAGTTAGAGTATATTTATAAAGAATCGATATATACGTAAGGTGAAAACATATTATGAAACTATTAATATTATATGAAAGTCGTCATTGCGGTGTATAGCTCATTTTTTATATATTACATACATATTTTTACATTTTTAAACTCAAACTAGTTTTATAACCCGTGCGAGGCACGGGTTTATTCTTAAATATTTTATAATTTGTCATTAATTCTGGTATATTTGTTTGTCGTATATTCGTGTTGATGGTTTGATGGCTGAGATATTTAAAAATTTAAGTGAGCAATAGTTGTTGTAAAATTAATATTCCTCTTTTCTATTGTATTTTATTTGTTTAATCAGAAGATAATGTGATACACGTTTATGATTTGTATGTGACTGATTTGTTGTCGATTTTCGAGTGACTAAGTATTTGATGTTTCTTTACTGCATAATCTGTTCTTTAAAAACTCGATATGATTTTACATACATATTCTTAATTAATGTCGACGGTTTGATGACAAAGACATTTGAAAATTTAAGTTATGAATAGTTGTTGTAAAGTTAATATTTCTCTTTTTTATTATATTGTATTCGTTTAATTGGAAATTGGTGTGATACATGTCTATAATTTGATGTGAATAGGTTGTTGTTGATTTTCGAGTAAGTAAGTATTTGATGTTTTATTACTGCATGATTTGTTTTTAAAATACTCGATATGATTTTACATGCATATTTTTAATTAGTTAACAATAAATAACTCTCTCACAAATCACTTCGACCACACTGAAGATAACATGAAATCATGTCACATTACTAACTATTCGATATCATAAATTCATGTTATGTATAAATTTATTTCAATATCATTAATATATTCTATTACTTTTTTAAATAATATATATCATTTAAAATATCATGTATATTAAAAATAAGTATTAATTACAAAACAATTAATATAATTTAATAAAGATTAGTAATTAATGTGTAAATATATTAATATGAAATAATATTTGAGAATTAGTATGAAATAATTAAGTAAGGGTTAATAATGTCATTTTATAATTCAAAGGGTATATCTGTCATTTCACCTTGATTAAATTGTCTCACAAATCCCCTAGTATTAAATTGTTTGTTATCAATCTTTTAGTGTCTTTTTGGCTTTTCTTTCCTTTCTCCCTGTCTCCTCCACCTTTTCTCATCAATTTTTGTTTTGGATTTGTATTTTGATCGGTTCATTAACTTCATGTCTTCTAGTTTATGTTCGTTCCAGAACGTTGTGGTAGGTCATTGGTAGTTCTAATGGCCGATGACGGATTTGAAGACATGTTATGATTGGTAGTTTATGTAATGATTTTGCACGTGTAATCTAAATTTATTATTAATGTTTTTGATAGGGACCCGTACTCTAATGAATAACTCTACATCATCATTCCTTTAAAAAAACAACTAACATGACATGAAAATCGAACCCAACGGGTTATCAAAAACACTTTTCATATCTACAAAAACCCTAATGAGAGTCGTCTGAGCCGCCTCCTCCCCCCAATCGCCTCTCTCCTCTCTCTTCCCTCCGCCTCTCTCCTCCTTCCTCCCTCATTTTCTTCCGATCTTGTTTTTTCAGATTCAATAAAATCGATTAGCTTTGCTTTTGTCTCGCTTTATGCGTGTTTTGTTTTTTGTCTCACTTTATGTGTGTTTTGTTTTCGTCTCGCTTTATGCGTGTTTTCTCGCTTTATGCGAGTTTGTGTGTTATCAATGAGAATAATTTGGATGGGGTTTTGGGAGATCTGGATTACCACATCAGTTATACTTTCGGCATGTCTATAGTTGGATTCTGGCACGTAGATAGCTGGGGTATGCTTGGAACTTTCGGCATGTCTATAGCTGGATCCCGGCATGTAGATAACTGGGGTATGCTTGGAATGATTGTGACCGCATGTGCTCACCTTTCACAAATTATAGTTGTTCATTATTCGAGGACTATTGTTCCTCATTGCTTAGTTTTTGTAACTGAGTCGCCTGAACACCGCAACAGCCATGGAACTATTGTGAAGGTCAATTGTGAAGCTACCATTTTCGGGACCGATGCTGGCTGGATTACTCGAGAAGCCTTTGTATTCATTTTCAATTTCAAGAATCCATGGATTCAGTGTGTTAAGCAGTCTGGAAACAATGCGACTATTTGTTTAGCTCGCTTTATTGTTTATCAACCTGATTGCATTGTCAGTTGGGGATTTGTCCCGGCTAGACTTGTTTTAATTTAATGATATGAATTTGCATTTTGTCAAAAAAACATGACATGAAAATCATGTTGTTATTAAAAATTTGATATTACAAATTCATGCCAGATCTATAATTACCTCAATATCATTGTCCTTTTAATTATATTTTATTAATATTTTAAATTATATATATTACATAAAAAAACATATGTACATGTACATGCAAGTATTAATTACAAACTTATTAGTATATTTAATGAATATTAGTATTAATGATTATAGATATTAAGATGAATTAATAACGAAGAAATTAATATGAAGTAAATAGAGTAGGGGCTGGAAAGTCATTTTATATTTTGAAGGGTATAGTTGTCTTTTAACATTGAATAAATTGTCTCACACAAACCCCCTAGTTGCTCTATTATATATATAAATTAAAATAGATGTTTAGTTTTAGTCTAAAATTTATTACAAAATATCAAAATTCTATTTTAAAATTTTGGTAAATTAAAATAGTTTTTATCTTATAATATGAATTATTTTTTAACTCAACTTGAATTTTTACAAATATTTTTATCAATGTAAATTATGATTAGACAACCTTAATGACTGTGTGCTTCAACATAATATTTAAAATGAAACTTTTTGGTTTTATCATCGGTTGATCTAAGTATATGTTATAACTCAACCATCATATATTATGTTTATTATTTGATCAATTTAGTATACTATTTAAAATTCATAGTACCATATTTTGAGTTATAGTCTAGTTGGTCATTGTGAATAATTATTGCAATTTTGTAATATTTATAATTCAAAAAAACATATCTTTTTTCATTTTGTATTGAATATTAATTATGTTATTTTTTATATATACACCATAAATCCTATTTTTGGAGTTCTCATTTTTTTAAACATAAATTCAATTATTTTAGTTTCTTTTAATATATATGTTTTTAGATCAATCAAACTTTTAAATCACTGAAAGTCTAAATAGTTGGTCGACCAAAAATCTCTAATATGACTCGCGTATTTAAAATTTTATATACATAAAAATAATGCGAGACAATAATTTATTATGTATTATTTTATAAACAAAATTAAATATTTGTTAAAACAATCTTATTTTTTTATTTCAATAGTTTAATATCTACACATAGGAGAATGTAAATAAATTCATATTTTTTAGGAATCGATTACATTTATGTATAATTTTATATTATTTAAAATTTTATTTTTTATATCAATCATTTAAAATGACAAAAGAGAAATATAGAGTATACTCAATCCATTAAAATATTTTTTTGGAATATATAATATGCAACATTCTATAAATAATATAAACCAACGTTTTATTTACTCAAAAGTAAAAATAAAAAAATGGTAGAAGAGGAGAAAATGTAATTTATCTAAAAATATTTTTAAAGAAAACTCAAAATAACGTATAGTATAATGATTATGATATGAGTTTGATTAGAGAAGGTTAGTGGTTCGATTTTCAACACTAACATAATTTCATATACTGTTTCTATAAATATAAAAGAGAATGTCCTTTTTTGTAATTTTTTAACATATAGGAGCAAAATTGTAAATTCATAGGTATTAAAATGACATATATCAATCATTTAAATTGACAAAAGAGAATTGTAGATCATGCTCAATCGATAAAAATATTTTTTGTAATTATATATTGTGCAATATTCTAGAAATAATGTAAATCAATATTTATTTACTCTATAATAAAAATAAAAATAAATGGGAAAATATGTGGTTTATCTATTAAGATTTTGAAAGTAAACTCAAAACAACGTGTAGCACAATGGTTGGTGTAAGTTTGAGTGTAGAATGTCACAAGTTCAATTCTCAAGACTAACATATTTAATTTATTTTTTGCATAAACATTAAAGGGGTGACATTTTTGTAATCTTTCAAAAAAAAAACAGGGGCAAAACGGTAACTTCACAGACATTAAAGTGACACTTTTTGCATCGCACCGGATATAAGCTAGTATATATATCCTTAATTCGACTATGAGTTGTTTCAATTAAAAAATATATAAAATAGACAATGTCCTTAAAAAGACAGTTAGTTACTTATTGATAATTACTATCCAATAACCCGTGCAAAGCACGGGCGACTTGAACATTAATTTTGAAATTTAATTTTAAAAGTGTTGAGATTTAAGTAGTTCTGAAAATGATACCTTTTTAAAAAAAGTATTAAAAATACTACTTTAATATTTCAAATCTAAAAAAACTTATAAATTTTATAAAAGTTTATTAGCTTAGTAAGCATGTAACTGTCCAAATTATCAATATATCTTGTTGTAATAATATAAATATAAATGTTTTAAAAAAAAGTTTTTTTTTTTGAATTTTAATTAAAGTATAACTGGAAGAGTTTGTAATTATGTATGTGATTTTTGATTGAATTATATGAATTTTTAATTATGTTTAATATTTTATTAATTGTATTTGTTAAAAAAAATAAGTAGGCATGTTAAAATAGATAAAAATATATACTATATTATTAAAGCTGAAACATTGAAAGTTTTGTTTTTCGGTTTAATATCTTTTTTTCAAAAATATCAGGTGTAACCCTTATTTATTTTAAAAATATTATTAAAGCCGAAACATTGAAATTTTTGGTTTTCGGTTTTCAGTCATTTATTCTATTTAATAAATAATAAAATAATATAAAAATAGTAACCAACTGATTGACTTTTATAATAAAAACATTTTTTTAACAAAATCTACTATTTTATCAAAAATATCACTAACAATTACCTTTAAATTAAAACATATTACCTTTTATATTTGTTCTCATTAAAATCTCTTTTTTCCAAAAATATCAAGACCCTTACTTTTTTATTTTAAAATCAATTTTATTTCTTTTAATTATTTAAAAAAGTGTACCTATTTTAACATGCCAATGGATTTTTTTGACAGATACAATTAATATAATTAAAACACTTCTAAAAATATTACTTTTTTTAATTAAAACATGTTAGCTTTTCTATTTGTCCTCATTATTTGCCTTTTATAATTAAAACACTTTTTTCAAACAAAATCTACTCATTTTTCCAAAAATAACACGGGTAATTATCTTTAAATTAAAACATATTACATTTTATATCTTTAAATGATTAAAAGTATTAAAATATATTTTACAATAAATAAGTAACGGTTTGTCTGTGATATTTTGGAAAAGTAGAGGTTTTAGTAAGCAAAAATAGAAAAGGTAACATGTTTTAGTTAAAAAAAGTAATTCCCCATGATATTTTTGTGATATTTTTGGAAAAGGATGAGATTTTTAATAGTTATTGTTTGATTATTTAAATCATAATATTTCATTAATTGCATTCGCTAAAAAAATAAGTATGCATGTTAAAAAATGTAAACTTTTTAAAAAAATAAAAGCATTAGAATAGGTTTTAAAAATAAATAATTTAGAATATGTTTTAAAATAAATAATTAAGGGTTTACCAGTGATATTTTTGGAAAATGATCAGAGTTTTAGTAAGTAAAAATAGAAAAAATAACATTTTTTAGTTAAAAAAAGGTAATATGTGTTAATTAAAAGATAATGTGTTTAAATCGGAAAAGGCAATCAGCTAATTATTATTATTTTATTATTTATTAATTAGAATTAAGGATCGAAAAATAAAAACTAAAATTTTCAATATTTCGACTATTATATTATAATATAGATTTAATAATTAATATTTTTATTATCTATGTTTGAATATTTTATTAATTGTATTTGTTAAAAAAAATAGGCGTGTTAAGCTTTTTAAAATAATTAAAAGTATTAAAATAGGTTTTAAAATAAATAAGTAACCGTTTGTCTGTGATATTTTTGAAAAATGAATGGTTTAGTAAGGAAAAATATAAAAAATAACATGTTTAAGTTGAAAAGGTTAATTGCCCGTAATTAAAAGTATAAAAATCGGTTTTAAAATAAATAAGTAAGGGTTTTAGTAAGGGAAAATAGAAAAAATGTCATGTTTTAGTTGAAAAAGGTAAGCTAATGATTTTTTTTTAGAAAAAAAAGAGGATTTTGTTAAAAAAGATAGAAAAAATAATGTATTTTAGCTGACAAGATAATTGGTTATAAATAATGTTATTATTTAATAATATCAATTGTTATTATTATTATTTACGTTTAAATATTTTATTAATTGTATTTGTTAAAAAAATAAGTAGGTGTGTTCAACATTTTTAAATAATTTAAAATTATTAAAAATAGGTTTTAAAATAAATAAGTAACGGGTTGTCTGTGATATTTTTGGAAAATGAGTGGTTTTAGTAAGAAAAGGTAGAAAAAGTAACATGTTTTAGTTGAAAAAGATAATTGCTCGTAATAAAAATAGATTTAAAAATAAATAATTAAGGGTTTATCCGTAATATTTTTGGAAAAGGAGAGGTTTTAGTAAGTAAAAATAGAAAACATAACATGTTTTAGTTAAAAAACGTAACTATCAGTGATATTTTTAAGAAACAAGTAGATTTTGTTAGAAAAAATAGAAAATGTAATGTGCTTTAGTTGAAAAAGGTAATTGATTATAAATATGTCTTATTATTTAATAATATTTTTTATAGATAAGTAAGGGTAATTAAGTAAAATTACGAAGTTCCAAAAAACAGGTACCGTACCGACCAAACGTTTAATGTTTTAAAATAAATAAGTAAAGGTTACCCATGAATTTTTTGAAAAATGAGGGGTTTTAGTAAGGAAGAATAGAAAAAATAACATGTTTTAGTTGAAAGATAATTGACGGTGATTTTTTTAGAAAAAGAGGGGAATTTTTAGAAAAATAGAAAAGGTAATGTATTTTAGATGAAAATGTAATTGGTTATAAATAATGTTGTTATTTAATAATATTTTTTTAAATAAGTAAGTGTAATTAAGTAAAATCACAAAGTACCAATCGACCGAACAAACTTTTAATGTTTCGTCTATCTACTATAAGACAGTTAAACTTTTTTAAATAATTAAAAGTATTAAAATATGTTGTAAGGGTTCGCCCTTGATAGTTTTGGAAAATGAGGGATTTTAGTAAGTAAAAATAGAAAAAAAATGTTTCAGTTGAAAAATGTAATTACCCGTGATTTTTTTAGAAAATGAGGAGATTTTGCTTTTAAAATAGAAAAAAACATTGTATTTTAGCTGAAAATGTGATTGGTTGTAATTAAGTAAAATACCATACCGACCAAACTTTTAATGTTTCGTCTTTTATAATATAGTATAGTATAAATAGTATTGATAGTATAGATATTAAAAAACAATAGTGTACTTTCAAGATTAGTTTTTAAATGGGTAGATACTAAAATTTACTAAAAATAAAGACATTGATATTTGATAATTAAAATAAAAATTAAAAATGACGTCATTTGTAATTAGGAGAGTATAACTGTCATTTTATATAAAATAAATTGACTCGTAAGATGTAGGATGTGTGTAAGCTATTATGTCTCAGTATTCTCTTGTAAGATGTGTGTTTAGGGTATTTGGTTGGGCTATGGGAAGGAATAGCTTTCTAGGGTTTTGATGATTTGTAGTATGTTCTGGTGGCCTGGTAGTGTTTAATTTTGTATGGTGATTTTTATTTTAATATATCTTCTCCCTTTCAAAAAAAAATAATGATTAGAGATATTAAGATGTATTAATAATGAAGACATTTATATAAAATAAATATAATAAGGATTGAAATGTCTTTTTACAATTTAAAGTGTGTCATTGTAATTTAACATTGAATAAATTGTCTCATTAAACCCGGTAGTTGTTCTATTATATAGATAAGAGTAAATAGCAGTTTGCACCCCTTTACTTTGGGTGTTTTTTCGATTTGGTCCTGAATAATGTTCTGTAGCAGAATGCACCCTTATGTTTAATTGTCGCTTCGATTTGCACCCCTTTGACCAAATTCCGTTAATTTTGACTGTCACCGTTAATTACAGCAGGGGTAAAATTGGAAACAGATAACAAAAGACATAATTAATCTCCTAGACATCATCTGTCAGTTTATCGTTCAATTTGCTTTTCTGGGGTTGTAAATTTATGCCATTTCTTCCTCACCCATCCAACTCCCAACATAACTTACTTTTTCACCCACACTCCCTCTCCCATCCACCGACGATCTCTTCCTCACCACCCCACCACAATCACTTACTTTTTCACCCAATATCAAAGGTGCAACCAACTTGTTATTAAACTTCAACATATCCTCCTTCCAATCCGTCCCCTCACCCCCATTCCCCGGATAAAAAGTTCCATTCAACATCGTATGCTCACTCTCCTTATTCCAACTCCCAACATAACACCCACCATCCGGCCAAGTAAACACCCCACTCCCTTTCGGAACACCATTCTCCCAATTCCCATCATACCTATTCCCATTACTCCAAATCAACACACATCTTCCATTGATCAATCCATTCCTCCACTCTCCAACATACTCATTCCCATTCTTCCAAACATACTTCCCTCTCCCATCTTGTAAATTCTTCCGCCACATTCCTTCGTAATAATCCCCATTTCTATAGCCTTTGTTACCGTAGCCATGTTTCCTATCATTAACCCAAGCACCACGATAAGTATCTCCATCGGATCCAATAAACGTACCAAACCCGTCCATCCGACCCGACTTGAATTCCCCCTCGAAAGTCGCGCCTGAAGGCCACGAAATTCCGTGTCGTCGCCTGAGATCGACTCTTTACTTACAACTAACGGTTTTAGTGACTCAGTTTCTCTCTCTAGAATTGGCTCCGCCATAGCTTAATTAAGGCTGTTAAGTTACTTTCTCTCTCTACAATCTCGACGGAAAATCAACCGGCATTCCGGCCAACTGATTCTCTCACTAGAAGTTGAAGTGAATTTGGTGAAAATATAGTAAGTATAGATACAGAGAGATTGTATGTATAGGTCTAGAGAGAAAATTGAAGAGTTAAGATGAGGGTGAATAAAGCAAGAAATTGAGAGAGAGAGTGTTGTTATAAAAAGAGGTTTAGTGAGCCGGCATTGTTCACAGACATACAGGGACGTTGTATGTATTTTTGTTATCTGTTTCCAATTTTACCCCTACTGTAATTAACGGTGACAGTCAAAATTAACGGAATTTGGTCAAAGGGGTGCAAATCGAAGCGACAATTAAACATAAGGGTGCATTCTGCTACAGAACATTATTCAGGACCAAATCGAAAAAACGCCCAAAGTAAAGGGGTGCAAACTGCTATTTACTCTATAGATAATAATAGAAGATTAAGTGAAAGGAAAATACATGTGCTGAGAGTTGTACGTAATGCCTATATGTAAATGCATGTCATTTTGAGATACCCGAAACAAAAATACGTGTTCTGTTGGATATCGATTTAGTATATGTATATTACGTTGAATACCCTTTCACTATATACGTGTAAAGTATATATTTGAACACCCATATTTCACATATAATAAGGATTGAAATGTCTTTTTACAATTTAAAGTGTGTCATTGTAATTTAACATTGAATAAATTGTCTCATTAAACCCAGTAATTGTTCTATTATATAGATAATAATAGAAGATTAAGTGAAAGGAAAATACGTGTGTTGAGAGTTGTACGTAATGCCTATATGTAAATGCATGTCATTTTGAGATACCCGAAACACAAATACGTGTTCTGTTGGATATTGATTTAGTATATGTATATTACGTTGAATACCCTTTCACTATATACGTGTAAAGTATATATTTGAACACCCATATTTCACATGCATATTCTATCCAATTTTATTTTTTGAAATTCACTTCATATTTTTATAATTGTAGTTCAGAAATTAGGTAAATTTAACTTCACTCTAAATTTTATCAAAATATTAAATAATTGTACAATAATATATATATATATATATATATATATATATATATATATAATTTTTAAATAACATAATTTAAAAATAACTGGATCAAGCTCGCTAACATCATGAGCCAAATAATTTGAAATTCAAACTTTTCTCTCGATTTCGGCAAGGTCACAAACCTTATGTTAAATAACTTGAAATTCAAATTCTAACTCATTAACGTATTTGAATAATTCGAGTTCGATCTCATCTAATAAATTTTATAACCAAGTTGGAATATTTTACTAATCAAATTCGAATAGCTTATATACAACTAGTCGACTAAGCCGCGCTTCGCAGCGGCCCTATAATTGTTTTGTAAAATTTTAAGTATTAACTATTTAAGAAAAAAAATCAAGAAAAAAATATATAAAATCTATACTAATATATTAAAGACAGAACATTGACGGTTTGATTCGTAGTCTGGTCCTCGATACTTTGATCACTCAATCCATAACCGTCAGATCTTTACAATTAAATCGATAAGAACCGTTGGATTGAATACTAAATAATATTATATAGAGTACACCTTTATTTTTTCTTAACTGAAATTTTTGTTTTCTAACAACATTATGAGTAATTTTATTCAATAAAATAAAACAATAATACTATAATTACTAATAAATAACTAATTATCTTTTTCAACTAAAAAACATTAATTTTTATAATTTTTCATAACTAAAATCTCTCATTTTCAAAAATTATCACGGGTAGTTTCATTTAATAAATTAAAATAATATTATTATAAATACTAATAACTAATCGATTAAATATTTTTAGACAAAGTTTATATTCTTTTTTATATTTTCGAACTAAAACCTTCTTTTTCTGAAATTATCATAGGCAACATACTATCTTATATTAACCGAAGCATTAAAAGTTTGGTTGGTCGGTAAATTTTTTTGGTACTTCATGTGTTTACTTAATTACCCTTACTCATTTATAAAAAAATTATTAAATAATACCATTACATATTTATAATCAATTACCTTTTTTAGATAAAACACATTACTTTTTCTAACAAAATCCGCTATTTTTCTAAAAATATTATCGGCAAGTACCCTAAAAATCATGAGTATAATACAACATGATACTAAAAAAAGGAAGAACATGGTCAAAGAATACAATTCATGCGTATCAATTATCAAATATTATACTAATGATGTCTCGAATTCAAGTTTAAACAAATCGATGTAAAAGTATGATAGAAAGTTTAACTTATTTATTTTCGATGATCAATTTATATATATATATATATATATATATAAATTTACAATTGAGAAGCTCTAGAAAATTAGAAAAATATGAATCGAGCGATTTTAGAGCTCCTGGGGTTTTCCTTTATATATATAATAAATAAATAAAAGATGATAAAAGATAAAGATATATATTGATGATTGATTGATTGATGGATCAGTAGAGGGCGTTAAAGACATACTATATTCAGTTTCCTCAATTAGAAAATAGTAATAAGGAAATTGAGAATTTATCTAATTTTATCTAATTGAAAATAGTTTCCTCCATTAGTAAAGATTTTAAAGTCAATTGAGATATTTTTGAATTTTTAACATTAATTATTCAAAAATTTGAGAAAATTAAAAAATAGAACGGAGCGATTTGAGAGCGCCACCTCACCGCCCCATCTTCTCCTTTATATAAGTATATTGATTTGGCTCGCATACATGCCTATCTAAAAGTATATTGCAAATGAAACAACGTGAAGTTGCAGTTTATTAAACGGTCTGCAAATGAAGTTGCCCATCAGTTAGCTAGGGTGGCTTATTTATATCCAGATCGTAGTTTTGATAGGTATTCTATTCCTATCGAGGTGATGAATTGTATTGTGGAGGATTTATAATTTAATAAAATCTTTCATTTCGTCAAAAAAAAAAAAAAGTATATTGCGAGAATGCGAGAGTATTTACTTTTTTTACTTTATCAAAATAATAAATGATTGGTTATCTTGTGATTTTCTGTAAATTTCTTAACTGTAAGTAATTTGGCTTGTTTCAGATACACTACTACTAGGAATATGGCATATATCAACTACAAATTCACTCGTTCTAAGATAAAAGTTGGTCATTTTACACAAATTCAATTACAAAAAATACGATATATATCAAGTACAAAAATGTCGATCATGTTTAACCAAATCTTTTCTAAAAGAAGCTAATCGTAATTGATGTTGATTGATGAAAGATTTCATTATAAGTATACATTGCACGGAATTATTATGATATGTACGAACCATTTGTTGATATGTTGACATCAATTTTCGCGAAAGTTAAAAATAACATGTTTAAAAAGTATGAAGTGATCGTATTTCTTTAGAAATAACTTGTAGATTTAATATAATTTTTAATAAAAGGAATTTAATCAAATAATTTTTTTAGTATATTTCATACAAATGGTTATTATTCTAAACCAATAATAACAAACGTGATCAAAATTATAACCATCGATTCAATCGTAATTTTTTTGATAGCTAAATCAAGTAACACTGATCGATTATAAATTATGTTATGCACTCGTGTTCGATTATAAAAACATATAATACTAGCCTATAACCTGTGTCTTGCCTTAAAAATAATAAACTAAAAAATTTAATGTGAATGTAAAATATTAAAATAAAAGTAAAAATTAATATGATAAATTATAAAATGAGAAACTTAAATATTCACTGGAACATAAAAAAATACAAATGAGGCCGAGGAAGATAAATGAGGTATTATTAATATTATTTTATAATAAAATAAAATTAATAATAAGGACAGATAGAAAATCTAACATGTTTTAATTAAAAAAAGTAATTGACCGTGATATTTTTAGAAGTGTTTTAATTATATTAATTGTATTTATTAAAAAAATATGTTGACATATTAAAATAAGTAAGTTTTTTTAATAAGGACAAATAGAAAAGTTAACATGTTTTAATTAAAAAATAATAATTGCACGTAATATTTTTAGATGTGTTTTAATTATATTAACTAGATTACTAAGCCGCGCTTCGCAGCGACATTATAATATATTTGTTAAGAAAAAGAATATTAGAATAAAAATTGTGAAATTAATATCTATAAAATTATTTAAATTATCAAATAAAATATATTATATAATTAAAACACTTTTTTCTAACAAATTCTACTCCTCTTCAAAAAATATCACGGGCAATTACCTTTAAATTATAGCATCCCGTGATATTTTTGAAAAATGAGTAGATTTTGTTAAAAAAGTGTTTTAATGATAAAAGGTAATAAGCTAGTTAGTATTTTTATATTATTTATTATTAATGGTAATATGTTTTAAATTAAAGATAATTGCCCGTGATATTTTTGAAAAAATGAGTAGATTTTGTTATAAAAAAGTGTTTTAAAAATAAAAGGCAATCAGCTAATTACTATTTTTATATTATTTTATTAGTTATTTTCATCCTATTAATAAACATTTTTTCCTCCGGTGTATCCAGATTTGTATAAATTTTACTATTTTTTGTGGTAGAAAAACTAATTGTATCTGCATATAAGAGTAAATAAATGGTTAAAAAACTAATATAAGAATTAAATCAATAATATCAATGAAACAAATATTTGTATAATATCTAATGATATTCGTTCAATCGAGATAAGATAGATTTATATATGTGCAATTTCTAAAACTATATATTATAAAAAACATTAATAAAGATAATTACTTTTAAATTTTTTAATCCGGGTAGATGTGACAATTATTATATAGGGTCCACCATCCTCCTTGTATAAATTTGTATCAACCATCTCGGCCAACTTTTCCCACAAAGTTATGGTACTGGTGATTTAGCTGTTTAAGAAAAAAAAATAGAACAAATTAAATAAGTAAAACAAATAAATTGGAGTAACCAAAGAAGTAATATAAAATTACAAGAATAATAAAAAACAATAAACATTTATATTTAAATTTAATATAATGCATAACTTACTAAATTGTGACAATTTTGAGATCTCTTTTTTTTCAACCGCCTTTGACAACTTCAATGCCACCCAAGTAGGTCAAGCAGCCCACAACATCTAAATCAACATAGAAAAAATAATATTAGAACATGATAGTTTGAATTATAACTTATATAATAGTATTACTTATATATTACTCTAATATATTACTGCATCAAAAACCTGAGAGTATGTTGGTGTCATTAATACGTGCATTAATCATATCCGGACATATGAACTGAAATCCATGCAGTGATATGTTGACGATGCCTTCTTCCAATCTCTTAGGCAACGTTATGCGTATGAAGAGCAATTTAGACCCATGTGATAGCGGTCTATATTTTCCTCTACTTGAAATAACTTTCAGATTTTTGATGCTGTACACGGAGCTTTCCACTAAAAGATTTTTGAACAGAGAGACCAGAATCTTCGGGATCGTAGCATGGATCAAATTTTCCTGTCATACAACATATCTTAGAAAAGTTAATAACATCATACAATTTGACAAACTAATAAGTTATAAGCATATTGATTTATTAACCTTTTCATCGATCAAAATCATGTCAAGACTGATCAGTTCTTCAGTATTTGGATGGATTGACAGATTCCCACATTCTACACACTCGTACTCTTATCATCCAGGTATAGCTGTTGTCGTTCAAAGCATCGAACATGGTGTAGGCCATAGTTGTATTGATTGTAAATATGGTTGTAAAAATTAGAAGCTATGTAAAAACGTTTCGGTGTAGATTTTTTGTTAAGAATAGTCTTTAATTTATAGATGTTTGTAAGGTGAATAACATGGAAATCCATTATGTTTAAAAGTCAAGAAGTATTATAAAAGAAAAGTTCTATAAAGTTTGAAAATAATAAAAGAAAGTTCTATCAAGTTTGAAAATAATAAAAGAAAGTTTTATCAAGTTTGAAAATAATAAAAGAAAGTTCTATCAAGATTGAAAATAATAAAAGAGAAAATTGTAATTATTAACATAAGAGCCTACAAATTCGAAAATAATAAGGAAGTTGTAATTTTCTAAATCAAAGAAAGTTCTATCAAGTCCTAAAAATTCGAAAATAATAAGGAAGTTGTAATTTTCTAAATCAAAGAAAGTTCTATAAAGTTTGAAAATAATAAAAGAAAGTTCTATCAAGCCTACAAATTCGACCTTTAATTTATAGGTGTTTGTAAGGTGAATAACATGGAAATCCATTATGTTTAAAAGTCAATAAGTATTATAAAAGAAAAGTTCTATAAAATTTGAAAATAATAAAAGAAAGTTATATCAAGTTTGAAAATAATAAAAGAAAGTTTTATCAAGTTTGAAAATAATAAAAGAAAGTTATATCAAGATTGAAAATAAGAAAAAAGAAAATTGCAATTATTAACATAAGAGCCTACAAATTCGAAAATAATAAGGAAGTTGTAATTTTCAAAATCAAAGAAAGTTCTATCAAGTCCTACAAATTCAAAAATAATAAGAAAGTTGTAATTTTCTAAATCAAAGAAAGTTCTATCAACTTTGAAAATAATAAAAGAAAGTTCTTGAAAATAATAAAAGAAAGTTATATCAAGTTTGAAAATAATAAAAGTGTAATTTTCAATTTTCTTCCTACAAAATCGAAAATAATAAAGGAAGTTGTAATTATTAAAAATAAAAATTGTGAAAAATTGAGAAAATTAGAAAAATAGAACGGAACGATATGTGAGCGCCACCTCATCGCCCCCGACTTCTCCTTTATATAAGTATATTGATTTTATTTGTTAAAAAAATACGTTCACTTGTTAAAATAGGTAAGTTTTTTAAATAATTAAAAGTATTAAAATAGGTTTTAAAATATATAAGTTGCACTTGATATTTTTGGAAAAGAGAGATTTTAATGATAACAAATATAAAAGGTAATATATTTTAATTTAAAGTTAATTGCCCGTGATATTTTTGGAAAAAAGTAGATTTTGTTAGAAAAAAATGTTTTAACTATAAAAGGCAATCAACTATTTACTATTTTTATATTATTTTATTATTTATTAAATAGAGTATTAAAATAGGTTTTAAAATAAATAAGTAAGGATTTCACCTCATATTTTTGGAAAATTGAGATTTTAGTGATAACAAATATAAAAGATATTATGTTTTAATTTAAAGGTAATTGTCGTGATATTTTTGGAAAAGGAGTAGATTTTGTTAGATTTTTTTTTAATTATAAAAGGCAATTAGTTAGTTACTATTTTTATATTATTTATTATATGTTAAATAGAGTATTAAAATAGGTTTTAAAATAAATAAGTAAGGATTGCACCTCATATTTTTGGAAAACATAGATTTTAGTAATAACAAATATAAAAGATAATACGTTTTAATTTAAAGATAATTGTAATGATATTTTTGGAAAAGGAGTAGATTTTGTTAGAAAAAAAATATTTTAATTATAAAAGTCAATCATCTAGTTACTATTTTGGTAACTTGACAATAATACAATTCCATAAAAGATTTGATTTGTAGTAGCTTTCGTTATCCTAAAAAGAAAGAAATATATTTGTAGCAGTGTATCCTAAATTTAAACAAATTAGATCCCACATTTCAATTTTTTTGATTAGATTTCAATATTATTTGATTTTTATGTAGTAAAATATAGTGAAATATCAATGTAGAATAAAACTTTCCCGAATTTTGATTATATTATTAATTTATTAATTAGAAAAAGTACCGAAAACCAAAAACCGACCGTTATTAATAATATAGTATAGATATAAATTTATTAATTTTGATAATTAACCCTTCAACTACCAAATATTGAGAAAATCATTTGAATGGTATTTATTCATTTTCACCCGGTATTTGTTACACTAATTTTATATACAATAAATTACAATAGAACTTATTTTGAAAATGATAAAACAATAAAGTAAATTTAAAATTTGTTTATAAACTGGTATTGGGGTAGCGACAACTATCCAAATAAATAATTTTAGTTAAGATACTTAGACCAAACAATAATATCTTGTTGTGTATTCTCGTATATTTTTGTATTTCGTGTATTTTAATATAAAATTCATATTCAATCATCATCAATATCAATATACTTGTTATGGATTAAAAACCGTGCTTGGTGAATTTAATGCTAAGGTTTAATGAGCTTCGAGCTTTAATGGCTGCACTCGTGTATCCGAACTAAATTGGTCCTCACAAGATGCCTACGTATCTCAATTAATGTTGAGAATCAAGCCAAAGACGTAGTTCTGATTGTAGGATCAGGGACCTTATATAGGCGTCTGGAGTCTAATATTTATGGTATGTTTGGGAGACTTAAAGGATAAGTCTTCTTTTTGATATTGGATAAGTATTGTATTTCTTGCTGAAGAATTCGTTTCCTTGTTGATAAAGGTTATGACTCATTGATTGCCTTTAATTGGGATTCCAGATCCTTCTTTGACTAATTTTCCATAATCAAGGCTCTTTTCATGAGCTGTATATTTTCCCTACTCATTAATTACGAAATTAATGAATAATTAGGGTGTCGGTCCTTAAATACCGGCCTTTTAATTGAATCAGCAATTATATTTCTATAATTACTTTTCTGTCCATATCATTTGCCCCCCAACTTCTAGGAAAATCAATCTCGGATTATCGTAGAAGTTATTTTATTCGGGATTCACGAAATTTTCTTCCGTATTGCGACCTGGTTTGACGAACATATAGTTCTAAATCAATTTTAAAACAGGAATCAGGATTTTTCATCAATTCCATAGAAGATAAATCAATTTTTGATTTTTCAGTTTATTTTCGACCAGGATCCTGGTCGAATTCGACCTTGATTTTAGCTCATGGTCGAACTCCTTCGACCAGGATTCTGGTCGAAATTTGCTTCCATTTTGCATCCTGGTCGAATGCCTACGACCAGGTTTCTAGTCGAAGTAAAGCCTCATTTCCCATCCTAGTCGAATGATTTCGACCAGGATTGTGGTCGAACAGGACTTCCATTTTGCATCCTGGTCGAATGATTTCGACCAGGTTCAAGGTCGAACATGGCTTTCATTTTGGTGCCTGGTCGAACTCATTCGACTAGGATTCTGGTCGAATACTTGGTTCATTACAGACTTTTAGGGCTCACATATATTGGGCTTCATTTGGGCCCAAGGATTTTATTTTAGCAATTGGGCCTTCATCTTTTTATTGGGCTTTTAGCCTTTTTTAATAATTGGGCTTTTAGCCTTTCGACGAGATTTTTGGTCGAATACAAGAGCAATTTTGGGCTTTATTCGAACTTATTTGATCAGAACTTTGATCGAAAATGTGGTTTGTTTTTTGTAATGGGCTTAGTTGGGCCCAAGGTTTTTCACTGTTCAAACTCAGTGATTTGGGCCTTTAGCCTTTTATGGGCCGTACCGGCTAATGCCGGTTGCCCTTCCTTCAACCGGCCCATTTACCGGCTGTCATCCTTATATAAGGGTGAGTTCTCATTTGTTTCCATCCATTCTTCACATTTTATTTTCTCAAAGTTACTCTGCTAAATTCTGGGTTTTCGCTTGAAGATTTGAAGATTTTCTTTGAAGATTCTGGGTTTCTTTGAAGATTCTGAGTTTCTTTGAAGATTTCTGGGCAATCTTTCTTGAAGATTTAAAGACTTTCTGGGTTGGAAATGGCTGACCGAGCTTCCCAACGTCTTCAAAAGATGAATTCTGCTTCAAAAAGAGGTACCCCAATTCCTATTCGTTCAAAATACATGTCTTTGCATGATATGGTTAATGAACGTGGGGATGAATACCCGTCAGTATCTGCTTTAGATTCATATGATTGTAGCAATAGATTCCATGAAGTAGATATGATAAAAGATTATAATAAGATGTATAGGGTAAAGGCCCCCTTAAAGCTTGTTCCTGCCGGCCCCGGTGACCGTTCATGTCACTGGCGGTCAAATGCTTTGTGTATTTATAGGGATGCCATAGTTGCTGGCCTTAGGTTCCCTTTTCATGAGTTTATTCCTAGACTTTTGGCAGATGTCCAAGTCAACCCTTGTCAATTACCTCCAAATGCCTGGAGGATAATTAATTGTTTCATGGTTTTATGCCTTCGTAAAAACTTCCCTCTTTCTGTACCTTTGTTTAGAAAGATCTTTCAGTTTAAAAATAGCTCAGCCAACAACTTGGGTTGGGTATATATAAGCCATAGGCTTCCCTTTCATTTTTCACCCCAAATCGATCCCAGATAACAACCCGAAATGGAAAAATGAGTTTATGTATCTTGTATGGGAAGGAGGGGACTGGGGAACCCTTTTTCGTAAGTCTTTTGGGAGAGTTTCTGATGGTAGTCCCAGTAACATTGTCTTGAATGAGGAGGAACTCCATGCCTACTCAGAGCTCATTAAGGATAATGGGACTACCGTGGCTTGGGAGCTACTGGATGAGTTTGTCCTCAAGTCTGTTGGGCTCTCCACTGTTCATGATAAGGGTATTTTTACTTATCCCTTTTCATTATGTCTATTTTTCTTTCCTTATGATTTTCTGCTAACCATTTTCTGGCTTTTCTTGCAGTTGCGGCCTTTATCAACAAGACCAATGAGCCCAAGGATGTAGAGACATCCAGGATGAAAAGGGCTAGGATTGGAGATGATCCACGGGGGAAGGCCAGTGCTCCTAGTTTCCTGATCCCTTCTGTGGATGAGGTGGACATTCCTGTGTCTGCCAAGTCCTCAGTGTGGCGCCCCAACTGGGGTATTAGGAAGAAGGACACCATTACTGGGGTGTCCAAACATGCTGTGGACTGGTCGTACCACTCCCTTACCCCTTGTGATTACAAGGATTTCGTTGCAGACTCCACCCTTGAGGGTGCTGAGCATCTAGGGGCTCAAGCTATTGCTGCGGTAATTTTCTTTACCTTAGCTACTTCTTTGAAGTTTTTGCTTATATTTTTCTAACTTTTATCTTTTGGCAGACCAATGCCAACTTTCAGGGGGTATTGTTTCAAGCTAAGGCTTGGCGTACCTCCTCTGAGGCCAACAGGGTCAAGCTGGAGAGGTCTGAGGAGGAGGTGAAGTCTCTTAAAGAGACTCTTGCCAGGAGGGAGAAGGAGCTTGCTGACGCTCAGGCTGATATTGTTGAGCTGAGGAAAGGCAAGGATGATTGCATCGATGAGTACCTTGACTCTCAGGAGTACAAGGACTTGATCGAGAAGCATGACGAGATCCTTTTCCCAGTCCAGCATACTTCAGGATGGGAGGATGCTGTTCAGGCTATCTTGGCCAAGCATCCTGGAGTCTTTGATGCT
The DNA here is from genome assembly GCA_030848705.1 of Heracleum sosnowskyi. Classification (NCBI taxonomy): domain Eukaryota; kingdom Viridiplantae; phylum Streptophyta; class Magnoliopsida; order Apiales; family Apiaceae; genus Heracleum; species Heracleum sosnowskyi. The sequence continues at coordinate 109,594,765 of CM061239.1, forward strand.
GCTGACTTTCCTGCTCCTCACCCTCCTACTCCCTTGGAGCGTATTTTGGCTGGAGTTGACGATATGGAGGAAGATGCTAGGATTTTAGTTCTAGAGCATTCATCACCCCTCAGTGAAGCTTCTGCTGATGGTGCTGAGGATGCTGGTGAGCATTCTTCCAGCTCTAGTTCAGGGGAGGAGACAGATGCGGGAGTCAAGGATGGTGACGCGCAGCCGTAGTTTGTAGTTTACTTATGGCCATTCATGGCTTTGTATTTTCTTTCTATGTATTTCCAGCCTTTGGGTTTAACTTAAACTTTTGTAAGTTTAGTTTTATTTATATTTTGTGGCCATTCATGGCTTGTGTTGTTTTCTTGCCTTTTGTACGTTTAGTTAGCATTTTGTACATATCTATTAGTATGCAATGCATTCAAAACATGATGAGTAGGAGTATATAATTCATAACTTTGAAGAATGGGCTCTACCCTTACATAGTACTCAAGTTTTTTTTTTTTTTTAAATTTGGGTTGGTTTTATCAAACCTTATTTCCAGTAGTGAATCCACTTAGGAAACACGTTAAACATAATAAACTTTCAAGTTGGAGGCATGCCAAGTTCTTGGCACCTCATGCCCTTCAAGGGTTTCTAGCTTGTAAGAGCCTCGACCAAATACGTTCTTGACGCGATATGGTCCTTCCCAATTTGGGGCCAGCTTCCCTTTTTGTCCAACTCCGGATGCTTCAATTTTTCTGAGAACCAAGTCCCCTTGACGAAAGAACCTTTCTTTAACCCTTAAGTTGTAGTAGAAAGAGGCTTTCTTTTGATGTTCAACTATCTTGGCGTTTGCTTCATCTCTAACTTCATCAATTAGATCCAAAGCTAGCCTCAAGCCTTCTTCATTTTCTTCTTGTTCATAAGCCTCAACTCTTGGGGAGGTGTGAGTAATCTCCACCGGGACCACTGCCTCTGCTCCATAAGCCAATAGAAATGGAGTTGCCCCGGTGGTGACTTTACAAGTAGTACGATATGCCCAAAGTATGGTGTATGGGGAGTAATTCGTCTACCCAAGTGTTTCTGGAGCGTTCAACTCTTTTCTTTAGTCCATCAAGGATGATTCGATTTGCAACCTCAGCTTGCCCATTTGCTTGAGGATGGGCGACAGAAGTGAAGCGCAACTTGATATCGTTTTCATCACAATACTTCTTGAACTCATCGTTGTTAAACTGAGTTCCATTGTCCGTGACCAGGACTCGTGGAATTCCATATCTGCATATCACATTTTCCCAGAAGAATTGCATCACTTGCTTGGTGGTTATCTTGGCTAATGGCTTAGCCTCAATCCACTTGGTGAAATAATCAATTGCTACTATCAAGAACTTTCTTTGAGCACTTGCCATAGGAAATGGCCCGAGTATATCCATTCCCCACATAGCAAAGGGGATAGGTGAGTTAATGGATGTCATCATCTCTGGTGGTTGCCTAACCACTGGTGCATGTTTCTGGCACCGTTCACATTTCTTGACGTAGCTTTTAGCATCAGCAAGTATGCTTGGACAATAGAAACCTAGACGAGTGACTTTATGAGCCAGGGCTCTGCCCCCCAAGTGTTGCCCACAAATCCCTTCATGCACTTCCTTTAGGGCCAATTCTGCCTCTTGAGGTCTCAAGCACTTTAAGTACGGAATAACAAAAGATTTCTTGTATAGGATTCCCTCAATTAGGGCATACCTTAGTGCTCTGACGTATAGCTTTCGTGCTTCTGAAGTGTCGGTGGGCAGCCACCCAGTTTCCAGATGAGCTTTGATGGGATCAATCCAACAACTGGTGATACCAATGGGGGTTACCAACTTTCCATTGATGCTTGGGGTCTTCAAGACTTGGAAGTATACACTCCCGGCATAGTTTTCAATTTCAGAAGAGGCAAACTTAGACAAGGCATCAACCTTCATATTTTCCTCCCTTGGAATGTGCTCCACATAGCATTCATCGAACTGAGTCATAATGGCCTTGACAAGTTTTAAGTACTTGGCCATGACTTCATCTCTGGCCTCAAACTCCCCATTTACTTGGGAAACCACTAGCCTCGAGTCTCCACATACTTTCAGAGTTTTGACTCTCAAGGCTCCAGCCAGCCCTAAGCCAGCTATCAGAGCTTCATACTCAGCCTCATTGTTTGTCGTCGGGAAGTCAAGTTTTAGTGCATACTCTATTAGGAATCCATCAGGACTTTGTAGCACTAAACCGGCTCCACTTGATTTTGTTTTTGATGCTCCATCAAAATAGAGCACCCAACATTCTTTGAAGGTCATTTCCTCATCTTTCTTATCTTCCATAGTTACTTCCTGCCCCCCGACTTCTTGGTTGTCAATGGTGCATTCAACCATGAAGTCAGCAAGTGCTTGAGCTTTTATGGCCGTCTGAGGCTTATACTTAATATCAAATTCTCCCAATTCAATGGCCCATTTGATCAATCTTCCACTAACTTGAGGGCTATGCAAGATGTTTCTTAGAGGTTGATCAGTCAAGACCTCTATCTTGTGAGCTTGGAAGTAGGGGCGTAGCTTTCTTGAGGCCATTATCAAGGCTAAGGCAAACTTCTCAACCATTGAGTAGTTTATTTCTACCCCATGTAGAATCTTGCTCACATAGTAGATGGGTTTCTGAACCTTCACTTCTTCCTTTACCAAAACAGCTCCAAGGGCTGTGTTAGAAACCGCCAAGTATAAATAGAGAATTTCTCCTGGCTTGGGTTTTGCCAACAGTGGTGCTTCAGCCATATATTTCTTCAGGGCCTCAAAGGCCTCTTGACTTTCAGTTGTCCATTCAAAATTCTTCACTTTTTTGAGTGCTTTGAAGAAGGGTAAACACTTCTCTCCAGACTTGGAGATGAATCTTCCCAAAACAGCCACTCTTCCCGTCAGTTTCTGGACATCCTTGACAGTCTTTGGTGGTTCCATGTCTAGAATCGCTTTGATTTTGTCGGGATTAGCCTCGATTCCTCTATTGGAAACCATCAGGCCTAAAAACTTTCCCGAGCCTACACCAAAGGCACACTTGGCTGGATTCAACATCATCTTGTGGTGTCTTAGCACTTCAAAAGCCTCTCGGAGGTGCTCAATGTGATCGGCCTTATCAAGGCTCTTGACTAACATGTCATCTACGTAGACCTCCATGGTTTTTCCAATCAGGTGCTCAAAGATTTTGTTCACCAACCTTTGATAGGTTGCTCCAGCATTCTTAAGCCCAAAAGACATGACTAAGAAACAGAAGACACCAAAGTCAGTGATGAACGACACTTTGGCGATGTCATCTTTGTGCATCTTGATTTGATTATATTCGCTGAAGCCATCCATGAAACTTAGCATCTCATGCCCAGCAGTGGCATCTATCAAGGCATCAATCCTAGGTAAGGGGAAACAATCCTTAGGACATGCACCATTCAAGTCGGTGAAGTCGATGCACACTCTCCACTTCCCGTTAGCTTTTTTGACCATCACAGGGTTAGCTAACCATTCTGGGAATTGGATTTCTTCAATAAACCCAGCTTCTAAAAGCTTATTTACTTCTTGTTTAATGGCTTCAAGCCTCTCTGGAGCAAAACTTCTTTTCTTTTGTTTCACTGCCTTCCTTTCTGGATCCACATTCAATTTGTGAGATATTAGTTGGGGATCAATCCCTGGCATGTCAGCCGCTGTCCAAGCAAAAACGTCATTGTTCTCTTGAAGAAAAGATGCGAGTTTGCCTTTCAATGGTTCGGGCAGTAATGCCCCAACATAAGTCACCTTCTCTGGTTCATCCGGGACTAAGGGAATTGGGATTAAATCCTCAGCTGGTTTCCCTCTTCGGTCCTCATTGTCACTAGTGTCCATATCTTCAATGGGGAGAACCTGCCCCCCAACTCCATCAGGCCTCAACGCGGCTACATAACAGCTTCTAGCCATCTTTTGGTCTCCCCGTTCTTCACCAATCCCATTCCGAGTGGGGAATTTGAGTTTCAGGTGGTAAGATGAGGCAACAGCCTTAAACGCATGAAGACCCGTCCTCCCAAGGATCGCATTGTAGGTTGAGGTTGCCTTTATAACTATGAAGTTCAGCATCTGAGTGGATGTATTCGTTCCTTGCCCCATGGTCATTGGGAGTTGGATAGTGCCTTCCACCTTTGATTCCACTCCATTGAACCCATATATGGGCATATTAGAGGGTGTCAACTGAGAATCAGTGTAACCCATCTTGATGAAAGCATCGTGGAACAATATATCTACTGAGGCTCCATTGTCGACTAGGACTCTCTTTGTTTCGGAGTTGCCTATCAAAGGTACTATGACAAGAGGATCATCGTGGGGGAACTTCACCCCTTCCAAGTCTGAATCATCAAAACCTTTTGACACTTCTGTTCGTGCACGCTTCGGTGCTTCTCCAACGACGGTCAGTACCTCTCGGGCATAAGCTTTTCTTGAGTTTTGGGAGGACCTAGCAGCAGTTGGTCCTCCAAATATCATGTTGATCACGGGCCCTCGGGGCTTGGGATTTCGATCTTGATCGTTGTCCCTTCTATCATAATCCTTTCTTTCATAGTTTCCCCTTTGGCTCCCTTGGCTTCCATCCTTAGTGAACTTGCTGAGTTTTCCTCTTCGTATTAGAAACTCGATCTCATCTTTCAGTTGCCTACAATCGTCGGTGTCATGACCAACTTCTTTGTGGAACCGACAAAACTGATTTTGGTTCCGTTTGGACAAATCAGCCCTCATTGGCTGTGGCCATTTGATATCTTCTTCCTTGGCTATCTCCATCAGAATTTGACTCCTGGGAGTATTCAATCTTGCATACTCCGTGAACTTTGGCCCAAAGTTATTTCTCTTGGGTGGAGAGTCAGAATTCTTTGATGTTCGGGGAAACTTTTCCTTGACGTCGTACTCCTGAGTTTCTTTTCTTTTCTTTGAGTTTCCACCGTCGCCAGCGGTGGGTTCATACTTTCTCATGCTTTCCTCAGCCTTGATGTACTCTCCGGCTCTATCTTGGAGCTTCAACATGCTCTCTGGTGGATGTTTAGCCAACGACCTCCTGAAGTGGTCATCAGTGGTTCCTTGTTGCAGGGCTATCATAGCCACTTTGTCGTCTAAGTCCGGGACTTTCAAAGCCTCTCGAGTGAATCGATTAATGTAGTCCCTTAGGGCTTCATTCTTTCCTTGACGTATTGCCATGAGTGATGCAGAACTTTTCTCATGCACCCTTCCACTTATGAACTGATTGATGAAAGCCTTGCTTAGCTCCTTAAAGGACCCAATAGAGTTGGGAGGTAGACGGCTGTACCAACGTTGAGCCATACCTGCAAGAGTTTGGGGAAACGCCCTACACTTGACTGCATCATTGGCGGGCTGCAACAGCAGTGCATTGGAGAAGGTTCTCACATGATTAGCGGGATCTCCCGTTCCATCATAGGCTTTAATCGAAGGCATCTTGAACTTTCTGGATATAGCCGTTTTCATGATGTCTTGAGTAAACGGTGGTGTAGGATCATCAAGATCTCCTAGGGGCAACAGATTACTAGGATCACCCCTTGGGGCTTCAGCCCTCTTGGTCCTTCTGGGTGGATCCAAGTTGATTATCGGGATTCCTTCAGTCGTTCGGCCCCGAGATTGAGCGGCCTCTTCTTCAGCAAGGAGTTTTTTGAGCCTTGCAGTCTCTGCCTCATGGGCTGCAAGCTTCTCCCTAGTAGTTTGGGGTGGCTCCCGATTTGTCTGTGAAGAACGTCTCCTCCTTGGGGCGACATCCTCCCCAGTTGTATAACCCTCATCCACAGTGTATGGGCCAGAGTAATCTTGAATGAGAGGGGTCTGACGAGTTTGTTGATTTTGGGGTCCCAGACCTTGAATATAAGGAGGCACATATGCCTCATGGTAGATTGGATTAGTTCCACTACCGCCCGCCATGGGTCGAGGGGCATGCCATAGCTTGGCATCCCCAAAGTCTGATTCGCGTATTGAGGGAGATCAGTAGTATGGAGTTGAAGGCTCCTTGGTGCACTCATGAGCAGCGGGGAGGTCGTGATTGGTTGCTGGTGAATGGTCTCTTGTGGATTAGATCCATGAATGACCATCTGCAGGGGATTCGTTCCTTCAACCGAAATCGGGATTTCCGGTCCTTGAGTACTGGTGGGGATATTCGCCCCTTGTGTGCCGGTAGTCGGCGGTGGCTGATCAGCCTCAGAGGTGAGGGGGCGATCGTCGGGAGTCTGAGTATCCCGAGCTGTTCTTCGTGTGTTTGCCATGGTTGATGTTGTCTTCCCACAGACGACGCCAAATGTTATGGATTAAAAAACGTTCTTGGTGAATTTAATGCTAAGGTTTAATGAGCTTCGAGCTTTAATGGCTGCACTCGTGTATCCGGACTAAATTGGTCCTCACAAGATGCCTACGTATCTCAATTAATGTTGAGAATCAAGCCAAAGACGTAGTTCTGATTGTAGGATCAGGGACCTTATATAGGCGTCTGGAGCCTAATATTTATGGTATGTTTGGGAGACTTAAAGGATAAGTCTTCTTTTTGATATTGGATAAGTATTGTATTTCTTGCTGAAGAATTCGTTTCCTTGTTGATAAAGGTTATGACTCATTGATTGCCTTTAATTGGGATTTCAGATCCTTCTTTGACTAATTTTCCATAATCAAGGCTCTTTTCATGAGCTGTATATTTTCTCTACTCATTAATTACGAAATTAATGAATAATTAGGGTGTCGGTCCTTAAATACCGGCCTTTTAATTGAATCAGCAATTATATTTCTATAATTACTTTTCTGTCCATATCAATACTTATATAAGGAGAAGACGGGGGCGGTGAGGTGACGCCTCTAGAATCGCTCCGTTCTATTTTTCTAATTTTCTCAATTTTTCACAATTTTTAATTTTAATAATTACAACTTTCTTTATTATTTTCGATTTTGTAGGAAGGAAATTGAAAATTGCTTGATAGAACTTTCTTTTATTATTTTCAAACGTGATAAAACTTTTTTTGATTTAGAAAATTACAACTTCCTTATTATTTTCGAATTTGTAGGACTTGATAGAACTTTCTTTTATTATTTTCAAAATTGATAGAACTTTCTTTGATTTAGAAAATTACAATTTCCTTATTATTTTCGAATTTGTAGGACTTGATAGAACTTTCTTTGATTTGGAAAATTTCTTTGATTTAGAAAATTACAACTTCCTTATTATTTTCGAATTTTTAGAACTAGCTAGAACTTTCTTTGATTTAGAAAATTACAACTTCCTTATTATTTTCGAATTTGTAAGCTTGATAGAACTTTCTTTTATTATTTTCAAACTTGATAGAATTTTCTTTGATTTAGAAAATTACAACTTCGTTATTATTTTCGAATTTGTAGGACTTGATAGAACTTTCTTTTATTATTTTCAAACTTGATAGAACTTTCTTTGATTTAGAAAATTACAATTTCCTTATTATTTTCGAATTTGTAGGACTTGATAGAACTTTCTTTGAATTAGAAAATTTCTTTGATTTAGAAAATTTCTTTGATTTAGAAAATTACAACTTCCTTATTATTTTCGAATTTGTAGGATTGATAGAACTTTCTTTTATTATTTTCAAACTTGATAGAACTTTCTTTGATTTAGAAAATTACAACTTCTTTGTTATTTTCGAATTTGTAGGACTTGATAGAACTTTCTTTGATTTAGAAAATTACAATTTCCTTATTATTTTCGAATTTGTAGGACTTGCTAGAACTTTCTTTGATTTAGAAAATTACAACTTCCTTATTATTTTCGAATTTGTAGGCTTGATAGAACTTTCTTTTATTATTTTCAAACTTGATAGAACTTTCTTTGATTTAGAAAATTACAAATTCCTTATTATTTTCGAATTTGTAGGCTTGATAGAACTTTCTTTTATTATTTTCAAACTTGATAGAACTTTCTTTGATTTAGAAAATTACAACTTCCTTATTATTTTCGAATTTGTAGGACTTGATAGAACTTTCTTTTATTTAGAAAATTACAACTTTCTTATTATTTTCGAATTTGTAGGCTCTTATGTTAATAATTGCAATTTTCTTTTTTATTATTTTCAATCTTAATACAACTTTCTTTTATTATTTTTAAACTTTATAGAACTTTTTTTGATTTAGAAAATTACAACTTCCTTATTATTTTCGAATTTTTAGGATCTTATGTTAATAATTGTAATTTTCTCTTTTATTATTTTCAATCTTGATAGAACTTTCTTTTATTATTTTCAAACTTGATAAAACTTTCTTTTATTATTTTCAAACTTTATAGAACTTTTCTTTTATAATACTTCTTGACTTTTAAACATAATGGATTTTCATGTTAATCACCTTACAAACACCTATAAATTAAAGGTCATTCATAACAAAAAATCTACACCGAAACTTTTTTATATAGCTTCAAATTTTTACAACCATATTTACAATCAATACAACTATGACCTACATCATGTTGGATGCTTTGAACGACAACAACTATACCTGAATGATAAGAGTACGAGTGTTTAGAATGTGGGAATCTGCCAATCCAAATACTGAAGAACTGATTAGTCTTGACATGATTTTGATCAATGAAAAGGTTAATAAATCAATATACTTATAACTTATTAGTTTGTCAAATTGTATGATATTATTAACTTTTCTAAGATATGTTGTATGAGAGGAAAATTTGATCCATGCTACGATCCCGAAGATTTTGGTCTCTCGGTTCAAAAATCTTTTAGAGGAAGGCTCTGTGTACAACATCAAAAATCTGAAAGTTGTTTCAAGTACAGGGATATAGACCACTATCACATGGGTCTAAATTGCTCTTCATACGCATAACGTTGCCTAAGAGATTGGAAGAAGGCATCGTCAACATATCACTGCATGGATTTCAGTTCATATGTCCGGATATGATTGATGCACGTATTAATGACACCAACATATGATAGAATATATTTTATATATATTTTAGAGGATTTTATTCCCACATTTATGGTGTTTTTGCGAAGAATCGTGGCAATTTAATAAGTTTTATTGAAGTTTATTGCAGGAAATAAATATTTGTCAAGTTGAAAGAAAGCGAGCATGATTAAATGATTTATGTGATTTTTAGTTCGAGAAATTAATTTGGCGAATTTAGGAGAAGAAATGAAGAAATTTTGGTTCGTTGATTTAGCAATTTTCGGAACAAGAAGTGAAATCCAGGAGCTATTACCAGCTATTCAATAACTGCGGGTTAAATTTTGTACACCGCAGTTTTTTATTCCCTGTGAGTTCTGTGACAACTTCCGAATTTCCACGTGCCAACCCGCTGCTGCCATTTCACGCGCAGGCAGTTTCACGCGCAGGCAGTTTTTCTTTTCAATGTGGCGCGTGCGCCTCACGCGCGAGCCAGGCGAGTGGCCGACAGAGTTTCCGTGTATGCACGTGATTTCCGAATACAATTAGAACACTTCTGACTTTTGTCTAAAAAAAAACTGTACGAATTGATTTGCAGAATTCTAATTATTAACGAATTAGGGGTCCTAATTTACAATACAATTTTAGCTTTGTATCCCCTATTTAAAAACTTGGAGGGATCTATTATTTTTGGAGAGGAGAGGAGAGAACATCATATTATTTTGAGATACAATTTTAGAGAGAATTTTTGGGGATTTCTCTTGGAGTCCAATTAATTTTCTTTGAAGATCTCAATTTTAAGGTTTAATTTCTATACTCTCTTAATTATGCTTTCTTCAATTAATTCTTGTTTAGTTAATTTTATTATGGGTAACTAATTCTCAAATCTGAGGATTGGGTAGTACTCCTTGGTTATTATATGTGTGTTTAATTAATTGTGATGTTCTTGATTTGCTGATTCGTTAATGAGGGCTAAATACAATTAGGGGAGTCATGAACCTTTGATTGAATTTTAGAAATTGTAACAAATTGGAAAAGGCGTTGCAATTTTAGTACAAGATTTAACGGACATAACTCGAATATTTGATTGGAAAATTAATAGGAGGGTTGTGAGACTTATAATTCTTGGAGCGTAATAATTTATGATTGTACTTTGATTGTATCACGGAAGTGACAATTAAGGTGTAGTTGTAAATATTTTATTGTGTCTTGGAAGGGAACAATATAACCTTAGAAGAATTGTTTTCAGCAGAGTAAGAACGTAGATATCACATAGAAATTGAATGTGCATTGAAACCAAGTGAAGAACCCTAGTTCTTGGATTATTTTCCTCATATATATTTAATTCTTGATTGATAATTAGTTTTAAGTAGTTTAAAGACAAATCACAATTTCTTCTACACTTCTAAATTGTGAGAGATAAAATACTTGAATTCGATTTTACAAATTAGTCCTTCCCTGCGAACGAACTACACAAGTTGTTTTGTTGGTGATTTTCAGGTGTATGCGACGTTCATCTTGCGCTAGAAAATTGGAATTTGACCCTGAAATCGAGCGTACTTTGAGAAAGCTAAGAAAAGAGAAAGCTGAGATGGGAGAGCCAGAACCAGGTGCAGTTGTTACTGTGGATGAGACTTCGATTTGGGACCATGAGACACCAAATCCTGCTAACTGCATGTATAAAACTCCACAGATTGGTGCGGCCCAGTTCAACATTAATCCGAGTTTAATTCAGATGATCAGCAATCAAGCTTTTGAAGGTGATATTGAGCTAGAGGACCCACACAGACACCTTGAGCGTTTCGTGCAGATGTGTGGATCATTCAGAATTAATGGTGTTACGAGCGATCAGGCTCGCCTTCATATGTTTCCCTATTCTATTAAGGGAAGAGCTTTGGAATGGTTTCAGCAACTTCCAAACGCTACGGTTGCTACATGGGAGGGTCTTTCTACTGCATTCTTGTCCAAATACTATCCTTCTGACAAGACGCAGCAATTGAGGACCATGATTATGAGTTTTAAAGCACAACCGGGTGAAGGTCTATATCAGGCATGGGAGAGATTCAAGGCACTATTGAGGAAGTGTCCACATCATGGCTTAGAAGATTGGCAGATTATTAGCACTTTTTATGGGGCCATGAATGCAGATATTCGTTTGAGCTTGGATGTGGCTGCTGGTGGAAATTTCAAGAAAGCACCTACTACACAAGCTAAAGCACTTCTTGAGGAATTGGCATCTAATAACTATTCTTGGGCACCTAGTGGGAAGAGCTCAGCAAAATCAGCACAAGAATCAGAGATTATCAACATGCTGGCTCAAAAGTTGGATACTCTAACTCAGGAGGTGCGAGGACAAAGGGTAAATGTGAATGCTATTTCTTCACCTATGGAAGGGTATCATGATTATGGTACTAGTCAGAACTCGTATGGGCAACAATTTCCAGAAGAAGCATCCTTTATTCAGGGAAGACAGCCATGGCCTGTTCAGAATAATTCTTATTACAATCCGAATCAAAGGCCAAATAACAATCTCTCTTACAGCAACAATCATGCGGCAAATCCTTCTTATCAATTTCCAAAACAGAATCAACCCCCTGGTTTTCAGTCACGACCACCATATCAAGCTCAGCAGCAGTATCAACCTCCGCCAAAGAAAGAACCAGCTGATTGGGAGGTTGCACTAAACAAAATCATGCAAGGAACTTCTGGTGCATTGGCTAATATGGAATCAAGGATAGATCAGATGGCATCTTCTCAAAAGATGCTAGAAACACAGATTGGTCAGATTGCCTCCAAGATGGGTGTTCGTGAGCAAGGGTCTCTTCCTAGTCAACCTGATCAGACTAGTAAAGAGCAGTGCAAAGCAATTACTTTGAGGAGCGGAAAAGAGTTGCCAGATGTTGAAGTCCTTGAACCTCAAGAGAATGATGTTGAGAAAGAAGATGATAAAGTAGAGATTGCTGCAGAAAAGTCAGAAAAAGAAGATGAGAAGAAGAAGGAAGAAGAAGCAGAAAAACCATATGTTCCTCCTATTCCATTTCCACAGAGACTTCACAACAAGCAGATAGAGAAGCAGTATGAAAAGTTCTTGACTATGTTCCGGCAGTTGCATGTTAATATTCCTTTGGCTGAGGCGTTGAATCAAATGCCACTTTATGCTAAATTTCTTAAGGAGATGTTGACAAAGAAGAGGAAACTTGAAGACGCAGAAACTATTACTCTTAATGCTGAATGCAGTGCAGTCATTCAAAGGGCTATTCCTCAGAAATTGAAAGATCCGGGAAGTTTCTCTTTGCCTTGCACTATTGGGAAGATGGAGAACATGAAAGCTTTGTGTGATCTAGGGGCTAGTGTAAGTTTGATGCCCTATTCAATTTGTAAACGGCTTGGTCTTGGAGAGCTACAAAAGACACGGATTTCACTTCAGTTGGCGGATCGTTCTGTCAAATATCCGTTGGGTGTCATTGAAGATGTGGTTGTCAAAGTTGATAAGTTTGTCATACCTTGCGATTTCGTGGTGTTAGAGATGGATGAAGATGTCGAGATACCCATAATCTTGGGAAGGCCATTCTTGGCTACCGCTGGCACTACTATCGATGTTAAAGCTGGGAAATTAACTTTGAATGTTGGCGAGGATAAAGTTGAATTTGATCTGAATAAAGCAATGAAGATTCCTCCTTTTGGAGCCACTTGTTTTACAGTTGACATAGTGGATGATATTGTGCAGCTTGAAAATGAACACCTCATGGGAGCTGAACAGGTGTTAGAAGATGTAGTGGGAGAAGAAGCACTTGTTGTACGTGATAAAGAAGTTGAGATGGTTTTTACTCTGTCAGAGGCACCACAGGTTGAACTCAAACCTCTACCTGCTAATTTGAGGTATGCTTTTCTTGGTTCTAATGACACATATCCTGTGGTAGTTTCTTCTTTACTTAGTGATGATGAGCGAGAAAAGTTGTTACATGTTCTTCGGCAATATAAATCAGCTATTGGTTGGTCAATTGAAGATATCAAGGGAATTAGCCCTGCTCTTTGCATGCACAGAATTGCCTTAGAAGATGATCATAAGCCTGTGATAGAGGGCCAAAGAAGACTAAATCCAAATTTGCAAGAGGTGGTGAAGAAAGAAATCACTAAGTTGCTTGATGCTGGTATCATTTATTCAGTTCCACACAGTAAATGGGTAAGTCCTATTCATGTTGTGCCTAAGAAAGGTGGGATGACTGTTGTTCACAATGAGAAGAATGAGTTGATTCCTACAAGAACAGTAACAGGTTGGAGAGTTTGCATTGATTACAGGAAGTTGAATAACGCTACTCGCAAGGATCACTTTCCCCTCCCATTCATTGATCAAATGCTCGAAAGGTTGGCGGGTAATGAATATTACAATTTTCTGGATGGTTTCTCAGGCTACTTTCAGATTCCTATTGCACCCGAAGATCAAGAGAAGACCACCTTTACTTGTCCTTATGGCACTTTTGCTTATCGGAGGCTTCCGTTTGGTTTGTGTAATGGTCCTTCGACATTTCAACGGCTGATGAATCACATTTTCTCAGATTTTATAGGGAGAGACATGGAGGTCTTCATGGATGACTTCACTGTATATGGTTCTTCCTTTGATTCATGTCTAGCCAGTTTATCAAAGGTGTTGCAGAGATGTACTGAAACGAATCTTGTTCTTAATTGGGAGAAGTGTCACTTTATGGTGAAGGAAGGCATTGTGCTTGGGCATAAAATCTCTAGTAGAGGCATTGAGGTCGATAGAGCAAAAATTGAAGTTATTGAAAAATTGCCTCCTCCTTCATCTGTGAAAGGTATTCGAAGCTTTCTTGGGCATGCTGGTTTTTATCGACGGTTCATCAAGGATTTCTCCAAGTTAGCTCGGCCACTCTGCAATCTTCTCGAAAAGGATCGTGTTTTTGACTTTGATGAAAGTTGTCTTGATGCTTTTAACAAGTTGAAGAAGGAACTTACTTCTGCACCCATAGTTACATCGCCCGATTGGAGCTTGCCATTTGAGCTCATGTGTGATGCTAGTGACTATGCTGTGGGTGTTGTTCTCGGGCAGAAGAAGGAGAAGAGGATGCATGTGATAGCTTATGCGAGCAAGACTCTTGATGATGCACAAATTAACTATTCCACGACTGAGAAAGAGCTACTTGCAGTGGTATTTGCACTTGATAAATTTAGATCCTATCTTGTTGGGTCTAAGGTGATTGTCTATTCGGATCATGCTGCAATTCGTTTCTTGATGACAAAGAAGGATGCAAAGCCTCGTCTAGTTCGTTGGATTCTTTTACTCCAGGAATTTGATCTTGAGATTCGAGATAAGAAAGGGTGCGAGAACTTGGTAGCTGATCATTTATCTAGGTTGGACCAAGGAGATGGAGAGGTAGGTGGTGCCATGCCTATTAATGATAAATTTCCGGAGGAGCAGCTTCTAGTTGTGTCTATGTCTACACCATGGTATGCAGATTTTGTGAACTACATTGTGGGAGGAGTTGTACCTGATACTCTCTCTTATAATCAGAAGAAGAAGTTCTTTTATGATGTGAAGCACTACTATTGGGAGGAGCCACTGCTTTACAAGGAGTGCGCTGATGGAATGTTTCGTAGATGTGTACCTCATGATGAAGTTCCTCATATTTTCAGGCATTGTCATTCTCTAGAGTGTGGAGGTCATAACAGTAGCATGAAGACAGTTGCTAAGATTATGCAGTCAGGTTTTTATTGGCCAACCATGCATCAAGATGCTAGAGATTATGTGGCTAAATGTGATAGATGTCAACGAGTTGGGAATATGTCAAGGAGAAACGAGATGCCATTACAGTATATTCTTGAGGTAGAGATTTTTGATGTGTGGGGGATGGACTTCATGGGTCCATTTCCATCTTCTTATGGGAACCAATATATTTTGGTGGGAGTTGATTATGTCTCTAAATGGGTTGAGGCTATTGCGTCTCCTACTAACGATGCTAGAATTGTGAAGAAGTTCTTAAAGAAGCATGTGTTCACTAGATTTGGAGTGCCAAGGGCTATTATCAATGATGGAGGTTCGCATTTTTGCAATAAACAGGTGGCTGATCTCTTGAAAAAGTATGGTGTGACACAAAAGGTGGCAACTCCTTATCATCCGCAAACAAGTGGGCAAGTTGAGATTTCGAATCGTGAGCTGAAGTCAATTTTGGAGAAGACAGTGGCAAGTTCTAGAAAGGATTGGTCAACAAAGCTTGATGATGCTCTTTGGGCATATAGGACAGCTTTTAAAACACCTATTGGAATGTCTCCATATAGGTTGGTCTTTGGGAAGCCATGTCATTTGCCGGTGGAACTTCAGCATAAGGCATTTTGGGCTACGAGGAATTTAAATTTTGATCTAAAAGCTGCGGGAGAGAAGCGTTTGCTTCAACTTGGAGAGCTTGAAGAGATTAGGCTCCAATCTTATGAAAATGCTAGCATCTACAAGGAGAAGACCAAATTATGGCATGATA
This sequence comes from Heracleum sosnowskyi, assembly GCA_030848705.1. NCBI lineage: Eukaryota > Viridiplantae > Streptophyta > Magnoliopsida > Apiales > Apiaceae > Heracleum > Heracleum sosnowskyi. The sequence continues at coordinate 109,610,144 of CM061239.1, forward strand.
AGCACATTCAGAAGAAGGAATTTGAGGTTGGGCAACATGTTCTATTGTTCAATTCAAGACTCCGTTTGTTTCCCGGAAAGCTCAAATCACGATGGTCCGGACCTTTTGAGATTGTGAAGGTCTATCCTAATGGGGTGTGTGAGATTACAAGAGAAGGGTCAGAAGTATTCAAGGTGAACGGGCAAAGACTGAAGCCATACCTGCTGGGCGAAACAGTGGAGCGAGGAATGAGCATTCTTCATCTCCAAGACCCTATCATTGGTTGAGAATCGGCGTCAAGCTAATGACGTTAAACGAGCGCTTCGTGGGAGGCAACCCATGTATTGTGAGTATTTCTTTCTTGTTTTTCTATAGTGTGTGTCAATGAGGACATTGACCCATTTAAGTGTGGGGATGTGACTCATGTGTTGTAAGTCTAATTCTAGCCTTGTGCAGTTTACGTGTTTTAATGCACCCATGCATGCTGTTAGAAATCTTGTGTTTATGGATACTTTTGATGGAGAAGTGATATGTGATGTTCTTGTACACACACTTACACTAGCGAGTTGAAGCTGGTAGACTTATTGAATATGGTAAGGGATTAGAATAACATGAATATGTGCAAGATAATTTGGTTTAGATGCTTTGAGTACAAGTAGGTATGTTAGAGAGACTTCTATTTGGGATTGATTGTGCTTTTACACACCAAGCGAGTTTTGAGCCTATATGCATATCTTTTGCATTATTTTTCGTTTTCTTGAGTGTCCACTTGTTATTTGCATTGCTAGCACGTGTTTGAGGTCTTTCTTGAGATGCATGACATTAATTGATGGCAACATGATAAAGGCAATAGGTTAACCTTATATTTCCCCAAATGACCAAACCTTTTATACATGATCCATTAGTTAACCCATTGAGCTTAATCTTATTCTTTCGGTGACACACCACGTTACTTGCCATATATCCTTTTTATTGTATTGGCCTTACATTAAATTTGAACCCAATTGTCAAAGGCTAGTATTGTTCTTAAGGGGGTAATAAGGTGTGCATGAAGGGGGGTTATTGATGATCATAACTTGGGGGGAATATTGAGTTGGGTTGTGTGCTTGTTAGTCGGAAATTGTAAAATATCAATGGATCATTGTTCTTGCTTGTTATTAGCTCTCTAGAAAAAAAAAAACAAAAAAAAGAATAAAAAAAAAAAGCAAAAGAAAAAAAAGAAAAATTTAATAAATTTGAGAGCATTCTAATATTTTATGATCCTACTTTGACTCGACTAGTCAAGTTGTATATAAATAAAAGTTCAAGTGTGGGGATGAAAATATGGGAGTTGTTAATTTTATTGTTGAGTACTAGCTTTTGACTTAACCCTCTTTGGCTTTACTTGACATACCTTGTCCCTAGCCCACGTTACAACCCTAATGAAAGACCTTTTGATTGTCATTGATTGTGTATGTTGCGTTAAGGGTTAGATTGATACCACGTGTAAAGCATGCTTATGATATTGTTGGAGTTGAGTGATACACTTACCACCTTGTTTTGAGTGAATATCTTTTGTGAGTGAATGGTGAGTTTTTGCTTTTGCATAGGAGATCCCAGATTTTGTCTTGATAATGTGCTCTTGTGTGTTTAGCATGTTTACCAACAGTTTTTGCACTTGACATGGAATTCTATGATATTATTCATGTGATTTGAGTATGCTATGTGGATACTTGCACTTGCACTTTAGACACCAAGGCATTGCATAGTCATTTTGATTCTTGAGTTGATATGGCACTAGAGGACTTTGTGTGTGTGGTGTTGTGTTGATATGTGGATTTTTGCGTGAGCTAGATGGATTTTGTGGGTATATTCGCTATAAGCCCTCACGAGACCTTACTCGTCCACTAGGGCTACCTAGGGGTTTAAAGGACTTGTTGCATATGTTAAATGCAACCGTGATCACCTACGGAAGTGGTACTAGTTAGTTAGTGTAATTATTATTTTAGTTTGCACGAGGACGCGCAAAGTGCTAAGTGTGGGGATATTTGATAGAATATATTTTATATATATTTTAGAGGATTTTATTCCCACATTTATGGTGTTTTTGCGAAGAATCGTGGCAATTTAATAAGTTTTATTGAAGTTTATTGCAGGAAATAAATATTTGTCAAGTTGAAAGAAAGCGAGCATGATTAAATGATTTATGTGATTTTTAGTTCGAGAAATTAATTTGGCGAATTTAGGAGAAGAAATGAAGAAATTTTGGTTCGTTGATTTAGCAATTTTCGGAACAAGAAGTGAAATCCAGGAGCTATTACCAGCTATTCAATAACTGCGGGTTAAATTTTGTACACCGCAGTTTTTTATTCCCTGTGAGTTCTGTGACAACTTCCGAATTTCCACGTGCCAACCCGCTGCTGCCATTTCACGCGCAGGCAGTTTCACGCGCAGGCAGTTTTTCTTTTCAATGTGGCGCGTGCGCCTCACGCGCGAGCCAGGCGAGTGGCCGACAGAGTTTCCGTGTATGCACGTGATTTCCGAATACAATTAGAACACTTCTGACTTTTGTCTAAAAAAAAACTGTACGAATTGATTTGCAGAATTCTAATTATTAACGAATTAGGGGTCCTAATTTACAATACAATTTTAGCTTTGTATCCCCTATTTAAAAACTTGGAGGGATCTATTATTTTTGGAGAGGAGAGGAGAGAACATCATATTATTTTGAGATACAATTTTAGAGAGAATTTTTGGGGATTTCTCTTGGAGTCCAATTAATTTTCTTTGAAGATCTCAATTTTAAGGTTTAATTTCTATACCCTCTTAATTATGCTTTCTTCAATTAATTCTTGTTTAGTTAATTTTATTATGGGTAACTAATTCTCAAATCTGAGGATTGGGTAGTACTCCTTGGTTATTATATGTGTGTTTAATTAATTGTGATGTTCTTGATTTGCTGATTCGTTAATGAGGGCTAAATACAATTAGGGGAGTCATGAACCTTTGATTGAATTTTAGAAATTGTAACAAATTGGAAAAGGCGTTGCAATTTTAGTACAAGATTTAACGGACATAACTCGAATATTTGATTGGAAAATTAATAGGAGGGTTGTGAGACTTATAATTCTTGGAGCGTAATAATTTATGATTGTACTTTGATTGTATCACGGAAGTGACAATTAAGGTGTAGTTGTAAATATTTTATTGTGTCTTGGAAGGGAACAATATAACCTTAGAAGAATTGTTTTCAGCAGAGTAAGAACGTAGATATCACATAGAAATTGAATGTGCATTGAAACCAAGTGAAGAACCCTAGTTCTTGGATTATTTTCCTCATATATATTTAATTCTTGATTGATAATTAGTTTTAAGTAGTTTAAAGACAAATCACAATTTCTTCTACACTTCTAAATTGTGAGAGATAAAATACTTGAATTCGATTTTACAAATTAGTCCTTCCCTGCGAACGAACTACACAAAAATACTACTAACAACATATTCTCAGGTTTTTGATGCAGTAATATATTATAGTAATATATAAGTAATACTATTATATAAGTTATAATTCAAACTATCATGTTCTAATATTATTTTTTCTATGTTGATTTAGATGTTGTAGGCTGCTTGACCTACTTGGGTGGCATTGAAGTTGTCAAAGGCGGTTGGGAAAAAAAGGGATCTCAAAATTGTCACAAATTAGTAAGTTATGCATTATATTAATTTAAATATAACTGTTAATTATTGTTTTTTATTGTTCTTGTAATTTTATATTACTTCTTTGGTTACCCCAATTTATTTGTTTTACTTATTTAATTTGTTCTAATTTTTTTCTTAAACAGCTCAATCACCGGTACCATAACTTTGTGGGAAAAGTTGGCTGAGATGGTTGATACAAATTTATACAAGGAGGATTGTGGACTCTATATAATAATTATCACATCTACCCAGATTAAAAAATTTAAAAGTAATTATCTTTATTAATGTTTTTATAATATATAGTTTTAGAAATTGCACATATATAAATCTATCTTATCTCGATTGAACGAATATCATTAGATATTATTCAAATATTTGTTTAATTGATATTATTGATTTAATTCTTATATTAGTTTTTAACCATTTATTTACTCTTATATGCAGATACAATTAGCTTTTATACCACAAGAAATAGTAAAATTTATACAAATCTGGATACACAGTATGTGTCATCCCTGAAAAAATAGTAATATTATATGTTTATATTGATTTTTATCAATATAATTTTTTTAATATATATATGGCAATGGTATCGGTCCAAAAAAATAAAAAATCAAACTCTATAAACAAAAGGAATATGTAAATAATTTATAATATTACTTACCCAAATGCAAATTTTACAGAATATATTTTATTTGATAATTTATATAATTTTATAGATATTTATTTCACAATTTTTATTCTAATATTCTTTTTCTTAATAAATATATTCTAATGCCGCTGCGAAGCGCGGCTCAGTAACCTAGTTATTATATAAAGGAGAAGACGATGACGGTAAAGTGGCGCCTCTAGAATCACTTCATTTTATTTTTCTAATTTTCTCAATTTTTTGAATTAATAATACTAAATACTAGAAAAAATCTCAATTGACTTTTAAATGTTTACTAATGAAGGAAACTAAATATACAATTTTGATATGTTTGCCTTTAAAATCTTTAGTAATAGAGGTAACTAAATATACAACTAAAATATTTTTTTCTTTAAAATCTTTACTAATGAACGAAACTAAATATACAGTTTTGATATGTTTGCCTTTAAAATCTTTAATAATAGAGGTAACTAAATATACAACTGAAATATTTTTTTCCTATAAAATCTTTACTAATAGAAAAAACTAAAAATACAATTTTAATATTTTTCTAAATTATTTATTAAAAAATATCTTAATTATCTTTTACATCTTCACTAATAGAGCAAACCTCTAAACTAAGTATACAATTTTAATACTAATTTGTCTTTCATTCTCCAAAACTTTCTCTTTAAATCAAATTATTATCCCAATATTTTCTTAAAAAAATTTCGATACTTTCTCTTCAAGTCAAACTTTATTCTAATTTATAGATTAGACAATAATTAATTTTATAGATACATAAATACCATAATAAGAAAATCTTGGATGACAAGTCAGAAAATTTGTATATAATTACAATTTAACATTGTGGGTCGCTATTGGCATTATCAAACATATTCTAGTAATAACAATGTTATAATTGTTTTGTTGCGGATCAATGGTTCTGGACGAGCAAATGATTAAAGATACAACATAAGTATAGAGACTCGAGAAAAAATTAAACGTGCATGATTTACCTGTGTAAGTACCATGTTCTAATTTTTTAAAGATTTTCGGATCTTTTCTCTGTTCGCACTCTTTGAAACAACCCCTCAATCATAATTTCATACTATGATATTTAAACTCTACACAAAACTGAATTACTGAAATTTTGTTTGATATTGGATGAGTATACAATTTAAACTTACGAAGTACATGGAGGACAAATAGATAAATTACATGTACAATGCTAAAGATTTTAGAATCCATTAGCACGAATTCGACTATCTCAAATCTCAACCAAAGAACACGGTATATATTACTAGCTTAAAACCAGTATAATGCATGAATTGTTTTTAGTAGTTGTTATTTTATTGTTTATAATTTAATATTTTATTAATTATATTTGTTAAAAAAAGTAGGCATGTTAAAATAGGTAAACTTTTTTTAATAATTAAAAGTATTAAAATAAATAAGTTAAAGTTTACCCATTATGTTTTTTGAAAAATAAGAGATTTTAGTAAGGATAAATAGAAAAGGTAATGATAAATATAATAATATTTGAGATAAAACTAAAATAGTAAACATTTTAAGTAATAATTCTTTCAAATATTTATTCAAAATTTTGGTGAATAATCAAGACGAAACGAATAATCTAAAGTAAGAGTTATAAGAGAAATATTATCATTTATTTTATTTAAAAATCCAATTGAAAGACTATTTTAAAAATAAATAAATTAAAATACCGCTACGAAACGCGACTTAGTAAACTAGTTTATTTTAAATTTATATACTCAGTTCGAAATACATACATGATTCGAAATGTGTCATGTACTCGTGTACAATTCTATAAAAAAAAATGTAAAATGTATACTTTTTTATAGAAACCAGGGAACACATCCGCGATTCGCGCGACTTACAAAATTTTATCTTTAAATACTAAAAATAATAATAAATATTTTTATTATCTTAAATATGTTAGATGTTTCAAGAATATTTTTTGAAAATAAATAAATTACATGTAGAATTAGTTGGAAGAATACTCTTTTTATATATCCAAAACTTTTATAATTTAAAAAAATCATAAACATGAAAATAACAATTACAATATGAATGTAATCTTTACGATCAAAAATTATAAATATTAAATATAATTAAATAAGAATTTTAAAAAGCCGACTCCCTCTGATAACATATACGATCGATAATGGTATAAAAATTTATTTAGTTAGCTTTTAATTTATTCCAACACAATATAATGGAGCAAAAAGTTAAAGCAATTTGTGCTACCGTCACTCGAAATAAATTGCCATGATATTTAGATATGAACTAGAAAATAACACAATATGAATAATTTTAATAATTATTTATAAAATTATATATATATATATATATATATATAATTTAATAATAAAAACAATCATAAACATGAAAAGTAGAAATTATAATATGAATGTAATTTTAATGATAAAAATTTATTAAATATTTAATATAGGTAAATAACGTTCTTAAAAGACGATGTCGTCTCATAACATACATGTTAGATATTAACCGAATTTTTTTAATACTTACATAGTTTATCACGATTCATTCATGATAAAAGATTTCTCAAAAAATTAAGGTTATCTCTTCTAAAATCATTCGAAAAAAATTGCAATTATTTTTGAAAGAGGTATAAAAAATGATACGGTGTAAATGATTTTAAATTTGTCAATTTACCTAAAAATAATCTTATTTTTATATGTTTAAAATTTAATAATCTTAAAAATATCATAATCTTGCAATTTCAATATGAACACAATCTTTACGATTAAGAATTATAAATATGAAATATAAATAAACATGTTCTTAAAAGCCGAAAGGCCCGAAACCATTATGGAAACATACATATTATGGTACAATATAAAATGAACTACGGACATATAATTTTTCTTATCAGTTTAATCAATCGAGAAAAAGGTCGATTTCATTCAATCTTAGTCGGGCTGGTCACATGTCATGTGTAATTTGTTTATGCATGAAAGCAAAAATCTCTCGTACCATTTTATACAAATTCTGAATATTAACTGAAAAATGATGTACTTTCTTAATTTATAACGATTCGTTCATAAATATTGATAAAAGAATTCTCAAAAAGTTAAGGTCGTCTTCCATACATTTATCCGAAAAGAAATTGCAGCAATACAATATAAATAATTTTAATTCATTTTTTATCAAACAATATTTTTAATTTTATATAAATATTTTTAATTTTATATAAATATTTTTAATTTTATCTTAAACTAATATACTTATAATGTTTAAATAAAGTTTTCTAAACATTGATATAAATAAATAAAGTAAATTTAATATATATTTAATAGTATAATTAATGACTAATTAAGATTCTATTAAATGCAAGGGAATTTATTTAATAAAAAATTCAAAAAAAGGAAAAATGAACAAAAATAGCTTAAAGTGATTTGAGAGTCTCTCAACTACATTGCTATTATAATATATATAGACGTATAATTTTATAGAAAAGATATAATCTTTGATTAATAAAATCTATTTATTTCATGTACTTTTATGTTATGTCATATCATGTCATGTATGTAAACTGTAAAGTAAATATCTCTATACGATGTTAAATTTATCTTGTAATTTTGTGTTCACGCTCATGTACCAAAGAATCAAATTAAAATATTAAAATTTTGTGTCGTGTATCAAATTATCAGATTAAAGAACACGTACACATCAAATTATAAGTTTTCTAAAGATAAATAAACACTCTTAGGCCGTGAAAATGTTGCAAAAATAATAAGTAATTTTTTTTTAAAAAGTATTTGAAAAATGTTTAGGAAATGAGATTATTTTAGCAAACTGCGGTCAAAAATGTAATTCACCGAGATTAGGGAGGTAAAATATGCGTAGATGCATAGAGGAACTTGACTCTGAACCAAATGCAGTGTTGTAAAAATTGGAAATCGAAACTAGTCGATTGAGTTACGAATTTAGGATTAATTAGTAAATTGGGAATTAATCAAAAAGATTGATTGGAGTAAAAATCGGATATATCATTCATATTTGATACGCCCGATACGAATTATAAACTTAAGTTTGAAAATTGAATATTATAAACTTTATTAATCGGAAGGATTATGTATTTATTGTATCATAAAATTTATAATTATTCATATTTGATTATTATATTATTTCAACTATAATAATTTATTATAAGTATTCTGATCAAGAAGTTCTGGTAAAAATTAATCAAATTTTAAAAATCGGATCGGTTAGATCCTTTTATAGAGAATTAATTGGAAGTTAATTGATTAAATTAAGAATTTTTAGAACCATAACTAATACTGTACACATCTGTGAACTTTTTAGAGAAAAGGAATAATGTCAACAAATGACATGAATGCTTGGAATCAAGCAGTTGGTTTTCTGTTGACCAAATAATTTCCCTCCTTTTGACGCCATTGGCCTTTCGCTTGGCGGACTGGAAGAAGATAACAAACCGCAAATGAAGGGCATCTTTGTCAAATTAAGGAGGCCACGGCCCACCTTAGTTTGTGCGTTGTTTTGTAGTTTAGTTCTCGTCGTCTTCAAACTTAAGTTTATACTCCCAATGTCCCTTTCAATTCTATACGATTTTCATTTTGGGATGTCCCTTTAATTTCTATACATTCCAAAAATAATAACTTTTAATAATATATTTTCATCTAACTTTACTCATTTTTTATACATTTTCTTGATCTCCGTATCCGAACCCAATGTATATAATTCAACGGGACTGAGGGACTAATAAAGTTCAATGCATTCCATTTTCACTAAATAATAATAGTACTAAATAATGGAGTAGTACATAAGAAGAATATTACATGATTCTTTTTCGCGAACAAGAAATAATATTCCTGCACTAGTCATGTTTATTCATTTACTCCAGAAAATAAGTCCACTATGATGACCATAATTGCACAGTGGGTCAGTTATTTTTCTATTACCAACATCAGTTGGTACTTAGTATAGAGGCACTTGCTGCATGCCTGGTTTATGGGAACAATATTCATCTTGAAGATGTTCCTTCAAATTGATCTCTCAACATTTCATACTTCTTCAGCTCTGCCATGGAGAGTGACGGGGACAGCTCTCCTACAACCTGCACAAATTTTAACATCTCTTCTTCAAAAAATGGAAACAAGCGAAGTTAATTTTTTTAGAACTCTCATAAAAAACAGAAAGGAAAGCTCAGGTTGCTCGTTTTGCTAAAATACAATACACAATTACTATTGTTGATCAGCATATACATAAAACTTCCAACTTGCATGGTATGTCAAAACTGGATAGCTACTATTGCAAATAAGCGTGTGTTAAAGTGGAAGAAAGCATGGTGTGGTGTCAGAGATTGCACAAGTTGGTTGCAAATTTTTTTATTTTCACTCCAGATTTATCTGTAAGCCAATCAGCCAAATTCAGTTTTTGTTTTGTTAAAATATTAGCTAAAACTTTTCTTTTTCCAGATTAAATAAGTCAAATATCAGCTAATTCTTTTATGTTGCTAAAATAGAAAAATTAGTTAACTTGTGAAGGACTATATAGAAGTTCACGAAGGGCACCGGCAGCAGAACATGTCTAGTTGTCTACTATATGAAAACGTATAACATGAGAGCTTCAAAACACACTTTTATAGATGCCCATCTTACCTTTACAAAGTCATCGTATTCAACGATGACAGAATCAGCTTGATCATCCGTGACAGTTGGATCAGACTGAGGAGCCAAAGCCTAGCAGATAATCAGGAATCAGTCTTTAGATACCACTTCATAAACCAACTAAAAAGGTGAAGTGCTAACATGAGTCGCAATGCATATGTTCAAGAAAAGTATACCAAGATATATCAGGATCCCTCCTATACTCCAGGCCCAATATACATACCAAAAATATATTCGAAATCTTCCAGCTGTCACAAAATTGGGGTCCTAGTCATCCTAATCAATATTTTTGGCACATCGTTTTAGCACCAAAAGCATCAGATAAAACCAAATATTCTTCAACGGGAATCTATAATATATATCTTAGTCCGTGGGATTTACAGATTCAAGTGTGGTTCTATTTACTTTTTGCTCATTCATATGGCAGAGCATAACATATAGTAATAGACCTTTGTATCGAGCTCACTCTAATTCACCCTCCCTCTTATAGCAGCAACTACCAGTAAGTTCAAAGTTTAAACTATTATAATAAGGTGGTCTTCAGACTCACCTTGCGCTTTGCAGCATTGAACCAGGCATCTGCACACAATGCATACATGTCCGCGCCAGTAAAGTTCTGGGGACATTTTTTTGCTATCGAGAGTAATGACACGTCCTCGTGCAATTTAAACTTTCTGGTCAATGCTTTCAGGACTCTGCAAAGTATGTGAAATTGTCACCTACTAGTACTGTACACCAATCAAAAATCAGTATATATGTAAATCTAACCTTTCCCTGTAAGTTGCATCGGTATTTACTCCAACATAAAGGAGCTTATCGAATCGACCAGGTCTTAGAAGTGCTGTATCAATAAGATCAGGCCTGTTACTGGCTCCTATGATAAACAAGTCCTGAATACACAAGGGTTAAGATCCTTAAGTTACCCAAGATTACAAGAAACAACAATTGCTACTGAAGATTAGAAGAAAGAAGAATTAGAAATTAAACAACAATTTAACTACTAAATTTTTTAACCTGGCTAGAATCACTTAGACCATCAATCTCCGCAAGCATCTACTGACAAGGAAAAGTAAAATGATTTAGCACCCTATAGGCAGGTGTAACAGCTAAAGATGATAAGAACCATAATTATCTATAATAGTTATAGAGACATCAAAAAATTGCACCTGAGAAACGACGCGGTCCATGACACCCCCAGAATCACCAGATGCACCCCTAGCTGGTGCAAGTGAATCAAGTTCATCAAAGAAGATAACACAGGGACGTGCCAACCTGGCCTATAAATCAAAAAGTAGCACCTATTTGTAAGTAAACACAACTAGAACTTGATGTTCTTAGATCTTATCTCATGCATACTGCTTAAACAGAGAAATATACCTTCTGAAAAATGTCTCTCACATTCTTTTCTGATTCTCCTATGTACATATTAATCAGTTCAGGCCCTTTGACACTAAGAAAATTAAGGGAACACTCTGTTGCAACAGCTTTTGCCAATAGGGTCTGAAGTTATCCACAGCAACAGAAGTTATAGGACAAAGTCATCCAAAAGCAATATTTTGCTCTACCGACAAACATTAGAGGGACAGTAAGGTACTACAAGAACTTACTTTGCCCGTCCCTGGTGGACCATATAGAAGCACGCCAGACCGTTTACGTAATCCAGAGGAAAATAAATTCTTGTGCAGGAGAGGTAACTGCAGAGACAGTAAAATGAATCAGCTACAACTCACTTATGGACTGAAATATTATAAACATCATCAATCAAGATATCATACTTGATAAGCTCTAAATGGGTTTAATATGGTTAAAAAGCTCTTGAAATAACAATATAGTAAATAATTTTGACAAACTAGCCTGAACGGTATCCAGAATTGATTTCTTTACTTCCTCAAGTCCCCCAACATCTTCCCATTTTATATTAGGAACCTGCAATATTTCAGCTTATAGAATTAAGTTAGTATCATGGAGAACTTTATTGATAATTTTCTGACAACCACAACATACTCTTTCACAAATGAATATGTTATCATAAAATGCTTGAGTTAGTTTTTTGGCAAATTGAGTTTACCTTGGGAGTGCCCAGGGCAGAGGCATTCCTTTTCTTTGACCGTTCCAATGCTTTGACCAAGTCTTCTTTCTCCAAAATCTTTGGTTCCTGAACTTGTTTAGACCCCAATGAGCTACTCTCACCTGAGATTCCAGGATCAGCTTTGTCAAAATTTATATGGTCCCTGGGTATCAAATTCATTCCAGCATCAGCAATCAGAGAACGCATATCTCTTGGCAAAAATCCGGATGTCTGTCCAGCGATATCCTTTATCAGATCCTCTGAAGTACCCTGCAATAAAAATCTTAGCAAGGAGTTAATTGCCACGACAACACTTCAGAACAACCGCAAACAATATCACCACAAAGAGGAGAGCCTAGATGCTGTAAGAATCAAGATAATGGCCAGTGAATATTGAGTACTAATATTGAATATTAAGTACTAATATTAAGGATGCTATGCTTTCATGGCTGATATGCCACAAGAAAGTTATTTGTCATAGACTCAAAAGTAACATAAACTAACATTCAATACTCCGTTCACTTAAAAATCAAAGCCTTGGCCGAGGAAGGAGTAGTGACAAAATGTAGATGCTATTTCCTCGAGGACATTAACATCACATATGCTACAATTTTTTAAATATTTTACTTCTCCCCTTCCCTTCTATTTTTGCTGCGGAGGTGGGAGGGGTGAAAACTCGAAACTATGTACAATAGGAGATATCATATCTGTATACTACATATTGAAAGAGCAAAGGTGTTAAAGGTATTAACACCCTCAAAGATGATTTTACATTCACTTACATCCGGAAGAAGTTCAGAAATACTCTTGAGTGATTCGGAGATCATTTCAAGCCTCTGTTCTTCAGTCAAAGGTCCCATCCTAACTTCATGGCTGAAACAGCGCCTAATAGTTGGTGGCAGCCCTTCAGAACTGTCAGCAGCTGCAATCAACAATACCGGATGTCTGCTTGTCCTTTGAACACTCTTTTGCAGTAAAACAATAATATTAGCATAAGATTATAAAGAATGAAGATCTCTTGAATGAGATTTATAAATCCAAAAGTTTGAGCCAAGGATGTGTTCAAACAAAACAAAGTGTCCTTAAGAACAGCTTGATAGCCTACTTTTTTAGTAAAGAAAAATATTATCTTGTTGAAAACTGAAGCAACAAATGACATGTAACAGACAAGAGATAAGCTTGTGGTTACCAAAAATTCTAAGCTAGTGGTGCTGGTGATACTAAATTAACCTTAATATCCTGACAAAAATTAATAAATAACCTTAATATTAACAATCTTATATTCATGATTAATTGCTTAAACAAAGTTTCTGTATATTTATTTTTAAGCACACTAGAATATTTAATGTTTTCGCCACCGATAATCATGCACTCTTTGTCCAATGTTGTATACAAACACTTTTTCTGGATTCCAAGACATTCAAATAATTCAATTATTTTAAATGAAATAACAATTAAATGTCTACTCATACAAATTACTACTATATTATCATTATTACAAGTACAGAAATGATATCACCAATAATCTGGAAAAGACTACGAAAATATATATCTTCAGGGTACATGAAAAAATTCCTATTGAAAGAACAAGATTAGAGAATTGAACTGACAATAAAACTGGAAGCTTACAGCGTCACCACTGGCTTCTTCGTCATAGAGGTTGTCTACTTTTTCACTAACTGGTTCAGTAAATTCCCTGACAATGGATGCAACTTCAGAGTTCACGCCGACTTGATCTTGTTGTGAGCTCTCCATAGAGGCCATTTTGCGGTAAACATCAAAATGTCGGAGCAGAAGAATTGTTGGCGAATATCTATAAAAACATTATTATCTGATATTGAGGGCATCCACTTAGTAAAGCACAACTAAGCTTATAATCATACAACATATATTTTAAAATTAATAAGTTTTAATAATACAGTCGCAACTCAGATCTCAAATCAATAACATATGTCTGTCAACAATTCTTCACACATCAATACACACGTTATTCATTGTTTTCCTTCTTAATGTTTCTATTTAACCTGTTTTTACCTTTCCAGTAAGACATGCCTTCAAAATTTATAAACTTAAGGAGTTGCAAAAAACACTTGTACAACTTACCAAGACTCAATAATGAGATAATACCTGCGAGCTGTAAGGAAAGCTTCTGCCAGCGCATCAGATATCTTGCGTTCAGAGGAAGCCATTAGAGTATGGCAACTAAATTCCACAACATGCAAGCCTAATCGACGAGCTACGTACTTGACCACAGTCCTCTTTCCACACCCTAATTAATAGTTTGGTTTTAGCAAGCTGTAGGTTTAAAAACTGGCATTATAACATTCAGAATATACGGTCACATAAAAGTCTTACACAATCATCCTAAAATTATAATACTCAACAAGAAACTATGAGTAGTTCAATTTTATTACATAAATGTTGACTTATCAAGTGAACCTTATAATATCCCCACTATCAACGATAATGCAAGAAAGTCTAGGTAAAAGTTTTAATGCACAAAGCTTACCAGGCAAACCATTGAGGAGGACAGCAACTCTGAATTTTGATGAAAGTGCTGATGGACATAGAGGTGGTGCAAGAATGGATGCAAGAATCTTAACGGTGTCGCCTTGTAAAGGAGTAAAACCATTAGGTTTACAAATCAAGAGATCGGGGGGAACAGCAGAAGGAACACTCCCCCCGAGAACGAGGGCTGTTTTTGTGCGGTTGACTTTGAGAACAGGTTCATCTGAAGGTTCCATTGCAACAACCTGATGACATACAATAATTATACAGGTAAGTCTCTTTGTTGTAATATCTTGAGTATCTTCTGCACTTCTGACATAGACGTATAAAAAGTAACTAACCTTAAAGTAGATGACATTGTCAGTAGCACTCTGAATCCTTTGGTCGCAAGGAATGCACATTGTAGAGTTACAGTTCCAATTGATGCATATACTGAAAAGGTCACCTCTGGCAAGATATCTATCAACTGAAAAATATTCATTTAATGCCAAGTCAATCATTCGTTGGCGATCTTCAGCCTCAACAGATGAACTACTTTTGAGAGACTTAAGGGAGCCAGATTCTGGAAGCTTAACGAAGGAAACCCTCAAGTGTGATGCAAATTTTGGTGATCCAGACCAAGATTCAACACTTAACTTGATTGTAGACTCCATTCCGCCTTTCCCATTTGTTTCATCATTTGCATTATTTTCAAACAAAGAGGCTAAATGTTCCTTTCCTTGTTGAACTAGAGAATTTAAACATGAAAGATGCAAGTTAAGGTTAAATGCCAAGAGGGACGACAGGTAAGAAACTTCAGCTTCTAAAGGTACAGAACGCCTTTGGGGAAAATGATATGAAGGGAATACAAGCATCACATGCGAAGAATCTGTCTGTGGTAATATATCAGCAGATGAGGTTAACTTATCATCCACCTGACTTTCAATAGTTACTGGAGGATCCAAAACAACAGCTTGGCCAATTCTCTGTATGTTGGTCTCAAGATTCTTGACAAGTACCTTGTACATCAGAAATATATATAAGAAATCTCAACGGGCAAAATCAATTCATTGACTCCATAATTTCTTAAATTGTGGGAAACAGGAGATAGACACACGTATTAGAGCATCCTCAACCCTCTCGCTATTCTCTCATGTAATGTTAGCTATTTTGGCTAGTGAAATAGCTAGTCATTCACTCCAACATTCTGATGTGGCTCTTCAGACGTTTAACGAGCCTTCATTTCCTCGCCACATATAGCTAGCTTTATCAACTTTCCAGTGTTTTATTAAATAGTTCTTTCTTTGTCTTCCTCACTTGTTTTAAGTGTTGTCAGTTTTTATCTGTTTACATACCTAATAATGCTTTCTCACCGACTTACTCTCAGTTACTTTTTCTAATAAAATTATCAAATGGCTAGTCTGCTAAAATAACCATTGCATACTTGATACTTCCTTGTACAACTACCATATCGTAACTAATCATGAAAAGGGTACTTATAACATCTTCATATACAACATTCCATAACAAAAAATAATTAAAAAAAAGAAAGAAATGAATTTATACTAGTGAATTTGATATACCAGTGAGCCTGAAGTGATGGAGAGGCGCTTAAGCAGAGAAGTGGAGAGTCCAACCAAAGCAGAGTCATCAAAAGAAGCCAACTTTATTACTGTTTTGCCATTGGTAAGTCGTAGAATTCCGGCCTGTAATTGAACCGCCGGCGAAGACTTATCGTTGGATATAGTCTGAGATTGAGGGTCTGGGTTTGATGAATTCAGTAGTGAATTGATTAAAGTTTTAGTTGAGGACAGCACTAATGGCTTTCTCTTCCTCTCCACCATTATCTCTTACAATCCAATATACATATATGTAGAGATTATAGAGATAATTGAAATGTTTAGAGAGAGAGAGAGAGAGAGAGAGAGAGAGAGTTTGTTGGCTTGTCTCTCTAGAAATTGAGCAAACCAAGACTCCAAGATCAACTTTGTATATATAAGAACTGTTCAAATGAATAAGTGATTAAAAGAGATCAAACATTAAAAGTAGTTTTTTTACCTGTTTTTGTTTTTTTGATAATTCGTGATTAATAAGACATATTTATAAACCATTACTTTTTTTATTATTTTTTAAAAAAATATCACGAATAATTATCATTTTTAACTAAAATACATTATTTTTTCTATTTTTACTTACTAAAACTCGTCATTTTTTCAAAAATATCACGATAAACCCTTAATTATTTATTTTAAAACTTATTCTAAATTATTTATTTTTAAAACCTATTCTAATGCTTTTAATTTTTTTTTTAAAATTTACATATTTTAACATGCATATTTATTTTTTTAGCAAATGCAATTAATTAAATATTATGATGTAAATAATCAAACCACAACTATTAAAAATCTTCTCATTTTTCAAAAATATTACGGAGAATTACCTTTTTAACTAAAACATTTACATTTTCTATTTTTAGTTACGAAACCTCTTCTTTTCCAAAAATATCACAGGTAAACTCTTAATTATTTATTTTAAAAGCTATTTTAAATTTATTTTTACTTACTAAACCCTCTCCTTTTTCAAAAATATAAAATATAAAACCCTTAATTATTTATTTAATTATATTTTTTGGTACCTGTTTTAAGGTACGGTTCTTGCCTTATTTAATTATTTATTTAATTATTATACAAATATTACAATCAGTTACTCATTTAGTTAAAATACATTATTTTTCCTATTTTTTCTAACAAAATCCATTTTTTTTCTAAAATAGTCACGCGCAATTACCTTTTTCAGCTAAAACATGTTACCTTTTTTATTTTTCTTATTAAAATCTCTCATTTTCCAAATATATCACGGACAAACCCTTACTTATTTATTTTAAAAACATATTTTAATATTTTTAATTGACAATTACATTTTTCAACTAAACACATGTTACTTTTTTTTTTTTTACTAAAACTCCTCTTTTTCCAAAAATATCACATGCAAATCGTTACTTTAATATTTTAAAATTCAACGAAAACATGTTATTTTTTCTATTTTTCTTTACTAAAATCTCACCTTTTTCCAAAATATCACGGGCAACCCGTTACTTATTTATTTTAAAATATATTTTAATACTTTTAATCATTAAAAAAAGTTTAACACACATACTTATTTTTTTAAACAAACACAATTAATAAAATATAAATAATAAAATTAACAATTATTAAAAACAATGCGTGTATCGCACGAGTTTTAAGCTAGTACTCTTAATAAAAATGTAATTTTAAAATGTATAAGCCCTTATAGAAGAAACGTAAAATGTATAAATATTTGTAGAAATTGAGGTTTTAAAAATCCTCAATTTTACTTATTAATTCTTACACCAATTCAATTTTTAAAATATAATTAATCACTACATATTTTCATAAATTAATATATTAAATATAATAAATTAATCATTAATTTATTATTTTAATATATCTAAAATCGGATTAATGCTTCAATTAATATTCGATTACCCCGCTACAAGATCATTGGTAGAAACATATCAAAATATATATCAAATATTGAAATATAATTAAGGAAAAAAAAAGAGGTTTTAGTAAGAAAACTGTACAATATTGAAACTGAAAGCCGAGAGAAATTAATAAATTAGCTATAAAAAAGAAATAATAAACTGTACTCCACAATTTTGTTCTCTAACATATACTAGTATAAGTTAGGATTCTTGTACTGTACTGCCCCAAACCCTGAAAATTAAGAAGCCTTTGGGTTGATTGGTAAGCCCTCTCTCTCTCTCTCTCTCTCTCTCTCTCTCTCTCTCGCTTCTGTAAGTCTTGATATTTAAGCTTTATCATATATACTGTTATATATATACGTACTCTTTAATTATGTCTGCTTTTTTCTGCAAACAAAGTTCATTACTTCTTGCTAAGATAGCCCTAAATTCAAGAATTGCTGTTACTTCTGATTTGGGCTTTCAAAAGTTTAGATTTTTAGAGTTACCCATCAATTTTTTTTCACATCAAAGAAGATTAACATCTCTATCAGTAGATAACATTCAAGAAAAGCACTCTTTTACAGTAACTTACCTTATAAATTCATGTGGGTTATCCCTACAAAATGCTATCCTTGCATCAAAGAAGGTACATTTTGAAAATTCAGATAGGCCTAATGCAGTTTTATTACTCCTTAAGGAACATGGGTGTGACACTGCCCACATTTCGAAAATGGTTAGAAAATATCCGAAATTGCTGTTAGCTGACCCGGAGAGTAACCTTAGGCCGAAACTTGAATTTTTTCAATCTGTAGGTTTATCTGGTTCTGATCTTCGTAAATTTCTGACCTCAACGAAGCTACTAGCTTGTGGACTAGAGAATAGAATTGTTCCGCTATATGACTTCCTCAGGAATATAGTTGGCTATAATGTGGAACCTAGCACTTTGTTGTTGAAAAGCTGTTGTTGGTGGATTCCGGGACCTGTTGTACGAAGACACTTTGTTTTAAACCTTCAACATTTGGAAAAACTTGGAGCACCTAAAGGTGTGATTATGTCTTCCTTAAAATTATACACAACGGTGTTTTTCCAAAGATCTGATCTTTTTGCTGAAAAGACGAAGAAGCTTATTGATTTCGGACTTGAGCCCACAAAACTAATTTTCGTTCAAGGACTTGCTGCAACTACACAGATGAGCGAGTCAACTTGGCAGCATAAAATTGAAATCTATAAGAGGTGGGGATGGTCTGACAAAGACCTTAATATGGCGTTTATAAAGACCCCTGTGTTTATCCGTTACTCTGAGGAGAAAATTATGAGTGTAATGGACTTTCTTGTGAATGAAATCGGTATCTGCAGTTCAGCTGTTGCAAGAGTTCCCTTCATCTTTACCTTCAGTTTGGAGAAGAGGATCATTCCAAGGTCTTCGGTTGTCAGGTTTTTGCAGATGAAAGGCTTTGTAAAGAAAGAACTGCATATGCATTCTTATCTCAAATTGTCTGAGGAGGCGTTCTTGGACAAGTATGTGACTAAGTATCTGGAAGAAGTACCTAAATTATTGGATTTATATCAAGGGAAAGTAAATATCAGAGAACTAGGGGTTAGATCTGAAGATATGAACTGGAAAACGTATTTGTAGTCAATAGTTCATTTGTAACCCGTGGCAAGTTGCTGGAAGCCTATTACATTTTGTTTTTTGCAGGACAGGAGTACTGGACATTGTAATTGTGAATTCTAATCATCTAGTATCCTAGTGGAACCTACTTTGAGAACTGGAAGATGTATGTATCTATGATAATAGACAAGAGATCATCAGCTAATGGCTGAAGAGCGATAACAGTTCTATTTGTACTACGCGGATGAAACTGATATTACATTCTTATTGAGTAAGTATCTCTAGTATTTCTTATGCAATCAGGAATTGCTGCAAGCTCCGATTTTATTTTTAATTATTATTGCATTTGTAATTTAATTAAATTTACATTACTTTTGTTTTACTACTACTTTTAGGAGGCGGCATGAAAGATTTTTTTGTTTTGTTTTTGTTTTTTTTATTTCTACAATTATAAGGAGAGGGCACCTATGAGTTGGGTGGAGAGTGAGGGAGAGGGAGAGGGAGGGGGGGGGGGGGGAGACGTAGATTGAGCAGACTTTAGGCCTCTCCAAGTGGATAGTACTCCCCGATGATAATAGGGACACCACATTAGGGTCTAGATTACCTGTAGGATTGAAAGTCACCATGGACGGGGATGGAGATGAGAGCAGGGATGGAGGCTGGGGAACCGCCAGATTAGAAAGCATTGTGTTTAGGTAAGTATTATATTATGTGGGCGATGCCTAGTACTTTGCTTACCTACATCTGAGTATATACTTTCGCTGTTTTATTCCTTACTGGCACAGATTTTTGTACCCTCTTTTTTCATCTTTGAAAATCTCCATCTTGTAGAATGGAGATATTCACCGAAAAGGTCTCTTTATTTGTAGGAGTGGAGCTTGTATCATATTAAATATATTTTAAAATTGAAATATACGATTTTATCATTTAACTGGAAAACTGCATCTCAGTAGGCCAGTGTAAGGTTGCGATGTTTTTGGTACTTAATGAAACATAATGTTAATTCGGTACCTTTTTGCATTATTTGAGTTTTGACTAGCTGTTTTTATTTGTGATTTATCCGAGTACATGGACCGTACTATAGAAACATAATGTTGAATATGTACCTTTATGCACATGTTTGACCGGATGTTCTGCATATATTTGACAAGAGCAGAGAGAGGACCATTTGATCCTTTTAGATTCACAGTGGTTCAAGTCCTCTTTGTTTACAAGCAAACAAGTCCTCTTTGTTTACTTTTGGGTAAGTTAATCTTATGATGATGCAAAATGTCTTGATGTTAATGAAAGAAAAGTATGTCTTTTAGTACAGATTTATATGCTTAGCCAAGTAATTTTCTTGCTTGCTATAGTGTCTTTTTAGGTTCCATGGTGCCTTCTTCTGCTTCTCAACTATCTAACTACCCTATGATTCTTCTGCAGATGGCAGTAATTTAATTTTTTTACTTTGTGGACATTGTTTGTAGGGTCTTTAGGTTATAAAGCCTCTGTAGTACATATATACCATGTCTCTCTTGATATTGCTTTCTATAAAACTTCAATATTATTTTATAGATTTATTATTCGTTTTACCAGTTCAAATCTTGATCAAACCAAAAATATTCGCCAAGTCTCAACAAGGCTGCAATGTCTCGCAGGAGTGAGACGCACAAACAGTCGGAAAAATGGTAGATTATGCCATTGCAGACACAGGAACCCCAGTTTGTTATCTGTCTCACACTATCCTGTATCTGCTCCTATCATGGCTGCAAAACAAGAATCAAGCTTGTCCACCTCTTTTTAAATTCAATGTCTGTTGTTTGTGGTCTTTTAACTGTGAATTCAGTTATAATGAACTTGGTAGGTATGCTTGAACTTGGGAGGTAGGCTTGATATTTTGTTAGAAGTTGGAACTTTAAAGAATTATGTTACTTGTCATCATAGAACCATTGAGATTATTCAAATGTCGAAATCATACAGGAATAATTTATTTATTGATGTGAATCAATTAATCAAACATCTGGGGTGAAGAAAAAGAATGTAGAAAGTCAAAGATTAAGGTTTCACTTTTCCTGATTTCTGCAAAAAGTTGCTTTCTACTTTCATCAATCCTATAGACATTTTACGGAAACTTTCCCTTTATTCAATTATATTAAATAAATTAATAAATATTCAAAAAATATGTAGTGCTAGGTACCCCAAAATCATTTCCAAAATCTTTCGTAGATAACATAACCTGAAATATGATTATTTTTAATTTACGGGGAGTTTCATATTATTATTATGAAAGTTAACAATTACGGAGATGACACAACGGTCATGAAAACATATTCGAGACATTTCTCTTACTTTTTACATTAAAGTATAACTATATTATAAATAGGATGGAAAGAGTAATATTTTTTAATCAAATATTAATACTTGATTACAAATATTCTCTAAAATCTTTTGGAAAATCTTATTGCCATTTTGTTAATTGCGAACTAAATCCTCACTGTCACGGCGACTTTAAAGATAAACAATATAAATTTGACTAACTATATAAATGTGTTCCATGTGACAATAGGACACAACCAGTTTTATATGGAGGAGTCTATTAGAAGCAAAACAATTGATTATGGACGGAGTTTGTTGGAGAGTTGTTGATGGTAAAGATATTCAGATTTTAGGCCAACTTGGATGTTAAACATGGATAATCCATATATAACCTCGCCTCCTGATCCACTGCAAAACAATGTGGTCGCCTATCTTCTTTGTATATCTTCTTTGTACCGATAAGAAGGATGTACTGATAAGAAGGAGTGGGATTTAGAGGTGTTAACACATGTTCTCAATGAAAGGGACCAAGCTTGTGTGTTAAACATTCCACTATCTACAACACAACTAGAAGATACTCTATTCTGGAATTTCGAAGATTCAGGTATCTTTTCTGTGAAATCAACGGACAGATTATTGCAAAGGTAGAAAGGGAGTTGGGATGCTGAGGAGAATGACACAATCTGGAAAATGCTATGGAGTATAAAAGCGCCGCCAAAGACTCTCAATTTAGTCTGGAGAGCTCTCACAGGTTGTTTGCCAACACTATATCAACTGCAACAGAAACATGTTCCAATACAGGTTATTTGTCCGAACTGTCATGAGGAAATTGAATCTATTTTGCACAGTCTAGTATCCTGTCAGTTTGCTCGTAAATGTTGGACAATTCTCTTGCCTGGTATTCAGTTTTATGAAGCCACATGTTTCAAGACTTGGCTGAAGTTCATGTTTAATACAACTGGTAAGAGTCAGTATGCTGAAATCATAACTCTTTGTTGATCAATTTGGAGGTCAAGAAATGATTTAATCTGGAATCAAAAATTCACGACGGTTAACAGAACAGTTGCAGCAGCAAGGCAGTATCTTACACAATGGAATGTAACCCAATACAGAGTATTTGTGCCTCCTCTCCAGCCACAAGTAGAAGGAGATGGAGCTACTCTTTGGGTTAAGCCCCAACCACACTTAGTTAAGGTATCAGTTGATGCAACTGTGTTTGAAGACCGAGGTGGTGTTGGTTTCGGTTTTGTGGCCAAAAATTCTGATGGTGAGTTGATTGAAGCTAGAGCTTTAGTTCATCCAAACTTGGTTACTCCAGTTATGGCAGAAGCTATGGAGTTTAAAGAGGCCTTAAGCTGAATGGATACTTGTGGCTGACATGAAGCTGTTATAGAATCTGATTGCTATGTTGTGGTCCAAGCAGTCAGGAGTAAAGTTCCCATGAGATCTTACTTCGGTTTGGTTATTGAGGAGTGCCGGAGAATGTTACAACGTTTAAACAAAATTAATTTGTTATTTGTCAAACGATCTGCTAATATGGCGGCCCATCAAATAGCAAGGGAATCATATTTTCTCTCGGGTCGTATTATCGATAGGAGTTCTGTTCCTAGTTCGATTCAAAATTGTATTGCTTTGGATTTAAGTTCATAATAAAATCCCAGCTTTTCGTCAAAAAAATATATATTTATATTAAAATTTGATATATCAAATATTGATGTACAACTATTTGTTATTAGCTAATGCAATCAAACACCCGATCAAACAATTATCTCATAATCAACAATATACTTTTTTCTCGATCTTACTTACTTTAATAATTATTACTCCCTCCGTCCTAGTGATTTCTATACGTTTGGTTTGGACACAGATACCAAGAAAATGTATAAAAAATAAGTAAAATTAGATGAAAAGTGAGTAAAGTGGTGGGACCTATCAATATTTAATAATAGGTTTGAGATGTGTTTTATATTATTAAAATTTACTATTTTTGGAATGTATAGAAATGAGAGGAACATCCCAAAATGGAAAGTTTATAGAAATGAATGGGACAGAGGGAGTAGTTTTTACACGGGTTATTTTTAAATATTTATTAGTCAAAATTAAATATTTTATAGCCCGTGCAATGCACGTATAATACAGAATTAAATGAAATAAATATAATAATATGTGATTGATGAGAATTTTTCTATATCAATTATATCTTTTATATATAATAAATTTAAAAGATATCTTATCCAAAACTTGGTCTTGTACTGCCAAGTTTATAAGGATCGTTGATCTTTAAAATAGATTAATGAGAACCGTTAAATTTAATATTAAAAATTTTATTTGATTGTTAGTAGAATTATATTCAAATAATAAAAAGTTTATTTTAATAATATAAACCAATTATGAGTAGGTTTCTAGGTTGAATAGAATTTTTAATGCAAAATTCGTAATTTTCTTTTCTCTTCAAATTTAAAGTAGTTTCAATTGAATAATAATTGTTAAACAATCACTAAAATAAAATTTATTTTGTGAGTTTCACGTGGGCCATGAAATCTTCTAAATATGACTTTTAGAACTCAAGATATAGTCAAGATGGTAAAAAGTGATCATCCAAATCTAATAAATAATAATGTTTTATTACTTATAAGTTTTAACTGAAAATGTAGTTATATCTTTTCCTTAAGTTTTTCAAATTTGGAAACTATTTTTTAATAAAATAATGAAATTTATCTAATAAAAAATTATTTCAATACAAATTATAACTTAATATAAGAATAAAATAATAAAATATTTGAATTACTATATAACCAGTGCAAAACTTGTAAAACAATCTTTAATTTATTTAGTGCGAAACTTACAAAGCAATCTCTAATGTTTTTTGGTGGTTTAGCAATTATTATTTAACTAAAACTATCCAAAACTAAAGAGAAAGAAAGTTACGAATCTTTACATTAAAAATTATGTTAATTTAAGAAATATACTTATATTTGATTTAAATTATTAAAATACACTTTTATAATATTTAAATATAATTTTATTAGCAACAAAATTTAATATTAGATTTAACGGTTATTATATTTATCTATCTTAAAATCTAATAGTCCTTATTGTTTTGATGGTACATTACCAAAAATTTGGATAAAATATCTTTTATGCTTATTATATATCACGATATGATATATTAGAACATGCAATACATAGATTTTAATATTTAAAAAATTATTTTAGTTCACGAATAATTTTTAATACTTATAAATTTGTTAATCCCTAAATTTCATTATTATTTTTAATTCTAAATATTATGTTTTTATATGCATCTGATTGAATTAAATTCTTAATATATTTAAAACTAATAAAATAAATATTATAGTTTAATAAGTGTCTGATGTGAACCGAATCTTAAACAGTTTTTAAAACATATTTAAACCCGATTTCAAGAAAAAAAAATACATATTTAAACTTAATAATAAAAATACTTAATCATAATATTGTTGTTAGTGAGATTCAAAACATAGATCTTTAAACAAGTAACTTAGATATTAAATATTTTTATATTAAATCAATAATTCTAAGATATTTATTTAAAATCTAATATTTTTAATTTTTGATCAAATCATAACATCTTATGTTACTATACTATCTATCTATACTATTATATAACAGACGAAACATTAAAAGTTTGGTCGGTCGGCACCAAAGTGTGTTAGGTCCTGATATGTTTGTAGAAGGGGGGTTGAATACAAACAATACCGTTTAATCGAATTTGTCCTTTGAATAATTTAACAATTAAGAACAAATTAATGCGGAATAAAACTGAAACAATATTCAAGTTAAATATAACTTATATTAAACTTGACGAGTGTTACAATTTGATCACTGATTACAAGGTTCTTGATAAAACAAACCTAGAATAAATTCGACATGAATTTATCTATTTTTGTAATAAAAAGGATCGAATACTAAAAAGTAGTTCGATATAAAATCTAGGGATTATGATCCGCTAGAAAGTTAAAGCAGTACAAGTGAAATGATCCTTATGAATTTAATGTTATGATCAAGTCAAGAATTAATTCACTGAGTAAAATGAAATGCTTTGCCGTTGAAGAAGTTATGAAGACAGAGAGAAAAGATGTAATGTTATTGTTGTTGTCTCTTTTCTTCTGTTGTGTTGTGTACTCTTGAATAAGTCTTCTGTCTTGTCTTTATATTAAACCAGATGCATTGCTTTTCTTTTGTCAACCCACGTGCAAGCAACTTGACAGAATGTAATTGCCTTGGAAGACTTGCAGGAAAACAATCAAATAACCTTTGGAAGACTTTCAGGGAGACAAGAAATGAATAGGGAAGACAACCGGGAAGACAAGGATTTGGCTTAGGAAGACAATCGGGAAGATAGTTTAATAAACTAAGTCTTCCTAGTTCAAACCTAAGTCTTCCTAGTTCATTTTTATTCTAATTTAAATAATTAACTAAATAAATTATGTATTAAATTAATTCTTTACAGAATTAATTTAATAAATAATTTACTTAATAGTATTAATTATTTATAAGAGAATAAATAGAATTAGTTGACTTCTCAATTAATTTCAGAATCACTTAAAACTTAGATAAAGAATAAACATATTAGTACGTTGACACTCAATGCACGGTCTGGTTCATGAGTGACTAACGACAATGTCTGTTCTTTATCTGTTTGACTTTAAGCAGTTATTCATTTCCTTCTCATTCAAGAACTCTATAACCAGTATCTTTTGCTGTCACCACTTGAAATCTCCGTCACTTTAATAAATCCATTGAGCTTGAATACTTCACTGAGGCTTGATCAACAAATTGATCTTCTTTCAATGTAGAATCACTTCAAGACTGTAGATGACTTTAATCTTCATTCTTTGACAGATATAATCTTCTGAGATTCCTGTGACATTTGATTTTTATTATTTACTTATTACATCTTATTTTTAAGTTGAGTAGAATCCTCGGTGTGTACAAATAGGCCTAGACATATGGCTTTCAATCTCCCCCTATTTGTTTGTTAGACAATAACAACCAAATACTCTAGAGGATAACTCAACTAAAACAAGAAAAGATAAGACTTTTAAGAGCCAAACAAATAATAAAAAGTTCTGGATTAAATATAACAATTTCCAGATTCAAACAGTAAAGATAAATACAAGATAGATGTTCCTCTAGTCTGAACAAATGATACATTTTCCTATCTTGATTTACCTAGCTCTAAACATATAACATTTACAAATTTGAGCTAACTATATCATGTCTTAGTCTATAATTTCACCTTCTTCAGCTTCTTGCAAGGTGACTAGAAGATCTTTGTCAAGGACACGATCACTTTCAGAAACCACACCACTTGGCATTACTGGTTGAGTGGTGATCTTCTTCAATCTGTTCTTCATCTGAGCATACCTTGGAACTTTCTCCGTGCAGTAGTCTGAAATCATATCAGCAACTTCAGACTTCTCTACAGTAGTAAACCCAGAAGTTCTCAGAAGATTCTCCAACTTCACCAGTTGCATTGCAGTCTGTAGTTTCAAAGAATCAGGATCCAGCCTCACAGTCGCTAAAGTTGTACCTCTATAGATTTTGACTTCATACGGGAAGTGTACAACTTGAGGGCTGGCCTTCATTGCAGAATCTCTCAGCCGGTCATATAGAAGCTCATTCAAGCATGAAGATCTCTTTACCTTACTCATAAGAATCCACAATTCAGAGAGAGATCTTCTTTGTAGGAGGTCAAGAGAAATAGTGAATGACCCTTCAAGAGCACTTGAGACATAGATGTACAGTTCTTGCCTCACTTGATTAAATGCAGATGTAATCCTTAGGATATCTTCCTTCAATGCCTTCATGTATAATGAATTGTCTGGATTAACAGTTCTGATCTTCTCAAGCAACTTCAGAAAAGTAGCATCATTGTTTGTGCCTCTCTGAGGGATATCAAACATCTCCCTTGCCTTGTCCCACTTGCCTCCTTGCTTCATCCTAACATCCAATCTCTTTTCTTTGACATGAATACTATGAAGACGTTGTTTGTCTTCATGTTCAGCCTTTTGAATTTTCAGCTTCTGAGAAATAATGTCGGAGACCTTGGCATTTTCATCCTCCTTTCTTCTGAGGTCTGCCTGTTGCTTCTTCAACTCCTTTTGAAATAAAGGGTCAGGTGTGTATAGATCAGCTTCATCTTCCCAATCATCAAAGTTGGCTGCCTCTTCAACCTCCTCCTCACCAAAAGCTTCTTCAGGAATGGTCTTCTCCAGATCACCATATGTGTCAAATTGGAAGTCATCCTGTTCACCGTGGTAGTAGTAGGCATCATCAAAGACAGTATCCTCCAGTGATTGTTTCCCTTTCCCCTTATCTTTTCCAACTCCAGAAGCTCCTCCAACTTCTCTGTTATCTCCTTTCTTCTCCTTCTCCCCCTTAGTTGAGGAATCCTCTACAGTTTGAGCTTTGGAAGCCCTAGGATTCACCTCAGAAGTTCTCCTTATCTCTCCTTCTTCTCTCCTTTCTCCTCTATCTCCTCCTTCATTAGCATCATCATCCTCATCTTCATCATCTCCCTCAAAGAATGTTCTTTGTTGTGCTGTAGGTTGAAGTGAGTTCTTTATCATATTGTACAAGTGCTTCATCCCTTCATTAAAATGCTCCATACCTCATTCTATCCTCGACATCCTTTCTTCATTAAACCTTTGATTTTCATCAAATGTTTGCAGAATGAAGTCCACCTTAGTAGAAATAGAAGCAATCTCCTTGACACTCTCCGATATCTGAGCATTTGACGTTGTAAGATCAGAGATGTCTGAAGCCACCAATACTTGAGATTGTTGGATTGAATTCAGCCTCGGGAGTAGATTATTCTTCAATCCTTGCAGGTCATCTTTAACAGTACCCAGCTGATTAGAGACAGAGGTGGAAGATTGTGCAACCACTTGTGCTTTCAGAAGATTGTTCTCAGCCTGGGTTTCTTGTAACTTTCTCTGTAGATCAGCTAGCTGGTTCAACAACAAAACAGTGTTTGTGTCTGTGTGTGCACTCACTTCAATTTCTCTCAGTGGTGTTTCAAGTTAGTATTATTAAAGACGAAACATTAAAATTTTGATCATGATTGATCAGTTGGTCCGTACGATTTTTTGCTACTTCATGTTTTTATTTAATTACCCTTATTATTTATAGAAAATTTAATTAAATAACAACATTATCTATTTATAACCAATTACATTTTTCAGCTAAAACACATTACTTATTCTATTTTTTCTTAAAAAATTCACTCATTTTCCAAAAATATCACGGACAATTTATTTTTTCTACTAAAACATGTTACCTTTTATATTTTCTTTAGAAAAACATCTTCTTTTCCAAAATTATCATAGGCAAACCTTTATTTATTTATTTTAAAATTTATTTCAATACTTTTAATTATTTATAAAAGTTTACCTATTTTAACATGTTTTTTACAAACAATTAATAAAATATTAAAATATAAATAATTAAATAAAAATTATTAAAAACAATTCGACCAGCGCACGAATTTTAAGCTATTATTATATATAAGAATGTAAGATGATATAATAATAGCTTATGACCCCATGCGTGCATGGAAATTTAAATTATTATTTTTTCAATATTTTTATGCTAAGTAGTTTTTAACTTATTTAAACTTGGAATATTTACTCCTCAAACACAAGTCATAAATAAGTTTTTTCTTTTTAAAATTCCGAAAACACATGATCTATACTCAAAATAATATATAATTATTCAAGCTGCTTAGGCTGAGCAATTATCTTTTTTTTTTTGAAAAAATAAATTATCTATTTTAATTATTGAAATTTTATGAAAATGTAGTTCGAGAATTCAGTCTTTTGCTTAAGAAAGGGAAATAGATAGATACCCGCGCACCGGCGCACATGTTGGTACTTAAGCTTCTGGAGAACATCTACAAATTTGTATTCCTATAACTAAGCAGTAATAAACAACAGGAATCATGATTACTGCTGTAACAACTGATGTGATCCATTGTTAAGTTTCTGCATATTCAATTTTTTATGAACCGGATTCTAAACTTCGATAGTATTTATTTATATATTACATTGAATATTGTTATTGATTTTTAAAATTCATAGTATAGATATTTTATTATAATATGTAATTAGTGTGATTTGAATATTATTTTCTTAAGATGCTGTAAATACAAAATTTAAAGTAGTATCGAACTTTCGACCTTTTTTAATACTTTAAATTTATCCCTTCTACATATAATATGATATAATTAATATGTTGTTTGTGGGAGTCGAACTCTTGACCTATGTTAGTACTATCTTATTATCCATCTTACTCTTATTATATAATAGTATATAATTCATGAGTCCCACTCTAGGGAGAACCAATTATATGGAGAACTGGGCAGAACTATCATCTTAACCGTTGATTTTCTTTTATTTTTTGAATGATCAGGATTTAATTAGCTTTAAAATTATTTCATAAAAAAACAACAATACATACAGTTATACATACACACAGACTAATAACACAACAACGACGGCTCAGAGCTTGATAGAGATAAATCGAACTAAAAGCAGTAAAATTCAGAGATTTCAACTTGAGATTCGAAGATTGGCTCTAAAAAATGTTCATAATTGCTAGCATAGAATCATCAATTCCAGGTATTCAGTGAAGTTTGATTATATTTACTCTTTAGTTCAGAAATTTAGGGTTTTGAGATAAAATTTTATGCGTCATAGTAAGATTAGGATCAAATTATCATTTTTTCAGGTAAATTGCGGCTAACAATTATTATTCTATGATGTTTTCGCGAATAGGTATAACATAATTTGCGTTCCATAGTAGAATCATATATGATTTGTGTTTGTGTATTTAGTAGATCTAAAATTTTAACATGTACGATTTTGTGTTCTATCATAAAATCAAATTTCTGCAGTAGAATCAACTAAAATCTTGTGTCTTTTGTGTTTGTAGTCGATTTAATTCCTAACCATGTGCACTTTTGTGATTTATAGCAGACTTAAATAGATATTGTACGGTGTATTATATAGGTAATTATTTAAGCTTCTATAGTAGAATTGTATATGAAGTTAAAGTTTTTATATTTATTTAGTAGAATAAGTACATACTACAACTTGAGATTCAAAGATTTCCTCTCAGAAACATTCATACTCCCTCCGTCCCATTCATTTGTTAACGTTTGTGATGGAGCACTCGACACGCATTTTAAGTCTATTATAAAATATAGTTTCATTACTTATTTTTAAAAATTTTCTTTTTTGAATAAAAATCCAAACATTAAATTTTTATTCAGAAGAAAAAAAATATTTAAAATAATTAATAGAACTATACTTTATAGGAGCCTTAAAATGCGTGCTGAGCATTCCATTCCAAATGTTAACAAATGGATGGGGTGAAGGGAGTATATGTTTGTATAGAATCATTAATTACATTTATTTAGTGAAGTTTGATTCTATTACTCTTCAATTCATAGATTTAGGGTTTTGAGATGAACTTTTATTCATCACAGTAAGATATGGATCGTATATTATTTATTTTTTTAGGTTAATTGAGGCTGGAAATTGGTAATACATGATGTTTTCACGATTAAGTAAGGCATATATTTGTGTTCTATAGTAGAATCCTATACTATTTGTGTACATGTATTTAGTATGTTTAAATTTTAAACAAGTCTATTTTTTTATTCTATAGTAGAGTCAAACGTTCTTGTGTATAATTACCTAAATGTTAGTCAAGTGTATATATGTGTTCTACAGTAGAACCAAATTGAAATTATATAATATATTTTGTAGATCGTATTTGTAATCATGTGTATTTTGTGTTCAATAGTAGAATAAAAATTTAACTTGATTACATTCTATACTAGAATCAAAATTTAACTTAATTATAATTTATCTAGTTATTAATTTTTAACGTAACTATATTTTGCACTATAATCAAAATTTTCCCTAAATTTCAATTTTTTGAATAATTATCTTTATTTATGAATCATTTATGAGCGTCTATATTAAAATCAAATTTGGATTTGATTCAATAGATTTTATGATTTACTGTGATTTACATTTGTTATTGGATTTTTGATCAGCATTTAAGGTGTTGATATAAGTGGTATTTGTTGGGATGTTGTAGGTAGCTTCTCTGATTTTTGAAATAAAATTAGTAATCCAATTTGTATTTATTCTAGGTTTTTGGGGAGGATATATTTGTGTTCTAAATTAGAATCCTATATGATTTGTATACATGTATTTATATGTTTATATATTAGATAAGTCTATTTTTTTGTTCTACAATAAAATCAATCGTTCTTATGTAGAATTAACAAGAATCATGCGTGTTTTTTTTGTTTCTAGTAGATTTAATTTTTAATCAAGTGTATATATGTGTTAAAGTAGAATCAAATAGAAATTCTATAGTGCATTTTGTAGATCCAATTTGTAATCATGTGTATTTTGTGTTCTAGAGTAGATATGACATTTAAACTGATTATATTTTATATTAGAATAAAAAATTTAGTTAATTACAATATATCTGGTTATTAGTTTTTAACGTACTTATATTCTATAGTAGAATCAAAATTTCCATCTATAACTGCAAGGCATACTTGAAAAATGACGTACGGTTGATACTGATGAAGATGCTTGAAAGATGTGGAGTAAACAATATCTTATTAAGTACTTCTAATGTAGAGTGTTTAATTTCTTGATATCTAAATCTGCACATATATTTAAATCTAACTTCTAAATTTGGTTTCAGACAGAAGCTTTCCAAATGTCAACTGGAACTCTCCAAGGCTCATTTGGTTGTTGACATTTGGCCAGTCTAGCCAACTTATGCATGATTTCAGAGGCGTGTCAAGTATTTGGGTAATTAGTTTTGCTACAAGTTTGCTGATATATCATTCCTCGCCAACCTGTTTAGAGATCAACTATTTTGTTTGGGTGTTGGTGTCTATTCATTGTTTTTGGTTTTATATGGATTCAGTTTCTTCCATAGTTGGATTGGTTTGCTGAGGTTTTGTGTTAACTATGAGTTTAGAGTTTAGCTTCTATTTTCAAAAATGCGACAATAGTTATGTTTCTTATAGTATGGACTTCTATCGTGCTCGTTTGTCTATGTTGTTGGTCTTGTATTTAAACAAGCGAACTTCAGGTGATAATTCTATATTGTTTTGGGGTTTTCCAGTAAGTCTGAGACCTTTGTTTTGATGTATTAGGTTGTTGTTATTGTTGTTGTTTTCCCTTTTGTAATTTATCTTCGAGAGTTTTGTTTATTTTTGGGAGCCCATGTGTCCATGTATCGGGTTTATTTGTAATGAATTAATTCTCTTGAGTCTTCTATGAAAAAGTCCTATATAGAACCTTATTTTGTCCCAAGTTAGTTAGAGACTCTACATTATATGTGTGGCTTTTATTCCTAATGTCATTCTAGAAAAAATAGACTCTTGAAATATAAGAGTTGTCATTTCTTGGCCACTGATAGCTACAATATATCTCTTATCTCCACTTTCGCTTATACTTTCCTGTCACTGATTCTCAAATTGAATTCTTTAAAATGTCATACTAATTCTTATGCACCACAATTACTGCATAGAATTCATCCATAATGTCTGTGTCAAATATTTCAAATATACTTGGCTATAATGAAAGTATTTTAACCATAGAAGTACAAACCTATATAGTAGTTCAACTATATTGATCTCAAAAAGTTCTCAATCAGAAAAGTGAACTATGGTGCTTATTGATATGTTCCACGTTTGGACATTAATATATCTTAATATTATTCTTTTTAATATAACTTCAAATCCCAGGTAGATAGATCTTCAAATTAATTACTCTACAGTTGAATGAAAATGTGCTTATCACACTAATTGAACATTTTTGTTAAACAACTGAAATAGGCTACAAAATAATGATATATCTTTCTGTAATTAAATTTTTTCTCTTATAAATTTCCACATGGCAACATACACGCAATGTGCTCTCACTGTAACCTAATGGACTCTCAAAATTTAGTGCTTAGAAGTAACAAGAGTACAGTAACATTATAATATTAAATTACAAAACCTTGATTATTAGGTTGTTTTTTTTGCTAACCAGATCATAAAATGTATTTGGCGTCTTCAAACCCTCCTTATAAACGGTTATAGTTCAAACTCCATTCTCCCTTTCCAGCTTCACTTGATCAAATTTAGCATTTGTAGGAAGCTGAGACCTCCTCATTAACTTATCACAGTTCCTCTCGATGTGGTTCAAATTTTATTTTTCTCATTTTGCTCACGATTTCTCTCTCCGCTTATCTGTAGCACTCGATAATCTTATACCTTAATCTATTCCTTCTCAAGGTCATACACATTTGCGTTGAACACGTGGGCTTCTGAAGTATCCTGCAAATATTGTTTACACATCATTATATCGGAAGAACATACAAGTACAATCACAAATAAGTTTGTTCATTAAAAAACACTGAACCATTTAAGCATTAGCGATACTCAATAATAATGCACAAACAGCCATTTCCAGTTGATCACTGAAGTAAAATCCCAAAACTATCTGAGAATGGTCTTTAAACTAGGGATAAATACATTAAGGCTTGACGTGGCTGCCATGACTCTGTGTTCGTCTCCCATGATCCACTAAAACTCAACCACACATACAACTCTCCTCACAGAAAGGAACTTTTACTTGGCGATCTTCAAACACATTTGTGCCATTCAACAATCCATATTATACATTTCTAGCACTAGTAAGTTTGTAATTTAAAATCACTTTTCCTTATTCTTTTACATTATCAAAGTGATACATTCTACTTAAACTATGATCATTTTCTTGTAATTTACGAATCTGGAACTCTATAACAAGATGTCAACTTTTTATCAATAAGATAATCTGCCAAACATTACACATTGATAAGAAAATTCAATCAACTCCAATGGAAATGAAGATGCCTATATTCTGTATTTTTGTACTATAAAACAAACGAAATACATGATGAAATTGCATCCACTAAAATAATGCAAATTTGGTAATAAATAGAGAGTTCAGCCTTAAAATTTTATCTAATAAAATCTCATTATTTTTAATTATACTATTGAAATTTTGATTCTCGAGTAGAATCAAAATCCTACCTAAAACTTTACGATTTTATTAAAAATAAAGACCAATTTTGTTTTTATAGAAAACAATAGATGCATCAAATTCTATAGAAGAATCAAAATTTTCATGGTAAAATTATCCAATTCAACTAATTATTTAATAGATTTACTATTTTGATTCTACAATAGAAAAAAATTATACCTAAAAAACTATAACATTACTGAATAAATAAGTAAAATTTTAAAAGTAACAATTAATTATGTATTAAAATTCTAATGTAGAATCAATATATATATATATATATATATATATAATATAGTTAGTTAACTCAACCAATTAGTTAATAAATTTATCATTATGCTTCTATAGTAGAATCAAAACAAATTCTTACTTAAATGAAATGTGGCCACTTTAACAAGTGTTATTCCCAGAACAACGCAACCTAGATTGTAGGGAGGGGGGGGGGGGGGGGTTGAATACAATCTAGTTAATTTTACAAAACTTTTTCAAACCTTTTACAGTATGAATATATGAGTTGGTAAATTAACTAAGAATTGAAACAAGCCATGAACATTTATGAATTCCTCGAGTTAAAAAGACATGCAGGAGACAAGCAAACTTTTAAAACTTTTCAGGTGGGTTTCTCGGAAAAAGCCCACCTGAGGTGTATATTGAAGAATTCTCTGGTTTTGTTTTTCAACAAACTCCAGCTACTTACACAGATGATGGAAGAGAGCCTAAGTGTTTTTTTTACTTTTTTTTGGCTTTGTGCTATCTACACATAGATTTCTATGCTACTCCACACAGTCTTATATACATCGACAGTGTGTTACAAACAAAACCTACAACATAATAAAATATTACATTTTTGGTTCTACTTGTTCACATGCTCGTATCAGAAACTATCCTATTCGGGAAATGCCTTGGCTGGAATCAAAGATAAACTTGTATACTCCCAAATGGTGCTTTCTGATTGAGTGTGCTGCTCTCTTCAAAAATTACCAAGTCCATGCAATTGACCTAGCTTCCAAGCCCATGTGACATCTGCATGAAAGAGACCTCTCCTCGATAACCCGACTGTCAAGTCACTATCAGCTGAGATAAGTGAACTTGTAGTATTCAAATAAGTCGTCATGGTTGTCAAGCTTTTCCTTAGTGTTTAGTTAGAAGTTAAACTTCTAGGTAGCTGCCTTAACTCTTATTTATCCATCGAGACATAAGAGACAATAGATGACTTCACATTTCATTTGTAGGTATTTGAGCCTTCGCATATTTACAATTTTGACTCCCTATTCCATACATCTTTTGCATCGTTATCCAGCATCTTTTAATCACGGGTGTGTAATGATGATCTCTGAGACTGTCCTCCATTCAACCTGCTAAAATAAAGAAACCTCCAAAAGATTCCGTTACATAGATTTGTTTACCATGTTGAATGAGATGAACATCAGTAGGCGTATTAATTCCATATCCGTAGACTACCATTTTACGTCAATTATCAGTAGAAAGGTAATCTCAGAATATCCATAAAAGTAATATTCCATAACTGTATCCACAGATGAGACATGACATTCTTGACTGCATCCATAGATAGACCATGACTTCCTTAACCGCATCCATAGATAAAACATGACATCCTTAGTTGTTTCTGATGATCAACTTCCTTCAGCTTTTATCCGTAGATATGATGTCCCCAACTTTTATCCGTAGCTGAGATAAGTTGTTCCTAGCTTCTATCCGTTGACGAGATAAGATGTTCTCAGCTTCTATCCGTTGATGGCATATGATGTTTTCAGCATGTATCCGTAGATGAAATAAGATTTCATAGCTTGATCCGTAGAGAGGATACTCTTAGCTTCATCTTTAGATAAAACACCTTGTCATCTTTATTGATTCACCATTACTGAGTTGATTATGCAGACTTACCACTGAAACACTTGGTGCTTGATTAGACGTCCATTGGCTTGCTTCTGAAATGCTTCCTAACTTGATGACAGAATATCCTCCAATCATTTGATGTGGCTTTTAGACGTTGGATAGATAAAGTGCCTTCCAGTTAGCTTCCTGATTTGTCAGCTTCTGTGAACTAGCTTTCTGACAATCAGCTTCGGTGACAAGATCAAATTCTTGTCTTGAGGATTTTGTTATCATCATTCCAAATCAGTCAACCCTAACAATCTCCCCCTATTTATGACTGTTAGAACTGGCATAAATCCTTAAGTTGATGATAACAAAACCCTTCAATGTTCTCAGTGATCCTCAGATAGAGATTAATGCTGGATAGAATTTGATGATGCTGCAAAAACAAAAATAACAACTTGAAGCTGTCAGATTCCATATACTTTCCTGTAACTTAGTCTATACCTTCTTCTAAGGGGTTCCAATAGATTGTAATCGAGAGAGGAGAAATTCTGAAGTCTGAGATCTCCTTCTAATTCCCCCTGAGAACAACCTATCTTCTTTTTAACTGCTCCCCCTTTTTGTTATCAGCAATTAGGATAGAAGAGGCATAATCTTAGTTACTGAATAAGATATCTGGGTACAGGAATCCAACACTTCAAGGATCGAAAGATTTCTCTCAGGAATCTCTCTATTCTTGCATCAGGATCTCATCCTGGCTCACTTCACACAACTCACCTTCCCTTACTAAACGGGTACTCAAAAAAAATATCTCTCCTTTTGCCATGCTGGAAGAAATAGCATGCCTCTTATTCTCTCCCTCTCCTTTTGTCTGGTCTCAAGCCAGCCACTCCACTAACTCCCTTCCCACAAACCTATAGATGCCTCAATTATATTGAATTCCTTGATACTCAGTCAGAATGAGCCGAATAGTTTTACAAGAAAGAATCATGGAACTCAACATTGTTGGTCTACGGATAATCGCTGGTTAAGCTTATCCGTAGATTGAAAGACACCTTTCTACGGATGAAGGATATCCGTAGAGGATTTTGAGAAATGGGCTTGTGAAGTAGAAATTGATGTAAGTTCTGTGAAGATTGAATGTGACATTTAAGTGCACAGTGCTTACATCAAGATCATCAAAAAGAGACTAGTGATCCAATGAATTCTCTGAAAGATAATGATCACTAGGTGAATGGAGCTTATCCAAGAGTTCAGAAAATGGAGAATCAAGTACATATGAGTTGTATACTGCAATTATCACTTAATGAGATGAAATGGACTGGGGACTGCATCCTCACATTTGAAGAAGATGCATCAAACTGAATTTAAGAATAGTGTGTGCTCCCCCTGTGCCCGGCATATATTTTCTTTCTACTTCAGAAACAGAAAGGATAATAATCCACATTATGCACACAGTGTCCCAATCCCTCATTAGTGCTCCTGGATCAGAGCATTTTTCAATGATCATAGTCTTTTGGGAGACTACAATCAGAAAATAGCTAATCCTTTTTGACCATTATGCCTTTTTGAGAAGACATAAGGAAGTTTGGCTGGTAATCTCACCCTCACCTTTCTTCTAGTGGTTTCTTGATATTCACCACTACCCTCACCCTCACTTAACTCCTTTATCACTCCCCACTGGTTAAGATTTGCTATAATTTTGCAACTACAGTTTGTTGAGAAACTGTAGAGGGGGTTAGGAGTTGTTTATCACAAATTAGGGTGTAACTGATAGGGTAGAGAACTTGGGGGTCATTCCAAACAGTTATCATCTCAGTTTTTGAAAAGGCAAAGAAAAAGATTTAGATTTTAGTAAGTGAGAGTTTGATAAGGATAAGATGATTACCTTTCCTTTATCAATGATGAACTGTTAAGAGCCTTCTCCATTGAAGGTTTATTCTCCTAAAGTCCAAGATTTCCAGCATTCCCATTAATTGTTACAACATCCTCATAGAGACCATCAGAAGCTGCAAAAACCTTAACTTGATAGATTGTCAGTTTCTTTCAAATTCCTTCAAGTTTTCTTCTGATGTTTCTTCAGTGAGTTCATGCAAAAATGAAACAGTTTTTGTGTTGCTCAAGGAGCTCACTATTCTGTTAGTTGAACAATTAGGGCTTCTTGATAAATTCATCAAGGTTATCCTTAAACAAATAGATTTTGAATTTAACCTTTGATCAATTCATCGAAAGAAAAAAAACATGTAATTAATTTTTTATTTATTTTTTATTTTTTATTGTTGGTGTTTTTGAGATGTTTGTCTTTTTATTTAAGGAAATGAGTCCAGTTAACATGCAAGCCAATTTTTAACATGTTAAACAGGTTAAATGGATTCAAATGCAAAAACGAAATAAAATTAAACATGCACATCTGATAAGTGGATTTTATATCCACTTGGAACGCTTCATATCGGCTTAAATTGATGACTTGAACTCAAGTATGTGGTGTGTTTAATGTGTTTTCATTAAGTTTTGCAGAACCAAGAGTTGGAGGTTAATTTGATTAAAATTCGGATTTTCCGGGTAGGTTGCGCAGTCTTCACTGTTTTGGCCATATCTGGAGTTCTACAAGTCCGATTCTGACGATCTTACAGCTCACGCGAAGAGAAAAGAATTCTGGACAGAAATCCCCGCGCGCCCGCGCCACCTCCCGCGCGCCCGCGCCACACTTGACAGAAAGCTCCGCGCGCCCGCGCCACTACCGCGCGCCCGCGCCAGAAAAAATACTGAAATTTGCTGTTTTGTGTTCAGAAAAGGAAACATGCCATATTTGTTAGCCTTAAGACTTTATAAGTATTTGGTGGACGTTTTCTAGGGGATATACAGAGATATATCAAGATTTATATATTTATATACGTCCACGGTGAGGAGAAAAAGAAGACGGTTGATTTACGAAGACCTAGTTTATCATCTAATCTTTGTATTCTTCTAAATTAGGCGATACTTGAATTCTCGTTTGTTCTTTCTAAACCCTAGTTATTATATTCAGTTTTACAGACTTATTACTATCATGTTATCATCAGAACCCACGATGATGAACGGTTCGATTATGAACTAATCGTCGTCGTGGGATTCTAACGGATTTATTTATGTAGTTTAGTATCTTGATGCTTTAAAGATCTGTGTGTGATGTATAGTTGATATCCTCGTATGGTTAAGCTTAATTGATAGATGCGTCGCGAACATCTAATTTGTTAATCTCTTGTGAAGCGAAAGTGGATCTTGAGATTTAGAACTTGCCATGCTAGCATAGGTTCATATTCGTTTATCAATATGATTCGTAGTATAAGATGAAAATACTTATATTGCCCTGTGTGATCTTTATGGATAACTAGTTCCTCAACCGTTATGTTTTCAAATTCTATAGACATATAGGGTCTAAACATAATTGGTGTCTATTCATCTTCTATCTCTTTTGTGGATGTATGGGTAGTTTGATATACGTATGCCGACAGGTAGCGTGTATTTGATTCGTGTTATCCGATCAGATATCATAACAATTGCATATAGTGATTAAAGGTTTCAGTTCTAAGCAAAGTATTTAATGAAGTTAGGATCCCATGTTTTCTCTACATAAGTAATTCGATTCCAATTCTTATTAGTTAATTAATTCTTAGTTTATTAAATTGCTTCATAGTTAATCGTAGTTATTCAAAACCCTATCTTGTTACTTGTCTTAGCAGTGAATAAAAACCATACATTGTTGCATAGGTACAAGACTATAACAACCTAAACCAGTCTCTGTGGGAACGAACTTAATTTTATTCTATATTACTTGTGACCACGTACGCTTGCGTGTTTTTGTGTCAACAAGTTTTTTGGCGCCGCTGCCGGGGACTCGGTGTTATTTATATAGTTTATGTGCTTGTCATCAGTGGTCGTTAGAGTTCACTGACTCGGATTGTAGTTGTTTGTTCTGTGTGTTTCAGGTACTTGAACGTGTATGCGAACACGTTCTCAAACTCGTAAATTGGAAGAAGAAAGATTAAAGTTAGTAAAGATGGGAGACGTACCAGAAGGAGTAGCACCTGCAGCTAAGGCTTTGAAAGACTATTCTCAGCCAAAGATCAATGATATCCAGTCGAGCATTGTCAGACCTGCCATTGCAGCCAATACCTTTGAAATCAAGCCTAGCACGATTCAGATGGTACAAAACTCAGTTCAGTTTGGGGGTGCTGCTACAGAGGATCCTAACATGCACATTCGGAGCTTCATGGAGATTTGCGATACTTTCAAGTTCAACGGAGTGTCAGAAGATGCTGTGAAGCTGAGACTTTTCCCATTTTCTCTGAGGGATAAGGCTAAAGGCTGGTTGCATTCTCTACCAGCTGGTTCTATCACTACTTGGGAAGATCTTGCACAAAAATTTCTCTCCAAATTCTTTCCTATGGCGAAAACAGCTGCCATAAGGAATGCTATTGCTCAGTTTGCCCAGGCACAGGGTGAGTCATTGTGTGAAGCTTGGGAGCGTTATAAAGAGATGCTCATAAAATGCCCCCATCATGGAATGCCGGACTGGATGATCATTAACTGTTTTTATAATGGATTGGGGTGGCAGTCGAGACCGATGGTGGATGCAGCATCAGGTGGAGCTCTATGGGCTAAAAGCTACGAGGAAGCATATGATCTGATTGAGATGATGGCAGAAAATGAATATCAGAGTCCAACGCAGAGAATGCCACAGCAAAAGGTGGCGGGAATTCTTGATGTTAGTGCAGCTACAGCTTTAGCGGCTCAGCTAGAGGCATTGAATATGAAGATTGATTCTTTGGCAAATCATGGGATTCGTCAGGTAGCTAGTGTTTGTGAGCTATGTGCAGGTGCACATGAGACGAAGCAGTGTGCCATTTCTAATGAATCAGTGCAGTTTGTGAGCAACTTTCCGAATCAGCAACAGCCAGCCCCGAATACTTATCATCCGAGCAACAGGAATCATCCTAATTTCAGTTGGAGCAATAATCAGGGTGGCATACAGCAATCACAACAACCGCATCAGCAATTTCAAGCTAGGCCATACAACTCTGCAGGTTTTCAGCAGCAGGGGCAGAATTTTCAGCAGCAGTTTCAGCCACCAGGATTTCAACAAGCTCATGGAAATTCTGGTCAAATTTTTAAAGAACAATCTGAATTGGAAGAGTTGAGGTTGATGGTTAAAAGTCAGGCGGTCTCACTCAAGACCGTGGAGAATCAGATGGGACAACTTACCAGTGCGATGCTGAAAATATCTCAGGGAATTCTTTCTAATGAACCAGAAGTTAATCCAGGCAAGATGGAAGTTAAAGAGCAGGTGAATGCCATAACACTCAGGTCTGGTAGAGTCACAAGCAATCCAACATTAGCAGCCAAGGAAGACGAAGATTTCCAGGAACAACTACTTGTGCCCTCCCCAGAAAAAGAAGAGGTAATTCCTAAGCTGGTAGCTGAGCAGTTGGTTGAAGAAGGGGACAATAACAAGAGGTCTGTTGAGAAATCTTCTCAGGAGCAGACTAGAGAGAGCGAACAGATTTTTCCACCTCCCCCATATCCAAGAAAAGCCTCCAGGCAAGCGATCGACAAGAAATTGGACAGGTTTCTGGAGGTGTTCAGGAAGTTACAAATTAATATACCTTTTGCAGAAGCTCTAGAACAGATGCCGAGCTATGCCAAGTTCATGAAAGGTATTTTATCCAGGAAATTGAAGCTTGAGGATTTGGAAACTGTGGCGTTGACTGAGGAATGCAGTGCTGTGCTGCAACAGAAATTGCCTCCGAAACTCAAGGATCCTGGGAGCTTTACAATACCTTGCACTATCGGGAAATTGTCTTTTGACAAATGCTTATGTGACTTGGGAGCTAGTATTAACTTGATGCCATTGTCTGTTTTTGAGCAGCTTGGTCTGCCTGATCCGAAACCAACGAACATGACATTGCAGCTGGCTGATCGTTCAATTACATATCCAAGAGGTGTGGTGGAAGATGTCCTAGTAAAAGTGGGTAAGCTCATCTTTCCTGCTGATTTTGTTATTCTCGACTTTGAGGAAGACAAGAGGATTCCCATCATCTTGGGAAGACCATTTTTAGCCACGGGCAAAACGATGATCGATGTCCAAAAAGGAGAGCTCACAATGAGAGTGCAAGATCAGACTGTCTCCTTTAATGTGTTTAAGGCCATCAATGTTCCGGAGGATAATGAAAAGTGTTTTAGAGTGGAAGGGGTTGATACTGGTCAGAAAAAACCGTTTGATCAGTTGTTGAAGTCGGATACATTCGATGTTTGTGTATTAAGCAAGCCTCGTAGTGAGGAGGTAAAAGCAGAGCATGTTCAGATGTTAAATTCAGTTCCTTGGAAGAGGAAATTTGATACGCCAAACGAGTCGCTTGGTTTGACAGAGCTCTTGAACTCTCAGGTGCGGCTTAAGCCGTCATTTAAAAAAAACTACTAATCTCGTTCTTAAATCTTCATCAAATCATCTGAGGTATGCATATTTTGGACAGTCATCTATTTTTCCTGTTATTGTTGCTAACAATTTGTCAGGAAGTGAATATGGAGAGCACCATCAGGATCCTCCGTTTGGGCCACCAACCACTCAGGGTGGCAGTATAATGTGATTCTGGTTAGTCGAGTCCGGCTAAATGACGTTAACGACAGC
This sequence comes from Heracleum sosnowskyi, assembly GCA_030848705.1. Taxonomy (NCBI): domain Eukaryota; kingdom Viridiplantae; phylum Streptophyta; class Magnoliopsida; order Apiales; family Apiaceae; genus Heracleum; species Heracleum sosnowskyi. The sequence continues at coordinate 109,653,698 of CM061239.1, forward strand.
GCTTCGTGGGAGGCAACCCATGTGTAGGTATGTTTCTACTATCTTTCTTATTACCTTCAATGAGGGCATTGAATATTCTAAGTTTGGGGGTGATTTGGGGATAAGTAGTGTTGTGGTGTTATGTGTTCATGTAGGAAATCATATTTTGCATATTGTGGTAATTCATTCATGTTTTGTTTGTATTTTGCATGTTTGTTTCATGTAGGACATTTTGTTTATGTTTTTATTATATGTGTCATTTTAGTTGCATGGCATGCATATTTCATGATCCCTTAGGACTTGACTATTTCCGTTGGTGAGTCGATGTTGATTGGAGTGTGGTTGTGATGAATAGAGGGCTGATTAAGTTTCTAAGAAATTGACTTGCATGCCAGAAACATTTGTAAATTCACAAGTCTCATTGGTTGCTTTTAGATTTGATCAGACCATGTTTGTTTGGAAGTCAGAATTTAACCACTTGCTTATATTTAGAATGTTTTCTATTCTCTTGAAATTCAAAGAAGCACTTAAGTCTAAGTTTGGGGGAAACCAGGAATTTCATGCTAGTTGTCAATAAAGGCTAGGTGTCAAATGGCTAGTAGCCGGCTCATTGAAAAGATGAGTAGTCTAGGGTGGGATGAGAAAAAGGCAAAGAGCACTCATTCCGAAATTGTTGAAAAAAAAAAGAAAAAAAAAAGAAAAAAAAAAAGAGTTGTGTTTGTTTTGTGTTTATGCAGAATTGATCAGGGTGAGCTCTTTAGTACTCGAGCAAGTAAGTTCTTTGGGGACTTTGTGCCTAGTGACCTAAGACTTTTCCGGTCTGGGATCCGCTGACCTAAAGCTCGTTAAATGGGTATTATTGTATAAGCCTTTAGGGGTCTCAGCCATTGCACGGTCAATTAAGCATGCGTATTGTGTTTAGTATGTTGTTTTGTTATAAAAGCATGAATTCCTGTCTAACTCAAGTGGATATTTGAGGTGTTTTTAAGTGGTTTCTTGTGGCTAGAGTACATTTTGTTTATAAGCTTGTGGTTGTTTTGGTGAAGAATAGGATATGGTCTTGATTTAGTTTGGGAGTATAATGGTGAGCATTGCACACACGCACGTTTCTGTGTTTGTCTTGTTGGTCGATGGGAATTTGGTCGAACTCTGTTTGGAAGACTGTGTTCTTTGAGATGTTGGCTTGTTGATTGGTTTTGGTTGGTTTGAAGGGATCGTTGCATTTTCATATTAGTTGCATACATGCATTGCATTGTTAGTTGCATGAGTAGATGGATTTTGTGGGTACATTCGCTATAGGCCCTCACGAGACCTTACTCGTCCACTAGGGCTGCCTAGGGGTTTAAAGGGCTTGTTGCATATGCCAAATGCAACCGTGATCACCTACGGAAGTGGTACTAGTTAGTTGTATATAGTTATGTTTGTTTATGCTTGAGGACAAGCATCGGTTTAAGTTTGGGGGTGTGATAAGTGGATTTTATATCCACTTGGAACGCTTCATATCGGCTTAAATTGATGACTTGAACTCAAGTATGTGGTGTGTTTAATGTGTTTTCATTAAGTTTTGCAGAACCAAGAGTTGGAGGTTAATTTGATTAAAATTCGGATTTTCCGGGTAGGTTGCGCAGTCTTCACTGTTTTGGCCATATCTGGAGTTCTACAAGTCCGATTCTGACGATCTTACAGCTCACGCGAAGAGAAAAGAATTCTGGACAGAAATCCCCGCGCGCCCGCGCCACCTCCCGCGCGCCCGCGCCACACTTGACAGAAAGCTCCGCGCGCCCGCGCCACTACCGCGCGCCCGCGCCAGAAAAAATACTGAAATTTGCTGTTTTGTGTTCAGAAAAGGAAACATGCCATATTTGTTAGCCTTAAGACTTTATAAGTATTTGGTGGACGTTTTCTAGGGGATATACAGAGATATATCAAGATTTATATATTTATATACGTCCACGGTGAGGAGAAAAAGAAGACGGTTGATTTACGAAGACCTAGTTTATCATCTAATCTTTGTATTCTTCTAAATTAGGCGATACTTGAATTCTCGTTTGTTCTTTCTAAACCCTAGTTATTATATTCAGTTTTACAGACTTATTACTATCATGTTATCATCAGAACCCACGATGATGAACGGTTCGATTATGAACTAATCGTCGTCGTGGGATTCTAACGGATTTATTTATGTAGTTTAGTATCTTGATGCTTTAAAGATCTGTGTGTGATGTATAGTTGATATCCTCGTATGGTTAAGCTTAATTGATAGATGCGTCGCGAACATCTAATTTGTTAATCTCTTGTGAAGCGAAAGTGGATCTTGAGATTTAGAACTTGCCATGCTAGCATAGGTTCATATTCGTTTATCAATATGATTCGTAGTATAAGATGAAAATACTTATATTGCCCTGTGTGATCTTTATGGATAACTAGTTCCTCAACCGTTATGTTTTCAAATTCTATAGACATATAGGGTCTAAACATAATTGGTGTCTATTCATCTTCTATCTCTTTTGTGGATGTATGGGTAGTTTGATATACGTATGCCGACAGGTAGCGTGTATTTGATTCGTGTTATCCGATCAGATATCATAACAATTGCATATAGTGATTAAAGGTTTCAGTTCTAAGCAAAGTATTTAATGAAGTTAGGATCCCATGTTTTCTCTACATAAGTAATTCGATTCCAATTCTTATTAGTTAATTAATTCTTAGTTTATTAAATTGCTTCATAGTTAATCGTAGTTATTCAAAACCCTATCTTGTTACTTGTCTTAGCAGTGAATAAAAACCATACATTGTTGCATAGGTACAAGACTATAACAACCTAAACCAGTCTCTGTGGGAACGAACTTAATTTTATTCTATATTACTTGTGACCACGTACGCTTGCGTGTTTTTGTGTCAACAACATCACACACAGCAATCTTAATAAAAATGGGGAAAACCCCATACTCCATTAAAGAAAAAGAATTACATAGAAAAAAAAACTTAAAAACATTAAGGACTGGAAAAACATCCCAGTCCCCCCCCTTGTCCCCTTGCCCTCTCCCCGGAGAGACAAACAGACAGCTGTTAAGCAGCTGCTGCAGCCTCCCCGGAGGCTCCTTCAGGGCCTCCATCAGGACCTCCCCAGCGGTTGCGAGCCATGAGAGCATGAAAAGCAGCTCTCATCCTTCGAATCTCGTCCTCTTCCTCCCTGATGAGGAGGTCAATCTTATCTTGCAGTAAGAAGATTTTGTCCACGGTGGACAAACGTTGAACTCCTCAGGATTAATATCAAGAATTGTTGAAGCCATTTGGAGAAGTGTTTAGAGATTAAGATGAAGAAATGAGAGCTCAAACTTTGCCTTTAAATAGGGAGGGAGCTACAAGATAACCCTTGTGTTTAACTAGGGTTAAACGGGGGTTAGAAAAGCTGAAGAGACATGCATTAAATCACTCTTAGTGCAAACGAAGAGACTACTCGAGTTCCTAGAGTGAAAAATGTGTCTCAGCTCAGATTACAAAAAGAAAATTATCATGACACAGATATTGTGAATAAAGATGAGAATAAAACTAAATAGCCGGTCATATAAATATGTTCAGCTAAATAATATTAAACTAAAATCTCTAGACAAAAAGAATTGAGAATATCAATGCTTTTGAATAATGTAACATGCAGATTATTTGAATTTTTGAGATACTTATTCAGCTGACATCATTCATTAAATGTATGACATTTGACAAATGATATCCCTGAATATTTATCCATCGAAAATTCAAAGAACAGCAATGCACTTAGCTTGTTAATGTCTAGAGATGATCAACTATTTAATATCAGTGAGAAAAGTAGCTTGCTATCTCATTGAATATTACTCAGAAGATCATTTCTAGACGACTTTACTTAGTGCATAACATCATTCAATTGCATTGATTTGTCATGATAACTAAAACAAAACAAACAAATAAAACATATAAAATAAACAAATAATTCGAGAGATTGAAATCACTGGCTGCATGCATTTAACACAGATATATAAGAAAGTTAGAAATCATTACCTGCCAAACTCATATATTGTAACGGCCCCAAATCCCGCACAAGGGAATTCGGTTCGTCACTACTTCAACCATCAATACCTGCTCATAATATAATCTACTATAACAACAAAAGTAACTCCACACATCTAACTCCACAGGTTATAGTCTTAGAACTTAACATACATTACCAAAAATATTACAACATCAGAGTACTTTCCAGAATCTTACTCCATCGTCTTCTTAAGGTTGATACATATTCCTTAATATAATAAATACACATTTTTACAAAGAGTTTGCTTTACATCAATAGAAATCCTACCAGCTTAACTACAAAATCGTCGTCGTCCTTCTACTATATTTCATCAGTTGAAGGGCCTTTCCCCTTATCTTGATATGGTTGGTACGATCCACTCGCACCATCTCCTCTTCTCCCTGTTTTATTAAATTAACAGCATAGAAACATATAGCAAGAATGAGCCCAAGAATGCTCAGCAAGATTATATCTCGGAGAATGTATTTATTTAAAACATTTGAACTACTATAAAACTCTGTTTTCAAAATATTCTACTACGGTAGCAGTGAGCCGACTTGCTCGGAACCTCACCCTAAGGACTAGCCGGCTCGCCCGGGCCGTCATCCATAGGTTGCTACCACAACTATGAACACCTAGGTTCTCGGCATTATGCCTACTACTGTTTTCAAAATATTCTACTACGGTAGCAGTGAGCCGACTTGCTCGGAACCTCACCCTAAGGACTAGCCGGCTCGCCCGGGCCGTCATCCATAGGTTGCTACCACAACTATGAACACATAGGTTCTCGGCATTATGCCTACTACTATTTTGGACTTTAGTTGGAGCATCGCCACGCATTCTGTGCTATAATAGGTGATCAGTCTGCTATAACCGTCTGGTTTTACTACGATAGCTGTGAGCCGACTGGCTCGGAACCTCACCCTAAGGACTAGCCGGCTCGCCCGGGCCGTCATCCATAGGTTACTACCGTAGAAGGGGAAGCCGACTTGTGCGGACCTTCTCCCTAATAATTGCTGGGCCGGGCGTTACTCCGGTCTCTTACGCAGCTCCAGTCCATAAAATAAGAGGTCGGAACTACTTACCGCCTTCCATCTCATCATCTTAGATGCCACGTATAATGCCACGTGCACCTCAATTTACTACTTTATAATAATAAAGAAATACATCCACCAACCATGAAATATCTACTTAAGTAATAATAGAGTTTTCCCCCTCGAACGATTAAGGGGAAAGATATGAACAATATCTTGATTTTAGACTTACAACAATTCAAGTATCCACCGACAACAATAATAGATACGCCTTTGCATGGCATGAATAAAAATCCAGTCATTTAATCACAACGATAAAACATTTGCAGTTTTAAAACTACCTCTACTCCGAACGATAGAGTAAGAGTTAATATACTTGCCTCTGGTCCTTAGCATAAAGCAGAACACCATAAATAGGTCCTTGACGTTTTGCCCAAGCAGTTCCATGGAGGTAATTTCTCTTTCTTCATACGACGTTTCGATCTTCCCTTTTTGGTACACGTTGTTCCCACTTGATCATGCCTTAACGGTACTCTTTATTCAATATCAAGCTCCATCAAAACACAACCAAGAACTCAAACTCCAAACTCCATGGATGAACTTCACACTTCAAGCTTTCTACTTCTTCTTCTTCTTGAATAACACTACTACAAGGTGTATATAACTATTATGTATATATATATATATATATATATATATATATGTATGTAACAAGCAAATCTCTTCCTCACAAACTTCTTTCTTCCCCTTTTCTTCTTCTCTTCTTTTTCTTCCCGATTTCTTCCCCTCCCCTGTGTTTCTCTTTTTGTGCGGCGTGTGTATGAATCGTGTGTATATATGTGTATAAGCTGTGTTAACCTAATGGGCCTCAAGCCCAATAACAAATAAGAAGCTATCCAAGTCTAATTTAAAAGCTTTATTCATTCTATTTATATAATACACATACCATTAATAATTAGAACCAAAACTCTAATTTGTAAAAATAAACTTTCTAGCATAATTAAATACTAGAATATTTATAAAGAATTATGGAGAAAGAATTAGAATTAACTCTAAGTTTTCTGATTTGATATGCATTTTACAAATTATTAATAATTTGTAAATGAAACTCTAAAAATAATAATTACGGGCTTCATAAAATACCACAAATATTAACGTTCTAATAAAATCTTGAATTCTCGATTATTATATATTAATCGAGTAATTCTATAAATCCTCAAATAATTTATAATAGTCGTTTAACAAGGAATTTAAAACTCTACAAATTATTCAGTAAGTTAAAACAAAATCTTTACTGAATAATTCCACACTTCAAAATTAAACCTTTGCCCGAAATAAAATACCGACTCGAGATACTTACTCGATCAGAAAAATTTTCAAAGGAACCCGATTCCAGTGAACCGGAAAATAATTAATAACTAACTTTTGAAATTCCTTGAACTGGAATACTGAATAATAATAATAAAAAAAAAAAAATTCCTCCTCATTTTAGGGAAAAAAAATAAAAATAAAATCAATTATTATTCTTAAAATAATAATAAAATTATACTCTGAAAATCCGGGTTATTACATATATCAACTCAAGTGAGTTGCTACATTGAAAGCTTTGGCAAGATATCTGGTTAAATGTTGTTCCCTTGGAACATAGTGTAGTTCCACCACAACATGCACATCACTTCTTCCAATAGCATTGTGCATGAGGTTTATGTGCTTGACTCTTTTGAGAAATGCTTAAATGCTTCAGCTGCATCTTGTGATTTGTCATTAAGCTAAGCATTTCTTCTGAGCCATGACCTGAACTTACTTCCTTGGGTTAACATGAATTATGCTATGTCTTATTGATTAGGAATTTATCCTGCAAGAATCAACATCTAGACAACCAATTAGAGCATATCAAGTATCTCTTGGATTATCGATTACTGAATGAATGATAATCTTTTGAGATACCACAAGGATTCCAAGAAAAGTTAAGGTACTAGTACATAAACAGGTGGTTAACATAATTTCTAGCATTCTGTTACTTAGTCATGAGGAAGATCATCAATTATCTTTTCAAAACACAATTTCCTACCAAGGTATTCAATTCAGTAATGTCAATAATTGGTATGAGAATTCTTAGAAGAATACTCACTTATCTCCTCAGAACTTCTTTGCATGAGCTTTTCAGCATAATAGCAAAGCTACTAATCAGTGATGCTAGATATTACGTAAACTACACGTATCTCAGCTAAGAATAAGACTTGCAAAGGCTGAGATTTAGATTTACAAATTTCTACAGATATAGACACTGTCTTTTTGCACTATCCGTAGAAGAGCAAAAGTAATATCCATAGGTGTAGAAAATTATCTACGGATAGTCAGTATCCATAGACAAAGCAAAGAAACAAATCCAATGTTATGCATGACTATCTACGGATAAGGATATCCATTGATAAAGTAAATTTTGACTTAGAAATTTTTTTCACTCCTTCTGGAAAACTTAGTTTTCAAGAAGGTCATTTAAACACTGGCTACATATGAGACATCAAGAAAACTATTAAAATTTGTTCGTACCTCACTTACTTACCATTCTGAAGAAGATGGTTGATAAGCAGCTTGGTACTGATGTCTTCTTCACTAGTCACACTTGGATCAAAAGGTATTTCCACTATACTGTCCAACACAGAATCCTTTTACAGAAAAATCTTTGAAGAACCTGATCTTAGCACAGTAGATTTAGAGATTTGCAAGGCAGATGTTCCACTTATTTCTTTAACCATGACTTTAACTTCAAGGAGAAAGATTGGATGTCCAGGAAGTAGACATGCAGATTTGTGGGAGCTGGAAGATCTTGCCTTGATCCAAGTGAACACCTTATTCCTTTAACCCAAAAACTGTCTTCAAGAGGACTTTCTTCTGGATTTTTGGAGTAAGCTTCTTATGGTTGGTGCAGGTCTTGAAGATGTAAGAATATTCCCATCAGTATGATTATGTGAGGTTGATCTTTAACTCAGAAAAACTCCCCCTAAGTTCATTGGGCTGATAATTCAGAGTTGTGATCCACCTACGGATGCTTCACTTGCTTCCTACGGATGCTCCATTCTAGCTTCCCACGGATGCTCCATTATGGCTTCCTACGGATGCTCCAATTGGCTTTCATTAGATACTCCATTTATCTCCTTTCAATGGATGACTCATTTGAACGTGAATCATTCATAGTCCAGGAGAAGACCCATGGAGATACTGATCCATCCTCACAATCATCATCTTCTTCATACCAAAACCACCTTCCATTTCAAACCTAAATCTGAGAATTCCAGAGAGTCTCTCATCAATAAGCTTGATTTATCTGGCATCATTAGAAACATCATGTATGGACTCCATAACAGTGTTGATTCATTGACTTAAAGCCTTGTGGGCTTTTCCAGCTACATGCACTCCTTATGAGTTGCATACCCATCCTGGGTTTCTGAGTAGATTAAAGATCCGATCTTTGACAGGATGTCTTCTTGAAGTTGCAGAAGTAGATTAACACTTTCTGAGAAATGCTCCCCCTGAGTAGATGTTCCACGTAGAAAGCCTTTCAGAGAATAACATAAAACACCGTGGATGGCTACTTACTTTCCTCTACACAAGAATGTCATCTCTTATGACAGATAGTTAGAAATGCACGTAGAAGAAACCACCATTCTCAGCTTCACCTCTACTTCCTCTTAGCAAAGATCTTCTCTTCCACTCAAGAATTACTTGAGAATAATTATCTAGATGTCAGTTAAATTTAACCAATGTGAAAGGTTAAGTAATCGATCATGGACTTAATGTTCTTCAAGCAATTTCTCACACAGATTCCCTTATCTCCTTTAGCTAAGCTTCTAATACTTCCTTGGCTAAGGAATGTGAAAAGAGAAAACTGATGGCTACACTTATACACACAATTTGATGACCCATCCTTCAGGTGCTTGATTGATCAAGAAAACATTCTGGCTGCAAAAGGTAGCACCAACCACAACTTTCCAGAACTCAAACAGTTATCCTGATTTCCAAGCAAAGTCTCTGCAGATTTTGTTATTTGTTTCATAAGATCTCTTCACACTGAATTCTTGAGCTAAATTCTTTGGCGAGATTTTATGTGCAGTGGCTGAAGGAGTTTTTCAAATGTATGATCTGTCCCATCCTTGATAGAGGTCTTCTATTGCTTCCCTTAATGGCATGCATCATTTAAACCCATCCTTGGAAAACTTGGGGTTTCTCTAATCACGACCCAGACAACTTCTTATTCACTGGCTATAAATATCCTGATTTTGCCTTGATACAAAGAGGTCAAAAACATGCAATCCTCCAAGGCAGTAAATCAACTACATACACTTTTCTATCAAGTGTCCAGTGTTTACCACTTCATTGTCTTTCCATTGATGGACAATGCAGGCTACAAAATACACAGTTTCCTTTGTCACATGCTTGATAGATACATAGCAAGAAATTCTAATATCCATCAACTAGTGCTTCAACCCTAACTGATGATATTGTTTGCCAAAGTCATGCTTCATTACTTAATCATGACTACAAATATCATCTCTACTTATCAGTAGAGGGGCTACGATCCTCTGAGCAATTAGTGAGCAGGACAAAAACTTTAGTAGGAAGCTAAAGCTCTGTATCTTCCTCCTGCACAATTTCAAAACCAAATCAAGCTGGCTTAGGTACCTAAGTTTCCTTGAGCTTTGGCTTTATAGCTTTTATGACTGTCATCTTCTTTTTCTGAGCTTTGAGCTTCAAAGGTTTCGAACCCTTCTCATCCTTAGACTCTGACATTGAGAGGTCGGCATCCACATGTTGCTCAAGAATATCAAAATTTGATGCTCGACAAGGAAATGTTTGAGCATACAAATCATTCAAGTCAGGCATGCTCCATGATATTTGAGGCATATTGAATTCATACCAATATGGATGGGGAACAAATGGCATGTTCGCATATCTTGTTGAATCTCGAGCATTGTGAGCAAAAATGTGATGCATGACAGGCATATCAGTCATAGGCAGTTGAGTAGATCTTGTATGAACAAATCTGCAAGAAGTATATAAGTGATTAACTCTACCACATCGAATGCAGGGCTTTCTGGTAGCACTTTCTTCTGATGGGTAGCTGCTACTACAGTCAATCATTGTTGTTTCATTCAAGCTTTCCTCTTCATCTGCATCTGACTCTTCTTCCTTGATGGTTTTGCTTCTTAGTGATTGAACCTGATTCTTGAAGCTTGGTCCAACCATATTGCTCAGTTTCTCTAGAGTCTGATTACTCCTAAATGATTTTACCATCTTTGGAGCAGTCTCCACACCCTCTAGCTTCTTGTTATTGCACTTCCAGGTCTCTTTACAAAATGTGTCCATTCCTTGAGATTTGATAATGTTGGACACAATGTAACTGGAATTATTCCATCTTGCAATAACCTCTTGTTCCTTTCTCAGCTGCTCTTTCAAAACCACTCCCCTTTTTAAGACAACCTCAAGTTCATGTTTAGCATTCATGCATTCAACAGGTGTTTCCTTAAACTCAGAGACTTGAGTTTCCAACATAGCATTTATCTCACTAAGCATAACATTAGTTACTTTGAGTCTGACATTTTCTTCAATGAGACTGTTAAAGAAAATACGCACAACATGTAATTCATCAATTAAACTCATTGCAGTGCTGCAACATACTTCTTTAACATGCTTAGTTGGCTTCACAGAAAATACCCGATTTCTGGTTGAACTTGCTTCTTGATTGTCATAAGCTGTGGGTGCAAGGTTGATAGATCCCTCTTTTGATGTAGAACAACTCTTTTCAGTTGAAACCCTTCGCTCAAAAAGGTCTTCATCTTCCAGTGCCGTTCCTTACTTGCCCTTGTCTTTTGTTGTCTTGATACATTCACAGATCTTCAATTTGAATGTTGAGCTTGCTACTTCTGTTATCTCCTCTTCTTCCAAATCTTGGTTGGAGATGACCACATCTCTTGTTTCTGTTTCTCCTTCTTCACTGACAATCTTTGCATCCTGCATAGCCTCAAGATTTGAGCACTCAAGAGTACTTAACAGACTGCTAAGATTTAGATCTTTGGGTTCAGGAGTAGATCCAGAGACATGCTTACATTTTCTGGGTAAAGAGTTTGCAAACTCCAACTTTGAGTCTTTGTTCAACAACTCATTCCCAGCTCCTTTAATGTCACCTCTTTCCATGGTTGCAATTGCTTCTGATCTTTAAACTTCTTGTGTGTTAGAAGCCTGCTCTGATACCAATTGTTATTCCCAGAACAACGCAACCTAGATTGTAGAAGGGGGGGGGGGGTTGAATACAATCTAGTTAATTTTACAAAACTTTTTCAAACCTTTTACAGTATGAATATATGAGTTGGTAAATTAACTAAGAATTGAAACAAGCCATGAACATTTATGAATTCCTCGAGTTAAAAAGACATGCAGGAGACAAGCAAACTTTTTAAACTTTTCAGGTGGGTTTCTCGGAAAAAGCTCACCTGAGGTGTATATTGAAGAATTCTCTGGTTTTGTTTTTCAACAAACTCCAGCTACTTACACAGATGATGGAAGAGAGCCTAAGTGTTTTTTTTTTACTTTTTTTTGGCTTTGTGCTCTCTACACATACATTTCTATGCTACTCCACACAGTCTTATATACATCGACTATGTGTTACAAACAAAACCTACAACATAATAAAATATTACATTTTTGGTTCTGCTTGTTCACATGCTCGTATCAGAAACTATCCTATTCGGGAAATGCCTTGGCTGGCATCAAAGATAAACTTGTATACTCCCAAATGGTGCTTTCTGATTGAGTGTGCTGCTCTCTTCAAAAATTACTAAGTTCATGCAATTGACCTAGCTTCCAAGCCCATGTGACATCTGCATGAAAGAGACCTCTCCTCGATAACCCGACTGTCAAGTCACTATCAGCTGAGATAAGTGAACTTGTAGTATTCAAATAAGTCTTCATGCTTGTCAAGCTTTTCCTTAGTGTTCAGTTAGAAGTTAAACTTCTAGGTAGCTGCCTTAACTCTTATTTATCCATCGAGACATAAGAGACAATATATGACTTCACATTTCATTTGTAGGAATTTGAGCCTTCGCATATTTACAATTTTGACTCCCTATTCCATACATCTTTTGCATCGTTATCCAGCATCTTTTAGTCACGGGTGTGTAATGATGATCTCTGAGACTGTCCTCCATTCAACCTGCTAAAATAAAGAAACCTCCAAAAGATTCCGTTACATAGATTTGTTTACCATGTTGAATGAGATGAACATCAGTAGGCGTATTAATTCCATATCCGTAGACTACCATTTTACGTCAATTATCAGTAGAAAGGTAATCTCAGAATATCCATAGAAGTAATATTCCTTAACCGCATCCATAGATAAAACATGACATCCTTAGCTGTTTCTGATGATCAACTTCCTTCATCTTTTATCTGTAGATATGATGTCCCCAGCTTTTATCCGTAGATGAGATAAGTTGTTCCTAGCTTCTATCCGTTGACGAGATAAGATGTTCTCAGCTTCTATCCGTTGATGACATATGATGTTTTCAGCATGTATCCGTAGATGAAATAAGATTTCATAGTTTGATCCGTAGAGAGGATACTCTTAGCTTCATCTTTAGATAAAACACCTTGTCATCTTTATTGATTCACCATTACTGAGTTGATTATGCAGACTTACCACTGAAACACTTGGTGCTTGATTAGACGTCTATTGGCTTGCTTCTGAAATGCTTCCTAACTTGATGACAGAATATCCTCCAATCATTTGATGTGGCTTTTAGACCTTGGATAGATAAAGTGCCTTCCAGTTAGCTTCCTGATTTGTCAGCTTCTGTGAACTAGCTTTCTGACAATCAGCTTCGGTGTCAAGATCAAATTCTTGTCTTGAGGATTTTGTTATCATCATTCCAAATCGGTCAACCCTAACAACAAGTATAATCAGAAGTATAATTAAAAAACTATATGCATAAGGAAAGTTATTGTAGGTGACCCATCTTTCTAAACCTAAATTCAAATCACTATTATTAGTTTTAAATATAATCAACTATACTTCTCCCCATAAGAAACATAAACAATTGTGCAAATAAAGACTTCAATTTTGTCAAAAAAGACCTTAACTAGAACCTGAGCTATTTCTTGGTCGGGTAGGTGACCACACACTCCTATTACGATATATAAAACGATCATAGATAATCCAAAAAAAAATTAAAACACACAAAATAATTGAAAAGATATATTGTAGAATCAAAATTTCGTCACTAGAATAAACAACCTTTAAAAAAAAATACTAATATGATTCTACAATAAAATCAAAAGGCTCAACTAGCATTTTTAGCATAGGATTTGTTGGTTATGAGTCATACAACAGATTCTATAGTAGAATTTTTGCATTAAAAGTCTACGGTAGAATCAAAATTTTTGCACCAAAAATAACAAAATCAAATAAATATTTATTTGATGCTACAATAGAATCAAAAAGTCTAATTAAATTTGGGAGCCCACAACCTGCCCCTTATGAATCATTTATCGGAATATGTAGTAAAATGTATACATTAAAAGTGTATTTTAGAATCAAATTTATGCACTAGAATACACAAAATCAAATATATACTTGTTTAATTCTATAATAGAATAGAAAGGCCTACCTAAAATTGTGAACACAAAATTTGCTGCTTATAAATCAATTATCAAATTCTATAGTAAAATGTTTGCATTAAAATTTTATTATAGAATCAAATTTTATGCATTAGAATAAACAATCTCAAATACATATTAATTTGATGTTACAGAAGAATCAAAAGGTATACCTAAAAGTTTGAGCATAAGATTTGTTGCCAATGTGTCATTGATCAGATTTCATAGTCGAATTTATGCATTAAAGTCTACTGTATAATCAAAATTTCTACATTAAAATTAACAACGTCAAACAAATAATAATTTGATACTACAATAAAACCAAAGGCACATGATTACAAATTAAATCTACAAAATACACTACAGAACCTCAATTTTGATTCCACTGTAAAAAGGTCTATCTAAAAGTCTATAGTAAAATCAAAATTTTTGCAACTAAAAACAACTAATCTGGTTCTATGATAGAATAAAAAATCAAATTTAAAATTTTGAGCATAAAATTTGCTTCTTATAAATCATAACACATATGAAACACCGGAAATATAGTAAAAATGAAGCATAAATATACTAAAAACCAAGTCGACAACATCCAATTCATCTAAAAACCTGCTAAATATGCTAAATTAACACATATGAAGCTCATATCGAAAATAAACATAAAATCTTAATATGAATAGGTACTAATTGACAGTTTAATTCGTTGAATCAAACTGAGTAACAATCATTAGCAAAAAAGATGAAAAAACCATGATGAAGATTTAATGTCAACAATGGAATCCCGAGCTTGATAGGCCATATCTTCGTTGAAATCGGGATCGAGGGCGCGGGCGATCGCCGAAGAGATAACTGATTGTGTGTATAACGAACCTATACTTACAACTATCAAATTATTTTTGTTTGTTTTTTTTGCCTAATTTCTTAATTTTAATTATTAAATCATAATAACTGTTAGATGTGTTTTTAATCCTATAGTTGAGATTAATGGAGAGAGTTCTCTGTTGCACTCTATATAACTTGGTTCTCTCTAGAACATTGACCTATAATTTATTTATTAATTTTCAATTTATTTATTTACTAATAAAACTATAAATTTAATAAAGTAAAAAATGTTTCTGCTATTGGTTAAGAACTAGCATAAAAACCCGTGCAAGGCACGGACCGCTAGCTTAGATTGTGATTTTAAACTAAACTACACAATATCAATGTTATTTGACATATTTGATTGTATATTTTTGATGTTCATAGAGTTTTTATTGTTAATGTTATGACTATGGTGTACTTGCTTAAATATGTTGAAGTTTATAATTTGAAAACTAATACGAGTAGTTTTGATAAATCATGTCTGTTTTAAATTTTGTTGTGGATCATAGAATAGAATTAAAGTGTTGTATGAATGTTTTCTAATTAAGACGACATTTTTAAAATTATAATCCTAAAATTTTTCCAGTTCTTAAAAAATGATGCATTCATTTATTTCATCTCCGACAATATTCAAGGTAGAAACTAAATAGCCTTCAAGATGCTGCAGTATGAGATTGTAGGTTTTAGTACTGATTTTACTCAAAAGCCTTCCTAAATCTTCTAATACTCTACTTAGGCCTTGCGTTTTCAGTTCTTAAAACTTTCTTTGTAACTCTTTTATGTCTTTTCTTCTGATCTCTTGATTTTAAGCATTTTTTTACCTTTATTTCTCTTCCTTTGTCTATCTAACTTTCAGAAAATAGGACAATGCAACTAATTGACTTAAGTGGAACTACCTTGTGCCAAATCATTCTATTATTAAGTATGTTTGGTACCATTTCGATGTGTTTCAATTCTTCCAAACAAAAAAACTTTTTTTTAACTATGAACTCGAGAATTGATCAATTATGGCTGGATAAATATTTTTTGCTTATATCATCGTAAGTTAAAATTGCTCATATGCCTTCTGAGTTCTGTCCGTGTTTTGACAATGAATTCATCCTTTATTTTTTTTCAAAATACAACTTCATCCAGGGAAATATCTTTACTAATTAAAACACGGGTCATTTTTCTAGCAATTAACATAAATTTCTATTCTTTGCGGTTAATTTTTTTTTCTAGGTATGGTTGCACATTTTTTTCGTCTGTTACAATGTACTTACTTTAATTTATATAGATAATTTGATTGATCGAGGACTATAATTTTAAATAACTCGGGCTATATAATGTGATTTGATCTGAAGATAATGTATGATATGCAATATCATGTTTTTTTTTAATTTGTTATGGACTATATATTTTAATCTGTTTATTGTTTACACAAATTATTATCAATATTTTAGAATATATAATTCATTTAATTATTTTGTTGTACTATCTATTTATTTTTATTATCTCATCTTTTACAATATTTTAACTCAAAACAAATAGTTTTTCATATATTTTATTTATGTTTTTTAGTTATTTCACACACACACATATATATATATATATATATATATATATATATATATATATCTGTGTGTGTATTAATTCAATTCCAAATAATTAATTATTTTCTTTCATAAAATTAATTTGATAATAACAAAAAATGTGTCATATATATATAATACATCCAATCTAATTATATATATATATTATATATATGCTTGTGCTCATATGAGAACCCCATTAATTGTGAGAACTGAGATCTAATCTCATTCACACATTTTTTATATCTAAACCAAATCCTAGCCACACAATTAATATTTTAACTTTTATCTTTTTAATCTTTCATCTATATCATCTAACCTCATTCTCTCTACCCACCACCACCCACCACACTGTAGAGTGAGTGTGAACCCAAGTCCCACATCGATAAGATAAAGAAGAATTATCTTGAATATAAGCAGCCAAAAACAACTCCATTAGTATGAGGCCTTTTGGGAAGAGCCCAAAAACAAATCCGTGCGGGCTTGGCCACGGCCCAGAGCAGACAATATCATACTAATGTGGAGTTAACGGGTGTTACGCGACCCAACAAGTGGTATCAGAGCCGATGGTTAAGAATTGATCCTGGGGTTGCGGGCTGCAAGTTGCGTGGTGTGAGGAGGCTCTCCAGAACTACGGTCGGAGATCTTGGACAACCTGTGTCGAAAGTCTTCCTGACACTGAGGTGGTCAGGCGGCGTGTCCCGCAAGATGCGTAACAGATGAATGGCGGCGATATAATAGTTACAAGATTGGTGGTTCTCGGATTGAGGGGAGATTGTAGAGTGGGTGTCAACCCAAGTCCCACATCGATAAGATAAAGAAGAATTATCTTGAATATAAGCAGCCAAAAACAACTCCATTAGTATGAGGCCTTTTGGGAAGAGCCCAAAAAAAAAATCCGTGCGGGCTTGGCCACGGCCCAGAGCGGACAATATCATACTAATGTGGAGTTAACGGGTGTTGCGCGGCCCAACACACACCTCCACCTGCCTCCACCACCACCACCCCCCGCTGCCACCATTATCCCCACCACACGCCGCCGTCGCCATCACCCCCCACCGCCACCACTCTATCCGCCCTTTACCCATCTCTCTCTCTCCCACCTACACATTTATTCCGGCCACCACCATTTCACTGCCTTCTCTCCGATCTAATTCATAAACATTTTATAAACATCAACCTCCATCCCTTATATACATAGACATACATATAATTTTTATTTAATTTGCATAACATGTTCATCATCTTCGATTTTGCCCGATCTGAAATTTGAATATGGTGGTGGTTGGTGATTAGTGTTGACGTTGTGGTGATTATGTTGATACTGGTGGTGACAATGCTGATTATTGGTGGTGACAGTGGTGATTATGGTGACGACGGTGGTGATTTTTGATAACAGATGGTGATTTGTGATGACAACAGTTGGTGATTTTGTGTTTTTCGGTGGTGATTTTTTGTTTTCCGATGGTGGTCAGAGGTGACAGCAGTGTGGTGATTTTTTGTCTTCCGGTGATGATTTTTTGGATTGGCCGGAATTGATCGCCGAAGATGGAGGTTCCCGGTGGCAAGAGGTGGTGGATGGTGAAAAATTAAAATATTAATAAATTTAATGAGTGGTGGGAGATTAATATAGTGTATTTAAATGAATGGCTATGATTAGATCTCATATCTCACAATAGTGAGAGTTCTCATTTGAGCGCGACCCTATATATATATATATATATATTGTATTATTAAAACCGACACATTGAAAGTTTGATAGTCGGTCGGTACGGTTCTCATATTTTGATATTTGTACTTTAGTTCTTTTATTTTTACTACTTTATTTAATTTATTAAAAACAATAATTTTATTCAAAATATAGTTTGGTAGTCGGTCGGTCAATACAACATTCATATTCTGATATTTGCACTTTAGTCCCTTTTCTTTTACAATTTGACCTTAATTTATTAAAAACAACAATTTTAATTAAATATATTTTTAAAATATTATTGTTATGGATTAAAAAACGTACCTGGCAAATTAAATGCTAGGGTTTATGAGCGTTCAAGCTTTAATGACTGCTCTTGTGTTTCGGGACTAAATCGGTCCTCACAAGATGCCTACGTATCTCTGCTGTATAGAGAATCAAGTCAATAAAACGTAGTTCTAGAATAAAGGACGAGGGTCCTTATATAGGCGTCAGGAGCCTTGTATTTAGAGTAAGTTTAGGAGTCTTAACTGATAAGTCTCGTTATTGATAACTGATAAGGAGTATATTACTTGGCAGGCAAGTATTATCCCTATCTGATAAGTGCTGTGACTCATCATATTATTTGATTGGGATTCTGGATCCTTCTATGAAGATATTATCATATTTGGACTCTTTTATGAGCTGTGTATTTTCCTTTATTTATTAATTACGAAATTAATAAATAATTAGGGTTTTGGGCCTTTTGTCGGGCCTAATCTTTGGACCAAACTAGGTCTAATTAATGTATCATTAATTATATATCTAGGGTTATATTTCTGTCCATATCATTTGCCCCCCAATTTCTGGAAAAATCCTCCAAGGTTTTTGTAGAAATTATTCCATATTCTTCCAGGAATTTTCCATTTTTTCAAAGCATTTTCGACCAGAAAATCAAGTCATTTTCGGCCAGAAAATCAAGTCATTTTCGACCAGAACTGGAATGAGGTCGAACGTTTCGACCAGGAATTTTAGGTCAAATTCGACCTCAAATTTTCGACCTCATTCCTTTGCATTTTCGATCTCATTTCTTTATATTTTCGAGCAGGATCTATAGCTTAATTTCGATCAGAACAGTATTGAGGTCGAACACTTCGACCAGAAAGTTTAGGTCTTTTTCGACCTCAAATTTTCGACCAGGAATTAGTATTATTTCGATCTCATTCCCAGTATTCATTTTCGACTAGGAAGTGGAGTGAGGTTGAATATGTCGACCTTGATTTTTAGTATGAATTCGACCAGGAATTTTCGACCAGGAATCCAAGCTATTTTCGACCAAGATTCTTTGACCAGGAATCCTAGGTCTTTTTCGACCAGGAAATGGGACGAGGTCGAAAATGTCGATCAGGATTTTTGGTATAATTTCGACCAGGATTTTTCGACCAGGAATCCAATGTCATTTTTCAACTATGATTCTTAGACCAGGATCCTAGGTCATTTTCGACCTCATATTGCCACGAGGTCGAATAATTCAATCTCTTTTCCCAGTTTATTTTCAAACTCAATTCCCCGATCTCGATCTTTGGCATTTTCGAGTTCGATTTTGTAGTTGTTTTTCGACCTCAAATAGGTTTCAAGTTGTTTAGTCCGATTTGGATTTTTAAGGTAATTTCGAACTCAATTTCTCGAACATATTTTCAGCATATTTTCGACTTTGAATTCGCTTTATTGCCTTAGAATTATTTCTAAACTTTAAGTTAGAATTTTCCCAAGCTTTCAACCTTTTGGGCCTTGGGCCTAGTCCTTTTTTTGGGCCCTAATTTTTCATTAGTCCTTGAACCCTCTTTAAATTTTTAAGCCTTTCTTTTATTTGGGCCATGGGCCTTGTCTTTTATCGATCGTAACTCTTTGGGCCTTAATTCCAGAAGCCCAAAGAGTAATTGTGGGCTTTGACTGGCTGCAACCGGTTAGTCTTCCCTAACCGGTTGAGTTTCCAGTCACTTCACCTATAAAAGAGTGAGGTTTCACTTCTTACTCCCCACTCGAAAATTTCTTTCCTTAAACCTCACTGTCTTTCTTTCTTTTTTCTCTCTTTTTCTCCGTAGTCAGGCGATTTCCGGCGAGTTTTTGTGGCGGTGTTCTTATATTTCTGGGTTTCAATCTCCTTCCCAAGAAGGTTTCTGGGTTTTGATCTTCTTCCCAAGAAGGTTTCTGGGTTTTGATATTCTTCCCAAGAAGATTTCTGGGTTTATCTTCAACCGTTGAAGATTTTCTGGGCTTTCACCTTCATCCTTTGAAGGTTTTCTGAGTTTTTGTTGAAGATTTAAGAATGGCCGATCGTTCTGCTAGCCGTCTTCAGAAAATGAATCAAGCTTCCAAAAGAGGTATCATCGTTCGTTCTCCCACTATGTCTTTGCAAGATATGATATTAGAACGTAGTGATGTATATCCCTCAGTGTCGCATTTAGATTCATTTAACCATAGCAATAGATTTAATGATGCTGATGCAATTTCTAATTACAAGAATATGTATAGAATTAGGCCACCTTATAGGTTAGTCCTAGCTAAACCTGGGGATCGTTCCTGCCATTGGCGCCCAAATGCTCTTTGTATTTACAAAGGGGTCCTGGCTGCAGGTGTTCGATTCCCATTCCATCATTTCATTCCTCAACTTCTAGCTGATGTAGGAATCAATCCTTGTCAACTCCCTCCCAATGCTTGGAGACTTATTATGTGCTTTATTGTTTTGTGCTTGAAAAACAATTTCCCTCTTTCTGTTGCTCTCTTTAGAAGGATTTTTCAATTTAAAAATAGCTCTTCCAAAACTTTGGGTTGGGTATATATTAGTCATCGACCCACAACACCCCCCATCTTTCACCCAAAATCCATTCCCGACAACAATCCCAAGTGGAGAAATGAATTTATGTATTTGGTGTGGGATGGAGGGGACTGGGGCACCTTATTCCAAAGCTCATTTAGTAGAGTTTCGGATGGTAGTCCTGCTGACATAGTTCTGACTGAGGAGGAGGCCCTTGCCTATGCTGAACTCACCAAGGATAACTATGCCACCATGGCTTGGGAGCTCCTGGACGAGTTTCTACTTAAGTCTCTGGAACTTTCAAGAGTTTCTAACAAGGGTAATTCTTTTTCTTATTTTCTTATAGTTGTATCAAGATTGCCTTATACCAATTGTTTTCCTTGACTTTTGTTTGCAGCTGCTGAGTTTATCAACAAGCAGAATGAGCCAGAAGGCGGGCAGACAACAAGGATCAAGAGGGCTTGCTTGAAGGATCCTAGGCTGATCGAGAAAGGCCCTGCCATTTTGAGGCCTCATGTGGCTGAGGTTGATGAGGTCGAGGCCTCAACTAAGAGTTCTGTATGGCGCCCCAACTGGGGGATAAGGAAAAAGGACACCATAGTGGGGGTGTCTGCTCATGCTGTTGAATGGTCACACCATTCATTGACTCCTTGTGACTACAAGGATTTTGTTTCTAACTCCACCCTGGAAGGGGCAGAGTCTGCAGGAGCCCAGGCCTTTGCTGCTGTAAGTTTCTTTTTCTTTCTTTCTTTTTATGCCCCAAGTTATTATTTCTAACTTGTGTTTTATTTGTAGGCTAATGCCAATTTCCAAGGGGCTTTATTTCAAGCCAAAGCCTGGCGCTCATCTTCTGAGGCCAACAAGGCTAAGTATGATCAAGCCCAGGTGGAGGTTGGTTCTCTTAAAGCTTCCTTGGGTCGAAGGGATAAGGAGCTGTTGGAGGCTCAAGCTGAGCTGGTCGAGCTAAGGAAGGGGAAGGATCGCATCATTGATGAGTACTTTGATTCTGCTGAGTATCAGGAGATCATTACTCAGCATGATGATCTTCTTTTCCCCGTCCAGTTCACTCAAGGATGGGATAAGGCTTTGGCTGAGGTATCGAGGAGAATTCCTGGATCCCTTACTATTTCTGACTTCCCCAACCCCCATGCTCCTAATCAGTTGGAGAAGGCCTTGGCTGGAGTGGATGATATGGATGAGGATGACAGGATTCTCAATCCTGAACATGCCTCCCAGCCTGATGAAGAGTTAGAGGAATCCAGCTCCGGTGAGGAGGAGTCTGGTGAAGAGGAGGCTGGTGAGGGAGAGGGTTCTGGAGAGGAGTCTGGCTCTGAGGAGCCATAGCTGTTTGTAGCTTTTATTTATTTTATGTAATTCTGCCTTCGGGCATAACTTTAACTTTATTGGAAGTTATTTAACTTATTTTCTTCATGCCTTTTAATTTCTCGTGTTTGCGTACTTAATTCGTACTTTGAATCAATATGCAATGCTTTGTAGAATATTTTGGAAATTGCTGAATAAATTCATAACTTGAAGAAATGGGTTGAACCCTTACATAGTTTGCTACTTCTACCTCAAGTTTAAAAACTTGGATTGGTTTCGTCGACCTTATTTCTACTTGTCCTAATAGTGAGTCCAATTAGGATACACTTAAACATAGTAAACTTTCAAGTTTGCAGCATGCCAAGTCCTTGGCACCTCATGCCCTTCAAGGGTTTCCAACTTGTACGAGCCACGACCAAATACGCTCTTGACACGATATGGTCCTTCCCAGTTTGGGGCTAACTTTCCCTTTTGTCCAACTCCAGATGCTTCAATCTTTCTAAGGACCAAGTCCCCTTGACGAAAAAATCTCTCTTTAACCCTTAGGTTGTAGTAGAAAGATGCTCGTTTCTGATGTTCAACTATCTTGGCATTCGCCTCATCTCTAACTTCGTCAATTAGATCTAAAGCTAGCCTCAAGCCTTCTTCATTCGCCTCTGGCTCATAAGCTTCAACTCTAGGAGATGCATGAGTGATTTCTAAAGGAACCACTGCTTATGCTCCGTAAGCTAGTAGAAATGGAGTTGCCCCAGTAGTGACTTTGCAAGTGGTACGGTAAGCCCAAAGTATGGGGAGTAATTCGTCTACCCAAGTGTTTCTGGAGCGCTCAACTCTTTTCTTCAGTCCATCTAGGATAATTCGATTTGCAACCTCAGCTTGCCCATTTTCTTGAGGATGGGCAACAGAAGTGAAGCGCAACTTGATATCATTCTCATCACAATACTTCTTGAACTCATCATTGTTAAACTGAGTTCCATTGTCTGTAACCAGGACTCTTGGAATTCCATATCTGCATATCACACTTTCCCAGAAGAAATGCATCACTTGCTTGGTGGTTATCTTGGCTAAAGGTTTAGCCTCAATCCACTTGGTGAAGTAGTCTATTGCTACTATCAGAAACTTTCTTTGAGCACTGGCCATTGGAAATGGCCCGAGTATATCCATTCCCCACATAGCAAAAGGGATAGGTGAATTTACGGATGTCAACATCTCAGGTGGTTGCCTAACCACTGGTGCATGCTTCTGGCACCGTTCACATTTTCTCACATAGCTTTTAGCATCAGCAAGCATGCTTGGCCAATAAAAACCTAGACGGGTGACTTTATGTGCTAAAGCCCTGCCCCCCAAGTGTTCCCCACAGATTCCTTCATGTACTTCTTTTAGGGCCAATTCTGCCTCTTGGGGTCTCAAACACTTCAGATAAGGAATGATGAAAGACTTCTTGTATAGGATTCCCTCAATTAGGGCATACCTTAGTGCTCTGACGTATAGCTTTCGTGCTTCTGAAGTGTCGTTGGGCAGCCACCCAGTTTCCAGATGAGCTTTAATAGGATCAATCCAACAACTGGTAATACCAATGGGTGCTATCAGTTTTCCATTGACGCTCGGGGTCTTCAAGACTTGGAAGTATACACTTCCTGCATAATTCTCGATTTCAGAAGAGGCAAACTTAGACAGGGCATCTGCCTTCATGTTTTCTTCCCTTGGAATGTGCTCCACATAGCATTCATCGAACTGAGTCATGATGGCTTTGACAAGTTTCAGATACTTAGCCATGACTTCATCTCTGGCTTCGAACTCTCCATTTACTTGAGAAACGACTAACCTTGAGTCTCCACATACTTTGAGAGTCTTAACTCTCAGGGCCCCAGCTAGGCCCAAACCAGCTATCAGAGCTTCGTACTCAGCTTCGTTGTTTGTTGTCGGGAAGTCTAGATTTAGTGCATATTCTATGAGAAATCCATCAGGACTTTGTAGCACCAAACCTGCTCCACTTGATTTTGTTTTTGATGCCCCATCAAAATAGAACACCCAACATTCCTTGGACACCGTGTCTTCATCTTTGTTGTCTTCCACTACTACTTCCTGCCCCCCGACTTCTTGGTTGTCAATGGTACATTCGACCATGAAGTCAACGAGTGCTTGAGCTTTTATGGCCGTACGAGGCTTATACTTGATATCAAATTCGCCCAATTCAATGGCCCATTTGATCAATCTTCCGCTAACTTGAGGGCCGTGCAGAATGTTCCTTAGAGGTTGATTAGTCAATACTTCTATCTTGTGTGCCTGGAAGTATGGACGAAGCTTTCTTGAAGCCATTATCAAGGCTAAAGCAAACTTCTCTATGGTAGAGTAGTTTATTTCTGCCCCATGCAGGATCTTACTCACATAATAGATGGGTTTCTGAACCTTCAATTCTTCCTTTACCAAAACAGCTCCAAGGGCAGTGTCGGAGACTGCCAAGTATAGATAGAGTATCTCCCCTGGCTTTGGTTTCGCCAACAGTGGTGCTTCGGCCATGTATTTCTTCAGGGCCTCAAAGGCTTCTTGGCTTTCAGGTGTCCACTCGAATTTTTTTACATTTTTGAGTGCTTTGAAGAAAGGTAAGCACTTTTCTCCTGATTTGGAGATGAACCTTCCCAAAGCTGCAACTCTTCCTGTCAGTTTCTGAACATCCTTAACAGACTTAGGTGGTTCCATATCTAGGATTGCCTTGATCTTGTCAGGGTTAGCTTCGATTCCTCTCTTGGAGACCATCAGGCCTAAAAACTTTCCTGAGCCTACCCAAAAGGCACATTTTGCTGGATTTAACATCATCTTGTGGTGCCTCAGCACTTCAAATGCTTCTTGAAGATGTTTTATATGGTCTGCCTTGTCGAGGCTCTTGACTAGCATGTCGTCCACATAAACTTCCATTGTTTTACCAATCAGTGGTTCAAAAATTTTGTTCACCAATCTTTGGTATGTTGCCCCTGCATTCTAAAGTCCAAATGCCATTACCAAATAACAGAAAACACCAAAGTCGGTGATGAACGATACCTTGGAGATGTCGTCCTTGTGCATCTTGATTTGGTTGTATCCACTGAAGCCATCCATGAAACTTAACATCTCGTGCCCAGCAGTGGCATCTATCAAAGCATCAATCCTCGGTAAGGGAAAACAATCCTTGGGACATGCATCATTCAAGTCGGTGAAGTCTACACACATTCTCCACTTTCCATTAGCCTCCTTGACCATCACTGGGTTAGCCAACCATTCAGGGAACTGAATTTCTTCAATGAAGCCTGCTTCCAAGAGTTTTTCTACCGCTTGCTTGATGGCTTCTTGCCTTTCTGGGGCAAAATTTCTTTTCTTTTGTTTCACTGTCTTCCTTTCAGGATCCACATTCAATTTGTGGGTTATTAATTGAGGATCAATCCCTGGCATATCAGCTACTGTCCAAGCAAATACATCACTGTTTTCTTGAAGAAAGGATGTCAACTTGCTTTTCATAGATTCAGGTAGTAGAGCTCCAATGTAGGTGACCTTGTCTGGTTCTCCTGGGATCAAGGGGATGGGAACAAGGTCCTCAGCTGGCTTTCCTCTTCTTTCTTCATCATTTCTGATGTCCATGTCCTCAATTGGGGGAACCTGCCCCCCAACTCCATCAGGCCTCAACGCGGCTACATAACAACTTCTAGCCATTTTCTGATCGCCTTTCTCTTCTCCAATTCCATACCTGGTAGGGAACTTGATCTTCAAATGATAAGATGAGGCAACAGCCTTGAATGCATGAAGACCCGTTCTCCCCATAATTGCATTGTAGGTTGAAGTCGCTTTGATTACTATGAAGTTCAGCATCTGAGTAGACGTCTTTGAACCTTGTCCCATTGTCATGGGGAGTTGAATCGTGCCTTCTACCTTCGATTCTACTCCATTGAACCCATATATGGGCATGTTTGAGGGTGTTAGCTGAGAGTCAGTGTAACCCATCTTGATGAAAGCATCATGGAACAAGATGTCCATTGAAGCTCCATTGTCAACAAGAACTCTCTTCGTTTCAGAATTCCCTATCACAGGTACTATGACCAGAGGGTCATCATGGGGAAATTTCACTCCCTCAAGATCAGAATCGTCAAAATTCAAAGATACTTCAGTCTTGGCACGCTTCGGTGCTTCTCCAACCACAGTTATTACCTCACGGGCATAAGCTTTTCTCGAGTTTCTGGAAGGTCCGGCCGCAGTTGGCCCTCTAAATATCATATTGATGACAGGCCCTCGGGGCTTGGGATTTCGGTCTTGATCATTGTCCCGTCTATCGTAGTCTTTCCTTTCATAATTTCCTCTCTGACTTCCCTGGTTTCCATCTTTGGTGTACTTACCAAGCTTTCCTCTTCGAATCAAGAACTCAATTTCATCTTTCAGTTGCCTGCAGTCATCTGTCTCGTGGCCTACTTCTTTGTGAAACCGGCAGTATTGGTTTTGATTTCTTTTTGACACATCGGCCCTCATAGGCTTCGGCCATTTAAGGTCTTCTTCCTTTGCAATCTCCATCAGAATTTGGCTCCTAGGAGCATTCAATCTTGCATACTCCGTAAACTTAGGCCCAAAGTTGTTCTTCTTGGGTGGTGAATCAGAATCCTTTGATGTCCTAGGATACTTTTCTCTTGCATCATACTCTTGAGTATCCTTTCTCTTCTTTGAATTTCCATTGCCAGTAGCAATGGGCTCATACTTTCTCATGCTCTCCTCAGCTTTGATGTATTTTCCAGCTCTATCTTGCAGTGACAACATGTTTTTGGGGGGATGCTTAGCCAAAGACCTCCTGAAGTGGTCATCGGTAGTTCCTTGCTATAGGGCTATCATAGCCACTTTATCTTCCAAATCTGGGACTTTTATAGCCTCCTTAGTGAATCTACTCAAGTATTCTCTCAATGTTTCATTCTTGCCTTGTCTAATCCCCATAAGAGAGGCGGAACTTTTCTCGTGTATCTTCCCACTAACAAATTGATTGATGAATGCCTTACTCAGCTCCTTGAAGGATCCAATAGAATTGGGCGGAAGGCGACTATACCAACGTTGAGCCATACCCGCTAGGGTTTGTGGAAATGCCCTACACTTTGCAGCGTCATTGGCAGGCTGCAACAACAGTGCATTTGAGAAAGTTCTTACATGATTTGCGGGATCTCCCGTTCCATCATAAGCTTTGATGGTTGGCATTTTAAATTTCCTGGATATAGTGGCCTTCATTATCTCTTGAGTGAATGGTGGTGTAGGATCGTTAGGATCTCCTAGGGGTAATAATACAGTAGGATCTCCTCTTGGGATTTCAACCCTTCTGGATCTCGGAGGAGTAGGATTCAGATTGATTACCGGAGTCTTCCCGGCTGCTCTTGCAGCCTCTTCTTCCTCTAACTTCTTTTTGAGTTTTGTAACCTCTGCCTCATGGGCTGCAATCCTTTCCTGAGTGGTTGGCTCCTTGTTTGCAGAACGTCTCCTTCGCGGGGGATAGTCATCATCAGTATTATAATTTTCATCCTCAGTGTGAGGACCAGAGAAATCGTCTCGAAACATCTGAAGAGTTTGGGTTTGTTGGTTCAGGGGTTCCAAACCTTGGACGTAAGGGGGCACGTAGGCCTCATGGTGTACCAGAGTGGTACCACTACCGCCCACCGGGGGTCGAGGGGGCCTGGTATGGATAGGCATCCCAAGGGTCTGATTCACATATTGAGGGAGATCAGTAGTATGTAGTTGAAGGCCCCTCGGAGCACTCATGAGCAGTGGGGAGGTTGTGATTGCTTGCTGGTGAGTGGTCTCTTGTGGATTAGATCCATGAATGACTACCTGCAGGGGATTCGTCCCTTCATTTGGGATCTCCGGTCCTTGAGTATTGGCGGGGATATTCGTCCCTTCAGTGCTGGTAATTGGTGGTGGTTGAGCTCCTTGAGCACTAGCCTCAGAGGCAACAGGAGTTCCTTCAGAAGTTTGATTTGTTCTTCGTGTAACTGCCATGGTTGATATTCGATTCCCACAGACGGCGCCAAATGTTATGGATTAAAAAACGTACCTGGCAAATTAAATGCTAGGGTTTATGAGCGTTCAAGCTTTAATGACTGCTCTTGTGTTTCGGGACTAAATCGGTCCTCACAAGATGCCTACGTATCTCTGCTGTATAAAGAATCAAGTCAATAAAACGTAGTTCTAGAATAAAGGACGAGGGTCCTTATATAGGCGTCAGGAGCCTTGTATTTAGAGTAAGTTTAGGAGTCTTAACTGATAAGTCTCGTTATTGATAACTGATAAGGAGTATATTACTTGGTAGGCAAGTATTATCCCTATCTGATAAGTGCTGTGACTCATCATATTATTTGATTGGGATTCTGGATCCTTCTATGAAGATATTATCATATTTGGACTCTTTTATGAGCTGTGTATTTTCCTTTATTTATTAATTACGAAATTAATAAATAATTAGGGTTTTGGGCCTTTTGTCGGGCCTAATCTTTGGACCAAACTAGGTCTAATTAATGTATCATTAATTATATATCTAGGGTTATATTTCTGTCCATATCAATTATTAAACACAAAACTCTTAAAACACAATTTAATCACGCTCAAACAGAAACACACACGTCAATTCAACATTAAGTTCAACAATCACATAAAACTATTCAAATTTAAGATGAACTTCAAACAAAGTAAATATAAATGTAAAATAAGAAGAATATGAATGTCGTATGCATCACACTGACTCTATACTTGTAGTATAGATAAGAACAAATAATTATAAATATCATGTATACATGTTATCAATATGTGCTATTTAACAATGATTATTGTGCGATAAATAAAGTAATCCTCATTCGAGGATTGAGGCGGGTTCGACGAATGAGTTCATGTTCGGAGTCTCCCCGACCCCGAAGTGACCAATCGCCCATACCTAAATTATTGTCTAATTTTTACACATGTTTTAACTCTAATTTCATTAATTTAAAAATAAACATGTAATAAATATGTAAATAAACTACTTGTAATATGTTATTTATGTTATATCAACGTTTAATAATACATTTATATATTAAATATTTGAATAATTCAAATATATTGCGTAGTACAAGAAAAGTTCGACTCTGATGCAAGAAAACAGAATATATTATAGTTATTGACACATATACAAAATATTTGTTTAGTTAAAAGAAAGATAAAAAACACCATAAATAATATTGTTTTTAAAACTTTATATTAATATTTTATAAGACTGGTAGTATATATGATTTTGTATGATATTTTAAGTATTAAAAAAATAAAGTTTAATAAATATTATAAATCACCTTAATTTTTACTCAAAAATTTAAATAATAATAAATATATGATAAAAAAGATGTGAGGTTTATGTCATGTGATTTTCAGCTCAAAATCAAAAAGAATCATGTAGTTCAGTGGTTATAAGGATGACTTATGTAGCGAAAGTCAGGGGGATTCGATTCCTGACTAAAATATTATTTATTCTTTAGATAAGAAGAGAGTAACTCAAAATTATCCATGTTCTCCTATATATTATATATAGAAGAGATATTAATTTAATTAAATTTAAGTCATTAAACCCTACGAGATCAGGTGAGCAAAGTAATCAAAACCTATGATAATCCCTAATTAGGCAACTAATCAATTCAACCATCATAAATTCAAAAGGCACCATTTGACCCAAACCCAAAATTCTCCGTATATAACCAACACATCACCGTGACATAACAAATCACAACCAAACAATCCCTAAGCAAAATTATAATTTTACCCATACCCCCAAGTCCCAATCCCTACCAAAAACCAAGAAACTGAAAATATCAGCCCCCCCCCACTTTTGTCACTTGCCAAAATAATTACAAACCAAGGTCAAAAAGGACAAGTAACTCAAGGGCAAAACCGTAAATAACCCCAAAAAGAGTGTCGGTTACTTATTTAAGTTAACAAGTTACTTAATTTTAATACAGTAACACTTGTATAGTTTGGCGGGTATATAAACTAACATTGGAGTAAAACAACATAAGCAACTGACCAAAAGCCCCCTTTCTCTCGCTCTCCTAGAGAGAGAAAGTTGTGTAGTGACTGGTGAGTGAGTGTAATAGAGCGGTGCTTTTAACGTTGATGTACTATGTGTGAATAATAATAGATACGTATATACTGTTGTATCTATTTTGCTAAACAAATCCCTTTCCTCATTCTGATCAAGCTCTCCGATCGTTTTGAGGGAGAGAGAGAGGAGAGGGTGTGTGTGGGGGTTTATATAGGGTGTGTATATTATTCCGTTTTTGCCCTTTGTGCATTTTGTAAAGCCAGTTGTGTGTGTGGGGGAGAGAGGTTTAAGTAGATATTTTAATGGAGTTGTATGGACATGGTGCGGGTATAAACGGGTCAAGTACGGATCGGGTTGCAGAATGGGCTACTCCGGGTCAGGAAACTGGGCTTGAAGGTTTGTTGCTTTGCTTTACATTTGATTTTTAGTTATTTTTTGTGTGTGATATATTAGGGTTTTGATATTTTGTGAAATTTTATTATGTTTTTGATTGTGATTGTTTTGTTAATGTAGAATCTATGATGAGGTTAGGGTTATTGGGGGGAGAGTTTTATCCGGAGAGGGGAGGTGTGCCAAACTGTGCGTATTATATGCGGACTGGATCATGTGGATATGGTAACAAATGTAGGTTTAATCATCCCCGTGATCGCAACTTGGTAAGTGCTGATCATCATTTGATTTACATTTTGAAAATAGTAAGACAAGTGGTGTTCTTACTTTCGGGTTGTGGGTTTCATTATTGTATGTTTACTTGAGCTAATGTTTCATAACCTTTGTTACTTTGTTATTGTTTAATGTGCATATTTTTGTTTAATATTGTTGTTGTTAGTGCCTAAAAAATAATTTGTGTGGAAACCGAATACTCTATGAGGGCGTGTTCGGTGGATTTTGTCTTGAGCGGAAAAGTATAAGGAGATGACGTGAGTACTTGAGGGCGTGTTAGGTGGATTTTGTCTTGAGCGGAAAAAGTTATCACCTCTTTCCATATATTGACGTTACATTTTGTAACAAACACCCTCGTTTAGCTAATGCTTCTTAACAATTTTTGTTGTTTAATTTTGATGTTGTTAGTGCCTAAGAATAATCTGTGTGGAAACCGAGTACTCTGTATGTGGACGTGTTTGGATTTTGTCTTGAGCGGAAAAGTATTAGGAGATGACCGATCGGTTATCTCTAGCAATTAATAAATGCATGATTTTCGGTTTCCTTGGACGGGGAATTATAGAAACGTTGCGATGGATTATTATAACATTTAATTAATCATAGAATAAATGCATAATTTGAGTTTTCAATGGATTCACTATACTCGGTAATCTTTACTCGGTAATCTTGACTGTTTGTTGTTGTCTATCATAATTTGCATAATTAGAGTCGCTCTAAAATCTCAAGGTGTTAAAATCTCAAGGTGTTAGAAAAAGGCACTTTCCAAGATCATATATTATTCTAACACTCCCCTTCACTGGAAAGCCCATTTTTGGTCGAAGAGTGGATCACGGGTGCCCATCTTTGGGGCAATAAAACCTTTCGTGTCTATAATAAATTATGAGAATATTGGGGGTGACTCGAACCTAAGTCGTCTACCAGCCTGAGCCTGAGCTCTGATACCATGTTAAGTAACTAGTCGCTCTAAAACCTCAAAGTATTAGAGAAGACACTTTCCAGGATCATATATTATTCTTACAATTAGGTTAAATATTTATATGGAAGATGCCATATTTTATTACTATTAATAGTAATAGATATACTATTAATCTAGTTAAGCATTTAATATGCTTAACTAGATTAATATTACTCATGTTTAGGACCAATGTTTAGGATGGTCACGAGGGTAGAGCTTTTTTGGGTGGGGTGGGGTGGGGTGGGGTGGGGGGAGTATTATGTTACATAATGTAACGACGATATATAGAGGTGGTAACGTTTGGTTCCTGCAAAATTAAATATTGATGGATGACATAGACATGAGAGAGGATGCCGATGGGCGTTGAAGGCTTGAAGTAATGAAAACATTAAATACAAGATGAGTTTACTTCTAAATAGCAATAGCCCTTTTAAACAAAAGATAACTATTGCACGCCTCGGCAATGACTTGGTGATACATAATGTAACGAAGATATATAGAGGTGGTAACGTTCGGTTCCTATAAAATTAAATATTGATAGATGACATAGACATGAGAGAGGATGCCGATGGGCGTTGAAGGCTTGAAGTAATGAAAACATTAAATACAAGATGAGTTTACTTCTAAATAGCAATAGCCCTTTTAAACAAAAGATAACTATTGCACGCCTCGGCAATGACTTGGTGATATATAGTTGAAAATTTAATATGTCAAGAATTTATTACAGTCTTGATTCAATGAATTTGATCTTTGATGCAAAAATGTATTTATTACTCTTCACTATATTATTTATGGTTGTATTTTGACCTAACTCCCAATTTCCCTTACTTCTATCGAGGCACGACCTTAGATTATTTCTATTGTTGATAAACAAGTTAGATACGATCTTAGGATTTATTCTACCAATAGATTAAGAAGTAGAATACCAACGATTCTAGCCGACAAACTCATTCAATGATTTATCTAGACTAGATTATATACCCGCATAACATGAACAAAAGCATGTCATAATAACTTATTATATTTATGATTAGTTTTTAGAACTATCAAACAATTGCGGATTTGAAGTATTAATGAGCAATATAGTATATATTGACCAAGGCATTAAATTAACCAAGCTATATATAATAATGACGATGAAGCTTAAAAGATATATAAATACTGAAGAGATGTTATATTATAAGAGTTAATTAAATCTATGAAGAATGAAAACCTTAATAATTCCTATAACGAATGGAGTTTAGCAATCCATGGAGTAGAGGATAAACTAATAATAAAAAAAATGAAGTTGTAAACCTAGATGCCCCCCTCTATATCTTATACACGATATGTATCATTCTATCTCTAAAACAAACATCTTTTCTTACATTCAAAAATAGAACATTTGGCAATTGAGATGGAATAAATAAGATTTTTTTATTGCTATTTATAAAATCTTCTTCATTAAAAAACTGTTTTCTATGCATGACCGTGCCTTATTGATTAAACACTTCAAATTTAGCTCGAAATTGATAAGGCATGACCAAGAGACTTCTTGTGATCCTCTTTAAGTTGATAAAGTGTTTAAATTCTTGAATTTCCTCTTCTTTTTTTTCATTTCATCAACCTATGCCATGAAAATATGAAAAGTTAGCTAAGAGAGACATAGAAGCAGTTCTAACCACAAACACGCAAGAAAATATGATTATAAGTTCCTGAGCTTGACATATGTTTTCTAGTACAAAACAGTAATTGTATTTTTTGTAAATATATGTAACCTTTTGTAGTTACAATAACACCCTCGTGTGTTTGCATTTATATGAGAAATGTATATAACCTCAGGTAACTAAGAATGACCTCAGGAACATGATTCTTATTAAATCTAATATTTTGCACACTTATCAACTTTTATATTCAATTTCTAAAGTCCTACAATTCTTAAACAATATGGTTTAAGTGAAGTCATGAACATGGGATAACATGTCAAAATAAGATTTACAATATCCAAATCGCCAATTGTTACTGATTGTTTGAAGAGATTGAGGATGCTGTTTGTTTAAATCTCACAGTTTGCCACCAAATGGAGGCGAGACAATCTGAAATAATACCATAACAGCTTCAGAAAGTACCGTTTGTTATTTAAGAAATAAATATCATTTATGAGTATGCAATAAAATGTGTTTGCATTCTATGGTCTTGTAACATACTATCCCCAGACCCCCGCAATATTTCCCCAACATTTTCGACAAGGAAATATGTAGTTCTCTGGGGAATGTTAATATTTTAAGCACTAATAAGACAAATAGTAGCTCTTTCGCTGTGCATACCTCTAACTCGAGCTCTTATATTGTGGCGTAGGTGTAGATTCGTCTGTAAATTAATCTTTTATTTTTCTTTTTCCCACTGCGAGCTCAAATATTATGTTCTTTTAGCATTATTAAATAAAACATGCAAATTTTTTTCAGGTCGGTGGAGCTTTAAGGACTACAGGAGGCGAGTTTCCAGAGCGGCTAGGTGAACCTGAATGCCAGGTTTCAACTTCTTTTTAGATACGAGTGGTTTCACCATCTGTTCTGAACGAATTACATGCTACATTAAATTGTTTTTGAGATTTCATTAGTTACACTAATTGCATTATGCACTTTGTTTTTCATTCTACAGTATTATTTAAGGACCGGGACTTGTAAATTTGGCGCTACCTGTAAATTTCATCACCCCAGAAATGGAGGTGGATCATTGAGCAATGTACCAGTAAATATTCATGGATATCCTTTACGTCCGGTAATTAATTACTTCGCTTGTATATGTAGTTTACCAGTCATTGTAAAGGACATGCTTATACATTAAAAGTCATGTGTGTCTATATAATAATCTCAATTAAGCTTGAGTCTTTCCTATTTTATTCAAACAGGGTGAGATAGAATGCTCGTACTATTTGAAAACAGGGCATTGCAAATTTGGTATAACATGTAAATTCCATCATCCTCCGATGCCTGGTGTATCAGTGACAGCACCTGTACGTCCATTCTATTCAACTGTGCAGTCTTCAGCTCCTTCTCCTGAACAGTATGGAGGAGCTACAACCAGTTATGGGATTCCAAGACCTCCGTCATTGCCGGGGTCATATGTATCAGGTGGTTATGGTCCCCTGCTCCTTCCCCAAGGCGTGATGCCTGTTCCAAATTGGAGTCCTTATTCGGTAGGTTAATTTGCTAATTTTTTTGAGGATATAACCCATTCATGACTATCCTTCTTATGGTGAACACAAATGACCTGATGTAGGGACCTGTAAGCCCTGCAATGTCCCCTGGTGCGCAACCTGCAGTCGGAGCGACTTCTTTTTATGGCATGACACCGCTATCTTCTTCCGCTCCTGCATTTGCAGGACCTTATGCCCCTCTACCTTCATATGCTGGTCCTTCAAGCAATAGCCAGATGGAACGCCGGTTTCCGGAGCGACCTGGCCAACCTGAATGTCAATACTATATGAAACATGGGGACTGCAAATTTGGGTCGTCTTGCAAGTACCATCATCCATCAGACTGGATGGTATCAAAGACTAATTGTGTTCTCAGCCACTTAGGACTACCTTTACGCCAGGTATGATTATTATGCTCGTCTGAAATGATTTATTACACCCATTGTAAGTTTCTTTTTATTCTTAGCAACTCACTTGAGTAAAGCTAAGAATCCATTTGTCAAGTGAATCGAAATATGCATGAACTTGTGATCAAGGTGTCTTGATGCTCTTTGTTTCTAATGCTTTTATTTGTTGTTTTTTTTTTTTAAATCATTCTAATTTGGAGTTGCAAGCTGCTTTGCAATAAGGCCTAGTTTTGTTCACGGGGTCAAATAAATTTCTGTTCCTGTTTCTGCCTCTGCCATTTTGCAATGAAGTTGAATGACAAACACAACGTATAATTTGTATTACCAAAATTTAGCATATGGTTTCTGTAAATGTATAATAATTTGTTGAGGTTAGTGTAATGTGACCTGTTAGAGAGTCTGCTGGTCTTTGATTTGAAAACCTGTAAGGATGTTCATTTGGCTTCATCTAACTTAAAACCTTTTTCAGATTCTGAAGTTATGAATATTAAAATGGTAAATGATGAGAAGTTAGATCATGCTCATGTTAACTTTAAGTTGCAATAATTATACATATTAAAGGAGCAAGCTGGACATGTTATCGTCTAGTATTGTTGAATAAGTACCCAGTTTGGATCAATTGCACCATAAACATGACTCAGGTAAACTTGGTTTTGCTGTACGTATGAATAGTTGGAAGAATCTGATATATCTTCTAGTATGTGCACAGCCTCATTCCTTTACCTCAATGATCAACACTTAGACAGTTCTCAAGTGGCTGGTACAATTGTTTTTGGAGTCTTCTTGGGATATTGCGGATTACTTTTCTTTTGTTATTCCTCATTGCCAGTTTTGACATATTTGAGGTCATTGTGATACTCTCTTTTAATGTTGTGGATGGAAGAATGGGAGACAGTATCTCGGGTCTAATTTGTTTCGCAATCTTTTTGATAAAGCCTTATCACTTTTGCTTATCCTAAATTAACTAAATTTTTATTAAAAAAATTCTCTCCACTGGAGCATCTTGCTCAGTTTCTAAAAAAGTTTCTTATAGTGTTCTCTTTAAGCCCCTCTTCATAAAGCTAGTTCGTGTTCCTCACTACTATCAGATACATTTGCTAACTTACACTCTGGACTTTATGGTTTCATTGGTCACTGGATCTTCGTTGGTCATTTAATGTATTTGTGGTTTATAGAGGGAAACTACTGGTAATCAAAGAGCCTGCTTCATAGTCTTGTTAGAATTGTGTGTGGATATGCTTCTTAATTTTAAGTACATGTTAATTGTAACAAATGGATTTTTTCACTAGTATGTAATACCTTATTGATGATTCTTGACATTATAGACGAGTGTTATATGTACTGGTACAAAGTGCCTTATTAGATTTAAAAGGCCATGCTAGTACAAGCAGCAGTGGGTAAAAACAATTTTGTTTCCATCTAATTTTCTTTTGCTAAACAGGGCGTGCAACCCTGCAGCTTTTACATGCAGAACGGATACTGTAAATTTGGGCAAACTTGCAAGTTTGACCATCCTGTGGGAACTTCAGATACTATGCATCAGCTTCACCTCCCGATGACATAGAAAATGCCTCATATGCGTGTAAAGTCTACCCCAACGACTACTATTCAACTACCAAGCTGCAGCCCGAATTTGTACCAGGGTCTAAACTGGATCCTCATTAAACTTAGGTTACATCTATTGGAAACACAGCAAGATGATACAAGTTTCACTTCTTGAATGTCCAGCTCTGTTGTCAAAGTTTTGGGTCAGAACAATTAGTCGCAGCAGAACTGCAGAAGACAAGGAAAGCTCGAAATGAAGCTAAAACTGTAAAGAATGCTGCTCAATATATATAATGTCTAGTTGCACCATTTTATCCTCTTTTTTTATAAAAAAATTTAGCTTTAGATCTGGAAAGCCAATGTAGTTTGAAGTTTGTTGTGTGAACCTTCATGTTCCAAACTCTTATGACCTATCTTGGTACATAGCTCCTGTGTATATACATAATTCAGAAGAAACTTTCTGTGGCATATATAATCTCAAATAACTAGCTGATTTGGCATGGAATCATCCAACATGACTTATTTTATAATATTTTCAAAAAGCAAATTATCAATTTAAAGTAAACACTATATATATATATATATGCTGTGAGTTATGATACAAGTTCTTTTTAAAAGCAGTTAAAAAGAACACACATTTGCAAAGCAAAGTGCCTAATAAAGTTAATTTTCCTATAAAAAAAAACATGCGAATTAATAGGGATTGCTTCAGGCACTAGCAAACATTAGCTGGTCATCCATCATTTCCTACTCGTATGTTAAACATAGGTTGATATGATTAGTTCAACATCTATATAGTAGTCTACACTTGCATTTTACCTCGACAAAAAAAGTAATACTCCCTTTTTTAGCCAATTAAATCACTCGAGGATGAAATTATAAGAGCGCGAGTAAAATGGCTTTTCATGTAAATGGTAATAAATAAATAAATAAATAAATTAGAACTAGTATTTTGTCCATGAACATTATTTTAAATTTTGATAAGATAACATTATCAAATATTAAACACTCACACATTAATGCATAATCTTTCGACATGTCATGTTCTGAAAATTACATATTTTTCGAGCAATCACACGGTGCATAATCTTTCGATATGTAAATTACAGTGATATTTTTCGACAACATGATTTATAAACTAACACTATTACAAATGAAACATGCCTTTATTCTTAATGACATATATATTGGTGGCTCAAGGCATCCTAGTGGGGACACGAATCAAGTGTTAATTACCATTTGACATGATTAAGGGATGTAAGTAAACTACTTTTGGGTCAAACTTTAGCATATTTACACCTAAATTGTGATTACTTATTATTGGTCCTGCAGGTTAACTAGCCGAAAGTATGTCTACTTGCTGTCAAATCTTTTATATCTATTCATTCATCATGTACTAATACTAGTACCTAAAAACACTGCTCAAAGCTTGCCATAACAATTTCATGGCTAGTGTAATATGCACTAATTCTACAGCGTTGCATGTGTTGTCTATTATAAGTTGCAAGTAGGGATGGTTCTGACTATAGACGAGTAAGACTTGCGCCTAGAATTTCAACACACAAGGTCCCAACACTCAGTCCCAAGAATTTCAAATTCCTTATACTTAAGTTTGTATAATATGTTGTGTATAAATATGTTAGGCCCCGAAAACTAAATTTGACTAAAGCCTCCGAAATCTCAGAACCGACCCTGCTATACGTAATGTATGGTTAGAAAATGGAAAGTTTGAGACATATTTTAAATATGTTCTAGATGAAATTTCCGGAAACTAACAATTGGAGGTTGTTCCTTGTAATGAGGACTTAAACTTTCATGTTTGGATCTAAGACATTTTCTTAGTGTAATCCATAAATAAATTGAGTTGGAATAGGTTGCTTGAAATGGGTTATGTGGGTTGGTTATATTGGAATAACTTGTATCCCACATAGAAATGGTAATGAGAGGTTGATGGGTTTATATAAAACCATGTGCACAAATAGTGTACAACTACTAAGGCATGTGGGTGTGCATGTGTTATTATGTGTCTCACGCGCGCACACACGCGCGCGCCGCCGCCGCCCGCCACGCCATGACACGACTCGGGTCGAAGGGTGATTTGGGCGAATGTCTCGGCGTCTCGCGTACGCGAGCGACCTGGGCGTCTCGCGTACAATACTGATGCCACTCCTGACGGACAACAAATCCTGATGGTTGGTCCAGTACTGATGCCACTCCTGACGGACAATAAGTCCTGATGGCTTGAACCAGTTGACTACTGATCCTGATGGGATTAAATCCTGATGGAAGATGTAACTGATATGAAATCCTGATGACAACTGTTAATGTAATTAAATCAGAATATTTAGTATTAAATGCCATATCTTCAGTTACATTTTTATTTGGTCTTTTACGTTTGATTTTGTATTATATATATATACAAAACAGAACGTTTGAGAGTATCGAACACGATATACGTAACTGTGAAAAACCCTAGAAAAGATATTCTTCTCTCTCTCTCACAACACATACAGAATATACATAGGTTTTTGGGCGAACTGAGGTGCAGGTCGCTGTTGATCATTGTCATTTCTGTGAGTGGATTGATCTGTGCTGTTTTATCCTGGGAGTGATATTGCTACAACCCAACACAGCGTAAGTGAGGCAATAATCTCTTCAAGAACATTCAAGACTTCTCTAAGGCTTGGCGACTCAGCTGTTAATTATCTTTCAGTATTTGCTTAAAGCTACAAAGAGATAAGTGTTCTTTCTTATCTTGTTATTTACAGTCTCTGATTATTATATTGTTTCGACCTTCGTGTTTGTTTTGTTATTGGTAATTTTGCATGTTCTTGTTAATACAAAATATATATAACTGCCATATTGTTGCTGTGTAGTTAGTGAATTATACCCAACAATCTTGAAGAGATTATTCTGTGTTATATATTGTTAATTAACAAGATGGTTAACGAAACTATAATCCCTACTGTTGGTGCTATTGCTTCGGGTTCTGGTGTTACTGTACCCACCATTGATTGGACCACGTACCGTTTCCCACAGCCTATCGATTTGTCAGGAATGCCTGATAAATTCGGTAGGGGTGTTGGTTTTTCTCGTTGGCAGAAAAAGATGAAACTGTGGCTTACGGTAAAGGGTCTATGACCGGTGGTGCAGTATGAGAAACCGGTTGTTGATCAGGAAAAGGCTGATTCTGTTAGGGCTTATGCTATGTGGGAGGAAAAAGATGGGGTGGCTAGGGCTGCTATACTGACAGCTTTAGCGAACACTCTATTTG
Organism: Heracleum sosnowskyi; assembly: GCA_030848705.1. Lineage (NCBI taxonomy): Eukaryota > Viridiplantae > Streptophyta > Magnoliopsida > Apiales > Apiaceae > Heracleum > Heracleum sosnowskyi. The sequence continues at coordinate 109,693,725 of CM061239.1, forward strand.
ATGTGTATTCATCTGACTCCTTCACTGCTAAGCTCTTATGGGAGAAGCTGGACCAGACACACAATACTGACTCACAAGGGTTGGAAAAGTATTATGTGGCTAGGTTTCTTGATTTTAAACTGGTGGATACAAAATCCATGACTGAGTAGGCACATGAGTTTGAGATGTTGGTGCATGCTTTGAAGGAGTCCGGAATGGACCTTCCTGAGAAGTTTCAGGTTATGGCAGTGATTGAAAAGCTCCCTAAGTCTTGGGAAGAGTTTACTCTCTCCCTGAAAAGACAGAAAGGAGAGATCACTTGGACAAACCTGATGTTGGACATCTCTGTGCAGAAACAACATAAGTCCAAATAGGGACATGTGATGCCTGCTGAACATGGGAGTTCGAAGGTGAATGTAGTGACTGTTGGACAGAAAAGAAAGGCTGTCACTAAGAAGGATAACACTAAACCTAAAACTGACAAGAACAAGGCTAAGAAACCAAAGACAAACAAACCTTGTTGGTCTTGTGGACAGGTTGGTCATTGGAGCAAGGATTGTCCTGTAAAGAAAGCTAAGAAACCTGTGGGAGAACAAGCTAATACTGTGCTTGGAACCACTGATGAGCCCAAGGTTAACATGGTTGTTGGTGAGGTTGTTGCCTCTGGAACCAATGACGGGTATGTTACCTACAACCCTGTACTTCTTTCCACTTATATGTCACATGAATGGTTGATTGATACTGGAGCTAATGTACATATTTGTACTGATATTACTCTTTTTGTATCTTATCAACAGACTCATGGAGTGACAGTGACGATGGGGAATGCTAGTGCTGCTCAAGTTCTTGGAATAGGAAACGTGGACCTAAAGTTTTCTTCTGGGCGTGTTCTATCCCTCACTAGAGTGCATCATGTTCCTGATATTCGTAGAAATATAATAAGTGGAAGTTGTTTAGTTAAGAATGGTTTTGAACTTTCTTTGAAATGTAATAAAGTAGTTATTACACATACTGGTACATTTTTTGGCAAAGGTTACTTGTCTGATGGTTTATTTTTGATAAATGTTGAGCCTGTTTTGGGCAGTTTTATTAATGATAGTGTTGCACCTTCTGTTAATTGTGTTGAATCATCCGATTTGTGGCATTCTAGACTTGGTCATTTAAATTTTGGTGCTCTAAAGAATATGATGAATTTAGAGTTGATTCCAAAATATATAATTGATAAGAAATCTAAATGTCAAGTATGTGTCACTGCTAAACAAACTAGGAAACCCTTTCATAATGTTGTTAGGGATTCAGGAGTATTAGATTTAGTACACACAGACATATGTGAATTTGGTGGCATGTTGACTAAGGATAATAAACGATATTTTATTACCTTTATAGATGATTGTAGTAGATACTGTTATGTTTATTTACTTAGACATAAAGATGAAGCACTAGAAAAATTCATTATGTTCAAATATGAAGCTGAAACACAAACTGGTAAAGTACTTAAACGTTTGAGATCTGATAGAGGTGGTGAGTATACTAGTACCTTGTTTAATGAATTTTGCGCAAGCAATGGTATAGTTCATGAGATGACTCCACCATACACACCTGAGTCTAATGGGGTGGTTGAACGAAAGAACATAACTTTTAAAGATATGATTAACAGCATGCTTATTAATTCTGGGTTGCCTAAGTACATGTGGGGAGAGGCTTTGAATACGGCTTGCCATATTCTGAATAGAGTCCCTCTGAAACATATAGACAAGACACCTTATGAATTATGGAAAAGTAGAAAGACAAGTTTAAAATATCTTCGTGTATGGGGCTGCCTTGCTAAGGTGCTTGTCCCTGAACACAAGAGAAAGAAACTAGGTCCGAAAACTGTTGATTGCATCTTTCTGGGCTATATTGAAACCACTACGGCTATGAGATTTTTAGTGTTAAAATCTGACATAGACGGTATAGTGGCTAACACTATAGTTGAATTTCGTGATGCAACATTCTTTGAGGATGTGTTCCCTATGAAGACTGGAATACCTCAAGATATTTCTAATGATGATCCTACTCACACATCGAGTTCTATTCCTGATCATGTGGAAAAGATGACAAATGTGGGGGTAGATCCTGCTAGTAGTTCTACTCATGACGAAGTAGATGAACCTAGAAGGAGTAAGCGTGCAAAGGTAGTCAAGGACTTTGGAAGTGATTTTGTCACTTACAATGTCGAGGATGAACCTTTAACTTTCCGACAGGCCATGGATTCTTCGGAGTCAGGGCACTGTAAAGGTGCTGTAAAAAGTGAGATTGACTCTATTATTTCTAATGGAACATGGGAGTTGGTTGATCTTCCTCCTGGGTGTACTACTATAGGATGTAAGTGGATCTTCAAAAGGAAGATGAACCCGGATGGCTCAATAGATAAGTATAAGGCTAGGTTGGTAGCTAAGGGTTTTAGGCAAAATGAAGGCATTGATTACTTTGACACATACTCTCCTGTTGCAAGGATGACAACAATCCGAATGCTTATAGCATTGGCTTCCGTACATGGTCTTATCATCCATCAAATGGATGTAAAGACAGCTTTTCTTCATGGTGATCTTGAAGAAGAGATTTATATGGATCAGCCTGAGGGATTTGTTGCTTCTGGTAACGAGAGGAAAGTGTGTAAGTTGATCAAGTCTATATATGGCTTAAAACAAGCTCCTAGAGACTGGCATAAAAAGTTTGATGAAACTGTTTTAGAATCAGAATTTGTAGTTAATGAAAGTGACAAGTGTGTCTACTATATGGTTAAAGGAAATGAATGTATTATCGTGTGCCTATATGTGGATGATATTTTGTTGTTTGGAACCAATATTGAGATTATTAACGAGACAAAAAGTTTCTTGAAAAGGCACTTTGAAATGAAGGATATGGGTGAGGCTAGTGTGATTCTTGGGGTCAAGTTGACACAGTCAACTGATGGAATAACCTTGTCACAATCTCATTATATAGAGAAATCTATACTTGAGAAGTATGGTTATTCAAATTGTAGAATCGCTAGTACACCGTACGATCCTAAAGTTGCCCTAGTCAAGAATAGTTCAGGAATTCCTGTGTCTCAGTTAAGGTATTCTCAGATTATTGGGAGCTTGCAATATCTTGCTAATGTGACTAGACCAGACATATCTTATTCCGTGTCTAAGTTAGCTAGATATACAAGCTGTCCGAACAAGACTCATTGGGAGGCACTGGATAGAGTTCTTAGATATCTTAAGGGAACTATTTCTCTTGGTTTGCATTATCGAAGATTCCCTGGAGTACTAGAGGGATATAGTGATGCAAATTGGATAGCTAAGAAATTCGGTACCAATGGAGTGACTGGATATTTGTTTACCCTAGTAGGTGGAGCAATATCCTGGAAGTCTACTAGACAGACTTTGATTACTCGGTCTACCTTTGAGGCTGAGTTGTGTGCACTAGATACCACGGGGACGGAGGGTGAATGGTTGCATGGACTTATGTCAGTGTTACCTGTAGTAAGCAGACCGCTTCCAACCATTGTTGTTCATTGTGATAGCCGTACAACTATCGACAAGATCAGTAGTGAAAAGTATAATGCTAAAACAAAGAGACACGTCCAAATTAGACTTAAGTCTATAAGGGGTCTAGTGTCTAAAAGGATTATTGCTGTAGAGTTCATTGAAACTCAGGATAATATAGCTGATCCTTTGACTAAAGGACTTGAGCATGCAGTAGTCCTTAAGTCTAGGTTGGGGATGGGACTAATAGCCCATAATGATTCATCAGCAGCGGGAACCCAATACATCTGAGAGGAGATCCCTTGAAGTGTATTCAATGTGGTAATAACAAGCTGTGAGGGTGAGTTGGTAGTACCTTTACTATATACCTTGATACTCACGTATCTGAGTCTATCCCCTGTAAACCTAAAAGGTACTGTTACTGCCAGTATAGCAAGAGTTATTTTGAACTCTGAATGGGGTCAAGTCATTTGATGAGATGATATCAGTACATCTCTGGAGATGCACAGCTAAGCGAATGTAATTGTGTGGTCGCAATTAGAAGAAATGGTTATTCCTTGAAGCATTCGATGAACAGGATCGAGACAGGACCATTAACGTCTCAAAGCCGTAGATCAGCACCATAGCCTTTGATTTGTCGTCGTCTATGGAGTGTGGTTAAACCAAACGGATAAAGATTCAAGGTGAAACATTCCATCTAGATCTGGTAGCCATCGAAGTAGAGGACTTAGGAGGGTTCAAATCCGGAAGGGTACCAACTCTGAAAAGCAAGTCATGATAAGGACCGATATGTAAGCATTTCTGTATGGATTTGTGGGGGATTGTTAGAAAATGGAAAGTTTGAGGCATATTTTAAATACATTCTTGATGAAATTTCCGGAAACTAACAATTGGAGGTTGTTCCTTGTAATGAGGACTTAAACTTTCATGTTTGGATCTAAGACATTTTATTAGTGTAATCCATAAATAAATTGAGTTGGAATAGGTTGCTTGAAATGGGTTATGTGGGTTGGTTATATTGGAATAACTTGTATCCTACATAGAAATGGTAATGAGAGGTTGGGGGGTTTATATAGAACCATGTGCAAGAGTAGTGTACAACTACTAAGGCATGTGGGTGTGCATGTGTTATTATGTGCCTCACGCGCGCGCACACACACGCGCGCCGCCGCCGCCGCCCGCCACGCCTCGCCACGTCACGACACGACACGACTCGACTCGACTCGGGTCAAAGGGCGATTTGGGCGAATGTCTCGGCTTCTCGCTTACGCGAGGCGACCTGGGCGATTTATATTAAATCCTGATGGACCAGTTCTTGGATTAACTCCTCACTACTCGACTTAACTCGGGTCGAAGGGCGATTTGGGCGAATGTCTCGGTGTCTCGCGTACGCGAGGCGACCTGAGCGATTTATATTAAATCCTGATGGACCAGTTCTTGGATTAACTCCTGATGACTACTGATCCTAATCCTGATGGGTCAGTACTTGGAGTGAAATCCTGATGGTCGGTACAGTACTGATGCCACTCCTGACGGACAACAAATCCTGATGGTTGGTCCAGTACTGATGCCACTCCTGACGGACAGTACAAAACAGAACGTTTGATAGTATAGAATACGATATACGTAACTGTGAAAAACCCTAGCAAAGATATTCTTGTCTCTCTCACAACACATACAAAATATACATAGGTTTTTGGGCGAACTGAGGTGTAGGTCACTGTTGATCATTGTCATTTCTGTGAGTGGATTGATCTGTGCCTTCGTGTTTGTTTTGTTATTGATAATTTTGCTTGTTCTTGTTAATACAAAAAATATATAACTGCCCTATTGTTGCTGTGTAATTAGTGAATTATACCCTACATGTAAAACTATTCATTCTCTTTCATTTCACTTTACACAAGAATCTTATAATGCGATTTATACACAGTTTATGTGTTTCTTAGGTTTTATCGTTTGTGATTATGTAAAATTAGAAGTGTTATAAATATTTTGGTGATATCCAACCCCAAAATTTTTCGCCATCTAACTCTTTCTACTGCAAAGCATACTTAACGATATGATTAAAATGTGTGGTATAATAAAATTTCTAAATTGGAGAATAATGAGGTGCTGTCAAATACAAAGCCATTAAAAAAAGGAAGATAAAACTAGTGCAAGCAAAAGAATGTCACTCCCTCCCCATCTTTAACCGAAAAGCAGAGACAGCCCAACATCATAATATTCTTGATCACTTTTTAAGGTTATTAACTAAATATAACTGCACTCAATTAAAGTAGATTAATCACAATCTTTCCTTGTTTAATATTTGCATGGGTTCATGTGACTTGTTAATCCTCTATTCTTCTAACCTTCTCTTTCATCGATTACATCATTAAGTCCAGCTTGAAATGAATGTGTATCTTAACACAGCTCATTAGATAACAATTATAGACAATATATACACATAACTTTGAGGATTGAAGTTGAGGAGAAATGGGAGTTGTTACAGTTGGAGAGTTGAAGTCAAGTATCATAGGGAAAAGGCCATTTCGACCAAGTGCTAGTACCCGCCATCTTTCTGAGTGGTACTTTCCCCTTCCTCTTGGTACAAATAAATATTTCTGGTTTCGTTTTCTCGACGAGTTCTGTATTAATTACTTGCAAATAAATAGGTAGTTTTGTGCAAATTTACCTGTATGTCAGTAAAGCTTTTCAATAATATTCCTGGCGATACGCAGCTTTCAAAAAATGACCAACTGAATATGACACATATCATATATTCACATGTCAGTTGAGACATTTGAACTTACTGGAGACTCACACAAGGCAAGCAAGCCAAATGAATGTACTTACATTGAGGGTGCCACAAGCTCTGTAAACTGTCTATTAGCTAGTAGTCGAATCATCAATAATTTTCTGCAATTTTACTAACCAGAGGCCCTTATCTAAACCACGTATCATTGTACTATAGATTGTTTGTCGATCATGTTACGTACCTATACAGTTTACATAGAACAAAATTAATGACCATATTTTCTGCAACCTTATCTTGATGAAAAGTTTTGTGAGACTAGTCCCACAAATTCTGTTCCATTTGAATAGTTGGGTTATGCCAGAAGACCCCTTATGCAAAATAGTTGAAACCATTAGTGAAGTCTCAGTAGGCCTGGATTGTTCAGTTATGAACGGAATTCATGTTTGAAGATCACATCTTGACTACAGACTTGGAAAGAAGCAACTCCTAAATATTTGTCAAGTATTCCGATTAGTAACTATGTATGTCTTTTGTTGTTCAAACCATGCATGTCTTATAGAGTATCTTTATTGTCACGTTAATGCCAATTTGATTGTTCCTTTCACCTTGCAGGCCTATAACTGATGTTTCAAGCGATCTTACTGTTGAAGTAGGAACAACGCGTTTTGCGCTTCACAAAGTAAGGAGATATCTGCTTCCCATTATTTGGACTTGTCTTAGTTGCGTATTGATTTGTTGAATTCACTCAAGTGTAGCTGCTGCTTCTAAAATTTGATCTTAGTGTCTGGTTTTAGTGAACCTTACAGTTTTTGATGTATTACATTCCGCAAGTTTCTAATAATCGTGGTATATAGCTGTTGCAAAAGATTACTTACTGATTTCCTTCTTTAGGCAATAAAATAGCACAAAAACATATGTAGACTACTGCATGAGAGAAACTAAAAAAAATTCTGAATCGAAGTATTGAACAAAGAATTCTCAAAAAAATTCTAAAAAAAGGAGTTGCTATTGAGTGTTTTGACGTGGTAATGACATATTCACAGTTCCCTCTGGTTTCTCGGAGTGGACGAATTCGAAAGCTATTACTGGAAGCAAAAGATGCAAAAACATGTCAACTCAATCTCTCTGGCGTTCCTGGTGGACCAGAGGCATTCGAGCTGGCTGCAAAGTTCTGTTACGGAGTGAACATTGAGATTTCACTATCAAATGTTGCTATGCTACGTTGTGCTGCACACTTTCTTGAAATGACTGAAGAATTTTTGGAGAAGAACCTGGCACACCGAACTGATGTTTATCTAAAGGAAGTGGTACTTCCAAGTATATCAAACTCGATATCTGTTCTTCACAACTGTGAACCCCTCCGGCCCATATCAGAAGAGATCAACCTCATAAGTAGAATTATTAGCTCAATAGCAAATAATGCTAGTAAAGAGCAGCTCACATCTGGCTTATCCAAGCTAGATCACAACTTCTCTTCAAAATGTGTATCAAAAATGGACACAGAGATATCCTCGAACTGGTGGGGAAAGTCCTTACAAATGCTTAGTCTAGATTTCTTTCAAAGGGTTGTTTCTGCTGTAAAATCTAAGGGTCTAAAACAGGATATGATCAGCAGGATCTTGATAGATTATGCTCATAATTCACTACAAGGACTTGTCGCGAGGGATCCTCAATTAGTAAACGGTAGTGTTTCCAGCTTAGAACTTCAAAAGAAACAAAGGGTTATTGTCGAAGCAATAGTTGGTTTACTACCTAGTCAATCCAGGAAAAGCACTGTTCCAATGGCATTTCTTTCAAGTTTGTTGAAATCTGCTATAGCAGCATCAGCAAGTACTTCATGTCAATCTGATCTAGAGAGACGGATAGGTTTGCAACTCGACCAGGCAATTCTTGAAGACATCCTTGTTCCTGCACATTCACAAGGTAATAATCAGGGTGCAATCTATGATGCAGACTCAATCTTGAGGATATTCTCCATTTTCTTGAATTTGGATGAGGATGACGATGAGGATAATCATATGAGAGATGAGGATGAGATGGTTTACGGCTTTGACAGCCCTGGTTCTCCAAAACAAAGCTCGATTCTTAAGGTCTCAAAGTTAATGGACAATTATCTTTCAGAAGCTGCACTGGATTCAAACTTGAGTCCATCTAAGTTTATAGCATTGGCTGAAATACTCCCAGACCATGCTCGTATTTTGGATGATGGATTATATAGAGCAGTCGACATCTTTCTCAAGGTAAGCTATTATAAAAGACAAATAGCTTAATAATTACTTGTTTAAACATCAATATCTTCATTACTTGTTTTTTCTGGACAGGTTCATCCAAATCTCAAGGACTCGGAGCGTTATAGACTATGTAAAACCATAGACTGCCAGAAACTATCTCAAGAAGCCTGCAGCCATGCAGCTCAGAATGAAAGATTACCCGTGCAAATGGCCGTACAAGTACTGTACTTTGAGCAAATTAGGCTTCGAAATGCAATGAATGGAGGACATAGTAACCAATTCTTCTTTGGGTCAATGAATGGAGGCCAACATTTTCCTCAGCGTTCAGGCAGTGGTGCAGGAAGTGGTTGCATCTCACCGAGAGACAACTATGCATCAGTAAGACGAGAAAACAGAGAGTTAAAACTTGAAGTTTCTAGAATGAGAATGAGGCTAACTGACTTGGAAAAAGACCACGTTTCTATTAAACAGGAGCTTGTAAAGACGCATCCAGCAAATAAGTTGTTCAAGTCATTTACCAAGAAATTGTGCAAGCTCAATTCTTTGTTCAAGATCAAAGATATGAAGGCTTTGAGTGGAAGCAAGGGTAACTTGGAAGCTCGGTTTTTATTTCAGAGGCGAAGGCGTCACTCAATTTCATGAGCCTGTTTGTATGTCACAGACAAGTTGAAGTAGTGTATAGTGTTCTTTCTACTACTGCCATGTAATATTGGAGTTGATGTGAGGTTTTCTGTTGTGTTTGAGAGTAAAGTTTCTTTCTTATTAGTAAGCTTTCCGCAGGCTTGTATCAGGCATTTGTGATTTGTTACATGTTTTGATATATATTAAATTTCCAAATATGTGACAGGGGGAGTGAGTATCTGAATACTCCACATTTTGCTACGGAGAAGGAACCTTGCCACTACGTATCAACATATATATCCTCGGTCTTCAACTTAACAAAAACACCTGAGTTTTCACCTTTTCCTCAGTCTTACTTAAGATAAGCTGCTAAAAGACCGGAAAATACCAGTTGCATACATATATAAATTAAGCTCGTACATAATAGATTGATTGTCCTCGAAGTTGAATTACGTGCATGTTACATTTTACAAAAAGGCCGTAGCTCTTGATAAACAGTGAGCTAACACTCTTAACCAGAGGTTGATTAATTTACAACCAAATAGCTTTAGCCTGCAAGAGCAATGGAACTAATTTCCCCTTGACATGGAGACTCAGGACCTCATTAGGACCTCCAATGAGCTCCTTTCCTATGAAAACAGCTGGTATCACTGGCTTGCGTCCCAACGCTTTGAGTTCTCTTTCCATTTGTTGCCCATTTTCCAGTTCATCGAGCTCGTAAACAGCTGGATTTGCACCAAAACTGGATATCAGTGTCTTGATGCTGTGCGACATGCAGCATGAGCTTTTGCTGAATATCACCACTGGATATTCGGCCCCTAGCATTGTAACCATAGCCATTTTTCAGATGTAAGATGTTAAGATAAATATGTTGGTTCCGAAAGAGAAGGGGTTAGGCGTTGATTGATGTGAGATTAATATAGTGAGACTTGAGCTAAGAGTTAATTTGTTGTGGAGTAACTTGAAGTCTTAAGGGTCTCAAGGGGACTATATATAGTGCAGCTAGATAACCTGGAATTGCAGCAATTCTATTTAGACTTGACAAAAAATAGTTGTGACACGATATGAGTGGATTCCGAGATAACCAAATCATTAATTGATAATGAAAATCTACAAGGAATAAAGCAAGTTGCAAACCAGTGGAATATTGACATGCAAAAACTGTAAGTTGATAGGAGATGCATATTCTTCAAGGACTTTATATCCTGCATACATTAATTATAACTTTGGTACACACACACATTCTTCGAAATTGTTTCATATTCTCGATTTCTTATGATTTCTCCAGAAGATTTGCCAACTTGTGGTAGCATGAAATCTACATACTTCTTTCTACTACTTGCTAGTTCTGTAGATTCTAATTATCATTTTGAGAAATGAAAGGTTATTACAAGTTGTCGTATCCTGTATCGCATTTGCCTAGAGCACACTACTAGAAAAACTCTAATAGACATCGGTTTTTGGCCGATGTCTTTCACTTTTTCGACCGATGTCTTTGTCGGTGATGTTAAAAGTCCCCCCTTTAGACATCGGTTTTTCACCGATGTCTAAACTATGTATTCTCCTGCTTGGACGACAGGTTCAAGAACACTTAATTATTTGGTATATTGCATCAAATACATGCATGATAGATCTCCAAGATTTTCAAATCAATTGTATGGGGCTATTGATCCTGCAGTTCCACTTTTCTGTTTTCTTTTTGACATTTCATGACAAGTAGTATATGTTTCAATGGTACGAAGGCATATATCTTTCCTTTATTTCATAATAATGCACGTACGTTCTGGTACATATCAGGTATCAGATTTGGCCACGTCTGTTCGTACCTTCGAACATTCTCTAAAAACTATAGGTTATTTTCTAGAATTTGCATTCAGATTGTACTTGATTCTTGAAATATTTTAAATCACCTTCTAGTTTATTTCTGCGATACTATTAATTCCACCATCTCAATCCCCATTACTGATCTTTTAAAATGATTGACATTTAATTATGACGGTAGAATCAATGATGAAATCAGGTCGGGACTGACTCACGTTCTAGATAACTAGAAAAATTATAACTAGTTAATTAGCCCGGATCCTTCATAATCCTAGTTCCGCCAGAGCAAAAATGTGAGGATACAAAGATAACCTAGATGTTCTGTCTGGAGTGTACTAGTGGATTCATTTAAGGCATAAATGGCTGTAGGTAGAGCAAAAGGCCAGTTATCTTTGTTGAGACAAATTCCTTTGTTATCCTATCAATTGTAACTTTATTTGGCTAGCTAGCTGTCTCTGGCTAGCTGTCTCTGATATTGTTAGATTCTGCGGGATTGAATTGTAGTACGCACACTACATTTTACATAGACATTGTCACATTGGGTTTTAAGCAATTGAATGAATAAATCTTGCATGCATAACAGAACTACACAGTTACACGTTTAGTTTGTGGTTCAACAACCACCAGCTGGTCTTTTGTTTATTTACATAGATTTACATAGGTTTTTGTTAACCGAGAAATTTGTGATAACAAAATTTGAGGTTACAAGCCGGAATCAAGATACGTGTTAGTGGTTCTTCACCGGAAAAATCACCGGAGTGTGGTGATTGTGTTGAATTGGGGGCTGAGATTGCAAGGGTTTTATGATGGTGGCTCGATGAGTACTTCTCTTCCAACCCCCTACAATGTGGCTACGTATCCCTATTTATAGGGAATCAAGCCTAGGCAGTTCTTGGAGGACAATAAACCTCATGGACTAGGGTTGCGTTTGCAAAGCTCAAGCCCACAAAGTTAAGTTGGTGGTACGAAGTACCAACCCATGATGAGTGCAAAGTCCACTAAGAAGAGCCCATGCTATGAAGCCTAGCCAATGACCCCAAGGCTCAACTATGATCGTGCCTTCACGGATACAACATTAGCCCTAACTACTGGAGATAACATCAACCATTACCAACTACCACATCAGTCATTAGTTGCATGGAAAGGTCATAACTTACTCAAAATTCACAAGCTGATCCTTACCCCCGATGAGGATAACCCACCAGACTACATGGCAAGTTCTCCAAAGTTAATGTCACGCAAAGCGTATCATAATCCCCCAAAAAAGATAACTTGCTAGAATACATGACTAGACCTTAAGAGCGTATCAACAAGTTTAATTACCTATGATTCCCCAATAAGGATAACTTATTGGAATACAGAGTCGGGCCTTCAACATATAGATTGATGATTCCCTAGTAAGGCTAACTCACCAGAATACAGAATCAAGTTTTTCAATAATGTAGTAGCCACGCCAACGATGTTGGCGCGCCAAAATAGGTCTTCAAATCAAGTAACAACCCTAGTGGTTGTGCCAACGCTGTTGGCGCGCCAACTAGGTCCTTCAAGTCAATAAAACCCCTGAAAGCCTTCAGTAATTAAATAGAGTTGGCGCGCCAAGGATGTTGGCGCGATAACTAACAGAGTAGTTCTTCAATAATAAGTCTTCATCACATCTTCAATCTCGATATTGTTTATGTGTCCAAAATGGGTATCAATCCCCGAAATATCCGGACATTAGGGTTGCTAAGCCCATTATTTCCTTAGTCAAATTTTGGGTATAACAACTACCCCCAAGTCCTTGTAATATCAAGGATGTTACAGGAACTTATATAAAGAATGGAATTTTACATCGTCTCCCGTTTCTAGGGGTGTCTTCCAAGTGAGAATCAATAATGTTGTGACATTTCAAATCCTCTGCGTGTCTTCAAAAATCACTTTCAAATAAAGTGTACTCTTCTCACAGGGCGTAACCTGTGTTGTCTTCAAAAGTTTTGAAAAATGAAGTAACCTGAGAAGTTATACATGCACATGATTTCATATTGTTCTGCTAGTAAGTCATGAGTGGGCGCTTCTTCATCTTACCTTATGTTGGCGCGCCAACTAATAAATTGGCATGCGAGGAGAAGTCCCTTGGAAATAAGAGCATGAGCCTAGAAGATGCCAAAAACAACATTGTGATTTTGAGAAGATCGAGTCAAGAGTCAACCAATTTTGCCAAGGTAGAAGCTGATGCCATTGCCTGTGAACAAATTGAGCTAGAGAAAGTTGATGCTGGAAAGACAGAGTTGGCGCGCCAAGAAGTTGAAGCGACCAACGCTCTCTGTGAAGACAATGTTGAGAATGTCAAAACTGTTGAGAATGCTGAATCTTGATTTTCATCATCTTTGTTCCTAAATATTCATATGCAAGCCATTTGGCTAAGAAAAAAGAAGTAACCCAGTTGAGCAAGACATGTTGTTGGCACGACAACTATGTTGATCATCCAACCTTGTTCCTGTAAATAACAGTTGATCCTTAGCTAGGTGAGGTGTATATACCACCCCCCGAGACTATGAAAGATTATTTGTTGCTAATCTGTATAAGTAAGTTGGAGAGTCACATGGACTTCTCTATAGATAATATCTTTCATCCCAAGTAGGTGGCTTACACCCCGTACTACTAACAATATTTCTCACTTTCTCTAAGTAGGTGGCCGTAGCCCCGCACAACTTGTAACATATCTCATAGTTCTTTTGAACATTCAAATTTATCAAATCCGGTATACCGGTCCCAAGGCTTTTAGCTCAATGGGTATAGATCATTTTGGAGGGTGTACACATACTACCCCCGAGTGTAGAAGTATTTCATATAGTCTACCCTTACAGGAGCATCTCACGAAGAGGATTAAATTTATGAGTGACAAAGTCATAATTTATTATCATCCCTTATAGGGGTATCTCACGTAGAAGATTAAATTTAAGAGTGACAAAGTCACAATTTATCCAGGCAAACCCCTGGAGGCCTTCGACCAAGAAAATCCTTGGAGGTCTTCAACCAAGAAAACCCTTGGAGGACTTCATATCTTATGAAAGATAAATCACTACTAAAAATAATACAAATATTAATTTGTTACCTGCGAATGTCTTGGGAGAGGAGTTGGTGCGTCAACCATGTTGGCGCGACAACTTAGTTGGATAGGGTCCTGCAATAACTTCTGACAATCCTCTTGAAGACTTCTTCAACTATACTTCCTGCAAAAATCTAAATCACAACAAGGAATAAATAAAAAAAAAAACATTAGATTTTACCTGTGGGAGTGTTTCGAGTGGACCTGGAAACATTGACGGGTCTACTTGTAGAAAATGGAGTCATATTTGACCCATGAAACATCATCTTTGCACAAGTTGATGTGTCAACTTAGTTGGAACAGATCCTGAAATTACAGTTGGTGAGTCAATCTTGATTAGAGTACTTCTAGTGAAGAACACTTATAGAGGTCTGGGATGCGACAACTGGTTAGGAAGAGCAACGATCAGAACTTCAAATTTTTTCCACCTTGGATCAAAATCAATGAGATATTACAAGTCCGAGGTCATATGTTGATAACCAACTGGTAGAAGAGCATTCCTTACAGCAACAAAGAAATGTGAAGAAACTTGAGTCGTCAACACATTAGCTTCCATTGCCACTTGAAACATTGAGTTATGGTATTTAGCCAGAGAGCCGATGTAGTTGAAGCCACTAAGATGGTGTCATGATTGAAAGGCTCGATAGCGAAGAAGAACAAAATCTAAATCAGAAGAGTAAGCAACCACTCGAGGAGAACAAGAGAGCCTTTATCGAGAGAGATGTCTTGAGAGGTAGGTGTGTGTCCATATTGATTCTAGATGTTAGGTCCCGAAGTATCGTAGAAGGGGGGGTTGAATACGATACTCACAAATAATTCAATTTCGTTCGCGGATAATTCATTCAGTTCTATAACGAAATCAAACACATCAAACCAAACCAAGAGTCGGGGAATATATCGTTTTATAAATATAAACCTCGAGGGGTGCTACAATTTCTAATCCGTAGATTAGCTTCAATGAGTTCTAGGTTATTCATAATCAATACAATGAAAGAATTCTGAGCACTATAAATTTCTATGATCTTCTCCGGCTCAAACTTCTCTCTCAGTAGTTGCTACTATGAACTAACCTCGACTGAGGAAGACACTTCCTCTCTCTGTGTAATTATAGACTTCGTTTTAGAAAAACCATCGAACCAAAAATAATGGAATATTCTTGGCCGTTGGATCTTCATCAACCTGACAACAATGTCACTTCTTCACCTGCTCCTCCAATTAGAAAACTATCGAATTGGAAATCCATCGAATGGAAAACCATCGAAAGGATTAAAAGAAACTTTCCATTCGATAGTTTTTAAAGAAAACTATCGAAAAAGAAATTCTCTTTTCCATTGAATCTAATGATTTTCTTAGAAAAGCTTTCGATGGTTTTTATTACTTTAAAAAATAAAAACCATCAACTCAATTTCTTTTGATTCCTTAGAATCACATTCGATAGTTTTTCATAAATGAAAAACCATCGAATCACATTATGTCCTTGTTCTTTTTAGAAAACCTTTCTGAGCTTCTTGGTGTTTCAGTTTTAGACTGTATCAATTTCTTCCGAGACGATAAAACAATTTGATCTTTTCAGTGCTGTCACCTAGTGCAACTGGTCTGGTTCACAGATGAATAACACTTGATCAATTCTTCTTTTATGTCTGCAATTCAATGCTGCTGATAAGTCCTTTGTCGTCCTGGTTGCTTCATCACTGGAATCCTGTGGTACTGAACCCTAAATCATTCACATACTTCTGTCGTCTTGAAAGTCTTGTTTCTTTTGCTGTCACTGAGGCTTGAACATTTTCATGAACTTCTTTCCGTGACATGTTTACGGACTTCAAGAATACATAACGTATTTTGATTTTTTGAGTTTACCTTTTCTTCTTTGATTCTGGATTCCTGTGCTTCTGTTAATATTATTGTCTGTCTTGTCCTTTGTTGAGTTGTAGTTATCTCTTTTACATCTTATGTTACATTATGCTTTACACTAGAAGAGGACTTCAAACTTGACATGTTCTCTCCTGCATATGACTTCCTGCGAATTTCAATCAACAGTAATATATATACTAAATTTACCTAGAGAGCATGTTTTTAGAGAAGTTGGTGTGCCAACTTGGAGTTAGAGGGTTGACTTGTCAATTTTAGCGCGACAACTTATTATAACGCATCCAAGCTTAACTCCTTATAACTCCTTTAGAAGACTTCCTTACTTTCACCTGTAGAATTAAGTAGACCACAACAAGAATGTCATCTAACATTAGTTCTCTTACCTGTTGGCGCGTCAGGCAATGACTTGGTGCGCCTACTTACAGTGGTAAGTTGCAATCGCAACTTCAAACTCCTTCTTGAAGATGCATTCAAGAAATCCTTGCATCCTTTCTTCATATAACCTTTTCGCTACAAAAGATCAAACAACATTAATAAATAATAAAAACATTAGTTGTTTACCTGAAGGGTACGTTTCAAGAGAAGTGTTGGCACGCCAACTTGTACTAGAAAGTTATGGCCATCACTTCTTGAAATACTTTCCCAACATCCATGTGTCGTCTCTTCTCGTAATTTTCTTCATGTAGGCGCATCTAATGAGATGTATGCGCTCCAACTTATAGTAGAGGATTGTCACTGCAACTTCAACCTCTTCGCATCTTGAGAATTCAAGGCCTTCTTCCTATACATCTTTCTCCCTACAAAAATCCAGATAACTATACCAAGTAATAATTATATTAGTTATTTACCTGGTTTGTGCACCATAAGATGGCTTAGCGTGCCAACTAACATGAGAAGGTCAACTCGGCAAAGTTGGTGCGTCAACTTGGTTGAAAAGCTTCCTAAGAATACTTCTGGCAGGCTTTTGGACAACTTAGAATACCTCTAATAATCTTCTAAACAACTTTCTCCGCTACACTTCCTGTAAAAGTATAAATCACAACAGGAAAAAGATAAAATATAATTATAAGTTTTACCTTGTTGGCACGTCTGGTGAAGAGTTGGTGCGCCAACTTGTAGCTGAGGGTTGCAGCTAAGCTTGCATCCCTTACATTCTCTAAGAATCCTGGTGTTGTTTCTTCTCATAGCCAGCTTCCTACAAAAGACCAAATAATGATAATGTTTGTTGTTTACCTTTGGGTATGTACCAAAAGGACTTGACTATGTTGCCCGTCAACTTGTAGGAAATAGTTGATTTAGCAACATTGGCACACAAACTTGGTTGGGACATCCGGGAGGCGCACCTATGTACTCTATTTATTCTCCAAGCTTTCTTCCCCGAATAGGATTCTTCAATAAAATTCGTAGCTGTCTGATCCCTCTAGTTTCTGGGCTGTTCCACTTAGATTTTTCTTATTGGACCATCTCAGAATTAAAGAGAATTTCATAACCTTCGCGTGGACTATAAGATCGTCCAAATCTGACTTCTAAAACTCAAGATACAGTCAAAACAGTGTAGGCAACCCGTGTAGCCCAGTAAATCCGAATTATCTTCCAATTAGACTCAAAATCAGCTATTTTCCTTCAAATCCTTCCAGGTTTAGAACTTCCTTGCATTTTGGTGCGTCATAACATAACTTGATCATGTTGGTGCGCCAACTAAGTTAGAGAAGGTTGCTGCTGTTATGTCAGCCTCACAGATGTAACCCGAAACTTTAGGACTTTCCAACTATACAGCCTTCTTCCTCCCTTTTTTTAGGATCTCGCCGTCCTCCTTGTTTTTAGATCTCGCATGTTTCATATCATCACCAGAAAACCTTGCTATTAACTTGAATCCATATCCAACACCTTTCTGATGCCTTGAAACTATGCCCAATACCTTGTTGCTACCCTGAAACCATGCCCACACCTTGCTGCTGAGGTAGAAGTGCGCTTGAAGCTCCCATCGATCTAACAAACTTCTCCATAAGAACCACGTCGTGATGAACATCCTTCCTCCTAGATGTAGATCTTGAATTCCCCTCCTTCTAACGCCAATTTGTTAACGGAGGGGCGGTCTGGCGTGGTACTGGTTGGGGTATCCGGAAAATACAATTTGTTAACGGAGGAATTTGTGATAACAAAATTTGAGGTTACAAGCCGGAATCAAGATCTATGTTAGTGGTTCGATGAACACTTCTCTTCAAACCCCTTACAATGTGCCTACGTATCCCTATTTATAGGGAATCAAGTCTACGTAGTTCTTGGAGGACTAGAAACCTCATGGACTAGGGTTACGTTTGCAAAGCCCAAGCCCACAAAGTTAAGTTGGTGGTACGAAGTACCAACCCATGACGAGTGCAAATCCCACTAAGGAGAGCCCATGTTATGAAGCCTAGCCGATGACCCCAAGGCTCAACTGTGACCGTGCCTTCACGGATACAACATTAGTCCTAACTATTGGAGCTAACATCAACCGTTATCAACTACCACATCAGTCATTAGTTGCAGGAAAAAGTCATGACTTACTCCAAATGCACAAGTTGATTTTTACCCCCCGATGAGGATAATCCACAAGACTACATGGCAAGTTCTCCAAAGTTAATGTCACGCAGGACATATCATAATCCCCCAACAAGGATAACTTGCTAGAATACATGACTAGACCCTACACTACTAGAAAAACTGCAATAGACATCGGATTTAGTATTATGGATGTAATAAAGACTTTTAACATCGGTGGTTTTTTTAACCGTTATTTTAAGTGTGATGTCTAATCCTATTTTTCTAGTAGTAATAAGAGCATATCGACAAGCTTAATTACCCATGATCCCCCAATAAGGATAACTTATTGGAATACAGAATCGGGCCTTCAACATATAGATTGATGATTTCCTAGTGAGGCTAACTCACCAGAATGCAGAATCAAGTTCTTCAATATTGTAGTAGCCACACCAACGATGTTGGCACACCGAATAGGTCTTCAAATCAAGTACAACCCTAGTGGATGTGCCAACGCTGTTGGCGCGCCAACTAGGTCCTTCATGTCAATAAAACCCCTGAAGGCCTTCAGTAATTAAATAGAGTTGGCGCGCCAAAAATGTTGGCGCGGCAACTAACATAGTTCTTCAATAATAAGTATTCATCAAATCTTCAATCTCGATATTGTTTGTGTGCCCAAAATGGATATCAATCCCCGAAATATCCGGACATTAGGGGTGCTAAACCCATTATTTTCTTAGTCAAATTTCGGGTATAACAGTTTTTATATTCTTTAATTAATTTTAAAAGGATAAAACCTGTGATTACCACATAACACATAAAAGAAGACTTCCCGCCTTCTTTCAAACTATAAGTTGATGTGAACACTCTTATGTTTAATTAAGTACGGTCAATAAATAATTGGGAAAAATATCGAATTCATCACTCATTTCATTCAAATATATCAAATAAGTCACTCATTACAAAAATGACTCAATTTAGTCACTAATTGTAAAATTCGTATCAAGAAGATCACCTGAGAATGACTAGATTGATACAAATTTTCAACTTTTAAATGACTAAGTTGATACAAATTTTGAAATTTGTGACTAAATTGAGTTATTTTTGCAATGAGTGAGTCAGCTGATGTATTTGGATGAAACGAGTAATGGGTTTGATATTTATCCCATAAATAATTATTACAAATACACTTGCTAATTTTCGCTCCAGTTTGGTGATTAGTATTGATCGTTGATGATTCTAAGTTGGATCAGCAATGGCGAAACGCGAATGCTTTCGCAATGCACACAAACAACAAATCCGAGGTTAATATATGTGAAGCCTCTGTTATCAATCAAGGGTCCAGGTCCAATCCGCAGTTAATTATTTGTCGGCCTGTATTTCCCTGCTTATTACGCGTGAAACGGCATCAAAGCTTTATATTTCTAAATGCATGGGGGGGGGGGGGGGGGGGGTCTAGCACACTTTTCCGCGCTTTTATTAAAAAAAAAGTCATGTCTTGATACTTTCTTGTGCGGGAAATTGACTGTAATAAACGTTTGCTCTGGATCTGCTGCCATCAGTTAAATAATTAATACTTGTGATTTAGGTATGCACTTAATCAGTTAAACATTAATGCAGCACATTTACCAGAGTGTTGTCCTATATATATTCCTGTTAGCATTTTCATTCCGTGAAGAGCTTATGTTTACATTTTTCATCAGGTGGAAATATGTCTGGTTTACGAGAATATATCTCAGAATTTGACACTTTGCCTTACCAGATTCAGTTAAAGTACCTTTTACGAATTCATATATTCGTTTATTAATCATGATTTTTAACATTACATTATATTCGTGTATATAACAGTCAAAAATGCTGTTTCATATACCAGTGACTCCAAAAACACTACTCATGATCTGAGTATAATTGACTGCGGGTATCTTCTTCACAGCCATATTGCATTAGCATTTAAGAGCAATGGAACTAGCTTGCCCTTAAGGTGGAGGCTAAAAATTTCATTTGAACCGCCTATGAGTTGCTGCCCTATAAAAACAGCAGGTACACTTGGCTTGCGCCCTAATGCCTTCAGTTCCATTTCCATTTGCTGCCCATTTGAGTCTTCATCAATCTCGTAAATTCTGAGGTTAGCTCCAAAACTGCTTAGAAGTGTCTTGATGGAATGAGACATGGAACAAGAGCTTTTGCTGAAGATCACAACTGGATATTCAGACCCTAATCTTGTGACCAATGCCATTGCTGACTGTTAATGATATTTCTAACTGAAAGCCGAAAGTTGCAGTTGTTAGTAATAAGCTTAAAATGTTGGTAAGACTTTATGTTATATGAATTGGATCTCATCTAGCCACTATATATAGACACTTGAGTGATGCCTTTTTTGGACGTTAATGTTTTTTGTGTTGGAGTGAAAAGGAGATATCTATCAGAGAGATACTCCGACTTTTTGATTAATATATTGTTATGATTAGATGCCTTTTTCTGAATTCCTGATTAGTTTCGGAGCATATATGGAGATGGACAAAGATATTGTGTTTATCAAGTTTATTACTTTTCAACAAGATTCCTGCTCTGTGCAGACCAAGTAGGCCAACGAAAGCCGCTGGCAAGGGAAGAAAAGGAAAAGATTGAACAAAAGAGATGCTTATCAAGATGCCCGAACGCCGAGGATAACTATGTATGATAGGTCTGTTTGAAATTCATACATGAAGATGTGTAGAAGATAAAACCAATGGCTGCAATAAGAATTGCAGTCAATTGGAAAAAAAATAGACAAGAGGACTTGTATAATATATGAAGCTTTAGTTGATAGCACTATACCAATATTTCTCTATAGCAGAAACTTGGTAGCTATTAGCACATTGTACCTTGTTGAGCCTATAATATGGGTTGGTTGGTAACTTGGTAATGTAGCCACATTACACTAAAATGTTGCCAGTTCACAAAATTAATTGTCAATTAACATTAAATAAATGTTGGTAACATAGTCATGTTAAACCTCAGTTCTAATTTGCACT
Source organism: Heracleum sosnowskyi (assembly GCA_030848705.1). Lineage (NCBI taxonomy): Eukaryota > Viridiplantae > Streptophyta > Magnoliopsida > Apiales > Apiaceae > Heracleum > Heracleum sosnowskyi. Next base: position 109,715,117 of record CM061239.1, read on the forward strand.
TCATTAACTTTTGTGGTCTTTGAGTAAATAGACAGATCTGGATTCATACCAAACTTGCTATATTTGTTACTGCAGACTGAAATATCACTTTGTTGAAAAAGAAGAAAACCAAGTTCCTTAAGACCACCAACTTTGAAATATGATTAGTGCTTGTAATGTTGCATAGCAGCATGTAAGTTAACAGGTTAGATCCTTATGAAGGTAAAAACAAGAAAATATTTACTATAGAGAAGTAATTTAACAGAATTTGGCAGCCAAATAGATAGGATAATTTGTTCAGAAGACATGAAATGGAGAACAAGCTATTCGTCGATACACTGGACTGAGACAATAGATTCTATGTATTGTTTATCAGATGCAAAGTTACAGAAATATGCAGCTTATGGCTGCACATCTGGAAACCCAGAATCGGGCCTGGATAAAGAACCATAGATGTTTTGCTTCAACGGTTTACTAGAGCATAAAATATAGATGATCACCATTTTGCAGAAATATCAGAAACCATTTTTTTACAACACATCTCTCATAACGAGTATCTGGACATTTTGTCCTATGTCCAATCAGCTTTACTTTGCATTAAATTCTAGAAGATTTTTCCAATCCATCTACATTAAAATTTTTAATTTAGTTTATAAAACTTTCATCAGATATCTATATTTAAGAAAACACACCTGTTTTATCTTTCTATTTTTGTACTTCTTGCAGACAATAAATTAGTGTAGTTTGCATCAAGATGCATCATTGTAATGAAACGTGTGATACGGTGATTACTAGTGGATTTCCTAGTACAGAAAAGGATATATGTTACATGACCTTTGAAGTAATATAAGGGTTAATAAAAGTTGCAGATGATGCCTCTACAACATGGAGAGAGATCGATGTCTTATCCTCTCGATCCCTCTTGTTTGGCTACACACATTAGCTGACATCTAACAGACGAGCAATTAGTTGGCAGTTCCTAAGCTCTCTTTATAAGTATGAATCTTTTGTAGCAACTCTCATCCGGAAGGAATAAAAGTTGATGATTTCATGCATTAGATTCCACCGTGACATTGTGAGAAGAATCATATAATGATAATTTATTTTGATTTCTATGTTTTTTCACTTTTGGTTTTGCTAATCTTTGTGATCTCAAGTAAATTCTATCTATTAACTTTTATCAAGCAGGAAAAGATAGTTTATGCTTATCTTTGCTCTTACAGAATAGGTTTCCAATATGAATATAACCAAATCATTAAGAATTTATCTCTTTTGATCATGATTAAATGTTAAATCTTAGGTATACTCTACTCTTCAGATTCTATCATAAGCATCAAATAGTTTTAAGGTTTTACATATGAGTGATCCTCTTACATTTTTGCAGGAGTTCTTGGGCCACGGACTTGACAAGGGACCAATACCAGAAAGTGGAATTGGATTAGATAAACACTTACCTTTTGCCACATCAATTGTAGATTCCTACCAAGATAACAATGACATAGACCTTGCAAGTAGCAAATTGCACGAAATTAAGTTCCACATCTGTATGCATCGGTCATATGCTAAGCCGAATTTTAGCACATCTTTTTCTTTCCGGGATTTATCAAATGCGTTGAGGCTCCTAAGATCATTTTGAATGTATGATTCTGCATATGGTGTTGGAAGCATAAAGATCAAGTATAAATCCTTTAAACAATTCATTATATGTGCCTGGGAGTTGGACGTCGTCTATTTTTACTACAAATGTAAAATATCTCCTTATTGGCAGAGTAATACAACCTATGATATTAGCTTTAACACAATTACTAGCATATACCTGAATTAATAGCATTTGACAGCACTGAATTAATCAACTTTATGAAGACTAAGTGCTTATGAAATAACCATACAGGTTTTTCTCTTAAAGCTTCCCTCTTAACTATATAAGACAAGAGGAAATGAAGAATCTGTCCCCCACCTTTCCTCACCTTATCGCTAATACCCTGTAACCTTGTTATCAATATTTTATCATTGAATTACTCATGACTTGAAGTACTTCAAGATATTTTCGATCATTTCATTAATCATAGGTATAGTGCGGACATTTGCAAAGATATGAGTTAGATCTATGTGAGCGTATTAGTGAATACCACATGTCAACTTGTTTGTAGCACAAAGGGTCATAATCAAAAAATCTCCAGGGGAATTTTTCTTATCCAAACAAATCTTGTTATATATGATTATATTTCTCTTTGTTGGAATTAATAATTTGAGTAGTCACCTTAGAAAGTCACTATAAATAAGGGCTGATGAGAGCTCAAAGTCCACCATCATACATAAGCTTGCCTCAAGGATTTCACAGCCACAGCTTTCTGCATTATCTAGCTTTGCCTTCAACTTCTCAATTTGCTGAAGTAAAATTTCTTTATCTGTTTCTTACGATTTCTGTTTAAGTTATTCTTTAGAATTTCACAGAAATCTTGCTCACATGGATAGAGTAAGAGACCTTGCATCAAAGAAGGCTGCAGTGATCTTTACAAAGAGCTCATGTTGCATGTGCCATTGTGTACATGCACTTTTATATGACTTTGGTGCAAGTCCTGCCATTCATGAGCTTGATCAAGACACTACTGGGAGGGAAATGGAATGGGAACTTCAGCAGCTAGGCTGTAATCCTTCTGCCCCAGCCATTTTCATTGGTGGAAAATATGTAGGATTGGCTAAAGATGTCATATCCCTCCATGTAAATGGATCTCTGAAAGAAAAGCTCATTGCAGCCAGAGCTATCTGGTTGTAGTCACCTTGGAATACGCTTACTTATTAATATATCTGTCATAATGCCAGGACTATTTCAATGCAATGTGGAAACAACACTTTGCTAAAGGGCTTCTCTTTTTTCCACCTCAGGTGACAGGTTTATATCAATTAATGAATATGGTTTCCCAAGGTCTGTAATATATCTGGTACCTTTTTATTCTTATATTTTGTAATTGAATTGGTCATATTACTAGAGCTCAAGGAATAGTATAATACATTGTTTTCCTTCTTTGTCTGCTTGTTTCTCTTATTATTTACCAGATAAATTTGAAGTACCAGATCAGAGGTAAGATGTGCATTTTCGAAGAAATACACATGATCACAAAGCACAGATTATTTTAATAACAACTAGAGAAGTGATACACCTAGTAAAACTGAACTAGCACTGAATAAAATATCACAATGCATTATTTTGAAGCACTGATGAAACATGTTTCGACAGATTCTCTTGATTATTTAGGGAAGAAGTATGTTTCCTCTTGCAGATGGAGGGGTTATTGTTTATCACTTGACAGTTGATTCGGAGCTGTTACAGGCTCAAGCTGAGGTGCTGAGCCATTTGCGCAATTAAGTCTGTGATGTTACAGAACAATCTCTCCATATGAGTGACAATAGCATGGTATATAATTATATGCTCATACATTTTACACAGAAATTTACATAACATGTAAAGCATTTACTTTTTGATGTGCACATAATGTGTTTTGTTTCTTTTAAAATTCATATTTCAGGTATAAGATACACTTCCTCTTTCTCCTTTCCCCATGTGTTCCTTCCCTTGTGTAGGCAGCAATAGTTGGAAATTCAATATTTAGAAAGACAGTTAACAAGGAAGTTTCTTGTGATCATTATCGTTAAGATCAGACCTTTGGTTGTTTAACTCCTAACTAGATTTTCTATGCTTTATCATTGACCCCGTACTTAATTGATAATCACGACTGTCAAGTTTATAAGTTTTAAGTTTTAACGAAGGTGAATTTTCCTAAGTACGCTGATTTCCATCAGATATCAATATGCCTACTATTTATAGAACCTAAGATTACATAGTTCCAATCTAAACAAATTGACATGAAGCGTGTCAACAAAATATCCAAACAGAGTTGGATTATCATGATAGAATATATATTTGTATATATTTTAGATGATTTTTATTCCCATGTTAGTTATATTTTGCATTTAATTGGATCTTTATTAATTAGTTTTTAATATTCTATTGTAGGAAGCAAGGAATTCTAAATTGGAAAGGATTGGAGCTAAATAAAAAGAAAATTCGGATTTATTGGACTACTCGTGCAATACACATTGTTTTGGCCGTATCTTGAGTTCTAGATATCGGATTTCGGTGATTTAATAGCCCACGCGAAGATAACGAGATTTTATTTCATTCTAGAGTGGGCCAGATGTTATATGCCAGTTGGAGCAGTCCAGAAACAGCAGAGAAAAGTCAACTACGAATTTTGACCATAAAAACCTTTTTAATTTTGGAAAGCCATACTTTTGTAATTAGGTTATTATCATTAGACATAATAGACACGTATATCCATAGCCACCGGGGAGAAGCAAGAGGAGGAGAAGGAGGATTTTATGCTTGGAGATTTCAACATAGGGATAACTCTTCTTCCTCTATACTTGTATTTTATGACTTTTATTATGATTATGGTTGGCTAGATATTATTGTTGGATGACTGTTTTGAAGCCCTAAATCTTATGACAATTGTGCAAGTTTGATATTCTAAGATGTGTTCTTGATTGTGCTTATATATACGTCAATGCTTATGGAGATACATGAATTAACTATGGTATGTGGTCATCCAAAGATGTTATGTGATTGATGTCTCTATAAAGTCAATTAATCTTTCTATGTGGTCATGGGATTAATTGTATTAGTGTGTAATTCGTTTTAACCTTTCTATGTGGTTCATGGGGTTAAACGGATAGCAGAATTTGTTTCTATGCGGTCATGGCAAGTTCTCTATAAGTATATTTCAGACATATCATAAGAGTTTCAGAATTGTGTCATGGGTTTAGGGTGGATCTACATGCTTTCCAACATGTTTCAGGAATTGCTTACAAACAAACTTTCCCTTGTTTACTAGTTAATTTAGTTATTAGATAAAAACAACAAACCAAATCCATCTTTTGACATCCTTAGCAGAATAGAAGAAAAGTGAGCCCTTGGTCCTTGGCGTAGAACGATACCCTACTTACTCTACATTATATTCGACACAAAAGGGTTTAAGTTGAGTCACATCAATTTTTGGCGCCGCGCCGCCGGGGATTAAAATTTGCTTTTCTTTTGTTTTGTTTTTTTTTGTAAATATATTTTTCTTTTTCTTTTCCATCTTTTCTCCGCCTATTCTTGGTTGTGTTTCAGGTATAGGTGAAAGTTTTGAGTGATTGACATGGCTGCAATTCCTACACTTCGTGATGATGTTGCGGTGTCGATTGCTGGTATTGGGCGTACTTGCATGGTGTATCCTGATCCTGTTGTAGGGAAGAGTTGTACTTTTGAGCTCAAACAAAATCTTCTTATGAGACTACCGGTCTTCCACGATCTTCCTACCGAGGAACCGAATCAACATCTCTCTCGGTTTGTGACCATTGTTGAGTGTATGGGACCATCTACGGCAGATCCTCAAATTTTGAAGATGAAGGCTTTTCCGTTTTCTCTTGATGGAGTAGCTTTGGATTGGTTCGATGATTTGCCCACAGGATTCATTACTTCTTGGGAGAAGCTAGCACAAGAGTTCTTGCAGAAGTTTTATCCAGCAACTAGAGTGATGAGCATGAGAAGTCAAATTGCTGGACTTCAACAATATGCAACTAAGACATACACGGAGTACTATGCTAGATTTCAGAGGTTACAGAAGAGGTGCCCACAACATGGTTTCACTAAGGGGAGTCTACTACACTTCTTCTACCAAGGTTTAGATGTGACAGAGAAGAGACTACTTGATTCTGCTGCTAAAGGAGCTTTTGTAGATTTGACTCATGATGCTGCGGAACAATTGATTTCCAAAAGAGCTGCTAATGAACTACAATATGGGGCTTATCCAAGGTCAGAATCAATTCCTGGAGTTGAATCTAATCCAAGTTTGACAAAGATTGAGCAGAACATTGAGAGGTTGAGTGCATTGATTCTAAAGGAAAGAACACCTCGAGCTCAAGTTGTGGTATTTGTGCAGTTCCTGGCCATTTTGATAATGCATGTCCGCACTTGATTGCACCTTGCTATGAAAGTGTCAATACTATTGAGTATCAAGGAGAAAACCCGTTCTTAGATTCATATAATCCAACATGGAGAGGTCACCCCAACTTGAGGCATGGTGATCACAATCAAATTGGGTTTGAGCGTCAAGACACTTCTATGCATTCTGATTTTCAACAAAGAGAACAAGTCCATCAAGATTCAGCTAGTGGAAGCAACATTGAGAAATTGTTGGCAAGGTTAACTGAAGGACAGCTGAAGATGCAAAATCAGTGTGCCAAAGATTCACAAGAGATCAAGGAGGTGCAAAAACAAATTTGTGATGTGGTTCAACAAATGAATCAAAAGCAAGAGTTTGCTGAAATTCCTGCAGCTATAGCACTACAACAAAAGTTTGAGTATGTGAATGTCATTACAACCAACAACTCCTTAGGTGAAGGAATTCTGAATTCACAAGCTAATGACATACTTGATGTTCTAAATAAAGAATCTGGTTGTTTTCATGATGACATGAAGGAAGTGCTTGCTACAACACACAAAGTGAAGTCTCCTAAAATTCCTTATCCATTTGGTACTAATAGTCGCTTTGATTACATTCCTTTTCCATCTAGATTGATGCAAATTAAAGTGGATGATATGGAGAATAAGGGCCATATGGATACGAACGTATGTTTCTCAGAGAGTAGAAGAGAGAGTGTTGTGCAAGAAGACCTTACGGTCATGAAGGGAGAAGAGGTGGAAGAAATAATTACTGAAGATCATGATAAAGATTTTCTAGTGGAGGAGTATGTTGGAATTGATGAGAGTTTTGTGCCTCGCGCAAGTATTGTTGAAAAACCAACTCCTCCATTTATTCTCGAATTTGAGCGTGAAGAAATTCCTACTTTTGAGGGTACACCAAATATTGTGAAAGAGTTATTGAGACATCCTGTTTTGTGTGATGAAGCTAAGTTGGAGCGGAAACCTTCACCAACTCATTTGATGTATCATATACCATTTTCTGATCGGATTGGTGATTTTTCAGCAAGTCACATGTGCCCAACGGGCACTACAATCTCATTTAAATTATGCAATTTTCATGACTCCTTTCACATGTTGGAGATAGAGCAAATATCGTGGATGTACCCGCCTTAAAAGTGAGAGGTATATTGTTTAGCCAAAGACAATAACGAAAAGCACTTATTGGGAGGTAACCCAAATTATATTGTAAGTTTTGTATCAATATTATTATTAGATTATTATTTTTTATTTTTTGACTCCCGCAAAGTGCCTTGATGATTTTTTACTGGGGTATTGTTTTTTTTATCCTGCGGTTTAAAGTGTCTGTTTGCTGCGCACATATTTTCTCCCGCGGTGCGAGAGTCCAACCTGCAGTGCAGAAATCTCTGTCTTTTGATGGCACGCGCGCGACTGCTTCTGTAATGTCCAGACCACTAGTTGTTCAGTTTCTGTCACTTGCTGTCCAGCTTAGGAAAGCCCACTAGCTGTCCAGCCCAATTGCTGGCCCAGTTTGTATCCAAGCCTTGCTGCTGCGGTCCAAAGTTTATTGCTTTCCAGACTTCTAGACTTCAGTCTAGCATATTCCCTAAGTTGTCCGGCCCACACTGTTGAGGAGGCCCACTAGCTGGTCCAGTTTTCTGTCCAGGTCCGCTGTTGTTGTGGTCTGTTCAAGGAAAAAATTAAACTGTTGCTACTGGGATTTGAACCCAGGACCTGTGCTGCCAAAATTCTCATGTGCATTTCTCAACCAGTTGATCTAAGCTTCTGTTTGTGATAAAAGTGGACAAAAGACTTATATGTACTAAACGTTCAGTCCTGAGATTAAATTATTTGGAGGGGCTTCTTGATTCTTTTTCGAAGCGGCACTTCATGCGAAAGCATAGGGGAGTATTTCTAATTTTTCTTTGTATTTTTTTTAATTCTTTATATTTGTATATATTATATATTTTATTCATTGAGGACAATGAATCATTCAAGTGTGGGGAGGTGTTCTCAATATTTTATAAAAATCCAAAAAAATTAGAAAATTAAAATTTTTTGTATATGATTGCCATGTCAAGAGCATGTTAGCGAGGATAAGTACACATTTTGTAGACTAATTTTGCATGATTAATTCTGAGTGTGCTATCAACGAATAAAAATCATTTATTGCATGATAATTCCTTGTGTGTGCTTGCGAAAATTCTAAAACTTGAGATGCTTCTTAGTCAAATTTAGTAAGTTGAGCATGCTTTCACCTTTTGAGATTTTGAGCCTAATTTGTGATTGATAAATTTTATATCAATCGAATTCTTTTGTTGTGTGGTGTTCGTCATTTAGCATGTGCTCTAGAACTTGTTTTGATACCATTTTGAGACTACATGGTATGTGTATGCATGAAAATGATAAAGGCACTAGGATTAACCTCATCGACCTAAACACTACCTTTATGAGTTATATCCTTAGTGAACACCTTTGAGCTTATATCTGTTTCTTTTGTATATCACCATTCTATAAATTTTGAGCCTACTTGTTCATTCTTGTCTTGATTTACTAGTAGAGCATTGTGATTCAACTTAAGGGTGGGTGAATATTTAAGTGTAGGGATATTTTGTTAAAGTCTGATATTTTGGTGGGAATTAATATGATGTGGTTACTTGATCTTCGTTCTTCCGGAAAAAGAAAAAAAAAGGAAAAAAATCTCAAGGAAAAAGAAAAAAAGTGAAAAAGAATGAGAGGAAGAAGATCGAAAGAGAGTTATTGTTCATTGTTTATTGCAAAATGAAAATGGGAAAGTACATAATCATGTGCTTATGGGTTTAATGCTTGTGGAAGCTTGATCAACTTTTACATGATTTATATTTTCATGTTGAGTGTTAGAATTAAAAGTGAACATGATGATCTGTTAGTTTATCAAGTTTAGCCACTTGTGAGCCTTTTCTTTGAATTCCTACCCCGTCCCTAAGCCACGTTACAACCTTTAACAAAGACCTTTTGATTTGTGCATGCATATATACGAAGTAGCGGAGATTTGGTGGACAACCAAGCATATGGTAGCACATGTCTATTTTGATTGAACTTGAGTGATACACTGCACCTAAACACTTGTGTGAATTGAGAGTGATGTGAAAATTTGTATCCATAGCGTGCTTGCTTATTAAAGGCGATTTTGATGTTTATTTCATGATATTTTTGTCTATCCAGACATGTGTGCATACTTGGATGATTCTGTACAAGTGGTGTACTTTCAGATATTCTCAGGTTGTTGTGTGATTGAGGATTGCATATGTGGAGTACTATTAATTGTTGCATGTTTGAGACATGGTGATTGAAAATATTTGATTTTGTGGGTATATCTTCTATAAACCCTCACGAGACACAACTCGTCCTACTAGGGCTGCCTAGGGGTTTAACGGCTTGTTGCATATGCTCAATGCAATCATGTCATCTACGAAAGTGGTGTTTGTTACTTAGTTAGATTAGTTTTTATTCTTTTTATTTGCCCGAGGACGTGCAAAATGCTAAGTGTGGGGATATTTGATAGAATATATATTTGTATATATTTTAGATGATTTTTATTCTCATGTTAGTTATATTTTGCATTTAATTGGATCTTTATTAATTAGTTTTTAATATTCTATTGTAGGAAGCAAGGAATTCTAAATTGGAAAGGATTGGAGCTAAATAAAAAGAAAATTCGGATTTATTGGACTACTCGTGTAATACACATTGTTTTGGCCGTATCTTGAGTTCTAGATATCGGATTTCGGTGATTTAATAGCCCACGCGAAGATAACGAGATTTTCTTTCATTCTAGAGTGGGCCAGATGTCATATGCCAGTTGGAGCAGTCCAGAAACAGCAGAGAAAAGTCAACTACGAATTTTGACCATAAAAACCTTTTTAATTTTGGAAAGCCATACTTTTGTAATTAGGTTATTATCATTAGACATAATAGACACGTATATCCATAGCCACCGGGGAGAAGCAAGAGGAGGAGAAGGAGGATTTTATGCTTGGAGATTTCAACATAGGGATAACTCTTCTTCCTCTATACTTGTATTTTATGACTTTTATTATGATTATGGTTGGCTAGATATTATTGTTGGATGACTGTTTTGAAGCCCTAAATCTTATGACAATTGTGCAAGTTTGATATTCTGAGATGTGTTCTTGATTGTGCTTATATATACGTCAATGCTTATGGAGATACATGAATTAACTATGGTATGTGGTCATCCAAAGATGTTATGTGATTGATGTCTCTATAAAGTCAATTAATCTTTCTATGTGGTCATGGGATTAATTGTATTAGTGTGTAATTCGTTTTAACCTTTCTATGTGGTTCATGGGGTTAAACGGATAGCAGAATTTGTTTCTATGCGGTCATGGAAAGTTCTCTATAAGTATATTTCAGACATATCATAAGAGTTTCAGAATTGTGTCATGGGTTTAGGGTGGATCTACATGCTTTCCAACATGTTTCAGGAATTGCTTACAAACAAACTTTCCCTTGTTTACTAGTTAATTTAGTTATTAGATAAAAACAACAAACCAAATCCATCTTTTGACATCCTTAGCAGAATAGAAGAAAAGTGAGCCCTTGGTCCTTGGCGTAGAACGATACCCTACTTACTCTACATTATATTCGACACAAAAGGGTTTAAGTTGAGTCACATCATATCACCCGTGCAACAGTTGTTTTTGGCTGCTACTTATATTTAAGACGCAACTTGCAGTCCGCAACCCCAGGATCAATTCTTAACCATCAGCTCTGATACTACTTGTTGGGCCGCGCAACACCCGTTAACTCAACATTAGTAGTATGATATTGTCCGTTCTGGACCGTGGCCAAGCCCGCACGGATTTGTTTTTGGGCTCCTCCCAAAAGGCCTCATACTAATGGATTTGTTTTTGGCTGCTTATATTCAAGATAATTCTTCTTTATCTTATCTATAACTTATCGATGTAGTACTTGAGTTGACACCCACTCTACAAACCAAGCGTGCAAGTTTGTGGAAATGACTCCCAGAATCTTGCACAGCAACCGAAAGCTGAAAGCTATCTCATTCGCAACCTTTCTTTTCCAGAATATAAAAAGAAGATGATTAGGAGAATCTGTTGGAAATTGACTGGTTTTGTTTTTCTTTCCCCGTTTATTAGTAATTTAATGAAGAGTTCTCAAGTCCTTAATTCTGCAATCTTTGTTAAAAGGCATGGTCATTAGGTTTCAAATATGTGTTGACAAACCAGTTGAATCAATCATTTTGGTCATAGTTCTGTCCAGTTCATCTGATTAGAAGAAGTATCTAATTAACTAAAAATTGAATGGTTGCAATTTATTCACGTAGACGAACTAACAGGTTTGCAGAATATATTACCATCTCCAACTTGTTCATCAATCTGTGGAAAAGAATAGTAGTATCTCTCTATCTTGAAAAAGTAACCTTTTTCAGTCTACGGCATCTAACTAAAGCATGCACATAGGCTTTTGAATGTTCTTCCAAATACAGGAACTAGTCCCCTGTTCGGGGTTTATAAATAGAGGAGCCCTTGGAACTTCGAGTTCAAGCTATCTTAAGCTTCAAACTCATTTCTCCTTCTTACAACTTTCTCTTTTCCCTGATCAGTTGTGAATAGAAAAAGTTTGAGATGGAGAAAATATCACGAATGGCATCAGAGAACGGAGTTGTGATCTTCAGCAAAAGCACATGCTGTTTGTGCTACGTTGTGGACATTCTGTTCCAGGAACTCCTAGTGAGGCCTGTGGTTCATGAAATCGACAAAGATCCCGAGGGAAGGGAAATGGAGAAGGCTCTGTTGAGGTTGGGATGCAATGCGCCTGCAGTTCCAGCAGTGTTCATAGGTGGCAAGTTTGTGGGATCAACTAATGAAGTCATGTCACTCCACTTAAGTGGCTCCCTTGTCACTCTGCTCAAGCCCTATCAGGCGGTATCTTCTAATTAATTGAGTTTGAAATGATAGTAGAACAAAAATAAGCTTGGCTCAGCAGTACCTTGAGCATCCTATTGATCTTAGTTTCTGTACCTTGTGCTTGTGTATTTCCATTCCTGTTTAGCTTGCCTTGGATGTCAAGCAAGTAGTGTATCTACCTGGTGAAAATTCAAAATTTTAGTAAGCCTATTTGCTTTCATTAATCATTAATGCACTGCTTTTCTTAAGGAACAATATTACAAAATTTTACACACAAATAATTATTTTAAGTGGTCATAGTTTTATAATTTCATTGAGAATCGATGAGATCCTTTTTTAGTGATGAAAACCGAAAATTTTGTGTACAATTTCAAAAGTTCGAATCACCCCTCTCCTCTACTATTTATATGGACCTTGTGATTCATTTGTATAAAAAATAGGAAATTTACCAGAAATACTATCTTTTGGGAAACAACTTGCAAAAATACGATCTTTCTGTTTTCTTTGCAAAACTACGGTCTTTACACTTTATATTTGTTTTATTTCCTCACCAACGTAACATACAATCGCCATCAATGACCGACTCACACACTTTATATATATCACCATATTCTTTGTCTTCTTATCACGTGATTGATCTCTTTTACTCTTTCATCCCCGTTCTATTCACAGTTGCGATTTAACAATTACAAACTCATGTATATGTATATGTGTATTTCTCTGTCTGTGTGTAACTAGCAAATATGTATGACTGGATCTAGTTGGAGGGAGAAGATAGAGTCGCTTGCAACAGTTGCTTGTAGTTGTTCACTAAATTGGCCCCGCAGGGGCAGTTTGATGAATTGTGAAACTTTTAAAGTTGAATTTTCGGTTGTGGTTCGGGTTGCTATGGGTTGCTTCGAAGTTGATTGTGATTGCTCTTGGTTGCTTCTGATTTTTTTATATGTCGATTGACATAGTTTGAAAGTAAGATTGTAAGAGATTGATGATAACTTAATTGTGTTTTGGTTATCTTTTGTAATAGTTTTAGTTGATTTTGCTAAATACAAATTTGTTATGCAACCTGTTCTGCAACCTAAGATATTCTGATTATTAAATTTGTATAAGTTGCATATCTGGTTGCACCATATTTTTCCAAATACTTTTAGGTTGCAACTGGTTGCATTTAGTTGCAGACCGTATTTTTGAAAAATATTTTCAAAAAGTTGGTATTTTTGCAAAAAAATTCCTTTAAAACATAGTATTTTTGAAAAAAAGATTTTAGGGGTGGGTATTTATGAAAAAAGCTCTAAAAAATATTCATAATTTCATTAAGACTTCAATTCCCAATAAAAGAGTGGTAATTTATCATGAGAATAAGGCTTTGTTTAAAGTTATTGTTAAAAATTGTTGTAGCTAGTACTGTTGTTGCAAAAATCTGTTTTCTGTTTGATCGGGCATAATTAGTTGTTGTGCATGACATTTGGTTATTCGAATGATAAAAGCTAAAAGGAATTCAATCACGTGTTGATGAAATTAAAATAACACTAAAGCTGGATAATTTGGCTCATGAGTTACGGTCCATCTACAAAAAGTTTAATGAAAATATTCTGCAAGTTATAAACTTTTCTTGGGTGAGCTAGGTACAAATTACAATTGATTCAAAGACCTTAAAAGCAAAAGAAAAGTATTATGTACCTTATCTTTTGTTATTAATTGTATATGATTAATTTCAGTGGCTTTTCCAGGATTTTGGAGGCCCTAATTTGAGATTTTATGTTTATCAAAACTTTTAAAAGACTTGTAAGTTTCAATAACTAATTACACTAAAAAATTACAACATGATTTAATTTCAATAGTAAGTAATATAAAGTTATAGTAGTAAATCAAATCTAAGAAGGTATTCTTCTTATTTTAACTAGTGCAAATTTCTAATCAAGTTATTGTAATTTAACTTAGCTAAAATTTATTTCTCAATAAATGATATAGTCAAATCGTTGAGTTTCTTTTGTAATATGATTGATTGAATATAATTTTTCATTAGATTAAAGTTGTAAAAAATTTATTTCAGCAAATAACTGTTATAATCAATATAGTTAATATGATTAGTTAATTATAAATTTATAAATTATAACAAATAAAACACACAAAAAAAAGATTAACTCAATATGCTATTTGTGTGTTGTTGTATGACTCGAGATAAGAAATAATATTTTATTACTATTATGTTAAACTTGTCCATAAAGCCGCGTTTTGCGGCGGCATTATAATTTTTTAAAAGTTATCAATAAAATTACAACAATTACTCATTGTTCCTTAATAAGTTGTCCTCCTGTTTACACGCTTTTCTCTCATTAAGATCGAAATCTCAATTTTAACATATTGAATACTTGTCTTATATATTAATTTTCATGTTAACGTATTACTTTCTAATGAGCCGCTCTCTCGTTGAAAAAAAAACATCTATATAAATTTGTACTCTCATTTTACTTTTAATAGAACTTTTAACTATGTCTTACAAATTATACTTCTTACAGAATTTTTAATTATACGTCTTTCTTATAAATTCGAACTCTTCTACTTTATAAATTCGAAAACCTATTCTACTTTCAATATTTTAATTATATGTCTAACCTATAATTTGAACTATTCTGCTTCATAAATTCGAACACCTATTATATTTCAAATAAAACTTTTATTTATGTGTCTTCCCTATAAATTCGAACTATTTTTCTCTACAAACTCGAACACATATTCTAATTCTAATATGTTTAAAGATATTTTTTTTATTTAGTTCTATTTATAATTCTAAAAGATCAGAATAATAGATTGAGACAATTTTAGAGGCGCTACCAAAGCTCCCAAGTACTTTTAATTATATGTCTAACCTGTAAATTTGAACTCTTCTCCTTTATAAATTTGAACTCTTCTCCTTTATAAATTTGAACACCTATAATACTTCTAATACAACTTTTATTTATGTGTTTTTAATATAAATTCGAATTCCGAACTGTTCTCTTATACAAATTCGAACACATTTTGTACTTTTAAAATGTTTTTTTTTTAAATTACAACAATTACTCATTCCATTCTAATAAGTCGCTCTCCCGTTAAACACGCTTCCCTCGCTAAGATTGAAATCCAAATTTTAACATATTTAATGTTTGTCTTATATATTAATTTTCATATTAATGTACTCATTAGAAATGAGTCGGTTTATCGTTGAAAAAATACCTATATAAATTTGTACTCCTATTTTATTTTTAGTAGAACTTTTAACTATGTCTTATAAGCACTTTTTTTTTTCAATATAACTTTTAATTTTACGTATTTCTTATAAATTCGAACTCCATTATTCCATAAATCATAAAACCTTCTATTTTCGATAGAACTTTTAATTATATGTCGAACCTATAAATTTAAACTATTCTCCTTTATAAATGTGAACACCTATTATACTTTAAATATAATTTTTATTTATATGTCTTCCCTATAAATTCGAATTCTTTTACTCTATAAATTTGAACTCTTCTCCTTCATAAATTCGAACATATATTATACTTCTAATATGTTAAAGAACATTATTTTTATTTATTAGTATTTAGAATTCTAAATTTTAAAAAAAATTAGAAATATAGATTAAGACAATTTTAGAGGCGCCACCTCTAAAACTTTTAATCGACAAACCCGTGTTTCGCGACGGCGTAATAATTATTTTTAAAAAAAATTTAATATATACTTTTCATATATTACATCATTAATATTAAATTTTAGCAGTTAACACGGTACTCTCTAATGAACAACGCCCTCGTTAAACATAATTTTTTCTATTTAGACATTCTCTCGTTAAAATCGAAACTCCAACTTTAACATAATAACAATTGTATAATAATTTTTAGAATTATAAAAGAAACTAAAAAAAAAAAAATTGTTACATCAATATCAAATTATAGTATACGAAGACTTTTCAGTAGGGGAATAATATTGAATTTATAAATACTAGGTTATAGCCCGTGCGATGCACGGTTACTTAAATTTTATTTATAATTATATTTTAATTACCCATGGAACACACGATTGTTTTTTTAATATTTATAATTATATTTATTTATGAATATTTTAATATTTAAAAGTTATTAGTTTACATGATTAAATTATTGTTAAAAAAGATTTAGCCAAAAAAAAAAATTTAGTTAAAAATTTGATATTTATTATATTTTACACGCTCAATTTAATATTTGTTTATATTGAGTTATAAAAGTTAGATTTGGCGAATTTTATAGTCCACATGAAATTCACAAAATAATCTTTAATTTAATTGTGGTTTAATAGTTCTTTTTCAATTAAAAACTATTCTAAAATTAAAAAGAGAATAAAGTGACGAAATTTAATATTGAGAATTCTATTCGATTTAGGAAGTCTACTTATATGTAGTTTAGATTATTAGAATACCCTTTATTAACCAAATACAGTTTTTAATGTTAAAGTTTTGATATGGACAGAAAAGTAATTATAGAAATATAATTGACAAGTCAATGGAAAGGCCGATATTTAAGGCCCGACACCTTAATTATTCATTAATTTCGTAATTAATGAAGAGGGAAAATATACAGCTCATGAAAAGAGTCCGAATTATGGCAAATTGGTCAAAGAAGGATCCAGAATCTCAATTAAAGGCAATTAATGAGTCATAGCCTTTATCGACAAGGAAACGAATTCTCCAGCAAGAAATACAATGTTTATCCAATATCAAAAAGAAGACTTATTCGCTAAGTCTCCTAAACATACCATAAATACTAGGCTCCAGACGCCTATATAAGGTCCCTGATCCTACAATCAGAACTACGTCTTTGGCTTGATTCTCAATAACAATTTGAGATACGTAGGCATCTTGTGAGGACCAATTTAGTCCGGATACACGAGTGCAGCCATTAAAGCTCGAAGCTCATTAATCCTAGCATTAAATTCACAAAGCACGTTTTTTAATCCACAACATTTGGCGCCGTCTGTGGGAAGACAACATCAACCATGGCAAACACACGAAGAACAGCTCGGGATACTCAAACTCCCGATGATCGCCCTATCACCTTTGAGGCTGATCAGCCACCGCCGACTACTGGCACACAAGGGGCGAATATACCCACCAACACTCAAGGACCGGAAATCCCGATTTCGGTTGAAGGGACGAATCCCCTGCAGATGGTCATTCATGGATCTAATCCACAAGAGACCGTTCACCAGCAACCAATCACGACCTCCCCGCTGCTCATGAGTGCACCAAAGAGCCTTCAACTCCATACTACTGATCTCCCTCAATACGCGAATCAGACTTTGGGGATGCCAAGCTACGGCATGCCCCCTCGACCCATGGCGGGCGGTAGTGGAACTAATCCAATCTACCATGAGGCATATGTGCCCCCCTTATATTCAAGGTCTGGGACCCCAACAACAACAAACTCGTCAGACCCCTCTCATTCAAGATTACTCTGGCCCATACACCGAGGATGAGGGTTATACAACTGGAGAGGATGTCGCCCCAAGAAGGAGACGTTCTTCCCAGACAAATCGGGAGCCACCCCAAACTACTAGGGAGAAACTTGCAGCCCATGAGGCAGAGACTGCAAGGCTCAAAAAACTCCTTGCTGAATAAGAGGCCGCTCAATCTCGGGGCCGAACGACTGAAGGAATCCCGATAATCAACTTGGATCCACCAAGAAGGACCAAGAGGGCTGAAGCCCCAAGGGGTGATCCTAGTATTATGTTGCCCCTAGGAGATCCTGATGATCCTACACCACCGTTTACTCAAGACATCATGAAAACGACTATATCCAGAAAGTTTAAGATGCCTTCGATCAAAGCCTATGATGGAACGGGAGATCCCGCAAATCATGTAAGGACCTTCTCCAATGCACTGCTGTTGCAGCCAACTAACGATGCGGTCAAGTGTAGGGCGTTTCCACAAACCTTGGCAGACATGGCCCAACGTTGGTATAGCCGTCTACCTCCCAACTCTATTGGGTCCTTCAAGGAACTAAGCAAGGCTTTCATCAATCAGTTCATTAGTGGAAGGGTGCATGAGAAAAGTTCTGTATCACTCATGGCAATCCGGCAAGGGCAGAATGAGGCCCTAAGGGACTACATCAATCGATTCACTCGGGAGGCTTTAAAAGTCCCGGACTTAGAGGACAGAGTGGCTATGATAGCCCTGCAACAAGGAACCACTGATGACCACTTCAAACGGTCGTTAGCTAAACATCCCCCCGAGAGCATGCTGAAGCTCCAAGATAGAGCCGGAAAGTATATCAAGGCTGAAGAAAGCATGAGAAAGTATGAACCCACTACTGGCGGTAGTGGAAACTCAAAGAAAAGAAAAGAAACTCAGGAGTACGACGTCAAGGAAAAGTTCCCCAGAACCTCAAAGAACTCCGATTCTCCCCCCAAGAGAAACAATTTTGGGCCAAAATTCACAGAATATGCAAGATTGAATACTCCCATGAGTCAAATTCTGATGGAGATAGCCAAGGAAGAAGATATCAAATGGCCAAAGCCAATGAGGTCTGATTTGTCCAAACGGAACCTAAATCAGTTTTGTCGGTTCCACAAAGAAGTCAGTCATGACACCGATGATTGTAGACAATTGAAAGATGAGATTGAGTTTCTGATACGAAGAGGAAAACTCAGCAAGTTCATGAAGGATGGAAGCCAAGGGAGCCAAAGGGGGAACTACGAAAGGAAGGATTATGATAGAAGGGACAACGATCAAGATCGGAATCCCAAGCCCCGAGGGCCAGTGATCAACATGATATTCGGAGGGCCAACTGCTGCTGGGTCCTCCCGAAACTCAAGAAAGGCTTACGCCCGAGATGTAATGACTGTGGTTGGAGAATCACCGAAGCGTGCCAGAACAGAAGTGTCAATAGGTTTTGACGATTCAGACTTGGAAGGGGTGAAGTTCCCCCATAATGATCCTCTTGTCATAATACCTGTGATAGGCAATTCCGAAACAAAGAGAGTCTTGGTTGATAATGGAGCTTCAGTGGATATCTTGTTCCACGATGCGTTTATCAAGATGGTTTACACAGACTCTCAGTTAACACCCTCATATATGCCTATATACGGATTCAACGGGGTGGAATCAAAAGTGGAAGGCACTATCCAACTCCCAATGACTATGGGGCAAGGGATGAATACGTCTACTCAGATGTTGAACTTCATAGTTATAAAAGCGACTTCAACCTACAATGCAATCCTGGGAAGGACTGGTCTTCATGCGTTCAAGGCTGTTGCCTCTTCTTATCATCTAAAAATCAAGTTCCCAACGAGGAATGGGATTGGTGAAGAACGAGGAGACCAAAAGATGGCTAGAAGTTGTTATGTAGCCGCGTTAAGGCCTGATGGAACCGGGGGGCAAGTTCTCCCAATTGAAGACATGAATGTCAGCGACAACGAGGACAGAAGGGGGAAACCGGCTGAGGACTTGGTTCCAATTCCCCTAGTCCCAGGAGAACCAGAGAAGGTGACTTATATTGGGGCACTACTGCCCGAACCGTTGAAGAGCAAACTCACGTCTTTTCTTCAAGAAAACAATGACGTTTTCGCTTGGACAGCGGCCGACATGCCAGGGATTGATCCCCAATTGATATCTCACAAATTGAATGTGGATCTAGAAAGGAAGACGGTGAAACAAAAGAAAAAGAGGAATTTTGCTCCAGAAAGGCTTGAAGCCATTAAACAGGAAGTTAATAAGCTTTTGGAAGCTGGGTTCATTGAGGAAATTCAATTCCCAGAATGGTTAGCTAACCCCGTGATGGTCAAAAAAGCTAACGGGAAGTGGAGGATGTGCGTCGACTTCACCGACTTGAATGATGCATGTCCTAAGGATTGTTTTCCCTTACCAAGGATTGATGCTCTAATAGATGCCACTGCTGGGCATGAGATGCTAAGTTTCATGGATGGCTTCAGTGGATATAATCAAATCAAGATGCACAAATATGACATCGCCAAGGTATCATTCATCACTGACTTTGGTGTCTTCTGTTTCTTAGTCATGGCTTTTGGGCTTAAGAATGCAGGAGCGACCTATCAAAGGTTGGTAAACAAAATCTTTGAACACCTAATTGGAAAAACCATGGAGGTCTACGTGGATGACATGTTAGTCAAAAGCCTCGATAAGGCCAATCACATTGAGCACCTCCGAGAGGCATTCGAAGTGCTAAGGCACCACAAGATGATGTTGAATCCAGCTAAGTGTACCTTTGCTGTAGGCTCAGGAAAGTTCTTAGGCCTGATGGTTTCCAAGAGAGGAATCGAGGCTAATCCCGACAAAATCAAAGCGATCCTAGACATGGAACCACCAAGGACTGTCAAAGATGTCCAGAAATTAACGGGAAGAGTGGCAGCATTGGGAAGATTCATCTCCAAATCAGGAGAGAAGTGTTTACCCTTCTTCAAAGCACTCAAAAAGGTGAAAAATTTTGAATGGACAACTGAAAGCCAAGAGGCCTTTGAGGCCCTGAAGAAATACATGGCTGAGCCACCACTATTGGCCAAACCAAAACCAGGAGAGGTCCTTTATCTATACTTGGCAGTATCCAACACTGCCCTGGGAGCTGTTTTGGTAAAAGAAGAGTTAAAGGTTCAGAAACCCATCTACTACGTGAGCAAGATTCTACATGGGGCAGAAATAAACTACTCAATGATTGAGAAGTTTTCTTTAGCCCTGATAATGGCCTCAAGAAAGCTATGCCCGTACTTCCAGGCACACAAGATAGAGGTTTTGACTGATCAACCTCTAAGAAACATCTTGCATAGCCCTCAAGTTAGTGGAAGATTGATCAAATGGGCCATTGAATTGGGCGAATTCGACATCAAGTATAAGCCTCGAACGGCCATAAAAGCTCAAGCACTCGTTGACTTCATGGTTGAATGTACCATTGATAACCAAGAAGTCGGGGGGCAGGAAGTAACAATGGAAGACAAGGAAACTGAAGACATAATCTCCAAAGAATGTTGGGTGCTCTATTTTGATGGAGCATCAAAAACAAAATCAAGTGGAGCCGGTTTAGTGCTACAAAGTCCTGATGGATTCCTCATAGAGTATGCACTAAAACTTGACTTCCCAACGACAAACAATGAGGCTGAGTATGAAGCTCTGATAGCTGGCTTAGGGCTGGCTAGAGCCTTGAGGGTCAAAACTCTGAAAGTATGTGGAGACTCGAGGCTAGTGGTTTCCCAAGTAAATGGGGAATTTGAGGCCAGAGATGAAGTCATGGCCAAGTACTTGAAACTTGTCAAGGCCATCATGACTCAGTTCGACGAATGTTATGTGGAACACATTCCAAGGGAAGAAAACATAAAGGCTGATGCCCTGTCTAAGTTTGCTTCTTCTGAAATTGAAAACTATGCAGGGAGTGTATACTTCCAAGTCTTGAAGACCCCAAGCATCAACGGAAAGTTGGTAGCACCCAATGATGTTGGCAGCTGTTGGATGGATCCCATCAAAGCTCATCTGGAAACTGGATGGCTACCCAACGATACTTCAGAAGCACGAAAGCTATACGTCAGAGCACTAAGGTATACCCTGATTGAGGGACTCCTATACAAGAAGTCTTTCATCATTCCATATCTGAAATGTTTGAGACCCCAAGAGGCAGAATTGGCCCTAAAGGAAGTGCATGAAGGAATCTGTGGGCAACACTTGGGGGGTAGAGCCCTTGCTCATAAAGTCACCCGTCTAGGTTTCTATTGGCCAAGCATACTTGCTGATGCTAAAAGCTATGTGAAGAAATGTGAACGGTGCCAGAAACATGCACCAGTGGTTAGACAACCACCAGAGATGATGACATCCATTAACTCACCCATCCCCTTTACCATGTGGGAATGGATATACTTGGGCCATTTCCTA
The DNA here is from genome assembly GCA_030848705.1 of Heracleum sosnowskyi. Classification (NCBI taxonomy): domain Eukaryota; kingdom Viridiplantae; phylum Streptophyta; class Magnoliopsida; order Apiales; family Apiaceae; genus Heracleum; species Heracleum sosnowskyi. The sequence continues at coordinate 109,736,895 of CM061239.1, forward strand.
TGGCAAGTGCTCATAGAAAGTTCTTGATAGTGGCAATTGACTACTTCACCAAGTGGATTGAGGCTAAACCATTAGCCAAGATAACCACCAAGCAAGTGATGCATTTCTTCTGGGAAAATGTGATATGCAGGTATGGAATTCCACGAGTCCTGGTTACGGACAATGGAACTGAGTTTAACAATGATGAGTTCAAGAAATATTGTGATGAGAATGATATCAAGTTGCGCTTCACTTCTGTTGCCCATCCTCAAGCAAATGGGCAAGCTGAGGTTGCAAATCGAATTATCCTAGATGGACTAAAGAAAAGAGTTGAACGCTCCAGAAACACTTGGGTAGACGAATTGCTCCCCATACTATGGGCATATCGTACTACTTGTAAAGTCACCACTGGAGCTACCCCCTTCCTGTTGGCATATGGGGCAGAGGCAGTGGTTCCAGTGGAGATTACTCACACATCTCCAAGAGTTGAGGCTTATGAGCCAGAAACAAATGAGGAAGGCTTGAGGCTGGCCTTAGATTTGATTGATGAAGTTAGAGATGAGGCAAATGCCAAGATAGTTCAGCATCAGAAACGAGCATCTTTGTATTACAACCTAAGGGTTAAAGAAAGGTTCTTTCGACAAGGAGACTTGGTTCTTCGAAAGATTGAGGCATCCGGAGTTGGACTAAAGGGCAAGCTGGCCCCAAATTGGGAAGGACCATATCGCGTCAAGAACGTATTTGGTCGAGGCTCGTACAAGCTAGAAACCCTTGAAGGGCATGAGGTGCCAAGGACTTGGCATGCCTCCAATTTGAAAGTTTATTATGTTTAAAGTGTTTCCTAAGTGGACTCACTACTAGAAATAAGACATGTTAACGAAGCATGCAAAGTCAAGAATCAAGAAAACGATACAAGCCATGAAGTGGCCACAAAATATAAACTAAACTTACAAAAGTTTAAGTTAAGCCCGAAGGCTGGAAATACATAGAAAAACAATACAAAGCCATGAAAGGCCATAAGTAAACTACAAACTACGGTTGCGCTTCACCATCCTTGTCTCCCGCATCTGTCTCCTCCCCTGAGCTAGAGCCAGAAGAATGCTCATCAGCATCATGGTCATCAGCAGAGGTGTCACCAAGGGGTGATGAATGTCCTGGGTCTAAAATCCTGGCATCATCCTCCTCCATGTCATCCACTCCAGCCAAGATACGCTCCAAGGGAGTAGGAGGGTGAGGAGCAGGAAAGTCAGCAGCATCAAAGACTCCAGGATGCTTGGCCAAGATAGCCTGAACAGCATCATCCCATCCCGACGTATGCTGGACTGGGAAGAGAATCTCGTCATGCTTCTCGATCAAGTCCTTGTACTCCTGAGAGTCAAGATACTCATCGATGCAATCATCCTTACTCTTCCTCAGATCAACAAGGTCAGCCTGAGCATCATCAAGTTCCTTCTCCCTCCTAGCAAGAGTCTCCTTAAGAGACTTCAGCTCCTCCTCAGACCTCTCCAATTTGACCCTGTTGGCCTCAGAGGAGGTACGCCAAGCCTTGGCTTGGAACAATTCCCCCTGGAAGTTGGCATTGGTCTGCCAAAAAATAAAAGTTAGAAAAATAAAGCAAATACTTCAAAGAAAAAGAATAGCTAAGGTAAAAGAAATTTACCGCAGCAATAGCTTGAGCTCCTAAGTGCTCAACACCCTCGAGGGTGGAATCTGCAACGAAATCCTTGTAATCACAGGGAGTAAGAGAATGGTACGACCAGTCCACAGCATGTTTGGACACCCCAGTAATGGTATCCTTCTTCCTAATACCCCAGTTGGGGCGCCACACTGAAGACTTGGCAGACACAGGAATGTCAGCCTCGTCCACAGAGGGGATCAAGAAGCTGGGAACACTAGCCTTCCCCCTTGGATCATCTCCAATCCTAGCCCTTTTCATCCTGGATGTCTCCACATCCTTGGGCTCATTGGTCTTGTTGATAAAGGCCGCAGCTACAAGAAAAGCCAGAAAATGGTTAGCAAAAAATCACAAGGAAAGAAAAATAGACATAATGAAAAAGGATAAGCAAAAATACCCTTATCATGAACAGTGGAGAGCCCAACGGACTTGAGGACAAACTCATCCAGTAGCTCCCAAGCCACGGTAGTCCCATTATCCTTAATGAGCTCTGAGTAGGCATGAAGTTCCTCCTCATTCAAGACAATGTTACCGGGACTACCATCAGAGACTCTCCCAAAAGATGTACCGAACAGGGTTCCCCAGTCCCCTCATTCCCATACAAGATACATGAACTCATTTTTCCATTTGGGGTTATTATCTGGGATTGACTTGGGGTGAAAGATGAAAGGGAAGCCTACCCTATGGCTTATATATACCCAACCCAAGTTGTTGGCTGAGCTATTTTTAAACTGAAAAATCTTCCTAAACAAAGGAACAGACAAAGGAAGGTTTTTACGAAGACATAAAACCATAAAACAGTGGATTATCCTCCAAGCATTTGGGGGTAATTGACAAGGATTAATTTGGACATCTACCAAGAGTCTAGGGATGAACTCATGGAATGGGAACCTAAGGCCGACAACTATGGCATCCTTATAAATACACAAAGCATTTGGCCTCCAGTGACATGAACGGTCACCGGCACCAGCGGGAACTAATCTTAAAGGGGCCTTTACCCTATACATCTTATTATAATCTTTAATCAGATCTACTTCGTGAAACTTATTACTACAGTCATACGAATCTAAAGTAGATACTGACGGGTATTCATCCCCACGTTCATTAATCATATCATGCAAAGACAAGTATTTTGAACGAATAGGAATGGGGGTACCTCTTTTCGATGCAGAGTTCATCTTTTGAAGACGTTGGGAAGCTCGATCAGCCATTTCTAAACCCAGAAATCTTCAAATCTTCAACGAATACCCAGAAAAATCTTCAAATCTTCAACGAATGCCCAGAAAATTCTTCAAATCTTCAAAGCAAAACCCAGAATCTTCAAAGAATTCTTCAAATCTTCAAGTGAAAACCCCAGAAAATGGTGAGATTCAACGGAAAATCTCGCCGGGAATCGCCTTGTGGTGGAACCCTAGCAGAGCAATTTTGTTGGGATTTATGGGTGATAGCATAGGAACAACTTAACTTTGTATATACTTAATTTTTAATTAAGTAGAACATACTGTTACAGCCAAAGTATGTTCTTGTAATCAGTATGCAATGTTAGTTTAATTGTGTTATTTGGAAGAAGTTCACTTTCTGTGTTCAAGCCTCAAAGAACGCATATTGGATGACAGCATGAATAAAGGTTACTGTCATAAGAATTGACAGTAAGATTACAAGAAGACAGAATGTTGCAAGTCAAGACAGCATATTCACTCTGACAGCAACATTGGCGGAAGACTACGCGACAGCAACTTTAGCCTTCGACAGCAAGCTTGGGAACCTCGACAGCACACTATGCGGGGAACTCGTACTGTCACCAAAAGCACATTCTTGTGACAGCAAGCTTTGTGGCAAAAGTAACTGTCTCGAGAAAGACCCTTGTTCTAAGTATCTTTCTCAGTCAAATCCCGTGACAGTTTCAATGTTCAAGAAACAGGCGTGATGCAGTATCCCTAAGCTGCACCAAGTCTGCAAGACTATGACAGAAGCTTCAAGCACTGCAAACAAAAGCGAATCAATTCAAGAGCAAGGTCAAGTCTCTATTTGTTGAATTGTTTTAGCTAGAAATAGAATGAATCTAGGTTGCTTTTGTTATGATGTATATCTGACATATTAGCAATTTAGGAAAGTCACATGGGTAAGACAATCTGTAAGAAGCTGCCGCTTGACAATGACAGCAGCTTCACAAACCCGTGACTGATAGTGATAGGATTAGTCTTATACCTACTGTCAATTCATTCTAGAGATAAAACGAAGACTAGCAAGTGCCTTGAAGAAAAACGAAGCTCAAGATTTCTCTCTTGAGGTTGTAGCAACACTTTGCAAAATAAATAAAACATTTATTTTGTGAATACTGTCTTCTCTATTTTACTGTTTGTGAATGCATACATATTATTGATAACATTAAATCTTAGTTTTAGTTGTTGAAACTGAGATTGAATTTTATCAGTATTGCATTCATCCCCCCCCCCCTTCTGCAATACACAAGGACCAACAACTGGTATCAGAGCATTCAGATTAATATACATATCTGAGATCCCGACGACAATGCAGAAATCAAACAGTATCAAGATCCCAGCTTTTGATAAAGAGAACTACAGTATTTGGAAAAGAAAGATCTTGTTGTTTATCAAAGCTGCGAATCCACTATACCCAGGTATACTCGAGAATGGTCCTTTCATTCCAAGAAAGGAAATTGAAGCCACAACAGTAAATGGTGAGATCATTCCTGCACATTGGGTTCCCAAAGATCCCTCGGAATTTTTGGAAACTGAAAAGGAGAAAATGGTGCTAGATGATCACTTGCAACTCATCTTGCTCGATTCTCTCACGTTGGATAAAGCCATGTGTGGAAGTGTGATAAGCTGCACATCATCCAAGGAGATGTGGATCAGGTTAGCCTTACTCTGTGAAGGAAGTGAAGAAGTTAAGGGCAACCAAAGGCAAATACTTATATCTCAATATGAGGCATTTATGGCCAAGCCTGGTGAAGACTTAACCTCCATGTTTGAAAGGTTCCGTAAGCTCTTAACTGAACTGCAGATACATGGCAAGTACTATGACAGAAAAGAATTGAACGTCAAGTTCTTGCTTACACTGCCTGATCATCTTGAACACAAGACAACAGCCATACGAGAAGGAAGAGATCTCAACAATATAACCTTTGAGACACTTTATGGCATTCTGAAATCGTATGAACTTGAACTCTTTCAAAAGAGAGCCATACAAAGTGGAACAAGGAACAAGATGGCTAATATGTCAAGTGCCCTAGTAGCACAAGTGCCAAGGATCACACAACCTAGTGAAGCACTACAAATCACTCAACCAACCCCTGTACAATCCTTGAAGATAGAAGAGGTTGTTGAAGATGATGAGAAAGTAGTACTATAGCTCAAGGATGTGGAAGATGAAGACTTCTACACTATGGAGGAACTGGAAAGCATGGACAATCCTATTATGGCTTACATGGCCAAAAAGTTCAAGAACTTTAGATTCAAGAAGGATAGGTCATTCAGGCCCCAAGGCCAAGCATCCAAGTTCACCAAGGGAAGCTCATCAAAGGCTGCTGTGGGAAGCTCATTCAAAGGAGGATACAAGACTGGACTTGTGGATAGATCTAAATTCAAGTGTTACAACTGTGGTGAACCTGGTCATTTTGCTGCTGAGTGCAAAAGACCCAAACAGGTTCAGAGATTTGAGAAAGGAACTGGTGGTTACTCCAAGAAGAATCAAGGTAGAGCCTATGTGGCTGAAGGAAAGTGTTGGGATGAGTCTGATGATGAAGATGAAGAAGAATATGTCAACCTAGCTCTCATGGCTAGCACTGATGAAGTAACATCAACATCCTCAAGTCAGGTACCTTCACTTGTCTTACTTGATATGTCCATTGATGAGTATAAGAAAACCATTAAAGACTTAAGTGCTGAAATGTTCAATGTCCATACTAGCTTATCTGCTGCCAATGAGGAAATCACTAGGCTGAGTAAGCTAAATGAAACACTAAAGTCTGAAAATGAATCTCTTGTTCTCAAAACCAGTTCACTAGACTCTTTAGCTCAGGAGAATGCTAAACTTAAAAATGAATTGAAATGTGCTAAAGAGGTTGAGGAATACCTGAGAAATGAGATTGCTGAAAATGAATTTAAAATCAAGGCTTATAAAAACTCATCAAAGATAGTTCAGGATTACAATGATAAGCATACAGAAAATCAGTCAGTTGGTATAGGTTTCTCTTATGGTAGAAGACCTGGAAAGGAAACTGTGATTCAAGATTGTCCTGGGAGTGCTGCTGTCAAACCCACCATTCTCAAGAAAGTTAAAACTCCTATTTTCAAAGCTGCAGAAATTGAGTTTGATGAAGAAGCCATGCTCATCAAACAAGAAATACTTGATGAGGATGAAGGTGTTGACAGCACATTCAAGGATGGAAAGGATACTGTCACAATCCCCAAGACAGTAAACTTACCAAGCAATCAGACAGTAAGTTCAAAAGATGCTGTCACAGTTGGCAAGACAGAATCTTCCAAAGATACTGTCAAGAATGGTTCCAAGACAGTAACTTTAAAACCTTCTGTCAAGACAGTAGGAATAAAAGATACTGTCAAGGAAAGTTCGACAGCAACTTCTGAACATACTGTCAATCCAGTAACTCCCAAGTCTAAAAACAGGAATGGTAAGGTAGGTGTCAATAAAGGAAATGGATACACTAATGTTGGAGGTGCTTCTAGGAAACTGTGCAATAACTGTGGCTCTACTCATCACTTAACACATGTTTGTAAGAAACCAATTGAGAATAAGATCAATGCAACTGAACTCAATGGTAACTTACACAGAACCCCCCTTTTGTATAGAACTATGAGTGTCTGTAACAACATTGAATGTATGCCATGCAAAATCACTGCCATGAGTACATGCTTTAACTTACATGTTCTCTCTACTGAAAAATGCTCATACCTGAACACTGGTGAGACTTCTGAGCCTGCTGGAAACAGCAAAAAGGCTTCATCCACTGAGAAAAGGACCAAGTCCAATTCTAAACCTAAGTGGGTGAAAAGAGAAGTCAAACAGGAGATTACTGATAATGCTTATGACTTTATGACTGAAAGAAACTCAGGAGACACTGAAACTGCAGGACCCAACAAGGATTGGGTACCATATGCATCTTAGACACATTCTGTTTTGCAGGGCAAGAAGAAAGATCAAGTCATGTGGATCATTGACAGTGGCTGCTCAAGACACATGACAGGTGATAAAGCCCTGCTATCACATTATGTTGAGAAAGCTGGCCCAATCATAACCTTTGGAGACAACAGCAAGGGTTACACAGTGGGATATGGCTGTCTAGAAATTGGAAATGTTGTCATTGAAGATATTGCTCTTGTGGATGGATTGAAGCACAATCTACTCAGTGTCAGCCAATTCAGTGACAGGGAATTCAAGGTTGATTTTGATATGATGCTGTGTAACATTTATCACAAGAAGAATAGTAGCCTCTCTCTAAAAGGGGTTAGAAAAGGAAGCTTGTTTGTTGCTGACTTAAATTCAACAAAGAAGGATAAGGTTTACTGTTTCTACAGTAAAGCAACTGTTGGTGACAGTATGCTTTGGCACAGGAAGCTCTCACATCTCAACTTCAAGACAATGAATATTCTGATGAAGAAGGAGTTAGTGAGAGGTTTTCCCCAACAGGAATTCTGTCAAGAAGGACTGTGTGAAGATTGTCAAATGGGCAAACTGAGAAGAGCTGTGCACAAGTCTAAGCAAATGAACACCAACATTGAAGCACTCAAGTTGATTCACATGGATCTCTTTGGACCAGTCAATGTACCATCAATGGCCAAGAAGAGATATGCCTTAGTAATGCTGGATGATTACTCAAGGTACACTTGGGTGAAGTTTCTAGAATCCAAAGATGAAGCTGCTCAAGTGATTATTGATCAAGTCAGAGTTCTTGATAGAACTCCAAACTCAAAAGTTCAAATCTTGAGGAGTGACAATGGTACAGAATTCAGAAATGCCACTCTTGGAAATTTCTGTAAAGATGAAGGAATTGTACAACAATTCTCTGCTGCAAGAACTCCACAGCAGAATGGAGTTGTAGAAAGAAAGAACAGGACTCTCATTGAAGCAGCTAGAACTATGTTGCATGATGTCAAACTGCCAACATATTTCTGGGCTGAAGCTATCAACACAGCCTGTTATAATCAGAACAGAACCATGATCAACAAAACTCATGCAAGTACACCTTACTGTCTGTTAACTGGAAAGAAACCTACTGTCAAATATTTTCATGTGTTTGGGAGCAAATGCTTTATGATGAAGGATAACCATGAGAAGAAAGGAAAATTTGACACCAAGGCTTTTGAAGGACTATTCATGGGTTACAGCACAGAAAGGACTGCCTACAGAGTTTATGTTATGGAACACAGGATTATTGAAGAAAGTGTTAATGTCACATTTGATGAAACCAAGTTTCCAGGACTGCATGAAGAAGGAAAGATGCAGACATTCAGATTTGAGAATCAAGGATACTTGGAAGCTGAGGAGATTGTGGATGAAGAACCTAGCTTCACTCAAGTTGTTGAAGTTGATAAAGATACTGTCAATGCCACTACTGTCAACCAAACTCCAGCTCAGTCACAGACCATATCCTCTAACATTCATGACAATGGTGACTCTGGAGACAATGAAGAACATGGTGAAGACAATGGGATTGGTGATCATTCAACTCAACAAACTGAAGAAAATGTTCCTGTGCAGTCAAGTAGCTTGCCCAGAATCACCAAGTGGAACAACGATCACTCAAGTGACCTCATCATTGGTGACCCTAATTCTGGAGTGAGGACCAGGAACAAAGTCTCTGCTGACAGCATGTTTTCATGCTTCCTGTCTCAAATGGAACCTAAGACAATTGATGAAGCATTGTTGGATTCTGACTGGGTGATAGCCATGCAAGAAGAGCTAAATCAGTTTGAAAGGAACAATGTATGGAAGCTAGTTCCAAGACCTAAGGGAAAGTCAGTCATTGAGACCAAATGGGTTTTCAGAAACAAGCTTGATGAAAATGGATCAGTGACAAGAAACAAAGCAAGGCTAGTAGCTAAGGGTTACTGTCAACAGGAGGGAATAGATTATGATGAGACATTTGCACCTGTTGCAAGACTTGAAGCTATAAGAATCTTTCTAGCCTATGCTGCACACTGCAACTTCAAAGTATTTCAGATGGATGTCAAAAGTGCCTTCCTAAATGGAGAATTGGAAGAAGAAGTGTATGTTGAACAGCCGCCAGGGTTTGAGGATGTTGAAGTGTATGATTTTGTGTATAAACTCTTCAAAGCTTTGTATGGACTAAAGCAAGCACCCAGGGCATGGTATGACACACTTTCCACCTTTCTTCTGGAAAACCAGTTTACTAGAGGAGTTGTGGACAAGACACTTTTCTACAAACACCATGGCAAGGACATCATTCTGGTACAAATCTATGTGGATGATATCATTTTTGGTTCTACAAATGAGAAACTGTGTGAGAAGTTCTCCTCTCTCATGAGTAACAAATATGAGATGAGTATGATGGGAGAATTGGCATTCTTTCTGGGATTACAAATTCTTCAACAATCTGATGGAATCTTTATTTGTCAAGCTAAATACATCAAGGAACTTCTCAGAAAGTTCAACTTGGAAGATTCATCACCTGCAAAGACACCAATGTCCACCTCAACCAGTCTAGATCTTGATCCTAAAGGGAAGAAAATTGACTCAAGCACCTATAGAGGCATGGTAGGATCTCTCCTATACCTAACTGCTAGCAGACCTGACATCATGTTTGCTACATGTCTCTGTGCTAGGTTTCAGAGTGATCCAAAGGAGTCTCACTTAGTAGCCATCAAAAGAATCTTTAGATACCTAAAAGGCACTCCTAACCTAGGTCTTTGGTATCCTAAGAACACTGGATTTGATCTAATTGGCTACTCAGACTCAGACTATGCTGGATGCAAGATTGACAGAAAGAGTACTACTGGTAGCTGTCAATTTCTTGGTGGAAGATTGGTCTCATGGTTTAGCAAGAAGCAGCATTCAGTTTCTACCTCAACTGCAGAAGCTGAGTATATTGCTGCAGGCAGTTGCTGTGCACAAATTCTATGGATGAAGAATCAACTTCTGGATTATGGTCTAGTGTTAAGTGAAATTCCTATCTACTGTGACAACACTAGTGCCATAGCCATCTCAGACAATCCAGTTCAACACTCTAGGACAAAGCACATTGATATAAGACATCACTTTATCAGAGAGCATGTTGAACAAGGAACTGTGAAGCTGATCTATGTCCCAACTGACAAGCAACTTGCTGACATCTTTACTAAGCCATTGGATGAAGCAACCTTCAACAGGTTGGTAAGTGAATTGGGAATGCTGAACCTGGTATGTTGATTTACTCAGTTTTTGATATTTCCAAGTTCTCTATTGAAGCTCATGACAGCAACTTCAAACCTGCTGTCAAGAGAAGTTACTGTCTACTTGGTTTATGTCTGTTATGTGACAGCATGTGTTGATTTGACTTTTCATGTCAGTATTTTGTGCCAGTCTCATACTTTTAAACCGTGTATGACTTTAATGTGGTTATCTGTTAAGTTTGAGAGTTAAAAATCTATTCCATTGGACTTTCACACCCTTTTGCATTAATCTGTAGGATTAAAGGAGGACACGACCATTAATTACTTTTGTGGTAGTTGTATGGGTACTCTAACTGTTGACCATTAGACTTTAATCCTTAGACGGTTTTGCCTATAAATTAACCTTAGGTTTCACCAGTCTGCTCTCAGTTTTAAAGTAAATAATGGAAAACAAAGTAGGAATTGAAGTTGGGCTAAAGAAGTGTGATAGTGAACCCGACAATGAAGAGATCGATGAGCTCTTTGAGATACTGTTGGACGCCTTGGATGAGATAGACGAGGAAAAGGAGGCCAAGGCTAAGGAAGAGGAGGCCAAGACTATGGAAGAAGAGAAGGAGCTTCAGGCACTTCTTGAAAAAGAAGGTCGCTCTGAAGAAGAGATTAAGGAAGAAGTCTTAGAACTAGTTGATAAAATCATAAAATGATGTACTCAATGTTCTATTCTGAATGATTTTATTAATAATAATAATAAGAGTTCTTGTCTTTGTGGTTATTGAGTTTATGCTTTGTCTGTGTTAATTGATTAATATCTGTGTTCAAAAGATTACATTGCTAAATCCATAATGTGTCAATATTAAGTTAAGTGTATGAATCAAGCATTCTAATAAGTTCATGACAGAACCATTTCCTAATCGAAGTTACTGTCGTTAAGAAGGATACTGTCGTGTGTTTCTTGACAGCAACCTTCTTGACAGCAGGAAAAGACTTTCTGTCAAGACTTGTAAAGGATACTGTCATTCATATGCTTAACGGTGACAGCAAGTCTTTGCGCAATAGTTGCTGTCGCGCAAAACCTACTATCACCACCTCTTATTACTGACAGATTGTTTCTAGCGCACAGGTTACTGTCACCAATAGTGGACCGTTGAAATTGGATATTTATCCCACGTTGGTCAGTGAATAACGGGCAGTAACTCACGTGTTTAAGAGTGGGTTAAGACACGTTCTTGAAATCCACTTTTTATGCACAAAACGGTTGAGATACCCCTATTTATTCTCCAGTTACTCAGACATATCACTCTCATCGAACTCAAGGCAATATACTTTTCTTTAAGCAAAAAGCCATTTTCTTACTTTCTTCTTTTCTTGAAATCTCAATGGCCCCCAAACAGACTCTCTCTCAAACAAACTTTGCTGGCATCTTTTCCCCAAATAATGCTGGTGAAGGCTTCAAAGGACTAGTGTTTTTCTTGAACAAGTCCTATCTCGGTTATGCCATAACCTCTACCCGCATTCTCGACTTAGACAGACTTGAGGCGTTTTGGCAAACTGCTGTTGCTCAAACTGAGGGTGAGAACCCTGGTATTCAATTCGCAATCTCTGGGCAACAATACACTCTTACAGCTGAGGTCATCAACAATGCTCTTGGAATTACACTTGAAGCAAGACAACAATTTACTGAACTTGCAAATGATGACACTCTCAAGAAACTCTTCTTGAAGATTGGGTATGCAGGCCCTATTCTCGAAGAGGGGACTACCAAGTGGTATCCAACTGGTGAAATGGATAGGAAACATCTGCGAAAGGAGTGGAGTATGATATTTGATGTGATGGTCAAGGTGTTCTCTACCAAGTCCACAGGCTGGAATGGAATACCCTCCTACATCAAGAAACTGACACATTCTCTTGTCCATGGATACAAGGTGAATGTTGGAGCTCTCCTCATGGCACACCTCAAAGCTACCATAGGTAAGAAGGTATCACTCTACCCTCACTTTCTTATGTTGTGCATTAATTCATTCTGTGATTTTAATGATGCTGCTCCTCGTTTAGAGGCTTGCTCAGTTTTGAAAAAGAACACACACACACTGTTATCATCACAAGATCTCAATGCACACATTCTACTCTGTTTCACTCAACACATGGTTGATCAAGTGTCCAACCTTGATTATCCATTACCTTCTGGTTATGATTCCTTTTCTCTTGAGAATGAAACTGAATTAGACCCAAATTCAGTTAACCCACATTCAACACCATACACTCAGCCTAGGCCCTCTAGACTTCCCAAAGCCCAAAGAGAAGCCTTGCAAGAATCCAGAAAAAGATCCTTAGAAGCTGATGTTGCTGGTAGCTCTGTTGGTCAAGAGGGAGACACTGCACCTAGTGCAGCAAATAAGGAAGGTAGTCAAACAGAACCCACAGTGGTTCCCCCTGAGCCTAAGAAGAAGAGAGCTAGGAGGACCAAAACCACTGTCAGCCACCCTGCAGTCTCCCAAAAGACTGTAGAGGAAACCAGGGAAATAAACTCCTCCCTAGATGTGCCTTCTCAACAAGGGACCTCTATTGAAATTGGCATGTCTCCCAAGGCACCCTGTACAGAGTCTGCACAAACTCATGGTTCCCATCCTGAGATACCCCCACTTGAAGAAACACACAGTGAGTTAGGGCACAGTGAGGATTTCTCTACTCCTATTGATGGTTCACATGTTTCATCTGTGAATCAGCCCCCACTCTCTACTACACTTTCACCTTCTTCCTTCCCTACACATTCTTTTGTTTCTTCTCCACAACCTAGAGAAGGGGACAGTCCCAACCCTTCAGGTTTTGATCATCCATCTCCAATCATGGATGAGCCCCCATCTAGTGGTCCACAAGAACCCATTTCTCAAAGTGAGATGGACACCACTCCTCCAAACACTGAGCTAGGGCAAAGTGGTATTTTGTCAGAAAATGAAACAGCCAACACTTTGTCTGAACTCCAAGGAGCATCTTACCTTCAGGAAGATGCTGTCCCAGCCTCTGTTGCTGTCAAAGACACTGGCAATGTTGCTGTCCTGGACACAGCTGCTGTCATGGGTGGAGAGAAAGATACTGTCACTATAGAACCTACTGTCACTCCACCTCCCAAAGTTGCTGTCATGCCAGAACCTGCTGTCCAGACTCCAACTGACAGTAACATTCCTGCCAAAGATGTTGTCCAGTCCTCTCAGCCTGATTTTGATGCTGTGATCATTGAGGATGCCTCTGATGATGATCTACCTCTTGCCAAACTCTTAAAGGTACATTCTAAATCTACTCATTCCATGCATGTTAGTACTGCTCATACCCATGCATCTAGGTTGAGTGAGGGTGTGCAAACGAAAAGAGAGATAAAAGAAAAGAGAGGTGAGCATAAAAATGAGAGGCAGCCAAATGAGCTGGCAAAAGGAGAGGGACTTGAGCATGTCCAGAGAGTTATTGAGGGAGCCCACACTATTCAGGCACTAGGCCTTGAGAGTCAAACTGTGAGGGGTGATGAGATCACTCAAAAACACCCTGAGAGTGTGAGAACCCCCATAGCCTCCAAGCCCCTTTCTTTTCCTTCCCCTCCAAGAAGGTTAAGGTATGGTGGCCCCTCTGCTACTTATGGTAACAGGATTGCAGCTCTGGAAGGACAGTGTGCTACCCTCAACTCCAAGATGGACTCTCTCTCTCAACTGGTGGTTGATGGTTTTGCTGCTACTCAACTCTCTATTCAGTTCCTTACTGACCTAGTAGCTGCCAACTCAACTAAGGGGGAGAAGGTAGCAAGATCAGAATCATTGCCTATTCAGGAATCAGGTGGAACTCAGGGGGAGCCTGTAGCTGTGGAGACCAGAGGGGGAGCTAAAAGGAAAGCAATGTCTAAGGGGGAGCAAGTCAAACCAAGCAGTGCACAACCACAGGATAAAGCTGAAAAGCCTGTTGAAGTGGAAATGGATGGAGAAAGGGTGTTAATGTCAAAGGAAACTCAAGATGCATTGCAAAGAAGACCTGCATCTAGACATCCAATCTTGGCTCCTGTGTTGATTAGAGAGCCAACTCCAAAAACTCAAGAAACTGCTCTACAGAAGAAATGGAGAGAAATGGAGGAACAAAACAAACTTGGGAAAGGTAAAGGGAAACTGCCTGAATCCATCCAAAAGGGAATTATTTGGACAAATGGCACTCAATTTGATCAAGAAGAAGCCAATGTCTTGATGGTGGATTACAGGGAGAGCACATTACACAACCATGACAGTGAATTTAGCAGTTTGGTGGAAAAAGCAATGAATGCTCCAAGCAACCGTCCAACCAACACCACAAAACTGTTAAAGGAACAAATTACTAGTGTCAGTGTAATGGTGAATGATGAGAAAAGATGGGCTGTAAGTATTTATCTCACTTCTAGCATATCTTATTTCATCACAATGCAATTATTGCAGAGTCTGCCAGCAAAGGTGTTGTGTGCCTTGAAGGGAAAGATCAGGGCAACTCAAACACCATTCAATGAAATATTAGATATGCAAATCCAGAACCCGCTCATACAAAAACTACCTGAAGTCTACACAAATCCACCATGTGTTTTCTATAGATCTGAAACTAAGGATGGCACAAGAAGGAACAGCTTCATGAATTTGGTTGGCACATCCAGAATGGAAACCAAGTCAATTCTGAAAGTGTTAGATGGAATACTCAATTCAAATGCCAATCCAGGAAGAGCTTATGCTGTTCAAGAGATCTACAAAATGCTGGTGTTGAGAGACAAGGCACTGGGAGCTAGAGTGAAGGAACTAATCTCTAGAGCCAATGCCAAAAGAAATGATCAAGGTGGAAGTTGCCTCTATGACCTTCCTCCTCAGGATGATGATGATGATGAGATTGGAGGTGGTGAAGCTTCTGGAAATGCTGGAAATGCTGGTGGAAGTAATTCTGGGAATACTGGTATTCAATCCCAAAATGAAGGCAATGAAGAAACTCCTAATCAGGAAAAGAAAGATGCTGGTGCTACAGATGAAGAGGAGTCAAGAATACTGGAAGCTTTGGAGGCAGGCATTCTTAGATGTGCTATTGACTGCATCAATGCAGAAAAAGATGTTGTCGACAAAGGTACTGTCAAGAAAGGTTCTGTCAAGGATGAAGCCAAAGCTACTGTCAAGCCCATAAGACTGAAAGCCAAAGCAAGAGCATGGTTTTCTAGACAGAAACCTGAAGGAAAGCACAAGTACTCGGGAAAGGAAAAGACCACTGGATTTGGCAGGAATCTTAAGAAGCCAATTCAATCAATTCCTCCCAACAGTCTTAAGATACAACAGATGCAATCTAGAGAAATCAAGAGTGTTGAGGTAAAGATGGATGCAAATCAAGAGGTCACTGAGTACATTCTTTGGTGGGAAGGTTCAAGATCTACCGAGGTTGATAAGGACTTCAACCTGGTGTCCACATCAACCAGTGGTAGGACATCTACCATAGATAAAAGGAGAATTGACTTCTTCTACCTGGAAAGAATGGTAGAGTTGTTGGAGAGTTATGATAATGTTCCAAAGTCTGTCATGGAACATATTTTGAAATATCAGGCTGATAGGGATGCTGAATTCTATCAGAAATTTGGCTACAATTTTGCAGATTTTGATGATGCTGATATTCTAACTGATCTCCCAGCTTCTCCTATACCATATCACTGGTACTATGAGTTTGATGACTCACCCACAGAAGAAAGGAAAACCCAACCCACAGAGGAAGGGCAACCCAAGCCAAGCAAAAGACCTGACTCTTCTCAATACGCTAAATATCAGTCAGAACTTGATAAGAAGGAAGCTAAACTCCTGGAAAGATGCAAGACTGCCAACAAGGCAGAAAGTGAAGCTCCAAATTATCAAACATGTATGCTGGAAAATCCCTTAAGAATCAAGCATCTAAAAGAAGAAATCTATGTTTGCAGCTTGCACAAGCTAAAAACAACTATTCTGAAGGATTTACAGTATATGGTTGCTGGATCAATTCATCCCCTGGAGCAGATATGTTCTGACAAGATAGATGAATTATTGGAAAGGAGAAAAGGAGAAGATTCGAAGCTGGACAAGCAAAGGAGGATGTCTCTCAATGCTTATCGAGGAAGTAGATTCAAGCTCATTCATGAAGAACTCCATTTCAGAAGCTATCCATTTGATCAAGAGCAATGGTTGAATCTCAGGGATGCAAGTTCTCTTATTTCTCCTACTATCAAGAAGATCATTGAAGAAATAGAAGATGCTGCAGTTTCTGCTGCTGAAATTTCTCTTATAGAAGGTCTAAGAGGCTGCTTGGTAGAAGCTCTCAGAAGAGAGGAAGTAACAAGACAGAAGAGGAAATCTCAAGATAAGTAAACATTCTAAATCCATTCTGATCTTGTTAGTTAAGTTGTCAGCATATATTGTAAATTTGTTGTTATTGTCCATAAAAACAAATTGGGGGAGATTGTTGGGATTTATGGGTGATAGCATAGGAACAACTTAACTTTGTATATACTTAATTTTTAATTAAGTAGAACATACAGTCACAGCCAAAGTATGTTCTTGTAATCAGTATGCAATGTTACTTTAATTGTGTTATTTGGAAGAAGTTCACTTTCTGTGTTCAAGCCTCAAAGAACGCATATTGGATGACAGCATGAATAAAGGTTACTGTCATAAGAATTGACAGTAAGATTACAAGAAGACAGAATGTTGCAAGTCAAGACAGCATATTCACTCTGACAGCAACATTGGCGGAAGACTACGCGACAGCAACTTTAGCCCTCGACAGCAAGCTTGGGAACCTCGACAGCACACTATGCGGGGAACTCGTACTGTCACCAAAAGCACATTCTTGTGACAGCAAGCTTTGTGGCAAAAGTAACTGTCTCGAGAAAGACCCTTGTTCTAAGTATCTTTCTCAGTCAAATCCCGTGACAGTTTCAATGTTCAAGAAACAGGCGTGATGCAGTATCCCTAAGTTGCACCAAGTCTGCAAGACTACGACAGAAGCTTCAAGCACGGCAAACAAAAGCGAATCAATTCAAGAGCAAGGTCAAGTCTCTATTTGCTGAATTGTTTTAGCTAGAAATAGAATGAATCTAGGTTGCTTTTGTTATGATGTATATCTGACATATTAGCAATTTAGGAAAGTCACGTGGGTAACACAATCTGTAAGAAGCTGCCGCTTGACAATGACAGCAGCTTCACAAACCCGTGACTGATAGTGATAGGATTAGTCTTATACCTACTGTCAATTCATTCTAGAAATAAAACGAAGACTAGCAAGTGCCTTGAAGAAAAACGAAGCTCAAGATTTCTCTCTTGAGGTTGTAGCAACACTTTGCAAAATAAATAAAACATTTATTTTGTGAATACTGTCTTCTCTATTTTACTGTTTGTGAATGCATACATATTATTGATAACATTAAATCTTAGTTTTAGTTGTTGAAACTGAGATTGAATTTTATCAGTATTGCATTCATCCCCCCCCCCCCCTTCTGCAATACACAAGGACCAACAAATTTGGAGAAAACTTTGGAGAGAATTTAGCAGAGTGACTTTAAGAAAATAGAATGTGAGGAATGAATGGAAACAAGTGAGAATTCCCCCTTTTATAGGGATGACAGCCGGTCACTGGGCTGGTTGAAGGAAGGGCAACCGACATTAGCCGGTATGGCCCATAAAAGGCTAAAGGCCCAAATTACTGAGTTTTAACAGTGAAAACCCTGGGCCCAATTAAGCCCATTACAAAAACTAACCACATTTTCGATCAAAATTCTGATCGAATGAGTTCGAATAAAGCCCGAAATGGCTCTCGTATTCGACCAAAATTCTGGTCGATCGGCTAAAAGCCCAATTATTAAAAAAAGGCTAAAGGCCCAATAAAAAGCTGAAGGCCCAATTGCTAAATAAAAGCCTTAGGCCCAAATTAAGCCCAATATATGTGGGCCTTAATAGTCTGAAACGAACCAAGTATTCGACCATGATCCTGGTCGAATGGGTTCGAAGATGCACCAAAATTGAAGTCATGTTCGACCATGATCCTGGTCGAAATCATTCGACCAGGCACCGAAATTGAAGTCATGTTCGACCATGATCCTGGTCGAAATCATTCGACCAGGCACCGAAATTGAAGTCATGTTCGACCATGATCCTGGTCGAAATCATTCGACCAGGCACCCAAATTAAAGGCATGTTCGACCACGATCCTGGTCGAAACCATTCGACCAGGAAGCAAAATGGGAATGAAAATTCGACCACAATCCTGGAGGAGAAAGCCAGCCAAAATTCGACCAGAATCCTGGTCGAAGGTGTTCGACCAGGACCCAAAAGCGAGGTCGAATTCGACCAGGATCCTGGTCGAAAATGAACTGAAAAATCAAAAATTGATTTATCTTCTATGGAATTAATGAAAAATCCTGATTCCTGTTTTGAGAAATTACAAAATCGATTTAGAACTATATGTTCGTCAAACCAAGCCACAATACGGAAGAAAATTTTGTAACTCCCGAATAAAATAACTTCTACGATAATCCAAGAGAGATTTTCTTAGAAGTTGGGGGGCAAATGATATGGACAGAAAAGTAATTATAGAAATATAATTGACAAGTCAATGGAAAGGCCGATATTTAAGGCCCGACACCTTAATTATTCATTAATTTCGTAATTAATGAAGAGGGAAAATATACAGCTCATGAAAAGAGTCCGAATTATGGCAAATTGGTCAAATAAGGATCCAGAATCCCAATTAAAGGCAATTAATGAGTCATAGCCTTTATCGACAAGGAAACGAATTCTCCAGCAAGAAATACAATGTTTATCCAATATCAAAAAGAAGACTTATTCGCTAAGTCTCCTAAACATACCATAAATACTAGGCTCCAGACGCCTATATAAGGTCCCTGATCCTACAATCAGAACTACGTCTTTGGCTTGATTCTCAATAACGATTTGAGATACGTAGGCATCTTGTGAGGACCAATTTAGTCCGGATACACGAGTGCAGCCATTAAAGCTCGAAGCTCATTAATCCTAGCATTAAATTCACAAAGCACGTTTTTTAATCCACAACAAGTTTCGAATTTAATAATTTACAATGTATATAGGTTAAAAAAGTTAGGCCTCTTCTGTAGCTGAGTCTAAAATTTCAAAATCAGGTTTTTTTAAATATGAATATAGTCCTGCTAACAATGAAATTAGGTCTCTATGAGTTCTTATAAAACAAAATCACCATTTGTCTATAATTTATTATTTAATAATAAATAATATTTAATTAGTTATCATATAAAATTTAATAAAATAAGATAAAAAATATGCATAATTTTATAAAATTTTATCCTCGTATTTTTATATTCTTTTTGATTTGAATTTTTCTTAGATTGATTTGAATTTTTGAACATAGATTTCTAAATTTAAAATAGTTAGAAAAAAGTAATTAAATTGACATTAAAATAATGATGACGTAATAATTATTATTAGAATTTAAATACCCACTTTACTAATTTGGGCTTTATCTTGTGTTTTAAAAATTAGATTTTGACGATTTTACACCCCACATGAAGATAACTAAATTATCTTTAATTAAAAGATGGCTTAACAATTTTTATCTAACTGGAATTGTCCATGAAAGAGAAAAGAAAGTCACAAATTTTTTACATGAAGAATTCTATTCAATATAGAAAACTTATTTATATTTGGTATATTTGGTTTAAATTATCAAAATACACTTTTTAGAATTTAAATATAATCTTATTATTAGTAAAATACACTTTTTTAATATTTGATCTAACGATTTTCATTTATCTAGTTAAGATCTAATGGTCCTTATTAGTTCACTACGCCATAAATGGCCTTCTGCAACCCTTGAAAACCGTTGCCGGAAGTTCAGAATTCGTTGGCATAGCCTCAAAAATCTCAAAGGCAACACTTTTTCAGTGTTAGTTTTTTGCCCGTTGCCGTAGGGGTCAACGCCAACACTTTTCTACCTATGCCAACAGGTTAAAATATGTTGCCGTAGATTAGACTTTGTTCAAAAAAATGTGGGCCCCACATGTGGGCCCCACTGTTTTGGGCCCCACATGTGGGCCCCACTGTTCTGGACCCCACATGTGGGCCCCACTGTTCTGGACCCCACATGTGGGCCCCACTGTTCTAGACCCCACATGTGGGCCCCACTGTTCTGGACCCCACATGTGGGCCTCACTGTTTGTGGGCCCCACATTCATATGGGCTTCCTTTTTCTATGGCAACACTTTTTTACACAAATTGCAACAGCTGTAGTAGCTACTGTAACACTTTTCTAATGAAAAATAAAAAATGTACTACTGGTATATAAAACATTCCCAGTACAAGAAAGTACTTAAAACCCAATAAAACATAACAATAACAATCATAATGCAGTATAAAGTACAAAACATGTCCCTGATGAATACAATGAATATAATACATACAATATTGATCTCCACCAGTCATCTAACACCTAACCAAAATATAATCTAACTCCTCCCATCATTCACCATTTGGACGCATTATAATCTTACTACACCACTACACGAGAGAGGCAGTCAATCGAGTACCATTTTCACCATCTTCGCTTGAAATTGGTAGGATAATGGCTAAACAAGAGAGAGTATCAGCAATACTGTAGGTGCATATTTTTTCTGTTTTTTCAGCCTATATTTTTCCTGCATGGAGATTGGAAGTCAGCATTTAGCATTTAGCATCAAACATATTGTGCATGACTCTACATGATTTTTCTATTTTTTCAGCCTATGTTTTTCCTGCATGGAGATTGGAAGTCAACATTTAACATTTAGCATTTAGCATTTAGCATCAAGCATATTGTGCATGACTCTACATGATTTTTCTTATTGGCCTTCGTACTTCCTGGAGATCAGATTATCATCGACAGGATCTCCAAACTTTTCAACTACTATCATTTTATTAGTTTCAGTCATATGAATTAGGCACTTAGGGCTATGACCATCTAAGATCTGAACTTGTAAGCAATCAGAACTAAATCAAAAACTAAAGCTCCTTCTTTTGGCTACTTTTGCTCCATTTACAAGAAAAATAGCACCTTCCTACTTTACAAATGTCAAAACAGTGATATTTTTGATAGAATAATGAACTGATGTTCTCATACTTTTGACCAATGCATTTTTTAAACATGAAATATTGCATAATTCTTACTAACAAATGAAAACTAAAGCAAATGAAACAAATAAATTAGTACTAATTCTCATTTTAGCAACCAAAAGACAAGACTTATGCATAGAAAAATTAAGAGGCACCGAGAAAATTCGCAAAGAGAGGAGACGAGGATGTGACTGTAATAAACGATAACATCTGATAGGGTACCACTTACCACACTTGACGCCAATAGTTGATAAAGCATCATGAACACGCTTCCACACCAGTACTTCCATCGAGTTCTTTAATTGCTGCAGCCACACTACTGCATCTCAGGTGTAATTCCAGATAAATTTAACTTTGAACAAACCTAGATATTCCTTGAGGCAGGGGTATCGCAGATCTACTATCTTGACTTTGTTGGCCATTAGGAAGATTCTGAGCTTGGTCCTGGACAACTGGTTGTTGTGTTTGCTGGATTTGTTGTTGTTGATGTTGCTTCTGCACATTAGGTGATTCTGCTGGTGTTGATTTTATTACTTGATGGAAACCAGGGAGCTTTGCGTGCCTATACCGGCAATCAGGACCATTTGGACAAAATCCCAACTTATACCTGCACCAACATAGAACCAGATATCAGTAAATCTCTAAAAAAAGCATTACCCAAGAACCAGATATCAAAATTGTAGCTATAGCAATGAGTTTAAACTTAAGTACGTCATGTCTGTTATGTTGCTGTCCAGCTTCATCTTTACATTTAGAGTTCCCTAACACTGTGGTGGGCAGCAGAACAAGAAGACATAAGATTAATGTAAAGTTATTGCGACAAGGTTGATTAGAAACCATGGTGACTGTGTGTGCGGCTTAAGTTTAGGTTTGGAGGAGGAAGTTGAGATTCACAGAGTAGGTTGGAGGGAAGGAAGGTGCATGTTGATGATGGAGATGGATGTTTTATATACATGGGCGGCCAGGCCAAGAAGGGGAAGGAATTTTTATTTATATGTTTAGAGAATATTTTTGATTATGTAGTAATGTATATGCCTCCCTTATTTATACGGGATGGGCCAAAAATCACTTTCACATAATATAAGTTATTGTTTTGTTGCAAGAATGATTTATTCAGGTTTGAGCGTATGTGTTGATTAATATATCTTAATGATTAAAATGATGCAAAAAAAACAGAGCAAAATATAAAGATTAACGTGGATATATAAATAATTTAATCTTTTTAAACTATGGTGAAATGGCAGGGAGGAAATAATTTCAAAATACAATATCTTCTAGAATTTATGACATTACCATATCAACCATTATAAACCGTAATAAAACTACGCAGTTTAATTTATCATTCTGCATCAGAAAATTTAGCAGTTAATTGTTTCACTACTCAAACAAATTCAGAAACTTGCAGGAAGTCAGGAACCAGACTTAATAACTCATAATGTTCTGAAAAAATCTAGATGTTGGTGACCTGGTGGAGGAAATTAGAAATCTATTAATACAATTTTCTTAAAGTTAACAACAGGTTGAAATCAAATGCTATTCATTTCTCTGTCTGGTGGTTCTGAAAAACTTGTTCAGCACCCACAGCATGGTTCAACTGTTTGATCAATAACACATCCACCCCAAACACAACCCATTGATGATTTTCTTTAAGTTTAAACTCTTATGGACGAAGAAACGAAGGAAAGAGAGATTTAGAGCCATGAAATCTAGCTAACGATTTTATAAATATATTTGAGGGTTTTTAATCAGTTACAAAACAACATACAAAGGCCAATTTGCTAGGACACAACACCTCAATGTTGAACAGATGAACAGGAACAAACGAACAGATGAACATAACATAAGCTAAATCAAGATAAATAAAATTTGAAACTTAACCTGAAAAATTAGAGAAACAAGTTATACACTAGATGAAAACTGTAGTTAAATCTTAAATATCTCAAGAACAAACCTGATTTAAGGAATTAGAATAGAAAGCCCCAATTGAAGCCCTAAGAAGTGAAAATCCATTAAGAGTAATAACTAATTAATTGGATCCAGCGATTGAAGCCCCAATCAGACACCTACAAAACAACACGCCAATTAGTAAGAAGGAAAGATAACAAAAAAGAGAAGAGAGAGTCGAGAGAGTCGAGACAGAGATTTCTTCGATTTTGCGGAGAGCGAGAGAGAGTCGAGAGAGAGGGGAGAGGGCGAGAGAGAGTCAAGAGAGGGTGTGAGTGTGTTGAAAGGGGGAGTGTCTGTGAGTGTATTATTTTTGTTTAAGGGGGAAAAGTAGTCTCAAAATATTTCGGTTGGGGGGAAAGTTGCCGCCCATATTTTTAATATTTTCAATTTTTTTAACTTATTTTTTAGAATATTTATAATTTAAAATTACACAAAAATAATGTTTTCCTATCTTATAATAATAGACTATGAAAAACAATAAATTTTTAACATTCGTACGGTTGGATCGTCGAAGTAATCAATTAAAAAAATTATTCAGTGAATTTGACACGTGTCTCGTTCCAAGAATCATTACTTTTCCGACGTTTCTAGAAAGATGCGGCACATCCGGACCTTAATATTTTTTAATTATTTTTTCCCAACATTAGAATGAGTATCGATTAACATCCGTACGGTTGGATCGTCGAAGAAATCAATTAAAAAAATTATTCAGTGAATCGGACACGTGTCCCGTTCTTGTAAATAGTACTATTCCAACTTTTCTGAAAAGATACAGCACAGCCGGGCCTTTATATTTTTTGATAATTTTTTCCCAACACTAGAATAAGTACCGATTAACATCCGTACGGTTGGATCGTCGAAGAAATCAATTTAAAAAATTATCCAGTGAATCAGACACGTGTCCCATTCCCGGAAGCAGTACTATTCCATCTTTTCTGGAAATATGCGGCATAATCGGACTTTTATATTTTTTGATTATTTTTTCCCAACACTAGAATTACTACCGATTAACATCCATACGGTTGGATCGTCCAAGAAATCAATTAAAAAATTATTCAGTGAATCTGACATATGTCCCGTTCTTAGAAGCACTACTATTCTAACGTTTCTGGAAAGATGCGGCATAACCGGACTTTTATATTTTTTTGATTATTTTTTCCCAACACTAGAATGACTACCGATTAACATCCGTACGGTTGGATCATCCAAAAAATCAATTGAAAAAATTATTCAGTGAATCTGACACATGTCCCGTTCTTGGAAGCAATACTATTCTAACGTTTCTAGAAAGATGCGGCATAACCGGACTTTTATATTTTTTGATTATTTTTTCCCAACACTAGAATGACTACCGATTAACATCCGTACGGTTGGATCGTCCAAGAAATCAATTAAAAAATTATTTGGGTTTAGGGTTGGCGTTTAGGGTTTAGGGTTTAATTAGGCCCAATTGTGGGGCCCACTTTTTTAAATATTATTTTTAAGTAAAAATTAATTTTTAATTAATTTTTAATTAAAAATTAGAAAAATTAGTGTGGCCCACTTTTTTTAATAATATTAAAAATTAGTGGGGCCCACTTGTGGGGCCCACTTTTTTCTGTGGGACCCACTTTTTTAATATTATTTTTAATTATTAATTAATTATTAATTAATTTTTAAATAAAAATTGAAATAATTAATGGGGCCCACTTTTTTCTGTGGGACCCACTTTTTTTAATATTATTTTTAAGTAAAAATTAATTATTAATTAATTCTTAATTAAAAATTAGAATAATTAGTGGGGCCCACTTGTGGGGCCCACTTTTTTCTGTGGGACCCACTTTTTTTAATATTATTTTTAATTAAAAATTAATTATTAATTAATTATTAATTAATTTTTAATTAATTTTTAAATAAAAATTAGAATAATTAATGGGGCCCACTTGTGGGCCCACTTTTTTCTGTGGGACCCACTTTTTTTAATATTATTTTTAATTATTAATTAATTTTTAATTAATTATTAATTAATTTTTAAATAAAATTAAAATAATTAGTGGGGCCCACTTTTTCCTGTGGGACCCACTTTTTTTAATATTATTTTTAAGTAAAAAGTAATTTTTAATTAATTATTAATTAATTTTTAAATAAAAATTAGAATAATTAATGGGGCCCAGTTGCGGGGCCCACTTTTTTCTGTGGGACCCACTTTTTTAATATTATTTTTAATTATTAATTAATTAATAATTAATTTTTAATTAATTTTTAATTAAAAATTAAAATAATTAGTGGGGCCCACTTGTGGGACCAATTTTTCTATGGTACCCACTTTTTTTAATATTATTTTTAAGTAAAAATTAATTATAAATTAATTATAAATTAATTTTTAATTAAAAATTTGAATAATTAGTGGGGCCCACTTGTGGGGCCCACTTTTTTCTGTGGGACCCACTTTTTTTAATATTATTTTTAATTAAAAATTAATTATTAATTAATTTTGAAATAAAAATTAGAATAATTAATGGGGCCCACTTGTGGGGCCCACTTTTTCTGTGGGACCCACTTTTTTAAATATTATTTTTAATTATTAATTAATTTTTAATTAATTATTAATTAAAAATTAGAATAATTAGTGGGGCCCACTTTTTTTAATATTATTTTTAGTTATTAATTAATTTTTAATTAAAAATTAAAATAATTTGTGGGGCCCACTTTAATTTGTGAGAAAGCCCGCTTCAATTTTAGCAGCCCGCCAACATTGGTTCCAAAAATTTTGTACTCTATAGCAACGAGGTTATAAAATCCTTGCAGTAGCTTTGGATTTTTATACTTTTTATATGTTATTGTAACCAAGTAAAAAAACATTGCAGTATATCGAAAATTTTATAAATTTACCTGGAAATGTCAATCAATGGCAATGGTTTTTCGACATTTTTTTAAATTTTGGTTGTCATATCCAATCTATGGTGTAGTGAACATAATTTATTATTTTATTTTTAAAATTTGTTCATTAATTTAAAATTATCAAAAATACATTATTTACGAAAAAATTATCCTTCACCCCAATTCAGATTTCAATAAATTTATAAATAAATCATTTTCATAAATTTTATTATTTTTTATATAAAATTATTTTTTAATTTAATTTTTATTTATATATAAATATAAGTTTTTTTTTACAATAACTATGCCAACGCTTTATCATGTCTACGCTAACACATGGAATGGATGTTGTAATAGGCCGGATTCAATACGGCTATTACAACACTTATAGATGGCAACACTTTGCAAAAGCGTTGTAGGAAGTCATTTATGGCGTAGTGGTTTGGTTGTCCAAGACCGTACGATCAAAATTTTGGATAAGATCCATATTATGCTTATTATATATAATGATTTAATATAATAAGGATATCAAGTATATACTGATATAAGTATCTTACTAACTGCTTTTACTTTTAATGTTTCGGTTTTATTTACAGTGTATATAAAATTTTAAAATACATTATTACTTAAAAATTATTAAATAGAATAAAAATTATGTTATGATTATATAAAATTTTATTCTCATATTATTATATTCTTTATCGATTTGAATTTGTTCTTAATTAATTTTAATACTTTATTGAAAGAAACATAAAATTTCTATATTTAAAACAATTAGTGGAAAAATAAATAAATTGGTGCTACAAAAATAAAAAAAATATTTATTAAAATTTAGATACTCACTTTACTATTTGGGTTCTATCTTGAGTTTTAGAAATTGAATTTTGACGATTTTACATTCCATGCGAAACTAACGAAATTATCTTTAATTTAATGATGGTTTAATAATTATTATCTAACTTGACCTGTTGACCTACCCATAAACCGAAAAGAAAAGATGGTTAAGAATTTTTACATAAAAAATTCAATTCAATATAGAAAACCAATTTATAATTGGTTTAAATTATCAAAACACACTTCTTAGTATTTAAATATAATCATACATTTAATCAAATACATATTTTAATATAAGTATTATATTCAAAATTATCGTTTATGAATATGAAACCCTCAATATTTTAATAATATTTTGATATTATCCTTTTATGTTTGTTATATGTAAAATAATATAATTATAATTTGGATTAATCAAATTGTTATGTTCCTTCAGAAAAAAAAGTGTTTAAATTTATTTATGTACAGGAGTTCTTGTAAGTCTCTGTAGGTTCACGTGTATCATTGTTAGTATGATATACATCAACATTATATTGATAATTTTTAATATTGTAATCAATATGAATTGTTATCTTGATATTTGATTTAACAATTATTATCTAATTGAAACTATTCATAAATTCAAGAGAAAAGATATTTAAGAATTTTTATATAGAAAACTTTTAAATTATCAAAATACACTTTTTAGTATTTAAATATAATTCTATTATTAATCAGATATACTTTTTAATATTAGATCTAACAATTCTCATCGATCTATTTGAGATCTAACTGTAATTATTAATTTGGTTGTATAGTGATCGTACACGGACCAGATCGATTTTAATTTTTTCTTAAATTTATTTTAATATTTTATTGAAATAAAAATAGAATTTATAAATTTAAAAAAATTAGAAAAAAAATTAAATTGGTGCTACAATAAAAAAAATATTTATTAAAATTTAAATAGTCACTTTACTGTTTGGGCTCTATCTTGAGTTTTAGACAACAGATTTTAACGATTTTACAGCCCATGCGAAGCTAACAAAATTATCTTTAATTTAATGATGATTTAATAATTTTTATCTAACTGAAACTATCCATAAACTAAAGAGAAAAAATAATTACGAATTTTTACATAAAGATTTCTATTCAATATAGAAAACCCATTTATAATTGGTTTAAATTATCAAAATACATCTTTTAGTATTTAAATACTATCATATTATTAATCAAATACAATTTTTAAAATTATATCTAACGGTCCTCATCTATTTAAATATTTATAGTTTTATAATCCAACGGATCATATACTTTTGGTAGTACAGTGACCGACCAAAGTTTTGGATAAGATCTCCCTTACTCTTATTATATACTAGCTTAAAACCCGTGCGATGCACGGATTGTTAATTGTTATTTTATTATTATTATTTTAATATTTTATTAATTATAATTGTGCAAAAAATAAGTAGGCATGTTAAAATAGCTAAAACACTTTTAATTAATTAAAAACATTAAAACAGATTTTAAAATAAATAAATATGGGTTTGCCCGTTATATTTTTGGAAAATGAGGGGTTTTTGAAAGGCATATGTCTAGGCCTATTTGTAAAACACTGAGGATTCTACTCAACTTTAATTAAGATGTAATAAGTAAATAATAAAAATCAATTGTCACAGGAATCTCAGAAGGTTATATCTGTCAAAGTTTGAAGATTAAAGTCATCTACAGACTTGAAGTTATTCTACACTGGAAGAAGTTCATTTATTTGATCAATCCTCAGTGAAGTATTCAAGAAAGTGGATCTATTTAAAGTGACAGAGATTTCAGAAGTGTGACGGGAGAAAAGTACAGATTACAGTCCTTGTTTAAATAGAAAGGAGTAAAGAATCACAGCTTAAAGTTAAAGATGAAGAACAACCATTAAAGTTAGTCGCTCATGAACCAGACAGTACATGGAGTGTCAACGTCAGTCAGTGGAAGTTCGTTATCAGTTTCAGTGGTTCTAAGAATTAGTTTAATTCTCTTTTAATATTATTCTATAAGATATTTAATTTAATCTATGAATTAATTCTTTCAGAATTAATTCATATATTAAATTAATCAATCCTGATCTTAAGTAATTTAATGTATAAATTAATTCTCCAGAATTAATTTATTTATGAAATTATTTGAGTCAGTTATTTTAATTTATTTAATCAGTGAATTAATTCTAAAAGAATTAAGTCATTTATTAAATCAATTAAAAGTAGAATAAAATTAAATCAGTTTTATTTCTATTAGTAGTACTAACATTTTATACTAGTAGTACTATCAATATTAGTACTACCGATAGTACTACCAGTACTAAAGGTTAGTACTACCGAGAGTACTATTAGTTTAAATAGATAGTACTTCTAATAGAAATGCATTCAGTTGGATTGGCGCGTGGGAAGTAATTCTTTTGACTTGTTATAAATACAAGTACATGATCAAAAGAGTTACAAAATTACAATTGAAAAAGAGACAGAAGCAAAAAGCAAAGTATCATTTCCTTCTTCTGCAGTTTCAAGCGAACCAACCATAAGCATTCAATTTAAATCCTTGTAATAAATTCTAGACATAAATGTTATATCCAATCCACTAGAATTCAATTACTTGTATTTCTTTGACAATCTAGCGGATCATAATCCCTAGAATTTCAATCGAACTACTTTTTAGTATTCGATCTTTTTATTACAAAAATAGATAAATTCATGTCGAATTTATTCTAGATTTGTTTTAACAAAAACCTTGTAATCTGTGCACTGAATTGTAACATCTCTCAAGTTTAATAGAGTTTCTATTTAACTTGAATATTGTTTCAATTTTTATTCCGCACTAATTTGTTCTAAACAGTTAAATCATTTAACGAACAAATTCGATAAAACGGTATAGTTTGTATTCAACCCCCCTTCTACAAACTTATCAGGACCTAACAATTGGCATCAGAGCCTTTTGATTGATATACAAATCAAAGATCCAATTGTTTTGAGATTTTTCTTTTAAACTCTGATTTTTTATCTTATTCCTAAAAATCTCAAAAGATGTCTACTACACAGAAAGTTGGTACTGTCAAAATCCCTATATTCAGCAAGGAGCATTATCCAATGTGGAAGAAGAAAATGCTTCTATTTCTTAAGGTTGCAAATCCTAAATACATTGATGTGCTGAAGAACGGTCCCAAAGTCCCTATGATTATTGAGGGAGAACTCATTGAGAATAATGTTGTGACTAGGGCTGCCAGAATGTACCCTAAAGATGCCAAGGATTACACTCCTGATGAGAAAGAGGATGTTACCTTGGATTCCTGTCTTCAGTTGATCCTTATTGATTGTCTTGATCCAATCATGCATAATCATGTTCTCAACTGTGATACTGCTAAACACATTTGGGCAACTATAGAGATAATCAATGAGGGGACAGAGGAAGTTAGGGAGAATATGCTGGAGATTCTCACCTCACAATATGAGCATTTCAGATCAAACCCTGGTGAAGGTATCTCTCAGGTTTTGGAGAGATATAACAAGTTAATCAATGATCTGAATCTCAATGGGAAGCACTACACCAACAAGGAGATTAACAAGAAGTTCCTTCTTACACTTCCACCTCATTTGGAGCACAAAATTTCTGCCATTAGAGAAGCAAGAGATATGAATGAAATTGCTTTGGAGAGATTGTATGGTGTTCTGAAGACCTATGAGCTGGAGCAGATTCAACAAAGGGAGCTGTATGGAACTGGGAAGATTGTTGGTACCTCTACTGCATTGGCTGCTGAAGTCCCACAGAAACTGGAAGTGAAACATGTTCAACCTTCCAGTTCTAACATGAATGTTATTGATGTTGAATATGGATTAACATCCATTGATCAATCTGGTGGTGACTTCTATTCCTTAGAAGAACTTGATCAGCTGGAGGGTGGTGATTTGGCTTTGATAGTCAGAAAGTTTGGGAAGTTCAGATTCAAGAGGAATCCCAATCTTAAGTTCAGACCCAGGTTTCAGAGAGGTGGTTCTTCATCTTCAAGTGGCACAAGGGGTGGCTACAAAACTGGAACTGTGGAAAGGAGCGCAATCAGATGCTACAATTGCAATGAGTTGGGTCACTTTGCTACTGAATGCAGAAAGCCAAAGCAAGTGACTAGAAACACATTTGATTCTAGCAAGAAGAACAAGATTGGGAAAGCTTATGTTGCTGAAGGAAAGAGTTGGGATGACACTGACAGTGATGAAGAAGCAGGTGAGATTGGGAACCTTGCTTTAGTGGCTAAAGAGGCAAGCACTTCATCTGCACACTTGTCAGAGGTAATGTTTACTGATACTGAAATGATTCGTCATCTTGGTGGCACCTTAGAATGTGCTCGCACTGAAAATGATAGAATAATTCTTTTGAACACAAATCTTGAAAATGAGATAAAAGAATTAAAACTAGTGCATGTTAATCAGGATGAACTTGTTGAGAAAATAGCTTTTCTTGAGAATAGGGTTAAATGTTATATTCAACTGGAAACCATTCTTAAGAAAGAGATTAGTGAGCTCAAGACTAAAGCTAATGCCTATTTTAGCTCATGTAAGACGGCTAAAGAGATTCTCAATAAGCAAGCTGTTGGTAATCATGTCAGTATAGGGTATGATTATAATGAGGCTATTGGACTTCTTGGAATTAATTCCCCTTGTAACTTCAAATCTGAAGGGAAGGTTGTTCCATATATACTTAAGGGTAATAAAACACCCTTCTGTAAGGAGTCTGAGGCAGAGCCTATGAATGAATACTCTATCATTATTGCTGAGGAGATTCATGAAGAAGATGTTGCTTTAGAAGCTGAGCAATCCAAAAAGTGCATATCTGATATTCCAGTCAAAGTTGCTACAACTAAAAAGACTAAATCAGATATCCATAAGTTGGATCAAAACAATTGTTCTAACATGCATGTTATTAATTCTTCTCATAAAGCATGTGGTGTGGTTAATTGCATGTCTTGTGCTTTTAATGTAATGTATGCTTTCTTTAATAAAAAGCATGTATCTAGTGATAAGACTGCTCCACGTCAACATGTTAATAGTAAGAAGCATGTTAAAGCAAAGACTACTAGTCCTCCTCAGACTAGAGTGGATTCATTTATCCCTAAGCCTACTCAGAAATGTGTTAAGGCTGGCTATAAATGGAAACGCTCTTATGTGAAAGAGGTTGAAGGGTTGTAGTTAAAAATGTTGTTTTGCCTGACAAAGGCCAATTCTTTAAGTATGCCGGACCCAATCAAGTGTGGGTTCCGAGGAAGGACTAATCAATCTGGTATTGCAGGGAGTTAAACAGGTAAGCCGTGTTATATGGGTTCTTGACAGTGGCTGTTCAAGGCATATGACCGGAGATAGAGCTCTGCTATCAGATATGGTTGAAAAAGCTGGCCCAGTAGTAACCTTTGGAGATAACAGCAAGGGTATTACGAAAGGATATGGCTGTTTGAAGTACGGAAATGTTATCATTGAAGATGTTTCATTTGTGGAAGGTCTGACGTTCAATCTTCTCAGCATCAGTCAGTTCTGTGACAGAGGATATTCTGTTTCCTTTGAAAGAGAGAAGTGCCAGATCCTTCACAAGAAGAATGGAAAGCCTGCTCTTCAAGGAGTAAGGAAAGGTGACTTGTTCATAGCTGATCTGAACTCGGGATTCAAAGATGGAGTTAATTGTTTTTATGCTAAAGCTTCATCAGATGATAGTTGGCTATGGCACAAGAAGATGTCTCACCTTAACTTCAAAACTATGAACTCTTTAGTCAAGAGGGAATTAGTTAGAGGTTTGCCTCAGATGGAATTTACACAGGAAGGACTGTGTGAGGCATGTCAGAAAGGAAAGTCAAAGAAAGCTTCTCACAAGGGCACTGATACATCATCAATAACTGAACCTCTTCAGCTACTGCACATGGATTTGTTTGGTCCAGTTAATGTGATGTCCATGTCAAAGAAACAATATGCACTTGTGATTGTTGATGACTATTCTAAATACACATGGGTTTTATTCCTACATTCCAAGGATGAGACCCCATTTCTGGTGATTGGCCATGTGAAGTTGATTGAGCTGGATTCTAGATTCCCTGTTAGAGCCATAAGGTCAGATAATGGTACTGAATTCAAGAATGCCATTCTAAATGACTTTTGTGCTGATAAAGGAATAACAAGACAGTATTCTGCCCCTAGAACTCCTCAACAAAATGGAGTAGTGGAAAGAAAGAATCGTACATTGATTGAAGCTGCAAGGACTATGTTAAGTGAGTCCAAACTTCCAACATACTTTTGGGCTGAAGCAGCGAATACAGCTTGTTATACTCAGAATCGAACGTTAATCAACAAGGACTTAATGAAGACTCCGTATGAGATCATGAACAACAAGAAACCAACTGTCAAGTACTTTCATGTATTTGGAGCAAAATGCTTTGTGCTTATAGATGACAATGTTAAACGTGGCAAGTTTGATGCAAAGGCACAAGAAGCTATTTTTGTTGGATATTCCAGAAGATCTTACAGGGTCTATGTGATTGGCAGTCACACAGTAAAGGAAAGTGTCAATGTTACTTTTGATGACACTAAGTTCCCCAGTATCCAAAAAGAAGACTCATCTGAAAAGCTGAAGTTTGATAACTTGCCAGACTCAGAATCAGATGATGAAGCCTCGCCTGAAGTTATTGCTGGTGATGATAATAACAATGATGATAATGATCATGGTGATGATGGTGGAAACACTGGTAACAATGGAGATACCACCAACACTGGAGAAGAATCATCAAGGCAAACAGGCAACAACTCAGGGGGAGCAAATGAAGGATCAACTAGTCACTCACAACATCAAAGTGAATTTCAAGGTGAATCATCAAGATCAAATCTTCCAAGACAGACTGTTTGGAATAGAGCTCATCCTTTTGAGCTGATCCTTGGTGATCCAAATGTTGGAGTTAAAACTAGAAGTGCTTCTCAGAATGAATGTCTTTTCTCAGCATTCCTTTCTAAAATGGAGCCAAAGAAAACTGAGGAAGCACTGACTGATCCAGATTGGGTGATTGCTATGCAAGATGAACTCAATCAATTTGAACAACAGCAAGTCTGGAAGCTGGTACCCAGGCCAAAGAACAAGAAAGTAGTGGGTACAAGATGGGTATACAGGAACAAGCTAGATGAGGATGGCATTGTTACTAGAAACAAGGCAAGACTGGTTGCACAAGGGTATTCTCAAGCTGAAGGCATTGATTATGATGAAACCTATGCACCAGTGGCTAGACTTGAGGCTATCAGGATGTTCTTAGCATTTGCTGCTTATTCCAATTTTAAAGTCTATCAAATGGATGTTAAGAGTGCATTCCTGAATGGTGAACTTGATGAAGAAGTGTATGTGGAACAGCCCCCTGTCTTTGAAAATCAGGAGCTGCTGGACTTTGTGTACTTTCTCTTCAAGGCTATCTATGGTCTCAAACAAGCCCCAAGAAAATGGTATGACACTCTCTCTGGTTTTCTTTTAGAAAATGGTTTTGTTAGAGGTATCATAGACAAAACTCTTTTTTCAAAGAAACACAAAAGTGATATGATATTAGTCCAAGTCTATGTGGATGACATCATATTTGGGTCTACTAATGATAATCTCTGTAAGAGATTTGCTGAGCTTATGCAGAGTAAGTTTGAAATGAGTATGATGGGTGAGCTGAAGTTCTTTCTTGGATTGCAAGTAAGTCAAAGGTCAAATGGTATATTTATTTGTCAATCCAAGTATCTCAAAGAACTCCTCAAGAAGTATCACATGGAGGATTCAGCATCAGCAAGGACTCCATCTTCAACAGCCATCAAACTTGGAACTTCTGACAAATCTATCAAGGTAGATGTTACAAGCTACAGAGGTATGATTGGCTCTTTACTCTATCTTACTGCTAGTAGACCAGATATTATGTATGCTACATGCTTGTGTGCAAGGTTCCAAGCGGACCCTAGAGATGTTCATCTCGTTGCTGTGAAAAGAATCTTGAGATATCTTAAGGGTACACCTAATCTAGGTATTTGGTACCCTAAAGATTCTGGTTTTAATCTTGTTGGATATACAGATTCTGATTATGCAGGTAGTGTTGTGGATAGAAAGAGTACCTCTGGGAGTTGTCAATTCCTAGGAGGTAGGTTGATTTCCTGGTATAGCAAGAAACAGCAAACAGTTTCCAATTCAACAGCAGAAGCTGAATATATTGCTGCTGGAAGCTGTTGTGCTCAGATCTTATGGATACGGAATCAATTAAAGGACTATGGCTTTGCATTAGACAAAATTCCCATATTTTGTGATAATACAAGTGCCATAGCAATCTCCAACAACCCTGTGCAGCACTCGAGAACGAAGCACATTGATATCAGGTATCATTTTATCAGAGAGCATGTCATGAATGGAACTGTGGAGTTACATTTTGTACCCACAGAAGAACAGACTGCAGATATATTCACTAAATCTGTTGATGAATCCACATTTATCAAGTTAGTTGGTAAATTGGGTATGTTAAACAGTCTTAGTGATTAACTATATCTCTGTCATGTTTGTTCTTTCAAAATTCATTTTCTTTTGCTTTGTTAATGATATTCACTGAGAGTTCTCATTTAATAATTGCATGCTTGTTGATTTAAATGGTTCTGAATACTTTATTTTCTTTAAAAAATATTTTTCTCATATTTTTTAAGTGGAGAAATGTATTTTTATTGAAAATATATTTATTTAGAATTATTTAGATATTTTTCAGATTGTAAATATTGTTGTTTAAATATTTCTACAAGTTTATATTAATTTTATGCATTTCTATAATATTCTGCATATTTTTCTAGGATTTATGGAATTTTCTGTGAATTTTTCTAGGTTTGTAAGTATTTTTCATGCATTTCTATATTTTTTCTGCATTTTTCTGTAAAGTTTCAGTTACTTTCAGCATTTTCTTTTTCTTTTTATTTAATTCTCGTTAGTATTACTAGTTTTATACTAGTAGTACTATCGGTAGTACTATCCCTTGATAGTACTACCAGTTCATTTTAATAGTACTGCTAGTATTTTTTATTTTTTTTTGTTTTTTTTGTTTTTCCTTTTATTTCTTAGTACTACTAGTTCTCTTTAGATAGTACTACCGTGTTTTTTTTTCATTTTTTTTTATTATTATTTTTATTATTACTTATAGTACTACCGAATTTTGGATAGTACTACTAAGTATTTTCTTTTAGTTTTTACCTTTTTTATTTTCTTTTTAATTTATGATAGTACTACCGTGTTTTCCTTTTCCTTTTACCATAGTACTATTAGTTCTTTTACCTTAGTACTATCAGTGTATTTATATATATATATGTATAGTAAATTTTTTTTTTACTGAGTACTTCCAACAGTTCAAGTTTTTACTTAACTGATTTTTTCTCTCTCGTTTTATTCTTCAAGAAAACGAACTGCTGCCCTTTTGTTTTTCAGTTTCTGAATTCGTTTCTTGTTAGTTTTAAAATCTGAGACCATCACTGAATAGATCTTCTCAAGCCCATTAATTAGAGTACTTAAAATCCAAGTTTCATTGAGTTTTAAGTTTTCGAGTTTTTGAATTTCAAAGGGTTTTCCTATTCGTTTTTAGTGATTTAGAAGGTGTTTTTGGATTCTAAAAATAGTACTGTGTGTGATTTTTGTCAAGGATTAACATACTAAAATTTGGTAATTTTTGGAGAACTTTGAAAATTTGGATTTTTAATTAATTTTAATTAATTTTAAAATCCTAAAATTCGAATTATTCATAATTGTTTAAGTTTTTGATTTTCTGTGTTAATTCTTACTTAGTAAATTATGGCTCAGAATTTTGAGGTTGTTAAAAACAATTACATTGGGTATTTTGATCCGTTGAGATGTCCGATTGATCGTTTTCGACCTTGGATTCAGTTTTTAAATTCACAGTGTTGTGTGAGTCGTGCTATATGTTTATCTGCTGATTTAAAGATTGAACCACTTAGATTGTTGTGTTCTACTGCTGTAATTTCTGAGAATTTATATTCTATATCTTTCACTATTGAGCACACACAATATACTATTACTGAGGATTTGTTTTGTGAAGTGTTTCAACTTCCTAGGGATAACTTTGATAGGACTCCTTCTGATGATGAATTAATTCAGTTTTTCACCAGAATTCATTATCAAGGTCCTTTGGAGTTGCCTAAACTCAGTAAAGCAAATCTAGTTTGTGAATGGGATATCTTATTTGATACTTTAGCTAAGGTTTTCAGCAATTGTACTAAGAGCAATTTTCAACATATTCCATCCTTGTTGCAGTACATTGCTTATGCTATTGTGTTTAATGTTAAACTTAACATTGGTCATCTTATCTGGAGTCTTATGGTTAGGAGAGTATCTAATGCCAGGATTGATCATGATAGTGGTAGAAATGTCAGGTGTTTCTATCCTAGATTTCTCACTATCCTAATCAATCATGTGCTATCTGATGCTCACAAGGAGTTGTTTTTAAATGCTGTATCTATTCCTTCTCCTACTACTTTTAGTAAGTTCTATCAAAGACTCCATACTTCTAGTAAATGGAATATGACACCAGTGGTTGTAAGTCCATTCATGGCTCATTTCATTCACCTACCTACTTTTGAACCCTTTGTTCCTGATCAACAACAAGTCATTGCAGCTGGAACTTCAGAGGAACTGCCACTACAGGTAATACATCCTATCTCTGGATCATCTGGCACCTCTGCTCAAACCCAAGTGGTTGATAGGACAGACCAAGAGGTTGTAGAACCACAATCTCTATCCCAGGTCAGAGAGCCAAACACAGTGTCTAATCCTTTAACCTCTCAACCTGGAACTGCTTCTTTAATAAGACAAAGGTCAAGTAGTGAAGAAACACTGAGTGCACCCACAGCTCTGTCTCCACCATTAAAGAAAAGAAAAACCTATAGAGAGACATCTGTAAGCCCATCCATGTCCTCCCAAAAGGACTTGGACCTTGAAATGGCCATTGAACAGTCTCTGGAGACATCCTCTGAACAGGATGAATCTATTGAAATTCGCCATCGGGCCCTGGTAATCTGTAATGAGTCAAGCACTCTCCCATTACTCACAATGGGAGAAGACATCCAAATACAAGAAACTCAGGACACTTTGTTAGGAGAGCACTTAGGATCTGAAACAGTGCCTACCATTGTCACGGTAGAAGTGCCTTCACAGGCATCAGAGGGAAAATCTGATTCTTTGCCATCTATAATAGAATCATTTTCTCCCCTCCCAGAGGGAACATCTCTGGCTCCCCTAAGGGATTTTTCACTCGCAGTTTTTACTGGTGAAAGTGAAAGGCAACCTGATGAGTCTGTCCCTGAAGAAATTCAGTATACAATGTCAAATATTTTGACAGACTCATTCAGGGATCGGGAATTGCGAACTCCCATTGCACCACCACTGACCTCTCTTGAAGGGGCTAGGGTGATTTTTCCTGCAGGTACATCTACTGAGAATCTTGACAGACAGTTAGTGGTGAGAGATATGAATCAAACACCGAGTGAAACACAAGCACGTGAGTTGAGTGAAACACCACTGAGAGCAATTGAGGTGAGTGCACACACTGACACAAACACTGCTTTGTTGAACCAACTAGCTGATCTACAAAGAAAGTTACAAGAAACCCAGGCTGAGAACAATCTTCTGAAAGCACAAGTGGTTGCACAATCTACCACCTCTGTATCAAATCAGCTGGGTACTGTGAAAGATGACCTGGAAGGACTAAAGAATAATCTACTCCCGAGGCTGAATTCAATCCAACAATCTCAAGTACTGGTGGCTTCAGACATCTCTGATATTATAACATCAAATGCTCAGATATCGGAGAGTGTAAAGGAGATTGTTGCTATTTCTACCAAGGTGGACTTCATTCTGCAAACATCTGATGAAAACCAGAGGTTTAATGAGCAAAGGATATCTAGGATTGAAGGAGGAATGGAGCATCTTAATGAAGGAATGAAGCACCTATACAACATGATCAAGGAATCACATCAACCTACTGTGGAGCAAAGATCATTCTTTGAGGGAGATGTTGATGGGGATGATGAGGTTGATGAAGGAAGAGATGGAAGGGAAAGAGGAGAGATAAGGAGAACAACTGAGGTGAATCCTAGGGCTTCCACAGCTCAAACTGTAGAGGATTCCTCAACTAAGGGGGAGAAGGAGAAGAAAGGAGAAGAAAGGGAAGCTGGAGAAGCTTCTGGAGGAGATAAGGGGAAATGTAAACAATCAATGGAGGAGTCTGCTTTTGATGATGCCTACTACTACCATGGTGAACAGGATGACTTCCACTTTGACACATCTGGTGATCTGAAGAAGGCCATACCTGAAGAAGCTTTTGGTGAGGAGGAGGTTGAGGAGGCAGCCAACTTTGATGATTGGGAAGATGAAGCTGATCTATATACACCTGACCCTTTGTTTCAAAAGGAGTTGAAGAAACAGCAAGCAGAGCTAAGGAGAAAGGAGGATGAGCAAGCCAAGGTCTCCGACATCATATCTCAGAAGCTGAAAATTCAAAAGGCTGAACATGAAGACAAACAACGTCTTCATAGTATTCATGTCAATGAAAGGAGATTGGATGTTAGGATGAAGCAAGGAAGTAAATGGGATAAGGCAAGGGAGATGTTTGATATCCCTCATAGAGGCACAAACAATGATGCTACTTTTCTGAAGCTGCTTGAGAAGATCAGAACGGTTAATCCAGACAACTCATTATATATGAAGGCATTGAAGGAAGATATCCTAAGGATTACGTCTGCATTTGATCAAGTGAGGCAAGAATTGTTCATCTATGTCTCAAGTGCGCTTGAAGGGTCATTCACCATTTCTCTTGACCTCCTTCAAAGAAGATCTCTATCTGAATTGTGGATGAGTAAAGTAAAGAGATCTTCTTGCTTGAATGAGCTTCTATATGACCGGCTTAGAGATTCTGCTATGAAGGCCAGCCCTCAAGTTGTACATTTTCCTTATGAAGTCAAAATCTACAGAGGTACAACTTTAGAGACTTTGAGGCTGGATCCTGATTCCATGAAGCTACAGACTGCTATGCAACTGGTGAAGTTGGAGAATCTTCTTAGAACTTCTGGGTTTGCTTCTGTAGAGAAGTCTGAAGTTGCTGATATGATTTCAGACTACTGCACGGAGAAAATTCCAAGGTATGCTCAAATGAAGAATAGATTGAAGAAGATCACCAATCAACCAGTAATGCCAAGTGGTGTGGTTTCTGAAAGTGATCGTGTCCTTGACAAAGATCTTCTAGTCACCTTGCAAGAAGCTGAAGAAGGTGAAATTAGAGACTGAAGGCATGATAGGTTTAGCTCATTTGTAAATATTATATGTTTAGAGCTAGGTAAATCAAGATAGGGAAATGTATTCATATGTTCAGTCTAGAGGAACATTTATCTTGTATTTATCTTTACTGTTTGAATTTGGATATTGTTATATTTAATCCAGAACTTTTTATTATTTGCTTGGCTCTTAAAAGTCTTATCTTTTCTTGTTTTAGTTGAGTTATCCTCTAGAGGTATTTGGTTGTTATTATCTAACAAACAAATAGGGGGAGATTGAAAGGCATATGTCTAGGCCTATTTGTAAAACACCGAGGATTCTACTCAACTTTAATTAAGATGTAATAAGTAAATAATAAAAATCAATTGTCACAGGAATCTCAGAAGGTTATATCTGTCAAAGTTTGAAGATTAAAGTCATCTACAGACTTGAAGTTATTCTACACTGGAAGAAGTTCATTTATTTGATCAAGCCTCAGTGAAGTATTCAAGAAAGTGGATCTATTTAAAGTGACAGAGATTTCAGAAGTGTGACGGGAGAAAAGTACAGATTACAGTCCTTGTTTAAATAGAAAGGAGTAAATAATCACAGCTTAAAGTTAAAGATGAAGAACAACCATTAAAGTTAGTCGCTCATGAACCAGACAGTACATGGAGTGTCAACGTCAGTCAGTGGAAGTTCGTTATCAGTTTCAGTGGTTCTAAGAATTAGTTTAATTCTCTTTTAATATTATTCTATAAGATATTTAATTTAATCTATGAATTAATTCTTTCAGAATTAATTCATATATTAAATTAATCAATCCTGATCTTAAGTAATTTAATGTATAAATTAATTCTCCAGAATTAATTTATTTATGAAATTATTTGAGTCAGTTATTTTAATTTATTTAATCAGTGAATTAATTCTAAAAGAATTAAGTCATTTATTAAATCAATTAAAAGTAGAATAAAATTAAATCAGTTTTATTTCTATTAGTAGTACTAACATTTTATACTAGTAGTACTATCAATATTAGTACTACCGATAGTACTACCAGTACTAAAGGTTAGTACTACCGAGAGTACTATTAGTTTAAATAGATAGTACTTCTAATAGAAATGCATTCAGTTGGATTGGCGCGTGGGAAGTAATTCTTTTGACTTGTTATAAATACAAGTACATGATCAAAAGAGTTACAAAATTACAATTGAAAAAGAGACAGAAGCAAAAAGCAAAGTATCATTTCCTTCTTCTGCAGTTTCAAGCGAACCAACCATAAGCATTCAATTTAAATCCTTGTAATAAATTCTAGACATAAATGTTATATCCAATCCACTAGAATTCAATTACTTGTATTGCTTTGACAATCTAGCGGATCATAATCCCTAGAATTTCAATCGAACTACTTTTTAGTATTCGATCTTTTTATTACAAAAATAGATAAATTCATGTCGAATTTATTCTAGATTTGTTTTAACAAGAACCTTGTAATCTGTGCACTGAATTGTAACATCTCTCAAGTTTAATAGAGTTTCTATTTAACTTGAATATTGTTTCAATTTTTATTCCGCACTAATTTGTTCTAAACAGTTAAATCATTTAACGAACAAATTCGATAAAACGGTATAGTTTGTATTCAACCCCCCTTCTACAAACTTATCAGGACCTAACAGTTTTAGTAAGAAAAAATAAAAAATGTAACATATATTTAGTTTAAAAAGGTAAATGTCCGTGATATTTTTGGAAAATGAGGTTTTAAAATTTAATAATTAAAAGAATTTAAATACGTTTTAAAATAAATAAGTAAAGGGTTTCCTGTGATATTTTTGGAAAAAAAATGGATTTTAGTGAGAAAATAGAAAAAGTAAATTGTAAAAGGCAATTTCCCGTGATATATTTAGAAAAGGATGGACTTTGTTAGAAAAAATATATAATGTGTTTTAGCTGGAAAGATAATTGGTTATAAATAGGTATTTGATTATTTATATTTTAATATTTTTAGTACTTGCATTTGTTAAGAAAAATAAGTAGACATGTTAAAATATGTAAATTTAAAAAAAATAATTATAATATTAAAATAGGTTTAAAAATAAATAACTAAATGTTTGTCCGTGATATTTTTGGAAAGAGAGGGGTTTTAGTAAAGAA
This sequence comes from Heracleum sosnowskyi, assembly GCA_030848705.1. Lineage (NCBI taxonomy): Eukaryota > Viridiplantae > Streptophyta > Magnoliopsida > Apiales > Apiaceae > Heracleum > Heracleum sosnowskyi. The sequence goes on from CM061239.1 coordinate 109,779,137, forward strand.
AAATAGAAAAACAAACATGTTTTAGTTAAAAAAGGTAATTGCCCGTGATATATTTGAAAAAGTAGGGGAATTTGTTATAAAAAATAGAAAAAATAGAAAAAATGATGTATTTTATGTGAAAAAGTTAATTGGTTATAAATAGGTAATATTATTATTTAATAATATATTTCTATAAATAAGTAAGGTTAATTAAGTAAAAACACGAAGTACAGTTAATTAAGGGCAATTAAGTAAAATTACAACGTACCATACCAACCAACCAAACTTTTAAAAATAAATAAATAAAGGACTTTTTTTTGACAAACAAAGAGATTTTATTAACTTGCATCAACGGAATCACAGCCAGGACAAACCCCTGAACTGACACTACAACCTGAATACAAACAAATAAACGAGCTAAACAAATAGCCGCTTATGTTTTCAGACTGTTTAACATCATGAATTTCTAAATTCTTTTAACCAGAAAAGATTAAAATGACTTCCCGATCTATCAACCCTGCACCAATCCTGGAACCAGTAATATCACAAATGACCTTCACGTACGCACCACCTGTAGCCCAATGTTCAGACACACCCCAGCTATCTACATGCCGAAAACCAGCTATAGACATGCCGCAGGTGAAAGATCTCATAAGTTGAACAAATTTTAGTTGTGAAAAGTAAGCTCTTGCAATATCCGACACCAGCCCAAATCCAATGCACGAATTACAGATCTCCCACAAAACCACATAAATCATTTTCAAAGTAACGAGGAACAAAACACATACCAACATCAAAAGAACATACCTTAACATCCCAGTAAAAGGGTAACAAGCCAGACACACGCCAATAGGTGGACACACGTCAATAGGCGAGACTAACACCAAAAATTCAAAGACCTCAGAATGACACCAAATTTTGGTATGATGTTAAGGAGGAGAATTTGAATCTAAAGATATTTTTTATTTACAGAATCGGACTCAAAATCAAGATAGATCTGAGAAATAAATTCCAGATGTTTGGTTTTGGTTCGATTTTTATTGAACAAAAACTGGAACAAAAGGTTTAGATAATTGAGAGGAGGATTGGAGAATGGATTGATGGGGGAAATGAAGCTGTAGATGGAGAAGAAGGGGAGGGCGGCGGCTATGGTGACAGAGGGTCGACTCTCATTAATTAACAGCCCTAGCACTGTATATTTTGTGTAATTAGTTTATAGTGTTGGTGTTGAATCCAAACTACATGAATCTGATATTTTTTAAATAAAGGACTTTTAAGAAAAAAGATAAACAATAATTGAAATCGAAAGAGATGGCCCCACCCTGCCCTTTTATTCTAATTGTAATAGTAGAACTTCTTTTGAAAAATTGACAAATATACCACAAAATCAGCTTCAAGTTACTGAAATACCACTTCTCGGAACGTTGGCCATTAATACCCGTCTTATGCGCATAGTTCAAATGCGTAATATGTATAAACCCAAACTCATGCTCTAACTATTCCCAGATCATCATTGTTGTTCTCCGCCACCATGTCCAACATACTTTCTTTTGATCTGGTATGTAATTACATAATTTTACGCTCTTTTGTGAGTGAAATTAACAAGCTCCGCTCCATATCAGTTCATCTATAACGAGTATAGCGAAGAAGATAGGTTCATTTATTCAGAGTATGTATGTATTGGCTATACATATAAATACTGAAATACGTATTTTGAGATGGAGTATTTATGCAAATACCCCTTTTTAATATGCGTATCAATCTTATACTCTTTTTTCAAATGCGTAACATTGCTGCCTAAAATAAAACATATATATTTTTTAAACATGTTACACATTTCAAGAATGTGTATCAACTAATACCCTTTCTTAAAATGCGTAACTTGCTGGTATATTTGGCCATAATTTCAGAATTGGATATTCCTGTTAGCCGATTATAAAATATCAGTAATTATGTCAATCACCCACTTTTTTTTTATGTTACTTGCAATATAACTTTTAATTAAATACCTTCTTTATAAATTTGATCTATTTTCCTTTATATTTTCAAACAAATATCCTACTAAACTTTCAATTATATGTCTTTTCTATAAATTCAAAATATTATTCTCTATAAATTCGTCCACGTATTCTACTTCCAGTGTTCTCGATCATAAGTTCGCAAACGTAAATTACTTCCGATAGAACGTTTTACATCTTACAAATACTTATTCTACTCCCAATAGAACATTTAATTATATTTATTTCTTATAAATTTGAACTCTTCTTCTTTCTAAATTCGAACATCGATTCTACTTCAATTAAAACTGTTGTCTTACCTATAAATTCAAATTATACTCCTTTATAAATTCCAAAACTTATTCTGCTTTGAATAATGTCTTTTTTGTAAATTTAAACTTTTCTCTCAATAAATTTGAACATCTTTTTTACTTGTGTCGCCGCTATCTCGAACACATTTCACCTAACCAATTTGATTTAGCATTCTCTACAAATTATATTGTTTTTTTTTAATTTGAATATCTTAAGAAATTTCAATTATTAATTTTTTAAAAATTTTCTTGTAATTTTGGATACATTCCTCATAAATTCGAATATTGTTTTTCTTTTAATATGTTAAAATAAATTTCAATTATTAATATATTTTGTTTACTTCAAATATGTTAAAAGAAATTGTTTAAATTCTTTTTTAATTTCATATCTTCAATTTAAATTCGAATGTCATTTTTATTTTTAATATATCTAAAAAACTTTTAATTAAAATTATTTAAATTTTTTCTTATAAATTTGAATTCTTCTCCCAATAAATTCAAATGCATAATCTATTTTGAATATGTTAAAAAAGTTAAGAATTAGTAATTAAAATTTGAAAACTCTAAGAAAACTATCAAATTAATTTAAGCTATTTTAATTGAAGTTATTTTAAGCCTGCCTAGGGCCTGCTTCCGAATTATCGTTTCCTCTTCAATGTTCGCATCGGGTGATGCTGTCACTTCACACTACAAGAAAAACGGTTAAATTCGACCGAAATTTTGCGGTCGAATTTAGCTAAATTCGACTGGAACCAGTCAAATTTAGCTAAATTCGACTGCAAAAGTCTCGTCGATTTTAGACAAGTGGAATTTAGCAAAAATCAGTCGAATTTATTAAATTCGATTGGTCAAATTCGACTGGCTAAATTCGACCGCAATTATGAAAAAATTTGAAAATTTGAAAATTTTGAATTTGGTGCCTAGGGCGCCTTAAATTCGATCGAAACCAGTCAATTTTAGTATACCGGATCTTGAAAATTCAGTAGCTTTCTGCTGCTCTCAACTGTATAATTCTACATGTATTTTGCTGTTATTACTGATATATTGTAATGGACTAATCAACACAAATATAACATAATTCATATTATGTACGTAATTAATTAAGAACAACAATAACTTCATATCAAATGTAATAATATTACAAATTGAGTTTTATAAATTTAACTCAAGGTCCCTAATCGAATTTAACAATATTACGACTTTGTTTCTCATTTAGTTGGACGGAAATAATTGCCGGAGATACTTGGGTTGCCAGATTTATTTTATTTTCCGGAATTGCTATGGCCACCGGAATTGGTACGATTGCCGGAGTTGTTTTTGTCACCGGAGTTGCCATTCCACGAGTTGATTTTCTCGGTGTTATTCTTACGCACCATTGATTTGTAAGAAATATAAAGATTGAATATATATTTGGATTTGGATTTGTTTGTGTTTATGTATGTATATATGTATGTAGATGTAAGAGAGAGAGGAAGATGAAGGTGAATATATAAAGAATGTAAGTATATTTATATATGTGTGTGTGTGTTATTTGCTGTGAGGAATATTGACCCTTGGATTATTTTGTTGATATGTTAAATTTGGATCGTTGGATGAGTTTCACGCGGGTCGCTGATATGGCAGTAAATTCGACCGCGTCCAGTCAAATTTATAAATTCGACTGGTAGCAGTAGAAATTATAAATTCGACTAACTAGGGTTTGCCGTCAAATATATGATTAAATTTGACAACCAGCAGTCGAATTTATAAATTTGATTGGCAACAGTCGAATATATACATCAATTAAATTTAAACTTGTTAAAATAAGTAATGTGCAATATTTTTTATTTATTGATTTTTTGCATAAACTTTTAAAATATAACAAACTTTGAATCCGTACGGTTGGATCATTCAAATTTTAATTATAATAAATCTAAATTACTAACCCTAGATACTAAATCACTAACCCCTAAATACAAACCTTAAACCCTACATTTCAATCATCCATTTAACACATGTATCGTATTACTAAGTTTTTTTTCACCCACACTATTATGATCTCTAATAATTTTTATTGGATACAATATGTTATCAAACGCTGCTATAAAAAAATTCAAATTTTTTAAACATAATCATTATTTATTAAAATTTTCCAAACTTCTTCAACAAATATAAAATGAACAGTTTCTTACTTCTATTAAAATTTAATTATCGTAAATGGTCAAACTAAATTTTAACATGTAATTCTTCCTACAACGATGTTGTGGTAATTTTTTTTTATAATTTATTTGTTAATTAAATATTTTTTAAAATTTTTGAAATTTAATTATTAGAATTAATATGACTGGACGCAGTCAAATTTATAAAAATGACTGGTTCTAGTCGAATTTAAATTTCAAAATTTTGGAAAATTTTAGGCGGGAATTTTTCCGCCTAAACATAAATTCGACCGATTTTAAATTTGACTGGTTCGAGTCGAATTTAAGGCAGTTCAATAATTTTGTTGGTTATAAATTCGATTGGTTAAATTCGTTCGCCATTAAAATCGACTGTAGCCAGTCGACTTTAAATTTAAGTTTGACCATCAATTTATTTTAGTTGACTTTAAATTCAACTGCAAGCAGTCAAATTTAGACCAGTCAAATTTATGCTGGAATTTAGCCAGTCGAATCTGCTGAGCAATTTTGGTGGGAGCCTATGAACACAAGGTAACCTCCTGTTGAATAACACAAACAATTACTAAAGATAATACATTAGTCAATATTACACATGCAGCGGAGAAATAGAGATATAAATTTAATTGCACATGATAACGATAATGATGAAAGAAATTAAAAAAAATAAATTAAAATCAGTGTTAGATCTTAGAAATAAAAAGATAATCGAATAATCACTAAATATGAGAACAGAATAACAATTAAAAAAATTTGCTTGGAAAATTCATAGGTTGGATTCCTTATAAATAGTTTTAGTGCCGGGTAATTTCTTGCTTGTAAAGTTGATATTCTACTTGGAATATGTTAATATATCTCTTCTATTTTGAATTCTCTTCTAACCTACGCATTCGAATGTTCATTTTACACTAATTTGAACTCTTCTCCCCAACAGATTCAAACACTAATTCTACTTCTAATATGTTAAATGATATTTTTTAATTATTAATATTTAAAAATTATAAAACTCTAAAAAAAAAAAATTAAGCGATATTAGAGGCACCACCTAACCTCCCGCGTATCCGATTTTTAGTCTGGCATAAAAAAATTACAATATTAATGATATTATAAATTGATTAATTAAGAATTTAATGACAATACATATTACTCTAAATATAATTAGAGGAGAGATTATAAAAAAATGTGGCCCCCTGATCTTAGGTAGGCCTAGGCAGTCATCTATGAAAACTCCTGCAGGAGCCGGCACTGATTAATTTGTTGTTAATAGGTTGTGTTGTGCCCCTAATCTCACATGGGCTCAATTTAAGGCCCATATATGTTATAAGTCCAGTAGTGGCGTATTGGGCTAGGATACACAATACCGAGGTTCAGGTTAAGAGTATCGAAGCACAGCTGAAGGATACTGAAATATAGTCCCAGGACGTTAAGGTGTAGGTGCAACACGCATGGACAGGTTCAGGGTGCTAAGCCAGGTTCAAGGTATGGAGTTTCAGGAAACGGGCATTGAGGTTCAGGTGGTCTGAACCTCGAGACTGGTCACATGTGATGAGTAGTCGAAGGCAGAGTGCTAGTAGGACAAGGACTCAGCTACCTATACTTTAGGAGTACGGAATGATACTTATAAAAGGACTTCTAGGCTTAGTTAAACACGCTGGAAAGAGTAATTAGAATCGATATAGGACTTATATTGGTTATTTCGGATATACATGAAATACATGAGGTTTTGTAGGACTTAGTGATGGACATGGACTAGGACACTGGAAAGCTCAGCTACAGGTGCATAATTCGACTATAACTCTAAGATGGATTATCTTAAAGTGGTTGAATTCGCAAGGATTGAGAAGTATAAACCTAATAGAACTACATGGGGCTTGATTCCTATAAATAGGATATGTAGGCACTTGACTAAAAGATTCGAATTTTCACTCTTGAGAAGCATAAGGCACGTGCACCTCAGTGATACATATTCCGGCGAATTTACGGGTAGTGTAGGATTTACACTACTTATTTCGACCGGTGGTTTGTCAACTCAGCCCCCGGAGACATACTTCAACTATTCTACTCATACCGTGAGCTTCAGGCTTCGAGCTTTGAACCTGTAAGCTCTGTCCGATAATCAAGGACGTGTTTCACGAATATTCCAGCGAGATTCTCTCAATTGTGTTGTACCAAATTTCTCTCACAACAGGTTGGTTAAAATATTATAAAATAATAGTTGATTATATTATATATAATGAAAATATGTTTTTGTCTTGGATGGTGTTATCTATCATTGCTAGCTATATTTCAAAAATAATATTTTATAATTATTAATATAAGGGCAAGTTGTGAGAGAGAAAAATAATAAAATTTTAAAATAATGATGGTAGTGGTTGTACAAATATAATCAACCAAGTTAGATTATCTAAATTTTTTTTAGCTAAGGTGTGTGGTGGGAGATAGTCATTATCTTGGCTAAATATTTTACCGCATAAAATATTACTAAGGAGTTTACCTACATCGAAGATTCTCTTATCATTAGTCTTATTTCATATTATTTTCCCTGTTTTTCCTTAAAAACTTGGAACACAAGAGTAAGAGAACGTTAATTAAGCGGAAGTTAGAGGTTTAAGATCCTAAAAAAAGGACAAAATATATGTTGTTAAACAAGAATATGCGAGTTGACAAGTTATACAGAAACGATTGCAATTTGCAGGTTTTCTACGGTTGTAAAATGGAGTGAGGCGCGTAAGTCTTTTGTATTATATTTAATTTTGTTGTATAATTATAAATTATGCATGCATGGCATGGGATCTTTAGGAGAAAACTGATGCCTTCTTTTTGTGCTGTACAGTCACGATCAAAGTATCAATATTGTTGTTGTCAAAAAATTTAGTGCTCCGAAAGGATTCGGAGTATGGTGTAAAGGGGTAACTTGATTGAAATGGAGAAGAAAGTGGGCGAATATTAAAATTTTAAATCATTTTGTTCTCAATATATTTACTTAGTTAAAATTGTGTGTGTAGCTGGGATTTTTATGTATCTCATCATTTTATATTTTGTATTTTTAGAAATAATTGTTTTATTGTAAAAATATTACGTCCGTTACAATATATACTATTACTCAGCATTGAGTTGACGTAGTTGTTTATATTTAATTGCGATTAAATTGTATTTCGAAAATTTTGTGTTTAATAATATTTTATAAATGTGTTTGACTAAAATTATTATTTTAAATAATTTATACTGATTATAATAATATAAAAATAAAAGTGCAAGTACTTATCACTACAAGAAAAACGGGCAATTATGACGAAAAATTTTACACTGAAATCGTCGCAATTGGCCCAATTACGACGAAAAATTTTCGTCATTTTTGCTAAGTCTTAAGTTCGGATTTTCGTCACAAATATACATTTCGTCTTAAGTTACAATTTTCGTCACAAGTATGAATTTCGTCTTAAGTTCGCGTTTTCGTCACAGGTATAAATTTCGTATTAAGTTCGGATTTTCGTCACAAGTGTAAATTTCGTCTTAAGTTCCAATGTTCGTCATAAGCTCAAAAGCGGGGCCCATTTTTACAATAAAATAATAAATTTATTTACAACGGAAAAAAGTGTCAAAAGTTCATAACTTAAGACGATTTTTCTGTCATAAGTTAATATTTGGAAAAAAAAGGGATGAACACTTGTCGCAAGTTACCCAGAAATTCGTCATAAGTTGTACTGCCCAGAAATAGCATTCTGCTGTTTTTGCTGTTTTTTCAATTTCCAACCATTTTCGGCTTCCAAATTAAATCCCAGTCTACATACAATCCAACACCACAATCTACATACAATCCAACACCACAATAATACATGAAAGTTTGTAACAGGCATCCAATTAAACGAATCCAAATATAAAAATACCAAAGTTACATATATATTGTCACAAATCCATATTCGATCACACAAAAATTTAAATCATCCAATATAAACATAATCCTCCTCCGATTTTTCTGATTTTTCTGATTTTTCTGATTCTGCCTCAGCTTGTTTGAGCCGTACAATGCTATCAAGTTCTTCAATCTGCTGCTTCTTTCTCTAACGATCCATTTTCTGTGCCGCCACCTTCCTAGCTTTATCCTTAAGCTCTTGATCACAAGCCTCAACAGCCAGTCGGGCTTTCTTCACCATCCGCAACTTCTCCTCTTCCACCATCTTCATCTTTTTAACAACTTCTTGAACGACATCAGCAATCCGGTTAAACGCCTCTTGTGGGGCTATAAGGCCCCGCCTTCCTCACTTTCTGAACTCTTTAGAGGGTCCACCTCAAATTCTGTACAAGTAAAAAAAATTGTCAGCAATTTATTTACTGTTTAAATAGTTAAATGACATTGACTCTTATGTCACAAGTCAAATTCGCTAGAGCCCAACTAGGACCTAAGATACTACAAGTGTTTAATCAAGTGTTTAATCAACTAGGGTTATCAATTGGGAAGTAGGAAATGAAGTAAAAATAACTAGACCGGGCTTTCACATAAACAAATATTGAAAATTCACAGCAGACTGGCAAACATCAGCATGGCAAGCATCAGCAGAATAGACAGTAACTTAAACTTCTTATGTTCCAATGTTCAATAAAGTAATGTTACAAACAGATTCAATAAATAAAGTAATGCTGACATCATTTTCACCTGAATCACAGTGAGCTATCGAATTTCAAGTTTCCTTGTACTCCAAAATCCCAAAATATATAGTATATAGATGCAATTAATATCAGTTACAAAGAGATTCATCTCACAAATTATGATAAAATGATATTTGATAAAAGATCTGCCTTGCCTATTTCAAAATATCATTGTTATTCATGCTCAGAATATTATAATATAACATGATAGGAATTGCAGTAACATGCACTGCTCGGTACAATATTTTCTCTATACACATGTTGCCTGAGATATATATTTCATGATGCATGGCATATTGCTTGTTAAGATCATGTGCCAGAGTACAAACAGGGCAGATTTTCTGAGATCATAATCTGCAGAAAACAATGTCAGTTATATGCCTATAACTTCCAAACTACTTGCTGTAATTCAATTATTATTTTTCCTGAGCTATCTAGACTCTATGGGCTACAACATATCCAAAAATTACTGTGTAATAACAAATTTACAATTTATGGCTTAATTTTAAAGTTCACTATGTTGACAGTTAGAAATAACCTAAACCATGTACACTAATTCAGTTGTATCTCAACTTGTACAAGTCTGGTATCCACCAAATTTTGCAGGCATACAATTCAAACATAAACCTACAATTCTTCTACTTTAACCATCCGGTAATAAGGCCTCTAAACCGCTCAAAATGGTCACACAAAGCAGGGCAGAATTTTCGTATGTCGTAAATGCAGAAAACAAGGTCAATTCTAAGGCCATAACCTCTGTAATTTGGCTTTGTATGCACATAGACCTTACCGAGTTTATTATGAGAGAATTATTCAACTAATACTAAGGCTACATATTGTATAGAAGATGAGTTTCACGTACTTAACCCCTAGTAACTTAATCCAAACTTTAACATATGATATCCTTGAATCATAAACACACCCTTTTGGTGTCCATCTACGCAGCCACAAATAGAAGTTCCCAATATTAAATCTGATAAGATACTTTTATCCATGATTATTACAACATAATAGCCTATATCTATAAATTTGCATATATCTATGAACATATACAATAAATTATACACTTTATTTAAAGACCGAACACAAAACTTTATGACACATAGAACACAAATATGTAAATATACACACGTAGCACTACACATAGATGTAGAGAACCAAATCGATTGAAAAAGTAAGAATTTGAGCAATACATTGAACTGAATCATTTGAGAGGCCTCAAACCCTAATTGCCCACATATTACAATAAACATTAAATATTAACAATACCCACCTATAAAAATACCCACATATAACATATAAAAGTACACGTTCACATCGAAAGGAGGTAATACCTACAAACCGAAGCACCAAATCGAAAAGCCCTAATTAGAGAAGCCCAAACTAGAGAAGCCCTGAAATCGAAAAAAAACCTAATCAGTTGAAGTCTAAGTGAAGAAATCAAATTAATTGAACTCAAAACAAAGAACCCCTAATTTGAAAAAAAAAAACAAATTCGAAGAACCCCGATTCGAAGAAATGAAAGCAGTATTCAATTGGGAAGCCCCAATTTGAACCAAAATAAGTATTAGTTTGAAGAAAATTAAAGAAAGCGAGAGTGAGAGAGAGTTTTACGAGAGAGACGGTTGAGAGTGAGAGTCAGAGAGAGAGAGGGTTGAGAGTGGAGTCGAGACGGTGAGAGAGAGGGTTGAAATTTTTGTTTAAGTGAAAATTTTCACATAGGCGGTATTTTTGCCGCTATAAAATTTCACTACCATTTCTATCATTTGCATTTCACAATTTATTTTACATTTTTGTACTATTCTTTTAAAAATGTTCATTTTTTTTCCTAAATTTGTTTCTCAAAAATGTTCATTTTAAATTCAATAAATAAATAGAAACTGAAAAATAATAATAAATAATTACCTTTAAATTTATAAATAATAACTTATTTATTTGATAAACTTTATATGAAAGGGAATTAATTTAAAGGCAAATGTAATTGTAAAATAATTATTCAATTTTTTAGTTAAGAAATTAAAAATTGTGATTTATTAATGATCTAAGGCAACATATCATACATGTTGCTAACGTGCAACATTTCAAGCTAGAGCAACATCACGTTACTGGCTAAGCTAACACAAAAAAAAAGATGCGACACAACCGGGTCTTTTTTTTTCCCAACACTAGAATGAGTACCCTTTAACATCCGTACGGTTGGATCGTCGAATAAATAAATTAAAAAAATTATTCAGTGAATCTGACACATGTCCCGTTTTCGGAAGCAGTACTGTTCCAACATTTCTGTAAAGATGCGGCACAACCGCATCTTTTTATTTTTTGATTATTTTTTCCCAACACTAGAATGAGTACTGATTAACATCCGTACGGTTGGATCGTCGAAGAAATCATTTAAAAAAAATATTCAGTGAATCTGACACATGTCCCGTTCCTAGAAGTAGTGCTGTTCCAACGTTTTTGAAAAGATGCGGCACAACCGGACCTTGTTATTTTTTCATTATTTTTTCCCAACACTAGAATGAGTACCGATTAACATCCGTACGGTTGGATCGTCGAATAAATGAATTAAAAAATTATTCGGGTTTAGGGTTTAGGGTTAAAAATTAGAAAAATTAATGGGCCCACTTTTTTCTGTGGGGTCCACCCTTTTTAATATTATATTTTAATTAAATCGGGGGATCTTGATATCCATATGGTTGAATCATTGAAAAACATTTTCAAAAATAAATTAAAACACCAATCCGGGACTAAACACTAATTAGAAGTAATAGTCAAATCACTAGTTGACTACTATAATCTCGAAACAAATACATTTTTTTTTAATATTTTTGGAATATCACTCAAATATATTAATCTTGACATCCATACGGTTGGATCATCAGTAAATAATTTTAAAAAAATCAAAATACAAATATGGGTCTAAACACTTATTAGAAGTACTAGTCAAATAACTAGTGACTATTATCATCTCAAACCAAATAAATTTATTTTTTTTTTAATATTTTTGGAATATCGCTCAAACATATAAATCTTGATATCCACATGGTTAGATATTCGGGAAATATTTTGAAAAAAATCAAAACACCAATCCGAGACTAAACACCAGTTAGAAGTAATAGTCAAATCACTAGTTGACTACTATAATCTTGAAACAAATAAATTTGTTTTCTCTAATATTTTTGGAATATCACTCAAACATATAACTCTTGATATTCATAGAGTTAGATCATCGAGAAATATTTTTAAAAAAATTGAAACACGAAAAAAACATGTGTTAACTTACGACGGAATCCGTCATAAGTTATTGGACTCCAAAAATTTGAATTTCCCGCCTATTTTTTTGGGAAAATTTTTAATTTACCGCCAAATGTTTTTGGGAAATTTTTGAATTTACCACCCCAACAACTCTTTTATGACGGAAAAATCGTCGTATATTTATTTAAAAATATTATTTTAAAAGACTAATATTTTAAAACTGATAATAGGATAAGAAATGGGAGGTGAATTTTATACAGGCTAAGTTATGACAGAACAAACTTCCGTCATAAGTATACTTATGACGAAATTTCCGTCGTAAATATACTTACGACGAAATTTTCGTCGTATATTCAGTTTAGTAAACGACGTCGACTTCTCCTACACAAAATTTATTTCTTTTATAATTAAATTTAATTTCGAAAAAATAATAAAATATTTAACTTCCGACGGAATTGCAAATCCGTCATAAGAGGATACGTCGTCGTTTTAGTTGGCGCACTATTTTTCTTTTTTTTTTTAATTTCGAAAAAATAATAAAATATTTAACTTGCGACGAAATATTTTTTTCGTCATAAGTATTTGCGACGAAATTTTCATTTCCGTCGTAAGTAACGCGCACCCAACATTCCGTCATAAGTTTTCCGTCATAATTGCTCAGATTTAATAAACTTGCGACGAAATGTTTTTTCCATCATAAGTATTTACGACGAAATTTTCATTTCCGTCGTAAGGAACGCTCGCCCAACATTCCGTCATAAGTTTTCCGTCATAATTGCCCAGAATTAATAAACTTGCGACGAAATTTTTTTCCGTCATAAGTATTTGTGACGAAATGTTCATTTCCGTCGTAAGTAAGGCGCGCCCAACATTCCGTCATAATTGCCCGTTTTTCTTGTAGTGATATACTCCCTCCGTCCCTCTCATTTCTTTACACTTTCTTTTTTGGTACGTTCCTCTCATTTCTTTACATACCAAAAATAATAACATTTTATAATATAAAATTCAATCGCATTCACTACTTTCCTCCACTATACCTACTTTATACCCACTTTATACATTAAATATTTATTGGTCCCACCATTTTTACTCATTTTTCTTACTTTTACTTATTAATTTACATTTTTTCTTAATGTCGTCCCATATTGAGGGGGACGGAGGGAGTATAAGTATATATCATATCAATATATAATTATACACACTACGTCAAATTTTGGCTTCCGCCACATAAAATATGTGTGGTTATGAACTTTACGTCACTCTTAAATTTTTCAGCCAAGTGTCACCTAAGGTCGGATCATCGTATGCCCCCTACGGACACACCCCGGTTGTGTGGCTGTAACTCAAAACAGAGTGACTAAAGCATACCACCATTTGGGTCTGACAGCTCCCATTTTAAGCTCAAACGTGTGACTAAATACCAACTTGCAGCCACAGTATGTGTAGTGGCTAAAGAGAATTAATAACGTGGCTAAATACCAACATTCATCAAAGGCTTAGTTTTGGTCGCACTATTTTTTGGTAAATCGTGGCAAAAAGCTTTGGTATGGTCACATTATATAATTTTTGTGTGGTCGTTTCTATGTTATATACACTATTAAATGACTGAATTTAGTCACTAATAATTGTAGTAACTATCGCCCAATATAATATAGATGGTTTGTAATAAGTAGTGTGGCTGAAGTGTGGTACTAGCCACACATACTTAACCAAATTACAAAAAGGTTTCATTTGTATCATAAATGACCACCGTACGAAAAGGCTGTTAGGTCCAAAGTATCGTAGAAGGGGGGGGGGGGGTTGAATACGATACTCACAAATAATTCAATTTCGTTCGCGGATTAATCTTTCAGTTCTATAACGAAATCAAACACACCAAACCAAATCAAGTTTCGGGGAATATATCTTTTTATAAATATAAACCTCGAGGGGTGCTACAATTTTTAATCCGTAGATTAGCTTCAATGAGTTTAAGGTTACACAAATACAAAACAATGATCAAATTCTGAGCACTATTAATTCTCTGATAATTTCTCCGGCTCAGTTCTCTCTCTCAGTAATGTTTCTGTGTTGAATGCCTTAACTGAAGAAGACACACACTTCTCTCAGTATTAATTGTAGACTTCTTTTAAAAAACCATCGAACCAAACTTGAAGAATCAATCATGGCCGTTGGATCTTCATCAACCATATAAGACAAAACAAACTTTTCACCTGCTCCTCTAATTTGAAAACTATCGAATGGTAAAGTTAATATTCCATTCGATGGTTTTTTTTTAAAAAAACTATCGAATGAAACATTAATTAACATTAGTTTTCAATAACTCTCATTCGATGGTTTTCTAAATAGAAAAACCATCGAATACTTTTCTTGTCCTTGTCCTTTTAGAAAAGCTCCTGTGTACCAGGGTGTTTAAGTTTTAGACTGTATCAATTTTTTCTGAGACGATAAAACAACCTGATCTTTTTAAGTGTCGTCACCTAGTGCAACTGGTCTGGTTCACAGATGAATAACACTTGATCAATTCTTCTTTTATGTCTTCAATTCAGTGCTGCTGATAAGTCCTTTGTCGTTCTGGTTGCTTCGATTAAATCACTGGAATCCCGTGGTACTGAACCCTAAATCATTCACATACTTCTGTCGTCTTGAAAGTCTTGTTTCTTTTGCTGTCACTGAGGCTTGAACATTTTCATGAACTTCTTTCCGTGACCTGTTTACGGACTTCAAGAATACATAACGTATTTTGATTTTTTGAGTTTACCTTTTCTTCTTTGATTCTGGATTCCTGTGCTTCTGTTAATATTATTGTCTGTCTTGTCCTTTGTTGAGTTGTAGTTATCTCTTTTACATCTTATGTTACATTATGCTTTACAATATCCCCCTATTTGATTGGATAGAGTTCGACAAGCAAATACTTCGAGGATAACTCAACTAACTAAGGAAACATGAAACTAATCAATGTAAGACAGCGTAATAATATTAAATGCATTCTGGATCAGATATATATACATTTCCAGATTTCATAAATTAAAAAACAATTAAACTTTATACAATTTAGTTGCTCCTCTAGTCTGAGCTGATAGTTCTTTTGTTCTTTGCTTCAATCTTCAGTCCAATTCGATCTCACCTTCTTCAATCATTGGATCGGAGTTAGCAGCTTGATAATCAATCACTGATAGATAGTGCAGTGGTTCTCCAGGTTTAAGGATTGCTCCTTGGATGTGTCTTCCAATATATTCAACCTCTTGACCCACTCCAGCCCATAACCATGCAATGTTAACATCTTTCTTGTTTAGCTTTGGCATGTTTGGCAGTCTGGTATGCACTTCCAATCCTCTTTCCACTCTTTTCCTATAGTAAGGAACATTCTCCATTAGAAATCTTCTAAGAGTGGCTGCTGCTTTGTCCTTCTCCGTTGATGAGAATCCAGTGGATCTAAGATACTTCTTAACTGAGATTAGATAGTTTCTTGGGTAGTCACTCAGTTTGTCCTCAGCCAAATAGCAGATTCTGAACAAGTCATTCGTCATGAATCTAACCATTGGGGGATCTTCAGTAATCTCTGGACCGACTTTCATCACGATCTCCTTAACATGCTCACAGAGCAATTCATTTAGCCTTGTAGTTCTTTGGATCTTGATGAGTATAGCCTGCAATTCTGTATATGTCCTCTGTTCTAAAAACTTAGTGGAAATCACAAATGTACCTTTCTCCAGAAAACTGATTAATAAGCTCCAGGCACCATTTGCTTTAACCCCAGCATTCAGACAGATTATAGAGCTTCTCAGTGCTTTGAAGTAAGTCTGATCTTCAAGATTAGCACTTCTGATGTCCTGAATAATAACTTCCACCTCAGCATTGTCGTTGACTTCTAATCCTTCTTCAACTCCGCAAAAGGTTTTGTAAGCCATTTCCCATTCATTACCATCTTTCTTTGCCAGATCTATCATCTTCTTCTTCCTCACTTCATTATACACTTTGAATCTCTTCAGTTTTTCACTCCTCAGAATTGCTTGCTGTTTCTCTTTCTCAGCTTGCCTGGCATCTACTGCAGCTCTCTGAGCTCTTACAGCTTCCATGGCAGCTTCTTCTTCTGGTGATAGAGAATTTGCTTCTTCTTCCATAATATCCTCCCAGATAGGATGTTCAACGGGCTCTGGATAATATGGCTCATGCTCCTCTTGATTAGGTTGCTCATGCATGACCTCAAATTCCTCTTCACTCTCCTTCTCGTCTTCTACAAGTTCCTCTATCCAGTACTGTCTGATAGGAATAGCTTCAACTGTCTCCCAAACTCCCCATCCATCCTTAGGCTTCTCTTTCTCCCCTTCTCCAACTTTCTCCCCCTTAGTTGAGGAATCCTCGATAAAAGCATCCTCAGCATAAAAGGTAGTAGAAGGATCAGGTTGCTGATTTGAAGGACCAGGTTGGCTAGTTTGTTGGTTCTTCAGCATAGTCCATATCGACTGCACTCCATCACTTTGATTGTCCATGAAATCTAGCAGATCCTTATTCATCTCTTGTATAGAAGCCAGCTTCAGGTCAATGTCATCCAATCTGGAGTTGGTAGTCTTCTCAATCTTGTCCAATCTCTGGTTCAGCTTAGACTCCACTCTAGAAAGGGTGTTCATTGCATCTTTTACCCTAGCTTGACCATCCCGGATAACCAGAACGTCTTCTTTCAAAGCTTCTTGTCCTTGTTGCAAGGCATCCACTTCATTCATGAAACCATCTTTAAGTTCCTTTACGTCCGTCCTCAACTCGATCAGTTCGTCCATAGCTTCCTTCTTTAAGGAGTCCACTGCCTGCTTCGTACCTGTTATAGTGCCAGATGCACTGCCAATGACCCTGAATGTTCTTCTGGAATCAGCTGCAGCCAGGTCAACCTTCTCTTGAATAGTCTTTAAAGAAGCATTGGCTTGACTAGAGGAGATCCCTTGGTCAAAGGAAGGTCGCAGTGGAACCTTGAATAGTGGATTTCCTTCTTTGTCACGAACTGTCATCTCCTTGAGGGTAGATTGAACTTGTAGCTCTCTTTCTGTTGGTAACAGCAAATCATGAATATTAGGTAGGGTTAGGGTGTCACTCCTCACATTTGGCTCTGGGTGTACACTCAACGTTTCTGTCGGTGTTTGAATCATTTTTCCTTTCCCACTCAGGCCAGGTGTAAGTGTTTTTGTTTCACTCAAATCCTTTGTGCTGATTGTACCTGCAGAAGAAAACACCATAGCCGTCCTTAAGGAGGTCACCGGTGGTGCAATGGGGCTTCGCAAGTCCCCGTCCTTGGTTAAACCAAGTTGCTGATCATCCTTAGATGATATATCCTTTTTAGGATCTAGAGTTTGAATCTCTAGGGGTTAGAAACAGGCTCTTTTAACAGCAGAGATCCCGAATCTTCCCCTTGAGTCTGTAAAGACTTCACCTCAGTTGACTCCTCAATAGTAATTGATTCATTGTCAACGAGTTGCCGATCTACACATACGTCAGACCCTTTACCCGCAGGATCCAGATATATTCCATCTGGGGAGGTAGACAATGACCCTTTAGATTGTGCATTGAGGTCAAAGCCTTCTCTCGACGTCTGTGAAGACCCTTGGTTCTTATAACCTTCAACCAGTGAACCTGACCGTAATATGGTCGGAACACCAGTTGCTTCCGTCAATTCTTCCTTACCTGATTGAGCTAATGGTTCAGATATAGCTTTCGTTAGCGTAGCCCAATCAGCATCAGAAAAATCAATAAAGGGCGCTTTGGAAGTTTGAAATAAAGTATCAACAGTTGCCTCGGTTTCTATTCTTCTCCTTTTAGAGGAAGGCAGGGCTGTTGTTGAAGGTGTATCTCCTTATGTGGTGTTGCTAAGGCAATATCTCCCTCTACACTCACGGATGTCTGAATATTGGGTATAGGAGGGTAAGGAGGTTCGTTTATGGTTTCATTTGGCTCTTCCAAAGGCTCTTCGACCGTGGTTAGAGGTTGTGGGTTTGCAACCTCCTGGTCAGGAATGGCCACTAAGGGCTCTGGATCAACATCCATTGGTTGTGGTTCAGGAGCCAGTTCAGGTTCAGGAATGTTACCTTGAATTACCTGTTCCCCTGGGGGTAGAAGTGGTAGGGGCACCGTTCTTAGATATTCAGTGAGAACAGTGGGTACCCCTGGAAGATAGTTGTTCTTCCTTATCAGAGCGGTTATGGCATTGCTCTTCATCTTCATACACTCCATGGTCTCCTCTTCGGCGAATGTCTCGCGCTCATCATCTGTTAAGATATCAATGAGAATTAGCTGTAGGAACCTAGGATAGAAACAAAGCACATCTTCATCTATGCCTGTTCTTTCATCCAGTGGTCCCATGCATATGATTACTTGATCAATCAATAACCGTCCAATGTTAATATGCCTATTGTTGGCAATGGCAAACCCAATCTTTTGAAGGAATAAGGGAATACCATGCAGATTTGTTAGCTTGGCAGTAAAAACATGGATTAGGGTATGAAAGAAAAAGTTCCATGCCTTTGGCAAGTAATGCTTCAGAAACTCTCCCACAAAGAAGTTAGGTTGTTGACTTCTAATGAGAGTGAAGAAAGCATGTATCTCCTCAGTTGTGGGATCCGGAACAAGGTTTTCTGTAGGAAAATGTAGGATTCTATTAAAATCATGTTCCGTCACCCTTATTTTTCTGCCCCCTGGCACAACAAAACTGAAGGATCGAATATTATTCTCACTCGTATCCGTGGCGGTTGTGTACAACGCAGTCAATTGATCAATACAAAGGACCACGGGAGTACTCACAGCATATGCCACTAATGAACGTGTGTTCAGAAACTCTGCCCATGCACGAAACTGAAAGTTCGTTATGGATTACAAGTTTTGAAACGAGACATGATTAGTCTCGGTAATAATAAATTCTCCGGCCATTTTAAATTTCCAGAAAATTAAATTTTAACCCAAAACTAATTTTTCTTTTAAATTTAATTAATTATTACTAATTAATCAAACCCTTAATAAAATTTCCCTAAAAACCAAATAACCCGTTTTAACACTAACACAGAAAATTCGAACACCTGTGAACTTTAAAACCCTTGAATACTAACCAATATTCAATTCAAAAGTCTACTTCGATGGTTTCTTACCCAGAAAGTGCCAAAAACTCAAAAAAAATAACTTTTCACGGTTAGAAATCAATCAACAGTGACAAACAATAATTTTTTTAAGGTTTTCTTGATTAAACTTGAAGAAACTATCGAATAGAGTTCTTGTATCTGTGTGTATATCTTTTTAAGTATTGAAATCGACAAAAGCACTTCTCTCAGATCTGTGAAAATGAAAAGAAAAGAGCTAAGGCACAATTAAATACTTTTGAAACTGACAGGGGCAAAATAGTTGTTGCCCAGTAATACTCTATTGTAGAAGGGGGGTTGAATACAATAGTATAAGATAATCGACTTCTTAATGTATATATCACAAATATGAAATAAAGATAACAACTTTATTAAATCTGATATAAAACTGTTACAAACTCTCTCAAGAAATTCTGATGTTCTTGAGAGCTGCTAGCTTACAAAAACTCTCTCAAGATATTCTATGATCTTAAGAGCTTCTATCTTGATTCGCTTCTCTCTATAAATCGAAACCAAGACTGTGTTTATATACTACACAGCTTCTCTATCAATGATAAGTCCTAATCAATTACAAAGATTGAAACCTATCTATAATTGATAGCTACATACTACAAACCAGGAACCGACAGAATAAACTTCCATGTTTAACTAGACTCCAAATATAACTCGAAGTAGGAATCCTGATCAGCTTCCAGTCCTGATGATCAATCCTGATCCCAGTCCTGATATGTATCTCAATCCTGACGACCATGTAATCCTGATGACGTCAGCAATCCTGATCAGTTGAGTCTAGCTCCTGACGATCATTGAATTCTGAACTAACAATCTCCCCCAATCTCATACTTTGTGAAATAAAGTATAGATTCCTAAGATTCAATGATGTCAAAAACATATATACAAAATGTACAGAATCTGCAGCAACAACTTATCTGTTTAAATTCTTTGATAGAACATATTCATCTTCAAGAAGTTGGATAACAAATTTTCTTCTTTTTCTTCAAGAATTTGAATCAGTCTTCCCTTAAGATTTCTGAGTTCTTCATCTTCCTCATTAATCTGATAGATAGCTGCTCTGAGATTCAATATGGAGTTTCTCTGAAGACTATGCTCTTCAAGCAAAAGATAAGCAATTTCCTTCCCATCCGGATTGAGAGTAAGATGAGTCATGCCAAAATTTACTTCTTTAACAGCAGTACCCCTTTGCATTTCCACATCCTGACCTCTTTGATTTAAGTACATGGGAGTATAATTACCATTGAAATTACTGTTTCCATCCAGTCTTCTTCTTATTGTTGACAAAATCATGTCACTCCATTCTTTGCATATTTGATTCTTCGATCTCAAAAGATAATGAACATATTTCAGTTCCTGTGTAGTTTTCATCAGCAGATCTTGAATAGATAAAATCTTAACACTACCATCTTTCATGAAGTACAGAAGCTTTTCTTTCTTGTCAAAACCATCATGACAATCTATAACTATATCAACAGCTAGTAAATTGTTCAGGTTTTCAGAAGTTAAAGTACCTCCAATTTCAGTTAAGGAGTAAGGATCAACATATGACATATTTATATATTCAGCATCCCTGTGTCCAATACCTCCTCTTGAATTACTTGTTAATTGCTTCAGATTTGAAAACATCTTTAACCAGAGTGCTTTTGATCTAACCATCCCAGATAAATCAACAACACTTGAAGCGCTTGTAATAATTCCTCCAGACTAAAAATTGATAAGTGTATCACAACTTAATGTGCTAATATGTTTCCACTTCTTATCCTTTTCCTTTTCAAAGGCATAGCTTCTTTCCAGTGAAGATTCTTGTCTGCTTGGGTTCCTCCACACTCTTCTGTTTGAGAGTTTAAGCCTTTGTACATAGAGATTGAAATCTCTATTTGTTGATCTTGTAATTTCACTTCTTCTGGCTTCTTCTTCTTCATCTACTTCCTTGTTGTGAGAATCAACAACAGTAGATAAAATTATCAAGTCAATCTCTTGCAGAATTTCAGAATCATCAGGATCTTGAATATCATCAGGAACAACATCAGGATTAGATTCTTCAATTTGATTTGTATTGCAGAGAGTTGATTTTCATGATTTTCTTCTCAATTCAGGTTCTTCTTCAATATTTCCATCATCACCAAAAGTAGATCTGTCAGGAACTACTAGAGTTTGAATAGGTTCAGGAATTTCTTCAATTCTTAACCCTCGAGACCTTGTCTGTCTAGGTATTGTTTGAGTTGAAGAACCTCTTCTACTTCTTCTAGCTCCTCTCCTACCTCTGCCTCCTCTACCTCTAGCAGGAGCAGGGTTATTAAAGCTTTCCATCATTTCTCTTTGTTGTCTTAAGAATTCTTCATGTGAGAGATCAGGATATTCTTCACTTGCTGTAGAGAGTGCTTTTCTTGCAAATAATTGTTGAACTCTTTTATCAGTGTGATATAGAGTAACAATTCTGCCATCTTTTGTAGAAAACTTCTGGAATAAATTTGATGCATCTTCAGGATTATCAATAATCACATCTTCATCACCTTCAGGAATTGTAGCAAGAATATGTCCATGACCAGGTGTCAGGATTTGTTCTTCCGTCAGGATCTGAGATTGCACCAACGTTCTTACTGTCTTAACTCCAGAATCAGAAACATGAGTTGACTGCGTTGTTTGACTTTGTGAAGTTTGAATTGTAGACTTCATAACAGCAGCATCAGAGGTTTCTCCTTGTATCACTTTGTCACTACCATCATCTCCAGTATCATCATCATTATTCCTTAATACTAGATCAGGTGTGCATTTTGTCTGACTAACCTTCTCCCCCTTTTTGACATCAGGATTTGACAATAAATTCAAAATTAAGGAAAGAGAGGCTTGAATGTCAGTTACCTTGGTATCCAGAGAATCAATCCTTCTGTTGATAGAGGTTTGTTCAGAAATAACAGATTTCACTTGGGATTTTACTACCCTTAGCTGAAAGGCAGTAGGCACCTTTGTAAAATTTTGAGAAATATCATTCCTCACCAACTCAGTTGAGGTCTTGATAGAATCAATCTCACTTTTTAGACTTTTGGATAACAGAGTTGTAGCCTTCAGATGATTCTTCAAGTCTTGATTCTCTATAGATTTCACTGCATCATAGGCATGTTCCAAAGCAGAAGAATAACTTACAGATTCAGCAGATCTGTGCCATGAATTGTTCCATTCATTCTGTCTAAGTGCCTCAGCAGGATTAAAGGAAGGAATAGAAAAATCTTGTCTCTGATCTTTCCCAGTGGAAGCTTAGCCAGCCATATATGTACTTGATGAACCAAAATTAGTTCCAAGACTAATTTTGAGTGCTGTAGCAAGCTGTTCCTTCTCTTTTCGATTCTCATCATCATCACTATCATCAGAGTCATCATCATCAGTACTATGAGTATCATCAGGATCAGGAATAGCTATACCTTTCATTTTATCCTGTGAATCTGTGATAGGATGATCCATTGGTCTTGAACGAAGTGGCTGTATCAAGATAGGTTCAACATCAGGAGCACCACTAGCGTCAGGATGAACACCGTCAGGATTTGATATGCTTGCATCAGTATTTGTTACCAATGGTTCTTGTGGAGCTTGAGGTTCAGAAGCATCTTCAACACTTTGAGTCAAAGGTTCTTGTGTGCTTCCCTCATTGACAGTGTCCTCGACCAATCTTTGAACTGCATCTGCACCAGAAATCCCTTGAGCATTGTCAGGAAATTTCTCAGAAACTGTAGCTTGGCCTGCATCTTCACTTTGAGAAGATGGTTCTTGTGTAGCTGGAATGTCGATGTCTGCATTCTCCCTTTGAGAAAATGGTTCTTGTGGGACCATTCCACGAGCTAAGCCTTCACTTAAACTTTGATTGAGTGGTTCTTGTGTGGCTGGATCATCAGAAAGAGCTGCTGAACCACTTTGAGGTTCAGGTTCTTGTGGGCTTGATCCTTTCAGTTTCTTCTGTCTCTGATAGACTAACTCTTCTGCCTTCCTTAGCTTTTCCATTGGATGTTTTATCCCAAGATTGGAAGCAGCATACTTCTCCCATGAAATATCAACATGTCTTTTTGTTGGAGAGTCCTGTGCTGGAGAGTCTGAAATATTAACCACTTGACTTGGTGCAGTATCAGGAATACTAACATCAGGATTTGCGTGAGCAGTTGAAACTGATTGCTCATTCAGAATAGAAGTGTCCTGTACATCAGTATCCTGCTTCTTTTCTAAAGGAATATGATACTTGCTTTTTGATAACTTCCTTTTCTTCTGTGGTGTAGACAATGGAACCACAGCTGCAGTAGCAGTATCAACAACTTCCTTATTCACATTCATCACAGAGGATATAGGTAAATCATCCTCTGAGTCAGTCTCATCCCTGAGCACTAACTTTCTTTTAACATAAACAGTCTCACCTCTCTTTGCAGCTTTCTTCACCAGGACCCCTTGTACACCCCCTTGTAACTTCTTTTTAGTGATAGGTGTAGAGGTAAAGTCCTTTGAACCTGATTGCCTTCCTGACACATCAGTTCTAGCTGACTTCTTTGCTTTTACAACTAAAGTCTTTTGAGAGACATTAGAGGTGGCAGTTGACTGTTTAGACTGTTTAGGATGAATGCTTGGGTTAGGAACAAGGTGTGATTGCCCTTGCCCCATAGCATTAGAAATTAAACCATAACGAGTAGGCATTTTCCTATGCAAGAAAAACCTAACCTCATCAGGAATAAAAGCATTTCCTATGAAACCATTTGCCTTATCAGGATTGAAAAACGCAAAAAATTTAATATGAAGTAAAATAAAATTTTATTTATGAAAACAAAATTTATTTTGACAATCCTGATAAATGCTGTTTTTTTTATTTTAAAAAATGATTACAGAACAAATAGCATAATACCCATGTAACCATTCTTACCAATTACCGAGGCAAAGTAATTATGAGAAACTGAACAAACGCCTCAATAAAAAAAATGACCTGCATCCTTAACACACATTCTCTATAAAATAGAACTGTTAAGCATAAACATCATATATCTATTAAAACACACACCCTCACCAGAGAAAAACTTACGAAAAACCTTTCACCTTCTTTGTTTTTCAATGGTTGTCAATCAACAACAAAACAACATACCTGATGCTGAGCTCGATATCATATGTCAAGAGATGGAAGAGGCTCTTGCTGACATTGAGCCACAACCAATTCCTGACCCTCAGGAACATGAAGCGTTTATTAACGCAATGGCCGATGTGCTGTTGCACAATTTCCAGCAGGCCAATCCTGACTGGAATCCGCTTGATAACCTCATCTATGAAGAGGATGAGGATGATGAAGAGGATGAGGATGAAGATGATGAAGAGCTCGTCCGAGAGCTTGAGAAAAGAAAGAAGAGAATCCGTGATGCTTGTATGTCATGCAAGTTGGAGGCACGGAAGCGTCCCGGTGATCACGGTGACGATCCGCCTTCAAGTAAATCAGCTCCTCTTCTTGTCTCTTAAGGATGGAACAAGAGAAGCCCTAGATGGATCAAAGCCTGGTTATGATCCATCAGGAGTGTTCATGCTTATTTGCAGGGCACGTGTTCCTGAGTAGAAAAGTAGACTAGGAAAAGAATATGTAATTTCCATTTTCATTTGTAAAGAATCTTCAAGATTTAATGAAAACTATCAATTTGCTCAATTGTTCTTGTCCTTCTTACTTTTCCTGCACAATTTGTTAGTAACACTGCATTTGATACATAATATAACGAATAGTAATCACTGACAAAAATATAATTGTAATTGAAAATTAAGACTTAATAACTTAATCAAAGACTAAGTAATGATCTTATTTGTCAGAGTTTACCAGGAGTGTTGTTGACAAATTGTCTTAGAACTTCTGATTTTCATACCATCTTCAATATCTGAGCATCAGGATTTGACCAGTTGACTTCCTGTCAGGATTGCATCCTATCAGGATTTGATCAAAGAAAACATACCTTTCTGAATAACCATCAGGATTTGACAGTTATCAGGATTTCCTCTCTGTAGCTTTCCTCAGAAATTCTCAAAGTTCATCATTCCAAGTTCATTCACCAATTTATTGAAAGTAGCTTCAGGTAGTGGCTTGGTGAATATATCAGCTAGTTGTTGATCAGTAGGAACAAAGTGAAGTTCAATTGTTCCTTCCAGAACTTGTTCCCTTATGAAGTGATATCGAATACTGATGTGTTTAGTAAGAGAATGTTGAACTGGATTTCCTGTCATTGCAATAGTACTTTGGTTATCACAATAAATAGGGATTTTTGAGTATGACAGGCCATAATCTAACAACTGATTTCTCATCCACATTATCTGAGCACAACAACTTCCTGCAGCAATGTACTCAGCTTCTGCAGTTGAAGTGGAAATGGATTTTTGCTTTTTACTGAACCATGAAACTAGTCTTCCACCCAAAAACTGACAGCTTCCTGAAGTACTTTTCCTGTCTATTTTGCATCCTGCAAAATCAGCATCTGAATAACCACACAACCCAAAATCTGATTCCCTTGCATACCAAAGGCCAAGTGAAGAAGTGCCTTTGAGATATCTGAAAATTCTTTTGACTGCAATCAGATGGGGTTCTCTAGGTTTTGCTTGAAATCTTGCACATAGACAGGTTACAAACATGATATCTGGTCTACTTGCAGTGAGATACAATAAAGAGCCAATCATTCCTCTGTAGTGAGTTACATCTACCTCAGCACCTTGATCAGGATCAAGTTTGGTAGCTGTAGCTATGGGAGTTGTAGCAGGAGAACTATCTTGCATGTTAAACCTTGTCAATAAATTCCTTGTATATTTAGACTGATTGATAAAAAATCCCTTCATCAGTCTGTTTAACTTGAAGACCAAGAAAGTAACTCATTTCTCCCATCATGCTCATTTGATATCTTGACTGCATAAGCTTGGAAAACTTTTCACAAAGCTTATTGTTTGTTGACCCAAAAATGATATCATCAACATAAATCTGAACTAACAACAAGTCCTTACCATGATTCAAATAAAATAGAGTTTTATCAATAGCACCTCTTTTGAATCCACTTTCCAGTAAGAATAGAGCTAAAGTTTCATACCATGCTCTTGGAGCTTGCTTTAGTCCATAAAGTGCCTTATGCAATCTATAGACATGATCTGGATAGTTAGGATCAATTAAACTAGGAGGTTGCTCAACATAGACTTCTTCCTCCAGTTCTCCATTTAAGAAAGCACTTTTAACATCCATCTGGAAAACCTTGAATTTCTTATGTGCTGCATAAGCAAGAAATATCCTGATGGCTTCTAATCTTGCAACAGGAGCAAACGTTTCATCATAATCAATTCCCTCTTGTTGAGAATACCCCTTTGCAACTAGTCTTGATTTGTTTCTGATTATTACTCCATCAGAATCAGTCTTGTTCTTGAAAATCCACTTTGTACCAACAATTGATCTATTCTTTGGTCTTGGTACCAGTTTCCAGACTTCATTTCTTTCAAATTCATTCAGTTCCTCTTGCATTGCAGTAACCCAATCAACATCTTTAAGTGCATCTTCAACTTTCTTTGGCTCCTCCTTGGATAGAAAGTTATTGTATAGACATTCATTCTGAGTTCCACTTCTTGTTTGAACACCTGCATCAGGATCCCCAATGATCAAATCAGGAGTATGACTTGCAGTCCATTTCCTCGCTGGTGTTAAATTGTTTCTTGACGTAGATGCTCTCCCTGGATTGGTGTTATCTTGATTTGAAGAACTTGCTTGTCTTGAAGCTCCCCCTGAATTATTGCTATTTCCTCCTGATAAGTTATCAGGATCATCACTTGAATCAGTATCTGAAGAATTCTGTCCTGATGATTGTGTTGACTCTGAACTTGTAGTAGAATGATGTTGCTCCCCCTCAACATTAGCACTACTAGAAGTATTACTATTGATTGCATCATCAGTATTTGCACCATCAGCATCTGGTGTGTCATCAGGATTTGGTGACCCATCAGGATCTGATGTATGGACAGGATCTGATTCACTTTCTTTAGGTTCCTTGGTAGCTTCATTTTCAAAAATCAATCTATCATGAGAGTCTTCATTGATTCCAGCTATCTTTTTGTCATCAAAAGATACATGTATTGACTCCATGACAGTCCTTGTCCTCAAATTAAAAACTCTGAAGGCTCTTGATGCAGGATAGCCTATGAAAATTCCTTCATCAGCCTTTGTTTCAAATTTCCCTAGTTGTTCAGGATGAGTTCTGAGAACAAAACATTTACAGCTAAACACATGTAGATGCTTCAGACTTGGTTTCTTTTCCTTGAGTGACTGATAAGGAGTAACACCATGTCTGTTTATTAATGTCAGATTTTGAGTGTAGCATGCTGTGTTGACTGCTTCTGCCCAGAAATATGTAGGTAATTTTGCTTCTTCCAACATAGTTCTGCCAGCTTCAATAAGAGTTCTATTTTTCCTTTCAACTACTCCATTTTGCTGAGGTGTGCCAGGAGCAGAGAATTGTTGAATGATTCCTTTGTATTTGCAGAACTCTTCCATCTTTGAATTCTTAAATTCAGTACCATTATCACTTCTCAGTATCTTGCCTTTGTACTTTGTGGTTGTCTCAATCATTCTCACATGATCCAACAGAACTTCAGGAGTCTCATATTTTCTGTGCAGAAAATACACCCAGGTGAATCTAGAATATTCATCAACAATTACAAGAGTGTACCTTTTCTTACTGATGGTCATGATGTTGACTGGACCAAATAGATCAAGATGTAGCATGTGATATGGTTCTTCAATAGAGGATTCTGATTTACTCTGGAATGATGTCCTTCTTTGTTTTGCTTTCTGACATGCATCACAGAGTCCATCAGGAGTATATAACACTTTTGGTAATCCTCTCACTAAATCTTTCTTAACCAACTCATTGATATTGCTGAAGTTGAGATGAGAAAGCTTCTTGTGCCAATTCCAACTTTCATCTACTGAAGCTTTACTGATCAGACAGGTAGGGGAGTCATCAGTATTTGATTGAATGTTGGCTTCATATATGTTACCATGCCTGTAGCCACTCAGTGCTATCTTTCCTGTTTCTTTGCTGACTACTTCACAATGTGTGGAATAGAAGTTGACATGATAACCTCTGTCAGTGATTTGACTAATACTCAACAGGTTGTGTTTTAGTCCCTTCACTAGAGCTACATTTTCAATGATGACATTTCCAATGATTATATTGCCATATCCCAAGGTTTGTCCAATGTTGCCATCTCCATAAGACACAGTTGGGCCAGCTTTTTCCTCATATTCTGATAACAGGGCTTTGTTTCTAGTCATGTGCACAGAACATCCACTATCCATGACTAACACATTTTTCTTTTTACCCTGCAATCAGAATAGAAACACATTAGTTAGAACATTTAGGAACCCATACTTGTTGGGTTCCTTTTCCATGCAATTTATTAAATTTCACAGCAGAAGACTTTCTGACTTTAGCAGTCCTGACAGGATTTACTCCATCAGGATTTGCTTTGTCAGTATCAGTATTAACAAAAGCATGTTCCAACTTGACATTCTTAATGCTACCAGAGTTTGCACTATTTTTATTAACTTTAGGCATTGGATCATAAAAGTTATAGTACAACTCATGATAATCTTTACAAGTATAAATAGAATGCCATATACTACCACAATGAAAACAGGACTTCTGTGGTTTATAAAATACTGATCTATTCCTAACATCAGACTTAGGAATATCAGTAATCTTCTTCTTACTCTTCTTACAATCAATAGCAAGATGATTAGAGTTACCACAGTTAAAACAACACTTTCTAGGTGCATTTGGGATATATTTATAACCATTCTCTTTATTGATCCCAACTTTACCATTCCTGTTTCTCTTAACAGTAGCTTCCTTTTTCTTATCTGTCACCTCACAGATTTTATCCTTAAGCTGTTTCTGAGACAATAGACCTACATTCTTAATGACTTTATTCAAGACAGGTTTAGACTTTATGATTTTAATTCCTTGAGTAGAAGTAGATCCCTTTTCAAAAGTAGAATTGGAATCCTTACCAAAAACAAAATTAACAGGAGTAATCTTAGATTTGGTTGCATCTATAACATGTCTATAGGTCTTTGGACTGACTATCTCATCAATGACAATTTTCTCTTTCAATTTCTTATCCTCATCTGACTTATATCCTAGACACTCTTTCCAATTCTTAGAGGTATTAATCTCATGAAATTTCCTACCAGAGTCTGTCTAGGTTCTGATTTTCTCATTAGCATTTTCAAGTTCCTTTTCAAGAGCAGTACATTTGGATTTCATCTCTAAATACATGTGATTCACATTATCACATTCTTTTTGTACTTCTTGCATACGAGAAAATTCAGCTTCTAATATATCATTCCTTTTTCTAAGTTCAGACATCTCAGATAAGATCCTAGTATTTTCAGCAGTTTGACTTCTAAAGCTAATATGTAATGACTTTAGAAAACGTCTTAACTCAGAAGCATTATCAGTATCAAAATCAAAGATAGTATTTAGTACCTTATCATCAGGAGCAGCAGTTACATCAGCATTGGCCATTAGAGCATAGTTGACCACCTCAGTATCAGATTCTGAGGAAGAGTCCATCCAATCCTTGCTTGATGTGATAAGTGCCTTTGTCTTCTTGCACTCAGAAGCAAAGTGACCCATACCATTGCACTTGTAGCATCTAACTTTTGACTTGTCAAATTTGCTACCCTTGCTGTCCTTTTTGATATACTTATCTTTGTTTGGATTGAAATCCTTTTTCTGAAAGTTGTCTTGTCTTCTATTCTTCCTGAACTTCATCCTTCTGAAGTTTCTGACAATCATAGCAACCATCTATTCTATGTCTGAGTCAGAAGAATCATCATCAGTATTGGCATCAGCATTGCCATCAGTATCTGATGAAGAGTCATCAGGATCTGACTCAACTATTCTTGTTTTACTTCTAGAGACCTCCATAGATTTTCCTTTTGATTTAGCCTCTACTTTCAAAGCAATTGATTTTGCCTTGCTGCTTTTCTTGTTCTTCCTCTGTTGAACTTCAAGATCATGAGTTCTTAGCATCCCATAGACTTCATCAAGAGACACAGTGTTAAGATCATACTGATGTCTAATGATCGATGTCTGAGTGTCCCATTCTTCAGGTAAAGCTCTTAGAAACTTGGTGTTTGAATCTTCAGTTTCATATTCCTTGTCAACTAAAGATAAACTGTTCAATAGTGTCAGAAATCTATCATATAGATCAGTTAGGCTCTCATCGGGTCTTGCATCAAATTGTTCATATTCTTGAATCAAAAGAGCCCTTCTGTTTTTCTTGACAGATGCAGATCCCTGGCACTGAGTTTCCAAAGTATCCCAGATTTCTTTTGAAGACTTGCATGCAATCACTCTGTTTGACATGACAGCATCAAGACTACTGTGTAAGATATTCTTTATCTTCGGTTCCCTGAGTACATGAGCTTTTTCTTCTGGAGTCCATTCACTTTTAGCCTTGACCACATAATGTTTAGGTACTGTATCTGTTCGTTCTACAATTCGTGTAGGTATATATGGTCCATCACGAATCCTGTCCAAATAGTCAGGATCCATAGCCTCCAGGTACATCAGCATCTTTACCCTCCATGTTGGATATTCTGATTTCTTCAAGATGGGAATCTTCATGCTTTCATACTTGGTTGTCGACATCTTTAGATCGTATCTGATTCAGAATTAAATCAGTTTGCTCTGATACCAATTGTTGCCCAGTAATACTCTATTGTAGAAGGGGGGTTGAATACAATAGTATAAGATAATCGACTTCTTAATGTATATATCACAAATATGAAAGAAAGATAACAGCTTTATTAAATCTGATATAAAACTGTTACAAACTCTCTCAAGAAATTCTGATGTTCTTGAGAGCTGCTAGCTTACAAAAACTCTCTCAAGATATTCTATGATCTTAAGAGCTTCTATCTTGATTCGCTTCTCTCTATAAATCGAAACCAAGACTGTGTTTATATACTACACAGCTTCTCTATCAATGATAAGTCCTAATCAATTACAAAGATTGAAACCTATCTATAATTGATAGCTACATACTACAAACCAGGAACCGACAGAATAAACTTCCATGTTTAACTAGACTCCAAATATAACTCGAAGTAGGAATCCTGATCAGCTTCCAGTCCTGATGATCAATCCTGATCCCAGTCCTGATATGTATCTCAATCCTGACGACCATGTAATCCTGATGACGTCAGCAATCCTGATCAGTTGAGTCTAGCTCCTGACGATCATTGAATTCTGAACTAACAATAGTCTTTTCAGGTTCGATAGTTTTTAAAAAGAACTATCGATGGTTTTCTTGTAGGGGTAAAAAGGTCAATTTTCTTCGATAGATTTTGAAAAACTATCGAATTATTTAAAAATCAGAATTTAAACCAACCTTTTTGAAAAACCATCGAAAGTTTTGCTTTGAAAAACCAAAAACTATCGAGGGGTCATTTGTGAGAAAAACTATCGAGAATTTGATTATTGAATTAATAAATTCACTTCGATATATTTTTCTGTAAATTATCAAAATCTATCGAGAATTGTTTTCGATAGATTTTCTTTTTCCTTTTCAAAAACTATCGAAAATTAAATTCGATAGATTTATCTATGTACTTGAAAAACTATCAAATTTCCTAAATTCGATATTTTTTGCTTCTGTCTTCATTTTAAAACCTGTTCATGTTTTAAAAATCAGAATTTTTATTTCCTGTCTAGTTTTAATTCTAATAAATCTTTTCAAATTTACCAAAATCAATTCTTAACAGAAAATTCACAATTTTCTTAGAATAAAATCAATTAAATATCATTGAGTGATATTAACCAATTAAAATCTAATCAATTATGCTGCATTAATCTACAATGTTAAAAACAACGTAAATTAATTCAAATTAAATAAATGCTTGAATATTTAGAACAAATATTAGCACTTAAATAATTTTTAGAATTAATAACCAATTAAATGCCAGAAGATATATCATCCATAATTATGACATAAAATTAGTACAATAATCCTAACTACGAGAATTGCTCCAGAAAATAAATTCACGAGTCCTAAGGATATAGCAATTCTTAAACTCATGTATTCACCAGGACTATCTGCAGTTACTGACTTCTAATCAAAATCAATTAGAAAGATTTAACATCCCAAGTTCACCAACCAGCTTATTGAAAGTGGATTCATCAAGCGGTTTAGTAAAGATGTCTGCAATTTGATCCTCTGTGGGTACAAAATGTAACTCCACAGTTCCATTCATGACATGCTCTCGGATAAAATGATACCTGATGTCGATGTGCTTCGTCCTCGAGTGTTGCACTGGATTGTTAGAGATTGCTATGGCACTTGTGTTGTCACAAAAGATTGGAATCTTTGTCAACAAAAGTCCATAGTCACGGAGTTGGTTTCTCATCCACAAGATCTGAGCACAGCAGCTACCAGCAGCAATGTATTCAGTCTCAGCTGTTGATGTGGACACAGAATGCTGCTTCTTGCTATACCAGGAAACCAATCTTCTTCCAAGAAACTGACAGCTTCCTGAAGTACTCTTCCGATCAATCTTACAACCTGCAAAATCAGAGTCTGTATATCCAATAAGATCAAATCCTGTATCTTTAGGGTACCAAATTCCAAGATTTGGGGTCCCCTTAAGATATCTAAATATTCGCTTAACAGCTATTAGATGAGATTCTTTAGGATCAGACTGAAATCTAACACACAAGCATGTTGCAAACATTATATCTGGTCTACTTGCAGTGAGATAAAGTAATGAGCCTATCATACCTCTGTAGCATGTGATGTCAACCTTCTTACCAGTTTCATCCTTATCAAGCTTAGTGGCAGTTGGCATAGGAGTCTTTGTTGTAGACGAGTCTTCCATTTGATACTTCTTCAGAAGATCTTTGATGTACTTGGACTGACAAATGAATATACCATCTTGTTTTTGGTATACTTGCAGTCCAAGAAAGAATGACAATTCACCCATCATGCTCATTTCATAACGACTCTGCATTAACTTAGCAAATTTCTTGCATAGATCATCATTAGTAGAACCAAATATTATGTCATCAACATATACTTGCACCAATATCAAATCATTTTTATGCTTTTTGACAAAGAGAGTTTTGTCTACGACACCTCTTGTAAAATCATTTTCAAGTAAGAATTCAGAGAGAGTGTCATACCATGTCCTTGGAGCTTGTTTGAGTCCGTAGAGAGCTTTGAATAGAAAGTACACAAAGTCTGCCAGTTTTGAATCCTCAAAACCTGGAGGTTGTTCCACATACACTTCTTCTTCTAACTCCCCGTTCAGAAAAGCACTCTTCACATCCATTTGATATACCTTGTAATTGGAATGTGCAGCAAATGCCAGAAACATTCTGATGGCCTCAAGTCTTGGTACTGGTGCATAGGTTTCATCATAATCTATACCCTCTTCTTGAGAGTAACCTTTAGCAACCAGTCTGGCTTTGTTTCTCGTTACAATGCCATCTTCGTCCAACTTATTTCTGAATACCCATCTTGTTCCAATAACAGATTTTCCCTTAGGCCTGGGTACCAGCTTCCAAACTTTCTGCCTTTCAAACTGATTGAATTCTTCTTGCATAGCAATTACCCAATCTGGATCATCTAAAGCATCTTCAACTTTCTTAGGTTCTGTTTCTGAAAGAAACCCAGAATAGTGACATTCATTTTGTGATGCTCTCCTAGTTCTCACTCCTGTGTCCGGATCACCAATGATCAAGTGAAAGGGATGATCTCTATTCCATACCTTTTGTCTTGGCAGATGCGATCTGGATGATTCTCCTTGTTCTAGATGTTGTGGAGTGTGACTAGTTGATCCTTCTCCCGCTCCCCCTGAGTTGTTGACGGTTGGATCTGTTGATTCTATAGACTGACTGGTGGA
Organism: Heracleum sosnowskyi; assembly: GCA_030848705.1. Taxonomy (NCBI): domain Eukaryota; kingdom Viridiplantae; phylum Streptophyta; class Magnoliopsida; order Apiales; family Apiaceae; genus Heracleum; species Heracleum sosnowskyi. The sequence goes on from CM061239.1 coordinate 109,813,544, forward strand.
TCCTGTATGTTGAGGATCTCTACTTTGTCCAGAATCATTATCATTATCATTATTATTAATGACTGTAACAACTTCAGGTACTTCTTTATTGTCAGAGAGATCTCCTGATAGATTTTCAAATACCAAGGATTCAAAGTTCTCTCCAGTTTGCAGGCATGGTCTTTTGGTGTCGTCAAATGTTACATTAAAGCTTTCCAACACCTTCTTATCTTCAATCACATATACCCTGAAAGCCTTAGATTCCAGAGAATAGCCCAGAAAAATGCCTTCATCTGCTTTGGCATCAAACTTGCCAAGATGTTCTCCATCTTTAAGTACAAAGCACTTTGCACCAAACACATGAAAGTACTTCAGTGTTGGTTCTTGTTGGCCATTAACTCATACGGAGTCTTTTCATGATCTTTGTTGATCAGGGTTCGATTCTGAGTGTAGCAAGCTGTATTCACTGCTTCAGCCCAAAAGTAAGTGGGAAGTTTTGATTCACTCAACATGGTCCTTGCTGCTTCAACCAAGGTCCTGTTCTTCCTTTCCACTACTCCATTCTGTTGAGGAGTTCTTGGTGCTGAAAACTGTCTTGATATTCCTTTCTCTGAGCAGAAATCATTTAGAACTGCATTCTTGAATTCAGTTCCATTGTCTGATCTGATTGTCCGCACAGGTAGCTTAGCTTCCACTTCTATCTTCTTGATGTGATCAATGATTAGTTGTGTTGCTTCATCCTTTGTTTGTATGAACAACACCCACGTGTACTTGGAGTAGTCATCCACCATCACCAATGCATATCTGTTTCTTGAAAGTGACATAACTTTAACTGGACCAAATAAATCCATATGAATCAGCTGTAATGGTTCAGTAATGCTTGTCATTCCTTTGCTTCCATGTGATGCTTTCTTCGACTTCCCTTTTTAACATGCTTCACATAGTCCCTCCTGATTGAATTCCATCAGGGGCAACCCTCTCACTAACTCTCTCTTTACCAAAGAGTTCATAGTTTTGAAGTTCAGATGTGAGAGCTTCTTGTGCCATAGCCAACTTTGTTCTGAAGATGGCTTTTGTTAGGTCCTGATAAGTTTGTAGAAGGGGGGTTGAATACAAACTATACCGTTTTATCGAATTTGTCCTTTAAAAGATTTAACTGTTTAGAACAAATTAGTGCGGAATAAAAACTGAAACAATATTCAAGTTAAATAGAAACTCTATTAAACTTGAGGAGTGTTACAACTTTGATCACTGATTACAAAGAACTTAATAAAACAAATCTAGAATAAATTCGACATGAATTTATCTATTTTTGTAATAAAAAGGATTGAATACTAAAAAGTAGTTCGATATAAAATCTAGGGATTATGATCCGCTAGAAAGTCAAAGCAGTACAAGAGATACAATTCTTATGAATTAAATGTTGAAGAACAATCAAGAATTAATACTCCTGCAGAATTTGAAGCTTGACAGTTGAAGAAAAGTTATGAAGACAGTTGAGAGAAACGTGATGTTGAATGTTTCTGTCTTTGCTTTTCTGTTGTAATAAGTGAATGAATTCGTGGCCAATTGTCTTCTGTCTTGTATTTATCATTTCTTTTCTTTTAGTAAACCCACGTGCAATTCACTTATCAGAATAGGAATTGCACTAGGAAGACTAGCAGAAAAACAATCACTTTGCCTTAGAAGACTCTCGGGAAGACAATGCTTGTGAAGGGAAGACAACCGGGAAGACAGCCCTTTGGCCTAGGAAGACTTTCGGGAAGACTCACTTGTGAGTCTTCCTAGTTCATTTTTCTAAGTCTTCCTAGTTCAAACCTAAGTCTTCCTAGTTCATTTTTATTCTAACTTAAATAATTAACTAAATAAATTATGTATTAAATGAATTCTTTACAGAATTAATTTAATAAATAATATACTTGATAGTATTAATTATTTAAAATAGAACAAATAGAATTAGTTGACTTCTCAATTAATTTCAGAATCACTTAAGTTCATTTTTATTCTAATATAAATAATCAACTAAATAAATTATGTATTAAATTAATTCTTTACAGAATTAATTTAACAAATAAATTACTTAATAGTATTAATTATTTATAAGAGAATAAATAGAATTAGTTGACTTCTCAATTAATTCCAGAATCACTTAAAACTTAGATAAAGAATAAACATAATAGTACGTTGACACTCGATGCACTGTCTGGTTCATGAGTGACTAACGACAATGTTTGTTCTTTATCTATTTGACTTTAAGCAGTGATTCACTTCCTTCTCATTCAAGAACTCCGTAATCAGTATCTTTTTCTGTCACCACTTGAAATCTCCGTCACTTTAATAAATCCACTGAGCTTGAATACTTCATTGAGGCTTGATCAATAAATTGAGCTTCTTTCAATGTAGAATCACTTCAAGTCTGTAGATGACTTTAATCTTCATTCTTTGACAGATATAATCTTCTGAGATTCCTGTGACATCTGATCTAATATTTACTTATTACATTCTTGTTTAAGTTGAGTAGAATCCTCGAATTACAAATAGGCTATATCATATGCCTTTCAATCTCCCCCTATTTGTTTGTTAGAGAATAACAACCAAATACCTAGAGGATCACTCAACTAAAACCAAGAAAAAGATAAGACTCTTAACCCTAAGTAAATACTAGAAAGTTCTGGATCAAATATGACATTTCCAGATTTCACCAGTAAAGATAAATGCAAGACAAATGTTCCTCTAGACTGAACATATGAAAACATTGAACCTGTCTTGATTTACCTAAGCTCTATACATATAACATTTACAAAACAGAGCTAATTTACCTTTACTCCCCTGAAACTCCTCCTTTACCTTTTATATCTTTTTCAGCTCCCTTTTACTAGCTTCTTCAAAATTCTCTAGAAACTTCTCCCCCTTAGTTGAGGAATTCTCTACAGATTTAACTTTATGAGTATCTGAAACCAGTAGGAGTTGAGATAGTTGATGGAGTTGAGATTGGAAGTAAATTTGTCTTCAATATTTCCTTGAGCAGTCCCAGCTGATTGTTGACAGAGGTGGAAGAAGAAGACCGTTCAACCACTTGTGCTTGCAAAAGTTCTTTATCAGCCTGGGTTTTGAATAGATGTTCCTGTAGATCAGCTATGTGAGCTAACTACATTGCAGTGTATGTGTCTGTGTGTGCACTCACTTGAATTTCTCTTGTAAGTGTATCACTCATCTCACGTGCATGTGTTTCACTCGGTGTTTGACTCTTATCACTCAACATTAGCTGTCTGTTTTCTCCTTTTTGATCAGTACCTGCATTGAAACTCACCCTAGCCTCTTCAAGAGAGGTCAGTGGTGGTGCAATGGGAGTTCGCAAATCCCGATCCTCAATCATGTCTATCAAATCACTTGGATTTGAAATCTGAATTGCTTCAGTGATAGACTGACCAAGTTGCCTTCCACTTTCTCCAGATAAATCTGCGAGTGGAAAATCCCTTTGGGAGCCAGAGGTGTTCACTCTAGGAGGGGAGAAAATGATTCTATTTAAATTTGGCAAAGAATCAAATTTTCCCTCAGATGCCTATGAAGGCACTTCTACCGTAACAATGGTAGGCACTGTAACCAGTTGCAGGTGCTCTGCTTTCACTGTGTCCTGAGTTTCATCTAATGAAATTGTTTTCTCCCATTGTGGGTAATGAGAGTGTGCTTGACTCAGTACAAAGTGCCATGGCCCTATGGCAAATTTCAATAGATTCATCCTGTTGAGAGAATGTCTCTAGAAATAGTTCATTGGCCATTTCAAAGTCCATATCCTATTGAGAGGATACAGATGGGCTGACAGATGCCTCAGTATATATATTGAATTTCTTTATAGGAGGCAGAGCTGTGGGGTCACTCACTGTTTCAATCAAAATACTTCTTTGTTTAACAGTTGATTTCTGTTCAGGCTGAGAGGTCAAGAAGGTTGTAGACTCATTGTTTGGCTCTAAGACCTGGGATAGAGATTGTGGATCTACAATCCCTTGGTCAGCCCTAACAACCACTTGGGTTCAGCAACAGTAGAAGAAGTGGATTGAGAGATAGAAAGTAATACCTGAATTGGATTTGACACTGAATTTCCAGTTAAGCAAGAGCTAGATCAGAAATAATATATACAATATATTTATTAAAAACAACTAAGACAAATAGAAAATAAAAGATAATAAATAATAATAATAAAAATAATATAAAATAATATATTCAAACTAAAGTAATATATACATAAGAAAAAAAAATATTTACAGGAAACTATTTACAGGAACTAAACAAGAATATTTGAATAATTTAAAATAAAAAATTTTCAATAAAAATAGATTTCTCTACAATTTTAACTTGTAAAATTTGAGAAAAATATTTTTAAAGAAAATAATTCATCTTAACTTACTCAACCTAAGAAGCTTAACAATTAGACAAGACATGTCAATAATCTACAATCAACATGCAAAAGAGAAATTGAGATGATAAAATAAATTTACAAGTGATTTAAAAAATATATATACAACAAATGAACACTTGTAAATTTAATTAAGAACAAACATAAAAATAAACAAAGTTAATCACTAAAACTATTTAACATACCCAATTTACCAACCAATCTGGTAAATATGGATTCATCAAGAGATTTAGTGAAAATATCTGTTGTTTGTTCCTCTATGGGTACAAAGAGTAACTCCACAGTACCATTCATGACATGCTTTTGGATAAAATGATACCTGATGTCAATGTGCTTTGTCTCTTGTGATTATGCCATCTTCATCTAATTTATTTCTGAATACCCACCGAGTACCAACTACTTTCTTGTTCTTTGGTCTAGGTACCAGCTTCTAAACTTGTTGTTGTTCAAATTGATTGAGTTCATCTTGCATAGCAATCACCCAATCAGGATCAGTCAGTGCTTCCTCAATTTTCTTTGGTTTCATTTCAGAAAGAAACCCTGAATAATGACATTCATTCTGAGTTGCACTTCTAGTTTTAACTCCAACATCTGGATCACCAATGATCAGCTCAAAAGGATGAGCTCTATTCCATACAGTCTGTCTTGGAAGATTTGATCTTGATGATTCGCCTTGAAATTCACTTTGATGTTGTGAGTGACTAGATGATCCTTCATTTGCTCCCCCTGAGTTGTTGCTTGATTGCCTTGATGATTCTTCTCCAGTGTTAGTGGTATCTCCATTGTTACCAATGTTTCCACCACCACCACTAGGATTAATATCATCATTATTATTATCATTACCAGCAATAACTTCATGTGGGGCTTCATCATCTGATTCTGAGTCTGGCAAGTTATCAAACTTCAGCTTCTCAGATGAATCTTCTTTTTGGATATTAGGGAACTAGGTGTCATCAAATGTAACATTGATGTTCTTATTGACTGATAACATTTCTTGATTTCAAACAGGCCATATCCTCAGTTATACCCTTGCTGTTATCTCCAAAGGTAACTACTGGGCCAGCTTTCTCAACCAAATCTGATAGCAGGGCTCTATCTCCGGTCATATGCCTTGAACAACCACTGTCAAGAATCCATATAACACGGTTTACCTGTTTAACTCCCTGCAATATCAAATTGATTAGACCTTCTTCGGAGCCCAAAATTGATTGGGTCCGGCATACTTAAAGAATTGGCCTTTGTCAGGCAAAACAACATTTTTAGCTAAAACTACTTCAACCTCTTTCACATAAGAGCGTTTCCATTTATAGCCAGCCTTAACACATTTCTGAGTAGGCTTAGGGATAAATGAATCCACTCTAGTCTGAGGAGGACTAGTAGTCTTTGCTTTAACATGCTTCTTATTATTAACATGTTGACGTGGAGCAGTCTTATCACTAGATACATGCTTACTATTAAAATAAGCATACATAACATTGAAAGCACAAGACATGCAATTAATCACACCACATGCTTTATGAGAAGAATTAACAGCAGGCATGTTAGTTCTACAGTTGTTTTGATCCAACTTATGGATATCTGATTTAGTCTTTTTAGTTGTAGCAACTTTGACTGGAATATCAGATATACACTTTTTGGACTGTTCAGCTTCCAAAGCAATATCTTCTTCATGAATCTCCTCAGCAATAATGATAGAGTATTCATTCATAGGCTCTGCCTCAGACTTCCTACAGAAGGGTGTTTCAATACCCTTAAGTATATATGGAACAACCTTTCCTTCAGATTTGTATCTACAAGGGGAATTAATTCCAAGCAGTCCAATAGCCTCATTATAATCATACCCTATACTGACATGATTACCAACAGCTTGCTTATTGAGAATTTCTTTAGCAGTCTTACAAGAACTGAAATAAGCATTAGCTTTGGTCTTAAGCTCACTAATCTGATCTTTGAGAATGGTTTCCAGTTGAATATAACATTTAACCCTATTCTCAAGAAAAGCTACCTTATTAGTAAGTTCATCTTGATTAATATGCACTAGTTTTAATTCTTTTATCTCATTTTCAAGATTTGTGTTCAAAAGAATTATTTTATCATTTTCAGTGCATGCACAACTTAAAGTATCACCAAGATGACGAATCATTTCAGTATCAGTGAACTTTACCTCAGACATGTTGGGTGAAGATAACATGGACTGAAAGAGTTTGTCTCCTATTGCCATGAGTGCAAGATTCCCGATCTCACCTGCTTCTTCATCACTGTCAGTGTCATTCCAACTCTTTCCTTTAGCAACATAGGCTTTCCCAATCTTGTTCTTCTTGCTAGAATAAAATGAGTTCCTTGTCACTTGCTTTGGCTTTTTACATTCAGTAGCAAAGTGACCCAACTCATTGCAATTGTAGCATCTGATTGTGCTCCTTTCCACAGTTCCAGTTTTGTAGCCACCCCTTGTGCCACTTGAAGAGGAAGATCCACCTCTCTGAAATCTGGGTCTGAACTTAAGATTGGGATTCCTTTTGAATCTGAACTTCCCAAACTTCCTGACTATCAAAGCCAAGTCACCATCCTCCAGCTGATCAAGCTCCTCTAAAGAATAGAAGTCACCACCAGATTGATCAATGGATGTTAATCCATATTCAGCATCAATAACATTCATGTTAGAACTGGAAGGTTGAACAGCCTTCACTTCCAGTTTCTGTGGGACTCCAGCAGCCAATGCAGTAGAGGTACCAACAATCTTCCCAGTTCCATACAGCTCCCTTTGTTGAATCTGCTCCAGCTCATAGGTCTTCAGAACACCATACAATCTCTCCAAAGCAAGCTCATTCATATCTCTTGCTTCTCTAATGGCAGATATTTTGTGCTCCAAATGAGGTGGAAGTGTAAGAAGGAACTTCTTGTTAATCTCCTTGTTGGTGTAGTGCTTCCCATTGAGATTCAGATCATTGATTAATTTGTTGTATCTCTCAAAAACCTGAGTGATACCTTCACCAGGGTTTGATCTGAAATGCTCATATTGTGAGGTGAGAATTTCCAGCATATTCTCCCTAACTTCCTCTGTCCCCTCATTGATTATCTCTATGGTTTCCCAAATGTGTTTGGCAGTATCACAGTTTAGGACATGATTATGCATGATAGGATCAAGACAATCAATAAGGATCAGCTGTAGACTGGCATCCAAGGTAACATCCTCTTTTTCACCAGGAGTGAAATCCTTGGGATCCTTAGGGTACATCCTAGCAGCCCTAGTAACAATGTTATCCACTTTTAGCTCTTCCTCAATAATCATAGGGATTTTGGGACCATTCTTCATCACATCAATGTATTTAGGATTTGCAACCTTAAGAAATAGGAGCATTTTCTTCTTCCACATTGGATAATGCTCCTTGCTGAACATTGGGATTTTGACTGTACCCACTTTCTGTGTAGTAGACATCTTTTGAGATTTTTAGGAATAATAAAAAAATCAGAGTTTAAGAAAAATCTCAAAATAATTGGATCTTTGATTTGTATATCAATCAAAAGGCTCTGATGCCAATTGTTAGGTCCTGATAAGTTTGTAGAAGGGGGGTTGAATACAAACTATACCGTTTTATCGAATTTGTCCTTTAAAAGATTTAACTGTTTAGAACAAATTAGTGCGGAATAAAAACTGAAACAATATTCAAGTTAAATAGAAACTCTATTAAACTTGAGGAGTGTTACAACTTTGATCACTGATTACAAAGAACTTAATAAAACAAATCTAGAATAAATTCGACATGAATTTATCTATTTTTGTAATAAAAAGGATTGAATACTAAAAAGTAGTTCGATATAAAATCTAGGGATTATGATCCGCTAGAAAGTCAAAGCAGTACAAGAGATACAATTCTTATGAATTAAATGTTGAAGAACAATCAAGAATTAATACTCCTGCAGAATTTGAAGCTTGACAGTTGAAGAAAAGTTATGAAGACAGTTGAGAGAAATGTGATGTTGAATGTTTCTGTCTTTGCTTTTCTGTTGTAATAAGTGAATGAATTCGTGGCCAATTGTCTTCTGTCTTGTATTTATCATTTCTTTTCTTTTAGTAAACCCACGTGCAATTCACTTATCAGAATAGGAATTGCACTAGGAAGACTAGCAGAAAAACAATCACTTTGCCTTAGAAGACTCTCGGGAAGACAATGCTTGTGAAGGGAAGACAACCGGGAAGACAGCCCTTTGGCCTAGGAAGACTTTCGGGAAGACTCACTTGTGAGTCTTCCTAGTTCATTTTTCTAAGTCTTCCTAGTTCAAACCTAAGTCTTCCTAGTTCATTTTTATTCTAACTTAAATAATTAACTAAATAAATTATGTATTAAATGAATTCTTTACAGAATTAATTTAATAAATAATATACTTGATAGTATTAATTATTTAAAATAGAACAAATAGAATTAGTTGACTTCTCAATTAATTTCAGAATCACTTAAGTTCATTTTTATTCTAATATAAATAATCAACTAAATAAATTATGTATTAAATTAATTCTTTACAGAATTAATTTAACAAATAAATTACTTAATAGTATTAATTATTTATAAGAGAATAAATAGAATTAGTTGACTTCTCAATTAATTCCAGAATCACTTAAAACTTAGATAAAGAATAAACATAATAGTACGTTGACACTCGATGCACTGTCTGGTTCATGAGTGACTAACGACAATGTTTGTTCTTTATCTATTTGACTTTAAGCAGTGATTCACTTCCTTCTCATTCAAGAACTCCGTAATCAGTATCTTTTTCTGTCACCACTTGAAATCTCCGTCACTTTAATAAATCCACTGAGCTTGAATACTTCATTGAGGCTTGATCAATAAATTGAGCTTCTTTCAATGTAGAATCACTTCAAGTCTGTAGATGACTTTAATCTTCATTCTTTGACAGATATAATCTTCTGAGATTCCTGTGACATCTGATCTAATATTTACTTATTACATTCTTGTTTAAGTTGAGTAGAATCCTCAAATTACAAATAGGCTATATCATATGCCTTTCAGCTTTGCATAGAAACATGTAACTTCTCCTTCACTGGTAGAACTTAAGTCAGCTATAAACAAATTTCCTCTTCTCACTCCCAGTAGAGTAAGCTTCTCATCCTTCCTGTTGGTGATCAAGCACTTGTCCTTTCTGAAATCTACATTGTAGCCTTTATCACAGAACTGACTGATACTTAGAAGATTGTGCTTTAATCCTTTAACAAGAGAGATGTTTTCAATGATGACATTTCCAGCTTTCAATTTACCATATCCCGTAGTGAATCCTTTGCTGTCATCTCCAAAGGTTACAATCGGGCCGGTCTTCTTAACCACCTTTGTAAGCAGGGACTCTTCACCTGTCATGTGTCTAGAACAGCCACTATCCAGAATCCACACAACCTTTGAGCTTTTAACCTTACCCTGCAATCACAGATTGATTAAGCGGACTTTGGTACCCAAAATTGTTTGGGTCCTGAAGGTTTAGATGATTTAACAGGAGTAACATTCAATTTAGTCTTACCCTGTTTGATATTCATAGTATCTGTGAATTTAACATTATCAGTGCTATTGCTATTATCATTCATCAACTTAAAATAAGCATGCATGATGTTGTACTTACATAGCAAACACTCTTTCTTTCCACAGGGTTCATGAGTATCAGGCATGTCAGACATGTTATGCATTTCAGAAGTATTAGCAGTTTCTACTTTAACCTTTTTACATGCATGTGTAAGGTGTCCAGCAGAATTACAAATAGTGCACAACTTCCTAGATACAATGGGAGAATATGGAACCATTTCCTGATTAACAATCTTCTTCTTCCCATTCCTGTTCTTTTTAACATTACTAACTAAGGAACCTACTTCAGTTTTAGGTAAATCAGGTTTAGGTAATTCATTTTTTACTGATTTCCTAGGCAACTTAGTCTTTACCTCTTTTTCCTTCAATAAATCCTCCTCAAGCAATTCTTGTCTAATGAAAAGGTCATCCTCATTAAAGAGTGGTGGAAAAGGCTTAACAAAAACTGGACAATCAACATTCTTAAGAACATGTGGAGTATTCCTTTTGACAACTCAAGGTGTCACAGGGAATTCCACAATCTTCTTACCAGCTTTCTTGTTATAGTCAAATCCTATAGAAGTTTTATTCTCTATGGCCTGAGTATCAATGATTTCCTTAGCCACTAGAGCGGAATTCTTAAAAGCATTCAGCTTCAAATCTAGATCTGAAATCTGTTTCCTGAGGATAGTCTCTATCTCATCATTACACTTGACCTTGTTCTCTAAGTACGCATTCTTTTGCTTAAGATCTTCTAATGTTACAGCTACAAGCTCTAGTTCTTCATTTTTAGATTCCAGTTTTTTAATCTTAAGAACTAGTTTAGCATTTTCCATTTCTGATGCTAGCATGCTTGTGTGTACATTAAACAATTCTACACTAAGATCTTGCACAGTTTTCTTGTACTCAGAGTTAGACATATCAATTGTAGTTAAGATAGGTACCTGAGATGATTGTGGTGATTCCTCTGAAGAGTCAGCCATTAGAGCAACATTCCCATATTCCTCCTCTTCATCCGAATCAGTATCATCCCAGTGCTTTCCCTCTGCTATATAAGCTTTCCCTTTCTGCTTTCCAGAGAATGCCTCCAATTGCTGTTTAAGCTTGGCATTCTCCTTCTTCAACTCATCATAAGAATCCTTTTTTCCATAGACATCTTTCATGTCTCTTGCTTGACGAGGCTTCCGGCATTCAGTGGCGAAATGCCCTAACTCATTGCAGTTGTAGCATCTTGATTTGCTTCTATCAATCATGCCAGTCTTGTAGCCTCCCTTAAAGCCTGTACTAGGTGTATACTTTCTCTTCTGGAATCTGTTGGTTGAGCCCTTGAACTTGTACTTAGGGTTTCTATTGAAACGAATATGACTAAACTTTGTAGCTAAGTACGCCATGGTTTTGTCTTCCATTTGCTCAAGCTCTTCTAGGGTGTAGTAAACACTTTCATCAACATCCAGATTCACAGAATCCATTTCAGCTTCTATTATCACCTCCTTTCCAGCTCTAGGGGTTTGAACCTTAATCTCAGAAGTTATTGGTTCATCCACTACAAGTGCTGCTGATATCACAAGTGCATTGTGCTTGTTCTCCACTGTCCCTGATCCGTAGATTATCACCCTTTGTTCCTGTTCCATCTCATAGGTCTTCAACTTGCCATAGATCATCTCTAGTGGCATCTTTATGAAGTCAATTCTTTCCCTAATGGATGATGACTTGTGTTCTACATGATGGGGCAGCGTCATCGTGAACTTCCTGTTTGATTCTCTCAGTGGATAGGTTGTTAGGCCGAATACACAATATATAATCAAGTAGGTATGAGAATAACAATTAAGAACACAGGTTTGTAAATCAACAAACTGAATTATATTAAATAATTCTCTCTTAGTGATGTTAATGAATCACAAAGAGCTTCTAGGTTTCAAGAATAAAATATTCAATGATCGCATCCCTTCTAGGGATAACCTATCTGTGTTTATATAGTACACAGTTACACAATTCTTATCTAATTGATATTCCTACAAATTTGCTATACAATTGTTATCAATTAAGGATTGCTTCTTATCTTCTATTCCGTTTCCTTAGCTGTATCAATATATTCTGCTTCTTTCCATCTTCAGAATATATTGCTTCTAGAATCTTCAATTCAGCACCGACAGCTAATTCAACTATCACCTTGTCAGACTTTAAATAAACTCTGACCGGCTTCCTTTAAATTCTTCACCTTGTCAGAGTTTAATTAAACTCTGACCGGCTTCTGATAAACTCTGGTCAGTACCTGTTGCTTAAACACTGATAAACAAACGTCAGCAATTATATCTAACAATCTCCCCCAACTTGTTCATAATAAAATGTACAAGTTAAACATATAATTGATGATGTCAAAAACATTTAACAAATGCAGTGTTTAACATATAACAGAGTTTAATTTAAAACAGAGTTTAAATTTGACTTAGAATAGAAAATATATTAAAAACTTACAGTCAGACTTTACTTGATTTCTTGAATATCAGGCACAGTCCTGATATAATCTAACAGTAGTTTCTTCTCAGCTCTATTCAACTCAGCAATCATAATCTTCTTCAGCTCCTTCATTTCTGGTTCATCTTCACCAATTTGATAAATGGCAGCCCTCAAAGAATATATGCTGTTTTTGTTCATTTCATTGTCAAGTCTGATATAAAAAGGTTTATCAGACTCTAGATTGAACTCAAGAACCTTTTTATTTAGTGCAGTTCTGAACCTAGCACTATTCCTTTTCATTTCTACCAACTTTCCATGTGCATCTCTGTATTTAGGAATGTATGCACTTGATACTCCAGCTCCACTCAGAACTTTGGATTTCATCATCCTTTCCTTCAAAACTCGAGCAGCATCATAAGTACTTCTATTCTTTACTTCAAGTAGATATAGAACATACTCTAGCTCTTCCCAAAGTTTTAACTGGATATCAAATTCACCAAATCTATACACTCTGCCATCAGCCATAAAATATAACAAGAATTCCTTTTTGATTCCTTTGTGAAAAATCATCTGTACAGATTCTAGTTTGTCAAGGCCTTCTTGAGTAATTCCAACTCCAAATTCTGCCAATGAAAACTTGTCTTGAGATCTATTATTAGTTCTTCTCTCTCTGTGTGAACCCAGTCCAGATTTGTCAAAGGCTTCTTTTCCCAATACTGTTCTGGTTTCTGAGAAATTCACAGCTTCAAGCTTTAAGTCTTCAAGAATTTTTGGTTTGCTGAATCCTGGAAGTAGTGTAGATTTCTGTACAACTTGAGCAACGTCAGAGGTTGTCATATCTTCAATAGAAACATCAACTTGAGCAGCGTCAGAGGTTGATTTAGCTAATCTTGTTTCAACTTGAGCAATGTCAGAGGTTGAATTATCTTTCTTTTTCAGGTTAGGCTCTTCAATCATTATGCCTTTACCCTTATCAGTGTTTCCAATCACAGGTCTCCTTGTATATTGTATACTCTGTTTAGTATTCTCTTTGATAGAAATACCAACTTCTTTCTTTCTAGGAGCCTTGATTTCCTTTTTCTTGTAGATTCCAGCTTCAAGATTTTTCTTGTGTTCCTCAGCAAGCATCTGCTCTTCAGCCTGGATATCTTCAATAGTTACATTCTTTCCATGCTCTTTTATGAATATCTTAGCAGCAATCTCTTCATCAGTAGATGGATTAGTTGAAACAACTAAACGCTTGAGATTTGAAGTAGATTGGCCACCAGAAGTAGATTGGCCACCAGAGTTTACTCTTGTCCTGCTTTGCCTTGGAGCAAAAATCTTTCTTTTATTTCCTTTGCTTCCCCCATCAGTAGAATCATCCTTCCGTCTCAGAGCTCGAGTGTCTTTGCATTTGTCTTTAGGTACACTCTCCCCCTTTTTGACATCATCAGAAAGTAGTACTGATGTCAGCAATTCAATGGCAGTAGAAATGGAAGACAGTTGAGTAGACATTGCAGTCTGATTTTCCTCAACTTTCCCAAGCCTCTTCTTGATTTCCTCAGAATCCTTGGCTTGCTGCTTGAGCATAGTATAATAAAAAGTTCTGTCAGACTTGAAAGTAAGATCCTTCATACTGGCTTCATTCCTTAGATTGGTAAGCATTTGTTGATTCTCATCAAATCTATTATTAAGAGATTTGACTTGAACAACAGTTGCCTGTAAGCTTGTAAGTACATCAGTATTTGAGATCTTCTTGACAGAATCAGATAGAAAATCTGCAGCCCTTTGTGCTGGGAAGACACAATCTGCATCAGCCCAATTGTTGTAGTACATATTCTGGAAATGCTCATTGGTCTGTCTATTGACTTCCCTTGCATCAGCACTATTGACATCATCAGCCAATGAAACTTGAATACTAGGGTGTGAATGAGAATCCTCAGCATCATTTCCAGTTTCTTCATTATTGGCTGCTTCATTTGCATTAAGAATATTGTCAGCAGTAAACTGTGCAGCTTCATCAATGTTCTCCTCTGCTACAGCTTCAGGAATATCAGAGGTGGCCTGAGCAAAAACCTCTGCTTCTCTTTGAACAATCTCAACAACAGATTGTTGCAAAGCTTCAAGAATAATGTTCTCAGAGTTTAGCTCATCAGTAGCCTCGTGTTCCTTTTCCATCACAGCTTCATCAATTTTCTCTGTGACTTTAATCAGCTGAGTAACCTCCTCACCTTTGTCAAGATCACAAGAAATAATTTCAGTGTGAGTGGCCAAAGATTCTTCTACCTGATCAGTTACTCGATCAGCTTCCACACCCTCTGTATAATGATCAGAATGGATAGAGGTGTGTGCATCAAGATCAAAAACTCTGCTATCAGAATGAGTAGCAGCTTCCTCAACTACATCATGAACCTTTGATGTAGGAGCATCGAAATCCATAGTAGCATCAGTATTTAATCTGTCTAGATTGACAGCTTCAGCATTTGCAGCATCTTCCTGAACAAACACTTCAGGAGCTTCAGTGTTTACAAACACTCTGTCCTCATCAGCATTTATAATATCCTCCTCAACAACAATTTCAGGAGTAGCCTGAGGAACAGCTTCAGCTACAATCTCCTCATTCTCTGATGCAGGAGCTTCAGTGTCCTTAGAGACTCTGTCCATGGTTACATTTATAGCACCAAAAAGATGTGCAGCCACTAGTCTTCTTTTTCTCTGATGAAGAGTTTCTTCATCAGTTTCAGTCTCTGAGGTTTCAACAACAGACTTTGTCCTATTGGCTCTTCTTTTCTTTATCCTTGTCTTCTGAGGTATCTCTTCAGGTCTTGATACCACAGCTTCAGTAGATGGTTTCCTTGCAGGTTTAGTACCAATGTGCTTGGTCCTACCTCCCCTTGCAGGTTTAACAGAAGTTGATGGAGGTTCTGGTTGAGATTCAGCTTGTGGTTGTGGATTTACTTGAGCATCCACAAACTGTTGCACAGAAGTAGGTAGCAAAAGATCTCCAACAATGCCTTTCTTAATGTCTTTATTTACTAGATCAGTAAATACTCTCTTATGTAATTTAAAACAAGAAACATCTGCTTCAAATACATTTTCTCCTTCAACACAATAAGAAACCAAAAGCTGACAGAATCGAGAAAAATAAACAACTCCTCTATTCTCGGTCATCTTCTCCCATCAAATGGCAGGAACCTTTGAATTCATGGATGTAGAATCATTCTTGGATTTGAACTGGCGTCAACAAGCAAACTATATCATTGATGAGTTTCTTGTGTTGTCATTTCTGAATGATGAAGGGCTCATCGCTGATGATGAAATAGCAGAAGGGCCTATCTCCAACCCCTATGTGCACATCATCCGTCCTGGACCATATGATGTGCCCATCCTTGCAGATGATGAGGCTGTGGAGATCTGTATGATGCTCTTCTATCAGAGCTACTTGAAGGGTTCGAAAAAGAATGTCTTCTTGGAATCCTGCAAGCTGCAAACCAGAAAGAGAAGGCGAGAGGATGATGATGATGATTCAACATCAGGGGGTTGTCAAGCCTTGGAAATCCCAGATGTTATAGGAGCCTGTTAATCGAACAGTAGCTAGACAAGAGTATAAAGTTGTCTGTATGTAAACAAAGTTTGAATCATTTTAATGAGAAAAATCCATTGTTTTGTTTTACATATCAGTATCTCATAGTAATTGTAAAGTGAAAGAAATGATATCACTTTAAACAATAAACTAACATACTCATCAGCGCTACTAATCACCATCAGAACTTATCAAACACACTCTTTCTGTTCTCTGTTGAATGTAAAATATATTCGTTACCAATCATACTTTTTCGAAAAACAAATGTCTAATCTCAAAATTATAAAATGTCTGAAACAAAGAAATTATTTAACCATTAGAGATTAAAACAAAGTTACCTCGGCATATGTCACACAATACATCAGTGTTTACCATTTGTCCTTCTTTGTCAATAAACTCTTTTCTCAAACTGTACAGGTGTGAAAATATGTGTGTGCAATAGCAGAGTTTACTGTAATCAATATTTAGATCATCTCAAAGTGCATAAAATCCACAAACTAAAGTAGTAAAAACTGGTTGCCTAAACTCTCATGTATAACATAAAATCTGATTTTATATCTAAACTCTGTATACTGATATCCTTTCATTTGGATATGTCTTTTATTTTTCACCCCCTTTATATATTTATATATATATATATATATATATATATTTTTTTTTAATTTTATTTTTCCAGTAATCAGTGGTTGGCACTAGTCACCAAAAATCAAAGATTTTAGCCCTTATTTCATACAATAAGTTCCTGGATCTTCCTAGGCACAACATGATCTCAAAGGAATTTGTGCTCTGTTTGGCATCTTTTGATTTGAGGGTGAATTATTTTCAATTAAGAATCAGAGTTTAGACTTTTCATCAGTGGATATAATTAACTTATGAGAGAAAATGCAAACAGCTAATACAGACTCAGTGTATAGGATCAATAAACTAAGAGATGGTATAAATACAGAGACAGTATCATGCTGTGTTAACTTACTGCACATGTTTGAGATCAGAATCTATACAACTCTTAAGGATTCATAATTACTTACTGAGAATTATGCTTCATACAAATTTCTTCATTGGTCCATATGTTTCAGACAGAATTACAATTAGAGAATAGCATTAAACTGTAACTACCAGAGTATGAACAACAGAGTTTAGCATCAGAGTTTACTTTCAGAGTATGACTGACACTTCACAGAGTTTATTATCAGAGTTTAACATGCTGGTTCACATAACAGTTAACACATGTAAGAGATCATGAACATAAAAAGTGAGTCTAACCCGTATCTCTAGTCAGAACCAGAGATCATTCCAAGTTCATTTACCAATCTTGTAAAAGTAGCTTCACTCAAAGGTTTGGTGAAGATATCTGCAAGTTGTTGGTCTGTAGACACAAAATGAAGCTCAATGTTTCCTTCTTCCACATGTTCTCTGATAAAATGATACCTTATGCTGATGTGCTTGGTCATGAAATGCTGTACTGGATTACCTGTCATAGCAATAGCACTTTGGTTATCACAGAAAATAGGTATTCTAGAGTACCTTAACCCATAATCCAGCAATTGATTCTTCATCCATAAAATCTGTGCACAACAGCTACCAGCTGCTATATACTCTGCTTCTGCAGTGGATGTAGAAATTGATTTCTGTTTCTTACTGTACCAAGAAACCAATCTGTCACCTAAAAATTGACAGCTTCCACTTGTACTTTTTCTGTCTATCTTACAGCCTGCAAAATCTGCATCAGAGTAACCAATTAGCTTAAACTCTGATTCTCTAGGATACCACAAACCTAAGGTTATGGTTCCTTTGAGATATTTGAAAATCCTTTTTACAGCTGTGAGATGAGGCTCTCTGGGATCTGCTTGAAATCTTGCACAAAGACATGTTGCATACATGATATCAGGTCTACTTGCAGTAAGATACAGTAGAGACCCTATCATTCCTCTGTAGTTAGTCATATCTACTGAGGCTCCTGTGTCTTTGTCAAGCTTCGTTGCTGTAGCCATGGGAGTTGTAGCAGATGAACTATCAAGCATACCAAATTTCTTTAGAAGATTTCTGGTATATTTTGCTTGATTGATAAAAATCCCATCATCTGTTTGCTTGACCTGTAAGCCTAGAAAGTAACTAAGCTCTCCCATCATGCTCATTTGGTACCTGGATTGCATAAGCTTTGCAAACTTCTTACAGAGTTTGTCATTAGTAGATCCAAAAATAATATCATCTACATAAATTTGAACTAAAAGCAAATCATCACCAGAATTGAAATAAAACAAGGTTTTATCGATTGTACCTCTTGTGAACCCACTTTCTAAAAGAAATTGAGCGAGAGTTTCATACCATGCTCTTGGTGCTTGCTTTAGTCCATATAATGCCTTGTCAAGCCTGTAGACATAATCTGGATGCTTGGAATCTACAAATCCTGGTGGTTGTTCAACAAACACTTCTTCTTCAAGCTTCCCATTGAGAAAAGCACTCTTTACATCCATCTGAAAGACTTTAAACTTCTTGTGTGCAGCATAGGCCAGAAAAATTCTTATGGCTTCCAATCTTGCAACTGGAGCAAAGGTTTCATCATAGTCAATTCCTTCATGTTGTGAATAACCTTTTGCCACAAGTCTAGCCTTGTTTCTTGTAATCACACCTTCACTGTCAGTCTTGTTTCTGAAAACCCACTTTGTACCTACTATAGATCTATTCTTCGGTCTAGGTACAAGTGTCCAGACTTCATTTCTTTCAAACTCATTTAACTCTTCTTGCATTGCTGTAATCCAATTTGCATCTTGAAGAGCTTCTTCCACTTTCTTTGGTTCTGTTTGAGACAAGAAAGCATGATACAGACACTCATTATTTGTTGCACTTCTAGTTCTCACACTAGCATCAGGATCTCCAATTATGAGATCAGGTGTGTGTGCCTGTGTCCATTTTCTTGCTGTTGGTAAGTGGTTTCTTGCATCATTATTTGATCCTCCCCCTTGATCCATGCTCTCCTGATTCATATGTTGACTTTCTGCAGCATCTGAGGCTCCCCCTGAATTGGATGGCTCAGAGTTTGAACTGTCAGAGTTTGAATCAGTTTCCTCAACTGACTCATTTGCTGTGTCTTGTTGAGCTTCTTCACGCTCCCCCTCAACTGGTTCTCTATTTTGTTCAATTTGAGAATTTCCAGTTTCTCCAGTATTTACCAGTAGAGGTTCAGAGTATGCTTCGTCAGAGTTTGTCAACTCTGCTTCATCAGAGTTTATATCATCAGAGAATAGATCTTCATTATCAAAATGCAGTTGATCATATCCATCCTTGTCTTCAAGTCCAATTATTTTCTTGTCATCAAATGACACATGTATAGATTCCATGATCACCTTAGTTCTTAGATTATAAACTCTGAATGCTTTTGTTGACAATGGATAGCCAACAAAGATTCCTTCATCAGCTTTTAACTCGAACTTTGTCAACTGTTCAGGATGAGTCTTCAACACAAAGCATTTGCATCCAAATATATGAAAATATTTCAAATTTGGCTTCTTATTTTTCACCATCTCATATGGTGTTTTCCCATGCTTGTTGATCAATGTTGCATTTTGAGTAAAACAAGCAGTTTGAACAGCTTCTGCCCAGAAGTATGTTGGTAATTTTGCTTCATCAAGCATAGTTCTGGCTTCTTCAATTAAAGTTCTGTTCTTCCTTTCAACTACACCATTTTGCTGTGGAGTTCCAGGTGCAGAAAATTCTTGTTTCACTCCTCTTTCCTTGCAGAAAGCTTCTATAATTGAGTTTCTGAATTCAGTTCCATTATCACTCCTTATAATTTTGACTTTGTGCTGTGATCCTTTGTCCAGTAGATTTACATGATCCATCAGAGTTTGAGCAGTTTCATCCTTCTTTGACAAGAAATACACCCATGTATATCTAGTATATTCATCAACAATTACTAGAGCATATTTCTTTCTGCCCATGGTCATCACATTCACTGGTCCAAAGAGATCAACATGTAGAAGATGATAAGGTTTCACTACTGAAGATTCAGATTTGCTCTTGAAAGATGACTTCCTTTGCTTGGCTTTTTGACAAGAATCACACAAGCCATCTAGACTGAGTATAGATTTTGGAAGTCCCCTTACAAGATCCTTTCTTATTAGCTCATTGATGTTGTTCAAATTGAGATGAGAGAGCTTCTTGTGCCAGTTCCAACTCTCTTCATTTGACATTCTGGCTGTCAGACACACTGTTTTTCCATCAGAGTTTGTTACCAAACTTGCTTCATAAATGTTGTTGCGCCTGTGTCCAACTAGAACAACTTTTCCAGTAGATTTACTGATAACTTCACAGTATTCACTATGAAAATCTACATGGTTTCCTCTGTCACAGATTTGACTCACAGATAACAGATTATGCTTGAGTCCTGAGACTAGAGCTACATTTGTAATGATGACACTTCCAAGATTGATATTGCCATATCCCAGAGTGTGTCCTATGTTGCCATCTCCATAGGAAACCTTTGGGCCAGCCTTCTCCTTAAAGTCTGATAGCAGGGCTTTATTTCCAGTCATATGTCCTGAGCATCCACTGTCCAAGATAAGTGTGCTCTCTATTATACCCTGCAATCACAAACAAATACTAAGTATTAGTTTTAAGGACCCAGACTTGCTTGGATCCTTTGTCTTTCTTAACAGTGTTAGCTTTTGCAGCGGAATTACTATCAACAGAGTTTAAGCTCACATTGTCAGACTTTACACTTGCAGAGTTTGCTTTAACCCACTTCAGATTGGGTTTTAGCTCATAATAGTTATGATAAATAGCATGATAACTCTTGCAAGTATAAATGGAATGCCAAGTGCTCCCACAGTGTGTGCATAAAGTTTGTGGTTTAACCCTTACATAATCATTCTTTACTCCTGATGTAGAAGATAAAGAATTAATATGTTTGTTTTTAGTGCAAAATCTAGCAAGATGATTAGAACTACCACAATTATAACATGTTTTCCTTGGAGCAGCACCAGTAGGCAAATGATTATTTCTATTATTTATGCCTATCTTTCCATTCCTATTCTTCTTGGACCCTTTTGGTTTCATGGCAGATTTTATCTCTTTCAGCTTATGATTAAACTGTTTCCCTGTCATCAAACCAACATTAACCTGTTTTTCACAAGTTTTTACTGGCTTTCTAACAGTTTCTCTTTCCTTAGGTTTTTCTGTTTTAATATTTTCCTGTCTTTCACAGGCTTCACCTGATTCCATATCAGCTTCTCTTATTACAACAGATTTTAACTTATTGGCTTCTGGAACAAATTTCACAGGTTTAAGTTGTGGTTTTACCTTAACCTTGTCTTTAAACCTAAGTTCATCATTTTCACAATAACCTAAACCTACAGAATCATTCTGAAACACTTGATGAGTGTCTCTTCCAGAATCTGTCCAAGTCTTGATTATTTTTCTTTCTTTTTCTAAATCAGATTCTAGTTGCCTATACCTTTTAAGCAACTCCTGTTCAACATAAACAGCATCATCTCTTTCTTTTTGAATCTGCTTCATTCTTTCAAGTTCTCCTTCAAGAAACTTGTTTCTATCTTTAAGACTAAGATTCTCAGCTTTAATTCTCTCATTCTCTAAGGTCTGATCCCTATAGCTAACATGAACACTTTTCAGATATACTCTTAACTCAGATATATTATCAGTATCATAAGCATAAGTAGTTAGGGGTACCTTATTTTCAGATGATTCAGTCTCATCTCTGACAGTTGCCATAAGAGCATAATTTTCTCCATCATCAGAGTCTGAAGTATCTGCCCAGTCTTTGCCTTTAGAGATGAGTGCTTTCTCAGATTTGCCTTTCTTGCACTCTGGGGCATAATGACCCATCTCTTTGCACTTGTAGCACTGGATCTCAGATTTGTCCTTCTTTCCAGACTTGGTATCCCTTCCATCAGACTTTCTGAAATTCTTCTTCTCAGAATTTGAATCTCTCCTTGAGAATCTCTTTCCCTTCTTGAAGTTCTTGAACCCCATCTTCTTGAAGGTCTTCACCATCAATGCAGCCATTTGCATCATCTGTTCTTCATCATCATCAGAGTCAGAAGCTTCACCAGAGTTTGAATCATCATCAGAGTTTGATGACTCACTCTCAGATTTAATGACTAAAGCCTTTCCCTTGGCTTTCTTCCTTGATGATTCCTTCTTAATGGGCTTCTCCTCGACTTTGAGAGCAACAGATTTTGTCTTCTTGCTGGATCTCCTGTTTCTTTGTTCTATCTCAAGTTCATGAGTCTTTAACAATCCATAGATCTCATCAAGATCTGTATCAGCAAGATCATAATTATCTCTGATTGTTGTTGCCTTTAAATCCCACTTTTCAGGTAGAGATAACAGAAACTTGAGATTAGACTCTTTAAGTTCATATTCTTTATCAACCAGAGACAGATCGTTCAACAGTTTGCAAAATCTGTCATAAGTCTCAGTCAAGGTTTCATTTGTTCTTGAATCAAAGTGCTCATACTCCTGTGTGAGTATTGTTTTTCTGTTCTTCTTAATAGCACCTGTTCCCTGGCATCTGACTTCTAAAGCATCCCATATCTCTTTGGCAGTTTTGCAGCCAATTACTCTGTTAGACATAACATTATCTAAAGCACTGTGGAGAAGATGTCTAACCTTTGCATCCTTTGCAATTGATGAGATGTCCTCAGGAGTCATATCTTTCTTTTCCTTTGGAACAGTCTTTTGTTCTTGACCATCAACAACAGGGGACAATTTAGTTGGCATATGAGGACCATCATAGATTCTGTCAAGGTATTCTGGATCTGTAGCCTCCAGAAACATGGTCATCTTAACCTTCCAAATCGGATACTCTACTGGCCTGAGAATTGGAACCCTGATTGTTTCATATCGACTCACAAAATTGGGCTTGACCTGTTCAGCCTTAGGAGCAGTTTGATTTTCTTCAGACATGATTAATACTGTGTTTGAATCGTAAAACTGTATATATTAAACAACCTTGGCTCTGATACCAATTGTTAGGCCGAATACACAATATATAATCAAGTAGGTATGAGAATAACAATTAAGAACACAGGTTTGTAAATCAACAAACTGAATTATATTAAATAATTCTCTCTTAGTGATGTTAATGAATCACAAAGAGCTTCTAGGTTTCAAGAATAAAATATTCAATGATCGCATCCCTTCTAGGGATAACCTATCTGTGTTTATATAGTACACAGTTACACAATCCTTATCTAATTGATATTCCTACAAATTTGCTATACAATTGTTATCAATTAAGGATTGCTTCTTATCTTCTATTCCGTTTCCTTAGCTGTATCAATATATTCTGCTTCTTTCCATCTTCAGAATATATTGCTTCTAGAATCTTCAATTCAGCACCGACAGCTAATTCAACTATCACCTTGTCAGACTTTAAATAAACTCTGACCGGCTTCCTTTAAATTCTTCACCCTGTCAGAGTTTAATTAAACTCTGACCGGCTTCTGATAAACTCTGGTCAGTACCTGTTGCTTAAACACTGATAAACAAACGTCAGCAATTATATCTAACATAGGTCTTTTCTTTCATTGCCAATTCAGTGAGAAGCTTAGTATATTTCTCAAAGACCTGAGTTATACTTTCTCCTGGCAGGGACCTAAACGCTTCATATTGAGAAGTCAGGATGTCCAATCTGTTTTCCTGAACGTCTTCAGTTCCTTCCATTATCAAGTTAATGGTATCCCACATATGTTTCCCGCTTGTACAGTTCATCAACTGATAGCTCATTTCCTTGTCTGCGGAGTCCGCCAATATCAACATTAAACCGGTGTCCAATCGAATCAGTTCTTTGTCAGAATCTGTATATTCAGTAATATCCTTAGGTTGGGTGCCTTGAGGAATCCTGCTACCATCAGGAGCTGTAGATTCACTAACTGGTTTCATTGGTACAAACGGTCCGTTCTCTAATATGCCAATATACAACAGATTAGATGCCTCGATAAATAACAGCATCTTCATCTTCCACAAACCGAAATCATCTCTAGTAAACGGGGGAACTTTAATACCAGCAGTTGTCTTTGGAGCACTCATGGTTTCTGAAAATTTCAAATTGTTTAAAATTCAAGAAATTCCAATTAAATGAAAAATTTTGAAAGTTAAAAAATTTGCTTCGAATTTTCACGCTACGTTTGATTTTGGTCTCATTCACCGGATCTGATTTGTATATCAATCAAGTAGCTTTGATACCAATTGTTAGGTCCAAAGTATCGTAGAGGGAGGGGGGGGGGTTGAATACGATACTCACAAATAATTCAATTTCGTTCGCGGATTAATCTTTCAGTTCTATAACGAAATCAAACACACCAAACCAAATCAAGTTTCGGGGAATATATCTTTTTATAAATATAAACCTCGAGGGGTGCTACAATTTCTAATCCGTAGATTAGCTTCAATGAGTTTAAGGTTACACAAATACAAAACAATGATCAAATTCTGAGCACTATTAATTCTCTGATAATTTCTCCGGCTCAGTTCTCTCTCTCAGTAATGTTTCTGTGTTGAATGCCTTAACTGAAGAAGACACACACTTCTCTCAGTATTAATTGTAGACTTCTTTTGAAAAACCATCGAACCAAACTTGAAGAATCAATCATGGCCGTTGGATCTTCATCAACCATATAAGACAAAACAAACTTTTCACCTGCTCCTCTAATTTGAAAACTATCGAATGGTAAAGTTAATATTCCATTCGATGGTTTTTTTTAAAAAACTATCGAATGAAACATTAATTAACATTAGTTTTCAATAACTCTCATTCGATGGTTTTCTAAATAGAAAAACCATCGAATACTTTTCTTGTCCTTGTCCTTTTAGAAAAGCTCCTGTGTACCAGGGTGTTTAAGTTTTAGACTGTATAATTTTTTTCTGAGACGATAAAACAACCTGATCTTTTTAAGTGCCGTCACCTAGTGCAACTGGTCTGGTTCACAGATGAATAACACTTGATCAATTCTTCTTTTATGTCTTCAATTCAGTGCTGCTGATAAGTCCTTTGTCGTTCTGGTTGCTTCGATTAAATCACTGGAATCCCGTGGTACTGAACCCTAAATCATTCACATACTTCTGTCGTCTTGAAAGTCTTATTTCTTTTGCTGTCACTGAGGCTTGAACATTTTCATGAACTTCTTTTCGTGACCTGTTTACGGACTTCAAGAATACATAACGTATTTTGATTTTTTGAGTTTACCTTTTCTTCTTTGATTCTGGATTCCTGTGCTTCTGTTAATATTATTGTCTGTCTTGTCCTTTGTTGAGTTGTAGTTATCTCTTTTACATCTTATGTTACATTATGCTTTACAAAGGCCGATACGTACCAATCACAATACCAAAAGGCCGCAATCCAATCCAAAAAGGCTAGAATATGCAAACAAATAAAATGCCAAAATACAAGTAAACAAAAATGCCAAATTCCAAATTAGTCATAATCCATATTAATATAACCATACTAAATCCATGATCCATAACAACCATATGGAGTAAGTATACTTACTCCACAATCCATAAAAACCACATAACCAGAGTACAGAAAATTAACAAGTTATCGAAAAGTTCACAAGTAACCAGAAAACCACATTAACATGAGTCAAATTCAGTTTACAATTGCACCACCAGCTTTCGCTTCTTCCTCGGCTTGTTTGCCTTGTTCGCCTTGGCCTTTGAACGTGTTACTGGGGAATCGGTAATGGTATTACATCTCTTCCCCTTCTTAGCTTGATCTGTGCTATGTTCTTCCTTAGCTTGAGCCGCGCTATGTTGTTCCCCTTCCCCATTGGCCGTTGGATTTGGTACCTAGAGTAAAACATGAAAACAAATACGATAATCATTCCAACAACCCTCAAGTTAAGACCATTCTAACACAAGTAATGTAATTCTATAGATAAGCAAGTTAAGACCGTTGGACAAATAATGTTATTTAATTAAAGCTCCATCAGTTTAAACAAAATTATAAAGCAGGAGAATAAAAGTGTCATAAGTAGGAGAATAAAATTATAAGATCCAAAGTGTCACAACCCTTACTGTACAAAAGAGTGACGAAAGCCCAAATTTGACGTAGTGACATAAGTACTTATATATAAGTATATATCATATCAATCACTAATTATCAAATTTTTAATATTTTAATTCTAATAATATAATATAAATAGATGTATATATTTTAGGGTTATCAAAAATATTTATGTATTCAATTTTTTTTTTTTAAAAATACGGTCTTAATTTCCATATTGCAAAGCAAGTTGAAAATAGTGCATTTCAGATTATAATAATTGTAACTAAGGTTACACCGTACTTGCTACTTTCTCGATGATTAGAGTATGCGGAGAATGCGTTTTTATAGCAAAAAGGAAAAAGGAATGCCGGTCTCGGACACGGTCACACGGGACACCACGACTCTGTTCATACTTCGTTCTGTCACAAGAATACTCGTCCAAACCTCTAAAAACATCTTCAGAGGCATTTTTAAGGGGTGCCAAATATATTAATTTATTATAAATAATAAATTTTTTTCATTAATTGACATCATATTTAGCATCCTTCGAATTCAGTAGTTGGCACCCCATATCTCATATGAAGGAAAAAATGACATAAATATCACTTTTTTTAAACTAAGTGACAAGAATACCATTTTTAAATTTTTTGGCCAAAAATACCATTTTATTACGCATTTTAAAATTGGGTAACACTATTACGCATTTGAGAAATGGGTAACATGTAATTATTCAAAAAAAATTGTAAATAAAAAAATAAACTGAAAAAAGTGTTACGCATTTACACAATGCGTAACACATTTTCCAATTTTTTTTTTTTTTTTTTTTTGCAAATCTTTTCGAAAAAACATGTGTTACCCATTTCTCAAATACGTAATAGTGTTACCCATTTTCTAAATGCGTAATAGATCGGTATTTTTGGCCAAAAATACCAATAGCGCGCGGTACCAAAAATACCGAAGTACCGGAATACCAAATTTGGTTATCACGAGACCCGAGTTCGATTTCTCGTAACTACGTACAAGATTTATTAATTTAAATTTTTTAGCTTAATTTAGGGTTCGATTCCTTACAACCACGTTATTATACAAGATTTATTTATTTACTGTAATTTCATTAATTTCATTCAAAGTTCAATTTTCTATAATTTCTATACTCTTTATTAATAAAGAAAATAATGTTAAAATATCGCGGTACCAAATCCAAGATTAATTGCCTATAACCATGATGTGGTCAGAAAAGTAATTATAGAAATATAATTGACTGGTCAAACAAAAGGCCGATGTTTAAAGCCCAATACCTTAATTATTCATTAATTTCGTAATTAATGAATAGGGAAAATATACAGCTCATAAAAAGAGCCCAAATTATGGCAAATTAGTCAAAGAAGGATCCAGAATCCCAATTAAAGGCAATTAATGAGTCATAGCCTTTATCAACAAGGAAAAGATTTATTCAGCAAACAATACAATGTTTATCCAATATCGAAAAGGAGACTTATTCGCTAAAACTCCTAAACATACCATAAATACTAGGCTCCAGACGCCTATATAAGGTCCCTGATCCTACAATCAGAACTACGTCTTGGCTTGATTCTCAATAACAATTTGAGATACGTAGGCATCTTGTGAGGACCAATTTAGTCCGGATACACGAGTGCAGCCATTAAAGCTCGAAGCTCATTAAACCTTAGCATTAATTACACAAGTACGTTTTTTATTCCACAACATTTGGCGCCGTCTGTGGGAAGACAACATCAACCATGGCAAACACGCGAAGAACAAACAGAGATTCTGACACTTCTGAAGGCCCCCCTATCACCTCCGGGGCTGATACTCATGGGAGCCAACCACCGCCAACTACTGGCACTCAGGGAACGAATATCCCCACCAATACTCAAGGACAAGAAGTCCCAATTACTGCTGAAGGGACGAATCCCCTACAAATGGTCATTCATGGATCTAATCCACAAGAGACCGTTCACCAGCAACCAATTACAACCTCTGCGTTGCTTGTGAACGCACCTCGCAGTCTTCAACTCCACACTACTGATCTCCCTCAATACGCAAATCAGACTTTGGGGATGCCCGGCTATGGCATGCCCCCTCGCCCCACAGCGGGTGGTAGCGGAACTAATCCAATCTACCATGAGGCTTACGTGCCCCCTTACGTACCAGGTTTGGGACCCCAAAACCGTGAAACCCAAACTCGTCAGATGTTTCGAGACGATTTTTCTGGGCCCTACACCGAGGATGAGGGTTATACAACCGGGGACGATGTCGCTCCTAGAAGGAAACGATCTTCGCAAGCTAACCAAGATCAACCCCAAACTACTAAGGACAAGCTTGCGGCCCATGAGGCAGAAGTCGCAAGGCTTAAGAAAGTATTGGCAGAACAAGAGGCCGCTAGAGCAAAAACGACTGAAGGAATCCCGATAATCAACTTGGATCCACCAAGAAGGACCAAGAGGGCTGAAGCCCCAAGGGGTGATCCTAGTAATCTGTTGCCCCTAGGAGATCCCGATGATCCTACACCACCGTTTACTCAAGACATCATGAAAACGGCTATATCCAGAAAGTTCAAGATGCCTTCGATTAAAGCGTATGATGGAACGGGAGATCCCGCTAATCATGTGAGAACCTTCTCCAATGCACTACTGTTACAGCCGGCCAACGATGCGGTCAAGTGTAGGGCGTTTCCCCAAACTCTTGCAGGTATGGCTCAACGTTGGTATAGCCGTCTACCTCCCAACTCCATTGGATCCTTCAAAGAATTGAGTAAAGCCTTCATCAATCAATTCATAAGTGGAAGGGTGCATGAGAAAAGCTCTGCCTCTCTCATGGCAATCCGGCAAGGACAGAATGAAGCCCTGAGGGACTACATCAATCGATTCACTCGAGAGGCTTTAAAAGTCCCAGATTTGGAAGACAGAGTGGCTATGATAGCCCTACAACAAGGAACCACTGATGACCACTTCAAACGGTCGTTAGCTAAACATCCACCCGAGAGCATGCTGAAGCTCCAAGATAGGGCTGGGAAATATATCAAGGCTGAAGAAAGCATGAGAAAGTATGAGCCCCCTGCTGGTGGTAGTGGAAACTCGAAGAAAAGAAAAGAAACTCAGGAGTACGACGTCAAGGAAAAGTTTCCCCGAACATCAAAGAATTCTGACTCTCCACCCAAGAGAAATAACTTTGGGCCAAAATTCACGGAGTATGCAAGATTGAATACTCCTAGGAGTCAAATTCTGATGGAGATAGCCAAGGAAGAAGATATCAAATGGCCAAAGCCAATGAGGGCTGATCTGTCCAAACGGAACCAAAATCAGTTTTGTCGGTTCCACAAAGAAGTCGGTCATGACACCGATGATTGTAGACAACTGAAAGATGAGATTGAGTTTCTGATACGAAGAGGAAAACTCAGCAAGTTCACTAAGGATGGGAGCCAAGGGAGCCAAAGGGGGAACTATGAAAGGAAGGATTATGATAGAAGGGACAACGATCAAGATCGAAATCCCAAGCCCCGAGGGCCTGTGATCAACATGATATTTGGAGGACCAACTGCTGCTGGGTCCTCCCGAAACTCAAGAAAAGCTTATGCCCGAGAGGTACTGACTATTGTTGGAGAAGCACCGAAGCGTGCACGAACAGAAGTATCAATAAGTTTTGATGATTCTGATTTGGAAGGGGTGAAGTTCCCCCACGATGATCCTCTTGTCATAGTACCTGTGATAGGCAACTCTGAAACAAAGAGAGTCTTAGTCGACAATGGAGCCTCTGTGGATATCTTGTTCCACGATGCCTTTATCAAGATGGGTTACACTGATTCTCAGTTGACACCCTCTAATATGCCCATATACGGGTTCAATGGAGTGGAATCAAAGGTGGAAGGCACTATCCAACTCCCAATGACCATGGGACAAGGAACGAATACATCCACTCAGATGCTGAACTTCATAGTTATAAAGGCAACCTCAACCTACAATGCGATCCTTGGGAGGACGGGTCTTCATGCGTTTAAGGCTGTTGCCTCATCATACCACCTGAAACTCAAATTCCCCACTCGGAATGGGGTTGGTGAAGAACGGGGAGACCAAAAGATGGCTAGAAGCTGTTATGTAGCCGCGTTAAGGCCTGATGGAGTTGGGGGGCAGGTTCTCCCCATTGAAGATATGGACACTAGTGACAATGAGGACCGAAGAGGGAAACCAGCTGAGGATTTAATCCCAATTCCCTTAGTCCCGGATGAACCAGAGAAGGTGACTTATGTTGGGGCACTACTGCCCGAACCATTGAAAGGCAAACTTGCATCTTTTCTTCAAGAAAACAATGACGTTTTTGCTTGGACAGCGGCTGACATGCCAGGGATTGATCCCCAACTAATATCTCACAAATTGAATGTGGATCCAGAAAGGAAGGCAGTGAAACAAAAGAAAAGAAGTTTTGCTCCAGAGAGGCTTGAAGCCATTAAGCAAGAAGTGAATAAGCTTTTGGAAGCTGGATTCATTGAGGAAATCCAATTCCCAGAATGGTTAGCTAACCCCGTGATGGTCAAAAAAGCTAACGGGAAGTGGAGAATGTGCGTCGACTTCACCGACTTGAATGATGCATGTCCTAAGGATTGTTTTCCCTTACCAAGGATTGATGCTCTGATAGATGCCACTGCTGGGCACGAGATGCTAAGTTTCATGGATGGCTTCAGCGGATATAATCAAATCAAGATGCACAAAGATGACATCGCCAATGTGTCGTTCATCACTGACTTTGGTGTCTTCTGTTTCTTGGTCATGGCTTTTGGACTTAAGAATGCTGGAGCAACCTATCAAAGGTTGGTTAACAAAATCTTTGAGCACTTGATTGGAAAATCTATGGAGGTCTACGTAGATGACATGTTAGTCAAAAGCCTTGATAAGGCCGATCATATTGAGCACCTCCGAGAGGCTTTTGAAGTGCTAAGGCACCACAAGATGATGCTGAATCCAGCCAAATGTGCCTTTGGTGTAGGCTCAGGAAAGTTTTTAGGCCTGATGGTTTCCAAGAGAGGGATCGAGGCTAATCCCGACAAAATCAAAGCGATTCTAGACATGGAACCACCAAAGACTGTCAAGGATGTCCAGAAACTGACGGGAAGAGTGGCTGCTCTGGGGAGATTCATCTCCAAGTCTGGAGAGAAGTGCTTACCCTTCTTCAAAGCACTCAAAAAAGTGAAAAATTTTGAATGGACAACTGAAAGTCAAGAGGCCTTTGAGGCCCTGAAGAAATATATGGCTGAAGCACCACTGTTGGCAAAACCCAAGCCAGGAGAAATTCTCTATTTATACTTGGCGGTTTCCAACACAGCCCTTGGAGCTGTTTTGGTAAAGGAAGAAGTAAAGGTTCAGAAACCCATCTACTATGTGAGCAAGATTCTGCATGGGGCAGAAATAAACTACTCAATGGTTGAGAAGTTTGCCTTAGCCTTGATAATGGCCTCAAGAAAGCTACGCCCCTACTTCCAGGCTCACAAGATAGAGGTCTTGACTGATCAACCTCTAAGAAACATCTTGCATAGCCCTCAAGTTAGTGGAAGATTGATCAAATGGGCCATTGAATTGGGCGAATTCGACATCAAGTATAAGCCTCGAACGGCCATAAAAGCTCAAGCACTTGCTGACTTCATGGTTGAATGCACCATTGACAACCAAGAAGTCGGGGGGCAGGAAGTAACTATGGAAGATAAGAAAGATGAGGAAATGACCTTCAAAGAATGTTGGGTGCTCTATTTTGATGGAGCATCAAAAACAAAATCAAGTGGGGCTGGTTTAGTGCTACAAAGTCCTGATGGATTCCTAATAGAGTATGCACTAAAACTTGACTTCCCGACGACAAACAATGAGGCTGAGTATGAAGCTCTGATAGCTGGCTTAGGGCTGGCTGGAGCCTTGAGAGTCAAAACTCTGAAAGTATGTGGAGACTCGAGGCTAGTGATTTCCCAAGTAAATGGGGAGTTTGAGGCCAGAGATGAAGTCATGGCCAAGTACTTAAAGCTTGTCAAGGCCATTATGACTCAGTTCAATGAATGCTATGTGGAGCACATTCCAAGGGAGGAAAATATGAGGGCTGATGCCTTATCTAAGTTTGCCTCTTCTGAAATCGAAAACTATGCTGGGAGTGTATACTTCCAAGTCTTGAAGACCCCAAGCATCAATGGAAAGTTGGTAGCCCCCATTGGTATCACCAGTTGTTGGATTGATCCCATCAAAGCTCATCTGGAAACTGGGTGGCTGCCCAACGACACTTCAGAAGCACGAAAGCTATACGTCAGAGCACTAAGGTATGCCCTAATTGAGGGAATCCTATACAAGAAATCTTTTGTTATTCCGTACTTAAAGTGCTTGAGACCTCAAGAGGCAGAATTGGCCCTAAAGGAAGTGCATGAAGGGATTTGTGGGCAACACTTGGGGGGCAGAGCCCTGGCTCATAAAGTCACTCGTCTAGGTTTCTATTGGCCAAGCATACTTGCTGATGCTAAGAACTACGTCAAGAAATGTGAACGGTGCCAGAAACATGCACCAGTGGTTAGGCAACCACCAGAGATGATGACATCCATTAACTCACCTATCCCCTTTGCTATGTGGGGAATGGATATACTCGGGCCATTTCCTATGGCAAGTGCTCAAAGAAAGTTCTTGATAGTAGCAATTGATTATTTCACCAAGTGGATTGAGGCTAAGCCATTAGCCAAGATAACCACCAAGCAAGTGATGCAATTCTTCTGGGAAAATGTGATATGCAGATATGGAATTCCACGAGTCCTGGTCACGGACAATGGAACCCAGTTTAACAACGATGAGTTCAAGAAGTATTGTGATGAAAACGATATCAAGTTGCGCTTCACTTCTGTCGCCCATCCTCAAGCAAATGGGCAAGCTGAGGTTGCAAATCGAATCATCCTTGATGGACTAAAGAAAAGAGTTGAACGCTCCAGAAACACTTGGGTAGACGAATTACTCCCTATACTTTGGGCATATCGTACTACCTGCAAAGTCACCACCGGGGCAACTCCATTCCTATTGGCTTATGGAGCAGAGGCAGTGGTCCCAGTGGAAATTACTCACACCTCCCCAAGAGTTGAGGCTTATGAACCAGAAGAAAATGAAGAAGGCTTGAGGCTAGCTTTGGATCTAATTGACGAAGTTAGAGATGAGGCGAACGCCAAGATAGTTGAACATCAAAAGAAGGCATCCTTTTACTACAACCTAAGGGTTAAAGAAAGGTTCTTTCGTCAAGGAGACTTGGTTCTCAGAAAGATTGAAGCATCCGGAGTTGGACAAAAAGGGAAGTTAGCCCCAAATTGGGAAGGACCATATCGCGTCAAGAACGTATTTGGTCGAGGCTCGTACAAACTAGAAACCCTTGAAGGGCAAGAGGTGCCAAGGACTTGGCATGCCTCCAATTTGAAAGTTTATTATGTTTAAGGTGTCTCCAAGTGGACTCACTACTATAAATAAGGTTCGATGAAACCAACCCAAGTTTTAAACTGGGATACTATGTAAGGGTTGATCCCATCTTCAAGTTATGAATAAATTCAGCATTTTCATGTTTTAAAGCTTATCTACTGTGAGTGTTGACAAACATTCAAGAAGCAAGGAAAACAACACAAGCCATGAATGGCCACAAGATATAAATAAGGCTGGATAAAAACTTAAATAAAAAAGTTAAGTTAAGCCCGTAGGCTGAAAGTACATAAAAAAGTACAAGCCATGAATGGCCATAAGTAAAACTACATCTAAGCAGCCTTGTCCACGGCCTCCTCCTCATCCTCCTCTTCCTCTCCCAAGTGAGGGGCGCAATCATCAGCTCCAGCAGCCTGACCGGGAGGAGAAGTATGATCCAGGTCTAGAATCCTGTCATCCTCCTCCATATCCTCCTCTCCAGCCAAAGCCAACTCCATATGAGTAGGAAGGTGAGGGCTTGGAAAATCAGAAATAGAGAGGGATCCAGGCATCCTCTCCAAAACAGCAGCAAGAGCGTCATCCCATCCCTTAGTGTACTGAACTGGGAAGAGGAGCCCGTCATGCTTATCAATCAAGTCCCCGTACTCCTCAGAGTCGAGATACTCGTCGATAAAATCATCCTTGGCCTTCCTCAAGGACACCAGCTCAGCCTGGGAGTCAGCCAACTCCTTCTCCTTCCTAGCCAAAGTGGCCTTAACTGAAGCCATTTCTTCCTGGGACTTCTCGAACTTGCCTTGGTTGGCCTCAGAAGATGAGCGCCAAGACTTAGCCTGAAAGAGGGCCCCTTGGTAGTTGGCATTCATCTGCAAATAAAGTTACAAGTCAAGTACTTAAAACTTGAAATAAATTAAAAACTACAAAGAAAAGAAGGAGAAAAATACTTACAGCCGCCATGGCCTGGGATCCTGCATGCTCCACCCCCTCGATGGTGGAGTTAGAAACGAAATCCTTGTAGTCACAAGGAGTCAAAGAGTGGTAAGACCACTCCACAGCATGTTTGGACACTCCCACCACGGTGTCCTTCTTCCTAAGACCCCAGTTGGGGCGCCAAACTGCGCTCTTGCCCGAGGGAGGGCCTTCAGCATCCTCGGTAAGGTCCACATGTGGCCTTATGAAAGCTGGAACACTAGAAGCACGAGGGTCCTTCCCCCCTAAGCGTGCCCTCTTCATCCGGGCTGTTTCCCCGTCTTCAGGCTCGTTGGACTTATTGATAAAGGTCGCAACTGCAAAAGACACAAGGAAAGAAACAGTTGGTATAAGTCAATCTTGAATGAATAAAGAAAGATATGAGGTGAGAATTACCCTTATCAGAAACGTTGGAAAGTCCCAAGGACTTAAGCTGGAACTCGTCCAGGAGCACCCAAGCCATGGTGGCATAGTTATCCTTTGTAAGTTCAGCATATGCATGGGCTTCCTCATCACTCAGGATAATATCACTAGGGCTACCATCCGAAACTCTACTAAAAGAACTACGAAAAAGGGTGCCCCAATCCCCTCCTTCCCAAACTAAATACATAAATTCCTCTTTCCATTTTGGGTTATTATCCGGAATGGATTTGGGGTGAAATATGGGGGGGGGTGGAAGGACGGTGGTTGATATAAACCCAACCCAAAGTAATGGCCGAACTATTCTTAAATTGAAAGATTTTTCTAAACAAGGCTACAGATAAAGGAAATTTGTTCTTCAAACAAAGAACAATGAAACACATAATTATTCTCCAGGCGTTTGGAGGAAGTTGGCAAGGGTTAATCCCAACATCAGCCAAAAGCCTGGGAATGAACTCATGCATGGGAAACCTAAGTCCTGCAACAATGGCATCCTTATATATGCAAAGTGCATCAGGACGCCAATGGCAAGAACGGTCCCCTGGGCCTGCTGGAACTAATCTATAGGGGGACTTAACCCTATACATTTTGTTATAATCCCTAATTAAGTCAATTTCATGGAACTTATTACTACAATCAAATGAATCTAAGTGTGATACATGAGGATATTCATCACTACGCTCTAAGATCATATCCTGAAGAGACATATGAGGGGAGCGAATGTTGATACCTCTCTTTGAAGCTTTGTTCATTCTTTGAAGTCGTTGGGCAGCCTTGTCAGACATCTTCAAATCTTCAAATCTTCAATAGAAACCCAGAAATCTTCAAGGGAAGGAGATGGAAACCCAGAAAACTTCAAGGGAAGGAGATGGAAACCCAGAAAACTTCAAGGGAAGGAGATGGAAACCCAGAAATCTTCAAGGGATGAAGATTTATCCCAGAAAAACAAGAACACCGCCGTGAGAAACTCACCGGGAATCGCCTTACCACGGAATAAAAGAGAGAAAAAACTATGATAACTAGAGAAATTTTGGAAAGTTGAAAGTGAGAAGTGAGAGTGAAATGAGAAATCTCACTCTTTTATAAGCGAGATAACCGGGAGCTCAACCGGCTAAGGTAGAGCAACCGTCTATAGCCAGTAAGGCCCATAATCCATTCATGGATTACAACGGCAAAAGCCCAAATAAAGTTAGGCCCAATTAGGCCCAAGGCAGAGAAAACTTAAGACCAATCTAAAATTGGGTTAGTTGAAGCCCAATTAGGCTAAATAAAAGCCCAAAAATAAATCTTGGAATCTAACCAAGTCAGAAAATTAAAAAGACCCTAAATCAAGGTCGCACGACCCAAGTCGAAAATATACGAGAAAACGAGGTCGTATCTAACGACCTCACTCCCAAATGAAGCGAAATAATTAAAGGTTTGAGGTCGAAAAGACCCTAAACCGAGGTCGTGTGACCCTAGTCGAAAATACACGTGAAACCGAGGTCGTGTCCATCGACTTCGTACTAAAAACAAGTCAAAAAAGATGGCAAATTGAGGTCGAAAGGACCCTGGGTCGAGATCGAACGATTGAGTTCGAAAATATACTATAAAACAAGTTCGCATCCCTCGACCTCACGCTAAAACGAGGTCGAAAAACGAGGGGATGAGATCGAACAAACGAGATCGAAAATACATGGGGAATTGAGGTCATCTTGTTCGACTTCGCTCCAAAATAAAGTCAGAAAAATATGGAATTCTAGTCGAAAATGACTTAAGGATTCCTAATCGAACAAACAGGAAACTGAGATCGAAAGATCCTGGTCGAAATTGGCCTACAATTCAAGGTCGAGCCCATCGACCTGGGGACAAAAGTGAGGTCGAAGGGAGGCTGACTGAGATCGAAAGATCCTGGTCGAAATTGGCCTACAATTCGAGGTCGAGCTCATCGACCTGGGAACAAAAATGAGGTCGAAGGAAGGTCGTTCCAGGTCGAAATCATACTGACTTCCGGTCGACACATCTTGATCGAAAGTGACCAAGAATCTGAGGTCGAACTTCCAGGTCGAATATGAACTGGATCCTGGTCGAAAGTTCCTGGTCGAAATAGACTTGGAATTCGAGGTCGAGCCCATCGACCTGGGGACAGTCCTGGTCGAAATCCTGGTCGATTTTACACTGAAGTCCTGGTCGAAATCCTGGTCGATTTTACACTGAAGTCCTGGTCGAAATCCTGGTCGATTTTACACTGAATTCCTGGTCGAAATCCTGGTCGAAAATGACCTAATTTGAGGTCAAAAATGCCCTGAAAAATGGAAAATTTTGGGAAAAACACGCTGTAACTTCTACGAAAACCCCAAGGATATTTTCCCAGAAGTTGGGGGGCAAATGATGTGGTCAGAAAAGTAATTATAGAAATATAATTGACTGGTCAAACAAAAGGCCGATGTTTAAAGCCCAATACCTTAATTATTCATTAATTTCGTAATTAATGAATAGGGAAAATATACAGCTCATAAAAAGAGCCCAAATTATGGCAAATTAGTCAAAGAAGGATCCAGAATCCCAATTAAAGGCAATTAATGAGTCATAGCCTTTATCAACAAGGAAAAGATTTATTCAGCAAACAATACAATGTTTATCCAATATCGAAAAGGAGACTTATTCGCTAAAACTCCTAAACATACCATAAATACTAGGCTCCAGACGCCTATATAAGGTCCCTGATCCTACAATCAGAACTACGTCTTGGCTTGATTCTCAATAACAATTTGAGATACGTAGGCATCTTGTGAGGACCAATTTAGTCCGGATACACGAGTGCAGCCATTAAAGCTCGAAGCTCATTAAACCTTAGCATTAATTACACAAGTACGTTTTTTATTCCACAACAAACCACATAATTAAATAGTATTTATTTATTTATTATATATATTTCTATTCTCTTTATTAAGTACTTTTTTAATAAAAAAAATTTAATAATTAAAATTAATATTAATAAGCAAAACAATGTGAAAATGGCGCGCGGTACCAAAGTACCAAATTTGATTATCACGAAATCCGGGTACCAAAAGTACCAAAGTACCAAATTTGGTTATCACGAGACTTGGGTTCGATTTCTTGCAACTACGTACAAGATTTATTAATTTAAATTATTTAGCTTAATTTAGGGTTCGATTCCTTACAACTACGTTATTATACAAGATTTATTTATTTACTGTAATTTCATCAATTTCATTCAAAGTTCAATTGTCTATAACTTATATACTCTTTATTAATAAAGAAAATAATGTTAAAATATCATGCGGTACCAAATTCAAGATTAATTGCCTATAACCACATAATTAAATAGTATTTATTTATTATATATATTTCTATTCTCTTTATTAAGTACTTTTTTAATAAAAAAAATTAATAATTAAAATTAATATTAATAAGCAAAACAATGTGAAAATGGCGCGCGGTACCAAAGTACCAAATTTGATTATCACGAAATCCGGGTTCAATTTCTTGCAACTACGTAATTATACAAGATTTATTTACTTTAAATTCTTTAACTTCATACAGGTTTCGATTCCTTGCAACTAAATAATTATACAAGATTTATTTATTTACTTTAAATTTATTAGCTACATCGAGGGTTCGATTCCTTGCAGCTACGTAATCATACACGATTTATTTATTTACTTTGATTTCTTTAGTTTTACAAACGGTTCGATTGTCTATAACTACATAATTAAATAGTGGTTTATTTATTATATATTTTTATCATTCAATTCTCGACAAATACATTTTTTAAAAATATTTATTAATATTAATATGTTGATGTCGACTCATGCTCGGTCCTTGCTTGGCACGGGTTATCAGCTAGTACGGTATAATAAGAATTGATCATTTATACTTTTAATACTAGTATTTGAGATTGATAATTTTTCTTGACACTTCTTAGACACCCTTACAACTCCGACAAGAAAGAACCCAAAAATATCATGCCACATAGGATTTGACATCCTATTGAAAATGCCCTAACCACATATTTATGAGAAAAGGTCCCAATGCCACAATTTGAAAAAAAAGTCCAAAATATCGCGATTTGGAAAAATGGCGTCAAATATCACGTTAAAACACCACTTTAACTTATTTTAACCAAAACGTAGAATCGTCTAGCGTTTTAACAAATTTTTTGAAAAAAAAAACACTGAAAACTCAAGTTAAAGTGATGTTTTCGTAATCAAAACGCTACTTTAAGTTGTGTTTTTAGGTGAAAACGCTACTTCAAGTTGTGTTTTTAGGCCAAAATGCTACTTTAAGTTGTGTTTTCAAGTCAAAACGCCACTTTAAGTGATATTTTCTGGTCAAAACGCTACTCTAAGTGGTGTTACTCGATTTTTAATTTTCAAGATTCAAACATGAGACGAACTAGCGTTTTAAAAAAATTAAAAAAAATACTACACCAATTAGCATTTTAAAATGATATTTAAGATCATTTTTTTAATTATGATATTTAAAACGTTAACCATCTATTATATATCTTATACTGCAACAAGGACTTTGTGAAACATTTTATTCAACAACTTGAAATTACATAACTGCCCCTCCAAAGTCAAATGTTATAAAAATGTAAGAAAATTTTCATTTTAATGGGAATCGAACCTAAGACACTTCAATACTAATTACTAAGAATTTCAAGTCACCAATTTAACCATTGAGCTACTTGGTCTTTTTTGTTGTGGTATAAAACCCATTAGTATGGTAATGTCTTTCACAAATATTATTTTACACTTTAGTTTTTATTCAAGATTCTTTCATGATAATTTCATTTGTCTGATTATTAATAAAAGTGGTTATTGGTATAAAGTATATCCAATAGACACGTATCTCTTTAATTAAATTTAATTATGTTTCTTCCTTTGTATTCACAATTTTAAGACAAAGTACAAATGCATTTTTAGTCACATAATATCACTTTTTAGTCCGAGCATCCAATAATACAAAATAATACAAAATAGTAATCACTTTGTCTCATCTATGTTTATACATATCAGATAATATAAGTAATAATATAGGCACCTCTATAGTTGTTACCCTGAATAGAGATGAACGTAATCCGGATTCAGGTCGGATTTTTCGATATCCGATAGGGCCGGGGTTTTTTAAATCGAGACAAATTTCCTCTAAAATATTTATACCTGTAGATAGGGTCGGGTCAGGAGGGGCCAAATCGGATTTTTACAAATTATTTTAGATATTGATAACTTTAACTTTAACTTTAACTTTTTTTTATTTTTTCGGATTTAATTAAAAAATTTAAGCTTTTATCCGAGATTTAATTGAAAATTCTAACTTTTTGGATTGGACTTTTATCCTGATCAAGACTACGTCCAAATCGAGATTAAATTTGGGTTTATTCGACTCGAACCGGATCGGGGTTTTGTGAAAAATATGCGATTCGTTTAAGCCTGCGGGCTGAATCCAATTGAGGTGGACTTTTTTTTTAATCAGATTTTTTCCGATTTTTTTAACCAGTTCGAACAGTTTTTTTCGAATACGAATTTGTGTGCATCTCAATCCCGCCACCTCATGCATTAAGGACAAGTATACTACTCCGGCCGCTTATAGAGAATTATGGAGCCCAGAGAGTATTGCTACTTTCGAAATGGAGCCTTTATTTGACACCTTTAACTAATTCCTATCTGATTATTAATTAGCTTATAAAACTAATCATCAAATACATTCAAATAAGAACAAAATCTTCTTCGGACTAATACCAAACCGATCTTCCTTACAAATCTTCTCAATCATGTCACATAGTGTCACCAACAAGTTCAAACTAGTGGCAGGATCACCACAACAAACTGAAGAATACTTATCATCGCAAAATTAAACTGACGTGAACTAGAAAATATCGTCACAAAATAACATCAAGTTCTGTCGGTTAGAGCGATCCCGTGCCTTGCACGGGGGGTTTGTGAGACAATTTATTCATCATAAAATTACTAAATTATCCCTATATAATAGCACAACAAAAAAATTGTTTCTGATGGGAATTAAACCTTTGACCTCTAAATTAGAAGTAACATACCTTACCACTATTTTAGACATCTATTTTAATTGTATTTTGAAACTTTTTATTAATATGCGCAAATACTCAATATGTTATACTCTATTTTAGTACAAAAAAATTGTTTCTGATGAGAATTGCACCCTTAATCTCTAAATTAAAAGTAACATTCCTTACCACTATGATAGACATCTATTTAGATTATATTATGAAGCTTTTTATTAATATGCGCAAACACTCAATATGTTATACTCTATTTTGGTCTATTTTTGTAATCTACTTGGTAAGGTAGATAATTTATTTTCACAAGTGCCTTAAAATAATATTTTTAACCATATTTGAGAAAAACTCGCGCAAAATGTTATAAAATTGTATTTTAAAAAAATGTTATAAAATTGGAATTGATCCATAAAAAAAGATTATATTAATATTTTTATATTATAAATCATGTTTATTTGCAGTAAGTACATAATGGCTCATATTATATATACTACTAGATTACAAATTCTATATACTATCAGATTATATATATATATATTATATTACTAAATTACCCTTTCAATATTATATTGATGATATTAGATTAATAAATTATCCCTCCAATTGTATATTGATGATAAAAAAAATTCTTTTTAATGTGAATTGAACCATGACCTAGGTGATAGTGTGACAAATGTTGACATCTATATCCAATATCACTTATTATATTTTTTTTTAATATTTTTTTTAAAATTTAAAATTATCAACACATTTACTTCTTTTCAATTATATCCTTATATATAATAAGCGTAAAAATGGATTTTATCATTATTTTACATTTATTATTGTTTCATTATAAGATATTAACAACTTATAATTATATATGCATTTTTGAAATTTTAGCTACTAATAAGATTAAAACTGTAGTTTTATTATGATCCAATATATTATAAATCTCGTCTTCAATAGATAAATTTTATACGTTGATCATTTTCGAAAAATGCACTATAGTATATAAAGTATTGAACCCGAAAAATGCAAAAGAGTTTTATATTTGTATATTAATAAAAAAGTTTGTGTTGGAGATTTTTACAAGAAAGTTGAAGTTGTCATCGTACAACTAAATCAAATCTAAACTAAATCAGTTTAATTTTTTTGAATATCTATGATAAAATATTAAAAGTACTAAATGTTAAATTATTTGTGTCAAGTGACAATTGTAAGGTGAAACGAGTAAATTATCACGAATCAGTTTAGCATTATCTTGAAAGGTATAAGTAATAGTTTTCTAAAATAAATTATATCCACAACTGTACAATTATTGTATTCAACGTGTGTACAAGGAGACCATTTTTAAAACGGGCAAAGTGGTATGCATTCGTTTAAATAGTGTATCCACACATACTAATACAACTTGTACTTCTACATTTTTACTATATTATGCACACCGATCAAATTTTACAACACTCACTTAACGACTACCCCATGAACTACAAACAGGTAAATGGAGTGTCAACGTTCCCCCATGCAATGAAAATGATAAAAGGCGCCCAATTCTCTTTCAAAGTGACACTAAAACCATCTTCTCATTCAAATACAATTGGAAAAATTATAATCGGCGAAATCTTGCAGTACACAAGGTCACGACTACCCCATGAACTACAAACAGGTAAATGGAGTGCCAACGTTCCCCCGAGCAATGGAAATGGTAAAAGACGCCCGATACTCTTTCAAATTGACACTAAAACCATCTTCTCATTCAAATACGATTGGCAAAATTATAACCGACGAAATCTTGCAGTACAGAAGGATCGTGCGTGCCAACAAAACATGTTAATTAGTCAAAATATTTGCGCCTACTCAGATCATAATAACAACCTTATAGACTGGGATTTTGTAAAACATGTATCATCAAACCTTCGACATATTTCCTACTGATATACTGTTACATACTTATGTCTTTTCTTCTACATGCATTCCATCAAACGATGAGACCAACATAACCGAAAATAACTAAAGCATGTCCGTGCCTCGCACGGCTATAAAACTAGTTTATCTTGAAAGTGTGACTTATAGGATCATCCTGTTACTACAGCACTAATCAGAATTCACGCCGATTATATTGACTTTGTGTACACCAATCTACAGATAATTGTGTGAATGTAAATATACATAAATATAATGTGTGTGTTGTGCGTGTGCTTGACTACGTGCGTCTTTCGTGCCTTTATTTTAAGATTCGAGTT
Source organism: Heracleum sosnowskyi (assembly GCA_030848705.1). Lineage (NCBI taxonomy): Eukaryota > Viridiplantae > Streptophyta > Magnoliopsida > Apiales > Apiaceae > Heracleum > Heracleum sosnowskyi. The sequence continues at coordinate 109,856,613 of CM061239.1, forward strand.
CAAATATATTAGTGAGTCATCACCTGAATTTGATTTAATAACATTATCTTACATAAAGTTGTGGTTTTTTTTGTCCTAAGTAGAATGTATAACAAGATTTTTTTATTAAACCTCGCACTAATCCAAGTGCATGTACTAGGGCTGTTCGTTCGGTCGTCGACTAGGTTCGTTAAAAACTCGAGCTCGAGTTCGAACACAAAAAATATTTGTTAAAAAAAAGAGCTCGAGTCGAGCTATTAGTGAGTCCGGCTCAAACTCGACTCGAGCTCGTTCGGCTCGAGATCGCCTTGATAAAACTCGAAAAAATAAAATATATTCGGTATATTTTTATAATATTTGTTGTATTTTCTAACATTTTAAATTAAAATTGCAATTTATAGTACGTGTATTTTAGGTTTAATGAGAATTGATTGGGGAATTGGGTTGGAATTAGACAAAAAAATGTTTTAGTTCGTTAGATCAAGAAAAATTGGGTTTTTTTATCTATAAAAATTGTAAGTTTTAGTTCGTGTTCAGCTTGTTAGTTAACGAGCTCGAGCTCGAACACGAATTTTGTGCGATAAGAAAGTTTGGTTTGACTCCGTTCGTAAAAAAAAACATAAAATTTGACTAATTTAGTTCGTAAAAAAAACATAAAATTTGATTAATTTACATCAAAACTTGACTCGATTCGATTCATGAGTAACATGTTTCTAGATCTAGAATGCGTATTAAAATGAATTAGTCTATTGCAAAGTGACCCGTCAATTCTGATCAATTTCAACTTTTCATGATGCCACCTAGAACTGTACACTGTTTTTCCTACATTCTTTAAGTTTGAAAATTCTCAAACACTGGCTCCTCAAAAGTCTTAACTATTTGCCTAATTTTTCTTTGGCTTTTGAATAAAATTGGCCAACACAAATAATATAACATATGTGCATGTATCTTTACTATTAGGACTTTACGAGTAGTGTTTGTTTTGGCAAGTCACAAAGTACTTCTCCAACCTCTTTCTCATGCTCTTTTTCTCTCCCTCAAATCTGCTTCTTTCTCCGTAGACTCTTGTGGAACTAAAGCATGAAGGAAACACAGCAAAACGATACCGAAAAGGGCGTGGACGAGGAAAAGCATGAGAATTGTGATGCAACTGCTTACCAGTTTAAGCTTTGGTGGGGTGAAGATCAATCTTTTTACTTTAAAAATATGGTGCAAAAACTCAAGAGAAGAGCTTTTACACTGTTTTGTATCCTTATGTTTGTTGGATCCCTCTTGGCTACGCGGTGGCTAGATATTGTAAGTTTTTAAATCTCTACTTCATATGTTTATTGTTTTGATTTCGATATGGTATACGAGGGTCGAACCTGAGTTCATTTTAACATGGGATAGGTACACCTTTTTTAGTAGAGAGTAAGCTAGGTTGTTCACAGCATTTTTATAAATAGGTTATATGTGAATTGTGATTATAATATGCTTCTTAAAAATGACCTAAAAGAAAACTTATACTAGATGATGTAAATGATAGGTACTCATAACTGAAATTGACATGAATTCTATTTTAGTATGTGATAGGTACTCACATGTTTTATTTACGTACTCTTACCATGTTTCTTTTTGTTTTTTCAGTCCATGTTTACAGGTGATTTATTTTTTGCATCCAAGAATCAGAAATCAGGCTCGACGTCAGTTACATATGAACTCCAGTGCTTTAATGACAACACTACACAGACATGTCCAGTTAATAATCCAAAAATATTAGACACCAACAATTTATCAGCAGAGCAATGTCCAGAGTATTTCAGGTGGATTTATGAAGATTTAAGACCATGGAAAAGGACTGGACTAACAACACAAATCGTCGAAAGTGGAATTGACAATGCCAATTTCAGAATTCTTGTAATTGATGGAAAATTATACATGGAGAAATATACAGGTGTTTTCCAAACAAGAGATGTCTTTACTATATGGGGATTACTACAACTTCTTAAGCTTTATCCCGGTAAAGTACCAGACTTAGATTTCTTGTTTCATTGTGGTGACTTACCAATGATCCCTAGGAGTGATTATATGGGAGTAAATGCATCCATTCCACCACCATTGTTTCACTATTGTGGCGACGACTCATCCTTGGATTTAGTTTTTCCTGATTGGTCGTTCTGGGGTTGGTACGATATATTTTCCTTACATTTTAGCATTAGGTCCGAGGATATTATTACTGTTCTACTACTGTTGCACGTAACGACATTTTATTTGTCAGGCCTGAAATCAATATAAGGCCATGGGTGCCTCTGAAAAGTGAGCTGAGAAAGGGAACCAAGAAAACAAAGTGGAGGAAGAGAAAACCTTATGCATATTGGAAAGGGAATGCATGGGTGAGTGAAAACAGAGGAGACCTGATGAAATGCAACGTTAGTAGTAAGAATGACTGGAATGCTCGATTATATCAAGTTGTAAGTACTCTTTCCTGTGACTAGTTAAAACTCTAATCCATTCTTAACTCTTTAATTGCCCTTTGATTAGTTACTCTACTCTTTGCTGCTATTTTAATTCTTAAATGATAAATTAACTCAAGTACTAACAACTCATTAATTGTTTTTAAACCAAATGTAATGAGAATACTCCACTTGAGAGTATGATAGGGTATGATGATGATGATGATCCGTACGTAGCTGTTTTTCCTCCAATGAACGTCAAAAAATGTTAGTGACATGTGTTATAAAATGTTTGTGATGTGTCTGTAATTTTACGTTTTAAGTACATTTCAATATTGCAGGACTGGGATGATGAATCAAAGAAAGGGTTCCGACAGACAAATTTAGCAGACCAATGCACTCATAGGTTGGTAATCAAATTATTTCTTGAGCTCTAAGTTCTTATCCTGACTTTATGTTTCAATTTCACCTATTTTATACCTGTAATCGTTTCTTTTACTGGTATTTTTGCAGATACAAGATATATATTGAAGGAAGAGCATGGTCTGTTAGTGAAAAATACATTCTGGCTTGTGATTCCATGACTCTTCTAGTTGAGCCACAGTACTATGATTTCTTCACAAGAAGTTTACAGCCTTTGGTTCATTACTGGCCCATAAATAACAATGACAAGTGCAGATCAGTTAAATTCGCAGTTGACTGGGGAAATTCACATAAAAACAAGGTGAAATCGAAATCTCTTATATCCAGTTTTTTTAATGTTTAAATGCAGAAATGTAAATACTTGTGCACTCATATCTCCACCTCAACTGAAGTTCGAACACTGACCAGTACTATCCTTAACTGTACAATGTTAGAAAAATTTATATTGAAGTCATATTTCGATTAATTCGATTTTGGTGAAATGCAAGGCTCAAAGAATTGGAAGAGCAGGGAGCAACTTCATCCAAGAAGGACTAAAGATGAAAAATGTATATGATTACATGTACCATACACTGAACGAATACGCAAAGCTGATGAAGTATAAACCAACAGTTCCGCCAAAAGCCATTGAAGTATGCTCAGAGACAATGGCATGCAGTGAACTCGAAGAACCGAATAAAAGGTTCAAGATGGAATCAATGGTGAAGAATCCTTCTGATTCAAGTCCATGTTTCTTGGCTCCTCCGTTCAGTCAAAATGATGTTGATGCAATAAAAGAAAAGCAAGAAAGTATAAGGAAACAAGTGGAGGTGTGGGAAGGTAGTGGAGATGTTAGAAAAGTAAATTTTTAGTGCAAAAGATTGTGATCCAAAATCCAAATCTTTTTTGTACAGTATTTGTTCGTTCTCTCCACGTAATTTCTTTGTTAATATAGAAAGCAGAATTGCGTTATGGAACATCATTTTTCTTTATTTCATATTCGATTTATCGAGATTTATTTAGGAGTATATATTTTGTGTGTGTTTGACTAAGTGCATATTTCATGTTCCTGAATCCTGAATGGCATATATATTATACATCATCTGATTTGATACATAACAATATTATTTATTTAGTAAGAAATCTGGTGTTTTTAAACTCCGCAGAATAGTCTAACATGGTTTTAGAACCAGTCCCTGCACTAATCCAGGTCCTGTACCTGGAGCTACAAATACTGCAAATTTGCTAGCTAGTGACCCGTCAATTCTATGATTAAGACATATATGGTCAACTTCAACTTTTCATGATTTTCCCCACTTATCTTTAGGTTTGAAAACACTCAAATTCTACCTCCCAAGTCTTTGTCTTATCTTCTTTGGCTAACATACCAACAGAAGTACATAATTTACATGCATGTGTGTACATAATTAGGCCAGAGTGTTGGTTTAGTTTTGGTAAAACACAAAGAACTTTTCTAATCTCTTTCTCACGCTCTGTTTCTCTCCCCCTCAAAATCTACTTCTCTTTGCATACACTTGTGGCAACAAACCATGAAGGAGACACTGCAAAACGACGACGTAAAAGGCGTGGACGAGGAAAAGGATGAGAGTTCTAACACAACTGCTTATAAGTTTAAGTTTTGGTGGGGTGATGATGATCAGTCTTTTTACTCAAAAATAAAAATGGTGCAAAAATTGAAGATAGGAGCGTTTACAAGTACAATACTGTTTTGCTTATTTATGTTTGTTGGGGCCTTCTTTGCTGCCCGGTGGCTAGATGTTGTAAGTTTCTCCATCTCTGCCGTCTACTCCACTTATTTACCCCCGCTCCCGAGTTATAAAAACCGAGAAAAATAAGTGAAAACGAAGTAAAGTACTTTTATCTCAATTTTGGAATCAAAGTTTTAGAGTAAAAGTATGTTGAATTTTTATTCATCTTCACTTACATTGGTCCCTATTAAAAATTCATGAACACAAATATGAGTGAAAATGAAACTACTTTACTTACATTCCCTTGTTTTCACCTGGAGCTTTTGCCTAGTGACGAAGTTAGAAATTTAAAATATTCAGGACTAAAATGCATAACTAAGATAAGTATACTGAAATTTCCAAAATAGATTGGGCTAGAAAAAAATAATCAACTTTTTTTTTTATGGTCATTCGGAGTTTGAGCCTACCTTGCTCCTCCTGGTCTCTCCTCTGTTTTTTTTGTTGTTGATGTTCCTGTTCCAGATGAGTCCTCTGCTTTTTTGTTGTTGTTGAAAGTGTTCCTGTTCCAGATGAGAGCTAATTAGACTTCTATATAACAGGCACTGTTACCAGTAGTTTCTTCGAAACTGGCCTAAAACAAAATTGTGAGCTACTGTATTTCAATTGCAAGATGCATACATCCATATATATGGTTATCGAAGAAAAATTATTAAATCTGATATTGGAAACTTTCCGTTAAAAATAAAAGTAAAGCATTTTTACTCATTTTATTCATTCAAGAATGAATTGCTTAAGCAGCATGACTGGTTAGGTAAACTGAAGTAAGCTTCTTCTTGATTGGACTAATTTTTATTTACTCTTACTAAGTTTCATTTTTTCAGTCCATTTTTTCAGGTGACTCATTTCAAAATACTGTATTTGCATCCAAAAATCGTAAATCAGGCTCAATGCCAGTTACATATCAACTCCAGTGCTCTAATGGCAGCACTACACAAACATGTCCAGTTATTAATCCTAAAATAGTCTACGTTAATGATTCCTCGGCTCAGCAATGTCCAGAGTATTTCAGGTGGATATACGAAGATCTAAGACCATGGAAAAGGACTGGACTTACGAGAGAAATAGTCGAAAGTGGAATTAGTAAGGCCAATCTCAGAATTCTTGTAGTTGATGGAAAATTGTACATGGAGCAGTATACAGGAGTTTTTCAGACAAGAGATGTGTTTACAATATGGGGATTACTACAACTTCTTAAGCTTTATCCCGGTAAAATACCAGACTTGGATTTCTTGTTTCATTGTGGTGACTTACCAATGATCCCTAGGAGTGATTATATGGGAGTAAATGCATCCATTCCACCACCATTGTTTCACTATTGTGGCGACGACTCATCCTTGGATTTAGTTTTTCCCGATTGGTCATTCTGGGGTTGGTAAGATAAAATTTCGTTACATTTTAGTATTAAGTGCAAGTATATTATTAGTGATGTACTAATATTGTGTGTAATGGCATTTTATTTGGCAGGCCTGAAATCAATATAATGCCATGGGTGCCTCTGAAAAATGAGCTGAAAAAGGGAACCAAGAAAACAAAGTGGAGGAAGAGACAACATTATGCATATTGGAAAGGGAATGCATGGGTGAGTGGAAACAGAGGAGACATGATGAAATGCAATGTTACAACTAAGAATGACTGGAATGCTCGACTATATCAAGTTGTAAGTAGTCTTTTCTGTGATTAATTACCATCTAATCTATCCTTTTCATTTTAAATATACGACCTGCACACAACGACGTAAGTAATCAAAGTATGGTTCACAACCTTGTTCTGACAGAGGGACAGATCATATGGAGATTCTTCATCCTAACAAATCAAAGTGTTTGATACTGCATGGTTTTTGTTTTAATATAGTAAGGAATATTTGAAAATGAAACTTAATAGCAATTTACAATTAAATTCGAATTTTAATATAGCATGTTGTGGATTCGTTTACATGTTACATGCATAGTTTAGTATTGCATTTGTATATTACAAGCATATTTTAATATTGCAGAACTGGGATCATGAATCAAAGAAAGGGTTCAAACAAACAAATTTAGCAGACCAATGCACTCATAGGTTAGTGAATGGTAACTAATTTATTTCGTGTCCTGATTATATGAGTGGTATCAGAGCCGATGGCTAAGAATTGTCCTAATTATATTTTCATTTTCCCTGTTTGCTCGTCTTTGTGTAGATACAAGATATATATCGAAGGAAGAGCATGGTCTGTTAGTGAAAAATACATTCTAGCTTGTGATTCCATGACTCTTCTAGTTAAGCCACAGTACTATGATTTCTTTACAAGAAGTTTAGAGCCTTTGGTACATTACTGGCCTATTAATAACAATAAGAAGTGCAGCTCAATTCAATTCGCAGTTAACTGGGGAAATTTACATCAGAAAAAGGTAAATTTTAATAATTTCAGGTAGTCGAGTTTTAATTCAATTATTGCATTAACTCAAATATTCATTCAATTCTGAGGATTATCCGATCACCTTTGGCCTCTTGAAATGCAAGGCTCAAAGAATTGGAAGAGCAGGGAGCAACTTCATTCAAGAAGGACTGAAGATGAAAAATGTATACGATTACATGTACCATACACTGAATGAATACGCAAAGCTGATGAAGTATAAACCGACAGTTCCGCCAAAAGCCATTGAAGTATGCTCAGAGACAATGGCATGCAGTGAACTCGAAGAACCGAATAAAAGGTTCAAGATGGAATCAATGGTGAAGAATCCTTCTGATTCAAGTCCATGTTTCTTGGCTCCTCCGTTTAGTCGAAATGATGTTCATGCAATAAAAGAAAAGCAAGAAAGTATAAGGAAACAAGTGGAGGTGTGGGAAGGTAGTGGAGATCTTAGAAAAGTAAATTTTTAGTGCAAAAGATTGTTGTTCTCCCCACGTAATTTCTTTGTTAATATAGGAAGCAGAAATGCGTAATGGAACATTAATTTTCTTTATTTCATATTGATTTATAGAGATTTAAAAAAAATCCACCATCCTGCAGCAGGTAAATTTCTTGAAATTGTAATATTTAAACTCCCGCAAGCTACTGCTTCTGGTTCTCTTCTAAGAATTCCAGGCCAAGATTAGACATACTATTTCATATAAACCAACTTATACTCTACATAACTTACTCTATCATTATTCATTGAATTTTTCCAGTTTCAGGCTGACAATTAATAAGTTAGATATTGTTAAAATACAATATAAGATCCTGAAAAGTGCCTTTCTCTAACACCTTAAGATTTTAGAGCGATCAGTTACTCAACATGGTATCAGAGCTCAATCTGCATATTTCATGTTCCTGAATCGTGATACGAAGATAAATAACTCCGACTACATCATCTGATTTGATAGATAACAATATTTATTTATCAAAAAAGTAAATAAATGAAACTAGAGTTTTTTGTACTCCGTAGAAGAGTCTGACATGGTTTTTGCATATTAATACTGCAAATTTGCTAGTGACCCGTCAATTCTGAGATCAAGACAACTTCAACTTTTCATAATTTTTCCACAATTATCTTTAGGTTTGAAAACACTCAAATTCTAGCTCCCAAGTCTTTGCCTAATTTTCTTTGGCCTTTAAGTGCCAACAGACCAAGAGAAGTACATAACTTCCATGCATGTGTGTACATACCCGGTGTCTAGATGTTGTAAGTTTCTCAATCTCTGTAGCCTACTCCACTTAATTAATTCATTCCTTCATTTGATGGTTTGCTTCAACACCACTCACCAGGGACTTTTGTCCAACGACGGAATCAGAAATTTAAAGTGTTCAGGACTAAAATAAGTTTACTGAAATTTTCAAAATAGAATGGGCTAGAAAAAGTCATCGGAGTTTGAGTCTACCTTGCTCCTCCTAGTTTCTCCTCAACTTTTTTGTTGTCGAAAATGTTTTAGGTAAGAGCTAATTAGACTTTTATATAACAGTCACCGATACCAATAGTTTCTTCAAAACTGGCCCAAAAAAATTGTGAGCTAGTGTATTTCGTATACATGAAATTATATTTGCAAATGAAGATTTATCTTATGTTGGAAATTGGAATTTAAAAAAAACGGATGAAAAATCAACTTTAAGTAATGGCTTTCTTCAATTGCATCATGCATAATTAACTTACTAGCTTAAAACCCGTGCGATGGACGGATTGTTAATTGTTATTTTATTATTATTTTTTAAATATTTTATTAATTGTAATTGTGTAAAAAATAAGTAGACATGTTAAAATAGCTAAACACTTTTAATGCCCGTGATATTTTTGGAATATGAGGTTTTAAAATTTAATAATTAAAAATATTTAAATACGTTTTAAAATAAACAAGTAATGGTTTCCTGTGATATTTTTGGAAAAAGAATGGATTTTAGTGAGAAAAATAGGAAAAGTAAATTGTAAAAGGCAATTTTCATTTTACAATTTACTGTGATATATTTAGAAAAGGAGGGACTTTGTTAGAAAAAATATATTATGTGTTTTAGCTGAAAAGATAATTGGTTATAAATAGATATTTGATTGTTTTTATTTTAATATTTTTAATAATTGCATTTGTTAAAAAAAATAAGTAGACATGTTAAAATAGGTAAACTTTTAAAAAATAATTATAATATTAAAATAGGTTTAAAAATAAATAAATGTTTGTCCGTGATATTTTTGGAAAATGAGGGGTTTTAGTAAGGAAAAACAGAAAAACTAACATGTTTTAGTTAAAAAAGGTAATTGCCCGTGATATATTTGAAAAAGTAGGGGATTTTGTTAGAAAAAATAAAAAATAATAATGTATTTTAGATGAAAAAGATAATTGGTTATAAATAGATAATATTATTATTTAATAATATATTTTTATAAATAGGTAAGGTTAATTAAGTAAAAACACGAAGTACGGTTAATTAAGGGCAATTAAGTAAAATCACAACGTACCATACCGACCAACCAAACTTTTAATGTTTCGTCTATTATATAATAGTATTGATAGCTTAAAACTCGTGCGATGCACGAATTATATTTAATAATTGTTAATTTTATTATTTATATTTTATATTTTATTAATTGCATTTGTTAAAAAAAATAAGTAGGCGTGTTAAATAATTAAAAGTATTAAAATAGATTTTAAAATAAATAAGTAACGGTTTGCCGGTGATATTTTGGAAAAAGAGGGGTTTTAGTAAGAAAAATAGAAAGTAACATGTTTTTGTTGAATTTTAAAATATAAAAGTAACGATTTGCCCGTGATATTTTTGAAAAAAAGATGAGTTTTAGTAAGAAAAATACAAAAGGTGACATGTTTTAGTTGAAAAAGATAATTGTCAATTAAAGTTATTAAAATAGATTTTAAAGTAAATAAGCAAGGGTTTGCCCGTGATATAATTGGAAAAGTAGAGATTTATGTAAGGAAAATAGAAAATATAACATGCTTTAGCTGAAAAGGGTAATTGTCCGTGATTTTTCTAGAAAAGAAGGGGAAATGTAATTACCAATTAAAAGTATTAAAATATGTTTTAAAATAAATAAGTAAGGGTTTGCTCGTGATATATTTGGGAAATGAGGGATTTTAGTAAAGTAAATAGAAAAAGTAACATGTTTTAGCTTGAAAAGGAAATTGCTCATGATTTTTTTAGAAAAAAATGGTAATGCATTTTAACTGAAAGGTAACTGATTATAATAATTTTTATAATAATTAAATAAACAATTAAATAAGGCAAGTAGCATACCAAAAAAACAGGTACCAAAACTTTCAATGTTTCGTCTTTAATAATATAGTACTAGCTTAAAACCCGTGCGATGCACGGATTGTTATTAATAATTATTATTTTTATTATTTATGTTTTAAAATTCTATTAATTTGCATTTGCTAAAAAAATAAGTAGGCGTGTTAAACTTTTTAAAATAATTAAAAGTATTTAAATAGATTTTAAAATAAATTAATAACTGTTTGTCCGTGATATTTTTGGAAAAGGAGAGGTCTAAAAAATAGAAAAAAGTAACATATTTTAGCTAAAAAGGTAAGTGCCCGTAATTAAAAGTATTTAAATAGGTTTCAAAATTAATAAGTAAGGATTTGTCCGGGATATTTTTGGAAAATGAGGGATTTAATTAAGGAAAAATAGAAAGAGTAACATGTTTTAGTTGAAAAAGGTAATTGCCCGTGATTTTTTTAGAAAAGAGAGAATTTTGTTAGAAAAAATAAAAAATGTAATGTATTTTAGCGAAAAAGGTAGTTGGTTATAAAAATGTTATTATTTAATAATAATTTCTTTAGAAAATGAAAAAATATAAAAAGTAACACGTTTCAACTGAAAAAGTGCTCATAATTAAAAGTATTAAAATCGATTTTAAAATAAATAAGTAAGAGTTTGCCTATAATATTTTTGGAAAATGAGGGATTTTAGTAAGGAAAAATAGAAAGAGTAACATGTTTTGTTAAAAAAGATAATCGCCCGTGTTTTTTTAAGTAAAAGAGAGGATTTTGTTAGAAAAAAAAATAATGTATTTTTGCTGAAAAAGTAATTGGTTATAAATAATGTAATTATTTAGTGATAGCTTTTTAAAAAAAATAAGTAAGGATAATTAAGTAAAATCACTAAGTACTGACCGTTCGTCCGTCCGACACAGATTGTTTTTAATAATTGTTAATTTTATTATTTATATTTTCATATTTTATTAATTCCATTTATTAAAAAAATAAGTAGGCGTGTTAAACATTTTTAAATAATTAAAAGTATTAAAATGGATTTTAAAATAAATAAGTAACGGTTTGCCCGTGATATTTTGGAAAAATAGGGTTTTAGTAATAAAAATAGAAAGTAACATGTTTTCGTTGAATTTTAAAATATAAAAGTGACGATTTGTCCGTGATATTTTTGAAAAAAGAGGGGTTTTAGTAAGAAAAATAGAAAATGTGACATGTTTTAGTTGAAAAAGGTAATTATAAATTAAAAGTATTAAAATAGATTTTAAAGTAAATAAGTAAGGATTTGCCCGTGATATATTTGGAAAATGAGGGATTTTAGTAAGGAAAATCGAAAAACTGGTACCAAAACTTTCAGTGTTTCGTATTTAATAATATAGCATAGATAGATAGATAGATAGATAGATAGATAGATTTATAATATTAGTATTTTATGCTAATAAATGGAATAACCCGTGATATTTTTGAGGTTTTAGTTAGAAGAAATATTAGTTAAAAAATATAAAAAAGAATATACATTTTGAAAAAAAAGCTAATCGGTTAGTCATTAATAATTGTAATATTATTATTTTAAATAGAACTATTCGTGATATTTTTGGACAATGAGATATTTTATTTAGGAAATATAGAAAAGTAGAAAATTTTGTTAGAAAATATAAAAAAAATATACACTTTGGCTAAAAATGGTAATGGGTTAGTTATTAGCAACTATAACTTTATTATGTAATTTTATTAAATGAAACTATCTGCGATATTTTGGAAAATGAGATGTTTTAGTTAAGAAAAATAGAAAAAATATTCTATATAATAATTTTAATATTTTATCTGACGGTTCTCATGGATTTGATCAGAAATATCTAACGGCTATGAATGAAGTGACCAGACTACAAAAACTTTCACGACCAGACTACAAAACTTTCAATGTTTCGTCTTTAATATAATAGTATAGATAGATAGATAGATTTATAATATTAGTATTTTATGCTACTAAATAGAATAGTCCGTGATATTTTTGAGGTTTTAGTTAAGAGAAATATTAGTTATGAAATATAAAAATGAATATACGTTTTGAAAAAAAAGCTAATCGGTTAGTCATTAATAATTATAATATTATTATTTTATTTTATTAAATAGATCTGTTCGTGATATTTTTGGAAAATGAGAAGTTTTAGTTAGGAAAAATAGAAAAGTAGAAATTTTAGTTAGAAAATATAAAAAAGAATATACAATTTGGCTAAAAAAGGTAATGAGTTAGTTATTAGCAATTATAAATTTATTATGTTATTTTAGTAAATGAAATTGTTTACAATATTTTTGGAAAATGAAATGTTTTAGTTAGGAAAAATAGAAAAGATATTCTATATAATAATTTTAATATTTTATGTAACGGTTCTCATCGATTTGATCAAAAATATCTAGCGGCTATGAATTGAGTGACCAGACTACAACCAGACTACAAAATTTTCAATGTTTCTTCTTTAATAATATAGTATAGATATGGATATGGAAGACAAATTATTGAATCTAATATAAAAATTACTATAGTTAAAAATAGAAATAAAGCATTTTTACTCATTTTATTCCTTCAAGAATGAATTGTACTGGTTAGGTAAACTAAAGTAAGCTTCTTCTTGAATGGACTAATTTTTATTAACGCTTGCCAAGTTTCATATTTCAGTCCATTTTTTCAGGTGACTCGTTTCAAAATTCTATTTTTGCATCAGGATCAAGGCCAAATACATATCAACTCCGGTGCTCTAATGACAACACTACACAAACATGTCCAGTTATTGATCCTAAAATAGTTGACATTAATGATTTCTCGGCTCAGCAATGTCCAAAGTATTTCAGGTGGATATACGAGGATCTAAGACCATGGAAAAGGACTGGACTTACGAGAGAAATAGTCGAAAGTGGAATTAGTAAGGCTAATCTCAGAATTCTTGTAGTTGATGGAAAATTGTACATGGATCAGTATACAGGAGTTTTTCAAACAAGAGATGTATTTACAATATGGAGATTACTACAACTTCTTAAGTTTTATCCCGGTAAAGTACCAGACTTGGATTCTTGTTTCATTGTGGAGGCTACCAGTGATCCCTAGGAGTAATTATATGGGAGTAAATGCATCCATTCCACCACCATTGTTTCACTATTGTGACGATGACTCATCCTTGAATTTAGTTTTTCCTGATTGGTCGTTCTGGGATTGGTAAGATAAAATTTCGTTACATTTAAGTATTAGTACTTATTTTGAAAAAAATGTACTTGCATTAAAACAAATCGAAAGTAATAAAATCAGGAGCGACATCTCTCCATTCCCGTAAATCTGACATAGAATGAGAAGCTCTAGCTAACAAGTGAGCTACTTCATTTGCAGACCTATGCACAAACTGCACTAGCACATTCTCAAAGTGCTTAATCAACTCGACACAATCCCCAACAATAGAATGAAAATAAAATCTTCCTCTTACTCCATTACACGCATATGCTAGAAGCTTAGAGTCCGTTTCGAAAACACGGGTTTTAAATCCCTGTTTGATTGTCCATGATAGAGCTTCTTTGAGACTTATAGCTTCAACCTCTCTTGGTTGCCACAGACCGTCTACTATCTGACACATGGCTCGCAAAAATCTGCCTTCTTCATCTCGAATCACAGTTCCAGTCCCAATAGAATTTACGTCGAAAAATGTAGCTGCATCAACATTTATCTTGACCCAGCCCACTGGTGGCCTCTGTCAATGTCTACTGCTCGAACCCACGACAGGTTTATACTTATTATTCTCCAGCTGCGCTTGCCTCCAATCTGCTAATAAATTTAACGCAACCATTTTAGTTCCAAACACCGACATATCTATTTTATCCCAAACCCACTTGTTACGTCGATTCCAAATACTCCAGCAAAAGACAACCACTGATATAATTTGCTCCCTTGTTCCACCATTAAACAGTAGTTTAAATATATCAATTTCTGTGTCTTGAGGTAATACTTGAACAAGACTTGTGAGACCAACTGCTTTCCACACCAATTTCGCGAACGCACACTCAAACAACACATGAATTATATCCTCATTACAGACACGGCACCAAGGGCATTTGATATCCATATGCACTCTTTTACCTATCAAAGCTGTAGCAGTCGGAAGACACTGTCGACAAGTCCGCCATAGAAAATTAACAATTTTCTTGGGCAATTTTAACGCCCATAACCTCTTCCAGAAGGTTGCATCAGGGTTACTACATTCACCAACTAATCTTCGATAACAGCTTTTCACCATAAATTCACCTTTGTCATCAAAAAACCATAACCATGAGTCTTCTTTATCCATCAGAGGTAAAGGTATTTTCTTGATAAGCTGGACATCCATATAATTACATATATCATTCAAAACTGCCTCATCCCATTTCCTAACATCCCCTTCCATTAAGTTACACACTTTTATTGATTCCAGTTCGATTGGCATAGTTGTTGTTAAGCATCCATTCTCACTACAAGGCAACCACAGAACTTTCCACTCGAACGTACTCTCCCCATTTCCTATACTTCTTCTACACCCCTGCTTCACCACGTCTTGAGCTGCCAATATACTCATCCACATGTAGCTAGGATTGACCCCCAAATTAGCATTCAAAAAATCTGAATTCGGATAGTATCGAGCTTTCATGAGACTTGTGACTAAAGGATTCATGTCATTTAACAACCTCCAGCCTTGCTTTGCTAGCATTGTAACATTAAACTTATTCAAATCTTTGAACCCCAAGCCACTCCCTTCTTTAACCACACATAACCTTTCCCAAGACATTCAGCGGATTCCTTTGCTAGCACCTCCACTACCCCACCAAAAGCCATTCATTTGACGTTGGATTGTGTTACACACCTCGTGAGGTATAATAAACAAATTCATCCAAAAATTTGGGATTGACTGAGCCGTTGTTTTCAACAAAAGACATTTCCCAGCTAGGGCTGAGCATTCGGTCGGTTCGGTCCAAAACCAAACGGAATCAAATAAACCAAAAACCGAAATTAAACTTTTTTCGAGGACCGAACCGATTAAACTTATAACCGGACCAAACTGAACCGAAAAAAATCGGGTAATTCGGTTCGATTTCTGAAAAACCCGAAATATTAGAAACAACCTAGTACCTACCGCTGCACTCCTTCATAAATAATTAAGTTACCCCAAAAGCAAATCAACTTACAAAATGAGCAGTGGTTTTAATGGAAGCAACTCTAAACTTAATAGCAAAAGATTTACACTAATAATGAAGTAATGAAAATGAATATAAATGATAGAACATACGCATATACTAATAAATTTGAATGTAACAAAAACAATAACAGACTTTCTTTCCATTGGTAGTGTTTGTTAAAGTCCACTCACTGATACAATCTTTAACATCAGATTCTCACTGAGTATCTGAGATAACAAATTTAATCGCTTCAAATGTTGGATTTAAGTCTCACTGGTTATTTCTAAATATAATTACTATATATAATATTATATATATAAATAGAAAAATATATACATACATGTAATTCGGTCTATTCGGTTTTAACCGAATTAATTTTCTAAAAAACCAAACCGATTTTTATTTCGGTTCAAACCGAAAAATCGAACAAACCGAGATTTTGGAAAAATTGGAACCGAACCGAACCGAAATTATAAATTTCGGTTTGGTTTTTCGGTTTCGGTTTGGTTTCACTCGGCCCTATTCCCAGCCTTCGAGAGTGCCTTGTTCTTCCACCCTTGTAGCTTCATTCTAACTCGATCAGTTAAGAAACTAAATACGTCATTTTTTCTCCTACCCACTGTCATAGGAAGTCCCAGATATTTACCCGGCTTCAAACTTTCTCCCACTTCCAGAATCTCACAAACTGATCATCGCTTCTCCACTGATGTATTTGGGCTAAACGTGATCGTGGACTTATGTTGCCCAGTAAATAACAATTGTAGAAGGGGGTTGAATACAATTGTATAAGATTCTCGACTAAGTAAGATATATATTACAAATATGAAAGAACAATAACAACTTTATTAAATCTGATATAAAACTGTTACAAACTCTCTCAAGAAATTCTGATGTTCTTGAGAGCTGCTAGGTTACACAAATACTCGAGTGTATGATCGTTCAATGTTGTATCATAAAACGAAACCTAAACTGTGTTTATATACTTCACACAGCTTCTCTATCAATAACAAGATAAGTCCTAATCAATTACAAAGATTGAAACATATCCTTAATCGATAGCTACATTCTACAAACCAGGAACTGACAAAATAAACTTCCATGTTTAACTAGACTCCAAATATAACTCGAAGTAGGAATCCTGATCAGCTTCCAAACCTGATGATCAATCCTGATCCCAGTCCTGATATGCATCTTGATCCTGACGACCATGCAATCCTGATGACGTCAGTAATCCTGATCAGTAGAGTCTAGCTCCTGACGATCATTGAATTCTGATCTAACAATCTCCCCCAATCTCATACTTTGTGAAATAAAGTATAGATTCCTAAGATTCAATGATGTCAAAAACATATATACAAAATGTACAAGTATCTTCAGAAATAACTTATCTGTTTAAATTCTTTGATAGAACAGATTCATCTTCAAGAAGTTGGATAACAAATTTTCTTCTTTTTCTTCAAGAATTTGAATCAGTCTTTCCTTAAGATTTCTGAGTTCTTCATCTTCCTCATTAATCTGGTAGATAGCTGATCTGAGATTCAATATCGAGCTTCTCTGAAGACTATGCTCTTCAAGCAAAAGATAAGCAATTTCCTTCCCATCAGGATTGAGAGTAAGTTGAGTCATGCCAAAAGTTACTTCTTTAACAGCAGTACCCCTTTTCATTTCCACATCCTGACCTCTTTGATTTAAGTACATGGGAGTATAATTACCATTGAAATTAATGTTTCCATCCAGTCTTCTTCTTATTGTTGACAAAATCATGTCACTCCATACTTTGCATATTTGATTCTTCGATCTCAAAAGATAATGAAAATATTTCAGTTCCTGTGTAGTTTTCATCAGCAGATCTTGAATAGATATAATCTTCACACTACCATCTTTCACGAAGTACAGAAGCTTTTCTTTCTTGTCAAAACCATCATGACAATCTATAACTATATCAACAACTAGTAAATTGTTCAGGTTTTCAGAAGTTAAAGTACCTCCAATTTCAGTCAAGGAGTATGGATCAACATATGACATATTCAGATATTCAGCATCCCTGTGTCCAATACCTCCTCTTGAATTACTTGTCAATTGCTTCAGATTTGAAAACATCTTTAACCAGAGTGCTTTTGATCTAACCACATCAGATAAATCAACAACACTTGAAGCACTTGTAATAATTCCTCTAGTCTGAAAATTGATAGGTGTATCACACCTCAGTGTACTTATGTGTTTCCACTTCTTATCATTTTCCTTTTCAAAGGCATAGCTTCTTTCCAGTAAAGATTCTTGTCTGCTTGGGTTCCTCCAGTTTCTTTCATTTGAACGTTTAAGCCTTTGTTTATAGAGATTGAAATCTCTATTTGTTCTTCTTGTGATTTCTCTTCTTCTTCATCTACTTCCTTGTTGTGAAAATCAACCACAGTAGATAAGATCATCAAATCAATCTCTTGCAGAATTTCAGAATCATCAGGATCTTGAATACTATCAGGAACAACATCAGGATTAGATTCTTCAATTTGATTTGTATTGCAGAGAGTTGATTTTCTTGATTTTCTTCTCAATTCAGGTTCTTCTTCGACATTTCCATCATCACCAAAAGTAGATCTGTCAGGAACTACTAGAGTTTGAATAGGTTCAGGAATTTCTTCAATTCTTAACCCTCTAGACCTTGTCTGTCTAGGTACTGTTTGAGTTGAAGAACCTCTTCTACTTCTTCTAGCACCTCTCCTACCTCTGCTTTCTCTACCTCTAGTAGAAACAGAATAGCTTTCCATTATCTCTTTTTGTTGTCTCAAGAATTCTTCATTTGAGAGATCTGGATATTCTTTACTTGCTATAGAGAGTTTTTTTTTTTGCAAATAATTGTTGAACTCTTTTATCAGTATGATAAAGAGTAACAATTCTACCATCCTTTGTAGTAAACCTCTGAAATAAATTTGATGCATCTTCAGGATTATCAATAAAAATATCTTCATCACCTTCAGGAATTGTAGCAAGAGTATGTCCATGACCAGGTGTCAGGATTTGTTCTTCCGTCAGGATCTGAGATTGCACCAACGTTCTTACTGTCTTTACTCCAGAATCAGAAACATGAGTTGACTGCGTTGTTTGACTTTGAGAAGTTTGAATTGTAGACTTCATAACAGCAACATCAGAGGTTTCTCCTTGTATCGCTTTATCACTACCATCATCTCCAGTATCATCATCATTATTCCTTAATACTTGATCAGGTGTGCATTTTGTCTGACTAACCTTCTCCCCCTTTTTGACATCAGGATTTGACAATAAATTCAAAATTAAGGAAAGAGAGGCTTGAATGTCAGTTACCTTAGTATCCAGAGAATCAATCCTTCTGTTGATGGAGGTTTGTTCAGAAATGACAGATTTCACTTGGGATTCTACTACCCTTAGCTGAAAAGCAGTAGGCACCTTTGTAAAACTTTGAAAAATATCATTCCTCACCAACTCAGTTGAGTTCTTGATAGAATCAATCTCACTTTTTAGGCTTTTGGATAACAGAGTTGTAACCTTCAGATGATTCTTCAAGTCTTGATTCTCTATAGATTTCACTGCATCATAGGCATGTTCCAAAGCAGAAGAATAACTTACAGATTCAGCAGATCTATACAATGAATTGTTCCATTCATTCTGTCTAAGTGCCTCAGCAGGATTAAAGGAAGGAATAGAAAAATCTTGTCTTTGATCTTTCCCAGTGGAAGCTTTGCCAGCCATATATGTACTTGATGAACCAAAATTAGTTCCAAGACTAACTTTGAGTGTTGTAGCAAGCTGTTCCTTCTCTTTTCGATTCTCATCATTATCACTATCATCAGAGTCATCATCATCAGTACTATGAGTAACATCAGGATCAGGAATAGCTATACCTTTCATTTTATCCTGTGAATCTGTGATAGGATGATCCATTGGTCTTGAACGAAGTGGCTGTATCAGGATAGGCTCAGCATCAGGAGCACCACTAGCGTCAGGATGAACACCGTCAGGATTTGATATGCTTGCATCAGTATTAGCTACCAATGGTTCTTGTGGAGCTTGAGGTTCAGAAGCTGCTTCAACACTTTGAGTCAAAGGTTCTTGTGTGCTTCCCTCATTGACAGTGTCCTCGACCAATCTTTGAACTTCATCTGCACCAGAAATCCCTTGAGCTGTGTCAGGAAATTCCTCAGAAACTGTAGCTTGGCCTGCATCTTCACTTTGAGAAGATGGTTCTTGTGTAGCTGGAATGTTGATGTCTGCATTCTCCCTTTGAGAAAATGGTTCTTGTGTGACCATTCCACTAGCTAAGCCTTCACCCAAACTTTGATTGAGTGGTTCTTGTGTGGCTGGATCATCATAAAGAGCTGCTGAACCACTTTGAGGTTCAGGTTCTTGTGGGCTTGATCCTTTCAGTTTCTTCTGTCTCTGATAGACTAACTCTTCTGCCTTCCTTAGTTTTTCCATTGGATGTTTTATCCCAAGATTGGAAGCAGCAGCACCATACTTCTCCCATGAAATATTAACATGTCTTTTGGTTGGAGAGTCCTGTGCTGGAGAGTCTGAAATAGTAACCACTTGACTTGGTGCAGCATCAGGAATACTAACATCAGGATTTGCTTGAGCAGTAGAAACTGATTGCTCATTCAGAATAGAAGTGTCATGTACATCAGTATCCTGCTTCTTTTCTAAAGGAATTTGATACCTGCCCTTAGTTAATCTTCTTTTCTTCTGTGGTGTAAACAATGGAACCACAGCTGCAGTAGCAGTATCAGCAACTTCCTTATTCACATTCATTATAGAGGATATAGGTAAATCATCCTCTGAATCAGTCTCATCCCTGAGAACTAATTTTCTTTTAACAGAAACAGCCTCAACACCTTTTGCAGCTTTCTTCACTAGGACCCCTTTTACACCCCTTGTAACTTCTTTTTAGTGAGTGGTGTAGAGGAAAAATCCTTTAAACCTGATTGCCTTCCTGACACATCAGTTCTAGCTGACTTCTTTGATTTTTCAACTAAAGTCTTTTGAGAGACAATAGAGGTG
Organism: Heracleum sosnowskyi; assembly: GCA_030848705.1. Taxonomy (NCBI): domain Eukaryota; kingdom Viridiplantae; phylum Streptophyta; class Magnoliopsida; order Apiales; family Apiaceae; genus Heracleum; species Heracleum sosnowskyi. The sequence goes on from CM061239.1 coordinate 109,877,086, forward strand.
GTTGTTGACTGTTTATTCTGTTTGGGAGGCATGCTTGGGTTAGGAACAAGGTGTGATTGGCCTTGCCCCATAGCATTAGAAATTAAACCATAACGAGTAGGCATTTTCCTATGTAAGAAAAACCTAACCTCATAAGGAATAAAAGCATTTCCTATTAAACCATTTGCCTTATCACTGTTGACTAAGGACTTAATATTATTCTCAGTAATTCTACAGATAGGTAGAACTACATCATTCTCAAAAACAACATTAGGACACAAGTGATTAAATATCAACTGTAAAAATCTAAGAAAACTGACAGAACCTAACTTATCTGATTTCCTATCACTTAAAGCTTTTAAGATAAACGACCCATAATCAAACACTGTAGAATGGATAAGAGAGTACCCAATTTTGAGAGATCCTGATGGAAAAGCATCAAAATTTGATGTCTTGTTCAGGAAACAGCGGCTGATCGTATCAAAGAAGAAATTCCTGTTAGGCTCAAGACATGTCTGAATACCACTATTAACAAGCCTACACTATGTGACTATGTCACATTGCATGACCTAGTGATTTCTATCACTGGGATATAGTATAGGTCTCTAAATGTACTTGTCTTGTTCTCATGAACATTAGATTGATCATGTATGCTCAGACTTATAATGAGCTTAGTAAAGTTTCTTGCATCTAGATTGTATATAGGCCATTGAATAATTATCCTGGTAGAAGTTCAGAAGTGTTCATGCAGCAGGATAGAGTTGAATAAGGCCATGAAGAAATAAGTTGCAGGAATTTGTCTAAGGCATTATATAGCAAAGTCAAAAGAAAGCTATGTCGTGAAGTCACCAATATCCATGTCGTGAAGTACTATATCGCATAGTCCATTTTGTACTATGTCGAGAAGTCCTCAAGACACATGTCGTGAAGTGTTGAAGTCAGCAAAGTCAAAGGAGCCTAGATCGTGAAGTCCTCAGAAGCCCTATGTCGCATAGTCATCAAATGACCTATGTCGCATAGTCATCAAATGACCCATGTCGCATAGTCGTCAAATGACCTATGTCGCAAAGTCTTCAAAGGCTATATCGCGTAGTCCTCACAAGGGAGATCGCATAGTCAGGGATGAAGTGGAGTTCACGATATCAACACTTAGCCGTTTATAACAAGACAAATCAAGGTACAGAACCAAGAATCAAAGGAGACAAATACTGAAGCATTTGTTCTGGCAAGGTGGTCCAAAGAACAGATGGCAAATCTACAGCTAAACTTGGAGAGAAAGATAAGAGACAAGCAGCTACAGAAACGGGAAAGACTCCGAAAAGCAGGTGGTCCTTCCTGACACAGTGAACTTCTTATGGCAGGACAAGTTGGACTTTCAGAAGGGGTAGCTGTGTAATATTGTGTGTGCCTAGTTTGTATAGGAAAATATATATATCGTGCACACACAACTGTAAGCTGTAAGAGAGATACACATAGTTATTTGCTAAGCTCTTTTCTCTGTAAGCAAGCAAGTTCAAACCGTTCTTGTTTAGAAGCCAGAAATTCGATTGTGAATTTCCTGGAAAGCTGTAGTATTTAATTTGCTTATACAAAGTAGATTAAAGTGATTGTGTGTGTTATTTACTTTCTGCATATTACATATCATAATCACATACAGTTGTTTACTTAGTTTTCAAGATCGAAAAATATATCAAACTATCCATTCACCCCCCCTCTGTCTAGTTTCTAGTGGTATTCATTTCTAACAAGTGGTATCAGAGCATAGGCTGTTAACGTACAAACAGGAAAAGATCAAGAATGAGTTCACAGAAACTAAGCAGTATCAAGATTCCTCCCTTTAACAAGGAGCACTACAGTTTATGGAAGAAGAAGATGTTGCTTTTCATCAAAGCTTCTAACCCCATGTATTTAGATATTCTAAAGCATGGTCCCTTCATTCCAATGATCGAGATTGGTGAAACAACCAGTGGCACTGAGATTGTACCAGCAAAACATGTGCCCAAAGATCCCTTAAAATACACTGATCCTGAAAAGGAAAAAGTGGCATTGGATGGACATCTTCAACTTATCATTTGTGAATCTATGGACTTCAACATGTATGGCACTGTTGCTCATTGTACTAGTGCCAAGAAGATGTGGGATCTTATAGAAGTGCTCTGTGAAGGAACTACTGAGGTAAGAAAGAACAAGAAGCAGATTCTTGTTTCACAATATGAAGCCTTTATGGCTCAGCCAAAAGAGGGAATCACAGAAGTGTTTGAGAGATTCAACAAGCTGATAAACGAGCTCAAACTCTATGACAAACACTATGAAACAGAAGAGCTCAATATGAAGTTTCTACTAACTCTGCCAGATCACTTGGAACCAAGAATTTCTTCCCTTAAAGAAAGAGATCTGACAAAGATTGGTTTTGATGTGTTGTATGGTGTTTTAAAGACATATGAGTTAGAGCTGTTTCAAAAGAGATCTATTCAAGCAAAGCAAGGTTTAGTGGCTAATACTTCCTGTGCACTTATTGCTGACAACCTAAGTCAAAGAATGGACTCTCTTAAAATCAGTCAGGTCAAGATTGAGGAACTGGAAGTTGAAGACACTGGTGATGAAACTCAGGTTGTGTATGATTTACCTGAAGAGGATGAGTTCTACAGTATAGATGAGCTGGACAAAATGGAAAACAAATCTTTTGCTTATATGGCTAGGAGGTATCCTAACATAAGGTTTAAAAGAAAGCAGCCATTTAAGTCTAAGTTCAACAATGGAAACACTGGTGGATCTAGTGGCTCAAACACCTTCAATAAAGGAAAAGGGATTGCTGGTGCTGCTAAAGGTGGATACAAGACAGGAAGTGTGGATAGGACCAAAATAAGATGCTATAACTGCAATGAACTTGGGCATTTTGCCACTGAGTGCAAAAAGCCTAAACAAGTCAAGAAGGACAAAGCATACTTAGAGCTTGAAGCTAAGTATGAGGCTCTACTCAAGAAACAACAGGGCAAAGCCTTTATTGCTGAGGGAAAGTGCTGGGATGACTCTGATGAAGAAGAAGAACAAGAGTACTCAAACTATGCCTTGATGGCATTTTCTGATGAAGGTGATTCAAGTCAGGTACCTATTCTTACTTCTCTTGATATGACTCCCCTTCAATATAAGCAAACTGTTGAAGATATGAGCACTGAAATGTTTAATATTCATACTAGCATGTTAGTAGCTAATGAAGAAATTGACAGACTAACTGCTAAAAATGTTGAGCTTACAGAAAAGAATGAGCAACTTGAGTTAATGGTTGTGAACCTGGATGGTTTGAAAAATGAGGTTGAGTATCTTAAAAACAAAGTGATTTGTGCTGAGCAGATAGAGAATGCCCTTAGAGAACAAATTGCTGAAACTGAACTGAAACTAAGAAGCTTCAAAAACTCCTCTGAACTTATTCAAACCTACCACAAGGAACACACTGAAGATTGCAAGGTTGGAGTTGGTTTTGACTATGATAATGACAAGGGAAGGAAGAAAGTCAAGGGCAAAGGAAAGGAAACTTTTACAAACAAAAATGCCCCAACCATACTGTCAAGTGTTGAACAGCCCATCTTCAAGAAGAGTGTTGTTGAGTTTGATGAGGAACTACTGATCATCAAGCAACAACTACTTGAAGAAGATGAGGCTGCTAAGAACACTTCTTCCTTTCCTGAACTGGTCAATCAGAAAGAGACCAAAGACAATCTTGTCAAGAGTCCTAAAGCAAAGAAAGAAGTTGTTAAGAAAAGGAAACAAAACAGAAATGGTAAAGTTGGTGTTAACAAAGGAAACAACTATGCTTATGTGCCAAATGCTCCCAGAAAACAATGTCAAAAATGCCTATCTGTTAATCATTTGACTCATAAGTGTAGTAAGCCTGAAATTGTTGAAGTTGATAACCTAAGTAACCTTTCTGCAAGCATAAATTCTAGTCATGATTCTTTCTGTGGTAAGCCAAACTGCATGACATGTTATGTGACTGTGATTGCTAACTGTTTATCTCTTAAACATAAACTTGACTCTGCACAATCTGGTGAATCACACACACACATACATTCTCATAGGACAGGGTCCCCAATCAGGGTTGAGAGGGTGAAAACTTCATGTGAGCCTAAGAGTGTAAACTCCAAAGCCACAGAAAAAGTGAAGTCTCCTACTATGAGAAATGCAATTTATGACAGAAGAATTATTAATCAAAATGTTTCTAAACCATATGGACCCTACCAAGTGTGGGTACCAAAAGCAACTTAGTCACTTTGTGAATGCAGGGCAACAGGAATAAAAGAGTCATATGGATCTTGGACAGTGGATGCTCAAGTCACATGACTGGTGATATGGCCCTGCTATCACATTTTGAGGAAAAGGCTGGCCCATCAGTAACCTTTGGAAATGACAACATTGGTTATACAATGGGATATGGCAGTGTTAAATCTGGAAATGTCATTATTGAAGATGTAGCATTTGTTGAAGGACTGAAGCATAATCTCTTGAGTATTGGACAGTTTACCAACAGAGGCTTCAAAGTGGAATTTGATGAAGACCTTTGTTCAATCTCAAAAAGGGAAAGTGGTGAAGTTGTTCTAACTGGTGTGAAGAAAGGAAGCTTGTTTGTAGCTAATCTCAAGGCTGCAGATAAGGGAGAAATTTGTTGTTTCTACACAAAAGCCACAAATGAGGAATTCTGGCTGTGGCACAAGAAACTGTCTCACTTGAATGTTCAGGCAATGAACTCTCTAACCAAGAGAGAACTCATCAGGGATTTGCCTGCCTTGGAGTTTGTGCAAGATGGAGCATGTGAAGCTTGTCAGAAAGGGAAGATTAAAAGATCAAGTCACAAGAACAAGTTGCTCAATACAAACTCAAAACCTCTGCAACTAATTCACATGGACTTATTTGGCCCTGTGAATGTAATGTCCCTTTCCAAAAAGAAATATGCTCTAGTGATGGTTGATGACTATTCAAGATATACTTGGGTGGAATTCCTATTCTCCAAGGATGAAGCACCACAAGTCATAATAGAGCATATCAAGAGAGTTGATAAAGAAGCACAAAGCACTGGTTCCTCTGTAGTTGCTTTGAGAAGTGATAATGGGACTGAGTTCAGAAATTCAACATTGTATGAGTTTTGCAAAGATAAAGGAATTTCTCAACAATTCTCAGCTTCTAGGACACCTCAACAAAATGGAGTAGTTGAGAGAAAGAATAGAACTCTCATTGAAGCCGCAAGGACAATGCTGCTGGATGCAAAGCTACCCACTAGCTTTTGGGCTGATGCTGTTAACACAGCATGCTATGTGCAAAATAGAACATTAATCAATAAGAAGTCTGGCAAAACTCCTTACTCATTAATGACTGGAAAAAGAGCATCCTTCAAGCACCTGCATGTGTTTGGAAGCAAATGTTTTGTGATGAAAGATACCTCTGAGCATGTTGGAAAGTTTGATGCTAAAGCATTTGAAGGTATCTTCATTGGATACTCTCTGGAAAGGACAGCATACAGAGTGTTTGTACCTGAGCAACACAAAATCATGGAAAGCATGGATGTTACCTTTGATGACAAGAAAACTCCAGGACTGAAAACAAGTGATCAAGACAGTGTGCTATTGAGATTTGAGAATCAAGGTTATCTTGAGGATTCTGAAAGTGAAGATGAACCCCCTGTTCAAACTGTTCTAGAAAATGAAATTCTTGAAGTTGACAATCTTCTTCAAACACCTGTGCAAGGATTCACAAACACAGGGGGAGAAGAAGAGAATGCAACTGTCAACCAAAATGAGATTGGAACAGATCAAGGAAATGAACAGGGGCACACAAGGAAATGGGACAGAGCCCACACTAGGGATCAAATCATTGGAGATCCTAGTGAGGGAGTTAGAACAAGAAGGGCAACATTAAATACTTGTCTGTATAGCTGCTTTCTGTCACAAGAGGAACCTAAATTAATTGAAGAAGCTTTGAAGATTTCTGATTGGATTGTTGCCATGCAAGAAGAGTTGAATCAATTTGAGAAAAACAAGGTATGGGAACTAGTGCCACCTCCAAAAGGAAAGAATGTTATTGACACCAAATGGGTGTTCAGGAACAAGATGGATGAAGAAGGAGTGGTAGTTAGAAACAAAGCAAGGCTGGTTGCCAAAGGTTATTGTCAGCAAGAAGGCATTGACTATGATGAGACATTTGCACTTGTAGCTAGACTGGAAGCCATAAGAATCTTCCTGGCTTTTGCAGCTCACTCAGATTTTAAGGTGTATCAAATGGATGTGAAAAGTGCTTTTCTCAATGGTGATCTTGCTGAGGAAGTTTATGTGTCTCAACCACCTGGCTTTGAAAGTGAAGACTTCCCAAACTTTGTGTATAGACTGCTCAAGGCACTCTATGGACTCAAACAGGCACCAAGAGCCTGGTATGAAACTCTATCTCAATTCCTTCTTGAGCATCAATTCACTAGGGGTACAATAGACAAAACCCTATTCTTCAAGAAGCATGGAAATGATATCATTCTTGTTCAAATCTATGTGGATGATATCATCTTTGGCTCTTCAAATGAAAAACTCTGTGAAAGGTTCTCTAAGTTGATGCAAAGTAAATATGAGATGAGTATGATGGGAGAGTTAACCTACTTCCTAGGCCTGCAAGTACATCAAAGGGAGGATGGCATCTTTATAAACCAATCTAAGTATGTCAAGGATCTTTTAAAGAAATATGGTTTAGAAGAGTCATCCCCAGCTAAAACTCCTATGTCTACTGCAATCAAGCTGGATGAAGACAAGAAAGGCAAGAGAGTTGATATCAAGGTCTATAGAGGAATGGTTGGATCCCTGCTCTATCTCACAGCTAGCAGGCCAGACATCATGTTTGCCACATGCCTTTGTGCAAGGTTCCAGTCTGATCCCAAGGAATCTCACATGATGGCCATCAAAAGAATTTTCAAATATCTGAAGGGGACTCCTAATCTTGGGCTATGGTATCCAAAGGGCACTGGGTTCAACCTGGTTGGTTACACAGATTCTGATTATGCTGGATGCAGGATTGACAGGAAGAGCACCTCTGGAAGCTGTCAATTCCTAGGTCAAAGGTTAGTGTCCTGGTTTAGTAAGAAACAACAATCCACAGCAACATCCACAGCTGAGGCTGAATATATTGCTGCTGGAAGTTGCTGTGCTCAATTGCTTTGGATTAGAAATCAACTCATGGATTATGGACTAGTGTTAGAACACATTCCTCTGATGTGTGATAATACTAGTGCAATATCCATTGTTGCCAATCCTGTTAATCATTCTACTACAAAGCACATTGAGATCAGGTACCATTTCATTAGGGAACATGCTGCAAATGGTACCATAGAAGTCTCTTATGTTCCAACTGAGAAACAATTAGCTGACATATTTACTAAACCTCTGAATGAAGCAGTCTTCAACAGACTTGTGAGTGAAATTGGAATGCTCAATCCTTCATTCAGTTGTTCTAAGTAAATATGCTGGTTAATTGTTGCAGCAGTAAATTTTCACTGTATTTAAATGATCTATTTGTTTGGAGTGAAAATTAGCTGAGATATGATTTATAAATATTTCAGTATTTTACTGCATATTTTTTCAAAATCATATTTGTGAGTGGAGTTGTGAGCTTTTGAGACATCTCGATATAGATGTTTTTCAGAGTTCACGACATAGTTCAAATTAAACAGACTTATATCGCAAACTGTTGAGATTGTGAGACTTCGCGACATAGTTCAATTCATGAGTTTGCGACATAGTTAATTCTATGACCTCGCGACTTAGTATAACTATATCGACAAGTCTCCATAGTTGACAGAATTTTGACTTAAATTAATTTTATTTCAAAATTTGATAAAAGTCTGACAAAATGCTTCAAATTCCTAAAAGAGAGCTTTAGACAGGGTATTTCTACTATATCGCAAAGTCTCCCCAATCCTTTCATTTTTGAAGACTTTGCGACTTAGTTCATTCTTGAGACTATGCGATATACTTTGCAAGACTTTGCGGTACAGGCCATTTCTGACTTCGCGACATACAGATAGACTGTACACATTCATAACTCCATATCGCAGTGTCTCTATCATATAAATACCCTTTTCTAACCGTTTGCAACTTTTCATCTTGTCTATTGCTCTCAAACTTTCTAACCTAAGCACAAATTCTCTACTCTCTTTCTTACTCTCTCTCTTGAAATGGCACCCAAATCTCAAACAGTATCATCCTCTATTCCTTTAACCATCCCCAAAGAAACAAATCTTCTCACCATTCCCTCTGAGGCTGAGGCTAAACCCAGGTACAAGTGTTTTGTACGGTTCCTGAATGATTCCTACCTCAGCCAAGCCCTAACCTTGAACCCCACGTTGTATGTTGATGTATTGGAAGGATTTTGGCGAACGGCGTTGGTTTCTACAATGGCCAGGGAAGATGGAACTTCGTTCCAGGAGATAGCTTGTTCAATTGGAGGCAAACACTTCCAGTTTGGGGAGAAGGAGATAAATGAAGCTTTAGGGTTCAAGGTGGAGGGTCATGACCAAGAAGCTACAGATGCTCAAATTGTAGACTTCATGACCTTCATTCGGTATGCAGATGAGATAGATACCGGAAAGCTGAACAAGAAATTTGTAAGAAGGGAGTGGTCATTCCTATTTGATGCACTCCAGAAGGTGTTCCTTTGCAGAAAGACAGGATGGGACCATATCAGTCACATTGCTGTGAAGCTGGCCTATTCCCTAGCCCACAATCAGGAAATCAATGTTGGAGCAATAATCCTCAAGGAATTGGCTCAAAGGCTAGGGAGGACAGTCCGTGGAAGAGGTAATGACATCTTTTACCCTCGCTTTCTTCAAGTTATTTTAAATTATCTTGATGCTAATGTCCATGACTTGGAGGGTATTGATAAATCAAAGTTGGCTTATTCCAAGTCCATGTCCAAGATTCTGTTTGGTTCATTGGACACAAGGAATCAAGTGGATGTGATCTTGAGTGTGACCAAGCATATGCAGGACACATTCGAGTCTTATCCACTTGATAAGCCCATATACCATGCTCTTTCCTGGACAGGGGAGGCTGAGACTGAAGGAGCTTCACAGTCTAACCCAAGCCTCCCTATCCCATCCAGCAACCCCACTGTAAACACCACTGTAGAGTCTAGTCAGCCAAGTGCATCAATCTCTCAAAAGGTTGATGTTCCTAAAAAGAAGAAGAAGAGAACCCTAGCTATTATCCATGAATCTGTAGAGCTAGCAAGTGAGATTCCTGAGTCACCTCTCACCAGACCAAAGAAGAAGTCAAAATCTAAAGCTACCACTGAATCCTCCCAACAGGATTCAGATGTGGAAAAAGGGGTACACCTGCTACTGTCTATGGCCTCTCAACAGGTCATGGGCATTGAAAAGAGCAGCCTCCCCACTGCAAGTTGTAAAGAGTCTGCACAGGGTCAAGACCTCACTCTTGATCCTAGGAGTGATAAGGGTGATCAAACACTAAGTGGAGAGCACATCAATGTTGAAACTCCTCCTATTTCTCAGGGGGAGTTGCCAAAATCTAATCTGAACCCCACCTCTCTCTCAGATTCTTCCACTAAAATTTCTTCTGAACAAGAGAGTCATTCTCATGACAATCTTGCCCTTGATCAATCACAATCCAGCCCTGTGATTGAGCCAACTTCAAGTGACATGGTGCTTGACACTGTGCTCACCACTCAGGACCCACATTTGGTTGGTCAGGGAATGCATGCTGAGGCATATCCTAATGACACCAACACAAACATGGAGGATTCACCAGTTTTCACTGGAGACTCTGTGCCTAATTCTCCCATCCTTAGGGATGTGGAAATGTCTTCACAGACAAATAGGGCTGATGTTGTAACACATCCCATTTCAATGGAGACAACATCAGACCCTACAGCCATTCCAAGGCTGGAGGAGACTCAAACTCACACATCTCATGAAGTGCCTAACACTAGCTCTCACTTGGCTCAGGCCACAATGTCAGAATGGCTGAAGCCTGTGCAACATGACAGGCCTTCAGGATCATCATCTGTGCCTTCCAAAATGACAGAAGAAGCCATACAGGATCTCCATGTGGCACAGATTGATGAGTTCTCAAAGATAGCTCAACATCTCCTCACCTCCAACCTTCCAAATGCTGATTATGAAGCTATCCTGCTCTGCCATAAGGAGGCTGTTGAAGCTCAACAGGAGAAGATTGTGGATACAGCTGAACCAGAGGGGAATGTGGATGCCTGGTTGGATGCTAAGAGGACTCTCAAGCTCAAGGATGCCCTGGCTTTTGTGAGAGAAGAATACCTCACCTCTCTGGGCTCAAATGCTAAGGATCTTTCTCCTGTTGCCATATATGAAGCTGTGAATGATGTGTACAAGAACCAGTTGAAGGCTCTGCATTATCTTGGGAAAGGGCTTCAATCAGAGATTTCTTCTATTCAGGAGGAGACAGACAGATCCCTCACCAAGCTAAGAAACTCTTATCTCTCTGATTTTCCCAAGGTGGATGGTATCCTCAAAGAAGTCCAGAAAACCTCCTCCAATGTGTCCATGATGGATGTGACTCTTGCCATGGTCACAGACAACATCAAGAAACTGGCTTCTACACTGGAAAATCAAGCAAAATCTACCATCACCACCAATGCTATGTTGAATGTCATGTGGAAAAACCAGTATGGTGATAAGCTGGTGGATGAAGTCCCTCTGTCAGACATCTCCAAATATGACTTTGCCAGGGTCAAAGATCAATCTCTAAACTCCTTCAAGTCTCAACAATTATTCTCCAAGGTGGATGGCTTAGAAAAGGAAGTGGCCTCTCTCAAAGATGAAAACAGAATGCTATCTGCATCTCTAAGCCAACTCAATGACAAGCTAGATGCTCAAGGCAACAACACAACAAACATCTTGCTGGTGCAGCAACAAATGATGACCTCAATGATGAAATCTTTCAACCTGCCTATTCCTGGGGAAGCTCAAGACATCTTGTCTGATCCCAAGCCTAAGGGGGAGAAAGGAAAGGAGGTCAATGTGAAAAAGAAAGGGGGAGCACCTGCCAAGCAATCAAAACTTAAGGGCAAGCTTATTGAAGAGACAATAAAGCCAATCAATCTTCCCCCTGTAGAGGTCATCAATGCACAAGGTCAGAAAAGCACAGTAACCACAACATTCTATCCATCCACAATGCCTAAAGACATCTTAACCTCTCAACCTGCTATACCTACTCCAATTGCTAAACCTACCCAAGCTACACTTATCACTGAGGCCAAGCTACAGGAAGTTGCCAACTCTAACATCTATCATGATGAGGCATTCCTGGAATTTCTGAAAGCCACCTACAAGAATGCTCAAGGAGATGCACAAGTGTACAGAAAGAAGCTCAGGGAAGGTATCAAGTACTTCACAGTTGCAGTAAGGAAAATCAGGGATGTTTATCTGAGAGAAATAATCATGGTGTGCAAGGACAACTGCTTGTGGCACTTAGCATTTCAAACTCTAGAGAAACTGAGGTTTACTGAAGTGTCAATAATTCTGGAGTTGATTGAAAGGAGTGGGGCTAACAATGAAAGTCTTTATAATGACTTGGAGTTGAACCAAAATCAAAGACTGCCTGAGGTTATACCCAAGCCAAGGACAGTAATTTTTCAAAGTCTATCCAAAGTCAGAAGTATTGACCAACTAGTCATTCCCAAAGATCTGCAAATGAAGAATAACTCAAAGATCAATCAAGTGCTGCAAATGCTGAGAGCAAAGAAAGGAGTCAAGACAGCAGAGGAATTAGAGATGATTAACATTCTACAATCTTTTCTGATTCATGGTGTTTTGCCTGAATCTATCAAAGAAAAGAACATGAAGAAGGATGGGGAGGATGATGATGAGGAGAAAACCTACAGGAGGAGATCTCATTCAAGGAGTAATAAGGATGGACCAAGTGACAGCAGCAGGAGCAAATCTTCCAAGAAATCTAAAGATGATGGTGATGACACAAAGGGGGCAAAGGAGACAGTGAAGAGAACTAGGAGTGGAATTCAGCAAGTCAAGGACATTGCTAGTAGTACTTTAACCACAACACAAGACTCTAAGTCTAGGGTGGGTACTGTTAGCAATGATCCTCCAAAATCATTATCCATGACTTCTGAACCTGAATTGCCACAGATGAAAGATGAAGCCACTAAAATAATCTCAAGAAAACACTTCCACAAAGTCACAGCTAGTGGAGTGTTACAGTGGATGAAGGGGAAAGGAATGAAGCTACTTCCAAGTGATGTGGCACTGAAGACTAATTCTCCTTGTTCAAGAAAGGTATCTCTTGTGAAGCATTTGAAGATCAAGAGTGTACCCAAAAGGATAAGGATAACAAAGAAGACTGGAAAACTCACAAATGTTATTGGCATCAATGTGCTTCCACTAGATGAGGACTATGATGAAGATGCCCTAGCATTTTTGAGGGCTCAAAGGATCTTTGAAGTCAAAGTGAGGTTGGATCATCTAGATATCAAATACACTGATGGAAGAGAAAGAATAATGAAGCAAGGAAGCTGGCAATATTTCTATAAATATGAGCTTGAAAGGATAAATGCCTTACTGAATTTTGAAGAAAAGGATGAAAGGACATGGAAGATAGATATTGCCAGGTACTTGAAAATGCATGCTGATTATGAAGAAAACATGAGGAAAGAGAATGAAAAGAAAAACATACAGAAAGAGAAAGAAATGGCTGAGATGGAAGAGAGGGCTAAGGAGCTAAGGCAGAAAGGGATGTGCAGGGTCAAACAAAATCCTTACATTGTGGAGTACAAAAACTCACATGGAGGCCAAAGCAAAATAAGGATGGAGTTTCTGGACTCATATGTAGAAAGTGCACTCAAAGCTGCAATTGATGACTTGGAAGGCTCACCTCTCATCGAAGAACTGATTGCAAGAGAAGAAATTCAAGAAGCCATCATAGACATAAAAAGAAAAGAAGAAATAAGGAAAAAGAAGATATATGATGATTTGCTAGAGAAGCAATTGGAAGCTGAAGCTGCTGAGCAACAAAAGTAATCTGTAAGCTTTCAATTTTTCTATGTAATCAAATTTCTGATCTCAAGGTTCATGAATTGTTCTTTCTGTTACTAAAATTTCCTTTTATGTAAGTTAGGCTTGTTATCAGACATGAAATTGTGCCTAAGGATCTTACTCACAATTTGGGGGAGATTGTTAGGCTCAAGACATGTCTGAATACCACTATTAACAAGCCTACACTATGTGACTATGTCACATTGCATGACCTAGTGATTTCTATCACTGGGATATAGTATAGGTCTCTAAATGTACTTGTCTTGTTCTCATGAACATTAGCTTGATCATGTATGCTCAGACTTATAATGAGCTTAGTAAAGTTTCTTGCATCTAGATTGTATATAGGCCATTGAATAATTATCCTGGTAGAAGTTCAGAAGTGTTCATGCAGCAGGATAGAGTTGAATAAGGCCATGAAGAAATAAGTTGCAGGAATTTGTCTAAGGCATTATATAGCAAAGTCAAAAGAAAGCTATGTCGTGAAGTCACCAATATCCATGTCGTGAAGTACTATATCGCATAGTCCATTTTGTACTATGTCGAGAAGTCCTCAAGACACATGTCGTGAAGTGTTGAAGTCAGCAAAGTCAAAGGAGCCTAGATCGTGAAGTCCTCAGAAGCCCTATGTCGCATAGTCATCAAATGACCTATGTCGCATAGTCATCAAATGACCCATGTCGCATAGTCGTCAAATGACCTATGTCGCAAAGTCTTCAAAGGCTATATCGCGTAGTCCTCACAAGGGAGATCGCATAGTCAGGGATGAAGTGGAGTTCACGATATCAACACTTAGCCGTTTATAACAAGACAAATCAAGGTACAGAACCAAGAATCAAAGGAGACAAATACTGAAGCATTTGTTCTGGCAAGGTGGTCCAAAGAACAGATGGCAAATCTACAGCTAAACTTGGAGAGAAAGATAAGAGACAAGCAGCTACAGAAACGGGAAAGACTCCGAAAAGCAGGTGGTCCTTCCTGACACAGTGAACTTCTTATGGCAGGACAAGTTGGACTTTCAGAAGGGGTAGCTGTGTAATATTGTGTGTGCCTAGTTTGTATAGGAAAATATATATATCGTGCACACACAACTGTAAGCTGTAAGAGAGATACACATAGTTATTTGCTAAGCTCTTTTCTCTGTAAGCAAGCAAGTTCAAACCGTTCTTGTTTAGAAGCCAGAAATTCGATTGTGAATTTCCTGGAAAGCTGTAGTATTTAATTTGCTTATACAAAGTAGATTAAAGTGATTGTGTGTGTTATTTACTTTCTGCATATTACATATCATAATCACATACAGTTGTTTACTTAGTTTTCAAGATCGAAAAATATATCAAACTATCCATTCACCCCCCCCTCTGTCTAGTTTCTAGTGGTATTCATTTCTAACAATTCCATTCCTTCTTAAGCTTTGTCCTAAAGAGATTGCCATATCTCTTTACTTCACCATTGTAGCCCAACTTTGTAACAAACTCAAAGAGAGTAGAGTCCGAAACATTATCAGGAATAACATCACCAAGAACAGGTAAATGCAGGGCTTCCTCCATAATTGCAGGAGTCACATAGTGAGTAATTCCATTATATTCAAAACTCATCAAGATAGTGTCAGAATACCCTTTGTCAAAAGTAACTGAGTTCCACACCTGCATTACAAACTTAAAAGAAACACTTGCAGGTTCTGTTAAAGCAAACTTCAATGGGCTTGAAGCTAGAAAATCTTGAATTATATGAAACTCATTGGGCAAATCTTGATGATTTAGAATAGCCACAAAATTATTAGTGGCAAAAGTAACACCACTAATCACTATTTGTTTGTTCATGAATGATGAAGACGCCATTGTAATTCTTAAAAATCTTGAGAATTGATGTTTGAAAATAGTTAGGGTTCGTAAGCACAGAGAGAGATAGAAAATCGAAAAAAAACTGATGATGAGAGAGTAATTAATGATTTAGAATAAGTAAAAGTATTTTGTTAGAACAAAACTTTACTCTCAATAACAGGTGGCAAGATATGATTTGTGCACAAATAATTAGTGGACAGATTACGTGTGTAATTTAAATGAAACTGCACCGCTTTTTATGTGTATGTATATGTATATCTATAACAGTGCAACACACGCGCTCATACAGTTGTCCTACTAAAACTCAACCGTCCATCAGCAGATACTGACAAAAAATTAGGCACAAATTAAGCAATGAAATACTGACCTGAACATCAGGATTGACCAGTTAACTTCCTGTCAAGATTGAGTCCTATCAGGAATAGATCAAGAATACATACCTTTCTGAATAACCATCAGGATTTGACAGTTATCAGGATTTCCTCTCTGCTTTGCTTTCTTCAGAAATTCTCAAAATTCATCATTCCAAGTTCATTCACCAATTTATTGAAAATAGCTTCAGGTAGTGGCTTGGTGAATATATCAGCTAGTTGTTGATCAGTAGGAACAAAGTGTAGTTCAATTGTTCCTTCCAGAACATGTTCTCTTATAAAGTGATATCTAATACTGATGTGTTTAGTAAGAGAATGTTGAACTGGATTTCCTGTCATTGCAATAGCACTTTGGTTATCACAATAAATAGGGACTTTTGAGTATGACAGACCATAATCTAACAACTGATTTCTCATCCACATTATCTAAGCACAACAGCTTCCTGCAGCAATGTACTCAGCTTCTACAGTTGAAGTGGAAATGGATTTTTGCTTCTTACTGAACCATGAAACTAGTCTTCCACCCAAAAACTGACAGCTTCCTGAAGTACTTTTCCTGTCTATTTTGCATCCTGCAAAATCAGCATCTGAATAACCACACAACCCAAAATCTGATTTCCTTGCATACCAAAGGCCAAGTGAAGGAGTGCCTTTGAGATATCTGAAAATTCTTTTGACTGCAATCAGATGGGGTTCTCTAGGTTTTGCTTGAAATCTCGCACACAGATAGGTTGCAAACATGATATCTGGTCTACTTGCAGTGAGATACAACAAAGAGCCAATCATTCCTCTGTAGTGAGTTACATCTACCTCAGTACCTTGATCAGGATCAAGTTTGGTAGCTGTAGCTATGGGAGTTGTAGCAGGAGAACTATCTTGCATGTTAAACCTTGTCAATAAATTCCTTGTATATTTAGACTGATTGATAAAAATCCCTTCATCAGTCTGTTTAACTTGAAGACCAAGAAAGTAACTCATTTCTCACATCATGCTCATTTGATATCTTGACTGCATAAGCTTAGAAAACTTTTCACAGAGCTTATTGTTTGTTGACCCAAAAATGACATCATCAACATAAATCTGAACTAACAACAAGTCCTTACCATGATTCAAATAAAATAGAGTTTTATCAATAGCACCTCTTTTGAATCCACTTTCCAGTAAGAATAGAGCTAAGGTTTCATACCATGCTCTTGGAGCTTGCTTTAGTCCATAAAGTGCCTTATCCAATCTGTAGACATGATCTGGATATTTAGGATCAATGAAACCAGGAGGTTGCTCAACATAGACTTCTTCCTCCAGTTCTCCATTTAAGAAAGCACTTGTTGCCCAGTAATAATCTATTGTAGAAGGGGGGTTGAATACAATAGTGTAAGATAATCGACTTCTTAATGTATATATCACAAATATGAAAAGAAAGATAACAGCTTTATTAAATCTGATATAAAACTGTTACAAACTCTCTCAAGAAATTCTGATGTTCTTGAGAGCTGCTAGTTTACAAAAACTCTCTCAAGAAATTCTATGTTCTCGAGAGCTTCTATTCGATTATGTTCTCTCTCGAATGGATACATAAATCGAAACCAAGACTGTGTTTATATAGTGCACACAGCTTCTCTATCAATAACAAGATAAGTCCTAATCAATAACAAAGATAGAAACCTATCCTTAATCGATAGCTACATTCTACAAACCAGGAACAAATAGAATAAACTTCCATGTTTATCTAGACTCCAAATATAACTCGAAGTAGGAATCCTGATCAGCTTCAAGTTCTGATGATCAATCCTGATCATAGTCTGAGTAGGAATCCTGATGATCAATAAGATACTGACGCTTGATCAAATACTGATGACCATGCAATACTGATGACGTCAGCAATCCTGATCAGTTGAGTCTAGCTTCTGACGATCATTGAATTCTGATCTAACAATCTCCCCCAATCTCATACTTTGTGAAATAAAGTATAGATTCCAAATATTCAATGATGTCAAAAACATGTATCAAAATGTACGAGTATCTTCAGAAACAACTTATCTGTTTAAGCTTTTTGATAGAACAGATTCATCTTCAAGAAGTTGGATAATAAACTTTCTTCTTTTTCTTCAAGAATTTGAATTAGTCTTTCCTTAAGATTTCTGAGTTCTTCATCTTCCTCATTAATCTGGTAGATAGCTGCTCTGAGATTCTGTATGGAGCTTTTCTGTAGACTGTGCTTTTCAAGCAAAAGATAAGCAATTTCCTTCCCATCAGGATTGAGAGTAAGTTGGGTCATACCAAAAGTTACTTCTTTAACAGCAGTACCTCTTTGCATTTCCACATCCTGACCTCTTTGATTTAAGTACATGGGAATATAATTACCATCGAAATTACTGTTTCCATCCAGTCTTCTTCTTATAGTTGACAAAATCATGTCAGCCCATACTTTGCACACTTGGTTCTTCCATCTTAACAGATAGTGAACATATTTCAGTTCCTGTGTAGTTTTCATCAGCAGATCTTGAATAGATAGAATCTTCACACTACCATCTTTCATGAAGTACAGAATCTTTTCTTTCTTTTCAAAACCATCATGACAATCTATAACTATATCAACAGCTAATAAATTGTTCAGGTTTTCAGAAGTTAAAGTACCTCCAATTTCAGTTAAGGAGTAAGGATCAACATAAGTCATGTTTAGAAATTCAGCATCCCTGTGTCCAATACCTCCTCTTGTGTAACTTGACATTTGCTTCAGATTCGAAAACATCTTTAACCAGAGTGTTTTTGATCTAGCCATATCAGACAAATCAACAACACTTGAAGCACTTGTAATAATTCCACCAGTCTGAAAATTGATAGGTGTATCACACTTCAGTGTACTTATGTGTTCCCACTTCTTGTCTTTCTCCTTTTCATGAGTGTAGCTTCTTTCAAGTAAAGATTCTTGCCTGCTTGTATTTCTCCATTGTCTTTCATTTGAAACTTTAAGCCTTTGTAGATAGAGATTGAAATCTTCATATGTTCTTTTTGTAATATCTCTTCTTCTGGCTTCTTCTTCTTCATCTACTTCTTTGTTGTGACAATCAACAACAGTAGATAAGATTATCAAATCAACCTCTTGCAGAATTTCAGATTCGTCAGGATCTTGAATATTGTCAGGATTAGAATCTTCAATTTGATTTGTATTGCTGAGAGTTGATTTACTTGTTTTTCTTCTCAATTCAGGTTCTTCTTCAACAAATTCCTTGTCTTCTTTCTCCATGATATCATTGATAACAGAATCTGTTAGATTTTGTGAAGCTTCATGAATTTCTTCAATTCTTAACCCTCTAGACCTTGTCTGTCTAGGTACTGTTTGAGTTGAAGAACCTCTTTTACTTCTTCTAGCACCTCTCCTACCTCTGCTTCCTCTACCTCTAGCAGGAGCAGTATAGCTTTCCATTGTCTCTCTTTGTAGTCTCAAGAATTCTTCATGTGAGAGATCTGGATATTCTTCACTTGCTGTAGAAAGTGCTTTTCTTGCATATAATTGTTGAACTCTTTTATCAGTGTGATATAGAGTAACAATTCTGCCATCTTTTGTAGAAAACTTCTGGAATAAATTTGATGCATCTTCAGGATTATCAATAATTACATTTTCATCACCTTCAGGAATTGTAGCAAGAATGTGTCCATGACCAGGTGTCAGGATTTGATCTTCCATCAGGATCTGAGATTGCACCAATGTTCTTACTGTCTTAACTCCAGAATCAGAAACATGAGTTGACTGCGTTGTTTGACTTTGAGAAGTTTGGATTGTCTTCATAACAACAGCATCAGCATCAGAGGTTTCTCCTTGTATCACTTTGTCACCACCATCATCTCCAGTATCATCATCATTATTTCTTAATACTAGATCAGGTGTACATTTTGTCTGAATAACCTTCTCCCCCTTTTTGACATCAGGATTTGACAATAATTGCAAAATTAAGGAAAGAGAGGCTTGAATTTCAGTTACCTTAGTATCCAGAGAATCAATTCTTTGATTGATTGAGGTTTGTTCTGAAACAACAGATTTCACTTGGGATTCCACTACCCTCAGTTGTAAAGTAGTAGGCACCTTTGTAAAATTATTAAAGATATCAGTCCTCACTTTTTCAGTTGAACCCTTGATAGAATCAATCTCACTTTTCAGGCTTTTGGATAACAGAGTAGTAGCCTTCAGATGATTCTTCAAGTCTTGATTCTCAATAGATTTCACTGCATTATAGGCATGTTCAATAGCAGAAGAAAAACTGATAGATTCATCAGATTGGTGCCATGAATTGTTCCATTCATTCTGTCTAAATGCCTCTGCAGGATCAAAGGAAGGAGTAGAAAAATCTTGTCTCTGATCTTTCCCAGTGAAAGCATTGCTAGCCATATATGTACTTGATGAACCAAAATTAGTTCCAAGACTAATTTTGAGTGTTGTAGCAAGCTGTTCCTTCTCTTTTCGATTCTCATTATCATCATCACTATCATCAGAAGTATCATCAGCAGTATCATGAGTAATATCAGGATCAGGAATAGCAATACCTTTCAGTTTATCCTGTGGTTCTGAGATAGGATGATCCATTGGTCTTGAACGAAGTGGCTGTATCAAAATAGGTTCATTATCAGGAGCACCACTAGCGTCAGGATGAACATCGTCAGGATTTGATATGCTTGCATCAGTATTTGCTACCAATGGTTCTTGTGGAGCTTGAGGTTCAGAAGCTGCTTCAACACTTTGAGTTAAAGGTTCTTGTGTGCTTCCCTCATTGACAATGTTCTCGACCAATCTTTCAACAGAAGCTGTAGCTTTGCCTGCATCTTCACTTTGAGAAGATGGTTCTTGTGTGGCAGGATCAACAGTAGCTGCTGAATTACTCTGAAATTCAGGTTCTTGTGGGCTTGATCCTTTCAGCTTCTTCTGTCTCTGATAGACTAACTCTTCTGCATTCCTCTTTTTCTTTGATGTAGGTGTAAGACCAACCAAGGAAGCAGTTGTAGAAACCTTCTCCCAAGAAATTTCTCTAATCTGAGATGGAGAGGCTGGAGAGTCTGATAGAGAGACAACTTTTGTTGTTGCATCAGGAATACTAACATCAGGATTTGCTAGAGCATCAGGAGTAGATGACTCATCAGGATTTGATGTCTGAATATCAGTATCCTTCATTTGCACTGTCAAAGGAATATGATACCTGCTCTTTGATAATTTCCTTGTCTTTTGTGGTTTTGATAAAGGTACCACAGCTTTAGTAGCAGTATCAGCAACTTCCTTGTTCACATTCATCACAGAGGATATAGGTAAGTCATCCTCTGAATCACTTTCATCAATCAACCTTAACTTCCTTTTCACAGGAACATTCTTAACAACCTTATCAGCTTTCTTCACCAGGACCCCTTGTACACCCCCTTGTATCTTCTTTTTAGTGAGTGGTGTAGAGGAAAAATCCTTTGAACCTGATTGCCTTCCAGACACATCAGTTCTAGCTGATTTCTTTGATTTGACAACTAAAGTCTTTTGAGAGACAGTAGAGGTGGTTGTTAACTGTTTAGACTGTTTAGGTTGCATGCTTGTGTCAGGAACAAGGTGGGTTGGGCCTTGCCCCATAGCATTAGAAAGTAGTCCATAACGAGTAGGCATTTTCTGATGTAAGAAAAACCTAACCTCATCAGGAATAAAAGCATTTCCGCACAAAATATTTTGCCATATCAGGATTGAAAAAAAATATTCAATAAGATTAAAATAAAATTTTATTTAAGAAAACAAAATTTATTTTAACAATCCTGAATAGCGTTTTGGTTTAAGAAAAATAACCAAATTAATGGTCATAGAATTAAAACATGCTTACCAGCAAACGAGGCAAAAATATTTATGGAAAACTGAACCGTCTCATCGAGATTGTAGAAATGACCTGCACCCTTAATACACATTCTCTATAAAAGAGAACTGTTAAGCATAACATCATTTATTTATTAAAAGCACAAACCCTTTCCAGAGAAAAACTTACGAAAACCTTTCACCTTCTTCGTTTTTCAATGGCTGCCAACAATCAAAACAACATACCTGATGAGGAATAATTTCCATTTTTCATGTGTAATGAATCTTCAAGTATTAATGAAATTTGTCCATTTTCTCAATTGTTTTCTTCCTGTATTTGCCTGCAAAATTTGTTAGTAACACTCATAGTGATATAGAGATGATAAATAATAAACTCTGATAATAATGAAATTGAAATTGATAATTAAGACTGAAAACTTAATCAAAGACTAAGTAATAATCTAATTGTCCAGAGTTTACCAGGAGTGTTGATGACAAATTAGCATAGAACCTCTGGTTTTCATACCAGCTTCATTATCTGAACATCAGGATTTGACCAATTGATTTCCTGTCAGGATTGAGTCCTATCAGGATTTGATCAAAGATACATACATGTCTGAATAACCATCAGGATTTGACAGTTATCAGGATTTCCTCTCTGTAGCTTTTCCTCAAAAATTCTCAAAATTCATCATTCCAAGTTCATTCACCAATTTATTGAAAGTAGCTTCAGGTAGTGGCTTGGTGAATATATCAGCTAGTTGTTGATCAGTAGGAACAAAGTGAAGTTCAATTGTTCCTTCCAGAACCTGTTCTCTTATAAAGTGATATCTGATACTTATGTGTTTAGTAAGAGAATGCTGAACTGGATTTCCTGTCATTGCAATAGCACTTTGGTTATCACAATAAATAGGGATTTTTGAGTATGACAGGCCATAATCTAACAACTGATTTCTCATCCACATTATCTGAGCACAACAACTTCCTGCAGCAATGTACTCAGCTTCTGCAGTTGAAGTGGAAATAGATTTCTGCTTTTTACTGAACCATGAAACTAGTCTTCCACCCAAAAACTGACAACTTCCTGAAGTACTTTTCCTGTCTATTTTGCATCCTGCAAAATCAGCATCTGAATAACCACACAACCCAAAATCTGATTCCCTTGCATACCAAAGGCCAAGTGAAGGAGTGCCTTTGAGATATCTGAAAATTCTTTTGACTGCAATCAGATGTGGTTCTCTAGGTTTTGCTTGAAATCTTGCACATAGACAGGTTGCAAACATGATATCTGGTCTACTGGCAGTGAGATACAATAAAGAGCCAATCATTCCTCTGTAGTGAGTTACATCTACCTCTTCACCTTGATCAGGATCAAGTTTGGTAGCTGTAGCTATGGGAGTTGAAGCAGGAGTACTGTCTTGCATGTTAAACCTTGTCAGTAAATTCCTTGTGTATTTAGACTGATTAATAAAAATCCCTTCATCAGTCTGTTTAACTTGAAGACCCAGAAAGTAACTCATTTCTCCCATCATGCTCATTTGATATCTTGACTGCATAAGCTTGGAAAACTTTTCACACAGCTTATTGTTTGTTGACCCAAAAATGATATCATCAACATAAATCTGAACTAACAGCAACTCCTTACCATGATTCAAATAAAACAGAGTTTTATCAATTGCACCTCTTTTGAATCCACTTTGTAGTAAGAATTGAGCTAAGGTTTCATACCATGCTCTTGGAGCTTGCTTTAGTCCATAAAGTGCCTTATCCAGTCTATAGACATGATCTGGATATGTAGGATCAATGAAACCAGGAGGTTGTTCAACATAAACTTCTTCCTCCAGTTCACCATTTAAGAAAGCACTTTTAACATCCATCTGGAAAACCTTGAATTTCTTATGTGCTGCATAGGCAAGAAATATCCTGATGGCTTCTAGTCTTGCAACAGGAGCAAAAGTTTCATCATAGTCAATTCCCTCTTGTTGGGAATACCCCTTTGCAACTAGTCTAGCTTTATTTCTGATAATGACTCCATCAGAATCAGTCTTGTTCTTGAAAATCCACTTTGTACCAACAATTGATCTATTCTTTGGTCTTGGTACCAGTTTCCAGACTTCATTCCTTTCAAATTCATTCAGTTCTTCTTGCATTGCAGTAACCCAATCAGCATCTTTAAGTGCATCTTCAACTTTCTTAGGCTCCTCCTTGGATAGAAAGTTATTATATAAACATTCATTCTGAGTTGCACTTCTTGTTTGAACACCTGCATAAGGATCTCCAATTATCAAATCAGGAGTATGATCTTTTGTCCATTTCCTTGCTGGTGTCAAATTGTTTCTTGAAGTAGATGCTCCCCCTGGATTGGTGTTATCTTGATTGAAAGAATTTGATTGATTTGAAGCTCTCCCTGAATTATTGCTATGCCCTCCTGATGTGTTATCAGGATCTTCACTTGAATCAGTATCTGAAGAATTCTGTCCTGATGATTGAGTTGACTCTGAACTTGTAGTTGAATGCCGTTGCTCCCCCTCAACATTAGCACTACTAGTTGTATCACTGTTGTTTGCATCATCAGTATTAGCACCATCAGTACCTGGTGAGTCATCAGGATTTGGTGACCCATCAGTATCTGATGAATTGACAGGATCTGATTCAATTTCTTCAGGTTCCTTGGAAGCTTCATTTTCAAATAACAATCTATCATGCGAGTCTTCAATGATTCCAGTTATCTTCTTATCATCAAAAGATACATGAATTGACTCTATGACAGTTCTTGTTCTCAAATTAAAAACTCCGAAGGCTCTTGATGTAGGATAACCTATGAATATTCCTTCATCAGCCTTTGTTTCAAATTTCCCTAGCTGTTCAGAATGAGTTCTGAGAACAAAACATTTACAGCCAAACACATGCAAATGCTTCAGACTTGGTTTCTTCTCCTTGAGTGACTGATAAGGAGTGACACCATGCCTGTTTATCAATGTGAGATTTTGTGTATAGCATGCTGTGTTGACTGCTTCTGCCCAGAAATATGTAGGTAATTTAGCTTCTTCCAACATAGTTCTGCCAGCTTCAATAAGAGTTCTATTCTTCCTTTCTACTACTCCATTTTGCTGAGGTGTGCCAGGAGCAGAGAATTGTTGAATGATTCCTTTGTATTTGCAGAACTCTTCCATCTTTGAATTCTTAAATTCAGTACCATTATCACTTCTCAGAATCTTGACTTTGTACTTTGTGGTTGTCTCAATCATCCTCACATGATCCAACAGAACTTCAGGAGTTTCATCTTTTCTGTGCAGAAAATACACCCAGGTGAATCTAGAATATTCATCAACAATTACAAGAGTGTACCTTTTCTTACTGATGGACATGATGTTGACTGGACCAAACAGATCAAGATGTAGCATGTGATATGGTTCTTCAATAGAGGATTCTGATTTACTCTGGAATGATGTCCTTCTTTGTTTTGCTTTTTGGCATGCATCACAGAGTCCATCAGGTGTATATAAGACATTAGGTAATCCTCTTACTAACTCTTTCTTAACCAACTCATTGATGTTGCTGAAGTTGAGATGAGAAAGCTTCTTGTGCCAATTCCAACTTTCATCTACTGAAGCTTTACTGATGAAACATGTAGGGGAGCCATCAGTATCTGAGAGAATGTTGGCTTCATATATGTTACCATGCCTGTAGCCAGTTAGTGCTATCTTTCCTGTTGCTTTACTGACTACTTCACAATGTGTGGAATAGAAATTGACATGATAACCTCTGTCAGTGATTTGACTAATACTCAACAAGTTGTGTTTTAGTCCCTTCACTAGAGCTACTTTTTCAATGATGACATTTCCAATGATTATATTGCCATATCCCAAGGTTTGTCCAATGTTGCCATCTCCATAAGACACAGTTGGGCCAGCTTTTTCCTCATATTCTGATAACAGGGCTTTGTTTCCAGTCATGTGCACAGAACATCCACTATCCATGACTAACACATTTTTCCTTTTACCCTGCATCAGAATAGTAAAACACTAGTCAGAATGTTTAGGAACCCACACTTGTTGGATTCCTTGTTCATGCATTTTATTAAATTTAACAGCAGAAGACTTTTTGACTTTAGCAGTCCTGACAGGATTTACTCCATCAGGATTTGCTTTGTCAGTATCAGTATTAACAAAAGCATGCTTCACTATGACATTTTCAGTTCTATCAGACTTTGTACTACTTTCAAACTTAGGCAATGGATCATAAAAGTTATAGTACAAATCATGATACTCTTTACATGTATAAATAGAATGCCATAGACTACCACAATGAAAACAGGAATTCTGTGGTTTGTAAAATACTGATCTATTCCTAACATCAGACTTAGGAATTTCAGCAATTTTCTTCTTACTCTTTTTACAATCAATAGCAAGATGATTAGAGTTACCACAGTTAAAACAACTCTTTCTAGGTGCATTTGGGATATACTTATAACCATTTTCTTTATTGATCCCAATTTTACCATTCCTGTTTCTCTTAACAGTAGCTCCCTTTTTCTTATCTGTAACCTCACAGATTTTATCTTTAAGCTGTTTCTGAGACAATAGACCTACATTCTTAGTGACTTTGTTCATGACAGGTTTAGACTTTATAATTTTAATTCCTTGAGTAGAAGAAGATCCCTTTTCAAAAGTAGAATTGGAATCCTTACCAAAAACAAAATTAACAGGAGTAATCTTAGATTTGGTTGAGTCTATAACATGTCTATAGGTCTTTGGACTGACTGTCTCATCAATGACAATTTTCTCTGCTAATTTCTTATCTTCATCTGACTTATATCCTAGACACTCTTTCCAATTCTTAGAGGTATTAATCTCATGAAATTTCCTACCAGAGTCTATCCAGGTTCTGATTTTCTCATTAGCATATTCAAGTTCTTTTTCAAGGGAAGTATATTTAGATGTCATCTCTAAGTGCATGTGTTTAGCATTATCACATTCTTTTTGTACTTCTTGCATACGAGAAAATTCAGCTTCTAATATCTCATTCCTCTTTCTAAGGTCAGACATCTCAGATAAGATTCTAGTATTCTCAGCAGTTTGACTTCTAAAGCTAATATGTAATGACTTTAGAAAACGTCTTAACTCAGAAGCATTATCAGTATCAAAATCAAAGATAGTATTTAGTACCTTATCATCAGGAGCAGCAGTTACATCAGCATTGGCCATTAACGCATAGTTGACTACCTCAGTATCAGATTCTGAGGAAGAGTCCATCCAATCCTTGCTTGATGTGATGAGTGCCTTTGTCTTGTTGCATTCAGAAGCAAAGTGACCCATACCATTACACTTGTAGCATCTAACCTTTGACTTGTCAAATTTGCTACTCTTGCTGTCCTTTTTGATATACTTGTCTTTGTCTGCTTTGAAGGTCTTTTTCTGAAAGTTGCCTTGTCTTCTATTCTTCCTGAACTTCATCCTTCTGAAGTTTCTGACAATCATAGCAACCATCTCTTCCATGTCTGAGTCAGAAGAATCATCACCAGTATTGGCATCAGGATTGCCATCAGTATCTGATGAAGAGTCGTCAGGATCTGACTCAGCTACTCTTGATTTACTTCTAGAGACCTCCATAGCTTTTCCTTTTGATTTAGCTTCTACATTCAAAGCAATTGACTTTGCCTTGCTGCTTTTCTTGTTCTTTCTCTGTTGAACTTCAAGATCATGAGTTCTTAGCATCCCATAGATCTCATCAAGAGACACAATGTTCAGATCATACTGGTGTCTAATGATTGAGGTCTGAGTATCCCATTCTTCAGGTAAAGCTCTAAGAAATTTGGTGTTTGAATCTTCAGTTTCATATACTTTGTCAACTAAGGATAAGCTGTTCAATAGTGTCAGGAATCTATCATATAGCTCAGTCAGGCTCTCTTCAGGTCTTGCATCGAATTGTTCATATTCTTGAATCAATAGAGCCCTTCTGTTTTTCTTGACAGATGCAGATCCCTGGCACTGAGTTTCCAAAGTATCCCAGATTTCTTTTGAAGACTTGCATGCAATCACTCTGTTTGACATGACAGCATTAAGGCTATTATGCAAGATATTCTTTATCTTTGGTTCCCTGAGTACATGAGCTTTTTCTTCTGGAGTCCATTCAGCTTTAGCTTTGACCACATAATGTTCTGGTACTGTATCTGTTCGTTCTACGAACTTTGTTGGTATATATGGTCCATCACGAATCTTGTCCAAGTAGTCAGGATCCATAGCCTCCAGGTACATCAGCATCTTTACCCTCCATGTAGGATATTCTGATATCTTTAAGATGGGAATCTTCATGCTTTCATACTTGGTTGTCGACATCTTTAGATCGTATCTGATTCAGAATTAAATCAGTTTGCTCTGATACCAATTGTTGCCCAGTAATAATCTATTGTAGAAGGGGGGTTGAATACAATAGTGTAAGATAATCGACTTCTTAATGTATATATCACAAATATGAAAAGAAAGATAACAGCTTTATTAAATCTGATATAAAACTGTTACAAACTTCCTCAAGAAATTCTGATGTTCTTGAGAGCTGCTAGTTTACAAAAACTCTCTCAAGAAATTCTATGTTCTCGAGAGCTTCTATTCGATTATGTTCTCTCTCGAATGGATACATAAATCGAAACCAAGACTGTGTTTATATAGTGCACACAGCTTCTCTATCAATAACAAGATAAGTCCTAATCAATAACAAAGATAGAAACCTATCCTTAATCGATAGCTACATTCTACAAACCAGGAACAAATAGAATAAACTTCCATGTTTATCTAGACTCCAAATATAACTCGAAGTAGGAATCCTGATCAGCTTCAAGTTCTGATGATCAATCCTGATCATAGTCTGAGTAGGAATCCTGATGATCAATAAGATACTGACGCTTGATCAAATACTGATGACCATGCAATACTGATGGCGTCAGCAATCCTGATCAGTTGAGTCTAGCTTCTGACGATCATTGAATTCTGATCTAACAGCACTTTTAACATCCATCTGGAAAACCTTGAATTTCTTATGAGCTGCATAAGCAAGAAATATCCTGATGGCTTCTAATCTTGCAACAGGAGCAAAAGTTTCATCATAGTCAATTCCCTCTTGTTGAGAATACCCCTTTGCAACTAGTCTAGCTTTGTTTCTGATTATTACTCCGTCAGAATCAGTCTTGTTCTTGAAAATCCACTTTGTACCAACAATTGATCTATTCTTTGGTCTTGGTACCAGTTTCCAGACTTCATTTCTTTCAAATTCATTCATTTCCTCTTGCATTGCAGTAACCCAATCAACATCTTTAAGTGCATCTTCAACTTTCTTTGGCTCCTCCTTGGATAGAAAGTTATTGTATAGACATTCATTCTGAGTTGCACTTCTTGTTTGAACACCTGCATCAGGATCTCCAATGATCAAATCAGGAGTATGACTTGCAGTCCATTTCCTTGCTGGTGGTAAATCAGTCTTTGAAATAGATGCTCCCCCTGGATTGGTGTTATCTTGATTTGAAGAATTTGCTTGATTTGAAGCTCCTCCTGAATTATTGCTATCTCCTCCTGATAAGTTATCAGGATCATCACTTGAATCAGTATCTGAAGAATGTTGTCCTGATGATTGAGTTGACTCTGAACTTGTAGCAGAATGTTGTTGCTCCCCCTCAACATTAGCACTACTAGAAGTATCACTATTGATTGCATCATCAGTATTAGCACCATCAGTATCTTGTGTGTCATCAGGATTTGGTGACCCATCAGGATCTGATGAATTGACAGGATCTGATTCACTTTCTTCAGGTTCCTTGGTAGCTTCATTTTCAAAAATCAATCTATCATGAGAGTCTTCATTGATTCCAGTTATCTTCTTGTCATCAAAAGATACATGTATTGACTCCATGACAGTTCTTGTTCTCAAATTAAAAACTCTGAAGGCTCTTGATGCAGGATAGCCTATGAAAATTCCTTTATCAGCCTTTGTTTCAAATTTCCCTAGTTGTTCTGGATGAGTTCTGAGAACAAAACATTTACAACCAAACACATGCAAATGCTTCAGACTTGGTTTCTTCTCCTTGAGTGACTGATAAGGAGTACTACCATGCATGTTTATTAATGTGAGATTTTGAGTATAGCATGATGTGTTGACTGCTTCTGCCCAGAAATATGTAGGTAATTTAGCTTCTTCCAACATAGTTCTGCCAGCTTCAATAAGAGTTCTATTTTTCCTTTCAACTACTCCATTTTGCTGGGGTGTGCCATGAGCAGAGAATTGTTGAATAATTCCTTTGTATTTGCAGAACTCTTCCATCTTTGAATTCTTAAATTCAGTACCATTATCACTTCTCAGTATCTTGACTTTGTACTTTGTGGTTGTCTCAATCATTCTCACATGATCCAACAGAACTTCAGGAGTCTCATCTTTTCTGTGCAGAAAATACACCCAGGTGAATCTAGAATATTCATCAACAATTACAAGAGTGTACCTTTTCTTACTGATGGACATGATGTCGACTGGACCAAATAAATCAAGATGCAGCATGTGATATGGTTCTTCAATAGAGCATTCTGATTTACTCTGGAATGATGTCCTCCTCTGTTTTGCTTTCTGACATGCATCACAGAGTCCATCAGGAGTATACAAAACTTTAGGTAATCCTCTCACTAAATCTGTAACACCCCCAGACCCGGGGTCAGGAATCTGGGTTGTCACGCTCTGTCAATTATACAATACCTGTATTACTTACAACATTCTAATAATATAACTCCAATTGACCCCAATCACTTACGCACACACACACAAGTTATAGCCTTGGAAATGAGCAACAATAAGTAACATTTGTTATTACAAATCAAATGTACTATCCAGGATCTCATCTATCATTTACAACCTCTACCTGAAGTTAAAATAATAGACCTCACAATTCTATACAAGGTTTAATAATACAAACCTATTCGAAAACAATTCTTACTAACTCAGTCTACAGCTGTTCTGCTAAATCCGACAGTATCCATCTTGCTGAACTAACTCAAGGGTGGTCTCTCCATTCCCTTGCTCTCGTAACACGAGGTGAATCGGCAATGTTTTCTTCATGCTGAAAGTATTAATAAAGCAAGAATGAGCTAATAGTGCTCAGCAAGAAATCTATCCCAGTTTAAATCTTTAAACCTTTTAGGAAGATAATCCATATGGGATCCATGTTTAAAACTACTAGGGTTTATCCCCAAAATAGTATATCGTTCAAAATACCGTATGATTTATAATCATACTCAAATACTTTCCGTAAATCCTTTTAGGGATCCTTGGTATCAAGATGATAAACCAAGTCTCAAAACATCTCTTTTTAGAATAGATATTAATATTGGAATCAAGGCTTAAACTCATCCATTGATTCAAAATACTATACAATTCAATATACTGTATATCTTAAATACCTTTTTAACATATATAATCACATATCTATTTAGATATCTCATACTGTTCAAAATACTGTAGAATATCAGTAATGAACACCTTCTGTAAAAGAAGCAAGAATGAGCACTATAGCTCGACAATCAGATATAGAAGCTTAATCATATATGTAAGCTTATATCATAAAGGAAAACCTTTAAAACTTCATTCGTATACAGAATGATATATTTATTTCTCTTTTCGTCAAAACATACCATACAGTACGACTACTGTATGAGGAACATCATTACTCTTTACTGTCACATTATCAGTAACTCAGCGCCTAGGCTTTTGTTATAATGTACAGTTCAACTCCAATCGGAGGGAAGAAAGGGAATGTACTGGAATACACGATACACGGTGATCAGCCGTTATATCACAACTTAACTTTTCTACTAGTAGAAGGACGACTTCCTGTTCGGTTATCACCCTGACCGCATACGGACCACTGTGCTAAGAGATCACTACCTCGGGCCTATTTCGTCACCGGGTAAGCCTTAGCACGCAAGAGATCACTACCTCGGGCCTATTTCGTCACCGGGTAAGCCTTGATAATTTTTGGCACTACCCTGGCACCTATTTCATTGCCGTGTAGGCCTTTCCAATTCCCATGATGAAAAACATTAATGAAACGGAAATCGGAAGTTAATTCCACATTTCCCAAGTACGAATACTTGTCAAAACTTTGTAACCGTTCAGAATACCTCACTCCAGAGTAATTGAAAGGAGTAAGTCAAAGTGTGGGTTGACATTAGTCAACGAGACTACCGATGATTACTACGTATTTTGAAATCATGACCAGGGAGTTTATTGAAATATCAGAGTTCAGCGAGTTTGAAATACTCTACTTAAATGGGGGAGCCATCCCCTAGTTATAAGTATTCTAGAAGTACAGTGGAAGTAAAATTCTGTCCTCGAATTCTTGAACTAGATTCCCAGTTTTCGATGAGTTGGAAAATACTAACCGCATTTAATTACCTTTAACTATCTGAAGATAATAGTTGGGAATCTCTATTTTAATACTCTTTTCTGGAAATCAGAAATTTATATATTTTGTGTAAATAATAGAACCTTTAATCCTATAATAAGGTTCTATGATTTTAAAACGTATTTGGAATATTTAATAAATACCCAAATAATAAATATTAAATTATTATACAATATAAAACCACCTAAGTGAATATTCAGAATAATATTCACTTAGTTAAATAATCTTCAAATAATAGGTATTGAATTGTCATTCAATATAAACTACTTAAGGGAATATTCAGAATAATATTCACTTAATTAAATAATAATCAATTAATAAATATTGAATTATTATTCAATATAAACACTTAAGTGAATATTCAAAAAAACAAAAAATCACTTTAATCCAATAATATTCAAATAATATTTATTATAATATTATTTAAATATCTCACCTTAAATACCCCATAATATAGATATTGGAATATTTAATAAATCTTTAAAATATAACTGTCCCTGGAACCTTCCAGCTTTGGACAGTAGTTTAAGACAAGATAATAATTTGACTCCCGGTCTAAGTTTTAAAACCATCGTGCAAGTACTCTATACTTAGAGTCTTTAACCTTTAACCTTGGTTTATATCTAGTTCTTATCTAGCGTATAAACCTTATATCTTATACCGTTGTTTATAAAGCGAAGACCGTTTTACGCTATTTCACAGCATAAAGCAGCATATATAGTAATACCACAACATATATCACAACAGCATTATTATATGGTATAGGGTTTGAAAACTTGCATGCATCTATCATATGCATACATCACATCTCATCATTTTTAATACCATCACATCTATATACGATGTGAGGTTTGAAAGCATGCATAATATCGTATGTATATATTAATTTTTGGAAAGCATGCATCTATCATATGCACATTATCATAATATTGTACTTTAAAACATAGCATGGGATGAGAAAACTTGCCTCGGGTCCTTGGTTGTTACGGGTTCGAGAACTTGCCAGAAAATCTATAACAAAGAAATACCCGATCAGTCCCCTGACTTAATTATTTAAAGTGCATTTAACTTAAGCACTAACGTTCTATTAACGAACATCAATTGTCTCGCTCTTGGTCATCTATAACCTCATAACATTCCGTAACTCTTAAGTCACAAGTTTGGGTGAAAATCTATTCACAAATCCCAAGTATTTTTCCTTTACCATTTCATTGTTTTAAACAATCCCTTAAGGGTATTTCACTCGCGCAACCTTCATTCGCGTATTTTTATAAAATCACCAACTCCTCTTTTTAACTCAAACCCTTCTAGGTTTCCTTTCCTAATTATACATACTAGTATCCATTTTAATATCTCAATCCAATTCCAATTTTAAAGGGCTTGATCCCTATCCCAAAGTTCATACAATGAACTATCTAGTTACGCGAAACCGCTTTCACTAAAACGGACGTTTCTCCTAAACTGTAAATCAAAACGATACGATTCTTTCGCTAAAATAATCTAGGAAACAGATCCTACATGCTCATGGCCATAAACCTCAAGTTTATGCCCTGTTTTGCAATCATGGTTTCTGTCTAAACTACCTAAGTAAAATCCGACATGGTAACAGCGCTTATGCGTACTTCCCGTGTTTTTAAACACTCAATCCAATCTACAATCAACCATCAACCAACCACCAATCAAACTCAAGATAATACTACCATTTTTCTGTCCAAACAAGGTCACACTCTAATTCACAATTTCATCCACAAATCAACCATTAAACATGCTTAAAATCACGCATACATGCTTTATTCTAACATAGTTCTAATCAATCACTTCTAACTTACTAGATCAAGCAAAAATCTTAAAAAGAAAGAAGTTTTATACCTTCCTTGGATCTTAACAAAGGCTATATATGGGTGATATATCCTTCCTTGCTCCTTAACTATGCTAATCAAACCTAAAATCATCAAAACAAATCAAGATCTTATGAGTTTACTATTCACATCACTATTCATCATCAACTTTGAATCCATTTTTGACCAAGCTATGATCCATGGATGAGGCTAAGATTAGAGATCTACCTTGGATATTGGAAGGGGGTGATTTAGAGCCCAAGATCAAGAATTATGGTTGAGTGGAAGTTGGAGCAAAATTTTTAAGCCCTTGGTGATGAAGAAATAGCCGAATGCTTCATGTTCTTCATGGATGCATCTTTTTGATTTGTTTTGTTTTGTTTTCTTTCCTTTTTCTTTTGTCTAATTATCCTTAATACTTTTGCCAATTAATTGTGTGGCTAATAGCAAGTTTTGTCACCAATGACAAGGCCATTTTGGATGTGTGGTGGTGGTGAAAGTGGTGACAAGGTGGTGATTCATCACCTTGTCATCACTTTGTCATGCTTAGGTCATCCTCTTGCATCATGCTTATGTCATCATTTGTATCCTCAATCCTCTTATATATTGCACTTGATGATCTCATATAATACTCCTCCTTTGGTTAGGGTTTAATCCACAATTTGTTACGCTTTTGTTTCGCGATAGTTTCAAGTGGTTTTTAAAACGTTTCTCTGTACCAAAGCTAGGGGATACTTCCTTGATCTTTCCATTACCTTGGCTTAATATATGATCCTAGATTTCTCTCCTTGGCTTAAGGTATGATCATGGATTTCTCATCCTACACACTTTCTCAAAACGATCAAGTCAATTCATCCTTGATTGTCCGATGAATAGTGATCAAAATTTAAAGTTGGAATCTCCTGATTCTGATTGCGTTTACATTCTTTTGTTCTTCCTATACATCAATAATATAATCTCGAAACATTCATTCCATGTCTTCCATATAGGGTGGTCTGAAAAATTTTCCATCAACAAATTTACTATTCATCACATTTACTATTCATCAAAAATATTTAACTAAGTCCAAAATTTGGGGTTATTACAAAATCTTTCTTAACCAACTCATTGATATTGCTGAAGTTGAAATGGGAAAGCTTCTTGTGCCAATTCCAACTTTCATCTACTGATGCTTTACTGATCAGACAAGTAGGAGAGCCATCAGTATTTGATTGAATGTTGGCTTCATATATGTTACCATGCCTGTTGCCAGTCAGAGCTATCTTTCCTGTTGCTTTACTGACTACTTCACAATGTGTGGAATAGAAGTGGACATGATAACCTCTGTCAGTGATTTGACTAATACTCAACAAGTTGTGTTTCAGTCCTTTAACTAGAGCTACTTTTTCAATGATGACATTTCCAATGATTATATTGCCATATCCCAAAGTTTGTCCAATGTTGCCATCTCTATAAGACACAGTTGGGCCAGCTTTTTCCTCATATTCTGATAACAGGGCTTTGTTTCCAGTCATGTGCACAGAACATCCACTATCCATGACTAACACATTTTTCTTTTTACCCTGCATCAGAATTCCAAAACACTAATTAGAATGTTTAGGAACCCACACTTGTTGGGTCCCTTTGTCATGCATTTTATTAACATTCACAGCAGAAGATTTTCTGACCTTAGCAGTCCTGACAGGATTTACTCCATCAGGATTTGCTTTGTCAGTATTAGTATTAACAAAAGCATGTTCCAACTTGACATTCTTAATGCTACCAGAGTTTGCACTATTTTTATCAACCTTAGGCAATGGATCATAAAAGTTATAGTACAACTCATGATAATCTTTACAAGTATAAATAGAATGCCATATACTACCACAATGAAAACAGGAATTCTGTGGTTTATAAAATACTGATCTACTCCTGACATCAGAAATAGGAATTTCAGTACTTTTCTTGTTACTCTTCTTACAATCAATAGCAAGATGATTAGAGTTACCACAGTTAAAACAACACTTTCTAGGTGCATTTGGGATATATTTGTAACCATTCTCTTTATTGATCCCAACTTTACCATTCATGTTTCTCTTGACAGTAGCTTCCTTTTTCTTATCTGTCACCTCACAGATTTTATCCTTAAGCTGTTTCTGAGACAATAGACCTACATTCTTAGTGACTTTATTCATGACAGGTTTAGACTTTATAATTTTAATTCCTTGAGTAGAGGTAGATCCCTTTTCAAAAGTAGAATTGGAATCTTTACCAAAAACAAAATTAACAGGAGTAATCTTCGATTTGGTTGCGTCTATAACATGTCTATAAGTCTTTGGACTGACTGTCTCATCAATGACAATTTTCTCTTTCAATTTCTTATCATCATCTGACTTATATCCTAGACACTCTTTCCAATTCTTAGAGGTATTAATCTCATGAAATTTCCTACCAGAGTCTGTCCAGGTTCTGATTTTCTCATTAGCATATTCAAGTTCCTTTTCAAGAGAAGTACATTTAGATTTCATCTCTAAGTACATGTGTTTAGCATTATCACATTCTTTTTGTACTTCTTGCATACGAGAAAATTCAGCTTCTAATATGTCATTCCTTTTTCTAAGTTCAGACATCTCAGATAAGATCCTAGTATTTTCAGCAGTTTGACTTCTAAAGCTAATATGTAATGACTTTAGAAAACGTCTTAACTCAGAAGCATTATCAGTATCAAAATCAAAGATAGTATTTAGTACCTTATCATCAGGAGCAGCAGTTACATCAGCATTGGCCATTAGAGCATAGTTGACTACCTCAGTATCAGATCCTGAGGAAGAGTCCATCCAATCCTTGCTTGATGTGATAAGTGTCTTTGTCTTCTTGCACTCAGAAGCAAAGTGACCCATACCATTACACTTGTAGCATCTAACCTTTGACTTGTCAAATTTGCTACCCTTGCTGTCCTTTTTGATATACTTGTCTTTGTCTGCATTGAAAGTCTTTTTCTGAAAGTTGCCTTGTCTTCTATTCTTCCTGAACTTCATCCTTCTGAAGTTTCTGACAATCATAGCAACCATTTCTTCCATGTTTGAGTCAGAAGAATCATCATTAGTATTCGCATCAGGATTGCCATCAGTATCTGATGAAGAGTCATCAGGATCTGACTCAACTATTCTTGATTTACTTCTAGAGACTTCCACAGTTTTTCCTTTTGATTTAGCCTCTGCTTTCAAAGCAATTGATTTTGTCTTGCTACTTTTCTTGTTCTTTCTCTGTTGAACTTCAAGATCATGAGTTCTTAGCATCCCATAGACTTCATCAAGAGACACAGTGTTGAGATCATACTGGTGTCTAATGATCGAGGTCTGAGTGTCCCATTCTTCAGGTAAAGCTCTTAGAAATTTGGTGTTTGAATCTTCAGTTTCATATTCCTTGTCAACTAAAGATAAACTGTTCAATAGTGTCAGAAATCTATCATATAGATCAGTTAGGCTCTCTTCAGGTCTTGCATCAAATTGTTCATATTCTTGAATCAAAAGATCCCTTCTGTTTTTCTTGACAGATGCAGATCCCTGGCACTGAGTTTCCAAAGTATCCCAGATTTCTTTTGAAGACTTGCATGCAATCACTCTGTTTGACATGACAGCATCAAGACTACTGTGCAAGATATTCTTTATCTTTGATTCCCTGAGTACATGAGCTTTTTCTTCTGGAGTCCATTCACTTTTGGCTTTGACCACATAATGTTCAGGTACAGTATCTGTTCGTTCAACGAACTTCGTAGGTATATATGGTCCATCACGAATCCTGTCCAAATAGTCAGGATCCATAGCCTCCAGGTACATCAGCATCTTTACCCTCCATGTTGGATATTCTGATTTCTTCAAGATGGGAATCTTCATGCTTTCATACTTGGTTGTCGACATCTTTAGATCGTATCTGAATCAGAATTAAATCAGTTTGCTCTGATACCAATTGTTGCCCAGTAAATAACAATTGTAGAAGGGGGTTGAATACAATTGTATAAGATTCTCGACTAAGTAAGATATATATTACAAATATGAAATAACAATAACAGCTTTATTAAATCTGATATAAAACTATTACAAACTCTCTCAAGAAATTCTGATGTTCTTGAGAGCTACTAGGTTACACAAATACTCGAGTGTA
This sequence comes from Heracleum sosnowskyi, assembly GCA_030848705.1. NCBI lineage: Eukaryota > Viridiplantae > Streptophyta > Magnoliopsida > Apiales > Apiaceae > Heracleum > Heracleum sosnowskyi. The sequence goes on from CM061239.1 coordinate 109,914,571, forward strand.
TGATCGTTCAATGTTGTATCATAAAACGAAACCTAAACTGTGTTTATATACTTCACACAGCTTCTCTATCAATAACAAGATAAGTCCTAATCAATTACAAAGATTGAAACATATCCTTAATCGATAGCTACATTCTACAAACCAGGAACCGAAAAAATAAACTTCCATGTTTAACTAGACTCCAAATATAACTCGAAGTAGGAATCCTGATCAGCTTCCAGTCCTGATGATCAATCCTGATCCCAGTCCTGATATGCATCTTGATCCTGACGGCCATGCAATCCTGATGACGTCAGCAATCCTGATCAGTAGAGTCTAGCTCCTGACGATCATTGAATTCTGATCTAACAACTTATCTATATCTATATTATTATATTAAAGACGAAACATTAAAAGTTTTTGTAGTCGGTTTGTAGTCTGGTCCTCCATAGTTTGGTCATCCAATCTCTGACCGTTAGATCTTTTAAATTAAATTAATGAGAGCCATTGGATATAATACTAAATATTTTTTGGTATGTTGTGATTTTACTTAATTGCCCTTACTTAATTGTAATTCGTGTTTTTACTTAATTACTTTTACTTATTTATAAAAAATATTATTAAATAATAATATTACCTATTTATAACCAATTATCTTTTACACCTAAAATATATTACTTTTTTTATTTTTTCTGAAAAATTTCCTTACTTTTTCAAAAATATCACGGGCAGTTACCTTTTTTAACTAAAACATACTTCCTCCGTCCCATTTTTATTGTCCGCAATCAAAAATTCATCTTTTATTCAATCATAGTCAATAGATTAACTGTTACCAAATAGATATACGGTTTTTTATAAAAATTAACATAATTAACACATAATTTACCATATTAATTGAAAGTGGACAACAATTCTGAGACAAAGCAAAAAGAAAATTTTGGAAAACAAAAATGGGACGGAGGGAGTATAAGCTGTTTATTTTTGCTTACTAAAACCTCTCCTTTTCCAAAAATATCACAGACAGTTTCATTTATTAAAATAAAATAATAATTGTTAATAACTAACCAATTACTTATTTTAGCCAAAGTATATATTCTTTTTTATATTTTTCAACTAAAATTTTTACTAATTCCCTTACTTTTTCAAAAATATCACGGGCAATTACCTTTTTTAACTAAAACATATAAGCTTTTTATTTTTGCTTACTAAAACCTCTCATTTTCCAAAAATATCAGAGACAGTTTCATTTATTAAAATAAAATAATTAAATAAAAATTGTTAATAACTAACCAATTAACTATTTTAGCCAAAGTGTGTATTCTTTTTTATATTTTCTAACTAAAATTTTTACTTTTCTATTTTTTCTAACTAAAACCTCTCATTTTCCAAAAATATCACGGGTAGTTTTCTTTAATGAAATAAAATAATAATATTTATAATTACTAATAACTAACCGATTAGTTTTTTTTCCCAAAGCGTATATTCTTTTTTATATTTTCTAACTAAAAAATTTCCTAAGTAAAATCTCACATTTTTCAAAAATAGCACATGCAATTTCATTTAGTAACATAAAATATTAATATTATAAATACTAATAATTAACCGATTACCTTTGTTAACCAAAACGTATATTCTTTTATATATCTTTTAACTAAAATTTCTCCTTTTCTAAAATTATCGTAAACGATATCTATCTATATTATACTATATTATATAATAGCCGAAACATTGAAAGTTTTGATTTCAATTTTCGGTAATTTATTCTATTTAATCTATCTATTTGTACTATTATATAATATCCGAAATATTGAAAGTTTTGATTTTCAATTTTCTCACATATATAACATAACTACCAACTTTTTAAATTATACTTTACTTAGAATTCAAAAACACGACATTTTTTTAGAAAATATTTATATTTATATTTATATATATTACAACAAAATATATTGATAATTTTGACGGTTATCTTTACTGACATGTTTACTAAGCTAATAAACTATTATAAAATCTATAAATGTTTTTAGATGTAAATTATTAAAGTAGTACTTTTAATTCTTTTTAAAAAGGTAGCATTTTCAGAAGTATTAAAATCTCAAAAAATTTAAAATCAAATTTCAAAATTAATATTAAAGTCGTTCGTGCGTTGCACGGGTTATAGGCTTGTTATATTATAATAGACGAAACATTAAAAGTTAGGTTGGTTGGTCGGTCCTAAGTGATTTTTCCTAATTACCATTACTTTAAAAAATTTGTTATAATATTTATAACCAATTACCATTTTCAGTTAAAATCCATTACTTTTTCTATTTTTTCAATAAAACTTCCTCCTGTTGAAAAACTATCACTGGTGTGACAACCCGGGTCAAATCCCGAGCCTTTTTCGAAAATCCGGTCAAATCCCGATTCCGAGTCCGAATAAACCGAAGCCTACTGGCCCAAACGCAGCCAACTGGGGTAACGACTAGCCCACCACAGGCCCCCAAAATATCATGATTTTGTTGGTGCTAATTAGTAGTAGTACTTTGTCTTATAAACTGAACAGAAGTCCCAAATCTACTCGATGTGGGACTGGGGTGTTACAAACTCCCCCACTTAAACTCTTGACGTCCTCGTCAAGCCTGAACGGATATCCCATAGGTTCCAAGATCGTTCCTCCCTAGCCATTGTGGGATAATACCGGCTGGCTTCGTGTCCCCACCTCCGGATCTCTGTCCATTGTGGGATAATACCACCAGCCTTCGTGTCCCCACCTCCGGCAACTTGCCTCGACAAGCTTTCGAGAGTCGGCTCTGATACCATATGTGACAACCCGGGTCAAATCCCGAGCCTTTTTCGAAAATCCGGTCAAATCCCGATTCCGAGTCCGAATAAACCGAAGCCTACTGGCCCAAACGCAGCCAACTTGGGTAACGACTAGCCCACCACAGGCCCCCAAAATATCATGATTTTGTTGGTGCTAATTAGTAGTAGTACTTTGTCTTATAAACTGAACAGAAGTCCCAAATCTACTCGATGTGGGACTGGGGTGTTACACTGGTAATTACCTTTTTTAAACTAAAACATGTTATTTTTTCTATTTTTCTTACTAAAATCCCTCCTTTCCAAAAATATCACAGACAAACCCTTACTTATTTATTTTAAAACATATTTTGATGTTTTAAATTATTTAAAAATATTTACATATTTTAACTTGCCTACTTATTTATAACTTTTTTCTATTTTTCCAATAAAATTTCCTACTTTTGAAAAAATATCACGGGTAATTACCTTTTTTTAACTGAAACATATTATTTTTTCTATTTTTCTTGCTAGAACCCTTAAAACATATTATAATATTAAATAATATTATAATTAAAACCTACTTATTAATATTAATATTAATATATTAATAATAGTTTTAATAAAACATATTATTAATTAATATTATTAATATTAATAATTAATACCTTATATATAATAAGCGTAAGGGAGATCTTATCCAAAACTTTGGTCGGTCACTGTACTACCAAAAGTATATGATCCGTTAGATTATAAAACTATAAATATTCAAATAGATGAGGACTGTAATATCCGTGAATTTTATTATTTGATTAAATGATATATTTAATCTAAAATATTTATTTTGGAATATTGGAATATTATTATATGATATTTAGTGTGTAATTATGTGCTAAATGGTGAGTCGGAAGCCCCTTTCAAAAATTTCGTCATTTGGAATTTTCTTCAAATTTGAGCCGTTTTGATAATTCAAGAGCCCGTTGAAATTTCGTACATTCATTTTTAATTCTTCGTCTTTCGTATTCGAATCGTTATCGAAAGGGTTATGGGATTCTATTTAACCCTACCTATTTGATTCTGCAAATTAATTTCAATTTTTGATCCGAAATAGGAAAAATCGTTCCGAACCCTAATTGCTTAAGGGGACGGATTTATCGTTCTATATCAATATTGAAGTTGTTATAGCCCTAGTATTCTTGAGCATTAGTTATATAATGATATATATCAATTTGGATAATCATCAACCTTTTTAACCCCTTACTTTTCGTAAAACGTGTTTTTGACCTAATTAGGGTTTTTAAACGATCTAACGAATCAATATCGATCCAAAAATGTTATTTGGGGTATTATTTTTCCAAAAATATAAAATGATCAATCAGACTTCATAACCCTAGCAATTCTTCAGAAATTACTCAAGAAATCCGAAATTCCCAAATAATTATTTTGTGTTCTTGATCTTCAATCAATTCGTTCTAAGGGTTATTGAAGTCCAAATCTGAAGTTCTTATACTCAAATCAAAGCCCCAAAAATCTAGTTTCAGAATCTTCCAACCTCATCATCATCTGGTAAGTATTCGATTTTATATTGATTTTACAAGTTTCGAATTAAAATTAGGGTTCTTGATTCGATTTGGGGATTTTCATTCTGTTGATTCTCCGTTCAATTGGTTGCTTCTAACATGTTCCTAGGGTTCTAATTAGCAAGAATCCATGCTTTAATTTCATGTTTATGTTCGATTTAGTCGGGTTTGATTTTCGGGTTTTGACCCGATTTCTTCTTTCAATTCGTACGTTCTTGATATTGATCTGACATTGTTTTTGGTAAAGGGCTTTTATTGTATGAGTTATAAGCTTCATTTTGGTATATTAATCTTTGAGTTTCATGTAGGATTTAAGTAGATCGGGTTTCCGGCCGAGGTCGTCGCCGGCGAGTTCTTTAAATGAATTCTGGGCACGATTCCGGCATGGGACAGATGTGTGTGTATGTGGGTTGTGTTTGTCTTGCAAAAGCGAACAAAAGCCCTATAGTTTGGTTTTGTTTTGATCGGAAACGGCGAAGTCCGGCCACCGGACGCCGGCCGGATTCTGGAAAACCCAGATTCCGGCGGGTTGTTCTTGGTGACCCGGATTCGTTCTTCCCGACCCGTTTACCCGATTTTTCGACCCGGTTTCAATCTTCAAAACCCTAATTCATTTTCAGAAAACTGTTTTTGAATTTTATTTTTAAATTTAATTCGAAAATAGTTTAAAAACTTTAAAAATTCATATTTTTATTTTAAAAATATATTTTTATATCAGAAAAATTCTGATAAATTATATTTATTATTTTAAATCCGAAAATTGATTAAACTTAATTATTTTAATTATTTTTAATTAATAATTAATTTATTAATTAATTGGTTAATTCTTTTAATCAATTAATTCTTAAAAATTAATTATTAATTAGATTTAATTAATTAAAAATTCAGTTTAATTATTTTCAAGCCTATTTATTTATTTAAAAATAGTTTGAGTATTTAAAGAGTGTCAATTAATTTTATTAATTGATTTATTTTCATTTAAATGTTTATATTGGATTTAAAAATCCGATTTTTGATTTAAAAATTAGTAATGACTTATTAAAAATTCAAATGAGTTCCGTATGATGTTTTAAAAATGTTTATAAGTGCTATATGGTTCATATTAATTGTGTGTCGTGTTTTATAGTCTGTATATGCCCGTGCTAGGGCAAATATCTGAGTTTTAAATATCATAAATTATACCGGACGTCCGATACGTAACCGGTTACTTGTTTAAATGTGATTATTGATTGAATAAGTGTCGAGAGTAGAACGAACATAGTTAGACTTATTGTGATGAGTTGTTTAAATTATAGAATCGAGTTCCCGGAGCAAGGGAAAGGGGAAAGTAGAGTGAGCAGAGTCGATCCGACAGCAGCTTAGACCAGGCAAGTATCTGTGCCTTTACTTGTGATAAAATTATTATTGTCTTGATTACTTGGATACCATTATCCCCAGAACAATTCAAATTATCCATCTTTTAACCGCATTGGGACAACTGATTCCATTTCCTTAGAAATTCTTGATTCTTTGATTTGATCTGCATCGGAAACCCTTATTTCCAATTTACCTGATTATTGTTTACCACCTATTGTTGCTATTTATCATCCTTTGATTATCATTGACAACCTTTGATTGTTTGATTTCCATCTTGTAACTACTCCATGATCCTTTTTCGATCTTCGTTGATACTGAACAGTTGAAGCTCTTTTGCAATTACTATACATTCAGTTTATCTTATTGAGCATGTTATTGTTTATACCCTATTATAGAATTGGCATGTGTTTTTAAAAATGGACCAGTAATTGGTCGAAGTAACTTAAGGCCCAGATTGGCCTGGGATCCAGTAGAGGACTATGACATGAGCTAGTCCGGGGTTGATGCGTGGCTGGCCAGCAGCACAACCTTTGATTTGAATAAAATGTATAAGCCATATTCTAATTCTTTACTTCAATCATTATTGATACAAAGCATGTGTTAGCTAAATATTGTTGATTCTGATACCTTAAATTCATATCCTTACAACTGTGATAGAAATGATTCGTTGATGTTTGCGGAGCAATTTTGGCTCACTCTTGCTTGTTGTTTTCTAACCCTATTCCAGTGAAGCGAGAGTATGAGTTGGCATAGCGTGACCGATAGTTCACCAGCAGTCAGGAGAGCCCCTCGAGTCACTGTTATTGGCAGGGTAGTTGTTGTTTTGCTTTTCTAGATTTAATGTCTAGATTTGAACTTTAGTTGTGATGTAATAACTCTGATAAAACTGGTTTGTAATAATAAAAGGTTGTAGTAGCTTGTGTTCACTGCCATAATCTGGATGCGGTCTTGGTCAAGGGGTAATTGTGTCTTTATATATATTATGCATGTGTTAAATAGTGTTCCGTTGGTCGGATGACTCCTCAAATCTGTACCCCGGGTTTGGAGGGCGTCACAGTTGGTATCAGAGCAACAGGTTATGGCATTTGAAACAAGTTAGGACTTAGGGTCCAGGATAACATAGAGAGTTAGGAATTCACGTAAGGATATTAGGAGGTCAATTAGGGATATTACGCGTAGTAATTAAATGTGGTTATAATTGCAGCCCCCTAGTTCTAGTTCAGACTCAGACCCTTCCGAGGATACGATATCAGAGATACCTACACCCGTTGAGAGAGCAGGACCGTCTCGGCCAGTGCGATATCAGCCTAGGCATCAGGGCCCAGTAGTCAGGAGAGATCAGATACCTTGTCCTATTCCACTCCGGCAAGTAGCCCCAGCACCAGCGTCTCAGGCATCAGTTTGTGGGCCTTTGTATCAGTTAGGTGAGCCACCAGTTCCACACCATGTGTATCAGAGGGTGAGAAGAGAGAAGGATTTCCTTTATGGACAGGTTATGGAGATGGGTAGGATTCGTTCGATCGAGGCAGCCGCTGTCAGAGAGAGAGACAGACTTAGAGATCAGATGAGAGACATTCAGATGAGGTTTAGGGTTACGAGGACTTTGGTTGAGACTCGATTGCATGGATTAGCTTCTAGTCGAGAGGGAGAGACAGTAGCAGGGATGAGACAGATTTTGGATTATGCGATGAGTGAGATTGCAGAGGTTTCAGGACCCCCGTTATGGCCGGCAGGAGCAGGTGATCTGTGAGCAGGTATCGGTAGCAGACAGATGTGACATGGATGTATGGTTCTAGATAGTTAGTATATAGATGCATATAGTAGAATCAGCAGTGCACCGGGCTTATAGGAACGCCTCGGGTTGTTGTTGCATTTTTGTTGTTGTATTGCTGGTCGGCAGTCATGGTTCAGCCATGATATATTTTCTTTTGAAGCGTTCTACGCTTGTACTAACTCTATCTATATATATATGATAAACCTCTTTTATAGAACTGTATTTATTCCCCTGTCATTCATTTCCAGCATCATAACTGTTATTCTACTTATTGCAACGAGTGTATCCATACACCGTTGAGAAGATCTGTAAACCTTCGAGATATCAATTGTGATCCTTCCTTCTCTTATATGAACTGTTTGATTAAGCCAATTATTGTTTATTCATTAGCGATATGGCTCCTAGACGACAAACCCGTTCAACTGATACTTCTGACCAAGAAGGGCAACAAAATACACCTCCCACGGGCCGTGTGGACCCGATGGTAATCCAGTTGTTAAATACCCTTACTCAACAGACTGCCGCATTAGCACAGCAGCAACGTGCATTTCAGCAACAACTCTTAGAACAGCAGCAACAGCAACAGCAGCAACAGCATCAGCAACATCAGCATCAGCAGCATCAACAACAGCACCAGCAAGCAGCACCGGCAGTTACGTTCAAATCTTTCCAGGCAGCAAAACCTCCAGAATTTAAAGGATCAGCAGACCCTGTAGAGGCTAAGGCATGGTTGAAAGAGATGGAAAAGGCTTTTGCCTTGATAGAGGTGACAGAGGATAAGAAGACAGAGTATGCAAGCTATTTTCTGAAGAATGAGGCTAGTTATTGGTGGGAAACGAGTAGGGCTATGGAGCCCGAGGGATTGATTACGTGGGCAAGATTCACAGAGTTGTTTTTGGAAAGATATTTTCCGGACTATATGAGAGATCAGATGGAATTGAAGTTTTTGGAATTAAAGCAGGGGAGCATGACAGTGCCCCAATATGAAACAAGGTTTACGGAGTTGTCAAGGTTTGTTCCAACCTATGTGGATACGGAAAAGAAGAAGGCCAAGAGGTTCCAGCAGGGACTGAGGTCTTGGATTCGTAGTAAGTTAGCTGTATTGGAGTTGGACACCTATGCAGCGGTGGTCCAAAAGGCAATGATTGCGGAGGCAGAGAGTGATTCTTACATGAGAGAGAAGGAGAACAAGAAAAGGAAAGCAGGGATACCCGATAAGGGACAGCAGCAGGGAAGTTTTCAAGGGCAAGCAAATAAGAAGCTGGGATTTCAGCACGGAAGGAATACAAGTTTCAGGAAACCAGACACCGGAAACGTGGGACAAGATAACCGTCTACTAACCGGCGGTCAGCAGGGACTTTCTAGACCCCCACTGCCAGAATGCAAGACATGCGGGAAGCGACATCTAGGGATATGCCATCGATTGACTATCACATGCTTTAAATGCAATCAGAAGGGACATTATTCCCGGGATTGCAAGATGGGCATCGTGTGTCATCGGTGTAAGAAACCCGGTCACATGATTAAGGACTGCAGAGCACCAGCAACCGTGAACAATATGATTCGGGCAATTGAAGCACCCCCAGTTGTTAACGTCCAGCCGTTAGCCAGGACCTACAATATGTCAATGGGAGAAGCAGTGAGAGATTCCGACGTGGTGGCAGGTACACTTCTAGTAAATTCTATTCCTGCACAAGTGTTAATAGATTCGGGAGCGACGAAGTCTTTTATTTCTGAAACGTTTGCTCGTAGATTGAATTGCGTAATGAAACCTTTAAATGGAGTGTTGACTATAGAGATAGCTAATCAGGATCGTATCGCGGTCAGTTCATATTATCCCCGTTGTGAGATAGAGATTTTGGGAAATCGTTTTTATGTTGACTTGTTACCTTTTAAGTTAGGTGAATTTGATGTGATATTAGGGATGGATTGGTTGACTGAGCATGATGCAAGTATTGATTGTAAGAATAAGAGGGTTACTTTGATTACCCTAGCAAAGAAAGAGATAATATTTAGAGGAGAGAAACAAAGAAAGAGGTTCCTGACAATGATTCAGGCTAAGAGGTTATTAAGGCAAGGTTGTGAGGCGTATCTAGCTTATGTAATAGATATAGATAAGGAAGTTTCTAAGTTAGAAGATATTCCAGTCGTAAATGAGTTTCCAGATGTTTTTCCGGAAGAATTACCAGGTTTACCTCCAGATAGAGAAATTGAATTTGCGATAGACTTAGTACCGGGCGCGGAGCCAGTATCGAAGGCCCCTTACAGGATGGCACCAGTGGAGATGAAGGAATTGGCTGATCAACTGCAAGATTTGCTAGAAAAAGGAATTATTAGACCCAGCGTTTCACCGTGGGGAGCACCAGTACTGTTTGTCAAGAAAAAGGATGGAAGCATGAGATTGTGTATAGACTATCGGGAGTTGAACAAGCTGACCATTAAGAACAAGTATCCGTTACCTCGAATAGATGATCTGTTTGACCAGCTGAAGGGAGCGGTACATTTTTCGAAGATCGACCTACGGTCAGGATATCACCAATTGAAGATTAGACCAGACGACATACCGAAGACAGCCTTTCGAACAAGGTATGGGCACTATGAATTTTTAGTAATGGCGTTTGGACTAACGAATGCACCCGCAGCTTTTATGGATCTAATGAACAGGATTTTCAAGAGATATTTGGACAAGTTTGTAGTGGTATTCATCGACGACATCTTGATATACTCAAGGACAGAAGAAGAGCATGCAGACCAGTTGCGAATTGTGTTAGAAACGTTGAGACAAGAAGGACTCTACGCGAAGTTTTCCAAGTGTGAATTCTGGTTGAAAGAAGTTCATTTCTTAGGACACGTGGTGAGCAGCGAAGGCATCAAAGTGGACCCAGCAAAGATAGAGGCAGTGAAAGATTGGGAGAGACCCAGGACACCGACTGAAGTCAGAAGTTTCTTGGGATTAGCCGGATACTACCGGAGATTTGTGCAAGATTTTGCGAAGATAGCTACTCCAATGACCAAGCTGACAAGGAAAAGCGAGCGATTCATATGGAACGATAAATGCGAAGAAGGCTTCCAAGAGTTAAAGAAAAGACTAACTACGGCACCGGTATTGATGTTACCAGACGATCAAGGTCATTTCGTAATCTATAGTGATGCGTCGTACAAAGGATTAGGATGCGTACTTATGCAACATGACAAGGTGATTGCCTATGCGTCAAGACAGTTGAGACCCCACGAACAGAAGTACCCTACACACGATTTGGAGTTAGCAGCTATTGTGTTTGCTTTGAAGATATGGAGACACTACTTGTATGGAGAGAGATGTGAAATTTACACCGATCACAAAAGTTTGAAGTATATCTTTACTCAGAAAGAGCTGAACATGAGGCAACGAAGATGGTTAGAACTAATCAAGGACTACGACGTTTCTATCAACTATCATCCCGGCAAGGCAAATGTGGTAGCAGATGCATTGAGCAGAAAAGAGAGATTAAATACACTAATGATGACCAAAGAATTATACAAGGAATTTGAGAAATTGGAAATCGAAGTAATTAATCCGAAGGACGCTACGGAAATAATTTATACCATGACGTTTCAACCTGAATTGTTGGAGAAGATACGAAAGTGCCAAGAGCAAGTTATGAACGACGATGTGAATAAAATGACAGGTGAGGAAATATGTAGCCAACCGGACGACAAAGGGATCTTGAGATTTGCTTCTCGGATATGGATACCTAACGTAACGGAACTGAAAAGTGAGATTCTGCACGAAGCACATAACTCGAAGTATTCAATTCATCCAGGGAGTACGAAGATGTATCGAGATCTAAAGACGAACTTTTGGTGGCCAGATATGAAGAGAGAGATTGCGGAATGGGTAAGTAAATGCTTTACGTGTCAAAGAGTTAAGGCGGAACATCAGAGACCAAGTGGATTACTTCAACCATTGGAGATTCCCGAATGGAAGTGGGAACACATTGCGATGGACTTTGTAGTAGGATTGCCTAGAACCAAAGCTAACCATGATGCCATCTGGGTTGTCGTGGATCGATTGACGAAATCTGCGCATTTTCTTCCGATTAACGAGAGATTCTCGCTGGATAAGTTAGTTCATATGTACATAAAAGAAATCGTAGTACGACATGGAGTTCCAGTATCGATAGTGTCTGATAGAGACCCTCGATTCAATTCAAGATTTTGGAGGAGTTTTCAGGAGTGTTTGGGCACCGAGTTGAGAATGAGTACGGCTTATCATCCGCAGACGGACGGTCAGAGCGAAAGGACAATTCAGACTATTGAAGATATGCTTAGGACGTGTGCACTTGATTTTGAAGGCAGTTGGGACGATCATCTACCCTTGGTGGAATTTTCATATAATAATAGTTTTCACGCGAGCATCGGAATGCCACCGTACGAAGCTTTGTATGGACGAAAGTGTCGATCTCCAGTATATTGGGAAGAAGTTGGTGAACGGAAAATGATAGGACCAGAACTAGTACAACGAACAAAAGAAGTGGTTCAATTGATTCAGAGAAGATTGATAACAGCTCAAGACCGACAGAAGAAGTATGCGGATCTAGCCAGAAAGGATGTGGGATTCGAAGAAGGAGAGCAAGTGTTACTAAAGGTTTCACCATGGAAAGGATTAGTTAGATTTGGAAAGAAAGGGAAGTTGAGTCCGAGATATGTTGGGCCGTTTGAGATTTTGAAGAAAGTGGGCGAAGTAGCTTACGAGTTGGCATTGCCACCGCATATGCAGCACGTTCATAATGTATTTCATGTATCTATGCTTAAGAGGTATCGACCAGATTCGAATCATGTAATAGAGTATGAACCAATAGAGGTCCAGGCAGATTTATCGTATGTAGAACGACCAATCCAGATAGTGGATCGTAAGGAGAAAGTACTAAGGAATAAGACAGTAGTGTTAGTGAGAGTTTTGTGGAGGAACCCTAAAGTAGAAGAGTCTACCTGGGAGTTAGAGAGTGAGATGTTAGAGAAGTATCCCCAGTTGTTTCCTTGATCTGATTCTGAGGACAGAATCCTATTAAGGGGGGAAGGATGTAATATCCGTGAATTTTATTATTTGATTAAATGATATATTTAATCTAAAATATTTATTTTGGAATATTGGAATATTATTATATGATATTTAGTGTGTAATTATGTGCTAAATGGTGAGTCGGAAGCCCCTTTCAAAAATTTCGTCATTTGGAATTTTCTTCAAATTTGAGCCGTTTTGATAATTCAAGAGCCCGTTGAAATTTCGTACATTCATTTTTAATTCTTCGTCTTTCGTATTCGAATCGTTATCGAAAGGGTTATGGGATTCTATTTAACCCTACCTATTTGATTCTGCAAATTAATTTCAATTTTTGATCCGAAAAAGGAAAAATCGTTCCGAACCCTAATTGCTTAAGGGGACGGATTTATCGTTCTATATCAATATTGAAGTTGTTATAGCCCTAGTATTCTTGAGCATTAGTTATATAATGATATATATCAATTTGGATAATCATCAACCTTTTTAACCCCTTACTTTTCGTAAAACGTGTTTTTGACCTAATTAGGGTTTTTAAACGATCTAACGAATCAATATCGATCCAAAAATGTTATTTGGGGTATTATTTTTCCAAAAATATAAAATGATCAATCAGACTTCATAACCCTAGCAATTCTTCAGAAATTACTCAAGAAATCCGAAATTCCCAAATAATTATTTTGTGTTCTTGATCTTCAATCAATTCGTTCTAAGGGTTATTGAAGTCCAAATCTGAAGTTCTTATACTCAAATCAAAGCCCCAAAAATCTAGTTTCAGAATCTTCCAACCTCATCATCATCTGGTAAGTATTCGATTTTATATTGATTTTACAAGTTTCGAATTAAAATTAGGGTTCTTGATTCGATTTGGGGATTTTCATTCTGTTGATTCTCCGTTCAATTGGTTGCTTCTAACATGTTCCTAGGGTTCTAATTAGCAAGAATCCATGCTTTAATTTCATGTTTATGTTCGATTTAGTCGGGTTTGATTTTCGGGTTTTGACCCGATTTCTTCTTTCAATTCGTACGTTCTTGATATTGATCTGACATTGTTTTTGGTAAAGGGCTTTTATTGTATGAGTTATAAGCTTCATTTTGGTATATTAATCTTTGAGTTTCATGTAGGATTTAAGTAGATCGGGTTTCCGGCCGAGGTCGTCGCCGGCGAGTTCTTTAAATGAATTCTGGGCACGATTCCGGCATGGGACAGATGTGTGTGTATGTGGGTTGTGTTTGTCTTGCAAAAGCGAACAAAAGCCCTATAGTTTGGTTTTGTTTTGATCGGAAACGGCGAAGTCCGGCCACCGGACGCCGGCCGGATTCTGGAAAACCCAGATTCCGGCGGGTTGTTCTTGGTGACCCGGATTCGTTCTTCCCGACCCGTTTACCCGATTTTTCGACCCGGTTTCAATCTTCAAAACCCTAATTCATTTTCAGAAAACTGTTTTTGAATTTTATTTTTAAATTTAATTCGAAAATAGTTTAAAAACTTTAAAAATTCATATTTTTATTTTAAAAATATATTTTTATATCAGAAAAATTCTGATAAATTATATTTATTATTTTAAATCCGAAAATTGATTAAACTTAATTATTTTAATTATTTTTAATTAATAATTAATTTATTAATTAATTGGTTAATTCTTTTAATCAATTAATTCTTAAAAATTAATTATTAATTAGATTTAATTAATTAAAAATTCAGTTTAATTATTTTCAAGCCTATTTATTTATTTAAAAATAGTTTGAGTATTTAAAGAGTGTCAATTAATTTTATTAATTGATTTATTTTCATTTAAATGTTTATATTGGATTTAAAAATCCGATTTTTGATTTAAAAATTAGTAATGACTTATTAAAAATTCAAATGAGTTCCGTATGATGTTTTAAAAATGTTTATAAGTGCTATATGGTTCATATTAATTGTGTGTCGTGTTTTATAGTCTGTATATGCCCGTGCTAGGGCAAATATCTGAGTTTTAAATATCATAAATTATACCGGACGTCCGATACGTAACCGGTTACTTGTTTAAATGTGATTATTGATTGAATAAGTGTCGAGAGTAGAACGAACATAGTTAGACTTATTGTGATGAGTTGTTTAAATTATAGAATCGAGTTCCCGGAGCAAGGGAAAGGGGAAAGTAGAGTGAGCAGAGTCGATCCGACAGCAGCTTAGACCAGGCAAGTATCTGTGCCTTTACTTGTGATAAAATTATTATTGTCTTGATTACTTGGATACCATTATCCCCAGAACAATTCAAATTATCCATCTTTTAACCGCATTGGGACAACTGATTCCATTTCCTTAGAAATTCTTGATTCTTTGATTTGATCTGCATCGGAAACCCTTATTTCCAATTTACCTGATTATTGTTTACCACCTATTGTTGCTATTTATCATCCTTTGATTATCATTGACAACCTTTGATTGTTTGATTTCCATCTTGTAACTACTCCATGATCCTTTTTCGATCTTCGTTGATACTGAACAGTTGAAGCTCTTTTGCAATTACTATACATTCAGTTTATCTTATTGAGCATGTTATTGTTTATACCCTATTATAGAATTGGCATGTGTTTTTAAAAATGGACCAGTAATTGGTCGAAGTAACTTAAGGCCCAGATTGGCCTGGGATCCAGTAGAGGACTATGACATGAGCTAGTCCGGGGTTGATGCGTGGCTGGCCAGCAGCACAACCTTTGATTTGAATAAAATGTATAAGCCATATTCTAATTCTTTACTTCAATCATTATTGATACAAAGCATGTGTTAGCTAAATATTGTTGATTCTGATACCTTAAATTCATATCCTTACAACTGTGATAGAAATGATTCGTTGATGTTTGCGGAGCAATTTTGGCTCACTCTTGCTTGTTGTTTTCTAACCCTATTCCAGTGAAGCGAGAGTATGAGTTGGCATAGCGTGACCGATAGTTCACCAGCAGTCAGGAGAGCCCCTCGAGTCACTGTTATTGGCAGGGTAGTTGTTGTTTTGCTTTTCTAGATTTAATGTCTAGATTTGAACTTTAGTTGTGATGTAATAACTCTGATAAAACTGGTTTGTAATAATAAAAGGTTGTAGTAGCTTGTGTTCACTGCCATAATCTGGATGCGGTCTTGGTCAAGGGGTAATTGTGTCTTTATATATATTATGCATGTGTTAAATAGTGTTCCGTTGGTCGGATGACTCCTCAAATCTGTACCCCGGGTTTGGAGGGCGTCACAAGGACCGTTAGATATAATATTAAAAATTGTATTTGATTAATAATAGGATAGTATTTAAATACTAAAAGATGTATTTTGATAATTTAAACCAACTATAAATAGGTTTTCTATATTGAATAGAAATCTTTATGTAAAAATTCGTAATTATCTTTTCTCTTTAGTTTATGGATAGTTCCAGTTACATAAAAATTAATAAACCATCATTAAATTAAAGATAATTTTATTAGCTTCGCATGGGCTGTAAAATCGTTAAAATCTGTTGTCTAAAACTCAAGATAGAGCCCAAACAGTAAAGTGATTATCTAAATTTTAATTAAAAAAAAATTTATTGTAGATTTATTTTTTTTCCTAATTCTTTTAAATTTATAAATTCTATTTTTATTTCAATAAAATATTAAAATCAATTTAAGAAAAAATTAAAATCGATATGGTCCGTGTACGATCACTATACGACCAAATTAATAATTACAGTTAGATCTTAAATAGATCGATTAGAATTGTTAGATCTAATATTAAAAAGTGTATCTGATTAATAATATAATTATATTTAAATACTAAAAAGTGTATTTTGATAATTTAAAAGTTTTCTATGTAAAAATTCTTAAATATTTTTTCTCTTGAATTTATGTATACTTCCAATTAGATAATAATTGTTAAACCAAATATCAACATAACAATTGATTATAATATTAAAAATTATCAATATAATGCTGATGTATATCATACTAACAATGATACACATGAACCTAAAGAGACTTACGAGAACTCATGTACATAAATAAATTTAAACACTTTTTTTTTCTGAAGGAACATAACAATTTGATTAATCCAAATTATAATTATATTATTTTACATATAACAAACATAAAAGGATAATATCAAAATATTATTAAAATATTGAGGGTTTCATATTCATAAACGATAATTTTGAATATAATACTTATATTAAAATGTGTATTTGATTAAAGGTAGGATTATATTTAAATACTAAGAAGTGTGTTTTGATAATTTAAACCAATTATAAATTGGTTTTCTATATTGAACTAGGGAATTAGCCCGTGCTACGCACACGGGTGAAATTTCATGAATTTATATAATATTTTATAATATAATATTTATATAGAATATTATTTAATCAATTATTTTATTTACATTAGATAGTGTTAAATGATATTTAATTTTTATATAAAATATGTAGGTTTTATCTTGTTTCCAAAATACGAAAATATCTCGAATATAAATTTATATAATAATCATAAACCAACTAAAAATTAAGTTATACAAAAAATTATATTATAAAGAAGAAAAATAGTATTTAGATGAACAAATTATAGTATTTAATTATAATTTAGATTTACTTGTGAATTTATAATAATTTTTGGATACATGAAATAAAATTGAAGTATATTTTATATAGCTAAAGTAAGTTAAGTTGTTAACACTATCTCTAATCCTCAAACAAATAAAATGTCTCAAAATTTTATTGCATGTATTTTTCAATTCTACGTAAATTGGTTACAAATTATTCAATTTTATCATGTATTTTTCAACTACTTGTGTTAGTGACCATCTCTACAATTTAAAATAAGAAATTGTTAATAAAAAAAAATATAAAATTTGAAGAATAAAACTTAAATGCATATGTAAAAAGTTGAATATTTTTCGCAACGCGTCTGATTCTGATCCAATTCACCCCAATAATTTGGGAAACAAAATATTATAAATTTTTTGAACTGACATCGTGGTTAGTGTCAACATGCTCCGATCTATGTTTTTAATCTATGTATTCAATATTAGTAATATAATGTAATATGTACGTCAAACAAATTATAAAAATAAGTACAATTTCTACATATTCAGTTTTATTTTTAAGATATTATACATATTTTCTTATTATATGCTATATATTATTGAAAGTAAGTAATGTATAATAATTTTCTATTAATTTTATAATGAAAGGTTAATTGACGTCGCTGTTGGCGGACACCTTGCATCATATATTCAATTACATAAGATATAATAATAAATATTGTAATTTAAAAAATATTATTCTAAAATCTAATTATAGTTATGTACACTATATCAACAATAATTTTTAAAAATAACTAAAATAGTAATTTAAATAGATAATAATTAGATTAAAGATGAAATTAAGATGATATGACCATTAAAACGCTGCAAAATATATAATTTTGTGCAAATAAATGTTTTCATAGTATAATTAAGAAAATCTCTAAAATTTGCAGGCAATCACTATAATTAAAATATTTGATATGTTAATATTCAACTTTAAGCGTTATGATATTTTATAACATTCATTATAAAACATGAAACAAATCAATTAATATTAATTTATTATGTATTAACTGATTAAATGACTCATAATATGTGTCAGAATCGTATATAATGATTGAATATTTATTTTCAAATTTGTTGTATTAAATAAATATGACACATAAGTATGTGTTGGAATCATATACATACACATATATATATATATATATATTTATAATATATATAAATATAATATATATATATAGAATATATATATATATATATATATTCTATATTAATAAAAATGAAACATTTAAAGTTTGGTTGGTAGGTTGGTCGGCACAATTTTTTGATACTTCGTATATTTACTTAATTATCTTTACTTATTTTTAAAAAAATATTATTAAAATTACAGTGAAAGGTTTCTCGGCGTCGCCTTAAGACGACACCTCGCAATTCGAACACTATACAATTAAAAACCCAATAAAAAAAGAAAATACAATAACTAAATACTTAGGACGTAAATTTACTATATGTGGCAAAGTATCATTCAAAAAAATGTGTATATATATATATAAGATCTACTAATTTATTTTTAATCATATTTTGCATACTTCTGTAATTAAAAAAAAATAAAACAATATAATGTACTATAGAAATCAACATATTAAAATTACAAATATTAAAATATAAGTGTACTATAGAAGCACAAACTACTAAGAGAAAAAAACACTAAAATTACAAATATCATAGGTAATCCAAACAAATATAAGTATAAACAAAATTTATTGAATTAAAACTTGATTTCTTTGACGAATTGAATTCTCGGATACTAAGAACGTTTGTAATTAAGTGGTACAACAAATCCGATTTTTAATAAACCTTGTCATGGATACACATGCAAATTAGTTTGCAATTAACGATCCAGTTCCTTAAAAATATACAAACAAATTCTTGAAAATACAAACAGAAAAAATTCATCATGAGTAAGTAAAACAAAGAAAACATGACTAACGAAAAAGAAGAAATTTCATATACAAAGCAAATTAACTAAACACATCAAACATATATCAATATTATACACAATAATACATTGTTCAATTATACATAATTAGGTACAATTTGATTAAAAAAATTATAGTAATTTATCAATATCTGGTCTACCTTCCGTGAGCGCTTATGTATTGACACGTACATAAATGTATTTTCCAGAATTAACAATCGTTAAAGCAACTCTGTTAAGGATCATCCATGTTTCATCTTATGCAAGTTCAAATATATGTGGTGTAAGTAATGATATATTATACACAATCACAAATATAAACCCTCGCACCAATAGAATGAGATACATACATATAAACAATCAAAAATTTGAATTTGAAAAAATGATAACACCAATTAAGGATTGATTTGAAATAGTTTCTATAATTTAAAAATTGTTTTTATATTTATCCAAAATATAAGGATATAACCGAATTCACGTATATTTATTGTAGGTGTCAAAATGGGAAAAAATTAAATGCTTTAGATCATAACAAAATTAATGGAATATTTTATTTATAAGGAAACATGACATAGGAATATTGAATTTAAATTTGGAAAGTGTAAGGTTGTAGAAAATTTGGAAAGATTTGATTAAAGAAATTGATTATAATTTGTACACTGAACTAATTTACATATTTACTTGTTTATGTGCATATTTCCACTAATTATGCAAATAAAATATATGAGAATTTATTAATTTGATATACTATTAACTTTATATTCTTACTTTCAAAAGAACTTTATATTCTTAATTGGTGTGTAAGTATAATTATGTTATACATGTTTATATGTTATATATATATATATATATATATATATATCTACAACAACTGTCCAAATAGTATATATGTGTATATATGCACACATATAGAATGATAATAGAGAAATATGAGTCATGAAATTCTCTAACATAAATTCAAATATCCTATTTAAATGACATTCATTATGATTGTCACCATAATTTATGACCATATATATTAATAAAACCCTTGATTTAAGTATTGATTGAGTAATAAACAGAAAAGGAAAAAATTGAATGATTTTTTCAAATTTCAAAAAGTATGAGATCGGATGATTTGAATGTTGAGATGATACAAATATTAAATTTAGAATCGGAAATATTGGAAATATATATCAAATAGTAATTTATTTGCCATAAAACTTCAGTTAAAGTCTTCTCGGTGTCGCCTAACGGCGATCCCTCGCAATTTAAACCATATACATTTTAAAACTCAACTAAAAAAAGAAGATAAAGTTACGAAATACATATGATGTAAATTACTAAGTGTAGTACCAATGTCACCACCAAAATGTGTACATAATTCTGTTTATGATCAAATACTATAATTATTTATTACATATTGCATATGTTCTATGATTAAAATATTTTGAATAAATATAAGTGTATCATACACATAAACATATAAAACATTTAACATCCGAAAGAGGCACAAATTACTAAAATAAATTTAAAATTTAAACATCACAAATTAATCTAAATAAATGTAATTATGAGTAACAAAGTAAGTCACAATTATACGGATATCTCAAGTTGCAATCACACATATAATTCTTTTAAAACATAGATATCGTCTATACTAAATATCATAACACAAAAAGAAGTATGATTAAATATCCATCAAACTATTATCATGCCAATATCAAACCAATAACATTCAACTAAAAGTGTACAAATACATCAATTTAACAATACAATATATTAACATTAGTTGATTCTGTTGTGAAATTCGAGTCCATGGATACCATGATCTCTTACGATCAGGAGTTTCATGGATAGCACAATCTCTTCCAGTCAAGAATTTAAATATATACGATTTGAGATTCACCTGCAATTGGTTTAACGTTCAACACAAAATAAATAAATATTTAGCAAATTTAAGTAAACAACAAATATATTCGACAAAAAGTGTATATATGCATTACATAAATATAAAACGTAACCTTTATATTTTGTCCACTTTGAATTCATGGATACCACGACCTCTTATGATCAAGAACTCAAGTCTATAAGATTTGGGATTCACCTGCAATTATTATATAACAAAATCAACGTAAGTAATGATGTAATGTAGCTTACATATATGTTTAATTACCATGCTTGTTGTCCTTGAAAAAATGATTCAAACATTTGTATTCTGCACAATTTAAACAAACATTAGTAACATATTTAAGTAAGCAACAAAAACACATACATATATATAAACATGTATAATCAACACAAACACTAACAAAAATATGGAAAAACAGTAGATAAAGAAGAAGACAGAAAATGGAAAAAGGGAGAGAAAAAATAGAGAGAAAGAAGATATTAACATTAACATTATGAATGGTGAAAATCAGAGTTTTATAATCAAGAAATACTTGTAACCAGTTATGAATTTGAATTTTGAAAATAGATGACAAAAATCATGGATAAAAATACATATACTTGTATGTGTATTTATCATATCTGATTCAAAATTTGAAACTAAAATATGGATATTAGTTGTTGATTAATTTAAAAGATATGGAAAGTATTGATTGCATGTGTGACTATATGAATATTGTTGTTGAATGATCCACAATTTAAGGTAGATATTAATTATTTCTTTTTATTACCTTATATTTTTTTGATTATGAGATTATCATATTATTAACTTGATTTTAGGTAAACCAAATTTAAAATGAATAATATCCATTTATGTTTATGGATAGCTGACAATCTGCATATTCAAAATTGGAATAAATTACAACATTGATTATGATTTATACATTGATTTGACTTTCATATCCACTTGTGTATGGCATATTGTCCATTATGAAATTTATTTATATGATTATTTAATGATTCCACAAATTGAGCCAATAAATAGATATTAACTTCTTGATTTGATATATTGTCAACTTTACATCCTTAACTGGTGCGTGATTATAACTATACTATAATAACGGAATGATGTCATGTTGACATAATATTTTAGAATTGGGAATTTACCAAAATAACCTTAAAATGTATGAATTGGATAGATGATGTAAGATGACATAATATTTTCTAATTGGGAATTTACCAAAATAGACATAAGATGTATGTAGAGGTAAATTTTTTAAGGGTATTTGGTGGAATTATCTAAATCCTTCACTAGCACTTATTAAGAATATAATAGATTGAATTTTTTATGTAAAAATTCTTAACCATCTTTTGTTTTCGGTTTATGTGTAGGTCAACAGGTCAAGTTAGATAATAATTATTAAACCATCATTAAATTAAAGAAAATTTCGTTAGTTTCGCATGGGTTGTAAAATCGTCAAAATTCAATTTCTAAAACTCAGGATATAACCCAAATAGTAAAGTGAGTATCTAAATTTTAATAAATTTTTTTATTTTTGTAGCACCAGTTTATTTATTTTTCCACTAATTGTTTTAAATATAGAAATTTTATGTTTTTTTCAATAAAGTATTAAAATTAATTAAGAACAAATTGAAATCGATAAAGAATATAATAATATGAGAATAAAATTTTATATAATCATAACATAATTTTTATTCTATTTAATAATTTTTAAGTAATAATGTATTTTAAAATTTTATATACACTGTAAATAAACCGAAACATTAAAACTAAAAGCAGTTAGTAAGATACTTATATCAGTATATACTTGATATCCTTATTATATTAAATCCTTATTAACTCCTTATATATAATAAGCGTAAGGGAGATCTTATCCAAAACTTTGGTCGGTCACTGTACTACCAAATGTATATGATCCGTTGGATTATAAAACTATAAATATTCAAATAGATGAGGGTCGTTAGATATAATATTAAAAATTGTATTTGATTAATAATATGAAAGTATTTAAATACTAAAAGGTGTATTTTGATAATTTAAACAAATTATAAATAGGTTTTCTATATTGAATAGAAATCTTTATGTAAAAAATCGTAATTATCTTTTCTATTTAGTTTATGGATAGTTCCAGTTAGATAATAATTATTAAACCATCATTAAATTAAAGATAATTTTGTTAGCTTCGTGTGGGCTGTAAAATTGTTAAAATTTGTTGTCTAAAACTCAAGATAGAGCCCAAACAGTAAAGTGATTATCTAAATTTTAATATATTTTTTTTAATTTAAACCAATCATAAATAGGTTTTCTATATTGAATAGAAATCTTTTTGTAAAAAAATCGTAATTATCTTTTCTCTTTAGTTTATGGATAGTTCCAGTTAGATAATAATTATTAAACCATCATTAAATTAAAGATAATTTTGTTAGCTTCGCGTGGGCTGTAAAATTGTTAAAATCTGTTGTATAAACTCAAGATAAAGCCTAAACACTAAAGTGATTATCTAAATTTTATTAAATTTTTTTTATTATTGTAGCACCAATTTAATTTTTTTTCTAATTCTTTTACATTTATAAATTCTATGTTTATTTCAATAAAATATTAAAATCAATTTAAGAAAAAATTAAAATCGATCTGGTCCGTGTACGACCATTATACGACCAAATTAATTATTACAGTTAGATCTTAAATAAATCGATGAGAATTGTTGGATCTAATATTAAAAAGTGTATCTGATTAATAATAGAATTATATTTAAATACTAAAAAATGTATTTTGATAATTTAAAATTTTTCTATGTAAAAATTCTTAAATATCTTTTCTCTTTAATTTATGTATAGTTCGAGTTAGATAATAATTATTAACCAAATATCATATAACAATTCATATCGATTACAATATTAAAAATTATCAATATAATGCTCATGTATATCATATAACAATGATACATGTGGACCCTGCGTTATAAGAGACTTAGGAGAACTCGATCTACATGAATAAATTTAAGCATTTTTTTTCTGAAGGAACATAACAATTTGATTAATCCAAATTATAATTATATTATTTTACATATAACAAACATAAAAGGATAATATCAAAATATTATTAAAATATTGAGGGTTTCATATTCATAAACAATAATTTTGAATATAATACTTAACCATCTTTTCTTTTCGGTTTATGGGTAGGTCACTGGTCAAGTTAGATAATAATTATTAAATCATCATTAAATTAAAGATAATTTCGTTAATTTCACATGGGTTGTAAAATCGTCAAAATTCAATTTCTAAAACTCAGGATAGAACCCAAATAGTAAAGTGAGTATCTAAATTTTAATAAATATTTTTTTATAATTGTAGCACCAATTTCTTTATTTTTCCATTAATTCTTTTAAATCTAGAAATTTTATCTTTCTTTCAATAAAGTATTAAAATAAATTAAGAACAAATTCAAATCGATAAAGACTATAATAATATGAGAATAAAATTTGATATAATCATAACATAATTTTTATA
The DNA here is from genome assembly GCA_030848705.1 of Heracleum sosnowskyi. Taxonomy (NCBI): domain Eukaryota; kingdom Viridiplantae; phylum Streptophyta; class Magnoliopsida; order Apiales; family Apiaceae; genus Heracleum; species Heracleum sosnowskyi. Next base: position 109,938,991 of record CM061239.1, read on the forward strand.
CTGTTTAATAATTTTAAAGTAATAATGTATTTTAAAATTTTGTATACACTATAAATAAAACCGAAACATTAAAAGTAAAAGCAGTTAGTAAGATACTTATATCAGTATGTACTTGATATCCTTATTATATTAAACTCTTTTATATAATAATCATAATAGGGATTTATCCAAAATTTTGATCGTGACAACCAAATTAATAAGGACTATTAGATCTTAACTAAATAAATGAAAATCGTTTGATCAAATATTAAAAAAGTGTATTTTATTTATAATAGGATTATATTTAAATTCTAAAAAGTGTATTTTGATAATTTAAACCAAATATACCAAATATAAATAAGTTTTCTATATTGAATAGAATTCTCCATGTAAAAAATTCATGACTTTCTTTTCTCTTCCGTGGACAATTCCAGTTAGATAAAAATTGTTAAACCATCTTTTAATTAAAAATAATTTAATTATCTTCACGTAGGGTGTAAAATCGTCAAAATCTGATTTTTAAAACACAAGATAAAGCCCAAATCAGTAAAGTGAGTATTTAAATTCCAATAATGATTATTATGTCATCATTATTTTAACGCCAATTTAATTACTTTTTTCTAACTATTTTAAATTTAGAAATCTATGTTCAAAAATTAAAATCAATCTAAGAAAAATTCAAATCAACAAAGAATATAATAATAAGAGGATAAAATTTTATAAATTTGTGCATATTTTTTATCCTATTTTATTATGTTATAGATCATAACTAATCAAATATAATTTATTATTAAATAATAAATTATACGCAAATGATGATTTTGTTTTATAAACACTCATAGAGACCTAATTTCATTGCAAGACTATATTCATATTAAAAAAAACCGTATTTTGAAATTGTAGACTCAGCTACAGAACAGAACTAACTTTTTTAACCAAAATACATTGTAAATTATTAAATTCGAAACTTTAAAAGTTTGTTAATCAATTAGTATAGTACTTTTCTGAAAAATCGTACTTTACAAAAAATATAATCAAATAACGAAAGAAAAAAATTTCAAAAAAAAAATTTCAAAAAAAAAAACCTGTAAATTTTAATATGTTGTTGGTAGATTCAAATCTTAGATCATTCTACGTGATAATTTTACTGTTATATGTAACGTTTCCCAACAATTTAATTTGAAAGATCCAATGATTATGGATTGAGTGATCAAACAAAGCGACCAAACTTATAAGAAAGCTTTCATTATTTAGTTTTTAATATAATAACATAGATATTTACGGGATATACTATAAAAAAATGAATTTTATACAGAATTTTGATCGTCACGGTGTACTACTTTAAAAGAAACACTATTACAAAAAACATAAATTTTAATTGATAATTTATTTTCTCAAAAGTTCAAAGTTCCCGCATCATTAACATATTACAAAAAAGAGTATATTATATTTTAGCAATAAATATTTAAAAAAATTATAAATTAAAAAATTATAAATATTAAGAAAAATTAATGATGTTATCCTGGTAATTTGGTCCTAAATACCACCATGACATTCTCAGCCGTTAGATCCAATACTTTTAAAAATAGATGATCAAAATTATATCATATAAAAAGAAATTATTATCTAAAAATGATATAAGTTAAAAGATATAATATTATGATTGGATTTTCCAAAAAGTTAAAACATAAAAATAGTTGTAATTACATAAGGAAACCATTTATAACCAAAATAATAAAAATCGTTTAATCTTAAATATATAGGTGAAAACTGTTAGATTTAACATTAAAACATGTATTTGGTTAATAAAGGTTATTCTAATAATCTAAACTACATATAAGTTAAGTAGATTTCCTAAATCGAATTGAATTCTCAACATTAAATTTCGTCACTTTATTCTCTTTTTAGTTTTAGAATAGTTTTTAATTGAAAAAGAACTATTAAACCACAACTAAATTAAAGATTATTTTGTGAATTTCATGTGAACCGTAAAATTGGCAAAATCTAACTTTTATAACTCAATATAAAAAAAATATTAAATTGAGCGTGTAAAATATAATAAATATCAAATTTTTAACTATAATTTTTTTTTTTGGCTAAATCTTTTTTAACAATAATTTAATCATGTAAACTAATAACTTTTAAATATTAAAATATTCATAAATAAATATAATTATAAATATTAAAAAAACAATCGTGTTGCATCGTAATAAAAATATAATTATAAATAAAATTTAAGTAACTGTGCATCGCACGGGCTATAAGCTATCAATACTATTATATAATAGACGAAACATTAAAAGTTTGGTCGGTCGGTATGGTACGTTGTGATTTTACTTAATTGTACTTAATTGTATTTCGTGTTTTTACTTAATTAACCTTACTTATTTATAGAAATATATTATTAAATAATAATATTACCTATTTATAACCGATTACCTTTTTTCCCTAAAATAAATTATTTTTTCTAACAAATTCCCATACTTTTTTCAAACATGGCAATTACTTTTTTTAACTAAAACATGTTAGTTTTTATATTTTTCCTTACTAAAACCCTTCATTTTCCAAAAATATCACGGACAAACCTTTAGTTATTTATTTTTAAACCTATAATATTATAATTATTTTTTAAAAGTTTACCTATTTTAATATGTTTACTTATTTTTCTTAACAAATGCAATCACTAAGAATATTAAAATATAAATAATTAAATACCTATTTATAACCGAACTCTAAAACACATTATAAATTTTTTCTAACAAGGTCCCTTCTTTTCTAAATATATCACGGAAAATTGTCTTTTTCAATTTATTTTTTCTATTTTTCTCACTAAAATTCATTTTTTTTCAAACATATCATAGGAAACTCTTTACTTATTTATTTTAAAACAAATTTAAATACTTTTAATTATTAAATTTTAAAACCTCATTTTCCAAAAATATCACGGGCATTTACCTTTTAAAACTAAATATATGTTACATTTTTTATTTTTTGTTACTAAAACCGCACATTTTCTAAAAATATAACGGGCAAATCCTTACTTATATATTTTAAAATATGTTTTAATGTTTTTAATTAATTAAAAATATTTAACTATTTTAACATACCTACTTATTTTTTTCACAAATACAATTAATAAAATATTAAAAATATAATAATAAAATAACAATTAACGTGCATCGCACGGGTTTTAAGCTAGTATTTAAAAAACACGGATTATAAGTTAGTATAGTCTATATTTGAGTTTATTGAATCCGGGACCATCAGGGGACAATTATTTGACAAACCGACTGTTTCCTAACAAATTTATAACAAGCACACATAAGAAAGTTAAGTTATAATTATTTTAGTTGATTAAGAAAGCATGTTAGCCTTCCCACGAGTCATAATAAAAACACAACATAATTTATAGTTATAATCAAAATTGTAGCAGAACTTGTCAATATTTTTCAAAAAAGCCTTGCATTCTTTGATAATACTCCGGGTCTCATACAGTTGAACCTCGATTAAGTAATAACTAGCGTAAAAGCTCGTTATTTTTAACCACCCCTAAATTTTATGTATAATGTTTAAGGATGTAATCAAACTGTTGAGTAATTGTTTTCTGAGTGCAATATATATGCGTACCTGTATTTTTTAATTTTTTAATTTTATAGTCCATTCTTATAACTTACTACAGGAGGTACTATTTCTCACTATGGTTGTACATGTGTGTTGAATTTAAGCTTCAGCAGAGGTAAAATAGTATTGCTGAGGGCTTTAAGTACTCTTTAAGTATTCACTCTTTCAAGTATCAGGAAAATTTTAGTTTTATTCGGAAAAAGGGATTCTACCTTTTAAGGACTGATAGTACCTCTCTGGTGACAACTGACGAGGGCTATGGTCACACTATGGTTTCAACGTTACTTGGTCTGGAATCTCCTTACATATTGGGGATGTTAAGGATAGGAAAAACTACAATGCACTTTAGTAGAGTGCCAGTTCATTTTGTGGTTAGGTAGTACTTCAGTGGATAACGTATGGTTTTCCATTGCTAATATTGATGTTGCAGTTTTTTTTTTTTTTTTGCGTAGTTAACTTCAACAAACTTTTTTTATTGTGTCTCTGGTTCCTACATTTTACCTGTGATTTTGACCAAATTAAACTGCACTACTCCGATGCCCCACGAATATCGTTACAATGTAAGTTCTCTTCGTAACTTCTGTCTGCTGGTCTGTTTAATTTGATACTTAAATCATCTATCTGTCTGAAAACCAGGATGTTACTTGTGGTTGTAGCTTGTGTTTGAAGAACATCTTGCAAGTGATGACTATGTGTGCCTTTACTTTACAGGTTCAGATCTTATGCAATGATTGCAATAAAACTAGCCAGGTACCATTTCACTTTGTGGGACATAAGTGCAGTCACTGCAACTCATACAACACCCGTGTGATCACAACAGTCAACAATCAACAGCAGTAAGGTTGTGCTAGGGAAGTGACTGGGAGAAAAATAAAAATAGAAGGAACTTCTCAGCAGCTAGAATCGCAGTAACCCCTACATCCGGTTATATTATCTTTATTGTGATGCATATCTAGTTCTCCAACATACAAAAGAATGAATTTAACTTCTCTATATCAAATTGCATTTAATTAGGAATGGGAAGGGATGTGAAATTATAGAGTTAGAGCCCATTTGTTTATAACTGAATGATGTTCAACAGCCTATTACCTGACTGATTCTTCCATCCAGGCCGTTTGGGATTGATTTTGGAATTGTTTGAATGAAGCAGAAAATGCTGAATCGTACCTCCGTAATTTTGCACCTGAATGATTCAGGAAAAACCGTATGTGTTTTTTTTTTGTACAATGCAGTCTCTCTCCCGCTATTGTTGCGTACTTGCATTCAATTGCAAGTATTTAAGTGGTAAACCATGACCAAAATTCCAGTAATTACTAATTAATTACCATGCTTTCTTTCAGAGTTTCTAATATAGCTGCTATAAAAACAAAGATGAACATTTTTCATCAAAATTTTCGTAAAAATCTAAGTTGCTTGCTTTTTCACTAAAATCTTCAATTAGCTTGGATGAGTGAGTTTTCATTTAGATTTTATTTTATTATATAATAATAATTAGGTTAAACAATTTGAACATATGCATTATTTTTTAATTCGACATGATAATTCATCGTATCATTTGTCATTTTGAATTTTAAAATGTAAAATAAGTTAAATTTTTTATTGCAGTTAAATTATAGACCATAAATATTAGAACCAAATAATATTATTCATTTAACAGAAATATCAATCTTTCATATATAAATTGCTCAAATTTGACAAATTAGAAATGAAATGCAACTCAACTGAATAATGAACGTCGGAAATGTGTAAAGTTCATTTTACTTTCTTTTTACCCAATTGGAGTTGGCAGGCATTTTAAGTTTTTTTTTTTTTTTGCCAAGTCTAAAGTACATTTTAAAGTTCAAAAACAGGCTAGTTTTCAAGTTTTTGCAGCTTGGTTGTAATAACTTAGACTCTTGCTTATGTATGAAATGTGTGTTATGGTGGAAATAATGGGAAATCGGAAGTAATAGTGTACAAAACTATATAATAGTGCTGGGGAAAGTTCTCAGATGAAGTATCAGGAATTTTTTCGAACTTTTCATCAAATTTGTTTAGAAGCAAGCAGTATATAATGGAGCCCGGTCCCCAACAATCGTTTGCTGGGGACGATTTTTATAACAATCGATTTTATAACCGTTGGATTGTCCATTCAACGGCCGTGGTTTAAAAAAAATAACTGTACCGCATAAATTTTCCGCGGTACGGGCTAATTACCTTTTTGCCCCTCCGCCCATACCACGGAAACTTTCCGCGGTACGTCCCCATTTAATTTCAAATAATTCAAAGAAAGTCAAATCAATATTTTACTACATTACCAGGAAAATGCAACATTGGACCTGGACACCATCCAATTCCACCGGGAAGCATCCTCCAACCCCTGTTTTTCTTTTTCTTTCTTTGACTTTTTTCTTAGCACAAAACACACCCTTTTGAAACACATGAAGAAAAATAAATACCAAGAATCAGAGCTAGAAAGCTAACCAATTCAGCTTGAAATGCACCAAGATTGAATCTTTTTGTATCATTTTGTTATCTCAGGTACTTTTTAATCTTGTCCTTTTGATTCTTGAATTTTTTTTTACTGTTAAGTTATGTGTTAAGTTATGTTGAAAGATAGAGAAAATTCAAGTGATAGCAAGAATCGGTTTGTTTTTGGTGAAAGTAATGGAAGCCCAAATGAAAAGATTGGATTTTTGTTTAAACAAGGGGCGTAACGCGGAAAGTTTCCGCGGTACGGGCGGAGGGGCAAAAATGTAATTAGTCCGTACCGTGGAAAGTTTCTGCGGTACGGTTATTTTTTTTTTAAAACCACAACCGTTGGATGGACGATCCAACGACTATAAAATCGATTGTTGTAAAAATCGTCCCCAACAAACGATTGCCGGGCTCCGTATATAATATCACTAGTTTGCTAAACCGCCATTCATAACGGCTATTACACAAAATATGTTTTTAGATAAAATAATACTTGTAATTAAACTAAGATTTCTATTGAATTCTCCGTTTCATCTTAATCAATTACCGAAATTTTGAATAAATAAAGAAAAGGGCAATTGTTTAATACTTTTCATAATTTTAATATTATATCAAAAATTAATATATTTATCACCATTTTTATTTTTCTCAAAATTCATATCCCAACTTTTATTTTAAAATACATAATATAACATCAATGTTAAATTCAAGCTTATATCTGCTCCTCCTGAATCACTCTCGTTAAACATATGTTTTCTCCCAGTGACCCGTTTTCTCCTTGTTACCAATTCTAAACGGATAATAAACCAATTTACTAAATAAATTACATCATTTATTAAACAATTTTATTATATCATAAAATTCAATTTATTTTTTTTAAAAAAATCTAACTTTTATTATTTAAAATATATGTATTCGAGAAAATGAATAAATTACTTCTATATTTGATTCTATTTTATAAAAACTTGAATTTTTTGTAAGTATTATCTTCTCTACAATTAGAAGGTAAAACTTAAAAAATGATTTTTAATATATATGTAAAACATATAGATAAATAAATCATGGGTTATTTTACAAAATAATTATGAGAACATAATTTCTAATAGTGTTTTTAGGAGAACAATAAGATGATAATCTGATTTCAAGATAATTTTAAAACTTTTAGAAAAAATATATGAGAATATTAAGATGGTAACTTTGAGTTATAGAGAAAGTTTTAGAGAATATTAACATTGTAATTTGACTTGAATATAAATTTTAGCAAAATATTAACATAGTAATTTGATTTAAGAAGAAAGTGTAGGAGAATATAAGGTAATTAAAATTTCCATTTCTAAAAATTTATAGGCAATTTAGATAATTTCTAATAAAAAAATTTAGGGGAATAATAAAATTGTATATTGAGTTTCTTCAATTATTAACATTTTAAAGGCAAGTTAAAGGTAGAATATTAAAATTATATATATAATTTCCTTCATTAGTAAACATTTTAAAAGTAAAAATTTTAAAATTATGTATTTAGTTTCCTCCATTAGTAAAGATTTTAAAAATAATTGAGATATTTTCAAATTTTTAATGTTAATAATTCAAAAAAAATTCTAATTTATATTGTTTAAATTATAGGTTTTCAAAAAAATAAATGAAAAGAAAATAGGACTTCTATATTTATTTTATTTTATAGAAACTTGCATTTTCTAGTATTATTTTCAATAGAAATTATAAGGTAAAACTGAAAAAATTAATTTTTAAGAGAATATCGGTACTTTGACTTTAAGATAAATTTTAGTAAAATATTAAGATAGTAATTTGACTTAGGAAGAAAGTTTAGGAGAATATAAGGTACTTAAGATTTTCATTACTAAAGATTTAAAAGAAATATTTGATATTTTCTAATAAAAAATTTAGGAAAATATTAAAATTGTATATTTAGTTTACTCCATTAGTAAAGATTATAAAGATAAGTTAAAGGTAAAAATATTAAAATTGTATATTTAGTTTCCTTCATTAGTAAACATTTTAAAGACAACAATATTAAAATTGTACTCCATTAGTAAATATTTTAAAGACAGTTGAGATATTTTCGAATTTTTGGTATTAATAATTCAAAATTTTAAAAAAAATAAAAAAATAGATAAGCGTCATCTCACCACCTTCGTCTTCTCTTTTATTTATATAATATAAGTATATTGATTTGAAATGTTTAGAGTGGAAACTCTAATTTTGCCGTATATATTGAACTTTTTAGATAATTTTGTGTAAAATGAAGGGATGATTAATTTGCAAATTAAATTGTTGAAAATGGTTTAGAGAAGAAGTATTATCATTTGAAATTTTAATATCAGATCACCGAATTTAATAAATATTTATATTGTATTTAGAATAGATCTAAAATGTAAAATTTACTACAGTTATCATGGTTCAAATATTTACACTAAACTTGTGTAATCTCAATATAATTTGATTTTTACCCGCTTAAAATATGAGATTGCCGAATTTTATAAATAATATTTGAATATAAAAGTAAAAAAACGTAGCATAAAGGCAAGTGAGAAGATCCCTAATTCATTTGTGACAAAAGAGAGCGTTGGGCACTAGGGTTACCAAATTATAACAACCGCATTGAGAATTGAGTTCCGGTGATCTGAGCTGCGGCGCCGTCGTCTGAAAGCTAAAAGATAAGCATACTTTCGGTAGCTTTGCTTAGTTTAATTTCTTATTTTTAGTCATAATACTTGATTAGCTATTAAACCCTAGTACATGGAACTTCCTAATGAATTAGTTGATGAAATACTCACTCGGGTCCCCGTTAAATATGTTCTTCGTTGTCGTTGTGTCTCGAAAGAATGGTGCTCTGTTATTGATAATACTAACTTTCTCGAAAAATATTTGAAAGTGTCTGTTGAGAGGAATAGGGGTGGTGTTCTTATTCAAGGTTCTGCTTTAGATGATTCGGGTAGGAAGTACTTGGTGGCTGATATTGAGTCTTTGGAAGATGGTAGTGCGATTAACGATATAAGTGAAGAGGTGGGTGGAGTTTTTAATGGTGCTAGGGTGATTGGTTCGGATAATGGGTTAGTGTGCTTGTCTATGTCGGGAGATGATATGGATTCGATGTTTCTTTTGAATCCTTGTACTAGGAAGTGCAAGAAGCTGCCCGTTCCTGGAACTGAATTGTTGGAAAAAAATAACTTATCTAGATATTTCCTAGGCGGGTTTGGCTATGATCGTGTTAGTAATGATTACAAGGTTGTATTGATGGCTTGCTGTAATTTGCCGACTATTGGTATTATGGCTATCGTGTACAGCTTGAAGAAAAATTCCTGGACACCCATTCCGGGTGTTTTTACTGCCGAAAACGTTGGTTTTATTGATATTTGGGGGACGTTTGCATATGATGTTCTGCGATGGAGGGCAATTAATCTAACATCTATGGACTCTTTCATTGTTGGTTTTGATCTTGCCCTTCAACAATTCACAGAGCCCCAACATTATATTGGGAACGTGCAGCTAGTGGATATTAGAATTGAAAAAACTGTGGCCGAGGAAATGTCGGCAAACCCGATATTTAGAAGTTTTAGGTCTCACGGACTTCTTATGTACTCGAAGAGTCTCGAGAAAATTCTTTTGCAGGTGGAAAACGAAAGGTTAAAGTGGTACGACCTTAGAAGCAAGGTATTTAATAATGTTACTAATCATGGGATTCCGAATTGTTTTATCTCACACAGGTACATCGAGAGTCTTTTCCCACTCATCGAGGATAGGCAACCATCACATGAAGCAAAAGAGAAGAAGCAACGGTCGAAACAAAGGTTCTTGTCCATCCTTTTAGTGTTGGGTTCTGTAGTTGGATCTCTGATGTTGTTCACTAGGAGTAGAAGAGGAACAGGGTAGACTAGTAGGGGTCTGCAAGGAGTAAACCACTAGACGGTTACACACAGAAGGGAGATTAAAGAAGATCTATGTATTAGTGTAACTTTCCTTGTTTATTGCCTTTTCCTATATGTTTGTTAAGTTTGGCTGTTGCCGATTGTTTAAGTTAAACAGTTTAACTGTTAATTTGGGAGTTAGAAACGCAAGTATGCAGCGGATGCTATTATGCAGAATTCTAGTTATCTTATTATTCTTGTCACTGTTTTAATTAATTTTAGTGAGTTTCGTGGTTAAGTGTTTATTATGCATATACATATCTGTGGCGGTGTGGCATAATCTGCTTTGCCTTTGTTGCTGTACTATATTTTGATTAAATTTAATTGAGTACTCAGTTTGATTGTGATTCTCTTGCTATTCTAGAAAATGTTTGTTGATTGTGCTGGAAATCTTTGTTCTTTCTTGTTTGAAGAACTTATATTGATGGTTTTGTGTCTTTAGTTAAAGAATCCATTAGACCTCACGTATGTGCGAAAAGTGCGTTTCTTTAAGGATTAGCAGAGGTGTACAGGGTAAATGTTCTCAAAATGGATATTAACATGGCAGTATTTACTTGGATAACCTCATTTGCAAGCTGCAGCAGCAGAACTTGCTTAGCTGTCATCTTTGTTTGTTTGGTCGACACAATTGTCTACTCAGTAGTATCAGTGTAATTTTTCATTTTAAGCTCTGTCATAAATAAGCAGATCTGTTATCTTCTTTCTCTCTATTTCTACACATACATATATTTACATAAAGATACACATTTCACACACTTAAATGTGTATTCCAGTAAATCTAAAAGTTGGTATTATCCAAGCCATATGTTTGTATTCTTCCGATGGTCAAAGCTGGAGGAATATGGCAAAGACACTGTACTCACGCTACAAAGGTATGTGCTAGTTACATATTTATGCTTAATTTCATATTTACGGGGAAACTTTGAGAACATCATCTGTAGGAGTTTTCCCCCCAACCTGCCATTGTCAAAAATGTCTGGTTCTTGATTTCAATCTAGCATTGGATTTGGAATTTATCACGAAGGTAGAATATACACTTTTTTGAAGCCAAATTTCATTATCTAGAATAAATACGTCTGAGAATATTGGGTTCTGGAGACAATTACTATTTTCGTCCTTCGAAGTTCATTCTCAGTTTAACTTAATGTAAATGCAGTCTTCGTGTTTTTTCCTAAAAATAGACAAAATTAGTAAGAATCGGTCTAATTGATAAAAAAATTATTCAATCAATAAGAGTAATAACTTAAAATTAGCAAAATTATATTGTAAAAGAATTAGTAAAATTTGTGAAAAAATTTAAAGAAATTACAAACTCGAATTAAAGAAAATAACAAAAGTAATTATGGTTGAAGAACCGGGTACACTCCTGAGATTTAATCATTGTTTAAACTTGGTCCCAGGATCTCCAACACTACCTAGTAACGTACCTAAAAATATATTTTTCATGTGTGCTTCTCTTTTTTTTATACTGAGATATTGATGATTTTCATAATTATTCATTTTTCTTCCCTATTTTACATTTTTCATTGACCTGCGTGGCGAACGCACGAAAAAATCGTGGGGGCGGGGGCAATTTTTTTATTTGCTAAAAAATAATTCTAAAGTTAACACATTTTATAATTAAACTACGAACACTTAAAATCTATTATATATATAACTAGTCGACGGCCCTATAACATTTTTTGTAAATTTTCATATTTTAACTATTTAAGAAAAACATCGAGAACTATATATATATAATAAAAATATTATTAAATAATAATATTATCAATTCATAATGAATTGTCTTTTCAGCTAAAACACAATACTTTTCCTATTTTCCTAACAAAATCCTCCCGTTCTTCAATAATTTCACGGACAATTAGCTTTTTCAACTAAAACTTGTTCCTATTTATTTATAACCAGTTACCATTTTCAGCTACTTTTTCTATTTTTCTAACAAAAATCTCCCGTTCTCCAAAAATATTATGAACAATTATCCTTTTCAATCAAAACACGTTACATTTTATATTTTCCCCCACTAAAACCTATCATTTTCAAAAAATATAACGACAACCCTTACTTATTTATTTTTAAAATATTTTGATGCATTTAATTATTTAAAAAAATTTAATATTTTAACATGCCTACTATATCACGGGCAATTATGTTTTATAACTAAAACATGTTGCCTTTTCAATTTTTCATTAATAAAAGCCCTTCTTTTCAAAAAATATCACCGAAAGTCATTACTTATTTATTTTAAAATATATTTTAATTTTTTTAATTATTTAAATAAGTTTATCTATTTTAGCATATCTACTTTATTTTTTTTAACAAATACAATTAATAAAAATTTTAAAACATAACTAAAAAATAAAAATTATTAAAAACAATTTGTGTATCGCACGGGTTTTAAGCTAGTATTCATAAACATAAAAATTGATAAAAAAAAAATATACTTGTGTATGTTCCGTGCTAACAAAACCCCAATTAAAAAAAAATTAAAATATTTAAACAATTATCATGAATGCAAACAAATATGCTTATATACAGATAATTATTTGACTTGTCGAGAAAGTTTTGAGAATTTAAATTAATTAAGAAATTTTTTATTTTATGATATTTAAAATTTAAAATCCTAAAAAATTAGTACAATAGATTGGAGAGATTTTGGAGTGCCATATAAACGGGAGGTAATTCTCCTTTGTAATATTATCGACTAAGCCGCGATTCGCGATATTCTTTCAGTATTAATTTTGTAATTATCAATATGAAATATTTAAAAAAATTGACAGAAAATTATATAATTTTATATAAAATAAAATAGTGAACAGAATATTATAAAAAGTAAACATATGTAAACAATAAAATATAATATTTAAATATCTTTTTAATACCGATTTTGTGACACATGTTATTAGGTCGACACCCATTTACAAAATATATATAGATAAAAAAAAAATACTAACGATAAGTAATTATGAAATTTAAGAACTAACCACTATTTTCAAATTCATTTATATTATTACAAAAAATACTAAAATCTCGAATATCGTCAAATGTAATAATAAAAAGTTAAAATATAGACATGTATATCTTGATAATATAAAGGGCCTTATCTTGAAAATTTTGTGAAGTGTTTTCCAAAACATAAAAACAAAAGTTGTAATCTTAAATGGATACAGATAATTTATCCGTAAAAAATATCTCTACCTAAGCATTTTAAAATTCAATATTTTAATATTTCTCTACCTAAAATTTAAGTATTAGAACCAGATTTTATTACTTAGTATTCGTTAATTGAGCACAATATAATCAAAAAAATGTAAGTGATTAAATATATTTAAAATTTTATAATGATTAAAAAATTATTAAAAAAGTATTAAAAGTAACTCATGCATTGCACATGATATTAAAATTAATAAAATAATGAAAATATTTAAAAGTAATCGTGCTTTCCACGTGTTATAAGCTAGTATTCATAATGAAGAAGAGTTTATAAAATTTTAATTAAATAATATATTGAAATAAACTATATATTAATGGGTTATATTTTTTTTTTTCAAAATATTTATTTAATAAACATTTATATTAATAAATATTATTTAATTTTACTTTTAATATTATATTATATTAATATTAAATTAATATATTAAATCTTTATATATAATAAGCGTAATGGAGATTTTATCCAAAACTTTGGTTAGTCCTCAGTACCGTCAAAACAATCTAAATCGTTGGATATTTTTTAAAAATAAACGATCAAGATTATATCATATAAAGATTAAAGTATTATATATAACGGATATAAGTCAAAAGTGGAAGTATTAGCATTAGAATTGGATTTTAAATAATTACAACTATTATATATCAAAATAATAAGGATGGTTAGATTTTAAAATAAATAGATGAGAATCGTTTGATCGAACATGAAAAAGTGTATTTGGTTGTTAGTTAAATTATATTAAAATACTAAAAAAAATATCTTGATAATTTAAATCAAATACATGAAAATTTCTTAAATCGAATATAATTCTCAAAGTAAAAATTTGCCACTTTCTTCGATCTTTAGTTTTGGTATTTTTTTAATTATAAAAAAATTGTTAAACCATCATTAATTAAAGATTATTTTGTTAGATGTTAAAATAAATAGATGAAAACCGTCAATGTAATATTAAAAATTATATTTGATTGTTCGTAAAACTATTTTCAAATACAACAAAGATTATTTTGATAATACGTTCGATAAGAGTTCTTAATATACAAATTTGTCACCTTTTTTTCTCTTTAGTTTCAAGGTATTTACAATTGGGGAAAAATTTTAAACCGTCACTAAATTAAATATTAGTTTGTGAGCTTCGTGTGTGCCGTAAAACATTTAAATCTGATTTTTTTAGAAATCAAGAAACAATAAAAATAGTTAATTGAGCATATAAAATCAAATAAATAAAATCCAAAAATTAATAACACAAAAATATTAAAAAGATATAAATTAATATAATTATAGATATTAAAAAAAAGTCGTGCGTTGCACAAGATCTTATCCAAGAATTTGATTTATGTACCGTCAAACTAATAAGGATCATTGATTTTTGAAATTTATAAATAAAAACCATCAGATCTAATATTAAAAAGTGTTTTTGATTGTTATTAGAATTAAATTCAAATACTAAAAACTAAATTTTAATAATATAAACAAAAAATGGATAGGTTTTCTAAGTTGAATAGAATTAACAATATAAAAATTCATAACTTCATCTTCTATTCGGGATCTCGGGTAATTTTAGTTAAATAATAATAACTAAATTATCATTAAATTAAAATAATTTCATTAATTAATATAATTATAAATTGTAAAAAATAATTGTACGTTGCACGGGTTCTAAGCTAGTATATATTAATGACCGATTAATATATATTTAATACTGGGTTATTCATATTTATTAATTAAAAATATTAGCTGGTATTCTTAATTGGTAAATTTTAAATTTGTCAAATTCAGAATGGATACAATTCTCGTCTATTTCACGTCATTACATGAACAAACGTCAAAGGACTTCATCAGATCTATACTTTTCCTATACAAAATACAAACATAAATATTGAATACTTGAATGATCTAATAGAAGTTTCACGTTAGAGCGAAATACATATACGGATTAAAATTTATAACCAAAAAAAAACTGTATAATCCCATAATAAAAACACAACCTAACCGGAATGCATATTATGGTCACGTCAGTCTTTGTCTTTGGTAGTCCACCCCGCTGCCTCGTATTATTTCTCATTGTGTCCTTATTTTAGAACCTTTGTTGCCCATTATTTTTTTAAGAATAATATCCCTTATAAGGTCATTGCATATCAGTTTAAAAAAAGATAGTGAATAATAAATTAAATAAATAACAATAAAGAGAAAACAAAGAAGAGGTACACATACAAATCACACAAACTTGACCAAATAATAGTGACGTTAATTTCTCATTACACTATATAATGTATACCAAGATGAAGCAAGTTGACAATTTCAAGTCTTTAAAAAAAAGTTAGTATGGGAAAAATCATAGCTAACATCAAAGTATATACAAAGAAACATCGATATGGTTGGTACATAAAGAAAAAAGGTATTATAGTAGAATAATTAAGATTTATATTATAATAAAATTAATTTAAAATTAGCATCATGCGGCGAGTAAAGCAAGGTAATGTTAGATAATGCACTTCAACAAAGATAATGTAAAAAAAATTCAGTTTGAAAAAGAAGAGATTGACCAGTTCTACTTCAACTTCAGCTAATTTTTGAGCCACCCTATTAGGGCAAAAAAACACGGACAGTCACACGCAACCACCCTTTGCAATAAAAAATAAAGCCACTAAAAATTAATAATTAATATAACATAAATGCTATGGATCGCCGCGACCTTCATCCTTTTCCATACTGCATGAAAAAAAACTCAATTGATGTTGTTATAATAAAAAAAAATAAAGAAATAGCATAAGATACGACATTAAAAAGTTTGGGAGCTAATAATATGAGTTAATAATTGATAGGCTTTTTCCTTTTTCGTATTACTTGTAAAAAAATACTCATATTTTTGCCATCAAAAAACAAAACTCAATAAATTAAAAGACAAAAAGATAGTATAATCTTATACCAAATAAGATGGGACGAAAATGTTCCTCACTCTCTTTATATTGATTCTACATGATCATGCAATAGAACTATGTTCTGTGTTATGCCCGTTTTGGTATAGTCCAAATTTCTCAGTTTAATAATTATTAATTCAGATTAATAATTAATTGTTTAACTACTAAGTTATATCCTCTCTCTAAAACGAGGAAAAAATCAATCTCAATCAACGAATAACGGAAAATATCTCCAAACGATATTTTTCAAATCATGGAAAGAAATGCGGAGATGCCGCAAGATTGTAGGAAAACATGTGAAGACCGAACTATTTATGGGAACGTGAGATGGATTGATAATCCTTGAACTATTTATGGGAACATTGGATGGATAAACTTTGACTATTTATGGGCTTGGACTCAATGGCTTATCTAATGACTTGTTTTCCAAGAACTACGTGAGGCTTGATCCCTATATAAGGGGTACGTAGGCACCTTGTATGATACGACAATTGACACTCGGGAAAGAGAAAGAGAAAGAACCCATTCTCTATTCAATTTCTGAGAAGTCATCATACGAGCTCAGCCCCAAACATCCAAAAATCTCAAATCCCTCTATTTTCATAATTCGTTATTCCAGCAACCTCCGATTTTGGTTGTTACGAAATTCCTCCAACAACAATTGGCGCTAGAAGGAGGGGATTATTTTTTGATTGTGGAGGACAATCAAATCATCTACATCATGCACAAGGGGGGTTTTATCGTATTTGGAGCGGCTTTAACGGAGGAGCTGAACGATGGAGGCGATGATTCATGATTCTTTTCAAAATTAAGATAAGTTTTCTTATGCTTTTGTCTGTATACATAAGTTATCTTATAAAATTTGCAGTAAATTTATTACATGTCAGATTTTGATGATTTTTTATGATTCGGAAAGTTTTTGCGATTTTCTACAGCTTTTCTTTCTTAGTGTTTTCTGAGATTATGTTTCGATCTATTCTCGAAATCACAAAACATAATCAAATCCCGTTTTTCAGTATTGAGAGGTTAATCAACATACGTTTTATTTGATTCCCGATTCATTATAAGTCCATTTTTGACGAGCCATATATCATCGGAAAGCTCTTTTCGTTTCCTACAACTTTCATGTTTTGTGTTTTCCAAGAAAATATCGTTTACAGGGTCATAAAGGTAAAAAACAGATCTGGGCAGAATCTGAATCATGGAGATGTTAAAGAATTGTGATGCAATATTCGTAGCACATGATTCGATTACTTCACTAGCTCGTGCATGGACAAAAATAAGTGTGGATGTCCTTTTCTGAGAAAGGTAATGTTTTCGAAAGCTCTATTTTTCGAGTAGGATCATATTTTTGAAGACCCTACTCTCAGAGGAGAGTTCGTGGATAAAATTACATTATTGAAGGCCCGTTGGTAGATGGATATTTCTTGGTTGGCACGGGACATTCCTACAATCACGGGAAGAAATGCGGAGATGCCGCGAGATTGTAGGAAAATGTGTGGGACTGGACGTGATATGTTTGGCATGGGACATTCCTACAATCACGGGAAGAAATGCGGAGATGCCGCGAGATTGTAGGAAAACGTGTGGGACCGGACATGATATGGTTGGCATGAGGCATTCTTACAAATCACTGGAAGAAATGCGGAGATGCCGCGAGATTGTAGGAAAACGTGTGAGACCGGACGTGATATGATTGTCACGAGACATTCCTACAATCACGGGAAGAAATGCGGAGATGCCGCGAGATTGTAGGAAAACGTGTGGGAGCGGATTTGATATGGGCTGAAAGCCTGACATTTGAAATTGGGTATCTTATTAAAGCCTCAGCTCGGGGGCTCGCGGATGAACGAAAACACATCCTTATGTGAACAATGACACTTGAAAAGCATGTACGCCAATTCAGACTATATACAAAACGCCAAGCTTTGTTTCAGCGATCGAAGAAATTTGGAAGCTCGAAGATTTTTAGTTCTCCACTGCAGCAAGCTACACTGAAGAACTAGGGGCTTGTTGTTATGCCATGTTTTGGTATAGTCCAAATTTCTCCGTTTAATAATTATTAATTCAGATTAATATTTAATTGCTTAACCACTAAGTTATATCCTCTCTCTAAAACGAGGAAAGAATCAATCTCAATCAACGAATAACGGAAAATATCTCCAAACGATATTCTTCAAATCATGGAAAGAAATGCGGAGATGCCGCGAGAATGTAGGAAACGTGTGAAGACCGGACTATTTATGGGAATGAGATGTGGATGGATAAATCCTGACTATTTATGGGAACATTGGATGGATAAACTTTGACTATTTATGGGCTTGGACTGAATGGGCTTATCTGATGACTTGTTTTCCAAGAACTACGTGAGGCTTGATCCCTATATAAGGGGTACGTAGGCACCTTGTATGATACGGCAATTGACACTCGGGAAAGAGCAAGAGAAATAACCCATTCTCTATTCAATTTCTGAGGAGTCATCATACGAGCTCAGCCCCAAACATCCAAAAATCTCAAACATAGAAAATAAATCAGAATTACAATAACACAAACATAGTGTCCCGTGTAATTGTTTCTTTTATAAAATTTACAAAAATTTCGATTTTCTTTTCTAAAAAATAGGACCTGAAAAAGGAAAGTTTTAATTTAAGTTTTTTAAATTTAGAAGCTCTAGAAAATTAGATAAATATGATTCGAGCGATTCTAGAGCTCCTGGGGGTTTTCCTTTATATATTAACTCCTTATATATAATAAGCGTAAGGGAGATCTTATCCAAAACTTTGGTTGGTTAGTGTACTACCAAAAGTATACGATCCGTCGGATTATAAAACTATAAATATTCAAATAGATGAGGACCGTTAGATATAATATTAAAAATTGTATTTGATTAATAATAGGATAATATTTAAATACTAAAGATGTATTTTGATAATTTTAACCAATTATAAATGGGTTTTCTATATTGAATAGGAATCTTTATGTAAAAATTCGTAATTATCTTTTCTCTTTAGTTTATGGATAGTTCAAGTTAGATAATAATTATTAAACCATCATTAAATTAAAGATAATTTTGTAAGCTTCGCGTGGGCTGTAAAATAGTTAAAATCCGTTGTCTAAAACTCAAGATAGAGCCCAAACAGTAAAGTGATTATCTAAATTTTAATAAATATTTTTTTTATTATTGTAGCACCAATTTATTTTCCTAATTCTTTTAAATTTATAAAATCTATGTTTATTTCAATAAAATATTAAAATTAATTTAAGAAAAAATTAAAATCGATATGGTCCGTGTAGGATCACTATACGACTAAATTAATAATTATAGTTAGATCTTAAATAGATCGATGAGAATTGTTAGATCTAATAATAAAAAGTGTATCTGATTAATAATAGAATTATATTTAAATACTAAAAAGTGTATTTTTATAATTTAAATTTTTTCTATGTAAAAATTCTTAAATATCTTTTCTCTTGAATTTATGTATAGTTCCAGTTAGATATTAATTGTTAAACCAAATATCAAGATAACAATTCATATCGATTACAATATTAAAAATTATCAATATAATGCTCATATATATCATAGTAACAATGATACACGTGGACCCTACGTTATAAGTGACTTAGAAGAACTCATGTGCATGAATAATTTTAAACACTTTTTTTCTGAAGTAACGTAACAATTTGATTAATCCAAATTATAATTATATTATTTTACATATAATAAACATAAAAGGATAATATCAAAATATTATTAAAATATTGAGTGTTTCATATTCATAAACGATAATTTTGAATATAATATTTATATTAAAATGTGTATTTGATTAAATGTAGGATTATATTTAAATACTAAGAAATGTACTTTGATAATTTAAACCAATTATAAATTGGTTTTCTATATTGAATTCAATTCTTTATGTAAAAATTCTTAACCGTCTTTTCTTTTCGGTTTATGGGTAGGTCAACTGGTCAAGTTAGATAATAATTATTAAACCATCATTAAATTAAAGATAATTTCGTTAGTTTCGCATGGGTTGTAAAATCGTCAAAATTCAATTTCTAAAACTCAAGATATAACCCAAATAGTAAAGTGAGTATCTAAATTTTAATAAATATTTTTTTATTATTGTATCACCAATTTATTTATTTTTCCACTAATTCTTTTAAATATAGAAATTTTATGTTTCTTTCATTAAAATATTAAAATTAATTAAGAACAAATTCAAATCGATAAAGAATATAATAATATGATAATAAAATTTTATATAATCATAACATAATTTTTATTCTGTTTAATAATTTTTAAGTAATAATGTATTTTAAAATTTTATATACACTGTAAATAAAACCGAAACATTAAAAGTAAAAGCAGTTAGTAAGATACTTATATCAATATATACTTGATATCCTTATTATATTAAATCCTTATATATAATAAGCATAATATGAATCTTATCCAAAATTTTGGTCGTACGGTCCTTGGACAACCAAAATTAATAAGGATCATTAGATCTTAACTAGATAAATGAAAATCGTTAGATCAAATATTAAAAAAGTGTATTTTGTTAATAATAAGATTATATTTAAATTCTAAAAATTGTATTCTGATAATTTAAACCAAATATAAATAAGTTTTCTATATTGAATAGAATTCTCCATGTAAAAATTTCGTGACTTTCTTTTCTCTTCCATGGACAATTTCAGTTAGATAAAAATTGTTAAACCATCTTTTAATTAAAGATAATTTAGTTATCTTCATGTTGGGTGTAAAATCGTCAAAATCTAATTTTTAAAACACAAGATAAAGCCCAAATTAGTAAAGTGAATATTTAAATTCTAATCATAATTATTATGTCATCATTATTTTAACGCCAATTTAATTACTTTTTTCTAACTATTTTAAATTTAGAAATCTATGTTCAAAAATTAAAATCAATCTAAGAAAAATTCAAATCAACAAAGAATATAATAATACGAGGATAAAATTTTATAAAATTGTGCATATTTTTTATCCTATTTTATTAAGTTTTAGATCATAACTAATCAAATATTATTTATTATTAATTAATAAATTATACGCAAATGGTGATTTTGTTTTATAAGAACTCATAAAAACCTAATTTCATTGTTAGCACGAATCTATTCATATTAAAAAAATCGTATTTTGAAATTTTAGACTCAGCTACAGAAGATGCCAAACTTTTTTAACCTATATACATTGTAAATTATTAAATTCGAAACTTTAAAAATTTGTTAATCAATTACTATACCACTTTTCTGAAAAATCGTACTTTACAAAAAATATTATCAAATAACCTATGTATGCAAGAAAAAAAAATGAAAAAATTCTTATTTTTCAAAAAAAACCTGTAAATTTTAATATGTTGTTGATAGATTCAAATCTTAGATCATTCTACATGATAATTTTACTGTTATATCTACGTTTCTCAACAATTTAATTTGAAAGATCCAACGATTATGGATTGAGTGATCAAACAAAACGACCATACTTATAAGAAAGCTTTAATTATTTAGTCTTTAATATGATAACATAAATATTTACGAGATATACTATAAAAAAATGAATTTTATACAGAATTTTGATCGTCACGGTGTACTACTTAAAAAGAAGAACTATTACAAAAAAAAATTATATTTTAATTGATAATTTATTTTCTCAAAAGTTCAAAGTTCCCGCATCATTAACATATTACAAAAAAGAGTATATTATATTTTAGCAATAAATATTTAAAAAAAATAAAAATTTATTTATTTTTTTAAATATTAAGAAAAATTATTGATATTATCCTGGTAGTTTGGTCCTAAATACCGCCAAAACATTCTCAACCATTAGATCCAATACTTTTAAAAATAGACGATCATGATTATATCATATAAAAAGAAGTTATTATCTAAAAATGATATAAGTTAAAATATATTATATTAGGATTGGATTTTCTAAAAAGTCAAAACATAAAAATAGTTGTAATTAAATAAGGAAACTCATTTAATAACAAAATAATAAAAATCGTTTAATCTTAAATAGATAGGTGAAAACCGTTAGATTTAACATTAAAAACTGTATTTGGTTAATAAATGGTATTCTAATAATATAAACTACATATAAGTAGATTTCTTAAATCGAATATAATTCTCAACATTAAATTTCGTCACTTTATTCTCTTTTTAGTTTTAGAATAGTTTTTAACTGAAAAAGAACTATTAAACCACAACTAAATTAAAGATTATTTTGTGAATTTCACGTGGACTATAAAATTGGCCAAATCTAACTTTTATAACTCAATATAAACAAATATTAAATTGAGCGTGTAAAATATAATAAATATCAAATTTTTAACTACAATTTTTTTGGCTAAATCTTTTTTAACAATAATTTAATCATGTAAACTAATAACTTTTAAATATTAAAATATTCATAAATAAATATAATTATAAATATTGAAAAAACAATCATGTGTTGCATGGGTAATAAAAATATAATTATAAATAAAATTTAAGTAACCGTGCATCGCACGGGCTATAAGCTAGTATAAAATAATAATAATAATAAAAGAGAGAGAGATACTGATGATTGAGAATTTATTGAATATTATAAAGACAAGAATATTAAAATTTTATATTTAGTTTTGTAATAACCCGAATTTTTGGATTAATTAAAACTTTTCTTATTATGATTAAGTGCATCAGTGAATAGTGAATTTGGTGGATGAACAGTGATTTTGAGGATTAACAAAATTTTTCATGCCACCTATGTACGAGACGTAGTACGGATATTCCGAAGTCATATTAGTGATCTACGGAATAAATAAGTGAATGCAAATACGATCGGAATTCAGAAATTCCAAATTTTATTTTGGTGAAATATTTGACCAGACAGCGAATTATATATTATTATATTCAAGAAATGAGATATTAAAATTGAGGATTTGAGGATTTAATATTTTGGAATTTTACTATATTTGATTTGAGAATTTAGAACGAAAACCACTGGGACAGTGAAACGAATGTTCTAGAAACCGCTGATACTTTATAACGAGAATAAGCGATATCTGATCAACGAGACACGAATTGATTTAAGTGCGAGATTTGATGAATAGTGATCCGACATGAGAACCCTGTGAATATGGAATTTATGAGGGATAATAATATTTAAGGAATTAAGGATTCATCGGAACAAGAGGATGAGAGATTCTGAATTTAAGATGATTAAAACGGTCTAAGATGACCCGAAGTGAATAGTAAAATTTTCCGGACTCTGAATGGAATAAAATTTTAAAGGCAATCTTGTTAAATTATTTAATAAGCAAATGTGAAGTCGTAAATTGGATACGAGATAAAGACCTCGAGAAAGTTAGAGAAAACGAAACAAACGAGAAAACGAAATGATGATATCACTAAGCAGAAGCTTCTTGAGAAAGCCTCATTAAATCAAGGTTAGTGCTTGATGACTCACCATCCACTACAAAAACCACAGCCATATCTATCTACATATCAAGCATTATTGTTATTTCACTTTATGCAAGAGTAATCTAGAAAGCCAAACCAAAACAACAACACCACCACCATTCGGCCATGGAAGACAGCCTCTCGGTAAAGCGGCCGTATCTCCCTCGTTTCTCAATGGAATCACGCGTTCTATAGCTTGTTGGAAAGGTATTGAGATGCTCTACAACTCTTCTTCAGGAACCTCGTCCAGAAAAGCATGGTAAGGCCTTCGTTCTTTCAGTTCTTTGAAGAGATGAATAGTAACTCCGAAAATGTTAACATGTTTTTTTTGATTTCTTTGTTTGTTACAAGCTTTGTGAGGAAGGATTAAGCTAGCCCAAGGTCATACAAGTTTGTACAAGTGTTCTTAAGTACTTTAAGAAGGTATAAACATTTCTCCTCTTGGATTATTAGTTGTAAAGGATGTTTGGGAATGATAAGAGATTGATTAGTGTTGATTAAGTGGATTAGTGTTTTAAAATGATGTTTGAGTTGATGAGCTTTATGTAAATGAAGGGTCACGTTTATTGGGCAGAAAACATGATGTTTGAGATTTTGTAAAGGTTAAGATTATTGCTTGGTTGATTTGGTTGCTTGATTGGTTAGTATAAAAATTTGGAAACGTCCGAATTATAGTCGTCGTAATGCCGGAATTTCGTTAGGGCTTAAAACAGGGCATACCCGTATCTTTAAACTTTTGACCTTAAGTCACCACTGCCCTGAACAGGTAGATCTTGTTTCATAGATCATTTTGGCGAAAGAATCATAGCGTTTGAACTTACGGTTTAGGAGATATCACGATATTCGTAAAAGTAGTTCGAACCCGTAATCGTTAAGTTTGTTATATCATATGAACCCCTTAATTGCATAATTTTGGTGTCGAATCGAGTTTATTAAATACTAGAGATCATGATGAAGATATGAGAGAAGACCTCATGTCAAAAGAATTATTTTTGGATTTTATAAAAATGTTTGAATCAAGGTTAAGTGCGAAGGAACCCCTTAGAGGAGCACTTGGTTCTAACTTTGAAAACCACTTAGTAAAACGGGCAAACGAGATCCGATTTCCTTAAGCAAACCTTCGACTTAAGCATTGTCGATTAACATGGACTTAGCATGAGCCTAAAGCGAGATAGTAATACCTTGGTTGTGTTTCGCTTGCGTGTTTAAGCGTTGATGTATAAGTGGGTTATCCAGGGGATTAACCGTATGTTTTCTTTGACTATTGCCTAGATTGTCCGACATGGTTGCGAACCCTACCACTTCTCGAGCATCAGGCAAGTTTCTAAAAACCATATTTTGAAGTATGCATATACTAGATGCAAGTTATGTATGCATACTCTATCGTTCAGAGTATATTTATTTTGAAATATATGAAATATGTTGAATAAGTTTCAATCCATATTTGCAAGTTTCCCAATATTGTGCTTCCTTATCAAAACCAGTATATCCTTGGTCTTGTTAATGATATTAAATCCTGCTCGTGCGATAACCAAAATCCCATGACCTTATAATACTGTTGATGGGTGGTGATGCTTTTAAGATCCTACGCCTTGAATTATATGGTGTATATATTTATAAATTTTTCGTATGGTGGAAGGGGACTTTATATCATAAGGTAGGTATTTGTGTACTGGAATAAGAAAGGCTCAGAGGGTAGAGCATGTATTGATTTTATAACTTAGCCAGCGTATCGGGGTTATTTTGTAAGG
The DNA here is from genome assembly GCA_030848705.1 of Heracleum sosnowskyi. Classification (NCBI taxonomy): domain Eukaryota; kingdom Viridiplantae; phylum Streptophyta; class Magnoliopsida; order Apiales; family Apiaceae; genus Heracleum; species Heracleum sosnowskyi. The sequence continues at coordinate 109,964,321 of CM061239.1, forward strand.
TATATTTTCGAAAACCCGGACAGAGCTTTTTAGAAAGATTTTCGCAATAATTAACCTAAAGGCAACATCACCAATAAACCAGTGTTTATTTAATTAGTAAATACTTCTGGAAGCATTTACGGATTAAATAAGCCTTATTCGTCTAATTAAATTTGTTTACTTAGATGAATATCATTTTCAAAATGTTTTCTTAAAATCGCTTTGTTCCGGAATGACAACAAAGATATCCGGTAACTGTTATTCGAGGATTAATTATTTATTTAATGAATATTGTTTTGAATATTCATCTGGGGATTACTTAAAGTATATTAATTTTGAATATTCAGTTGAAGATTATTTAATTATTTAATGAATATTATTTATATTCATTTAAGGATTATTTAATTAATGAATATTAATTTTGAATATTCATTTATCGATTATCTATTTAAGATTATTTATTTAAGGATTATTTACCTAATGAATATTACCTTTGAGTATTCATTTGGGTTTTATTTATTTAATGAATATTATTTTCAAATATTCAATTGAGATTATTATTTAATGAATATTATTTTGAATATTCATTCGAGGTTATATTATTTTGAATTATTCATTCGAGGTTTATTAGTTAATGAATATTATGTGGAATATTCATTTAATCCTTAATTATTTAATGGATATTATTTCTAAATATTCATTCAAAGTTTATTTACTTAATGAATATTATTTTCGAATATTCATTTGAGGGTTTACTTATTTAATAAATGTTATTAATTATTTGAAATCAGAAAGAGGTTCCCAAAACAATGTTTTCCATTTAAGTCCGTCTTTTAAGAGGATTTAAATGCTCGCTCAACCATCAAAAATACGGGAAACCTGATTTAAGTGACTACTACTCTTTTTAAACTCTCAGTTTAAAACTGTCAAGGGACAGATATTTTCTTGGAGCAATGTAATTGCTGCAAGTCAAATATTGTGTTACCACCTCAATGATCGAGGGGTAAATTCATGGAACAAGTCGATATCCATTAACAAGCATAGCTTGGGAAATATTGGAGAATCTTCCTTTCCAACCTAGATATAAATACTTAGTGGAGTCGTATCAACAAGTGTTACACTTGGGGAAAGGAGGACGATCTTTACGTTTCAGAGTCATGGATTTCATCTGAACTAGGAGTGGTGTAAGTGGTCAAGTTGCGTGGGCCCATCCAACTTTTATATATTGCCCCAAATGGGCCGGGAGGTCATAGTAAGGCGGTAGACAATGTCAGGCCGTCGTGATACTTCCATCTACATGTAGAAAACTATTTGAGCGGTGCGACCTGCTACTGATCATAATAAGGTTAGGCACAGTGGACGCGGTAGCAACTCCAGTATTGGTTCATCATCCAGTTTGGATATTCCTGCAACATGTATTGGGGTGAAGAACCAACCATGTTGGCAGGGGGTCGAAAAGTGTTTGGAAATGAAGTGTCAACAAAGTCTTGCAACTTCATCTTTTACTTTTGAGTTATGACTCTGATAAAACCTGATTAAAGATATATATGCATAAGTGGATTTTGGGGTTACGGAAATATTTTATTAATTTTCCTCGTAACTTCATCGTTTATATCATATGACTATGTGGATACCCTACATAACATGAGTTATGGTAAGGGAGTTGTTTATATTGAATTTTCCTTATAACTTCATCTTTTAAGTTATATGTTGATATTCTGCTTATATAGCAGATAATTTTTGGAAAGGTTATATTTGGTTTATTTTGAAACCTCATCTTGTATACAAGAACTTTGTTCATAATATAGCAAAAGAGTTGCAGAAATATTATGAAATGATATTTGAATTACAATAAAGGTACTATTTTTGGAATACCTTCCGATAAGGAAATAATTTCAGTATCGAGATATTTTGACAAATTATTGTCTTACACCCGCTTTATTCTGGGTTGAGTTAAAGGCAGAATTATGCCATACTTTCATTACCTTGCTGAGCTATCGCTCACTCTTGCTATTGTTTTATATATATTATATAGCAGCGAAGCAAGATGCTATTGGGACGTCACATACCCCGCAAGGCGTTTCCACAAACAGTTTTTAGCAGTGATCCCGAGAATAGTACGAACCAATCGAATCAGGCTACATCTTTTGGTATTCAACTTATGTATAGATATGAATGGTATGAGAGGATTGTGAGCATCAGAAGGCTAAGTTGATGATGTAACATTACTTAGAAATTGTATCAGTGACAGATTCAAAGACATTTGGGTATTGTAATAAAAGTTATTTATTCCGCAGTTATTGTATTGTGTCGTTTCTGAGACTCTAACCTGTGTGTGTGTGTGTGTGAGAGACATATATTGTGGGGTCATGAGCAGGTGAATTATGAATGGTGTGAGTAATACAGGTAAGGCAAGGAGTACATGGATCGTGACTACTCTAAATCCCTGACCCCGGATTTGGGGCTGTTACAGAAATGGTATCAGAGAGTTAGGTTACAGTCCTCAGAAACGATAGGAGATCGAGTCTTGCAATACCCTTAAGAATGATAAGGACATCTAGAGCTCAGATTAATTTCGTAGTCGGGTTAGAGGACATGACCCTGACTATTTAAGATGAAGCCCGAGAGGGGACTTCTTCTGGGAAACCGTACCTAGGACTTCGTGGTTAGTCACCTCGATTCGTATGAGTTATAGATTGATGGGATTCTGAGATACCAGACCCCGAGGCCTTCGAATAGGCAATTGATGACGTGTTCCTTGAAATTGACGGAGACCCGATAAAGGAAGATCCATAGGAGGATCTAGAGGAAGACTCCATAGTGGGTCAAGGAAAGAATCTTGTAGGGGACGTGTTGATTGATAAAGATGTGGTATGTTACTTGAGGTCGTACAATAGGACTGGACGAACCTTCAGAGGTCAAATAAGTGACGAGACGAGAGTTTAAAGATCGTTTATGATTCACCAAGAGATATGACAAAGAAAATGGAGTAGAGTCTCCAAAGCAGAAGAGGTAGAGGCAGTATAGCCAGTATCAGTGGATTGATTCGACTTGAACGAAACCTGTTACTCGTAGTCGGTTATAGTTGCCCATAAGGAGGCGGCATACGTAAGAACCAAGGTGTTCAGATTTTCACGAACGATTAAGGGTACTTAGTTGCCTAAGAATAGTGTAAGGAATTGCTTTGGCTATGAGGTTTCAATCCCCCACGACCAGCGATTCCACTGGAAATAGTGTCTATTACATCATTGAGGGATTTTATTATCTCAAGGAAAATTTTGGGTATATGTACCATGCAAATGTTATTGTAAGACAAGCACGCTGAGACGGAATCGAGAACGAGATTTACCATCCTCAGGAAACCAGGAAGGAATTATGAGGATATAACAGAAAGGTCGGAAATCAGATCCGAGCATTATTAGTAGGTAAATAGATTGATCAAGTTTCCCTGATTTTGGAAAGAAATTTAGCAAATTCTGGAAAACCTTGTCTTTCTGATTACCAGAGGGTGCCACCAAAGAGAGTGGAAATTAGAGCGAACCCTATGGATTGGGTAAGATAGTCGTTATATGGGTTGGTGGACAGACCCTGATTACTATAAATGATTGTAGAGATAAAATGATGAAGTTGAGATTGGACGGTAAAGGCGAAATATATTTAAGGACCAAGACGGACTGAGAAGTTCCGGGATTGACTTAAATGAAAAGGTTATGGTGCCAAAAGTGTTAAGCTTGTGTAGCACACGGGATTGATATGGGAAAAAGGAATATTGGATATAATGATGATTGAAATAGAGACCGGGTTTAAGCTTGTAGTTTCTAACGAGCTTCCGTAGTACTGCCCAGTCGACATGTGGAATTGTCATTGCTATGGGCAACAACGGTATCGAAGTCTTCTTATAGAACAGAACGCTTACTTGAGATGTTTGCGCCGAGTCGAATAGAACTCCCTGCGAGTGCAAATGTTGATGGTTGAATTCTTAGCGACTATTATGAGTCGGCAATAAAGTAAGTATCGAGCACCTTAGGGTGTACCTGGAGAAGAAAAGCTTTGGAATGGAACGATTATCCATTGGAGGAGCCGACATAAAAGGCATCCGTAGAGACCTTGGTAGTACCCTCCCCATCTGCAAATTATGTGGGATATTTCCCCAATCTATGATCTATCTTGACCTCTTTCCAAGAAAGAATTCTGATAAAGGGTATATTCCCTCTTCGAAGTTATTTTATAACACTTGTGTTAAATCATAATTTAATTTCAATTGTGTTAGAGGCTGTCACGATGCCTACTTTTAGGTTTTCGAAGCCCTGTCAAATGATGTTATTTAAGCTTTGACTTTTCTTCGAATAATGAATGACCCTATGGTGATACCTCACCACTTGTTTGTTAAAGTACAAATATCTTTTTGGTTATTCTTTTCCTTGTATTTTCTTTAGAAACCGCACCTTTGGAATCTGTTCAATTTTAATCCGAGGTGTTCCTTTGAGAAATATTGTCGAAAGACGATAATCATTAAATTGATCTCTAATTGCTTTCATAATTTTCAACTTCCACTGAGACGAACAACCCTATACTTATAGGGGCTACAAGGACTATCTGTCTATGTGATAGAAGTCTGATGGGACGCCATCACTTGTGAGTTGTGAAATACAAGAAGGCTAATTACCTTTAGTAATGTCTCAATCGAGGCACACAACATTGAGTTCTTATGATCATGTTGATCTCTCGGTAAATTCTCTTACCTCCAATAAGGTTACTTTAAAACTCATAACCTTAATGATCACCAGTGTGTGACATTTTCCTTAATATATGAGCTATCTTTTCAAAGCTCCATGATTCTTGTTATCTTTATTGAATTTCAAGGGGAGGCCAACCAGGTCAAATAAGTCAAAATTCGCTGATAGGAATTAGATTCGCAACGAAATCTCCTATGATAGGAGCGAATCCCTAAGACGAATAGAATGTTGGTGACGTATCAACGAAATTGATTTATTCTCCCAAGGATGTTATGATAATGGAAAGCGTGTCAATCGACATATGTGAAAGGAATAGTGATGTGTCGTGTACTCCAGTGACAACGGTGTTAGATAGATGCCCTATAATGGAATTGAGATTTTGGAGGAGTTGTTTACGAATGGACACCACCTCTGGGTTAGCAAGATAAGTACTGGAGATGGAGTCAGAGGAAGCTGGTATTGTGACTTGGGAGAAGTTGATATTATTATAAGGATGGGTTGGTTGACACCCAATGGAGCCCAGACTGATTGTAAGAGAGAGAGAGTAATAAATAAAGGATGGAGACAGATTCAGAGATTCTTGAATATAGTTCCGACTAAGAAACTATTACGCCAGAAATACGAGGCTTAATTAGCTCTTATGGTTGACGCCAAGGAAAGAGATACCAAGTATAAAGGGAACTAAAATGGTTTTCGGAGATTGTACAAGGTTTTAATAAGCTACCAGATATCGATTTGGATGACATGAGAATGAATACCGAGTATTCAGAGTACAATGGGAATGAAAGGGTTAGTGACTCAGTTACAAGAGTTGTTGTATAAGGGTATGATAAGACCCCGTGTACCACCATGGAGAGCCCGGTGTTGTTGTAAGAAAGAAAGATGTTAACACAAGATTATGCATCGAACCTCGAGAGTTGTATGAGTTCGACATGGAGAATAGGTACCCTTGTAAATGATTGTTTGATCAGCGGAAGAACGCTGTGTATTTCCAAATTTATTTAAGAACTGGATATTACCAGTTGGAAGTTAAATTCGAGGATATACCCAAGACTGCGATTCATACTAGGAATAGACACTTAGAGTTTTCAGCGAAGTTGTTTTGGGGTTGATTAGTGCACCCACAAATTTTGATGGAATGTAATGAAGTGGCTTTCAGTTATCCGTGATAGTAGATAACATGAGATGGAGAAATGGCTAGGATTGACCTAGAATTATGACTGTGAGATACACTACCATCCGGGGAAGGCCAATGTGGTGGCCGATGCCCTTAATGAAAATGAGACAGAGATGGATTCCGAAGGATCGGGAATTAAAGGATGAGATTTTACACAAAACCCAAGTTAATCCGACAAACTAGAAAGGCAAAAGATTTCACCAACAAGCGGCTAGTAACAGCCAAGACAGACAGAGAAAGTATGCGGACTAAGCCCGCGAGTATAGAGATAGTACTGCTATTGATAAGCTAAATGGCAAGTTGATGAATGACAATCAAGTTTATGCTGGTGTATTTCTGTACAAACAAGATAGAGAGTATGAGGTTAGCGATTCGTGATGCTAAAGGTATCTCCATGGAAAGAATTAATGAGATTTGAAAAGAAAGGGAAGTTGAGCCCGAGATTCATTGGGCCATCTGAGATTTTAAAATGCGTCAGGAAGGTGGCCTACGAGCCAGCCTTAATGTAACAGCCCCAAATCCGGGGTCAGGGATTTAGGGTTGTCACAATCCATGTACTCCTTGCCTTACCTGTATTACTCACACCATTCATAATTTACCTGCTCATGACCCCACCACATATGTCTCACACACACACACACAGGTTAGAGTCTCAGAAACGACACAATACAACAATTGCGGAATAAATAACTTTTATTACAATACCCAAATGTCTTTTGAATCTGTTACTGATACAATTTCTAAGTATTGTTACATTACCAACTTAGCCTTCTGATGCTCACAATCCTCTCATACCATTCATGTCTATACATGAGTTGAATACCAAAGCCGTAGCCTGATTCGATTGGTTCGTACTACTCCCGGGATCACTGCTAAAAACTGTTTATGGAAACGCCTTGCGAGGTATGTGCCGTCCCATAGGCATCCTGCTTCGCTGCTATATAATATATATAAAATAATAGCAAGAGTGAGCGATAGCTCAGCAAGGTAATGAAAGTATGGCATAATTCTGCCTTTAATTCAACCCAGAAATAAAGCGGGTATAAGACAATACTTTGTCAAAATATCTTGATACTGAAATTATTTCCTTATCGGAATGTATTCCAAAAATAGTACCATTACTGTACTTCAAATATCATTTCATAATACTTTGCAACTTTCGATATTCATACTATGAACAAAGTTCTAGTGTAGCATAAAAGCTGAAATAACAAGATAACTCAGTATATCCTTTCCGTAAAATATCTTCTGTATAGAATATAAGCAGACTATCAACATATACTTGAAAGATGAAGTTATAAGAAAAATTCACTATCATCTTTCATATCAAACATTTACCTCATATCATAATTTGGAAATAAATACAATGTAAAATATTTTTCCAATCCATTTCTAAGCTCATCTGGTTCCATATATCTTTTCCCAAATATCATATACCTTCCATAAATTTATATACTTTCTGGAAAACTCATACACTGAAATAAACTGGAATACTCTTGAGTAAACTTTTTCTTTCTGAAAACTTGCATAGGACTGACAACTGGAATAAACTTTCTTTTCTGAAAACTTGCATAAAACTGAGTAACTGGAGTAATTTCTCTTTCTCTGAAAACTTGCACAAGATGTGCTCTTTCATGAATAGTGAACTGTAGATGGAGATGCTGGGCGCCGAGGATACCCCTACGATGATCAGTCGTAAGGCGAATCCCCCTGCTGTTTTTCTACGTAGAAGGGAAGATAATCAGTCTCACACCGACTTACCTCCCCGCCAATCGGTTGTAGGCAGGATGAACAGACCCGTTCTTGGACGGTCGATTCTGTTACATCCACTTCTCCTACGGTCGGGCACTAATAAATCTAAGGAAAGAACGACGATCTACGCGTAATTCCCTTAGGGGACCGGCGCTACTCAGTCCCTTATATATCTCCAAGTTCGAGTAAATCCATAACACTGAAACATAAAGTTCCTTCCCCTTTTTTCCCCAAGAATACAACTCCACAAAGTAGTCATATCTGGTTGGAAAGGAAAATTCACCCATATTTCCCAAGTTGACGCTTGTTAATGGATGCAACTAATTCCACTGATCTTACCCCTCGAATCTTGAGGAAGTAATCAAAATCATTTTGATGGTAGTAAACCAGACTGATAAATTCATTGATTTAAAAGATTTAGGACCGGGCAGTCCACTGGAAACATACATAAAATCTCGAGAAAGGTCCCATGCATTTGTAGTTTGAGCGAACATTTAAGTCTTTCTGAATATAGACTTAAACGGGAAATAGTTTTGGGAACCTCTCTTGATTTTAAAAATACTTAACAATATGTATTAAATAAGTAACCTTAAATGAAGATTAAATAAATAATCCTCAGATGAATATTTGAAATAATATTCATTCACTAAATAAATAATCTCCAAATGAATATTCAAAATAATATTCATTTTATAATAAATCCTCAAATGAATATTCTAAAATAATATTCATTAAATAATAATCTCAATTGAATATTTGAAAATAATATTCATCAAATAAATAAAACCCAAATGAATATTCAAAGGTAATATTCATTAGGTAAATAATCCTCAAACAAATAATCCTTAAATAGATAATTAAATGAATATTCAGAAATAATATCCATTAATTAAATAAATCTCGAATGAATATTCATAAATGATATTCATTAAATAGTTAAATAATCTTCAACTGAATATTCAAAATTAATATTCTTTAAATAAATAATTTCTTAAATGAATATTTCAAATAATATTCATTAAATAAATAAAATCTGAGATGAATATTCCAAAATAATATTCATTAATTAAATAATCCACAAATGAATATTTATAATAATACTCATTAACTAAATAGATGATATGAAATCATACTTTAGACAAATATTTGAAATGATATTCTCCACGTAAATATAATCCTCGAATATTATTTATTCGATAAATAATACTCAGAAAATAATCTCAAATCGTATACAATACACCGCCTCGCGGTTCGTAACAAAATATTCAGAAACATATGCCCTATGCTAAGGGCTATCATAATCCTGGCTTATAGATACTAGATCTCATCTAGTCTATAAGTCATCTTATCACAGTCACAATTCGATTACGACAACATATCCAGTCAAGACAACTATGCATATACCTTGCATCGTATATCGTAAAGTATTTAATAATACTCTTAAATGAAATAATATTCGATTAATATTTCTCAAAGGAAATAATGCTCAAATAACAATCCTCGAATCTTTACCAAGTAATAAATACTTGTTGAAAATATAATAATGATACTAATTAACATTCCTCAGAATACATAGTACTTTGCCGCTGGAATCCCTCCGGGTCTCCACGACTATTTATATATATCAAAATACCGACTCCCGGTCTAGAGTCGAACACAATAATTATGCTCTTATACTTAGAGCTACAAGATCCACCGGTTCACAACTATTCATCTCAAATTTTATAAGTGAATAAGAAGGCCAACTATATATACATGGCAATATAAGCAATAACTGCAAAACTGTGTAACTCTATACATGGCAAAACAGGAATATAGAACCAATACTACAAAGTATGGTTTAGAACACTTGCCTGGTATTCGAGACACGATAGGGCTCGCGACGATGTCGGTCCATCTAGACAAAGTCAAACAAAAGCATACCGTTAATCCCCTGGATAACCATTCGTAACTTAAGGGTTAAACATATAAGCAACACAACCAAAGCATCACTCGCTCGCTCTAGCGTCATATTAAGTCCATGTTGGTCGTCAAGTATTTACGTCATAAGTTTGGTTCGAAATCCATTCGCGATTCCAAGTTATACTCAACCATTTAGAACGTTGGTTTCTAAGTCTCGTTTTTAGTGGTTTACACTTACGCGACCTCGGTTTAAACTTTTCTATAAAATCAACCGTTTACTCTTTTGAGGTGATTCCTTCGCACGCATTCACCTTATGATCTCTAGTATTTATTAAACTCGATTCGACACCAAAATATGCATTTAAGGGGTTCATATAATGTAACAAACTTCACGTTTGCGGTTTCGAACCACTTTTACGAATATCGCGATATCTCCTAAACCGTAAGTTCAAATGCTACGATTCTTTCGCCAAAATGATCTATGACTCAATATCTTCAAAGATAGGTCGTATACTCAACAAGGTCAGTGGTTTATACCTACTGTTATGCTCGGTTTCTAAGAGCTAAAGAAATTTCGCCATTACGACGGCTATAACTCGGATATTTCCAAAATCAAAATCCTCCAAATAATCATTCAATCCACCACCAACACTTATGGACACTATTTACCATCTCCCTCACTGTCACAACAGGTCTTGGAGCCACAAAACTTATTTTAGCAATTATCAAAGCCCAATCATAACCATAATCTCCTACATATACATCAAATCTCTATAACACATCTATATCATCAAAAATGAAATTATGAACTAGGGTTTCAAAAGAGGGTTACCTTCCTTGATGCTTGTATGACCTGGATAAACCTTGGTTAGCCCTTAACTAGTCTTGAACAAGCTTGGATGATCAAAAGAAAACAAGAAAACAAGTTACTATTCTCGGAGTTACTATACACCGGTTCAAAGAACTGGAAAAACGAAGGTCTTACCTTGCTCAAATGGAAAAGCTTATAAAATAGAAGTTGTAGATCGTCTCAATATCTTTCCAACAAGCTATAGATCGCCACTTTCCACCAAGAATTGAAGGAGATATGAAGGTTACAATCCGGCTGTTCCTCTTTGGCCGGGAATGGAAGAAAATGTAATATTTTTGGTTTGGTTGATTTTAATAAATGAAATGATATTTTGTGGTCAAGTCTTTGTCTTGGTGAGTCATAGCATCTGATTGCCTCTTCTTGCAACACTTGGCGAGCATGCATTGGTTCTGGTAAAGTGGTTTTATCGGTTCGTTTAATTTCGTAGAATGCTCGCAAGATTTCTCGAGGGTTCTATCGAGGTACTTTACCGAAATCGTTCTCGATACTTCTAATTCATTTATCAAATCAATATCCATGGAATTAATAATTTAAATCCTTAAATATCCTCAAATAATAATTATTTAGTCCGTTTTTGGTGAAATTTCGGAGAAAACGAAAAATGCTATTTTTCCGATTCTGACAGCTTCTGCATTCTTCGAATTAATCTTGTTACATGTTACTTCCATGTCTATATTTAATCCTGTAAATATTGCCTTGTTCCTCTTGAAACGATTCGAAATATTTTCTAAAGGGCGAATAAAACTCTACGCGATTCTCGTAGTGAATAGTAACTATTCACTATTCACTTCCACAATCGAATCCTTAAATCGACTTTAATAAATAATAAAATTCCAAAATATTAAATCCTCAAATCCTCAATTTTAATATCTCATTTCTTGAATATAATAATATATAATTTGCTGCCCGGTCAAATACTGTACCAAAATAAAATTTGGAATTTCTGAATTCCGATCGTCTTTGCATTCACTTATTTACTCCGTAGATCACTAATATGACTTCGGAATATCCACACTACGTCTCGTACATAGGTGGCATGAAAAATTTTCTTAACCCTCAAAATCACTATTCATCCACCAATATCACTATTCACTGCTGCACTTAATCATAATAAGAAAAGTTTTAAATTTTTCCAAAAATTCGGGTTATTACAGTCTCCCCTCCTTAAAAGGATTCCGTCCCGGAATCAACTTAGCAGTAACTGGGGTACGTCTCTTCCATTGCACTTTCTAACTCCCAGGTGGATTTCCACCTCTTGTTTTTCCACAAACCTTTCACTAGCTTGTCAACCTCGTCACTTAGCACTTGCTCTTTTCTATCCGTGATTTCCACAGGTTGTTCTTTGTATGTCAGACCAGGTTGTATATCTACCTGCTCATACTCTACATATGCCGGGCATCTATAGTATACTGACGTAACATTGACACATGAACCCCGTTATGACCATTCTACAAGTTTGGGGGGTAAGGCTGGCTCATAGGCCACCTTCCTGACGCATCTTAAAATCTCAGATGGCCCAATGAATCTCGGGCTCAACTTCCCTTTCTTTCCAAATCTCATTAATTCTTTCCATGGAGATACCTTTAGCATCACGAATCTCTAACCTCATATTCTCTATCTTGTTTGCACAGAAATACACCAGCATAAACTTGCTTGTCATTCATTAACTTGCCATTTGGCTTATCAATAGCAGTACTATCTCTAAACTTGCGGGCTTAGTCCGCATACTTTCTCTGTCTGTCTTGGCTGTTACTAGCCGCTTGTTGGTGAAATCTTTTGTCTTTCTAGTCTGTTGGACTAACTTGGGTTTTGTGTAAAATCTCATCCTTTAACTCCCGATCATTCGGAATCCATCTCTGTCTCATTTTAATCCAGGGTATCGGCCACCCCATTGGCCTTCCCCGGATGGTAGTGTATCTCACAGTCATAATTCTAGGTCAATTCTAGCCATTCCTCCATCTCATGCTATCTACTATTACGGGTAACTCAAAGTCAATTCATTACATTCCATGAAAATTTGTGGGTGCACTAATCAACCCCAAAACAACTTCGCTGAAAACTCGAAGTGTCTATTCATAGTACGAATCGCAGTCTTGGGCACATTCTCGGATTTAACTCCCAACTGGTGATATCCAGTTCTTAAATAAATTTGCAAATACACAGCGTTCTTTCGCTGATCAAACAATCATTTACAAGGGTACCTATTCTCCATGTCGAACTCATACGGCTCTCGTGGTTCGATACATAATCTTGTGCTAATATCTTTCTTTCTTACGAACAACACCGGGGTTCCCCACGGTGATACACTGGGCCTTATCATACCTTTATACAACAACTCTTGTAACTGAGTCTTTAACTCTTTCATTCCCACTATACCCTGAATACTCGGTATTCATTCTCATGTCATCCAAATCGATATCTGGTAGCTCATTAAAACCTTGTACAATCTCCCAAAACCATTGTCGTTCCCCTTATACTTGGTATATCTTTTCTTGGCGTCCACCTTAAGAGCTAATTAAGCCTCATATCTCCGGCATAATAATTTCTTAGTCTGACTATATTCCAGAATCTCTGAATCCGTCTCCATTCTATAATTATTACTCTTTTTCTTTGCAATCAATAGGCTCCATTGGTGTCAACCAACCCATCCTTATTATCATATCAACTTCTCCCAACTTGAAAGGAATCAGGTCTATCAAAAGTGTCGACCTCATGTTTCTAGTTCACAATCTAGATGTACCAGTCTTATGGAAAATCCATTGATTGACTATTTCTACTAGTAATTATTCCTCTAAAAACAACACGCTGCACCTCTCCCAAGTCACAATACCAGCTCCCTCTGACTCCATCGTCAGTACTTACCTTGCTAACCCAGCGGTAGTGTCCATTCGTAAACAACTCCTCCAAAACCTCAATCTTACCATAAGGCATCTATCTAACACCGTTGTCACTGGAGATTGACACGCTTTCCATTATCATAATATCCTTGGGAGAATAAACCAATTTCATCAATATGTCACTAACATTCTATTCGTCTCAGGGATTCGCTCCTGTCATAGGTGATTCCGTTGCGAATCTAATTCCTATCAGCGAATTTGGACTTATTTGACCTGGTTGGCCTCCCCTAAGGATTCAAATGAGGATAACAAAAATTATGAGGCCTTGAAAGATAGCTCCCATATCAAAGAAAATGTCACACACTGGTGATCATAAGGTTATGAGTTTTAAGGTAACCTTATTGGAGGTAAGAGAATTTTACCGAGAGATCAATATGATCATAAGAACTCAACGTTGTGTGCCTCAATTGAGACATTACTAAAGGTAATTAGCCTTCTTGTATTTCACAACTTACAAGTGATGGCGTCCCATCCGACTTCTATCACACAGACAGATAGTCCTTGTAGCCCCTATAAGTATAGGGTTGTTCGTCTCAGTGGAAGTTGAAAAGTATGAAAGCAATTCGAGATCAATTTAATGATTATCGCCTTTCGACAATATTTCTCAAAGGAACACCTTGGATTAAAATTGAACAGATTCCAGAGGTGCGGTTTCCAAAGAATCGCAAAGAAAAGAATAACCAAAAGATACTAGTACTTAACAAACAAGTGGTGAGGTATCACCATAGGGTCATTCGTTATTTGAAGAAAAGTGAAAGCTTAATTAACATCATCTGACAGGGCTTCGAAAGCCTGAAAGTAGGCATCGTGACAGCCTCTAACACAATTGAAATCAATTATGATTTAACACAAGTGTTATTAAATAACTTCGAAGAGGGAATATATCCTTTATCAGAATTCTTTCTTGGAAAGTGGTCAAGATAGATCATTGATTGGGGAAATATCCCACATAATTTGCAAGTGGGGAGGGTACTACCAAAGTCTCTACGGATGCCTTTTATGTCGGCTCCTCTAACGGATAATCGTTCGATTCTAAAGCTTTTCTTCTTCAGGCACACCCTAAGGTGCTCGATACTTACATCATTGCCGACTCATAATAGTCGCTAAGGATTCAGCCATCGACCCTTGCAATCGCAGGGAATTCTATTCGACTAAGCGCAAACAACTCAAGTAAGCGTTCTGTTCTATAAGAAGACTTCGATACCGTTGTCGCCCATAGCAACGACGAATTCCATATGTCAACTAGGCGGTACTCCGGAAGATCGTTAGAAACTACAAGCTTAAATCCGGTCTCTTTTTCAATCATCCTTATACCCAATATTCCTTCTCCCATATCAATCCCGTGTGCTACATAAGCTTAACACCTTTGGCACAATAGCCTTTTCATTTAAGTCAATCCCGGAATTTCTCAGTCCGTCTTGGTCCTTAAATATATTTCGCCTTTACCGTCCAATCTCAACTTCATCATTTTATTTCTACAATCAGTTGTAGCAATCAGGGTCTGTCCACCACCCATATAACGGCTATCTTATCCAATCCACAGGGTTCGCTCTAATTTCCACTCTCTTTGGTGACATCCTCTGGCAATCAGAACGACAAGGTTTGCCAAAATTTGGTGAAGTTCTTTCCAAAATCAGGGAAATTTGATCAATCTATTTACTCACTATTAATGCTCGGATCTGATTTCCGACCTTTCTGTTCTATCCTCATAGCCAAAGCAATTTCCTTTCACTATCCTAGGCAACTAAGTACCCTTGATCGTTCGTGAAAAATCTGAACATCTTGGTTCTTACGTATGCCGCCTCCTTATGGGCAACTATAACCGACTACGAGTAATAGGTTTCGTTCAAGTCGAATCAATCCACTGATACTGGCTATACTGCCTCTACCTCTTCTGCTTTGGAGATTCTACTCCATTCTCTTTGTCATATCTCTTGGTGAATCATAAACGATCTTTAAACTCTCGTCTCGTCACTTATTTGTCCCTTGAAGGTTAGTCCGGTCTTATTATTTTTAGACCTCAAGTAACACACCACATCTTTATCAATCAACACGTCCTCCACAAGATTCTTTCCTTGACCCACTATGGGGTCTTCCTCTAGATCCTCCTATGGATCTCCCTTTATCAGGTCTCTGTCCATTTCAAGGAACGCATCATCAATTTCCTACTCGAAGGCCTCGGGATCTGGTATCTCAGAGTCCCATCCATCTATAACTCATACGAATCGAAGTGACTAACCATGAAGTCCTAAGTACGGTTTCCAAAAGAAGTCCCCTCTCGGGCTTCATCTTAAACAGTCAGGGTCATGTCCTCTAACCCGACTACGAACTCAATTGGAGCTCTAGATGCTCTTATCATTCTTAAGGGTATTGTAAGACTCGATCTCCTATCGTTTCTGAGGACTGTAACCTAAAGCTCTGATACCATCTCTGTAACAGCCCCAAATCCGGGGTCAGGGATTTAGGGTTGTCACAATCCATGTACTCCTTGCCTTACCTGTATTACTCACACCATTCATAATTTACCTGCTCATGACCCCACCACATATGTCTCACACACACACACACAGGTTAGAGTCTCAGAAACGACACAATACAACAATTGCGGAATAAATAACTTTTATTACAATACCCAAATGTCTTTTGAATCTGTTACTGATACAATTTCTAAGTATTGTTACATTACCAACTTAGCCTTCTGATGCTCACAATCCTCTCATACCATTCATGTCTATACATGAGTTGAATACCAAAGCCGTAGCCTGATTCGATTGGTTCGTACTACTCCCGGGATCACTGCTAAAAACTGTTTATGGAAACGCCTTGCGAGGTATGTGCCGTCCCATAGGCATCCTGCTTCGCTGCTATATAATATATATAAAATAATAGCAAGAGTGAGCGATAGCTCAGCAAGGTAATGAAAGTATGGCATAATTCTGCCTTTAATTCAACCCAGAAATAAAGCGGGTATAAGACAATACTTTGTCAAAATATCTTGATACTGAAATTATTTCCTTATCGGAATGTATTCCAAAAATAGTACCATTACTGTACTTCAAATATCATTTCATAATACTTTGCAACTTTCGATATTCATACTATGAACAAAGTTCTAGTGTAGCATAAAAGCTGAAATAACAAGATAACTCAGTATATCCTTTCCGTAAAATATCTTCTGTATAGAATATAAGCAGACTATCAACATATACTTGAAAGATGAAGTTATAAGAAAAATTCACTATCATCTTTCATATCAAACATTTACCTCATATCATAATTTGGAAATAAATACAATGTAAAATATTTTTCCAATCCATTTCTAAGCTCATCTGGTTCCATATATCTTTTCCCAAATATCATATACCTTCCATAAATTTATATACTTTCTGGAAAACTCATACACTGAAATAAACTGGAATACTCTTGAGTAAACTTTTTCTTTCTGAAAACTTGCATAGGACTGACAACTGGAATAAACTTTCTTTTCTGAAAACTTGCATAAAACTGAGTAACTGGAGTAATTTCTCTTTCTCTGAAAACTTGCACAAGATGTGCTCTTTCATGAATAGTGAACTGTAGATGGAGATGCTGGGCGCCGAGGATACCCCTACGATGATCAGTCGTAAGGCGAATCCCCCTGCTGTTTTTCTACGTAGAAGGGAAGATAATCAGTCTCACACCGACTTACCTCCCCGCCAATCGGTTGTAGGCAGGATGAACAGACCCGTTCTTGGACGGTCGATTCTGTTACATCCACTTCTCCTACGGTCGGGCACTAATAAATCTAAGGAAAGAACGACGATCTACGCGTAATTCCCTTAGGGGACCGGCGCTACTCAGTCCCTTATATATCTCCAAGTTCGAGTAAATCCATAACACTGAAACATAAAGTTCCTTCCCCTTTTTTCCCCAAGAATACAACTCCACAAAGTAGTCATATCTGGTTGGAAAGGAAAATTCACCCATATTTCCCAAGTTGACGCTTGTTAATGGATGCAACTAATTCCACTGATCTTACCCCTCGAATCTTGAGGAAGTAATCAAAATCATTTTGATGGTAGTAAACCAGACTGATAAATTCATTGATTTAAAAGATTTAGGACCGGGCAGTCCACTGGAAACATACATAAAATCTCGAGAAAGGTCCCATGCATTTGTAGTTTGAGCGAACATTTAAGTCTTTCTGAATATAGACTTAAACGGGAAATAGTTTTGGGAACCTCTCTTGATTTTAAAAATACTTAACAATATGTATTAAATAAGTAACCTTAAATGAAGATTAAATAAATAATCCTCAGATGAATATTTGAAATAATATTCATTCACTAAATAAATAATCTCCAAATGAATATTCAAAATAATATTCATTTTATAATAAATCCTCAAATGAATATTCTAAAATAATATTCATTAAATAATAATCTCAATTGAATATTTGAAAATAATATTCATCAAATAAATAAAACCCAAATGAATATTCAAAGGTAATATTCATTAGGTAAATAATCCTCAAACAAATAATCCTTAAATAGATAATTAAATGAATATTCAGAAATAATATCCATTAATTAAATAAATCTCGAATGAATATTCATAAATGATATTCATTAAATAGTTAAATAATCTTCAACTGAATATTCAAAATTAATATTCTTTAAATAAATAATTTCTTAAATGAATATTTCAAATAATATTCATTAAATAAATAAAATCTGAGATGAATATTCCAAAATAATATTCATTAATTAAATAATCCACAAATGAATATTTATAATAATACTCATTAACTAAATAGATGATATGAAATCATACTTTAGACAAATATTTGAAATGATATTCTCCACGTAAATATAATCCTCGAATATTATTTATTCGATAAATAATACTCAGAAAATAATCTCAAATCGTATACAATACACCGCCTCGCGGTTCGTAACAAAATATTCAGAAACATATGCCCTATGCTAAGGGCTATCATAATCCTGGCTTATAGATACTAGATCTCATCTAGTCTATAAGTCATCTTATCACAGTCACAATTCGATTACGACAACATATCCAGTCAAGACAACTATGCATATACCTTGCATCGTATATCGTAAAGTATTTAATAATACTCTTAAATGAAATAATATTCGATTAATATTTCTCAAAGGAAATAATGCTCAAATAACAATCCTCGAATCTTTACCAAGTAATAAATACTTGTTGAAAATATAATAATGATACTAATTAACATTCCTCAGAATACATAGTACTTTGCCGCTGGAATCCCTCCGGGTCTCCACGACTATTTATATATATCAAAATACCGACTCCCGGTCTAGAGTCGAACACAATAATTATGCTCTTATACTTAGAGCTACAAGATCCACCGGTTCACAACTATTCATCTCAAATTTTATAAGTGAATAAGAAGGCCAACTATATATACATGGCAATATAAGCAATAACTGCAAAACTGTGTAACTCTATACATGGCAAAACAGGAATATAGAACCAATACTACAAAGTATGGTTTAGAACACTTGCCTGGTATTCGAGACACGATAGGGCTCGCGACGATGTCGGTCCATCTAGACAAAGTCAAACAAAAGCATACCGTTAATCCCCTGGATAACCATTCGTAACTTAAGGGTTAAACATATAAGCAACACAACCAAAGCATCACTCGCTCGCTCTAGCGTCATATTAAGTCCATGTTGGTCGTCAAGTATTTACGTCATAAGTTTGGTTCGAAATCCATTCGCGATTCCAAGTTATACTCAACCATTTAGAACGTTGGTTTCTAAGTCTCGTTTTTAGTGGTTTACACTTACGCGACCTCGGTTTAAACTTTTCTATAAAATCAACCGTTTACTCTTTTGAGGTGATTCCTTCGCACGCATTCACCTTATGATCTCTAGTATTTATTAAACTCGATTCGACACCAAAATATGCATTTAAGGGGTTCATATAATGTAACAAACTTCACGTTTGCGGTTTCGAACCACTTTTACGAATATCGCGATATCTCCTAAACCGTAAGTTCAAATGCTACGATTCTTTCGCCAAAATGATCTATGACTCAATATCTTCAAAGATAGGTCGTATACTCAACAAGGTCAGTGGTTTATACCTACTGTTATGCTCGGTTTCTAAGAGCTAAAGAAATTTCGCCATTACGACGGCTATAACTCGGATATTTCCAAAATCAAAATCCTCCAAATAATCATTCAATCCACCACCAACACTTATGGACACTATTTACCATCTCCCTCACTGTCACAACAGGTCTTGGAGCCACAAAACTTATTTTAGCAATTATCAAAGCCCAATCATAACCATAATCTCCTACATATACATCAAATCTCTATAACACATCTATATCATCAAAAATGAAATTATGAACTAGGGTTTCAAAAGAGGGTTACCTTCCTTGATGCTTGTATGACCTGGATAAACCTTGGTTAGCCCTTAACTAGTCTTGAACAAGCTTGGATGATCAAAAGAAAACAAGAAAACAAGTTACTATTCTCGGAGTTACTATACACCGGTTCAAAGAACTGGAAAAACGAAGGTCTTACCTTGCTCAAATGGAAAAGCTTATAAAATAGAAGTTGTAGATCGTCTCAATATCTTTCCAACAAGCTATAGATCGCCACTTTCCACCAAGAATTGAAGGAGATATGAAGGTTACAATCCGGCTGTTCCTCTTTGGCCGGGAATGGAAGAAAATGTAATATTTTTGGTTTGGTTGATTTTAATAAATGAAATGATATTTTGTGGTCAAGTCTTTGTCTTGGTGAGTCATAGCATCTGATTGCCTCTTCTTGCAACACTTGGCGAGCATGCATTGGTTCTGGTAAAGTGGTTTTATCGGTTCGTTTAATTTCGTAGAATGCTCGCAAGATTTCTCGAGGGTTCTATCGAGGTACTTTACCGAAATCGTTCTCGATACTTCTAATTCATTTATCAAATCAATATCCATGGAATTAATAATTTAAATCCTTAAATATCCTCAAATAATAATTATTTAGTCCGTTTTTGGTGAAATTTCGGAGAAAACGAAAAATGCTATTTTTCCGATTCTGACAGCTTCTGCATTCTTCGAATTAATCTTGTTACATGTTACTTCCATGTCTATATTTAATCCTGTAAATATTGCCTTGTTCCTCTTGAAACGATTCGAAATATTTTCTAAAGGGCGAATAAAACTCTACGCGATTCTCGTAGTGAATAGTAACTATTCACTATTCACTTCCACAATCGAATCCTTAAATCGACTTTAATAAATAATAAAATTCCAAAATATTAAATCCTCAAATCCTCAATTTTAATATCTCATTTCTTGAATATAATAATATATAATTTGCTGCCCGGTCAAATACTGTACCAAAATAAAATTTGGAATTTCTGAATTCCGATCGTCTTTGCATTCACTTATTTACTCCGTAGATCACTAATATGACTTCGGAATATCCACACTACGTCTCGTACATAGGTGGCATGAAAAATTTTCTTAACCCTCAAAATCACTATTCATCCACCAATATCACTATTCACTGCTGCACTTAATCATAATAAGAAAAGTTTTAAATTTTTCCAAAAATTCGGGTTATTACACTTAACTCCCCAAACTTGTAGAATGGTCATAACGGGGTTCAGGTGTCAATACTACGTCAGTATACTATAGATGCCCGACATATGTAGAGTACGAGCAGGTAGATATACAACCTGGTCTGACTTACAAAGAGCAACCTGTGGAAATCACAGATAGAAAAGAACAAGTGCTAAGAGACGAGGTTGCCAAGCTAGTGAGAGGTTTGTGGAGAAACAAGAGGTGGAAGAATCCACCTGGGAGTTAGAAAGTGCAACGGGAGAGAAGTACCCCCAGTTATGCCTAAGTTGATTCCGGGACGGAATCCTTTTAAGGAGGGGAGACTGTAATAACCCGAATTTTTGGATTAATTAAAACTTTTCTTATTATGATTAAGTGCATCAGTGAATAGTGAATTTGGTGGATGAACAGTGATTTTGAGGATTAACAAAATTTTTCATGCCACCTATGTACGAGACGTAGTGCGGATATTCCGAAGTCATATTAGTGATCTACGGAATAAATAAGTGAATGCAAATACGATCGGAATTCAGAAATTCCAAATTTTATTTTGGTGAAATATTTGACCAGACAGCGAATTATATATTATTATATTCAAGAAATGAGATATTAAAATTGAGGATTTGAGGATTTAATATTTTGGAATTTTACTATATTTGATTTGAGAATTTAGAACGAAAACCACTGGGACAGTGAAACGAATGTTCTAGAAACCGCTGATACTTTATAACGAGAATAAGCGATATCTGATCAACGAGACACGAATTGATTTAAGTGCGAGATTTGATGAATAGTGATCCGACATGAGAACCCTGTGAATATGGAATTTATGAGGGATAATAATATTTAAGGAATTAAGGATTCATCGGAACAAGAGGATGAGAGATTCTGAATTTAAGATGATTAAAACGGTCTAAGATGACCCGAAGTGAATAGTAAAATTTTCCGGACTCTGAATGGAATAAAATTTTAAAGGCAATCTTGTTAAATTATTTAATAAGCAAATGTGAAGTCGTAAATTGGATACGAGATAAAGACCTCGAAAAAGTTAGAGAAAACGAAACAAACGAGAAAACGAAATGATGATGTCACTAAGCAGAAGCTTCTTGAGAAAGCCTCATTAAATCAAGGTTAGTGCTTGATGACTCACCATCCACTACAAAAACCACAGCCATATCTATCTACATATCAAGCATTATTGTTATTTCACTTTATGCAAGAGTAATCTAGAAAGCCAAACCAAAACAACAACACCACCACCATTCGGCCATGGAAGACAGCCTCTCGGTAAAGCGGCCGTATCTCCCTCGTTTCTCAATGGAATCACGCGTTCTATAGCTTGTTGGAAAGGTATTGAGATGCTCTACAACTCTTCTTCAGGAACCTCGTCCAGAAAAGCATGGTAAGGCCTTCGTTTTTTCAGTTCTTTGAAGAGATGAATAGTAACTCCGAAAATGTTAACATGTTTTTTTTGATTTCTTTGTTTGTTACAAGCTTTGTGAGGAAGGATTAAGCTAGCCCAAGGTCATACAAGTTTGTACAAGTGTTCTTAAGTACTTTAAGAAGGTATAAACATTTCTCCTCTTGGATTATTAGTTGTAAAGGATGTTTGGGAATGATAAGAGATTGATTAGTGTTGATTAAGTGGATTAGTGTTTTAAAATGATGTTTGAGTTGATGAGCTTTATGTAAATGAAGGGTCACGTTTATTGGTCAGAAAACATGATGTTTGAGATTTTGTAAAGGTTAAGATTATTGCTTGGTTGATTTGGTTGCTTGATTGGTTAGTATAAAAATTTGGAAACGTCCGAATTATAGTCGTCGTAATGCCGGAATTTCGTTAGGGCTTAAAACAGGGCATACCCGTATCTTTAAACTTTTGACCTTAAGTCACCACTGCCCTGAACAGGTAGATCTTGTTTCATAGATCATTTTGGCGAAAGAATCATAGCGTTTGAACTTACGGTTTAGGAGATATCACGATATTCGTAAAAGTAGTTCGAAACCGTAATCGTTAAGTTTGTTATATCATATGAACCCCTTAATTGCATAATTTTGGTGTCGAATCGAGTTTATTAAATACTAGAGATCATGATGAAGATATGAGAGAAGACCTCATGTCAAAAGAATTATTTTTGGATTTTATAAAAATGTTTGAATCAAGGTTAAGTGCGAAGGAACCCCTTAGAGGAGCACTTGGTTCTAACTTTGAAAACCACTTAGTAAAACGGGAAAACGAGATCCGATTTCCTTAAGCAAACCTTCGACTTAAGCATTGTCGATTAACATGGACTTAGCATGAGCCTAAAGCGAGATAGTAATACCTTGGTTGTGTTTCGCTTGCGTGTTTAAGCGTTGATGTATAAGTGGGTTATCCAGGGGATTAACCGTATGTTTTCTTTGACTATTGCCTAGATTGTCCGACATGGTTGCGAACCCTACCACTTCTCGAGCATCAGGCAAGTTTCTAAAAACCATATTTTGAAGTATGCATATACTAGATGCAAGTTATGTATGCATACTCTATCGTTCAGAGTATATTTATTTTGAAATATATGAAATATGTTGAATAAGTTTCAATCCATATTTGCAAGTTTCCCAATATTGTGCTTCCTTATCAAAACCAGTATATCCTTGGTCTTGTTAATGATATTAAATCCTGCTCGTGCGATAACCAAAATCCCATGACCTTATAATACTGTTGATGGGTGGTGATGCTTTTAAGATCCTACGCCTTGAATTATATGGTGTATATATTTATAAATTTTTCGTATGGTGGAAGGGGACTTTATATCATAAGGTAGGTATTTGTGTACTGGAATAAGAAAGGCTCAGAGGGTAGAGCATGTATTGATTTTATAACTTAGCCAGCGTATCGGGGTTATTTTGTAAGGTATATTTTCGAAAACCCGGACAGAGCTTTTTAGAAAGATTTTCGCAATAATTAACCTAAAGGCAACATCACCAATAAACCAGTGTTTATTTAATTAGTAAATACTTCTGGAAGCATTTACGGATTAAATAAGCCTTATTCGTCTAATTAAATTTGTTTACTTAGATGAATATCATTTTCAAAATGTTTTCTTAAAATCGCTTTGTTCCGGAATGATAACAAAGATATCCGGTAACTGTTATTCGAGGATTAATTATTTATTTAATGAATATTGTTTTGAATATTCATCTGGGGATTACTTAAAGTATATTAATTTTGAATATTCAGTTGAAGATTATTTAATTATTTAATGAATATTATTTATATTCATTTAAGGATTATTTAATTAATGAATATTAATTTTGAATATTCATTTATCGATTATCTATTTAAGATTATTTATTTAAGGATTATTTACCTAATGAATATTACCTTTGAGTATTCATTTGGGTTTTATTTATTTAATGAATATTATTTTCAAATATTCAATTGAGATTATTATTTAATGAATATTATTTTGAATATTCATTCGAGGTTATATTATTTTGAATTATTCATTCGAGGTTTATTAGTTAATGAATATTATGTGGAATATTCATTTAATCCTTAATTATTTAATGGATATTATTTCTAAATATTCATTCAAAGTTTATTTACTTAATGAATATTATTTTCGAATATTCATTTGAGGGTTTACTTATTTAATAAATGTTATTAATTATTTGAAATCAGAAAGAGGTTCCCAAAACAATGTTTTCCATTTAAGTCCGTCTTTTAAGAGGATTTAAATGCTCGCTCAACCATCAAAAATACGGGAAACCTGATTTAAGTGACTACTACTCTTTTTAAACTCTCAGTTTAAAACTGTCAAGGGACAGATATTTTCTTGGAGCAATGTAATTGCTGCAAGTCAAATATTGTGTTACCACCTCAATGATCGAGGGGTAAATTCATGGAACAAGTCGATATCCATTAACAAGCATAGCTTGGGAAATATTGGAGAATCTTCCTTTCCAACCTAGATATAAATACTTAGTGGAGTCGTATCAACAAGTGTTACACTTGGGGAAAGGAGGACGATCTTTATGTTTCAGAGTCATGGATTTCATCTGAACTAGGAGTGGTGTAAGTGGTCAAGTTGCGTGGGCCCATCCAACTTTTATATATTGCCCCAAATGGGCCGGGAGGTCATAGTAAGGCGGTAGACAATGTCAGGTCGTCGTGATACTTCCATCTACATGTAGAAAACTATTTGAGCGGTGCGACCTGCTACTGATCATAGTAAGGTTAGGCACAGCGGACGCGGTAGCAACTCCAGTATTGGTTCATCATCCAGTTTGGATATTCCTGCAACATGTATTGGGGTGAAGAACCAACCATGTTGGCAGGGGGTCGAAAAGTGTTTGGAAATGAAGTGTCAACAAAGTCTTGCAACTTCATCTTTTACTTTTGAGTTATGACTCTGATAAAACCTGATTAAAGATATATATGCATAAGTGGATTTTGGGGTTACGGAAATATTTTATTAATTTTCCTCGTAACTTCATCGTTTATATCATATGACTCTGTGGATACCCTACATAACATGAGTTATGGTAAGGGAGTTGTTTATATTGAATTTTCCTTATAACTTCATCTTTTAAGTTATATGTTGATATTCTGCTTATATAGCAGATAATTTTTGGAAAGGTTATATTTGGTTTATTTTGAAACCTCATCTTGTATACAAGAACTTTGTTCATAATATAGCAAAAGAGTTGCAGAAATATTATGAAATGATATTTGAATTACAATAAAGGTACTATTTTTGGAATACCTTCCGATAAGGAAATAATTTCAGTATCGAGATATTTTGACAAATTATTGTCTTACACCCGCTTTATTCTGGGTTGAGTTAAAGGCAGAATTATGCCATACTTTCATTACCTTGCTGAGCTATCGCTCACTCTTGCTATTGTTTTATATATATTATATAGCAGCGAAGCAAGATGCTATTGGGACGTCACATACCCCGCAAGGCGTTTCCACAAACAGTTTTTAGCAGTGATCCCGAGAATAGTACGAACCAATCGAATCAGGCTACATCTTTTGGTATTCAACTTATGTATAGATATGAATGGTATGAGAGGATTGTGAGCATCAGAAGGCTAAGTTGATGATGTAACATTACTTAGAAATTGTATCAGTGACAGATTCAAAGACATTTGGGTATTGTAATAAAAGTTATTTATTCCGCAGTTATTGTATTGTGTCGTTTCTGAGACTCTAACCTGTGTGTGTGTGTGTGTGAGAGACATATATTGTGGGGTCATGAGCAGGTGAATTATGAATGGTGTGAGTAATACAGGTAAGGCAAGGAGTACATGGATCGTGACTACTCTAAATCCCTGACCCCGGATTTGGGGCTGTTACAAGTTTTATGTATTAGTAAAAATTTGAAAGATAACTGAGATATTTTCTAATAAAAAATTTAGGAGAATATTACAATAATCTTAAAATTATATATTTAATTTCCTCTATTAGTAAAGATTTTAAAGACAAAAATCTTAAAATTGAGATATTTTCGAATCTTTAATAAGAATTTTAAAATTATATATTTTGCTTACTCCATTAGTAAAGATTTTAAAGACATGAATATTAAAATTGAGATATTTTCGAATATTTAATATTAATAAGTCAAAAATTTAGAAAATTAGAAAAATAGATTGGAGTGATTTGAGAGAAGCCACGTCACCGCCCTCGTCTTCTCCTTTTGTTACAAGAATCTTAAAATTATATATTTAATTTCCTCCATTAGTAAAGATTTTAAAGACAAAAATATTAAAATTGAGATATTTTCGAATATTTAATAAGAATCTTAAAATTATATATTTTGCTTACTCTATTAGTAAAGATGAATATTAAAATTGAGATATTTTCGAATATTTAATATTAATAAGTCAAAAAATTAAGAAAATTAGAAAAATAGATTGGAGTGATTTGAGAGCCGCCACCTCACCGCCCTCGTTTTCTCATTTATATAAGTATATTGATAGAGCAACCAGGGGGTTCCTTGAGACAAATAAATCGGTGTGAAATTACTATATAACCCCTACTTATTATATAATAATAATAATTCTATAATTAATGCATATATTAAATACATCTAATTCATTAATCATCATTAATACATCTATATTTATTACTCCATTGTTATTAAATATAGAAATTTACAATTATATTTCTACTACTACTTAAATGATTAGATAATTAATATCTATAAATATATTTAATTCCAGAAATATTAAAAAATTATCAATCATGTCGGACTTTTAGTTTTCGAATGTATCGTCTATCAAACTTTTAATCTATTATTATATATATAATAGAGCAACTAGGGGGTTGTTTGAGACAATTTATTCAGTCTAAAATTACTAAAATACCCATGTTTATTATATAATAATAATTTTGTAATGAATGCATGTATTAATTACATCGAATTGATTAATCATCATTAACACGTCTATATTTATTAATCCATCATTATTAAATATTATAATTTATAATTATATTTATCTATCTACTAATACTTAAATGATAATTAATATCTATAATTATATTTAACTCATTATCGTGCAAGTATTGATTACAAAATAATTAGTATAATTAATGAAGATTAGTTATTAATAATTAGAGACATTGAAATGTATTAATAACGAAGATATTAATATGAAGTAAATAAAGTAAAGGGTTGAAAAGTCATTTTATACTTTGAGGGTATAATCATCTTTTAACGGTGAACAAATTGGCTCAATGTATAGTCAAAGAGACAGTAAAAGAGGGATAAGAAGGATAAGAAGGATAAGAGAGGGGTCTCCAGAGAGTGACGTCGAAAATAGAAGGCAGCCATCGTAGGAGGGGGCATGAAATGAGGGAGAGAGAGAGAGAGATCAAAAAACAGATCCAAAACAAAAGTTGAGAAGAAAAAGTGGAGGAGACGGGGAAAAAGGAAAGAAAAGCCAAAGAGACAGTAAAAGAGGGATAAGAAGGATAAGAGAGGGGTCTCCAAAGAGTGACGCCGAAAATAGAAGGCAACCACCGCCGTAGGAGGAGGCATGAGAGAGAGAGAGACAAATAACATAAATAAATTAACCCCAAAAAAAGCACAAACTCGACAATATCGATAAAGAACAATTTGTCACTGTCAGCTCAAACAACAACCCATGACAAATATTTACTTTAATGAGCAGACCAACCCCAAGTGCATTTACATGCACAAAGCCTACAAATTTGGTTCAAGCATTCCATCAAACACATAATACACACTCTAAATAAACACAAACTAAACAGTCAAAGAATACATTTGAGTAAACAATTATGACGCACCCTAAATAAACAAAGCATAACATGCATTTCAGTAAATGTGTTGTAATATATTACGTCTTCCCGAGGATCATCACATAAGAGAGATGTCTCTAGAGAGTGACACCGAAAATAGAAGGCAACCACCATTAGAGGGGGCATGAAAGGGGAGCGAGAGAGAGAGAGAGAGCGATCAAAATACAGATCCTAAACAAAAGTTGAGAAGAAAAAGTGGAGGAGACGGAGAGAAAGGAAATAAAAGCCAAAGAGACCGTAAAAGAGGGATAA
Organism: Heracleum sosnowskyi; assembly: GCA_030848705.1. NCBI lineage: Eukaryota > Viridiplantae > Streptophyta > Magnoliopsida > Apiales > Apiaceae > Heracleum > Heracleum sosnowskyi. The sequence goes on from CM061239.1 coordinate 109,992,796, forward strand.
GAAGGATAAGTGAGGGGACTCCAAAGAGCGACGTCGAAAATAGAAGGCAGCCACCATCGTAGGATGGGGCATGAGAAAGAAGGGGGGAGATTTCAGGATGGGGGGGGGGAGAATACAATAATTTTTCAATGAAATAAGAATTTCAATTAGTCAATTTATTCAACGCGAAATGATAATTATACTCTCAAATTTCAAAATAACATTTTAATCTATATTATAATTATCTCATATTGTTGGTCCTCGTGTATTGCAGAAGGGGGGGGGGATGAATGCAATACTGATAAAATTCAATCTCAATTTCAACAACCAAAACTAAGATTTAATGTTATCAGTAATATGTATGCATTTACAAACACTATGATCTAAAGACAAGTTTCACAAAATAAATGTTTTTATTTATTTTGCAAAGTGTTGCTACAACCTCAAGAGGGAAATCTTGAGCTTCTGTTTTCTTCAAGACACTGCTTGATTTCGTTACTATTCTAGAATGAATTGATAGTCTAAGTATAAACTAATCCTATCACCGTCAACACGGGTTTGTGAAGCTGCTGTCATTATCAAGTGGCAGCTTCTTACAAACTGTCTACCCATGTGACTTTCCTAAATTGCTAACATGTTAGATATACAATACAAAGAAAGCAACCTAGATTCATTCTATTTCCAGCTAAAACAATTCAGCAAATAGAGACTTGACCTTGCCCTTGAATTGATTCGCTTTTGTTTTGTAGTGCTTGAAGCTTCTGTCGTAGTCTTGCAGACTTGGTGCAGCTTAGGGATACTGCAACACGCCTGTTTCTTGAACATTGAAACTGTCACGGGATTTGACTGAGAAGATACCTAGAACATAGATCTTTCTCGAGACAGTTACTTTTGCCGCAAAGCTTGCTGTCACAGGAATGTTCTTTTGGTGACAGTATGAGTTCCCCGCATAGAGTGCTGTCGAGGTTTCCAAACTTGCTGTCGAGGGCTAAAGTTGTTGTCGCGTAGTCTTCCGCCAATGTTGCTGTCAGAGTGAATATGCTGTCGTGACTTGCAACATTCTGTCTTCTTGTAATCTTACTGTCAATGCTTATGACAGTAACCTTTATTCATGCTGTCATCTAATATGCATTCTTTGAGGCTTGAACACAGCAAGTGAACTTCTTTCAAATTACACAACTAAAATGACATTGCATACTGATTACAAGAACATACTTTGGCTGAGTATGTTCTACTTAATTAAAAAATTAAGTATGTACAAAGTTAAGTTGTTTCTATGCTATCACCCATAAATCCCAACAATCTCCCCCAATTTGTTTTTTATGGATAATAACAACAAATTTACAATATATGCTGACAACTTAACTAACAAGATCAGAATGGATTAAGAATTTTTACTTAGCTTGAGATTTCCTCTTCTGTCTTGCTACATCCTCTCTTTTGAGAGCTTCTACCAAGCAGCCTCTTAGACCTTCTACAAGAGAGATTTCAGCAGGAGTGACTGCAGCATCTTCTATTTCTTCAATGATCTTCTTGATAGTAGGAGAGATAAGAGAATTAGCATCCCTGAGATTCATCCATAGCTCTAGATCATATGGATAGCTTCTGAAGTGGAGTTCTTCAAGAATGAGCTTGAATCTACTTCCAGGATAAGCATTGAGAGACATCCTCCTTTGCTTGTCCAACTTTGAACATTCTCCTTTTCTCCTTTTCAATATTTCCTCTATCTCATCAGAACAAATCTGTTCCAAGGGATGAATTGATCCAGCTACCATATACTGTAAATCATTCAGAATAGTTGTTTTTAGCTTGTGCAAGCTGCAAACGTAGATTTCTTCTCTTAGATGCTTGATTCTTAAGGGATTTTCCAGCATACATGTTTGATAATTTGGAGCTTCACTTTTGTTGGGATTTATGGGTGATAGCATAGGAACAACTTAACTTTGTATATACTTAATTTTTTAATTAAGTAGAACATACTGTCACAGCCAAAGTATGTTCTTGTAATCAGTATGTAATGTTATTTTAATTGTGTAATTTGGAAGAAGTTCACTTTCCATGTTCAAGCCTCAAAGAATGCATATTAGATGACAGCATGAATAAAGGTTACTGTCATAAGCATTGACAGTAAGATTACAAAAAGACAGAATGTTGCAAGTCAAGACAGCATGTTCACTCTGACAGCAACATTGGCGGAAGACTACGCGACAGCAACTTTAGCCCTCGACAGCAAGTTTGGAAACCTCGACAGCACACTATGCGGGGAACTCCTACTGTCACCAAAAGCACATTCCTGTGACAGCAAACTTTGCGGCAAAAGTAACTGTCTCGAGAAAGATCTTTGTTCTAGGTATCTTTCTCAGTCAAATCCCGTGATAGTTTCAATGTTCAAGAAACAGGCGTGTTGCAGTATCCCTAAGCTGCATCAAGTCTGCAAGACTACGACAGAAGCTTCAAGCACTGCAAACAAAAGTGAATCAATTCAAGAGCAAGGTCAAGTCTCTATTTGCTGAATTGTTTTAGCTAGAAATAGAATGAATCTAGGTTGCTTTCTTTGTAATGTATATCTGACATTGTTAGCAATTTAGGAAAGTCACATGGGTAGACACTTTGTAAGAAGCTGCCACTTGATAATGACAGCAGCTTCACAGACCCGTGTTGACAGTGATAGGATTAGTTTTATACTTAGACTATTAATTCATTCTAGGTATGTAACGAAGACAAGAAAGTGTCTTGAAGAAAAACCGAAGCTCAAGAATTCTCTCTTGAGGTTGTAGCAACACTTTGCAAAATAAATAAAACATTTATTTTGTGAATCCTGTCTTCTCGATTATACTGTTTGTGAATGCATACATATTATTGATAACATTAAATCTTAGTTTTGGTTGTTGAAACTGAGATTGAATTTTATCAGTATTGCATTCATCCCCCCCTTCTGCAATACACGAGGACCAACAACTTTCTGCCTTGTTGGCAGTCTTGCATCTTTCCAGGAGTTCAGCTTCCTTCTTATCAAGTTCTGACTGATATTGAGAATATTGAGAATAGTCAGGTCTTTTGCTTGGCTTGGGTTGCCCTTCCTGAGTTGGTTGGGTTTGCCCTTCTTCTGTGGGTAAATCATCAAACTCATAGTACCAGTGATATGGTATAGGAGAAGCTGGTAGATCAGTTAAAATATCAGCATCATCAAAATCTGCAAAATTGTAGCCAAATTTCTGGTAGAACTCAGCATCCCTATCAGCCTGATATTTCAGAATATGTTCCATGACAGACTCTGAGACATTTTCATAGCTCTCCAACAACTCCACCATTCTTTCCAGGTAGAAGAAGTCGATTCTCCTTTTATCTATGGTTGTCGTTCTACCACTGGTTGATGTGGCTTCCAGATAGAAGTCCTTATTAACCTTGGTAGATCTTGATTCTTCCCACCACAGAATGTACTCAGTGGCCTCTTGATTTGCATCCAGCTTAACCTCAACACTCTTGATTTCTTTAGATTGCATCTGTTGTATCTTAAGACTGTTAGGAGGTATTGATTGAATTGGCTTCTTAAGATTCCTGCCAAATCCAGTGGCCTTTTCCTTTCCTGAGTACTTGTGCTTTCCTTCAGGTTTCTGTCTAGAAAACCATGCTTTTGCTTTAGCTTTCAGTCTTTTGGGCTTGACAGTAGCTTTGGCTTCATCCTTGACAGAACCTTCCTTGACAGTACCTTTGTCGACAGCATCTTCCATGACAGTTTCCTTGTCGACAGTATCTTTGGTGACATCATCTTTTTCTGCATTTATGCAGTCAATAGCACATCTAAGAATGCTTGCCTCCAAAGCTTCCAGTATTCTTGGCTCCTCTTCATCTGTTGCATCAACATCTTTCTTTTCCTAACTAGGAGTTTCTTCATTGCCTTCATTCTGAGATTGAATACCAGTATTCCCAGAATTACTTCCACCAGCATTACCTGCATTTCCAGAAGCTTCACCACCTCCAATCTCATCATCATCGTCGTCATCTTGAAAAGGAATATCATAGAGGCAGCTTCCACCTTGATCAGTTCTTTTGGCATTGGCTCTAGTGATTAACTCCTTCACTCTAGTTCCCAGTGCCTTGTCTCTCAACACCAGTATTTTGTAGATCTCTTGAACAGCATGGACTATTCCTGGATTGGCATTTGAGCTGAGTATTCCATATAGCACTTTCAGAATTGACTCAGTTTGCATCCTGGATGGACTGATCAAATTCATGTAGTTGTTCCTTCTTGTGCCATCCATTGTAGTAGATCTATAGAAAACACATGGTGGATTTGTGTAGACTTCAGGTAGCTTCTGTGTGATCATGTTCTGGATTTGCATATTCAATATTTCATTGAATGGTGTTTGAGTTGCCTTGATCTTTCCCTGCATAGCACACAACACCTTTGCTGGCATAATCTGCAATAACTGCATTGTGATGAAATAAGATATGCCAGAAGTGAAATAGATACTTACAGCCCATCTTTTCTCATCATTCACCATTACACTGACACTGGTGATTTGATCCTTTAACAGTTTTGCGGTGTTGGTTGGACTGTTGCTTGGTGCATTCATTGATTCTTCCACCAGACTACTAAATTCAATGTCATGATTGTGTAATGTGCTCTCCCTGTAATCCACCATTATAGTATTGTCTTCTTCTTGATCAAACTCAGTACCATTGGACCAAGTATTTCCCTTCTGGATGGATTCAGGCAGTTTCCCTTTACCTTTCCCAAGCTTATTTTGTTCCTCCATTTCTCTCCATCTTTTCTGTAGAGCAGTTTCTTGAGTTGCTGAAGTTGGTTCTCTAATTGTTACAGGAGGTAGAATTGGGTGTCTAGATGCAGGTCTTTTTTGCATTGCATCTTGAGTTGCCTTAGACATTAACACCTTTTCACCATTGTTAGGTCCAAAGTATCGTAGAAGGGGGGGGGGGGGGGTTGAATACGATACTCACAAATAATTTAATTTCGTTCGCGGATTAATCTTTCATTTCTATAACGAAATCAAACACACCAAACCAAATCAAGTTTCGGGGAATATATCTTTTTATAAATATAAACCTCGAGGGGTGCTACAATTTCTAATCCGTAGATTAGCGTCAATGAGTTTAAGGTTACACAAATACAAAACAATGATCAAGTTCTGAGCACTATTAATTTCTCTGATAATTTTCTCCGGCTCTTCTCTCTCTCAGTAATGTCTCTGTGTTGAAATCCTTAACTGAAGAAGACACACTCTTCTCTCAGTATTAATTGTAGACTTGAATTGAAAACCATCGAACTAGAATTGAAGAATCAATCATGGCCGTCCATCTTCAACTTCAACCTGTAAACAAGAATACTTTTCACCTGCTCCTTAAATAAAAACCATCGAATGGAATTCTTTAATTTACCATTCGATAGTTTTTTAAATAAAACTATCGAATTACTAAATTAAAGTAATCATGGTTTTCATTGAATCATCATTACACCATTCGATAGTTTTCTTATTTGAAAAACTATCGAATACTTATTTCTTGTCTTTTATCAATTAATGATTCCACTGAGCTCCGGGGTGTTTAAGTAATAGACAGTATCAATTTCTTCCGAGACGATAAAACAACTTGATCTTTTTCAGTGCCGTCACCTAGTGCAACTGGTCTGGTTCACAGATGAATAACACCTGATCAATTCTTATTTTATGTCTTCAATATAGTGCTGCTGATAAGTCCCTTGTCGTTCTGGTTGCTTGATCACTGGAATCCCGTGGTACTGAACCCTAAATCATTCACATACTTCTGTCGTCTTGAAAGTCTTGTTTCTTTTGCTGTCACTGAGGCTTGAACATTTTCATGAACTTCTTTCCGTGACCTGTTTACGGACTTCAAGAATACATAACGTATTTTGATTTTTTGAGTTTACCTTTTCTTCTTTGATTCTGGATTCCCGTGCTTCTATTAATACTATTGTCTGCCTTGTCCTTTGTTGAGTTGTAGTTATCTCTTTTACATCTTATGTTACATTATGCTTTACAATCTCCCCCTATTTGATTGGATAGAGTTCGACAAGCAAATACTTCGAGGATAACTCAACTAACTAAGGAAACATAAAACTACTTAAAGTAAGACAGCGTAATAATATTAATGCATTCTGGATCAGATATATATACATTTCCAGATTTCATAAATCAAAAAACAATTAAACTTTTTACAATGAAGTTGCTCCTCTAGTCTGAGCTGATAGTTCTCTTGTTCTTTGCTTCAATATTCAGTCCATTCCAATCTCACCTTCTTCAATCATTGGATCGGAGTTAGCAGCTTGATAATCAATCACTGATAGATAGTGCAGTGGTTCTCCAGGTTTAAGGATTGCTCCTTGGATGCGTCTTCCAATATATTCAACCTCTTGACCCACTCCAGCCCATAACCATGCAATGTTAACATCTTTCTTGTTTAGCTTTGGCATGTTTGGCAGTCTGGTATGCACTTCCAATCCTCTTTCCACTCTTTTCCTATAGTAAGGAACATTCTCCATTAGAAATCTTCTAAGAGTGTCTGCTGCTTTGTCCTTCTCCGTTGATGAGAATCCAGTGGATCTAAGATACTTCTCAACTGAGATTAGATAGTTGCTTGGGTAGTCCCTCAGTTTGTCCTCAGCCAAATAGCAGATTCTGAACACGTCATTCGTCATGAATCTAACCATTGGAGGATCTTCAGTAATCTCTGGACTGACTTTCATCACGATCTCCTTAACATGCTCACGGAGCAGTTCATTTAGCCTTGTAGTTCTTTGGATCTTGATGAGTATAGCCTGCAATTCTGTATATGTCCTCTGTTCTAAAAACTTAGTGGAAATCACAAATGTACCTTTCTCCAGAAAACTGATTAATAAGCTCCAGGCACCATTTGCTTTAACCCCAGACTTCTGATGTCCTGAATAATAACTTCCACCTCAGCATTGTCGTTGACTTCTAATCCGTCTTCAACTCCGCAAAAGGTTTTATAAGCCATTTCCCATTCAGTACCATCTTTCTTTGCCAGATCTATCATCTTCTTCTTCCTCACTTCATTATACACCTTCATTCTCTTTAGCTTTTCACTTCTCAGAATTTCTTGTTGTTTCTCCTTCTCAGCTTGCCTGGCATCTATTGCAGCTCTCTGAGCTCTTATTGCTTCCAAGGCAGCTTCTTCTTCAAGTGATAGAGAATTTGCTTCTTCCATATCATCATCCAAGATAGGATGTTCTATTGGCTCTGGATAATATGGCTCATGCTCCTCTTGAATAGGTTGCTCATGCATGACCTCAAATTCCTCTTCACTTTCCTTGTCTTCCTCTACAAGCTCCTCAATCCAGTACTGTCTGATTGGAATAGCCTCAACAGTCTCCCAAACTCCCCATTTATCCTTCACCCCTTCTCCAACTTTCTCCCCCTTAGTTGAGGAATCCTCGATAAAAGCATCCTCAGCATAAAAGACATTAGAAGGATCAGGTTCCTGATAGGAAGGACCCGGTTGTCCAGATTGTTGGTTCTTCAGCATACTCCATATAGACTGTACTCCGTCACCTTGATTCTCCAAGAAATCCATAAGCTGCTTATTAAACTCATTTATAGAAGCTAGCGACAGGTCAATGTTCTCCAATCTTGAGTTGGTAGTCTTTTCCATGTGATCCAGCCTCTTGTTTAGCTTAGACTCCACTCGTGAAAGGGTATTCATTGCATCTTTTACCCGCGCTTGACCATCCCGGATAACCAGAACGTCTTCTTTCAAAGCTTCATGTCCTTGAGACAGTGCAGTTACTTCATTCATGAATCCATCTTTAAGTTCCCTGACGTCCATCCTCAGCTCGACTAGTTCTTCCATAGCTTCCTTCTTTAAGGAGTCCACTGCCTGCTTCGTACCTGTTATAGTGCCAGATGCACTGCCAATGACCCTGAATGTTCTTCTGGAATCAGCTGCAGCCAAGTCAACTTTCTCTTGAATAGACTTTAAAGAAACATTGTCTTGACTGGAGGAGATCCCTTGGTCAAAGGAAGGTCGCAGTGGAACCTTGAAAAGTGGATTTCCTTCTTTGTCTCGAACTGTCATCTCCTTGAGGGAAGATTGAACTTGTAGCTCTCTTTCTGTTGGTAACAGCAGATCATCAATATTAGGTAGGGTTAGGGTGTCACTCCTCACATTTGGCTCTGGGTGTACACTCAACGTTTCTGTCGGTGTTTGAATCATTTTTCCTTTCCCACTCAGGCCAGGTGTAAGTGTTTTTGTTTCACTCAAATCCTTTGTGCTGATTGTACCTGCAGAAGAGATCACCGTAGCCGTCCTTAAGGAGGTCACCGGTGGTGCAATGGGGCTTCGCAAGTCCCCGTCCTTGGATAAACCAAGTTGCTGATCATCCTTAGATGATATATCCTTTAAAGGATCTAGAGTTTGAATCTCTAGGGGGTTAGAAACAGGCTCTTTTAACAGCAGAGATCCCGAATCTTCTCCGTGATTCTGTAAAGACTCCACCTCAGTTGACTCCTCAATAGTAATTGATTCACTGTCAACGAGTTGTCGATCTGCACCTACGTCAGACCCTTTACCCGCAGGATCCAGATATGTTCCATCTGGGGAGGTAGACAATGACCTTTTAGATTGTGCATTTAGGTCAAAGCCTTCTCTCGACGTCTGTGAAGACCCTTGGTTCTTAGAACCTTCAACCAGTGAACCTGACCGTAATATGGTCGGAACACCAGTTGCTTCCGTCAATTCTTCCTTACTTGATTGAGCTATTGGTTCAGATATTGCTTTCGTTAGCGTAGCCCAGTCAGCATCAGAAAAATCAGTAAAGGGCGCTTTGGATGAGAGAAATGAAGTATCAGCAGTTGCCTCAGTTTCTGTTCTTCTCCTTTTAGAGGAAGGCAGAGCTGCTGTTGAAGGGTGTATCTCCTTATGTGGTGCTGCTTTGGCACTATCTCCCTCTACACTCATGGATGGTTCTTTAATGGGTATAGTAGGGGAAGGAGGTTCGTTTATGTTTTCATTTGGCTCTTCCAAAGGCTCTTCGACCGTGGTTAGAGGTTGTGGGTTTGCAACCTCCTGGTCAGGAATGGCCACTAAGGGCTCTGGATCAACATCCATTGGTTCAGGTGCCATTACAGGTTCAGGTTGTGGAATATTACCTTGATTTACCTGTTCCCCTGGGGGTAGAAGTGGTAGGGGCACCGTTCTTAGATATTCAGTGAGAACAGTGGGTACCCCTGGAAGATAGTTGTTCTTCCTAATGAGAGCGGTTATGGCATTGCTCTTCATTCTCATGCACTCCTGGTTGGCTTCACCTTCAAAGATCTCCCGTTCATTATCTGTTAAGATATCATTGAGAATTAGCTGTAGGAACCTAGGATAGAAACAGAGCACATCGTCATTTATGCCTGTTCTTTCATCCAGTGGTCCCATGCACAGAATTACTTGATCAATCACTATCCGTCCTATGTTAATATGCTTGTTGTTCGCAATGGCAAACCCTATCTTTTGAAGGAATAAGGGAATGCCATGCAGATTTGTTAGCTTGGCAGTAAAAACATGTATCAGGGTATGAAAGAAAAAATTCCATGGCTTTGGCAGGTAATGCTTTAGGAACTCTCCCACCAAGAAGTTAGGTTGTTGACTTCTGATAAGAGTGAAGAAAACATGTATTTCCTCAGTTGTGGGATTCGGAACAAGGTTTTCTATAGGAAAATGAAGTATTCTGTTAAAGTCATGTTCCGTCACCGTTATTGTTCTGCCCCCTGGCACAACAAAACTGAAGGACCTTATATTATTCTCACTTGTATCCGTGGCGGTTGTGTACAACGCAGTCAATTGATCGATACAAAGGACTACGGGAGTACTTACAGCGTATGCCACTAATGAACGTATATTCAAAAATTCTGCCCATGCACGAATTTGAGGATTCGTAATGGCTTGCAGATTTTGAAACGAGACATGATTAGTTTTGGTAATAATAAATTCTCCGGCCATTGTATTTTCACACTTTCCAGAAAATTTAAATTTAAACCAAAATTATACTTTACTTAAATTAATTAATTATTATTAATTAATCAATTTCTTCAAAAATACCCCTTTCAAACTAATTGAAAACCTTAACCAAGAATAGTTCCCAACTAAAAGAACAGAAACAATGTAATCCGTAGACTTTTAACTAAATTGAAATTAAATCCAAGAATGAATCAGATTTCAACTAAGTATTTTCACACTAGATCACTTAACAGTTCTTTATTGTTCACAAACACACTTCGATGGATTCTCTTTTCTGTTTTGATTCACAAACTGAAAAGAAACTCTCTTTCACGGTTAAAATCGATTAACAGTGATGGAAGGTGACTTTTTCAAGTTTAGATCGGTTAAAAACAAGAGAAAAGTATCGATGGTGATTTTCTTGGTTGTCTCTATCTGTAAGTATATAAAACTGACTTAGATCTCAGAAAATGAAAACAAAAGAGAACGTCTAAGTATTAGTTTTATACTCACAGACATGGCAAGGGTATTTTGGTCATCCCATGTTCGATAGATTTTATAAACTACTGTCGATGGTTTTTCTTTGGGGACAAAAGAGTCTATTTCCGTTCGATAGTTTTTGAGAAAACTATCGAAGAGTTTTAAAAAGAATGCAAACAGACTTTTAGGAGAAAAACCATCGAGGCATTTTTGAATTAAACACAAAAACTATCGAAGACATTTATTTGAAAAATCTATCGAGAATTTAAATATGAACTAAAGTAAATTCCATTCGATATATTTTCAGTTTAATCTCAAAAACTATCGAAAAATGTTTTTGATAGATTTTCTTTTTCCTTTTCAAAAACTATCGAAAATTAAATTCGATAGATTTATCTATGTACTTGAAAAACTATCGAATTTCTTAAATTCGATATTTTTGCTTCTGTCTTCATTTTAAAACCTGTTCATGTTTTAAAAATCAGAATTTGTATTTTCTGTCTAGTTTTAATTCTAATAAATCTTTTCAAATTTACCAAAATCAATTCTTAACAGAAAATTCACAATTTTCTTAGAATAAAATCAATTAAATATCATTGAGTGATATTAACCAATTAAAATCTAATCAATTATGCTGCATTAATCTACAATGTTAAAAACAAAGTAAATTAATTCAAATTAAATAAATGCTTGTCTATTTAGAACAAATATTAGCACTTAAATAATTTTTAGAATTAATAACTAATTAAATGCCAGAAGATATATCATCCATAATTATGACATAGAATTAGTATAATAATCCTAACTACGAGAATTGCTCCAGAAAATAAACTCACGAGTCCTAAGGATATAGGAATTCTTAAACTCATGTATTTACCAGGATTATCTGCAGTTACTGACTTCTAATCAAAATCAATTAGAAAGATTTAACATCCCAAGTTCACCAACCAGCTTATTGAAAGTGGATTCATCAAGCGGTTTAGTAAAGATGTCTGCAATTTGATCCTCTGTGGGTACAAAATGTAACTCCACAGTTCCATTCATGACATGCTCTCGGATAAAATGATACCTGATGTCGATGTGCTTCGTCCTCGAGTGTTGCACTGGGTTGTTTGAGATTGCTATGGCACTTGTGTTGTCGCAAAATATTGGAATCTTTGTCAACAAAAGTCCATAGTCACGGAGTTGGTTTCTCATCCACAAGATCTGAGCATAGCAGCTACCAGCAGTAATGTATTCAGCCTCAGCTGATGATGTGGACACTGAATGCTGCTTCTTGCTATGCCAGGAAACTAACCTTCTTCCAAGAAACTGACAGCTTCCTGAAGTACTCTTCCGATCAATCTTACAACCTGCAAAATCAGAGTCTGTGTATCCAATAAGATCAAATCCTGTATCTTTAGGGTACCAAATTCCAAGATTTGGGGTCCCCTTAAGATATCTAAATATTCGCTTAACAGCTATTAGATGAGATTCTTTAGGATCAGACTGAAATCTAGCACACAAGCATGTTGCAAACATTATATCTGGTCTACTTGCAGTGAGATAAAGTAATGAGCCTATCATACCTCTGTAGCCTGTGATGTCAACCTTCTTACCAGTTTCATCCTTATCAAGCTTAGTGGCAGTTGGCATAGGAGTCTTTGCTGTAGATGAGTCTTCCATTTGATACTTCTTAAGAAGATCCTTGATGTACTTGGACTGACAAATGAATATACCATCTTGTTTTTGGTATACTTGCAATCCAAGAAAGAATGACAATTCACCCATCATGCTCATTTCATAACGACTCTGCATTAACTTAGCAAATCTCTTGCATAGATCATCATTAGTAGAACCAAATATTATGTCATCAACATATACTTGCACCAATATCAAATCATTTTTATGCTTTTTGACAAAGAGAGTTTTGTCTACAACACCTCTTGTAAAATCATTTTCAAGTAAGAATTCAGAGAGAGTGTCATACCATGTCCTCGGAGCTTGTTTGAGTCCATAGAGAGCTTTGAATAGAAAGTACACAAAGTCTGCCAGTTTTGAATCCTCAAAACCTGGAGGTTGTTCCACATACACTTCTTCTTCTAACTCCCCGTTCAGAAAAGCACTCTTCACATCCATTTGATATACCTTGTAATTGGAATGTGCAGCAAATGCCAGAAACATTCTGATGGCCTCAAGTCTTGCTACTGGTGCATAGGTTTCATCATAATCTATACCCTCTTCTTGAGAGTAACCTTTAGCAACCAGTCTGGCTTTGTTTCTCGTTACAATGCCATCTTCGTCCAACTTATTTCTGAATACCCATCGTGTTCCAATAACAGATTTTCCCTTAGGCCTGGGTACCAGCTTCCAAACTTTCTGCCTTTCAAACTGATTGAGTTCTTCTTGCATAGCAATTACCCAATCTGGATCATCTAGAGCATCTTCAACTTTCTTAGGTTCTGTTTCTGAAAGAAACCCAGAATAGTGACATTCATTTTGTGATGTTCTCCTAGTTCTCACTCCTGTGTCCGGATCACCAATGATCAAGTGAAAGGGATGATCTCTATTCCATACCCTTTGTCTTGGCAGATGCGATCTTGATGATTCTCCTTGTTCTAGATGTTGTGGAGTGTGACTAGTTGATCCTTCTCCTGCTCCCCCTGAGTTGTTGACGGTTTGATCTGTTGATTCTGAAGACTGACTAGTGGATCCTGTATGTTGAGGATCTCCACTTTGGTCACCACTTTGTCCAGAATCATTATCATTATGATTATTATTAATGACTGTAACAACTTCAGGTACTTCTTCATTGTCAGAGAGATCTCCTGATAGATTTTCAAATACCACAGATTCAGAGTTCTCTCCAGTTTGCAGGCCTGGTCTTTTAGTGTCGTCAAATGTTACATTAAAGCTTTCCAACACCTTCTTATCTTCAATCACATATACCCTGAAAGCCTTAGATTCCAGAGAATAGCCTAGAAAAATGCCTTCATCTGCTTTGGCATCAAACTTGCCAAGATGTTCTCCATCTTTAAGTACAAAGCACTTTGCACCAAACACATGAAAGTACTTCAGTGTTGGCTTCTTGTTGGCCATTAACTCATACGGAGTCTTTTCATGATCTTTGTTGATCAGGGTTCGATTCTGAGTGTAGCAAGCTGTATTCACTGCTTCAGCCCAAAAGTAAGTGGGAAGTTTTGATTCACTCAACATGGTCCTTGCTGCTTCAACCAAGGTCCTGTTCTTCCTTTCCACTACTCCATTCTGTTGAGTAGTTCTTGGTGCTGAAAACTGTCTTGATATTCCTTTCTCTGAGCAGAAATCATTTAGAACTGCATTCTTGAATTCAGTTCCATTGTCTGATCTGATTGTCCGCACAGGTAGCTTAGCTTCCACTTCTATCTTCTTGATGTGATCAATGATTAGTTGTGTTGCTTCATCCTTTGTTTGTATGAACAACACCCACGTGTACTTGGAGTAGTCATCCACCATCACCAATGCATATCTGTTTCTTGAAAGTGACATAACATTAACTGGACCAAATAAATCCATATGAATCAGCTGTAATGGTTCAGTAATGCTTGTCATTTCTTTGCTTCCATGTGATGCTTTCTTCGACTTCCCTTTTTCACATGCTTCACATAGTCCCTCCTGATTGAATTCCATCAGGGGCAACCCTCTCACTAACTCTCTCTTTACCAAAGAGTTCATAGTTTTGAAGTTCAAATGTGAGAGCTTCTTGTGCCATAGCCAACTTTGTTCTGAAGATGCCTTTGCATAGAAACATGTAACTTCTCCTTCACTGGTAGAACTTAAGTCAGCTATAAACAAATTCCCTTTTCTCACTCCCAGTAGTGTTGCCCAGTAATAATCTATTGTAGAAGGGGGGTTGAATACAATAGAGTAAGATAATCGACTTCTTAATGTATATATCACAAATATGAAAAGAAAGATAACAGCTTTATTAAATCTGATATAAAACTGTTACAAACTCTCTCAAGAAATTCTGATGTTCTTGAGAGCTGCTAGTTTACAAAAACTCTCTCAAGAAATTCTGTTCTTAAGAGCTTCTCTTCGATTATGTTCTCTCTCTAATGAATACATAAATTGAAACCAAGACTGTGTTTATATAGTACACACAGCTTCTCTATCAATAACAAGATAAGTCCTAATCAATAACAAAGATAGAAACCTATCCTTAATCGATAGCTACATTCTACAAACCAGGAACAAATAGAATAAACTTCCATGTTTATCTAGACTCCAAATATAACTCGAAGTAGGAATCCTGATCAGCTTCAAGTTCTGATGATCAATCCTGATCATAGTCTGAGTAGGAATCCTGATGATCAATAAGATACTGACGCTTGATCAAATACTGATGACCATGCAATACTGATGACGTCAGCAATCCTGATCAGTTGAGTCTAGCTTCTGACGATCATTGAATTCTGATCTAACAATCTCCCCCAATCTCATACTTTGTGAAATAAAGTATAGATTCCAAATATTCAATGATGTCAAAAACATGTATCAAAATGTACGAGTATCTTCAGAAACAACTTATCTGTTTAAGCTTTTTGATAGAACAGATTCATCTTCAAGAAGTTGGATAATAAACTTTCTTCTTTTTCTTCAAGAATTTGAATCAGTCTTTCCTTAAGATTTCTGAGTTCTTCATCTTCCTCATTAATCTGGTAGATAGCTGCTCTGAGATTCTGTATGGAGCTTTTCTGTAGACTGTGCTCTTCAAGCAAAAGATAAGCAATTTCCTTCCCATCAGGATTGAGAGTAAGTTGGGTCATACCAAAAGTTACTTCTTTAACAGCAGTACCTCTTTGCATTTCCACATCCTGACCTCTTTGATTTAAGTACATGGGAATATAATTACCATCGAAATTACTGTTTCCATCCAGTCTTCTTCTTATAGTTGACAAAATCATGTCAGCCCATACTTTGTACACTTGGTTCTTCCATCTTAACATATAGTGAACATATTTCAGTTCCTGTGTAGTTTTCATCAGCAGATCTTGAATAGATAGAATCTTCACACTACCATCTTTCATGAAGTACAGAAGCTTTTCTTTCTTTTCAAAACCATCATGACAATCTATAACTATATCAACAGCTAATAAATTGTTCAGATTTTCAGAAGTTAAAGTACCTCCAATTTCAGTTAAGGAGTAAGGATCAACATAAGTCATGTTTAGAAATTCAGCATCCCTGTGTCCAATACCTCCTCTTGTGTAACTTGACATTTGCTTCAGATTCGAAAACATCTTTAACCAGAGTGTTTTTGATCTAGCCATATCAGACAAATCAACAACACTTGAAGCACTTGTAATAATTCCACCAGACTGAAAATTGATAGGTGTATCACACTTCAGTGTACTTATGTGTTCCCACTTCTTGTCTTTCTCCTTTTCATGAGTGTAGCTTCTTTCAAGTAAAGATTCTTGCCTGCTTGTATTTCTCCATTGTCTTTCATTTGAAACTTTAAGCCTTTGTAGATAGAGATTGAAATCTTCATATGTTCTTTTTGTAATATCTCTTCTTCTGGCTTCTTCTTCTTCATCTACTTCTTTGTTGTGACAATCAACAACAGTAGATAAGATTATCAAATCAACCTCTTGCAGAATTTCAGATTCGTCAGGATCTTGAATATTGTCAGGATTAGAATCTTCAATTTGATTTGTATTGCTGAGAGTTGATTTACTTGTTTTTCTTCTCAATTCAGGTTCTTCTTCAACAAATTCCTTGTCTTCTTTCTCCATGATATTCTTGATAACAGAATCTGTTAGATTTTGTGAAGCTTCAGGAATTTCTTCAATTCTTAACCCTCTAGACCTTGTCTGTCTAGGTACTGTTTGAGTTGAAGAACCTCTTTTACTTCTTCTAGCACCTCTCCTACCTCTGCTTCCTCTACCTCTAGCAGGAGCAGTATAGCTTTCCATTGTCTCTCTTTGTAGTCTCAAGAATTCTTCATGTGAGAGATCTGGATATTCTTCACTTGCTTTAGAGTGTGCTTTTCTGGAAAATAATTGTTGAACTCTTTTATCAGTGTGATATAGAGTAACAATTCTGCCATCTTTTGTAGAAAACTTCTGGAATAAATTTGATGCATCTTCAGGATTATCAATAATTACATCTTCATCACCTTCAGGAATTGTAGCAAGAATGTGTCCATGACCAGGTGTCAGGATTTGATCTTCCGTCAGGATCTGAGATTGCACCAATGTTCTTACTGTCTTAACTCCAGAATCAGAAACATGAGTTGACTGCGTTGTTTGACTTTGAGAAGTTTGGATTGTCTTCATAACAACAGCATCAGAGGTTTCTCCTTGTATCGCTTTGTCACCACCATCATCTCCAGTATCATCATCATTATTTCTTAATACTAGATCAGGTGTACATTTTGTCTGAATAACCTTCTCCCCCTTTTTGACATCAGGATTTGACAATAATTGCAAAATTAAGGAAAAAGAGGCTTGAATTTCAGTTACCTTAGTATCCAGAGAATCAATTCTTTGATTGATTGAGGTTTGTTCTGAAACAACAGATTTCACTTGGGATTCCACTACCCTTAGTTGTAAAGTAGTAGGCACCTTTGTAAAATTATTAAAGATATCAGTCCTCACTTTTTCAGTTGAACCCTTGATAGAATCAATCTCACTTTTCAGGCTTTTGGATAACAGAGTAGTAGCCTTCAGATGATTCTTCAAGTCTTGATTCTCTATAGACTTCACTGCATTATAGGCATGTTCAATAGCAGAAGAAAAACTGATAGATTCATCAGATTGGTGCCATGAATTGTTCCATTCATTCTGTCTAAATGCCTCTGCAGGATCAAAGGAAGGAATAGAAAAATCTTGTCTCTGATCTTTCCCAGTGGAAGCATTGCTAGCCATATATGTACTGGATGAACCAAAATTAGTTCCAAGACTAATTTTGAGTGCTGTAGCAAGCTGTTCCTTCTCTTTTCGATTCTCATTATCATCATCACTATCATCATCAGAATTATCATCATCAGTATCAGGAGGAATATCAGGATCAGGAATAGCAATACCTTTCAGTTTATCCTGTGGTTCTGAGATAGGATGATCCATTGGTCTTGAACGAAGTGGCTGTATCAAAATAGGTTCATTATCAGGAGCACCACTAGCGTCAGGATGAACATCGTCAGGATTTGATATGCGTGCATCAGTATTTGCTACCAATGGTTCTTGTGGAGCTTGAGGTTCAGAAGCTTCTTCAACACTTTGAGTTAAAGGTTCTTGTGTGCTTCCCTCATTGACAATGTTCGCGACCAATCTTTCAACAGAAGCTGTAGCTTTGCCTGCATCTTCACTTTGAGAAGATGGTTCTTGTGTAGCTGGAATGTTGATGTCTTCATTCTCCCTTTGAGAAAATGGTTCTTGTGTGACCATTCCACTAGCTAAGCCTTCACCCAAACTTTGATTGAGTGGTTCTTGTGTGGCAGGATCAACAGTAGCTGCTGAATTACTCTGAAATTCAGGTTCTTGTGGGCTTGATCCTTTCAGCTTCTTCTGTCTCTGATAGACTAACTCTTCTGCATTCCTCTTTTTCTTTGATGTAGGTGTAAGACCAACCAAGGAAGCAGTTGTAGAAACCTTCTCCCAAGAAATTTCTCTAATCTGAGATGGAGAGGCTGGAGAGTCTGATATAGAGACAACTTTTGTTGTTGCATCAGGAATACTAACATCAGGATTTGCTAGAGCATCAGGAGTAGATGACTCATCAGGATTTGATGTCTGAATATCAGTATCCTTCATTTGCACTGTCAAAGGAATATTATACCTGATCTTTGATAATTTCCTTGTCTTTTGTGGTTTTGATAAAGGTACCACAGCTTTAGTAGCAGTATCAGTAACTTCCTTGTTCACATTCATCACAGAGGATATAGGTAAGTCATCCTCTGAATCACTTTCATCAATCAACCTGAACTTCCTTTTCACAGGAACATTCTTAACAACCTTATCAGCTTTCTTCACCAGGACCCCTTGTACACCCCCTTGTATCTTCTTTTTAGTGAGTGGTGTAGAGGAAAAATCCTTTGAACCTGATTGCCTTCCAGACACATCAGTTCTAGCTGATTTCTTTGATTTTACAACTAAAGTCTTTTGAGAGACAGTAGAGGTGGTTGTTAACTGTTTAGACTGTTTAGGTTGCATGCTTGTGTCAGGAACAAGGTGGGTTGGGCCTTGCCCCATAGCATTAGAAAGTAGTAATGAAATTTGTCTATTTTCTCAATTGTTTTCTTCCTGTACTTGCCTGCAAAATTTGTTAGTAACACTCATAGTGAAATAGAGATGATAAATAATAAACTCTGATAATAATGACATTGATAATTAAGACTGAAAACTTAATCAAAGAATAAGTAATAATCTAATTGTCCAGAGTTTACCAGGAGTGTTAATGACAAATTAGCATAGAACCTCTGGTTTTCATACCAGCTTCAATATCTGAGCATCAGGATCTGACCAATTGATTTCCTGTCAGGATTGAGTCCTATCAGGATTTGATCAAAGATACATACCTTTCTGAATAACCATCAGTATTTGACAGTTATCAGGATTTCCTCTCTGTAGCTTTTCCTCAGAAATTCTCAAAATTCATCATTCCAAGTTCATTCACCAACTTATTGAAAGTAGCTTCAGGTAGTGGCTTGGTGAATATATCAGCTAGTTGTTGATCAGTAGGAACAAAGTGAAGTTCAATTGTTCCTTCCAGAACCTGTTCTCTTATAAAGTGATATCTGATACTTATGTGTTTAGTAAGAGAATGCTGAACTGGATTTCCTGTCATTGCAATAGCACTTTGGTTATCACAATAAATAGGGATTTTTGAGTATGACAGGCCATAATCTAACAACTGATTTCTCATCCACATTATCTGAGCACAACAACTTCCTGCAGCAATGTACTCAGCTTCTGCAGTTGAAGTGGAAATAGATTTCTGCTTTTTACTGAACCATGAAACTAGTCTTCCACCCAAAAACTGACAACTTCCTGAAGTACTTTTCCTGTCTATTTTGCATCCTGCAAAATCAGCATCTGAATAACCACACAACCCAAAATCTGATTCCCTTGCATACCAAAGGCCAAGTGAAGGAGTGCCTTTGAGATATCTGAAAATTCTTTTGACTGCAATCAGATGTGGTTCTCTAGGTTTTGCTTGAAATCTTGCACATAGACAGGTTGCAAACATGATATCTGGTCTACTGGCAGTGAGATACAATAAAGAGCCAATCATTCCTCTGTAGTGAGTTACATCTACCTCTTCACCTTGATCAGGATCAAGTTTGGTAGCTGTAGCTATGGGAGTTGAAGTAGGAGTACTGTCTTGCATGTTAAACCTTGTCAGTAAATTCCTTGTGTATTTAGACTGATTAATAAAAATCCCTTCATCAGTCTGTTTAACTTGAAGACCCAGAAAGTAACTCATTTCTCCCATCATGCTCATTTGATATCTTGACTGCATAAGCTTGGAAAACTTTTCACACAGCTTATTGTTTGTTGACCCAAAAATGATATCATCAACATAAATCTGAACTAACAGCAACTCCTTACCATGATTCAAATAAAATAGAGTTTTATCAATTGCACCTCTTTTGAATCCACTTTCCAGTAAGAATTGAGCTAAGGTTTCATACCATGCTCTTGGAGCTTGCTTTAGTCCATAAAGTGCCTTATCCAGTCTGTAGACATGATCTGGATATTTAGGATCAATGAAACCAGGAGGTTGTTCAACATAAACTTCTTCCTCCAGTTCACCATTTAAGAAAGCACTTTTAACATCCATCTGGAAAACCTTGAATTTCTTATGTGCTGCATAAGCAAGAAATATCCTGATGGCTTCTAGTCTTGCAACAGGAGCAAAAGTTTCATCATAGTCAATTCCCTCTTGTTGGGAATACCCCTTTGCAACTAGTCTAGCTTTATTTCTGATAATGAATCCATCAGAATCAGTCTTGTTCTTGAAAATCCACTTTGTACCAACAATTGATCTATTCTTTGGTCTTGGTACCAGTTTCCAGACTTCATTCCTTTCAAATTCATTCAGTTCTTCTTGCATTGCAGTAACCCAATCAGCATCTTTAAGTGCATCTTCAAATTTCTTAGGCTCCTCCTTGGATAGAAAGTTATTATATAAACATTCATTCTGAGTTACACTTCTTGTTTGAACACCTGCATCAGGATCTCCAATTATCAAAGCAGGAGTATGATCTTTTGTCCATTTCCTTGCTGGTGTCAAATTGTTTCTTGAAGTAGATGTTCCCCCTGGATTGGTGTTATCTTGATTGAAAGAATTTGATTGATTTGAAGCTCTCCCTGAATTATTGCTATGCCCTCCTGATGTGTTATCAGGATCTTCACTTGAATCAGTATCTGAAGAATTCTGTCCTGATGATTGAGTTGACTCTGAACTTGTAGTTGAATGCCGTTGCTCCCCCTCAACATTAGCACTACTAGTTGTATTACTGTTGTTTGCATCATCAGTATTAGCACCATCAGTACCTGATGAGTCATCAGGATTTGGTGACCCATCAGTATCTGATGAATTGACAGGATCTGATTCAATTTCTTCAGGTTCCTTGGAAGCTTCATTTTCAAATAACAATCTATCATGCGAGTCTTCAATGATTCCAGTTATCTTCTTATCATCAAAAGATACATGAATTGACTCCATGACAGTTCTTGTTCTCAAATTAAAAACTCTGAAGGCTCTTGATGTAGGATAACCTATGAATATTCCTTCATCAGCCTTTGTTTCAAATTTCCCTAGCTGTTCAGGATGAGTTCTGAGAACAAAACATTTACAGCCAAACACATGCAAATGCTTCAGACTTGGTTTCTTCTCCTTGAGTGACTAATAAGGAGTGACACCATGCATGTTTATCAATGTGAGATTTTGTGTATAACATGCTGTGTTGACTGCTTCTGCCCAGAAATATGTAGGTAATTTAGCTTCTTCCAACATAGTTCTGCCAGCTTCAATAAGAGTTCTATTCTTCCTTTCTACTACTCCATTTTGCTGAGGTGTGCCAGGAGCAGAGAATTGTTGAATGATTCCTTTGTATTTGCAGAACTCTTCCATCTTTGAATTCTTAAATTCAGTACCATTATCACTTCTCAGAATCTTGACTTTGTACTTTGTGGTTGTCTCAATCATCCTCACATGATCCAACAGAACTTCAGGAGTTTCATCTTTTCAGTGCAGAAAATACACCCAGGTGAATCTAGAATATTCATCAACAATTACAAGAGTGTACCTTTTCTTACTGATGGACATGATGTTGACTGGACCAAACAGATCAAGATGTAGCATGTGATATGGTTCTTCAATCGAGGATACTGATTTACTCTGGAATGATGTCCTTCTTTGTTTTGCTTTTTGGCATGCATCACAGAGTCCATCAGGTGTATATAAGACATTAGATAATCCTCTTACTAACTCTTTCTTAACCAACTCATTGATGTTGCTGAAGTTGAGATGAGAAAGCTTCTTGTGCCAATTCCAACTTTCATCTACTGAAGCTTTACTGATGAAACATGTAGGGGAGCCATCAGTATCTGAGAGAATGTTGGCTTCATATATGTTACCATGCCTGTAGCCAGTTAGTGTTATCTTCCCTGTTGTTTTACTGACTACTTCACAATGTGTGGAATAGAAATTGACATGATAACCTCTGTCAGTGATTTGACTAATACTCAACAAGTTGTGTTTTAGTCCCTTCACTAGAGCTACTTTTTCAATGATGACATTTCCAATGATTATATTGCCATATCCCAAGGTTTGTCCAATGTTGCCATCTCCATAAGACACAGTTGGGCCAGCTTTTTCCTCATATTCTGATAACAGGGCTTTGTTTCCAGTCATGTGCACAGAACATCCACTATCCATGACTAACACATTTTTCTTTTTACCCTGCATCAGAATAGAAACACACTAGTTAGAACACTTAGGAACCCATACATGTTGGGTTCCTTTCTCATGCAATTTATTAATTTTAGCAGCAGAAGACTTTCTGACTTTAGCAGTCCTGACAGGATTTACTCCATCAGGATTTGCTTTGTCAGCATCAGTATTAACAAAAGCATGCTTCACTATGACATTTTCAGTTCTATCAGACTTTGTACTACTTTCAAACTTAGGCAATGGATCATAAAAGTTATAGTACAAATCATGATACTCTTTACATGTATAAATAGAATGCCATAGACTACCACAATGAAAACAAGACTTCTGCGGTTTATAGAGTACTGATCTATTCCTAACATCAGACTTAGGAATATCAGTAATCTTCTTCTTACTCTTCTTACAATCAATAGCAAGATGATTAGAGTTACCACAGTTAAAACAACACTTTCTAGGTGCATTTGGGATATATTTATAACCATTTTCTTTATTGATCCCAATTTTACCATTCCTGTTTCTCTTAACAGTAGCTTCCTTTTTCTTATCTGTAACCTCACAGATTTTATCTTTAAGCTGTTTCTGAGACAATAGACCTAGATTCTTAGTGACTTTGTTCATGACAGGTTTAGACTTTATAATTTTAATTCCTTGAGTAGAAGATGATCCCTTTTCAAAAGTAGAATTGGAATCCTTACCAAAAACAAAATTAACAGGAGTAATCTTAGATTTGGTTGAGTCTATAACATGTCTATAGGTCTTTGGACTGACTGTCTCATCAATGACAATTTTCTCTGCTAATTTCTTATCTTCATCTGACTTATATCCTAGACACTCTTTCCAATTCTTAGAGGTATTAATCTCATGAAATTTCCTACCAGAGTCTGTCCAGGTTCTGATTTTCTCATTAGCATATTCAAGTTCTTTTTCAAGGGAAGTACATTTAGATGTCATCTCTAAGTGCATGTGTTTAGAATTATCACATTCTTTTTGTACTTTTTGCATACGAGAAAATTCAGCTTCTAATATCTCATTCCTCTTTCTAAGGTCAGACATCTCAGATAAGATTCTAGTATTCTCAGCAGTTTGACTTCTAAAGCTAATATGTAATGACTTTAGAAAATGTCTTAACTCAGAAGCATTATCAGTATCAAAATCAAAGATAGTATTTAGTACCTTATCATCAGGAGCAGCAGTTACATCAGCATTGGCCATTAACGCATAGTTGACTACCTCAGTATCAGATTCTGAGGAAGAGTCCATCCAATCCTTGCTTGATGTGATGAGTGCCTTTGTCTTGTTGCATTCAGAAGCAAAGTGACCCATACCATTACACTTATAGCATCTAACCTTTGACTTGTCAAATTTGCTACCCTTGCTGTCCTTTTTGATATACTTGTCTTTGTCTGCTTTGAAGGTCTTTTTCTGAAAGTTGCCTTGTCTTCTATTCTTCCTGAACTTCATCCTTCTGAAGTTTCTGACAATCATAGCAACCATCCCTTCCATGTCTGAGTCAGAAGAATCATCACCAGTATTGGCATCAGGATTGCCATCAGTATCTGATGAAGAGTCGTCAGGATCTGATTCAGCTACTCTTGATTTACTTCTTGAGACCTCCATAGCTTTTCCTTTTGATTTAGCTTCTGCATTCAAAGCAATTGACTTTGCCTTGCTGCTTCTCTTGTTCTTTCTCTGTTGAACTTCAAGATCATGAGTTCTGTTACGACCAAACTGAACACGCAAGTGCACGTGATCTCAAGTAATACAGATAGCAAATAAGGTTCGTTCCTACAGGGACTCGTTGTTTGTCTAGTTAAATTACTCACCAATGTATGATTATTATTCGATGCTAAAACAAATAACAAAGTGGGTTTTGTTTATCACTACAATTACACTAAGAATTATACTGAATTACTTATGCGATTAAAACATGGGATTTCAACTTCATTAAACAATCCATCTAAGTCTTCAATTCTCTAGCCCTTTCATGTGATTTATTAATACCTGATCGAATACACAAAACTGATATAAGCCAACTTTCGTTGCACAAATACCATCCTAAATAATATCCACAATAAAGATAGAAATCACTTAGTCTCCCAATTATGCTTAGTCCTTATATGTCTATAAAGATTGAAAACATAATGGTTGAAGTACAAGCATTCAATTGATCACATAGTCGTCATAAAACGGTTAGAGTTACGACACTAATTACGAATGATATTCTCACGCATAAACCTATGCTAGCATGGCAAGTTCTAAACTCTTAAATCCACTTTCGCTTCAATAAGAATTAACACACAATTATAGGAGTTAGCTACTCTCCTATAACGAATTAAAGCAACCATGATAGGATATCGCATCAATCACACTATAGGCATCAAGAATATTCAACAAAAAGACTTCATGAATAAATCCGCTAAAACCCCATGATAACGAGTTAGTTCATAATTAAACTAATCACCACCATGGGTTCACATGAAAACATGATAAAAGGAAACAAATAGAAAGTGAGATTAAGATTAATGGGTTCCAAAGAATACACCAATGTAAGCATCCACAAGCTAGGAAGAATACAAGAATTAACTGAAAAAATGATTTTCTCCCTTTCTTCTTTGTGCTAAAAACTACGTAGAATAATACAAGCCTTCCTCCTTTCCCTTCTAGGGTTTTCTACTTCCTCTATATAGGCCTCCAGGAGCTAGTCATCGAAAGAGTCTTTTTTTTTTTTTTTTTATTCCGCCCGAAACAATTCAAGAAAAATCGGGTCAGACGGGCCGGCGACGCGGCGCCGTCCTCAAGCTAAAACTCGGCGACGTGGCGCCCTTGTTACTCCACAGCGACGCGGCGCCTTCCTACAGTGCAAATCCGGCGACGCGTCGCCCTAGCTACTGTCCAGCCACTTCAGCTTTTTTTTACCTCTCTTCAAATTGACTCCGTTTCGCACTTTGATTGGTACGCTTTGTTCCTTTAACACCTGTGAAAGATGTTCCTGCACAATACCCTAAAAAGAGATCAAAAGTACCACAACTCAAGTACAAACATTCGTTTTAAGTCAAATGGAAACGTTCTAAGTAGATAAAATACCCACTTATCACACCCCCAAACTTAAACCGATGCTTGTCCTCAAGCATAACCAACCAAATATGTACAACTAACTAGTACCACTTCCGTAGGTGATCACGGTTGCATTTGGCATATGCAACAAGCCCTTTAAACCCCTAGGTAGCCCTAGTGGACGAGTAAGGTCTCGTGAGGGCCTATAGTGAATGAACCCACAAAATCCATCTACTAATACAACTACAAATGCAACTAACTACATGTATGCAACTAATATGAAAATGCAACGATCCCTTCAAACCAACAAAAACCAACCAACGAGCCAACATCTCAAAGAACACAGTCTTCCAAACAGAGTTCGACCAAATTCCCATCGACCAACAAGACAAACACAGAAACGTGCGTGTGTGCGATGCTCACCAATATACTCCCAAACTAAATCAAAACCATACCTACTCTTAGCCAACACAACCACAAGCTTACAAACAGAATGAACGCTAGACACAAGAACTCTTAAGAGACACCTTCGCAGTCCATCGGAGTTAGACAAGAATTCATGCTTTATTACTAAATAACAACTACGACACATAACAAATTTTTTTCCCTTTTTTTTTTTTTTTTTTTTTTTTCACAAGTAAAGTCTTTCTCCAGTAACCAATGGTTAGAACATTGCTATCCAATGATCTCAAAGGAGGACATTACAACAAAGGTCAAGTCTTTTTCCAGTAACCAATGGTTAGAACATTGCTACCCAATGGTCTCAAAGGAAGACAATGATACCTTATCCACTACTCATAACAACTATTGACAACTAGCATAAAATCCCTAGTTTCCCCCAAACTTATACTTTAGTGTCCTTACATTATCAAGAATCTAGCCAACATTCTAAATATAAACAAGTGGTTAAATTCTAACACCAAACAAGCATGGTCTGATCAAATTCAAAAGCAACCAATGAGACTTATGAAATAGATTTGTTTCTGGCATGCAAGTCAATACTTAGAAACTTAATCAACCCCCTATTCATCACAACCATACTCCAATCAACATCGACTCACCAACGGAAATAGTCAAGTCCTACGGGATCATGAAATATGCATGCAACTAAAATGGACTCACATAACAGATATACATACCAATGCAAAACATAATGCTCTATATGACACAAACATGCAAAGATATGAATGAACTAACTACATATGCAATATGAAACCTATATGACACACACACTATCCTTAATTACCACCCCCAAACTTACAATATTCAATGTCCTCATTGAAGGTAATAAAAAGATAGTAGAAACATACCTACACATGGGTTGCCTCCCACGAAGCGCTGTCGTTAATGTCATTTAGCCGGACAAATGTGAATCAAATCATGGTGGCTCGAAGATCGCATTTGACTTGTCCTTAGCAGAAGGACCATTCACCCATTGTTTGATAACCTTCTTGCTTTCTTCCCACATCTTCTCCCAATCAAACTTCACCTTGACTTTTCCACCAATCGATTTTTTTCTTTTTCTTCTTAACACCTCTAAGGTGTTTATGCTTCTCCGTCGATTGATAAGAACACTCTTTTACCTCATCATCCTTGTTCCACCTTCTCAACACATTATCTTCACACTCTTTAAAAATCACCAACTCATCATTTAGAAGGACATACTTCAAATGTGGTGGAAGTTTTCCAAGCTTGACATTCGAAAGATCTCGAATGGAAGAATTGTCAATGGAATCACTGATGTGATGCTCGAACTTGTGCATATCCGAATTTTTGCTCAATAGCTGATCGAACTCCTTTCTCTGACCCGTATCAACCATATTCAAGCTAAAACACTCTTCCTCCTCTGTCGGAAATTTCATAGCCTTGAACACATTAAAGATGACCTTTTGATTACTCACCCTCATTGTGAGCTCTCCTTTTTGAACATCGATAAGAGTTCGGCCCGTCGCCAAGAATGGTCGTCCCAAGATGATAGGGATTTTCTTGTCTTCCTCGAAGTCAAGAATAACAAAGTCGGCTGGAAAGATAAGCTTGTCGACCTTCACCAAAACATCCTCAACTATCCCTCGCGGATAAGTGACAGAACGGTCCGCAAGTTGTAGAGTCATGGTAGTGGGCTTTGGCTCTGGAAGACCAAGTTGCATGAAAACTGATAAGGGCATGAGATTAATACTTGCACCCAAATCACACAAACACTTGCTGAATGAGAGGTCTCCAATAGTGCATGGAATGGTGAAACTTCCCGGATCCTTCAACTTAGGAGGCAACTTTTGTTGCAAGATGGCACTACACTCCTCCGTCAAGGCAACGGTCTCTAACTCCTCAAGTTTCAATTTCTTCGATAGAATACCCTTCATGAACTTTGCATAGCTCGGCATTTGTTCAAGAGCCTCCGCAAATGGTATGTTGATTTGCAACTTCTTGAATACATCCAAGAACTTAGCGAATTGCTTGTCTAACTTTAGCCTTTGAATTCTTTTTGGAAATGGAGGAGGCGGGAACACCTTATCTTCCACTTCTTTCTTGGAATTATCACTCTTGAGGCTGATAGGAGTTACAGGAGTAGCCTTGGGCAGAAAATCAGAACCAGATTCGTCCCCGTCTGAAAAGTCATTTTTTTTTTCCAGGGAGGTCGGCGACGCGTCGCCCAAATTGTACTGCACATCGGCGCCGCGGCGCCGTAGGGTCTGTCCATCTTTTTCGTTTTCTTCCTCGTTTGATTTTTCGTCGCTCTGACCCTGTAGATTCCTTCCTGATCGCAAGGTTATTGCCTGAACTTGTTCCTTTTGATCTTTCTTGCCTGGATTCACCTCTGTGTCACTCGGAAGCGTTCCTGGTTGTCGGTTTAACAAAGCATTGGCAAGCTGGCCAATTTGATTCTCTAAAGTCTTCAATGACACCGCTTGACTCTTGTACATCATTCGAAGCTCTTCCAATTCCGACTTCTCAGACTGATTCAAGGAAGTTCCTTGAGATGGTTGAAACCCCGGTGGATTGAATGGTTGCCTTGGCGCATACGGAGGTGGTTGATAGTTCTGATTACTTGGCCTTGCATTGAACTGCTGATTTTGTGGTTGATGAGCACCTCCCTGATTGTTGCTCCAACTGAAGTTAGGATGATTCCGATTGTTGGGATGATAGAAGTTTGGCACTGGTTGCTGAGGTCTTTGAAAATTACCAACAAATTGTGCGGATTCAGCTGAGATAGCACACATATTTGTGTCATGTGCCCCTGCACACAATTCACACACCATAGCAACCTGGTTAGTCCCAAGATTAGAAAGGGAGTCCACCTTCATTGTCAACGCCTTGAGTTGAGCAGCAATAGCAGTAGCTGCATCCAAGTCAAGAACTCCAACCACTTTAGCAGGCGGCAAGCGTTGAGTAGGATTCTGAAACTCATTGGCCGCCATCATTTCAATCAGATTATAAGCATCTTCATAGCTTTTTGCCCATAACGCACCTCCAGAAGCTGCATCGAGCATAGGCCTTGATTGAGCTCCCAACCCGTTATAGAAATTGTTAATTATCATCCAATCCGGCATCCCATGATGAGGACAACGTGCCAAAATCTCCTTGTACCTTTCCCAAGCTTCCCCCAAAGATTCCTGGGGTTGCTGAGCAAACTGAGAAATAGAATTCCTGTACGCTGCTGTCTTTGCCATGGAGAAATATTTTGTCAAGAACTTTTGAGCACAGTCTGCCCAAGTTGTAATAGAACCTGATGGCATAGAATGTAACCAACTCTTGGCTTTATCCCTTAGAGAGAAGGGAAATAGCCTCAATCTGATTGCGTCATCTGATACTCCATTGAATTTGAAGGTGTCACAGATCTCAAGGAAGTCCCTAATATGAGCATTGGGATCTTCAGCAGGACTACCCCCAAACTGAACTGTATTCTGAATCATCTGAATGATGTTTGGCTTAAGCTCGAAGTTATTCGCCCCAATAGCTGGACGAACAATGCTGGTATGAATATCCTCCACCTTTGGCTGAGAGAATTCACTCAAAGCCTTCGCTGGTTGTGCCTGATCCGTCATATCTTCTTTTGATTCAAGATTGTTTTCTAATCCGAAATCAAGTTTCCTTCTTGCTAATTCTTCTCTACGTGCTCGAGCTCGTGTACGCATACACTCTCAATAAGTACCTGAAATTCACCAACTAGAAAATTTGGTGAGAAACGTCCTAGTCACCGAACTCTAATGACCACTGATGGCAAATATTGAACTAAACAAATAAAACCGCGTCCCCGGCAGCGGCGCCAAAAACTTGTTACGACCAAACTGAACACGCAAGTGCACGTGATCTCAAGTAATACAGATAGCAAATAAGGTTCGTTCCTACAGGGACTCGTTGTTTGTCTAGTTAAATTACTCACCAATGTATGATTATTATTCGATGCTAAAACAAATAACAAAGTGGGTTTTGTTTATCACTACAATTACACTAAGAATTATACTGAATTACTTATGCGATTAAAACATGGGATTTCAACTTCATTAAACAATCCATCTAAGTCTTCAATTCTCTAGCCCTTTCATGTGATTTATTAATACCTGATCGAATACACAAAACTGATATAAGCCAACTTTCGTTGCACAAATACCATCCTAAATAATATCCACAATAAAGATAGAAATCACTTAGTCTCCCAATTATGCTTAGTCCTTATATGTCTATAAAGATTGAAAACATAATGGTTGAAGTACAAGCATTCAATTGATCACATAGTCGTCATAAAACGGTTAGAGTTACGACACTAATTACGAATGATATTCTCACGCATAAACCTATGCTAGCATGGCAAGTTCTAAACTCTTAAATCCACTTTCGCTTCAATAAGAATTAACACACAATTATAGGAGTTAGCTACTCTCCTATAACGAATTAAAGCAACCATGATAGGATATCGCATCAATCACACTATAGGCATCAAGAATATTCAACAAAAAGACTTCATGAATAAATCCGCTAAAACCCCATGATAACGAGTTAGTTCATAATTAAACTAATCACCACCATGGGTTCACATGAAAACATGATAAAAGGAAACAAATAGAAAGTGAGATTAAGATTAATGGGTTCCAAAGAATACACCAATGTAAGCATCCACAAGCTAGGAAGAATACAAGAATTAACTGAAAAAATGATTTTCTCCCTTTCTTCTTTGTGCTAAAAACTACGTAGAATAATACAAGCCTTCCTCCTTTCCCTTCTAGGGTTTTCTACTTCCTCTATATAGGCCTCCAGGAGCTAGTCATCGAAAGAGTCTTTTTTTTTTTTTTTTTATTCCGCCCGAAACAATTCAAGAAAAATCGGGTCAGACGGGCCGGTGACGCGGCGCCGTCCTCAAGCTAAAACTCGGCGACGCGGCGCCCTTGTTACTCCACAGCGACGCGGCGCCTTCCTACAGTGCAAATCCGGCGACGCGTCGCCCTAGCTACTGTCCAGCCACTTCAGCTTTTTTTTACCTCTCTTCAAATTGACTCCGTTTCGCACTTTGATTGGTACGCTTTGTTCCTTTAACACCTGTGAAAGATGTTCCTGCACAATACCCTAAAAAGAGATCAAAAGTACCACAACTCAAGTACAAACATTCGTTTTAAGTCAAATGGAAACGTTCTAAGTAGATAAAATACCCACTTATCAAGTTCTTAGCATCCCATAGATCTCATCAAGAGACACAATGTTCAGATCATACTGGTGTCTAATGATTGAGGTCTGAGTATCCCATTCTTCAGGTAAAGCTCTAAGAAATTTGGTGTTTGAATCTTCAGTTTCATATACTTTGTCAACTAAGGATAAGCTGTTCAATAGTGTCAGAAATCTATCATATAGATCAGTCAGGCTCTCTTCAGGTCTTGCATCGAATTGTTCATATTCTTGAATCAAAAGAGCCCTTCTGTTTTTCTTAACAGATGCAGATCCCTGGCACTGAGTTTCCAAAGTATCCCAGATTTCTTTTGAAGACTTGCATGCAATCACTCTGTTTGACATGACAGCATCAAGGCTATTATGCAAGATATTCTTTATCTTTGGTTCCCTGAGTACATGAGCTTTTTCTTCTGGAGTCCATTCAGCTTTAGCTTTGACCACATAATGTTCTGGTACTGTATCTGTTCGTTCTACGAACTTTGTTGGTATATATGGTCCATCACGAATCCTGTCCAAGTAGTCAGGATCCATAGCCTCCAGGTACATCAGCATCTTTACCCTCCATGTAGGATATTCTGATATCTTTAAGATGGGAATCTTCATGCTTTCATACTTGGTTGTCGACATCTTAGATCGTCTCTGATTTAAAAATAAATCAGTTTGCTCTGATACCAATTGTTGCCCAGTAATAATCTATTGTAGAAGGGGGGTTGAATACAATAGAGTAAGATAATCGACTTCTTAATGTATATATCACAAATATGAAAAGAAAGATAACAGCTTTATTAAATCTGATATAAAACTGTTACAAACTCTCTCAAGAAATTCTGATGTTCTTGAGAGCTGCTAGTTTACAAAAACTCTCTCAAGAAATTCTGTTCTTAAGAGCTTCTCTTCGATTATGTTCTCTCTCTAATGAATACATAAATCGAAACCAAGACTGTGTTTATATAGTACACACAGCTTCTCTATCAATAACAAGATAAGTCCTAATCAATAACAAAGATAAAAACCTATCCTTAATCGATAGCTACATTCTACAAACCAGGAACAAATAGAATAAACTTCCATGTTTATCTAGACTCCAAATATAACTCGAAGTAGGAATCCTGATCAGCTTCAAGTTCTGATGATCAATCCTGATCATAGTCTGAGTAGGAATCCTGATGATCAATAAGATACTGACGCTTGATCAAATACTGATGACCATGCAATACTGATGACGTCAGCAATCCTGATAAGTTGAGTCTAGCTTCTGACGATCATTGAATTCTGATCTAACAAGTAAGCTTCTCATCCTTCCTGTTGGTGATCAAGCACTTGTCCTTTCTGAAATCTACATTGTAGCCTTTATCACAGAATTGACTGATACTTAGAAGATTGTGCTTTAATCCTTCAACAAGAGAGATGTTTTCAATGATGACATTT
The DNA here is from genome assembly GCA_030848705.1 of Heracleum sosnowskyi. Classification (NCBI taxonomy): domain Eukaryota; kingdom Viridiplantae; phylum Streptophyta; class Magnoliopsida; order Apiales; family Apiaceae; genus Heracleum; species Heracleum sosnowskyi. The sequence continues at coordinate 110,025,298 of CM061239.1, forward strand.
CCAGCTTTCAATTTACCATATCCCGTAGTGAATCCTTTGCTGTCATCTCCAAAGGTTACAATCGGGCCGGTCTTCTTAACCACCTCTGTAAGCAGGGACTCTTCACCTGTCATGTGTCTAGAACAGCCACTATCCAGAATCCACACAACCTTTGAGCTTTTAACCTTACCCTGCAATCACAGATTGATTAAGCGGACTTTGGTACCCAAAATTGTTTGGGTCCTGAAGGTTTAGATGATTTAACAGGAGTAACATTCAATTTAGTCTTACCCTGTTTGATATTCATAGTATCTGTGGATTTAACATTACTAGTGCTATTGCTACTATCATTCATCAACTTATAATAAGCATGCATGATGTTGTACTTACATAGCAAACACTCTTTCTTTCCACAGGGTTCATGAGTATCAGGCATGTCAGACATGTTATGCATTTCAGAAGTATTAGAAGTTTCTACTTTAACCTTGTTACATGCATGTGTAAAGTGTCCAGCATAATTACAAATAGAACACAACTTCCTAGATGCAATGGGAGAAGATGGAACCAATTCCTGATTAACAATCTTCTTCCTCCCATTCCTGTTCTTTTTAACATTACTAACTAAGGAACCTACTTCAGTTTTAGGTAAATCAGGTTTAGGTAATTCATTCTTTACTGATTTCCTAGGCAACTTAGTCTTTACCTCTTTTTCCTTCAATAAATCCTCCTTAAGCAATTCTTGTCTAATGAAAAGGTCATCCTCATGAAAGAGTGGTGGAAACGGCTTAACAAAAACTGGACAATCAACATTCTTAAGAACATGTGGAGTATTCCTTTTGACAACTGAAGATGTCACAGGGAATTCCAAAATCTTCTTACCAACTTTCTTGTTATAGTCAAATCCTATAGCAGTTTTATTCTCTATGGCCTGAGTATCAATGATTTCCCTAGCCACTAGAGCGGAATTCTTAAAAGCATCCAGCTTCAAATCTAGATCTGAAATCTGCTTCCTGAGGATAGTCTCTATCTCATCATTACACTTGACCTTGTTCTCTAAGTACGCATTCTTTTGCTTAAGATCTTCTAATGTTACAGCTACAAGCTCTAGTTCTTCATTTTTAGATTCTAGCTTTTTAATCTTAAGAACTAGTTTAGCATTTTCCATTTCTGATGCTAGCATGCTTGTGTGTACATTAAACAATTCTACACTAAGATCTTGCACAGTTTTCTTGTACTCAGAATTAGACATATCAATTGTAGTTAAGATAGGTACCTGAGATGATTGTGGTGATTCCTCTGAAGAGTCAGCCATTAGAGCAACATTTACATATTCCTCCTCTTCATCCGAATCAGTATCATCCCAGTGCTTTCCCTCTGTTATGTAAGCTTTCCCTTTCTGCTTTCCAGAGAATGCCTCCAATTGCTGTTTAAGCTTGGCATTCTCCTTCTTCAACTCATCATAAGAATCCTTCTTTCCATAGACATCTTTCATGTCTCTTGCTTGACGAGGCTTCCGGCATTCAGTGGCGAAATGCCCTAACTCATTGCAGTTGTAGCATCTTGATTTGCTTCTATCAATCATGCCAGTCTTGTAGCCTCTCTTAAAGCCTGTACTAGGTGTATAATTGCTCTTCTGGAATCTGTTGGTTGAGCCCTTGAACTTGTACTTAGGGTTTCTTTTGAAACGAATATGACTAAACTTTGCAGCTAAGTACGCCATGGTTTTGTCTTCCATTTGCTCAAGCTCTTCTAGGGTGTAGTAATCACTTTCATCAACACCCAGATTCACAGAATCCATTTCTGCTTCTATTATCACCTCCTTTCCAGCTCTAGGGGTTTGAACCTGAATCTCAGAAGTTATTGGTTCATCCACTACAAGTGCTGCTGATCTCACAAGTGCATTGTGCTTATTCTCCACTGTCCCTGATCCGTAGATTATCACCCTTTGTTCCTGTTCCATCTCATAGGTCTTCAACTTGCCATAGATCATCTCTAATGACATCTTTGTGAAGTCAATTCTTTCCCTAATGGATGATGACTTGTGTTCTACATGATGGGGCAGCGTCATCATGAACTTCCTGTTCGATTCTCTCAGAGGATAGGTCTTTCCTTTCATTGCCAATTCATTGAGGAGCTTAGTATATTTCTCAAAGACCTGAGTTATACTTTCTCCTGGCAGTGACCTAAACGCTTCGTATTGAGAAGTCAGAATGTCCAATCTGTTTTCCTGCACGTCTTCAGTTCCTTCCATTATTAGGTTAATGGTATCCCACATATGTTTCCCGCTTGTACAGTTCATCAACTGATAGCTCATTTCCTTGTCCGCGGAGTCCGCCAATATCAACATTAAACCGGTGTCCAATCGAATCAGTTCTTTGTCAGAATCTGTAAATTCACTTATATCTTTAGGTTGGGTGCCTGAAGGAATCCTGCTACCATCAGGAGCTGTAGATTCACTAACTGGTTTCATTGGTACAAACGGTCCGTTCTCTAATATGCCAATATACAACGGATTAGATGCCTTGATAAATAACAACATCTTCATCTTCCACAAACCGAAATCATCTCTAGTAAACGGGGGAACTTTAATACCAGCGGTTGTCTTTGGAGCACTCATGGTTTCTGAAAATTTCAAATTTTTTAAAATTCAAGAAATTCCAATTAAATGAAAAATTTTGAAAGTTAAAAAATTTGCTTCGAATTTTCACGCTACGTTTGATTTTGGTATCATTCACCGGATCTGATTTGTATATCAATCAAGTAGCTCTGATACCAATTGTTAGGTCCAAAGTATCGTAGAAGGGGGGGGGGGGTTGAATACGATACTCACAAATAATTTAATTTCGTTCGCGGATTAATCTTTCAGTTCTATAACGAAATCAAACACACCAAACCAAATCAAGTTTCGGGGAATATATCTTTTTATAAATATAAACCTCGAGGGGTGCTACAATTTCTAATCCGTAGATTAGCGTCAATGAGTTTAAGGCTACACAAATACAAAACAATGATCAAGTTCTGAGCACTATTAATTTCTCTGATAATTTTCTCCGGCTCTTCTCTCTCTCAGTAATGTCTCTGTGTTGAAATCCTTAACTGAAGAAGACACACTCTTCTCTCAGTATTAATTGTAGACTTGAATTGAAAACCATCGAACTAGAATTGAAGAATCAATCTTGGCTGTCCATCTTCAACTTCAACCTGTAAACAAGAATACTTTTCACCTGCTCCTTAAATAAAAACCATCGAATGGAATTCTTTAATTTACCATTCGATAGTTTTTTAAATAAAACTATCGAATTACTAAATTAAAGTAATCATGGTTTTCATTGAATCATCATTACACCATTCGATAGTTTTCTTATTTGAAAAACTATCGAATACTTATTTCTTGTCTTTTATCAATTAATGATTCCACTGAGCTCCGGGGTGTTTAAGTAATAGACAGTATCAATTTCTTCCGAGACGATAAAACAACTTGATCTTTTTCAGTGCCGTCACCTAGTGCAACTGGTCTGGTTCACAGATGAATAACACCTGATCAATTCTTATTTTATGTCTTCAATATAGTGCTGCTGATAAGTCCCTTGTCGTTCTGGTTGCTTCATCACTGGAATCCCGTGGTACTGAACCCTAAATCATTCACATACTTCTGTCGTCTTGAAAGTCTTGTTTCTTTTGCTGTCACCGAGGCTTGAACATTTTCATGAACTTCTTTCCGTGACCTGTTTACGGACTTCAAGAATACATAACGTATTTTGATTTTTTGAGTTTACCTTTTCTTCTTTGATTCTGGATTCCTGTGCTTCTATTAATACTATTGTCTGCCTTGTCCTTTGTTGAGTTGTAGTTATCTCTTTTACATCTTATGTTACATTATGCTTTACAACCATCCAAGTCAACTTCAACAAGTTCTTCAACTTTATCCTTTGGTTGTCCACTGCTTGGTTTGACTTGCTCCCCTTTTGACATTGCTTTACTCTTGACTCCAGAAACTTGTTTTGCTCCCCCTTTGGTCTTCACAGCTACTGGCTCCCCCTGAGTTCCACCTGATCCCTGAATAGTTATTGATTCTGATCTTGCTACCTTCTCCCCCTTAGTTGAGTTGGCAGCTACTAGGTCAGTAAGGAACTGGATAGATAGTTGAGTAGCAGCAAAACCATCAACCACCAGTTGAGAGAGAGAGTCCATCTTGGAGTTCAACGTAGCACACTGGCCTTCCAGAGCTTCAATCCTGTTACCAAAATTTGCAGAGAGGCCACCATTCCTTAACCTTCTTGGAGGGGAAGGAAAAGAAAGGGGCTTGGAGGCTAAGGGGGTCCTCACACTCTCAGGGTGTTTTTGAGTGATCTCATCACTCCTCACAGTTTGACTCTCAAGGCCTAATGCCTGAATAGTGTGGGCTCCCTCAAGATCTCTCTGGACATGCTCAAGTCCCTCTCCTTTTTCCAGCTCATTTGGCTGCCTCTCATTTTTATGCTCACATCTCTTTTCTTTTATCTCTCTTTTCTTTTGCACACCCTCACTCAACCTAAATGCATGGGTATGAGCAGTACTAACATGCATGGAAGTAGAAGATTTAGAATGTACCTTCAAGAGTTTGGCAAGAGGTAGGTCATCATCAGAGGCATCCTCAATGATTACAGCATCAAAATCTGGCTGAGAGGACTGGACAGCATCTTTGGCAGGAATGTTACTGTCGGCTGAAGTGTGGACAGCAGGTTCTGTCATGACAACATCTTTGGGATGTGGAGTGACAGTAGGTTCTGTGTTGACAGTATCTTTCTCTCCACCCATGACAGCAGTTGTGTCCAAGACAACAACATTTCCAGTGTCTTTGACAACAACAGAGGTTGTGACAGCATCTTCCTGAAGGTAAGATGCTCCTTGGAGTTCAGACAAAGTGTTGGCTGTTTCATTTTTTGACAAAATACCACGTTGCCCTTGCTCAGTGTTTGGAGGAGTGGTATCCATTTCACTTTGAGAAATGGGTTCTTGTGGACCACTAGATGGGGGCTCATCCATGATTGGAGATGGATGATCAAAACCTGAAGGGTTGGGACTGTCCCCTTCTCTAGGTTGTGGAGAAGAAACAAATGAATGTATAGGGAAGGAAGAAGGTGAAAGTGTAGCGGAGAGTGGGGGCTGATTCACAGGAGAAACATGTGAACCATCAATGGGAATAGAGAAGTCCTCACTGTGCCCTAACTCACTGTGTGTTTCTTCAAGTGGGGGTTCCTCAGGTTGTGAACCATGAGTTTGTGTAGACTCTGTACATGGTGCCTTGGGAGACATGCCAATTTCAATAGATGCACCTTGTTGAGAAGGCACATCTAGGGAGGTGTTTGAATCCCTTTCAGGAACCACAGTTTGTTGAGAAACTGCAGCTTGGCTAACAGTGGTTTTGGTCCTCCTAGATTTCTTCTTCTTAGGCTCAGGGGGAACCACTGGGGGTTCTGTTTGACTATCCTCCTTATTTGCTGCACTAGGTGCAGTGTCTCCCTCTTGACTAACAGAGCTACCACCAACATCAGCTTCTAAGGGTCGTTTCCTGGTTCCTTGCAAGGCTTCTCTTTGGGCTTTGGGAAGTCTAGAGATCCTAGGCTGAGTGTATGGTGTTGAATGTGGGTTAACTGAATTTGGGTCTAATTCAGTTTCATTCGCACGAGTGAAACCTGAGAGATACCTTCACCAGGGTTTGATCTGAAATGCTCATATTGTGAAGTGAGAATTTCCAACATATTCTCCCTAACTTCCTCTGTCCCCTCATTGATTATCTCTATGGTTCCCCAAATATGTTTGGCAGTTTCACAATTTAGGACATGATTATGCATGATAGGATCAAGACTCTCAATAAGGATCAACTGAAGACAGGAATCCAAGGTAACATCCTCTTTCTCATCAGGAGTGTACTCCTTGGGATCTTTAGGGTACATACTAGCAGGCCTAGTAACAACGTTATCCACTGTTATCTCTTCCTCAATAATCATAGGGAGTTTGGGACCTTTCTTCAGCACATCAATGTATTTAGGATTTGCAACCTTAAGAAATAGGAGCATTTTCTTCTTCCACATAGAATAATGCTCCTTGCTGAACATTGGGATTTTGACAGTACCAACTTTCTGAGTTGTAGACATTTTTGAGATTTTTAGAAAAATAAAAATTTCAGAGTTAAGAAAAAAAATCTCAAACAATTGGATCTTTGATTAGTATATCAATCAAAAGGCTCTGATGCCAATTGTTAGGTCCTGATAAGTTTGTAGAAGGGGGGTTGAATACAAACTATACCGTTTTATCGAATTTGCCTTTAAATGATTTAACTGTTTAGAACAAATTAGTGCGGAATAAAAACTGAAACAATATTCAAGTTAAATAGAAACTCTATTAAACTTGAGGGGTGTTACAATTCAGTGCACAGATTACAAGGTTCTTGTTAAAACAAATCTAGAATAAATTCGACATGAATTTATCTATATTTGTAATAAAAAGATCGAATACTAAAAAGTAGTTCGATAATAATTCTAGGGATTATGATCCGCTAGATTGTCAAAGCAATACAAGTAATTGAATTCTAGTGGATTGGATATAACTTTGATGGCTAGAATTTATTACAAGAATTAAATTGAGCTATGCAGTTGGTTCGCTTGAATGCAGAAGAGAGAAAGATAAAACTTTGCTTTTTGTGTTCTGTCTTCAATTGTGTTGTCTGTGTATGTTTTTATTACAAATGACTTGTATATAACCAAGTCACTTGAATAACTTGCACGCGCCAAAACCACTGCACTTCATTTTAATTCATACTCGATAGTACTATCAGTTAACCTTAGTAGTACTCTCGGTAGTACTATAAAGGATAGTACTACTAGTAGTAAACTGATAGTACTACTAGTAGTAAACTGATAGTACTACTAGTACTAATTAGAATTAGGATTAAATCTGTTTCAATACATTCTACTTTTAATTAATTTAACAAATGAATTAATTCTTTTAGAATTAATTCACTGATTAAATAAATTAAATGAATGACTCAAATAATTTCATAAATAAATTAATTCTTGAGAATTAATTTATACATTAAATTACTTAAGATCTAGATTGATTAATTTAATATATGAATTAATTCTGAAAGAATTAATTCATAGATTAAATTAAATATCTTATAGAATAATATTAAAAGAGAATTAAACTAATTCTTAGAACCACTGAAATTGATGACGAACTTCCACTGACTGACGTTGACACTCCATGTACTGTCTGGTTCATGAGCGACTAACTTTAATGGTTGTTCTTCATACTTGACTTTAAGCTGTGATTCTTTACTCCTTTTATTTAAACAAGGACTGTAACCTGAACTTTTTTCCGTCACACTTCTGAAACCTCTGTCACTTTAAATAGATCCACTTTCTTGAATACTTCACTGAGGCTTGATCAAATAAATGAACTTCTTCCAGTGTAGAATAACTTCAAGTCTGTAGATGACTTTAATCTTCATTCTTTGACAGATATAATCTTCTGAGATTCCTGTGACATTTGATTTTTATTATTTACTTATTACATCTTAATTAAAGTTGAGTAGAATCCTCGGTGTTTAAGAATAGGCCTAGACATATGCCTTTCAATCTCCCCCTATTTGTTTGTTAGACAATAACAACCAAATACCTCTAGAGGATAACTCAACTAAAACAAGAAAAGATAAGACTTTTAAGAGCCAAGCAAATAATAAAAAGTTCTGGATTAAATATAACAATATCCAGATTCAAACAATAAAGATAAATACAAGATAGATGTTCCTCTAGCCTGAACAAATAATAAATTTCCCTATCTTGATTTACCTAGCTCTAAACATATAACATTTACAAATTGAGCTAACTATATCATGCCTTTAGTCTCTAATTTCACCTTCTTCAGCTTCTTGTAAGGTGACTAGAAGATCTTTGTCAAGGACACGATCACTTTCAGAAACCACACCACTTGGCATTACTGGTTGAGTGGTGATCTTCTTCAATCTATTCTTCATCTGAGCATACCTTGGAATTTTCTCCGTGCAGTAGTCTGAAATCATATCAGCAACTTCAGACTTCTCTACAGAAGCAAACCCAGAAGTTCTAAGAAGATTCTCCAACTTCACCAGTTGCATAGCAGTCTGTAGCTTCATGGAATCAGGATCCAGCCTCACAGTCTCTAAAGTTGTACCTCTGTAGATTTTGACTTCATAAGGAAAATGTACAACTTGAGGGCTGGCCTTCATAGCAGAATCTCTAAGCCGGTCATATAGAAGCTCATTCAAGCAAGAAGATCTCTTTACTTTACTCATCAGAATCCACAATTCAGATAGAGATCTTCTTTGTAGGAGGTCAAGAGAAATGGTGAATGACCCTTCAAGCGCACTTGAGACATAGATGAACAATTCTTGCCTCACTTGATCAAATGCAGACGTAATCTTTAGGATATCTTCCTTCAATGCCTTCATATATAATGAGTTGTCTGGATTAACCGTTCTGATCTTCTCAAGCAGCTTCAGAAAAGTAGCATCATTGTTTGTGCCTCTCTGAGGGATATCAAACATCTCCCTTGCTTCCTTGCTTCATCCTCACATCCAATCTCCTTTCTTTGACATGAATACTATGAAGACGTTGTTTGTCTTCATGTTCAGCCTTTTGAATTTTCAGCTTCTGAGATATGATGTCGGAGACCTTGGCTTGCTCATCCTCCTTTCTCCTTAGCTCTTCTTGCTGTTTCTTCAACTCCTTTTGAAACAAAGGGTCAGGTGTATATAGATCAGCTTCATCCTCCCAATCCTCAAAGTTTGCTGCCTCCTCAACCTCCTCCTCACCAAAAGCTTCTTCAGAAATGGCCTTCCTCAGATCACCAGAAGTGTCAAATTGGAAGTCATCCTGTTCACCTTGATAGTAGTAGGCATCGTCAAAGACATTATCCTCCAGTGATTGTTTACCTTTCCCCTTATCTCCTCCAGAAGCTTCTCCAGCTTCCCTTTCTTCTCCTTTCTTCTCCTTCTCCCCCTTAGTTGAGGAATCCTCTACAGTTTGAGCTGTGGAAGCCCTAGGATTTACCTCAGTTGTTCTCCTTATCTCTCCTCTTTCCCTTCCATCTCTTCCTTCATCAGCATCATCATCCCCATCATCATCTCCCTCAAAGAATGATCTTTGCTCTACAGTAGGTTGATGTGATTCCTTGATCATGTTGTATAGGTGCTTCATTCCTTCATTAAGATGCTCCATTCCTCCTTCAATCCTAGATATCCTTTGCTCATTAAACCTCTGGTTTTCATCAGATGTTTGCAGAATGAAGTCCACCTTGGTAGAAATAGAAGCAATCTCCTTAACACTCTCCGATATCTGAGCATTTGACGTTATAATATCAGAGATGTCTGAAGCCACCAGTACTTGAGATTGTTGGATTGAATTCAGCCTCGGGAGTAGATTATTCTTCAGTCCTTCCAGGTCATCTTTCACAGTACCCAGCTGATTTGATACAGAGGTGGTAGATTGTGCAACCACTTGTGCTTTCAGAAGATTGTTCTCAGCCTGGGTTTCTTGTAACTTCCTTTGTAGATCAGCTAGTTGGTTCAACAAAGCAGTGTTTGTGTCAGTGTGTGCACTCACCTCAATTGCTCTCAGTGGTGTTTCACTCAACTCACGTGCTTGTGTTTCACTCGGTGTTTGATTCATATCTCTCACCACTAACTGTCTGTCAAGATTCTCAGTAGATGTACCTGCAGGAAAAATCACCCTAGCCCCTTCAAGAGAGGTCAGTGGTGGTGCAATGGGAGTTCGCAATTCCCGATCCCTGAATGAGTCTGTCAAAATATTTGACATTGTATACTGAATTTCTTCAGGGACAGACTCATCAGGTTGCCTTTCACTTTCTCCAGTAAAAACTGCGAGTGAAAAATCCCTTAAGGGAGCCAGAGATGTTCCCTCTGGGAGGGGAGAAAATGATTCTGTTATAGATGGCAAAGAATCAGATTTTCCCTCTGATGCCTGTGAAGGCACTTCTACCGTGACAATGGTAGGCACTGTTTCAGATCCTAAGTGCTCTCCTGACAAAGTGTCCTGAGTTTCTTGTATTTGGATGTCTTCTCCCATTGTGAGTAATGGGAGAGTGCTTGACTCATTACAGATTGCCAGGGCTCGATGGCGAATTTCAATAGATTCATCCTGTTGAGAGGATGTCTCCAGAGACTGTTCAATGGCCATTTCAAGGTCCAAGTCCTTTTGGGAGGACAGGGATGGGCTTACAGATGTCTCTCTATAGGTTTTTCTTTTCTTTAATGGTGGAGACAGAGCTGTGGGTGCACTCAGTGTTTCTTCACTACTTGACCTTTGTCTTATTAAAGAAGCAGTTCCAGGTTGAGAGGTTAAAGGATTAGACAATGTGTTTGGCTCTCTGACCTGGGATAGAGATTGTGGTTCTACAACCTCTTGGTCTGTCCTATCAACCACTTGGGTTTGAGCAGAGGTGCCAGATGATCCAGAGATAGGATGTATTACCTGTAGTGGCAGTTCCTCTGAAGTTCCAGCTGCAATGACTAGTTGTTGATCAGGAACAAAGGGTTCAAAAGTAGGTAGGTCAATGAAATGAGCCATGAATGGACTTACAACCACTGGTGTCATATTCCATTTACTAGAAGTATGGAGTCTTTGATAGAACTTACTAAAAGTAGTAGGAGAAGGAATAAATATAGCATTTGAAAACAACTCCTTGTGAGCATCAGATAGCACATGATTGATTAGGATAGTGAGAAATCTAGGATAGAAACACCTGACATTTCTACCACTATCATGATCAATCCTGGCATTAGATACTCTCCTAACCATAAGACTCCAAATAAGATGACCAATGTTAAGCCTAACATTAAACACAATAGCATAAGCAATGTACTGCAACAAAGATGGAATATGTTGAAAATTACTCTTAGTACAATTGCTGAAAACCTTAGCTAAAGTATCAAATAAGATATCCCATTCACAGACTAAATTAGCTTTACTGAGTTTGGTCAACTCCAACGGACCTTGATAATGAATTCTGGTGAAAAACTGAATTAATTCAATATCAGAAGGAGTCCTATCAAAGTTATCCCTAGGAAGTTGAAAAACTTCACAAAACAAACCCTCAGTAATAGTGTACTGTGTGTGCTCAATTGTGAAAGATATAGAATGCAAATCATCAAAAATTACAGCACTAGAACACAGTAATCTAAGTGGTTCAACCTTTAAATCAGCAGATAAACATATAGCACGACTCACACAACACTGCGAATTTAAAAACTGAATCCAAGGTCGAAAACGATCAATCGGACATTTCAAAGGATCAAAATACCCAATGTAATTGTTTTTAACAACCTCAAAATTCTGAGCCATAATTTATTAAGTAAGAATTAACACAGAAAATCAAAAACTCAAATAATTATGAATAATTCGAATTTAAGGATTTTAAAATTAATTAAAAATTAATTAAAAATCCAAATTTCCAAAGTTCTCCAAAAATTACCAAATTTTAGTATGTTAATCCTTGACACAAAACACACACTGTACTATTTTTAGAATCAAAAAACACCTTCTAAATCACTAAAAACGAAGAGAAAAACCCTTTGAAATTCAAAAACTCGAAAACTAAAAACTCAATGAAACTTGAATTTTAAGTACTCGAATTAATGGGCTTGAGAAGATCTGTTCAGTGATGGTCTTAGAATTTAAAACAAGCAAGAAACGAATCTGGAAATTGAAAAAGAAATTGACAGCACTTCGTTTCTATGAATAAAAGAGAGAAAAAGTAAAAAGTCAGTTATGTAAAAACATGAACTGATAGGACTATGGTAAAAAGTAAAAAAAAAAACTATATATATATATATATATATATATATATATATATATACCTGATAGTACTAAGAAAAAGAACGGTAGTACTATCAAAAATAAAAAAAAACTGAAAAACAAATGGCTTAGTAGTACTATCCAAAACTCGGTAGTACTATCTAGAATTAAAAAAAAATTGAAAAACACGGTAGTACTATCTAAATGAACTGGTAGTACTGTGAAATAAAAGGAAAAACAAAACCAAAAAAAAACAAAAAATACAAATGAAAATGCTAGCAGTACTATTAAAAGAACTGGTAGTACTATCAAGGGATAGTACTACCGATAGTACTACTAGTATAAAACTAGTAATACTAACGAAAATCAGATTTAAATAAAGGAAAAATGCTGAGAACTAAAAATATTTTACAGAAAATGAATAAAAATGCATGAAAAATTTATACAAATCTAGAAAAATTCAAAGAAAATTCCATAAATCCTAGAAAAATATGCAGAATATTATAGAAGTGTATTAAATTAATATAAACCTGCAGAAAAATTCAAACAACAATATTTACAATCTGAAACTTATCTAAAAAATTCTGAATAAATATATTTTCAATAAAAATACATTTCTCCACTTAAAAAATATGAGAAAAATATTTTTTATAGAAAATAAAATATTCAGAAACATTTAAATTAACAAACAAGCAATTTCAAACAAGAATTGGCAATAATATCACTTATTAACAACAAGAGAAAATGATTTTTGTTGAGAACAAACATAACATATATATTATCAATCACTAAGACTGTTTAACATACCCAATTTACCAACTAACCTGGTAAATGTGGATTCGTCAACAGATTTAGTGAATATATCTGCAGTTTGTTCTTCTGTGGGTACAAAGTGTAACTCCACAGTTCCATTCATGACATGCTCTCTGATAAAATGATACCTGGTATCAATGTGCTTTGTTCTCGAGTGCTGCACAGGGTTGTTGGAGATTGCTATGGCACTTGTATTATCACAAAATATGGGAATTTTGTCTAATGCAAAGCCATAGTCCTTTAATTGATTCCGTATCCATAAGATCTGAGCACAACAGCTTCCAGCAGCAATATATTCAGCTTCTGCTGTTGAATTGGAAATTGTTTGTTGTTTCTTGCTATACCAGGAAATCAACCTACCTCCTAGGAATTGACAACTCCCAGAGGTACTCTTTCTATCCACAACACTACCTGCATAATCAGAATCTGTATATCCAACAAGATTAAAATCAGAATCTTTAGGGTACCAGATACCTAGATTAGGTGTACCCTTAAGATATCTCAAGATTCTTTTCACAGCAACGAGATGTACATCTCTAGGGTCCGCTTGGAACCTTGCACACAAGCATGTAGCATACATAATATCTGGTCTACTAGCAGTAAGATAGAGTAAGGAGCCAATCATACCTCTGTAGCTTGTAACATCTACCTTGATAGATTTGTCAGAAGCTCCAAGTTTGATGGCTGTTGAAGATGGAGTCCTTGCTGATGCTGAATCCTCCATGTGATACTTCTTGAGGAGTTCTTTGAGATACTTGGATTGACAAATAAATATACCATTTGACCTTTGACTTACTTGTAATCCAAGAAAGAACTTCAGCTCACCCATCATACTCATTTCAAACTTACTCTGCATTAGCTCAGCAAATCTCTTACAGAGATTATCATTAGTAGACCCAAATATGATGTCATCCACATAGACTTGGACCAATATCATATCACTTTTGTGTTTCTTTGAAAAAAGAGTTTTGTCTATGATACCTCTAACAAAACCATTTTCTAAAAGAAAACCAGAGAGAGTGTCATGCCATTTTCTTGGTGCTTGTTTGAGACCATAGATAGCCTTGAAGAGAAAGTACACAAAGTCCAGCAGCTCCTGATTTTCAAAGCCAGGGGCTGTTCCACATACACTTCTTCATCAAGTTCACCATTCAGGAATGCACTCTTAACATCCATTTGATAGACTTTAAAATTGGAGTAAGCAGCAAATGCTAAGAACATCCTGATGGCCTCAAGTCTAGCCACTGGTGCATAGGTTTCATCATAATCAATGCCTTCAGCTTGTGAATACCCTTGTGCAACCAGTCTTGCCTTGTTTCTAGTTACAATGCCATCCTCATCTAGCTTGTTCATGTATACCCATCTTGTACCAACTACTTTCTTGTTCTTTGGCCTGGGTACCAGCTTCCAGACTTGCTGTTGTTCAAATTGATTGAGTTCATCTTGCATAGCAATCACCCAATCTGGATCAGTCAGTGCTTCCTCAGTTTTCTTTGGCTCCATTTTAGATTGAAATGCTGAGAAAAGACATTCATTCTGAGAAGCACTTCTAGTTTTAACTCCAACATCTGGATCACCAATGATCAGCTCAAAAGGATGAGCTCTATTCCAAACAGTCTGTCTTGGAAGATTTGATCTTGATGATTCACCTTGAAATTCACTTTGATGTTGTGAGTGACTAGTTGATCCTACATTTTCTCCCCCTGAGTTGTTGCCTGTTTGCCTTGATGATTCTTCTCCAGTGTTGGTGGTATCTCCATTGTTACCAGTGTTTCCACCACCATCACCATGATCATTATCATCATTGTTATTATCATCACCAGCAATAACTTCAGGTGGGGCTTCATCATCTGATTCTGAGTCTGGCAAGTTATCAAACTTCAGCTTTTCAGATGAGTCTTCTTTTTGGATACTGGGGAACTTAGTGTCATCAAAAGTAACATTGACACTTTCCTTTACTGTGTGACTGCCAACCACGTAGACCCTGTAAGATCTTCTGGAATAACCAACAAAAATAGCTTCTTGTGCCTTTGCATCAAACTTGCCACGTTTAACATTGTCATCTATAAGCACAAAGCATTTTGCTCCAAATACATGAAAGTACTTGACAGTTGGTTTCTTGTTGTTCATGATCTCATACGGAGTCTTCATTAAGTCCTTGTTGATTAAAGTTTGATTCTGAGTATAACAAGCTGTATTCGCTGCTTCAGCCCAAAAGTACGTTGGAAGTTTGGACTCACTTAGCATAGTCCTAGCTGCTTCAATCAATGTACGATTCTTTCTTTCCACTACTCCATTTTGTTGAGGAGTTCTAGGGGCAGAATACTGTCTTGTTATTCCTTTATCAGCACAAAAGTCATTTAGAATGGCATTCTTGAATTCAGTACCATTATCTGACCTTATGGCTCTAACAGGGAATCTCGAATCCAGCTCAATCAACTTTATGTGGCCAATCACCAGGAATGGGGTCTCATCCTTGGAACGTAGGAATAAAACCCAAGTATATTTAGAAAAATCATCAACAATCACAAGTGCATATTGCTTCTTTGACATAGACATCACATTAACTGGACCATACAAATCCATGTGCAGTAGCTGAAGTGGTTCAGTTATTGATGATGTGTCAGTGCCCTTGTGAGAAGCTTTCTTTGACTTTCCTTTCTGACATGCCTCACACAGACCTTCCTGTGTAAATTCCATCTGAGGCAAACCTCTAACCAATTCCCTCTTGACTAAAGAGTTCATGGTTTTGAAGTTAAGGTGAGACATCTTCTTGTGCCATAGCCAACTATCATCTGATGAAGCTTTAGCATAAAAACAATTAACTTCATCTTTGAATCCCGAGTTCAGATCAGCTATGAACAAGTCACCTTTCCTTACTCCTTGAAGAGCAGGCTTTCCATTCTTCTTGTGAGTGATCTGACACTTCTCTCTTTCAAAGGAAACAGCATATCCTCTGTCACAGAACTGACTGATGCTGAGAAGATTGAACGTCAGACCTTCCACAAATGAAACATCTTCAATGATAACATTTCCGTACTTCAAACAGCCATATCCTTTCGTAATACCCTTGCTGTTATCTCCAAAGGTAACTACTGGGCCAGCTTTCACAACCACATCTGATAGCAGGGCTCTATCTCCGGTCATATGCCTTGAACAGCCACTGTCAAGAATCCACATAACACGGTTCACCTGTTTAACTCCCTGCAATATCATATTGATTAGTCCTTCCTCGGAGCCCAAAATTGATTGGGTCCGGCATACTTAAAGAACTGGCCTTTGTCAGGCAAAACAACATTTCTAACTAAAACTACTTCATCCTCTTTCACATAAGAGCGTTTCCATTTATAGCCAGCCTTAACACATTTCTGAGTAGGCTTAGGGATAAATGAATCTACTCTAGTCTGAGGAGGACTAGTAGTCTTTGCTTTAACATGCTTCTTATTATTAACATGTTGACGTGGAGTAGTCTTATCACTAGATACATGCTTTTTATTAAAGAAAGCATACATAACATTAAAAGCACAAGACATGCAATTACTCACACCACATGCTTTATGAGAAGAATTAATAGCAGGCATGTTAGTTCTACAGTTGTTTTGATCCAACTTATGGATATCTGATTTAGTCTTTTCAGTTGTAGCAACTTTGACTGGAATATCAGATATACACTTTTTGGACTGTTCAACTTCCAAAGCCATATCTTCTTCACGAATCTCTTCAGCAATGATTATAGAGTATTCATTCATAGGATCTGCTATGGATTCTTTACAGAAGGGTGTTTCAATACCCTTAAGTATATAAGGAACAACCTTTCCTTCTTCTCTGACTCTACAAGGTGTATTAATACCAAGCAATCCTATAGCCTCGTTATAATCATAACCTATACTGACATGATTACCAATAGCTTGTTTATTGAAAATTTCTTTAGCCGTTTTACAAGAGTTGTAATAGGCATTAGCTTTGGTTTTAAGCTCACTAATCTGATCTTTGAGAATGGTTTCCAGTTGAATATAACATTTAACCCTATTCTCAAGAAAAGCAATTTTCTCAGTAAGTTCATCCTGATTAACATGCACAAGTTTCAATTCTTTTAATTCCTTTTCAAGATTTGTGTTTAAAAGATTTATTCTATCATTTTCAGTGCGTGCACAACTTATGGTGCCACCAAGATGATAAATCATTTCAGCGTCAGTAAAGGTTACCTCTGACATGTATCTGGATGAAGTGCTTTCCTCTTTAGCCATTAAAGCAAGGTTCCCCATCTCACCTGCTTCTTCATCACTGTCAGTGTCATCCCAACTCTTTCCCTCAGCAACATAGGCTTTCCCAATCTTGTTCTTCTTGCTAGAATCAAATGTGTTTCTAGTCACTTGCTTTGGCTTTCTGTACTCAGTAGCAAAGTGACCCAACTCATTGCAATTGTAGCATCTGATTATGCTCCTATCCACAGTTCCAGTTTTGTAGCCACCCCTTGTGCCACTTGAAGATGAAGATCCACCTCTCTGAAATCTGGGTCTGAACTTAAGATTGGGATTCCTCTTGAATCTGAACTTCCCAAATTTCCTGACTATCAAAGCCAAGTCACCATCCTCCAGCTGATCAAGTTCTTCAAAAGAATAGAAGTCACCACCAGATTGATCAATGGATGTTAATCCATATTCAGCATCAATAACATTCATGTGAGAACTGGAAGGTTGAACAGCCTTCACTTCCAGTCTCTGTGGGACTTCAGCAGCCAATGCAGTAGAGGTACCAACAATTTTCCCAGTTCCATACAGCTCCCTTTGTTGAATCTGCTCCAGCTCATAGGTCTTCAGCACACCATACAATCTCTCCAAAGCAATCTCATTCATATCTCTTGCTTCTCTAATGGCAGATATTTTGTGCTCCAAATGAGGTGGTAGGGTAAGAAGGAACTTCTTGTTAATCTCCTTGTTGGTGTAGTGCTTCCCATTGAGATTCAGATCATTGATTAATTTGTTGTATCTTTCAAAAACCTGAGAGATACCTTCACCAGGGTTTGATCTGAAATGCTCATATTGTGAAGTGAGAATTTCCAGCATATTCTCCCTAACTTCCTCTGTCCCCTCATTGATTATCTCTATGGTTCCCCAAATATGTTTGGCAGTTTCACAATTTAGGACATGATTATGCATGATAGGATCAAGACTCTCAATAAGGATCAACTGAAGACAGGAATCCAAGGTAACATCCTCTTTCTCATCAGGAGTGTACTCCTTGGGATCTTTAGGGTACATACTAGCAGGCCTAGTAACAACGTTATCCACTGTTATCTCTTCCTCAATAATCATAGGGAGTTTGGGACCTTTCTTCAGCACATCAATGTATTTAGGATTTGCAACCTTAAGAAATAGGAGCATTTTCTTCTTCCACATAGAATAATGCTCCTTGCTGAACATTGGGATTTTGACAGTACCAACTTTCTGAGTTGTAGACATTTTTGAGATTTTTAGAAAAATAAAAATTTCAGAGTTAAGAAAAAAAATCTCAAACAATTGGATCTTTGATTAGTATATCAATCAAAAGGCTCTGATGCCAATTGTTAGGTCCTGATAAGTTTGTAGAAGGGGGGTTGAATACAAACTATACCGTTTTATCGAATTTGCCTTTAAATGATTTAACTGTTTAGAACAAATTAGTGCGGAATAAAAACTGAAACAATATTCAAGTTAAATAGAAACTCTATTAAACTTGAGGGGTGTTACAATTCAGTGCACAGATTACAAGGTTCTTGTTAAAACAAATCTAGAATAAATTCGACATGAATTTATCTATATTTGTAATAAAAAGATCGAATACTAAAAAGTAGTTCGATAATAATTCTAGGGATTATGATCCGCTAGATTGTCAAAGCAATACAAGTAATTGAATTCTAGTGGATTGGATATAACTTTGATGGCTAGAATTTATTACAAGAATTAAATTGAGCTATGCAGTTGGTTCGCTTGAATGCAGAAGAGAGAAAGATAAAACTTTACTTTTTGTGTTCTGTCTTCAATTGTGTTGTCTGTGTATGTTTTTATTACAAATGACTTGTATATAACCAAGTCACTTGAATAACTTGCACGCGCCAAAACCACTGCACTTCATTTTAATTCATACTCGGTAGTACTATCAGTTAACCTTAGTAGTACTCTCGGTAGTACTATAAAGGATAGTACTACTAGTAGTAAACTGATAGTACTACTAGTAGTAAACTGATAGTACTACTAGTACTAATTAGAATTAGGATTAAATCTGTTTCAATACATTCTACTTTTAATTAATTTAACAAATGAATTAATTCTTTTAGAATTAATTCACTGATTAAATAAATTAAATGAATGACTCAAATAATTTCATAAATAAATTAATTCTTGAGAATTAATTTATACATTAAATTACTTAAGATCTAGATTGATTAATTTAATATATGAATTAATTTTGAAAGAATTAATTCATAGATTAAATTAAATATCTTATAGAATAATATTAAAAGAGAATTAAACTAATTCTTAGAACCACTGAAATTGATGACGAACTTCCACTGACTGACGTTGACACTCCATGTACTGTCTGGTTCATGAGCGACTAACTTTAATGGTTGTTCTTCATACTTGACTTTAAGCTGTGATTCTTTACTCCTTTTATTTAAACAAGGACTGTAACCTGTACTTTTCTCCGTCACACTTCTGAAACCTCTGTCACTTTAAATAGATCCACTTTCTTGAATACTTCACTGAGGCTTGATCAAATAAATGAACTTCTTCCAGTGTAGAATAACTTCAAGTCTGTAGATGACTTTAATCTTCATTCTTTGACAGATATAATCTTCTGAGATTCCTGTGACATTTGATTTTTATTATTTACTTATTACATCTTAATTAAAGTTGAGTAGAATCCTCGGTGTTTAAGAATAGGCCTAGACATATGCCTTTCATATTTTTTTTCAGAGTCAGAACAAATCTTCAGAATCAAAATGATTAAAAACCAAACGAACAGATTTGGGGTCAAAATGAATTTAACATTAATATTTCTAAGAGGAGTAGCGCTGAATAAAATAGGAGAGAATCCGTACCTCAAATTTTGTACCCCAAACTCCAACTAAATGTACGAATGATCTTTTCTAAAATCCAAGATCCCGATCTAATTACAAAATATAATTTATTGTTAACAATTCATAACAATTCGGTCTTCTGTCTTATATATGTACATACTGGTTAAACATAATTATTATTGAATATGCAAATACTTTATAGCTAACTTAACGTTTGAATCATGTAGTGTAACTAGGTGCCTCATTCAGTTTATATTATTAATATATTAAAACTATCAATTCTTGTCTGCTGTATATATTATGCCAATTCAAAACATTAATATCACTAATGCTCATAGGCTCATAGCTAGGAGTCTTTCTTGGATTTTAGAAACGGACAATGGCAACTAAAAAAAATCATTATTTAAATAAATAATATAATATACCATTATTAATGAACTATTACATAAGTTCAGCAACAATATATAGTATTTTATTATGTAAATTATGACCTAAATAGTATCTTGACATGAAAACTATAACTTCAACAATAGCTTAAATATATCTTTAATTTATATAATAAAACAATTACCTCATATTTATGAACCTTCAACTGGAGCTTTTGGTAAAATATTAAACACATTTAATTGAGTAATGTAACTAATGATTCACGATGGACAAGATTATATAATTTACTAACATTCATGATGTGATCTTAAACACCATAAATGCTTGTATACATAAGAATTAAATAACAAAAATCATTTATATCAATCTCGGATGAAAAATCAATAATTAGAGTACAAAACTTGTTTTAGGCTAGGTGTTAACTAACAGGAGTCACCAAACTCAATTATATATCTACTTGTTAAGGAACAGATACAATATGATAATAAAAATATAAAAACTAATACATAATACCTTGCTAGCTTGCCTACTATTCGCACCACACACAAAGCACTGTCTCTCTCTCTTTCGCCCCGTTCGTTGCGGGCCGCACTAATTTTTCTTTTAAGGGTTTGTGTTTTGTGAAAATAAATTGAAACCTAATATATGTTTATACACGATGACAAACTTTTCTTTCAATATTATTATTATTATTATTATTATTATTATTATTATTATTACTATTATTATTATTATTGTTATTAAAAATTCAGATATATTACACCCGTAGATTTTCTGTTGTTGAATTTGTTCTAGTTCATAGGTTTTCAGAATGCCATAGAGTCTTTCTAGTAAAATCTCACTCAAATCCCTTGCCTCTCTTATAGCTGAAATCCTATGCTCTAGATGGGTTGAAAGTGTCAAACAAAATTCTTATTTATTTCTTTTACAGTGCAGTACTTACCATAAAGGTTCAGATCATTGATTAATTTTTTGTATCTCTCAAAAACTTCAGAGATACCTTCCCCTGAATTTGATCTGAAGTGTTCATATGCAGAAGTAAGAATTTCCATTTTGTTCTCTCTTACTTCTTCAGTCCCTTCATTGATTATCTCAATTGTTTCCCAAATATGTTTGGCATCTTTACAATTCAAAACATGATTGTGCATAATGGGATCCAGACAATCAACCAAAATTAATTACAGGTTAGCATCTAGAGAAGCATCTTTCTTTTCATCAGTTGTAAAATCTTTTGAATCTTTAGGATAAGTCCTTGCAGCTTGAACAACAATGTTATTCTCAATGCGCTCATCTTCAATAACCATTGGGACTTTTGGGTCTTTCTTCAAAAAACCAATATACTTTGGATTTGCCACTTGAAGAAATAAAAGCATCTTCTTCTTCCACATCTCATAGTGCTTTCTACTAAACATATGAATTTTGACGGCTCCAACTTTTTGGGTAGACATTTTGAATTTTTAAGAAAAATAAAAATTCAATTGTTCTTGATAAATCACAAAAGTATAGATCTTGATTTGTGCGTCAATCAGTAGGCTCTGATACCAATTGTTAGGTCCTGATATGTTTGTAGAAGAGGGGGGTTGAATACAAACAATACTGTTTTCTCGAATTTGTTCGGTTCGTGATTTAACAATACAAGAACAAATAAGTACGGAATGAAATTTAACAAAATTCAAGTTAAATATAATTTATATTAAACTTGAAGGGTGTTGCAAATACAGTACAGATTACAAGGTTTGAATCTCAAACTATTTAAAACAAATCTAGAATAAATTCGACATGAATTTATCTATTTTTGTACTAAAAAGATCAAATACTAAAAATTAGTTCGAGATAAATTCTAGGAATTATGATCCGCTAGATTGTCAAAGCAATACAAGTAAACAATTTCTAGTGGTTTAGATTTAACAATACAAGCTAGAAATTAATTCACTGTAACAGTTTGAAGCTCCGGCAGTTGATTGGTTTGAAGACAGAGAGAGATGTAATGTTAATGTTTCTGTCCGTGTAATTGAAATGTGTACGCCTTTTATTCTTTTTATACAAAGTCAAATCCTCTTTTCTTTTAAGTCACCTGCCCATCCTTTAAACAAAACTGTATGCCATTTTTCTTTTTAGTTACTAGTACTCTCGGTAGTACTTGCCAAACACTTGGCAATACTATCGGTAGTACTGTCAATTGTATTGGCAGTACTATCGATATTACTGCTATTTATATTGGCAGTACTAACTGAAAGTACTACTAGCTCATTTGGATAGTATTTTCAACTTTTAATTAACTCTAAATTAATTATCTTACTAATTAATTTACACAATAAATTAATTCTTAAAGAATTAATTTAATAAATAAATTAACCAATAAAGTAAATTAATTAAAAGAGAATTAATTAAAGTATTTTCTCAACTACAATAATTCTAACTTAATTAATCTTGTTAATTAATTTAATAAATTAATTAATTCTGAATGAATTAATTAAATAAATAAATCAACCAACTGACTTAATTAATTAAGAGAGAATTATTGCAAGGTCTTGATAGTAGAATCAATCTGTGGACCACTAAAAATAATGACAAACTTCCACTGAATGACGTTGACACTCGATGTACTGTCTGGTTCATGAGTGACTAACTGCAATGGTTGTTCTTCATCTTTTGACTTTAAGTTGTGGTCTTTTTTTCCTTTCCCTCTATCAAACTCTGTAATCTGTACGCTTCCTGTCACACTTCTGAAATCTCTGTCACTTTTAAATAGATTCAGTTTCTTGAATACTTCACTGAGGCTTGATCAAATTACTGAACTTCTTCCAATGTAGAATTACTCCAAGTCAGTAGATGACTTTAAATCTTCATTCTCTTGACTGATAAAACCCTCTGGGATTCCCGTGACATCTAATCTAATATTTACTTATTACGTTCTTGTTTAAGTTGAGTCGAATCCTCGATGTTTACAAATAGGCTAGTTCATATGCCTTTCAATCTCCCAATATTTGTTTGTTAGAGAATAACAACCAAATACCTAGAGGATCACTCAACTAAAACCAAGAAAAAGATAGGACTCTTAAGCCTAAGTAAATACTAGAAAGTTATGGATCAAATATGACATTTCCAGATTTCTTCACCAATAAAGATAAATACAAGACAAATGTTCCTCTAGACTGAACATATGATAACATTGAACCTGTCTTGATTTACCTATTCCTTTACTACCCTGAAACTCCTCTTTTTCCTTTTATATCTTTTTTAGCTCCCTCTTCCTAGCTTCTCCAAACTTCTCCCCCTTAGTTGATGAATTCTCTACAGATTTAACCTTTTGAGTCTCTGAAGCCAGTAGGAGTTGAGATTGTTGATGGAGTTGATCTTGGGAAGTAAATTTGTCTTCAATATTTCCTTGAGCAGTCTCAGTTGATTGTTGACAGAGGTGGAAGAAGAAGATCGTTCAACCACTTGTGCTTGCAAAAGTTCTTTATCAGCCTGGGTTTGAATAGATGTTCATGTAGACCAGCTATGTGATCTAACTACATTGCAGTGTATGTGCATGTGTGTGCACTCACTTGAATTTCTCTTGTAAGTGTATCACTCATCTCACGTGCATGTGTCACTCAGTGTTTGACTCGCATCACTCAATATTAGCTGTCTGTTTGCTCCTTTTTGATCAGTACCTGCATTGAAAAACACCCTAGCCTCTTCAAGAGAGGTCAGTGGTGGTGCAATGGGAGTTCGCAAATCCCGATCCTCAATCATGTCTATCAATTCATTTGGAATTGAAATTTGAATTGCTTCAGTGATAGACTGACCAAGTTGCCTTCCACTTTCTCCAGATAAATCTGTAAGTGGAAAATCCCTTAGGGAGCCAGAGATGTTCCCTTTGGGAGGGGAGAAAATGATTCTATTAAATGTGGCAAATAATCAGATTTTCCCTCTGATGCCTGTGAAGGCACTTCTACCATAACAATGGTAGGCACTGTAACCAGTTGCAGGTGCTCTGCTTTCACTGTGTCCTGAGTTTCATCTAGGGCTGTAAACGAACCGAACTGTTCGTTAAGCTCGCTCGTGTTCGCTCGTGTTCGTGTTCGATAAGATCGGTTCGAAGTATTAACGAACTCGAGTTCGGACCGTATTTCTTGTCTGATAACTTTAACGAACCGAACCGAACTTTTTACATGTTCGACTCGAGTTCGTTCGAGTTCGACTCGAGTTCGGTTCGAGTTCGTTAAGCTCGAGTTTGTTCGACAACAAACATGTATTGATGAAATTTAAGATGTGTCACTGTATCAGTATCATGTATGCATTACCTAATTAACAAACCTGATGTATGCTAAACAGCTAAAGCCTAAAGTATAGTAATCACTGATCAGTGATCACTAATCAAAATTAACATAGTTGCATACTTACATAGTTACATAGACCATAGTCCATAGTCAATCAATCCATTAACACATTAGTACATTACATTGAATCATCATCCTTAATTAGAGCCTAAATTGCTAGAAATTGAAATGATAATTGATAAATATCCCTCCCACATCCAGGGACCAGGAATGTCTAATGAGTAATGACGAAACAAAACAGGCACCGCCGCACCGAGGCACACATCCTTGACCTTGAGAGTTGACTGTTAAGAGTCTTGAGACCTTGACAACCTACACAAATAAAATAAAGAATAGTGTTTATCCAATCACTTCATCTATGAGTCGAGCTGAAATTTAGTGTTTTCATTTGGAAGGAAACTTAAAAGAATAGGGGTCTGTTAGACATCTACATACTACAAGACTCATACAGCAACAGCACTCATAGCAGCACAAATCAGCAAATTGTACAGTAAGTCATCTGCCCTAGACTTGAAAAAGTAAATATAAGTTTGTTTGACCACAAATCAGTATATCATTAATCAACCTTGAAGAAATTTGGAAAATAAAAAGGTTAATTAAATTGAACATAAGAAGTCTACTAGTACATTCTAATAATGTGCAAAATGATCACATTTTCACATCCCTCCATCAGAAATTGAAAACAAATTTAGACCATTACAAAATTACGAAACATGTATAATATTTCACACATTACTATATTAGAACAGGATAATCTAATACTTATTCACAATACTTATTCACTAAAAAAACCTGTAACACATATTGATACATTTCGACATTTCGTATCGAAACAACAAGAAGAGGTTGTATCAGGTAAACATGTAAAATGGTACGAAAAATCCACATTAAATATATCAATATAGATTATGGTACTTCAGTACTTGTATGACTATCACTCAAATGCGTAAAATTCACATTTCCTAGAAATATACATGAACCACATCTTTGTTGGCCATAACCAACCGAAATCCATCAGCCAAATGCTGGAGCTTTGATTCAGCATATTGCTTTGATCCTAACAGCCACTGATTTGCTTAAGAATAACAAGATGACAAAGAAGAAATTTATATGCAAGTATGAACTATGAACAAATAGGGAATTTGTTTTTTTGTTTTGGTCTATATATTTATAACAAATTTTAAAGTCTCCATTGGTGAACTACAAGTCTACAATTGGAAAACAATCACCAAAACTGAAAAATGAAAATTAACAGTAAAAGATCACCAAATTTAAAGGAATTAAGTTTGCTTCAAATAATTGATCTAAGTCTAACAATAATTGTCAAGTGCATATGTTAATCAATAATCCAAACAATCAAAGTTAAAAACCCTAAAATGAAGAATAAGAATACAAGAATAAGAAATTAAAAACCCTAAAAGAGTAAAAGCTAAAATTGATGATAGGAACAGAGAAGATTTGTACCTAATTAAAATTGAAAACTCAGTTTTGTGACTCTGTCTCTCAGTTTCAATCAATTGGTAGTCGGCGCCTCGATGAGCAGCAGTTGACTGATAATATTACTAACCCGATGAGCAGCAGTTCTGTCTCAACTCTCAAGTCTTAACCTGATGATATTATCATCCAACGATAATATTAATAACTTGATAATTGATTATTGATATAAATCAATTGGGCCGGCCAGCTACTGGACCAAGAGATTGTTTAATTGGGCTTACAACTTACTTAATAAGAGTCAGTTTGTGTTCACGAACAACTCGTGTTCGGTTCGAGAATTACTGAACTCGAGTTCGGACAGGAAAAAATGTTCGGTAGCCTTAATGAACATTGTTCGGTTCGTTAAGTTTTTGTTCGTGTTCGTTAATTGTTCATCCGAGTTCGTCCGAGTTTGGTTCGTTTACAAGCCTAGTTTCATCTAATGGTATTGTCTTCTCCCATTGTGAGTAATGATAGTGTGCTTGACTCAGTACAAAGTGCCATTGTGAGTACTGAGTGACTAACTGCAATAACCGTTCTTCGTCTTTTGACTTTAAGTTATGGTCCTTTTTCCTTTCTCTTTATCAAACTCTGTAATTTGTACTCTTCTTGTCACACTTCTGAAATCTCTGTCACTTTTAAATAGATCCACTTTCTTGAATACTTCACTAAGGCTTGATCAAATTACTGAACTTCTTCCAGTGTAGAATTACTCCAAGTCAGTAGATGACTTTAAATCTTCATTCTCTTGACCAATAAAATCCTCTAAGATTCCTGTGACATCTAATCTAATATTTACTTATTACGTTCTTATTTAATTTGAGTCGAATCCTCGATGTTTACAAATAAGCTAGTGCATATGCCTTTCAATCCATAAATTATTCATAATACAAAATTACTCAAACACATAACTTAAAATTATCCATTTTAATCCGACTTTAAGTGATAAGCAATAATTTAAAATTTATTAAACGAGCTCCTAATTTACTTTGGTGAACTAATGGGTCACCCTTTTGGACCAATTTTCAAAAATTTAGAGTTAAAATTAAATCGGTTGTTGTTTTAGATTTGGATAGAGCTTCTTTTCAATTTTTTAAATTTTATTCCAAATTATAAATTATTTCTTTAACATT
Source organism: Heracleum sosnowskyi (assembly GCA_030848705.1). Classification (NCBI taxonomy): domain Eukaryota; kingdom Viridiplantae; phylum Streptophyta; class Magnoliopsida; order Apiales; family Apiaceae; genus Heracleum; species Heracleum sosnowskyi. Next base: position 110,052,308 of record CM061239.1, read on the forward strand.
ATAAATTATATAATAAAAAGATTCCAAATTTAAGAATGTAATGATATTATCTTAATAATTAATTATTATGAATTAATTGTGTTCTAGAAAATATGATTAATAATAAATTATGTAATTCTAATTAAATTTTAGATGCCTATTAGTAATAGTAAATATTTTTATTATTATTTAAGTAGTAAATTATATTATTATTTTTGTTCACACCACTTTCATTTAAGTTGCATTTAAGTATAAACTAGTATTTTATTAATATGGAACCAAATATAAATAATGATTATATTCTAATAGTAGTTAATTATATTTATAAAAATATCATATTGCTAAAAGTTTACTTTATTACTCCAACTTCAATCAAATATTAATAATTGATTGTGTAAAAATAGAGAATATTTATATACATTAATTAAAGATTGATTTTGTAAAACTAGAAAATATTGATATAAATTAATATAGAAGGTAATGTATACATCTTTAAGATTAGGGAAATTCTATATGGTACCAATGTAGTTTTAGTTTTTTCATATGGTACCACTACATTATTTGCTCCTCTATGTGGTACCCTTAACATTATGGATTTAAGACGATTATACCCTTCCGTCAGAAGAAATAGAACTCACTCAACCGTCATATTGCGGGAGTGTGATCAAAAAACGACAAGGGCTTACAAGAAGAGGGTTGAGGCGATAGGGTTTAATCGGAGGCCATATTTGACGGTTTAGGGCTCAATCGGAGGTGATAAGACAATGTTAATGTTCTTAGAAGTTTAAAATAGGTATCTCTTCTCAATAGTTGTAATCTTTCTGTTGTATGTATACATGTATGTATTACTTTCGTTGTATGTATAATATGGGGTTTTCTTGGATGTTTGTGTATTTGCATAAGTTTGGTTTGTATTAAATTGCAGAAATGGATGAAAAAATATTGAGACTAAATTGGAGGGATAGTATGGTTGATATTAAGGTCGATATAGATAAGTGTACCATGTTGGATATAGTTTTAGAGTATGAAGAAGAAGCAAAGAAGAATGGTATTAGACTTGATTACGCTTTCCCAACCTTTAGGTATGCGTATAAGATGAAATCATGGATTTTACTAACCGATAAGGACTTGATGTTGATGTTTAAAAGATTGCCTGAGAAGAACATGATAGATATATGGGTTGGGTCTGTGATGAAACCAAATGAACTGTATAAATTAGTCCTACATCTGAAGAGGTAGAATGAGAAAACAAGGGATGATGATATGACTGGAGTGGGAATGTGTCACTTGATGACCTTGAGGATACTAGTGTTACAGCTACAACCCAACCAAAGAAAACTGTCAAAAGTAAGAAGGCAAAAAACATACCAAAACCAAAGAAAAAGGGAATGGTGACTGTTAACTTACCACCACCTCCTATTTCTCCTAAAACAGCATTTCAAAATCTACCCATTAGAAGGAGCCCTAGGTTTTTCCTAATCCAAAACACAACATTGAGTGCTCCAACTTGCAAGAGCAGTCAAGCACTAAAAGATCCCATATTTAACAGAAAGATTCCAAAAACAACAGCAAGGAGGAAGGGATTGACTGTGGGAAAATCAAGTGTCACTGAACCTGTGAGTGAGTTGGGAGAATCTGAAAATTATGGAAGAAGTGTGAAAAGGATGGTGGTATTCAACTCTGAGAATACTAATGCAGGTGATGGTAATGCAGATGATGGTAATGAAGATTATGGTAATGAAGATTATGGTTATGGTGAGGATGATCAAGAAGTGAATGCTGACTCAAGTGATGATGTTGACTCTGATGGAGAGGTAATTGCTAAAGGGGATAGTTTGGAAGATGAGATGGAGGTCATCAACAAGGTTCCTAAGATCAAAGAAAGCTGGAAACCTGAAAATTGGAATGCATTTATAGATGATCAGGATGATGAAGACTACTTTCAAACTCTGTATAGAAATAGAGAGTTGTATGAGGATAAAGTGTTTGGAAAGATAGTGTTGAGGCCATGGATGATTTTCATGGACAAAAGGCACTTCAAAGATATATTGAATAATTACTGTGTCCGGGAAGGGTTTGCAGTTAATGTGCTTCATGCAGATAACAAAAGGTATACTGCTACCTGTTATAGTGCGGCTTGTGAATGGAGGATACATGCAAGTGTATTACCTGATGGTGTTACTTGGGCAATCAAGAAAATTAATCCAAACATTCACAGCTGCACATGATTAGAAATCTATAACCCCATATGTACTGTGAAATGGGCAGCCACAAAAATGAGTGAAGACATAAGGGCTAACCCTGATATTCCTGGAAAGGCATTGAATGAGCTGTTGTTTCAGAGGTATGGGCTTTATATGAAGCAATCTACCCTATATAAGATGAAGAAATATGCAGTTGAAAAACTATTTGGGGGGCATGATGAGTCCTATGCAGATTTACCAGCTTATGCAAGGGTTATTGCTGATACAAACCCAGATTCAAGAGCTTTCTGTTTTTATGTTGAGACTGAAAGCATTCCAAGAAAATTGTTGTTTGATAAAATATTCATTTCTTTCTCTGCGATGTGGAAGGGGTTTTTGGGAGGCTGCAAGCCCTTAATTGGTGTTGATGGAACACATCTGAAAGGGGATTATGGGGGAATATTATTGTCTACAGTTGCTACAGATGCCAACAATGAGATCTTTCCTCTGGCATATGCAGTGGTGAGTGCGGAAGATAAGGCCAATTGGTCTTTCTTTCTATGGAATCTTTATAATCTTTTGAAGGAGTCCAATAGGAAGGACTGGACTATCATATCAGATAGACAAAAGGTATTTTTTACATGATCTTTTTCCATTTTATATGTCTAAAGGTATTATTATTTGCTTTTAGGGGATAGATCTAGCTTTGGAAGATGTTTGGCCAAGTGCCAAGAGAATATATTGTTGTAGGCACTTGTCAAGAAACTACAAGAAACAATTTGCTGGCCCACTAATGTACACACTCTTCTGGAGGGTTTGTAATTCTACAAATCAATTCACTTTCTGAAAAGTTATGGAGAGACTTAAGGAGGCTGGGGGTGATGCTATCATGCTTTGGTTTGCAAATTTAGGAGATGCATGCACCTGGAGCAAACACAAGTTTGATCCCAATGTCTGTAATGACTCTAACACATCAAACTTTGTTGAGAGTTTCAATGCAACTCTAGGTGTTGACAGATGTAGACCAGTGTTGACTTTACTTGAAGGTAATTTGACTATATTTGAATTTCATTTCTATTTGAGCTTACATACAGTACTAATAAGCATACACATGTTTCTGTTCTTAGGTATTAGAAGGGTGTGCATGGTTAGGATATCAACAAGGTTACAAGCTGCACAAAATTGGAATGATGATGATCTTTGTCCTAAGATCATGAAAACTGTCAAGGATATCAGCAAAAACACAATCAGTTGTAAGGCATACATGTCACATCCTGGTGAATATGAGATTCATGAAGGTAAATCTCAGTTTCCACTATCTTTGAATAACAAAATCTGTTCATGTGGTGTTTGGCAACTATCTGGCATTCCATGTAGGCATGCCATCAGGGCTATGCAACATGCCAAGATTGATCCAAATAAGGTTGTTAGCTCCTGGTATTCAGTTATGACCTATAAGCAGTCCTATAAGTATAACATCAATCCAATTGTTGATAAAGACACTTGACCACAATATGATGGTCGTCCCACCATTGTTGCTCCTGCACTAAAAAGGGGAGTGAGTAGGCCAAGCAGAAACATGAGAAGAGAAGAGGGTGAGGATCCGGAGAGGAAAAGGAGCAAGACAGTAAAGTGTAAGACTTGTGGTCATTTTGGCCACAATGCTAGAACTTGTAAGGGTGCACCTACTGCCAAGGAATTGAAGGAAGTTGTCCCAAAGTTGGTCAGGAATAAGAGGGTTAAAGATCAATCAAATGATGCAAAAGCAGCCAGAGCAGCAACTAAAGCCGCAAAGGATGCAGCAAAGGGCAATGAACAAGTTGGACCCTCTACAAGGAAGAGAAAGAGTGCAAATCAGGGGATTGCATCACAACCATCACAAGCTTCTGTTCTTACTGCATCCAAATCTCATCAACACAACTAGACTTTATCATATTATTAGATTTTTGTTTCTGCAAACTTGTCCATATTTGTGTGGTTTGGATAATTCTAGCATGAATCATGTTTTGATCATAATTTCTGGATGATATTTAGTTATTCTGGATGAAATGTGGATTATGTTGGTCTATTTTGTATATTAGCTAGTTTGGATTCTTAATGATATCAGTTGTTTTTACTTCATTTTTTATTGTTTGGTGTTTTTGGCGCCAAAAACAGTTTCAAAACTGCCCATTTTGTGCTTTTAAACATTTCTATAACGTTTGATTTGACAGAGGGGTATTATAGAATACAAGATTTTAGGGGTACCACATAGAGAAGCAAATAATGTAGTGGTATCATATGAAAAAGCCAAAAATACATTGGTACCATATAGAATTTCTCTTAAGATTATTTAACTTTAGGATATATTATACTGTAGTTTCAATTATTGAAATATTTATTTAATTAATTAATTTGTATAATATTTGAAGGGGAAAATGTATCTATAATTAACGATAGATTAAATTCCTAAAGAGTGAAAATATTTAATATGTTTATTATATTAAATATTAAAATTTAATATAATTGAAATTATGTTTCAAATTAAAGAGTAAAAATGTACAATATTTATCTTTTTTACTTAACAAAAAATAATTTAAATTTAACTGTATATGCAACACTATCTAAGATAAGTTTAGACTACCACATCCTTCACAAATTTAATGTGAACACAACACAATTGCACATTCATCTCACCTATCCCCTAGTGACTATTCAAACAAGCTCACATTATAATATATAGGGTTCTGGATTTTTCAAGATTTGTCTGCCTGTCAATATCAATAATCTACAAAATAATAAATTAACATATCAATAATGTACAAAATCGACAAACTAATGGATAAAATATCTTATCTCAGTGTAAGTTTTTAAACAGAAAAGCAACTCACAAAAATGAGATGTGTAGGTGGTAAACTCTCAGCCGCACAAATACATTATATTACATGTCTTATTTGGTTTAACAAATAATTAACTAGATTTAAGTTTGATTAATTAGCTAATTTCATTAGAGCTGAACGGAGTTGGCTACCCCAACTTATCTCAATTCTATTGGAGCCAAAGCTCTTTTGTTCTAGATCCACCGGATCCACTAAGTTGGGTATTGAAACGGTTAACAGGGGAATTTGGTGATAACAAATTTCGGGAATAGTTGAAATAAGGGAAAATAAATTCTTTCGTCCTTAAACTATATGTTGTTTTTGGTTTAGGTCCTTGAACTATACGAAAAAATATTATGGTACCTAAACTTTCAAATTTTCTTATACTCGTCCTTCTGTCCAAAAACGCTGACGTGGCAATTACGTGAAAATCGAAAATTCTGGGAATGGAGTGAAATTTTGGCATGTTAATCTACGAATGATTACAAGAACATTGATGGTGAAAGTTTTCGATTTCGAGTTCACTAACATATGGAAATCTGTAGATTTTAGTAAAAAAAAATTCGTGTTCTTGAAATTAAAGTGCAGATTTCTATACGTTAGTGAACTCGAAATTGAAAATTTTCACCACACGGGTTCTTGTAAGCAGTAGTAAATTAACATATCAAAATTTCACTCCATTTCAAGAATTTTCGATTTTCACGTAATTGTCACGTCAGCGTTTTTGGACGGAAGGACGAGAATCAGAAAATTTGAAAGTTTAGGTACCGTAATATTTTTTCGTATAATTTAAGGACCTAAACCAAAAACGGCATATAATTTAAGGACGAAAGAATTTATTTTCCCTTGAAATAATGAATTATGAAAATAGAGAGATTTGAGATTTTTGGATGTTTGAGGCTGGATTTGAAAGATGTCTCGACTTGTTAGATGTGTCGGATCCTATTCCAAGATGTCTGCGTACCCTGTTTATATATAAGGACCAAGTCAACGCAGTTCTGTGATAGGATAGCGTTTTTAATCTCTGTTATTGTTAAGAGATATATTGAAATAAGTTAATTTTATCTTTTTAGAGTTATATTAGCGTTGTGATTCTTACCTGATTTGAAAGAATCGTTTGGAGATATTTTCCGTTATTCATTGATTGATATTGAAAAATTAGAAGATAATTGAAACAACCGAAAATATGACGTAAAACAGATAAATAATCTCATTATTCCAAAGCACATGGATAACACTATAATAAGCAATCAAGACAACATAAGTGGTAATCAACCATAAGCAACCATGCTTTGAAATCCAGCAAGCAGTGTACGAAACATCAAGTTCAAAATCAAAAAAATAATTACTTTTGCATTCATCACAAGAAAGCGATGAAATGTATACAGAACTCTTGTAATTAAAATCACTGATCGGAGAAATATAGGTGATAGCACATACATACTATAATCGATTACAAAGAACTCATTGCAGAAGATTAAAACTTCATATGTTCCATTTTCCCATTTAAGGTCCGAAGAAATAAATTGCAAATCTCGATGAGCCACTCTATTTTACAATAATTCTTGATTTATTTGAGCTTGTTCTTAGTTTCGGTGAGATAAATCTCAAAGAAATAGAAAACAAGTAAGGATTATTGGTGAATAAAAAATTTAAAAACAATATCATGAGATCGAGATCCATAGTAAGAAAGTGATGAGGGGAAACGAGCGATAAAAGCCGGAGAAGAAAGCAATTAGGGAAAAAAATTGAATTTAGAGTTAGAAAAAAGGATTCGAGAAGTCGACTTTTTACTTACACATTTTTCTCTCTACACTTGCATTTGCTTGATTTCTAAGAGAAATTTAATTAAATGTATCTAAAAATGATACTCCCGTCCCTCTCATTTTTTTATACTTTCCTTTTTGGTACGTCTCTCTCATTTCTTTACATACCAAAAATAGTAACATTTTATAATATAAAATTCAATCATATCCACTATTTTCCTCCACTATACCTACTTTATACTCACTTTATACATTTAATATTGATCGGTCCCACCACTTTACTCATTTTTTTTATTAATTTACACTTTTTCTTAAATTTTGTGTCGTTCCCCAATATAAAGAATTGAGGGGACAGAGGGAGTAGGTAGTAAGAAGAAAATAAAAATACACATATTCATTAATTTGACATATTAAATCCATTTGGCATACATTGAAGTTTGGATATATACAACTTTGAACTTTGATGTGTACAAAAAGACATCTTTTTTCCAGAACTTTACGTTCTTGCGTGAGCATGCAATGCAAGGGGACATACTTTTGTCTCCGTGCCGAAAAGTTGATACATTTGACCTCATCCAGTCAAACACAAACTACAGCAGATAATGTATGTAATGAATAGAAGTAGAAATCATACATACAGTTGTACATACAAATATCTGTTCTATACTTGACTAGATGCTTCCTTGTAATAACCCCCAATCCCCACCAACCTAATCCCCAACTTTGCTAAAACCCCATATTTTCCTTCTTTGCTTAAACCCTTTCTTGATAAATCTTTCTTAAACCCTTTTCACAAAATCAAGAAACTAACTAAAGATATGAATGGTTTATCAAGAAACTCAACTAGAGAAATTCAAGAAATGATAGCCAAAACCCAAGAAAAAGAAACCAAGAATCGCATGTGTGATTTCTGTGGAGAAGAATCAAAAGCTATATTGTATTGTAGAGCTGATGCAGCTAAGCTTTGTCTTGACTGTGATATTAAAGTTCACTCAACTAATCAGCTTTTTACAAAACACACTCGTTATTTGCTTTGTGATTCATGTGATTCTTCTCCTTGTTCAATCTTCTGTTCAAATCATGATTTGGTTCTTTGTCAGAATTGTGATTGGGAGAAGCATGGTTCAGTGTCTTTGCTTCATGATAGAAGGCCTCTTGATGGGTTTAATGGGTGCCCTTCTGTGACTGAGCTGTTGGCTACTTTTGGAATTGAGGATTTGGGTCAAAAGAGGGGAGAAAAGGGTTGTGGGTTTGATGATTACTTGATTTGGGATACTCCTTGTATGGTTGGTCTTGATGGTTTGATTGTTTCTGATGGTTCTGATCATAATTTTGTGGCTACTGATGTTCCTCCTTTGCCAAAGGTCATATATCTCAACTTTTTATGCTACTAGTTTAATTTGTTTTTGGTGTAATAAAAGTATTTAACTGACATGTGGTTCAATGGTTGTGTTTCGTAAATATATGGATTGAAATACTTGTTCTTTAGAAAAATTTATGTTCTTGTACAAAAGTCTGGAGTCATGGTGTGTGTATGATGTTGGTTTGACTCGAAATTAGCTATTGGGCTTCTTGTTTGTAGATGGTACATGAAAGTTTCTTCTTTTCTTGTGCGCTTGTGTGGGATGAATATATTTGTATACTTATCTTTGGGGCATTATATGCTATTTAAGTGGATTCTTACACTCTCAGTGAAACTTTTATTTAGAAAAGTGTCTGTTTTTTTCTAATATGTGGAAGTAGCCAAATTGGTTTTTCAGTAGGAATCTGCACCTGCTACTTAATATTAGATAGTCATTCTTCATTGCTTTTGTAGTTCTAAACTGATTAAAGATACTGTTTCATTCAATAGAACCGAAATACTGTTTGCGGACAACACAAAGAAGAGATAATTTGTCAGCTCCGTCAAATGGCAAAGTTGAAACCTAACTTTGACGATGATCAATTTGACAATGAGCACTTTTCTGAGTTCTCTTCAGCATTTAAAGATAACGGCAACCAGAAGGATTATTATTTCGACCTTGAACAGAACATGGAGGCAAACAACTTCCCTTCTTACCCTGTAAGTTTCCAAGCCTTGTGTTTGGAGTAGTTATATTACTGTTTCGAGTCTTGCTTTCCTTGACATCCAATATTTCATATTCTACTTGGTATAAATATGATGAGTTTCTGGGTTATAGTCCAAAAATGTGAAACATGATTGTTGGATGCAATAGTTACGATAATAAACATGATGTTTATGTGATGTAGTAAACATAAATATGTAGCAACTCCGAATCTCCATTACAAGACTCTATCTAATATTTTCCGAATATAGAGAAACAAATCTCAAAACTCTGAATTCACCCCACAATTAATTATCAAAGTTATAGCAGAAGTCAAATTATCATATATCAAAATAGACTCCCCTAATATTACAAGATAGGAGTATATATAGGCTAGACAAATAACCTAATTCAGATAGGAATCCAAAAAAATAATAATAGAAAATTAGCTTAGAAAAACCTTTTTCAAGTGAAAGATAATAACTTACAAGGCAAAATCTACTTAAAATTAATTGATCCCCCTTAATAATTCAGCCCATAAAACAGTGGTAAATAATCATAACTTAAGCAATTAATAAGTTACTGACCTATTTTGTTTCCTCCCCAAAATCATGAAACTAAATGTTATGTACCTTTCAGTGTGAAACTTTAGTATTACATTAGAGGTGGGACAATATGTATGCTGCATGTTTTTTGAGGTTGCTATACCAAGTTAAGATGATTGGAAAAAGAAGCACAAAAGGGGCAAGTAAACTAATTTTGAGATTTTGCAGGCAAGTGCATTAAAATTTAGTCCTGGTAAGGGTGCTAATCAGGGTTTTGCTTCTACACCATTGCAGAGCTTCTGCAGTACAACCTCCAAGGTTCCTGACGGGAAAACAGATAGTGGTCAAAATTTGCATCAAGAAAATGGTCATGAAACACAAGCGGATAGTTCTGTTAATGTTGGTGTTGCACAAATCTTGCCTAAAGTTGCTCGACATGAATTTTCTAGCCAAGAACGAGATTCTGCAATTACACGGTACAAGGAAAAGAAGAAATGCAGGAGGTATGATCTAATTTATGCAAGTCATAATATCATAGTTCTTATCCATATAGTGAGCAAGTGCAATTAAAATTGTGAGAATCCAAACGTTTTTGCATTAAAGTGCTCGTGAATGATGTTAATATAAGTATCTAAAGTCTCGCGGCGTCATTAAGAATATAAGCCAAAAATCATGATTGTGTACTTTCATGTTCTATTGACATGGATTTAATGTGGTGCATTGCTTATTTGTTATGATGTAAGAAATTATTTGTTTCCTGAAGCTTTCAGAATTTAGAAGTATGATACTGCATATGAGTTTTCAACTATATCTTAATATCATATGACTAATCCATGTATGAGTTTTCAACTATATCTTTATATCATATGACTAGTCCATCTTGTAAATAAAGAGGGAGCTGAAGCATTTGTCAATAGTCTCTTTGTATGATTTAAATTTTCTTCTGTTTTCTTGGATGGTAATAAGAATTTTGTATTTGTTTTATATTCTTTACTTTATTATAAATTTATAACTATGATCTGTGAAAAAAGATCATAGTGAAAATGTTGACAATATTGACCTTGTCATGATTTATGACCATTCTAACTCTCTAACTTCACGCATGCCTTTATCATATAATTATATAGATTATGCTTTAAAATTAGGAACCCCGATATTGTTATTATGGTGATTGTGTTCATTGTGCATGATGGTGTATTATCAAATCATCGTACCGTACGTTAATATGACTTGCGGTCAAATGTGACTAACAAAGGCTAATTTCTAAGTAAATGCTTTTATGTGGGGACATGTTGACGAGACTAACACAATGGTTATCGCAGGTATGAAAAACAAATCAGGTATGAATCACGCAAGATTCGTGCAGAAAACAGAGTAAGAATCAGGGGACGTTTTGCTAAAAAGGATCACTAATATAATGGTATTCAAGGATAGAAGTTGTTGCAAGTAGTCAAGTATGTTGCAAGTTTTGAGGTACGATTTGGCCTTCTTCCTTGTAGCAGAGGCTTCACTTTTTAAGTCGTAATAACTTTGAGAATGTAGAATATTGGGAAGTGATCTCAAACGTATGTTGTTTTCCCGTTTTTCCAATAGAGAACGTATCAATAAGCTTGAAGTTACTTTTGTGTAATCTATCTGATATGTTGTGGTGAGTATTGTCTTTTTCTTTCCACATTAACACAATTCTTATATTTGCCAAAAGAATCATTTTAATCAGGTCATTTAAGCTGAAAACAATTATGCATAAGCATAAATGCTGTTAAGGTTTATGCAAGTGGCAACAATTCAAAATTATCAGATAGTAAGTTATCACTTATCTTCCTAACTTCTTCTGCCTGCTGGTCTTTTTAATTTAACACTTAAATTATATCATCTATTTAACTTAAAAAGGGATGATACTACTGGTTGTAGCTTGTTATGTTCCAAGAATACCTTGTAAGTTGTAATCGATGACCACGTACCTCTACTGGTTCTAATCCTATGCAATAACCGCAATTAAACTAGTCAGGTATCGTTTCACTTCGTGGGAATGCAAGTGCAGTCACTGCAACCCATACAAGCCCGGGTGATTACAACAGGCAACAATCGACGGCAGTAAGGTTGTGCTGGGGAAAGTGACAGGAAAAAAAGAGAGTAAAGGGGACTTCTCAGCAGATAGAAAAAAGTATATTTTGTTGTGCTAAATGACTGCCATTCTTTGTGACCAAATTAGAGGTATTAGTGGTGCACTCCAGGTTCTAACACAGGGTTAAAGTTTTGGCTTACGACTTCACATGCGTAGGGATGATATGAGTATTGACTATTGAGTAGTAGTAGGAGGAAACCCAGATATCAATCTCTTAGAACAAAAGATAAACTGTGTCCCATCCTTGTCCATTCATCTTACCTAAGTCTACACGCGTATAATGTGACTTTGTGAGCTATTTCAAATTATATTTTTGGTGCAGAGGAAATGTTTGCTACTATACTTTTTAAAGTTTATTGTATTACAAATTTAAATCAACCAAGTGGAACTCCTAGTGTAGGGGTTTTTTTTGCTAATCGAACACACTCGCACACCCTCCTTGTATTTGACAAGGTTCGAACCTGACATCCTGTAAAGGGAGCCCACCTCAGGTAGTTATTTTTTACTAGTTACTACAGTTAAAACTTCATAATCTAATACCAGGATAAGATATTAGTATTATTTACGATGTTCACATATTATTACTTATTAGCATATAAAAATATTCTACATTTGGAATCTATACTCTTTATTATTTATTAATAAGCAAAACAATGTGAAAATGACGCACGATACTAAAGTATCAAAGTATCAAATTTTGTTATCACTTAACCCGGGTTCGATTCCTCGCAACTACATAATTATACTAGATTTATTTACTTTAAATTTTTTGGCTTCATCCAGGGTTCGATTCCTTACAACTATGTAATTATACAACATTTATTTATTTACTTTAAATTCAATAGTTTCATCGAACGTTAGATTCTGTGCAGCTACGTAATCATACACGATTTATTTATTTACTTTAATTTCTTTAGCTTTATGCACAGTTTGATTGTCTATAACTACATAATTAAATAGTTATTTATTTATTATATATTTTTATCATTCAATTCTCAAGAAATACATTTTTAAATAATATTTATTAATATTAATATTTTAATGTCGGCTCATGCTCGGCCGATGCTTGGCACGGGTTATAAACTATTATTATAAATGTTAGGACCGTTTAATGCTTAAATACAGATGTTTTATGTATTAGAGATTAAAAAAAGTCCAAAGATAAAACATATAATTATATTTTGACATATATTATTTGTTGACAATTTTCAAGAAATAAATGAGGCTAGTATAGGAAAAGAGCAGGTTAGACTTTAGAATTGAGACTGAAAAAGCAAGTATTGAGAAAGTAAAATAAGCTCTCAAAGTAGGACTTAAAGTATACCCAAGTGAATTTTTAAAAATTGAGAACCAATTTCTCATTCCTCCGTAGCTCAACTAATGAGAGTCGACCTCCTGCCATCATAGCCGCCGCCCTCCCCCTTTTTCTTCATCTACAGCTTCGTTTCCCCCATCAATTCATTCTCCAATCCTCCTCTCAATTATCTAAACCTTTTGTTCCAGTTTTTGTTCAATAAAAATCGAACCAAAACCAAACATTTGGAATTTATTTCTCAGATCTATCTTGATTTTGAGTCCGATTCTGCAAATAAAAAATACCTTTAGATTCAAATTCTCCTCCTTAACATCATACCAAAATTTGGTGTCATTCTGAGGTCTTTGAATTTTTGGTGTTAGTCTCGCCTATTGGCGTGTGTCTGGCTTGTTACCCTTTTATTGGGGATGTTAAGGTATGTTCTTTTGATGTTGATATGTGTTTTGTTCCTCGTTACTTTGAAAATGATTTATGTGGTTTTGTGGGAGATCTGTAATTCGTGCATTGGATTTGGGCTGGTGTCGGATATTGCAAGAGCTTACTTTTCACAAATAAAATTTGTTCATCTTATGAGATCTTTCACCTGCGGCATGTCTATAGCTGGTTTTCGGCATGTAGATAGCCCATTGGGCTACAGGTGGTGCGTACGTGAAGGTCATTTGTGATATTACTGGTTTCAGGATTGGTGCAGGGTTGATAGATCGGGAAGCCATTTTAATCTTTTCTAGTTCAAAAAATTTAGAAATTCATGATGTTAAACAGTCTGAAAACATAAGCGGCTATATGTTTAGCTCGTTTATTTGTTTCCATTCAGGTTGTAGTGTCAGTTCAGGGGTTTGTCCTGGCTGTGATTCCGTTGATACAAGTTAATAAAATCTATTTTGTAAAAAAAAAAGTATACCCAAGTGACAAATGGGCTAGGTCATGCATCAACAATTGGGCTGTGGGCACAACACAGAAAAGAAAATTTGAAGGTCCAAAATTTTGTGGCATGGCTGTAGCCTGCAAGTCCGGCCTTTGAGGGGCTTGGACCTTGGTACTTGTTCTACAAAATTGCGAGAGGTGCAGAAAATTGAGGTAAGACTTGATATTTTCTTTAACTCGTACTAATTTGAGACTGTATATATTGGAGTGATCTCAAGCAGGTGATGTTTAAGCATTACTCGTTAACCACCCGCTCGGTCACAAGTTTCAAAACCAAATCACCTGCACAATCAGTCCGGTGTATCATTCTCCAGATCTCCCTTTTTATCGTTCGTGATTTCGTTTCATCATCACCTTAATCCTCAAGTGTTTTTTTTGTCACATCTAAAAAGCGGGAATCAGAGTTAATCGGTGAAGGCATCGTTCAGGGATTAATCGGGTAATCGGGAATTAAATTAATCGGATCATTAATCGGAATAAATTTAATAATATTTTTTATATACAATTATAAAATTGATTCGTTATTTCAACTAAACATATGTTATTATCATATATTTATGAAAATATGTTAAAAATGTTATATAATTGTAATAAATAAAATTTTGAAGGTTTAACTTTTCAATTAGAGATCAATTTAATAGGAAAACTTAAGAAAATTTACGATTTAGGCATCTAAAATTATAATTATATGTACAAAAAAAAATGTTTTTTTTCTATTGTTTAATCAAGTTTCTACCTTTTAAATTTATTATTATTATTTTTAATTTTAACTATTTTTTAATAATTAGCCCGATTTTTGACCGATTAATCCGATTTTTGACCGATTCAGCCGATTTTTGACCATTTTTATGAAAAAACGATTAATTGACCGATTTTCGCTGTTCGGTGGCCCGCCGTATAATGATTAATCGCCGACTTTTAGAACACCGTTCACATCCATTAGCTCTCACGCAATTTATTTATTTATTCAAACTCACAAAATCTTGCAAAAAAAATTCGAACATACAAATTCTGGCAAGATTTATTTTCTCGCACCCACAAACTCTATTTATTTCCCCAAGTCAGATGTGTATATCTACTACCTATCAGGTCACTAGTTTACCTTCGAGAAATGAAAAAATTATAGAACCCAAGCACTGAGATGACATTGTGCAAACAACGACGGCAAAAAAGAGCATCACCACTAAGAATATAAGTAGCAGCAATGCATCGAGTCCCATGCAGACATACCAATCAAAATATAATGCCTCCTTTTCGGAAGAAATAAATGTAGGTGGAAATAATATAAATTTTGTAGGTAAAATGTTCATAATTCACATTCACTATTTAGTTGTGTTGAAACAAATTAGACTAGAGCTCATCCCACAGATCCAGATAGCAAGCCTTTTATCTACTTGTACTTGCATAGCATTAGTGAATAATATTAAACATCCTATAGCTTTAATCTTGAATCAATTATAGAATCTTATGCTCTGTAAAAGTTTTAAAGATGAGAACATCCTTGTAAAAAATGTAAAAGACTCTGTGTTTCTAAGATCTCTACCATCATAACCCAATAATTAATGTAGTGGCCTCTGATATGATTGTAATAAAAGTAGGTATTCTGTTGTTTCAGAGATGCAAGTTGCTTTTGCAAAGAGAACAATGGTGGCTCTCTCTCTCTCTCTCTCTCTGATCTCTTTTGCAAAGAGTGTGGTCCTGTTTGGCCCCATGGACCTTGCGCTTTTTGTCATGATAGGACGAGACTTGAGAGTGTTTGATGGTTGACATGTGACATTTTTACTCGTAATTATCAACTTCAAATGTTTAGGAGTGAATATTAATGATTAATCCCCTGGCCTAATTTCTCGATTTCGGTTCAATTTTGCTCGTCTCGTAAATTTAACAGTTTACGACACAATACTTCAATTTTTGTTACTAGACTCACTACAAGCCTATTGTTGTGAAATCAGGTCGTGATCATGACAAAGAAGTCACCACACTCTTTTAGTATTTGTACTTGCCCGAACGTTTGTATAATTACTGCTCTCTGACGTGTGTGCAAATATTTCCGCCTCCAATGTCCTAACTTCCTTTGTGCTCGAAAGAAAAAAGCTGATGACTAAAACTACAAATAAGTGGACAATGAGCTGTTTTTTAGTGAGAATGGGTAAGTATGAACTCACAAATTTGAAGAAAAATCAGAGGCAGGTGAATTTCCTAAAGGGGCAGGTGAGAATGTCCTCAAGGCAGTTTGAGTTTGACAGATTTCTATTTTATATTTTCAAAATAAAAAAGATTTGGCAAATGTTCCGCATTTGTGGTGAATTTCATTTATCTCCATCTCAGAGTTGCACCACACTTATTATGTAGCAGGCAGCAGCAAAATTGATTAAATCAACTGGTTGATATCTGGATTGTTTTATCTTTAGACTGCTAAATTTACGGTGAAGCCGGAAATCGCCAGAAATGGAACCTTCTAGCTGTGGATATATAAGGTTCGGACGCTCTGGTTTATGAATTTTCGTTGTATCTATTGAACAATGTTCAAGCGATGTATTATCAGGAACTAACAGATACTCTGTTTCGAAATCAGATGCCTGGTTAATGGATTGGAAAATACAAGACAATAGTGATTGTACTAGATATATTATATATACTTGAATAAACAAGAAACTAGTAAATGTTTACAAGAATAAGTAAGATATAAACCACAAATGATTGGAAGCTCCCACAGAAATACCTCAGTAATCAATAATGAACCTTGAAGAATCTGTATGCATAGTTTCCTCAAGCAAAAACTACAAGATAGCCCAGAAGTAGCATCGCTGAACTCGACAAGCCAACTGTGCTTAGACTGAATGCTGAGGACTCAGGTAAGCCAGACGGTGAAAAAGGCGAAAGTGGGCCGGGAGCAAACATTTCATCAGGATTTGGAGGGCTTGGGCTGGATGGTATAACAGGGAACGTGGATTCGGACGGAGAAGGAGCAGTCTCGGAAGGGAACACAGGCATCATGTCCGGTGAGAGAGTTGGACTTAAAGCTGGAGGAGAAGCAAGAGGAGGCTCGAATGGAAGAAGTGCAGGTGCTGCTGAAATAACAGATACTGGTAGTTGAGATGAGGCTAGTGAAACCATAGAAAGTATAATTAGTGCTAAGAAAAAGGAACATTGTGCAGCCATTGTGTAATAATGAGGAACACTTTTAGTTGGACAATGTGTTTTATCTTTTAGATGAGGGATTGCAGAAAAACATGCAAGTGAGTGATTGAGGAATGATTATTGATATTGGGTTAAAAAAGGAGATGGAGAAACAAAAAAGAAAAGTTGTGCGTGTAGATAACTGGTGCTGGCATGTAAAGGTGGTGAGTAAAGGAGTAATTGTGTATGTTGCCACTCGTAAACGTAAACGTGTCAATTTCGTGTCATTTGATAAATAATGAATGGAGTGAAAAGAAGTCGAAAAATCCTCCAAATTCAGATTGATTTTAGATTTTGTTCCAGGAAAATGGAGTCGAATCCTATGCAAGGTTAGACAAGTCACCCTAATGTGTAGGTATATGTGAATGTATAGATGTGTTTTTAGAATCTTTGGTGAAACAGGGAGGCATGTGTGAAGAAAGGGACAAGATTGATATTTGGTTTTATAATGCACAAACACATGGTGATGAAGCTGTTAATCTGTGTCTTTTTCCTAAATGGTTGTTTCCTGTTAATTTTATTAGTAGCCCGTGAAATTCTTTTTCTTGTTTGTGGGGTGCTCCGTGAGTTATTATTCTTGCCTTTAGTCTTTGAATATTAATGTGCTTGGCTTCATTCTCTTTCAAATGCCTGGCTTCTATTTCTAATTCAAAGAAATGCTTCTTTTAATAATGTTTTCTTTACACAAGGGTGCTTGGCTTCATTCTCTCTCTCTTTTTTTGTATAAAATGATTCTGTTTTACCTTTAATAATGTTGTTAAACTACTCTTCATAATCATAACTTTTAACTTTACAACTATATCATACAAAGACCTCAAAAATTGTACAAGGGAAAAGAAGCAGCAGAAACTGTAATTATACAACACCACAGGTCCCTTTTCTTGTTTCGTCCCTTCTCTTGTTTCATCCTTTTTGCTAACCATCTGTACAAATATGCGACCTTACGCTGCAAATTAGTCGTATTTACAATAATTGTACCGTAAGTTGAGTATTGCTTTCATACGGCTGGAGTCATTGGTTCAAAGTTGATAAGAGCTTGAGTATTTGTCTACTCAGCTTATTTTATAACATATAAAATTGATAAGTTAAATGTTAGAAATCATCAATATTTTACTTAATTTATCAACTTTTTCTTTGATTTCTTTATTTTTCTAATATTTTATATTTTTACATTTGTGTTTTTAAATATTTTTTTAATTTAAAAAACAAGTATTGAAATCGTTGTATTTAAAAATTATTTTTTCAAATTTAATTTAGCAAATTCTTCACTAACTTATAAGTAAATTTATCCAAACACTCGTATAACTTATAACAATTCATCAACTTATCACTTATATGACACTTACTCTTATAAGTCAACTTTTTTGTGATAACCCAAACACGTACTATAATTTATTTACCCAAAGTTAATTATAACTTACGACTAAAGGTGAAAATTATGAGTGGACATGTGGACTTTTTCACCTAAAGAGTAAGACCCAGATTAAGAAACAAAATTTTTACTATTCACGTTTGTGTAATTTTATCAAATTTTCGTCCTCCTTATTAGAACCATGGATACTTGAATTCTAGGAACTATCTACCATTTTATCCCACATTATCCAAGTCCAGCGGTACATCTAACAAACGAGTTTGAAAATGAGTTTGACCTCTCATATAAGTTTAATGAGTCAAGCCGAACTCGATTTTTTTAAAATATTACTATTAATTTGTTGTAATTGTAAACAAGCTCAAGTTGAGCCCAGTTTTTGATATTAAACTAACTAGCATAAAAATTCGTGCAAGGCACGGGCCGCTAGCTTAGATTGTGATTTTAAATTAAACTACGCATTATCAATGTCATTTGACATATATGATTGTATATTTTTGATGTTCATAGAGTTTTTATTATTAATGTTATGACTATGCTGTAGTTGCTTAAATATGTTGAAGTTTATAATGTGAAAACTAATACGAATAGTTTTGATAAATCATGTCTGTTTTTAATTTTGTTGTGGATCATATAATAGAATTAGAGTGTTCTATGGATGTTTTCTAATTAAGAAGACATTTTTAATATCATAATCCTAAAATTTTTCCAGTTCTTCAAAAATGATACATTCATTTAGTTCATCTCCGACAATATTCAAGGTACAAACTAAATAGCCTTCAAGATGCTGCAGTATGAGATTGTAGGTTTTAGTACTGATTTTACTCAAAAGCTTTCCTAAAACTTCTAATACTCTACTTAGGCCTTGCGTTTTCAGTTCTTAAAACTTTCTTTGTAACTATTTTACGTCTTTTCTTCTGACCTCTTGATTTTAAGCATTTTTTACCTTTATTTCTCTTCCCCTGTCTACCTAACTTTCAGAACATAGAACAATGTAGCTAATTGACTTAAGTGGAACTACCTTGTGCCAAATCATTCTATTATTAAGTACGTTTGGTACCATTTCGATGTGGTTCAATTCTTCCAAGCAAACAGACTTTTTTTTAACTCTGAACTTGAGAATTGATCAATTATGGATGGATAAATATTTTTTGCTTATATCATCGTAAGTTAAAATTGCTCATATGCCTTCTGAGTTCTGTTCGTGTTTTGACAATGAATTCATCATTTATTTTTTTCAAAATACACATATTTAATAATTAAAACACAGGTCATTTTTCTAGCAATTAACATAAATTTCTATTCTTTGCGGTTAATTTTTTTTTCTAGGTATGGTTGCACATTTTTTTTCGTCTGTTACAATGTACTTACTTTAATTTATATAGATAATTTGATTGATCGGGGACTATAATTTTAAATAACTCGGGCAATATAATGTGATTTGATCTGATCATAATGTATGATATGCAATATCATGTTTTTTTAAATTTGTTGTGGACTATATATTTTAATCTATTTATTGTTTACACAAATTATTATCAAAATTTTAGAATATATAATTCATTTAATTATTTTATTGTACTATCTATTTATTTGTATTATCTCGCCTTTTACAATATTTTAACTCAAAACAAATAATTTTTCATATGTTTTATTTATATTTTTTAGTTATTTTACACACACACACAAATATATATATATATATATATATATATATATGTGTGTGTGTGTGTGTGTGTGTGTGTGTGTGTATGTATTAATTCAATTCCAAATTACTAATTATTTTCTTTCATAAAATTAATTTAAAATTCATTTGATAATAACAAAAAATGTGTCATATATATAATGCATCCAATCTAATTATAAATCTAGTCACTCCTATTATATATATATTATTAAAACCGAAACATTGAAAGTTTGATAGTCGGTCGGTACGGTTATCATATTTTGATATTTGTACTTTAGTTCTTTTATTTTTACTACTTTATTTAATTTATTAAAAACAACAATTTTATTCAAAATATAGTTTGGTAGTCGGTCGGTCAATACGACATTCATATTCTGATATTTGCACTTTAGTCCCTTTTCTTTTGCAATTTGACCTTAATTTATTAAAAACAACAATTTTAATTAAATATATTTTTAAAATATTGTTAAATACAAAACTTTTAAAACACAATTTAATCACGCTCAAATAGAACACACACGTCAATTCAACATTAAGTTCAACAATCACATAAAACTATTCAAATTTAAGATGAACTTCAAACAAAGTAAATATAAATGTAAAATAAGAAGAATATGAATGTCGTATGCATCACACTGACTTTATACTTGTAGTATAGATAAGAACAAATAATTATAAATATCATGTATACATGTTAGCAATATGTGCTATTTAACAATGATTATTGTGCGATAAATAAAATAATCCTCGTTTGAGAATTGAGGATTGAGGCGGGTTCGACGAATGAGTTCATGTTCGGAGTCTCCCCGACCCTGAAGTGACCGATCGCCCATACCTAAATTATTGTCTAATTTTTACACATGTTTTAACACCAATTTCAATAATTTAAAAATAAATAAGTCATAAATATGTAAATAAACTACTTGTAATATGTTATTTATGTTATATCAACGTTTAATAATACATTTTATATATTTAATATTTGAATAATTCAAATATATTGCGTAGTACAAGAAAAGTTAGACTCTGATGCAATAAAATAGAATATATCATAGCTATCGATACATATACAAAATATTTGTTTAGTTAAAAGAAAGATAAAAAACATCATACATAATATTGTTTTTAAAACTTAATATTAATATTTTATAAGACTGGTACTATATATGATTCTGTATGATATTTTAAGTATTAAAAAAATAAAGCTTAATAAATATTATAAATCACCTTAATTTTTACTCAAAAATTTAAATAATAATAAATATAGGATAAGAACGATGTGAGGTTTATGTCATATGATTTTTAGCTCAAAATAAAAAAGAATCATGTAGCTCAATGGTTATAAAGATGTCTACTTTAGTGAATGTCAAGGGTTCGATCCCTGACTAAAACATTATTTACTCAATTTTTTCATCCAGATAAGAGAATAGTGGCATGACATGTAATTTCGTAATATATAAGGATAAAATGGTAACTTCACAGGGGGTTTATTGGCTCAAAATGCCCTTAAATTATCCCCTTGTTCTCCTATTATATATAGAAGAGATTCTTAGTTGGTTTTAACACATATTTATTTCGATTCTGACACATTTGTTTTGACTCAATTTGCTAAACGAGTTCTAATTTTAGTTCATCCCAACTTTTCAAGTACAAGACGATCTTTAGTTCAATTCGAAACATATTCGACTTGGCACAGCTTGTATTTGTTTATGAACTTTAAACCGAACCAGAGTTTTCAAGTTCAAGCCAATATTTAACTGAATGACTTGTTCAATAAAGTAGTCGAGTTGAATTTACATAATTGAGCTAAGTTTAAATGAAACTTATTATATAAGGATAATTATCAAATAATTTGTTTGTAATTATAAACGAGCTCAAGTCGAGTTTTTTTATAACAAACTACGTCTTAGTCGACTTTGGCATATTGATGTATGGTTAAAATATCGGTATTTTGCATCATATTATACCTCGTATGATCTTGTTTTATGATCTTTTAGTCCTACATAAATAATGTTAGTTGTTATCTTACTTGATGGATGCTAAGTGGGTATTTTCTATATTTACAGGAGATTCCAATGGAGCAAGGTTTAAGGGACAAAAAAGCATGTTGAAAGGAGACAAGAACTAGATTCAAGGATCCTAAGCATTGGCTTAGGGGCCTTGAGTTGGACAAATTTTGCAAGAATTGGAGCCTCACATCAGGGGCTTGAGGGAAGTTTTCAGCAAAAGTTCAAGGGCCTTGAGCATCACATTCAGGGGTCTTGAGCTGGACGAAAATAGACTTATATTCAATTCTAATTCGTTTCTGGTTTCCTTATATGACTTTAAAAAGTCCATCAGAGTATATTAAGAAGAGAGCTGGGATTTGTGATTGTATTTTACACCGAAAGAGAAAGATAGAGAAACACTTAGAGAGAGAATTGTAGAGCAAGAATTGAAGGGATTCACTCCAAGCCTCAAGGGATTCTTCAAGTTGTATTTTTTTTACTCAAAACTCTTGTAACCGTGGTTTTGCCCATTAATATATGTTTGATTTATTTATCTTTCATGAGTAACTAATTCTCTAATCCGAGAATTTGGTAGTATTCGTTGGTAATACATGTCTGTTTGATTTAATTGTGAATTCTCTGCTTTTGCTAATTTATCATTGAGGGCTTAACCCAATTAAGGGAGTCGCGGACCTTTAATTGTATCTATAGGAGTTATGATGAATCGGGAGATGAGTCATAATTCTTGTTCATGATTTGGTAGACATATTTCAATTATTGAATCGGGAGATTGATATGTGAGCTATAAAACTTATAATTCTTGGGTTTTAATCGTTTATGATTATATTTTGATTGATCATGGGATTGACTTTTGAGATACAGTTGTAGGCATTATTTTGTATCTTGGGAGAGAACATAGTAAAGTTTAGAAGAATTGTTTTTAGCAAAGTATGAGAAGTTGACACCACAATATATGAACATTCATTGAGCCAATTGAAGAGACCTAGTTCTCGGGTTGCTTTTTATCATCAATCCTAATTTTATTTGCTTAATAGTTTAAGTTAGTTAGTAAACAAACACTCAGTTATTCTTCTCACTTCTATATTGTAAGAAATTAAAACTTAAACTTGAATTAATAGTCCTTCTCTGCGAACGAACTTTCACAAAAATAAACTTCAACAAGTTGGCACCGCTGTCGGGGAAGGCAACAATATTGAGTTTAGGTTAATTATTTCTTATTGTTTATAATTTATAAAATTGTTTCCAAAATTTATCTTGTTGGTGTCTTCTTTTTAGGTGTTAAAACTCCTGCATGAGACGTTTAAGTGCTAGAAATTTAAAATTTGATCCAGAAATTGAGTGCACTTTTCGAGCTTTAAGGCAAGAGGCAAAACAAAGAAGAGAGAAATCTAAGATAGGGGATGCCGAAAATCGTGATGTTGTTGTTCTCGATGAAACATCCATTCGGGATTTTGAGACTCTTAATGTACAAAACTCCCGAGATTGATGCAGCTCAATACAACATCAATCCAAGCTTAATTCAGATGGTGAACAACTCAGCTTTTGAAGGAGATATTGAGAGAGAGGACCCACACCATCATCTCGAGCGCTTCGTGCAAATGTGTGGTTCATTCAGAATCACTGGAGTTACTGCAGATCAGATTCGTCTTCACATGTTTCCCTACTCTATAAAGGAAAGAACATTGGAATGGTTTCAACAGTTGCCAGAAACTGCAGTTGCTACTTGGGAAAGTCTTTCTACCGAGTTCTTGTCCAAATACTATCCTTCTGACAAGACTCAACAAATGAGGACAATCATTCTGAGCTTCAAAACATAACCAGGTGAAGGCTTGTATCAGGCATGTGAGAGATAAAAAGCACTGTTGAGAAAATGCCCACATCACGGTTGTACGAAGTGGATGATTCTGAGTACTTTTTACGGATCTTTAAATGCAAATGTTCGTTTAAGTTTGGATGTGGCAGCAGGAGGAGACTTCAAGAAATCACCAGTACATAAGGCCAAAGCACTTCTTGAGGAATTGACATCAAATAATTATTCTTGGGCACCTAGTGGGACGAGCTCAGTTAAATCAACACAAGATACTGAGATGATGAACTTGTTGACTCTTAAATTGGATGCTCTTACTCAAGAGGTACGTGGACAAAGAGTGAATGTCAATGCTATCTCTTCTCCAATGGGAGATTATGGTGATTATGGTGTTGCTCGGTCTTCATATGCTTCTCAGTTTCCCGAGGAAGCATCTTTTATTCAGGAAAGACAATCTTGGCCAGTGCAAAATAATTCTTACTACAATCCAGATCAAAGGCCGAACAATAATCTCTCTTACAACAACAACCATGATCAAAATCCATATGTAGCCCCAAAACAAAATCCACCCCCAGGTTTCCAACAACATCATCAACTTCCATCTAAATAACAGAAGGAACCTGCTGATTGGGAAGTTGCACTTAACAAGATGATACAATGGACTACTAATGCTTTTGAAAATGTTGAGACTTACTGCACAAAAGTTATTAGAAGTGCAGGTGGGATAAATTGCTAATAAAATTGGCATGCGTGAACAAGGAGCATTACCTAGCCAACCTGATATGACTACAAAAGAGCAATGCAAGGCTATCACTTTAAGGAGTGGAAGAGAACTACCAGAAATTGAAGCTCCAAAACTTAAAGATGAAAGTCTTCCTCCTAAAAAGAGAAAAACACATCAAGCTACCATGAGGATATCTTAGATGGGTGAAGATGAGCCAAAAGAAGAAAAATCTACAACTAAAGTTCCTATAAAATCATACGTGCCACCGATTCCTTTTCCACAAAGGTTGAAAAACTCGAAGTTAGAGAAGCAATATGAAAAGTTTCTGAAGATGTTTCGGGAGATACATATTAGCATTCCTTTTGCTGATGCTTTGGCTCAAATGCCACTCTATGTAAAATTTATGAAGGAGGTGTTATCTAATAGGAAGAAGTTAGAGAAGGTAGAAACAATCACTCTTAATGAAGAGTGTAGTGCTGTCATTCAACACAACATTCCTCCTAAACTCAAGGATCCTGGGAGCTTTTCTTTGCCATGCACCATTGGAAAAGTGGGAGTTAAATGAGGTTTGTGTGATCTTGGAGCTAGTGTGAGTTTAATGCCGCACTCAGTTTACAAAAGACTTGGATTAGAGGAGCTTAAGAAAACAAGAATTTCACTCCAGCTTGTGGATAGATCAATTAAGTATCCATTGGGTGTACTTGAAGATGTTTTGGTGAAGGTTGATAAATTCGTTATCCCATGTGATTTTGTTGTTTTGGAGATGAATGAGGATGTTGATATTCCAATTATCTTGGGAAGACCATTCTTGGTAATTGCTGGAACCAACATTGATGTGAAAGAAGGTAAGCTTACATTAAACGTGGGAGAAGAAAAAGTCAAGTTTGATCTTAACCAAGTTATGAAGGGGCCGTTAGTTGAACCTGAGTGCTATGTGGTGGATATTTTGGAAGAACTTGTGGAAGAAGCGGATGAAAATACTCACGAAGAAGTAGCTGAAATTGATGGACGATTTTTTTTCAGTACGTGAATTTCGAGACATGAGTATGATTGAGGTTGATGTTGCACTCGGACCATTCGAGATGGTTTCGAAATTTCCACCATAATGATCAAAAGAATCCAGGACGTCGAGCTAATGACGTTAAACAAGCGCTGCTTGGGAGACAACCCAAGAAATCTCATCTCAAGCTTAAGGGAGTTTTTTTTGTCTTATTAGTCCACTATGTAAGTCATTGTTTAGGTTGTTAATGGTCGGTGATTGTTGTTCCTTGGGGACAAGGAATATGATAAGTTGGGGGGTGTGTCTTTGTTAGTAATATGTATTAGTAAGTATTTGTGTGGGCTATATGGTGGTGGTGTAGTAAAAAAAACAATAAAAAATTAAAAATCCAAAAAGAATTCTAGCCTTGTGGGGATTACTTGTTGTAAGTTGGCTTGATGCACCCTTACATGCTCTATTAATCTTGTGTTTTGGATGCTTTTGATTAAGAAGTGATATGCTAAGTTCTCGTGCACACACATACACTAGCAAGTTGAAACTAGTAGACTTATTGAATGTGGTAAGTAATTAAAAGGACATGAATATGTGCAAGATGATTTGGTTTGCATGCTTTGAGTACAAGTTGGTGCATTAGAGAGACATGTTACATGGGATTGATTATGTGTTTCCACCAAGCGAGATTTTGAGCCTATTTGCATATCTTTTGCATTTTACATTCGTTTGCTTGAGTGTCCACATGTTATTTGTATTGCAAGCACTTGTTTGAGACCTTTCTTGAAACACATGCCATTATTTGATGATAACATGATAAAGACATTTAGGGATAACCTCATATTTCCTATATTACCACACCATTTATACATGATCAATTAGTTACCCCCATTGAGCTTAATCTTATTTTTTTGGTGACATACCACATTACTTGCCTAGACCTTTTTCTTGTATTGGCTTTAGTTTAACTTGAACCCAAATTGTTAAAGGCTAGTAGAGTACTTGATTATCTATATGAGTAGCGATTTTTTGTGACCCTTCTTTGTTCGACTAATCAAGTTTTGTGTTCGAAAAAGATTTGAAAATTCATGTTTGGAGGAGGATGTATGGTGTTTTGTATGATTTATTATGGTGCCTATTAGCTTTTGACACTTCACCTTATTTGGCTTTACTTGACAGACCTTGTCCCTAGCCCCGTTACAACCCGAATGAAGACCTTTTGATTATCATCATTAATGTATGTAGTGTTAAAGTTAGATTGATACCAAGTGTGAATTGATGCTTATGACTTCGTTTGAATTAAGTGATACACTTACCCTTTTTCTTGAGTGAATATTTTGTTGTGAGTGAAAAGTGAGTTATTACTTGTTTTGCATACGTGATCCCAAGTTTTGACTCAAAGGTGTACTCTTGTGGGCTTAGCATGATTACTAGCTTATTCTTGCACTTGACATGGATTTTTGAGGAATTATGCATATTTTTTTAGTAGACTATGTGAATACTTGCGCCTACGACACCAAGACATTGCATATTCACTTTGATTCTTAAGTTGATGTAACATGATAGGACTTGTCTGTGTGGCGTTGCATTGCCATGCAATCTTTCACATGAGCTAGATGGATTTTGTGGGTCATCTTCTATAAACCCTCACGAGACCTCACTCGTCCACTAGGGTTACCTAGGGGTTTAAAGGGCTTGTTGCATATGCTAAATGCAACCGTGATCACCTACAGAAGTGGTAGTAGTTAGTTGTGTATAGCTATATTAGATTAGTTTTAATCGAGGACAAGTAAAGGTTAAGTTGGGGGGTATTTGATGTATGGTTAAAATATCGGTATTTTGCATCATATTATACCTCGTATGACCCTGTTTTATGATCTTTTAGTCCTACATAAATAATGTTAGTTGTTATCTTACTTGATGGATGCTAAGGGGGTATTTTATGTTTATGGGAGATTCCAATGGAGTAAGGTTTAAGGGACAAAAATGCATGTTGAAAGGAGACAAGAACTAGATTCAAGGGTCCTGAGCATTGGCTCAGGGGCCTTGAGCCATACAGATTTTGCAAGAATTGGAGCCTCAGGACCTGAGCCTCACATCAGGGGCCCTGAGGGAAGTTTTCAGCAATAGTTCAGGGGCCCATGATCATCACATTCAGGGGTCTTGAGCTGGACGAAAATAGACTTATATTCAATTCTAATTCGTTTCTGGTTTCCTTATATGACTTTAAAAAGTCCATCCGAATATATTAAGAAGAGAGCTAGGGTATGTGATTGTATTGTACACCGAGAGAGAAAGAGAGAGAAACACTTAGAGAGAGAATTGTAGAGCAAGGATTGAAGGGATTTTGTTAGGTCCTGATAAGTTTGTAGAAGGGGGGTTGAATACAAACTATACCGTTTTATCGAAATTTGTTCGTTTAAGATTAAACAATTTAGAACAAATTAATGCGGAATAAAAACTGAAACAATATTCAAGTTAAATAGAAACTCTATTAAACTTGAGGGGTGTTACAATTTTGATCACTGATTACAAAGAACTTAATAAAACAAATCTAGAATAAATTCGACATGAATTTATCTATTTTTGTAATAAAAAGGATCAAATACTAAAAAGTAGTTCGATATAAAATCTAGGGATTATGATCCGCTAGAAAGCTAAAGCAGTACAAGAGAATCAGTTCCTATGAATTAAATGTTATGAACCAAACAAGAAATAATTCTCCTGAAGAAAGTTAATGCTTTGCAGTTGAGGAATAAGTAAAGACAGAGAAATGAAAATATTTGTTGCTGTGCCTTTTTGCTTCTGTATGAATGTAATGATCTCTGTTTTTCTTTAAGTCCACTACCTTGTATTTATATCACTTGCATTTCTTTTTAAATCCTTCACGTGCCATCCACTTTCAACAGAAATGAATTAAACCTTGGAAGACTTGCAGGAATACAATGATTTTGGCCTTGGAAGACTTTCGGGAAGACCACCTTTGTACATGGAAGACAATCGGGTAAACTGAGATTTGCTCTAGGAAGACAATCGGGAAGACTCACTTGTGAGTCTTCCTAGTTTAATAAACTAAGTCTTCCTAGTACAAAATCTAAGTCTTCCTAGTTCAAATATATTCTAATTTAAATAATTAACTAAATAAATTATGTATTAAATTAATTCTTTGCAGAATTAATTTAATAAATAATATACTTAATAATATTAACTATTTATAAGAGAATAAATAGAATTAGTTGACTTCTCAATTAATTCCAGAATCACTTAAAACTTAGATAAATAACAAACACAATAGTACGTTGACACTCAATGCACGGTCTGGTTCATGAGTGACTAACGACAATGTCTGTTCTTTATCCGTTTGACTTTAAGCAGTGATTCACTTCCTTCTCATTCAAGAACTCTGTAACCAGTATCTTTTTCTGTCACCACTTGAAATCTCTGTCACTTTAATAAATCCACTGAGCTTGAATACTTCATTGAGGCTTGATCAATAAATTGAGCTTCTTTCAATGTAGAATCACTTCAAGTCTGTAGATGGCTTTAATCTTCATTCTTTGACATATATAACCTTCTGAGATTCCTGTGACATTTGATTTTTATTATTTACTTATTACATCTTAATTAAAGTTGAGTAGAATCCTCGGTGTTTACAAATAGGACTAGACATATGCCTTTCAATCTCCCCCTATTTGTTTGTTAGACAATAACAACCAAATACTCTAGAGGATAACTCAACTAAAACAAGAAAAGATAAGACTTTTAAGAGCCAAGCAAATAATAAAAAGTTCTGGATTAAATATAACAAATTCCAGATTCAAACAATAAAGATAAATACAAGATAGATGTTCCTCTAGCCTGAACAAATGATAAATTTCCCTATCTTGATTTACCTAGCTCTAAAGATATAACCTTTACAAATTGAGCTAACTACATCATGCCTTTAGTCTCTAATTTCACCTTCTTCAGCTTCTGCCAAGGTGACTAGAAGATCTTTGTCAAGGACACGATCACTTTCAGAAACCACACCACTTGGCATTACTGGTTGATTGGTGATCTTCTTCAATCTGTTCTTCATCTGAGCATACCTTGGTACTTTCTCCGTGCAGTAGTCTGAAATCATATCAGCAACTTCAGACTTTTCTACAGTAGCAAACCCAGATGTTCTCAGAAGATTCTCCAACTTCACCAGTTGCATTGTAGTCTGTAGCTTCAAAGAATCAGGATCCAGCCTTACAGTCTCCAAAGTTGTACCTCTATAGATTTTGACTTCATAAGGAAAATGTACAACTTGAGGGCTGGCCTTCATAGCAGAATCTCTCAGCCGGTCATACAGAAGCTCGTTCAAGCAAGAAGATCTCTTTACCTTACTCATAAAAATCCACAATTCAGAGAGAGATCTTCTTTGTAGGAGGTCAAGAGAAATGGTGAATGACCCTTCAAGAGCACTTGAGACATAAATGAACAGTTCTTGCCTCACTTGATCAAATGCAGACGTAATCCTTAGGATATCTTCCTTCAATGCCTTCATATATAATGAGTTGTCTGGATTAACCGTTCTGATCTTCTCAAGCAGCTTCAGAAAAGTAGCATCATTGTTTGTGCCTCTCTGAGGGATATCAAACATCTCCCTTGTTTTATCCCACTTGCTTCCTTGCTTCATCCTCACATCCAATCTCCTTTCTTTGACATGAATACTATGAAGACGTTGTTTGTCTTCATGTTCAGCCTTTTGAATTTTTAGCTTCTGAGATATGATGTCGGAGACCTTGGCATTCTCATCCTCCTTTCTCCTTAGCTCTGCTTGCTGTTTCTTCAACTCCTTTTGAAACAAAGGGTCAGGTGTATATAATTCAGCTTCATCTTCCCAATCATCAAAATTGGCTGCCTCCTCAACCTCCTCCTCACCAAAAGTTTCTTCAGGTATGGTCTTCTCCAGATCACCAGATGTGTCAAAGTGGAAGTCATCCTGTTCACCGTGGTAGTAGTAGGCATCATCAAAGACAGTATCCTCCAGTGATTGTTTACCTTTTCCCTTATCTCCTCCAGAAGCTCCTCCAGCTTCTCTTTCTTCTCCTTTCTTCTCCTTCTCCCCCTTAGTTGAGGAATCCTCTACAGTATGAGCTGTGGAAGCCCTAGGATTCACCTCAGTTGTTCTCCTTATCTCTCCTCTTTCTCTCCCATCTCCTCCTTCATCAGCATCATCATCCTCATCATCATCTCCCTCAAAGAATGTTCTTTGCTCTTTAGTAGGTTGATGTGAATTCTTGATCATATTGTATAGGTGCTTCATCCCTTCATTAAGATGCTCCATTCCGCCTTCAATCCTAGACATCCTTTGTTCATTAAACCTCTGGTTTTCATCAGATGTTTGCAGAATAAAGTCCACCTTGGTAGAAATAGAAGCAATCTCCTTGACACTCTCCGATATCTGAGCATTTGACGTTGTAAGATCAGAGATGTCTGAAGCCACCAGTACTTGAGATTGTTGGATTGAATTCAGCCTCGGGAGTAGATTATTCTTCAATCCTTCCAGGTCATCTTTCACAGTACCCAGCTGATTTGATACAGAGGTGGTAGATTGTGCAACCACTTGTGCTTTCAGAAGATTGTTCTCAGCCTGGGTTTCTTGTAACTTCCTTTGTAGATCAGCTAGCTGGTTCAATAATAAAGCAGTGTTTGTGTCAGTGTGTGCACTCACTTCAATTGCTCTCAGTGGTGTTTCACTCAACTCACGTGCTTGTGTTTCACTCGGTGTTTGATTCATATCTCTCACCACTAACTGTCTGTCAAGATTCTCAGTAGATGTACATGCAGGAAAAATCACCCTAGCCCCTTCAAGAGAGGTCAGTGGTGGTGCAATGGGAGTTCGCAATTCCCGATCCCTGAATGAGTCTGTCAAAATATTTGACATTGTATACTGAATTGCTTCAGGGACAGACTCATCAGGTTGCCTTTCACTTTCTCCAGTATAAACTGCGAGTGAAAAATCCCTTAGGGGAGCCAGAGATGTTCCCTCTGGGAGGGGAGAAAATGATTCTATTTGAGTTGGCGAAGAATCAGATTTTCCCTCAGATGCCTGTGAAGGCACTTCTACCGTAACTATGGTAGGCACTGTTTCAAAGTCAAAAGTAAAGTGCTCTCCTGACATGGTGTCCTGAGTGTCATCTATATGGATATCTTCTCCCATTGTGAGTAATGGGAGTGTGCTTGACTCAGTACAAGATGCCATGGCCCTATGGCGAATTTCAATAGATCCATCCTGTTGAGAGGATGTCTCCAGAGACTGTGTAGTGGCCATATCAATGTCCATATCCTTTTGAGAGGATACAGATGGGCTTACAGTTGTCTCCCTATAGGTTTTTCTTTTCTTTAAGGGTGGAGACAGAGCTGTGGGAACACTCATTTCAGGTATATCACTAACTCTTCTTGAACTGGTTTGAATAGTAGGCTCAGGTTATGTATCAGAAGTGTTTGACTCTCTGTATGGCTCTATGACCTGGGTCAGAGACTGTGGTTCTACAATCTCTGGGTCAGCCCTAACAACCACTTGGGTTTCAATTGAAGTACCAGAAGAAGAACCAAAGTTAGGAATAACTACCTGCAGTGGAACTGGATGTGGCTGAGGAACTTGTTCACCAAAGATAGGTAGATTAATGAAGTGACTCATCAGTGGTGAAACAAGAACAGGGATATTCTGGAATTTGGATGAGACATCAAGTCTGGTGTAGAATTTGGTGTCTATGGTTGGAGAGGTTTCAAATCTAGCTTCTCGAAACAGTTCTACCTGCTCAGCAGTGAGAAGATGATTAATGATAAGAGTTAGAAAGCGAGGGTACCAACACCTTACTTTCACACCATTATCAGAATCTCTCCTAGAGTGAGCAAGCCTGTTGAGCAATAGGTTCCACAGAATCTCAGCAAAGTTCAATCTACGACCAAATACTATAGCATAGGCAATATACTGATTAAGACTGGTAATGCAATGAAAGTTTGTTTTTGTGTAGTTACCAAAAACCCTAGTTATAGTATCAAAGAACAGATCCCATTCCCTTACAACAAAGCTTTTGGACAATTTAACCATCTGTAAGGGACCCTGATAATGAATATTCACAAAGAACTGTGATAACTCATCATCAGTGGGTAAGGGATCAAACCTGTCCTTTGGAAAATGCAACACATCACAAAATAACTCAAAAGTAACTGTATATTGCTGGTTGAGAATATTGAAAGTAAAAGATTTTGAATTTTCAGCAATAACAGCACTTGAACACAACATCCTTAATGGATCAATTTTCAGAAGTGCATTGGCACAAATAGCATAACTAACACATGTATTGCTATTTAAAAATTGAATCCACGGTCTAAAACGTTCCACTTTACACTTAGACGGATCAAAATACCCAACATAATTGTTTAAAACTAATTCAAAATTATTAGGATCCATTTTGATAAAACACAAAATTTTAATTAATTTAAAATAAAAATAAAATTTTAGGGATTTTTAGAATTAATTAAAATTACTAAAATCCACAAAATTAAATTTTATCAAAATTAATTAATTTTAAAATTTTAGATCCTAAATATTCGAACTAAACCCTTGAGACACAAAAGAAAATTGGGCAAATGATTTCAAGCACACACACAGTTCTTTTAACAAAGAAGCACAAAGATCACTAACACAGGTAAGAATCACTTAGCAAATCTCAAACAATCAAGTCGAATGGTTTTCAAGAAAAATGAAAAATTCAACAGCACTTCGACTTATTAGTTTGATTTTGAAGAAACGGAACTGAGTTGCTAAGTTAATACTTGAGCAATAATAGACAATGATCAAGTTTTTCTGCAGAAGAGATTGGATTCAAATGGGGATATGAAGAACTGAGAGAAAACTGATAAGGAAAAAAATGAAGTGCGTCTGTACTGTATGTATATGTATATATATATTTAGAATAAAAATAAATAAACTGAAAAAGAAAAGATATTGAACGTTTTTTTTTAAATTTGTATTGGGAAGACAATCGGGAAGACTTAGGATAGTCTTCCCGGTAGTCTTCCTAATACAAATTAGAAAGTCTTCCGGAAAATACAATAAAATAAAAACAGAAAATAAACTAATTAATTTAAGTCTTCCCGATAGTCTTCCTAGTTCAAAAAACTGGGAAGACTTAGGAAAAGACTTAAAATAAAATAGAAAAAACAAAAGAACAAAATGAAAAATACATTGTTTACCCGGTAGTCTTCCTAGTGTAAAACTGGGAAGACTTATGAAAAAATTCAGAATAAATTCGAATATTAACAGAAAAATACTGAAAAACTTATAAAAATGCATGAAAAATATATAAAAGCCTAGAAAAATTCATAGAAAATTCCATAAATCCTAGAAAAATATGCAGAATATTATAGAAATGCATAAAATTAATATAAACTTGCAGAAAAATTCAAACAACAATATTTACAATCTGAAAAATACCTAAATAATTCTAAATAAATATATTTTCAATAAAAATACATTTCTCTACTTAAAAAATATGAGAAAAATATTTTTAAAGAAAATAAAATATTTAGAGCTATTTAAAAACACAAGCATGTACTATTAAATGAGAATTGACGGTGAATATCATTTAAATGACAAGAGAAAATGATTTTTTAAAGAACAAACATGACAGAGATATTGTTAATCACTAAGACTGTTTAACATACCCAATTTACCAACTAACTTGATAAATGTGGATTCGTCAACAGATTTAGTGAATATATCTGCAGTCTGTTCTTCTGTGGGTACAAAATGTAACTCCACAGTTCCATTCATGACATGCTCTCTGATAAAATGATACCTGATATCAATGTGCTTCGTTCTCGAGTGCTGCACAGGGTTGTTGGAGATTGCTATGGCACTTGTATTATCACAAAATATGGGAATTTTGTCTAATGCAAAGCCATAGTCCTTTAATTGATTCCGTATCCATAAGATCTGAGCACAACAGCTTCCAGCAGCAATATATTCAGCTTCTGCTGTTGAATTGGAAACTGTTTGCTGTTTCTTGCTATACCAGGAAATCAACCTACCTCCTAGGAATTGACAACTCCCAGAGGTGCTCTTTCTATCCACAACACTACCTGCATAATCAGAATCTGTATATCCAACAAGATTAAAACCAGAATCTTTAGGGTACCAGATACCTAGATTAGGTGTACCCTTAAGATATCTCAAGATTCTTTTCACAGCAACGAGATGTACATCTCTAGGTTCCGCTTGGAACCTTGCACACAAGCATGTAGCATACATAATATCTGGTCTACTAGCAGTAAGATAGAGTAAGGAGCCAATCATACCTCGGTAGCTTGTAACATCTACCTTGATAGACTTGTCAGAAGCTCCAAGTTTGATTGCTGTTGAAGATGGAGTCCTTGATGATGCTGAATCCTCCATGTGATACTTCTTGAGGAGTTCTTTAAGATACTTGGATTGACAAATAAATATACCATTTGTCCTTTGACTTACTTGCAATCCAAGAAAGAACTTCAGCTCACCCATCATACTCATTTCAAACTTACTCTGCATTAGCTTAGCAAATCCCTTACAGAGATCATCATTAGTAGACCCAAATATGATGTCATCCACATAGACTTGGACTAATATCATATCACCTTTATGTTTCTTTGAAAAAAGAGTTTTGTCTATGATACCTCTAACAAAACCATTTTCTAAAAGAAAACCAAAGAGAGTGTCATACCATTTTCTTGGGGCTTGTTTAAGACCATAGATAGCCTTGAAGAGAAAGTACACAAAGTCCAGCAGCTCCTGATTTTCAAAGCCAGGGGGCTGTTCCACATACACTTCTTCATCAAGTTCACCATTCAGGAATGCACTCTTAACATCCATTTGATAGACTTTAAAATTGGAGTAAGCAGCAAATGCTAAGAACATCCTGATGGCCTCAAGTCTAGCCACTGGTGCATAGGTTTCATCATAGTCAATGCCTTCAACTTGTGAATACCCTTGTGCAACCAGTCTTGCCTTGTTCCTTGTAACAATGCCATCCTCATCTAGCTTGTTTCTGTATACCCATCTTGTACCAACTACTTTCTTGTTCTTTGGCCTGGGTACCAGCTTCTAGACTTGCTGTTGTTCAAATTGATTGAGTTCATCTTGCATAGCAATCACCCAATCTGGATCAGTCAGTGCTTCCTCAGTTTTCTTTGGCTCCATTTTAGATAGAAATGCTGAGAAAAGACATTCATTCTGAGAAGCACTTCTAGTTTTAACTCCAACATCTGGATCACCAATGATCAGCTCAAAAGGATGAGCTCTATTCCAAACAGTCTGTCTTGGAAGATTTGATCTTGATGATTCACCTTGAAATTCACTTTGATGTTGTGAGTGACTAGTTGATCCTTCATTTGCTCCCCCTGAGTTGTTGCTTGATTGGCTTGATGATTCTTCTCCAGTATTGGTGGTATCTCCATTGTTACCAGTGTTTCCACCACCATCACCATGATCATTATCATCATTTTTATTATCATCACCAGCAATAACTTCAGGTGGGGCTTCATCATCTGATTCTGAGTCTGGCAAGTTATCAAACTTCAGCTTTTCAGATGAGTCTTCTTTTTGGATACTGGGGAACTTAGTGTCATCAAAAGTAACATTGACACTTTCCTTTACTGTGTGACTGCCAACCACGTAGACCCTGTAAGATCTTCTGGAATATCCAACAAAAATAGCTTCTTGTGCCTTTGCATCAAACTTGCCACGTTTAACATTGTCATCTAAAAGCACAAAGCATTTTGCTCCAAATACATGAAAGTACTTGACAGTTGGTTTCTTGTTGTTCATGATCTCATACGGAGTCTTCATTAAGTCCTTGTTGATTAAAGTTCGATTCTGAGTATAACAAGCTGTATTCGCTGCTTCAGCCCAAAAGTACGTTGGAAGTTTGGACTCACTTAGCATAGTCCTAGCTGCTTCAATCAATGTACGATTCTTTCTTTCCACTACTCCATTTTGTTGAGGAGTTCTAGGGGCAGAATACTGTCTTGTTATTCCTTTATCAGCACAAAAGTCATTTAGAATGGCATTCTTGAATTCAGTACCATTATCTGACCTTATGGCTCTAACAGGGAATCTAGAATCCATCTCAATCAACTTTATGTGGCCAATCACCAGGAATGGGGTCTCATCCTTGGAATGTAGGAATAAAACCCATGTATATTTTGAATAGTCATCAACAATCACAAGTGCATATTGTTTCTTTGACATGGACATCACATTAACTGGACCAAACAAATCCATGTGTAGTAGCTGAAGAGGTTCAGTTATTGATGATGTATCAGTGCCCTTGTGAGAAGCTTTCTTTGACTTTCCTTTCTGGCATGCCTCACACAGTCCTTCCTGTGTAAATTCCATCTGAGGCAAACCTCTAACTAATTCCCTCTTGACTAAAGAGTTCATAGTTTTGAAGTTAAGGTGAGACATCTTCTTGTGCCATAGCCAACTATCACCTGATGAAGCTTTAGCATAAAAACAATTAACTTCATCTTTGAATCCCGAGTTCAGATCAGCTATGAACAAGTCACCTTTCCTTACTCCTTGAAGAGCAGGCTTTCCATTCTTCTTGTGAAGGATCTGACACTTCTCTCTTTCAAAGGAAACATCATATCCTCTGTCACAGAACTGACTGATGCTGAGAAGATTGAACGTCAGACCTTCCACAAATGAAACATCTTCAATGATAACATTTCCGTACTTCAAACAGCCATATCCTTTCGTAATACCCTTGCTGTTATCTCCAAAGGTTACTACTGGGCCAGCTTTCTCAACCAAATCTGATAGCAGGGCTCTATCTCCGGTCATATGCCTTGAACAACCACTGTCAAGAACCCATATAACACGGCTTACCTGTTTAACTCCCTGCAATACCAGATTGATTAGTCCTTCCTCGGAACCCACACTTGATTGGGTCCGGCATACTTAAATAATTGGCCTTTGTCAGGCAAAACAACATTTTTAACTAAAACTACTTCAACCTCTTTCACATAAGAGCGTTTCCATTTATAGCCAGCCTTAACACATTTCTGAGTAGGCTTAGGGATAAATGAATCCACTCTAGTCTGAGGAGGACTA
Source organism: Heracleum sosnowskyi (assembly GCA_030848705.1). Taxonomy (NCBI): domain Eukaryota; kingdom Viridiplantae; phylum Streptophyta; class Magnoliopsida; order Apiales; family Apiaceae; genus Heracleum; species Heracleum sosnowskyi. The sequence continues at coordinate 110,089,942 of CM061239.1, forward strand.
GTAGTCTTTGCTTTAATATGCTTCTTATTATTAACATGTTGACGTGGAGCAGTCTTATCACTAGATACATGTTTTTTATTAAAGAAAGCATACATAACATTAAAAGCACAAGACATGCAATTACTCACACCACATGCTTTATGAGAAGAATTAACAGCAGGCATGTTAGTTCTACAGTTGTTTTGATCCAACTTATGGATATCTGATTTAGTCTTTTTAGTTGTAGCAACTTTGACTGGAATATCAGATATACACTTTTTGGATTGTTCAACTTCCAAAGCAATATCTTCTTCACGAATCTCCTCTGCAATGATGATAGAGTCTTCATTCAGAGGTTCTGCTTCGGACTCCTTACAGAAGGGTGTTTCAATACCCTTAAGCACATATGGAACACCCCTTCCTTCAGTTCTGACTCTACAAGGGGAGTTAATTCCAAGCAATCCAATGGCCTCATTATAACCATAACCTATACTGACATGATTACCAATAGCTTGTTTATTGAGAATCTCTTTAGCCGTCTTACAGGAGCTAAAATAGGCATTAGCTTTAGTCTTCAGCTCACTAATCTCTTTCTTAAGAATGGTTTCCAGTTGAATATAACATTTAACCCTATTTTCAAGAAAAGCTATTTTCTCAACAAGTTCATCCTGATTAACATGCACTAGTTTTAATTCTTTTATCTCATTTTCAAGATTTGTGTTTAAAAGAATTATTCTATCATTTTCAGTGCGAGCACATTCTAAGGTGCCACCAAGATGACGAATCATTTCAGTATCAGTAAACTTTACCTCTGACATGTGTGCAGATGAAGTGCTTGCCTCTTTAGCCACTAAAGCAAGGTTCCCAATCTCACCTGCTTCTTCATCACTGTCAGTGTCATCCCAACTCTTTCCTTCAGCAACATAAGCTTTCCCAATCTTGTTCTTCTTGCTAGAATCAAATGTGTTTCTAGTCACTTGCTTTGGCTTTCTGCATTCAGTAGCAAAGTGACCCAACTCATTGCAATTGTAGCATCTGATTGTGCTCCTTTCCACAGTTCCAGTTTTGTAGCCACCACTTGAGCCACTTGAAGAGGAAGATCCACCTCTCTGAAATCTGGGCCTGAACTTAAGATTGGGATTCCTCTTGAATCTGAACTTCCCAAACTTCCTGACTATCAAATCCAAATCACCATCCTCCAGCTGATCAAGTTCTTCTAAAGAATAGAAGTCACCACCAGATTGATCAATGGATGTTAATCCATATTCAGCATCAATAACATTCATGTTAGAACTGGAAGGTTGAACATCCTTCACTTCCAGTTTCTGTGGGACTTCAGCAGCCAGTGCAGTAGAAGTACTAACAATCTTCCCAGTTCCATACAGCTCCCTTTGTTGAATCTGCTCCAGCTCATAGGTCTTCAGAACACCATACAATCTCTCCAAAGCAATCTCATTCATATCTCTTGCTTCTCTAATGGCAGAAATTTTGTGCTCCAAATGAGGTGGAAGTGTAAGAAGGAACTTCTTGTTAATCTCCTTGTTGGTGTAGTGCTTGCCATTGAGATTCAGATCATTGATTAATTTGTTATATCTCTCAAAAACTTGAGAGATACCTTCACCAGGGTTTGATCTGAAATGCTCATATTATGAGGTGAGAATTTCCAGCATATTCTCCCTAACTTCCTCTGTCCCCTCATTGATTATCTCTATAGTTGCCCAAATGTGTTTGGCAGTATCACAGTTGAGGACATGATTATGCATGATTGGATCAAGACAATCAATAAGGATCAACTGAGGACAGGAATCCAAGGTAACATCCTCTTTCTCATCAGGAGTGTAATCTTTGGCATCTTTAGGGTACATTCTAGCAGCCCTAGTCACAACATTATTCTCAATGAGTTCTCCCTCAATAATCATAGGGACTTTGGGACCGTTCTTCAGCACATCAATGTATTTAGGATTTGCAACCTTAAGGAATAGGAGCATTTTCTTCTTCCACATTGGATAATGCTCCTTGCTGAACATTGGGATTTTGACTGTACCCACTTTCTGTGTAGTAGACATCTTTTGAGATTTTTTAAGAAAGATAAAAAATCAGAGTTTAAGAAAAATCTCAAAACAATTGGATCTTTGATTTGTATATCAATCAAAAGGCTCTGATGCCAATTGTTAGGTCCTGATAAGTTTGTAGAAGGGGGGTTGAATACAAACTATACCGTTTTATCGAAATTTGTTCGATTAAGATTAAACAATTTAGAACAAATTAATGCGGAATAAAAACTGAAACAATATTCAAGTTAAATAGAAACTCTATTAAACTTGAGGGGTGTTACAATTTTGATCACTGATTACAAAGAACTTAATAAAACAAATCTAGAATAAATTCGACATGAATTTATCTATTTTTGTAATAAAAAGGATCGAATACTAAAAAGTAGTTCGATATAAAATCTAGGGATTATGATCCGCTAGAAAGCTAAAGCAGTACAAGAGAATCAGTTCCTATGAATTAAATGTTATGAACCAAACAAGAATTAATTCTCCTGAAGAAAGTTAATGCTTTGCAGTTGAGGAAGAAGTAAAGACAGAGAAATGAAAATATTTGTTGCTGTGCCTTTTTGCTTCAGTATGAATGTAATGATCTCTGTTTTTCTTTAAGTCCACTGCCTTGTATTTATATCACTTGCATTTCTTTTTAAATCCTTCACGTGCCATCCACTTTCAACAGAAATGAATTAAACCTTGGAAGACTTGCAGGAATACAATGATTTTGGCCTTGGAAGACTTTCGGGAAGACAACCTTTGTACATGGAAGACAATCGGGTAAACTGAGATTTGCTCTAGGCAGACAATCGGGAAGACTCACTTGTGAGTCTTCCTAGTTTAATAAACTAAGTCTTCCTAGTACAAAATATAAGTCTTCCTAGTTCAAATATATTCTAATTTAAATAATTAACTAAATAAATTATGTATTAAATTAATTCTTTGCAGAATTAATTTAATAAATAATATACTTAATAATATTAACTATTTATAAGAGAATAAATAGAATTAGTTGACTTCTCAATTAATTCCAGAATCACTTAAAACTTAGATAAATAACAAACACAATAGTACGTTGACACTCAATGCACGGTCTGGTTCATGAGTGACTAACGACAATGTCTGTTCTTTATCTGTTTGACTTTAAGCAGTGATTCACTTCCTTCTCATTCAAGAACTCTGTAACCAGTATCTTTTTCTGTCACCACTTGAAATCTCTGTCACTTTAATAAATCCACTGAGCTTAAATACTTCATTGAGGCTTGATCAATAAATTGAGCTTCTTTCAATGTAGAATCACTTCAAGTCTGTAGATGGCTTTAATCTTCATTCTTTGACATATATAACCTTCTGAGATTCCTGTGACATTTGATTTTTATTATTTACTTATTACATCTTAATTAAAGTTGAGTAGAATCCTCGGTGTTTACAAATAGGACTAGACATATGCCTTTCAGATTTACTCCAAGCCTCAAGAGATTCTTCAAGTTGTATTTTATTCACTCTAAACTCTTATAACCATGGCTTTGCCCATTAATATATGTTTGATTTATTTATCTATCATGGGTAACTAATTCTCTAATCCGGGAATTATGTAGTATTCGTTGGTAATACATGTTTGTTTGATTTAATTGTGAATTCTCTGCTTTTGCTAATCTAATCATTGAGGGCTTAACCCAATTAAGGGAGTCGTGAACTTTTAATTGTATCTATAGGAGTTGTGATGAATCGGGAAAGGAATCATAATTCTTGTTCATGATTTGGTAGACATAGTTCAATCACTACACCAAAAATGACCGATTGTAACCTCATAAAGGTGTATTGTTAGACTCTAAAAATGTTATAGTAGATGTTTATGTAACGTTTTGACCAAAATTCGGCGTTACATTTACTGGCATTGCCTATGGCTTCTATTGTAACACTATGTGTACTTATTGCAACCTTTTTTGAAATATTACAATAGCATTTTTTTGTAAGACTTTTGTCTGTTTTAGTAACATTTTAAGGTGTTGCAATAGACTAATGCAACACCTTTTTGCAACATCTATTAAGTAAAAATGTTACAAAGTTAGTTCATTGCAACATTTTGATGCCTTTTGCAATATATTTAGGTTTTTTTGAAACAATTTGATGCCTGTTGCAATGCTTTTGATTTTTTAGCAACATTTATCTGCAACATTTTAATCTCTATTGTAATATTTATAGTTTTTAATTGCAACATTAATGTGCAACGCTTTTTAGTAGCTAGATTGCAATGTTCTGTCTGAAATTTTAATATACCATGCACAAAAGCATATAAACCAATCCACCAGAAATGACATTTCATTCCAATGGCAAATCCAAAAAAACACATGTACCAAACCAGAAATGACATTTCAAAGTTCCGAAATTGAAAATCCAACAAACACATGTCAATAAACCCAAACATAGTTCGACATCTAGTTCTTAAGTCTAAAGTCGAAACACATGTCGACTTACACCACAATTCTACATTAAACTTAGTCTTAATATCAGATCATGTCAAAATACCAACCTACTACCAAAAGTATGCATATAGAAAATAAGAGTTAAGTACTACTGATTATCAATCATCATTTTCGTCATCCTCGTGATCATCGACATCCTCGCGATCATCGTCATCCTCGCGATCATTGTCCTCCTGATCACTGTCCTCACTTTTGTCACTAGTAGTAGTACCAACACACAACTCTTCAACATCAAGGTATTTGAAATCTGGATTGATTTCTCCCAATTTCGCTATTACCTTTGACATTTTCTCACACACCTTTTTGTCTACCATCTCCTGCATTTCAACCATGATTTCCTCCTTTATAGTCTTTTTTAGATCATCAATATCAGTAGCAGGCGTACTGGAACTACAAAGAATTGGTTGCTGAGCTTTCATTGTTTTTCTGCATTTTCCAGACCTTCCTAGAAGCCAATTCGGTCCATGTTTTGGTTTTTTGACTTGTTCCGCCCCACTGCCATCTTCAACAACAGTTGTAGCCTACAAATAAACATGGACACGTTAAAACTGAAAGAAGGCCTACCTTCAAAGGAATTTTTTTGCAGAATCTTTAATAGATGAAAATGACTAAAAAACTTAAATACTTGCATCTTACCTTGTATTCCTGTCCTTGTTTCCGTTTACGTATTTTCTGATAAATATCGTCTTTCGGAGCTAGCTTTTTAGGGTCTATCTTCTTTTCTGCTTTCTGCGATAATAATGCAAGGAATGACATAATACTAAAACTATATAATGCAAGAATGACAATGAAATAGAAAATTAAACTATCTTTTAAATAAAAGCTGGACATACGATTTTCTCGCCAATTTGCGCAAAACTTTTACGACCAGCAGTGTGCGTTTCCACAATCAACTGAAATGACATTGGGCCTATTTTTTAGCCTGTCTTCATCATTATCATATTTGAGATAATGGTCTTTCTTAATCCGACTCTTGTTCAATTTCCACAAAGCACCAATAGTCCGCAGTGTATAGGTTATTCCTTCCTCAGGAATTTCATATTTTGTCTAAAAAATTAGTTGGAATTTATTAGTGGCATTTACATGTCAGTGGCATATAATTGATTTATTAATTATTCTTAATATATATTATCCTAAAGACCATAATAAACAACTAGAGATCATAAAAAGGCGTGCAATATTTTTTATGGGAAAATATCTCATCACTTTTGATGGGATTTTATGTTCCTTTGACACATTCGTGTTCGCGTTAGGATTATTTTTATCTTCAACTACTTTCCATCTTGATGTTCCACACTTTTTGCAAATATTCAAGCCCTCATTTTCAGCCCAAAATAACATGCAGTCATTTGGACATGCATGTATCTTTTGGTAATCTAGACCTAAGTCTTTAATCATATCCTTGGCCACATTAAAAGATGATGGGAGATTTACATTAGGAAAAACCTCTTTTATCAGCTCAAGCAAATCGCTAAATGCCGACTCGCTAAATCCATGAATGCATTTTAGTTGGTAAAGTCTAACTATGAAACTTAATCGAGTAAATTTTTTACACTCGGGATATAAAGGTTGTCCACCCTCCTTAACAAGCCTATAAAATTTCTTTGCATCATCATTCAATCCCTTCCTAACTCTATCTTTACTAGTATCATTATCATCCCCATATGTATTATGTATCATCACCTCAAACTCGTTTCCTAAACCCATACCTATATCAGTGTCCATCTCATCAACAACGCTATCTATCTTAAGGGTTGAGACCTCGTAAACCCATTCAACAGAATGGGGACAAGGACCATTACATATGAGATGCTCATGTATACCCTTGGCATCACTCCAATACACATTACTACATATTTTACAAGGACACATCAACTCATTTCTTACGGCATATCTAGCAAATCCTATCTTAATAAAATCTTCCACCCCCTTCTTATATTTATCATTATACTTTGGAACTGATATCCATTTCTTTCCTTCATCTTCCATTTTCTACCTTACATATTATTCATAAAAAGAAGAGCACATTAATTTTACAGAGACAAGAATATTTCTGGTATATAATCAAAAAGTTACAGTACAATTACAGAGACATTCTAATTTACGACATCATAATTTACGACAAGAAAGAGTAAAATTACACAGTAGTACAATTACACAGTACTCAGCCAAGAACAGAGTACTTAGTATAATTAACAATTCTAGCAGACAATTAACTAATCACATAATCTTTACTTGATTCTAGCAGAGCTTCAACAATTAACAATTCTCAACAAACTTCATTCCTAAAAGAATCTACACTTACTACAACTGGTACCAAATATAACAATTACCAAATCATATAAACATATATGTAACCATATGACCTATTGTAACCCCATAAAAGTGTATTGTTAGTCCCCAAAAATGTTACAGTAGATGTTTATGTAACGTTTTGGCCAAAATTCGGCGTTACATTTACTGGCGTTGCCTATGGCCTCTATTGCAACATTATGTGTACTTGTTGCAACATTTTTTGAAATATTACAATAGCACTTTTTTGTAACACTTTTGTCTGTTTTAGTAACATTTTTAAGGTGTTACAATAGACTAATGCAACACTTGTTTGCAACATTTATTAAGTTAAAATGTTACAAAGTCAGTTTATTGTAACATTTTAATGCAATATTTTGATGCATTTTGCAATACTTTTTGGTTTTTTTGCAACAATTATCTGCAACATTTTGATGCCTGTTATAATGTTTTTGGTTTTTTTAGCAACATTTATGTGCAACTTTTTTATCCATATTGTAATACTTTTAGATTTTATTGGCAATTCTTATTTGCAACACTTTTTATTAGTCCAATTGCAATGTCCTACTTGAAATTTCAATACACCAATCACAAAAGCATACCAAACCACAAATCACATTCCAAAATTTTCAAATGGCAAACCAACAAAACATATGTCAATAAAGCCCAAAGTCGGGTTGTAGCACAATATTATCTTACATCTGGTACTTAAGTCAAATCGAAGTACATGGTCGACTTACACCAGAATTCGACATTAAACATAGTCTTTCATGTCAAATTACCAACCTACTAAAAAAAATAGGCACATACAAAGTAAAAGAATTGATCATCAACCATCACTTTTGTCATCCTCATGATTGTCGGCTCATGATCATTGTCTTCCAGATTGTCTTTCCTATCCATTGCAACATAGTAAACAACATTCTGTTTGGAACAATCCCTGTTTTTCAAAGCATTGGAGATCAGAGCTTGCAGATGTATATCATAATTAATATCAAAACAGAAAATAGTAAAACCTTTTTTTAGTACCTACCAATAGCTCCATGGATAGTTTTCAAGAGTGCATTATGTTTGTTGTAGAAAGCTAACTTATAGCTAGACGCCTATACCTTTGTAAAGATTATGTTACCACATACACACATTATGGTACTAGCTAAAAAGAATGGTACCAACTAAAAAGAAAAGGAAACTGATTACCATATTTTTAGAATATGAATCATTGCTGGACTATTAAAAGTGAAAGGACAGTCTCATGTGAATCATTGCTTGGCTTTTAAGTAGAAGCCATTTAGTTGGTGTCTATATGCATAAGACTTTTGTTACTTACCCTGTCTGAAATAATTGGTGGCTTTTGTAAAGATTTAAGAATGGCATCAATTCCTTCACCAGCAGTTTTCAACTAGTTCAGAACCCAATTCAATTATTTGAAATCCCTCCTCTAAATGTCCATAATTTTCTACACCTAGCCTTACAAAAATTATTAATTTTCAAGTTCCAAATTCCTTTTCACATTTCAGCAATTCAACCATTCATTTCCAAAACTTATTCAAGTTTCGATCTCAGTCTAACTAACTCCCAGTCATTTTGTGGGCAGTTTGATAATTTGTAAGTAAATAAATTCACTTATTCCGTATGTGTAAATTGAACAGTACATAAAATAACTTTCACATAAAATCCTTATGTCTGAGCTGTGGAATCCAGAGAAGCTACAGATTGGTAAATAAAATAATATCAATATCCATAAACATTCTGGGCACTAGAGTGACTTCATATGAAAAAGCAATAGTATGCATAAGCGATCTTTTCCAGGAAAAAAAAGGAACAATATGAAGACACCAAATTATCTAGTTACTACATCAGTTTTTACTTTTCCTCCAAACCTAGACATACAAACTGAAAACTGCAAAGAAAACAAAGATTCAAGAGAAGTACAAACATATAGACAAGCTATGCAAGAAACGAAGCTAAGATTCAAACGCGAGGTATAAGTGAGTGAATATCTAGGTTTCCCAGCCCTTCCAAAACATCAGTCAGGTTAGTACAATCTTGAATTTGAACATGTGTGATAGGCTTGGCTAGTCCAAAGCTTAAACATAAGCAATATTTCACCCTTACTTAGCTGAGGTTTAGATTCGTCTCCCTAAATCCTACCCCTCTCTCCCAGCCTGATGTAATAATAATATAAGAATATAAGCTTAAGAAGTATCTTCGTAAGGTCAATGAGATGTACAATGGCACCTTACAATTATAGTACTAGCTTTGAGAGAGTACATAAAGTTTAAAGAAGCAAAAAGAGATATTTATAAGAACCTAGAAAGAGTACTCCATTTCTTTTGAGCCTCTGTTTGAAGATACGTTTCCCACTATACAAATCATGTAACAGTCAAATACTATCTTAAACTTGATTACTGACATATTGGGTTGCAATTTATGGTATTTTTATCTTTGTTTATTGGATACAGTTGGGGTAGTGATTCTTCCACGATCAAATCGCCCAGGTTATCAATATTATTTTTTAATTATCATTTATTCATAGTTTCTTAAAGCTGTTCTGCATCATTAAGGATGTAGATCGATGAACAAAGCAGTTGAGCAAAAGTATATAAGCAGATATATGTTAAAATGTTAGTTTGATCATTGAAATCATGAAAATGTGTATTAAAAACTTATAGAAGCATGCAAAACAACTTGCATATTGAATAAGTACAAGAAATGTGAAGATCATAGGGCCAGAAATACATACTTGACAATGCCTCCTCCATGGCTCTCTGAGGTTGAAAAACCTGCTTCTGCTGAAGCTTTTGAAGCGTTTGCTGCATGCCACGGTGCAAGAGATTTGGCTGAAGTTGCAGACCTAGTTTCTGCGGAAACTGTACTGGTTGTACTGGCATTTGAATCATCATTTGTGACTGCTGTTGTGTCTGAGTTTGGTTTGGGAACTGATTGGACATCACCTGTTGATGTGACTGTTGAGCTTGATTTGGCAACAAATTTGATGCGCTCTGATAGTACTATGTTTACATATAATTAAGAAGCACTATTTTGTTCTAAACTCCCTAAAATAGAACTTAAGAAGCCATAAAAAGAGTCACTTGAAGATAGTACTATGTTTACATATAATTAGTAAAAATAATGAAAGTTAAATTGAAACTTAACACGGCATGAAGTGTAGACAGGAGACAAAAGTACCTGGCTTGGAGATCAGAATTATCAACATCGTCCACAATGAAAGGACATGAGAAGTCACAATCATCCAAATCATCCTAGAAAGAAATTCTACTAGAGCTTCTTGAGAATCCAATTCGCGGTGAACCACTAGAAGAGAGCAAACCTGAGAACCTTCCCGAGTCATCTTTATTATCTCCTGATAACTGAAATCAGGTCGAGAAGAACTTCATTATACTAAAAGGTGCTGCTGCAGAAGCAGAAAAACAGAAATTAGACCTATCTAGGTTTTAACTAATTTAGCATACCTTTTGACCGGTCTATGAAATTGGAATTCCAGAATTTAACTCCCCAGCCCTTGATAAGTCTAATTTCCTCAACGAGGGCGTTCAGAATGTGTCGATGTTGATTGAATACCTCTAGTTGGTTGACAAGTATAATGTCAATAATCATAGGATCCATCAAATTTCTATGCCAAAAATTCAGATTATCTAAAGTAGCTGGATGATCCCCTGACACTAAGCTGAACCATTTGTCACTCTTTTTCACCTGATCATTTTTGCAATTATAAGGATGAATAGAAGGAACTCGTGAGTCCAATACCATATGCAAGCTTTTCAGAAGAAACTGAGAAAGTATTTGTTTGAAGCGTCCATGTTCACCATGAGAATTACCACTCTGCCCATTCATGTGCCTCAACAATCAATTGTTTATACTAACATCCTACCAAAAAATGCAGACGTCATAAACATCATCTCTAAATCAACACATACAACGCATATCCTAAGAAATTTCACTTGGCTAAATAAATAGATAAATTTTGCACGGGACAAACATATGCACATTAATCTACATAAATCAGTTCCAAATCAATGTATTGCAAAATATCACAACTATTATAACCTAACACACAGAATGCATCATCTAATCCAAGTTACGCAACGATCGAATTGAATTATAATTTATCAAGGTTACTAACATTATCACCGCGATCAAAGAACAGTAAATTACTAAAATCACAAAAAAATAACAGATCACTGCAAGCGTGAATTCGAAAATAGCGAACATCAAAACTAGTCCACATCAAAAGTTAATTCTCACAAATTAAACACAGAAATCTTCCTAATTAAACACATAAATCTTCCTAATTTAATACTAATAACAGAAACAAAAATTTCACATATAAAAAAATCACGAACATAAATAATCGAAGATTTTCACATTCATACGTATATATACACATGTATAATCCAATATAAATGAAAAATATGGATACCTTACATCTAATTGAAGCTCTAATTGAATCGTTACCCTAATTGAATCTCCAATCAGTTTTGGGGTTTTTGGTTCTCTAATCAGTTTTAGGGATTTGAGAGAGGTGTGGGAGATGAGAGAGAGATCAGAGGTCTCTAAAGATGGAAAGAGAGATCAGAGGTTGAGAGAGAGAGGCGTGAGAGGGATTGTGTTTTTTTGTAATTAAATTTTATTTTGTGAGGGATTGTGTTTTTGGGCTCTTTACCAAATATTTTGCTGCCAATTTTTAGCCCGCCCATCTAAAGGTTTAAATTCCCGCCTTTAAATTTTGGTCAATTTGATTAAAAACGTAATAGGTATTGTAACGCTTTTTCAAAAGTATTGCAATTGCCAAAATGATACTTCCACTTGTAACACTTTTCAATTTTATATAACGTTTTTAAAAAATATTACAATAGATTAGCAAGTTTTTTGTTTATAGCAACACTTTATGCAACACAAACCTAGTTTGGGGTTGTAATAGGTCAAATATGGTGTAGTGGAAGGAGTGGTGATTAGAAACAAAGCAAGGTTGGTTGCCAAAGGATACTGTCAACAAGAGGGCATTGACTATGATGAGACATTTGCACCTGTAGCTAGACTGGAAGCCATCAGGATTTTCTTGGCTTTTGCAGCTCACTCAGATTTCAAGGTGTATCAAATGGATGTGAAAAGTGCATTTCTCAATGGTGATCTTGCTGAAGAAGTTTATGTGTCCCAACCACCTGGCTTTGAGGATGAAAACTTCCCAAACTTTGTGTATAGACTGCTCAAGGCACTCTATGGACTCAAACAGGCACCAAGAGCCTGGTATGAGACTCTATCTCAATTCCTTCTTGAGCATCAATTCACCAGAGGTATAATTGATAAAACTCTATTCTTCAAGAAGCATGGAAATGATATCATTCTAGTCCAAATTTATGTGGATGATATCATCTTTGGCTCTTCAAATGAAAAACTCTGTGAAAGGTTCTCTAAGTTGATGCAAAGCAAATATGAGATGAGTATGATGGGAGAGTTAACCTTCTTCCTAGGCCTGCAAGTACATCAAAGGGAGGATGGCATCTTCATAAATCAGTCTAAGTACGTTAAAGATCTCTTAAAGAAATATGGTTTAGAAGAGTCATCCCCAGCAAAAACTCCTATGTCTACTGCAATCAAGCTTGGTGAAGATAAGAAGGGCAAGAGAGTTGACATCAAGGTCTATAGGGGAATGGTTGGATCATTACTCTATCTCACAGCTAGCAGACCAAATATCATGTTTGCCACATGCCTCTGTGCAAGGTTCCAATCTGATCCTAAAGAATCTCACAAGATGGCTATCAAAAGAATCTTCAGGTACTTGAAGGGGACTCCTAATCTTGGGCTATGGTATCCAAAGGGCACTGGGTTCAACCTGGTTGGTTACACAGATTCTGATTATGCTGGATGCAGAATTGACAGGAAGAGCACCTCTGGAAGCTGCCAATTCTTAGGTCAAAGGTTAGTGTCCTGGTTCAGTAAGAAAGAACAATCCACAGCAACATCTACAGCTGAGGCTGAATATATTATTGCTGGAAGCTGCTGTGCTCAATTGCTTTGGATTAGAAATCAACTCATGGATTATGGACTAGTGTTGGAACACATACCTCTAATGTGTAACAATACTAGTGCAATATCCATTATTGCCAATCCTGTTAATCATTCTACTACAAAGCACATTGAGATAAGGTACCATTTCATTAGGGAACATGCTGTAAATGGTACTATAGCAGTCTCTTATGTTCCAACAGAGAAACAATTAGCTGACATATTTACTAAACCTCTGAATGAAGCTGTCTTCAACAGACTTGTGAGTGAAATTGGAATGCTCAATCCTTCATTTAGTTGTTCTAAGTAAGTATGCTAGTTAATCTTTGCAGCAGTAAATTTTCATTGTATTTAGATGCTCTATACATTTGGAATGAAAATTAGCTGAGATATGATTTATAAATATTTCAGTATTTTACTGCATATTTTTCAAATCATACTTTTCTAAGAAGTTATGAGTTTTTGAGACATCTCTACATAGGTGATCTTGAGAGTTCACGACTTAGTTCAAATCAAACAGACTTATATCGCAAACTGTTGAAATTGTGAGACTTCGCGATATAGTTCATTTCATGAGTTTGCGACGTAGTTCATTTTATGACTTCGCGACTTAGAATAACTATATCGACAAGTCTCCATATTTCACAGAATTTTGATTTACATTAATTTTATTTCAATTTTTGATTTAAGTCTGACAAAATGCTTAAAATTCCGAAAAAGAGAGTTTTAGACAGGGTATTTATACTATATCGCAAAGTCCCCCCCAATCTTTCTATCTTCAAGACTTTGCGACATAGTTCATTTCTGGACTCTGCGATATACTTTGCAAGACTTTGCGGTACAGGCCATTTTGAGACTTCACGATATCCATATAGCCTGTACATATTCATAACTGCATATCGCAGTGTCTCTATCATATAAATACTCTTTTCTAACCGTTCACAACTTTTCATCTTGTCTATTACTCTCAATTCTCAAACTTAAACTCAAATTCTCTTCTCTTTTCTTCACTCTCAATTTCATAATGGCACCCAAATCTCAAACAGCAACTTCCTCAAACCCCTTAACCATACAAAAAGAGACCAATCTTCTCACCATCCCCTCTGAGGCGGAGGCAAACCCAAGGTACAAGTGCTTTGAACGGTTCTTAAACACTTCATACCTCCGCCAAGCCTTAACCATGAACCCCACACTGTACGTGGATGTTTTGGAAGGATTCTGGAGAACAGCCTTGGTTTCAACACTAGCTAGAGAGGATGGGACTTCATTTCAAGAAGTGAACTGCACAATTGGGGGCAAACACCTGCAATTTGGCGAAAAGGAGATAAATGAGGCTTTGGGGTTCAAGGTTGAAGGTCATGATACTGAAGCTAATGATGCTGAAATGGTAGCATTCTTGGACTTAATCAAGTATGCAGATGAGGTAGACATGGCTAAGCTGAACAAGAAGCATGTTAGGAGGGAGTGGTCATTTATGTTTGATGCACTCCAGAAGGTGTTCTTATGCAGGAAGACAAGATGGGACCACATCAGTCACATTGATGTGAAGTTAGCCTACTCCCTAGCCTATAATCAGGAGATAAATGTAGGAGCAATAATCCTCAAAGAATTGGCTCAAAGGCTAGGGAGGACAATTCGTGGAAGAGGTAATGAAATCTTTTACCCTCGTTTTCTTCAGTGTATTTTAAATTATCTTGATGCTAATACACATGAACTAGAGGGTATAGATCAAACTAAAATGTCTTATTCCAATTCCATGTCCAAAGTTCTATTTGGGTCATTGGACACAAGGAATCAAGTGGATGTGATACTAAGTGTGACCAAGCATATGCATGACACATTTGCATCTTATCCACTTGATAAGCCAATATACCATGAACTTTCCTAGAAAGGGAAGGCTAAGACAGAAGGAGCCTCCAAGTCTAACCCAAGCCTTCCTATCCCATCCAGTGACCCTCCTGCAAACACCACCCTAGAAATTAGGGAGCCAAGTGCACCAGTCTCTCAAAAGACTGGTGTTCCTAAAAAGAAGACCAAGAAGAGAGCCCTGGCAATTGTCAATGAATCAATAGAGTTAGGAAGTGAGGATCCTGAGTCACCTCTCACCAGACAAAGTAAGAAATCCAAATCTATGCCTACCACTGAATCCTCCCAACAGGATTCAGATGTGGAAAAGGGGGTACACCTGTTACTCTCAATGGCCTCTCAACAGGACATTGGCATTGAAAAGAGTAGTCTCCCCACTACATCCTGTATAGAGTCAGCACAGGGTCAAGAACTCACTCTTGACCCAAGTGGAAATAAGGGTGGTCTTACACAGAGTGGAGAGCACATCACAATTGAAACTCCTCCTATTTCTCAGGGGGAATTGCCAAAATCTAGTCTAAACCCCACTTCTCTCTTAGATTCTACATCAAAAATTTCTTCTGCACAAGAGAGTCATTATCATGACAATATTGCTTTTGATCACTCACAATTTCAATCTGTGATTGAGCCAACCTCAAGTGACATGGTGCATGACACTGTGCTCACCACCCAGGAACCACATTTAGTTGGTCAGGGAATGCATGCTGGGGCATATCCTAATGACACCAACAAAAACATAGAGGATTCACCAGTTTTTACTGGAGACTCTATGCCAAACTCTCCTATCCTTAATGATGTGGAATTGCCTTCACAGGCATATGGAGATGATGCTGTAATTCATCCCATATCAATGGAGACAACATCATACTCCACAGCTATTCCAAGGCTGGAGGAAACTCTTCAAACATCCATACCTGTTGCAGAACCCTCATCAGTAACAGGAGTGCCTAGCACTAGCCCTAACTTGGCCCAAGCCACAATGACACAATGACACAATGGCTGGAGTCTGTGCACCATGACAGACCTTCAGGATCATCTTCTGTGCCCACACAATTGACGGATGAAGCACTTCAAAATCTTCATGTGGCACAGATAGATGAGTTCTCAAAAATTGCCCAACACCTCCTCACAGCTGGACTATAATAACCCGAATTTTTGGTAAAATTAAAACTTTTCTTATTATGATTAAGTGCATCAGTGAATAGTGAATTGGTGGATGAATAGTGATTTTGAGGGTTAAGAAAATTTTTCATGCCACCTATGTACGAGACGTAGTGTGGATATTACAAAGTCATATTAATGATCTACGGAGTAAATAAGTGAATGCAAAGACGATCGGAATTCAGAAATTCCAAATTTTATTTTGGTATAGTATTTGACCGGGCAGTGAATTATATATTATTATATTCAAGAAATGAGATATTAAAATTGAGGATTTGAGGATTTAATATTTTGGAATTTTATTATTTTATTAAAGTCGATTTAAGGATTCGATTGTTGAAGTGAATAGTGAATAGTTACTTGTGACAACCCAGGTCAAATCCCGAGCATTTTTCGAAAATCGGGTCAAGTCCCGATTCCGAGTCCGAATAAGTCGAAGCCTACTGGCCCAAACGCAGCCAACTTGGGTAACGACTAGCCCACCACAGGCCCCCAAAAAATCATGATTTATTGGTGCTAATTAGTAGTAGTGCTTTGCCTTATAAACTGAACAGAAGTCCCAAATCTCCTCGATGTGGGACTGGGGTGTTACAAACTCCCCCACTTAAACTCTTGACGTCCTCGTCAAGCCTGAACGGATAGCCCATTGGTCCGGATCGTTCCTCTCTAGCCATTGTGGGATAATATCGGCTGGCTTCGTGTCCCCACCTCCTGACCTCTGTCCATTGTGAGATAATACCACCAGCCTTCGTGTCCCCACCTCCGGCAACTTGCCTCGACAAGCTTTCGAGAGTCGGCTCTGATACCATATGTGACAACCCAGGTCAAATCCCGAGCATTTTTCGAAAATCGGGTCAAGTCCCGATTCCGAGTCCGAATAAGTCGAAGCCTACTGGCCCAAACGCAGCCAACTTGGGTAACGACTAGCCCACCACAGGCCCCCAAAAGATCATGATTTATTGGTGCTAATTAGTAGTAGTGCTTTGCCTTATAAACTGAACAAAAGTCCCAAATCTCCTCGATGTGGGACTGGGGTGTTACATTACTATTCACTGCGAAAATCGTGTAGAGTTTTATTCGCTCTTTAGGAAATATTTCGAATCGTTTCAAGAGGAGCATGGCAACATTCACAGGATTAAATATAGACATGGAAGTAACATATAACAAGATTAATTCGAGGGATGCAACATTTGGATCATCCATGCGAAAGGAAAGCGAACCAGTAAAGCTACTTTATCTAAGCCAGTACATGTTGGACAAGTGTCACAAGATGAGACAACTAGAGGTGATGACTCACCACTTTTATACAAAATATCAGCATTATTATTATTAACCAAGAAAAGAAAAAGAAAGAGAGAAGAACTCTCTTCCCCCCCCCCCCCCCCATTCTGCCCAGCAGAAACAGAGTCCAAAGAAAACTCCATAACTCCATTTCTATCCATCCTTAAATCACCAAATTTTAACCATAGCTTCTCCAGTCCATGGGAAACATTAGTTCAAAATTTCATGGCCAACAAAGGAGTGTAGCCTAGTCAAATCCCTTCCCCAAGTCGGAGAACCGAAACTGTCCTACCTTTTCCAGTTTCGACCACTCACCTTAGAAAGCCAATAAGTCGAGCTTCAAGCATCCCCTGGTGATGAGATAGGACTCAAAAGAAAGCCCTTGAATATTAGAAGGTGTGGTAAAAAGTTGAGAACCAAACTCTTGTTTTTCGATTTTATATGGATTTTACAAAGTGATGATGAATAGTAACTTTTCATGATTCTTGATTTTGTTTCTTAAGGATTAAGCTTGATAAGGTTTGTTCAAATCTCAAGGAAGGATTATAAACCATTGTTAGTGTATATGAAGCATCAAGGAAGGTATACCACTCATCCACCCTTTGATTTATGTTGGATTTTAAGTGAAGTTTTTAGTAATGTTCAAGAATAAGCATGTTTATGGAATTTGGAGTATGTATGGTTAAATCTTGATGGATACTTGTTGTTGGTTGATGTTGGTGATATGTTCTTGAATTATATAAACTGATTATGTTGTAAAAATTGTTGAGTTGTTGAATTTATTTGGTTTTAAGAGGTTTTGACATAACAAAAACCGGGAAACGTTACGATTATAGCCGTCGTAATGCCCATTTGATTTAAGGCTGTTTTGAGCAAGAATTACGAACTGGTCTTGGAATATTTTTGAACAACACTGACCATGAACATGTAGGTCTTGTTTTAAGGGTTGTTTTGGTATAAAGATCATGTCTATACGAATTACGGTTTAAGAGAAAAGTGAGTTTTAGTAAACACCGTTCGGAGGAACAACCCATCTCTGGTCAGTCACTTTGAGGCTATATTTGGACCACTTAGAAGCCATATTAAAATGTGAAACTTTGAGGAATAATGCTAGAGACAGTTAGGAAGGCTCACGAAAAAGATTCGGATTAAAAAGATTATTTTTCGATTTTATAAAAATGTTGTAGCCGAGGTCGCGCAAGTGAAAACCACTAAGAACATGACTTAGAAACCAATGTTGTAAATGGTTAAGTATAACTTGTATTCGAGGATCGATTTCAGACTAAACCTACTACTTAAGTAATTGTCGACTAAACGTGGACTTAGTATGAGCCTATAACGAGCTAGTAATTCCTTGGTTGTGTTTCACTTACGTGTTTAAGCATTGAGTACAAGTGGATTATCCAGGGGATTAATCGTGCGTTTGCTTTGACTTTGTCTAGATTGTCCGGCATCGTCGCGAACCCTTATCACTTCTCGAGCATCAGGCAAGTTTTCTCATTACATGCTGTATTTTAAAGTACCATATTCTGATATATGCATATACTAGATGCAAGTTTTCAAACCTATGTCTCTATAAACTGTTGTTGTGATAAATAAAAGATATTGAGATATATGCTATGTGTTCATGATTTCGAAACAATACTTATGATGCTAAGTAAAAGTTATTAGTATAAGTTGGACTTATAAGCAATGGTTACGGCAATATTTATAAGCCGATATGTTAGGAAGAACCCTCAGTAGGGGGTATATACTTCGTATTTATACTACGGACCGGGAATGGTATCAGTTGTTATCTAGGGTTATATTATCATTATTATTTATCATCCCTTCTTTTGTTAAGAAAGTATTTGGAAATTACTTCTAAATAAATATTCTTTATTAAATATAGTTTTCATTAATTATTTAAAGCCCTACTTCTTAAGGAAGTATTTTGTGAAAACTATTCTTTAACCCTAGATAACTAATAAAGTTTTATTCAGGCAATTATAAATATAATTAGAGAAGGCTCCCAAATCTATTTCCCTTTTAAGTCTATATTCAGAAAGACTTAAATGTTCGCTCAAACTACAAAGACTCAGGGGACCTTTCTCAAGATTTTATGTTTGATCCAAGTGGACTGCCCGGTCCTAAATCCTTTTGAAGCTATTTAACAGCTTTGTATGCTACCATCAAAATAATTTTGATTACTTCCTCAAGACTCGAGGAGTAAGATCAGTGGAATAAGTTGTATCCATGAACAAGCATCAGCTTGGGAAATATGGGTGAATTTTCCTTTCCAACCAGATATGACTACTTTGTGGAGTCGTATACTTGGGGAAAAAGGGAAAGGAACTTTATGTTTCAGAATTGTGGATTCAATTGAACTCGGAGAATATGTAAGGGACTGAGTGGCGCCTGTCCCCTAAGGGAATTACAATAAGACCGACGGACTATGAACGGGTCTGTTCTTCCCTTAGATGATAAGTATGTGCCCGACCGTAGGGTAAGAGGAGGGTGACAGACCGACGGACTATGAACGGGTCTGTTTTCCCACCTAGAGGAGAGTAACAGACCGACGGACTATGAACGGGTCTGTTCTTCCCCCTACAACCGAAGGCGGGGAGGTAGGTCAGTTAGAGACTGTCTATTCTTCCCTTCTACGTAGAAAAAGACCATGGGGGATACGCCTTGCGACTGATCATCGTAGGGGTATTCCTGTCGCCTAGAATCTCCATCTACAGTTCATCATCCATGAAAGAACATGTTTTAAGCAAGTTTCCAGAAAAGAAAAGTTATTCAAGTTTACTCAAGTTTACTCAAGTTTATTCAAGTTATTCAAGTTACTCAAGTTTATTCAAGTTATTCAAGTTTATTCAAGTTATTCAAGTTTATTCAAGTTCATGCAAGTTTATTTAAGTTTAGAAAATGGATTGGAAATATTTTACACTGTCTTTATTTCCAAATTATGATATGAGGTAAATGTTTGATATGAAAGATGATATTTGGAAATTCCTGCAACTTCATCTTTTATCTTATGAGTTATGACTCTGATAAAACCTGATTAAGGATATATATGCATAAGTGGATTTTGGGTTACGGAAACCTTATATTGAGTTTTCCTTATAACTTCATCTTTTAAGTTATATGTTGATAGTCTGTTATATTTTATATAGCAGATATTTTACGGAAAGGATATACTGAGTTATCTTGTTATTTCATCTTTTATGTTATACTATAACTTCGTTCATAGTATGAATATCGAAAGTTGCAGATTATTATGGAAATGATATTTGAAATACAACAATGGTACTATTTTTGAAATACATTCTGATAAGGAAATGATTTCAGTATCGAGATATTTTGACAAATTATTGTCTTATACCCGCTTTATTTCTGGGTTGAATCAAGGGCAGAATTATGCCATACTTTCATTACCTTGCTGAGCTATCGCTCACTCTTGCTATTATTTTATATATATTATATAGCAGCGAAGCAGGATGCCAATGGGACGACACATACCTCGCAAGGCGTTTCCATAAACAGTTCTAGCAGTGATCCCGGGAGTAGTACGAACCAATCGAATCAGGCTACGGATTTTAGCATTCAACTTATGTATAGACATGAATGGTATTAGAGGATTGTGAGAATCATAAGGCTAATTTGGTAATGTAACAATACTTAGAAATTGTATCAGTAACAGATTCAAAAGACATTTGGGTATTGTAATAAAAAATTATTTATTCCGCAGTTGTTGTATTGTGTCGTTTATGAGACTCTAACATGTGTGTGTGTGTGTGAGACATATATTGTGGGGTCATGAGCAGGTGAATTATGAATGGTGTGAGTGATACAGGCAAGGCAAGGAGTACATGGATTGTGACAACCCTAAATCCCCGACCCCGGATTTGGGGTTGTTACATGGACTCCCAAATAAAGATTATGAAGTTATCTTGCTATGTCACAAAGAGGATGTTGAGGCCCAGAAAGATAAGATTGTGGATGAAGCCCAGCAAGATGGTAATGTGGATGCTTGGCTGGATGGCAAGAGATCTGTAAAGCTGAAGGAGGCTCTAGCTTTTCTCAGGGAGGACTATCTTACTACTTTGGGGTCGAATGCTAAAGGTCTCTCTCCTGCAGAAATCTATGAAGCAGTAAATGAAGTTTATAAAAGTCAGTTGAAGGCTCTGCACTTCCTTGGGAAAGGTCTTCAATCAGAAATCTCTACTATCAAGGAAGAAACTGAACATTCTCTGGTTCAGCTAAGAAATACATATCTTTCTGATTTTCCCAAGGTGGATGGCATCCTCAAAGAGCTCAGAAAGACTACTCAAACTGTCTCCACTATGGATCTTTCTCTAGCTTTGGTGACTGATAATTTGAAGAGAATGTCCACCAAATTAGAGAACCAAGTGCAGTCCAACATCAACATCAATTCAATGCTCTCAGTACTATGGAAAAACCAGTATGGTGACAAGCTGGTGGATGAGGTTCCTGTCTCCAACATATCTAAATTTGAATTCTCTAAGCTCAAGGACCAGGCCCTCAATCCTTTCAAGTCTGAGCAGCTATTCTCCAAGGTTGAAAGATTGGAGAAAGAAGTGGCATCCTTAAAGTCTGAAAACCAAGGGATTTCTCATTCCTTGGAGCTCTTAAATGCCAAGTTGAATGACCAAAGCAACTCAACTTCAAACATTCTGTTGGTCCAACAACAAATGATGACCTCTATGATGAGAAGCATGAATCTTCCTATTCCTGGAGAAGCTCAAGACATCTTGTCTGATCCCAAGCCTAAGGGGGAGAAAGAAAGGAAAGGAGAGGAAGTGACTCTGAAAGGGGGAGTCTCTGCAAAGCTTAAGGGCAAAATCACTGAAGAAACTTTAAGGCCAATCACTCTTCCCTCTGTGGATGTCATCAATGCACAAGGTCAAAGAAGCATAGTCACTACCACCTACTATCCATCTACTATGCCAAAGGATATCTCAGCTCCTCAAACAACATCAAGTGCCAAACCTGTCAAAGCTACCATAATCACTGAGGCCAAGCTACAGGAAGTTGCCAACTCTCACATCTATCATGATGAGGCCTTTCTGGAGTTTCTGAAAGCCATCTACATCAGTGCTCAAGAAGATGCTAGGACCTATAGAGAAAAGCTAAAGGAAAGCATCAAGTACTTTACTGTGGCAGTCAGGAAAATCAAGGAAGTTCATCTAAGAGAAGTTATCATGGTATCCAAGGATAATTGCCTGTGGCATTTATCTTTTCAAACTCTAGAGAAACTGAGGTTTACTGAGCTGACCACAATTCTGGAGTTGATTGAGAAGCATGGGGAGAACAACAGGAGGCTGCATGATGATTTGAAGATAGACCAATTTCAAAGATTGCCTGAAGTTATCTCTAACCCAAGGACAATAATCTTTCAAAGTCTAAACCAAGCCAATAGCATTGATCAATTGGTGATTCCTGCAAACTTGACAATGAAGAACAATGCCGAAATCAATCAAGTGTTGCAGATGCTGAGAGCCAAGAGAAGAGTTAGAACAGCTAAAGAGCTTGAGGTAATTCAATTTCTCCAATCTTTCTTGATTCGTGGAACTATTCCTGAGTCACTCAAAGAAAGAAGAAAGATGATGAGGAGGATGATGAGGAGAAGACCTACAGAAGAAGAAGTCAGTCAAGGAGTAATAAGGATGGAGGAAGTGAAAGCAGCAAGAGCAAAACATCAAAGAAATCAAAGGATGCTGATGATGACAAAAAGGACTCTAAGGGAAACAAAGAAACTGTTAAGAAGACAAGGAGTGGAAATCAGCAAGTCAAGGACATTGCTAGCAGTACCTTAACCACAACACAAGACTTTAAGTCTAAGGTGGGTACTGTTAGTAATGATCCTCCAAAATCATTATCCAAGACTTCTGAACCTGATTTGCCACAGAAGAAAGTTGAAGCCACATAAGAAAAATCAAGAAGACACTTCCACAAAGTCACAGCCAGTGGAGTGTTACAGTGGATGAAAGGGAAAGGGATGAAGCTACTTCCAAATGATGTGGCACTGAAGACTAAATCTCCTTGTTCCAGAAAACTACCTCAAGTGAAGCATATGAAGATCAAGAGTGTAGCCAAAAGAACAAGGATAACAAAGAAGAATGGGGTAATCACTAATGTAGTAGGGATCAAAGTACTTCCTCTGGATGAAGACTATGATGAAGATGCCCTAGCATTTTTGAGAGCTCAAAGAATCTTTGAAGTCAAGGTGAAGCTAGATCATCTAGAGATCAAATACACTGATGGAAGAGAAAGAGAAATGAAGTAAGGAGGCTGGCAATACTTCTCACAATATGAACTTGAAAGAATAAATGCTCTACTGAATTTTGAAGAAAAGGAGGAGAGATTGTGAAAGATAGAGATTGCTAAATTCTTGAAGATGCATTCTGATTACAAGGAGAACCTAAAGAAGCTGAATGAAGAGAAGAACATACAGAAAGAGAAAGAGTTGGCTGAGATGGAGGAGAGGGCTAAAGAGCTAAGGCAGAAAGGGCTATGCAAGGTAAAACAAAATTCTTATGTTGTGGATTACAAGAATAAAACTGGAGGGAAAAGCAAGATAAGGATGGAGTTTTTAGATTCATATGTGGAAAGTGCCCTCAAAGCTACAATTGATGATCTAGAAGGCTCACCTCTCATTGAAGAACTAATTGCAAGAGAAGAACTTCAAGAAGCCATTGTAGACATGAAGAGAAAGGAAGAAGTGAGAAAGAAGAAAGTTTATGATGATTATCTTGAGAAACAAATGGAAACTGAAGCTGTTGAGCAACAAAGATAATCTGTAAGCTTTCAACTTCACTATGTAATCAAATCTCTGTTCTTAATGATTATATATTGTTCTATCTGTTATTTAAATTCCTTTTATGTAAGTTAGGCTTGTTATCAGACATGAAATTGTGCCTAAGTTTCTTACTCACAATTTGGGGGAGATTGTTAGGCTCAAGGCATGTCTGATTACCACTATTAACAAGCCTAATCATTGTGGCTATGTCACTCTACATGACCTAGTGAATTCTCTCACTGGGATATAGTATAGGTCTCCAATGTACTTGTCTTGTTTTCATGTACTTAGCTTTATTTTGTTTGCTCAATGTTATAATGAGCTTAGTAAGCTTCTTGCAAACTAGAATGTATATAGGTCATGGAATAACTATCCTGGTAGAAGTTCAGTAATGTTCATGCAGCAGGATGGAGAAGAATAAGGCCCTGAAGAAATAATTTGCAGAAGTTTTTCTAAGTCCCTATACCGTGAAGTCAAAATTAAGCTATGTCGTGAAGTCCAAATATATCTATGTCATGAAGTACTAAGATCGCATATTCCCAAATGAACTATGCCGTGAAGTCTTCATTACTCATATCGTGAAGTGTTGATACCACAAAGTCAAGATGTACTGGATCGTGAAGTCCTCAAAAGGCTTAGATCGCGAAGTCCTCAAAAGGCTTAGATCGCGAAGTTCTCAAAAGGCTTAGATCGCGAAGTCCTCAAAAGACTTAGATCGCGAAGTCTTCAAAAGGCTTAGATCGCGAAGTCCTCAATTTGCCTATGTCGCGAAGTCTTCAAAGGATAGATCGTGAAGTCAGGGAAATGTTGGAGTTCACGATATCAACACTTAGTCGTTTATAACAAGACAAATCAAGGTACATAACCAAAAATTAAAGGAGACAAATACTGTAGCATCAGTTCTGAAAAGGTGGTCCAAAGAACATATGGCAAATCTACAGCTAAACTTGGAGAAAAAGATAAGAGACAAGCAGCTACAGAAATGGGAAAGACTCTGAAAAGCAAGTGGTCCTTCCTGACACAGTGAACCTCTTATGGCAGGACAAGTTGGACTTTCAGTTAGGGGTAGCTGTGTAAATAGGTGTGTGCACTAGTTTGTATAGGTCTATATATATCATGCACACCCTACTGTAAGCTGAAAGAGAGATACACATAGTTTTATCTTAAGAACTCTTTTCTCTGTAAGCAAACAAGATACGAACTGTTCTTGTTTAGTAGCCAGAATTTCTCTTGTGAGATTTTGGAAGCTGTAGTATTTAATTTGCTTAATACAAAGTAGATTAAAGTGATTGTGTGTGTACTGTTTATTTTGATTCCGTATTTTCCTACAGAACAATCAGTTATAGCTTATTTAGTTTCAAGAATCGAAAATCTATTAAACTATCCATTCACCCCCCCCCCCTGTGTCTAGTTTTCAGGTGGTATTCATTTCTAACATATACCTTGGAAGAGAAAGAAATGAAAAGAATTTTATTCCCCTCTTTCATGTAATTACTAGATTCTTTAATGAACGAACGTAGGACAAAAATACCAAGATAAAATATTAAACAATTTCATTCCAAATTTGATTTATGTGGATGAAAAGCGATAAAAAGCTCTAAAGTGAATGAAAAAGAAAAACACTCCTATTTTTGAACTTTATGTTATTTTAATGAGAGTTACTATATGATTAAATTACTAGATGATTTCTATATATTACATAAATTCGTACACATTCAAAAAAGTGATCTATATGTATTATACACTATTATCTATACAACATATTTATATGTTGTGAAACATCTTATTTTTTATGCTTATATGAACGATTAAATCAAATTATTTATAAATTAAAATAGTGACATTATAACAAAATATGTATGATCAAAAAATATATAATTACACTAAAATATATTTTTTTAAGTCACAAAAATAAATGAATTTATGTGAATTGCTAGAAGATGACCCGTGTCTCGCACGGGTTATTATGCTAGTTTAAGTTAATAAACAAACACCCAATTATTCTTCTCATTTCTAGATTGTAAGAAATCCTCTTCTATATATAATAGGACAACATGGGTATAATTTTGAGCCAAAAACCTCCATGTGAAATGACAATTTTACCCTTATATATTTTGAAATTACATGGCATGCCATTACTCTCTTATCTAAAGAAAAAAATGAGTGAATAATGCTTTTGTGCAGAATCGAACCCTTGACATTCCCTAAGGAAATTATTCTTATAACCATTGAGCTACATGACTTCTTTTGATTTTGATTGAAAAATCACATTACATAAACCTCACATCATTCTTAATCTTATATCTATTATTATATTAAATTTGAGCAAAAAACAAAGGTGATTTTAATATATATATATATATTAATCTATGCTGTTTCAGTTTTTAAAATGTTGTACATAATTATTTAAACAACCAATCTTATACAATTTTAATATTAAATTTTAAAAACAATGTTGCGTGTGATGTATATCTACATTTGTTTTAGTCATACAAATATCTTGTATATGTAATGTAAACTATAAAATGATATATATTTTTGCACAACAGTCTATCTTTATTGTACTACATAATTTATTTGAATTATTCATATATTTAATCTATAAAGCGTAATACTGAACATTGATTATAACATAAGTAATATATTACAAGTAGTTTCTTTATATATTATTTAATTATTTATTTTTAAATTAATAAAAAGTAGTGTCCAATATTTAAAAATTAGACAACAATCACGGGTATATAGCACATATCGATAACATGTATACACGATATTTATGAGTATTTTTATTACATATACAAATACAAGCTCGTAACATGTGTCATGCACGAGTTTAATATTTTCTTTTAATATTTATATTTGTTTCTTAAGAAAATAATTTTAAATATGAATAATTATATATGGTTGTTGAACTCGGCGTCGAATTGACATAGGTGTTTGATCGCAATAAATTGTGTTTTAAGAGTTTTGTGTTGAACAATTTTTTAGAGATATATTTTGAATAAAATTATTATTTTAAAAAATTACGGTACAATTGTAAAAATAAAATAACTAAAGTGTAAATCCCAAAATATGAGTACCGTACTGACCAACTATCAAAGTTTTAATATTTCAATTTTAATAATATAGTATAAATATAATAGAAGTGACTAGATTTACAACTATATTTGATAAATTATGTATGTAACGCATTTGTAATTAATTTTAATATAAAATTTTATATTAATTTTATGGAAGTTAATAATTGCTTATTTTGAATTAAATTAATAAATATATAATAGGTAAGTTTGAAAATTGTATAATAAATTAAATAAATTAAAATATATATTCAAGTGATCAAATTTTAGAAAATATGATATTTCATATCATACAAGTAAGAAAAATATTATGATCGATCAATTACATTATACACTCGGAGTTATTTAAAATTATAGATCTAAAAGATAAAAAATTAAGTTATATAAATTATTTTTTGTACATTGATTGGACAATACCTTTATCGATTCTCATCATTACGTAAATAAATATTAAATTTCCTACAATGCCAAAAATTTAAAGAACATGACTGATGCAAATAAGTATGTCACATGACCAACTGAGAGTCGATTATACTTTTGAAAAGAAAGGAAAAAGAGAACTTTATTTAACATGTGTTTATTGAATTTTTTAATACAAGAAAGACAAAACAATTAGATTAAATTAATAAATAATTAACTCCAAAATTTAATTCTATAGATTTACTGAGAATAAAAAGAAAAACAGGTATATTTACATTTAAGATTCAAAGTTGTCGCAAGACCTGTAATAAATTCGTACACGTTCAGTAAATCAGTCTAAATATGACTTATACAACATGTTTATAAGTTAAGAAATATCCTATTTTTAGTGCACGGATAATTTTGAATAACTCAAATTATCTATAAATTAAATCAGGGACATTGCGAGAATCGATAGAAAATAACACGTGACTGGGAATATGCTTTACCGGATTGAGAATAATGACACTAAAAGATGCAACAGGTTCCCCTCCTAAATCGGAGCCTACTAAATCTTTGAGTCGGACAAAGGAACTAGCACATCTATTCAGAGTTTTCCATACCGCTGCTGACAAACAAAAAAAGGACATCATGTGTTACCGTAAAATCCCATCTAATATCAACGCATGGATGCATGCACACATATATACATAGCGGGTCTAACTTATACCATCCCAAGTTCACACAGGGTGCAGCCTCGGAATGATATGGCATGCCGAGTTCAGAACAAATTTGTGTGCTATCAAAGAAACTAAAGTTTTATTCGAGGTACATGATAACGCAGTTACGGATCACTTACAACCAAAATATATGTGATCACCAGCATCATCGGAGTCTCAAACCGTCAACAAAAAGGCAAACATGACACGATCTATCGTCACCCGAGTGTCTAAACATTTAATAAGAAATGGGTGCTTCCGGTTGCATTTTAGTTGGCTCATACATATAAAATACAATGCTTATGAGTTCTTATATTTTATTTCAAATAAACTCAGTGTACAATCATAATTTTCAAATCCTAAAAAATCAGCACTTACACACATTGATAGAAAAAGCCCCGTGCCTCGCACGGGTTATTATGCTAGTTAAAACTTAAACTTGAATTAATAGTCCTTACCTGCAAAAATAAACTTAAACTTAAACTTGAATTAAAACGAACATTCACAAAAATAAACTTCAACACATATATTAATTTCGACTCAATTTACTAAGAGAGATCAAATTTCAATACATCCAAATTTCCGAGTACAAGCCGATCTTTAGTTGAGTTGGGAAGGTATTCAATTTAGAGCATCTCCCATAGGGGTTGCCAAGAGATTGCCAACTCCAATAGGGGTTGCCAACTCCTATATGGCATGATAATCTTGGTTCCCCACCTATCGGAGCAGGCCCGTCTCAAGTGATTTTGGGGCCCTGTGCCAAATTTAATAAATTTATATTTATTAATATATAAAATATTTTCACGTTATATATTATTTAATAATATAAAGTAGAAATTTAATTTTTACAAAATATAGCAAATTAAGAGATATCAAAAACATATATTAAAAATTGATTCATCTATATTTTGGTTCTCATTCACTAAGTTATTTTGGTTACTTAAAATTTTCAATAAGTTTCTTTCATTTATCCAAGCTAAAATCAACTTTTCTATTTCATAACATAAAAAGGATCCTAATAAAAAAACTAAAATTGTATACAAAAGGAAACATAAAAGTATCTAATATTCGGTCACTTATTAAGTTACAAGGTCAATTCACGGTTTAACACTGTAACCAAGATAATAGCTATGGAGGGAACAGAGTGATTAAAAGAAAAATGTGAAGTAATATTTGGCTGCGTTACTTTTCTGGGCCATATATTAGAATCACCCAACACTAGTATAGCTTCAAAGACCTACAAACGGGGGGCCCTCTAAAATTTTGGGCCCTGTGCTACTGGGCTGTTTGCACATGCCAGTAGCCGGGCCTGTATCGGAGTTGCATGGTTGCCAACAAATTGTCAATCATTCTCATATAGTAAAATCACATATATTTTCTCAAAAGTGTATTTTTATCTACTCATTTTTGTATCTTCCATATTATTATCATTTATGTATGGGACCACATTGACAATTTTTAAAGTGTCCAACTATTGGAGTAGATTTTTAACAAAAATTGTCAATAGTGACATGGATGAAAGAGGAGATAAAAAATTAATCTATATATTCTTAAAGTGTAATGAGGAATTTACCCAATGGGTAAAAAAATTTACCCATGGATCATATTTGTACTATATTCTTATTATATTTGGCAAGATCCATGGACTATCCATACAGTTACCCATATTCTATGATAAAGTCACAATCAATCCAATTTGTTGTCATAATTTTGAATTTCAAAATACTTATTTATGGTTACATATCTTCCTGATTATCTTGCTTGATTTTCTCTTTTATTTTCAAAATTTAAATGCATAATTAATTATGTATCTAATCTTTGATTATATCACACGATTTCAGTTTCTTTTCTCATTGTCTCTCATCTTTTTTTCTTCATCTTCGTCTTTTATTTTCTCTCCTTCTCCATAGCTTTTCATTATATGTGTGTGTATAATATATTTTGTGACTAATGTCTATTTGTTTGAATTTACAGGATATGAAACACGAAAATACGAAATGATTTTGTAATGGAGACAATTTACAAGATACAAATTCAACTACAAATATGATTAATTAGGCATATATTCCTTTTTTACTTAACCTTGATTCAAATGGATATTTTATGTTTTTGTTGATTTTGTGTTTGCGTGTTTGTATATGTGTATGTGTATTTATAATTATAATATATTTTTTACTTACGTTTATCTGTTTGAATTTGCAGAATATGTACCAAAGAATCATAATAGAGTTGCTTCAGAAGTAGATTTTTGTATGTATGATTTTGGTCAACATCTTAATCAAGTGTTAATGCATGAATATATCATTCTTTTTCTTTATATTGATTTTTTATAGTTTACAGGCTATGTATGCATCAATTTTAGTTTATTAATTTTTGTTTGATTTGTGCAGAATAAGTATTGATGAAAGATTTATACAGTTATGAAGTGTCACTGAGCAAACAAAATCATGTTTATTTGGTAATATGTTTATTTTGTTTTGAGGTACCTCATATTTTAGCCGATCTATGATACTTCCATTCTCTTTTTGTAGATAGTACGAGATCACAAGATTTAGATACGAATTATGTGTCGGAGTACCAAGATTCAGAGTTTGAACACAAATTTAGCTGGAAATTCTACTTAAGAAGGTGAAAAATTGTTTAACTCATAACATTTTTAGGAGTTAAGAATATATTGATTATCATCGGAATATCACCATTTTGTAGATGTGTAATTTCCATGTTTCACTAGCAATTTTCATATTTTATGTTTTTTCTTGAATTTTTTATGCAGATTGACCTCATGTTAGTAAAATTGTGATAACTTTGTGAAAAATTTCTATTAATGTACTGTAATTTTTTTTGAAAACTAGATATCCATGTCTTCGTAATCGTATATGTCAAGGTACCCCTATTTTTCTACATTGAAGAAGTTTTTTCTTTCAAGTTGTGACATCTTGCTAATTTTTTTCTGCTCAAATTGACAATCAATTTTAATACTAATCATGTAATTACTTTGTGTGAAAAATGTTGATTCGCATACTGTTAATTTTTTTAGAAACTAAACTTCTAGATCTTTATAGCGGTGTATGGCAGGATACCTATATCATTCTAGATTAAAATAGTGTTATGTGCGAAATTCAGTCATTAACATTAAGAATTGCTTTACCACAGATTGACCTCCTGTTACTAAAACAGTGATAACTTCCTTTACAAATTGTGTATTCACGTACCGTCAATTTTTCTAGAAACTAGACTTCCATACCTTTACAGTGGTATATGAAACGATACCTATATCATTCTAGACTCAACCAGTTTTATCTGCGAAGTTCAGTCATTAACACTCAGAATTTTATTCCCACAGATTGACCTCCTGTTACTAAAACAATGATAACTTCCTCTACAAATTGTGTATTCATGTACCGTCAATTTTCCTAAAAACTAGACTTCCGGATCTTTGCAGTGGTTTATGGTATGACATCTATGTCATTCTAGATTCAACCAGTTTTATCTGCGAACTTCAGTCATTAGCACTCAGAATTGTTTTCCCACAGATTGACCTCCTATTACTAAAACAGTGATAACGTTTTCTAAAAATTGTGTATTCACGTACCATCAATTTTACTAGAAACTAGGCATCTAGATATTTGCAGTGGTATATGGCACAATACCAATATCATTCTAGATTTCACCAGTTTTATCTGCGAAATTCAGTCCTTGACACTCAAATTTTTTTCCTACAGATTGACCTCCTGTTACTAAACCAGTGATAACTTTCTCTACAAATTGTGTATTCATGTACCGTCAATTTTCCTACAAACTAGACTTCCATACCTTTGCAGTGGTATCTGGAACGATACCTATATAATTCTAGATTCGACCAGTTTTATCTGTGAAGTTTAGTCATTAACACTCGAAATTTTTCCCCTGCGGATTGACCTCATATTACTAAAACAATGATAACTTCCTCTACAAATTGTATATTTACGTAACATCAATTTTCCTAGAAACTAGACTTCCAGATATTTGTAGTGGTATATGGCATGATACCTATATCATTCTAGATTTAACCAGTTTTATCGATGAAGTTCAATTTTATATTCTCGCATATTTTATTGAGGGAGGCGAATCAAATATGAGTATGTGTGATAGTTACATGGACCTATTTTCGCCCATTGGTGTTTGCAGACAATGTGACACACTGTAAGATTTTTGTTCTGGTATATGAAAAGTTAAATATGTGAGGCATTACATTTTTTGCTCAGATTTCAAATATGTATCTGATAGCTTTTTTAGTTCATTTTTATATATGCAGGCATCAAAGCTCGGTTTTTCAACGAAGCAAAAACCATCACCAGTAAACCTATTTTCCTCACCATTTTACATTGTACATGACCCACAAACAATCTTCATAATACAATTACCTGAACCAGTGTCAAGTTCCTTCTTATTATGGAGAAGAAGGTATGGCAAGATCATCATCAAAGAACTTATCTCTCCCTCTAGGCACGACACCAACAATTATATACAAAAGTCCATATTCTTTCATCTGAAATCCAAGAACTTATGAATTGATAGCCCAAATTTTTTGAAGTGGTTGAGAATGGTTCTGATTCAGATGGAAGCAAGCCTCACTCCAGGTACATATCTCATATGGTTTTGATTCAAAGTAATCTATTTTGTAGATAGCTCAACTGTTATTGTACTCGACATCAAGGATGGTGGAGGCCAACCTTTATTATTATTATTGTTGCAACCAATATAGGCTCCTATAAGGACCTCTAGACATTGGTTTTTTTATGCCGGAAAACCAACTTATGGAGATGCAGAAATGGCTGTTGCAAAATGTTATTCAAGACACTAGAGTGATCCACAAGAAGTGGTTGTGGCAATGAATCTGGGATCATTTGTTTTCCATGCAGCTGTTTATATATGATACATGTTGATTCATATGCAGCTCTTTATATATGATACATGGTGATTAATGTGAACATTATATCGTATACAAGAAGAGACGCACATCTTTTGTTGTGTTGTTGTCTTGTGCTCTGCAAAACAAAATTTAATCAAAGCATAGGGAGAAAAAAAAAAAAGAACAAGTTACTTCCAAATGGGAGGTTCTGTAGGTACAGAATGAAAATTTTAGTTGTATAATTTTTTATATGTACACATATGAGTTAAAACTAGGCCATTTACAAACTTACTTTTTACGTACAATGAATATATGTATTTAGAAAATTACATGTGAACTTTGAGTTTTTTTTTTTGACAAAAAACTTTTAGTTTAATTTTATATAGACAAACTCATAATTAAAATTCCTTTTATGTTTTTATAATTATGAAAGATAAGATATAAAAATTGGATTACAAAAATATTTCACTAAATATTTTAACATTTAATGTATTCTTAAATTATGTTTTTGTTTTAAATATAAAATCAAATGGAATAATAGCAAATATTTTATATAAATAAGTGATTCTTAAAAATCAAATTTGTATGTTCTCTAATAAATCACTATTTATTCATATTATGTTATTAGCTGTATTTAACTTTAATATAAATGAAAAAATATTACTCATTTCAGTAAAATATTACATTACAAAATTTAAGATATTAGCACATCAACTCACATTTATTTTATATAAGTTTTAGATTCTAGGATATAAGTTAATTAATATAAAAAATAAAACATAATTATAAAAATACTGATTTTGTATATTTCTTTTTTTAGGTAAGATATGCATAATTTCTTTTTTCTAATTTTAAAAAAATTACATACTTTTTTGGGAGGGTGATAAATCATCATATGATATTAATTTTTTTTTGAAGTAAGTATGGGTCAAAGATAAATTAACACATCAATTTTGTGTGCACAAAGTTATGCTTATTTTTTAGGTTTTAGTGGGAGATAATACAATGTTATAAAATTAATATTTTATAACAATTTTCTGAATCTAATTTAAAAAGGATGAAAATTGGTATATTATTTTATATTTTATACTTGGCAAAACAATTAGTTATAATTTTTAAAAATTCTATCTCAAAAATTCTATTTTTTTCCATTTTAAAGTTTCTCTCTAATATTTATAATATTTTTAAATATATAATCAATTGTGAGATTTTGTGGTCAAAAAGTTAATATATTATTAAATAGGGTAAACAAAGTAAAATTTTAAATATTTTAAATATTATCTTTTATTAGGACTTTTTAGTTCACATTTCATTCAAAATTTAAATAACAAAATCAAGTACAGATAATTTTATATGTAATGCATTTCATTAAAATTATTTTAATATTTCTAAGGATTTATTCTAGGATATGGTCATAATATTAGTTTTAAAGAAAAAAAAGGTCTTTACGCTAAAAGGATTTTGAGTAGTAATGACAATTTTTTGTAATACCAAAACATAACTTCCAATATTTATATAAGAAATATCTCCTAGAATTATAACTAAGAATGATCTCAACTCTCAAGGACATTAAAGTCATATCTTTAAAACTAATAATATCGTACAAATCACAAAAAAGTACATTTTCAAACCAAAGAATTTTATAGAATCATATAGACCACAAATTTTCTTTGTATCTTTATCATAGAATACCATCTATATGAAATTATTACATTCGATATGTAAATGAAAATAAATCTTTTGAAGAAATTTCTTAAGAAAATGAGAATGATTTTTGTGTATATATAACATAAATTCAGTCACAATAAGCAACAACATATTACTTTTAACTCAAATCTTATGATAATTAGACTTGCAAACATTTCGTCTTAATCTTCTTTATTTTTTTTAACAACATGAAAATACCAAAAAACTTAATTTTTAAATAATTACACTGTCAGCAATACAATTAGGTAATCAAGTTAGCATCGAGATTGCTACTTTACCATCAGATCTTTGAGAAAAATGAACGTCGCCGATAAAAATCATTTACTCAAATAATATATATACATTTCAAATGTTAGTAATATGTGATATAATACTTTTTGTTTAGTTTATGATGATAATCATTAGCTTACATATCATAATTTTATTTGAACATTAAATAAGAATTTTAATGACTTTACTTTCCTATTTTTGCTTAAAAACTTTAACTTAATGATTTTTAAAATGCGAGGTGTCGCCGTTAGGCGACGCCGAGAAGCCTGAAATTAATATTTTTATATTTGTTTTGCATGTGTTAGTTTTGTATATGTAATAATTTTCATAACTAAGAAAGAAATGACACACTTTATTTTGGAACTATACCTACTTGAGAAAGATACTTTGTCATTTAAATTCTCTAATATAAATTTAAACTAAAAAAAAGTTATTTTTAGCCTTGAAAGATAATAACTCTTTTTTTTTTCTAAATAAAAGATAATAACTTAAAAACATCACAACATAAAAATAATTTAAAAAAGAAATCATTGTAGTTCTTAATTAATTGTTTATTATATATCATTAAACAAATTATTTTTTATTATATTTTATTTATAATCCGTAGTAAATGAAATAAAAATATCCATGTTGTCAACTTCGACAATATTTATAAGTTAAATATTGACAAACTTATTGATAAAATAAAATCAATTTATATACACAATTCTTAATTCATTATGATTATACATAAAAATTAAATTTATTTAAAATTTGAAATAACCATGTTCATGCATTTGCCTATCACAGGATGTTGTGGGAAATTTGAAACCGGTCCAATCCAAAAACTGCATTAGGTTTACTAATGCAACTACTGTCAAGGAAGATGAAGATGACGACATGATTCCTCACTATAAGTTTGAATTTTTTTGATTTGGAAGATTTATTTGCCGAAGCCAATAAATGTCAGCTAAGAGAGAATCCAGAATTTTCTATAGGTAATTTACTACAAGTACCTAATTTTGATTATAATATGCATTTGACTTCATATATAACTGATGAGCTCATTCTATTTTTTATTTTGTTTGGAAAAAGATATCATTGGAGTTATTGAGGAATATGAGAATGTCAAGCGTATTGACACCAAATTCGGGGACAGAGACATTGTGAAGTTCAGGATCTGCGATTCAAGGTTTTTAAAACTATCTATACGAAGAATTTGTATACATCTCGATCATGTAGTGCAACCTATATTTTACATATTTTTGTTTTTTTAAAATGAAAATAGCAATGCTCACAAAGTCACTATATGGGGAGATCTTGCTCTTTTTGTTGAGGAAATGTATGTGAAACAACTTGAGAAACCAATTATAGCAATTCTTACAAGCACAAAATGACCAAGTTCATGAGTAAGAACTTATCCAACTAATACCTTTTTAAATGCTAAAGCACTTAACAATTGTATTTCTTTACAAGTTGTTTGTATAGATTCTGTGGAGATTGCTACATTGCCTTCCACAAAGGTTTATCTAAATTTAGACGATGAAGCACATGAGGCTGAGGTATACTTAGTTTTGTTAATAATGTTTCTCTTTGTTCTTGAATGTTAATGATAAATATTTTATCTAATATTCATGTACTGAAACATAATCCATTGATATATTACCTAATTCGCCAACTTCACTCAATTAATTTTAGTTGATGCATGTTATAATATAGATCACTTGAGTACATTGTTATATCCTTAGGAGCATTGTAGACTTTAATTCACTGTACTCTTCTTTTCACACGAACCATACAGATCAAAGAATATGGACCTAATCTATAACATCTTATGCATGCAATACATATAACCAAGTAAGTACTAATCTCTAATAACTTATTTGGAACATCATACTAAGAGTTTAACTAAGAAATTCAAACTACACTGTACATATTCCTGAAGAGGAACAAAATTTTACAAGAATCTAATATTATATTCGATCATTGTAACTTTGCTCAATCAATCATCAATCAATACACAAAACCTAAAAACATAATGCTAAAGAATCTAAAAAATCATGTTACTAACCTACATTCGATAGTTCGTGAAGTCGTAGTGTATTTTAGTCGATTGAAAGCTGAAATCCCCAATTTGCAGATGATGTATACAGCAGCTAAAGAGTGTGTTTGGTATGGGTGTTGCAAGACAGACTTAATTGGGAGTTAATTAGAATAGATACACCGGTCTCCAAATTTTACTAATTTTCAATTTTTTAAATTATGGAAATTATTTTAATTATTTAAAAAACCTTTTTACTAAATAAGTATATTTAGATTTTGATTGTAAATAATAATTTATTGTAGTTTATCTTTTCCAGAATACTAATAATGAAAAAAATAAATTAAAAATACTAATAAAACTTATGAAATTATGTTACAATATGCAATTTTTTAATTAATATTTACAAATAAATCACATTTTACCTTTGTATTATTAGAAATTTAAATAAATATTTCAAAGTACAAATTAATTTTATTAAGTTAATAATAAAAAGACAAATGTGTTGACAATTATCATAAAAATAATTATTTTAAATATCGTTAACTCTATTGTTAAAAGTGCAATATTTTATGTGCGCTGACCTTTTATAAGTAAAAACTTTCTTTTAGTAAAAAAATATCCATGTTGACAATTTTCGAAAATATCGCCAAACTCATTGTCAAAAGCACAAAAACTTATAAACACAATTCTTAACATTTATAAATAAAATCTTTTTACTAACAAATTTTTTTTAAAGTAACTGTAAAAAATTTAAAAAAAATTTAGAGCGCGCGTAGCGCGGGCAAAAATTCCCTAATATATAAAATGATGTGATAGATATTAACAACTATTTTAACAACTTTAGCGCCGCTCGTGTATGAACTTTAAAGCGAACTAGAGTTTTTAAGTTCAAGCCAATATCTAACAAGCCCGGCACATATTCTGCTCTACTAGCCTTGTTAGACTAGTTTGGAGTCTTTAAGATAAAGAGTTTGAGACTCAAGCTGCTAGTTGTGAGGTGAATGCAGGCCGAAGAGTGTGGGCTTGTCTTTTAAAATCTTCGCCTCAATCAAACCACGGGCCTAAATCCTAATAGCAATATTTGAGTTTTTCACTACTGAGTACTGACCCTGTCATTTTGCTGTCTTGGCCGTAAAGGCCCAACAACGAGGACCAATCAACCAATCGTATCAAAAGATGTAACGATATTGAAGTCGAAAGCTTCAAAACCTCAACATTTTGTACCCTTTTGTTCAAACGCCATGTACTGTAATGATAATTTTTTTTTTTGGAAAGATGTAATGATAAAACTTTGGAAAATCTACAATAATAACTAAAATTTTGAAATTATTTACAAAAATATACAGGTTGCAAAAGTTGCAAAATAACGTATTTTTATAAATAATTTCTGCAATTCGGATATTTTTGAAAAAAGTCCTAAAACTTATAATCCCAAAAAAAATAATAACTTTATAAATTATAATTAAATAAAATTTATTAAAGCTTTTTAGTACATTATAATAAAATAAATGGAGACGAAAAGTAGAAAAATATTTATCCAACTATATTCTTTCGGAAAATTATTTAAATTAAACATCTAATTTGGCAAAAAAAAATAATAAAATATAGTACACACGTACTGCATCACACACATAACATATATAAGCAACCAACCGCCTTCAAACTCTACTTCTCATAACCTCCTCAAAATGTACGGACAGCCTCCACGCTTCACCCGCCGCCCCGCCGGCGGCCGTGGACCGGCGTCGCCGCCGCAACACAATCCACTCTACCCTCAAAGCCCTAACTACTATCTCCCTAATCCAAACCTCGCTCCTCCTCTCAATCAATTCATCCAAACCCCCAATTTTCACTTCCAAAACCCTAATTTCTCAATTCCAACCCCGAGTTTTCCGGTTCGGAGCCCCAATCCTCGGCCCCGGTCCAATGAAGCACTGGACAGAATCGATAGAGCCGCGCTCAAGGCGCGCGCCGAGCTTTTAGCGGCGGGAGAGAGCGTGACGGCGTGGAAAGTGAGTCAGGCGGCGTTGTTGACGCTAAAAGCTGAGTCGTGGGAGTCGTTGGGGTTTCAGATGCAGCAGGTTCCTTCCTTGTATCGTCTTATGGTTATCGAAGGAAAGGTACTTTACAACTTTTCGTTCTCGCGATATAACTGCTTACGTAACGTGAGCTTATGTATAAACGAATGTGTTATGTATATGCAATTCCAATGCTAATGCTGAAATAGTTAGTTATATTTTTGTTAGAATGCAGACATGATGTAAATGTGTTTTTTGAATTATTTTTATTGGTTAATTAAGTTTGATGTTGTTCCTGTTCCGCCTTTGGGGTTGCTCGGATAGACTGCCAGTAACTAGAAATGAGAGGAGATATATATAGATATGAGTATGTGACCTTTTTAATATATTTATGAATTTATTTATTAGTATCTTCACTGTTCCTTGGAGTATTATTTTATTAAAGGGAGCCGAATTGGTTTCATATTTTTTATTGAAATTTTGGTTGTGTGTTTATTTAATTATCTTAGAATTGCGATTTTAGTGTTGTTTTTCGTGTTTTTTAGGTTAATGCATTTATCCACTGTTTTGTTGGAGTTCAAAAGATAACGTCGTTGTACGATTTGGAATTGGCAATTTGCAAGAATGAGGGTACTGAGAAGTTTGATGAGCTTGATTTGGGTCCGTTGGTACGACATCCACTTGTTGTGCATTATTTCGGTGTGAGTTCAGAGGTGAAGGATGTGTTCAAGATAACAAGTGTAGAGATAATTACTTTCCTATCTGCTTTCATGAGAAAAAAGCATAAAGACATTAAGGCCGATGAGCTATTGGATTTTATTGCAAAGAAAAAATCTGTGGAGAGAGAAGAATTGCTTGGTGTGCGCATTCAGAGTTTAGGGTAAGTATTACACCGTGCTATCTTGTTTAATTATTTGAAGGTCTTTG
This sequence comes from Heracleum sosnowskyi, assembly GCA_030848705.1. Taxonomy (NCBI): domain Eukaryota; kingdom Viridiplantae; phylum Streptophyta; class Magnoliopsida; order Apiales; family Apiaceae; genus Heracleum; species Heracleum sosnowskyi. Next base: position 110,129,912 of record CM061239.1, read on the forward strand.
GGGTAGTTAAGAAAAAATTGTCTTTAGTTTTTAGGGAGTTTATTTCTGAAAACAGAACATCTGATGTTGCATAATTATAAGGGCATCAGCTACAAAAGTGCATCTGTATCACGGCAGACGTTACATGTGTTTATGGTCACGCAATCCGGTAACATGAGTGCACTTACTTTTTTTCAGCGGGAAATAAATTTCGTGAATGAGTTTACAAGTTAATTTAAGGACCTGCACTAGCATCGGTCATCTGTAATATACTTGTAGCTATTGCATTATATTTTGGGACTAAATAGAAGGTTTGTCTCGTTCGGGATATTTTTGCAGTATTAGTGAAGCTTCTTAAAACATTCAACTTAACGTGTATGTCAAAGATGTGTAATATTGTAGATTAGGAAACTCAAACTACTTAAATAGACTTGTTAACGATGCAAACTACGGTGCTTATCAATTAAATGAATCAGTTCTGTTTTTTTATAGGATGCATATGTCCCATATCAAACAAGGATGGAATTTTGAACAGGCTTCAATTAAAAAATATATAGGGGATGCCAAACCGACATCCGGTAACAAAAGAAGGAAGCGTCCTCTTTTTACCTCGCAGAAAAAGCAGCTGGATGAGCACTTCGGTCGTATATCAGAGCGCGTCAATTCATTTACTTCGGCACATGAGGATTTCTGTGGGAAGCACATAAAATTTAATTCATCCAGCTCTGAAGATGTTAGCGATAGTTCTAGTGATGGTGAAGGTAACAGGGATGAAAATCTTCCACAGAACTCAGGCAGGTATCAATCGCAAAATGAAAATAGTTCAGATCGTGTTAGTAGCTGTCCTTACCCGTCGATAATTGAGGAAAGGACAAGACTTGGTCTTAAAAGTGACGTGGGTCCTAACCCCTCTACAGCTAGTAGCTCTCTAATAGACAACGAACTTAGCAAGCCTTTGAAAAGAAAGAGACAGTCTGAAAATTTAAGTACAGGAACCCCAGCACATGAGTTGCTGAAAAGAGATGAGGTCGATGCACATCGTTTGATTAACAATAAACAGTTTAACATGTCAAAAGCAAATAAGAAGAAGCTAAAATTTCTTAGTCAAATCAATGATGTTGAACTTTCACGTGACAATGATTCTATCAGAATGTTCATCTTGACTTGGAAGGAGGCATGCCGGGAGAACAATGTTACCGAGGTATGTTTGTCCGATGCCTATAGCGAACTGCCATAGTATTGTTTTTTCTAACCTTTGTCTGTGATTGATATTTAGGGTTAATTGATTCATGGCCGTTTCATGATATAGATATTAGGCTGTTATTGACTTCAAAGCATAAAGTTTGGGCAATAACTTGAATTTGACAATAAATACACATCACGTTGCTTGTGTATGGATTCTATGTCTTGGGCTGTGATTGACAATCCTTATAAAATTTGCACCACTATAAGATGTACTTTGCATCACTGATACACTATAATATCTCGAAGATGGTTTTATTTTATTATTTATATTAAAAAAGGCCTTTTAAGTAGGAGAAAAAGGGCCCGGAGGTTGACCTCAGGGAATTACTTAAGGTTAGATGATTTTCTAGTGCAAAATATTAATGTCAATTTTGTAATTATACACATCATCCGTAAGTAAATGGATGCTTATAAATGTAGAAACAAATCAAAGTGTTTGAGTATAATTTGTGTACTCAGTGAAAGTAATTGAGTAAATGAGGTATCATCTGCTATACTTTGGGTTTAATAAAATAAGTTTAAGTTGTTTTTTATCCATAAGGCCAAAACAGATAGGAAAAAGTAGAAACCCTTAGCAGTTGGTATTTGAAGTTCTTAATAGCTTGGTAGCTAAAAATTTGTATGAGTTACTATATGGGACATTAGTCTTTTATCAAGTCGTAGATTTGTTTATGTGGCTTTCTTTATGTTGAGGTATTGTGATGAATTGATCTGGTTATAAAGTTTAAAGTACTTTATTTGTGAATTTTACCGATTATCTCAGGATTAAGTTTTTCTTTAGTATCTCTTTATTTGTTTCTTATCTATTTTTAAGGCTTAGTAAACTTTCCAGTGCTCCGGGTCTGGTTTCCACTGTTGGTGAGAAAAGGTGTAAACCTATAAGACGTTTAGCCTGGTCACTAATAACTTTCATAATTTGTTGATACTAGAGAAGTTATAATTGATTTTTTGCTTTTGCTGAATGTGCAGGTTTTGGATAGGATGATCCAGTTCTACAAAACGAGGAAAGGAAAGAAAGTGAAAGCAATGTTTATGCAGAAACCATGTGCTGAATTGCTAAATGTTGCTGTAAGTTTACTTCAGTCTATTTCATTGCAGTGAATGAATTATGATATACTTTGGTACGTATCAAGTTAAGAATCATACGAAGGTAGGTATTCATATATATTTTGACGATGTTGCAACTGCTACCTCTCATTTTGATGATGCGCACCTCCCTGTAGCTAATTGTGACTAGGCTTCAAAAGGTTCTTGTGCCTCTCGTAGTCGCCTCATAATCCCTCTGACCTAGTATATCCCTTTTCTTGCTTACTCAACATATTCTTTGTTTACACATAATAGTCAGGTAACTATGGGGAAATACTTAAAGGAAAAATAAAGTTGAAAAGATATGTAAACTAGCATAATATATATTTTAGATTACAATAATGCTCCTGGCCTATACTTTTTGCTAACGTTTGTGATGCGGATTGTGTAATCTAAAACCTAATATGTATATATTATATGTTATTTTATGGGGATAGAAATAATTGTAAGTTGTTATAGAGTTTGATTATGTTATATAACTAGTTTATTAGGAATATTATTGACCAGATAATGGTTGAAATTAAGAAAAGGATTTTTCTTTATTAATTAAGATTTTACTTGTTGGTCAAGTATAGGGTTTAACACTTTTACTCGTATATCAAGATGTTTTATGTAATAAGAAGATTTTGATTGATTGTAACTGAATTGATGATTGTTTTTGTTTTTATGGGTTGAGAGCCTAACAAGCTCTTCTTTTATGTCATTGAGAAATCATAATGGTATTGGTTCTCTGCGGTGGGATCCCCTTGGGGCTTGTGGGTTTTTTGCGATTAATCCACCATATTCTGTCTTTTTATATTTATATTCCATTATCCTTGTTTTCTATCCTTGTCCTACATCAAATTGGTATCAAGAGTTTTAGTTTCTACATCAATTTTTTTATTGTTCAGATGATCTATGGTGTAAAAAGAATAAATTATTGTTCATTGAGCACTATTAATCGGGTACTGTTCGTCACCACTATTCATCGACACTGTTTAATGGCACTGTTCATTATGACACTGTTCATTATGGCACTATTCACAGGGAGAAATCTTCATGACCAATTTTGAAGATATGGCAGTAATCGCCACTGAACATTAACAAACAACTTAAGAGTATGACAAGTTTAGGGTTTTACTCCTGAATACAAGGAGATGTAATTTTTTATTAAAAGGAGATGTAATTTTTTATAATCCTTCTTTTCCATCCTTGTCCTAACATCATTTTGGTTATGAAAATGTTGCTTGTTTATCTCATATAGTTACAGAAAATATAAGAAATCTTTAAGACAGACCTGTACAGTGTGCAGTTTACTAGGCTATGTCCGTGTTAATGCGGTTTACTTGTCATTACTTTGGTAAATGGAAGAAAGCTATGTTTGTAATCGGTGTATAGCTGGTCATGTCTAAACAAGATGCATAGCATATATAGTGAGTGCAATATTCTCCAGTTATGGATGCTCTTCCCGTGTAATTGGTGTTGGTAAATTGATATTGTTCTACTATTAGTACTTTTTACTTCCATTTTCATATTATTGAAATTCAGTAGCTCATATCATTGATAAGTTTTGGTATTGGTAAATTGACATTGTTCAATTGCTAGCATGCAACCCTGGCCGAGATTAAAATATTATTTTTATCAAATTTTAGTAATACTAATTGATCTTAATATTAAATGTAACTATACATTATCTGTACTTTGTTAAATAATGTAACATGTTTTACAAAGAGACTAACTTCTCATTAAAATTTATATTATAGGGGTAACTGATTTATTGTTTTATATATATACTCCCTCTGTCCCATTTTTATTGTCCAATATTTCCAAATTCCTTTGTCCCAAAATTAATGTCCATTTTTATTAATATGGTAAATCATGTATTAATTATGTTAACTTTTTGAAAAAACAATACAATTTATTTGGTAACTATCTGTCTATTTACTATGATTGAATAAAAGGTGGATTTTTGATTGCGGACAATAAAAGTGGGACGGAGGGAGTATTAGATTTGGAGCTTTTTTATAACAGTATAAATTAACCAAAAACTTGAGTGTTGTTAACAAAGGTAGAGTTAAATGTGCGCATCTAGTATCTCGTTTAATGAAGAAAAAGTTCATTATTTTGAAGAAAATCAATTCCCTAAAAAAGCATGAAAGGAATAGTTACAGTTACAAATTATTATTTATTAATAGATAAATAGTTGATATTAATATATTTGTATGTTTATTAATTTAAACTCTTATCAATTTGGTTTGTATATCTTGCTTGAGTGTTTGTAAAAGAATTTATATATTTAAAAAAATATTTCTTGTATGGGTAGTGTGAATGCATAGTATTTAAATCAATAATGATGAATTAATAGCAAGTAAATCTTCTTTAATTATATATTCGAGTGTAAATATAATTGATAACAATTATTTAAATTGTGCATGTTGCAGAGAAATGAATCCAGAATTGGGTGAAAAGATTTAATAAAGAAATATCAGTTTATCATGTAGCGATAGGAAATCAAACCCGAAATCGGGGTAAATCGAATGGGTTAATCCAAATTTTGGTACTATAGTGTACCATTAAAAAGGGGGGTTCTCTTATTTATAAAGAGTATAGATTTTATATGATTGAAATTCAGTTGCTCGTATCATCCATAAGTTTCACTCTCACTTCCTGTGAACCCCAAACTACTACATCATATACAAGTGAGAAGATGTTCCAACGGCAGTCCCTAAGGTACAAAGGATTTCCCTAAGGTGAGGGAAATAAATACCTTAGCTGAAAATAACTATTATATTTATCCTTTGGATAGCCCCATACTTAGGGAAGCACACTAGGTATTGTTTATTTAAAAAATATTAAATAATCATTATGCAAGAAATCTGAGGCCTATAACTATATATCTGGGCGAACTTGGGCAGGTCACATCCTGTCCCGAGCTTCACCAAGAGCTACCAGAAATCAGTATAGACTCATGTAAATTAACAGGGTATTTTATCTACTGACAATTTAAATATATATAGAAGTATGTATCAATGTCATTGTGCTGACTTGATATCTGCAGGACCTGTATCTTGTCGTATATTTGCCTGTAAAGGAATAAACATTATGTTGGAACAGAATGTATTTTAATTTGTAAGTTAGATGAATGGCCTCCAAGTTTTATGCCTGAACATTATTTGCAAGTATCTTTTGGTAGTACTCATATGTCAGGAACTAGTGAGTTCTTGACTGTTTTTGAGTCTATTTTTGGTATTTTCTGTTTATAGATGCAAGATAACAGCTAGAATAAGAATAAGAACAGAGATTCAGAAGAGAAACAGAAGAAATAGATGAGAAATCAGATCAGAATTGAGATGAGAGATAGAAAACCTAGAGAGAGAAAGAGATGAGAAGTTAGTTATAGAGAGAGAAAGGAGATTGGAGGCAAGTTGCCAATTTTCATATATTCAAGTTAATCTGAAATTACAACTGGTAGATCTATTTATAGACTTTACAGACTCTGCTAACTTGTAACTACTTCTGGAAAGACATAACTGCCCTGACTCAATACTGGCTACTAATTACTTAATATCTCAAGCTACTCCTGGTAAGTACTAATACTAATATATGCCTATCCTGACATCATATGTTTGATCATTTTGGCAATATACTGACAGTAGTATATTGTCTAGACTACGTCTGTATTTGTACTTGTTACCCTGACTCTTCGGTCTTATCGTCACACTCATGTTGGCCATTACAGAACATGTGGGTGGGTTTGAGATCTGAGTCGGATCTTCTCTGTTGAAACCAGAGACTTTGCCCTCTTGTTCCATGTTCAATATATTATCTAAATTAGAAGGCCTCTCCGCAACTTGTTTATAAATTATTTTTTTAATATTTACTTGATAAATATTCCTGTATAATTAAGTTCATCTAATTTGTTGGCACTCTATGTTGTATTTTCAGAAGTACAAGAATTAAAATGTATATGAATTATGTGTTACACTTGCAAACTGGGTCATCGTACCTGTGTCCAATTTTGGATCCATATCCTGAAATCCTAAATATTTTACAACTAAAAATCCGATACTTGGATACGCACCTGTGTCCAATACCTGTACATGAGTGTCATAATCAGTATGCTCTGTCATTAGTGGAGTAATAGCAGCACAGTTACATTGTCTAGTTAGTAGTATTAGTATTAAGGGTACTTCTGTCTTTTTATCTTTTTCAGTTCGTAACAGTATTGTGTGTGCCAATAAATACTTGTAACTGTGCTTGTGTTCTATTATGTGATATATGAAAAGGAAATCATTTTCCACCAATTCTCTTTCTCTCTCTATAACTGATCCTCTACTTTCTCTCTAGGTTTTCTATCTTCTTTCACAAGTTTCTATCTCATTTCTCTCTCTAATTCTCACCTCTCTCTCATTTCTGCTCTAATCTCTCTGTTTCTCTTCTGAAATCTCTCTAATCTCTCTCTGATTCTCTTATTCTAGCTGTTAATCTTTCAATTCTGCACTTATAAACCAGAAAATACCAAAAACATTCAAAAATACACTAAAAACCTTTGTAAACCATGACAATGAGTCCGGGCAGTATAGATTTTTATATGTTTATTCTCATTTGACAGTTGCATATAGTTATTGCTTTAACACCATATGCGACTGTACATTAAGTTGTGCTGCTTTGTCAATGCAGGTTGAGGCTATTAAAACTGGAATGTGTGATAGCGTGTATGACACTCTGCAAACTCTCAATCAACTAGACGTGGCAAACCCACTTCCAAAGAAGTGTATAGAAGCTGTAAGCATAGAGGTTGAACCATCTGAAAAAAAAATTGTTGCCATTGGGAGGGACTTGGCATACCAACACAGTGAGTTGGATTCTATTTATACCCTAATATGTGCATGCTACATAGGTTGTCTTTCGGAATTGCTGATAGCTTACAGTTTTCTGCACATGTGTGTGTATATAAACGTAGATGGAATGAACAGTTCTTGATTATTTTGTTGTCGTGTTACTTATTTACCTCTGCTACCTCCACTAATTGAGTATCACATTATGCTAGATTCTGTCATTGATTTTTGGGCAGAAATATGATTTATTATCTCTTGATGGCCTAATCTTACAATGCACAAATGTTTGACGAAAAAGTATTTCTCAGTTTAATGTTCTTATACTACTTGTAGGTGTTACTGCTGAAGATATTGTCAAGAAACTGGTGACATATTTTGCAAATGATCTTGAAACTGTTGGTAAAGGAAATCCTTCGTTTGGGGCAAAAATTATTTTTTTGAGGAAGCTCTCGAAGTTTGAGTTTTGGCTTGCTGAGCAGTTTTCTGTGGAAAACTTTATGTCTCTTGGCTATGGAGATTTTTTCACGTTCATTGAGCAACATATTTCCCTGCTACCTCATGCATTTCAAAGGTGCTTAAGTGTTGAGATGTGCGAGAATATTTCTTTAGGTGCATGCATGCTTCAGCATCAGCTGGATGTTCTGTTGTATCAAGCTTCAAACAGCTTACTCGAAAATGAAATTTTGAGTGAACAGAAGATTTCAGAGTTGCTTGCTAGACAGTTCCCTTCTATCTGTTTAAAATTAGTGACAGATGGTTCTCTGAAAAATATTGAGGAATTATTGAAAGGGAAAAAACAATACGAATCTTCTAATATTGTTTTGTTTTCTGCAACGTTGTTTGGCAAGAGCTCTAGCGAATACATTTCTGATCACAATGGCAATCCTGACGGATCAGACAGTTGTGTAGGTCATAACACTGGAGTGCTAGGGACAGTATCTACTAAGGATGCACTTGAGGCTTTAATCAGAGCGCCAATGTTGACGGACCTGGACTCATGGTCGCATTGGGGCCACAAATTTTATCCATCTTTTGGTCCTCTTCTGCCTTGGTTGTTGACCGAGGTAAATTCCAGAGAACTTTTATGTTTAGTGACCAAGGAGGGTAAAGTGATGCGGATTGATCCTTCGGCATCCCTGGATTCATTTTTAGAAGCTTTTCTTCGAGGATCGTCTTTTGAAACAGCTGTCCAGCTGTTGTCTTTGGTTGCACTATATGGTGGTGATTGTAATGTCCCACTGTCCCTTTTAAAATGCCATGCACGGAAAGCTTTTGAAGTTATTATAAGAAACTCATTGGATGATGAATTAGACAACAATAATGGGAAGCTGTTTAATAGAGGACTTGTGTTTGTTGAAGCTGCAAACAATGGCGAAAACAAAAACAGATGTGGATTTGATAGAGCTATGTCAATTGCAGCAAAGTTCTTTCTTAATTGTCTAGGTTGTTTACCAGTGGAAATACACAAATTTGCTGCTGATTTGTTACTTACAGGGTTGCAATTTGTGACAAAAGAAGCTCCATTGGCCATTTTGAATGAATGCAACAATATGAAGCAGCGTTGCATGCTTCATGATGCAGGATTGTCACTTGGCATAGCGGAGTGGATCAATGATTACAATGCATTTTGCTTGACCAGGTCCCAGGAGCTGGCCTTGTCCTCTACACAGACAAGTTTGATAGATGCAAGTTTCAAATGCACTGATGCAAATACATACACCCAAAAGGCAGGAGACAGCTTTCCATTCACGGGTGATGAAGTGAATGTCCCTCTTGTTACAACTCAACCTAATGAACAACATAAAGAAGTCTGCACCACAAAAATGAATATGGAAACTTCTATTAACATTGCTCATGAATCGAAGCATTTTTCTCAAGGTGATGAAGTTAACAGCCCGGATACAGTCGTTGAATCTATTAGACGAGAAGAATTTGGTCTTGATCCTGATCTGATGGCTTCAGAAAGTAGCATGTTAAAGAAGCAGCATGCTCGCTTAGGGAGAGCATTGCATTGCCTTTCACAAGAGTTATATTCTCAGGATTCACATTTTCTTCTGGAGCTGGTACACTTAAATTGTTCTGTTTTTTATTACCTTTTCTCTCAGTAAGCATAAGTAGTGGTTCTTCTAATCATTCTAAAATGCAATTGGCTGGATAGGCAAACCTTCTGAATTCCCAATTTACCTTCTGCAATTTAAAAAAATACAGGAATTTTTAGGGTCAACATTCCTCATGCTGGTTATTAGTTAATTTGAAGTTAATAATTGTTTTTGACTAATAGTTTACCAAAATGCTTTTAGCCTTTCAAATGAGAACTTGCTAGGCACTTATTTATTTTTGCATCAGGCCCTTTGATGTTTGCTTTCAATCTAAGGGATAATTTAGAACTTTTAACTGTAATTTTTTTTTTTAAAGATGCACAAAGATTTCGTTCATTTTCTATGATTGTGAATTTTGTAAAATCTTTTTATTTGGCCTGTGTCATCAGGTTCAAAATGCTGATGATAATGTTTATCCCGGGAATGTCGAACCTACTCTGACTTTCATTCTCATGGAGGGATGCATTGTGGTCCTGAACAATGAGAGAGGCTTCTCTGGTGATAACATCAGAGCCCTTTGTGATGTTGGAAATTCAACAAAGAAGGAGCCTTCTGCTGGATATATTGGAAAGAAAGGCATCGGCTTCAAATCAGTATTCCGGGTACCCTGAACTAATAATTTTGCCACTGTTTTGTGTATTTTCCCTCTTGTTCTGCTTACTTGTAACAATATTAAAATGGTTTAGTTTCCCTCTTGTTCTGCTTACTTGTTCTGAACTAATATTAATGTATTTGAGGTAGTAAAGTAGATGATCAGTTTGGATTGATTTCTGTTCTAGAGCTCTACCTTTTCTTAATCGTTAAGCTCTGGAGAACAAAATACCTTAAAACTTTTCCGGAGCATTTTATCAAAGAAAAAGGGCCATTGTTTTCTCAAATAAGGCCTTCGCAATTTACTCATATTAGATAAGTCACCTGCATAACTTAGAGTGGCCAACATAGCCCTAACATCATCATCATTAGGAATAGCTTCATAACTAACTCTAACAGGCAAATTTAACACATTCTGTTTTGTGTGATTAGTTACACTTGTATAATCCTTGTATTTAATTTGCACGATTGTTTGCAGGTTTCTGATGCTCCAGAAATTCATTCAAATGGATTTCATATTAAGTTTGACATAAGTGAAGGCCAGATTGGATTCGTATTACCTACTAGGATTCCTCCTTGTGATGTTGAAAGTTTTAGCAAATTGGTGAAACAGGATGCCGATGAAAATGATAATATTTGGAATACTTGTATTGTGCTTCCTTTCAGGTCGAAGTTTTCCGAGGCCCTGCCAATGGACAAGATTGCATCTATGTTTTCAGATCTTCATCCATCTTTATTATTATTTCTTCATCGTCTACAGTGTATAAGGTTTAGAAACATGCTCAGTGATTCATTGACTGTCATGAGGAAAGAAATACTGGGAAGTGGTATCATAAAGGTTTCTCTTGGCAATGAGAAATTGACTTGGTTTGTAGTATCTGATAAACTGAATTCTGGTGCTATACGTCCTGATGTGAAGACAACTGAAATCTCTATAGCTTTTACATTACATGATTTGGGTAATGAGGAATATATTCCACGTCTAGACCAACAACCTGTATTCGCTTATCTTCCTCTACGAACATATGGAATGAAATTTATTATCCAAGGTGATTTTATTCTTCCTTCTTCTAGAGAGGAAGTTGATGGAGATAGTCCATGGAACCAGTGGTTATTGTCAGAGTTCCCCCGTCTGTTTGTCAGTGCAGAGAAATCTTTCTGTTCTCTTCCTTGTTATAGAGCAAAACAAGGGAAGGCTGTTTCAGCTTTCATGAGTTTTGTTCCACTTGTGGGAGAAGTGCATGGATTCTTTTCCAGTGTTCCTCGGATGATCATCTCTAAATTGCGTAGGTCAAATTGCCTTCTTTTAGATGGCGATATTGATGAATGGGTTCCTCCGTGCAAGGTTATAAGAAATTGGACTGATCAAACTCGTGATCTTTTGCCTGATAGCTTACTCAGTCAGCACCTTGGCCTTGGATTATTGCATAGAGATACGATCTTATCTGATGCGTTGGCTAAAGCTTTGGGTATTGAGGAGTATGGACCCAGAATCTTGCTTCAGGTTCTGTCTTCATTGTGTAATTCAGGAGATGGTCTGAGGTCGATGGGCTTTAGTTGGTTGACTTCTTGGCTGAATGCCATATACCTGATGTCTTTCCACTCTGGGAAAGTTATCTCCCATAATACAACTGAACTGGATATTTTAACCAAGCTTAGAAAAATACCTTTCATTCCTCTATCAGATGGTAAATATGCTTCACTGACTGATGGCACAATTTGGTTGCATTCTGATGCTGATAGTGAGTATATCCCTGAAGCTTTTCCGAAGCTGTATGCAAACCTTCGTACTGTAAATCCTGTCCTTCTACCTGCAGTTACTAATTCTAAAATTTTACAAAATGACACTTACATGGTGGATAACGTTACCAAAATGCTTTGCTTAGCTGGTGTTGAGAGGTTATCTGCGCATGAAATTGTGAAGGTGCACATCTTGCCAGCTCTTTCTAGTGTTAAAAATGGTCAGGATGATAATGAGATGATAGAATACCTTTCATTTGTAATGTTTCACCTGCAATCCAAGTGCTCCAACTGCTGCTCTGCAGAAAGAGAGCAGATTCTATCGGAGTTGTGTAGTAAAGCTTATATATTGACCAATTATGGTTATAAACGGCTTGCTGATACGGCTATACATTTCAGTAATGATTTTGCGAATCCTATTGATATGAACAAGCTGATTAATGGTATAGAATTGAAATGGCATGAAATTGACAACAACTATCTGAAGCATCCAATTACTAAATCAGTGTCTGATGGAATTTTGAAGTGGAGGAATTTTTTTAAAGATTTAGGAGTAACTGATTTTGTGCAAGTTGTTGAAACCAAAAAGTGTGTCTCAAGAATTTCTGAGGTTCTCAACATTATGTCTGACAAAGACATGATTTCCTCAAATTCAATTGTTGATGATTGGGAATCTAATGAATTAATTCATTTGCTATCACAGTTGTCCTCGGTTGGGAATCGGGATAAGTGTAGCTATCTCTTGGAGATTTTTGATACACTATGGGATGAGTACTTCAGCAATAAGGTCAGTGGATACTGCAACACATCTTCTGGTGAAAAGATAGCTTTCAAGTCCTCGTTATTAAGCTCCTTGCATGATGCTAGATGGATAGCTACAGCTGTAGGCGAGGACCTATACTATCCTAAAGATGTATTCCATGATTGTGAAACAGTGCGATCAATTTTGGGTGTTAATGTACCTTATGCTGTTCCAAAAGTTAAAAGTACAAAACTATTAAATGATTTAGGTTTCAAGATTCATGTCACCGTTGACGACATTTTGTCAATACTTCAAGTATGGAGAACATCTCAAATCCCATTTAGGGCAAGCATATCACAGATGTCCAAATTATACACGTGTGTTTCTAATGAAATAGTTGCTTCGAAGAGTAAAGTAATGAGTACTTTAACATCTGGAGCTTTCATATTTGTCCCGTATCTAGCTGGTTCTTTATCCCAGGATGTTGTTTCTGGTGTACTTTTGTCTCCTGAAGAAGTGTATTGGCATGACCTGACTGGTTCAGTGGACCAGATTGAGGGCAAATGTCCGTCTACTGATTTGGTGGGTAAGACCCATGGTCCTTGCAGCAATATGTTAAAAAGCATTTATCCAGGCCTTCACGATTTCTTTGTAAACGAGTGTGGAGTACAGGAGAGTCCACCTTTCCGAAACTATCTTCAAATTTTGCAGCAGCTCTCAGCTGTTGCTTTACCATCACAGGCAGCCAAGATTGTGTTTCAGGTTTTCTCAACTTGTGCTGATGGCTTAAAATCAGGCGAATTAAGTTCTAAAGATATTGATTATTTCAAAGAATGTCTTCTACACTTGGATTTTACTGTGCTTCCAACTTCAGTAGATAGATGGATTTCTTTGCACCCATCATTTGGTCTCGTCTGTTGGAGTGATGATGAGAAGTTGAGAAAGGAATTCAAACATTGTGACCATATTGAGTTTCTTTACTTTGGGGAGTTAAGTGACGACGAAAAAGAGACACTCCAGAAGAAGATGTCTGTTTTCATGAGACAGTTGGGAATTCATGCTCTTTCGGAAGTTGTGACTCGGGAAGCGATATATTATGGTCCAGCAGAATCTGGTTTTAAGACTTTGTTGATTAACTGGGCTCTTCCATTTGCCCAGCGTTATATCTATAAATCATATCCTGATAGATATAATCAACTGAAACAATCTGGATTTGTTGACATCTGCCAATTGCGTATAGTTGTTGTTGAAAAGTTGTATTACAGAAATGTTATAAAAAGATCTGATGTATCATCCAAAAAGAGACGTGAATGCAGTTGTCTTCTACAAGGAAATCTCTTGTATGTCGCCCAGGATTCAGATTCTCACTCAATCTTTTTGGAGCTTTCCCGTCAATTGGTTGATGGGAATCCTGAATTGCATTTAGCAAATTTCCTTCATATGATCACAACCATGGCAGAATCTGGTTCGACTGAGGAGCAAACAGAATTTTTCATTTTGAACAGCCAGAAAGTGCCGAAGCTTCCTGTAGAAGAATCAGCTTGGGCACTTCCATCAGCGCTACCATCAGCTGAGAATGATGATAATACACTATCGAGAAGTGTCACAACAGTGATTGATGAACCAAATTCCTTGTCTAAAAGGAGATATAATGTCAATTCCAACTGGCCTCCTGCCAACTGGAAAACTGCGCCTGGTTTTGGTTCTGCCTATGCGAATGGCTTTATGACGAAGCCAAGCAATACTGTGCAGCTGAGAAAGGAAAACAATGATGACGATCTTTCATGTCCTATAGACAGTGCAACTATAATTAAAGCTAATGCTGACAGAACCGTGGAAGATGAATCAGTTGCTCTACTCGCAGATATTAACATAGATTCAGAATATTTGGAAATTCAAGCTGATTATGCTAGCAATATGGTTTTACCTGGTATGAATGTTGATTTTGATTCTGTTGACGTAGTTGCTACAACTGAGGATCCAAATACTGGCTCCGTGATTCCTTATGAAAGAGACCAACTTTCCATTGGCAATGCCAATGTACAACAAGCACTGTTAACTGGGAGACTTGGAGAATTGGTAGCTTACAGATATTTTTCAGGGAAGTTTGGTGCAACTTGTGTAAAATGGGTCAATGAAACTCACGAGACTGGATTCCCATATGATATTGTTGTAGGAGACGAGTACGTAGAAGTAAAAGCTACCAAATCTGCTAGAAAAGACTGGTTCAACATAACAGCCAGAGAGTGGCAGTTTGCAGCTGAGAAAGGAGAATGCTATAGCATTGCGCGTGTTACTTTGCGCGGCAATGACATGGCTAAGCTCACAGTATACAAGAATCCAGCAAGACTCTGTAAGCTAGGCCAGCTACAGTTGGCCATTTTGATACCTAGGCTGCAGCATAATAAGGATATTGCGTCATGCTGATGTGGGAGGCATCTGGGTACTTGCATTGCCTGAAATTTTGACTTCGCTTTGTATACTGAAAGAGTTCATGTGCATATATGCGGAAACCATTTCTTTTTGCCGTACAGTTTTCTTGGGTTGATTGTAATATGGTGGAAGAGTGGATACTATGAGGTTTACAGTGCAGAGTGTGCTAATTGCAAGCTCCTCTTGCTGAAATGCAGAGTGTTTCAAGGATTTGTTGGGAGTTCGATTATAACATTAGGATAGTTTGAGCATGGTATCTGTTGCAAAACCAAAATGCACTGGAAGTCTTTTTAGGCCAAGCCTTTGCACCAATAGAAATTCTTACAGTTGAGCGCTTTCGTTTGTTATAGAGGAATCTTGCCCAATTGACAACAAATAAATTCATTTACTGTTATAACCAATACCCACTCCTGCTGTATTCGTATGAAAGTTTGCTCGTTTTATAGATGCAAGTGGACCAGCTCATCTGGAAGAGCTCAGCTCCTAGAGGTTTCCAATTGGTTCAATGCATATGATTCAATTTGCTTTCAATTTCATCAATGATGTGATAGCGAATTTCCCCCTGCAAATATATGTTAAATGATACTCCTGTCCTCATTTTTTACAGTTTTTTTACATTGTTTGATACACATTTCATTTTAAGGCTCCTATAAAAGATAGTTATACAACTTATTTTCAAAATTTTCTTTTTCTAAATAAAAAATTAAATATTATATTTTTATTCAAAAAAATGAAATAATTTATAAAAGTATAGTTTATAAAGAATCTTAAAATATGTGTCAAATTTTGTCCCTCAATGAAAAGAATTCAAGGGGACGGAGAGGTATATAATGGGTATATAATGTAACTTGAACTGAAATGTCAAATACACTAAAAGAAAGAAATATAATTTTATTAAAAAAGAAGAGAAAAAGATGTATAATATTTTTTTTTTTTGATAAAGGAATTTTCATTAAACTTGAACATCAGAAACAATCGTCTCCAACAACAACAATGGAGGAGACATAAAATCGTTGTGGCAATTAAGAGAACAAGGCACACGTGTCATTCGATGGGCTACCTTATTCGCTTGCCTATTAACAAAATGTAAAGAGACTCCACTCATACTATCAAGCAAACCACGACACTCCTCAAAAATATAACCTTTTTCAACCTTATAGTCCATTCCCTTTGAGATTGCATGTACTGAAATAAGTGAGTCTGATTCAATCTGCATCCTCATACTAGGAAATGTGAGAAGCCAAGAGAGAGCTTCACGAATTCCCAAGGCCTCAGCCTCAAGCACTGTGACCACCCCTGCACACTTCAAATTTTTGCCTCTAACAAAATCACCCCTGCAATCACGAATGACCATTCCTAACGAAAAAAACTGCTCACCCTCCTTTACTGAAGCATCAACATTCAGTTTAAATTCACCTTGAGCCGGAGCAACCCACCTCACTCTTGACGCTCGACCACCCCCTGCTTCAATCAACTGGTTTTGCTGGTGCTTTTTCCTAACCTCTCGCCACTCGTAGACCTGCTTACTACTCCACTCACCTACTAAAACTGATGACAGCACTCTATTCTCCCAAACTCTCATATTACGGGCATACCAAATTCCCCACAACCCTATAGCAACTCTAATAATCTCCTCTTCAGTACTAGTACTCAAAAATTGCAGCAGCCAAGTAGACACGCAATCGACATTACCCATATTCATATGACAACCTAGCGCCTGCCAACATTGGATTGCAAACTCACACTCAAAGAAAACATGTCTTACGTGCTCCACATCTCGACAGAAAGGACACAAGATCGTAACATTTACCCCCTTCCCTCTTAGCAGGTTTCTAACTGGCACATTATTACGACAGACCCTCCAGAGGAACATACGGACTTTGTGAGGCAGTCCTACCCTCCACAACCTATTCCACCCAGGAGACGCAGGAGGTCTATTACAGACTACAAAATGATCATGCCAATGTTTGTAACCCGTTTTAACCGTGTAGCACCCATTAGACGATTTAGACCAGGCAATACGATCTTTAACATTATTTTGAGGAATACGAGTACCTAGGATCAATAGAGAGTCCTCCTGACTAAAAGAAGCCCGAATTTTATTCACATCCCACCTTCTACTACCATCTGCAAAAAAGTCACTGACCTTCTCCAATCTGTTTGCATTTCTAAACAGTGGATCAACACGAAAATCTTCTTTTGACCTCATCCAAGGATCTGCAAAAGCACGAATATCTTTACCATCCCCTAAAACCCATCTAAAACCATCTTTGAGAGCTTCTTTAGCTTGCCATATGCCAGACCAAATGAAACTATCCCCTCCACCTCGTTTAGCAGCAAAAACATGATCATTAGGGAAATACCTCGCTTTAAAAACTCTAGCCACCAATGACTGAGGATGGTTAACGAAACTCCAGATATGTTTTCCCAGCAAAGCTAAATTAAAACCGTGAAGATCCCTAAAACCCAAACCTCCCTTGCTCTTGGCCATACTCATATTACTCCACGAAGCCCATCTAATTCCACGATTAGAACCAGCATTAGAATTCCACCAGTAACCATTCATCATTGTCTCAATTTCCTTGCAGAGATTCTTTGGGATCAAAAAACAAGTCATGCAATATGAAGGGATCGCTTGTGCAACATTACGAAGAAGCACTGCATTTCCCGCTTTTGACAAAAGCTTTGCACTCCACCCTTGAATTTTCTGTCATACCCTCTCTTTAAGAAAACTAAAAACTGATTTTTTCGCCCTCCCTATAAGAGAAGGAAGACCCAAGTAGTTACCCGTTCTCAAATCATTCGAAACACCCAGAATCCCCGTTAGCTCAGCTTGCTTATCCAATCTCACATTCGAACTGAACATAATACCCGACTTTTGAAAATTAATGGACTGCCCAGACAATCCTTCATACATATTAAGAAGTCCCTTCACTACCTCTGCTTGCTCCCTGGAAGCCTTAAAGAATAGAAAGCTATCATCAACAAAGAGTAGATGAGTAATAGCTGGAGCACTCGAGCTTATTTTGCAGCCACTTAGACTACCATTAGCTGCAGCAGACGTAATCGACTTTGACAGACCTTCAACACAAAGGAGGAACAAATATGGCGAAAGTGGGTCGCCTTGGCGCAGACCACACTTAGGAGATATAGGACCAACCGACATGCCATTAAAACAAACAGAATAAGACACAGTAGTGACACACAACATGATCCACCTCACCCACTTGTCATCAAAACCCATCCTAACCATGAGGTTACGAAGAAAATTCCAGTCTACCCTATCGTAGGCTTTGCTTACATCCAACTTAAGAGCAATATCCCCTTCACCAGCATGTTTCTTTTGTTTCATATAATGAATGAGCTCAAACGCAACCAAGACATTGTCAGAGATGTTCCTACCAGGAACAAACGCAGACTGTTGTTCAGAAATAATTGCTGGCAGAATTCGTTTCAACCTGTTCGAAAGCACCTTAGCCAGAATTTTATACAAGACATTGCACAGGGCTATTGGACGCAAGTCCTTCATCGTGTCTGCATTTTCTTTTTTCGGAATAAGGACAATGTTAGTGTCATTGACCTCAGCTGGGAATACAAACTCCTGCAACCAAGTTTTGCAACACATGAACACATCACGACCAAGCATTTCCCAAAAATGTTGAAAAAATGCCGGGTTAAGCCCATCCGGACCCGAGGCTTTGTCCGGATGCATCTGCTTCACTGCTTGTGTAAATTCTGCAAAATTAACCTCTGCTACTAGCATTCGATTCTGACTTTCACTGATCACTCTCTCCTCTACCTCCTGGTGAACTATGTCATCCTGATTTCGACCAGCAAAAATGTTATTAAAATATTCCTTAACCACCATGCACATTCCAGAATTCGTGTCCACTATCTCCCCTGAATCTGTTTTTAGGTAAGATAAATGATTTATCTTTTTCCTCGTCGAAGCTGATGCATGAAAAAAACGAGAATTAGTATCTCCCTCCTCCAGCCAAAATGTCTTTGCCCTTTGCCTCCAATATTCCTCCTCATGCACCATAAGGTCCTCAAGCTTTTTCCTTTCTTCAAAATATCTACGAATACTAACTTCATCTTCACAACTCACCAAGGCATCCACTATGATCTTCTGCTTTTTAATTTTCTCTCTAAACTTATGAAAAAAATTCTTCCCCCACTTCGACATAAAAGACGAAACTGACAGCAACTTAGGCAAAAGGTGAATAGCTGGCAAGTTCACCCAGTATTGAGCCACTTCCTTTTTAAAATTAACTTCCTTCAACCAGGTGTTTTCAAAACGAAAACGAAATTGTTTCTTCGTAAAGGACAGGTTCATGAGTTCAACAGAGATGGGATCATGGTCTGAGTGCACTGTATGAGAGACCGATAATTTGCACAAAGGAAATTTGCTCCACCAACTAACTGTGGCAAAATCCCTGTCCAGCCTCTCCCTAACCCACTCTGAAGTACCTCTGCTCTTTTCCCAAGTAAAACTCCCACCAAATAGCTCAAGCTCAAGCAGAGAACTATCCTCGATCGCAGACCGGAAACCATTCAACAAGTGTTGAGGATGTGGATGATTACCTTTTTTATCCGTACTGTAAACCATGTCGTTAAAATCACCAAAAATAAACCAAGGTAGCTGTGACTTAGTAGCAAGATTTCGAATAAAATTCCAAGAATCTCTCCTCCTACTTCTTTCTGGGAAGCCATAGAAACAAGAACACCTCCAAGACTGAACATTATTCTCCAGCATTACTACATCAATATGATTCAACGACGACTCTACTACAATGCAAGAAATGCTATGCTTCCACAAAACAGCTAAACCCCCTGCACTACCAATGCTATCTACTGCAAAAAAGTGAGCAAAACGAAATTTCCTACTTAACTCTGCAATCTTATTAATACCGACTTTTGTTTCAGAAAGAAATAAAAAATCCGGGTTAGAAGACTTTATTAAGTCTCCTAGAACACGAACTGCCCGGGAATTCCCCAACCCCCGGCAGTTCCAGCTTAAGAAATTCATTTTGGTTGGCTAGCTTGCATTGCAAGCGTAGCCAAATCAGAGCCATGAGAACCTGGAAAATCCATACCAGAAATGCCAGCTTCTTGATTACTTTCTTCAAACAACACATTGCTTATTACATTCTCCCCCATAATTGCTTTCTCCTTTAATTCATATTCGCTCCTCCTTCTTTTTCTCTCCTCAACATTTAAACCTGCCAACTCATCACTATCAGGACCCACATATTTTGTTAGCTGAATATCAGCTCCCTTAAAATTAGCATCTCGAATTCTATCAGCAGTTACACCTTCCTTATCCATATTTTGAAAATTTCCCTCCCTCCATTTTGGCCCCTGATTATCCTCTTTCCCCGAAAAATGTGGGATGTTGTTACTCCTCCCAATCCTCGCCTCCCACTCGCCGTCGTTCTCCTCTCGAAGCCATTTACTTTTCTGTTGACCAGCCACCCTACGCGGTGGTGCTCGAAGCCATACCCCCCACTCCTTCACCATAATGTCACTTCTTTTGTCCATAAACCTTCTACAAAACCTCTCAGTATGAGAGACTAGACCACAAATGAAACAGAACTCGCCAAGACGTTCATACTTACAATTGACCACAAAATCTTCTCCGTTCTTCCTGGTGATCTTCTTCTTTCTTTTAATTGGCTTCCTTACGTCTAAGCGAACCCTTATCCTCATACACTCTCTCCAAATGCTAGAATTGTTCTTGGGATCGTACTCCAGAAATTCGCCAAAGAAATCCCCCAAATGTTTCCCCACTTTCTCTGTCATGAACCCCGACGGAAGGTCATGGATTTGAATCCATATGTTTAAAAACCAGAGAGGTACCTTCAAAGGTTCCACACCCAGAGGAATAGACTCCACAGCCAGCATAGCATTATCGAAGGACCAAGGCCCTCCATTCAACACCCAACGCAAATCCTCTCTGTGATAGAACTGAAAGATATACACACCAGATTCGATCTCCTTTATGTTGACCCCCATTGCCGGTTTCCAGACGTCCGCCAACTTCGACATCATTGCTCTACCGTTGATGTTTTTCTCAGTCAAGAACCTCCCTACCAAACAGAGCTCATACTTGTTTATTATCTCATCCACATCTTCATCAAAAGCAAGCTGTTCATTCTCTTCACCCTCTATGTCAAGCTCAGCCAATTGCATCTCGATATCCTGATAACCAGCCATATTCTAAGACTACCTCTCACAACCTTTCCTTACGCAACGAAGAAAAGTAGAGAGAAAACAAGACTCTCACATAGATGGAGAGAAAACTACAGAACGTTATATTGAAGGAACATTGTTGTTTGGTTCGGTTGGTTGATTGAAGATGTATAATATTTAAATATCAAGAAGAAGATCTATAATTGTATGTAATTCATTAATCATAAACGAATACATTTTATTCATTTCTCAACAAATACATACAACAGGTACCAGAACCTACTTGAGGCCGGCATTCTCTTACAAGATCTAAATATCAACTCTCGTTTGCAAAATTTTCTGATACTACATATCGGCTGACAACTCGACATGCAGAATTGGTGACCGAAAAATGAAAATAATTTTCAAAGAACTTTATGATCACACGTTCTTAGTTGAGGCTGCTTCAGAAGTCAGAAAAATAAAGAATGCGGTTCAAGAAGTATCCCGTCATGCCCAAAGAAGCCCATCAAAGCCAAATTCCGAACTTGTAACTGGACTATCACCAAAATTTTGTGGCTCTGTTTCTTGGTTTTCTTCGATGATGTCTATGTATGGCTCTGAAAGATCAGCAGACCTCTCAGATGGGATTCCATAATCTTTCAAGATGCAGGATGAAGCAACCAAAGATGCCTCTCTGTCCAGAATGGCCAAGTAATTGTCTTCGAATTCGAAAACAAGATACCTATCCTTGCAGGCTGACAATGCAGTATTATGAGCAAAAATATCAACTCGTACAAAGCTTAATAGGTAAAGGTAGTGTCACTTACAATCAACCAAATGAGCTAGATGATGTATGTTTTTTATCCGTGTTCCGTTGAATTTCAAAACCTGCAAGTATGAAAATCTTGTAATGGTACCAAAAGACACCAAACGATATCGCTTAAAACTCTACGTACTGTCAAAACACTTGCCTGCTCGTTGCTCATATCCTCGTAACCAATGTTAACTTCATTTGCTAAGACCTGCAAGAATGGACAGTTAGCAATGCCAAATCCTACATTATAGCATAACTAGTTACTAATTTTGTGGATATGAAGATCCATTATATAACTTCCCATGTTGGAAAAAACATACCTGTGATAGGACCACGATTTGTTCCCCTTTAAATCTTGACAAGGAGTAGCGTGCCTTAGCCAACAGCTTCAGCTGTAACAAAGAAAGATCTTATCAACTTCAGTATCAACAATAGAACATCCAAATCAGGTCTATATACAAAATTCACGATTATTAGCAATTAATGACAACTTACCCCTATACTGTCTTCACATTCCTCGCTATTTAAAAAACGAATAAATAAAAGCATTAGGAGTTCTGTAACTAATAGATATATTATACATGATACATAATTAATTGGTCAGCTAAACAATTTGATGAACTTACTCTATAAGTGGCTCTGACAGTGGTGTAAACACCAAACCAGCAACTATTAGATAGGAAGGCTGACCTCCTTCAATATGATACGGGACCTAGGTTGTTCATACCAAACAGAATTCAAGAAAAAAAGAAAAAAGAGAAAAATAAACTTAGTCTCATTATCAGGAAGTACAACATTGTCAGAATCAAGCTATTTATATGTACCAAATGCACACGTGGAGTTAGAGCTACTTGAACTTTCATTAAAGATCCTGCTCTGATAATACCGAGCTCTGCCAAATCACCTGAAAATCTGGACACAGATAAATAATAATATATCACAGTTAAAAATAATGTTCGTTCTTGATGGATGAACTTGAAAACTTGGACAGATGGGAAAGGTTCTTGGTCAATTTTGACATCAACAATTAATAAACAGCCTGGTAGAAGTAACTAATAGCATAATAAATATTTAGATGTGAACAAAAGAGGGCAGGACAAATAATCAGATGTCCTATGGACTGACGATCCATTTAAAACACTAGTTATATTTCCTGAATGGGGATGTCACCAAGTCAGATAAAAATATGATTCTGGAATCTTCCAACCCTTGGAACTTTAATCTAAAGACAAATAGACTAAATGTGTCATAATTAAGAAAATAAATATAAATAATTTTAGGGATATTCTTAATGGTACCATTGTGGTTTTGACTTTTTCAAATGGTACCATTTTCCCATAATATTGGTTTTTCCGAATGGTAACAATGGTACCATTGAGAATCCTCTAATTGCAACAACAATATAAGAAAAATTGTAAACCAATAGATGGTTAAAGAGAAGATAGTAAAGATTAGAAAATTGAAGAACAATGTACTAAATTGCTTGTTGCTCGATAAGCAAAGAATATCGAACTGAATTTATCTTGATCTTTATTTTTAAAATATTAAATGATAGTTAAGGAGTTTCTTACCTTGACAAAATAATAAGAGTATAAGACTAACAAGTCAAAAGTTTAGATGTACCATCTGTAAGTCAAAAATACGAGATGGTACCATCAGGAAAAGTCAATACCACGATGGTACCATTGAGAATTTCCCATAATTTTATAATAAATGATTCAAGAGATTACTTCTGACTAATCAGGTAGCGGAATGCAATGCGTTCAGTAGATCTAAAAGGCACTGTTCCTTCGGAACCAATATGAACACCATCAAAACTCACAATCACATCCCCCTGAAAAGCAAGAAAGTGCAAGTAACTATTAGAAAAATAGAATTTCACACTAGGCAGATATTTATACTAAAACTAAACCTGAAGGCACAAGAGGAGTCAAACAATGCAAATACTGATCCTCCTATTTAGTAGTACAAGTTGCGGATGTTAATTATCTCAATATCATGGTGTGAAGCAATTTATGCTCGACTTTACCCCTAAATCATCTATTGGTATCCACTTCTTCCCTACAAGCAACTAACAAATAGAAGTACATGTGAATTACATCCCAAAAAGGAAATATAATAGTTTTAAAGCCGTAAATCACCTCCCACGTGTAGGTTTTTCATTATGGGAATGTCATGGATTTGAAGGCCTTAAAAGAGCAGTAAGCCCCTCCAACAAGGATAAACTTTGGTGGATTTCAAAAGCCCAGGACAGAGTAAATCGTATATATGGTACTAATAAACCAATAATTGCAAAAGCTCTGGGGTGAATTTATGGCAAGCCAAATTGAAAACTTTTTGTCTTTCACAGAAGACATGAATGTACTACAACACCTTCCTGATATACTCATATACCTTTATTCTGCTTCTTCTTTTAGCCCCATAAAAAAAGAGATTCAACAGTAATAAGATGCAATGAAACAAAACTGGCTACAATATCTTAATCTCAGAAAAGAATTATTAAGGTTTTCGGGTGAAAATGAGTCACTCATCATGGAAGTCCCCCAGAACAACCCTTCATAAATAATCCTTGCTACTTTTGTAACATTACCACGATCATATGAGATCGTCAAAATAGTTTGTATTTATATGGCAGTGTACCTCTTTCAGGACTTTACTTGCACCAGAAGTAGGCTCTACTCTCCGCACAAGTACACCCTGCAAAATTTAATATCAACGGAAAATTTTAATTGGACAATAAGAACAGACGCACTGGCAAGATGATAACAGGTTGTGATATATAGGAATTAGGAAGTTTTAATTAGTTGAACTGAAAGCAAAACCTTTACAGGGCATCCTTCGTTTTTTTTTAAAATTATACAGTTTATTTAATTCCGGTTTTCTACTTCTAAAAGCTTAAAGGCATTCCTTAAAGTAATCTAGTTGACATGCTCAGCTAGGTATCCATTTAACTGGAACCTCAAAATTTAGACACTCAACAAGCCATGTATTTATTCTTTATATAGTTGATATCAGCAAGTCATATCTATATTGATAGCCTATGAATGTTTGCCTCCGTGTCCCCAATCTATATATTGGTGATGCTAACAATATATACCCAAGGTTTCAACTCACAAAACCAGTGAGAATTTCCTAAATATGATACTGCTGTTGGAATGTAACTGGTGAGAAATGCAAGCAAAGAGAGGAGAAATTTAATAATCCCAGAAAGTTTAAAATTTATTAATTCGCGGAAAATTATTACAATTTTTCAGTTTATATTTTTGTCAGGATGTCAGATTAGTTTAGAGAGTTAACAAAGGTACTTTAGTCGTATGATTCCCAAGTGAACCAGGATTTCCTACCAACAATTAATCATGTAATACCCATTTATTCATGGAGTTGTATTTTTACTGACATGGATAATTAATATTGCTATTACTTGCAATTGATACACTTTTTCTCTCAAAAATCCAAAACAAGACACACCTGGAGAAAATGGACCAGGTTGACGGGTGGGGCATCTCATGAGGATTAAAAAGAAAAAAAAATAAACAAACGGATACACCTTTCCTCTCTTTTGCAGTTGAGAACATATCCTTTTCTTGTTTTATAATTATTTTTTCATGATTAATTGCTGCTGAAATCTATACTGCGTCAGTAAGACAGTAACAGGACTAGATAGCTAGTACATTCAATAGTCCTGCTCTAGTTACATAAAGAGCCAAACCTCATTCGATGGTACTTTTAAGCAGGAACGTAATGCTGGATTCTCTAGTTTTTGCAGCAAGACTCCAAGGCAAGGGAAACCTGAAATTGAAGTAGAATTAACTATAATAGAAGATTGTAAGTAAGATGATAGTTCACTATAGCCTTGTGAGATCACATAATTCATCTATTAGTGTCTTTGTCCGTGTGAAACTTAAATCATGCATAATGAGGTGAAGGTATGAGAAGAAAAACAGAACTCCTGCAATTTAACATCAATGATGACTAACTACACAAGAAAATGATGCCATAATACCCCCTGGGAAGTCCTCGTGTTGCACCCCTTTAAAACTTTAGCAAAAAAAAATGATGCCATAATCATGGACCAAATGTACCACAACGCAGAAAATTCCTTCTCAAATACAGTTACAAAAAGTTTCTTTAAGAAACAGAGCAATTCAATCAAATGGGAACGTCAAAAGTATGTGCTGATATTTGATTAAAAAACTGTAACCTGTAGGATATGTAGCACCAAAAGGCAACAGTTAAAATTATTAGAAAGTGACCAAAAGGGAACAGTAAAAAACTGATAATTGGAGCAATTCCTGCTAAAGTATGTTATACATGTACCAGGTTATTTAGCAATAAAATAAGATGGAACCAAACAAATTGTGCATGACTATAATAATGTCAGCTTTTGATAACCTTTTTTATGCTAAGAATCAAGGGCACCTTGTGATTGAAGTCATTGTCAACATCAATATAGAAAACATTTAACTACTTGGTATACTAACACAAACAAATAATTCTATGCCATTATTTACCAAGATATACTGTTAAATCATGAAATTTGTGTCCAAGCATATCATTGGACAATACCCGGTGAATCCAAAATTAAAAATATATATATAACATATTAAAAGATATGCGAAAACCAGACTCACCTGTGTACTTTCCACTCCTCTCGTAGTCATCTAGAAAATGAGACACAACTGTAGTTGGTATCACATATCCAATATTTTCTGTGTCTTCCGATCTGTATACCTAAATGAAGTGACTTGTGAAAAGATGATCGAACAACGAATTAAGCACTTAAATAGGGAATAACGCATGAACATTAGCTGTCAAGAGAAGCATATTCATCTTCCAAACCTAGAGTAAAATGATAGCAACAATAATGAAATACTCTTTACCTGAGGAAAAAGATTCCGAAAAAAAAAGGATGACAATTTTTTTTTAAGCTATATTCATGGAATTAAGGCTACAAATATCTTTAATTATTAATTACGAGTACATTTTTATTTTGTTTCGTCATACATAAGAGCAGTTATCCTTGACTTTGCCATCACAATTTAATAATGTCATCACTTCTAAACTTGAACATCCTTGCATGATAAACATGAGTATGACTAAAAAAATTGTAAAATATGCGAAAAACAACTTTTTCTGCAGAAACACATGGAGTTATATGCAAGGAGACCAATTACGTTGACCACTTTGAGTGGCACACCTAACAGACCACAGACAGATAAAAACCAACAGACATGTTCAACTTTAACAAAAGACTACCTGAAATGCCACACCGATGCATTCACCCTGATCGTTGAATGCAGGACCGCCGCTATTACCTACAATCTAGCTACTATAAGCAGTGATTACCAAAAATATTCAGAACGAAGGAAATCTCAGAAAAGGTTTTTCTTGCCTTTAGTGTGTGAAATTATACATATTTGACATGCACTTACCGGGATTTATTGCAGCGTCAATTTGAATGCCGAGCAACTCTGATGATCCATGAGCATATGATGTAACCTGATAGTACAGATTGCTTATTACATTGATGTTGCTTGAATAGGAAGACATGGAATGAACAGTTGAAGGCATTTTGTTTTTTGATGTCAAATAAAGAATTTGTCATTGGGTGAATAGAATAAAATTAAGATACCACCTAAGAATTTGACAGTTCTATGAGACAGAAAAACAAACCTCTATTCGTGATACAACTCCCTTGCTCACTGAGATAGTATCTCCTCCAAGAGGATATCCGACAACAGTAACTGAATCCTGCCATTATGAAAGGAAAAAGAACAAATTAAGATGTTGTATATGTTCATAGTACTCGCAACTAAATGTTTTGATCTTCATTAAACGTACAATATTTAAAAGTTTCAGAAAACGGTAAACAACTCCGACAATTTTAGAAAGGAAAAAAACTGACAAATATCAGCAGTGAAATAATGACTGTAGTAAAAAATAGTTACTATAGTAAGCAGGTACTAGTAATAAAAGGCCTGCATGCACCTTGTAGGCAATGTGTAGATTAACCTGTCACAAGTTGACTATTCTAGCATCTATTTCTAGTTTCTAACAGTACGTTTCTAGGCAGTAGTTACTTCAGTTTGTTCTATAAATTCCGGCTTTGTCTCATTGTAATCTTAGTAGCAGAATATCTATAATACTGATTTCAAGGTTCTCTACCAATCTTCCTGTCCTCTCTACTATCGTTCCATTTGATTATTCCACATTTCTCCTATTCATCTGGAGAAACATAAAAAAGTTAAGAAGCAGATATGGAGTAATCATTTAATCTCTTCAAGACCAGGGCGGACAGCATGATGTGGATCAAATGAGAGTGTGAAACCATATAACCATTGTAGCCAATAATCAGAAACAAACAATAATGAGAACCTTGTGTAGATAATTAGATACCTTTTTATAGACCCTAAATTGTGCCAACAAAGTGTTAGGTGACCAGCTCTCCTAAAACCTCAAGGTGTTGAAAGGACTTAATAGGATCATATATTACATTTAGTAGTCCCCCTCACTCGAAATCCCTTTTTTTGGGTTGAAGAGTATATCACAAGGAAGCAGGAGCCATCTTCAGAGTTTATTTACCTTAGTCTCAAAATTATATATTTGAGAATATTGGGGGGTAGGAGGAAATCGAACTCTCCCAACCTGAACTCTAATACCATCTTAAGTAACTAGCTCTACTAAAACCTCAAGGTGCTAGGAGGACTTAATAGGATCATACCTTGTTTGGCTAATCTTATAAGTAACTTATAAGTCGAAAAATATATGCATTTTTCAACTTATAAGTAACTTAACACAGTCAAAGAGAAAGGTGAAAGGAAACCAAGGCATATAAGGAAAGGAACAGAAGATCTAGACAATAAAACGAACACTTCACACTAGCATTTTTTTAGGGAGTGAACCTACCTGCAGACGAGGCAAGCGACCAAACTCTAGAGGCTCAGCTCCTTTCCAGAATTCTTCACTCTCTACTGTAAGTAAGGCTATGTCACACTCCACGCCTTTAGCTAGCACCTATACATAGTTTTTCATTAAAAATAGGGAGAAACCATAGAAATTTTCCAAAGCACAAATTTCTTGAACAAAAGATAGAGATTCACAATAAACAATTAGAACTTAACATAGAAAGTTTAAAATAGGCGGCACCTAAATTAGTCATTATTACATACAGATTCACAGAAAGCAGTTAAATGTCTATGAAAGGTTTCACGTAATCAGCCAATTCTCTTGATCATGAAATATCATTTTCTAAGCAAAAAGATCTGCAAAAGTGATAGGGTGAGCAGATATCAACAAGCAACTCCCAATGCCAGTAAGATCATATTTAAAAAGTTGTAACAACTAAGACAGGAAAGCTAGAGGATTAATGTGAGTGAGAATCTACATGAATGTAGTTTTTGAAAGGCGATGCTGCTGCCAAAGATTGAAACAAATGAAATGGTAGTTTGTGGTAATGTTATTGTTAAAGTTCACTAAATCACTCTGATTTACAAAAAGCTACGATTATCCATTTTTCCTATTGCCACTAAAGCCAGATAATGACAAATTACCAGAATACAGACAGTTATTTACCACGATACAGTTATTAAAAAGTAATAATGACAATTTATTTGAATAATTAAAATTGCAAAGCTTAAATTTATGTATCTGATACCTTAGCCACATACTTGGTATCATCTCCCCTTCTCTTCACTTTGACCTGCAACCATATAAAGGACACCACATTTAGGCATACACTTATCTCTCATTTTCAGGATTAAGATTTATATTCATAGCTTGATTTGGGATTGTGAAATATATCTATTAATCCTTATGCAGATTGCAATGTGGTTAATAGTACTGTTAGAATAACAATATATGATCCTGGAAAGTGTCCTCCTCTAATACCTTAAGGTTTTAGAGCGACTGGTTACTCAACATGGTATCAAAGCTCAGGCAGGCGGGAGGTCCAAGGTTCGACTCCCTGCCACCCCCAATATTCTCACAAATTTATGAGGGACACGAAGGCAAATTAATGCCCCAAAAATGGGCGCCCGTGATCCACTCTTCGACCCAAAAATGGGTACTGGTTACTCAACAAGTACCATAATGATTTCTTATTACTCCTGAAACTTATTTGAATCTAGTATAGCATTTGGTGGTCAATGTTAAATTCTTTACCTTTAAGTAGTTGGAAAGCTCAGGTTTTATGGAGCTCATTAACAGTTTACATAACTAGAAAGGATAATAACAGGGGAAAACCGGAAACAGGTGCAGCAGTTCAGGTTATCGCTTGTACAAAACAAGGCTGGTTCTGGAAATACAATATTAGAGTCAACAAAAAGAAAAGAATGACAGGGAAGTGATGAAGTGAATCTCATCACTAGCCCAATCTGTTGAACATTGAAGAGAGTACGGAAGTGAAATATAACTGGTGAGATGGAGTAAATTAGAAAAGCACACGAGGATTAGAGCCAAAAAGAAGCAAACTTTGGCTGAATTCTGCACTGACAAGCTTTAATTAACTACTATTTGTCCTCTTCTGACAAGGAAAATAATATGATACAAATCTATCTGGTCATAACCATTAACCACACAGCATTAGACTAACAAAAGATATAGTAGAGTGTAGTAATTCTACATTAAGACAGACTTTCTATACTCATATGACAAACATAATTGCATCATAATATAGATGTACAAGTCAAAAACATTAATAGCCATCAATCATCTAAACAAAGTTGTACATTATGTTCAGCATTCAATGTATAATGCAGCAACAAACGCATCGGCGGAAACCTTTGCGATGATTCCTTTTTGAATTACTAGGGATGGTGACAAATATACGAGGAGGAAGTCCCAAAAAATTACCTGAGTATTGTGCTCAACACAATGAGCATTAGTTAGAAGCTT
Organism: Heracleum sosnowskyi; assembly: GCA_030848705.1. Taxonomy (NCBI): domain Eukaryota; kingdom Viridiplantae; phylum Streptophyta; class Magnoliopsida; order Apiales; family Apiaceae; genus Heracleum; species Heracleum sosnowskyi. The sequence goes on from CM061239.1 coordinate 110,160,524, forward strand.
CCCATCTCCAATCATGAAAGCACTGCAGTGATAAAATAGTAGGGCAAGCCTCTGAAATCAGATTACTATGTAAAAATATTCAAGTGTTCTTTTTCATAATATTTAAAGTTTTAACAAATTCTAGGAGCGGTGCCTAGGTGGGAGAAATTAATACATGCCTTCCTGTGCTTGTGAATTGTCTTTGTTTTTGCCAAGGAAGCGAGTAATCAGGTGCAGTATGGGTACAGTAAACCTAGACAATAAATAACAAGATGAAACCAAAATGAAGAAAATGAAAAATATACAAATTGCTGATGCACTTAATGGCACATATATACAATATATGCCAACATTACATTTTAAAATAACGAATATTTACAAGTCATAAAAAGGATCTAAAGAAGTTTGTGCCAGTTAGATGCATATAAAATTCATTACCTTCACAACAGCATTAAGGAAAGTTGCATCCTGAAGATTACTTGTTTCAACCTGGGAGAACCAGTAGAACTTAAATAAGATACCTCTATGCAAAATAGAAAGCACTTAAGCTACCAGATTCAGGCTACAATGTCTTAGATAAGGACATCCAATCATCAATTATGAATGTCAAAATAAATAGACGAGTTTACAAATCTTACTGAAACTTCAAAATTTAAAAAAAAAAAAAAAATCGTTCTAATAATATAATGTAATCATCAGCTGAAGACATAAGCAGTATATAATAAAAATATTTGCCACCAAAAAATCAGGAGGTCTGACTTTAGAGTTCAGAGGCAGGGAACTAAACTCGTCGGCTAACCACCAGCATTTCCGGAGGCAAAATCTTTTGGGTGTAAATCCAGAAAGTTGGAGCATAACAAAGACTTTAAGTTGGAACAACTACATCAGTCACTTGACATCAACCCGTGGCCCCTTCTAGCAACTAAATTACTAAACAGGTGTACGCATGTCTACAGCGTACCGGATACATATGTAGAGCGTTTCAACATTAGTGTAATACTGGAAACAGATGGGAAAAAGTTAAAAGCTGTCAACCTATTACTATGACAACTATAACTTCTTAAGTGGTACTATGTTATTCAGGTGAACAAGTGATCGAAAAAAATTCTGAACAAGAAACTAAATCTTGGCATCTGCGAGTCCTTTGCACCAAAGGCCTCGTATAGTCAATTACAGAAAATCAATCTCAATTTTTTTCCACAATGCATTATAGCTGACATTATGCCAACTACACCTCTCTGTCTATTTCCGAATTCCGAAAGAAGCCTGGCACGGGGTGAAAATAAACCTATAAGAAAATTATGCAAACTGGATGCCTACCTGCTGCTCCTTTGAGTCAACCTGAAATCCCTTGTTGGCCTTTTTCTGTCCACTAACTGATTTAAAAGCTGTTGATCGAGATCTTCCACTGTTACTTCTCGCACCATGGTCCATGGTTTTTGAGTAAAAACTTTCATCTTTTGATCTTCCGGAGAAGTTCTGTGAAGCATCTTCTTTCTGGGAAGTTAAAAAAAAGTGTATCTGATTGAGCCGGTCAGCTAAAATTGAATATATATATATATATATATATATATATATATTGTAGAGATGGATTAAATATATGTGTGTGTGTGTGTTAGTGAGTGCGTTTGTAAGATTGCTGGTGCAATATTCCAGTATGGCAGTACATTTGTACCACACTCGGGTATACCATAGTAAAAATGACTAAATGTTTCTATTAACATAACTAAATGTTAAGAATTAAACTGATGTGTATAGTATGGACTGTTTGACCACTAGTTACGACTTTAAGATAGTCACAGAAAAATGAATCAGCTCCAAGAGAAGCTACTCATATATACGTAACTAAAGCAAGGAAATCAATATTACATTCATTTATAAATATACTTGTCTCACTTGCTGAAAAGTAAGAAAACACTAGTGTATGTGCCTTTAGGTACTAGTCGAAATCAGTTCTCTCATATGTAGATCATGTAGCTTGAAGAAGGCTATTATAGGCACTGGTGTACTGGGACATTATCAAATAAGCTACTTGCACAACATGTTAAGCACACTCCCTGTTTAAGAAATTAATTATGATTTGAAACTTACGAACTTTGTTCATGAAAAGTAATTAACTAAATTAGCAAAAAAAATGATAAATTCATTTAGTAAATGAGAATACTTCAAAAATTTGGACCAGTAGCCGCTCAAAAGGAGGGCACAATTATGAGTGCAGCAACTAATGTATCTAAAACTTAGCTAGAAGAAAAGTAGAACGAGCATCTAATAAACTGTTATAAATCAGCCTTTCAATATTATTCATCACTAGCCTTTCAAAACGTCATCTTTTACATTTAGAAGACTTTTATTGATTATTGAAAATAATTTCTCTTTAAATGGGTTATTGGGTTGCGAACCTAACAATTCTTATCTTCTGAGGTTAGGAAATCCTAGGTGTACTGATTCTTGCGCCGTTGGATTACCTAGGGGATAGTGTGGTAAATCCACCTAATTCTATTCTTTCATTTTTTTTATATTCCATAGACCTTTCACTTCCATACATGTCTTGCATCAATCATGAGAGGCCAAGCTGCTTGTGTCTTGCATCAATCAACCATGAGTGGCCCAGCGGCTTATGAGGTCTAGAGTTCAAGTACCCCCCCCCCCCCCGGGTCTCCTGCATGTACTAAAAAATCTGATCATTGAGAAATATGTAAACTACCAAGTACCAACAGTTCATCATACATTATTCACAAGAAGTCTTCATAGGGTATTGTTCATCGAGGCACTATTCATACAAAAAGAAAAAGGAAACTCCCGTGGCCAAAATGATCAAGCTTTTGTAACCGTCGCTAGCATTAACGAGAAACTTAAGTGCATACTCGCTATGACTGATGACTGAGTGGTTAGATGGGGTGGAGAAAAAGTGGATTTGTTTCCTTTATTACTAGTTTCCTTTTTATTAGGACTTACTTGGTGGTTACATCTTAGGGGTAAAATACAACATGCACTCCAATGCTAGTTGCATTTTGCAACCAAATGATTTCATATTTAACTAACTTTTTGTCCAACTCACCCAAATTTCATTTAAAGTAGACCAATGCATCCTTGGATGCAAATTTGGCACCAAGAATGTTTAAGCATATTTGCATCCAAATATGCAACTCCTTTGGAGTCGATATTTTCTGCATTTGGTGCCAAATTATAGCAATGGCACCAAGTTTGGCATTGTATTGGACTTGCTCTAACAAATTATTCTCTTTTGCAATTGAGAAATCCAGTGCTTCTTTGTGCCGTTGGAATACCTTAAGCTAGCTAGTAAGTGTTTTTATTGTTTTATTCTATAGACCTTTCACTTCCATTCACGCCTTGTATCAATCGTGAAAGGTCAATAAACTTATGTCTACCGTCAATCATGACTCATTCGTTGCCCGGCTCCTTATAAGATCTAGAATTCGATTCCCACCCCCTTTCTAGTTCCGGCTCATTGAAATTAAACACTTCACGAATCCAGTTACTTTTACATAGACTAATGTGAGCTTAACTAGCACAAAAGTGTATAGCAAATGCTAGACTAGTCCAAGTCTAGACTCTCAAATACACTATAGTCTTAATCTTGCATAACATTATTATTCCGAAAAAAAAACACAAACTCCAACACACATAACAACATACAAAAATCACAATGCAATACATCACTAACCTGGTGTGCAAAACAACACTTCTAAATCATACATAACTACATAACACTATATATCGAAAAAAAACAGAAAGATTGAAACTTTATTACCTGTTTAGAAGAATTACACTGAAAAGATGAAAAGGGGTACTCTGAAATATGTTTCTTGGAGCTCTGATTGAATGCTTTTGGAATAAACAAGGGACTTACACTTGTGGGTGTGAAGAAAAGGCGATTAAAAGAGAGTGAAGAAGGGGAATCTCCGGTGTCGGCGCCGGCGCCGGAGAGAAAGGAGTTGAAGCAGAAAGTGGCAGCTACATGACCCATTGTAGAGAAATGAAGCTAAAGCTGGGAGCTTCAGATGAAGAAGCTCAGTTTTTTTACCTTATCCTAATGTAATGTGATTGTAGCTGTCCCACTTTGTTTACTCCTTTGGCGCCTTTTGTAAATTTTAATTTACTTAAAAAAGATATCTCAGCTTCCGTTTTAATTGATTTTTTACTTTTGCACAAAAACAATTTTTGAATTAAAAATTTATATCAAACAACATTTTTATACTTTAAAATATGTGGGCACAAACTCAAAATAAAGTTACATTATCGGATAAGTTTGTATCATTTGTTAAGTTATTTTTTCTTTTAAGAGGTTTTGAAAAATATCACTACTTGTTTATTAAATTATTATTAGAAAGATAAAATTATAGTTTTTGAATAATCTTTAACATTCTTTCAGTGTCCAATAGGAGGAAGAAGATATTTTTTCTCAAAAAAAAAAAAAAAAAAAAAAAGTTCTTCCCTTTGTATCAAAACCAAACTAAAAAAAATGCTCCTCACTTCCTGGCCAGTATCCAAGTTAAACTTCCTTATCTAAAACACTTTATTGCAACTCTCTGATGAGTTCCTTAACATTTATAATCTCTTCTGCACAGCTTTCTGAAAACGATCATCTTTTGAGTAGAAAGATTAATAAAAGTGGTAGCTTTGCATTTGTTAAACAAAATCTTCATTTGCAGGTTTCTTGCAGACCAATTTGCTCTACAAGTGATGGATTTGTTTGTTTATGTACCCAACAACCTCATTCAATTCCCCAGATTGTTGGAAATGAACAACAGGAGACACAAGAAGAAGATGAAGATGAAGAGTATGTTCAAATTCTTAGAGTTCCACAAGATTGGTTGAATCCTTCTAAGGCCCTGGAGGTACCCCTTTCAAGATTTTTATATTTCTTTATGTGTGTGATAGCTTATGGTAAATGTTGGTGATGGTTTTTAGTTAATTATGTGCAATTAGGTAAAAGAAAGTGTTGTTGTTGGTTTACTATCTTGTGGTTTTTCTGTAAATAACTTGTAAGAAAGATGATAAATTAATCAGTTGTTCTAAACCTTATGGTCTTTTAGGAGGAAGGTATGAATGTTCATGCTTAATTGCTTACTGGAATTCAACGGTCGACTAACACGAGCCTGTTATTTATATAATTTGAAAGTATTGAGTTATCAGGACAAAAACTCGAAAAAAAATCTTTGTATGTTTGTATGCAGTGACTATTATTCTTTCATTAGTTATGTTTGGTACTCATTTTACCAATACTTAACCCCTTAAAATAATTCATACAAATAAGTTTTGATCACTTGGTAGTTCATTTCTAAGGTACATTATAATCACATCTCTTGGCTGGAAATAAACAAAAGAGTTGATTGAACTATAGTCCATTGGATAACTTAATGACATAATCAGTAATGTAGAAAGTTATTTGTATATTTGGGGATTCTTGTAAATCTTTTTTTAGAAGGGTGATACTTGCAGGTGTGGATGCTTCAGTCAGTATCTTATTGATTCATCATTCATGCATTAGGAGGCATGTCATTCGGCAGATATTCGGAGCATACTCCCTTGTATCTGTAAAATTTAGGTCTATTTACATCTAGCTCAAACCAAGATGTAGCAACTAAACCAAAACATTCATATTATTGAGGTAGTGATGAGTTCCAGAGGCTGCTACATAACTCGACAATGCTCTTGTTTATGTGTACTAGACGAATATGATCCATTTTTTAGTGTGCATTATCAAATCAATATACCAGATTAAACTAAAGAAGCTTTGGTTAGCAGCTACAAAGAAGATATAGAATAATTATTCAATAAAAATATGTTTAGGGTTATAGGTACCAGGAAAAGAAAAGGCTTGAACTAGCTCTAGTCTCGTGTCACTTTTGCAAAATGTGTCCTGTACTTATGTACTTCATCTAAAAAAACCATAAAACTTTTCCGTGTCATCTTAATATAAATGTTTTCACAGATCAAGGATTTATTACATAGAACTCTAAATGAAAGAGTGGAAATATCAAATATCGAACTTCTAACAAGTAATACTCAGTTTGTTTATTTTTGTCTTAAGACCTACACTAGACAAGAATACCACGAAACAAGTAACTTTTATTAGACTGCTGTCTAAAAGAGCTCTATCGAAAAATTTGAACTCAATGATAGACTTATTGTGCACCTTTTAAAATCTTGTTCTTTGGTAGCTTTCTTTCTGTTTTGTGGTTGACACAGAATTGCAGGACTTGTGAAGAACCAGAGACCAAGGATAACTGTTGATATTCAAAATATCCTAAGCTGTATCACTAACTCTATTATGTAATAAATTAATGACTCGTAACCATCAGGGCTTCAATAATGTAGCATATTATATACTGTAATGCTGTATAGGAAATGGAATTTGGGCAAGATGGTGTAACTACATATTTTGAAAGTTAGTGGCAGAATCTGGTGATCTAATTTCTCAGCTGAAGAGAATATTAAGCTATATTGAACTTCTTATCCACTGACAAAGAAATATAGGATGGTCTATCATTTGGTAGTTGATGGCGTTGTGTGTTCTTAGTGTTGAGTCAGCTCAACTATCTTGAAGCCTCACAAATATCTCTTAATGTTATCTTGACTGCAACTGATATGTACTGGCTTTAGTTTCAAAGCCATATTCAGAACTTATTTAAAATCATCAATTGGCTTGTGTGCACTACTGTTACTTCATATGGCTGCAAAGTAGATTCGAGCTTGAACATTGTTATATACATCTGCACTCAAGAATTACAAATGGGCCACATAATCTTATATACTTATTCATGTGCCCTGCACACTCACACACTTCATATACGAAGAATACTCAGTATGTTTCAGCATCACTGCAGGAAGCAACGTGGCTTAGAACAACACTGCATAAATGGTTGGATGACGAGTATTGTCCAGAGGCAACTAATGTAGAAATCAGCAAGGTTGCTGCGGACTCATATCACAAATCTTTGTTGGAAAAAGAATCTGACTTGGGTGAAATTCTGTTAAAGATGGCCATGGACTTGGGGAGCGTATCCTTTCAAGAAAGCTTTCATGGGGCATTCTCATCAGCAAATGCAGCTGTAAATCTTATAGTGCAGCGTATAGAGCAGAACTGATTTAATTTATTTTGGCGCACAAGGTTAGTTATGTGGTACGAAACATCTGATATGATCTAAGGTACTTAAGAATGCATTATTTTGCTATGTTACAGGTATAATTGAGAAATGTACGATATTGAACTAGATTATTTGGCTGGTAAGCCCACCACAACATCCCATGTTACATATGTATTGTATTGAATGTAGTGATGTCCCCGTAAGAATAAATAAGTTTGCTTTATCATGATTAATATTTGAAGAATGTCCTATGTAGAATGAACTATCTTGGCTCACCACCACATCCCATATATAATTGAGAAATGTACGATATTGAAAGAGATCTTTGGGTGGTAAGCCCACCGCAACATCCCATGTTACTAATGTATTGTATTGAATGTAGTGATGTCCCCGTACAAATAAATAAGTTTGCTTTATCATGATTAAAATTTGAAGAATGTCCTACGTAGAATGAACGGATTATCTTGGCTCACCGCAACATCCCATATAATTACTAGTATGGATGCCCGCTGCGCTGGGCGTGGTAGTTTTGTAATTAAACAAATAGTTAAAACATGAAAAAATATGAATCACAAAAATTGGTGGAATTTCAGTTAGGTAATTTACATAAAAGGTTCGCATTACACAATGACATGCAGTGCGGAGTTGTACAACAACAAAGGTTTACATATTTTAAAAAATGGTCCTTAAAATATTTAAAGATCAGTGAAATTTGCTCCATGGATAATTATTTAAAATATTTTGTAATAGTATCTTGCTTTTAAAATTTAAAATTTTTAATATATATACAAAAACTCCTCGGCCTCGCCTTTGGCGAGACCTCGAACCATATATATATATAAACTATTATATTATAAAATTTATGTTTTTAAAAATATGTCAATTTTATTAAATTATTTTATATGCATTTACATTAGTAATTATATTTTGTATATATAATTATAAATTAAATTTTAACTACATAAAATTAAATATGAATAATTTTAATATATATGTGTATGTTTATTTTATAACTAAAATTTAATATTTATAAAAACCTTCTAGACGCCCCTTTCGACCTTGAACCATATATTGATAACACAATATTGAATTAAGTTAAAAATTGTTCTTATAATTATATTAAATGATTTGAGATATAACTTTGTAAATGTCTAAATAAAAAAAAGATTATTTTTACATTCAAAAATTAGAATTATTTATATAATATTTTTAATAATATAAACTTTATATCTTTAAGAATTCGATACATTTATTCTTCACAATTAAAGCTTATTTCACAATTAAATTTTAATATCAATAAGAAACTTTCTATCTTGGGATACAACCAATGCCATGAAAATGAACTTAAATGAATATATTTTTCTTAAAAACATACTCTATTCGTTGCACTGTCCATCCTAAAATTAGCACACATTTTTACGTGAAATTAAAATATATCTCCATAATTCTTTTTTTAATTCAAAAAAGGAATATAAAGAAAAAGAGATATAAAACCATATTTTAGTTGCATCTAAATATGTATCAAAATTAAGGTGAAAAATGTTAGTGGGTGACAAATTTTAGTGGGACAGAGAGAGCATTAATTTTATTAAATGATTTCAAAAAATACTTATGTATACATTTAAATGAGTAACCACTTTTATGTAATAATAAGTTAAAATTTATAAATATTGTTTACAATAAATAAAATTATAATTTACATATAACATAAATTCTTATATTGTTTTTAAGTACAAACTGGCAGAGGTTATAAAACAGACTTACAAAAACCTTGCCGCCAGAAACCACTAGTGCACATCTAAAAATAAAAATAAATAAAACACGCTTTCAAATATGAACCACTGGGACAAAAGAAAACCAGTTCCCTTGCTAGACCAACACAAAGTCATAAACTATATGCTATGTGAGCCTCTTAAGACATTCAGCAAGCAAACATGTTTCTCCTGCAACTTCATTCCTTACATGTTCTTCCTTGGAGGATAGTCCACCAATCTTGTAGACAACATCAGCTTGAGGTGTCAAAGTAATCACACTCCTCCCACCTGCATATTATGTGTTAATGTTTATATCAGTAACTCAGCCAGAAAAGAGTGTGTAAGAGCTTCTGTAACAATGAAACTACAAAGAAGTATGACACAACTGAATAGCCATAACTATTTAACCATAAAACTTTTGTGAGCATTTTTTCGATGAACTTTTATAATATCGCAACATCATATTTGTCAATTTTGTTGTGACATCCTTTTCTAAGGCTCTAATACTTCTTCCCATGATCCCATTTATGTTGAAGTGGTGCTTATTGTATCCAGTTCAGTACATATATATTTTAACCTTAACATCAGTTTTAAGTTATATAATTCTTTAAACCTAGAAGCCTCATCTAAGAGCGTAATGTTCATTCTTATCCTAAATTAGAGGGACATCACCAGGTCCTGCATCCTTAGCTACAAAGTCGTTTCCCCAACAACTGTCACAATGAAAGGTGTTTAATAGACACTTTTTTACAGCAATATTGTAATTAAAAGAAGTAAACTTTTAAATACCATGAACCATATACTGACCACACGAATCTCCTTCACCGAATTCAAACGTGCAATCCAATCACATGAGTCACCCATGAGATATTTGTTCGAGGTACTGCCTACGTTTTCTTCTTAAAACTCTGTCTATAAAATAGCAAAATTAAAGTATATAGCTGAGGAGCAATGACTCTTTACCTGAGGAGCAATGACTCAATCACCAGAAACTGCTGAAATGAAATGTGATAATGGAAATATAACTTTAATTTTTACTTCTACTTTACCCTTGGGATGCAAATAGATATAACAGTAAGATAATCACGATATTGTTACGTTCATAGTGCTTGTAAAAATGTAGTAGCAAACCGTAACTTAATAAGATGATTTGTTTAGTTACTAAGACGCATAGAAGATCAGATTGAGACAAAAGAGGCATTTATGCTCATTTGGAAAGCAGTTCAAACTATTGATAGAAAAGAAATGCACACCCAGACCATAAAGTAAAATCACACATTGCAAATATACTTCAGATATAGGTAGGAAAGTGAAAATGAGAACATAAAGTTCTTATATACAAAAAAAATCAGATATAATTATTTTATTATATTAGATATTTAAAACTCAAGTGGAAATGATGATCATTCTCATCTCATAGTAATAGGTCTTCGTATATTTTTTTTAATTTTTTCAAGCCCCTAAAGAGCCTCTGTATCATAGCTCTCATCTGCAATGCCAAAATGTCCGTAAGAGGTGCACTTTACATCAAAGATATTCTCCTTAACGATAAGAACTAATAATTAAGAAGAGACATGAAATGTACCTCAACCAAACATAAGGGACAATGGACTTTTCACCAGGAATCAATGATGAACATTTAGCATCAATGGGCATCCCAAACTAATTATACTACTTTCTTTTACTTAATCAGTAATTGCATATCGAGACTCCCCTTTGAATCCTTCTTCAGTTAACTGGACTGTACATAAAAATCACGATTCAATTAGTCAACTACAAATCGAGCATAAAATTAAATATGAAAATTTTTTTACATGCCAAAAAAACGGATTTAGATTTGAAAAGGCACTCCCACCAGCCCCACTAGTTGAGGAACAAACATAGGTCTCAAAATAAAAGTTGGAAAGTAGTTCAAATGCAAATACTCAAAAATTAAATTAATAAATCAATGTTCGTAAAAGTCGGTAGTCATATCTCTACCAAAACTAAAAAATTATACATGTATCTTGCAAAGTACTAATCTTGCAAAGAACAAATCTTAATAAAAACTTGCATATGCATTCCAAAAATAGAAATTATAAACAATAATTTTGATATCATACATGTATTCACATAAACCAACTATTATAAGTGTAAATGAAAAATGAAAAAAAGGATTAAATTATAAAAAAAACATATTAAAAATACGGATCTTTGCTGGACTGCCGGTTTAAACACAATGATATACCTGAAAAATGATTAATCTATCAACTTTTTCTCTTTGACAAATCATCAAACACTTTCTTGGCAAACTTCTAACTGCGATTGACACGCGAGAAATTATTAAAAGAGCAGTAATACTTAATATGAAACTAAAGAATAAGAGTATTAGGAAATTTAAATGACAAAAACGTAATACAAATGAGAGAGAGAATGAAAGGAAGAGGGAGGGAGAGAAATGAAATGATAGAGATGGATATGAAATTGCATATACTACGACCTTTATCAAAGGTTTCACTGGAATAATTCATCAAGCACTTTATCAGCAAAGTTTAAACCACTACGTGCATTTACATCCCACATATCAAAATCATGATCAATAATTTAGGTAAGATACGAGTAACATGTACATAATCGAACAATTATAAGTACCAATCATTGTCAAAAGAAGGAATAATTATTAAAAACATCAATAATAATACCTTTAATATGAAAATTTTGTCAAGTTTATCTCTTGAGCAAATCATCAAACACTTTCTCAACAGAGTTCAAACTGCAATTAGTAATGCATCATAGGAAACTAATGGAAATGGAGTATAAGGAAGATAAATAAATAAACGTCATACAAATTATAAACAAAAAAAAAGAATGGAAAAGAGATTAAAAACATTAAAGAGAGGATGGAGAGATGGAGAGATGGAATAAGAAATACATACATAGAGCTTAATTTGAATTCTTGAATTCTGTGTAATCTTGGATGATTGCTTAATTTGAAAATTAAAACTTCTGGCAAAAGTTTTGAAATGTGTACTATGCTTTCAAATATGGAGTATATCAGTAGTATTATGTAGTAGTGCACGTGTGTGTAAGAGAAAATAAGACTGGTATTTTTGTAATAATCAACAACTCTGATGGCAAAGACTTAAATGTTGAGCTGTTAACTGTTGCAAAGACGCAACATGCACTATTATATAGATAGATAGATAGATGTACTCTGTGGAATGAGCTTGAATGCCCACAAGGCCGCAACTGCTTATTATGTTTTTTACCACGATAGGGGTGCATAGATGATTTGCTCAATCACTGCAATGTGAATTATATTTTGTCCACAATTGCAAGAGACTGTGGATTAACTTTTGGATGTCGGTCGACAACTGCTAGAATTGGAATTACGATAATTTTATGCCGATAAGAACTATAAAATCAAAAAATTAAGTGCAACTTCAATTCACGAAAAATTATTCGTGAAAAAATTTCACTAATAAATGATCAGATGGTTACGGATCAGGATCCAACTTTTTGATAAGCACATATGCTACTATTCCGTTATTTCTTCTTTACATACTAGCTTTATACTCGATGCACCAAATGATTTGTCAATATTTTTTTACATAATTTTAAATATTTTATGTATTATTATTATTATTATTATTATATATTTGTCAATATGCATTTTAAATTTTGCAATTTTGAAATTGTATCATACAAATATTCAAACTCTATTATGATATTTTTTATAAATATAATTTATTTTCCTCAAGTACTGTCTATGTCATTATAATATGAAAATTTTGTCTAATTTATAATTGTACATATGTTAAGATAATTGTGATAGATATTGTAACTTATAATAATATTTAGCGAAGTTGATGATATTTTTTTACAAATATCAGCCTTTGTTAATTTGATTTATATTATATATTAATAATAAATATTTATGTCTTGTAATTTTAAATTTAAAACCTTTTATTCACGTTCACTCTATTATATTTACATATAATAATTATAAATTTACTGTTTAACACGAGTCATGGAACTGTTTTTCTAGCATTTCTCAATAACTTTTCAGCTGATTTTTAATCAAGTTAGCCTTCTTTATTTGGATCCCTTTTTCTCCAAATGGGTTGCGCTCATGTATTTTTCAAGTTAATCGTTTAATCACTTGAATATTACGTATCAAACCTTTTTTGTCCATGAGGATTAAAAATATTGTTTTTAAAACAATTAGTAGAAATATATATGCTGAATTTTTCAATCAAATATATTAAACAAATACGTGCTTGTGATATATCATGTTATTTGATAAACGGGCGTCTACTAATAGTAACTTTAAAACCGTCATTTATTCTGTTTACTGACAATCCAAAATTATTTTTTCACAAATTGTAACCTTTGTTTTAAAATAATATTTCTATACTTTTTAATGATATATATTTCTTATTTCTTTAATTATTAAATATGTTATTTTCAATTAAATTTGATCAATTTCACACAAAAAAGAGTAAAACACTATATTTTATTTAGTACGGAGATTTTATTATTTTAAGCGAAATAAAGCTATTGACTGGTAGAGTGGTGGTAGTTGGGAATTGCTCAATATGTATCAGACTATGATATATAGTGGTCCAGGCTCCAAACTATCAGGGTTTTTGTAGTCGACTGAGTGAAGTGAATTGTTAGCATGTGAAAGTCATCGCACCAAAACAAAAACCAATCAAACTCATGTCAATAATTTTAGAGTAAATTACACTTTGTGTACTTTCACTTTACCTGTCAGACTACTTAAATATTATATTTTAAAAATTCTCATTTGTAATACCAGACTTTCAAATTTTTTACAAGTTGTGTACTCTCGTTAAATATCTCTAACTCCGTTAATTTTTGTGAGGGTATTTCAGTCATTTGCAATTTAACAAAGTTATTTACCCCAATTCATTTCGATGTTCTTATTTTACAATCTCTTTTCACTATTGATTTCAAATCGCCCGTTCATTTTCGATAGTGGTGATCTGCGCTGCTGCTCTTCACAATGATTTGGTTTTAAAGAGACCCAACAGATAAGGAAATCTACAAACCTAGTGAATGTCCTGATTATGGAGGTAAACATTTCTTACTTATAATTAGGGTTTATATGTAATTAGGGTTTAAATGTTATTAGGGTTTGAGTGGATGATTTTATATATACGCACATACTCATTTGCATGTTGTAAAGTACATTTTCCCATTTAACATGTTTTAGTTGCTCCCATGTGATTGAATACCTCTTCAATGGTCCCTTATGTTTGCTATATTGAGGAATATTGAATTGAAGGATGTTTTTTTATGTTTTTTTACCGTGGATAGTTTATTTATCAGTTATGCTTCCTTGATAGTGCTCTGTTTTTTGCATGTAAAGTTGTAATTTTTATTCATTTTTGCAGTGGATTCAGAGCTTTTTAGTATTAAATTTCATCATGGGGGCATTTTAATGAGAATCGTACTGAATAAGTTGGAGGTTCTTTTGACTATATTGACTTATGTGATTGTGATACAATGAGCTTGATAGAGTTGCTTAATATGTGTAAATAATGTGGTGTAATGGGTGCTCACACTTTCTTCTATAAGTGATCACAAACTGACATGGTAAGGGGCTTGCACACATTAGAATTAGATGCCGATGTTATGGAGATGTGCGAGCTGTTTACACTTTCAAAGATCATATATGTCTTTTCCATCACAACTAAGTCTCTTATGGTTCTGGATAGTGATGGTTTGACAACTCGAGAATTTGCCCCTTCACAAGACAAAGATGTTGAATTTGTTGATCATACTACAAACCAATTTGAACAAGTGGTTGCAGACATGTTGCATAATTAATTTGGTAATGTGGTTCATGACAGAGGGGATGCTGAAGATAGTGAAGGAGATAGTGACGAGGACTATAATCCAAATGATGAGAGAGATGTGTTCAGTGATTGTAGTTTCTACTCAAATGGTTCTAACATAGATAGCACTGATGATGAGGTGTGTAATCATAAGAATGAGAGGATTAAAAAGAGTAAAGATAGGGCAAAAGAGAAAGATAGGGCTAAAGAGAAAGATAAAGACAAAGGTCCTGTCAAAGCTAAAGACAAGGCTCCAATGGATGAACCATTCCAAATGCACAATGATAGTGAACAAGAAATTGAAAGTGAAGAAGAAGGAAATGCAACTGATGCTTCAAGTCACTATGTTTCAAGTGATGAAGAGAGGATGGCCTGGAACTCATCAGATGAAGATGAAATAGCTTATCCTGTTTTTAATCACAAGACATAGATGAAGGACCCTAAGTTTTAGTTGGGGAAGTTGTTTGCAACATCTAAAATCTTCAGAGATGCGGTGAGAAAACATGTTATAATGGAGAGGAGACCTATTAAGCAATGCAGGAACTATGGAAATAAAGTGAGATTCATTTGTGAACGTCCCTGTGAGTGGAAGATATATGCATCTAAGTTGTCAAATACTGATACCTACCAGATTAAGGTATACAATCCCAAAAATATCTGCACTACAACATTTCATCAAAAACAAATAAATTCAAGATGGATAGCTGAGCATTATGAAGATGACAGCAAAATGAATCCAACATGGTCATTATCTTCATTTCTGGAAAAAGTTGTAATGTAATGTAATCCAACATGATAGTACAAATGTAATGTAATGTTTATATGTAAAGAATGACAATTAAGTAAAACACATAAACCACAATCTAAACATTACATTACAACCCATACCAAAGATTGAAGTACAAATTCATCAAACTTAAAATAACAAATGCTACGCAAAGTTTTAGTGAACCAACATCAAATACCTTACAAAAGCAAAGCTTAAAATAACCTAATCGGAGCTTTACTCTAAATCAAGGTCATCATAGTCATCAAATTCAACAACAGTGTCATCATTGACTGTGTTAACAGTCATATTCATCATCATACCAACAAACATCAACATTCCAATAACTGCATCTCGCTTCTTCTTCTTGACTTTCTCCATCTCAACTTCATGCCATTGGGTGTACCGATCAAGCTTGCGGCGCCACTTCTCCCCCTCTCAAACGAACGTCCCTGCAGCTTCTTAATTATCTCCAACGTACGGGAACCCATTGGTTCTTCATCGACCCACACCTTGTAACCACACTTATCCCTCGAACAAGTCCTAAATCGCCTTCCAACATTTGGCCCAAACCACTCAGTCTTCATCTCGCTCATTTGATCACAATAACAGGCCAGATCTAGAATTGCATTAATTTCAGCGTCTGTGCAAGCCATTTTTCTGTTTCTGGGTAAAGTGGAATTACAAACTAGGGTTATAGTGAGAGATAGTTAGAGACAGTAAGAGATAACAATGAAAAGGGACCGTCAAAGTGTATAAATAGTTGAATTAACCGTGTTAAATTGCAAATGACTGAAACACCCTCACAAAAATTAACGGAGTTAGAGATATTTGACGGGAGTACACAACTTGTAAAAAGTTTGGAAATCTGATATTGCAAGTGAGAGTTTTTAAAGTGTAGTATTCCAAATGGTTTGACACACAAAGTGTAAATACACAAAGTGCATTTTACTCATAATTTTAACAAGTTTGCCTCGAACCGTGCATATATAAACCCCTATTAATATCAGAATTTGGAAATATTTGATGACATCTCTGAATTTTTAGTATAAATTATTGGTGTCTTCGTCTTATGTTTGTGCATTATGGTCGTTGCAACAAAGAGAAAAAGACCTTAGAAATAGACTTTGTTAAAAAAAAATCTGTAGAGGAAATTAAGCAATTGGCATTTGGCACGACGGCACGAGAGATGTTCCGGTGGGTGTGTCCCTAACTAATTCCTCATTAAATGAATTTTTGATTCAAACATTCCTGAATTATAAATTATTTATTATTTAGGTTCTTGAACTATTTTCTCAAACATTGTGATTGGTAAATATTCAAAAATCTGATCCGCATCCTTTCATGTGACAAACGAACGTTAGTTAATTAATGTTGACCTGACAATTATGTGATAATCAAAAATTCACGGAATGAAATAAAATTTTGACATGTTAATGTATGAGTGAAATAAAATTTTTAATATATTATAAGTTAATCACAAGATAAAATTATCCAAATAGATATTAACTTTAAATTTTTATTTTTAACTTACGAATTCAAGCAATTTAAGTTATAAGCAGTCATTTTAAATTTAACCAAACGGTCTCGAAATTGCATATTGGTTGTCAAATTTAAGACCAATGGATTATTGACATATCAATCGGAAAATGTACAGCAACGCCAAAGAAGCAGCTATCGGCATTGTATTGTAAATTGTGAATAACGAGGTCAATGGGGGTATGATATTGAATATGACACATTTATTTCTACAACGGTCCCCCTCTATTCATTGAATTGAACTGTAAAATAAGTATAGGAGTATTTACTCTCCAACTGTTTCTGCATTTTATTGTGGCACGGAGAATAACGAGATTGTTCTTGAGAGAAACAATAAATCATGTCAATTCAGAAAACGAGGTTGGTAATGATGGAAATTAAATTCCTGCTCTGTCCCACCATAATAGGGAGTAGATTTTAACACAATTTTTTTCACATCATACATGCCTAACTTCAACTATTTTTTTTTTTGCTAATTACCTAACTTCAACTTTTAATACCAAACAAAAAAAAAATCACATTTTTCTCATTTTAAAAATGATTTATGAATTTTCTTTTAGGTTCTTAATATGGAAACATAATAAGGGTAATGAAATATGGAACAATTTCAATTTAACATCGGAATTCTAGTTATTCTTTATTAATAAGAAAAATTATGTCTTGATTAAACACAACAGTATCAAAATTCTAAAATACTAATAAATTTATTTTGTTATCTCTAAATTCAGATTCAATTTGTACAATTACATAATTATAACAAATACTAGCTTAAAACCGTGCGATGCACGGATTGTTATTAATAATTATTATTTTTATTATTTATGTTTTAATATTCTACTCCATCTGTCTCTCTCTCGTTTCTCTACATTTTTCTTTTCGAGATGTCCTTCACAATTTTTTACATTTCAAAAGTTTCCTAAAATAGTAAAGTTTTATAATATAAAAATTAACTACATCCACTATTTTTCCTCACTATCCCCACTTTATACATTAAATATTGATTGATCCCACCACTTTACTCACTTTTCTTACTTTTCTTCACTAAATTACACTTATTTCTTAACCTCCGTGCCCAACCTCAATGTAAAGAATTGAGGGGGACGGAGAGAGTATTAATTTGCATTTGCTAAAAAAATAAGTAGGCGTGTTAAACTTTTTTAAATAATTAAAATAGATTTTAAAATAAATTAATAACTGTTTACCCGTGATATTTTTGGAAAATGAGGGGTCTTAGTAAGGAAAACTAGAAAAAGTAATATGTTTTAGCTGAAAAGGTAAGTGCCCATAATTAAAAGTATTTAAATAAGTTTCAAAATAAATAAGCAAGGTTTTGCCCGTGATATTTTTGGAAATTGAGGGATTTTTGTAAGGAAAAATAGAAAGAGCAACATATTTCTGTTAAAAAAATAATCGCCCGTATTTTAAAAAAAAAAGATTATTTTGTTAGAAAAAAATAAAAAAAGATATTGTATTTTAGCTGAAAAGGTAATTGGTTATAAATAATGTTATTATTTAGTGATAATTTTTTAAAAAATTATGTAAGGGTAATTAAGTAAAATCACTAATGTTATTATAAATAATGTTATTATTTTAATATTTTATTAATTGTAATTGTGCAAAAAATAAGCAGGCATATTAAAATAGCTAAACACTTTTAATTAATTAAAAACATTAAAACAAATTTTAAAATAAATAAGTATGGGTTTGCCCGTTATATTTTTGGAAAATGAGTGGTTTTAGTAAGAAAAAATAAAAAATATAACATATATTTAGTTTAAAAAGGTAAATGCATGTGATATTTTTGGAAAATGAGGTTTTAAAATTTAATAATTAAAAGTATTTAAATACGTTTTAAAATAAATAAGTAAAGGGTTTCCTGTGATATTTTTGGAAAAAAATGGATTTTAGTGAGAAAAATAGAAAAAGTAAATTGTAAAAGACAATTTCCCGTGATATATTTAGAAAATGAGGGACTTTGTTAGAAAAAATATATAATATATTTTAGCTGAAAAGGTAATTGGTTATAAATAGGTATTTGATTATTTATATTTTAATATTTTTAGTAATTGCATTTTTAAGAAAAATAAGTAGGCATGTTAAAATAGGTAAACTTTTAAAAAATAATTATAATATTAAAATAGGTTTAAAAATAATTAAATAACTAAAGGTTTGTCTGTGATATTTTTGAAAAAGGAGGGGTTTTAGTAAGTAAAAATAGAAAAACTAACATGTTTTAGTTAAAAAAGGTAATTGCCCGTGATATATTTTAATAAGTAGGGGAATTTGTTAGAAAAAATAATGTATTTTGGGTGAAAAAGGTAATTGGTTATAAATAGGTAATGTTATTATTTAATAATATATTTCTATAAATAAGTAAGGTTAATTAAGTAAAAACATGATGTACAGTTAATTAAGGGCAATTAAGTAAAATCACAACATACCATACCGACCAACCAAACTTTTAATGTTTCGTCTATTATATAATAGTATTGATAGCTTAAAATCCGTGTGATGCACAAATTATTTTTAATAATTGTTAATTTTATTATTTATATTTTATTAATTGCATTTATTAAAAAAAGTAGGCGTGTTAAATATTTTTAAATAATTAAAAGTATTAAAATAGATTTTAAAATAAATAAGTAACGGTTTACCCGTGATATTTTGGAAAAAGTGAGGTTTTAGTAAGAAAGTAACATGTTTTCGTTGAATTTTAAAATAAAAAAGTAACGATTTACCTGTGATATTTTTGAAAAAGAGGAGTTTTAGTAAGAAAAATAGAAAATGTGACTTTTTTAGTTGAAAAAGTTAATTGTCAATTAAAAGTATTAAAATATATTTTAAAGTAAATAAGAAAGGGTTTGTCCGTGATATATTTGGAAAAGAAGGGATTTTAGTAAGGAAAATAGAAAATATAACATGTTTTAGCTAAAAAAGCTAATTGCCCGTGATTTTTCTAGAAAAAGAGGGGAAAGATAATTGCCAATTAAAAGTATTAAAATAGTTTTTAAAATAAATAAGTAATAGTTTGCTCGTGATATATTTGAAAAATGAGGGATTTTAGTAAAGGAATAGAAAAAGTAACAGCTGAAAAAGAAATTGCCCATGATTTTTTAGAAAAAAATGGTAATGTATTTTAACTGAAAATGTAACTGATTATAATAATTTTTATAATAATTAAATAAACAATTAAATAAGGGTACCGTACCAAAAAACATGTACCAAAAAATAGGTACCAAAACTTTCAATGTTTCATCTTTAATAATATAGTATAGATAGATAGATTTGTAATATTAGTATTTTTTGCTACTAAATGGAATAGCCCGTGATATTTTTGAGGTTTTAGTTAACAGAAATATTAGTTAGAAATTATAAAAAAGAATATATGTTTTGGAAAGAAAAGCTAATCGGTTAGTCATTAATAATTTTAATATTATTATTTTATTTTATTAAATAGAACCGTTCGTGATATTTTTGAAAAATAAGAGGTTTTATTTAGGAAAAATAGAAAAATAGAAATTTTAGTTAGAAAATATAAAAAAGAATATACACTTTGGCTAAAAATGGTAATGAGTTAGTTATTAACAATTATAACCTTATTATGTTATTTTATTAAATGAAACTGTCTGCGATATTTTTGGAAAATGAGATGTTTTAGTTAGGAAAAATAGAAAAAAATATTCTATATAATAATTTTAATATTTTATTTAACGGTTCTCATCGATTTGATCAGAAATATCTAACGGCTATGAATAGAGTGACCAGACTACAAAAACTTTCAGGACCAGACTACAAAAACTTTCAGGACCAGACTACAAAACTTTCAATGTTTCGTCTTTAATATAATAGTATAGATTAATTTATAATTTTTTTAATTTCAACTTAATTCAATTCACTATAATTACATAATTAAATAATATTTATTTATTATATATTTTCATCCTAATTTACAGTTCATTCTTTACAAGTTTAGATTAATTACATTTATGTTCATTAATTTAATATATTAATTTTGATTTGTATTTCACCTGTGTTATCACCTAATAAAATATTATTTCTGGACGACCCTGCAATTTATAGCATTTTCAACAGGATGTCGAAAAAGGTGCCAAATTTTATCTGGAATGGTATTATTGGGTGTCTTTCTAGATTTGATATAAATGAATAAAAAAATAAAAAATTATTATTTATAATAAATTGGCATGTTTGACACCTTCTCAAGAAAGATACTCTTAGAAAGCTTTAATCACAATCAGGTTTGTCCTACAAATATACGAGCAATTTAAAAATTTTGAGGTGCTCTTTCGAGGGATTGATACTCAAATAGGACTATTCTATATTTATTTATATTGACATGGACTATTCTATATTAATATTGCCATTATAACAGCATATGAGTACATTCTAAACTAATAATGTTAGTAATAAACTGATAAAACTGACAATTCAATTTGTATATAAATGTAATTATGTAAGGCTTAAAAGTATTAAGCTACGAAACTTATACATCAAGCTTTTATACTCTTGTAGAACTACAACAGATTAAATTGAGTTCTTTTTATAACATTCCTCTGTCGGCTTAATTGAGGTGCTGCAGCGAATAAGATATGCATACCGAGTTATGCTTAATTTATCCTGAAATCTTATCATAATGTGTCATCATTAATTTAGTTTAAAAAAAAAGCGATTTTACTAATATTAAATTATTGACCTTTTTTTTGTTTCTATAAAATTATACATATTATAAATTATTTATTTATCTCGCTTTACCGATATAATTACCTGTTAAGAGTTAAGACTATTTTTTAAGTATATCAATTGAACCGAACGCATTAAAATGCGTAAAAAAGTAACAAAAATCAAACAAAAAAAGACAGGGGAGTATTAACCAGAATCAAAGGACATCAGGGCTGCTGTAACTTCATCCATCACTCAATCTTAATCAATCAACTAGTAATTTAATCTTCGTGAGAGTTCCAGGATTGGCATTTATGTCACGTGTAATGTATCGATATCATTTCATGACAAAAATAAATATATAAATATGATACGAAAGTGTGATATACATTGTCACACGACTCGAACTACGTAGACAATACTGTACAATACGTGGAGAAATAAGGAGAAAAGTAAAGATTAGGCGGCACGGCAGATATTTTAATTTTCAATATTTGACATTTGATCTCGTAAATTAATTATGAGCGCAATAAACCCGAAAATTGAATTATTATTATTAGAAACTGAGAAAAGAAATGTCCCTATAAATAACTGTCATTCCTCACATGGAGCTTTTGCTACACTGATTGGTTCTCAACTCATCTTTCCTCTTATAGAGATACCTTCTTCTCCTCTAAAAAAGCACTGTTTTTTAGCCTTGGTAAAAACCATACTCTATAAAACAGAGCTAAATATATATATATATATAGTATGGGGTATTTCAAGAACCAGCTGCTAGTATGTGCAACACTAGAATGTGAAAGCATTCAAGAAATGGTTTCATCAATGGAGAAAGCTAAAGAAGAAGGAGCTGATCTTGTTGAGCTCTCTATTCATTCTTTGAATTTCTCACACATTTCCCAGCTTCAATATCTCTTGCAAAACAGACCTCTTCCTGCCATTGTTTCTTTCAGGTTCGTGTCTCTACATTTTCACTTATGGTCCATCCAGTTGCATAAGGAATGAATTTTTAATGTGAGTAGATTTTCACCGAATAAATTAAGTAGATTTTTACTGTTAGTCACCATTTCCTGCGTGAGTATAAAAAAATAAAAAGATTTGTTATATATATATATATATGTGCATGCATTCATTACCAAACACAAACACAAACTATTATTGTACGAGTATGTGTGGTGGTCATTCCAGCAGCTCCTTCAATTTGTCCCCTGTTTATCACCTACTCACTCTGGAGATTTTCCACCAAACACAAACTATTATTGTACGAGTATGTGTGGTGGTCATTGATTTTCCTTGACTGGTAGGTGGCCAACACATTTTTCTGTTTACCTCGTCATGCAACGTGACTGTTAAAAAAAAACAAAATCAATAACAAATGTCGTCAGCGTGATTATTTTAGAATGTAGTCGAGCCTGTACTAACAAATTTAATTTTATTTGTGGGTATGAAAGGTCTAACGCGGTGAGTAATTCGAAAATTGAAGAGTCGAAGAAGACATGCTTGCAAGTTCTGAGACTGGCCGTTGAATTAGATGTGGAATTTGTTGAGATTGAGCTTGAGGTTGGTTGTTTCTTTATATGTCTCATCTGTTATTTGGATTTTGGTTGTGTTCTGATCTCTCGGTTGTACAATGACACTTGTAGGTTGCTTCTGATACTCTGATAAGTGAACTTATGAACAAGAGGTCCAACACCAAGATCATTGTATCAAGCTATGTCAACGGTGGCCATCCATCACTGGAGAAACTTGGCAATCTCATTGCATTCATGCAATGTACAGGGGCAGATATCATCAAAATTGTCATCGATGTCGTTTACATTACTGACGTTGCACCAATGCTCCATATCATTACTCATTCTCAGGTTTCTCCTTAATTGCTCGGCTATAAAAATTGTGCCTTGCGATTTTTGGATTAATTTCTTCAGATGTATCCTTACTAAGAAAATCCAGTTTTGACTGATAACTAAACACTAGTTACTCTCTTAAATTCAATCTTACATGTTTCACCTTTTATGTGCCAACAGGTTCCAGTAATTGCAAGAGCTGCTGGGGACAGAGGTCTTATAAGCCAATTGTTGGGGCCAAAATATGGGTCTTTTCTAGTGTTTGGTTCTTTGGGAGGCAAATCTATACCTGGGTTACCATTTGTAGAAAGCATTAAACAGATTTATAAGTTAGAACATGTCAATGCTGATACAAAAGTATTTGGCGTGGTCTCAAATCCTGTAGGCCACAGCAAAGGCCCTCTCTTGCACAACCCTGCATTCAGACATTTAGGATTTAATGGAATTTATGCTCCCTTACTTGTCGACAATATCAAAGAGTTCTTCCGTGTTTATTCTGGGAATGATTATGCGGGTTTCAGGTATGTGCTATGTTCTTAGTTCTTACTACAAGAAATAAGGCAACTATGATTTATGAGCTGTCAAGTGCGTCTTTCTAATATACATTTGTTTTCCCCATTGTGAACTTGCAGTGTCGGACTCCCACACAAAGAAGAAGCAGTGTTCTGTTGTGATGAAGTCGATCCCCTTGCAAAGGTATTAAAAGAAGAAATGAGAAAGTAAATCAAATTAATTTTATATAAAAGTCTACCATGTAATAAGGAATATTCTATAAATTTCTAATCTTTTACCTCCTATCTGAATCAGTCCATAGGAGCTGTAAACACCATTGTGAGGCGGCCTACTGATGGTAAACTGGTTGGCTATAACACTGATTGCGAGGCTTGTATAACTGCCATTGAAGATGGGCTGAGAGGTAGAACACATAGTTCATTCTGCCACTAGTACATCATATATACTGCTTATTATGCTTGGAAGTTGACAGATGAAGTTCCACCTGATTGTAAATGTATAATACTAGCACGACGAAGGGATCTTAATATTTGGGAGGACATAATTCGATTTATGATGAGGTTAAAAGTCAAAACTTAAGGGATCGAGGTATTATAACTTATATTTAGTGCATTTAAAGATTCAGAGTTAACAATTCGCTTATGGTGTGAACAGAAAGGCAAACTGCCAACGGGGGAGTATCGCATGCTTCTCCATTAGCTGGAAGAGTTTTTGTGCTAGTTGGTGCTGGAGGTGCTGGAAGAGCACTGGCATTTGGTGCAAAAAGCAGAGGGGCACGGGTTGTCATTTTCAATCGCAAATTTGGTAACAATCTCAACTATCCAGTTTAATTTATGGTGTCTTTGCTCTTCTTTTGACTTGGATCAATTTTTTGGAAGAGAGGGCAAAGGCTCTTGCGCAAGCAGTTTCTGGGGAAGCTTTTCCAATGGAATGTTTAGACACGTTCTGCCCTACGAATGGAATGATTCTTGCAAATGCTTCAGCCATCGGCATGGAACCAAATATAAATGCAACTCCTGTGCCAAAGGTGTTTTTTGTGTGCATGGGTTTGTTTGGTAGATTTGTTTATTGTTTTTCCTTGTCCACGGAAAGGATGACATACTAATCAATTTTTTTTTTGGCTTTCAGGAGGCGTTGAGATCATATGATCTGATTTTTGATGCTGTATACACACCTAGAAACACTCGGCTTATGCAAGAGGCTACAGAGGTTGGTGCCATGGTGGTGAGTGGTGTTGAGATGTTTATCAGGCAGGCAATGGGTCAGTTCAAGTTGTTCACTGGTGGATTAGGTACTCGTTGTCTTTCCTATTACATCAGCAATTTTTTTACTTGTCTTATGTCTTTGATTTCGTATTAAGAATTTCATACTATCTCATACATTAGGTGTTTCAGGCTTTCAGCTACTTGGACTTAGAATTGTACCCCAAGAAGTAATTACTTGAATGTATATTATTCCTTGGACCAACCAAGCTTACATTCTTCTCTTTGTTTGCCAGTGCCAGAGGATTTCATGCGGAGGACTGTTTTGGAACATTTCTGACCGATCCTTTGAGCAGAAGTAAAATTATTCATCGGTTCTGTGAGTTAGTACTGCAACAAAATGGCCAAATACAGAGGTGTTTGAGTCATCCGTTTCATTTCTTAGGTTGCAAACGCATACACATATCAATGTACATGCTTGTTTAGCTATAAATAATGCGACAGACTACTGGATCCGGATGAAGAGAAGGTGTACTCCAGACCATGCTTTGCTGCTTTGATTAGCGCTAAGAGGAGAGTATCTCAACTGCTTCAAGTTCACAAAAGATGATGAAGAATAATGTAAAATGTAATCTATGTTCTCTACCAGTGTTTTTGTACAAGATTTAAATAATTGTAAATAAAACATTTCAGTGCGCGGAAAAGCACTGTTAGCTTAATGCACTCTTTCCCGTATTTGCAATATCATTTTGCGCCATGGAAGTGACTGTATGTGTTTTGCAAAATTGTTTCTGTCGATTGTCAGTTCTCAACTTCTCATCCAACTAGCTATTGAGGGAGTCGGTGTAAGAAAGTAACTAGTCTATAACTATAAACTCATCTAAAACTAAAAGAAACAAAACAATAAATAAAAAATTGTTAAAAGAAGGGGCATTCCGAGAATTGAACTCGGGACCTCTCGCACCCTAAGCGAGAATCATACCACTAGACCAAATGCCCATTTATGTTAATTTCCCCAATGTTTCCTCCACATATTAATAACCAGAAACTAAATTTTCCCTCCAAAGAAAAATTTGTGTTTCCCCCTCAATCAAACACTAAATTTAAATAGAGCTAGTAAATATATTTAGTTAATTTAATTTGTGTAAGCGTGTCTCTTAAATTTCATTTTTCTATATTAATCATTTTAATTGTTATGTTGATTGATTACTCTATAATTTATGCAGCTGATGATGATGTTAGCGAGTTGTGACTCAGTTCCAGAAGCTTCGATGACAGGTATATCGCGATTGCTCTAAAATACATGTATGATATGTTTGTATGTATATGATTTTGATGCTTTTAATTTGAATTGTGAGTAGTATAGGCATTTTCGTGTCGAAATTGATTATGTTATGCTTGAATGCTTACGGAGTTCATGAAATTAGTGGTATCGTGTGTTTCGTAGTAATTTTTGTTCATGTATCGGTTTTAATTAGGTTAGGGTTTTGGAAATTTTGCGTTGTGCATTTTTGTGCTTGTAGTGTAGAATGATTAGATGAAATGTGTTGCGAAATGTTTCGTATTTTGTCTAATTTTAAAAACTATAGGTGTAAAATTGAATTGAATTGGATGGAACGGAATATACATTTGAGTGGATTTGAGTGGTTGAATAGCTTATAAGCACCATGATTCGGCCTTTATTACTAGGCAGACTATACATTACTTTACGGACTTGATTTTTGATGTTTTTGAATCGTGTAGTGGACTCTTTGTTTGTTATGGTAAATAACTTACTGTGTTACTGGTTAAATTGGACTAGATGGTGTACTAATATTTTGTTGCGAGTTCACCCTATGCATTATGATTATATATGTGATGTGTTCTTGTTTTAAAAGAGGCATTACAGATGAAGTGACTGACGGGGACGAATATCAAGACACTGTACCTTTTGACGACGCTATTATTGCGGATAGTCCCTTGTCAGAAAACCAATGGGAAAGTATTCATGCTGATACTGAGGTTTTAGATAGTGATATTGATAAAGAAGTTGTGTTGGACACTGATGATGAAGAAATACAAAGAACTGACGCGGTGAGTTTGACAAATAAGCTTCCTTCTGGAAAAACAGATACAAGTCTGGAAGGGGAGAAAGTAAATACAGAAAAGAAGCAGCTCAGTCCAGCTACTAATCAATCTTATGTAGGTTCGTACCTATAACTACCGTTAAAGATGATTGTTGATTTAGTCTGACCTCAATTTCTATATGTTACATCTATGTCTGTATTTATATAGTTTTTCTTATTTTCTTTATTTATCCATTCACTTCATTAGCATTCACCGCTTATAAAGCTCTAAACACAATTAAAAAATTTTAAGCTTTAGTTTTCTTCACATTGAACTTGTTTTAGTATTCATTATATCACTGTAACAACATTTTAGTCATCCTCTTATTTTCATATTAAGTACTTCACTGAAATATCAAGAAAAAGTATTGGCTGGTACTTCTCTTTCCTTTTTCACACCAATATTTTGATCATGTATTAAACACTCTTTCACCTGGGTTAAACACTCTTTCTTATGATTTATAACTTCTTAGAGTTAAGGGTAAATATACTGACTTTGGGTATCATTATTTCTGTAATTTATCTTAGGATATTTCAGGAGACGAGGTAGCAAAATACGAAGCTGTTCAATATCTAAAGGAAGTAATACTGGGCCTGAGTCCATCTATGCAAAGGCTACCTGGAAGAAACAGCATAATGTTAAGGGCAATGAAAATGGAGGAGAATGTCAAGCAGCAATGTGTGGTAATGTAAAGGACGGTGTAGTACATAATAGAAACTGGGATTGTGATGGTAAAATAGCTTCCTCTGTTGATGAGATAAAGAACATCGACGTGGACAGGAAAATTTCCACAGCAGATGTTCAAGCTGAAATGGAGGTGCCTTCAAGTAAATATGAGGCTGTTGATGGGAGAAAAGCTACTTTATTGGTAACTGATGGTCATGATCTTTCGACACTAAGTTACATCGACTCTCAAGAACCTGGAGAGCACTCACAAGCTAATGCATTGAGTGTTGTGGATCACTATCTATCAGTTATTGACGTAAGCCTGTCTCCTGATGTTGAAAGAGGAAAGGTTACTAAGATGGTTTCGCCCCCTACTTCTTTTGGAAAGGGGTCTCAAGCTTTGGCAAGGCAGGCTAACCTTAGTACCACCCACGGAGAGTTTGGAAGGTTTGATTGGTCTGGAAACAAAGCTGATGATTCCGCAGGTTTTCATGTGAAAAACAGAAAGGAAGGTTTTTCAAGTCGCAAGGACGACAGACAGGAATCTGTTTCAACATTTCAGCAATTTAGTGATCCGAACCCTCAAAAAGACAATGATTTTGGTATAGCAAATAATGAACGTAAAGATTCAACAGAAATGGCAGTTAACATTAATGAAACTTCTGAGATGATGCAAGCTACTGAGTTGAAAAGTGATACAAATTTGGCTAACCAGTTGGATAACAAAGCTGATCTAGAATC
This sequence comes from Heracleum sosnowskyi, assembly GCA_030848705.1. NCBI lineage: Eukaryota > Viridiplantae > Streptophyta > Magnoliopsida > Apiales > Apiaceae > Heracleum > Heracleum sosnowskyi. The sequence continues at coordinate 110,189,266 of CM061239.1, forward strand.
CTTCGCGCAGCAGCCGGAAGTGGATGTGATAGAGAGGGATGAACCTGACCCGTTTGATGTCGGCTTTGACACTCAGTTGGCTGCTGAGGCCATGGAAGCGTTAATGTATGTCCCACCACCAATTACGAATATAAGTTCCCTTCCAGCTCTGGTAAATTTGCCTGAAGATCCATCAAGAGGTGGCGTGTTGACCGGAGCATCAAAATGTAGTTCCTTTCACGTGGATGATGGTTCAGAAGTCATCCCGAAGGACACAAAGAGAAAGGCGCGGTCTCTACACAAATTGAAAAAAATTAATTTTTCTCCCTCCGAAATTGAAGCAAATGCAAACAAGTTAGGTTCCAACTTAACAAGAAGAAAGAAATTAACGAGTCATACTTTGCCAGTAAGAGAGAAGAATATCAAGGAGGTTGGGTCTTCTAAGTCTGTTAAACGTGATTCAAACATTGTAAAAGGTAGAGGGAAGGTCAAGAGTTCCTTTCCTTCTTCCCCCTCAACAAGGCAGTCTTTGTTGGTGCATTCGACACAGAATATTGAGGGTTTACCATGTGATTCTAGAGAAAGGTTGAATTGCATCATTAAAGAGGTGGATTGCCTTGGAAGAGGAACAAAGAGGAGGAAGCTAGATTCTGTCGATTTTCAAGTGGTGGACATGAAAAATAAATTACCAAAGACAATTTCTAACACACATAGCGGAGCTACGAATTGCAACACGAAAAAACAAATGCAAACTGATTCATCTGTAGCTGTCACTACCAGCCACTTAAAGCTAGATACCTGGACCTATCCAAAAAAGAAAAGAACTCATCCCAAGGTACTAAACCAATTAAGAAAGGCAAGTAATCATTGTGCTTCATCTGCAGCAGTGCATGCTAATGATGGCAGTTCTCAGTCAGTTGGAATTCCTCAAAAGTCAGAAGCAAACTTTGGTGCCAATCGTTCCATCTTACAAGCAGTCAGGAAACCGCGATCAATTTGTCAAGTTCAGCCATTGTCAGAGAAGAAATGTGTAGAAGGCTTCTCCAGGGAGGATTCAGGTGAGCGTTTGATAAATTTTAAGTGTGACTCTCCTCTAATTCTCAAACAAATATTATTAGATTAATTTATTAAATTCAAATACTGTCAACAGCTCATGTTAATCCATTAAAATAGATGATGAATTCTTATGTATCGACTGTTGATGCAATGATGACTCTAATACCTGATGTGTTATCAGTTGCAGAATTTAATGTATCACACGCTCATGGGGGTGCTGGAGTTGGCAAGCAATTGCTCAAGAAAATCTCCTCGAGATCACCTCTTATGAAAGAGCTTAGTCGACTAGGGTTTGCAGAATCGCTTCCAGACTTTGTGTCCAAAGATTTGAGAAGGCGAAGGAACATGGCTAATGTTCAAATCTTGTTCAGCCAAAGCTTAGATGACGACATAAGAAAACAACAAAAAAAGGTTCTTTATTTGCTTTTAAAAATCTTTGTCTCTAGTTATATATTGTTTAGGCTCAAATATTATCTCTCTCTTTAACTTTCAGATTCTGGCACGACTAGGGATATCTGTTGCTTCTTGCTGTTCAGAGGCTACACATTTCATAACTGACAAGTTTGTCCGGACAAGGAACATGTTGGAAGCCATTGCTCTTGGTAAACCAGTGGTTACGCCTTTATGGTTAGAGAACTGTGCAGAAGCTGGTTGTTTAGTTGACGAAGAAAAGTATATCCTGAGGGATACAAAGAAGGAGAAGGAAATTGGGTTTGATTTATCTGCTTCACTGACTCGCGCAAGACACCATCCCCTTCTTAAGGTACATGCCCGTTTCTTGTTGCTTGCATCTCAGTCATTATCAGTGTTGGAATGCTTATATGTGGTTTGGAGTCCTTCCATGACACTCTAGTTTGTCTAATTTTCATCTTATGACAATCTTTTGCTACTGACCACCAGGATCAAAGAGTCTTAATTACTCAAAATGTCAAACCTTGCAAAGAAATGATTGAAAGCTTGGTCAAGTCAGTTAATGGTCAGGTATAGAACTCTGTTTACTTTTTTCTATGTTAATTAGTGGTAGTCCAGCTAACTGTGAAGTTCTTCAAGGTGACACTTGTCAGTAATGACTTCTGAGGCAGCATACAAAAGAACGCATTTTAATTTAAATGTAGCTACAATGATATTTGGAAGTTAGCTTAATTATGAGCACCTTTTGTCTGTAATCTACAAATACTACATATCTTTCACATTCAATCCCATTTGACTGCGCGAAATTGAAATTTTTTACTTTCTAGCTTATTGGTTGCAATGTTGCTTGCCTGTATTTAATATCAATCAGAGTTGAGGTATTTAATATCAATCAGAGTTGAGGTTCTTAATAATTTTTTCCTCAGCCAGTGGAGAATATTCTGATAGCTGCAAGGGATAAATTGATTCGAGAAGATTTATTGATCCTTTCATGTGAAGAAGATTATACGACTTGTGTGCCATTCCTCGAGAAAGGTAGAGATGCGCTCTCCATTCTGCAATTAAAAATGGTCACGGATGACTTGTGAATTTCATAAACTGTTGCAACTTTCATATGATCATATCTGTTTGCAGGTGTGCATGTATTCAATTCAGAGCTTCTACTAAGTGGGATAGTTACCCAGAAAGTAGAATATTTGAGGTGAGTGAAACAAGAGTGTATTCTATATGTGAACCTAGTTAAGCTAGATACTTGTGTGAACCTAGTTAAGCTAGATACTTGTGCTTGAAAATAATATCCAGCTGGTTGTTTGCAATAATAGTTGTTATTCCTACAAGCATAACTTTTGGATTGCAAGTTTGCAACTACATAGGTCTACTAAAAGCACTTATGTTTTTCTCCATCAGACATCAGCTTTTCTCAAATTATGCAAAGAAAAATTGCACAAAGGTTTATTCGAGAAGAGCGAGGAGGCAAGTATAAGAAGTCATTCTGCTGCTATGTACAAGGGTCCTCGTCATTCGTATTTTTATAACTTGTGCTTACTGCAACCTAATGTACATGATGTTAATTTGGTTTCTTCTCTGTTTATAGTCTTATTGGTGGCAGCTAGGACTTAGTGGAAGGTGTTGCTGGAGGATGGAGATAATTTTGTAAATCAAATTATGTGTAGTTGCTGGTTTTTATACTATGTTTATGTCCATTTGCCATTACTTGTTCAACCTTATTGTTTCAGTGACCAACCATAGTTCCTTAATAACATATACTCCGTACTATACTAATTGCTGAAACCTCCTTTTCTTAGCCCTTGATACAAACAAGTAAAGCATAACTATGGCCACCTTTACAAACAAAAGAAGATATTTTACTTGGTATGAAATAATTATATATTATTATTATTCGGTATGAAACAATAAAATATTAATCGTTTTTTTCCCAATTACAAAGAAAATAAAAGAATCATCGTTAAATATAGTATAGATGTATGTGTTTGTATGATTTGTATAAAATAAAGGTGATTTGTTTTCCTTCCAAAATAGAAATAATTAAAGATCGCTTAGCAAAAAAGAAGAAGAAAGTAATTAAGAGAATGGTAAAATACTAACCCTATTACCTCTTTAGAACAAGTCCGATGTTCCGGTGGATTATTTATAAATATTATATAATAACGTGTCCTATTGATTTAGGGACTTGATTTCTTATAGGAACTTCAATAACTTTATGAAAATTAAATAGGTACCAGTGGTTACTTATTAATAGGTAAGATTTAGGGACTTGATTTCTTGTAGGAACTCCAATAACTTTATGAAAATTAAATAGGTAATGACCAATGATTATTTATTAATAGGTAATGAGATGGATGTCGTAGTGATTTAAATAATCACTAAAATATTATTGGAGCACCATTTTTTGTTATATTAGCTTAGGACATCTAAAGCGTTCGACTTGCTCTTACAGGTACACAATACATTTGGCAGACAGTAAAAAAGGACATTAAGGATGAAGTGTTTGAGAAAATTAATCGGGTCAAGAAGAGTACTGGGAAGCTTGGAAACCACCTACCAGTACCACAACAAATGTGTATCTAATAATCCTATACATACACCAACAACTTGCTCTGTTTTTTTACAATCTCATTCAGGTTCCTTCGTTTTCTTCATTCTTCTATTTCTACACTTTACTAACAGTTAGATTTTTTAATATTTTTTGTTTTGTTTTGTGATTGTCAAGGTTTAGCAAATAAATTTAGTCCAAACCCCAGAAGTGTATGCTCGGGAAGATGTGATTCTGATACGGAGATTCTGGAAAGCAAGGAGAAGCAATTTCAGATAATACAAAAAGGGGATACTGTTAATTTATCGCAACTGCTTTTTACCAAAAACAGAGATTACCTCATTCGATACAATCACCCTCAACTGGTATATTTCTTTCTTAACTTAATTCTTTCATGTGCAAATTGTAATAGTCCTGCCAAGTAGTCCTTGTTCAAAAATATCAAGTGCCTGTTTGTCAGCCTATCCTTTATATTGTTGATTAGGTAATACTAAAAATGTTGTAGGTTACTGCTCACCACTTGGCTGGAAAGGTGGTGGTTTTATATTTTGTGCCAATCGATCCCCATTATTCAAAAAGAGATACCTCCATGGCATCCTTGATTGATGTATACAATGATTTGAAGCCTATGAATTGTTTTGAGGTTGTTTTTGTCTTTGTTGATGATGATCGTAAATCATCTTTTCCCCCTCCTCGAAAAACAGAACCACAAATCTTTCAAGATATTTTTTCTCTAATGCCTTGGACGGCAATACCATTCTCAGATATAATTTTGAAAAAATATTTGAAAAGAAGATTTGGATTACCCAAGTCCTACTGGTCAAATTACCCTATCGGAATTGTCGTTGATGCAACAGGGATGGTTTTACAAACTAGTTGCAAACAGATTATTGACATATATGGATCCCCGGCTTATCCGTTCAGCGATGAAAGGTTAGCACTGCTAGATTCTGAAGATGATATAATCACCATGCAACCCTCCTTAAAAAATCTTCTAGCCTCCCCACAACGTGATTATGTCATTTCAAACACAGGAGAAAAGGTATTAATTTAATAATTGTATCATAAATCAATGTTTCATCTTTGATATTGAAGTTCTCTCCAACATTGTGTGTCATTCGCATGTTCTAGCTAGTAAATTAGATACACATCTATATATACTACTAATCTGTTTCCTCAAACTGATAGGTTCCTATTCACACTCTTGAAGATAAGGTGGTAGCTTTGTTCTTCTATGAAGATGAACGTTGTTATTACTTAGAAGAACTTAGAGTGGCTTATGAAGAGTTAGCAAGGAAAAATAAAAAATTTGAGGTTGTGCTTATTTACCTCACTGACACTTGTGATACGTGTAAGTGTACAAATGAAGAAAAGTTCAGAGAAACTTTTAAGACTATGCCTTGGTTGGCGCTACCATTTAAAGACCCAATTCATAAAAAGTTGAAGCGACTTTTTGATCATCCCCAAATCGTGCGCCACGATATGCCGAAAAAAGCACCAAGTCTTGTAATCTTTGGTCCTCATGGGGAATTCATTGAACCATGTGGAGCTGAAGTCTTGTCAAATTTTGGTGTTTTAGGATACCCATTCACTCGTGAACACGTCGTCAAGTCAGAGACTAAAATGGATGTGGAACTGAAGTTGGAGATGCTGTGTAGTCCAACTACTGTCTTCGGAAGAAAAGATGGGTCCCAGGTGATGATTTTTATATTTTTATGCAATTATTAAAACTCTCTTTTGCAGAAGGTATATAACCATGTTCTAAATTTTTCCCAGTGCATGACAAAGTCATTCACCAACCCTCTCTAGGATGTCAAACTAAAAGCTAAATCTATGTTGCAAATAGCAATCATACTTCTTAACCTTGCAGCATCTTTTAAGTAAATGTCCTCGCATCTAGTACTTGATTTCCTATTTTCATATGATTATTCAATTATCGTTTTCCCTTTATAGGTTCAATTCTCTTACTTTGTCGGGAAGAGCGTCCTAATTTATATAGAGAGTGTATATTGGAATTATTCAGAGGACGTAGTGACGTTTAAAGAAGCCAAGTTTCCAAAGATGTTAAAAGAAGTCGAGTTTTTGAAGATGTTAAAAGAAAGGTATTTGCAGCTGAAGGGAACAGATTACGAGTTTGAAGTGATATATGTTAGTTACCAAGATGAAAAAATTTGCTACGATGATCTGGTTGCAGACGTGCCATGGTTTGTATCTTCTGCAAGTGAGTTGTTCAAGTACATACCGTATGATTCTGTTTTTCTTACTTACTATGGTAAATACTGCTATGAATATGAATGGTCTTTTCTTCTTGCGTTTGGTCGAGATGGCGGGCTTGTTAGAAAAACAGTATGCCCCAAGTTTAACCACTTAGATTTCCCCTTTTATGCTGGTAGTCTGGAAGATGAGGCATTTTATAAGATAAGTCAATATTTCTTTAGTGATGGGTACTGGAACAAGGATTACCAGGGGCTGCTGAAGAACTCGTTTGATGCGAACTGAATTGCAAGATGATCTGTCTTTGCACATTTATTCTTGTAAGCAAACGTTAAGGATTGCTGAGAAACTCATTTGGTGCGAACTGAATTGCAAGATGATCTGTGTTTGCACATTTATTCTTATAAGCAAATGTTTAAACAAGAAAATCTGATTTTCTTTATTGTAACATAATGCATTGCAATTTAAACTCTCGCTTGAGCAAAGTCATTTTAACAATTTAACAGAATAAATTAGAACAACAGCAACTACTCAATCGTGGTTAACTAATGCACACAACAAAATTGCTCAAACTGAGAAAAGATCCATACCACAATTACCCAGCGTACCTCTCGGTTAAGTTTTAATTAGGTTACTCAAGATTATCACAATGGTACGTTTGGGATAACAGGTTACCAAAAAAAAAATGTTTGGGACCAAAGCTAGCTCTCTATCCTATTTATATTGTCAGAAACTCATTTTTATTCAATCACATAAAGTTATCCCATTTATATTGTCAAAAACTCACTTTTATTCAATCATATAAAATTAAGTGTTAGTTACCAAAAAAGCATATTGATTTTATAAAAAATAACATAATTTACTATATTAATTAATAGTGAACAATAGTTTTAACACAAACGAAATAAGAAATACTGTACAATAAAGTGAAACGGATGGAGTACATCATAATTTACGTATAATCTAACTCAATAACTTTAAGTCCAGTTTTTTTTTTCCAACAAAAAGTGTATGATTTTTTTTTTAAAAAACAATTACCTTTGACTTTTAATATTTATATTTGCCAATGAATTAGATTTATAATAAAGAGTAATCATGTGTTTTCATGAAGTAACACGTGGTGAGTTTATATGACTCTTTTTTTCTGAATAAAGATTATATGACTTAAAAAATAAGAAGATTATTTAAGTGAGGTGTAAATTCTAACATAATTTAAATTTTAACCCTAATACATTTAATCCCGAAGAAGGTGTTATCGCAGGGGACGATGACGTGTTTGAGAAGATTATGGGGGCGTAGAAGGGCTTTCCTCAGCATATTCGACACACGTATTATAATTGTAATTACAGTTTTAACTAGCTGTTTTTCGAGATTCATTTCATTTGGAACTCAAACCTATTTCACAGGTTTGCTTCTTTTTAATTGTATTTTCACTAGTTGTATTTGTTTTTCATGTTCTTTTTGATTAATTATTTATTCATGTTTTGATTAAGCAGGAGACGAAAATAGAATTGAAAAAGAGGAGATATTGTTAATTTATCGCAACTTCTTTTCATTACAAATAGAGATTACCTCATTAGATACAACTAGCTTTATAACCCGTGCTAGGCACGAGCATACTTTAGTTAGCCATGTTTCAGAAGAGACAAGGGCATGCTTTAGTTAGCCATGTTTCGGAAAAGATAATACACGTCATGCTGTGCTTTTTTTTGTTGCATCGAGTGATCTCTTGCAATGGCTGAGCTCCTAAATACCTATGGACGCTCGTCTCTTTATCCTCTTTTTCCCGTACATAGGAAATAGTTTTTGGCCACTCAAGCTGCAACATTACATGTTTTGGTTGTCTTCCTTCTTGCCTTGTTTTGGAGATGGGGGAGTCTTTTTTCTTTGCCGGCTTGTATGTCTGAATTTTATTAAGCTTTGTATTTCTAATTGACGGTTTTGTCCAGAATTGTCACTTTATATTTGTTGGCACAATAAGTTCTCTAGTTGCTTGTTCCTGACAGTTTAAATGCATTAGCGTCATTGAGATTTGGTGCAGGATACCAGGAGTAGTTATTACGTGTACAATCAAGAGGAGCACTTAAATTCAGCCACAACAATTGTCATCTACATCATTAAGTAGTCACATTCTGAAATAGAAGCTCCTACATGCGAAGAGAGCACGATATATCAACACGGCTCTGATATTACCATAGCCCTTTTTGGGGCTATAGCAACGCGAAACTGAGCTTATAGCAACATAGTTTTGTGGTTACAAAAGGCCATTTATGGCGTAGTGATAACTGGATTCAATTGAGACAAACACATTCAATCTTCTTTCTGTACTATAGTACATGTAAGGTGATTTATCTCACCATACAGTTCTAACTTGTAAGATACATTTTTAAGTTGACACGTAATAAGAAAAAAACAACACGAGTATCCTATATGTAATAAAGAGCTTTCAAAAGAAATGCACTTTTGCTGAATGTAGAGCATATTTAGCCGAGTTGACAATCAAGACTCAATGGCTCACACCACTTAAAAAAAACTTGAGTCTTGCCTTAAATCCAATGGTTATGTTTAACTTGATCACTTAGGATGCAACATTAGAGGTCACAGCCTAAAATGCCATAATTTTCATTTTATTGGCACAAAAGACGCATCTGATTATGAAAAAGATTGATTATTTGGATATAAAGAGACAAAAATAAGGCAGAATACTTACTAAAGATGCTGTCAACAACATTTTACCCGGGGTCATAGGCTTTCGGTTAACCCTCTTTATACGCACATGCAAACTTAGCAGAGGTACTACGAATGCTGGGACTCAACTTTAGCTAAGGTACTTCGGGTACCGGGACGCTAATGAAAGCCCATAGTTGGCTAGGGTGATAATCGTACGGCGATATCGTCCTCTACTAGTAGAAAGAAATGTTTTGCGATACATCGACTGATCATCGTGTATCGTGGTGTGCTCCAGAATGTCCCCTTCCTCCACTTGGAGTTGTGCTGCACATTTTAACAAAAGCCTAGCTGCTGAGTTACCGATAATGTGACAGTGATTGAACAATGATGTTCCTTGTACAATATTTGAAACTGTAGTGTGATTTGACGAAAATGGATTTCCTTATGGTATTTCGATATTGGTAGTTGTGGTCAATTTGATGACCTAAAAGTTTTCAAAAAGGTTAAGGTTGTGTTTTAACTACTTATATTATATGCTGAGCTATATTGCTCACTCTTGCTTTCTTTATATATCACAACACAACATATCAGCAGCATGGCCATGCAAAGGACCACTGTTCGCAAGCGCGTGGGAAACGCGCAGCACTATCGTAGGCTGTTCGTCAGAGCCCCACACCAGGTAGATGGTTGTAGCCAGTAGGGTTCCAGCTTTGGTTGGTTCGCCTTATATTTAAGTATGACTTATATAAGACTTTAAATCAAGCAAACATTTTGGTTCCGATACTGTTTTAAATAGAGGCTTTATCGGTAACTACCTTTTGGAAGGATAACACTTGGTCTGTAATAACTTAAAATTTATGGATTCGATGACTCTATGGTAATGTTAATTATTGTTTCTGAGACTATAATCTGTGTGATGTAATAACTTGGAGGGGTCATAGCACGTGATGGTTAGTAACATAGGGTAAGTATTGTGAATTGGGAAATTAAGTGGTAGTGACAACCTGGATCTAGGGGTGTCACATGTACTATATAAACACAGTTTAGGTTTTGATTTTATAAATCGCATACACAAGTATCCTTGTAACCTAGAAGCTTTCAAGAACATCAAAATTTCTTGAGAGAGTTTTGTAACAGTTTTTATACCAGATTTAATAAAGCTGTTATTATTTCATATTTGTGTTTTATATTACTGTTAAGTCGAAAATCTTATACAATTGTATTCAACCCCCCTTCTACAATTGTTAATTACTGGGAAACAATTGGTATCAAAGCAAACTGATTTAATTTAATTAGAAACGATTCAAGATGTCGACAAGCAAATATGAAAGCATCAAAATTCTTATCCCGAGGAAAACTGAATACCCTACATGGAGGGTAAAGATATTGATGTACCTGGAAGCTACAAATCCTGATTATTTGGACAGGATCTATGATGGACCATATATCCCTAATAGAATTGTTGGACAAACAAATACTGTCCCTGAACACTATATCATTAAAGTGAAAAGTGAGTGGACACCAGAAGAGAAGGCTCATGTTCTCAGGGATGCTAAGGTAAAGAATATTTTGCATAACAGTCTTGATCTTGTCATGTCAAACAGGGTGATTGCATGCAAGTCTGCAAAGGAAATTTGGGACACCTTGGAAACTCAATGCCAAGGATCTGAATCTATCAAGAAGAACAGAAGGGCTCTACTGATTCAAGAGTATGAACATTTCGATGCTAAACTTGATGAGAATCTTACTGATTTGTATGATAGATTCCTGGCACTATTGAATAATCTATCTCTAGTTGGCAAAAAGTATGTGGCTGAGGACTCAAACACCAAGTTTATGAGAGCTTTACCTGAAGAATGGGATACACAAACATATATCATTAGACATCAGTATGATCTAAACACTGTGTCTCTTGATGAGGTGTATGGAATGCTCAGAACCTATGATATTGAGGTTCAACAAAGGAAGAACAAGAGAAGCAGCAAGGTAAAATCTGTAGCCTTGAATGTTGAGACAAAATCAAAAGGAAAAGTTGTGGAGGTCTCTAGAAGAAGAACAAAAGTTGTGGAGTTAGATCCTGATGACTCACCATCAGATACTGATGGCAATCCTGATGCCAATACTGATGATGACTCTACTGACTCTGACATGGAAGAGATGGTTGCTATGATAGTCAAAGGCTTCAAGTAGATGAAGTTCAGGAAGGCTAGGAGACAAGGCAATTTCCAGAAAAAGACCTTCAATGCTGACAAAGACAGATACAATAAGAAGGACAACATGAGTAGCAAGTTTGACAAGTCAAAGATGAGATGCTACAAGTGTAATGGAATGGGGAACTTTGTAACTGAGTGCAAGAAGGCTAAGACACTCATTACTTCAAGCAAGGATTGGATGGACTCTTCCTCAGAATCTGACACTGAGGTAGTCAACTATGCTCTAATGGCCAATACTGATGAGACTGTTGTTCATGATGAAAAGGTATCAAGTACTGTTTTTGATTTTGATACAAATAATGTCTCTGAATTAAGATATTTTCTAAAGTCATTTCATATTAGCTTTACAAGTCAATCTACTGAAAACACTAGGATCTTATCTGAGATGTCTGAACTTAGGAAAAGAAATGAGCATCTGGAAGCTGAATTTTCTTTTATACAAGAGGTACAGAGAGAATGTGATAATGCTAAACACGTGAAACTAGAGATGTAATTTAAATGTACTGCTCTTGAGAAAGAACTTGAGTATGCTAATGAGAAAATCAGAACCTGGATAGATTCAGGAAGGAAATTTCATGAAATTAATACTTCTAAGAATTGGAAAGAATGTCTAGGGTACAAGTCAGAAGTGGATAAGAAAATGAAAAAGAAAGTTGTTATAGATGAGACAACAAATCCAAAGACCTACAGACATGCTATAGATAAAACCAAAACTAAGGTTGAACCTGTTAATTTTGTGTTTGGTGAGGATTCCAATTCAACTTTTGAAAAGGGGTCCACTTCTAGACAACATGTTACAAAGTCTAATAATGTAGGCCTATTGTCTCAAAGACAACTTAAGGATAAAATTTGTGATGTGACAAATAAACAAAAGACTCCTACTGTCAAGAGAAACATGAATGGTAAAGTTGGGATTAATAAAGAGAATAATAATAAGTTTATCCCAAATGCACCAAGAAAATGTTGTTTTACCTGTGTTAACTCTAACCATCTTGCTATTGATTTCAGGCAGAGTAAAAAGAAGGTTACTGAAATTCCTAGGTCTGATGTTAGGAATAGATCAGTATGTTATAAACCACAAAAGTCTTGTTTTCATTGTGGCACTAAATGGCATTCTATTTATAATTGTGAAGAATACCATAATTTGTACTACAACTTTTATGATCCTTTACCTAAGTTCAATAAAAATGCAAATTCTGGTAAAAATAAGAATGTCAATGTGAAGCATGCATTTTACAATACTGATACTGATAAAGCAAATCCTGATGGACACAATCCTGACAGGACTGCTAAAGTCAAAAAGTCTTCTGCTGTTAAATCTAATAAAATGCATGGAAAGAGAACCCAACAAGTGTGGGTTCTTAAATGTTCTAACTAGTGTGTTTTTGTCTGATTGCAGGGAAAAAGGAAAAATGTGTTAGTCATGAACAGTGGATGTTCTGTGCACATGACTGGAAACAAAGCCCTGCTTTCAGAATTTGAGGAAAAAGCTGGCCCAACTGTGTCTTATGGAGATGGCAACATTGGACAAACTTTGGGATATGGCAATATAATCATTGGCAATGTCATCATTGAAAAAGTAGCTCTAGTGAAAGGACTAAAACACAACCTGCTGAGTATTAGTCAAATCACTAACAGAGGTTATCATGTCAACTTCTATTCCACTCATTGTGAAGTAGTCAGCAAATCAACATGAAATATTGCACTTACTGGCTACAGACATGGTAACATTTATGAAGCCAACATTCACTCCAATACTGATGGCTCATCTACTTGTCTCATCAGTAAAGCATCAGTAGATGAAAGTTGGAATTGGCACACGAAGCTTTCTCATCTCAACTTCAGCAATATCAATGAGTTGGTTAAGAAAGATTTGGTTAGAGGATTGCCTAAAGATTTGTATACTCCTGATGGACTCTGTGATGCTTGTCAGAAGGCTAAACAGAGAAGGACATCATTCAAGAGTAAATTTGAATCCTCTATTGGAGAACCATATCACATGCTACATCTTGATCTATTTGGACCAATCAACATAATGTCCATCAGTAAGAAAAGTTACACTCTTGTAATTGTTGATGAATTTTCTAGATTCACCTGGGTGTATTTTCTACACAGAAAAGATGAGACTCCAGAAATACTGTTGGACCATGCGAGAATGATTGAGACATGCACAAAGTATAAAGTCAAGATACTGAGGAGTGATAATGGTATTGAATTCAAGAATTCAGTAATGGAAGAGTTCTGCAAATACAAAGGAATAATTCAACAATTCTCTGCTCCTGGCACACCCCAACAAAATGGAGTAGTTGAAAGAAAGAATAGAACTCTTATTGAAGCTGGCAGAACTATTTTGGAAGAAGCAAAATTACCTACATATTTCTGGGCAGAAGTAGTCAATACAACATGCTATACTCTAAATCTCACACTGATAAACAGACATGGTGTAACTCCATATCAAATGATCAAATGATCAAATAAAAGAAACCTAGTCTGAAGCATCTGCATGTGTTTGGCTGTAAATGTTTTGTTCCAGACCTCATCATGAACAATTAGGTAAATTTGAAACTAAGGCTGATTAAGGAATCTTTATTGGCTATCCAGCCTCTAGAGCTTTTAGAGTTTTCAACTTGAGAACAAGGACTGTCATAGAGTCAATACATGTATCTTTTGATGATAAAAAGATAACTGGAATTGCTGAAGACTCTCACGATAGTTTGATATTTGCAAATGAAGCTATCAAGGAACTTGAAGAACAAGAATCAGATACTGATACTCCATCAGATACTGATGGATCACCATATCCTGGTGATACACCAAATCCTGATGATGCACCAAATACTGATGGTGCTACTGATGATAATACTGACAGTGCACATGTTGATGGGGAGCAACAACAAACTGTTACTGATACTGATACAACTCAACCATCATGAGGGGAATCATCAGATACTGATTCAAGTGACAATCCTGATAATCCATCAGGAGGAGACAACAATAATTAAGGGGGAGCTTCTACTGATTCAAGCTCTTTTAATGATAACACCAATCTAGGGGGAACATCTACTTCAAGAAATGATTTACCACCAGCAAGGAAATGGACTAAAAGTCATACTCCTGATTTAATTATTGGGGATCCTGATGCAGGTGTTAAGACAAGAAGTGCAACTCAAAATGAATGTCTCTATCATAACTTTCTATCCAAGGAGGAACCTAAGAAAGTTGAAGATGCACTTAAGGATGCTGATTGGTTTACTGCAATGCAAGAAGAGTTGAATGAATTTGAAAGAAATGAAGTTTGGAAACTAGTGCCAAGACCAAAGAACAGGTCCATTGTTGGTACAAAGTGGGTTTTAAAAAACAAGACAGATTCAGATGGTGTAATTATCAGAAACAAAACAAGACTAGTTGCAAATGGGTATCCTCAACAAGAAGGGATTGACTATTGTAACAGCCCCAGATCCGGGGTCGGGGATCCGATCGTTACGGTCTCAATTTCCATCAATAATACTTGCACTTGAATCAAAACAATTAAACGGCATGCTGTGACCTCACAATAACAACACCACACACACACAACTACTTATAGTCCCAGAGATGAAATTGGAATAAGTATCTAGTCATAGGATCCACAAGTTATAAGTTATTACAAACCCAAAAGATTACAGAGTACGCTTAATAGTTCTTGCCGTTGCTTACATTAATCATAAATATAAATAAGTCTGATACACAAAAGCTGTAGCTTAGGCTACTGGTTACTACTACCTCAGCTATGGCGGCTACGACATCAGCGGGTAAATCTCTGACGGCTGCTACCCGCTTGCGCGGAGTGTGCCTGTTGCGGGCCATCTGCTCTAGCTGTTGTTGTGATATAAATAAATAAAGCAAGGGTGAGCAATAGGGCCCACCAAAATAGTTTATGGCAAATTATCAGTATATAACAGTTCGAAAATATCTTTGTAGCCACAGGCTATGCCTTAAACGGACAAGATACTAGTATAACATAAACGATGAAGTTACAAGGAAAATTAATATAATGTTTCCGTAACCCAAAATCCACTTATGCATTTATAATCTGAGTAAGGTTTTATCAGAATCATAACTCATAAAATAAAAGATGAAGTTGCAAAGATTTATTGTAACTTCATTTTTGTTAAACACTTTTCGACCCTCTGCCAACATGATCGGTAAACCTGTACTAAGGGGGCTACCCTTTAGTCCCTTTCAATACATGTTGCAGAATTATCCAAGTTGGATGATGAATTAATACTGGAGTAATCTCCGCGCCAGTTGTCCAACCTTACTATGATCAGTAGCAGGTTGTACAACTAAAAAGGGTTTTCTACATGTAGATGGAAGAATACGACAGCCTGACATTGTCTACCGCCTTTCTGGATCTCCCCGGCCCATTTGGGGCAATAAAAATGATGGATCGGCGCGACTCGACCTCTTACACTTGCTCCTAGTTCGGATGAAATCCATGACTCTGAAACGTAAAGATCGTCCTCCTTTCCCCAAGTGTAATACTTGTTGATACGACTCCACTCAGTAGTTATATCTAGGCTGGAAAGGAAGATTCTCCAATATTTCCCAAGAAATGCTTGTTAATGGATATCGACTTGTTCCATCAATTTACCCCTCGATCGTTGAGGTGGTAACACAACATTTGACTTGCAGCAATTAAATTGCTCCGAGAAAATATCTGTCCCTTGACAGTTTTGAGTTGAGAGTTTAAAAAGAGTAGTAGTCACTTAAATCAGGTTTCCCATATTTTTGATAGTTGAGCGAGCATTTAAATCCTCTTAAAAGACAGATTTAAATGGAAAAACAGTGTTTTGGGAACCTCTTTTTGATTTAAAAATATTAATAATACAGCTTAGAGTATCCTTCATAATTATTGAAGGTCGAGGATAAACTTTTAAATAACATTTCTCATTTTTAAAACGTGTTAAAAGTATTTAATAAATAATCGAATAATATTTATTAAATAAGTAAACCTTAAACGAATATTCGAAAATAATATTCATCAAGTAAATAATGATTAAATGAATATTCAAACATAATATCCATTAAATATATAATGATTAAATGATTATTCAAAAATAATATTCATTAAATAAATAAGGATTAAATGAATATTCAAAAATAACATTCATTAAATAAATAAGGATTAAATGAATTTTCAAAATAATATTCATTAAATAAATAAACCTTGAATGAATATTTAAAATAATAGAGAAAATGCCCAAAATACCTACCAAAACGGGGTGGACTGCCCAAAATACCCACCAGCGCACTGTTCCGCCAAAAATACCCGCTGAATACGCACATCAGACATGCGTATTCAATTTTTACAAAGGATGCGCATGTCTGAGATGCGTATTCTTTGTTTTTTCAAAAACAATATATGCATGTCAGACATGCGTATTCCGTAAAGCATTTACAAAGAATACGCATGTCTGAGATGCGCATCCTTTGAAAAAACAGTATACGCATGTCTGTAATGCGTATTCCGTGGGTATTTAGGGCGAAACATCCCGCCGGTGGGTATTTTGGGCAAAAAAACTGATTTGGTGGGTATTTTGGTAGCTCACCCAAAATAATTTTCATTAAATAAATAAACCTCAAATGAATATTCAAAAATAATATTCATTAAATAAATAAACCTCAAATGAATATTCAAAAATAATATTCATTAAATAAATAAACCTCCAATGAATATTCAAAAATAATATTCATTAAATAAATAAACCTCAAATGAATATTCAAAAATAATATTCATTAAATAAATAAACCTCAAATAAATATTCAAAAATAATATTCATTAAATAAATAAACCTCAAATGAATATTCAAAAATAATATTCATTAAATAACTAAGGATTGAATAACAGTTTCCCGATATCTTTATCGGAAAAATAACCTTTAATATATACAGAAAATATAATTATTTCTGATTTAAAGAAAATCACCCGCCCTTATCCTAGGACATTTATAAAAACATGGCTTATAGCTGATATCCCATATCTAACTTATAAGCCCCAACCTCAAGTCATAACCTCAAGTATTGCTATATATATCAGTTCGAAAACAAGTATGCAATTTATATATCGCAATGCATATCATATATGAAAACAGTTTATTATCACAACAACAGTAAGTATAGGTTTCGAAAACTTGCCTGGTGGTGAGGTAGGGGTAGTGTGCCTCGGGTTAATCCGGCGATCTATACATAGTCAAAATATCCAAGGTTAATCACTTAACACTTTTATGAAACTAAGTACGTACATTACCTAAGCTAAAACATGTTTTCAAGTTAACTCTTTAAGAACTTCCACTCGCGTATACTTGTTCACGCATTTTTATAAAATAGAGATTAAATCCTTTTAACACGAAATCTTTTCGAGGGTCTTCCTAAACGTACCTAGCATGTTAACACAAAGTTTCACATTCTAATAAGTCTCTAAAGGGGTTTGATCATTGCCTCAAAGTTGGCTAAGTGGTATAGTTCGGTTTCGCGAAACATCCTTTACTAAAATACTTGTTTCTCCTAAACCGTAAATCGGATTCACATGATCTTTGCACCAAAACGAACCTTGAAACAAGACCTACACTATACTGGGCAGTGGTGACCTTGGACAGAAGTCCTTATGTTCGAATATCACAAACAAAACAGGGTTAAGGAAATCGGGCATTATAACGGCTATGTTTTAACGATTCCAAAGTTTAATCATAAACTTTACATGTTCAATCTGTTAGGTCCAAAGTATCGTAGAAGGGGGGGGGGGGGGGTTGAATACGATACTCACAAATAATTTAATTTTGTTCGCGGATAATTCATTCAGTTCTATAACGAAATCAAACACACCAAACCAAACCAAGTTTCGGGGAATATATCTTTTTAGAAATATAAACCTCGAAGGGTGCTACAATTTCTAATCCGTAGATTAGCTTCAATGAGTTTAAGGTTACACAAATTCAATACAATGATCAAGTTCTGAGCACTATTAATTTCTCTGAATTTCTCCGGCTCAATTCTCTCTCTCAGTAATGTCTCTGTGTGTTTTCTTTAACTGAAGAAGACACATTCTTCACTTTGTATTAACTGCAGTCTTTTGGTTTGAAAACTATCGAACCACAATTGAAGAATCAATCCTGGCCGTCCAATTTTCATCAACCTGACAAAACAAGAATACTTTTCACCTGCTCCTTAATTAAAAACCATCGAATGAATTAACTTAATTTACCATTCGATAGTTTTTTAATTAAAACTATCCAATACCAAATTAAGTTAACATGGTTTTCAATGAATCATTTTTAATACCATTCGATAGTTTTTTCAATCGAAAAACTATCGAATCCTTTTTCTTGTCTAATATCATTTAATGATTCCACTGAGCTCCTGGGTGCTTAAGTAATAGACTGTATCACTTTCTTCTGAGACGATAAAACAACCTGACTTTTTTAGTGTCGTCAACTAGTGCAACTGGTCTGGTTCACAGATGAATAACACTCGATCAATTCTTCTTCTACGTCTTCAATTCAATGCTGCTGATAAGTCCCTTGTCGTTCTGGTTGCTTCAATTAAATCACTGGAATCCCGTGGTACTTAACCCTAAATCATTCACATACTTCTGCCGTCTTGAAAGTCTTGTTTCTTTTGCTGTCACTGAGGCTTGAACATTTTCATGAAATTCTTTCCGTGACCTGTTTACGGACTTCAAGAATACATAACGTATTTTGATTTTTTGAGTTTACCTTTTCTTCTTTGATTCTGGATTCCTGTGCTTCTGTTAATATTATTGTCTGTCTTGTCCTTTGTTGAGTTGTAGTTATCTCTTTTACATCTTATGTTACATTATGCTTTACAATCTCCCCCTATTTGATTGGATAAAGTTCGACAAGCAAATACTTCGAGGATAACTCAACTAACCAAGGAAACATGAAACTACTTAAAGTAAGACAGCGTAATAATATTAAATGTATTCTGGATCAGATATATATACATTTCCAGATTTCATAAATCAAAAAACAATAAAACTTTATACAATGAAGTTGC
Organism: Heracleum sosnowskyi; assembly: GCA_030848705.1. Taxonomy (NCBI): domain Eukaryota; kingdom Viridiplantae; phylum Streptophyta; class Magnoliopsida; order Apiales; family Apiaceae; genus Heracleum; species Heracleum sosnowskyi. The sequence goes on from CM061239.1 coordinate 110,208,418, forward strand.
TCCTCTAGTCTGAGCTGATAGTTCTTTTGTTCTTTGCTTCAACCTTTAGTCCATTTCAATCTCACCTTCTTCAATCATTGGATCGGAGTTAGCAGCTTGATAATCAATCACTGATAGATAGTGCAGTGGTTCTCCAGGTTTAAGGATTGCTCCTTGGATGTGTCTTCCAATATATTCAACCTCTTGACCCACTCCAGCCCATAACCATGCAATGTTACCATCTTTCTTGTTTAGCTTTGGCATGTTTGGCAATCTGGTATGTACTTCCAATCCTCTTTCCACTCTTTTCCTATAGTAAGGAACATTCTCCATTAGAAATCTTCTAAGAGTGTCTGCTGCTTTGTCCTTCTCCGTTGATGAGAATCCAGTGGATCTAAGATACTTCTCAACTGAGATTAGATAGTTGCTTGGGTAGTCTCTCAGTTTGTCCTCAGCCAAGTAGCAGATTCTGAACAAGTCATTCGCCATGAATCTAACCATTGGAGGATCTTCAGTAATCTCTGGACCGACTTTCATCAAGATCTCTTTAACATGCTCACGGAGCAGTTCATTTAGCCTTGTCGTCCTTTGAATCTTGATGAGAATAACCTGCAAATCTGTGTATGTCCTCTGTTCTAAAAACTTAGTGGAAATCACAAATGTACCTTTCTCCAGAAAATTGATTAATAAGCTCCAGGCACCATTTGCTTTAACCCCAGCTTTCAGAAAGATTATAGAGTTTCTCAATGCTGTGAAGTAAGTCTGATCTTCAAGATTGGCACTTCTGATGTCCTGAATGATAACTTCCACCTCAGCATTGTCGTTGACTTCTAATCCGTCTTCAACTCCGCAAAAGGTTTTATAATCCATTTCCCATTCATTTCCTTCTTTCTTTGCCAGATCTATCATCTTCTTCCTCCTCACTTCATTATACACCTTGAATCTCTTCAGTTTTTCACTCCTCAGAATTGCTTGTTGTTTCTCTTTCTCAGCTTGCCTGGCATCTACTGCAGCTCTCTGAGCTCTTATTGCTTCCAAGGCAGCTTCTTCTTCTGGTGACAGAGAATTTGCTTCTTCTTCCATAATATCCTCCCAGATTGGATGTTCAACGGGCTCTGGATAATATGGCTCATGCTCCTCCTGAATTGGTTGCTCTTGCATGACCTCAAATCCTCTTCACTCTTCTTTTCTTCCTGTACAAGTTCTTCTATACAGTACTGTCTGATTGGAATAGCTTCAACCGTTTCCCAAACTCTCCATCCATCCTTCTCTTTCTCCCCTTCTCCAACTTTCTCCCCCTTAGTTGAGGAATCCTCGACGAAAGCATCCTCAGCATAAAAGGCAGCAGAAAGATCAGGTTCCTGATTGGAAGGACCAGGTTGTCCAGTCTGTTGGTTCTTCAGCATAGTCCAGATTAACTGTACTCCGTCACCTTGATTTTCCAAGAAATCCATAATCTGCTTATTCATCTCATTCATAGAAGCTAGCATCAGGTCAATGTTGTCCAATCTTGAGTTGGTAGTCTTTTCCATATGATCCAGCCTCTTGTTCAGCTTAGACTCCACTCTTGAAAGTGTATTCATTGCATCTTTACCCGCGCTTGACCATCCCGGATAACCAGAACGTCCTCTTTCAAAGCTTCTTGTCCTTGTGACAAAGCATCTACTTCATTCATGAATCCATCTTTAAGCTCTTTGACGTCCGTCCTCAATTCGATCAGTTCTTCCATAGCTTCCTTCTTCAAGGTGTCCACTGCCTGCTTCGTACCTGTTATAGTGCCAGATGCACTGCCAATGACCCAGAATGTTCTTCTGGAATCAGCTGCAGCCAAGTCAACCTTCTCTTGAATAGTCTTTAAAGAAGCATTGGCTTGACTAGAGGAGATCCCTTGGTCAAAGGAAGGTCGCAATGGAACCTTGAATAGTGGATTTCCTTCTTTGTCACGAACTGTCATCTCCTTGAGGGTAGATTGAACTTGTAACTCCCTTTCTGTCGGTAACAGCAAATCATCAATATTTGGAAGGGTTAGGGTGTCACTCCTCACATTTGGCTCTGGGTGTACACTCAACGTTTCTGTCGGTGTTTCACTCATTATTCCTTTTCCACTCAGGCCAGGTGTAAGTGTTTTTGTTTCACTCAATCCCTTTTTGCTCAATGTACCTGCAGAAGAAAACACCGTAGCCATCCTTAAGGAGGTCACCGGTGGTGCAATGGGGCTTCGCAAGTCCCCGTCCTTGGTTAAACCAAGTTGCTGATCATCCTTAGATGATATATCCTTTGAAGGATCTAGAGTTTGAATCTCTAGGGGGTTAGAAACAGGCTCTATTAACAGCAGAGATCCTGAATCTTCCCCAATAGTCTGTGAAGACTTTACCTCAGTTGACTCCTCAATGTGAATTGATTCGTCGTCACCGAGTTGCCGATCTACACCTACGTCAGACCCTTTACCCGCAGGATCCAGATATGTTCCATCTGGGGAGCTAGACAATGACCCTTTAGATTGTGCATTTAGGTCAAAGCCTTCTCTCGACGTCTGTGAAGACTCTTGGTTCTTTGAACCTTCAACCAGTGAACCTGACCGTAATATGGTCGGAACACCAGTTGCTTCCGTCAATTCTTCCTTACTTGATTGAGCTATTGGTTCAGATATAGCTTTCGTTAGCGTAGCCCAATCAGCATCAGAAAAATCAATAAAGGGCGCTTTGGAAGTTTGAAATAAAGTATCAACAGTTGCCTCGGTTTCTGTTCTTCTCCTTTTAGAGGTAGGCAGAGCTGCTGTTGAAGGGTGTATCTCCTTATGTGGTGCTGCTAAGGCACTATCTCCCTCTACACTCACGGATGTCTGAATGTTGGGTATAGTAGGGGAAGGAGGTTCGTTTATGGTTTCATTTGGCTCTTCCAAAGGCTCTTCGACCATGGTTAGAGGTTGTGGGTTTGCAACCTCCTGGTCAGGAATGGCGACTGAGGGCTCTGGATCAACATCCATTGGTTCAGGTGCCATTTCAGGTTGAGGTTGAGGAATATTACCTTCAATTACCTGTTCCCCTGGGGGCAGAAGTGGTAGGGGCACCGTTCTTAGATAGTCTGTGAGAACAGTGGGTACCCCTGGAAGATAGTTGTTCTTCCTTATCAGAGCTGTTATAGCATTGCTCTTCATCTTCATGCACTCATGGGTGGCTTCACCTTCAAAAATCTCCCGTTCATTATCTGTTAAGATATCATTGAGAATTAGCTGTAGGAACCTAGGATAGAAACAGAGCACATCTTCATTTATGCCTGTTCTTTCATCCAGTGGTCCCATGCACAGAATGACTTGATCAATCATTAGCCTTCCTATGTTAATATGCCTATTGTTCGCAATGGCAAACCCTATCTTTTGAAGGAATAAGGGAATACCATGCAGATTTGTTAGCTTGGCAGTAAAAACATGGATGAGGGTATGAAAGAAAAAGTTCCATGGCTTTGGCAAGTAATGTTTCAGAAACTCTCCCACAGAGAAGTTAGGTTGTTGACTTCTTATGAGAGTGAAGAAATCATGTATCTCCTCAGTTGTGGGATCCGGAACAAGGTTTTCTGTAGGAAAATGTAGGATTCTATTAAAATCATGTTCCGTCACCCTTATTGTTCTGCCCCCTGGCACAACAAAACTGAAGGATCGTATATTATTCTCACTCGTATCCGTGGCGGTTGTGTACAACGCAGTCAATTGATCAATACAAAGGACCACGGGAGTACTCACAGCATATGCCACTAATGAACGTGTGTTCAGAAACTCTGCCCATGCACGAAACCGTAAGTTCGTTATGGATTGCAAGTTCTGAAACGAGACATGATTAGTCTTGGTTACAATAAATTCTCCAGCCATTATGTTTCAAATTTCCAGAAAATTCAATTAAAACCAAAACTAATTTTAATTAATTTTTGATTTAATTAATTATTCATAATTAATCAAACTTGACACAATATACCCCTCTTCTTTTCGAATGCAAACACCTAAACCAAAAACAAATTCCTAGATTTAGAACTTTGACTACAAATTGATAATGTATTAGTGAATTTCAACCTTGAGAACTCAATAGAGTACAAAATTCTCACTAATTATCAAAGTATCACAATTCTAGTTTCCTCTTTCTCAATGGTTTTCTTTGGAGAACAATTAAAACTCAACAACACACAGTACACAGTAAGTTCTTTGTTTAAGAAGAATTCACTGTAGTAATAGTAACTGTTGAAGGTTTAAAATCAATGAGTAATCAAGAAAGTATCGAGCTTTTTTGTGTTCTTGGCCGTGTAAGTATTGTAAGTAAAAAAAAAACTCTAGCTTTTCTTAGATCTGTAAAAACTGAAAAGAAAAAGCTAAGGCATTGTTTTTATACCTTTTTGAAACTGTCAGGGGCAAACTTGTCAATACAGGTTTCGATACATTTTAAAAGAGCATTCGATGGTTTTCAGAAGGGGTAAAACTGTCAACTTCCCTTCGATAGTTTTTGGAAAACTATCGAAGTTTTTTGAAATACAGAATTTTAAAAGTTTTCTGAAAATCTATCGAAGGTTTTCTAATTAAAACCAAAAACTATCGAAGTATCCTTTGTTGAAAAACTATCGAGGAGTTTAATTATTAAAAAATTAAATCCTCCGATATTTTTCATTTTGATTTCAAAAACTATCGAAAAATTTATTTCGATGGTTTTTCTTTTCCAAATCAAAAACTATCGAAGAGTAAATTCGATGGTTTTTTTTCTTTGTACTTGAAAAACTATCGAATTTCCTAAAAATTTGAAATTTTTGCTTCTTTCCAATTCCTAAAACCTGTTCATGTTCTAAAAATCAGAATTTTTTATTTCCTGTCAAGTTTTAATTTTAATAAATCTTTTCAAATTTGCCAAAATCAATTCTTAACAGAAAATTCACAATTTTCTCATAATAAAATCAACTAAATATCATTAAGTGATATTAATCAATTAAAATCCAATCAATTATGCTGCATTAATCTACAATGTTAAAAACAAAGTAAATTAATTCAAATTAAATAAATGCTTGAATATTTAGAACAAATATTAGCACTTAAATAATTTTTAGAATTAATAACCAATTAAATGACAGAAGATATATCATCCATAATTATGACATAAAATTAGTACAAAAATCCTAACTACGAGAATTGCTCCAGAAAATAAATTCACGAGTCCTAAGGATATAGAAATTCTTAAACTCATGTATTTACCAGGACTATCTGCAGTTACTGACTTCTAATCAAAATATATTAGAAAGATTTAACATCCCAAGTTCACCAACCAGCTTATTGAAAGTGGATTCATCAAGCGGTTTAGTAAAGATGTCTGCAATTTGATCCTCTGTGGGTACAAAATGTAACTCCACAGTTCCATTCATGACATGCTCTCGGATAAAATGATACCTGATGTCGATGTGCTTCGTCCTTGAGTGTTGCACTGGATTGTTAGAGATTGCTATGGCACTTGTGTTGTCACAAAAGATTGGAATCTTTGTCAACAAAAGTCCATAGTCACGGAGTTGGTTTCTCATCCACAAGATCTGAGCACAGCAGCTTCCAGCAGCAATGTATTCAGCCTCAGCTGTTGATGTGGAAACTGAATGTTGCTTCTTGCTGTACCAGGAAACTAACCTTCTTCCAATAAACTGACAGCTTCCTGAAGTACTCTTCCGATCAATCTTACAACCTGCAAAATCAGAGTCTGTATATCCAATAAGATCAAATCCTGTTTCTTTAGGGTACCAAATTCCAAGATTTGGGGTTCCCTTAAGATATATAAATATTCGCTTAACAGCTATTAAATGAGATTCTTTAGGATCAGACTGAAACCTAGCACACAAGCATGTTGCAAAGATTATATCTGGTCTACTTGCAGTGAGATAAAGTAATGAGCCTATCATACCTCTGTAGCCTGTGATGTCAACCTTCTTACCAGTTTCATCCTTATCAAGCTTAGTGGTAGTTGGCATAGGAGTCTTTGCTGTAGATGAGTCTTCCATTTGATACTTCTTAAGAAGATCCTTGATGTACTTGGACTGACAAATGAATATACCATCTTGTCTTTGGTATACTTGCAGTCCAAGGAAGAATGACAATTCACCCATCATGCTCATTTCATAACGACTCTGCATTAACTTAGCAAATCTCTTGCATAGATCATCATTAGTAGAACCAAATATTATGTCATCAACATATACTTGCACCAATATCAAATCATTTTTATGCTTTTTGACAAAGAGAGTTTTGTCTACAACACCTCTTGTAAAATCATTTTCAAGTAAGAATTCAGAGAGAGTGTCATACCATGTCCTTGGAGCTTGTTTGAGTCCATAGAGAGCTTTGAATAGAAAGTACACAAAGTCTGCCAGTTTTGAATCCTCAAAACCTGGAGGTTGTTCCACATACACTTCTTCTTCTAACTCCCCGTTCAGAAAAGTACTCTTCACATCCATCTGATATACCTTGTAATTGGAATGTGCTGCGAATGCCAGAAACATTCTGATGGCCTCAAGTCTTGCTACTGGTGCATAGGTTTCATCATAATCTATACCCTCTTCTTGAGAGTAACCTTTAGCAACCAGTCTGGCTTTGTTTCTCGTTACAATGCCATCTTCGTCCAACTTATTTCTGAATACCCATCTTGTTCGAATAACAGATTTTCCCTTAGGCCTGGGTACCAGCTTCCAAACTTTCTGCCTTTCAAACTGATTGAGTTCTTCTTGCATAGAAATTACCCAATCTGGATCATCTAGAGCATCTTCAACTTTCTTAGGTTCTGTTTCTGAAAGAAACCCAGAATAGTGACATTCATTTTGTGATGTTCTTCTAGTTCTCACTCCTGTGTCCGGATCACCAATGATCAAGTGAAAGGGATGATCTCTATTCCATAACCTTTGTCTTGGCAGATACGATCTTGATGATTCTCCTTGTTCTAAATGTTGTGGAGTGTGACTAGTTGATCCTTCTCCTGCTCCCCCTGAGTTGTTGACGGGTTGATCTGATGATTCTGTAGACTGACTAGTGGATCCTGTAGAATTTTGAGGATCTCCACTTTGGTCACCACTTTGTCCAGAATCATTATCATTATCATTATTATTAATAACTGTAACAACTTCAGGTACTTCTTCATTGTCAGAGAGATCTCCTGATAGATTTTCAAATACCAAGGATTCAGAGTTCTCTCTAGTTTACAGGCCTGGTCTTTTGGTGTCGTCAAATGTTACATTAAAGCTTTCCAACACCTTCTTATCTTCAATCACATATACCCTGAAAGCCTTAGATTCCAGAGAATAGCCCAGAAAAATGCCTTCATCTGCTTTGGCATCAAACTTGCCAAGATGTTCTCCATCTTTAAGTACATAGCACTTTGCACCAAACACATGAAAGTACTTCAGTGTTGGTTTCTTGTTGGCCATTAACTCATACAGAGTCTTTTCATGATCTTTGTTGATCAGGGTACGATTCTGAGTGTAGCAAGCTGTATTCACTGCTTCAGCCCAAAAGTAAGTGGGAAGTTTTGATTCACTCAACATGGTCCTTGCTGCTTCAACCAAGGTCCTGTTCTTCCTTTCCACTACTCCATTATGTTGAGGAGTTCTTGGTGCTGAATACTGTCTTGATATTCCTTTCTATGAGCAGAAATCATTAAGAACTGCATTCTTAAATTCAGTTCCATTGTCTGATCTGATTGTCCGCACAGGTAGCTTAGCTTCCACTTCTATCTTCTTGATGTGATCAATGATTAGTTGTGTTGCTTCATCCTTTGATTGTATGAACAACACCCACGTGTACTTGGAGTAGTCATCCACCATCACCAATGCATATCTTTTTCTTGAAAGTGACATGACATTGACTGGACCAAATAAATCCATATGAATCAGTTGTAATGGTTCAGCAATGCTTGTCATTCCTTTGCTTCCATGTGATGCTTTCTTCGACTTCCCTTTTTCACATGCTTCACATAGTCCCTCCTGATTGAATTCCATCAGGGGAAACCCTCTCACTAACTCTCTCTTTACCAAAGAGTTCATAGTTTTGAAGTTCAAGTGTGAGAGCTTCTTGTGCCATAGCCAGCTTTGTTCTGAAGATGCCTTACTGTAGAAACATGTAACTTCTCCTTCACTGGTAGAACTTAAGTCAGCTATAAACAAATTTCCTTTTCTCACTCCCAGTAGAGTAATCTTCTCATCCTTCCTGTTGGTGATTAAGCACTTGTCCTTTCTGAAATCTACATTGTAGCCTTTATCACAGAACTGACTGATGCTTAGAAGATTGTGCTTTAATCCTTCAACAAGAGAGATGTTTTCAATGATGACATTTCCAGCTTTCAATTTACCATATCCCGTAGTGAATCCTTTGCTGTCATCTCCAAAGGTTACAATCGGGCCGGTCTTCTTAACCACCTCTGTAAGCAGGGACTCTTCACCTGTCATGTGTCTAGAACAACCACTATCCAGAATCCACATGACCTTTGAGTTTTTAACCTTACCCTGCAATCACAGATTGATTAAGCGGACTTTGGTACCCAAAATTGTTTGGGTCCTGAAGGTTTAGATGATTTAACAGGAGTAACATTCAATTTAGTCTTACCCTGTTTGATATTCATAGTATATGTGGATTTAACATTATCAGTGCTATTGCTACTATCATTCATCAACTTAAAATAAGCATGCATGATGTTGTACTTACATAGCAAACACTCTTTCTTTCCACAGGGTTCATGAAGATCAGGCATGTCAGACATGTTATGCATTTCAGAAGTATTAGCAGTTTCTACTTTAACCTTTTTACATGCATGTGTAAGGTGTCCAGCAGAATTACAAATAGTGCACAACTTCCTAGATGCAATGGGAGAAAATGGAACAATTTCCTGATTAACAATCTTCTTTTTCCCATTCCTGTTCTTTTTAACATTACTAACTAAGTCACCTACTTCAGTTTTAGGTATAACAGTTTTTACTGATTTCCTAGGCAACTTAGTCTTTACCTCTTTTTCCTTCAATAAATCCTCCTCAAGCAATTCTTGTGCTATGTAAAGGTCATCCTCATGAAAAGGTTCTGAGAAGGGTCTGACAAAGACTGGACTGTCCACATTCTTAAGAATGTGTGGAATATCCTTCTTGACAACAGAAGATGTCACAGGGAATTCCAAGATCTTCTTACCAGCCTTTTTGGAATAGTCAAGTCCTATAGTAGTTTTATTACCCTGGGTCTGAGTATCTATTAACTCCTTAGCAATCAGGGCAGAATTCTTAAAAGCATTCAACTTCAAATCTAAATCTGAAATCTGCTTCCTGAGGATAGTCTCTATCTCATCATTACACTTGACCTTGTTCTTTAAGTACTCATTCTTTTGCTTAAGATCTTCTAATGTGACAGCTACAAGCTCTAGTTCTTCATTTTTAGATTCTAACTTTTTAATCTTAAGAACTAGTTTAGCATTCTCCATTTCAGATGCTAGCATGCTTGTGTGTACATTAAACAATTCTACACTTAGATCTTGCACAGTTTTCTTGTACTCAGAGTTAGACATATCAATTGTAGTTAAGATAGGTACCTGAGATGATTGTGGTGATTCCTCTGAAGAGTCAGCCATTAGGGCAACATTCACATATTCCTCCTTTTCATCCGAATCAGTATCATCCCAGTGTTTTCCCTCTGCTATATAAGCCTTCCCTTTCTGCTTTCCAGAAAATGCCTCCAGTTGCTGTTTAAGCTTGGCATTCTCCTTCTTCAAATCCTCATATGAGTCTTTCTTTCCATAGACATCTTTCATGTCTCTTGCTTGACGAGGCTTCCGGCATTCAGTGGCGAAATGCCCTAACTCATTGCAGTTGTAGCATCTTGATTTGCTTCTATCAATCATGCCAGTCTTGTAGCCTCCCTTAAGGCCTGTACTAGGTGTATAATTGCTCTTCTGGAATCTGTTGGTTGAGCCCTTGAACTTGTACTTAGGGTTTCTCTTGAAACGAATATGACTAAACTTTGCAGCTAAGTACGCCATGGTTTTGTCTTCCATTTGCTCAAGCTCTTCTAGGGTGTAGTTATCACCTCCTTTCCAGCTCTAGAGGTTTGAACCTGAATCTCAGAAATTGTTGGTTCATCCACTACAAGTGCTGCTGATCTCACAAGTGCATTGTGCTTGCTTTCCACTGTTCCTGATCCGTAGATTATCACTCTCTGTTCCTGTTCCATCTCATAGGTCTTCAACTTGCCATAGATCATCTCTAATGACATCTTTGTGAAGTCAATTCTTTCCCTTATGGATGATGACTTGTGTTCTACATGATGGGGCAGCGTCATCATGAACTTCCTGTTTGATTCTCTCAGTGGATAGGTCTTTCCTTTCATTGCTAATTCATTGAGTAGCTTAGTATATTTCTCAAAGACCTGAGTTATACTTTCTCCTGGCAGAGACCTAAAAGCTTCGTATTGAGAAGTCAGGATGTCCAATCTGTTTTCCTGCACGTCTTCAGTTCCTTCCATTATCAAGTTAATGGTATCTGTAACAGCCCCAAATCCGGGGTCACGGATTTAGGGTTGTCACAATCCATGTACTCCTTGCCTTACCTGTATTACTCACACCATTCATAGTTCACCTGTTCATGACCCCACAATATATGTCTCTCTCACACACACACACACACACAGGTTAGAGTCTCAGAAACGACACCATACAATAACTGCGGAATAAATAATTTTTATTACAATACCCAAATGTCTTTGAATCTGTTACTGATACAATTTCTAAGTATTGTTACATTACCCACTTAGCCTTCTGATGCTCACAATCCTCTAATACCATTCATGTCTATACATAAGTTGAATGCCAAAAGCCGTAGCCTGATTCAATTGGTTCGTACTACTCCCGGGATCACTGCTAGGAACTGTTTCTGGAAACGCCTTGCGAGGTATGTGCCGTCCCATTGGCATCCTGCTTCGCTGCTATATAATATATATAAAATAATAGCAAGAGTGAGCGATAGCTCAGCAAGGTAATGAAAGTATGGCATAATTCTGCCCTTTTATTCAACCCAGAAATAAAGCGGGTATACGACAATAATTTGTCAAAATATCTTGATACTGAAAATCGTTTCCTTATCGGAATGTATTCAAAAAAATACCATTGTTGTATTTCAAATATCATCTCCATAATATTCTGCAAACTTTTGATATTCATACTATGAACAAGGTTCTAGTATAAATAAAAGATGAAATAACAAGGTACATCAGTATATCCTTTCCGTAAAATATCTGCTATATAAATATAAGCAGACTATCAACATATAACTTAAAAGATGAAGTTATAAGGAAAAATTCAATATAAGGTTTCCATAACCCAAAATCCACTTATGCATATATATCCTTAATCAGGTTTTATCAGAGTCATAACTCATAAAACAAAAGATGAAGTTGTAGGAATTTCCAAATATCATCTTTTTTCATATCAAACGTTTATCTCATATCATATTCTGGAAATAAAGACAAGGCAAAATATTTCCAATCCACTTTCTAAACTTGAACAACTTGCATGAACTTGAATAACTGGAATAGCTTGAATAAACTTTTCTTTTCTGGAATCTTGCTTAAAACATGTTCTTTCATGGATGATGAACTGTAGACGGAGATTCTGGGCGACAAGGATACCTCTACGATGATCAGTCGTAAGGCAATCCCCACTGCTGTTTTTCTACGTAGAAAGGAAAATAGGGCAGACGCTAACTGACCTACCTCCCTGCCAATTGGTTGTAGGGGGAAGAGCATACCCATTCACTTAGGGGTACCCATTCACTTAGGGGTCTCTGATACTCTTCTCTCACCTCCCCGCCAATTGGTTGTAGGGGGAAGAGCATACCCATTCACTTAGGGGTACCCATTCACTTAGGGGCCTCCGATGCTCTTCTCTTATCCTACGGTCGGGCACTATCTGATAATCTAAGGGAAGAACAGACCCGTTCATAGACTGCCGGTCTACGTGTAATTCCCTTAGGGGACAGGTCGCCACTCAGTCCCTTACACATTCTCCGAGTTCGAGAAAATCCATAACCTTGAAACATAAAGTTCCTTTCCCTTTTTCCCAAGTATACGACTCCACAAAGTAGTCATATCTGGTTGGAAAGGAAAATTCACTCATATTTCCCAAGCTGATGCTTGTTCATGGATACAACTGATTTCACTGCTTTTACTCCTCGAATCTTGAGAGAGTAATCAAAATCATTTTTGATGGTAGTATATCACACTGATAATTTCATTGATTTAAAAAGATTTAGGACCGGGCAGTCCACTTGAAACAAGCATAACTCTTGAGAAAGGTTCCATGTATCTTTGAAGTTTGAGCGAGCATTTAAGTCTTTCTGAATATAGACTTAAACGGGAAATAGTTTTGGAAACCTTCTCTAATTATATTTAAAAGTTGACTGAAATACACTTTATTAGCTATCTAGGGTTTAAAATAATTTTTCACAAAATACTTCCTTAAGAAGTAGGGCTTTAAATAATTAATGCAAACTGTGTTTAATAAAGAATATTTATTTAGAAATAATCCTCAAGTACTTTCTTATCAAAAAGGGTAGATAACAACTATTCATCATATATTTAAAATATACCCTTAATAGATTAAACTCCAAATGATCTTTAATTTGTAAACCACTTATCGAGATTAATTGTAATAACACAATAAAATAACCCTAGATAGCAACTGATACCATTCTTAGTATGTAAAATAAATATAGAGAATATATAATATATCTCTAGATAACAACTGATACCATTCCCGGTCCAAAGTATAAATGCAGAGTATATTCCCCCTACTGAGGGTTTTACTTAGCACATCAGCTCCAAAATATTACTATATCCATAGCTTATAAATTCAACTTCATATCAATAACTTTTACTTAGCACCACAAGTATCATTTCGAAATCAGAAACACATAACATATATATCTCACTATCTTTTATTACCGTTACATCTATATACGATGTAAGGTTTGAAAGCATGCATCTATCATATGCATATACTATAATCTCAATAGTTTTAATACTATCACATCTATATACGATGTGAGGTTTGAAAACTTGCATCTATCATATCATATGCATCATCAGTATAATGTAATCTGAAATACAGCATGGGATTTAGAAAACTTGCATCTAATATATGTATACTTCAAAGTATGGTTTTAGAAACTTGCCTGATGCTCGAGAAGTGATAGGGGTTCGCGACGATGCCGGACAATCTAGACAAAGTCAAACGAAAACACACGGTTAATCCCCTCGATAAACCACTTATAACTCAATGCTTAAACACGTAAGCGAAACACAACCAAGGAATTACTAACTCGTTATAGGCTCATACTAAGTCCATGTTATTTGTCAAATTCTTATATCATAAGTTTGGTTCGAAATCCATTCTCAAATCCAAGTTATACTTAACCATTTGGAACCTTGGTTTCTAAGTCTCGTTTTCAGTGGTTTTCACTTGCGCGACCTTGACTAAAACATTTTTATAAAATCGAAACATAATCTTTTTAATACGAATCCTTTTCGTGAGCCTTCCTAACTGTCTCTAGTATTATTCCTCAAAGTTTCACATTTTAATATGGCTCCGAAGTGGTCCAAATATAGACTCAAAGTTGCTGACCAGAGATGGGTCGTTCTTCCGAACGGCGTTTACTAAAACTCACTTTTCTCTTAAACCGTTCGGCCAAATTAGGCGAACCACATATCATTACGAAGCTTATAACATAAACTACACAATCATGGGCAGTAGGACTCAAGGGTCGAGCTCTAACAGAGGAAAAACAGGGAACCAATCAGTAGGTAAAAATTTGGGCATTACGACGGCTATAAATCGGACGTTCCAAAAATCATAATCATCAAAACCAAGCCACACCGGGCATCCATACATCTTAAACACATGATTCTCATCTCCACAAGTCCAGGGGTATCATACTTTAACATCTTAATCAACAAATGGCTAAACCAACTACAAGATCATGCTAACATGCTTATATTAACACTATAATCTCAACTAAGCTAACAATCATCAAGAACATCCACAAAACTCAAAGTCAACTAAGGGTTCATGGGGTTAATACCTTACTTGGAGTGTATGATCACGTAGTAAGCCTTGTCTAGCCCTTAGATTTCCTTGACCAAGCTTAGATCATCAAAAGAAGTCAAGAAATCAAAGTTAGTTATTGAAAGTTACTATTCATCTGTTCAAAGAACTGCCGAAACGAGGTCCTTACCCTGCTTTTCTGGGCGAGGTTTCTAAAGAGTAGTTGTAGAGCATCTCCATGGCTTTCCAACAAGCTATAGAACGCAAGATTTCATTTAGAAATGAGAGAGATACGGCCGTTTGAAAATCGGTGCAGAAACTGCCAAGATCATGGCAGTTTAGATTCTTCAACTTGGGGAGGATATTTGACTAGGCTAAACACCTTGAATTGCCATGAAATTTTGAACAGATGTTATACATGGAGTGTAGAAGCTGTGGTTAAATTTTGGTGATTTTACCATGTGTAAAACTGGAGTTATGGAGTTTTCTATTGATCACGTTTCTGCTGGGCAGTTTGAGAGAAAAAGGAGTTTGCTTTGTGTTCTTGCTTGGTTAATGTGCAATAATGTGATAATATCTTCCTAATGCTACCTTATCTTGTTGTTAGTGGGGAATGACTCACCAAGCACTACTTATCCTTGAGTTAGTGGAAAATGAGTCATGCTCCACTACTTAATCTAGCTTGTGTTGGTGTAATCTTGTATCGTTTAATACGATTAATATGTTACGACTTATACGTTGCACCTTATTACTCCACTGTGGTACAATACCTTAACTCGATCTTAATTCCAATATTCCTCGTTTATTCTCTTTTTATTACTTGTTCTCAGAAACGGCTCTCACGCTTTTTCGAATATTCTTAATCTCCTTGTTATAAAGTTTCAGCGGTTTCTAGAATCTTCGTTTCACTGTCTCAGTGGTTTTCGTTCTAAATTCTCAAATCAAATATAATAAAATTCCAAAATATTAAATCCTCAAATCCTTAATTTAATATCTCATTTCTTGAATATAATAATATATAATTCACTGCCCGGTCAAATACTTCACCAAAATAAAATTTGGAATTTCTGAATTCCGATCGTCTTTGCATTCACTTATTTACTCCGTAGATCACTAATATGAATTTGAAATATCCACACTACGTCTCGTACATAGGTGGCATGAAAAATTTTCTTAACCCTCAAAATCACTATTCATCCACCAATATCACTATTCACTGCTGCACTTAATCATAATAAGAAAAGTTTTAAATTATTCCAAAAATTCGGGTTATTACATTCTCCCCTCCTTAAAAGGATTCCGTCCCGGAATCAACTTAGAAGTAACTGGGGGTACTTCTCTTCCATTGCGCTTTCTAACTCCCAGGTGGATTCTTCCACCTCTTGATTTTCCACAAACCTCTCACTAGCTTGGCAACCTCGTCTCTTAGCACTTGTTCTTTTCTATCCGTGATTTCCACAGGTTGCTCTTTGTAAGTCAGACCAGGTTGTATGTCTACCTGCTCGTACTCTACATATGCCGGGCATCTATAGTATACTGACGTAGCATTGACACATGAACTCCGTTATGACCATTCTACAAGTTTGGGGGGCAAGGCTGGCTCGTAGGCCACCTTCCTGACGCGTTTTAAAATCTCAGATGGCCCAATGAATCTCGGGCTCAATTTCCCTTTCTTTCCAAATCTCATTAACTCCTTCCACGAGGATATCTCTTAGCATCACGAATCTCTAACCTCATATTTTCCATCTTGTTTCTACCGAAAATACACCAACATAAACTTGCTTGTCATTCATCAACTTGCCATTTAGCTTATCAATAGCAGTACTATCTCTATGCTCGCAGGCTTAGTCCACATACTTTTTCTGTCTGTCTTGGTTGTCACTAGCCGCTTGTTGGTGAAATCTTTTGTCTTTCTAGTTTGTTGGACTAACTTGGTTTTGTGTAAAATCTCATCCTTTAATTCCCGATTATTCGGAATCCATCTCTGTCTCATTTTAATCAAGGGTATCGGCCACCACATTGGCCTTCCCCGGATGGTAGTGTATCTCACAGTCATAATTTTAGGTCAATTTTAGCCATTTCTCCATCTCATGTTATCTACTATCACGGATAACTCAACGCCACTTCATTACATTCCATCAAAATTTGTGGGTGCATTAGTCAACCCAAAATAACTTCGCTAAAATCTCAAAGTGTCTATTCCTCGTACGAATCGAAGTCTTGGGTACATCCTCAGATTTAACTTCCAACTGGTGGTATCCAGTTCTTGAATAAATTTGGAAATACACAGCGTTTTTCCGCTGATCAAACAATCATTTACAAGGGTACCTATCCTCCAGGTCGAACTCATTCAACTCTCGAGGTTCGATGCATAATCTTGTGCTAACATCTTTCTCTCTTACGAACAACACCGGGGTTCCCCACGGTGATACACTAGGCCTTATCATACCCTTATACAACAATTCTTATAACTGAGTCTCTAACTCTTTCATTCCCACTATACTCGGAATACTCGGTATTCATTCTCATGTCATCCAAATCGATATCTGGTAGCTCATTAAAACCTTGTACAATCTCCCAAAACCATTGTAGTTCCCTTTTTACTTGGTATCTCTTTTCTTGGCGTCCACCATAAGAGCTAATTAAGCCTCGGATCTCTGGCGTAATAGCTTCTTAGTCTGAACTATATTCAAGAATCTCTGAATCTGTTTCCATCTTTTATTTATTACTCTCTCTCTCTTACAATCAGTCTGGGCTCTATTGGGTGTCAACCAACCCATCCTTATTATAATGTCAACTTCTCCCAAGTCACAATACCAGCTCCCTCTGACTCTATCGCCTGTACTTATCTTGCTAACCCAGAGGTAGTGTCCATTCGTAAACAACTCCTCCAAAATCTCAATTCCACTATATGGCATCTATCTAACACCGTTGTCACTGGAGTACACGACACATCACTATTCCTTTCACATATATTGATTGACCCCCTTTCCATTATCATAATATCCTTGGGAGAATAAACCAATTCATTGATATGTCATTAACATTCTATTCGTCTTAGGGATTCGCTCCTGTCATAGGCGATTTCGTTGCGAATCTAATTCATATCAGCGAATTTTGACTTATTTGACCTGGTTGGCCTCCCCTTGAAATTCAATAAAGATAACAAGAATCATGGAGCTTTGAAAAGATAGCTCATATATTAAGGAAAATGTCACACACTGGTGATCATTAAGGTTACGAGTTTTAAGGTAACCTTATTGGAGGTAAGAGAATTTACCGAGAGATCAACATGATCATAAGAACTCAATGTTGTGTGCCTCGATTGAGACATTACTAAAGGTAATTAGCCTTCTTGTATTTCACAACTCACAAGTGATGGCGTCCCATCAGACTTCTATCACATAGACAGATAGTCCTTGTAGCCCCTATAAGTATAGGGTTGTTCGTCTCAGTGGAAGTTGAAAATTATGAAAGCAATTCGAGATCAATTTAATGATTATCGTCTTTCGACAATATTTCTTAAAGGAACACCTTGGATTAAAATTGAACAGATTCCAAAGGTGCGGTTTCCAAAGAAAATACAAGGAAAAGAATAACCAAAAGATACTGGTACTTAACAACCAAGTGGTGAGGTATCACCATAGGTTCATTCATTATTTGAAGAAAAGTGAAAGCTTAAATAACATCATTTGACAGGGCTTCGAAAACCTGAAAGTAGGCATTGTGATAGCCTCTGGCACAATTGAAACTGAATATGGTCTAACACAAGTGTTATAAAACAACTTCGAAGAGGGAATATACCCTTTATCAGAATTCTTTCCTGGAGAGAGGTCAAGATAGATCATAGATTGGGGAAATATCCCACATAATTTACAAATGGGGAGGGTACTACCAAGATCTCTACGGATGCCTTTTATGTCGGCTCCTCTAACGGATAATCGTTCGATTCTAAAGCTTTTCTTCTTCAGGCACACCCTAAGGTGCTCGATACTTATGTTATTGCCGACTCATAATAGTCACTAAGGATTCAACCATCGACCTTTGCAATCGCAGGGAATTCTATTCGACTAGGCGCAAACATCCCAAGTAAGCGTTCTGTTCAATAAGAAGACTTTGATACCGTTGTTGCCCGTAGCAATGACAATTCCACATGTCGACTGGGCGGTACTTCGGAAGATCGTTAGAAACTACAAGATTACATCTGGTCTCTATTTCAATCATCCTTATATCCAATATTCCTTCTCCCATATCAATCCCGTGCGCTACATAAGCTTAACACTTTTGGCACAATAGCCTTCTCATTTAAGTCAATCCCGGAACTTCTCAGTCCGTCTTGGTCCTTAAATATATTTCGCCTTTACCGTCCAATCTCAACTTCCTCATTTTATCTCTACAATCATTTATAGCAATCAGGGTCTGTCCACCAACCCATATAACGGCTATCTTACCCAATCCACATGGTTCGCTCTAATCTCCACTCTCTTTGGTGACATTCTCTGGTAATCAGAAAGACAAGGTTTGCCAAAAATTTACTGAATTCCCTTCCAAAATCAGGGAAATCAGAACCCACTAGTAATACTCGGATCTGATTTCCGACCTTTCTGTTCTATCCTCATAATTCCTTCCTGGTTTCTTGAGGGTGGTAAATCTCGTTCTCGATTCCGCCTTAGCGTGCTTGCCTTACAATAACATTTGCATGGTACATATATCCAAATTCTCCTTGAAATAACAAAATTCCTCAATGATGTAATAGACACTATTTCCAGTGGAATCGCTGGTCGTGGGGGATTGAAACCTTGTAGCCAAAGCAATTCCTTTCACTATCCTTAGGCAACTAAGTACCCTCAATCGTTCGCAAAAATCTGAACACCTTGGTTCTCACGTATGCCGTCTCCTTATGGGCAACTGTAACCAACTACGAGTAATAAGTTTCGTGCAAGTCGAATCAATCCACTGATACTGACTGTACTGCCTCTACCTCTTCTGCTTGGAGACTCTACTCCACTTTCCTTGTCATACTCTTGATGAGTCATGAACGATCCTTAAACTCTCGTCTCGTCACTTATTCATCCCTTGAAGGTTTATCCTGTCTTATTATTAAGCCTCAAGTAACACACCACATCTTTATCAATCGGCACATTTTCTACAAGATTCTTCCTTTGACCCACCATGGGGTCTTCCTTTAGATCCTCCTATGGGTCTTCCTTTATCGGGTCTCCGTCCATTTCAAGAAGCACATCATCCAATGCCTACTCGAAGGCCTCGGAATCTGGTATCTCGGAGTCCCATCAATCTATAACTCATACTAATCGAGGTGACTAGCCATGAAGTCTTAAGTCTGGTTTTCCAGAAGAAGTCCCCTCTCGGGCTTCATCTTAAACAGTCAGGGTCATGTCCTCTAACCCGACTACGAACTCAACCTGAGCTCTAGATGTCCTTATCATTCTTAAGGGTATTGTAAGACTCGATCTCCTATCGTTTCTGAGGACTGTAACCTAAAGCTCTGATACCATCTCTGTAACAGCCCCAAATCCGGGGTCACGGATTTAGGGTTGTCACAATCCATGTACTCCTTGCCTTACCTGTATTACTCACACCATTCATAGTTCACCTGTTCATGACCCCACAATATATGTCTCACACACACACACACACACAGGTTAGAGTCTCAGAAACGACACCATACAATAACTGCGGAATAAATAATTTTTATTACAATACCCAAATGTCTTTGAATCTGTTACTGATACAATTTCTAAGTATTGTTACATTACCCACTTAGCCTTCTGATGCTCACAATCCTCTAATACCATTCATGTCTATACATAAGTTGAATGCCAAAAGCCGTAGCCTGATTCAATTGGTTCGTACTACTCCCGAGATCACTGCTAGGAACTGTTTCTGGAAACGCCTTGCGAGGTATGTGCCGTCCCATTGGCATCCTGCTTCGCTGCTATATAATATATATAAAATAATAGCAAGAGTGAGCGATAGCTCAGCAAGGTAATGAAAGTATGGCATAATTCTGCCCTTTTATTCAACCCAGAAATAAAGCGGGTATACGACAATAATTTGTCAAAATATCTTGATACTGAAAATCGTTTCCTTATCGGAATGTATTCAAAAAAATACCATTGTTGTATTTCAAATATCATCTCCATAATATTCTGCAAACTTTTGATATTCATACTATGAACAAGGTTCTAGTATAAATAAAAGATGAAATAACAAGGTACATCAGTATATCCTTTCCGTAAAATGTCTGCTATATAAATATAAGCAGACTATCAACATATAACTTAAAAGATGAAGTTATAAGGAAAAATTCAATATAAGGTTTCCATAACCCAAAATCCACTTATGCATATATATCCTTAATCAGGTTTTATCAGAGTCATAACTCATAAAACAAAAGATGAAGTTGTAGGAATTTCCAAATATCATCTTTTTTCATATCAAACGTTTATCTCATATCATATTCTGGAAATAAAGACAAGGCAAAATATTTCCAATCCACTTTCTAAACTTGAACAACTTGCATGAACTTGAATAACTGGAATAGCTTGAATAAACTTTTCTTTTCTGGAATCTTGCTTAAAACATGTTCTTTCATGGATGATGAACTGTAGACGGAGATTCTGGGCGACAAGGATACCTCTACGATGATCAGTCGTAAGGCAATCCCCACTGCTGTTTTTCTACGTAGAAAGGAAAATAGGGCAGACGCTAACTGACCTACCTCCCTGCCAATTGGTTGTAGGGGGAAGAGCATACCCATTCACTTAGGGGTACCCATTCACTTAGGGGTCTCTGATACTCTTCTCTCACCTCCCCGCCAATTGGTTGTAGGGGGAAGAGCATACCCATTCACTTAGGGGTACCCATTCACTTAGGGGCCTCCGATGCTCTTCTCTTATCCTACGGTCGGGCACTATCTGATAATCTAAGGGAAGAACAGACCCGTTCATAGACTGCCGGTCTACGTGTAATTCCCTTAGGGGACAGGTCGCCACTCAGTCCCTTACACATTCTCCGAGTTCGAGAAAATCCATAACCTTGAAACATAAAGTTCCTTTCCCTTTTTCCCAAGTATACGACTCCACAAAGTAGTCATATCTGGTTGGAA
The DNA here is from genome assembly GCA_030848705.1 of Heracleum sosnowskyi. Lineage (NCBI taxonomy): Eukaryota > Viridiplantae > Streptophyta > Magnoliopsida > Apiales > Apiaceae > Heracleum > Heracleum sosnowskyi. The sequence goes on from CM061239.1 coordinate 110,229,598, forward strand.
AGGAAAATTCACTCATATTTCCCAAGCTGATGCTTGTTCATGGATACAACTGATTTCACTGCTTTTACTCCTCGAATCTTGAGAGAGTAATCAAAATCATTTTTGATGGTAGTATATCACACTGATAATTTCATTGATTTAAAAAGATTTAGGACCGGGCAGTCCACTTGAAACAAGCATAACTCTTGAGAAAGGTTCCATGTATCTTTGAAGTTTGAGCGAGCATTTAAGTCTTTCTGAATATAGACTTAAACGGGAAATAGTTTTGGAAACCTTCTCTAATTATATTTAAAAGTTGACTGAAATACACTTTATTAGCTATCTAGGGTTTAAAATAATTTTTCACAAAATACTTCCTTAAGAAGTAGGGCTTTAAATAATTAATGCAAACTGTGTTTAATAAAGAATATTTATTTAGAAATAATCCTCAAGTACTTTCTTATCAAAAAGGGTAGATAACAACTATTCATCATATATTTAAAATATACCCTTAATAGATTAAACTCCAAATGATCTTTAATTTGTAAACCACTTATCGAGATTAATTGTAATAACACAATAAAATAACCCTAGATAGCAACTGATACCATTCTTAGTATGTAAAATAAATATAGAGAATATATAATATATCTCTAGATAACAACTGATACCATTCCCGGTCCAAAGTATAAATGCAGAGTATATTCCCCCTACTGAGGGTTTTACTTAGCACATCAGCTCCAAAATATTACTATATCCATAGCTTATAAATTCAACTTCATATCAATAACTTTTACTTAGCACCACAAGTATCATTTCGAAATCAGAAACACATAACATATATATCTCACTATCTTTTATTACCGTTACATCTATATACGATGTAAGGTTTGAAAGCATGCATCTATCATATGCATATACTATAATCTCAATAGTTTTAATACTATCACATCTATATACGATGTGAGGTTTGAAAACTTGCATCTATCATATCATATGCATCATCAGTATAATGTAATCTGAAATACAGCATGGGATTTAGAAAACTTGCATCTAATATATGTATACTTCAAAGTATGGTTTTAGAAACTTGCCTGATGCTCGAGAAGTGATAGGGGTTCGCGACGATGCCGGACAATCTAGACAAAGTCAAACGAAAACACACGGTTAATCCCCTCGATAAACCACTTATAACTCAATGCTTAAACACGTAAGCGAAACACAACCAAGGAATTACTAACTCGTTATAGGCTCATACTAAGTCCATGTTATTTGTCAAATTCTTATATCATAAGTTTGGTTCGAAATCCATTCTCAAATCCAAGTTATACTTAACCATTTGGAACCTTGGTTTCTAAGTCTCGTTTTCAGTGGTTTTCACTTGCGCGACCTTGACTAAAACATTTTTATAAAATCGAAACATAATCTTTTTAATACGAATCCTTTTCGTGAGCCTTCCTAACTGTCTCTAGTATTATTCCTCAAAGTTTCACATTTTAATATGGCTCCGAAGTGGTCCAAATATAGACTCAAAGTTGCTGACCAGAGATGGGTCGTTCTTCCGAACGGCGTTTACTAAAACTCACTTTTCTCTTAAACCGTTCGGCCAAATTAGGCGAACCACATATCATTACGAAGCTTATAACATAAACTACACAATCATGGGCAGTAGGACTCAAGGGTCGAGCTCTAACAGAGGAAAAACAGGGAACCAATAAGTAGGTAAAAATTTGGGCATTACGACGGCTATAAATCGGACGTTCCAAAAATCATAATCATCAAAACCAAGCCACACCGGACATCCATACATCTTAAACACATGATTCTCATCTCCACAAGTCCAGGGGTATCATACTTTAACATCTTAATCAACAAATGGCTAAACCAACTACAAGATCATGCTAACATGCTTATATTAACACTATAATCTCAACTAAGCTAACAATCATCAAGAACATCCACAAAACTCAAAGTCAACTAAGGGTTCATGGGGTTAATACCTTACTTGGAGTGTATGATCACGTAGTAAGCCTTGTCTAGCCCTTAGATTTCCTTGACCAAGCTTAGATCATCAAAAGAAGTCAAGAAATCAAAGTTAGTTATTGAAAGTTACTATTCATCTGTTCAAAGAACTGCCGAAACGAGGTCCTTACCCTGCTTTTCTGGGCGAGGTTTCTAAAGAGTAGTTGTAGAGCATCTCCATGGCTTTCCAACAAGCTATAGAACGCAAGATTTCATTTAGAAATGAGAGAGATACGGCCGTTTGAAAATCGGTGCAGAAACTGCCAAGATCATGGCAGTTTAGATTCTTCAACTTGGGGAGGATATTTGACTAGGCTAAACACCTTGAATTGCCATGAAATTTTGAACAGATGTTATACATGGAGTGTAGAAGCTGTGGTTAAATTTTGGTGATTTTACCATGTGTAAAACTGGAGTTATGGAGTTTTCTATTGATCACGTTTCTGCTGGGCAGTTTGAGAGAAAAAGGAGTTTGCTTTGTGTTCTTGCTTGGTTAATGTGCAATAATGTGATAATATCTTCCTAATGCTACCTTATCTTGTTGTTAGTGGGGAATGACTCACCAAGCACTACTTATCCTTGAGTTAGTGGAAAATGAGTCATGCTCCACTACTTAATCTAGCTTGTGTTGGTGTAATCTTGTATCGTTTAATACGATTAATATGTTACGACTTATACGTTGCACCTTATTACTCCACTGTGGTACAATACCTTAACTCGATCTTAATTCCAATATTCCTCGTTTATTCTCTTTTTATTACTTGTTCTCAGAAACGGTTCTCACGCTTTTCCGAATATTCTTAATCTCCTTGTTATAAAGTTTCAGCGGTTTCTAGAATCTTCGTTTCACTGTCTCAGTGGTTTTCGTTCTAAATTCTCAAATCAAATATAATAAAATTCCAAAATATTAAATCCTCAAATCCTTAATTTAATATCTCATTTCTTGAATATAATAATATATAATTCACTGCCCGGTCAAATACTTCACCAAAATAAAATTTGGAATTTCTGAATTCCGATCGTCTTTGCATTCACTTATTTACTCCGTAGATCACTAATATGACTTTGAAATATCCACACTACGTCTCGTACATAGGTGGCATGAAAAATTTTCTTAACCCTCAAAATCACTATTCATCCACCAATATCACTATTCACTGCTGCACTTAATCATAATAAGAAAAGTTTTAAATTATTCCAAAAATTCGGGTTATTACAGTATCCCACATATGTTTCCCGCTTGTACAGTTCATCAACTGATAGCTCATTTCCTTGTCTGCGGAGTCCGCCAATATCAACATTAAACCGGTGTCCAATCGAATCAGTTCCTTGTCAGAATCTGTAAATTCACTAATATCCTTAGGTTGGGTGCCTGAAGGAATCCTGCTACCATCAGGAGCTGTAGATTCACCAACTGGTTTCATTGGTACAAACGGTCCGTTTTCTAAAATGCCAATATACAACGGATTAGATGCCTTGATAAATAACAACATCTTCATCTTCCACAAACCGAAATCATCTCTAGTAAACGGGGGAACTTTAATACCAGCGGTTGTCTTTGGAGCACTCATGGTTTCTGAAAATTTCAAATTGTTTAAAATTCAAGAAATTCCAATCAAATAAAAATTTTTGAAAGTTAAAAATTCTGCTTCGAATTTTCACGCTACGTTTGATTTTGGTCTCATTCACCGGATCTGATTTGTATGTCAATCAAGTAGCCCTGATACCAATTGTTAGGTCCAAAGTATCGTAGAAGGGGGGGGGGTTGAATACGATACTCACAAATAATTTAATTTCGTTCGCGGATAATTCATTCAGTTCTATAACGAAATCAAACACACCAAACCAAACCAAGTTTCGGGGAATATATCTTTTTATAAATATAAACCTCGAAGGGTGCTACAATTTCTAATCCGTAGATTAGCTTCAATGAGTTTAAGGTTACACAAATTCAATACAATGATCAAGTTCTGATCACTATTAATTTCTCTGAATTTCTCCGGCTCAATTCTCTCTCTCAGTAATGTCTCTGTGTGTTTTCCTTAACTGAAGAAGACACATTCTTCACTCTGTATTAACTGCAGTCTTTTGGTTTGAAAACTATCGAACCACAATTGAAGAATCAATCCTGGCCGTCCAATTTTCATCAACCTGACAAAACAAGAATACTTTTCACCTGCTCCTTAATTAAAAACCATCGAATGAATTAACTTAATTTACCATTCGATAGTTTTTTAATTAAAACTATCGAATACCAAATTAAGTTAACATGGTTTTCAATGAATCATTTTTAATACCATTCGATAGTTTTTTCAATTGAAAAACTATCGAATCCTTTTTCTTGTCTTATATCATTTAATGATTCCACTGAGCTCCTGGGTGCTTAAGTAATAGACTGTATCACTTTCTTCTGAGACGATAAAACAACCCGACTTTTTAGTGTCGTCAACTAGTGCAACTGGTCTGGTTCACAGATGAATAACACTTGATCAATTCTTCTTCTACGTCTTCAATTCAATGTTGCTGATAAGTCCCTTGTCGTTCTGGTTGCTTCAATTAAATCACTGGAATCCCATGGTACTTAACCCTAAATCATTCACATACTTCTGCCGTCTTGAAAGTCTTGTTTCTTTTGCTGTCACTGAGGCTTGAACATTTTCATGAACTTCTTTCCGTGACCTGTTTACAGACTTCAAGAATACATAACGTATTTTGATTTTTTGAGTTTACCTTTTCTTCTTTGATTCTGGATTCCTGTGCTTCTGTTAATATTATTGTCTGTCTTGTCCTTTGTTGAGTTGTAGTTATCTCTTTTACATCTTATGTTACATTATGCTTTACACAATCCAACCAAACCATCAAGTCAATTTCTCAACATCATAACTAATCCATAAACATCATCAACCATAGTCAAAACCAACATCTACTTATTCATCCTCAAAACAACATCAAACTTTCATCGAAATCAACCAATCATCCTTATGATCATACTAACTAAACTATACTTAAAACTAATCATATAAATCAAATTATAATCAAGGGTTTCAAGAGTTATACCTTCCTTGGAGTGTATATGAGCTTAATAAACCTTGTATAGTCCTTATATAACCTTAAGATAGCTTAAATCAACCAAAGAAATCAAGAAACAAAAGTTAGTTCTTAAAATTACTATTCATGCCTAGACTTTGCACAAGGATTTGATCATGCTAACCTTAATGGATGATGCTAGGATTAAGAGATTACCTTAGTTTGGAAATATGGAAGCTTTAGAATCCAAGAACATGATTTATGGATAAGTGGAAGCTTGATTTTGAAAAATCTATCCTTCTTTTTCTAAAAATGGCCGAATGTTCTTCAAGGGGGAGAGCTCTTGCTTTTCTTCCTTGGTTGATTTGTTGATAGAAATGATATTTTGTATTAAAAGTGGTGAGTCATAGCTCTTGTTGCTTTATCATTGGACACTTGTCAAACATGCATGAGTCTATAGATAAAGTGGCTTTACTGGTTCGTTTCCTTTCACACGGATGATCCAATTGTTGCATTCCTTGTATTTATCTTGTTACATGTTACTTCCATGCCTATATTTAATCCTGTAAGTGCCGCATTATTCGTCACCGCTTAATCTCGTAAAATGTTCGCAGAGTTTCTTAAGTGTTCTATCGAAGTAGTTTACCGTAAACGTTCTTGACATTACTAATTCTTTTATTAAATCCATATCCATGGAATTGATAATTTAAATCCTTCAATATTTTCAAATAATGATTAATCCGTCCGTTATTGGTGAAATTTCGGAGAAAACAGAAATGCTATTTTTCCGATTCTGACAGCTTTTGCATTCCTTCATTTACATCGTAGATCACTAATACGACTTTGAAAGTTCATTATACCGTCCCGTATATAGGGTGGTCTGAAAACTTTTTAAAATGAAAAAGTTACTATTCATCAGTGGTTCTTTAACAAAAGTTACTATTCATCAATAGTTCTCAAATATGTACAAAATTTGGGGATATTACAGTCTCCCCTCCTTAAAAGGATTCCGTCCCGGAATCCGTTTGAAAACAAATGGGGGTACTTTTCCAGCATAGCACTTGCTAGTTCCCAGGTTGATTTTTCCACATTATGGTTCTGCCACAAAACTCTGACTAGCTTGATGACCTTGTTCCGGAGCACTTGTTCCTTTTGATCTATGATTTCCACAGGTTGCTCCACATAGGTTAGGTCTGGCTGCATGTCTACGTGTTCGTATTCCACTATGTGCTTAGCATCCGGGTTGTATTTCCTCAGCATTGAAACATGAAACACATTGTGCACTTGTTGCAGGTTTGGGGGTAATGCTAGCTCATATGCTAACTTTCCAATACGTCTTAAGATCTCAAATGGTCCAATGTATCTAGGACTCAGTTTTCCCTTCTTTCCGAACCTCATCAAACCTTTCCAAGGAGATACCTTTAAGAACACTAGGTCTCCCACTTCATATTCCTTATCTTTCCGGGCCAAATCAGCATACTTCTTTTGTCTATCTTGGGCTGCTACCAGCCGTCCTCTGATTAGATCTACTATGTCCTTAGTCCGTTGGACCACTTCGGGCCCAAGCATCTTTCGCTCTCCAACTTCATCCCAATACAAGGGAGATCAGCATCTTCTTCCATAAAGGGCCTCGTAAGGCGACATTCCTATGCTTGCATGAAAACTATTGTTGTAGGAAAACTAAATCAGTGGCAGGTGATCATCCCAACTTCCTTTAAAGTCTATAGCACAGACTCTTAACATATCCTCTAGTGTTTGGATGGTCCTTTCACTTTGTCCGTCTGTTTGGGGGTGATAGGCAGTACTCATGTTCAACCGGGTTCCTACGCATTCTTGGAAGCTTCTCCAAAACCTGGAGTTAAATCTGGGATCTCGGTCAGATACTATGGCGACTGGGACTCCGTGTTGCACCACTATTTCTTTCTAGTAAATATCCACTAGTCTGTCGACAATGTACCTTTCATTGATCGGAAGAAAGTGTGCTGACTTCGTCAGTCTGTCTATGATTACCCATATGGTGTCATGATTGGCCTTGGTCCTTGGTAAACCTACTACGAAGTCCATGGCTGGGTGTTCCCATTTCCATTCGGGAATCTCTAGGGGTCGTAAAAGCCCATTGGGTCTCTGGTGTTCCGCTTTCACTCTTTGGCAGGTCAAGCATTTGCTTACCCACTCTGCTACGTCCTTTTTCATGTTAGGCCACCAGTAGTATTCTTTCAAATCTCCATACATCTTGGTGCTCCCTGGGTGAATTGAATACCTTGAACTGTGACTCTCGTGTAAAATCTCGTCTTTTAGTTCTCGAACATTCGGAACCCAAATTCGGTAAGTATACCTCATTATTCCTTTATCATCCTTGACAGTGTGGATCTCTTCTCCAGTCATTGACTGTCTGTCTTCATTCATCATTCTTTCTTGACATCTTCTGATCTTTTCTAACAACTCTGGCTGTAGTGAAATCTCAAACAGCTTTTCGGTACCGTTTCCAGTTACCTTCACTTCTATTTCCATCTTTTCAAATTCTCTAATCAGCTCTTCTGAAGACATTATCATCTTGAGTCTCTCTTTCCTACTAAGGGCGTCAGCCACCACATTGGCTTTCCCTGGGTGATAAAGAATTTCACAGTCATAATCCTTGATCAGCTCTAACCATCTTCTCTGGCGCATGTTGAGCTCCTTCTAGGTAAAAATGTACTTGAGGCTCTTATGGTCAGTGTAAATCTCGCACTTCTCTCCATACAAGTAGTGCCTCCAAATCTTTAAAGCGAAAACTACTGCTGCTAGTTCTAGATCATGAGTAGGATATCGAATCTCATATTCCTTCAATTGCCTTGACGCATATGCGATTACCTTACCGTGCTGCATCAGCACGCACCCTAATCCCTTATACGAAGCGTCACTGTAAATCACAAAATCTCCTTTTCCATCTGGAAATGCCAACACAGGGGCAGTCACCAACCTCTTCTTTAGCTCTTGGAAACTATTCTCGCACTTTTCCGTCCATTCAAATTTCTCAGTTTTACGCGTAAGTCGGGTTAACGGGGCTGCGATCTTCACAAAATCCTTAACAAATCTTCTATAATACCCTGCTAATCCTATGAAACTTCTTACCTCGGTTGGTGTGGTTGGTCGTTCCCAATTTGAAACTGCCTCTATCTTGGAGGGGTCAACCAATACTCCCTCCTTATTGATCACATGTCCTAAAAATTGAACCTCAGTTCGCCAGAATTCGCACTTGCGAATTTGGCATACAATTGTTCCTTCCTGAGTATTTCCAGGGCTATCCTCAAATGTTCTGCATGTTCTGCCTCTGTCTTTGAGTAGATAAGAATATCATCGATGAAAACTATAACGAACTCGTCCAAATACTTCTTGAACACCCTATTCATTAAATCCATGAAAGCTGCTGGGGCATTGGTCAATCCAAACGACATCACCAAGAACTCATAATGTCCATATCTGGTACGGAATGCAGTCTTTAGGATATCTTCAGGTTTAATCTTCAATTGGTGATATCCGGTTCTTAGGTCAATTTTAGAGAAGTACACAACATCCTTTAGCTGGTCGAACAAATCGTCTATTCGGGGTAATGGGTACTTATTCTTTATAGTTAGCTTGTTCAACTCTCGGTAGTCGATGCATAACCTCATACTCCCATCTTTCTTCTTAACAAACAACACCGGTGCCCCCCACGGCGACACACTGGGTCTTATCATACCCTTCTCCAGCAGTTCTTGTAACTGGGTAGCTAGCTCTTTCATTTCTACTGGGGCTAACCGGTATGGGGCCTTGGAAACTGGTGCCGTCCCCGGGGCTAATTCAATAGCAAACTCAATTACCCTATCGGGTGGTAATCTTGGAAGATCTTGTGGAAACACATCTTCGAACTCATTGACTACTGGGATGTCCTGTAAACTGGGCACCTCCCTCTGGGTGTCTACAACATAAGCTAAGTAAGCCTCGTTTCCTTTTCGTAACAATCTCTTGGTTTGCGCCATGGTTAGAAATTTCTGTGTCTGTTTCATTCCCTTAAACACTATTTCCTTCTTCCCTGGGGTATTTAATCTAACCTTTTTCCCTTTACAATCTATCTGTGCCTTATTGCGAGACAACCAATCCATCCCCAAAATGACATCAAATTCTCCTAATTTAAAAGGAATCAAATCCGCACAAAAAGACTGTTCCCCTATTTCCAATTTGCAGTTGGGGTGAATCTGATTAACTGGGACTATTTCGTGGTTAGCTATTTCTACTTGTATGGAATCCTTTAATGGTTGGGCTTTAAGTTTCAATTTATTCGCAAAATCCCTTGATATAAAAGATTTAGTTGCTCCAGAATCAATTAAAACATTTGCGCTAACTGAATTCAGAGAAAAGGTACCTGCTATCACATCCGTGTTCCTCACGGCATCCTGCACTGTCATGTTGAAAGTCCTAGCAGTTGGTGGCTTGTTGGAGGCAGCTTTGCTCGCCCCCGATGCTGCGGGTCGGTTCATAGGGCAATCCTTCCTCATGTGACCTTGACGTCCACACTGAAAACAAGTGAGGTTTCGGTTGACGCTAGGGTTAACCGTGGTACAATTGGTAGCATAATGGCCCCTTCGTCCACACTTATAACAGGTTGCCTATTTCTGGTTGCACACACCGGGGTGTTTCTTTCCACAAGTTGTACATACTGGTAATGGGGGTCGAGGTTGGTAGGAGTGGGACACTCCTGATGGGTTGCCGCCCTGGTTTACGCTTGCGCTCACGGTTCGCTTGAACCCCATATTCCTTACAGGTAGGGAGACTGCCCCGCGGTTAAACCTATTTGGGGGGTTTCCTCCTGCAGAACCTCCACCCATACTTGCATGTTTCCTTTTTATCCCCCCTTTCTCTCTTTCCCTCTGCATCTGATCACTCCCTGCTTCCACGATTGAAGCCTTTTGCACCAATGTGGCATAGTCGGCAATCTCCAAGACTGCCACGCGATTCTGGATCCACTGCTTCAAACCTTGTTGAAACCTATTAACTTTCTTCTCTTCGGTATCTACAAACTCTGGCACAAACCTCGATAGCTCGGTAAATTTTGCCTCATAATCAGCCACTGACAGGTTATTCTGCTTCAATTCTAAAAACTTAAGTTCCATTTGAGTCTTCATAAACCTTGGGAAATACTTCTCTAGAAACAGTTGTTTGAACCTTTCCCAAGTTATGATAGCATCCGTCTCCATATTCTTCTTGGCCTCCCACCAATAGTTGGCCTCTCCTTTCAGAAGGTAAGTGGCAAAAACAGTCTTCTGTGCCTCTTCAATGCTTAATATCTCAAAGGACTTTTCAATTTCCTTTATCCAGGCTCTTGCCTCTACTGGGTCAGCCGATCCTTGGAATTCTGGGGGCTTGAGTGACTTAAAGGCCCTGAAAGAGTTTGCCACGGTGCTGTTGTTTCCTTGGGGTGGTTGGGGATAACGGTCCAAATTTTGCCTAAGTAGATTCATGAACTGACCCATGGGATCTCCACCCTGGTCCTCTCTCCTTTGTTCCACTTCAACTTCCTCTTCTTCCGTCTCAATTTCCGCAGTGAAAAAGGATTCATCTGCCTCTCCATACTAGGAGTCGTCCTGCTCATTATAATCTTCATCTATCTCTTCCTCATATTCAGGGTCTTCCCTATCTTGGTTGTGGCTTTCTTGATCATCAGATTCATGGGGGTTAGCCCTAGTTCTCATTCTTCGTGGAGGCATCTTACTGAAAATTTGGAAAATTTCATGTTAGGTTCATTCGCTTGGTTACAGATTTTTCTCTTGTTCGGTCGTCACATAATTGGAAGTAGACTCCCGCAGTTCTATATTTTATCACAATTTAATCATAATAGTACAGACAACAGTATAATAAACTTGTGATCGCGTCACAACAGAACGGGATTCAACTGAAAGGAAACAAATATATACATGGTACCAAAGATACATAGTCTGAGTCAACATCGACAGTTTACAAGTACAACTGTCCTAACAACATCTAGTCAAAAGTGAAATACATGGTCTATCCTTCTAGTCAGAAAAGGGATACTATGTACAATGGAACAATCCCACAAAAATTGGCACTACTATGTCCGTACATGACTATAAGACTAGACTACTACATCACCAACTCTGAAATCAGCCACTAGTGCGGCCCAATGCCCTCACCCTCGCCATGGCCATGCGGAAGATCTCCTCAGCATCAACCTTGGATACCCTGCCATCGCCATCAGTAGGCAAAGCTCGAATCCTCATCCGTGCCCTCAGTTCAATGCGAGTCATCGCCCTCCTGGCAACTCGAGGGGGCACAGACCTCCCGCCGCCCTGGCGTACAATCCTGGCATCCCTCTCTGCTGCTAGCTGCATCCGTGACTCTGCTAGTCTAGCCTCAGCCACTACCAACTCTGACTGAACTCTGTTCACTGTCCAGTTATGCACACACACTGGTATCCCCTCTAACGGGACATGGGGTGGGGTAACCGGGTCTGCTGGTGGTGCAGCCTCTGTCTGCTGTGGCTCAGGGGTAAGCTCCTCAAAATCCTCAGGGGAAGGGCTCGAAGGCAGTGGTGAAGGGGTAGGGGCTCTCTCAGTAGGAAGTGGAGTCTGGTCCTCAGCATCTCCCTCCATAACCTCAGTATCAGCTAGGGTCTGGTCCTCCTCTGGATCCTCATCATCAGAATCCTCAACAACCTCGGTGTCCGCATCCGCCTGGACCTCCTCTGGGTCCTCCTCCTCAAAACGCTCATAATAGGGGTCTGTAGTCCGGAGAAAGTCCTCATCGTGCTGTCTCTCGAAAGCCTCAGGGTCAGGGATGTCGCTCACCTACACAATAACGACTATGTTACTATCATGATATTAAAGTTCCCATAAGGGTTTTAACCGAACTTGGCAAGAGTTCTTATTATCTTAGTGAATTTATTATTGTAACGTCGCATCATCTCTGGGGTTTATAACTCTAGAGCTCTGATACCATTTCTGTAACAGCCCCAGATGCGGGGTCGGGGATCCGGTCGTTACGGTCTCAATTTCCATCAATAATACTTGCACTTGAATCAAAACAATTAAACGGCATGCTGTGACCCCACAATAACAACACCACACACACACAACTAGTTATAGTCCCAGAGATGAAATTGGAATAAGTATCTAGTCATAGGATCCACAAGTTATAAGTTATTACAAACCCAAAAGATTACAGAGTACGCTTAATATTTCTTGCCGTTGCTTACATTAATCATAAATATAAATAAGTCTGATACACAAAAGATGTAGCTTAGGCTACTGGTTACTACTACCTCAGCTATGGCGGCTACGACATCAGCGGGTAAATCTCTGACGGCTGCTACCCGCTTGCGCGAAGTGTGCCTGTTGCGGGCCATCTGCTCTAGCTGTTGTTGTGATATAAATAAATAAAGCAAGGGTGAGAAATAGGGCCCACCAAAATAGTTTATGGCAAATTATCAGTATATAACAGTTCGAAAATATCTTTGTAGCCACAGGCTATGCCTTAAACGGACAAGATACTAGTATAACATAAACGATGAAGTTACAAGGAAAATTAATATAATGTTTCCGTAACCCAAAATCCACTTATGCATTTATAATCTGAGTAAGGTTTTATCAGAGTCATAACTCATAAAATAAAAGATGAAGTTGCAAAGATTTATTGTAACTTCATTTTTGTTAAACACTTTTCGACCCTCTGCCAACATGACCGGTAAACCTGTACTAAGGGGGCTACCCTTTAGTCCCTTTCAATACATGTTGCAGAATTATCCAAGTTGGATGATGAACTAATACTGGAGTAATCTCCGCGCCAGTTGTCCAACTTTACTATGATCAGTAGCAGGTTGTACAACTAAAAAGGGTTTTCTACATGTAGATGGAAGAACACGACAGCCTGACATTGTCTACCGCCTTTCTGGATCTCCCCGGCCCATTTGGGGCAATAAAAATGATGGATCGGCGCGACTCGACCTCTTACACTTGCTCTTAGTTCGGATGAAATCCATGACTCTGAAACGTAAAGATCGTCCTCATTTCCCCAAGTGTAATACTTGTTGATACGACTCCACTCAGTAGTTATATCTAGGCTGGAAAGGAAGATTCTCCAATATTTCCCAAGAGATGCTTGTTAATGGATATCGACTTGTTCCATCAATTTACCCCTCGATCGTTGAGGTGGTAACACAACATTTGACTTGCAGAAATTAAATTGCTCCGAGAAAATATCTGTCCCTTGACAGTTTTGAGTTGAGAGTTTAAAAAGAGTAGCAGTCACTTAAATCAGGTTTCCCATATTTTTGATAGTTGAGCGAGCATTTAAATCCTCTTAAAAGACAGATTTAAATGGAAAAACAGTGTTTTGGGAACCTCTTTTTGATTTAAAAATATTAATAATACAGCTTAGAGTATCCTTCATAATTATTGAAGGTCGAGGATAAACTTTTAAATAACATTTCTCATTTTTAAAACGTGTTAAAAGTATTTAATAAATAATCGAATAATATTTATTAAATAAGTAAACCTTAAACGAATATTCGAAAATAATATTCATTAAGTAAATAATGATTAAATTAATATTCAAACATAATATCCATTAAATATATAATGATTAAATGAATATTCAAAAATAATATTCATTAAATAAATAAGGATGAAATGAATATTCAAAAATTATATTCATTAAATAAATAAGGATTAAAATAATATTCAAAATAATATTCATTAAATAAATAAACCTTGAATGAATATTTAAAATAATATTCATTAAATAAATAAACCTCAAATGAATATTCAAAAATAATATTCATTAAATAAATAAACCTCAAATGAATATTCAAAAATAATATTCATTAAATAAATAAACCTCCAATGAATATTCAAAAATAATATTCATTAAATAAATAAACCTCAAATGAATATTCAAAAATAATATTCATTAAATAAATAAACCTCAAATGAAAATTCAAAAATAATATTCATTAAATAAATAAACCTCAAATGAATATTCAAAAATAATATTCATTAAATAACTAAGGATTGAATAACAGTTGCCCTATATCTTTATCGGAAAAATAACCTTTAATATATACAGAAAATATAATTACTTCTGATCTAAAGAAAATCACCCGCCCTTATCCTAGGGCATTTATAAAAATAAGGCTTATAGCTGATATCCCATATCTAACTTATAAGCCCCAACCTCAAGTCAAAACCTCAAGTATTGCTATATATATCAGTTCGAAAACAAGTATGCAATTTATATATCGCAATGCATATCATATATGAAAACAATTTATTATCACAACAACAGTAAGTATAGGTTTCGAAAACTTGCCTGGTGGTGAGGTAGGGGTAGTGTGCCTCGGGTTAATCCGGCGATCTATACATAGTCAAAATATCCAAGGTTAATCACTTAACACTTTTATGAAACTAAGTACGTACATTACCTAAGCTAAAACATGTTTTCAAGTTAACTCTTTAAGAACTTCCACTCGCGTATACTTGTTCACGCATTTTTATAAAATAGAGATTAAATCCTTTTAACACGAAATCTTTTCGAGGGTCTTCCTAAACATACCTAGCATGTTAACACAAAGTTTCACATTCTAATAAGTCGCTTAAGGGGTTTGATCATTGCCTCAAAGTTGGATAAGTGGTATAGTTCGGTTCCGCGAAACATCCTTTACTAAAATACTCGTTTCTCCTAAAGCGTAAATCGGATTCACATGATCTTCGCACCAAAACGAACCTTGAAACAAGACCTACACTATACTTGGAAGTGGTGACCTTGGACCGAAGTCCTTATGTTCGAATATCACAAACAAAACAGGGTTAAGGAAAATCGGGCATTATAACGGCTATGTTTTAACGATTCCAAAGTTTAATCATAAACTTTACATGTTCAATCCAACCAAACCATCAAGTCAATTTCTCAACATCATAACTAATCCATAAACATCATCAACCATAGTCAAAACCAACATCTACTTATTCATCCTCAAAACAACATCAAACTTTCATCGAAATCAACCAATCATCCTTATGATCATACTAACTAAACTATACTTAAAACTAATCATATAAATCAAATTATAATCAAGGGTTTCAAGAGTTATACCTTCCTTGGAGTGTATATGAGCTTAATAAACCTTGTATAGTCCTTATATAACCTTAAGATAGCTTGAATCAACCAAAGAAATCAAGAAACAAAAGTTAGTTCTTGAAATTACTATTCATGCCTAGACTTTGCACAAGGATTTGATCATGCTAACCTTAATGGATGATGCTAGGATTAAGAGATTACCTTAGTTTGGAAATATGGAAGCTTTAGAATCCAAGAACATGATTTATGGATAAGTGGAAGCTTGATTTTGAAAAATCTATCCTTCTTTTTCTAAAAATGGCCGAATGTTCTTCAAGGGGGAGAGCTCTTGCTTTTCTTCCTTGGTTGATTTGTTGATAGAAATGATATTTTGTATTAAAAGTGGTGAGTCATAGCTCTTGTTGCTTTATCATTGGACACTTGTCAAACATGCATGAGTCTAGAGATAAAGTGGCTTTACTGGTTCGTTTCCTTTCACACGGATGATCCAATAGTTGCATTCCTTGTATTTATCTTGTTACATGTTACTTCCATGCCTATATTTAATCCTGTAAGTGCCGCATTGTTCGTCACTGCTTAATCTCGTAAAATGTTCGCAGGGTTTCTTAAGTGTTCTATCGAAGTAGTTTACCGTAAACGTTCTTGACATTACTAATTCTTTTATTAAATCCATATCCATGGAATTGATAATTTAAATCCTTCAATATTTTCAAATAATGATTAATCCGTCCGTTATTGGTGAAATTACAGAGAAAACAGAAATGCTATTTTTCCGATTCTGACAACTTTTGCATTCCTTCATTTACATCGTAGATCACTAATACGACTTTGAAAGTTCATTATACCGTCCCGTATATAGGGTGGTCTGAAAACTTTTTAAAATGAAAAAGTTGTTAGGAATATGTTGTTCTTGATGATAAACATAAAACACTTAGTAGAATTTGTGTAAAGTCATTTTTGTAACTGTCAACGAAATGGCATGCTTTGCAGCGTTTCGTTGACAGGAAGCTCATCAACGAAATGAGTGCTGTAGCAATTGCACTGTACAATACTTCTAGTTTGATATGCATTTCGTTGAAAGTATTGGATAGGTTTTCTAAGTCATATCGACTAAGTACTAAATAGGCAAAATAGGTTGGGTAATTGTAAATATATTATGCCTTGTAATCTTGCCTAAGTGAAGACATGTCAACAGTATGAAGATCACTCTGTCAACGGAATGGAGTCTACTCATCAACGAAATAGAGTTTACTCTTCAACGAAACGAAGATTTCCCATCAACGAAATGAAGAATAATGCTATCAACGAAACACATCTTCCTACTGTCAACGAATCATTATTGCTTTTCTGAATAGTTGACAAAGTGATAGTGACAGTTTTCTGACAGATCAAAAAGGAGATGTGGAAGTGTACTTTGCATTGGAAACCATTAAAATGGACATGGGGAATAAGGAAACATCCCAGTTTCCAATTGGGCTCTTGGGAGTGATCATAATAAGCATGAAGACAAAAGCAAGGATCTCCAAGGACCACTGGACAAAGGGATGAAAAGCAAACTATTGGCGGTTACTCATTGTACTTTTAGTGTAGCCAAAAATAGGGTTGTAAACTTGGGTTTATATAACCAAGTGTAGCAGTTACTTTAAAATGTGTGAGAAGAAAAACAAATAGATTGTATTAGCTATCTTTGAGAGCACACTTCTCTACAATCTCGTAACTGAGCAGCTGTGTACTTTTGTATCACAGATTATTTCCGCAATAAAAATCACTTCAGTTGGATCATCAAACAATCCAACTGAAATTATTAAGTGCTTGTGGTTTTTATTTTATAAGTTCAGTTTTAGTTTTAAAGTTGTTTTTAAGTTTGAGAAATATTCAAGAATTGTATTCAACCCCCCCTTCTACAATTCTGTTAGGTCATTTGGGATTAACAATTGGTATTAGAGCAAGCTTCTAACATACAAGAAGTTTAAAGATCAAGACCAAAAACAGAAACCATGGTTAAGAAGGATGCAAGTGTGAAGATACCAGTTTTTGATAAGGACAATTACTTTCACTGGAAAGTAAAGATGCATTTACATCTCATGTCTATGGATGAGAGGTATGTAGACTGCATTGAGAAAGGTCCACACGTTCCCATGAAGGTTGCATCTAGAATTGGAGTGCCAGATGATGCTCCTGATGTAGAAATTCCAAAACTTGTCTCAGAATGGACTATTGAAGATATTGCAGAAATCCATAAAGACAAAAGAACCATGAACATTCTGTTTAATGGTTTGGAGCAAGAGATGTTTGACAATGTCATAAACTGTACAACCTTCAAAGAAGTATGGGACACTGTTAGAACTCTCTATGAAGGAACTGAGCAAGTTAGGGAAAATAAAATGCAGCTCCTTATACAACAATATGAGCATTTTCATTTTAAAGCTGGTGAAACCCTAAATGACACGTTTAGTAGGTTTCAAAAGCTTTTGAATGGATTAAAGTTGTATGGGAGAATCTATCAAACCAAGGATTCAAACCTTAAATTTCTTAGAGCTCTTCCAAAAGAATGGAAGCCTATGACTGTTTCTCTCAGAAACACTCAAGAGTACAAAGACTACACTCTTGAAAGACTTTATGGAACCTTGAAGACATATGAGTTGGAAATGGAGCAAGATGAAAAAATTGAAAAGGTACAGAAGAAAGGTGGATCTACTGCATTATTGGCATCTGTGAACCAACTGGAAGATGACAATGTAGAAGCTGCAAATGCCACAACTAGTCGAGCTAGTTGTAGGAGTGATGTTAGCAAGGGTAAATGCAAGATGACAGAAGAAGATGAACCAGAACCAGTCAACTTGGATGACTTAGAAGAGATTGATGAACACATTGCTTTTCTGTCAAGAAAATTCTCTAAGTTCAAGTTCAAGAGAAACTCAGAAGCAAGACCACCAAGAAAAGACTTTCAACCAAGCAAAAATAACTGGATTGAAAAGTCTAAATCTAAATGCTTCAATTGTGGAATGCTTGGTCACTTTGCTGGGGATTGCAGAAAGCCCAAAGTTGAGAAGGGCAACATGAAATTTGAGCCTGTTGATTATAAAAAGAAATACTTTGAACTTCTCAAGCAAAAAGAAAAGGCTTTCATGTCTCAGGAGTATGGCTGGGCTGGTAATGGTGAAGATTCTGATGATGATGTTGAGTATGTCAACTTGGCTCTTATGGCTAACAATCATGAGCAGGAAGCAAGCTTCTCAAGCAACCAGGGAGACAAAAGGAATCTTTGGTACTTGGATAGTGGTTGTTCAAGACACATGACTGGTGATTCTACCCTGCTCACAGAGTTTCAGGATAGAGCTGGCCCTTGTATTGCTTTTGGAGATGACAGCAAAGCCTACACTAAGGGATATGACTTGATTTCAAAAGAGAATGTCATCATAGATGAGGTTGCATTGGTGGATGGTCTTAAGCACAATTTGCTTAGTATCAGCCAACTTTGTGACAAAGGATTTTTAGTTACTTTTTCAAAAGAAGCCTGTGTTGTTTCTAAGGTAGGAAACAACAATGTGGTCATGACTGGATTCAGAAGAGGGAATGTGTACATTGCTGATTTCAGTAGCACAAGTTCAGACACCATCACTTGTCTTTTCAGCAAGGCAAGCAAGGATGAAAGTTGGCTATGGCACAAGAAATTGTCTCATCTGAATTTCAAAGTTATGAATGATTTGGTGAGGAAAGATCTTGCAAGTGGAATTCCTCAAGTGGAATTCTCCAAGGATGGTTTATGTGATGCCTGTCAAAAAGGGAAACAAAAGAAGGCATCATTCAAAAGCAAGACAGAGTCATCAATTGTCCAACAGCTTGAATTGCTTCATATGGATCTATTTGGCCCTGTAAATGTCATGTCCATCTCAAAGAAGAAATACTGTCTTGTGATTGTTGATGATTTTTCTAGATTTACATGGACTTTCTTTTTGCACTCCAAAGATGAGGCAAGTGAAATCATTATCAATCACATCAAGATGGTAAACAATCATCCTGATTTCAAGGTAAGAAGGATTAGGAGTGACAATGGGACAGAATTCAAGAATTCAAGCATGAAGGTGTTCTGTGAAGAAAATGGTATTTTGCATGAGTTTTCAGCAGCAAGAACACCACAGCAAAATGGTGTAGTTGAAAGGAAAAACAGAACACTTATTGAAGCTGCAAGGACAATGCTAGATGAATCAAAGTTACCAACTTATTTTTGGGCTGAGGCAGTTAACACAGCTTGCTTTACTCAAAATATTTCTTTGATTAATCAGGCCAAAGGAATGACCCCTTATTAACTACTCAAAAGAAAGAAGCCACTATTGGATTTTCTTCATGTCTTTGGATGCAAGTGCTTTGTTCTGAGAAATCAAGCTGAGCATTTGGGGAAATTTGAAGCAAAGGCAGATGAAGCAATATTTGTGGGATATGCAGCAGGGAAAGCTTATAGAGTCTATAATCTCAGAACCAACATTGTTATGGAATCTGTACATGTTGTTTTTGATGATCTCAAAATTCAAGGTCTCTGTGATGAAGGTTTCCATGAAAGTCTTTCTTTTGAGAATGAGGAAGGAGATCAAGTAAATCATGTCAAGGCTATTGAGAAACAACCTAAAGTTGTTTTAACTAGAACAGATGAAAGCAGCAGTGAAGATGAAATTTCTGCATTGAGATTGAAAAGAATAGCTGCTAGCAGGCCAAATGGTCATTTCGTTGACAGTCATGATGGTGGATTCGTTGACAGTCAGAATGAGCGTTTCGTTGACAGCCAAAATGGTCATACCGTTGACAGTCACAGAAATGCTTCTAGAAGTGATCAATTAGGGACAACAAACTCAGGGGGAGTTTCTCAAGGACAAATATCCAATCAAGGCAATCATGATCATGAAGCTACGTCTTCAAGAGCAAAATCTACCTCCCTCAAGGAAGTGGACTAAAGATCATCCCTTTGAACTTATTATAGGTGATGTTTCTTCAAAAGTCCAAACTAGAAGAGCAACTCAAGAAGAATGTCTATATAGTAGCTTTCTGTCTCAAGATGAGCCAAAGAAAGTTGAGGATGCACTTCTAGATCCAGATTGGGTTTTAGCTATGCAAGAGGAGCTAAACCAATTTGAGAGGAACAATGTTTGGAAGCTGGTGCCTAGGCCTAAGGACAGGAGTGTCATAGGCACAAAATGGGTGTTCAGAAACAAGATGGATGAAAATGGCATAGTCACAAGGAACAAAGCTAGATTGGTTGCAAAAGGCTATTCACAGGAAGAGGGAATTGATTTTGATGAAACCTTTGCTCCTGTTGCAAGACTAGAAGCAATAAGGATTTTCCTAGCCTATGCAGCCCATGCCAATTTCAAAGTCTATCAAATGGATGTGAAGAGTGCTTTTCTAAATGGGGAATTGGAAGAGGAGGTGTATGTGAGTCAACCTCCTGGTTTTAAAGATGATGATTTTCCAGACTATGTGTACTTCCTTCTCAAAGCACTCTATGGTTTGAAACAAGCACCTAGAGCCTGGTATGACACACTTTCACAGTTCCTCCTTGAGAATCACTTCACTAGAGGTACTGTAGATAAAACTCTCTTTCATAGAATTGTGGATGGCTCTACTATACTTGTTCAAATTTATGTAGATGACATAATTTTTGGGTCTACAGATGAAAAACTTTGTCAAAAGTTTGCCAAGCTTATGCAAAGTAAATATGAAATGAGCATGATGGGAGAATTAACTTATTTTCTTGGTCTCCAAGTGAAGCAAGTTAATGAAGGCATTTTCATTAGTCAAACAAAATATATTCATGATTTGTTAAAGAAATTTAACTTAATGGAATGCTCTCCTGCCAAAACTCCCATGCCAACTGCCACCAAACTTGAATTGAATACTAAGGAAAAATCTGTGGACATTTCAAGTTACAGAGGCATGGTAGGCTCACTTTTATATTTAACATCTAGTAGACCTGATATTATGTTTGCTACATGTCTATGTGCTAGATTTCAGGCTGATCCTAGGGAATCCCATTTAGTTGTTATTAAAAGGATTTTCAGATATCTCAAAGGAACACCAAACCTTGGCATTTGGTATCCTAGAGAATCTGGTTTTGAACTAATTGGTTATTCAGATGCAGATTATGCAGGATGTAAAATTGACAGGAAAAGCACTACTGGAACCTGTCAATTCCTAGGAAACAAGCTTGTGTCATGGTTCAGCAAGAAACAAAACTCAGTTTCTACCTCCACATCCGAGGCTGAGTACATTGCAGCTGGAATTTGTTGTGCACAGATTTTATGGATGAAAAATCAACTACTTGATTATGGAATAAGAGTTGAGAAAATTCCTATTTTCTGTGACAACACAAGTGCCATTGCCATTACTGAGAATCCAGTGCAGCATTCAAGGACCAAGCACATTGACATCAAGTACCATTTCATTAGAGAACATGTTATGAATGGTACTGTGGAGTTACATTTTGTTCGAAGTGAACAACAACTTGCAGACATCTTTACCAAGCCACTTGATGAATCAACATTCTCAAGATTAGTAAGTGAGCTAGGTATGCTAAATTTCTCTTAATTATTTATGAGATATTTGCAAGTTGAAATGCAGCCAGAAACTTGCTATGTTTTTCTGTGAATTAATTTTCTCAGGAAAAAGTAAAATTTTGTCTAAGTCAAAATTACTATGTCAACGAAACGAACCATTTCGTTGACAGTCTTAGCACTTTTTCTGGGTGTTTCGTTGATAGTTCTTTTATATCAACGAAACGCAGCTTTATCAGCGAAATGGACGGGACCTTAAACGCCCAATTCTGATTCGTTGATATAAGCGCTTTTAATCTGAACCATTGAAATTGCACGTCCTTTACCACGATCTATGCATACACTCCTGTAAGTATAAATTATGGTAACTTTTTTTTGTAACGGTTATATTTTTTTAAGCCAATCCAGTAATTTACATCTATTATTGGACTTAATTTCTGAGAATTTTTGGGGGAGTATTTAAGAAATTCTATTTTCTTTAATTCTTTTCTACCTGTTCTCAAAAATTCCAAAGGCTTTTCTTTCTTCTTCTCTCTAACAAGCAATTCAGTTCGAAGCTTTTCTTCACTCAACAATGGCACCCATAGTCAAGCTTATGTCTGCTGGAGGGTTCATCTATGAGAAGAACAACTCCATCCCTTTTTTTGTCAAGGAAAACCCGAACAGAATCTTTTTCAAAATGATGGATTTCATGAAGAATTGCAAGTTGAGCTATGCAATGTTTCACTCTACATCACTCTACAATGAGATAATCGAGGAGATTTGGACCTCATGTGAGTATAGTGGAACAAACTGCACACTACAATTCACCATTCAAGGTAAAAAGCATATAGTTAATTCTGATGTATTGCAAGCATGTCTACGTATTCCTGAAAATAACTGTAATGCTTTGCCTACATATACTGAAATGATTAACATGCTAAATTCTATAAACTACTCTCTGCCTACTGATAATTTGGGTAAGATTATTAGGAGATGATTGGTTAGAGAATACAGTTACTTAGCTGATGCATTCATTAAGGTCTTTTCTGGAAAAATTAGTAATTTTGATGCATTAACTAATTCTATGTTGATTCTCTTAACCATGCTCCTAACTGATAGATATTATAACTTTAGCACCCAACTTATGTATGAAATTGGTGCTAAGTTGGGTGATAAGACAAATAGGAAAAAGAATATCTATTATGCTAGGTTTCTGATGATGTTGGCTAACCATGTTAGTCCAGCACCATTAGTTATCTCTAACCCTGTTTCCAGGTTTGAGTGTTTTGTGCAAGAGAAGAGGGTTTTGACAGATATACTGAGACTTAACCACAATGGTGATGTCCCAGTGGTGTATCTGCTCATCATTGAGGTAACTACATCTAACCCTGTTAGTGTCATTGTTACTTCTATTGTTTCACCCACCCAAGTTGCTATGGAGTCTGTAGCTGTGTCCCAACAGGCTCCTGCCTAAGCAGCAAAACCTAAATCTAAGAAATCCTCCAAGCCAACCTCAGGTGCTTCTCAAAAGGCACCTGTTGTAAAAACTACTTCACAACCAAAGGGGAGTGATTCTGGAGTTGTGAGAGGTGAGGGAAGGGGTGAAAATCAAAGAAACCCCAAGAACAAGGAAGGAAAGGATAGTGTGTCCCAGCTAAGCCCCATTGTGTCTTCCCAACAAGGCACAATGAGTAAAATGGATTTAAACACAAGTCTAGTTGCATCCTCCCAAAAGGATGTGATTATTGAAATAAGCTCTCCACCAAGAGCACACTCCAAGAGGGTAAGGGACACTTCAAGCCCACAGTCTACATTTTCCCAATACCAAAGGAGAGTGAAGCAAAAATCCAAGGGTACACAGGGTGCACACACTCTGGAAGCAACACTTCCAGTTTCACAAATTCAGTTTGATGTAACCTCTATTATTACTCTGGGGTTACAGTCCCATTCTCTAAACATCAATCTTGAACTATCTCCATCGAATTCACCAACTCAATCTTTAGATGTGGACATGATCCATACATCTATTCCTGATTCTCCAACTCTTATCTTGGAGAAGCCCCACTCTGAAGCTGATGGTCATCACTTATTAAGTGATTTGTTGGGCCATCAACTGATTTTTTCTGGAACTGCAAGAGGATCTGTGGACCCCAATCTCACTTCAATCACCACAGATTCGATTGTAATTTCACTTTCTCAAAATGCTTTATTGACTTCATCAACGAA
This sequence comes from Heracleum sosnowskyi, assembly GCA_030848705.1. Taxonomy (NCBI): domain Eukaryota; kingdom Viridiplantae; phylum Streptophyta; class Magnoliopsida; order Apiales; family Apiaceae; genus Heracleum; species Heracleum sosnowskyi. The sequence continues at coordinate 110,253,486 of CM061239.1, forward strand.
ACAGCCTCTTTCGTTGACAAGTGTTTCTCCATCAACGGTATCCATACTGTTGACAGTTCAAACTACCATTCCGTTGATAGGTCATTCCACACCCCTTATTGAAAATCAAGTTGTTTCCACAACTAGTGTAGATGACCTGGTGGTAGTTGAGACACTTTTAGGTTTGAAAGGGAGTGAAACTGAGAGGCTGGCTTGCAGCCAGGCAAAAGGAGAGAATGAGAGTGAGGGGCTGGCTATTTCTTCCAGCCAGGAAAAAGGAGAGATTGAGAGTACCACCTTAGTAGGTGAAGGTGAGGGTGTGAGAGGTGTGAGCCATGGGGAGCCCATGATGCAAGAAAAGAGTGGAGAGAGAGAAGGGACTACAGGAGCAATAAGGAAGGAAGCAACCATTGCTAGTGAGTTAATGGGGGTCAGTGAGGGAGAAAGGGAACTTACTTTCCAAGAGCATTATCAACAAACTCTGGATAGTATTTCCCTGGATCCTGAGACCTTTACTCACCCTGTGCCAGCCTATCAAGTTATGGCTCAGCAGGGCAATGTGGAGGCAGAGAGGTCACTAAACCTAATTCATACAACTGCATCAATGCAAAGAGCAAAGGATGCCTTGACCAATCTATCTCCAGGAGCTGCAGCAAGTGAAGACTTTGACTTTTCTGATGATGAGGACAGCTATGGTGACAATCTACAGGTGGCCACTACTTCACAAACTGGGACTTCTGTGGCGCCTCCTAGACCAAACTGGCTTTCTCAGGATATGCAAGGAACCTGCACTCTAGATGCTGTTATCACAAGGCAGTACAATGAGGCATATCTAGCTCATGAGTCTGCAAATGCAAGGGAAAAGAAATTCTACAAGGCCATCATGGATTCACTAGAAATCCAAAGGCTACAGATGTTGCAGACAAGGATTGAAGCTACAGAAATCAAGGATTCCATTAGCAACCTCAGGGATGCTAATGACATGAGGCTAGATGAAAAGCTTCCTCTTCTAACTGTGTCCAAGATGAACAGGTTTTTCTCCAAGGAACCTGAAGTGTCCTCATCTTTGAAGACTCTTTCCTCTAGAGTGGACAAAGTTGAGGCTACACTTTCTCATATGCAAAAGGAACAGGAGAAGCAAACTCAGCTACTCACCCAGCTTTTGGCAGCTCAAGGACTCCCTATCATCTCACTTGATGATAACAAAAAGGGGGAGAAATCTAAGGAGCTAGAGAAATCTAAAGAGCTTGATATACAAATCACACAGGTTTTGGTCCCAGCCATTTCCTTACCAAATGAGCCACTAGCAATGGGGGAGCTTGGACAGAAGAAAAATGATGGTATTGACCTAATTCAGGAAGCTTCTATGAGGATGAGACTTGCAGAACAGATTAAAGATCATTGGTCCAACATAGAAGCAAGGGTCAAGAAAATTGCTGAATCTTCAAAGACAAATCAGCCATCAACAAATGCAATGGTGATTGTATCAATGGAGCCACAGTTCAAGAGTTCTTATGATATAGAACCCCTTCAGCGTGGAGTCTTTCAAGATTCAAGAAATGAGAAATGGCAATCTTCATGCTTTAGGAATGTGGATGCAAGAGGGATATCTCCAATATCACCTGTCAAACCCAAGGGCAAGAACATTGCAAGGATATTTTATCCTCCACCAAAGCCAGATGAGTTCAAAGTCCTAGGGAAGCTAATCATGGAAAGCAAAGAGAGCAATCATCCAAGCATAAGGAACAAAAGGGCCATCATTTACAGGGATAGCAAGGAAATTTGCATTTGGGTTGGTCACCCAAATTTTGCTAAGGCCAAAGCTGAAGAATCTGAAAGGGCAGCAATGCAAGCTCTTGCAGTTGCTCAATCACTTGAAGATGAAGAAACCCTACAGGAAGAAAAGGCTAAGGATGAAGCTAAGGAAGCTGGAAAAGAAAGGAAGAGTGTAAGGCAGCCAAAGGCTAGAGCTAAAAGGAATCTGAACTTTGATGAAGATGATTCTCAGGACACTGCTCAAGACTCTTCAACAACAAGTGCACATCAAATTCCTGTTGATCTACCTCATAAAGGAAAGTTGGCCTGTGATCCTGCACATCCTGTCAACTTTCATGATCAACCAATTATGCCAAAAGAGGAGCCTCTTGAATTTGATGAGGCTTACTTTCCAAAGTTCCTATTTGAGAAGGATCAACCAATGAAGACAAAGAAAAGGACTGTCAAAGCAAAGCCAGTGTTTGTGAGAAAGCCACAACCTCAGAAACCCCTGCAAATCCAGAGGACTGCATGTACATTGTTGACATCAGGGAAGAATCCAGTTTACATCTTGACTTAGACAACCTGGTGGAAGTAAGGGGCATTGCAGCTTCTCAAAAATTGCCTGAAAGACTAGTTTTTATATTCAAGGGTGGTAGAGAACAAGTGTGGCCTCTCTATAGAATTTTAGGAGAAGACTATCAAACACTACTCTCAGTGTTTAGATGCTTGAAGAAAGACTTTGGCTTCACCAAAACAGCCAAGTCTGAGGTGGTCTCCAAAATTTGTCAGATAAAGGCTAGCTGGAACAAGCCTGAGGCTCTTCCCAGGATTCTTAGAGTGCCCTCAACAGGAAAGAAGATCCATCTTCAACCTTACTGGATGATGGAATTTAAGGACAAGGACAATTGCAGAAGATTCTTCAGGATGGAAGACCAGCTGGATAAGGCATCTAATCAAACTCTAAAATTTATGCAATCCATGCTTGGTGATCAAGATGAAGAAGAGAAGATCTTTTACAGAAGGCTACAGGTCCAAATTGAGGAAAACAACTCCAAGAGAGGGAAGAAGACTATGCCACAAAGAAGACACAGATGAAACATTTACTCAGTCTAGAGGAGCACTGTCGGACATTAGTCTTGTAAGTCTTATATTTTGTCTAAGAAATTATGAGGCTTAATGCATTTTCTACTGTTGTAATTTATAATGCATCTGAGTGTTTTTGTTATCATCAAGTCTCTTGATTTATGGCTGTTATTCTATCAGTCATAAATTGGGGGAGATTGTTAGGAATATGTTGTTCTTGATGATAAACATAAAACACTTAGTAGAATTTGTGTAAAGTCATTTTTGTAACTGTCAACGAAATGGCATGCTTTGCAGCGTTTCGTTGACAGGAAGCTCATCAACGAAATGAGTGATGTAGCAATTGCACTGTACAATACTTCTAGTTTGATATGCATTTCGTTGAAAGTATTGGATAGGTTTTCTAAGCCCTGTTGACTAAGTACTAGATAGGCAAAATAGGTTGGTTAATTGTAAATATATTATGCCTTGTAATCTTGCCTAAGTGAAGACATGTCAACGGTATGAAGATCACTCTGTCAACGGAATGGAGTCTACTCATCAACGAAATGGAGTTTACTCTTCAACGAAACGAAGATTTCCCATCAACGAAATGAAGAATAATGCTATCAACGAAACACATCTTCCTACTGTCAACGAATCATTATTGCTTTTCTGAATAGTTGACAAAGTGATAGTGACAGTTTTCTGACAGATCAAAAAGGAGATGTGGAAGTGTACTTTGCATCGGAAACCGTTAAAATGGACATGGGGAATAAGGAAACATCCCAGTTTCCAATTGGGCTCTTGGGAGTGATCATAATAAGCATGAAGACAAAAGCAAGGATCTCCAAGGACCACTGGACAAAGGGATGAAAAGCAAACTATTGGCGGTTACTCATTGTACTTTTAGTGTAGCCAAAAATAGGGTTGTAAACTTGGGTTTATATAACCAAGTGTAGCAGTTACTTTAAAATGTGTGAGAAGAAAAACAAATAGATTGTATTAGCTATCTTTGAGAGCATACTTCTCTACAATCTTGTAACTGAGCAGCTGTGTACTTTTGTATCACAGATTATTTCCGCAATAAAAATCACTTCAGTTGGATCATCAAACAATCCAACTGAAATTATTAAGTGCTTGTGGTTTTTATTTTATAAGTTCAGTTTTAGTTTTAAAGTTGTTTTTAAGTTTGAGAAATATTCAAGAATTGTATTCAACCCCCCTTCTACAATTCTGTTAGGTCATTTGGGATTAACAAAAGTTACTATTCATCAGTGGTTCTTTAACAAAAGTTAATATTCATCAATAGTTCTCAAATAAGTACAAAATTTGGGGATATTACAACTATGATGAAACTTTTGCTCCTGTTGCAAGACTAGAAGCCATCAGGATCTTTCTGGCATCTGCAGCTCACAAGAAATTCAAGGTTTTCCAGATGGATGTGAAAAGTGTTTTCTTAAATGGTGAACTGGAGGAAGAAGTTTATGTTGAACAACCTCCTGGTTTCATTTATCCAAAATATCCAAATCATGTCTACAGATTGGATAAAGCACTTTATGGACTAAAGCAAGCTCCAAGAGCATGGTATGAAACCCTAGCTCAATTCTGACTGGAAAGTGGATTCAAAAGAGGTACTATTGATAAAACTTTGTTTTATTTGAATCATGGTAAGGATTTGCTTTTAGTTCAGATTTATGTTTATGATATCATTTTTGGGTCAACAAACAATAAGCTTTGTGAAAAGTTTTCAAAGCTTATGCAGTCTAGATATCAAATGAGCATGATGGGAGAAATGAGTTACTTTCTTAGTCTCCAAGTTAAACAGACTGATGATGACATTTTTATCAATTAGTCAAAGTATACCAAGAATTTATTAAAAAGGTTTAACATGCAAGACAGTTCTATTGCAAGTACTCCCATAGCTACAACTACCAAACTTGATCCTGATCAAGGCACTGAGGTGGATGTAACTTGTAATAACCCGAATTTTTGGTAGAATTAAAACTTTTCTTATTATGATTAAGTGCATTAGTGAATAGTGAATTTGGTGGATGAATAGTGATTTTGAGGATTAACAAAGTTTTTCATGCCACCTATGTACGAGACGTAGTGTGGATATTCCGAAGTCATATTAGCGATCTACGGAGTAAATAAGTGAATGCAAAGACGATCGAAATTCAGAAATTCCAAATTTTATTTTGGTATAGTACTTGACCGGGCAGCGAATTATATATTATTATATTCAATAAATGAGATATTAAAATTGAGGATTTGAGGATTTAATATTTTGGAATTTTATTATTTTATTAAAGTCGATTTAAGGATTCGATTGTTGGAGTGAATAGTGAATAGTTACTATTCACTACGAGAATCGCGTAGAGTTTTATTCGCTCTTTTGGGAAATATTTCGAATCGTTTCAAGAGGGACAAGGCAACATTTACAGGATTAAATATAGACATGGAAGTAACATGTAACAAGATTAATTCGAGGAATGCAACATTTGGATCATCCATGTGAAAAGAAACGAACTAGTAAAACTGCTTGCCACCATGATACTCCATGGCTCGACACGTGTCCTGGTGACTCACCAAAATGGGATGACTCACCACCTTTTAACACAAAAAAAATCAGCATTATCATTAATCAAGTCAAAAGCCAAAACCCAAAAAGAAAAACAAATACATTTCTTCATTTTCGGCCAAAAACAGACTGCCGGATTGTAAAATCCATATCTCCTTCAAATCTTGGTGGAAAATGGCAATCTATAGCTCGTTGGAAAGGTCTTGAGATAACCTACATTTCCTATTTCACAAGTTTCTTCCATTTGAGCAAGGTAAGACCTTCAGTTTTCCAGTTATTTAAACCGGTGTATAGTAACTCCGAAAGTTTCATGACTTGTTCTTGATTTCTTTTGCAAGTTCAAGGATGATAGCCATGGATAAAGACTCTTTTAAGGCTTACAATCTCTTGTGGTGTGTTTAAGGATTCAAGGAAGGTATAAAGACCTCTGCCCCCTTTTGTTTATATGAGTTTGAAGTGGTTTTGATGTTTATGTAAAGTTAAGATCATGATTAAGTGATTATATGAATTGTTGGTTGAGTTTGGAGGATGGGTTATGAATTTGTTTTGATTATTCATGGAGGATTTGACTTAGTGGAGGGTTTATAAGGTGGATGGTGAGTTTGGGATTGATTGGTATTGATTTGGTTGTGTTTTGGAAATGGAAAACGTTACGATTATAGCCGTCGTAATGCCCATTTGATTTAAGGCTGTTTTGAGCAAGAATTATGAACTGGTCTTGGAATATTTTTGAACAACACTGACCATGAAAATGTAGGTCTTGTTTTAATGTTTGTTTTGGTATAAAGATCATGTCTATACGATTTACGGTTTAGGAGAAAAGTGAGTTTTAGTAAACGTCGTTCGGAGGAACAACCCCTCTCTGGTCAGTCACTTTGAGGCTATATTTGGACCACTTAGAAGCCATATTAAAATGTGAAACTTTGAGGAATAATACTAGAGACAGTTAGGAAGGCTCACGAAAAATATTCGTATTAAAAAGATTATTTTTCGATTTTATAAAAATGTTTTAGCCGAGGCTGCGCAAGTGAAAACCACAAAGAACATGACTTAGAAACCAATGTTGTAAATGGTTAAGTATAACTTGTATTCGAGGATCGATTTCGGACTAAACCTACGACTTAAGTAATTGTCGATTAACATGGACTTATTATGAGCCTATAACGAGCTAGTAATGCCTTGGTTGTGTTTCGCTTACGTGTTTAAGCATTGAGTACAAGTGGATTATCCAGGGGATTAATCGTGCGTTTTCTTTGACTTTGTCTAGATTGTCCGACATCGTCGCGAACCCCTATCACTTCTCGAGCATCAGGCAAGTTTTCTCATTTCATGCTCTATTTTAAGTTATAATATTCTGATGATGCATATGGTATTATGCATGCTTTCAAACCTCACGTCATATATATAGATGTGATGGTATAAAATTGTTGAGATGAAATATATGCATATGATAGATGCATGCAAGTTTTCTCAATCTATACTTGGAAGTATTGATTATATAATACTGCTTTTGCCATGTATGGAGTTATACAGTTTTGCGATACATGTTATATATTGTGTAAAATAGAATTTGATTTTGGTTTATATATGAGCTTTGAGATAAAGTAGTTATAAACCAGTATACCTTGTAGCTCTAGGGATAAGAGCATACTTCTTGTTTTCGACTCTAGGCCGGGAGTCAGTATTTTAAGATATAGAGATAGTCGTGGAAACCCGGAGGGATTCCAGCGGCAGAGTACTAATTATTTTGAGGACTGCTATTATTAAACATTAATTATATTAATTACTTGGAAATGATTTGAGGAATGTTATTTGAATATTACCTCATTCGAATGTTATTATTTGAAAATGATTTGGTAACTGGCTTATAAGCTAGATATGGGATATCAGTTATAAGCCAGGTTTTTATAAATGCCCTAGGGAAAGGGGCGTATGATTTTATTCTTTAGATCGGAAGTAGATATACTTTCGGTATATATTTTAAAAAGATTACTTTCCGATAAAGATATCGGGTAACTGTTATTCGATGATTATTTATTTAATGAATATTATTTTGAATATTCATTTAAGGTTTAGTTATTTAATGAATATTATTTTGAATATTCATTTAAGGGTTATTTATTAATGAATATTATTTTGAATATTCATTTGAGACTTAATTATTTAATGAATATTATTTTCGAATATTCACTTGAGATTTATTAATTAATGAATATTATTTTGAATATTCATTTGAGGTTTACTTATTTGAGGAATATTATTTTGAATATTCATTCGAGGTTTATATTATCTTGAATATTCATTCGGGGTTATTAGTTAATGAATATTTTTTTAAATATTCATTTAATCATTATTTATTTAATGAATATTATCTTTGAATATTCATTTAATCTTTATTTACTTATTGAATATTATTTTCGAATATTCATTTGAAGATTTACTTATTTAATAAATGTTATCAATTATTTTAAATCAAAAAGAGGTTCCCAAAACAATGTTTTCCATTTAAGTCCGTCTTTTAAGAGGATTTAAATGCTCACTCAACCATCAAAAATATGGGAAACCTGATTTAAGTAACTACTACTCTTTTTGAACTCTCAACTCAAAACTGTCAGGAGACAGATATTTTCTCGGAGCAATTTAATTGCTGCCAGTCGAATATTGTGTTACCACCTCAACGATCGAGGGGTAAATTGATGGAACAAGTCGATATCCATTAACAAGCATCGCTTGGGAAATATTGGAGAATCTTCCTTTCCAATCTAGATATGACTACTGAGTGGAGTCGTATCAACAAGTATTACACTTGGGGAAAGGAGGACGATCTTTACGTTTCAGAGTCATGGATTTAATCTGAACTAGGAGCAAGTGTAAGAGGTCGAGTCGCGCCGATCCATCATTTTATTGGCCCAACCGTTGGCCGGGAGATCCAGAAAGGCGGTAGACAATGTCAGGCCGTCGTGATACTTCCATCTACATGTAGTAAACCCTTTTTAGTTGTACAACCTGCTACTGATCATAGTAAGGTTGGGCAACTGGCGCGGAGATTACTCCAGTATTAGTTCATCATCCAAGGTGGATAATTCTGCAACATGTACTGAAAGGGACTAAGGGTCTCCCCCTTAGTACAGGTTTGCCGGGCATGTTGGCAGAGGTCGAAAAGTGTTCAAAAGAAAGTTACAATAATTCTTGCAACTTGTCTTTTATTTTATGAGTTATGACTCTGATAAAACCTGATTAAAGATATATATGCATAAGTGGATTTTGGGTTACGAAAACATTATATCAATTTTCCTCGTAACTTCATCGTTTATATCATATGACTCTGTGGATACCCTATATAACATGAGTTATGGTAAGGGGGTTGTTTATACTGAATCACCTTATAACTTCATCTTTTAAGTTATATGTTGATATTCTGCTTACATAGCAAATATTTTCGGAAGAGTTATATTTTGTTTATTTTGAAACCTCATCTTTTATACTAGAACTTTGTTCATAATATAGCAAAAGTTTGCAGAAATATTATGAAAATGATATTTGAAATACAACAATGATACTATTTTTGGAATACATTCCGATAAGGAAATAATTTCAGTATCGAGATATTTTGACAAATTATTGTCTTATACCCGCTTTATTCTAGGTTGAGTTAAAGGCAGAATTATGCCATACTTTCATTACCTTGCTGAGCTATCGCTCACTCTTGCTATTGTTTTATATATATTATATAGCAGCGAAGCACGATGCCAATGGGACGGCACATACCCCGCAAGGCGTTTCCATAAACAACTTCTAGCAGTGATCCCGAGAGTAGTACGAACCAACCGAATCAGGCTACAGCTTTTGGTATTCAACTTATGTACAGATATGAATGGTATGAGAGGATTGTGAGCATCAGAAGGCTAAGTTGATGATGTAACATTACTTAGAAATTGTATCAGTGACAGATTCAAAGACATTTGGGTATTGTAATAAAAATTATTTATTCCGCAGTTATTGTATGGTGTCGTTTCTGAGACTCTAACCTGTGTGTGTGTGTGTGTGAGACATATATTGTGGGGTCATGGGCAGGTGAATTATGAATGGTGTGAGTAATACAGGTAAGGCAAGGAGTACATGGATCGTGACTACTCTAAATCCCTGACCCCGGATTTGGGGCTGTTACATAACTCACTACAGAGGAATGATTGGCTCACTCTTATATCTCACTGCAAGTAGACCAGATAGCATGTATGCAACCTGTCTTTGTGCAAGATTTTGAGCAAAACCTAGAGAACCACATTTGATTGTAGTTAAAAGAATTTTCAGATATCTCAAAGGCACTCCATCACTTGGCCTTTGGTATCCTAGGGAATCAGATTTTGGTTTGTTTGGTTATTCAGATGCTGATTTTGCAGGGTGCAAAATAGACAGGAAAAGTACTTCAGGATGTTGTCAGTTTTTTGGTGGTAGACTAGTTTCTTGGTTCAGTAAAAAGCAAAAGTCTATCTCTACATCAACTGTAGAAGCTGAGTACATTGCTGCAGGGAGTTGTTGTGCTCAGATAATGTGGATGAGAAATCAGTTGTTAGATTATGGCCTGTCATACTCTAAAGTCCCTATTTATTGTGATAACCAAAGTGCTATTACAATGACAGGAGATCCAGTTCAACATTCTCTTACTAAGCACATCAGTATTAGATATCACTTCATAAGAGAACAAGTACTGGAAGGAACAATTGAACTGCATTTTGTTCCTACTGATCAACAACTAGTTGATATATTCACCAAGCCACTGCCTGAAGCTACTTTCAATAAATTGGTGAATGAACTTGGAATGATGAATTTTGAGAATTTTTGAGAAAAGCATCAGAAAGAAAGTCCTGATGACTGTGAAATCCTGATGGTCATTCAGTAAGGTATGTAATTTTGATCAAATCCTGATAGGACAAAATCCTGACAGGAGGTCAACTGGTCAATCCTGATGGACAGGTTAGTATTCTTAATTGCTTAAATTGTGCCTAAGTTTCCGCCAGTATTTGATAGGAAACGTTTGAGTTTTTAGTTGGACAACTGTTGCGCGCGTGTGTCACACTTATATATATATATACATACAGATACACATAAAAAGCGGTGCAGTTATGTTTAATTTCACGCGTAAATTGGTCCACTAATTATTTGTGCACAAATCACGTTTTGCCACCTGTCATTGAGAGTAATATTTGTTTTAACAAAATACAATTAGTTTTCTAATTTACAAATTACTCTAACAAATCATCAGTTTTCTACCTTGTTCTTCTCTTTGTGCTTACGAACCCTAATATTTCTAAATCTCAATTCTAAATTCTCAAAACACTTTCACAATGGCATCTTCATCATTCATGAATAAACAGACTATGATTAGTGGTGTTACTTTTGCCACTAGCAATTTTGTTGCGGTGTTAGATCATCAGGAATTGCCGAATGAGTTTCATATTGTTCAAGATTTCTTAGCTTCAAGTCCATTGAAGTATGCTCTAACGGAACCTGCAAAAGTATATTTTAAGTCTATGATGCAGGTATGGAACACAACTATTTTTGATAAAGGACACTCAGGCTCAATCCTGATGAGTTTCGAGTTTGATGGGGTTACTCACTATGTAACTCCTGCTATTGTTGAGGAGGCACTTCACCTGCCTGCCTTAAATGATCAAACGACTGCTGTGATTTCTGATTCGACATTGTTTGAGTTTGTTACCAAGCTGGGCTATAATGGAGAAGTCAAGAGATATGGCAATCTATTCAGGACAAAGCTCGAGAAAGAATGGAATTTCTTCTTTGACACCATAAGTAGATGTTTCCTGAACAAGACATCTAATGTTGATGCTCTACCATCAGGATCTCTCAAGATAGGGTACTCTCTTATTTACTCTACTGTTTTTTATTATGGGTCATTTGTTTTAAAAGCTTTAAGTGATAGGAAAGCAGATAAATGTGGTTATGATCCAGTCACACAAGAACCACTCACTCAAAGTGTACGTGTAGACAAAGCTGAAGGAATGGTCACACAAGAACCATTTTCTCAAAGGGAGAATGAAGACATCAACATTCCTGCCCCACAAGAACCATCTTCTCAAAGTGAATATACAGGCAACACAGCTTCAGTTTCTAAGGAACTTCCTGACAATGTTCAAGGGGTTTCTAGTGCAAATACAATGGAGATATTGGTCGATGTTGGGAAGTGATGGTTTAATGAGTGCGTCAGGATTGGATAGCATCAGTACTTGGAGCATCAGGAGCTGACGTCTGATGACGTCATCATCAGTGGCGGTACAAGTCAGGGATATTGATTGATACTACTCCACAATTTCAGGAAAGGATTGATTTGCAGAAGATACACTTCACCGAAGCTGTTACAGAAGATAAGCGACAAGAAGATCAATTTAATTAAATGAAGATTATCTTATGTAACAGAATGTGTAGCTGTGTGTATATATAAACATAGGATAGGTTTTACGAGATTAATAACTTTGCACGAGTATTTTGTAAACCTAGCAGCTCTTAAGAACTCATAGTTTCTTGAGAGAGTTTGTATCAGTTTTTATAAAGATTAATAAAAGCTGGTATTGATTGTTTTTATATCTGTTTATTCGATTATTTCATACGATTACATTCAACCCCCCCTTCTATAATCGACATCTACCGGGTAACAATTGGTATCAGAGCAGGCTGATAAAGTATAATCAAGATGTCAGGAAACAGATATGAAGCAATGAAGATCCCAATGTTGAAGAAATCTGAATTTTCGACATGGAAGGTTAAGATGACAATGTATCTGGAAGCCTCAGATCCCGACTACATCGACAGGATAAATGATGGAGCATTTCTTCCAACTAAACCAGTTGATGCAACTGAAACCACTCCTGCAAGTGTAGTTTTGAAAGAAAAGAAAGAATGGACGCCTGAAGACAAGGCCGCAATGCTGAAAGATGCAAAGGTTAGAAATATTTTGCATAATAGTTTAGATACTGTTTTATCTAACAGAGTTATTTCCTGTAAGACTGCAAAGGAAATATGGGATGCCTTGAAAGTTCAATGTCAAGGAACTGAAGAAATTAAAAAGAATAGAAGATGTATTCTTATTCAAGAATATGAGCAATTCGAGGCAAAGCACAATGAGGACATAACATAAATCTATGATAGATTTCTTACTTTGCTAAATGAATTGTCATTGGTGGGAAAGGTGTATGACGTTGAGGACTCAAGCGTCAAGTTCTTAAGATCCTTACCCATGGAATGGATAACTCAACAGAATCTTATAAGGCACACTTATAGGATGAACGTGATGACACTTGATGAGATCTATGGAATGCTGAAGACATATGATCTGGAGATCAAGCAAAAGGAAGGTACAAGATCAAAGCCTAAATCTGTGGCTTTGAAAGTGGAATCAAAAGAAAGGCGTGTGCACCAAGGAAAAATGAAGTCTAAAGCTCATGTCGTAATGAAGTCAGACACTGATGCTGATACTGATGAAAGTACTGATGAGGAATCAGATGATGATTCTGATAAAGAACTGGTGCAGATGATGGCTATGATGGTTAAAGGTTTCAGAAAGATGAAGCAGGGCAAATTCAGGAAAGATGGAAGAAAGTCAAAATGAGATCAATATTCTGACAAGAAAAGCAAACAGAAGAAAATTGATCTCTCAAAGATTAAATGTTTCAATTGTGACAAGATGGGTCACTATGCAACTGAATGCAAGAAACCCAAAGTTGGAAAATCTGCTGGAAAGGCGCTTGTCACATCAAGCAAAGGATGGATGGATTCTTCTGACTCTGAAGAAGAAGAAGAAGAAACAAACTATGTACTGATGACTGAAATTGAAGAGGCATCTGAAAAGGTACCTAAAACTGCTTATGCTTTTGATACTGATAACATGTGTGAATTAAAATCCTTTCTTAGAAACTTGCACATTAGTTATAATAATCAGTCTAAGGAGAACATCAGGATTTTAAAAGAAGCAGCTGATATAAAGAAAAGGAATGAGTATTTAGAGGCTGAGTTAGTTATTCTAAAAAATACTCAAAATTTGTGTGACAAACTTAAAGGGATAGAGATAGAACATATGTTAAAAATAGAATCTCTAGAAGTAGAGTTAAAGAAAGAACGAGAACAAATAAGAGTGTGGACTCATTTTGGTAAACAAACTCATTTACTTATAAATGATAGAAACTGGAAAGAGTGTCTTGGATACAAGAAGAATAAGGCAAAAGAAGATGAAAATATCAACTTATCCACTCATATAAAGTTTGTTCCTGCGAGTGACATGAAAGTCAATTCTACCTTTGAGAAAGGATCAAGTTCTAATATTGAATTAATCTCTGAGGAAGAAAAAGAAACTGTTTCTGATACAGAAATTAAGTCAATTACAGAAACTGAATCTACTGATACACTTTGTTCTAAAATCAGCACTAAAACTTCTGTTAAGACTGATGCTAAAATTTGCACTGAGGCTGTCAAGAAAAGAATCACAAAAGAAAAGAACATATGACATCTCTCCTCTGGTAAGTTAAAGAAAAGGATTAATGCAGTGACATGTAAGAAAAATGAGAAGATTCCCAAAAGGCATAGGAATGGAAAACTAGGTATAGACAAATCTAACAATTATAAATATATTCCTAATGCTCGAAGAAAGACATGTCATACCTGTGGTAATACTAATCATCTTGCCATTGATTGTAGGAAGAATAAAAAGAGGAGAGTTGAAATTTCTATTTCTGATGTTAGGAGTAGAAATGTTAATTATAAACCACAGAATCCTTGTTCTCACTGTGGTAGCAAATGGCATTCAGTTTACACATGTACTAGTTATCATAATTTGTACCATGATAATTATGTTCCTTTGCCTAAATTCAATAAAGGTGCAAATTCTAGTGATAGATTGGTTTTGTTAACTAGAAATGTGTATGTTAAGAAAGACTCTGTTAAATCAAGTTCAAGTGGAGCTAATTCAGTTGAAAATGATTTAAAGAAAAATTCCGCTGCAAATCTTAACAAGAAATTGAAAAACAGGACCCAACAAGTGTGGGTTCTTAAGAATTCTAACTGATTGAATAAATGATTGCAGGGCAACAGGAAAAATGTTCTAGTTCTGGATAGTGGATGCTCAGGACACATGACTGGAAACAAGGCCCTGCTGTCAGACTTTGAGAGGAAGTCTGGACCAAAGGTATCCTATGGAGATGGCAATATAGGACATACTTTGGGATATGGAAACATTATAATTGGAATGTCATCATTCAGAACGTAGCTATATATGGTAGAAGGACTGAAGCACAATCTCTTGAGCATCAGTCAAATTACAGACAGAGGTTATCATGTCAATTTTTATGAAACTCATTGTGAAATAACAAGTAAGAAGGATGGAAAAGTGATTCTTACGGGTTATAGACGTGGCAACATATATGAAGCCAACTTACATTCTGCTACTGATGGGAAAACGACGTGTCTTCTATCAAAGGCATCAGTAGATGAGAGTTGGAACTGGCATAAGAAGCTTTCTCATTTGAATTTCAATAACATCAATGAGTTGGTAAGAAAGGACTTAGTGAGAGGTCTCCCAAAAGCGATGTATTCCCCTGATGGACTCTGTGACTCATGTCAAAAGTCAAAGCAAAAGAGAATCAGCTTCAAAAGTAAATCAGAATACTCAATAGACACGGCTTATCACCTGCTACATCTGGATCTTTTTGGTCCTGTGAATGTAATGTCTATTAACAAGAAAAGGTATACTCTGGTAATTGTTGATGAGTATACAAGATTCACATGGGTATACTTTTTGCATAAAAATAGTGAAACACCAGAGATTCTGATAGAGCATGTCAAATTGCTGGAGAGCGGATCAAGCAACAAAGTCAAAGTTCTTCGAAGTGATAATGGAACTGAGTTTAAAAACTCAACAATGGAAGAATTCTGTAAATCAAAAGGAATTGTGCAGCAATTCTCCGCTCCTGGTACTCCTCAACAGAATGGAGTAGTTGAGAGGAAAAACAGAACTCTAATTGAAGCTGGGAGAACCATGTTAGCAGAAGCAAAACTGCCCACTTACTTTTGGGCAGAAGCTATTAATACTGCATGTTACACTCAAAATTGAACCTTAATCACAAGGCATGGACAGACTCCATATCAGATGCTTAAGGGAAAGAAACCTAGTGTAAAACATCTGCATGTATTTGGTTGCAAGTGCTTTATCCTGAGACCTCATTCTGAGCAACTTGGAAAGTTTGATACAAAAGCAGATGAAGGAATTTTTGTTGGATATCCAGACACAACAAAAGCATTTAAGGTATATAATCTGCGAACCAAGATTGTAAATGTCTCAGTGAATGTATCATTCGATGACAGAAGAATAACTGGAATTTCTGAAGATACTGATAAGTGGATTTCATATCTACTTGGATCGCTCTAAATCGGCTTAAATTGATTGTTTGTACTCAAGTACGTGGTGTTTTTAATGTGTTTTGTGTTAGTGTATGCAGAGTTGCTTCGTCAGTAGAGTTGTGGAGTTTCTGTGGTTTGTGGTGGTATTTGAGCAATGTGGTGAAGGCCAAGTGATTGCGGAGCTCGAAAGTATGAAGAATTGTCAAAAAAATGCTTGTTGAAGAAATTTAGCAGAAGCCAGGCGCGCCCGCGCCCTCTCAAGCGTGCCCGCGCTCTAGATGATTGCAATTCAAGCGCGCCCGCGCCCTTCCAAGCGCGCCCTCCCTTGAAAGATTCTGGAAAAAGGCAATTTCAACTCTGAAAAGGAAACTAGCAGAAGACCAGTCAACAGACAGGCCTATATAAGCAATTGGTGGACGATTTCTGAGATATATATTGATATACATACATACATATCCATCCACCGGTGAGGAGAACAAGAAGACGGCTCATTACGAAGATCTAGTTTTCATCTTATCTTTGTATTATTCTAATTAGGCAATACTTTGGATTCTCGTTGGTTTTGTTTTTCTTAAACCTTAACTCTAGTACTTTTATTCAGTAATCCAGACATATTTATTATCATGTTTTCATCAGAACCCACGATGATGAACGGTTTGATTATGAACTAATCGTTGTCGTGGGGTTCTAACGGACTTATTTATGGATTTTAGTAGTTAATTGTTTTAAAGATTTGTGTGTGATGACTAATTGATGACCTAGTTTGGTTGTGCTTATTCTTCTTGGATGCGTAGCTAACATCTAAGTTGTTTGTTAATCTCTATTGATTGGGAAAGTGGATATAGAGATTTAGAACTTGCCATGCTAGCATAGGTTTATGTATGTTTGTCATGCATGATTTGTAGGTGATTTTAACCATATTACCTGCCCTATGTAATCTGAATGGATAACTTGCTCATTAAACCGTTATGTTTTCAAATCTTATAGACATATAGGGTCTAAGCATAATTGGTGTCTGCTCAACTTCTATCTCTTTTGTGGATGTTTGAGTGGTTTGGTATACGTATACTGAAAGGTAGCGTGTACTGATTTCGTGTTATCCGATTAGTTATCACAACCGTCACATGCATTGATTAAAGACAAAAGACTCTAGATGAAGTATTTAATGAAGTTAGGATCCCATGTTTTATTCTCATAAGTAATTCAGCAGCAATCTCTTTAGTTAGTTATAATCTTGTTAAGTTAATTAGTTAATTTAGTTAATCAAAACACAACTTTGATACTTGTCTTAGCATTGAACAATAGCCATACATTGTTGCATATGTGCAAAACTATAATAACCAAAGCAGTCTCTGTGGGAACGAACTCTACTTATTCTGATATTACTTGGGACCGCGTATACTTGCGTGATATTGTGTGAACAAGTTTTTGGCGCCGCTGCCGGGGACTCGGTGTTATTTTTATAGTTTATGTGCTTGTCATCAGTGGTCGTTAACGTTCACTAACTCGGATTATTTTCTCATCAATTTTACTTTGTTTGGTGTGTTTCAGTTACTTTAGTAAGCGTGTATGCGAACACGTTCTCAATCTCGGAAAGAAGAACTTGAATTGAGTCTAGTTATAGGAGAACCAGCAGCAGCACAAAAGAAGGCTTTGAAGGACTATTCTCAGCCAAAGATCAATGACATTCAATCTAGCATTGTCAGGCCGACTATTGCAACTAACACTTTCGAAATCAAGCCTGGCACGATTCAGATGGTGCAGAATTCAGTTCAGTTTGGGGGTGCTCGAACGGAAGACCCTAATATGCATATTAGGGATTTCATTGAGATTTGCGACACCTTCAAGTTCAATGGAGTGTCAGAAGATGCTGTGAAGCTGAGACTTTTCCCATTTTCTCTGAGGGATAAGGCTAAGGGCTGGTTGCACTCTCTACCAGCAGGTTCTATTACTACATGGGAGGATCTTGCTCAGAAGTTTCTCACTAAATTCTTCCCTATGGCTAAAACAGCTACAATCAGGAATGCTCTTACTCAGTTTGCACAGCATTCAGGGGAAACTTTATGTGAAGCTTGGGAGTGTTACAAGGAGATGCTTAGGAAGTGTCCGCATCATGGAATGCCTGATTCGATGGTGATCAATTGTTTTTATAATGGTCTTGGAGGTCAATCACGACCAATGCTTGATGCGGCATCAGGTGGATCTTTGTGGGCTAAAAGCTACGATGAGGCTTATGAACTTATTGAGATGATGGCTGCTAATGAGTACCAGAATCCAACTTAGAGTAGCAGCGCGCCCGCGCCTGGTCTCTTGCCAGGAAGGAAAAAAATCGAAAAAAAGAGAAAAAATTCCCCAAATCAGTTTTTTTTTTGTGTTTTTCTCTTATTTAAGCATAGCCCTACCCTCCCCAACCCCTATCTACAAACCCTAGCCCCCTAAACATATCTCTCTCATTCTCTCTCTCTAATCTATACTTACATATACATACATCTTTATATCTATACATCCTAATTCCATGGCTCCACCAAAGAGAGGTCAATATGCGGGTAGTAGCAGCACTCACCACTCTTCATCTGAGGAGGAATCGAGTATGGGTCTTGGGGGTGAGAAGTTTTCTTCTCCGGAGGCTCAAGCGGAATTCACACGGTTATTATCCAAAGCCATGGCCAAGGAAATGGGGTTTTTGCTTCAACCTACTGATGGGCATCTAGTCCGTATGATTACAAAGAGGGGTTGGGAATGTTTTTGTGAAGCATCGGAGCCGGTCCCGTTGAGTATTGTGCGGGAGTTTTACGCTAATGCTAAAGCCGACAAGAATGGGTATAGCGTGGTTCGGGGCTTGATTGTGGATTACACTGCTAAGGCAATTCATCGGGTTTTAAATTTGCCTAGGAAGAAGAGGGGTGAAGAGGATTGGTCTTTGAAGACTCGGGATGATCGTGATCTCGAGTACATTCTTGAGGAGATTTGTGTTCCTGGTACTACTTGGAAGTACAAGGCTGGCACCACTGAGCCGATTACTTTCCCGGCTTCTGCGATGAACAGGTATGCGAGGGCTTGGAATTTGTTTTTATGTGCTAATATTTTGCCTTCTTCGCATTCGCATGAGGTTACGGTGGACAGGGCCATTGTTCTTTGGGGAATTCTGAATGATGAGTACATTGATCTTGGGGAACTCCTTCATAAGAATATTGTGAAGTTCTTGAGAGGTGGTACAACGGGGGCGATTCCTCATGCCTCTATTGTTACCAAGTTGTGTTCAGCTGTCAGTGTTCGTTGGTCTGAGGAGGAGCAAGTTCAGTTACCTAGTGCTCCTATTGATCATTCGACGATTTCTAGGATGGAGGATTGGGAAGGTGGTGCCCCGGATTACTTTGGTTTGGGCTATACTGATTTTGATGCCGAGGAAGCAGAGGCTCCACCTCGTGAGCCTGCAGCACGGAGGGGACGTCCATCTAGGATTCAGCGTGAGGTGGATAGGGCTGGTTTTGGCGATACTCAGTATAGGCGACTGACTAGGCGTATTGACGCCATGCATGACATTCATAGCCGTTTTGCTCAGGATTTGACTCAGGATTTGGGAACTGCATTCCGAGCCACTGGAGTTGATATTGCTTGGCCGCAATTTGGAGCGGATTCTGTTTATCCACCACCGGATACACCACCCGAGGAGGGTGGACCTGCTGATGATTAGGTATATTCTGCACTTTCCTTGTTATTACCTTCAATGAGGACATTGAATATTGTAAGTTTGGGGGTGATAATTAAGGAATAGTAGTGTTAGTGTGCGTGTTCATATAGGATTCATATTGCATTTGTAGTTAGTTCATTCATATCTTTGCATGTTTATGTCATATAGAGCATTCTGTTTGCATAATTGTTTATCTATCATGTGAGTCCATTTAGTTGCATTTGCATAGCATACATATTTCATGATCCCGTAGGATTTGACTGTTTCCGTTGATGAGTCGATGTTGATTGGAGTGTGGTTATGATGAATAGAGGGTTGATTAAGTTCCTATCAATTGACTTGCATGCCAGAAACAAATTAATTTCATAAGTCTCATTGGTTGCTTTTGAATTTGATCAGACCATGTTTGTTTGGATGTTAGAATTTAACCACTTGCTTATATTTAGAATGTTCTTCTATTCTCTTGAAAACAAAGAAGCACTTAAGTCTAAGTTTGGGGGAAAACAGGGATTTCATGCTAGTTGTCAATAAGGCTAGCCGCTCATTGAAAAAATGAGTAGTCTAGGGTGGGATGAGAAAAAGCAAAGCGCACTCATTCCGAAATCGAAAAAAAAAGAAGAAGAAAAAAAAAAGAGTTGTGTATATGCAAATTGATCAGGGTGAGCTCTTTAATACTCGAGCAATTAAGTTCTAGGGGACTTTGTGCCTAGTGACCTAAGACTTTTCCGGTCTGGGATCCGCTAACCTAACGCTCGCTACATGGGTATTATTGTATAAGCCTTTTGGGGTCTCATCCATTGCACGGTCAAATAAGCATGTGTGTCTTAATAAAGCATGATTTCCTGTCTAGCTCAAGTGGATTTTGAGGTGTCTTTAAGTGGTTTCTTGTGTCTAGAGTTCATTCTGTTTATAAGCTTGTGGTTGTTTTGGTGAAGAATAGGATATGGTCTTGATTTAGTGAGAGAGTATATTGATGAGCATTGCACACACGCACATTTCTGTGTTTGTATGGTTAGTATATGGGAGTTTGGTCGAACTCTGTTTGGAAGATTGCATTCTTTGAGATATTGGCTTGTTGATTGGTTGTGGTTAGTCTGAGGGGATCACTTGCATTAGCATATTAGTTGCATTCATGCATTGCATTGTATTTAGAGTCTGTTTATGCTTGAGGACAAGCATCGGTTTAAGTTTGGGGGTGTGATAAGTGGATTTCATATCTACTTGGATCGCTCTAAATCGGCTTAAATTGATTGTTTGTACTCAAGTACGTGGTGTTTTTAATGTGTTTTGTGTTAGTGTATGCAGAGTTGCTTCGTCAGCAGAGTTGTGGAGTTTCTGTGGTTTGTGGTGGTGTTTGAGCAATGTGGTGAAGGCCAAGTGATTGCGGAGCTCGAAAGTATGAAGAATTGTCAAAAAAATGCTTGTTGAAGAAATTTGGCAGAAGCCAGGCGCGCCCGCGCCCTCTCAAGCGCGCCCGCGCTCTAGATGATTGCAATTCAAGCGCGCCCGCGCCCTTCCAAGCACGCTCTCCCTTGAAAGATTCTGGAAAAAGGCAATTTCAACTCTGAAAAGGAAACTAGCAGAAGACCAGTCAACAGAAAGGCCTATATAAGAAATTGGTGGACGATTTCTGAGATATATATTGATATACATACATACATATCCATCCACCGGTGAGGAGAACAAGAAGACGGCTGATTACGAAGATCTAGTTTTCATCTTATCTTTGTATTCTTCTAATTAGGTGATACTTTGGATTCTCGTTGGTTTTGTTTTTCTTAAACCTTAACTCTAGTACTTTTATTCAGTAATCCAGACATATTTATTATCATGTTTTCATCAAAACCCACGATGATGAACGGTTTGATTATAAACTAATCGTTGTCGTGGGGTTCTAACGGATTTATTTATGGATTTTAGTAGTTAATTGTTTTAAAGATTTGTGTGTGATGACTAATTGATGACCTAGTTTGGTTGTGCTTATTCTTCTTGGATGCGTAGCTAACATCTAAGTTGTTTGTTAATCTCTATTGATTGCGAAAGTGGATATAGAGATTTAGAACTTGCCATGCTAGCATAGGTTTATGTATGTTTGTCATGCATGATTTGTAGGTGATTTTAACCATCTTACCTTCCCTATGTAATCTGAATGGATAACTTGCTCATTAAACCGTTATGTTTTCAAATCTTATAGACATATAGGGTCTAAGCATAATTGGTGTCTGCTCAACTTCTATCTCTTTTGTGGATGTTTGAGTGGTTTGGTATACGTATACTGAAAGGTAGCGTGTACTGATTTCGTGTTATCCGATTAGTTATCACAACCGTCACATGCATTGATTAAAGACAAAAGACTCTAGATGAAGTATTTAATGAAGTTAGGATCCCATGTTTTATTCTCATAAGTAATTCAGCAGCAATCTCTTTAGTTAATTATAATCTTGTTAAGTTAATTAGTTAATTTAGTTAATCAAAACACAACTTTGATACTTGTCTTAGCATTGAACAATAGCCATACATTGTTGCATATGTGCAAAACTCTAATAACCAAAGCAGTCTCTGTGGGAACGAACTCTACTTATTCTTATATTACTTGTGACCGCGTATACTTGCGTGATATTGTGTGAACAGATACTCATGAAGAACTGATTTTTGGAGATGAACTAGAATGTGATAGTAGTTGTGATGTTGAGGGGGAGCCTGTCAATGGAACAAATTCTCCTGATATCACTACTGATGAACAATCTATAGAAAACCCTTCTGCAAGTACTGATGGAAGTACTGATACTGACAGTACATCAAAAGAAAGCAGTCAGGAAACTTCAAGCTTCAATCAAGCCTCTCAGGCAACTGGCTCAGGGGGAGCTTCGCACTCAAACGAAGATAGTTCTTTTGAAAGCACTGATGCAGGGGGAACATCAAGTACAAGAACTCAGTTACCATCAGCAAGAAGATGGACACAAGCTCACACTCCTGACCTAATCATTGGAGATCCTGATGCAGGTGTTCAGACTAGAAATGCCACTCAGAATGAGTGTCTTTTTCATAACTTTCTATCTCAAGAAGAACCGAAGAAAGTTAAAGATGCTTTAAAAGATGCTGATTGGGTAACAGTCGCCAAGAATGGAATTTTTTCTTTGATTCCATTGGTAAGTGTTTTATGAACAAGAGTTCAAACTTTGATGCTCTCACTCAAGCCACACAAAACATTGGGTACTCTCTAATCTATGGTTATGACTTTAATATAGCTAGCATGCTTATTGATTCCCTAGGAAGTAGAATAAATGAGAATCGGGAAACTGTCTACTTTGGTCGTTTTCTGCATTTGATTTTTAAGTACTTATGCCCTAATGTTGCTTTTCAAGATGAGCGCTTGTTACCTGTTTTTCAGAATACTCCTCGCTCCTTTCAGGAGTACATGTTAAAAGGGAAACAAATGTTTCAAGGTGATGTTGTGTATCCTAAACAGGTCAGGCAACTTCTGAGACAGAGATTGCCTACTGTTTATGGATTGAATCCTAGTACCATGATTCAGAGGCCTGATGTTGCTACCCCCTCTGGATCTAACCCACGTACACAACTTAAACAGCTTCATATACACTCTAATCCCACCTCTGATGGCTCTCAACATCAATCAGTTGTAAGACATAAAAGGTTAGCCAAATCTGTGCGACATTCTCAGTCGTCAGGATCAAGGACCTTGCTACATCAACCCACTGATACTCTGGAGAAACAAGGTGATCAACCAGTTGGTATGGCATCCAAAATATTGGCCTCACGAAGAAAGCATACAACTGTTGTTGATACTGATGATGATACTGATGATGATGATGTACATCTGTCCTCGATATTTAAGATATCATCTGTAATATCCCAAAATTTTGTAATATTTAAAACCTTGATGAATAGTAAATTCCACTGATGAATAGTAAAATTTCTGAGGAAAAGTTTTTCAGACCACCCTGTGTGGATGACCTGGAATGAATGTTTCGAAGTTATATTATTGATGTATGGGAAGAATAAAAGAATGTAAACGTACTCAGAATCAGAAGATTCTCATCCGAGTTTTAAATCACTATTCACTGGACAATCACAGATGTATTGATTTGATCGTTTTAAGAAAGTATGTGGAATGAGAAATCCATGATCATATCTTAAACCAAGGTAAGAAACCTGGGATCATATATTAGAAAAGGGAAATGGAAATATAAAGGAAGTACCCTAGCTTTGGTACAGAGAAACGTTTTTAAAACCCCTTGAAACTATCACGAAACAAAAGCGTAACAAATTGTGGATTAAACCCTAACCAAAGGAGGAGTATTATATGAGATCATCAAGTGCAATATATAAGAGGATTGAGGATACAAATGATGACATAAGCATGATGCAAGAGAATGACAAAAGCATGACAAAGTGATGACAAGGTGATGAATCACCACTTTGTCACCACTTTCACCACCACCACAAGCCTAAAAAGAGCCTTGTCATTGATGACAAGTCCTTTTATTAGCCACACAATTTAATTGGAAAAGTATTAAGGAGTAATTAGACAAACAAAGGAAAAGAAAATCAAAAGAAAACAAATCAAAAAGAGAAGCATTCTTGAGAGAGCAACATTCGGCCTCTTCCATTCTTCCAATCCCTTAAACACTTTTCTCCTACTTCCACTCAACCATAAATCTTGATCTTGGGCTCTAAATCACCCTCTTCCTATATCCAAGGTAGATCTCTAATCTTAGCCTCATCCATGGATCATAGCTTGGTCAAAAATGGATTCAAAGTTGATGATGAATAGTGATGTGAATAGTAAACTCATAAGATCTTGTTTTGTTTTGATGTTTTTAGGTTTGATTAGCATAGTTAAGGAGCAAGGAAGGATATATCATCCATATATAGTCTTTGTTAAGCTCCAAGGAAGGTATAAAACTTCTTTCCCTTTTGAGGTTATGCTTGATCTAATAGTTATAAGTGGTTGTTTAAGAACTATGTAGTGATGAAGCATGTATGCATGATTTTAAGCATGTTTGATGGATGATTTGTGTATAAACTTATGAACTAGGATATGATCATGTTTGGACAGAAAATAGTAGTATTAGCTTGAGGTTTGATTGGTGGTTGGTTGATTATGGATTGGTGGTTGTATTGAGTGTTTAAAAACACGGGAATCGCGTTTAAGCGTCGTTACCATGTCGAAATTTTCTTAGGTAGTTTGGACAGAGATCACGAACACTCTAAAGGGCATAAACATAAGGTTTATGACCATGAACATGTAGGCCCTGTTTCCTAGTTTTTTTTAGCGAAAGAATCGTATCATTTTGATTTACGGTTTAGGAGAAACGTCCGTTTTAGTAAAAACGGATTCGCGTAACTAAGTAGTTCATTGTATGAACTTTGAGATAGTGATCAAACCCTTTAAAAATGAAATTTGGCCGAGCTATTAAAATGGGGAATAGCATGAATAATTAGGAAAGGAAACCTAGAAGGGTTCGCGTTAAAAAGAGAAGTTGGTGATTTTATAAAAATACGCGAACGAAGGTTGCGCGAGTGAAATACCCTTAAGGGGAGGGTTTAAAACAAGGAAATGGTAAAGAAAAAATACTTGGGATTTGTGAATAGATTTTCACCCCAAACTTGTGACTTAAGAGTTACGGAACGTCATGAGGTTATAGAGGACCGAGAGCGAGACGTTTGATTTTTATTAATAGAACTTGAGTGCTTAAGTTATAGCACATAAATTGGTTCAAGGGGACTGACTGAAATTGTATATCTTGTTATAGATCGACGCGCACACTCTCAAGCCCCCGCTACCACACCACCAAGACACCAAGGCAAGTTTTCAAACCCTACATCATATGAATGATGCTGTTGTGATATATATTGTGATTATGATAAATATGCTGCTTTAATGCTGTGAAATGACTTATAAAAATGTTTTCGCTTTTAATAAAAATCTGTATAAGATATAAGGTTTATATGCTAGGTAAATACTAGATATAAACCAAGGTTTAAAGGCTCTAAGTATAGAGCAGATGTACGATGATTTTAAAATAATAAGACAGGGAGTTAAATTATTATTTTGTTTTGATCACACTGTCAGAAGCTGGAAGGTTCCAGGGACAGTTATATTTTAAAGGTTATTAAATATTCCAAGGTCTATATTATTGGATATTTAAGGTGAGATATTTAAATAATATTATAATCAATATTATTTGAATTTTATTTAATTGAGTGAATATTATTTTGAATATTCACTTAAGTGATTTTATATTGAATAGTAATTCAATTCTTATTATTTGAATATTTTTATTCAAGTGAATATTATTTTGAATATTCACTTAAGGGATTTTATATTGAATAATAATTAAATTCTTATTATTTGAATATTTTTATTAAGTGAATATTATTTTGAATATTCACTTAAGTGGTTTTATATTGAATAATAATTCATTATTTATTATTTGGATATTTATTAAATATTCCAAATGTGATTTAAAAATCATAGAACCTTATTATATTACTTAAGGTTCTACTATGTACACAAAACTTTCTAATCTTCAGAAAAGGTATTTAAAGCAGAGATTCCCAAATATTATCTTAAAATAATTAAATGCGAATAGTGTTTTCTACTCATCGGAAATTGGGAATCTAGTTCAAGAAGTCGAGGACAGAGTTTTACCTCCACTGTTCCTCTAGAATAACTATAGCTGGGGATGGCTCCCCCATTCAAGTAAAGTGTTTTAAACTCGCTAAACTCTAAAATTTCAATAAACTCCCTGGTCATGCTTTCAAAATACGTAGTAATCATCGGTAGTTTCGTTAACTAATGTCAACCCACACTTTGACTTACTCCTTTCAATTACTCTAGGAGTAAGGTATTCTGAACGGTTACAAAGTTTTGACAAGTAATTGTACTTGGGGAAAAATGGAATTAAATTCCGATTTCCGTTTCATTGATATTTTTCATTATGGGAATTGGAAGGGCCTACACGGCAATGAAATAGGTGCCGGGGTAGTGCCAAAATTATCAAGGCTTGCCCGGTGACGAAATAGGCGCCGAGGTAGTGTAACAGCCCTAAATCCGGGGTCAGGGATTTAGAGTAGTCACGATCCATGTACTCCTTGCCTTACCTGTATTACTCACACCATTCATAATTCACATGCTCATGACCCCACAATATATGTCTCACACACACACACACACAGGTTAGAGTCCCAGAAACGACACACTACAACCACTGCGGAATAAATAATTTTTATTACAATACCCAAATGTCTTTTGAATCTGTTACTGATACAATTTCTAAGCATTGTTACATTAATAACTTAGCCTTCTGATGCTCATAATCCTCTCATATCATTCATATCTATACATAAGTTGAATACCAAAGCTGTAGCCTGATTCGATTGGTTCGTACTACTCTCGGGATCACTGCTAGAAATTGTTTATGGAAACGCCTTGCGAGGCATGTGCCGTCCCATTGGCATCCTGCTCCGCTGCTATATAATATATATAAAACAATAGCAAGAGTGAGCGATAGCTCAGCAAGGTAATGAAAGTATGGCATAATTCTGCCTTTAATTCAACCCAGAAATAAAGCGGGTATAAGACAATAATTTGTCAAAATATCTCGATACTGAAATCATTTCCTTATCGGAATGTATTCCAAAAATAGTACCATTGTTGTATTTCAAATATCATTTCCATAATACTCTGCAACTTTCGATATTCATACTATGAACAAAGTTCTAGTATAATATAAAAGATGAAGTAACAAGGTAACTCAGTATATTCTTTCCGTAAAATATCTGCTATATAAAATATAAGCAGACTATCAACATTTACCTCATATCATAATTTGGAAATAAAGGCAATGTAAAATATGTCCAATCCATTTTCTAAACTCATCTGATTCCATATATCTTTTTCATAAAATCATATACCTTTTTGTAATTTCATATGCTTTCTTATAAACTTATATGCTCGTATAAACATAAATAAGCTTGCGTAAACTTTCTTTCTCTGAAAACTTGCATAAACCATGTTCTTTCATGGATGATGAACAATAGATGGAGATTCTAGGCGCCGAAGATACCCTTACGATGATCAGTCGCAAGATGTATCCCCCATGGTCTTTTTCTACGTAGAAGGGAAGAATAGACAGTTTCTCACTGACCTAACTCCCCGCCTTCGGTTGTAGGTGGGAAGAACAGAGCCGTTCAATAGTCCGTCAGTCTGTTACTCTCCCATTACCCTACGGTCGGGCACTTACTTATCATCTAAGGGAAGAACAGACCCGTTCAATAGTCCGTCAGTCTTATTGTAATTCCCTTAGGGGACTGGCGCTACTCAGTCCCTTATATATTCTCCGAGTTCGAGTGAATCCATGACTCTGAAACATAAAGTTCCTTTCCCTTTTTCCCCAAGTATACGACTCCACAAAGTAGTCATATCTGGTTGGAAAGGAAAATTCACCCATATTTCCCAAGCGATGCTTGTTAATGGATATCGACTTGTTCCATCAATTTACCCCTCGATCGTTGAGGCGGTAACACAATATTCGACTGACAGCAATTAAATTGCTCCGAGAAAATATCTGTCCCCTGACAGTTTTGAGTTGAGAGTTCAAAAAGAGTAGTAGTCTCTTAAATCAGGTTTCCCATATTTTTGATGGCTGAGCGAGCATTTAAATCCTCTTAAAAGACGGATTTAAATGGAAAACATTGTTTTGGGAACCTCTTTTTGATTTAAAATAATTGATAACATTTATTAAATAAGTAAACCTTCAAATGAATATTCGAAAATAATATTCATTAAGTAAATAAAGATTAAATGGATTTTCAAAGATAATATTCATTAAATAAATAAGGATTAAATTAATATTTAAAATAATATTCATTAATTAATAAACCCCGAATGAATATTCAAGATAATATAAACCTCGAATGAATATTCAAAATAATATTCATTAAATAAATAAATAATCTTCAAATGAATATTCAACATAATATTCATTAAATAAATAAATAATCTTCAAATGAATATTCAACATAATATTCATTAAATAAATAAAGATTGAATAACCGTAGCCCGATATCTTTATCGGAAAATAACCTTTATCGGAAAGTAGTCTTTAACATATACAAAATATAATAACTTCTGATCTTTAAAGAAAATCACACGCCCTTATCCTAGGGCATTATAAAAACCTGGCTTATAACTGATATCCCATATCTAGCTTATAAGCCAATTACCAAATCATTTCAAATAATAACCTTCGAATGAGGTAATATTCAAATAACATTCCTCAAATCATTTCCAAGTAATTAATATAATTAATGTTTAATAATAGCAGTCCTCAAAATAATTAGTACTCTGCCGCTGGAATCCCTCCGGGTTTCCACGACTATCTCTATATCTTAAAATACTGACTCCCGGCCTAGAGTCGAAAACAAGAAGTATGCTCTTATCTCTAGAGCTACAAGGTATACCGGTTCGTAAGTACATTATCTCAAAGCTCGTATAATATCCAAAAGTCAAATTCTATTTAACACGATATAATCATTTATCTCAAAACTATACAACACTATACATGGCAAAGGCAGTGTTATATAATCAATACTTCAAAGTATGGGTTTACGACGGCTATAATCGTAACGTTTCCCGGTTTTTGTTATGTCAAAACCTCTTAAAACCAAATGAACTCAACAACCCAACAATTTTTACTACATAATCAGTTTATATACTTCAAGAAAATATCACCAACATCAACCAACAACAAGTACCCATCAAGATTTAACCATACTTACTCCAAATTCCATAAACATGCTTATTACTAAAAACTTCACTTAAAATCCAACATAAATCAAAGGGTGGATGAGTGGTATACCTTCCTTGAATCCTTAAACACACAACAAGAGCTTGTAAGATTTAAGAGAGTCTTTATCCATGGTTATCATCCTTAAACTTGCAAAAGAAATCAAGAACAAGTTATGAAACTTTCGGAGTTACTATACACCGGTATAAAGAACTGGAAACATAAAGGTCTTAACTTGCTCAAATGGAAGACACTTGTGAAATAAGAAATGTAGTTTATCTCAAGACCTTTCCAACAAGCTATAGATCGCAATTTTCCACCAAGAAATGAAGGAGATATGAAAGTTACAATCCGGCAGTTCTGTTTTTGCCGAAATGAAGAAATGGAATGGTTTTTGGTTTTTGTTGATTTTGATAAAATGAATTGATATTTTGTAAGTCAAGTGGTGAGTCATCACCTTTGGTTGTCTCATCTTCCGACACTTGTCCAACATGCATTCGCTTAGATAAAGTAGCTTTACTGGTTCGCTTTCCTTTCACATGGATGATCCAATTGTTGCATTCCTCGAATTAATCTTGTTACATGTTACTTCCATGTCTATATTTAATCCTGTAAATGTTGCCTTGTCCCTCTTGAAACGATTCGAAATATTTCCCAAGAAGAGCGAATAAAACTCTACGCGATTCTCGCAGTGAATAGTAACTATTCACTATTCACTCCAACAATCGAATCCTTAAATCGACTTTAATAAAATAATAAAATTCCAAAATATTAAATCCTCTAATCCTCAATTTAATATCTCATTTCTTGAATATCATAATATATAATTCACTGCCCGGCCAAATACTACACCAAAATAAAATTTGGAATTTCTGAATTCCGATCGTCTTTGCATTCACTTATTTACTCCGTAGATCACTAATATGACTTCGGAATATCCACACTACGTCTCGTACATAGGTGGCATGAAATTTTTTTCTTAATCCTCAAAATCACTATTCATCCACCAAATTCATTATTCACTGATGCACTTAATCATAATAAGGAAAAAAATTTAATTCTACCAAAAATTCGGGTTATTACAGGTAGTGATCTCTTGCGTGCTAAGGCTTGCCCGGTGACGAAATAGGCACCGAGGTAGTGATCTCTTAGCACAGTGGCCCGTATGCGGTCAGGGTGATAACCGAACAGGAAGTCGTCCTTCTACTAGTAGAAAAGAAAAGTTACGATACAACGGCTGATCACCGTGTATCGGGTGTTCCAGTACATTCCCTTTCTTCCCTCCGATTGGAGTTGAACTGTACATTGTAACAAAAGCCTAGGCGCTGAGTTACTGATAATGTGACAGTAAAGAGTAATGATGTTCCTCATATAGTAGTCGTACTGTATGGTATGTTTTGACGAAAAGAGAAATAAATATATCATTATGTATACGAATGAAGTTTTAAAGGTTTTCCTTTATGATATAAGCTCACTTATATGCTTATGCTGTATTGTATTATTGCTGGGCTGAGTGCTCACTCTTGCTTTTCTTTCTATACATATATATCACAACACAACAGCTATGGTAGATGGCCAGGATTCATCGTACCGCTCGGAAGCGCGTCAGAGCTAACAGGCTGCCCGTAACATGGTTGTTATAGTTGATCAGGTAGAAGTCCTGAGTTGGTTCGGAGTGTAACTCTTGTGGCTCCGGTTTATTTATAAGTATCACTTATGTATTTTAATGAACAAGAACAAACATTTGCGCTGCCTTTCTGGTTTCACGTAGAAATCACATTGGCAGTAGGTTGCTAGTATTTTACTTTTGGGTTGTAATAACTTTAATTTATGGACCGTATGACTACTGTTTTTGTAAGTTCGTTTCTGAGACATAACTGGCGTGAGTATATTGATGGTGGGGTCACCATGTGTGATGATTTATTATATTTTGATTCAAGTATTGAGTGTTGTACGGAATAAGGGAGAGTGACAACCCAGATCTCTGACCCCGGATCTGGGGGTGTTACAGAAATGGTATCAGAGCCTATAGTTATTAATCTCAGAAATGATAGGGTGTTAGGAATAATAAATGCAACTATAATAATAAGAAGAACTCCCATCGAGTTCGTGGTTGGGCTACCGGATATAGCACTGACTGTTAAAACCCGTAAGGGAACTTTTATTACATAGTATAGTAACCTAGTTTTCGCTTGTATAGGTGTTTGCGGCCGAGGAGGCTGATGATTTTGAGACCCAGCATGACGAGGCTCTACTGGCGGCTGATGACGACCCCGTGGAAGACCCCACGGAGGATCCCGAGGAGGATACTGAGGACCCGGACGAGGATCCGGAAGAGGACCCCACGACTGTGTTTGACTTTCCTACTTCTCCTGTTCCCTCTATTGATGGATATTCGACTGATGATGATGATGATTCCACTGAGGGAGATCAGATTGTACCTGATGTAGTTGCTACGGATGGTGATGAGACTTCTGAGGACAGTGCTAGACGAGGAGGCATCAGGATGTACCCTCTGCCTATTATGAGAGTCCTTACCCCTCCTGTGCCCCCATTGAGCCCGTTACCATCAGACGATGACTATGATCTTGCCCCTGAGGGATATGAGGAGGACCAGGCCATGTCTGATCCAGACACACCTCCTCCCTCACCTACTGGAGTACCTATTATGATCCATAATTGGATGATTGGCCGGCTGACCACTGACTTGGCAGCGGCAGAGGCTAGAGCTGATGAGCTGAGGGGACAGTTGGCAGCAGAGAGAGAGACCCGTCATTCCTATCAGGGCGGGATGAGGTTTATGACTCCTATGGAGATGAGACTTGAGAGGTATGTCCTATCAGGGCGGGATGAGGTTTATGGTCCGCATGAGAGGTATGTCTGTTATTGCTGAGGGACTGGTACCCCGACTGGCCACAGAGAGGATTTGGGCAGATGCTATGGCGCGTGTCAGGAACCTGACCCGCTCGGAGGGGCAGACTTGATAGGTGATAGGTAGCTTAGTTCTCTAAACTCAGATGGCCGTTAGTAGTGCCAGTTTTTGTGGGATGGTTCCGATGTATAGTAGTATCCTTTCTGAGTTAGAGATAGGCTGATCAAACTGACGTAGCAGATGTTGACTGGTAGTACTTAGCTTTTGACTGTTGTAGGGATGATGTATTTCAGCGATGTGTTCGCTTTTGATGGAACTTTGACTCAACATCTCGTGACTTTATGTCACTAATGTATATATTCATGCATTTCAGTTTCTATGAAGCTTTCAGTTTTAAAATTTGATATTCCCTGCTATTTCAACTGTTTTACAAGTTATTTGTTTGACGTATAAACTGGGCAATTTTTTTTTTTTTATATAAAGAGTTTTGTTTGAAAAATGATGGTTTCCAAGACTTTCATCGAGGAACTTGATTGATCCAACCACATATTTTGGAAAGAACAAATGGTTTTAATAATAAAAGTTTTGTTTAAAAATATCAGGAAAATGCCACCCCGACGTATGGGAACACGAGCACGCCTTGCCAATTCTGCGGCACAGGGCAGTGTTAACCAGGAGGATGAAAGGCAAAACTATCGTAATGAGGGAGAAAACCCAGACTTCCACGAGATGGAAGAACAAAACCATGAGGAAGGTGAGTATGAAGGAAGCGGAGAGGATGACGATTATAATGAGTTTGATGATCAGGACTACGAAGAGGAAGAGTATGAGATTACTCAGAATGTGGAGGTCCCCGGTGAAAACCCGATGGACCAATTCATGCACTTACTCCGACAGAATTTGCACCAGCTGTTGGGTTTGACCGGTTGTTCAACCCAATATGGTAATATGAATTTGGATGATTAAGATTGTTTTGGTAATAATTGTATGGGTAGACAATTATTATATATGGTAATAATTGTATGGATAGACAATTATTATATATGGTATGTCTTGGTCATTATATTAGGGAATTAGGTACCAAGAATAAAAAGTCTTGTATAACAAGTATGGTAAGTCTTGTAAAACAAGTATGGCAAGTCTTGGTGGCTAAGTTTTGGATGGCTATATAAACATAGTCATATTGTATTTGTTTTATGTATGCTTGAGCATTGTTTGGCTTGAGTATCGTGTGAGTGATACACCGTTGGTGAGATTGATTGTATTATCAAGAGCCAAGGTTCGTGATTCGAGATGGATAAGTTTGGGGGAAAGCTCGAGATTGAATTGTTTGATGGAAGAAACAATTTTGCCTTATGGCAGAGCACGGTGAAAGATCTGTTAATTCAGCGAGGGTTATATGCAACTCTTGAAGAGAAAAAGCCTACTGATATTGAGGCCACAAAGTGGGAAGACATGAAGTTATGTGCGGCATCGACGATCCGGTTGGCCCTTGCACCGGAAATCAAGTATGATGTTCTTGAGGAGAATAACCCTAAAAATTTATGGGAGAAGTTGACGAAGACGTATCACTCAAAGTCGTTAGCAAATAAGTTGTTCCTCAAGAAAGATTTGTTCGGGCTCAAGATGGAAGAAGAGGGAGATATGAGAGATCATCTAAATCGTTTTAATGGCCTGATCAACCAGCTGAATAATTTGGATGAAAAATTGAAGGATGAGGACAAAGCTGTTCTTCTACTTGTGTCTCTACCAAAGAAGTATAGTACTGTGATTACTTCTCTGTTGGTTGGGAAAACGAAGTTAGCTTTGGATGAGACCATTGTCGTTCTTCTAGAGGCCGAAAGATTGATGAAGCAAGGATCGAGTGACGCATCGAATGGAAGTGCACTCGTGGTGGATGCGCGTGACAAGAAAAAGAAGTATGGTAAGAAACATAACCCAAATATCAAGTGCTTTTATTGTGAAGAATTGGGGCATGTACAATCTATGTGTCCAAAGGCAAAAGAAGACTTGAAGGAGTTGAAGAAAACTCGAGGAGGGGGTAGTGTTTCGCTTGTGGCAACTGATGATGATGCTCTTTTGGTTCAAGAAGATAAGGGATCAAAAGAAGAATGTGTGCTTGACTCGGGATGTTCTCATCACATATGTGCTAGGAGGGAGTGGTTCTCGTCCTACAAGAAGTGTGAGGGAAAAATGGTAGTTTTACCAAACGGTAAAAGGGTAAAGGTTGCTGGAATTGGTGAGGTAATGATGAAACTTCACAATGGTCATGTTCGGAAGTTAACTCAAGTAAGGTACGTGCCGGAGTTAAATCGAAATTTAATTTCATTGGGTAAATTAGTTGATTTGGGATATACTATTATGATGAAGAACGGAATGTTGGAGGTCACTAAAAGGGATTTAGAGATACTCAAAGGTTGGAAGGACAAGAGAAATCTTTTCGTGCTAGAAGGAGAGGTTCTTGTTCGAGGGGAGGTATGGCGGAGGGACGTCGATGTCGTTGATGGATACCGTTCAATCTGATATGGGTATTGGGTTGAAGGGGAGGATTTTTGGGTTTGACCGGTTGTTCAACCCAATATGGTAATATGAATTTGGATGATTAAGACTGTTTTGGTAATAATTGTATGGGTAGACAATTATTATATATGGTAATAATTGTATGGATAGACAATTATTATATATGGTATGTCTTGGTCATTATATTAGGGAATTAGGTACCAAGAATAAAAAGTCTTGTATAACAAGTATGGTAAGTCTTGTAAAACAAGTATGGCAAGTCTTGGTGTCTAAGTTTTGGATGGCTATATAAACATAGTCATATTGTATTTGTTTTATGTATGCTTGAGCATTGTTTGGCTTGAGTATCGTGTGAGTGATACACCGTTGGTGAGATTGATTGTATTATTGCTAACTGTTTTGATTAATAATACAAGTTGGGACGTGGTTGTTTCCGCGTCATATATATTGTTTGTGTGATTTGCTTTGTTTGTTTGTTTGAATCTCGTATTGGTGTGTAGCCCCTAAACCTAACACCAGCACCCACCGCCACCACCACCAGGCCCTAATACTGCGGGGCATAGTGCTTTTAAGGCTTTTAAGACCCTAAGACCCCCGGAATTTCAGGGATCTGCTGACCCTGTTGAGGCAAGAGCTTGGTTAAAGGAAATGGAAAAATCTTTTGAAATCTTAGGTGTTGAGGAAGCCCAAAAGACCGTCTTTGCTACTTACCTCCTGAAAGGGGAGGCTAACTACTGGTGGGAATCAAAGAGAAACCTAGAAACAGATGCTGTTATTACCTGGGAAAGGTTTACTACCTTATTTTTGGAAAAGTATTTCCCTGTGTTTATGGAAGCACAAATGGAGAGGAAGTTTTTGGAACTGAAACAGGATAACATGACTGTGGCGGAATATGAAGCCAAGTTTACTGAATTGTCTAGGTTTATGCCAGATTTTGTCAATACCGACCTAAAGAGGTCAAGAAGGTTTCAGCAAGGGCTAAAGCAATGGATTCAGAATAGAGTAGCTGTAATAACCCGAATTTTTGGTAAAATTAAAACTTTTCTTATTATGATTAAGTGCATCAGTGAATAGTGAATTTGGTGGATGAATAGTGATTTTGAGGGTTAAGAAAATTTTTCATGCCACCTATGTATGGGACGTAGTGTGGATGTTCCGAAGTCGTATTAGTGATCTACGATGTAAATGAAGGAATGCAAAAGCTGTCAGAATCGGAAAAATAGCATTTTTGTTTTCTCCGAAATTTCACCAATAACGGACGGATTAATTATTATTTGAGAATATTGAAGGATTTAAATTATCAATTCCATGGATATGGATTAATAAAAGAGTTAGAGATATCAAGAACATTTACAGAAAACTACTTCGATAGAACGCTTAAGAAACCCTGCGAACATTTTACGAGATTAAGCGGTGACGGAACAAGGCAACATTTACAGGATTAAATATAGACATGGAAGTAACATGTAACAAGATTAATTCGAGGGATGCAACATTTGGATCATCCATGTGAAAGGAAACGAACCAGTAAAGCAAACCCGTAAAGCTACTTTAGCCAACCTCCTGCATGCTTGACACATGTCCAATGACTAAGCAATAAAGGTGATGACTCACCACTTGGATTAACAAAATATCTAGATAATTATCAATCAACTAAGACAAAAAGAAAAAGAAAAACTCTCCCCATTTGGAAGAAGAAAACCGAGAGGAAATGAGGAGGAAAATGGTGGAGAAAGAATTGACCATAACTTGAGTTTCTCTTGGCGGTTTTTGGCGTTCCACCACTCAAATCGAAGCTCTCGGGAAGCCCGACGTAACCATGGTAAGCAATCTCCTCACCCTCGTGATTTAGTCAGTCCATTTTAGTGATTAAGGAAGATGATTAATAAAAACTTCTTGGTTTTTGATTTTTGTTTCCATGAGATTAAGTTTTATAAGGATCATCCAAGCACCCCCAAGCCTAGTTAAACCATTGTTGAGCCTTGTGAAGCTTCAAAGAAGGTATATTACCTCTTCCCTCTTAATATGTATGAGTTTTCATGCTTGGATTTAAAGATATAGTCCTTTTGCATGTGTTAATGGTGAATAAATGTATTAAGTGGATTTAATGATTAATTTTGGATGGATGGTCCATACATATGAGCTTTGATTATGTTGGAGATCTTGAGCTAGCTTAGATGATGAAAATTGTGATCTTGTTGATTGGGAGTTGTTTGGTTTGATGTTGAGGTTGATTATAAATTTTGGAATCGTTAAAACATAGCCGTCGTAATGCCCGATTTTCGGTAACGCTATAAACTGCCTAGAATCCGAAAACCTAACTGCCTCTTTTGGTTCAATGATGAACATGAGTGTGTAGAGCCTTGTTTCTAGTTTACGTGAGCGCAAGAATCATGTTAATCCGATTTACGGTTTAGGAGAAAAGTGAGTTTTAGTAAACGCCGTTCGGAGGAACAACCCATCTCTGGTCAGTCACTTTGAGGCTATATTTGGACCACTTACAAGCCATATTAAAATGTGAAACTTTGAGGAATAATACTAGAGACAGTTAGGAAGGCTCACGAAAAAGTTTCGTATTAAAAAGATTATTTTTCGATTTTATAAAAATGTGTTAGCCGAGGTTGCGCAAGTGAAAACCACTAAGAACATGACTTAGAAACCAATGTTGTAAATGGTTAAGTATAACTTGTATTCGAGGATCGATTTCGGACTAAACCTACGAATTAAGTAATTGTCGATTAACATGGACTTAGTATGAGCCTATAACGAGCTAGTAATGCCTTTGTTGTGTTTCGCTTACGTGTCTAAGCATTGAGTACAAGTGGATTATTCAGGGGATTAATCGTGCGTTTTCTTTGACTTTGTCTAGATTGTCCGGCATCGTCGCGAACCCCTATCACTTCTCGAGCATCAGGCAAGTTTTCAAAACCTATACTTACTGTTGTTGTGATAATAAACTGTTTTCATATATGATATGCAAATGCGATATATAAATTACATGCTTGTTTTTGAACTGCTATATATAGCGATGTTTTAAGAGGATTTAAATGCTCACTCAACCATCAAAAATATGGGAAACCTGATTTAAGTGTTGGCTACTCTTTTTAAACTCTCGAACTCAAAAACTGTCAGGGGACAGATATTTTCTCGGAGCAATTTAATTGCTGCCAGTCAAGGATTGTGTTACCACCTCCACGCTCGAGGGGTAAATTCATGGAACAAGTCGATATCCATTAACAAGTATCGCTTGGGAAATATTGGAGAATCTTCCTTTCCAACCTAGATATAACTACTGAGTGGAGTCGTATCAACAAGTATTACACTTGGGGAAAGGAGGACGATCTTTACATTTCAGAGTCATGGATTTCATCTGAACTAGGAGCAAGTGTAAGAGGTCGAGTCGCGCCGATCCATCATTTTATTGCCCTAAATGGGCCTGGAGATCCAGAAAGGCGGTAGACAATGTCAGGCTGTCATGATTCTTCCATCTACATGTAGAAAACATATTTTTGTTGTACGACCTTCTACTGATCATAATAAGGTTGGTACGACGGGCGCGGTGAAGGATCCAGTATTGGTTCATCATCCAATTTGGATATTCCTGCAACATGTATTGGGGTGAAGAACCAATCGTGTTGGCAGGGGGTCGAAAAGTGCTTGGAAACGAAGTGGCAATAAATTCATGCAACTCCATCTTTTATTTTATGAGTTATGACTCTGATAAGACCTTACTCAAATTACATATGCATAAGTGGATTTTGGGTTACGGAAACCTTATATTGAATTTTCCTTATAACTTCATCTTTTAAGTTATATGCTGATAGTCTGCCTATATTTTATATAGCAGATATTTTTTACGGAAAGGTTATACTAAATTACCTTGTTACTTCATCTTTTATATTATACTAGAACTTTGTTCATAATATAGCAAAAGTTTGCAGATATTTTTTGGAAATGATATTTGAAATACAATAATGGTACTGTTTTTGGAATACATTCCGATAAGGAAGTAATTTCAGTATCGAGATATTTTGACAAATTATTGTCTTATACCCGCCTATTTCTGGATTGAATTAAAGGCAGAATTATGCCATACTTTCATTACCTTGCTGAGCTATCGCTCACTCTTGCTATTGTTTTATATATATTATATAGCAGCGAAGCAGGATGCCAATGGGATGGCACATACCCCGCAAGGCGTTTCCATAAACAATTTCTAGCAGTGATCCCGAGAGTAGTACGAACCAATCGAATCAGGCTGCAGCTTTTGGTATTCAACTTATGTATAGATAGGAATGGTATGAGAGGATTGTGAGCATCAGAAGGCTAAGTTGGTAATGTAACAATACTTAGAAATTGTATCAGTAACAGATTCAAAAGACATTTGGGTATTGTAATAAAGATTATTTATTCCGCAATGGTTGTATTTGTGTCATTTCTGAGACTCTAACCCGTGTGTGTGTGTGAGAGAGATATATACATTGTGGGGTCATAAGCAGATGAATTGTGTCTATTGTGAGTAAAACAGGCAAGGCACGAAGTAAGTGGGTCGTGACTACTCTAAATCCCTGACCCCGGATTTGGGGCTGTTACAGAAATGGTATCAGAGCATTAGGTTACAGTCCTCAGAAACGATAGGAGATCGAGTCTTACAATACCCTTAATAATAAGAACATCTAGAGCTCAAATTGAGTTCGTAGTCGGGTTAGGGGACATGACCCTGACTGTTTAAGATGAAGCCCGAGAGGGGACTTCTTCTGGGAAACCGTACTTAGGACTTCATGGTTAGTCACCTCGATTCGTATGAGTTATAGATGGATGGGATTCTGAGATACCAGATCCCGAGGCCTTCGAGTAGGCATTTTGTAAGACCCCAGATTTTGGGTAGAATTAAAACTTTTATTGTATGATGATGTATATATATATATATATGTGGATGGTGGTAATGGTTTTTGGAGAATTAAGTATGAAATGAATATGGATTTCAGTTTTCAAACATTTTGAGAA
Organism: Heracleum sosnowskyi; assembly: GCA_030848705.1. Taxonomy (NCBI): domain Eukaryota; kingdom Viridiplantae; phylum Streptophyta; class Magnoliopsida; order Apiales; family Apiaceae; genus Heracleum; species Heracleum sosnowskyi. The sequence continues at coordinate 110,293,178 of CM061239.1, forward strand.
TAATAAGAATGGACTGAACATATAAATAAGAACAATCAATTTGGAAGATAAGAATACAATACTCCAGGGAAGGAAAGTATTTTTATGTCATCCAAATCAATATCTGGAATACATTCGACAACTCCGTAAACAAGATAGCGTATGCCCGAGAAAGCACTAGAACGTTTTCTAAGTGCAAAGAGTAAAGAGAAAATAGATCAGGAATATTGGAACGGATTTTGATCCAAGGGATTATAGAAAAACCACTGATGAATAGTAACTCTGCATTTAAAAGTTTTCAGACCACCCTATATGCGGGATGATATAATAAACTTTCAAAGTCGCATTAGTGATCTATGATGGAAATAAAAGAATGCAGAAGCTGTCAGAATCGGAAAAATAGCATTTTTCGTTTTCTCCGAAATTTCACCAAAAACGGACTAAATAATTATTATTTGAGGAAATTTAAGGATTTAAATTATCAATTCTATGGATATGGATTAATAAAAGATTTAGAAATATTAAGAACGTTTACGGGATTAAATGTAGACATGGAAGTAACATGTAACAAGATTAGTTCAAGGGATGCGACATTTGGATCATCCGTGTGAAAGGAAACGAACCGATAAAGCCACTTTACCAGAACCAATGCATGCTCGCCAAGTGTTGCAAGAAGAGGCAATCAAAGCTATGACTCATCAAGTTGACCATTCAAAACATTAAAAGTATTACAAAACAAAGAAAAACAAAAGTAGAAAAACAAAAGCAAGCACCACCCCCCACCATTGAAGCTCTCGGCCAAAGTGAAGAGAAGAGGAGAAGTGGAGATTTCTTCCACCAACAATTTCAACCTAGAGCTTAAAACGAAGCTAGTGATTAGTAGAAGGTGAGCCATGAATCTTATAGCTTTTCTTTAAGTGTTTCTTGTTCAAATAAATGAAAGAAGATGAAGATGAATAGTACTTTTCAAGAACTAACTCTTGATTCTTGATTTCTTTTGTGGATTCAAGCTATCTTAGGACCATACAAGGATCATTCAAGGATTATTAGGCTTATATAAACTCCAAAGAAGGTATAAATCTTGAAACCCTTGAAGTAGTGTGAAGTGTATGGATGATTAATGATGTTGATGCATGTTTATAGCCTTAGTTGACATTAGTAGCTATGTTTGAGCTTTGTTACAAGTAATATTGAGTATTAAGAACGTAAAGGCATTGCTTTGCCTCATTTCTTGGTTGAATCAGATGTATATGTTGATTGGAGTGATTGAGGAGCAATTTAGATGGTTTGGAATTTGGGATTATCCGATTTATAGCCGTCGTAATGACGAAATTTCTAAAACCCTTGAAAACAGAGCTTAACAGTCGGGATAGGTCACTGACCTTGAGGATTATATGACTTGTACTTATAGATTTTTGAACGTAGATCGGTTTGGCGCAAGAATCGGGACTAGCCGACTTACGGTTTAGGAGATATGGTCAAATTAGTAAAAGTGGTTCAGAAATGAGAAGATAAGTTCGTAACTGTAATAAAGCTCTCTTGACTTGATCATTGCAGGAGATAATTTTGGTAATTAAATAGTAGAGTCAGTAAGGAAAGAGTAGGAGAAAACCTTGTGTGAAAATGATCATTTTTCGATTTTATAAAAATGTTCGAAGTAAGGCTAAGTGCGAGGAACCCCTTAAAACAAGCACTTGGGTACAACTTTAGAAACACTTTGCGAAACGAATCAAAAATCTTGAAACGGATCATAAGAGGTTGACTCTAGAACACCTATAGACCCAAGTCAGACCAAGGACAAGTTGGAATGATGTCCCTTAATAGCAAACAAGTGCCTAACTATAAGATGATAGCAGAGATTGCGAGGGTTATGAGCCTATAGTTGTATTGGTATGGCGTTTAAGTTTAAGTATGATGATTGCTTGATTCCCGAGTATGAGTTACTGACAAAAGGTATCTTTGTTATTGATAGATTACCGGACCACTGCCAGGCACCACCCTCGGACACAGAAATCAGGCAAGTTTTCAAACCTATACCTTTTTAAAAACTGTTGTGGTGATAACTAAAGATTTTGAGATAGATGCTATATGTGTATGATTTCGAAATGATTTCTATGATGCTAAGTCAAAGGTATTGACACAAGTTGAACTTATAAGCTATGAATATAGTAATATTTTGGGAGCTGATGCGCTAAGCAAAACCCTCAGTAGGGGGAATATACTCTGCATTTATACTTTGGACCGGGAATGGTATCAGTTGTTATCTAGAGATATATTATATATTCGCTATATTTATTTTACATACTAAGAATGGTATCAGTTGCTATCTAGGGTTATTTTATTGTGTTATTATAATTAATCTCGATAAGTGGTTTACAAGTTAAAGATCATTCGGAGTTTACTCTATTAAGGGTATATTTTAAATATATGATGAGTAGTTGTTATCTACCCGTTTTGATAAGAAAGTACTTGAGAGTTATTTCTAAATAAATATTCTTTATTAAAGATAGATTTCATTATTTATTTAAAGCCCTACTTCTTAAGGAAGTATTTTGTGAAAACTATTCTTTAACCCTAGATAGCTAATTAAAGTTTTATTCAATCAATTATAAATATAATTAGGGGAGGTTCCCAAATCTATTTTTCCTTTTAAGGCTATATTCAGAAAGTCTTAAATGTTCGCTCAAACTACACAGATGCAGGGGACCTTTCCCAAGATTTTATGTTTGTTCCAAATGGACTGCCCGGTCCTAAATCTTTTTAAATCAATGAAATTATCAGGCTGATATACTACCATCAAAATGATTTTAATTACTTCCTCAAAACTCGAGAAGCAAGGTCAGTGAAATCAGTGATATCCATTAACGGGCATTAGCCTGGGAAATAGGAGTGAATTTCCTTTCCAACCAGATACAACTACTTTGTGGAGTTGTATACTTGGGGAAAAAGGGAAAGGAACTTTATGTTTCAGTGTTATGGATTTACTCGAACTTGGAGATATGTAAGGGACTGAGTAGCGCCGGTCCCCTAAGCGAATTACGCGCAGATCGTCGTTCTTCCCTTAGATTATCAGTGCCCGACCGTAGGATAAGTGGAGAGTAACAGAATCGACCGTCTATGAACGGGTCTGTTCTTCCTGCCTACAACCGATTGGCGGGGAGGTAAGTCGGTGTGAGACTGATTATCTTCCCTTCTACGTAGAAAAAGTTCAGGGGGATACAGCTTGCGACTGATCATCGTAAGGGTATCCTTGGCGCCCAGAATCTCCATCTATAGTTCATCATCCATGAAAGAGCATGTGTCATGCAAGTTTTCAGAAAAGAAAAGTTTATTCCAGTCATTCAGTTCTATGCAAGTTTTCAGAAAGGGAAGTTTACTCAAGAATATTCCAGTTTATTTCAGTATATGAGTTTACCAGAAAGAATATAAATTTATGAAAAGGTTTATGATTTATTGAAAAGATATTTGGAACCAGATGAACTTTGAAGATAGATTGAAAATATTTTACAGTGATTTTATTTCCAGACTATGATATGAGCTAAATGCTTATTTTGATAGATGATACTTGATTATACACATTGTTATCAGCTCAGTATTATTTTGGTGGGCCGTGTTGCTCACTCTTGCTTGTTTTTATATATATATCACCACAACAGATAAACCAGATGTTTCGCACCACCAGTCGCAAGAGGGTTTTGGAACCCAGAGGACTCTCCCCTGATACTACAGCCGTCATAGCTGAGGTAGAGCCTACTAGTGATATAGACTGGTAGTTCAGATTCAGCTTTTAATTATATGTATGACATAACGTAAGAAGTGGCAGCAAACTTAAACTTGTAAATTATATTTGGGCTTGTAATCACTTATGGTATGTTTATGGACCCTGTTAGCAGTACTTATTTCAAGTTCATCTCTGGGACTATAACTTGTGTGTGTGTGTGTGTGAGCTAGATGGTGGGGTCATAGCATGTTGTTTATTTATATTGATTCAAGTCAAGTATGATGTATGGAATGATGACCGTAACGACCAGATTCCTGACCCCGGATCTGGGGCTGTTACAGAGATGGTATCAGAGCTAAGAGTTAGACATCCCAGAGATGATGAGACGTTATAATCATAAACCCACTAAGATAATAAGAACCCTTGCCAGGTTCACCTAAAACCCTTATGGGAACCTTTAAGTATCATGATAGTAACATAGTTCGTTATTGTACAGGCGGGTGATATGTCAGACCCCGAGGCGGTAGCACGGCAGCACGATGAGGAGTTACTCCGGGCCTCAGATCCACACTATGAGAGATCAGGAGATGAGCGCCAGGAGGAGGATCCGGAGGAGGACCCGGAGGAGGATCCAGAGTTGGATCCAGAGTGGGCTCCGGCCACTGAGTTCGACGAGGAGATTCCTGTTGTTGAGGTAGATCCAGAGGAGGAGATAGAGGGTGAGGCTCAGGCTGAGGAGCAGGGTTGGGATGATTCGGGGAGTCCAGTTTCTGTCTTACCTCCATTTCCCCCTAGTCCCCTTAGTTCCCCACCTCTCCCGCTGAGTCCTCCTGAGGATCATGAGGAGCAGACCCCAGAGCCCACTCAGGCAGAGGATGTTCCGCCAGCGAGCCCAGTCACTCCGCCCCATGTTCCCCTAGATGGTATACCGGTTTCTGTACATGGATGGATGGTGAGTAGGATGATGACAGACTTGACCGCAGCAGAGGCCAGGTTGGTAGAGTCTCGGCTACAGCTTACCGCAGAGAGGACTGAGAGGCTTAGGCTCCAGCGTATCAGTAGTACCCTTCGCCCTCGGACTTTTCGGAGGGAGGTGACCCGCATTGAGCGCCGGGCACGAGCGAGGATTAGGACGTTACAGACAGACGGAGGTGGCAGAGTGTCCCGATTTGATACTGAGGAGATCGTCCGTCTTGCGATGATCAGGGTGAGGGCCCTGACCCGCCCTCATGGCTGATTCCAGATTCAGTGATATGGTAGTCTAACCTACTAGTCTTGCCCGGCCATAGTAGGGTGCCGACTTTTGGAGGGCTTGTTTTGTTGTATATAGTTTCCCATAGGCAGACTAGATGGATAGACTTTGTATTTCACTTTTATGGTAGTTGTTGTTATCAGGCAGTTGTACTCTAAAACTATGACGTTGGTTCAGATGTTGTATTTTGACAGCACTATGTATATATGGGTTTTCGTTTCAGCTACACCAGTTTAGTGACATGGTCACCAGTGTGTTTGGTCTTTATCTGTGCACATTTCCGATTAAATTGCCATCATATATAGAACTGGGGATCCTAAATCCCGAATATACTATTATTGTGTAAGGAGAAATCCTACAAATCAGGTGCAAAATTTAATGAATCCTTCCAAAATTTCAGTAAGATGCCTCCACGAAGAATTGGAACTAGGGCCAATCCCCATGAGTCTATCGACCAAGAGAGTCACAACCAACATGTGGAAAACCCTGAGGATGATGAAGAATATGACGAAGATTATAATGAACAGGAAGACTCCCAGTATGGGGAAAGAGATGAAACCTTCTACACCGCGGAGTTTGAGGATGAAAGGGAAGAAACTGAGGTTGAGCAAGAGAGGGAAGATCGGAATAGAGACCCTATGGGTCAATTCATGGATTTGCTTAGACAAAATTTGGTTCGACAACCCCAACCACCTCAAGGGGACAACAGTAATGTGGCCAACTCTTTCAGGGCCTTTAAATCACTAAAGCCTCCTGAGTTTACCGGATCAACCGACCCAGTAGAGGCGAGGGCATGGATTAAGGAGATGGAGAAGTCGTTCGAAATTCTGAGTATTGGGGAAGCACAAAAGACCGTTTTTGCAACGTACATGCTAAAGGGAGAGGCCAACTATTGGTGGGAGGCCAAGAGAAATATGGAAGCAGATGCTGTGATAGCATGGGAAAGGTTTAAGCAGTTATTTCTGGAAAAGTATTTTCCAAGATTTATGAAAACTCAGATGGAGCTCAAGTTCTTGGAACTAAAACAAAATAATTTATCAGTAGCAGCGTATGAAGCGAAGTTTACGGAACTGTCAAGGTTCGTGCCCGAGTTCGTGGACACGGACGAAAAGAAAGATAGTAGGTTTCAGCAAGGGCTGAGGCCAGGGATCCAGAACCGGGTAGCTATTCTGGAAATTACAGATTATGCCACCCTAGTATAGAAAGCTTCAATCGCCGAAGCAGGCATTGACCAAGTACAGAAATATAGGGGAGGAAGAAAAAGGAAGCATGTGAGTATGGGAGGGGGTTCGGAAGGAGGCAACCCTTCAAACAAGTTCAATCGCAAAGCGGTTTCCCTACCTGGTAGAAATGAAGGTTCCAGGCCAACCAGGAGCACCAGTATAAATCAGGGTAATAAGCAGTCGGGAGCACCCTTGTGACGCCCTCCCAATCCGGGGTCATGATCGGGGAGTCACTACAACCTTTATACATAATAAACCCATAAACAATAATAAAAGCATGCAGACTTGACCCCAACTCTACCCTGGATCTTTAAACAGTGATGGTATGAAACAAGCATCCACTATCTAATTCATTAATACATAGCATAAGTCTCAAATGTTTTTACAACCATTCTTAAAAGTTCTACGTTCTCTATTACAAAACACCTTCTACCAGTGGTCATCACCTACCTGAGCTGGTATCCCAAAAACAACCCTATAGGAAGACTTCCTAGCTGTCTGAAATGTACGTACCATCTTCTCATTTCACTGTGGGTTAGAATAGGGAAAAAGAATGAGCCAAATGCCCAGCAAGTAATAATTATGGCCAAACAGTTATCTACTGTGAAACAGTTCCAATATCAATATATATGACATGGGTATAGCAAAATCTGTATCAAGGGATATTCAGAACAATGAATTGAATATACAATTTCAAAACAGTTTCCAATATCAATATATATATAGCATGGTTTTAGCAGAAATCCACATTAAGGATTTATCAGAACAATGGCATAAATATGCAATTTCAAAGGGTAAACCAATTTCATTTTCAAGATATCCATTTTCAGAAAATCAATAAATAATTTTTTGGAGATTTTTCACAACGCACCAGACAATACGGGTGATCAGCCACGTAAAGTCCCCATACCGGACACACAGTCCCTCTGGTCCTTATATTGGGTCCCATTAGGCACACATTGGCCTTTAGACTAGTCCATCCCTAGTCCATTTATTATAATTAAAAGTGCTGGACCGGCGTTACTCGGCCTCTTACGCCTCCAATCTTAGGAATCCGTGGAAACCATAAATCAGAATTTAAATGAGTTCAAACTTTATTCCTTTTTAAAACATTTTCAGATATAAAGAAGTCCTTTGGAAATCCGATAAGTTCAATCAAAACATTTCTGGATTTCTATTAGTGAAATATAAGAAATATTCATCATCGGGTCTGTTTGGAAATGTACTAGAATGAGAGTTAGGTGTATTCACTTTCAGGTATAAAAAGGGAATGCATAAGTATATGATCAAATTCAGGTTATAGAATCATAGGTCATCAGGTTTCAATTCATGGATATGAACAAGGTATAAAGGTTTAAGGATAAAGAACTAAACAAAGCATGGTATACAGTTCAACATGGTATATATGAACAAAGGTAAGGGTTATCAATGAACAATAAGTGTTTGCAGAAATAAAGGTATATCAAGGCAAGATAACAATTCATATATGTCAAAATGAAACAATGGAATCGAAATACGAAAGCAAGTTTGTATTACTTGCCTTAAGTAGCTAAAAAGGGTAATGAACAATCACTGATTTTCCACCTTAGCCTTTCCCTTGTCTCTAAGTTCCACTTCCTTGGACTCTACAAAAGAATATATTCTATCTTAGTAGGTCCTCTCTAAAACGCTAATCCTTTATTCTAAACTACCCAACGCATCCTAAACGCGTAAACACATAATAGTTATACCACAAAATAATTATAACCACGTAATAGGCAATCAACCATATAAACGCACATCGTCATTTCAATACACATAACATGCTCCTTATACATATATATATATATAATACTATATCCTTCAAATCATACCACCTTTAGTATCCCTTAAATCAATTTGGTCATGCCAACCATATCCTTAACACTATTACCACAATGTTAAATCTCAAAAAGCAGAAAAATCAACTGCGCATACTTTACCAAAACATTTTTCATAAATCCAGAAATAATCAAACAATTACCAAATTTGACAGGCTACTTCCTGATTACAAAACCAACTTAGAATAAAAGTTTCAACTTCAGAACACTCTGTTTAGTCTAAAAACGAACTGTATAAAGTAGGTACTAAACACAGAAAAATCTCTGCTGCGCAACTTTTAGTAAAACATACATAACTTTTTATCCGTAAATCCTATCGACACAAAGTTAGCACGTGCACAAACTAGATTCAATTTAGAACATTGACATCCAAAGACCTCTGTCTAAAACAGGCAGCAACATTTCGAAATATGGCAAAACAGAACATGCAGTTTTTCTGGAAAAATTCAGCATGATGTTTTTCTTTATAAATCATTCCAAACACAAACTCATTCACAACTAACCATCCAATATTACAACTAGAACTCATGTTCTCAAGAATCACTAAACTTATACATGCATTTATCAAATAAACAAGTTAACAATTCCATTACTTGGAATTTCACTACAATTCCCAAATCAATACTTTTAACTATCCAAAATCTCACACTAACCACACTTAACACAATAAATCAACATGCATTCATTATAAACCGAAGTTAACAATTAAACAACATCATAAACAAATTTCCAAAACCGAATTCTAAAAAGGGGAAAAATCGAATTTTGAACATGCATTTCGATTTCTTCACATGCAACTCAAAATCGAACTAAATATAGGTATTAACACAATAATCGGACTCAAAAGCATCATCATCGTCCCCGTCGGCTCGCCGGAGCTCATTGCCGACGGCGGCAATGGTCGGAGGTGCCCGGAAAATATGAAAAACCCGGGTTTCCTTCACAACCTCACCAATAAGTAATATTAATCAACCAACTAATCACAAAATCATCACAAGCAAGCTTTTGGGTTCGAATTAAAACAAAAATTTCCGAAACCCCTTGCATGCAACAATCGGTACACATAATACACACGGCATACACATACACACACGATTACACATATATATATATGTAGGTATAATCATAATCATCAATATAGTTGATAGAGAGAGAGATTTTACAAAGAAAATCGAGAGAGAGAGATAGCCGAGAGAGAGAGAGAAGTGGAGAGAGAAAAGAGAGAAAAGAGAGATGATCGGCAAAGTGAGAAAAGGGGAAATGGGTGCAGGGGTTTTATAAGCCCAGGGGTATTTTAGTAACTTCATAATTACAAAATCTGATTTTCTAATAAACAAAACCAACACAAATGCTTTTCTAAAATTCGAAATAAACTGAAGGTAATGTCTAAAAATCCAAATTTTATTTTTAAAATAAATAATACGAATTTACAAGCTCACCCATATTTTTAAAATATTTTTGTGATCAAAATTGAATTAAATATGAATTTTCAAAGTTTTGATCACTTAAATGACACTTAACTCATAAAATCAAATTTAAATCCTTAAAGCCAAGAATAAATTCCTCCACTAATTTTAGAAAATACTAGAATATAAACTAAAGGTTGTGAAAAAGATTTCACAATAAAAAGAGTCTCCGTTGATTTTATAAAATTCCCGGAAGGTCAAAAAGAACTAATTTTTTTAATAAGAAATTCATGTAAAATGCATTTAAAAGCATACACAAGTATTTTAATCCATATCATTCACCAAGTAAACATCTAATCATCACATTTTCAATTATCCACCTTTCACACAATATTCACATACCATAGAACTCAAATATTATTAAATATTAATATTGTACAATCGTTTTTCCGAGTCGTTATAACCTTCCCCCCTTAAAAAGATTCTGTCCCCAGAATCTAACCTTATGAAAATAGATGCGGATACTTTTCAAGCATCTCGCTCTCAAGTTCCCAAGTCGACTCTTCAACTTTGGGATTCCTCCACAAAACCTTAACTAACTTAACAATCTTATTCCTTAATTTCCTATCCATATGATCCTGAATTTCTACAGGTTGTTCTACATATGACAAATTAGGTTGAATCTCAAAAGGTTCATATTCAATCACTAGATTCGCATCAGGATTAAATCTCTTAAGCATCGAAACATGAAAAACGTTATGAATATGCTCCATGTGTGGTGGTAACGCTAACTCATAAGCAACTTTCCCGATACGCCTTAGTATCTCAAATGGTCCTACATATCTCGGGCTAAGTTTCCCTTTCTTGCCAAATCTTGTAACTCCTTTCCATGGCGACACTTTTAACAACACTTGATCTCCTTCTTCAAAATTCAGATCCTTCCTGTCTTGGTCAGCGTACTTCCGTTGTCTATCTTGTGCCGTAACTAGCCTTTTCCAAATGATTTCAATCTTTTCCTTCGTTTGCTGTACCAGCTCGGGGCCTAAAACTTTTCGTTCTCCAACTTCTTCCCAATATACAGGCGATCTACATTTCCTTCCATACAAAGCTTCATACGGTGGCATTCCAATACTCGCGTGATAGCTATTGTTGTACGAAAACTCTACCAATGGTAAATGCTCGTCCCAACTTCCTTTAAAATCCAGTGCACAAGCTCTAAGCATGTCTTCAATGGTTTGAATTGTTCGTTCACTCTGGCCATCAGTTTGTGGATGATAAGCGGTACTCATCTTAAGCTTGGTACCCAGACATTCTTGAAATTGTCTCCAAAATCGGGAGTTAAACCTTGGATCACGTTCTGACACAATGGTTACTGGAACTCCGTGGCGTGTCACAACTTCCTTCAGATATAGCCGTACTAACTTATCCAGTGAAAATCTTTCATTGATCGGGAGAAAATGTGCAGACTTGGTCAGACGGTCTATAATTACCCATATGGCATCGTGATTAGCTTTTGTCCTTGGCAGTCCAACAATAAAATCCATGGCAAGATGTTCCCACTTCCATTCAGGAATATCCAATGGCTGCAATAGTCCGCTCGGCTTTTGATGTTCGGCTTTGACTCGTTGACAAGTATAACACTTACTTATCCATTCGGCAATTTCTCTTTTCATATCAGGCCACCAGAAATGTTCCTTCAAATCTCGATACATTTTTGTGCTACCAGGGTGAATTGAGTACTGTGAACTATGGGCTTCCCGCAAGATTTCATTCTTCAATTCTGTCACATTTGGAATCCATATCCTCGTAGAAAATCTCAAAATTCCTTTGTCATCCCTTTGGGTGCAGATCTCTTCACCAGTCAATGTGTTCATCTCTTGATTCATAATCTCCTCCTGACATCTTCGTATCTTTTCCAACAGTTCCGGTTGAAACGTCATAGCGTTGAGAATTTCGTTGGAAACTTCCGAATCGCAAACTTCTAGTTTCAACTTCTCAAATTCTTGAAGCAATTCTTTAGGTATCGTGAACAAATTCAACCTCTCCTTTCGACTTAACGCATCCGCCACAACATTCGCTTTTCCTGGGTGATAGTTAATACTACAATCATAGTCTTTAATTAGCTCCAACCATCTCCGTTGCCTCATGTTTAATTCCTTCTGAGTGAATATATACTTTAAGCTCTTATGATCCGTGTAGATTTCACACTTCTCTCCGTAGAGGTAATGTCTCCAAATTTTCAGCGCGAACACAATAGCTGCTAATTCCAAATCATGAGTCGGGTACTTTTGTTCGTGCGGTTTAAGTTGTCGTGAAGCATACGCGATCACTTTTCCATGTTGCATTAAAACACATCCTAATCCTTTGTGTGAAGCATCACTGTAGATAACGAAATTCCCTTGATCATCTGGTAAGACTAACACTGGTGCTGTCACTAATCTTCCTTTCAGCTCTTGGAAACTTTCTTCACATTTCTCAGTCCAAACAAACTTCTCATTCTTCCGCGTCAGTGCAGTTAACGGCGTAGCTATCTTTGAAAAATTTTGAACAAATCTCCGGTAATATCCAGCTAATCCGAGAAAACTTCTCACTTCAGTAGGGGTCCTTGGTCTTTCCCAATTAACCACAGCTTCAATCTTGGCAGGGTCTACTCTCACTCCTTCTCGACTAATGACGTGTCCAAGAAATTGTACTTCTTCCAACCAGAATTCACACTTAGAAAACTTTGCATATAACTTTTCCTTTCTCAAGACTTCCAATGCGATCCTTAGATGTTCCGCATGATCTTCCGAAGACTTTGAATATATCAAGATGTCATCAATAAATACAATCACAAACTTATCCAAATACGTTCGAAAAACTCGGTTCATCAAATCCATAAACACAGCCGGGGCGTTTGTTAATCCAAATGGCATCACTAAAAATTCGTAATGTCCATATCTCGTGCGAAAAGCAGTTTTCGAAACGTCTTCAGGTTTGATCTTCAATTGATGGTATCCAGATCTTAAATCAATCTTTGAAAAATAGGCTGCTCCTTTGAGTTGATCAAATAAATCATCGATTCGCGGTAACGGGTACTTATTCTTTACCGTCAACCGGTTGAGTTCTCGATAATCTATACACAATCTCATGCTCCCGTCTTTCTTCTTGACAAATAATACTGGCGCTCCCCACGGCGATATACTAGGCCTTATGACTCCTTTATCCAAAAGATCTTGTAGCTGCGTAGCCAACTCCTTCATCTCTGCCGGTGCCATTCTGTAAGGTGCCTTTGATACTGGTTGAAAGGCATATGAAATAGCCTATTTGTAATTCGAGGATTCTACTCAACTTAAACAAGAATGTAATAAGTATATATTAGATCAGATGTCACAGGAATCTCAGAAGATTATATCTGTCAAAGAATGAAGATTAAAGTCATCTACAGACTTGAAGTGAGTCTACATTGAAAGAAGCTCAATTTATTGATCAAGCCTCAATGAAGTATTCAAGCTCAGTGGATTTATTAAAGTGACGGAGATTTCAAGTGGTGACAGAAAAAGATACTGATTACGGAGTTCTTGAATGAGAAGGAAGTGAATCACTGCTTAAAGTCAAACAGATAAAGAACAGACATTGTCGTTAGTCACTCATGAACCAGACAGTACATCGAGTGTCAACATACTATTTTGTTTGTTATTTATCTAAGTTTTAAGTGATTCTGGAATTAATTGGGAAGTCAATTAATTCTATTTATTCTCTTATAAATAATTAATACTATTGAGTAAATTATTTATTAAATTAATTCTGTAAAGAATTAATTTAATACATAATTTATTTAGTTAATTATTTAAATTAGAATATAAAGAAATTAATTGAGAAGTCAACTAATTCTATTTATTCTCTTATAAATAATTAATACTATCAAGTATATTATTTATTAAATTAATTCTGTAAAAGAATTAATTTAATACATAATTTACTTAGTTAATTATTTAAATTAGAATAAAAATGAACTAGGAAGACTTAGGTTTGAACTAGGAAGACTTAGAAAAATGAACTAGGAAGACTCACAAGTGAGTCTTCCCGAAAGTCTTCCTAGGCCAACCATTGTCTTCCCGAAAGTCTTCTTAGGCCAAGCTCAGTCTTACCGATTGTCTTCCATGAACAATGTCTTGTTTTCCCGATTGTCTTCCAAAGGCAATTTTGTTCAAGTGGCTTGCACGTGGGTTAAAGAGAAGGAAATGCTGTGCAATTTAGTATATATACAAGGCAGAAGACATTTGGCCACCCAATTCACATATTACAAGACACAGAAGCAAAAAGAAGCAGCCAACCAAAAACATTACATTTCTCTCAACTGTCTTCTTCACTTCTTCAAACGGAAAGCATTCAATTTCTACCAGAGATTTATTTCTTGATTGTTCTTAAACATTTAATTCATAAGAAGTGATTCTCTTGTACTGCTTTGACTTTCTAGCGGATCATAATCCCTAGATTTTATATCGAACTACTTTTTAGTATTCGATCCTTTTTATTACAAAAATAGATAAATTCATGTCGAATTTATTCTAGATTTGTTTTATCAAGAACCTTTGTAATCAGTGATCAAATTGTAACACTCGTCAAGTTTAATATATTTTATATTTAACTTGAATATTGTTTCAGTTTTATTCCGCAATAATTTGTTCTTAATTGTTAAATTATTCAAAGGACAAATTCGATAAAACGGTATAGTTTGTATTCAACCCCCCTTCTACAAACTTATCAGGACCTAACAATTGGCATCAGAGCCTTTTGATTGATATACAAATCAAAGATCCAATTGTTTTGAGATTTTTCTTAAACTCTGATTTTTTATTATTCCTAAAAATCTCAAAAGATGTCTACTACACAGAAAGTGGGTACAGTGAAAATCCCAATGTTCAGCAAGGAGCATTATCCAATGTGGAAGAAGAAAATGCTCCTATTTCTTAAGGTTGCAAATCCTAAATACATTGATGTGATGAAGAATGGACCAAAACTTCCTATGATTATTGAGGAAGAATTAAAAGAGGGTAACATTGTTACTAGGGCTGCTAGGATGTACCCTAAAGATCCCAAGGATTTCACTCCTGGTGAAAAAGAGGATGTTACCTTGGATTCCTGTCTACAGCTGATCCTTATTGATTGTCTTGATCCTATCATGCATAATCATGTCCTAAACTGTGATACTGCCAAACACATTTGGGAAACCATAGAGATAATCAATGAGGGGACAGAGGAAGTTAGAGAGAATATGCTGGAAATTCTCACTTCACAATATGAGCATTTCAGATCAAACCCTGGTGAGGGTATCTCTCAGGTTTTTGAGAGATACAACAAATTAATCAATGATCTGAATCTCAATGGGAAGCACTACACCAACAAGGAGATTAACAAGAAGTTCCTTCTTACACTTCCACCTCATTTGGAGCACAAAATATCTGCAATTAGAGAAGCAAGAGATATGAATGAGATTGCTTTGGAGAGATTGTATGGTGTTCTGAAGACCTATGAGCTGGAGCAGATTCAACAGAGGGAGCTGTATGGAACTGGGAAGATTGTTGGTACCTCTACTGAATTGACTGCTGAAGTCCCACAGAAACTGGAAGTGAAGGCTGTTCAACCTTCCAGTTCTAACATGAATGTTATTGATGCTGAATATGGATTAACATCCATTGATCAATCTGGTGGTGACTTCTATTCTTTAGAAGAACTTGATCAGCTGGAGGATGGTGATTTGGCTTTGATAGTCAGGAAGTTTGGGAAGTTTAGATTCAAGAGGAATCCCAATCTTAAGTTCAGGCCCAGGTTTCAGAGAGGTGATTCCTCATCTTCAAGTGGCACAAGGGGTGGCTACAAAACTGGAACTGTGGAGAGGAGCTCAATCAGATGCTACAATTGCAATGAGTTGGGTCACTTTGCTACTGAATGTAAAAAGCCAAGGCAAGTGACAAGGAACTCATTTGATTCTAGCAAGAAGAATAAGATTGAGAAGGCTTATGTTGCTGAAGGGAAGAGCTGGGATGATACAGACAGTGAAGATGAAGAAGTTGGAAATCTTGCACTTGTGGCAAAAGGAGGCAAACTCTTTGATTCCATGTTATCTTCACCAGACATGTCTGAGGTAAAACTTACTGACGCTGAAATGATTTATCATCTTGGTGGCACCATAAGTTGTGCACGCACTGAAAATGATAGAATAAATCTTTTAAACACAAATCTTGAAAAGGAATTAAAAGAATTGAAACTTGTGCATGTTAATCAGGATGAACTTACTGAGAAAATTGCTTTTCTGGAGAATAGGGTTAAATGTTATATTCAACTGGAAACCATTCTCAAAGAGCAGATTAGTGAGCTCAAAACCAAAGCTAATGCCTATTACAACTCTTGTAAAACGGCTAAAGAAATTTTCAATAAACAAGCTATTGGTAATCATGTCAGTATAGGTTATGATTATAATGAGGCTATAGGATTGCTTGGTATTAATACACCTTGTAGGGTCAGAGAAGAAGGAAAGGCTGTTCCTTATATTCTTAAGGGTATTAAAACACCCTTCTGTAAGGAGTCTGAGGCAGAGCCTCTGAATGAATCTTCTATCATTATTGCTGAGGAGATTCATGAAGAAGATGTTGCCTTAGAAGCTGAGAAATCCAAAAAGTGTGTATCTGATATTCCAGTCAAAGTTGCTACAACTAAAAAGACTAAATCAGATATCCATAAATTGGATCAAAACAACTGTAGAACTAACATGCCTGCTATTAATTCTTCTCATAAAGCATGTGGTGTGGGTAATTGCATGTCTTGTGCTTTTAATGTTATGTATGCTTTCTTTAATAAAAAGCATGTATCTAGTGATAAGACTGCTCCACGTCAACATGTTAATAATAAGAAGCATGTTAAAACAAAGACTACTAGTCCTCCTCAGACTAGAGTGGATTCATTTATCCCTAAGCCTACTCAGAAATGTGTTAAGGCTGGTTATAAATGGAAACGCTCTTATGTGAAAGAGGATGAAGTAGTTTTAGTTAGAAATGTTGTTTTGCCTGACAAAGGCCAGTTCTTTAAGTATGCCGGACCCAATCAATTTTGGGCTCCGAAGAAGGTCTAATCAATCTGGTAGTGCAGGGAGTTAAACAGGTAAACCGTGTTATGTGGATTCTTGACAGTGGATGTTCAAGGCATATGACCGGAGATAGAGCCCTGCTATCAGATGTGGTTGTGAAAGCTGGCCTAGTGCTTACCTTTGGAGATAACAGCAAGGGTATAACTGAGGATATGGCTTATTTGAAATCAAGAAATGTTATCAGTCAATAAGAACATCAATGTTACATTTGATGACACCAAACTCCCTAATATCCAAACAGAAAATCCATCTGAGAAACTGAAGTTTGATGAAATGTCAGATTCAGAATCAGATGATAAGAATCCACCTGAGGTTGTTGCTGGTGATAACAATGATAATGGTGAGAGTGATGGTGGTGGAAACATTGGTAACAATGGAGATACCACTAACACTGGAAAAGAATCACCAAGACAATCTGCCAACAACTCAGGGGGAGGAAATGAAAGGTCAACTAGTCATTCACAACACCATAATGTAGAACAAGGCGAATCATCAATATCAAATCTTCCAAGATAAACAGTTTGGAAAAGAGCTCATCCTTTTGAGCTGATTATTGGTGATCCAGGTGTTGTAGTCAGAACTAGAAGTGCTACTCAAAATGAATATCATTATTCAGGGTTTCTTTCTGAAATGAAACCAAAGAAGATTGAGGAAGCACTAGGTGATCCTGATTGGGTGATTGCTATGCAAGATGAACTCAATCAAATTGAACAACAACAAGTTTGGAAGCTGGTACCTAGACCGAAGAACAAGAAAGTAGTTGGTACTTGGTGGGTATTCAGAAATAAATTAGATGAAGATGGCATAATCACAAGAGACCAAGCATATTGACATCAGGTATCATTTTATCCGAGAGCATGTCATGAATGGTACTGTGGAGTTACTCTTTGTACCCACAGAGGAACAAACAAAAGATATTTTCACTAAATCTCTTGATGAATCCATGTTTACCAGATTGGTTGGTAAATTGGTATGTTAAATAGTTTTAGTGATTAACTCTGTTTATTTTTATGTTTGTTCTTAATTAAATTTACAAGTGTTCATTTGTTGTATATATTTTTAAATCACTTGTAAATTTATTTTATCATCTCAATTTTCTCTTTTGCATGTTGATTGTAGATTATTGACATGTCTTGTCTAATTGTTAAGCTTCTTAGGTTGAGTAAGTTAAGATGAATTATTTTCTTTAAAAATATTTTTCTCAAATTTTACAAGTTAAAATTGTAGAGAAATCTATTTTTATTGAAAATTTTTTATTTTAAAATATTCAAATATTCTTGTTTATTTCCTGTAAATAGTTTCCTGTAAATATTTTTTCTGCATTTTATTTTATTTTTCTTTTCTTTCTTTAGTTTTCCTCTAATAGTTTTTATATGTATATATATATATATTATTGTATTTTATTTTTATTATTATTATTTATTATCTTTTATTTTCTATTTTTCTTAGTTGTTTTTGTAAATATATTGTATATATTATTTTTGATCTAGCTCTTGCTTAGCTGGAAATTCAGTGTCAAATCCAATTCAGGTATTACTTTCTATCTCTCAATCCACTTCTTCTACTGTTGCTGAACCCAAGTGGTTGTTAGGGCTGACCAAGGGATTGTAGATCCACAATCTCTATCCCGGGTCTTAGAGCCAAACAATGAGTCTACAACTTCATTACTTGACCTCTCAGCCTAAACAAAAATCAAATGTTAAACAAAGAAGTATTTTGATTGAAACAGTGAGTGATCCCACAGCTCTGCCTCCTCTAAAGAAATTCAATATATACTGAGGCATCTGTCAGCCCATCTGTATCCTCTCCATAGGATATGGACTTTGAAATGGCCAATGAACTGTATCTAGAGACATTCTCTCAACAGGATGAATCTATTGAAATTCGCCATAGGGCCATGGCACTTTGTACTGAGTCAAGCACACTCTCATTACTCACAATGGGAGTAAACAATTTCATTAGATGAAACTCAGGACACAGTGAAAGCAGAGCACCTGCAACTGGTTACAGTGCCTACCATTGTTACGGTAGAAGTGCCTTCATAGGCATCTGAGGGAAAATTTGATTCTTTGCCAAATTTAAATAGAATCATTTTCTCCCCTCCCAGAGTGAACACCTCTGGCTCCCAAAGGGATTTTCCACTCGCAGATTTATCTGGAGAAAGTGGAAGGCAACTTGGTCAGTCTATCACTGAAGCAATTCAGATTTCAAATCCAAGTGATTTGATAGATATGATTGAGGATCGGGATTTGCGAACTCCCATTGCACCACCACTGACCTCTCTTGAAGAGGCTAGGGTGAGTTTCAATGCAGGTACTGATCAAAAAGGAGCAAACAGACAGCTAATGTTGAGTGATAAGAGTCAAACACTGAGTGAAACACATGCACGTGAGATGAGTGATACACTTACAAGAGAAATTCAAGTGAGTGCACACACAGACACATACACTGCAATGTAGTTAGCTCACATAGCTGATCTACAGGAACATCTATTCAGAACCCAGGCTGATAAAGAAATTTTGCAAGCACAAGTGGTTGAACGGTCTTCTTCTTCCACCCCTGTCAATAATCAGCTGGGACTGCTCAAGGAAATCTAGAAGACAAATTTACTTCCAAGATCAACTCCATCATCTATCTCAACTCCTACTGGCTTCAGATACTCTTAAAGTTAAATCTGTAGAGAATTCCTCAACTAAGGGGGAGAAGTTTCTAGACAAGTTTCTACAGAAGTTTGGGGAGAAGTTTCTATCTACTTCTAAGGGGAAGAAGTTTCTAGAGACTTTTGGTGAAGCTAGTAAAAGGGGAGCTGAAAAAGATATAAAAGGTAAAGGAGGAGTTTCAGGGGAGTAAAGGTATTTAGCTCTGTTTTGTAAATGTTATATGTATAGAGCTTAGATAAATCAAGATAGGTTCAATGTTATCATATGTTCAGTCTAGAGGAACACCTGTCTTGCATTTATCTTTACTGGTGAAATCTGGAAATGTCATATTTGATCCAGAACTTTCTAGTATTTACTTAGGCTTAAGAGTCTTATCTTTTTCTTGGTTTTAGTTGAGTGATCCTCTAGGTATTTGGTTTTTATTCTCTAACAAACAAATAGGGGGAGATTGAAAGGCATATGAAATAGCCTATTTGTAATTCGAGGATTCTACTCAACTTAAACAAGAATGTAATAAGTATATATTAGATCAGATGTCACAGGAATCTCAGAAGATTATATCTGTCAAAGAATGAAGATTAAAGTCATCTACAGACTTGAAGTGAGTCTACATTGAAAGAAGCTCAATTTATTGATCAAGCCTCAATGAAGTATTCAAGCTCAGTGGATTTATTAAAGTGACGGAGATTTCAAGTGGTGACAGAAAAAGATACTGATTACGGAGTTCTTGAATGAGAAGGAAGTGAATCACTGCTTAAAGTCAAACAGATAAAGAACATACATTGTCGTTAGTCACTCATGAACCAGACAGTGCATCGAGTGTCAACGTACTATTTTGTTTGTTATTTATCTAAGTTTTAAGTGATTCTGGAATTAATTGGGAAGTCAATTAATTCTATTTATTCTCTTATAAATAATTAATACTATTGAGTAAATTATTTATTAAATTAATTCTGTAAAGAATTAATTTAATACATAATTTATTTAGTTAATTATTTAAATTAGAATATAAAGAAATTAATTGAGAAGTCAACTAATTCTATTTATTCTCTTATAAATAATTAATACTATCAAGTATATTATTTATTAAATTAATTCTGTAAAAGAATTAATTTAATACATAATTTACTTAGTTAATTATTTAAATTAGAATAAAAATGAACTAGGAAGACTTAGGTTTGAACTAGGAAGACTTAGAAAAATGAACTAGGAAGACTCACAAGTGAGTCTTCCCGAAAGTCTTCCTAGGCCAACCATTGTCTTCCCGAAAGTCTTCTTAGGCCAAGCTCAGTCTTACCGATTGTCTTCCATGAACAATGTCTTGTTTTCCCGATTGTCTTCCAAAGGCAATTTTGTTCAAGTGGCTTGCACGTGGGTTAAAGAGAAGGAAATGCTGTGCAATTTAGTATATATACAAGGCAGAAGACATTTGGCCACCCAATTCACATATTACAAGACACAGAAGCAAAAAGAAGCAGCCAACCAAAAACATTACATTTCTCTCAACTGTCTTCTTCACTTCTTCAAACGGAAAGCATTCAATTTCTACCAGAGATTTATTTCTTGATTGTTCTTAAACATTTAATTCATAAGAAGTGATTCTCTTGTACTGCTTTGACTTTCTAGCGGATCATAATCCCTAGATTTTATATCGAACTACTTTTTAGTATTCGATCCTTTTTATTACAAAAATAGATAAATTCATGTCGAATTTATTCTAGATTTGTTTTATCAAGAACCTTTGTAATCAGTGATCAAATTGTAACACTCGTCAAGTTTAATATATTTTATATTTAACTTGAATATTGTTTCAGTTTTATTCCGCAATAATTTGTTCTTAATTGTTAAATTATTCAAAGGACAAATTCGATAAAACGGTATAGTTTGTATTCAACCCCCCTTCTACAAACTTATCAGGACCTAACACTGGTTCCGTTCCAGGTGCCAAATCAATCGTAAATTCTACTTCTCGATCTGGAGGTAATCCGGGTAATTCGTTAGGAAAAACTTCAGGGAACTCATTTACAACTGGTATCTCCTCCATTTTCAACACTTGCTTCTCCATATCCACAACATGAGCCAAATAAGCTTCGCAACCTTGTCGAAGTAGTCGTGTCATTTGCATAAACGTTAAGAACTTCCTCGTTTGTCTTTGACCTTGAAACACCACTTCTTGACCTTCGTCCACACGCAATCTTACTTGCTTTTTCCTACATTCAATCTGCGCATCGCAATCTACCAACCAATCCATTCCTAGGATAACATCGAATTCTCCCATTTTGAACGGTATCAAATCCGCATGAAAAAGATATCCACCGATCTCGATTTTACAGTTAGGACACACTTGGTCTACGGGAACTCTATCCTGGTTAGCCACTTCTATTACTAACGTCTTTTCCAATGGTTTTATCTCACATTTCAATTTATCAAGGAATCTTTCAGATATAAAAGATCTAGTTGCTCCAGAATCAATTAACACTTTAGCTTTAACAGAATTCACAGGAAGCGTACCTGCTACAACATCTCTGTCCTGAACCGCTTCATTGATTGACATATTAAAAGTTCTTGCTCGAGGTTGAGATGACTATGACCATGTTGGGGGTGCAGTGAGTCTAAGTACATTAGCAGATTGGACCGGTTCCTTACATTCCCGTGCAAAATGTCCCGCTTTTCCACACTTGAAACATGTTAATCCTCCTGGTTTTGAACTTGGACATCCATCAGCATAGTGTCCCTTCTTGTTGCATTTAAAACACGTGATATTCAACTTGTTACAGATTCCCGAATGTCTTTTACCACACGTCTTGCACTCTGGTATAGATGGCTTTCCCGCAATAGCTGGCGGCTTCCCTCCTTGAGGTTTCCTGTCTGAACTCCCAAATCCACTCCTCTGTTTCTGAAAATTCCTATCTCCTCCTGATTGATTTCCAAACCTTTTTCTATTCTGAGAACTTCCTTGTCCTTCATCACCTTGGCTTCTTTCAGATCCTCCAAACTTCCGTTTCTTTCCAAATTTCTCCTTTTGAACTAATTCGCTTTCGCCCTCAATGATCATCGCTTTCTGTACTACCGCAGTATAACTTCTCAATTCAAAAGCTGCAACTCTACTCCTTAACCATGGCTTTAATCCGTGCTGAAACTTTCTAGCCTTACTGACATCATCTCCTACGTACCTAGGTGCAAATCTTGCCAATTCCGTAAATTTGGCTTCGTATTCCGCCACACTCATCCCTTCTTGTTTTAACTCTAAGAACTGAACTTCTAACTGATCTTGTAGGTACCTTGGTAAATACTTCTCCTGAAATAGTTCCGTAAATCTTTGCCAAGTAATCTCTCCTTCTCCTAACTTCACTGATTCCCACCAAAAATTAGCTTCCGCCTTCAGATAGTAACTAGCAAACTCAGTTTTCTGGTCTTCCCCAACCTTAACTAACGCAAACGCTTTCTCAATGTCGATTAACCATGATTTCGCCTCAACAGGGTTTAGAGTACCTTTGAATTCAGGTGGGTGGACAGCTTGAAATGATTTAAAAGTTGTCAAAGGTTGAACATTTTGTTGTTGTTGTTGTTGTTGTTGAGTCAAGGCAGCAGTTTGTTGCTAAAGTAATTGAAGTATCTGAGTTATTGTTGGGTCTACCGGGTTCTGGGCTCCGGTATCAGTTGTTTGTTGAGTAGAAGCAGTAGTTCTTTTCTTTGGTGGCATTTTTCTGATAAGAGATAAGCAATTTATGAAACAATATGCATATATATACCACAATGTAAACTCTCTTTGAAAACGTTTATAAAACTGTATGCAACATAAAAATTTTAAAACTTTTAGTCATATTGTTAGATAACTTGCTCGTCTCCGTAACAGGGTAAACAGGGTAAACATAGGTATTATAGGAACAGGTTAACAATAAATGGTATAACAGTTTAAAGCAAGGTATCAGAAAAGTACGGGCATAATATAAAGATTTGAGTCAAGTACAATAGATGACAGGGTACATGATCACCCCATAAAGTCGTAGCAAAGTCAAAGTCAAAGCAGATAATATAGTAATGTCTACTAGGAAAAAGGGTAAACATCCTAGTAGCTAGTAGTCAAACGTGCAGATAACCAGTACTAAAACCAATGGGCTCTAACAAATGTCCCACTCTCAGAATCCAAGCATCTCTAGTCTCGATCACCACGAACAGCTCTCAGCTCACGCAGCATCCAGACAACAATCCTAGTCACTCTCCTAGCCTCCTCTAAAGCATCAACAGTGACTGGTCCCTCAGTCAGGCGCTTCCGCGCTGACTCCTCTACGGTACGAATCCTATCCTGCCATTCTGCCTCAGTAACAGCAACGCGACGGTCAGCCTCATCAGACATCTGGTCTACAAGGGTCTGAAGCTCAGCATTCTGTCCAGAAAGGGTCTCTAGGTCTCTAGCAAGGTCTACATGTGCATGAAGAAAAATGGGTGCAGGATCTCCCATGACTGAAACACGAGAATCAACAGAGGCTGCTCTCCAAGGGATAGTAGTCTGAACAGGTACAGGTGCAAATGGTGTCTCAACGGACTGAACACTAGGACTACCTATCTCCACTGGGTCAAATAGTGTGATAGAGGGGTGAGGGGGTGTGTCTCCACCAACAACGTCCATCTCCTGCGATAACAATATAGATATAGATACTTATATAATAACAGGTTATCTTAACCCTAAGGATTTAACTTAAAAGAAAGTACTTACGCCTACTGTTGCTACTTAGCATCTATCCATCTAATATCTTAACAGATTCCTACTCCTTACATAACTATCTTAATCACCTTTTATTAATAGGGATCCTAATCCTTTATTAATAGGGATCCTAATCCTGGCTTGTTTCAGTGACCAAAACTGACAGCTTTGATACCAACCTGTGACGCCCTCCCAATCCGGGGTCATGATCGGGGAGTCACTACAACCTTTATACATAATAAACCCATAAACAATAATAAAAGCATGCAGACTTGACCCCAACTCTACCCTGGATCTTTAAACAGTGATGGTATGAAACAAGCATCCACTATCTAATTCATTAATACATAGCATAAGTCTCAAATGTTATTACAACCATTCTTAAAAGTTCTACGTTCTCTATTACAAAACACCTTCTACTAGTGGTCATCACCTACCTGAGCTGGTATCCCAAAAACAACCCTATAGGAAGACTTCCTAGCTGTCTGAAATGTACGTACCATCTTCTCGTTTCACTGTGGGTTAGAATAGGGAAAAAGAATGAGCCAAATGCCCAGCAAGTAATAATTATGGCCAAACAGTTATCTACTGTGAAACAGTTCCAATATCAATATATATGACATGGGTATAGCAAAATCTGTATCAAGGGATATTCAGAACAATGAATTGAATATACAATTTCAAAACAGTTTCCAATATCAATATATATATAGCATGGTTTTAGCAGAAATCCACATTAAGGATTTATCAGAACAATGGCATAAATATGCAATTTCAAAGGGTAAACCAATTTCATTTTCAAGATATCCGTTTTCAGAAAATCAATAAATAATTTTTTGGAGATTTTTCACAACGCACCAGACAATACGGGTGATCAGCCACGTAAAGTCCCCATACCGGACACACAGTCCCTCTGGTCCTTATATTGGGTCCCATTAGGCACACATTGGCCTTTAGACTAGTCCATCCCTAGTCCATTTATTATAATTAAAAGTGCTGGACCGGCGTTACTCGACCTCTTACGCCTCCAATCTTAGGAATCCGTGGAAACCATAAATCAGAATTTAAATGAGTTCAAACTTTATTCCTTTTTAAAACATTTTCAGATATAAAGAAGTCCTTTGGAAATCCGATAAGTTCAATCAAAACATTTCTGGATTTCTATTAGTGAAATATAAGAAATATTCATCATCGGGTCTGTTTGGAAATGTACTAGAATGAGAGTTAGGTGTATTCACTTTCATGTATAAAAAGGGAATGCATAAGTATATGATCAAATTCAGGTTATAGAATCATAGGTCATCAGGTTTCAATTCATGGATATGAACAAGGTATAAAGGTTTAAGGATAAAGAACTAAACAAAGCATGGTATACAGTTCAACATGGTATATATGAACAAAGGTAAGGGTTATCAATGAACAATAAGTGTTTGCAGAAATAAAGGTATATCAAGGCAAGATAACAATTCATATATGTCAAAATGAAACAATGGAATCGAAATACGAAAGCAAGTTTGTATTACTTGCCTTAAGTAGCTAAAAAGGGTAATGAACAATCACTGATTTTCCACCTTAGCCTTTCCCTTGTCTCTAAGTTCCACTTCCTTGAACTCCCTAAGTTCCACTTCCTTGGACTCTACAAAAGAATATATTCTATCTTAGTAGGTCCTCTCTAAAACGCTAATCCTTTATTCTAAACTACCCAACGCATCCTAAACGCGTAAACACATAATAGTTATACCACAAAATAATTATAACCACGTAATAGGCAATCAACCATATAAACGCACATCGTCATTTCAATACACATAACATGCTCCTTATACATATATATATATATATAATACTATATCCTTCAAATCATACCACCTTTAGTATCCCTTAAATCAATTTGGTCATGCCAACCATATCCTTAACACTATTACCACAATGTTAAATCTCAAAAAGCAGAAAAATCAACTGCGCATTCTTTACCAAAACATTTTTCATAAATCCAGAAATAATTAAACAATTACCAAATTTGACAGGCTACTTCCTGATTACAAAACCAACTTAGAATAAAAGTTTCAACTTCAGAACACTCTGTTTAGTCTAAAAACGAACTGTATAAAGTAGGTACTAAACACAGAAAAATCTCTGCTGCGCAACTTTTAGTAAAACATACATAACTTTTTATCCGTAAATCCTATCGACACAAAGTTAGCACGTGCACAAACTAGATTCAATTTAGAACATTGACATCCAAAGACCTCTGTCTAAAACAGGCAGCAACATTTCGAAATATGGCAAAACAGAACAGGCAGTTTTTCTGGAAAAATTCAGCATGATGTTTTTCTTTATAAATCATTCCAAACACAAACTCATTCACAACTAACCATCCAATATTACAACTAGAACTCATGTTCTCAAGAATCACTAAACTTATACATGCATTTATCAAATAAACAAGTTAACAATTCCATTACTTGGAATTTCACTACAATTCCCAAATCAATACTTTTAACTATCCAAAATCTCACACTAACCACACTTAACACAATAAATCAACATGCATTCATTATAAACCGAAGTTAACAATTAAACAACATCATAAACAAATTTCCAAAACCGAATTCTAAAAAGGGGAAAAATCGAATTTTGAACATGCATTTCGATTTCTTCACATGCAACTCAAAATCGAACTAAATATAGGTATGAACACAATAATCGGACTCAAAAGCATCATCATCGTCCCCGTCGGCTCGCCGGAGCTCATTGCCGACGGCGGCAATGGTCGGAGGTGCCCGGAAAATATGAAAAACCCGGGTTTCCTTCACAACCTCACCAATAAGTAATATTAATCAACCAACTAATCACAAAATCATCACAAGCAAGCTTTTGGGTTCGAATTAAAACAAAAATTTCCGAAACCCCTTGCATGCAACAATCGGTACACACAATACACACGGCATACACATACACACACGATTACACATATATATATATGTAGGTATAATCATAATCATCAATATAGTTGATAGAGAGAGAGAGATTTTACAAAGAAAATCGAGAGAGAGAGATAGCCGAGAGAGAGAGAAGTCGAGAGAGAAAAGAGAGAAAAGAGAGATGATCGGCAAAGTGAGAAAAGGGGAAATGGGTGCAGGGGTTTTATAAGCCCAGGGGTATTTTAGTAACTTCATAATTACAAAATCTGATTTTCTAATAAACAAAACCAACACAAATGCTTTTCTAAAATTCGAAATAAACTGAAGGTAATGTCTACAAATCCAAATTTTATTTTTAAAATAAAGAATACGAATTTACAAGCTCACCCATATTTTTAAAATATTTTTGTGATCAAAATTGAATTAAATATGAATTTTCAAAGTTTTGATCACTTAAATGACACTTAACTCATAAAATCAAATTTAAATCCTTAAAGCCAAGAATAAATTCCTCCACTAATTTTAGAAAATACTAGAATATAAACTAAAGGTTGTGAAAAAGATTTCACAATAAAAAGAGTCTCCGTTGATTTTATAAAATTCCCGGAAGGTCAAAAAGAACTAATTTTTTTAATAAGAAATTCATGTAAAATGCATTTAAAAGCATACACAAGTATTTTAATCCATATCATTCACCAAGTAAACATCTAATCATCACATTTTCAATTATCCACCTTTCACACAATATTCACATACCATAGAACTCAAATATTATTAAATATTAATATTGTACAATCGTTTTTCCGAGTCGTTATAACCCCAGTCCCAATCATTTCAACCTTCATTTCCAGTATGTGCCACCTGTGGAAAGAGACATCCAGGTGTATGCAAAATAGGTGCGACAACTTGTTATAAATGTGGACGACCAGGCCATTATGCTAGTTCGTGTACCATGGGCTTTCCTAGTGTCAGCAAAAGCCCTACTTGTTTTAACTGTGGTCAGCAGGGTCACATATCAAGAAACTATCCAAGGAGCAAGCCGGCAGCATCAGGGGCCAGCAAAGCTACCTCCAACAAACCACCTACAGCCAGAACTTTTAACATGACAGTGCAGGATGCGGTGAGGGATACCGATGTGATAGCAGGTACTTTTTCCCTAAACTCGGTGGATGCAAATGTTTTATTTGATTCTGGAGCGACTAGATCTTTCATATCAAAGGACCTTGCTAATAAGTTAAGACTTAAGGCTCAACCCCTGAAAGATTCCTTGCAAGTAGAAATAGCCAATCATGCGATAGTCCTAGTTAATCAGATTCACCCCGAATGTGAGTTAAAAATAGGAGATCAATCTTTTTCTGTTGATTTGATTCCTTTCAAGTTAGGGGAGTTTGATATTATTTTAGGAATGGATTGGTTGTCCCATAATAATGCCCAGATAGACTGCAAAGGGAAGAAAATTAGACTGAGTACCCAAGGAAAGAAAGATATAGTGATTAAAGGGATGAGACAGACGCGAAAATTTCTAACCATGGCTCAAGCCAAGAGATTGTTGCGAAAAGGAAACGAAGCTTACTTAGCTTACGGGGTGGACACCCAGAAAGGGGTGCCCAATCTGCAAGATATTCCAGTAGTCAAGGAATTCGAGGATGTGTTTCCCCAAGATCTTCCAGGGTTACCACCCGGCAGAGAAATTGAGTTTGCGATTGAGCTAGCCCCAGGATCGGCGCCAGTGTCTAAGGCCCCATACAGGTTAGCCCCAGTAGAGATGAAGGAACTGGCTACCCAGTTGCAAGAACTATTAGAGAAAGGTTTTATAAGACCTAGTGTGTCGCCTTGGGGCGCGCCAGTGTTGTTTGTTAAGAAGAAAGATGGGAGCATGAGATTATGCATTGACTATCGCGAATTAAACAAGTTAACCATAAAGAACAAGTATCCTTTACCAAGAATCGATGATTTGTTTGATCAGCTAAGAGGTGCTGTGTACTTTTCTAAGATTGACTTGAGAACTGGATATCACCAGTTGAAGATTAAACCTGAGGATATTCCTAAGACCGCATTCCGTACCCGCTATGGACATTACGAGTTCTTGGTGATGTCGTTTGGATTAACCAATGCCCCCGCAGCCTTTATGGATTTGATGAATAGAGTGTTCAAGAAATATTTGGACAAATTCATCATAGTTTTCATTGATGACATTCTTATCTATTCCAAGACGGAAGCCGAACACGCTGGGCATCTGAGGATAGCCCTAGGAATTCTCAGGAAAGAGCAGTTGTATGCTAAGTTCTCGAAGTGTGAATTCTGGAAGGAGGAGGTGCAATTCTTAGGGCATGTGATCAATAAAGAAGGAGTATTGGTTGACCCCTCCAAGATAGAAGCAGTTTCGAATTGGGAGCGTCCAACCACCCCAACAGAGGTAAGGAGCTTTATCGGACTGGCAGGGTATTACCGAAGATTTGTGCAAGATTTTGCAAAGATAGCCGCCCTATTAACACGACTTACCCGTAAGACAGAGAAGTTTGAATGGACAGATAAATGTGAGAAAAGCTTTCAAGAGCTGAAGAAAAGATTGGTGACGGCCCCCGTGTTGGCGTTGCCTGATGGAAAAGGAGACTTCGTAATTTACAGTGACGCTTCGCACAAAGGATTAGGATGTGTGCTTATGCAGCACGATAAAGTAATCGCGTATGCGTCTAGGCAGCTAAAGGACTACGAGATTCGATACCCAACTCACGATCTAGAATTAGCCGCGATAGTTTTCGCTTTAAAGATATTGAGGCATTACTTGTACGGGGAAAAATGTGAAATCTACACTGATCATAAGAGCCTCAAGTACATCTTCACCCAGAAGGAACTTAACATGCGCCAGAGAAGATGGCTAGAACTGATTAAAGATTATGATTGTGAAATTCGTTATCACCCGGGTAAAGCCAATGTGGTGACTGACGCCCTTAGTAGGAAGGAGAGGCTTAAGATGATGACTTTGGAGGAAACACTGATAAGAGATATGGAGAAGTTGGAAATTGAGATCAGAATGCCAGGAGATAGTCAAGAAAAGTTGATGGAAATTCAGGTCCAATCTCCATTGTTAGAAAAGATCAAGTTGTGCCAAGAACGAATGTTCCAAGAAGAAAGAGAATCCCTGACGGGGGAAGAAATGAGGACTGAGAAAGACAACCAGGGCATAAGGAGATATACTTACAGAATTTGGATTCCTAATGTCCCAGAACTAAAAGATGAGATTCTGCATGAAGCTCACAATAGTAGATATTCAATTCACCCAGGAGGAAATAAGATGTACCAAGATTTGAAAGAGTACTATTGGTGGCCTAACATGAAAAGGAATGTGGCGGAATGGGTAGGCAAATGCCTGACCTGTCAAAGAGTGAAAGCTGAACACTAAAGGCCCAGTGGACTTCTACAACCTCTGGAAATTCCCGAATGGAAATGGGATCATATAGCAATGGACTTTGTCGTAGGTCTACCAAGGACCAAGGCCAATCATGACGCCATATGGGTGATAATAGACCGACTAACGAAGTCAGCCCACTTTCTACCGATTAACGAAAGATTCACTGTTGACAGATTAGTGGATATATATGTGAAGGAGATTGTGGCCCGGCATGGAGTTCCGGTGACCATTGTATCGGATCGAGATCCCAGATTTAATTCAAGATTTTGGAGGAGCTTTCAAGAATGTGCCGGAACCAAGCTGAACATGAGTACTGCCTATCACCCTCAGACAGATGGGCAAAGTGAAAGGACCATCCAAACACTTGAGGATATGCTGAGGTTCTGTGCCCTAGATCTTAAAGGAAGTTGGGATGATCACTTGCCATTGGTTGAATTCTCTTATCATAATAGTTTTCATGCGAGCATTGGAATGCCGCCTTATGAGGCCCTTTATGGAAGAAGGTGCAGATCTCCCTTGTATTGGGATGAAGTTGGTGAGCGCAAGTTGCTAGGGCCTGAAATGGTTCAAAGGACAAAGAACATAGTTGATTTAATCCGAGGACGGCTGGTAGCAGCCCAGGATAGACAAAAGAAGTACACAGATTTGGCTCGGAAAGGCAAAGAGTACGAAGTAGGAGACCTAGTGTTCTTAAAAGTGTCTCCTTGGGAAGGATTGATGAGATTTGGGAAGAAAGGAAAGTTGAGCCCTAGATACATTGGGCCGTTTGAGATCTTGAGGCGTATTGGAGAGCTAGCATATGAACTGGCATTACCCCCATATTTGCAACAAGTCCACAATGTGTTTCACGTTTCGATACTAAGGCCTTACAAGTCGGATGCTAAGCATATAGTGGAATACGAGCATGTAGACATACAACCAGACTTGACCTATGTGGAGCAACCAATGGAAATTATAGACCGAAAGGAACAAGTGCTCCGGAACAAGGTCATCAAACTAGTCAGAGTGGTGTGGAGAAATCATAATGTGGAAGAATCAACTTGGGAGCTAGAGAGCGAGATGCTAGAAAGATATCCCCATTTGTTTTCAGAATGATTCCGGGACGGAATCCTTTTAAGGAGGGTAGACTGTAAGACCCCAGATTTTGGGTAGAATTAAAACTTTTATTGTATGATGATGTATATATATATATGTGGATGGTGGTAATGGTTTTTGGAGAATTAAGTATGAAATGAATATGGATTTCAGTTTTCAAACATTTTGAGAATAATAAGAATGGACTGAACATATAAATAAGAACAATCAATTTGGAAGATAAGAATACAATACTCCAGGGAAGGAAAGTATTTTTATGTCATCCAAATCAATATCTGGAATACATTCGACAACTCCGTAAACAAGATAGCGTATGCCCGAGAAAGCACTAGAACGTTTTCTAAGTGCAAAGAGTAAAGAGAAAATAGATCAGGAATATTGGAACGGATTTTGATCCAAGGGATTATAGAAAAACCACTGATGAATAGAAACTCTGCATTTAAAAGTTTTCAGACCACCCTATATGCGGGACGATATAATAAACTTTCAAAGTCGCATTAGTGATCTATGATGGAAATAAAAGAATGCAGAAGCTGTCAGAATCGGAAAAATAGCATTTTTCGTTTTCTCCGAAATTTCACCAAAAACGGACTAAATAATTATTATTTGAGGATATTTAAGGATTTAAATTATCAATTCTATGGATATGGATTAATAAAAGATTTAGAAATAATAAGAACGTTTACGGGATTAAATGTAGACATGGAAGTAACATGTAACAAGATTAGTTCAAGGGATGCGACATTTGGATCATCCGTGTGAAAGGAAACGAACCGATAAAGCCACTTTACCAGAACCAATGCATGCTCGCCAAGTGTTGCAAGAAGAGGCAATCAAAGCTATGACTCATCAAGTTGACCATTCAAAACATTAAAAGTATTACAAAACAAAGAAAAAGAAAAGTAGAAAAACAAAAGCAAGCACCACCCCCCACCATTAAAGCTCTCGGCCAAAGTGAAGAGAAGAGGAGAAGTGGAGATTTCTTCCACCAACAATTTCAACCTAGAGCTTAAAACGAAGCTAGTGATTAGTAGAAGGTGAGCCATGAATCTTATAGCTTTTCTTTAAGTGTTTCTTGTTCAAATAAATGAAAGAAGATGAAGATGAATAGTACTTTTCAAGAACTAACTCTTGATTCTTGATTTCTTTTGTGGATTCAAGCTATCTTAGGACCATACAAGGATCATTCAAGGATTATTAGGCTTATATAAACTCCAAAGAAGGTATAAATCTTGAAACCCTTGAAGTAGTGTGAAGTGTATGGATGATTAATGATGTTGATGCATGTTTATAGCCTTAGTTGACATTAGTAGCTATGTTTGAGCTTTGTTACAAGTAATATTGAGTATTAAGAACGTAAAGGCATTGCTTGGCCTCAATCCGATTTATAGCCGTCATAATGACGAAATTTCTAAAACCCTTGAAAACAGAGCTTAACAGTCGGGATAGGTCACTGACCTTGAGGATTATATGACTTGTACTTATAGATTTTTGAACGTAGATCGTTTTGGCGCAAGAATCGGGACTAGCCGACTTACGGTTTAGGAGATATGGTCAAATTAGTAAAAGTGGTTCAGAAACGAGAAGATAAGTTCGTAACTGTAATAAAGCTCTCTTGACTTGATCATTGCAGGAGATAATTTTGGTAATTAAATAGTAGAGTCAGTAAGGAAAGAGTAGGAGAAAACCTTGTGTGAAAATGATCATTTTTCGATTTTATAAAAATGTTCGAAGTAAGGCTAAGTGCGAGGAACCCCTTAAAACAAGCACTTGGGTACAACTTTAGAAACACTTTGCGAAACGAATCAAAAATCTTGAAACGGATCATAAGAGGTTGACTCTAGAACACCTATAGACCCAAGTCAGACCAAGGACAAGTTGGAATGATGTCCCTTAATAGCAAACAAGTGCCTAACTATAAGATGATAGCAGAGATTGCGAGGGTTATGAGCCTATAGTTGTATTGGTATGGCGTTTAAGTTTAAGTATGATGATTGCTTGATTCCCGAGTATGAGTTACTGACAAAAGGTATCTTTGTTATTGATAGATTACCGGACCACTGCCAGGCACCACCCTCGGACACAGAAATCAGGCAAGTTTTCAAACCTATACCTTTTTAAAAACTGTTGTGGTGATAACTAAAGATTTTGAGATAGATGCTATATGTGTATGATTTCGAAATGATTTCTATGATGCTAAGTCAAAGGTATTGACACAAGTTGAACTTATAAGCTATGGATATAGTAATATTTTGGGAGCTGATGCGCTAAGCAAAACCCTCAGTAGGGGGAATATACTCTGCATTTATACTTTGGACCGGGAATGGTATCAGTTGTTATCTAGAGATATATTATATATTCTCTATATTTATTTTACATACTAAGAATGGTATCAGTTGCTATCTAGGGTTATTTTATTGTGTTATTACAATTAATCTCGATAAGTGGTTTACAAGTTAAAGATCATTCGGAGTTTACTCTATTAAGGGTTTCAGAAACAAAACAGACAGTGATGGAGTGATTACAAGAAATAAAGCTAGACTTGTGGCTAAAGGCTATTCACAGCAGGAAGGAATTGACTATGATGAAACCTTTGCTCCAGTTGCAAGATTGGAGGCAATAAGGATTTTTCTGGCCTATGCTGCTCACAAGAAGTTTAAAGTTTTTCAGATGGATGTGAAAAGTGCTTTTCTCAATGGGAAACTTGAAGAAGACGTGTTTGTTGAACAACCACCAGGGTTTGTAGATCTCAAGCATCCAGATTATGTCTACAGGCTTGACAAGGCATTATATGGACTAAAGCAGGCACCTAGAGCATGGTATGAAACTCTAGCTCAATTTATTTTAGAAAGTGGGTTCACTAGAGGTACAGTTGACAAAACCTTGTTCTATTTTAATTCTGGTGATGATTTGCTGTTAGTTCAAATTTATGTGGATGACATAATTTTTGGGTCTACTAATGACAAACTCTGTAAGAAATTTGCCAAGCTTATGCAATCAAGATACCAAATGAACATGATGGGAGAGCTTAGTTATTTTCTAGGCCTACAAGTAAAGCAAACAGATGATGGGATTTTTATCAATCAAGCAAAATATACTAGAAATCTACTCAAGAAATTTGGTATGCTTGATAGTTCATCTGCCACAACTTCCATGGCTATTGCAACAAAGTTAGACAAAGATTCAGGAGCTTCAGTAGATATGACAAACTACAGAGGAATGATAGGGTCTCTTCTTTATCTAACAGCAAGTAGACCAGATATCATGTATGCAACATGTCTTTGTGCAAGATTTCAAGCAGACCCCAGAGAGCCACATCTAACAGCTGTGAAGAGGATTTTCGAATATCTCAAAGGAACCATAACCCTTGGTTTGTGGTACCCTAGAGAATCAGAGTTTAAATTAATTGGTTACTCTGATGCAGATTTTGCAGGCTGTAAGATAGATAGAAAAAGCACAAGTGGAAGCTGTCAATTTTTAGGTGACAGATTAGTTTCTTGGTACAGCAAGAAACAGAAATAAATTTCCACATCCACAGCAGAAGCAGAGTATATTGCTGCTGGTAGTTGTTGTGCACAGATTTTGTGGATGAAGAATCAATTGCTGGACTATGGATTAAGGTACTCCAAAATGCCTATTTTCTGTGATAATCAAAGTGCTATTGCTATGACAGGTAATCCAGTACAGCATTCCATGACCAAGCACATCAGCATAAGGTATCATTTTATCAGGGAACATGTGGAAGAAGGAAATATTGAGCTTCATTTTGTGTCTACAGACCAACAGCTTGCAGATAAATGAACTTGGAATGATCTCTGGTTTTGACTAGAGATACTGGTTAGACTCAAAATCTATACTCTGTGATTTGTTGCTCATATTTCTTTGCATATGTTAACTGTCATTCGTACCAGCTTGTCAAACTCTGTTCGTCATACTCTGTTAGTCATACTCTGTCAGACATACACTGTCAGTCATTCTCTGTCAGTTAAACTCTGAAGTCTAAACTCTGATTGTGATTTTGTCTGAAACATATGGACCAATGAAGAAAATTGTATGAAGCATGATTTTCAGTAAGTAATCGTGAATCTTTCTGAGTAATATAAATTCTGATTTCAAAATGTGCAGAAATTTTACACAGCATGATACTGTCTCTATATTTATAGCATCTATTAGTTTATTTATCCTATAGACTGAGTCTGTATTAGCTGTTTGCACTTTCTCTCATAAATTAACTGAGTTAACTGATAAACGTCTAAACTCTGATAAGTAGTTACTAATATCTCACCCTCAAATCAAAAGATGCAAAATAAGCACAAATTCCTTTGAGATCATGTTGTGCCTAGGAAGATCCAGGAACTTATTGTATGAAATAAGGGCTAAAATCTTTGATTTTTGGTGACTAGTGCCAACCACTGATTACTGGAAAAATAAAAAATAAAAAATAAAAATCAAAGGGGGTGAAAATAATAAATTTAGAAGTACAGAGTTTAGATGTGTTCAGATTTTATTGTGTACATGAGAGTTTGAGCAACCAGTTTTTACTGATTTATTTTATGGATTTTATGCACTTTGAGATGATCTAAATATTTCTATTCAGTAAACTCTGCTATGTCACACACAAATATTCACACATGTACAGTTTGAGAAAAGAATTTATTTATAAAGGAGGAGGATTGGTAAACGAATTACGGAGTAAGACAGTTGTGTGTATTGATTAGAAACTGTTCAGTTTTTAATTTTTAATTTTGTATTAATATACAATACACAAAACCGTTTGAACTTTTCACATCTTACTCAGATTCAAACTTTACTGTCACACACACACATATTCACAAACACTTTTCCTGCAAACACTCTCGAAATTTCTCTAAGCCATTCTCTGTTTATTTCTAATTGTTCTAATGGCTACTACAGCTTTTGTTGTTTCTGGGTTAGAATTTGTACCAAACAACTATGCAGCTCCGTTAAATATTGAGAACGCACCGGAGGCGTTTCACTTGGTTCAGCGTTTCTTGGCAAATTCTGATATTGGACATGCTCTTACTGAACCAACGAAGCTGTCTGGGTCTCAAATTAGTACTTTCTGGCAGACAGGTGTTTATGATGATGGAGGAGAGGCTGGGTCTCCGTCCATTGTTTTTGAGTATCAAAATCACGAGTTTGTGGTCACTCCTGAGACTGTTCGTGATGCTCTAAACTTTGAAGATTTCAATTCCTATACAATTTCTGTTGGCGATGGAGATCTGCTGAGAATGATGAGGGATATCGGTTACTCTGGGTCATTGGCCAAGGTGGGTCAATTGAAGCGTCCATTCTTGAGGAAGGAGTGGAGTTTCTTCTTTGATTGCATCACAAGAGCTTTCGGGAAGAAATGCACCAATTGGGATGCGATTCCTACAGACAGTCTGCAAATCGGGTATTCCTTACTCTATGGTGATCACTTTGATTTTGCTAGATTAGTTTTAAATAATATTGGTGAAAAGATGACAGAAAATAGGGGTGTTGTCTATTTTGCTCGTTTTTGTCAACTGCTATTTTCCTTCTCTGTTCCTGACACTGAGATTATGGAGGATGATGTTATTCAGTCGTTTAGATTGCATAAACGCATATTTTCTGACTTAACAAACAAGGATCTTAAGAAAGGGAATATTGGTGCTCTGCTATTACCTGAGAGAGTTCAACAGTTTGAAAATAATCTTTCACAATTACAATCACAACCTGAACCAGAACCGCAAACTCTGAACATTTCATCACTAAACACTGAACCTCCACCCTCTACTTCCCAACAACCACAGTCTGGTGGTAGAATTAAGAAAAGAGCCTTCAAGAGAAAAGTTCGAGCTAACAGGTCAAAGTCTGTTGATGAAGATGATGTTGATCATGAAATTCTTCATCAGAGAAAGAGGAGGATGGTAGCTGATTATCTCTTTGATGAATTAGAAACTGAAGCTCCTGAAGCTGAGAATCAGGAGGTTGTTACTGAAGTTCCTCTAGCTATGACTGATGAGACCAGAGCACATGCTGATGCTGAAGCTGATATGCCTGCACAAGATGATTTCTTTAATGACTTTGAAATGAATACACATCCTGAAGCACATCCTTCTATCAGTGTTTGTGACACTGAGGATGTGGTAGCTGATCAAGCCACCCTAGTTATAGATGAGTCACTTGCAACTCATACAGAGATTCTCTCTGTCAATAATCAAGTTCCTGAAATGGGTGACGAGGTTGATCAGGTTATTGAAGCTGCTGTAGAAATAAATACTAAAGCTACAGCAAAGGATACGGTTGAGACTGTTGTTGAGATTGTTCCTGAAGAAGCAGAGGTTCTTGAAAATATAAACTCTGAGAATGTTGAAGCTGTTGCAGAGCAAGTTCTTGAAGAAGCTGCACAGATAAATACTGAAGCTACTGCAGAGAATGTTACTAATGAAGCTGCAGAGCCTATCCAAGACAATGTTGATGCAGATGATGATCAAAATTCTGAACATTCTCTTCATGCAAACTCTGGCATCGATGTTGAACTTTCAGACTCTGATGAACCTTTTCTCAGAGATCCAACTGCTGAATCTATCAAAGAAAAACAAACTGCCACTGAAACTCACTATAGAGAAATGTATTATTCAAACTGGTCAGGGGCAGATTGTATTTTCTCTAAGCAAAGAACTGCTGATTTTGTAGATAAATCTGCAAAGGAGATTTCTAATCCAGAGCTTCTTAGTCATTTGAAAGCTACAATAGTCCAAGTGAAGTCTCTTAACAATAGATTTGATGAGACTCATAAGGCTGTCATGGGCTTAAGTAATGATATTGTTACAAAGGAGTTAGCTATGAAGAATGATAGAGCTAGATTATCTTCTATGATCAAGGATCAAGTGGAAATAAAGCAAAGGCTAAGCAAGGTGGAAGAGAATCAGATTGTTATGTCTTCTCAACTTACTTCTATTGCTACATCACTAGAGTTGCTGACATCAGTTTTTATTCCTGATGATGTCAAAAAGGGGGAGAAAGTACCTAAAGACAAATGCAAAAGGACTCCAACCTTGAGACTGAGGGTTGATTCTAATGATGGTGGAAGCAAAGAAGCAGAGAAAAGGAAATTGTCTTCTCAAGAGCAAGGGAGACTTAGGTCAAACTCTGCTAGACAGACATACTCTGAAATAATAAACTCTAGTGGTCAATCTACTTCAAGACTTAAGAGTCTAGTGATTTTATCAAATCCAACTACTGATGAAGAGATTGTTGCTAAGCTTTTTATGGAAGAACATGGTGGTGAAGCCACAGTGGAAGATATGGATTCTGAAATGAAGCTTCTTGCTGAAGAACACCAGAAGAAAGTTGAAGCTGGTACCTACAAGAAGAAAGTTGTTAAAGCTCCAAGGAAGAAAGAACTAGGTATTTCCATCAAGGAAAATACTCAACAGAGTATACAATACTCCAGGAGGCCTACAGTAGATGCTTCTGGAAAAGGAAAGGGAAAACTGGTAGAAGGAGGACAGTTCTCAAAGAAAAATTATTCAACCTCTGACATTGCTCAAGTTGAATCTGTTCCAAATCAATCAACCTCTGACAAGGCTCAAGTTGACAATTCTGTTAAAGTTGTGACAACCTCTGACAATGCTCAAGTTGTGCAAACTCAGTTATCTACACAACTCCAAGGTTTCAAAAGACCTGTACTTCCTGAAACTCTGAAGCCAGAATCTGTGAACTTTCTTCAAACCAGAACAGTACTTGGAAAAGAATCTTATGATAAGTCTGGTTTGGGTTCACACAGGGAGAAAAGAATTAATAACAGTCCTGCAAATCTTACATCACTGGCAGAACCTGGTGTTGGGGTTACTCAAGAAAACCTTGATAAACTAGAGTCTGTTCAGATGATTTATCACAGAGGATTAAAGAAGGAGTTTTTGTTATACTTCATGAATGATGTAAGAGTTTACAGAATTGGAGAAGCTGATATTCATCTGAAGCTATGGGAAGAGCTAGAGTATGTTCTATATCTTCTTAAGATCAAAAATTGAAGTACTCATGATGCTGCTCTAGTTTTAAGAGACAGAATGATGAAATCAAAAGTTCTTCTTGGAGGAGGTGTTTCAAGTGCTTACATTCCTAAGTACAGAGATGCTTATGGAAAGATAGTTGAAATGAAGAGAAACAGTGCCAGATTCAAGACTGCACTGGGAATAAAGGTTTTGGAATTCAACCTAGAGTCAGACAAATCTTACTTTATCCGGCTAGGGAATGAAATGAGAAAGAACAGCATTTATTCTTTGAGAGCTGCTATCTACCAGACTGGAGAAAGTGATCCAGAGTTTAAAGAGTTGAAAGACATCATGGTGGATGAGCTAGAAAAAGCTGAAAGGAGGCTACTCATTGATTATCTCAGGACAGTGCCTGATATTGAAGAGATTAAGTAAAGTCTGACTGTAAGTTTTTAAAGTTTTCTGTTCTAAGTAAAAGTTAAACTCTGTTATGTTATAAACACTGCATTTGTTATATATGTTTTGACATCATCAATTATTTGTTAACTTGTACATTTTAGTATGAACAAGTTGGGGGAGATTATTAGATATAATTGCTGATGATTGTTTATCAGTGTTTAAGAAAACAGGTACTCATCAGAGTTTACTGGAAGCCAGTCAGAGTTTGATAAAGTCTGACGGAATGAGAGTTTATTAACTGTCGGTGCTAATATGAAGATTCTAGAAGCAATATATCTTGAAGATGGAAAGAAGCAAGATATATTGAGACAGTTAAGGAAACGGAACAGAAGACAGAAGCAATCTCAATTTGATATAAATTGTATAGCTAATTTATAGGAATATCAATTAGAGATTGATTCTATGTAGCAGTGTACTATATAAACACAGATAGGTTAACCCTAAAAGGGATGCGAATACTGAATACATTATTCTTGTAACCTAGCAGCTCTCTGTGATATTTTACATCACTGAGAGAAGAGTTATTTAATATAATTCAGTTTATTGTTCATAAACAGTGTTCTTGATTGTTACTCTCATACATATATTGATTATATATTGTGTATTCGGCCTAACAAATAGTATGTAGAAAATATGAAATAGATATAATCTCATACGTCTTCAAGACCATAGTTTATATAAAATACTGTTTTTAAAGATAATAGTTCCATTCACAACATCTTCTGAAACCAACAACTCTGGAAGAGTAGAATAATAAAAGAGTAAGAATGAGCCAACGCGCTCGGCCATGGAATAAAGAACGTACTTCACGACTTCAATATGGTACCGACTGAATATGCGGTATGAATAAGACTCATCAATGAACCAACAATTTTAAGCAAACGAATAAACCTGAATCTCAGGTTATAACTCACCGGTACAGAACATCTGAATGAAATCAATCTCAGATATAGGAAGTGATATTAGAATTGGATTTTTATACTTTTATAAATCACAAAGGTTGAGCTGCTGATCAGTCACGCATCAACCCCGGACCCGCTTATAGCAAAGTCCTCCCCTAGGATCCTTGGCCATCTTGGCCTTAATTAATTCTGACCACGAATCTGGTCCGACCATTATTGGTCCATTTAAAAACATTCCAATTCTATTTTCTATACGTCAGGTGTCAGTACAATTGACAACCTTACTATGACAGCCAGGTGTCGGAAGAATCGACAACCTTAATACAACAATCGCTGGAAAACTCACGTTCCAGGAAACAACTCGACTATGAAGAATCCATCAAGGAATAACAATACAATCTAGTATCGACGATATCGACACAATAATGGGAGGTGCACATGAAAAGTGACAATATAATAAACATCGACGAGATTGATGCAACAACTGGGATGATAATGAAGAGTAAGCAATAACATGCTCAATAAAATTAAGTCTGATATGAAACAGGCATTATGAGTTCGAATCAAGGACTGGATCAGATAATCGCATTACAAGAAATGATAACAATACTTGCATGGGTGCAAGATGGAAAAATAGAATACTTGTAGAACAAGTACCACAACTTCAGAATTTAAAATAACATTTTTACCCTCACCGGGTTCACAAGTTCCCACTCATCTAGGGTTGGCAACATTCCAACCTAATATTTTTAAATCAAGATTTTTGAAAGAAAGCCTTAGTATAAGGCCCGTTACTATCTTTTAAATCGTTTCAATACAATAATTATATTTTTCCAATCAACATGGAAATATGAATCTAAATTCGAAAGGTATGAAAGAATACTCGTCAATTTACGAGATTAAATAAAATACTTGCACTTCAATGCAAAAGAGTCATCATTTAAAATTTAGTGAAGAGTATGCCAATTTCATAATAATAATTCAAGAATATATCACTTAAATAATAAGCAAGGGTATAAACACTTGCCTCCGGTCCTTAGCTATTACGTAAAGCTGAATCGCATGACTTCCTCCTTAATCTGTCTTATAGCACGATTCTCTATTTCAATCCTCCTTTGATTTAACGCTCTTGTGATTACCATCAATCTGATCCTTACGATTTTGAATCCACTCATCTGCCTCGATAGTCAAACATGAGACGATACTTTAGTCTTCAACGTATGATTCTCACATTCCATAAACGATTGTAACTTAACTCTGACGCACTTACTAGTCTTGCCGATATATCCGTTGGAATACAATACTGACCAATTTCTGTTCTAACTACCCCTCGTGATAATATCAGACACGACTATAACATTTAAACAAGTCTCCAATCACTTATTCGTATTTATGACTCAATAAACAAATAATTCACATATTTCACGTAACACACATTGTCATTTACTTGTGATAAATAAATCACATAAGTCTCGTAACATCCAAGAAAAAATTTTAGAAAAATATTCGACTCTCATTTCAAAGGAATTAAACCTCAAAATATTTTTAGATCAAAAATCGGATCATTTATCCCAATATAAAGATTTAAAAACAATTTAATCAATTAATATAAAATTAATGGACTAATTCCAAACACGTAAACACTTTGTATGAATAAAACCAAGCCAAGAAAATAATTAAATCTAATTTAAATTAATTAGATTTAATTAATAATTATTTAATAGAATTATTTGATTATTAAAATTAATCAATTAATTAAATAAATAAATTATTAATAAAAAATAATTAAAATAATTAAATTTAATCAATTTTCGAATTTAAATAAATATTTATAAATTTATAAAATTCTCTGAATAATAAAATGTATTTTTAAATTAAAAATATGATTTTTTTGAAGTTTAAACTATTTTTGAATTATTTTGAAAAATAATTCTCAGAAACAGTTTTCAGAAATGGGTTAGGGTTTTTCTGAATCAAAACCGGGTCGGGGAATTGGGTAAACGGGTCGCCAAGAACACGGGTGGGTCGCCAAGAACAACCCGCCGGCGGCGGAGTTCTGGCGAACCAAACCCAAATTCCGGCAACTCCAATCGTCTAGCTTTCAATCCCCGAACCACCAAAACTTCACATAACACGATTTCACAACCACAACACCCGGAAATCGAGCCGAAACGACGCGAATTCGTGAAGAACCGACGACGGCCGATTTTCCGGTCATCACCAAAACGAGTTCCAAACTTACAAATGTCGACATGTATCGATTACTCTACTCACGATCTATCTACTTGTGATGGTATAAACAACAACCGAGTCCCGAAAATCAAAATCCGGCCAAGAACTTCAAAACTCCGGTGACTTTAGAATTTTCCGATTAACTCGAATTAACGCTCTAAAAATCAATTAAAAATCACCAATACACTCACCACATCACATATAATCCATTCATATCATCAATTATCAAGAACGATGAAGATTAAAGATTTCCCCAAATTAAAAAGTATAATTCGAAATAATTAAAAATAATAAAAATTCAAGAAATCATACCCACGCGAATTTGATGCTGTATTTGGATATAGGATGATGAGAGCTTCGATTCGACTACTAGAGCGTCGAAAGACTCCGATAACGCCTTCAAAAGTTGGTTTGATTCTCAAGAACACGAAGAACACGGTTCAGAGATTTTTAGATATTTAACAATAAATAAGCTTGATTATACGCAAAATAGTGCACGATACGCCTTTTTATATTAAACGGAAAATAATACCCCAAACAACATTTTTGGATCGATATTGATCCGTTGGATCGTTTTAATACAATTAAATAGAATACACGTTTTACGA
This sequence comes from Heracleum sosnowskyi, assembly GCA_030848705.1. Lineage (NCBI taxonomy): Eukaryota > Viridiplantae > Streptophyta > Magnoliopsida > Apiales > Apiaceae > Heracleum > Heracleum sosnowskyi. The sequence goes on from CM061239.1 coordinate 110,336,723, forward strand.
GACGAAATTATCCAGAATATATGGATAACTACAAGAATCGTTTAATAATAGATATACGAACCAAAATACCTCTATTACGAATGTTTCCGAATATTTCCCACTTAAACGAATGAAACATTGGTACAAACGATATACCAATTTCCCGAATAATTAGGGAACGAACTAAATTTTCTTTTCGATAAATAAAATAAAACGAAATAAAAATAACATTCTCTTAAAAAGAATTTTCCAATCTCCACAAATATTCACATAGCATCTCAAGGTCACATATTCAACCATTTAACGAATAACTCAACACATTTAAACAGATAAAACATTTAATAAATTTTGATATGAAAATAAAATTTCATTTCACATCAAATACTAACACGTAATTTTCCCGGATCTTACAGTAAGGACTGATATCTCTCAAAGTTTGGCAAAGGCTCCTACTGCTCTTCAACTTAGAGTTGTGGACTCTCATGTCAAGACTCTTATCACTGAACAGTCTTCTATCAACAACAGACTTGATTCTCTGGATTCCACAGTAAGTAATATTGAAGCCTCTCTCTCTTTGATTTTGAATTTATTATCAAATCCTGATGCCAAAAAGGGGGAGAGGGTAAGTCAGACAAAATGTACACCTGATCTAGTCTTAAGAAAAGATGATGATAACACTGGAAATGATGGTGATGACTTGGTAAGAAAAGGAGAAACCTTTGATGCTGCTATGGTGAAGTCTACTAGACAAACTACTCAAAGTCAATCCATGCAGTCAACTCATGTTTCTGATTCTGGAGTTAGAACAGTAAGAACCTTAGTGAACTCTCAGATCCTGACGGAAGAGCAAATCCTGATAGGTGACCAAATCCTAACGCCTGCTCATGGACAGACTTTATCTACTATTACTGAAGGTGATGAAGATGTACTTATTGAAAATCCCGAGGATGCTGCTAATCTTTTCCAGAAGTTCAAAACTAAAGGAGGTGATGTTGTTACTCTTTATCACGCTGATAAGAGAGTTCAACAATTGTTTGCAAGAAAAGCTCTCTCTACTGCTACTGAAGAATATCCTGATCTTTCACAAGAAGAATTTCTGAGAAAACAAAAAGAGACAATGGAAAGCTATAATAATCCTGCTCCTGTTAGAGGAAGAGGCAGAGGTAGAAGAGGTGCTAGAAGAGGAAGGAGATCATCAACACAATCAGTACATAGACAAACAAGGTCTAGAGGTTTAAAGATTGAAGAAATCACCGAGGACATTCAAACTCCAACAGTTCCTGATACTCAGATTGTCAGGACTACTTTTCATGAAGGAAATGAAGATTATGAACCTCAAGTGGTTTTGAGAAGAAGACCAAAACAATCAACTCTCATCAGTAATACAACTCAAATTGAAGATTCTAATCCTGACTCTGTTCAAGATCATGATGAATCTGAAATTCTACAAGAGGTTGATTTATTAATTCTTTCTACTGTGGTTGATTCTCATAATAGTGAAGTTGATGAAGAAGAAGAAGTAAGAAGAAGAGAGATAAAAAGATCAACAGATATAGATTTTAATCTCTATGTGCAAAAGTTGAAAAGGTCAAACAAGTTGTTGTGGAAAGATAACAGAAGACAACAACATAAGCTTGAGTTGAGCTATGTTCTTGAAAGAGAGAAAGATAAGAAATGGAAGCAAATTGACACTCTGAAGTGCAATAGACCTGTCAATTTTCAATCAGGTGGTATTATAACAAATGTTTCTAGTGTTGCAGACTTTTCTGGTTTACAAAGATCTAAAGCACTATGGTTAGAAATGTTTTTAAGCTTAAAGCAGATGTCACACAATACAAGAGGAGGCATAGGTCACAGAGATGCTGAGTTCTTAAACATGCCATATGTAGATCCTCATGCACTGATTGAAATTGAAGGTAAATTAACTTCTGAACACCTGAACAATTTACAAGATGTGGATATAGTCTTAGATTGTCATGATGGTGCTGAAAAGAAGGAAAAGCTACTCTATTTTATGAAGGATGGAAGTGTAAAGAAGATGTCTATCCAGGAGCTGCTGGTTAAAACCACAAAGGAACTGAAATATGTTCATTATATGCTCAAATGGAAGAATAGAGTGTGCAAGGAATGGTCTGATTTGATTCTGTCAACCATAAGACAAAGATTTGATGAAGGAAGAAATTATGATGGTAATTATACTCCCATGTACTTAAATCTGAGAGATCAAGAAGTTGAAATGCAAATAGGCAGTGCTGTTAAAGAAATGTCTTTTGGTATGAAACAATTGACTCTTAAGATGGGAAGGAAATTTCTTATCTCTTGGTTGAAGAATATAATCTACAGAGAAGTTCTATTCAGAATCTCATAGCAGCTATCTACCAGATTGATAAGTAAGATGAAGAACTCAGAAATCTAAAAAAAAGACTGATTCAAATTCTTGAAGACAAAGAAGAAAATTTATTATCAAATTTCTTGAAGATGAATCCGTTCTATCAAAGAATTTAAAGATAAGTTTGTTACTGATATTTCTTGTCCATTTTGTAAATATATTTTTGGCATCATTGAATCTAGGAAGCTATACTTTATTATACAAAGTATGAGATTAGGGGAGATTGTTAGATCAAGATTCAATGATCATCAGTATCTGGACTACTGATCAGGATTGCTGACGTCATTAGTATTGCACGAGCGTCAGTATCAGGATTGCTATCAGGACTATGATCAGGATTATCATCAGGACTGGAAGCTGATCAGTATCACTTCAAGATAACTATTGAGTCCAGTTAAATAAGGAAGTTTAATTTGTCGGTTCTTAGTTTGTAGGATCCTAGCTGTCAAATAAGATAGAGTTTATAATTGATTTTTAACCTATCTTGTATTTGATAAAGAAGCTATGTGTACTATATAAACATAGTTTAGGTTTTGATTTTATAAATCGCATACACGAGTATCCTTGTAACCTAGAAGGTTTCAAGAACATCAGAATTTCTTGAGAGAGTTTTGTAACAGTTTTATACCAGATTTAATAAAGCTGTTATTATTTCATATTTGTGTTTTATATTACTGTTAAGTCGAAAATCTTATACAATTGTATTCAACGTCCCTTCTACAATTGTTAATTACTGGGAAACATATAAAACGTAGTCAAATTTTAGCAAATTTGTGATTAAATTAAGTTAAACAATTAATTAAAAATATATTTACTTTCGTATATCGATATACAACAAAATCCTAATTATGTGTTCAAGTGCGTGTTGCAAAAATCGGTAATCGAAATAAACCGATCTAGGTACCGATCTGAGATTTATCAGAAATCGGGAATTTATCGGAACGATAAATGGGGAATTAATCAGATGTAATTTAATAATATATTTTATAATATCTATTAAATTAAACTATTTATTATCTATCGATAAATATATAAAACAGATATATCTATGTGTGAAAATACTAAAAAAATCAAAAATTGTTAATAGAGAACTAAAAATTGAAAAAAAATGAAAATATCTTAACAAGTAATACATGCAAACAATTTTATAAACAAAATAGAGATACACCACTTGCGGGGTTGCAGATTAGTAATTTCAATCAAATAACACCTCCTCCCGCCCACCCTACATTTACCAATTCTAATCATTCTCCCCCCTCCCCCCCCCCCCCTCTCTCATATATTCATATCACTTTTCCCTTTCATATACACACACATACATATCAAAAATGTTAAAAAAAGTCGAAATTGGAATGGAAGAAACGACAACTCCAATTAAGGCGTTAAACTTTCGTCGGAAACAAAATTCTTTCAGAATTTTTCTTCACAACCTTGATATTCATCGAATTTTGATCAGATATGAAGAAAAACGATTAGTACACCGATTCTAGCAGATGAAATCGGAAATCAATCGGTTTTCGATATGTCGGCCGATAATCTCTGGAATCGGCGATTTATAACACTGGGTCAAGTTTTAATTTATATAAATTTAAAAATGAAATAATAATATCTATAATGTAAAAAGTAATACTCAACTGATGAAAAAATATTCAAATCAATCATTAACCAATATTTTGCAACAATTTACTTAAAGTGTTTGTTTGTAACATCGTAATATTTAAGGGAATGACGATAAATCGTAATAATCAAGTCGATACACATTCGACCTACTGTGATCTAATTTTAGCATTGTCACACAAATCCTACAAATCGATCACCATTCAGAAGTCTTAATAATTGATCATCATCGTCGTATGAACGTGAATAACATGGAATCAACAAATATAATCAACCAAAAAAGGATATGTTATAAAGAATAAAGAGACAAAATCTTCAACATTTTACTATCCGAGAATAGAACCAAATATGCATCTTTTAAGAGTAATATGAAAAATGAATTGATAAAAAAAAAAATTCCCTTACTATTAGTTTCCTATTCTGTTTAATTGAGAACTTTTTTCATCTTTACTTTATATATATAGTCGACTTTCAAAATAAAAATTAAAGATATTAATAATTTGAATGATTAAGAATGTATATATTGAGATAGAGTAATATTTTGATGAAAACCCCATCTAAATGAATTGTGAAATTTAATTTTAGCCACCCATTTCAATACATGAGATCTAATCTTATTCACTCAATATATTCTCTATCTTCATCTTCTACCACCCAGTAATGTTATCTACATCTACATCCACTCCCACAATCTTCTTTTTACTTCAACCACAATCTCTGACCAACAACAACCACTGCATCCGACCACCAACTTTTGTCCAAACCTCAAACCACCACTTCCGACAACCACCTACAAATCTTCATCTAAATTTTGAAATAACCAAATAATCACATTGTTATCACTTATCACCGGCCTTTCCACCATCACCGTCACCACCATTACCACAAATATCTACATGTCATTATTATTTGATTGAAAACCAAATACAGTACAAGCCAATATCACCATAAAAATCACAAAACTCGACAAAAATTACCAAGTCATACGTTTGAATATGAGGAAAAAAGACCGAGAAGATGAACTGGAAGAAATAAATAATGTGTCATAGAAGCATGTGTTGGTGAAGAGTCGATAAATCGATACAACATAAATAGATTCGAAAAAACCGAGGGGAGGGGTTTAAATTTTAATCATGAATGTCTATATATAAAATAGACCATTATTACAAAATTTATCTAAGAAATGATTAATTACTAATTTAACTAATGAACATAAACTTATATACTTTTTATGATACAATGATGTCTTTTATAATTTGTATACCTGTATTTAGGTATCAATGAATTTATTAATACAATTCGTGTAAATAAGGGATATGTACTTTTAGTTTTTTAATTTTACATTATAATATTATGTAAAAATAGATAAAGTGAGACGCTTAACATCAACAAATGTTAACAACATCATCTGTCAGAATCGAAAGGTAACGATGGCAATAAAAATAGAGTCCTTAGAATATAGCATGTTGAATATAACTTTATAATATATTATGACGAATTTAAAGCCTCCATTGCAGGAAGGGACATGCGACCAGTATCCTGAAAAATTGAAAGTCATCAGAGAAAAACAAAATTGGCACCTACTTTATCTTTGAATGAAAAAAACACATGGTTCATGACAATAATGTCTACTTTGCTACATATGTGGTTGAGGAAATTCAAACCTACGGAGGTTCTACCTCTCACAAAAATCTGAAATCAACTCACATAATGTTCATTCGGTCGTGGTGAATGTACAAATTTCAATTAAAACAGTTAGTTGTGAAATATGTATAGGATCATCTTTCAGACACCTTATAATCAATTAATTATTTATTTATTTTGAAATATGTGTCTGATTCTGCTAACTTCTGCTAACAATGACAGTGCTATTGACGGTACTCTGAAGTTAAAACTGGGAACAAATACACGCATCCACATAAATGATAATGGAGCTAATAATAAGAATAAATCTAAAATAGTTTAGGGTGTTCAATATTTTCATCCATTTGGCATTGATGTTACGTTCCAAACAGTTGTTAACTTCTTGTTTTTGTGTTAGTTTGTTGTTAGATATGATTATCACTAAGAAACTAGACAGAGGGGGGTGGGGGGGGGGGGGGTGGGGGGGGGGGTGAATGGATAGTTTGAATGTTTTTCATTTTCTTGAAACTAAAAAGCTGAGTTCGATTTTGTTGCATTAAAATGCGGAATAAAATGAAAAAGACACACACAATCACTTTAATCTACTTTGTATTAAGTAAATTAAATACTACAGCTTCCAAAATTTCACAAGTGAAATTCTGGCTTCTAAACAAGAACAGTGTTTTCTTGTTTTCTTACAGAGAAAAGAGTGCTTGAATGTTTCTGTGTATATCTCTCTTGCAGCTAACTATAGGATGTGCACAATATATATATATATATATATATATATATATATATATATATATATGTCCTATACAAACTGGTGCACACGCCTATTTACACAGTTACCCCTAACTGTAACTCCAACTTGTCCTTCCATAAGAAGTTAATTGTGTCAGGAAGGACCACTTGCTTTCTGTAGTCCTTTCCCATTTCTGTAGTTGTTTGTCTCTAATCTTTCTCTCCAAGTTTTGTGTTATTCCCTGAACAATGCAACCTAGATTGTAGAAGGGGGGGGGGGGTTGAATACAATCTAGTTAATTTTACAAAACTTTTTCAAACTTTTTACAGTATGAATATATGTGTTGGTAAATTAACTAAGAATTGAGACAAGCCATGAACATAAATGAATTCTTCGAGTTAAAAAGAAATGCAGGAGACAAGCATACTTTTTAAACTTTTCAGGTGGGTTTCTCGGAAAAAGCCCACCTAAGGTGTATATTGAAGAATTCTCTGGTTTTGTTTTTCAACAAACTCCAGCTGCTTACACAGATGATGAAAGAGAGCCTAGGTGTTTTTACATTCAGCTTTGTGCTCTCTTCGCATACTTTTCTATGCTACTCCACACAGTCTTATATACATCGACTGTGTGTTACAAACAAAACCTATAACATAATAAAATATTACATTTTGGTTCTGCTTGATCACATGCTCGTCTCAGAAACTATCATATTCGGGAAATGCCTTGGCTGACATCACAGATAAACTTGTATAATCCCAAATGGTGCTTTCTGATTGAGTGTGCTGCTCTCTTCAAAAATTACTAAGTCCATGCAATTGACCTAGCTTCCAAGCCCATGTGACATCTACATGAAAGAGACCTCTCCTTGGTTACCCGACTGTCAAGTCACTATCAGCTGAGATAAGTGAACATGTAGTACTACAAATAGGTCTTCATGCTTGTCAAGCTTTTCCTTTGTGTCCAGTTAGAAGTTAAACTTCTAGGTAGCTGTCTTAACTCTTATTTATCCATCGAGACACAAAAGATAATAGATGACTTCACATTTCACTTGTAGGAATTTGAACCTTCGAATATTTACAATTTTGACTCCCTATTCCACACATCTATTGCGTCGTGATCCAACATCTTTTAGTCACGGGTGTGTAATGATGACAGAATATCCTCCAATCATATGACGTGGCTTTTAGACCTTGGATAGATAAAATGCCTTCTAGTTAGCTTCCTGATTTATCAGCTTCTGTGAACTAGCTTTCTGACAATCAGCTTCAGTGTCAAGATCAAATTCTTGTCTTGAGCATTTTGTTATCATCATTCCAAATGTGTCAACCCTAAAATTTTGCTGTAGATTTGCCATCTGTCTTTGGACCACCTAACCATAACAGATGCTTCAGTATTTGTCTCCTTTGAACTTTGATTTTGTACCTTGATTTGTCTTGTTATAAACGGCTAAGTGTTGACATCGTGAACTCCAGCATATTCCTGATCCTTTGACATGTCGACATAGAGCATTCATGACTTTGCTATATGAGGACTTTGTTATATGAGTATTTTAGGAGTATGCGATATGGCTTATTTATGAATTCACGATATAGCCTTTGAGGACTTCACGATATAGCCTTTTTGAGGACTTCACGATCTATTACATTCTGACTTTGCGATCTCAACATTTCACGACATGTGCCTTGAGGACTTCACGACATAGTTCATTTGGGACTATGCGATCTCAGTACTTCACGACATGGATATTGTAGACTTCATGACATAGCTCATTCTGACTTCACGATATAGGGACTTAGATAAATTTCTGCAACTTATTTCTTCAAGGCCTTATTCACTTCAATCCTGCTGCATGAAAAAATTGAACTTCTACCAGGACAATTATTCCATGGCCTATAAAAATTCTAGGTGCAAGAAACTTACTAAGCTCATTATAAACTTGAGCATACAGAATAAATCTAAGTACATGAAAACAAGACAAGTACAATGGAGACCTATACTATATCCCAATGATAAACTTCACTAGGTCATGTAGAGTGACATAGTCACAATGTGTAGGCTTATTAATAGTGGTATTCAGACATGCCTTGAGCCTAACAATCTCCCCTAAATTGTGAGTAAGAAACTTAGGCACAATTTCATGTCTGATAACAAGCCTAACTTACATAAAAGGAATCATACTTCAGAGAAAATAACAGATGAACATTATGAACAGGATTTGATTACAAATTGAAAATGAAAGCTTACATATTATCTTTTTGTTGCTGAACAGCTTCAGTTTCCATTTTCTTTTCTAGATAGTCATCATAAACCTTCTTCTTTCTGATTTCTTCCTTTCTGTTCATTTCTGAAATGGCTGCCAGAATTTCATCCCTTGCAGTCAATTCTTCTAAGAGAGGAGAGTCTTCTAAATCTTCAACTGCAGCTTTTAGGGCACTTTCCACATAGGAATCCAAAAACTCCATCTGTATTTTGCTTTTCCCTCCATTTTTGTTTTTGTGCTCCACTACATAAGGATCTAGCTTGACTTTACATAGTCCTTTCTTTCTCAACTCTTTAGCCCTCTCTTCCATTTATGCCATCTCCTTTTCTTTCTGAATTTTCTTCTCTTCATTCAACTTCCTCAGATTTTCTTGATAATCAGAATGCATTTTCAAAAACCTGGCAATTTTAATCTTCCACAATCTTTCTTCTTTTTCTTCAAAGTTCAGCAAGGCATTTATTCTTTCAAGCTCATATGTTGGAAAATATTGCCAGCTCCCTGTCTTCATCTCTTTCTCCCTTCCATCAATGTATTTAATCTCTAGATGATCTTGTTTCACTTTGACTTCAAAGATTCTTTGGGCTCTCAGGAATGCTAGAGCATCTTCATCATAGTCTTCATCTAGAGGAAGTACATTTATCCCTACAACATTTGTGATCACTCCATTCCTCTTTGTTATCCTTGTTCTTTTGGCTGCCCTTTTGATTTTCCAGTGCTTTACATGTGGTAGCTTTCTTGAACAAGGAGATTTGGTCTTTAGTGCCACATCATTTGGAAGTTGCTTTAATCATTTCCCTTTGATCCACTGTAACACTCTACTAGCTGTGACTTTGTGGAAGTGTCTTTTAGATTTTGATGTTGTGGCTTTACTTTTCTTCAGTGGCAAATCAGTTTCAGAAGTCTTGGATTTAGAGTTTGGAGGATCATTACTAACAATACCCACCCTAGACTTAGAGTCTTGTGTTTTGGTTAAGATACTGTTAGCAATGTCCTTGACTTGCTGATTTCCACTCTTCTTCTTTTTAGCTTCTTTCTTGTCTTGAGAATTCTTCTTGTCTTTGTCAGCATCTTTGGATCTTCTAGATGATTTGCTTCTGCTGCTTTCACTTTTGTCATCCTTATCACTCCTTTGTAGGCTTGGTCTCCTGTTCCTCTTATCCTCATCATCTTGATCATCTTTCTTTTCACTCCTTTCTTTGACTGACTCAGGTATTCTGCCATGGATGAGAAATGATTGGAGAATTTGAATTAGCTCTAGCTCTTCTGCAGTCCTGAACCCTCTTTTTGCTCTCAACATTTGAAGCACTTGATTGATCTTGTCCTTGTTCTTTATCACCAACTGAGCAGGAATCATCAATTGATCAATAAAGTTTGCCTTAGTGAGACTTTGGAAAATTATGGTTCTTGGACTAGAGATGACTTCAGGCAATCTTAGAAATTGATCTTTCTTCAAATCATCATACAATCTCTTGTTGTTCTCCCCATTCTTCTCAACTAACTCCAACAGTGTATCCAACTCAGTGTACTTCAGCTTCTCCAGAGTTTCAAAGGACAAATGCCATAAGCAATTGTGTTTGGATACCATTATTATTTCTCTTAGATGAGATCCTTTGAGTTTCCTGACTACCACTGTAAAGTATTTGATATCTTCTTTGAGCTTGTTTCTGTAGTCCAGAGTTTTAGCTTGTACACTGATGTTTATGGCTTTCAGAAACTCCAGGAAGGCTTTGTCATGATAGAGGTTTGAGTTGGTAACTTCTTGTAGCTTGGCCTCAGTGAGAATGTCAACGTTGAATGGTTGAACACTTGTTGTTATTTGAGGAGCAGAGACATCCATGGGCATTGTGCCAGTATAGAAAGTTGAAGTGACAGTGCTCTTTCGGCCATCTCTACTGGTAATGGACACAGTAGGAAGAGTGAGAGGCTTGAGGTCCTTCTCTGTGATTTTTCCCTTTAGCTTTTGTTGTTTAACCAATGCTCCCCCTTTCTTTTCCAGAATGACTTCCTTTCCTTTCTCCCCCTTAGGCTTGGGATCAGACAAGATGTCTTGAGCTTCACCAGGAACAGGAAGGTTCATGCTTCTCATCATTGTAGTCATCATTTACTGTTGTACTAGCAAAATATTAGAAGTTGTATTGCTTTGGTCATCCAGCTTGGAATTGAGGAGCTCCAAGGAATGAGAAATCCCTTGGTTTTCAGACTTCAACTTAGCTACTTCTCTTTCCAATCTATCAACTTTGGAGAAGAGTTACTCAGACCTGAAAGAATTGAGAGACTAGTCTTTGATCTTGGAGAAGTCAAATTTAGAGATGTTGGAAATTGGGACTTCATCCACCAGCTTGTCACCATACTAGTTTTTCCACATTACTGAGATCATAGAGTTGGAGTTGATGTTGGATTGCACTTGATTGTCTAGCTTGGTGGATAGCTTCTTTAAATTGTCTGTCACCAAGGCTAGGGTGCAGTCCATCTTGTTGACATGCTGAGTAGTCTTTTGAACCTCCTTAAGGATGCCATCTACCTTGGGAAAATCAGAGAGATAGGAGTTCCTGAGCTGAGCCAAAGATTTGTCTGTTTCCTCCTTTATAGTAGATATCTCTGATTGAAGACCATTCCCAAGATAGTGCAGAGCCTTCAGCTGACTTTTTTACACTTCATTCACAGCATCATAGACTTCTGCAGGAGAAAGATTCTTTGCATTTGACCCTAGAGTGGTGATATATTCTTCCCTGAGATAGGCTAGAGCAACTTTCAGCTTCACAGACCTTTTGGCATCCAACTAGGCATCTACATTTCCATCCTGTTGAGCCTCATCTATAATCTTCTCCTTTTGGGCCTCAACATCCTCCTTATGGCATAGCAAAATAGCTTCATAGTCTTTATTGGGTAGTCCAGCTGTGAGGAGATGTTGGGCAATCTTTGAGAACTCATCAATCTGTACCACATGTAAGCTTTGGAGAGCTTCTTCAGTCAATTCATTGGGCACAGAAGATGCTCCTGAAGGCCTGTCATGTTGTACAGACTTCAGCCATTGGGACATGGTGGCCTGAGCCAAGTAAGAGCTAGTGCTAGGCACTCCTGTCACAGATGAGGGTTCTGTAACAGGTATGGAAGTGGATTGAGTCTCCTCCAGCCTTGGAATATTTGTAGAGTATGATGTTGTCTCCATTAAAATGGGATGAGTTACAACATCATCTCTATTTTCCTGTGAAGGCATGTCCAAGTCCTTGAGGATTGGAGAGATAGGCATAGAGTCTCCAGTAAAAACTGGTGAATTCTCCATGTTTGTGTTGGTGTCATTAGAATATGCCCTATCATGCATTTTCTGACCAACTAAAGGGGGGTCCTGGGTGGTGAGCACAGTGTCAAGCACCATGTCACTTGAAAGGGGCTCATTCATAGAATCAAGTAGTGAATGATCAAGTGCAGGATTGTCATGTGAATGACTTTCCTGTATTGAAGAAATATATGTTTGTGTAGATTCTGAAGGAAAAGAGGAGTTTAGATTTGATTTTGGCAACTCCCCCTGAGAAATAGGAGGAGTTTCAATGTTGATGAGCTCTCCACTCAGTGTATGATCACCCTTATGTTCACCTGAGTCAAGAGTGAGTCTTGACACTGTGCTGACTCTTTACAAAGTGTAGTGGGGAGACTACTTTTTTCAATACCAATGTCCTGTTGAGAGGACATTGATAGTAATAGGTTTACCCCTTTTATCACATCTGCATCCTGTTGGGAGGATTCAGTGGTGGCTACTTTCTTGGATTTCTTCTTTTGTCTAGTGAGCTGCGACTCAGGTTCTTCACTTCCTAGATCTACAGACTCATTAATAATAGCAAGGGTTATCTTCTTTGTCTTCTTTTTAGTAACACCAGCCTTTTGAGAGATTGGTGCACTTGGCTCCCTAATCACTAAAGTACTGTTTGTAGGGGGTCATTGGATGGGATAGGGAGGTTTGGGATAGACTCTGAAGCTCCAACAGTCTTAGCCTCCCCTTTCCAGGAAAGTTCATGATATATGGGCTTATCAAGGGTGTAAGTTTCGAATGTGTCTTGCATATGCTGTGTCACACTCAAAACTACATCCACTTGATTCCTAGTGTCCAATGTTCCAAAAATGACTTTGGACATGAACTTAGGATAAGCCAGTTTTGATGTATCTATTCCGTCTAGTTCATGCAATTGATTATTTAAATGATTTAAAATGCATTGAATAAAACGAGGATAGAAAATTTCAGTACCTCTGTTGCGTGGAGTCTTACCTAGCCTTTGAGCCATCTCCCTTACAATGATTGCTCCCACGTTGATTTCCTGGTTGTAGGCCAAGGAATGAACAAGCTTCACTACAATGTGGCTGATTTGATCCCACCCTGTCTTCCTGCACAGGAACACCTTTTGAAGAGCATCGAACAAGAAAGACCATTCCCTCCTGACATGCTTCTTGTTCAGCTTTGCCATGTCAATCTCATCAGCATACTTGATCAATGTCATGAAATCCACCATATCCTTGTGATTTACTTCAGCATCATGCCCCTCAGTCTTGAAGCTAAATGTCTCATTCATTTCTTTCTCCCCAAACACCAATTGCTTCCCTCCAATTGTGCAGTGTATCTCTTGAAATGAAGTGCCATCCTCCCTTGCCATTACAGTACAAGTTGCAGTCCTCCAAAACGCTTCCAGTATATCAACATACAAGTGTGGATTCATTGTTAAAGCTTGGCGAAGGTAGAAAGTGTTCAAAAAGCGTACAAAGCATTTGTACCTAGGGTTTACCTCTGTTTCAGATGGGATTGTGAGAAGGTTGGTTTCTTTGGGTATGGTTAAAGGGTTTGATGAAGAAGCTGTTTGAGATTTGGGTGCCATTTCTGAGTTTAAGATTGAAGAGAGAGGGAGAGAGAAAAGATTTGAAATTAGGTTTTAAGAGTTGAAAGTAATCGACAAGATGAAAAGATGTGAAAGTGCTTGCGAAAAAGTATTTATATGACTTGAGACAGTGTGATATAGAGATATGAATATGTACAGACTATTTTGATGTCGTGAAGTCTCAAAATAGACTGTATCGCGAAGTCTTGCAAAGTAGATCGCAAAGTCCAGAAATGAACTATGTCGTAAAGTCTGAAAGGTAGCAAGTATGAAGAGACTTTGCGATATAGTATAAATACCCTGTCGAGAACTCTCTTTTTGGAATTTTAATAAATTTGTCAGACATATATCAAAATTTTGAAATAAAATTAATTTAAATCAAAATTCTGTTAATATGTGGGGACTTGTCGATATAGTTATTCTGTGTCGCGAAGTCCAATAAGTAGATCGCAAACTCCAGAAATGAACTATATCACGAAGTCTCCCAACTTTAACAGTTTGCGATATCAGTCTGTTTATTTTGAACTAAGTCGTGAACTCTCAAAAGCACCTATATAGAGATGTCTCAAAAGATCATAACTCCACAACCAAATATGATTTTGAAAAATATGCAGTAAAATACTGAAATATTTATAAATCATATCTCAGCTAATTTTCACTCCAAATAAATAGTGCATTCAAATACAGTGAAAATTTACCACTGCGACAATTAACTAGCATAATTACTTAGAACAACTAAATGAAGGATTGAGCATTCCAATTTCACTCACTAGTCTATTGAAGACAACTTCATTTAGAGGTTTAGTGAATATGTCAGCTAATTGTTTCTCAGTTGGAACATAAGAGACTGCTATAGTACCATTTGCAGCATGTTCCCTAATGAAATGGTACATTATCTCAATGTGCTTTGTAGTAGAGTGATTAACAGGATTGGCAACAATGGATATTGCACTAGTATTGTCACACGTCAGGGGAATGTGTTCCAACACTAGTCCATAATCCATGAGTTGATTTCTAATCCAAAGCAATTGAGCACAGCAGCATCCAGCAACAATATATTCAGCCTCAGCTGTAGATGTTGTTGTGGATTGTTGTTTCTTACTGAACCAGGACACTAACCTTTGACCTAAGAACTGACAGATTACTGAAGTACTCTTCCTGTCAATTTTGCATCCAGCATAGTCAGAATATGTGTAACCAACCAGGTTGAACCCAATGCCCTTTGGATACCATAAGCCAAGATTAGGAGTTCCTTTCAGATACTTGAAGATTCTTTTGATTGCCATCATGTGAGATTCCTTGGGATCAGATTGAAACCTTGCACATAGACATGTGGCAAACATGATGTCTGGTCTGCTAGCTGTGAGATAGAGTAGTGATCCCACCATTCCTCTGTAAACCTTGATGTCTACTCTCTTGCCTTTCTTATCTTCATCAAGCTTGATTGCAGTAGACATTGGAGTTTTTGCAGGGGATGAATCTTCTAAACCATATTTCTTTAAAAGATCTTTGACATACTTTGATTGATTTATGAAGATACCATCCTCCCTTTGATTTACTTGCAAGCCTAAGAAGTAGGTTAGCTCTCCCATCATATTCATACTTGCTTTGCATCAACTTGGAGAACCTTTGATAGAGTTTTTCATTTGAAGAGCCGAAAATGATATCATCCACATATATTTGGACTAGAATGATATCATTACCATGCTTCTTGAAGAATAGAGTTTTGTCTATTGTCCCTCTTGTGAATTGATGCTCACGAAGAAATTGAGAAAGAGTTTCATACCAAGCTCTAGGTGCCTGTTTGAGACCATAGAGTGCCTTAAGCAATCTGTACACAAAGTCTGGAAATTCTTCATTCTCAAAGCCAGGAGGTTGGGATACATATACTTCTTTAGCAAGATCACCATTGAGAAAAGCACTTTTCACATCCATTTGATACACCTTGAAGTCTGAATGAGCTGCAAAAGCCAAAAAGATTTTGATGGGCTCAAGTCTAGCTACATGTGCAAATGTCTCATCATAGTCAATGCCTTCTTGTTGACAGTATCCTTTAACAACCAGCCTTGCTTTTTTTCTTAAAACCACACTTTCTTCATCCATTTTGTTTCTGAACACCCATTTGGTTTCGATGACATTCTTATCTTCAGGAGGTGGTACTAATTCCCAAACTTTGTTTTTCTCAAATTGATTCAACTCTTCTTGCATGGCAACAATCCAGTCAGAATTCTTCAAAGCTTCTTCAATTACTTTAGGTTCTTCTTGTGACAGAAAACAGCTATATAGACATGTATTCATTGTAGCTCTCCTTGTTCTAACACCCTCACTAGGATCACCAATGATTTGTTCCATAGTGTGGGTTCTGTCCTATTTCCTTGTATGATCCTGTTCATCTCCTTGACTTGATTCAGGATCATTTTGATTACCAACATTGGAATTTTCTTCTTCTCCCCTTGTGTTAGTGATTCCTTGCACAGGGGTTTGAGGGTGATCATCAAATTCATTTCCTTCATCTTGTGGAGCAGTTGGAATAGGTGTTTCATCTTCACTTTCGGAATCTTCAAGATATCCTTGATTTTCAAATCTTAATGGCACATTGTCTTTTTCACTTGTTGCAAGTCCAGGAAATTTCTTGTCATCAAAAGTAACATCCATGCTTTCCATTACTTTGTGTTGCTCAGGTACAAACACTCTGTATGTTGTCCTTTCCAGAGAGTATCCAATGAAGATACCTTCAAATGCCTTAGCATCAAATTTTCCAACATGCTCAGATGTATCTTTCATCACAAAACACTTGCTTCCAAAAACATGAAGATGCTTGAAGGATGCTCTTTTTCCAGTCATCAAGGCGTAAGAAGTTTTTCCAGACTTCTTATTGATTAATGTTCAATTTTGCACATAGCATGCTGTGTTAACAACATCAGCCCAAAAGCTAGTAGGTAGCTTTGCATCCAATAGCATTGTCCTTGCAGCTTCAATGAGAGTTCTATTCTTTCTTTCAACCACTCCATTTTGTTGTGGAGTTCTAGGAGCTGAAAATTGTTGAGAAATTCCTTTATCTTTGAAGAACTCATACAGTGTTGAATTTCTGAACTCAGTTCCATTATCACTTCTCAAAGCAACCACAGAGGAACCAGTGCTTTGTGCTTCTCTATCAACTCTCTTGATATGCTCTATAATTACTTGAGGAGCTTCATCCTTGGAAAACAGGAATTCCACCCAAGTGTATCTTGAGTAATCATCAACCATGACTAGAGCATATTTCTTCTTGGAAAGGGACATTACATTCACAGGGCCAAATAGATCCATGTGAATCAACTGCAGAGGTTTTGAGTTTGAGTTGAGCAATTTGTTCTTGTGACTTGACCTTTTTATTTTACCTCTTTGACATGCTTCACATGCTACATCTTGAACAAACTCCAAAGCAGGCATGTCTCTAATGAGTTCTTTCTTAGCCAGAGAATTCATTGCATTAACATTCAAGTGAGTCAGTTTCTTATGCCACAGCCAGAATTCTTCATTGGTGGCTTTAGTGTAGAAATAGCAAATTTCTCCCTTGTCTGCAGCTTTAAGATTAGCTACAAACAAGCTTCCTTTCTTCACACCAATCAAAACAACTTCACCACTTCCTCTTTTAGAGATTAGACATTGATCTTCAACAAATTCCACTTTGAAACCCCTGTTGGTGAATTGTCCAATGCTCAAGAGGTTGTGCTTTAGTCCTTCAACAAATGCTACATCTTCAATAATGACATTTCCAGATTTAACACTGCCATATCCCATTGTATAACCAATGTTGTCATTTCCAAAAGTTACTAATGGGCCAGCCTTCTCCTCAAAATGTGATAGCAGGGCTATATCACCAATCATGTGACTTGAGCATCCACTGTCCAAGATCTATATGACCCTTTTATTCATGTTGCCATGTTCACAAAATGACTAAGTTGTTTTTGGTACCCACACTTGGTAGGGTCCAGTTGATTTAGAAACATTTTTTGTAATTGATTCTTCTATCATAATCAGCATTCTTCATAGTAGGAGACTTCACTGTGTTTGAAGGTTTAGAGTTGACACTCTTAGGCTCACATGAAGTCTTTACCCTTTCAACCTTGATTGGGTTTCCTGTCCTGTGAGTGTGCATATGTGTGTGTGATTCACATGATTGTGCAGAGTCAAGTTTTTGCTTTAAAGATAAGCAATTAGCAATCACAGTCACATAGCATATCATGCAGTTAGATTTACCACAGAAAGAATCATGGATATTATTCATGCCACCAGAATGGTTGCTTAGGTTATCAACTTCATTACAAATAGGTTTATTACACTTATGAGTCAAATGATTAACAGACAAGCATTTTTGACATTGTTTCCTAGGAGCATTTGGCACATAAGCATAACTGTTACCCTTGTTGACACCTACCTTACCATTCATGTTATGTTTCTTTTTCTTAACAACTTCTTTATTAACCTTAGGAATCTTGACAAGGTTGTCTTTGGTTTTTTTCTGATTTATAGATTTGGGAGAGGAAGAAGTGTCTTTAGCAGCCTCATCTTCTTCAAGTAATTGTTGTTTGATGACCATTAAATCTTCATCAAACTCAACAACACTCTTTTTGAAGATGGGCTCTTTAACACCAGACAAAATAGTTGGAGCATTTTTGTTTACAAACGATTCTTTTCCTTTGCCTTTTGCCTTCTTCCTTCCCTTGTCATTCTCATAATCAAAACCAATTCCAACCTTACTGTCTTCGGTGTGTTCCTTGTTATAGGTTTGAACAAGCTCAGAAGAGTTTCTATAGCTTCTTATCTTTAATTCATTTTCAGCAATTTGTTCCCTAAGAGCTATTTCTATTTGTTCAGCACAAACTACCTTATTCTTAAGATACTCAATATCCTTCTTCAAACCATCAAGGTTCACAACCATTAATTCAAGTTCCTCATTCTTTTCTGTAAGCTCAAGATTTTTAGCAGTTAGCCTATCAATTTCTTCATTTGCAACCAACATGCTAGTATGAATATTAAACATCTCAGTACTCATGTCTTCAACACTTTGCTTGTATTGAGAGGGAGTCATATCAAGAGAAGTAAGAATAGGTACCTGATTTGAAGAATCACCATCATCAGAAAAGGCCCTCAAGGCATAGTTTGAATACTCATGTTCTTCTTCTTCATCAGAATCATCCCAGTATTTTCCCTCTGCAATAAAAGCTTTACCCTGTTGTTTCTTGAGTAGAGCTTCATACTTAGCTTCAAGATCTAAGTATGCTTTGTCCTTTTTGACCTGTTTGGGCTTCTTGCATTCTGTAGCAAAGTGCCCAAGTTCATTGCAGTTATAGCACCTTATATTAGACCTATCCACACTCCCAGTCTTGTAACCTCCTTTTGAAGTACCAGCAATTCCTTTCCCTTTATTGAAAGTGTTTGAGCCACTTGATCCACCAGCATTAAACTTGGACTTAAATGGCTGCTTCCTTTTGAACCTGATATTAGGATACCTCCTAGCCATATAAGCAAAAGATTTGTTGTTAGATCAGGATTCAATGATCGTCAGGATCTAGACTCAACTGATCAGGATTGATGACGTCATCAGGATTGCATGATCGTCAGGATCAAGATGAATATCAGGACTGGGATCAGGATTGATCATCAGTACTGGAAGCTGATCAGGATTCCTACTTCGAGTTATATTTGGAGTCTAGTTAAACATGGAAGTTTATTTTGTCGGTTCCTGGTTTGTAGTAATGTAGCTATCGATTAAGGATATGTTTCAATCTTTGTAATTGATTAGGACTTATCATGTAATTGATAGAGAAGCTGTGTAGTATATAAACACAGTTTAGGTTTTGGTTTAATAACCAATCGCATACACGAGTATCTTTGTAACCTAGAAGCTCTCAAGAACATCAGAATTTCTTGAGAGAGTTGGTAACAGTTTTATATCAGATTTAATAAAGCTGTTATTATTCTTTTATATTTGTGATTCATATCTTATTAAGTCGAGAATCTTATACAATTGTATTCAACCCCCCTTCTACAATTGTTTATTACTGGGCAACAATTGGTATCAGAGCAGACTGATTTAAATTTGAATCAGATACGATCTAAGATGTCGACAACCAAGTATGAAAGCATGAAAATTCCCATCCTGAAGAAATCAGAATATCCAACATGGAAGGTAAAGATGTTGATGTACCTGGAGGCTATGTATCCTGACTATTTGGACAGGATTCGTGATGGACCATATATTCCTACAAGGATCATAAAAATGGACAGACACTGTACCTGAACACTATGTGGTCAAGGCGAAGAGTTAATGGACTCCAGAAGAAAAAGCTCATGTACTCAGAGAACCAAAGATAAAGAATATTCTGCACAGTAGTCTTGATGCTGTCATGTCCAACAGAGTGATTGCATGCAAGTCTGCAAAAGAAATCTGGGATACTCTGGAAACTCAGTGCCAGGGATCTGCATCTGTCAAGAAAAACAGAAGGGCTCTTTTGATTCAAGAATATGAACAATTCGATGCTAAACCTGATGAGAGCCTGACTGATTTATATGATAGATTTCTGACACTCCTGAACAGTTTATCTTTAGTTGACAAGGAATATGAAACTGAAGATTCTAACACCAAGTTTCTAAGAGCTTTACCTGAAGAATGGGATACTCAGACCTCGATCATTAGACATCAATATGATCTCAACACTGTGTCTCTTGATGAAGTCTATGGAATGCTAAGAACCCATGATCTTGAGGTTCAACAGAGAAAGAATAAGAAAGGCAGCAAGGCAAAATCTATTGCTTTGAAAGTAGAGGCTAAATCAAAAGGAAAAGCTGTGGAGGTCTCTAGAAGGAAAACAAGAATAGTTGAGTCAGATCCTGATGACTCATCATCAGATACTGATGGCAATCCTGATGCCAATACTGATGATGACTCTTCTGACTCAGACATGGAAGAGATGGTTGTTATGATTGTCAGAGGTTTCAAAAAGATGAAATTCAGGAAAGCTAGAAGACAAGGCAACTTCCAGAAAAGGACCTTCAATGCAGATAAAGACAAGTATATCAAAAAGGACAACAAAAGTGGCAAATTTGACAAGTCAAAGGTTAGATGCTACAAGTGTAATGGTATGGGACACTTTACTAATGAGTGCAAGAAGACAAAGGCACTCATCACATCAAGCAAGGATTGGATGGACTCTTCCTCAGAATCTGATACTGAGGTGGTCAACTATGCCCTAATGGCCAATACTGATGATACTGCTATTCCTGATGATAAGGTACTTAATACTGTCTTTGATTTTGATACTGATAATGCTTCTGAGTTAAGACATTTTCTAAAGTCATTGCATATTAGCTTTAGAAGTCAAACTGCTGAAAATTTTAGAATCTTATATGAGATGTCTGAACTTAGGAAAAGGAATGAGCATGTAGAAGCTGAATTTTCTCTTATACAAAAAGTACAGATAGAATGTGATAATGCTAAACACATGTACTTAGAGATGAAACTTAAGTGTACTACTCTTGAAAAAGAACTTGAGGATGCTAATGAGAAAATCAGGACTTGGACACACTCTGGTAGAAGATTTCATGAGATTAATACCTCTAAAAACTGGAAAGAGCGTCTAGGTTATAAGTCAGATGAAGATAAGAAATTGAAAGAGAAAATTGTTATTGATGAGATAGTTAGTCCAAAAACCTATAGACATGTTATAGACAAAACCAAATCTGAGATTACTCCTGTTAATTTTGTTTTTGGTAAGGATTCCAATTCAACTGTTGAAAAGGGATCTAATCTGTTCAAAATGTCAAAGTTATTAAGTCTAAACCTGTCTTGAGTAAAGTCACTAATAATGTAGGTTTATTGTCTCAGAAACAACTTAAGGATAAAATTTGTGAGGTTACAGATAGGAAAAAGGAACCTACTGTTAAGAGAAACAGGAATGGTAAAATTGGGATTAATAAAGAGAATAATTATAAATATATCCCAAATGCACCTAGGAAAAGTTGTTTTACCTGTGGTAACTCTAATCATCTTGCTATTGATTGTAAAAAGAGTTTAAAGAAAAGAACTGAAATTCCTATTTCTGATGTCAGGAGTAGATCAGTATTTTATAAACCACAGAAGTCCTGTTTTCATTGTGGTAGTATATGGCATTCTATTTATACTTGTAAAGATTATCATGATTTGTACTATAACTTTTATGATCCATTGCCTAAGTTTGATAAGAGTACAAAGTCTGGTAGCCTTAAGAATGTCAAATTGAAGCATGCTTTTGTTAATACTGATACTGACAAAGCAAATCCTGATGGAGTAAATCTTGTCAGGACTGCTAAAGTCAAAAAGTCTTCTGCTGCTAAAATTAATAAATTGCATGGAAAAGGAACCCAACATGTATGGGTTCCTAAATGTTCTAACTAGTGTGTTTCTATTCTGATTGCAGGGAAAAAGGAAAAATGTGTTAGTCATGGATAGTGGATGTTCTGTGCACATGACTGGAAAAAAAGCCCTGTTATCAGAATATGAAGAAAAGGCTGGCCCAACTGTGTCTTATGGAGATGGCAACATTGGAAAAACTTTGGGATATGGCAATATAATCATTGGAAATGTCATCGTTGAAAAAGTAGCTCTAGTGAAGGGACTAAAACACAACTTGTTGAGTATTAGTCAAATCACTGACAGAGGTTATCATGTCAATTTCTTTTCTACACATTGTGAAGTAGTCAGCAAAGAAACAGGAAAGATTGCATTGACTGGCTACAGGCATGGTAACATTTATGAAGCCAACATTCAATCAAATACTGATGGCTCTCCTACATGCATCATCAGTAAAGCATCAGTAGATGAAAGTTGGAATTGGCACAAGAAGCTTTCTCATCTCAACTTCAGCAATATCAATGAGTTGGTTAAGAAAGATTTAGTTAGAGGATTGACAAAAGTGTTATATACTCCTGATGGACTCTGTGATGCATGTCAAAAGGCTAAACAGAGAAGGACATCATTCAAGAGTAAATCTGAATCCTCTATTGAAGAACCATATCACATGCTGCATCTTGATCTATTTGGTCCAGTCAACATTATGTCCATCAGTAAGAAAAGGTACACTCTTGTAATTGTTGATGAATATTCTAGATTCACCTGGGTGTACTTTATGCACAGAAAAGATGAAACTCCTGAAATACTGTTGGATCATGTGAGGATGATTGAGACAACCACAAAGTACAAAGTCAAGATTCTGAGAAGTGATAATGGTACTGAATTCAAGAATTCAAAGATGGAAGAGTTCTGCAAATACAAAGGAATTATTCAACAATTCTCTGCTCCTGGCACACCTCAGCAAAATGGAGTAATTGAAAGGAAAAATAGAACTCTTATTGAAGCTGGCAGAACTATGTTGGAAGAAGCTAAGTTACCTACATATTTCTGGTCAGAAGCAGTCAACGCAGCATGCTATACTCAAAATCTCACATTGATAAACAGACATGGTGTGACTCATTATCAATCTCTCAAGGAGAAGAAACCAAGTTTGAAGCATCTGCATGTGTTTGGCTGTAAATGTTTTGTTCTCAGAACTCATCCTGAACAGCTAGGGAAATTTGAAACAAAGGCTTATGAAGGAATTTTCATAGGCTATCCTACATCAAGAGCCTTCAGAGTTTTAATTTGAGAACAAGGACTGTCATGGAGTCAATACATGTATCTTTTGATGATAAGAAGATAACTGGAATTAATGAAGACTCTCATGAAAGGCTGATTTTTGAAAATGAAGCTACCAATGAACATGAAGAAAGTGAATCAGATCCTGTTAATTCATTAGATCCTGATGATCCATCAAATCCTGATGTCACGCCAAATACTGATGGAGCTAACTCTGATAATGCAAATAATGGTAATACATCTAGTAGTGCAAATGTTGAGGGGGAGCAACAACACACTACAAGAGAGTCAACTCAATCATCAGAACATAATTCTTCAGATACTGATTCAAATGATGATCCTGATAATTCATCAGGATGGGATATCAATAGTTCAGGGGGAGCTTCTACTGAAGCAAATTCTTCAAATCAAGATAACACCAACCCAGGGGGAGCATCTACTTCAAGGACTGATTTACCACCAGCAAGGAAATGGATTGCAAGTCATACTCCTGATTTGATCATTGGAGATCCTGATGCAGGTGTTCAGACAAGAAGTGCAACACAGAATGAATGTCTATACAATAACTTTCTATCCAAGGAGGAACCTAAGAAAGTTGAAGATGCACTCAAAGATGCTGATTGGGTTACTGCAATGCAAAAAGAATTGAATCAATTTGAAAGGAATGAAGTCTGGAAACTGGTACCAAGACCAAAGAACAGATCAATTGTTGGTACAAAATGGATTTTCAAGAACAAGACTGATTCTGATGGAGTAATAATCAGAAACAAAGCTAGGCTAGTTGAAAAGGGGTATTCTCAACAAGAAGGAATTGACTATGATGAAACTTTTGCTCCTGTTGCAAGACTAGAAGCCATCAGGATCTTTCTGGCTTATGCAGCTCACAAGAAATTCAAGGTTTTCCAGATGGATGTAAAAAGTGCTTTTTTAAATGGTGAACTGGAGGAAGAAGTCTATGTTGAGCAACCTCCTGGTTTCATCAATCCTAAATATCCAAATCATGTCTATAGATTGGATAAGGCACTTTATGGACTAAAGCAAGCTCCAAGAGCATGGTATGAAACCTTAGCTCAGTTCTTACTAGAAAGTGGATTCAAAAGAGGTACCATTGATAAAACTCTATTTTATTTGAATCATGGTAAGGATTTGCTTTTAGTTCAGATTTATGTTGATGATATCATTTTTGGGTCAACAAACAATAAGCTGTGTGAAAAGTTTTCTAAGCTTATGCAGTCAAGATATCAAATGAGCATGATGGGAGAAATGAGTTATTTTCTTGGTCTTCAAGTTAAACAGACTGATGATGTCATTTTTATCAATCAGTCAAAGTATACAAGGAATTTATTGAAAAGGTTTAACATGGAAGACTGTGCTACTGCAAGTACTCCCATAGCTACAGCTACCAAACTTGATCCTGATCAAGGTGCTGAGGTAGATGTAACTCACTACAGAGGGATGATTGGCTCTTTATTGTATCTCACTGCAAGTAGACCAGATATCATGTTTTCAACCTGTCTGTGTGCAAGATTTCAAGAAAAACCTAGAGAACCCCATCTGATTGCAGTCAAAAGAATTTTAAGATATCTCAAAGGCACTCCTTCCCTTGGTCTTTGGTATGCAAGGGAATCAGATTTTGGGTTGTGTGGTTATTCAGATGCTGATTTTGCAGGATGCAAGATAGACAGGAAAAGTACTTCAGGAAGCTGTCAGTTTTTGGGTGGAAGACTAGTTTCATGGTTCAGTAAGAAGCAAAAGTCTATTTCTACTTCAACAGCAGAAGCTGAGTACATTGCTGCAGGCAGTTGCTATGCTCAGATAATGTGGATGAGAAATCAGTTGTTAGATTATGGCATGTCATACTCAAAAATCCCTATTTATTGTGATAACCAAAGTGCTATTGCCATGACAGGAAATCCAGTTCAACATTCTCTTACTAAACACATCAGTATTAGATACCATTTCATAAAAGAACAGGTTCTGGAAGGAACAATTGAACTTCACTTTGTTCCTACTGATCAACAACTAGCTGATATATTCACCAAGCCACTGCCTGAAGCTACTTTCAATAAATTGGTGAATGAACTTGGAATGATGAACTTTGAGAATTTCTGAGACAAAGCTACAGAGAGGAAATCCTGATGACTATCAAATCCTGATGGTCATTCTGCAAGGTATGTAATTTTGATCAAATCCTGATAGGACAAAATCCTGACAGGAAGTCAACTGGTCAATCCTGATGGACAGGTCAATATTTCATTGCTTAATTTGTGCTGGATTTTTCGTCAGTAACTGGTAAGAAACGTTTGAGTTTTAGTTGGACAACTGTATGCGCACGTGTGGTACACTGTAAGACATGTACATATAGTTACACATAAAAAGCGGTGCAGTTATGTTTTATTACATACGTAATTTGTCCACTAATTATTTGTGCACGAATCACAACATGCCATCTGTCGCTGAGAGAGTAATATTTTGTTTTAACAAAATACATTTGATTTTCTGAAATCCTAATTACCCTCTCATCATCAGTTTTTCATCTTCTTTCTCTCTGTGTTCAAGAACCCTAATTTCTAATTCTCAATTCTCAAATTTTTGATACTGTTTCAATGGCGTCTTCATCATTCATGAACAAACAGACTGTGATTAGTGGTGTTACTTTTGCCACTAATAATTTTGTAGCTATTCTAAATCATCAGGAATTACCCAATGAGTTTCACATAATTCAGGATTTTCTAGCTTCAAGCCCATTGAAGTTTGCTTTAACAGAACCTGCAAGTGTGTCTTTTAAGTCAGTTATGCAGGTGTGGAACTCAGTTACTTTTGACAAAGGGCATTCTGACTCAATCTTGATGAGTTTTGAATATGATGGGATTACTCACTATGTGACTCCTGCAATTGTGGAGGATGCACTGCATTTACCTGTTCTTGGTGATGTTGTTCCTGATAATGTTTCGGACTCTACTCTCTTTGAGTTTGTTACAAAGTTGGGCTACAATGGTGAAGTAAAGAGGTATGGCAACCTCTTCAGGATGAAGCTTAAGAGGGAATGGAATTTCTTCTTTGATACAATCAGCCGTTGTTTCCTGAACAAGACATCAAATTTTGACGCTCTTCCATCAGGATCTCTCAAAATTGGGTACTCTCTTATCCATTCTACAGTGTTTGATTATGGGTCTTTTATCTTAAAAGCTTTAAGTGATAGGAAATCAGATAAGTTAGGTTCTATCTGTTTTCTTCGATTTTTACAGTTGATATTTAATCACTTATGTCCTAATGTTGTTTTTTAGGATGATGTAGTTCTACCAATCTGTAGAATTACTGAGAATAATATTAAGTCCTTAGTCAACAGTGATAAGGCAAATGGTTTTATTAGCAATGCCTTTATTCCTGATGAGGTCAGGTTTTTCTTACATCAGAAAATGCCTACTTGTTATGGATTACTTTCTAATGCTATGGGGCAAGGCCAATCACACCTTGTTCTTAACCCAAGCATTCATCCCAAACAGTCCAAACAGTTAACAGCCACCTCTACTGTCTCTCAAAAGACTTTAGTTGTAAAATCAAAGAAATCAGCTAGAACTGATGTGTCAGGAAGGCAATCAGGTTCAAAGGATTTTTCCTCTACACCACTCACTAAAAAGAAGTTACAAGGGGGTGTACAAGGGGTCCTGGTTAAGAAAGCTGCTAAGGGTGTTGAGGCTGTTTCTGTTAAAAGGAAGTTAGTGCTCAGGGATGAGACTGATTCAGAGGATGATTTACCTATATCCTCTATAATGCATGTGAATAAGGAAGTTGCTGATACTGCTATTGAAGATGTGGTACCATTATCTACACCACAGAAGAAAAGGAAATTATCTAAGGGCAGGTATCATATTCCTTTCGAAAAGAAGCAGGATACTGATGTACAGGACACTTCTATTCTTAATGAGCAATCAAATTCAGCTGCTCAAGCAAATCCTGATGTTAGTATTCCTGGTTCTGTACCAAGTCAAGTGGTTACTATTTCAGACTCTCCAGCACAGGACTCTCCAACAAAAAGACATGTTGATATTTCATGGGAGAAGTATGGTGCTGCTTCTTCCAATCTTGGGATTAAACATCCAATGGAAAAGCTAAGGAAAGCAGGGGAGTTAGTGTTCTCTAGACAGAAGAAACTGAAGGGATCAAGCCCACAAGAACCTGGACCTCAAAGTGGTTCAGCAGCTCTTATTGATGATCCAGCCACACAAGAACCACTCAATCAAAGTTTGGGTGAAGGCCTAGCTACTGGAGTGGTCACACAAGAACCATTTTCTCAAAGGGAGAATGAAGACATCGACATTCCAGCCACACAAGAACCATCTTCTCAAAGTGAAGATGCAGGCCTAGCTACAGTTTCTGAGAAATTTCCTGACAATGCTCAAGGGATTTCTGGTGCAGATGAAGTTCAAAGATTGGTCGAGGACACTGTCAATGAGGGAAGAACACAAGAACCTTTAACTCAAAGTGTTAAAGCAGCTTCTGAACCTCAGGTTCCACAAGAACCATTGGTAGCAAATACTGATGCAAGCTTATCAAATCCTGACGGTGTTGCTCCTGATGATAGTGGTGCTCCTGATGCTGAGCCAATTCTGATACAGCCACTAAGATCACGACCAATGGACCATCCTATCACAGATTCACATGATAAACTGAAAGGTATAGCTATTCCTGATCCTGACGTTACTCATGGTACTGATGGTGATGATTGTGATGATAATGATGATGATAATAACGAAGAGAAGGAACAGCTTGCCAGAGTTTTAAAATCTAGTCTTGGAACTAACTATGGTTCGTCAAGCACCTTCATGACTGGAAAGGCTTCTACTGGAAAAGACTTCAGACAAGACTTTTATGTTCCTTCTGAGATTTATCCTGCTGAGCAGCTGAAATTGCAACAATGGGAAAATGATTGGTACAAGTCCCATGATTCTGTAAGCCATCCCTATGCATTGGATCATGCTTATAATGCTGCTAAGTTGATTCAAAATGAAGATTTGAAGAATCATTTGAAGGCTACTACTCTGTTATCCAAAAGCCTGAAACATGAAATAGATTCTGTCAAAGATTCTACTAAGAAAGTGAGGACTGATATTTCTCAGAGCTTTACAAAGGTGCCTACTGCTCTTCAACTCAGGGTAGTGGAATCCCAAGTTAAGTCAATCATTACTGAACAGTCTTCAATCAACAACAGGATTGATTCTCTTAATACAAAGGTAACTGACATTCAAACCTCTCTTGCCTTAATTTTGAATATATTGTCAAATACTGATGTCAAAAAGGGGGAGAAGGTAAGTCGGACAAAATGTACACCTGATCTAGTATTGAGGAATAATGATGATGATACTGGAAATGATGGTGGTGACAAAATTCTACAAAGAGAAACCTCTGATGCTGCTGTAATATCCCCAAATTTTGTACTTATTTAAGAACCATTGATGAATAGTAACTTTTGTTAAAAAACCACTGATGAATAGTAACTTTTCCATTTAAAAAGTTTTTCAGACCACCCTATGTACGGAACGGTATAATGAACTTTCAAAGTCGTATTAGTGTTCTACGATGTAAATGAAGGAATGCAAAAGCTGTCAGAATCGGAAAAATAGCATTTCTGTTTTCTCCGAAATTTCACCACTAACGGATGGATTAATCATTATTTGAAAATATTGGAGGATTTAAATTATCAATTCCATGGATATGGATTTAATAAAAGAATTAATAATGTCAAGAACGTTTACGGTAAACTACTTCGATAGAACACTTAAGAAACCCTGCGAATATTTTACGAGATTAAGCGGTGACGGAACAATGCGACACTTACAGGATTAAATATAGGCATGGAAGTAACATGTAACAAGATTAATCCAAGGAATGCAACAATTGTATCATCCGTGTGAAAAGAAACGAACTAGTAAAGCTGCTTGCCACCATGAGTCTCCGTTGCTTGACAAGTGTCCCGGTGATGAGGCAAAAATGTGATGACTCACCACTTTGACTACAAAATATCTCATATTTATCAAAAATTAACCAAGACCAAAAAGCAAGAACTGTCCCCACTTGAAGAAAGAAAACATTCGGCCCTTTTGAAGAAATAAAGGATACTTTTTCAAGAATCAATCTTCCACTCATCCATAAATCATGTTTTTGGATCCTAAAGCTTCCATATTTCCAAACTAAGGTATTATCTTAATCTTAGAATCATCCATTAAGGTTAACATGTTCAAATCCTTGATTGAAGATGAGAGTGAATAGTGAAATGAATAGTAATCTTTTGTGTTCTTGATTTTGTTCTTAAAGATTAAGCTTGTTAAGGATAGTTTAAAGCTCAAGGAAGGATTATAAGCTATTGTAAGTGTTTATCAAGCATCAAAGACGGTATAAACTCTTGAAACCCTTAGTTATAATTTGATTTATATGGTTAGTTTTAAGTATAGTTTAGTTAGTATGATCATAAGGATGATTGTTTGATTTTGATGAAAGTTTGATGTTGTTCTGAGGATGAATAAGTAGATGTTGGTTTTGAATATGGTTGATGATGATTATGTATTAGTACTGATGTTGAGGAATTGACTTGAGGTTTTGGTTGGATTGATCATGTAAAGTTTATGATTAAACTTTGGAATCGTTAAAACATAGCCGTTATAATGCCCGATTTTCCTTAACCTTGTTTTGTTTGTGATATTCGAACATAATGACTTCTGTACAAGTTCACCACTGCCCATTATAGTGTAGGTCTTGTTTCAAGGTTTGTTGTGGTGCGAAAATCATGTGAATCCGATTTACGGTTTAGGAGGAACAAGTATTTTAGTAAAGGATGTTTCGCGAAACCAAAACTATGTTACTTGGCCAACTTTGAGGCAATGATCAAACCCCTTAAGCGACTTATTAGAATGTGAAACTTTGTGTTAACATGCTAGGTACGTTTAGAAAGACCCTCGAAAAGATTTCGTGTTAAAAGGACTTAATCTCTATTTTATAAAAATGTTCGAGTCGAGCATGCGCAAGAGAATTCTCAAAGAGTTAACTTGAAAACATGTTTTAGCTTAAGTAAAGTACGTACTTAGTTTCGTAAAAGTATTAAGTGATTAATCTCGGATATTTTGACTATGTATAGCTCGCCAGATTAACCCGAGGCACACTACCCCTACCTCACCACCAGGCAAGTTTTCAAAACCTATGATTACTGTTGTTGTGATATTAAACTGTTTTCATATATGATATGCAAATGAGAAGTATACATGTTTTATTGCATGCTTGCTTTCGAACTGCTATATATAACGATACTCGAGGTTATGACTTGATGTTGGGGCTTATAAGCTAGATATGGGATATCAGTTATAAGCCAGTTTTTATATATAAATGCCCTAGGTTAAGGGCGTATGATTTTTCTTTAGATCAGAAGTAATTATATATTTTTGTATATGTTAAAGATTGCTTTTCCGATAAAGATATCGGGTAACTGTTATTCGGTGATTATTTATTTAATGAATATTACTTTGAATATTCATTTAATCATTATTTATTTAATGAATATTATTTGAATATTCATTTAAGGTTTATTTATTTAATGAATATTATTTTGAATATTCATTTAATCATTATTTATTTAATGAATATTATTTGAATATTCATTTAAGGTTTATTTATTTAATGAATATTATTTTGAATATTCATTTAATCATTATTTATTTAATGAATATTATTTGAATATTCATTTAAGGGTTATTTATTTAATGAATATTATTTTCGAATATTCGTTTGAGGTTTACTTATTTAATAAATATTATTCGATTATTTATTAAATACTTTTAAAACGTTTTTAAAAATGAGAAATGTTATTTAAAGTTTATCCTCGACCTTCAATAATTATGAAGGATATTCTAAGCTATATTATTAATTATTTTAAATCAAGGAAAGGTTCCCAAACACTGTTTTTTCATTTAAATCTATCTTATAAGAGGATTTAAATGTTCGCTCGACTATAAAAAATATGGGAAACCTGATTTAAGTAACTACTACTCATTTTAAACTCTCAACTCAAAACTGTCAGGGGACAGATATTTTCTCGGAATAATTTAATTGCTGCAAGTCAAATGTTGTGTTACCACCTCAACGATCGAGGGGTAAATTGATGGAACAAGTCGATATCCATTAACAAGCATCGCTTGGGAAATATTGGAGAATCTTCCTTTCCAACCTAGATATAACTACTTAGTGGAGTCGTATCAACAAGTATTACACTTGGGGAAAGGAGGACGATCTTTACGTTTCAGAGTCACGGATTTCATCTGAACTAGGAGTGGTGTAAGTGGTCCAGTTGCGCCGACCCATCCATTTTATTGCCCCAAATGGGCCGGGAGATCCGGGAAGGCAGTAGACAATGTCAGGCTGTCGTTATTCTTCCATCTACATGTAGAAAACATATTTTTTGTTGTACGACCTGCTACTGATCATAGTAAGGTTGGTACAACGGGCGCGGTAGCAACTCCGGTATTAGTTCATCATCCAATTTTGGAATATTCCTGCAACATGTATTGGGGAGAAGAACCAATCATGTCGACGGGGGGTCGAAAAGTGTTCAAAGAAAATAAAGTTACAATAAATCCTTGCAACTTCATCTTTTTATTTTATGAGTAATGACTCTGATAAAACCTTACTCAGATTATTTGTGCATAAGTGGATTTTGGGTTACGGCAAAATTATATTAACTTTCCTCGTAACTTCATCTATTATGTTATACTAGTATCTTATCCGTTTAAGGCATAATGTGTGACTACAAAAATATCTTTGAACTGTTATTTACTGATAATCTGTCATAAACTATTTTGGTGGGGTCTATTGCTCACACTTGCTTATTTATTTATATCACAACAACAGCTAGAGCAGATGGCCCGCAACAGGCACACTCTGCGCAAGCAGGTAGCAGCCGTCAGAGATTTACCCGCTGATGTCGTAGCCGCCATAGCTGAGGTAGTAGTAACCAGTAGCCTAAGCTACAGCTTTTGTGTATCAGACTTATTTATATTTATGATTAATGTAAGCAATGGCAAGAACTATTAAATGTACTCTGAAATCTTTTGGGTTTGTAATAACTTATAACTTGCGGATCTTATGACTAGATACTTATTCCAATTTCATCTCTGGGACTATAACTAGTTGTGTGTGTAGTGTTGTTATTGCGGGGTCACAGCATGCAGTTTAATTTTTTTGATTCAAGTGCAAGTATTACTGATGGGAATTGAGACCGTAACGACTGGATCCCCGACCCCGGATCTGGGGCTGTTACAGAAATGGTATCAGAGCGTGAGAGTTATAAACCCCAGAGATGATGCGACGTTACAATAATAAATTCACTAAGATAATAAGAACTCTTGCCAAGTTCGATTAAAACCCTTACGGGAACTTTAACATCACGATAGTAACATAGTTCGTTATTGTGTAGGCGAGCGACATCTCTGATCCTGAGGCTTTCGAGAGACAGCATTATGAGGACTTGCTCCGGACTACAGACCCCTATTATGAGCGTTTTGAGGAGGAGGACCCAGAGGAGGTCCAGGTTGATGCGGACACCGAGGTTGTTGAGGATTCTGATGATGAGGATCGAGAGGAGGACGAGACCCTAGCTGATACTTAGGTTATGGAGGGAGATGCTGAGGACCAGACTCCACTTCCTACGGAGAGAGCCCCTACCCCTTTACCACTGCCTTTGAGCCCTTCCCCTGATGATTTTGAGGAGCTTACCCCTGAGCCACAGCAGACAGAGGATGCACCACCACCAGACCCGAATACCCCACCTCATGTCCCGTTAGAGGGGATACCAGTGTGTGTGCATAACTGGACAGTGAGAAGAGTTCATTCAGAGTTGGTAGTGGCTGAGGCTAGACTAGCAGAGTCACGGATGCAGCTAGCAGCAGAGAGGGATGCCAGGTGTTAGGTCCTGATAAGTTTGTAGAAGGGGGGTTGAATACAAACTATACCGTTTTATCGAAATTTGTCCTTTGAATAATTTAACAATTAAGAACAAATTAATGCGGAATATAAATGAAACAAGATTCAAGTTAAATATAACTTATATTAAACTTGAAGGGTGTTGCAAATACAATATGGATTACAAAGTATTTATCTCAAACTAATTAATACAAATTTAGAATAAATTCGACATGAACTTTTCTAATATTTGTAATAAAAAGATCGAATGCTAAAAGCAAGTTCGAGATAAATTCTAGGGATAAAAATCCGCTAGATGATCAAAGCAATACAAGTAATCAACTTCTAGTGGTTTCGATTTAACAATACAAACTAGAATTAATTGCTTGAGAAGAAATAAGATTTAATGCTTCAGTTGTTCTTCAGAGTAAATGCTTCTGTGTCTTTCTTTTTCATTAACTGTGTACTGCTGTCTGTTCTGCCATCTCTTTAATACAAATGCAAAAAGCCTTGTATGACCTGTTTATTAAATCATAAAGATTTAATAAAATAATTCATACACTTGTATGACCTTCCAAAATGAGCTCGGTAGAACCTTGTATCAGCAGTATGACCTCAGAAACTGTCCGGTATGACCTTGCATTATTTTACCAACTCTCGGTATGACCAAGGGAAAGCAATCTGTATGACCTGACAGAATTGACTGGTATGACCTGAAGTATAACTCGGTAGAACCTAGGGTATTAAAACAATAGGTCATACCGAGTCTTCTAAACAGGTCATACCGAGATTTAACAAGAAAATCCTTTTAATTTATTTAGATAGATTAAATTCTAGATTAAATTAATTCTTTTATAGAATTAATTTAATAAATAATTTAAACAACTAATCATAACTAATTTAATAAATAAATTAATTCTGATAGAATTAATTTAT
Source organism: Heracleum sosnowskyi (assembly GCA_030848705.1). Classification (NCBI taxonomy): domain Eukaryota; kingdom Viridiplantae; phylum Streptophyta; class Magnoliopsida; order Apiales; family Apiaceae; genus Heracleum; species Heracleum sosnowskyi. The sequence continues at coordinate 110,370,731 of CM061239.1, forward strand.
TAATTAAATTGAATTATTAAAATTAAAGAAGATAATTTAAAATCCTTGCATTTCTCTATCTTCTGAAAACCACTGAATATAGATGATTTAATTCCACTGATTGATGTCGTCATTCGATGCACTGTCTGGTTTCATGAATAACTGACTTCAATGATAATTCTTCATCTTTAAAACATTTAAAGCTGTGGCTTCTTTTCTTTAGCTTTGACTAAACTCTGTATCCTGTACTTCTTCCGTCACCAACTGGAAATCTCTATCACTGTAGTAAATCCACTTACTTGAATACTTCACTGAGGCTTGAACAATAAATTGAACTTCTTTCAATGTAGAATAACTTCAAGTCTGTAGATGACTTTAATTCTCCATTCTCTTGACAGATAAAACTCTCTGAGATTCCTGTGACATATTAACTTATTATTTACTTATTACATACTTGTTTAAATTAAGTTGTTTCCTCGGAATATTAATAGGCCTAAACATATGCCTTTCACCAGGATTGTACGCCAGGGCGGCGGGAGGTCTGTGCCCCCTCGAGTTGCCAGGAGGGCGATGACTCGCATTGAGCTTTGCCTACTGATGGCGATGGCAGGGTATCCAGGGTTGATGCTGGGGAGATTTTCCGCATGGCCATGGTGAGGGTGAGGGCATTGGGCCGCACTAGTGGCTGATTCCAGAGTTGGTGATGTAGTAGTCTAGTCTTCTAGTCATGTACGGACATAGTAGTGCCGATTTTTGTGGGATTGTTCCATTGTATATAGTATCCCTTTTCTGACTAGAAGGATAGACCATGTATTTCACTTTTGACTAGATGTTGTTAGGACGGTTGTACTTGTAAACTGTCGATGTTGACTCAGACTATGTATCTTTGGTACCATGTATATATTTGTTTCCTTTTAGTTGAATCCCGTTCTGTTGTGACGCGATCACAAGTTTATTATACTGTTGTCTGTACTATTATGATTAAATTGTGATAAAATATAGAACTGCGGGAGTCTACTTCCAATTATGTGACGACCGTACAAGAGAAAAATCTGTAACCAAGCGAATGAACCTAACATGAAATTTTCCAAATTTTCAGTAAGATGCCTCCACGAAGAATGAGAACTAGGGCTAACCCCCATGAATCTGATGATCAAGAAAGCCACAACCAAGATAGGGAAGACCCTGAATATGAGGAAGAGATAGATGAAGATTATAATGAGCAGGACGACTCCCAGTATGGAGAGGCAGATGAATCCTTTTTCACTGCGGAAATTGAGACTGAAGAAGAGGAAGTTGTAGTGGAACAAAGAAGAGAGGACCAGGGTGGAGATCCCATGGGTCAGTTCATGAATCTACTTAGGCAAAATTTGGACCGTTATCCCCAACCACCCCAAGGAAACAACAGCACCGTGGCAAACTCTTTCAGGGCCTTTAAGTCACTCAAGCCCCCAGAATTCCAAGGATCGGCTGACCCGGTAGAGGCAAGAGCCTGGATAAAGGAAATGGAAAAGTCCTTTGAGATATTAAGCATTGAGGAGGCACAGAAGACTGTTTTCGCCACTTACCTTCTGAAGGGGGAGGCCAACTATTGGTGGGAGGCCAAGAAGAACATGGAGATGGATGCTATCGTAACTTGGGAAAGGTTCAAACAATTGTTTCTAGAGAAGTATTTCCCAAGGTTTATGAAGACTCAAATGGAGCTCAAGTTTTTGCAACTGAAGCAGAATAGCCTAACGGTGGCTGAGTATGAGGCAAAATTTACCGAGCTATCAAGGTTTGTGCCAGAGTTTGTAGATATCGAAGAGAAGAAAGCTAATAGATTTCAACAAGGGTTGAAGTAGTGGATTCAGAATCGCGTGGCAGTCTTGGAGATTTCAGACTATGCCACATTGGTGCAAAAGGCTTCGATCGTGGAAGCAGGGAGTGATCAGATGCAGAGGGAAAGAGAGAAAGGGGGGACAAAAAAGGAAACATGCAAGTATGGGTGGAGGTTCTGCAGGAAGAAACCCCCCAAATAGGTTTAACTGCGGGGCAGTCTCCCTACCTGAAAGGAGTATGGGTTTCAAACGAACCGTAAGCGCAAGCGTAAACCTGGGCGGCAACCCATCAGGAGTGACCCACTCCCACCAATCTCGACCTCCATTACCAGTATGTACAAGTTGTGGGAGGAAACATCCCGGTGTGTTCCTTCAGAAACAGATAACCTGTTATAAGTGTGGACGAGGGGGCCATTATGCTAACTCTTGTACCGCAGCTAACCCTAGCGTCAACAGAAGCCCCACTTGTTTTCAGTGTGGACGTCAAGGTCATATGAAGAAGGATTGCCCCATGAACCGACCCGCAGCATCAGGGGCAAGCAAAGCTGCCTCCAACAAGCCACCAACTGCTAGGACTTTCAACATGACAGTACATGATGCCGTGAGGGACACAGATGTGATAGCAGGTACCTTTTATCTGAATTCAGTGAGCGCAAATGTTTTATTTGATTCTGGAGCAACTAAGTCTTTTATATCGAGGGATTTTGCGCATAAATTGAAACTTAAAGCCCAACCATTAAAGGATTCCCTACAAGTAGAAATAGCTAACCACGAAATAGTCCCAGTTAATCAGATTCACCCCAACTGCAAATTGGAAATAGGGGAACAGTCTTTTTATGTGGATTTGATTCCTTTTAAATTAGGAGAATTTGATGTCATTTTGGGGATGGATTGGTTGTCTCGCAATAATGTGCAGATAGATTGTAAAGGGAAAAAGGTTAGATTAAATACCCCATGGAAGAAGGAAATAGTGTTTAAGGGAATGAAACAGACACAGAAACTTCTAACCATGGCGCAAACCAAGAGATTGTTACGAAAGGGAAACGAGGCTTACTTAGCGTATGTTGTAGACACCCAGAAAGAGGTGCCCAGTTTACAGGACATCCCAGTAGTCAATGAGTTCGAAGATGTGTTTCCACAAGATCTTTCGGGATTACCACCCGATAGGGTAATTGAGTTTGCTATTGAGTTAGCCCCGGGGACGGCGCCAGTTTCGAAGGCCCCGTACCGGTTAGCCCCAGTAGAGATGAAAGAACTAGCTACCCAGTTACAAGAACTGTTGGATAAGGGTATGATAAGACCCAGTGTGTCGCCGTGGGGGGCACCAGTGTTGTTTGTTAAGAAGAAAGATGGGAGTATGAGGTTATGCATCGACTACCGAGAGTTGAACAAGCTAACTATAAAGAATAAGTACCCATTACCCAGAATAGACGATTTGTTCGACCAGCTAAAGGATGTTGTGTACTTCTCTAAGATTGACCTGAGAACCGGATATCACCAATTAAAGATTAAACCCGAAGATATCCCAAAGACTGCATTCCGTACCAGGTATGGACATTATGAGTTCTTGGTGATGTCGTTTGGATTGACCAATGCCCCAACAGCTTTCATGGATTTGATGAATAGGGTGTTCAAGAAGTATTTGGACGAGTTCGTTATAGTTTTCATTGATGATATTCTTATCTACTCAAAGACAGAGGCAGGACATGCAGAACATTTGAGGATAGCCGTAGGAATACTCAGGAAAGAACAATTGTATGCCAAATTCGCAAAGTGTGAATTCTGGCGAAATGAGGTTCAGTTTTTAGGATATGTGATTAATAAGGAGGGAGTGTTGGTTGACCCCTCTAAGATAGAGGCAGTTTCAAACTGGGAACGGCCAACCACACCAGCAGAGGTAAGGAGTTTCATAGGATTATTAGGGTATTATAGAAGATTTGTTAAGGATTTTGCGAAAATCGCAGCCCCGTTAACCCGACTTACCCGTAAAACTAAGAAGTTTGAATGGACGGAAAAGTGCGAGAATAGTTTCCAAGAGCTAAAGAAGAGATTGGTGACTGCCCCTGTGTTGGCATTGCCAGATGGAAAAGGAGATTTTGTGATTTACAGTGATGCTTCGCATAAGGGATTAGGGTGCGTGCTGATGCAGCACGGTAAGGTAATCGCGTATGCGTCAAGACAATTGAAGGAATATGAGATTCGATATCCTACTCATGATCTAGAGCTAGCAGCAGTAGTCTTCGCTTTAAAGATTTGGAGGCACTACTTGTATGGAGAGAAGTGACCATAAGAGCCTCAAGTACATTTTTACCCAAAAGGAGCTCAACATGCGCCAGAGAAGATGGTTAGAGCTGATCAAGGATTATGAATGTGAAATTCTTTATCACCCAGGGAAATCCAATATGGTGGCTGACGCCCTTAGTAGGAAAGAGAGACTCAAGATGATAATGTCCTCAGAAGAGCTGATTAGAGAATTTGAAAAGATGGAAATAGAAGTGAAGGTAACCGGGGACGGTACCGAAAAGCTGTTTGAGATTTCACTACAGCCAGAGTTGGTAGAAAAAATCAGAAGATGTCAAGAAAGAATGATAAGTGAAGACAGACAGTCAATGACAGGAGAAGAGATCCACACTGTCAAGGATGATAAAGGAATAAGGAGGTATACTTACCGAATTTGGGTCCCGAATGTTCGAGAACTAAAAGACGATATTTTACACGAAAGTCACAGTTCAAGGTATTCAATTCACCCAGGAAGCACCAAGATGTATGGAGATTTGAAAGAATACTATTGGTGGCCTAACATGAAAAAGGACGTAACAGAGTGGGTAAGCAGATGCTTGACCTGCCAACGAGTGAAAGCGGAACACCAGAGACCCAGTGGACTTTTACGACCCCTAGAGATTCTCAAATGGAAATGGGAACACCTAGCCATGGACTTCGTAGTAGGTTTACCAAGGACCAAGGCCAATCATGACACCATATGGGTAATCATAGATAGACTGACGAAGTCAGCTCACTTTCTTCCGATCAACGAAAGGTACACTGTCGATAGACTAGTGGATATCTACTTGAAAGAAATAGTGGTGCGACACGGAGTCCCAGTCGCCATAGTATCTGACCGAGATCCCAGATTTAACTCCAGATTTTGGAGAAGCTTCCAAGAATGTGTAGGAACCCGGTTGAATATGAGTACTGCCTATCACCCGCAAACAGACGGACAAAGTGAAAGGACCATCCAAACCCTAGAAGATATGTTAAGAGTCTATGCTATAGACTTTAAAGGAAGTTGGGATGATCACCTACCGCTGATTGAGTTTTCCTACAACAATAGTTTTCATACAAGCATAGGAATGCCGCCTTACGAGGCCCTTTATGGAAGAAGATGCCGATCTCCCTTGTATTGGGATGAAGTTGGAGAGCGAAAGATGCTTGGACCCGAAGTGGTCCAACAGACTAAGGACATAGTGGATCTAATCAGAGGACGGCTGGTAGCAGCCCAAGATAGACAAAAGAAGTATGCTGATTTGGCCCGGAAGGACAAGGAATATGAAGTGGGAGACCTAGTGTTCTTAAAGGTATCTCCTTGGAAAGGTTTGATGAGATTCGGGAAGAAGGGAAAACTGAGTCCTAGATACATCGGACCATTTGAGATCTTAAGACGTATTGGGAAGTTAGAATATGAGCTAGCATTACCCCCAAACCTGCAACAAGTGCATAATGTGTTTCATGTTTCAATGCTGAGGAAATACAACCCGGATGTTAAGCACATAGTGGAATACGAACACGTAGACATGCAGCCAGACCTAACCTATATGGAGCAGCCTGTGGAAATCATAGATCAAAAGGAACAAGTGCTCCGAAACAAGGTCATCAAGCTAGTCAGAGTTTTGTGGCAAAACCATAATGTGGAAGAATCAACCTGGGAACTAGAAAGTGCTATGCCGGAAAAGTACCTCCATTTGTTTTCAAACTGATTCCGGGACGGAATCCTTTTAAGGAGGGGAGACTGTAATATCCCCAAATTTTGTACTTATTTAAGAACCATTGATGAATAGTAACTTTTGTTAAAAAAACCACTGATGAATAGTAACTTTTCCATTTAAAAAGTTTTTCAGACCACCCTATGTACGGAACGGTATAATGAACTTTCAAAGTCGTATTAGTGATCTACGATGTAAATGAAGGAATGCAAAAGCTGTCAGAATCGGAAAAATAGCATTTCTGTTTTCTCCGAAATTTCACCACTAACGGATGGATTAATCATTAATTGAAAATATTGGAGGATTTAAATTATCAATTCCATGGATATGGATTTAATAAAAGAATTAATAATGTCAAGAACGTTTACGATAAACTACTTCGATAGAACACTTAAGAAACCCTGCGAACATTTTACGAGATTAAGCGGTGACGGAACAATGCGACACTTACAGGATTAAATATAGGCATGGAAGTAACATGTAACAAGATTAATCCAAGGAATGCAACAATTGTATCATCCGTGTGAAAAGAAACGAACTAGTAAAGCTGCTTGCCACCATGAGTCTCCGTTGCTTGACAAGTGTCCCAGTGATGAGGCAAAAATGTGACGACTCACCACTTTGACTACAAAATATCTCATCTTTATCAAAAATTAACCAAGACCAAAAAGCAAGAACTGTCCCCACTTGAAGAAAGAAAACATTCGGCCCTTTTGAAGAAATAAAGGATACTTTTTCAAGAATCAATCTTCCACTCATCCATAAATCATGTTTTTGGATCCTAAAGCTTCCATATTTCCAAACTACGGTATTCTCTTAATCTTAGAATCATCCATTAAGGTTAACATGTTCAAATCCTTGATTGAAGATGAGAGTGAATAGTGAAATGAATAGTAGTCTTTTGTGTTCTTGATTTTGTTCTTAAAGATTAAGCTTGTTAAGGATAGTTTAAAGCTCAAGGAAGGATTATAAGCTATTGTAAGTGTTTATCAAGCATCAAGGAAGGTATAAACTCTTGAAACCCTTAGTTATAATTTGATTTATATGGTTAGTTTTAAGTATAGTTTAGTTAGTATGATCATAAGGATGATTGTTTGATTTTGATGAAAGTTTGATGTTGTTCTGAGGATGAATAAGTAGATGTTGGTTTTGACTATGGTTGATGATGCTTATGGATTAGTATTGATGTTGAGGAATTGACTTGAGGTTTTGGTTGGATTGATCATGTAAAGTTTATGATTAAACTTTGGAATCGTTAAAACATAGCCGTTATAATGCCCGATTTTCCTTAACCTTGTTTTGTTTGTGATATTCGAACATAATGACTTCTGTCCAAGTTCACCACTGCCCATTATAGTGTAGGTCTTGTTTCAAGGTTCATTTTGGTGCGAAAATCATGTGAATCCAATTTACGGTTCAGGAGGAACAAGTATTTTAGTAAAGGATGTTTCGCGAAACCAAAACTATGTTACTTGGCCAACTTTGAGGCAATGATCAAACCCCGTAAGAGACTTATTAGAATGTGAAACTTTGTGTTAACATGCTAGGTACGTTTATAAAGACCCTCGAAAAGATTTCGTGTTAAAAGGACTTAATCTCTATTTTATAAAAATGTTCGAGTCGAGCATGCGCAAGAGAATTCTCAAAGAGTTAACTTGAAAACATGTTTTAGCTTAAGTAAAGTACGTACTTAGTTTCGTAAAAGTATTTAGTGATTAATCTCGGATATTTTGACTATGTATAGATCGTCGGATTAACCCGAGGCACACTACCCCTACCTCACCACCAGGCAAGTTTTCAAAACCTATGCTTACTGTTGTTGTGATATTAAACTGTTTTCATATATGATATGCAAATGAGAAGTATACATGTTTTATTACATGCTTGTTTTCGAACTGCTATATATAACGATACTCGAGGTTATGACTTGATGTTGGGGCTTATAAACTAGATATGGGATATCAGTTATAAGTCAGTTTTTATATAAAAATGCCCTAGGTTAAGGGCGTATGATTTTTCTTTAGATCAGAAGTAATTATATATTTTTGTATATGTTAAAGATTGCTTTTCCGATAAAGATATCGGGTAACTGTTATTCGGTGATTATTTATTTAATGAATATTATTTGAATATTCATTTAAGGTTTATTTATTTAATGAATATTATTTTGAATATTCATTTAATCATTATTTATTTAATGAATATTATTTGAATATTCATTTAAGGTTTATTTATTTAATGAATATTATTTTGAATATTCATTTAATCATTATTTATTTAATGAATATTATTTGAATATTCATTTAAGGTTTATTTATTTAATGAATATTATTTTGAATATTCATTTAATCATTATTTATTTAATGAATATTATTTGAATATTCATTTAAGTGTTATTTATTTAATGAATATTATTTTTGAATATTCGTTTGAGGTTTACTTATTTAATAAATATTATTCGATTATTTATTAAATACTTTTAAAACGTTTTTAAAAATGAGAAATGTTATTTAAAGTTTATCCTCGACCTTCAATAATTATGGAGGCTATTCTAAGCTATATTATTAATTATTTTAAATCAAGGAAAGGTTCCCAAACACTGTTTTTCCATTTAAATCTATCTTATAAGAGGATTTAAATGTTCGCTCGACTATCAAAAATATGGGAAACCTGATTTAAGTAACTACTACTCATTTTAAACTCTCAACTCAAAACTGTCAGGGGACATATATTTTCTCGGAATAATTTAATTGCTGCAAGTCAAATTGATGGAACAAGTCGATATCCATTAACAAGCATCGCTTGGGAAATATTGGAGAATCTTCCTTTCCAACCTAGATATAACTACTTAGTGGAGTCATATCAACAAGTATTACACTTGGGGAAAGGAGGACGATCTTTACGTTTCAGAGTCATGGATTTCATCTGAACTAGGAGTGGTGTAAGTGGTCCAGTTGCGCCGACCCATCCATTTTATTGCCCCAAATGGGCCGGGAGATCCGGGAAGGCAGTAGACAATGTCAGGCTGTCGTGATTCTTCCATCTACATGTAGGGAACATATTTTTTGTTGTACGACCTGCTACTGAACATAGTAAGGTTGGTACAACGGGCGCGGTAGCAACTCTGGTATTAGTTCATCATCCAATTTTGGAATATTCCTGCAACATGTATTGGGGAGAAGAACCAATCATGTCGACAGGGGGTCGAAAAGTGTTCAAAGAAAATAAAGTTACAATAAATCCTTGCAACTTCATCTTATATTTTATGAGTAATGACTCTGATAAAACCTTACTCAGATTATTTGTGCATAAGTGGATTTTGGGTTACGACAACATTATATTAACTTTCCTCGTAACTTCATCTATTATGTTATACTAGTCTCTTATCCGTTTAAGGCATAATATGTGACTACAAAAATATCTTTGAACTGTTATTTACTGATAATCTGTCATAAACTATTTTGGTGGGCTCTATTGCTCGCCCTTGCTTATTTATTTATATGACAACAACAGCTAGAGCAGATGGCCCGCAACAGGCACACTCTGCGCAAGCAGGGAGCAGCCGTCAGAGATTTACCCGCTGATGTCGTAGCCGCCATAACTGAGGTAGTAGTAACTAGTAGCCTAAGCTACAGCTTTTGTGTATCAGACTTATTTATATTTATGATTAATGTAAGCAATGGCAAGAACTATTAAATGTACTCTGAAATCTTTTGGGTTTGTAATAACTTATAACTTGTGGATCTTATGACTAGATACTTATTCCAATTTCATCTCTGGGACTATAACTAGTTGTGTGTGTAGTGTTGTTACTGCGGGGTCACAGCATGCAGTTTAATTGTTTTGATTCAAGTGCAAGTATTACTGATGAGAATTGAGACCGTAACGACCGGATCTCCGACCCCGGATCTGGGGCTGTTACAGCTGCTGTTATGAAAACAATTCAAACTTCTCAAAGTCAAACAACGCAGTCAACTCATGTTTCTGATTCTGGAGTAAGGACAGTGAGGACATTAGTACAATCTCAGATCCTGACGGAAGAACAAATCCTGACAGTTGATCAAATCCTGATGCCTGGTCATGAACAGACTCTTGCTACAATTCCTGAAGGTGATGAAGATGTGTTTATTGATAATCCTGAAGATGCATCAAATTTATTCCAGAAGTTTACTACAAAAGATGGTAGAATTGTTACTCTCTATCACACTGATAAAAGAGTTCAACAATTATTTGCAAGGAAAGCACTCTCTACAGCAAGTGAAGAATATCCCGATCTCTCACATGAAGAATTCTTAAGTCAACAGAGAGAAATGATGGAAAGCTTTAATAACCCTGCTCCTGCTAGAGGAAGAGGAGGCAGAGGTAGGAGAGGTTCTAGAAGAGGTAGAAGAGGTTCTTCAACTCAAACAATGCCTAGACAGACAAGGTATAGAGGTTTATTAATTGAAGAAATTTCTAAAGCTTCACAAAATCTAATAGATCCTGTTATCAAGGATATCATTGAGAAGGAAGACAAGGAGTTTATTGAAGAAGAACCTGAATTGAGAAGAAGACCAAGACAATTAATTCTCTGCAATACAAATCAAATTGAAGATTCTAATCCTGATATTGTTCCTGACAATGTTCAAGATCCTGATGAATCTGAAATTCTGCAAGAGATTGAGTTGTTAATCTTATCTACTGTGGTTGATTCTCACAACAAGGAAGTGGATGAAGAAGAAGAAGCCAGAAGAAGAGAAATCATAAGAACAAAAAATAGAGATTTCAATCTCTATGTACAAAGGCTTAAACTCTCAAACAGAAGAGTGTGGAGAAATTCAAGCAGACGAGAATCTTTACTAGAAAGAAGCTATGTTTTTGAAAAAGTAAAAGATAAGAAGTGGAAACACATAAGTACACTGAGGTGTAACACACCTATCAATTTTCAGAATGGGGGAATTATAACAAGTGCTTCAAGTGTTGTTGATTTCTCTGATATGGTCAGATCAAAAGCACTCTGGCTACGAATGTTTTCAAATCTGAAGCAATTGACAAATAATTCAAGAGGAGGTATTGGACACAGGGATGCTGAATATCTGAATATGTCTTATGTTGATCCTTACTCCTTGACTGAAATTGGAGGTACTTTAACTTCTGAAAACCTAAACAATTTATTAGCTGTTGATATAGTTATAGATTGTCATGATGGTATTGAAAAGAAAGAAAAGCTTCTGTACTTCATGAAAGATGGTAGTGTGAAGATTCTGTCCATTCAAGATCTGCTGATGAAAACTACACAGGAACTGTAATATGTTCATTATCTGTTAAGATGGAAGAATAAAGTGTGCAAAGTGTGGAGTAACATGATCTTGTCAACAATAAGAAGAAGACTGGATGGAAACAGAAATTTCAATGGTAATTATACTCCCATGTACTTAAATCAAAGAGGTCAAGATGTGGAAATACAAAGGGGCACTGCTGTTAAAGAAGTGACTTTTGGCATGACTCAACTTACTCTCAATCCTGATGGGAAGGAAATTGCTTATCTTTTGCTTGAAGAGAACATTCTACAGAGAAGCTCCATACAAAATCTCAGAGCAGCTATCTACCAGATTAATGAGGAAGATGAAGAACTCAGAAATCTTAAGGAAAGACTGATTCAAATTCTTGAAGAAAAAGAAGAAAATTTGTTATCCAACTTCTTGAAGATGAATCTGTTCTATCAAAGAATTTAAACAGATAAGTTGCTGCTGACATTTGTACATTTTGTAAATATGTTTTTGACATCATTGAATCTTAGGAATCTATACTTTATTTCACAAAGTATGAGATTGAGGGAGATTGTTAGATCAGGATTCAATGATCGTCGGGATCTAGACTCAACTGATCAGGATTGCTGACGTCATCAGGATTGCGTGATCGTCAGGATCAAGATGAATATCAGGACTGGGATCAGGATTGATCATCAGGACTGGAAGCTGATCAGGATTCCTACTTCGAGTTATATTTAGAGTTTAGTTAAACATGGAAGTTTATTTTGTCGGTTCCTGGTTTGTAGTAATGTAGCTATCGATTAAAGATATGTTTCAATCTTTGTAATTGATTAGGATTTATCATGTAATTGATAGAGAAGCTGTGTAGTATATAAACACAGTTTAGGTTTTGGTTTAATAACCAATCGCATACACGAGTATCTTTGTAACCTAGAAGCTCTCAAGAACATCAGAATTTCTTGAGAGAGTTTGTAACAGTTTTATATCAGATTTAATAAAGCTGTTATTATTCTTTCATATTTGTGATTCATATCTTATTAAGTCGAGAATCTTATACAATTGTATTCAACACCCCTTCTACAATTGTTTATTACTGGGCAACATTTGTTTTCCATCTTATCCAGTTCTTCTATGCTGTAAAAATCATCTTCCTCAAGCAGATCATAGATGACTTGAGACTCATCACCAGTGTCTTCAGTTTCCAGTTCTTTAATCTTGACTTGATTAACTTTCAGAGCTTCCATTTTGTGACCTAAGTTGTCAGCAATAAGGGCACAAGAAGTGTTGGCCATCATACCTTGCTTTGCTTGAATGGACCTCTTCTGAAACAACTCTTGCTCATATGTTTTCAAAACACCATATAGTACATCAAAACCAATCGTGGTTAAATCCCTTTCCTTGAGAGAAGAGATCCTTAGCTCCAAGTGATCTGGTAGAGTCAATAAGAACTTCATGTTTAGCTCTTCTGTTTCATAGTGTTTGTCATAGAGTTTGAGCTCATTTATCAGCTTGTTGAACCTTTCAAATACTTCTGTGATTCCCTCCTTTGGCTGAGCCATGAAGGCTTCATACTAAGAAACCAGAATCTTCTTCTTGTTCTTTCTCACTTCTGGAGTTCCTTCACATAGCACTTCTATGAGATCCCACATCTTCTTTGCACTACTACAATGAGCAACAGTGCCATACATGGTGAAATCCATAGACTCACAGATAATGAGTTGGAGATTTCCATCTAGTGCCACTTTCTCCTTTTCAGGCTCAGTGTATTTGGAAGGATCTTTAGGCTCGTAATGCATTGGTATCTTTTCAGTACCAACAGTTGTTTCTGCAATCTCAATCATTGGAATGAAGGGACCATGTTTTAAAATGTCTAGATACATGGGATTTGAAGCTTTGATGAACAGCAACATCTTCTTCTTCCATAGATTGTAGTGTTCCTTGTTAAAGGCAGGAATCTTGATACTGCTTAGTTTCTGTGAACTCATTCTTGATCTTTTTCTGTTTTTATATCAACAGCCTGCTCTGATACCACTTGTAAGATATGATTATCACTAAGAAACTAGACAGAGGGGGGTGAATGGATAATTTGAATGTTTTTCGTTTTCTTGAAACTAAAAAGCTGAGTTCGATTGTGTTGTATGAAAATACGGAATAAAATGAACAAGACACACACAATCACTTTAATCTACTTTGTATTAAGTAAATTAAATACTATAGCTTCCAAAATTTAACAAGTGAAATTTTGGCTTCTAAACAAAAACAGTGTTTTCTTGTTTTCTTACAGAGAAAAGAGTGCTTGAATATTTCTGTGTATATCTCTCTTTCAGCTAACTATAGGATGTGCACAATATATATATGTCCTATACAAACTGGTGAACACACCTATTTACACAGTTACCCCTAACTATAACTCCAACTTGTCCTTCCATAAGAAGTTAACTGTGTCAGGAAGGACCACTTGCTTTCTGTAGTCCTTTCTCGTTTCTGTAGCTGCTTGTCTCTAATCTTTCTTTCCAAGTTTTGCTGTAGATTTTCCATCTGTGTTTGGACCACCTAACCATAACAGATGCTTCAGTATTTGTCTCCTTTGAACTTTGATTATGTACCTTGATTTGTCTTGTTATAAATGGCTAAGTGTTGACATCGTGAACTCCAGCATATTCCTGATCCTTTGACATGTTGACATAGAGCATTCATGACTTTGATATATGAGGACTTTGCTATATGAGTATTTCAGGAGTATGCGATATGGCTTATTTATGACTTCATGATATAGCCTTTGAGGACTTCACGATATAGCCTTTTTGAGGACTTCACGATCTAGTACATTCTGACTTTGCGATCTCAACACTTCACGACATGCGCCTTGAGGACTTCACGACATAGTTCATTTTGGACTATGCGATCTCAGTACTTCACGACATGGATATTGTAGACTTCACGACATAGCTCATTATGACTTCATGATATAGGGACTTAGATAAATTTCTGCAACTTATTTCTTCAAGGCCTTATTCACTTCAATCTTGCTGCATGAACAAATTGAACTTCTACCAGGACAATTATTCCATGGCCTATATACATTCTAGGTGCAAGAAACTTACTAAGCTCATTATAAACTTGAGCATACAGAATAAAGCTAAGTACATGAAAACAAGACAAGTACAATGGAGACCTATACTATATCCTAGTGATAAACTTCACTCGGTCATGTAGAGTGACATAGTCACAATGTGTAGGCTTGTTAATAGTGGTATTCAGACATGCCTTGAGCCTAACATTTGTCATTTTAATTAATTGAGGCATTGGTTTTCATCTTCGCATATATAAATTTTGGTTACAAATATTTATTTTCTAAAGAAACTATATTCGTTTAGCATATATCATATTAACTGATACATGTACATGTGTTAGCATAATTCGTAAAGATATGTGGGGGAAAAATATTGGAAACGGGTTTAATTTTAAAAAATTCCTTAAAACTTAAATAAAATTATCGAGTTATAATAATAATGGATTTACAACTTTTGACACAGTGTTTTCGGTGCGTAGCACGGGTAAAATACTAGTATTAAACTATAAAAAAGATAATAAATTTAAATTTCAACCGTGCATCGCACGGATTTTAAACTAATATATATATATATATATATATATATATATATATATATAGGCAAGTGATCAAATTGAAGGAATTTACGGATGAGCGGAAGCGTGATATAACATTTATTCCGTAAAAACCATGTATCGCACATATATAAAAATATATAAAATCTAGAGCGAAGGGAATCGTAACCATACCTTGAGAATCGAAGCTTTAAAATCGATGGTTGCAAGCAGTTGCTCCTCAGAGTGTGAAGCACTCTACCGGTATCCACCAAGAATTTTTCTTCGATGAATTCTTCAAAAAACTCTAACACTTTTTAGAGAGAAAAAGAGAGAGAGAGAGAGAGAGAGAGAGAGAGAGAGAGAGAGAGAGAGAGAGAGAGAGAGAGAGAGAGAGAGAGAGAGAGAGAGAGAGAGAGAGAGAGAGATAGAGAGAGAGAGAGAGAGAGAGAGAGAGAGAGAGAGAGAGAGAGAGAGAGCGAGAGAGAGAGAGATGGAGGCTAGCTCCTTTTTCTAGGTTTTTCACAAAAATAAGATGAGCCTTAGAATGAACTATCTCATTCTATTTATAGGGCTCTTTTAGGGTTTTTAATAATATATCTATATATATATATATATATATATATATTAACCCCACATTTCTAAAATGCTTTAATAATGATTAAAACTATTTTAATCATTATTTCTTTTTCTAAACTATTTAGAAAATAATTCTTCCTCTCTTGTAATTTAAATCTTTTCATCAAAGAAAATATTCTTTTATGGTGTGACCCTATAGGTTCAATATTAAGCCGGTAGTAGAAATAAATAATAATAAACTTTTATTTATTATTTATATGAATTCTAATAATTCATTAAATATAATTAACTGATTAATTATATTTATTCTACATCGTGAGTGATGCTTCTCAACATATCGCGACTATCCGGATAATATGAATTCACTGCTTAGAATACCAAGAACCTGTCAGTGAGTAGTTTCAGTACAATCAATTCCTTCTACCCTACAATAACCCGATTAAATACAAGGCATGGATCTCGTGTCAGGCCTTATCAAATTTAATCATATGATTTCTTATTCATAATGCTAAGTTCATATTAATGCAAATTAGAAACTCCTTTCTAATTTCATACACTCTGGCCAGAGATTCCAGAACTCGCACACTAAGAATAACATAGGATATTCTCTTCCTATACTGGAAGGGGTAGATCCTCTTGAATCGTAGTAGTTTGTGCTTCTTGAACTTCATTAAGTTCTATTTTGCTCCCACTGTTCCCTTCAAGGATAAACTGTTTTTCCAAGAAGGTAGCATGTCTGGAAACAAATACCCTATGATCGGTGTAAAAGTAATACCCTAAAGTCTCTTAAGGATATCCCACAAACTTACATTTTACGGATCGAGATTCCAGCTTATCAGGGTCAACTTTCTTGACATAAGCTGGACATCCCCAAATCTTAACGTGTTTAAGACTTGGTTTCCTTTCTTTCCATATCTCATATGGTGTTTGAGGAACAGATTTGGAAGGCACCTTATTCAGTAAATATGCTGAGGTTTCCAATGCATAACCCCAAAGGAATACTAGAAGATCTGCATAGCTCATCATGGATCGAACCATGTCTAACAAAGTTCGATTTCTCCTTTCAGATACCCCATTCAACTGTGGAGTATATGGAGGAGTCCACTGAGAGACTATACCATTTTCTTTGAGATACTCTAGAAACTCACCATTCAAGTATTCACCACCTCGATCTGATCGAAGGGTTTTAATACTATGTTTGGTTTGTTTCTCCACTTCATACTTGTATTCTTTGAACTTTTCAAAGGCTTCAGACTTGTGTTTCATCAAATACACATATCCAAATCTAGATCGATCATCTGTGAAAGTAATGAAGTACGAAAATCCACCCATGGCTTGCGTAGAAATCGGTCCACATACATCTGTGTGTACCAATCCTAGCAAATCTGCAGCCCTCTCTCCATGTCCACTAAATGGAGATTTGGTCATTTTACCCAATAGACAAGACTCGCATGTAGGATATGATTCAAAATCAAAGGTTTCAAGTAACCCTTCCTTATGCAATGTACGAAGTCTATTTTCACTAATATGACCAAGTCTGTAGTGCCACAAATAGGTGAGATTTTCATCATCCCTTTTCCTTTTATTAGTACGTTCAATTTGTAGTAAATTATGCTCTACGTCATATACATACAGACCATTATTTAAAATACCACTACCATAAAGAACATTATCTCTAAGAATTGAACATTTATTATTCTGAATAACAAACGAAAATCCAGCCAAGTCTAACATGGGAATAGAAATAATATTCCTCACAATCGAGGGAACAAAATAACAATTATTTAAAATAATAGTCTTGCCCGTAGGCATATGTAAATCAAATGATCCTACAGCTTCAGCAGCAACTCTTGCTCCATTTCCCATCCGTAGAATCACCTCCTCTTCCTCAAGAGTCCTACTTCTCCTTAGTCCCTGCAACGAATTGCAATGTGAGAACCACAGGCGGTATCTAATACCCAAGTAGCAATTTGATTTAATGACATATTCACTTCAATCATGAACATACCTGAATCAGAAGCGGCTGTCTCACTACCCTTCTTCTTCTTCAATTCTGCAAGGTAAACCTTGTAGTTCCTCTTCCAGTGCCCCACCTTGTTAAAGTGGAAGCAAACAGATTTGCTTTTGGGGTCTTCAGCTTTTGGTGGAACCGGCCTTTTTTCACCTACTTTCTTCTTCTTGGGAGGGTTCTTCTTCCTTTTCTTAGGATTGGAACCTTCACCAATTAGAAGAACAGAACTCTTCTTAGAGGGAAAATTCGATTCCGCAGTCTTCAACATGTTGTGGAGTTCAGCCAGGCTGACGTCCAACTTATTCATGTGAAAGTTCACAACAAACTGCGAAAACGAACCCGGAAGTGATTGCAAGACCAAGTCTTGACTCATCTCCCCATCCATGTTGAAACCAAGTTGTCCAAGACGTTCAATCAAATTGATCATCTTAAGTACATGGTCATTCACAGACGATCCCTCAGACATCCTACAGCGGAACAGCTCCTTCGATATCTCATATCGAGCTGTCCTCCCCGCCACATCATACAACTCTTGTAGATGCGTTAGGATAGTGTGAGCATCCATATGCTCATGCTGCTTCTGTAGCTCAATGTTCATGGAAGCTAGCATGATACATTGAGCAACATTTGCATCATCTATCCACTTACGATACACAACATGTTCATCATCATGTGCATCGTCAGCAGGTTCAGCAGGCTTAGGTGAGTTAAGCACATATTCCAGCTTCTCAACCCTGAGAACAATTTTCAGGTTTCGAAGCTAGTCAGCAAAATTAGGACCAGTCAATTTGTGAGCATCCAGTATGCTCCGGAGTGATAGTGAAGAAGACATAATGTATATAGTAAATCTGTAAATGATAAACACATAACAACACTTAGCAAATATTCAATTTCATTTTAAAACACTATATGAATCGGGTCTTTATTCATAAGTGGCTCCCACTAGTTTATCTAATTTATACAACCCCTAAGTGGAAAAATTAAGCATTCATAATGCTAGTGGGAATAGGGATCCTACATTCCATCACACAACCTCGACTGTAGAACGAAACGCCATGTGATGTTCAGTAGGCAGACAACTCTTGTCAATTACATCTCATGTTATTCCCTAATAAAACTTTAGCCTCTTGAATAATTGAGTCACGGCTGTAGCACGACAAACTCAATATTCTAAGTCAAGTCTAACCCAACATTTCATACAATTGAATCACTCTCCAACAGCCCACGGCTGTAGCACGTAACGACCATTAGATTCTAATTCATTGTACACATCTCTATGTTATAGACAAGTATTTCTTATTTCAAAATCAAAGCCCTCGGCTGTAGCACGAAACGACAATGATTCAAAAATAAGAACTATTTTCTACCATGTTTGAAGGCTATGACCGACACAAGCCCGTTGTGTCATTGGCCAATTACTACTTGATATTATTTAATTTTAGAGGGATTATATTATGTTACAACCATAATCATATTACTAGGAGATTCTCTTTTTCTTGAACAAAATACAATTATGATATTTAAATGAAAAATTCCCAGTGTGTTGGAAGGGTCACATCGGTCCCGCTTAAAACCCAACGGCCTAGACAGAAATTTTCATTTTCAACATCAAAAGAGTATTTCACTCTATGTTTCATAAACATAAGAATCTCATGGTTGTACTCATAATATTATTGTTAAGGCAAGAAATGATTCATATTCTAGATTTTCTAGAGCACGCCTTATTTTGATTTAAGTTCACCTAAATCTATCATCACATGGTAAATATAGGCATATATCTCATATATAAAAATAAATTAACAAGTAAGCATGCAAATAATATCATGTCATACAATGATATAATGATGTATGGATTTATTATAGTATTTAAAAGCAATTAAAACAATTAGTACATGCTTTAAAACACTTCCGGGAATATAAACAGTTCCAAACTTTTATATAAAAAATATCTGACCACCCCATTAGATCCGTCTCGGAAAAACGAATCCAACGGTATATTATACACCCAAAATGGAGTTACCAAACTCCCAAAAAATCAAATTTAATGTGGACAGAGGGGCTGTAACGCATTACTGGAATGCGTTACAACAATTAAATGCTATTAATTCTTCCTCTCTTGTAATTTAAATCTTTTCATCAAAGAAAATATTCTTTTATGGTGTGGCCCTATAGGTTCAATATTAAGCCGGTAGTAGAAATAAATAATAATAAACTTTTATTTATTATTTATATGAATTCTAATAATTCATTAAATATAATTAACTGATTAATTATATTTATTCTACATCGTGAGGGATGCTTCTCAACATATCGCGACTATCCGGATAATATGAATTCACTGCTTAGAATACCAAGAACCTGTCAGTGAGTAGTTTCAGTACAATCAATTCCTTCTACCCTACAATATCCCGATTAAATACAAGGCATGGATCTCGTGTCAAGCCTTATCAAATTTAATCATATGATTTCTTATTCATAATGCTAAGTTCATATTAATGCAAATTAGAAACTCCTTTCTAATTTCATACACTCTGGCCAGAGATTCCAGAACTCGCATACTAAGAATAACATAGGATATTCTCTTCCTATACTGGAAGGGGTAGATCCTCTATTGACGTTAACTATCTCTATACACAAATCCCTATGCCCATAATAGACCTAATGGATGTCCTTGAGACTAAGGACTAATCCAAAGCATAGTTCATTATATACAAGATAACTCTAACGATCTCAAGTCTAAGGACACTTGTACAACTATCACTCAGTGAATAACTATTGACACGTGAGTAAACTCCATTAGTTGTTCAACTTATCGAGTCATGTTCAGTAAACTTATTCCCTAACAAGCACCTACATACTAGCTATAGTGTCACCACACAAATGCCTATGAGAACAGACATCCTCCTGACGGGAGCAAGCATAGTATGTACCAATCTTTGCGGATTCACCAACTTCCGATTAGTTATCCTATGATCGGGAACTGTTTAAGTCTAGAGTTATCATCTTATAGATCTCACTATTATAATCTCATTATAATTCTAGAAGCTTTACTCTAAACTATGGAACATCGTATTTAAAACACTTTAAATAGATAAAGCCCGTAATAAAAACAAAACAAGTCTTTTATTAACATTAATGAAATCAAATAAGAATACAAGAAAGTTCTTCCTAACTCATCATACATGATTGGATTTAGGACAAACACTTTCACAAATGAGACCTTTGCTTAAAATGAGAACTGAGAATAGATCTCAACCACACATCCTTTTACTTGTTTTATTAAACTTTTTAATGACTTTTAAAATTTATAATAAATTGAAAAAAAATTAGATTTAATTCTAATCAAATGATCTCCTCTTTCAATGATCTCCCTAATCAAATGAAAGCGCCGCAAAACATGTTTGGTATTTTTATGAGACCTAGGTTCCTTGGCTTGTGCTATTGCTGCGTTGTTATCACAATACAACACAATAGGCTCCTCAATGCTAGGAACAACTCCCAACTCAGAAACAAATTTCCTCATCCAAACGGCTTCTTTTGCAGCCTCACTTGCAGCTATATACTCTGCTTCCGCTGTGGAGTCAGCCGTTGTAGACTATTTGGAACTCTTCCAACTAATCGCACCACCATTCAGAGTAAACACGTACCCTGACATGGATGTGCTATCATCACTTTCTGATTGAAAACTAGAGTCAGTATAACCCTCTATTTTCAACTCAGATCCACCAAAAACAAGAAAAATATCCTTAGTCCTTCGCAAATACTTAAGGATGTTCTTCACTGCTTTCCAGTGGTCTTCACCTAGATTGGACTGATATCTGCTCGTCACACTAATTGAATGAGCAACATCAGGCCTAGTACATAACATCGCGTACATGATAGATCCTATTGCCGAAGCATAAGGAATCTTACTCATACGCTCCCTTTCTTCAGGTGTCTTAGGAGACATCTTCTTGGAAAGGGATACTCCATGGCTCATTGGTATGAGACCTCTCTTGATTTAAAGAAAGACAATATTTTTAAAGTTCCTTTTCTGGATCGTTTAAAAAGAAAAAACAATATCTTTTATTATGTGTCTACTAAAGAAATGCACGTAGATATAAAAGATACACCAGGAAAAGTGTTTTTGCCGTTAATAACTAAAGAAGAGATTAATAGACAATTACAGAAAATGGATTCTAAGATTAGATCTACTATCGCAATGGTTCACTTAGGTGCCGTTAAGATTTTGATTAAATCAGAATTCCAAGAAGGTATTGATTCTCCAATAAAAATGGTTTTAATGGATAACAGAATTATACCTAGAAACGACAGTATTTTTGATGCATCTAGAGGCAACTGAGCTTACCAAAAATTCATGTTCACTGTATACCCAAAATATGCAGTTAGTTTGGATACAGAAAGATTTGATCAAATTTTATCTTTTGTTCATGATTTTGAAAGAAAATATTTGATGCAAAGAGGTGATAAAGTATTTAGCATTACTTATTTAGTTGCTTATGCTTTAACAAATAGTCATCACAACATAGACTATAAGAAAAAGGAATTCATTGAATTAGATGATGTATTTTCAGAAATAGGTTCAGTAGAGGACAACAATTCGCAGAATTAAGTCCTACAGACCACACCTGGGCAATAGATATTGCTAGGAATAAGCCTTGTCTAGGAGAAAAACCTAGGAGAAGCTTCAGAGGAAGAAGTAATCTGACTATCAGAGAAGCTTCTACCGATGAAAAAGATGTACTTCTTAGGAGTATGTCTCAAAGGATAAATGATCTATCAGATAAATTTGCTAGCATAATTTAAAATAGCATAATTTAGTAGGGGGGATAACAGCGAATTGAAATCAATTTTAGTTCAGCAAAATGCTAAAATAGAAAAACTAGCAGAACAGGTTAACTTACTTAGCAATAAAGAAGAAAAACCTATAACTAGAAATGAAGTTTTAGACTTTACTTCAAAATTAGTTGAAATCAAAGACTGTCTGTCCAAAATCTTAGGATGAGCATTCCGAGAATTAGCAGATGATTTCAATAACAATATTAAGCCTCAGCTAACAGAAATTTTAGCTTTTCTTAAGAAACAGGACAACAATATTGAAGTTGTAGCAGCAAAGATAATTACAGAATTGAAGACAACAATTCAAGATTGTCACTGCAATAAAGAAATTCTTGAAGCCATCAATAATCAGTCGAAGGCTCCATAAAATAAACAAATTGTTCCGTCAACAGAACAAGGAAACAAAGATAGAGGTAAAAAACCGCTATCGATATAGTTATCCTAACCATGATGTAGGTAACGAAGAACTCGGAACTGGAAAGAATCCGAACAGTATGACTTGGCCATTTAGTTCACCGTCAATAAAGAAAGCATGAACTATATGCGAGACATAGAGAAATTCTTTTGGAAAGTACTTGAGTCAGAGATTCAAGACGACCAACAAGAAGAGCAATTTGCGAAAGCATTAGATCTACTGGGATTAGAAGACGACGAGCTTGCTAATCAAAAAGTAGCAGATAATTTAGAATTACAATCATTATTCGGCTTTAATTCTACTAATTATCTAAATGTCATTGAAGAATTTAGCTCACCTGAATCAGATTCTCAAGAAGAAGACTCATCGGAAGAAGAGTTTGTTCAACAAACATTCAGGATGAATAAAAAAGAAGATGTTTATCAGAATCAGGATGAAAATCCATTTGCAGCATCAACTTCGGGAACAAAAAGACCAGTAGACAGAAGAAAAGGTAACTTTTACCCACCTACTACTGAGTTCAAAACGAATCAAAGTTTATTTGGTTCTAATGTACTAATTATCGATTGTGAATCAGGCAGAAAAACATTAATCGATAGTTGGGAAAAGGAAATTAGTTTAATAATTCAAACTAATCCTATAGCTTATGATGACGCTGATACAGTTTTGTTACTAGTTGATCATAAAACAGCAGGAGTTGTTAACAGATTTATTAAAGATGTAAATTGGAATCTCGACATGTTTGAACCAATAGAAGCCTTTAATAAAATTGTAGATGCTATCTATACCATGTTTTTAGGGGTTGATTATATCAATGCTAAAGAACAGGAAAAAGATAAGATCAAGCAGAATGCTAAGTTAGCACTTTGTAAAATGCAATTGTGTGATATATGCCTCATTGACAAATTCTTTTATATATATGAAATGCATATGATTAACACAGGAGACCAAAATCAGTATCATGTCTATGTCGAAGATTACATTCGCAAGATACCATTGGTAGGTGAGAAAGCCATGACTAAATTTTTGCAGGAAAAAACAATCCTGACACAACATAGTTTAGCTTTTGCTCAACGAATCGTCAAGAATGAAATACTTAGCTATTGTGATTTCAGTCGGACGCAGAAGAAACTGAAGAAGTTTAGCAAAAGATGATGTGCTAAGATTTCAGAAGAATCTTATAATTGTGGTTGTAATCCTAATTATGACAAAAAATATAAGAAGAAAAAGAAATACTCTAAGAAGAGTATATCTTCAAAATACAGGTTTAGAAAGAAAAAGAAGCCTTTTAAACCAGGTAAATATGTTAAGAAGAAATTTTTTTCTTCCAACAATAAAAAGAAATTATGTCTGAAAGGAAAGAAGAATTGCAGGTGCTGGATCTGCAACGAGGAAGGACATTATGCAAATGAATGCCCTAACCGAAAGAAATACCCTGACAAAATCAAGGTGTTAGAAGAAATCTACCACATAGGATATGAACCAGTGGAAGATGAATATGACGAAGCACAGGAAGTCTTCATCATACAAGAAATTGACCCTAGACCAACATCCGAGGAGTCAGAAGATGAATCATCAAGTGAAAGCGACTGAGGATTCACAAGAAGAATTAGTAATGCCAAACATTACTAATCCATCATCGATTTATATCAAAGGTACACTTAAGTTTACTGGATATAGAAAAATCGAATTACATTGTTATGTTGATACAGGGGCAAGCCTATGCATAGCAAGTAAATACGTCATTCCACCAGAGCATTGGGTAAATGCTGAAAGACCTATAGAGGTAAAAATTGCTAATGGTAAGACCATTACAATTAACAAGGTATGTAAAAATCTTGACATGTTAATAGCAGAAGAATTGTTTCATATTCCTACTGTCTATCAACAAGAAGCAGGTATAGACTTTATTTTAGGCAATAATTTTTGCTTAACTTATAGCCCTTTTACTCAACTTGACAATAGAAAAATCATATTTACTCTGGCAGGAGAAGAAATATGGGTTAAGAAAATTACTTGTGCAACGAGTAGGTTTCACAGGATATTTAGAATCTAAGAAAAAGAATTCTAAAGGCAAACCTATACAACCTATCAACATTTCCCAAAATAAAATCCAGAAATTTATGCAACGAGTAGGTTTTTGAACTTGTTGCATGTTAACAAGCTTCTCTTCAAGAAATTTATTCCTTTCTTTAAGACCTAGATTCTCAGATTTGATTCTTTCATTCTCTAAAGTCTGATCCCTATAACTAACATGTATGCTTTTAAGATAAATTCTTAACTCAGATATATTATCAGTATCATAAGCATAAGTTGTTAAAGGTACCTTGTTTTCAGATGACTCAGCTTCATCTTTCACAGTAGCCATAAGAGCATAATTGACTCCCTCATCTGAGTCTGAAGTGTCTGCCCAGTCCTTGCCTTTAGTGATGAGTGCTTTCTCAGATTTTCCTTTCTTGCACTCTGGAGCATAATGACCCATCTCTTTACACTTGTAGCACTGGATCTCAGATTTGTCTTTCTTTCCAGACTTGGTATATCCTCCATCAGACTTTCTGAAATTTCTCTTATCAGAGTTTGAATCTTTCCTTGAGAATCTCTTTCCTTTCTTGAAGTTCTTGAATCCCATCTTCTTGAAAGTCTTCACCATTAAAGCAGCCATCTTCATCATCTCTTCTTCATCATCCTCAGAATCAGAAGCTTCATCATCAGTATTTGAGCCATCATCAGAGTTTGATGACTCACTGTCAGATTTGATGACTAAAGCCTTTCCTTTGGCTTTCTTTCTTGAAAGTTCCTTCTTGACGGGCTTCTCTTCAACTTTGAGAGCAACAGATTTTGTCTTCTTACTCATTCTTCTATTCCTTTGTTCTATCTCCAGTTCATGAGTTTTCAACAACCTATAGATTTCATCAAGTTCTGTATCAGCAAGTTCATAATTATCTCTTATTGTGGTTGCCTTTAAATCCCACTTTTCAGGTAGAGATAACAGAAACTTGAGATTTGACTCTTCAAGTTCATATTCTTTGTCAACCAGAGACAGATCATTCAACAATTTACAAAATCTGTCATAAGTATCTGTCAAAGTTTCATCAGACCTAGAGTCAAAGTGTTCATACTCCTGTGTTAGAATAGTCTTCCTATTCTTCTTTATGGCACTTGTTCCTTGACACCTGACTTCCAAAGCATCCCAAATTTCTTTGGCAGTCTTGCAGCCAATAACTCTGTTAGACATAACATTATCTAAAGCACTGTGAAGAAGATGTCTAACCTTTGCATCCTTAGCAATTGATGAGATGTCTTCAGGAGTCAAATCCTTCTTTTCCTTTGGGATCAGTTTCTGCTCTTCATCACCAATAACAGGAGACAATTTAGTTGGCATATGAGGACCATTGTTGATTATGTCAAGGTATTCTGGATCTGTGGCTTCCAGAAACATGGTCATCTTCACCTTCCAAATTGGATATTCAACTGGTCTGAGTATTGGAACCCTTATAGTCTCATATCTACTCACAGAAGTAGGTTGAACCTTCTGAGCATTAGAACCTGCATTAGAACCTTCCTGAGCGTTGTCAGCCATGATTATACTTGTGTTTGAATCGTAAAACTGTATATATATTAATCAGCCTTGGCTCTGATACCAATTGTTAGGCCAAATACACAATATATAATCAAGATAAATATGATAATAATAATCAAGAACACTGTTTATGAATCAAAACTGAATTATATAAATAATTCTTCTCTCAGTGATGTTAATGAATCACAGAGAGCTGCTAGGTTACAAGAATAATAATTCTATGTTCGCATCCCTTTTAGGGTTAACCTATCTGTGTTTATATAATACACAGTTACATAATCAATCTCTAATTGATACTCCTATAAATCAGCTATACAGATTATATCAAATTAGGATTGCTTCTGTCTTCTGTTCCGTTTCCTTAACTGTCTCAATATATTCTGCTTCTTTCCATCTTCAGAATATATTGCTTCTAGAATATTCAATTCAGCACAGACAGCTAATTCAACTATCACCACGTCAGACTTTAACAAACTCTGACTGGCTTCAATGTAAACTCTGATGAGCACCTGTTGCTTAAACACTGATGAACAAACGTCAGCAATTATATCTAACAGATAGTTTACTAACCCTTATACGTGGTAAGAAAATGTTTAGTTCACTAGACTGTAAATCAGGATTCTGGCAGGTATTGTTAGATGAAGAATCACAGCTATTGACAGCATTCACATGTCCCCAAGGACATTATCAGTGGAGAGTATTACCATTTGGTTTCAAAAAAGCTCCATCATTATTTCAGAGGCATATGCAAGAAGCGTTCAGGCCTTATGAAACATTTTGTTGTGTATATGTAGACAATACCTCTATTTTCTGTCATCTTTTCACCAATATTGTTTAAAACTAATCTAGCAAAATCAAAGTGATCACCATAGAGTAAGGAATACCCGATTTGCAGACTATCTGTAGGAATTGCATCCCAATTGGTGCATTTCTTCCCGAAAGCTCTAGTGATGCAATCAAAGAAGAAACTCCACTCCTTCCTCAAGAATGGACGCTTCAATTGACCCACTTTGGCCAATGACCCAGAGTATCCAATATCCCTCATCATCCTTAGCAGTTCTCCATCACCAACAGAGATTGTATAAGAGTTGAAATCTTCAAGGTTCAGAGCATCATGAACAGTCACAAGAGTAACCACAAACTCTTGATCTTGATACTCAAAGATAATTGACGGTGACCCTGTCTCGCCTCCATTATCATAAGTGCCTGTCTGCCAAAAGCTTGTAATTTGAGATGCAGACAGCTTCAACGGTGCGGTGAGAGCATGACCAATGTCAGATTTAGCCAAGAAATTCTGTATTAAATGAAACGCCTTTGGTGCGTTCTCATTTGCCAACGGAGCAGCATAGTTATTTGGAACAAACTCAAGTCCAGAAGCAGTGAAAGCAGTTGAAGCCATTAGTAATATCAAGAAATAAACAGAAAATAGCTTCAAAAAAAACGATAGAGTTTAGGAGAGAAAGTGTTTGTGAATATGTGTGAGTGAAACTAGAATACAATTGGAGTAAGTCGTGAAAAACTGTAACGGTTGTGTGTATAATGTATAAATAGAAAATTTAAAATTAAAAACTGAACAGTTTTTAATCATTAAAACACAATTGTCTTACCCCGTGTACTGTGTAAATGAGACACGTGTCACACATGCAATGACTGACAGCAGTAATTGACAGTTTCCAATGCGCATGCGCAGTAAAAACAGCAATAATTACCGTCTGTTACACTTTTCTAGGAAATTAACCTCTCTCCTCTGTTTAAAAATATTTTTGAACAACTGTCTAATCATACTCTTTTTAAATTTTCAAAACAAATGTCTTTTTTTTTTAAAAATTATAATATGTCTGAAACCAACAAAATTTATTTTAATCATCAGAGATTAAAGTTAAATTACCTCGGCGTAGAGTACATAATTCATCAGTGTTTACCAATCGTCCTCCTTTATAAATAAACTCTTTTCACAAACTGTACAGGAGTGAGTATTTGTGTGTGAATTAGCAGAGTTTACTGAATTTGAATATTTAGACCATCTCAAAGTGCATAAAATCCACAAACTAAAAAAGTAAAAACTGGTTGCCTAAACTCTCATGTATAACATAAAATCTGATTTTTATATCTAAACTCTGTATTCTGATATCCTTTCATTTGGATATATCTTTTATTTTTCACCCCCTTTATTTATATATTTTTATTTTTATTTTTATTTAATTTTTTTTTTAATTTTTTTTTTATTTTTCCAGTAATCAGTGGTTGGCACTAGTCACCAAAAATCAAAGATTTTAGCCCTTATTTCATACAATAAGTTCCTGGATCTTCCTAGGCACAACATGATCTCAAAGGAATTTGTGCTCTGTTTGGCATCTTTTGATTTGAGGGTGAATTATTTGCAATTTATAATCAGAGTTTAGACTTTCCATCAGTTAATACAATTAATTTATGAGAGAAAATGCAAACAGCTAATACAAACTCAGTATATAGAATCAATAAACTAAGAGATGCTATAAATATAGAGACAGTATCATGCTGTGTTAAATTTCTGTACATTTTGTAATCAGAATTTATAATACGTAGAAGGATTCATGATTACTTACTGAAAATCATGCTTCATACATTTTTCTTCATCGGTCCATGTGTTTCAGACAAAAATTATAATCAGAGTTTAACATCAGACTTTAACTGACAGAGTATGACTGACAGAGTATGACTAACAGAGTTTACTTATCAGAGTTTATCATGCTGGTGCAAATAACAGTTAACACATGCAAAGAATCATGAGCATAAAATCATGTATAGAGTTTGAATCTAACCAGTATCTCTAGTCAAAACCAGAGATCATTCCAAGTTCATTTATCAGCCTTGTGAAGGTAGCTTCACTCAAAGGTTTGGTGAAGATATCTGCAAGCTGTTGGTCTGTAGACACAAAATGAAGTTCAATATCTCCTTCTTCCACATGTTCCCTGATAAAATGATACCTTATGCTGATGTGCTTGGTCATGGAGTGCTGTACTGGATTACCTGTCATAGCAATAGCACTTTGATTGTCACAGTAAATAGGTATTTTAGAGTACCTTAATCCATAGTCCAGCAACTGATTCTTCATCCATAAAATCTGTGCACAACAGCTACCAGCAGCTATATACTCTGCTTCTGCTGTGGATGTGGAAATCGATTTCTGTTTCTTACTGTACCAAGAAACTAATCTGTCACCTAAAAATTGACAGCTTCCACTTGTGCTTTTTCTGTCTATCTTACAGCCTGCAAAATCTGCATCAGAGTAACCAATTAAATTAAACTCTGATTCTCTAGGGTACCACAAACCAAGAGTTATGGTTCCTTTGAGATATTTGAAAATCCTCTTCACAGCTGTTAGATGTGGCTCTCTGGGGTCTGCTTGAAATCTTGCACAAAGACATGTTGCATACATGATATCTGGTCTACTTGCAGTGAGATAAAGAAGAGACCCTATCATTCCTCTATAGTTTGTCATATCTACTGAGGCTCCTGTGTCTTTGTCAAGCTTTGTTGTAGTAGCCATGGGAGTTGTAGCAGATGAACTATCAAGCATACCAAATTTCTTGAGAAGATTTCTGGTATATTTTGCTTGATTGATAAAAATACCATCATCTGTTTGCTTGACCTGTAAGCCTAGAAAATAACTAAGCTCTCCTATCATGCTCATTTGATATCTTGACTGCATAAGCTTTGCAAATTTCTTACAGAGTTTGTCATTAGTAGATCCAAAAATTATGTCATCCACATAGATTTGAACTAACAGCAAATCATCACCAGTATTGAAATAGAACAAGGTCTTGTCAATTGTACCTCTAGTGAACCCACTTTCTAAAAGAAATTGAGCCAGAGTTTCATACCATGCTCTGGGTTCTTGCTTTAGTCCATATAATGCCTTATCAAGCCTGTAGACATAATCTGGATGTTTGGGATCTACAAACCCTGGTGGTTGTTCAACAAACACTTCTTCTTCAAGTTTCCCATTGAGAAAAGCACTTTTCACATCCATCTGAAAGACTTTAAACTTTTTGTGTGCAGCATAGGCCAGAAAAATCCTTATTGCCTCCAATCTTGCAACTGGAGCAAAGGTTTCATCATAGTCAATTCCTTCCTTCTGTGAATAGCCTTTTGCCACAAGTCTAGCCTTATTCCTTGTAATCACTCCATCACTGTCTGTTTTATTTCTGAAAACCCACTTTGTACCAACAATAGATCTGTTCTTTGGTCTTGGTACAAGTGTCCATACTTCATTCCTTTCAAATTCATTTAACTCCTCTTGCATTGCGGTTATCCAGTTAGCATCTTGAAGAGCTTCTTCCACTTTCTTGGGTTCTGTTTGAGATAAGAATGCATGAAACAGACATTCATTGTTTGTAGCATTTCTAGTTCTTACACTAGGTTCTGGATCTCCAATTATCAAGTCAGGTGTATGAGCCTGTGTCCACCTTCTTGTTGTTGGTAATTGGCTTCTTTCATTATTATTAGATCCTCCCCCTTGATCCATGCTCTCCTGATTTTCTTGACCATTTGTATTCTCTGAGGCTCCCCCTGAATTGGACTGTTCAGTATTTGAACTTTCAGAGTTTGACTCAGAGTTTCTGTTTGATTCTTCATTTGACTCTCTTTCAGAATTAGAGTCTTCATTTTGAGAATTTTCTGAAGTTTCTTTACGCTCCCCCTCGACTAGTTCTCTATTTTGTTCTGTCTGAACTAATTCTTCAGTGTTTACCAGTAGAGGATCAGAGTATGCTTCGACAGAGTTTGTTGGATTCGCTTCATCAGAGTTTACATCATCAGAGTTTAGATTTTCATTTTCAAAGCGAAGTTGATCATGATATTCTTCATCTTCCATTCCAGTTATTTTCTTGTCATCAAATGACACATGTATAGATTCCATGATCACTTTAGTTCTCAGATTATAGACTCTGAATGCCTTTGTTGACAATGGGTATCCAACAAAAATTCCTTCATCAGCTTTTAAGTCAAACTTGGTCAACTGTTCAGGATGAGTTTTTAACACAAAACACTTGCATCCAAATATATGAAAATACTTCAAATTTGGCTTCTTATTCTTCACCATCTCATATGGTGTTTTCCCATGCTTATTGATCAGTGTAGCATTCTGAGTAAAACAAGCAGTTTGAACAGCTTCTGCCCAGAAATATGTTGGCAACTTTGCTTCATCAAGCATTGTTCTGGCAGCTTCGATTAGAGTTCTGTTCTTTCTTTCAACTACACCATTTTGCTGTGGAGTTCCAGGTGCAGAAAATTCTTGCTTCACTCCTCTTTCCTTGCAGAAAGCTTCCATTACTGAATTTCTGAATTCAGTTCCATTATCACTTCTTATAACTTTCACTTTAAAATCTGATCCTTTTTCCAGTAGCTTTACATGTTCAATTAGAATTGAGGCAGTTTCATCTTTCTTTGCTAAGAAATACACCCATGTGTACCTTGTGTACTCATCAACAATGACTAAGGCATACTTCTTTCTGCCCAATGACATTATATTTACTGGTCCAAAAAAAAGATCAACATGTAGAAGATGATAAGGATCCATAACTGAAGATTCAGATTTTGTCTTGAAAGATGACTTCCTTTGCTTGGCCTTTTGACAAGAATCACACAGACCATCTAAGCTTAGTATTGTCTTTGGAAGTCCCCTTACAAGATCTTTTCGAATTAATTCATTGATGTTGTTCAAGTTTAGATGAGAGAGCTTCTTATGCCATTTCCAACTCTCTTCATTTGACATTCTTGTAGATAGACACACAGTTTTTCCTTCAGAGTTTGTTACCAAACTTGCTTCATAGATGTTATTGTGCATGTGTCCAACTAGAACAACTTTTCCTGTAGATTTGCTGATCACTTCACAATGTTCAGAATGAAAATCTACATGGTATCCTCTGTCACAGATTTGACTCACAGAAAGAAGATCATGCTTGAGTCCTGAGACTAGAGCTACATTCTTGATGATGACACTTCCAAGATTGATATTGCCATATCCCAGAGTACGTCCTATGTTGCCATCTCCATAGGAAACTTTTGAGCCAGCCTTCTCCTCAAAGTCTGATAGCAGGGCTTTATTTCCAGTCATATGTCCTGAGCATCCACTGTCTAAGATAAGTGTGCTCTCTTTTATACCCTGCAATCACAAACAAACACTAAGTGTTAGTTTTAAGGACCCAAACTTGCTTGGATCCTTTGGCTTTCTTAACAGTGTTAGCTTTTGCAGCGGAATGACTATCAACAGAGTTTAAACTAACATTGTCAGACTTTACACTTGCAGAGTTTGCTCGAACCCATTTCAAGTTGGGTTTTAGCTCATAATAATTGTGATAAATAGCATGATAACTCTTACAAGTATAAATGGAATGCCAAGTACTTCCATAGTGTGTGCATAAAGTCTGTGGTCTTACTCTAACATAATCATTTTTCACTCCAGATTTTGAAGGTAAAGAATTAATATCTTTGTTCTTATTGCAAAACCTGGCAAGATGGTTAGTACTACCACAATTATGACATGTTTTTCTAGGAGCAGCAGAATTAGGCAGATAATCATTTCTTTTATTAATGCCTACTTTTCCATTCCTATTTCTCTTAAACATTTTCTGTTTGTTAACAGACTTTACCTCTTTGAGCTTATGTTTGAACTGTTTCTCTGTCATTAAACCAATATTAACTTGTTTATCACAGATTTTTACTGGTTCTTTAACAGCTTCTAGCTCAATCTCATTCTCTGTTATTGAATCAACATTAACCTGTTCTTCACAGGTTTCAACAGGTTCCATAACAGCTTCCTTCACAACAACAGACTTTAACTTACTGTTTTCAGGAACAAATAGCATAGGTTTAAGTTGTGGTTTCACTTTGACTTTATCTTGAAACCTAAGTTCATCTCCCTCATTGTAACCTAAACCTACAGTATCTGTCTGAAAAACCTGATGTGTGTCTCTTCCTGAATTAGTCCAGGTTTTAATCACTTTTCTTTCTTTTTCCAACTCAGATTCTATTTGCCTATATCTTTTAAGCAATTCCTGTTCAACATAAACAACATCATCTCTCTCTTTTTGAACTTGTTGCATGTTAACAAGCTTCTCTTCAAGAAATTTATTCCTTTCTTTAAGACCTAGATTCTCAAATTTGATTCTTTCATTCTCTAAAGTCTGATCCCTATAACTAACATGTATGCTTTTAAGATAAATTCTTAACTCAGATATATTATCAGTATCATAAGCATAAGTTGTTAAAGGTACCTTGTTTTCAGATGACTCAGCTTCATCTTTCACAGTAGCCATAAGAGCATAATTGACTCCCTCATCTGAGTCTGAAGTGTCTGCCCAGTCCTTGCCTTTAGTGATGAGTGCTTTCTCAGATTTTCCTTTCTTGCACTCTGGAGCATAATGACCCATCTCTTTACACTTGTAGCACTGGATCTCAGACTTGTCTTTCTTTCCAGACTTGGTATATCCTCCATCAGACTTTCTGAAATTTCTCTTATCAGAGTTTGAATCTTTCCTTGAGAATCTCTTTCCTTTCTTGAAGTTCTTGAATCCCATCTTCTTGAAAGTCTTCACCATTAAAGCAGCCATCTTCATCATCTCTTCTTCATCATCCTCAGAATCAGAAGCTTCATCATCAGTATTTGAGCCATCATCAGAGTTTGATGACTCACTGTCAGATTTGATGACTAAAGCCTTTCCTTTGGCTTTCTTTCTTGAAAGTTCCTTCTTGACGGGCTTCTCTTCAACTTTGAGAGCAACAGATTTTGTCTTCTTACTCATTCTTCTATTCCTTTGTTCTATCTCCAGTTCATGAGTTTTCAACAACCCATAGATTTCATCAAGTTCTGTATCAGCAAGTTCATAATTATCTCTTATTGTGGTTGCCTTTAAATCCCACTTTTCAGGTAGAGATAACAGAAACTTGAGATTTGACTCTTCAAATTCATATTCTTTGTCAACCAGAGACAGATCATTCAACAATTTACAAAATCTGTCATAAGTATCTGTCAAAGTTTCATCAGACCTAGAGTCAAAGTGTTCATACTCCTGTGTTAGAATAGTCTTCCTATTCTTCTTTATGGCACTTGTTCCTTGACACCTGACTTCCAAAGCATCCCAAATTTCTTTGGCAGTCTTGCAGCCAATAACTCTGTTAGACATAACATTATCTAAAGCACTGTGAAGAAGATGTCTAACCTTTGCATCCTTAGCAATTGATGAGATGTCTTCAGGAGTCAAATCCTTCTTTTCCTTTGGGATCAGTTTCTGCTCTTCATCACCAATAACAGGAGACAATTTAGTTGGCATATGAGGACCATTGTTGATTATGTCAAGGTATTCTGGATCTGTGGCTTCCAGAAACATGGTCATCTTCACCTTCCAAATTGGATATTCAACTGGTCTGAGTATTGGAACCCTTATAGTCTCATATCTACTCACAGAAGTAGGTTGAACCTTCTGAGCATTAGAACCTGCATTAGAACCTTCCTGAGCGTTGTCAGCCATGATTATACTTGTGTTTGAATCGTAAAACTGTATATATTAATCAGCCTAGGCTCTGATACCAATTGTTAGGCCAAATACACAATATATAATCAAGATAAATATGATAATAATAATCAAGAACACTTTTTATGAATCAAAACTGAATTATATAAATAATTCTTCTCTCGGTGATGTTAATGAATCACAGAGAGCTGCTAGGTTACAAGAATAATAATTCTATGTTCGCATCCCTTTTAGGGTTAACCTATCTGTGTTTATATAATACACAGTTACATAATCAATCTCTAATTGATACTCCTATAAATCAGCTATACAGATTATATCAAATTAGGATTGCTTCTGTCTTCTGTTCCGTTTCCTTAACTGTCTCAATATATTCTGCTTCTTTCCATCTTCAGAATATATTGCTTCTAGAATATTCAATTCAGCACAGACAGCTAATTCAACTATCACCACGTCAGACTTTAACAAACTCTGACTGGCTTCAATGTAAACTCTGATGAGCACCTGTTGCTTAAACACTGATGAACAAACGTCAGCAATTATATCTAACAGATAGTTTACTAACCCTTATACGTGGTAAGAAAATGTTTAGTTCACTAGACTGTAAATCAGGATTCTGGCAGGTATTGTTAGATGAAGAATCACAGCTATTGACAGCATTCACATGTCCCCAAGGACATTATCAGTGGAGAGTATTACCATTTGGTTTCAAAAAAGCTCCATCATTATTTTAGAGGCATATGCAAGAAGCGTTCAGGCCTTATGAAACATTTTGTTGTGTATATGTAGACGATATTCTTGTTTTCTCTAATAATGAACAGGAACATCTCAGACATCTAGCAACAGTATTGAAGAAATACGAGACTCTTGGCATAATCCTATCCAAGAAAAAGGCTCAGCTCTTCAAAACAAAGATCAACTTTCTAGGCTTAGAAATTGATCAAGGAACACACTGTCCTCAAAATCATATCTTGGAACCCATTCATAAGTTTCCGGATCAGATAGAAGAGAGAAAACAGTTGCAAAGGTTTTTGGGTATACTAACTTATGCATCTGATTATATTCCTAAACTTGCAGCTTTAAGGTCACCCTTACAGGTCAAGTTGAAGAAAGAAAACCCATGGAGATGGGTAGAAGCTAACACTTCTTACATCCGAAAGATAAAGAAACAGTTAGTAAGTTTTCCCAAGCTCTATCATCCAGAGCCAGAAGACGAGCTTATCGTAGAGACAGACGCATCCAACGAACACTGGGGTGGAGTTCTAAAAGCTGTTAATTCTGATAAAAAAGAATTAATATGCCGATACGCATCAGGAAGCTTTAAAGACGCTGAAACCCGATATCATTCTAATGAGAAAGAGTATCTAGCGGTCAAAAGAGCAATTAGTAAATTTTCTATTTATCTTACCCCCGTAACATTTTTAGTTAGGACAGATAACAAGAATTTTACATATTTCCTTAAATTAAAAATTGAAGGAGATAACAAACAGGGAAGACTAGTACGCTGACAACAGTGGTTTTCCAGGTACAGTTTCAAGGTTGAACACCTTGACGGAGTTAAGAATTGTCTAGCCGACTTCTTAACCAGGGAATTCCAGAAGTAAAAGGTAAAAAACTAATGACATCACTTGGTGCATCATTCGTTTGCTTTTAGAGGAATCCAAATCCAAATTTTGACTATAAATACAGAAGGAATTCAAGCATTGAAGACACACCTCTTCTAAACACTTCGTTCTATACACCGATTCTCTTTCTTTGAGATAAAAACCTATGGACACTTCCATAGAACAACTTTTGTTGAAAGAAACCATTCTCTTGAAAAAAATTCAGCTTATTCAAGATGAACTACACCTAGTTCGAACAGAACTAGAATTTGTAAGGAAGTACTCTCTTCCTGAACAACAAAAGGTCATTTCTACACCTTCCTTGGAAACAAGCAAAGTGGAAGCTAATCCTGAGCAAACGGCTCCAGGTAAAGATTCAACAAATCCGTTAAAGGCTGTGAATTTGCCAAAAATTCAGACTGAGGTACAGACCTCAACAACGTTAGTCAAACCCTCAGACTTAAGTTTGAGACCTAACGGGGGAATTCCAATCCCAACAAAGACTGAAGGTCAAACTTCAGCATTTCCTCACGGATTCAAAGGCAATTCCAAAGCCTATTATGTGGTTTTTAATGGTCCAAATGCAGGGATTTGCACCATATGGGAGATTGCCGAGAAAGCAATTAAAGGCTTTTCAGGCATCAAGCACAAAAAGTATAAATCGTTTACTGAAGCAAAAGTTGTAGAAGGCATTTATACTATGCAAGAATTTAAGCCACCCTTAGAGTTGATCAGTTCAGCAGAAGCTTTACAACCAACCTACAAAGGAGCTTTGACAAAGGAAGAAAGAACCTCGAGCAAAACAGTCTTAGGTTCAATTCCGAAGAATCAGCAACCCCTGCTGATACAAACAGATGAAGATACCATAGAAACTCTATATCCAGGGTTCAGATACCTCTATCATTATGGCAGGCAAGCCACGGAAATGAAGTTCGTTGATGAGCATTTCTTCACTACAGATAAGAAGAATATTAGCTATTTCAACTTCTATCATAACGCCAATCCAGAGATGGTATATGAGGCGTATCAGTATGGTATATTGGCACAGGTTTATCCATCCAATAACCTTCTGGAGTTATCTAGGTTCCCCAATGAATTTAGAAATGCGGTTAAGGCATACAAGAAAAATTTCCTTAAAAATAAGGATATCGAAATATTCATCAAAACAACCAGCACAGTCATCTGTTTGGAAAATGAAGAAGAATACGACTGTCCACCAAATCAGCCTTTTCATTATGTTCAGGTTGGTTCCGCAAAAGAAAAAGTCTATTCCCCTAGTCAAGCTATGAAGTCTACACTAGAGAAAAAAGACTTAAGAGAACTTGCTGAACAGAAACTATTGGTCTTAATCAATAAGCTATTCAACATTAAGCAGGAAGACAAGCTTCACGTCAATCTTGAAATAATCAATACTCTAATGACATCTTATTCGCATAAAGGACTAATTTCATAAGAGTATAAGAAAATAGTGGAATTCAGAAGACAACTACTCCACAAAGATGCTGTAGGATCTCACCAAATTCTCTTTTGCAAAAGAAAAGAAAAAAGAGATAAAGAAATTTGGCATATCTCTCGATTGTCAAATTTGCGGACCCTCCACTTCCTCCACTAAAGAAAAAGCAGAGGACGACAAATAAAGTAGAAAAAAGCATCTACTTTTAAGCAGCCGGCAAAGATAGGGAATCTTATCTCTTCACTCGGAAATGCATCAATAATGTGCAAACTACACATACATTGACGTAGAAAAACTTGTACAGATCCTCAGACCTTATTCTATAAAAGGATGAGTTATATTTCGAAAGAAGGACATCAATTTCTGAATTATCAATAATCAGAGAGAGAAATATAGTCCAAAAATAAAAATGTGTGAGTAGTCCCCTCAGGGATTGTAAGTGTTATGAAGGGATTCATAATGAATCCATTGTAATATATTGTACGGAATAAAATAGTTTAGTTTGAATTCAAAATATGTCTCATGTTTAGTGTCCGGTCTTAGACTCTGGAGTCCGCTTGGGTCATAGGAAAGTACCGCTTTAGGCAGGTGGCCGTTTAGGGAAATCGCCGACCAAGGATTGAGCGACCACAAGGCAGATTAGCATGGGAAGAAGAATTTAAACTGAAGCTTTATTCAACGTTACAATCACTGCTACAAATGGAGTTCATTAAAAGAAGAATACCCGGTAATATCATTTACAATCTCTACTTTTTAAATTTATTCTGATTAATATATTTTCATATATAATGATTAACAAGAATCATCAAAGTTCTCTGAGAACTTAGTAATATGACTAATACACTGCCGTGGTTAGTAAACATAGAAGGTAATGCCATGATTGAAATGGATAACCATCAATATCTAGAATACCTATTACGGGCATCTGGGATAGTTGTCTCTAACAAAGACAATAGAGCAATTAGAGCCCTTATCTGGGATCTAGAAGAATTTAAAACTGAACAAGTTCGGTTTTATTATAAGTTTTCTATGCAGATAGAAACAGAGATATCTTCTCTTAGAAGAATTCTCAGTTATGATCTTATTAGAGACCCTAATAGGATTAGACATAATGAAGGACATGAGAGATTAGTACTTCATCGATCATCAGATGTCTAGCAGATCATCTTTGATAAAACAATATGTTTTAACCCTGGTTTTTAACCATAGGTTAATCAGTATGACTGTAAATAAAAGGAAAGGCCCACATAGGGTCTCATTTCTCATAATAAGAAGGGACTCATTGGAGTAAACCCCTACATATATATATATATATATATATATATATATATATATATATATATATATATATATATAAATACTCCAGGAAGAAAACTCTTGTATAAAGAACAATATCATAGAATCTTACATAAAATTACATTAAGATTCTAATTTTTACATTAAAAAAGAACTTTGAATAAAAGGTAAATGGTATACCAATATCTTGTATAAAGAATAATAAATAATATTATAGAATATTACAAAAAATTATATTTAGATTTTAATATTTACACCAAAAAAAGATTTTTTATGAATAAAAATAGAATGTAACAAAAATGTAGAAGTTAATAAAAGATATGTCAAAACTTTGAATAAAAAGTAAAGTGAATGGTACACTAATAACCTTAGTCCTGGTTTACAGTAGACCTGACAATTCGTTCGTGTCATGTACTTTCGTGTTTCGTGTACCAAAATACTAAACCCAAAACCACCCGTTTAGGGTTCGTGTGATTTCGTGTTCGTGTACCTTCGTGTCGTGTACTTTTCGTGTCGTGTTTTCGTGTAATTTTAATTAATAATAAGAATAAAAATAAATAAATAAATGTTTTGAAATATTAAAAAATTTGGTAATATTTTTACAAATATGTATTAAAAAAATATATTTATATAGTATTTACCAATAATATTATAAATTTATGCATAATCACATAAATAAATGTTAAATATCTAATAAAAATATTAAAATATCTAATATAAATATTAATTTATTTATTTCGTGTACTTCGTGTCGTGTCGTGTCGTGTACTTGAAGGGTAAACTCAAACCCGACACTAAATTTCGATCGTGTACTTTCGTGTGTACTTTCGTTTCATGTACCAAAAATACAATCTCAAACACTAAATTTTCGTGTTATTTCGTGTCGTGTCGAAAATTGCCGGGTCTACTTTACTTTACAGGTACACAACACAATTAGACCTGGCAATTTGGTATACGACACGTGAACACGACACGAACACGACACGGATAATTAGTGTTTGGGTGCAAAAAATTGGTACAAGAACACGAAAGTACACGAACACGAAAAAACATGAATATAATTAATGTCGGATTTGGGTTTTTACAATATGTACACGACACGGAACGAAAGTACACAAATTAATGAAGTAAATAAATAATTAAAAAAAATATATATTATTTATAGTATTGCATATTTAGAAAATGGCTTAATGACCTTTTAGCCCCTGAGGTTTACTCCCATATACCCATCAGCCCCTGTCTTTTAAAAGTGTACCTTTTAGCCCCCGAGGTATGAAATTCGTACCTTTCAACCCTTAAACCCAGTTCAGTTAAAAAAGTCGGGTTTTAGCTGAGGGGCAAAACTGTCTTCTGCAGTGTCAGTTCCCTCCAAAAACCAAAACAAACTCCGGCCTTACCTATTAGCCCCTGTAGTTCTACTGTTATACATATATATATATATATGTCCATCTCACCATCAGGCTCAAGCTCCACGGATGAATTGGAAATTATTTTGTCTGCATATTTCAAGTCTTCGGTACTGGTGACAAAATGTTGAAAAGCACTTCTTCTCAAGTTCATATCGGTAAAGCATACCCATGGAAATGTAATTACTTGTATTACAGTTAATGCCTAGATTTACTTGTTTGTAGTATGTAATGTAATGTGATTTTAATGATATGATTGGTTTTTGAGTGGATGGATTTGGATGTATTTTAGTGTTTTGGATGCTGACTATTGTTTTTCGGAACAGACGATAAACTGTTTGATATTTTTCTGAGAGAATGGAAGACCTTCCTGATGCTCTTGTCCAGATGGTTTATGGGCATTGCCTTCTGCAACAATAATAGATTTTAGTGATAATGATTTTAGTGGAGGAATCTCTCCAGATATCGGGAGTGCAGTCACATTGTCCTGAGATAAAGGAAGCTCAACTGCTGGTACACCATCCCTGGTTCCTTCAGGTCGCATTTCTTGATATAAAACACACAGAATACTTCTCTTTCTGAGGTAGATGTACAACACGAAGATCTGGCACTTGCTGCTAAAAAGAAAGAAGATTGGAACGAATTGGACATAAAGTCTTGTTATATTCACAAAGCGCAGTCTCTGTTTGAAGTGCGACAGAAATTATCCCGTGCCAAAGACAAACTGTCTACAGCCAAGAAACATGACGATTCTTTAAAGCTTAAAAAAGAAGAGCTGAAAATGTACTGGAACATTGTTAGGAATATGTTGTTCTTGATGATAAACATAAAACACTTAGTAGAATTTGTGTAAAGTCATATTTGTAACTGTCAACGAAATGGCATGCTTTGCAGTGTTTCGTTGACAGGAAGCTCATCAACGGAATGAGTGTTGTAGCAACTGCATTGTACAAAACTTCAATGTGATAGGCATTTTGTTGTATGTATTAGATAGGTTTTCTAAGTCATGTTGACTAAGTACTAGATAGGCAAAATAGGTTGGTTAATTGTAAATGTATTGTGCCTTGTAATTTTGCCTAAGTGAAGACATGTCAACGGTATGAAGATTACTCTGTCAACGGTATGGAGTTTACCCATCAACGAAACGAGGGAAACACCATCAACGGAATGAAGAATAAAGCTATCAACGAAACACATCTCCCTACTATCAACGAATCACTATTGCTTTTTGAACAGTTGACAAAGTGATAGTGACAGGTTTCTGACAGATCAAAAAGGAGATGTAGAAGTGTACTTTGCATTGGAAACCATTAAAATGGACATGGGGAATAAGGAAACATCCCAGTTTCCAATTGGGCTCTTGGGAGTGATCATAATGAGCATGAAGACAAAAACAAGGATCTCCAAGGACCATTGGATAAAAGGATGAAAAGCAAACTATTGGCGGTTACTTATTGTACTTTTAGTGTAGCCAAAAATAGAGTTGTAAACTTGGGTTATATAACCAAGTGTAGCAGTTACTTTAGAAAAAAAGAGAAGAAAAACAAATAGATTGTATTAGCTATCTTTGAGAGCATACTTCTCTACTACCTTGTAACTGAGCAGCTGTGTACATTTGTATCACAGAATATTTCCGCAATAAAAATCACTTCAGTTGGATCATCAAACAATCCAACTGAAATTATTAATCTGCTTGTGGTTTTTATTTTATAAGTTCAGTTTTAATTTGTAAGTTGTTTTTAGTTTTAAGAAATATCAAAATTGTATTCAACCCCCCCCCCCTTCTACAATTCTGTTAGGTCATTTGGGATTAACAATTGGTATCAGAGCAAGCTTCTAACATACAAGAAGTTTAAAGATCAAGACCAAAAACAGAAACCATGGTGAAGAAGGATGCAGGTGTGAAGATACCAGTTCTTGATAAGGACAATTACTTTCACTGGAAAGTAAAGATGCATTTACATCTCATGTCTATGGATGAAAGATATGTAGATTGCATTGAGAAAGGTCCACACGTTCCCATGAAGGTTGCATCTAGAGTTGGAGTGCCAGATGATGCTCCTGATGTAGAAATTCCAAAACTTGTTCGAGAATGGACTATTGAAGATGTTGCAGAAGTCCATAAAGATAAAAGAACCATGAACATTCTGTTTAATGGTTTGGAGCAAGAGATGTTTGACAATGTTATAAACTGTACAACCTCCAAAGAAGTATGGGACACTGTTAGAACACTCTGTGAAGGAACTGAGCAAGTAAGGGAAAACAAAATGCAGCTCCTTATACAACAATATGAGCATTTTCACTTTAAAGCTGGTGAAACCCTAAATGACACGTTTAGTAGGTTTCAAAAGCTTTTGAATGGATTAAAGTTGTATGGGAGGATCTATCAAACCAAGGATTCAAACCTTAAATTTCTTAGAGCTCTTCCAAAAGAATGGAAGCCTATGACTGTTTCTCTCAGAAACACTCAAGAGTACAAAGACTACACTCTTGAAAGGCTTTATGGAACTTTGAAGACATATGAGTTGGAAATGGAGCAAGATGAAGAAATTGAAAAGGTGCAGAAGAAAGGTGGATCTGTTGCATTGATTGCATCTGTGAACCAACTGGAAGATGACAATGAAGAAGCTGCAAAGACCACAACTAGTCGAGCTAGTTGTAGGAGTGATGTTAGCAAAGGCAAAGGCAAGATGACAGAAGAAGAAGAACCAGAACCAGCCAACTTGGATGACTTAGATGAGATTGATGAACACATTGCTTTTCTGTCAAGAAAATTCTCTGTTAGGCTCAAGACATGTCTGAATACCACTATTAACAAGCCTACACTATGTGACTATGTCACATTACATGACCTAGTGATTTCTATCACTGGGATATAGTATAGGTCTCTAAATGTACTTGTCTTGTTTTTGTGGACAATAGCTTTATCATGTATGCTCAGATTTATAATGAGCTTAGTAAAGTTCTTGCATCTAGAATGTATATAGGCCATTGAATAATTATCCTGGTAGAAGTTCAGAAGTGTTCATGCAGCAGGATAGAGTTGAATAAGGCCATGAAGAAATAAGTTGCAGGAATTTGTCTAAGGCATTATATAGCAAAGTCAAAAGAAAGCTATGTCGTGAAGTCACCAATATCCATGTCGTGAAGTGCTATATCGCATAGTCCATTTTGTACTATGTCGAGAAGTCCTCAAGACACATGTCGTGAAGTGTTGAAGTCAGCAAAGTCAAAAGAGCCTAGATCGTGAAGTCCTCAGAAGCCTTATGTCGCATAGTCATCAAATGACCTATGTCGCATAGTCATCAAATGACCTATGTCGCATAGTCATCAAATGACCTATGTCGCATAGTCGTCAAATGACCTATGTCGCATAGTCGTCAAATGACCTATGTCGCAAAGTCTTCAAAGGCTATATCGCGTAGTCCTCACAAGGGAGATCGCGAAGTCAGTAATAAAGTGGAGTTCACGATATCAACACTTAGCCGTTTATAACAAGACAAATCAAGGTACAGAACCAAGAATCAAAGGAGACAAATACTGAAGCATTTGTTCTGGCAAGGTGGTCCAAAGAACAGATGGCAAATCTACAGCTAAACTTGGAGAGAAAGATAAGAGACAAGCAGCTACAGAAACGGGAAAGACTCCGAAAAGCAGGTGGTCCTTCCTGACACAGTGAACTTCTTATGGCAGGACAAGTTGGACCTTCAGAAGGGGTAGCTGTGTAATATTATGTGTGCCTAGTTTGTATAGATGAATATATATATATCGTGCACACACAACTGTAAGCGGTAAGAGAGATACACATAGTTATTTGCTAAGCTCTTTTCTCTGTAAGCAAGCAAGTTCAAACTGTTCTTGTTTAGAAGCCAGAAATTCGATTGTGAATTTCCTGGAAAGCTGTAGTATTTAATTTGCTTATACAAAGTAGATTAAAGTGATTGTGTGTGTTATTTACTTTCTGCATATTACATATCATAATCACATACAGTTGTTTACTTAGTTTTCAAGATCGAAAAATATATCAAACTATCCATTCACCCCCCCCCCTCTGTCTAGTTTCTAGTGGTATTCATTTCTAACAAGTGGTATCAGAGCGAAGGCTGTTAACGTACAAACAGGAAAAGATCAAGAATGAGTTCACAGAAACTAAGCAGTATCAAGATTCCTCCCTTTAACAAGGAGCACTACAGTTTATGGAAGAAGAAGATGTTGCTTTTCATCAAAGCTTCTAACCCCATGTATTTAGATATTCTAAAGCATGGTCCCTTCATTCCAATGATCGAGATTGGTGAATCAACCAGTGGCACTGAGATTATACCAGCAAAACATGTGCCCAAAGATCCCTCAAAATACACTG
This sequence comes from Heracleum sosnowskyi, assembly GCA_030848705.1. NCBI lineage: Eukaryota > Viridiplantae > Streptophyta > Magnoliopsida > Apiales > Apiaceae > Heracleum > Heracleum sosnowskyi. The sequence continues at coordinate 110,415,424 of CM061239.1, forward strand.
ATCCTGAAAAAGAAAAAGTTGCCCTGGATGGACATCTTCAACTTATCATTTGTGAATCTATGGACTTCAACATGTATGGCACTGTTGCTCATTGTACTAGTGCCAAGAAGATGTGGGATCTTATAGAAGTGCTCTGTGAAGGAACTACTGAAGTAAGAAAGAACAAGAAGCAGATTCTTGTTTCACAATATGAAGCCTTCATGGCTCAGCCAAAAGAGGGAATCACAGAAGTGTTTGAGAGATTCAACAAGCTGATAAACGAGCTCAAACTCTATGACAAACACTATGAAACAGAAGAGCTCAATATGAAGTTTTTACTAACTCTTCCAGATCACTTGGAACCAAGAATCTCTTCCCTTAAAGAAAGAGATCTAACAAAGATTGGTTTTGATGTGTTATATGGTGTTTTGAAGACATATGAGTTGGAGCTGTTTCAAAAGAGATCTATTCAAGCAAAGCAAGGATTAGTGGCTAATACCTCCTGTGCACTTATTGCTGACAACCTAAGTCAAAGAATGGACTCTCTCAAAGTCAGTCAAGTGAAGATTGAGGAACTGGAAGTTGAAGACACTGGTGATGAGGTCCAGGTCATCTATGATTTGCCTGAGGAAGATGAGTTTTACAGCATGGAGGAACTGGACAAAATGGAAAACAAATCTTTTGCTTATATGGCTAGGAGATATCCTAACATAAGGTTTAAAAGAAAGCAGCCATTCAGGTCCAAGTTCAATACTGGAAACACTGGTGGATCTAGTGGCTCAAACACCTTCAATAAAGGAAAAGGGATTGCTGGTGCTGCTAAGGGTGGATACAAGACAGGAAGTGTGGATAGGACCAAAATAAGATGCTATAACTGCAATGAACTTGGGCATTTTGCCACTGAGTGCAAAAAGCCTAAACAAGTCAAGAAGGACAAAGCATACTTAGAGCTTGAAGCTAAGTATGAAGCTCTACTCAAGAAACAACAGGGCAAAGCTTTTATTGCTGAGGGAAAATGCTGGGATGACTCTGATGAAGAAGAAGAACAAGAGTACTCAAACTATGCCTTGATGGCATTTTCTGATAATGGTGATTCAAGTCAGGTACCCATTCTTACTTCTCTTGATATGACTCCCATTCAATATAAGCAAACTGTTGAAGATATGAGCACTGAGATGTTTAATATTCATACTAGCATGTTAGTAGCTAATGAAGAAATTGATAGACTAACTGCTAAGAATGTTGAGCTTACAGAAAAGAATGAGAAACTTGAGTTAATGGTTGTGAACCTGGATGGTTTGAAAAAGGAGGTTGAGTATCTTAAAAACAAAGTGATTTGTGCTGAGCAGATAGAGAAAGCCCTTAGAGAACAAATTGCTGAAACTGAACTGAAACTAAGAAGCTTCAAAAACTCCTCTGAACTTATTCAAACCTACCACAAGGAACACACTGAAGACTGCAAGGTTGGAGTTGGTTTTGACTATGATAATGACAAAGGAAGGAAGAAGGTCAAGGGCAAAGGAAAGGAAACTTTTACAAACAAAAATGCCCCAACCATTCTGTCAAGTGTTGAACAGCCCATCTTCAGAAAGAGTGCTGTTGAGTTTGATGAGGAACTACTGATCATCAAGCAACAACTACTTGAAGAAGATGAGGCTGCTAAGAACACTTCTTCCTTTCCTGATCTTGTCAATCAGAAAGAGACCAAAGACAATCTTGTCAAGAGTCCTAAAGCAAAGAAAGAAGTTGTTAAGAAAAGGAAACAAAACAGAAATGGTAAAGTTGGTGTTAACAAAGGAAACAACTATGCTTATGTTGTAAGATCCGGGAAAATTACGTGTTATTATATGATATGAAATGAGATTTTAATTTCATATTAAGAGTTATTAAATGATTTATCTGTTTAAACGTGCTAAATTATTCGTTAAATGATTGAATATGTGACAATGTGATGCTATGTGATATGTGTGGGGAATTTGAAACTATTTTGAAAAGGGTGTTATACTATTTTATTTTATTATAATTATTGAAAAGAAAATTTGGATCGTTCCCAAATTATTCGGGCAATTGGTATATCGTTCGTACCAATATTTCATTCGTTAAAGTGGAAAGTATTCGAAAATATTCGTAATAGAAGTATTTTGGTTCGTATATCTATTATTAAACGATACTTGTAGTCATCTGTACTTTATGGATGATTATCGTCTCGTAAAACGTGTATTCTGCTTTATTAAAGATTTAAAGTGTTTTATCTGTTAAATTGTATTTAAAGCGATCTATCGGATCAGTATCGATCCAAAAATGTCGTTTGGGGTATTATTTTCCGTTTAATATAAAAAGGCAAATCGTACTTTGTTTTGCGTATAATAAAGCATAATTACAGTTAAAAATCTAAAAACCCCTGAAACGTGTTCTTCGTGTTCTTGAGAATCAAACCAACTTTTGAAAGCGTTATCGGATTCCGATTTCGATGTTCTTGTAACCAAAATGAATCTCTCATCATCCTCTACCTAAATCCACCATCAAAATTCATGTGGGTATGATTTTCTGATTTTTCCGATTTTTAATCTATTTATTTATTTCGAATTTATTGATTTAATTTGGGGTTTTCTTTGTTATTGATTGTTCTTGGTAATTGATGATGTGAATAAGTTGTATGTATTGTGCTGAGTGTTTTGATGATTTTTATTTGATTTTTAGAGCTTTAATTCGAGCTAATCGGAAATTTGAAGCTCGCCGGTTTTCTTTAAGTTTTGGCCGGACTTTTGACCCGTTGATGGGTTCTTGATTGTGTTCTAGCGGTTGTATAGATCGTAGGATTTAGAGTTTATTCATGTATTCAGTTTTGAGTTTCGTGTACGGTTTCCGTTCACCGGAAAACGGGCCGTCGCCGGCTGTTTCCGTTTCTGGGATGTTTTCTGTCATGCTTGCGAGTGATTTTAGCAGGTTTTGGGAAGCCCAGGAATTCCTGAGTAAAAGCCCCTTGAAACGAAGTGTTTTCGAAGTGTTTTAGGCGTCGCCGGAAAATTTTCCGATGGCCGGACGTCGGCCGGAAACTGGGTTTCCCAGTTTCCGGTGGTGTTCTTGACCGACCCGTTTTGTGTTCTTCATGACCCGTTTTCAAAACCCTAACCCGACCCGGTTTGATCCAGAAAACCCTAATTGATTTTCGTGAATAGTGTTTCTGGATTTTTAATTTTAAAATAATTCAAAAATGGTTTTAAAAATTCTAAAAATCATATCTTTAATTTAAAAATACATTTTATTATTCTGAAAATTTTATAAATTCATAAATATTTATTTAAATTCGAAAATTGATTAAATTTAATTATTTTAATTATTTTTGATTAATAATTAATTTATTTAATTAATTGATTAATTCTTTTAATCAGTTAATTCTTAATAATTAATTATTAATTAGATTTAATTAATTAAAATTAAGTTTAATTATTTTCTAGCTTGGTTCATTTATTTAAAAATAGTTTGAGCATTTAAAGAGTGTCAATTAATTTTTTTTAATTGATTTAATTGCATTTAAAATACTTATATTGGATTTAAAAATCCGATTTTTGATTTAAAAATTGTTTGTGGCTTATTTAAATTCAAATGAGCTTTGTGTGATGTTTTAAAAATAGTTATAAGTGCTATATGATGTGTATGAGTTGTGTAATGTGTTTTATAGTCCGTATATGCCCGTACTAGGGCTAGTATCTGAGTTTTAAATATCGTAAATTAGACCGGGCGTCCGATACGTAACCGGTCACTTGTTTAAATGTGTTATGTGAATGATGTGAATTATCTGTTGTTGAGTCATGCATGCGTATTAATTGTGTGGAGACTTGTTTGAGTAATTGGTTGTGTCTAATGTTATCTCGAGGGGTAGATAGGATAGAAATTTGTCGGTTATGTTAGAAAGTGAGATTTACGAGGCCGTTGACTTGGATGTTGACTTTTTATAGTATGGGGATTGTCGTCAAGCAAGTTACGTGGATTACTTATGTGGTTGATTGCGATTGGTCTATCAGTTGAGATGTGGATGTTTATGCAACAGAGATATCGGTAAGATCGGTAAGTGCGTCGAAGTTAAGTTACAATCATTTATGGAATGTGAAATCATACGTTGAAGACTAAGTACCGTCTCATGTTTGACTATCAAGGCTGGCACGTGGATTCGAAATGGTAGAAGCAGACTAGTGGTATTCGCAAGAGCGTCAAAGCAAAGAAGGACGGAAGTCGAGAATCGTGCGATAAGACAGAATAAGGAGGGATCGTATTGTTTCAGCGTTACGAAATAGCTAAGGACCAGAGGCAAGTGTTTATACCCTTGCTTATTAATTAAGGGATATTATCTTGAATTATTAGTATGTATGTTGAATGTTTATTACTGAGTTTTCAAATGTTGATTTCTATGCATTGAATTGCAAGTATGTTATTTAATCTCGTAAATTGACGAGTACTCTTTTATACCTTTTGAGTTTAGATTCATATTTTCATATTGATTGGAAAGATATACTTATTATATTAAAAAGTTTGAAGAGATAATTATGGGCCGTATACTAAGGCTTTCTTTTAAAAGACATGATTTTAAAACATTAGGTTGGGATATTACCAACCCTAGATGAGCGGGAACTTGTGAACCCTATGAGGGAAAAGTTATTCTAAAATTTTGAAGTTGTGTTGCTTACCCTTCCAATATTCCATTTTTCACCTTGCACCTATGCAAACCTTGTTGTCCTTTCTTGTTATAAGCAATTATCTTATCCATCCCCTGATTCAAATTCTAATATGTTGTGTATGAGTTGGTTTACTTCTTTCAAACGTGAGGCTTATCCGTTATAAGTATACGTTCGAGGGATCTAGACTAATTCTGTCAGAAGCCAGTAAATCCTTGTTTTTCTCTAACTATAAACTTACCTTGAATTTTCCTTGAACTTAAACTTGACTCCTTGTCACTTACCAAATTGGTGAACTTTGACTAATTCTTCCACAATGTGTTAAATCATACTGTTGAGGCCACCTAGAGCCTGTTCTTTGAACCCTACTCTATATTAATCTAATAAAATTTCTGTTGACATCCTAATGCCTGTTTCATATCAGACTCGATCTTATTGAGCATGTTATTGTTTATTCTTCATTGCTATTCCAGTTGTTGCATCGATCTTGTCAATGTTTATTATGTTGTTACTTGTGATACGTATTCCCCATTGTTGTGTCGATCTCGTCGATACTAGATTATATTGCTATTCCTTATTGATTCTTCATATTTAACTATCTCCTGGAACGTGAGTTTCCAGCAATTATTGTATTAAGGTCGTCGATTCTTCTGACACCTGATTGCCGAAGTAAGGTTGTCAATTGTACTGACACCTGACGTATAAATAATATAGAATTGGAATGTTTTTAAAAATGGACCAATTATTGGTCGATGTAATTAAGGCCCAGATTGGCCTAGGATCCAGTAGAGGACTATGACATGAGCTAGTCCGGGGTTGATGCGTGGCTGGCCAGCAGCACAACCTTTGTATTTGATAATTGTTAAAAATCCAATTCTAATATGAATTTTCATTTCTAGGATGAGTTACATCCATATACTTTGTACTTGTGAGATATGACCTGATTCTCAGGTTTATTCGTTGCGTGAAGTTGTTGGTTTGTTGATTATTAATAGTGGTTTCAATCTTGCTGAAATCGCTTACTCTTAATACATTCGGATTCCAAATAGTTGAAATCCACTTCCTTGATTCCATTGGCAGTCGTGAGATATCTATCTTGTTGAGTTTTATTCATACCGCATATCCAGTCGGTACCATGTTGAAGTCTTGAAGTGCGTTCTTTATTTCTTGACCGAGCGTGTTGGCTCATTCTTGCCCCTTGATTATTCTAACCTTCCAGAGTTGTTGATTTCGGAAAATGTCGTGAATAGACCTGTTATCTTCAAATTAGTATTTTTGTACAAACTATGGTCTTGAAGACGTACGAGTTATATTTATTTCATATTTTCTACATACTATTGTAGTTATTGTTGATTCGGTCATCGTAACGACCTATATAAATCTTTTGTGTTTTAAAACTATTCGGTTGCGAGAAGCTAAATGAGATATTGTGATAAATTACCAAACTTACTTTGAAAATATTAGAGATTACAAATGTTTAAGCCATAGGCTTGTTTATTTGAAAATCCAAAGTTTATTTTGGAAACCTTTCGTATCATATTTAATAATACGCTTGCTGAGCAATTCATTCGCTCATACTTGTTTTATTTATATATATTTTAGCCTGCCGGAAAGAAGGTGTATTGGCGAGAGTTGTCCGCGTAGCTGATCAGAGATGGGGAAAGATATTAGCGTAAAGACGTTTTGATCCAGAGCAGTGGAGCTAGTGAGAGGTTTTTGTATATAGATGTTTTCTATTGCTTAATATATTGTATAAGATTAGTTGCCTGGTATACTTCTTATCGAAGTTATACTAGTGTATTAGAATTTATGTAAAGAGAATGGTTGTAAAGAAGAAAGATTGTTGTAATGAATTTTTGGATTCTTGTTCCTAGCACTATAACCTTTAAAGATTCTTGGTAGAGTTGGGGTCACAGATATTATTATTATTGTGTTGATTTTATGTTGAACAGGTTGTTTGGATTAAGAGTGCAGTGTGACGACCAAATCATTGACCCCGGATTTGGGGGCGTTACAGTTGGTATCAGAGCAAGGGTTATAGTAAAACTAGAAACGAGAGTGTGTGGGAGTGTATATAGTTATATAAGGAACGTCAGAGCTCATTTAGAGTTCGTGTTGGACTATTGGATATAGTACCACTGAGTGAGTTAAGATAGAGGTACTCGATTAAGATGATTGTGCTGAGGTGGATAGAATTTCATACGATTGTAGATGTCTACGGCGGAATCTTCGAGGACTATTACGAGTCGACGACGACGTACGATATTGATAACCTTGCGACGTGGGAAAGAAGGGCTGAAATCGAATAACGTGGAGAAGAAGGGCTGAAATCGAATAACGAGCTATCGAAGGAGTCGACGGAGGAGTCATATGTGAAGACCTTGGTAATACCTTCCCATCCTAAGGAAATATTTGACATTTCTTTAAGCGAAACTTGTGTTGGTGAATATATTCCACCTTTTGACTTTGTACTTGATACTTTTGATCAATCATGATTGCAATTGCATCAGAGGTTGTTGCGACACCTATTTCAATTTGTAAAGCCTGTTGAAAATATGTTATTTAAATTCCAACTCCTTCATTCTTCCGGAGTGGATAACTCTAATTGTGATGTAACACTATTTGTTGATACTTCCTTTCTGGTTGTTCTTCTTTTCTGAAATAACACCTTTGGAATTTATTCAATTTCAATCCAAGGTGTGTATTTGAGAATTCTTATCGAAAGGCCCTGATTGTTATTCTGACTCTAAATTTCTTTCATATTTCTCTACTCCAACTGAGATAAACAACCCTATTTATAGGGGACACAAGGACTATCTGTCTATGTGATAGAAGTCTGACGGGACGCCGTCACTTGTGTGTTGTGAAATACAAGAAGGCTAATTACCTTTAGTACTGTCTTAATAGAGACACACAACATTGAGTTCATGTGATCAAATTGGTCTCTCAGTAATCCTTTCACTTCCAATAATGTTGCTTTGGAATATACAGATTTGGTAACCCCAATTGTGGGACATTTGCTACGATATAGAATCTTTTCACTTCAAACTATCATGAACTTCTTACTTCAAATAATCTGGGAGGTATGCCATTAGGGTGAACTGGAATTTACCCTACCTTACCGAACGAAGAATTTGCGATTGAATTACCATGAACGAAAGCGGACTACGATGCGATTAGAATACTAGTAACATATAACGGGGCCAGTTGTTCTCTTTCTATCGATTAACGTTACGATGTGGAAAAGGTGAAGTTAGATAATTCAAGAGTTGATTGGAAATTGGGGAAAAAGGTGTAATTGTGCTGATGTTATCCTAGGTTGTGGAAAATGGACATAATAGATTTTTGTCTCAATGAGAAGAACTTTTAAGATTGGATGATAGGCTAATAATGGAGAATGAGTTAATCTTTGAGTATTTCAGGATTGTATGATATGGTTGCAAGTCTTTTGCTCACGATAGTTAAGGTAGATTTTACCAGTCAATGTGGATGTATAGAATGAGAATCAAGATAATGTCGAGTTGATCAAGCTGTTTGGGAAATGAGATGGAACCATGGAAAAGGTGTCATGAGTGTTACTGTGAAGATAGGAAAAGAAGATGAAGAGGTGTTAATAAGGATTTAAAGACAATGGATGAGGTAATGAAGGGTTGTTTTCAGCTGAAGAGTTAATTGGCATGAAAGGTATGTGATTGTTGAAAGCAGTTGTTAGATATATTGGAAATGGGTAGAGTTGACCCAAGAACGTGGATGGCTGATAGTATGAGTAGTAAAGGAGAGAATTGAGATGTAAATATCTTCGGTAAAAGGATTAGAAAGGATGAAGTTTTAAGGTTATGATAACAAGAGATTAATTAAAAGAAATGACGGACATAAGGATTCAACCAGGATTGATTAAAGAGAAAGGGCTACATAAAGGAAACAGTTATGGAAAGAGAAATGGAATTCAATTACAGGAAGGAGCAAGAAAGAATAAGGGATAAGAAAGAAATGTAAGGATATATTAGAGACTTAAAAGAATATTGATGTTAGTGAGTGTTTAAGTACTTGAGGTGTTGGAAAATGAAGACAGAATAACAGAGGTATAGTAGACGATTACAACTAAAGAGATTCCTGAATGGAGACGAAGACATGTTGAGATAAACTGTGGTATGGAGTTGCTAAGGCTTAGAGCTTATCGTGGTGTTATTTAGGTTATTATTGACCGATTAATGAGAGATAATGGTACGGCATAGAATGACGGGTTCAAATGTGTTTGGCAGAGATCCGCGACGTAATTGAAGAATTCAGACAGACTATGGTTGTGTACTAAATTTTGAAGGTAATTGGGAGGATCGTTTACCGTTGATTAGATTCTCTTACGACAACAGTTACTATGACGATTTTGAAATGCTACCTTACGACGATTTATTGAGTGTTGGGAAAGTGCGTATAAGTTTGCTTGCCACCCCGTGAGTGGTATATTCATAGTGTATTTCGTAGAATATGAACCTATAGAGATCTAGTTAAATTGTTCTATGTTGAGTAACCGATTGAGATATTGAGTCAGTATGAGAGAGTGATGAGTAATAGAGGAGTCAAATTAGTATGAGTATGAGGAGAAATCCTAAGGTTGAAGAGTCAACCTAGGAATTTGAGAATGAGATGTTGGAAATTATCCACCTACGTTTGCGCGAGCTGATTCTGAGGACAGAATCCTGTTAAGGGGGGAAGGATGTAAGATCCGGGAAAATTACGTGTTATTATATGATATGAAATGAGATTTTAATTTCATATTAAGAGTTATTAAATGATTTATCTGTTTAAACGTGCTAAATTATTCGTTAAATGATTGAATATGTGACAATGTGATGCTATGTGATATGTGTGGGGAATTTGAAACTATTTTGAAAAGGGTGTTATACTATTTTATTTTATTATAATTATTGAAAAGAAAATTTGGATCGTTCCCAAATTATTCGGGCAATTGGTATATCGTTCGTACCAATATTTCATTCGTTAAAGTGGAAAGTATTCGAAAATATTCGTAATAGAAGTATTTTGGTTCGTATATCTATTATTAAACGATACTTGTAGTCATCTGTACTTTATGGATGATTATCGTCTCGTAAAACGTGTATTCTGCTTTATTAAAGATTTAAAGTGTTTTATCTGTTAAATTGTATTTAAAGCGATCTATCGGATCAGTATCGATCCAAAAATGTCGTTTGGGGTATTATTTTCCGTTTAATATAAAAAGGCAAATCGTACTTTGTTTTGCGTATAATAAAGCATAATTACAGTTAAAAATCTAAAAACCCCTGAAACGTGTTCTTCGTGTTCTTGAGAATCAAACCAACTTTTGAAAGCGTTATCGGATTCCGATTTCGATGTTCTTGTAACCAAAATGAATCTCTCATCATCCTCTACCTAAATCCACCATCAAAATTCATGTGGGTATGATTTTCTGATTTTTCCGATTTTTAATCTATTTATTTATTTCGAATTTATTGATTTAATTTGGGGTTTTCTTTGTTATTGATTGTTCTTGGTAATTGATGATGTGAATAAGTTGTATGTATTGTGCTGAGTGTTTTGATGATTTTTATTTGATTTTTAGAGCTTTAATTCGAGCTAATCGGAAATTTGAAGCTCGCCGGTTTTCTTTAAGTTTTGGCCGGACTTTTGACCCGTTGATGGGTTCTTGATTGTGTTCTAGCGGTTGTATAGATCGTAGGATTTAGAGTTTATTCATGTATTCAGTTTTGAGTTTCGTGTACGGTTTCCGTTCACCGGAAAACGGGCCGTCGCCGGCTGTTTCCGTTTCTGGGATGTTTTCTGTCATGCTTGCGAGTGATTTTAGCAGGTTTTGGGAAGCCCAGGAATTCCTGAGTAAAAGCCCCTTGAAACGAAGTGTTTTCGAAGTGTTTTAGGCGTCGCCGGAAAATTTTCCGATGGCCGGACGTCGGCCGGAAACTGGGTTTCCCAGTTTCCGGTGGTGTTCTTGACCGACCCGTTTTGTGTTCTTCATGACCCGTTTTCAAAACCCTAACCCGACCCGGTTTGATCCAGAAAACCCTAATTGATTTTCGTGAATAGTGTTTCTGGATTTTTAATTTTAAAATAATTCAAAAATGGTTTTAAAAATTCTAAAAATCATATCTTTAATTTAAAAATACATTTTATTATTCTGAAAATTTTATAAATTCATAAATATTTATTTAAATTCGAAAATTGATTAAATTTAATTATTTTAATTATTTTTGATTAATAATTAATTTATTTAATTAATTGATTAATTCTTTTAATCAGTTAATTCTTAATAATTAATTATTAATTAGATTTAATTAATTAAAATTAAGTTTAATTATTTTCTAGCTTGGTTCATTTATTTAAAAATAGTTTGAGCATTTAAAGAGTGTCAATTAATTTTTTTTAATTGATTTAATTGCATTTAAAATACTTATATTGGATTTAAAAATCCGATTTTTGATTTAAAAATTGTTTGTGGCTTATTTAAATTCAAATGAGCTTTGTGTGATGTTTTAAAAATAGTTATAAGTGCTATATGATGTGTATGAGTTGTGTAATGTGTTTTATAGTCCGTATATGCCCGTACTAGGGCTAGTATCTGAGTTTTAAATATCGTAAATTAGACCGGGCGTCCGATACGTAACCGGTCACTTGTTTAAATGTGTTATGTGAATGATGTGAATTATCTGTTGTTGAGTCATGCATGCGTATTAATTGTGTGGAGACTTGTTTGAGTAATTGGTTGTGTCTAATGTTATCTCGAGGGGTAGATAGGATAGAAATTTGTCGGTTATGTTAGAAAGTGAGATTTACGAGGCCGTTGACTTGGATGTTGACTTTTTATAGTATGGGGATTGTCGTCAAGCAAGTTACGTGGATTACTTATGTGGTTGATTGCGATTGGTCTATCAGTTGAGATGTGGATGTTTATGCAACAGAGATATCGGTAAGATCGGTAAGTGCGTCGAAGTTAAGTTACAATCATTTATGGAATGTGAAATCATACGTTGAAGACTAAGTACCGTCTCATGTTTGACTATCAAGGCTGGCACGTGGATTCGAAATGGTAGAAGCAGACTAGTGGTATTCGCAAGAGCGTCAAAGCAAAGAAGGACGGAAGTCGAGAATCGTGCGATAAGACAGAATAAGGAGGGATCGTATTGTTTCAGCGTTACGAAATAGCTAAGGACCAGAGGCAAGTGTTTATACCCTTGCTTATTAATTAAGGGATATTATCTTGAATTATTAGTATGTATGTTGAATGTTTATTACTGAGTTTTCAAATGTTGATTTCTATGCATTGAATTGCAAGTATGTTATTTAATCTCGTAAATTGACGAGTACTCTTTTATACCTTTTGAGTTTAGATTCATATTTTCATATTGATTGGAAAGATATACTTATTATATTAAAAAGTTTGAAGAGATAATTATGGGCCGTATACTAAGGCTTTCTTTTAAAAGACATGATTTTAAAACATTAGGTTGGGATATTACCAACCCTAGATGAGCGGGAACTTGTGAACCCTATGAGGGAAAAGTTATTCTAAAATTTTGAAGTTGTGTTGCTTACCCTTCCAATATTCCATTTTTCACCTTGCACCTATGCAAACCTTGTTGTCCTTTCTTGTTATAAGCAATTATCTTATCCATCCCCTGATTCAAATTCTAATATGTTGTGTATGAGTTGGTTTACTTCTTTCAAACGTGAGGCTTATCCGTTATAAGTATACGTTCGAGGGATCTAGACTAATTCTGTCAGAAGCCAGTAAATCCTTGTTTTTCTCTAACTATAAACTTACCTTGAATTTTCCTTGAACTTAAACTTGACTCCTTGTCACTTACCAAATTGGTGAACTTTGACTAATTCTTCCACAATGTGTTAAATCATACTGTTGAGGCCACCTAGAGCCTGTTCTTTGAACCCTACTCTATATTAATCTAATAAAATTTCTGTTGACATCCTAATGCCTGTTTCATATCAGACTCGATCTTATTGAGCATGTTATTGTTTATTCTTCATTGCTATTCCAGTTGTTGCATCGATCTTGTCAATGTTTATTATGTTGTTACTTGTGATACGTATTCCCCATTGTTGTGTCGATCTCGTCGATACTAGATTATATTGCTATTCCTTATTGATTCTTCATATTTAACTATCTCCTGGAACGTGAGTTTCCAGCAATTGTTGTATTAAGGTCGTCGATTCTTCCGACACCTGATTGCCGAAGTAAGGTTGTCAATTGTACTGACACCTGACGTATAAATAATATAGAATTGGAATGTTTTTAAAAATGGACCAATTATTGGTCGATGTAATTAAGGCCCAGATTGGCCTAGGATCCAGTAGAGGACTATGACATGAGCTAGTCCGGGGTTGATGCGTGGCTGGCCAGCAGCACAACCTTTGTATTTGATAATTGTTAAAAATCCAATTCTAATATGAATTTTCATTTCTAGGATGAGTTACATCCATATACTTTGTACTTGTGAGATATGACCTGATTCTCAGGTTTATTCGTTGCGTGAAGTTGTTGGTTTGTTGATTATTAATAGTGGTTTCAATCTTGCTGAAATCGCTTACTCTTAATACATTCGGATTCCAAATAGTTGAAATCCACTTCCTTGATTCCATTGGCAGTCGTGAGATATCTATCTTGTTGAGTTTTATTCATACCGCATATCCAGTCGGTACCATGTTGAAGTCTTGAAGTGCGTTCTTTATTTCTTGACCGAGCGTGTTGGCTCATTCTTGCCCCTTGATTATTCTAACCTTCCAGAGTTGTTGATTTCGGAAAATGTCGTGAATAGACCTGTTATCTTCAAATTAGTATTTTTGTACAAACTATGGTCTTGAAGACGTACGAGTTATATTTATTTCATATTTTCTACATACTATTGTAGTTATTGTTGATTCGGTCATCGTAACGACCTATATAAATCTTTTGTGTTTTAAAACTATTCGGTTGCGAGAAGCTAAATGAGATATTGTGATAAATTACCAAACTTACTTTGAAAATATTAGAGATTACAAATGTTTAAGCCATAGGCTTGTTTATTTGAAAATCCAAAGTTTATTTTGGAAACCTTTCGTATCATATTTAATAATACGCTTGCTGAGCAATTCATTCGCTCATACTTGTTTTATTTATATATATTTTAGCCTGCCGGAAAGAAGGTGTATTGGCGAGAGTTGTCCGCGTAGCTGATCAGAGATGGGGAAAGATATTAGCGTAAAGACGTTTTGATCCAGAGCAGTGGAGCTAGTGAGAGGTTTTTGTATATAGATGTTTTCTATTGCTTAATATATTGTATAAGATTAGTTGCCTGGTATACTTCTTATCGAAGTTATACTAGTGTATTAGAATTTATGTAAAGAGAATGGTTGTAAAGAAGAAAGATTGTTGTAATGAATTTTTGGATTCTTGTTCCTAGCACTATAACCTTTAAAGATTCTTGGTAGAGTTGGGGTCACAGATATTATTATTATTGTGTTGATTTTATGTTGAACAGGTTGTTTGGATTAAGAGTGCAGTGTGACGACCAAATCATTGACCCCGGATTTGGGGGCGTTACATATGTGCCAAATGCTCCCAGGAAACAATGTCAAAAATGCCTATCTGTTAATCATTTGACTCATAAGTGTAGTAAGCCTGAAATTGTTGAAGTTGATAACCTAAGTAACCTTTCTGCAAGCATAAATTCTAGTCATGATTCTTTCTGTGGTAAGCCAAACTGCATGACATGCTATGTGACTGTGATTGCTAACTGTTTATCTCTTAAACATAAACTTGACTCTGCACAATCTGGTGAATCACACACACACATACATTCTCATAGGACAGGGTCCCCAATCAGGGTTGAGAGGGTGAAAACTTCATGTGAGCCTAAGAGTGTAAACTCCAAAGCCACAGAAAAAGTGAAGTCTCCTACTATGAGAAATGCAATTTATGACAGAAGAATTATTAATCAAAATGTTTCTAAATCATCTGGACCCTACCAAGTGTGGGTACCAAAAACAATTTAGTCACTTTGTGAATGCAGGGCAACAGGAATAAAAGAGTCATATGGATCTTGGACAGTGGATGCTCAAGTCACATGACTGGTGATATAGCCCTGCTATCACATTTTGAGGAAAAGGCTGGCCCATCAGTAACCTTTGGAAATGACAACATTGGTTATACAATGGGATATGGCAGTGTTAAATCTGGAAATGTCATTATTGAAGATGTAGCATTTGTTGAAGGACTGAAGCATAATCTCTTGAGTATTGGACAGTTTACCAACAGAGGCTTCAAAGTGGAATTTGATGAAGACCTTTGTTCAATCTCAAAAAGGGAAAGTGGTGAAGTTGTTCTAACTGGTGTGAAGAAAGGAAGCTTGTTTGTAGCTAATCTCAAGGCTGCAGATAAGGGAGAAATTTGTTGTTTCTACACAAAAGCCACAAATGAGGAATTCTGGCTGTGGCACAAGAAACTGTCTCACTTAAATGTTCAGGCAATGAACTCTCTAACCAAGAGAGAACTTATCAGGGATTTGCCTGCCTTGGAGTTTGTGCAAGATGGAGCATGTGAAGCTTGTCAGAAAGGGAAGATTAAAAGATCAAGTCACAAGAACAAGTTGCTCAATACAAACTCAAAACCTCTGCAACTAATTCACATGGACTTATTTGGCCCTGTGAATGTAATGTCCCTTTCCAAAAAGAAATATGCTCTAGTGATGGTAGATGACTATTCAAGATATACTTGGGTGGAATTCCTATTCTCCAAGGATGAAGCACCCCAAGTCATAATAGAGCATGTCAAGAGAGTTGATAAAGAAGCACAAAGCACTGGTGCCTCTGTAGTTGCTTTGAGAAGTGATAATGGGACTGAGTTCAGAAATTCAACATTGTATGAGTTTTGCAAAGATAAAGGAATTTCTCAACAATTCTCAGCTCCTAGAACACCTCAACAAAATGGAGTAGTTGAGAGAAAGAATAGAACTCTCATTGAAGCTGTAAGATCCGGGAAAATTACGTGTTATTATATGATGTGAGATGAGATTTTTATTTCATATTAAGAGTTATTAAATGATTTATCTGTTTAAACGTGCTAAGTTATTCGTTAAATGATTGAATATGTGATATTGTGGTGCTATGTGAAATGTGTGGGGAATTCGAAATTATTTTGAAAAGGGTGTCATAATATTTTATTTTATTATAATTATTGAAAAGAAAATTTGGATCGTTCCCAAATTATTCGGGCAATTGGTATATCGTTCGTACCAAAATTTCATTCGTTAAAGTGGAAAGTATTCGAAAATATTCGTAATAGAAGTATTTTGGTTCGTATATCTATTATTAAACGATACTTGTAGTTATCCGTACCTTATGGATGATTATCGTCTCGTAAAACGTGTATTCTGCTTTATTAAAGATTTAAAGTGTTTTATCTGTTAAAATGTATTTAAAGCGATCTATCGGATCAGTATCGATTCAAAAATGTCGTTTGGGGTATTATTTTCCGTTTAATATAAAAAGGCAAATCGTACTTTGTTTTTCGCATAATCAAGCTTAATTACAGTTAAAAAATCTAAAAACCCCTGAAACGTGTTCTTCGTGTTCTTGAGAATCAAACCAACTTTTGAAGGCGTTATCGGATTCCGATTTCGATGTTCTTGTAATCAAATCGAATCTCTCATCATCCTCTACCTAAATCCACCATCAAAATTCATGTGGGTATGATTTTCTGATCTTTCCGATTTTTGTCATTTAATTATTTTCGAATTTTTATATTTAAATTGGGGGTTTCTTTATTATTGATTGTTCTTGCTAATTGATGATATGAATGGATTGTGTGTGTTGTGCTGAGTGTTTTGATGATTTTTATTTGATTTTTAGAGCCTTGATTCGAGCTAATCGGAAATTTGAAGCTCGCCGGTTTTCTTTAAGTTTTGGCCGGACTTTTGATCCGTTGATGGGTTCTTGATTGTGTTCTAGCGGTTAGATAGATCGTTTCATTTAGAATCGATTCATATAATTAGTTTTCAGTTTGATGCTTGTTTTATGATGGCCGGAAAACGGAGCCACCACCGGCGGTCTTCGATTTTGGTACGATTAAGTCACGTTTCTGGCGTGTTTTTGACGGATTGTGAGAGCCCATAAGTTCCTCAGTGAAAGCCCTTTTGTTTGGTAACGTTTTTGGTCGATTTTGACTCGCCGGGAACTGGGTTCGGGCGGCCGGAATTCCGCCGGCGGCGGGTGTTCTTGGCAACCCGAATCCGTTCTTCATAACCCGTTTTCAAAACCCTACCGACCCGGTTTTGATTCTTCAAACCCTAATTTCGTTTTAGAAAACTGTTTCTGGATTTTTAATTTTTTAAATAATTCAAAAATGGTTTTGAAAATTCTAAAAATCATATCTTTAATTTAAAAATACATTTTATTATTCCGAAAATTCTATAAATTCATAAATATTTATTTAAATTCGAAAATTGATTAAATTTAATTATTTTAATTATTTTTGATTAATAATTAATTTATTTAATTAATTGATTAATTCTTTTAATCAGTTAATTCTTAATAATTAATTATTAATTAGATTTAATTAATTAAAATTAAGTTTAATTATTTTCTAGCTTGGTTTATTTATTTAAAAATAGTTTGAGCATTTAAAGAGTGTCAATTAATTTTATTAATTGATTTATTTGCATTTAAAATACTTATATTGGATTTAAAAATCCGATTTTTGATTTAAAAATTAGTCGTGACTTATTTAAAATTCAAATAAGCTTTGTGTGATGTTTTAAAAAAATAGTTATAAGTGCTATATGATGTGTACGAGTTGTGTAATGTGTTTTATAGTCCGTATATGCCCGTACTAGGGCTAGTGTCTGAGTTTTTAATATCATAAATTATACCGGACGTCCGATACGTGACCGGTTACTTGTTTAATTGTGTTATGTGAATAATGTGGATTATGTGAATTATCTGTTGTTGAGTCATGCATGCTAATAAATTGTGTGGAGACTTGTTTGAGTAATTGGTTGTGTCTAATGTTATCACGAGGGGTAGATAGGATAGAAATTTGTCGGTTATGTTAGAAAGTGAGATTTACGAGGCCGTTGACTTGGATGTTGACTTTTTATAGTATGGGGATTGTCGTCAAGCAAGTTACGTGGATTACTTATGTGGTTGATTGCGATTGGTCTATCAGTTGAGATGTGGATGTTTATGCAACAGAGATATCGGTAAGATCGGTAAGTGCGTCGAAGTTAAGTTACGATCATTTATATAATATGAGGATTATACGTTGAAGACTAAGTACCGTCTCATGTTTGACTATCGAGGCTGGCACGTGGATTCGAAATGGTAAAAGCAGACTAGTGGTATTCGCAAGAGCGTTAAAGCAAAGAAGGACGGAAGTAGAGAATCGTGCGACAAGACAGAATAAGGAGGAAATCGTATTGTTTCAGCGTTACGAAATAGCTAAGGACCAGAGGCAAGTGTTTATACCCTTGCTTATTAATTAAGGGATATTATCTTGAATTATTAGTATGCATGTTGAATGCTTATTACTGAATTTTCAAATGTTGATTTCTTTGCATTGAATTGCAAGTATGTTATTTAATCTCGTGAATTGACGAGTACTCTTTTATACCTTTTGAGTTTAGATTCATATTTTCATATTGATCGGAAAGATATACTTATTATATTGAAAAGCTTGAAGAGATAATTATGGGCCGTATACTAAGGCTTTCTTTTAAAAGACTTGATTTAAAAATGCTAAGTTGGAACATTACCAACCCTAGATGAGCGAGAACTTGTGAACCCTATGAGGGAAAACTTATTCTAAAAATGCTGAAGTTGGGTTGCTTACCCTTCCAATATTCCATTTTTCACCTTGCACCTATGCAAACCTTGTTATCCTTTCTTGTTTTAAGCATTTATCTGATCCAGCCCCTGATTCAAATTCTATTACGTTGTGTATGAGTTGGTTTACTTCTTTCAAACGTGAGGCTTATCCGTTATAAGTATACGTTCGAGGGATCTAGACTAATTCTGTCAGAAGCCAGTAAACCCTTGTTTTTCTCTAACTATAAACTTACCTTGAATTTTCCTTAGACTTAAACTTGACTTTCTTGTCACTTACCAAATTGGTGAACTTTGACTAATTCTTCCACAATGTGTTAAATCATACTGTTGAGGCCATCTAGAGCCTGTTCTTTGAACCCTACTCTATATTAATCTAATAAAATTTCTGTTGACATCCTAATGCCTGTTTCATATCAGACTCGATCTTATTGAGCATGTTATTGTTTATTCTTCATTGCTATTCCAGTTGTTGCATCGATCTTGTCAATGTTTATTATGTTGTTACTTGTGATACGTATTCCCCATTGTTGTGTCGATCTCGTCGATACTAGATTATATTGCTATTCCTTATTGATTCTTCATATTTAACTATCTCCTGGAACGTGAGTTTCCAGCAATTGTTGTATTAAGGTCGTCGATTCTTCCGACACCTGATTGCCGAAGTAAGGTTGTCAATTGTACTGACACCTGACGTATAAATAATATAGAATTGGAATGTTTTTAAAAATGGACCAATTATTGGTCGATGTAATTAAGGCCCAGATTGGCCTAGGATCCAGTAGAGGACTATGACATGAGCTAGTCCGGGGTTGATGCGTGGCTGGCCAGCAGCACAACCTTTGTATTTGATAATTGTTAAAAATCCAATTCTAATATGAATTTTCATTTCTAGGATGAGTTACATCCATATACTTTGTACTTGTGAGATATGACCTGATTCTCAGGTTTATTCGTTGCGTGAAGTTGTTGGTTTGTTGATTATTAATAGTGGTTTCAATCTTGCTGAAATCGCTTACTCTTAATACATTCGGATTCCAAATAGTCGAAATCCACTTCCTTGATTCCATTGGCAGTCGTGAGATATCTATCTTGTTGAGTTTTATTCATACCGCATATCCAGTCGGTACCATGTTGAAGTCTTGAAGTGCGTTCTTTATTTCTTAACCGAGCGTGTTGGCTCATTCTTGCCCCTTGATTATTCTAACCTTCCAGAGTTGTTGATTTCGGAAAATGTCGTGAATAGACCTGTTATCTTCAAATTAGTATTTTTGTACAAACTATGGTCTTGAAGACGTACGAGTTATATTTATTTCATATTTTCTACATACTATTGTAGTTATTGTTGATTCGGTCATCGTAACGACCTATATAAATCTTTTGTGTTTTAAAACTATTCGGTTGCGAGAAGCTAAATGAGATATTGTGATAAATTACCAAACTTACTTTGAAAATATTAGAGATTACAAATGTTTAAGCCATAGGCTTGTTTATTTGGAAATCCAAAGTTTATTTTGGAAACCTTTCGTATCATATTTAATAATACGCTTGCTGAGCAATTCATTCGCTCATACTTGTTTTATTTATATATATTTTAGCCTGCCGGAAAGAAGGTGTATTGGCGAGAGTTGTCCGCGTAGCTGATCAGAGATGGGGAAAGATATTAGCGTAAAGACGTTTTGATCCAGAGCAGTGGAGCTAGTGAGAGGTTTTGTATATAGATGTTTTCTATTGCTTAATATATTGTATAAGATTAGTTGCCTGGTATACTTCTTATCGAAGTTATACTAGTGTATTAGAATTTTGTAAAGAGAATGATTGTAAAAAGGAAAGTTGTTGTAATGAAATTTTGGATTCTTGTTTCTAGCACTATAACCTTTAAAGATTCTTGGTAGAGTTGGGGTCACAGATATTATTATTATTGTGTTGATTTTATATTGAACAGGTTGTTTGGATTAAGAGTGCAGTGTGACGACCAAATCATTGACCCCGGATTTGGGGGCGTTACAGAAGCTGCAAGGACAATGCTACTGGATGCAAAGCTACCCACTAGCTTTTGGGCTGATGATGTTAACACAGCATGCTATGTGCAAAATAGAACATTAATCAATAAGAAGTCTGGCAAAACTCCTTACTCATTAATGACTGGAAAAAGAGCATCCTTCAAGCACCTGCATGTGTTTGGAAGCAAGTGCTTTGTGATGAAAGATACCTCTGAGCATGTTGGAAAATTTGATGCTAAGGCATTTGAAGGTATCTTCATTGGATACTCTCTGGAAAGGACAGCATACAGAGTGTTTGTACCTGAGCAACACAAAGTCATGGAAAGCATGGATGTTACCTTTGATGACAAGAAAACTCCAGGACTGAAAACAAGTGATCAAGACAGTGTGCTATTGAGATTTGAGAATCAAGGTTATCTTGAGGATTCTGAAAGTGAAGATGAACCCCCTGTTCAAACTGTTCTAGAAAATGAAATTCTTGAAGTTGACAATCTTCTTCAAACACCTGTGCAAGGATTCACAAACACAGGGGGAGAAGAAGAGAATGCAACTGTCAACCAAAATGAGATTGGAACAGATCAAGGAAATGAACAGGGGCACACAAGGAAATGGGACAGAGCCCACACTAGGGATCAAATCATTGGAGATCCTAGTGAGGGAGTTAGAACAAGAAGGGCAACATTAAATACTTGTCTATATAGCTGCTTTCTGTCACAAGAGGAACCTAAATTAATTGAAGAAGCTTTGAAGAATTCTGATTGGATTGTTGCCATGCAAGAAGAGTTGAATCAATTTGAGAAAAACAAGGTATGGGAACTAGTGCCACCTCCAAAAGGAAAGAATGTTATTGACACCAAATGGGTGTTCAGAAACAAGATGGATGAAGAAGGAGTGGTAGTAAGAAACAAAGCAAGGCTGGTTGCCAAAGGATATTGTCAGCAAGAAGGCATTGACTATGATGAGACATTTGCACCTGTAGCTAGACTGGAAGCCATCAGAATCTTTCTGGCTTTTGCAGCTCACTCAGATTTTAAGGTGTATCAAATGGATGTGAAAAGTGCATTTCTCAATAGTGATCTTGCTGAAGAAGTTTATGTGTCTCAACCACCTGGCTTTGAGAGTGAAGACTTCCCAAACTTTGTGTATAGACTGCTCAAGGCACTCTATGGACTCAAACAGGCACCAAGAGCCTGGTATGAAACTCTATCTCAATTCCTTCTTGAGCATCAATTTACCAGGGGTACAATTGACAAAACCCTATTCTTCAAGAAGCATGGAAATGATATCATTCTTGTTCAAATCTATGTGGATGATATCATCTTTGGCTCTTCAAATGAAAAACTCTGTGAAAGGTTCTCTAAGTTGATGCAAAGTAAATATGAGATGAGTATGATGGGAGAGTTAACCTACTTCCTAGGCCTGCAAGTACATCAAAGGGAGGATGGCATCTTTATAAACCAATCTAAGTATGTCAAGGATCTTTTAAAGAAATATGGTTTAGAAGAGTCATCCCCAGCTAAAACTCCTATGTCTACTGCAATCAAGCTGGATGAAGACAAGAAAGGCAAGAGAGTTGATATCAAGGTCTATAGAGGAATGGTTGGATCCCTGCTCTATCTCACAGCTAGCAGGCCAGACATCATGTTTGCCACATGCCTTTGTGCAAGGTTCCAGTCTGATCCCAAGGAATCTCACATGATGGCCATCAAAAGAATTTTCAAATATCTGAAGGGGACTCCTAATCTTGGGCTATGGTATCCAAAGGGCACTGGGTTCAACCTGGTTGGTTACACAGATTCTGATTATGCTGGATGCAGAATTGACAGGAAGAGCACCTCTGGAAGCTGTCAATTCCTAGGTCAAAGGTTAGTGTCCTGGTTTAGTAAGAAACAACAATCCACAGCAACATCCACAGCTGAGGCTGAATACATTGCTGCTGGAAGTTGCTGTGCTCAATTGCTTTGGATTAGAAATCAACTCATGGATTATGGACTAGTGTTAGAACACATTCCTCTGATGTGTGATAATACTAGTGCAATATCCATTGTTGCCAATCCTGTTAATCATTCTACTACAAAGCACATTGAGATCAGGTACCATTTCATTAGGGAACATGCTGCAAATGGTACCATAGAAGTCTCTTATGTTCCAACTGAGAAACAATTAGCTGACATATTTACTAAACCTCTGAATGAAGCAGTCTTCAACAGACTTGTGAGTGAAATTGGAATGCTCAATCCTTCATTTAGTTGTTCCAAGTAAGTATGCTAGGTAATTGTTGCAGCAGTAAATTTTCACTGTATTTAAATGATCTATTTGTTTGGAGTGAAAATTAGCTGAGATATGATTTATAAATATTTCAGTATTTTACTGCATATTTTTCAAAATCATATTTGTGAGTGGAGTTGTGAGCTTTTGAGACATCTCGATATAGATGATTTTCAGAGTTCACGACATAGTTCAAATTAAACAGACTTATATCGCAAACTGTTGAGATTGTGAGACTTCGCGACATAGTTCATTTCATGAGTTTGCGACATAGTTAATTTTATGACTTCGCGACTTCGAATAACTATATCGACAAGTCTCCATAGTTGACAGAATTTTGATTTAAATTAATTTTATTTCAAAATTTGATAAAAGTCTGACAAATTGCTTAAAATTCCTAAAAGAGAGCTTTAGACAGGGTATTTCTACTATATCGCAAAGTCTCCCCGATCCTTTCATTTTGAAGACTTTGCGACATAGTTCATTGTTGAGACTATGCGATATACTTTGCAAGACTTTGCGGTACAGGCCACTTTTGACTTCGCGACATACAGATAGACTGTACACATTCATAACTCCATATCGCAGTATCTCTATCATATAAATACCTTTTTCTAACCGTTTGCAACTTTTCATCTTGTCAATTGCTCTCAAACTTTCTAACCTAAGCACAAATTCTCTACTCTCTTTCTTACTCTCTCTCTTGAAATGGCACCCAAATCTCAAACAGTATCATCCTCTATTCCTTTAACCATCCCCAAAGAAACAAATCTTCTCACCATTCCATCTGAGGCTGAGGCTAAACCCAGGTACAAGTGTTTTGTACGGTTCCTGAACGATTCCTACCTCAGCCAAGCCTTAACCTTGAACCCCACGTTGTATGTTGATGTATTGGAAGGATTTTGGCGAACGGCGTTGGTTTCTACAATGGCCAGGGAAGATGGAACTTCGTTCCAGGAGATAGCTTGTTCAATTGGAGGCAAACACTTCCAGTTTGGGGAGAAGGAGATAAATGAAGCATTAGGGTTCAAGGTGGAGGGTCATGACCAAGAAGCTACTGATGCTCAAATAGTAGACTTCATGACCTTCATTCAGTATGCTGATGAGATAGATACTGGAAAGCTGAATAAGAAGTTTGTAAGAAGGGAGTGGTCATTTCTATTTGATGCACTCCAGAAGGTGTTCCTTTGCAGAAAGACAGGATGGGACCATATCAGTCACATTGCTGTGAAGCTGGCCTATTCCCTAGCCTACAATCAGGAAATCAATGTTGGAGCAATAATCCTCAAGGAATTGACTCAAAGGCTAGGGAGGACAGTCCGTGGAAGAGGTAATGACATCTTTTACCCTCGCTTTCTTCAAGTTATTTTAAATTATCTTGATGCTAATGTCCATGACTTGGAGGGTATTGATAAATCAAAGATGGCTTATTCCAAGTCCATGTCCAAGATTCTGTTTGGTTCATTGGACACAAGGAATCAAGTGGATGTGATCTTGAGTGTGACCCCGCATATGCAGGACACATTCGCGTCTTATCCACTTGATAAGCCCATATACCATGCTCTTTCCTGGACAGGGGAGGCTGAGACTGAAGGAGCATCACAGTCTAACCCAAGCCTCCCTATCCCATCCAGCAACCCCACTGTTAACACCACTGTAGAAGATAGTCAGCCAAGTGCATCAATCTCTCAAAAGGTTGATGTTACTAAAAAGAAGAAGAAGAGAACCCTAGCTATTATCCATGAATCTGTAGAGTTAGCAAGTGAGATTCCTGAGTCACCTCTCACCAGACCAAAGAAGAAATCAAAATCTGTAGCCACCACTGCATCCTCTCAACAGGATTCAGATGTGCAAAAAGGGGTACACCTGCTACTGTCTATGGCCTCTCAACAGGTCATGGGTATTGAAAAGAGCAGCCTCCCCACTGCAAGTTGTAACGAGTCTGCACAGGGTCAAGACCTCACTCTTGACCCTAGGAGTGATAAGGGTGATCAAACACTAAGTGGAGAGCACATCAATGTTGAAACTCCTCCTATTTCTCAGGGGGAGTTGCTAAAATCTAATCTGAACCCCACTTCTCTCTCAGATTCTTCCACTAAAATTTCTTCTGAACAAGAGAGTCATTCTCATGACAATCTTGCCCTTGATCAATCACAATCCAGCCCTGTGATTGAGCCAACTTCAAGTGACATGGCGCTTGACACTGTGCTCACCACTCAGGACACACATTCAGTTGGTCAGGGAATGCAAGCTGAGGCATATCCTAATGACACCAACACAAACATGGAGGATTCACCAGTTTTCACTGGAGACTCTGTGCCAAATTCTCCCATCCTTAGGGATGTGGAACTGTCTTCACAGACATATAGGGCTGATGTTGTAACACATCCCATTTCAATGGAGACAACATCAGACCCTACAGCCATTCCAAGGCTGGAGGAGACTCAAACTCACACATCTCATGAAGTGCCTAGCACTAGCTCTCACTTGGCTCAGGCCACAATGTCAGAATGGCTGAAGCCTGTGCACCATGACAGGCCTTCAGGATCATCATCTGTGCCCTCCCACTTGACAGAGGAAGCCATTCAAAATCTTAATGTGGCACAGATTGATGAGTTCTCGAAGATAGCTCAACATCTCCTCACCTCCAACCTTCCAAATGCTGATTATGAAGCTATCCTGCTATGCCATAAGGAGGACGTTGAAGCTCAATAGGAGAAGATTATGAATGAAGCTGAACCAGAGGGAAATGTGGATGCCTGGTTGGATTCTAAGAGGACTGTAAATCTCAAGGATGCCCTCGCTTTTGTGAGAGAAGAATACCTCACTTCTCTGGGCTCCAATGCTAAGGATCTTTCTCCTGTTGCCATATATGAGGCTGTAAATGATGTGTACAAGAACCAGTTGAAGGCTCTGCATTATCTTGGGAAAGGGCTTCAATCAGAGATTTCTTCAATTCAGGAGGAGACAGACAGATCCCTCACAAAGCTCAGAAACTCTTATCTCTCTGATTTTCCCAAGGTGGATGGTATCCTCAAAGAAGTCCAGAAAACCACCACTAATGTGTCCCTGATGGATGTGACTCTTGCCATGGTCACAGACAACATCAAGAAACTGGCTTCTACACTGGAAAATCAAGCAAAAACTACCATCACCACCAATGCTATGTTGAATGTCATGTGGAAAAATCAGTATGGTGATAAGCTGGTGGATGAAGTCCCTCTGTCAGACATCTCTAAATATGACTTTGCCAGGGTCAAAGATCAATCTCTAAACTCCTTCAAGTCTCAACAATTATTCTCCAAGGTGGATGGCTTAGAACGAGAAGTGGCCTCTCTCAAGGATGAAAACAGAATGCTATCTACATCTCTAAGCCACCTCAATGCCAAACTAGATGATCAAAGCACCAACACAACAAACATTTTGCTGGTGCAGCAACAAATGATGACCTCAATGATGAGATCTATGAACCTGCCTATTCCTGGGGAAACTCAAGACATTTTGTCTGATCCCAAGCCTAAGGGGGAGAAAGGAAAGGAGGTCAATGTGAAAAAGACAGGGGGAGCACCTACCAAGCAGTCAAAACTTAAGGGCAAGCTCATTGAAGAGACAATAAAGCCAATCAATCTTCCCCCTGTAGAGGTCATCAATGCACAAGGTCAGAAAAGCACAGTCACCACAACATTCTATCCATGCACAATGCCTAAAGACATCTCAACCTCTCAACCTGCTATACCTACTCCAATTGCTAAACCTACCCAAGCTACACTTATCACTGAGGCCAAGCTACAGGAAGTTGCCAACTCTAACATCTATCATGATGAGGCATTCCTGGAGTTTCTGAAAGCCACCTACAAGAATGCTCAAGGAGATGCACAAGCATATAGAAAGAAGCTTAGGGAAAGCATCAAGTACTTCACAGTTGCAGTAAGGAAAATCAGGGATGTTTATCTGAGAGAAATAATCATGGTATGCAAGGACAACTGCTTGTGGCACTTAGCATTTCAAACTCTGGAGAAACTGAAGTTCACTGAAGTGTCAATAATTCTGGAGTTGATTGAGAAGAGTGGGGTTAACAATAAAAGTCTTTATAATGACTTGGAGATGGACCAAAATCAAAGACTGCCTGAGGTCATACCAAAGCCAAGGACAGTAATTTTTCAAAGTCTATCCAAAGTCAGAAGTATTGACCAACTTGTCATTCCCAAAGATCTGACAATGAAGAATAACACAAAGATCAATCAGGTGCTGCAAATGCTGAGAGCAAAGAAAGGAGTCAAGACAGCAGAGGAATTAGAGATGATTAACATTCTACAATCTTTTCTGATTCATGGTGCTTTGCCTGATTCTGTCAAAGAAAAGAACATGAAGAAGGATGGGGAGGATGATGATGAGGAGAAAACCTACAGGAGGAGATCTCATTCAAGGAGTGATAAGGATGGACCAAGTGACAGCAGCAGGAGCAAATCTTCCAAGAAATCTAAAGATGCTGGTGATGACACAAAGGGGGCAAAGGAGACAGTGAAGAGAACTAGGAGTGGAATTCAGCAAGTCAAGGACATTGCTAGTAGTACTTTAACCACAACACAAGACTCTAAGTCTAGGGTGGGTACTGTTAGCAATGATCCTCCAAAATCATTATCCATGACTTCTGAACCTGAATTGCCACAGAAGAAAGATGAAGCCACTAAAGTAATTTCAAGAAAACACTTCCACAAAGTCACAGCTAGTGGAGTGTTACAGTGGATGAAGGGGAAAGGAATGAAGCTACTTCCAAATGATGTGGCAGTGAAAATAAAGTCACCTTGTTCCAGAAAGGTACCTCTTGTGAGGCATATGAAGATCAAGAGTATACCCAAAAGAATAAGGATAACAAAGAAAACTGGAAAACTCACAAATGTTACTGGCATCAATGTGCTTCCACTAGATGAGGACTATGATGAAGATGCCCTAGCATTTTTGAGGGCTCAAAGGATCTTTGAAGTCAAAGTGAAGTTGGATCATCTAGAGATCAAGTACACTGATGGAAGAGAAAGGATAATGAAGCAAGGAAGCTGGCAATATTTCTATAAGTATGAGCTTGAAAGGATAAATGCCTTACTGAATCTTGAAGAAAGAGAAGAAAGGACATGGAAGATAGATATTGCCAGGTACTTGAAGATGCCTGCTGATTATGAAGAAAACATGAGGAAAGAGAATGAAAAGAAGAAGATTCAGAGAGAAAAAGAAATGGCTGAGATGGAGGAGAGGGCTAAAGAGCTAAGGCAGAAAGGGTTGTGCAGGGTCAAGCAAAATCCTTACATTGTGGAGTACAAAAACTCACATGGAGGTCAAAGCAAAATAAGGATGGAGTTTCTTGATTCCTATGTAGAAAGTGCACTCAAGGCTGCAATTGATGACTTGGAAGGCTCACCTCTCATTGAAGAACTGATTGCAAGAGAAGAACTTCAAGAAGCCATCATAGACTTGAAGAGAAAAGAAGAGATAAGGAAAAAGAAGATATATGATGATTTGCTAGAGAAGCAATTGGAAGCTGAAGCTGTTGAGCAACAAAAGTAATCTGTAAGCTTTCAATTTTTCTATGTAATCAAATTTCTGATCTCAAGGTTCATGAATTGTCCTCTCTGTTACTAAATTTCCTTTTATGTAAGTTAGGCTTGTTATCAGACATGAAATTGTGCCTAAGGATCTTACTCACAATTTGGGGGAGATTGTTAGGCTCAAGACATGTCTGAATACCACTATTAACAAGCCTACACTATGTGACTATGTCACATTACATGACCTAGTGATTTCTATCACTGGGATATAGTATAGGTCTCTAAATGTACTTGTCTTGTTTTTGTGGACAATAGCTTTATCATGTATGCTCAGATTTATAATGAGCTTAGTAAAGTTCTTGCATCTAGAATGTATATAGGCCATTGAATAATTATCCTGGTAGAAGTTCAGAAGTGTTCATGCAGCAGGATAGAGTTGAATAAGGCCATGAAGAAATAAGTTGCAGGAATTTGTCTAAGGCATTATATAGCAAAGTCAAAAGAAAGCTATGTCGTGAAGTCACCAATATCCATGTCGTGAAGTGCTATATCGCATAGTCCATTTTGTACTATGTCGAGAAGTCCTCAAGACACATGTCGTGAAGTGTTGAAGTCAGCAAAGTCAAAAGAGCCTAGATCGTGAAGTCCTCAGAAGCCTTATGTCGCATAGTCATCAAATGACCTATGTCGCATAGTCATCAAATGACCTATGTCGCATAGTCATCAAATGACCTATGTCGCATAGTCGTCAAATGACCTATGTCGCATAGTCGTCAAATGACCTATGTCGCAAAGTCTTCAAAGGCTATATCGCGTAGTCCTCACAAGGGAGATCGCGAAGTCAGTAATAAAGTGGAGTTCACGATATCAACACTTAGCCGTTTATAACAAGACAAATCAAGGTACAGAACCAAGAATCAAAGGAGACAAATACTGAAGCATTTGTTCTGGCAAGGTGGTCCAAAGAACAGATGGCAAATCTACAGCTAAACTTGGAGAGAAAGATAAGAGACAAGCAGCTACAGAAACGGGAAAGACTCCGAAAAGCAGGTGGTCCTTCCTGACACAGTGAACTTCTTATGGCAGGACAAGTTGGACCTTCAGAAGGGGTAGCTGTGTAATATTGTGTGTGCCTAGTTTGTATAGATGAATATATATATATCGTGCACACACAACTGTAAGCGGTAAGAGAGATACACATAGTTATTTGCTAAGCTCTTTTCTCTGTAAGCAAGCAAGTTCAAACTGTTCTTGTTTAGAAGCCAGAAATTCGATTGTGAATTTCCTGGAAAGCTGTAGTATTTAATTTGCTTATACAAAGTAGATTAAAGTGATTGTGTGTGTTATTTACTTTCTGCATATTACATATCATAATCACATACAGTTGTTTACTTAGTTTTCAAGATCGAAAAATATATCAAACTATCCATTCACCCCCCCTCTGTCTAGTTTCTAGTGGTATTCATTTCTAACATTCTCTAAGTTCAAGTTCAAAAGAAACTCAGAAGCAAGGCCACCAAGGAGAGACTTTCAACCTAACAAGTCTAACTGGATTGAAAAGTCTAAGTCTAAATGTTTCAACTGTGGAATGCTTGGTCACTTTGCTGGGGACTGCAGAAAGCCCAAGGTTGAGAAGGGCAACAGGAAATTTGAGCCTGTTGATTATAAAAAGAAATATTTTGAACTTCTCAAACAAAAAGAAAAGGCTTTCATGTCTCAGGAGTATGATTGGGCTGGTAATGGTGAAGATTCTGATGATGATGTTGAGTATGTCAACTTGGCTCTTATGGCTAACAATCATGAGCAGGAAGCAAGCTCCTCAAGCAACCAGGTAACAATTACTAATCTTTCTGAGCTTTCTAAAGAGGAATGCGATAGTGCAGTAAATGAAATGTCTACTGTATTATATAACTTACGTGTTACTCTTAAATCACTTACTAAAGAGAATTCTAGAATAAAAGAGACTAATCTGCTCTTAAGTGATAGGAATGCAATGTTAGAAGCACAGCTCATTGAATTTGAGAAAATGAGGTGTGTTAGTAGGGATGCTAAGAAGGAACTTGAGAACGTGTTAGAAAGAGAAGAAATTCTTAAAACACAACTTGAAATAGAACAGAGTGTGATTGCAAAATGGAAAGATGCCAGGAATGTTGCCACCAACATCATTAATGTTCAAGGTATGGAATCTTTCTTTGAACAATCATGGAAAAAGAACAAGGAGAAGCTAGGGTATGTTGGTGAAACCTTAGAATCAGAAACTGAGTCAACAAACAACAATGATCATTTGTTGAAGGTTGATATGTCAACGGAATGCAATGTTTCGTTGACAGATGAACCATCAACCGATCAGGCTGTTTCGTTGACAGAGAAAAGAAAGGATGAACTCACTAGACTTAATAACAAGTATGGTCCTGTCACCAAGAACTTTGTTCAAGGTGAGTCTAGTAAATCAAAGAAAGTTGAGAAGCCTGTTGAGAGAGCTAATGTAGGCAACTTGTCTAACAAGCAATTGAAAGACAAGTTAGAGAAAGTTCAGGTTGAGGCTAAGGGAAATAAAAAGAATAACAGGAATGGCAAAGTAGGGATTAACAAACACAACAACTACACACCTGATAAATATGCACCTAGAAAGACATGTGTCAATTGTGGTAGTGTTAATCATTTATCTACAAACTGCAAATCTGTTAAGAAAACTGCTAATGTGAAAATGCCCAAGCCTGCAATGAACAGTTACATGCCTACAATGCCTGTTATGCCTAACATGTTTGCTCCATATGCACAATTTCAGAATCCATATGCTAGCATGCCATTTGTGTCTAATCCATACATGAA
Source organism: Heracleum sosnowskyi (assembly GCA_030848705.1). Classification (NCBI taxonomy): domain Eukaryota; kingdom Viridiplantae; phylum Streptophyta; class Magnoliopsida; order Apiales; family Apiaceae; genus Heracleum; species Heracleum sosnowskyi. Next base: position 110,446,582 of record CM061239.1, read on the forward strand.
TATGTTTAGTATGCCACAAATGCCATGGAATATGAATAGCATAATTGTTCCTCCAACTATGCATGCTGTGAATGAAAGTGTGAGCAATTCTCAGAGATCAACACCAAGGGTAAAGATTGATTTAAATCACTCTGAGCCCAAAGTGAAAAATGGTACAAAAGGGAATGCAAAGGCTAACAAGACAGGACCCAAGGAAACTTGGGTACCAAAATCAACTTGATTTGGTTTTATTGTGTGCAGGGAGACAAGAGGAATCTTTGGTATTTGGATAGTGGTTGTTCAAGACACATGACTGGTGATTCTACCCTGCTCACAGAGTTTCAGGAAAGAGCTGGCCCTTGTATTGCTTTTGGAGATGACAGCAAAGGCTACACTAAGGGATATGGCTTGATTTCAAAAGAGAATGTCATCATAGATGAGGTTGCATTGGTGGATGGTCTTAAGCACAATTTGCTTAGTATTAGCCAACTTTGTGACAAAGGATTTTTAGTTACTTTTTCAAGAGAAGCCTGTGTTGTTTCTAAGGTAGGAAACAACAATGTGGTCATGACTGGATTCAGAAGAGGAAATGTGTACATTGCTGATTTCAGTAGCACAAGTTCAGACACCATCACTTGTCTTTTCAGCAAGGCAAGCAAGGATGAAAGTTGGCTATGGCACAAGAAATTATCCCATCTGAATTTTAAAGTTATGAATGATTTGGTGAGGAAAGATCTTGCAAGTGGAATTCTCCAAGGATGGTTTGTGTGATGCTTGTCAAAAGGGAAAACAGAAGAAGGCATCATTCAAAAGCAAGACAGAGTCATCAATTGTCCAACAGCTTGAATTACTTCATATGGACCTATTTGGCCCTGTAAATGTTATGTCCATCTCAAAGAAGAAATACTGTCTTGTGATTGTTGATGATTTTTCTAGATTTACATGGACTTTCTTTTTGCACTCCAAGGATGAGGCAAGTGAAATCATTATCAATCACATCAAGATGGTAAGCAATCATCCTGATTTCAAAGTAAGAAGGATTAGGAGTGACAATGGGACAGAATTCAAGAATTCAAGCATGAAGGTGTTCTGTGAAGAAAATGGTATTTTGCATGAGTTTTCAGCAGCAAGAACACCACAGCAAAATGGTGTATTTGAAAGGAAAAACAGAACACTAATTGAAGCTGCAAGGACAATGCTAGATGAATCAAAGTTACCTACTTATTTTTGGGCTGAGGCAGTTAACACAGCCTGCTTTACTCAAAATATTTCTTTGATTAATCAGGCCAAAGGAATGACCCCTTATCAGCTACTCAAAAGAAAGAAGCCACTATTGGATTTTCTTCATGTCTTTGGATGCAAGTGCTTTGTTCTGAGAAATCAAGCTGAGCATTTGGGGAAATTTGAAGCAAAGGCAGATGAAGCAATATTTGTGGGATATGCAGCAGGGAAAGCTTACAGAGTCTATAATCTCAGAATCAACATTGTTATGGAATCTGTACATGTTGTTTTTGATGATCTCAAAATACAAGGTCTCTGTGATGAAGGTTTCCATGAAAGTCTCTCTTTTGAGAATGAGGAAGGAGAACAAGTGAATCATGATAAGGCTACTGAGAAACAGCCTAAAGTTGTTGTATCTAGCACAGATGAAAGCAGCAGTGAAGATGAAATTGTTGCATTAAGGTTAAAAAGGATAGCTGCTAGCAGACCAAGTGGTCATTTCGTTGACAGTCATGATGGTGGATTCGTTGACAGTCAGAATGAGCGTTTCGTTGACAGTCAAAATGATCATACCGTTGACAGTCACAGGAATGCTTCTAGAAGTGATCAATTAGGGACAACAAACTCAGGGGGAGTTTCTCAAGGACAAATATCCAATCAAGGCAATCATGATCATGAAGCTACGTCTTCAAGAGCAAATCTACCTCCCTCAAGGAAATGGACTAAAGATCATCCCTTTGAACTTATTATAGGTGATGTTTCTTCAAAAGTCCAAACTAGAAGAGAAACTCAAGAAGAATGTCTATATAGTAGCTTTCTGTCTCAAGATGAGCCAAAGAAAGTTGAGGATGCACTTCTAGATCCAGATTGGGTTTTAGCCATGCAAGAAGAGCTAAACCAATTTGAGAGAAATAATGTTTGGAAGCTGGTGCCCAGACCTGATGACAGGAGTGTTATAGGCACAAAGTGGGTGTTCAGAAACAAGATGGATGAAAATGGCATAGTCACAAGGAACAAAGCTAGATTGGTTGCAAAAGGCTATTCACAGGAAGAGGGAATTGATTTTGATGAAACCTTTGCTCCTGTTGCAAGACTAGAAGCAATAAGGATTTTCCTAGCCTATGCAGCCCATGCCAATTTCAAAGTCTATCAAATGGATGTGAAGAGTGCTTTTCTTAATGGGGAATTGGAAGAGGAGGTGTATGTGAGTCAACCTCCTGGTTTTGAAGATGATGATTTTCCAGACTATGTGTACTTCCTTCTCAAAGCACTCTATGGTTTGAAACAAGCACCTAGAGCCTGGTATGACACACTCTCACAGTTCCTCCTTGAGAATCATTTCACTAGAGGTACTGTAGATAAAACTCTTTTTCACAGGGTTGTAAATGGCTCTACTTTACTTGTTCAAATTTATGTAGATGACATAATCTTTGGGTCTACAGATGTGAAACTTTGTCAAAAGTTTGCCAAGCTTATGCAAAGTAAATATGAAATGAGCATGATGGGAGAATTAACTTACTTTCTTGGTCTTCAAGTAAAGCAAGTTAATGAAGGCATTTTCATTAGTCAAACAAAATATATTCATGATTTATTAAAGAAGTTTAACCTAATGGAATGCTCTCCTGCCAAAACTCCCATGCCTACTGCCACCAAACTTGAATTGAATACTAAGGAAAAATCTGTGGACATTTCAAGTTACAGAGGCATGGTAGGCTCACTTTTATATTTAACAGCTAGTAGACCTGATATTATGTTTGCTACATGTCTATGTGCTAGATTTCAGGCTGATCCTAGAGAATCCCATTTAGTTGCTATTAAAAGAATTTTCAGATATCTCAAAGGAACACCTAACCTTGGCATTTGGTATCCTAGAGAATCTGGTTTTGAACTAATTGGTTATTCAGATGCAGATTTTGCAGGATGTAAAATTGACAGGAAAAGTACAACTGGAACCTGTCAATTCCTAGGAAATAAGCTTGTGTCATGGTTCAGCAAGAAACAAAACTCAGTTTCCACCTCCACAGCTGAGGCTGAGTATATTGCAGCTGGGAGTTGTTGTGCACAGATTTTATGGATGAAAAATCAACTACTTGATTATGGATTAAGAGTTGAGAAAATTCCTATTTTCTGTGACAACACTAGTGCCATTGCCATTACTGAGAATCCAGTGCAGCATTCAAGGACCAAGCACATTGACATCAAGTACCATTTCATTAGGGAACATGTTATGAATGGTACTGTGGAGTTACATTATGTTCCAAGTGAACAACAACTTGCAGACATCTTTACCAAGCCACTTGATGAATCAACATTCTCAAGATTAGTAAGTGAGCTAGGTATGCTAAATTTCTCTTAATTATTTTTGAGATATTTGCAAGTTAAAATGCAGCCAGAAATTTGCTATGTTTTTCTGTGAATTAATTTTCTCAGGAAAAGGTAAAATTTTGTCTAAGTCAAAATTACTATGCCAACGGAATGCACCATTTCGTTGACAGTCTTAGCACTTTTTCTGGGTGTTTCGTTGATAGTTCTTTTGTATCAACGAAACGCAGCTTTATCAACGAAATAGACGGGACCCTAAACGCCCAATTCTGATTCGTTGATATAAAGCGCTTTTAATCTGAACCGTTGAAATTTTGACACGTCTTTTACCACGATCTATGCATACACCCCTGTAAGTATAAATCATGGTAATACTTTAAGAGTAACGGTTATATTTTTAAGCCAATCCAGTAATTTACATTTATTATTGGATTCATTTTCTGAGAATTTTTGGGGGAGTATTTAAGAAATTTTATTTTCATTATTTCTTTTCACCTGTTCTCAAAAATTCCAAAGGCTTTTTCTCTCTTCTTCTCTCTAACAAGCAATTCAGTTCGAAGCTTTCCTTTAATCAACAATGGCACCCATAGTCAAGCTTATGTCTGCTGGAGGGTTCATCTATGAGAAGAACAACTCCATCCCCTTTGTTGTCAAGGAAAACCCGAACAGACTCTTCTTCAAAATGATGGATTTCATGAAGAATTGCAAGTTGAGCTATGCAATGTTTCACTCTACACCACTCTACAATGAGATAATCGAGGAGATTTGGACCTCATGTGAGTATAGTGGAACAAACTGCACACTACAATTCACTCTTCAAGGTAATGAGTACATAGTTAATTCTGATGTATTGCAAGCATGTCTTCATATTCCTGAAAATAACTGTACTGCTTTGCCTACATTCACTGAAATGGTTAACATGCTAAACTCCATAAACTACTCTTTGCCTACTGATAACTTGGGTAAGATTATTAGGAGAGGTTTGGTTAGGGAATACAGTTACTTAGCTGATGCTTTCATTAAGGTCTTTTCTGGAAAGATTAGTAATTTTGATGCATTAACTAATTCTATGTTAATTCTATTTACCATGCTCCTTACTGATAGCTATTATAACTTTAGCACCCAACTTATGTATGAAATTGGTGCTAAGTTGGGTGACAAAGCAAATAGGAAGAAAAATATCTATTATGCTAGGTTTCTGATGATGTTGGCTAACCATGTTAGTCCAGCACCATTAGTTATCTCTAACCCTGTTTCCAGGTTTGAGTGCTTTGTGCAAGAGAAGAGGGTTTTGACAGACATTCTGAGACTCAACCATAATGGTGATGTCCCAGTGGTGTATCTGCCCATCATAGAGGTAACTTCTTCTAACCCTGTTAGTGTAGTTAATACTTCTACTGTTTCACCTTCCACTGTTGCTATGGAGTCTGTAGCTGTGTCCCAACAGGCTCCTACCCAAGCAGCAAAACCCAAAACTAAGAAATCCTCAAAGCAAACCTCAGGTGCTTCCCAAAAGGCACCTGTTGCAAAAACTACTTCACAACCCAAGGGGAGTGAGTCTGGAGTTGTGAGAGGTGAGGGAAGGGGTGAACATCAAAGAAACCCCAAGAATAAGGAAGGACAGGTTAGTGTGTCCCAGCCAAGCCCCATTGTGTCTTCCCAACAAGGCACAATGAGTAAAATGGATTTAAACACAAGTCTAACTGCATCCTCCCAAAAGGATGTGATTATTGAAACAAGCTCTCCTCCAAGAGCACAGTCCAAGAGGGTAAGGGACACTTCAAGCCCACAGTCTACATTTTCCCAATACCAAAGGAGAGTGAAGCATAAATCCAAGGGTACACAGGGTGCACACACACTGGAAGCAACACTTCCAGTTTCTCAAATTCAGTTTGATGTAACCCCTATTATTACTCTGGGGTTACAGTCCCATTCTTTAAACATCAATCTCGATGTATCTCCATAAAATTCACCAACTCAATCTCTAGATGTGGACATGATCCATACATCTATTCCTGATTCTCCAACTCTTATCTTGGAGAAGCCCCACTCTGAAGTTGATGGTCATCACTTATTAAGTGATTTGTTGGGCCATCAACCAAATTTTTCTGAAGTTGCAAGAGAATCTGTGGACAATTCTCTAAAATCAATCACCACAGATTCTACTGTAATTTCACTTTCTCAAAATGCTTTATTGACTTCATCAACGAAACAGCCTCTTTCGTTGACAAGTGTCTCTCCATCAACGGTATCCATACCGTTGACAGTTCAAACTACCATTCCGTTGATAGGCCATTCTACACATCTTATTGAAAATCAAGTTGTTTCCACAACTAGTGTAGATGACCTGGTGGTAGTTGAGACACTTTTAGGTTTGAGAGGGAGTGAACTTGAGAGGCTGGCTTGCAGCCAGGCAAAAGGAGAGCATGAGAGTGAGGGGCTGGCTATTTCTTCCAGCCAGGCAAAAGGAGAGCTTGAGAGTACCACCTTAGAAGGTGAAGGTGAGGGTGTGAGAGGTGTGAGCCATGGGGAGCCCATGATGCAAGAAAAGAGTGGAGAGAGAGAAGGGACTACAGGAGAAATAAGGATGGAAGCAGCCATTGCTAGTGAGTTAATGGAGGTCAGTGAGGGAGAAAGGGAACTTACTTTCCAAGAGCTTTATCAACAAACTCTGGATAGTATTTCCCTGGATCCTGAGACCTTTACTCATCCTGTGTCAGCCTATCAAGTTTTGGCTCAACAGGGCAATGTGGAGGCAGAAAGGTCACTACAACTAATTCATACAACTGCATCAATGCAAAGAGCAAAGGATGCCTTGACCAATCTATCTCCAGGAGCTGCAGCAAGTGGAGACTTTGATTTTTCTGATGATGAGGACAGCTATGGTGACATTCAGGTGGCCACTACTTCACAGACTGGGACTTCTGTGGTACCTCCTACACCAAACTGGCTTTCTCAGGATATGCATGGAAGATGCACTCTAGATGCTGCTATCACAAGGCAATACAATGAGGCCTATCTAGCTCATGAGTCTGCAAATGCAAGGGACAAAAGATTCTACAAGGCCATCATGGATTCTCTGGAAATCCAAAGGCTACAGATGCTACAGACCAGGACTGAGGCTACAGACATCAAGGATTCAATCAGCAACCTTAGGGCTGCTAATGACAGGAGGCTAGATGAAAAGCTTCCTCTTCTCACTGTGTCCAGGATGAACAGGTTTTTCTCTAAAGAACCTGAAGTGGATTCCTCCTTGAAGACTCTCTCTTCTAGAGTGGACAAGGTGGAAGCTACTTTATCTCAGATGCAAAAGGAACAGGAGAAGCAAACACAACTTTTGGCCCAGCTAGTGGCAGCTCAAGGACTCCCAGTCATCTCTTTTGATGATAACAAAAAGGGGGAGAAATCTAAGGAGCTAGACATTCAGATCACAAAGGTTATGGTCCCAGCCATTTCCCTACCAAAGGAGCCATTAGCAATGGGGGAGCTTGGAAAGAAGCAAAAGGATGGTATTGACCTTATACAGGAAGCTTCTATGAGGATGAGACTTGCAGAACAAATTAAAGAACATTGGTCCAACATAGAAGCAAAGTTCAAGAAGATTGCTGGAACTAAGAAGGACTCAAATCCATCAACGGAACAGCCATCAACGAATGCCATGGTATTAGTATCAACGGAATGGGAGCCACAGACAAATTCTTTCTATCACCAAGAGCCCCTTCTACATGGAGTCACTCAAGGTCCAAGGAAGGAAAGAGGACAAACTTCATGCATTAGGGATGTGGAACAAGCTACAATTCAAAGAAGCCTATCTCCCAAGTCCCCTGCTAAACCAAAGGGCAAAAACATAGCAAGGACTTTCTATCCTGCACCTTATCCAGATGAGCACAAGCTTCTTGGTCTACTCATCACAAAAAGCAAGGAAAGCAATGATTATGAGATAAGGAAGCAAAGGGCAATTGTCTACAGAAATGGACAACAAATCTGTGTTTGGGCTGGTCATCCAAACTTTGCTGAAGCCAAGGCTGAGGAATCAGAAAGAGCAGCTATGCAAGCTCTTGCAGTAGCTCAAGCTCTTGATGAAGAAGAAAGGAAGCAAGAGGAAAGCACTAGAGAGGAAAGGAGTACAAAGAAGAGCACAAGGCAACCCAAAGAGAGAGCTAGAAGAAACATAGCCTTTGAGAATGTTGATTCTCAGAGTACTGCATCAGACTCTTCTATACCTATTGCACCTCCAACAGTTGCTGATCCAGTTTTTGAGGTAAAGTTAGCCTGTGATCCTGATCATTCTGTCAATTTTCACAATCAGCCAATTGAGCCAAAGGAAGAGCCAATTGAGTTTGATGAGGCCAACTTTCCAAAATTCCTTTTTGAAATGGATCCAAAGAAGAAATCTAAGCAAAGGGCTACCAAGGCTAAGCCAATTCTAGTAAGGAGACCTCAAGCTGAAAAACCTCCTACCAACCCAGAAGACTTCATCTACATTGCTGATATCAGGGAGGAGTCTGACCTACATATCAATCTTGAAGACCTAGTTGAAGTGAGAGGAATAGCAGCTTCTTACAAACTACCAGAGAGATTGGTGTTTGTCTACAAGGGTGGGAGAGAACAGGTTTGGCCTCTACATAGAATTCTGGGAGAAGACTATCAGACACTGCTATCTGTGTTCAAATGCCTGAAGAAAGATTTTGGTTTTACCAAAACAGCTAAGTCTGAAGTTGTTTCCAAAATTTGCCAAATCAAAGCAAGCTGGAACAAGCCTGGTGCACTTCCCAGAGTATTGAAGGTCCCTCAAACAGGAAAGATAATTCATCTCCAACCTTTTTGGATGATGGAATTCAGAGATAAGGACAACTGTAGAAGATTCTTCAGAATAGAAGACCAACTGGAAAAAGCATCCAATGAAACTCTAAGATTGATGCAATCCAAGTTGGGGAATCAAGATGAAGAAGAGAAGATTTTCTACAGAAGGCTTCAAGCTCAGATTGAGGAGAACAATGCAAGAAAAGGGAAGAAAACTAGACCACAGAGGCAAAGATGAAAAATCTGCTCAAACTAGAGGAGCAACTATGTGCACTTGTTTTGTAAGATTTTCTACTTTGTATTTCAATTGAATTCAATGAAGCTTAATGCATTTTCTACTTTTGTAATTTATAATGTATCTGAGTGTTTTTGTTATCATCAAGTCTCTTGATTTATGGCTGTTATTCTATCAGTCATAAATTGGGGGAGATTGTTAGGAATATGTTGTTCTTGATGATAAACATAAAACACTTAGTAGAATTTGTGTAAAGTCATATTTGTAACTGTCAACGAAATGGCATGCTTTGCAGTGTTTCGTTGACAGGAAGCTCATCAACGGAATGAGTGTTGTAGCAACTGCATTGTACAAAACTTCAATGTGATAGGCATTTTGTTGTATGTATTAGATAGGTTTTCTAAGTCATGTTGACTAAGTACTAGATAGGCAAAATAGGTTGGTTAATTGTAAATGTATTGTGCCTTGTAATTTTGCCTAAGTGAAGACATGTCAACGGTATGAAGATTACTCTGTCAACGGTATGGAGTTTACCCATCAACGAAACGAGGGAAACACCATCAACGGAATGAAGAATAAAGCTATCAACGAAACACATCTCCCTACTATCAACGAATCACTATTGCTTTTTGAACAGTTGACAAAGTGATTGTAATAACCCGAATTTTTGGATTAATTAAAAAAAAAAAAAAACTTTTCTTATTATGATTAAGTGCATCAGTGAATAGTGAATTTGATGGATGAATAGTGATTTTGAGGGTTAAGAAAATTTTTCATGCCACCTATGTACGAGACGTAGTGTGGATATTCCGAAGTCGTATTAGTGATCTACGGAGTAAATAAGTGAATGCAAAGACGATCGGAATTCAGAAATTCCAAATTTTATTTTGGTGAAATATTTGACCGGACAGCGAATTATATATTATTATATTCAAGAAATGAGATATTAAATTAAGGATTTGAGGATTTAATATTTTGGAATTTTATTATATTTGATTTGAGAATTTAGAAAGAAAACCACTGGGACAGTGAACCGAAGATTCTAGAAACCGCTGATACTTTATAACGAGATTAAGCGATTAAGAGAACGAATCATGGATTAAGGATTGAAATTATGACAGGATTAAATATAGACATGGAAGTAACATGTAACAAGATTAATTCGAGGGATGCAACATTTGGATCATCCATGTGAAAAGAAACGAACTAGTAAAGCTACTTTAACCAAACGCGTGCATGCGCGACACGTGTCCCTGCTTGCCACCATGATACTCCATGGCGCGACACGTGTCCCTGTGACTCACCAAATGTGGTGACTCATCACCTTTTAACACAAATATCAGCATTTTCATTATGATCAAGACAAAAAGAAAAGAAAAGCAAGAGAAACACAAAGTCTCTCAAAACTGATCTGCTAGAGCAACCCTCAAATAAAAATTCGTATCTCACAATTCACCCATGATAAAATCACCAAACTTTAACCACAGATTCTCCACTCCATGTATAACACTCGTTCAAAATTTCATGGCAATCCAAGGTGTTTAGCCTAGTCAAATATCCTCTCCAAGTTGAAGAAACCAAACTGTCCAGTCCATGACAGTTTCAACCTCTCACCTTAGAGAGCCAATAAGTCGCGATTCAAGAATCCCCTGGTGATGATCTATAGCTCAAAAGAAAGCTCTTGAAGAGTAGAAGGTGTGGTAAAGATTTGAAAACCAAACTCTCAATTTTCGATTTTATATGATTTTTACAAAAGTGATGATGAATAGTAACCCTTAGAAACTAACTTCGTTTTTCTTGATTTCTTTGATGATCTAAGCTAGCTTAAGGCCATACAAGGACTATATAAGGATTATTAGCGCTGGTATACTCTCCAAGGAAGGTATAGACTTTAAGGACCTTAGACCTTACTTTGATTTTATGCTTGTTCTTGATGGATTTGAGCTTGGTGATGTTTATAGTATGATTATAAGCATGAAAGCATGATTATGTAGTGGTTGATTTGACTTGAGAAATTTGGGGTATAAACTGAAAAAGTAGGCTGATATTGATGAGTATTATGTTCATGAATTTTATGGATGCCCGGTGTGGCTTGGATTTGATGTTGCGATTTTTGGAAAACGTTACGATTATAGCCGTCGTAATGCCCGATTGTCGGTAACTCTATAAACTGCCTAGAGTCCGGAAACTTAACTGCCTCTTTTGGTTCAGTGATGAACATGAGTGTGTAGATCTTTGTTTCTAGTTTACGTGAGCGCAAGAATCATGTCGTTACGATTTACGGGTTAAGAGAAAAGTGAGTTTTAGTAAACGCCGTTCGGAAGAATGACTCCTCTCTGTCCAGCAACTTTGAGGCTATATTTGGACCACTTCGGAGCCATATTAAAATGTGAAATTTTGAGGAATAATACTAGAGACAGTTAGGAAGGCTCACGAAAAAGATTCGCATTAAAAAGATTATTTTTCTATTTTATAAAAATGTTTTAGTCGAGGTCGCGCAAGTGAAAACCACTAAGAACACGACTTAGAAACCGATGTTGCAAATGGTTAAGTATAACTTGGATTTGAGGATGGATTTCGAACCAAACTTATGATATAAGTATTTGACGGATAACATGGACTTAGTATGAGCTTATAACGAGTTAGTAATTCCTTGGTTGTGTTTCGTTTATGTGTTTAAGCATTAAGTTATAAGTGGTTTATCGAGGGGATTAACCGTGTGTTTTCGTTTGACCTTGTCTAGATTGTCCGGCATCGTCGCGAACCCCTATCACTTCTCGAGCATCAGGCAAGTTTTCTAACCCTCACTCTATTATTAGAGTGGGCATATTTTTCGAATGTTTAATACTTGTGGATTCAAAAATATACATCTATATATATATATTCTTTGTTCCAAGTATCGTGCAAGTTTACTAAACCTCACTCTATTATTCAGAGTAGGTATATCTTTAAATGTTCGATACTTGCGTATTCCCAATTTATATATCAAATCTTTGTTGCAAGTATTGTGGCAAGTTTCCTAAATCTATACTTTGAAGTATTGATTATATATTACTGCTGTTGCCATGGGTGGAGTTATACAGTTTGCGATACATGTTATATATCGTATAAAATAGGGTTTGATTTCGGCTTATATATGAGCTTTGAGATAAAGTAGTTATAAACCGGTATACCTTGTAGCTCTAGAGATAAGAGCATACTTCTTATTGTCGACTCTAGACCGGGAGTCAGTATTTTCTGTTATAGAGATAGTCGTGGAAACCCGGAGGGATTCCAGCGACAGAGTACTATTCATCTTGAGGAATATTATTATTAAGCATTATTTAAATTTCCAGAAAGTATTAATTACTTGGAAATGATTCGAGGAATGTTATTTGAATATTACCTCATTCGAAAGTTATTATTTGAATATGATATTTGGCTTATAAGTTAGATATGGGATATCAGTTATAAGCCGGGGTTTTGCAAATGCCCTTAGTATCGGGCGGATGATTCCACTCTTTCGACTCTAGGCCGGGAGTCAATATTTTGTTATATATAGAGAGTCGTGGAAACCCGGAGGGTTTCCAGCGGCCGATTATCATACATTCGAGGAATGCTATTTAAGTTATTTATATTTAAGATATATTTTCGAAAACCCGGACAGAGCTTTTTAGAAAGATTTTCGTAATAATTAACCTAAAGGCAACATCACTAATAAACCAGTGTTTATTTAATTAGTAAATACTTCTGGAAGCATTTACGGATTAAATAAGCCTTATTCGTCTAATTAAATTTGTTTAATTAGATGAATACCATTTTCAAAATGTTTTCTTAAAATCGCTTTGTTCCGGAATGATAACAAAGATACTCCAATGGTTATAAATTGGTATTTTCGGTTAAAAATATCTGGAATATTATTGATAAAGGTTATTTTCCGACAAAGATATCGGGTACTGTTATTCGAAGATTAATTATTTATTTAAAGAATATTATTTATATTCATTTGAGGATTACTTACTTAATAAATAGTATTGATTATTTTCAAATCAAAAAGAGGTTCCCAAAACAATGTTTTTCCATTTAAATCTGCCTTTTAAAGGGGATTAAATGCTCGCTCAATTATCAAAAATATGGGAAACCTGTCTTAAGTAACTACTACTCTTTTTAAACTCTCAACTCAAAACTGTCAAGGGACAGATATTTTCTCGGAGCAATGTAATTGCTGCAAGTCAAATATGGTGTTACCACCTCAACGCTCGAGGGGTAAATTCATGGATCAAGTCTGAAATCCATTAACAAGCATCGCTTGGGAAATATTGGTGAACTCCCCCTTTCCAACCCGATACGACTACTTTGTGGAGTCCTATTAACAAGTATTATACTTGGGGAAAGGAGGACAAGCTTTACGTTTCAGAGTCATGGATACTATTCGAACTAGGAGTATTTGTGTAAGAGACTACAGGTGGCAGCCCATCATTAGTGTGTAAGAGACTGCAGGTGGCAGCCCATCACCATATTAGGATCCGAGTGGCGCCGGTCCCATTTATGCCCAACCGTTGGCAGGGGAGATCCGGCGTATGGTGGACAAGTAAATCCATATGTTCTTCCTTCTACATGTAGAGAAACAAATCTTTAGAGGCACAACTTACGACTGATCATCGTAAGGGTGTGACCTCTGGCGCGACATACTCCAGTATTAGTTCATCATCCATTTTGGATAATTCTGCAACATGTACTGAAAGGGACCACGGATGGCTCCGTTGGTACAGGTTTACCGATCATGTCGGCAGAGGGATTCTGCAACATGTATTGAAAGGGACCAAGGATGACACCGTGGTACAGGTTTACCGGTCATGTTGGCAGAGGGTCGAAAAGTGTTCAAAATAAAGTTACAATAAATTCATGCAACTCCATCTTTTATGAGTTATGACTCTGTGGATACCCTACATAACATGGGTTATGGTGAGGGAGTTGTTTATACTGAATCATCTTATAACTTCATCTTTTAAGTTATATGTTGATATTCTGCTTATATAGAAGATAATTTTTGGAAAGGTTATATTTGGTTTATTTTGAAACCTCATCTTGTATACAAGAACTTTGTTCATAATATAGCAAAAGAGTTGCAGAAATATTATGAAATGATATTTGAATTACAATAAAGGTACTATTTTTGGAATACCTTCCGATAAGAAAATAATTTCAGTATCGAAATATTTTGACAAAGTATTGTCTTATACCCGTTTTATTTTGGGTTGAGTTAAAGGCAGAATTATGCCATACTTTCATTACCTTGCTGAGCTATCGCTCACTCTTGCTATTGTTTTATATATATTATATAGCAGCGAAGCAGGATGCCATTGGGACGGCACATACCCCGCAAGGCGTCTCCATGAACAGCTTCTAGCAGTGATCCCGAGAGTAGTGCGAACCAATCGAATCGGGCTACAGTTTTGGTATTCAACTTATGTATAGATATGAATGGTATGAGAGGATTGTGAGCATCAGAAGGCTAAGTTAGTAATGTAACATTACTTATAAATTGTATCAGTGACAGATTCAAAGACATTTGGGTATTGTAATAAAAGTTATTTATTCCGCAGTTATTGTATGGTGTCGTTTCTGAGACTCTAACCTGTGTGTGTGTGTGTGAGGCATATATTGAGGGGTCACGAGCAGGTGAATTATGTGCGGTGTGAGTAATACAGGTAAGGCAAGGAGTAAATGGATCGTGACTACTCTAAATCCCTGACCCCGGATTTGGGGCTGTTACAGAAATGGTATCAGAGCTTTAGGTTACAGTCCTCAGAAACGATAGGAGATCGAGTCTTACAATACCCTTAAGAATGATAAGAACATCTAGAGCCCAAATTGAGTTCGTAGTCGGGTTAGAGGACATGACCCTGACTGTTTAAGATGAAGCCCGAGAGGGGACTTCTTCTGGGAAACCGTACTTAGGACTTCGTGGTTAGTCACCTCGATTCGTATGAGTTATAGATTGATGGGATACCAGACCCCGAGGCCTTCGAGTAGGCAATTGATGATGCGTTCCTTGAAATGGACGGAGACCCGATAAAGGAAGATCCATAGGAGGATCTAGAGGAAGACCCCATAGTGGGTCAAGGAAAGAATCTTGTAGAGGACGTGTTGATTGATAAAGATGTAGTATGTTACTTGAGGTCGTACAATAGTACCGGACGAACCTTCAGAGGTCAAATAAGTGCCGATACGAGAGTTTAGGATCGTTATGATTCATCATGAGATATGACAAATAAAATGGAGTAGAGTCTCCAAAGAAGAAGAGGTAGAGGCAATACATCCAGTATCAGTGGATTGATTCGACTTGAACGAAACCTGTTACTCGTAGTCGGTTATAGTTGCCCATAAGGAGGCGGCATACGTAAGAACCGAGATGTTCAGACTTTCACCAACGATTAGGGGTACTTAGTTGCCTAGAATAGTGGAAGGAATTGTTTTGGGCTATGAGGTTTCAATCCCCCACGACCAGCGATTCCACTGGAAATAGTGTCTATTACATAATTGAGGGATTTTATTATCTCAAGGAGAATTTTGGGTATATATACCATATAAATGTTATTGTAAGACAAACACGCTAAGGCGGAATCGAGAACGAGATTTACCACCCTCAGGAAACCGGGAAGGAATATTGGGTATAAGGATGATTGAAATAGAGACCGGATTTAAACTTGTAGTTTCTAACGAGCTTCCGAAGTACCGCACAGTCGACATGTGGAATTGTCATCACTATGGACGACAACGGTATCGAAGTCTTCTTATAGAATAGAACGCTTACTTGAGATGTTTGCGCCTAGTCGAATAGAACTCCCTGCAATTGTAAATGTTTATGGTTGAATTCTTAGCGACTATTATAAGTCAGCGATGACGTAAGTATCGAACACCTTAGGGTGCGTGGAATAGAAAAGCGTTGGAATTGAACGATTATCCATTAGAGGAGCCGACATAAAAGGCATCCGTAGAGACCTTGGTAGTACCCTCCCCATTTGCAAATTATGTGGGATATTTCCCCAATCTATGATCTATCTTGACCTCTTTCCAAGAAAGAATTCTGATAAAGGGTATATTCCCTCTTCGAAGTTATTTTATAACACTTGTGTTAAATCATATTTAATTTCAATTGTGCTAGAGGCTATCACGATGCCTACTTTCAGGTTTTCGAAGCCCTGTCAAATGATGTTATTTAAGCTTTCGCTTTTCTTCAAATAATGAATGACCCTATGGTGATACCTCACCACTTGCTTGATGAGTACTAGCATCTTTTTGGTTATTCTTTTCTTTGTATTTTCCTTGGAAACCACACCTTTGGAATCTGTTCAATTTTAATCCAAGGTGTTCCTTTGAGAAATATTGTCGAATGGCGATAATCATTAAATTGATCTCGAATTGCTTTCATACTTTTCAACTTCCACTGAGACGAACAACCCTATACTTATAGGGGCTACAAGGACTATCTGTCTATGTGATAGAAGTCTGATGGGACGCCATCACTTGTAAGTTGTGAAATACAAGAAGGCTAATTACCTTTAGTAATGTCTCAATCGAGGCACACAACGTTGAGTTCTTATGATCATGTTGATCTCTCGGTAAATTCTTTTACCTCCAATAAGGTTACCTTAAAACTCATAACCTTATGATCACCAGTGTGTGACGTTTTCCTTGATATGGGAGCTGTCTTTTCAAGGCCCCATAATTTTTGTCATCCTCATTGAATTCTAAGGGGAAGCCACCCAGGTCAAATAAGTCAAAATTCGCTGATAGGAATTAGATTCGCAACGAAATTGCCTATGACAGGAGCGAATCCCTAAGGCGAATGGAATGTTAGTGACATATCAATGAATTGGTTTATTCTCCCAAGGATGTTATGATAATGGAAAGCGTGTCAATTGATATATGTGTAAGAAATAGTAATGTGCCGTGAACTCCAGTGACAACGTTGTTAGATAGATGCCTTACGGCGAGATTGAGGTTTTGGAGGAGTTGTTTACGAATGGACACTACCTCCAGGTTAACAAGATAAGTACTGAAGATGGAGTCAGAGGGAGCTGGTATTGTGACTTGGGAGAGGTGCAGCGTGTTGTTTTTAGAGGAATAAATTTCGGAAATATGTGGAGATCCGGATGAAAATGAAAGTTAAAGAGTTAAAACAAGAAACCATGACTGTGACCGAGTATGAGGCCAAGTTTTCCGAGTTATCGAGGTTTGTTCCGGAGTTTGTGAACACAAAGTAAAAGAAAGCCAGTAGGTTTCAACCAGGGCTACCTCCAACCAGCAGCCCACTGTCAGGACCTTTAAATAACAGGTACCCTTCTATACTGTTTAGACAGAGCTAATGTATCGTTGTATATCAAGAGGTTGAATGACAATTAAACCTTAAGGCCGAGCCGCTAAAGAGAATAATTACAAGTAGAAATAGTCAGTCGGGGGATTTTCCCGTAAGACTGGTACGTCTAGATTGTGAACTAGAAACATGAGGTTGACACTCTTGATAGACCTGATTCCTTTCAAGTTGGGAGAAGTTGATATTATAATAAGAATGGGTTGGTTGACACCCAATGGAGCCCAGACTGATTGTAAGGGATAGAGAGTAATAAATAAAGAATGGAGACAGATTCAGAGATTCTTGAATATAGTCAGACTAAGAAACTATTATGCCGGAGATATGAGGCTTAATTAGCTCTTATGGTTGACGCCAAGAAAAGAGTTACCAAGTATAAAGGAAACGACAATAGTTTTGGGAGATTGTACAAGGTTTTAATGAGCTACCAGATATCGATTTGGATGACATGAGAATGAATACCGAGTATTCAGGGTATAGTGGGAATGAAAGAGTTAGTGACAGTTACAAGAGTTGTTGTATAAGGGTATGATAAGGCCCAGTGTATCATCGTGGGGAACCCCGGTGTTGTTCGTAAGAAAGAAAGATATTAACACAAGATTATGCATCGAACCTCGAGAGTTGTATGAGTTCGAAATGGAGAATAGGTACCCTTGTAAATGATTGTTTGATCAGCGGAAGAACGCTGTGTATTTCCAAATTTATTTAAGAACTGGGTATCACCAGTTGGAAGTTAAATCCGAGGATGTACCCAAGACTGCGATTCGTACTAGGAATAGACACTTCGAGATTTCATCGAGGTATTTTGGGTTGATTAATGCACCCACAAATTTTTATGGAATGTAATGAATTGGCTTTGAGTTATCCGTGATAGTAGATAACATGAGATGGAGAAATGGCTAGAATTGACCTAGGATGATGACTGTGAGATGCACTACCATCCCGGGAAGGCCAATGTGGTGGCCGATACCCTTGATTAAAATGAGACAGAGATGGATTCCGAATGATCGGGAGTTAAAGGATGAGATTTTACACAAAACCCAAGTTAGTCCAACAAACTAGAAAGACAAAAGATTTCACCAACAAGCGGCTAGTGACAGCCAAGACAGACAGAGAAAGCATGCGGACTAAGCCCGCGAGTATAGAGATAGTACTGCTATTGATAAGCTAAATGGCAAGTTGATGAATGACAAGCAAGTTTATGTTGGTGTATTTTCTGTACAAACAAGATGGAAAATATGAGGTTAGAGATTCTTGATGCTAAGAGATATCCTCGTGGAAGGAGTTAATGAGATTTGGAAAGAAAGGGAAATTGAGCCCGAGATTCATTGGGCCATCTGAGATTTTAAAACGCGTCAGGAAGGTGGCCTACGAGCCAGCCTTGCCCCCCCCCCAAACTTGTAGAATGGTCATAACAGAGTTCATGTGTCAATGCTACGTCAGTATACTATAGATGCCCGGCATATGTAGAGTACGAGCAGGTAGACATACAACCTGGTCTGACTTACAACGAGCAACCTGTGGAAATCACGGATAGAAAAAGAACAAGTGCTAAGGGACGAGGTTGCCAAGCTAGTGAGAGGTTTGTGGAAAATCAAGAGGTGGAAGAATCCACCTGGGAGTTGGAAAGTGCAACGGGAGAGAAGTACCCCCAGTTATGCCCAAGTTGATTCCGGGACGGAATCCTTTTAAGGAGGGGAGACTGTAATAACCCGAATTTTTGGATTAATTAAAAAAAAAAAAAACTTTTCTTATTATGATTAAGTGCATCAGTGAATAGTGAATTTGATGGATGAATAGTGATTTTGAGGGTTAAGAAAATTTTTCATGCCACCTATGTACGAGACGTAGTGTGGATATTCCGAAGTCGTATTAGTGATCTACGGAGTAAATAAGTGAATGCAAAGACGATCGGAATTCAGAAATTCCAAATTTTATTTTGGTGAAATATTTGACCGGACAGCGAATTATATATTATTATATTCAAGAAATGAGATATTAAATTAAGGATTTGAGGATTTAATATTTTGGAATTTTATTATATTTGATTTGAGAATTTAGAAAGAAAACCACTGGGACAGTGAACCGAAGATTCTAGAAACCGCTGATACTTTATAACGAGATTAAGCGATTAAGAGAACGAATCATGGATTAAGGATTGAAATTATGACAGGATTAAATATAGACATGGAAGTAACATGTAACAAGATTAATTCGAGGGATGCAACATTTGGATCATCCATGTGAAAAGAAACGAACTAGTAAAGCTACTTTAACCAAACGCGTGCATGCGCGACACGTGTCCCTGCTTGCCACCATGATACTCCATGGCGCGACACGTGTCCCTGTGACTCACCAAATGTGGTGACTCATCACCTTTTAACACAAATATCAGCATTTTCATTATGATCAAGACAAAAAGAAAAGAAAAGCAAGAGAAACACAAAGTCTCTCAAAACTGATCTGCTAGAGCAACCCTCAAATAAAAATTCGTATCTCACAATCCACCCATGATAAAATCACCAAACTTTAACCACAGATTCTCCACTCCATGTATAACACTCGTTCAAAATTTCATGGCAATCCAAGGTGTTTAGCCTAGTCAAATATCCTCTCCAAGTTGAAGAAAACAAACTGTCCAGTCCATGACAGTTTCAACCTCTCACCTTAGAGAGCCAATAAGTCGCGATTCAAGAATCCCCTGGTGATGATCTATAGCTCAAAAGAAAGCTCTTGAAGAGTAGAAGGTGTGGTAAAGATTTGAAAACCAAACTCTCAATTTTCGATTTTATATGATTTTTACAAAAGTGATGATGAATAGTAACCCTTAGAAACTAACTTCGTTTTTCTTGATTTCTTTGATGATCTAAGCTAGCTTAAGGCCATACAAGGACTATATAAGGATTATTAGCGCTGGTATACTCTCCAAGGAAGGTATAGACTTTAAGGACCTTAGACCTTACTTTGATTTTATGCTTGTTCTTGATGGATTTGAGCTTGGTGATGTTTATAGTATGATTATAAGCATGAAAGCATGATTATGTAGTGGTTGATTTGACTTGAGAAATTTGGGGTATAAACTGAAAAAGTAGGCTGATATTGATGAGTATTATGTTCATGAATTTTATGGATGCCCGGTGTGGCTTGGATTTGATGTTGCGATTTTTGGAAAACGTTACGATTATAGCCGTCGTAATGCCCGATTGTCGGTAACTCTATAAACTGCCTAGAGTCCGGAAACTTAACTGCCTCTTTTGGTTCAGTGATGAACATGAGTGTGTAGATCTTTGTTTCTAGTTTACGTGAGCGCAAGAATCATGTCGTTACGATTTACGGGTTAAGAGAAAAGTGAGTTTTAGTAAACGCCGTTCGGAAGAATGACTCCTCTCTGTCCAGCAACTTTGAGGCTATATTTGGACCACTTCGGAGCCATATTAAAATGTGAAATTTTGAGGAATAATACTAGAGACAGTTAGGAAGGCTCACGAAAAAGATTCGCATTAAAAAGATTATTTTTCTATTTTATAAAAATGTTTTAGTCGAGGTCGCGCAAGTGAAAACCACTAAGAACACGACTTAGAAACCGATGTTGCAAATGGTTAAGTATAACTTGGATTTGAGGATGGATTTCGAACCAAACTTATGATATAAGTATTTGACGGATAACATGGACTTAGTATGAGCTTATAACGAGTTAGTAATTCCTTGGTTGTGTTTCGTTTATGTGTTTAAGCATTAAGTTATAAGTGGTTTATCGAGGGGATTAACCGTGTGTTTTCGTTTGACCTTGTCTAGATTGTCCGGCATCGTCGCGAACCCCTATCACTTCTCGAGCATCAGGCAAGTTTTCTAACCCTCACTCTATTATTAGAGTGGGCATATTTTTCGAATGTTTAATACTTGTGGATTCAAAAATATACATCTATATATATATATTCTTTGTTCCAAGTATCGTGCAAGTTTACTAAACCTCACTCTATTATTCAGAGTAGGTATATCTTTAAATGTTCGATACTTGCGTATTCCCAATTTATATATCAAATCTTTGTTGCAAGTATTGTGGCAAGTTTCCTAAATCTATACTTTGAAGTATTGATTATATATTACTGCTGTTGCCATGGGTGGAGTTATACAGTTTGCGATACATGTTATATATCGTATAAAATAGGGTTTGATTTCGGCTTATATATGAGCTTTGAGATAAAGTAGTTATAAACCGGTATACCTTGTAGCTCTAGAGATAAGAGCATACTTCTTATTGTCGACTCTAGACCGGGAGTCAGTATTTTCTGTTATAGAGATAGTCGTGGAAACCCGGAGGGATTCCAGCGACAGAGTACTATTCATCTTGAGGAATATTATTATTAAGCATTATTTAAATTTCCAGAAAGTATTAATTACTTGGAAATGATTCGAGGAATGTTATTTGAATATTACCTCATTCGAAAGTTATTATTTGAATATGATATTTGGCTTATAAGTTAGATATGGGATATCAGTTATAAGCCGGGGTTTTGCAAATGCCCTTAGTATCGGGCGGATGATTCCACTCTTTCGACTCTAGGCCGGGAGTCAATATTTTGTTATATATAGAGAGTCGTGGAAACCCGGAGGGTTTCCAGCGGCCGATTATCATACATTCGAGGAATGCTATTTAAGTTATTTATATTTAAGATATATTTTCGAAAACCCGGACAGAGCTTTTTAGAAAGATTTTCGTAATAATTAACCTAAAGGCAACATCACTAATAAACCAGTGTTTATTTAATTAGTAAATACTTCTGGAAGCATTTACGGATTAAATAAGCCTTATTCGTCTAATTAAATTTGTTTAATTAGATGAATACCATTTTCAAAATGTTTTCTTAAAATCGCTTTGTTCCGGAATGATAACAAAGATACTCCAATGGTTATAAATTGGTATTTTCGGTTAAAAATATCTGGAATATTATTGATAAAGGTTATTTTCCGACAAAGATATCGGGTACTGTTATTCGAAGATTAATTATTTATTTAAAGAATATTATTTATATTCATTTGAGGATTACTTACTTAATAAATAGTATTGATTATTTTCAAATCAAAAAGAGGTTCCCAAAACAATGTTTTTCCATTTAAATCTGCCTTTTAAAGGGGATTAAATGCTCGCTCAATTATCAAAAATATGGGAAACCTGTCTTAAGTAACTACTACTCTTTTTAAACTCTCAACTCAAAACTGTCAAGGGACAGATATTTTCTCGGAGCAATGTAATTGCTGCAAGTCAAATATGGTGTTACCACCTCAACGCTCGAGGGGTAAATTCATGGATCAAGTCTGAAATCCATTAACAAGCATCGCTTGGGAAATATTGGTGAACTCCCCCTTTCCAACCCGATACGACTACTTTGTGGAGTCCTATTAACAAGTATTATACTTGGGGAAAGGAGGACAAGCTTTACGTTTCAGAGTCATGGATACTATTCGAACTAGGAGTATTTGTGTAAGAGACTGCAGGTGGCAGCCCATCATTAGTGTGTAAGAGACTGCAGGTGGCAGCCCATCACCATATTAGGATCCGAGTGGCGCCGGTCCCATTTATGCCCAACCGTTGGCAGGGGAGATCCGGCGTATGGTGGACAAGTAAATCCATATGTTCTTCCTTCTACATGTAGAGAAACAAATCTTTAGAGGCACAACTTACGACTGATCATCGTAAGGGTGTGACCTCTGGCGCGACATACTCCAGTATTAGTTCATCATCCATTTTGGATAATTCTGCAACATGTACTGAAAGGGACCACGGATGGCTCCGTTGGTACAGGTTTACCGATCATGTCGGCAGAGGGATTCTGCAACATGTATTGAAAGGGACCAAGGATGACACCGTGGTACAGGTTTACCGGTCATGTTGGCAGAGGGTCGAAAAGTGTTCAAAATAAAGTTACAATAAATTCATGCAACTCCATCTTTTATGAGTTATGACTCTGTGGATACCCTACATAACATGGGTTATGGTGAGGGAGTTGTTTATACTGAATCATCTTATAACTTCATCTTTTAAGTTATATGTTGATATTCTGCTTATATAGAAGATAATTTTTGGAAAGGTTATATTTGGTTTATTTTGAAACCTCATCTTGTATACAAGAACTTTGTTCATAATATAGCAAAAGAGTTGCAGAAATATTATGAAATGATATTTGAATTACAATAAAGGTACTATTTTTGGAATACCTTCCGATAAGAAAATAATTTCAGTATCGAAATATTTTGACAAAGTATTGTCTTATACCCGTTTTATTTTGGGTTGAGTTAAAGGCAGAATTATGCCATACTTTCATTACCTTGCTGAGCTATCGCTCACTCTTGCTATTGTTTTATATATATTATATAGCAGCGAAGCAGGATGCCATTGGGACGGCACATACCCCGCAAGGCGTCTCCATGAACAGCTTCTAGCAGTGATCCCGAGAGTAGTGCGAACCAATCGAATCGGGCTACAGTTTTGGTATTCAACTTATGTATAGATATGAATGGTATGAGAGGATTGTGAGCATCAGAAGGCTAAGTTAGTAATGTAACATTACTTATAAATTGTATCAGTGACAGATTCAAAGACATTTGGGTATTGTAATAAAAGTTATTTATTCCGCAGTTATTGTATGGTGTCGTTTCTGAGACTCTAACCTGTGTGTGTGTGTGTGAGGCATATATTGAGGGGTCACGAGCAGGTGAATTATGTGCGGTGTGAGTAATACAGGTAAGGCAAGGAGTAAATGGATCGTGACTACTCTAAATCCCTGACCCCGGATTTGGGGCTGTTACAGTGATAGTGACAGGTTTCTGACAGATCAAAAAGGAGATGTAGAAGTGTACTTTGCATTGGAAACCATTAAAATGGACATGGGGAATAAGGAAACATCCCAGTTTCCAATTGGGCTCTTGGGAGTGATCATAATGAGCATGAAGACAAAAGCAAGGATCTCCAAGGACCATTGGATAAAAGGATGAAAAGCAAACTATTGGCGGTTACTTATTGTACTTTTAGTGTAGCCAAAAATAGAGTTGTAAACTTGGGTTATATAACCAAGTGTAGCAGTTACTTTAGAAAAAAAGAGAAGAAAAACAAATAGATTGTATTAGCTATCTTTGAGAGCATACTTCTCTACTACCTTGTAACTGAGCAGCTGTGTACATTTGTATCACAGAATATTTCCGCAATAAAAATCACTTCAGTTGGATCATCAAACAATCCAACTGAAATTATTAATGTTAGATATAATTGCTAATGTTTGTTTATCAGTGTTTAAGCAACAGGTACTGGTCAGAGTTTATCAGAAGCCGATCAGAGTTTAGTTAAACTCTGATAGGGTGAAGAGTTTAAAGGAAGCTAGTCAGAGTTTATTTAAAGTCTGACAAGGTGATAGTTGAATTAGCTGTCGGTGCAGAATTGAAGATTCTAGAAGCAATACATTCTGAAGATGGAAAGAAGCAGAATATATTGATACAGCTAAGGAAACAGGATAGAAGATAAGAAGCAATCCTTAATTGATATGAATTGTATAGCTAACTTGTAGGAATATCAATTAGAGAAGGATTGTATGTAGCTGTGTACTATATAAACACAGATAGGTTATCCCTAGAAGGGACGCGATCATTGAGATATTATTCTTGTAACCTAGAAGCTCTTTATGATTCATTAACATCATAAAGAGAGAAGCTGTTAATAAGATTACAGTTTTATTGATTCATAAACAGTGTTATTAATTATTGTTATTCTCATACATACTTGATTATATTGTGTATTCGGCCTAACAATTGGTATCAGAGCCAAGGCTGTTTAATATATACAGTTTTACGATTAAAACACAGTAATAATCATGTCTGAAGAAAATCAAAATCAAGTTCCTCCTGCGGCTGAACAGGTTAAGCCAAATTCTGTGAGTCGATATGAAACTATCAGGGTTCCAATTCTCAGGCCAATAGAGTATCCGATATGGAAGGTGAAGATGACCATGTTTCTGGAGGCTACAGATCCAGAATATCTTGACAGAATCAATAATGGTCCTCATAAGCCAACTAAATTATCTCCTGCTGTTGGTGATAAAGAACAGACACTGATTCCAAAGGAAAAGAAAGATTATACTCCTGAAGACATCTCATCAATTGCAAAGGATGCAAAGGTTAGACATCTACTCCACAGTGCTTTAGATAATGTTATGTCTAACAGAGTAATTGGCTGCAAAACGGCAAAGGAAATCTGGGATGCTTTGGAAGTAAGGTGTCAAGGAACCACTGCTATAAAGAAGAACAGGAAGACAATACTCACACAGGAGTATGAGCACTTTGATTCAAGATCTAATGAAACCTTGACTGAGACTTATGACAGGTTTTGTAAATTACTGAATGATCTGTCTCTGGTTGACAAAGAATATAATCTTGAAGAGTCAAATCTCAAGTTTCTCTTATCTCTACCTGAAAAATGGGATCTGAAGACGACCTCAATCAGAGATAATTATGATCTTGATGATACAGATCTTGATGAGATTTATGGCTTGTTAAAGACTCACGAACTTGAGATAGATCAAAGAAACAGAAGATCAAGCAAGAAGACAAAATCTGTTGCTCTCAAAGTTGAGGAGAAGCCCATTGAAAAGAAGGAATCATCAAAGAAGAAAGCCAAGGGAAAGACTTTAGTAATTAAATCTGAGAGTGAGTCATCAAACTCTGATGATGATTCAAACTCTGATGAAGCTTCTGATTCTGAGGATGATGAAGAACAGTTGATGCAAATGGCGGCATTGATGGTGAAGACCTTCAAGAAGATGGGATTCAAGAACTCCAAGAGAGGAAAGAGATTCTCAAGGAGAGATTCAAATTCTGAGAAGAAGAATTTCAGAAAGTCTGATGGAAAAGATACCAAGTCTGGAAAGAAGGACAAATCTGAGATCCAGTGCTACAAGTGCAAAGAGATGGGTCACTATGCTCCAGAATGCAAGAAAGGAAAAACTGGAAAAGCACTCGTCTCTAAAGGCAAAGACTGGGCAGATACTTCAGATTCTGATGATGGAGAAAATTATGCTCTTATGGCAACTGTCAAAGATGAGACTGAATCATCAGAAAATAAGGTACCCCTAACTACTTATGCGTATGATACTGATAATATTTCTGAATTAAGAATTTATCTTAAGAACATACATGTTAGTTATAGGGATCAGACTTTAGAGAATGAAAGGATTAAATTTGAGAATCTTAGTCTTAAAGAAAGAAACAAGTTTCTTGAAAGAGAACTTGAGAATATGAAGCAGACTCAAAAAGAAAGAGATGATGCTGTTTATGTGGAACAGGAGTTGCTTAAAAGGTATAGGCAACTAGAATCTGATTTAGAGAAGGAAAGAAAAATAATTAAAACTTGGACTAATTCTGGCAGAGATACACATCAAGTTTTTCAAACAGATGCTGTAGGTTTAGGATACAGTGAGGAAGATGAACTTAGGTTTCAAGATAAAATTAAGTTTAGAGCTTTCACAAGTTCATATTCAACTCCTGTAACATTTGTTCCTGAATCTGGAAAGTTAAAATCTGCAGTTGTGAAAGAAACTGTTATGGAGCCAGTTGAAACTTGTGTTGAACAAGTAGATACTGAATCTAAAACAGAGAAGCCTGTTGAGATAGAAGCTGTTAAAGAACCAATAAGAGTCTGTGAGAAACAGGTTAATGTTGGTTTAATGACAGGAAAACAGTTTAAACATAAGCTCAAAGAGGTTAAGTCTGCCATGAAACCTAAAGGGTCCAAGAGAAATAGGAATGGAAAAATAGGCATAAACAATAGAAATAATCATTTGCCTAATGCTGGTGCTTTAAGGAAAACATGTTACAGTTGTGGTAGTTCTAATCATCTTGCTAGATTTTGCACTAAGAACAAGCATATTAATTCTTTACCTTCTACTTCAGAAGTAAAGAATGATTATGTTAGAGTAAAACCACAGACCTTATGCAAACATTGTGGGAGCACTTGGCATTCCATTTACACTTGCAAGAGTTATCATGCTATTTATCATAATTATTATGAGCTAAAACCCAATTTGAAATGGGTTAGAGCAAACTCTGCTAGTGTAAAATCTGACAATGTTAGTTTAAACTCTGAGAAAGTTGATTCCGCTGCAAAAGCTAACACTGTTAAGAAAGGCAAAGGATCCAAGCAAGTCTGGATCCTTAAAACTAACACTTAGTGTTTGTTTGTGATTGCAGGGTATAATAGAGAGCACACTTATCTTGGACAGTGGATGCTCAGGACATATGACTGGAAATAAAGCCCTGCTATCAGACTTTGTGGAGAAGGATGGCCCAAAAGTTTCCTATGGAGATGGCAACGTAGGACATACTCTGGGATATGGCAACATTAATCTTGGAGGTGTCATCATCACTGATGTAGCTCTAGTCTCAGGACTCAAGCACAATCTGTTATCTGTGAGTCAAATCTGTGACAGAGGAAACCATGTAGATTTTCATAGTGAATACTGTGAAGTTATCAGTAAATCTACTAGAAAAGTTGTTCTAGTTGGACACAGGCGCAACAATATTTATGAAGCAAGTTTGGTAACAAACTCTGATGGAAATACAGTGTGTCTGACTGCAAAGATGTCAAATGAAGAGAGTTGGAATTGGCACAAGAAGCTCTCTCATCTCAATTTGAACAACATCAATGAGCTGATAAGAAAGGATCTTGTAAGAGGACTTCCAAAATCAATACTCAGTCTAGATGGCCTATGTGATTCTTGTCAAAAGGCCAAACAAAGGAAGTCATCTTTCAAGAGCAAAACTGAATCTTCAGTAGTGGAACCTTATCATCTTCTACATGTTGATCTTTTTGGACCAGTGAATATAATGTCAATGGGCAGAAAGAAATATGCTCTAGTAATTGTTGATGAATATACTAGATATACATGGGTGTATTTCTTGTCAAAGAAGGATGAAACTGCTCAAATTCTAATGGATCATGTAAATCAACTGGACAAAGGATCACAGCACAAAGTCAAAATAATAAGAAGTGATAATGGAACTGAATTCAGAAATTCATTCATGGAAGCTTTCTGCAAGGAAAGAGGGGTGAAACAAGAATTTTCTGCACCTGGCACTCCACAGCAAAATGGTGTAGTTGAAAGAAAGAACAGAACTTTAATTGAAGCAGCCAGAACTATGCTTGAAGAAGCAAAATTACCAACATACTTCTGGGCAGAAGCTGTTCAAACTGCTTGTTTTACTCAAAATGCTACACTGATCAACAAGCATGGGAAAACACCATATGAGATGGTGAAAAATAAGAAGCCAAATTTGAAATATTTTCATATATTTGGATGCAAATGCTTTGTGTTGAAGACTCATCCTGAACAGTTGACAAAGTTCGAGTTAAAAGCTGATGAAGGAATTTTTGTTGGCTATCCACTGTCAACAAAAGCATTCAGAGTTTACAATCTAAGAACTAAAGTGATCATGGAATCCATACATGTGTCATTTGATGACAAGAAAATAATTGGACTTGAAGACAAGGATGGATATGATCAACTACGTTTTGAAAACGAAGATCTATTCTCTGATGATATAAACTCTGATGAAGCAGGGTTGACAAACTCTGGCGAAGCATACTCTGAACCTCTACTGGTAAATACTGAAGAAACTGAAAATTCTCAAATTGAACAAATTAGAGAACCAGTTGAGGGGGAGCGTGAAGAAGCTCAACAAGACACAGCAAGTGAGTCAGTTGAGGAAACTGATTCAAACTCTGACAGTTCAAATTCTGAACCATCAAATTCAGGGGGAGCCTCAAGTGCTGCAGAAAGTCAACATATGAATCAGGAGAGCATGGATCAAGGGGGAGGATCCAACAATGATGCAAGAAACCACTTACCATCAGCAAGAAAGTGGACACAGGCACACACACCTGATCTCATAATTGGAGATCCTGATGCTGGTGTAAGAACCAGGAGTGCAACAAATAATGAGTGTCTGTATCATGCTTTCTTGTCTCAAACTGAACCAAAGAAAGTGGAGGAAGCTCTTCAAGATGCTAATTGGATTACAGCAATGCAAGAAGAGTTAAATGAATTTGAAAGAAATGAAGTCTGGACACTTGTACCTAGACCAAAGAACAGATCAATTGTAGGTACAAAGTGGGTTTTCAGAAACAAGACTGACAGTGATGGTGTGATTACAAGGAATAAGGCTAGACTTGTGGCAAAAGGTTATTCACAACAGGAAGGAATTGACTATGATGAAACCTTTGCTCCAGTTGCAAGACTGGAGGCCATAAGGATTTTTCTGGCCTATGCTGCACACAAGAAGTTTAAAGTCTTTCAGATGGATGTGAAAAGTGCTTTTCTCAATGGGAAGCTTGAAGAAGAGGTATTTGTTGAACAACCACCAGGATTTGTAGATTCCAAGCATCCAGATTATGTCTACAGGCTTGATAAGGCATTATATGGACTAAAGCAAGCACCAAGAGCATGGTATGAAACTCTTGCTCAATTTCTTTTAGAAAGTGGGTTCACAAGAGGTACAATTGATAAAACCTTGTTTTATTTCAATTCTGGTGATGATTTGCTGTTAGTTCAAATTTATGTAGATGATATTATTTTTGGATCTACTAATGACAAACTTTGTAAGAAGTTTGCAAAGCTTATGCAATCCAGGTATCAAATGAGCATGATGGGAGAGCTTAGTTATTTTCTAGGCTTACAGGTCAAGCAAACAGATGATGGGATTTTTATCAATCAAGCAAAGTATACCAGAAATCTTCTAAAGAAATTTGGTATGCTTGATAGTTCATCTGCAACAACTCCCATGGCTACAGCAACGAAGCTTGACAAAGACACAGGAGCCTCAGTAGATATGACTAACTACAGAGGAATGATAGGGTCTTTACTGTATCTTACAGCAAGTAGACCTGATATCATGTATGCAACATGCTTTGTGCAAGATTTCAAGCAGATCCTAGAGAGCCTCATTTAACAGCTGTAAAAAGGATTTTCAAATATCTCAAAGGCACCATAACCTTGGGTTTGTGGTATCCTAGAGAATCAGAGTTTAAGTTGATTGGTTACTCTGATGCAGATTTTGCAGGCTGTAAGATAGACAGAAAAAGTACAAGTGGAAGCTGTCAATTTTTAGGTGACAGATTGGTTTCTTGGTACAGTAAGAAACAGAAATCAATTTCTACATCCACTGCAGAAGCAGAGTATATAGCAGCTGGTAGCTGTTGTGCACAGATTTTATGGATGAAGAATCAATTGCTGGATTATGGGTTAAGGTACTCTAAAATTCCTATTTTCTGTGATAACCAAAGTGCTATTGCTATGACAGGAAATCCAGTACAGCATTCCATGACCAAGCACATCAGCATAAGATATCATTTTATCAGAGAACATGTGGAAGAAGGGAATATTGAGCTTCATTTTGTGTCTACAGACCAACAACTTGCAGATATCTTCACCAAACCTTTGAGTGAAGCTACTTTTACAAGATTGGTAAATGAACTTGGAATGATCTCTGGTTCTGACTAGAGATACGGGTTAGACTCAAAATTTATACATGTTTAATTCTTGTTGCTCATGATTCCTTGCATGTGTTAACTGTTATGTGAACCAGCATGTTAAACTCTGATGATAAACTCTGTGAAGTGTTAGTCATACTCTGAAAGCATACTCTGAAGATAAACTCTGTTGGTCATACTCTGGTAATTACAGTTTAAATGCTATACTCTGATTGTAATTTTGTCTGAAACATATGGACCAATGAAGAAATTTGTATGAAGCATAATTCTCAGTAAGTAACTGTGAATCCTTAAGAGTTGTATAGATTCTGATCTCAAAAATGTGCAGTAAGCTAACACAACATGATACTGTCTCAATATTTATAGCATCTCTTAGTTTATTGATCCTATACACTGAGTCTGTATTAGCTGTTTGCATTTTCTCTCATAAGTTAATTATATTTACTGATGAAAAGTCTAAACTCTGATTATTAATTTCAAATAATTCACCCTCAAATTCAAAAGATGCCAAACAGAGCACAAATTCCTTTGAGATCATGTTGTGCCTAGGACGATCCAGGAACTTATTGTATGAAATAAGGGCTAAAATCTTTGATTTTTGGTGACTAGTGCCAACCACTGATTACTGGAAAAATTAAAAAAATAAAAAAATAAAAAAAAATAAAAAAAAAAAAATAAAAAAATAAATTAAGGGGGTGAAAAATAAAAGACATATCCAAATGAAAGGATATCAGTAATACAGAGTTTAGATATAAAATCAGATTTTATGTTATACATGAGAGTTTAGGTAACCAGTTTTTACTACTTTAGATTGTGGATTTTATGCACTTTGAGATGGTCTAAATACTGTTTTCGGTAAACTCTGCTACTACACACACATATTTTCACAACTGTACAGATTGAGAAAAGAGTTTAATTGACAAAGAAGGACAAATGGTAAACACTGATGTTTTGTGTGAAATACGCCGAGGTTACTTTGTTTTAATCTCTGATGGTTAAAATAATTTTCCTGTTTCAGACAGTTTATGATTTTGGGATTAGTCATTTGTTTTTCGAAAAAGTATGATTGAACAAAGAAAAGAAAGAGTGTAGTTGATAAGTACTGATAGTGATCAGTAGTACTGATGAGTATGTTAGTTTATTGTTTTAAGTGATATCATGTCTTTCACTTTACAATTACTAGGTAAAATTGATAATACTGAAAGTAAAGCAATAAAATGAGTCTTTTTCATTAATTGATTCAAACTCTGTTTACATTCAGTCAATTACATACTCATGCTTAGCTAATCTTTCTGGTAAATACTAATTCCTATGGTTACAACAGTGAAGATCTATTTAACCAGGATAAGTACTTGAATGCTATCCAACATCGAAGCAGAAGAGCTAGAGCCAGAAGCTATTGTGCTCTACTACTTCTGATGATAGCTACCCAGTTGCTCATCTGGTCATTATACCATTTGGGATAGCTTGAAATCCTCCTAATGATGAATCATCATCATCATCTTCTCGGGATCTCTTTCTGCTTTGCAGCTTGCAGGATTGTAAGAAGCGGTTTTCTTTTGAACCCGACAAGAAACTCAGATGAAAAAGCATCAAGCAGATCTCCATGGCATCTTCATCTGCGAGGATTGGTGCATCATATGGTCCTGGACGGAAGATGTATACATGAGGGTTGGAGAAAGGCCCTTCGGCTATTTCATCATCTACGATAAGGCCTTCATCATTCAAGAATGAGAGAACAAGAAACTCATCGATAAGATAATTTTCTTGTTGCTGCCAGTTCATGTTCAAAAACTCTTCCACATCCATGAATTCGAAAGTCCCAGCCATTTTGGTGTATAGTAAGTTTAAGATATGAAGCCTGTTGTTACATTGCTTTGGTATTTAAAGCATTCAAACAGGGTATCTGAAAGGTTTTTCTTGGAGATTGAAAGGTTTTTGAAGCTTTTGGAAACAGTAACGTGCGGAGTTCCAAGACAGTCATTATTATACTGACTGTTGAGTTGCTTTGTATTTCGTTATTGTATTTCTGAGAGATTAAAATTGATAATTTTATTATTATTGATTTTTATTAAAGTGGATATTTTGAGCGTTTTATGTGTTGCCAGGTGTCTAAATGTTTGCACGATTGCACGTGTGTATTGGATACAACTGTCAGCGTATGAACGTTTGACATCTGTCCCACTCACACACGTTTCAAGGACGCTTGCTGTGTATCGTGATCTTTTCAGTTATTATTTAAATACACTACACATAAACGGTTCAATCTTTTACGAACCTTAACTCTTCATACGCTTTTTCACAAACACCTTTCTACACATAAACTTTGCTGTCTTTCGCATCAATTCAGAATCTTCTAATGGCAACCACAGCTTTTGTTTCGTCTGGATTAGAGTTCGTTCCAAACAACTATACTGCACCACTAAACACTGCAAACGCACCAGAGGCATTTCATATGATTCAAGAGTTTCTTGCTCAGTCAGCGATTGGACGTGCTTTGGTAGAACCTGAAAAACTTTCTGGTTCACAGATAAAGGCGTTCTGGGCAACAGGAATGTATGATGATGGTGGTGAGACAGGCAACCCATCGATTATTTTTGAATATGAAGATAAAGAGTATGTAATAACTGCTGGAACCATTCGCGCTGCAATGGGGTTTCCTGAATTTTCTTCGTATACAATTGGAATGGGTGATGAGGATTTGATAAGAATGATGCAAGAGATTGGGTATTCTGGACCCTTGTCGAAGATTGGACAGCTCAAACGACCATTCTTAAGGAAGGAGTGGAGCTTCTTCTTTGATTGCATCACAAGGACTTTTAGCAAGAAATGCACAAACTGGGATGCTATTCCCACAGACAGTCTGCAAATCGGGTATTCTCTTTTATTCGATAATCATTTTGATTTTGCACGACTTGTTTTGAATAATCTAGGAGACAAAATGACAGAGAATAGAGGAGTAGTCTATTTCTCTAGATTCTGTCAGACTTTGTTCTCTTACTGTGTTGAAGGAGTAGAAGTAGGTGAAGAAGATGTTTCTTGTTTTAAATTACATAAGAGAATATTTTCTGATCTTATTAATAAAGATGTTAAGAAAGGGGTTGTTGGAGACTTGTTGCTACCTCAATCTGTGCAACAATTTTTAAATGCTCAAGTCAATCCACCAACACAAGCTTCTTCTCAACCTGAGCCTCTACAACAAGAACTGCCTCCTTCAACTTCTGTTAAACCTAAAAGGGGTGGTAGGACTAAGAATGTTGGTACTAAACCTACTAGGGTTGCTAAGTCAAATGCTGAAGCTGGGGTATCAAGACCTGAAGAGATGCCTCAGAGAAAAAGAATGAAGAAAAAGAGAGCTCAAAGAGCAAAGTCTGTTGCTGCTGATTCTGTTGCAGAATCAGAAACTGAAACTGATGAAGAAAATCCTCATCAGAGAAAGAGAAGACAAGTTGCTGAATATCTTTTTGCTGATATCATTGCCAATATGGACAAAGTTCCTGAGGAAACTGAAGCTCCTGAAGCTTTTGTTCAGGAGGAAGCTGCAAATCCAGAAGCTGTCAATCAAGACAGGCTAAATACTAATGATATTGAAATGGATTTTGATAGAGAAGCTCCTACATCAATTGCTAATGATGTAGTTGAGGAAGCTGCTGCTCATTCTGACAGCAGAATTTTTGATCTTGAAGAAAATGTAAGAGAAGCTGATCAAGCTACTACAGAATTGGTAGAAACTATTGCTTCCCACACAGAAATCATTTCTCTTGATTTTGAGAAAGGTGAGGAAGTTGATCAGATTAGAATTGATCATCCTACAGAAGCTGTTGCTGTATCTGCTGATGCAACAGAGAATGTTCCTGTAGCAGCAGAGTTTGTTGCAAACTCTGAAGATGCTCTTGTTCTTGAAGCTCTACAACAATCAGTTGTTGAGATTGTTCAGCGAGAAGCAGAGGTAATTGCTAAAGCAAACTCTGATATTCCTGAAACTGTTGCAGAGAAAGTTAATGATGAAGCTGCACAGTTAGAACATGAAATCACTGCTGAACATTTTCCTGAAGAGATTGCAAGAGAGGATGACAATGTTAATGCTAGTCCTGCTCATTCACCTTCACACATATCTGACATTCAAGCCAACTCTGATGAAGAAAGAGAGTTCAATAGGGCTACTGAAGAACATTTCCAAGATATGTACTTCAAGAACTGGACAGCAGCAGATTGTATTTTCACTTCACAAAGGGCTGCTGATTTAACTGCTAACTCTGTTAAAGAGATTACAAATCCTGAACTTCTCAGTCATTTCAAAGCAACTGTTGTTCAAATCAAATCATTAAACAATCGTTTTGATGCTTCTGATAAGGTGATTGAAGGGTTAAGGAATGATATAGCTACAAGAGAGCTTACACAGCAAAGGGACAAATCTCTATACATCTCTTTGTGTAAAGAGCAAAAGACTTTCAATTCTAGATTGTCGAAAGTTGAGGAGAATCAAACTGCCATGTCTGCTCAACTAACTTCAATTTCTACTGCTCTGGAGTTACTGACATCAGTACTACTTTCTGATGATGTCAAAAAGGGGGAGAGTGTACCAAGTGACAAATGCAAAGACACTCAAGCTCTGAGACGGAGGGATGATGGTAATGATGGTGGAAGCAAGGGAAGTGAATCTGAAAAGAGTTTAGGCTTAAGACCATCAAGATCGAGATCAAACTCTGAGAGAAGATCAAACTCTGGTAAGGGAAAAGTAAATTCTGCCAGTGGTTCAAGGCTCAAAAGTTTGATAAACACTGATAAGCCTAGCACTGATGAAGAAGTTGCTGCTAAAGTATTTATAGCAGAACATGGAAAAGATGTTACAATTGAAGATATCCAAGCTGAAGAGCAAATGCTTGCTGAAGAACACAGGAAGAATCTTGAAGCTGGGATATACAAAAAGAAAGAAATCAAGGCTCCTAGAAAGAAAGAAACTGGAATTATTATTAAAGAAAATACTCAACAGAGTATACAATACACCAGGAGGCCTATGATTAGAAACTCTGATAAGGGTAAAGGCAAAATGATTGAAGAGCCTAACCTGAAGGAGAAAGAATATTCAACCTCTGACATTGCTCAAGTTGAAACAAGATTACCAAAATCAACCTCTGACGCTGCTCAAGTTGATGATACTATTGAAGTTAAGCCAGCCTCTGACAAGGCTCAAGCTGTGCAAACTCAGCTAGCTCCACAACTCCAAGGTATTTTTAGAAGACCTGTACTATCTGAAGCTCTGACACTTCAACCTGTGGATTTCTCTCAAACCAGGACTGTACTTGGAAAAGAAACTTTTGATAAAGCTGGTTTAGGTTCACATAGGGAGAAGAGAGTAAACAACAGATCTGGAGATCAATCATCATTGGCAGTATCTGGCACTATTACTCAAGAGAATCTTGATATGCTAGACTCTGTTCAGTTGATATTTCACAAGGGTTTGAAGAAAGATTTTCTGTTGTATTTTATGAATGATGGAAGAGTCTATAGAATTGCAGAGTCTGATATAGATCTTAAGTCTTATCAAGAATTGGAGTATGTTCTGTACTTGTTAAAAGTCAAAAACAGAAACACTCACAATGCTGCTACATTTATCAGACAAAAGATGCAAAGATCTAAGGTGATGCTTGGAGGAGGAGTTTCAAAGGTATACATTCCTAAGTATAGAGATGCTTATGGAAATGTTATAGAAATGAAGAGAAACAGTGCAAGACTAAGGACTGATCTGGGAGTTAAAATCTTAGAATTCAATCTAGAATCTGATAAAGCACATTTTATTAAGCTAGGGAATGAGATGAGGAAGAATTCCATCTATTCTCTGAGAGCTGCTATTTATCAGACTGGTGAATCTGATCCAGAACTCAAGGAACTGAAAGAAATCATGGTTGAAGAGCTGGAAAAGGCTGAAAGAAGACTTCTAATTGATTATCTCAGGACAGTGCCTGATATTCAAGAAATCAAATAAAGTCTGACTGTAAGTTTTTAATATTTTCTATTCTAAGTCAAATTTAAACTCTGTTTTAAATTAAACTCTGTTATATGTTAAACACTGCATTTGTTAAAAGGTTTTGACATCATCAATTATATGTTTAACTTGTACATTTTATTATGAACAAGTTGGGGGAGATTGTTAGATATAATTGCTAATGTTTGTTTATCAGTGTTTAAGCAACAGGTACTGGTCAGAGTTTATCAGAAGCCGATCAGAGTTTAGTTAAACTCTGATAGGGTGAAGAGTTTAAAGGAAGCTAGTCAGAGTTTATTTAAAGTCTGACAAGGTGATAGTTGAATTAGCTGTCGGTGCAGAATTGAAGATTCTAGAAGCAATACATTCTGAAGATGGAAAGAAGCAGAATATATTGATACAGCTAAGGAAACAGGATAGAAGATAAGAAGCAATCCTTAATTGATATGAATTGTATAGCTAACTTGTAGGAATATCAATTAGAGAAGGATTGTATGTAGCTGTGTACTATATAAACACAGATAGGTTATCCCTAGAAGGGACGCGATCATTGAGATATTATTCTTGTAACCTAGAAGCTCTT
This sequence comes from Heracleum sosnowskyi, assembly GCA_030848705.1. Classification (NCBI taxonomy): domain Eukaryota; kingdom Viridiplantae; phylum Streptophyta; class Magnoliopsida; order Apiales; family Apiaceae; genus Heracleum; species Heracleum sosnowskyi. The sequence continues at coordinate 110,483,598 of CM061239.1, forward strand.
TATGATTCATTAACATCATAAAGAGAGAAGCTGTTAATAAGATTACAGTTTTATTGATTCATAAACAGTGTTATTAATTATTGTTATTCTCATACATACTTGATTATATTGTGTATTCGGCCTAACAATTAATCTGCTTGTGGTTTTTATTTTATAAGTTCAGTTTTAATTTGTAAGTTGTTTTTAGTTTTAAGAAATATCAAAATTGTATTCAACCCCCCCCCCCCTTCTACAATTCTGTTAGGTCATTTGGGATTAACAAACATCATGTTTAGGAGCTCAAAATGTTTGTTTTTTCTTGGTTGGTGGAGTCATAGTGATAATTGAAATTGAAACAATTGCTCCTTGTCAATCCTTAAATTGTAGATTTCTATCTCAGGTTTATGCTTTAGTTTTGGTGCTTCTCAGTGTCCATTAGCACATACTGCCTTAAACCTCTGTTTGCAATACTTCATTTAAATCTTGAATTGGCATATTTATCCACTGTTGTTTAGATTATGTACTTTGCACTTGATTTCATGTCATCTACAAGTCCTGCAGTACTATTACAACTCCTGATATTTGAACGTATCTGACAGCTCTGAACCAGCTTCAGAATGCTTGTTACTGTAGTCTTAGATTTAATAGATATTGACCATATCAGAAAACTGAACAGATAATAGCCGAGAAGATGATGGTTCTTCAGTTTATTAAAACAGAATCTCAAAATTGCAAATTTAGCTTACAGGTCTTATATAGTACCATCCTAAAGGAAATATATCTGATATATCAGATGTCAATCCACACCAATATTTCTCCAACCCCGCTTCATGATGTGATGATGCACAAATGATCTTGCATACACTGCATTGATTGGCCTGTAAGCTCTTGGATTTACGTGATTTGCATTCTTCTTTTTCTGCTTCTGACTGTGTTTCCTGATTTCTTTACCTATATAATTCAGACTCACACCAGTTGTCTCTAGATAAGAACTTTGTATATGGCTTTCGATCAAGTAAACCAGCTTCATGATAAGATGGAAAACATATTATTCTCTTATTGTGAACTTGTGTAAGATCAATCGATACATGTGTAGATTATGTTCTTGATTTGTTATATGTAATAACAGATATTTCTACACGACAAAAAAGTGATCTGCATTAGTACCTTTTACCCTGAAGCAATTATCTTATTTGAATCTGAAAAACATTTCATTTACAGGAGCAATACCAGCAGATTTAAGTAAATGTTCTGGCCTGGTTGACTTAAATCTTGCTTCCAATTCTTTGAGCTATAACATTCCAGAAAGTTTCTCGCAAATAAGCTCATTAAACTCCCTGAACCTTTCAGGAAACAAGTTCATTGGCTCCATTCCAGAAGATCTCCACAAATTGAAGCTGAGCTCAATTGATTTGTCTAACAATCAGCTGTCTGGGAAAATTCACTATGGGAGGGGAAGGCAAATAAGGTATTCACAGCAGAAATCGGGATTCTTGGAAATATCAGGCATAGAAATATACTGAAGCTGTACGCTTGTCTAACAAACGGAGTTTCGAATTTGCTTCTGTTTGAGTACATGGTAAATGGTAATCTATTTCAAGCATTACATCGCACACTGGAAGATGGAATGCAGCCATATATGGATTGGAATCAGAGATACAGGATTGCAATTGGAGTTGCAATCAGAGATGGGCATATATATATATATATATATATATATATATGTATAACAGTAGAACTACAGGGGCTAATAGGTATGACGGGAGTTTGTTCTGGTTTTTGGAGGGAACTGACACTGCAGAAGACAGTTTTGCCCCTCAGTTAAAACCCGACTTTTTTAACTGAACCGGGTTTAAGGGTCGAAAGGTACGAATTTCATATCCCGGGGGCTAAAAAGTACACTTTTGAAAGATAATGACTGATGGGTATATGAGAGTAAACCTCAGGGGCTAAAAGGTCCATTAAGCCCTTAGAAAATATATAAGCAATTACGTATCCATCGCCGGTTCTAAACCCAATACATACCACTATGCACATACATACATTCGCAGACAATAACCCAAATTAGCGAAAAAACATGAAGTGTTTGAGAAGATTATTAGGGTCAAGAAGAGTGTTGTGGAGCTTGGAAACCACATACTACCGCAATTGTGTATCTAATCATACTATACACACAACTTCCTTTGCTCATGGAGGTTACCGATATTTCTTGATTTCTTCTATTATTACACTTTACTAACTGTTTTATTGGTTATTAAGGTTTATTTATTTAATCCAGGGTAATATTTATTATTGGTTTTTTTGTGACTTGTTTAGCAAATAAATTTATTCTCAACCCCAGAAGCTTATGCTACCTATCGGAGGAGGCAAAAGGAAGTTGTGATTCGGATTCAGGGATTCTCGAAACCAAGGAGAAGCAACTTGAGATGATAGAAAAAGGGGATACTGTTAATTTATCGGAGCTGCTCTTTACGAAAAACAGGGATTACCTCATTCGATACAATGACCCCCAACGGGTATGTGTGTTTTGTTATGTTAATTCTTTTATATGCATTTTTTTGGAATTTATTCGGGATATCCACCACTTGTTTTTTTCCAATGTCATCACCGTTTTTATTCTTATCTTGTTTTCATTATGAAATGAGTGCAAATTGTAAATAGTCCTGGCATTTAGACTTAGTCCTTGTTTTAAAAAATGAAGGAGCCATTTATAATTCGGAGGTACAAATTGAGGTTGCTGTTTGTTGATGATGCGGCATTAGCCTAGCTTTATATGTACTACAAACATATTGTTGATTATATAATACTAAAAATGTTGTAGGTTACTGCTGACCAGTTGGCTGGAAAGGTGGTGGTTTTATATTTTGTGCGAGAGGATCCCCATCGAAGGAGAGATACCTCCATGGCATCCTTAATTGATGTATACAATGATTTGAAGCCTAAGAATTGTTTTGAGGTTGTTTTTGTCTTTGTTGATGATGATGGTAACTCACCTTTTCCCTCTCCTCAAAAAACAGAACCACAAATCTTTGAAGATATTTTTTCTCTCATGCCTTGGACGGCAATACCGTTCTCAGATATAAATTTGAGAAAATATTTGAAAAGAAGATTCGGACTACCCAAGTCCCACTGGTCAAATTACCCTATCGGAATTGTCGTTGATGCAACAGGGATGGTTTTACAAACTAGTTGCGAACAGATTATTGACATATATGGATCCCCGGCTTATCCGTTCAGCGATGAAAGGTTAGCATTGCTAGATTCTGAAGATGATATAATCACTATGCAACCCTCCTTAAAAAATCTTCTAGCCTCCCCACAACGTGATTATGTCATTTCAAACACAGGAGAAAAGGTATTAATTTAATAATTGTATCATAAATCAATGTCTTATCTTTGATATTGAAGTTCTCTCCAACATTGTGTGTCATTCGCATGTCCTAGCTAGTAAATTAGATACACATCCGTATATACTACTAATCTCTTTCCTCAAACTGTTAGGTTCCTATTCACACTCTTGAAGATAAGGTGGTAGCTTTGCTCTTTTATGAAGATAATCGTTGTTATGACTTAGTAGAAAAACTTAGAGTGGCTTATGAAGGGTTAGCAAGGAATAAGGAAAAGTTTGAGGTTGTGCTCATCTACCTCACTGACACTTATCATACGTGCAAGTCTACAAATGAAGAAAAGTTCAGAGAAACTTTTAAGACTATGCCTTGGTTGGCGCTACCGTTTAAAGACCCAATTTATAAAAAGTTAAAGCGACTTTTTGATTATCCCCAAATCGTGCGCCGGCTGGATATGCCGAAGAAAAGACCATGTCTCGTAATCTTTGGTCCTCATGGGGAATTCATTGAACCATGTGGAGCTGAAGTATTGTCAAATTTTGGTGTTTTAGGATACCCATTCACTCGTGAACACGTCGTCAAGTTAGAGACTAAAAAAGATGTGGAACTGAAGTTAGAGATGCTGTGTAGTCCAACTACTGTCTTCGGAAGAAAAGATGGGTCCCAGGTGATAAATTTTATATTTTTAATGCAATTATTAAATTCTCTTTTGCAGAAAGTATATAACTCTGTTCTGAATTTTTCCCGGTGCATGACAAAGTCATTCACCAACCCTCTCTAGGATGTGTGAAACTAAAAGATAAAATCTATGTTGCAAATCATTAGTATACTTAATCCTGAAGCTATTTATGACGTCATAAGTCTGAATAGGTAAACGTAGATGAAACAACACATACTACACCTAAATTACGACTTCAAACCTCTCTAAAAAGACACACCCTTCATCTATAACTATTTTACACATTTTCATTAAAACACACACTTATAAACCTATAAACAAACACAACCTAACAAATATATAACACATTATGTCAATAAAGTATTTAACATGGTTTTTGTAAAATTTCCATGGGCAAACACTTTAAACTAACTATTTAATAGCTTCTCACTTAATTGAGTATACTATTTTAATATGAAATATACCACCTTTTGTGTGAGTTTGTAATAAATAATATTAATTAATTTCCCCCCTAAACCTAAGTAATACATTTATTACTTTTACTATTATAATTTTATATTTTGTAAAGTTTACTAACAACCTAAGTCCTAAACCTTATAACTTTCTACTTTTAAGGAGATTCAATTAACTTTTTAAGACAAGTAAAACTAAAAAAATAAATAATGTAATCAATTAAAAGTATCTTATACTTTGAAATTTTTGTTCTCACTTGAACAAGAATTAAAAAAATAGTATTCTAATAAAGTATAATATTAATTATAATTTTATACTATACAATAGTTTTCTAACCCTCAAATTACAATTTTAAATTTTGAAAAGGTTACCTATAGATATCCAAAATACCAACAACTACTTTATATTTTAAAAAATTTAATTAAAAATATTTAGAATAACTATTGCATAATGATATTATGTAAAATAAAAACTAATTTTATACTTTTACGGACCTCTAAATACATATATTTTCTAGAGAAAATATATACAAACAAAACTAGGTCAACTAAACTAAATATGCTATTATATTACAACTAACCATAATCATAATAAATAAGATACTATGAGTGCAAGGTAAATTAAAAATGTAAAGGTTTGAGATATAACATTACACTTTAATAATTATCGTATCCTCAAAATTGTTACACAGAAACAACTTCGAATCAAGTATATAAAAATGCTAAACTAAATATACAATAACCACAAAAAATGAAATATATTTTATTAGATCCAACGCTAGCTAGAGAACTAAAAAATCATTTTATATTATGTTAATATTAAGAGGCAATTTAATCATCATTAATACTTAATGTCATAAGTCTAAACACGTCCAAATAAAACTACACCCTATAAAGTATCCAACACCTTTTTAATAAGTTTCTAATTTCAATACTTTTATTAATTTTTTAAGACAAATAAATAAAAGAAAACATTGTAAGAAAACTAAAAAAATATTAAAGGGAAGATTAAAAAATGGCAAACCAAAAAAATTAATGGAACGGAAAATATTAAATAAAGAATAAAAATCAATATGATAAATTATAAAATTAGAAACTTAAATAATAATTGGAACATAGAAAAAATAAAGAAAGAATACAAATGGGTCTGAGAAAGATAAATGGGAAATTATTAATATTCAAATAGGGATAAGCAAGATAAATGGGGCATTATTAATAATATTTTATTAATTATTAAAATAATATTAATAATAAGGATAAATAGAAAAACTAACATGTTTTAATTAAAAAAAAGTAATTGTTCATGATATTTTTAGAAGTGTTTTAATTCTATTAATTGTATTTACTAAAAAAAAATATGTTCGCAGATTAAAATAGGTAAAGGTAAGCTTTTTTAAATAATTAAAAGCATTAACATAGGTTTTAAAATGAATAAGTAAGAGATTTATAAAAGGTAATAAATATATTTAAAAGAGAGATTTTAGTGAGAATAAATATAAAAGGTAATCTGTTTTAATTTAAAGGTAATTGCCCGTGATATTTTTGTAAAGGAATAGATTTTGTTAGGAAAAACTGTTTTAATTTAAAAGGTAAATGCCCGTGATATTTTTTGAAAATGAGTAGATTTTGTTAGAAAAAAGTGTTTTAATTATAAAAGACAATCTGCTAGTTACTATTTTTATATTATTGATAAATAGAAAAGCTAACATGTTTTAATTAAAAAAAGTAACTGCCCCATGATATTTTTAGAAGTGTTTTAATTATATTAATTGTATTTGTTAAAAAAATATGTTGGCATATTAAAATAGGTAAGCTTTTTTAAATAATTAAAAACATTAAAATAGATTTTAAAATAAAGAAGTAAGGGTTGCACATGATATTTTTGGAAAAAAGAGATTTTAGTGAAAACAAATATAAAAGGTAATATGTTTTAATTTAAAGGTAATTGCCTGTAATATTTTTGGAGGAGTAGATTTTGTTAGAAAAAGTGTTTTAATTATAAAAGGGAATTGCCTGTGATATTTTTGGAAAATGAGTATATTTTGTTAGAAAAAGTGTTTTGATTATAAAAGGCAATCAGCTAGTTACTATATTTATATTATTTTATTATTTATTAAATAGAATAAATGACCGAAAACCAAAACTTTTAATGTTTCGGCTTTAATAATATAGAATAGGTAAGCTTTTTTAAATAATTAAAAACATTAAAATAGGTTTTAAAATAAATAAGTAAGGGCTGCACATGATATTTTTGGAAAATATAGAGATTTTAGTAAGAACAAATATAAAAGGTAATCTGTTTTAATTTAAAGGTAATTGTCCATGATATTTTTGTAAAAAAATAGATTTTGTTAGAAAAAAATGTTTTAATTATAAAAGATAAATGCGTGTGATATTTTTGAAAAATGAGTAGATTTTGTTAGAAAAAAGTGTTTTAAATATAAAAGACAGCCAGCTATTTACTATTTTTATATTATTGATAAATAGAAAAATTAACATGTTTTAATTTTAAAAAGTAACTGCCTCGTTATATTTTTAGAAGTATTTTAATTATATTAATTGTATTTGTTAAAAAAATATGTTGGCATGTTAAAATAGGTAAGTTTTTTTAAATAAATAAAAGCATTAAAATAAGTAAGTGTTGCACATGATATTTTTTGAAAAGGGAGATTTTAGTAAGAACAAATGTAAAAGGTAATCTATTTTAATTTAAAGGTAATTGCCTGTAATATTTTTGGAGAAGGAGTAGATTTTGTTAGAAAAAGTGTTTTAATTATTAAAGGTAATTGTCTGTGATATTTTTGGAAAATGAGTAGATTTTGTTAAAAAAGAATGTTTTAATTATAAAAGACAATCAGCTAGTTACTATTTTTATATTATTTTATTATTTATTAAATAAAATAAAGGACCGAAAACCGAACACCAAAACTTTCAATGTTTCGGTTTTAATAAAATAATATAGATTACTTGAACAAAAATTAATAAAATAATAATATTATAACGTGTAATATAAATTAAAATTTATACTAGTCAGTAATTTGTTACTCCTTAAATTGCAATTTTGCATGTTGAAAAGTTAATTTATTTATTTTTTTGACAAAAAAAGTTAATTTAAAGGGGTATGTAAGTACAAATCTATATATTTTCCAATACTAATATAATGATTACTTTTTTTTTTCAAATTTTTTTTATTTCTACTAACTATTATAAACATTTTTTCAACAATTAAAAATATTTCATAATAAAACAAGTACATATTATAACAATAATTATATAGTTTAATTTTTACCATTTGATTTTCATCTAAAGTATTATAATATACTATTATACTAATCACAAATATACAAAATGTAAAGTAGTATAATGTGCTATTAACTTTATTTTTTTTAAATCTATAAAACCCAGGCGGGGCAAACAAGTACTAGTAGCAATCATACTTCTTAAACTTGTAGCATGTTTCTTTTAAGTATATGTCCTAACATGTAGTACCTAATTTCTTATTTTCATATGATTATTCAATTATAGTTTCCCCTTTATAGGTTCAATTCTCTCACTTTGCGGGGAAGAGAGTCCTAATTTATATTGAGAGTGTTTATTGGAATGATTCAGAGGACGTAGCAACGTTTAAAGAAGCCAAATTTCCAAAGATGTTAAAAGAAGTCAAGTTTCTAAAGATGTTAAAAGAAAGGTATTTGCAGCTGAAGGGCACAGACTACGAGTTTGAAGTGATATATGTTAATTACCAAGATGACAAATTTTGCAACGATGATCTAGTTGCAGATATGCCATGGTTTGTATCTTCTGCAAGTGAGTTGTTCAAGTACATACCGGATGATTCTGCTTTTCTTACTTACTACGGTAAATACTGCTACAAATATGGATGGTCTTTTCTTCTTGCGTTTGGTCGAGATGGTGGACTTGTTAGAAAAACAGTATCCCCGGAGTTTAACCACTTAAATTTCCCCTTTTATGCTGGTAGTGTGGAAGATGAGGCATTTTATAAGATAAGTCAATATTTCTGTAGTGAAGGGTACTGGAACAAGGATTACCAGGGGCTGCTGAAGAACTCATTTGATGCAAACTGAATTGCAAGATGATCTGCGTTTGCACATTTATTCTTGTAAGCAAACGTTAAGGGTTGCTGAGAAACTCATTCAGTGCCAACTGAATTGCAAGATGATCTGTGTTGGCACATTTTTCTTATAAGCAAATGTTTAAACAAAAAAAGTCTGATTTTCTTTTGTAGCATAAGTGCATAAGTGCATTGCAATTTAAACTCTCGATTGAGCAAAGTCATTTTAACAATAAACTACAGCGGCTACTTTATCGGGATTAATTATAGTACACAGCCAAATAAAAATTATTTGTAACAATAGAATTCTGAGGAGTAATGCTAACTGTTCCAAAATGGTGTGGGCGGAGACGGAAGAAGCATCTCATGCTGACAATTTTGTTTGATATTTTTTCTTTTCTCGATTTCATATATCGTGATTCGTGACAACCTTTTTGCTAAATGTATATGCTTGATCCGAGAGTCTAAGGCCTCGTTTGACATTGCTGTTGCAGACAGCAACAACAGTTTTTTTTTGAAAAACAGCTAAAAAAGTGTTTGGTAAAATTTAAAAGCTGCTTTTCTGAAAAGCTGCTTTTAGATAAAGCAGACCCCCATGCTTTTGAAAAAGCTGCTTTTCAGCTTTTGCAGGAAGCAGCTACTGGTTTCAACATCAAACCTCAGCAAAAACATTAATTTTTTATATTATATACCAAAACATACACATATCAAAAATATTACCAAATAGTTATCTGATTTTTACAACAGCACTTTTTTCAACAGCACAATAATTTTTAACAGCAATACCAAACAGAGCCTAATTATCACATTATTTTCTTACTTGTGTATTAATTATAACTTTTTAATCTTATAGTATTTTTTTTAAAAATTACAAAAAAACAAATTAAATTATTCCAAATATATTTCCAAAGAAGTAGACCCAAAGAAGATAAAAAAACCCTAATACGTTTCATCCCTGAGACAGCGATGGGGATGATGAGGTGTTTGAGAAGATCAATGGGGAGTAGAAGGGCTTTCCTCAGCATATTCGAGACATACAATTATAATTATAATTATAATACAAAATCAGTAGTAACTAGTAAAGCCGCTTGTTTCTCTAGATTCATTTCATTTGGAACTCAAACCCATTTCACAGGTTAGCTTCTTTTCAATTGTCTGTTTCAATTACTTGATGCTCTTTGTCATTACTTATTTATTCATGTTTTTTGTGAAGCAAAACATGGATGTGATTCTGAGAAACAAAAGATAATAGAAAAAGGAGATATTGTTAATTTATCGCAACTTCTTTTCACTACAAGCAGAGATTACCTCGATAGATACAATGATCCCCGACCGGTATGTCTTCATCCTTTCTGTTTTTAGTCTTGCTTAATTGTTGTAATACGATGAGGATATCATGCTTTCTTGTCATATGTAATGTTTTCAGACCAATTAAGTAAATTTGCTTGTAAACATAATTCAATTAAATTATATAGTAGGATCACAGCTTTTATATATGGAATCAAGGTGAGATGACCATAGAATTTAGCTTGTCGGCTGATTGTGCTTTATTTACTGTATTGTAGGTTACTGCAGACAAGTTGGCAGGAAAGGTTATTGTTATATACTTTGTACCACTAAATCGCGATTCACTTTGTGATGATACCAACTACAGAAAAACCTTAATGGACACATATAATAATTTGAAGTCTAAAAACTGCTTTGAGGTTGTTTTGGTTGTCGTTGATGATGTTCCAATCTTCAGTGTAGAACCTGGACAAATTTGTTCTGATCCTTCTCTTCAAGGAAAATTCGATGATATATGTTCCGAGAGTCCATCATGGCCTGCCATACCATTCTCAGATGTAACATCTAGACACCGTTTGAAAAGAAAGTTTGGTATCTTTTTTGGATTATATGATCCTCTTGAGTTTCTCATTGATTCAAAAGGTATAGTTTTGGACAATTCTCCTCAACAACTATTTCAGACTTATGGATCTGAGGCTTATCCTTTCAGCGATAAACGGATATTGTTCTTGAAGTCTAAAGATAAAACAGCCTTTAGTCAACCCTCCTTGAAAGCACTTCTGGGCTCCTCAGAACGTGATTTTGTCATTTCAAACAAAGGGGACAAGGTACGAATGTATTTATTATGACAAACTTGTCGCTGATTGTATAAATGTCGGGAATGCACATTTCTGTATCCCTGTCCTATCATCCCTTCTATTATATAATAATAGAATAAAACTATATAATAATTATATGTAAATAAACTATATATAAACTGGACCCTACATGTGACTGTTATATGTAAATAAACTATATATAATAGTTATACAGATTCCTTCTAAATTTCACTTCCTTTCCCCATAAAACATGTGAGAGGCCTTATGCCTTGCATCAAAACAGCCCCCATTTCATTGCCACACACATAAGTTTCCACAACAAATTGTTCAGGAAAGTTGGTAGCCCTGACATGCTAACATTGGTGTTTATGACTTGTGCCTTCTTTAAGAAATCAAAATTAACTCGTGCCTCAATACTACATTTAAATTGTCTTTCTTGAGTAAGTCTGTCAAAGGTTTGCTTCAAATTCCCCGTGATACATAACAAAGATACATTTATAGGATTTGATCTAACCACTTTTTTTTTCTTTTGCTAAGTCTGATCTAACCACTTATATCTTCCACTGTACCATTTCATTTATGGCTGCCTTTATGTGTGCTGTACGACGACTTGGCCTTACCTTGCAAATGAAATATCTTCATATCGTCTAGTATCAGAAAAAGTTCAAAATACTGTTGACTTTTGTTGATCCACTCCCAAACCTTAGAACCATCAAAGAGGGGAAACACTGATTTAGGTGCCATTGCTTGAAACCACGAGTGATCTTTTCCATAAATGTTATCTCCAAGTAGATTCATAGTACTAAAACCTGCACAACTGAATCCAACCTAGTGCTTTGCAGCTCTTCGTAGGTCTTTCGCTCATGTTTTTGTAATCCCCGCAATTTCACTTTAGTCCTTTTGATATCAGTTTCAATTCCTTGTGCTCATTTCTCGGCGTGACATGAAAAAGTGTGAATACTAATTGTTACAATTTACATGAATGAATTGCTATTACTATCCTGAAGTAGAAAGTGGGGGGAAGAATGGAGATTAGAGTTTAGTAGAGGAAGTGAAGGAGAAAATAGAGGGATAATGTATTCATAAAATTCTGCAGAACATAGTAAGTGCTCTACATACCTTATATATCCAATTCCTTTAAGTACCTCGCTACAATCAACATGACTTGAAAAAGTTAACTACTTGCAAGTAATAACAACTCTTATCCTAAATTGAACAAAGAAACTTTCACTTCTTAGCTAATCTTTAAGGATCCGGACATGATATGAATGGAATTCTAGTGATAAATACCTTTAATTGAGAGATGAACCCTAGTCTGACTAGACCTTTAAAGAAATACGAGGCCTGGGGTGCAAAGTGTGCTCTGTTTCTTCGTCTGGAAAATGTAACATAATTAACATCTAGCACTTAGTTTGGAAAAAAGCATGTAGGCAGTTTGAGTTCAGTGCAACGAGTTTTCCAGAATCCGAGGCTTGGCGAAAACAAGCATTTTACTATAGTGTTTTGATTAATTTTTTCAGAAAGAAAATATGAATTAATACATCATGCTTCCACCATCTCAATACCTTTTCGCTGGTTTGACTTTTTTACAAATTATGAAAAATAATTTTTTATTATATTTGATTATCTTATACTTATTATTTATATTAGTAGATGAATAGTCTTTTTTGAGTAATGTGCATCCCTGTGTATCCTTGTGTACTTCATATCCTATTTAGGTCAACCAACCATCAAGTTACAATATATTCTATCAGACAATCACTATTGTAATGCATGATTCTGTGGAAAATACACAGAAATTATCTGTCTGGAACATACGGTCTAGCAACACCAAGCACACGCTTTGGGTCTAACTATATGACAAATTATATGACACCGTTGCCTTGGTGCATGAGGCATGCTTCTCAAAACTAAGATTTAGTAAGGTAGAAGGTCTAACTAATGTATATATTTATATTAAGACTCATAAAGTACAATGACAAATAGTTGAAGGACCAAAAGGTTCATTCCCCCCTTTTACTTTGTCGAAGTGGAATAATAAACTAAATCATGTAAACGACAGAACCACGTCTTTAAATTAAAACTGACTTTACATTTATAAATGTAAGGATCATAAAATGAAATCAGTTAAAAGATGTTTAGGAACTTGATGTTGATGAAGTTCCCAATATCTCAGGTGTCAAAATATGGTTCCTTCCCTTCATCGTTAATATCTTATTGGACTCTGTTATACTATACTTGTTTCATTTGCATATTGGCCTATTAAATTTATATAAACATCTAAATATTTCAGTAAATAATTTCCTACTTGTGATGACAGGTTCCCATTTACACTCTTGAAGATAAGGTGGTTGCCTTATTTTTTTATGAGGATGGTTATACGCCTGATTCCTTTACAAAAAAACTTAAGATGTATTATGAAGAATTGAAAAGGAATAATCAAAATTTTGAGGTTGTCTTACTTTACATTTCAGACACAGACCCAACTATAAGTTCAACAAATGAACAAACATTCTGGAAAACTTTTAATACTATGCCTTGGTTGGCTCTCCCATATAAAGACCTGGGCCATAAGAAGTTGAGGCGGCTTTTTGGGTTTCCCTACGAGTATGAGGATGATTCTATCCATGAACCTACACTTGTAATTGTTGGCCCTCGTACGGATATCATTGAGCCAGGTGTGGCCACCATCTTGAGGGGACATGATGCAAACCTATTCATGCGTGAGGGATTTGCAAAGGTAGAGGGGGAAAGAGTTTGGGAACTGAAGTTGGAGATGCTATGTAGTCCAGATACCGTCTTTAAAAGAAAAGATGGGTCCCAGGTTAATTTGTTTTTCTATACTTCATGTTATCACTCACTTGGTTAAAAGGAAAAAAAAGGGTTCATGTTATCACTATTTACACAAGTTAATATCCCCAGCCCCATAAGATGCATGCTTTTTAAGTTGTATATTATAATCATACTTACAATTTCATCATCATGTCTAACTTATAGGTTCAATTCTCTCAACTTGCGGGGAGGAGAATCATATTTTTATTTGAGGGAGATTACCCAGAGTATGATGGTTTCCATTTCCGCAAGAATTTAAAAGAGAAGTATATGCATATGAAGGGAACTGCTGACGAGTTTGAGGTGATATATTTTCCTAATAGCAAAGATAAGAATGGTAAGCGAGTTGCAGATGTGCCATGGTTGGTATCATGTCCAATCGAGTTGTTACATGGATGCTCTGATTTTCTTTCTTTCCATGGGAAAAGCTGCAACCGATATCAATCTTCTTTTCTTCTTGCCTTTGGACGAGATGGAAGTCTTGTAAGAAGAACGATATGTCCTCAGTTCGGGGATAACTATTTCCCCTTCTATGCTGATGATGTTGAAACAGAGTCCTTTGAAATAAGGTCGAACAATTTCTGCTGGGGCTACTGGGACACCCTTTACAAGGGGTTGCTGAGAAAGTCGCATAAACAGATTAATTTTATAGGCGGGGACCTCCTGTTTTGTATTTATTGCAACCGATGGTAGTACTAATTTTATAGGATCAGCTTGTAACACATGGAACACCCCTTCTGTCTTCCCTTTATGTAATTTAACAGACCTTTTGTGACCTTGTTTTTGAGATTGTGTTTTCTAAAGGTCAGATGTTGCCTGTATCTGTAATTGATATTTGAATGTTTAACGTGCATTCTCCTCAACATGTTAGACGAGGAGGTAAACATTCATAAAAAATAATTTTATAGAAGACGAACAGAAGAGATCAATAATTTTATTTAAACATACAATATATACACACATATACATCCAAAATTGAATATTATATAAACACATATATATATATACATTACATACATCCAAAATTGAAAATTAGTGTTACTGAGAATGGAAGAAAGATAAAAGACAAAGATAAAGAAAAAAAAATAGATGAGAGAGATGATGATAAAAGAAATTGAAATAGTGGGATATAATTAAAATCAAAAATTAGATACATAATCAATTAAGAATTTGAATTTTGAAAATAAAAGAGAAAATCAAGTAAGATAATTAGGAAGACTAGTAATATGCCCGTGCTTCGCATACGGAATGATATTTTATTTTATTTTATATTTGTTATTTATTTATTGAATTTCTAATTTTATATCTTGAATTTATATAAGTGATTTGTTTTATTATATTTATATTATGATATATATTATGACATTGATTTCGTTCTCTTTGACAAACATACTAACGTTCATGCAATTATAACGTTCACGTCAAAGTAATAATATCACACGTCATCCTCAGAGTAAAAATATTATATGTCCCTTTCAAAGTAATGTTGAGGTCGTACTTAATTATGTCATTTTCAGAGTAATAATATTATACGTCCATCTCAAATTAATGTTGAGGTCGGGTCGAAGTATTATACGTCCATAGCTGTTATTTATTGAAAACATCGAAGTATTGCAGCTTATTTTATTTATTTTCAATTTATTCAACTATCTAATATTAGTGAATACTACTATGAAAATATAAATGCGAATTAAAATAAATTTTAAATTTTTTTTGAATAAAATAAACTTTATCATTAAACTATATTCTAATAGTTTCTCAGCGTCGCCTCACGGCGACCCCTCGACTCGTTCATATTAATAAAAATAAAAAATAATTTTTAAAACAATTTATATACATCAATTTTATATATAAATTGTGAATTTATCATAAATTAGTGTGAAAAATTAAGGGAGTGGAATAATTACATTTTTGTATACAATAATATAATGAATACTTTAGTTTTTCCGTGGGTTGTAAAACATGCTCAACTAACAATAAATAAAATATATACATTTCATTTAATTTACCTTAATATATTTAATCAAACGAAAGTAGATGACCCAATTTTTAAGCTTACAAATACACTTCACAAAATTAGGATCACAAAATACATTGCACTATAAATTTTAAATGAGGAATATTTTGTATTTCTATTTTAATATTTGTATAGTACTATTTTGTTATGAAATATGCAAGAAAAGTTGTTTATTTTAATTAATATTTTTTAGATATTATTTTTCTTTAATTATTTATTTTATTAAAAAAAGAATCACCTAATTTTGCAAAAGAATATAAACATAGTTATATAAAATGAGATATCCAATATATATTGGCGAAGAAGAAGCTTGTTGTGTTAAACACTCTTTTCATTCTTTATAATATAATTTTAAATTATTTTAATCAAATATATACATAACATTGAAAATGCTTGGAAATTATGTTGACAAAAATATATATATATTTGAAAAAAATAGTCATTCGTGTATCATACATATTACAATGTTAATGGTTTAGAGTGTTTAAATAAATATAAAAATTTGTACAATATGCAAATATTGTATGAATGTTTTCTAATTAAAACAAAATAGACATAATTAATAAATAGATTGTAATGACTATGCATACCATTCCCGTCTCTTAAATTTGAAATTTCAAAACTAAATTTACTTAAAGAATTGAACCTTATTTTATTTATTTTCAATTTATACAACTATCTAATATTTGTAAAATATTATTATGAAAATTTAAATTTAAAACTAAAATAAATAATATTTTTTTTAAAAATAAAATTAGTTTAATTATTAAATTATATGCTAACAACTTCTTTTAACATTTATATACTTCACTTTTGTATTTGAATTTTGAATTCATCACAGAGTAAAGTGAAAAATTGGGGGAGTAGAATATTCACTATAAAAGTTTTGTACAAAATAATAGAATAATTTACGAAATATCTTAGTTTATATGTGGGTTGTAAAAAATATCCAACCAATAATAATTGAAATAAATTCATTTCATTTACTTTACCTTATACTCTTCAATTAACATGACCTAATTTTTAAGCTTAAAAATACATACCCCAAGATTAGAATCACAAAATTTATTGCATTACAAATTGTAGAATATTTTGCATTCATTTTGATATTTGTAGAGTACTATTTTGTTATGAAATATGAAAGAACAGTTGTCTATTTTAATTAACATAAAATCTATAAATATAAAAAATTGTGTACTACTTATTTACTTGATTACATTTTGAATGCAATATGATTTGTGAAGTGATTGCAAAATATGAATTTTATAAATAATAGAAGGTTACTCAATATCATCTCATGGTACCGCCCCACATTTTGTGATGCAAAAGTTGTTTATATTATCGGAGAGGGAAATTTTAATTATGAAAAAATTTTAATGACCAAGAAATAAAACCGCACATATATTTTTATTAATTATTAAACATTAAAAAGCGCACACATTTTTTTAATAATAACATTAATTAAACAAAAAATATGTGTTCTTTTCAATTAAATTAGTATTTCAACTTTGATTTTATTAATTTCAACTTTGCTTGGAGTGAGATTCAGAAATAGTAGTAAAATTTGAATTTTAGAATTTTGAAAGCTTTCACCGAATATATTGCTATTTTATATCTAACTAATTTGTTTAATAAAATTTTGACGAAAAACATGTCAAACGTTCTTATATTATAATTTACCCGATAAATACAATCGAACTACATTAATTAAATTTAATTATAACACTTTTATTTATTTATTTTAAAATATCCCAACATCTATCAATGAACTAATTTTTTTTAATTTCAGTTTTCAGATACAATAAATGAAATTTATATTACATAAAACTTTGGTCCATTTTTATGGAATAAAAACAATTTTGTAATTTGGGTTTTATATAGATGAATTTTTTTAATGAATTGGAAATACGATCTCAAGTTTTTATAGGCAGCCTAAAGTGTCCAAGGAACATGTCCAGAAGAAACACATTACGGGTTTTATCAGTGCTAGGTTAACATTAATCTATCATATGTGACATAGACAAATCTGTTAATCTATGCACATCCCTCCATTATATGCTCTTTTTTGAAATGCTATAACTTTGAGACTTTATCTCAATGATTTGTAACTCATGATGCCATGCTTCATGGGTGATAAAGAGACGTGCCAATCACCAACATATCCTTGTTTAGTAGTGGATGTTGTACTTCTCTATAATCCGCTAATTAAGTTTTCGATCAGGGCTTTACATCTAATACGTACATGGATCCAAAAACTTTAACTCGCTTACAATTAATGTAAAGCAAAAAAAACCTAAAAAAATAACAAAAATTGATGTCATGCAATGCTGGTAAGACTCCTGGATTCTCCATTAAACTGAAAGAAGAAAAAAAATTCGAGCCAGCAACAACACTATGATGTTATCAAAAATGACATTCACTTCATAAACTTTAATCAAATCTAAATTACAAAATCTCTCATTCTTTATTAATGATTAGTAGGTGCTACCAGAGGATATATTCATTTTTTTCATAGGAGTCTCGAAAATGCAGAATCTGCTAATGACCCAAGTTTGCAGAATAAACTGATGTAATGTAGAATGATCTAGCAATTGTGCCATATATCATTAGAAAGATATTAAGTCTACAAATTTAATATAAATATAAATTTTAACTCACTTAAAACGATATGTTTAAATTTACATTTTATATTTTGACAATTAATGGGTACTATATTGTTCTAAGCTACATTCTACCTTATATTATTAAATTTATAATCATAAATTTTAACCTCAAACAATCCCACATCTTTCTTTTTAAAAATATTTTATAGAATCTATTAAATATAAAAATATTATTGATTTCGTTAATTGAATTTTGAATGAAATATGATCTGAATGATCATTTTAAAATATAATTTTCATTTAATATTATTCTACATATTTTTGTAGTCAAATGTTACTCGACGTCGCGGCGCCGTCTTGCATCCTGTTATTTAAAAATATTATTATCATCTATTATATTTATAAATTATAAATAAATTAAATTATTAAAAAATGAGTATATTGAATAAATTGACCAAATTATTTATCAAGTATGAAATCTACACTATCTTATAATAAGCTAAATATTAAAAAATTTATAATCAAACGATAGTCGATTTTTTGAATCGGACTCGGCGTCATCGTACGACTACGCATCACATTAAATATTTCGCAATTATAAAATCCCAATAAAAAAGGCAAAAACTCAACCAAACTTTTGAATTAAATATTTTAAAGAATTAAAAGATAAAAAGATCCTGAATTTCATGTAAAATATATATTATATTTTGAATTTGAATGTATGCAACATTTTAATTAAATATTTCTCGTCATCACTTATCAGTGACGTCTCGCATGTTAAAGAATTAAAAGATTAAAAGATCCTGAATTTCATGTAAAATATATTATCATATTTTGAATTCGAACGTAGGCAACATTTTAATTAAAGGTTTCTTGTCGACGTCTCGCATGTTAAAGAATTAAAAGATTAAAATATCATGAATTCCATGTAAAATATATAGTATATTTTGAATTTGAATGTAGACAATATTTTAATTAAAGGTTTCTCGTCGTGCCCATTGCCGACGTCTTGCATTTTAAAGAATTAAAAGATGAAAAGATCCTGAATTTCATGTAATATGTATACAGTTCTCAGAATTATAGATTTTATAAATTTATATTTATTGTGATTTCATCTATAAATACTAAAAAAGAATCATAAATTTGAGTAAATAATATTTATGAAATTAAGTAAATTGAATAGATTTATGAATTTATTTAAATTATAGATTCATGAATTTAAATGGAGCAGTGGAAGAAATTTTGGATGATGAACAAATCATTGGTAGAATTTTTGGATGATGATCAAATCATTAACAGAAAATGAGAAATAAGATGAAAATAGTTGGTCTCACAAAAAGATGTCCTTAAAGCAACCAATTACATTAAGTAAATTTTTCTTGCAATATGAACATACGCTAGAACTCCATAATACATTAATAAATAAGACATCAATTTCAAAAGTAAGCAAGTTACATTGTAATTTTATTATAAAAATGCATCATAGAATAAATATCTAAAATTTTGATGTAATATGAAATTATTAATTTACATATTATATGGGACTTATATGTTTTGATAAAAATATATTATCTTATAAATTTAGCGAATTATTAATTTATATTAAAGGACCCGATTTGGGACTACAAAAAAATATTAATTAATCGAGATTATTAAATTATCGAGTATTAATTTATGGAGGTTTTACTGTATTCACTAACCCCACATTAATATTAATAAAAGTAATCACAGTATAGAAACTTAAATTAATTTAAAATAGTTAAAATGACAATAAAAATAAGACTTTATTAAGTACAATAAACTACAATTATTATTATTTGATAAATAAATAATTTAAAATTTTTATGATACAAAAATATTTCTGTTCCATATAGCCCCTTGCTAAATAAGATATAAAATTTGTTAATAACAAAATTTATTAATTTAAAATAAAACTTAAAAATTACAAATAAAATATAAATTAATGTGACATACATGTTGTCACATAAAAGCTACTAAATTAAAATACTATATCCAAAATATAAATGAAAACACTGCAATAAATTATTAAAACAATTTATTTGAATAACTAAACTACTAAGAAACAAACAACATCAAATGTGACATAATTTAATGAAAATTATTTCAACTTTTATGATAAAAGAATGATTTATTGTAATATCATTTCAGTATTGATTGATTATTTCTTTTAAATAATTTTATATGTGCTAACATGATTAAAATTTCATATAGCCATATGGGTGAATTGTTAGAAAATGGAAAGTTTGAGGCATATTTTAAATATGTTCTTGATGAAATTTCCGGAAACTAACAATTGGAGGTTACTCCTTGTTATGAGGACTTAAACTTTCATGTTTGGATCTAAGACATTTTCTTAGTGTAATCCATAAATAAATTGAGTTGAAATAGGTTGCTTGAAATGGGTTATGTGGGTTGGTTATATTGAAATAACTTGTATCCCACATAGAAATGGTAACGAGAGGTTGGTGGGTTTATATAGAAACATGTGCAAGAGTAGTGTACAACTACTAAGGCATGTGGGTGTGCATGGTGTTAGTATGTGCCTCACGTGCGCGCCGCCGCCGCTCGCCTCGCCTCGCCCCGCCACGTCACGACTCGATTCGGGTCGAAGGGTGATTTGGGCGAATGTCTCGGCGTCTCGCGTACGCGAGGTGACCTGGGCGAGGAATTTTATTACCTGTTTATTTAATATTATTTATTGATTTAATTTAACAGTATCAGTATTTATTTGTAACAGCTATACGAACTGGGTCAGGATTTATATTAAATCCTGATGGACCAATTCTTGGATCAAATCCTGATGGCCTGGTCAGTACTTGGAGTGAAATCCTGATGACTACTGATCCTGATGGCCTGTATCAGTATATGGATCCTGATGGAGTTAAATCCTGATGACAGGTCCAGTCCTAACGAGATCCTGATGGTCGGTCAAGTACTGATGCCACTCCTGACGGACATCAAATCCTGATGGCTTTACTTCAGTACTGATGATGATCAAATCCTGATGGACCAGAAAATCCTGACTGAGCTGTAACTGTTATCAAATACTGATGACAACTGTTATAGTAATTAAATCAGAATAATTAGTATTAAATGTCATATCTTCAGTTACAATATTTGGTTTGTTACGTTTTATTTTGTATTTTAAATAG
The DNA here is from genome assembly GCA_030848705.1 of Heracleum sosnowskyi. Lineage (NCBI taxonomy): Eukaryota > Viridiplantae > Streptophyta > Magnoliopsida > Apiales > Apiaceae > Heracleum > Heracleum sosnowskyi. Next base: position 110,504,857 of record CM061239.1, read on the forward strand.
ATACAAAATATAACGTTTGACAATAGATGAGTTATACGTAACTGTGTGAAAAACCCTAGGCATCAATTTTCTTCTCTGGTCTCTCTCTCTCAACACATACAGAAGATACATAGGTTTTTGGGCGAACTGAGGTGCTGCTGTGAGTGGATTGATCTGAGCTGTTTTATCCTGGGAGTGATATTGCTGCAACCCAACACAACGTAAGTGGGGCAATAATCTCTTTAAGAACAGTCAAGACTTCTCGAAGGCTTGGCGACTCAGCTGTTTATTATCTTTCAATATTTGTTAAAGCTCCTGATAGATAAGTGTTCTTTCTTGTCTTATTATATTCAGTCTCTGATTATACTTTTATTTTCGACCTTTGTGTTTGTTTTGTTAATTGGTATTATTTTCCTGTTCTTGTTAATATAAAATATATATAACTGCCCTATTGTTGCTGTGTAGTTAGTAATTATACCCAACAATCTTGAAGAGATTAATTCTGTGTTATATATTGTTAATTAACAAGATGGTTAACGGAACTGAAACTCCTGATGGTGTTATTGCTTCGGGGTCTGGTGTTACTGTACCTACCATTGATTGGACCACGTACCGTTGCCCACAGCCTATTGATTTGTCAGGAATGCCTGATAAATTCGGTGGGGGTGTTGGTTTTTCTCGTTGGTAGAAAAAGATGAAACCGTGGTTAACGTTAAAGGGTCTATGGTCGGTGGTGCAGTATGAGAAACCGGTTGTTGATCAGGAAAAGCCTGATTCTGTTAGGGCTTATGCCATGTGGGAGGAAAAAGATGGGGTGGCTAGGGCTGCTATACTGGTAGCTTTAGCGAACACTCTATTTGATGTTTATTCATCTGATTCTTTCACTGCTAAGCTCTTATGGGAGAAGCTGGACCAGACACACAATACTGACTCGCAAGGGTTGGAAAAGTATTCTGTGGCTAGGTTTCTTGATTTTAAACTGGTGGATACAAAATCCATGACTGAGCAGGCACATGAGTTTGAGATGTTGATGCATGCTTTGAAGGAGTCCGGAATGGACCTTCCTGAAAAGTTTCAGGTTATGGATGTGATTGAAAAGTTTCAGGTTATGGCTGTGATTGAAAAGTTTCAGGTTATGTCCCTGTTTGGACTTGAGAGATCACTTGGACAAACCTGATGTTGGACATCTCTGTCCAGGAACAACACAAGTCCAAACAGGGACATGTGATGCCTGCTGAACATGGGAGTTCGAAGGTGAATGTAGTGACTGTTGGACAGAAAAGAAAGGCTGTCACTAAGAAGGATAACACTAAAACTAAAAATGACAAGAACAAGGCTAAGAAACCAAACACAAACAAACCATGTTGGTCTTGTGGACAGGTTGGTCATTGGAGCAAGGACTGTCCTGCAAAGAAAGCAAAGAAAGCTGTTGTGGGAGCACAAGCTAATATTGTGCTTGCAACCACTGATGGGCCTAAGGTTAACATGGTTGTTGGTGAGGCTGTTGCCTCTGGAACCAATGACGGGTATGTTACCTACAACCATGTACTTCTTTCCAGTTATCAGTCTCATGAATGGTTGATTGATACTGGAGCTAATGTACATATATTTGTACTGATATTAGTTTATTTGTATCTTATCAACAGACTCATGGAGTGACAGTGACGATGGGGAATGCTAGTGCTGCTCAAGTTCTTGGAATAGGAAACGTGGACCTGAAGTTTGCTTCCGGGCGTGTTCTATCCCTCACTAGAGTGCACCATGTTCCTGACATTCGTAGAAATATTATAAGTGGAAGTTGTTTAGTTAAAATTGGTTTTGAACTTTCTTTGAAATGTAATAAAGTAGTTATTACACATACTGGTACATTTTTTGGCAAAGGTTATGTTAGATCAGAATTCAATGATCGTCAGAAGCTAGACTCAACTGATCAGGATTGCTGACGTCATCAGTATTGCATGGTCATCAGTATTTGATCAAGCGTCAGTATCTTATTGATCATCAGGATTCCTACTCAGACTATGATCAGGATTGATCATCAGAACTTGAAGCTGATCAGGATTCCTACTTCGAGTTATATTTGGAGTCTAGATAAACATGGAAGTTTATTCTATTTGTTCCTGGTTTGTAGAATGTAGCTATCGATTAAGGATAGGTTTCTATCTTTGTTATTGATTAGGACTTATCTTGTTAGTGATAGAGAAGCTGTGTGCACTATATAAACACAGTCTTGGTTTCGATTTATGTATTCATAAGAGAGAGAACATAATCGAATAGAAGCTCTCGAGAACATAGAATTTCTTGAGAGAGTTTTTGTAAACTAGCAGCTCTCAAGAACATCAGAATTTCTTGAGAGAGTTTGTAACAGTTTTATATCAGATTTAATAAAGCTGTTATCTTTCTTTTCATATTTGTGATATATACATTAAGAAGTCGATTATCTTACTCTATTGTATTCAACCCCCCTTCTACAATAGATTATTACTGGGCAACAATTGGTATCAGAGCAAACTGGTTTATTTTTAAATCAGAGACGATCTAAGATGTCGATAACCAAGTATGAAAGCATGAAGATTCCCATCTTAAAGATATCAGAATATCCTACATGGAGGGTAAAGATGCTGATGTACCTGGAGGCTATGGATCCTGACTACTTGGACAGGATTCGTGATGGACCATATATACCAACAAAGTTCGTAGAACGAACAGATACAGTACCAGAACATTATGTGGTCAAAGCTAAAGCTGAATGGACTCCAGAAGAAAAAGCTCATGTACTCAGGGAACCAAAGATAAAGAATATCTTGCATAATAGCCTTGATGCTGTCATGTCAAACAGAGTGATTGCATGCAAGTCTTCAAAAGAAATCTGGGATACTTTGGAAACTCAGTGCCAGGGATCTGCATCTGTTAAGAAAAACAGAAGGGCTCTTTTGATTCAAGAATATGAACAATTCGATGCAAGACCTGAAGAGAGCCTGACTGATCTATATGATAGATTTCTGACACTATTGAACAGCTTATCCTTAGTTGACAAAGTATATGAAACTGAAGATTCAAACACCAAATTTCTTAGAGCTTTACCTGAAGAATGGGATACTCAGACCTCAATCATTAGACACCAGTATGATCTGAACATTGTGTCTCTTGATGAGATCTATGGGATGCTAAGAACTCATGATCTTGAAGTTCAACAGAGAAAGAACAAGAAAAGCAGCAAGGCAAAGTCAATTGCTTTGAATGTAGAAGCAAAATCAAAAGGGAAAGCTATGGAGGTCTCTAGAAGGAAAGCAAGAGTAGCTGAATCAGATCCTGACGACTCTTCATCAGATACTGATGGCAATTCTGATGCCAATACTGGTGATGAATCTTCTGATTCAGACATGGAGGAGATGGTTGCTATGATTGTCAGAAACTTCAGAAGGATGAAGTTCAGGAAGAATAGAAGACAAGGCAACTTTCAGAAAAAGACCTTCAAAGCAGACAAAGACAAGTATATCAAAAAGGACAGCAAGGGTAGCAAATTTGACAAGTCAAAGGTTAGATGCTACAAGTGTAATGGTATGGGTCACTTTGCTTCTGAATGCAACAAGACAAAGGCACTCATCACATCAAGCAAGGATTGGATGGACTCTTCCTCAGAATCTGATACTGAGGTAGTCAACTATGCGTTAATGGCCAATGCTGATGTAATTGCTGCTCCTGATGATAAGGTACTAAATACTATCTTTGATTTTGATACTGACAATGCTTCTGAGTTAAGACGTTTTCTAAAGTCATTACATATTAGCTTTAGAAGTCAAACTGCTGAAAATACTAGAATCTTATCTGAGATGTCTGACCTTAGAAAGAGGAATGAGATATTAGAAGCTGAATTTTCTCGTATGCAAGAAGTACAAAAAGAATGTGATAATGCTAAACACATGCACTTAGAGATGACATCTAAATGTACTTCCCTTGAAAAAGAACTTGAATATGCTAATGAGAAAATCAGAACCTGGACAGACTCTGGTAGGAAATTTCATGAGATTAATACCTCTAAGAATTGGAAAGAGTGTCTAGGATATAAGTCAGATGAAGATAAGAAAGTAGCAGAGAAAATTGTCATTGATGAGACAGTCAGTCCAAAGACCTATAGACATGTTATAGACTCAACCAAATCTAAGATTACTGCTGTTAATTTTGTTTTTGGTAAGGATTCCAATTCTACTTTTGAAAAGGGATCTTCTTCTACTCAAGGAATTAAAATTATAAAGTCTAAACCTGTCATGAACAAAGTCACTAAGAATGTAGGTCTATTGTCTCAGAAACAGCTTAAAGATAAAATCTGTGAGGTTACAGATAAGAAAAAGGAAGCTACTGTTAAGAGAAACAGGAATGGTAAAATTGGGATCAATAAAGAAAATGGTTATAAGTATATCCCAAATGCACCTAGAAAGAGTTGTTTTAACTGTGGTAACTCTAATCATCTTGCTATTGATTGTAAAAAGAGTAAGAAGAAAATTGCTGAAATTCCTAAGTCTGATGTTAGGAATAGATCAGTATTTTACAAACCACAGAATTCCTGTTTTCATTGCGGTAGTCTATGGCATTCTATTTATACATGTAAAGAGTATCATGATTTGTACTATAACTTTTATGATCCATTGCCTAAGTTTGAAAGTAGTACAAAGTCTGATAGGACTGAAAATGTCATAGTGAAGCATGCTTTTGTTAATACTGATACTGACAAAGCAAATCCTGATGGAGTAAATCCTGTCAGGACTGCTAAAATCAAAAAGTCTTCTGCTGTTAAATTTAATAAAATGCATGAACAAGGAATCCAACAAGTGTGGGTTCCTAAACATTCTGACTAGTGTTTTATTATTCTGATGCAGGGTAAAAGGAAAAATGTGTTAGTCATGGATAGTGGATGTTCTGTGCACATGACTGGAAACAAAGCCCTGTTATCAGAATATGAGGAAAAAGCTGGCCCAACTGTGTCTTATGGAGATGGCAACATTGGACAAACCTTGGGATATGGCAATATAATCATTGGAAATGTCATCATTGAAAAAGTAGCTCTAGTGAAGGGACTAAAACACAACTTGTTGAGTATTAGTCAAATCACTGACAGAGGTTATCATGTCAATTTCTATTCCACACATTGTGAAATAGTCAGTAAAGCAACATGAAAGATAGCACTAACTGGCTACAGGCATGGTAACATATATGAAGCCAACATTCTCTCAGATACTGATGGCTCCCCTACATGTTTCATCAGTAAAGCTTCAGTAGATGAAAGTTGGAATTGGCACAAGAAGCTTTCTCATCTCAACTTCAGCAACATCAATGAGTTGGTTAAGAAAGAGTTAGTAAGAGGATTACCTAATGTCTTATATACACCTGATGGACTCTGTGATGCATGCCAAAAAGCAAAACAAAGAAGGACATCATTCCAGAGTAAATCAGAATCCTCTATTGAAGAACCATATCACATGCTACATCTTGATCTGTTTGGTCCAGTCAACATCATGTCCATCAGTAAGAAAAGGTACACTCTTGTAATTGTTGATGAATATTCTAGATTCACCTGGGTGTATTTTCTGCACAGAAAAGATGAAACTCCTAAAGTTCTGTTGGATCATGTGAGAATGATTGAGACAACCACAAAGTACAAAGTCAAGATTCTGAGAAGTGATAATGGTACTGAATTTAAGAATTCAAAGATGGAAGAGTTCTGCAAATACAAAGGAATAATTCAACAATTCTCTGCTCCTGGCACACCTCAGCAAAATGGAGTAGTAGAAAGGAAGAATAGAACTCTTATTGAAGCTGGCAGAACTATGTTGGAAGAAGCTAAATTACCTACATATTTCTGGGCAGAAGCAGTCAACACAGCATGCTATACACAAAATCTCACATTGATAAACAGGCATGGTGTCACTCCTTATCAGTCACTCAAGGAGAAGAAACCAAGTCTGAAGCATTTGCATGTGTTTGGCTGTAAATGTTTTGTTCTCAGAACTCATCCTGAACAGCTAGGGAAATTTGAAACAAAGGCTGATGAAGGAATATTCATAGGTTATCCTACATCAAGAGCCTTCAGAGTTTTTAATTTGAGAACAAGAACTGTCATGGAGTCAATTCATGTATCTTTTGATGATAAGAAGATAACTGGAATCATTGAAGACTCGCATGATAGATTGTTATTTGAAAATGAAGCTTCCAAGGAACCTGAAGAAAGTGAATCAGATCCTGTCAATTCATCAGATACTGATGGGTCACCAAATCCTGATGACTCACCAGGTACTGATGGTGCTAATACTGATGATGCAAACAACAGTGATACAACTAGTAGTGCTAATGTTGAGGGGGAGCAACGGCATTCAACTACAAGTTCAGAGTCAACTCAATCATCAGGACAGAATTCTTCAGATACTGATTCAAGTGAAGATCCTGATAACACATCAGGAGGGCATAGCAATAATTCAGGGAGAGCTTCAAATCAATCAAATTCTTTCAATCAAGATAACACCAATCCAGGGGGAGCATCTACTTCAAGAAACAATTTGACACCAGCAAGGAAATGGACAAAAGATCATTCTCCTGATTTGATAATTGGAGATCCTGATGCAGGTGTTCAAACAAGAAGTGCAACTTAGAATGAATGTTTATATAATAACTTTCTATCCAAGGAGGAGCCTAAGAAAGTTGAAGATGCACTTAAAGATGCTGATTGGGTTACTGCAATGCAAGAAGAACTGAATGAATTTGAAAGGAATGAAGTCTGGAAACTGGTACCAAGACCAAAGAATAGATCAATTGTTGGTACAAAGTGGATTTTCAAGAACAAGACTGATTCTGATGGAGTCATTATCAGAAATAAAGCTAGACTAGTTGCAAAGGGGTATTCCCAACAAGAGGGAATTGACTATGATGAAACTTTTGCTCCTGTTGCAAGACTAGAAGCCATCAGGATATTTCTTGCTTATGCAGCACATAAGAAATTCAAGGTTTTCCAGATGGATGTTAAAAGTGCTTTCTTAAATGGTGAACTGGAGGAAGAAGTTTATGTTGAACAACCTCCTGGTTTCATTGATCCTAAATATCCAGATCATGTCTACAGACTGGATAAGGCACTTTATGGACTAAAGCAAGCTCCAAGAGCATGGTATGAAACCTTAGCTCAATTCTTACTGGAAAGTGGATTCAAAAGAGGTGCAATTGATAAAACTCTATTTTATTTGAATCATGGTAAGGAGTTGCTGTTAGTTCAGATTTATGTTGATGATATCATTTTTGGGTCAACAAACAATAAGCTGTGTGAAAAGTTTTCCAAGCTTATGCAGTCAAGATATCAAATGAGCATGATGGGAGAAATGAGTTACTTTCTGGGTCTTCAAGTTAAACAGACTGATGAAGGGATTTTTATTAATCAGTCTAAATACACAAGGAATTTACTAACAAGGTTTAACATGCAAGACAGTACTCCTGCTTCAACTCCCATAGCTACAGCTACCAAACTTGATCCTGATCAAGGTGAAGAGGTAGATGTAACTCACTACAGAGGAATGATTGGCTCTTTATTGTATCTCACTGCCAGTAGACCAGATATCATGTTTGCAACCTGTCTATGTGCAAGATTTCAAGCAAAACCTAGAGAACCACATCTGATTGCAGTCAAAAGAATTTTCAAATATCTCAAAGGCACTCCTTCACTTGGCCTTTGGTATGCAAGGGAATCAGATTTTGGGTTGTGTGGTTATTCAGATGCTGATTTTGCAGGATGCAAAATAGACAGGAAAAGTACTTCAGGAAGTTGTCAGTTTTTGGGTGGAAGACTAGTTTCATGGTTCAGTAAAAAGCAGAAATCTATTTCCACTTCAACTGCAGAAGCTGAGTACATTGCTGCAGGAAGTTGTTGTGCTCAGATAATGTGGATGAGAAATCAGTTGTTAGATTATGGCCTGTCATACTCAAAAATCCCTATTTATTGTGATAACCAAAGTGCTATTGCAATGACAGGAAATCCAGTTCAGCATTCTCTTACTAAACACATAAGTATCAGATATCACTTTATAAGAGAACAGGTTCTGGAAGGAACAATTGAGCTTCACTTTGTTCCTACTGATCAACAACTAGCTGATATATTCACCAAGCCACTACCTGAAGCTATTTTCAATAAATTGGTGAATGAACTTGGAATGATGAATTTTGAGAATTTCTGAGGAAAAGCTACAGAGAGGAAATCCTGATAACTGTCAAATTCTGATGGTTATTCAGAAAGGTATGTATCTTTGATCAAATCCTGATAGGACTCAATCCTGACAGGAAGTCAACTGGTCAATCCTGATGTACAGGTCAGTATTTCATTACTTAATTTGTGCCTAATTTTTCGTCAGTATCTGCTGATGGACAGTTGAGTTTTAGTAGGACAACTATATGCGCGCGTGTGTTGCACTATTATAGATATATCAATACATACACATAAAAGGCGGTGCAGATTTATTTAAATGACACACGTAATCTGTCCACTAATTCTTTGTGCACAAATCATATTTTGCCACCTGTCTTTGAGAGTAATATTTTGTTTTAACAAAATACTTTTCATTGGTCTACATCGTTAATTACTCTCTTATCATCAGTTTTTCGTTTTCTATCTCTCTCTGTGCTTTCATACCCTAATTGCTTCAAATCTTAATTCTCGAGTTTTCAAAAGTATTACAATGACATCTTCATCATTCATGAACAAACAGACAGTGATTAGTGGTGTTACATTTGCCACTAACAATTTTGTGGCTATTCTAAATCATCAAGATTTACCCAATGAGTTTCATATCATTCAAGATTTTCTAGCTTCAAGCCCATTGAAGTTTGCTTTAACAGAACCTGCAAGTGTTTCTTTTAAGTCTGTAATGCAGGTGTGGAACTCAGTTACTTTTGATAAAGGGCATTCTGATACAATCTTGATGAGTTTTGAATATAATGGAACTACTCACTATGTGACTCCTACAATTGTGGAGGCAGCCCTGCATTTACCCGTTCTTGGTGATGCTATTCCTGCTAATGTTTCGGACTCTACTCTTTTTGAGTTTGTTACAAAGTTGGGCTACAATGGTGAAGTAAAGAGATATGGAAATCTCTTCAGGACAAAGCTTAAGAAGGAATGGAATTTCTTCTTTGATACAATCAGCCGCTGTTTCCTGAACAAGACATCAAATTTTGATGCTCTTCCATCAGGATCTCTTAAAATTGGGTACTCTCTTATCCATTCTACAGTGTTTGATTATGGGTCTTTTATCTTAAAAGCTTTAAGTGATAGGAAATCAGATAAATTGGGTTCTGTCTGTTTTCTTAGATTTTTACAGTTGATATTTAATCACTTATGTCCTAATGTTGTTTTTGAGGATGATGTAGTTCTACCAATCTGTAGAATTACTGAGAATAATATTAAGTCCTTAGTCAACAGTGATAAGGCAAATGGTTTCATAGGAAATGCTTTTATTCCTGATGAGGTTAGGTTTTTCTTACATCAGAAAATGCCTACTCGTTATGGACTACTTTCTAATGCTATGGGGCAAGGTCCAACCCACCTTGTTCCTGACACAAGCATGCAACCTAAACAGTCTAAACAGTTAACAACCACCTCTACTGTCTCTCAAAAGACTTTAGTTGTAAAATCAAAGAAATCAGCTAGAACTGATGTGTCTGGAAGGCAATCAGGTTCCAAGGATTTTTCCTCTACACCACTCACTAAAAAGAAGATACAAGGGGGTGTACAAGGGGTCCTGGTGAAGAAAGCTGCTAAGGTTGTTAAGAATGTTCCTGTGAAAAGGAAGTTAAGGTTGATTGATGAAAGTGATTCAGTACTAAAGCTGTGGTACCTTCATCAAAACCACAAAAGACAAGGAAATTATCAAAGAGCAGGTATCATATTCCTTTGACAGTGCAAATGAAGGATACTGATATTCAGACATCAAATCCTGATGAGTCATCTACACCTGATGCTCTAGCAAATCCTGATGTTAGTATTCCTGATGCAACAACAAAAGTTGTCTCTCTATCAGACTCTCCAGCCTCTCCATCTCAGATTAGAGAAATTTCTTGGGAGAAGGTTTCTACAACTGCTTCCTTGGTTGGTCCTACACCTACATCAAAGAAAAAGAGGAATGCAGAAGAGTTAGTCTATCAGAGACAGAAGAAGCTGAAAGGATCAAGCCCACAAGAACCTGAATTTCAGAGTAATTCAGCAGCTACTGTTGATCCTGCCACACAAGAACCACTCAATCAAAGTTTGGGTGAAGGCTTAGCTAGTGGAATGGTCACACAAGAACCATTTTCTCAAAGGGAGAATGAAGACATCAACATTCCAGCTACACAAGAACCATCTTCTCAAAGTGAAGATGCAGGCAAAGCTACAACTTCTGTTGAAAGATTGGTCGAGAACATTGTCAATGAGGGAAGCACACAAGAACCTTTAACTCAAAGTGTTGAAGAAGCTTCTGAACCTCAAGCTCCACAAGAACCATTGGTAGCAAATACCGATGCACGCATATCAAATCCTGACGATGTTCATCCTGACGCTAGTGGTGCTCCTGATAATGAACCTATTTTGATACAGCCACTTCGTTCAAGACCAATGGATCATCCTATCTCAGAACCACAGGATAAACTGAAAGGTATTGCTATTCCTGATCCTGATATTACTCATGATACTGCTGATGATACTTCTGATGATAGTGATGATGATAATGAGAATCGAAAAGAGAAGGAACAGCTTGCTACAGCACTCAAAATTAGTCTTGGAACTAATTTTGGTTCATCAAGTACATATATGGCTAGCAATGCTTTCACTGGGAAAGATCAGAGACAAGATTTTTCTACTCCTTCCTTTGATCCTGCAGAGGCATTTAGACAGAATGAATGGAACAATTCATGGCACCAATCTGATGAATCTATCAGTTTTTCTTCTGCTATTGAACATGCCTATAATGCAGTGAAATCTATAGAGAATCAAGACTTGAAGAATCATCTGAAGGCTACTACTCTGTTATCCAAAAGCCTGAAAAGTGAGATTGATTCTATCAAGGGCTCAACTGAAAAAGTGAGGACTGATATCTTTAATAATTTTACAAAGGTGCCTACTACTTTACAACTAAGGGTAGTGGAATCCCAAGTGAAATCTGTTGTTTCAGAACAAACCTCCATCAAACAACGAATTGATTCTCTGGATACTAAGGTAACTGAAATTCAAGCCTCTCTTTCCTTAATTTTGCAATTATTGTCAAATCCTGATGTCAAAAAGGGGGAGAAGGTTATTCAGACAAAATGTACACCTGATCTAGTATTAAGAAATAATGATGATGATACTGGAGATGATGGTGGTGACAAAGTGATACAAGGAGAAACCTCTGATGTTGTTGTTATGAAGACAATCCAATCTTCTCAAAGTCAAACAACGCAGTCAACTCATGTTTCTGATTCTGGAGTTAAGACAGTAAGAACATTGGTGCAATCTCAGATCCTGACGGAAGATCAAATCCTGACACCTGGTCATGGACACATTCTTGCTACAATTCCTGAAGGTGATGAAGATGTAATTATTGATAATCCTGAAGATGCATCCAATTTATTCCAGAAGTTTTCTACAAAAGATGGCAGAATTGTTACTCTATATCACACTGATAAAAGAGTTCAACAATTATATGCAAGAAAAGCACTCTCTACAGCAAGTGAAGAATATCCAGATCTCTCACATGAAGAATTCTTGAGACTACAAAGAGAGACAATGGAAAGCTATACTGCTCCTGCTAGAGGTAGAGGAAGCAGAGGTAGGAGAGGTGCTAGAAGAAATAGAAGAGGTTCTTCAACTCAAACAGTACCTAGACAGACAAGGTCTAGAGGGTTAAGAATTGAAGAAATTCCTGAAGCTTCACAAAATCTAACAGATCCTGTTATCAAGGATATCATGGAGAAAGAAGACAAGGAATTTGTTGAAGAAGAACCTGAATTGAGAAGAAAAACAAGTAAATCAACTCTCAGCAATACAAATCAAATTGAAGATTCTAATCCTGACAATATTCAAGATCCTGACGAATCAGAAATTCTGCAAGAGGTTGATTTGATAATCTTATCTACTGTTGTTGATTGTCACAACAAAGAAGTAGATGAAGAAGAAGAAGCCAGAAGAAGAGATATTACAAAAAGAACATATGAAGATTTCAATCTCTATCTACAAAGGCTTAAAGTTTCAAATGAAAGACAATGGAGAAATACAAGCAGGCAAGAATCTTTACTTGAAAGAAGCTACACTCATGAAAAGGAGAAAGACAAGAAGTGGGAACACATAAGCACACTGAAGTGTGATACACCTATCAATTTTCAGACTGGTGGAATTATTACAAGTGCTTCAAGTGTTGTTGATTTGTCTGATATGGTTAGATCAAAAGCACTCTGGTTAAAGATGTTTTCGAATCTGAAGCAAATGTCAAGTTACACAAGAGGAGGTATTGGACACAGGGATGCTGAATTTCTAAACATGACTTATGTTGATCCTTACTCCTTAACTGAAATTGGAGGTACTTTAACTTCTGAAAATCTGAACAATTTATTAGCTGTTGATATAGTTATAGATTGTCATGATGGTTTTGAAAAGAAAGAAAAGTTTCTGTACTTCATGAAAGATGGTAGTGTGAAGATTCTATCTATTCAAGATCTGATGATGAAAACTACACATGAACTGAAATATGTTCACTATCTGTTAAGATGGAAGAACCAAGTGTACAAAGTATGGGCTGACATGATTTTGTCAACTATAAGAAGAAGACTGGATGGAAACAGTAATTTCGATGGTAATTATATTCCCATATACTTAAATCAAAGAGGTCAGGATGTGGAAATGCAAAGGGGTACTGCTGTTAAAGAAGTAACTTTTGGTATGACCCAACTTACTCTCAATCCTGATGGGAAGGAAATTGCTTATCTTTTGCTTGAAGAGCACAGTCTACAGAAAAGCTCCATACAGAATCTCAGAGCAGCTATCTACCAGATTAATGAGGAAGATGAAGAACTCAGAAATCTTAAGGAAAGACTGATTCAAATTCTTGAAGAAAAAGAAGAAAGTTTATTATCCAACTTCTTGAAGATGAATCTGTTCTATCAAAAAGCTTAAACAGATAAGTTGTTTCTGAAGATACTCGTACATTTTGATACATGTTTTTGACATCATTGAATATTTGGAATCTATACTTTATTTCACAAAGTATGAGATTGGGGGAGATTGTTAGATCAGAATTCAATGATCGTCAGAAGCTAGACTCAACTGATCAGGATTGCTGATGTCATCAGTATTGCATGGTCATCAGTATTTGATCAAGCGTCAGTATCTTATTGATCATCAGGATTCCTACTCAGACTATGATCAGGATTGATCATCAGAACTTGAAGCTGATCAGGATTCCTACTTCGAGTTATATTTGGAGTCTAGATAAACATGGAAGTTTATTCTATTTGTTCCTGGTTTGTAGAATGTAGCTCTCGATTAAGGATAGGTTTCTATCTTTGTTATTGATTAGGACTTATCTTGTTAGTGATAGAGAAGCTGTGTGCACTATATAAACACAGTCTTGGTTTCGATTTATGTATTCATAAGAGAGAGAACATAATCGAATAGAAGCTCTCGAGAACATAGAATTTCTTGAGAGAGTTTTTGTAAACTAGCAGCTCTCAAGAACATCAGAATTTCTTGAGAGAGTTTGTAACAGTTTTATATCAGATTTAATAAAGCTGTTATCTTTCTTTTCATATTTGTGATATATACATTAAGAAGTCGATTATCTTACTCTATTGTATTCAACCCCCCTTCTACAATAGATTATTACTGGGCAACAGGTTATTTGTCTGATGGTTTATTTTTAATAAATGTTGAGTCTGTTTTGGGTAGTTTTATTAATGATAGTGTTGCACCTTCTGTTAATTGTGTTGAATCATCCGATTTGTGGCATGCTAGACTTGGTCATTTAAATTTTGGTGCTCTAAAGAATATGATGAATTTAGAGTTGATTCCAAAGAATGCTATTGATAAGAAATCTAAATGTCAAGTATGTGTGACTGCTAAACAAACTACGAAACCCTTTCATAACGTTGTTAGGGATTCAGGAGTGTTAGATTTAGTACACACGGACATATGTGAATTTGGTGGCATGTTGACTAAGGATAATAAACGATATTTTATTACCTTTATAGATGATTGTAGCAGATACTGTTATGTTTATTTACTTAGACATAAAGATGAAGCACTAGAAAAATTCATTATGTTCAAAACTGAAGCTGAAACACAAACTGGTAAAGTACTTAAACGTTTGAGATCTGATAGAGGTGGTGAGTATACTAGTACCTCGTTTAATGAATTTTGCGCAAGCAATGGTATAGTTCATGAGGTGACTCCACCATACACACCTGGGTCTAATGGGGTGGCTGAACGAAAGAACAGAACTTTTAAAGATATGATTAACAGCATGCTTATTAATTCTGGGTTGCCTAAGTACATGTGGGGAGAGGCTTTGAATACGGCTTGCCATGAATAGAGTCCCTCTGAAACATATGGACAAGACACCTTATGAATTATGGAAAAGTAGAAAGACAAGTTTAAAGTATCTTCGTGTGTGGGGGTGCCTTGCAAAGGTGCTTGTCTCGGAACACAAGAGAAAGAAACTAGGTCCGAAAACTGTTGATTGCATCTTTCTGGGCTATATTGAAACCACTACGGCTATGAGATTTTTAGTATTAAAATCTGACATAGACGGTATAGTGGCTAATACTCTAGTTGAATTTCGTGATGCAACATTCTTTGAGAATGTGTTTCCTATGAAGACTGGCATACCTCAAGGTATTTCTAATGATGATCATACTCACACATCTAGTTCTATTCCCGATCATGTGGAAAAGATGACAAATGTGGGGGCAGATCCTGATAGTAGTTCTACTCCTGACAAAGTAGATGAACCTAGAAGGAGTAAGCGTGCTAAGGTAGTCAAGGACTTTGGAAGTGATTTTGTCACTTACAATGTCGAGGATGAACCTTTAACTTTCCGACAGGCCATGGATTCTTCGGAGTCAAGACACTGGAAAGGTGCTATAAAGAGTGAGATTGACTCTATTGTTTCTAACGGAACATGGGAGTTGGTTGATCTTCCTCCTGGGTGTACTACTATAGGATGTAAATGAATCTTCAAAAGGAAAATGAATCCTGATGGCTCAATAGATAAGTATAAGGCTAGGTTGGTAGCTAAGGGTTTTAGGCAAAAGGAAGGCATTGATTACTTTGACACATACTCTCCTGTTGCAAGGATGACAAAAATCCGAATTCTTATAGCATTGGCTTCTGTACATGGTCTTATCATCCATCAAATGGATGTAAAGACAACTTTTCTTCATGGTGATCTTGAAGAAGAGATTTATATGGATCAGCCTGAGGGATTTGTTGCTTCTGGTAACGAAAGGAAAGTATGTAAGTTAATCAAGTCTATATATGGCTTAAAACAAGCTCCTAGAGACTGGCATAAAAAGTTTGATGATACTGTTTTAGAATCAGAATTTGTAGTTAATGAAAGTGACAAGTGTGTCTACTATATGGTTAAAGGAAATGAATGTATTATCGTGTGCCTATATGTGGATGATATATTATTGTTTGGAACCAATATTGAGATTATTAACGAGACAAAAAGTTTCTTGAAAAGGCACTTTGAAATGAAGGATATGGGTGAGGCTAGTGTGATTCTTGGGGTCAAGTTGACACAGTCAACTGATGGAATAACATTGTCACAATCTCATTATATAGAGAAATCAATACTTGAGAAGTATGGTTATTCGAATTATAGAATCGCTAGTACACCGTACGATCCTAAAGTTGCCCTAGTCAAGAATAGTTCAAGTATTCCTGTGTCTCAGTTAAGGTATTCTCAGATTATTGGGAGTTTGCAATATCTTGCTACTGTGACTAGACCAGATATTTCTTATTTTGTGTCTAAGTTAGCTAGATATACAAGTTGTCCGAACAAGACTCATTGGGAGGCACCGGATAGAGTTCTTGGATATCTTAAGGGAACTATTTCCCTTGGTTTGCATTATCGAAGATTCCCTGGAGTACTCGAGGGATATAGTGATGCAAGTTGGATAGCTAAGATGTGACGCCCTCCAAACCCGGGGTACAGATTTGAGGAGTCATCCGACCAACGGAACACTATTTAACACATGCATAATATATATAAAGACACAATTACCCCTTGACCAAGACCGCATCCAGATTATGGCAGTGAACACAAGCTACTACAATCTTTTATTATTACAAACCAGTTTTATCAGAGTTATTACATCACAACTAAAGTTCAAATCTAGACATTAAATCTAGAAAAGCAAAACAACAACTACCCTGCCAATAACAGTGACTCGAGGGGCTCTCCTGACTGCTGGTGAACTATCGGTCACGCTATGCCAACTCATACTCTCGCTTCACTGGAATAGGGTTAGAAAACAACAAGCAAGAGTGAGCCAAAATTGCTCAGCAAACATCAACGAATCATTTCTATCACAGTTGTAAGGATATGAATTTAAGATATCAGAATCAACAATATTTAGCTAACACATGCTTTGTATCAATAATGATTGAAGTAAAGAATTAGAATATGGCTTATACATTTTATTCAAATCAAAGGTTGTGCTGCTGGCCAGCCACGCATCAACCCCGGACTAGCTCATGTCATAGTCCTCTACTGGATCCCAGGCCAATCTGGGCCTTAAGTTACTTCGACCAATTACTGGTCCATTTTTAAAAACACATGCCAATTCTATAATAGGGTATAAACAATAACATGCTCAATAAGATAAACTGAATGTATAGTAATTGCAAAAGAGCTTCAACTGTTCAGTATCAACGAAGATCGAAAAAGGATCATGGAGTAGTTACAAGATGGAAATCAAACAATCAAAGGTTGTCAATGATAATCAAAGGATGATAAATAGCAACAATAGGTGGTAAACAATAATCAGGTAAATTGGAAATAAGGGTTTCCGATGCAGATCAAATCAAAGAATCAAGAATTTCTAAGGAAATGGAATCAGTTGTCCCAATGCGGTTAAAAGATGGATAATTTGAATTGTTCTGGGGATAATGGTATTCAAGTAATCAAGACAATAATAATTTTATCACAAGTAAAGGCACAGATACTTGCCTGGTCTAAGCTGCTGTCGGATCGACTCTGCTCACTCTACTTTCCCCTTTCCCTTGCTCCGGGAACTCGATTCTATAATTTAAACAACTCATCACAATAAGTCTAACTATGCTCGTTCTACTCTCGACACTTATTCAATCAATAATCACATTTAAACAAGTAACCGGTTACGTATCGGACGTCCGGTATAATTTATGATATTTAAAACTCAGATATTTGCCCTAGCACGGGCATATACAGACTATAAAGCACGACACACAATTAATATGAACCATATAGCACTTATAAACATTTTTAAAACATCATACGGAACTCATTTGAATTTTTAATAAGTCATTACTAATTTTTAAATCAAAAATCGGATTTTTAAATCCAATATAAACATTTAAATGAAAATAAATCAATTAATAAAATTAATTGACACTCTTTAAATACTCAAACTATTTTTAAATAAATAAATAGGCTTGAAAATAATTAAACTGAATTTTTAATTAATTAAATCTAATTAATAATTAATTTTTAAGAATTAATTGATTAAAAGAATTAACCAATTAATTAATAAATTAATTATTAATTAAAAATAATTAAAATAATTAAGTTTAATCAATTTTCGGATTTAAAATAATAAATATAATTTATCAGAATTTTTCTGATATAAAAATATATTTTTAAAATAAAAATATGAATTTTTAAAGTTTTTAAACTATTTTCGAATTAAATTTAAAAATAAAATTCAAAAACAGTTTTCTGAAAATGAATTAGGGTTTTGAAGATTGAAACCGGGTCGAAAAATCGGGTAAACGGGTCGGGAAGAACGAATCCGGGTCACCAAGAACAACCCGCCGGAATCTGGGTTTTCCAGAATCCGGCCGGCGTCCGGTGGCCGGACTTCGCCGTTTCCGATCAAAACAAAACCAAACTATAGGGCTTTTGTTCGCTTTTGCAAGACAAACACAACCCACATACACACACATCTGTCCCATGCCGGAATCGTGCCCAGAATTCATTTAAAGAACTCGCCGGCGACGACCTCGGCCGGAAACCCGATCTACTTAAATCCTACATGAAACTCAAAGATTAATATACCAAAATGAAGCTTATAACTCATACAATAAAAGCCCTTTACCAAAAACAATGTCAGATCAATATCAAGAACGTACGAATTGAAAGAAGAAATCGGGTCAAAACCCGAAAATCAAACCCGACTAAATCGAACATAAACATGAAATTAAAGCATGGATTCTTGCTAATTAGAACCCTAGGAACATGTTAGAAGCAACCAATTGAACGGAGAATCAACAGAATGAAAATCCCCAAATCGAATCAAGAACCCTAATTTTAATTCGAAACTTGTAAAATCAATATAAAATCGAATACTTACCAGATGATGATGAGGTTGGAAGATTCTGAAACTAGATTTTTGGGGCTTTGATTTGAGTACAAGAACTTCAGATTTGGACTTCAATAACCCTTAGAACGAATTGATTGAAGATCAAGAACACAAAATAATTATTTGGGAATTTCGGATTTCTTGAGTAATTTCTGAAGAATTGCTAGGGTTATGAAGTCTGATTGATCATTTTATATTTTTGGAAAAATAATACCCCAAATAACATTTTTGGATCGATATTGATTCGTTAGATCGTTTAAAAACCCTAATTAGGTCAAAAACACGTTTTACGAAAAGTAAGGGGTTAAAAAGGTTGATGATTATCCAAATTGATATATATCATTATATAACTAATGCTCAAGAATACTAGGGCTATAACAACTTCAATATTGATATAGAACGATAAATCCGTCCCCTTAAGCAATTAGGGTTCGGAACGATTTTTCCTTTTCCGGATCAAAAATTGAAATTAATTTGCAGAATCAAATAGGTAGGGTTAAATAGAATCCCATAACCCTTTCGATAACGATTCGAATACGAAAGACGAAGAATTAAAAATGAATGTACGAAATTTCAACGGGCTCTTGAATTATCAAAACGGCTCAAATTTGAAGAAAATTCCAAATGACGAAATTTTTGAAAGGGGCTTCCGACTCACCATTTAGCACATAATTACACACTAAATATCATATAATAATATTCCAATATTCCAAAATAAATATTTTAGATTAAATATATCATTTAATCAAATAATAAAATTCACGGATATTACATAAGAAATCCGGTACCAATGGAGTGACTGGATATTTGCTTACCCTAGCAGGTGGAGCAATATCCTGGATGTCTACTAGACAGACTCTGATAACTCGGTCTACCTTTGAGGCTGAGTTGTGTGCACTAGATGCCACGGGGACGGAGGCTGAATGGTTGCATGGACTTATGTCAGTGTTACCTGTAGTAAGCAGACCGCTTCCAGCCATTGCTGTTCATTGTGATAGCCGTACAACTATCGACAAGATCAGTAGTGAAAAGTATAATGCTAAAACAAAGAGACACATCCAAGTTAGACTTAAGTCTATAAGGGGTCTAGTGTCTGAAAGGATTATTGTTGTAGAGTTCATTGGAACTCAGGATAATATAGCCGATCCTTTGACTAAAGGACTTGAGCATGCAGTAGTCCTTAAGTCTAGGTTGGGGATGGGACTGATAGCCCATAATGATTCATCGGCAGCGGGAACCCAATACACCTGAGAGGAGATCCCTTGAAGTGTATTCAATGTGGTAATAACAAGCTGTGAGGGTGAGTTGGTAGTACCTTTACTATATACCTTGATACGCACGTATCTTTGTCTATCCCCTGTAAACCTAAAAGGTACTGTTACTTCCAGTATAGCAAGAGTTATTTGAACTCTGAATGGGGTCAAGTCATTTGACGAGATGATCGCAGTACATCTCTGGAGATGCCCAGCTAAGCGAATGTAATTGTGTGGTCGCAATTAGAGGAAAGGGTTATTCCTTGAAGCATTCGACGAACAGGATCGAGACATGACCATTAACGTCTCAAAGCCGTAGATCAGCACCATAGCCTTTGATTTGTCGTCGTCTATGGAGTGTGGTTACACCAAACGGATAAAGATTCAAGGTGAAACATTCCATCTAGATCCGGTAGCCATCAAAGTAGAGGACTTAGGAGGGTTCAAACCCGGAAGGGTACCGACTCTGAAAAACAAGTCATGATAAGGTCCGATATGTAAGCATTTTGTATGGATTTGTGGGGGATTGTTAGAAAATGGAAAGTTTGAGGCATATTTTAAATATGTTCTTGATGAAATTTCCGGAAACTAACAATTGGAGGTTGCTCCTTGTTATGAGGACTTAAACTTTCATGTTTGGATCTAAGACATTTTCTTAGTGTAATCCATAAATAAATTGAGTTGAAATAGGTTGCTTGAAATGGGTTATGTGGGTTGGTTATATTGAAATAACTTGTATCTCACATAGAAATGGTAACGAGAGGTTGGTGGGTTTATATAGAAACATGTGCAAGAGTAGTGTACAACTACTAAGGCATGTGGGTGTGCATGGTGTTAGTATGTGCCTCACGCGCGCGCCGCCACCGCTCGCCTCGCCCCGCCCCGCCACGTCACGACTCGATTCGGGTCGAAGGGCGATTTGGACGAATGTCTCGGCGTCTCGCGTACGCGAGGCGACCTGGGCGAGGAATTTTATTACCTGTTTATTTAATATTATTTATTGATTTAATTTAACAGTATCAGTATTTATTTGTAACAGCTATACGAACTGGGTCAGGATTTATATTAAATCCCGATGGACCAATTCTTGGATCAAATCCTGATGGCCTGGTCAGTACTTGGAGTGAAATCCTGATGACTACTGATCCTGATGGCCTGTATCAGTATCTGGATCCTGATGGAGTTAAATCCTGATGACAGGTCCAGTCCCGACGAGATCCTGATGCTCGGTCAAGTACTGATGCCACTCCTGACGGACATCAAATCCTGATGGCTTTACTTCAGTACTGATGATGATCAAATCCTGATGGACCAGGAAATCCTGACTGAGCTGTAACTGTTATCAAATAATGATGACAACTGTTATAGTAATTAAATCAGAATAATTAATATTAAATGTCATATTCAGTTACAATATTTGGTCTGTTACGTTTTATTTTGTATTTTAAATAGATACAAAATATAACGTTTGACAATAGATGAGTTATACATAACTGTGTGAAAAACCCTAGGCATCAATTTTCTTCTCTGGTCTCTCTCTCAACACATACAGAAGATACATAGGTTTTTGGGCAAACTGAGGTGTTTTTCGCTGTTGATCATTGCCATATCTGTGAGTGGATTGATCTGAGCTGTTTTATCCTGGGAGTGATATTGCTGCAACCCAACACAACGTAAGTGGGGCAATAATCTCTTCAAGAACAGTCAAGACTTCTCGAAGGCTTGGCGACTCAGCTGTTTATTATCTTTCAATATTTGTTAAAACTCCTGATAGATAAGTGTTCTTTCTTGTTTTGTTATATTCAGTCTCTGATTATACTTTTATTTTCGACCTTTGTGTTTGTTTTGTTAATTGGTATTATTTGCCTGTTCTTGTTAATATAAAATATATATAACTGCCCTATTGTTGCTGTGTAGTTAGTAATTATAACCAACATGAATAAATTGTCTTCTTAAGCTCAAGTTTAGTACGGTGACATGTTGAAAAATGAAAGTGACAACTATCTCATGCATTAAAATGGACTTAAATATAAAAATGTTTTTTGAAATTATAAATATGTGGAATAATAAAGATGCATTTACACATACAGTTTTTTTAAAATATATGTAAAAACACAAACATTAATCTTTTTTCAAGACAATGGAGAAAAATTAATTTTTTAAAACAGAGGAAATTTATATTTAAAAGAATGGGTTTCATTATTAAGTAAAGTTGAACAGAAAATCCTAATAATCACATGTCCTATATATATCATCTTAGAACTAAATCTTTTTTTCTTTTTGATTGGCAAAATGATTCATTCAATATAATAACACACTGCAAAAACATGATAGAAAAGCCTAGCAACTGTAACCCACACATAATGGAACAAAATTTTTAGAAAAAAGTACAAAACTGACTTCACACAATATGGAAATAATACCAAACCCCATTACAACTAAAGACATACAAAACCAGAACTATGCAAATAAAATTTTCACCCCTGGACCACCTGACTAAACGGTAATTTTCAAAAACGACAACACAGATACACCTGCAATGGTTGCTCATGTATTAAAGGTAATGAGGTGGGACAACAGACTTATCACCTGTAATGACATTTAAAATGCATGCTGCCAATCTTACACCTCGTATGTTTTATCCATTAACCTTTCGCGAGATCTTTACTCCCCATATGGTAATATCACCAATATTAGTTCCAAATACAGAAAAAGATGATATATTAGTCATCAAGTACCATCTATCAGGAAGGACTGCAAATCCTGATGGAAGAATTTGTGGATACTCTAAATTGCTTCCACATAGTATTAGAGATGGAAGAATGCGTGGATACTCTAAATTGCTTCCACCTAGTATTAG
This sequence comes from Heracleum sosnowskyi, assembly GCA_030848705.1. NCBI lineage: Eukaryota > Viridiplantae > Streptophyta > Magnoliopsida > Apiales > Apiaceae > Heracleum > Heracleum sosnowskyi. Next base: position 110,527,549 of record CM061239.1, read on the forward strand.
ATTCATAGCCTCCGCAATGCCTAGGCATGAATAAATGATGAAAGAAGCTACTGGATCACTGCAACTCTCATGTAGTAGCAGTATGTCCTCTTGGGTTGAGTTCTCGACCTACAAAAAGGTTGTGACTGTCAGCTAAATGCTTAATTAGAAAACTAATCTTTCATTTTTACTTCTATTAATGAAATGAATATTGTAAACATCTGAACTTACCAGGACCTCCTTATGTATTGAAACACCATTGTGGGAATGTGGAACACTTGTTCAATGAAATTCTCACTGGAGAGAAAGCGACCTAGTACAGTTTTATGCTAAACTACTATCAATTGGACTCCAAATTACTACTTCTCGTAAACTTTATGCCAAATACTAGAGAGGATAAATCAAAATGTAAGGCTATTAATATACATGTCACTGGTTGTTTCCAGCTGGTCTTACTTGTATTATATATTTATATATTGTATATGTAATGGTATTAAGCTTCCAGGAGAATGGCCAATAGCTACATTACTAAAAAAATATCACAGGTTATCTGCCAACCCCTGTACTACAAAAAAATAAAAAAAAATCTTGAACTTGAAACTTATATTATAAAAGACTGCCAAAAAGCATACAAAATACTAATAAAAAACATTAGCCCGTATTGAAGCATATCAATCTCATATGCCGGATTTTACTTGAATACAAACTATTATTTTAAAGATTAAATTAGTAATGTAAAGAAAAACTATTGCACTTGATTGGGACTGCAGAGTCCCAACAATTTTTTTAAGACACTCAAAGCTACGTTCCATTCTCCAGAATTATCACACATTATCTTCGGGCATTGCTTATTTTAGTTGAATCTCTTCAAGATCAAATAGTTCGCTTCACAATTCTCTGGCACTCACACCACTCTTGAACTTCCCATTTGTCTGTGTTCAGGATATCATCCCTAAGGCCCTAGCTTCCACCATTGAACCATCCATGCACGGTGCACCTTTATTTGACCTTAAGAACACAACTCATTTTTATCATAAAGTACCCTTCAAGATCAGACTCCAAATAAATTTAAGATATCCTGAACAGGTTCGCAAGTAAACAACCATTATCAGTCAACATTACCACCTTTATATGTAAACCACTAACCATAATATTGATACGTAAAATGAATAATCTAAAATCTTACAGAGTTAAAAATTATATATAACATCTCTTGAATACCAAAAGAGAACTTCACATAAATATTGTTATTCACACTAACGAGAAAACACCAGCACACATTCATACAGAATAAAGTTAAAGTTAGAAATATATAAGTTTATGAGACCTTTAGAATTTTTAGAATTGTAGAATAACTTGTTTCTCTGCTTACTACATATCTCTATATCAACCTGCATCATAATTGCTTGAGACAGACAAAAATTTATCATTTAAACTTCTCTTTAAAAACAATGTTCCCTAATCCCCCAAAGCAAATAGGTATACTTCTTTAAATATTTTTTTTCATAAATTTATATATAAAAATTCAATATAAACACATGTCTAGATTTATATAGAGAAAAATATATAATAACTTTTAATTAAAGTTTGGTTGTTTAATGCATCTATTTTTAACATTATACAATTATATTGATAAAAATATATATTATTTTCTTTTTTTCAAGCAGCAATATAATGTTTTATTAAATTGAAATAGAGAAGATGTATATTCTATATTTAAAAACTTTAAACATTTCTTAGTAATGCGATTAATGTACGATGCACATTTAGTAAAATATTATATTTAACTTCTTTTTGTAAAATTTATATGTCAATTGAATCAAGCACGTTGTGTAGTTTTATGTAACTTTGTTTGTATAATTATTAGGTTAGTAAAATAAAAGAAAAGGGAAAAAACAAAAGCAAGAATTTCCTATGTATAAATATAATTTTATTTATTTATTTATATATGTAAATTAGGTTATAAAATATAAATTATGAATAACAATTATAACATAGTTTTTTTGAAATTTGAATAATTTATTACCATTTATTTAGTTATATATATGTTTAGTTTAGATTAAAATTAGTTCAATTTAGAAATTAACCATTTCAGTTGAATGTTTCTATATTAAATACTTTCGTCTTTTTTAAATTTTCATTCGCACCAAAGTTTAGTTACATCGACAAAAAATCAAACTTTGTTCTTCTGTACATTTTATGATTATTAAGTTCAAAAATTATATTATGAAGTAATCCATTTATTATCATGTTCAAATTTTAAAAGTATTGATATATTAATATAAAAAAACATCCTTTAGTCTCAAATTTTAAAAGTCTCGATATATTAATCTCATATCTTTCTTTAACAATTTTTGTAAAATTTATGAATTAAAAAGCTTGGGTATATTTTATTTTACTTTAAATTATAAATGATATATGACCCAATATTTTCAAAGTATAATTTTCACTCAATATTACTTTACATAATTATATATTATAATATTACTTGACGTCACCTTAAGGTACCGTCTCCCATTTTATTATATGAACATTGTTATCATAAGAGAAATATTTAAATTATAGAGAAATGAGTTTTAAAAGAAATATACCACAAAATTTAACAAATATAAAATATTTTATAATGTGTGCATCTTTATTTATATAGTAATCTCTATAACTTGGATTAAATATAATAATTTTGGGTACTTAAATTATTTATTTCAGCTCTAATTGGAATGAGATTCAATTATGGTAGGAAAATGTGAATTCACAATTTTGAAAATTTTAAATTAATATGACAAATTTAGTTATATAGTAAAATATTAATTGTTATCACTTCACAATGTCGTCAATTCCTTTTCATTGAATTTTTTTTCATTTTTTTTGGGAAAAACAATTTAGTTATAAAAAATTCCTTTGAAAATTTTTCTTCTTTATGTTGACTCATTTCAATATATCAGTTGAAGTAGGTAGGTTTACTCTATTCTTTAGAACTATTCCTTATTAATTATTAAGACGTATTTTTGTCCTTTATGCTGTAGTATAATTTTTTCCCCATTTAAACTGTTTTTAAGAGCTTTTTCTCATTTAAATGTATTTTTGTCTTTCTAGTTTTATAATTCTTTCTCATTTAAACTAAATTCTTTAAAACTCGTCAATTTTTTTAAAATTATTTGTTTGGGTTAATGACATAAATGATTATGATAATAATAATTTGTTAGATGGAAGGAAGTAAGTTAGGTTATCATAGTTATCTTTTGAACTTAAGTAGTAAAATTGACAGAAAAAAATGATACAACATTAGTGAGAGATGTAACTTCTGAAATATTTGGAATAGAATTGTATCCAGAAATCAATACATAAATTATGAAACTAACTAAAAATAAATAATAATCAATCATATTTTTGGAAATAATAAATAATTAGTTGTATTGATTTCTGGTTAGTCATAGCAATTTCAAAAAACTGAACAAAAAGAATACGACATCAAAGTTTTACTTTATTAATAAAATTATGTTATTTTATTCTAAAATTATTTTGTTACATAAACTTATTGCCTTACCTCAATATTTATATAAAAAAATTAATATTAAAATCATCAAATTTATATATCTACTATTTATCCCACATGTTCTTTTGACATTTTACACATATTTAAAATATGTTAAAATGATACTTTTGCTTTTCTTATTTTTTGTAAATTAAAAATTACAAACTGTAAAAATGAATATATTTTTACAAAAAATATAATTATATAAAGACCCCAAAATATACACCAATAAATGTAATGCATATTTTAAGAAGAGATACCAAAATCCATAAAACTTGGGTACGCTCCCTCTCCCTATCAGTTCCCTGGAACAAAACAGCTTCTCCATGGTTGCATACAGAACAACAGACAGACTGACTTTGTTCGCGGAAGAGTTGGATCTGTAGCTACATCCTCCAAAACTTGGGTACAGTCCCCAGTACAGTGATGTACACACAATTATTGTCTGTAGCCTCCTGGTGATCACAGTTGCGGCAAACATAAAGTAAAATCTTCTGCTCTTTATCTTCCTTCAGATACAAAATATTGTTGCATTCACGGCAGAAATTCATGGTACTCGTGTTTGCAAGGGGATTGGGGGTTCCGCTACACAACTTCAAGATGTTTCTCCTTTTTTTTAATACAAAAACAGTTTTATGAGTAGTTTAAATTAGTATAAAGTATAATATCAACTGCCAAACACAATATTTACATAAAGAATTTTAGAACATTAGTATGGCTTCAAATGATCACTCTTCAGCTGGACTCCTGAACAACCAAGATATACTTGTAAGTTGTAACGAATATTCAGAATTCTTTAACTCTTCCCCTCAAATTAAAACTTCTCATCACATTTCATTGACATCAATTGAAAGCAAAAAAACATCACCTAAGCAAATTCAACAAAATTTAAAATAGAGCAGAAGACTATTTCAATTACCTGAAGTTATCCCTTCGCAAATGTCTTTTTGATCTTACAAATTACAATTGCTCATCTTCTCCAAGTTTTCTAATCCTAAAATCTTCGATATATGCACTTCAAATAGTATTAAGAATTACACCGACTATTACATGCATCATTCACAATCTTAAGTATGAAACTGTTCTATACATATAGCTCAACCCTCTGCAGCAAAAAATTATTCAACTTTTGTCATTTAAATAAACATAAATCAAATGGTCAAGTATTTGCATTTTTAATGTTACAAAATTATGAATGAAAAAGTCATAAAAATTTCACAGATGGCCATTAATAATAAGATGGCACCTAGAATTAAAGTTGTGTAAATCCTTTGACATGTAATCTTTAGGTGAGATAAACTTCGTTGATGTTACATGAAATTCATTTCTCATTCAGTGTAATAATGTATCTTCGTTTATCTTTAAAAAAATCATACTAATTCTTCATCCTTAGTAAATAGGGCGCTGCTAATTGCAATATAGATAAAAATTGATAATAACTTTTAGGCGAGTCAATATGGACATACTTCGACAAAGTGTAAAAGAATACTTTAACATACCTGCAATTTAGTATGAAATGCCTTTTCCTTGAAGTTAGTTGTTTCGTCTGGATGTGTCTTAGCCAGGATTTCATAGTTTTTAACATCATCTTTGCAAACTCTCCGGTTAACATCAGTATCACCTGGGAGATCAGTTTTGATATAGAGAAGTTTCCTGGCTATCTCTGGACATGTACTTACGGAAAAGGCTCTTTACACACCATAAAATCATGCTAGAATGCTAGCCCAATTCCCCTAGAATTTAAATTAAACACATTATGCCTCTGTATCAGATTTTCTATTATCTATTAGCTCAGATTGGACAAACTTTAATAAAATTATCAAACAACAATCTCCAATATAATAATTGTAAGCCGAAAAGGAAGAAATTACACGTGAAAAAAAAAGAAACTAACTAGTTTGAAGTATTTCTCACAATTAATCCTAAATCGTGACACATGTGCCAGTAGAAATTAATGCACAAATTAGTTGAGCTATTTGAGGAATATAGTGTCCTGGAAGACGACACATGAAATACGATTATATATTAGTATATCAATAACCATAACATCATATACAAATAAAGATGACAGAAAAAGGGCGAAGGACAATAATTATACTTTTAGAAATTAAATTATAAATTCTATTTGTACCCGGGAGACTAACACCATTCTTGCCTCTTCCCTGTGATGTTGTAAGACCATTTCCTGCAACAGAACATAAAATTCTTTTAATAAATCTATGGATAAGGAACATCCGAATTTTAATCTGCAAACTAGACGGTAAGATATGCAGTTTGATGCATTTACAACTTCAATATTAGTTCATTTCATTTTTTATTAGTTTGTATGTGAATGCAACGAATACCTTGGTTTTGCAGGTAGATAGGCACTTCAGTACATAAGACAACTAAATGTAAATGCTGCCATCCAAGTCAATGATCTACTCAACCATGAATCTTTTGTACGAGGGGTAGGTATCACACGCATCACTGGTAAACTCTACGGGAATCCCTGCAATTAAATATTAGATTTTAGCTCAATAACATAACAAAAGCTTCATGAATATGTATAGAGTTTACTGTTTTGACTAATATTTTCAAATTTAGATGCAAAGTTATATGATTTATATTTAGTATAATATATATACATAGAAAGGAGTAGGCTTAAAGTTTATCTGTTCTGCTAAATAGCAAGTCAGACTTCAGTTTGAGCTCAGATTCATTAAAATTAGAATAGACCAACTACTTAATGCCATATAATGAAATTAACAAACAACATGGAGCAAACATATACAAACTCAGCAATTAAGCAAACAAAGACTTTAGAACTTAGCACATAAGAGTAAATAAAACAAAGGTTTATACAATCAATACCAGTAAATCGCAATATCAAGACAATACTTGCAGTAAGAGCACAATCCCATTACCAGCAAACCCCAAGAACTGATCTAATACCAAGAAAATTACAAAGAAAATACCTCAACAACAAAGACTAATCCAAAAAATAAATACTCCATAATCATTGTTGTGCCCAAAATTTCACGTGGGCTCGATTTAAGGCCCATATCTGTTATAAGTCCAGTAGCAGGGTATTGGGCTAGGATGGTGGATACCGAGATACAAGTTCATGATGCCTTGGTCTAGGTTCAAGGAGTCCAGATAGGTTCGAGGTGTCGCGACAGGTACCCAAGAACAGGTTCGAAGTACCAAGGAAGCCTCAAGATGTTGAGGTGTAGGATATGGATGTCATGGGTCAGGTGCAGGGTCCTCTAAGGTGGTTCAGGGTGCCAGGACAGGTCCAAGGTCTCGAGGTTCAAGTTGGGAGCATTTAGGTTCAGGTGGTCTGAACCTTGAGACTGGTCACAGGTGATGGGTAGTCGAAGGCAGAATACTAGTAGGACAAGGATTCAGTTACCTATACTTTAGGAGCACGGAATGATACTTATAAAAGGACTTCTAAGTCTGGTTAAACAGACGGGATGGAACAAACATAATTAGTATGGGACTCATACTAGTTATTTGGATAAGCATCACTTCTTCGAGGATTTAAAGGATTTAGAGTTTGATATGGATTAGGAGACTAGGAAGCTCGGTTGGAGCTACCTAATTCGACAAAAACTCTAAGATGGACGATCTTGGAGTTGTCGAGTTTGCAGGAAGGAAGAAGTATAAACCTAATAGAACTACATGGGGCTTGATTCCTATAAATAGGATATGTAGGCACTTGACTAAAGGATTCAGATTTTCACTATTTACACGCATAAGGCTCGCGTACCCTTAGTGATACATATTCCGGTGAATTTACTGGTGGTGTAGGATTTACATTACTTATTTCGGCCGGTGGTTTTGTCAACTCAGCCCCCGGAGACATACTTCAATTATTCTGTTCATACCGTGAGCTACAGGTTTCTAGCTGTACGCCTGCAGCTCCGTCCGATAATCAAGGACGTTTCTTGCGAATATTCCAGCGAGATTCTCTCAATTGTGTTGTACCAAATTTCTCTCACAACATAAGTGGCGCTAGAAGGAGGGGAACTCCATCAAAAATCTTAAGAGAGAAAAGATGTCGGATGATTCCGGAAAAACGCAAACACCAACTAACAATGAAGAAGGCCGTGGAACAGGTCCTCATGGCGAGGTTACGAACAAGGATATTTTCGATCATCTCAAGAAAATTGGTGAAAGGGTAGATTCCTTGGAGAAAAAATCTGAAAAGATGAAGAGATGGCGAAAGAAGCAAAAACGGCCTAAGGCTCCAAAGGTTACGCCTACTCGGCTGGATTTTGGCAGCGAGGAGGAAGGACCTGAGAAGGAGAGAACTAAGAAGACTTTTTCTGATGTTGAAACCGATCAGAGTAATCCTGACTGGAACTCTGAAGCTGAGCCCAAGGATAAGGAGGATCCTGAACCATCGGTTACAAGGAGTGTTACTGTATTCGACCGAATGGGAAAGAAGCTAACGAGTAAGGATTTGAGGCTTAAGCTATTGGAAGCAAAAAAGAAGGGTCCCAAGAAGGTACAAAGTGAGAAATCACTGTCTAAGGCATCAGGGAGTCATAAGGATAAGTCCCACTCTAAACCTGAAGATGAGCATAGCTCAGGCTCGTCCTATAAAGCTGATGACAGTTCTGATGAGAGCTCCAACGGTGGAAGTGACACTGATGACACCTCTAGGTCAGCCGAAGGTGGTGGAAAATACAAGGAGGAGGACCTCAGGAAAGTCCTCGAGAAGATTATGGCAGAAAGGGGCCCCCAATCGGGATTGACGGTGGGATCACCTTTCACTAAGAAGGTGCGGGATTCGCCCTTACCCCGTAGCTACAGGGGAGTGGGAGACTTGAAATTCAACGGGACCAAAGACCCCGTAGAGTTTCTCAGTCGTTTCAACACGGAGATGGAAGTCTATCAAATCAAGGATCGCACAAAATGTCGGTTGCTGGCTGCAACTCTAAGGGATAGTGCTCATCAGTGGTTTAAGAGGCTCCCCTCCAATTCTATTAAGTCATGGAGACAGATGGGTGAGATGTTTGTAACTCAGTTTAGAGCTTCAGTCACGTTTGCACCTCCGGCCAATACCCTAGCAAATATTAAGTAACGTGACAATGAATCACTTAACGACTATTTCAAAAGGTTCAATGCTGAGGTTCCAAGGGTGAGGAAAACCACAGACGAAACTTATAAAAATTTTCTGATAGCTGGGGTTAAGCCTGGGACCGAATTCTGGAAAGAGCTGCAGAGTAGGGAACCTACTACCCTGGCTGACTTCTACGCTAAGGCAGAAAGACACAAAGTCGTGGAACAGTCCTTGGAGAATTTGAAAAAGGATAATGCTTCACGAGATTGGAACAGGAATAAGAGGAATAGGTCCTACAACCCGAAGGAAAGGAATTATAGCAAGCGGACAACCTATAACACGGCTTCAGGTGATGGCCGGGATGTAAGCAAGGAGGCGAAGACTGCACCTCTGTCAGTAAACACCACAGGTTCAAAGAGAACAGTTGAGTACAAATATCCGTCATCTAAGGGTAGTAGGAGGTACTCGGAATACACCCCTTTGGCAGCACCTGTGGAACACATCTTTGAAATTGGTGATAAGTCGGGGATGTTCAGAAAACCCTCCAGAACGGGACCTCCCGGAAGGAAGGATTTAGCTAGATATTGTGCTTTCCATGATGCTAATGGGCATGAAATAGCCGACTGCCGACACCTCAAAGATCATATTGAGGACTTGATCAGGAAAGGTTTCCTCACAGAATTTGTGGCCTAGGAGGCGAAAAAGTACAAGCATGATAGATCCAAGAGAGATGAAGAAAAGTCTGCACCTGATCGAGCTACCAGGGCTGGTAGTATTCACACAATCATAGGCGGACCATACATTGGAGGTTTCAGCAGGAATGCAATGAAGAATTATGCACGTGAGGCTAGAGGAAACCCTCTCACAAATGTTTATCATTTGGCAGATAGGCCCCCAAAGTTGTTTAGAGGTGAAGCTGCGGACATCACCTTCACTGAAGACGATGCAAGGCATGTGCATCACCCCCACAACGATGCATTGGTGGTGACTATCACAATTGGAGGGCTCAATGTGCATCGAGTCTTGGTGGATAATGGAAGTTCTTGCAACATATTGGCTTATGACACTTATCAAAAGATGGGACTCGCGGACAAGGAAATGTCCCCTGCTTACAATGACTTATACGGATTTACTGGCGGACCAGTGCAAGTTGTGGGTAGAGTAAAGCTTCCTGTTGTGTTGGGGGCTGAACCTATGAGAGCTACGCAGGTGACGGAATTCATGGTGGTAAACGAAGACATATCATATAATTGTATCGTGGGCAGACCCCTCTTAAAGGAAATGAGAGTAGTAACCTCTATCTACCATCTCTCCATGAAGTTTCCCACTCCTAACGGGATTGGATGTCTAAAGGGCTGTCAGGTAGATTCAAGGGAATGTTATAGTAAGGCTCTGCGCACCGCTGAGCAAGCTTCAAAGCATTTGTTGTTGGTTGATGGAGGTACCACGGATAATTGCTATAGGTACCAGGAGGCACCAACGAAGGATGAACCTTCACAGCAGGTACATAATTTGTGTAATGTAATTATGATTATCCAACATCCAGGTGAAGAAAGCTCCATGGATATTGTCTTTTCTTCGGGGGTAGATACCCAGAATGAGGTACGGATGCTGGAGGCACCCCCACCAAAACTCAAAGAAGACAGTGAACCTCTTATCGAAGGTATTGTTGAAGAGGTAAATGATAGCGACTTTGAGGATGCCCAGACGGAAAGCTCCCCCAAGGTTTCTTCACAATCTAGAAGAATTGATACAGAAGTTCAGGTGAAGGTTGACTTAGATCCCCGAATGCCTGAAGCTAGGGAAACAACAGGTGCTGCTGGTGACACTTTGTCAATCCTAGTGGATGCAACCGACCCCTCCAAGGAGCTAAAAATTGGAAAGCAGTTGGAACCTGAAGCTAGGGAAGCATTGACTCGTTTCTTAAAAAATAACTTAGATGTTTTCGCTTGGTGTCACTCTGACATGGTGGGGATTGATCCCAGGGTGATGTGTCATCACCTTAACATTGACCCCGAAAGGGTTGCCGTGAGACAAAAACGAAGGGCAATAAGTGGTGAGAGAGCTTTAGCCCTCAAAGAAGAAGTTGACAGGTTACTAGAAGCTAGGCTGGTAAGAGAATCATTCTACCCGGATTGGTTGGCAAATCCAGTGCTTGTCAAGAAACCTAACGGAAAATGGCAAACATGTGTGGATTTTACGGATTTGAACAAGGCATGCCCTAAAGACAGCTTTCCACTCCCACGGATTGATCAATTGGTTGATACTACAGCTGGGCATGCTCTCTTAAGCTTCATGGATGCTTACTCGGGATATAATCAGATTCCCATGTATGAACCTGATCAGGAGCATACATCCTTCATCACAGATAGAGGTCTCTACTGTTATATTGGCATGCCTTTTGGATTGTTGAACGCTGGAGCTACCTACCAAAGGTTGGTTAATAAGATGTTCAAAGATCAGATAGGGAAAACTATGGAAGTTTATGTTGATGATATGCTGGTCAAATCTAAAGTTGCAGCTAACCATGTGTTACACCTATCAGAAATGTTCAACATACTACGTAGGTTCAGAATGAAGCTCAACCCTCAGAAATGTGTTTTCGGCGTGGAATCAGGAAAGTTTCTAGGCTTCATTGTCAATCATCGGGGAATTAAAGCAAACCCTGCCAAGATTAAAGCTTTAGTCGAGATGCGATCTCCTCGAAACATAAAGGAGGTTCAGAGTCTTACTGGTAGGATTGCAGCTCTAAACAGGTTTGTCTCCAAATCTTCAGATAAATGTAAAGAATTCTTTGCAGCAATCAAGAAAGGAAAGAACTTTGAATGGAATCCAGAATGTGAAACTGCTTTTACAAAGATAAAGGAACAGTTGGGCAGTCCTCCATTGCTGTCTAAACCTCTAGATGAAGAGGTTCTCATCTTGTACTTGGCAGTTTCGGAATATTCTATCAGTGCTGTACTAGTCCGGGAGGAGCTACAGGTTCAACACCCGGTTTACTACGTAAGTAAAAGGTTGCTGGACGCCGAGACACGGTATTCTAACATTGAAAAGTTGTCTTATGCCTTAATCTTGGCTTCAAGGAAGCTTCGGCCTTATTTTCAAGCACACCGAATTGAGGTACGTACCTCATTCCCTCTAAGGCAGGTTTTGCATAAACCTGAAGCTTCGGGAAGGCTTATGAAATGGGCTGTGGAATTGGGACAATTCGATATTGACTTCAAGCCAAGAACGGCTATAAAAGGGCAGGTGCTGGCAGACTTCTTGTTGGAATTTCCCCCATCATTTGAGGTTAAGGGCGATGAGTGTATAGCTGAACCTACAGCTCCCGAAGAGACGGTCGAAAACTGCTCACCATGGTGGACACTCTATGTAGATGGAGCGGTAAATGGAAATGGGGCAGGAGCTGGTATTATTCTCATTAGCCCGGAAGGCCACAAGCTTCAAAGCTCCATTCACTTCGCTTTTAACGCAACGAACAATGATGCAGAGTATGAAGCTCTAATAGCTGGCTTGAAGCTTGCTTTGGAAATGAGGGTAGAAAACATGACCGTTTTCAGTGATTCTATGCTAGTGGTGTGGCATATTCGAGGAGGATTCCAGGCTAGAGGTCCTCGTACTGACCTTTACATGAGGTACGCCCAGGAGCTGATTAGCAGGTTCAAAGAAGTGAACCTCGAGCAAATCCCAAGAACACAAAACACCGACGCGGATGCACTTGCAAAACTGGGTTCACAAAGGGAAGCTACTATGCTAGGGGTAATACCTTTGGAGATTCAACTTCAGCCTAGCATTCCTAGACTTGAGGTCATGAACTTGGAACCTGCAACCGAGGCATTGTGGACAACACCTATTATGAATTACATCACAAAAGGGATTGTTCCAGAAAGAAAGGAGGAAGCGAGAAGAATAAAATACCAGGATGCAAGGTATGTCGTCTATGATGGTTGTTTATACAAAAGAGGATTTAACAAACCGCTTTTGAAGTGCATCTCAGGTGACGAATGCGAGTATATTATGCGGGAAGTCCATGAGGGAATTTGTGGCAATCATTCAGGGGGAACCTCTCTGGCACACAAAATACTCCGCCAAGGATACTATTGGCCGACAATCTAGAAAGATACTCACAGGTTCACTCGGGCATGTGATCGTTGCCAAAGGTTCGCAAACTTCAATAGCAATCCAGCTGTTCCCTTGAAACCACTCACCAGCCCTTGGCCTTTCGCTGTGTGGGGAATCGACCTGATTGGGGAGCTCCCTAAAGGTAAAGGAGGAGTGAAATATGCTGTTGTGGCGGTAGATTACTTTACCAAATGGGCTGAAGCTGAACCTCTGGCTACAATAACAGCCGCAAAAATAAAAGAATTTGTGTTCAGAGCAATTGTTTGCAGGTTCGGAGTCCCTTACAAGCTAATTTCAGATAATGGAAAGCAATTCGATAGCAAAGAGTTGCGAAAGCTGTGTGATGACCTCGGGATTCAGAAAGGCTTCACGGCAGTCTATCACCCTCAGAGTAATGGACAGACGGAAGCTGTCAACAAGATCATCAAGCACACTTTGAAAACTAAATTGGAAGAAAGCAAGGGATGCTGGCCTGAGGAACTCCCTATGGTTTTATGGTCATATAACACCACACCACGAACCACCACAGGAGAATCACCTTTCACCTTAACCTATGGTTGTGAAGCTATGGTGCCCGTGGAAATTGGGGTTGGATCGTTCAGAAGGGATAACTACGATCCTGAAAACAACGAGGTGAATCATCGATTGTACTTAGATCTCCTGGAAGAGGTTCGAACTACTGCATAGCTGAAGCTAGCTGCTTATCAACAACGTACTCGGAAGTACTTTGACAGCAAGGTCCGTGCTCGTCCATTGAAGGTTGGCGATTTGGTCCTAAGGAGAATGATGCCGAACATGAAGGTTCATGGGCATGGTGTGTTTGGAGCAAATTGGGAAGGTCCGTACCTCATAAAGACTGTCTTATGGGAAGGTACCTACCATCTCACGGATTTGGATGGAAAGCTCATTCCAAGGGCATGGAATGGTGAGCACCTCAAGAAATACTACCAGTAAATCATCAGGTACTATTTCTGTAGGCCTCTTTCAGGCATAGGAATAATAAAAGCAGTTTATTAGTTGTAACTGCCATGCTTAGGTATAGCTTCATGGTTGTGAGCCTCAGCTTCATAGCTGTTTGGCTCAGCTTCGAAGCACTTTGTTACAAGTTCATAGTAAGACATTTTAATTTGTTCTTTGAGCACTCGGGGGGTAGTGTATGCACACCCTACCTATTGGATGTCTTTCGATAAATTTTACAATATTAATGAAACCTCTATTTTTGGTTCATATGGCTCTTCTTGTTTGAATGCTTTATCACTCTTTATGTTTTTGCTGTAAGGATTACATGTGGATTAAAAGTTCGATGTATGATTGCCTTTGTTTAGTTCTTCACCATAAACGATTATATGATAAAGAACTGGGGGGTAGTGGATATACTCTATACAGGTTCAAATGGTTAAATTTCGAAATAATATTATTGGATTGGATTTAATATTATTGGATTGGATTTAATATTATTGGATTGGATTTAATATTATTTGGATTGGATTTAATATTATTTGGATTGGATTTAATATTATTGGATTGGATTTAATATTATTTGGATTGGATTTAATATGATTTGGATTAAATTTAACGGAATTGGATTGGATTGGAGATTCGCACTCATGGACTATGAGGTAAAGGTTAATACTCATAGATTATGAGGTAAAGGTTAATACTCATAGATTATGAGGTAAAGGTTAATACCCATGGATTATGAGGTAAAGGTTAATACTCATGGATTATGAGGTAAAGGTTAATATTCATGGATAAATATTCAAATGTATCAACTCATATAAGCCCTAGGGACACTAGGCATGAGTATCATGGTAAAGTGTGGAAGCCACTCATGGGCCACACTCTGGTTCAAACTTCCTTGCACGGATGCAAGCTGGAACATTGGACGGATTAACACCACAGTTGGGAGGTTCAAGGCTAATGATCCCTGAAACTGTGGCACGGATTAAACTTCATACAGGATTGTGAAGTACATGGAATTTAATGGCACATTGCCCTAGGCAAGGATATATATGCATGATCGGGTTTTCTCGAATGCAGTGGATAAAATGGCTTATGGATGATCTAATCTATGGAAAATAGATTATGTACTTAAGGAAATTAGGTGCAAGAATGGATTATTTATACATCAGATTATTGGAGTAATGTGGTCGTGAATGACCTTTCTCATATACGGTTTATATCTCCGGTCAAGAGGTGCGAAAAAGCTCGGGTGAGCTTCAGGTTTATGGCTGCAATAACGCAAATACGCGTGTTGATGAACTTTATATAAAATGTGATCTTATGGTATAGATCCTATTGGCTACTTTCATGGTGTAAATCATGGATATACCCGGACGGACACATACTTATTCACTGGCTTAAGGATCCTGGTTATCTAACGTAGCAGGACAGGTTGGTTTGGTGCACTCGGAATCTCACGGAACCACAGCTACCTGTATGTAAACTCGATATATCAATTTAGTAATCATACAGAAGAAATAGCATGGAAAATCTAGACATGGATTTCGGGCATAAGGAAAACAAAAGTACGATAAATGTAAAAAGATGAAAACCAGATTTAAAGGTTACATCTTGCGAGGTATTCCGAGGTACCCGCACCCTCATCCGAATGTTAGAAATCTATGGCGCGAATGCCAGGAATGTTATCGAAACCAAAAACCATAAAGTTAACCCTTCCAAGGGGTATGAATGTTTTCGAAGACAGAAATACTTATAATAAAAAATGGAACTCATGAAGCAAGGTTGTCGGGAGACGCCCCAGGAGCATCCTGGTCAGCAACAGGGTCGGCCACCTCCACACCTTCTATTTGGGCATCTGGGTTGGAGCTCTCACCCATGACCTGCGCCTCAGCCTCAGGTTCAGATGGAACCATCTTCCCTTGCTCCACAGCTGCAACAGCCTCCCTCTTCTTAATTTCTCCCACCAGCTTCACGGCATCCTCTCCAAGCAGGGTCCAATCTAGAGTCGGGAAATGGTCATAGGTGGACTCAATATAATCATTTACCCCGCGGCTGTATCCGGCCTCAAACTTTTCACGTTTGGCAGCCTCACGGGTAGACCTCTCCAGGGCGATGGTGGTATTGAGAGAATCCAGCTTCTTCTTAAACTCGCCAACTTTCCTAGTATAAGAAGCTTGGAGGGCGTCCTTCTCAGTATCAAGGTTCACTATGGAGGTGTTCAGCTGTTCACGCTCTTTCAATAGCTTAGCCTCGGAAGCCTTAAGCTTCTTGCTGGCATCAGCTAACTTCTTCTTTTCATCTTCACTTGTCTTAAGGAGGGATTTTAGATACTTGACTTCATCGGATAATTTCTGATCACCACGGGCCACGACCATCATTTCTTCATTCCGTTTTAAAATGTGAAAGAAACTCTGAGCTTCGCACCAGGTGGTGGCCTTTACAGCTTCAGACGAGCTCATCTTATCCCATTCAGCAATAACCTCCTCCGGAATCTGATTCCCCACCATGGCAGAAAACTTACGGATCAGAGGGTTGGAACCTTCAATTGGGGTGCCGGGGGGTGATGGCTTGGACTTCTTGAAACGGGATCCCGGGCCTTTAGCCAAATCAGTAACAGCAGGTGGCGGTAATTTCCTTTTAGAAGAAGTAGCAGACTTATCCTGGGAAGCAGGGGTTGATTTCATTCTGGAGATAGGGGTAGCATCTATGGGAACAAGGTCTTTTCCTTCATCTCCAAAGAGATCATCATAACTTGCGGATTTATTGACAAACGATGGCACACCAGAAGCCATATCTACAAAAAGAAGATCAAAAGTCAGTACTTGAATGATAAAGTGTGGAAGTAAGGTAATAAGCATACTTAAAAATACACAAGATGATAAAGTAAAGCATAAAGGCACAACATGGAATCTGTTTTACTTGAGGTGTCAACTTCAGAATCCTCCGACGGAATTGGGATCATGGATTTCTCATTTGGCAAGAAACCACACTTTTTAAGATTGCGATTTGTCAACAGACTAGCACCATCTCCTAGCTCTGCTGACAGCTTCAAAGCCTCATAGGCCCTGTCCAGAGAATGGCCTTTGAGTGCTGTCTTACTCGGAATCTCTATGTAACGGTGTAAGCATGGAGTAGATTGTAACATCTAAATCAGTCAGGAAGGAGTAAAGAAGACATGGAAGCGTTACTTACGAGGGTTTCTATTAAATTCGGTTCTGTATGTGGGACAATCATAGCAGTAGAGAAACTGGGGTAGCCAATCAGACATTCCTTTTTTATTTCCCTTAATGCACTGACCATCATGGACATTCCAGGCGGACAAATAAAAGAAACCAGAGTTTTTTCCCGTTTGCTTGAGCTGATAAAAGAAACCCAGCTCGCGAGCAGACATCTTCTTTTCAAACAATTGGTCATAAAGGACATACATACACATGGCCATCCGGTAGGCATTCGGGGTCATTTGGAGAGGAGCGATGTCATAATAGGTGATGATATCATGAATGAAAGGATGTAGAGGAATGGACAAACCCATCCTAAAAAACGTGGCGGAAAACACAGCACATGGTATCTGTTAATCAGGTTCAAAGTTGTCAAAACGGTGACACCTTTCCCCAAGGGAAGGTACCACCAGGCGGCACTTGGGATGGTGTTTCTGGAGAAGAAGTTTTACTCTGTTAGCATTCATCGAGGTTTCTAGCTCCTCACAAGCAGGGATTATGCCCTGGGATTCATTGGGATTTTCAGCCCCTGAGGAAACCTCGACCTCAACCTCGGAATCAGGAAGCGGATAATTGTTGGACGATGTTTGATGAATGGCTATGGCCTGAGGATCTTTGGCTCTGTGAGGAAAGAGATTGGTACGGACGGATACAATAGCTTGTTCGGGAACCAGTACCTTAACCTTGGAGCGAGTTCTGGTACTAACTGGTTTAAGTAGTTTTGATGGAAAGGTTCTGATAGATAAGGGATCAGAGTCAATGGGAGCCTGAACCTCGTGGGCAGATGATTGATGCGAACTGGCCGCAGTCGAGTCCCCTGACATCTGCAAAGGATGGAGCAGGGTGAGATAACGGCCAATAGGGTTTTTCTTAGTTAGGCAAACAAGAAGACAAGAAAACCGAAAAGTTCAGGAAGGAATTCGATTAGGTTCTTTTCCTCGGATTATGGCTGAGGATCTAGGTCGAACAGGTGGTGGTCATAGTGATTCCGAAGGTATGAAAATTACAAATTACAAGGTTGCTTTTACATCCAAAATAGAGATGAAGGTTCATAGGGGTCTTCACCTCAAGAGAGGTCGCAATATACATAAATTCAAAACCTAAGGCAATAGGAAGGGTTTTCGGTTTTCGTCCTAAATATTTTCACGGGGCGGCACATCAATGATTGATATTCTAAAGAATATGTGACAAACATTAATCAACTACACATGCAAGCAAGAACAATCAAGAAGACGAAAAGACACGGTGCGAATATGCAAAACAACACAACAAAGAAGCTATGAGTTTAAAGGGGTTTTAAAGTCTTGATTTTACATGGAAATTGGGCAAATACCGTCAAGCAATCATGATTCACAAGGAGTGAGTGCGTATGGTGATCTGGGTTTCTGGTGTGATTGACACGATAATACAAGTATGTGTGTATGCATACATGGTAGCATATATATATGTGTGTGAACAGGTAAGAGGGGTACATTCAATAGCGGCATGCAATGACAAATCAAAAATAAAAATAACAGATGAAGATGGGTTCATACCTTACGGAGTAGCGTAGGTTGGGGAATGATGGAGAATTAAAGTATTGTCGGAACCCTGAGCCGTCTGGAAACCTTTCGCCGGAGAGAAGGTAGAGAGAATGAACAGTTTATGCGGAAAAGTGAGATAAAAAAGAGAGAGAATGGGGGGTGAATGTGTGTTTAAATACACATGGAAAAAGAGCAGCTGTGCCAGGTGGCATGCACAGGTAGGTTTGATGAAAGATGTGAAGGATTAATGCATGGTTCAATTTTCTAGGAGGAATATGAGAGGTTTGTTGTAGATTTTGAAATTCAAATTCTTTTCAAAAAAACAAAGGATAATGTGTGGATAAATAAATGTTTCGTGGAAGCTAATTAAGGTGCATATTTAATTTGCTAAGAAAGGAATAGAGGAATATACGCCGAAGATCTAAGTTAGATACCGGGTGAGCAGCTAAGGGTCTGCAGCTGGTTATGAGGTCAAGAGTCGATGGTTTGAGAATGAAATAGGTTTTGGTTCCTTTTGTATTCAATACTGCAAGGAACCGGGGGGTAGTTGTTGTGCCCAAAATTTCACGTGGGCTCGATTTAAGGCCCATATCTGTTATAAGTCCAGTAGCAGGGTATTGGGCTAGGATGGTGGATACCGAGATACAAGTTCATGATGCCTTGGTCTAGGTTCAAGGAGTCCAGATAGGTTCGAGGTGTCGCGACAGGTACCCAAGAACGGGTTCGAAGTACCAAGGAAGCCTCAAGATGTTGAGGTGTAGGATATGGATGTCATGGGTCAGGTGCAGGGTCCTCTAAGGTGGTTCAGGGTGCCAGGACAGGTCCAAGGTCTCGAGGTTCAAGTTGGGAGCATTGAGGTTCAGGTGGTCTGAACCTTGAGACTGGTCACAGGTGATTGGTAGTCGAAGGCAGAATACTAGTAGGACAAGGATTCAGTTACCTATACTTTAGGAGCACGGAATGATACTTATAAAAGGACTTCTAAGTCTGGTTAAACAGACGGGATGGAACAAACATAATTAGTATGGGACTCATACTAGTTATTTGGATAAGCATCACTTCTTCGAGGATTTAAAGGATTTAGAGTTTGATATGGATTAGGAGACTAGGAAGCTCGGTTGGAGCTACCTAATTCGACAAAAACTCTAAGATGGACGATCTTGGAGTTGTCGAGTTTGCAGGAAGGAAGAAGTATAAACCTAATAGAACTACATGGGGCTTGATTCCTATAAATAGGATATGTAGGCACTTGACTAAAGGATTCGGATTTTCACTATTTACACACATAAGGCTCGCGTACCCTTAGTGATACATATTCCGGTGAATTTACTGGTGGTGTAGGATTTACATTACTTATTTCGGCCGGTGGTTTTGTCAACTCAGCCCCCGGAGACATACTTCAATTATTCTGTTCATACCGTGAGCTACGGGTTTCTAGCTGTACGCCTGCAGCTCCGTCCGATAATCAAGGACGTTTCTTGCGAATATTCCAGCGAGATTCTCTCAATTGTGTTGTACCAAATTTCTCTCACAACAATCATATAACTCAGTTGTCATCAACTCTAAAATCTAATACTGTATGTGTACTTTTAATCACACCAAAATCTTACTCAAAATACAAATCCACCACGTGTAGAAAAACATAAGAAAAAAACACTTTTTTACATATATATAAAATTATACCTACGTTGACACTTCATTGCAGATGCCAACCAGAGTTCACAATTGTTAAAAGAAATTCTATGAGATCCATCATTACTTCGCATCCTGTAAATTAAAACAATATAAGTAAGCAGCATCAAAAACCAATACATATTTGAACATATATAAATATAAAACCAATATAAACAATTAAAGATTCGTCCTCGTTTCATATCATGTTAATTCAAACAAATAAAAGTAAAGGATAAATTATACTCATAAACACAAACACAAAATAAATACAAACATAAAAAGATCGTAGAGAGGTGGGAAAAACTTGATTCTGTTGATGACTTGAATTCCATGACAATGAACTCTTCTAATACCACTTCTAAAACATCTGCAGCAAAAGATACCCATACAAATTAGTTCATAACTAACAAAAACAAAAATTAAATACTATATAAACATACATATATACACATTCTATACATCCAAAATTGAAAATAAGTGCTACGGAGAATGAAAGAAAGATAAAAGACGAAGATAAAGAAAAAAATAGATGAAAGATATGATGATAAAAGAAACTGAAATCGTGGGATATAGTCAAAATAAAAAACTAGATACATAATCAATTAAGAATTTGAATTTTGAAAATAAAAGAGAAAATCAAGCAAGATAATTAGGAAGATATATATCCATAAATAAGTATTTTGAAACTAAAAATTAGGACAACATTAATTGGATTGATCGTATTGACTTAATCAAAGAACATGGGTAACTAAATTGACCCATCTATATTCGGGTCAATGTAAAACGACCCGGCTGCAAATACACGATGGATGCTATGATTTTCTTTCTTTTCACGGTAAAAGCTGCAATCGATATCAATCTTCTTTTCTTCTTGCCTTTGGACGAGATGGAAGTCTTGTAAGAAGAACGATATGTCCTCAGTTCGGGGATAACTATTTCCCCTTTTATGCTGATGATGTTGAAACAGAGTCCTTTGAAATAAGGTCTAACAATTTCTGCTGGGGCTATTGGGACACCCTTTACAAGGGGTTGTTGAGAAAGTCGCATAAACAGATTAATTTTATAGGCGAGGACCTCCTGTTTTGTATTTATTGCAACCGATGGTAGTACTAATTTTATAGGATCAGCTTGTAACACATGGAACACCCCTTCTGTCTTCCCTTTATGTACTTTAACAGACCTTTTGTGACCTTGTTTTTGAGATTGTGTTTTCTAAAGGTCAGATGTTGCCTGTATCTGTAATTGATATTTGAATGTTTAACGTGCATTCTCCTCAACATGTTAGACGAGGACGAGGTAAACATCCATAAATTTTTATTTTATAGAAGACGAATAGAAGAGATCAATAATTTTACTTAAACATATAATATACACACACATATACATCCAAAATTGAATACTACATAAACATATATATATATATATATATATATATATATATATATATATATATATATATATATATATACACACACATTATATACATCCAAAATTGAAAATCAGTGTTACAGAGAATGAAAGAAAGATAAAAGACGAAGATAAAGCAAAAAAATAGATGAGAGAGATGATGATAAAAGAAAATGAAATCGTGGGATATAATCAAAATAAAAAATTAGATACATAATCAATTAAGAATTTGAATTTTGAAAATAAAAGAGAAAATCAAGCAAGATAATTAGAAAGATATGTAACCATAAATAAGTATTTTGAAATTCAAAATTAGAACAACATTAATTAGATCGATCGTAGTGACTTAATCAAAGAATATTAAATTGACCCATCTGTATCCGGGTCAATGTAAAACGACCGGCTGCAAATACACGATGCATTTAGTACAATTAAACGTCCAAATACAAAGACCCAAATACAAAGACCCAAATACAATTTAGAACTTATAAATACAATTTAGTATGTAGAAGAAGAAGAAAAAGAGTATTGGTGTTATCGCAGAGGATGATGTGTTTGAGAAGATTGATGGGGCGTAGAAAGCCTTTCCTCACATACAATTATAATTATAATTATAATACAAAAACAGTATCAACTGGTAAAGCCGCTTCTTTTTCGAGATTCATTTCATTTGGAACTCAAAACCATTTCACAGGTTAGCTTCTTTTTAATTGCATGTTTCAATTATTTCATGGTCTTTGTCATTAATTATTTATTCATGGTTTTTATGAAGCAAAACATGGATGTGATTCTGAGGAAGAAAATAGAATTCAAAAAGGAGATCATGTTAATTTATCACAACTTCTTTTCACTACAAACAGAGATTACCTCATCAGATTCAACGATCCCCGACCGGTATGTCTTCATCCTTTCGTTAACTGTTCAGTACGATCAAAGTTGTAAGCTGTGTTCGGATATAATGCTTTCTTTTCATATGTAATATTTTCGGACGAGATTAAGTAATTGTAAAGGTAGACAATATCTAAAGCCTCTGTAATTGACTTAAATTATATAGTTTTTAACTTTACCTAAGGGAACCAAAGTAAGGATCACAGCTTTTTTTTTTAAATATGGAATCAAGGTGAAATATGGAATCAAGGTGAGATGACCATGGAATTTAGCTTGTCGGGCTGATTATGATTTACTTACCGTATTGTAGGTTACGGCAGACAAGTTTGCAGGAAAGGTTATTGTTTTATACTTTGTACCAATAAATCGCGATTCAATTTGTGATGAAACCAACACCTACAGAAACACTTTAGTGGACACGTATAATGATTTGAAGTCTAAAAACTGCTTTGAGGTTGTTTTGGTTGTCGTTGATGATGTTCCAATCTTCAGTGTACAACCTGGACAAATATGTTCCGATCCTTCTCTTCAAGGAAAATTCGATGATATATGTTCCAAGAGTCCATCATGGCCTGCCATACCATTCTCAGATATAAAATCTAGAGAGAGGTTGAAAAGAGAGTTTGGTCTCTTTTATGGAGTATTGAATCCTCGTGAGTTTCTCATTGATTCAAAAGGTATAGTTTTGTACACTTCTCCTCAACAACTATTTCAGGCATATGGGAGGCTTATCCTTTCAGCGATAAACGGATATCGTTCTTGAAGTCTAAAGATAAAACAGCATTTAGTCAACCTTCCTTGAAAGCACTTCTGGGCTCCTCCGAACGTGATTTTGTCATTTCAAATAAAGGGGACGAGGTACGAATGTATTTATTATGGCAAACTTGTCGCTGATTGTATAAATGTAGGGAATGTCAATTTTTGTATCCCTGGCCTATCATGCCTTCTAGTGTCACATCTTTAAACAAAAATAATTATGTTTGACATCTTAAACTAGTTTGCTGATCATGGTAAACAACCTTCGGAGCATATAGACCAATAGCTTAGGGATTGCATCTCCCGAGAAAACATAGCACTATAAACCTTTCCCGCCTCTATATGTGTGTGTGCGTATTTATTTAACAGATCCTTTCTATTGTGGAGATGAATTTAGAGGGGGGATAAGAGTGATAGATGGTGTTTCACTTGTTATTTACTGATTCCAAAATTTTAATTTAAGAATGCTGACATTGCTGGCCCCTCAAAATCATTCTATTATATAATAATTATATGTAAATAAACTATATATAAACTGGACCCTACATGTAACTGTTATATGTAAATAAACTATATGTAATAATTATACAGATTCCTTCTAAATTTCACTTCCATTCCCCATAAAATACATGAGAGGCCTTATGCCTTGCATCAAAACAGCCCCCATTTCATTGCCACACACATAAGTTTCCACAACAAATTGTTCAGGAAATTGGTAGCCCTGACATGCTAACATTGGTGTTTATGACTTGTGCCTTCTTTAAGAAATCAAAATTAGCTTGTGCCTCAATACTACATTTAAATTGTCTTTCTTGAGTAAGTCTGTCAAAGGTTTGCTTCAAATTCCCCATGATACATAACAAAGATACATTTATAGGATTTGATCTAACCATTTTTTTTTTTTGCTGAGTACGATCTAACCACTTAAAACGAGCATTTTAAGATAGTGTTCTGATTAATTTTTTCAGAAAGAAAATATAAATTACTGCATCATGCTTCCACCATCTCAATAAATTATTTGATTCTTTCTATCGACATAATTAAATAATATTTATTTATTATAGACTTTCATATTAATTTCATGTTAAATTCTCTGCAAGTACATATTTAAATAAAACTTATAAATTATTTTTATTCTCAATATTTTAAATTTCTTTTTAGTAATTTAATTTTTATTTTTGATCCGTGTTTCGCACGGGTTATCGGCTAGTTACCTTAAATTGAGAGAGACATAGTTTGGAAAATGTAACATAGTTAACATCTAGCACACTTAGTTTGGAAAAAAAACATGTACGCAGTTCGAGTGCAATGCGACGAGTTTTCCGAAAGCCGAGGCTTGGTGAAAACGAGCATTTTAAGATAGTGTTTAATAATTTTTTTCAAAAAGAAAATATAAATTAATACATCATGCTTCCACTATCTCAATCTCTTTTCGCTGGTTTGACTTTTTTACAACTTATGAAAATTAGTAAAATTTTTGTATATTTGATTGTATTGTACTTATTATTGGTCTGTCTGGAACTTAAAGTCTAGCAACACCAAGGACACACTTTGGGTCACCTCCAGCCTCAAACGCTCTTCGTCGGAACTTTACAGTTTCCATGTTTAATTATATGACATGGAACTTTGCTTCTCAAAACTAAGATTTAATAGGGTAGAAGGTCTAACTAATGTATACATTTATATAGCAGTAAGACTCAAAGTATAATGCCAAAGAGTTGAAGGACTAAAAGGTTAATTCTCCCTTTTTACTTTGTCAAAGTGGAATAATAAACTACATCATGTAAACAATAGAACCACTTCCTTAAATTAGGCTCAATGGACCTTTTTAATATTATAAAATTCTTTCTGGGCATTGGATTAATGTAAAAACATCTTTTTGTGTAAACTGACTTTTGACATTTATAAATCCAAGGATCTTAAAATGAAATCAATTAAAAGATGGTAGGAACTTGATGTTGATGCTGAAGTTCCCAATAGCTCAGGTGTCAAAATATTTTTTCTTTCATTCATCCGTTAATATCTTATTGGACTCTGTTACACTAAACTTGTTTCATTTGCATATTGGCATAATAAATTTATTTAGGCATCTAAATATTTCAGTAAATAATTTCCTACCTGTGATGACAGGTTCCCATTTGCACTCTTTGAAGATAAGGTGGTTGTCTTATTCTTTTATGAGGATGGTTATACGCCTGACTTCTTTACAGAAAAGCTTAAGATGTATTATAAAGAATTGAAAAAGAATAATCAAAATTTTGAGGTTGTCCTACTGTACCTTTCCGACACAGACTCAACTATAAGTTCTACAAGTGAAGAAACATTCCAGAAAACTTTTAATACTATGCCTTGGTTGGCTCTCCCATATAAAGACCTGGCCCATAAGAAGTTGAGGCGGATTTTCGGGTTTCCTTACGAGCAGGAGTATGATTTTATTGATGAACCTACTCTTGTAATTGTTGGGCCTCGTACGGATATCATTGAGCCAGGTGTGGCCACCATCTCGAGGGGATATGATGCAAACTTATTCATGCGTGAGGGATTTGCGAATGTAGAGGGGGAAAGAGTTTGGGAACCGAAGTTGGAGATGCTATGTAGTCCAGATACTCTCTTTAAAAGAAAAGATGGGTCCCAGGTGAATTTGTTTTTCTAAACTTCAAGTTCATGTTATCATTCACTTGGTTTAGAAGAAAAAAAAAGGTTCATGTTATCACACTTTATTTACACAAGTTAGTATCCGCAGCCCCATAGGATGCTTGCTTTTTAAGTTGTATATTATAATCATACTTACAATTTCATCATCATGTCTGATTTATAGGTTCAATTCTCTCAACTTGCGGGGAAGAGAATCATATTTTTATTTGAGGGAGATTACCCAGAGTATGATGGTATCCATTTCCGCAAGAATTTAAAAGAGAAGTATATGCATATGAAGGGCACTGTTGACGAGTTTGAGGTGATATATTTTCCCAATAGCAAAGATATGAATGGTAAGCGAGTTGCAGATGTACCATGGTTTGTATCATGTCCAGTCGAGTTGTTACATGGATGCTCTGATTTTCTTTCTTTCCTTGGTAAATGCTGCAACCGATATCAATCTTCTTTTCTTCTTGCCTTTGGACGAGATGGAAGTCTTGTAAGAAGAACGATTTGTCCTCAGTTCGGGAAGGATGACTATTTCCCCTTCTATGCTGATGATGTTGAAACAGAGTCCTCTGAAATAAGGTCTAGCAATTTCTGCTGGGGCTACTGGGACACCCTTTACAAGGGGTTGTTGAGAGAGTCGAATAAACAGATTAATTTTATAGGCGGGGACCTCCTGTTTTGTATTTATTGCAACCGATGGTAGTACTAATTTTATAGGATCAGCTTGTTGCATGGAACACCCCTTCTGTCTTCCCTTTATGTACTTTAACAGACCTTTTGTGACCTTGTTTTTGAGATTGTGTTTTTTAAAGGGCCGCTGTAGCATGTAGCATGTATGTTTAATTGATGTTTGAAGGAGCCATGTCTTTCTGGCAACCTGGCGTCCCTAATTCCTTTGCACTATCATATGGCGCACACGATGGCTATGATGAAATGAATTTGATCCTACAGTTGAGTGTTCTCTGAAGGCCAATGGTCATGCAATTGCTAGCTCCAGTTTGTCCAATGGTACTATTGCTATTGATCTGAAGATAAGTAGGTGGATCCAGTGACAACCCTGAATTAGTTTCCGAAAATCATACAATTTAGTTCCTTCTATTGTCAAGTATTACCATTCAGATTGAAACAACTGGCCTTGGTCAATCAAAATTATTATTTGTACACCAATTGCTAGTTACCTGAGATACAACGGAGTAATATACTTTATCAGCTCTTGGATGACGTCGATTCGGTAAACACTGAAATGTAATAAAGAGCAGTATTTATATATACTAGCAGAGGAGAAATGATAGTTGTATCATGTATGCAAGGACATCAAACTGATTAAAGAGAAGGTTGATCAACATGGTTACCAAAAAAAAAAGGTTGAGCAACATGTTCCATTAAGCAAATTACTATCTTCTAACTATAAACCTACGTTTTGCTTATTTTGTCTATGTAGGCATCATCAATTCTTTATTTTAAAATAAGATGTATATTCTTTATTATAATACCTGAATCTACCACATATCAGTTAACCAATCAGAAAATTTTGAATTATTTTAGGACCAATCAGAGGTCAATCCTAATTTTTAGACCAATAGCCTACAAACTTTCCTCATATAATTTAATTAACCAAGGTTGGTTAGACTATCATACAACACGATTAACCAATCAAAATTCAGTAACTATTTTATTAACCAATCAAAATTCAATAACTATTTTATTTTTAATTAGAATTTAAATCTATTAAAACTTTACTCATTTAATTTTATTAACCAATCAAGAGAGCCAAAAAACTTTCATCATATAATTTTATCTACCAATCGTAGTTAGACTATCCATATAACGCAATTAACCAATCAAAATTCAAAATTTAATTTATTTTTAATTAGAATTTAAATACATTAAAACTTTTCTCATATAATTTTATTAACCAGAGGTTGTTAGACTATCCATACAACTTGATTAATCAATCAACATTCAATAATTATTTTGGTTTTAATTAGAATTTAAATCCATTAAAACTTTACTCATATAGTTTTATTAACGAAAGGTGGTTAAACTATCCATACAACGTGATAACCAATCAAAATTCAAAAAATATTTTATTTTTAATTAAAATTTAAATCTATTGACTATTATATTTATATATTTCAAGAATTTGATTATCAATTAAAATTATTTAATTTTTGTAGAATTTAAATCATTTATGATAATTATATATTTCGAGATTTTGATCATTAATTATATGATCTATTTAATATAAAATCGTATATTTTATAGATAAACTTCTAATACCATCATGTGACCCAACAGACTGAGTGAGGAAGCACTACGAGTATATGTATAATTTTTATGACTTTAATCAATAATTTATATTTTTTATTGTTTAATTGTTTAAGGTCGTAATTTAAGGTTTTTACACCGAAAGTGTGAGGGTAATTATCTATTATTTACTGTAAAGTCAAAAAAATACGATGCTAATTGATTATATTAAAAAATTTAAATCCATTCACTATTATGTTTTTCTATTTCGAGATTTTGTTTATCAATTAAAATTAAAATTATTTTATTTTTAATTTTAATATAATCTTTTATTATATTTATATATTTCGAGATTACGATCATTTGTTGTACAATGCTTCAATAAATAATCGCTATGTTATAGATTAATTTCTAATATCACTCTATGATCTAACACACTTAATGAGAAAATATTTTGAGTATATGTATAACTTTTACAACTTTAATCTATAATTTATGTTTTTTTTATTTAATTGTTAAAAGTCGTAATTTCGGGTTTTTACATAGATGTGAAGCTAATTATCCAATATATTATTTATTGTAATTAAAAAATTCGATGTTAATCGATTATGTTAAAAAAAATAAAGAAAGTGTTACTTAATATATTAATAAATACTTGAAACAGTTGATTTTATTTTATGGATATTTTGAGCATAAAAGTTATTGTAATCCTTTATTATAATGCTCGAGTCTAGATACTATATACTTCACCAATCAAAATATATTAATTATTTTAAGACCAATCAAAAATCACTCCTAAATTTTAGACCAAACATATTACTAATTTTTTTTCTTCCTATTTATCATTCTCATCCTATTTTAATAATCATGGTTAGTTGACAATTATAATTTAAATCCAGTAATTACTTGATTTAAACTATCCATGTATTACATATACTTTTTATTTAAAATTATTCACAATTATATTACCATATTTATAATTAAAGTTTCATAAATATTTATTAATCAAACAATTTGATTACTATTTTACATTAAATACGATATTAATAATTCAATTTCAAGTATAAAATTTATAATACATAATTTTAATAAGTATTTGTTATTCATTTATTTACATGCATATTACATTAATTATATAGATTAACATTTACATTATTGTATGCTTTAAATAAATGTTAAAATTTTAAAAGTAGAAAAACCATTTTAATACAATTTCTGCCTCAATTTATCAATATATAACTATTTTAAATTTGTCTAATCTTCGTAAGTATACTGTTAGGCCGATTACACAATATATAATCAATATTAATATGATAATAACACTTAAGAACACTGTTTATGAATCAATAACTGAATTATATAAAATAACTCTTCTCTTTGTGATGTTAAAGAATCACAGAGAGCTGCTAGGTTACAAGAATAATGTATTCAGTATTCGCATCCCTTTTAGGGTTAACCTATCTGTGTTTATATAATACACAGTTACATAATCAATCTCTAATTGATATCCTATAAATCAGCTATACAATTTATATCAATTTAGGATTGCTTCTGTCTTCTGTTCCATTTCCTTAACTGTCTCAATATATCTTGCTTCTTTCCATCTTCAAGATATATTGCTTCTAGAATCTTTATATCAGCATCGACAGTTAATGAACTCTTCACCCCGTCAGACTTTATTAAACTCTGACTGGCTTCTATTAAACTCTGATGAGTACCTGGTACTTAAACACTGATGAGCAAACGTCATCAATTATATCTAACAATCTCCCCCAACTTGTGCATAATAAAGATGTACAAGTTAATAGATAATTGATGATGTCAAAACATATAACAAATGCAGTGTTTAAATATAACAGAGTTTAATTTTAACTTAAAACATAAAACTTTAAAAACTTACAGTCAGACGTTACTTAATCTCTTCAATATCAGGCACTGTCCTGAGATAATCGATGAGAAGTCTTCTTTCAGCCTTTTCTAGCTCATCTACCATGATTTCTTTCAGTTCCTTGAGCTCTAGATCACTTTCTCCAGTCTGGTAGATAGCTGCCCTTAGTGAATAAATGATGTTTTTCCTCATATCATTTCCTAGCTTTATTATGAAGGATTTATCTGATTCCAGATTAAATTCCAACACTTTTATGCCAAAATCTGTTCTGAGTCTTGCACTGTTTCTTTGCATCTCAACAAGCTTTCCATTGTAATCTCTGTACCTTGGTATGTAAGAGCCAGCAAACTTTAAACCAGAAAGAATTCTAGCTTTCATCATCCTGCTTCTTAACACTTCGGCTGCTTGATGAGTTCTTTGATTTTTAACTTTCAACAGATACAGCACATATTCCAGTTCTTCTTTCATCTTTAAACCAATATCATCTTCACTAACTCTGTATACTCTGCCATCAGATTTGAAGTATAACAGAAAATCCTTCTTCAACCCTCTGTGGTATATTAACTGAACTGATTCTAGAGTATCAAGATTTTCTTGAGTTACTCCAACACCAGGTTCAGCTAAAGAAGTGTGATCCATTGGACTATTGTTCACTCTTTTCTCTCTATGAGATCCAAGCCCAGATTTATCTCTTGATTCTTTTCCCATGACTGTTCTGCTTTGGAGAAGATTTATATTTGCTGGAATCAAAGAGTGTTGAACAGTGACTGGCTTGCCAAAAGTCCTTTGTAATTGTGAAGATAATTTTGTCTGTACAACTTGAGTAGTATCAGAGGTTGTCACAGCTTCTGATTTTTGAACAACTTGAGCAATGTCAGAGGTTGATTTGTTTATCCTTGATTCAACTTGAGCAACGTCAAAGGTTGAATAATTCTTCTTTGGTAACTGTCCTTCTTCTTCCAGTTTACCTTTTCCTTTATCAGACTCTGCAACCATAGGCCTCCTTGTATATTGTAAACTCTGTTGAGAGTTCACATTCTCTTTAATAGAAATTCCCATTTCCTTTTTTCTAGGAGCCTTAGCCTTTTTCTTGTAAGTACCAGCTTCAATATTTTTCTGGTGTTCTTCAGCAAGAAGCTTCATCTCAATGTCCATATCTTCCATTGTGGCTTCACCACCATGTTCTTCCATGAAAAGTTTAGCAGCAATCTCTTCATCAGTAGTTGGATTTGATGAAATCACTAGACTGTTGAGTCTTGAAGAAGATTGACCACCAGAGTTTAACCTCTCAGAGTTTGTCTGTCTAGCAGAGTTTGACCTAAGTCTCCCTTGCTCTTGACTAGTCTTTGACCTTCTCTCTGCTTCCTTGCTTCCACCATCATTTGCATCATCCCTCAATCTCAAGGTTGGAGTCCTTTTGCATTTGTCTTTAGAAACTCTCTCCCCCTTTTTGACATCATCAGGAATAAGCACTGATGTCAGCAACTCCAGTGAGGCAGCAATAGAATCAAGTTGAGAAGACATAACAGTCTGATTCTCTTCCACCTTGCTTAGCCTTTGCTTTATTTCTACTTGATCTTGAATCATAGAAGATAATCTACTTCTTTCATTTCTCATAGCCAACTCCTTAACAACAAAATCATTACTCAATCCAATGACTGCTTTGTGAGTCTCATCAAAGCGATCGTGCAATGATTTGACCTGTACAATAGTGGCCTTGAAATGTGTCAGCAGCTCAGGATTTGAAATCTCCTTTGTAGATCGAGCAACAAAATCAGCAGTCCTTTGCTTTGAGAAAATACAATCTGCTCCTAACCAGTTAGCATAATACATTTCCCTGAAATGATCTTCAGTGGCAGCTATATTTTCCTTGACATGCTCAGCTGTAGGATCCCTTAGAAAAGGTATGGATTCATCAGAATTTGAAACTTCAGCATTGATGTTAGAGTTGGCATGAAAAGAATGTTCAGAGTTTGCAGCTTCATTTTCTTCAGCAACATTTTCTGCAGAAGCCTCAGTGTTTGGCTATGCAGCTTCAGGAATCTCAGAGTTTGTATTTACAAGAACCTCTGCTTCTACAGGAACAGACTGTGCAACAACTTCAATATGCTCAGAGTTTGCAGTGGCAAAAACCTCTGTTTCTTCAGGAACAGGCTTAACTATATCCTCTGCTATAGCTTCATCTATCATTTCTACAGCAGCTTCAGCATTTATCTGAGCAGTTTCCACTACCTGATCAACCTCCTCACCCTTTTCTGGAATTGAATTATTGACAGAAAGAATTTCTGTATGAGTAGCAATTGACTCATCTATTATCTGGGTGGGTTGATCAGCTGCCACATCCTCAGTATCACAAACACTGATACTAGGATGTGCTTCAATTTCGCCTTCAATATCCATCTCCAATATAGGTTCAAGGAAATCATCAGGAAAAACATCTTGAGCAAAATCAGCCTCTATATCAGCATTTGCCAAGTCAGGCACAGAGGCTGCTTCAATATTTTCAGCATCCTCCTGAACAAGAACTTCAGGAGCTTCAGCTGGTGTAGAACCAGGAATCAATCCATCAAATAGGTAAGCAGCAACTAGCTTCCTCTTCTTAGCATTAGCAGATTCTGGTTCATCAGAAACCCTATTCTCATCATTAGAAGGTCTGTTTGCCCTTTTCTTTTTCCTTGAAGTACCAACAGAGGTTGACACCCCAACATCAGCAGATGTTTTAGAAATCCTAGCTGGCTTAGAACCCATATGTTTAGTCCTACCACTGGATTTTGGTTGAGTTGGAAGAACAGTATTTAGAGGTTCAGGCTGTGGTTCAGATTGTGTTTGTGGTTGAGGTTCAGATTGTGTTTGTGTAGAATTGATCAAAAACTGTTGAATCAACTCAGGTAATAGGAAATCACCTATATTACCTTTCTTGACATCCTTGTTAATAAGATCAGAGAATACTCTTTTGTGCAGTTTAAAACAAGGAATAATATCATTATCATTAATATCTACCCCAGTAACACAAACAGAGAATAAAATCTGACAAAAACGAGCAAAGTAAACTACCCTCCTGTTTTCAGTCATTTTCTCACCCAAATTAGTCAAAACTAATCTTGCAAAATCAAAGTGAGTACCATAAAGTAAAGAGTACCCGATTTGCAGACTATCAGTTGGTATAGCATCCCAGTTGGTACACTTCTTTCCGAATGTTCTGGTAATGCAATCGAAGAAAAAACTCCATTCCTTTCTCAAGAACGGTCGCTTCAATTGACCAATCTTTGCTAAAGACCCAGTGTATCCAATGGCTTGCATCATTCTTTGAAGATCAGTATCACCAACAACAATGGTGTACGCGTCAGATTCTGCAAATCCCATTGCTTCACGAACAGTTCCTGGAGTAATAACATACTCTGTCTCTTGAAATTCAAATACAATCGATGGCGTTCTAGAATCACCACCATCATCATAGACACCAGTCTCCCAGAAAGCTTTGATCTGAGATCCATAAAGCTTTCCAGGCTCCACCAAAGCACGCCCAATTTCCGATTGAGCAAGGAAATTCTGCAGTAAATGAAACGCCTCCGGTGCATTCTCATTGCTAAGAGGTGCTGCATAGTTATTTGGGACAAAATCCAATCCAACAGAGTTAAACATAGAGGTTGCCATTAGAAAGTGTTTGAGAAAGATTATGCAGAAAAGTGTTTGTAGAATTGTGTGAGTGAAAAGTATGTGTGAAAATGATAAGTGAGTAAAAGATTGAACCGTTATGTGTATAATGAATAAGATAGAAAATTCAAAAAAAATAAAACTCAAGAGTTTTG
Organism: Heracleum sosnowskyi; assembly: GCA_030848705.1. Taxonomy (NCBI): domain Eukaryota; kingdom Viridiplantae; phylum Streptophyta; class Magnoliopsida; order Apiales; family Apiaceae; genus Heracleum; species Heracleum sosnowskyi. The sequence goes on from CM061239.1 coordinate 110,561,254, forward strand.
ATCATTAATACACACAACTGGCTTACTCGATTTATGTGTGAGTGGAACACATGGCACACATGCAAAAACTGACAGCAAATAATTGACAGTTTCCAATGCGCATGCGCAGTAAAAACAGCAATTATTACTGCCTTTTACACTTTTCTAGGCAATTAACCTCTCTCCTCAGTTTAATACATTCTCAAACAACTGTCCAATCATACTCTTTTTAAATTTTCAAAACAAATGTCTTTTTCTCAAAATCATAATATGTCTGAAACAACCAAACATTTATTTTAATCATCAAAGATTAAAATTAAATTACCTCGGCGTAGAATACACAACTCATCAGCTTTTACCAATCCTCCTCCTTTATAAATAAACTCTTTTCACAAACTGTACAGGTGTGAGTATTTGTGTGTGAATTAGCAGAGTTTACTGAATATGAATATTTAGACCATCTCAAAGTGCATAAAATCCACAAACTAAAGCAGTAAAAACTGGTTGCCCAAACTCTCATAGAAAATAAAATCTGATTTTTATATCTAAACTCTGTATTCTGATATCCTTTCATTTGGATATATCTTTTATTTTCACCCCCTTTAAATTTTTTTTTTTTTTTTTAATTTTATTTTTCCAGTAATCAGTGGTTAGCACTAGTCACCAAAAATCAAAGATTTTAGCCCTTATTTCCTACAATAAGTTCCTGGATCTTCCTAGGCATAACATGATCTCAAAGGAATTTGTGCACTTGTTGGCATCTTTTGATTTGAGGGTGAAATATTTGCAATTAATTATCAGAGTTTAGACTTTTCATCAGTTAATACAATGAATTTATGAGAGAAAACACAAACAGCTAATACAGACTCAGTGTTTAGGATCAATAAACTAAGAGATGCTATAAATATAGAGACAGTATCATGCTGTGTAAAATTTCTGCACATTTTGTAAGCAGAATTTATAATACTTAAAAGGATTCATGATGACTTACTGAAAATCATGCTTCATACAATTTTCTTCATCGGTCCTTATGTTTCAGACAAAAGTCACAATCAGAGTATAACATCAGAGTTTAGCCGACAGAGTATGACTAACAGAGTTTACTATCAGAGTTTACCATGCTGGTACAAATAACAGTTAACACATGCAAAGAACCATGAGCATAAAATGTATAGAGTTTGAATCTAACCAGTATCTCTAGTCAAAACCAGAGACCATTACAAGTTCATTTACCAGCCTTGTAAAGGTAGCTTCACTCAAAGGTTTGGTGAAGATATCTGCAAGCTGTTGGTCTGTAGACACAAAATGAAGCTCAATATCTCCTTCTTCCAAATGTTCCCTGATAAAATGATACCTTATGCTGATGTGCTTGGTCATGGAGTGCTGTACTGGATTACCTGTCATAGCAATAGCACTTTGATTATCACAGTAAATAGGTATTTTAGAGTACCTTAATCCATAGTCCAGCAATTGATTCTTCATCCATAAAATCTGTGCACAACAGCTACCAGCAGCTATATACTCTGCTTCTGCTGTGGATGTGGAAATTGATTTCTGTTTCTTGCTGTACCAAGAAACTAATCTGTCACCTAAAAATTGACAGCTTCCACTTGTGCTTTTTCTGTCTATCTTACAGCCTGCAAAGTCTGCATCAGAGTAACCAATTAAGTTAAACTCTGATTCTCTAGGATACCACAAACCAAGAGTTATGGTTCCTTTGAGATATTTCAAAATCCTTTTTACAGCTGTTAGATGTGGCTCTCTGGGGTCTGCTTGAAATCTTGCACAAAGACATGTTGCATACATGATATCAGGTCTACTTACTGTGAGATAAAGAAGAGACCCTATCATCCCTCTATAGTTTGTCATATCTACTGAGGCTCCTGTGTCTTTGTCCAGCTTTGTTGCAGTAGCCATGGGAGTTGCAGTAGATGAACTATCAAGCATACCAAATTTCTTGAGAAGATTTCTGGTATATTTTGCTTGATTAATAAAAATCCCATCATCTGTTTGCTTGACCTGTAAGCCTAGAAAATAACTAAGCTCTCCCATCATACTCATTTGATATCTTGACTGCATAAGCTTGGCAAATTTCTTGCAGAGTTTGTCATTAGTAGACCAAAAAATTATGTCATCCACATAGATTTGTACTAACAGCAAGTCATCACCATAGTTAAAATAGAACAAGGTTTTGTCAATTGTTCCTCTAGTGAACCCACTTTCTAAAAGAAATTGAGCCAGAGTTTCATACCATGCTCTAGGTGCCTGCTTTAGTCCATATAATGCCTTATCAAGCCTGTAGACATAATTTGGATGTTTGGGATCTACAAACCCTGGAGGTTGTTCAACAAACACTTCTTCTTCAAGTTTCCCATTGAGAAAAGCACTTTTACATCCATATGAAAGACTTTAAGCTTCTTGTGAGCAGCATAGGCCAGAAATATCCTTATTGCCTCCAATCTTGCAACTGGAGCAAAGGTTTCATCATAGTCAATTCCTTCCTGTTGAGAATAGCCTTTTGCCACAAGTCTAGCCTTATTCCTTGTAATCACTCCATCACTGTCTGTTTTGTTTCTGAAAACCCACTTCGTACCAACAATAGATCTATTCTTTGGTCTTGGCACAAGTGTCCAAACTTCATTCCTCTCAAATTCATTTAACTCCTCTTGCATTGCTGTTATCCAGTTAGCATCTTGAAGAGCTTCTTCCACTTTCTTGGGTTCTGTTTGAGATAAGAATGCATGAAACAGACATTCATTATTTGTAGCACTTCTAGTTCTTACACTAGCTTCTGGATCTCCAATTATCAAGTCAGGTGTATGAGCTTATGTCCACCTTCTTGCTGTTGGTAATTGGCTTCTACTAGCATTATCAGATCCTCCCCCTTGATCCATGCTCTCCTGATTTTCTTCTCGACCATTCGCATTCTCTGAGGCTCCCCCTGAATTGGACTGTTCAGTATTTGAACTTTCAGAGTTTGACTCAGAGTTTCTGTTGGATTCTTCATTTGACTCTCTTTCAGAATTTGAGTCATCACTTTGAAAAATTTCTGAAGTTTCTTCACGCTCCCCCTCAACTGGTTCTCTATTTTGTTCTGTCAGAGAAAATTCTTCAGTGTTTACCAGTAGAGGGTCAGAGTATGCTTCGACAGAGTTTGTTGGATTTGCTTTATCAGAGTTTACATCATCAGAGTTTGAATCTTCATTTTCAAAGCGAAGTTGATCATGATATTCTCCATCTTCTATTCCAGTTATTTTCTTGTCATCAAATGACACATGTATAGATTCCATGATCACTTTAGTTCTCAGATTATAGACTCTGAATGCCTTTGTTGACAATAGGTATCCAACAAAAATTCCTTCATCAGCTTTTAAGTCGAACTTGGTCAACTGTTCAGGATGAGTTTTCAACACAAAGCACTTACATCCAAAAATATGAAAATACTTCAAATTTGGCTTCTTATTTTTCAACATCTCATATGGTGTTTTCCCATGCTTGTTGATCAGTGTTGCATTTTGAGTAAAACAAGCAATTTGAACAGCTTCTGCCCAGAAATAGGTTGGCAATTTTGCTTCAACAAGCATTGTTCTGGGAGCTTCAATTAGGGTTCTGTTCTTTCTTTCAACTACACCATTTTGCTGTGGAGTTCCAGGTGCAGAAAATTCTTGCTTCACTCCTCTTTCCTTGCAGAAAGCTTCCATTTCAGAAATATTGAATTCAGTACCATTATCACTTCTTAGAATTTTCACTTTGTATTGTGATCCTTTGTCCAGTAATTTTACATGATCCATTAGTATTGAGGCAGTTTCATCCTTCTTTGCTAAGAAATACACCCATGTGTACCTAGTGTACTCATCAACAATGACTAGAGCATATTTCTTTCTGCCCAGAGACATTATATTTACTGGACCAAAAAGATCAACATGTAGAAGATGATAAGGTTCCACAACTGAAGATTCAGATTTACTCTTGAAAGATGACTTCCTTTGCTTGGCCTTTTGACAAGAATCACACAGGCCATCTAAGCTGAGTATTGACTCAGGAAGTCCCCTTACAAGATCTTTTCGAATCAGCTCATTTATGTTGTTCAAGTTTAGATGAGAGAGCTTCTTATGCCATTTCCAACTCTCTTCGTTTGACATTCTTGCAGATAGACACACAGTTATTCCTTCAGAGTTTGTTACCAAACTTGCTTCATAGATATTATTGTGCCTGTGTCCAACTAGAACAACTTTCCCTGTAGATTTGCTGATTACTTCACAATGTTCATTATGAAAATCTACATGGTATCCTCTGTCACAGATTTGACTCACAGAAAGCAGATTATGCTCGAGTCCTGAGACTAGAGCTACATTCTTGATGATGACACTTCCAAGATTGATATCGCCATATCCCAGAGTACATCCTATGTTGCCATCTCCATAGGAAACTTTTGGGCCAGCCTTCTCCTCATAGTCTGATAGCAGGGCTTTATCTCCAGTCATATGTCCTGAGCATCCACTGTCCAAGATAAGGGTGCTTTCTTTTATGCCCTGCAATCACAAACAATCACTATGTGTTAGATTTAAGGATCCAGACTTGCTTGGATCCTTTGGCTTTCTTAACATTGTTAGCTTTTGCAGCGGTATCACTATCAATAGAGTTTAAACTAACATAGTCAGACTTTATACTTGCAGAGTTTGCTCTAACCCATTTCAAGTTGGGTTTTAGCTCATAATAGTTGTGATAAATAGCATGATAACTTTTGCAAGTATAGATGGAATGCCAAGTGCTCCCACAGTGTGTGCATAAAGTCTGTGGTCTAACCCTAACATAATCATTCTTTACTCCAGATGTGGAAGGTAAAGAGTTAATATTTTTGTTCTTCTTGCAAAACCTGGCAAGATGGTTAGTACTACCACAACTATGACAGGTTTTTCTAGGAGCAGCAGAATTAGGCAAATAATCATTTCTTTTATTAATGCCTACTTTTCCATTCCTATTCTTTTTAAACATTTTCTGTTTGTTGACAGACTTTACTTCTTTGAGCTTATGTTTAAATTGTTTCTCTGTCATTAAACCAACATTAACCTGTTTATCACAGATTCTTACTGGTTCTTTAACAGCTTCTATCTCAATCTTATTCTCTGCTATTGAGCCAACATTAACCTGTTCTTCACAAGTTTCAATTTTCTCCATGACAGCTTCTTTTACAACTACAGACTTTAGCTTACTGGATTCATGAACAAATTTCACAGGTTTAAGTTGTGGTTTCACTTTAACTTTATCTTTAAACCTAAGTTCATCTTCCTCACAGTAACCTAAACCTACAGTATCTGTTTGAAAAACCTGATGTGTGTCTTTTCCAGAATTAGTCCAGGTTTTAATCACTTTCCTCTCTTTTTCCAACTCAGACTCTATTTGCCTATATCTTTTAAGCAATTCCTGTTCAACATAAACAACATCATCTCTCTCCTTTTGAACTTGTTGCATGTTAACAAGCTTCTCTTCAAGAAATTTATTTCTTTCTTTAAGACCTAGATTCTCAGATTTTATTCTTTCATTCTCTAAAGTCTGATCCCTATAACTAACATGTATGCTTTTAAGATAAATTCTTAATTCAGATATATTATCAGTATCATAAGCATAAGTTGTTAGGGGTACCTTGTTTTCAGATGAGTCAGCTTCATCTCTACCAGTTGCCATGAGAGCATAATTGACTCCCTCATCTGAGTTTGAAGTGTCTGCCCAGTCCTTCCCATTAGTGATGAGTGCTTTCTCAGATTTTCCTTTCTTGCACTCTGGAGCATAATGACCCATTTCTTTACACTTGTAGCACTGGATCTTTGACTTGTCTTTCCTTCCAGACTTGGTATCCTTTTCATCAGACTTTTTGAATTTTCTTTTATAAGAATTTGAATCTTCCCTTGAGAATCTTTTTCCTTTCTTGAAGTTCTTGAATCCCATCTTCTTGAAAGTCTTTACCATTAAAGCAGCCATTTTCATCATCTCTTCATCATCATCCTCATAATCAGAAGCTTCATCATCAGTATTTGAGCCATCATCAGAGTTTGATGACTCACTTTCAGACTTAATGACTAAGGCCTTTCCTTTGGCTTTCTTTCTTGATGATTCCTTCTTGACAGGCTTTTCTTCAACTTTAAGAGCAACAGATTTTGTCTTCTTTCCAGATCTTTTGTTTCTTTGTTCTATCTCCAATTCATGAGTTTTGAGCAACCCATAGATTTCATCAAGATCTGTTTCTGCAAGATCATAATTGTCTCGAATTGTTGTTGCCTTCAAATCCCATCTTTCAGGCAGTGATAACAGAAACTTGAGATTTGACTCTTCAAGTTCATATTCTTTATCAACCAGGGACAAATCATTCAACAATTTACAAAATCTGTCATAAGTATCTGTCAAACTTTCATCAGATCTAGAATCAAAGTGTTCATACTCCTGTGTTAGAATAGTCTTCCTGTTCTTCTTTATAGCACTACTTCCTTGACACCTGACTTCTAAAGCATCCCAAATTTCTTTGGCAGTCTTGCAGCCAATAACTCTGTTAGACATGACATTATCTAAGGCATTGTGGAGTAGATGTCTAACCTTTGCATCTTTTGCAATTGATGAGATGTCCTCAGGAGTTAAGTCTTTCTTCTCTTTTGGAACAGTCTTTTGTTCTTGACCAGTTATAACAGGAGACAATTTAGTTGGCATATGAGGACCATCATAGATTCTGTCAAGGTATTCTGGATCTGTGGCTTTCAGAAACATAGTCATCTTCACCTTCCATATCGGATATTCAACTGGTCTTAGAATTGGAACCCTGATAGTCTCATATCGACTCACAGAAGTAGGTTGAACCTTCTGAACATTAGAACCTGCATTAGAACCTTCCTGAGAGTTGTCAGTCATGATTATACTTGTGTTTAGATCGATAAACTGTATATATTAAACAGCCTTGGCTCTGATACCAATTGTTAGGCCGATTACACAATATATAATCAATATTAATATGATAATAACACTTAAGAACACTGTTTATGAATCAATAACTGAATTATATAAAATAACTCTTCTCTTTGTGATGTTAAAGAATCACAGAGAGCTGCTAGGTTACAAGAATAATGTATTCAGTATTCGCATCCCTTTTAGGGTTAACCTATCTGTGTTTATATAATACACAGTTACATAATCAATCTCTAATTGATATCCTATAAATCAGCTATACAATTTATATCAATTTAGGATTGCTTCTGTCTTCTGTTCCATTTCCTTAACTGTCTCAATATATCTTGCTTCTTTCCATCTTCAAGATATATTGCTTCTAGAATCTTTATATCAGCACCGACAGTTAATGAACTCTTCACCCCGTCAGACTTTATTAAACTCTGACTGGCTTCTATTAAACTCTGATGAGTACCTGGTACTTAAACACTGATGAGAAAACGTCAGCAATTATATCTAACATATACTTATTTTGAATTTAATCAAAATTAGAATTTAAAAGTAAATAAAATTAATTTTAGTACAAAATATGTTGACCAAGTACTAAAATTTTAATTTACCGATTTAAAAATAATTTAAACCTATCTCATACAAATTATATGTGGGGTCAACTATATTGTTTTCCAGGTCATTGTAAAATAATATTAGCAATATAAATTCGATTAATAACATAAAATTTTAAATTATTTTAATACATAAGTAACTTTTAACATTGTACGTGAACGAATACATCATCTTTTTAAGTACTTTTAATTTTTTAATAAGATATATCTTCACATTAACTTGATAATATATTCTATATAAGCATATTATGGATCTCTGAAGTTCAGATAGTAAACCACCTTACTTCTTCTTTATTTCGTTATCAATTAGGTGTAGTCATTAGACTCATCACTTTTTCAATATTAAAACTTTTAAAATCTTAATGCAAATAGAGGCGATATATTAGTTATGAGTTTTTAGTGTTGAAGAAGTAATTCGGGGAACTCTGTATCATTAACCATACATCCATACATATAAATGTAAATGTGGTAAAATCATCTCAAACACGAATAGAAGGCATAATGTTTAATAAATCAATTTTTTCGAAAATATTTTTCTTCTTATCCTCTTTACCATAATTATATATAATTATATTAGGTTTAGGGTAACCATGTATATTATTAATTGAAGTGAAGTAGTTAAAAGATTGTGAAGTGGTGGGTCAATATCATCAAATGTTGGCGAGAACCTTTGTGATCAAAGGTAGTGACGTACTAAATACAAAATCCTAAAAGTATAGCATATTAAATGTAAGTTTAAAATTTATTCTAATGAATTTAAAACCTTCATCATAAGAAGAAAATGAAAACCAGTATCCTGAAAAATTGAAAATCATTACAGGAGAAATTCAAACATTCACTATATCTTTGAATGATTGAAAGTTAGTACATTTCAATACAATATCTTTGTATTTTTGAATGATTGAATGATTCAATTCTAGAGTTTCAACGCCCTCAAAAGAATTTAAAATCACCTCATACAATGTTAATTTTGACGTGGTGAACATAAAATTTTCAATTCAAATAATTAATTGTGATTTTTGTCCAACATCAAATTTGTCTTTCTCATTCTTAATAACTCAACCATTTTGTTTCTTTTCAAGCAGGTGCATGATTCAACTAATAATGATAATTTTATTGTGTTAATCCAGAGTCAAAATCGAGAACAAATAAACGCATATCCACGTCAATGATGATGGTGTTAAAAAGAAGTATAATTATAAAATGGGTTAGGACGTTTAATATTCTTATTAGTTTAAAAACCGATGGTACATTTCAAACAAATTCTAATATCGTATTTTATGTTATTTTGTTATGATGACAACATTTTATATATATGTTCAATCAATATTTTATGCGTTGAATATTTAATTTTTAATTATAAATATTTAGTTTTTAGCAACCAATAACATAACTAGGGATTAACGTCAGATCACTTCAGGGTCGGGGAGTGTTATCCCCGCACCCGACCCCGAAATCAGTCCTGAACCCACCCCGATCCCGTACGGGGCGGACATCAAATCGGGATCGGCGCGGCGGTGAGAATACTCATCCCTAAACATAACTTATATTTACATGTGTGCGTATTTTTATTAAATGTATCTGGAAAAAAAAATTAATATGAGTTCTATTATATAATGTATTTTTAATTATTTCAAAAAAAAATTAGATTTAAAAAATTTTAAGCGTGTGCTTTCGGTGCGTAGCACAGGTAAAACGCTAGTTATAATCATCATTATTGAGTAATCCGTTGCCTGATCCTTCATTCTTTGTGGAATCTGGGACTGCGCAGCTAATAATAAAATGGGTTTTTTACTTGTATGTCCCATTTTAAAAACTGTTTTAGAAATATGTCCCATTAATGATTGTATTTTTAAATATATCCTATATTCAATTTTTTTTTAAATTTTGAATTAACCATGATTAACTTTACTATTTCAAATTTTTAAATGACACATATAATCTTTTCCTACCAACAAATTAGATGGAAATTTTACAGCTCTTAATTACTTATTCATTGCAGTATTAATTCTCAATAATACTGAAAATAAATAAAAATCGTACTATCACATTTTGTAAATTAACATTGAAGTATTGAACAACTTATATTTAATTATAAGAGACTTAATAAAGTAGAAAAATGAAGCATAAAACTAATGACAAGTTAGCAGCTCTAACAACCTTCAAACATCAAGGTTTCGTGATCTTTTACACTTGATCTAGGTCACAAAAAGTCATAAACATTTAATATATATAGAGAGATGTCAAATTCTACATAAACAACCCATAAATAGCATAGAAGTGATCACAATATTAAGGGGTGAAGAAGTCTCTTTCATGTTCATAATTAGAAAATTGAAGCAAGTGTTTGTTGGGACTTGAATGGAAATGCATGGTAGTGCACCCATCTCTAAATTGTAATCAGCTTATCCCAGGTTTTGTAAATAAATATTTATGTTTATAACTTACTTTTATATAGGGTGGCATTTAAGAGAGAACTTTTTATATAGATATAGAGTCCGGAGAGAACCATTATATAAATATTCATAATACATATTTTTATCACATTTTTTATTAGATATGATTATAAATTTCAATTATTAAATCAAAAAAATGAAATTAAACTATTTTTTTTAAAAAAATAATTGAAAATTAGTTAAATAGTTCAAAGTGATTCTACAGCAGAATCAAATATCAGAATCAAATTTAAAATCAATGTTTTTATTCAAATTTTAAATGTTAATTTTTTTTATAAAGTTTGTATATGCTAATATTCTATATTAGAATCAAATTACATATTTTATGTAAAAATATTTAAAATTATCTATGAGATTCTATAATAGAATATATAGTTCTCCTTGATGGTTGATGGTTCTCTCTGGAATGAGTTAAAAGTTAACTATAGGACATATTTATAATTAATAGAAAAAATGGGATATATTCATAAAGTAGTTCCATAATTTGGGACATATTACACAAATTCCCTAATAAAATTGTTACGGACAATCTATACTTGAATAACAACAACAGTCCTCTTATGACGTGCGTGTTTGGAGTACTTTAAAAATATTAACTTATAATTTATAATTAATAAGCATAAATTATAAATAGATAAATTCTGATAAGTTAAATTACAAATAAATAAATTCTGATAAGTTAAAATCAAAATTATAGACAAAAATATTTTACTTATACTACGTAACAACCCACAATTATTATACGTCACTCCCCCTTTTTCTCTTTTCCATAGTAGTCGTCGGAGGTTTTCATAGGTTTACACCGCTAAAGAGCCCAAATCAGTTAATTTTTTTGATTTATTTTTATTTTTTCAATAATCTTACTTCCTGGGTGAGGTGACTACCTTTTTAGATTGTTTTTGTTTATTTAATCGAATCTCTTTTTGAGTGAGTTTTATTCCCAATTTATTTGGGTTTTGTTAATCCTCTCTTTAGAAGGGTTTGTAGTGTTTTGGTGTAACTTAATGTCCTGGATATTAGATTTGCGAGATTTTTAAGATTTTGATTCAGTGATAAAGATTTTTACGGGATTGAAATTAGGACCGATAGCTCAAATTGATTGTGGTGAGGCAGGTACATATACATATATAAACTTCAACAAATCGCTTGATTGTCTCTTCTTGAAAATTGGATTAATCAGCGACATGATTTGTTTTATGTTTGTTCGACTCGATTACTTTCTTACATGCCGTATGACTTTTCATAATTGAATTAATTGCCCTTCAAAAAAAAAAATCTGATAAGCTATATTGGTATTTGGATAAATTTACTTATAAGTTAGCTAAATGTTTGCCAAATTAAATTTGAAAAAATATTCATTAAATACAATAATCTCAATACATATATTTTCAATTAAAAAGATATTTAAAAATAAATATGAAAATATAAAATATTAATAAACAAAGAAATCAAATAATAAAGGAAAAAATACGTTGTTATTAACGTTCAACTTATCATCATATATGTTTGAAAGACATATGCAATAGCTGTTGCCCAGTAATAAAAAATTGTAGAAGGGGGGTTGAATACAATTGTATAAGATTCTCGACTTAATCAAGCATATAACACAAATATGAAAGAACAATAACAGCTTTATTAAATCTGATATAAAACTGTTACAAACTCTCTCAAGAAATTCTGATGTTCTTGAGAGCTGCTAGGTTACAATATATTCGTGTATGCTATCGTTATTAAAAACAAAACCTAAACTGTGTTTATATACTACACAGCTTCTCTATCAATAACAAGATAAGTCCTAATCAATTATGAAACATTAAAACATTGATTGGTCGGTATGGTACGTTGTGATTTTACTTAATTGTCCTTAATTAACTATACTTCGTGTTTTCACTTAATTAACCTTATTTATTTATAGAAATATATTATTAATAATAATATTACCTATTTATAACCAATTACCTTTTTCACCTAAAATACATTATTTTTTCTACTTTTTCTAACAAATTCCCTTACTTTTTCAAATATATCACGGGCAATTACCTTTTTTAACTAAAACATGTTAGTTTTTCTATTTTTCCTTACTAAAACCTCTCATTTTCCAAAAATATCACGGACAAACATTTAGCTACATTCTACAAACCAGGAACCGACAGAATAAACTTCCATGTTTAACTAGACTCCAAATATAACTCGAAGTAGGAATCCTGATCAACTTCCAGTACTGATGATCAATCCTGATCCCAGTCCTGATATTCATCCAGATCCCGACGACCATGCAATCCTGATAGTTATGCATTACTGATGACGTTAGCAATCCTGATCAGTTGAGTCTAGATCCGGACGATCATTGAATTCTGATCTAACAATCTCCCCCAATCTCATACTTTGTGAAATAAAGTATAGATTCATAAGATTCAATGATGTCAAAAACATATATACAAAATGTACAAGTATCTTCAGTAACAACTTATCTGTTTAAATTCTTTGATAGAACAGATTCATCTTCAAGAAGTTGGATAACAAATTTTCTTCTTTTTCTTCAAGAATTTGAATCAGTCTTTCCTTAAGATTTCTGAGTTCTTCATCTTCCTTGTTAATCTGGTAGATAGCTGCTCTGAGATTCTGTATGGAGCTTCTCTGAAGACTATGCTCTTCAAGCAAAAGATAAGCAATTTCCTTCCCATCAGGATTGAGAGTAAGTTGAGTCATGCCAAAAGTTACTTCAGCTATATATACCACAGCTTCAGTAGCAGTATCAGCAACTTCCTTATTCACATTCATTATAGAGGATATAGGTAAGTCATCCTCTGAATCAGTCTCATCCCTGAGCACTAATTTTCTTTTAACAGAAACAGCCTCACCACCCTTTGCAGCTTTCTTCTCCAGGACCCCTTGGACACCCCCTTGTAACTTCTTTTTAGTGAGTGGTGTAGAGGAAAAATCCTTTGAACCTGATTGCCTTCCTGACACATCAGTTCTAGCTGATTTCTTTGATTTTACAACTAAAGTCTTTTGAGAGACAGTAGAAGTGGCTGTTGACTGTTTAGTCTGTTTAGGATGAATGCTTGGTTTAGGAACAAGGTGTGATTGGCCTTCCCCCATAGCATGAGAAAGTAATCCATAACAAGTAGGCATTTTCTGATGTAAGAAAAACCTAACCTCATCAGGAATGAAAGCATTTCCAATGAAACCATTTGCCTTATCACTGTTGAATAAGGACTTAATATTATTCTCAGTAATTCTACAGATAGGTAGAACTACATCATCCTCAAAAACAACATTAGGACATAAGTGATTAAATATTAACTGTAAAAATCTAAGAAAATAGACAGAACCTAACTTATCTGATTTCCTATCACTTAAAGCTTTTAAGATAAAAGACCCATAATCAAACACTGTAGAATGGATAAGAGAGTACCCAATTTTGAGAGATCCTGATGGAAGAGCATCAAAATTTGATGTCTTGTTCAGGAAACAGCGGCTGATTGTATCAAAGAACAAATTCCATTCCTTCTTAAGCTTTGTACCGAAGAGATTGCCATATCTCTTTACTTCACCATTGTAGCCCAACTTTGTAACAAACTCAAAGAGAGTAGAGTCCGAAACATTAGCAGGAACAGCATCACCAAGAACAGGTAAATGCAGGGCTTCCTCCACAATTGCAGGAGTCACATAGTGAGTAATCCCATTATATTCAAATCTCATCAAGATTGAGTCAGAATACCCTTTGTCAAAAGTAACTGAGTTCCACACCTGCATTACTGACTTAAAAGAAACACTTGCAGGTTCTGTTAAAGCAAACTTCAATGGACTTGAAGCTAGAAAATCTTGAATTATATGAAACTCATTGGGTAATTCCTGATGATTTAGAATAGCCACAAAATTGTTAGTGGAAAAAGTAACACCACTAATCACTGTTTGTTTGTTCATGAATGATGAAAACGTCATTGTAATTCTTTAAAAACTTGAGAATTGAGATTTGAAAACAGTTAGGGTTCGTAAGCACAGAGAGAGATAGAAAACGAAAAACTGATGATGAGAGAGTAATCAGTAATTTAGAACACAGAAAAGTATTTTGTTAAAACAAAACATTACTCTCAATGACAGGTGGCAAAATATGATTTGTGCACAAATAATTAGTGGACAGATTACGTGTGTAATTAAATAAAACTGCACCGCTTTTTATGTGTATGTATATGTATATCTATAATAGTGCAACACACGCACGCATACAGTTGTCCTACTAAAACTCAACCGTCCATCAGCAAAGACTGACGAAAAATTAGGCACATATTAAGCAATGAAATACTGACCTGTACATCAGGATTGACCAGTTGACTTCCTGTCAGGATTGAGTCCTATCAGGATATGATCAAAAATACATACCTTTCTGAATAACCATCAGGATTTGACAGTTATCAGGATTTCCTCTCTGTAGCTTTCCTCAGAAATTCTCAAAGTTCATCATTCCAAGTTCATTCACCAACTTATTGAAAGTAGCTTCAGGTAATGGCTTGGTGAATATATCAGCTAGTTGTTGATCAGTAGGAACAAAGTGAAGTTCAATTGTTCCTTCCAGAACCTGTTCTCTTATAAAGTGATATCGAATACTAATGTGTTTAGTAAGAGAATGTTGAACTGGATTTCCTTTCATTGCAATAGCACTTTGGTTATCACAATAAATAGGGATTTTTGAGTATGACAGGCCATAATCTAACAACTGATTGCTCATCCACATTATCTGAGCACAACAACTTCCTGCAGCAATGCACTCAGCTTCTGCAGTTGAAGTGGAAATGGATTTTTGCTTTTTACTAAACCATGAAACTAGCCTTCCACCCAAAAACTGACAGCTTCCTGAAGTACTTTTCCTGTCTATTTTGCATCCTGCAAAATCAGCATCTGAATAACCACACAACCCAAAATCTGACTCCCTTGCATACCAAAGACCAAGAATAGGAGTGCCTTTGATATATCTGAAAATTCTTTTAACTGCAATCAGATGGGGTTCTCTAGGTTTTGCTTGAAATCTTGCACACAGACAGGTTGCAAACATGATATCTGGTCTACTTGCAGTGAGATAAAATAAAGATCCAATCATTCCTCTGTAGTGAGTTACATCTACCTCAGCACCTTGATCAGGATCAAGTTTGGTAGCTGTAGCTATGGGAGTTGTAGCAGAAGAACTATCTTGCATGTTAAACCTTGTCAGTAAATTCCTTGTATATTTAGACTGATTGATAAAAATCCCTTCATCAGTCTGTTTAACTTGAAGACCAAGAAAGTAACTCATTTCTCCCATCATGCTCATTTGATATCTTGACTGCATAAGCTTAGAAAACTTTTCACACTGCTTATTGTTTGTTGACCCAAAAATGATATCATCAACATAAATCTGAACTAAAAGCAAATCCTTACCATGATTCAAATTGAATAGAGTTTTATCAATAGCACCTCTTTTGAATCCACTTTCCAGTAAGAATAGAGCTAAGGTTTCATACCATGCTCTTAGTCCATAAAGTGCCTTATCCAATCTGTAGACATGATTTGGATATTTAGGATCAATGAAACCAGGAGGTTGTTCAACATATACTTCTTCCTCCAGTTCACCATTTAAGAAAGCACTTTTAACATCCATCTGGAAAACCTTGAATTTCTTATGAGCTGCATAAGCAAGAAATATCCCGATGGCTTCTAATCTTGCAACATGAGCAAAAGTTTCATCATAGTCAATTCCTTCTTGTTGAGAATACCCCTTTGCAACTAGCCTTGCTTTGTTTCTGATTATTACTCCATCAGAATCAGTCTTGTTTTTGAAAATCCACTTTGTACCAACAATTGATCTGTTCTTTGGTCTTGGTACCAGTTTCCAGACTTCATTCCTTTCAAACTCATTTAATTCTTCTTGCACTGCAGTAACCCAATCAGCATCTTTAAGTGCATCTTCAACTTTCTTTGGCTCCTCCTTGGACAGAAAGTTATTGTATAGATATTCATTCTGAGTTGCACTTCTTGTTTGAACACCTGCATCAGGATCTCCAATTATCAAATCAGGAGTATGGTCTTTTGTCCATTTCCTTGCTGGTGTTAAATTGTTTCTTGAAGTAGATGCTCCCCATGGATTGGTGTTATCTTGATTAGAAGACTTTGCTTGATTTGAAGCTCCCCCTGAATTATTGCTATTTCTTCCTGATGAGTTATCAGGATCATCACTTGAATCAGTATCTGAAGAATTCTGTCCTGATGATTGAGTTGACTCTGAACTTGTAGTAGAATGATGTTGCTCCCCGTCAACATTAGCACTACTAGTTGTATCACTATTGTTTGCATCATCAGAATAAGTACCATCAGTATCTGGTGTGTCATCAGGATTTGGTGACCCATCAGGATCTGATGAAATGACAACTTCTGATTCACTTTCTTCAGGTTCCTTGGTAGCTTCATTTTCAAAAATCAATCTATCATGAGAGTCCTCATTCAATCCAAATATCTTCTTATCATCAAAAGATACATGTATTGACTCCATGACAGTCCTTGTTCTCAAATTGAAAACTCTAAAGGCTCTTGATGTAGGATAGCCAATGAAAATTCCCTCATCAGCCTTTGTTTCAAATTTCCCTAGCTGTTCAGGATGAGTTCTGAGAACAAAACACTTACAGCCAAACACATGCAAATGCTTCAGACTTGGTTTCTTCTCCTTGATTGACTGATAAGGAGTAGCACCATGCCTGTTTATCAAGGTCAGATTTTGAGTATAGCATGCTGTGTTGACTGCTTCTGCCCAGAAATATGTAGGTAGTTTAGCTTCTTCCAACATAGTTTTGCCAGCTTCAATAAGAGTTCTATTTTTCCTTTCAACTACTCCATTTTGCTGGGGTGTGCTAGGAGCAGAGAATTGTTGAATAATTCCTTTGTATTTGCAGAACTCTTCCATCTTTGAATTCTTGAATTCAGTGCCATTATCACTTCTCAGTATCTTGACTTTGTACTTTGTGGTTGTCTCAATCATTCTCACATGATCCAACAGTATTTCAGGAGTTTCATCTTTTCTGTGCAGAAAATACACCCAGGTGAATCTAGAATATTCATCAAAAATTACAAGAGTGTACCTTTTTGTTAGATATAATTGCTGATGATTGTTTATCAGTGTTTAAGTAACAGGTACTCATCAGAGTTTATACTAGAAGCCATTCAGAGTTTGTTAAAGTCTGACGGGGTGAAAGTTTGCTGAAGCTGTCGGTGCTAATATGAAGATTCTAGAAGCAATATATCTTGAAGATGGAAAGAAGCAAGATATATTGAGATAGCTAAGGAAACGGAACAGAAGATAGAAGCAATCCTAATTTGATATAAATTGTATAGCTAATTTGTAGGAATATCAATTAGAGATTGAATCTATGTAGCTGTGTACTATATAAACACAGATAGGTTAACCCTAAAAGGGATGCGAATACTGAATACATTATTCTTGTAACCTAGCAGCTCTCTGTGATATTTTACCTCACTGAGAGAAGAGTTATTTAATATAATTCAGTTTATTGTTCATAAACAGAGTTCTTGATTGTTATTCTCATACATATATTGATTATATATTGTATATTCGGCCTAACAATTGGTATCAGAGCCAAGGCTGTTAAATATATACAGTTTATTGATCTAAAACACAAGTATAATCATGACTGAAAACTCTCAGGAAGGTTCTAATGCTCAAAAGGTTCAATCTGCTTCTGTAAGTCGATATGAGTCAATCAGGGTTCCAATGCTCAAACTAGTGGAATATCCAATATGGAAGGTTAAGATGACCATGTTTCTAGAAGCCACAGATCCAGAATACCTTGATAGAATCTATGATGGTCCTCATATGCCAACTAAACTGTCTCCTGTAGTTGCTGGTCAAGAACAAAAGACTGTTCCGAAGGAAAAGAAAGATATGACTCCTGAGGACATCTCATCAATTGCGAAGGATGCAAAAGTTAGACATCTTCTTCATAGTGCCTTAGATAATGTCATGTCTAACAGAGTTATTGGTTGCAAGACTGCCAAAGAAATCCAGGATGCTTTAGAAGTCAGGTGTCAAGGAACAAGTGCTATAAAGAAGAACAGGAAGACTATTTTAACACAGGAATATGAACACTTTGACTCTAGATCTGATGAAACTTTGATAGATACATATGACAGATTCTGTAAATTGTTGAATGATTTGTCTCTTGTTGATAAAGAATATGATCTTGAAGAGTCAAATCTCAAGTTTCTACTATCTCTACCTGAAAAATGGGATTTAAAGGCAACATCAATAAGAGATAATTATGATCTTGCAGAAACAGATCTTGATGAAATTTATGGGTTGCTTAAAACTCATGAACTTGAGATAGAACAAAGAAACAAAAGGTCTGGAAAGAAGACAAAATCTGTAGCTCTCAAAGTTGAAGAAAAACTCATGAAGAAAGAAACATCAAAGAAGAAAGCTAAGGGAAAAACTTTGGTCATAAACTCTGAAAGTGAGTCATCAAACTCTGATGGTGATTCAAACTCTGATGCTTCTTCTGAATCTGAGGATGATGAAGAACAACTGATGCAAATGGCTGCTTTGATGGTGAAAACCTTCAAGAAGATGGGTTTTAAGAACTTCAAGAAGGGAAAAAGATTCTCGAGGAAAGATTCAAACTCTGAAAGAAAGAGTTTCAGAAAGTCTGAAGGAAGGGATACCAAGTATGGAAAGAAAGACAAGTCTGAGATCCAGTGCTACAAGTGTAAAGAGATGGGTCATTATGCTCCAGAGTGCAAGAAAGGAAAATCTGAGAAAGCACTCATCACTAAAGGAAAAGACTGGGCAGACACTTCAGATTCTGATGAAGATGTCAGCTATGCTCTTATGGCAACTGTTGAAGATAAATCTGAGACATCTGAGAATAAGGTACCCCTAACAACTTATTCTTATGATATTGATAATATATTTGAATTGAGAATTTATCTTAAAAGCATACATGTTAGTTATAAAGATCAAACTTTAGAAAATGAGAGAATTAAATCTGAGAAACTTAAGCTTAAAGATAGAAATAAATTTCTTGAAGAAGAGCTTGTTAACATGCAACAAGTTCAAAAGGAAAGAGATGATGCTGTTTATGTTGAGCAAGAGTTGTTAAAGAGATTTAGACAACTAGAATCTGATTTGGAAAAAGAGAGGAAGGTAATTAAAACCTGGACTAATTCTGGAAAAGACACACATCAAGTTTTTCAAACAGATACAGTTGGGTTAGGTTACTGTGAGGAAGATGAACTTAGGTTTAAAGATAAAGTTAAAGTTAAACCACAACTTAAACCTGTGAAATTTGTTTCTGAATCTAGTAAGCAAACCTCTGTACTTGAAGCAGAAGCTGTTAAAGAATCAGTAAAAACTTGTGTTAAATAGGTGAATGTTGGTTTAATGACAGAGAAACAATTCAAGTATAAGCTCAAGGAGGTAAAGTCTGTTGAAAAACAGAAAGTGTCCAGGAAGAATAGGAATGGAAAAGTAGGAATTAATAAAAGAAATGATTATCTGCCTAATTCTGATGCTCCTAGAAAGACATGTCATAGTTGTGGTAGTACTACCCATCTTGCAAGTTTCTGCACGAAAAACAAAGATATTAATTCTTTACCCTCCAAGACTGGAGTGAAGAATGATTTTGTTAGGGTTAGGCCACAGACTTTATGCACACACTGTGGGAGCACTTGGCATTCCATTTATACTTGTAAGAGCTATCATGCCATTTATCACAACTATTATGAGTTAAAACCCAACTTGAAATGGGTTAGAGCAAACTCTGCAAGTGTAAAGTCTGACACAGTTAGCTCAAACTCTGTTGAAAGTTTTTCCGCTGCAAAAGCTAACTATGTTAAGGAAGCCAAAGGATCCAAGCAAGTCTGGATCCTTAAATCTAACTCTTTGTAATTGTCTGTGATTGCAGGGCATAAGGGAAAGCACCCTAGTCTTGGACAGTGGATGTTCAGGACACATGACTGGAAATAAAGCCCTACTATCAGACTATGAGGAGAAGGCTGGCCCAAAAGTTTCCTATGGAGATGGCAACATATGACGTACTATGGGATATGGCAATATCAATCTTGGAAGTGTCATCATCACAAATGTAGCTCTAGTCCCAGGACTCAAGCATGACTTGCTATCTGTGAGTCAAATCTGTGACAGAGGTTACCATGTAGATTTTCAACCTGAATTCTGTGAGGTTATCAGCAAATCTACAGGGAAAGTTGTTCTAGTTGGACACATACGGAATAATATCTACGAAGCAAGTTTGGTAACAAACTCTGAAGGAAAAGCTGTGTGTCTGTCTGCAAAAATGTCAAATGAAGAGAGTTGGAAATGGCATAAGAAGCTCTCTCACCTAAACTTGAACAACATCAATGAGCTAATTCGAAAAGATCTTGTAAGGGGACTTCCAAAGTCAATACTCAGCTTAGATGGTCTGTGTGATTCTTGTCAAAAGGCCAAGCAAAGGAAGTCATCTTTCAAGAGTAAGTCTGAATCTTCAGTTGTGGATCCTTATCATCTTCTTCATGTTGATCTATTTGGTCCAGTCAATATAATGTCTCTTGGCAGAAAGAAATATGCTCTTGTCATTGTTGATGAGTACACTAGGTACACTTGGGTGTATTTCTTAGCAAAGAAGGATGAAACTGCTTTAACTCTGATGGATCATGTAAAGCTACTGGACAAAGGATCACAGTATAAAGTGAAAATTATCAGGAGTGATAATGGTACTGAATTCGGAAATGCAATAATGGAAGAATTTTGCAAAGAAAGAGGAGTGAAGCAAGAATTTTCTGCACCAGGGACTCCACAGCAAAATGGTGTAGTTGAAAGAAAGAACAGAACCTTAATCGAAGCTGCCAGAACAATGCTTGAAGAAGCAAAATTGCCAACTTATTTCTGGGTAGAAGCTGTTCAAACTGCTTGTTTTACTCAAAATGCAACACTGATCAACAGGCATGGGAAAACACCATATGAGATGGTGAAGAATAAGAAGCCAAATTTGAAATATTTTCATATTTTTGGATGCAAATGCTTTGTGTTGAAAACTCATCCTGAACAGTTGACCAAGTTTGACTTAAAAGCTGATGAAGGAATTTTTGTTGGATACCCGCTGTCAACTAAAGCATTCAGAGTCTACAATCTGAGAACTAAAGTGATCATGGAATCTATACATGTGTCATTTGATGACAAGAAAATAGCTGGAATAGAAGATGAAGAATATCATGATCGACTTCGCTTTGAAAATGAAGATCTAAACTCTGATGACGTAAACTCTGATGAAGCGAATCCAACAAACTCTGATGAAGCATACTCTGAACCTCTACTGGTAAACACTGAGGAAGTTTCTCTGACAGAACAAAATAGAGAACCAGTTGAGGGGGAGCGTGAAGATACTTCAACAACATCTCAAAATGATGACTCAAATTCTGAAAATGAGTCAGCTGAAGAATCTATTCCAAACTCTGAGTCAAACACTGAAAATCCAAACTCTGAGCAGTTCAATTCAGGGGGAGCCTCAGAGAATGCAAATGGTCAAGAAGAAAAATCAGGAAAGCATGGATCAAGGGGGAGGATCTAATGAAAATAGAAGCCAATTACCTACAGCAAGAAGGTGGACACAAGCTCACACACCTGACTTGATAATTGGAGATCCAGAAGCTAGTGTGAGAACTAGAAGTGCTACAACTAATGAATGTCTGTTTCATGCATTCTTGTCTCAAACTGAGCCCAAGAAAGTGGAAGAAGCTCTTCAAGATGCTAACTGGATAACAGCTATGCAGGAAGAGTTAAATGAATTTGAAAGGAATGAAGTATGGACTCTTGTACCAAGACCTAAAAACAGATCTATTGTTGGTACAAAGTGGGTTTTCAGAAACAAAACAGACAGTGATGGAGTGATTACAAGGAATAAAGCTAGACTTGTGGCTAAAGGCTATTCACAGCAGGAAGGAATTGACTATGATGAAACCTTTGTTCCAGTTGCAGGATTGGAGGCAATAAGGATTTTTCTGGCCTATGCTGCTCACAAGAAGTTTAAAGTCTTTCAGATGGATGTGAAAAGTTCTTTTCTTAATGGGAAACTTGAAGAAGAAGTCTTTGTTGAACAACCACCTGGATTTGTGGATCCCAAACATCCAGATTATGTCTACAGGCTTGACAAAGCTCTTTATGGACTAAAGCAAGCACCTAGAGCATGGTATGAGACTCTGGCTCAATTTCTTTTAGAAAGTGGGTTCACTAGAGGTACAATTGATAAAACCTTGTTCTATTTCAACACTGGTAATGATCTGCTGTTAGTTCAAATCTATGTGCACTACTACAAAACAGTCAATAGACATCAGCTAAAAACTGATGTCTGCCAATTTTTCAACCGATGTCTTGGTGGGTGTAGAGAAAGGTCCAGAGCTTTGACATCGGTTTTTACCCGATGTCTTAACTATCTTTTCACATCATTTAGTTGCAACAAACTGATGTATATTCGTCAACTTTAAATTTGCAAGGACTTGGTATCTTTTCAGTATTTATATCCTAAGAAATTGTTATGAATTTAAATGTATCATACACAAGGTATAAATATGTATTTACATCGATAAGTAGTTACAAAACGATGTTATAAATATATATAGACATCAGGTTGTCAACAGAAATGATGTCCTGTGCCGGTGTATGATTGCATTCATCTTGAATGTTTACTTCGCATTCCCATTCTTGACTTAGCATACCTGAATTTCTGCATCTTCAGTTTTAAATATCCAGGGCATCTGAGAAATAAAAGAAAAAAGTCAATTATAAAGTGTAGACATTTTCTGTGAGCATAATCAGCAAAACTGAAAAAGGAAATACGTACTATTCCTTCATACCTTGAAAATACTTGAACTAGCTCTTGCTCCGAAGCAGTTGGACCCAAACTAGCCACAAACAGAGTTGGGCAAGGAGTTACATTCCGTGGAGTATTCTGGACATGTCCAATATATTTTAGACATACTGATATATACATAAAAATAAAGGGAGAGATCCCAATGGAACATAAAGCACTGAAGTATTCTGGTAATTTCAAAAATATCACAGAGAAGTTCAAAATGTAACAAGAGCACAACAGAAAACTGGATGCCTTCACCAAGCAGAAGATCTCAAAATTAGAGCCAATTCATCAAAAGATATAACTAAATATCTGAATGTTGTATTTTATTATTAAAGTTCAGCAAACCTGTAACTGAAAATCTGAAATGTATGTTGTGTGGATAGACAAATGAAATATTCAACTTAAATTTAACAATAAAAAAAAATATTGAACTTAAGGATGGGCTCAATTTAACACCATAACGTGCTGCAGTTATCCTTGTGGCCATCTGCAATAAAAAACACCAGGCATCAATCATTTATCTTCATAGAAAAAGGTTTGTTACTTTAACTATTATATGCTACTGCTAACCACATATTTTTTTGTTTACTCGAAATGCAAAATTTACTGATCCATGTTCTTGAGAAAGAAACTTACAAGATCGACCGATGACATTGTATAGGAAAATAAAAGAAAGATACCACAAGGTTATTGATACTATCAGAGCATCAGTGCATCCTCAGGTATTAAGTTTTTTTTATCTAATTGTGTGATTGAGATATCTGAATTTATGGGGTTCTAACAAGCTAAATTTAAGCAAAAAGCTTGTAAGAATTATTATCTACCAATCTGAACTTTCACTCAATGGTTCTACACCATGAAAAAATATTAATAAATAAATTTGACCCGCACCCTTCAATATTTCAAGGCATCTCAGAAGTTACTCTACTCATATTTGCCAAAGAATATAGAACAGAGTATACTAGTTAGTGGAAGAAGATCATACCTCCGAAACTCCTAAAATTGTATTGAAGCCGCTAAAGAGAGGGACAACATTAGCTAGGTAGTCATTGAATGTTGCATCAGGTTTAAGAAAGAAGCTTCTCATTAAGGCTATTGTTCCAAACGTTGTGACGCATAATGCTAAAGAACTAAGATAGCCCCAAGGAGTGCTCAGCCTGGTTAACTCAAGCTGGAGGTCAATTTCCGCTTTAGGTTGTACCATGCAAACCTTTAAGATATAGAGTAGGTAGTCAGAATATTTAAAACTTCAAGTGTTATAGGGAAATTTAAAAACCAACTGGACAACCACTTTTCACTGCAGTTGTGTTTGAAGTTTTTTTTTGCTAAGAGTATATGAACACAGACCTTAAATTGGACAGCTAAGCCTAAACATACCATTTAATTAATTTTGAAGTCCAATTATAGTGTCTTTTGTAGTACTGTGATCTGGGGTAGAAGATATGTGATCTTAAATTTGGAGTCAAGTTATTTGTTATCAAATATGTTTTTAAATTAAAGATGACAATATCACTTTTTAAATTTACCTGTTTGGTAATGTCATCAGTTTTTTCCTCCATAAGCCACAGCACAACCTCCCTGTCAGCAGCTTCAGATAGCTTTTGCTCCAATACTGGAATAGCTTCTTCAACGGGCTTTCTTAGATTTCCGATAAAGATCCCTCCATCCCCAAATCTCCTCACATCCCTAGCGAAAAACACCAAACACAATCAAAAGATGTACTCATGTTCACTTCATTCATTCGAGTCAGAATCTGTACATCCCCAAATAATTTTAAGATTATGCAACAAACTTCATATTGAAGAGCATACATTTTGATCTTCATGCTAAAAAGACATTCTAGTACCCTGCCCTCATCTACAAGTTCTTGACTTCTTTCCAATTCAAGGCAAGACAATATGAACATAATTTTCTCAAATATGTACTTATAAAAACCCTGGATATTTTCAAGCAAATAATCTACAATACCATATTATTTATATGAAATCATGGAAAATATAATAAAAAATTGAAACTTAGTCACTAATATTTGGAAACGAATAGGATGCAAAAACAAATTAGTTTATGCTTACCCAATTCAGATTTAGTAAGACGAACGTATAATGAATTCCCACCTTCATCAAAATGCTCCACATCAACAAAATTACCACTCCAAATCATACACCTAATTCCAGAAGCAAACGTGTAAGCATTACAAGTACAGTTTTTCACGCATAAATCTTTACATTTAATAATATCATTTGTTGCTGCAGTATCAGCAAAATCAGGCCATTTCAGACCTCGAACTTCCCTGAACACATCATTTGTACCATTGATGTTGCATTGTAGGGGAGTCCTCCTAATGCATCCATCAGAATATTTACCTTCCTCCCATTGACTTGCATATTTTGGTTTGAATCCTTCCAAACAGGAGAACCCATTGCTTTGCTTACTCCAAATATCCCACAGTTATTGTAAATCTCGGAATCATTTGAAGGCTCTGAAAATTAAAAACTAATTCTTACCCAAACAATTTATCCTTTAAGATGTTGCTCCTGTATAAAGAACAAAAAAAAATTAGAGAGGTTTTGTAGCCCAAGAAGTAAAGGGGGTTTTAGATTGCAAGTATAAAGAAAAGGAAAGTCGATACAAGAAACACTTACAATATAGATACAGAGTCTGAATTGTGTTTCTGGTATGTGCTGGAAAGGTTTTGAGCTTACCGATTCGATTAACTTAGCTTCGATTTGAAAGAGAGAGTGGAGGAGTTCAATTCTTCAGAGGGGTGTGAGTTCGAGAGAGGTGAGATGAGGTCGAGAGAGTGAAGGAGTTCGATTAGGGTTCTTCATAGGGGTGTGAATTCGAGAGAGGTGAGGTGAGGTCGAGAGAGGTGTGTGAGGGTTTTTGTTTAATTGGTTTTTACTTTTGTTTTAATAAGATTTATTTTTGTTTTAGTAAAAATTGGGGAAAAGGGGCAGGGAAAAGGGGGGGGGGATTGGGGGGAAATTTGGGGGAAGAAAAATTGGTTAAGGGGGGAAATTTGTAGAGGGGAAAAAAATAGGCAATGGGGAAAAGTATTAGCGGGCGCGAATGTTTTTTTAAAAATAACGTTTAGACATCGGTTAAGATATAATCTGATGTTGTAACAATACAAAGACATCAGTTATTTTTATATTGATGTTAATAAAGTTCTTTTACATCGGTGGCATCACAAACCGATGTTATATGGGTGATGTCTATTGACAGTTTTCTAGTAGTGGTGGATGACATAATTTTTGGGTCTACTAATGACAAACTCTGTAAGAAGTTTGCAAAGCTTATGCAGTCAAGATACCAAATGAGCATGATGGGAGAGCTTAGTTATTTTCTAGGCTTACAAGTAAAGCAAACAGATGATGGGATTTTTATCAATCAAGCAAAATATACCAGAAATCTTCTCAAGAAATTTGGTATGCTTGATAGTTCATCTGCAACAACTCCTATGGCAACTGCAAAAAAGCTAGACAAAGACACAGGAGCCTCAGTAGATATGACAAACTACAGAGGGATGATAGAGTCTCTTCTTTATCTCACTGCAAGTAGACCAGATATCATGTATGCAACATGTCTTTGTGCAAGATTTCAAGCAGACCCCAGAGAGCCTCATCTAACAGCTGTGAAGAGAATTTTCAAATATCTCAAAGGAACCATAACTCTTGGTTTGTGGTATCCTAGAGAATCAGAGTTTCAATTAATTGGTTACTCTGATGCAGATTTTGCAGGCTGTAAAATTGATAGAAAGAGCACAAGTGGAAGCTGTCAATTTTTAGGTGACAGATTAGTTTCTTGGTACAGCAAGAAACAAAAGTCAATTTCCACATCCACAGCAGAAGCAGAGTATATTGCAGCTGGTAGCTGTTGTGCACAGATTCTATGGATGAAGAATCAGTTGCTGGATTATGGATTAAGGTACTCTAAAATACCTATTTTCTGTGATAATCAAAGTGCTATTGCTATGACAGGTAATCCAGTACATCACTCCATGACAAAGCACATCAGCATAAGGTATCATTTTATCAAGGAACATGTGGAAGAAGGAAATATTGAGCTTCATTTTGTGTCTACAGACCAACAGCTTGCAGATATCTTCACCAAGCCTTTGAGTGAAGCTACCTTTACAAGACTGGTAAATGAACTTGGAATGATCTCTGGTTTTGACTAGAGATATTGGTTAGACTCAAAATTTCTCATTCTGTGATTTTTTGTTCATGATTCTTTGCATATGTTAACTGTCATTCATACCAGTTTGTCAAAATTCTGAAGTCATACTCTGTCATAATGTTAAACTCTGGCAGTCATACTCTGTCATCTAAACTCTGATGTTAAACTCTGATTGTGATTTTGTCTGAAACATATGGACCGATGAAGAAAATTGTATGAAGCATGATTCTCAGTAAGTAATCATGAATCCTTCTGAGTGATATAAATTCTGATCTCAAATGTGTGCAGAAATTTTACACAGCATGATACTGTCTCTATATTTATAGTATCTCTTAGTTTATTGATCCTATACACTAAGTCTGTATTAGCTGTTTACACTTTCTCTCATAAATTAATTGTATTAACTGATGAAAGTCTAAACTCTGATAATTAGTTGCTCATATTTCACCCTCAAATCAAAAGATGCAAAAATAAGCACAAATTCCTTTGAGATCAAGTTATGCCTAGGAAGACCCATGAACTTATTGTATGAAATAAGGGCTAAATTTTTTGATTTTTGGTGACTAGTGCCAACCACTGATTACTGGAAAAATCAAAAAAAAAAAATCAAAAAATCAAAAAATCAAAAAAAAAAAAAAAATCAAAAATCGAAGGGGGTGAAAATAATAAATTTATACGTACAGAGTTTAGACAATATCATATTTTGTTTATAAATGAGAGTTTGGGCAACCAGTTCTTACTGATTTAATTTGTGGATCTTATGCACTTTGAGATGCTCTAAATATTTATATTCAGTAAACTTTGCTAAGTCACACACAAATATTCACACCTGTACAGTTTGTGGAAAGAGTTTATGAATAAAGGAGGATGATTGGTAAACACTGATGAACTGTATACTCTACGCCGAGGTAATTTAATTTTAATCTCTGATGATTAAAATAAATTTCTTTGTTTCAGACATATTATGCTTTCAAGAAAAGACATATGTTTTGAAAATTCAAAAGAGTATGATTGGACAACAGTTCAAAAATGTATTAAACAGAGGAGAGAGGTTGAGTGTCTAGGAAAGTGTAATAGGCGGTAATTATTGCTCTTTTTACTGCGCATGAGCATTGGAAACTGCCAATTACTGCTGTCAGTTACTGCATGTGTGCCACGTGTCCCACTCACACGTTTCACGGAGTAAAATAGTTATGTGTATTGATTAGAAACTGTTCAGTTTTTAATTTTTAATTTTGTATTAATATACAATACACATATTTCTTTAAACTTTTCACAACTTACTCCAATTCAAACTTTACTGTCACACACACATTTTCTCAAACACTCTTACTGCAAACTTTCTCAAATACTCTCTAAGCCATTCTCTGTTTATTTCTTAATCGTACTAATGGCTTCTACTGCTTTTGTCTCTTCTGGGCTTCAATTTGTTCCAAATAACTATGCTGCTCCATTGATTAATGCGAACGCATCGTAGGTGTTTCATCTGATGCAAAATTTTCTTGCCCAATCTCCCATTGGGCGTGCTCTTGTAGAACCACAGAAGCTTTCTGTGTCGCAAATCAAAAGCTTCTGGGAAACTGGTGTCTATGATGATGGTGTTAGGCTCAAGACATGTCTGAATACCACTATTAACAAGCCTACACTATGTGACTATGTCACACTACATGACCTAGTGATTTCTATCACTGGGATATAGTATATGTCTCTAAATGTACTTGTCTTGTTCTCATGAACAATAGCTTTATCATGTATGCTCAGATCTACAATGAGCTTAGTAAAGTTTCTTGCATCTAGATTGTATATAGGCCATTGAATAATTGTCCTGGTAGAAGTTCAGTAATGCTCATGCAGCAGGATAGAAATGAATAAGACCATGAAGAAATAAGTTGCAGAAATTTGTCTAAGGCATTATATAGCAAAGTCAGAAGAAAGCTATGTCGTGAAGTCACCAATATCTATGTCGTGAAGTGCTACATCGCATAGTCCAGTTTGGTCTATGTCGAGAAGTCCTCAAGACACATGTCGTGAAGTGTTGAAGTCAGCAAAGTCAAAGAAGCCTAGATCGTGAAGTCCTCAGAAGCCTTATGTCGCATAGTCATCAAAATGACCTATGTCGCATAGTCATCAAATGACCTATGTCGCATAGTCATCAAATGACCTATGTCGCATAGTCATCAAATGACCTATGTCGCATAGTCGTCAAATGACCTATGTCGCATAGTCATCAAATGACCTATGTCGCAAAGTCTTCAAAGGCTATATCGCGTAGTCCTCACAAGTGAGATCGCGAAGTCAGGAATGAAGTGGAGTTCACGATATCAACACTTAGCCGTTTACAACAAGACAAATCAAGGTACAGAATCAAGAATCAAAAGAGACAAATACTGAAGCATTTGTTCTGGCAAGGTGGTCCAAAGAACAGATGGCAAATCTACAGCTAAACTTGGAGAGAAAGATAAGAGACAAGCAGCTACAGAAACGGGAAAGACTCCGAAAAGCAGGTGGTCCTTCCTGACATAGTTAACGTCTTATGGCAGGACAAGTTGGACTTTCAGCAAGGGGTAACTGTGTAAAAATAGGTGTGTGCACTAGTTTGTATAGGGCTTATATATATCATGCACATCCTATTGTTAGCTGCAAGAGAGATACACATAGTTTTTATCTTAAGCTCTTTTCTCTGTAAGCAAGCAAGTTCAAACTGTTCTTGTTTAGAAGCCAGAAATTCGATTGTGAATTTCTTGGAAAGCTGTAGTATTTAATTTGCTTATACAAAGTAGATTAAAGTGATTGTGTGTGTTATTTACTTTCTGCATATTACATATCATAATCATATACAGTCTTTTACTTAGTTTTCAAGAATCGAAAAATATATCAAACTATCCATTCACCCCCCCTCTGTCTAGTTTCTAGTAGTATTCATTTCTAAGAAGTGGTATCAGAGCGTAGGCTGTTAATGTACAAACAGGAAAAGATCAAGAATGAGTTCACAAAAACTAAGCAGTATCAAGATTCCTCCCTTTAACAAGGAGCACTACAGTTTATGGAAAAAGAAGATGTTGCTTTTCATCAAAGCTTCTAACCCCATGTATTTAGATATTCTAAAGCATGGTCCCTTCATTCCAATGATCGAGATTGGTGAAACAACCAATGGCACTGAGATTGTACCAGCAAAACATGTGCCCAAAGATCCCTCAAAATACACTGATCCTGAAAAGGAAAAAGTAGCACTGGATGGACATCTTCAACTTATCATTTGTGAATCTATGGACTTCAACATGTATGGCACTGTTGCTCATTGTACTAGTGCCAAGAAGATGTGGGATCTTATAGAAGTGCTCTGTGAAGGAACTACTGAAGTAAGAAAGAACAAGAAGCAGATTCTTGTTTCACAATATGAAGCCTTCATGGCTCAGCCAAAAGAGGGAATCACAGAAGTGTTTGAGAGATTCAACAAGCTGATAAACGAGCTCAAACTCTATGACAAACACTATGAAACAGAAGAGCTCAATATGAAGTTTCTACTAACTCTTCCAGATCACTTGGAACCAAGAATCTCTTCCCTTAAAGAAAGAGATCTAACAAAGATTGGTTTTGATGTTGTTAGATATAATTGATGACGTTTGTTCATCAGTGTTTAAGTAACAGGTACATATCAGAGTTTATATAGAAGCCAGTCAGAGTTTGATAAAGTCTGACTGGGTGAAGAGTTTAAATAGAAGCCAGTCAGAGTTTGATAAAGACTGACGTGGTGATAGTTGACTTGGCTGTCGGTGCAAAGATAAAGATTCTAGAAGCAATATATTCTGAAGATGGAAAGAAGCAGAATATATTGATACAGCTAAGGAAACCGAATAGAAGACTGAAGCAATCCTTAATTGATAATAATTGTATAGCTAATTTATAGGAGTATCAATTAGATAAGGATTGTATGTAGCTGTGTACTATATAAACACAGATAGGTTATCCCTAGAAGGGACACGCGAACATTGAATATATTATTCTTGTAACCTAGTAGCTCTTTGTGATTCATTAACATCACTAAGAGAGAATTATTTAATATAATTCAGTTTGTTGATTTACAAACCTGTGTTCTTGATTGTTATTCTCATACATACTTGATTATATATTGTGTATTCGGCCTAACAATTGGTATCAGAGCCAAGGCTGTTTAATATATACAGTTTTACGATTCAAACACAGTAATAATCATGTCTGAAGAAAATCAAACTGCTCCTAAGGCTGAACAGGTTAAGCCCAATTCTGTGAGTCAATATGAAACAATCAGGGTTCCAATTCTCAGGCCAGTAGAGTATCCGATTTGGAAGGTGAAGATGACCATGTTTCTGGAGGCTACAGATCCAGAATACCTTGACAGAATCTATGATGGTCCTCATATGCCGACTAAATTGTCCCCTGTTGTTGATGGTCAAGAACAAAAGACTGTTCCAAAGGAAAAGAAAGATATGACTCCTGAGGACATCTCATCAATTGCAAAAGATGCAAAGGTTAGACATCTTCTCCACAGTGTAACAGCCCCAAATCCGGGGTCAGGGATCTAGGGTTGTCACAATCCATGTATTCCTTGCCTTACCTGTATTACTCACACCATTCATAATTCACCTTCTCATGACCCCACAACATATGTCTCTCTCACACACACACACAGGTTAGAGTCTCAGAAACGACACAATACAACAACTGCGGAATAAATAACTTTTATTACAATACCCAAATGTCTTTTGAATCTGTCACTGATACAATTTCTAAGTAATGTTACATTACCAACTTAGCCTTCTGATGCTCACAATCCTCTCATACCATTCATATCTATACATAAGTTGAATACCAAAAGCTGTAGCCTGATTCGATTGGTTCGTACTACTCTCGGGATCACTGCTAGAAACTGTTTATGGAAACGCCTTGCGAGGTGTGTGCCGACCCATTGGCATCCTACTTCGCTGCTATATAATATATGTAACACAATAGCAAGAGTGAGCGATAGCTCAGCAAGGAAATGAAAGTATGGCATAATTCTGCCTTTAACTCAACCTAGAATAAAGCGGGTATAAGACAATAATTTGTCAGAATGTCTCGATACTGAAATTATTTCCTTATCGGAATGTATTCCCAAAAACAGCACCATTAATGTACTTCAAATATCATTTCATAATATTTCTGCAAGCTTGTGCTATATTAAGAACAAAGTTCTAGTATAAAAGATGAGGTTTCAAAGTAAACCAAATATAACCTTTCCAAAAATATCTTCTATGTAAGCAGAATATCAACACATAACTTAAAAGATGAAGTTATAAGGTGATTCAGTATAAACAACTCCCTTACCATAACTCATGTTATGTAAGGTATCCACAGAGTCATAACTCATAAAATAAAAGATGAAGTTGCATGGATTTATTGTCACTTCAATTCCAAACACTTCTCGACCCCCTGCCAACACGATTGGTTCTTCACCCCAATACATGTTGCAGGAAATATCCAAATTGGATGATGAACTAATACTGGAGTTGCTACCGCGTCCGCTGTGCCTAACCTTACTATGATCAGTAGCAGGTCGCACCGCTCAAATAGTTTTCTACATGTAGATGGAAGTATCACGACGGCCTGACATTGTCTACCGCCTTACTATGACCTCCCGGCCCATTTGGGGCAATATAAAAGTTGGATGGGCCCACGCAACTTGACCACTTACACCACTCCTAGTTCAGATGAAATCCATGACTCTGAAACGTAAAGATCGTCCTCCTTTCCCCAAGTGTAACACTTGTTGATACGACTCCACTAAGTAGTTATATCTAGGTTGGAAAGGAAGATTCTCCAATATTTCCCAAGCTATGCTTGTTAATGGATATCGACTTGTTCCATGAATTTACCCCTCGATTATTGAGGTGGTAACACAACATTAGACTGGCAGCAATTAAATTGCTCCAAGAAAATATCTGTCCCTTGACAGTTTTTGAATTGAGAGTTTAAAAAGAGTAGTAGTCACTTAAATCAGGTTTCCCATATTTTTGATAATTGAGCGAGCATTTAAATCTTCTTTAAAAGACAGATTTAAATGGAAAAACATTTGTTTTGGGAACCTCTTTTTGATTTGAAAATAATTAATAATATTTATTGAATAAGCAACCTTTAAACGAATCTTCGAAGATAATATTCATTAACTAATAAACCCCGAATGAATATTCAAGATAATATAAACCTCGAATGAATATTCAAAATAATATTCCTCAAATAATAAATCTCAAAGGAATATTCGAAAAATAATGTCCATTAAATAATTAAGTCTCAAATGAATATTCACAATAATATTCTTAAAGTCAATAATCCTCAAATGAATATAAATAATATTTTCTAAGTCAATAATCCTCAAATGAATATATATAATATTCTCTAAGTCGATAATCCTCAAATGATTATTAATAAATAATATTCTTAAAATGAATATTAATAAATAATATTCTTAACGTCAATAACCCTCAAATGAATATTAATAATTAATATTCTTAAATAAAACAATTAACCCTCGAGTAACAGTTACCCGATATCTTTATCGGAAAAATAATCATTTAAAATATACCGAAATATATCTACTTCCGGTCTAAAGAATAAAATCATACGCCCTTTACCTAGGGCATTTATAAAAACCTGGCTTATAACTGATATCCCATATCTAGCTTATAAGCCAATTACCAAATCATTTCCAAGTAATAACATTCGAATGAGGTAATATTCAAATAACATTCCTCAAATCATTTCCAAATAATTAATACTTTCTAGAAATATAATTAATGTTTAATAATAGCAGTCCTCAAAATAATTAGTACACTGCCGCTGGAATCCCTCCGGGTTTCCACGGCTATCTCCATATCTCAAATACTGACTCCCGGTCTAGAGTCGAAAACAAGAAGTGTGCTCTTATCTCTAGAGCTACAAGGTATACCGGTTTATAACTACTTTATCTCAAAGCTCATATATAAACCCAAATCAAACTCTATTTATAACATGTATCGCACAACTGTATAACTCCACACATGGCAACAACAGTAATATATAATCAATACTTCAAAGTATAGATTTAGAAAACTTGCCACAATACTTGCAACAAAGATTTGGTATATAAATTGGGAATACACAAGTATTGAACATAGGAAAATATACATACTCTGAATAATAGAGTAAGGTTTAGTAAACTTGCCTGATGCTCGAGAAGTGATAGGGGTTCGCGACGATGCCGGACAATCTAGACAAAGTCAAACGAAAACATACGATTAATCCCTTGGATAATCCACTATAATCCAACGCTTAAACACGTAAGCGAAACACAACTAAGGCATTAATAACTCACTTTAGGCTCATACTAAGTCCACGTTATTCAATAAATATTTAAGTCGAAGGTTCACCTTAGGAATCGAATCTCGTTTGCCGGTTATACCAAGTGGTTTTGAAGGTTAGAACCAAGTGCTCCTCTAAGGGGTTTCTTCGCACTTAACCTTGATTCGAACATTTTTATAAAATCGAAAAATAATCTTTTTGATATGAGGTCTTCTCTCATATCTTCATTATGACCTCTAGTATTTAATTACCAAGATTCTTAACCGAATATCTCATTATAAGGGGGTTCCATTGAAGTTACGAACTCACACTTACGTTTACGAACTGCTTTTACGATTTTTATCATAACGCCTAAACCGTAAGTCGGAATGCTACGATTCTTTCGCCAAAATGATCTATGACTCAAGATATACAAGTATAGGTCAGTTAATAAGTAAGGTCAGAAGGTTATATCAACTGTTAAGCTCGGTTCGTAAGGTTAAAGAAATTTCGCCATTACGACGGCTATAAATCAAACGTTTCCATTTTACGATCACTCCAAATAACCAACCAAGGCAACCCATACTTCATCAATCTCAAAAAACATCCATTTTACATCTCTAAGTCCAGTGGTGAGACTAAAATCAATCACCCATCATTTTACACACCAAAACAAATCCAAATATCTAAGGATGTTCTTATTAAGCACTAATCTTTATGTAACATCAAAACCACATCAAAAACTCATAATAACTCAAAGGGTGGGTTAGGGCTTTACCTTCTTGGAAGCTCTATCAACACTACCAAGGGTTTATAATCACTTAACAAGCTTTAACAAGTCCTTATAATGCTTAAACCTTAAGAACAAAGCAAGAAAACAAGTTAGTAATTTCGGAGTTACTATTCACCTCTTGAAAGAACTGGAAACACGAGGGCCTTACCATGCTTTTCTGGACTAGGCTCCTGAATAGAAGTTGTAGAGCATCTCAATACCTTTCGAACAAGATAAAGAACACATGATTCCATTGAGAAACGAGGGAGTTATGGCTATTTGAAAATCGGTGCAGAAACTGCCAAGATCATGGCAGTTTGGATTCTTCAACTTGGGGAGGATATTTGACTAGGCTAAACACCTTGGATTGCCATGAAATTTTGAACGAGTGTTATACATGGAGTGGAGAAGCTGTGGTTAAAGTTTGGTGATTTTATCATGGTTGGAAATGGAGTTATGGATTTTTCTTTGGAGGGTGCTCTAGCTGATCAGTTTTGGGAGACTTTGTGTTTCTCTTGCTTTTCTTCTTTTCTTCTTATCTTGGTTAACTAACAATAATGCTGATATTTGTATCAGTGGTGAGTCATAGCTCAAGGGTCTTCATCTTGTGACACTTGTCACACATGCACTGGTTGAGATAAAGTAACTTTTCTGGTTCGTTTAATTTCGTAGAACGCTCGCAAGGTTTCTCGAGGGTTCTATCGAGGTATTTTACCGAAATCGTTCTCGATACTTCTAATTCATTTATCAAATCCATATCCATGGAATTCATAATTTAAATCCTTAAATATCCTCAAATAATAATTATTTAGTCCGTTTTTGGCGAAATTTCGGAGAAAATGAAAAATGCTATTTTTCCGATTCTGACAGCTTCTGCATTCTTTTATTTCCATCGTAGATCACTAATGCGACTTTGAAAGTTTATTATATCGTCCCGCATATAGGGTGGTCTGAAAAACTTTTAAATGAAGAGTTACTATTCATCAGTGGTTTTTCTATAATACTTTGGATCAAAATCCGTTCCAATATTCCTGATCTATTTTCTCTCTACTCTTTGCACTTAGAAAACGTTCTAGTGCTTTCTCGGGCGTACGCTATCTTGTTTACGGAGTTGTCGGATGTATTCCAGATATTGATTTGGATGACATAAAAATACTTTTCTTCCTTGGAATATTGTATTCTTATTTTCCAGAGAGATTATTCGTATCTATATGTTCAGTCCATTCTTACTATTCTCAAAATGTTTGAAAACCGAAATTCATATTCATTTCATAACTTGATTCTCAAAGTCATTGCCACTATCCATATTTACATCAACATATAATAAAAGTTTTAATTCTACCCAAAATCTGGGGTCTTACAGTCTCCCCTCCTTAAAAGGATTCCGTCCCGGAATCACTCTGAAAACACATGGGGATATCTTTCTAGCATCTCGCTCTCTAGCTCCCAAGTTGATTCTTCCACATTATGATTCCTCCATACCACTCTGACTAGTTTGATGACCTTGTTTCGTAGTACTTGTTCCTTTCGATCTATAATTTCCATTGGTTGTTCCACATAGGTCAAGTCTGGTTGTATGTCTGCGTGCTCGTACTCTACATATGCCGGGCATCTATAGTAAACTGACGTAGCATTGACACATGAACCCCGTTATGACCATTCTACAAGTTTGGGGGGTAAGGCTGGCTCGTAGGCCACCTTCCTGGTGCGTCTTAAATCTCAGATGGCCCAAAGAATATCGGCTCACTTCCCTTTCTTTTCAAATCTCATTAATTCTTTCCATGGATATCTTTTAGCATCACGAATCTCTAACCTCATATTCTCTATCTTGTTTGTACAGAAAATATACCAACATAAACTTGCTTGTCATCCATCAACGTGCCATTTAGCTTATCAGTAGCAGTACTATCTCTATACTCGCGGGCTTAGTCCGCATACTTTCTCTGTCTGTCTTGGTTGTCACTAGCCGCTTGTTGGTGAAATCTTTTGTCCTTCTAGTTTGTTGGACTAACTTGGGTGTTGTGTAAAATCTCATCCTTTAATTCCCGATCATTCGGAATCCATCTCTGTCTCATTTTAAAGTAAGGGTATCGGCCACCACATTGGCCTTCCCCGGATGGTAGTGTATCTCACCGTCATAATCCTAGGTCAATTCTAGCCATTTCTCCATCTCATGCTATCTACTATCATGGGTAACTCAAAGCCAATTCATTACATTCCATAAAATTTGTGGGTGCATTAGTCAACCCAAAATAACTTCGCTGAAAACTCGAAGTGTCTATTCCTAGTACGAATCGCAGTCTTGGGCATATCCTCTGATTTAACTTCCAACTGGTGATACCCAGTTCTTAAATAAATTGGAAATACACAGCGTTCTTCCGCTGATCAAACAATCATTTACAAGGGTACCTATTCTCCATGTCAAACTCATACAACTCTCGAGATTCGATATATAATCTTGTGCTAATATCTTTTTCTCTTACAACAACACCGGGCTCTCCATGGTGGTACTCTGGGTCTTGTCATATCCTTATACAACAACTCTTGTAACTGAGTCACTAACTCTTTCATTCCCACTATACTCTGAATACTCGGTATTCATTCCCATGTCATTCCAATCGATATTTGGTAACGCATTAAGATCTGGTGAAATCTCCCAAAACCATTGTAGTTTCCTCTATACTTGGTGCCTCTTTTCTTGGCGTCAACCATAAGAGCTAATTAAGCCTCGTATCTCTGGCGTAATAGTTTCTTAGTCTAAACTATATTCAAGAACCTCTGAATCTGTCTCCATCCTTTATTTATTACTCTCTCTTCCTTACAATCAGTCTGGGCTCCATTGGGTGTCAACCAACCCATTCTTATTATAATATCAACTTCTCCCAAGTCACAATACCATCTCCCTCTGACTCCATCGCCAGCACTTATCTTGCTAACCCAGAGGTAGTGTCCATTCGTAACAACTCCTCCAAAATCTCAATTCCACTATAGGGCATTTATCTAACACCATTGTCACTGGAGTACACGACACATCGCTATTCCTTTCACATATATCGATTGACCCGCTTTCCATTATCATAATATCCTTGGGAGAATAAACCAATTTCATTGATATGTCACTAACATTCTATTCGTCTTAGGGATTCGCTCCTGACATAGGCGATTTCGTTGCGAATCTAATTCCTATCAGCGAATTTTGACTTATTTGACCTGGTTGGCCTCCCCTTGAAATTCAATAAAGATAACAAGAATCATGGAGCTTTGAAAAGATAGCTCCTATATTAAGGAAAACTTCACACACTGGTGATCATAAGGTTATGAGTTTTAAGGTAACCTTATTGGAGGTAAGAGAATTTACCGAGAGATCAACATGATCATAAGAACTCAATGTTGTGTGCCTCGATTGAGACATTACTAAAGGTAATTAGCCTTCTTGTATTTCACAACTCACAAGTGATGGCGTCCCATCAGACTTCTATCACATAGACAGATAGTCCTTGTAGCCCCTATAAGTATAGGGTTGTTCGTCTCAGTGGAAGTTGAAAAGTATGAAAGCAATTCGAGATCAATTTAATGATTATCGTCTTTCGACAATATTTCTCAAAGGAACACCTTGGATTAAAATTGAACAGATTCCAAAGGTGCGGTTTCCAAAGAAAAGAATAACCAAAAAGATACTGGTACTTAACAAGCAAGTGGTGAGGTATCATCATAGGGTTATTCATTATTTGAAGAAAAGTGGAAGCTTGAATAACATCATTTGATAGGGCTTCGAAAACCTGGAAGTAGGCATCGTGACAGCCTCTAACACAATTGAATTTAAATATGATTTAACACAAGTGTTATAAAATAACTTCGAAGAGGGAATATACCCTTTATCAGAATTCTTTCTCGGAAAGAGGTCAAGATAGATCATAGATTAGGGAAGTATCCCACATAATTTGCAAATGGGGAGGGTATTACCAAGGTCTCTATGGATGCCTTTTACGTCGGCTCCCCTAATGGATAATCGTTCAATTCCAAAGCTTCTCTTTTCCACGCACTCTAAGGTGTTCGATACTTACGTCATTGCCGACTTATAATAGTCGCTAATAATTATACCATCAACATTTGCAATCGCAGGGAGCTTTATTCGACTCGGCGCAAGCATCTCAAGCAAGCGTTCTATCGTAAGAGGACTTCGATATCGTTGTCGCCCGTAGCAATGACAATTCCACATGTCGACTGGGCGGTACTTCGGAAGATCGTTAGAAACTACAAGCTTAAATCCGGTCTCTATTTCAATCATCCTTATACCCAATATTCCTCCTCCCATATCAATCCCATGCGCTACCTAAGCTTAACACTTTTTGGCACAATAGGCTTTTCATTTAAGTCAATCCCGGAATTTCTCAGTCCGTCTTGGTCCTTAAATATATTTCGCCTTTACCGTCCAATCTCAACTTCA
Source organism: Heracleum sosnowskyi (assembly GCA_030848705.1). Classification (NCBI taxonomy): domain Eukaryota; kingdom Viridiplantae; phylum Streptophyta; class Magnoliopsida; order Apiales; family Apiaceae; genus Heracleum; species Heracleum sosnowskyi. The sequence continues at coordinate 110,600,865 of CM061239.1, forward strand.
TCATTTTATCTCTACAATCAATTATAGCAATCAGGGTCTGTCCACCAACCCATATAATAGCTATCTTATCCAATCCACAGGGTTCGCTCTAATTTCCACTCTCTTTGGTGACATCCTCTAGTAATCAGAAAGACAAGGTTTGCCAAAATTTGCTGAATTTCTCTCCAAATCTGGGAAATTTGATCAATCTATTTACCTACTAGTAATGCTCGGATCTGATTTCTGACCTTTCGGTTCTATCCTCATAATTCCTTCCCGGTTTCCTGAGGGTGGTAAATCTCGTTCTCGATTCCGTCTTAGCGTGCTTGTCTTACCATAACATTTACATGGTACATATACCCAAAATTCTCCTTGAGATAATAAAATCCCTCAATGATATAATAGACACTATTTCCCGTGGAATCGCTGGTCGTGGGGGGATTGAAACCTCATAGCCAAAACAATTCCTTACATTATTCTAGGCAACTAAGTACCCTTAATCGTTCGTGAAAATCTGAACATCTTGGTTCTTACGTATGCCGCCTCCTTATGGGCAGCTATAACCGATCACGAGTAACAGGTTTCGTTCAAGTCGAATCAATCCACTGATACTGGCTATACTGCCTCTACCTCTTCTGCTTTGGAGACTCTACTCCATTTTCCTTGTCATACCTCTTGATGAATCATGAACGATCCTTAAACTCTCGTCTCGTCACTTATTTATCCCTCGAAGGTTCGTCCGGTCTTATTATTAGACCTCAAGTAACGCACCACATCTTTATCAATCAACACGTCCTTTACAAGATTCTTTCCTTGACCCACTATGGGGTCTTCCTCTAGATCCTCCTATGGATCTTTCTTTATCGGGTCTCCGTCCATTTCAAGGAGCGCATCATCAAATGCCTACTCGAAGGCCTCGGGATCTGGAATCTCAGAGTCCCATCCATCTATAACTCATACGAATCGAGGTGACTAACCATGAAGTCCTAAGTACGGTTTCCCAGAAGAAGTCCCCTCTCGGGCTTCATCTTAAACAGTCAGGGTCATGTCCTCTAACCCGACTACGAACTTAATTTGAGCTCTAGATGTTCTTATCATTATTAAGGGTATTGTAAGACTCGATCTCCTATCGTTTCTGAGGACTGTAACCTAACGCTCTGATACCATTTCTGTAACAGCCCCAAATCCGGGGTCAGGGATCTAGGGTTGTCACAATCCATGTATTCCTTGCCTTACCTGTATTACTCACACCATTCATAATTCACCTTCTCATGACCCCACAACATATGTCTCTCTCACACACACACACAGGTTAGAGTCTCAGAAACGACACAATACAACAACTGCGGAATAAATAACTTTTATTACAATACCCAAATGTCTTTTGAATCTGTCACTGATACAATTTCTAAGTAATGTTACATTACCAACTTAGCCTTCTGATGCTCACAATCCTCTCATACCATTCATATCTATACATAAGTTGAATACCAAAAGCTGTAGCCTGATTCGATTGGTTCGTACTACTCTCGGGATCACTGCTAGAAACTGTTTATGGAAACGCCTTGCGAGGTGTGTGCCGACCCATTGGCATCCTGCTTCGCTGCTATATAATATATGTAACACAATAGCAAGAGTGAGCGATAGCTCAGCAAGGAAATGAAAGTATGGCATAATTCTGCCTTTAACTCAACCTAGAATAAAGCGGGTATAAGACAATAATTTGTCAGAATGTCTCGATACTGAAATTATTTCCTTATCGGAATGTATTCCCAAAAACAGCACCATTAATGTACTTCAAATATCATTTCATAATATTTCTGCAAGCTTGTGCTATATTAAGAACAAAGTTCTAGTATAAAAGATGAGGTTTCAAAGTAAACCAAATATAACCTTTCCAAAAATATCTTCTATGTAAGCAGAATATCAACACATAACTTAAAAGATGAAGTTATAAGGTGATTCAGTATAAACAACTCCCTTACCATAACTCATGTTATGTAAGGTATCCACAGAGTCATAACTCATAAAATAAAAGATGAAGTTGCATGGATTTATTGTCACTTCAATTCCAAACACTTCTCGACCCCCTGCCAACACGATTGGTTCTTCACCCCAATACATGTTGCAGGAAATATCCAAATTGGATGATGAACTAATACTGGAGTTGCTACCGCGTCCGCTGTGCCTAACCTTACTATGATCAGTAGCAGGTCGCACCGCTCAAATAGTTTTCTACATGTAGATGGAAGTATCACGATGGCCTGACATTGTCTACCGCCTTACTATGACCTCCCGGCCCATTTGGGGCAATATAAAAGTTGGATGGGCCCACGCAACTTGACCACTTACACCACTCCTAGTTCAGATGAAATCCATGACTCTGAAACGTAAAGATCGTCCTCCTTTCCCCAAGTGTAACACTTGTTGATACGACTCCACTAAGTAGTTATATCTAGGTTGGAAAGGAAGATTCTCCAATATTTCCCAAGCTATGCTTGTTAATGGATATCGACTTGTTCCATGAATTTACCCCTCGATTATTGAGGTGGTAACACAACATTAGACTGGCAGCAATTAAATTGCTCCAAGAAAATATCTGTCCCTTGACAGTTTTTGAATTGAGAGTTTAAAAAGAGTAGTAGTCACTTAAATCAGGTTTCCCATATTTTTGATAATTGAGCGAGCATTTAAATCTTCTTTAAAAGACAGATTTAAATGGAAAAACATTTGTTTTGGGAACCTCTTTTTGATTTGAAAATAATTAATAATATTTATTGAATAAGCAACCTTTAAACGAATCTTCGAAGATAATATTCATTAACTAATAAACCCCGAATGAATATTCAAGATAATATAAACCTCGAATGAATATTCAAAATAATATTCCTCAAATAAGTAAACCCCCAATGAATATTCAAAATAATATTCATTAATTAATAAATCTCAAAGGAATATTCGAAAAATAATGTCCATTAAATAATTAAGTCTCAAATGAATATTCACAATAATATTCTTAAAGTCAATAATCCTCAAATGAATATAAATAATATTTTCTAAGTCAATAATCCTCAAATGAATATATATAATATTCTCTAAGTCGATAATCCTCAAATGAATATTAATAAATAATATTCTTAAAATGAATATTAATAAATAATATTCTTAACGTCAATAACCCTCAAATGAATATTAATAATTAATATTCTTAAATAAAACAATTAACCCTCGAGTAACAGTTACCCGATATCTTTATCGGAAAAATAATCATTTAAAATATACCGAAATATATCTACTTCCGGTCTAAAGAATAAAATCATACGCCCTTTACCTAGGGCATTTATAAAAACATGGCTTATAACTGATATCCCATATCTAGCTTATAAGCCAATTACCAAATCATTTCCAAGTAATAACATTCGAATGAGGTAATATTCAAATAACATTCCTCAAATCATTTCCAAATAATTAATACTTTCTAGAAATATAATTAATGTTTAATAATAGCAGTCCTCAAAATAATTAGTACACTGCCGCTGGAATCCCTCCGGGTTTCCACGGCTATCTCCATATCTCAAATACTGACTCCCGGTCTAGAGTCGAAAACAAGAAGTGTGCTCTTATCTCTAGAGCTACAAGGTATACCGGTTTATAACTACTTTATCTCAAAGCTCATATATAAACCCAAATCAAACTCTATTTATAACATGTATCGCACAACTGTATAACTCCACACATGGCAACAACAGTAATATATAATCAATACTTCAAAGTATAGATTTAGAAAACTTGCCACAATACTTGCAACAAAGATTTGGTATATAAATTGGGAATACACAAGTATTGAACATAGGAAAATATACATACTCTGAATAATAGAGTAAGGTTTAGTAAACTTGCCTGATGCTCGAGAAGTGATAGGGGTTCGCGACGATGCCGGACAATCTAGACAAAGTCAAACGAAAACATACGATTAATCCCTTGGATAATCCACTATAATCCAACGCTTAAACACGTAAGCGAAACACAACTAAGGCATTAATAACTCACTTTAGGCTCATACTAAGTCCACGTTATTCAATAAATATTTAAGTCGAAGGTTCACCTTAGGAATCGAATCTCGTTTGCCGGTTATACCAAGTGGTTTTGAAGGTTAGAACCAAGTGCTCCTCTAAGGGGTTTCTTCGCACTTAACCTTGATTCGAACATTTTTATAAAATCGAAAAATAATCTTTTTGATATGAGGTCTTCTCTCATATCTTCATTATGACCTCTAGTATTTAATTACCAAGATTCTTAACCGAATATCTCATTATAAGGGGGTTCCATTGAAGTTACGAACTCACACTTACGTTTACGAACTGCTTTTACGATTTTTATCATAACGCCTAAACCGTAAGTCGGAATGCTACGATTCTTTCGCCAAAATGATCTATGACTCAAGATATACAAGTATAGGTCAGTTAATAAGTAAGGTCAGAAGGTTATATCAACTGTTAAGCTCGGTTCGTAAGGTTAAAGAAATTTCGCCATTACGACGGCTATAAATCAAACGTTTCCATTTTACGATCACTCCAAATAACCAACCAAGGCAACCCATACTTCATCAATCTCAAAAAACATCCATTTTACATCTCTAAGTCCAGTGGTGAGACTAAAATAAATCACCCATCATTTTACACACCAAAACAAATCCAAATATCTAAGGATGTTCTTATTAAGCACTAATCTTTATGTAACATCAAAACCACATCAAAAACTCATAATAACTCAAAGGGTGGGTTAGGGCTTTACCTTCTTGGAAGCTCTATCAACACTACCAAGGGTTTATAATCACTTAACAAGCTTTAACAAGTCCTTATAATGCTTAAACCTTAAGAACAAAGCAAGAAAACAAGTTAGTAATTTCGGAGTTACTATTCACCTCTTGAAAGAACTGGAAACACGAGGGCCTTACCATGCTTTTCTGGACTAGGCTCCTGAATAGAAGTTGTAGAGCATCTCAATACCTTTCGAACAAGATAAAGAACACATGATTCCATTGAGAAACGAGGGAGTTATGGCTATTTGAAAATCGGTGCAGAAACTGCCAAGATCATGGCAGTTTGGATTCTTCAACTTGGGGAGGATATTTGACTAGGCTAAACACCTTGGATTGCCATGAAATTTTGAACGAGTGTTATACATGGAGTGGAGAAGCTGTGGTTAAAGTTTGGTGATTTTATCATGGTTGGAAATGGAGTTATGGATTTTTCTTTGGAGGGTACTCTAGCTGATCAGTTTTGGGAGACTTTGTGTTTCTCTTGCTTTTCTTCTTTTCTTCTTATCTTGGTTAACTAACAATAATGCTGATATTTGTATCAGTGGTGAGTCATAGCTCAAGGGTCTTCATCTTGTGACACTTGTCACACATGCACTGGTTGAGATAAAGTAACTTTTCTGGTTCGTTTAATTTCGTAGAACGCTCGCAAGGTTTCTCGAGGGTTCTATCGAGGTATTTTACCGAAATCGTTCTCGATACTTCTAATTCATTTATCAAATCCATATCCATGGAATTCATAATTTAAATCCTTAAATATCCTCAAATAATAATTATTTAGTCCGTTTTTGGCGAAATTTCGGAGAAAACGAAAAATGCTATTTTTCCGATTCTGACAGCTTCTGCATTCTTTTATTTCCATCGTAGATCACTAATGCGACTTTGAAAGTTTATTATATCGTCCCGCATATAGGGTGGTCTGAAAAACTTTTAAATGAAGAGTTACTATTCATCAGTGGTTTTTCTATAATACTTTGGATCAAAATCCGTTCCAATATTCCTGATCTATTTTCTCTCTACTCTTTGCACTTAGAAAACGTTCTAGTGCTTTCTCGGGCGTACGCTATCTTGTTTACGGAGTTTTCGGATGTATTCCAGATATTGATTTGGATGACATAAAAATACTTTTCTTCCTTGGAATATTGTATTCTTATTTTCCAGAGAGATTATTCATATCTATATGTTCAGTCCATTCTTACTATTCTCAAAATGTTTGAAAACCGAAATTCATATTCATTTCATAACTTGATTCTCAAAGTCATTGCCACTATCCATATTTACATCAACATATAATAAAAGTTTTAATTCTACCCAAAATCTGGGGTCTTACACACAGTGCTTTAGATAATGTTATGTCTAACAGAGTAATTGGCTGCAAGACTGCCAAAGAGATATGGGATGCTTTAGAAGTCAGATGCCAGGGAACAGGTGCTATTAAGAAGAACAGAAAGACAATACTCACACAGGAGTATGAGCACTTTGATTCAAGAACTAATGAAACCTTGACTGAGACTTATGACAGATTTTGCAAACTATTGAATGATCTGTCTCTGGTTGATAAAGAATATGAGCTTGAAGAGTCTAATCTCAAGTTTTTGTTATCTCTACCTGAAAAGTGGGATTTAAAGACAACCACAATAAGAGATAATTATGAGCTTGCTGATACAGATCTTGATGAAATCTATGGGTTGTTGAAAACTCATGAACTGGAGATAGAACAAAGGAATAGAAGATTGAGCAAAAAGACAAAATCTGTTGCTCTCAAAGTTGAGGAGAAGCCCGTCAAGAAGGAATCATCAAGAAAGAAAGCCAAGGGAAAGGCTTTAGTCATTAAATCTGAAAGCGAGTCATCAAACTCTGATGATGACTCAAACTCTGATGAAGCTTCTGACTCTGAGGATGATGAAGAACAGATGATGCAAATGGCTGCATTGATGGTGAAAACCTTCAAGAAGATGGGATTCAAGAACTTTAAGAAAGGAAAGAGATTCTCAAGGAAAGATTCAAACTCTGAAAGGAAAAGTTTTAGAAAGTCTGATGGAAGGGAGACCAAGTCTGGCAAGAAGGATAAATCTGAAATCCAGTGCTACAAGTGTAAGGAGATGGGTCACTATGCCCCAGAGTGCAAGAAAGGCAAATCTGAGAAAGCACTCATCTCTAAAGGCAAAGACTGGGCAGATACTTCAGACTCTGATGATGGAGAAAATTATGCTCTAATGGCAACTGTCAGAGATGAGACTGAATCATCTGAAAATAAGGTACCCCTAACTACTTATGCTTATGATACTGATAATATATCTGAGTTGAGAGTATATCTGAAAAGCGTACATGTTAGCTATAGGGATCAGACTTTAGAGAATGAGAGAATTAAAGCTGAGAATCTTAGTCTTAAAGATAGAAACAAGTTTCTTGAAGGAGAACTTGAAAAGATGAAGCAGATTCAAAAAGAAAGAGATGATGCTGTTTATGTAGAACAGGAGTTGCTGAAAAGATATAAGCAATTAGAATCTGATCTAGAAAAAGAAAGAAAAATAATCAAGACTTGGACAGATTCTGGAAGAGACACTCATCAAGTGTTTCAGACAGATTCTGTAGGTTTAGGCTATTGTGAAAATGATGAACTTAGGTTTAAAGACAAGGTTAAGGTTAAACCACAACTTAAACCTGTGATATTTGTTTCAGAAGCCAATAAGTTAAAATCTGTTGTAATAAGAGAAGCTGATATGGAATCAGATGAAGCCTATGAAAGACAGGAAAATATTATAACAGAAAAACTTATGGAAAGAGAAGCTGTTAGAAAGCCAGTAAAAACTTGTGAAAAACAGGTTAATGTTGGTTTGATGACAGGAAAACAGTTCAATCATAAGCTCAAAGAGGTAAAATCTGCCATGAAACCAAAAGGATCCAAGAAGAACAGGAATGGAAAGATAGGCATAAATAAAAGAAATAATCATTTGCCTACTGGTGCTGCTCCAAGGAAAACATGTTATAATTGTGGTAGTTCTAATCATCTTGCTAATTACTGCACAAAGAATAAAAATATCAATTCTTTACCTTCAATTCAAACATAAGCTCAAAGAAGTAAAGTCTGTCAACAAACAGAAAATGTTTAAGAAGAATAGGAATGGAAAAGTAGGCATTAATAAAAGAAATGATTATCTGCCTAATTCTGCTGCTCCTAGAAAAACATGTCATAGTTGTGGTAGTACTAACCATCTTGCCAGGTTTTGCAATAAGAACAAAGATATTAACTCTTTACCCTCCACATCTGGAGTAAAGAATGATTATGTTAGGGTTAGACCACAGACTTTATGCACACACTGTGGGAGCACTTGGCATTCCATTTATACTTGCAAGAGTTATCATGCTATTTATCACAACTATTATGAGCTAAAACCCAATCTGAAGTGGGTTAGAGCAAACTCTGCAAGTGTAAAGTCTGACAATGTTAGTTTAAACTCTGTTGATAGTAATTCCGCTGCAAAAACTAACACTGTTAAGAAAGACAAAGGATCCAAGCAAGTCTGGGTCCTTAAAACTAACACTTAGTGGTTGTTTGTGATTGCAGGGTATAAAAGAGAGCACACTTATCTTGGACAGTGGATGCTCAGGACACATGACTGGAAATAAAGCCCTGCTATCAGACTTTAAGGAGAAGGCTGGCCCAAAGGTTTCCTATGGAGATGGCAACATAGGACACACTCTGGGATATGGCAATATTAATCTTGGAAGTGTCATCATCACAAATGTAGCTCTAGTCTCAGGACTCAAGCATAATCTGCTATCTGTGAGTCAAATCTGTGATAGAGGAAACCATGTAGATTTTCATACTGAATACTGTGAAGTTATCAGTAAATCTACTGGAAAAGTTGTTCTAGTTGGACACAGGCGCAACAACATTTATGAAGCAAGTTTGGTAACAAACTCTGATGGAAAAACAGTGTGTCTGACTGCAAGAATGTCAAATGAAGAGAGTTGGAATTGGCATAAGAAGCTCTCTCATCTCAATTTGAACAACATAAATGAGCTAATAAGAAAGGATCTTGTAAGGGGACTCCCAAAATCAATACTCAGTCTAGATGGCCTATGTGATTCTTGTCAAAAGGCCAAGCAAAGGAAGTCATCTTTCAAGAGCAAATCTGAATCTTCAGTAGTGGAACCTTATCATCTTCTTCATGTTGATCTCTTTGGACCAGTGAATGTGATGTCCATGGGCAGAAAGAAATATGCTCTAGTAATTGTTGATGAATATACTAGATATACATGGGTGTATTTCTTATCAAAGAAGGATGAAACTGCTCAAACTCTGATGGATCATGTAAATCTACTGGACAAAGGATCACAGCACAAAGTCAAAATTATAAGGAGTGATAATGGAACTGAATTCAGAAACTCAATCTTGGAAGCTTTCTGCAAGGAAAGAGGAGTGAAACAAGAGTTTTCTGCACCTGGAACTCCACAGCAAAATGGTGTAGTTGAAAGGAAGAACAGAACTTTAATTGAAGCAGCCAGAACTATGCTTGAAGAAGCAAAATTACCAACTTATTTCTGGGCAGAAGCTGTTCAAACTGCTTGTTTTACTCAAAATGCTACACTGATCAACAAGCATGGGAAAACACCATATGAGATGGTGAAAAATAAGAAGCCAAATTTGAAATATTTTCATATATTTGGATGCAAATGCTTTGTGTTGAAGACTCATCCTGAACAGTTGACAAAGTTCGAGTTAAAAGTTGATGAAGGAATCTTTGTTGGTTATCCATTGTCAACAAAAGCATTCAGAATCTACAATCTGAGAACTAAAGTGATCATGGAATCCATACATGTGTCATTTGATGACAAGAAAATAACTGGACTTGATGACTTAGATGGATATGATCAACTGCGTTTTGAAAATGAAGGTTTATTCTCTGATGATGTAAACTCTGATGAAGCAGTACCGACAAACTCTGATGAAGCGGTTCTGACAAACTCTGACGAAGCATACTCTGAACCTCTACTGGTAAATACTGGAGAAACTGAATATTCTCAAATTGAACAAAATGGAGAACCAGTTGAGGGGGAGCGTGAAGAAGCTCAACAAGACACAACAAGTGAGTCAGTTGAGGAAACTGATTCAAACTCTGACAGTTCAAACTCTGAGCCATCCAATTCAGGGGGAGCCTCAGATACTGCAGAAAGTCAACATATGAATCAGGAGAGCATGGATCAAGGGGGAGGATCCAATAATGATGCAAGAAACCACTTACCAACAGCAAGAAAGTGGACACATGCACACACACCTGATCTCATAATTGGAGATCCTAATGCTAGTGTGAGAACTAGAAGTGCAACAAATAATGAGTGTCTGTATCATGCTTTCTTGTCTCAAACAGAACCAAAGAAAGTGGAGGAAGCTCTTCAAGATGCTAATTGGATTACAACAATGCAAGAAGAGTTAAATGAATTTGAAAGAAATGAAGTCTGTTAGATCATAATTCAATGATCGTCAGAAGCTAGACTCAACTGATCAGGATTGCTGACGTCATCAGTATTGCATGGTCATCAGTATTTGATCAAACGTCAGTATCTTATTGATCATCAGGATTCCTACTCAGACTATGATCAGGTTTGATCATCAGGACTTGAAGCTGATCAGGATTCCTACTTCGAGTTATATTTGGAGTCTAGATAAACATGGAAGTTTGTTCCTGGTTTGTAGAATGCAGCTATCGATTAAAGATATGTTTCTATCTTTGTTATGATTAGGACTTATCTTGTTATTGATAGAGAAGCTGTGTGCACTATATAAACACAGTTTTGGTTTCGATTTATGTATTCATTCGAGAGAGAACATAATCGGAGAGAAGCTCTTAAGAACAGAATTTCTTGAGAGAGTTTTTGTAAGCTAGCAGCTCTTAAGAACATCAGAATTTCTTAAGAGAGTTTGTAACAGTTTTATATCAAAGTTAATAAAGCTGTTATTGTTATTGTTATTGATCTTTCATATTTGTGTTATATAAAGTCAAGAATCTTATACAATTGTATTCAACCCCCTTCTACAATTGTTATTTACTGGGCAACAATTGGTATCAGAGCAAACTGATTTAATTCTGAATCAGATACGATCTAAAGATGTCGACAACCAAGTATGAAAGCATGAAGATTCCCATCTTGAAGATATCAGAATATCCTACATGGAAGGTAAAGATGCTGATGTACCTGGAGGCTATGGATCCTGACTACTTGGACAGGATTCGTGATGGACCATATATACCAACAAAGTTCGTAGAACGAACAGATACAGTACCAGAACATTATGTGGTCAAAGCTAAAGCTGAATGGACTCCAGAAGAAAAAGCTCATGTACTCAAGGAACCAAAGATAAAGAATATCTTGCATAATAGCCTTGATGCTGTTATGTCAAACAGAGTGATTGCATGCAAGTCTTCAAAAGAAATCTCGGATACTTTGGAAACTCAGTGCCAGGGATCTGCATCTGTTAAGAAAAACAGAAGGGCTCTATTGATTCAAGAATATGAGCAATTCGATGCAAGACCTGAAGAGAGCCTGACTGATCTATATGATAGATTTCTGACACTATTGAACAGCTTATCCTTAGTTGACAAAGTATATGAAACTGAAGATTCAAACACCAAATTTCTTAGAGCTTTACCTGAAGAATGGGATTCTCAGACCTCAATCATTAGACACCAGTATGATCTGAACATTGTGTCTCTTGATGAGATCTATGGGATGCTAAGAACTCATGATCTTGAAGTTCAACAGAGAAAGAACAAGAAAAGCAGCAAGGCAAAGTCAATTGCTTTGAATGTAGAAGCAAAATCAAAAGGGAAAGCTATGGAGGTCTCTAGAAGGAAAGCAAGAGTAGCTGAGTCAGATCCTGACGACTCTTCATCAGATACTGATGGCAATCCTGATGCCAATACTGGTGATGAATCTTCTGATTCAGACATGGAAGAGATGGTTGCTATGATTGTCAGAAACTTCAGAAGGATGAAGTTCAGGAAGAATAGAAGACAAGGCAACTTTCAGAAAAAGACCTTCAAAGCAGACAAAGACAAGTATATCAAAAAGGACAGCAAGGGTAGCAAATTTGACAAGTCAAAGGTTAGATGCTACAAATGTAATGGTATGGGTCACTTTGCTTCTGAATGCAACAAGACAAAGGCACTCATCACATCAAGCAAGGATTGGATGGACTCTTCCTCAGAATCTGATACTGAGGTAGTCAACTATGCGTTAATGGCCAATGCTGATGTAACTGCTGCTCCTGATGATAAGGTACTAAATACTATCTTTGATTTTGATACTGATAATGCTTCTGAGTTAAGACGTTTTCTAAAGTCATTACATATTAGCTTTAGAAGTCAAACTGCTGAGAATACTAGAATCTTATCTGAGATGTCTGACCTTAGAAAGAGGAATGAGATATTAGAAGCTGAATTTTCTCGTATGCATGAAGTACAAAAAGAATGTGATAATGCTAAACACATGCACTTAGAGATGACATCTAAATGTACTTCCCTTGAAAAAGAACTTGAATTTACTAATGAGAAAATCAGAACCTGGACAGACTCTGGTAGGAAATTTCATGAGATTAATACCTCTAAGAATTGGAAAGAGTGTCTAGGATATAAGTCAGATGAAGATAAGAAATTAGCAGAGAAAATTGTCATTGATGAGACAGTCAGTCCAAAGACATATAGACATGTTATAGACTCAACCAAATCTAAGATTACTCCTGTTAATTTTGTTTTTGGTAAGGATTCCAATTCTACTTTTGAAAAGGGATCTTCTTCTACTCAAGGAATTAAAATTATAAAGTCTAAACCTGTCATGAACAAAGTCACTAAGAATGTAGGTCTATTGTCTCAGAAACAGCTTAAAGATAAAATCTGTGAGGTTACAGATAAGAAAAAGGAAGCTACTGTTAAGAGAAACAGGAATGGTAAAGTTGGGATCAATAAAGAGAATGGTTATAAATATATCCCAAATGCACCTAGAAAGTGTTGTTTTAACTGTGGTAACTCTAATCATCTTGCTATTGATTGTAAAAAGAGTAAGAAGAAAATTGCTGAAATTCCTAAGTCTGATGTTAGGAATAGATCAGTATTTTACAAACCACAGAATTCCTGTTTTCATTGTGGTAGTCTATGGCATTCTATTTATACATGTAAAGAGTATCATGATTTGTACTATGATTTTTATGATCCATTGCCTAAGTTTGAAAGTAGTACAAAGTCTGATAGAACTGAAAATGTCATAATGAAGCATGCTTTTGTTAATACTGATGCTGACAAAGCAAATCCTGATGGAGTAAATCCTGTCAGGACTGCTAAAGTCAGAAAGTCTTCTGCTGCTAAAATTAATAAATTGCATAAGAAAGGAACCCAACATGTATGGGTTCCTTAGTGTTCTAACTAGTGTGTTTCTATTCTGATGCAGGGTAAAAAGAAAAATGTGTTAGTCATGGATAGTGGATGTTCTGTGCACATGACTGGAAACAAAGCCCTGTTATTAGAATATGAGGAAAAAGCTGGCCCAACTGTGTCTTATGGAGATGGCAACATTGGACAAACCTTGGGATATGGCAATATAATCATTGGAAATGTCATCATTGAAAAAGTAGCTCTAGTGAAGGGACTAAAACACAACTTGTTGAGTATTAGTCAAATCACTGACAGAGGTTATCATGTCAATTTCTATTCCACACATTGTGAAGTAGTCAGTAAAGCAACAGGGAAGATAGCACTAACTGGCTACAGGCATGGTAACATATATGAAGCCAACATTCTCTCAGATACTGATGGCTCCCCTACATGTTTCATCAGTAAAGCTTCAGTAGATGAAAGTTGGAATTGGCACAAGAAGCTTTCTCATCTCAACTTCAGCAACATCAATGAGTTGGTTAAGAAAGAGTTAGTAAGAGGATTACCTAATGTCTTATATACACCTGATGGACTCTGTGATGCATGCCAAAAAGCAAAACAAAGAAGGACATCATTCCAGAGTAAATCAGAATCCTCTATTGAAGAACCATATCACATGCTACATCTTGATCTGTTTGGTCCAGTCAACATCATGTCCATCAGTAAGAAAAGGTACACTCTTGTAATTGTTGATGAATATTCTAGATTCACCTGGGTGTATTTTCTGCATAGAAAAGATGAAACTCCTGAAGTTCTGTTGGATCATGTGAGGATGATTGAGACAACCACAAAGTACAAAGTCAAGATTCTGAGAAGTGATAATGGTACTGAATTTAAGAATTCAAAGATGGAAGAGTTCTGCAAATACAAAGGAATCATTCAACAATTCTCTGCTCCTGGCACACCTCAGCAAAATGGAGTAGTAGAAAGGAAGAATAGAACTCTTATTGAAGCTGGCAGAACTATGTTGGAAGAAGCTAAATTACCTACATATTTCTGGGCAGAAGCAGTCAACACAGCATGCTATACACAAAATCTCACATTGATAAACAGGCATGGTGTCACTCCTTATCAGTCACTCAAAGAGAAGAAACCAAGTCTGAAGCATTTGCATGTGTTTGGCTGTAAATGTTTTGTTCTCAGAACTCATCCTGAACAGCTAGGGAAATTTGAAACAAAGGCTGATGAAGGAATATTCATAGGTTATCCTACATCAAGAGCCTTCAGAGTTTTTAATTTGAGAACAAGAACTGTCATGGAGTCAATACATGTATCTTTTGATGATAAGAAGATAACTGGAATCATTGAAGACTCGCATGATAGATTGTTATTTGAAAATGAAGCTTCCAAGGAACCTGAAGAAAATGAATCAGATCCTGTCCATTCATCCAGTACTGACGGGTCACCAAATCCTGATGACTCACCAGGTACTGATGGTGCTAATACTGATGATGCAAACAACAGTAATACAACTAGTAGTGCTAATGTTGAGGGGGAGCAACGGCATTCAACTACAAGTTCAGAGTCAACTCAATCATCAGGGCAGAATTCTTCAGATACTGATTCAAGTGAAGATCCTGATAACACATCAGGAGGGCATAGCAATAATTCAGGGAGAGCTTCAAATCAATCAAATTCTTTCAATCAAGATAACACCAATCCAGGGGGAGCATCTACTTCAAGAAACAATTTGACACCAGCAAGGAAATGGACAAAAGATCATACTCCTGATTTGATAATTGGAGATCCTGATGCAGGTGTTCAAACACGAAGTGCAACTCAGAATGAATGTTTATATAATAACTTTCTATCCAAGGAGGAGCCTAAGAAAGTTGAAGATGCACTTAAAGATGCTGATTGGGTTACTCCAATGCAAGAAGAACTGAATGAATTTGAAAGGAATGAAGTCTGGAAACTGGTACCAAGACCAAAGAATAGATCAATTGTTGGTACAAAGTGGATTTTCAAGAACAAGACTGATTCTGATGGAGTCATTATCAGAAACAAAGCTAGACTAGTTGCAAAGGGGTATTCCCAACAAGAAGGAATTGACTATGATGAAACTTTTGCTCCTGTTGCAAGACTAGAAGCCATCAGGATATTTCTTGCTTATGCAGCACATAAGAAATTCAAGGTTTTCCAGATGGATGTTAAAAGTGCTTTCTTAAATGGTGAACTGGAGGAAGAAGTTTATGTTGAACAACCTCCTGGTTTCATTGATCCTAAATATCCAGATCATGTCTACAGACTGGATAAGGCACTTTATGGACTAAAGCAAGCTCCAAGAGCATGGTATGAAACCTTAGCTCAATTCTTACTGGAAAGTGGATTCAAAAGAGGTGCAATTGATAAAACTCTATTTTATTTGAATCATGGTAAGGAGTTACTGTTAGTTCAGATTTATGTTGATGATATCATTTTTGGGTCAACAAACAATAAGCTGTGTGAAAAGTTTTCCAAGCTTATGCAGTCAAGATATCAAATGAGCATGATGGGAGAAATGAGTTACTTTCTGGGTCTTCAAGTTAAACAGACTGATGAAGGGATTTTTATTAATCAGTCTAAATACACAAGGAATTTACTGACAAGGTTTAACATGCAAGACAGTACTCCTGCTTCAACTCCCATAGCTACAGCTACCAAACTTGATCCTGATCAAGGTGAAGAGGTAGATGTAACTCACTACAGAGGAATGATTGGCTCTTTATTGTATCTCACTGCCAGTAGACCAGATATCATGTTTGCAACCTGTCTATGTGCAAGATTTCAAGCAAAACCTAGAGAACCACATCTGATTGCAGTCAAAAGAATTTTCAGATATCTCAAAGGCACTCCTTCACTTGGCCTTTGGTATGCAAGGGAATCAGATTTTGGGTTGTGTGGTTATTCAGATGCTGATTTTGCAGGATGCAAAATAGACAGGAAAAGTACTTCAGGAAGTTGTCAGTTTTTGGGTGGAAGACTAGTTTCATGGTTCAGTAAAAAGCAGAAATCTATTTCCACTTCAATTGCAGAAGCTGAGTACATTGCAGCAGGAAGTTGTTGTGCTCAGATAATGTGGATGAGGAATCAGTTGTTAGATTATGGCCTGTCATACTCAAAGATCCCTATTTATTGTGATAACCAAAGTGCTATTGCAATGACAGGAAATCCAGTTCAGCATTCTCTTACTAAACACATAAGTATCAGATATCACTTTATAAGAGAACAGGTTCTGGAAGGAACAATTGAACTTCACTTTGTTCCTACTGATCAACAACTAGCTGATATATTCACCAAGCCACTACCTGAAGCTACTTTCAATAAGTTGGTGAATGAACTTGGAATGATGAATTTTGAGAATTTCTGAGGGAAAGCTACAGAGAGGAAATCCTGATAACTGTCAAATCTGATGGTTATTCAGAAAGGTATGTATCTTTGATCAAATCCTGATAGGACTCAATCCTGACAGGAAGTCAACTGGTCAAATCCTGATGCTCAGATGATTGAAGCTGGTATGAAAACCAGAGGTTCTATGCTAATTTGTCATCAACACTCCTGGCAAGTACAAGAAGCAAACAATTGAGAAAATAGACAAATTTCATTAATACTTGAAGATACAATCAGCCGCTGTTTCCTGAACAAGACATCAAATTTTGATGCTCTTCCATCAGGATCTCTTAAAATGAGGTTAGGTTTTTCTTACATCAGAACATGCCTACTCGTTATGGACTACTTTCTAATGCTATGGTACAAGGTCCAACCCACCTTGTTCCTGACACAAGCATGCAACCTAAACAGTCTAAACAGTTAACAACCACCTCTACTGTCTCTCAAAAGACTTTAGTTGTAAAATCAAAGAAATCAGCTAGAACTGATGTGTCTGGAAGGCAATCAGGTTCAAAGGATTTTTCCTCTACACCACTCACTAAAAAGAAGATACAAGGGGGTGTACAAGGGGTCCTGGTCAAGAAAGCTGATAAGGTTGTTAAGAATGTTCCTGTGAAAAGGAAGTTAAGGTTGATTGATGAAAGTGATTCAGAGGATGACTTACCTATATCCTCTGTGATGAATGTGAACAAGGAAGTTGCTGATACTGCTACTAAAGCTGTGGTATCTTCATCAAAACCACAAAAGACAAGGAAATTATCAAAGAGCAGGTATCATATTCCTTTGACAGTGCAAATGAAGGATACTGATATTCAGACATCAAATCCTGATGTTAGTATTCCTGATGCAGCAACAAAAGTTGTCTCTATATCAGACTCTCCAGCCTCTCCATCTCAGATTCGAGGACATTCTTGGGAGAAGGTTTCTACAACTGCTTCCTTGGTTGGTCTTACACCTACATCAAAGAAAAAGAGGAATGCAGAAGAGTTAGTCTATCAGAGATAGAAGAAGCTGAAAGGATCAAGCCCACAAGAACCTGAATTTCAGAGTAATTCAGCAGCTACTGTTGATCCTGCCACACAAGAACCACTCAATCAAAGTTTGGGTGAAGGCTTAGCTAGTGGAATGGTCACACAAGAACCATTTTCTCAAAGGGAGAATGAAGACATCAACATTCCAGCTACACAAGAACCATCTTCTCAAAGTGAAGATGCAGGCAAAGCTACAGCTTCTGTTGAAAGATTGGTCGAGAACATTGTCAATGAGGGAAGCACACAAGAACCTTTAGCTCAAAGTGTTGAAGCAGCTTCTGAACCTCAAGCTCCACAAGAACCATTGGTAGCAAATACTGATGCACGCATATCAAATCCTGACGATGTTCATCCTGACGTTAGTGGTGCTCCTGATACTGAGCCTATTTTGATACAGCCACTTCGTTCAAGACCAATGGATCATCCTATCTCAGAATCACAGGATAAACTGAAAGGTATTGCAATTCCTGATCCTGATAAATCTCATGGTTCTGATGATGATAATTCTGATGATGATAGTGATGATGATAATGAGAATAGAAAAGAGAAGGAACAGCTTGCTACAGCACTCAAGATTAGTCTTGGAACTAATTTTGGTTCATCAAGTACATATATGGCTAGCAATGCTTTCACTGGGAAAGATCAGAGACAAGATTTTTCTACTCCTTCCTTTGATCCTGCAGAGGCATTTAGACAGAATGAATGGAACAATTCATGGCACAATTCTGATGAATCTATCAGTTTTTCTTCTGCTATTGAACATGCCTATAATGCAGTGAAGTCTATAGAGAATCAAGACTTGAAGAATCATCTGAAGGCTACTACTCTGTTATCCAAAAGCCTGAAAAGTGAGATTGATTCGATCAAGGGTTCAACTGAAAAAGTGAGGACTGATATCTTTAATAATTTTACAAAGTTGCCTACTACTTTACAACTGAGGGTAGTGGAATCCCAAGTGAAATCTGTTGTTTCAGAACAAACCTCCATCAATCAAAGAATTGATTCTCTGGATACTAAGGTAACTGAAATTCAAGCATCTCTTTCCTTAATTTTGCAATTATTGTCAAATCCTGATGTCAAAAAGGGGGAGAAGGTTATTCAGACAAAATGTACACCTGATCTAGTATTAAGAAATAATGATGATGATACTGGAGATGATGGTGGTGACAAAGTGATACAAGGAGAAACCTCTGATGCTGCGGTTTTGAAGTCTACAATTCAAACTTCTCAAAGTCAGACTACGCAGTCAACTCATGTTTCTGATTCTGGAGTTAAGACAGTAAGAACATTGGTGCAATCTCAGATCCTGACGGAAAATCAAATCCTGACACCTGGTCATGGACACATTCTTGCTACAATTCCTGAAGGAGATGAAGATGTAATTATTGATAATCCTGAAGATGCATCAAATTTATTCCAGAAGTTTTCTACAAAAGACGGTAGAATTGTTACTCTTTATCACACTGATAAAAGAGTTCAACAATTATTTGCCAGAAAAGCACTCTCTACAGCAAGTGAAGAATATCCAGATCTCTCACATGAAGATTTCTTGAGATTACAAAGAGAGACAATGGAAAGCTATACTGCTCCTGCTAGAGGTAGAGGAAGCAGAGGTAGGAGAGGTGCTAGAAGAAATAGAAGAGGTTCTTCAACTCAAACAGTACCTAGACAGACAAGGTCTAGAGCATTAAGAATTGAAGAAATTCCTGAAGCTTCACAAAATCTAATAGATCCTGTTATCAAGGATATCATGGAGAAAGAAGACAAGGAATTTGTTGAAGAAGAACCTGAATTGAAAAGAAAATCAAGTAAATCAACTCTCAGCAATACAAATCAAATTGAAGATTCTAATCCTGACAATATTCAAGATCCTGACGAATCTGAAATTCTGCAAGAGGTTGATTTGATAATCTTATCTACTGTTGTTGATTGTCACAACAAAGAAGTAGATGAAGAAGAAGAAGCCATAAGAAGAGATATTACAAAGAGAACAAATGAAGATTTTAATCTCTATCTACAAAGGCTTAAAGTTTCAAATGAAAGAAAATGGAGAAATTCAAGCAGACAAGAATCTTTACTGGAAAGAAGCTATGTTTTTGAAAAGGAAAAGGATAAGAAGTGGAAACATATTAGCACATTAAGTTGTGATACACCTATCAATTTTCAGTCTGGTGGAATTATTACAAGCGCTTCAAGTGTTGTTGATTTGTCTGATATGGCTAGATCAAAAGCACTCTGGTTAAAGATGTTTTCAAATCTGAAGCAATTGTCAAGTAATTCAAGAGGAGGTATTGGACACAGAGATGGTGAATATCTGAATATGTCATATGTTGATCCTTACTCCTTGACAGAAATTGGAGGTACTTTAACTTCTGAAAACCTGAACAATTTATTAGCTGTTGATATAGTTATAGATTGTCATGATGGTTTTGAAAAGAAAGAAAAGCTTCTGTACTTCATGAAAGATGGTAGTGTGAAGATTCTATCTATTCAAGATCTGCTGATGAAAACTACACAGGAACTGAAATATGTTCACTATCTGTTAAGATGGAAGAACCAAGTGTACAAAGAATGGAGTGACATGATTTTGTCAACTATAAGAAGAAGACTGGATGGAAACAGTAATTTCGATGGTAATTATACTCCCATGTACTTAAATCAAAGAGGTCAGGATGTGGAAATGCAAAGGGGTACTTCTGTTAAAGAAGTAAATTTTGGCATGACTCATCTTTCTCTCAATCCTGATGGGAAGGAAATTGCTTATCTTTTGCTTGAAGAGCACAGTCTACAGAGAAACTCCATACAGAATCTCAGAGCAGCTATCTACCAGATTAATGAGGAAGATGAAGAACTCAGAAATCTTAAGGAAAGACTGATTCAAATTCTTGAAGAAAAAGAAGAAAGTTTATTATCCAATTTCTTGAAGATGAATCTGTTCTATCAAAAAGCTTAAAACAGATAAGTTGTTTCTGAAGATACTTGTACATTTTGATACATGTTTTTGACATCATTGAATATTTGAAATCTATACTTTATTTCACAAAGTATGAGATTGGGGGAGATTGTTAGATCAGAATTCAATGATCGTCAGAAGCTAGACTCAACTGATCAGGATTGCTGACATCATCAGTATTGCATGGTCATCAGTATTTGATCAAGCGTCAGTATCTTATTGATCATCAGGATTCCTACTCAGACTATGATCAGGTTTGATCATCAGGACTTGAAGCTGATCAGGATTCCTACTTTGAGTTATATTTGGAGTCTAGATAAACATGGAAGTTTGTTCCTGGTTTGTAGAATGCAGCTATCGATTAAAGATATGTTTCTATCTTTGTTATGATTAGGACTTATCTTGTTATTGATAGAGAAGTTGTGTGCACTATATAAACACAGTTTTGGTTTCGATTTATGTATTCATTCGAGAGAGAACATAATCGGAGAGAAGCTCTTAAGAACAGAATTTCTTGAGAGAGTTTTTGTAAGCTAGCAGCTCTTAAGAACATCAGAATTTCTTAAGAGAGTTTGTAACAGTTTTATATCAAAGTTAATAAAGCTGTTATTGTTATTGTTATTGATCTTTCATATTTGTGTTATATAAAGTCGAGAATCTTATACAATTGTATTCAACCCCCTTCTACAATTGTTATTTACTGGGCAACAAAGTCTGGACACTTGTACCTAGACCAAAGAATAGATCAATAGTAGGTACAAAGTGGGTTTTCAGAAACAAGACTGACAGTGAAGGTGTGATTACAAGAAACAATTCTAGACTTGTGGCTAAAGGTTATTCACAACAGGAAGGGATTGACTATGATGAAACCTTTGCTCCAGTTGCAAGATTGGAAGCCATAAGAATTTTTCTGGCCTATGCTGCACACAAGAGGTTTAAAGTCTTTCAGATGGATGTAAAAAGTGCTTTTCTCAATGGGAAGCTTGAAGAAGAAGTGTTTGTTGAACAACCACCAGGATTTGTAGATCCCAAGCATCCAGATTATGTCTACAGGCTTGACAAGGCATTATATGGACTAAAGCAAGCACCAAGAGCATGGTATGAAACTCTTGCTCAATTTCTTTTAGAAAGTGGGTTCACAAGAGGTACAATTGATAAAACCTTGTTTTATTTCAATTCTGGTGATGATTTGCTTTTAGTTCAAATTTATGTAGATGATATTATCTTTGGATCTACTAATGACAAACTTTGTAAGAAGTTTGCAAAGCTTATGCAATCCAGGTATCAAATGAGCATGATGGGAGAGCTTAGTTATTTTCTAGGCTTACAGGTCAAGCAAACAGATGATGGTATTTTTATCAATCAAGCAAAATATACTAGAAATCTTCTCAAGAAATTTGGTATGCTTGATAGTTCATCTGCTACAACTCCCATGGCTACAGCAACAAAGCTAGACAAAGACACAGGAGCCTCAGTAGATATGACAAACTACAGAGGAATGATAGGGTCTTTACTGTATCTTACTGCAAGTAGACCTGATATCATGTATGCAACATGTCTTTGTGCAAGATTTCAAGCAGATCCCAGAGAGCCTCATCTAACAGCTGTAAAAAGGATTTTCAAATATCTCAAAGGAACCATAACCTTGGGTTTGTGGTATCCTAGAGAATCAGAGTTTAAGCTAATTGGTTACTCTGATGCAGATTTTGCAGGCTGTAAGATAGACAGAAAAAGTACAAGTGGAAGCTGTCAATTCTTAGGTGACAGATTGGTTTCTTGGTATAGCAAGTAACAAAAGTCTATTTCCACATCCACTGCAGAAGCAGAGTATATAGCAGCTGGTAGCTGTTGTGCACAGATTCTATGGAGGAAGAATCAGTTGCTGGATTATGGTTTGAAGTACTCTAAAATACCTATTTTCTGTGATAACCAAAGTGCTATTGCTATGACAGGAAATCCAGTACAGCACTCCATGACCAAGCACATCAGCATAAGGTATCATTTTATCAGGGAACATGTGGAAGAAGGAAACATTGAGCTTCATTTTGTGTCTACAGACCAACAACTTGCAGATATCTTCACCAAACCTTTGAGTGAAGCTACTTTTACAAGATTGGTAAATGAACTTGGAATGATCTCTGGTTTCGACTAGAGATACGGGTTAGACTCCAAAACTATACATGTTTGATTTTTTGTGCTCATGATTCCTTGCATGTATTAACTGTTATGAGTACCAGTATCATAAACTCTGAAAGTAAACTCTGCTGCTAAACTCTGTTAGTCATAAAGTGTTGGTCATACTCTGATAATAAGAGTCTAATGCTATACTCTGATTGTAATTTTGTCTGAAACATATGGACCAATGAAGAAATTTGTATGAGGCATAATTCTCAGTAAGTAATTATGAACCCTTAAGAGTTATATAGATTCTGATCTCAAATATGTGCAGTAAGTTAACACAGCATGATACTGTCTCTATATTTATAGCATCTCTTAGTTTATTGATCCTATACACTGAGTCTGTATTAGCTGTTTGCATTTTCTCTCATAAATTAATTGTATTAACTGATGAAAAGTCTAAACTCTGATTATTAATTGCAAATAATTCACCCTCAAATCAAAAGATGCCAAAAAGAGCACAAATTCCTTTGAGATCATGTTGTGCCTAGGAAGATCCAGGAACTTATTGTATGAAATAAGGGCTAAAATCTTTGATTTTTGGTGACTAGTGCCAACCACTGATTACTGGAAAAATAAAAATTTAATTAAAATATATATATATATATATATATATATATATATATATATAAATATATATATAAAGAGGGTGAAAAATAAAAGATATATCCAAATGAAAGGATATCAGTATTACAGAGTTTAGATATAAAATCAGATTTTATTTTATACATGAGAGTTTAGGCAACCAGTTTTTACTGCTTTAGTTTGTGGATTTTATGCACTTTGAGATGATCTAAATATTGATTTCGGTAAACTCTGCTATTGCACACACAATTATTCACACCTGTACAGATTGAGAAAAGAGTTTATTGACAAAGAAGGACAAATGGTAAACACTGATGTATTGTGTGAAATACACCGAGGTAACTTTGTTTTAATCTCTGATGGTTAAAATGATTTCTTTGTTTCAGACATTTTATAATTTTGAGATTAGACAATTGTTTTGAAATTCGAAGGAGTATGATAACAAACGGTTCATATTTGTATTAAACAGAGAGAGAAAGGTTGAGTGTTTTGAACACTGTGATAAGCGGTAATAATGGCTATTTTTACTGCGCGTGTGTATTGGAAGTTGTTACATACAGCTGTCAGCGTATACACGTTTGACACCTGTCCCACTCACACACTTTTCAAAGACGCCTGCTGTGTGTAGTAATGATTAAAATGTTTGAGTTTTAATTTTCACAGTTATTATTTAAATATACTACACATAAACGGTTCACTCTTTTACACACCTCAACTTTTCATAAGCTTTTACTTACACACATTGTCTCAAACACTTTCACTGCATACAATCTATTCTCTGTTTGCTTTCTTCTAAACTGTTCTAATGGCTACAACAATGTTTATTGCTTCTGGGTTAGAATTTGTTCCTAACAATTACTCAGCTCCTTTAGCAAATGAGAACGCACCGGAGGCGTTTCATTTGATTCAGAGTTTCTTGACAAACTCTGATATCGGCACTGCTCTCACAGCACCGTTGAAGCTGTCTGCATCTCAAATCAGATCTTTTTGGCAGACAGGTACTTATGACAATGGAGGAGAGTCTGGGTCTCCATCTATTATCTTTGAATTTCAAGGAGAAGAGTTTGTAGTTACTCCTACAACTGTTCGTGATGCTCTGGGCCTTGAAGACTTTAATGCTTTCATAATCTCTGTTGGAGATTCTGAGTTAGTTCGAATGATGAGGGAAATAGGATACTCTGGGCCACTGACAAAGCTTGGTCAGTTGAAGCGACTGCTCTTGCGAAAGGAATGGAGTTTCTTCTTCGACTGCATAACAAGGGCGTTCGGCAAGAAATGCACGAACTGGGATGCTATTCCCACGGATAGTCTGCAAATCGGGTTTTCTCTTCTTTATGGAGGTAATTTTGATGTTGCTAGGCTAGTTCTAAATAATATAGGTGAGAAAATGAATGAAAACAGAGGTGTCGTCTATTTTGCAAGATTTTGTCAATTGATATTCTCTGAATGTGTTTCTGACGTAGAGATAGATGAGAATGATGTGATTCCCTGTTTTAAATTACATAAACGCATATTCTCTGATCTAACCAATAAAGATAACAAGAAAGGAGATGTTGGTGTTTTGTTGCTACCTGAGTCTGTGCAACAATTCCTGGATAACTTACAACAACAACAGCTAGCAAACACTGAAGCTGGGCCTTCTGTGTCTCAACCACAAAGGTCAAAGAAATCTAAGGTAAGGGATGTTAAGTCTGTCAGCATAAACACTGAAGCTGGGGCATCAAATGCTGATGATATGCCTCAGAAGAGAAGAATGAAGAAGAGAAGAGCCAATAGGGCAAAGTCTGATGCTGCTGATGCTGTTGATGCAGAGACTGAAACTGATGAAGAAACTCTTCATCAGAGAAAAAGAAGATTGGTAGCAGCACATCTGTTTGGTGCTGAGAATATCTCTTCAGCTGTTGCTGATGATATTGAAATTGAGATTCCAGAAGTTGAAGCTGTTCCTGAAGATAGAATTTTTATGGAGACTGTTCTTTAAGATGAAGCTCCTACATCAAAGTCTGATGATGTAGTTGAGGAAGCTGCAAATGATGCTCCTATGCCCACAGAGGATAGAGCAAATGTTGAGATTGTCGATGAAGTTCCTGAAAATATTGTTCAGGAGGCTAATATGGAAGTTGAAGCAAACCTCTCTATCAACTCTGAACATTTCACAGAGGGTTTGGAAGCTGATCAAGATACTGTTCAACTTGAAGAATCTATGGCTTCTCACACTGAAATTGTTTCTCTTGACCTTGAGAAAGGTGAGGAAGTTGATCAGACTTTAGCTGCTAAAGCTACAAAAACTGTTGCTGCAAATCCTGATGTTGCTGACAAGGATGCAACAGAGAATGTTCCTTTTGAAGCAGAGTTTGTTGCAAACTCTGAGGATGTTCTTGTTCTTGAAGCTCTACAACAATCTGTTGTTGAGATTGTTCAACAAGCAGAGTTTAGTCATACTGCACACTCTAATGATCCTGAAAGAATGGCAGAAAATGTTCTTACAGAGAATGAAGCAGAGGATGACAATGCTGAAGCTAGTCCTGCTCATTCCAATCCTGATATACAAGTAGAGCTGTCTGACATTCAAGCAAACTCTGAAGAAGAAAGAGAAGTCAACAGAGCTACTACTGCATATTATCAAGATATGTACTTCTCAAATTGGTCAAGCAAGGATACTATCTTTTCCAATGAAAGAGCTGCAGATTTTGTGACAAAGTCTTCCAAAGAGATTAAAAATCCATAACTTCTCAGTCATCTCAAAGCAACTATTGTACAAATCAAATCATTAAACAATCGTTTTGATGATTCTGACAAGGTGATTGCAGGATTAAGGAATGATATAGCTACAAGAGAGCTTACACAGCAAAAGGACAAATCTCTATACATCTCTTTGTGTAAAGAGCAAAAGAATTTTAACTCTAGATTGTTGAAAGTTGAGGACAACCAGACTGCTATGTCTGCCCAACTGACATCAATTTCTACTGCAATTGAGTTGTTGACATCAGTACTACTTTCTGATGATGTCAAAAAGGGGGAGAGTGTACCAAGTGACAAATGCAAAGACACTCAAACTCTGAGACGGAGGGATGATGGTAATGATGGTGGAAACAAGGGAGGAGATGGAAAGAGCTTAAGATCAAATGATGATAGAAGATTACTTTCAAGAAGATCAAACTCTGATAAAAGATCAAACTCTGGAAAGGGACATGTAAACTCTGCCAGTGGTTCAAGATATAAAAGTTTGATAATCTATGATAAGCCATCTATTGATGAGGAAATTGCTGCTAAGATGTTTATGGCAGAACATGGAAAAGGTATTACAATTGAAGATATCCAAGCTGAAGAGCAAATGCTTACTGAAGAACACAAGAAAGATGTTGAAGCTGGAATCTACAAACAGAAGGTTATCAAGGCTCCAAGGAGAAAAGAAAAAGGAATTGTTATCAAAGAGAATGTAAACTCTGATCAGAGTTTACAATACTCAAGGAGGCCTAGTGGTTCAAATGCTGATAAAGGTAAAGGCGTGATGATTGAAGAGCCTAACCTGAAAAAGAAGAATTATTCAACCTCTGACATTGCTCAAGTTGAAACAAGATTAGCTAAATCAACCTCTGACGCTGCTCAAGTTGATGTTATTACCAAAGTTATGACAACCTCTGACGTTGCTCAAGTTGTACAGAAATCTACACTACTTCCAGGATTCAGCAAACCTAAAATTCTTGAAGACTTAAAGCTTGAAGCTGTGAATTTCTCAGAAACCAGAACTGTATTGGGAAAAGAAGCTTTTGATAAATCTGGATTGGGATCACACAGAGAGAGAAGAACAAATAACAGATCTCAAGATAACTTTTCACTGGCAGAACCTGGTATTGGGGTTATGCAAGAAAATCTTGATAAGTTAGAATCTGTTCAGTTGATTTTTCACAGAATATTGAAGAAGCAGTTTTTGTTATACTTCATGAGTGATGGAAGAGTTTATAAAGTTGGAGAATCTGATGTTAATCTCAAATCATGGAAAGAACTGGAGTATGTACTTTATCTTTTAAAAGTCAAAAATAGATTTACTCATGATGTTGCTCAAGTGTTGAGAGAAAAGATGCTGAGATCTAAAGCTATGCTTGGAGGAGGAGTATCAAGTGTCTACATTCCAAAGTATAGGGATCATACTGGAAAGTTGGTGGAAATGAAGAAAAATAGTGCTAGATTCAGGACTGCACTAAATAAGAAAGTTCTAGAGTTCAATCTAGAGTCTGATAAGGCTTTTTATATCAGACTTGGCAATGAAATGAACAAGAACAGCATCTATTCTTTAAGGGCTGCCATTTATCAAATTGGTGAAGATGAACCAGAATTGAAGGAGCTGAAGAAGGATATGATTGCTGAACTAGATCGAGCTGAGAGAAAGCTGCTGATTGATTATCTCAGGACAGTACCTGATATTGAAGAAGTCAAGTAAAGTCTGACTGTAAGTTTTTATGTTTTCTATTCTAAGTTAAATTTAAACTCTGTTTTAAAATTAAACTCTGACATATTTTAAATGTGACGCCCTCCAAACCCGGGGTACAGATTTGAGGAGTCATCCGACCAACGGAATACTAATTAACACATGCATAATATATATAAAGACACAATTACCCCTTGACCAAGACCGCATCCAGATTATGGCAATGAACACAAGCTACTACAATCTTTTATTATTACAAACCAGTTTTATCAGAGTTATTACATCACAACTAAAGTTCAAATCTAGACATTAAATCTAGAAAAACAAAACAACAACTACCCTGCCAATAACAGTGACTCGAGGGGCTCTCCTGACTGCTGGTGAACTATCGGTCACGCTATGCCAACTCATACTCTCGCTTCACTGGAATAGGGTTAGAAAACAACAAGCAAGAGTGAGCCAAAATTGCTCAGCAAACATCAACGAATCATTTCTATCACAGTTGTAAGGATATGAATTTAAGATATCAGAATCAACAATATTTAGCTAACACATGCTTTGTATCAATAATGATTGAAGTAAAGAATTAGAATTTGGCTTATACATTTTATTCAAATCAAAGGTTGTGCTGCTGGCCAGCCACGCATCAACCCCGGACTAGCTCATGTCATAGTCCTCTACTGGATCCCAGGCCAATCTGGGCCTTAAGTTATTCCGACCAATTACTGGTCCATTTTTAAAAACACATGCCAATTCTATAATAGGGTATAAACAATAACATGCTCAATAAGATAAACTGAATGTATAGTAATTGCAAAAGAGTTTCAACTGTTCAGTATCAAGTGAAGGTCGAGAAATAATCATGGAGTAATTTCAATGGTACAGTGTACTCATTCAATAAGGGAATCAATATTGGTAATCGTTAATCAATAACCGTAATTGGTAGTCAAGATGGAAGTCAAATAATCAAAGGTTGTCAATGATAATCAAAGGATGATAAATAGCAACAATAGGTGGTAAACAATAATCAAGTAAATTGGAAATAAGGGTTTCCGATGCAGATCAAATCAAAGAATCAAGAGTTTCTAAGGAAATGGAATCAGTTGTCCAAATGCGGTTAAAAGATGGATAATTTGAATTGTTCTGGGGATAACGGTATTCAAGTAATCAAGACAATAATAATTTTTATCACAAGTAAAGGCACAGATACTTGCCTGGTCTAAGCTGCTGTCGGATCGACTCTGCTCACTCTACTTTCCCCTTTCCCTTGCTCCGGGAACTCGATTCTATAATTAAACAACTCATCACAATAAGTCTAACTATTCTCGTTCTACTCTCGACACTTATTCAATCAATAATCACAATTAAACAAGTAACCGGTTACGTATCGGACGTCCGGTATAATTTACGATATTTAAAACTCAGATGTTTGCCCTAGCACGGGCATATACAGACTATAAAACACAACACACCATTAATATGAACCATATAGCACTTATAAATATTTTTAAAACATCGTCTGAAACTCATTTGAATTTTTAATAAGTCATTACTAATTTTTAAATCAAAAATCGGATTTTTAAATCCAATATAAACATTTAAATGAAAATAAATCAATTAATAAAATTAATTGACACTCTTTAAATGCTCAAACTATTTTTAAATAAATAAATAGGCTTGAAAATAATTAAACTGAATTTTTAATTAATTAAATCTAATTAATAATTAATTTTTAAGAATTAATTGATTAAAAGAATTAACCAATTAATTAATAAATTAATTATTAATTAAAAATAATTAAAATAATTAAGTTTAATCAATTTTCGGATTTAAAATAATAAATATAATTTATCAGAATTTTTCTGATATTAAAATATATTTTTAAAATAAAAATATGAATTTTTAAAGTTTTTAAACTATTTTCGAATTAAATTTAAAAATAAATTCAAAAACAGTTTTCTGAAAATGAATTAGGGTTTTGAAGATTGAAACCGGGTCGAAAAATCGGGTAAACGGGTCGGGAAGAACGAATCCGGGTCACCAAGAACAACCCGCCGGAATCTGGATTTTCCAGAATCCGGCCGGCGTCCGGTGGCCGGACTTCGCCGTTTCCGATCAAAACAAAACCAAACCATAGGGCTTTTGTTCGCTTTTGCAAGACAAACACAACCCACATACACACACATCTGTCCCATGCCGGAATCGTGCCCAGAATTCATTCAAAGAACTCGCCGGCGACGACCTCGGCCGGAAACCCGATCTACTTAAATCCTACATGAAACTCAAAGATTAATATACCAAAATAAAGCTTATAACTCATACAATCAAAGCCCTTTATCAAAAACAATGTCAGATCAATATCAAGAACGTACGAATCGAAAGAAGAAATCGGGTCAAAACCCGAAAATCAAACCCGACTAAATTGAACTTAAACATGAAATTAAAGCATGGATTCTTGCTAATTAGAACCCTAGGAACATGTTAGAAGCAACCAATTGAACGGAGAATCAACAGAATGAAAATCCCCAAATTAATTAAGAACCCTAATTTTAATTCGAAACTTGTAAAATCAATATAAAATCGAATACTTACCAGATGATGATGAGGTTGGAAGATTCTGAAACTAGATTTTTGGGGCTTTGATTTGAGTATAAGAACTTCAAATTTGGACTTCAATAACCCTTAGAACGAATTGATTGAAGATCAAGAACACAAAATAATTTTTGGGAATTTCGAATATTTTTGAGTAATTTCTGAAGAATTGCTAGGGTTATGAAGTCTGATTGGTCTTTTTATATTTCTGGAAAAATAATACCCCAAATAACATTTTTGGATCGATATTGATTCGTTAGATCGTTTAAAAACCCTAATTAGGTCAAAAACACGTTTTACTAAAAATAAGGGGTTAAAAAGGTTGATGATTATCCAAATTGATATATATCATTATATAACTAATGCTCAAGAATACTAGGGCTATAACAACTTCAATATTGATATAGAACGATAAATCCGTCCCCTTAAGCAATTAGGGTTCGGAACGATTTTTCCTTTTTCGGATCAAAAATTGAAATTAATTTGCAGAATCAAATAGGTAGGGTTAAATAGAATCCCATAACCCTTTTGATAACGATTCGAATACGACAGACGAAGAATTAAAAATGAATGTACGAAATTTCAACGGGGCTCTTGAATTATCAAAACGGCTCAAATTTGAAGAAAATTCCAAATGACGAAATTTTTGAAAGGGGCTTCCGACTCACCATTTAGCACATAATCACACACTAAATATCATATAATAATATTCCAATATTCCAAAATACATATTTTAGATTAAATATATCATTTAATCAAATAATAAAATTCCCGGATATTACATTAAACACTGCATTTGTTATATGTTTTGACATCATCAATTATCTTTTTAACTTGTACATTTTTATCATGAACAAGTTGGGGGAGATTGTTAGATATAATTGCTGACGTTTGTTCATCAGTGTTTAAGTAACAGGTACATATCAGAGTTTATATAGAAGCCAGTCGGAGTTTGATAAAGTCTGACTGGGTGAAGAGTTTAAATAGAAGCCAGTCAGAGTTTGATAAAGACTGACGTGGTGATAGTTGACTTGGCTGTCGGTGCAAAGATAAAGATTCTAGAAGCAATATATTCTGAAGATGGAAAGAAGCAGAATATATTGATATAGCTAAGGAAACCGAATAGAAGACTGAAGCAATCCTTAATTGCTAATAATTGTATAGCTAATTTATAGGAGTATCAATTAGATAAGGATTGTATGTAGCTGTGTACTATATAAACACAGATAGGTTATCCCTAGAAGGGACACGCGAACATTGAATATATTATTCTTGTAACCTAGTAGCTCTTTGTGATTCATTAACATCACTAAGAGAGAATTATTTAATATAATTCAGTTTGTTGATTTACAAACCTGTGTTCTTGATTGTTATTCTCATACATACTTGATTATATATTGTGTATTCGGCCTAACAGATGTGTTGTATGGTGTTTTAAAGACATATGAGTTAGAGCTGTTTCAAAAGAGATCTATTCAAGCAAAGCAAGGATTAGTGGCTAATACCTCCTGTGCACTTATTGCTGACAACCTAAGTCAAAGAATGGACTCTCTTAAAATCAGTCAGGTCAAGATTGAGGAACAGGAAGTTGAAGACACTGGTGATGAGGCCCAAGTTGTCTATGATTTGCCTGAGGATGATGAGTTTTACAGCATGGAAGAACTGGACAAAATGGAAAACAAATCTTTTGCTTATATGGCTAGGAGGTATCCTAACATAAGGTTTAAAAGAAAGTAGCCATTCAGGTCCAAGTTCAATACTGGAAACACTAGTGGATCTAGTGGCTCAAACACCTTCGATAAAGGAAAAGGGTTTGCTGGTGCTGCTAAAGGTGGATACAAGACATGAAGTGTGGATAGGACCAAAATAAGGTGCTATAACTGCAATGAACTTGGGCATTTTGCCACTGAGTGCAAAAAGCCTAAACAAGTCAAGAAGGACAAAGCATACTTAGAGCTTGAAGCTAAGTATGAGGCTCTACTCAAGAAACAACAGGGCTAAGCTTTAATTGCTGAGGGAAAATGCTGGGATGACTCTGATGAAGAAGAAGAACAAGAGTACTCAAACTATGCCTTGATGGCATTTTCTGATGATGGTGATTCAAGTCAGGTACCTATTCTTACTTCTCTTGATATGACTCCCCTTCAATATAAGCAAACTGTTGAAGATATGAGCACTGAGATGTTTAATATTCATACTAGCATGTTAGTAGCTAATGAAGAAATTGATAGACTAACTGCTAAGAATGTTGAGCTTACAGAAAAGAATGAGAAACTTGAGTTAATGGTTGTGAACCTGGATGGTTTGAAAAAGGAGGTTGAGTATCTTAAAAACAAAGTGATTTGTGCTGAACAGATAGAGAAAGCCCTTAGGGAACAAATTGCTGAAACTGAATTGAAACTAAGAAGCTTTAAAAACTCCTCTGAACTTATTCAAACCTATCACAAGGAACACACTGGAGACTGCAAGGTTGGAGTTGGTTTTGACTATGAAAATGACAAGGGAAGGAAGAAGGTCAAGGGCAAAGGAAAGGAAACTTTTACAAACAAAAATGCCCCAACCATACTGTCAAGTGTTGAACAGCCCATCTTCAGAAAGAGTGTTGTTGAGTTTGATGAGGAACTACTGATCATCAAGCAACAGCTACTTGAAGAAGATGAGGCTGCTAAAAACACTTCTTCTTTTCCTGAACTTGTCAATCAGAAAGAGACCAAAGACAATCTTGTCAAGAGTCCTAAAGCAAAGAAAGAAGTTGTTAAGAAAAAGAAACAAAACAGAAATGGTAAAGTTGGTGTTAGCAAGGGAAACAACTATGCTTATGTGCCAAATTCTCCCAGGAAACAATGTCAAAAATGCCTATCTGTTAATCATTTGACTCATAAGTGTAGTAAGCCTGAAATTGTTGAAGTTGACAACCTGAGTAACCATTCTGCCAGCATAAATTCTAGTCATGATTCTTTCTGTGGTAAGCCAAACTGCATGACATGCTATGTGACTGTGATTGCTAACTATTTATCTCTTAAACATAAACTTGACTCTGCACAATCTGGTGAATCACACACACATATGCATTCTCACAGGACAGGGTCCCCAATCAAGGTTGAGAGGGTGAAAACTTCATGTGAGCCTAAGAGTGTAAACTCCAAAGCCACAGAAAAAGTGAAGTCTCCTACTATGAGAAATGCAATTTATGACAGAAGAATTGTTAATCAAAATGTTTCTAAATCAACTGGACCCTACCAAGTGTGGGTACCAAAAACAACTTAGTCATTTTGTGAATGCAGGGCAACAGGAATAAAAGAGTCATATGGATCTTGGACAGTGGATGCTCAAGTCACATGACTGGTGATATAGCCCTGCTATCACATTTTGAGGAAAAGGCTGGCCCATCAGTAACCTTTGGAAATGACAACATTGGTTATACAATGGGATATGGCAGTGTTAAATCTGGAAATGTCATTATTGAAGATGTAGCATTTGTTGAAGGACTGAAGCATAATCTCTTGAGTATTGGACAATTTACCAACAGAGGTTTCAAAGTGGAATTTGATGAAGACCTCTGTTCAATCTCAAAAAGGGAAAGTGGTGAAGTTGTTCTAACTGGTGTGAAGAAAGGAAGCTTGTTTGTAGCTAATCTCAAGGCAGCAGATAAGGGAGAAATCTGCTGTTTCTACACTAAAGCCACAAATGAGGAATTCTGGCTATGGCACAAGAAGCTGTCTCACTTGAATGTTCAGGCAATGAACTCTCTAACCAAGAGAGAACTTATCAGGGATTTGCCTGCCTTGGAGTTTGTGCAAGATGGAGCATGTGAAGCTTGTCAGAAAGGAAAAATTAAAAGATCCAGTCACAAGAACAAGTTGCTCAATACAAACTCAAAACCTCTGCAGCTAATTCACATGGACTTATTTGGCCCTGTGAATGTAATGTCCCTCTCCAAAAAGAAATATGCTCTAGTGATGGTAGATGACTATTCAAGATATACTTGGGTGGAATTCCTATTCTCCAAGGATGAAGCACCCCAAGTCATAATAGAGCATATCAAGAGAGTTGATAAAGAAGCACAAAGCACTGGTTCCTCTGTAGTTGCTTTGAGAAGTGATAATGGGACTGAGTTCAGAAATTCAACATTGTATGAGTTTTGCAAAGATAAAGGAATTTCTCAACAATTCTCAGCTCCTAGAACACCTCAACAAAATGGAGTAGTTGAGAGAAAGAATAGAACTCTCATTGAAGCTGCAAGGACAATGCTGCTGGATGCAAAGCTACCCACTAGCTTTTGGGCTGATGCTGTTAACACAGCATGCTATGTGTAAAATAGAACATTAATCAATAAGAAGTCTGGCAAAACTCCTTACTCATTAATGACTGGAAAAAGAGCATCCTTCAAGCACCTGCATGTGTTTGGAAGCAAGTGCTTTGTGATGAAAGATGTAATAACCCGAATTTTTGGTAAAATTTAAAACTTTTCTTATTATGATTAAGTGCATCAGTGAATAGTAAATTTGGTGGATGAATAGTGATTTTGAGGATTAACAAAGTTTTTCATGCCACCTATGTACGAGACGTAGTGTGGATATTCCGAAGTCATATTAGTGATCTACGGAGTAAATAAGTGAATGCAAAGACGATCGGAATTTAGAAATTCCAAATTTTATTTTGGTACA
This sequence comes from Heracleum sosnowskyi, assembly GCA_030848705.1. NCBI lineage: Eukaryota > Viridiplantae > Streptophyta > Magnoliopsida > Apiales > Apiaceae > Heracleum > Heracleum sosnowskyi. The sequence goes on from CM061239.1 coordinate 110,635,899, forward strand.
GTATTTGACCGGGCAGCAAATTATATATTATTATATTCAAGAAATGAGATATTAAAATTGAGGATTTGAGGATTTAATATTTTGGAATTTTATTATTTATTAAAGTCGATTTAAGGATTCGATTGTGGAAGTGAATAGTGAATAGTTACTATTCACTGCGAGAACCGCATAGAGTTTTATTCGCCTTTAGAAAATATTTTGGAATCGTTTCAAGGGAAGCAAGACAATATTTACAGGATTAAATATAGACATGGAAGTAACATGTAACAAGATTAATTCGAGAATGCGACATTTGGATCATCCATGTGAAAGGAAACGAACCAGTAAAGCTACTTTAGCTAAACCAATGCATGTTGGACAAGTGTCACAAGCTAAGAGCTATGACTCACCACCTTTTTAAACACAAAAATCAGCATCCTTATCATTATTATCAAGACAAAGAAAAGAGAAATGAGAAGAAAATTCGGGAGAGAAAAGAAGAAAGAAAAATGGGAGAGAAAGAAATGATCATAACTTGAGATTCCGTGGTCCGTTTTTGGCGTTCTACCACTCAAATCGAAGCTCTCGAGAAGCCCGACGTAACCATGGTAAGCAATCACCTCAACCCCGTGATTTACCCCTTCGATTCAGTGATTAACAGTTGGAGAAGATGATGAATAGTAACTTGTATCTTGTTTTGTTTTGTTTTGATAATGAGTTTGTAGCTTCCAAAGGTTGTATTAAGAAAGAATCTAAGGCTACATCAGGAGTATGGCAGAAAGCAAGCTTGGAGGAGGTATAATTTTGAAACCCTTGAATTATTATAAGGATTATGGATGATTAATGGTGTTATGCATGATTATAGCCTTAGTTGTTATGATTGGGTTTTGATTTAAGTGATAATGAGTTATATGAATGGAAAGGCATTGCTTGACCTCAGTTCTATGATATATAAGATGTATGTGTTATGTGGAGTGATCGATATGTATTTTGGATGATTTGAAATTTGGGAATATCCGAGTTATAGCCGTCGTAATGCCCAAATTTTTACCTACTGATTGGTTCTCTGTTTTTACTGTTAGAGCTCGACCCTTGAGTCCTACTGCCCATGATTGTGTATTTTATGTTATAAGCTTCGTAATGATATGTGATTCGCCTAATTTGGCCGAATGGTTTAAGAGTTATGCTAGTTTTAGTAATCGTGGTTCAAGAGGTTGCATCGCAGAAATGTAACTACTTTGATGCTAAGTCAAAGACCTCTAAGAGTCGAATCCAAATGTGAAACTTTGGGATATAATGCTAAGGACAGTTAGCAAGCCTTGTACGAAGATTTCGAATCAAAAAGATTATTAGTTGATTTTATAAAAATGTTTTAGCCGAGGTTGCGCAAGTGTAAATTCACTGAAAACGAGACTTAGAACCAAGGTTCCAAATGGTTAAGTATAACTTGGATTTGAGGATGGATTTCGAACCAAACTTATGATATAAGTATTTGATGAATAACATGGATTTAGTATGACGTTAGAGCAAGCAAGTAATGCCTTGGTTGTGTTTCGTTTATGTGTTTAAGCATTGAGTACAAGTGGATTATCCAGGGGATTAATCGTACGTTTTCTTTGACTTTGTCTAGATTGTCCGGCATCGTCGCGAACCCCTATCACTTCTCGAGCATCAGGCAAGTTTACTAAACCTTACTCTATTATTCAGAGTATGTATATTTTCCAATGTTCAATACTTGTGTATTCCCAATTTATATACCAAATCTTTGTTGCAAGTATTGTAGCAAGTTTTCTAAATCTATACTTTGAAGTATTGATTATATATTACTGCTTTTGCCATGTGTGGAGTTATACAGTTTTGCGATGCATGTTATATATTGTATAAAATAGAGTTTGATTTTGGTTTATATATGAGCTTTGAGATAAAGTAGTTATAAACCGGTGTACCTTGTAGCTCTATAGATAAGAGCGGGTTTATTGTTTCGACTCTAGACCGGGAGTCGATATTTTGAGATATGTAGATAGCCGTGGAAACCCGGAGGGATTCCATCGGCAGAATACTATGTGTTTTGAGGAATGTTATTTGAGTATTATCTCGGTCGAGAAATACTATTTGAATACTATTTCAGTTATATATGCAAATGAGAAGTATACATGTGTTATTGCATACTTGTCTTCGAATTGCTATGTATAGCAATACTTGAGGTTATGACTTGAAGTTGGGGCTTATGAGTTAGATATGGGATATCAGCTATAAGCCAGGATTTTATATTTGCCCTAGGATAAGGGCGGGTGATTTTCTTTAAGATCAGAAGTAATTATATTTCGGTATATGTTAAAGGTTATTTTCCGATAAAGATATCGGGTAACTGTTATTCGAGGGTTAATTATTTTATTTAAGGAATATTATTTATGAATATTCATTTGAGGATTATTGACTTTAAGAATATTATTTATTAATATTCATTTTAAGAATATTATTTATTAATATTCATTTGAGGATTATCGACTTACAGAATATTATTTATATTCATTTGAGGATTATTGACTTAAAGGATATTACTTTCATTTGAGGATTACTGACTTTAAGAATATTATTGTGAATATTCATCTGAGGATTATTTAATGAATATTATTTTGAATATTCATTTGAAGATTATTTATTTATTTAATGAATATTAGTTTTGAATATTCATTCGAGGATTATTTAATTATTTAATGAATATTACTTTTGAATATTCATTCGAGGGTTATTTATTTATTTAATGAATATTATTTTTGAATATTCATTTGAGGATTATTTATTTAATGAATATTATTTTAAAATATTCATTTGAGGATTATTTATTTAATGAATATTATTTTAAAATATTCATTTGAGGATTACTTACTTAATGAATATTATTTTCAAATATTCATTTAAGGTTACTTATTCAATAAGTATTATTAATTATTTTCAAATCAAAAAGAGGTTCCCAAAACAATGTTTTTCCATTTAAATCTGTCTTTTAAAGGGGATTTAAATGCTCGCTCAATTATCAAAAATATGGGAAACCTGTTTTAAGTAACTGCAACTCTTTTTAAACTCTCAACTCAAAACTGTCAGGGGACAGATATTTTATCGAAGCAATTTAGTTGCTGCAAGTCAAATATTGTGTTACCACCTCAACGATCGAGGGGTAAATTCCTGGAACAAGTCGATATCCATTAACAAGCATCGCTTGGGAAATATTGGAGAATCTTCCTTTCCAACCTAGATATGACTACTGAGTGGAGTCGTATCAACAAGTATTACACTTGGGGAAAAGAAGACGATCTTTACGTTTCAGAGTCATGGATTTCATCTGAACTAGGAGCATGTGTAAGAGGTCGAGTCGCGCCGATCCATCACCTTATTGCCCCAAATGGGCCGGGAGATCCAGAAAGGCGGTAGACAATGTCAGGCTGTCGTGATACTTCCATCTACATGTAGAAAAACATATTTTGTTGTACAACCTGCTACTGATCATAGTAAGGTTGGTACGACGGGCGCGGAGAAGGCTCCAGTATTGGTTCATCATCCATTTTGGATAATTCTGCAACATGTACTGAAAGGGACCACGGGTGGCTCCGTTGGTACAGGTTTACCGATCATGTTGGCAGAGGGATTTTGCAACATGTATTGAAAGGGACCAAGGATGACACCGTGGTACAGGTTTACCGGTCATGTTGGCAGGGGGTCGAAAAGTGTTCAAAAATAAAGTTACAATAAATTCATGCAACTCCATCTTTTATGAGTTATGACTCTGATAAAACCTGATTAAGGATACATATGCATAAGTGGATTATGGGTTACAGAAATATTATAATAATTTCCCTTGTAACTTCATCCTTTATATTAAACTAGTTTCTTATCTGTTTAAGGCATAACATGTGGCTACAGAAATATCTTTGAATTGTTATATATTGGTAATCTGTTATAAGTTCTATGTTGATAGTCTGCTTATATTTTACATAGCAGATATTTCACGAAAAGGATATACTGAGTTACCTTGTTATTTCATCTTTTATATTATACTAGAACTTTGTTCAGAGTATGAATATTGAAAGTTGCAGAAATACTATGAAAATGATATTTGAAGTACATTAATGGTACTGTTTTTGGGAATACATTCCGATAAGGGAATAATTTCAGTATCGAGATATTTTGACAAATTATTGTCTTATACCTGCTTTATTCTGGGTTGAGTTAAAGGCAAGATTATGCCATATTTTTATTACCTTGCTGAGCTATCGCTCACTCTTGCTATTGTTTTATATATTATATAGCAGCGAAGCAGGATGCCAATGGGACGGCACATACCCCGCAAGGCGTTTCCATAAACAGTTTCTAGCAGTGATCCCGAAGAGTAGTACGAACCAATCGAATCAGGCTACGGCTTTTGGTATTCAACTTATGTATAGACATGAATGGTATTAGAAGATTGTGAGCATCAGAAGGCTAAGTTGGTAATGTAACAATACTTAGAAATTGTATCAGTAACAGATTCAAAAGACATTTGGGTATTGTAATAAAAATTATTTATTCCGCAGTTGTTGTGTTGTGTCGTTTCTGAGACTAACCTGTGTGTGTGTGTGTGAGACAGATATTGTGGGGTCATGAGCAGGTGAATTATGAATGGTGTGAGTAATGCAGGTAAGGCATGGAGTACATGGATTGTGACTACCCTAAATCCCTGACCCCGGATTTGGGGCTGTTACAGAGATGGTATCAGAGCGTTAGGTTACAGTCCTCAGAAACGATAGGAGATCGAGTCTTACAATACCCTTAATAATGATAAGAACATCTAGAGCTCAAATTGAGTTCGTAGTCAGGTTAGAGGACATGACCCTGACTGTTTAAGATGAAGCCCGAGAGGGGACTTCTTTTGGAAAACCGTACTTAGGACTTCATGGTTAGTCACCTCGATTCGTATGAGTTATAGGTGGATGGGACTCTGAGATACCAGATCCCGAGGCCTTCGAGTAGGCATTTGATGATGCGCTCCTTGAAATGGTCGGAGACCCGATAAAGGAAGATCCATAGGAGGATCTAGAGGAAGACCCCATAGTGGGTCAAGGAAAGAATCTTGTAGAGGACGTGTTGATTGATAAAGATGTAGTATGTTACTTGAGGTCGTACAATAGGACCGGACGAACCTTCAGAGGTCAAATAAGTGCCGATACGAGAATTTAGGATCGTTATGATTCATCAAGAGATATGACAAAGAAAATGGAGTGGAGTCTCCAAAGCAGAAGAGGTAGAGGCAGTATAGCCAGTATCAGTGGATTGATTCGACTTGAACGAAACCTGTTACTCGTAGTCGGTTATAGTTGCCCATAAGGAGGCGGCATACGTAAGAACCAAGGTGTTCAGATTTTCACGAACGATTAAGGGTACTTAGTTGCCTAAGAATAGTGAAAGGAATGGCTTTGGCTATGAGGTTTCAATCCCCCACGACCAACGATTCCACTGGAACTAGTGTCTATTACATCATTGAGGAATTTTATTATCTCAAGGAAAATTTTGGTTATATGTACCATGAAAATGTCATTGTAAGACAAGCACGCTAAGACGGAATCGAGAACGAGATTTACCACCCTCAGGAAACCAGGAAGGAATTATGAGGATAGAACAGAAAGGTCGGAAATCAGATCCGAGCATTACTAGTAGGTAATAAGATTGATCAAATTAATTTCCCTGATTTTTGGAAGAAATTCAGCAAATTTTGGCAAACCTTGTCTTTCTGATTACCAGAGGATGTCACCAAAGAGAGTGGAAATTAGAGCGAACCCTGTGGATTGGGTAAGATAGCCGTTATATGAGTTGGTGGACAGACCCTGATTGCTATAATTGATTGTAGAGATAAAATGATGAAGTTGAGATTGGACGGTAAAGGCGAAATATATTTAAAGACCAAGACGGACTGAGAAGTTCCGGGATTGAATTAAATGAAAAGGCTATTGTGCCAAAAGTGTGGAGTACCGCCCAGTCGACTTAAGGAAATGTCATTGCTATGGGCGACAGCGGTATCGAAGTCTTCTTATAGAACAGAACGCTTATTTGAGATGTCTGCGCCTAGTCGAATAGAATTCCCTGCGATTGCAAATGTTGATGGTTGAATTCTTAGCAACTATTATAAGTCGGCAATGACGTAAGTATCGAGTACCTTAGGGTGTGCCTAAAGAAGAAAAGCTTTAGAATGGAACGATTATCCATTAGAGGAGCCGACGTAAAAAGCATCCGTAGAGACCTTGGTAGTACCCTCCCCATTTGCAAATTAGGTGGGATATTTCCCCAATCTATGATCTATCTTGACCTCTTTCCAAGAAAGAATTCTGATAAAGGGTATGTTCCCTCTTCGAAGTTGTTTTATAACACTTGTGCAAAACCCTATTTAGTTTCACTTGTGCCAGAGGCTGTCACAATGCCTACTTTCAGGTTTTCGAAGCCCTGCCAAATGATGTTATTTAAGCTTTCACTTTCCTTCAAATAATGGATGACCCTATGGTGATACATCACCACTTGTTTGTTAAGTACCAGTATCTTTATGGTTATTCTTTTCTTTGGAAACCGCACCTTTGGAATCTGTTCAATTTTAATCCAAGGTGTTCCTTGAGAAATATTGTCGAAAGGCGATAATCATTAAATTGTTCTCGAATTGCTTTCATACTTTTCAACTTCCACTGAGACGAACAACCCTATACTTATAGGGGCTACAAGGACTATCTGTCTGTGTGATAGAAGTCGGATGGGACGCCATCACTTGTAAGTTGTGAAATACAAGAAGGCTAATTACCTTTAGTAATGTCTCAATTAAGGCACGCAACGTTGAGTTCTTATGATCATATTGATCTCTCGGTAAAATTCTCTTACCTCCAATAAGGTTACCTTAAAACTCATAACCTTATGATCACCAGTGTGTGACATTTTCTTTGATATGGTAGCTATCTTTCAAGGCCCCATAATTTTTGTTATCCTCATTGAATTCTAAGGGGAGGCCAACCAGGTCAAATAAGTCAAAATTCGCTGATAGGAATTAGATTCGCAACGAAATCGCCTATGACAGGAGCGAATCCCTAAGATGAATAGAATGATTAGTGACATATCAATGAAATTGATTTATTCTCCCAAGGATGTTATGATAATGGAAAGCGTGTCAATCGATATATGGGAGAGGTGCAGCGTATGTGGTTTTAGAGGAATAATTTCCGGAAATATATGGAGACCCGGATGAAAATGAACGTTAAAGAGTTAAAACAAGAAACCATGACTGTGACCAAGTATGAGACCAAGTTTTCCGAATTATCGAGGTTTGTTCCGGAGCTTGTGAAAGCCAGTAAGTTTCAACCAGGGCTACCTCCAACAAGCAGCCCACTGTCAGGACCTTTAAATAGCAGGTGCCCTTCTATACTGTTTAGACAGAGCTATTGTATCGTTGTATATCAAGAAATTGCATGACAATTAAACCTTAAGGCCGAGCTGCTAAGGGAATAATTACAAGTAGAAATAGTCAATCGAGGGATTTTCCCATAAGACTGGTACATCCAGGTTGTGAACTAGAAATATGAGGTCGACACTTTTGATAGACCTGATTCCTTTCAAGTTGGGAGAAGTTGATATTATAATAAGGATGGGTTGGTTGACACCCAATGGAGCCAATTGATTGCAAAGAAAAAGAGTAATGAATAAAGGACGGAGACAGATTCAGAGATTCTTGAATATAGTTCAGACTAAGAAACTATTACGTCAGAAATACGAGGCTTAATTAGCTCTTATGGTTGACGCCAAGAAAAGAGATACCAAGTATAAAGGGAACTACAATGGTTTTGGGAGATTGTACAAGGTTTTAATGAGCTACCAGCTATCGATTTGGATGACATGAGAATGAATACCAAGTATTCAGAGTATAGTGGGAATGAAAGAGTTAGTGACTCAGTTACAAGAATTATTGAGCAAGGATATGATAAGACCCAGTGCACCACCGTGCAGAGCCCGGTGTTGTTGTGAGAAAGAAAGATGTTAGCACAAGATTATGCATCGAACCTCGAGAGTTGTATGAGTCGACATGGAGAATAGGTACCCTTGTAGATGATTGTTTGATCAGCGGAAGAACGCTGTGTATTCCAAATTTATTTAAGAACTGGATATCAACAGTTGGAAGTTAAATCCGAGGATATACCCGAGACTGCGATTCGTACTAGGAATAGACACTTCGAGTTTTCAGCGAGGTTATTTTGGGATTGACTAATGCACCCACAAATTTTTATGGAATGTAATGAATGGGCTTTGAGTTACCCGTAATAGTAGATAAGATGGAGAAATGGCTAGAATTGACCTAGGATTATGACTGTGAGATTCACTACCATCCGGGGAAGGCCAATGTGGTGACCGATACCCTTGATTAAAATGAGACAGAGATGGATTCTGAATAATCAGGAATTAAAGGATGAGATTTTACACAAAACCCAAGTTAGCCCAACGAACTAGAAAGACAAAAGATTTCACCAACAAGCGGCTAGTGACAACCAAGACAGATAGAGAAAGCATGCGGACTAAGCCCGCGAGTATAGAGATAGTACTGCTATTGATAAGCTAAATGGCATGTTGATGGATGACAAGCAAGTTTATGTTGGTGTATTTTCTGTACAAACAAGATGGGGAATATGAGGTTAGAGATTCGTGATACTAAAAGATATCCATGGAAAGAATTAATGAGATTTGGAAAGAAAGGGAAGTGAGCCCGAGATTCATTGGGCCATCTGAGATTTTAAAACGCGTCAGGAAGGTGGCCTACGAGCCAGCCTTGCCCCCCAAACTTTTAGAATGGTCATAACGGGGTTCATGTGTCAATGCTACGTCAGTATACTATAGATGCCCGACATATGTAGAGTATGAACAGGTAGATATACAACCTGGTCTGACTTACAAAGAACAACCTGTGGAAATCACGGATAGAAAAGAGCAAGTGCTAAGTGACGAGGTTGCCAAGCTAGTAAGAGGTTGTGGAAAATCAAGAGGTGGAAGAATCCACCTAGGAGTTAGAAAGTGCAATGGGAGAGAAGTACCACAGTTATTCCTAAGCTGATTCCGGGACGGAATCCTTTTAAGGAGGGTAGAATGTAATAACCCGAATTTTTGGTAAAATTTAAAACTTTTCTTATTATGATTAAGTGCATCAGTGAATAGTAAATTTGGTGGATGAATAGTGATTTTGAGGATTAACAGAGTTTTTCATGCCACCTATGTACGAGACGTAGTGTGGATATTCCGAAGTCATATTAGTGATCTACGGAGTAAATAAGTGAATGCAAAGACGATCGGAATTCAGAAATTCCAAATTTTATTTTGGTACAGTATTTGACCGGGCAGCAAATTATATATTATTATATTCAAGAAATGAGATATTAAAATTGAGGATTTGAGGATTTAATATTTTGGAATTTTATTATTTATTAAAGTCGATTTAAGGATTCGATTGTGGAAGTGAATAGTGAATAGTTACTATTCACTGCGAGAACCGCATAGAGTTTTATTCGCCTTTAGAAAATATTTTGGAATCGTTTCAAGGGAAGCAAGACAATATTTACAGGATTAAATATAGACATGGAAGTAACATGTAACAAGATTAATTCGAGAATGCGACATTTGGATCATCTATGTGAAAGGAAACGAACCAGTAAAGCTACTTTAGCTAAACCAATGCATGTTGGACAAGTGTCACAAGCTAAGAGCTATGACTCACCACCTTTTTAAACACAAAAATCAGCATCCTTATCATTATTATCAAGACAAAGAAAAGAGAAATGAGAAGAAAATTCGGGAGAGAAAAGAAGAAAGAAAAATGGGAGAGAAAGAAATGATCATAACTTGAGATTCCGTGGTCCGTTTTTGGCGTTCTACCACTCAAATCGAAGCTCTCGAGAAGCCTGACGTAACCATGGTAAGAAATCACCTCAACCCCGTGATTTACCCCTTAGATTCAGTGATTAACAGTTGGAGAAGATGATGAATAGTAACTTGTATCTTGTTTTGTTTTGTTTTGATAATGAGTTTGTAGCTTCCAAAGGTTGTATTAAGAAAGAATCTAAGGCTACATCAGGAGTATGGCAGAAAGCAAGCTTGGAGGAGGTATAATTTTGAAACCCTTGAATTATTATAAGGATTATGGATGATTAATGGTGTTATGCATGATTATAGCCTTAGTTGTTATGATTGGGTTTTGATTTAAGTGATAATGAGTTATATGAATGGAAAGGCATTGCTTGGCCTCAGTTCTATGATATATAAGATGTATGTGTTATGTGGAGTGATCGATATGTATTTTGGATGATTTGAAATTTGGGAATATCCGAGTTATAGCCGTCGTAATGCCCAAATTTTTACCTACTGATTGGTTCTCTGTTTTTCCTGTTAGAGCTCGACCCTTGAGTCCTACTGCCCATTATTGTGTATTTTATGTTATAAGCTTCGTAATGATATGTGATTCGCCTAATTTGGCCGAATGGTTTAAGAGTTATGCTAGTTTTAGTAATCGTGGTTCAAGAGGTTGCATCGCAGAAATGTAACTACTTTGATGCTAAGTCAAAGACCTCTAAGAGTCGAATCCAAATGTGAAACTTTGGGATATAATGCTAAGGACAGTTAGCAAGCCTTGTGCGAAGATTTCGAATCAAAAAGATTATTAGTTGATTTTATAAAAATGTTTTAGCCGAGGTTGCGCAAGTGTAAATTCACTGAAAACGAGACTTAGAACCAAGGTTCCAAATGGTTAAGTATAACTTGGATTTGAGGATGGATTTCGAACCAAACTTATGATATAAGTATTTGATGAATAACATGGATTTAGTATGACGTTAGAGCAAGCAAGTAATGCCTTGGTTGTGTTTCGTTTATGTGTTTAAGCATTGAGTACAAGTGGATTATCCAGGGGATTAATCGTACGTTTTCTTTGACTTTGTCTAGATTGTCCGGCATCGTCGCGAACCCCTATCACTTCTCGAGCATCAGGCAAGTTTCCTAAACCTTACTCTATTATTCAGAGTATGTATATTTTCCAATGTTCAATACTTGTGTATTCCCAATTTATATACCAAATCTTTGTTGCAAGTATTGTAGCAAGTTTTCTAAATCTATACTTTGAAGTATTGATTATATATTACTGCTTTTGCCATGTGTGGAGTTATACAGTTTTGCGATGCATGTTATATATTGTATAAAATAGAGTTTGATTTTGGTTTATATATGAGCTTTGAGATAAAGTAGTTATAAACCGGTGTACCTTGTAGCTCTATAGATAAGAGCGGGTTTATTGTTTCGACTCTAGACCGGGAGTCGATATTTTGAGATATGTAGATAGCCGTGGAAACCCGGAGGGATTCCATCGGCAGAATACTATGTGTTTTGAGGAATGTTATTTGAGTATTATCTCGGTCGAGAAATACTATTTGAATACTATTTCAGTTATATATGCAAATGAGAAGTATACATGTGTTATTGCATACTTGTCTTCGAATTGCTATGTATAGCAATACTTGAGGTTATGACTTGAAGTTGGGGCTTATGAGTTAGATATGGGATATCAGCTATAAGCCAGGATTTTATATTTGCCCTAGGATAAGGGCGGGTGATTTTCTTTAAGATCAGAAGTAATTATATTTCGGTATATGTTAAAGGTTATTTTCCGATAAAGATATCGGGTAACTGTTATTCGAGGGTTAATTATTTTATTTAAGGAATATTATTTATGAATATTCATTTGAGGATTATTGACTTTAAGAATATTATTTATTAATATTCATTTTAAGAATATTATTTATTAATATTCATTTGAGGATTATCGACTTACAGAATATTATTTATATTCATTTGAGGATTATTGACTTAAAGGATATTACTTTCATTTGAGGATTACTGACTTTAAGAATATTATTGTGAATATTCATCTGAGGATTATTTAATGAATATTATTTTGAATATTCATTTGAAGATTATTTATTTATTTAATGAATATTAGTTTTGAATATTCATTCGAGGATTATTTAATTATTTAATGAATATTACTTTTGAATATTCATTCGAGGGTTATTTATTTATTTAATGAATATTATTTTTGAATATTCATTTGAGGATTATTTATTTAATGAATATTATTTTAAAATATTCATTTGAGGATTATTTATTTAATGAATATTATTTTAAAATATTCATTTGAGGATTACTTACTTAATGAATATTATTTTCAAATATTCATTTAAGGTTACTTATTCAATAAGTATTATTAATTATTTTCAAATCAAAAAGAGGTTCCCAAAACAATGTTTTTCCATTTAAATATGTCTTTTAAAGGGGATTTAAATGCTCGCTCAATTATCAAAAATATGGGAAACCTGTTTTAAGTAACTGCAACTCTTTTTAAACTCTCAACTCAAAACTGTCAGGGGACAGATATTTTATCGAAGCAATTTAGTTGCTGCAAGTCAAATATTGTGTTACCACCTCAACGATCGAGGGGTAAATTCCTGGAACAAGTCGATATCCATTAACAAGCATCGCTTGGGAAATATTGGAGAATCTTCCTTTCCAACCTAGATATGACTACTGAGTGGAGTCGTATCAACAAGTATTACACTTGGGGAAAAGAAGACGATCTTTACGTTTCAGAGTCATGGATTTCATCTGAACTAGGAGCATGTGTAAGAGGTCGAGTCGCGCCGATCCATCACCTTATTGCCCCAAATGGGCCGGGAGATCCAGAAAGGCGGTAGACAATGTCAGGCTGTCGTGATACTTCCATCTACATGTAGAAAAACATATTTTGTTGTACAACCTGCTACTGATCATAGTAAGGTTGGTACGACGGGCGCGGAGAAGGCTCCAGTATTGGTTCATCCTCCATTTTGGATAATTCTGCAACATGTACTGAAAGGGACCACGGGTGGCTCCGTTGGTACAGGTTTACCGATCATGTTGGCAGAGGGATTCTGCAACATGTATTGAAAGGGACCAAGGATGACACCGTGGTACAGGTTTACCGGTCATGTTGGCAGGGGGTCGAAAAGTGTTCAAAAATAAAGTTACAATAAATTCATGCAACTCCATCTTTTATGAGTTATGACTCTGATAAAACCTGATTAAGGATATATATGCATAAGTGGATTATGGGTTACAGAAATATTATAATAATTTCCCTTGTAACTTCATCCTTTATATTAAACTAGTTTCTTATCTGTTTAAGGCATAACATGTGGCTACAGAAATATCTTTGAATTGTTATATATTGGTAATCTGTTATAAGTTCTATGTTGATAGTCTGCTTATATTTTACATAGCAGATATTTCACGAAAAGGATATACTGAGTTACCTTGTTATTTCATCTTTTATATTATACTAGAACTTTGTTCAGAGTATGAATATTGAAAGTTGCAGAAATACTATGAAAATGATATTTGAAGTACATTAATGGTACTGTTTTTGGGAATACATTCCGATAAGGGAATAATTTCAGTATCGAGATATTTTGACAAATTATTGTCTTATACCCGCTTTATTCTGGGTTGAGTTAAAGGCAGGATTATGCCATATTTTTATTACCTTGCTGAGCTATCGCTCACTCTTGCTATTGTTTTATATATTATATAGCAGCGAAGCAGGATGCCAATGGGACGGCACATACCCCGCAAGGCGTTTCCATAAACAGTTTCTAGCAGTGATCCCGAAGAGTAGTACGAACCAATCGAATCAGGCTACGGCTTTTGGTATTCAACTTATGTATAGACATGAATGGTATTAGAAGATTGTGAGCATTAGAAGGCTAAGTTGGTAATGTAACAATACTTAGAAATTGTATCAGTAACAGATTCAAAAGACATTTGGGTATTGTAATAAAAATTATTTATTCCGCAGTTGTTGTGTTGTGTCGTTTCTGAGACTCTAACCTGTGTGTGTGTGTGTGAGACAGATATTGTGGGGTCATGAGCAGGTGAATTATGAATGGTGTGAGTAATGCAGGTAAGGCAAGGAGTACATGGATTGTGACTACCCTAAATCCCTGACCCCGGATTTGGGGCTGTTACAAAAGATACCTCTGAGTATGTTGGAAAGTTTGATGCAAAAGCATTTGAAGGAATCTTCATTGGATACTCTCTGGAAAGGACAGCATACAGAGTATTTGTACCTGAGCAACACAAAGTCATGGAAAGCATGGATGTTACCTTTGATGACAAGAAGACTCCTGGACTTAAAACAAGTGATCAAGACAGTATGCCATTGAGATTTGAGAATCAAGGTTATCTTGAGGATTCTGAAAGTGAAGATGAACCCCCTGTTCAAACTCTTCTAGAGAATGAAATCCTTGAAGTTGACAATCTTCTTCAAACCCCTGTGCAAGGGTTCACAAACACAGGGGGAGAAGAAGAAAATGCACCTGTCAACCAAAATGAGCTTGGAACAGATCAAAGAAATGAACAGGGGCACACAAGGAAATGGGACAGAGCCCACACTAGGGATCAAATCATTGGAGATCCTAGTGAGGGAGTTAGAACAAGAAGGGCAACATTAAATACATGTATGTATAGCTGCTTTCTGTCACAAGAGGAACCTAAATTAATTGAAGAAGCTTTGAAGAATTCTGATTGGATTGTTGCCATACAAGAAGAGTTGAATCAATTTGAGAAAAACAAAGTATGGGAACTAGTACCTCCTCCAAAAGGAAAGAATGTTATTGACACCAAATGGGTGTTCAGAAACAAAATGGATGAAGAAGGAGTGGTAATAAGAAACAAAGCAAGACTGGTTGCCAAAGGATATTGTCAGCAAGAAGGCATTGACTATGATGAGACATTTGCACCTGTAGCTAGACTGGAAGCCATCAGAATCTTCCTGGCTTTTTCAGCTCACTCAGATTTTAAGGTGTATCAAATGGATGTGAAAAGTGCATTTCTCAATGGTGATCTTGCTGAAGAAGTTTATGTGTCTCAACCACCTGGCTTTGAAAGTGAAGACTTCCCAAACTTTGTGTATAGACTGCTCAAGGCACTCTATGGACTCAAACAGGCACCAAGAGCCTGGTATGAAACTCTATCTCAATTCCTTCTTGAGCATCAATTCACTAGGGGTACAATTGACAAAACCCTATTCTTCAAGAAGCATGGAAATGATATCATTCTTGTTCAAATCTATGTGGATGATATCATCTTTGGCTCTTCAAATGAAAAACTCTGTGAAAGGTTCTCTAAGTTGATGCAAAGCAAATATGAGATGAGTATGATGGGAGAATTAACCTACTTTCTAGGTTTGCAAGTACATCAAAGGGAGGATGGCATCTTCATAAACCAGTCAAAGTATGTCAAAGATCTTTTGAAGAAATATGGTTTTGAAGACTCATCCCCTGCAAAAACTCCCATGTCCACTGCAGTCAAGCTTGATGAAGACAAGAAAGGCAAAAGAGTAGACATCAAGGTTTTTAGAGGCATGGTTGGATCACTACTTTATCTCACAGCTAGGAGGCCTGATATCATGTTTGCCACATGCCTTTGTGCAAGGTTTCCAGTCTGATCCCAAGGAATCTCACATGATGGCTATCAAAAGAATCTTCAAGTATCTGAAGGGGACTCCTAATCTTGGGCTATGGTATCCAAAGGGCACTGGGTTCAACCTGGTTGGTTACACAGATTCTGATTATGCTGGATGCAGAATTGACAGGAAGAGCACCTCTGGAAGCTGTCAATTCCTAGGTCAAAGGTTAGTGTCCTGGTTTAGTAAGAAACAACAGTCCACAGCAACATCCACAGCTGAGGCTGAATATATTGCTGCTGGAAGTTGTTGTGCTCAATTGCTTTGGATTAGAAATCAACTCATGGATTATGGGCTAGTGTTAGAACACATTCCACTAAATGTGTGATAATACTAGTGCAATATCCATAGTTGCCAATCCTGTTAATCATTCTACTACAAAGCACATTGAGATCAGGTACCATTTCATTAGGGAACATGCTGCAAATGGTACCATAGAAGTCTCTTATGTTCCAACTGAGAAACAATTAGCTGACATATTTACTAAACCTCTGAATGAAGCAGTCTTCAACAGACTTGTGAGTGAAATTGGAATGCTCAATCTTTCATTTAGTTGCTCTAAGTAAGTATACCAGTAAATTGTTGCAGCAGTAAATTTTCACTGTATTGAAATGCTCTATTAATATGGAGTGAAAATTAGCTGAGATATGATTTATAAATATTTCAGTACTTTACTGCATATTTCTTAAAATCATTTGGTGATGAAGTTGTGAGCTTTTGAGACATCTCGATATAGATGACTTTCAGAGTTCACGACATAGTTCAAATAAAACAGACTTATATCGCAAACTGTTGAGATTGTGAGACTTCGCGACATAGTTCATTTCATGAGTTTGCGACATAGTTCATTTTATGACTTCACGACTTAGAATAACTATATCGACAAGTCTCCACATTTGACAGAATTTTGATTTAAATTAATTTTATTTCAAAATCTGATAAAAGTCTGACAAAGTGCTTATTATTTCCTAAGAGAGTTTTAGACAGGGTATTTCTACTATATCGCAAAGTCTCCCCGATCCTTTCATCTTGAGGACTTTACGACATAGTTCATTTCTGAGACTATGCGATATACTTTGCACGACTTTGCGGTACAGGCTATCTCTGACTTCGCGACATACAAATAGACTGTACAAATTCATAACTCCATATCGCAGTGTCTCTATCATATAAATACCCTTTTCTAACCGTTCACAACTTTTCATCTTGTCTATTGCTCTCAAACTCTCAAACCTAAGCACAAATTCTCTACTCTCTTTTTCACTCTCTCTCTTGAAATGGCACCCAAATCTCAAACAGTATCATCCTCTATCCCTTGAACCATTCCCAAAGAAACCAATCTTCTCACCATTCCCTCTGAGGCTGAGGCTAACCCAAGGTACAAGTGTTTTGTACGGTTCTTGAACACTTCCTACCTACGCCAAGCCCTAACCCTGAACCCTACCTTGTATGTCGATGTGTTGGAAGGATTCTGGAGAACGGCGTTGGTATCAACAATGGCTAGGGAAGATGGAACCTCATTCCAGGAGGTTAGTTGTTCAATTGGAGGCAAACACTTTCAGTTTGGTGAAAGGGAAATCAATGAAGCTTTGGGGTTCAAGGTGGAGGGTCATGACCAAGAAGCTACAGATGCTCAAATCGTAGATTTCATGACCTTCATTCTGTATGCTGATGAGATAGATACTGGAAAGCTAAATAAGAAGTTTGTGAGAAGGGAGTGGTCATTTCTGTTTGACGCACTCCAGAAGGTGTTTCTCTGTAGGAAGACAGGATGGGACCATATCAGTCACATTGCTGTGAAGCTAGCCTACTCCCTGGCCAACAACCAGGAGATCAATGTGGGAGCCATAATTCTCAAAGAATTGGCTCAGAGGCTAGGCAGGACCGTTCGTGGTAGAGGTAATGACATCTTTTACCCTCGTTTCCTTCAAGTTATTTTAAATTTTCTTGATGCAAATGTCCATGAATTGGAGGGTATAGATAAAACTAAAATGGCTTATTCCAAGTCCATGTCCAAAGTACTATTTGGCTCATTGGACACAAGGAATCAAGTGGATGTGATTCTAAGTGTGACCAAGCATATGCAGGACACATTTGAGTCTTATCCACTTGATAAGCCCATATACCATGCACTTTCCTGGACAGGGGAGGCTGAGACTGGAGGAGCTACACAATCTAACCCCAGCCTTCCCATCCCATCCAGCAACCCCACTGCAAACAGTACCATAGAAGTTAGGCAGCCACGTGCATCAATCTCTCAAAAGATTGGTGTTACTAAAAAGAAGTCAAAGAAGAGAGCCCTAGAAGTGATAAATGAATCTGTAGAGATAGAAAGTGAGAATCCTGAGTCACCTCTCACCAGACAAAAGAAGAAGTCAAAATCTACAGCCACCACTGCATCCTCCCAACAGGATTCAGATGTGGAAAAAGGGGTACACCTATTACTGTCTATGGCCTCTCAACAGGTCATTGGCATTGAAAAGAGCAGCCTCCCCACTGCACCCTGTACAGAGTCTGCACAGGGTCAAGACCTCACTCTTGACCCTAGGAGTGATAAGGCTGATCATACACAGAGTGGAGAGCACATCACTGTTGAAACTCCTCCTATTTCTCAGGGGGAGTTGCCACAATCTAATCTAAACCCCACTTCTCTCTCAGATTCTTCCATAAAAATTTCTTCTGAACAAGAGAGTCATTCCAATGACAATCTTGCCTTTGATCAATCACAATTCTCTCCTGTGATTGAGCCAATTTCAAGTGACATGGTGCATGACACTATGCTCACCACCCAGGAACCACATCTAGTTGGTCAGGGAATGCATGCTGGGGCATATCCTAATGACACCACCACAAACATGGAGGATTCACCAGTTTTTACTGGAGACTCTATGCCAAATTCTCCCATCCTTCAGGATGTGGAACTGTCTTCACAGACAAATAGGGCTGATGTTGTAACACATCCCATTTCAATGGAGACAACATCAGACCCTACAGCCATTCCAAGGCTGAAGGAGACTCAAAATCTTACATCTCATGAAGTGCCTAGCACTAGCTCTCACTTGGCTCAGGCCACTATGTCAGAATGGCTGAAGCCTGTGTACCATGACGGGCCTTCAGGATCATCATCTGTGCCTTCCAAAATGACAGAAGAAGCCATACAAGATCTCCATGTGGCACAGATTGATGAGTTCTCAAAGATAGCTCAACATCTCCTCACCTCAAATCTCCCAAATGCTGATTATGAAGCCATTTTACTCTGCCACAAGGAGGATGTTGAAGCTCAGCAGGAGAAGATAGTGGATGCAGCTGAACCAGAGGGAAATGTGGATGCCTGGTTGGATGCTAAGAGGACTCTCAAGCTCAAGGATGCCCTAGCTTTTCTAAGAGAAGAATACCTAACTTCTCTGGGCTCCAATGCAAAGGATCTCTCTCCTGCTGCCATCTATGATGCTGTTAATGATGTCTATAGGAATCAATTAAAGGCTCTGCACTATCTTGGGAAAGGGCTTCAATCAGAGATTTCTTCAATCCAGGAGGCGACAGACAGATCCCTCACTAAGCTCAGAAACTCATATCTCTCTGATTTTCCCAAGGTGGATGGCATCCTTAAAGAAATCCAGAAGACAAACTCTACTGTAAACATGATGGACATCTCTCTGGCCATGGTCACAGACAACATCAGGAAGCTGGCTACAACCCTGGAAAATCAAATCAAGGCCAATATCAACTCAAATGCAATGCTGAATGTAATTTGGAAGAATCAATATGGTGACAAATTGGTGGATGAGGTCCCTCTGTCAAACATCTCCAAATTTGACTTTGCCAAGATCAAGGATCAATCTCTCAATTCTTTCAAGTCTCAACAGCTATTCTCAAAGGTGGATGGTCTTGAAAGAGAAGTGGCCTCTCTGAAAGATGAAAACAGGGTGATTGCCAATTCTCTAAAACAGCTCAATGACAAGCTGGATGACCAAGGCAACAACACCTCCAATATCCTGCTGGTGCAACAACAGATGCTGACTTCAATGATGAAACAAATGAACCTGCCTATCCCTGGGGAAGCTCAAGACATCTTGTCTGATCCCAAGCCTAAGGGGGAGAAACAGAAGGAGGTCATTCTGAAACAGAGAGGGGGAGTACCTGCCAAGCAGCCAAAGCATAAGGGCAAGGGCAAACTCATTGAAGAAACCATAAAGCCAATCATTCTTCCCCCTGTAGAGGTCATAAGTGCAGAAGGTCAGAAGAGCACAATCTCAACCACCTACTATCCATCCACAATGCCTAAAGATATCTCAACTCCTCAACCTACTCAACCTACTCCCAATGCTAAACCTGTCAAAGCTGCAATTATCACAGAGGCCAAGCTATAGGAAGTTGCCAATTCAAACATCTATCATGATGAGGCCTTCCTGGAGTTTCTGAAAGCCATCTACAGTAGTGCTCAAGGAGATGCAAGGATGTACAGACAGAAGATCAAGGAAAGCATCAAGTATTTCACAGTGGCAGTAAGGAAAATCAAGGATGTCCATCTAAGAGAGATAATCATGGTGTGCAAGGACAACTGCTTGTGGCACCTAGCTTTTCAAACTCTAGAGAAACTGAGATTTACTGAGCTGTCAATCATTATGGATTTGATTGAAAAGCATGGGATGAACAATGAAAGTCTTTATAATGACTTGAAGATGGACCAGAATAAAAGATTGCCTGAGGTTATATCCAAGCCAAGGACAATAATTTACCAAAGCCTATCTCAAGACAGTAATATTGACCAACTAGTAATTCCCTCAGACCTTTTAATGAAGAACAATGCAAAGATCAACCAGGTGCTGCAAATGCTGAGAGCTAAGAGAGGAGCTAGGACAGCTGAGGAACTAGAGATGATTCACACTCTACAATCTTTTCTGATTCATGGAGTTATTCCTGAATCTGTCAAAGAAAAGAGCAAGAAGAAGGATAGTGAGGATGATGATGAGGAGAAAACCTACAGAAGGAGATCTCAGTCAAGGAGGGATAAGGATGAACCAAGTGAAAGTAGCAGGAGCAAATCCTCAAAGAAGACAAAAGGTGCTGATGATGACAAGAGGGACTCCAAGGGGACAAAGGAAACAACCAAGAGAACAAGAAGTGGAATTCAGCAAGTCAAGGACATTGCTAGCAGTACTTTAACCACAACACAAGACTCTAAGTCTAGGGTGGGTACTGTTAGTAATGATCCTCCAAAATCATTATCTAAGACTTCTGAACCTGAATTGCCACAGAAGAAAGAAGGAGCCACAAAAGAAACCTCAAAAAGACACTTCCACAAAGTCACAGCTAGTGGAGTGTTACAGTGGATGAAGGGAAAAGGAATGAAGCTTCTTCCAAGTGATGTGGCACTGAAGACTGATTCTCCTTGTTCCAGAAAGGTGTCTCTTGTGAAACATATGAAGATCAAGAGTGTACCCAGAAGGATAAGGATAACAAAGAAGACTGGAAAACTCACAAATGTTATTGGCATCAATGTGCTTCCACTAGATGAGGACTATGATGAAGATGCCCTAGCATTTTTGAGGGTTCAAAGGATCTTTGAAGTCAAAGTGAAGTTGGATCATCTAGAGATCAAGTACACTGATGGAAGAGAAAGAATAATGAAGCAAGGGGGATGGCAACATTTTGACACCTATGAGCAAGAAAGAATCAATGCCTTGTTAAATTTTGAAGAAAAGGAAGAAAGGTTGTGGAAAATAGAGATTGCCAGATTCATGAAGATGCACTCTGACTATAAAGAAAATCTAAAGAAGCTGAATGAAGAAAAGAGGTGTGAGAAAGAAAAGGAGATGGCTGAGATGGAAGAAAGAGCAAAGGAGCTAAGGAAGAAAGGGCTGTGCAGGGTAAAGCAAAATCCTTATACTGTTGAGTACAAAAATCATTATGGAGGAATAAGCAAGATAAGGATGGAGTTCATACATTCATATGTGGAAAGTGCCCTCAGAACAGCAGCTGAAGATCTAAAAGATTCTCCTCTCATTGAAGAACTGATTGCAAGGGATGAAATTTTACTGGCCATCTCTGAAATAAAGAAGAATGAAGAAATAAGGAAGAAGAAAGTCTATGATGATTTCTTAGAGAAACAATTGGAAACTGAAGCTATGTAGCTCAAGGAGAAATTCTGTAAGACTAAATTTCCAAGTTGTTATCAAATTCTGTTCTTAACTTTATCTTCTTTATACTTGTTCTTTTTATGTTAGTTAGGCTTGTTATCAGACATGAAATTGTGCCTAAAGGTCTTACTCACAATTTGGGGGAGATTGTTAGGCTCAAGACATGTCTGAATACCACTATTAACAAGCCTACACTATGTGACTATGTCACACTACATGACCTAGTGATTTCTATCACTGGGATATAGTATAGGTCTCTAAATGTACTTGTCTTGTTCTCATGAACAATAGCTTTATCATGTATGCTCAGATCTACAATGAGCCTAGTAAAGTTTCTTGCATCTAGACTGTATATAGGCCATTGAATAATTGTCCTGGTAGAAGTTCAGTAATGCTCATGCAGCAGGATAGAAATGAATAAGGCCATGAAGAAATAAGTTGCAGAAATTTGTCTAAGGCATTATATAGCAAAGTCAGAAGAAAGCTATGTCGTGAACTCACCAATATCTATGTCGTGAAGTGCTACATCGCATAGTCCAGTTTGGTCTATGTCGAGAAGTCCTCAAGACACATGTCGTGAAGTGTTGAAGTCAGCAAAGTCAAAGAAGCCTAGATCGTGAAGTCCTCAGAAGCCTTATGTCGCATAGTCATCAAAATGACCTATGTCGCATAGTCATCAAATGACCTATGTCGCATAGTCATCAAATGACCTATGTCGCATAGTCATCAAATGACCTATGTCGCATAGTCGTCAAATGACCTATGTCGCATAGTCGTCAAATGACTTATGTCGCATAGTCGTCAAATGACCTATGTCGCATAGTCATCAAATGACCTATATCGCAAAGTTTTCAAAGGCTATATCGCGTAGTCCTCACAAGTGAGATCGCGAAGTCGGGAATGAAGTGGAGTTCACGATATCAACACTTAGCCGTTTACAACAAGACAAATCAAGGTACAGAATCAAGAATCAAAAGAGACAAATACTGAAGCATTTGTTCTAGAAAGGTGGTCCAAAGAACAGATGGCAAATCTACAGCTAAACTTGGAGAGAAAGATAAGAGACAAGCAGCTACAGAAACGGGAAAGACTCCGAAAAGCAGGTGGTCCTTCCTGACATAGTTAACGTCTTATGGCAGGACAAGTTGGACTTTCAGCAAGGGGTAACTGTGTAAAAATAGGTGTGTACACTAGTTTGTATAGGGCTTATATATATCATGCACATCCTATTGTTAGCTGCAAGAGAGATACACATAGTTTTTATCTTAAGCTCTTTTCTCTGTAAGCAAGCAAGTTCAAACTGTTCTTGTTTAGAAGCCAGAAATTCGATTGTGAATTTCTTGGAAAGCTGTAGTATTTAATTTGCTTATACAAAGTAGATTAAAGTGATTGTGTGTGTTATTTACTTTCTGCATATTACATATCATAATCATATACAGTCTTTTACTTAGTTTTCAAGAATCGAAAAATATATCAAACTATCCATTCACCCCCCCTCTGTCTAGTTTCTAGTAGTATTCATTTCTAACAGATGGTGGTGATTCTGGAACATCATCCATTGTTTTTGAGTTTCAAGAAACAGAGTATGTCATTACTCCTGGTACTGTTCGTGCTGCAATGGGATTTGGTGACTATACTGCTTACACCATTGCTGTTGGTGATGCTGAGTTGGTGAGAATGATGAGGGAGATAGGCTATGGTGGATCTTTGACCAAGATAGGTCAATTGAAGCGACCGTTTTTGAGGAAAGAGTGGAGCTTTTTCTTCGATTGTATCACAAGAACGTTCGGGAAGAAGTGCACCAACTGGGATGCGATACCCACTGAAAGTCTACAAATTGGGTATTCTCTTATCTATGGTACTCATTTTGATTTTGGTAGACTAGTTCTGATTAATATGGGTGAAAATATGACTGAAAATAGGGGAGTAGTTTACTTTGCTAGGTTTTGTCAGCTTTTATTTTCATATTGTGTTAGTGGGGTAGACATTCTTGATGAAGATGTTATTCCTTGTTTTAAATTACACAAGCGAATATTCTCTGATCTTGTCAACAAGGATGTTAAGAAGGGTAATGTAGGTGATCTTTTACTGCCTGCATTAGTACAACAGTTTTTGAATGATTCTATCAAAGCAGACCAACAACCAGAACCTATAAACACTGAAATTCCTTCATCCACATCACAACCAATCCAGAAAAGTGGTAGAGTCAAACACAGGGCTGTTAAACCAGCAAAGTCTGTTAAGCCAGCTACTGAGGTTGGGGTATCTAAATTTCTGTGCCAAACTCTGTTGGACCTTCTAATAAAAGGAGAGCAAAGAGACCTCGTTCTGATGATGAGGATGATACTGAAACTCTGACTCAGAGAAGAAGAAGGTTGATATCTAACTATCTTTTTGATGAGTTAGACACTGAAGTTGTTCCTGAGGTTGTTCCTACAGCTGTTCCAGCAACTGAACAGAATGTAGCTCCTGATGTTGTAATTCAGGAGGCTGATGTAAATATTGAAGATACTGTGCCTACAAAGGACAGAGCAAATGCTGATGTCAATTTTGAAGACAATGATGCTGCAAATGCTGATGCTGATCATTTTGTTGATCCTTTGGACATGGATCTTGAAGCACATCCTGCTATCAGTGTTTGTCACACTGAGGATGTGGCAGCTGATCAAGCCACTCTGGTAATTGAAGAGTCTATGGCAACTCATACAGAGATTCTCTCTGTCACCAATCACGTTCTTGAAGATGGTGATGAGGTTGATCAGGCAGCAAAATCTGTCTCTTCTGAGAAGATTGTTGAAACTGCTGTGGAAAAGATGAATGAAGCTACAGCAGAAGAAAAAGTTGCTGAGGATGTAAACTCTGAGAGGAATGAAGCTGTTGCAGAGCATATTCATGATGAAGCTGCACAGTCAAATATTGAAGCTACTGCAGAGAATGTAGTTGAAGAAGCTGCAGAGCCTCTAACAGCAAATGTTGATGAAGACATAGTTGTTTCTGAAAATAATGATCACACTTCTGTAAATTCTGATCATGCAGACTCCGATGACAATGAATCAATACCTTTTCTAAGGGATCCTACTGCAGAGTCTATCAAAGAAAATCAACATGCTACTGAAGCACATTTTCAGGACATGTATTATGCAAATTGGTCAAATCATGACTGTATCTTCACTTCACAAAGGGCAGCTGATCTTGTGAAAAAGTCTGCCTCTACTATTGTTAATCCTGAGCTTCTTGCAAATTTTCAAGCTACAATTGTTCAAGTGAAATCTCTTCACAATCGTTTTGATGAAACTCAGAAAGAAGTTACTGGGTTGAGGAATGATGTGACTGCAAGGGAGCTAACTTTGAAGCATGAGAAAATTTTCTTATCCAGAGAACAAGATGCCATGAAGACCAGATTAAGTAAGATTGAAGAGAATAAGACTGAAATGTCTACAAAGATTGATTCAATTGCTGCATCTTTAGAATTGCTGACATCAGTACTTATTCCCGATGATGTCAAAAAGGGGGAGAGAGTTCCTAAAGACAAATGCAAAAGGGCTCCAACTCTGAGACGGAGGGATGATGCAACTGATGGTGGAAGCAAGGAATCAGAGAGAAGGTCAAAAATTATTCAAGAGCAAGGGAGACTTAGGTCAAACTCTGCTAGAAATCTGACAAACTCTGAAAGAGCAAACACTGAAGCTCAATCTACTTCAAAAGCTAAAAGTCTATTGGTTTCTTCTCAACCAATTACAGATGAAGAGATTGCAGCTCAGCTATTTTTAGAAGAGCATGGTGGTGAAGCTACAGTTGAGGATATGGAAGTTGAATTGAATATGCTATCTGAAGAGCATAGAAAGAAAGTTGCTTCTGGTAAATACAAGAAGAAAGCTGTAAAAGTTCCAAGGAAGAAAGAATTGGGTATCTCTATCAAGGAAAATTCTCAACAGAGTATACAATACTCAAGGAGGCCAACAGATACTGTTTCTGGTAAGGGCAAAGGAAAGATGATAGAAGATACAGTGACCAAGAAATATCATTCAACCTCTGACATTGCTCAAGTTGAATCTGTTCTAAATCATTCAACCTCTGACAAGGCTCAAGTTGATGATTCTGTTAAAGTTGTGACAACCTCTGACACTGCTCAAGTTGTACAAACTCAATTGATATCTCCACAACTCCAAGGTACTTTTCGAAGACCATCTAAAGATGAAACTCTGAAGCCAGAAAATGTGAACCTTCTACAAAGCAGAACTGTATTAGGAAAGGAATCCTATGATAGATCTGGTTTGGGATCACATAGAGAGAGAAGAATAAATAACAGTCCTTTAGATCATACATCTCTGACAGAACCTGGTGTTGGGGTAACTCAAGAAAGCCTTGACAAGTTAGAGTCTGTTCAGATGATCTATCACAGAGGAATCAAAAAGGAGTTTCTGTTATATTTTATGGCTGATGGAAGAGTTTATAGAGTTGGAGAAGTTGACATTCATCTAAAACTATGGGAAGAGCTGGAGTATGTTTTATATCTGCTAAAAGTGAAAAATCAAAGTACTCACAATGCTGCTCAAGTTTTAAGAGAGAGAATGATGAAGTCTAAAGTTTTGTGTGGAGCCAAAATT
The DNA here is from genome assembly GCA_030848705.1 of Heracleum sosnowskyi. Lineage (NCBI taxonomy): Eukaryota > Viridiplantae > Streptophyta > Magnoliopsida > Apiales > Apiaceae > Heracleum > Heracleum sosnowskyi. The sequence goes on from CM061239.1 coordinate 110,662,217, forward strand.
TCAAGTGCAAATATTCCTAAGTACAGAGATTACCATGGAAATCTGGTAGAAATGAAGAGAAACAGTGCTAAATTCAGATCAGCACTTGGTATTAAAGTTTTGGAATTCAATTTGGAATCAGACAAGTCTTGCTATATCAGGCTAGGAAATGAGATGAATAAAAACAGCATATATTCTCTGAGGGCTGCCATATATCAGACTGGTGAAAAAGACCCAGAACTTAAGGAGCTGAAAGAGATTATGACTGCTGAACTAGAAAGAGCTGAAAGAAGACTTCTAACAGATTATCTCAAGACAGTGCCTGACATTAAGGAAATTAAGTAAAGACTGTCTGTAAGTTTTTAAAGTTTTCTGTTCTAAGTAAAAGTTAAACTCTGTTATGTTATAAACACTGCATTTGTTATATGTTTTGACATCATCAATTATCTTTTAAAATTGTACATTTTTGTTATGCACAAGTTGGGGGAGATTGTTAGATATAATTGCTGATGATTGTTTATCAGTGTTTAAGTAACAGGTACTCATCAGAGTTTATACTAGAAGCCAGTCAGAGTTTGTTAAAGTCTGACGGGGTGAAAGTTTGCTGAAGCTGTCGGTGCTAATATGAAGATTCTAGAAGCAATATATCTTGAAGATGGAAAGAAGCAAGATATATTGAGATAGCTAAGGAAATGGAACAGAAGACAGAAGCAATCCTAATTTGATATAAATTGTATAGCTAATTTGTAGGAATATCAATTAGAGATTGAATCTATGTAGCTGTGTACTATATAAACACAGATAGGTTAACCCTAAAAGGGATGCGAATACTGAATACATTATTCTTGTAACCTAGCAGCTCTCTGTGATATTTTACATCACTGAGAGAAGAGTTATTTAATATAATTCAGTTTATTGTTCATAAACAGAGTTCTTGATTGTTATTCTTATACATATATTGATTATATATTGTGTATTCGGCCTAACACTTTTCTTACTGATGGACATGATGTTGACTGGACCAAATAGATCAAGATGTAGCATGTGATATGGTTCTTCAATGGAGGATTCTGATTTACTCTGGAATGATGTCCTTCTTTGTTTTGCTTTCTGACATGCATCACAGAGTCCATCAGGAGTATACAAAACTTTAGGTAATCCTCTCACTAAATCTTTCTTAACCAACTCATTGATATTGCTGAATTTGAGATGAGAAAGCTTCTTGTACCAATTCCAACTTTCATCTACTGATGCTTTACTGATCAGACATGTAGGGGAGTCATCAGTATTTGATTGAATGTTGGCTTCATAAATGTTACCATGCCTGTAGCTAGTCAGAGCTATCTTTCCTGTTGCTTTACTAACTACTTCACAATGTGTGGAATAGAAGTTGACATGATAACCTCTGTCAGTGATTTGACTAATACTCAACAGATTGTGTTTTAGTCCCTTCACTAGAGCTACTCTTTCAATGATGACATTTCCAATGATTATATTGCCATATCCCAAGGTTTGTCCAATGTTGCCATCTCCATAAGACACAGTTGGGCCACCTTTTTCTTCATATTCTGATAACAGGGCTTTGTTTCCAGTCATGTGCACAGAACATCCACTATCCATGACTAACACATTTGTCTTTTTACCCTGCATCAGAATTCCAAAACACTAATTAGAATGTTTAGGAACCCACACTTGTTGGGTCCCTTTTTCATGCATTTTATTAACATTCACAGCAGAAGACTTTCTGACCTTAGCAGTCCTGATAGGATTTACTCCATCAGGATTTGCTTTGTCAGTATCAGTATTAATAAAAGCATGCTTCACTATGACATTCTCAATTCTATCTGTTGCCCAGTAAATAACAATTGTAGAAGGGGGTTGAATACAATTGTATAAGATTCTCGACTAAGTAAGATATATATTACAAATATGAAAGAACAATAACAACTTTATTAAATCTGATATAAAACTGTTACAAACTCTCTCAAGAAATTCTGATGTTCTTGAGAGTTGCTAGGTTACACAAATACTCGAGTGTATGATCGTTCAATGTCCTCTCATAAAACGAAACCTAAACTGTGTTTATATACTTCACACAGCTTCTCTATCAATAACAAGATAAGTCCTAATCAATTAAAAAGATTGAAACCTATCCTTAATCGATAGCTACATTCTACAAACCAGGAACCGACAAAATAAACTTCCATGTTTAACTAGACTCCAAATATAACTTGAAGTAGGAATCCTGATCAGCTTCCAGTCCTGATGATCAAACCTGATCCCAGTCCTGATATGCATCTTGATCCTGACGACCATGCAATCCTGATGACGTCAGCAATCCTGATTAGTAGAGTCTAGCTCCTGACGATCATTGAATTCTAATCTAACAATCTCCCCCAATCTCATACTTTGTGAAATAAAATATAGATTCCTAAGATTCAATGATGTCAAAAACATATATACAAAATGTACAAGTATCTTCAGAAACAACTTATCTGTTTAAATTCTTTGATAGAACAGATTCATCTTCAAGAAGTTGGATAACAAATTTTCTTCTTTTTCTTCAAGAATTTGAATCAGCCTTTCCTTAAGATTTCTGAGTTCTTCATCTTCCTCATTAATCTGGTAGATAACTGCTCTGAGATTCAATATGGAGCTTCTCTGAAGACTATGCTCATCAAGCAAAAGATAAGCAATTTCCTTCCCATCAGGATTGAGAGTAAGTTGAGTCATGCCAAAAGTTACTTCTTTAACAGCGGTACCCCTTTGCATTTCCACATCCTGACCTCTTTGATTTAAGTACATGGGAGTATAATTACCATTGAAATTACTGTTTCCATCCAGTCTTCTTCTTATTGTTGACAAAATCATGTCACTCCATACTTTGCATATTTGATTCTTCGATCTCAAAAGATAATGAACATATTTCAGTTCCTGTGTAGTTTTCATCAGCAGATCTTGAATAGATAGAATCTTCACACTACCATCTTTCATGAAGTACAGAAGCTTTTCTTTCTTGTCAAAACCATCATGACAATCTATAACTATATCAACAACTAGTAAATTGTTCAGGTTTTCAGAAGTTAAAGTACCTCCAATTTCAGTCAAGGAGTATGGATCAACATATGACATATTCAGATAATCAGCATCCCTGTGTCCAATACCTCCTCTCGAATTACTTGTCAATTGCTTCAGATTTGAAAACATCTTTAACCAGAGTGCTTTTGATCTAACCATATCAGATAAATCAACAACACTTGAAGCATCTGTAATAATTCCTCCAGTCTGAAAATTGATAGGTGTATCACACCTCAGTGTACTTATGTGTTTCCACTTCTTATCCTTCTCCTTTTCAAAGGCATAGCTTCTTTCCAGTAAAGATTCTTGTCTGCTTGGGTTCCTCCAGTTTCTTTCATTTGAATGTTTAAGCCTTTGTTTATAGAGATTGAAATCTCTATTTGTTCTTCTTGTAATTTCTCTTCTTCTGGCTTCTTCTTCTTCATCTACTTCTTTGTTGTGAAAATCAACCACAGTAGATAAGATCATCAAATCAATCTCTTGCAAAATTTCAGAATCATCAGGATCTTGAATACTATTAGGAACAACACCAGGATTAGATTCTTCAATTTGATTTGTATTGCAGAGAGTTGATTTTCTTGATTTTCTTCTCAATTCAGGTTCTTCTTCGACATTTCCATCATCACAAAAAGTAGATCTGTCAGAAACTACTAGAGTTTGAATAGGTTCAGGAATTTCTTCAATTCTTAACCCTCTAGACCTTGTCTGTCTAGGTACTGTTTGAGTTGAAGAACCTCTTCTACTTCTTCTAGCACCTCTCCTACCTCTGCTTTCTCTACCTCTAGTAGAAACATAATAGCTTTCCATTATCTCTTTTTGTTGTCTCAAGAATTCTTCATTTGAGAGATCTGGATATTCTTTACTTGCTGTAGAGAGTGCTTTTCTGACAAATAATTTTTGAACTCTTTTATCAGTATGATAAAGAGTAACAATTCTACCATCCTTTGTAATAAACTTCTGAAATAAATTTGATGCATCTTCAGGATTATCAATAATCACATCTTCATCACCTTCAGGAATTGTAGCAAGAGTATGTCCATGACCAAGTGTCAGGATTTGTTCTTCCGTCAGGATCTGAGATTGCACCAATGTTCTTACTGTCTTTACTCCAGAATCAGAAATATGAGTTGACTGCGTTGTTTGACTTTGAGAAGTTTGAATTGTAGACTTCAAAACAGCAACATCAGAGGTTTCTCCTTGTATCACTTTGTCACTACCATCATCTCCAGTATCATCATCATTATTACTTAATACTAGATCAGGTGTGCATTTTGTCTGACTAACCTTCTCCCCCTTTTTGACATCAGGATTTGACAATAAATTCAAAATTAAGGAAAGAGAGGCTTGAATGTCAGTTACCTTAGTATCCAGAGAATCAGTCCTTCTGTTGATGGAGGTTTGTTCAGAAATGACAGATTTCACTTGGGATTCTACTACCCTTAGCTGAAAAGCAGTAGGCACCTTTGTAAAACTTTGAGAAATATCATTCCTCACAAACTCAGTTGAGTTCTTGATAGAATCAATCTCACGTTTTAGGCTTTTGGATAACAGAGTTGTAGCCTTCAGATGATTCTTCAAGTCTTGCTTCTCTATAGATTTCACTGCATCATAGGCATGTTCCAAAGCAGAAGAATAACTTACAGATTCAGTAGATCTGTACCATGAATTGTTCCATTCATTCTGTCTAAGTGCCTCAGCAGGATTAAAGGAAGGAATAGAAAAATCTTGTCTCTGATCTTTCCCAGTGGAAGCTTTGCCAGCCATATATGTACTTGATGAACCAAAATTAGTTCCAAGACTAACTTTGAGTGTTGTAGCAAGCTGTTCCTTCTCTTTTCGATTCTCATCATTATCACTATCATCAGAGTCATCATCATCAGTACTATGAGTAACATCAGGATCAGGAATAGCTATACCTTTCATCTTATCCTGTGAATCTGTGATAGGATAATCCATTGGTCTTGAATGAAGTGGCTGTATCAGGATAGGCTCAGCATCAGGAGCACCACTAGCGTCAGGATGAACACCGTCAGGATTTGATATGCTTGCATCAATATTAGCTACCAATGGTTCTTGTGGAGATTGAGGTTCAGAAGCTGCTTCAACACTTTGAGTCAAAGGTTCTTGTGTGCTTCCCTCATTGACAGTGTCCTTGACCAATCTTTGAACTTCATCTGCACCAGAAATCCCTTGAGCTGTGTCAGGAAATTTCTCAGAAACTGTAGCTTGGCCTGCATCTTCACTTTGAGAAGATGGTTGTTGTGTAGCTGGAATGTTGATGTCTGCATTCTCCCTTTGAGAAAATGGTTCTTGTGTGACCATTCCACTAGCTAAGCCTTCACCCAAACTTTGATTGAGTGGTTCTTGTGTGGCTGGATCATCAGAAAGAGCTGCTGAACCACTTTGAGGTTCAGGTTCTTGTGGGCTTGATCCTTTCAGTTTCTTCTGTCTCTGATAGACTAACTCTTCTGCCTTCCTTAGTTTTTCCATTGGATGTTTTATCCCAAGATTGGAAGCAGCAGCACCATACTTCTCCCATGAAATATCAACATGTCTTTTTGTTGGAGAGTCCTGTGCTGGAGAGTCTGAAATAGTAACCACTTGACTTGGTGCAGCATCAGGATTTACTTGAGTAGTAGAAACTGATTGCTCATTCAGAATAGAAGTGTCCTGTACATCAGTATCCTGCTTCTTTTCTAAAGGAATTTGATACCTGCCCTTAGTTAATCTTCTTTTCTTCTGTGGTGTATACAATGGAACCACAGCTGCAGTAGCAGTATCAACAACTTCCTTATTCACATTCATCACAGAGGATATAGGTAAATCATCCTCTGAATCAGTCTCATCCCTGAGAACTAATTTTCTTTTAACAGAAACAACCTCACCACCCTTTGCAGCTTTCTTCACCAGGACCCCTTGTACACCCCCTTGTAACTTCTTTTTAGTGAGTGGTGTAGAGGAAAAATCCTTTGAACCTGATTGCCTTCCAGACACATCAGTTCTAGTTGATTTCTTCGATTTTACAACTAAAGTCTTTTGAGAGACATTAGAGGTGGCTGTTGACTGTTTATTCTGTTTGGGAGGCATGCTTGGGTTAAGAACAAGGTGTGATTGGCCTTGCCCCATAGCATTAGAAATTAAACCATAACGAGTAGGCATTTTCCTATGTAAGAAAAACCTAACCTCATCAGGAATAAAAGCATTTCCTATAAAACTGTTTGCCTTATCAGGATTGAAAAATGCAAAAAAAATAAAATAAAGTAAAATAAAATTTTATTTATGAAAACAAAATTTATTTTGACAATCCTGATAAATGCATCCTTAACACACATTCTCTATAAAATAGAACTGTTAGACATAACATCATCTATCTATTAAAACACAAACCTTCTCCATAGAAAAACTTACGAAAACCTTTCACCTTCTTCGTTTTTCAATGGTTGCTAACCAACAACAAAACAACTTACCTGATCAAGAACTCGATGAATTAGAGATAATCTGGCAGGAGTTGGATCAGGTGCTTGCAGAAATTGCAGAAGATGAAGAGCCTTAACCAGTTCCTGATCCTCAAGAACATGAAGCCTTTGTTAACGCAATGGCTGATGTGCTTTGGCACAACTTCCAGCAGGCCAATCCTGACTGGAATCCTCTTGACAATCTCATATTTGTCAATGATGAAGAGGATGAAGACGATGAGGATGATGAAGAGGATGAGGATGAAGAGCTCGTATGAGAGCTTGAGAGGAGGAAAAAGAAGATCTTGGATGCTCGCAGGTCTTGCAAGTTGGAGGCTTGAAGCGTCCCGGTGATCATGGGGACGCGCCACCTTCAAGTGCATCTGCTCCCCTCCTTGTCCTTTAAGGATGGAACAAGAGATCTTCCAATCCTGATGGACTGTGAAGCTGCTCAGGAGCGTTCATGCTTATTTGCAGGGCACGTGTTCCTGAGTAGAAAAATAGACTAGGAAAAAAATATGTAATTTCCATTTTCATTTGTAATGAATCTTCAAGAATTAATGAAATTTGTCTATTTTCTCAATTGTTTTCTTTCTGTACTTGCCTGCATAATTTGTTAGTAACACTGATATTGACATATAAAATGACGAATAGTAAACTCTGATAGAAATATAATTGAAAATGAGAATTAAGACTGAAAAATTAATCAAAGACTAAGTAAAAATCTTATTTTCCAGAGTTTACCAGAAGTGTTTGTTAGATATAATTGCTGATGATTGTTTATCAGTGTTTACGCAACAGGTACTCATCAGAGTTTACTAGAAGCCAGTCAGAGTTTGTTAAAGTCTGACGGGGTGAGAGTTTACTTTAGCTGTCGGTGCTAATATGAAGATTCTAGAAGCAATATATTCTGAAGATGGAAAGAAGCAGAATATATTGAGATGGCTAAATAAACGGGACAGAAGACAGAAGCAATCCTAGATTGATATAAATTGTATAGCTAATTTATAGGAATATCAATTAGAGATTGTATGTAGCTGTGTACTATATAAACACAGATAGGTTAACCCTAAAAGGAATGCGAATACTTGAATACATTATTCTTGTAACCTAGCAGCTCTCTGTGATATTTTACATCACTGAGAGAAGAGTTATTTAATATAATTCAGTTTATTGTTCATAAACAGTGTTCTTGATTGTTCTTCTCATATATATATTGATTATATATTGTGTATTCGGCCTAACAATTGGTATCAGAGCCTTGGCTGTTTAATATATACCGTTTATCGATCCAAACACAAGTATAATCATGACTGAAAACTCTCAGGAAGGTTCTATTGCTCAAAAGGTTCAATCTGCTTCTGTAAGTCGATATGAATCAATCAGGGTTCCAATGCTCAAACCAGTGGAATATCCAATATGGAAGGTTAAGATGACCATGTTTCTAGAAGCCACAGATCCAGAATACCTTGATAGAATCTATGATGGTCCTCATATGCCAACTAAACTGTCTCCTGTTGTTGATGGTCAAGAACAAAAGACTGTTCCAAAGGAAAAGAAAGATATGACACCTGAGGACATCTTGTTAGGTCCAAAGTATCGTAGAAGGGGGGGTTGAATACGATACTCACAAATAAATTTAATTTCGTTCGCGGATTAATCTTTCAGTTCTATAACGAAATCAAACACACCAAACCAAATCAAGTTTCGGGGAATATATCTTTTTATAAATATAAACCTCGAGGGGTGCTACAATTTCTAATCCGTAGATTAGCTTCAATGAGTTTAAGGTTACACAAATACAAAACAATGATCAAGTTCTGAGCACTATTAATTTCTCTGATAATTTTCTCCGGCTCTTCTCTCTCTCAGTAATGTCTCTGTGTTGAAATCCTTAACTGAAGAAGACACTTTCTTCACTCTGTATTAACTGCAGACTTTGGTTTGAAAAACCATCGAACCAAACTTGTAGAAACAATCCTGGCCGTTGGATCTTCATCAACTTGAAAAACAAAGAATACTTTTCACCTGCTCCACAATTTAAAAACCATCGAATGGTTTAAAAAACCATCGAATGAAATAAATCATTTTACCATTCGATAGTTTTTAAAACAAAACTATCGAATGCCAAATTGATTCATTTTGGTTTTCTTTGAATCACTTTTCATTCCATTCGATAGTTTTCTAAATAGAAAAACTATCGAATCATTTTCTTGTCTTTTATCAATTAATGATTCCACTGAGCTCCTGGGTGTTTAAGTAATAGACTGTATCACTCTCTTCTGAGACGATAAAACAACTTGATCTTCTTTTAGTGCCGTCACCTAGTGCAACTGGTCTGGTTCACAGATGAATAACACCTGATCAATTCTTATTTTATGTCTTCAATATAGTGCTGCTGATAAGTCCCTTGTCGTTCTGGTTGCTTCATCACTGGAATCCCATGGTACTGAACCCTAAATCATTCACATACTTCTGTCGTCTTGAAAGTCTTGTTTCTTTTGCTGTCACTGAGGCTTGAACATTTTCATGAACTTCTTTCCGTGACCTGTTTACGGACTTCAAGAATACATAACGTATTTTGATTTTTTGAGTTTACCTTTTCTTCTTTGATTCTGGATTCCTGTGCTTCTGTTAATATTATTGTCTGTCTTGTCCTTTGTTGAGTTGTAGTTATCTCTTTTACATCTTATGTTACATTATGCTTTACAATCTCCCCCTATTTGATTGGATAGAGTTCGACAATCAAATACTTCGAGGATAACTCAACTAACTAAGGAAACATTAAACTACTTAAAGTAAGACATCGTAATAATATCAATGCATTCTGGATCAGATATATATACATTTCCAGATTTCATAAATCAAAGAACAATTAAACTTTATACAATGAAGTTGCTCCTCTAGTCTGAGCTGATAGTTCTTTTGTTCTTTGCTTCAATCTTCAGTCCATTCCAATCTCACCTTCTTCAATCATTGGATCGGAGTTAGCAGCTTGATAATCAATCACAGATAGATAGTGCAGTGGTTCTCCAGGTTTAAGGATTGCTCCTTGGATGTGTCTTCCAATATATTCAACCTCTTGACCCACTCCAGCCCATAACCATGCAATGTTAACATCTTTCTTGTTTAGCTTTGGCATGTTTGGCAGTCTGGTATGCACTTCCAATCCTCTTTCCACTATTTTCCTATAGTAAGGAACATTCTCCATTAGAAATCTTCTAAGAGTGTCTGCTGCTTTGTCCTTCTCCGTTGATGAGAATCCAGTGGATCTAAGATACTTCTCAACTGAGATTAGATAGTTGCTTGGGTAGTCTCTCAGTTTGTCCTCAGCCAAATAGCAGATTCTGAACAAGTCATTCGTCATGAATCTCACCATTGGAGGATCTTCAGTAATCTCTGGACTGACTTTCATCACGATCTCCTTAACGTGCTCACGGAGCAGTTCATTTAGCCTTGTAGTTCTTTGGATCTTGATGAGTATAGCCTGCAATTCTGTATATGTCATGTGTTCTAAAAACTTAGTGGAAATCACAAATGTACCTTTCTCCAGAAAACTGATTAATAAGCTCCAGGCACCATTTGCTTTAACCCCAGCATTCAGACAGATTATAGAGCTTCTCAGTGCTTTAAAGTAAGTCTGATCTTCAAGATTAGCACTTCTGATGTCCTGAATAATAACTTCCACCTCAGCATTGTCGTTGACTTCTAATCCGTCTTCAACTCCGCAAAAGGTTTTATAAGCCATTTCCCATTCAGTACCATCTTTCTTTGCCAGATCTATCATCTTCTTCTTCCTCACTTCATTATACACTTTCATTCTCTTTAGCTTTTCACTTCTCAGAATTGCTTGCTGTTTCTCTTTCTCAGCTTGCCTGGCATCTATTGCAGCTCTCTGAGCTCTTATTGCTTCCAAGGCAGCTTCTTCTTCAGGTGATAGAGAATTTGCTTCTTCCATATCATCATCCAAGATAGGATGTTCTATTGGCTCTGGATAATATGGCTCATGCTCCTCTTGAATAGGTTGCTCATGCATGACCTCAAATTCCTCTTCACTTTCCTTGTCTTCCTCTACAAGCTCCTCAATCCAGTACTGTCTGATTGGAATAGCCTCAACAGTCTCCCAAACTCCCCATTTATCCTTCACCCCTTCTCCAACTTTCTCCCCCTTAGTTGAGGAATCCTCGATAAAAGCATCCTCAGCATAAAAGACATTAGAAGGATCAGGTTCCTGATAGGAAGGACCAGGTTGTCCAGATTGTTGGTTCTTCAGCATACTCCATATAGACTGTACTCCATCACCTTGATTCTCCAAGAAATCCATAATCTGCTTATTAAATTCATTTATAGAAGCTAGCGACAGGTCAATGTTTTCTAATCTTGAGTTGGTAGTCTTTTCCATGTGATCCAGCCTCTTGTTTAGCTTAGACTCTACTCGTGAAAGGGTATTCATTGCATCTTTTACCCACGCTTGACCATCCCGGATAACCAGAACGTCTTCTTTTAAAGCTTCATGTCCTTGAGACAGTGCAGTTACTTCATTCATGAATCCATCTTTAAGTTCCCTGACGTCCATCCTCAGCTCGACTAGTTCTTCCATAGCTGCCTTCTTTAAGGAGTCCACTGCCTGCTTCGTACCTGTTATAGTTCCAGATGCACTGCCAATGACCCTGAATGTTCTTCTGGAATCAGCTGCAGCCAAGTCAACTTTCTCTTGAATAGACTTTAAAGAAACATTGGCTTGACTGGAGGAGATCCCTTGGTCAAAGGAAGGTCGCAGTGGAACCTTGAATAGTGGATTTCCTTCTTTGTCTCGAACTGTCATCTCCTTGAGGGAAGATTGAACTTGTAGCTCTCTTTCTGTTGGTAACAGCAGATCATCAATATTAGGTAGGGTTAGGGTGTCACTCCTCACATTTGGCTCTGGGTGTACACTCAACGTTTCTGTCGGTGTTTGAATCATTTTTCCTTTCCCACTCAGGCCAGGTGTAAGTGTTTTTGTTTCACTCAAATCCTTTGTGCTGATTGTACCTGCAGAAGAGATCACCGTAGCCATCCTTAAGGAGGTCACCGGTGGTGCAATGGGGCTTCGCAAGTCCCCGTCCTTGGATAAACCAAGTTGCTGATCATCCTTAGATGATATATCCGTTGTAGGATCTAGAGTTTGAATCTCTAGGGGGTTAGAAACAGGCTCTTTTAACAGCAGAGATCCCGAATCTTCCCCGTGAGTCTGTAAAGACTTCACCTCAGTTGACTCCTCAATAGTAATTGATTCACTGTCAACGAGTTGCCGATCTGCACCTACGTCAGACCCTTTACCCGCAGGATCCAGATATGTTCCATCTGGGGAGGTAGACAATGACCTTTTAGATTGTGCATTTAGGTCAAAGCCTTCTCTCGACGTCTGTGAAGACCCTTGGTTCTTAGAACCTTCAACCAGTGAACCTGACCGTAATATGGTCGGAACACCAGTTGCTTCCGTCAATTTTTCCTTACTTGATTGAGCTATTGGTTCAGATATTGCTTTCGTTAGCGTAGCCCAATCAGCATCAGAAAAATCAGTAAAGGGCGCTTTGGATGAGAGAAATGAAGTATCAACAGTTGCCTCGGTTTCTGTTCTTCTCCTTTTAGAGGAAGGCAGAGCTGCTGTTGAAGGGTGTATCTCCCTATGTGGTGCTGCTTTGGCACTATCTCCCTCTACACTCATGGATGGTTCTTTAATGGGTATAGTAGGGGAAGGAGGTTCGTTTATGTTTTCATTTGGCTCTTCCAAAGGCTCTTCGACCGTGGTTAGAGATTGTGGGTTTGCAACCTCCTGATCAGGAATGGCCACTGAGGGCTCTGGATCAACATCCATTGGTTCAGGTGCCATTACAGGTTCAGGTTGTGGAATATTACCTTGAATTACCTGTTCTCCTGGGGGTAGAAGTGGTAGGGGCACCGTTCTTAGATATTCAGTGAGAACAGTGGGTACCCTTGGAAGATAGTTGTTCTTCCTTATCAGAGCGGTTATGGCATTGCTCTTCATCTTCATACACTCCTGGGTTGCTTCACCTTCAAAGATCTCCCGTTCATCATCTGTTAAGATATCATTGAGAATTAGCTGTAGGAACCTAGGATAGAAACATAGCACATCTTCATCTATGCCCGTTCTTTCATCCAGTGGTCCCATGCATATGATTACTTGATCAATCAGTAACCGTCCAATGTTAATATGCCTATTGTTCGCAATGGCAAACCCTATCTTTTGAAGGAATAAGGGAATACCATGCAGATTTGTTAGCTTGGCAGTAAAAACATGGATTAGGGTATAAAAGAAAAAGTTCCATGCTTTTGGCAAGTAATGCTTAAGGAACTCTCCCACAAAGAAGTTAGGTTGTTGACTTCTAATGAGATTGAAGAAAGCATGTATCTCCTCAGTTGTGGGATCCGGAACAAGGTTTTCTGTAGGAAAATGTAAGATTCGATTAAAATCATGTTCCGTCACCCTTATTGTTCTGTCCCCTGGCACAACAAAACTGAAGGACCTTACGTTATTCTCACTTGTATCCGTGGCGGTTGTGTACAACGCAGTCAATTGATCAATACAAAGGACCACGGGAGTACTCACAGCGAATGCCACTAATGAACGTGTGTTCAAAAACTCTGCCCATGCACGAAACTGTAGGTTCGTTATGGATTGCAAGTTTTGGAACGAGACATGATTAGTCTTGGTAATAATAAATTCTCCAGCCATTTTAAAATTTCCAGAAAATTTAAACAAACCAAAACTATTTTTCCTTTAAATTTAATTAATTATTACTAATTAATCAAATTCTTTTCCTTTAAATTTAATTAATTATTACTAATTAATCAAATTCTAACAAAATTACCCTAAAAACAAAATCACCCCTTTTAACACTAACACACAAATTCGAACACTAGCAATTAGAACCCTTGACTAATAGCAACCAATATTCAATTCAAACAGTTTGTTCGATGGTTTCTTTCTCAGAAAGTGCCAAAAACTCAAAAAATACTAATTTCTCACGGTTAAAAGAGAGTCAATAGTGACAACTAGTAATATTTTAAGGTTTTTCTTGGATAAAAATGGAGAAACTATCGAAAGGTGTTCTTGTTTGTGTATGTATGTCTCTGTAAGTATATAAAACTTTAAGTTTTTCTCAGATCTGTAAAAGTGAAACTGAAAAAGAACTAAGGCAATGATATATACGTTTGAAACTGACAGGGGTAAAATCGTCAATTCAGGTTCGATAGTTTTATAAATGTACTGTCGATGGATTTCTGAAGGGGTAGAAGAGTCTATTTCCGTTCGATAGTTTTTCTCAAAAACTATCGAAGAGTTTAAAAAGAATGCTAACAGACTTTTCCACAGAAAACCATCGAAGTTTTTTGAATTAGATATAAAAACTATCGAAGATTTGTTTAGAAAATGTATCCAGAATTTGAGTATTTCATTAAGTAAAATCCCATTCGATATATTTTCCATTGAATTTCAAAATGTATCGAGAATTTAAATATGGAGTTAGGTAAATTCCTTCGATATATTTTAAAAAATATCCTCAAAAACTATCGAGAAATGTTTTCGATAGATTTTCTTTTCCTTTTCAAAAACTATCGAAATTAACTTTCGATAGATTTATCTATGTACTTGAAAAACTATCGAATTTCCTAAATTCGATATTTTTGCTTCTGTCTTCATCTTAAAACCTGTTCTTGTTTTAAAAATCAGAATTTTTATTTCCTGCCTAGTTTTAATTCTAACAAATCTTTTCAAATTTACCAAAATCAATTCTTAACAGAAAATTCACAATTTTCTTAGAATAAAATCAATTAAATATCATCGAGTGATATTAACCAATCAAAATCTAATCAATTATGCTGCATTAATCTACAATGTTAAAAACAAAGTAAATTAATTCAAATTAAATAAATGCTTGAATATTTAGAACAAATATTAGCACTTCAATAATTTTAGAATTAATAACCAATTAAATGCCAGAAGATATATCATCCATAATTATGACATAAAATTAGTACAAAAATCCTAACTACGAGAATTGCTCCAGAAAATAAACTCACGAGTCCTAAGGATATAACAATTCTTAAAATCATGTATTCACCAGGACTATCTGCAGTTACTGACTTCTAATCAAAATCAATTAGAAAGATTTAACATCCCAAGTTCACCAACCAGCTTATTGAAAGTGGATTCATCAAGCGGTTTAGTAAAGATGTCTGCAATTTGATCCTCTGTGGGTACAAAATGTAACTCCACAGTTCCATTCATGACATGCTCTCGAATAAAATGATACCTGATGTCGATGTGCTTCGTCCTCGAGTGTTGCACTGGGTTGTTTGAGATTGCTATGGCACTTGTGTTGTCACAAAATATTGGAATCTTTGTCAACAAAAGTCCATAGTCACGGAGTTGGTTTCTCATCCACAAGATCTGAGCACAACAGCTACCAGCAGCAATGTATTCAGCCTCATCTGTTGATGTGGACACTGAATGCTGCTTCTTGCTATGCCAGGAAACTAACCTTCTTCCAAGAAACTGACAGCTTCCTGAAGTACTCTTCCGATCAATCTTACAACCTGCAAAATCAGAGTCTGTGTATCCAATAAGATCAAATCCTGTATCTTTAGGGTACCAAATTCCAAGATTTGGGGTCCCCTTAAGATATCTAAATATTCGCTTAACAGCTATTAGATGAGATTCTTTGGGATCAGACTGAAATCTAGCACACAAGCATGTTGCAAACATTATATCTGGTCTACTTGCAGTGAGATAAAGTAATGAGCCTATCATACCTCTGTAGCCTGTGATGTCAACCTTCTTACTAGTTTCATCCTTATCAAGCTTAGTGGCAGTTGGCATAGGAGTCTTTGCTGTAGGTGAGTCTTCCATTTGATACTTCTTCAGAAGATCTTTGATGTACTTGGACTGACAAATGAATATACCATCTTGTTTTTGGTATACTTGCAGTCCAAGAAAGAATGACAATTCACCCATCATGCTCATTTCATAACGACTCTGCATTAATTTAGCAAATATCTTGCATAGATCATCATTAGTAGAACCAAATATTATGTCATCCACATATACTTGCACCAATATCAAATCATTTTTATGCTTTTTGACAAAGAGAGTTTTGTCTACAACACCTCTTGTAAAATCATTTTCAAGTAAGAATTCAGAGAGAGTGTCATACCATGTCCTCGGAGCTTGTTTGAGTCCATAGAGAGCTTTGAATAAAAAGTACACAAAGTCTGCCAGTTTTGAATCCTCAAAACCTGGAGGTTGTTCCACATACACTTCTTCTTCTAACTCCCCGTTCAGAAAAGCACTCTTCACATCCATTTGATATACCTTGTAATTGGAATGTGCAGCAAATGCCAGAAACATTCTGATGGCCTCAAGTCTTACTACTGGTGCATAGGTTTCATCATAATCTATACCCCCTTCTTGAGAGTAACCTTTAGCAACCAGTCTGGCTTTGTTTCTCGTTACAATGCCATCTTCGTCCAACTTATTTCTGAATACCCATCGTGTTCCAATAACAGATTTTCCCTTAGGCCTGGGTACCAGCTTCCAAACTTTCTGCCTTTCAAACTGATTGAGTTCTTCTTGCATAGCAATCACCCAATCTGGATCATCTAGAGCATCTTCAACTTTCTTAGGTTCTGTTTCTGAAAGAAACCCATAATAGTGACATTCATTTTGTG
The DNA here is from genome assembly GCA_030848705.1 of Heracleum sosnowskyi. Taxonomy (NCBI): domain Eukaryota; kingdom Viridiplantae; phylum Streptophyta; class Magnoliopsida; order Apiales; family Apiaceae; genus Heracleum; species Heracleum sosnowskyi. Next base: position 110,678,458 of record CM061239.1, read on the forward strand.
ATGTTCTCCTAGTTCTCACTCCTGTGTCCGGATCACCAATGATCAAGTGAAAGGGATGATCTCTATTCCATACCCTTTGTCTTGGCAGATGCGATCTTGATGATTCTCCTTGTTCTAGATGTTGTGGAGTGTGACTAGTTGATCCTTCTCCTGCTCCCCCTGAGTTGTTGACGGTTTGATCTGTTGATTCTGAAGACTGACTAGTGGATCCTGTATGTTGAGGATCTCCACTTTGGTCACCACTTTGTCCAGAATCATTATCATTATGATTATTATTAATGACTGTAACAACTTCAGGTACTTCTTCATTGTCAGAGAGATCTCCTGATAGATTTTCAAATACCAAGGATTCAGAGTTCTCTCCAGTTTGCAGGCCTGGTCTTTTGGTGTCGTCAAATGTTACATTAAAGCTTTCCAACACCTTCTTATCTTCAATCACATATACCCTGAAAGCCTTAGATTCCAGAGAATAGCCCAGAAAAATGCCTTCATCTGCTTTGGCATCAAACTTGCCAAGATGTTCTCCATCTTTAAGTACAAAGCACTTTGAACCAAACACATGAAAGTACTTCAGTGTTGGCTTCTTGTTGGCCATTAACTCATACAGAGTCTTTTCATGATCTTTGTTGATCAGGGTTCGATTCTGAGTGTAGCAAGCTGTATTCACTGCTTCAGCCCAAAAGTAAGTGGGAAGTTTTGATTCACTCAACATGGTCCTTGCTGCTTCAACCAAGGTCCTGTTCTTCCTTTCCACTACTCCATTCTGTTGAGGAGTTCTTGGTGCTGAAAACTGTCTTGACATTCCTTTTTCTGAGCAGAAATCATTAAGAACTGCATTCTTGAATTCAGTTCCATTGTCTGATCTGATTGTCCGCACAGGTAGCTTAGCTTCCACTTCTATCTTCTTGATGTGATCAATGATTAGTTGTGTTGCTTCATCCTTTGTTTGTATGAACAACACCCACGTGTACTTGGAGTAGTCGTCCACCATCACCAATGCATATCTATTCCTTGAAAGTGACATAACATTAACTGGACCAAATAAATCCATATGAATCAGCTGTAATGGTTCAGTAATGCTTGTCATTCCTTTGCTTCCATGTGATGCTTTCTTCGACTTCCCTTTTTCACATGCTTCACATAGTCCCTCCTGATTGAATTCCATCAGGGGCAACCCTCTCACTAACTCTCTCTTTACCAAAGAGTTCATAGTTTTGAAGTTCAGATGTGAGAGCTTCTTGTGCCATAGCCAACTTTGTTCTGAAGATGCCTTTGCATAGAAACATGTAACTTCTCCTTCACTGGTAGAACTTAAGTCAGCTATAAACAAATTCCCTTTTCTCACTCCCAGTAGAGTAAGCTTCTCATCCTTCCTGTTGGTGATCAAGCACTTGTTGTAACGCCCCCAAATCCGGGGTCAAATGATTTGGTCGTCACGCTGCACTCTTAATCCAAACAACCTGTTCAATATAAAATCAACACAATAATAATAATATCTGTGACCCCAACTCTACCAAGAATCTTTAAAGGTTATAGTGCTAGAAACAAGAATCCAAATTCATTACAACAATCTTTCTTCTTTACAACCATTCTCTTTACAAAATTCTAATACACTAGTATAACTTCGATAAGAAGTATACCAGGCAACTAATCTTATACAATATATTAAGCAATAGAAAACATCTATATACAAAACCTCTCACTAGCTCCACTGCTCTGGATCAAAACGTCTTTACGCTAATATCTTTCCCCATCTCTGATCAGCTACGCGGACAACTCTCGCCAATACACCTTCTTTCCGGCAGGCTAAAATATATATAAATAAAACAAGTATGAGCGAATGAATTGCTCAGCAAGCGTATTATTAAATATGATACGAAAGGTTTCCAAAATAAACTTTGGATTTTCAAATAAACAAGCCTATGGCTTAAACATTTGTAATCTCTAATATTTTCAAAGTAAGTTTGGTAATTTATCACAATATCTCATTTAGCTTCTCGCAACCGAATAGTTTTAAAACACAAAAGATTTATATAGGTCGTTACGATGACCGAATCAACAATAACTACAATAGTATGTAGAAAATATGAAATAAATATAACTCGTACGTCTTCAAGACCATAGTTTGTACAAAAATACTAATTTGAAGATAACAGGTCTATTCACGACATTTTCCGAAATCAACAACTCTGGAAGGTTAGAATAATCAAGGGGCAAGAATGAGCCAACACGCTCGGTTAAGAAATAAAGAACGCACTTCAAGACTTCAACATGGTACCGACTGGATATGCGGTATGAATAAAACTCAACAAGATAGATATCTCACGACTGCCAATGGAATCAAGGAAGTGGATTTCAACTACTTGGAATCCGAATGTATTAAGAGTAAGCGATTTCAGCAAGATTGAAACCACTATTAATAATCAACAAACCAACAACTTCACGCAACGAATAAACCTGAGAATCAGGTCATATCTCACAAGTACAAAGTATATGGATGTAACTCATCCTAGAAATGAAAATTCATATTAGAATTGGATTTTTAACAATTATCAAATACAAAGGTTGTGCTGCTGGCCAGCCACGCATCAACCCCGGACTAGCTCATGTCATAGTCCTCTACTGGATCCTAGGCCAATCTGGGCCTTAATTACATCGACCAATAATTGGTCCATTTTTAAAAACATTCCAATTCTATATTATATACGTCAGGTGTCAGAACAATTGACAACCTTACTTCGACAATCAGGTGTCGGAAGAATCGACAACCTAATACAACAATTGCTGGAAAACTCACGTTCCAGGAAACAGTTCAATTATGAAGAATCCATTAAGGAATAACAATATAATCTAGTATCGACGAGATCGACACAATATGGGGAGGTGCACATGAAAAGTGACAATATAATAAGCATCGACGAGTTCGATGTAACAACTGGGATATAATGAAGAATAAACAATGACATGCTCAACAAGGTTAAGTCTGATATGAAACAGACAATATGATATCAACAGAAAAGTGTAACAAGTCAATATAGAGTAGGGTTCAAAGAATAAACAATAACATGCTTAACAAGATTGAATCTGATATGAAACAGGCATTATGATATCAACAGAATTTGCAATAACTCAATATGGAATAGGGTTCAAAGAACAGGCTCTAGATGGCCTTAACAGTTCAATTCATCACATTATGGAAGAATTAGTTAAGATTCAACAATCTGGTAAGTGACAAGAAAGTCAAGTTCAAGTTTAAGAAAAATTCAGGGTGAAGTTTATAAATGAAGAAAACAAAGGTTTATTAACTTCTGGCAGAAATAGTTCAAGTCCTTCGAACATATACTTATAATAGATAAGCCTCGTATTTGAAGGAAGTAAACTAAATCATGCACAGCATAAATGAATTCGAATCAGGGAATGGATCAGATGATCGCATTAACAAGAAATGATAATAATAGTTGCAAGGGTGCAGGATGGAAAAATGGAATACTTGTAGAACAAGTACCACAACTTCGGAATTTAAAATAACGTTTTCAACATAGGGTTCGTAAGTTCCCACTCATCTAGGGTTGGCAATATTCCAACCTAATATTTTAAAATCATGTCTTTTAAAAGAGAGCCTTAGTATACGGCCCATAATTATCTCTTCAAACTTTTCAATATAATAAGTATATCTTTCCAATCAATATGAAAATATGAATCTAAACTCAAAAGGTATAAAAGAGTACTCGTCAATTTACGAGATTAAATAACATACTTGCAATTCAATGCAAAAGAAATCAACATTTGAAAATTCAGTAATAAGCATTCAACATGCATACTAATAATTCAAGATAATATCCCTTAATTAATAAGCAAGGGTATAAACACTTGCCTCTGGTCCTTAGCTATTTCGTAACGCTGAAACAATACGATTTCCTCCTTATTCTGTCTTGTCGCACGATTCTCTACTTCCGTCCTTCTTTGCTTTAACGCTCTTGCGAATACCACTAGTCTGCTTCTACCATTTCGAATCCACGTGCCAGCCTCGATAGTCAAACATGAGACGGTACTTAGTCTTCAACGTATAATCCTCATATTATATAAATGATCGTAACTTAACTTCGACGCACTTACCGATCTTACCGATATCTCTGTTGCATAAACATCCACATCTCAACTGATAGACCAATCGCAATCAACCACATAAGTAATCCACGTAACTTGCTTGACGACAATCCCCATACTATAAAAAGTCAACATCCAAGTCAACGGCCTCGTAAATCTCACTTTCTAACATAACCGACAAATTTCTATCCTATCTACCCCTCGTGATAACATTAGACACAACCAATTACTCAAACAAGTCTCCACACAATTTATTCGCATGCATGACTCACACAGATAATTCACATTGTTCACATAACACATTTAAACAAGTGACCGGTTACGTATCGGACGCCCGGTCTAATTTACGATATTTAAAACTCAGACACTAGCCCTAGTACGGGCATATACTGACTATAAAGCACATTACACAACTCATACGAATCACATAGCACTTAAAACTATTTTTAAAACATCACACAAAGCTTATTTGAATTTAAATAAGCCACATACAATTTTTAAATCAAAAAAATCGGATTTTTAAATCCAATATAAGTATTTTAAATGCAATTAAATCAATTAATAAAGTTAATTGACACTCTTTAAATGCTCAAACTATTTTTAAATAAATGAACCAAGTTAGAAAATAATTAAACTTAATTTTAATTAATTAAATCTAATTAATAATTAATTATTAAGAATTAACTGATTAAAAGAATTAATCAATTAATTAAATAAATTAATTATTAATCAAAAATAATTAAAATAATTAAATTTAATCAATTTTCGAATTTAAATAAATATTTATGAATTTATAAAATTTTCGGAATAATAAAATGTATTTTTAAATCAAAGATATGATTTTTAGAATTATAAAACTATTTTTGATTTATTTTATAAAAATAAATCACAGAAACACTTTCCAGGAAAAGAATTAGGGTTTTTAGAAATCAAAACCGGGTCGGGGATTCGGGTAAACGGGTCGCCAAGAACACGGTGGGTCGCCAAGAACAACCCACCGGAGTCCGGCCACCCAACCCAGATTCCGGCAACCGCGAACGACCCAAATCATGGGGTTTCTTACTGGAAACCTACATCAATAACATGGATATCTCACAACACTGCTAGTGCATCAAAACCAGCTCGGAATCCGCTCAGAATCGACGGAAAATGCAACAGCCGCCGCGACGGCGCGTTTTCCGGTCGACCCCGAACATTGCCCGACCACAACACTGATTATTTACTACGACTCTAAATCCTCCGATCTACTTAATGGTGGAAACGTTATCCACAACCAATCAATCAACACAAAACTCCGGCCAAAACCAAGAACTCCGGCTAGCTTTTTAAATTCCGATTAGGTCGATTCCAAGCTCCAAAATCAAGTTAAAAATCATCAAAACACTCCTTACAACACATACAACTTATTCATATCATCAATTATCAAGAACAATCAAAAACAAAGATTCCCCCAAATTAAATCAAAAATTCGAAATAAATAATTAAATTAAAAATCGGAAAAACTCAGAAATCATACCCACATGAATTTTGATGGTGGATTTAGGTAGAGGATGATGAGAGATTCGATTTGGTTACAAGAACATCGAAATCGGAATCCGATAACGCCTTCAAAATTGAGTTTGATTCTCAAGAACACGAAGAACACGTTTCAGGGGTTTTTAGATTTTTAACTGTAATTAAGCCTTGATTATACGAAAAACAGAGTACGATTTGCCTTTTTATATTAAACGGAAAATAATACCCCAAACGACATTTTTGGATCGATACTGATCCGATAGATCGCTTTAAATACAATTTAACAAAATAAACGCTTTAAATCTTTAATAAAGCAGAATACACGTTTCACGAGACGATAAGCATCCATAAAGTACGGATAACTACAAGTATCGTTTAATAATAGATATACGAACCAAAATACTTCTATTACGAATATTTTCGAATACTTTCCACTTTAACGAATGAAATATTGGTACGAACGATATACCAATCTCCCGAATAATTTGGGAACGATCCAAATTTTCTTTTCAATAATTATAATAAAATAAAATAGTATAACATCCTTTTCAAAATAGTTTCAAATTCCCCACACATATCACATAGCATCACATTGTCACATATTCAATCATTTAACGAATAACTTAACACGTTTAAACAGATAATTCATTTAATAACTCTTAATATGAAATTAAAATTTCATTTCACATCATATAATAACACGTAATTTTCCCGGATCTTACATCCTTCCCCCCTTAACAGGATTCTGTCCTCAGAATCAGCTCGCGCAAACATAGGTGGATATTTTCCAACATCTCATTCTCAAATTCCTAGGTTGACTCTTCAACCTTAGGATTTCTCCTCATACTCATACTAATTTGACTCCTCTATTACTCATCACTCTCTCATACTGACTCAATATCTCAATCGGTTACTCAACATAGAACAATTTAACTAGATCTCTATAGGTTCATATTCTACGAAATACACTATGAATATACCACTCACGGGGTGGCAAGCAAACTTATACGCACTTTCCCAACACTCAATAAATCGTCGTAAGGTAGCATTTCAAAATCGTCATAGTAACTGTTGTCGTAAGGGAATCTAATCATCGGTAAACGATCCTCCCAATTACCTTCAAAATTTAGTACACAATCATAGTCTGTCTGAATTCTTCAATTACGTCGCGGATCTCTGTCAAATACAATTGAACTCGTCATTCCATGCCGTACCATTATCTCTCATTAATCGGTCAATAATAACCTAAATAACACCACGATAAGCTCTAAGCCTTAGCAACTCCATACCACAGTTTATCTCAACATGTCTTCGTCTCCATTCAGGAATCTCTTTAGTTGTAATCGTCTACTATACCTCTGTTACTCTGTCTTCATCTTCTAGCATCCCAAGCACTTAAATACTCACCAACATTACTATCCTTTTTAAACCTCTTATATATCCTTACATTTCCTTCTTATCCCTTATTCTTTCTCGTTCCCTCCTGTAACTGAATTCCATTTCTCTTTTCATAACTCTTTCCTTTATGTAGCCCTTTCTCTTTAATCAATCCTGGTTGAATCCTTATGTCCGTCATTTCTTTTAATTAATCTCTTGTTATCATAACCTTAAAACTTCATCCTTTCTAATCCTTTTACCGAAGATATTTACATCTCAATTCTCTCCTTTACTACTCATACTATCAGCCATCCACGTTCTTGGGTCAACTCTACCTATTTCCAATATATCTAACAACTGCTTTCAACAATCACATACCTTTCATGCCAATTAACTCTTCAGCTGAAAACAACCCTTCATTACCTCATCCATTGTCTTTAAATCCTTATTAACACCTCTTCATCTTCTTTTCCTATCTTCACAGTAACACTCATGACACCTTTTCCATGGTTCCATCTCATTTCCCAAACAGCTTGATCAACTCGACATTATCTTGATTCTCATTCTATACATCCACATTGACTGGTAAAATCTACCTTAACTATCGTGAGCAAAAGACTTGCAACCATATCATACAATCCTGAAATACTCAAAGATTAACTCATTCTCCATTATTAGCCTATCATCCAATCTTAAAAGTTCTTCTCATTGAGACAAAAATCTATTATGTCCATTTTCCACACCCTAGGATAACATCAGCACAATTACACCTTTTTCCCCAATTTCCAATCAACTCTTGAATTATCTAACTTCACCTTTTCCACATCGTAACGTTAATCGATAGAAAGAGAACAATTGGCCCCGTTATATGTTACTAGTATTCTAATCGCATCGTAGTCCGCTTTCGTTCATGGTAATTCAATCGCAAATTCTTCGTTCGGTAAGGTAGGGTAAATTCCAGTTCACCCTAATGGCATACCTCCCAGATTATTTGAAGTAAGAAGTTCATGATAGTTTGAAGTGAAAAGATTCTATATCGTAGCAAATGTCCCACAATTGGGGTTACCAAATCTGTATATTCCAAAGCAACATTATTGGAAGTGAAAGGATTACTGAGAGACCAATTTGATCACATGAACTCAATGTTGTGTGTCTCTATTAAGACAGTACTAAAGGTAATTAGCCTTCTTGTATTTCACAACACACAAGTGACGGCGTCCCGTCAGACTTCTATCACATAGACAGATAGTCCTTGTGTCCCCTATAAATAGGGTTGTTTATCTCAGTTGGAGTAGAGAAATATGAAAGAAATTTAGAGTCAGAATAACAATCAGGGCCTTTCGATAAGAATTCTCAAATACACACCTTGGATTGAAATTGAATAAATTCCAAAGGTGTTATTTCAGAAAAGGAAGAACAACCAGAAAGGAAGTATCAACAAATAGTGTTACATCACAATTAGAGTTATCCACTCCGGAAGAATGAAGGAGTTGGAATTTAAATAACATATTTTCAACAGGCTCAAAATTTGAAGTAGGCATAACAACCATCTTTGGCGCAATTTTAAAACATGATTGATCAAGAGTATCAAATGCAAGATCAACAGGTGGAATATATCCATCAACACAGGTTTCTTTTTAAAGGAATGCCAAATATTTCATTAGGATGGGAAGGTATTACCAAGGTCTTCACATATGCCTCCTCCGTCGACTCCTTCGATAGCTCGTTATTCGATTTCAGCCCTTCTTCTCCACGTTATTCGATTTCAGCCCTTCTTTTCCACGTCATTCGATTTCAGCCCTTCTTTTCCACGTCATTCAATTTCAGCCCTTCTTTTCCACGTCACAAGGTTATCAATATCGTACGTCGTCGTCGACTCGTAATAGTCCTCGAAGATTCCGCCATAGACGTCTACAAACGTAAGAAGTTCTATCCATTTCAGCACAACTATCTCAATCAAATACCTCCATCTCAACTCACTCAGCGGTACTATATCCAATAGTCCAACACGAACTCTAAATGAGCTCTGACGTTCCTTATATAACTATATACACTCCCACACACTCTCGTTTCTAGTTTTACTATAACCCTTGCTCTGATACCAACTGTAACGCCCCCAAATCCGGGGTCAAATGATTTGGTCGTCACGCTGCACTCTTAATCCAAACAACCTGTTCAATATAAAATCAACACAATAATAATAATATCTGTGACCCCAACTCTACCAAGAATCTTTAAAGGTTATAGTGCTAGAAACAAGAATCCAAATTCATTACAACAATCTTTCTTCTTTACAACCATTCTCTTTACAAAATTCTAATACACTAGTATAACTTCGATAAGAAGTATACCAGGCAACTAATCTTATACAATATATTAAGCAATAGAAAACATCTATATACAAAACCTCTCACTAGCTCCACTGCTCTGGATCAAAACGTCTTTACGCTAATATCTTTCCCCATCTCTGATCAGCTACGCGGACAACTCTCGCCAATACACCTTCTTTCCGGCAGGCTAAAATATATATAAATAAAACAAGTATGAGCGAATGAATTGCTCAGCAAGCGTATTATTAAATATGATACGAAAGGTTTCCAAAATAAACTTTGGATTTTCAAATAAACAAGCCTATGGCTTAAACATTTGTAATCTCTAATATTTTCAAAGTAAGTTTGGTAATTTATCACAATATCTCATTTAGCTTCTCGCAACCGAATAGTTTTAAAACACAAAAGATTTATATAGGTCGTTACGATGACCGAATCAACAATAACTACAATAGTATGTAGAAAATATGAAATAAATATAACTCGTACGTCTTCAAGACCATAGTTTGTACAAAAATACTAATTTGAAGATAACAGGTCTATTCACGACATTTTCCGAAATCAACAACTCTGGAAGGTTAGAATAATCAAGGGGCAAGAATGAGCCAACACGCTCGGTTAAGAAATAAAGAACGCACTTCAAGACTTCAACATGGTACCGACTGGATATGCGGTATGAATAAAACTCAACAAGATAGATATCTCACGACTGCCAATGGAATCAAGGAAGTGGATTTCAACTACTTGGAATCCGAATGTATTAAGAGTAAGCGATTTCAGCAAGATTGAAACCACTATTAATAATCAACAAACCAACAACTTCACGCAACGAATAAACCTGAGAATCAGGTCATATCTCACAAGTACAAAGTATATGGATGTAACTCATCCTAGAAATGAAAATTCATATTAGAATTGGATTTTTAACAATTATCAAATACAAAGGTTGTGCTGCTGGCCAGCCACGCATCAACCCCGGACTAGCTCATGTCATAGTCCTCTACTGGATCCTAGGCCAATCTGGGCCTTAATTACATCGACCAATAATTGGTCCATTTTTAAAAACATTCCAATTCTATATTATATACGTCAGGTGTCAGAACAATTGACAACCTTACTTCGACAATCAGGTGTCGGAAGAATCGACAACCTAATACAACAATTGCTGGAAAACTCACGTTCCAGGAAACAGTTCAATTATGAAGAATCCATTAAGGAATAACAATATAATCTAGTATCGACGAGATCGACACAATATGGGGAGGTGCACATGAAAAGTGACAATATAATAAGCATCGACGAGTTCGATGTAACAACTGGGATATAATGAAGAATAAACAATGACATGCTCAACAAGGTTAAGTCTGATATGAAACAGACAATATGATATCAACAGAAAAGTGTAACAAGTCAATATAGAGTAGGGTTCAAAGAATAAACAATAACATGCTTAACAAGATTGAATCTGATATGAAACAGGCATTATGATATCAACAGAATTTGCAATAACTCAATATGGAATAGGGTTCAAAGAACAGGCTCTAGATGGCCTTAACAGTTCAATTCATCACATTATGGAAGAATTAGTTAAGATTCAACAATCTGGTAAGTGACAAGAAAGTCAAGTTCAAGTTTAAGAAAAATTCAGGGTGAAGTTTATAAATGAAGAAAACAAAGGTTTATTAACTTCTGGCAGAAATAGTTCAAGTCCTTCGAACATATACTTATAATAGATAAGCCTCGTATTTGAAGGAAGTAAACTAAATCATGCACAGCATAAATGAATTCGAATCAGGGAATGGATCAGATGATCGCATTAACAAGAAATGATAATAATAGTTGCAAGGGTGCAGGATGGAAAAATGGAATACTTGTAGAACAAGTACCACAACTTCGGAATTTAAAATAACGTTTTCAACATAGGGTTCGTAAGTTCCCACTCATCTAGGGTTGGCAATATTCCAACCTAATATTTTAAAATCATGTCTTTTAAAAGAGAGCCTTAGTATACGGCCCATAATTATCTCTTCAAACTTTTCAATATAATAAGTATATCTTTCCAATCAATATGAAAATATGAATCTAAACTCAAAAGGTATAAAAGAGTACTCGTCAATTTACGAGATTAAATAACATACTTGCAATTCAATGCAAAAGAAATCAACATTTGAAAATTCAGTAATAAGCATTCAACATGCATACTAATAATTCAAGATAATATCCCTTAATTAATAAGCAAGGGTATAAACACTTGCCTCTGGTCCTTAGCTATTTCGTAACGCTGAAACAATACGATTTCCTCCTTATTCTGTCTTGTCGCACGATTCTCTACTTCCGTCCTTCTTTGCTTTAACGCTCTTGCGAATACCACTAGTCTGCTTCTACCATTTCGAATCCACGTGCCAGCCTCGATAGTCAAACATGAGACGGTACTTAGTCTTCAACGTATAATCCTCATATTATATAAATGATCGTAACTTAACTTCGACGCACTTACCGATCTTACCGATATCTCTGTTGCATAAACATCCACATCTCAACTGATAGACCAATCGCAATCAACCACATAAGTAATCCACGTAACTTGCTTGACGACAATCCCCATACTATAAAAAGTCAACATCCAAGTCAACGGCCTCGTAAATCTCACTTTCTAACATAACCGACAAATTTCTATCCTATCTACCCCTCGTGATAACATTAGACACAACCAATTACTCAAACAAGTCTCCACACAATTTATTCGCATGCATGACTCACACAGATAATTCACATTGTTCACATAACACATTTAAACAAGTGACCGGTTACGTATCGGACGCCCGGTCTAATTTACGATATTTAAAACTCAGACACTAGCCCTAGTACGGGCATATACTGACTATAAAGCACATTACACAACTCATACGAATCACATAGCACTTAAAACTATTTTTAAAACATCACACAAAGCTTATTTGAATTTAAATAAGCCACATACAATTTTTAAATCAAAAAAATCGGATTTTTAAATCCAATATAAGTATTTTAAATGCAATTAAATCAATTAATAAAGTTAATTGACACTCTTTAAATGCTCAAACTATTTTTAAATAAATGAACCAAGTTAGAAAATAATTAAACTTAATTTTAATTAATTAAATCTAATTAATAATTAATTATTAAGAATTAACTGATTAAAAGAATTAATCAATTAATTAAATAAATTAATTATTAATCAAAAATAATTAAAATAATTAAATTTAATCAATTTTCGAATTTAAATAAATATTTATGAATTTATAAAATTTTCGGAATAATAAAATGTATTTTTAAATCAAAGATATGATTTTTAGAATTATAAAACTATTTTTGATTTATTTTATAAAAATAAATCACAGAAACACTTTCCAGGAAAAGAATTAGGGTTTTTAGAAATCAAAACCGGGTCGGGGATTCGGGTAAACGGGTCGCCAAGAACACGGTGGGTCGCCAAGAACAACCCACCGGAGTCCGGCCACCCAACCCAGATTCCGGCAACCGCGAACGACCCAAATCATGGGGTTTCTTACTGGAAACCTACATCAATAACATGGATATCTCACAACACTGCTAGTGCATCAAAACCAGCTCGGAATCCGCTCAGAATCGACGGAAAATGCAACAGCCGCCGCGACGGCGCGTTTTCCGGTCGACCCCGAACATTGCCCGACCACAACACTGATTATTTACTACGACTCTAAATCCTCCGATCTACTTAATGGTGGAAACGTTATCCACAACCAATCAATCAACACAAAACTCCGGCCAAAACCAAGAACTCCGGCTAGCTTTTTAAATTCCGATTAGGTCGATTCCAAGCTCCAAAATCAAGTTAAAAATCATCAAAACACTCCTTACAACACATACAACTTATTCATATCATCAATTATCAAGAACAATCAAAAACAAAGATTCCCCCAAATTAAATCAAAAATTCGAAATAAATAATTAAATTAAAAATCGGAAAAACTCAGAAATCATACCCACATGAATTTTGATGGTGGATTTAGGTAGAGGATGATGAGAGATTCGATTTGGTTACAAGAACATCGAAATCGGAATCCGATAACGCCTTCAAAATTGAGTTTGATTCTCAAGAACACGAAGAACACGTTTCAGGGGTTTTTAGATTTTTAACTGTAATTAAGCCTTGATTATACGAAAAACAGAGTACGATTTGCCTTTTTATATTAAACGGAAAATAATACCCCAAACGACATTTTTGGATCGATACTGATCCGATAGATCGCTTTAAATACAATTTAACAAAATAAACGCTTTAAATCTTTAATAAAGCAGAATACACGTTTCACGAGACGATAAGCATCCATAAAGTACGGATAACTACAAGTATCGTTTAATAATAGATATACGAACCAAAATACTTCTATTACGAATATTTTCGAATACTTTCCACTTTAACGAATGAAATATTGGTACGAACGATATACCAATCTCCCGAATAATTTGGGAACGATCCAAATTTTCTTTTCAATAATTATAATAAAATAAAATAGTATAACATCCTTTTCAAAATAGTTTCAAATTCCCCACACATATCACATAGCATCACATTGTCACATATTCAATCATTTAACGAATAACTTAACACGTTTAAACAGATAATTCATTTAATAACTCTTAATATGAAATTAAAATTTCATTTCACATCATATAATAACACGTAATTTTCCCGGATCTTACACTTGTCCTTTCTGAAATCTACATTGTAGCCTTTATCATAGAATTGACTGATACTTAGAAGATTGTGCTTTAATCCTTCAACAAGAGAGATGTTTTCAATGATGACATTTCCAGCTTTCAATTTACCATATCCCGTAGTGAATCCTTTGCTGTCATCTCCAAAGGTTACAATCGGGCCGGTCTTCTTAACCACCTCTGTAAGCAGGGACTCTTCACCTGTCATGTGTCTAGAACAGCCACTATCCAGAATCCACACAACCTTTGAGCTTTTAACCTTACCCTGCAATCACAGATTGATTAAGCGGACTTTGGTACCCAAAATTGTTTGGGTCCTGAAGGTTTAGATGATTTAACAGGAGTAACATTCAATTTAGTCTTACCCTGTTTGATATTCATAGTATCTGTGGATTTAACATTACTAGTGCTATTGCTACTATCATTCATCAACTTAAAATAAGAATGCATGATGTTGTACTTACATAGCAAACACTCTTTCTTCCCACAGGGCTCATGATTATCAGGCATGTCAGACATGTTATGCATTTCAGAAGCATTAGCAGTTTCTACTTTAACCTTTTTACATGCATGTGTAAGGTGTCCAGCAGAATTACAAACGGAGCACAACTTCCTAGATGCAATGGGAGAAGATGGAACCAATTCCTGATTAACAATCTGCTTCCTCCCATTCCTGTTCTTTTTAACATTACTAACTAAGGAACCTACTTCATTTTTAGGTAAATAAGGTTTAGGTAATTCATTTTTTACTGATTTCCTAGGCAACTTAGTCTTTACCTCTTTTTCCTTCAATAAATCCTCCTCAAGCAATTCTTGTCTAATGAAAAGGTCATCCTCATGAAAGAGTGGTGGAAACGGCTTAACAAAAACTGGACAATCAACATTCTTAAGAACATGTGGAGTATTCCTTTTGACAACTGAAGATGTCACAGGGAATTCCACAATCTTCTTACCAGCTTTCTTGTTATAGTCAAATCCTATAGCAGTTTTATTCTCTATGGCCTGAGTATCAATGATTTCCCTAGCCACTAGAGCGGAATTCTTAAAAGCATTCAGCTTCAAATCTAGATCTGAAATCTGCTTCCTGAGGATAGTCTCTATCTCATCATTACACTTGACCTTGTTCTCTAAGTACGCATTCTTTTGCTTAAGATCTTCTAATGTTACAGCTACAAGCTCTAGTTCTTCATTTTTGGATTCTAGCTTTTTAATCTTAAGAACTAGTTTAGCATTTTCCATTTCTGATGCTAGCATGCTTGTGTGTACATTAAACAATTCTACACTAAGATCTTGCACAGTTTTCTTGTACTCAGAGTTAGACATATCAATTGTAGTTAAGATAGGTACCTGAGATGATTGTGGTGATTCCTCTGAAGAGTCAGCCATTAGAGCAACATTTACATATTCCTCCTCTTCATCCGAATAAGTATCATCCCAGTGCTTTCCCTCTGCTATATAAGCTTTCCCTTTCTGCTTTCCATAGAATGCCTCCAATTGCTGTTTAAGCTTGGCATTCTCCTTCTTCAACTCATCATAAGAATCCTTCTTTCCATAGACATCTTTCATGTCTCTTGCTTGACGAGGCTTCCGGCATTTAGTGGCGAAATGCCCTAACTCATTGCAGTTGTAGCATCTTGATTTGCTTCTATCAATCATGCCAGTCTTGTAGCCTCCCTTAAAGCCTGTACTAGGTGTATAATTGCTCTTCTGGAATCTGTTGGTTGAGCCCTTGAACTTGTACTTAGGGTTTCTCTTGAAACGTATATGACTAAACTTTGCAGCTAAGTATGCCATGGTTTTGTCTTCCATTTGCTCAAGCTCTTCTAGGGTGTAGTAATCACTTTCATCAACACCCAGATTCACAGAATCCATTTCTGCTTCTATTATCACCTCCTTTCCAGCTCTAGGGGTTTGAACCTGAATCTCAGAAGTTATTGGTTCATCCACTACAAGTGCTGCTGATCTCACAAGTGCATTGTGCTTGTTCTCCACTGTCCCTGATCCGTAGATTATCACCCTTTGTTCCTGTTCCATCTCATAGGTCTTCAACTTGCCATAGATCATCTCTAATGACATCTTTGTGAAGTCAATTCTTTCCCTAATGGATGATGACTTGTGTTCTACATGATGGGGCAGCGTCATCATGAACTTCCTGTTCGATTCTCTCAGTGGATAGGTCTTTCCTTTCATTGCCAATTCATTGAGGAGCTTAGTATACTTCTCAAAGACCTGAGTTATACTTTCTCCTGGCAGAGACCTAAACGCTTCATATTGAGAAGTCAGAATGTCCAATCTGTTTTCCTGAACGTCTTCAGTTCCTTCCATTATTAAGTTAATGGTATCCCACATATGTTTCCCGCTTGTACAGTTCATCAACTGATAGCTCATTTCCTTGTCTGCGGAGTCCGCCAATATCAACATTAAACCGGTGTCCAATCGAATCAGTTCTTTGTCAGAATCTGTAAATTCACTTATATCCTTAGGTTGGGTGCCTGAAGGAATCCTGCTACCATCAGGAGCTGTAGATTCACTAACTGGTTTCATTGGTACAAACGGTCCGTTCTCTAATATGCCAATATACAACGGATTAGATGCCTTGATAAATAACAGCATCTTCATCTTCCACAAACCGAAATCATCTCTAGTAAATGGGGGAACTTTAATACCAGCGGTTGTCTTTGGAGCACTCATGGTTTCTGAAAATTTCAAATTGTTTCAAATTCAAGAAATTCCAATTAAATGAAAAAATTTGAAAGTTAAAAAATTTGCTTCGAATTTTCACGCTACGTTTGATTTTGGTCTCATTCACCGGATCTGATTTGTATATCAATCAAGTAGCTCTGATACCAATTGTTAGGTCCAAAGTATCGTAGAAGGGGGGGTTGAATACGATACTCACAAATAAATTTAATTTCGTTCGCGGATTAATCTTTCAGTTCTATAACGAAATCAAACACACCAAACCAAATCAAGTTTCGGGGAATATATCTTTTTATAAATATAAACCTCGAGGGGTGCTACAATTTCTAATCCGTAGATTAGCTTCAATGAGTTTAAGGTTACACAAATACAAAACAATGATCAAGTTCTGA
The DNA here is from genome assembly GCA_030848705.1 of Heracleum sosnowskyi. Lineage (NCBI taxonomy): Eukaryota > Viridiplantae > Streptophyta > Magnoliopsida > Apiales > Apiaceae > Heracleum > Heracleum sosnowskyi. The sequence goes on from CM061239.1 coordinate 110,695,619, forward strand.
GCACTATTAATTTCTCTGATAATTTTCTCCGGCTCTTCTCTCTCTCAGTAATGTCTCTGTGTTGAAATCCTTAACTGAAGAAGACACTTTCTTCACTCTGTATTAACTGCAGACTTTGGTTTGAAAAACCATCGAACCAAACTTGTAGAAACAATCCTGGCCGTTGGATCTTCATCAACTTGAAAAACAAAGAATACTTTTCACCTGCTCCACAATTTAAAAACCATCGAATGGTTTAAAAAACCATCGAATGAAATAAATCATTTTACCATTCGATAGTTTTTAAAACAAAACTATCGAATGCCAAATTGATTCATTTTGGTTTTCTTTGAATCACTTTTCATTCCATTCGATAGTTTTCTAAATAGAAAAACTATCGAATCATTTTCTTGTCTTTTATCAATTAATGATTCCACTGAGCTCCTGGGTGTTTAAGTAATAGACTGTATCACTTTCTTCTGAGACGATAAAACAACTTGATCTTCTTTTAGTGCCGTCACCTAGTGCAACTGGTCTGGTTCACCGATGAATAACACCTGATCAATTCTTATTTTATGTCTTCAATATAGTGCTGCTGATAAGTCCCTTGTCGTTCTGGTTGCTTCATCACTGGAATCCCGTGGTACTGAACCCTAAATCATTCACATACTTCTGTTGCCTTGAAAGTCTTGTTTCTTTTGCTGTCACTGAGGCTTGAACATTTTCATGAACTTCTTTCCGTGACCTGTTTACGGACTTCAAGAATACATAACGTATTTTGATTTTTTGAGTTTACCTTTTCTTCTTTGATTCTGGATTCCTGTGCTTCTGTTAATATTATTGTCTGTCTTGTCCTTTGTTGAGTTGTAGTTATCTCTTTTACATCTTATGTTACATTATGCTTTACACATCTCATCAATTGCAAAGGATGCAAAAGTTAGACATCTTCTTCACAGTGCCTTAGATAATGTCATGTCTAACAGAGTCATTGGTTGTAAGACTGCCAAAGAAATTTGGGATGCTTTAGAAGTAAGGTGTCAAGGAACAAGTGCAATAATGAAGAACAGGAAGACTATTCTAACGCAGGAGTATGAACACTTTGACTCAAGACCTGGTGAAACTTTGACTGAAACATATGACAGATTTTGTAAACTGTTAAATGATTTGTCTCTGGTTGATAAAGAATATGATCTTGAAGAGTCAAATCTCAAGTTTCTACTATCTCTACCTGAAAAATGGGATTTAAAGGCAACATCAATAAGAGATAATTATGATCTTGCAGAAACAGATCTTGATGAAATTTATGGGTTGCTTAAAACTCATGAACTTGAGATAGATCAAAGAAACAAAAGGTCTGGAAAGAAGACAAAATCTGTAGCTCTCAAAGTTGAAGAAAAACTCATGAAGAAAGCAACATCAAAGAAGAAATCTAAGGGAAAAGCTTTGGTCATAAACTCTGAAAGTGAGTCATCAAACTCTGATGGTGATTCAAACTCTGATATTTCTTCTGAATCTGAGGATGATGAAGAACAACTGATGCAAATGGCTGCTTTGATGGTGAAAACTTTCAAAAAGATGGGTTTCAAGAACTTCAAGAGAGGAAAGAGATTCTCTAGGAGAGACTCAAACTCTGAGAGAAAGAATTTCAGAAAGTCTGAAGGAAGGGATACCAAGTCTGAGAAGAAAGACAAGTCTGAAATCCAGTGCTACAAGTGTAAAGAGATGGGTCACTATGCTCCAGAGTGCAAGAAAGGAAAATCGGAAAAAGCACTCATCACTAAAGGAAGAGACTGGGTAGACACTTCAGATTCAGATGAGGATGAAAACTATGCTCTCATGGCAATTGTCAAAGATGAATCTGAATCATCTGAAAACAAGGTACCTCTAACAACTTATGCTTATGATACTGATAATATATCTGAATTGAGAATTTATCTTAAAAGCATACATGTTAGCTATAGAGATCAGACTTTAGAGAATGAAAGAATCAAATCTGAGAATCTAGGTCTTAAAGAGAGGAATAAATTTCTTGAAGAGAGACTTGTTAATATGCAACAAGTTCAAAAGGAAAGAGATGATGCTGTTTATGTTGAACAGGAATTGCTTAAAAGATATAAGCAAATAGAATCTGATTTAGAAAAAGAGAGGAAAGTGATTAAAACCTGGACTAATTCTGGAAAAGACACACATCAGGTTTTTCAGACAGATACTGTAGGTTTAGGTTACTGTGAGGAAGATGAACTTAGGTTTAAAGATAAAGTTAAAGTCAAACCACAACTTAAACCTGTAAAATTTGTTTCTGAATCCAGTAAACTAAAATCTGTAGTTGTGAAAGAAGCTGTTATGGAACCAGTTGAAACTTGTGAAAAACAGGTTAATGTTGGTTCAAGAACAGAAAATCAGATTGTGACAGAAGCTGTTAAAAAAACCAGTAAAAATCTGTGATAAACAGGTTAATGTTGGTTTGATGACAGAAAAACAATTCAAACATAAGCTCAAAGAGGTAAAGTCTGTCAACAAACAGAAGGTGTCCAAGAAAAATAGGAATGGAAAAGTAGGCATTAATAAAAGAAATGATTATCTGCCTAATTCTGATGCTCCTAGAAAGACATGTCATAGTTGTGGTAGTACTAACCATCTTGCTAGTTTTTGCAGGAAGAACAAAAATATTAATTCTTTACTCTCCAAGTCTGGAGTAAAGAATAATTATGTTAGGGTTAGACCACAGACTTTATGCACACACTGTGGGAGCACTTGGCATTCCATTTATACTTGCAAGAGTTATCATGCTATTTATCACAACTATTATGAGCTAAAACCCAATTTGAAATGGGTCAGAGCTAACTCTGCAAGTGTAAAATTTGACACAGTTAGCTTAAACTCTGTTGATAGTAATTCCGCTGCAAAAGCTAACAATGTTAAGAAAGCCAAAGGATCCAAGCAAGTCTGGATCCTTAAATCTAACTCTTTGTAATTGTTTATGATTGCAGGGCATAAGGGAAAGCACCCTAGTCTTGGACAGTGGATGTTCAGGACACATGACTGGTAATAAAGCCCTGCTATCAGACTATGAGGAGAAGGTTGGCCCAAAAGTTTCCTATGGAGATGGCAACATAGGACGTACTATGGGATATGGCAATATCAATCTTGGAAGTGTCATCATCACAAATGTAGCTCTAGTCCCAGGACTCAAGCATGACTTGCTTTCTGTGAGTCAAATCTGTGACAGAGGTTATCATGTAGATTTTCAATCTGAACACTGTGAGGTTATCAGCAAATCTATAGGGAAAGTTGTTCTAGTTGGACACAGACGTAATTACATTTATGAAGCAAGTTTGGTAACAAACTCTGAAGGAAAAGCTGTGTGTCTGTCTGCAAAAATGTCAAATGAAGAGAGTTGGAAATGGCATAAGAAGCTCTCTCACCTAAACTTGAACAACATCAATGAGCTAATTCGAAAAGATCTTGTAAGGGGACTTCCAAAGTCCATACTCAGCTTAGAAGGTTTGTGTGATTCTTGTCAAAAGGCCAAGCAAAGGAAGTCATCCTTCAAGAGTAAGTCTAAATCTTCAGTTGTGGAACCGTATCATCTTCTTCATGTTGATCTTTTTGGTCCAGTCAATATAATGTCTCTTGGCAGAAAGAAGTATGCTCTAGTTATTGTTGATGAGTACACTAGATACACCTGGGTGTACTTTTTAGCAAAGAAGGATGAAACTGCCTTAATTCTAATGGATCATGTGAAGTTATTGGACAAAGGATCACAGTTCAAAGTGAAAATCATACGAAGTGATAATGGTACTGAGTTCAGAAATGCTGCAATGGAAGAATTTTGCAAAGAAAGAGGAGTGAAGCAAGAATTTTCTGCACCAGGGACTCCACAGCAAAATGGTGTAGTTGAAAGAAAGAACAGAACCTTAATCGAAGCTGCCAGAACAATGCTTGAAGAAGCAAAATTGCCAACCTACTTCTGGGCAGAAGTTGTTCAAACAGCTTGTTTTACTCAAAATGCTACACTGATCAACAAGCATGGGAAAACACCATATGAGATGGTAAAAGAAAAGAAGCCAAATTTGAAATATTTTTATATTTTTGGATGTAAGTGCTTTGTGTTGAAAACTCATCCTGAACAGTTGACCAAGTTTGACTTAAAAGCTGATGAAGGAATTTTTGTTGGATACCCGCTGTCAACTAAAGCATTCAGAGTCTACAATCTAAGAACTAAAGTGATCATGAAATCTATACATGTGTCATTTGATGACAAGAGAATAACTGGAATAGAAGATGAAGAATATCATGATCAACTTCACTTTGAAAATGAAGATCTAAACTCTGATGACGTAAACTCTGATGAAGCAAATCCAACAAACTCTGATGAAGCATACTCTGAACCTCTACTGGTAAACACTGAGGAAGTTTCTTTGACAGAACAAAATAGAGAACCAGTTGAGGGGGAGCGTGAAGATACTTCAGCAACATCTCAAAATGATGACTCAAATTCTGAAAGTGAGTTAGCTGAAGAATCAAATAGAAACTCTGGATTAAACTCTGAAAGTTCAAATACTGAACAGTCAAATTCAAGGGGAGCCTCAGAGAATGCAAATGGTCAAGAAGAAGATCAGGAAAGCATGGATCAAGGGAGAGGATCTAATAATAATAGAAGCCAATTACCTACAGCAAGAAGGTGGACACAAGCCCATACACCTGACTTGATAATTGGAGATCCAGAAGCTAGTGTAAGAACTAGAAGTGCTACAACTAATGAATGTCTGTTTCATGCATTCTTGTCTCAAACTGAGCCAAAGAAAGTGGAAGAAGCTCTTCAAGATGCTAACTGGATAACAGCTATGCAGGAAGAGTTAAATGAATTTGAAAGAAATGAAGTCTGGACACTTGTACCAAGACCCAAGAATAGATCTATTGTTGGTACAAAGTGGGTTTTCAGAAACAAAACAGACAGTGATGGAGTGATTACAAGGAATAAGGCTAGACTTGTGGCTAAAGGCTATTCACAGCAGGAAGGAATTGACTATGATGAAACCTTTGCTCCGGTTGCAAGATTGGAGGCCATAAGGATTTTTCTAGCATATGTTGTTCACAAAAAGTTCAAAGTCTTTCAGATGGATGTGAAAAGTGCTTTTCTCAATGGGAAACTTGAAGAAGAAGTCTTTGTTGAACAACCACCTTGATTTGTGGATCCTAAGCATCCAGACTATGTCTACAGATTGGACAAAGCATTATATGGATTAAAGCAGGCACCTAGAGCATGGTATGAAACTCTAGCTCAATTTCTTTTAGAAAGTGGGTTCACTAGAGGCACAATTGATAAAACCTTGTTCTATTTCAATACTGGTAATGATCTGCTGTTAGTTCAAATCTATGTGGATGACATAATCTTTGGGTCTACTTGTTAGATCAGAATTCAATGATCGTCAGGAGCTAGACTCAACTGATCAGGATTGCTGACATCATCAGGATTACATGGTCGTCAGGATCATGATACATATCAGGACTGGGATCAGGATTGATCATCAGGACTGGAAGCTGATCAGGATTCCTACTTCGAGTTATATTTGGAGTCTAGTTAAACATGGAAGTTTATTCTGTCGGTTCCTGGTTTGTAGGATGTAGCTATCAATTATGGATAGGTTTCAATCTTTGTAATTGATTAGGACTTATCATTGATAGAGAAGTTGTGTAGTATATAAACACAGTTTTGGTTTCGATTTATGCAGGTGAACATAATCGAATAGAAGCTCTTAAGAACATAGAATTTCTTGAGAGAGTTTTTGTAAGCTAGAAGCTCTCAAGAACATCAGAATTTCTTGAGAGAGTTTGTAACAGTTTTATATCAGATTTAATAAAGCTGTTATCTTTCTTTCATATTTGTGATATATACATTAAGAAGTCGATTATCTTGTACTATTGTATTCAACCCCCCTTCTACAATAGATTATTACTGGGCAACAATTGGTATCAGAGCAAACTGATTTAATTCTGAATCAGATACGATCTAAAGATGTCGACAACCAAGTATGAAAGCATGAAGATTCCCATCTTGAAGAAATCAGAATATCCAACATGGAGGGTAAAGATCCTGATGTACCTGGAGGCTATGGATCCTGACTATTTGGACAGGAATCGTGATGGACCATATATTCCTACAAGGATTGTAGAACGAACAGATACAATACCTGAACATTATGTGGTCAAGGCTAAAAGTGAATGGACTCCAGAAGAAAAAGCTCATGTACTCAGGGAACCAAAGATAAAGAATATCTTGCACAGTAGTCTTGATGCTGTCATGTCAAATAGAGTGATTGCGTGCAAGTCTTCAAAAGAAATCTGGGATACTTTGGAAACTCAGTGCCAGGGATCTGCATCTGTAAAGAAAAACAGAAGGGCTCTTTTGATTCAAGAATATGAACAATTTGATGCAAGACCTGATGAGAGCCTAACTGATCTATATGATAGATTTCTGACACTATTGAACAGTTTATCTTTAGTTGACAAGGAATATGAAACTGAAGATTCAAACACCAAGTTTCTAAGAGCTTTACCTGAAGAATGGGACACTCAGACCTCGATCATTAGACATCAGTATGATCTTAACACGGTGTCTCTTGATGAAGTCTATGGGATGCTAAGAACTCATGATCTTGAAGTTCAACAGAGAAAGAACAAGAAAAGCAGCAAGGCAAAATCAATTGCTTTGAAAGCAGAGGCTAAAACAAAAGGAAAAGCTATGGAGGTCTCTAGAAGTAAAACAAGAATAGTTGAGTCAGATCCTGATGACTCTTCATCAGATACTGATGGCAATGCTGATGCCAAAACTGATGATGATTCTTCTGACTCAGACATGGAAGAGATGGTTGCTATGATTGTCAGAAACTTCAGAAGGATGAAGTTCAGGAAGAATAGAAGACAAGGCAACTTTCAGAAAAAGGCTTTCAATCCAAACAAAGATAAGTATGTCAAAAAGGACAACAAGGGTAGCAAATTTGACAAGTCAAAGGTTAGATGCTACAAGTGCAATGGTATGGGTCACTTTGCTTCTGAGTGCAAGAAGACAAAGGCACTTATCACATCAAGCAAGGATTGGATGGACTCTTCCTCAGAATCTGATACTGAGGTGGTCAACTATGCTCTAATGGCCAATGCTGATGTAACTGCTGCTCCTGATGATAAGGTACTAAATACTATCTTTGATTTTGATACTGATAATGCTTCTGAGTTAAGACGTTTTCTAAAGTCATTACATATTAGCTTTAGAAGTCAAACTGCTGAAAATACTAGGATCTTATCTGAGATGTCTGAACTTAGAAAAAGGAATGATATATTAGAAGCTGAATTTTCTCGTATTCAAGAAGTACAAAAAGAATGTGATAATGTGAATCACGTGTATTTAGAGATGAAATCCAAATGTACTGCTCTTGAAAAGGAACTTGAAAATGCTAATGAGAAAATCAGAACCTGGACAGACTCTGGTAGGAAATTTCATGAGATTAATACCTCTAAGAATTGGAAAGAGTGTCTAGGATATAAGTCAGATGAGGATAAGAAATTGAAAGAGAAAATTGTCATTGATGAGACAGTCAGTCCAAAGACCTATAGACATGTTATAGATGCAACCAAATCTAAGATTACTCCTGTTAATTTTGTTTTTGGTAAGGATTCCAATTCTACTTTTGAAAAGGGATCTACTTCTACTCAAGGAATTAAAATCATAAAGTCTAAACCTGTCTTGAATAAAGTCATTAAGAATGTAGGTCTATTGTCTCAGAAATAGCTTAAGGATAAAATCTGTGAAGTGACAGATAAGAAAAAGGAAGCTACTGTTAAGAGAAACAGGAATGGTAAAGTTGGGATCAATAAAGAGAATGGTTATAAATATATCCCAAATGCACCTAGAAAGTGTTGTTTTAACTGTGGTAACTCTAATCATCTTGCTATTGATTGTAAGAAGAGTAAGAATAAGAATGCTGATATTTCTAAGACTGATGTTAGGAATAGATCAGTATTTTATAAACCACAGAAGTCCTGTTTTCATTGTGGTAGTATATGGCATTCTATTTATACTTGTAAAGATTATCATGAGTTGTACTATAACTTTTATGATCCATTGCCTAAAGTTGATAAAAATAGTGCAAACTCTGGTAGCATTGAGAATGTCAAGTTGGAACATGTTTTTGTTAATACTGATACTGACAAAGTAAATCCTAATGAAGTAAATCCTGTCAGGACTGCTAAGGTCAGAAAGTCTTCTGCTGTGAAAGTTAATAAATTGCATGGAAAAGGAACCCAACAAATCTGGGTTCCTAAATGTTCTAACTAGTGTGTTTCTATTCTGATTGCAGGGTAAAAAGAAAAATGTGTTAGTCATGGATAGTGGATGTTCTGTGCACATGACTGGAAACAAAGCCCTGTTATCAGAATATGAGGATGTTAGATATAATTGCTAATGATTGTTTTATCAGTGTTTAAGTACCAGGTACTCATCAGAGTTTACTGGAAGCCAGTCAGAGTTTATTAAAGTCTGACGGGGAGATAAGTTTACTTTAGCTGTCGGTGCTGATATAAAGATTCTAGAAGCAATATATCTTGAAGATGAAAAGAAGCAAGATATATTGAGACAGTTAAGGAAACGGAACAGAAGACAGAAGCAATCCTAATTTGATATAAATTGTATAGCTAATTTATAGGAATATCAATTAGAGATTGATTCTATGTAGCTGTGTATTATATAAACACAGATAGGTTAACCCTAAAAGGGAGGTGAATACTGAATACATTATTCTTGTAACCTAGCAGCTCTCTGTGATTCTTTAACATCACTGAGAGAAGAATTATTTATATAATTCAGTTGTTGATTCAGAAACAGTGTTCTCAATTGTTATTATCATACTTATATTGATTATATATTGTGTATTCGGCCTAACAATTGGTATCAGAGCCTAGGCTGTTTAATATATACAGTTAATCGATCCAAACACAAGTATAATCATGGCTGACAACTCTCAAGAAGGTTCTAATGCTCAGAAGGTTCAACCTACTTCTGTGAGTCGATATGAGACTATAAGGGTTCCAATTCTCAGACCAGTTGAATATCCAATATGGAAGGTGAAGATGACCATGTTTCTGGAAGCCACAGATCCAGAATACCTTGATAGAATCAATGATCGTCCTCATATGCCAACTAAATTGTCTCCTGTTATTACTGGGCAAGAACAAAAGACTGTTCCAAAAGAGAAGAAAGATTTGACTCCTGAAGACATCTCATCAATTGCAAAGGATGCAAAGGTTAGACATCTACTACACAGTGCCTTAGATAATGTCATGTCTAACAGAGTTATTGGCTGCAAGACTGCCAAAGAAATTTGGGATGCTTTGGAAGTCAGGTGTCAAGGAACAAGTGCTATAAAGAAGAACAGGAAGACTATTCTAACACAGGAGTATGAACACTTTGACTCGAGATCTGATGAAACCTTAACAGATACATATGACAGGTTTTGTAAATTGTTGAATGATTTGTCCCTGGTTGATAAAGAGTATGAACTTGAAGAGTCAAATCTCAAGTTTCTTCTATCCCTACCTGAAAGATGGGATTTAAAGGCGACAACAATCAGAGACAATTATGATCTTACAGAAACAGATCTTGATGAAATCTATGGGTTGCTTAAAACTCATGAACTTGAGATAGAACAAAGAAACAAAAGATCTGGAAAGAAGACAAAATCTGTTGCTCTTAAAGTTGAAGAAAAGCCTGTCAAGAAGGAATCATCAAGAAAGAAAGCCAAAGGAAAGGCTTTAGTCATTAAATCTGACAGTGAGTCATCAAACTCTGATGATGGCTCAAATACTGATGATGAAGCTTCTGATTCTGAGGATGATGAAGAAGAGATGATGAAAATGGTTGCCTTAATGGTGAAGACCTTCAAGAAGATGGGATTCAAGAACTTCAAGAAAGGAAAGAGATTCTCTAGGAGAGATTCAAACTCTGATAAGAGAAATTTCAGAAAGTCTGATGGAGGAAATACCAAGAATGGAAAGAAAGACAAGTCTGGGATCCAGTGCTACAAGTGTAAAGAGATGGGTCATTATGCTCCACAGTGCAAGAAAGGAAAATCTGAGAAAGCACTCATCACAAAAGGCAAGGACTGGGCAGACACTTCAGACTCAGATGAGGGAGTCAGTTATGCTCTCATGGCAACTGTTAGAGATGAAGCTGAGTCATCTGAAAACAAGGTACCCCTAACAACTTATGCTTATGATACTGATAACATATCTGAATTAAGAATTTATCTTAAAAGCATACATGTTAGTTATAGGGATCAGACTTTAGAGAATGAAAGAATCAAATCTGAGAATCTAGGTCTTAAAGAAAGGAATAAATTTCTTGAAGAGAAACTTGTTAACATGCAACAAGTTCAAAAGGAGAGAGATGATGCTGTTTATGTTGAACAGGAGTTGCTTAAAAGATATAGGGAAATAGAATCTGAGTTGGAAAAAGAGAGGAAAGTAATTAAAACCTGGACAAATTCTGGAAAAGACACACATCAGGTTTTTCAGACAGATACTGTAGGCTTAGGTTACTGTGAGGGAGATGAACTTAGGTTTAAAGATAAAGTTAAAGTGAAACCACAACTTAAACCTGTGCAATTTGTTCCGGAATACAGTAAGCTAAAGTCTGTTGTTGTAAAAGAAGCTGTTATGGAGCCAATTGAAACTTGTGAAAAACAGGTTAATATTGGTTCAATAACAGAGAATAAGATTGAGATAGAAGCTGTTAAAGAACCAGTAAAAATCTGTGATAAACAGGTTAATGTTGGTTTGATGACAGAAAAACAATTAAAACATAAGCTCAAAGAAGTAAAGTTTGTCAACAATTATAATGGTACTGAATTCGGAAATGCAATAATGGAAGAATTTTGCAAAAAAAGAGGAGTGAAGCAAGAATTTTCTGCACCAGGGACTCCACAGCAAAATGGTGTAGTTGAAAGAAAGAACAGAACCTTAATCGAAGCTGCCAGAACAATTCTTGAAGAAGCAAAATTGCCAACTTATTTCTGGGCAGAAGCTGTTCAAACTGCTTGTTTTACTCAAAATGCAACACTGATCAACAGGCATGGGAAAACACCATATGAGATGGTGAAGAATAAGAAGCCAAATTTGAAATATTTTCATATTTTTGGATGTAAGTGCTTTGTGTTGAAAACTCATCCTGAACAGTTGACCAAGTTTGACTTAAAAGCTGATGAAGGAATTTTTGTTGGATACCCGCTGTCAACTAAAGCATTCAGAGTCTACAATCTGAGAACTAAAGTGATCATGGAATCTATACATGTGTCATTTGATGACAAGAAAATAACTGGAATAGAAGATGAAGAATATCATGATCGACTTCGCTTTGAAAATGAAGATCTAAACTCTGATGACGTAAACTCTGATGAAGCAAATCCAACAAACTCTGATGAAGCATACTCTGAACCTCTACTGGTAAACACTGAGGAAGTTTCTCTGACAGAACAAAATAGAGAACCAGTTGAGGGGGAGCGTGAAGATACTTCAACAACATCTCAAAATGATGACTCAAATTCTGAAAATGAGTCAGCTGAAGAATCTATTCCAAACTCTGAGTCAAACACTGAAAATCTAAACTCTGAGCAGTTCAATTCAGGGGGAGCCTCAGAGAATGCAAATGGTCAAGAAGAAAAATCAGGAAAGCATGGATCAAGGGGGAGGATCTAATGAAAATAGAAGCCAATTACCTACAGCAAGAAGGTGGACACAAGCTCACACACCTGACTTGATAATTGGATATCCAGAAGCTAGTGTGAGAACTAGAAGTGCTACAACTAATGAATGTCTGTTTCATGCATTCTTGTCTCAAACTGAGCCCAAGAAAGTGGAAGAAGCTCTTCAAGATGCTAACTGGATAACAGCTATGCAGGAAGAGTTAAATGAATTTGAAAGGAATGAAGTATGGACTCTTGTACCAAGACCTAAAAACAGATCTATTGTTGGTACAAAGTGGGTTTTCAGAAACAAAACAGACAGTGATGGAGTGATTACAAGGAATAAAGCTAGACTTGTGGCTAAAGGCTATTCACAGCAGGAAGGAATTGACTATGATGGAACCTTTGTTCCAGTTGCAAGATTGGAGGCAATAAGGATTTTTCTGGCCTATGCTGCTCACAAGAAGTTTAAAGTCTTTCAGATGGATGTGAAAAGTTCTTTTCTTAATGGGAAACTTGAAGAAGAAGTCTTTGTTGAACAACCACCTGGATTTGTGGATCCCAAACATCCAGATTATGTCTACAGGCTTGACAAAGCTCTTTATGGACTAAAGCAAGCACCTAGAGCATGGTATGAGACTCTGGCTCAATTTCTTTTAGAAAGTGGGTTCACTAGAGGTACAATTGATAAAACCTTGTTCTATTTCAACACTGGTAATGATCTGCTGTTAGTTCAAATCTATGTGGATGACATAATTTTTGGGTCTACTAATGACAAACTCTGTAAGAAGTTTGCAAAGCTTATGCAGTCAAGATACCAAATGAGCATGATGGGAGAGCTTAGTTATTTTCTAGGCTTACAAGTAAAGCAAACAGATGATGGGATTTTTATCAATCAAGCAAAATATACCAGAAATCTTCTCAAGAAATTTGGTATGCTTGATAGTTCATCTGCAACAACTCCTATGGCAACTGTAAAAAAGCTAGACAAAGACACAGGAGCCTCAGTAGATATGACAAACTACAGAGGGATGATAGGGTCTCTTCTTTATCTCACTGCAAGTAGACCAGATATCATGTATGCAACATGTCTTTGTGCAAGATTTCAAGCAGACCCCAGAGAGCCTCATCTAACAGCTGTGAAGAGAATTTTCAAATATCTCAAAGGAACCATAACTCTTGGTTTGTGGTATCCTAGAGAATCAGAGTTTCAATTAATTGGTTACTCTGATGCAGATTTTGCAGGCTGTAAGATTGATAGAAAGAGCACAAGTGGAAGCTGTCAATTTTTAGGTGACAGATTAGTTTCTTGGTACAGCAAGAAACAAAAGTCAATTTCCACATCCATAGCAGAAGCAGAGTATATTGCAGCTGGTAGCTGTTGTGCACAGATTCTATGGATGAAGAATCAGTTGCTGGATTATGGATTAAGGTACTCTAAAATACCTATTTTCCGTGATAATCAAAGTGCTATTGCTATGACAGGTAATCCAGTACATCACTCCATGACAAAGCACATCAGCATAAGGTATCATTTTATCAGGGAACATGTGGAAGAAGGAAATATTGAGCTTCATTTTGTGTCTACAGACCAACAGCTTGCAGATATCTTCACCAAGCCTTTGAGTGAAGCTACCTTTACAAGACTGGTAAATGAACTTGGAATGATCTCTGGTTTTGACTAGAGATATTGGTTAGACTCAAAATTTCTCATTCTGTGATTTTTTGTTCATGATTCTTTGCATATGTTAACTGTCATTCATACCAGTTTGTCAAAATTCTGAAGTCATACTCTGTCATAATGTTAAACTCTGGCAGTCATACTCTGTCATCTAAACTCTGATGTTAAACTCTGATTGTGATTTTGTCTGAAACATATGGACCGATGAAGAAAATTGTATGAAGCATGATTCTCAGTAAGTAATCATGAATCCTTCTGAGTGATATAAATTCTGATCTCAAATGTGTGCAGAAATTTTACACAGCATGATACTGTCTCTATATTTATAGTATCTCTTAGTTTATTGATCCTATACACTAAGTCTGTATTAGCTGTTTACACTTTCTCTCATAAATTAATTGTATTAACTGATGAAAGTCTAAACTCTGATAATTAGTTGCTCATATTTCACCCTCAAATCAAAAGATGCAAAAATAAGCACAAATTCCTTTGAGATCAAGTTGTGCCTAGGAAGACCCATGAACTTATTGTATGAAATAAGGGCTAATTTTTTTGATTTTTGGTGACTAGTGCCAACCACTGATTACTGGAAAAATCAAAAAAAAAAAATCAAAAAAAAAAAATCAAAAAAAAAAAAATCAAAAAAAAAAAAAATCAAAAATCGAAGGGGGTGAAAATAATAAATTTATACGTACAGAGTTTAGACAATATCATATTTTGTTTATAAATGAGAGTTTGGGCAACCAGTTCTTACTGATTTAATTTGTGGATCTTATGCACTTTGAGATGCTCTAAATATTTATATTCAGTAAACTTTGCTAAGTCACACACAAATATTCACACCTGTACAGTTTGTGGAAAGAGTTTATGAATAAAGGAGGATGATTGGTAAACACTGATGAACTGTGTACTCTACGCCGAGGTAATTTAATTTTAATCTCTGATGATTAAAATAAATTTCTTTGTTTCAGACATATTATGCTTTCAAGAAAAGACATCTGTTTTGAAAATTCAAAAGAGTATGATTGGACAACAGTTCAAAAATGTATTAAACAGAGGAGAGAGGTTGAGTGTCTAGGAAAGTGTAATAGGCGGTAATTATTGCTCTTTTTACTGCGCATGAGCATTGGAAACTGCCAATTACTGCTGTCAGTTACTGCATGTGTGCCACGTGTCCCACTCACACGTTTCACGGAGTAAAATAGTTATGTGTATTGATTAGAAACTGTTCAGTTTTTAATTTTTAATTTTGTATTAATATACAATACACATATTTGTTTAAACTTTTCACAACTTACTCCAATTCAAACTTTACTGTCACACACACATTTTCTCAAACACTCTTACTGCAAACTTTCTCAAATACTCTCTAAGCCATTCTCTGTTTATTTCTTAATCGTACTAATGGCTTCTACTGCTTTTGTCTCTTCTGGGCTTCAATTTGTTCCAAATAACTATGCTGCTCCATTGATTAATGCGAACGCACCGGAGGTGTTTCATCTGATGCAAAATTTTCTTGCCCAATCTCCCATTGGGCGTGCTCTTGTAGAACCACAGAAGCTTTCTGTGTCGCAAATCAAAAGCTTCTGGGAAACTGGTGTCTATGATGATGGTGTTAGGCTCAAGACATGTCTGAATACCACTATTAACAAGCCTACACTATGTGACTATGTCACACTACATGACCTAGTGATTTCTATCACTGGGATATAGTATATGTCTCTAAATGTACTTGTCTTGTTCTCATGAACAATAGCTTTATCATGTATGCTCAGATCTACAATGAGCTTAGTAAAGTTTCTTGCATCTAGATTGTATATAGGCCATTGAATAATTGTCCTGGTAGAAGTTCAGTAATGCTCATGCAGCAGGATAGAAATGAATAAGGCCATGAAGAAATAAGTTGCAGAAATTTGTCTAAGGCATTATATAGCAAAGTCAGAAGAAAGCTATGTCGTGAAGTCACCAATATCTATGTCGTGAAGTGCTACATCGCATAGTCCAGTTTGGTCTATGTCGAGAAGTCCTCAAGATACATGTCGTGAAGTGTTGAAGTCAGCAAAGTCAAAGAAGCCTAGATCGTGAAGTCCTCAGAAGCCTTATGTCGCATAGTCATCAAAATGACCTATGTCGCATAGTCATCAAATGACCTATGTCGCATAGTCATCAAATGACCTATGTCGCATAGTCATCAAATGACCTATGTCGCATAGTCATCAAATGACCTATGTCGCATAGTCATCAAATGACCTATGTCGCATAGTCGTCAAATGACTTATGTCGCATAGTCATCAAATGACCTATGTCGCATAGTCATCAAATGACCTATGTCGCAAAGTCTTCAAAGGCTATATCGCGTAGTCCTCACAAGTGAGATCGCGAAGTCAGGAATGAAGTGGAGTTCACGATATCAACACTTAGCCGTTTACAACAAGACAAATCAAGGTACAGAATCAAGAATCAAAAGAGACAAATACTGAAGCATTTGTTCTGGCAAGGTGGTCCAAAGAACAGATGGCAAATCTACAGCTAAACTTGGAGAGAAAGATAAGAGACAAGCAGCTACAGAAACGGGAAAGACTCCGAAAAGCAGGTGGTCCTTCCTGACATAGTTAACGTCTTATGGCAGGACAAGTTGGACTTTCAGCAAGGGGTAACTGTGTAAAAATAGGTGTGTGCACTAGTTTGTATAGGGCTTATATATATCATGCACATCCTATTGTTAGCTGCAAGAGAGATACACATAGTTTTTATCTTAAGCTCTTTTCTCTGTAAGCAAGCAAGTTCAAACTGTTCTTGTTTAGAAGCCAGAAATTCGATTGTGAATTTCTTGGAAAGCTGTAGTATTTAATTTGCTTATACAAAGTAGATTAAAGTGATTGTGTGTGTTATTTACTTTCTGCATATTACATATCATAATCATATACAGTCTTTTACTTAGTTTTCAAGAATCGAAAAATATATCAAACTATCCATTCACCCCCCCTCTGTCTAGTTTCTAGTAGTATTCATTTCTAAGAAGTGGTATCAGAGCGTAGGCTGTTAACGTACAAACAGGAAAAGATCAAGAATGAGTTCACAGAAACTAAGCAGTATCAAGATTCCTCCCTTTAACAAGGAGCACTACAGTTTATGGAAAAAGAAGATGTTGCTTTTCATCAAAGCTTCTAACCCCATGTATTTAGATATTCTAAAGCATGGTCCCTTCATTCCAATGATCGAGATTGGTGAAACAACCAATGGCACTGAGATTGTACCAGCAAAACATGTGCCCAAAGATCCCTCAAAATACACTGATCCTGAAAAGGAAAAAGTAGCACTGGATGGACATCTTCAACTTATCATTTGTGAATCTATGGACTTCAACATGTATGGCACTGTTGCTCATTGTACTAGTGCCAAGAAGATGTGGGATCTTATAGAAGTGCTCTGTGAAGGAACTACTGAAGTAAGAAAGAACAAGAAGCAGATTCTTGTTTCACAATATGAAGCCTTCATGGCTCAGCCAAAAGAGGGAATCACAGAAGTGTTTGAGAGATTCAACAAGCTGATAAACGAGCTCAAACTCTATGACAAACACTATGAAACAGAAGAGCTCAATATGAAGTTTCTACTAACTCTTCCAGATCACTTGGAACCAAGAATCTCTTCCCTTAAAGAAAGAGATCTAACAAAGATTGGTTTTGATGTGTTGTATGGTGTTTTAAAGACATATGAGTTAGAGCTGTTTCAAAAGAGATCTATTCAAGCAAAGCAAGGATTAGTGGCTAATACCTCCTGTGCACTTATTGCTGACAACCTAAGTCAAAGAATGGACTCTCTTAAAATCAGTCAGGTCAAGATTGAGGAACAGGAAGTTGAAGACACTGGTGATGAGGCCCAAGTTGTCTATGATTTGCCTGAGGATGATGAGTTTTACAGCATGGAAGAACTGGACAAAATGGAAAACAAATCTTTTGCTTATATGGCTAGGAGGTATCCTAACATAAGGTTTAAAAGAAAGCAGCCATTCAGGTCCAAGTTCAATACTGGAAACACTGGTGGATCTAGTGGCTGAAACACCTTCAATAAAGGAAAAGGGTTTGCTGGTGCTGCTAAAGGTGGATACAAGACAGGAAGTGTGGATAGGACCAAAATAAGGTGCTATAACTGCAATGAACTTGGGCATTTTGCCACTGAGTGCAAAAAGCCTAAACAAGTCAAGAAGGACAAAGCATACTTAGAGCTTGAAGCTAAGTATGAGGCTCTACTCAAGAAACAACAAGGCAAAGCTTTTATTGCTGAGGGAAAATGCTGGGATGACTCTGATGAAGAAGAAGAACAAGAGTACTCAAACTATGCCTTGATGGCATTTTCTGATGATGGTGATTCAAGTCAGGTACCTATTCTTACTTCTCTTGATATGACTCCCCTTCAATATAAGCAAACTGTTGAAGATATGAGCACTGAGATGTTTAATATTCATACTAGCATGTTAGTAGCTAATGAAGAAATTGATAGACTAACTGCTAAGAATGTTGAGCTTACAGAAAAGAATGAGAAACTTGAGTTAATGGTTGTGAACCTGGATGGTTTGAAAAAGGAGGTTGAGTATCTTAAAAACAAAGTGATTTGTGCTGAACAGATAGAGAAAGCCCTTAGGGAACAAATTGCTGAAACTGAACTGAAACTAAGAAGCTTTAAAAACTCCTCTGAACTTATTCAAACCTATCACAAGGAACACACTGGAGACTGCAAGGTTGGAGTTGGTTTTGACTATGAAAATGACAAGGGAAGGAAGAAGGTCAAGGGCAAAGGAAAGGAAACTTTTACAAACAAAAATGCCCCAACCATACTGTCAAGTGTTGAACAGCCCATCTTCAGAAAGAGTGTTGTTGAGTTTGATGAGGAACTACTGATCATCAAGCAACAGCTACTTGAAGAAGATGAGGCTGCTAAAAACACTTCTTCTTTTCCTGAACTTGTCAATCAGAAAGAGACCAAAGACAATCTTGTCAAGAGTCCTAAAGCAAAGAAAGAAGTTGTTAAGAAAAAGAAACAAAACAGAAATGGTAAAGTTGGTGTTAGCAAGGGAAACAACTATGCTTATGTGCCAAATGTTCCCAGGAAACAATGTCAAAAATGCCTATCTGTTAATCATTTGACTCATAAGTGTAGTAAGCCTGAAATTGTTGAAGTTGACAACCTGAGTAACCATTCTGCCAGCATAAATTCTAGTCATGATTCTTTTTGTGGTAAGCCAAACTGCATGACATGCTATGTGACTGTGATTGCTAACTATTTATCTCTTAAACATAAACTTGACTCTGCACAATCTGGTGAATCACACACACATATGCATTCTCACAGGACAGGGTCCCCAATCAAGGTTGAGAGGGTGAAAACTTCATGTGAGCCTAAGAGTGTAAACTCCAAAGCCACAGAAAAAGTGAAGTCTCCTACTATGAGAAATGCAATTTATGACAGAAGAATTGTTAATCAAAATGTTTCTAAATCAACTGGACCCTACCAAGTGTGGGTACCAAAAACAACTTAGTCATTTTGTGAATGCAGGGCAACAGGAATAAAAGAGTCATATGGATCTTGGACAGTGGATGCTCAAGTCACATGACTAGCGATATAGCCCTGCTATCACATTTTGAGGAAAAGGCTGGCCCATCAGTAACCTTTGGAAATGACAACATTGGTTATACAATGGGATATGGCAGTGTTAAATCTGGAAATGTCATTATTGAAGATGTAGCATTTGTTGAAGGACTGAAGCATAATCTCTTGAGTATTGGACAATTTACCAACAGAGGTTTCAAAGTGGAATTTGATGAAGACCTCTGTTCAATCTCAAAAAGGGAAAGTGGTGAAGTTGTTCTAACTGGTGTGAAGAAAGGAAGCTTGTTTGTAGCTAATCTCAAGGCTGCAGATAAGGGAGAAATCTGTTGTTTCTACACTAAAGCCACAAATGAGGAATTCTGGCTATGGCACAAGAAGCTGTCTCACTTGAATGTTCAGGCAATGAACTCTCTAACCAAGAGAGAACTTATCAGGGATTTGCCTGCCTTGGAGTTTGTGCAAGATGGAGCATGTGAAGCTTGTCAGAAAGGAAAAATTAAAAGATCCAGTCACAAGAACAAGTTGCTCAATACAAACTCAAAACCTCTGCAGCTAATTCACATGGACTTATTTGGCCCTGTGAATGTAATGTCCCTCTCCAAAAAGAAATATGCTCTAGTGATGGTAGATGACTATTCAAGATATACTTGGGTGGAATTCCTATTCTCCAAGGATGAAGCACCCCAAGTCATAATAGAGCATATCAAGAGAGTTGATAAAGAAGCACAAAGCACTGGTTCCTCTGTAGTTGCTTTGAGAAGTGATAATGGGACTGAGTTCAGAAATTCAACATTGTATGAGTTTTGCAAAGATAAAGGAATTTCTCAACAATTCTCAGCTCCTAGAACACCTCAACAAAATGGAGTAGTTGAGAGAAAGAATAGAACTCTCATTGAAGCTGCAAGGACAATGCTGCTGGATGCAAAGCTACCCACTAGCTTTTGGGCTGATGCTGTTAACACAGCATGCTATGTGCAAAATAGAACATTAATCAATAAGAAGTCTGGCAAAACTCCTTACTCATTAATGACTGGAAAAAGAGCATCCTTCAAGCACCTGCATGTGTTTGGAAGCAACTGCTTTGTGATGAAAGATACCTCTGAGCATGTTGGAAAGTTTGATGCAAAAGCATTTGAAGGAATCTTCATTGGATACTCTCTGGAAAGGACAGCATACAGAGTATTTGTACCTGAGCAACACAAAGTCATGGAAAGCATGGATGTTACCTTTGATGACAAGAAGACTCCTGGACTTAAAACAAGTGATCAAGACAGTATGCCATTGAGATTTGAGAATCAAGGTTATCTTGAGGATTCTGAAAGTGAAGATGAACCCCCTGTTCAAACTCTTCTAGAGAATGAAATCCTTGAAGTTGACAATCTTCTTCAAACCCCTGTGCAAGGGTTCACAAACACAGGGGGAGAAGAAGAAAATGCACCTGTCAACCAAAATGAGCTTGGAACAGATCAAAGAAATGAACAGGGGCACACAAGGAAATGGGATAGAGCCCACACTAGGGATCAAATCATTGGAGATCCTAGTGAGGGAGTTAGAACAAGAAGGGCAACATTAAATACATGTCTGTATAGCTGCTTTCTGTCACAAGAGGAACCTAAATTAATTGAAGAAGCTTTGAAGAATTCTGATTGGATTGTTGCCATGCAAGAAGAGTTGAATCAATTTGAGAAAAACAAAGTATGGGAACTAGTACCTCCTCCAAAAGGAAAGAATGTTATTGACACCAAATGGGTGTTCAAAAACAAAATGGATGAAGAAGGAGTGGTAATAAGAAACAAAGCAAGACTGGTTGCCAAAGGATACTGTCAGCAAGAAGGCATTGACTATGATGAGACATTTGCACATGTAGCTAGACTGGAAGCCATCAGAATCTTCCTGGCTTTTGCAGCTCACTCAGATTTTAAGGTGTATCAAATGGATGTGAAAAGTGCATTTCTCAATGGTGATCTTGCTGAAGAAGTTTATGTGTCTCAACCACCTGGCTTTGAAAGTGAAGACTTCCCAAACATTGTGTATAGACTGCTCAAGGCACTCTATGGACTCAAACAGGCACCAAGAGCCTGGTATGAAACTCTATCTCAATTCCTTCTTGAGCATCAATTCACTAGGGGTACAATTGACAAAACCCTATTCTTCAAGAAGCATGGAAATGATATCATTCTTGTTCAAATCTATGTGGATGATATCATCTTTGGCTCTTCAAATGAAAAACTCTGTGAAAGGTTCTCTAAGTTGATGCAAAGCAAATATGAGATGAGTATGATGGGAGAATTAACCTACTTTCTAGGTTTGCAAGTACATCAAAGGGAGGATGGCATCTTCATAAACCAGTCAAAGTATGTCAAAGATCTTTTGAAGAAATATGGTTTAGAAGACTCATCCCCTGCAAAAACTCCCATGTCCACTGCAGTCAAGCTTGATGAAGACAAGAAAGGCAAAAGAGTAGACATCAAGGTTTTTAGAGGCATGGTTGGATCACTACTCTATCTCACAGCTAGCAGGCCTGATATCATGTTTGCCACATGCCTTTGTGCAAGGTTCCAGTCTGATCCCAAGGAATCTCACATGATGGCTATCAAAAGAATCTTCAAGTATCTGAAGGGGACTCCTAATCTTGGGCTATGGTATCCAAAGGGCACTGGGTTCAACCTGGTTGGTTACACAGATTCTGATTATGCTGGATGCAGAATTGACAGGAAGAGCACCTCTGGAAGTTGTCAATTCCTAGGTCAAAGGTTAGTGTCCTGGTTTAGTAAGAAACAACAGTCCACAGCAACATCCACAGCTGAGGCTGAATATATTGCTGTTGGAAGTTGCTGTGCTCAATTGCTTTGGATTAGAAATCAACTCATGGATTATGGGCTAGTGTTAGAACACATTCCACTAAATGTGTCATAATACTAGTGCAATATCCATAGTTGCCAATCCTGTTAATCATTCTACTACAAAGCACATTGAGATCAGGTACCATTTCATTAGGGAACATGCTGCAAATGGTACCATAGAAGTCTCTTATGTTCCAACTGAGAAACAATTAGCTGACATATTTACTAAACCTCTGAATGAAGCAGTCTTCAACAGACTTGTGAGTGAAATTGGAATGCTCAATCCTTCATTTAGTTGCTCTAAGTAAGTATACCAGTAAATTATTGCAGCAGTAAATTTTCACTGTATTTAAATGCTCTATTAATATGGAGTGAAAATTAGCTGAGATATGATTTATAAATATTTCAGTACTTTACTGCATATTTCTTAAAATCATTTGGTGATGAAGTTGTGAGCTTTTGAGACATCTCGATATAGATGACTTTCAGAGTTCACGACATAGTTCAAATAAAACAGACTTATATCGCAAACTGTTGAGATTGTGAGACTTCGCGACATAGTTCATTTCATGAGTTTGCGACATAGTTCATTTTATGACTTCACGACTTAGAATAACTATATCGACAAGTCTCCACATTTGACAGAATTTTGATTTAAATTAATTTTATTTCAAAATCTGATAAAAGTCTGACAAAGTGCTTATTATTTCCTAAGAGAGTTTTAGACATGGTATTTCTACTATATCGCAAAGTCTCCCCGATCCTTTCATCTTGAGGACTTTGCGACATAGTTCATTTCTGAGACTATGCGATATACTTTGCACGACTTTGCGGTACAGGCTATCTCTGACTTCGCGACATACAAATAGACTGTACAAATTCATAACTCCATATCGCAGTGTCTCTATCATATAAATACCCTTTTCTAACCGTTCACAACTTTTCATCTTGTCTATTGCTCTCAAACTCTCAAACCTAAGCACAAATTCTCTACTCTCTTTTTCACTCTCTCTCTTGAAAGGGCACCCAAATCTCAAACAGTATCATCCTCTATCCCTTGAACCATTCCCAAAGAAACCAATCTTCTCACCATTCCCTCTGAGGCTGAGGCTAACCCAAGGTACAAGTGTTTTGTACGGTTCTTGAACACTTCCTACCTACGCCAAGCCCTAACCCTGAACCCTACCTTGTATGTCGATGTATTGGAAGGATTCTGGAGAACGGCGTTGGTATCAACAATGGCTAGGGAAGATGGAACCTCATTCCAGGAGGTTAGTTGTTCAATTGGAGGCAAACACTTTCAGTTTGGTGAAAGGGAAATCAATGAAGCTTTGGGGTTCAAGGTGGAGGGTCATGACCAAGAAGCTACAGATGCTCAAATCGTAGATTTCATGGCCTTCATTCTGTATGCTGATGAGATAGATACTGGAAAGCTAAATAAGAAGTTTGTGAGAAGGGAGTGGTCATTTCTGTTTGACGCACTCCAGAAGGTGTTTCTCTGCAGGAAGACAGGATGGGACCATATCAGTCACATTGCTGTGAAGCTAGCCTACTCCCTGGCCAACAACCAGGAGATCAATGTGGGAGCCATAATTCTCAAAGAATTGGCTCAGAGGCTAGGCAGGACCGTTCATGGTAGAGGTAATGACATCTTTTACCCTCGTTTCCTTCAAGTTATTTTAAATTTTCTTGATGCAAATGTCCATGAATTGGAGGGTATAGATAAAACTAAAATGGCTTATTCCAAGTCCATGTCCAAAGTACTATTTGGCTCATTGGACACAAGGAATCAAGTGGATGTGATTCTAAGTGTGACCAAGCATATGCAGGACACATTTGAGTCTTATCCACTTGATAAGCCCATATACCATGCACTTTCCTGGACAGGGGAGGCTGAGACTGGAGGAGCTACACAATCTAACCCCAGCCTTCCCATCCCATCCAGCAACCCCACTGCAAACAGTACCATAGAAGTTAGGCAGCCACGTGCATCAATCTCTCAAAAGATTGGTGTTACTAAAAAGAAGTCAAAGAAGAGAGCCCTAGAAGTGATAAATGAATCTGTAGAGATAGAAAGTGAGAATCCTGAGTCACCTCTCACCAGACAAAAGAAGAAGTCAAAATCTATAGCCACCACTGCATCCTCCCAACAGGATTCAGATGTGGAAAAAGGGGTACACCTGTTACTGTCTATGGCCTCTCAACAGGTCATTGGCATTGAAAAGAGCAGCCTCCCCACTGCACCCTGTACAGAGTCTGCACAGGGTCAAGACCTCACTCTTGACCCTAGGAGTGATAAGGCTGATCATACACAGAGTGGAGAGCACATCACTGTTGAAACTCCTCCTATTTCTCAGGGGGAGTTGCCACAATCTAATCTAAACCCCACTTCTCTCTCAGATTCTTCCATAAAAATTTCTTCTGAACAAGAGAGTCATTCCAATGACAATCTTGCCTTTGATCAATCACAATTCTCTCCTGTGATTGAGCCAATTTCAAGTGACATGGTGCATGACACTATGCTCACCACCCAGGAACCACATCTAGTTGGTCAGGGAATGCATGCTGGGGCATATCCTAATGACACCACCACAAACATGGAGGATTCACCAGTTTTTACTGCAGACTCTATGCCAAATTCTCCCATCCTTCAGGATGTGGAACTGTCTTCACAGACAAATAGGGCTGATGTTGTAACACATCCCATTTCAATGGAGACAACATCAGACCCTACAGCCATTCCAAGGCTGGAGGAGACTCAAAATCTTACATCTCATGAAGTGCCTAGCACTAGCTCTCACTTGGCTCAGGCCACTATGTCAGAATGGCTGAAGCCTGTGTACCATGATGGGCCTTCAGGATCATCATCTGTGCCTTCCAAAATGACAGAAGAAGCCATACAAGATCTCCATGTGGCACAGATTGATGAGTTCTCAAAGATAGCTCAACATCTCCTCACCTCAAATCTCCCAAATGCTGATTATGAAGCCATTTTACTCTGCCACAAGGAGGATGTTGAAGCTCAGCAGGAGAAGATAGTGGATGCAGCTGAACCAGAGGGAAATGTGGATGCCTGGTTGGATGCTAAGAGGACTCTCAAGCTCAAGGATGCCCTAGCTTTTCTAAGAGAAGAATACCTAACTTCTCTGGGCTCCAATGCAAAGGATCTCTCTCCTGCTGCCATCTATGATGCTGTTAATGATGTCTACAGGAATCAATTAAAGGCTCTGCACTATCTTGGGAAAGGGCTTCAATCAGAGATTTCTTCAATCCAGGAGGCAACAGACAGATCCCTCACTAAGCTCAGAAACTCATATCTCTCTGATTTTCCCAAGGTGGATGGCATCCTTAAAGAAATCCAGAAGACAAACTCTACTGTAAACATGATGAACATCTCTCTGGCCATGGTCACAGACAACATCAGGAAGCTGGCTACAACCCTGGAAAATCAAATCAAGGCCAATATCAACTCAAATGCAATGCTGAATGTAATTTGGAAGAATCAATATGGTGACAAATTGGTGGATGAGGTCCATCTGTCAAACATCTCCAAATTTGACTTTGCCAAGATCAAGGATCAATCTCTCAATTCTTTCAAGTCTCAACAGCTATTCTCAAAGGTGGATGGTCTTGAAAGAGAAGTGGCCTCTCTGAAAGATGAAAACAGGGTGCTTGCCAATTCTCTAAAACAGCTCAATGACAAGCTGGATGACCAAGGCAACAACACCTCCAATATCCTGCTGGTGCAACAACAGATGCTGACTTCAATGATGAAACAAATGAACCTGCCTATCCCTGGGGAAGCTCAAGACATCTTGTCTGATCCCAAGCCTAAGGGGGAGAAACAAAAGGAGGTCATTCTGAAACAGAGAGGGGGAGTACCTGCCAAGCAGCCAAAGCATAAGGGCAAGGGCAAACTCATTGAAGAAACCATAAAGCCAATCATTCTTCCCCCTGTAGAGGTCATAAGTGCAGAAGGTCAGAAGAGCACAATCTCAACCACCTACTATCCATCCACAATGCCTAAAGATATCTCAACTCCTCAACCTACTCAACCTACTCCCAATGCTAAACCTGTCAAAGCTGCAATTATCACAGAGGCCAAGCTACAGGAAGTTGCCAATTCAAACATCTATCATGATGAGGCCTTCCTGGAGTTTCTGAAAGCCATCTACAGTAGTGCTCAAGGAGATGCAAGGATGTACAGACAGAAGATCAAGGAAAGCATCAAGTATTTCACAGTGGCAGTAAGGAAAATCAAGGATGTCCATCTAAGAGAGATAATCATGGTGTGCAAGGACAACTGCTTGTGGCACCTAGCTTTTCAAACTCTAGAGAAACTGAGATTTACTGAGCTGTCAATCATTCTGGATTTGATTGAAAAGCATGGGATGAACAATGAAAGTGTTTATAATGACTTGAAGATGGACCAGAATAAAAGATTGCCTGAGGTTATATCCAAGCCAAGGACAATAATTTACCAAAGCCTATCTCAAGACAGTAATATTGACCAACTAGTAATTCCCTCAGACCTTTTAATGAAGAACAATGCAAAGATCAACCAGGTGCTGCAAATGCTGAGAGCTAATAGAGGAGCTAGGACAGCTGAGGAACTAGAGATGATTCACACTCTACAATCTTTTCTGATTCATGGAGTTATTCCTGAATCTGTCAAAGAAAAGAGCAAGAAGAAGGATAGTGAGGATGATGATGAGGAGAAAACCTACAGAAGGAGATCTCAGTCAAGGAGGGATAAGGATGAACCAAGTGAAAGTAGCAGGAGCAAATCCTCAAAGAAGACAAAAGGTGCTGATGATGACAAGAGGGACTCCAAGGGGACAAAGGAAACAACCAAGAGAACAAGAAGTGGAATTCAGCAAGTCAAGGACATTGCTAGCAGTACTTTAACCACAACACAAGACTCTAAGTCTAGGGTGGGTACTGTTAGTAATGATCCTCCAAAATCATTATCTAAGACTTCTGAACCTGAATTGCCACAGAAGAAAGAAGGAGCCACAAAAGAAACCTCAAAAAGACACTTCCACAAAGTCACAGCTAGTGGAGTGTTACAGTGGATGAAGGGAAAAGGAATGAAGCTTCTTCCAAGTGATGTGGCACTGAAGACTGATTCTCCTTGTTCCAGAAAGGTGTCTCTTGTGAAACATATGAAGATCAAGAGTGTACCCAGAAGGATAAGGATAACAAAGAAGACTGGAAAACTCACAAATGTTATTGGCATCAATGTGCTTCCACTAGATGAGGACTATGATGAAGATGCCCTAGCATTTTTGAGGGTTCAAAGGATCTTTGAAGTCAAAGTGAAGTTGGATCATCTAGAGATCAAGTACACTGATGGAAGAGAAAGAATAATGAAGCAAGGGGGATGGCAACATTTTGACACCTATGAGCAAGAAAGAATCAATGCCTTGTTAAATTTTGAAGAAAAGGAAGAAAGGTTGTGGAAAATAGAGATTGCCAGATTCATGAAGATGCACTCTGACTATAAAGAAAATCTAAAGAAGCTGAAAGAAGAAAAGAGGTGTGAGAAAGAAAAGGAGATGGCTGAGATAGAAGAAAGAGCAAAGGAGCTAAGGAAGAAAGGGCTGTGCAGGGTAAAGCAAAATCCTTATACTGTTGAGTACAAAAATCATTATGGAGGAATAAGCAAGATAAGGATGGAGTTCATACATTCATATGTGGAAAGTGCCCTCAGAACAGCAGCTGAAGATCTAAAAGATTCTCCTCTCATTGAAGAACTGATTGCAAGGGATGATATTTTACTGGCCATCTCTGAAATAAAGAAGAATGAAGAAATAAGGAAGAAGAAAGTCTATGATGATTTCTTAGAGAAACAATTGGAAACTGAAGCTATGTAGCTCAAGGAGAAATTCTGTAAGACTAAATTTCCAAGTTGTTATCAAATTCTGTTCTTAACTTTATCTTCTTTATACTTGTTCTTTTTATGTTAGTTAGGCTTGTTATCAGACATGAAATTGTGCCTAAAGGTCTTACTCACAATTTGGGGGAGATTGTTAGGCTCAAGACATGTCTGAATACCACTATTAACAAGCCTACACTATGTGACTATGTCACACTACATGACCTAGTGATTTCTATCACTGGGATATAGTATAGGTCTCTAAATGTACTTGTCTTGTTCTCATGAACAATAGCTTTATCATGTATGCTCAGATCTACAATGAGCCTAGTAAAGTTTCTTGCATCTAGATTGTATATAGGCCATTGAATAATTGTCCTGGTAGAAGTTCAGTAATGCTCATGCAGCAGGATAGAAATGAATAAGGCCATGAAGAAATAAGTTGCAGAAATTTGTCTAAGGCATTATATAGCAAAGTCAGAAGAAAGCTATGTCGTGAACTCACCAATATCTATGTCGTGAAGTGCTACATCGCATAGTCCAGTTTGGTCTATGTTGAGAAGTCCTCAAGACACATGTCGTGAAGTGTTGAAGTCAGCAAAGTCAAAGAAGCCTAGATCGTGAAGTCCTCAGAAGCCTTATGTCGCATAGTCATCAAAATGACCTATGTCGCATAGTCATCAAATGACGTATGTCGCATAGTCATCAAATGACCTATGTCGCATAGTCATCAAATGACCTATGTCGCATAGTCATCAAATGACCTATGTCGCATAGTCGTCAAATGACTTATGTCGCATAGTCGTCAAATGACCTATGTCGCATAGTCATCAAATGACCTATGTCGCAAAGTCTTCAAAGGCTATATCGCGTAGTCCTCACAAGTGAGATCGCGAAGTCAGGAATGAAGTGGAGTTCACGATATCAACACTTAGCCGTTTACAACAAGACAAATCAAGGTACAGAATCAAGAATCAAAAGAGACAAATACTGAAGCATTTGTTCTGGCAAGGTGGTCCAAAGAACAGATGGCAAATCTACAGCTAAACTTGGAGAGAAAGATAAGAGACAAGCAGCTACAGAAACGGGAAAGACTCCGAAAAGCAGGTGGTCCTTCCTGACATAGTTAACGTCTTATGGCAGGACAAGTTGGACTTTCAGCAAGGGGTAACTGTGTAAAAATAGGTGTGTGCACTAGTTTGTATAGGGCTTATATATATCATGCACATCCTATTGTTAGCTGCAAGAGAGATACACATAGTTTTTATCTTAAGCTCTTTTCTCTGTAAGCAAGCAAGTTCAAACTGTTCTTGTTTAGAAGCCAGAAATTCGATTGTGAATTTCTTGGAAAGCTGTAGTATTTAATTTGCTTATACAAAGTAGATTAAAGTGATTGTGTGTGTTATTTACTTTCTGCATATTACATATCATAATCATATACAGTCTTTTACTTAGTTTTCAAGAATCGAAAAATATATCAAACTATCCATTCACCCCCCTCTGTCTAGTTTCTAGTAGTATTCATTTCTAACAGATGGTGGTGATTCTGGAACATCATCCATTGTTTTTGAGTTTCAAGAAACAGAGTATGTCATTACTCCTGGTACTGTTCGTGCTGCAATGGGATTTGGTGACTATACTGCTTACACCATTGCTGTTGGTGATGCTGAGTTGGTGAGAATGATGAGGGAGATAGGCTATGGTGGATCTTTGACCAAGATAGGTCAATTGAAGCGACCGTTTTTGAGGAAAGAGTGGAGCTTTTTCTTCGATTGTATCACAAGAACGTTCGGGAAGAAGTGCACCAACTGGGATGCGATACCCACTGAAAGTCTACAAATTGGGTATTCTCTTATCTATGGTACTCATTTTGATTTTGGTAGACTAGTTCTGATTAATATGGGTGAAAAGATGACTGAAAATAGGGGAGTAGTTTACTTTGCTAGGTTTTGTCAGCTTTTATTTTCATATTGTGTTAGTGGGGTAGACATTCTTGATGAAGATGTTATTCCTTGTTTTAAATTACGCAAGCGAATATTCTCTGATCTTGTCAACAAGGATGTTAAGAAGGGTAATGTAGGTGATCTTTTACTGCCTGCATTAGTACAACAGTTTTTGAATGATTCTATCAAAGCAGACCAACAACCAGAACCTATAAACACTGAAATTCCTTCATCCACATCACAACCAATCCAGAAAAGTGGTAGAGTCAAACACAGGGCTGTTAAACCAGCAAAGTCTGTTAAGCCAGCTACTGAGGTTGGGGTATCTAAATTTCTGTGCCAAACTCTGTTGGACCTTCTAATAAAAGGAGAGCAAAGAGACCTCGTTCTGATGATGAGGATGATACTGAAACTCTGACTCAGAGAAGAAGAAGGTTGATATCTAACTATCTTTTTGATGAGTTAGACACTGAAGTTGTTCCTGAGGTTGTTCCTACAGCTGTTCCAGCAACTGAACAGAATGTAGCTCCTGATGTTGTAATTCAGGAGGCTGATGTAAATATTGAAGATACTGTGCCTACAAAGGACAGAGCAAATGCTGATGTCAATTTTGAAGACAATGATGCTGCAAATGCTGATGCTGATCATTTTGTTGATCCTTTGGACATGGATCTTGAAGCACATCCTGCTATCAGTGTTTGTCACACTGAGGATGTGGCAGCTGATCAAGCCACTCTGGTAATTGAAGAGTCTATGGCAACTCATACAGAGATTCTCTCTGTCACCAATCACGTTCTTGAAGTTGGTGATGAGGTTGATCAGGCAGCAAAATCTGTCTCTTCTGAGAAGATTGTTGAAACTGCTGTGGAAAAGATGAATGAAGCTACAGCAGAAGAAAAAGTTGCTGAGGACGTAAACTCTGAGAGGAATGAAGCTGTTGTAGAGCATATTCATGATGAAGCTACACAGTCAAATATTGAAGCTACTGCAGAGAATGTAGTTGAAGAAGCTGCAGAGCCTCTAACAGCAAATGTTGATGAAGACATAGTTGTTTCTGAAAATAATGATCACACTTCTGTAAATTCTGATCATGCAGACTCCGATGACAATGAATCAATACCTTTTCTAAGGGATCCTACTGTAGAGTCTATCAAAGAAAATCAACATGCTACTGAAGCACATTTTCAGGACATGTATTATGCAAATTGGTCAAATCATGACTGTATCTTCACTTCACAAAGGGCAGCTGATCTTGTGAAAAAGTCTGCCTCTACTATTGTTAATCCTGAGCTTCTTGCAAATTTTCAAGCTACAATTGTTCAAGTGAAATCTCTTCACAATCGTTTTGATGAAACTCAGAAAGAAGTTACTGGGTTGAGGAATGATGTGACTGCAAGGGAGCTAACTTTGAAGCATGAGAAAATTTTCTTATCCAGAGAACAAGATGCCATGAAGACCAGATTAAGTAAGATTGAAGAGAATAAGACTGAAATGTCTACAAAGATTGATTCAATTGCTGCATCTTTAGAATTGCTGACATCAGTACTTATTCCCGATGATGTCAAAAAGGGGGAGAGAGTTCCTAAAGACAAATGCAAAAGGGCTCCAACTCTGAGACGGAGGGATGATGCAACTGATGGTGGAAGCAAGGAATCAGAGAGAAGGTCAAAAATTATTCAAGAGCAAGGGAGACTTAGGTCAAACTCTGCTAGAAATCTGACAAACTCTGAAAGAGCAAACACTGAAGCTCAATCTACTTCAAAACCTAAAAGTCTATTGGTTTCTTCTCAACCAATTACAGATGAAGAGATTGCAGCTCAGCTATTTTTAGAAGAGCATGGTGGTGAAGCTACAGTTGAGGATATGGAAGTTGAATTGAATATGCTATCTGAAGAGCATAGAAAGAAAGTTGCTTCTGGTAAATACAAGAAGAAAGCTGTAAAAGTTCCAAGGAAGAAAGAATTGGGTATCTCTATCAAGGAAAATTCTCAACAGAGTATACAATACTCAAGGAGGCCAACAGATACTGTTTCTGGTAAGGGCAAAGGAAAGATGATAGAAGATACAGTGACCAAGAAATATCATTCAACCTCTGACATTGCTCAAGTTGAATCTGTTCTAAATCATTCAACCTCTGACAAGGCTCAAGTTGATGATTCTGTTAAAGTTGTGACAACCTCTGACACTGCTCAAGTTGTACAAACTCAATTGATATCTCCACAACTCCAAGGTACTTTTCGAAGACCATCTAAAGATGAAACTCTGAAGCCAGAAAATGTGAACCTTCTACAAAGCAGAACTGTATTAGGAAAGGAATCCTATGATAGATCTGGTTTGGGATCCCATAGAGAGAGAAGAATAAATAACAGTCCTTTAGATCATACATCTCTGACAGAACCTGGTGTTGGGGTAACTCAAGAAAGCTTTGACAAGTTAGAGTCTGTTCAGATGATCTATCACAGAGGAATCAAAAAGGAGTTTCTGTTATATTTTATGGCTGATGGAAGAGTTTATAGAGTTGGAGAAGTTGACATTCATCTAAAACTATGGGAAGAGCTGGAGTATGTTTTATATCTGCTAAAAGTGAAAAATCAAAGTACTCACAATGCTGCTCAAGTTTTAAGAGAGAGAATGATGAAGTCTAAAGTTTTGTGTGGAGCCAAAATTTCAAGTGCATATATTCCTAAGTACAGAGATTACCATGGAAATCTGGTAGAAATGAAGAGAAACAGTGCTAAATTCAGATCAGCACTTGGTATTAAAGTTTTGGAATTCAATTTGGAATCAGACAAGTCTTGCTATATCAGGCTAGGAAATGAGATGAATAAAAACAGCATATATTCTCTGAGGGCTGCCATATATCAGACTGGTGAAAAAGACCCAGAACTTAAGGAGCTGAAAGAGATTATGACTGCTGAACTAGAAAGAGCTGAAAGAAGACTTCTAACAGATTATCTCAAGACAGTGCCTGACATTAAGGAAATTAAGTAAAGACTGTCTGTAAGTTTTTAAAGTTTTCTGTTCTAAGTAAAAGTTAAACTCTGTTATGTTATAAACACTGCATTTGTTATATGTTTTGACATCATCAATTATCTTTTAAAATTGTACATTTTTGTTATGCACAAG
The DNA here is from genome assembly GCA_030848705.1 of Heracleum sosnowskyi. Taxonomy (NCBI): domain Eukaryota; kingdom Viridiplantae; phylum Streptophyta; class Magnoliopsida; order Apiales; family Apiaceae; genus Heracleum; species Heracleum sosnowskyi. Next base: position 110,728,411 of record CM061239.1, read on the forward strand.
TTGGGGGAGATTGTTAGATATAATTGCTGATGATTGTTTATCAGTGTTTAAGTAACAGGTACTCATCAGAGTTTATACTAGAAGCCAGTCAGAGTTTGTTAAAGTCTGACGGGGTGAAAGTTTGCTGAAGCTGTCGGTGCTAATATGAAGATTCTAGAAGCAATATATCTTGAAGATGGAAAGAAGCAAGATATATTGAGATAGCTAAGGAAATGGAACAGAAGACAGAAGCAATCCTAATTTGATATAAATTGTATAGCTAATTTGTAGGAATATCAATTAGAGATTGAATCTATGTAGCTGTGTACTATATAAACACAGATAGGTTAACCCTAAAAGGGATGCGAATACTGAATACATTATTCTTGTAACCTAGCAGCTCTCTGTGATATTTTACATCACTGAGAGAAGAGTTATTTAATATAATTCAGTTTATTGTTCATAAACAGAGTTCTTGATTGTTATTCTTATACATATATTGATTATATATTGTGTATTCGGCCTAACACTTTTCTTACTGATGGACATGATGTTGACTGGACCAAATAGATCAAGATGTAGCATGTGATATGGTTCTTCAATGGAGGATTCTGATTTACTCTGGAATGATGTCCTTCTTTGTTTTGCTTTCTGACATGCATCACAGAGTCCATCAGGAGTATACAAAACTTTAGGTAATCCTCTCACTAAATCTTTCTTAACCAACTCATTGATATTGCTGAATTTGAGATGAGAAAGCTTCTTGTACCAATTCCAACTTTCATCTACTGATGCTTTACTGATCAGACATGTAGGGGAGTCATCAGTATTTGATTGAATGTTGGCTTCATAAATGTTACCATGCCTGTAGCTAGTCAGAGCTATCTTTCCTGTTACTTTACTAACTTGTTAGATCAGAATTCAATGATCGTCAGAAGCTAGACTCAACTGATCAGGATTGCTGACGTCATCAGTATTGCATGGTCATCAGTATTTGATCAAGCGTCAGTATCTTATTGATCATCAGGATTCCTACTCAGACTATGATCAGGTTTGATCATCAGGACTTGAAGCTGATCAGGATTCCTACTTCGAGTTATATTTGGAGTCTAGATAAACATGGAAGTTTGTTCCTGGTTTGTAGAATGCAGCTATCGATTAAAGATATGTTTCTATCTTTGTTATGATTAGGACTTATCTTGTTATTGATAGAGAAGCTGTGTGCACTATATAAACACAGTTTTGGTTTCGATTTATGTATTCATTCAAGAGAGAACATAATCGATGAGAAGCTCTTAAGAACAGAATTTCTTGAGAGAGTTTTTGTAAGCTAGCAGCTCTTAAGAACATCAGAATTTCTTAAGAGAGTTTGTAACAGTTTTATATCAAAGTTAATAAAGCTGTTATTGTTATTGTTATTGTTATTGATCTTTCATATTTGTGTTATATAAAGTCGAGAATCTTAAACAATTGTATTCAACCCCCTTCTACAATTGTTATTTACTGGGCAACAATTGGTATCAGAGCAAACTGATTTAATTCTGAATCAGATACGATCTAAAGATGTCGACAACCAAGTATGAAAGCATGAAGATTCCCATCTTGAAGATATCAGAATATCCTACATGGAGGGTAAAGATGCTGATGTACCTGGAGGCTATGGATCCTGACTACTTGGACAAGATTCGTGATGGACCATATATACCAACAAAGTTCGTAGAACGAACAGATACAGTACCAGAACATTATGTGGTCAAAGCTAAAGCTGAATGGACTCCAGAAGAAAAAGCTCATGTACTCAGGGAACCAAAGATAAAGAATATCTTGCATAATAGCCTTGATGCTGTCATGTCAAACAGAGTGATTGCATGCAAGTCTTCAAAAGAAATCTGGGATACTTTGGAAACTCAGTGCCAGGGATCTGCATCTGTTAAGAAAAACAGAAGGGCTCTTTTGATTCAAGAATATGAAGAATTCGATGCAAGACCTAAAGAGAGCCTGACTGATCTATATGATAGATTTCTGACACTATTGAACAGCTTATCCTTAGTTGACAAAGTATATGAAACCGAAGATTCAAACACCAAATTTCTTAGAGCTTTACCTGAAGAATGGGATACTCAGACCTCAATCATTAGACACCAGTATGATCTGAACATTGTGTCTCTTGATGAGATCTATGGGATGCTAAGAACTCATGATCTTGAAGTTCAACAGAGAAAGAACAAGAAAAGCAGCAAGGCAAAGTCAATTGCTTTGAATGTAGAAGCAAAATCAAAAGGGAAAGCTATGGAGGTCTCTAGAAGGAAAGCAAGAGTAGCTGAGTCAGATCCTGACGACTCTTCATCAGATACTGATGGCAATCCTGATGCCAATACTGGTGATGAATCTTCTGATTCAGACATGGAAGAGATGGTTGCTATGATTGTCAGAAACTTCAGAAGGATGAAGTTCAGGAAGAATAGAAGACAAGGCAACTTTCAGAAAAAGACCTTCAAAGCAGACAAAGACAGGTATATCAAAAAGGACAGCAAGGGTAGCAAATTTGACAAGTCAAAGGTTAGATGCTACAAGTGTAATGGTATGGGTCACTTTGCTTCTGAATGCAACAAGACAAAGGCACTCATCACATCAAGCAAGGATTCGATGGACTCTTCCTCAGAATCTGATACTGAGGTAGTCAACTATGCGTTAATGGCCAATGCTGATGTAACTGCTGCTCCTGATGATAAGGTACTAAATACTATCTTTGATTTTGATACTGATAATGCTTCTGAGTTAAGACGTTTTCTAAAGTCATTACATATTAGCTTTAGAAGTCAAACTGCTGAGAATACTAGAATCTTATCTGAGATGTCTGACCTTAGAAAAAGGAATGAGATATTAGAAGCTGAATTTTCTCGTATGCAAGAAGTACAAAAAGAATGTGATAATGTTAAGCACATGCACTTAGAGATAACATCTAAATGTACTTCCCTTGAAAAAGAACTGGAATATGCTAATGAGAAAATCAGAACCTGGACAGACTCTGGTAGGAAATTTCATGAGATTAATACCTCTAAGAATTGGAAAGAGTGTCTAGGATATAAGTCAGATGAAGATAAGAAATTAGCAGAGAAAATTGTCATTAATGAGACAGTCAGTCCAAAGACCTATAGACATGTTATAGACTCAACCAAATCTAAGATTACTCCTGTTAATTTTGTTTTTGGTAAGGATTCCAATTCTACTTTTGAAAAGGGATCTTCTTCTACTCAAGGAATTAAAATTATAAAGTCTAAACCTGTCATGAACAAAGTCACTAAGAATGTAGGTCTATTGTCTCAGAAACAGCTTAAGGATAAAATCTGTGAGGTTACAGATAAGAAAAAGGAAGCTACTGTTAAGAGAAACAGGAATGGTAAAATTGGGATCAATAAAGAAAATGGTTATAAGTATATCCCAAATGCACCTAGAAAGAGTTGTTTTAACTGTGGTAACTCTAATCATCTTGCTATTGATTGTAAAAAGAGTAAGAAGAAAATTGCTGAAATTCCTAAGTCTGATGTTAGGAATAGATCAGTATTTTACAAACCACAGAATTCCTGTTTTCATTGTGGTAGTCTATGGCATTCTATTTATACATGTAAAGAGTATCATGATTTGTACTATAACTTTTATGATCCATTGCCTAAGTTTGAAAGTAGTACAAAGTCTGATAAAACTGAAAATGTCATAGTGAAGCATGCTTTTGTTAATACTGAAACTGACAAAGCAAATCCTGATGGAGTAAATCCTGTCAGGACTGCTAAAGTCAAAAAGTCTTCTGCTGTTAAATTTAATAAAATGCATGAACAAGGAATCCAACAAGTGTGGGTTCCTAAACATTCTGACTAGTGTTTTACTATTCTGATGCAGGGTAAAAGGAAAAATGTGTTAGTCATGGATAGTGGATTTTCTGTGCACATGACTGGAAACAAAGCCCTGTTATCAGAATATGAGGAAAAAGCTGGCCCAACTGTGTCTTATGGAGATGGCAACATTGGACAAACCTTGGGATATGGCAATATAATCATTGGAAATGTCATCATTGAAAAAGTAGCTCTAGTGAAGGGACTAAAACACAACTTGTTGAGTATTAGTCAAATCACTGACAGAGGTTATCATGTCAATTTCTATTCCACACATTGTGAAGTAGTCAGTCAAACAACAGGAAAGATAGCTCTAACTGGCTACAGGCATGGTAACATATATGAAGCCAACATTCTCTCAGATACTGATGGCTCCCCTACATGTTTCATCAGTAAAGCTTCAGTAGATGAAAGTTGGAATTGGCACAAGAAGCTTTCTCATCTCAACTTCAGCAACATCAATGAGTTGGTTAAGAAAGAATTAGTAAGAGGATTACCTAATGTCTTGTATACACCTGATGGACTCTGTGATGCATGCCAAAAAGCAAAACAAAGAAGGACATCATTCCAGAGTAAATCAGAATCCTCTATTGAAGAACCATATCACATGCTACATCTTGATCTGTTTGGTCCAGTCAACATCATGTCCATCAGTAAGAAAAGGTACACTCTTGTAATTGTTGATGAATATTCTAGATTCACCTGGGTGTATTTTCTGCATAGAAAAGATGAAAATCCTAAAGTTCTGTTGGATCATGTGAGGATGATTGAGACAACCACAAAGTACAAAGTCAAGATTCTGAGAAGTGATAATGGTACTGAATTTAAGAATTCAAAGATGGAAGAGTTCTGCAAATACAAAGGAATCATTCAACAATTCTCTGCTCCTGGCACACCTCAGCAAAATGGAGTAGTAGAAAGGAAGAATAGAACTCTTATTGAAGCTGGCAGAACTATGTTGGAAGAAGCTAAATTACCTACATATTTCTGGGCAGAAGCAGTCAACACAGCATGCTATACACAAAATCTTACATTGATAAACAGGCATGGTGTCACTCCTTATCAGTCTCTCAAAGAGAAGAAGCCAAGTCTGAAGCATTTGCATGTGTTTGGCTGTAAATGTTTTGTTCTCAGAACTCATCCTGAACAGCTAGGGAAATTTGAAACAAAGGCTGATGAAGGAATATTCATAGGTTATCCTACATCAAGAGCCTTCAGAGTTTTTAATTTGAGAACAAGAACTGTCATGGAGTCAATTCATGTATCTTTTGATGATAAGAAGATAACTGGAATCATTGAAGACTCGCATGATAGATTGTTATTAGAAAATGAAGCTTCCAAGGAACCTGAAGAAAGTGAATCAGAAGCTGTCCATTCATCCAGTACTGACGGGTCACCAAATCCTGATGACTCACCAGGTACTGATGGTGCTAATACTGATGATGCAAACAACAGTGATACAACTAGTAGTGCTAATGTTGAGGGGGAGCAACGGCATTCAACTACAAGTTCAGAGTCAACTCAATCATCAGAACAGAATTCTTCAGATACTGATTCAAGTGAAGATCCTGATAACACATCAGGAGGGCATAGCAATAATTCAGGGAGAGCTTCAAATCAATCAAATTCTTTCAATCAAGATAACACCAATCCAGGGGGAGCATCTACTTCAAGAAACAATTTGACACCAGCAAGGAAATGGACAAAAGATCATTATCCTGATTTGATAATTGGAGATCCTGATGCAGGTGTTCAAACAAGAAGTGCAACTCAGAATGAATGTTTATATAATAACTTTCTATCCAAGGAGGAGCCTAAGAAAGTTGAAGATGCACTTAAAGATGCTGATTGGGTTACTGCAATGCAAGAAGAACTGAATGAATTTGAAAGGAATGAAGTCTGGAAACTGGTACCAAGACCAAAGAATAGATCAATTGTTGGTACAAAGTGGATTTTCAAGAACAAGACTGATTCTGATGGAGTCATTATCAGAAACAAAGCTAGACTAGTTACAAAGGGGTATTCCCAACAAGAGGGAATTGACTATGATGAAACTTTTGCTCCTGTTGCAAGACTAGAAGCCATCAGGATATTTCTTGCTTATGCAGCACATAAGAAATTCAAGGTTTTCCAGATGGATGTTAAAAGTGCTTTCTTAAATGGTGAACTGGAGGAAGAAGTTTATGTTGAACAACCTCCTGGTTTCATTGATCCTAAATATCCAGATTATGTCTACAGACTGGATAAGGCACTTTATGGACTAAAGCAAGCTCCAAGAGCATGGTATGAAACCTTAGCTCAATTCTTACTGGAAAGTGGATTCAAAAGAGGTGCAATTGATAAAACTCTATTTTATTTGAATCATGGTAAGGAGTTACTGTTAGTTCAGATTTATGTTGATGATATCATTTTTTGGTCAACAAACAATAAGCTGTGTGAAAAGTTTTCCAAGCTTATGCAGTCAAGATATCAAATGAGCATGATGGGAGAAATGAGTTACTTTCTGGGTCTTCAAGTTAAACAGACTGATGAAGGGATTTTTATTAATCAGTCTAAATACACAAGGAATTTACTGACAAGGTTTAACATGCAAGACAGTACTCCTGCTTCAACTCCCATAGCTACAGCTACCAAACTTGATCCTGATCAAGGTGAAGAGGTAGATGTAACTCACTACAGAGGAATGATTGGCTCTTTATTGTATCTCACTGCCAGTAGACCAGATATCATGTTTGCAACCTGTCTATGTGCAAGATTTCAAGCAAAACCTAGAGAACCACATCTGATTGCAGTCAAAAGAATTTTCAGATATCTCAAAGGCACTCCTTCATTTGGCCTTTGGTATGCAAGGGAATCAGATTTTGGGTTGTGTGGTTATTCAGATGCTGATTTTGCAGGATGCAAAATAGACAGGAAAAGTACTTCAGGAAGTTGTCAGTTTTTGGGTGGAAGACTAGTTTCATGGTTCAGTAAAAAGCAGAAATCTATTTCCACTTCAACTGCAGAAGCTGAGTACATTGCTGCAGGAAGTTGTTGTGCTCAGATAATGTGGATGAGAAATCAGTTGTTAGATTATGGCCTGTCATACTCAAAAATCCCTATTTATTGTGATAAGGCAAATGGTTTCATAGGAAATGCTTTTATTCCTGATGAGGTTAGGTTTTTCTTACATCAGAAAATGCCTACTCGTTATGGACTACTTTCTAATGCTATGGTACAAGGACCAACCCACCTTGTTCCTGACACAAGCATGCAACCTAAACAGTCTAAACAGTTAACAACCACCTCTACTGTCTCTCAAAAGACTTTAGTTGTAAAATCAAAGAAATCAGCTAGAACTGATGTGTCTGGAAGGCAATCAGGTTCAAAGGATTTTTCCTCTACACCACTCACTAAAAAGAAGATACAAGGGGGTGTACAAGGGGTCCTGGTCAAGAAAGCTGATAAGGTTGTTAAGGATGTTCCTCTACAAAGGAAGTTAAGGTTGATTGATGAAAGTGATTCAGAGGATGACTTACCTATATCCTCTGTGATGAATGTGAACAAGGAAGTTGCTGATACTGCTACTAAAGCTGTGGTACTTTTATCAAAACCACAAAAGACAAGGAAATTATCAAAGAGCAGGTATCATATTCCTTTGACAGTGCAAATGAAGGATACTGATATTCAGACATCAAATCCTGATGTTAGTATTCCTGATGCAACAACAAAAGTTGTCTCTATATCAGACTCACCAGCCTCTCCATCTCAGATTCGAGGACATTCTTGGGAGAAGGTTTCTACAACTGCTTCCTTGGTTGGTCTAACACCTACATCAAAGAAAAAGAGGAATGCAGAAGAGTTAGTCTATCAGAGACAGAAGAAGCTGAAAGGATCAAGCCCACAAGAACCTGAATTTCAGAGTAATTCAGCAGCTATTGTTGATCCTGCCACACAAGAACCACTCAATCAAAGTTTGGGTGAAGGCTTAGCTAGTGGAATGGTCACACAAGAACCATTTTCTCAAAGGGAGAATGAAGACATCAACATTCCAGCTACACAAGAACCATCTTCTCAAAGTGAAGATGCAGGCAAAGCTACAGCTTCTGTTGAAAGATTGGTCGAGAACATTGTCAATGAGGGAAGCACACAAGAACCTTTAGCTCAAAGTGTTGAAGCAGCTTCTGAACCTCAAGCTCCACAAGAACCATTGGTAGCAAATACTGATGCAAGCATATCAAATCCTGACGATGTTCCTCCTGACGCTAGTGGTGCTCCTGATAATGAACCTATTTTGATACAGCCACTTCGTTCAAGACCAATGGATCATCCTATCTCAGAATCTCAGGATAAACTGAAAGGTATTGCAATTCCTGATCCTGATAAATCTCATGGTTCTGATGTTGATAATTCTGATGATGATAGTGATGATGATAATGAGAATAGAAAAGAGAAGGAACAGCTTGCTACAGCACTCAAGATTAGTCTTGGAACTAATTTTGGTTCATCAAGTACATATATGGCTAGCAATGCTTTCACTGGGAAAGATCAGAGACAAGATTTTTCTACTCCTTCCTTTGATCCTGCAGAGGCATTTAGACAGAATGAATGGAACAATTCATGGCACCAATCTGATGAATCTATCAGTTTTTCTTCTGCTATTGAACATGCCTATAATGCAGTGAAGTCTATAGAGAATCAAGACTTGAAGAATCATCTGAAGGCTACAACTCTGTTATCCAAGAGCCTGAAAAGTGAGATTGATTCTATCAAGGGTTCAACTGAAAAAGTGAGGACTGATATCTTTAATAATTTTACAAAGGTGCCTACTACTTTACAACTGAGGGTAGTGGAATCCCAAGTGAAATCTGTTGTTTCAGAACAAACCTCCATCAATCAAAGAATTGATTCTCTGGATACTAAGGTAACTGAAATTCAAGCCTCTCTTTGCTTAATTTTGCAATTATTGTCAAATCCTGATGTCAAAAAGGGGGAGAAGGTTATTCAGACAAAATGTACACCTGATCTAGTATTAAGAAATAATGATGATGATACTGGAGATGATGGTGGTGACAAAGTGATACAAGGAGAAACCTCTGATGCTGTTGTTATGAAGACAATCCAAACTTCTCAAAGTCAAACAACGCAGTCAACTCATGTTTCTGATTCTGGAGTTAAGACAGTAAGAACATTGGTGCAATCTCAGATCCTGACGGAAGATCAAATCCTGACACCTGGTCATGGACACATTCTTGCTACAATTCCTGAAGGTGATGAAGATGTAATTATTGATAATCCTGAAGATGCATCAAATTTATTCCAGAAGTTTTCTACAAAAGACGGCAGAATTGTTACTCTATATCACACTGATAAAAGAGTTCAACAATTATATGCAAGAAAAGCACTCTCTACAGCAAGTGAAGAATATCCAGATCTCTCACATGAAGAATTCTTGAGACTACAAAGAGAGACAATGGAAAGCTATACTGCTCCTGCTAGAGGTAGAGGAAGCAGAGGTAGGAGAGGTGCTAGAAGAAGTAAAAGAGGTTCTTCAACTCAAACAGTACCTAGACAGACAAGGTCTAGAGGGTTAAGAATTGAAGAAATTCCTGAAGCTTCACAAAATCTAATAGATCCTGTTATCAAGGATATCATGGAGAAAGAAGACAAGGAATTTGTTGAAGAAGAACCTGAATTGAAAAGAAAATCAAGTAAATCAACTCTCAGCAATACAAATCAAATTGAAGATTCTAATCCTGACAATATTCAAGATCCTGACGAATCTGAAATTCTGCAAGAGGTTGATTTGATAATCTTATCTACTGTTGTTGATTGTCACAACAAAGAAGTAGATGAAGAAGAAGAAGCCAGAAGAAGAGATATTACAAAGAGAACAAATGAAGATTTTAATCTCTATCTACAAAGGCTTAAAGTTTCAAATAAAAGACAATGGAGAAATTCAAGCAGACAAGAATCTTTACTTGAAAGAAGCTACGCTCATGAAAAGGAGAAATACAAGAAGTGGAAACATATTAGCACATTAAGTTGTGATACACCTATCAATTTTCAGTCTGGTGGAATTATTACAAGCGCTTCAAGTGTTGTTGATTTGTCTGATATGGCTAGATCAAAAACACTCTGGTTAAAGATGTTTTCAAATCTGAAGCAACTGTCAAGTAATTCAAGAGGAGGTATTGGACACAGAGATGGTGAATATCTGAATATGTCATATGTTGATCCTTACTCCTTGACAGAAATTGGAGGTACTTTAACTTCTGAAAACCTGAACAATTTATTAGCTGTTGATATAGTTATAGATTGTCATGATGGTTTTGAAAAGAAAGAAAAGCTTCTGTACTTCATGAAAGATGGTAGTGTGAAGATTCTATCTATTCAAGATCTGCTGATGAAAACTACACAGGAACTGAAATATGTTCACTATCTGTTAAGATGGAAGAACCAAGTGTACAAAGTATGGGCTGACATGATTTTGTCAACTATAAGAAGAAGACTGGATGGAAACAGTAATTTCAATGGTAATTTTACTCCCATGTACTTAAATCAAAGAGGTCAGGATGTGGAAATGCAAAGGGGTACTGCTGTTAAAGAAGTAAATTTTGGCATGACTCATCTTTCTCTCAATCCTGATGGGAAGGAAATTGCTTATCTTTTGCTTGAAGAGCACAGTCTACAGAGAAACTCCATACAGAATCTCAGAGCAGCTATCTACCAGATTAATGAGGAAGATGAAGAACTCAGAAATCTTAAGGAAAGACTGATTCAAATTCTTGAAGAAAAAGAAGAAAGTTTATTATCCAACTTCTTGAAGATGAATCTGTTCTATCACAAAGCTTAAACAGATAAGTTGTTTCTGAAGATACTCGTACATTTTGATACATGTTTTTGACATCATTGAATATTTGGAATCTATACTTTATTTTACAAAGTATGAGATTGGGGGAGATTGTTAGATCAGAATTCAATGATCGTCAGAAGCTAGACTCAACTGATCAGGATTGCTGACATCATCAGTATTGCATGGTCATCAGTATTTGATCAAGCGTCAGTATCTTATTGATCATCAGGATTCCTACTCAGACTATGATCAGGTTTGATCATCAGGACTTGAAGCTGATCAGGATTCCTACTTCGAGTTATATTTGGAGTCTAGATAAACATGGAAGTTTGTTCCTGGTTTGTAGAATGCAACTATCGATTAAAGATATGTTTCTATCTTTGTTATGATTAGGACTTATCTTGTTATTGATAGAGAAGCTGTGTGCACTATATAAACACAGTTTTGGTTTCGATTTATGTATTCATTCAATAGAGAACATAATCGATGAGAAGCTCTTAAGAACAGAATTTCTTGAGAGAGTTTTTGTAAGCTAGCAGCTCTTAAGAACATCAGAATTTCTTAAGAGAGTTTGTAACAGTTTTATATCAAAGTTAATAAAGCTGTTATTGTTATTGTTATTGTTATTGATCTTTCATATTTGTGTTATATAAAGTCGAGAATCTTAAACAATTGTATTCAACCCCCTTCTACAATTGTTATTTACTGGGCAACATAACTACTTCACAATGTGTGGAATAGAAGTTGACATGATAACCTCTGTCAGTGATTTGACTAATACTCAACAGATTGTGTTTTAGTCCCTTCACTAGAGCTACTCTTTCAATGATGACATTTCCAATGATTATATTGTCATATCCCAAGGTTTGTCCAATGTTGCCATCTCCATAAGACACAGTTGGGCCAGCTTTTTCTTCATATTCTGATAACAGGGCTTTGTTTCCAGTCATGTGCACAGAACATCCACTATCCATGACTAACACATTTGTCTTTTTACCCTGCATCAGAATTCCAAAACACTAATTAGAATGTTTAGGAACCCACACTTGTTGGGTCCTTTTTTCATGCATTTTATTAACATTCACAGCAGAAGACTTTCTGACCTTAGCAGTCCTGATAGGATTTACTCCATCAGGATTTGCTTTGTCAGTATCAGTATTAATAAAAGCATGCTTCACTATGACATTCTCAATTCTATCTGTTGCCCAGTAAATAACAATTGTAGAAGGGGGTTGAATACAATTGTATAAGATTCTCGACTAAGTAAGATATATATTACAAATATGAAAGAACAATAACAACTTTATTAAATCTGATATAAAACTGTTACAAACTCTCTCAAGAAATTCTGATGTTCTTGAGAGTTGCTAGGTTACACAAATACTCGAGTGTATGATCGTTCAATGTCCTCTCATAAAACGAAACCTAAACTGTGTTTATATACTTCACACAGCTTCTCTATCAATAACAAGATAAGTCCTAATCAATTAAAAAGATTGAAACCTATCCTTAATCGATAGCTACATTCTACAAACCAGGAACCGACAAAATAAACTTCCATGTTTAACTAGACTCCAAATATAACTTGAAGTAGGAATCCTGATCAGCTTCCAGTCCTGATGATCAAACCTGATCCCAGTCCTGATATGCATCTTGATCCTGACGACCATGCAATCCTGATGACGTCAGCAATCCTGATTAGTAGAGTCTAGCTCCTGACGATCATTGAATTCTAATCTAACAATCTCCCCCAATCTCATACTTTGTGAAATAAAATATAGATTCCTAAGATTCAATGATGTCAAAAACATATATACAAAATGTACAAGTATCTTCAGAAACAACTTATCTGTTTAAATTCTTTGATAGAACAGATTCATCTTCAAGAAGTTGGATAACAAATTTTCTTCTTTTTCTTCAAGAATTTGAATCAGCCTTTCCTTAAGATTTCTGAGTTCTTCATCTTCCTCATTAATCTGGTAGATAACTGCTCTGAGATTCAATATGGAGCTTCTCTGAAGACTATGCTCATCAAGCAAAAGATAAGAAATTTCCTTCCCATCAGGATTGAGAGTAAGTTGAGTCATGCCAAAAGTTACTTCTTTAACAGCAGTACCCCTTTGCATTTCCACATCCTGACCTCTTTGATTTAAGTACATGGGAGTATAATTACCATTGAAATTACTGTTTCCATCCAGTCTTCTTCTTATTGTTGACAAAATCATGTCACTCCATACTTTGCATATTTGATTCTTCGATCTCAAAAGATAATGAACATATTTCAGTTCCTGTGTAGTTTTCATCAGCAGATCTTGAATAGATAGAATCTTCACACTACCATCTTTCATGAAGGACAGAAGCTTTTCTTTCTTGTCAAAACCATCATGACAATCTATAACTATATCAACAACTAGTAAATTGTTCAGGTTTTCAGAAGTTAAAGTACCTCCAATTTCAGTCAAGGAGTATGGATCAACATATGACATATTCAGATAATCAGCATCCCTGTGTCCAATACCTCCTCTCGAATTACTTGTCAATTGCTTCAGATTTGAAAACATCTTTAACCAGAGTGCTTTTGATCTAACCATATCAGATAAATCAACAACACTTGAAGCATCTGTAATAATTCCTCCAGTCTGAAAATTGATAGGTGTATCACACCTCAGTGTACTTATGTGTTTCCACTTCTTATCCTTCTCCTTTTCAAAGGCATAGCTTCTTTCCAGTAAAGATTCTTGTCTGCTTGGGTTCCTCCAGTTTCTTTCATTTGAATGTTTAAGCCTTTGTTTATAGAGATTGAAATCTCTATTTGTTCTTCTTGTAATTTCTCTTCTTCTGGCTTCTTCTTCTTCATCTACTTCTTTGTTGTGAAAATCAACCACAGTAGATAAGATCATCAAATCAATCTCTTGCAAAATTTCAGAATCATCAGGATCTTGAATACTATCAGGAACAACACCAGGATTAGATTCTTCAATTTGATTTGTATTGCAGAGAGTTGATTTTCTTGATTTTCTTCTCAATTCAGGTTCTTCTTCGACATTTCCATCATCACAAAAAGTAGATCTGTCAGAAACTACTAGAGTTTGAATAGGTTCAGGAATTTCTTCAATTCTTAACCCTCTAGACCTTGTCTGTCTAGGTACTGTTTGAGTTGAAGAACCTCTTCTACTTCTTCTAGCACCTCTCCTACCTCTGCTTTCTCTACCTCTAGTAGAAACATAATAGCTTTCCATTATCTCTTTTTGTTGTCTCAAGAATTCTTCATTTGAGAGATCTGGATATTCTTTACTTGCTGTAGAGAGTGCTTTTCTGGCAAATAATTTTTGAACTCTTTTATCAGTATGATAAAGAGTAACAATTCTACCATCCTTTGTAATAAACTTCTGAAATAAATTTGATGCATCTTCAGGATTATCAATAATCACATCTTCATCACCTTCAGGAATTGTAGCAAGAGTATGTCCATGACCAAGTGTCAGGATTTGTTCTTCCGTCAGGATCTGAGATTGCACCAATGTTCTTACTGTCTTTACTCCAGAATCAGAAACATGAGTTGACTGCGTTGTTTGACTTTGAGAAGTTTGAATTGTAAACTTCAAAACAGCAACATCAGAGGTTTCTCCTTGTATCACTTTGTCACTACCATCATCTCCAGTATCATCATCATTATTACTTAATACTAGATCAGGTGTGCATTTTGTCTGACTAACCTTCTCCCCCTTTTTGACATCAGGATTTGACAAGAAATTCAAAATTAAGGAAAGAGAGGCTTGAATGTCAGTTACCTTAGTATCCAGAGAATCAGTCCTTCTGTTGATGGAGGTTTGTTCAGAAATGACAGATTTCACTTGGGATTCTACTACCCTTAGCTGAAAAGCAGTAGGCACCTTTGTAAAACTTTGAGAAATATCATTCCTCACAAACTCAGTTGAGTTCTTGATAGAATCAATCTCACGCTTTAGGCTTTTGGATAACAGAGTTGTAGCCTTCAGATGATTCTTCAAGTCTTGCTTCTCTATAGATTTCACTGCATCATAGGCATGTTCCAAAGTAGAAGAATAACTTACAGATTCAGTAGATCTGTACCATGAATTGTTCCATTCATTCTGTCTAAGTGCCTCAGCAGGATTAAAGGAAGGAATAGAAAAATCTTGTCTCTGATCTTTCCCAGTGGAAGCTTTGCCAGCCATATATGTACTTGATGAACCAAAATTAGTTCCAAGACTAACTTTGAGTGTTGTAGCAAGCTGTTCCTTCTCTTTTCGATTCTCATCATTATCACTATCATCAGAGTCATCATCATCAGTACTATGAGTAACATCAGGATCAGGAATAGCTATACCTTTCATCTTATCCTGTGAATCTGTGATAGGATAATCCATTGGTCTTGAACGAAGTGGCTGTATCAGGATAGGCTCAGCATCAGGAGCACCACTAGCGTCAGGATGAACACCGTCAGGATTTGATATGCTTGCATCAATATTAGCTACCAATGGTTCTTGTGGAGATTGAGGTTCAGAAGCTGCTTCAACACTTTGAGTCAAAGGTTCTTGTGTGCTTCCCTCATTGACAGTGTCCTTGACCAATCTTTGAACTTCATCTGCACCAGAAATCCCTTGAGCTGTGTCAGGAAATTTCTCAGAAACTGTAGCTTGGCCTGCATCTTCACTTTGAGAAGATGGTTCTTGTGTAGCTGGAATGTTGATGTCTGCATTCTCCCTTTGAGAAAATGGTTCTTGTGTGACCATTCCACTAGCTAAGCCTTCACCCAAACTTTGATTGAGTGGTTCTTGTGTGGCTGGATCATCAGAAAGAGCTGCTGAACCACTTTGAGGTTCAGGTTCTTGTGGGCTTGATCCTTTCAGTTTCTTCTGTCTCTGATAGACTAACTCTTCTGCCTTCCTTAGTTTTTCCATTGGATGTTTTATCCCAAGATTGGAAGCAGCAGCACCATACTTCTCCCATGAAATATCAACATGTCTTTTTGTTGGAGAGTCCTGTGCTGGAGAGTCTGAAATAGTAACCACTTGACTTGGTGCAGCATCAGGAATACTAACATCAGGATTTACTTGAGTAGTAGAAACTGATTGCTCATTCAGAATAGAAGTGTCCTGTACATCAGTATCCTGCTTCTTTTCTAAAGGAATTTGATACCTGCCCTTAGTTAATCTTCTTTTCTTCTGTGGTGTATACAATGGAACCACAGCTGCAGTAGCAGTATCAACAACTTCCTTATTCACATTCATCACAGAGGATATAGGTAAGTCATCCTCTGAATCAGTCTCATCCCTGAGAACTAATTTTCTTTTAACAGAAACAACCTCACTGTAACAGCCCCAAATCCGGGGTCAGGGATTTAGAGTAGTCACGATCCATTTACTCCTTGCCTTACCTGTATTACTCACAACGTTCATAATTCACCTGCTCATGACCCCACAATATGTGTCTCTCTCACACACACACACACACAGGTTAGAGTCTCAGAAACGACACAATACAACAACTGCGGAATAATAATTTTTATTACAATACCCAAATGTCTTTGAATCTGTCACTGATACAATTTCTAGGAAATGTTACATTACCAACTTAGCCTTCTGATGCTCACAATCCTCTCATACCATTCATATCTATACATAAGTTGAATACCAACAGCTGTAGCCCGATTCGATTAGTTCGTACTACTCTCGGGATCACTGCTAGAAACTGTTTATGAAAACGCCTTGCGGGATATGTGCCGTCCCATTGGCATCCTGCTTCGCTGCTATATAATATATATAAAACAATAGCAAGAGTGAGCGATAGCTCAGCAAGGAAATAAAAGTATGGCATAATTCTGCCTTTAACTCAACCCAGAATAAAGCGGGTATAAGACAATAATTTGTCAAAATATCTTGATACTGAAATTATATCCTTATCGGAATGTATTCCCAAAAACAGTACCATTATTGTACTTCAAATATCATTTCATAATATTTCTGCAAACTTTTGCTATATTATGAACAAAGTTCTAGTATAATATAGAAGATGAGGTTTCAAAGTAAACCAATATAACCTTTCCAAAAATATCTGCTATGTAAGAAGAATATCAACACATATCTTAAAAGATGAAGTTATAAGGTGATTCCGTATAAACAACTCCCTTACCATAACTCATGTTATGTAAGGTATCCACAGAGTCATAACTCATAAAATAAAAGATGAAGTTACAAGAATTTATTGACACTTCATTTCCAAACACTTTTCAACCTCCTGCCAACATGATCGGTTCTTCACCCCAATACATGTTGCAGGAATATCCAAATTGGATGATGAACCAATACAGGAGTTGCTACCGCGCCCGCTGTGCCTAACCTTGCTATGATCAGTAGCAGGTCGCACCGCTCAAATAGTTTTCTACATGTAGATGGAAGAATCACGACAGCCTGACATTGTCTACCGCCTTACAGTGACCTCCCGGCCAACGGTTGGGCCAATAAAAGTTGGATGGGTCCGCGCAACTAGACCACTTACACCACTCCTAGTTCAGATGAAATCCATGACTCTGAAACGTAAAGATCGTCCTCCTTTCCCCAAGTGTAACACTTGTTGATACGACTCCACTAAGTAGTTATATCTAGGTCGGAAAGGAAGATTCTCCAATATTTCCCAAGCTACTGCTTGTTAATGGACATCGACTTGTTCCATGAATTTACCCCTCGATCGTTGAGGTGGTAACACAATATTTGACTTGCAGCAACTAAATTGCTTCGAGAAAATATCTGTCCCCTGACAGTTTTGAGTTGAGAGTTTAAAAAGAGTAGCAGTCACTTAAATC
This sequence comes from Heracleum sosnowskyi, assembly GCA_030848705.1. NCBI lineage: Eukaryota > Viridiplantae > Streptophyta > Magnoliopsida > Apiales > Apiaceae > Heracleum > Heracleum sosnowskyi. The sequence continues at coordinate 110,745,938 of CM061239.1, forward strand.
AGGTTTCCCATATTTTTGATAGTTGAGCGGGCATTTAAATCCTCTTTACAAGACAGATTTAAATGGAAAAACATTGTTTTGGGAACCTCTTGTTGCTTTGAAAATAATATTTATTAAATAAGTAACCCTCAAATGAATATTCAAAATTAATATTCATTAAATAAATAAATAATCCTCGAATGAATATTCAAAACTAATATTCATTAAGTAAATAAATAATCCTCGAATGAATATTTGAAACTAATATTCATTAAATAAATAAATAATCCTCGAATGAATATCCAAAACTAATATTCATTACATAAATAAATAATCCTCGAATGAATATTTGAAACTGATATTCATTAAATAGATAAATAATCCTCGAATGAATATCCAAAACTAATATTCATTAAATAAATAAATAATCCTCGAATGAATATCCAAAACTAATATTCATTACATAAATAAATAATCCTCGAATGAATATTTGAAACTGATATTCATTAAATAGATAAATAATCCTCGAATGAATATCCAAAACTAATATTCATTAAATAAATAAATAATCCTCGAATGAATATCCAAAACTAATATTCATTAAATAAATAAATAATCCTCGAATGAATATCCAAAACTAATATTCATTAAATAAATAAATAATCCTCGAATGAATATCCAAAACTAATATTCATTAAATAAATAAATAATCCTCGAATGAATATTCAAAAGTAATGTTCATTAAACAATTAAATAATCTTCGAATGAATATTCGAAATAATATTCTTAAAGTCAATAGTCCTCAAATGAATATAAATGATATTCATTAAATAAACAATTAACCCTCGAATAACAATTACCCGACATCTTTATCGGAAAATAATCCTTAACATATACAGAAATATAATTACTTCTGATCTAAAGAAATATCATACGCCCTTAACCTAGGGCCTTTATAAAAACCTGGCTTCTAACTAATATCCCATATCTAGCTTAGAAGCCCATAATCAAATCATTTCCAAGTAATAAATACTTTCCGGAACATAATTAATGTTTAATAATAATATTCCTCAAGATGAATAGTACTCTGCCGCTGGAATCCCTCCGGGTTTCCACGACTATCTATATAACAAAAATATCGACTCCCGGTCTAAAGTCGAAACAATGAACATGCTCTTATCCATAGAGCTACAAGGTATACCGGTTCGTAAGTACATTATCTCAAAGCTCGTATAATATCCAAAAGTCAAATTCTATTTTATACAATATATAACATGTATCGCAAAAACTGTATAACTCCACACATGGCAAAAGCAGTAATATATAATCAATACTTCAAAGTATAGATTTAGAAAACTTGCCTGATGCTCGAGAAGTGATAGGGGTTCGCGACGATGCCGGACAATCTAGACAAAGTCAAAGAAAACGTACGATTAATCCCCTGGATAATCCACTTGTACTCAATGCTTAAACACATAAACGAAACACAACCAAGGCATTACTTGCTTGCTCTAACGTCATACTAAATCCATGTTATTTATCAAATACTTATATCATAAGTTTGGTTCGAAATCCATCCTCAAATCCAAGTTATACTTAACCATTTGGAACCTTGGTTCTAAGTCTTGTTTTCAGTGAATTTACACTTGCGCAACCTCGGCTAAAACATTTTTATAAAATCAACTAATAATCTTTTTGATTCGAAATCTTCGCACAAGGCTTGCTAACTGTCCTTAGCATTATATCCCAAAGTTTCACATTTGGATTCGACTCTTAGAGGTCTTTGACTTAGCATCAAAGTAGTTACATTTCTGCGATGCAACCTTTTGAACCACGATTACTAAAACTAGCATAACTCTTAAACCATTCGGCCAAATTAGGCGAATCACATATCATTACGAAGCTTATAACATAAACTACACAATCATGGGCAGTAGGACTCAAGGGTCGAGCTCTAACAGAGGAAAAACAGAGAACCAATCAGTAGGTAAAAATTTGGGCATTACGACGGCTATAACTCGGATATTCCCAAATTTCAAATCATCCAAAATACATAACGATCGCTCCACATAACACATACATCTTATATATCATAGAACTGAGGCCAAGAAATGCCTTTCCGTTCATATAACTCATTATCACTTAAATCGAAACCCAATCATAACAACTAAGGCTATAATCATGCATAACACCATTAATCATCCATAATCCTTATAATAATTCAAGGGTTTCAAAATTATACCTCCTCCAAGCTTGCTTTCTTCCATACTCCTGATGTAGCCTTAGATTCTTGCTTAATACAACCTTTGGAAGCTACAAACTCATTATCAAAACAAAACAAAACAAGATACAAGTTACTATTCATCATCTTCTCCAACTGTTAATCACTGAATCGAAGGGGTAAATCACGGAGTTGAGGTGATTGCTTACCATGGTTACGTCGGGCTTCTCGAGAGCTTCGATTTGAGTGGTAGAACGCCAAAAACGGACCACGGAATCTCAAGTTATGATCATTTCTTTCTCTCCCATTTTTCTTCTCATTTCTCTCCCGAATTTCTCTTCCTTTTTCTTTTTCTTCTTATCTTGTTTAATTACTTGATATTTATCCAATGTGGTGAGTCATCACCCTTGGTCTCTTCTTGTCTTGACACTTGGCAAGCATGCATTGGCTTGGAATAAAGTAGCTTTTCTGGTTCGTTTAATTTCGTAGAACGCTCGCAAGGTTCCTCGAGGGTTCTATCGAGGTATTTTACCGAAATCGTTCTCGATACTTCTAATTCATTTATCAAATCCATATCCATAGAATTAATAATTTAAATCCTTAAATATCTTCAAATAATAATTATTTAGTCCGTTTTTGGTGAAATTTCGGAGAAAACGAAAAATGCTATTTTTCCGATTCTGACAGCTTCTGCATTCTTTCATTTCCATCGTAGATCACTAATGCGACTTTGAAAGTTTATTATATCGTCCCGCATATAGGGTGGTCTGAAAAACTTTTAAATGAAGAGTTACTATTCATCAGTGGTTTTTCTATAATCCTTTGGATCAAAATCCGTTCCAATATTCCTGATCTATTTTCTCTTTACTCTTTGCACTTAGAAAACGTTCTAGTGATTTCTCGGGCGTACGCTATCTTGTTTATGGAGTTGTCGGATGTATTCCAGATATTGATTTGGATGACATAAAAATACTTTCCTTTCCTGGAGTATTGTATTCTTATCTTCCAGATTGATTGTTCTTATTTATGTGTTCAGTCCATTCTTACTATTCTCAAAATGTTTGAAAACCGAAATTCATATTCATTTCATAACTTGATTCTCAAAGTCATTGCCACTATCCATATTTACATCAACATATAATAAAAGTTTTAATTCTACCCAAAATCTGGGGTCTTACAGTCTCCCCTCCTTAAAAGGATTCCGTCCCGGAATCACTCTGAAAACAAATGGGGATATCTTTCTAGCATCTCGCTCTCTAGCTCCCAAGTTGATTCTTCCACATTATGATTCCTCCATACCACTCTGGCTAGTTTGATGACCTTGTTTCGGAGTACTTGTTCCTTTCGATCTATAATTTCCATTGGTTGCTCCACATAGGTCAAGTCTGGTTGTATGTCTACGTGCTCGTACTCTACATATGCCGGGCATCTATAGTATACTGACGTAGCATTGACACATGAACCCCGTTATGACCATTCTACAAGTTTGGGGGGGTAAGGCTGGCTCGTAGGCCACCTTCCTAGCGCGTCTTAAATCTCAGATGGCCCAATGAATCTCGGGCTCACTTCCCTTTCTTTTCAAATCTCATTTATTCTTTCCCTGGAGATACCTTTAGCATCACGAATCTTTAACCTCATATTCTCTATCTTGTTTGCACAGAAATACACCAGCATAAACTTGCTTGCCATTCATCAACTTGCCATTTAGCTTATCAGTAGCAGTACTATCTCTATACTCGCGGGCTTAGTCCGCATACTTTCTATGTCTGTCTTGGTTGTCACTAGCCGCTTATTGGTGAAATCTTTTGTCTTTCTAGTTTGTTGGACTAACTTGGGTGTTGTGTAAAATCTCGTCTTTTAATTCCCGATCATTCGGATTCCATCTCTGTCTCATTTTAATTAAGGGCATCGGCCACCACATTGGCCTTCCCCGGATGGTAGTGTATCTCACAGTCATAATTCTAGGTCAATTCTAGCCATTTCTCCATCTCATGTTATCTACTATCACGGGTAACTCAAGGCCAATTCATTACATTCCATAAAATTTGTGGGTGCATTAGTCAACCCAAAATATCTTCGCTGAAAACTCGAAGTGTCTATTCCAAGTACGAATCGCAGTCTTGGGCATATCCTCTGATTTAACTTCCAACTGGTGATACCCAGTTCTTAAATAAATTGGAAATACACAGCGTTCTTCCGCTGATCAAACAATCATTTACAAGGGTACCTATTCTCCATGTCAAACTCATACAACTCTCGAGGTTCGATATATAATCTTGTGCTAAAATCTTTCTCTCTTACAACAACACCGGGCTCTCCACGGTGGTACACTGGGTCTTATCATATCCTTATACAACAACTCTTGTAACTGAGTCACTAACTCTTTCATTCCCACTATACTCTGAATACTCGGTATTCATTCTCATGTCATCCCAATCGATATTTGGTAGCGCATTAAGATCTTGTAAAATCTCCCAAAACCATTGTAGTTTCCTCTATACTTGGTGCCTCTTTTCTTGGCGTCAACCATAAGAGCTAATTAAGCCTCGTATCTCTGGCGTAATAGTTTCTTAGTCTGAACTATATTCAAGAATCTCTGAATCTGTCTCCGTTCTTTATTTATTACTCTCTCTCCCTTACAATCAGTCTGGGCCCCATTGGGTGTCAACCAACCCATTCTTATTATAATATCCACTTTTCCCAACTTGAAGGGATCAGGTCTATCAAAAGTGTCGACCTCATATTTCTAGTTCACAACCTGGATGTACCAGTCTTATGGGAAAATCCCTCGATTGGCTATTTCTACTTGTAATTATTCCATCAGCGTCTCGGCCTTAAGGTTTAATTGTCATGCAATTTCTTGATATACAACGATACATTAGTTCTGTCTATACAGTATAGAAGGGCACCTGCTATTTAAAGGTCCTGATAATGGGCTGCTGGTTGGAGGTAGCCCTGGTTGAAACCTACTGGCTTCTTTTATTTTGTGCTCACAAACTCCGGAACAAACCTCGATAACTCGGAAAAACTTGGCCTCATACTCGGTCACAGTGATGGTTTCTTGCTTTAACTCTTTAACTTTCATTTTCATCCGGGTCTCCATATATTTCCGAAAATTATTCCTTCAAAACAACACACGCTGCATCTCTCACGAGTCACAATACCAGCTCCCTCTGACTCCATCGTCAGTACTTATCTTGCTAACCCAGAGGTTGTGCCCATTCGTAAACAAATCCTCCAAAATCTCAATTCCACTACAGGGCATCTATCTAACACCGTTGTCACTGGAGTTCACGGCACATCGCTATTCCTTTCACATATATTGATTGACACGCTTTCCCATTATCATTATATCCTTGGGAGAATAAACCAATTTCATCGATATGTCACTAACAGTCTATTCGTCTTAGGGATTCGCTCCTGTCATAGGTGATTTCGTTGCGAATCTAATTCCTATCAGCGAATTTTGACTTATTTGACCTGGTTCGCCTCCCCTTGGAATTCAATGAAGATAACAAAAATTATGGGGCCTTGAAAAGACAGCTCCCATATCAAGGAAAACGTCACACACTGGTGATCATAAGGTTATGAGTTTTAAGGTAACCTTATTGGAGGTAAAAGAATTTACCGAGAGATCAACATGATCATAAGAACTCAACGTTGTGTGCCTCGATTGAGACATTACTAAAGGTAATTAGCCTTCTTGTATTTCACAACTTACAAGTGATGGCGTCCCATCAGACTTCTATCACATAGACAGATAGTCCTTGTAGCCCCTATAAGTATAGGGTTGTTCGTCTCAGTGGAAGTTGAAAAGTATGAAAGCAATTCGAGATCAATTTAATGATTATCGCCATTCGACAATATTTCTCAAAGGAACACCTTGGATTAAAATTGAACAGATTCCAAAGGTGCGGTTTCCAAGGAAACTACAAAGAAAAGAATAACCAGAAAGATACTGGTACTTAACATACAAGTGGTGAGGTATCACCATAGGGTCATTCATTATTTGAAGAAAAGTGAAAGCTTAAATAACATCATTTGACAGGGCTTCGAAAACCTGAAAGTAGGCATCGTGACAGCCTCTAATCACAATTGAAATTAATTATGATTTAACACAAGTGTTATAAAATAACTTCAAAGAGGGAATATACCCTTTATCAGAATTCTTTCTTGGAAAGAGGTCAAGATAGATCATAGATTGGGGAAATACCCCACATAATTTGCAAATGGGGAGGGTATTACCAAGGTCTCTACGGATGCCTTTTTTTTTTGTCGGCTCCTCTGATGGATAATCGTTCAATTCCAAAGCTTTTCTTTTCCACGCACCCTAAGGTGTTCGATACTTACGTCATTGCCGACTTATATTAGTCGCTAAGAATTCAACCATCAGCATTTGCAATCGCAGGGAGTTCTATACGACTAGGCGCAAACATCTCAAGTAAGCGTTCTGTTCTATAAGAAGACTTCGATACCGTTGTCGCCCATAGCAATGACAATTCCACATGTCGACTGGGCGGTACTCCGGAAGATCGTTAGAAACTACAAGATTAAATCTGGTCTCTATTTCAATCATCCTTATATCCAATATTCCTTCTCCCATATCAATCCCGGGCGCTACATAAGCTAAACACTTTTGGCGCAATAGCCTTTTCATTTAAGTCAACCCCGGAACTTATCAGTCTGTCTTGGTCCTTAAATATATTTCGCCTTTACCGTCCAATCTCAACTTCCTCATTTAATCTCTACAATCACTTATAGCAATCAGGGTCTGTCCACCAACCCCTATAACGGCTATCTTACCCAATCCACAGGGTTCGCTCTGATTTCCACTCCCTTTGGTGACATCCTCCGGTAATCAGAAAGACAAGGTTTGCCAAAATCTGCTGAATTTCTTTCCAAAATCAGGGAAACTTGATCAATCTATTTACCTACTAGTAATGCTCGGATCTGATTTCCGACCTTTCTGTTCTATCCTCATAAGTCCTTCCTGGTTTCCTGAGGGTGGCAAATCTCGTTCTCGATTCCGTCTTAGCGTGCTTGTCTTACAATAACATTTGCATGGTACATATACCCAAAATTTTCCTTGAGATAATAAAATCTCTCAATGATGTAACAGACACTATTTCCAGTGGAATCGCTGGTCGTGGGGAATTGAAACCTCATAGCCAAAACAATTCCTTTCACTATTCTTATGCAACTAAGTACCCTTAATCGTTCGTAAAAATCTGAACACCTTGGTTCTTACGCATGTCGCCTCCTTATGGGCAACTACAACCGACTACGAGTAACAGGTTTCATTCAAGTCGAATCAATCCACTGATACTGGTTATACTGCCTTTACCTCTTCTGCTTTGGAGACTCTATTCCATTTTCTTTGTCATATCTCCCGATGAATCATAAACGATCCTTAAACCCTCGTCTCGGCACTTATTTGACCTCTGAAGGTTCGTCCGGTCCTATTATACGACCTCAAGTAACATACTACATCTTTATCAATCAACACGTCCTCTACAAGATTCTTTCCTTGACCCACTATGGGGTCTTCCTCTAGATCCTCCTATGGATCTTCCTTTATCGGGTCTCCGTCCATTTCAAGGAACGAATCATCAATTGCCTACTCGAAGGCCTCGGGATCTGGTATCTCAGAATCCCATCCATCTATAACTCATACGAATCGAGGTGACTAACCATGAAGTCCTAAGTACGGTTTCCCAGAAGAAGTCCCTTCTCGGGCTTTATCTTAAACAGTCAGGGTCATGTCTTCTAACCCGACTACGAACTCAATTTGAGCTCCAGATGCTCTTATCATTATTACGGGTATTGTAAGACTCGATCTCCTATCGTTTCTGAGGACTGTAACCTAACGCTCTGATACCATTTCTGTAACAGCCCCAAATCCGGGGTCAGGGATTTAGAGTAGTCACGATCCATTTACTCCTTGCCTTACCTGTATTACTCACAACGTTCATAATTCACCTGCTCATGACCCCACAATATGTGTCTCTCTCACACACACACACACACAGGTTAGAGTCTCAGAAACGACACAATACAACAACTGCGGAATAATAATTTTTATTACAATACCCAAATGTCTTTGAATCTGTCACTGATACAATTTCTAGGAAATGTTACATTACCAACTTAGCCTTCTGATGCTCACAATCCTCTCATACCATTCATATCTATACATAAGTTGAATACCAACAGCTGTAGCCCGATTCGATTAGTTCGTACTACTCTCGGGATCACTGCTAGAAACTGTTTATGAAAACGCCTTGCGGGATATGTGCCGTCCCATTGGCATCCTGCTTCGCTGCTATATAATATATATAAAACAATAGCAAGAGTGAGCGATAGCTCAGCAAGGAAATAAAAGTATGGCATAATTCTGCCTTTAACTCAACCCAGAATAAAGCGGGTATAAGACAATAATTTGTCAAAATATCTTGATACTGAAATTATATCCTTATCGGAATGTATTCCCAAAAACAGTACCATTATTGTACTTCAAATATCATTTCATAATATTTCTGCAAACTTTTGCTATATTATGAACAAAGTTCTAGTATAATATAGAAGATGAGGTTTCAAAGTAAACCAATATAACCTTTCCAAAAATATCTGCTATGTAAGAAGAATATCAACACATATCTTAAAAGATGAAGTTATAAGGTGATTCCGTATAAACAACTCCCTTACCATAACTCATGTTATGTAAGGTATCCACAGAGTCATAACTCATAAAATAAAAGATGAAGTTACAAGAATTTATTGACACTTCATTTCCAAACACTTTTCAACCTCCTGCCAACATGATCGGTTCTTCACCCCAATACATGTTGCAGGAATATCCAAATTGGATGATGAACCAATACAGGAGTTGCTACCGCGCCCGCTGTGCCTAACCTTGCTATGATCAGTAGCAGGTCGCACCGCTCAAATAGTTTTCTACATGTAGATGGAAGAATCACGACAGCCTGACATTGTCTACCGCCTTACAGTGACCTCCCGGCCAACGGTTAGGCCAATAAAAGTTGGATGGGTCCGCGCAACTAGACCACTTACACCACTCCTAGTTCAGATGAAATCCATGACTCTGAAACGTAAAGATCGTCCTCCTTTCCCCAAGTGTAACACTTGTTGATACGACTCCACTAAGTAGTTATATCTAGGTCGGAAAGGAAGATTCTCCAATATTTCCCAAGCTACTGCTTGTTAATGGACATCGACTTGTTCCATGAATTTACCCCTCGATCGTTGAGGTGGTAACACAATATTTGACTTGCAGCAACTAAATTGCTTCGAGAAAATATCTGTCCCCTGACAGTTTTGAGTTGAGAGTTTAAAAAGAGTAGCAGTCACTTAAATCAGGTTTCCCATATTTTTGATAGTTGAGCGGGCATTTAAATCCTCTTTACAAGACAGATTTAAATGGAAAAACATTGTTTTGGGAACCTCTTGTTGCTTTGAAAATAATATTTATTAAATAAGTAACCCTCAAATGAATATTCAAAATTAATATTCATTAAATAAATAAATAATCCTCGAATGAATATTCAAAACTAATATTCATTAAGTAAATAAATAATCCTCGAATGAATATTTGAAACTAATATTCATTAAATAAATAAATAATCCTCGAATGAATATCCAAAACTAATATTCATTACATAAATAAATAATCCTCGAATGAATATTTGAAACTGATATTCATTAAATAGATAAATAATCCTCGAATGAATATCCAAAACTAATATTCATTAAATAAATAAATAATCCTCGAATGAATATCCAAAACTAATATTCATTACATAAATAAATAATCCTCGAATGAATATTTGAAACTGATATTCATTAAATAGATAAATAATCCTCGAATGAATATCCAAAACTAATATTCATTAAATAAATAAATAATCCTCGAATGAATATCCAAAACTAATATTCATTAAATAAATAAATAATCCTCGAATGAATATCCAAAACTAATATTCATTAAATAAATAAATAATCCTCGAATGAATATCCAAAACTAATATTCATTAAATAAATAAATAATCCTCGAATGAATATTCAAAAGTAATGTTCATTAAACAATTAAATAATCTTCGAATGAATATTCGAAATAATATTCTTAAAGTCAATAGTCCTCAAATGAATATAAATGATATTCATTAAATAAACAATTAACCCTCGAATAACAATTACCCGACATCTTTATCGGAAAATAATCCTTAACATATACAGAAATATAATTACTTCTGATCTAAAGAAATATCATACGCCCTTAACCTAGGGCCTTTATAAAAACCTGGCTTCTAACTAATATCCCATATCTAGCTTAGAAGCCCATAATCAAATCATTTCCAAGTAATAAATACTTTCCGGAACATAATTAATGTTTAATAATAATATTCCTCAAGATGAATAGTACTCTGCCGCTGGAATCCCTCCGGGTTTCCACGACTATCTATATAACAAAAATATCGACTCCCGGTCTAAAGTCGAAACAATGAACATGCTCTTATCCATAGAGCTACAAGGTATACCGGTTCGTAAGTACATTATCTCAAAGCTCGTATAATATCCAAAAGTCAAATTCTATTTTATACAATATATAACATGTATCGCAAAAACTGTATAACTCCACACATGGCAAAAGCAGTAATATATAATCAATACTTCAAAGTATAGATTTAGAAAACTTGCCTGATGCTCGAGAAGTGATAGGGGTTCGCGACGATGCCGGACAATCTAGACAAAGTCAAAGAAAACGTACGATTAATCCCCTGGATAATCCACTTGTACTCAATGCTTAAACACATAAACGAAACACAACCAAGGCATTACTTGCTTGCTCTAACGTCATACTAAATCCATGTTATTTATCAAATACTTATATCATAAGTTTGGTTCGAAATCCATCCTCAAATCCAAGTTATACTTAACCATTTGGAACCTTGGTTCTAAGTCTTGTTTTCAGTGAATTTACACTTGCGCAACCTCGGCTAAAACATTTTTATAAAATCAACTAATAATCTTTTTGATTCGAAATCTTCGCACAAGGCTTGCTAACTGTCCTTAGCATTATATCCCAAAGTTTCACATTTGGATTCGACTCTTAGAGGTCTTTGACTTAGCATCAAAGTAGTTACATTTCTGCGATGCAACCTTTTGAACCACGATTACTAAAACTAGCATAACTCTTAAACCATTCGGCCAAATTAGGCGAATCACATATCATTACGAAGCTTATAACATAAACTACACAATCATGGGCAGTAGGACTCAAGGGTCGAGCTCTAACAGAGGAAAAACAGAGAACCAATCAGTAGGTAAAAATTTGGGCATTACGACGGCTATAACTCGGATATTCCCAAATTTCAAATCATCCAAAATACATAACGATCGCTCCACATAACACATACATCTTATATATCATAGAACTGAGGCCAAGAAATGCCTTTCCGTTCATATAACTCATTATCACTTAAATCGAAACCCAATCATAACAACTAAGGCTATAATCATGCATAACACCATTAATCATCCATAATCCTTATAATAATTCAAGGGTTTCAAAATTATACCTCCTCCAAGCTTGCTTTCTGCCATACTCCTGATGTAGCCTTAGATTCTTGCTTAATACAACCTTTGGAAGCTACAAACTCATTATCAAAACAAAACAAAACAAGATACAAGTTACTATTCATCATCTTCTCCAACTGTTAATCACTGAATCGAAGGGGTAAATCACGGAGTTGAGGTGATTGCTTACCATGGTTACGTCGGGCTTCTCGAGAGCTTCGATTTGAGTGGTAGAACGCCAAAAACGGACCACGGAATCTCAAGTTATGATCATTTCTTTCTCTCCCATTTTTCTTCTCATTTCTCTCCCGAATTTCTCTTCCTTTTTCTTTTTCTTCTTATCTTGTTTAATTACTTGATATTTATCCAATGTGGTGAGTCATCACCCTTGGTCTCTTCTTGTCTTGACACTTGGCAAGCATGCATTGGCTTGGAATAAAGTAGCTTTTCTGGTTCGTTTAATTTCGTAGAACGCTCGCAAGGTTCCTCGAGGGTTCTATCGAGGTATTTTACCGAAATCGTTCTCGATACTTCTAATTCATTTATCAAATCCATATCCATAGAATTAATAATTTAAATCCTTAAATATCTTCAAATAATAATTATTTAGTCCGTTTTTGGTGAAATTTCGGAGAAAACGAAAAATGCTATTTTTCCGATTCTGACAGCTTCTGCATTCTTTCATTTCCATCGTAGATCACTAATGCGACTTTGAAAGTTTATTATATCGTCCTGCATATAGGGTGGTCTGAAAAACTTTTAAATGAAGAGTTACTATTCATCAGTGGTTTTTCTATAATCCTTTGGATCAAAATCCGTTCCAATATTCCTGATCTATTTTCTCTTTACTCTTTGCACTTAGAAAACGTTCTAGTGATTTCTCGGGCGTACGCTATCTTGTTTATGGAGTTGTCGGATGTATTCCAGATATTGATTTGGATGACATAAAAATACTTTCCTTTCCTGGAGTATTGTATTCTTATCTTCCAGATTGATTGTTCTTATTTATGTGTTCAGTCCATTCTTACTATTCTCAAAATGTTTGAAAACCGAAATTCATATTCATTTCATAACTTGATTCTCAAAGTCATTGCCACTATCCATATTTACATCAACATATAATAAAAGTTTTAATTCTACCCAAAATCTGGGGTCTTACACTCACCACCCTTTGCAGCTTTCTTCACCAGGACCCCTTGTACACCCCCTTGTAACTTCTTTTTAGTGAGTGGTGTAGAGGAAAAATCCTTTGAACCTGATTGCCTTCCAGACACATCAGTTCTAGTTGATTTCTTCGATTTTACAACTAAAGTCTTTTGAGAGACATTAGAGGTGGCTGTTGACTGTTTATTCTGTTTGGGAGGCATGCTTGGGTTAAGAACAAGGTGTGATTGGCCTTGCCCCATAGCATTAGAAATTAAACCATAACGAGTAGGCATTTTCCTATGTAAGAAAAACCTAACCTCATCAGGAATAAAAGCATTTCCTATAAAACTGTTTGCCTTATCAGGATTGAAAAATGCAAAAAAAATAAAATAAAGTAAAATAAAATTTTATTTATGAAAACAAAATTTATTTTGACAATCCTGATAAATGCATCCTTAACACACATTCTCTATAAAATAGAACTGTTAGACATAACATCATCTATCTATTAAAACACAAACCTTCTCCATAGAAAAACTTACGAAAACCTTTCACCTTCTTCGTTTTTCAATGGTTGCTAACCAACAACAAAACAACTTACCTGATCAAGAACTCGATGAATTAGAGATAATCTGGCAGGAGTTGGATCAGGTGCTTGCAGAAATTGCAGAAGATGAAGAGCCTCAACCAGTTCCTGATCCTCAAGAACATGAAGCCTTTGTTAACGCAATGGCTGATGTGCTTTGGCACAACTTCCAGCAGGCCAATCCTGACTGGAATCCTCTTGACAATCTCATATTTGTCAATGATGAAGAGGATGAAGACGATGAGGATGATGAAGAGGATGAGGATGAAGAGCTCGTACGAGAGCTTGAGAGGAGGAAAAAGAAGATCTTGGATGCTCGCAGGTCTTGCAAGTTGGAGGCTTGAAGCGTCCCGTTGATCATGGGGACGCGCCACCTTCAAGTGCATCTGCTCCCCTCCTTGTCCTTTAAGGATGGAACAAGAGATCTTCCAATCCTGATGGACTGTGAAGCTGCTCAGGAGCGTTCATGCTTATTTGCAGGGCACGTGTTCCTGAGTAGAAAAATAGACTAGGAAAAAAATATGTAATTTCCATTTTCATTTGTAATGAATCTTCAAGAATTAATGAAATTTGTCTATTTTCTCAACTGTTTTCTTTCTGTACTTGCCTGCATAATTTGTTAGTAACACTGATATTGACATATAAAATGACGAATAGTAAACTCTGATAGAAATATAATTGAAAATGAGAATTAAGACTGAAAAATTAATCAAAGACTAAGTAAAAATCTTATTTTCCAGAGTTTACCAGAAGTGTTTGTTAGATATAATTGCTGATGATTGTTTATCAGTGTTTAAGCAACAGGTACTCATCAGAGTTTACTAGAAGCCAGTCAGAGTTTGTTAAAGTCTGACGGGGTGAGAGTTTACTTTAGCTGTCGGTGCTAATATGAAGATTCTAGAAGCAATATATTCTGAAGATGGAAAGAAGCAGAATATATTGAGATGGCTAAATAAACGGGACAGAAGACAGAAGCAATCCTAGATTGATATAAATTGTATAGCTAATTTATAGGAATATCAATTAGAGATTGTATGTAGCTGTGTACTATATAAACACAGATAGGTTAACCCTAAAAGGAATGCGAATACTTGAATACATTATTCTTGTAACCTAGCAGCTCTCTGTGATATTTTACATCACTGAGAGAAGAGTTATTTAATATAATTCAGTTTATTGTTCATAAACAGTGTTCTTGATTGTTCTTCTCATATATATATTGATTATATATTGTGTATTCGGCCTAACAATTGGTATCAGAGCCTTGGTTGTTTAATATATACCGTTTATCGATCCAAACACAAGTATAATCATGACTGAAAACTCTCAGGAAGGTTCTATTGCTCAAAAGGTTCAATCTGCTTCTGTAAGTCGATATGAATCAATCAGGGTTCCAATGCTCAAACCAATGGAATATCCAATATGGAAGGTTAAGATGACCATGTTTCTAGAAGCCACAGATCCAGAATACCTTGATAGAATCTATGATGGTCCTCATATGCCAACTAAACTGTCTCCTGTTGTTGATGGTCAAGAACAAAAGACTGTTCCAAAGGAAAAGAAAGATATGACACCTGAGGACATCTTGTTAGGTCCAAAGTATCGTAGAAGGGGGGGTTGAATACGATACTCACAAATAAATTTAATTTCATTCGCGGATTAATCTTTCAGTTCTATAACGAAATCAAACACACCAAACCAAATCAAGTTTCGGGGAATATATCTTTTTATAAATATAAACCTCGAGGGGTGCTACAATTTCTAATCCGTAGATTAGCTTCAATGAGTTTAAGGTTACACAAATACAAAACAATGATCAAGTTCTGAGCACTATTAATTTCTCTGATAATTTTCTCCGGCTCTTCTCTCTCTCAGTAATGTCTCTGTGTTGAAATCCTTAACTGAAGAAGACACTTTCTTCACTCTGTATTAACTGCAGACTTTGGTTTGAAAAACCATCGAACCAAACTTGTAGAAACAATCCTGGCCGTTGGATCTTCATCAACTTGAAAAACAAAGAATACTTTTCACCTGCTCCACAATTTAAAAACCATCGAATGGTTTAAAAAACCATCGAATGAAATAAATCATTTTACCATTCGATAGTTTTTAAAACAAAACTATCGAATGCCAAATTGATTCATTTTGGTTTTCTTTGAATCACTTTTCATTCCATTCGATAGTTTTCTAAATAGAAAAACTATCGAATCATTTTCTCGTCTTTTATCAATTAATGATTCCACTGAGCTCCTGGGTGTTTAAGTAATAGACTGTATCACTTTCTTCTGAGACGATAAAACAACTTGATCTTCTTTTAGTGCCGTCACCTAGTGCAACTGGTCTGGTTCACAGATGAATAACACCTGATCAATTCTTATTTTATGTCTTCAATATAGTGCTGCTGATAAGTCCCTTGTCGTTCTGGTTGCTTCATCACTGGAATCCCATGGTACTGAACCCTAAATCATTCACATACTTCTGTCGTCTTGAAAGTCTTGTTTCTTTTGCTGTCACTGAGGCTTGAACATTTTCATGAACTTCTTTCCGTGACCTGTTTACGGACTTCAAGAATACATAACGTATTTTGATTTTTTGAGTTTACCTTTTCTTCTTTGATTCTGGATTTCTGTGCTTCTGTTAATATTATTGTCTGTCTTGTCCTTTGTTGAGTTGTAGTTATCTCTTTTACATCTTATGTTACATTATGCTTTACAATCTCCCCCTATTTGATTGGATAGAGTTCGACAAGCAAATACTTCGAGGATAACTCAACTAACTAAGGAAACATTAAACTACTTAAAGTAAGACAGCGTAATAATATCAATGCATTCTGGATCAGATATATATACATTTCCAGATTTCATAAATCAAAGAACAATTAAACTTTATACAATGAAGTTGCTCCTCTAGTCTGAGCTGATAGTTCTTTTGTTCTTTGCTTCAATCTTCAGTCCATTCCAATCTCACCTTCTTCAATCATTGGATCGGAGTTAGCAGCTTGATAATCAATCACAGATAGATAGTGCAGTGGTTCTCCAGGTTTAAGGATTGCTCCTTGGATGTGTCTTCCAATATATTCAACCTCTTGACCCACTCCAGCCCATAACCATGCAATGTTAACATCTTTCTTGTTTAGCTTTGGCATGTTTGGCAGTCTGGTATGCACTTCCAATCCTCTTTCCACTATTTTCCTATAGTAAGGAACATTCTCCATTAGAGATCTTCTAAGAGTGTCTGCTGCTTTGTCCTTCTCCGTTGATGAGAATCCAGTGGATCTAAGATACTTCTCAACTGAGATTAGATAGTTGCTTGGGTAGTCTCTCAGTTTGTCCTCAGCCAAATAGCAGATTCTGAACAAGTCATTCGTCATGAATCTCACCATTGGAGGATCTTCAGTAATCTCTGGACTGACTTTCATCACGATCTCCTTAACGTGCTCACGGAGCAGTTCATTTAGCCTTGTAGTTCTTTGGATCTTGATGAGTATAGCCTGCAATTCTGTATATGTCCTCTGTTCTAAAAACTTAGTGGAAATCACAAATGTACCTTTCTCCAGAAAACTGATTAATAAGCTCCAGGCACCATTTGCTTTAACCCCAGCATTCAGACAGATTATAGAGCTTCTCAGTGCTTTAAAGTAAGTCTGATCTTCAAGATTAGCACTTCTGATGTCCTGAATAATAACTTCCACCTCAGCATTGTCGTTGACTTCTAATCCGTCTTCAACTCCGCAAAAGGTTTTATAAGCCATTTCCCATTCAGTACCATCTTTCTTTGCCAGATCTATCATCTTCTTCTTCCTCACTTCATTATACACTTTCATTCTCTTTAGCTTTTCACTTCTCAGAATTGCTTGCTGTTTCTCTTTCTCAGCTTGCCTGGCATCTATTGCAGCTCTCTGAGCTCTTATTGCTTCCAAGGCAGCTTCTTCTTCAGGTGATAGAGAATTTGCTTCTTCCATATCATCATCCAAGATAGGATGTTCTATTGGCTCTGGATAATATGGCTCATGCTCCTCTTGAATAGGTTGCTCATGCATGACCTCAAATTCCTCTTCACTTTCCTTGTCTTCCTCTACAAGCTCCTCAATCCAGTACTGTCTGATTGGAATAGCCTCAACAGTCTCCCAAACTCCCCATTTATCCTTCACCCCTTCTCCAACTTTCTCCCCCTTAGTTGAGGAATCCTCGATAAAAGCATCCTCAGCATAAAAGACATTAGAAGGATCAGGTTCCTGATAGGAAGGACCAGGTTGTCCAGATTGTTGGTTCTTTAGCATACTCCATATAGACTGTACTCCATCACCTTGATTCTCCAAGAAATCCATAATCTGCTTATTAAATTCATTTATAGAAGCTAGCGACAGGTCAATGTTTTCCAATCTTGAGTTGGTAGTCTTTTCCATGTGATCCAGCCTCTTGTTTAGCTTAGACTCTACTCGTGAAAGGGTATTCATTGCATCTTTTACCCGCGCTTGACCATCCCGGATAACCAGAACGTCTTCTTTCAAAGCTTCATGTCCTTGAGACAGTGCAGTTACTTCATTCATGAATCCATCTTTAAGTTCCCTGACGTCCATCCTCAGCTCGACTAGTTCTTCCATAGCTGCCTTCTTTAAGGAGTCCACTGCCTGCTTCGTACCTGTTATAGTGCCAGATGCACTGCCAATGACCCTGAATGTTCTTCTGGAATCAGCTGCAGCCAAGTCAACTTTCTCTTGAATAGACTTTAAAGAAACATTGGCTTGACTGGAGGAGATCCCTTGGTCAAAGGAAGGTCGCAGTGGAACCTTGAATAGTGGATTTCCTTCTTTGTCTCGAACTGTCATCTCCTTGAGGGAAGATTGAACTTGTAGCTCTCTTTCTGTTGGTAACAGCAGATCATCAATATTAGGTAGGGTTAGGGTGTCACTTCTCACATTTGGCTCTGGGTGTACACTCAACGTTTCTGTCGGTGTTTGAATCATTTTTCCTTTCCCACTCAGGCCAGGTGTAAGTGTTTTTGTTTCACTCAAATCCTTTGTGCTGATTGTACCTGCAGAAGAGATCACCGTAGCCGTCCTTAAGGAGGTCACCGGTGGTGCAATGGGGCTTCGCAAGTCCCCGTCCTTGGATAAACCAAGTTGCTGATCATCCTTAGATGATATATCCGTTGTAGGATCTAGAGTTTGAATCTCTAGGGGGTTAGAAACAGGCTCTTTTAACAGCAGAGATCCCGAATCTTCCCCGTGAGTCTGTAAAGACTTCACCTCAGTTGACTCCTCAATAGTAATTGATTCACTGTCAACGAGTTGCCGATCTGCACCTACGTCAGACCCTTTACCCGCAGGATCCAGATATGTTCCATCTGGGGAGGTAGACAATGACCTTTTAGATTGTGCATTTAGGTCAAAGCCTTCTCTCGACGTCTGTGAAGACCCTTGGTTCTTAGAACCTTCAACCAGTGAACCTGACCGTAATATGGTCGGAACACCAGTTGCTTCCGTCAATTTTTCCTTACTTGATTGAGCTATTGGTTCAGATATTGCTTTCGTTAGCGTAGCCCAATCAGCATCAGAAAAATCAGTAAAGGGCGCTTTGGATGAGAGAAATGAAGTATCAACAGTTGCCTCGGTTTCTGGTCTTCTCCTTTTAGAGGAAGGCAGAGCTGCTGTTGAAGGGTGTATCTCCTTATGTGGTGCTGCTTTGGCACTATCTCCCTCTACACTCATGGATGGTTCTTTAATGGGTATAGTAGGGGAAGGAGGTTCGTTTATGTTTTCATTTGGCTCTTCCAAAGGCTCTTCGACCGTGGTTAGAGATTGTGGGTTTGCAACCTCCTGATCAGGAATGGCCACTGAGGGCTCTGGATCAACATCCATTGGTTCAGGTGCCATTACAGGTTCAGGTTGTGGAATATTACCTTGAATTACCTGTTCCCCTGGGGGTAGAAGTGGTAGGGGCACCGTTCTTAGATATTCAGTGAGAACAGTGGGTACCCCTGGAAGATAGTTGTTCTTCCTTATCAGAGCGGTTATGGCATTGCTCTTCATCTTCATACACTCCTGGGTTGCTTCACCTTCAAAGATCTCCCGTTCATCATCTGTTAAGATATCATTGAGAATTAGCTGTAGGAACCTAGGATAGAAACATAGCACATCTTCATCTATGCCCGTTCTTTCATCCAGTGGTCCCATGCATATGATTACTTGATCAATCAGTAACCGTCCAATGTTAATATGCCTATTGTTCGCAATGGCAAACCCTATCTTTTGAAGGAATAAGGGAATACCATGCAGATTTGTTAGCTTGGCAGTAAAAACATGGATTAGGGTATGAAAGAAAAAGTTCCATGCTTTTGGCAAGTAATGCTTAAGGAACTCTCCCACAAAGAAGTTAGGTTGTTGACTTCTAATGAGATTGAAGAAAGCATGTATCTCCTCAGTTGTGGGATCCGGAACAAGGTTTTCTGTAGGAAAATGTAAGATTCGATTAAAATCATGTTCCGTCACCCTTATTGTTCTGCCCCCTGGCACAACAAAACTGAAGGACCTTACGTTATTCTCACTTGTATCCGTGGCGGTTGTGTACAACGCAGTCAATTGATCAATACAAAGGACCACGGGAGTACTCACAGCGAATGCCACTAATGAACGTGTGTTCAAAAACTCTGCCCATGCACGAAACTGTAGGTTCGTTATGGATTGCAAGTTTTGGAACGAGACATGATTAGTCTTGGTAATAATAAATTCTCCAGCCATTTTAAAATTTCCAGAAAATTTAAACAAACCAAAACTATTTTTCCTTTAAATTTAATTAATTATTACTAATTAATCAAATTCTTTTCCTTTAAATTTAATTAATTATTACTAATTAATCAAATTCTAACAAAATTACCCTAAAAACAAAATCACCCCTTTTAACACTAACACACAAATTCGAACACTAGCAATTAGAACCCTTGACTAATAGCAACCAATATTCAATTCAAACAGTTTGTTCGATGGTTTCTTTCTCAGAAAGTGCCAAAATCTCAAAAAATACTAATTTCTCACGGTTAAAAGACAGTCAATAGTGACAACTAGTAATATTTTAAGGTTTTTCTTGGATAAAAATGGAGAAACTATCGAAAGGTGTTCTTGTTTGTGTATGTATGTCTCTGTAAGTATATAAAACTTTAAGTTTTTCTCAGATCTGTAAAAGTGAAACTGAAAAAGAACTAAGGCAATGATATATACGTTTGAAACTGACAGGGGTAAAATCGTCAATTCAGGTTCGATAGTTTTATAAATGTACTGTCGATGGATTTCTGAAGGGGTAGAAGAGTCTATTTTCGTTCGATAGTTTTTCTCAAAAACTATCGAAGAGTTTAAAAAGAATGCTAACAGACTTTTCCACAGAAAACCATCGAAGTTTTTTGAATTAGATATAAAAACTATCGAAGATTTGTTTAGAAAATGTATCGAGAATTTGAGTATTTCATTAAGTAAAATCCCATTCGATATATTTTCCATTGAATTTCAAAATGTATCGAGAATTTAAATATGGAGTTAGGTAAATTCCTTCGATATATTTTAAAAAATATCCTCAAAAACTATCGAGAAATGTTTTCGATAGATTTTCTTTTCCTTTTCAAAAACTATCGAAATTAACTTTCGATAGATTTATCTATGTACTTGAAAAACTATCGAATTTCCTAAATTCGATATTTTTGCTTCTGTCTTCATCTTAAAACCTGTTCTTGTTTTAAAAATCAGAATTTTTATTTCCTGCCTAGTTTTAATTCTAACAAATCTTTTCAAATTTACCAAAATCAATTCTTAACAGAAAATTCACAATTTTCTTAGAATAAAATCAATTAAATATCATCGAGTGATATTAACCAATCAAAATCTAATCAATTATGCTGCATTAATCTACAATGTTAAAAACAAAGTAAATTAATTCAAATTAAATAAATGCTTGAATATTTAGAACAAATATTAGCACTTAAATAATTTTAGAATTAATAACCAATTAAATGCCAGAAGATATATCATCCATAATTATGACATAAAATTAGTACAAAAATCCTAACTACGAGAATTGCTCCAGAAAATAAACTCACGAGTCCTAAGGATATAACAATTCTTAAACTCATGTATTCACCAGGACTATCTGCAGTTACTGACTTCTAATCAAAATCAATTAGAAAGATTTAACATCCCAAGTTCACCAACCAGCTTATTGAAAGTGGATTCATCAAGCGGTTTAGTAAAGATGTCTGCAATTTGATCCTCTGTGGGTACAAAATGTAACTCCACAGTTCCATTCATGACATGCTCTCGAATAAAATGATACCTGATGTCGATGTGCTTCATCCTCGAGTGTTGCACTGGGTTGTTTGAGATTGCTATGGCACTTGTGTTGTCACAAAATATTGGAATCTTTGTCAACAAAAGTCCATAGTCACGGAGTTGGTTTCTCATCCACAAGATCTGAGCACAACAGCTACCAGCAGCAATGTATTCAGCCTCAGCTGTTGATGTGGACACTGAATGCTGCTTCTTGCTATGCCAGGAAACTAACCTTCTTCCAAGAAACTGACAGCTTCCTGAAGTACTCTTCCGATCAATCTTACAACCTGCAAAATCAGAGTCTGTGTATCCAATAAGATCAAATCCTGTATCTTTAGGGTACCAAATTCCAAGATTTGGGGTCCCCTTAAGATATCTAAATATTCGCTTAACAGCTATTAGATGAGATTCTTTGGGATCAGACTGAAATCTAGCACACAAGCATGTTGCAAACATTATATCTGGTCTACTTGCAGTGAGATAAAGTAATGAGCCTATCATACCTCTGTAGCCTGTGATGTCAACCTTCTTACCAGTTTCATCCTTATCAAGCTTAGTGGCAGTTGGCATAGGAGTCTTTGCTGTAGATGAGTCTTCCATTTGATACTTCTTCAGAAGATCTTTGATGTACTTGGACTGACAAATGAATATACCATCTTGGTTTTGGTATACTTGCAGTCCAAGAAAGAATGACAATTCACCCATCATGCTCATTTCATAACGACTCTGCATTAACTTAGCAAATATCTTGCATAGATCATCATTAGTAGAACCAAATATTATGTCATCCACATATACTTGCACCAATATCAAATCATTTTTATGCTTTTTGACAAAGAGAGTTTTGTCTACAACACCTCTTGTAAAATCATTTTCAAGTAAGAATTCAGAGAGAGTGTCATACCATGTTCTCGGAGCTTGTTTGAGTCCATAGAGAGCTTTGAATAGAAAGTACACAAAGTCTGCCAGTTTTGAATCCTCAAAACCTGGAGGTTGTTCCACATACACTTCTTCTTCTAACTCCCCGTTCAGAAAAGCACTCTTCACATCCATTTGATATACCTTGTAATTGGAATGTGCAGCAAATTCCAGAAACATTCTGATGGCCTCAAGTCTTGCTACTGGTGCATAGGTTTCATCATAATCTATACCCTCTTCTTGAGAGTAACCTTTAGCAACCAGTCTGGCTTTGTTTCTCGTTACAATGCCATCTTCGTCCAACTTATTTCTGAATACCCATCGTGTTCCAATAACAGATTTTCCCTTAGGCCTGGGTACCAGCTTCCAAACTTTCTGCCTTTCAAACTGATTGAGTTCTTCTTGCATAGCAATCACCCAATCTGGATCATCTAGAGCATCTTCAACTTTCTTAGGTTCTGTTTCTGAAAGAAACCCATAATAGTGACATTCATTTTGTGATGTTCTCCTAGTTCTCACTCCTGTGTCCGGATCACCAATGATCAAGTGAAAGGGATGATCTCTATTCCATACCCTTTGTCTTGGCAGATGCAATCTTGATGATTCTCCTTGTTCTAGATGTTGTGGAGTGTGACTAGTTGATCCTTCTCCTGCTCCCCCTGAGTTGTTGACGGTTTGATCTGTTGATTCTGAAGACTGACTAGTGGATCTTGTATGTTGAGGATCTCCACTTTGGTCACCACTTTGTCCAGAATCATTATCATTATGATTATTATTAATGACTGTAACAACTTCAGGTACTTCTTCATTGTCAGAGAGATCTCCTGATAGATTTTCAAATACCAAGGATTCAGAGTTCTCTCCAGTTTGCAGGCCTGGTCTTTTGGTGTCGTCAAATGTTACATTAAAGCTTTCCAACACCTTCTTATCTTCAATCACATATAACCTGAAAGCCTTAGATTCCAGAGAATAGCCCAGAAAAATGCCTTCATCTGCTTTGGCATCAAACTTGCCAAGATGTTCTCCATCTTTAAGTACAAAGCACTTTGAACCAAACACATGAAAGTACTTCAGTGTTGGCTTCTTGTTGGCCATTAACTCATACAGAGTCTTTTCATGATCTTTGTTGATCAGGGTTCGATTCTGAGTGTAGCAAGCTGTATTCACTGCTTCAGCCCAAAAGTAAGTGGGAAGTTTTGATTCACTCAACATGGTCCTTGCTGCTTCAACCAAGGTCATGTTCTTCCTTTCCACTACTCCATTCTGTTGAGGAGTTCTTGGTGCTGAAAACTGTCTTGACATTCCTTTTTCTGAGCAGAAATCATTAAGAACTGCATTCTTGAATTCAGTTCCATTGTCTGATCTGATTGTCCGCACAGGTAGCTTAGCTTCCACTTCTATCTTCTTGATGTGATCAATGATTAGTTGTGTTGCTTCATCCTTTGTTTGTATGAACAACACCCACGTGTACTTGGAGTAGTCGTCCACCATCACCAATGCATATCTATTCCTTGAAAGTGACATAACATTAACTGGACCAAATAAATCCATATGAATCAGCTGTAATGGTTCAGTAATGCTTGTCATTCCTTTGCTTCCATGTGATGCTTTCTTCGACTTCCCTTTTTCACATCACATAGTCCCTCCTGATTGAATTCCATCAGGGGCAACCCTCTCACTAACTCTCTCTTTACCAAAGAGTTCATAGTTTTGAAGTTCAGATGTGAGAGCTTCTTGTGCCATAGCCAACTTTGTTCTGAAGATGCCTTTGCATAGAAACATGTAACTTCTCCTTCACTGGTAGAACTTAAGTCAGCTATAAATAAATTCCCTTTTCTCACTCCCAGTAGAGTAAGCTTCTCATCCTTCCTGTTGGTGATCAAGCACTTGTCCTTTCTGAAATCTACATTGTAGCCTTTATCATAGAATTGACTGATACTTAGAAGATTGTGCTTTAATCCTTCAACAAGAGAGATGTTTTCAATGATGACATTTCCAGCTTTCAATTTACCATATCCCGTAGTGAATCCTTTGTTGTCATCTCCAAAGGTTACAATCGGGCCGGTCTTCTTAACCACCTCTGTAAGCAGGGACTCTTCACCTGTCATGTGTCTAGAACAGCCACTATCCAGAATCCACACAACCTTTGAGCTTTTAACCTTACCCTGCAATCACAGATTGATTAAGCGGACTTTGGTACCCAAAATTGTTTGGGTCCTGAAGGTTTAGATGATTTAACAGGAGTAACATTCAATTTAGTCTTACCCTGTTTGATATTCATAGTATCTGTGGATTTAACATTACTAGTGCTATTGCTACTATCATTCATCAACTTAAAATAAGAATGCATGATGTTGTACTTACATAGCAAACACTCTTTCTTCCCACAGGGCTCATGATTATCAGGCATGTCAGACATGTTATGCATTTCAGAAGCATTAGCAGTTTCTACTTTAACCTTTTTACATGCATGTGTAAGGTGTCCAGCAGAATTACAAACGGAGCACAACTTCCTAGATGCAATGGGAGAAGATGGAACCAATTCCTGATTAACAATCTTCTTCCTCCCATTCCTGTTCTTTTTAACATTACTAACTAAGGAACCTACTTCAGTTTTAGGTAAATCAGGTTTAGGTAATTCATTTTTTACTGATTTCCTAGGCAACTTAGTCTTTACCTCTTTTTCCTTCAATAAATCCTCCTCAAGCAATTCTTGTCTAATGAAAAGGTCATCCTCATGAAAGAGTGGTGGAAACGGCTTAACAAAAACTGGACAATCAACATTCTTAAGAACATGTGGAGTATTCCTTTTGACAACTGAAGATGTCACAGGGAATTCCACAATCTTCTTACCAGCTTTCTTGTTATAGTCAAATCCTATAGCAGTTTTATTCTCTATGGCCTGAGTATCAATGATTTCCCTAGCCACTAGAGCGGAATTCTTAAAAGCATTCAGCTTCAAATCTAGATCTGAAATCTGCTTCCTGAGGATAGTCTCTATCTCATCATTACACTTGACCTTGTTCTCTAAGTACGCATTCTTTTGCTTAAGATCTTCTAATGTTACAGCTACAAGCTCTAGTTCTTCATTTTTGGATTCTAGCTTTTTAATCTTAAGAACTAGTTTAGCATTTTCCATTTCTGATGCTAGCATGCTTGTGTGTACATTAAACAATTCTACACTAAGATCTTGCACAGTTTTCTTGTACTCAGAGTTAGACATATCAATTGTAGTTAAGATAGGTACCTGAGATGATTGTGGTGATTCCTCTGAAGAGTCAGCCATTAGAGCAACATTTACATATTCCTCCTCTTCATCTGAATCAGTATCATCCCAGTGCTTTCCCTCTACTATATAAGCTTTCCCTTTCTGCTTTCCATAGAATGCCTCCAATTGCTGTTTAAGCTTGGCATTCTCCTTCTTCAACTCATCATAAGAATCCTTCTTTCCATAGACATCTTTCATGTCTCTTGCTTGACGAGGCTTCCGGCATTCAGTGGCGAAATGCCCTAACTCATTGCAGTTGTAGCATCTTGATTTGCTTCTATCAATCATGCCAGTCTTGTAGCCTCCCTTAAAGCCTGTACTAGGTGTATAATTGCTCTTCTGGAATCTGTTGGTTGAGCCCTTGAACTTGTACTTAGGGTTTCTCTTGAAACGTATATGACTAAACTTTGCAGCTAAGTACGCCATGGTTTTGTCTTCCATTTGCTCAAGCTCTTCTAGGGTGTAGTAATCACTTTCATCAACACCCAGATTCACAGAATCCATTTCTGCTTCTATTATCACCTCCTTTCCAGCTCTAGGGGTTTGAACCTGAATCTCAGAAGTTATTGGTTCATCCACTACAAGTGCTGCTGATCTCACAAGTGCATTGTGCTTGTTCTCCACTGTCCCTGATCCGTAGATTATCACCCTTTGTTCCTGTTCCATCTCATAGGTCTTCAACTTGCCATAGATCATCTCTAATGACATCTTTGTGAAGTCAATTCTTTCCCTAATGGATGATGACTTGTGTTCTACATGATGGGGCAGCGTCATCATGAACTTCCTGTTCGATTCTCTCAGTGGATAGGTCTTTCCTTTCATTGCCAATTCATTGAGGAGCTTAGTATACTTCTCAAAGACCTGAATTATACTTTCTCCTGGCAGAGACCTAAACGCTTCATATTGAGAAGTCAGAATGTCCAATCTGTTTTCCTGAACGTCTTCAGTTCCTTCCATTATTAAGTTAATGGTATCCCACATATGTTTCCCACTTGTACAGTTCATCAACTGATAGCTCATTTCCTTGTCTGCGGAGTCCGCCAATATCAACATTAAACCGGTGTCCAATCGAATCAGTTCTTTGTCAGAATCTGTAAATTCACTTATATCCTTAGGTTGGGTGCCTGAAGGAATCCTGCTACCATCAGGAGCTGTAGATTCACTAACTGGTTTCATTGGTACAAACGGTCCGTTCTCTAATATGCCAATATACAACGGATTAGATGCCTTGATAAATAACAGCATCTTCATCTTCCACAAACCGAAATCATCTCTAGTAAATGGGGGAACTTTAATACCAGCGGTTGTCTTTGGAGCACTCATGGTTTCTGAAAATTTCAAATTGTTTAAAATTCAAGAAATTCCAATTAAATGAAAAAATTTGAAAGTTAAAAAATTTGCTTCGAATTTTCACGCTACGTTTGATTTTGGTCTCATTCACCGGATCTGATTTGTATATCAATCAAGTAGCTCTGATACCAATTGTTAGGTCCAAAGTATCGTAGAAGGGGGGGTTGAATACGATACTCACAAATAAATTTAATTTCGTTCGCGGATTAATCTTTCAGTTCTATAACGAAATCAAACACACCAAACCAAATCAAGTTTCGGGGAATATATCTTTTTATAAATATAAACCTCGAGGGGTGCTACAATTTCTAATCCGTAGATTAGCTTCAATGAGTTTAAGGTTACACAAATACAAAACAATGATCAAGTTCTGAGCACTATTAATTTCTCTGATAATTTTCTCCGGCTCTTCTCTCTCTCAGTAATGTCTCTGTGTTGAAATCCTTAACTGAAGAAGACACTTTCTTCACTCTGTATTAACTGCAGACTTTGGTTTGAAAAACCATCGAACCAAACTTGTAGAAACAATCCTGGCCGTTGGATCTTCATCAACTTGAAAAACAAAGAATACTTTTCACCTGCTCCACAATTTAAAAACCATCGAATGGTTTAAAAAACCATCGAATGAAATAAATCATTTTACCATTCGATAGTTTTAAAACAAAACTATCGAATGCCAAATTGATTCATTTTGGTTTTCTTTGAATCACTTTTCATTCCATTCGATAGTTTTCTAAATAGAAAAACTATCGAATCATTTTCTTGTCTTTTATCAATTAATGATTCCACTGAGCTCCTGGGTGTTTAAGTAATAGACTGTATCACTTTCTTCTGAGATGATAAAACAACTTGATCTTCTTTTAGTGCCGTCACCTAGTGCAACTGGTCTGGTTCACAGATGAATAACACCTGATCAATTCTTATTTTATGTCTTCAATATAGTGCTGCTGATAAGTCCCTTGTCGTTCTGGTTGCTTCATCACTGGAATCCCGTGGTACTGAACCCTAAATCATTCACATACTTCTGTCGTCTTGAAAGTCTTGTTTCTTTTGCTGTCACTGAGGCTTGAACATTTTCATGAACTTCTTTCTGTGACCTGTTTACGGACTTCAAGAATACATAACGTATTTTGATTTTTTGAGTTTACCTTTTCTTCTTTGATTCTGGATTCCTGTGCTTCTGTTAATATTATTGTCTGTCTTGTCCTTTGTTGAGTTGTAGTTATCTCTTTTACATCTTATGTTACATTATGCTTTACACATCTCATCAATTGAAAAGGATGCAAAAGTTAGACATCTTCTTCACAGTGCCTTAGATAATGTCATGTCTAACAGAGTCATTGGTTGTAAGACTGCCAAAGAAATTTGGGATGCTTTAGAAGTAAGGTGTCAAGGAACAAGTGCAATAATGAAGAACATGAAGACTATTCTAACGCAGGAGTATGAACACTTTGACTCAAGACCTGGTGAAACTTTGACTGAAACATATGACAGATTTTGTAAACTGTTAAATGATTTGTCTCTGGTTGATAAAGAATATGATCTTGAAGAGTCAAATCTCAAGTTTCTACTATCTCTACCTGAAAAATGGGATTTAAAGGCAACATCAATAAGAGATAATTATGATCTTGCAGAAACAGATCTTGATGAAATTTATGGGTTGCTTAAAACTCATGAACTTGAGATAGATCAAAGAAACAAAAGGTCTGGAAAGAAGACAAAATCTGTAGCTCTCAAAGTTGAAGAAAAACTCATGAAGAAAGCAACATCAAAGAAGAAAGCTAAGGGAAAAGCTTTGGTCATAAACTCTGAAAGTGAGTCATCAAACTCTGATGGTGATTCAAACTCTGATATTTCTTCTGAATCTGAGGATGATGAAGAACAACTGATGCAAATGGCTGCTTTGATGGTGAAAACTTTCAAAAAGATGGGTTTCAAGAACTTCAAGAGAGGAAAGAGATTCTCTAGGAGAGACTCAAACTCTGAGAGAAAGAATTTCAGAAAGTCTGAAGGAAGGGATACCAAGTCTGAGAAGAAAGACAAGTCTAAAATCCAGTGCTACAAGTGTAAAGAGATGGGTCACTATGCTCCAGAGTGCAAGAAAGGAAAATCGGAAAAAGCACTCATCACTAAAGGAAGAGACTGGGTAGACACTTCAGATTCAGATGAGGATGAAAACTATGCTCTCATGGCAATTGTCAAAGATGAATCTGAATCATCTGAAAACAAGGTACCTCTAACAACTTATGCTTATGATACTGATAATATATCTGAATTGAGAATTTATCTTAAAAGCATACATGTTAGCTATAGAGATCAGACTTTAGAGAATGAAAGAATCAAATCTGAGAATCTAGGTCTTAAAGAGAGGAATAAATTTCTTGAAGAGAGACTTGTTAATATGCAACAAGTTCAAAAGGAAAGAGATGATGTTGTTTATGGTGAACAGGAATTGCTTAAAAGATATAAGCAAATAGAATCTGATTTAGAAAAAGAGAGGAAAGTGATTAAAACCTGGACTAATTCTGCAAAAGACACACATCAGGTTTTTCAGACAGATACTGTAGGTTTAGGTTACTGTGAGGAAGATGAACTTAGGTTTAAAGATAAAGTTAAAGTCAAACCACAACTTAAACCTGTAAAATTTGTTTCTGAATCCAGTAAACTAAAATCTGTAGTTGTGAAAGAAGCTGTTATGGAACCAGTTGAAACTTGTGAAAAACAGGTTAATGTTGGTTCAAGAACAGAAAATCAGATTGTGACAGAAGCTGTTAAAAAAACCAGTAAAAATCTGTGATAAACAGGTTAATGTTGGTTTGATGACAGAAAAACAATTCAAACATAAGCTCAAAGAGGTAAAGTCTGTCAACAAACAGAAGGTGTCCAAGAAAAATAGGAATGGAAAAGTAGGCATTAATAAAAGAAATGATTATCTGCCTAATTCTGATGCTCCTAGAAAGACATGTCATAGTTGTGGTAGTACTAACCATCTTGCTAGTTTTTGCAGGAAGAACAAAAATATTAATTCTTTACTCTCCAAGTCTGGAGTAAAGAATAATTATGTTAGGGTTAGACCACAGACATTATGCACACACTGTGGGAGCACTTGGCATTCCATTTATACTTGCAAGAGTTATCATGCTATTTATCACAACTATTATGAGCTAAAACCCAATTTGAAATGGGTTAGAGCTAACTCTGCAAGTGTAAAATCTGACACTGTTAGCTTAAACTCTGTTGATAGTAATTCCGCTGCAAAAGCAAACAATGTTAAGAAAGCCAAAGGATCCAAGCAAGTCTGGATCCTTAAATCTAACTCTTTGTAATTGTTTATGATTGCAGGGCATAAGGGAAAGCACCCTAGTCTTGGACAGTGGATGTTCAGGACACATGACTGGTAATAAAGCCCTGCTATCAGACTATGAGGAGAAGGCTGGCCCAAAAGTTTCCTATGGAGATGGCAACATAGGACGTACTATGGGATATGGCAATATCAATCTTGGAAGTGTCATCATCACAAATGAAGCTCTAGTCCCAGGACTCAAGCATGACTTGCTTTCTGTGAGTCAAATCTGTGACAGAGGTTATCATGTAGATTTTCAATCTGAACACTGTGAGGTTATCAGCAAATCTATAGGGAAAGTTGTTCTAGTTGGACACAGACGTAATTACATTTATGAAGCAAGTTTGGTAACAAACTCTGAAGGAAAAGCTGTGTGTCTGTCTGCAAAAATGTCAAATGAAGAGAGTTGGAAATGGCATAAGAAGCTCTCTCACCTAAACTTGAACAACATCAATGAGCTAATTCAAAAAGATCTTGTAAGGGGACTTCCAAAGTCCATACTCAGCTTAGAAGGTTTGTGTGATTCTTGTCAAAAGGCCAAGCAAAGGAAGTCATCCTTCAAGAGTAAGTCTGAATCTTCAGTTGTGGAACCGTATCATCTTCTTCATGTTGATCTTTTTGGTCCAGTCAATATAATGTCTCTTGGCAGAAAGAAGTATGCTCTAGTTATTGTTGATGAGTACACTAGATACACCTGGGTGTACTTTGTTAAGTGGATTTTATATCCACTTTTATAGACTTCTTTGTGACTTGGTCGTCGTGAATCTTCAACATTTTAGTCTCATTTGAGCTATTTTGTTCGTTTTGTAGGATTGCATATTCTAATGTGGTCGGAGGCGAGAACAAGGAGAGAACTTGTCATAACGCGCTAGAAGAGGTCCAAGGAACATATCAAGATAAAATGAGCACAAGCAAGAGCTAGCCAACAGTGAGAGTAGACAGAAGGAAAACAGAAAATTGGACAGGCCAAGCTGGCAGAGCGCGGGCGCGCGCTACAGGGCGCGGGCGCGGGCTACTTGGCAGGGCGCGGGCGCGCGCTAGAGGGCACGGGCGCGGGCTGCCTTGAGTTTCTGTTGGTTTTTGTTTCAGTTCTGGCCGAGCTTTGAAGGGTTTTTCTGGAATTTCACATTGGTTTAGGGATATATCATGCCTTAGAGTTCTCACTATGAACCAAGGGGGAGATAGAGGAGAGAAAAGGAGAGAGGAGATCAATACCTAAGTTCAAGAGATCAAAATCAAGCTTACGGATTCAATTTGTTCTTCAATTTCCTTTGTAATCTTCTAGCGGTGGATAGTTGGTTGAATTCTATTCGTAATACTTAGTGTTTATTACATTGAATCTTGTTTAGTTTATTAAAAATGTTAACTATGGCACCCATGGTGATAATTAGTTCAATTATGAACTAATCTATTATCATGGGGTTGTACCGGATTCTTATATAATGTTTTCTGGTTGATTTCAATTATTCCTTGCATGTTCTTATATCTGACATCCTTGTATGGTTGTGCATATTCAATTATAGTTGTCTGATCAACTTCTGTGATTGTGTGTTAATCTCTATTGCAGCGACCGTACTGAAAATAGAGATTTAGAACTTGCCATGCTAGCGTAGGAATTTGGTGTGTCTGATGACATGGCTTATTTGCGATATCACTCTACCCGTTTGGTATTGACTACGTGATCTTATTGATTACTTGTGTTTCAAAATCATTGTACATTAAATCCCGCAGACCTGTTGGGACTGCCTACAATTGATTGACTATTTGACTTCTATCTTAATTGTGGATGTTCATTAGGATGGTATACGTACAAAGACCTTTGGCGTGTATCAGTTTCGTGTAATCGATCAGGTGTCAGTGTAATTGCATGTTAGGAGGAAAAGGAATTTAATTGGTTAATTGCATATATGATGATGGTAAAAACCCCATGTGTTTTCTCTATTTGATAAATCATATTTGTTAATTGCTTAGTTAATTAGTATAGTTATAATTAAAACCAACCCTTGATAATTGTTTGAGAATTGAATAATATTAATTCTTGGTGCATAAATCAACGAAACAGCAACAACTAGTCTCTGTGGACGAACTCTGTTTTACAGACTATATTACTTGCGATCGCGTACTCTTGCGTGGAAAAGTGTGAACAAGTTTTTGGCGCCGCTGCCGGGGACAAAAGAAGTTAGTTTTTTTTCCAAAAGTCCCAAGTTTAGGTTGA
This sequence comes from Heracleum sosnowskyi, assembly GCA_030848705.1. NCBI lineage: Eukaryota > Viridiplantae > Streptophyta > Magnoliopsida > Apiales > Apiaceae > Heracleum > Heracleum sosnowskyi. The sequence continues at coordinate 110,778,872 of CM061239.1, forward strand.
GGGACAGTGCGGAATGGCAGCGCGCGCCCGGCGCGCCCGAGCCCGCGCCCGGCGCGGCCTGCCTCTTGCCACTGATCCCGGGTGAGGGAAAATAAAAAAATAAAAAAAAAAAAAAAAAAGAATCGACAGTTTGCCGAGGAATTGACTAGTTCTTTGAATAGTGTTCTTGCGCGAGATGGACAGCAGGTGCAGTGGCCTGTGTATGGAGCGAGCCATCCTTATCCACCTCCAGATTCTCCACCACTTGAGGAGGGTGGTGATGCCGACGACCAGTAGGGGAGTACTTATTACCTTTATCCTCTCTTCTCAATGAGGACATTGATTTGTTCAAGTTTGGGGGTATTGGATAGTAGGGTTGTATAGTAGTATAATGTCATATGCATGCCATTTAGGTTAATTCATGTAGCATCATATATTTTAGTTGCATTTAAAAAAAAAAAAAATTAAAAAATCATGTAGAATGTTGCATTTTGTTGAAGTCTTGTGTTACGTGATTGTTCATATAATTGCATGTCATAGCATTTTGCATGATCCCTTAGAATGAACTTTGGCTAAGAGAATGAGTGATGTTAATGAGATGTGGTGATAACGAATAGAGGGTTGATTCATAGTCCCTACGAAATTGAGTTGCATGCTTAGAATAAATTAAAATTCACAAGTCTCATTGAGTTCTTGAAAGTGATCAAACCATGCTTGTTTAAGTTAGAATTAATCCCTTGTTTATATTTAGAAGTTTCAGTATTCCTTTAAAAACGTAGGATGAACCTAAGAACAAGTTTGGGGGTAAATCAGGTGCTTATGTTGATTACTAAAGGCTAGGTGTCAAATGGCTAGTAGCCGGCTCACTATAAGGTGAGTAGTCTAGGGTGAGGTGAGAAAGCGAAGCGCGCTCATTTCGAAATTATAAAAAAAAAAAGAAAAAAAAAGGAGGAAAAAAAAAAAAAAAAAAAAAAAGAAAAATAAATAAATATAGTTGTTTTAATTTTATTAGTGCATAATTGACCACAGTTGAGCTCTTTGGTGCTCGAGTTAGTAAGTTCTTGGGGACTTTGTGCCTGGTGACCTAAGGCCTTTCAAGGTCTGGGATCCGCCAACCTAAAGCTCGTTACAAGGGTACCATTGCATAAGTCTTTCGGGGCCTTAGCCATTGCACGGTCAAATAAGCATATGTAAATACAGGTTAGTAGTGTCAGTAATTTAGCATGAACCCTGGTTTAACTTGAAGGAAGTACGAGGGTAATTCCAAGTGATTATTGGTTTAAGGTTAATTTTATTTATAAACTTGGGATTGGTTAGACGAGAGATAGGTATGGTTGTGATTCAGCGGAGAGTAAATTAATGAGCATTTCACACACCACATTCTGAGTATGTTGTTTAGTTACGGGGATTTGGTCGAGCTCTATTTAGCTTTGTCATTTTCTAAGCGATGTTGCTTGTTTAATTGGTTAGAGAAAGTTTGAGGGGATCCTTGCATTCGCATCATTAGTAGTTGCATATTTTGCATGTTTTGTTTTTGCTTGAGGACAAGCAACGATTCAAGTTTGGGGGTTTGTTAAGTGGATTTTATATCCACTTTTATAGACTTCTTTGTGACTTGGTCGTCGTGAATCTTCAACATTTTAGTCTCATTTGAGCTATTTTGTTCGTTTTGTAGGATTGCATATTCTAATGTGGTCGGAGGCGAGAACAAGGAGAGAACTTGTCATAACGCGCTAGAAGAGGTCCAAGGAACATATCAAGATAAAATGAGCACAAGCAAGAGCTAGCCAACAGTGAGAGTAGACAGAAGGAAAACAGAAAATTGGACAGGCCAAGCTGGCAGAGCGCGGGCGCGCGCTACAGGGCGCGGGCGCGGGCTACTTGGCAGGGCGCGGGCGCGCCCTAGAGGGCGCGGGCGCGGGCTGCCTTGAGTTTCTGTTGGTTTTTGTTTCAGTTCTGGCCGAGCTTTGAAGGGTTTTTCTGGAATTTCACATTGGTTTAGGGATATATCATGCCTTAGGGTTCTCACTATGAACCAAGGGGGAGATAGAGGAGAGAAAAGGAGAGAGGAGATCAATACCTAAGTTCAAGAGATCAAAATCAAGCTTACGGATTCAATTTGTTCTTCAATTTCCTTTGTAATCTTCTAGCGGTGGATAGTTGGTTGAATTCTATTCGTAATACTTAGTGTTTATTACATTGAATCTTGTTTAGTTTATTAAAAATGTTAACTATGGTACCCATGGTGATAATTAGTTCAATTATGAACTAATCTATTATCATGGGGTTGTACCGGATTCTTATATAATGTTTTCTGGTTGATTTCAATTATTCCTTGCATGTTCTTATATCTGACATCCTTGTATGGTTGTGCATATTCAATTATAGTTGTCTGATCAACTTCTGTGATTGTGTGTTAATCTCTATTGCAGCGACCGTACTGAAAATAGAGATTTAGAACTTGCCATGCTAGCGTAGGAATTTGGTGTGTCTGATGACATGGCTTATTTGCGATATCACTCTACCCGTTTGGTATTGACTACGTGATCTTATTGATTACTTGTGTTTCAAAATCATTGTACGTTAAATCCCGCAGACCTGTTGGGACTGCCTACAATTGATTGACTATTTGACTTCTATCTTAATTGTGGATGTTCATTAGGATGGTATACGTACAAAGACCTTTGGCGTGTATCAGTTTCGTGTAATCGATCAGGTGTCAGTGTAATTGCATGTTAGGAGGAAAAGGAATTTAATTGGTTAATTGCATATATGATGATGGTAAAAACCCCATGTGTTTTCTCTATTTGATAAATCATATTTGTTAATTGCTTAGTTAATTAGTATAGTTATAATTAAAACCAACCCTTGATAATTGTTTGAGAATTGAATAATATTAATTCTTGGTGCATAAATCAACGAAACAGCAACAACTAGTCTCTGTGGACGAACTCTGTTTTACAGACTATATTACTTGCGATCGCGTACTCTTGCGTGGAAAAGTGTGAACATACTTTTAGCAAAGAAGGATGAAACTGCCTTAATTCTAATGGATCATGTGAAGTTATTGGACAAAGGATCACAGTTCAAAGTGAAAATCATACGAAGTGATAATGGTACTGAGTTCAGAAATGCTGCAATGGAAGAATTTTGCAAAGAAAGAGGAGTGAAGCAAGAATTTTCTGCACCAGGGACTCCACAGCAAAATGGTGTAGTCGAAAGAAAGAACAAAACCTTAATCGAAGCTGCCAGAACAATGCTTGAAGAAGCAAAATTGCCAACCTACTTCTGGGCAGAAGCTGTTCAAACAGCTTGTTTTACTCAAAATGCTACACTGATCAACAAGCATGGGAAAACACCATATGAGATGGTAAAAGAAAAGAAGCCAAATTTGAAATATTTTCATATTTTTGGATGTAAGTGCTTTGTGTTGAAAACTCATCCTGAACAGTTGACCAAGTTTGACTTAAAAGCTGATGAAGGAATTTTTGTTGGATACCCGCTGTCAACTAAAGCATTCAGAGTCTACAATCTAAGAACTAAAGTGATCATGAAATCTATACATGTGTCATTTGATGACAAGAGAATAACTGGAATAGAAGATGAAGAATATCATGATCAACTTCACTTTGAAAATGAAGATCTAAACTCTGATGACGTAAACTCTGATGAAGCAAATCCAACAAACTCTGATGAAGCATACTCTGAACCTCTACTGGTAAACACTGAGGAAGTTTCTCTGACAGAACAAAATAGAGAACCAGTTGAGGGGGAGCGTGAAGATACTTCAGCAACATCTCAAAATGATGACTCAAATTCTGAAAGTGAGTTAGCTGAAGAATCAAATAGAAACTCTGGATTAAACTCTGAAAGTTCAAATACTGAACAGTCAAATTCAAGGGGAGCCTCAGAGAATGCAAATGGTCAAGAAGAAGATCAGGAAAACATGGATCAAGGGAGAGGATCTAATAATAATAGAAGCCAATTACCTACAGCAAGAAGGTGGACACAAGCCCATACACCTGACTTGATAATTGGAGATCCAGAAGCTAGTGTAAGAACTAGAAGTGCTACAACTAATGAATGTCTGTTTCATGCATTCTTGTCTCAAACTGAGCCAAAGAAAGTGGAAGAAGCTCTTCAAGATGCTAACTGGATAACAGCTATGCAGGAAGAGTTAAATGAATTTGAAAGAAATGAAGTCTGGACACTTGTACCAAGACCCAAGAATAGATCTATTGTTGGTACAAAGTGGGTTTTCAGAAACAAAACAGACATTGATGGAGTGATTACAAGGAATAAGGCTAGACTTGTGGCTAAAGGCTATTCACAGCAGGAAGGAATTGACTATGATGAAACCTTTGCTCCGGTTGCAAGATTGGAGGCCATAAGGATTTTTCTAGCATATGCTGCTCACAAAAAGTTCAAAGTCTTTCAGATGGATGTGAAAAGTGCTTTTCTCAATGGGAAACTTGAAGAAGAAGTCTTTGTTGAACAACCACCTGGATTTGTGGATCCTAAGCATCCAGACTATGTCTATAGATTGGACAAAGCATTATATGGATTAAAGCAGGCACCTAGAGCATGGTATGAAACTCTAGCTCAATTTCTTTTAGAAAGTGGGTTCACTAGAGGCACAATTAATAAAACCTTGTTCTATTTCAATACTGGTAATGATCTGCTGTTAGTTCAAATCTATGTGGATGACATAATCTTTGGGTCTACTTGTTAGATCAGAATTCAATGATCGTCAGGAGCTAGACTCAACTGATCAGGATTGCTGACATCATCAGGATTACATGGTCGTCAGGATCATGATACATATCAGGACTGGGATCAGGATTGATCATCAGGACTGGAAGCTGATCAGGATTCCTACTTCGAGTTATATTTGGAGTCTAGTTAAACATGGAAGTTTATTCTGTCGGTTCCTGGTTTGTAGGATGTAGCTATCAATTATGGATAGGTTTCAATCTTTGTAATTGATTAGGACTTATCATTGATAGAGAAGTTGTGTAGTATATAAACACAGTTTTGGTTTCGATTTATGCAGGTGAACATAATCGAATAGAAGCTCTTAAGAACATAGAATTTCTTGAGAGAGTTTTTGTAAGCTAGAAGCTCTCAAGAACATCAGAATTTCTTGAGAGAGTTTGTAACAGTTTTATATCAGATTTAATAAAGCTGTTATCTTTCTTTCATATTTGTGATATATACATTAAGAAGTCGATTATCTTGTACTATTGTATTCAACCCCCCTTCTACAATAGATTATTACTGGGCAACAATTGGTATCAGAGCAAACTGATTTAATTCTGAATCAGATACGATCTAAAGATGTCGACAACCAAGTATGAAAGCATGACGATTCCCATCTTGAAGAAATCAGAATATCCAACATGGAGGGTAAAGATCCTGATGTACCTGGAGGCTATGGATCCTGACTATTTGGACAGGAATCGTGATGGACCATATATTCCTACAAGGATTGTAGAACGAACATATACAGTACCTGAACATTATGTGGTCAAGGCTAAAAGTGAATGGACTCCAGAAGAAAAAGCTCATGTACTCAGGGAACCAAAGATAAAGAATATCTTGCACAGTAGTCTTGATGCTGTCATGTCAAATAGAGTGATTGCGTGCAAGTCTTCAAAAGAAATCTGGGATACTTTGGAAACTCAGTGCCCGGGATCTGCATCTGTAAAGAAAAACAGAAGGGCTCTTTTGATTCAAGAATATGAACAATTTGATGCAAGACCTGATGAGAGCCTAACTGATCTATATGATAGATTTCTGACACTATTGAACAGTTTATCTTTAGTTGACAAGGAATATGAAACTGAAGATTCAAACACCAAGTTTCTAAGAGCTTTACCTGAAGAATGGGACACTCAGACCTCGATCATTAGACATCAGTATGATCTTAACACTGTGTCTCTTGATGAAGTCTATGGGATGCTAAGAACTCATGATCTTGAAGTTCAACAGAGAAAGAACAAGAAAAGCAGCAAGGCAAAATCAATTGCTTTGAAAGCAGAGGCTAAAACAAAAGGAAAAGCTATGGAGGTCTCTAGAAGTAAAACAAGAATAGTTGAGTCAGATCCTGATGACTCTTCATTAGATACTGATGGCAATGCTGATGCCAAAACTGATGATGATTCTTCTGACTCAGACATGGAAGAGATGGTTGCTATGATTGTCAGAAACTTCAGAAGGATGAAGTTCAGGAAGAATAGAAGACAAGGCAACTTTCAGAAAAAGGCTTTCAATCCAAACAAAGATAAGTATGTCAAAAAGGACAGCAAGGGTAGCAAATTTGACAAGTCAAAGGTTAGATGCTACAAGTGCAATGGTATGGGTCACTTTGCTTCTGAGTGCAAGAAGACAAAGGCACTTATCACATCAAGCAAGGATTGGATGGACTCTTCCTCAGAATCTGATACTGAGGTGGTCAACTATGCTCTAATGGCCAATGCTGATGTAACTGCTGCTCCTGATGATAAGGTACTAAATACTATCTTTGATTTTGATACTGATAATGCTTCTGAGTTAAGACGTTTTCTAAAGTCATTACATATTAGCTTTAGAAGTCAAACTGCTGAAAATACTAGGATCTTATCTGAGATGTCTGAACTTAGAAAAAGGAATGATATATTAGAAGCTGAATTTTCTCGTATTCAAGAAGTACAAAAAGAATGTGATAATGTGAATCACATGTATTTAGAGATGAAATCCAAATGTACTGCTCTTGAAAAGGAACTTGAAAATGCTAATGAGAAAATCAGAACCTGGACAGACTCTGGTAGGAAATTTCATGAGATTAATACCTCTAAGAATTGGAAAGAGTGTCTAGGATATAAGTCAGATGAGGATAAGAAATTGAAAGAGAAAATTGTCATTGATGAGACAGTCAGCCCAAAGACCTATAGACATGTTATAGATGCAACCAAATCTAAGATTACTCCTGTTAATTTTGTTTTTGGTAAGGATTCCAATTCTACTTTTGAAAAGGGATCTACTTCTACTCAAGGAATTAAAATCATAAAGTCTAAACCTGTCTTGAATAAAGTCATTAAGAATGTAGGTCTATTGTCTCAGAAACAGCTTAAGGATAAAATCTGTGAAGTGACAGATAAGAAAAAGGAAGCTACTGTTAAGAGAAACAGGAATGGTAAAGTTGGGATCAATAAAGAGAATGGTTATAAATATATCCCAAATGCACCTAGAAAGTGTTGTTTTAACTGTGGTAACTCTAATCATCTTGCTATTGATTGTAAGAAGAGTAAGAATAAGAATGCTGATATTTCTAAGACTGATGTTAGGAATAGATCAGTATTTTATAAACCACAGAAGTCCTGTTTTCATTGTGGTAGTATATGGCATTCTATTTATACTTGTAAAGTTTATCATGAGTTGTACTATAACTTTTATGATCCATTGCCTAAAGTTGATAAAAATAGTGCAAACTCTGGTAGCATTGAGAATGTCAAGTTGGAACATGTTTTTGTTAATACTGATACTGACAAAGTAAATCCTGATGAAGTAAATCCTGTCAGGACTGCTAAGGTCAGAAAGTCTTCTGCTGTGAAAGTTAATAAATTGCATGGAAAAGGAACCCAACAAATATGGGTTCCTAAATGTTCTAACTAGTGTGTTTCTATTCTGATTGCAGGGTAAAAAGAAAAATGTGTTAGTCATGGATAGTGGATGTTCTGTGCACATGACTGGAAACAAAGCCCTGTTATCAGAATATGAGGATGTTAGATATAATTGCTAATGATTGTTTTATCAGTGTTTAAGTACCAGGTACTCATCAGAGTTTACTGGAAGCCAGTCAGAGTTTATTAAAGTCTGACGGGGAGATAAGTTTACTTTAGCTGTCGGTGCTGATATAAAGATTCTAGAAGCAATATATCTTGAAGATGAAAAGAAGCAAGATATATTGAGACAGTTAAGGAAACGGAACAGAAGACAGAAGCAATCCTAATTTGATATAAATTGTATAGCTAATTTATAGGAATATCAATTAGAGATTGATTCTATGTAGCTGTGTATTATATAAACACAGATAGGTTAACCCTAAAAGGGAGGTGAATACTGAATACATTATTCTTGTAACCTAGCAGCTCTCTGTGATTCTTTAACATCACTAAGAGAAGAATTATTTATATAATTCAGTTGTTGATTCAGAAACAATGTTCTCAATTGTTATTATCATACTTATATTGATTATATATTGTGTATTCGGCCTAACAATTGGTATCAGAGCCTAGGCTGTTTAATATATACAGTTTATCGATCCAAACACAAGTATAATCATGGCTGACAACTCTCAAGAAGGTTCTAATGCTCAGAAGGTTCAACCTACTTCTGTGAGTCGATATGAGACTATAAGGGTTCCAATTCTCAGACCAGTTGAATATCCAATATGGAAGGTGAAGATGACCATGTTTCTGGAAGCCACAGATCCAGAATACCTTGATAGAATCAATGATCGTCCTCATATGCCAACTAAATTGTCTCCTGTTATTACTGGGAAAGAACAAAAGACTGTTCCAAAAGAGAAGAAAGATTTGACTCCTGAAGACATCTCATCAATTGCAAAGGATGCAAAGGTTAGACATCTACTACACAGTGCCTTAGATAATGTCATGTCTAACAGAGTTATTGGCTGCAAGACTGCCAAAGAAATTTGGGATGCTTTGGAAGTCAGGTGTCAAGGAACAAGTGCTATAAAGAAGAACAGGAAGACTATTCTAACACAGGAGTATGAACACTTTGACTCGAGATCTGATGAAACCTTAACAGATACATATGACAGGTTTTGTAAATTGTTGAATGATTTGTCCCTGGTTGATAAAGAGTATGAACTTGAAGAGTCAAATCTCAAGTTTCTTCTATCCCTACCTGAAAGATGGGATTTAAAGGCGACAACAATCAGAGACAATTATGATCTTGCAGAAACAGATCTTGATGAAATCTATGGGTTGCTTAAAACTCATGAACTTGAGATAGAACAAAGAAACAAAAGATCTGGAAAGAAGACAAAATCTGTTGCTCTTAAAGTTGAAGAAAAGCCTGTCAAGAAGGAATCATCAAGAAAGAAAGCCAAAGGAAAGGCTTTAGTCATTAAATCTGACAGTGAGTCATCAAACTCTGATGATGGCTCAAATAATGATGATGAAGCTTCTGATTCTGAGGATGATGAAGAAGAGATGATGAAAATGGTTGCCTTAATGGTGAAGACCTTCAAGAAGATGGGATTCAAGAACTTCAAGAAAGGAAAGAGATTCTCTAGGAGAGATTCAAACTCTAATAAGAGAAATTTCAGAAAGTCTGATGGAGGAAATACCAAGAATGGAAAGAAAGACAAGTCTGGGATCCAGTGCTACAAGTGTAAAGAGATGGGTCATTATGCTCCACAGTGCAAGAAAGGAAAATCTGAGAAAGCACTCATCACAAAAGGCAAGGACTGGGCAGACACTTCAGACTCAGATGAGGGAGTCAGTTATGCTCTCATGGCAACTGTTAGAGATGAAGCTGAGTCATCTGAAAACAAGGTACCCCTAACAACTTATGCTTATGATACTGATAACATATCTGAATTAAGAATTTATCTTAAAAGCATACATGTTAGTTATAGGGATCAGACTTTAGAGAATGAAAGAATCAAATCTGAGAATCTAGGTCTTAAAGAAAGGAATAAATTTCTTGAAGAGAAACTTGTTAACATGCAACAAGTTCAAAAGGAGAGAGATGATGCTGTTTATGTTGAACAGGAGTTGCTTAAAAGATATAGGGAAATAGAATCTGAGTTGGAAAAAGAGAGGAAAGTAATTAAAACCTGGACAAATTCTGGAAAAGACACACATCAGGTTTTTCAGACAGATACTGTAGGCTTAGGTTACTGTGAGGGAGATGAACTTAGGTTTAAAGATAAAGTTAAAGTGAAACCACAACTTAAACCTGTGCAATTTGTTCCGGAATATAGTAAGCTAAAGTCTGTTGTTGTAAAAGAAGCTGTTATGGAGCCAATTGAAACTTGTGAAAAACAGGTTAATATTGGTTCAATAACAGAGAATAAGATTGAGATAGAAGCTGTTAAAGAACCAGTAAAAATCTGTGATAAACAGGTTAATGTTGGTTTGATGACAGAAAAACAATTAAAACATAAGCTCAAAGAAGTAAAGTTTGTCAACAAACAGAAAATGTTTAAGAAGAATAGGAATGGAAAAGTAGGCATTAATAAAAGAAATGATTATCTGCCTAATTCTGCTGCTCCTAGAAAAACATGTCATAGTTGTGGTAGTACTAACCATCTTGCCAGGTTTTGCAAGAAGAACAAAGATATTAACTCTTTACCTTCCACATCTGGAGTAAAGAATGATTATGTTAGGGTTAGACCACAGACTTTATGCACACACTGTGGGAGCACTTGGCATTCCATTTATACTTTCAAGAGTTATCATGCTATTTATCACAACTATTATGAGCTAAAACCCAACTTGAAATGGGTTAGAGCAAACTCTGCAAGTGTAAAGTCTGACAATGTTAGTTTAAACTCTGTTGATAGTGATTCCGCTGCAAAAGCTAACAATGTTAAGAAAGCCAAAGGATCCAAGCAAGTCTGGATCCTTAAATCTAACACTCAGTGATTGTTTGTGATTGCAGGGCATAAAAGAGAGCACTCTTATCTTGGACAGTGGATGCTCAGGACATATGACTGGAAATAAAGCCCTGCTATCAGATTTTGAGGAAAAAGCTGGCCCAAAAGTTTCCTATGGAGATGGCAACATAGGACATACTCTGGGATATGGCAATATCAATCTTGGAAGTGTCATCATTACAAATGTAGCTCTTGTCTCAGGACTCAAGCATGATCTGCTTTCTGTGAGTCAAATCTGTGACAGAGGATACCATGTAGATTTTCATAATGAACATTGTGAAGTTATCAGCAAATCTACAGGGAAAGTTGTTCTAGTTGGACACAGGCACAATAACATCTATGAAGCAAGTTTGGTAACAAACTCTGAAGGAAAAACTGTGTGTCTATCAGCAAGAATGTCCAGTGAAGAGAGTTGGAAATGGCATAAGAAGCTCTCTCACTTAAACTTGAACAACATCAATGAGCTGATTCGAAAAGATCTTGTAAGGGGACTTCCAAAGTCAATACTCAGCTTAGATGGTCTGTCTGATTCTTGTCAAAAGGCCAAGCAAAGGAAGTCATATTTCAAGAGTAAATCTGAATCTTCAGTTGTGGATCCTTATCATCTTTTACATATTGATCTCTTTGGTCCAGTGAATATAATGTCAATGGGCAGAAAGAAATATGCTTTAGTCATTGTTGATGAGTACACCAGATACACCTGGGTGTACTTCTTAGCAAAGAAGGATGAAACTACCCTAACTTTGATGGATCATGTGAATCTATTGGACAAAGGATCACAGTACAAAGTGAAAGTTATAAGAAGTGATAATGGTACTGAATTCAGAAATTCTGAAATGGAAGCTTTCTGCAAGGAAAGAGGAGTGAAGCAAGAATTTTCTGCACCTGGAACTCCACAGCAAAACGGTGTAGTTGAAAGAAAGAACAGAACCCTAATCGAAGCTACCAGAACAATGCTTGATGAAGCAAAATTGCCAACTTATTTCTGGGCATAAGCTGTTCAAACAGCTTGTTTTACTCAAAATGCTACACTGATCAACAAGCATGGGAAAACACCATATGAGATGGTGAAGAATAAGAAGCCAAATTTGAAATATTTTCATATTTTTGGATGCAAGTGTTTTGTGTTGAAAACTCATCCTGAACAATTGACCAAGTTTGACTTAAAAGCTGATGAAGGAATTTTTGTTGGATACCCACTATCAACTAAAGCATTCAGAGTCTACAATCTAAGAACTAAAGTGATCATGGAATCTATACATGTGTCATTTGATGACAAGAAAATAACTGGAATAGAAGATGAAGAATATCATGATCAACTTCACTTTGAAAATGAAGATCTATACTCTGATGATGTAAACTCTGATGAAGCAAATCCAACAAACTCTGACGAAGCATACTCTGATCCTCTACTGGTAAACACTGACGAATTTTCTCTGACAGAACAAAATAGAGAACCAGTTGAGGGGGAGCGTGAAGAAACTTCAGGAACTTCTCAAAGTAATGACTCAAATTCTGAAAGAGGGTCAAATATAGAATCAAACAGAAACTCTGAGTCAAACTCTGAAAGTTCAAATACTGAACAATCCAATTCAGGGGGAGCCTCAGAGAATGCGAATGGTCGAGAAGAAAATCAGGAGAGCATGGATGAAGGGGGAGGATCTAATAATGAAAATAGAAGCCAATTACCAACAACAAGAAGGTGGACACAAGCTCATAGACCTGACTTGATAATTGGAGATCCAGAAGCTAGTGTAAGAACTAGAAGTGCTACAAATAATATTGAATGTCTGTTTCATGCATTCTTATCTCAAACTGAGCCCAAGAAAGTGGAAGCTGTCAATTTTTAGGTGACAGATTAGTTTCTTGGTACAGCAAGAAACAGAAATCAATTTCCACATCCACAGCAGAAGCAGAGTATATAGCTGCTGGTAGCTGTTGTGCACAGATTTTATGGATGAAGAATCAATTGCTGGACTATGGATTAAGGTACTCTAGAATACCTATTTACTGTGATAATCAAAGTGTTATTGCTATGACAGGTAATCCAGTACAACACTCCATGACCAAGCACATCAGCATAAGGTATCATTTTATCAGGGAACATGTGGAAGAAGGAAACATTGAGCTTCATTTTGTTTCTACAGACCAACAGCTTGCAGATATCTTCACCAAACCTTTGAGTGAAGCTACCTTTACAAGGCTGGTAAATGAACTTGGAATGATCTCTGGTTTTGACTAGAGATACTAGTTAGATTCAAACTCTATACATGATTTTATGCTCATGATTCTTTGCATGTGTTAACTGCTATTTGTACCAGTATGTTAAACTCTGATAGTAAACTCTGTTAGTCATACTCTGTCGGTTAAACTCTAATGTTAAACTCTGATTGTGATATTGTCTGAAACATATGGACCGATGAAGAAAGCTGTATGAAGCATGATTTTCAGTAAGTAATCATGAATCCTTCTAAGTATTATAAATTCTAAATTACAAAATGTGCAGAAATTTTACACAGCATGATACTGTCTCTATATTTATAGCATCTCTTAGTTTATTGATCCTATACACTGAGTCTGTATTAGCTGTTTGCACTTTCTCTCATAAATTAATTGTATTAACTGATGAAAAGTCTAAACTCTGTTAATTAATTGCAAATATTTCACCCTCAAATCAAAAGATGCCAAAAAGAGCACAAATTCCTTTGAGATCATGTTGTGCCTAGGAAGATCCAGGAACTTATTGTATGAAATAAGGGCTAAAATCTTTGATTTTTGGTGACTAGTGCCAACCACTGATTACTGGAAAACTTAAAAAAAAAAATTATATATAAAGGGGGTGAAAATAAAAGATATATCCAAATGAAAGGATATCAGAATACAGAGTTTAGATATAAAAATCAGATTTTATTATATATGAGAGTTTGAGCAACCAGTTTTTACTGCTTTAGTTTGTGGATTTTATGCACTTTGAGATGATCTAAATATTCATATTCAGTAAACTCTGCTAATTCACACACAAATACTCACATATGTACAGTTTGTGAAAAGAGTTTATTTATAAAGGAGGAGGATTGGTAAACACTGATGAACTGTGTACTCTACGCTGAGGTAATTTTATTTTAATCTCTGATGATTAAAATTAATTATTTGTTTCAGACAGTTAACAATTTTGAGAAAACATTCTTGAAAATAAAAGAGTATGATTGGTAACGGTTCTAATTTGTATTAAACGGAGGAGAGAGGTTGAGTGTCTAGAAAAGTGTAAAAGGTGGTAATTATTGCTGTTTTTACTGCGCATCCGCATTGGAAACTGTCAATTACTGATGTCAGTCATTGCATGTGTGCCACGTGTCCCACTCACACGTTTCACGGAGTAAGACAGTTGTGTGTATTGATTAGAAACTGTTCAGTTTTTAATTAATTCTTTTGTATTAATATCCAATACACAAACTCATTTGAACTTTTCACAACTTATTCTAATTCACACATTTTCACAAACACTTTTACTGCAAACACTCTCAAAATTTTCTAAGTCATTCTCTGATTATTTCTAAATCGTTCAAATGGCTTCTACTGCTTTTGTATCCTCTGATCTTGAATTTTTTCCTAACAACTATGCTGCTCCATTGGCTAATGAGAACGCACCGGAGGCGTTTCATCTGATGCAGAATTTTCTTGCCCAATCTCCAATCGGGCGTGCTCTTGTAGAACCAGAGAAGCTTTCTGGATTACAAATTAAAAGCTTCTGGGAGACTGGTGTCTATGATGATGGTGGTGAATCAGGAACACCATCCATTATTTTCGAGTTTCAAGAAACAGAGTATTTTATTACTCCAGGTACAGTTCGTGCAGCTATGGGCTTTGGTGAGTATACTACTTACACCATTGCTGTTGGTGATGCTGATTTGGTAAGGATGATGAAGGAGATAGGATACAGTGGGTCTTTGGCTAAGATAGGTCAGTTGAAGCGACCGTTCTTGAGAAAGGAGTGGAGCTTTTTCTTCGATTGCATTACAAGAACGTTCGGAAAGAAGTGCACCAACTGGGATGCAATACCCACTGATAGTCTGCAAATTGGGTATTCTTTACTTTATGGTACTCATTTTGATTTTGCTAGATTAGTTTTAACTAATTTAGGTGAGAAAATGATTGAAAACAGAAGGGTAGTTTACTTTTCTCGTTTCTGTCAGATTTTATTTTCTGTTTGTGTTAATGGGGTAGATATTATTGATAATGATATTATTCCTTGTTTTAAACTGCACAAAAGAGTATTCTCTGATCTTATTAACAAGGATGTCAAGAAGGGTAATCTAGGTGATTTCTTATTACCTGAGTTGGTTCAACAGTTTTTGATCAATTCTACCCAAACACAATCTGAAACTCAACCACAACCACAATCTGAATCACAGCCTGAACCTCTAGACACTGTTCTTCCCAATAAACCAAAATCTAGTGGTAGAACTAAGCATATGGGTTCTAAGCCAGCTAGGATTTCTAAATTATCAGTTGATATTGGGGTGTCAACATCTGCTGGAACTTCAAGGAAGAAAAGAAGGGCAAATAGGCCATCTTTTGCTGACAATGAGATTTCACATCAGAAAAGAAGAAAGTTGGTGGCTGATTATCTTTTTGAGGAGTTGGATGTTTCTGATCCAAATATTGAAGTTGAAAATGTTGAAAATGTTGATGCTACAAATGTTGAAGCTCCTGAAGCAGTTCCTGAAGATGTCTTTGATGCTGCTCATGCAAATACTGATGATATGGCTGAGATGCCTTTGGAAGAAACTTTCTTTGTTGATATTGAAAAAGTAATTGAAGCACATCCTAGTATCAGTGTTTGTGATACTGAGGATGTGGCAGCTGATCAACCCACCCATATTCTAGATGAGTCTCTTGCAACTCACGCAGAGATTCTCTCTGTCAATAATTCAATTCCTGAAATGGGTGAGGAGGTTGATCAGGTAATTGAAGCTGCTGTAGAGGTGATAAATGCAGATACAGCAGAGGATATGGTTAATACTGTTCCTGAAGAAACAGAGGTTTTTGCAAATGTAAACTCTGAGAATGTTGAAGCTGTTGCAGAGCAAGTTCTTGAAGAAGCTGCACAGATAAATACTGAAGCTACTGCAGAGAATGCATTTGAAGAAGCTGCAGAGCCTATCCAAGACAATGTTGATGCAGATGATAATCAAAATTCTGAACATTCTCTTCATGCAAACTCTGGGATCAATGCTGAACTTTCAGACTCTGATGAGTCTATACCTTTTCTAAGAGATCCTACAGCAGAGTCTATCAAAGCAAATCACAATGCCACTGAAGATCATTTCAGGGAAATGCATTATGCTAATTGGTCAGGAGCAGACTGCATTTTCTCTACTCAAAGGGCTGCTGATTTTGTACATAAGACTGCTACAGAGATTACTACTCCTGAGTTATTATCACATTTTAAGGCGACCGATGTTCAAGTTAAATCATTGCACAACCGCTTTGATGAGACTCACAAGGTTGTTCTTGGATTGAGTAATGATATTGCTCTTAAGGAGTTAGCACTAAAGAAAGATAGAGCTCAATTTACATCTATGGTAAAGGATCAAGAAGAGATTAAGCAGAGGCTAACAAGGGTTGAGAGCAATCAAGCTGACATATCTACTAAGATTGACTCTATTGCTGCATCACTTGAGTTGCTGACATCAGTTTTTATTCCTGATGATGTCAAAAAGGGGGAGAAGATACCTAAAGACAAATGCAGAAGGACTCCAACTTTGAGACTGAGGGATGATTAAAATGATGGTGGAAGCAGGGAAACAGAGAAAAGGTCAAAGTCTTCTCAAGAGCAAGGGCGACTTAGGTCAAACTCTGCTAGACAGACAAACTCTGAAAGGTTAAACTCTGGTAGTCAATCTTCTTCAAGACTTAAAAGTCTAGTGATTTCATCAAATCCAATTACTGATGAAGAGATTGCTGCTAAACTCTTTTTGGAAGAACATGGTGGTGAAGCCACAGTTGAAGATATTAATGCTGAATTGAAGATTCTTGCTGAAGAGCATAAAAAGAAAGTTGAAGCTGGAACTTACAAGAAAAAAGCTGTCAAGGCTCCTAGGAGAAAGGAAAAAGGAATTATTATTAAAGAGAATGTGAACTCTCAACAGAGTTTACAATACTCAAGGAGGCCTGCTGGAGTAAACACTGACAAAGGAAAAGGCAAATTGATTGAAGATCCTGAGTTATCAAAGAAAGCTTATTCAACCTCTGACATGGCTCATGTTGAATCAAGATCTAATAAATCAACCACTGACGTTGCTCAAGTTGATGATTCTGTTAAAGTTGTGACAACCTCTGACACTGCTCAAGTTGTACAAACTCAATTAATATCTCCACAACTCCAAGTTACTTTTCGAAGATCATCTAAAGATGAAACTCTGAAGCCAGGAAATGTGAACATTTTACAAAGCAGAACTGTAATGGGAAAAGAATCTTATGATAGATCTGGCTTGGGTTCACATAGAGAGAAAAGAGTGAATAACAGTCCTTTAGATCATACATCACTGGCAGAATCTGGTGTTGGGGTAACTCAAGAAAACCTTGAAAAGTTAGAGTCTGTTCAGATGATTTATCACAGAGGAATCAAAAAGGAGTTTCTGTTATATTTTATGGCTGATGGAAGAGTTTATAGGGTTGGAGAAGCTGATATTCATCTAAAACTATGGGAAGAGCTGGAGTATGTTTTATATCTGCTAAGAGTGAAAAATCAAAGTACTCACAATGCTGCTCAAGTTTTAAGAGAGAGAATGATGAAGTCTAAAGTCTTGTGTGGAGCCAGAATTTCAAGTGCTTATGTTCCTAAGTATAGAGATGCTCATGGAAAGCTTGTAGAGATGAAAAGGAACAGTGCTAAATTCAATACAGCACTTGGAATTAAAGTGTTGGAATTTAACTTGGAGTCAGACAAGTCTTATTTTATCAGGCTAGGGAATGAGATGAGGAGAAATAACATCTATTCTCTGAGAGCTGCTATCTACCATACTGGAGAGAGTGATCAAGAATTGAAGGAATTGAAGAAAATCATGGTAGATGAGCTAGAAAAGGCTGAAAGAAGACTACTCATTGATTATCTCAGAACAGTGCCTGACATTGAAGAGATTAAGTAAAGTCTGACTGTAAGTTTTTAAAGTTTTCTGTTCTAAGTTAAAGTTAAACTCTGATTATATTTAAACACTGCATTTGTTATATGTTTTGACATCATCAATTATCTATTAACTTGTACATCTTTATTATGCACAAGTTGGGGGAGATTGTTAGATATAATTGCTAATGATTGTTTTATCAGTGTTTAAGTACCAGGTACTCATCAGAGTTTACTGGAAGCCAGTCAGAGTTTATTAAAGTCTGACGGGGAGATAAGTTTACTTTAGTTGTCGGTGCTGATATAAAGATTCTAGAAGCAATATATCTTGAAGATGAAAAAAAGCAAGATATATTGAGACAGTTAAGGAAACGGAATAGAAGACAGAAGCAATCCTAATTTGATATAAATTGTATAGCTAATTTATAAGTATGTCAAAAAGGACAGCAAGGGTAGCAAATTTGACAAGTCAAAGGTTAGATGCTACAAGTGCAATGGTATGGGTCACTTTGCTTCTGAGTGCAAGAAGACAAAGGCACTTATCACATCAAGCAAGGATTGGATGGACTCTTCCTCAGAATCTGATACTGAGGTGGTCAACTATGCTCTAATGGCCAATGCTGATGTAACTGCTGCTCCTGATGATAAGGTACTAAATACTATCTTTGATTTTGATACTGATAATGCTTCTGAGTTAAGACGTTTTCTAAAGTCATTACATATTAGCTTTAGAAGTCAAACTGCTGAAAATACTAGGATCTTATCTGAGATGTCTGAACTTAGAAAAAGGAATGATATATTAGAAGCTGAATTTTCTCGTATTCAAGAAGTACAAAAAGAATGTGATAATGTGAATCACATGTATTTAGAGATGAAATCCAAATGTACTGCTCTTGAAAAGGAACTTGAAAATGCTAATGAGAAAATCAGAACCTGGACAGACTCTGGTAGGAAATTTCATGAGATTAATACCTCTAAGAATTGGAAAGAGTGTCTAGGATATAAGTCAGATGAGGATAAGAAATTGAAAGAGAAAATTGTCATTGATGAGACAGTCAGTCCAAAGACCTATAGACATGTTATAGATGCAACCAAATCTAAGATTACTCCTATTAATTTTGTTTTTGGTAAGGATTCCAATTCTACTTTTGAAAAGGGATCTACTTCTACTCAAGGAATTAAAATCATAAAGTCTAAACCTGTCTTGAATAAAGTCATTAAGAATGTAGGTCTATTGTCTCAGAAACAGCTTAAGGATAAAATCTGTGAAGTGACAGATAAGAAAAAGGAAACTACTGTTAAGAGAAACAGGAATGGTAAAGTTGGGATCAATAAAGAGAATGGTTATAAATATATCCCAAATGCACCTAGAAAGTGTTGTTTTAACTGTGGTAACTCTAATCATCTTGCTATTGATTGTAAGAAGAGTAAGAATAAGAATGCTGATATTTCTAAGACTGATGTTAGGAATAGATCAGTATTTTATAAACCACAGAAGTCCTGTTTTCATTGTGGTAGTATATGGCATTCTATTTATACTTGTAAAGATTATCATGAGTTGTACTATAACTTTTATGATCCATTGCCTAAAGTTGATAAAAATAGTGCAAACTCTGGTAGCATTGAGAATGTCAAGTTGGAACATGTTTTTGTTAATACTGATACTGACAAAGTAAATCCTGATGAAGTAAATCCTGTCAGGACTGCTAAGGTCAGAAAGTCTTCTGCTGTGAAAGTTAATAAATTGCATGGAAAAGGAACCCAACAAATATGGGTTCCTAAATGTTCTAACTAGTGTGTTTCTATTCTGATTGCAGGGTAAAAAGAAAAATGTGTTAGTCATGGATAGTGGATGTTCTGTGCACATGACTGGAAACAAAGCCCTGTTATCAGAATATGAGGATGTTAGATATAATTTCTAATGATTGTTTTATCAGTGTTTAAGTACCAGGTACTCATCAGAGTTTACTGGAAGCCAGTCAGAGTTTATTAAAGTCTGACGGGGAGATAAGTTTACTTTAGCTGTCGGTGCTGATATAAAGATTCTAGAAGCAATATATCTTGAAGATGAAAAGAAGCAAGATATATTGAGACAGTTAAGGAAACGGAACAGAAGACAGAAGCAATCCTAATTTGATATAAATTGTATAGCTAATTTATAGGAATATCAATTAGAGATTGATTCTATGTAGCTGTGTATTATATAAACACAGATAGGTTAACCCTAAAAGGGAGGTGAATACTGAATACATTATTCTTGTAACCTAGCAGCTCTCTGTGATTCTTTAACATCACTGAGAGAAGAATTATTTATATAATTCAGTTGTTGATTCAGAAACAGTGTTCTCAATTGTTATTATCATACTTATATTGATTATATATTGTGTATTCGGCCTAACAGAGGAAAAAGCTGGCCCAACTGTGTTTTATGGAGATGGCAACATTGGACAAACCTTGGGATATGGCAATATAATCGTTGGAAATGTCATAATTGAAAAAGTAGCTCTAGTGAAGGGACTGAAACACAACTTGTTGAGTATTAGTCAAATCACTGACAGAGGTTATCATGTCAACTTCTATTCAACACATTGTGAAGTAGTCAGCAAAGAAACAGGAAAGATAGCTCTGACTGGCTACAGGCATGGTAACATATATGAAGCCAACATTCAATCAAATACTGATGACTCCCCTACCTGTCTGATTAGTAAAGCATCAGTAGATGAAAGTTGGAATTGGCACAAGAAGCTTTCTCATCTCAACTTCAGCAATATCAATGAGTTGGTTAAGAAAGATTTAGTGAAAGGATTACCAAAAGTGTTATATACTCCTGATGGACTCTGTGATGCATGTCAGAAAGCAAACCAAAGAAGGACATCATTCCAGAGTAAATCAGAATCCTCTATTGAAGAACCATATCACATGTTACATCTTGATTTATTTGGTCCAGTCAACAACATGTCCATCAGTAAGAAAAGGTACACTCTTGTAATTGTTGATGAATATTCTAGATTCACCTGGGTGTATTTTCTGCACAGAAAAGATGAGACTCCTTAAGTTCTGTTGGATCATGTGAGAATGATTGAGACAACCACAAAGTACAAAGTCAAGATACTGAGAAGTGATAATGGTACTGAATTTAAGAATTCAAAGATGGAAGAGTTCTGCAAATACAAATGAATTATTCAACAATTCTCTGCTCCTGGCACACCTCAGCAAAATGGAGTAGTTGAAAGGAAAAATAGAACTCTTATTGAAGCGGGCAGAACTATGTTGGAAGAAGCAAAATTACCTACATATTTCTGGGCAGAAGCAGTCAACACAGCATGCTATACTCAAAATCTCACATTAATCAACAAACATGGTGTTACTCCTTATCAGTCTCTCAAGGAGAAGAAACCAAGTCTGAAGCATCTGCATGTGTTTGGCTGTAAATGTTTTGTTCTCAGAACTCATCCTGAACAGCTAGGGAAATTTGAAACAAAGGCTGATGAAGGAATTTTCATAGGCTATCCTGCATCAAGAGCCTTCAGAGTTTTTAATTTGAGGACAAGGACTGTAATGGAGTCAATAAATGTATCTTTTGATAACAAGAAGATAGCAGGAATCAATGAAGACTCTCATGATAGATTGATTTTTGAAAATGAAGCTACCAAGGAACCCGAGGAAAGTGAATCAGATCCTATTCATACATCAGATCCTGATGGGTCACCAAATCCTGATGACACACCAGATGCTGATGGTGCAAATACTGATGATGCAATCAATAGTAATACTTCTAGTAGTGCTAATGTTGAGGGGGAGCAACAACATTCTACTACAAGTTCATAGTCAACTCAATCATCAGGACAGAATTCTTCAGATACTGATTCAAGTAATGATCCTGATAACTTATCAGGAGGTCATAACAATAATTCAGGGGGAGCTTCAAGACAAGCAAGTTTGTTAGATATAATTGCTGACGTTTGTTCATCAGTGTTTAAGTAACAGGTACATATCAGAATTTATATAGAAGCCAGTCAGAGTTTGATAAAGTCTGACTGGGTGAAGAGTTTATATAGAAGCCGGTCAGAGTTTGTTAAAGTCTGACAGGGTGATAGTTGACTTAAGCTGTCGGTGCAAAGATAAAGATTCTAGAAGCAATATATTCTGAAGATGGAAAGAAGCAGAATATATTGATACAGCTAAGGAGACTGGACAGAAGACTGAAGCAATCCTTAATTGATAATAATTGTATAGCTAATTTATAGGAGTATCAATTAGATAAGGATTGTATGTAGCTGTGTACTATATAAACACAGATAGGTTATCCCTAGAAGGGACGCGAACATTGAATATATTATTCTTGTAACCTAGTAGCTCTTTGTGATTCATTAACATCACTAAGAGAGAATTATTTAATATAATTCAGTTTGTTGATTTACAAACCTGTGTTCTTGATTGTTATTCTCATACATACTTGATTATATATTGTGTATTCGGCCTAACAATTGGTATCAGAGCCAAGGCTGTTTAATATATACAGTTTTACGATTCAAACACAGTAATAATCATGTCTGAAGAAAATCAAACTGCTCCCAAGGCTGAACAGGTTAAGCCTAATTCTGTGAGTCGATATGAAACAATCAGGGTTCCAATACTCAGGCCAGTAGAGTATCCGATTTGGAAGGTGAAGATGACCATGTTTCTGGAGGCTACAGATCCAGAATATCTTGACAGAATTTATGATGGTCCTCATAATCCAACCAAATTAGCCCCTGTTGTTGATGGTCAAGAACAAAAGACTGTTCCAAAGGAAAAGAAAGATATGACTCCTGAGGACATCTCATCAATTGCAAAAGATGCAAAGGTTAGACATCTTCTCCACAGTGCCTTAGATAATGTTATGTCTAACAGAGTAATTGGCTGCAAGACTGCCAAAGAGATATGGGATGCTTTAGAAGTCAGATGCCAGGGAACAGGTGCTATTAAGAAGAACAGAAAGAAAATACTCACACAGGAGTATGAGCACTTTGATTCAAGAACTAATGAAACCTTGACTGAGACTTATGACAGATTTTGCAAACTATTGAATGATCTGTCTCTGGTTGATAAAGAATATGAGCTTGAAGAGTCTAATCTCAAGTTTTTGTTATCTCTACCTGAAAAGTGGGATTTAAAGACAACCACAATAAGAGATAATTATGAGCTTGCTGATACAGATCTTGATGAAATCTATGGGTTGTTGAAAACTCATGAACTGGAGATAGAACAAAGGAATAGAAGATTGAGCAAAAAGACAAAATCTGTTGCTCTCAAAGTTGAGGAGAAGCCCATTAAGAAGGAATCATCAAGGAATAAAGCCAAGGGAAAGGCTTTAGTTATTAAATCTGAAAGTGAGTCATCAAACTCTGATGATGACTCAAACTCTGATGAAGCTTCTGACTCTGAGGATGATGAAGAACAGATGATGCAAATGGCTGCATTGATGGTGAAAACCTTCAAGAAGGTGGGATTCAAGAACTTTAAGAAAGGAAAGAGATTCTCAAGGAAAGATTCAAACTCTGAAAGGAAAAGTTTTAGAAAGTCTGATGGAAGGGAGACCAAGTCTGGCAAGAAGGATAAATCTGAAATCCAGTGCTACAGGTGTAAGGAGATGGGTCACTATGCCCCAGAGTGCAAGAAAGGCAAATCTGAGAAAGCACTCATCTCTAAAGGCAAAGACTGGGCAGATACTTCAGACTCTGATGATGGAGAAAATTATGCTCTTATGGCAACTGTCAGAGATGAGACTGAATCATCTGAAAATAAGGTACCCCTAACTACTTATGCTTATGATACTGATAATATATCTGAATTGAGAGTATATCTGAAAAGCGTACATGTTAGTTATAGGGATCAGACTTTAGAAAATGAGAGAATTAAATCTGAGAATCTTAGCCTTAAAGATAGAAACAAGTTTCTTGAAGGAGAACTTGAAAATATGAAGCAGATTCAAAAAGAAAGAGATGATGCTGTTTATGTAGAACAGGAGTTGCTGAAAAGATATAAGCAATTAGAATCTGATCTAGAAAAAGAAAGAAAAATAATCAAGACTTGGACAGACTCTGGAAGAGACACTCATCAAGTGTTTCAGACAGATTCTGTAGGTTTAGGCTATTGTGAAAATTATGAACTTAGGTTTAAAGACAAGGTTAAGGTAAAACCACAACTTAAACCTGTGATATTTGTTCCAGAAGCCAATAAGTTAAAATCTGTTGTAATAAGATAAGCTGATATGGAATCAGATGAAGCCTGTGAAAAACAGGAAAATATTATAACAGAAAATCTTATGGAAATAGAAGCTGTTAGAAAACCAGTAAAAACTTGTGAAAAACAGGTTAATGTTGGTTTGATGACAGGAAAACAGTTCAATCATAAGCTGAAAGAGGTAAAATCTGCCATGAAACCAAAAGGGTCCAAGAAGAATAGGAATGGAAAGATAGGCATAAATAAAAGAAATAATCATTTGCCTAATGCTGCTGCTCCAAGGAAAACATGTTATAATTGTGGTAGTTCTAATCATCTTGCTAATTACTGCACAAAGAATAAAAATATCAATTCTTTACCTTCTACATCAGGAGTAAAGAATGATTATGTTAGGGTTAGACCACAGACTTTATGCACACACTGTGGGAGCACTTGGCATTCCATTTATACTTGCAAGAGTTATCATGCTATTTATCACAACTATTATGAGCTAAAACCCAATCTGAAGTGGGTTAGAGCAAACTCTGCAAGTGTAAAGTCTGACAATGTTAGTTTAAACTCTGTTGATAGTAATTCCGCTGCAAAAGCTAACACTGTTAAGAAAGACAAAGGATCCAAGCAAGTCTGGGTCCTTAAAACTAACACTTAGTGTTTGTTTGTGATTGCAGGGTATAAAAGAGAGCACACTTATCTTGGACAGTGGATGCTCAGGACATATGACTGGAAATAAAGCCCTGCTATCAGAATTTAAGGAGAAGGCTGGCCCAAAGGTTTCCTATGGAGATGGCAACATAAGACACACTCTGGGATATGGCAATATTAATCTTGGAAGTGTCATCATCACAAATGTAGCTCTAGTCTCAGGACTCAAGCATAATCTGCTATCTGTGAGTCAAATCTGTGACAGAGGAAACCATGTAGATTTTCATACTGAATACTGTGAAGTTATCAGTAAATCTACTGGAAAAGTTGTTCTAGTTGGACACAGGCGCAACAACATTTATGAAGCAAGTTTGGTAACAAACTCTGATGGAAAAACAGTGTGTCTGACTGCTAGAATGTCAAATGAAGAGAGTTGGAATTGGCATAAGAAGCTCTCTCATCTCAATTTGAACAACATCAATGAGCTAATAAGAAAGGATCTTGTAAGGGGACTTCCAAAATCAATACTCAGTCTAGATGGCTTATGTGATTCTTGTCAAAAAGCCAAGCAAAGGAAGTCATCTTTCAAGAGCAAATCTGAATCTTCAGTAGTGGAACCTTATCATCTTCTACATGTTGATCTCTTTGGACCTGTGAATGTGATGTCTATGGGCAGAAAGAAATATGCTCTAGTAATTGTTGATGAATATACTAGATATACATGGGTGTATTTCTTATCAAAGAAGGATGAAACTGCTCAAACTCTGATGGATCATGTAAATGTACTGGACAAAGGATCACAGCACAAAGTCAAAATTATAAGGAGTGATAATGGAACTGAATTCAGAAACTCAATACTGGAAGCTTTCTGCAAGGAAAGAGGAGTGAAACAAGAATTTTCTGCACCTGGAACTCCACAGCAAAATGGTGTAGTTGAAAGAAAGAACAGAACTTTAATTGAAGCAGCCAGAACAATGCTTGAAGAAGCAAAATTACCAACTTATTTCTGGGCAGAAGCTGTTCAAACTGCTTGTTTTACTCAAAATGCTACACTGATCAACAAGCATGGGAAAACACCATATGAGATGGTGAAAAATAAGAAGCCAAATTTGAAATATTTTCATATATTTGGATGCAAATGCTTTGTGTTGAAAACTCATCCTGAACAGTTGACCAAGTTCGAGTTAAAAGCTGATGAAGGAATCTTTGTTGGTTATCCATTGTCAACAAAAGCATTCAGAGTCTACAATCTGAGAACTAAAGTGATCATGGAATCCATTCATGTGTCATTTGATGACAAGAAAATAACTGGACTTGATGACTTAGATGGATATGATCAATTGCGTTATGAAAATGAAGGTTTATTCTCTGATGATGTAAACTCTGACGAAGCAGTACCGACAAACTCTGATGAAGCGGTTCTGACAAACTCTGATGAAGCATACTCTGAACCTCTACTGGTAAAAACTGGAGAAACTGGAAATTCTCAAATTGAACAAAATAGAGAACCAGTTGAGGGGGAGCGTGAAGAAGCTCAACAAGACATAGCAAGTGAGTCAGTTGAGGAAACTGATTCAAACTCTGACAGTTCAAACTCTGAGCCATCCAATTCAGGGGGAGCCTCAGATACTGCAGAAAGTCAACATATGAATCAGGAGAGCATGGATCAAGGGGGAGGATCCAATAATGATGCAAGAAACCACTTACCTACAGCAAGAAAGTGGACACAGGCACACACACCTGATCTCATAATTGGAGATCCTGATGCTAGTGTGAGAACTAGAAGTGCAACAAATAATGAGTGTCTGTATCATGCTTTCTTGTCTCAAACAGAACCAAAGAAAGTGGAGGAAGCTCTTCAAGATGCTAATTGGATTACAGCAATGCAAGAAGAGTTAAATGAATTTGAAAGAAATGAAGTCTGGACACTTGTACCTAGACCAAAGAATAGATCAATAGTAGGTACAAAGTGGGTTTTCAGAAACAAGACTGACAGTGAAGGTGTGATTACAAGAAACAAGGCTAGACTTGTGGCTAAAGGTTATTCACAACAGGAGCCTCAGTAGATATGACAAACTAAAGAGGAATGATAGGGTCTTTACTGTATCTTACTGCAAGTAGACCTGATATCATGTATGCAACATGTCTTTGTGCACGATTTCAAGCAGATCCCAGAGAGCCTCATCTAACCTTGGGTTTGTGGTATCTCAAAGGATTTATATGGGATGGTTAGATCAAAAGCACTCTGGTTAAAGATGTTTTCAAATCTGAAGCAATTGACAAGTAATTCAAGAGGAGGTATTGGACACAGGGATGCTGAATATATAAATATGTCATATGTTGATCCTTACTCCTTAACTGAAATTGGAGGTACTTTAACTTCTGAAAACCTGAACAATTTACTAGCTGTTGATATAGTTATTGATTGTCATGATGGTTTTGACAAGAAAGAAAAGCTTCTGTACTTCATGAAAGATGGTAGTGTGAAGATTTTATCTATTCAAGATCTGCTGATGAAAACTACACAGGAACTGAAATATGTTCATTATCTTTTGAGATCGAAGAATCAAATATGCAAAGAATGGAGTGACATGATTTTGTCAACAATAAGAAGAAGACTGGATGGAAACAGTAATTTCAATGGTAATTATACTCCCATGTACTTAAATCAAAGAGGTCAGGATGTGAAAATGCAAAGGGGTATTGCTGTTAAAGAAGTAACTTTTGGCATGACTCATCTTACTCTTAATCCTGATGGGAAGGAAATTGCTTATCTTTTGCTTGAAGAGCATAGTCTTCAGAGAAACTCCATATTGAATCTCAGAGTAGCTATCTACCAGATTAATGAGGAAGATGAAGAACTCAGAAATCTTAAGGAAAGACTGATTCAAATTCTTGAAGAAAAAGAAGAAAATTTGTTATCCAACTTCTTGAAGATGAATCTGTTCTATCAAAGAATTTAAACAGATAAGAAAATTTTGTATATATGTTTTTGACATCATTGAATCTTAGGAATCTATACTTTATTTCACAAAGTATGAGATTGGGGGAGATTGTTAGATCAGAATTCAATGATCGTCAGGAGCTAGACTCAACTGATCAGGATTGCTGACATCATCAGGATTACATGGTCGTCAGGATCATGATACATATCAGGACTGGGATCAGGATTGATCATCAGGACTGGAAGCTGATCAGGATTCCTACTTCGAGTTATATTTGGAGTCTAGTTAAACATGGAAGTTTATTCTGTCGGTTCCTGGTTTGTAGGATGTAGCTATCAATTATGGATAGGTTTCAATCTTTGTAATTGATTAGGACTTATCATTGATAGAGAAGCTGTGTAGTATATAAACACAGTTTTGGTTTCGATTTATGCAGGTGAACATAATCGAATAGAAGCTCTTAAGAACATAGAATTTCTTGAGAGAGTTTTTGTAAGCTAGAAGCTCTCAAGAACATCAGAATTTCTTGAGAGAGTTTGTAACAGTTTTATATCAGATTTAATAAAGCTGTTATCTTTCTTTCATATTTGTGATATATACATTAAGAAGTCGATTATCTTGTACTATTGTATTCAACCCCCCTTCTACAATAGATTATTACTGGGCAACACTACTAATGATAAACTCTGTAAGAAGTTTGCAAAGCTAATGCAGTCAAGATACCAAATGAGCATGATGGGAGAGCTTAGTTATTTTCTAGGCTTTCAAGTAAAGCAAACAGATGATGGGATTTTTATCAATCAAGCAAAATATACCAGAAATCTTCTCAAGAAATTTGGTATGCTTGATAGCTCATCTGCAACAACTCCTATGGCAACTACAACAAAGCTAGACAAAGACACAGGAGCCTCAGTAGATATGACAAACTACAGAGGGATGATAGGGTCTCTTCTTTATCTAACTGCAAGTAGACCAGACATCATGTATGCAACTTGCCTTTGTGCAAGATTTCAAGCAGACCCCAGAGAGCCTCATCTAACAGCTGTGAAGAGAATTTTCAAATATCTCAAAGGAAGCATAACTCTTGGTTTGTGGTATCCTAGAGAATCAGAGTTTAAATTAATTGGTTACTCTGATGCAGATTTTGCAGGCTGTAAGATTGATAGAAAGAGCACAAGTGGAAGCTGTCAATTTCTAGGTGACAGATTAGTTTCTTGGTACAGTAAGAAACAGAAATCAATTTCAACATCCACAGCAGAAGCAGAGTATATTGCTGCTGGTAGCTGTTGTGCACATATTTTATGGATGAAGAATCAATTGCTGGACTATGGATTAAGGTACTCTAAAATACCTATTTTCTGTGATAATCAAAGTGCTATTGCTATGACAGGTAATCCAGTACAGCACTCCATGACCAAGCACATCAGCATAAGGTATCATTTTATCAGGGAACATGTGGAAGAAGGAAATATAGAGCTTCATTTTGTGTCTACAGACCAACAGCTTGCAGATATCTTCACCAAACCTTTGAGTGAAGCTACCTTTACAAGACTGGTAAATGAACTTGGAATGGTCTCTGGTTTTGACTAGAGATACTGGTTAGACTCAAAATCTATATTCTGTGATTTGTTGCTCATGTTTCTTTGCATATGTTAACTGTCATTCATACCAGTTTGTCAAAATTCTAAAGTCATTCTCTGTCAAAATGATAAACTCTGTTCGTCAAACTCTGTAAGTCATACTCTGTCAGTTAAACTCTGATTGTGATTTTGTCTGAAACATATGAACCGATGAAGAAAATTGTATGAAGCATGATTTTCAGTAAGTAATCATGAATCCTTCTGAGTACTGTAAATTCTGATTTCAAAATGTGCAGAAATTTTACACAGCATGATACTATCTCTATATTTATAGCATCTCTTAGTTTATTGATCCTATACACTGAGTCTGTATTAGCTGTTTGCACTTTCTCTCATAAATTAATTGTATTCACTGATGAAAAATCTAAACTCTGATAATTAGTTGCAAATATTTCACCCTCAAATCAAAAGATGCAAAATAAGCACAAATTCCTTTGAGATCATGTTGTGCCTAGGAAGACCCAGAAACTTATTGTATGAAATAAGGGCTAAAATCTTTGATTTTTGGTGACTAGTGCCAACCACTAATTACTGGAAAAATTAAAAATAATAATAATAAAAAATCGAAGGGGGTGAAAATAATAAATTTAGAAGTACAGAGTTTAGATGAGATCAGATTTTATATTATACATGAGAGTTTGGGCAACCAGTTTTTACTGATTTATTTTGTGGATTTTATGCACTTTGAGATGATCTAAATATTTATATTCAGTAAACTCTGCTAAGTCACACACAATTATTCACATCTGTACAGTTTGTGAAAAGAGTTTATGAATAAAGAAGGAGGATTGGTAAACACTGATGAACTGTGTACTCTACGCCGAGGTGATTTAATTTTAATCTCTGATGATTAAAATAAATTTTGTTTGTTTCAGACATATTATGATTTTGAGAAAAGACATTTGTTTTTGAAAATTCAAATGAGAATGATTGGACAGTTGTTCAAGAGTGTATTAAACAGAGGAGAGAGGTTGAGTGTCTAGGAAAGTGTAAAAGGCGGTAATTATTGCTATTTTTACTGCGCATGTTCATTGGAAACTGCCAATTACTGCTGTCAGTCATTGCATGTGTGCCACGTGTCCCACTCACACGTTTCACGGAGTAAAACAGTTGTGTGTATTGATTAGAAACTGTTCAGTTTTTAATATTTTTTTTGTATTAATATACAATACACATATTCATTTCAACTTTTCACAACTTACTCCAATTCACACACATACACATTTTCACAAACACTTTCACTGCAAACACTCTCGTATTTTCTCTAAGTCATTCTCTGATTATTTCTCAATCGTACTAATGGCTTCTACTGCTTTTGTTTCTTCTGGACTTGAGTTTGTTCCTAACAATTATTCTGCTCCTTTGAGTAATGAGAACGCACCGGAGGCGTTTCATTTGATGCAAAACTTTCTTGTTCAATCTTCACTTGGGCGTGCTCTTGTTGAACCAGTGAAGCTTTCTGCGATTCAAATCAAAAGCTTCTGGGAGACTGGTATTTATGATGATGGTGGAGATGCTGGTACTCCATCTATTGTTTTTGAGTTTGAAGAAGCAGAGTATGTTATTACTCCTGGTACAGTTCGTGCAGCTATGGGATTTCCTGAACATAATGCTTACACTATTGATGTTGGTGAGGCTGAATTGATTAGGATGATGAGGGAAATCGGCTATGGTGGATCTTTGGCAAAGATTGGTCAACTGAAGCGACCGTTCTTGAGGAAAGAGTGGAGCTTTTTCTTCGACTGCATAACTAGAACGTTCGGCAAGAAGTGCACAAACTAGGATGCCATACCTACTGAAAGTCTACAAATTGGGTATTCTCTGATCTATGGTACTCATTTTGATTATGGTAGACTAGTTCTTAACAATTTGGGTGAAAAGATGACTGAAAATAGGAGAGTAGTTTACTTTTCTAGATTTTGTCAGCTTTTATTTACTGCTTGTGTTGGTGGGGTAGATATTTCTGATGTAGATGTGATTCCATGTTTTAAATTGCACAAACGTATATTCTCTGATCTTATAAACAAGGATGTGAAGAAGGGAAATGTAGGTGATCTGTTATTTCCTGCATTAGTGCAACAGTTTGTGAATGATTCTATTCAAGTAGAACAACAACCAGAACCAGTAAATACTGAAGCATCTCCAACCCAACCAATTCGTACTGGAGGTAGAATTAAACATAGGGCTTCTAAACCTGCAAGGAGTGTTAAGCCAGCTACTGAAGTTGGAGTTTCAAAAACTTCTGTGCCACACTCTGTTGGTTCACCTAAAATGAAGTTTGTTAAGAAGAGTAGAGCAAAGAGACCTCGTTCTGATGATGAGGACGATACTGAAACTCTGACTCTGAGAAGAAGAAGGTTGATAGCTGACTATTTGTTTGATGAGGTTGATGATGAAGCTGTTCCTGAAGCTGTCCAGGATGAAACTCCTGAGGTTGTTATTCAGGAGAATGCTGCAAATGTCCATGATGATATTGAGGACAGAGTTTATGTGGATACAGAGGATGCTATGCCTGAGCCCCATGATGAATATATTGACATGGATATAGCAGAAGAGTTTGAAGCATATCCTTCTATCAGTGTTTGTGACACTGAGGATGTGGCAGCTGATCAACCCACCCTAGTTATAGATGAGTCACTTGCAACTCATACAGAGATTCTCTCTGTCACTAATCAAGTTCCTGAAATAGGTGAAGAGGTTGATCAGGTTGTTGAAGCTGCTGTAGAGATGATAAATGAAGATACAGCAGAGGATATGGTTGAGACTGTTGTTGAGACTGTTCCTGAAGAAGCAGAGGTTCTTGCAAATGTAAACTCTGAGAATGTTGAAGCTGCTGTAGAGATGATAAATGAAGATACAGCAGAGGATATGGTTGAGACTGTTGTTGAGACTGTTCCTGAAGAAGCAGAGGTTCTTGAAAATGTAAACTCTGAGAATGTTGAAGCTGTTGTAGAGCAAGTTCTTGAAGAAGCTGCACAGTTAAATACTGAAGCTACTGCAGAGAATGTTATTAATGAAGCTGCAGAGCCTATCCAAGACAATGTTGATGCAGATGATGATCAAATTTCTGAACATTCTCTTCATGCAAACTCTGACATCAATGTTGAACTTTCAGACTCTGATGAACCTTTTCTCAGAGATCCAACTGCTGAATCTATCAAAGAAAAACAAACTGCCACTGAAGCTCATTATAGAGAAATGTATTATTCAAATTGGTCAGGGGCAGATTGTATTTTCTCCAAACAAAGGACTGCTGATTTTGTAGATAAATCTGCAAAAGAGATTTCAAATCCAGAGCATCTTAGCCATTTGAAGGCTACAATAGTCCAAGTGAAGTCTCTTAACAATAGATTTGATGAGACTCATAAGGCTGTCATGGGCTTAAGTAATGATATTGTTGCTAAGGAGTTAGCTTTGAAGAATGATAGAACCAGATTATCTTCTATGATCAAGGATCAAGTGGACATAAAGCAAAGGTTAAGCAAAGTAGAGAGCAATCAAAGTGAAATGTCTGCAAAGATTGATTCAATTGCTACTTCTTTGGAGTTGCTGACATCAGTGCTAATTCCTGATGATGTCAAAAAGGGGGAGAGAGTTCCTAAAGACAAATGCAAAAGGACTGAAATTCTGAGACGGAGGGATGATGCAACTGATGGTGGAAGAAAGGAAGCAGAAAAAAGGTCTAAAACTGTTCAAGAGCAAGGGAGACTAAGGTCAAACTCTGCTAAGCTGACAAACTCTGAGGGGTTAAACTATGGTGGTCAATCTTCTTCAAGACTTAAGAGTCTAGTGATTTAAGCAAATCCAACTACTGATGAAGAGATTGCTGCTAAGCTGTTTATTGAAGAACATGGTGGTGAAGCCACAGTGGAAGATATGGATGCTGAGATGCAGATTCTTGCTGAAGAGCATAAGAAGAAGGTTGAAGCTGGTACTTACAAGAAGAAGGCTGTTAAGGCTTCTAGGAAAAAGGAAATTGCACTTTGCATCAAGGAAAATACTCAACAAAGTATACAATATTCCAGGAGGCCTACAGTAGATGTTTCTGGAAAAGGAAAGGGAAAACTGGTAGAAGAAGGACAGTTTTCGAAGAAAAATTATTCAACCTCTGACGTTGCTCAAGTTGATAGTTCTGTTAAAGTTGTGACAACCTCTGACAATGCTCAAGTTGTGCAAACTCAGTTATCTACACAACTCTAAGGTTTCAAAAGACCTGTACTTCCTGAAACTCTGAAGCCAGAACCTGTGAACTTTCTTCAAACCAGAACAGTACTTGGAAAAGAATCTTGTGATAAGTCTGGTTTGGGTTCACACAGGGAGAAAAGAATTAATAACAGTCCTGCAGATCTTACATCACATGCAGAACCTGGTGTTGGGGTTACTCAAGAAAACCTTGACAAACTAGAGTCTGTTCAGATGATTTATCACAGAGGATTAAAGAAGGAGTTTTTGTTATACTTCATGGATGATGGAAGAGTTTACAGAATTGGAGAAGCTGATATTCATCTGAAGCTATGGGAAGAGCTAGAGTATGTTTTATATCTTCTTAAGATCAAAAATAGAAGTACTCATGATGCTGCTCTAGTTTTAAGAGACAGAATGATGAAATCAAAAGTTCTTCTTGGAGGAGGTGTTTCAAGTGCTTACATTCCTAAGTACAGAAATGCTTATGGAAAGATAGTTGAAATGAAGAGAAACAGTGCCAGATTCAGGACTGCACTGGGAATAAAGGTTTTGGAATTCAACCTAGAGTCAGACAAATCTTACTTTATCCGGCTAGGGAATGAAATGAGAAAGAACAGCATTTATTCTCTGAGAGCTGCTATCTACCAGACTGGAGAAAGTGATCCAGAGCTCAAAGAGTTGAAAGAAATCATGGTGGATGAGCTAGAAAAAGCTGAAAGGAGGCTACTCATTGATTATCTCAGGACAGTGCCTGATATTGAAGAAATTAAGTAAAGTCTGACTGTAAGTTTTTAAAAGTTTTATGTTCTAAGTAAAAGTTAAACTCTGATATGTTATAAACACTGCATTTGTTATTTGTTTTGACATCATCAATTATCTATTAACTTGTACATTTTTATTATGCACAAGTTGGGGAGATTGTTAGATATAATTGCTGATTATTGTTTATCAGTGTTTAAGCAACAGGTACTCATCAGAGTTTACTAGAAGCCAGTCAGAGTTTGTTAAAGTCTGACGGGGTGAGAGTTTACTTTAGCTGTCGGTGCTAATATGAAGATTCTAGAAGCAATATATTCTGAAGATGGAAAGAAGCAGAATATATTGAGATGGCTAAATAAACGGGACAGAAGACAGAAGCAATCCTAGATTGATATAAATTATATAGCTAATTTATAGGAATATCAATTAGAGATTGTATGTAGCTGTGTACTATATAAACACAGATAGGTTAACCCTAAAAGGAATGTGAATACTTGAATACATTATTCTTGTAACCTAGCAGCTCTCTGTGATATTTTACATCACTAAGAGAAGAGTTATTTAATATAATTCAGTTTATTGTTCATAAACAGTGTTTTTGATTGTTCTTCTCATATATATATTGATTATATATTGGGTATTCGACCTAACAGTGTTGATGACAAATTAGCATAGAACCTCTGGTTTTCATACCAGCTTCAATATCTGAGCATCAGGATTTACCAGTTGACTTCCTGTCAGGATTGAGTCCTATCAGGAAAAAAAATACATACCTTTCTGAATAACCATCAGGATTTGACAATTATCAGGATTTCCTCTCTGTAGCTTTCCTCAGAAATTCTCAAAATTCATCATTCCAAGTTCATTCACCAATTTATTGAAAATAGCTTCAGGTAGTGGCTTGGTGAATATATCAGCTAGTTGTTGATCAGTAGGAACAAAGTGAAGTTCAATTGTTCCTTCCAGAACTTGTTCTCTTATAAAATTGTTAATCCCAAATGACCTAACAGAATTGTAGAAGGGGGGGGGGGGGTTGAATACAATTCTTGATATTTCTTAAACTTAAAACAACTTACAAATAAAAACTGAACTTAAAGTAAAAATCACAAGCACGTAAATAATTTCAGTTGGATTGTTTGATGATCCAACTGAAGTGATTTTTATTGCGGAAATAATCTGTGATACAAAAGTACACAGCTGCTCAGTTACAAGATTGTAGAGAAGTATGCTCTCAAAGATAGCTAATACAAACTCTTTTTTTTTCTTCTCCTTTTTTTTATTTTAACTGCTACACTTGGTTATATATTTCCCAAGTTTACAAAGCTATTTTTGGCTACACTAAAGTACACTAAAGGTAACCGCCAATAGTTTGCTTTTCATCCCTTTGTCCAGTGGTCCTTGGAGATCCTTGCTTTTGTCTTCATGCTTATTATGATCACTCCCAAGAGCCCAATTGGAAACTGGGATGTTTCCTTATTCCCCATGTCCATTTTAATGGTTTCCAATGCAAAGTACATTTCCACATCTCCTTTTTGATCTGTCAGAAAACTGTCACTATCACTTTGTCAACTATTCAGAAAAGCAATAATGATTCGTTGATAGCATGGAGATGTGTTTCGTTGATAGCTTTATTCTTCATTCTGTTGATGGTGTTTCCCTCGTTTCGTTGATGAGTAAACTCCATACCGTTGACAGAGTAATCTTCATACCGTTGACATGTCTTCACTTAGGCAAAATTACAAGGCATAATATATTTACAATTAACCAACCTATTTTGCCTATCTAGTACTTAGTCAACATGACTTAGAAAACCTATCTAATACATATAACAAAATGCCTATCATATTGTGAAGTATTGTACAATGCAATTGCTACATCACTCATTTCGTTGATGAGCTTCCTGTCAACGGAATGCTGCAAAGCATGCCATTTCGTTGACAGTTACAGAATGACTTAATACAAAATCTACTAACTGTTTTTATAATTATCATCAATAACAACATATTCCTAACAATCCCCCCCAATTTATGACTGATAGAATAACAACCATAAATCAAGAGCCTTGATGATAACAAAAACACTCAGACATATTACACATGATAACAAGTAGAAATTGCATTGAGCTTCATTGAATTTAATTGAAATGCAAAGTAGAAAATCTTACAAAACAAGTGCACAGAGTTGCTCCTCTAGACTGAGCAGATTTTTCATCTTTGCCTCTGTGGTCTTGTTTTCTTCCCTTTTCTTGCATTGTTCTCCTCAATTTGAGCTTGAAGTCTTCTGTAGAAAATCTTCTCTTCTTCATCTTGATTCCCCAACTTGGATTGCATTAACCTTAGAGTTTCATTGGATGCCTTCTCCAGTTGGTCTTCTATTCTGAAGAATCTTCTATAGTTGTCCTTATCTCTGAATTCCATCATCCAAAAAGGTTGGAGATGAATTATCTTTCCTGTTTGAGGGACCTTCAATACTCTGGGAAGTGCACCAGGCTTGTTCCAGCTAGCTTTGATTTGGAAAATCTTGGAGACAACCTCAGACTTGGCTGTTTTGGTAAAACCAAAATCTTTCTTCAAACATTTAAACACAGATAGCAGTGTCTGATAGTCTTCTCCCAGAATTCTGTGTAGAGGCCAAACCTGTTCTCTCCCACCCTTGTAGACAAATACCAATCTTTCTGGTAGTTTGTAAGAAGCTGCTATTCCTCTCACTTCAACCAGGTCATCAAGATTGATATGAATGTCAGACTCCTCCCTGATATCAGCAATGTAGATGAAGTCTTCTGGGTTGGTAGGGGGTTTCTCAGCTTGTGGTCTCCTTACCAGAATTGGCTTAGCCTTGGTAGCCCTTTGCTTAGATTTCTTCTTTGGATCCATTTCAAAGAGGAATTTTGGAAAGTTGGCCTCATCAAACTCAATTGGCTCTCCCTTTGGCTCAATTGGCTGATCATGGAAATTTACAGGATGATTAGGATCACAGGCTAACTTTACCTCTGAAACAGGATCAGGAATTGTTGGAGGTGCAATTGGTACAGAAGAGTCTGATGCAATGCTCTGAGAGTCATCATTCTCAAAGGCTATGTTTCTCCTAGCTCTTGCCTTTGGTTGCCTTGTGCTCTTCTTTGCACTCCTTTCCTCTCTTGCTTTTTCTTCTAGCTGTATTTCTTCTTCATCAAGAGACTGAGCAACAGCAAGGGCTTGCATTGCTGCTCTTTCTGACTCTTCAGCTTTAGCTTCAGCAAAGTTTGGGTGACCAGCCCAAACACAGATTTCTTGTCCATTCCTGTAGACAATTGCCCTTTGCTTCCTTATCTCATAATCATTGCTTTCCTTACTTTTTGTGATAAGTAGACCAAGAAGCTTGAGCTCATCTGGATAAGGTGCAAGATAGAAAATCCTTGCTATATTTTTGCCCTTTGGTTTAGCAGGGGACTTGGGAGATAAGCTTCTTTGGAGTGTAGCTTGTTCCACATCCCTAATGCATGAAGTTTGTCCTTTTTCCTTCCTTGGACCTTGAGTGACTCCATGTAGAAGGGGCTCTACCTTATAGAAAGAATTGGTCTCTGGCTCCCATTCCGTTGACACTAGAACCATGGCATTCGTTGATGGTTGATCCGTTGATGGATTTGAGTCCTTTGTAGTTCCAGCAATTTTCTTGACCCTTGCTTCTATGTTGGACCAATGGTCTTTGATTTGTTCTGCAAGT
Source organism: Heracleum sosnowskyi (assembly GCA_030848705.1). NCBI lineage: Eukaryota > Viridiplantae > Streptophyta > Magnoliopsida > Apiales > Apiaceae > Heracleum > Heracleum sosnowskyi. Next base: position 110,816,744 of record CM061239.1, read on the forward strand.
CTCATCCTCATAGAAGCTTCCTGTATTAGGTCAATACCATCCTTTTTCTTCTTTCCAAACTCCCCCATTGCTAATGGCTCTTCTGGTAAGGAGATGGCTGGGACCAAAACCTTTGTGATTTGTATCTCTAGCTCCTTAGTTTTCTCCCCCTTTTTGTTATCATCAAGTGAGATGATAGGGATTCCTTGAGCTGCCAGAAGCTGGGTGAGTAGGCTAGTTTGCTTCTCCTGTTCCTTCTGCATGTGAGAAAGTGTAGCCTCAACTTTGTCCACCCTAGAGGAGAGAGTTTTCAAAGATGAGGACACTTCAGGTTCCTTGGTGAAAAACCTTGACATCTTGGAGACAGTGTGAAGAGGAAGCTTTTCATCTAGCCTCCTGTCAGTAGCATCCCTAAGGTTGCTAATTGAATCCTTGATTTCTGTAGCCTCAATCCTTGTCTGCAACATTTGTAGCCTTTGAATTTCCAGAGAATCCATTATGGCCTTGTAGAATTTCTTGTCCCTTGCTTCTGCAGACTCATGAGCTAGATATGCCTCATTGTACTGCCTTGTGATAGCAGCATCCAAGTTGCATCTACCATGCATATCCTGAGAGAGCCAGTTTGGTGTAGGAGGCACCACAGAAGTCCCAGTCTGTGTAGTAGTGGCCACCTGTAGATTGTCACCAAAGCTGTCCTCATCATCAGAAAACTCAAAGTCTCCACTTGCTGCAGCTCCTGGAGGTAGATTGGTCAAGGCATCCTTTGCTCTTTGCATTGATGCAGTAGTATGAATTAAGTTGAGTGACCTTTCTGCCTCCACATTGCCCTGTTGAGCCATAACTTGATAGGCTGTCACAGGATGAGTAAAGGTCTCAGGATCCAGGGAAATACTATCCAGAGTTTGTTGATAATGCTCTTGGAAAGTAAGTTCCCTTTCTCCCTCACTGACCTCCATTAACTCACTAGCAATGGCTGTTTCCATCCTTATTGCTCCTGTAGTCCCTTCTCTCTCTCCACTCTGTTCTTGCATCATGGGCTCCCCATGGCTCACACCTCTCACACCCTCACCTTCACCTACTAAGGTGGTACTCTCAATCTCTCCTTTTGCCTGGCTGGAAGAAATAGCCAGCCTCTCACTCTCATTCTCTCCTTTTGCCTGGCTGCAAGCCAGCCTCTCAATTTCACTCCCTCTCAAACCTAAAAGTGTCTCAACTACCACCAGGTCATCTACACTAGTTGTGGAAACAACTTGATTTTCAATAAGGGGTGTAGATTGACCTATCAACGGAATGGTAGTTTGAACTGTCAACGGTATGGATACCGTTGATGGAGAAACACTTGTCAACGAAAGAAGCTGTTTCGTTGATGAAGTCAATAAAGCACTTTGAGAAAGTGAAATTACAGTAGAATCTGTGGTGATTGATTTTAGAGATTGGTCCACAGATCTTCTTGCAACTTCAGAAAAAATTGGTTGATGGCCCAACAAATCACTTAACAAGTGATGGCCACCAGCTTCAGAGTGGGGCTTCTCCAAGATTAGAGTTGGAGAATCAGGAATAGATGAATGGATCATGTCCACATCTAGAGATAGAGTTGGTGAATTTGATGGAGATAGTTCAAGGTTGATGTTTAGAGAATGGGACTGTAACCCCAGAGTAATGATAGGGGTTACATCAAACTGAATTTGTGAAACTGGAAGTGTAGCTTCCAGAGTGTGTGCACCCTGTGAACCCTTGGATTTTTGTTTCACCCTCCTTTGGTATTGGGAAAAAGTAGACTGTGGGCTTGAAGTGTCCCTTACCCTCTTAGAGTGTGCTCTTGGAGGAGAGCTGGTTTCAATAATTACATCCTCTTTGGGAGGATGCAATTAGACTTGTGCTTAAATCCATATTACTCATTATGCCTTGTTGGGAAGACACAATGGGGCTTGGCTGGATCTCACTCATCTTTCCTTCCTTATCCTTAGGTTTCAAAAGACCTGTACTTCCTGAAACTCTGAAGCCAGAACCTGTGAACTTTCTTCAAACCAGAACAGTACTTGGAAAAGAATCTTATGATAAGTCTGGTTTGGGTTCACACAGGGAGAAAAGAATTAATAACAGTCCTGCAGATCTTACATCACATGCAGAACCTGGTGTTGGGGTTACTCAAGAAAACCTTGACAAACTAGAGTCTGTTCAGATGATTTATCACAGAGGATTAAAGAAGGAGTTTTTGTTATACTTCATGGATGATGGAAGAGTTTACAGAATTGGAGAAGCTGATATTCATCTGAAGCTATGGGAAGAGCTAGAGTATGTTTTATATCTTCTTAAGATCAAAAATAGAAGTACTCATGATGGTGCTCTAGTTTTAAGAGACAGAATGATGAAATCAAAAGTTCTTCTTGGAGGAGGTGTTTCAAGTGCTTACATTCCTAAGTACAGAAATGCTTATGGAAAGATAGTTGAAATGAAGAGAAACAATGCCAGATTCAGGACTGCACTGGGAATAAAGGTTTTGGAATTCAACCTAGAGTCAGACAAATCTTACTTTATCCGGCTAGGGAATGAAATGAGAAAGAACAGCATTTATTCTCTGAGAGTTGCTATCTACCAGACTGGAGAAAGTGATCCAGAGCTCAAAGAGTTGAAAGAAATCATGGTGGATGAGCTAGAAAAAGCTGAAATGAGGCTACTCATTGATTATCTCAGGACAGTGCCTGATATTGAAGAAATTAAGTAAAGTCTGACTGTAAGTTTTTAAAAGTTTTCTGTTCTAAGTAAAAGTTAAACTCTGATATGTTATAAACACTGCATTTGTTATATGTTTTGACATCATCAATTATCTATTAACTTGTACATTTTTATTATGCACAAGTTGGGGGAGATTGTTAGATATAATTGCTGATTATTGTTTATCAGTGTTTAAGCAACAGGTACTCATCAGAGTTTACTAGAAGCTAGTCAGAGTTTGTTAAAGTCTGACGGGGTGAGAGTTTACTTTAGCTGTCAGTGCTAATATGAAGATTCTAGAAGCAATATATTTTGAAGATGGAAAGAAGCAGAATATATTGAGATGGCTAAATAAACGGGACAGAAGACAGAAGCAATCCTAGATTGATATAAATTATATAGCTAATTTATAGGAATATCAATTAGAGATTGTATGTAGCTGTGTACTATATAAACACAGATAGGTTAACCCTAAAAGGAATGCGAATACTTGAATACATTATTCTTGTAACCTAGCAGCTCTCTGTGATATTTTACATCACTGAGAGAAGAGTTATTTAATATAATTCAGTTTATTGTTCATAAACAGTGTTCTTGATTGTTCTTCTCATATATATATTGATTATATATTGTGTATTCGGCCTAACAGTGTTGATGACAAATTAGCATAGAACCTCTGGTTTTCATACCAGCTTCAATATCTGAGCATCAGGATTTACCAGTTGACTTCCTGTGAGGATTGAGTCCTATCAGGAAAAAAAATACATACCTTTCTGAATAACCATCAGGATTTGACAATTATCAGGATTTCCTCTCTGTAGCTTTCCTCAGAAATTCTCAAAATTCATCATTCCAAGTTCATTCACCAATTTATTGAAAATAGCTTCAGGTAGTGGCTTGGTGAATATATCAGCTAGTTGTTGATCAGTAGGAACAAAGTAAAGTTCAATTGTTCCTTCCAGAACTTGTTCTCTTATAAAATGATATCGAATACTGATGTGTTTAGTAAGAGAATGTTGAACTGGATTTCCTGTCATTGTAATAGCACTTTGGTTATCACAAAAAATAGGGATTTTTGAGTATGACAGGCCATAATCTAACAACTGATTTCTCATCCACATTATCTGAGCACAACAACTTCCTGCAGCAATGTACTCAGCTTCTGCAGTTGAAGTGGAAATGGATTTTTGCTTCTTACTGAACCATGAAACTAGTCTTCCACCCAAAAACTGAAAGCTTCCTGAAGTACTTTTCCTGTCTATTTTGCATCCTGCAAAATCAGCATCTAAATAACCACACAACCCAAAATCTGATTCCCTTGCATACCAAAGGCCAAGTGAAGGAGTGCCTTTGAGATATCTGAAAATTCTTTTGACAGCAATCAGATGGGGTTCTCTAGGTTTTGCTTGAAATCTTGCACACAGACAGGTTGCAAACATGATATCTGGTCTACTTGCAGTGAGATACAATAAAGAGCCAATCATTCCTCTGTAGTGAGTTACATCTACCTCATCACCTTGATCAGGATCAAGTTTGGTAGCTGTAGCTATGGGAGTTGTAGCAGGAGAACTATCTTGCATGTTAAACCTTGTCAATAAATTCCTTGTATATTTAGACTGATTGATAAAAATCCCTTCATCAGTCTGTTTAACTTGAAGACCAAGAAAGTAACTCATTTCTCCCATCATGCTCATTTGATATCTTGACTGCATAAACTTAGAAAACTTTTCACAGAGCTTATTGTTTGTTGACCCAAAAATGATATCATCAATATAAATCTGAACTAACAACAAGTCCTTACCATGATTCAAATAAAATAGAGTTTTATCAATAGCACCTCTTTTGAATCCACTTTCCAGTAAGAATAGAGCTAAGGTTTCATACCATGCTCTTGGAGCTTGCTTTAGTCCATAAAGTGCCTTATCCAATCTGTAGACATGATCTGGATATTTAGGATCAATGAAACCAGGAGGTTGCTCAACATAGACTTCTTCCTCCAGTTCTCCATTTAAGAAGGCACTTTTAACATCCATCTGGAAAACCTTGAATTTCTTATGAGCAGCATAAGCAAGAAATATCCTGATGGCTTCTAATCTTGCAACAGGAGCAAAAGTTTCATCATAGACAATTCCCTTTTGTTGAGAATACCCCTTTGCAACTAGTCTAGATTTGTTTCTGATTATTACTCCATCAGAATCAGTCTTGTTCTTGAAAATCCACTTTGTACCAACAATTGATCTATTCTTTGGTCTTGGTACCAGTTTCCAGACTTCATTTCTTTCAAATTCATTCAGTTCCTCTTGCATTGCAGTAACCCAATCAGCGTCTTTAAGTGCATCTTCAACTTTCTTTGGCTCCTCCTTGGATAGATAGTTATTGTATAGACATTCATTTTGAGTTGCACTTCTTGTTTGAACACCTGCATCAGGATCTCCAATAATCAAATCAGGAGTATGACTTGCAGTCCATTTCCTCGCTGGTGTTAAATTGTTTCTTGAAGTAGATGCTCTCCCTGGATTGGTGTTATCTTGATTTGAAGAACTTGCTTGTCTTGAAGCTCCCCCTGAATTATTTCTATCTCCTCCTGATAAGTTATCAGGATCATCAGTTGAATCAGTATCTGAAGAATTCTGTCTTGATGATTGAGTTGACTCTGAACTTGTAGCAGAATGCTATTGCTCCCCCTCAACATTAGCACTACTAGAAGTATCACTATTGATTGCATCATCAGTATTAGCACCATCAGTATCTGGTGTGTCATCAGGATTTGGTGACCCATCAGGATCTGATGAATTTACAGCTTTTGATTCACTTTCTTCAGGTTCCTTGGTAGCTTCATTTTCAAAAATCAATCTATCATGAGAGTCTTCATTGATTCCAGTTATCTTCTTGTCATCAAAAGATATATGTATTGACTCCATGACAGTTCTTGTTCTCAAATTAAAAACTCTGAAGGCTCTTGATGCAGGATAGCCTATGAAAATTCCTTCATCAGCCTTTGTTTCAAATTTCCCTAGCTGTTCAGGATGAGTTCTGAGAACAAAACATTTACAGCCAAACACATGCAAATGCTTTAGACTTGGTTTCTTCTCCTTGAGTGACTGATAAGGAGTAATACCATGCCTGTTTATTAATGTAAGATTTTCAGTATAGCATGCTGTGTTGACTGCTTCTACCCAGAAATATGTAGGTAATTTAGCTTCTTCCAACATAGTTCTGCCAGCTTCAATAAGAGTTCTATTTTTCCTTTCAACTACTCCATTTTGCTGGGGTGTGCCAGGAGTAGAGAATTGTTTAATAATTCCTTTGTATTTACAGAACTCTTCCATCTTTGAATTCTTAAATTCAGTACCATTATCACTTCTCAGTATCTTGACTTTGTACTTTGTGGTTGTCTCAATCATTCTCACATGATCCAACAGAACTTCAGGAGTCTCATCTTTTCTGTGAAGAAAATACACCCAGGTGAAATATTCATCAACAATTACAAGAGTGTACCTTTTCTTACTGATGGACATGATGTTGACTGGACCAAATAAATCAAGATGCAGCATGTGATATGGTTCTTCAATAGAAGATTCTGATTTACTCTGGAATGATGTCCTCCTTTGTTTAGCCTTTTGACATGCATCACAGAGTCCATCTGGAGTATATAACACATTTGGTAATCCTCTCACTAAATCTTTCTGAACCAACTCATTGATATTGCTGAAGTTGAGATGAGAAAGCTTCTTGTGCCAATTCCAACTTTCATCTACTGAAGCTTTACTGATGAGACAAGTAGGAGAGCCATCAGTATTTGATTGAATGTTGGCTTCATATATGTTACCATGCATGTAGCCAGTCAGAGCTATCTTTCCTGTTGCTTTACTGACTACTTCACAATGTGTGGAATAGAAGTGGACATGATAACCTCTGTCAGTGATTTGACTAATACTCAACAAGTTGTGTTTCAGTCCTTTCACTAGAGCTACTTTTTCAATGATGACATTTCCAATGATTATATTGCCATATCCCAAGGTTTGTCCAATGTTGCCATCTCCATAAGACATAGTTGGGCCAGCTTTTTCTTCATATTCTGATAACATGGCTTTGTTTCCAGTCATGTGCACAGAACATCCACTATCCATGACTAACACATTTTTCTTTTTACCCTGCATCAGAATTCCAAAACACTAATTAGAATTTTTAGGAACCCACACTTGTTGGGTCCCTTTGTCATGCATTTTATTAACATAAAATAAAAGCATGTTCCAACTTGACATTCTTAATGCAACCAGAGTTTGCACTATTTTTATCAACCTTAGGCAATGGATCATAAAAGTTATAGTACAACTCATGATAATCTTTACAAGTATAAATAGAATGCCATATACTACCACAATGAAAACAGGAATTCTGTGGTTTATAAAATACTGATCTACTCCTGACATCAGAAATAGGAATTTCAGTACTTTTCTTGTTACTCTTCTTACAATCAATAGCAAGATGATTAGAGTTACCACAGTTAAAACAACACTTTCTAGGTGCATTTGGGATATATTTGTAACCATTCTCTTTATTGATCCCAATTTTACCATTCCTGTTTCTCTTGACAGTAGCTTCCTTTTTCTTATCTGTCACCTCACAGATTTTATCCTTAAGCTGTTTCTGAGACAATAGTCATACATTCTTAGTGACTTTATTCATGACAGGTTTAGACTTTATAATTTTAATTCCTTGAGTAGAGGTAGATCCCTTTTCAAAAGTAGAATTGGAATCCTTTCCAAAAACAAAATTAACAGGAGTAATCTTAGATTTGGTTGCGTCTATAACATGTCTATAGGTCTTTGGACTAACTGTCTCATCAATGACAATTTTCTCTTTCAATTTCTTATCCTCATCTGACTTATATCCTAGACACTCTTTCCAATTCTTAGAGGTATTAATCTCATGAAATTTCCTACCAGAGTCTGTCCAGGTTCTGATTTTCTCATTAGCATATTCAAGTTCTTTTTAAAAAGAAGTACATTGATTTCATCTCTAAGTACATGTGTTTAGCATTATCACATTCTTTTTGTACTTCTTGCATACGAGAAAATTCAGCTTCTAATATGTCATTCCTTTTTCTAAGTTTAGACATCTCAGATAATATCCTAGTATTTTCAGCAGTTTGACTTCTAAAGCTAATATGTAATGACTTTAGAAAATGTCTTAACTCAGAAGCATTATCAGTATCAAAATCAAAGATAGCATTCAGTACCTTATCATCAGGAGCAACAGTTACATCAGCATTGGCCATTAGAGCATAGTTGACCACCTCAGTATCAGATTCTGAGGAAGAGTCCATCCAATCCTTGCTTGATGTGATAAGGGCCTTTGTCTTCTTGCACTCAGAATCAAAGTGACCCATACCATTACATTTGTAGCATCTAACCTTTGACTTGTCAAATTTGCTACCCTTACTGTCCTTTTTGATATACTTGTCTTTGTCTGCATTGAAAGTCTTTTTCTGAAAGTTGCCTTGTCTTCTATTCTTCCTGAACTTCATCCTTCTGAAGTTTCTGACAATCATAGCAACCATCTCTTCCATGTCTGAGTCAGAAGAATCATCATCAGTATTGGCATCAGGATTGCCATCAGTATCAGATGAAGAGTCATCAGGATCTGACTCAATTATTCTTGATTTACTTCTAGAGACTTCCACAGTTTTTCCTTTTGATTTAGCCTCTCCCTTTCAAAGCAATTGATTTTGCCTTGCTACTTTTCTTGTTATTTCTCTGTTGAAATTCAAGATCATGAGTTATTAGCATCCCATAGACTTCATCAAGAGACACAGTGTTGAGATCATATTGGTGTCTAATGATCGACGTCTGAGTGTCCCATTCTTCAGGTAAAGCTCTTAGAAATTTGGTGTTTGAGTCTTCAGTTTCATATTCCTTGTCAACTAAAGATAAACTGTTCAATAGTGTCAGAAATGTATCATATAGATCAGTTAGGCTCTCTTCAGGTCTTGCATCAAATTGTTCATATTCTTGAATCAAAAGAGCCCTTCTGTTTTTCTTGACAGATGCAGATCCCTGGCACTGAGTTTCCAAAGTATCCCAGATTTCTTTTGAAGACTTGCATGCAATCACTCTGTTTGACATGACAGCATCAAGACTACTGTGCAAGATATTCTTTATCTTTGGTTCCCTGAGTACATGAGCTTTTTCTTCTGGAGTCCATTCACTTTTGGCTTTGACCACATAATGTTCAGGTACAGTATATGTTCGTTCAACGAACTTCGTAGGTATATATGGTCCATCACGAATCCTGTCCAAATAGTCAGGATCCGTAGCCTCCAGGTACATCAGCATCTTTACCCTCCATGTTGGATATTCTGATTTCTTCAAGATGGGAATCTTCATGCTTTCATACTTGGTCGTCGACATCTTTAGATCGTATCTGATTCAGAATTAAATCAGTTTGCTCTGATACCAATTGTTGCCCAGTAAATAACAATTGTAGAAGGGGGTTGAATACAATTGTATAAGATTTTCGACTAAGTAAGATATATATTACAAATATGAAAGAACAATAACAGCTTTATTAAATCTGATATAAAACTGTTACAAACTCTCTCAAGAAATTCTGATGTTCTTGAGAGCTGCTAGGTTACACAAATACTCGAGTGTATGATCGTTCAATGTCCTCTCATAAAACGAAACCTAAACTGTGTTTATATACTTCACACAACTTCTCTATCAATAACAAGATAAGTCCTAATGAATTACAAAGATTGAAACCTATCCTTAATCGATAGCTACATTCTACAAACCAGAAACCGACAAAATAAACTTCCATGTTTAACTAGACTCCAAATATAACTTGAAGTAGGAATCCTGATCAGCTTCCAGTTCTGATGATCAAACCTGATCCCAGTCCTGATATGCATCTTGATCCTGACGACCATGCATTCCTGATGACGTCAGCAATCCGGATCAGTAGAGTCTAGCTCCTGACGATCATTGAATTCTGATCTAACACTATAAGACTTTGTACTCCTATCAAACTTAGGCAATGGATCATAAAAGTTATAGTACAAATCATGATACTCTTTAAGAGTATAAATAGAATGCCATATACTACCACAATGAAAACAGGACTTCTGTGGTTTATAAAATACTGATCTACTCCTGACATCAGAAATAGGAATCTCAGTACTTTTCTTGTTACTCTTTTTACAATCAATAGCAAGATGATTAGAGTTACCAAAGTTAAAACAACACTTTCTAGGTGCATTTGGGATATATTTATAACCATTCTCTTTATTGATCCCAACTTTACCATTCCTGTTTCTCTTAACACTAGCTTCCTTTTTCTTATATGTAACCTCACAGATTTTATCCTTAAGCTGTTTCTAAGACAATAGACCTACATTCTTAGTGACTTTACTCATGACAGGTTTAGACTTTATAATTTTAATACCTTGAGCAGAAGTAGATCCCTTTTCAAAAGTAGAATTGGAATCCTTACCAAAAACAAAATTAACAGGAGTAATCTTAGATTTGGTTTCGTCTAAAATATGTCTATAGGTCTTTGGACTGACTGTCTCATCAATGACAATTTTCTCTTTTAATTTCTTATCCTCATCTGACTTATATCCTAGACATTCTTTCCAATTCTTAGAGGTATTAATCTCATGAAATTTCCTACCAGAGTCTGTCCAGGTTCTGATTTTCTCATTAGCATATTCAATTTCCTTTTCAAGAGAAGTACATTTAGATTTCATCTCTAAATGCATGTGTTTAGCATTATCACATTCTTTTTGTACTTCTTGCATACGAGAAAATTCAGCTTCTAATATCTCATTCCTTTTTCTAAGTTTAGACATCTCAGATAAGATTCTAGTATTTTCAACAGTTTGACTTCTAACGCTAATATGCAATGACTTTAGAAAACGTCTTAACTCAGAAGCATTATCAGTATCAAAATCAAAGACAGTATTTAGTACCTTATCATCAGGAGTAGCAGATTCATCATTATTGGCCATTAGAGCATAGTTGACCACCTCAGTATCAGATTCTGAGGAAGAGTCCATCCAATCCTTGCTTGATGTGATGAGTGCCTTTGTCTTCTTGCACTCAGAAGCAAAGTGACCCATACCATTACACTTGTAGCATCTAACCTTTGACTTGTCAAATTTGCTACCCTTGCTGTCCTTTTTGTTATACTTGTCTTTGTCAGCATTGAAGGTCATTTTCTGGAAGTTGCCTGGTCTTCTAGCCTTTCTGAACTTCATCTTTTTGAAACCCCTGACAATCATAGCAACTGAAAGGCATATGTCTAGGCCTATTTGTAAACACCGAGGATTCTACTCAACTTTAATTAAGATGTAATAAGTAAATAATAAAAATCAAATGTCACAGGAATCTCAGAAGATTATATCTATCAAAGAATGAAGATTAAAGTCATCTACAGACTTGAAGTGATTCTATATTGAAAGAAGCTCAATTTATTGATCAAGCCTCAGTGAAGTATTCAAGCTCAGTGAAGTATTCAAGCTCAGTGGATTTATTAAAGTGACGGAGATTTCAAGTGGTGACAGAAAAAGATACTGGTTACGGAGTTCTTGAATGAGAAGGAAGTGAATCACTGCTTAAAGTCAAACAGATAAAGAACATACATTGTCGTTAGTCACTCATGAACCAGACAGTGCATCGAGTGTCAACGTACTATTGTGTTTGTTATTTATCTAAGTTTTAAGTGATTCTGGAATTGTTTGAGAAGTCAACTAATTCTATTTATTCTCTTATAAATAATTAATATTATTAAGTATATTATTTATTAATTTTATTCTGCAAAGAATTAATTTAATACATAATTTATTTAGTTAATTATTTAAATTAGAATAAATTTGAACTAGGAAGACTTAGGTTTGAACTAGGAAGACTTAGTTTATTAAACTAGGAAGACTCACAAGTGAGTCTTCCCGATTGTCTTCCTAGGCCAATCCATTGTCTTCCCGATTGTCTTCTTAATACAATCACTGTCTTCCCGAGAGTCTTCCAAGGCTAATTTGATTGTTTTCATGATAGTCTTCCTAGTGCAAATTGTGTTCTGTTTAAATGATTTGCACGTGGGTTTTGATTAAAAAGAAATGGTCATGTATTCAGTATAAAGACAAGGCAACAGAAGACATTACTTTATCATTCCATTTACAACAAAAGACACAGAAGATCAAAACATTACATTCCTTCACAGTCTTTACTCCTCAACTGTCCGAGCATTCATTTTCTACCAGTGAACTTAATTCTTGTTTGTTTGTAACATTTAATCCTTGAGAATCAATTCACTTGTACTGCTTTGACTTTCTAGCGGATCATAATCCCTAGATTTTATATCGAACTACTTTTTAGTATTCGATCCTTTTTATTACAAAAATAGATAAATTCATGTCGAATTTATTCTAGATTTGTTTTATCAAGTTCTTTGTAATCAGTGATCAAAATTGTAACACCCCTCAAGTTTAATAGAGTTTCTATTTAACTTGAATATTGTTTCAGTTTTTATTCCGCATTAATTTGTTCTAAATTGTTTAATCTTAAAAGAACAAATTTCGATAAAACGGTATAGTTTGTATTCAACCCCCTTCTACAAACTTATCAGGACCTAACAATTGGCATCAGAGCCTTTTGATTGATATACAAATCAAAGATCCAATTGTTTTGAGATTTTTCTTAAACTCTGATTTTTTATTTTTCCTAAAAATCTCAAAAGATGTCTACTACACAGAAAGTGGGTACAGTCAAAATCCCAATGTTCAGCAAGGAGCATTATCCAATGTGGAAGAAGAAAATGCTTCTATTTCTTAAGGTTGCAAATCCTAAATACATTGATGTGCTGAAGAACGGTCCCAAAGTCCCTATGATTATTGAGGGAGAACTCATTGAGAATAATGTTGTTACTAGGGCTGCTAGAATGTACCCTAAAGATGCCAAGGATTACACTCCTGATGAGAAAGAGGATGTTACCTTGGATTCCTGTCTTCAGTTGATCCTTATTGATTGTCTTGATCCTATCATGCATAATCATGTCCTAAATTGTGATACTGCCAAACACATTTGGGGAACCATAGAGATAATCAATGAGGGGACAGAGGAAGTTAGGGAGAATATGCTGGAAATTCTCACCTCATAATATGAGCATTTCAGATCAAACCCTGGTGAAGGTATCTCTCAGGTTTTTGAGAGATACAACAAATTAATCAATGATCTGAATCTCAATGGGAAGCACTACACCAATAAGGAGATTAACAAGAAGTTCCTTCTTACACTTCCACCTCATTTGGAGCACAAAATATCTGTCATTAGAGAAGCAAGAGATATGAATGAGATTGCTTTGGAGAGATTGTATGGTGTTCTGAAGACCTATGAGCTGGAGCAGATTCAACAAAGGGAGCTGTATGGAACTGGGAAGATTGTTAGTACTTCTACTGCACTGGCTGCTGAAGTCCCACAGAAACTGGAAGTGAAGACTGTTCAACCTTCCAGTTCTAACATGAATCTCATTGATGCTGAATATGGATTAACATCCATTGATCAATCTGGTGGTGACTTCTATTCTTTAGAAGAACTTGATCAGCTGGAGGATGGTGATTTGGCTTTGATAGTTAGAAGAGGAATCCCAATCTTAAGTTCAGGCCCAGATTTCAGAGAGGTGGATCTTCCTCTTCAAGTGGCACAAGGGGTGGCTACAAAACTGGAAATGTGGAAAGGAGCACAATCAGATGCTACAATTGCAATGAGTTGGGTCACTTTGCTACTGAATGCAGAAAGCCAAAGCAAGTGACTAGAAACACATTTGATTCTAGCAAGAAGAACAAGATTGGGAAAGCCTATGTTGCTGAGGGAAAGAGTTGGGATGACACTGACAGTGATGAAGAAGCAGGTGAGATTGGGAACCTTGCTTTAGTGGCTAAAGAGGCAAGCACTTCATCTGCATACATGTCAGAGGTAAAGTTTACTGATACTGAAATGATTCGTCATCTTGGTGGCACCTTAGATTGTGCACGCACTGAAAATGATAGAATAATTCTTTTAAACACAAATCTTGAAAATGAGATAAAAGAATGAAAACTAGTGCATGTTAATCAGGATGAACTTGTTGAGAAAATAGCTTTTCTTGAGAGTAGGGTTAAATGTTATATTCAACTGGAAACCATTCTTAAGAAAGAGATTAGTGAGCTGAAGACGAAAGCCAATGCTCACTTTAATTCTTGCAAGACTGCTAAAGAGATTCTCAATAAACAAGCTATGGGTAATCATGTCAGTATAGGTTATGATTATAATGATGCCATTTGATTGCTTGGAATTAATTCCCCTGGTAGAGTCAGATCTGAAGGAAGGGGTGTTCCATATGTGCTTAAGGGTATTGAAACACCCTTCTGTAAGGAGTCCGAAGCAGAACCTCTGAATGAAGACTCTATCATCATTGCAGAGGAGATTCATGAAGAAGATCTTGCTTTGGAAGTTGCTCAGTCCAAAAAGTGTATATCTGATATTCCAGTCAAAGTTGCTACAACTAAAAAGACTAAGTCAGATATCCATAAGTTGGATCAAAACAACTGTAGAAATAACATGCATGCTGTTAATTCTTCTCATAAAGCATGTGGTGTGATTAATTGCATGTCTTGTGCTTTTAATGTTATGTATGCTTACTTTAATAAAAAGCATGTATCTAAAGATAAGACTGCTCCACGCCAACATGTTAATAATAAGAAGCATGTTAAAGCTAAGACTACTAGTCCTCCCAAGACTAGAGTGGATTCATTTATCCCTAAGCCTACTCAGAAATGTGTTAAGGCTGGCTATAAATGGAAACGCTCTTTTGTGAAAGAGGATGAAGTAGTTGTAGCTAAAAAGGTTGTTTTGCCTGACAAAGGCCAGTTCTTTAAGTATGCCGGACCCAATCAAATTTGGGCTCCGAAGAAGGTCTAATCAATTTGATATTGCAGGGAGTTAAACAGGTAAACCGTGTTATGTGGATTCTTGACAGTGGCTGTTCAAGGCATATGACCGGAGATAGAGCCCTGCTATCAGATTTGGTTGAGAAAGCTGGCCCAGTAGTTACCTTTGGAGATAACAGCAAGGGTATTACGAAAGGATATGGCTGTTTGAAGTTTGGAAATGTTATCATTGAAGATATATCATTTGTGGAAGGTCTGAGATTCAATCTTCTCAGCATCAGTCATTTCTGTGACAGAGGATATGTTGTTTCCTTTGAAAGAGAGAAATGTCAGATCCTTCACAAGAAGAATAAAAAGCCTACTCTTCAAGGAGTAAGGAAAGGTGACTTGTTCATAGCTGATCTGCACTCTGATTCTCAAGATGAAGTTAGATGTTTCTATGCTAAAGCTTCATCAGATGAGAGTTGGCTATGGCACAAGAAGATGTCTCACCTTAACTTCAAAACCATGAACTCTTTGGTCAAGAGGGAATTGGTTAGAGGTTTGCCTCAGATGGAATTTACACAGGAAGGACTGTGTGAGGCATGTCAGAAAGGAAAGTCAAAGAAAGCTTCTCACAAGGGCACTGACACATCATCAATAACTGAACCACTTCAGCTACTGCACATGGATTTGTTTGGTCCAGTTAATGTGATGTCCATGTCAAAGAAACAATATGCACTTGTGATTGTTGATGACTTTTCTAAATATACATGGGTTTTATTCCTACATTCCAAGGATGAGACCCCACACCTGGTGATTGACCATATAAAGTTGATTGAGCTGGATTCTAGATTCCCTGTGAGAGCCATAAGGTCAGATAATGGTACTGAATTCAAGAATGCAATTCTAAATGACTTTTGTGCTGATAAAGGAATAACAAGACAGTATTCTACCCCTAGAACTCCTCAACAAAATGGAGTAGTGGAAAGAAAGAATCGTACATTGATTGAAGCTGCAAGGACTATGTTAAGTGAGTCTAAACTTCCAATGTACTTTTGGGCTGAAGCAGCTAATACAGCTTGTTATACTCAGAATTGAACTTTAATCAACAAGGACTTAATGAAGACTTCGTATGAGATCATGAACAACAAGAAACCAACTGTCAAGTACTTTCATGTATTTGGAGCAAAATGCTTTGTGCTTTTAGATGACAATGTTAAACGTGGCAAGTTTGAGGCCAAGGCACAAGAAGCTATTTTTGTTGGTTATTCCAGAAGATCTTACAGAGTCTACTTGGTTGGTAGTCACACAGTAAAGGAAAGTGTCAATGTTACTTTTGATGACACTAAGCTCCCTAATATCCAAAAAGAAGACACGTCTGAAAAGCTAAAGTTTAATGACTTGCCAGACTCAGAATCAGATGATGTAGCCCCACCTGAAGTTATTGCTGGTAATGATAATAACAATGATGATAATGATCATGGTGGTGGTGGTGGAAACACTGGTAACAATGGAGATACCACCAACACTGGAGAAGAATCATCAAAGCAATCAAGCAACAACTCAGGGGGAGCAAATGAAGAATCATCTAGTCACTCACAACATCAAAGTGAATTTCAAGGCGAATCATCAAGATCAAATCTTCCTAGACAGTCTGTATGGAATAGAGCTCATCCTTTTGAGCTGATCATTGGTGATCCAGAGGTTGGAGTTAAAACTAGAAGTGCTACTCAGAATGAATGTCACTATTCAGCATTTCTATCTGAAATGGAGCCAAAGAAAACTGAGGAGGCACTGACTGATCCAGATTGGGTGATTGCTATGCAAGATGAACTCAATCAGTTTGAACAACAGCAAGTCTGGAAGCTGGTACCCAGGCCAAAGAACAAGAAAGTAGTTGGTACAAGATGGGTATACAGAAACAAGCTAGATGAGGATGGCATTGTTACAAGGAACAAGGTGTTAGATATAATTGCTAATGTTTGTTTATCAGTGTTTAAGCAACAGGTACTGACAAGAGTTTATCAGAAGCCGATCAGAGTTTAGTTAAACTCTGATAGGGTGAAGAGTTTAAAGGAAGCTAGTCAGAGTTTATTTAAAGTCTGACAAGGTGATAGTTGAATTAGCTGTCGGTGCAGAATTGAAGATTCTAGAAGCAATACATTCTGAAGATGGAAAGAAGCAGAATATATTGATACAGCTAAGGAAACAGGATAGAAGATAAGAAGCAATCCTTAATTGATATGAATTGTATAGCTAACTTGTAGGAATATCAATTAGAGAAGGATTGTATGTAGCTGTGTACTATATAAACACAGATAGGTTATCCCTAGAAGGGACGCGATCATTGAGATATTATTCTTGTAACCTAGAAGCTCTTTATGATTCATTAACATCATAAAGAGAGAAGCTGTTAATAAGATTACAGTTTTATTGATTCATAAACAGTGTTATTAATTATTGTTATTCTCATACATACTTGATTATATTGTGTATTCGGCCTAACAATTGGTATCAGAGCCAAGGCTGTTTAATATATACAGTTTTACGATTAAAACACAGTAATAATCATGTCTGAAGAAAATCAAAATCAAGTTCCTCCTGCGGCTGAACAGGTTAAGCCAAATTCTGTGAGTCGATATGAAACTATCAGGGTTCCAATTCTCAGGCCAATAGAGTATCCGATATGGAAGGTGAAGATGACCATGTTTCTGGAGGCTACAGATCCAGAATATCTTGACAGAATCAATAATGGTCCTCATAAGCCAACTAAATTATCTCCTGCTGTTGGTGATAAAGAACAGACACTGATTCCAAAGGAAAAGAAAGATTATACTCCTGAAGACATCTCATCAATTGCAAAGGATGCAAAGGTTAGACATCTACTCCACAGTGCTTTAGATAATGTTATGTCTAACAGAGTAATTGGCTGCAAAACGGCAAAGGAAATCTGGGATGCTTTGGAAGTAAGGTGTCAAGGAACCACTGCTATAAAGAAGAACAGGAAGACAATACTCACACAGGAGTATGAGCACTTTGATTCAAGATCTAATGAAACCTTGACTGAGACTTATGACAGGTTTTGTAAATTACTGAATGATCTGTCTCTGGTTGACAAAGAATATAATCTTGAAGAGTCAAATCTCAAGTTTCTCTTATCTCTACCTGAAAAATGGGATCTGAAGACGACCTCAATCAGAGATAATTATGATCTTGATGATACAGATCTTGATGAGATTTATGGCTTGTTAAAGACTCACGAACTTGAGATAGATCAAAGAAACAGAAGATCAAGCAAGAAGACAAAATCTGTTGCTCTCAAAGTTGAAGAGAAGCCCATTGAAAAGAAGGAATCATCAAAGAAGAAAGCCAAGGGAAAGGCTTTAGTCATTAAATCTGAAAGTGAGTCATCAAACTCTGATGATGACTCAAACTCTGATGAAGCTTCTGACTCTGAGGATGATGAAGAACAGTTGATGCAAATGGCGGCATTGATGGTGAAGACCTTCAAGAAGATGGGATTCAAGAACTCCAAGAAAGGAAAGAGATTCTCAAGGAGAGATTCAAATTCTGAGAAGAAGAATTTCAGAAAGTCTGATGGAAAAGATACCAAGTCTGGAAAGAAGGACAAATCTGAGATCCAGTGCTACAAGTGCAAAGAGATGGGTCACTATGCTCCAGAGTGCAAGAAAGGAAAAACTGGAAAAGCACTCGTCTCTAAAGGCAAAGACTGGGCAGATACTTCAGATTCTGATGATGGAGAAAATTATGCTCTTATGGCAACTGTCAAAGATGAGACTGAATCATCAGAAAATAAGGTACCCCTAACTACTTATGCGTATGATACTGATAATATTTCTGAATTAAGAATTTATCTTAAGAACATACATGTTAGTTATAGGGATCAGACTTTAGAGAATGAAAGGATTAAATCTGAGAATCTTAGTCTTAAAGAAAGAAACAAGTTTCTTGAAAGAGAACTTGAGAATATGAAGCAGACTCAAAAAGAAAGAGATGATGCTGTTTATGTGGAACAGGAGTTGCTTAAAAGGTATAGGCAACTAGAATCTGATTTAGAGAAGGAAAGAAAAATAATTAAAACTTGGACTAATTCTGGCAGAGATACACATCAAGTTTTTCAAACAGATGCTGTAGGTTTAGGATACAGTGAGGAAGATGAACTTAGGTTTCAAGATAAAATTAAGTTTAGAGCTTTCACAAGTTCATATTCAACTCCTGTAACATTTGTTCCTGAATCTGGAAAGTTAAAATCTGCAGTTGTGAAAGAAACTGTTATGGAGCCAGTTGAAACTTGTGTTGAACAAGTAGATACTGAATCTAAAACAGAGAAGCCTGTTGAGATAGAAGCTGTTAAAGAACCAATAAGAGTCTGTGAGAAACAGGTTAATGTTGGTTTAATGACAGGAAAACAGTTTAAACATAAGCTCAAAGAGGTTAAGTCTGCCATGAAACCTAAAGGGTCCAAGAGAAATAGGAATGGAAAAATAGGCATAAACAATAGAAATAATCATTTGCCTAATGCTGGTGCTTTAAGGAAAACATGTTACAGTTGTGGTAGTTCTAATCATCTTGCTAGATTTTGCACTAAGAACAAGCATATTAATTCTTTACCTTCTACTTCAGAAGTAAAGAATGATTATGTTAGAGTAAAACCACAGACCTTATGCAAACATTGTGGGAGCACTTGGCATTCTATTTACACATGTAAGAGTTATCATGCAATTTATCATAATTACTATGAGCTAAAACCCAACTTGAAGTGGGTTAGAGCAAACTCTGCTAGTGTAAAATCTGACAATGTTAGTTTAAACTCTGAGAAAGTTGATTCCGCTGCAAAAGCTAACACTGTTAAGAAAGGCAAAGGATCCAAGCAAGTCTGGATCCTTAAAACTAACACTTAGTGTTTGTTTGTGATTGCAGGGTATAATAGAGAGCACACTTATCTTGGACAGTGGATGCTCAGGACATATGACTGGAAATAAAGCCCTGCTATCAGACTTTGTGGAGAAGGATGGCCCAAAAGTTTCCTATGGAGATGGCAACGTAGGACATACTCTGGGATATGGCAACATTAATCTTGGAAGTGTCATCATCACTAATGTAGCTCTAGTCTCAGGACTCAAGCACAATCTGTTATCTGTGAGTCAAATCTGTGACAGAGGAAACCATGTAGATTTTCATAGTGAATACTGTGAAGTTATCAGTAAATCTACTGGAAAAGTTGTTCTAGTTGGACACAGGCGCAACAATATTTATGAAGCAAGTTTGGTAACAAACTCTGATGGAAAAACAGTGTGTCTGACTGCAAGAATGTCAAATGAAGAGAGTTGGAATTGGCATAAAAAGCTCTCTCATCTCAATTTGAACAACATTAATGAGCTGATAAGAAAGGATCTTGTAAGAGGACTCCCAAAATCAACACTCAGTCTAAATGGCCTATGTGATTCCTGTCAAAAGGCCAAACAAAGGAAGTCATCTTTCAAGAGCAAAACTGAATCTTCAGTAGTGGAACCTTATCATCTTCTACATGTTGATCTTTTTGGACCAGTGAATATAATGTCAATGGGCAGAAAGAAATATGCTCTAGTAATTGTTGATGAATATACTAGATATACATGGGTGTATTTCTTGTCAAAGAAGGATGAAACTGCTCAAATTCTAATGGATCATGTAAATCTACTGGACAAAGGATCACAGCACAAAGTCAAAATAATAAGGAGTGATAATGGAACTGAATTCAGAAATTCATTCATGGAAGCTTTCTGCAAGGAAAGAGGGGTGAAACAAGAATTTTCTGCACCTGGCACTCCACAGCAAAATGGTGTAGTTGAAAGAAAGAACAGAACTTTAATTGAAGCAGCCAGAACTATGCTTGAAGAAGCAAAATTACCAACTTATTTCTGGGCAGAAGCTGTTCAAACTGCTTGTTTTACTCAAAATGCTACACTGATCAACAAGCATGGGAAAACACCATATGAGATGGTGAAAAATAAGAAGCCAAATTTGAAATATTTTCATATATTTGGATGCAAATGCTTTGTGTTAAAGACTCATCCTGAACAGTTGACAAAGTTCGAGTTAAAAGCTGATGAAGGAATTTTTGTTGGCTATCCACTGTCAACAAAAGCATTCAGAGTTTACAATCTAAGAACTAAAGTGATCATGGAATCCATACATGTGTCATTTGATGACAAGAAAATAATTGGACTTGAAGACAAGGATGGATATGATCAACTACGTTTTGAAAATGAAGATCTACTCTCTGATGATATAAACTCTGATGAAGCAGGGTTGACAAACTCTGACGAAGCATACTCTGAACCTCTACTGGTAAATACTGGAGAAACTGATAATTCTCAAATTGAACAAAATAGAGAACCAGTTGAGGGGGAGCGTGAAGAAGCTCAACATGACACAGCAAGTGAGTCAGTTGAGGAAACTGATTCAAACTCTGACAATTCAAACTCTGAGTCATCAAATTCAGGGGGAGCCTCAGAGAATGTAGAAAGTCAACATATGAATCAGGAGAGCATGGATCAAGGGGGAGGATCCAACAATGATGCAAGAAACCACTTACCATCAGCAAGAAAGTGGACACAGGCACACACACCTGATCTCATAATTGGAGATCCTGATGCTGGTGTAAGAACCAGAAGTGCAACAAATAATGAGTGTCTGTATCATGCTTTCTTGTCTCAAACTGAACCAAAGAAAGTGGAGGAAGCTCTTCAAGATGCTAATTGGATTACAGCAATGCAAGAAGAGTTAAATGAATTTGAAAGAAATGAAGTCTGGACACTTGTACCTAGACCAAAGAACAGATCAATTGTAGGTACAAAGTGGGTTTTCAGAAACAAGACTGACAGTGATGGTGTGATTACAAGGAATAAGGCTAGACTTGTGGCAAAAGGTTATTCACAACAGGAAGGAATTGACTATGATGAAACCTTTGCTCCAGTTGCAAGACTGGAGGCCATAAGGATTTTTCTGGCCTATGCTGCACACAAGAAGTTTAAAGTCTTTCAGATGGATGTGAAAAGTGCTTTTCTCAATGGGAAGCCTGAAGAAGAGGTATTTGTTGAACAACCACCAGGATTTGTAGATCCCAAGCATCCAGATTATGTCTACAGGCTTGACAAGGCATTATATGGACTAAAGCAAGCACCAAGAGCATGGTATGAAACTCTTGCTCAATTTCTTTTAGAAAGTGGGTTCACAAGAGGTACAATTGATAAAACTTTGTTTTATTTCAATTCTGGTGATAATTTGCTGTTAGTTCAAATTTATGTAGATGATATTATTTTTGGATCTACTAATGACAAACTTTGTAAGAAGTTTGCAAAGCTTATGCAATCCAGGTATCAAATGAGCATGATGGGAGAGCTTAGTTATTTTCTAGGCTTACAGGTCAAGCAAACAGATGATGGTATTTTCATAAATCAAGCAAAATATACCAGAAATCTTCTCAAGAAATTTGGTATGCTTGATAGTTCATCTGCTACTACTCCCATGGCTACTGCAACAAAGCTAGACAAAGACACAGGAGCCTCAGTAGATATGACAAACTACAGAGGAATGATAGGGTCTTTACTGTATCTTACAGCAAGTAGACCTGATATCATGTATGCAACATGTCTTTGTGCAAGATTTCAAGCAGATCCTAGAGAGCCTCATTTAACAGCTGTAAAAAGGATTTTCAAATATCTCAAAGGCACCATAACCTTGGGTTTGTGGTATCCTAGAGAATCAGAGTTTAAGTTGATTGGTTACTCTGATGCAGATTTTGCAGGCTGTAAGATAGACAGAAAAAGTACAAGTGGAAGCTGTCAATTTTTAGGTGACAGATTAGTTTCTTGGTATAGCAAGAAACAGAAGTCGATTTCCACATCCACAGCTGAAGCAGAGTATATAGCAGCTGGTAGCTGTTGTGCACAGATTTTATGGATGAAGAATCAATTGCTGGATTATGGGTTAAGGTACTCTAATATTCCTATTTTCTGTGATAACCAAAGTGCTATTGCTATGACAGGAAATCCAGTACAGCATTCCATGACCAAGCACATCAGCATAAGATATCATTTTATCAGAGAACATGTGGAAGAAGGGAATATTGAGCTTCATTTTGTGTCTACAGACCAACAACTTGCAGATATCTTCACCAAACCTTTGAGTGAAGCTACTTTTACAAGATTGGTAAATGAACTTGGAATGATCTCTGGTTCTGACTAGAGATACGGGTTAGACTCAAAATTTATACATGTTTAATTCTTGTTGCTCATGATTCCTTGCATGTGTTAACTGTTATGAGTACCAGTGTGATAAACTCTGTTGGTTAAATTCTGATGTTAGTCTCTGTTAGTCATAAACTGTTGGTCATACTTTGAATGTTACAGATTAATGCTATTCTCTGATTGTAATTTTGTCTGGAACATAAGGACCAATGAAGAAATTTGTATGAAGCATAATTCTCAGTAAGTAACTGTGAATCCTTAAGAGTTGTATAGATTCTGATCTCAAAAATGTGCAGTAAGCTAACACAGCATGATACTGTCTCAATATTTATAGCATCTCTTAGTTTATTGATCCTATACACTGAGTCTGTATTAGCTGTTTGCATTTTCTCTCATAAGTTAATTATATTTACTGATGAAAAGTCTAAACTCTGATTATTAATTTCAAATAATTCACCCTCAAATTCAAAAGATGCCAAACAGAGCACAAATTCCTTTGAGATCATGTTGTGCCTAGGAAGATCCAGGAACTTATTGTATGAAATAAGGGCTAAAATCTTTGATTTTTGGTGACTAGTGCCAACCACTGATTACTGGAAAAAAAAAAAAAATATATATATTGAAAAATAAAAAATTAATAAAGGGGGTGAAAAATAAAAGACATATCCAAATGAAAGGATATCAGTAATACAGAGTTTAGATATAAAATCAGATTTTATGTTATACATGAGAGTTTAGGCAACCAGTTTTTACTACTTTAGATTGTGGATTTTATGCACTTTGAGATGGTCTCAATACTGATTTCGGTAAACTCTGCTACTACACACACATATTTTCACAACTGTACAGATTGAGAAAAGAGTTTATTGACAAAGAAGGACAAATGGTAAACACTGATGTTTTGTGTGAAATACGCCGATGTTACTTTATTTTAATCTCTGATGGTTAAAATAATTTTCTTGTCTCAGACAGTTTATGATTTTGGGTTTAGTCATTTGTTCTTAGGCAAAGTATGATTGAACAGAGAAAAGAAAGAGTTTGTTTGATAAGTACTGATAGTGATCAGTAGTACTGATGAGTATGTTAGTTTATTGTTTTAAGTGATATCATGTCTTTCACTTTACAATTACTAGGTAAAATTGATAATACTGAAAGTAAAGCAATAAAATGAGTCTTTTTCATTAATTGATTCAAACTCTGTTTACATTCAGTCAATTACATACTCATGCTTAGCTAATCTTTCTGGTAAATATTAATTTCTATGGTTACAAAAGTGAAGATCTATTTAACCAGGATAAGTATTTGAATGCTATCCAACATCGAAGCAGAAGAGCTAGAGCCAGAAGCTATTGTGCTCTACTACTTCTGATGATAGCTACCCAGTTGCTCATCTGGTCATTATACCATTTGGGATAGCTTGAAATCCTCCTAATGATGAATCATCATCATCATCTTCTCGGGATCTCTTTCTGCTTTGCAGCTTGCAGGATTGTAAGAAGAGGTTTTCTTTTGAACCCGACAAGAAACTCAGTTGAAAAAGCATCAAGCAGATCTCCATGGCATCTTCATCTGCGAGGATTGGTGCATCATATGGTCCTGGACGGAAGATGTATACATGAGGGTTGGAGAAAGGTCCTTCGGCTATTTCATCATCTACGATAAGGCCTTCATCATTCAAGAATGAGAGAACAAGAAACTCATCGATAAGATAGTTTTCTTGTTGCTGCCAGTTCATGTTCAAAAACTCTTCCACATCCATGAATTCGAAAGTCCCAGCCATTTTGGTGTATAGTAAGTTTAAGATATGAAGCCTGTTGTTACATTGCTTTGGTATTTAAAGCATTCAAACAGGGTATCTGAAAGGTTTGCTGACATCAGTACTTCTTTCTGATGATGTCAAAAAGGGGGAGAGTGTACCAAGTGACAAATGCAAAGACACTCAAGCTCTGAGACGGAGGGATGATGGTAATGATGGTGGAAGCAAGGGAGGTGAATCTGAAAAGAGTTTAGGCTTAAGACCAAGATCAAGATCAAACTCTGAGAGAAGATCAAACTCTGGTAAGGGAAAAGTAATTTCTGCCAGTGGTTCAAGGCTCAAAAGTTTGATAAACACTGATAAGCCTAGCACTGATGAAGAAGTTGCTGCTAAAGTATTTATAGCAGAACATGGAAAAGATGTTACAATTGAAGATATCCAAGCTGAAGAGCAAATGCTTGCTGAAGAACACAGGAAGAATCTTGAAGCTGGGATATACAAAAAGAAAGAAATCAAGGCTCCTAGGAAGAAAGAAACTGGAATTATCATTAAAGAAAATACTCAACAGAGTATACAATACACCAGGAGGCCTATGATTAGAAACTCTGATAAGGGTAAAGGCAAAATGATTGAAGAGCCTAACCTGAAGGAGAAAGAATATTCAACCTCTGACATTGCTCAAGTTGAAACAATATTAGCAAAATCAACCTCTGACGCTGCTCAAGTTGATGATATTATTGAAGTTAAGCCAACCACTGACAATGCTCAAGTTGTGCAAACTCAGCTAGCTCCACAACTCCAAGGTACTTTTAGAAGACCTGTACTATCTGAAGCTCTGACACTTCAACCTGTGGATTTTTCTCAAACCAGGACTGTACTTGGAAAAGAAACTTTTGATAAAGCTGGTTTAGGTTCACATAGGGAGAAGAGAATAAACAACAGATCTGGAGATCAATCATCATTGGCAGTATCTGGCATTATTACTCAAGAGAATCTTGATATGCTAGACTCTGTTCAGTTGATATTTCACAAGGGTTTGAAGAAAGATTTTCTGTTGTATTTTATGAATGATGGAAGAGTCTATAGAATTGCAGAGTCTGATATAGATCTTAAGTCTTATCAAGAATTGGAGTATGTTCTGTACTTGTTAAAAGTCAAAAACAGAAACACTCACAATGTTGCTACATTTATCAGACAAAAGATGCAAAGATCTAAGGTGATGCTTGGAGGAGGAGTTTCAAAGGTATACATTCCTAAGTATAGAGATGCTTATGGAAATGTTATAGAAATGAAGAGAAACAGTGCAAGACTAAGGACTGATCTGGGAGTTAAAGTCTTAGAATTCAATCTAGAATCTGATAAAGCACATTTTATTAGGCTAGGGAATGAGATGAGGAAGAATTCCATCTATTCTCTGAGAGCTGCTATTTATCAGACTGGTGAATCTGATCCAGAACTCAAGGAACTGAAAGAAATCATGGTTGAAGAGCTGGAAAAGGCTGAAAGAAGACTTCTAATTGATTATCTCAGGACAGTGCCTGATATTCAAGAAATCAAATAAAGTCTGACTGTAAGTTTTTAATATTTTCTATTCTAAGTCAAATTTAAACTCTGTTTTAAATTAAACTCTGTTATATGTTAAACACTGCATTTGTTAAAAGGTTTTGACATCATCAATTATATGTTTAACTTGTACATTTTATTATGAACAAGTTGGGGGAGATTGTTAGATATAATTGCTAATGTTTGTTTATCAGTGTTTAAGCAACAGGTACTGACAAGAGTTTATCAGAAGCCGATCAGAGTTTAGTTAAACTCTGATAGGGTGAAGAGTTTAAAGGAAGCTAGTCAGAGTTTATTTAAAGTCTGACAAGGTGATAGTTGAATTAGCTGTCGGTGCAGAATTGAAGATTCTAGAAGCAATACATTCTGAAGATGGAAAGAAGCAGAATATATTGATACAGCTAAGGAAACAGGATAGAAGATAAGAAGCAATCCTTAATTGATATGAATTGTATAGCTAACTTGTAGGAATATCAATTAGAGAAGGATTGTATGTAGCTGTGTACTATATAAACACAGATAGGTTATCCCTAGAAGGGACGCGATCATTGAGATATTATTCTTGTAACCTAGAAGCTCTTTATGATTCATTAACATCATAAAGAGAGAAGCTGTTAATAAGATTACAGTTTTATTGATTCATAAACAGTGTTATTAATTATTGTTATTCTCATACATACTTGATTATATTGTGTATTCGGCCTAACACAAGGAAAGACTGGTTGCACAAGGGTATTCACAAGCTGAAGGCATTGATTATGATGAAACCTATACACCAGTGGCTAGACTTGAGGCCATCGGGATGTTCTTAGCATTTGCGGCTTATTCCAAGTTTAAAGTCTATCAAATGGATGTTAAGAGTGCATTCCTGAATGGTGAGCTTGATGAAGAAGTGTATGTGGAACAGCCCCCTGGCTTTGAAAATCAGGAGCAGCTGGACTTTGTGTACTTTCTCTTCAAGGCTATCTATGGTCTCAAACAAGCCCCAAGAAAATGGTATGACACTCTCTCTGGTTTTCTTTTAGAAAATGGTTTTGTTAGAGGTATCATAGACAAAACTCTTTTTTCAAAGAAACATAAAGGTGATATGATATTAGTCCAAGTCTATGTGGATGACATCATATTTGGGTCTACTAATGATGATCTCTGTAAGAGATTTGCTAAGCTAATGCAGAGTAAGTTTGAAATGAGTATGATGGGTGAGCTGAAGTTCTTTCTTGGATTGCAAGTAAGTCAAAGGTCAAATGGTATATTTATTTGTCAATCCAAGTATCTCAAAGAACTCCTCAAGAAATATCACATGAAGGATTCAGCATCAGCAAGGACTCCATCTTCAACAACAATTAAACTTGGAACTTCTGACAAATCTATCAAGGTAGATGTTACAAGCTACAGAGGTATGATTGGCTCCTTACTCTATCTTACTGCTAGTAGACCAGATATTATGTATGCTACATGCTTGTGTGCAAGGTTCCAAGCGGACCCCAGAGATGTACATCTCGTTGCTGTGAAAAGAATCTTGCGATATCTTAAGGGTACACCTAATCTAGGTATCTGGTACCCTAAAGATTCTGATTTTAATCTTATTGGATATACAGATTCTGACTATGCAGGTAGTGTTGTTGATAGAAAGAGCACCTCCGGGAGTTGTCAATTTCTAGGAGGTAGGTTGATTTCCTGGTATAGCAAGAAACATCAAACAGTTTCCAATTCAATAGCAGAAGCTGAATATATTGCTGCTGGAAGCTGTTGTGCTCATATCCTATGGATAAGGAATCAATTGAAGGACTATGGCTGTGTATTAAACAAAATCCCTATTTTATGTGATAATACAAGTGCCATAGCAATCTCCAACAACCCTGTACAGCACTCGAGAACAAAGCACATTGATATCAGGTATCATTTCATCAGAGAACATGTCATGAATGGAACTGTGGAGTTACATTTTGTACCCACAGAAGAACAAACTGCAGATATATTCACTAAATCTCTTGACGAATCCACATTTACTAAGTTAGTTAGTAAGTTGGGTATGTTGAACAGTCTTAGTGATTGAAAATATCTCTGTCTGTTTGTTCTTATCTAAAAATCATTTTTCTCTTGTGGTTGTTTAGTGATTTTACTGTTTATTCTTGTTAATAATTGCATGCTTGTTGATTTAAATGGTTCTGAATATTTTATTTTCTTTAAAAATATTTTTCTCATATTTTTTAAGTGGAGAAATGTATTTTTTATTGAAAATATATTTATTTAGAATTATTTAGATATTTTTCAGATTGTAAATATTGTTGTTTAAATATTTCTACAAGTTTATATTAATTTTATGCATTTCTATAATATTCTGCATATTTTTCTAGGATTTATAGAATTTTCTGTGAAGTTTTCTAGATTTTTAAGTATTTTTCATGCATTTTTATATTAATTCTGCATTTTTCTGTAAATAATTCAATTTAATTCTGAGTTTTTTTGTAAGTCTTCCCAGTTTTACACTAGGAAGACTACCGGGAAAACAAGGGATTTTTCTGTATTTATTTTAATTTTATTCTCAGTTTATTCTAAGTCTTCCCAGTTTAACACTAGGAAGACTACCGGGTAAACTTAGTGTTTTGTTTTTTTGTTTTTTTTTCCTTTTTAATTTAAGTCTTTTCCTAAGTCTTCCCAGTTTTTAAACTAGGAAGACTATCGGGAAGACTTAGAAATATAAGTTTTATTTTCTGATTTTTCTTTTATTTCTTTTCGGAAAACTTACTAATTTGTATTAGGAAGACTACCAGGAAGACTATTCTAAGTCTTCCCAATTGTCTTCCCAATACAAATTTAAAAAAAAACCTGTTCATATTTCTTTTCCTTTTCAGTTTATTCTTAAATTATATATATACATACACTGCATACATACG
The DNA here is from genome assembly GCA_030848705.1 of Heracleum sosnowskyi. NCBI lineage: Eukaryota > Viridiplantae > Streptophyta > Magnoliopsida > Apiales > Apiaceae > Heracleum > Heracleum sosnowskyi. Next base: position 110,845,817 of record CM061239.1, read on the forward strand.
CATTTTCCATTCAGTTTTTTTTTGCCTTATCAGTATTTCAAACTCTCCCCTTTCGAATTCTATCAATTCTGCAGAAACCATTGATCTTGTTTCAATATTGCTCAAGTATTTACTTAGCAAAACACTTTTCATTCTCTTAAAATCAATCTGTTAAGTCGAAGTGCTGCTAAAATTTTCTTTTTTTTAAAATCAATTCGACTTGATTGTTCTTTTCTTGCTAAGTGATTACCTGTGTTAGTGATCTTGTGTTTCTGTGAGAGTAAATCTGTGTGTGTTTACTGTGTGTGTTCTTGAGATTCAAGTGCCCAATATTCTTTTTGCATTTCAAAATTCTAAGTTCGACTTTTGGGATTTAAAATTTAAAATTGGTTAATTTTAAATAGAATTTAATTTTGTGGATTTTAATTAATTTTAATTAATTCTAAAAATCCCTAAAATTTTAATTTTATTTTAAATTGATTAAAATTTCTTGTTTTATCTAAATGGATCCTAATTTTGAACTTTTGTTAAATAATTATGTTGGGTATTTTGATCCTATAAAATGCAAGGTGGAACGCTTTAGACCTTGGATTCAATTTTTAAATAGTGAGACGTGTATCAGTCATGCTATTTGTGCCAATGCACCTCTAAAAATTGATCCTTTAAGGTTTTTGTGTTCAAGTGTTGTTATTGCTGGAAATTCAAAATCTTTTTCGTTTAATATTTTAAACCAGCAATACACAGTCACTTTTGAGTTATTCTGTGATGTGTTGCATTTTCCAAAGGACAGATTTGATCCTTTACCCACTGATGATGAGTTATCACAGTTCTTCGTGAATATTCATTATCAGGGTCCCTTACAAATGGTTAAGATGTCCAAAAGTTTTGTTGTAAGGGAATGGGATCTGTTCTTTGATACTATAGCTAGGGTATTTGGTAACTGCACAAAAACAAACTTTCATTGCATTACCAGTCTTAATCAATATATTGCCTATGCTATAGTATTTGGTTGTAGATTGAACTTTGCTGAGATTCTGTGGAACCTATTGCTCAACAGGCTTGCTCACTCTAGGAGAGATTCTGATAATGGTGTGAAAGTAAAGTGTTGGTACCCTCGCTTTCTAACTCTTATCATTAATCATCTTCTCACTGCTGAGCAGGTAGAACTATTTCGAGAAGCACGATTTGAAACCTCTCCAACCACAGACACAAAATTCTACACCAGACTTGATGTCTCATCCAAATTCCTCAATATACCTGTTCTTGTTTCACCACTGATGAGTCAATTTATTCATCTTCCTATCTTTGGTGAACAAGTTCCTGAACCACATCCAGTACCACTACAGGTAGTTATTCCTAACCCTGCATCTTCTTCTGGTTCTTTAATTCAAACCCAAGTGGTTGTTAGGGCTGACCCAGAGATTGTAGAACCACAGTCTCTGACCCAGGTCATAGAGCCAAACAGAGAGTCAAACACTCCTGATACTCAACCTGAGCTTAATAGTCAAACCAGTTCAAGAAGTGTTAGAGAAATAACTGCAATGAGTGTTCCCACAGCTCTGTCTCCACCCTTAAAGAAAAGAAGAACCTATAGGGAGACAACTATAAGCCCATTTGTATCCTCTCAAAAGGATATGGACATTGATATGGCCACTACACAGTCTCTGGAGACATCCTCTCAACAGGGTGGATCTATTGAAATTCGCCATAGGGCCATGGCATCTTGTACTGAGTCAAGCACACTCCCATTACTCACAATGGGAGAAGATATCCATATAGATGACACTCAGGACACCATGTCAGGAGAGCACTTTACTTTTGATTTTGAAACAGTGCCTACCATAGTTACGGTAGAAGTGCCTTCACAGGCATCTGAGGGAAAATCTGATTCTTCGCCAACTCAAATAGAATCATTTTCTCCCCTCCCAGAGGGAACATCTCTGGCTCCCCTAAGGGATTTTTCACTCGCAGTTTATACTGGAGAAAGTGAAAGGCAACCTGATGAGTCTGTCCCTGAAGAAATTCAGTATACAATGTCAAATATTTTGACAGACTCATTCAGGGATCGGGAATTGCGAACTCCCATTGCACCACCACTGACCTCTCTTGAAGGGGCTAGGGTGATTTTTAATGCAGGTACATCTTCTGAAAATCTGGAAGGACAGTTAGTGGTGAGAGATATGAATCAAACACCGAGTGAAACACAAGCACGTGAGTTGAGTGAAACACCACTGAGAGCAATTGAAGTGAGTGCACACACTGACACAAACACTGCTTTGTTATTGAACCAGCTAGCTGATCTCCAAAGGAAGTTACAAGAAACCCAGGCTGAGAACAATCTTCTGAAAGCACAAGTGGTTGTACAATCTACCACCTCTGTATCAAATCAGCTGGGTACTGTGAAAGATGACCTGGAAGGATTGAAGATTAATCTACTCCCGAAGCTGAATTCAATCCAACAATCTCAAGTGTTGGTGGCTTCAGACATCGCTGAACTTACAACGTCAAATGCTCAGATATCAGAGAATGTCAAGGAGATTGCTTCTATTTCTAACAAGGTGGACTTTATTCTGCAAACATCTGATGAAAACCAGAGGTTTAATGAAGAAAGGATGTCTAAGATTGAAGGAGGAATGGAGCATTTTAATGAAGGGATGAAGCACCTATACTATATGATCAAGAAATCACATCAACCTACTGAAGAGCAAAGAACTTTCTTTGAGGGAGATGATGAGGATGAGGATGATGCTGATGAAAGAGGAGATAGTAGAGAAAGAGGAGAGATAAGGAGGACATCTGAGGTGAATCCTAGGGCTTCCACATCTCAAACTGTAGAGGATTCCTCAACTAAGGGGGAGAAGGAGAAAGATAAGGGGAAAGGTAAACAATCAATGGAGGAGTCTGCTTTTGATGATGCCTACTACTACCATGGTGAACAGGATGACTTCCACTTTGACACATCTGGTGATCTGGAGAAGACCATACCTGAAGAAGCTTTTGGTGAGGAGGAGGTTGAGGAGGCAGCCAATTTTGACGATTGGGAAGATGAAGCTGAATTATATACACCTGGCCCTTTGTTTCAAAAGGAGTTGAAGAAGTAACAGGCAGAACTAAGGAGAAAGGAGGATGAGAATGCTAAGGTCTCCGACATCATATCTCAGAAGTTAAAAATTCAAAAGGCTAAACATGAAGATAAACAACGTCTTCATAGTATTCATGTCAAAGAAAGGAGATTGGATGTGAGGATGAAGCAAGGAAGCAATTGGGATAAAGCAAGGGAGATGTTTGATATCCCTCAGAGAGGCACAAACAATGATGCTACTTTTCTGAAGCTGCTTGAGAAAATCAGAATTGTTAATCCAGACAACTCATTATATATGAAGGCATTGAAGGAAGATATCTTAAGGATTACGTCTCCATTTGATCAAGTAAGACAAGAACTGTTCATCTATGTCTCAAGTGCTCTTGAAGGGTCATTCACTGTTTCTCTTGAACTACTCCAAAGAAGATCTCTCTCTGAATTGTGGATTCTGATGAGTAAGGTTAAGAGATCTTCTTGCTTGAACGAGCTTCTGTATGACCGGCTGAGAGATTCTGCTATGAAGGCCAGCCCTCAAGTTGTACATTTTCCTTATGAAGTCAAAATCTACAGAGGTACAACTTTGGAGACTGTAAGGCTGGATCCTGATTCTTTGAAGCTACAGACTGCAATGCAACTGGTGAAGTTGGAGAATCTTCTGAGAACATCTGGGTTTGCTACTGTAGAAAAGTCTGAAGTTGCTGATATGATTTCAGACTACTGCACGGAGAAAGTACCAAGGTATGCTCAGATGAAGAACAGATTGAAGAAGATCACCAATCAACCAGTAATGCCAAGTGGTGTGGTTTCTGAAAGTGATCGTGTCCTTGACAAAGATCTTCTAGTCACCTTGGCAGAAGCTGAAGAAGGTGAAATTAGAGACTAAAGGCATGATGTAGTTAGCTCAATTTGTAAATGTTATATGTTTAGAGCTAGGTAAATCAAGATAGGGAAATGTATTCATATGTTCAGGCTAGAGGAACATCTATCTTGTATTTATCTTTATTGTTTGAATCTGGAAATTGTTATATTTAATCCAGAACTTTTTATTATTTGCTTGGCTCTTAAAAGTCTTATCTTATCTTGTTTTAGTTGAGTTATCCTCTAGAGTATTTGGTTGTTATTGTCTAACAAACAAATAGGGGGAGATTGAAAGGCATATGTCTAGGCCTATTTGTAAACACCGAGGATTCTACTCAACTTTAATTAAGATGTAATAAGTAAATAATAAAAATCAAATGTCACAGGAATCTCAGAAGATTATATCTATCAAAGAATGAAGATTAAAGTCATCTACAGACTTGAAGTGATTCTACATTGAAAGAAGCTCAATTTATTGATCAAGCCTCAGTGAAGTATTCAAGCTCAGTGGATTTATTAAAGTGACGGAGATTTCAAGTGGTGACAGAAAAAGATACTGGTTACGGAGTTCTTGAATGAGAAGGAAGTGAATCACTGCTTAAAGTCAAACAGATAAAGAACAGACATTGTCGTTAGTCACTCATGAACCAGACAGTGCATCGAGTGTCAACGTACTATTGTGTTTGTTATTTATCTAAGTTTTAAGTGATTCTGGAATTGTTTGAGAAGTCAACTAATTCTATTTATTCTCTTATAAATAATTAATATTATTAAGTATATTATTTATTAATTTCATTCTGCAAAGAATTAATTTAATACATAATTTATTTAGTTAATTATTTAAATTAGAATAAATTTGAACTAGGAAGACTTAGGTTTGAACTAGGAAGACTTAGTTTATTAAACTAGGAAGACTCACAAGTGAGTCTTCCCGGTTGTCTTCCTAGGCCAATCCATTGTCTTCCCGATTGTCTTCTTAATACAATCACTGTCTTCCCGAGAGTCTTCCAAGGCTAATTTAATTGTTTTCATGATAGTCTTCCTAGTGCAAATTGTGTTCTGTTTAAATGATTTGCACGTGGGTTTTGATTAAAAAGAAATGGCCATGTGTTCAGTATAAAGACAAGGCAACAGAAGACATTACTTTATCATTCCATTTACAACAAAAGACACAGAAGATCAAAACATTACATTCCTTCACAGTCTTTACTCCTCAACTGTCCGAGCATTCATTTTCTACCAGTGAACTTAATTCTTGTTTGTTTGTAACATTTAATCCTTGAGAATCAATTCACTTGTACTGCTTTGACTTTCTAGCGGATCATAATCCCTAGATTTTATATCGAACTACTTTTTAGTATTCGATCCTTTTTATTACAAAAATAGATAAATTCATGTCGAATTTATTCTAGATTTGTTTTATCAAGTTCTTTGTAATCAGTGATCAAAATTGTAACACCCCTCAAGTTTAATAGAGTTTCTATTTAACTTGAATATTGTTTCAGTTTTTATTCCGCATTAATTTGTTCTAAATTGTTTAATCTTAAAAGAACAAATTTCGATAAAACGGTATAGTTTGTATTCAACCCCCCTTCTACAAACTTATCAGGACCTAACAGCAACCATCTCTTCCATGTCTGAGTCAGAAGAATCATCATCAGTATTGGCATCAGAATTGCCATCAGTATCTGATGAAGAGTCATCAGGATCTCACTCAACTATTCTTGATTTCCTTCTAGAGACCTCCATAGCTTTTCCTTTTGATTTAGCCTCTACATTCAAGGCAATAGCCTTTGCCTTGCTTCTTTTCTTATTCTTTCTCTGTTGAACCTCAAGATCATGAGTTCTTAGCATTCCATAGACTTCATCAAGAGACACAGTGTTGAGATCATACTGATGTCTAATGATCGAGGTCTGAGTATCCCATTCTTCAGGTAAAGCTCTTAGAAACTTGGTGTTTGAATCTTCAGTTTCATATTCCTTGTCAACTAAAGATAGACTGTTCAATAGTGTCAGAAATCTATCATATAAATCAGTCAGGCTCTCATCAGGTCTTGCATCAAATTGTTCATATTCTTGAATCAAAAGAGCCCTTCTGTTCTTCTTGACAAATGCAGATCCCTGGCACTGATTTTCCAATGTATCCCATATTTCTTTTGAAGACTTGGATGCAATCACTCTGTTGGACATGACAGCATCAAGACTATTGTGCAAGATATTCTTTATCTTAGGTTCCCTGAGTACATGAGCTTTTTTTTCTGGAGTCCATTCACTTTTAGCCTTGACAACATAATGTTCAGGTTCAGTATTTGTTCGTTCTACGATCCTCGTAGGTATATATGGTCCATCACGAATCCTGTCCAAATAATCAGGATCCATAGCCTCCAGGTACATCAGCATCTTTACCCTCCATGTTGGATATTCTGATTTCTTCAAGATGGGAATCTTCATGCTTTCATACTTGCTTGTCGACATCCTAGATCGTATCTGATTCAAATTTAAATCAGTTGGCTTTGATACCAATTGTTGCCCAGTAATAAACAATTGTAGAAGGGGGGGTGAATACAATTGTATAAGATTCTCGACTTAATCAAGCATATAACACAAATATGAAAGAACAATAACAGCTTTATTAAATCTGATATAAAACTGTTACAAACTCTCTCAAGAAATTCTGATGTTCTTGAGAGCTGCTAGGTTACAATATACTCGTGTATGCTATCATTATTAAAAACGAAACCTAAACTGTGTTTATATACTACACAGCTTCTCTATCAATAACAACATAAGTCCTAATCAATTACAAAGATTGAAACATATCTTAAATTGATAGCTACATTCTACAAACCAGGAACCGACATAATAAACTTCCATGTTTAACTAGACTCCAAATATAACTCGAAGTAGGAATCCTGATCAGCTTCCAATACTGATGATCAATCCTGATCCCAGTCCTGATATTCATCCAGATCCTGACGACCATGCAATCCTGATAGCTATGCATGACTGATGATGTCAGCAATCCTGATCAGTTGAGTTTAGATCCTGACGATCATTGAATTCTGATCTAACAATAGCCTATTTGTAATTCGAGGATTCTACTCAACTTAAACAAGAATGTAATAAGTAAATATTAGATTAGAAGTCACAGGAATCTCAGAGGGTTTTATCAGTCAAGAGAATAAAGATTTAAAGTCATCTGCTGACTTAGAGTAATTCTACACTGGAAGAAGTTCATTTAATTGATCAAGCCTCAGTGAAGTATTCAAGAAAGTGGATCAATTTAAAGTGACAGAGATTTCAGAAGTGTGATAGGAAGCGTACAGGTTACAGAGTTTGATAGAGGGAAAGAAAAATAACCACAACTTAAAGTCAAGAAATGGAGAACAGTCATTGCAGTTAGTCACTCGTGAATCAGCAGTACATCGAGTGTCAACATCAATACAGTGAAAGTTCGTCATTAATTTCAGTGGTTCAAATGATGATTCTGATATCAAGGAATTATATTAATTCTCTTTTAATTACTCAAATCAGTTAGTTAATTTACTCAATAAATTAATTCAATAAGAATTAATTTATTCCTTAAATTAATTAAAAGATTAATTCAATTAGAATTAATATAATACTAAAAGGACTTAAGAAGTTGAATTAATTCCCTTTTAATTAACTAAATCAATAGTTAATTTAATCAAAAATTTAATTCAAGTTGAATTAAATTATTCCTTAAATTAATTGATAAGTTAATTAAATTAGAAATAATTTTATCAAGAAAGCTATCAAGGAACTGTATTAATTCTCTCTTAATTAATTAAAACAGTTAGTTAATTTATTCAATAAATTAATTCTCTTAAATTAATTGATAAGTTAATTAATTTAGAATTAATATAAAGCTGAATTTACGGAGTCATACTGGTTCATTGACAGTTTTACCGAGTCATACCGACAGTCATACCGGTTCATTGACAGAATTACCGAGTCATACCGACAGTCATACAAGGCAAATTGGAGAGTCGTACTAGTTAAAAAGCTCAGTCATACCAAGTGTCATGCCAAGTCTTTTACCAGTCATACCAAGTGTCATATGGACTATAAAAAGGAAATGCGTACAATTATTGATAAAAGAGGCAGGTGACTTGCATATCAAATGAGTTGTACACAAAATCAATATAGAAGAAAAAAACACAACATCATATCCTTACCTTCTGCTCAACCAAGAAGAACAAACTGCCGGCTACAAAATCAAGCAATTAATTTCTAGATTGTATTGTTAAATCCAAATCACTAGAAATTAATTAATTGTATTCCTTCGGATATCTAGCGGATCATTATCCCTAGAATTTGATCTCGAACTAGTTTTTACTATTCGATCTTGTTAGGCCGAATACACAATATATAATCAAGTATGTATGAGAATAACAATCAAGAACACAGGTTTGTAAATCAACAAACTGAATTATATTAAATAATTCTCTCTTAGTGATGTTAATGAATCACAAAGAGCTACTAGGTTACAAGAATAATATATTCAATGTTCGCGTCCCTTCTAGGGATAACCTATCTGTGTTTATATAGTACACAGCTACATACAATCCTTATCTAATTGATACTCCTATAAATTAGCTATACAATTATTATCAATTAAGGATTGCTTCAGTCTTCTGTCCAGTCTCCTTAGCTGTATCAATATATTCTGCTTCTTTCCATCTTCAGAATATATTGCTTCTAGAATCTTTATCTTTGCACCGACAGCTAAGTCAACTATCACCCTGTCAGACTTTAACAAACTCTGACCGGCTTCTATGTAAACTCTTCACCCAGTCAGACTTTATCAAACTCTGACTGGCTTCTATATAAACTCTGATATGTACCTGGAACTTAAACACTGATGAACAAACGTCAGCAATTATATCTAACAATCTCCCCCAACTTGTTAATACCAAAATGTACAAGTTAAAAAATAATTGATGATGTCAAAACATATAACAAATGCAGTGTTTAAAATATGTCAGAGTTTAATTTTAAAACAGAGTTTAAATTTAACTTAGAACAGAAAACATAAAAACTTACAGTCAGACTTTACTTGACTTCTTCAATATCAGGTACTGTCCTGAGATAATCAATCAGCAGTCTTCTTTCAGCCTTCTCTAGCTCATCCACCATAATCTCTTTTAGCTCTTTAAGTTCTGAATCACTCTCCCCTGTTTGGTAGATAGCAGCTCTTAGAGAATATATGCTGTTTCTTCTCATATCATTTCCTAGCCGAATGTAATGAGCTTTGTCTGACTCTAGGTTGAATTCTAAAACTTTTGTTCCAAGTGCTGTTTTAAATCTAGCACTGTTTCTCTTCATCTCCACTAACTTTCCAGTATGATCTCTATACTTTGGAATATAAACACTTGATACTCCTCCTCCAAGCATAGCTTTAGATCTCAGCATCTTTTCTCTCAAAACTTGAGCAACATCATGAGTATATCTGTTTTTGACTTTTAAAAGATAAAGTACATACTCCAGTTCTTCCCATGATTTGAGATTAACATCAGATTCTCCAACTTTATAAACTCTTCCATCACTCATGAAGTATAACAAAAACTGCTTCTTCAATATTCTGTGAAAAATCAACTGAACAGATTCTAACTTATCAAAGTTTTCTTGTGTAACCCCAATACCAGATTCTGCCAGTGAAATGTTATCTTGAGATCTGTTATTTATTCTTCTCTCTCTGTGTGATCCCAGTCCAGATTTATCAAAAGCTTCTTTTCCCAATACAGTTCTGGTTTCTGAGAATTTCACAGCTTCAAGCTTTAATTCTTCAAGAATTTTAGGTTTGCTGAATCTTGGAAGTTGTGTAGATTTCTGTACAACTTGAGCAACGTCAGAGGTTGTCATAACTTTAGTAGAAACATCAACTTGAGCAGCGTCAGAGGTTGATTTAGCTAATCTTGTTTCAACTTGAGCAATGTCAGAGGTTGAATAAATCTTCTTAGGTAACTGTTCTTCTTCTACCAGTTTACCTTTTCCTTTGTCAGCATTTTTAATCACAGGCCTCCTTGAGTACTGTAAACTCTGATCAGAGTTTACATTCTCTTTGATAACAATTCCTTTTTCTTTCTTTCTAGGAGCCTTGATTTCCTTCTTCTTGTAGATTCCAGCTTCAACATTCTTCTTGTGTTCCTCAGCAAGCATTTGCTCTTCAGCTTGGATATCTTCAATTGAAATACCTTTTCCATGTTCTGCCATAAACATCTTAGAAGCAATTTCCTCATCAGTAGATGGCTTATCAGAGATTATCAAACTTTTGTATCTTGAACCACTGGCAGAGCTTACATGTCCCTTTCCAGAGTTTGATCTTTTATCAGAGTTTGATCTTCTTGAAAGTAGTCTTCTATCATCATTTGATCTTAAGCTCTTTCCATCTCCTCCCTTGTTTCCACCATCATTGCCATCATCCCTCCGTCTCAGAGTTTGAGTGTCTTTGCATTTGTCACTTGGTACACTCTCCCCCCTTTTGACATCATCAGAAAGTAGTACTGATGTCAACAACTCAATAGCATTAGAAATTGATGTTAGTTGTGCAGACATAGCAGTCTGGTTGTCCTCAACTTTCTCAAGCCTCTTCTGAATGTCATCAGAGTCCTTAGCTTGCTTCTTAAACATGGAATTGTAGTAAGTCCTATCATTCTTCAGAGTGAGATCTCTCAGACCAACTTCATTCCTCAAAGCAGTGACTTCCTTATGAGACTCATCAAATCTGTTGTGGAGAGATTTAATTTGAATCACAGTAGCCTTCAGACTTGTAAGAATATCAGGACTTGAAATTGTCTTCACAGAATCTCCAAGAAAATCAGCAGCCCTCTGTGCTGAAAAGATACAATCCGCAGCAGCCCATCTATTGTAGTACATATCTTGAAAATGCTCAGCTGTAGCTCGATTGACCTCTCTTAGCTCATCAGAGTTTGCTTGACTCTCAAATAACTCCTCTTGAGAATGATCAGAACTATCATTATCATTCTCTGCTGTATTCTCTGCAGGAATATTCTCAGCATCAGGTTCTGGAATCTCAGAGTTTGCAGTATGCAGGAACTCTGCTTCTTTTGTTACAATCTCAACAACAGATTGTTGTAGAGCTTCAAGAACAATAACATCCTCAGAGTTTACAACAAACTTTGCTTCAACAGGAACAGTCTCTGTTGCATCCTTATCAGCAACATCAGGATTTTTAGCAACAGTTTCTATAGCTTTAGCAGCTAAAGTCTGATCAACTTCCTCACCTTTCTCAAGATCAAAAGAAACTATTTCAGTGTGAGAAGCCATAGATATTTCAAGTTCAACAGTATCTTGATCAGCTTCCAAACCCTCTGTTTCATCAAAAACTTCAAGATGATCAGAGTTTACAGAGTTGTGTGCTTCAAAATCCATATCACATCCCTGTGGCTCAAAAATCTCAGCCTCAACATTTTCTGTAGCCTCCTGAACAAGAATTTCAGGAGCTTCATCTGCATCTTCAGGTGCAGCTTCCTCAACTACATCATCAGCATTTGATGTAGGAGCTTCATCTTGAAAAACAGTCTCCATAAAAACTCTGTCCTCAGGAACAGCTTCATCATTTGGAATCTCAAGATCATCAGCAACAGTTGAAGAGATATTCTCAGCACCAAACAACTGTGCTGCTACCAATCTTCTTTTTCTCTGATGAAGATTTTCTTCATCAGTTTCAGTCTCTTCATCAATAGTATCAGTCTTTGCCCTATTGGCTCTTCTTTTCTTCATTCTTCTCTTCTGAGGCATATCATCAGCATTTGATGCCCCAGCTTCAGTGTTTATCCTGACAGACTTAACAGCCCTTATTTTAGATTTCTGTGACCTTTGTGGTTGAGACACAGAAGGTCCAGCTTCAGTGTTTGCTAGCTGTTGTTGTTGTAAGTTATCCAGGAATTGTTGCACAGACTCAGGCAACAGTAACACACCAACATCTCCTTTCTTGTTATCCTTGTTAGTGAGATCAAAAAATATGCGTTTATGCAATTTAAATGAGAGAATAACATCATCCTCTACAATCTCAACGTTAGGACAGCAAAAGTTGAATATTAACTGACAAAATCTAGAGAAGTAAACAACATTTCTATTCTCTAGCATTTTTTCACCAATATTAGTTAAAACTAATCTAGCAACATCAAATTGACTGCCATAGAGAAGAGAATACCCGATCTGTAGACTATCCGTGGGAATCGCATCCCAATTCGTGCACTTCTTTCCAAAAGCCCGAGTAATGCAATCGAAAAAGAAGCTCCACTCCTTGCGCAAAAATGGCCTTTTGAGTTGACCTATCTTTGTCAAAGGTCCAGAGTATCCTATCTCCCTCATCATTCTGACTAACTCAAAGTCACCAACAGTTGTGAATGCATTGAAATCTTCAAGACCCAAAGCATCACGAACAGTAGTAGGAGTAACAGTAAATTCTTCTCCTTGAAACTCAAAAATGATAGATGGAGATCCAGACTCTCCTCCATCATCATAAGTACCTGTCTGCCAAAAAGTCCTTATTTATGACGCAGACAGCTTCGACGGTGCGGTGAGAGCAGTGCCGATATCAGAGTTTGACAAGAAACTCTGAACCAAATGAAACGCCTCCGGTGCGTTCTCATTTGCTAAAGGAGCTGAGTAGTTATTTGGGACAAATTCTAAACCAGAAGCAGTAAACATTGTTGTAGCCATTAGAACAGTTTAGAAGAAAACAAACAGAGAATAGATTGTATGCAGTGAAAGTGTTTGAGACAATGTGTGTAAGTAAAAGCTTATGAAAAGTTGAGGTGTGTAAAAGAGTGAACCGTTTATGTGTAGTATATTTAAATAATAACTGTGAAGATTAAAACTCAAACGTTTTAATCATTACTACACACAACAGGCGTCTTTGAAAAGTGTGTGAGTGGGACAGGTGTCAAACGTGCATACGCTGACAGCTGTATGTAACAACTTTCAATACACATGCGCAGTAAAAATAGCCATAATTACCGCTTATTACATTGTTCAAAACACTCAACCTCTCTCTCTCTGTTTAATACAAATATGAACCGTTTGTTATCATACTCTTTTGAATTTCAAACCAAATGTCTAATCTCAAAATTATAAAATGTCTGAAACCAATAAAATTTATTTTAATCATCAGAGATTAAAATTAAATTACCTCGGCGTATTTCACACAATACATCAGTGTTTACCATTTGTCCTTCTTTGTCAATAAACTCTTTTCTCAAACTGTACAGTTGTGAATAATTGTGTGTGCTATAGCAGAGTTTACCGAAATCAATATTTAAATCATCTCAAAGTGCATAAAATCCACAAACTAAAGCAGTAAAAACTGGTTGCCTAAACTTTCATGTATAAAATAAAATCTGATTTTTATATCTAAACTCTGTATTATGATATCCTTTCATTTGGATATATCTTTTATTTTTCACCCCCTTTATTATTATTATTATTTTTTTTTATTTTTCCAGTAATCAGTGGTTGGCACTAGTCACCAAAAATCAAAGATTTTAGCCCTTATTTCATACAATAAGTTCCTGGATCTTCCTAGGCACAACATGATCTCAAAGGAATTTGTGCTCTGTTTGGCATCTTTTGATTTGAGGGTGAATTATTTGCAATTAATAATCAGAGTTTAGACTTTTCATCAGTTAATACAATTAATTTATGAGAGAAAATGCAAACAGCTAATACAGACTCAGGGCATAGGATCAATAAACTAAGAGATGCTATAAATATAGAGACAGTATCATGCTGTGTTAACTTACTGCACATATTTGAGATCAGAATCTATATAACTCTTAAGGATTCACAATTACTTACTGAGAATTATGTTCCATATAAATTTCTTCATTGGTCCTTATGGTTCAGACAAAATTACAATCAGAGTGTAACAGCAGACTTTAACTATCAGAGTATGACCAACATTTTATGACTAACAGAGTTTAGCATCAGAGTTTACTTTCAGAGTTTATGACACTGGTACTCATAACAGTTAATACATGCAAGGAATCATGAGCATAAAAATCAAACATGTATAGTTTTTGAGTCTAACCCGTATCTCTAGTCGAAACCAGAGATCATTCCAAGTTCATTTACCAATCTTGTAAAAGTAGCTTCACTCAAAGGTTTGGTGAAGATATCTGCAAGTTGTTGGTCTGTAGACACAAAATGAAGCTCAATGTTTCCTTCTTCCACATGTTCTCTGATAAAATGATATCTTATGCTGATGTGCTTTGTCATGGAGTGCTGTACTGGATTACCTGTCATAGCAATAGCACTTTGGTTATCACAGAAAATAGGTATTTTAGAGTACCTCAAACCATAATCCAGCAACTGATTCTTCATCCACAGAATCTATGCACAACAGCTACCAGCAGCTATATACTCTGCTTCAGCTGTGGATGTGGAGATTGACTTTTGTTTCTTGCTATACCAAGAAACCAATCTGTCACCTAAAAATTGACAGCTTCCACTTGTACTTTTTCTGTCTATCTTACCGCCTGCAAAATCTGCATCAGAGTAACCAATTAGCTTAAACTCTGATTCTCTAGGATACCACAAACCCAAGGTTATGGTTCCTTTGAGATATTTGAAGATTCTTTTTACAGCTGTTAGATGAGGCTCTCTGGGATCTGCTTGAAATCTTGCACAAAGACATGTTGCATACATGATATCAGGTCTACTTGCAGTAAGATACAGTAAAGACCCTATCATTCCTCTGTAGTTTGTCATATACACTTTAGCACCTGTGTCTTTGTCTAGCTTTGTTGCAGTAGCCATGGGAGTTGGAGCAGATGAACTATCAAGCATACCAAATTTCTTGAGAAGATTTCTGGTATATTTTGCTTGATTGATAAAAATACCATCATCTGTTTGCTTGACCTGTAAGCCTAGAAAGTAACTAAGCTCTCCCATCATGCTCATTTGGTACCTGGATTGCATAAGCTTTGCAAACTTCTTACAAAGTTTGTCATTAGTAGATCCAAAGATAATATCATCTACATAAATTTAAACTAAAAGCAAATCATCACCAGAATTGAAATAAAACAAGGTTTTATCAATTGTACCTCTTGTGAACCCACTTTCTAAAAGAAATTGAGCAAGAGTTTCATACCATGCTCTTGGTGCTTGCTTTAGTCCATATAATGCCTTGTCAAGCCTGTAGACATAATCTGGATGCTTGGGATCTACAAATCCTGGTGGTTGTTCAACAAACACTTCTTCTTCAAGCTTCCCATTGAGAAAAGCACTTTTTACATCCATCTGAAAGACTTTAAACTTCTTGTGTGCAGCGTAGGCCAGAAAAATTCTTATGGCCTCCAATCTTGCAACTGGAGCAAAGGTTTCATCATAGTCAATTCCTTCATGTTGTGAATAACCTTTAGCCACAAGTCTAGCCTTGTTTCTTGTAATCACACCTTCACTGTCAGTCTTGTTTCTGAAAACCCACTTTGTACCTACAATTGATCTATTCTTTGGTCTAGGTACAAGTGTCCAGACTTCATTTCTTTCAAATTCATTTAACTCTTCTTGCATTGCTGTAATCCAATTAGCATCTTGAAGAGCTTCCTCCACTTTCTTTGGTTCTGTTTGAGACAAGAAAGCATGATACAAACACTCATTATTTGTTGCACTTCTAGTTCTCACACTAGCATCAGGATCTCCAATTATGAGATCAGGTGTGTGTGCCTGTGTCCACTTTCTTGCTGTTGGTAAGTGGTTTCTTGCATCATTATTGGATCCTCCCCCTTGATCCATGCTCTCCTGATTCATATGTTGACTTTCTGCAGTATCTGAGGCTCCCCCTGAATTGGATGGCTCAGAGTTTGAACTGTCAGAGTTTGAATCAGTTTCCTCAACTGACTCACTTGCTGTGTCTTGTTGAGCTTCTTCACGCTCCCCCTCAACTAGTTCTCTATTTTGTTCAATTTGAGAATTTCCAGTTTCTCCAGTATTTACCAGTAGAGGTTCAGAGTATGCTTCGTCAGAGTTTGTCAGACCAGTTTCATCAGAGTTTACATCATCAGAGAATAAATCTTCATTTTCAAAACGTAGTTGATCATATTCATTTTCATCTTCAAGTCCAGTTATTTTCTTGTCATCAAATGACACATGTATGGATTCCATGATCACTTTAGTTCTCAGATTGTAGACTCTGAATGCTTTTGTTGACAATGGATAGCCAACAAAGATTCCTTCATCAGCTTTTAACTCGAACTTGGTCAACTGTTCAGGATGAGTCTTCAACACAAAGCATTTGCATCCAAATATATGAAAATATTTCAAATTTGGCTTTTTATTTTTCACCATCTCATATGGTGTTTTCCCATGCTTGTTGATCAGTGTAGCATTTTGAGTAAAACAAGCAGTTTGAACAGCTTCTGCCCAGAAATAAGTTGGTAATTTTGCTTCTTCAAGCATAGTTCTGGCTGCTTCAATTAAAGTTTTGTTCTTTCTTTCAACTACACCATTTTGCTGTGGAGTTCCAGGTGCAGAAAATTCTTGTTTCACTCCTCTTTCCTTGCAGAAAGCTTCCATGATTGAGTTTCTGAATTCAGTTCCATTATCACTCCTTATAATTTTGACTTTGTGCTGTGATCCTTTGTCCAGTACATTTACATAATCCATCAGAGTTTGAGCAGTTTCATCCTTCTTTGATAAGAAATACACCCATGTATATCTAGTATATTCATCAACAATTACTAGAGCATATTTCTTTCTGCCCATGGACATCACATTCACTGGTCCAAAGAGATCAACATGTAGAAGATGATAAGGTTCCACTACTGAAGATTCAGATTTGCTCTTGAAAGATGACTTCCTTTGCTTGGCCTTTTGACAAGAATCACATAGGCCATCTAGACTGAGTATTGATTTTGGGAGTCCCCTTACAAGATCCTTTCTTATAAGCTCATTTATGTTGTTCAAATTGAGATGAGAGAGCTTCTTATGCCAATTCCAACTCTCTTCATTTGACATTCTTGCAGTCAGACACACTGTTTTTCCATCAGAGTTTGTTACCAAACTTGCTTCATAAATGTTGTTGCGCCTGTGTCCAACTAGAACAACTTTTCCAGTAGATTTACTGATAACTTCACAGTGTTCAGTATGAAAATCTACATGGTTTCCTCTGTCATAGATTTGACTCACAGATAGCAGATTATGCTTGAGTCCTGAGACTAGAGCTACATTTGTAATGATGACACTTCCAAGATTAATATTGCCATATCCCAGAGTGTGTCCTATGTTGCCATCTCCATAGGAAACCTTTGGGCCAGCTTTCTCCTTAAATTCTGATAGCAAGGCTTTATTTCCAGTCATATGTCCTGAGCATCCACTGTCCAAGATAAGTGTGCTCTCTTTTATACCCTGCAATCACAAACAAACACTAAGTGTTAGTTTTAAGGACCCAGACTTGCTTGGATCCTTTGTCTTTCTTAACAGTGTTAGTTTTTGCAGCGGAATTACTATCAACAGAGTTTAAACTAACATTGTCAGATTTTACACTTGCAGAGTTTGCTCTAACCCACTTCAGATTGGGTTTTAGCTCATAATAGTTGTGATAAATAGCATGATAACTCTTGCAAGTATAAATGGAATTCCAAGTGCTCCCACAGTGTGTGCATAAAGTCTGTGGTCTAACCCTAACATAATCATTCTTTACTCCTGATGTAGAAGGTAAAGAATTGATATTTTTATTCTTTGTGCAGTAATTAGCAAGACGATTAGAACTACCACAATTATAACATGTTTTCCTTGGAGCAGCACCAGTAGGCAAATGATTATTTCTTTTATTTATGCCTATCTTTCCATTCCTATTCTTCTTGGACCCTTTTGGTTTCATGGCAGATTTTACCTCTTTCAGCTTATGATTGAACTGTTTCCCTGTCATCAAACCAACATTAACCTGTTTTTCACAAGTTTTTACTGGCTTTCTAATAGCTTCTCTTTCCATAAGTTTTTCTGTTATAATATTTTCCTGTCTTTCACAGGCTTCATCTGATTCCATATCAGCTTCTCTTATTACAACAGATTTTAACTTATTGGTTTCTGGAACAAATATCACAGGTTTAAGTTATGGTTTAACCTTAACCTTGTCTTTAAACCTAAGTTCATCATTTTCACAATAACCTAAACCTACAGAATCTGTCTGAAACACTTGATGAGTGTCTCTTCCAGAATCTGTCCAAGTCTTGATTATTTTTCTTTCTTTTTCTAGATCAGATTCTAATTGCTTATATCTTTTGAGCAACTCTTGTTCTACATAAACAGCATCATCTCTTTCTTTTTGAATCTGCTTCATCTTTTCAAGTTCTCCTTCAAGAAACTTGTTTCTATCTTTAAGACTAAGATTTTCAGCTTTAATTCTCTCATTCTCTAAAGTCTGATCCCTATAACTAACATGTACGCTTTTCAGATATACTCTCAATTCAGATATATTATCAGTATCATAAGCATAAGTAGTTAGGGGTACCTTATTTTCAGATGATTCAGTCTCATCTCTGACAGTTGCCATAAGAGCATAATTTTCTCCATCATCAGAGTCTGAAGTATCTGCCCAGTCTTTGCCTTTAGAGATGAGTGCTTTCTCAGATTTGCCTTTCTTGCACTCTGGAGCATAGTGACCCATCTCCTTACACTTGTAGCACTGGATTTCAGATTTATCCTTCTTGCCAGACTTGGTCTCCCTTCCATCAGACTTTCTAAAACTTTTCCTTTCAGAGTTTGAATCTTTCCTTGAGAATCTCTTTCCTTTCTTAAAGTTCTTGAATCCCATCTTCTTGAAGGTCTTCACCATCAGTGCAGCCATTTGCATCATCTGTTCTTCATCATCCTCAGAGTCAGAAGCTTCATCAGAGTTTGAGTCATCATCAGAGTTTGATGACTCACTTTCAGATTTAATAACTAAAGCCTTTCCCTTGGCTTTCTTCCTTGATGATTCCTTCTTAATGGGCTTCTCCTCAACTTTGAGAGCAACAGATTTTGTCTTTTTGCTCAATCTTCTATTCCTTTGTTCTATCTCCAGTTCATGAGTTTTTAACAACCCATAGATTTCATCAAGATCTGTGTCAGCAAGCTCATAATTATCTCTTATTGTGGTTGTCTTTAAATCCCACTTTTCAGGTAGAGATAACAGAAACTTGAGATTAGACTCTTCAAGCTCATATTCTTTATCAACCAGAGACAGATCATTCAATAGTTTGCAAAATCTGTCATAAGTCTCAGTCAAGGTTTCATTAGTTCTTGAATCAAAGTGCTCATACTCCTATGTGAGTATTGTCTTTCTGCTCTTCTTAATAGCACCTGTTCCCTGGCATCTGACTTCTAAAGCATCCCATATCTCTTTGGCAGTCTTACAGCCAATTACTCTATTAGACATAACATTATCTAAAGCACTGTGGAGAAGATGTCTAACCTTTGCATCTTTTGCAATTGATGAGATGTCCTCAGGAGTCATATCTTTCTTTTCCTTTGGAACAGTCTTTTGTTCTTGACCATCAACAACAGGGGACAATTTAGTCGGCATATGAGGACCATCATAGATTCTGTCAAGGTATTCTGGATCTGTAGCCTCCAGAAACATGGTCATCTTCACCTTCCAAATTGGATACTCTACTGGCCTGAGTATTGGAACCCTGATTGTTTCATATCGACTCACAGAATTAGGCTTAACCTGTTCAGCCTTGGGAGCAGTTTGATTTTCTTCAGACATGATTATTACTGTGTTTGAATCGTAAAACTGTATATATTAAACAGCATTGGCTCTGATACCAATTGTTAAGCCGAATACACAATATATAATCAAGTATGTATGAGAATAACAATCAAGAACACAGGTTTGTAAATCAACAAACTGAATTATATTAAATAATTCTCTCTTAGTGATGTTAATGAATCACAAAGAGCTACTAGGTTACAAGAATAATATATTCAATGTTCGCGTCCCTTCTAGGGATAACCTATCTGTGTTTATATAGTACACAGCTACATACAATCCTTATCTAATTGATACTCCTATAAATTAGCTATACAATTATTATCAATTAAGGATTGCTTCAGTCTTCTGTCCAGTCTCCTTAGCTGTATCAATATATTCTGCTTCTTTCCATCTTCAGAATATATTGCTTCTAGAATCTTTATCTTTGCACCGACAGCTAAGTCAACTATCACCCTGTCAGACTTTAACAAACTCTGACCGGCTTCTATGTAAACTCTTCACCCAGTCAGACTTTATCAAACTCTGACTGGCTTCTATATAAACTCTGATATGTACCTGGAACTTAAACACTGATGAACAAACGTCAGCAATTATATCTAACAGATCTTTTTATTACAAATATATATAAATTCATGTCGAATTTATTCTAGATTTATTTTAATAGTTTGAGATTCAAACCTTGTCATCTGTACTGTATTTGTAACACCCTTAAAGTTTAATATATTTTATATTTAACTTGAATCTTGTTTCATTTTATTCCGCACTTATTTGTTCATCAATTGTTAAATTATAAACCGAACAAATTCGAGAAAATAATACCGTTTGTATTCAACCCCCCTTCTACAAACTTATTGTTATGCTCAAGGCATGTCTGAACACCACTATTAACAAGCATACACATTGTGACTATGTCACTTTACATGACCTAGTGAAGTTTATCACTGAGATATAGTATAGGTCCCCATTGTACTTGTCTTGTTTTCATGTACTTAGCTTTATTCTGTATGCTCAAGTTTATAATGAGCTTAGTAAGTTTCTTGCACCTAGAATGTATATAGGCCATGGAATAATTGTCCTGGTAGAAGTTCAATTTGTTCATGCAGCAGGATTGATGTGAATAAGGCCTTGAAGAAATAAGTTGCAGAAATTTATCTAAGTCCCTATATCGTGAAGTCTGAATGAGCAATGTCATGAAGTCCAAAATATCCATGTCGTGAAGTACTGACATCGCATAGTCCAAAATGAACTATGTCGTGAAGTCCTCAAGGCGCATGTCGTGAAGTGTTGAAGATCGCAAAGTCAGAATGTACTAGATCGTGAAGTCCTCAAAAAGGCTATATCGTGAAGTCCTCAAAGGCTATATCGTGAAGTCAGAAATAAGCTATATCGCATACTCCTGAAATACTCATATAGCAAAGTCCTAATATAGTAAAGTCAAGAATGCTCTATGTCGACAAGTCAAAGGATCAGAAATATGCTGGAGTTCACGATGTCAACACTTAGCCGTTTATAACAAGACAAATCAAGGTACATAATCAAAGTTCAAAGGAGACAAATATTGAAGCATCTGTTACGGTTAGGCGGTACAAAGAGAGATGGAAAATCTACAACAAAACTTGGAGAGAAAAAATGGAGACAAGCAGCTACAGAAACAGGAAAAGACTACAGAAAGCAAGTGGTCCTTCCTGACATAGTTAACCTCTTATGGAAGGACATGTTGGAGTTACAACTGAGAAACAATTAGCTGACATATTTACTAAACCTCTAAATGAAGCTGTCTTCAACAGACTAGTGAGTGAAATTGGAATGCTCAATCCTTCATTTATTTGTTCTAAGTAATTATGCTAGTTAATTGTTGCAGCAGTAAATTTTCACTGTATTTGAATGCACTATTTATTTGGAGTGAAAATTAGCTGAGATATGATTTATAAATATTTCAGTATTTTACTGTATATTTTTCAAAATCATATTTGATTGTGGATTTGTGAGCTTTTGAGACATCTCGATATAGTTGCTTTTGAGAGTTCACGACTTAGTTCAAAATAAACAGACTTATATCGCAAACTGTTAAAGTTGGGAGACTTCACGATATAGTTCATTTCTGAAGTTTGCGATCTACTTATTGGACTTCGCGACACAGAATAACTATATCGACAAGTCCCCACATATTAACAGAATTTTGATTTAAATTAATTTTATTTCAAAATTTTGATATATGTCTGACAAATTGATTAAAATTCCAAAAAGAGAGTTCTCGAAAAGGTATTTATACTATATCGCAAAGTCTCCTTAAATTTTCTACCTTCCAGACTTTGCGACATAGTTCATTTCTAGACTTTGCGATCTACTTTACAAGATTTCGTGATACAGTCTATTTTGAGACTTCATGACATCAAAATAGTCTGTACATATTCATATCTCTATGTCGCACTGTCTCAGTCATATAAATACCTTTTGAAAACACTTTTACCCCCTTTCATCCTGTCGATTACTCTTAATTCTTAAACCCTAATTTTAAATCTTTTCTCTCTCTCTTCAATCTCAAACTCAGAAATGGCACCCAAATCCCAAACAACTGCTCCATCAAACCCTTTAACCATACCCAAAGAAACCAACCTTCTCACCATCCCATCTGATACAGAGGCAAACCCTAGGTACAAGTGCTTTGTACGCTTTTTGAACACATCCTACCTTCGCCAAGCTTTAACAATGAATCCACCTTTGTATGTTGATATCCTGGAAGCATTCTGGAGAACTGCAACTTGCACTGTAATGGCGAGAGAGGATGGCACTTCATTTCAGGATGTTGCCCCGTAATAAACAATTGTAGAAGGGGGGTTGAATACAATTGTATAAGATTCTCGACTTATTCAAGTATATAACACAAATATGAAAGAACAATAACAGCTTTATTAAATCTGATATAAAACTGTACTCTCTCAAGAAATTCTGATGTTCTTGAGAGCTGCTAGGTTACAATATACTCGTGTCTGTGATCGTAATTAAAAACGAAACCTAAACTGTGTTTATATACTACACAGCTTCTCTATCAATTACAAGATAAGTCCTAATCAATTACAAAGATTGAAACATATCCTAAATCGATAGCTACATTACTACAAACCAGGAACCGACAGAATAAACTTCCATGTTTAACTAGACTCCAAATATAACTCGAAGTAGGAATCCTGATCAGCTTCCAGTACCGATGATCAATTCTGATCCCAGTCCTGATATTCATCCAGATCCTGACGACCATGCAATCCTGATAGCTATGCATTACTGATGACGTTAGCAATCCTGATCAGTTGAGTCTAGATCCCGACGATCATTGAATTCTGATCTAACAATCTCATACTTTGTGAAATAAAGTATAGATTCCTAAGATTCAATGATGTCAAAAACATATATACAAAATGTACAAGTATCTTCAGTAACAACTTATCTGTTTAAATTCTTTGATAGAACAGATTCATTTTCAAGAAGTTGAATAACAAATTTTCTTCTTTTTCTTCAAGAATTTGAATTAGTCTTTCCTTAAGATTTCTGAGATCTTCATCTTCCTCATTAATATGGTAGATAGCTGCTCTGAGATTCTGTATGGAGCTTCTCTGAAGACTATGCTCTTCAAGCAAAAGATAAGCAATTTCCTTACCATCAGGATTGAGAGTAAGTTGAGTCATGCCAAAAGTTACTTCTTTAACAACAGTACCCCTTTGCATTTCCACATCTTGATCTCTTTGATTTAAGTACATGGGAGTATAATTACCATTGAAATTACTGTTTCCATCCAGTCTTCTTCTTATTGTTGACAAAATCATGTCACTCCACACTTTGCACACTTGATTCTTCCATCTTAACAGATAGTGAACATATTTCAGTTCCTGTGTAGTTTTCATCAGCAGATCTTGAATAGATAGAATCTTCACACTACCATCTTTCATGAAGTACATAAGCTTTTCTTTCTTTTCAAAACAATCATGACAATCTATAACTATATCAACAGCTAGTAAATTGTTCAGGTTTTCAGAAGTTAAAGTACCTCCAATTTCAGTTAAGGAGTAAGGATCAACATAAGACATATTCAGATATTCAACATACCTGTGTCCAATACCTCATCTTGAATTACTTGACAATTGCTCCAGATTTGAAAACATTCGTAGCCAGAGTGCTTTTGATCTAACTAAATCAGATAAATCAACAACACTTGAAGCACTTGTTATAATTCCACCAGACTGAAAATTGATAGGTGTATTACACCTCAGTGTACTTATGTGTTTCCACTTCTTGTTTTTCTCTTTTTCATGAGCATAGCTTCTTTCAAGTAAAGATTCTTGTCTGCTTGGGTTCCTCCACCTTCTTTCATTTGAACGTTTAAGCCTTTGTACATAGAGATTGAAATCTCTATTTGTTCTTCTTGTAATATCTCTTCTTCTGGCTTCTTTTTCTTCATCTACTTCTTTATTGTGTGAATCAACCACAGTAGATAAGATTATCAAATCAACCTCTTGCAGAATTTCAGATTCATCAGGATCTTGAACATTGTCAGGAACAATATCAGGATTAGAATCTTCAATTTGATTTGTATTGCAGAGACTTGATTGTCTAGGTCTTCTTCTCAATTCAGATTCTTCTTCAACAATTCCATCATCACCAAAAGTAGACCTGTCAGGAACTACTAGAGTTTGAATAGGTTCAGGAATTTCTTCAATTCTTAATCCTCTAGACCTTGTCTGTCTAGGCATTGTTTGAGTTGAAGACCCTCTTCTTCCTTTTCTAGCACCTCTCCTACCTCTGCCTCCTCTACCTCTAGCAGGAGCAGAATAGCTTTCCATTATCTCTTTTTGTTGTATGAATAATTCTTCATATGAGAGATCTGGATATTCTTCACTTGCTGTAGAGAGTGCTTTTCTTGAAAATAATTGTTGAACTCTTTTATCAGTGTGATAAAGAGTAACAATTCTACCATCTTGTGTAGTGAACTTCTGGAATAGATTTGATGCAACTTCAGGATTGTCAATAATCACATCTTCATCACCTTCAGGAATTGTAGCAAGTGTATGCCCATGACCAGATGTCAGGATTTGTTCTTCCGTCAGGATCTGAGATTGCACCAATGTTCTTACTGTCTTAACTCCAGAATCAGAAACATGAGTTGACTGCGTTGTTTGACTTTGAGAATTTTGAATTGTAGACTTCATAATAGCAGCATCAGAGGTTTCTCCTTGTATCACTTTGTCACCACCATCATTTCCAGTATCATCATCATTATTCCTTAATACTAGATCAGGTGTACATTTTGTCTGACTAACCTTCTCCCCCTTTTTGACATCAGGATTTGACAATAAATTCAAAATTAAGGCAAGAGAGGCTTGAATGTCAGTTACCTTTGTATCCAGAGAATCAATCCTTTTGTTGATGGAGGTTTGTTTAGAAACAACAAATTTCACTTGGGATTCTACTACCCGGAGTTGTAAATAGGTAGGCACCTTTGTAAAATTCTGAAAAATATCAGTCCTCACTTTGTCAGTTGAACTCTTGATAGAATCAATCTCACTTTTCAGGCTTTTGGATAACAGAGTAGTAGCCTTCAGATGATTCTTCAAGTCTTGATTCTCTATAAATTTTATTGCAGCAGAGGCATGATCCAAAGCAGAAGAATAACTTACAGATTCATCAGATCTGTACCATGAATTATTCCATTCATTCTGTCTAATTGCCTCAGCAGGATTAAAAGAAGGAATAGAAAAATCTTGTCTTTGAACTTTCCCAGAATAAGCATTTCCAGCCATGAATGTGCTTGATGAACCAAAATTGGTTCCAAGACTAGCTTTGATTGCTGTAACAAGCTGATCCTTCTCTTTTTGATTCTCATCAGCATCACTATCATCAGAGTCATCATCAGTACTATGAGTAACATCAGGATCAGGAATAGCTATACCTTTCAGTTTATCCTGTGAATCTGTGATAGGATGATCCATTGGTCTTGAACGAAGTGGTTGTATCAGGATAGGCTCAGCATCAGGAGTACCACTAGCGTCAGGAGTAACACCGTCAGGATTTGATATGCTTGCATCAGTATTTGCTACCAATGGTTCTTGTGGAGCTTGAGGTTCAGAAGCTGCTTCAACACTTTGAGTTAAAGGTTCTTGTGTGCTTCCCTCATTGACAGTGTCCTCGACCAATCTTTGCACTTCATCTACACCAGAAATCCCTTGAGCATTGTCAGGAAATTTCTCAGAAACTGTAGCTTGGCCTGCATCTTCACTTTGAGAAGATGGTTCTTGTGTGACTGGAATGTTGATGTCTTCATTCTCCCTTTGAGAAAATGGTTCTTGTGTGACCATTCTAATTGCTAAGCCTTCACCCAAACTTTGATTGAGTGGTTCTTGTGTGGCTGGATCATCAGTAAGAGCTGCTGAACCACTTTGAGGTTCAGGTTCTTGTGGGCTTGATCCCTTCAGTTTCTTCTGTCTCTGATAGACTAACTCTTCTGCTTTCCTTAGCTTTTCCATTGGATGTTTTATCCCAAGATTGGAAGCAGCAGCACCATACTTCTCCCATGAAATATCAACATGTCTTTTTGTTGGAGAGTCCTGTGCTGGAGAGTCTGAAATAGTAACCACTTGACTTGGTGCAGCATCAGGAATACTAACATCAGGATTTGCTTGAGCATCTGAAACTGATTGCTCATTAAGAATAGTAGTGTCCTGTACATCAGTATCCTGCTTCTTTTCTAAAGGAATTTGATACCTGCCCTTAGATAATTTCATTTTCTTCTGTGGTGTAGACAATGGAACCACAGCTTCAGTAGCAGTATCAGTAACTTCCTTATTCACATTCATTATAGAGGATATAGGTAAGTCATCCTCTGAATCAGTCTCATCCCTGAGAACTAATTTCCTTTTAACAGAAACAGCCTCAACACCTTTTGCAGCTTTCTTCACCAGGACCCCTTGTACACCCCCTTGTAACTTCTTTTTAGTGAGTGGTGTAGAGGAAAAATCCTTTGAACCTGATTGCCTTCCTGACACATCAGTTCTAGCTGATTTCTTTGATTTTACAACTAAAGTCTTTTGAGAGACATTAGAGTTGGTTGTTGACTGTTTAGACTGTTTAGGATGAATGCTTGGGTTAGGAACAAGGTGTGATTGGCCTTGCCCCCATAACATTAGAAAGTAATCCATAACAAGTAGGCATTTTCTGATGTAAGAAAAACCTAACCTCATCAGGAATAAAAGCATTTCCTATGAAACCATTTGCCTTATCACTGTTGACTAAGGACTTAATATTATTCTTAGTAATTCTACAGATAGGTAGAACTACATCATCCTCAAAAACAACATTAGGACATAAGTGATTAAATATAACATTAGGACATAATCTAACAACTGATTTCTCATCCATATTATCTGAGCACAACAACTTCCTGCAACAATGTACTCAGCTTCTGCAGTTGAAGTGGAAATGGATTTTTTCTTTTTACTAAACCATGAAACTAGTCTTCCACCCAAAAACTGGCAGCTTCCTGAAGTACTTTTCCTGTCTATTTTGCATCCTGCAAAATCAGCATCTGAATAACCACACAACCCAAAATCTGATTCCCTTGCATACCAAAGACCAAGAATAGGAGTGCCTTTGATATATCTGAAAATTCTTTTAACTGCAATCAGATGGGGTTCTCTAGGTTTTGCTTGAAATCTTGCACACAGACAGGTTGCAAACATGGTATCTGGTCTACTTGCAGTGAGATACAATAAAGAGCCAATCATTCCTCTGTATTGAGTTACATCTACCTCAGCACCTTGATCAGGATCAAGTTTGGTAGCTGTAGCTATGGGAGTTGTGGCAGGAGAACTATCTTGCATGTTAAACCTTGTCAGTAAATTCCTTGTATATTTAGACTGATTGATAAAAATCCCATCATCAGTCTATTTAACTTGAAGACCAAGAAAGTAACTCATTTCTCCCATCATGCTCATTTGATATCTTGACTGCATAAGCTTAGAAAACTTTTCACACATCTTATTGTTTGTTGACCCAAAAATGATATCATCAACATAAATCTGAACTAAAAGCAAATCCTTACCATGATTCAAGTAAAATAGAGTTTTATCAATAGCACCTCTTTTGAATCCACTTTCCAGTAAGAATTGAGCTAAGGTTTCATACCATGCTCTTGGAGCTTGCTTTAGTCCATAAAGTGCCTTATCCAATCTGTAGAAATGATTTGGATATTTAGGATCAATGAAACCAGGAGGTTGCTCAACATATACTTCTTCCTCCAGTTCATCATTTAATAAAGCACTTTTAACATCCATCTGGAAAACCTTGAATTTCTTATGAGCTGCATAAGCAAGAAAGATCCTGATGGCTTCTAGTCTTGCAACAGGAGCAAAAGTTTCATCATAGTCAATTCCTTCTTGTTGAGAATACCCCTTTGCAACTAGCCTTGCTTTGTTTCTGATTATTACACCATCTGAATCAGTCTTGTTCTTGAAAATCCATTTTGTACCAACTATTGATGTAATAACCCGAATTTTTGGTAAAATTAAAACTTTTCTTATTATGATTAAGTGCATCAGTGAATAGTGAATTTGGTGGATGAATAGTGATTTTGAGGGTTAAGAAAAATTTTCATGCCACCTATGTACGAGACGTAGTGTGGATATTCCGAAGTCATATTAGTGATCTACGGAGTAAATAAGTGAATGCAAAGACGATCGGAATTCAGAAATTCCAAATTTTATTTTGGTGTAGTATTTGACCGGGCAGTGAATTATATATTATTATATTCAAGAAATGAGATATTAAATTTGAGGATTTGAGGATTTAATATTTTGGAATTTTATTATTTTATTAAAGTCGATTTAAGGATTCGATTGTTGGAGTGAATAGTGAATAGTTACTATTCACTGCGAGAATCGCGTAGAGTTTTATTCGCTCTTTTTAGGAAATATTTTCGAATCGTTGCAAGAGGAACAAAAACAAGGATGAATAGTAACATTGCTGAATAGTACTCCAAGGTGAATAGTAAAATTTTATAGTCTCCGATTGATTCCATATTTCAGCGGAAGTTCAGGAATAATAAACGGTTACTAATGGCGTTGTCAGAAATCGCAAACGAAAAAGAGAATCGAAAATCCGTTCCAAGGAGCAACTTTGGACGTATTATAACTTAGGAAATAAAGAAGAATATATGTATTAAAAGAAGGATAATGGGTGGAAGAAGTGTGTGGAAGAAGCTTTGTAACTTAGCAAACTTAAGGGACTAGTTTGCAGTGACTAACTTGCATTTTGGCAAACAAATATCTAAACCTTATAACCAAACCTCATCCACACATTAAACACACAAAAGGACCAGCCTCCACCCCCATTTTCTTGAAGAAAAACCGAACCTAAGGAATGAGGAAGAAGGAGCTTGAAGCTTGAGCAATTCTCCACCAAACTTAGTGTTTAATAGCTTAAATCAAAGAAGAGCTCAAGCCCATTCTTTTAAAGGTAACATCTCCAACACCCACCATCTCTAGCATGATCTTTTATTGATTTTAAGAAGATGATGAATAGTGTTTTTCAAGAAAAATTTGCTTATAATTGAAAGATGAAAGTGTTTATGCTTAGTATATGTTATGCTTAGTTGTTTTAATTATAAGGATGAATTGTTGGTTGAGTTTGGAGGATGGGTTATGAATTTGTTTTGAATATTCATGGAGGATTTGACTGAGATGAGGGAGTATAAGGTGTATGGTGAGTTTGGGATTGATTGGTATTGATTTGGTTGTGTTTTGAAAATGGAAAATGTTAAGTTTTAAGCCGACGTAATGCCCGATTTTCGGTAACGCTATAAACTGCCTAGAATCCGAAACCCTAACTGCCTCTTTTGGTCCAGTGATGAACATGAGTGTGTAGATATGTATTTCTAGTTTACGTGAGCGCAAGAATCATGTCATTACGATTTACGGTTTATGAGATATGACCATTTTAGTGAAAGTGGTTCAAGGAATGAGATTTCAGAAATGTACCAACTTTGTGGCTATGTTTGAGATCCTTAAGAGTTGTTTTAAAATATGAAATTTTGTATTGAAGTGCCAAGGTCAGTTACGAAAGTTTGTACGAAGGTTTCGAGTCCAAAAGATTATTTTCCGATTTTATAAAAATTTGTTAGCCGAGGTTGCGAAAGTGAAAACCACTAAGAACATGACTTAGAAACCAATTTTGTAAATGGTTAAGTATAACTTGTATTCGAGGATAGATTTCGGACTAAACCTACGACTTAAGTAATTGTCGATTAACATGGACTTAGTATGAGCCTATAACGAGCTAGTAATGCCTTGGTTGTGTTTCGCTTACGTGTTTAAGCATTGAGTACAAGTGGATTATCCAGGGGATTAATCGTGCGTTTTCTTTGACTTTGTCTAGATTTTCCGACATCGTCGCGAACCCCTATCACTTCTCGAGCATCAGGCAAGTTCTAAATCTATACTTTGAAGTATTGACTATATAATACTGCTTTTTCCATGTATAAATTTGGACAGTTTTGCGATATATCTTATTTCTTGTTGGAATAGATTTAACCTTTGGATTATATAAAATCTTCGGAGTTAAGTAGTTATGAACCGGTTTACCTGGTAGCTCTAAATCTAAGAGCATATTCATTGTTTTTGACTCTAAATCGGGAGTCGGTATTTTGAGATATGTAGATAGCCGTGGAAACCCGGAGGGATTCCATCGGCAGAATACTATGTATTTTGAGGATTGTTATTCGAGTATGATATCATTCGAGGAATGATATTTGCTTACTATATCTTTCAAGGAATGTTATTTGAGTATTATCTCAGTCGAGAAATACTATTTGAATACTATTTCAATTATATATGCTAATGGAAGGCATAACTGTTTTCGAAAGTATATTGTGATACTTGCTTTATGATTTGATTATGGGCTTCTAAGCTAGATATGGGATATTAGTTAGAAGTCAGGTTTTTATAAATGCCCTAGGATAAGGGCGTGTGATTTTCTTTAGATCAGAAGTAATTATATTTTCTGTATATGTTAAAGATTATTTTTCCGATAAAGATATCGGGTAACTGTTATTCGATGATTATTTATTTAATGAATATTATTTTTAATATTCATTTAATCCTTATTTATTTAATGAACATTATTTTTGAATATTCATTTAATCATTATTTATTTAATGAATATTATTTTTGAATATTCATTTAATCATTATTTACTTAATGAATATTATTTCTGAATATTCGTTTAAGGTTTACTTACTCAATAAATATTATTCGATTATTTATTAAATACTTTTAACACATTTTAAAAATGAGAAATGTTATTTAAAGTTTATCCTCGACCTTCAATAATTACGAAGGATACTCTAAGCTCTATTATTAATTATTTTAAATCAAAAAGAGGTTCCCAAAACACCGTTTTTCCATTTAAATCTATCTTTTAAGAGGATTTAAATACTCGCTCAACTATCAAAAATAAGGGAAACCTGATTTAAGTGACTGCTACTCATTTTAAACTCTCAACTCAAAACTGTCAGGGGACAGATATTTTCTCTGAGCAATTTAATTGCTGCAAGTCAAATGTTGTGTTACCACCTCAACGATCGAGGGGTAAATTGATGGAACAAGTCGATATCCATTAACAAGCATCGCTTGGGAAATATTGGAGAATCTTCCTTTCCAACCTAGATATAACTACTTAGTGGAGTCGTATCAACAAGTATTACACTTGGGGAAAGGAGGACGATCTTTACGTTTCAGAGTCATGGATTTCATCCGAACTAGGAGTGGTGTAAGTGGTCCAGTTGCACCGACCCATCCATTTTATTGCCCCAAATGGGCCGGGAGATCCGGGAAGGCAGTAGACAATGTCAGGCTGTCGTGATTCTTCCATCTACATGTAGAGAACATATTTTTGTTGTACGACCTGCTACTGATCATAGTAAGGTTGGTACGACGGGCGCGGTAGCAACTCCGGTATTAGTTCATCATCCATTTTGGATAATTCTGCAACATGTATTGAAAGGGACTACGGATGACATCCTTGGTACAGGTTTACCGATCATGTTGGCAGGGGGTTCTGCAACATGTATTGAAAGGGACTAAGGATGACACCGTGGTACAGGTTTACCGATCATGTTGGCAGGGGGTTGAAAAGTGTTCAAAAATGAAGTTACAATAAATCCTTGCAACTTCATCTTTTATTTTATGAGTTATGACTCTGATAAAACCTTACTCAGATTATATATGCATAAGTGGATTTTGGGTTACGGAACATTATATGAAATTTTCCTTGTAACTTCATCTTTTATATCATATGACTCTGTGGATACCTTACATAACATGAGTTATGGTTAGGGAGTTGTTTATACTGAATCACCTTGTAACTTCATCTTTTAAGTTATATGTTGATATTCTACTTACATAGCAGATATTTTTCGGAAAGGTTATATTGGGTTACTTTGAAACCTCATCTTTGATATTTATACTAGAACTTTGTTCATAATATAGCAAAAGTTCGCAGAAATATTATGAAGATGATATTTGAAATACAATAATGGTACTGTTTTTGGAATACATTCCGAGAAGGAAATAATTCCAGCGTCGAGATATTTTGACAAATTATTGTCTTATACCCGCTTTATTCTGGGTTGAGTTAAAGGCAGGATTATGCCATACTTTTATTACCTTGCTGAACTATCGCTCACTCTTGCTATTGTTTTATAAATATTATATAGCAGCGAAGTAGGATACCAAGGATTCGGCGCACATCCCTCAGGCGAGTGGTAAGCGCAAGGCATTCTCATGAGCAGTTTCTAGCAGTGATCCTGGAAGTAGTGTGACCCAGTCAGATCAAGCTGGAGCTTTTGGCATTCATCTTATGTATAGATATGAATGGTATGAGAGAATGGTGATTATTACAAGGCTAAGTGGGTAATGTACCATTACTTAGGAGTTGTATCAGTAGCAAATTCAAAAGACATTTAGGTATTGTAATAAAGATTATTTATTCCGCAATGGTTGTAATTGTGTCATTTCTAAGACTCTAACCTGTGTGTGTGTGTGAGAGTTATATCTATTGTGGGGTCATAAGCAGATGAATTGTGTCTATTGTGAGTAAAGCAGGCAAGGCAAGAAGTAAGTGGATCGTGACTACTCTAAATCCCTAACCCCGGATTTGGGGCTGTTACAATTGATCTATTCTTTGGTCTTGGTACCAGTTTCCAGACTTCATTCCGTTCAATTTCATTCAATTCTTCTTGCATTGCAGTAACCCAATCAGCATCTTAAAGTGCATCTTCAACTTTCTTTGGCTCCTCATTGGACATAAAGTTATTGTATAGACATTCATTCTGAGTTGCACTTCTTGTCTGAACACCTGCATCAGGATCTCCAATAATCAAATCAGGAGTATGGTCCTTTGTCCATTTCCTTGCTGGTGTTAAATTGTTTCTTGAAGTAGATGCTCCCCCTGGATTGGTGTTATCTTGATTAGAAGAATTTGCTTGACTTGAAGCTCCCCCTGAATTATTGCTATCTCCTCCCGATGAGTTATCAGGATCATCATTTGAATCAGTATCTGAAGAATTCTGTCCTGATGATTGAGTTGACTCTGAACTTGTAGTAGAATGCTGTTTCTCCCCCTCAACATTTACACTACTAGATGTATTGCCATTATTTGCATCATCAGAATAAGTACCATCAGTATCTGGTGTGTCATCAGGATTTGGTGACCCATCAGGATCTGATGAATTGACAGCTTCTGATTCACTTTCTTCAGGTTCCTTGGTAGCTTCATTTTCAAAAATCAATCTATCATGAGAGTCTTCATTGATTCCAGTTATCTTCTTGTCATCAAAAGATACATGTATTGACTCCATGACAGTTCTTGTTCTCAAATTGAAAACTCTAAAGGCTCTTGATGCAGGATAGCCAATGAAAATTCCCTCATCATCCTTTGTTTCAAATTTCCCTAGCTATTCAGGATGATTTCTGAGAACAAAACATTTACAACCAAACACATGCAAATGCTTCAGACTTGGTTTCTTCTCCTTGAGTGACTGATAAGGAGTAACACCATGCCTGTTTATCAAGGTCAGATTTTGAGTATAGCATGTTGTGTTGACTGCTTCTGCCCAGAAATATGTAGGTAATTTAGCTTCTTCCAACATAGTTCTTCCAGCTTCAATAAGAGTTCTATTTTTCCTTTCAACTACTCCATTTTGCTGGGGTGTGCCAGGAGCAGAGATTTGTTGAATAATTCCTTTGTATTTGAAGAACTCTTCCATCTTTGAATTCTTGAATTCAGTGCCATTATCACTTCTCAGTATCTTGACTTTGTACTTTGTGGTTGTCTCAATCATTCTCACATGATCCGACAGTATTTTAGGAGTTTCATCTTTTCTGTGCAGAAAATACACCCAGGTGAATCTAGAATATTCGTCAACAATTACAAGAGTGTACCTTTTCTTACTGATGGACATGATGTTGACTGGAATAAACAGATCAAGATGTAGCATGTGATATGGTTCTTCAATAGAGGATTCAGATTTACTCTGGAATGATGTCCTTCTTTGTTTTGCTTTCTGACATGCATCACAGAGTCCATCAGGAGTATAGAAAACTTTAGGTAATCCTCTTACTAAATCTTTCTTAACCAACTCATTGATATTGCTGAAGTTGAGATGAGAAAGCTTCTTGTGCCAATTCCAACTTTCATCTACTAATGCTTTACTGATGAGACAAGTAGGGGAGTCATCAGTATTTGAGAGAATGTTGGCTTCATAAATGTTACCATGCCTGTAGCCAGTCAGAGCTATCTTTCCTGTTGCGTTACTAACTACTTCACAATGTGTGGAATAGAAGTTGACATGATAACCTCTGTCAGTGATTTGACTAATACTCAACAGATTGTGTTTTAGTCCCTTCACTAGAGCTACTTTTTCAATGATGACATTTCCAATTATTATATTGCCATATCCCAAGGTTTGTTCAATGTTGCCATCTCCATAAGACACAGTTGGGCTAGCTTTTTCTTCATATTCTGATAACAGGGCTTTGTTTCCAGTCATGTGCACAGAACATCCACTATCCATGACTAACATATTTTTCTTTTTACCCTGCATCAGAATTCCAAAACACTAATTAGAATGTTTAGGAACCCACACTTGTTGGGTCCCTTTTTCATGCATTTTATTAACATTCACATCAGAAGACTTTCTGAGCTTAGCAGTCCTGACAGGATTTACTCCATCAGGATTTGCTTTGTTAGTATCAGTATTAACAAAAGCATGCTTCACTATGACATTCTCAAATCTATCAGACTTTGTACTTTTATCAAACTTAGGCAATGGATCATAAAAGTTATAGTACAAATCATGATACTCTTTACAAGTATAAATAGAATGCCATATACTACCACAATGAAAACAGGACTTCTGTGGTTTATAAAATACTGATCTACTCCTGACATCAGAAATAGGAATCTCAGTACTTTTCTTGTTACTCTTATTACAATCAATAGCAAGATGATTAGAGTTACCACAGTTAAAACAACACTTTCTAGGTGCATTTGGGATATATTTATAACCATTCTCTTTATTGATCCCAACTTTATTATTCCTGTTTCTCTTATCAGTAGCTTCCTTTTTCTTATCTGTAATCTCACAGATTTTATCCTTAAGCTGTTTCTGAGACAATAGTCATACATTCTTAGTGACTTTATTCATGACAGGTTTAGACTTTATAATTTTAATTCCTTGAGTAGAGGTAGATCCCTTTTCAAAAGTAGAATTGGAATCCTTTCCAAAAACAAAATTAACAGGAGTAATCTTAGATTTGGTTGCATCTATAACATGTCTATAGGTCTTTGGACTAACTGTCTCATCAATGACAATTTTCTCTTTCAATTTCTTATCCTCATCTGACTTATATCCTAGACACTCTTTCCAATTCTTAGAGGTATTAATCTCATGAAATTTCCTACCAGAGTCTATCCAGGTTCTGATTTTCTCATTAGCATATTCAAGTTCCTTTTCAAGAGAAGTACATTTAGATTTCATCTCTAAGTGCATGTGTTTAGCATTATCACATTCTTTTTGTACTTCTGGTATACGATAAAATTCAGCTTCTAATATCTCATTCCTTTTTCTAAGTTCAGACATCTCAGATAAGATTCTAGTATTTTCAGCAGTTTGACTTCTAAAGCTAATATGAAATGACTTTAGAAAACGTCTTAACTCAGAAGCATTATTAGTATCAAAATCAAAGACAGTATTTAGTACCTTATCATCAGGAACAACAGTTACATCAGCATTGGCCATTAGAGCATAGTTGACCACCTCAGTATCAGATTCTGAGGAAAAGTCCATCCAATCCTTGCTTGATGTGATGAGTGCCTTTGTCTTCTTGCACTCAGAAGCAAAGTGACCCATGCCATTACACTTGTAGCATCTAGCCTTTGACTTGTCAAATTTGCTACCCTTGTTGTCCTTTTTGTTATACTTGTCTTTGTCAGCATTGAAGGTTCTTTTCTGGAAGTTGTCTGGTCTTCTAGCCTTTCTGAACTTCATCTTTTTGAAGCCCCTGACAATCATAGCAACCATCTCTTCCATGTCTGAGTTAGAAGAGTCATCATCAGTATTGGCATCAGGATTGCCATCAGTATCTGATGAAGAGTCATCAGGATCTGACTCATCTACTCTTGATTTTCTTCTTGAGACCTCCATAGCTTTTCCTTTTGATTTAGCTTCTACATTCAAGGCAATGGCCTTTGCCTTGCTGCTTTTCTTGTTCTTTCTCTGTTGAACCTCAAGATCATGAGTTCTTAGCATTCCATAGACTTCATCAAGAGACACAGTGTTGAGATCATACTGATGTCTAATGATCGAGGTCTGAGTATCCCATTCTTCAGGTAAAGCTCTTAGAAACTTGGTGTTTGAATCTTCAGTTTCATATTCCTTGTCAACTAAAGACAGACTGTTCAAGAGTGTCAGAAATCTATCATATAAATCAGTCAGGCTCTCATCAGGTCTTGCATTAAATTGTTCATATTCTTGAATGAAGAGAGCCCTTCTGTTCTTCTTGACAGATGCAGATCCATGGCACTGAGTTTCCAAAGTATCCCAGATTTCTTTTGAAGACTTGCATGCAATCACTCTGTTGGACATGACAGCATCAAGACTATTGTGCAAGATATTCTTTATCTTTGGTTCTCTGAATACATGAGCTTTTTCTTTTGGAGTCCATTCACTCTTGGCCTTGACCACATAATGTTCAGGTACAGTATCTGTTCGTTCTACGATCCTCGTAGGTATATATGGTCCATAACGAATCCTGTCCAAATAATCAGGATCCATAGCCTCCAGGTACATCAGCATCTTTACCCTCCATGTTGGATATTCTGATTTCTTCAAGATGGGAATCTTCATGCTTTCATACTTGGTTGTCGACATCTTAGATCGTATCTGATTCAAATTTAAATCAGTTTGCTCTGATACCAATTGTTGCCCAGTAATAAATAATTGTAGAAGGGGGGTTGAATACAATTGTATAAGATTCTCGACTTATTCAAGTATATAACACAAATATGAAAGAACAATAACAACTTTATTAAATTTGATATAAAACTGTTACAAACTCTCTCAAGAAATTCTGATGTTCTTGAGAGCTGCTAGGTTACAATATACTCGTGTCTGTGATCATTATTAAAAACGAAACCTAAACTGTGTTTATATACTCCGACAAGTAGCCCCAGCACCAGCATCTCAGGCATCAGTTTGTGGGCCTTTGTATCAGTTATGTGAGCCACCAGTTCCACACCATGTGTATCAGAGGGTGAGAAGAGAGAAGGATTTCCTTTATGGACAGGTTATGGAGATGGATAGGATTCGTTCGATCGAGGCAGCCGCTGTCAGAGAGAGAGACAGACTTAGAGATCAGATGAGAGACATTCAGATGAGGTTTAGGGTTACGAGGACTTTGGTTGAGACTCGATTGCATGGATTAGCTTCTAGTCGAGAGGGAGAGACAGTAGCAGGGATGAGACAGATTTTAGATTATGCGATGAGTGAGATTGCGGAGGTTTCAGGACCCCCGTTATGGCCGGCAGGAGCAGGTGATCTGTGAGCAGGTATCGGTAGCAGACAGATGTGACATGGATGTATGGTTCTAGATAGTTAGTATATAGATGCGTATTGTAGAATCAGCAGTGCACCGGGCTTATAGGAACGCCTCGGGTTGTTGTTGCATTTTTGTTGTTGTATTGCTGGTCGGCAGTTATGGTTCAGCCATGATATATTTTCTTTTGAAGCGTTCTACGCTTGTACTAACTCTATCTATATATATATGATAAACCTCTTTTATAGAACTATATTTATTCCCCTGTCATTCATTTCCAGCATCATAACTGTTATTCTACTTATTGCAACGAGTGTATCCATACACCGTTGAGAAGATCTGTAAACCTTCGAGATATCAATTGTGATCCTTCCTTCTGTTATATGAACCGTTTGATTAAGCCAATTATTGTTTATTCATCAGCGGTATGGCTCCTAGACGACAAACCCGTTCAAATGATACTTCTGACCAAGAAGGTCAACAAAATACACCTCCCACGGGCCGTGTGGACCCGATGGTAATCCAGTTGTTAAATACCCTTACTCAACAGACTGCCGCATTAGCACAGCAGTAACGTGCATTTCAGCAACAGCTCTTAGAACAGCAGCAACAGCATCAGCAACATCAGCATCAGCAGCATCAACAACAGCACCAGCAAGCAGCACCGGCAGTTACGTTCAAATCTTTCCAGGCAGCAAAACCTCCAGAATTTAAAGGATCAGCAGACCCTGTAGAGGCTAAGGCATGGTTGAAAGAGATGGAAAAGGCTTTTGCCTTGATAGAGGTGACAGAGGATAAGAAGACAGAGTATGCAAGCTATTTTCTGAAGAATGAGGCTAGTTATTGGTGGGAAACGAGTAGGGCTATGGAGCCCGAGGGATTGATTACGTGGGCAAGATTCACAGAGTTGTTTTTGGAAAGGTATTTTCCGGACTATATGAGAGATCAGATGGAATTGAAGTTTTTGGAATTAAAGCAGGGAAGCATGACAGTGCCCCAATATGAAACAAGGTTTACGGAGTTGTCAAGGTTTGTTCCAACCTATGTGGATACGGAAAAGAAGAAGGCCAAGAGGTTCCAGCAGGGACTGAGGTCTTGGATTCGTAGTAAGTTAGCTGTATTGGAGTTGGACACCTATGCAGCGGTGGTCCAAAAGGCAATGATTGCAGAGGCAGAGAGTGATTCTTACATGAAAGAGAGGGAGAACAAGAAAAGGAAAGCAGGGATACCCGATAAGGGACAGCAGCAGGGAAGTTTTCAAGGGCAAGCAAATAAGAAGCTGGGATTTCAGCACGGAAGGAATACAAGTTTCAGGAAACCAGACACCGGAAGCGTAGGACAAGATAACCGTCTACTAACCGGCAGTCAGCAGGGACTTTCTAGACCCCCACTACCAGAATGCAAGACATGCGGGAAGCGACATCTAGGGATATGCCATCGATTGACTGTCACATGCTTTAAATGCAATCAGAAGGGACATTATTCCCGGGATTGCAAGATAGGCATCGTGTGTCATCGGTGTAAGAAACCAGGTCACATGATTAAGGACTGCAGAGCACCAGCAACCGTGAACAATATGATTCGGGCAATTGAAGCACCCCCAGTTATTAACGTCCAGCCGTTAGCCAGGACCTACAATATGTCAATGGGAGAAGCAGTGAGAGATTCCGACGTGGTGGCAGGTACACTTCTAGTAAATTCTATTCCTGCACAAGTGTTAATAGATTCGGGAGCGACGAAGTCTTTTATTTCTGAGACGTTTGCTCGTAGATTGAATTGCGTAACGAAACCTTTAAGTGGAGTGTTGACTATAGAGATAGCTAATCAGGATCGTATCGCGGTCAGTTCATATTATCCCCGTTGTGAGATAGAGATTTTGGGAAATCGTTTTTATGTTGACTTGTTACCTTTTAAGTTAGGTGAATTTGATGTGATATTAGGGATGGATTGGTTGACTGAGCATGATGCAAGTATTGATTGTAAGAATAAGAGGGTTACTTTGATTACCCTAGAAAAGAAAGAGATAATATTTAGAGGAGAGAAACAAAGAAAGAGGTTCCTGACAATGATTCAGGCTAAGAGGTTATTAAGGCAAGGTTGTGAGGCGTATCTAGCTTATGTGATAGATATAGATAAGGAAGTTTCTAAGTTAGAAGATATTCCAGTCGTAAATGAGTTTCCAGATGTTTTTCCGGAAGAATTACCAGGTTTACCTCCAGATAGAGAGATTGAATTTGCGATAGACTTAGTACCAGGCGCGGAGCCAGTATCGAAGGCCCCTTACAGAATGGCACCAGTGGAGATGAAGGAATTGGCTGATCAACTGCAAGATTTGCTAGAAAAAGGAATTATTAGACCCAGCGTTTCACCGTGGGGAGCACCAGTACTGTTTGTCAAGAAAAAGGATGGAAGCATGAGATTGTGTATAGACTATCGGGAGTTGAACAAGCTGACCATTAAGAACAAGTATCCGTTACCTCGAATAGATGATCTGTTTGACCAGCTGAAGGGAGCGGTACATTTTTCAAAGATCGACCTACGGTCAGGATATCACCAATTGAAGATTAGACCAAACGACATACCGAAGACAGCCTTTCGAACAAGGTATGGGCACTATGAATTTTTAGTAATGGCGTTTGGACTAACGAATGCACCCGCAGCTTTTATGGATCTAATGAACAGGATTTTCAAGAGATATTTGGACAAGTTTGTAGTGGTATTCATCGACGACATCTTGATATACTCGAGGACAGAAGAAGAGCATGCAGACCAGTTGCGAATTGTGTTAGAAACGTTGAGACAAGAAGGACTATACGCGAAGTTTTCCAAGTGTGAATTCTGGTTGAAAGAAGTTCATTTCTTAGGACACGTGGTGAGCAGCGAAGGCATCAAAGTGGACCCAGCAAAGATAGAGGCAGTGAAAGATTGGGAGAGACCAAGGACACCGACTGAAGTCAGAAGTTTCTTGGGATTAGCCGGATACTACCGGAGATTTGTGCAAGATTTTACGAAGATAGCTACTCCAATGACCAAGCTGACAAGGAAAAGCGAGCGATTCATATGGAACGAAAAGTGCGAAGAAGGCTTCCAAGAGTTAAAGAAAAGACTAACTACGGCACCGGTATTGATGTTACCAGACGATCAAGGTCATTTCGTAATCTATAGTGATGCGTCGTACAAAGGATTAGGATGCGTACTTATGCAACATGATAAGGTGATTGCTTATGCGTCAAGACAGTTGAGACCCCACGAACAGAAGTACCCTACACACGATTTGGAGTTAGCAGCTATTGTGTTTGCTTTGAAGATATGGAGACACTACTTGTATGGAGAAAGATGTGAAATTTACACCGATCACAAAAGTTTGAAGTATATCTTTACTCAGAAAGAGCTGAACATGAGGCAACGAAGATGGTTAGAACTAATCAAGGACTACGACGTTTCTATTAACTATCATCCCGGCAAGGCAAATGTGGTAGCAGATGCATTGAGCAGAAAAGAGAGATTAAATACACTAATGATGACCAAAGATTTATACAAGGAATTTGAGAAGTTAGAAATTGAAGTAATTAATCCGAAGAACGCGACGGAAATGATTTATACCATGACGTTTCAACCTGAATTGTTGGAGAAGATACGAAAATGCCAAGAGCAAGTTATGAACGACGATGTGAGTAAAATGACAGGTGAGGAAATATGTAGCCAACCGGACGACAAAGGGATCTTGAGATTTGCTTCTCGGATATGGATACCTAACGTAACGGAACTGAAAAGTGAGATTCTGCACGAAGCACATAACTCGAAGTATTCAATTCATCCAGGGAGTACGAAGATCTATCGAGATCT
This sequence comes from Heracleum sosnowskyi, assembly GCA_030848705.1. Classification (NCBI taxonomy): domain Eukaryota; kingdom Viridiplantae; phylum Streptophyta; class Magnoliopsida; order Apiales; family Apiaceae; genus Heracleum; species Heracleum sosnowskyi. The sequence goes on from CM061239.1 coordinate 110,887,464, forward strand.
TAAGACGAACTTTTGGTGGCCAGATATGAAGAGAGAGATTGCGGAATGGGTAAGTAAATGCTTTACGTGTCAAAGAGTTAAGGCGGAACATCAGAGACCAAGTGGATTACTTCAACCATTGGAGATTCCCGAATGGAAGTGGGAACACATTGCGATGGACTTTGTAGTAGGATTGCCTAGAACAAAAGCTAACCATGATGCCATCTGGGTTGTCGTGGATCGATTGACGAAATCTGCGCATTTTCTTCCGATTAACGAGAGATTCTCGCTGGATAAGTTAGTTCATATTTACATAAAAGAAATCGTAGTACGACATGGAGTTCCAGTATCGATAGTGTCTGATAGAGACCCTCGATTCAATTCAAGATTTTGGAGGAGTTTTCAAGAGTGTTTGGGCACCGAGTTGAGAATGAGTACGGCTTATCATCCGCAGACGGACGGTCAAAGCGAAAGGACAATTCAGACTATTGAAGATATGCTTAGGACATGTGCACTTGATTTTGAAGGCAGTTGGGACGATCATCTACCCTTGGTGGAATTTTCATATAATAATAGTTTTCACGCGAGCATCGGAATGCCACCTTACGAAGCTTTGTATGGACGAAAGTGTCGATCTCCAGTATATTGGGAAGAAGTTGGTGAACGGAAAATGATAGGACCAGAACTAGTACAACGAACAAAAGAAGTGATTCAATTGATTCAGAGAAGATTGATAACAGCTCAAGACCGACAGAAAAAGTATGCGGATCTAGCCAGAAAGGATGTGGGATTCGAAGAAGGAGAGCAAGTGTTACTAAAGGTTTCACCATGGAAAGGATTAGTTAGATTTGGAAAGAAAGGGAAGTTGAGTCCGAGATATGTTGGGCCGTTTGAGATTTTGAAGAAGGTGGGCGAAGTAGCTTACGAGTTGGCATTGCCACCGCATATGCAGCACGTTCATAATGTATTTCATGTATCTATGCTTAAGAAGTATCGACCAGATTCGAATCATGTAATAGAGTATGAACCAATAGAGGTCCAGGCAGATTTATCATATGTAGAACGACCAATTCAGATAGTGGATCGTAAGGAGAAAGTACTAAGGAATAAGACAGTAGCGTTAGTGAGAGTTTTGTGGAGGAATCCTAAAGTAGAAGAGTCTACCTGGGAGTTAGAGAGTGAGATGTTAGAGAAGTATCCCCAGTTGTTTCCTTGATCTGATTCTGAGGACAGAATCCTATTAAGGGGGGAAGGATGTAATATCCGTGAATTTTATTATTTGATTAAATGATATATTTAATCTAAAATATGTATTTTGGAATATTGGAATATTATTATATGATATTTAGTGTGTGATTATGTGCTAAATGGTGAGTCGGAAGCCCCTTTCAAAAATTTCGTCATTTGGAATTTTCTTCAAATTTGAGCCGTTTTGATAATTCAAGAGCCCCGTTGAAATTTCATACATTCATTTTTAATTCTTCGTCTGTCGTATTCGAATCGTTATCGAAAGGGTTATGGGATTCTATTTAACCCTACCTATTTGATTCTGCAAATTAATTTCAATTTTTGATCCGAAAAAGGAAAAATCGTTCCGAACCCTAATTGTTTAAGGGGACGGATTTATCGTTCTATATCAATATTGAAGTTGTTATAGCCCTAGTATTCTTGAGCATTAGTTATATAATGATATATATCAATTTGGATAATCATCAACCTTTTTAACCCCTTATTTTTAGTAAAACGTGTTTTTGACCTAATTAGGGTTTTTAAACGATCTAACGAATCAATATCGATCCAAAAATGTTATTTGGGGTATTATTTTTCCAGAAATATAAAAAGACCAATCAGACTTCATAACCCTAGCAATTCTTCAGAAATTACTCAAAAATATTCGAAATTCCCAAAAATTATTTTGTGTTCTTGATCTTCAATCAATTCGTTCTAAGGGTTATTGAAGTCCAAATTTGAAGTTCTTATACTCAAATCAAAGCCCCAAAAATCTAGTTTCAGAATCTTCCAACCTCATCATCATCTGGTAAGTATTCGATTTTATATTGATTTTACAAGTTTCGAATTAAAATTAGGGTTCTTAATTAATTTGGGGATTTTCATTCTGTTGATTCTCCGTTCAATTGGTTGCTTCTAACATGTTCCTAGGGTTCTAATTAGCAAGAATCCATGCTTTAATTTCATGTTTAAGTTCAATTTAGTCGGGTTTGATTTTCGGGTTTTGACCCGATTTCTTCTTTCGATTCGTACGTTCTTGATATTGATCTGACATTGTTTTTGATAAAGGGCTTTGATTGTATGAGTTATAAGCTTTATTTTGGTATATTAATCTTTGAGTTTCATGTAGGATTTAAGTAGATCGGGTTTCCGGCCGAGGTCGTCGCCGGCGAGTTCTTTGAATGAATTCTGGGCACGATTCCGGCATGGGACAGATGTGTGTGTATGTGGGTTGTGTTTGTCTTGCAAAAGCGAACAAAAGCCCTATGGTTTGGTTTTGTTTTGATCGGAAACGGCGAAGTCCGGCCACCGGACGCCGGCCGGATTCTGGAAAACCCAGATTCCGGCGGGTTGTTCTTGGTGACCCGGATTCGTTCTTCCCGACCCGTTTACCCGATTTTTCGACCCGGTTTCAATCTTCAAAACCCTAATTCATTTTCAGAAAACTGTTTTTGAATTTATTTTTAAATTTAATTCGAAAATAGTTTAAAAACTTTAAAAATTCATATTTTTATTTTAAAAATATATTTTAATATCAGAAAAATTCTGATAAATTATATTTATTATTTTAAATCCGAAAATTGATTAAACTTAATTATTTTAATTATTTTTAATTAATAATTAATTTATTAATTAATTGGTTAATTCTTTTAATCAATTAATTCTTAAAAATTAATTATTAATTAGATTTAATTAATTAAAAATTCAGTTTAATTATTTTCAAGCCTATTTATTTATTTAAAAATAGTTTGAGCATTTAAAGAGTGTCAATTAATTTTATTAATTGATTTATTTTCATTTAAATGTTTATATTGGATTTAAAAAATCCGATTTTTGATTTAAAAATTAGTAATGACTTATTAAAAATTCAAATGAGTTTCAGACGATGTTTTAAAAATATTTATAAGTGCTATATGGTTCATATTAATTGTGTGTTGTGTTTTATAGTCTGTATATGCCCGTGCTAGGGCAAACATCTGAGTTTTAAATATCGTAAATTATACCGGACGTCCGATACGTAACCGGTTACTTGTTTAATTGTGATTATTGATTGAATAAGTGTCGAGAGTAGAACGAGAATAGTTAGACTTATTGTGATGAGTTGTTTAATTATAGAATCGAGTTCCCGGAGCAAGGGAAAGGGGAAAGTAGAGTGAGCAGAGTCGATCCGACAGCAGCTTAGACCAGGCAAGTATCTGTGCCTTTACTTGTGATAAAAATTATTATTGTCTTGATTACTTGAATACCGTTATCCCCAGAACAATTCAAATTATCCATCTTTTAACCGCATTTGGACAACTGATTCCATTTCCTTAGAAACTCTTGATTCTTTGATTTGATCTGCATCGGAAACCCTTATTTCCAATTTACTTGATTATTGTTTACCACCTATTGTTGCTATTTATCATCCTTTGATTATCATTGACAACCTTTGATTATTTGACTTCCATCTTGACTACCAATTACGGTTATTGATTAACGATTACCAATATTGATTCCCTTATTGAATGAGTACACTGTACCATTGAAATTACTCCATGATTATTTCTCGACCTTCACTTGATACTGAACAGTTGAAACTCTTTTGCAATTACTATACATTCAGTTTATCTTATTGAGCATGTTATTGTTTATACCCTATTATAGAATTGGCATGTGTTTTTAAAAATGGACCAGTAATTGGTCGGAATAACTTAAGGCCCAGATTGGCCTGGGATCCAGTAGAGGACTATGACATGAGCTAGTCCGGGGTTGATGCGTGGCTGGCCAGCAGCACAACCTTTGATTTGAATAAAATGTATAAGCCAAATTCTAATTCTTTACTTCAATCATTATTGATACAAAGCATGTGTTAGCTAAATATTGTTGATTCTGATATCTTAAATTCATATCCTTACAACTGTGATAGAAATGATTCGTTGATGTTTGCTGAGCAATTTTGGCTCACTCTTGCTTGTTGTTTTCTAACCCTATTCCAGTGAAGCGAGAGTATGAGTTGGCATAGCGTGACCGATAGTTCACCAGCAGTCAGGAGAGCCCCTCGAGTCACTGTTATTGGCAGGGTAGTTGTTGTTTTGTTTTTCTAGATTTAATGTCTAGATTTGAACTTTAGTTGTGATGTAATAACTCTGATAAAACTGGTTTGTAATAATAAAAGATTGTAGTAGCTTGTGTTCATTGCCATAATCTGGATGCGGTCTTGGTCAAGGGGTAATTGTGTCTTTATATATATTATGCATGTGTTAATTAGTATTCCGTTGGTCGGATGACTCCTCAAATCTGTACCCCGGGTTTGGAGGGCGTCACACCATATCAAGGGATTATCAGAACAATGATATGAATATACAATTTTAAAGGGTAAACCAATTTCCTTATAAAGATATACGATTTCAAGAAAAACAATAAGTAATTTGGAGATTTTTCACAACGCACCGGACAATACGGGTGATCAGCCACGTAATGTCCCCATACCGGACACACAGTCCCTCTGGTCATTGTATTGGGTCCCAATAGGCACACATTGGCCTTTAGACTAGTCCATCCCTAGTCCATTTATTATAATTAAAAAGTGCTGGGCCGGCGTCACTCGGCCTCTTACGCCTCCAAACTTAGAAATCCGTGGAAATCATAAATCGGAATTCAAATGATTATAAATTTTGAAACTTCCTTTCTTTTAAAACCTTTCTTATGAAAGAAATCCTTTGTAAATCATTGGATGTGTGTTGGTATAGTACTCAAGTGAATGTTCATGTATTCTCAATTTCAAGTAAGTATGTGATTCATAGGTACAAGTTCAAATCTAATGCAATAGAATCTCAGGTTAAAATGTAAGCATAATCAAAGGATAAGGATAAGGTCTGAGAAAAGAGTTTAAGCAAGCTATGGTTCACAAGACATTGTGTTGTGTCTATAGTGTTTGTATATAAAAGAGTCTTTTGGGAATTGAATAAGTTCAATCTGATCAATCTGGATTTCTATTAATGGGAAAACAAGAAGTAAATATCATCAGGTACATTTTGGAAATGTATTAAAATGAGGGTTCAGATATATTCACTTTCAGGTATAAAAGGAATGCATAAGTAGAGGGTCAAATTCAGGTTATAGAATCATAGGTTATCAGGTTTCAATACATGGATATAAACAGGGTATAATGGTTTAAGGAAAGAAAACTGAACAAAGTATGGTATACAGAACCACATGGTATATGAACATAAATCAGGTTTATCAATGAACCAGATGTATTTTAGAATTAAAGGTATATAAACAAGATAGCAATTTATATCTGTCAAAATGAAAGAATGGAATCGAAATACGAAAGCAAGTTAGTATTACTTGCCTTAATATCAAAAAGGGTAATGAGAAATCACTGGTTCTCCACCTTGGTCTTTCCTTTATTTATAGGCCCTACTTCTTTGGATTCTTAAGTAGCTTTTAGAACAAACTGTACTCACTGAATTTCTGCCTTCGCCTTGCCTTTATTTCTATGTTCCATGTCTCACAACTCTACAAAAGAGTATATACTATTTCAGAATGATCCTCTCAAAATTCTAATCCTTATTCTAAACTACCCAACGTTTCCTAAACGCGTAAACACATAATATTTATATCACTTATAATCTCTTATCCATATGATAAGCACAAAACTCACATAAGCGCACATTGTCATTCAAGTTCGCATAATATACTCCTTTAATACATATGTATATAATCTAACTTTCAAATCATACCACACTTGGTTATCCCTTTAAATCAACTTGACCAATGCTAACCATATCCTTAACACCATTACAAACAATGTTTTCATCTCAAAAAGCTGAAAAATCTGCTGTGCATACTTTACTAAAACATTTTTCATAAATCCAAAACTAATCAAAGAAATACCACATTTGACAGGAAGGAGTCTGAATGCCCAACCAAATTAGCATAAAGATTTCAGCTCCAGAACAGTTTATTAAGACCAAAAACGAATTGGTTAAAATACATACTGAACACAGAAAATTTCTGCCCTGTACCACTCTTAGTAAAACTTGAATAACTTTTTAGTGATTAACTCTATCGATACAAGGTTTGCGCGTGAGCAAACTAGACTCCAACTAGAACAATTTCATCCTAGACTCACTGTATAAAACAGGTAGTAAGCAATCAGAATTATTCCGAACAGAACAGACAGTTTTCTGGCAATTCAACATAATGCATTCCCCAACATAAACTTTTAAACACCACAAATTATTATTACATAACACTTGATACAACTAATCAAAAATTATTTATACTCAAAACCACATGCAAGTCTCAATACTAACTTCCAATTATCCTACAACCTTAATACACATAATCACATATATTCATGTCAAGTTTATCTCAAGAATCAAACCCGGACTCTAAAATTCTTGGATAAATCCGAAAATCACTCAAAGCTCGGCATGCAACTTAGATTAATTACTTACTAGCATTTAAACATATAAACATGAATCAAATAAAGTCATTTTCCGATTCAAAACTCAAAACCCGAATCTAAAATTTAAGAAAATCTGAAGTTAAAATAAAACCAATGACATGCAACACGAATTAACTACTTATAAATACTCTACAACACTATACATACCTCAAAATACATAGACCATGGCCACCGGTTCACCGGAGTTCATCACCGGTGGTCAACGAATTACATGCAGCCCCAAAAACAAAGGGGGTTTGTATGAATTCGTCCCCAATTGATCCTATAACCACAATTAAACTCTTAAACATCAAGAACACTTGATTTTAAATCAAAAATCCGAAACCCCAATTTACAAAACCCATTTTCTACTCTTCACCAAACTCAACACTATGGGTATTAAAGTGTAGAGCTCAGCAAGAGCTTCGATTTGACTATCTACCCATCAATTTTCATCAACAAAATCAAGAGAAAGATAAGAGAGAAGGAAGAGAGATTAGAGAGAGAATTGAGTTGAAAGAAAATGGGGGAAGAAACTGGCCGTGTGGGGTTTTTTTAGCCTCAAGGGCAATTTTGTCATTACACAATTCTAAAATCTGATTTTTAATAAAAGAAAACCAATATAATGCCTTTCTAAAATCCGAAATAAAATGAAAGTAATATCTAAAAATCAAAATTTTATTTTTAAAACAGAGAATACGAATTTACAAGTTCACCCATATTTTTAAAATATTTTTATGATCACAATTGAATTAAATATGAATTTTCAAAGTTTAAATCACATAAATGACATTTAACTCATAAAATCAGTTTTAAATCCTTAAGGCCAAAAATAAATTCCTTCACTAATTTTAGAAAATAATAGAATATAAAAGAAAGGTTGTGAAAAAGATTTCACAATAAAATGAATCTCTGATGATTTTATAAAATTCCCGGAAGGTCAAAAAGAACTAATTTTTAATAAGAAATTCATATAAAATGCAATTAAAAGCATACACATATATTTTAATCCATACCATTCACCAAGTAGACATCTAATCATCACATTTTCAAATATCCACCTTTCACACAATATTCACATATCATAGATCTCAAATATTATTAAATATTAATACTGTACAAGCGTTTTTCTGAGTCATTATAACCTTCCCCCCTTAAAAAGATTCTGTCCCCAGAATCTAAGCTTATGAAAACAGATGCGGATACTTTTCAAGCATCTCGCTCTCAAGTTCCCAAGTCAATTCTTCAACTTTGGGATTCCTCCACAAAACCTTAACTAACTTAACAGTCTTATTCCTTAATTTCCTATCCATAAGATCCTGAATTTCTACAGGTTGTTCTACATATGACAAATCGGGTTGAATCTCAATAGGCTCGTATTCGATCACGTGATTTGTATCAGGATTAAATCTCTTAAGCATTGAAACATGAAAAACGTTATGAATGTGCTCCATGTGGGGTGGTAACGTTAAGTCATATGCAACTTTTCCAATACGTCTCAATATCTCAAACAGTCCTACATATCTCGGGCTAAGTTTCCCTTTCTTGCCGAATCTCGTAACTCCTTTCCATGGTGACACTTTTAGCAACACTTGATTTCCTTCTTCAAAGATTAGATCCTTCCTGTCTTGGTCAGCATACTTTCGTTGTCTGTCTTGTGCCGTAACTAGTATTTTCCGAATGATTTTAATCTTTTCCTTCGTTTGTTGTACTAGCTCGGGTCCCAAAACTTTTTCGTTCTCCCACTTTTTTTTTCCAATACACAGGTGACCTATATTTCCTTCCATACAATGCTTCATACGGGGGCATTCCAATACTTGCGTGATAGCTGTTGCGGCAAAAGAATTCCACTAATGGTAAATGATCACCTCAATTGCTTTCAAAATCCATCGCACAAATTCTAAGTATATCTTCGATTGTCTGGATAGTCTATTCACTATGACTATATGCTTAAGGACGATAAACGGTACACATATTTAACTTGGTTTCTGAGCATGTCAAAACTTTCTTCCAAATCTTGAATTAAAATGAGGGTCTTGGTAAGATTCGATTGATACTTGAACCTCCTGCTTTACTACTGTCTCTTAGAGATAAAACCAATTTATCCAATGAATGTTTCTCGTTGATGGAAAAAGGAAATGTACCGACTTGTTTAATCTGTCGAACATGACTCAATTGGCATCAAGAGATGTTCCCATTTCAACTCAGGAATTTCTACTGGTTGTAATTATCCACTAGGTCTTTAATGTTCAGTTTTAAACCTCTGACAGGTAAAACACTTAATCACTCATCTAGTAATATCTCTTTCGTACATGTCCACAAAGATTTTCTTTTAAGCCTTGTTACATCTTCGTACATCTGGGATGGATCGAATACTTCGAATTCACGAGCATCATTCAGTATCTCATTCTTTAACCATGTCACATCGGGTATCCAATTTCTAGAGAAAAACCTAAAAATTCCTTTATCATCCTTTTGACTCCTTCTACTTTCTCCTGTAAAGTTACTCATGCTATCGCTCATCACTTCCGCTAGACATTTTTCTACTTTTCTCTAGCCGCTCTAGTTGAAAAGTCATTGTATATATGTTTATCATCTCTGTCGCTTGATCTGAAATACGAACCTCTATTCCTACTTTTTCAAATTCCTTGATCAGTCCTAACCATTTCCTCTACCTTATGTATACAGCTCCTTTTCGGTGAAAAAATATATTTCAAATGTTTATGATCCGAATATATTTCATATTTTCCTTCATACAAGTAGGCCTCCAAATCAATGCGAAGACTATTGTGGCTAGTTCTCAGTCATGTGTCGTGTGTTTCCACTCGTGGTTCTTCAGCTGTCTAGAAATAGCTACAGTCATCTTAACATGTTAAATCAGGCTTGATTCTTAACACCAAGTTGTGTTCTCAATTTAGTTGTTGATATTGTCCTTACTCAATTCATTAACGTTTCAACCTTAGCTGGATCCACTTGGATTCCTACTCTACTAATTACCTATCCTAGTAAGTGTAATTCTTTCAACCAAAACTCGCATTTAGAAAACTTTGCGCACAATATCTCTTTTCTTAAAATTTCTAGGGTTATTCTCAAATGATCTGTATGCTCTTCTTCCATCTTTGAATACCTTAAGATGTCATTTATGAAAACAATCTCAAGCTTATCCAAATATTTCTTTAAAATCCTATTCATCATGTTCATAAAATGGCAGTTGTATTCATCAAACCGAACTCCATCACTACGAACTCATAGTGTCCATATATATCAGGTTCAGAACGTCGTCTAAGGAATGTCTTCGGGTTTTATTTTTAAATGACGGTAACCAAATCATAAATAAATTTTGAAAAACACACTGTGTTCTTTAACTAGTCAGATCATCAATCCTTGACAATGGGTATTTGTTCTTAATGGTCAACTTGGCGCACCCAATAGGAATACACTAGACCTTATAACTCCCTTTTTCCTAAGATCTTTCAATTGAATTGATAACTCTTTCATTTCTACTTATGCCATTCTATATGGAGCCGTCGAAACTGGTTTTGTCCCGGGTGCTAAGTCTTCAACAAATCTACTTCCCTGGCGGGAGGTAAACCTAAAAGATTGTCAAGTAATACAATTTGAAATTCGTTAGCTACTAGAATCTTCTCTATCCAAGGTGTTTCTTTCCTAACATTTACCTCGTATGACGATAAGCTTTTCAACCTTGACACAATAATCTTTTACCTATTTGATAGTTAGATACCTCTTCGTCTGCTTTCGGCCTCGGATAACAACTTTTACATTATCTAGGGCTCGAAATTTCCATTTTCTTCCTACTCTGTTAACCAATCCATTCTTAGAATTTACATCAGATTTCTATTATATCAATCTCACAGTGAGGACAAGCTAGATTAATCGATATATGCTCCTGAGTAGCTATTCATGTAGTCAAAACTTTACTTAACCGTTGCGTTTTACAGTCCGACTTACGAGTAAATGCTCTGAAAACAAAATACTTTGTGGCTTCGAATTCGTTAACACTTTGGCACTTATGTAGCTAATATGAAACGTATCTGCAACCACATCCTTGTTCTTTACTGTATCACTCATGGTTACTTAGTGTGTAATGGTCATGTTACCCTTAACATATTGCTTACTGGGTCTAGTGCTTGTAATCTCTTAAGGAATGCCATACCTTCCTACATTTGTTACACGTAACTCTTGCCTTCAGTTTATGGCTCACATTGGCGTAGTGTCCTATCTGAGTACACTTGTAACGTACCATATTGATCTTATTACAAACTCCCAGTTGCTTCTTTCCACAAGTTCTACATTCTGGTATCGGAGGTTTCAGAGGTCTTTGTTAATCCATATTTTATGGACGGTTCCCTTACTTATCATTTCCAGTTTCTGGTCTTCCAAATCCAACATTCCTATTTGACTGAAACTCAGGCCTTATATTGAAATGGTTCTAAAAGTTCCCTATTTGTTGGTTTCCTTCCGGTGTCTCTGGCTGGCCTTTTTCTAGCTTCTTCTATTTGTGATCAATCACTTTATTTCTTACTTCAACATGATTAGTATTCATATATCCTTGTTACCTTCTCCTTATCCATACCAAACTCTCGGTAATAATAAACCTTAACATCGTGTTGTAAGTCTAATGAGTAATTTACTCGACATCCAATCCCTCCTTTTCAAACAATTTCCCATTTTTGATCAAAACAGTTTCCCGTCAATATAAGTACAACTTGACACTTACAATATCGTCATTCGCCTTTGCAATTTCAAATCGCTCATACCTCTAAGAGTTTCCGACAGAATGAATCAATAGATAGGAAGGTGTCAATAGATATGGATATATGACAAGTATGTTTAGTAAGAATTCCTGGTAAAAGAATCAAACTAAGAGATCAAAATGATCATTGAACTTTATCAGGTTGCATTTGTCAATTTAAACAACAAGGTACAGAAGGTGGCCAACCTTTAGTACTTCCATGACAAACATACCACTGGTGGCGTCCCATCGGACTTCTATCACACAGATAGAAAGTACCTGAATCCCCTATATATATAGGGTTGTTCATCTCAGTTACAACAAGGAGGATCAAAAATTTAAGAGGAACATATGAAAGGTTTAAGAGTTCCAAAGGTTTGTATGTATATAATTTTGGATCAAGTAGCCCCTGAACAATAGAGGTATTTTGTAAAGAATAAAATAATAGAATTGAAAAATTGAATCTTTTTTTTTTTAAATAAGTTGAATAAAATCAATGACTAGTTGTGAACAGACTTATCCTTACATCGAACGAATGGAGATAATCACGCCTTGTCTCATGTAGATGGTCCTTAGGGGAGTTAATTTCTAGTTTGAGGTTATAGGTATGTCCCGATAGTAAATAAACTGTATGTAATCTTGAACAAAGAAAGAATCTACACTTAGGCCACTTCTCTGGGCAAATGTCTCTATCGCGGGGGAAAATCGTTATTATATCGTAAAGAATCTATCTAAGTGTTTCTATACGTTATCTTGGGGATTCGAATCTCGCTCAATTCTAACCACACTTGATACGACACCTGGCGTGGTGTTTCCTATAGCTTTCGCGGTGCAGCCGAAGTTGTAGATGAAATTCTGTAAAGTACATAAGGATCTACAAGTGATGTCTTCCGAACTGGTAGTCTGATTCTTCGATTGATTCCTCCAGCTTCGAATTAGTTTCCTCGTCCGTAACCCGATCTTCAGATGGTTCCAGCGTATACTCGCTCGATATGTCGGAATACTATATAACATGAAAGTGCGTAACTTAAGCTAATATTTCTGTAGAAAATTAGGCATGACCTATTCGTAAAATGGACTATGCCCTGTTTTAAAAATATCTCAAATACTAACTCAATCATCCACATATAATCCATAATTCATTCAATATTCCATTCATCTCCAATCCCTTTCACTTTATACGAAAAAAAAAAAATTCTGCCTTGACTTGCAGCTATACTATCAGAAAAGAAATTTACCCAAAGGGTAATGGAAATCTCCACTTGGCCGTGTGCATGCACTGATATTGATATTGACGACTCTGGCTTGGGAAAAGGAATCTCAAATGAAGGTTAATCTCTCGAAACAGCCATTATCTGCAACAACACAATAATAAACTAAGAAGATACTAAAACGGTAAAGGGTTATCTTAATTCTACTAATACTCATCCTAAAGGTAACCTACATCTACAAATCCTATCTTACCTATGAAGCTTAAGTCCTACTTCTCACCTTAAATTCTCTCATTATTGTTACACCTAATCCTGGCTTGTTTCAGTGACCAAAAACTGACCGCTCTGATACCAACCTGTGACACCCTCCCAATCTGGGGTCATGATTGGGGAGTCACTACAACCTCTATACTTATAAACCTGTGAATAATAATATAAACATGCAGACGCGACCCCAACTTTACCCTGGATCTTTAATAGGTAATGGTATGAAACAAGGATCAACTATCTACTTCATTTTATTACATAATAAAAGTCTCAAAAGTTATTACAACCGTGTCTTAAAAGTTCTACATTCCCTTATACAAAACACCTTCTACAAGTCTTCATCACCTGCCTGAGCTGGCATCCCAAAAATAATCCCTATAGGAAGACTTCCTAGCTGACTGAAAAGTGTGTACCATCTTCTCTTTTAACTGTGGGTTAGAACAGGGGAAAGAATGAGCCAAATGCTCAGCAACTAATAATATATCCAAATAGTTAACCACTGTGCAACAGTTTCCAATATCAATATGTATGTCTTGGGTATAGCAGAATCCATATCAAGGGATTATCTGAACAATGATATGAATATACAATTTCAAAGGGTAAACCAATTTCCTTATAAAGATATATGATTTCAAGAAAAACAATAAGTAATTTGGAGATTTTTCACAACGCACCGGACAATACGGGTGATCATCCACGTAATGTCCCCATACCGGACACACAATCCCTCTGGTCATTGTATTGGGTCCTAATAGGCACACATTGGCCTTTAGACTAGTCCATCCCTAGTCCATTTATTATAATTAAAAAGTGCTGGGCCGGCGTCACTCGGCCTCTTACGCCTCCAAACTTAGAAATTCGTGGAAATCATAAATCGGAATTCAAATGATTATAAATTTTGAAACTTCCTTTCTTTTAAAACCTTTCTTATGAAAGAAATCCTTTGTAAATCATTGGATGTGTGTTGGTATAGTACTCAAGTGAAGGTTCATGTATTCTCAATTTCAAATAAGTATGTGATTCATAGGTACAAGTTCAAATCTAATACAATAGAATCTCAGGTTAAAATGTAAGCATAATCAAAGGATAAGGATAAGGTCTGAGAAAAGAGTTTAAGCAAGCTATGGTTCACAAGACATTGTGTTGTGTCTATAGTGTTTGTATATAAAAGAGTCTTTTGGGAATTGAATAAGTTCAATCTGATCAATCTGGATTTCTATTAATGGGAAAACAAGAAGTAAATATCATCAGGTACATTTTGGAAATGTATTAAAATGAGGGTTCAGATATATTCACTTTCAGGTATAAAAGGAATGCATAAGTAGAGGGTCAAATTCAGGTTATAGAATCATAGGTTATTAGGTTTCAATACATAGATATAAACAGGGTATAATGGTTTAAGGAAAGAAAACTGAACAAAGTATGGTATACAGAACCACATGGTATATGAACATAAATCAGGTTTATCAATGAACCAGATGTATTTTAGAATTAAAGGTATATAAACAAGCTAATAATTTATATCTGTCAAAATGAAAGAATGGAATCGAAATACGAAAGCAAGTTAGTATTACTTGCCTTAATATCAAAAAGGGTAATGAGAAATCACTGGTTCTCCACCTTGGTCTTCCCTTTATTTATAGGCTCTACTTCTTTGGATTCTTAAGTAGCTTTTAGAACAAACTGTACTCACTGAATTTCTGCCTTCGCCTTGCCTTTATTTCTATGTTTCATGTCTCACAACTCTACAAAAGAGTATATACTATTTCAGAATGATCCTCTCAAAATTCTAATCCTTATTCTAAACTACCCAACGTTTCCTAAACGCGTAAACACATAATATTTATATCACTTATAATCTCTTATCCATATGATAAGCACAAAACTCACATAAGCGCACATTGTCATTCAAGTTCACATAATATACTCCTTTAATACATATGTATATAATCTAACTTTCAAATCATACCACGCTTGGTTATCCCTTTAAATCAACTTGACCAATGCTAACCATATCCTTAACACCATTACAAACAATGTTTTCATCTCAAAAAGCTGAAAAATCTGCTGCGCATACTTTACTAAAACATTTTTCATAAATCCAAAACTAATCAAACAAATACCTCATTTGACAGGAAGGAGCCTGAATACCCAACCAAATTAGTATAAAGATTTCAGCTCCAGAACAGTTTATTAAGACCAAAAACGAATTGGTTAAAATACATACTGAACACAGAAAATTTCTGCCCTGTACCACTCTTAGTAAAACTTGAATAACTTTTTAGTGATTAACTCTATCTATACAAGGTTTGCGCGTGAGCAAACTAGACTCCAACTAGAACAATTGCATCCTAGACTCACTGTATAAAACAGGTAGTAAGCAATCAGAATTATTCCGAACAGAACAGACAGTTTTCTGGCAATTCAACATAATGCATTCTCCAACATAAACTTTTAAACACCACAAATTATTATTACATAACACTTGATACAACTAATCAAAAATTATTTATACTCAAAACCACATGCAAGTCTCAATACTAACTTCCAATTATCCTACAACCTTAATACACATAATCACATATATTCATGTCAAGTTTATCTCAAGAATCAAACCCGGACTCTAAAATTCTTGGATAAATCCGAAAATCACTCAAAGCTCGGCATGCAACTTAGATTAATTACTTACTAGCATTTAAACATATAAACATGAATCAAATCAAGTCATTTTCTGATTCAAAACTCAAAACCCGAATCTAAAATTTAAGAAAATCTGATGTTAAAATAAAACCAATGACATGCAACACGAATTAACTACTTATAAATACTCTACAACACTATACATACCTCAAAATACATAGACCATGGCCACCGGTTCACCGGAGTTCATCACCGGTGGTCGACGAATTACATGCAGCCCCAAAAACAAAGGGGGTTTGTATGAATTCGTCCCCAATTGATCCTATAACCACAATTAAACTCTTAAACATCAAGAACACTTGATTTTAAATCAAAAATCCGAAACCCCAATTTACAAAACCCATTTTCTACTCTTCACCAAACTCAACACTATGGGTATTAAAGTGTAGAGCTCAGCAAGAGCTTCGATTTGACTATCTACCCATCAATTTTCATCAACAAAATCAAGAGAAAGATAAGAGAGAAGGAAGAGAGATTAGAGAGAGAATTGAGTTGAAAGAAAATGGGGGAAGAAACTGGCCGTGTGGGGTTTTTTTAGCCTCAAGGGCAATTTTGTCATTACACAATTCTAAAATCTGATTTTTAATAAAAGAAAACCAATATAATGCCTTTCTAAAATCCGAAATAAAATGAAAGTAATATCTAAAAATCAAAATTTTATTTTTAAAACAGAGAATACGAATTTACAAGCTCACCCATATTTTGAAAATATTTTTATGATCACAATTGAATTAAATATGAATTTTCAAAGTTTAAATCACATAAATGACATTTAACTCATAAAATCAGTTTTAAATCCTTAAGGCCAAAAATAAATTCCTTCACTAATTTTAGAAAATAATAGAATATAAAAGAAAGGTTGTGAAAAAGATTTCACAATAAAATGAATCTCTGATGATTTTATAAAATTCCCGGAAGGTCAAAAAGAACTAATTTTTAATAAGAAATTCATATAAAATGCAATTAAAAGCATACACATATATTTTAATCCATACCATTCACCAAGTAGATATCTAATCATCACATTTTCAAATATCCACCTTTCACACAATATTCACATATCATAGATCTCAAATATTATTAAATATTAATACTGTACAAGCGTTTTTCTGAGTCATTATAACCTTCCCCCCTTAAAAAGATTCTGTCCCCAGAATCTAAGCTTATGAAAACAGATGCGGATACTTTTCAAGCATCTCGCTCTCAAGTTCCCAAGTCAATTCTTCAACTTTGGGATTCCTCCACAAAACCTTAACTAACTTAACAGTCTTATTCCTTAATTTCCTATCCATAAGATCCTGAATTTCTACAGGTTGTTCTACATATGACAAATCGGGTTGAATCTCAATAGGCTCGTATTCGATCACGTGATTTGTATCAGGATTAAATCTCTTAAGCATTGAAACATGAAAAACGTTATGAATGTGCTCCATGTGGGGTGGTAACGCTAACTCATATGCAACTTTTCCAATACGTCTCAATATCTCAAACAGTCCTACATATCTCGGGCTAAGTTTCCCTTTCTTGCCGAATCTCGTAACTCCTTTCCATGGTGACACTTTTAGCAACACTTGATTTCCTTCTTCAAAGATTAGATCCTTCCTGTCTTGGTCAGCATACTTTCGTTGTCTGTCTTGTGCCGTAACTAGTATTTTCCGAATGATTTTAATCTTTTCCTTCGTTTGTTGTACTAGCTCGGGTCCCAAAACTTTTCGTTCTCCCACTTTTTTTTTCCAATACACAGGTGACCTATATTTCCTTCCATACAATGCTTCATACGGGGGCATTCCAATACTTGCGTGATAGCTGTTGCGGCAAAAGAATTCCACTAATGGTAAATGATCACCTCAATTGCTTTCAAAATCCATCGCACAAATTCTAAGTATATCTTCGATTGTCTGGATAGTCTATTCACTATGACTATATGCTTAAGGACGATAAACGGTACACATATTTAACTTGGTTTCTGAGCATGTCAAAACTTTCTTCCAAATCTTGAATTAAAATGAGGGTCTTGGTAAGATTCGATTGATACTTGAACCTCCTGCTTTACTACTGTCTCTTAGAGATAAAACCAATTTATCCAATGAATGTTTCTCGTTGATGGAAAAAGGAAATGTACCGACTTGTTTAATCTGTCGAACATGACTCAATTGGCATCAAGAGATGTTCCCATTTCAACTCAGGAATTTCTACTGGTTGTAATTATCCACTAGGTCTTTAATGTTCAGTTTTAAACCTCTGACAGGTAAAACACTTAATCACTCATCTAGTAATATCTCTTTCGTACATGTCCACAAAGATTTTCTTTTAAGCCTTGTTACATCTTCGTACATCTGGGATGGATCGAATACTTCGAATTCATGAGCATCATTCAGTATCTCATTCTTTAACCATGTCACATCGGGTATCCAATTTCTAGAGAAAAACCTAAAAATTCCTTTATCATCCTTTTGACTCCTTCTACTTTCTCCTGTAAAGTTACTCATGCTATCGCTCATCACTTCCGCTAGACATTTTTCTACTTTTCTCTAGCCGCTCTAGTTGAAAAGTCATTGTATATATGTTTATCATCTCCGTCGCTTGATCTGAAATACGAACCTCTATTCCTACTTTTTCAAATTCCTTGATCAGTCCTAACCATTTCCTCTACCTTATGTATACAGCTCATTTTCGGTGAAAAAATATATTTCAAATGTTTATGATCCGAATATATTTCATATTTTCCTTCATACAAGTAGGCCTCCAAATCAATGCGAAGACTATTGTGGCTAGTTCTCAGTCATGTGTCGTGTGTTTCCACTCGTGGTTCTTTAGCTGTCTAGAAATAGATATAGTCATCTTAACATGTTAAATCAGTCTTGATTCTTAACACCAAGTTGTGTTCTCAATTTAGTTGTTGATATTGTCCTTACTCAATTCATTAACGTTTCAACCTTAGCTGGATCCACTTGGATTCCTACTCTACTAATTACCTGCCCTAGTAAGTGTAATTCTTTCAACCAAAACTCGCATTTAGAAAACTTTGCGCACAATATCTCTTTTCTTAAAATTTCTAGGGTTATTCTCAAATGATCTGTATGCTCTTCTTCCATCTTTGAATACCTTAAGATGTCATTTATGAAAACAATCTCAAGCTTATCCAAATATTTCTTTAAAATCCTATTCATCATGTTCATAAAATGACAGTTGTATTCATCAAACCGAACTCCATCACTACGAACTCATAGTGTCCATATATATCAGGTTCAGAACGTCGTCTAAGGAATGTCTTCGGGTTTTATTTTTAAATGACGGTAACCAAATCATAAATAAATTTTGAAAAACACACTGTGTTCTTTAACTAGTCAGATCATCAATCCTTGACAATGGGTATTTGTTCTTAATGGTCAACTTGGCGCACCCAATAGGAATACACTAGACCTTATAACTCCCTTTTTCCTAAGATCTTTCAATTGAATTGATAACTCTTTCATTTCTACTTATGCCATTCTATATGGAGCCGTCGAAACTGGTTTTGTCCCGGGTGCTAAGTCTTCAACAAATCTACTTCCCTGGCGGGAGGTAAACCTAAAAGATTGTCAAGTAATACAATTTGAAATTCGTTAGCTACTAGAATCTTCTCTATCCAAGGTGTTTCTTTCCTAACATTTACCTCGTATGACGATAAGCTTTTCAACCTTGACACAATAATCTTTTACCTATTTGATAGTTAGATACCTCTTCGTCTGCTTTCGGCCTCGGATAACAACTTTTACATTATCTAGGGCTCGAAATTTCCATTTTCTTCCTACTCTGTTAACCAATCCATTCTTAGAATTTACATCAGATTTCTATTATATCAATCTCACAGTGAGGACAAGCTAGATTAATCGATATATGCTCCTGAGTAGCTATTCATGTAGTCAAAACTTTACTTAACCGTTGCGTTTTACAGTCCGACTTACGAGTAAATTCTCTGAAAATAAAATACTTTGTGGCTTCGAATTCGTTAACACTTTGGCACTTATGTAGCTAATATAAAACGTATCTGCAACCACATCCTTGTTCTTTACTGTATCACTCATGGTTATATTGAGGATTCTTGTCCTTGGTTACTTAGTGTGTAATGGTCATGTTACCCTTAACATATTGCTTATTGGGTCTAGTGCTTGTAATCTCTTAAGGAATGCCATACCTTCCTACATTTGTTACACGTAACTCTTGCCTTCAGTTTATGGCTCTCATTGGCGTAGTGTCCTATCTGAGTACACTTGTAACGTACCATATTGATCTTATTACAAACTCCCAGTTGCTTCTTTCCACAAGTTCTACATTCTGGTATCGGAGGTTTCAGAGGTCTTTGTTAATCCATATTTTATGGACGGTTCCCTTACTTATCATTTCCAGTTTCTGGTCTTCCAAATCCAACATTCCTATTTGACTGAAACTCAGGCCTTATATTGAAATGGTTCTAAAAGTTCCCTATTTGTTGGTTTCCTTCCGGTGTCTCTGGCTGCCCTTTTTCTAGCTTTTTCTATTTGTGATCAATCACTTTATTTCTTACTTCAACATGATTAGTATTCATATATCCTTGTTACCTTCTCATTATCCATACCAAACTCTCGGTAATAATAAACCTTAACATCGTGTTGTAAGTCTAATGAGTAATTTACTCGACATCCAATCCCTCCTTTGAAAACAATTTCCCATTTTTGATCAAAACAGTTTCCCGTCAATATAAGTACAACTTGACACTTACAATATCGTCATTCGCCTTTGCAATTTCAAATCGCTGATACCTCTAAGAGTTTCCGACAGAATGAATCAATAGATATGAAGGTGTCAATAGATATGGATATATGACAAGTATGTTTAGTAAGAATTCCTGGTAAAAGAATCAAACTAAGAGATCAAAATGATCATTGAACTTTATCAGGTTGCATTTGTCAATTTAAACAACAAGGTACAGAAGGTGGCCAGCCTTTAGTACTTCCATGACAAACACACCACTGGTGACGTCCCATCGGACTTCTATCACACAGATAGAAAGTACCTGAATCCCCTATATATATAGGGTTGTTCATCTCAGTTACAACAAGGAGGATCAAAAATTTAAGAGGAACATATGAAAGGTTTAAGAGTTCCAAAGGTTTGTATGTATATAATTTTGGATCAAGTAGCCCCTGAACAATAGAGGTATTTTGTAAAGAATAAAATAATAGAATTGAAAAATTGAATCTTTTTTTTTTAAAATAAGTTGAATAAAATCAATGACTAGTTGTGAACAGACTTATCCTTACATCGAACGAATGGAGATAATCACGCCTTGTCTCATGTAGATGGTCCTTAGGGGAGTTAATTTCTAGTTTGAGGTTATAGGTATGTCCCGATAGTAAATAAACTGTATGTAATCTTGAACAAAGAAAGAATCTACACTTAGGCCACTTCTCTGGGCAAATGTCTCTATCGCGGGGGAAAATCGTTATTATATCGTAAAGAATCTATCTAAGTGTTTCTAGACGTTATCTTGGGGATTCGAATCTCGCTCAATTCTAACCACACTTGATACGACACCTGGCGTGGTGTTTCCTATAGCTTTCGCGGTGCAGCCGAAGTTGTAGATGAAATTCTGTAAAGTACATAAGGATCTACAAGTGATGTCTTCCGAACTAGTAGTCTGATTCTCCGATTGATTCCTCCAGCTTCGAATTAGTTTCCTCGTCCGTAACCCGATCTTCAGATGGTTCCAGCGTATACTCGCTCGATATGTCGGAATACTATATAACATGAAAGTGCGTAACTTAAGCTAATATTTCTGTAGAAAATTTGGCATGACCTATTCGTAAAATGGACTATGCCCTGTTTTAAAAATATCTCAAATACTAACTCAATCATCCACATATAATCCATAATTCATTCAATATTCCATTCATCTCCAATCCCTTTCACTTTATACGAAAAAAAAAATAAAAAAAATAAATCTGCCTTGACTTGCAGCTATACTATCAGAAAAGAAATTTACCCAAAGGGTAATGGAAATCTCCACTTGGCCGTGTGCATGCACTGATACTGATATTGACGACTCTGGCTTGGGAAAAGGAATCTCAAATGAAGGTTAATCTCTCGAAACAGCCATTATCTGCAACAACACAATAATAAACCAAGAAGATACTAAAACGGTACAGGGTTATCTTAATTCTACTAATACTCATCCTAAAGGTAACCTACATCTACAAATCCTATCTTACCTATGAAGCTTAAGTCCTACTTCTCACCTTAAATTCTCTCATTATTGTTACACCTAATCCTGGCTTGTTTCAGTGACCAAAAACTGACCGCTCTGATACCAACCTGTGACACCCTCCCAATCTGGGGTCATGATTGGGGAGTCACTACAACCTCTATACTTATAAACCTGTGAATAATAATATAAACATGCAGACGCGACCCCAACTTTACCCTGGATCTTTAACAGGTAATGGTATGAAACAAGCATCAACTATCTACTTCATTTTATTACATAATAAAAGTCTCAAAAGTTATTACAACCGTGTCTTAAAAGTTCTACATTCCCTTATACAAAACACCTTCTACAACTCTTCATCACCTGCCTGAGCTGGCATCCCAAAAATAATCCCTATAGGAAGACTTCCTAGCTGACTGAAAAGTGTGTACCATCTTCTCTTTTAACTGTGGGTTAGAACATAGGAAAGAATGAGCCAAATGCTCAGCAACTAATAATATATCCAAATAGTTAACCACTGTGCAACAGTTTCCAATATCAATATGTATGTCTTGGGTATAGCAGAATCCATATCAAGGGATTATCAGAACAATGATATGAATATACAATTTCAAAGGGTAAACCAATTTCCTTATAAAGATATATGATTTCAAGAAAAACAATAAGTAATTTGGAGATTTTTCACAACGCACCGGACAATACGGGTGATCAGCCACGTAATGTCCCCATACCGGACACACAATCCCTCTGGTCATTGTATTGGGTCCCAATAGGCACACATTGGCCTTTAGACTAGTCCATCCCTAGTCCATTTATTATAATTAAAAAGTGCTGGGCCTGCGTCACTCGGCCTCTTACGCCTCCAAACTTAGAAATTCGTGGAAATCATAAATCGGAATTCAAATGATTATAAATTTTGAAACTTCCTTTCTTTTAAAACCTTTCTTATGAAAGAAATCCTTTGTAAATCATTGGATGTGTGTTGGTATAGTACTCAAGTGAAGGTTCATGTATTCTCAATTTCAAGTAAGTATGTGATTCATAGGTACAAGTTCAAATCTAATGCAATAGAATCTCAGGTTAAAATGTAAGCATAATCAAAGGATAAGGATAAGGTCTGAGAAAAGAGTTTAAGCAAGCTATGGTTCACAAGACATTGTGTTGTGTCTATAGTGTTTGTATATAAAAGAGTCTTTTGGGAATTGAATAAGTTCAATCTGATCTATCTGGATTTCTATTAATGGGAAAACAAGAAGTAAATATCATCAGGTACATTTTGGAAATGTATTAAAATGAGGGTTCAGATATATTCACTTTCAGGTATAAAAGGAATGCATAAGTAGAGGGTCAAATTCAGGTTATAGAATCATAGGTTATGAGGTTTCAATACATGGATATAAACAGGGTATAATGGTTTAAGGAAAGAAAACTGAACAAAGTATGGTATACAGAACCACATGGTATATGAACATAAATCAGGTTTATCAATGAACCAGATGTATTTTAGAATTAAAGGTATATAAACAAGATAGAAATTTATATCTGTCAAAATGAAAGAATGGAATCGAAATACGAAAGCAAGTTAGTATTACTTGCCTTAATAGCAAAAAGGGTAATGAGAAATCACTGGTTCTCCACCTTGGTCTTTCCTTTATTTATAGGCTATACTTCTTTGGATTCTTAAGTAGCTTTTAGAACAAACTGTACTCACTGAATTTCTGCCTTCGCCTTGCCTTTATTTCTATGTTCCATGTCTCGCAACTCTACAAAAGAGTATATACTATTTCAGAATGATCCTCTCAAAATTCTAATCCTTATTCTAAACTACCCAACGTTTCCTAAACGCGTAAACACATAATATTTATATCACTTATAATCTCTTATCCATATGATAAGCACAAAACTCACATAAGCGCACATTGCCATTCAAGTTCACATAATATACTCCTTTAATACATATGTATATAATCTAACTTTCAAATCATACCACACATGGTTATCCCTTTAAATCAACTTGACCAATGCTAACCATATCCTTAACACCATTACAAACAATGTTTTCATCTCAAAAAGCTGAAAAATCTGCTGCGCATACTTTACTAAAACATTTTTCATAAATCCAAAACTAATCAAACAAATACCACATTTGACAGGAAGGAGCCTGAATACCCAACCAAATTAGCATAAAGATTTCAGCTCCAGAACAGTTTATTAAGACCAAAAACGAATTGGTTAATATACATACTGAACACAGAAAATTTCTGCCCTGTACCACTCTTAGTAAAACTTGAATAACTTTTTAGTGATTAACTCTATCGATACAAGGTTTGCGCGTGAGCAAACTAGACTCCAACTAGAACAATTTCATTCTAGACTCACTGTATAAAACAGGTAGTAAGCAATCAGAATTATTCCGAACAGAACAGACAGTTTTCTGGCAATTCAACATAATGCATTCTCCAACATAAACTTTTAAACACCACAAATTCTTATTACATAACACTTGATACAACTAAAGAAAAATTATTTATACTCAAAACCACATGCAAGTCTCAATACTAACTTCCAATTATCCTACAACCTTAATACACATAATCACATATATTCATGTCAAGTTTATCTCAAGAATCAAACCCGGACTCTAAAATTCTTGGATAAATCCGAAAATCACTCAAAGCTCGGCATGCAACTTAGATTAATTACTTACTAGCATTTAAACATATAAACATGAATCAAATCAAGTCATTTTCTGATTCAAAACTCAAAACCCGAATCAAAAATTTAAGAAAATCTGAAGTTAAAATAAAACCAATGACATGCAACACGAATTAACTACTTATAAATACTCTACAACACTATACATACCTCAAAATACATAGAACATGGCCACCGGTTCACCGGAGTTCATCACCGATGGTCGACGAATTACATGCAGCCCCAAAAACAAAGGGGGTTTGTATGAATTCGTCCCCAATTGATCCTATAACCACAATTAAACTCTTAAACATCAAGAACACTTGATTTTAAATCAAAAATCCGAAACCCCAATTTGCAAAACCCATTTTCTACTCTTCACCAAACTCAACACTATGGGTATTAAAGTGTAGAGCTCAGCAAGAGCTTCGATTTGACTATCTACCCATCAATTTTCATCAACAAAATCAAGAGAAAGATAAGAGAGAAGGAAGAGAGATTAGAGAGAGAATTGAGTCGAAAGGAAATGGGGGAAGAAACTGGCCGTGTGGGGTTTTTGTAGCCTCAAGGGCAATTTTGTCATTACACAATTGTAAAATCTGATTTTTAATAAAAGAAAACCAATATAATGCCTTTCTAAAATCCGAAATAAAATGAAAGTAATATCTAAAAATCAAAATTTTATTTTTAAAACAGAGAATACGAATTTACAAGCTCACCCATATTTTTAAAATATTTTTTTGATCAAAATTGAATTAAATATGAATTTTCAAAGTTTAAATCACATAAATGACATTTAACTCATAAAATCAGTTTTAAATCGTTAAGGCCAAAAATAAATTCCTTCACTAATTTTAGAAAATAATAGAATATAAAAGAAAGGTTGTGAAAAAGATTTCACAATAAAATGAATCTCTGATGATTTTATAAAATTCCCGGAAGGTCAAAAAGAACTAATTTTTAATAAGAAATTCATATAAAATGCAATTAAAAGCATACACATATATTTTAATCCATACCATTCACCAAGTAGACATCTAATCATCAAATTTTCAAATATCCACCTTTCACACAATATTCACATATCATAGATCTCAAATATTATTAAATATTAATACTGTACAAGCATTTTTCTGAGTCGTTATACCAAGTCACTCTGGAAAAGAAAGGGGGAGCATTGGCTAAACAAAAGCTAAAGGGCAAAATCACAGAGAAAGATCTAAGGCCTCTTACCCTTCCTACTGTCTCTGTCACCAGTAGAGATGGCCAGAAGAACACTATCACTTCAACATTCTATCCCGGCACTATGCCAATAGATGTCAAAGCTCCTCAAGTCACATCTACAGCTCAACCACTCAAAGCAAATATTATCACTGAGGCCAAGCTACAGGAAATTGCTAACTCAAACATCTATCATGATGTAGCCTTCCTGGAGTTTCTGAAAGCCATAAAAACCATTGTACATGGTAAAACCCTCAACTATAGAAGCAAACTCAATGAAGAAATCAAATACTTTACAGTGGCAATCAGGAAAATCAAAGAAGCTCATCTAAGAGAAATCATCATGGTATCCAAAGATAATTGCTTATGACATTTGTCCTTTGAAACTTTAGAGAAGTTGAGGTATACTGAGCTGGACACAATTCTGGAGCTAATTGAGAAGAATGGGGAGAACAACAAGAGATTGTATGATGAACTGAAGAGAGATCAAATTCTGAGGTTGCCTGAGGTCATTTCTAATCCAAGGACCATAATATTCCAAAGTCTCACTAAGGCAAACTCCATTGATCAATTGATGATTCCTGCCCAATTGGAGATGAAGAACAAGGACAAGATAAATCAAGTAGTTCAAATGCTGAGAGCAAAGAGGGGGTTCAGGACTACAGAAGAGCTAGAGATAATTCAAATTCTCCAATCATTTCTCATTCATGGCATAATACCTGAATCAGTCAAACCAAGAAATGAAAAGAAAGATGATAAAGATAATGATGATAAAAGGAGTAGGAGATCAAGCCAACTAAGGAGTGATAAGGATGAGAAAAGTGAAAGCAGCAAAAGCAAATCATCCAGAAGATCCAAAGATACTGACAAAGACAAGAAGGACACTCAATCAAAGAAAGAAGCTAAAAAGAGGAAAAGTGGAAATCAGCAAGCCAAGGACATTGGTAGTAGTATCTTAACCACAAAACAAGACTCTAAGTCTAGGGTGGATATTGTTGGTAGTTATCCTCCAAAATCTAGATCCAAGGCTTCTGAAATTGATTTGTCACAAAGGGAAAGAGAAGCCACAACTGCAAAGCCTAAAAGACACTTCCACAAAGTCACAGCTAGTGGAGTGTTATAGTGGATCAAAGGGAAATGATTAAAGCAACTTCCAAATGATGTGGCACTGAAGACTAAATCTCCTCATTCAAGAAAGCTACCACATGTAAAGCACTGCAAAATCAAAAGTGTGGCCAAAAGAACAAGGATAACAAAGAGGAATGGAGTAATCACAAATGTTGTTGGGATAATTGTACTTCCTCTAGATGAAGACTATTATGAAGATGCCCTAGCATACCTGAGAGCCCAAAGAATCTTTGAAGTCAAAGTGAAACAAGATCATCTAGAGATCAAATACGTTGATGGAAGGGAGAAAGAGATGAGGACAGGAAGCTGGCAATATTTTCCAACTTATGATCTTGAAAGAATAAATGCCTTGCTAAATTTTGAAGAAAAAGAAGAAGGAATGTGGAAGATTGAAATTGCCAGGTTTTTGAAGATGCATTCTGACTATCAAGAAAATTTAAGGAAATGGAATGAAGAGAAGAAAATTCAGAAGGAAAAGGAGATGGCTGAAATGGAAGAGAAGGCTAAGGAGTTAAGAAAGAAAGGGTTGTGCAAAGTGAAGCTAAATCCTTATGTAGTGGAGTACAAGAATAGAAATGGAGGTATAAGCAAAATAAGGATGGAGTTTCTGGATTCTTATGTTGAAAGTGCCCTGAGGGCTGCTGTTGAAGATTTGGAAGACTCACCTCTCTTAGAAGAACTGACTTCAAGAGATGAAATTCTAGAAGCCATTTCAGAAATGAACAGAAGGGAAGAACTCAGAAAGAAGAAGGTTTATGATGATTTTCTAGAAAAGAAAATGAAATCTGAAGCTGCTCAGCAACAGAAAAATCATCTGTAAGCTATCATTTTCTATTTGTAATCAAATCCTGTTCATAATGTACATCTTTTGTTTTATCTGAAATATGTTTCCTTTTATGTAAGTTAGGCTTGTTATCAGACATGAAATTGTGCCTAAGTTTCTTACTCACAATTTGGGGGAGATTTTTAGGCTCAAGGCATGTCTGAACACCACTATTAACAAGCCTACACATTGTGACTATGTCACTTTACATGACCTAGTGAAGTTTATCAGTGGGATATAATATAGGTCTCCATTGTACTTGTCTTGTTTTCATGTACTTAGCTTTATTCTGTATGCTCAAGTTTATAATGAGCTTAGTAAGTTTCTTGCACCTAGAATGTATATAGGCCATGAAATAATTGTCCTGGTAGAAGTTCAATTTGTTCATGCAGCAGGATTGAAGTGAATAAGGCCTTGAAGAAATAAGTTGCAGAAATTTATTTAAGTCCCTATATCTTGAAGTAAGAATGAGCTATGTCGTGAAGTCCAAAATATCCATGTCGTGAAGTACTGAGATCGCATAGTCCAAAATGAACTATGTCGTGAAGTCCTCAAGGCGCATGTCGTGAAGTGTTGAAGATCGCAAAGTTGGAATGTACTAGATCGTGAAGTCCTCAAAAAGGCTATATCGTGAAGTCCTCAAAGGCTATATCGTGAAGTCAGAAATAAGCTATATCGCATACTCCTGAAATACTCATATAGCAAAGTCCTCATATAGCAAAGTCAAGAATGCTCTATGTCGACAAGTCAAAGGATCAAGAATATGCTGGAGTTCACGATGTCAACACTTAGCCGTTTATAACAAGACAAATCAAGGTAAAAAATCAAAGTTCAAAGGAGACAAATATTGAAGCATCTGTTATGGTTAGGTGGTCCAAAGACAGATGGCAAATCTACAACAAAACTTGGAGAGAAAGAATGGAGACAACCAGCTACAGAAACGGGAAAAGACTACAGAAAACAAGTGGTCCTTCTTGACACAGTTAACCTCTTATGGAAGGACATGTTGGAGTTATAGTTAGGGGTAACTGTGTAAATAGGTGTGTGCACCAGTTTGTATAGAATATATATATTGTGCACACCCTATAGTTAGCTACAACAGAGACACACATAGATTAATTCAAGCACTCCTTTCTCTGTAAGAAAACAAGAAAACACTGTTCTTGTTTAGAATCCAGAATTTCACTTGTGAAATTTTGGAAGCTGTAGTATTTGCTTTACTTTTATATAAAGTAGATTAAAGTGATTGTGTGTGTTCTGTTTATTTCAATTCCGCATTTTCATACTACACAATCAAACACAGCTTTTAAGTTTCAAGAAAACAAAAAAAAATCAAACTATCCATTCACCCCCCCCTGTCTAGTTTTCTAGTGATATTCATCTTTAACACTTATCAGGACCTAACAATTGGCATCAGAGCCTACTGATTGACGCACAAATCAAGATCCATATTTTTGTGATTTTTCAAGAACAAGTGAATTTTTATTTTTCTTAAAAATTCAAGATGTCTACCCAAAAGACTGGAGCTGTCAAAATTCCTATGTTTGATAGAGAGCACTATGCAATGTGGAAAAAGAAGATGCTCCTATTTTTACAAGTAGCAAATCCAAAATATCTTAATGTGCTGAAAACTGGTCCAAAGGTTCCTATGATTTATGAAGCTGAGATTATTGAGAATAACTTAGTTGTTGTTGCTGCAAGGTCTTATCCTAAAGATCCAAAAGAATATACAGCCAATGAAAAAAAGATTCTATTTTGGATGCAAACCTATAGTTAATTGTCTGGATCCAGTTATGCATATCATGTGTTGAATTGTAAAGATGCCAAGCATATCTGGGAAATAATAAAGATGATCAATTAAAGGACAGAAGAAGTAAGAGAGAACAAAATGGAAATTCTTACTTCTACATATGAACATTTCAGATCAAATCCAGGGGAAGGTATCTCTGAAGTTTTTGACAGATACAACAAATTAATCAATGATCCGAACCTTCATGGAAAGTACTACAATGTCAAAGAAATAAACATGAATTTTTTTTTGAAACTTCAAACCCATCTAGAGCACAGGATTTCAGTCATAAGAGAGGCAAGAGATTTAAGTGAGATTTCACTGGAAAGACTCTTTGGCATTTTGAAAACCTATGAACTAGAACAAATTCAGTAGCAAGAAATCTACGGGGAAGGAAGAGTGGTTAGTATGTCTACTGCACTGGTAGCTAGAGTCCCACAGAAACAGAAAGTGAAGGTTGTTCTACCTTCCAGTCCTAACAAGGATGTGATTGTAGCTGAATATGGTGTTACATCTACAAGTCCATTTGGTGGTGATTTCTATTCTATAGAGGAGCTTGAACAGTTGGAAGATGAGTCTATGGCCTTGGTAGTGAAGAAGTTTGAAAACTTCAGGTTCAGGAGAAATCCTAGTTTCAAGTTCAAGACATATGCTGACAGATACCAGACAGGTGGTTCTTCATCCTCAAATAGCACAAGGGGTGGCTATAAAATAGGGATGGTTGATAGAAGCACGATTCGGTGCTTTAATTGTAATGAGTTGGGACACTTTGCAATCGAATGTAGAAATCAAAGGCAAGCAAAGAAAACCTCTCATGATACATATAAGAAGAACCAGTCTGAAGAAGCTTATCTTGCTGAAGGTAAAAGCTGGGATGACACAGACAATGAAGATGAAGGAGTTGGAAATCTTGCACTCATGGCAATAGAAGACAAAGTCTCTACTTCTACTCCATCCTCATCCTACTTGTCTGAGGTAAAATTTACTGATGCTGAAATGATTCGTCATCTTGGTAGTACCTTAAATTGTGCATGTAGAGAAAATGATAGAATAATTCTTCAAAACACTGCTCTTGAAAAAAAGGTTAAAGAATTAAAACTAGTGCATATTAATCAAGGTGAACTTACAGAAAAAGTAGCTTTTCTTGAGAATAGGGTGAATTGTTATAGATAATTAGAAACCATCCTTAAAGATAAGATTACAGAACTTGAAACAAAGGTTAGAGCCTACTATAATTCTTACAAAATGGATAAAGAGATTTTCAACAAGCAAGCTATTAGCCAAACTGTTTGAAAGGCATATGTTAAGGCCTATTTGTAAACACTGAGGATTCTACTCAACATAAAATAAGATGTAATAAGTAAATAATAAAATTCATATGTCATAGGAATCTCAGAAGATAATATCTGTCAAGAGAATGAAGGTTAAAGTCATCTACATACTTGAAGTAATTCTACATTGAAAGAAGTTCAATTTTATTGATCAAGCCTCAGTGAAGTATTCAATCTCAGTGGATTTATTAAAGTGACAGAGATTTCAAGATGTGACAGCAAATGTGCAGGTTATAGAGTTTAAGGAAAAGGGAAAAGAAAGTGGATCACTCCTTAAAGTCAAACAGATGAAGAACAGACATTGTCGTTTGTCACTCATGAACCAAAAAGTACATTGAGTGTCAACGTTCTACAGTGTTATTTCTTCTTCTAATTTTATTGATTCGAGAATTAATTGTGAAGATAAGGAATTGTATTTATTCTCTTCTAAATAATTATTTCTACTAAGTAAATTATTTATTAAATTAATTCTGTTAAGAATTAATTTAATACATAAATTACTTAAATGATTATTTGAATTAGAATAGAAATAAACTAAGAAGACTTAGAAAATAAACTAAGAAGACTAACTGGAGAGTTTTCCCGAAAGTCTTCCTAGGCATTTTCTAAGTATTTTTAGTTTAAAAGAGAGTCTTCCTGAATGTCTTCCCAAGCCAATGGATTGTCTTCCCGAAAGTCTTCACAAGCCAAAAGTGAGTTTTCCCGATTGTCTTCCTAATATAATTTCAGAGAAATGCTTTGGCGCGTGAAGAATGAAGAAGTCAGTACATATTTAAAGACATGTGTGATCAAACCAAGAGAGACAAAAACATTAAACACAAGACAGAAGAGCAAAAACATTCCATTTTCATAACTTCTGTATTAACTTCTATCAAACTGTCCGAGCTTCAATTTGACAGAGAACTAAATTCTTGATTTGCTTGTAACATTTAATCCATAAGAATTAGTTCTCTTGTACTGCTTTGACAATCTAGCGGATCATAATCCCTAGAAATTATATCGAACTACTTTTTAGTATTTGATCCTTTTTATTAAAAAAATAGATAAATTCATGTCGAATTTATTCTAGGTTTGTTTTATCAAGAACTCTGTAATCCGTACTCATATTGTAACACCTTTCAAGTTTAATATAAGTTATATTTAACTTGAATATTGTTTCAGTTTATTCCGCAATAATTTGTTCTTAAATTGTTATATCTTCAAACGAACAAATTCGATTAAACCTTATAGTTTGTATCTACAAACTTATCAGGACCTAACAATTGGCATCATAGCCTTTTGATTGATACACAAATCAAAGATCCATTTTTTGTGATTTTTTCTTAAACTCTGAAATTTTTATTCTTCATCAAAAATGTCCACTACACAGAAGGTTGGTACAGTAAAGATTCCCATGTTCAGTAAAAATGGTCCTAAGCTTCCTATGATTGTTGAGGAAGAGCAGATAGAGAACAATGTTATTACTCAAGCTGCTAGGATGTATCCCAAGGATCCCAAGGACTACACTCCTGATGAGAAAGAGGATGCTTCCCTGGATGCCTGTTTACAGTTGATACTGGTTGATTGTCTTGTGCTTTTAATGTCATGTATGTTTATTTTAATAGTAAGCATGCATCAAATGATAAGACTACTCCCCGTCAACATGTAAATCATAAGAAGCATGCTAGATCCAAAACTGCTAGTCCTCCTAAATTTAGAGTGGACACATTTATACCCAAGCCTAATTAGAAATTTGTTAAGGCTGGTTATAAGTGGAAATGCTCTTTCATTAAGGAGGTTGAAGTAGTTAAAATCAAGAGTGTTGTTTTGCCTGATAAAGGTCAATTCTTTAAGTATGACTTGGGTTTCGAAGGACTAACTTCAATGGATGTTCTTCATTTCTGACTTTAAAGCTGTGATTTTCTTCTCTTTAAATCCCTTCAATTAACCACTGTAACCTGTACCTTTGCTGTCACACTCCTGAAATCTCTGTCACTTTAATAAATCCACTTTCTTGTAAACTTCACTGAGGCTTGATCAAATTAATGAACTTCTTTCAATGTAGAATTACTTCAATTCTGTAGATGACTTTTATCTTCATTCTTTTGACTGTTATGATCTTCTGAGATTCCTGTGATAATTTGAATTATTACTTACTTATTACAAACTTGTTTAATGTTGAGTTATATCCTTGATGTAAGACCCCAGATTTTGGGTAGAATTAAAACTTTTATTATATGTTGATGTAAATGTGGATAGTGGCAATGACTTTGAGAATCAAGTTATGAAATGAATATGAATTTCGGTTTTCAAACATTTTGAGAATAGTAAGAATGGACTGAACATATAAATAAGAACAATCAATCTGGAAGATAAGAATACAATACTCCAAGGAAGGAAAGTATTTTTATGTCATCCAAATCAATATCTGGAATACATCCGACAACTCCGTAAACAAGATAGCGTGTGCCCGAGAAAGCACTAGAACATTTCTAAGTGCAAGAAGTAAAGAGAAATAAACCAGGAATATTGGATCGGATATTGAACCAAAGGATTATAGAAAAACCACTGATGAATAGTAACTTTTGATGAATAGTAAATTTTTGTCGTTTAAAAAGTTTTCAGACCACCCCATATGCGGAACGATATAATAAACTTTCAAGGGCGTATTAGTGATCTACGATGTAAATGAAGGAATGCAAAAGCTGTCAGAATCGGAAAAATAGCATTTTTGTTTTCTCCGAAATTTCACCAATAACGGACGGATTAATTATTATTTGAGAATAATTGAGGATTTAGATTATCAATTCCATGGATATGGATTAATAAAAGAATTAGAGATATCAAAAACACTTACAGGAAACTACTTCGATAGAACGCTTAAGAAACCCTGCGAACATTTTTTCGAGATTAAGCGATTAAGCGAACGAATCATGGATTAAGGATTGAAATTATGACAAGATTAAATGTATACATGGAAGTAACATGTAACAAGATTAATTCGAGAAATGCAACATTTGGATCATCCGTGTGAAAGGAAAGCGAACTGGTAAAGCTGTTTGCCACCATGATCTCCATTGCGTGACACGTGTCCCTGCTTTGCCACCATGAGGCTCCACTGATCGACACGTGTCCTGGGCATGCAATGACTCACCACTCTTTACACAAATATCAGCATTTCAAGCATTATTAACCAAAAACAAAAAGAAAGAAAAGAAGAAAAGCAAGAGAAACACAAATTTCTCTCAACTGATCTGTTAGAGCAACCCTCAAATAAAAATTCGTATCTCACAATACACCCATGATAAAATCACCAAAATTTAACCACAGCTTCTCCATTCTATGTATAACACTCGTTCAAAATTTCATGGCAATCCAAGGTGTTTAGCCTAGTCAAATATCCTCTCCAAGTTGAAGAAACCAAACTGTCCAGTCCATGACAGTTTCAACCTCTCACCTTAGAGAGCCAATAAGTCGAGATTCAAGCATCCCCTGGTGATGATCTGTAGCTCAAAAGAAAGCTCTTGAAGAGTAGAAGGTGTGGTAAAGATTTGAAAACCAAACTCTCAATTTTCGATTTTATATGATTTTTACAAAAGTGATGATGAATAGTAACCCTTAGAAACTAACTTCGTCTTTCTTGATTTCTTTGATGATCTAAGCTAGCTTAAGGCCATACAAGGACTATATAAGGATTATTAGCGCTGGTATACTCTCCAAGGAAGGTATAAACTTTAAGGACCTTAGACCTTACTTTGATTTTATGCTTGTTCTTGATGGATTTGAGCTTGGTGATGTTTATAGTGTGATTATAAGCATGAAAGCATGATTATGTAGTGGTTGATTTGACTTGAGAAATTTGGGGTATAAACTGAAAAAGTAGGCTGATATTGATGAGTATTATGTTCATGAATTTTATGGATGCCCGGTGTGGCTTGGATTTGAGGTTGTGATTTTTGGAAAACGTTACGATTATAGCCGTCGTAATGCCCATTTGATTTAAGACTGTTTTGAGCATGAATTACGAACTGGTATTGGAATATTTTTGAACAACACTGACCAGTAACATGTAGGTCTTGTTTTAAGGTTTGTTTTGATATGAAGATCATGTCTATACGATTTACGGTTTAGGAGAAACGTGAGTTTTAGTAAACGCCATTCGGAAGAATGACCCATCTCTGTTCAGCAACTTTGAGTCTATATTTGGACCACTTCGGAGCCATATTAAAATGTAAAACTTGGAGGAATAATACTAGAGACAGTTAGGAAGGATCTCGAAAAAGATTCGGATTAAAAAGATTATTTTTCGATTTTATAAAAATGTTTTAGTCGAGGTCGCGCAAGTGAAAACCACTAAGAGCATGACTTAGAAACCGATGTTGCAAATGGTTAAGTATAACTTGGATTTGAGGATGGATTTCGAACCCAACTTATGATATAAGTATTTTACGGATAACATGGACTTAGTATGAGCCTATAACGAGTTAGTAATTCCTTGGTTGTGTTTTGCTTACATGTTTAAGCATTGAGTACAAGTGGATTATCCAGGGGATTAACCGTGTGTTTTCGTTTGACTTTGTCTAGATTGTTCGACATGGTCACGAGCCCTATCACTTCTCGAGCATCAGGCAAGTTTCCTAAATCTAAACTTGGAAGTATCGATTGTATATTACTGCTGTTGCCATGTGTGGAGTTATACAGTTTTGCGATACATGTTATATATCGTGTTAAATAGAATTTGACTTTTGGATATTATACGAGCCGTGAGATAATGTAATTATGAACCGGTATACCTTGTAGCTCTATAGATAAGAGAATGTTTATTGTTTCGACTCTAGACCGGGAGTCGATATTTGTGTTATATAGATAGTCGCGGAAACCCGGAGGGACTCCAGCGGCAGAGTACTATTCATCTTGAGGGATATTATTATTAAACATTAATTATATTTCTAGAAAGTATTAATTACCTGGAAATGATTTGAGTAATGCTATTTGAATATTACCTCATTCGAAGGTTATTATTTGAAAATGATTTGGTAACGGGCTTATAAGCTAGATATGGATAGCGGTTATAAGCCAGGTTTTTATAAAGGCCCTAGGCTCAGAGGGCAGAGCATATATTGAGTTTATAACTTAGCCAGCGTATCGGGGTTATTTTGTAAGGTATATTTTCGAAAACCCGGACAGAGCTTTTTAGAAAGATTTTCGCAATAATTAACCTAAAGGCAACATCACCAATAAACCAGTGTTTATTTAATTAGTAAATACTTCTGGAAGCATTTACGGATTAAATAAGCCTTATTCGTCTAATTAAATTTGTTTACTTAGATGAATATCATTTTCAAAATGTTTTCTTAAAATCGCTTTGTTCCGGAATGATAACAAAGATATCGGGTATCTGTTATTCGAGGGTTAATTATTTTATTTAAGAATATTATTTATTAATATTCATTTGAGGATTATTGACGTTAAGAATATTATTTATATTCATTGGAGGATTATTGACTTAAAGGATAATATTTCCATTTGAGGATTAGTAATGAATATTATTTTCAAATATTCACTTGAAGATTATTTATTTAATGAATATTACCTTTAAATATTCATTTGAGGATTAATTATTTATTAAATGAATATTATTTTCAAATATTCAATTGAGATTATTACTTAATGAATATTATTTTGAATATTCATTCGAGGTTATATTATTTTGAATTATTCATTCGAGGTTTATTAGTTAATGAATATTATGTGGAATATTCATTTAATCCTTATTTATTTAATGGATATTATTTCTAAATATTCATTCAAAGTTTATTTACTTAATGAATATTAATTTCGAATATTCATTTGAGGGTTTACTTATTCAATAAATATTATTAATTATTTTCAAATCAAAAAGAGGTTCCCAAAACAATGTTTTTCCGTTTAAATCTGTCTTTTAAAGAAGATTTAAATGCTCGCTCAATTATCAAAAATATGGGAAACCTGATTTAAGTAACTACTACTCTTTTTAAACTCTCAACTCAAAACTGTCAGGGGACAGATATTTTCTCGAAGCAATTTAGTTGCTGCAAGTCAAATATTGTGTTACCACCTCAACGATCGAGGGGTAAATTCCTGGAACAAGTCGATATCCATTAACAAGCATCGCTTGGGAAATATTGGAGAATCTTCCTTTCCAACCTAGATATAACTACTGAGTGGAGTTGTATCAACAAGTATTACACTTGGGGAAAGGAAGACGATCTTTACGTTTCAGAGTCATGGATTTCATCTGAACTAGGAGCATGTGTAAGAGGTCGAGTCGCGCCGATCCATCACCTTATTGCCCCAAATGGGCCGGGAGATCCAGAAAGGCGGTAGACAATGTCAGGCTGTCGTGATACTTCCATCTACATGTAGAAAACATATTTTGTTGTACAACCTGCTACTGATCATAGTAAGGTTGGTACGACGGGCGCGGAGAAAGCTCCAGTATTGGTTCATCATCCATTTTGGATAATTCTGCAACATGTACTGAAAGGGACCACGGATGGCTCCGTTGGTACAGGTTTACCGATCATGTTGGCAGAGGGGTTCTGCAACATGTATTGAAAGGGACCAAGGATGACACCGTGGTACAGGTTTACCGGTCATGTTGGCAGGGGGTCGAAAAGTGTTTGGAATTGAAGTGACAATAAATCCATGCAACTTCATCTTTTATTTTATGAGTTATGACTCTGTGGATACCTTACATAACATGAGTTATGGTAAGGGAGTTGTTTATACTGAATCACCTTATAACTTCATCTTTTAAGTTATATGTTGATATTCTGCATATATAGCAGATATTTTTCGGAAAGGTTATATTTGGTTTACTTTGAAACCTCATCGTTTATACTAGAACTTTGTTCATAATATAGCCAAAGTTTGCAGAAATATTATGAAATTGATATTTGAAATACAACAATGGTATTATTTTTGGGATTACATTCCGATAAGGAGGTAATTTGAGTATCGAGATATTTTGACAAATTATTGTCTTATACCCGCTTTATTCTGGGTTGAATTAAAGGCAGGATTATGCCATACTTTTATTACCTTGCTGAGCTATCGCTCACTCTTGCTATTGTTTTATATATATTATATAGCAGCGAAGCAGGATGCCAATGGGACGGCACATACCCCGCAAGGCGTTTCCGTAAACAGCTTCTAGCAGTGATTCCAAAAGTAGTACGAACCAATCGAATCAGGCTACAGCTTTTGGTATTCAACTTATGTATAGATAAGAATGGTATGAGAGGATTGTGAGCATCAGAAGGCTAAGTTGGTAATGTAACATTACTTAGAAATTGTATCAGTGACAGATTCAAAGACATTTGGGTATTGTAATAAAAGTTATTTATTCCGCAATGGTTGTATTTGTGTCGTTTCTGAGACTCTAACCTGTGTGTGTGTGTGTGTGTGAGACATATATTGTGGGGTCGTGAGCAGGTGAATTATGAATGTTGTGAGTAATACAGGTAAGGCAAGGAGTAAATGGATCGTGACTACTCTAAATCCCTGACCCCGGATTTGGGGTTGTTACAGAAATGGTATCAGAGCGTTAGGTTACAGTCCTCAGAAATGATAGGAGATCGAGTCTTACAATACCCTTAAGAATGATAAGGACATCTAGAGCTCGAATTGAGTTCGTAGTCGGGTTAGAGGACATGACCCGGACTGTTTAAGATGAAGCCCGAGAGGGGACTTCTTCTGGGAAACCGTACTTAGGACTTCATGGTTAGTCACCTCGATTCGTATGAGTTATAGATTGATGGGATTCTGAGATACCAGACCCTGAGGCCTTCGAGTAGGCAATTGATGATGCGTTCCTTGAAATGGACGGAGACCCGATAAAGGAAGATCCATAGGAGGATCTAGAGGAAGACCCCATAGTGGGTCAAGGAAAGAATCTTGTAGAGAACGTGTTGATTGATAAAGATGTGGTATGTTACTTGAAGTCGTACAATAGGACCAGACGAACCTTCAAGGGACAAATAAGTGACGAGACAAGAATTTAAGGATCATTTATGGCTCATCATGAGATATGACAAAGAATGGAGTAGAGTCTCTAAAGCATAAAAGGTAGAGGCAATACAGCCAGTATCAGTGGATTGATTCGACTTGAACGAAACCTGTTACTCGTAGTCGGTTATAGTTGCCCATAAGGAGGCGGCATACGTAAGAACCAAGATGTTCAGATTTTCACGAACGATTAAGGGTACTTAGTTGCCTAGAATAGTGTAAGGAATTGCGTTGGCTATGAGATTTCAATCCCCCGCGACCAGCGATTCCACTAGAAATAGTGTCTATTACATCATTGAGGGATTTTATTATCTCAAGGAATATTGGGTATAAAGATGATTGAAATAGAGACCGGATTTAAGCTTGTAGTTTCTAACGAGCTTCCGAGGTACCGCCCAGTCGACATGTGGAACTGTCATTACTATGGGCGACAACGGTATCGAGGTCTTCTTAGAGAACAGAACGCTTACTTGAGACGTTTGCGCCTAGTCGAATAGAACTCCCTGCGATTACAAATGTTGATGGTTGAATTCTTAGTGACTATTATAAGTCGGCAATGACGTAAGTATCAAACACCTTAGGGTGCGTGGAAAAGAAAAGCTTTGGAATTGAACGATTATCCATCAGAGGAGCCGACATAAAAGGCGTCCGTAGAGACCTTGGTAGTACCCTCCCCATTTGTAAATTATGTGGGATATTTCCCCAATCAATGATCTATCTTGACCTCTTTCCAAGAAAGAATTCTGATAAGGGTATATTCCCTCTTCGAAGTTATTTTATAACACTTGTGTTAAATCATAATTAATTTCAATTGTGTTAGAGGCTGTCACGATGCCTACTTTCAGGTTTTCGAAGCCCTGTCAAATGATTTTATTTAAGCTTTGACTTTTCCTCGAATAATGAATGACCCTATGGGGATACCTCACCACTTGGTTGTTAAGTACCAGTATCTTTTGGTTATTCTTTTCCTTGTATTTTCTTTGGAAACCGCACATTTAGAATCTGTTCAATTTTAATCCAAGGTGTTCCTTTAAGAAATATTGTCGAAAGACGATAATCATTAAATTGATCTCGAATTGCTTTCATACTTTTCAACTTCCACTGAGACGAACAACCCTATACTTATAGGGGCTACAAGGACTATCTGTCTATGTGATAGAAGTCTGATGGGACGCCATCACTTGTAAGTTGTGAAATACAAGAAGGCTAATTACCTTTAGTAATGTCTCAATCGAGGCACACAACGTGAGTTCTTATGATCATGTTGATCTCTCGGTAAATTCTTTTACCTCCAATAAGGTTACCTTAAAACTCATAACCTTATGATCACCAGTGTGTGACATTTTCCTTGATATGGGAGCTGTCTTTTCAAGACCCCATGATTTTCGTTATCCTCATTGAATTCTAAGGGGAGGCCAATCAGGTCAAATAAGTCAAAATTCGTCGATAGGAATTAGTTCGAAAAGAAATCGCCTATGACAGGAGCGAATCCCTAAGACAAATAGAATGTTAGTGACATATCAATGAATTGGTTTATTCTCCCAAGGATATTATGATAATAGAAAGCGTGTCGATCGATGTATGTGAAAGAAATAGCGATGTGCCGTGAGCTCCAGTGACAACGGTGTTAGACAGATGCCCTATAGTGGAATTGAGATTTTGGAGGAGTTGTTTACGAATGTACACTACCTCTGGGTTAGCAAGATAAGTACTGACGATGGAGTCAGAGGGAGCTGGTATTGTGACTTGGGAGAGGTGCAGCGTGTGTGGTTCTAGAGGAATAATTTTCGGAAATATATGGAGACCCGGATGAAAATGAAAGTTAAAGAGTTAAAACCAGAAACCATGACTGTAACCGAGTATGAGGCCAAGTTTTCCGAATTATTGAGGTTTGTCCCGGAGTTTGTGAACACAGAAGAAAAGAAAGCTAGTAGGTTTCAACCAGGGCTACCTCCAACAAGCAGCCCACTGTCAGGACCTTTAAATAGCAGGTGCCCTTCTACACTGTTTAGACAGAGCTAATGCATTGTTGTATATCAAGATGTTGCATGACGATTAAACCTTAAGGCCGAGACGCTGAGGGAATAATTACAAGTAGAAATAGCCAATCGAGGGATTTTCCCATAAGACTGGTACATCCAGGTTGTGAACTAGAAATATGAGGCCGGCACTTTTGATAGACCTGATTCCTTTCAAGTTGGGAGAAGTTGATATTATAATAAGAATGGGTTGGTTGACACCCAATGAAGCCCAGACTGATTGTAGGGGATAGAGAGTAATAAATAAAGAATGGAGACAGATTCAGAGATTCTTGAATATAGTCAGCCTAAGAAATTATTATGCCGGAGATATGAGGCTTAATTAGCTCTTAAGGTTGACGCCAAGAAAAGAGATACCAAGTATAAAGGGAACTACAATGGTTTTGGGAGATTGTACAAGATCTTAATGCGCTACCAAATATCGATTGGGATGACATGAGAATGAATACCGAGTATTCAGAGTATAGTGGGAATGAAAGAGTTAGTGACTCAGTTACAAGAGTTGTTGTATAAGGATATGATAAGACCCAGTGTACCACCGTGGAGAGCCCGGTGTTGTTGTAAGAGAGAAAGATTTTAGCACAAGATTATATATCGAACCTCGAGAGTTGTATGAGTTTGACATGGAGAATAGGTACCCTTGTAAATGATTGTTTGATCAGCGGAAGAACGCTGTGTATTTCCAATTTACTTAAGAACTGGGTATCACCAGTTGGAAGTTAAATCCGAGGATATACCCAAGACTGCGATTCGTACCGGGAATAGACACTTCGAGTTTTCAGCGAGGTTATTTTGGGATTGACTATGCCCCCACAAATTTTATGGAATGTAATGAATTGGCTTTGAGTTACCCATGATAGTAGATAGCATGAGATGGAGAAATGGCTAGAATTGACCTAGGATTATGACCGTGAGATACACTACCATCCGGGGAAGGCCAATGTGGTGGCCGATACCCTTACTTTGAAATGAGACAGAAATGGATTCCGAATGATCGGGAATTAAAAGATGAGATTTTACACAACACCCAAGTTAGTCCAACAAACTAGAAGGACAAAAGATTTCACCAACAAGCGGCTAGTGACAACCAAGACAGACAGAGAAAGTATGCGGACTAAGCCCGCGAGTATAGAGATAGTACTGCTACTGATAAGCTAAATGGCATGTTGATGGATGACAAGCAAGTTTATGTTGGTGTATTTTCTGTACAAACAAGATAGAGAATATGAGGTTGGAGATTCGTGATGCTAAAAGATATCCCCATTTGTTTTCAGAGTGATTCCGGGACGGAATCCTTTTAAGGAGGGGAGACTGTAAGACCCCAGATTTTGGGTAGAATTAAAACTTTTATTATATGTTGATGTAAATGTGGATAGTGGCAATGACTTTGAGAATCAAGTTATGAAATGAATATGAATTTCGGTTTTCAAACATTTTGAGAATAGTAAGAATGGACTGAACATATAAATAAGAACAATCAATCTGGAAGATAAGAATACAATACTCCAAGGAAGGAAAGTATTTTTATGTCATCCAAATCAATATCTGGAATACATCCGACAACTCCGTAAACAAGATAGCGTGTGCCCGAGAAAGCACTAGAACATTTCTAAGTGCAAGAAGTAAAGAGAAATAAACCAGGAATATTGGATCGGATATTGAACCAAAGGATTATAGAAAAACCACTGATGAATAGTAACTTTTGATGAATAGTAAATTTTTGTCGTTTAAAAAGTTTTCAGACCACCCCATATGCGGAACGATATAATAAACTTTCAAGGGCGTATTAGTGATCTACGATGTAAATGAAGGAATGCAAAAGCTGTCAGAATCGGAAAAATAGCATTTCTGTTTTCTCCGAAATTTCACCAATAACGGACGGATTAATTATTATTTGAGAATAATTGAGGATTTAGATTATCAATTCCATGGATATGGATTAATAAAAGAATTAGAGATATCAAAAACACTTACAGGAAACTACTTCGATAGAACGCTTAAGAAACCCTGCGAACATTTTTTCGAGATTAAGCGATTAAGCGAACGAATCATGGATTAAGGATTGAAATTATGACAAGATTAAATGTATACATGGAAGTAACATGTAACAAGATTAATTCGAGAAATGCAACATTTGGATCATCCGTGTGAAAGGAAAGCGAACTGGTAAAGCTGTTTGCCACCATGATCTCCATTGCGTGACACGTGTCCCTGCTTTGCCACCATGAGGCTCCACTGATCGACACGTGTCCTGGGCATGCAATGACTCACCACTCTTTACACAAATATCAGCATTTCAAGCATTATTAACCAAAAACAAAAAGAAAGAAAAGAAGAAAAGCAAGAGAAACACAAATTTCTCTCAACTGATCTGTTAGAGCAACCCTCAAATAAAAATTCGTATCTCACAATACACCCATGATAAAATCACCAAAATTTAACCACAGCTTCTCCATTCTATGTATAACACTCGTTCAAAATTTCATGGCAATCCAAGGTGTTTAGCCTAGTCAAATATCCTCTCCAAGTTGAAGAAACCAAACTGTCCAGTCCATGACAGTTTCAACCTCTCACCTTAGAGAGCCAATAAGTCGAGATTCAAGCATCCCCTGGTGATGATCTGTAGCTCAAAAGAAAGCTCTTGAAGAGTAGAAGGTGTGGTAAAGATTTGAAAACCAAACTCTCAATTTTCGATTTTATATGATTTTTACAAAAGTGATGATGAATAGTAACCCTTAGAAACTAACTTCGTCTTTCTTGATTTCTTTGATGATCTAAGCTAGCTTAAGGCCATACAAGGACTATATAAGGATTATTAGCGCTGGTATACTCTCCAAGGAAGGTATAAACTTTAAGGACCTTAGACCTTACTTTGATTTTATGCTTGTTCTTGATGGATTTGAGCTTGGTGATGTTTATAGTGTGATTATAAGCATGAAAGCATGATTATGTAGTGGTTGATTTGACTTGAGAAATTTGGGGTATAAACTGAAAAAGTAGGCTGATATTGATGAGTATTATGTTCATGA
Organism: Heracleum sosnowskyi; assembly: GCA_030848705.1. Classification (NCBI taxonomy): domain Eukaryota; kingdom Viridiplantae; phylum Streptophyta; class Magnoliopsida; order Apiales; family Apiaceae; genus Heracleum; species Heracleum sosnowskyi. The sequence goes on from CM061239.1 coordinate 110,931,349, forward strand.
ATTTTATGGATGCCCGGTGTGGCTTGGATTTGAGGTTGTGATTTTTGGAAAACGTTACGATTATAGCCGTCGTAATGCCCATTTGATTTAAGACTGTTTTGAGCATGAATTACGAACTGGTATTGGAATATTTTTGAACAACACTGACCATTAACATGTAGGTCTTGTTTTAAGGTTTGTTTTGATATGAAGATCATGTCTATACGATTTACGGTTTAGGAGAAACGTGAGTTTTAGTAAACGCCATTCGGAAGAATGACCCATCTCTGTTCAGCAACTTTGAGTCTATATTTGGACCACTTCGGAGCCATATTAAAATGTAAAACTTGGAGGAATAATACTAGAGACAGTTAGGAAGGATCTCGAAAAAGATTCGGATTAAAAAGATTATTTTTCGATTTTATAAAAATGTTTTAGTCGAGGTCGCGCAAGTGAAAACCACTAAGAGCATGACTTAGAAACCGATGTTGCAAATGGTTAAGTATAACTTGGATTTGAGGATGGATTTCGAACCCAACTTATGATATAAGTATTTTACGGATAACATGGACTTAGTATGAGCCTATAACGAGTTAGTAATTCCTTGGTTGTGTTTTGCTTACATGTTTAAGCATTGAGTACAAGTGGATTATCCAGGGGATTAACCGTGTGTTTTCGTTTGACTTTGTCTAGATTGTTCGACATGGTCACGAGCCCTATCACTTCTCGAGCATCAGGCAAGTTTCCTAAATCTATACTTGGAAGTATCGATTGTATATTACTGCTGTTGCCATGTGTGGAGTTATACAGTTTTGCGATACATGTTATATATCGTGTTAAATAGAATTTGACTTTTGGATATTATACGAGCCGTGAGATAATGTAATTATGAACCGGTATACCTTGTAGCTCTATAGATAAGAGAATGTTTATTGTTTCGACTCTAGACCGGGAGTCGATATTTGTGTTATATAGATAGTCGCGGAAACCCGGAGGGACTCCAGCGGCAGAGTACTATTCATCTTGAGGGATATTATTATTAAACATTAATTATATTTCTAGAAAGTATTAATTACCTGGAAATGATTTGAGTAATGCTATTTGAATATTACCTCATTCGAAGGTTATTATTTGAAAATGATTTGGTAACGGGCTTATAAGCTAGATATGGATAGCGGTTATAAGCCAGGTTTTTATAAAGGCCCTAGGCTCAGAGGGCAGAGCATATATTGAGTTTATAACTTAGCCAGCGTATCGGGGTTATTTTGTAAGGTATATTTTCGAAAACCCGGACAGAGCTTTTTAGAAAGATTTTCGCAATAATTAACCTAAAGGCAACATCACCAATAAACCAGTGTTTATTTAATTAGTAAATACTTCTGGAAGCATTTACGGATTAAATAAGCCTTATTCGTCTAATTAAATTTGTTTACTTAGATGAATATCATTTTCAAAATGTTTTCTTAAAATCGCTTTGTTCCGGAATGATAACAAAGATATCGGGTATCTGTTATTCGAGGGTTAATTATTTTATTTAAGAATATTATTTATTAATATTCATTTGAGGATTATTGACGTTAAGAATATTATTTATATTCATTGGAGGATTATTGACTTAAAGGATAATATTTCCATTTGAGGATTAGTAATGAATATTATTTTCAAATATTCACTTGAAGATTATTTATTTAATGAATATTACCTTTAAATATTCATTTGAGGATTAATTATTTATTAAATGAATATTATTTTCAAATATTCAATTGAGATTATTACTTAATGAATATTATTTTGAATATTCATTCGAGGTTATATTATTTTGAATTATTCATTCGAGGTTTATTAGTTAATGAATATTATGTGGAATATTCATTTAATCCTTATTTATTTAATGGATATTATTTCTAAATATTCATTCAAAGTTTATTTACTTAATGAATATTAATTTCGAATATTCATTTGAGGGTTTACTTATTCAATAAATATTATTAATTATTTTCAAATCAAAAAGAGGTTCCCAAAACAATGTTTTTCCGTTTAAATCTGTCTTTTAAAGAAGATTTAAATGCTCGCTCAATTATCAAAAATATGGGAAACCTGATTTAAGTAACTACTACTCTTTTTAAACTCTCAACTCAAAACTGTCAGGGGACAGATATTTTCTCGAAGCAATTTAGTTGCTGCAAGTCAAATATTGTGTTACCACCTCAACGATCGAGGGGTAAATTCCTGGAACAAGTCGATATCCATTAACAAGCATCGCTTGGGAAATATTGGAGAATCTTCCTTTCCAACCTAGATATAACTACTGAGTGGAGTTGTATCAACAAGTATTACACTTGGGGAAAGGAAGACGATCTTTACGTTTCAGAGTCATGGATTTCATCTGAACTAGGAGCATGTGTAAGAGGTCGAGTCGCGCCGATCCATCACCTTATTGCCCCAAATGGGCCGGGAGATCCAGAAAGGCGGTAGACAATGTCAGGCTGTCGTGATACTTCCATCTACATGTAGAAAACATATTTTGTTGTACAACCTGCTACTGATCATAGTAAGGTTGGTACGACGGGCGCGGAGAAAGCTCCAGTATTGGTTCATCATCCATTTTGGATAATTCTGCAACATGTACTGAAAGGGACCACGGATGGCTCCGTTGGTACAGGTTTACCGATCATGTTGGCAGAGGGGTTCTGCAACATGTATTGAAAGGGACCAAGGATGACACCGTGGTACAGGTTTACCGGTCATGTTGGCAGGGGGTCGAAAAGTGTTTGGAATTGAAGTGACAATAAATCCATGCAACTTCATCTTTTATTTTATGAGTTATGACTCTGTGGATACCTTACATAACATGAGTTATGGTAAGGGAGTTGTTTATACTGAATCACCTTATAACTTCATCTTTTAAGTTATATGTTGATATTCTGCATATATAGCAGATATTTTTCGGAAAGGTTATATTTGGTTTACTTTGAAACCTCATCGTTTATACTAGAACTTTGTTCATAATATAGCCAAAGTTTGCAGAAATATTATGAAATTGATATTTGAAATACAACAATGGTATTATTTTTGGGATTACATTCCGATAAGGAGGTAATTTGAGTATCGAGATATTTTGACAAATTATTGTCTTATACCCGCTTTATTCTGGGTTGAATTAAAGGCAGGATTATGCCATACTTTTATTACCTTGCTGAGCTATCGCTCACTCTTGCTATTGTTTTATATATATTATATAGCAGCGAAGCAGGATGCCAATGGGACGGCACATACCCCGCAAGGCGTTTCCGTAAACAGCTTCTAGCAGTGATTCCAAAAGTAGTACGAACCAATCGAATCAGGCTACAGCTTTTGGTATTCAACTTATGTATAGATAAGAATGGTATGAGAGGATTGTGAGCATCAGAAGGCTAAGTTGGTAATGTAACATTACTTAGAAATTGTATCAGTGACAGATTCAAAGACATTTGGGTATTGTAATAAAAGTTATTTATTCCGCAATGGTTGTATTTGTGTCGTTTCTGAGACTCTAACCTGTGTGTGTGTGTGTGTGTGAGACATATATTGTGGGGTCGTGAGCAGGTGAATTATGAATGTTGTGAGTAATACAGGTAAGGCAAGGAGTAAATGGATCGTGACTACTCTAAATCCCTGACCCCGGATTTGGGGTTGTTACACTTGATGTAAACAAATAGGCCTAAACATATGCTTTTAAATCTCCCCCTATTTGTTTGTTAGAGAATAACAAGCAAATACCTAGAGGATAACTCAACTAACTGAACAAGTAGAAATAAGACTTTAAAAGCTAAGTAAATAAAAACACAAAGTTCTTGATTTCATTAAACATTATCCAGATTCAAACATTACAGGTAAGTACAAGATAGATGTTCCTCTAGACTGAACATATGGATACATTTATCCTATCTTGATATACCTAAGCTCTAAACATTTAACATTTATAAAATAGAGCTTCTCCAATTGTCTTCATTCATCATCTCTCCTTCTTCTAGTGCTTCAACCAAATCCTTATCCAGAACACGATTAGATTCAGAAGTAATGCCACTAGGTCTGACAGGTTGAGTTGTGACTTTCTTCAGCCTATTCTTCATTTGATGATATCTTGTGATATTGTCTATGCAATAGTCTTGAATCAAATCAACAAATTTTGTCTTCTCTTGTGTAGCAAACCCTGAAGTCCTTAACATGTTCTCCAGGTAGACAAGATGGTTGGCAGGAAAATCTTTCAAAGAGATTGGATCCACACCACAAGTCTGAAGTGCCCTTCCTTTATAGAATTTGACTTCATAAGGCACTTCCACCACTTGAGGACTAGCTTTCATTGCAAAATCTCTAAGCTGATCATACAGCAGCTCAGCCAATGGAGAAGTTCTTTTCACTTTGCACATGAAGACCCATAGTTCAGAGAGAGTTCTACTTTCCAGAAGATTGAGAGAAACTAAGAAAGTTCCCTCATTATGTGTGTAGATGTAGATCTTCAACTACTCTCTAACTCTGTCAAATCCAGTTGTGATCCTTGAAATCTCTACATGAAGAGCTTTCATATAAACAATGTTGTCTGGATTGACCTTCTTGTATCTTTCTAGAATACCAAGAAACTTTTCATCATTGTTAGTTCCTTCCTGATGTGCAAACTGTTAGTATTAGTGTTCTAGAGACAATACTTTTATGTTTTAAAGAAAACATTTTATTATTATAAATTATGTTTTATTGATTATTGTTATTATTTTATTATGTCTTTATTTACTGCGTTATAAATGTTAGCATAATAAATGTCCTTGGAATTATGATACGTATTCGATATCTTTAAGTATGTGACTTAAAAATGAGATTATATGAATAGTATATTTATTCCTAAATATCCCTAGTCGAGTGTTATTATTTAAGGACAATAATAATGCACAGAGACTAGTATGTTTGTTGACTGATGACCACATCTCATTGGTCATAGGTATGGTGATACTAAAGTCAAAACATAGGTGCATGTAAGAGTACATGACATTGGATTGACCCGCCGTGAGATTACACATGTTAATAGTGTCATAAGTAATTCTCACTGTGATAATGGTGTAATGATCCTTAGACCTGAAATCATTATATTTTTATACGAGAATTAATATACTTTGATTACATTAAAAGTTACCTTTGACCGGGTGATGATAAAAGTGGACATTGGGTATATTATGAATCGTATGAGAAATATGAATGATCTAGATGGGATTTAACCCTCATAATTTTAGGAGCGATATTATTGGCCTCTTGTTTGAGTGAGACTAAGAAATGCACGGCCGTGCTCAAATGTTGATTTGATTTATTAGTCTACTCATCGATCAAGAAAACTAAGATTAAATTATGAAGAGGATGACACATTACATGCCTCGAGTTTAATCTATAATATTAAGGTTAAAGGGATTATATTATATGGAACATTATTCACGAAAGGCTTAATCGAATCACCGATTTAATTATTATTACTTGGGTGACAATGATGTATTACTAGATGCCGCTCATTGTTTACAATTTTAATTAGTTATTAAAATTGTTACCAACGTAATAATAACCTACAGGGTCACACACAAAGAACGCTTGAAGAAGAAATAATTTAAATTTATGAATTTAAATTTAGATAAGTAATTTATTCTATTTATAATATTAATTAAGTATGACTTGATTAATTATTTAAATAGAAAATGGAATTACTTAAACTAATTCTGAAATTAGTTATTAATTAATTAAGTGTGACTTAATTAAATAATAAATTGGAATTTCGGATTAGTATTTTATTATAATTGGATTATAATTAGAAAACTTATTTTCCTCTCTATATAAACTCTCAAAGAGGGCTGATTTTAATAGTGAAAAACGTTTTTTATATTAAAACCCTAGCCGCTTATGAGAGCAAGAAAATAGAGAGAGAAAGAAGCAGTTTTCGGGTGCTAGTACACATCAATCCTTCAAGAAAAGCGTTCGTGTGGATACTGTAGAGCGTAGATCGCGTGAGCGGGATACGTGGTGATTGAACAAGCTTTGGATCTCCATTAATCTTCCATTAATGAACTGTTAAAGCTTCTTAAGGTATTTGTTCTTAATCTCCGAATTAAATCTTTTGTTTTCGCATGGATCCTGCGGAGGGGTTTCGAATTTTTGATTCATTTTCACGTTTTCCGTTGCGTATATGTGCTCGAAACCCTTCAATGGCATCAGAGCTACTTGCGAAAACGTTTTAATTCGGTTATATGTTTAAATTTTTGATGTATATACAAGCATGTTTGCGATTATCATGATTGATGTGTTATTTTGATGATAACATTGATGTATATGCATAAACTTTACGTTTATAATGATTGGGATGATCATATGATGATCATATAATCTGTATGTATACTGATATATACATGATATATGTTTGTTCTTGTATTGAGAATCGTATTTGATACGATTTCTGAACACGCTGCGCATATTTAGTGAAATTTGCATACTTTGTCCGATTTTCGTCGAAAATACCTTTTCGGAAAGGTAAACGGGCGTCTGAACAAAACTGAAATTGTCACTCGTTCGTCTGTAAGGCGTTTGACGTCGTTTACTGTCTATAAACAGTGATTTAATGTTTTTAGAATTCTGATTTTGATTTTCTGATTTACACTTTATTTGATTTCTATGATTGGATCATGAGAAATATGATATGGTATGATATGTTAATGCAATATGAGATGTTCTTAATTGTTATATGAGCATGGTGATTGGTTATGGCCTAAAGACCCATAAGATAGTGGTTTTGTTTTAATGGTTTGGTTTCTAAATACGACTTGCATTTCGTTATTCCTTGTAATGTTTAAATCTCGAATGTAACTCGAGTTCTACTTGTAAGTTCAGTAGGATATGTTGTTTTATTTATGTAATATATATGAAGACGTCCAAGATGGAGAACCAAGGAAGCATTACAAAGAGGCAAGCAAGGAGGCAAGTTAAATCTTGAAGACTTGTAACATTGTATTGTATTTTGATACCACCATAGATTGACCTTGATTTTTCCATTAGCTTGGAAAGATCACTTAGGTTGGGCCATAACCAAACACGTTTAATTTACGCACTTTACATATATGATGCATGTGATGTAGATATATATGCGTAGATAATGATGCATGCTTTAATTAGATTAAACATGTATGTATTAGATATGTCACCCATGCCATGTTTTCTAAACAAGATAAAATCTGTAACGATTCAAGATTTTAAAATTGAACAAAAACGAACATGAGATTCCTGTGTTTATGAAACACGGAAATAAGTATGAATTTCAAATTTTGATATGGGGCGATTTTGACAAAAATACAAGCAGCGCTTGTAAGAAAGGCGGGTTTTAAGTGAGACCACTGTGACTCCTCCGACGGACTGGAAATCAAACCATTGATGAATTTTGATTTGAATTACTTAGTTCAAGGAAAAATTGGGAATCTCTTGATGATGGGATCATGGTCATTTTAATAATAACAAATCCCTAAAGTTAAAATATTAAGTCAATTAGATGCCTTCCAATGGGCAACACTCGTCAAGACCTAGATCGAGAAAGAGTGGGTTCGCCAAAGTGAAGCACTCCAATCTATCGTGGTAAGACGCGATGAAGTAAATGTGATACTTAACTGTTAGACCATTGGGTTAGACTTAACTAAGTTACCACAATAGGATTGTGAACTTAGAGGCATGGAGCTTGGTATGATTTATTAGATAAATGTGAACAAATGTTGTTCTACCAAACTTTCCAAGAGTTATATATGATATAATTGACAAGAGTTGTCTACCTAAATAAATCATGTTTTGGGAGTAAAGCCAAAGCTGGCCTTAAGCATGACGAAATATGGATCTTGGCTCACTAGAAAGATTTAAGAGAAATACTTTCCGAATTAATAGTTAGTGCTATTTATTTGATAAAAATAGTGGGAGGTATATAATGATATACCATAATCACTTAAACATAATAATTAATAAATTTGCAACCTAGATTAATTTTATGCACTTTAATATTGTAGCTATCAAATGACAAGTAACACAAACAACTTCTCTATGCGATCAGTCCTTGAGAAAGACAAGCTGACATGAACAAATTTCCTCGACTGATATAGGAGCTTGAGGATCGTCCTCAGGCACCACGATGTTAGTCAAATTATTCTTACCTTTTAGCTGAGAATGTAACATGTACCGAACATAATGCTTATTGGAAGCAAATTGATGATTCGACTGATGATGCTTCATGTCTCATGCTTGCAACTATGAGTGTTGAACTTAAGAAACAATATGAGCATATGGATGCTTATGAGATATTTGAGCACCTTAAAAGATGTTTGAGGAAAAGGCTCGTCAAAAGGGATTTGACAATAGCAAGACACTATACACCTACAAGTAGGGAAAGTGAGATTCGGTTGGTCCAAATGTTCTAAAGATGATAGGGTATAATGAGTACCTTGATTATTATTTTTTGGGTTTCAAGATTGGTCTAGAGACTCAGAATGATTTGATCATACAAATCTTTGAACAATAACTATTCTCAATAAGTTAGTGAACAACGAAATAAATGAGATATACATAGCACCCATTAAGTTGTGAAGCACGTTGAGAACTGCTGTAAGCAACATGATAAATGCATGGACTACTCCCATAATGATGGTGAATGTAGGAATGTTTTGGGAAAGGAAAATGGAATGGAAAGAAGAAGATTTGATCTAATTCTATAGCCATATTAAACTCCAATCCCAAGAGGTTTCGTCGCCTAAAGGAGGTGTTGCTAATTAAAGAAGACGATTGTCGCTTCTGTGGAAAACCGAAAGACTGGAAGTTAAACTGTCATGCTTATTTGGAAGATCTAAGAAGAAGACCGGCGAGGGTCAAGCTTCAGGTTTCAGGTTAGAATTGGAGCAAAAGTTGTTGCTCTAGTTGAAGTAACTCGTTACTTAATTTTGCATATAATGCTAAGTTTAGAACTTGATAATTGTAACTACGTGCCTCTAAGAGTAGAGACATTATATTGGTTTCTTGTAAGGACAAGAAAGGTTTTTCATTTTAATTGGATATATAACAATTGTTGTTTATTACATTTCAATGAAAAGGTTAATGATGTTGCACAATTAGTTAACAATTTATATGTTCTAAAATGACTCAAATCAAACATTACCTTTGGCACTGTAATTAAGGTCATATTATAAGAAATGCATTTCCAATTTACATACTGATGGATGATTGAATAAGTTTGATTATGAATCATACGAAGAATGCGAATCTTGGTTTATTTGGTAAAAAGACAAAATCCCAGGGTCATCGAACGATTATGACTTATACATGGTGATGTATGTGGTCATATACGTACGATGGCAGAAGGTAGGTTTTACTACTTTATAGCGGTTACTAATGATTTCAATAGATACGGATATGGATATCTTTTGAAGAACAAATTCAAATCTTTTGAAAAGTTCAAAGAATATTAAGCTGAAGTAGAAAAGGTTCACAGAAAGGGGTTTCTAAGAACTAAAATCACACTTTATTGGACATAGTGCGATGGATGATGAGTCAAGAGGATCTTCCAATAAGTTTCTGGGGTTATACCCTAGAGACATGTGCATATACACTAAACCGTGTTCCTACTAAAATGGTTCAGGAGACACCATATAAGATATGGACTGAGAAAAGTCATAGCATGTCATTTATGAAAATTAGGGGATGCCAAGCGTTTGTGAAACGTTTAACCTCTGACAAGCTAGGACCAAAATCAGATAAATGTAATTTTGTGGGATACCAAATTAAAACAAAAGGGGTATTACTTCATTAATCCTCCAGAGAACAAAGTGTTTGTTGCTCGAACTGCTGTATTTCTTAAGAGAGAATTTCTTTCTAAAAGAAATAGTGGGAGGAAAATAGATCTCGATGAGGATCGAGAACCATGAGATAACATTGAACTGAAGTTGGAACAAGAACAGAATGTACAAGAAAATGTTAATGACAATACTGCTCAAGAAACACAGGTTGTTCGTAGGTCTGGTAGGATTCACCATGAGTCCGAGAGATATTATGAATTTCTCTTGACTCAGGATGGTGATGTAACGCTTGTGAATAATGATAATGAGCCTCTTACCTACCAAGACGCTATGAACATTCCAAGATCTAAAAGTTGGCAGGAGGCCATGAAATCTAAGATGGATTCCATGTAAGAAAAACCAAGTATGGACTTTGGTTGATCCACCTAAAGGGGTAAAACCTATAAGGTGCAAGTGTGTTTTCAAGAAGAAAACTGACATGGATAGTAATGTACAGACCTATAAGGCACGAATGGTGGCAAAAGGTTTCAAGTAAATTCATGGTATTGACTATGATGAAACTTTCTCACCAGTGGCAATGGTCAAGTCCATCGGGATTTTGCTTGCTTACTATGACTACGAAATCTGGAAAATGGATGTCAAGACTACTTTCTTAAATGGGAGCATTGAAGAGGTTGTGTACGTGACACAACCTGAAGGTTTTGTAGATCCAAGTTTTGCTAGAATGGTTTATAAGATAAGTCGATCCATTTATGGATTAAAGTAAGCCTCGAGGAGATGGAATATACGTTTTGATGAAATAGTCAAATAGTTTGGCTCTATTCAAAATGAAGATGAATTGTGTGTTTACAAGAAGGTTAGTGGGAGCCATGTGGCATTCCTAGTATCATATGTAGATGATATATTACAAATAAGGAATGACATTCTTTCTCAACAGACTGTTAAGACTTTGTAGAGAAATAGTTTCTAGATGAAAGACTTAAGAGATGTGTCCTATATCTTATGGATCATGATCTATAGAGATTGATCACGAATATTTTTCGGCTTAAGTCAGAGTACATACATTGACAATGTATTACACCAATTAGGGATGCAAAGAGGCAAAAAAAAAAAGGAAATGTTCCCATGTCTATGAGATAGTGATCTCAAAATAAATGGTCTAAAATCATTGGATGATATGGACCACATTAGTGTAGTTATATATGCTTCGGAAATTGGTTTCATAATGTATGTGATGATATGTACTCGTCGTGATGTCTCATATGCTTTAAGCATGACGAGCAGGTACCAGTCTAATCCAAGTGATGGTCACCTGATTGGAATCAAGAATATTCTTAAGTGCCTGAAGAGGACTAAATGTTAGGTCCAAAGTATCGTAGAAGAGGGGGGGGGGGGTTGAATACGATACTCACAAATAATTTAATTTCGTTCGCGGATAATTCATTCAGTTCTATAACGAAATCAAACACACCAAACCAAACCAAGTTTTGGGGAATATATCTTTTTATAAATATAAACCTCGAGGGGTGCTACAATTTCTAATCCGTAGATTAGCTTCAATGAGTTTAAGGTTACACAAATTCAATACAATGATCAAGTTCTAAGCACTATTAATTCTCTGATAATTTCTCCGGCTCAATTCTCTCTCTCAGTAATGTCTCTGTGTGTTTTGCCTTAACTGAAGAAGACACTTCTTCATCTCTGTATTAACTGCAGACTTGAATTGAAAACTATCGAACCAAGTTTGAAGGATCAATCCTGGCCATCTAATTTCCATCAACCATTGAAACAAAACAAACTTTTCACCTGCTCCCTATTTAAAAACCATCGAATGGTTTAAATCAATTTACCATTCGATAGTTTTTAAATCAAAACTATCGAGTGCCAAATTGATTTACTTTGTTTTAAACTGAATTACCTTTAACACCATTCGATAGTTTTCTGAAATGAAAAACTATCGAATTCTTTTTCTTGTCTTTTGTCCTTTAGTAATTACTCCTGAGCTCCTGGGTGTTTTAGTTTTAGACTGTATCAATTTCTTCTGAGACGATAAAACAACTTGATCTTTTTAGTGCCGTCACCTAGTGCAACTGGTCTGGTTCACAGATGAATAACACTTGATCAATTCTTCTTTTATGTCTTCATTTCAGTGCTGCTGATAAGTCCTTTGTCGTTCTGGTTGCTTCGATTAAATCACTGGAATCCTGTGGTACTTAACCATAAATCATTCACATACTTCTGTCGTCTTGCAAGTCTTGTTTCTTTCGCTGTCACTGAGGCTTGAACATTTTCATGAACTTCTTTCCGTGACCTGTTTACGGACTTCAAAAATACATAACGTATTTTGATTTTTTGAGTTTACATTTTCTTCTTTGATTCTGGATTCCTGTGCTTCTGTTAATATTATTGTCTGTCTTGTCCTTTGTTGAGTTGTAGTTATCTCTTTTACATCTTATGTTACATTATGCTTTACAATCTCCCCCTATTTGATTGGATAGAGTTCGACAAGCAAATACTTCGAGGATAACTCAACTAACTAAGGAAACATGAAACTACTTAAAGTAAGACAGCGTAATAATATAAAATGTATTATGGATCAGATATATATACATTTCCAGATTTCATAAATCAAAAAACAATAAAACTTTATACAATGAAGTTGCTCCTCTAGTCTGAGCTGATAGTTCTTTTGTTCTTTGCTTCAATCTTCAGTCCATTCCGATCTCACCTTCTTCAATCATTGGATCGGAGTTAGCAGCTTGATAATCAATCACTGATAGATAGTGCAGTGGTTCTCCAGGTTTAAGGATTGCTCCTTGGATGTGTCTTCCAATATATTCAACCTCTTGACCCACTCCAGCCCATAACCATGCAATGTTAACATCTTTCTTGTTTAGCTTTGGCATGTCTGGTAATTTGGTATTCACTTCCAATCCTCTTTCCACTCTTTTCCTATAGTAAGGAACATTCTCCATTAGAAATCTTCTAAGAGTGTCTGCTGCTTTATCCTTCTCCGTTGATGAGAATCCAGTGGCTCTAAGATACTTCTCAACTGATATTAGATAGTTGCTTGGATAGTCTCTCAGTTTGTCCTCAGCCAAATAGCAGATTCTGAACAAGTCATTCGTCATGAATCTAACCATTGGAGGATCTTCAGTAATCTCTGGACCGACTTTCATCAAGATCTCCTTAATATGCTCACGGAGCAGTTCATTTAGTCTTGTAGTTCTTTGGATCTTGATGAGTATCACCTGCAGTTCTGTGTATGTTCTCTGTTCTAAAAACTTAGTGGAAATCACAAATGTACCTTTCTCAAGAAAACTGATTAATAAGTTCCAGGCTCCATTTGCTTTAACCCCAGCTTTCAGAAAGATCACAGTATTCCTCAGTGCAGTGAAGTAAACATGATCATCAGGATTTGCACTTCTTATGTTCTGAATTATGACTTCCACCTCTGCATTGTCGTTGACTTCTAATCTGTCTTCAACTCCACAAAAGGTTTTATAAGCCATCTCCCATTCACTTCCATGCTTGCTTGCCAAATCCATCATCTTTTTCTTCCTTACTTCAGCTTGCACCTTGGATCTTTTTAGCTTCTCAATCCTTAGAACTGCTTGGTGTCTTTCTCTTTCAGCATGCCTGGCATCTATTGCAGCTCTTTGAGCTCTTACCGCTTCCAAGGCAGCTTCTTCTTCTTGTGACAGAGGATTTGCTTCTTCTTCCATAATATCCTCCCAGATTGGATGTTCAACGGGCTCTGGATAATATGGCTCATGCTCCTCCTGAATTGGTTGCTCTTGCATGACCTCAAATACCTCTTCACTCTTCTCTTCTTCTTGTACAAGTTCTTCTATCCAGTACTGTCTTATCGGAATAGCTTCAACCATTTCCCAAACTCCCCATCCATCCTTCTCTTTCTCCCCATCTCCAACTTTCTCCCCCTTAGTTGAGGAATCCTCGATAAAAGCATCCTCAACATAAAAGGCAGCAGAAAGATCAGGTTCCTGATTGGAAGGACCAGGTTGTCCAGATTGTTGGTTCTTCAGCATAGTCCAGATTGACTATACTCCATCACTTTGATTTTCCATGAAATCCAATAGATCCTTATTCATCTCTTGCATAGAAGCCAGCTTCAGGTCAATGTCATCCAATCTGGAGTTGGCAGTCTTCTCAATCCTGTCCAGTCTCTGGTTCAGCTTAGACTCCACTCTAGAAAGGGTGTTCATTGCATCTTTTACCCTAGCTTGACCATCCCGGATAACCAGAACGTCTTCTTTCAAAGCTTCTTGTCCTTGTGACAAAGCATCTACTTCATTCATGAATCCATCTTTAAGTTCCTTGATGTCCGTCCTCAACTCGATCAGTTCCTCCAATGCTTCCTTCTTTAAGGAGTCCACTGCCTGCTTCGTACCTGTTATAGTGCCAGATGCACTGCCAATGACCCTGAATGTTCTTCTGGAATCAGTTGCAGCCAAGTCAACCTTCTCTTGAATAGACTTTAAAGAAGCATTGGCTTGACTAGAGGAGATCCCTTGGTCAAAGGAAGGTCGCAGTGGAACCTTGAATAGTGGATTTCCTTCTTTGTCACGAACTGTCATCTCCTTGAGGGTAGATTGAACTTGTAACTCTCGTTCTGTCGGTAATAGCAAATCATCAATATTTGGAAGGGTTAGGGTGTCACTCCTCACGTTTGGCTCTGGGTGTAAACTCAACGTTTCTGTTAGTGTTTCACTCATTTTACCTTTCCCACTCAGGCCATGTGTAAGTGTTTTTGTTTCACTCAATCCCTTTTTGCTCAATGTACCTGCAGAAGAAAACACTGTAGCCGTCCTTAAGGAGGTCACCGGTGGTGCAAAGGGGCTTCGCAAGTCCCCGTCCTTGGATAAACCAAGTTGCTGATCATCCGCAGATGATATATCCTTTGAAGGATCTAGAGTTTGAATCTTTAGGGGGTTAGAAACAGGCTCTATTAACAGCAGAGATCCCGAATCTTCCCCTTGAGTCTGTGAAGACTTCACCTCAGTTGACTCCTCAATAGTAATTGATTCATTGTCACCTAGTTGCCGATCTGCACCTACGTCAGACCCTTTACCCGCAGGATCCAGATATGTTCCATCTAGGGAGGTAGACAATGACCCTTTAGATTTTGCATTTAGGTCAGAGCCTTCTCTCGACGTCTGTGAAGACCCTTGGTTCTTAGAACCTTCAACCAGTGAACCTGACCCTTGATTGAGCTATTGGTTCAGATATAGCTTTCGTTAGCGTAGCCCAATCAGCATCAAAAAAATCAATAAAGGGCGCTTTGGAAGTTTGAAATAAAGTATCAACAGTTGCCTCGGTTTCTGTTCTTCCCCTTTTAGAGGTAGACAGAGCTGCTGTTGAAGGGTGTATTTCCTTATGTGCTGCTGCTAAGGCACTATCTCCCTCTACACTCAAGGATGTTTGTTTACTGGGTATAGGAGGGGAAGGAGGTCCGTTTATTGTTTCATTTGGCTCTTCTAAAGGCTCTTCAACCGTGGTTAGAGGTTGTGGGTTTGCAACCTCCTGGTCAGGAATGGCCACTGAGGGCTCTGGATCAACATCCATTGGTTGTGGCTCAGGAGCCAGTTCAGGTTCAGGAATGTTACCTTGAATTAACTGTTCCCCTGTGGGTAGAAGTGGTAGGGGCACCGTTCTTAGATATTCAGTGTGAACAGTGGGTACCCCTGGAAGATAGTTGTTCTTCCTTATGAGAGCGGTTATGGCATTGCTCTTCATCTTCATGCACTCCTGGTTCTCCTCGCCATCAAATGTCTCGCGTTCATTATCTGTTAAGATATCATTGAGAATTAGTTGTAGGAACCTAGGATAGAAACAAAGCACATCATCTATGCCTGTTCTTTCATCCAGTGGTCCCATGCAAAGAATGACTTGATCGATTAGTAGCCTTCCTATGTTAATATGCCTATTGTTCGCAATGGCAAACCCTATCTTTTGAAGGAATAAGGGAATACCATGCAGATTTGTTAACTTGGCAGTAAAAACATGGATTAGGGTATGAAAGAAAAAGTTCCATGGCTTAGGCAAGTAATGCTTTAGAAACTCTCCCATAAAGAAGTTAGGTTGTTGACTTCTAATGAGAGTGAAGAAAGCATGTATCTCCTCAGTTGTGGGATCCGTAACAAGGTTTTCTATAGGAAAATGTAGGATTCTATTAAAATCATGTTCCGTCACCCTTATTGTTCTGCCCCCTGGCACAACAAAACTGAAGGATCTCACATTATTCTCACTTGTATCCGTGGCGGTTGTGTACAACGCAGTCAATTGATCGATACAAAGGACTACGGGAGTACTTAATGAATATGCCACTAATGAACGTGTGTTCAAAAACTCTGCCCATGCACGAAACTGTAAGTTCGTAATGGCTTGCAGGTTTTGAAACGAGACATGATTAGTCTTGGTAATAATAAATTCTCCAGCCAATATTTTTCAAATTTTCAGAAAATTATTTCTTAAACCAAAACTAATTCCACTTGAATTTAATTAATTATTTTCAATTAATCAAACTCTTAACAAAATTACCCCTTTTCCTTGAAAACACAACTTCGAAAACTATCAAGATTAAGAACCCTAATTGTTAAAACCAACTATCCAACAAAATCAAAAGAACTCAATTGTTTAAACAATTAAATTCTAAAAAGTGTTCTGTTAACAATCGATTTGAGGTTCGAAATTTTGTTTCGATGGTTTATCCGTCACTATGTTTCAAAACTCAAAAACAATCAGGTACTCATTGTTAAAAGAGAATCAACAGTGAAGAACAGTAATCTTTTTGAGTTTTACTCGGTTAAAATTGAAGAAACTATCGAGATTTGTTCTTGAAACTGTATAAAATATGTAAGTATATATATAAACGGCCACTTTCAATTTCTCAGATCTGTAAAAGTGAGAAAGAAAAAAAGAAGGCACGTTTTTATACCTTTTTTTCTTTAAACTTTTAGGGGTAAATATGTCAATCTACTGTTCGATAGAATTTTTTGTACGTTCGATGGTTTTCACATAGGGGCAAACCTGTCAAATGTACTTCGATAGTTTTTGAAAAACTATCGAAGTTTTTGAAAATCAGAATTTAAAAAGGTTTTTATGAAAACCATCGGAGGTTATTTATATGAAAAATCAAAACTATCGAAGTGTATTTGAAAAACTATCGAGAAAAAGCTTCCGATAGATTTTCTGACCTTTTTGAAAAACTATCGAGGAGTTTAAATAGAGATAAATTAAATCCTCCCGATATATTTTCATTTTAATTTCAAAAACTATCGAAACTTGTATTTCGATGGTTTTTCTTTTCCAAATCAAAAACTAACGAATTTAAGTTCGATGGTTTTTAATTAGTACTTAGAAAAACTATCAAATTTTCTAAATTCGATGGTTTTTGCTTCTTTCCAAATTTTAAAACCTGTTCATGTTCTAAAATTCAGAAATTTTTATTTCCTGTCAAGTTTTAATTTTAATAAATCTTTTCAAATTTACCAAAAACAATTCTTAACAGAAAATTCACAATTTTCTCAGAATAAAATCAACTAAATATCATTAAGTGATATTAATCAATTAAAATCCAATCAATTATGCTGCATTAATCTACAATGTTAAAAACAAAGTAAATTAATTCAAATTAAATAAATGCTTGAATATTTAGAACAAATATTAGCACTTAAATATTTTTTAGAATTAATTACCAATTAAATGCCAGAAGATATATCATCCATAATTATGACATTAAATTAGTACAAAAATCCTAACTACGAGAATTGCTCCAGAAAATAAATTCACGAGTCCTAAGGATATGGAAATTCGTAAACTCATGTATTCACTAGGACTATCTGCAGTTACTGACTTCTAATCAAAATCAATTAGAAAGATTTAACATCCCAAGTTCACCAACCAGCTTAAAAAAAGTGGATTCATCAAGCGGTTTAGTAAAGATGTCTGCAATTTGATCCTCTGTGGGTACAAAATGTAACTCCACAGTTCCATTCATGACATGCTCTCGGATAAAATGATACCTGATGTCGATGTGCTTCATCCTCGAGTGTTGCACTGGGTTGTTTGAGATTGCTATAGCACTTGTGTTGTCGCAAAATATTGGAATCTTTGTCAACAAAAGCCCATAGTCACGGAGTTGGTTTCTCATCCACAAGATCTGAGCACAGCAGCTTCCAGCAGCAATGTATTCAGCCTCAGCTGTTGATGTGGAAACTGAATGCTGCTTCTTGCTATACCAGGAAACTAACCTTCTTCCAAGAAACTAACAGCTTCCTGAAGTACTCTTCCGATCAATCTTACAACCTGCAAAATCAGAGTCTGTATATCCAATAAGATCAAATCCTGTATCTTTAGGGTACCAAATTCCAAGATTTGGGGTCCCCTTAAGATATCTAAATATTCGCTTAACAACTATTAGATGAGATTCTTTAGGATCAGACTGAAACCTAACACACAAGCATGTTGCAAACATTATATCTGGTCTACTTGCAGTGAGATAAAGTAATGAGCCTATCATACCTCTGTAGCCTGTGATGTCAACCTTCTTACCAGTTTTATCCTTATCAAGCTTAGTGGCAGTTGGCATATGAGTCTTTGCTGTAGATGAGTCTTCCATTTGATACTTCTTCAGAAGATCTTTAATGTACTTGGACTGACAGTTGAATATACCATCTTGTTTTTGGTATACTTGCAGTCCAAGAAAGAATGACAATTCACCCATCATGCTCATTTCATAACGACTCTGCATTAACTTAGCAAATCTCTTGCATAGATCATCATTAGTAGAACCAAATATTATGTCAGCAACATATACTTGCACCAATATCAAATCATTTTTATGCTTTTTGACAAAGAGAGTTTTGTCTACGATACCTCTTGTAAAATCATTTTCAAGTAAGAATTCAGAGAGAGTGTCATACCATGTCCTTGGAGCTTGTTTGAGTCCGTAGAGAGCTTTGAATAGAAAGTACACAAAGTCTTCCAGTTTTGAATCCTCAAAACCTGGAGGTTGTTCCACATACACTTCTTCTTCTAACTCCCCGTTCAGAAAAGCACTCTTCACATCCATTTGATATACCTTGTAATTGGAATGTGCTGCGAATGCCAGAAACATTCTGATGGCCTCGAGTCTTGCTACTGGTGCATAGGTTTCATCATAATCTATACCCTCTTCTTGAGAGTAACCTTTAGCAACCAGTCTGGCTTTGTTTCTCGTTACAATGCCATCTTCGTCCAACTTATTTCTGAATACCCATCTTGTTCCAATAACAGATTTTCCCTTAGGCCTGGGTACCAGCTTCCAAACTTTCTGCCTTTCAAACTGATTGAGTTCCTCTTGCATAGCAATCACCCAATCTGGATCATCTAGAGCATCTTCAACTTTCTTAGGTTCTGTTTCTGAAAGAAACCCAGAATAGTGACATTCATTTTGTGATGTTCTCCTAGTTCTCACTCCTGTGTCCGGATCACTAATGATCAAGTGAAAGGGATGATCTCTATTCCATACCCTTTGTCTTGGCAGATGCGATCTTGATGATTCTCCTTGTTCTAGATGTTGTGGAGTGTGACTAGTTGATCCTTCTTCTGCTCCCCCTGAGTTGTTGACTGTTTGATCTGATGATTCTAGAGACTGACTAGTGGATCCTGTAGAATTTTGAGGATCTTCACTTTGGTCACCACTTTGTCCAGAATCATTATCACTATGATTATTATTAATAACTGTAACAACTTCAGGTACTTCTTCATTGTCAGAGAGATCTCATGATAGATTTTCAAATACCAAGGATTCAGAGTTCTCTCCAGTTTGCAGGCCTGGTCTTTTGGTGTCGTCAAATGTTACATTAAAGCTTTCCAACACCTTCTTATCTTCAATCACATATACCCTGAAAGCCTTAGATTCCAGAGAATAGCCCAGAAAAATGCCTTCATCTGCTTTGGCATCAAACTTGCCAAGATGTTCTCCATCTTTAAGTACAAAGCACTTTGCACCAAACACATGAAAGTACTTCAGTGTTGGTTTCTTGTTGGCCATTAACTCATACGGAGTCTTTTCATGATCTTTGTAGATCAGGGTTCGATTCTGAGTGTAGCAAGCTGTGTTCACTTCTTCAGCCCAAAAGTAAGTGGGAAGTTTTGATTCACTCAACATGGTCCTTGCTACTTCAACCAAGGTCCTGTTCTTCCTTTCCACTACTCCATTCTGTTGAGGAGTTCTTGGTGCTGAAAACTGTCTTAAAATTCCTTTCTCTGAGCAGAAATCATTAAGAACTGCATTCTTGAATTCAGTTCCATTGTCTGATCTGATTGTCCGCACAGGTAGCTTAGCTTCCACTTCTATCTTTTTGATGTGATCAATGATTAGTTGTGTTGCTTCATCCTTTGTTTGTATGAACAACACCCACGTGTACTTAGAGTAGTCATCCACCATCACCAATGCATATCTATTTCTTGAAAGTGACATAACATTGACTGGACCAAATAAATCCATATGAATCAGTTGTAATGGTTCAGTAATGCTTGTCATTCCTTTGCTTCCATGTGATGCTTTCTTCGACTTCCCCTTTTCACATGCTTCACATAGTCCCTCCTGATTGAATTCCATCAGGGGCAACCCTCTCACTAACTCTCTCTTTACCAAAGAGTTCATAGTTTTGAAGTTCAGATGTGAGAGCTTCTTGTGCCATAGCCAACTTTGTTCTGAAGATGCCTTTGCATAGAAACATGTAACTTCTCCTTCACTGGTAGAACTTAAGTCGACTATAAACAAATTTCCTTTTCTCACTCCTAGTAGAGTAAGCTTCTCATCCTTCCTGTTGGTGATCAAGCAATTGTCCTTTCTGAAATCTACATTGTAGCCTTTATCACAGAACTGACTGATACTTAAAAGATTGTGCTTTAATCCTTCAACAAGAGAGATGTTCTCGATGATGACATTTCCAGCTTTCAATTTACCATATCCCCTAGTGAATCATTTGTTGTCATCTCCAAAGGTTACAATCGGGCCGGTCTTCTTAACCACCTCTGTAAGCAGGGACTCTTCACATGTCATGTGTCTAGAACAGCCACTATCCAGAATCCACACAACCTTTGAGCTTTTAACCTTACCCTGCAATGACAGATTGATTAAGCGGACTTTGGTACCCAAAATTGTTTAGGTCCTGAAGGTTTAGATGATTTAACAGGAGTAACATTCAATTTAGTCTTACCATGTTTGATATTCATAGTATCTGTGGATTTAACATTAACAGTGCTATTGCTACAATCATTCATCAACTTAAAATAAGCATGCATGATGTTGTACTTACATAGCAAAGACTCTTTCTTTCCACAGGGTTCATGAAGATCAGGCATGTCAGACATGTTATGCATTTCAGAAGTATTAGCAGTTTATACTTTAACCTTTTTACATGCATGTGTAAGGTGTCCAGCAGAATTACAAATAGTGCACAACTTCCTAGATGCAATGGGAGAAAATGGAACAATTTCCTGATTAACAATCTTCTTTTTCCCATTCCTGTTCTTTTTAACATTACTAACTAAGTCACCTACTTCAGTTTTAGGTATAACAGTTTTTACTGATTTCCTAGGCAACTTAGTCTTTACCTCTTTTTCCTTCAACAAATCCTCCTCAAGCAATTCTTGTGCTATGTAAAGGTCATCCTCGTGAAAAGGTTCTGAGAAGGGCCTGACAAAGACTGGACTGTCCACATTCTTAAGAATGTGTGGAATATCCTTCTTGACAACAGAAGATGTCACAGGAAATTCCAGAGTCCTTTTCCCAGCCTTTTTGGAATAGTCAAGTCCTATAGCAGTTTTATTACCCTGGGTCTGAGTATCTATTATCTCCTTAGCAATCAGGGCGGAATTCTTAAAAGCATTCAGCTTCAAATCTAAATCTGAAATCTGCTTCCTGAGGATAGTCTCTATCTCATCATTACACTTGACCTTGTTCTCTAAGTACGCATTCTTTTGCTTAAGATCTTCTAATGTTACAGCTACAAGCTCTAGTTCTTCATTTTTAGATTCTAACTTTTTAATCTTAAGAACTAGTTTAGCATTTTCCATTTCTGATGCTAGCATGCTTGTGTGTACATTAAACAATTCTACACTAAGATCTTGCACAGTTTTCTTGTACTAAGAGTTAGACATATCAATTGTAGTCAAGATAGGTACCTGAGATGATTGTGGTGATTCCTCTGAAGAGTCAGCCATTAGAGCAACATTTACATATTCCTCCTCTTCATCCGAATCAGTATCATCCCAGTGCTTTCCCTCTGCTATATAAGCCTTCCCTTTCTGCTTTCCAGAAAATGCCTCCAGTTGCTGTTTAAGCTTGGCATTCTCCTTCTTCAAATCCTCATATGAGTCTTTCTTTCCATAGACGTCTTTCATGTCTCTTGCTTGACGAGGCTTCCGGCATTCAGTGGCGAAATGCCCTAACTCATTGCAGTTGTAGCATCTTGATTTGCTTCTATCAATCATGCCAGTCTTGTAGCCTCCCTTAAAGCCTGTACTAGGTGTATAATTGCTCTTCTGGAATCTGTTGGTTGAGCCCTTGAACTTGTACTTAGGGTTTCTCTTGAAACGAATGTGACTAAACTTTGCAGCTAAGTACGCCATGGTTTTGTCTTCCATTTGCTCAAGCTCTTCTAGGGTGTAGTAATCACTTTCATCAACACCCAGATTCACAGAATCCATTTCTTCTTCTATTATCACCTCCTTTCCAGCTCTAGGGGTTTGAACCTGAATCTCAGAAGTTATTGGTTCATCCACTACAAGTGCTGCTGATCTCACAAGTGCATTGTGCTTGCTGTCCACTGTCCCTGATCCGTAGATTATCACTCTTTGTTCCTGTTCCATCTCATAGGTCTTCAACTTGCCATAGATCATCTCTAATGACATCTTTGTGAAGTCAATTCTTTCCCTTATTGATGATGACTTGTGTTCTACATGATGGGGCAGCGTCATCATGAACTTCCTGTTTGATTCTCTCAGTGGATAGGTCTTTCCTTTCATTGCCAATTCATTTAGGAGCTTAGTATATTTCTCAAAGACCTGAGTTATGCTTTCTCCTGGAAGAGACCTAAAAGCTTCATACTGAGAAGTCAGGATGTCCAATCTATTTTCCTGCACGTCTTCAGTTCCTTCCATTATCAAGTTAATGGTATCCCACATATGTTTCCCGCTTGTACAGTTCATCAACTGATAGCTCATTTCCTTGTCTACGGAGTCCGCCAATATCAACATTAAACCTGTGTCCAATCGAATCAGTTCTTTGTCAGAATCTGTATACTCAGTAATATCCTTAGGTTGGGTGCCTGAAGGAATCTTGCTACCAGCAGGAGCTGTAGATTCACTAACTGGTTTCATTGGTACAAACGGTCCGTTCTCTAATATGCCAATATACAACAGATTAGTTGCCTTGATAAATAACAGCATCTTCATCTTCCACAAACCGAAATCATCTCTAGTAAACGGGGGAACTTTAATACCAGCGGTTGTCTTTGGAGCACTCATGGTTTCTGAAAATTTCAAATTGTTTAAAATTCAAGAAATTCCAATTAACTGAAAAATTTTGAAAGTTAAAAAATTTGCTTCGAATTTTCATGCTACGTTTGATTTTGGTCTCATTCACCGGATCTGATTTGTATATCAATCAAGTAGCTTTGATACCAATTGTTAGGTCCAAAGTATCGTAGAAGGGGGGGTTGAATACGATACTCACAAATAGTTTAATTTCGTTCGCGGATAATTCATTCAGTTCTATAACGAAATCAAACACACCAAACCAAACCAAGTTTCGGGGAATATATCTTTTTATAAATATAAACCTCGAGGGGTGCTACAATTTCTAATCCGTAGATTAGCTTCAATGAGTTTAAGGTTACACAAATTCAATACAATGATCAAGTTCTGAGCACTATTAATTCTCTGATAATTTCTCCGGCTCAATTCTCTCTCTCAGTAATGTCTCTGTGTGTTTTGCCTTAACTGAAGAAGACACTTCTTCATCTCTGTATTAACTGCAGACTTGAATTGAAAACTATCGAACCAAGTTTGAAGGATCAATCCTGGCCGTCTAATTTCCATCAACCATTCAAACAAAACAAACTTTTCACCTGCTCCCTATTTAAAAACCATCGAATGGTTTAAATCAATTTACCATTCGATAGTTTTTAAATCAAAACTATCGAGTGCCAAATTGATTTACTTTGTTTTAAATTGAATTACCTTTAACACCATTCGATAGTTTTCTGAAATGAAAAACTATCGAATTCTTTTTCTTGTCTTTTGTCCTTTAGTAATTACTCCTGAACTCCTGGGTGTTTTAGTTTTAGACTGTATCAATTTCTTCTGAGACGATAAAACAACTTGATCTTTTTAGTGTCGTCACCTAGTGCAACTGGTCTGGTTCACAGATGAATAACACTTGATCAATTCTTCTTTTATGTCTTCATTTCAGTTCTGCTGATAAGTCCTTTGTCATTCTGGTTGCTTCGATTAAATCACTGGAATCCCGTGGTACTTAACCCTAAATCATTCACATACTTCTGTCGTCTTGCAAGTCTTGTTTCTTTCACTGTCACTGAGGCTTGAACATTTTCATGAACTTCTTTTCGTGACCTGTTTACGGACTTCAAGAATACATAACGTATTTTGATTTTTTGAGTTTACCTTTTCTTCTTTGATTCTGGATTCCTGTGCTTCTGTTAATATTATTGTCTGTCTTGTCCTTTGTTGAGTTGTAGTTATCTCTTTTACATCTTATGTTACATTATGCTTTACACTAAAGACTCATTCTTGGTATATGGAGGAGATGGGAAGCTGGATGTAAAGTGTTACATGGATGCTAGTTTCTAGCGAAGTAGCCAAAAAGGATGTTTTGGGAATTTACCAAGGTGATATCACCTTATTAATGAGATTAATGATCAAGGATATATACTTATATGTAAAGTGCATACTATTGATAATATTGCAGAACCACTGACTAAGGCTTTGTCGCAGCAGAAGCATGTAAGTCACACTAGTTCCAAATGTATTGGATACATGGGATATTGGCTCTAGTGCAAGTGGAAGATTGTTAGTATTAGTGCGCTAGAGACAATACTTTTATGTTTTAAAGAAAACATTTTATTATTATAAATTATGTTTTATTGATTATTGTTATTATTTTATTATGTCTTTATTTACTGCGTTATAAATGTTAGCATAATAAATGTGTTAGATATAATTGCTGATGATTGTTTATCAGTGTTTAAGCAACAGGTACTCATCAGAGTTTACTGGAAGCCAGCCAGAGTTTATTAAAGTCTGACGGGGTGAATGTTTAGTTTAGCTGTCGGTGCTTAATTGAAGATTCTAGAAGCAATATATTCTGAAGATGGAAAGAAGCAGAATATATTGAGATGGCTAAATAAATGGGACAGAAGACAGAAGCAATCCTAGATTGATATAAATTGTATAGCTGATTTATAGGATATCAATTAGAGATTGATTATGTAACTGTGTATTATATAAACACAGATAGGTTAACCCTAAAAAGGGATGCGAATACTGAATACATTATTCTTGTAACCTAGTAGCTCTCTGTGATTCTTTAACATCACTGAGAGAAGAGTTATTTATATAATTCAGTTGTTGATTCATAAACAGTGTTCTCAATTGTTATTATCATACTTATATTGATTATATATTGTGTATTCGGCCTAACAATTGGTATCAGAGCCAAGGCTGTTAAATATATACAGTTTTCGATCTAAACACAAGTATAGTCATGGCTGAAAACATCCAGGCAGGTTCTAATGCTCAAAAGGTTCAATCAACTTCTGTAAGTCGATATGAGACAATCAGGGTTCCAATTCTCAGACCTGTGGAATATCCAATATGGAAGGTAAAGATGACGATGTTTCTAGAAGCCACAGATCCAGAATACCTTGATAGAATCAATGATGGTCCTCATATGCCAACCAAACTGTCTCCTGTTGTTGATGGTCAAGAACAAAAGACTGTTCCAAAGGAAAAGAAAGATATGACTCCTGAGGACATCTCATCAATTGCAAAGGATGCAAAAGTTAGACATCTTCTCCACAGTGCCTTAGATAATGTCATGTCTAACAGAGTCATTGGCTGTAAGACTGCCAAAGAAATTTGGGATGCTTTAGAAGTCAGGTGTCAAGGAACAAGTGCAATAAAGATGAACATGACTATTCTCACACAGGAGTATGAACACTTTTATTCAAGACCTGGTGAATCTTTGACTGAGACATATGACAGATTTTGTAAACTGTTGAATGATCTGTCTCTGGTTGATAAAGAATATGAACTTGAAGAATCAAATCTCATGTTTCTTCTATCCCTACCTGAAAGATGGGATTTGAAGGCGACAACAATACGAGACAATTATGATCTTGCAGAAACAGATCTTGATGAAATCTATGGGTTGCTTAAAACTCATGAATTTGAAATAGAACAAAGAAACAAAAGATCTGGAAAGAAGACAAAATCTGTTGCTCTTAAAGTTGAAGAAAAGCCTGTCAAGAAGGAATCATCAAGAAAGAAAGCCAAGGGAAAGGCTTTAGTCATTAAATCTGACAGTGAGTCATCAAACTCTGATGATGGCTCAAACAGTGATGATGAAGCTTCTGATTCTGAGGATGATGAAGAAGAGATGATGAAAATGGCTGCTTTGATGGTGAAGACCTTCAAGAAGATGGGATTCAAGAACTTCAAGAAAGGAAAGAGATTCTCTAGGAGAGATTCAAACTCTGATAAGAGAAATTTCAAAAAGTCTGATGGAAGATATACCAAGTCTGGAAAGAAAGACAAGTCTGAGATCCAGTGCTACAAGTGTAAAGAGATGGGTCATTATGCTCCAGAGTGCAAGAAAGGAAAATCTGAGAAAGCACTCATCACTAAAGGCAAGGACTGGGCAAACACTTCAGACTCAGATGAGGGAGTCAATTATGCTCCCATGGCAACTGTTAAAGATGAAGCTGAGTCATCTGAAAACAAGGTACCCCTAACAACTTATGCTTATGATACTGATAATATATCTGAATTAAGAATTTATCTTAAAAGCATACATGTTAGTTATAGGGATCAGACTTTAGAGAATGAAAGAATCAAATCTGAGAATCTAGGTCTTAAAGAGAGGAATAAATTTCTTGAAGAGAGACTTGTTAACATGCAACAAGTTCAAAAGGAGAGAGATGATGCTGTTTATGTTGAACAGGAATTGCTTAAAAGATATAGGCAAATAGAATCTGAGTTAGAAAAAGAGAGGAAAGTGATTAAAACCTGGACCAATTCTGGAAAAGACACACATCAAGTTTTTCAGACAGATACTGTAGGATTAGGTTACTGTGAGGAAGATGAACTTAGGTTTAAAGATAAAGTTAAAGTGAAACCACAACTTAAACCTGTGAAATTTGTTTCTGAAACCAGTAAGCTAAAATCTGTAGTTGTGAAAGAAGCTGTTATGGAACCAGTTGAAACTTGTGAAAATCAGGTTAATGTTGGTTCAAGAACAGAAAATCAGATTGTGTTAGAAGCTGTTAAAGAACCAGTAAAAATCTGTGATAAACAGGTTAATGTTGGTTCTATGACAGAAAAACAATTCAAACATAAGCTCAAAGAAGTAAAGTCTGTCAACAAACAGAAAATTTTTAAGAAAAATAGGAATGGAAAAGTAGGCATTAATAAAAGAAATGATTATCTGCCTAATTCTGCTGCTCCTAGAAAAACATGTCATAGTTGTGGTAGTACTAACCATCTTGCCAGGTTTTGCAAGAAGAACAAAAATATTAATTCTTTACCCTCCAAGGTTGGAGCAAAAAATGATTATGTTAGGGTTAGACCACAGACTTTATGCACACACTGTGGGAGCACGTGGCATTCCATTTATACTTGCAAGAGTTATCATGCTATTTATCACAACTATTGTGAGCTAAAACCCAACTTGAAATGGGTTAGAGCAAACTTTGCAAGTGTAAAGTCTGACAATGTTAGTTTAAACTCTTTTGATAGTGATTCCGCTGCAAAAGCTAACAATGTTAAGAAAGCCAAAGGATCCAAGCAAGTCTGGATCCTTAAATCTAACACTCAGTGATTGTTTGTGATTGCAGGGCATAAAAGAGAGCACTCTTATCTTGGACAGTGGATGCTCAGGACACATGACTGGAAATAAAGCCCTGCTATCAGATTTTGAGGAAAAAGCTGGCCCAAAAGTTTCCTATGGAGATGGCAACATAGGACGTACTCTGGGATATGGCAATATCAATCTTGGAAGTGTCATCATCACAAATGTAGCTCTAGTCTCAGGACTCAAACATGATCTGCTTTCTGTGAGTCAAATCTGTGACAGAGGATACCATGTAGATTTTCATACTGAACACTGTGAGGTTATCAGTAAATCTACCGGAAAAGTTGTTCTAGTTGGACACAGGCGCAATAACATTTATGAAGAAAGTTTGATAACAAACTCTGAAGGAAAAGCTGTGTGTCTGTCTGCAAAAATGTCAAATGAAGAGAGTTGGAAATGGCATAAGAAGCTCTCTCACCTAAACTTGAACAACATCAATGAGCTGATTCGAAAAGATCTCGTAAGGGGACTTCCAAAGTCAATACTCAGCTTAGATGGTCTGTGTGATTCTTGTCAAAAGGCCAAGCAAAGGAAGTCATCTTTCAAGAGTAAATCTGAATCTTCAGTTGTGGAACCTTATCATCTTTTACATGTTGATCTTTTTGGTCCAGTGAATGTAATGTCAATGGGCAGAAAGAAATATGCTTTGGTAATTGTTGATGAATACACCAGATACACATGGGTGTATTTCTTAACAAAGAAGGATGAAACTGCCTTAACTTTGATGGATCATGTGAAGCTATTGGACAAAGGATCACAGTACAAAGTGAAAATTCTAAGGAGTGATAATGGTACTGAATTCAGAAATTCTGAAATGGAAGCTTTCTGCAAGGAAAGAGGAGTGAAGCAAGAATTTTCTGCACCTGGAACTCCACAGCAAAATGGTGTAGTTGAAAGAAAGAACAGAACTCTAATCGAAGCTGCCAGAACCATGCTTGAAGAAGCAAAATTGCCAACTTATTTCTCGGCAGAAGCTGTTCAAACTGCTTGTTTTACTCAAAATGCTACACTGATCAACAAGCATGGGAAAACACCATATGAGATGGTGAAAAATAAGAAGCCAAATTTGAAGTATTTTCATATTTTTGGATGCAAGTGCTTTGTGTTGAAAACTCATCCTGAACAGTTGACCAAGTTTGACTTAAAAGCTGATGAAGGAATTTTTGTTGGATACCCACTATCATCTAAAGCATTCAGAGTCTACAATCTAAGAACTAAAGTGATCATGGAATCCATACATGTGTCATTTGATGACAAGAAAATAACTGGAAAAGAAGATGAAGAATATCATGATCAACTTCGCTTTGAAAATGAAGATCTAAACTCTGATGATGTAAACTCTGATGAAGCAAATCCATCAAACTCTGACGAAGCATACTCTGAACCTTTACTGGTAAACACTGAGGGAATTTCTCTGACTGAACAAAATAGAGAACCAGTCGAGGGGGAGCGTGAAGATACTTCAGAAACATCTCAAAATAATGACTCAAATTCTGAAAGTTAGTCAGCTGAAGAATCAAACAGAAACTCTGAGTTAAACTCTGAAAGTTCAAATACTGAACAGTCCAATTCAGGGGGAGCCTCAGAGAATGCAAATGGTCAAGAAGAAAATCAGGAGAGCATGGATCAAGGGGGAGGATCTAATAATGATAATAGAAGCCACTTACCAACAGCAAGGAGGTGGACACAAGCTGATACTCCTGATTTAATTATTGGAGATCCAGATGCAAGTGTGAGAACAAGGAGTGCTACAAATAATGAATGTATGTTTCATGCATTCTTATCTCAAATAGAGCCCAAGAAAGTGGAAGAAGCTCTTCAAGATGCTAACTGGATAACAGCAATGCAAGAGGAGTTAAATGAAATTGAGAGGAATGAAGTCTGGACACTTGTACCAAGACCAAAGAATAGATCTATTGTTGGTACAAAGTGGGTTTTCAGAAACAAAACAGACAGTGATGGAGTGATTACAAGGAATAAGGCTAGACTTGTGGCTAAAGGCTATTCACAGCAGGAAGGAATTGACTATGATGAAACCTTTGCTCCAGTTGCAAGATTGGAGGCAATAAGGATTTTTCTGGCCTATGCTGCTCACAAGAAGTTTAAAGTCTTTCAGATGGATGTGAAAAGTGCTTTTCTCAATGGGAAACTTGAAGAAGAAGTGTTTGTTGAACAACCACCAGGATTTGTAGATCCCAAACATCCAGATTATGTCTACAGGCTTGACAAGGCATTATATGGACTAAATCAGGCACCTAGAGCATGGTATGAAACTCTGGCTCAATTTCTTTTAGAAAGTGGGTTCACTAGAGGTACAATTGACAAAACCTTGTTCTATTTTAATTCTGGTGATGATTTGCTGTTAGTTCAAATCTATGTGGATGACATAATTTTTGGGTCTACTAATGACAAACTCTGTAAGAAATTTGTCAAGCTTATGCAGTCAAGATATCAAATGAGCATGATGGGAGAGCTTAGTTATTTTCTAGGTTTGCAAGTAAAGCAAACAGATGATTGGATTTTTATCAATCAAGCAAAATATACCAGAAATCTTCTCAAGAAATATGGTATGCTTGATAGTTCATCTGCCACAACTCCCATGACTACTGCAACAAAGTTAGACAAAGATACAGGAGCTTCAGTAGATATGACAAACTACAGAGGCATGATAGGGTCTCTTCTTTATCTTACTGCAAGCAGACCAGATATCATGTATGCAACATGTCTTTGTGCAAGATTTCAAGCAGACCCCAGAGAGCCACATCTAACAGCTGTGAAGAGGATTTTCAAATATCTCAAAGGAACCATAACCCTTGGTTTGTGGTACCCTAGAGAATCAGAGTTTAAATTAATTGGTTACTCTGATGCAGATTTTGCAGGCTGTAAGATAGACAGAAAAAGCACAAGTGGAAGCTGTCAATTTCTAGGTGACAGATTAGTTTCTTGGTACAGCAAGAAACAGAAATCAATTTCCACATCCACAGCAGAAGCAGAGTATATAGCTGCTGGTAGCTGTTGTGCACAAATTTTATGGATGAAGAATCAATTGCTGGACTATGGATTAAGGTACTCTAAAATACCTATTTTCTGTGATAATCAAAGTGTTATTGCTATGACAGGTAATCCAGTACAACACTCCATGACCAAGCACATCAGCATAAGGTATCATTTTATCAGGGAACATGTGGAAGAAGGAAATATTGATCTTCATTTTGTGTCTACAGACCAACAGCTTGCAGATATCTTCACCAAACCTTTGAGTGAAGCTACCTTTACAAGACTGGTAAATGAACTTGGAATGGTCTCTGGTTTTGACTAGAGATACTGGTGAGATTCAAAATCTATACATGATTGATTTTATGCTCATGGTTCTTTGCATATGTTAACTGTTATTTGTACCAGTATGTTAAACTCTGATAGTAAACTCTGTTAGTCATACTCTGTCGGTTAAAGTCTGAAGTTAATCTCTGATGTTAAACTCTGATTGTGATTGTAAGACCCCAGATTTTGGGTAGAATTAAAACTTTTATTATATGTTGATGTAAATATGGATAGTGGCAATGACTTTGAGAATCAAGTTATGAAATGAATATGAATTTCGGTTTTCAAACATTTTGAGAATAGTAAGAATGGACTGAACATATAGATAAGAATAATCTCTCTGGAAAATAAGAATACAATATTCCAAGGAAGAAAAGTATTTTTATGTCATCCAAATCGATATCTGGTATGCATCCGACAACTCCGTAAACAAGATAGCGTGTGCCCGAGAAAGCACTAGAACATTTCTAAGTGCAAGAAGTAAAGAGAAATAAACCAGGAATATTGGAACGGAATTGATCCAAAGGATTATAGAAAAACCATTGATGAATAGTAACTTTTGATGAATAGTAAATTTTTGTCGTTTAAAAAGTTTTCAGACCACACCATATGCAGAACGATATAGTAAACTTTCAAAGCTGTATTAATGATCTACGATGAAAATAAAGGAATGCAAAAGCTGTCAGAATCGGAAAAATAGCATTTCCGTTTTCTCCGAAATTTCACCATTAACGGACGGATTAATCATTATTTGGGAATATTGAAGGATTTAGATTATCAATTCTATGGATATGGGTTAATAAAAGAATTAGAGATATCAAGGACGTACAGGATTAAATATAGACATGGAAGTAACATGTAACAAGATTAGTTCGAGAAATGCAACATTTGGATCATCCAGGTGAAAAGAAACGAACCAGCAAAGTTACTTTAACAGAGCCGTTGCATGTGCGACAAGTGTCGAAGGAAGAAGACACCAAAGACCATGACTCACCATTTTGACTATTAAAATATCACAAATATCAAAGTAATTAAACAAGAAAAGAAAAAGAAGAATTCTCTACCTTGAAGAAAAATTCGGGAGAGAAGAAGGAAAATGGAGGAGAAAGAAATGCTTATAACTTGAGATTCCGTTGTCCGTTTTTGACGTTCCACCACTCAAATCGAAGCTCTCGAGAAGCTCTACACAACCATGGTAAGCGCTCGCCTCACCTCTGTGATTTACCCTTCGATTTCAGTGAGTAACAGTTGGAGAAGATGATGAATAGTAACTTGTATTTTGCTTTGTTACTTTTGATATTGAGTTTGTGGCTTCCAAAGGTTGTATTAAGCAAGGATCTAAGGTTACATAAGGAATATAGCAGCAAGAAAGCTTGGAGGAAGGTATAAACCTCTGCCCCTTTGAGTTTTATATGAGTTTTAAAGTGGTTTTGATGTTCATGTAAAGTTAAGATCATGATTAAGTGATTTAGTGATTATTTGGATTTGTTTGAATGTGTAAAATGATGGGTGTTGGATTTGAGCCTCCCCACTGATCTTAGAGGTGTATGATGGTTGTTTGTTGAGGATGTAGATGTATGGTATGCCCGGTGTGGCTTGGTTATGTTGTGACAAAATAGGATTATTCGATTTTAAGCCGTCGTAATGCCCGATTTTCGGTAACTCTATAAACTGCCTAGAATCAGAAAACCTAACTGCCTCTTTTGGTTCAGTTATGAACATGAGTGTGTAGATCTTTGTTTCTAGTTTATGTGAGCGCAAGAATCATGTCATTACGATTTACGGTTTATGAGATATGACCATTGTAGTGAAAGTGGTTCAAGGAATGAGATTGCAGAAATGTACCAACTTTGTGGCTATGTTTGAGACCCTTAAGAGTTGTTTTAAAATATGAAATTTTGTATTGAAGTGTCAAGGGCAGTTACGAAGGTTTGTACGAAGGTTTCGAGTCCAAAAGATTATTTTCCGATTTTATAAAAATGTGTTAGCCGAGGTTGCGCAAGTGAAAACCACTAAGAGCATGACTTAGGAACCAATGTTGAAAATGGTTAAGTATAACTTGTATTCGAGGATCGATTTCGGACTAAACCTACGACTGAAGTAATTGTCGACTAAACATGGACTTAGTATGAGCCTATAACGAGCTAGTAATGCCTTGGTTGTGTTTCGCTTACGTGTTTAAGCATAGAGTACAAGTGGATTATCCAGGGGATTAATCGTGCGTTTTCTTTGACTTTGTCTAGATTGTCCGGCATCGTCGCGAACCCCTATCACTTCTCGAGCATCAGGCAAGTTTACTAAACCTTACTCTATTATTCAGAGTATGTATATTTTCCTATGTTCAATACTTGTGTATTCCCAATTTATATACCAAATCTTTGCTGCAAGTATTGTGGCAAGTTTTCTAAATCCATACTTTGAAGTATTAATTATATAACACTGCATTTGCCATGTATAGTTTTGAGATAATATACTTACGAACCGGTATACCTTGTAGCTCTATAGATAAGAGCATGTTCATTGTTTCGACTCTAGACCGGGAGTCGCTATGTTGTTGTATGCAAGTTTTCTCATTCATGCTTTATTTTAGGTTATAATATTCTGATGATGCATATGGTATTATGCATGCTTTCAAACCTCACGTCGTATATGAATGTGATGGTATAAAATTGTTGAGATGGAATATATGCATATGATAGATGCATGCAAGTTTTCAAACCTATACCTTTTTAAAACTGTTGTGGTGATAACTAAAGAATTTGAGATATATGCTATATGTGTATGATTTCGAAATGATTTCTATGATGCTAAATCAAAGTATTGATACAAGTTGAACTTATAAGCTATGGATATAGTAATATTTTGGAGCTGATGTGCTAAGCAAAACCCTTGGTAGGGGGAATATACTCTGCAATTATACTTTGGACCGGGAATGGCGTCAGTTGTTATCTAGAGATATATTATATACTCTCTATATTTATTTTACATACTAAGAATGGTATCAGTTGCTATCTAGGGTTATTTTATTGTGTTATTACAATTAATCTCGATAAGTGGTTTACAAATTAAAGATCATTGGGAGTTTAATCTATTAAGGGTATATTTTAAATATATGATGAATAGTTGTTATCTACCCTTTTTGATAAGAAAGTACTTGAGAATTATTTCTAAATAAATATTCTTTATTAAATATAGTTTGCATTAATTATTTAAAGCCCTACTTCTTAAGGAAGTATTTTGTGAAAACTATTTTAAACCCTAGATAGCTAATAAAGTATATTTCAGTCAATTTTTATTATAAATAGAGAAGGTTCCCAAATCTATTTCCCGTTTAAGTCTATATTCAGAAAGACTTAAATGTTCGCTCAAACTACAAATGCATGGGACCTTTCTCGAGATTTTATGTATGTTTCCAGTGGACTGCCCGGTCCTAAGCCTTTTTAAATCAATGAATTTATCAGTCTGGTTTACTACCATCAAAATGATTTTGATTACTTCCTCAAGATTCGAGGGGTAAGATCAGTGGAATTAGTTGCATCCATTAACAAGCGTCAGCTTGGGAAATATGGGTGAATTTTCCTTTCCAAACAGATATGACTACTTTGTGGAGTTGTATTCTTGGGGAAAAAGGGAAAGGAACTTCATGTTTCAGTGTTATGGATTTACTCGAACTTGGAGAGTATGTAAGGGACTGAGTAGCGCCGGTCCCCTAAGGGAATTACAATATGGCCGACGGATTGGTGAACGGGTCTGTTCTTCCCTTAGTTTATCAGAAATTGCCCGACCGTAGGAAAGAGGAGAGCAACAGGCCGACGGACTGGTGAAACGGGTCTGTTCTTCCTCATAGGAGAGTCACAGGCCGACGGACTGGTGAAACGGGTCTGTACTTCCTGCCTACAACCGATTGGTGGGGAGGTAGGTCAGTCAGATACTGTCTATTCTTCCCTTCTACGTAGAAAAAGATCAGGGGGATACAGCTTTCGACTGATCATCGTAGGGGTATCCTCGGCGCCCAGAATCTCCATCTACAGTTCATCATCCATGAAAGAGCATGTTTTATGCAAGTTTTCAGAAAAAAAAAAAAAGTTTACTCAAGAGTATTCAAGTTTATTCCAGTATATGAGTTTATCAGAAAGCATATGAGATTACAAAAAGGGTATATGGAATCAGATGAGTTTCGAAAATGGATTGGACATATTTTGCCTTGTCTTTATTTCCAGAATATGATATGAGATAAATGTTTGATATGAAAGATGATACTTGGAAATTCCTACAACTTCATCTTTTATTTTATGAGTTATGACTCTGATAAAACCTGATTAAGGATATATATATGCATGAGTGGATTTTGGGTTATGGAAACCTTATATTGGATTTTCCTTATAACTTCATCTTTCAAGTATATGTGATAGTCAGCTTATATTTTATATAGCAGATATTTTACAGAAAGGATATACTGAGTTATCTTGTTATTTCATCTTTTATACTATACTAGAACTTTGTTCATAGTATGAATATCGAAAGTTTGCAGAATATTATGGAGATGATATTTGAAATAGAACAATGGTATTTTTGGAATACATTCCGATAAGGAAATGATTTCAGTATCAAGATATTTTGACAAATTATTGTCGCATACCCGCTTTATTTCTGGGTTGAATAAAAGGGCAGAATTATGCCATACTTTCATTACCTTGCTGAGCTATCGCTCACTCTTGCTATTATTTTTTATATATTATATAGCAGCGAAGCAGGATGCCAATGGGACGGCACATACCTCGCAAGGCGTTTCCATTAAGCAGTTTCTAGCAGCGATCCCGAGAGTAGTACGAACCAATCGAATCAGGATACGGCTTTTGGTATTCAACTTATGTATAGACATGAATAGTATTAGAGGATTGTGAGCATCAGAAGGCTAAGTTGGTAATGTAACAATACTTAGAAATTGTATCAGTAACAGATTCAAAAGACATTTGGGTATTGTAATAAAAGTTATTTATTCCGCAGTTGTTGTATTGTGTCGTTTCTGAGACTCTAACCTGTGTGTGTGTGTGTGTGTGTGTGAGACATCTGTTGTGGGGTCATGAGCAGGTGAATTATGAATGGTGTGAGTAATACAGGTAAGGCAAGGAATACATGGATTGTGACAACCCTAGATCCCTGGCCCCAGATTTGGGGCTGTTATAGTGATATTGTCTGAAACATATGGACCGATGAAGAAACCTGTATGAAGCATGATTCTCAGTAAGTAATCATGAATCTTTCTGAGTAATATATGATCTGATCTCAAAATGTGCAGAAATTTTACACAGCATGATACTGTCTCTATATTTATAGCATCTCTTAGTTTATTGATCCTATACACTGAGTTTGTATTAGCTGTTTGCACTTTCTCTCATAAATTAATTGTATTAACTAATGAAAAGTCTAAACTCTGATAATTAGTTGCAAATATTTCACCCTCAAATCAAAAGATGCCAAAAATGCACAAATTCCTTTGAGATCATGGTGTGCCTAGGAAGACCCAGGAACTTATTGTATGAAATAAGGGCTAAAATCTTTGATTTTTGGTGACTAGTGCCAACCACTGATTACTGGAAAAATTAAAAATTAAAAAAAATAAATAAATAAAAAATCGAAGGGGGTGAAAATAATAAATTTTATAGTACAGAGTTTAGATGAGATCGGATTTTATTTTATACATGAGAGTTTGGACAACTAGTTTTTACTGATTTATTGTGTGGATTTTATGCACTTTAAGATGCTCTTAATATTTATATTCAGTAAACTCTGCTATTCACACACAATTTTTTCACAACTGTGCATTGAGAGAAAAGAGATTATGAATAAAGGAGGAGGATTGGTAAACACTGATGAACTGTGTACTCTACGCTGAGGTAATTTTATTTTAATCTCTGATGATTAAAATTAATTATTTGTTTCAGATAGTTAACAATTTTGAGAAAACATTCTTGAAAACAAAAGAGTATGATTGGTAACGGTTCTAATTTGTATTAAACAGAAGAAAAAGGTTGCGTGTCTAGGAAAGTGTAAAAGGAGGTAATTATTGCTGTTTTTCCTGCGCATGCGCATTGGAAACTGCCAATTACTGCTGTCAGTCATTGCATGTGTGCCACGTGTCCCACTCACACGATTAACGGAGTAAGACAGTTGTGTATTAATGATTAAAAACTGTTCAGTTTTTAATTTTGAATTTCATATTTAAACAATACACACACATACGTTTAAACCTTTCACATCTTACTCCAATTCACATATATTGTCACACACACATATTCACAAACACTTTTCTACTTTTAAACTCTTTCGAGCTTCTACATCTGATTCTCTGTTATTCTTTCAAATCTTACTAATGGCGACTACAGCGTTTGTTTCTTCTGGGTTAGAGTTCATTCCTAACAATTATGCAGCACCACTAAACACTGCCAATGCACCAGAGGCGTTTCACATGATTCAGAAATTTCTTGCTCAGTCAGCGATTGGGCGTGCTCTAGTAGAACCATCAACACTTTCTGGTTCGCAAATCAAGGCTTTCTGGGAGACGAGTACTTATGATGATGGTGGTGATTCTGGCAACCCATCTATAATCTTTGAATTTCAAGAAGCAGAGTATGTAATTACTTCTGGTACAATTCGAACTGCAATGGGATTTCCTGAGTTTTCTTCATATACAATTGGAATGGGTGACACTGATTTGCTAAGGATGATGCGAGAGATTGGGTATTCTGGGCCCTTGACAAAGATAGGACAGTTGAAGCGACCGTTCTTGAGGAAGGAATGGAGCTTCTTCTTTGACTGCATAACAAGAACGTTCGGGAAGAAATGCACCAACTGGGATGCTATTCCCACGGACAGTCTGCAAATCGGGTATTCTCTTTTATATGATAATCATTTTGATTTTGCAAGACTTGTCTTAACTAATTTAGGGGAGAAAATGACAGAGAATCGAGGAGTAGTTTACTTTTCTAGATTTTGTAAGATTTTATTCTCTGCCTGTGTTCAAGGGGTAGAAATAGTTGATGAAGATGTTATTTCTTGTTTTAAATTACACAAGAGGATATTCTCTGATCTTATCAACAAGGATGTTAAGAAAGGGGTTGTTGGAGATTTGCTACTTCCTGCATCTGTGCAACAGTTTGTAAATGATCAAATCCATCCACAAACACAAACTCCTTCTCAATCAGAACCCCAACCAGAACCTTTACAAACAGAACTTCCTCCATCTACATCTGTCAAACCTAAATCCAGTGGTAGGACTAAGCATGTTGGTTCCAAATCTGTAAAGTCTGTTAGACCAGCTACTGAAGTGGGAGTGTCCAAGTCTTCTGTGCCAAAGGGTGTTGGTCATTCTAAGAAGAGAAGAGCAAATAGACCAAAAACTGATGATGAGGATGATGTTGATAATGAAACTCTTCATCAGAGGAAAAGAAGATTAGTAGCTAATTATCTTTTTGATAATTTGGATGAATCTACACCAGACACTGAAGCTGTCCAGGATGAAGCTCCATAAGTTGTTGTTCAGGAGTCTGTTGTAAATGATGATAATGAGGACAGGGTCTTTGTGGATACTGAAGCTCAGGAGGCTACTGAAGATGTTGAAGCAGCCACTGTGCCTGACATGGCAAATGCAGATACAGAGGCTGAAATGTTTGAGCAAGATGCTTTATTTGCTGATTTTGATATGGATAAAATTATTGAAGCACATCCTAGTATCAGTGTTTGTGATACTGAGGATGTGGCAACTGATCAACCCACCCTGATTATTGAAGAGTCCATTGCTACTCACACAGAGAATCTCTCTGTTACTAATCAAATTCCTGAAATGGGTGAGGAGGTTGATCAGGTAGTTGAAGCTGCTGTAGAGCAATTGAATAAAGCTATAGCAGAGACTCTGAAAGAGAATACTATTCAAACAGAAGAAGTTGTTGCAGAGTCTGTTCCTGTAGAAGCAGAGGTTCTTGTAAATGCAAACTCTGAGATTCATGAAGCTGCACAGATAAACGCTGAGGCTACTGCAGACAATGTTGCTGAAGAAATTGCAGAGCAGATAGCAGAAAATATTAATGAAACTAGAGTTGATTTTGATAATGCTGATCACACATCTGTAAATTCTGATCATGCAAACTCTGGGATAAATGCTGCACTTTCAAACTCTGATGATAATGAGTCAATACCTTTTCTAAGGGATCCTACTGCAGAGTCTATCAAAGAAAATCAACATGCAACTGAAGCTCATTACAGGGAAATGCATTATGCAAATTGGTCAGGAGCTGATTGTATTTTCTCCAAGCAAAGGACTGCTGATTTTGTTGCTCAATCTGCAAAGGAGATTTCAAATCCTGAGTTGTTGACACATTTCAAGGCTACAGTTGTTCAAGTCAAATCATTGCACAATCGCTTTGATGAGACTCACAAAGCTGTCATTGGATTGAGTAATGATATTGCTGCTAAGGAGTTGGTTTTGAAGAATGATAGAACTAGATTATCTTCCATGATCAAGGATCAAGTGGAAATAAAGCAAAGGCTAAGCAAGGTGGAAGAGAATCAGACTGTTATGTCTTCTCAACTTACTTCTATTGCTACATCACTAGAGTTGCTGACATCAGTTTTTATTCCTGATGATGTCAAAAAGGGGGAGAAAGTACCTAAAGACAAATGCAAAAGGACTCCAACCTTGAGACTGAGGGATGATTCTAATGATGGTGGAAGCAGAGGAGCAGAGAAAAGGTCAAAGTCTTCTCAAGAGCAAGGGAGACTTAGGTCAAACTCTGCTAGACAGACATACTCTGAAAGAGTAAACTCTGGTGGACAATCCTCTTCAAAACTTCAAAGAGTAGTGATTTCAGATAATCCAATTACTGATGAAGAGATTGCTGCTAAACTCTTTTTAGAAGAACATGATGGTCAAGTCACAGTAGAAGATATGGATGCTGAGTTGAAGCTTCTTGCTGAAGAACACCAGAAGAAGGTTGAAGCTGGTACTTACAAGAAAAAGGCCAAGGCTCCTAGGAGAAAGGAACTGGGAATTTCTATTAAAGAAAATGTGAACTCTCAACAGAGTTTACAATACACAAGGAGGCCTGTGATTGCAAATACTGATAAAGGAAAAGGTATACTGGTAGAAGAAGGACAGTTACCAAAGAAGAATTATTCAACCTCTGACGTTGCTCAAGTTGAATCAAGGCTAAATCAATCAACCTCTGACGTTGCTCAAGTTGATATTTCTACTAAAATTGTGACAACCTCTGACAATGCTCAAGTTGTACAAACTCAGCTTGCTCCACAACTCCAAGGTTTCTTAAGACCTGTACTTTCTGAAACTCTGAAGCTAGAAGCTGTGGATTTTTCTCAAACCAGAACAGTACATGGAAAGCAATCTTATGATAAATCTGGTTTGGGTTCACACAGAGAAAAGAGAATCAATAACAGTTCTTTTGACCATTCATCACTGGCAGAACCTGGTGTTGGGGTATCTCAAGAGAGCCTTGATAAACTAGAGTCTGTTCAGATGGTTTATCATAGAGGGTTAAAGAAAGAGGTTCTGTTATACTTTATGTCTGATGGAAGAGTATACAGAGTAGGAGAAGCTGATGTTCAATTGAAACTATGGGAAGAGCTTGAGTATGTTCTATATCTTCTTAAAATCAAAAATAGAAGTACTCATAATGCTGCTCTAGTTCTAAGAGATAGGATGCTGAAAACAAAAGCTATGCTTGAAGGAGGTGTTTCAAGTGCATATATTCCTAAGTACAGAGATGCTTATGGAAAGATTGTTGAAATGAAGAGAAACAGTGCCAAGTTCAAGACAGCACTGGGTATAAAGGTTTTGGAATTCAACCTAGAGTCAGACAAATCTTACTTTATTCTCATAATGCTAGGGAATGAAATGAGGAAGAACAACATTTATTCTCTGAGAGCTGCTATCTACCAGACTGGAGAAAGTGATCCAGAGCTTAAAGAATTGAAAGAAATAATGGTGGATGAGCTAGAAAAAGCTGAAAGGAGGCTACTCATTGACTATCTCAGGACAGTGCCTGATATTGAAGAGATTAAGTAAAGTCTGACTGTAAGTTTTTAAAGTTTTCTGTTCTAAGTTAAAGTTAAACTCTGTTATATTTTAAACACTGCATTTGTTATATGTTTTGACATCATCAATTATCTGATAACTTGTACATTTTTATTATGCACAAGTTGGGGGAGATTGTTAGATATAATTGCTGATGATTGTTTATCAGTGTTTAAGCAACAGGTACTCATCAGAGTTTACTGGAAGCCAGTCAGAGTTTATTAAAGTCTGACGGGGTGAATGTTTGGTTTAGCTGTCGGTGCTTAATTGAAGATTCTAGAAGCAATATATTCTGAAGATGGAAAGAAGCAGAATATATTGAGATGGCTAAATAAATGGGACAGAAGACAGAAGCAATCCTAGATTGATATAAATTGTATAGCTGATTTATAGGATATCAATTAGAGATTGATTATGTAACTGTGTATTATATAAACACAGATAGGTTAACCCTAAAAAGGGATGCCACTAGGTCTGACAGGTTGAGTTGTGACTTTCTTCAACCTATTCTTGAATTGATGATATCTTGGAATATTGGCTATGCAA
Organism: Heracleum sosnowskyi; assembly: GCA_030848705.1. Classification (NCBI taxonomy): domain Eukaryota; kingdom Viridiplantae; phylum Streptophyta; class Magnoliopsida; order Apiales; family Apiaceae; genus Heracleum; species Heracleum sosnowskyi. The sequence goes on from CM061239.1 coordinate 110,973,272, forward strand.
TAATCTTGAAGTCCTTAACATGTTCTCCAGGTAGACAAGATGCTTGGCAGGAAAATCTTTCAAAGAGATTTGATCCACACCAGAAGTCTGAAGTGACCTTCCTTTATAGAATTTAACTTCATAAGGCACTTCCACTACTTGAGTACTAGCTTTCATTGCAAAGTCTCTAAGCTGGTCATGCAACAGCTCAACCAATGGAGAAGTTCTTTTCACTTTGCACATGAAGACCCATAGTTCAGAGAGAGTTCTACTTTCCAGAATATTGAGAGAAACTAAGAAAGTTCCCTCATTATGTGTGTAGATGTAGATCTTCAACTCCTCTTTAACTCTGTCAAATCCAGTTGTGATCCTTGAAATCTCTGCATGAAGAGCTTTCATATAAACAGTGTTGTTTGGATTGACCTTCTTGTATCTTTCTAGCATACCAAGAAACTTTCCATCATTATTAGTTCCTTCCTGATGTGCAAACATCTCTCTAGCCTTGTCCCATTCTTCTCCAAGCTTCAACCTCACATTCAATTTTCTTTCCTTGACCTTCAGATTGTGAAGCCTTTGCTTTTCTTGTTGTTCAGCCTTTTGGATAACAAGATGCTTAGAGATAATGTGAGATACTTTTATATTCTCCTCCTCTCTTCTTTTAAGATCAGCTTTCTGTCTCACCAGCTCAGCTTCAAAGGCAGGATCAACATTAGATTCTTCTTTCCAGTCAGCATAATCAGCTTCTTCTTCAACCTCCACATCACCAAAGATATCTTCAGGGGCTTCTTCATATTCAACATAGTCAAAATCTCCCTGTTCACCTTGATAATAGTCAGCATCAGAAAAAGTTAACTTCTGTTTTCCTTTGTCCTTACCTGAACCTCCAGCTTGATCTCCTCCTCCTTGTTTCTCCACATTCTCCCCCTTAGTTGAGGAATCCTCTACAGATTTGACTTGAGTCACATCAGGATTAACCTCACTTCTTCCCCTTATAGCTCCTTCATCTCCTTCATCTCCTCCTTGATCATCCTCATCCTCATCCTCATCATCATCATCATCATCATCACCCTCAAAGAATTTCTTCTGTTCAGCATTGGGTTGATGTGAATTCTTGATCATGTTATATAAGTGCTTCATCCTCTCATTAAGATGCTCCGTTCCTCCTTCTATCCTCGTCAACCTTTCTTCATTAAACGTTTGATTTTCATCGGCTATATGTAGAATAAAGTCCACCTTGGCAGAAATAGAAGCAATCTCCTTGACACTCTCTGATATCTGAGCATTTGATGTTGTGAGATCAGAGATGTCTGAAGCCACAAGTACTTGAGACTGTTGGATGGCATTCAGCTTTGGGAGTAGAGAAACTTTCAGACCTTCCAAATCATCCTTGACAGTACCCAGCTGATTAGTTACAGAGGTGGAATAAGAAGACCGTTCAACCACTTGTGCTTTAAGAAGATCCTTTTTAGCCTGGGTTTCCATGAGTTGTTTATGAAGACTAGCTATCTGAGCTAACAACAAAGCAATGTTTGTGTCAGTGTGTGCACTCACCTCAATTGCTCTCTGTGGTGTTTCACTCACCTCACGTGCTTGTGTATCACTCGGTGTTCGACTCTTAGTTCTCACAATAAGCTGTCTTTCCAAGTTCTGATTTGAAGTACCTGCAAGAAAAATCACCCTAGCCCCTTCTTGAGAGGTCAGTGGTAGTTCAATGGGAGTTCGCAAATCCCAATCCCTAGTGAAGTCCAAGAAGTGATCTGAACTTTGAAACTGAATTGCTTCAGTGTTGAACTCACTAGGTTGCCTTCCACTTTCTCTAGATAAATCTACGAGTGGAAAATCCCTTAAGGGAGCCAGAGATGTTCCCTCTGGGAGGAGAGAAAATGATTTTATTTGAGTTGACGAAGAATCAGATTTTCCCTCAGATGCCTGTGAAGGCACTTCTACCGTAACAATGGTAGGCACTGTATCAAACCCTATGCGCTCTCCTGACAAGGTGTCCTGAGTATCATCTATTTGGATGTTTTCTCCCATTGTGAGTAATGGGAGTGTGCTAGACTCGGTACAGATTGCCATGGTCCTATGGCGGATTTCAATAGATTCATCCTGTTGAGAGGATGTCTCTAGAGACTGTTCAATGACCATTTCCAAATCCATATCCTGTTGGGAGGATACAGACGGGCTAACAGATGTCTCCCTGTATGTTTTTCTCTTTTTGAGTGGTGGAGACAGAGCTGTGGGTTCTCTCATAGAATCTTCTCCACTAACACTACCATGACTGATATTTACATTAAGTGCAGGTTGAGTGGTTATAGGAGTTGACTCGGTGTATGGCTCTATGACCTGGGATTGAGTTTGTGGTTCTACTGTTAGGCCGATTACACAATATATAATCAATATAATTATGATAATAACAATAAAGAACACTGTTTATGAATCAACAACTGAATTATATAAATAACTCTTCTCTTTGTGATGTAAAATATCACAGAGAGCTGCTAGGTTACAAGAATAATGTTTTCAATAATTGCATCCCTTTTAGGGTTAACCTATCTGTGTTTATATAGTACACAGCTACATAATCAATCTCTAATTGATATCCTATAAATCAGCTATACAATTTATATCAATCTAGGATTGCTTCTGTCTTCTGTTCCGTTTCCTTGTCTGTCTCAATATATCTTGCTTCTTTCCATCTTCAAGATATATTGCTTCTAGAATCTTCAATGTTAGCACCGACAGCTTTAGCAAACTCTCACCCCGTCAGACTTTATCAAACTCTGACTGGCTTCTAGTAAACTCTGATGAATACCTGTTGCTTAAACACTGATAAACACTCATCAGCAATTATATCTAACAATCTCCCCCAACTTGTGCATAATAAAAATGTACAAGTTAAAAGATAATTGATGATGTCAAAACATATGACAAATGCAGTGTTTATAACATATTAGAGTTTAACTTTTACTTAGAACAGAAAACTTTAAAAACTTACAGTCAGACTTTACTTAATCTCTTCAATATCAGGCACTGTCCTGAGATAGTCAATAAGCAGCCTCCTTTCAGCTTTTGCTAGCTCATCCACCATGATTTCTTTTAACTCCTTAAGCTCTGGATCACTTTCTCCAGTTTGGTAGATGGCAGCTCTCAGAGAATAAATGATGTTCTTCCTCATTTCATTCCCTAGCCGGATAAAGTATGATTTGTCTGACTCTAGGTTGAATTCTAAAACCTTTATACCCAGTGCAGTATTGAACTTGGCACTGTTTCTCTTCATTTCAACAATCTTTCCATAAGAATCTCTATACTTAGGAATATATGCACTTGAAACACCTCCTCCAAGCATAGCTTTTGTTTTCAGCATCCTTTCTCTTAGAACTAGAGCAGCATTATGAGTACTTCTATTTTTGATTTTGAGAAGATATAGAACATACTCAAGCTCTTCCCATAGTTTCAATTGAACATCAGCTTCTCCTATTCTGTATACTCTTCCATCAGACAAAAAGTATAATAGAACCTCTTTCTTTAACCCTCTATGATAAACCATCTGAACAGACTCTAGTTTATCAAGACTCTCTTGAGATACCCCAATACCAGGTTCTGCCAGTGATGAATGGTCAAAAGGACTGTTATTTATTCTCTTTTCTCTGTGTGAACCCAATCCAGATTTATCATAAGATTGCTTTCCATGTACTGTTCTGGTTTGAGAAAAGTTCACAGCTTCTAGCTTCAGAGTTTCAAAAAGTACAGGTCTTAAGAAACCTTGGAGTTGTGGAGCTAGCTGAGTTTGTACAACTTGAGCATTGTCAGAGGTTGTCACAACTTTAGTAGAAACATCAACATGAGCAACGTCAGAGGTTGATTTATTTGGCCTTGATTCAACTTGAGCAACGTCAGAGGTTGAATAATTCTTCTTTGGTAACTGTCCTTCTTCTACCAGTATACCTTTTCCTTTATCAGACTTTGCAATCATAGGCCTCCTTGTATATTGTAAACTCTGTTGAGAGTTCACATTCTCTTTAATAGAAATTCCCATTTCCTTTTTCCTAGGAGCCTTGGCCTTTTTCTTGTATGTACCAGCTTCAATCTTTTTCTGGTGTTCTTCAACAAGAAGCTTCATCTCAGCATCTATATCTTCAACTGTGGCTTCACCACCATGTTCTTCCATAAAAAGCTTAGCAGCAATCTCTTCATCAGTAATTGGATTTGATGAAATCACTAGACTCTTAAGTCTTGAAGAAGATTGTCCACCAGAGTTTACTCTTTCAGAGTATGTCTGTTTAGCAGAGTTTGACCGAAGTCTCCCTTGCTCTTGAGAAGACTTTGACCTTCTTTCAGCTCCCCTGCTTCCACCATCATTAGAATCATCCCTCAGTCTCAAGGTTGGAGTCCTTTTGCATTTGTCTTTATGTATTCTCTCCCCCTTTTTGACATCATCAGGAATAAAAACTGATGTCAGCAATTCTAGTGAAGTAGAAATCGAATCAATCTTAGTAGATATTGCAGCTTGATTGCTTTCAACATTGGTTAGCCTCTTCTTGATTTCTTCTTGATCCTTGATCAGAGATGAAAATCTAGATCTATCTTGCTTTATTGCTAAATCCTTAAGAGCAATATCATTACTCAATCCAAGAACAACTTTGTTTGTCTCATCAAAGCGATTGTGCAATGACTTGACTTGAACAATGGTCGCCTTAAAATGAGTTAACAGCTCAGGATTGGAAATCTCTTCAGCTGACTTCTGTATAAAATCTGCAGCCCTTTGTGTAGAGAAGATGCAGTCTGCTCCTGACCAATTAGCATAATGCATTTCTCTGAAATGAGCTTCAGTTGCATTTTGGTTTTCTTTGATAGACTCTGTTGTAGGATCCCTTAGAAAAGGTTCTGACTCATGACTATCAGAGTTTGAAAGTCCATCATTGATCCCAGAGTTTGCATGATCAGAGTTTACAGATGTGTGATCAGCATTATCAAAATCAACTCTAGCTTCATTGACATTTTCTGCTATCTGCTCTGCAATTTCTTCAGCAACATTGTCTGCAGTAGCCTCAGCATTTATCTTTTCAGCTTCAGGAATCTCAGAGGTTGCAGTTACAAAAACCTCTGTTTCAACAGGAACAAACTCTGCAACAATTTCTTCTATTTGTACAGTAGTCTCTTTCAAAGTCTCTGCCATAGCTTCATCCATTTTCTCTATAGCAGCTTCATTTACCTGATCAACCTCCTCACCCATTTCAAGAATTTGATTTGTAACAGAGAGATTCTCTGTGTGAGTAGCAATGGACTCTTCAATAACCAGGGTGGGTTGATCAGTTGCCACTTCCTCAGTATCACAAACACTGATACTAGGATGTGCTTCAACATTTGCATCCATTTCAAAATCATCAAATAAAGCTTCTTGCTCAACAATTTCAGCCTCTGTATCAGCTTTTGCCATATCAGGCACAGTGGCTGCTTTATTATCTTCAGTATCCTCCTGAATAATAACTTCAGGAGCTTCAGTATCCACAAAGACCCTGTCCTCATTATCAGTATTTACAGCAGACTCCTGAATAACAATTTCTAGAGCTTCATCCTGGACAGCTTCAGTTGCTGGTGTAGATTCATCCACATTATCAAAAAGATAATTGGCTACTAATCTTCTTTTTCTCTGATGAAGAGGTTCATCTTCAACATCAGCTTCATCATCAGTTTTTGATCTATTTGCTCTTCTTTTCTTAGAATGACCAACACCCTTTGGCACAGATGTCTTGGACACTCCTACTTCAGTAGCTGGTCTAACAGACTTTGCAGGTTTGGAGCCAACATGCTTAGTCCTACCACTGGATTTATGTGGAACAGATGTAGATGGACGAAGTTCTGTTTGTAAAGGTTCTGGTTGTGGTTCTGATTGAGAAGGAGTTTGTGTTTGTGGATTAAGTTGATCATTTACAAACTGTTGCACAGAAGCAGGTAGCAACAACTCTCCAACAACCCCTTTCTTAACATCCTTGTTGATGAGATCAGAGAATATCCTCTTGTGTAATTTAAAACAAGAAATAACATCTCCATCAACTAGTTCTACCCCTTCAACACAAGCAGAGAATAAAATCTGACAAAATCTAGAAAAGTACACTACCCCTCTATTCTCTGTCATTTTCTCCCCTAAATTATTCAAGACAAGTCGTGCAAAATCAAAATGATTATCATATAAAAGAGAATACCCTATTTGTAGACTGTCCGTAGGAATAGCATCCCAGTTGGTGCATTTCTTCCCGAACGTTCTTGTAATGCAGTCAAAGAAGAAGCTCCACTCCTTCCGCAAGAACGGTCGCTTCAATTGTCCTACTTTGGTCAAGGGCCCAGAATACCCAATCTCTCTCATCATCCTTAGTAGATCAATATCACCCATTCAAATAGTATATGAAGAATACTCAGGAAACCCCATAGCAGTTCGAATGGTACCAGAAGTAATTACATACTCTGCTTCTTGAAATTCAAAGATGATAGACGGGTTGCCAGAGTCACCACCATCATCATAACTACCTGTCTCCCAGAAGGCCTTGATTTGTGAACCATAAAGTGTTGATGGTTCTACTAGAGCACGCCCAATTGCTGATTGAGCAAGAAATTCCTGCATCATATGAAACGCCTCTGGTGCATTGGCAGTGGTTAGTGGTGCTGCATAGTTATTAGGGACAAACTCTAACCCAGAAGAAACAAACGATGTAGTCGCCATTAGTAAGATATGAAAGAGGAACAAAGAAACAGATGCGAAAGCTTGAAAGAGTTTGAAAGTAGAAAAGTGTTTGTGAATATGTGTGTGTGACAATAGATGTGAATTGGAGTAAGATGTGAAAGGTTTAGACGTATGTGTGTGTATTGTTTAAATATGAAATTCGAAATTAAAATCTGAACAGTTTTTAATCATTAATACACAACTGTCATACTCCGTTAACTGTGTGAGTGGGACACGTGGCACACATGCAATGACTGACAGCAGTAATTGACAGTTTCCAATGCGCATGCGCAGTAAAAACAGCAATAATTACCACCTTTTACACTTTCCTAGACAAGCAAGCTTTTCTCTGTTTAATACTGATTAGAACCGTTACCAATCATACACTTTTGGTTTCAAGAATGTTTTCTCAAAAATTGTTAACTGTCTGAAACAAATAATTAATTTTAATCATCAGAGATTAAAATAAAATTACCTCAGCGTAGAGTACACAGTCCATCAGTGTTTACCAATCCTCCTTCTTTATTCATAATCTCTTTTCTCTCAATGCACAGTTGTGAAAAATTGTGTGTGAAATAGCAGAGTTTACTGAATATAAATATTTAGAGCATCTTAAAGTGCATAAAATCCACACAATAAATCAGTAAAAACTGGTTGTCCAAACTCTCATGTATAAAATAAAATCTGATTTCATCTAAACTCTGTACTATTAACATTTATTATTTTCACCCCCTTCGAATTTTTGTTTTTTTTTGTTTTTTTTTTGTTTTTTTATTTTTCCAGTAATCAGTGGTTGGCACTAGTCACCAAAAATTAAAGATTTTAACCCTTATTTCATACAATAAGTTCCTGGGTCTTCCTAGGCACAACATGATCTCAAAGGAATTTGTGCACTTTTTGGCATCTTTTGATTGGAGGGTGAAATATTTGCAACTAATTATCAGAGTTTAGACTTTTCATCAGTTAATACAATTAATTTATGAGAGAAAGTGCAAACATCTGATACAGACTCAGTGTATAGGATCAATAAACTAAGAGATGCTATGAATATAGAGACAGTATCATGCTGTGTTAATTTACTGCACATTTTGAGATCAGATCATATATTATTCAGAAAGATTCATGATTACTTACTGAGAATCATGCTTCATACAGGTTTCTTCATCGGTCCAAATGTTTCAGACAATATCACAATCAGAGTATAACATCAGAGATTAACTTCAGACTTTAACCGACAGAGTATGACTGACACTTTATGACTAACAGAGTTTACTATCAGAGTTTAACATACTGGTACAAATAACAGTTAACACATGCAAAGAATCATGAGCATAAAATCAATCATGTATAGATTTTGAATCTAACCAGTATCTCTAGTCAAAACCAGAGACCATTCCAAGTTCATTTACCAGTCTTGTAAAGGTAGCTTCACTCAAAGGTTTGGTGAAGATATCTGCAAGCTGTTGGTCTGTAGACACAAAATGAAGCTCAATATTTCCTTCTTCCACATGTTCCCTGATAAAATGATACCTTATGCTGATGTGTTTGGTCATGGAATGTTGTACTGGATTACCTGTCATAGCAATAGCACTTTGATTATCACAGTAAATAGGTATTTTAGAGTACCTTAATCCATAGTCCAGCAATTGATTCTTCATCCATAAAATCTGTGCACAACAGGTACCAGCAGCTATATACTCTGCTTCTGCTGTGGATGTGGAAATTGATTTATGTTTCTTGTTGTACCAAGAAACTAATCTGTCACCAAGAAATTGACAGCTTCCACTTGTGCTTTTTCTGTCTATCTTACAGCCTGCAAAATCTGTATCAGAGTAACCAATTAATTTAAACTCTGATTCTCTAGGGTACCACAAACCAAGAGTTATGGTTCCTTTGAGATATTTGAAAATTCTCTTCACAGCTGTTAGATGTGGCTCTCTGGGGTCTGCATGAAATCTTGCACAAAGACATGTTGCATACATGATATCTAGTCTACTTGCAGTGAGATAAAGAAGAGACCCTGTCATTCCTCTATAGTTTGTCATATCTACTGAGACTCCTGTGTCTTTGTCTAGCTTTGTTGCAGTAGCCATGGGGGTTGTAGCAGATGAACTATCAATCATACCAAATTTCTTGAGAAGATTTCTGGTATATTTTGCTTGATTGATAAAAATCCCATCATCTGTTTGTTTTACTTGTAGGCCTATAAAATAACTAAGCTCTCCCATCATGCTCATTTGATACCTTGACTGCATAAGCTTGGCAAATTTCTTCCAGAGTTTGTCATTAGTAGACCCAAAAATTATGTCATCCACATAGATTTGAACTAACAGCAAATCATCACCAGAATTAAAGTAGAACAAGGTTTTGTCAATTGTACCTCTAGTGAACCCACTTTCTAAAAGAAATTGAGCTAGAGTTTCATACCATGCTCTAGGTGCCTGCTTTAGTCCATATAATGCCTTGTCAAGCCTGTAGACATAATCTGGATGTTTGGGATCTACAAACCCTGGTGGTTGTTCAACAAACACTTCTTCTTCAAGTTTCCCATTGAGAAAAACACTTTTCACATCCATCTGAAAGACTTTAAACTTCTTGTGAGCAGCATAGGCTAGAAAAATCCTTATTGCCTCCAATCTTGCAACTGGAGCAAAGGTTTCATCATAGTCAATTCCTTCCTGCTGTGAATAGCCTTTAGCCACAAGTCTAGCCTTATTCCTCGTAATCACTCCATCACTGTCTGTTTTGTTTCTGAAAACCCACTTTGTACCAACAATAGATCTGTTCTTTGGTCTTGGTACAAGTGTCCAAACTTCATTCCTCTCAAATTCATTTAACTCCTCTTACATAGCTGTTATCCAGTTAGCATCTTGAAGAGCTTCTTCCACTTTCTTGGGCTCTGTTTGAGATAAGAATACATGAAACAGACATTCATTATTTGTAGCACTCCTAGTTCTTACACTAGCTTCTGGATCTCCAATTATCAAGTCAGGTGTATGAGCTTGTGTCCACCTTCTTGCTGTTGGTAATTGGCTTCTATTATCAGTATTAGATCCTCCCCCTTAATCCATGCTTTCCTGATTTTCTTCTTGACCATTTGCATTCTCTGAGGCTCCCCCTGAATTTGACTGCTCAGAGTTTGGATTTTCAGTGTTTGACTCTGAGTTTGGGATAGATCCTTCAGCTGATTGACTTTCAGAATTTGAATTATTATCTTGAGATGTTTCTGAAGTATCTTCACGCTCCCCCTCGACTGGTTCTCTATTTTGTTCTGTCAGAGAAATTTCCTCAGTGTTTACCAGTAGAGGTTCAGAGTATGCTTCATCAGAGTTTGTTGGATTTGCTTCATCAGAGTTTACGTCATCAGAGTTTAGATCTTCATTTTCAAATCGAAGTTGATCATGATATTCTTCATCTTCTATTCCAGTTATTTTCTTGTCATCAAATGACACATGTATAGATTCCATGATCACTTTAGTTCTCAGATTGTAGACTCTGAAAGCTTTAGTTGACAGTGGGTATCCAACAAAAATTCCTTCATCAGCTTTTAAGTCAAACTTGGTCAACTGTTCAGGATGAGTTTTCAACACAAAACACTTGCATCCAAAAATATGAAAATATTTCAAATTTGGCTTCTTGTTCTTCACCATCTCATATGGTGTTTTCCCATGCTTGTTGATCAGTGTAGCATTTTGAGTAAAACAAGCAGTTTGAACAGCTTCTGCCCAGAAATAAGTTGGCAATTTTGCTTCATCAAGCATTGTTCTGGCAGCTTCGATTAAGGTTCTGTTCTTTCTTTCAACTACACCATTTTGCTGTGGAGTTCCAGGTGCAGAAAATTCTTGCTTCACTCCTCTTTCTTTGTAGAAAGCTTCCATTTCAGAATTTCTGAATTCAGTACCATTATCACTCCTGATAATTTTCACTTTGTGCTGTGATCCTTTGTCCAATTGCTTCACATGATTCATCAAAGTTAAGGCAGTTTCATCCTTCTTTGCTAAGAAATACACCCATGTGTATCTGGTGTATTCATCAACAATTACCAAAGCATATTTCTTTCTGCCCATTGACATTACATTCACTGGACCAAAGAGATCAACATGTAAAAGATGATAAGTTTCCACAACTGAAGATTCAGATTTACTCTTGAAAGATGACTTCCTTTGCTTGGCCTTTTGACAAGAATCACATAGACCATCTAAGCTGAGTGTTGACTTTGGAAGTCCCCTTACAAGATCTTTTCGAATCAGCTCATTGATGTTGTTCAAGTTTAGATGAGAGAGCTTCTTATGTCATTTCCAACTCTCTTCATTTGACATTTTTGCAGATAGACACACAGCTTTTCCTTCAGAGTTTGTTACCAAACTTGCTTCATAAATGTTATTGCGCCTGTGTCCAACTAGAACAACTCTCCCAGTAGATTTGCTGATAACCTCACAATGTTCAGTATGAAAATCTACATGGTATCCTCTGTCACAGATTTGACTCACAGAAAGCAGATCATGCTTGAGTCCTAGGACTAGAGCTACAATTGTGATGATGACACTTCCAAGATTAATATTGCCATATCCCATAGTACGTCCTATGTTGCCATCTCCATAGGAAACTTTTGGGCCAGCTCTCTCCTCATAATCTGATAGCAGGGCTTTATTTCCAGTCATGTGTCCTGAACATCCACTGTCCAAGACTAGGGTACTTTCCCTTATGCCCTGCAATCACAAACAATTACAAAGAGTTAGATTTAAGGATCCAGACTTGCTTGGATCCTTTGGCTTTCTTAACATTGTTAGCTTTTGCAGCGGAATAACTTTCAACAGAGTTTAAGCTAACTGTGTCAGGCTTTACACTTGCAGAGTTTGCTTTAACCCATTTCAGGTTGGGTTTTAGCTCATAAAAGTTGTGATAAATAGCATGATAACTCTTACAAGTATAAATGGAATGCCAAGTGCTCCCACAATGTGTGCATAAAGTCTGTGGTCTAACCCTAACATAATCATTCTTTACTCCAGACTTAGAGGGTAAAGAATTAATATCTTTGTTTTTCGTGCAGAAACTTGCAAGATGGTTAGTGCTACCAAAACTATGACATGTCTTCCTAGGAGCATCAGAATTAGGCAGATAATCATTTCTTTTATTAATGCCTACTTTTCCATTCCTATTTTTCTTGGACACTTTCTGTTTGTTGACAGACTTTACCTCTTTGAGCTTATGTTTGAATTGTTTTTCTGTCATTGAACCAACATTAATCTGCTTATCACAGATTTTTACTGGTTCTTTAACAGCTTCTAATTTAACCTTATTCTCTGTTATTGAACCAACATTAACCTGTTTATCACAAGTTTTAGCTAGTTCCATAACAGCTTCTTTCACTACTACAGACTTTAGCTTACTGGATTCAGAAACAAATTTCACAGGTTTAAGTTGTGGTTTCACTTTCACTTTATCTTTAAACCTAAGTTCATCTTTCTCACAGTAACCTAAACCTACAGTGTCTGTCTGAAAAACTTGATGTGTGTCTTTTCCAGAATTAGTCCAAGTTTTAATCACTTTCCTCTCTTTTTCCAACTCACATTCTATTTGCGTATATCTTTTAAGCAATTCCTGTTCAACATAAACAGTATCATCTCTCTCCTTTTGAACTTGTTGCATGTTAACAAGTCTCTCTTCAAGAAATTTATTCCTTTCTTTAAGACCTAGATTCTCAGATTTGATTCTTTCATTCTCTAAAGTCTGATCCCTATAACTAACATGTATGCTTTTTAGATAAACTCTTAATTCAGATATATTATCAGTATCATAAGCATAAGTAGTTAGGGGTACCTTGTTTTCAGATGACTCAGCTTCATCTTTAACAGTTGCCATGAGGGCATAATTGGCTCCCTCATCTGAGTTTGAAGTGTCTGCCCAGTCCTTGCCTTTAGTGATGAGTGCTTTCTCAGATTTTCCTTTCTTGCACTCTGGAGCATAATGACCCATCTCTTTACACTTGTAGCACTGGATCTCAGACTTGTCTTTCTTTCCAGACTTGGTATTCCCTCCATCAGACTTTCTAAAATTTCTCTTATCAGAGTTTGAATCTCTCCTAGAAAATCTCTTTCCTTTCTTGAAGTTCTTGAATCCCATTTTCTTGAAGGTCTTTACCATTAAAGCAGCCATTTTCATTATCTCTTCATCATCATCCTCAGAATCAGAAGCTTCATCATCAGTGTTTGAGCCATCATCAGAGTTTGATGACTCACTGTCAGATTTTATGACTAAAGCCTTTCCTTTGGCTTTCTTTCTTGATGATTCCTTCTTGACAGGCTTTTCTTCAACTTTAAGAGCAACAGATTTTGTCTTCTTTCCAGATCTTTTGTTTCTTTGTTCTATCTCCAGTTCATGAGTTTTGAGCAACCCATAGATTTCATCAAGATCTGTTTCTGCAAGATCATAATTGTCTCGGATTGTTGTTGCCTTCAAATCCCATCTTTCAGGTAGAGATAACAGAAACTTGAGATTTGACTCTTCAAGTTCATATTCTTTATCAACCAGGGACAAATCATTCAACAATTTACAAAATCTGTCATAAATATCTGTCAAAGTTTCATTAGATCTCGAGTCAAAGTGTTCATACTCCTGTGTTAGAATGGTTTTCCTATTCTTCTTTATTGCACTTTGTTAGATATAATTGCTGACGTTTGTTCATCAGTGTTAAAGCAACAGGTGATCATCAGAGTTTACATTGAAGCCAGTCAGAGTTTGTTAGAGTCTGACTTGGTGATAGTTGAATTAGCTGTCGGTGCTGAATTGAATATTCTAGAAGCAATATATTCTGAAGATGGAAAGAAGCAGAATATATTGATACAGCTAAGGAAACTAAACAGAAGACTGGAGCAATCCTTAATTGATAATAATTGTATAGCTAATTTATAGGAGTATCAATTAGATAAGGATTGTGTAAATGTGTACTATATAAACACAGATAAGTTATCCCTAGAAGGGATGCGATTATTGAAAACATTATTCTTGTAACCTAGTAGCTCTTTGTGATTCATTAACATCACTAAGAGAGAATTATTTAATATAATTCAGTTTGTTGATTTACAAACTTGTGTTCTTGATTGTTATTCTAATACATACTTGATTATATATTGTGTATTCGACCTATCAATTGGTATCAGAGCCAAGGCTGTTTAATATATACAGTTTTTCGATTCAAACACAGTAATAATCATGTCTGAAGAAAATCAAGCTCCTCCCAAGGTTGAACAGGTTAAACCTAATTCTGTGAGTCGATATGAAACAATCAGGGTTCCAATTCTCAGGCCAGTGGAGTATCCAATTTGGAAGGTGAAGATGACCATGTTTCTGGAGGCTACAGATCCAGAATATCTTGACAGAATCAATGATGGTCCTCATATGCCAACTAAATTGTCTCCTGTTGTTGATGGTCAAGAACAAAAGACTGTTCCAAAGGAAAAGAAAGATATGACTCCTGAGGACATCTCATCAATTGCAAAAGATGCAAAGGTTAGACATCTTCTCCACAGTGCTTTAGATAATGTTATGTCTAACAGAGTAATTGGTTGCAAAACTGCAAAAGAAATCTGGGATGCTTTGGAAGTCAGGTGTCAAGGAACCACTGCTATAAAGAAAAACAGGAAAACAATACTCACACAGGAGTATGAGCACTTTGATTCAAGACCTAATGAAACCTTGACTGAGACTTATGACAGATTTTGCAAACTATTGAATGATCTGTCTCTGGTTGATAAAGAATATGAGCTTGAAGAGTCAAATCTCAAATTTCTCTTATCCCTACCTGAAAGATGGGATTTAAAGGCGACAACAATCAGAGATAATTATGATCTTGCAGATACAGATCTTGATGAGATCTATGGATTGTTAAAGACTCATGAACTTGAGATAGAACAAAGAAACAGGAGATCCAGCAAGAAGACAAAATCTGTTGCTCTCAAAGTTGAGGAGAAGCCCATCAAGAAGGAATCATCAAGGAAGAAAGCCAAGGGAAAGGCTTTAGTCATTAAATCTGAAAGTGAGTCATCAAACTCTGATGATGACTCAAACTCTGATGAAGCTTCTGACTCTGAGGATGATGAAGAACAGATGATGCAAATGGCTGCATTGATGGTGAAGACCTTCAAGAAGATGGGATTCAAGAACTTCAAGAAATCAAAGAGATTCTCAAGGAAAGATTCAAATTCTGAAAGGAAAAGTTTTAGAAAGTCTGATGGAAGGGAGACCAAGTCTGGCAAGAAGGATAAATCTGAAATCCAGTGCTACAAGTGTAAGGAGATGGGTCACTATGCCCCAGAGTGCAAGAAAGGAAAATCTGATAAAGCACTCATCTCTAAAGGCAAAGACTGGGCAGATACTTCAGACTCTGATGATGGAGTAAACTATGCTCTTATGGCAACTGTCAAAGATGAGACTGAATAATCTGAAAATAAGGGCATAAAAGAGAGCACCCTTATCTTGGACAGTGGATGCTCAGGACACATGACTGGAAATAAAGCCCTGCTATCAGATTTTGAGGAGAAGGCTGGCCCAAAGGTTTCCTATGGAGATGGCAACATAGGACGTACTATGGGATATGGCAATATCAATCTTGGAAGTGTCATCATCACAAATGTAGCTCTAGTCTCAGGACTCAAGCATAATCTGTTATCTGTGAGTCAAATCTGTGACAGAGGAAACCATGTAGATTTTCATACTGAACACTGTGAAGTTATCAGTAAATCTACTGGAAAAGTTGTTCTAGTTGGACACAGGCGCAACAACATTTATGAAGCAAGTTTGGTAACAAACTCTGATGGAAAAACAGTGTGTCTGACTGCAAGAATGTCAAATGAAGAGAGTTGGAATTGGCATAAGAAGCTCTCTCATCTCAATTTGAAAAACATCAATGAGCTAATAAGAAAGGATCTTGTAAGGGGACTTCCAAAATCAATACTCAGTCTAGATGGCCTATGTGATTCTTGTCAAAAGGCCAAACAAAGGAAGTCATCTTTCAAGAGCAAATCTGAATCTTCAGTAGTGGAACCTTATCATCTTCTACATGTTGATCTCTTTGGACCAGTGAATGTGATGTCTATGGGCAGAAAGAAATATGCTCTAGTAATTGTTGATGAATATACTAGATATACATGGGTGTATTTTTTATCAAAGAAGGAAGGAACTGCTCAAACTCTGATGGATCATGTAAATCTACTGGACAAAGGATCACAGCACAAAGTCAAAATTATAAGGAGTGATAATGGAACTGAATTCAGAAACTCAATCATGGAAGCTTTCTGCAAGGAAAGAGGAGTGAAACAAGAATTTTCTGCACCTGGAACTCCACAGCAAAATGGTGTAGTTGAAAGAAAGAACAGAACTCTAATTGAAGCTGCCAGAACAATGCTTGATGAAACAAAGTTACCAACCTATTTCTGGGCAGAAGCTGTTCAAACTGCTTGTTTTACTCAAAATGCTACACTGATCAACAAGCATGGGAAAACACCATATGATATGGTGAAAAATAAGAAGCCAAATTTGAAATATTTTCATATATTTGGATGCAAATGCTTTGTGTTGAAGACTCATCCTGAACAGTTGACCAAGTTCAAGTTAAAAGCTGATGAAGGAATCTTTGTTGGCTATCCATTGTCAACAAAAGCATTCAGAGTCTACAATCTGAGAACTAAAGTGATCATGGAATCCATACATGTGTCATTTCATGACAAGAAAATAACTGGACTTGAAAATGAAAATGAATATGATCAACTACGTTTTGAAAATGAAGATTTATTCTCTGATGATGTAAACTCTGATGAAGCTGGTCTGACAAACTCTGACGAAGCATACTCTGAACCTCTACTGGTAAATACTGGAGAAACTGGAAATTCTCAAATTGAACAAAATAGAGAACCAGTTGAGGGGGAGCGTGAAGAAGCTCAACAAGACACAGCAAGTGAGTCAGTTGAGGAAACTGATTCAAACTCTGACAGTTCAAACTCTGAGCCATCCAATTCAGGGGAGCTTCAGATGCTGCAGAAAGTCAACATATGAATCAGGAGAGCATGGATCAAGGGGGAGGATTCAATAATGATGCAAGAAACCACTTACCAACAGCAAGAAAGTGGACACATGCACATACACCTGATCTTATAATTGGAGATCCTGATGCTAGTGTAAGAACTAGAAGTGCTACTACAAATGAATGCATGTATCATGCTTTCTTGTCTCAAACAGAACCAAAGAAAGTGGAAGAAGCTCTTCAAGATGCTAACTGGATAACAGCAATGCAAGAAGAGTTAAATGAATTTGAAAGAAATGAAGTCTGGACACTTGTACCTAGACCAAAGAATAGATCAATTGTAGGTACAAAGTGGGTTTTCAGAAACAAGACTGACAGTGAAGGTGTGATTACAAGAAACAAGGCTAGACTTGTGGCTAAAGGTTATTCACAACAGGAAGGAATTGACTATGATGAAACCTTTGCTCCAGTTGCAAGATTGGAGGCCATAAGAATGTTTCTGGCCTATGCTGCACACAAGAAGTTTAAAGTCTTTCAGATGGATGTGAAAAGTGCTTTTCTCAATGGGAAGCTTGAAGAAGAAGTGTTTGTTGAACAACCACCAGGATTTGTAGATTCCAAGCATCCAGATTATGTCTACAGGCTTGACAAGGCATTATATGGACTAAAGCAAGCACCAAGAGCATGGTATGAAACTCTTGCTCAATTTCTTTTAGAAAGTGGGTTCACAAGAGGTACAATTGATAAAACTTTGTTTTATTTTAATTCTGGTGATAATTTGCTTTTAGTTCAAATTTATGTAGATGATATTATTTTTGGATCTACTAATGACAAACTTTGTAAGAAGTTTGCAAAGCTTATGCAGTCCAGGTACCAAATGAGCATGATGGGAGAGCTTAGTTATTTTCTAGGCTTACAGGTCAAGCAAACAGATGATGGGATTTTTATCAATCAAGCAAAGTATACCAGAAATCTTCTAAAGAAATTTGGTATGCTTGATAGTTCATCTGCTCCAACTCCCATGGCTACTGCAACAAAGCTAGACAAAGACACAGGTGCTACAGTGGATATGACAACCTACAGAGGCATGATTGGGTCTTTACTATATCTCACTGCAAGTAGACCTGATATCATGTATGCAACATGTCTTTGTGCAAGATTTCAAGCAGATCCCAGAGAGCCTCATCTAACAGCTGTAAAAAGGATTTTCAAATATCTCAAAGGAACCATAACCTTGGGTTTGTGGTATCCTAGAGAATCAGAGTTTAAGCTAATTGGTTACTCTGATGCAGATTTTGCAGGCTGTAAGATAGACAGAAAAAGTACAAGTGGAAGCTGTCAATTCTTAGGTGACAGATTGGTTTCTTGGTATAGCAAGAAACAGAAGTCAATTTCCACATCCACTGCAGAAGCAGAGTATATAGCTGCTGGTAGCTGTTGTGCACAGATTTTATGGATGAAGAATCAGTTGCTGGATTATGGGTTAAGGTACTCTAAAATACCTATTTATTGTGATAACCAAAGTGCTATTGCTATGACAGGTAACCCAGTACAGCATTCCATGACCAAGCACATCAGCATAAGGTATCATTTTATCAGGGAACATGTGGAAGAAGGGAACATTGAGCTTCATTTTGTGTCTACAGACCAACAACTTGCAGATATCTTCACCAAACCTTTGAGTGAAGCTACTTTTACAAGATTGGTAAATGAACTTGGAATGATCTCTGGTTTTGACTAGAGATACGGGTTAGACTCAAAAACTATACATGTTTGATTTTTATGCTCATGATTCCTTGCATGTGTTAACTGTTATGAGTACCAGTGTCATAAACTCTGAAAGTAAACTCTGATGCTAAACTCTGTTAGTCATAAAGTGTTGGTCATACTCTGATAGTTACAGTCTAATGCTATACTCTGATTGTAATTTTGTCTGAAACATATGGACCAATGAAGAACTTTGTATGAAGCATAATTCTCAGTAAGTAATTATGAATCCTTAAGAGTTGTATAGATTCTGATCTCAAATATGTGTAGTAAGTTAACACAGCATGATACTGTCTCTGTATTTATAGCATCTCTTAGTTTATTAATCCTATACACTGAGTCTGTATTAGCTGTTTGCACTTTCTCTCATAAATTAATTGTATTAACTGATGAAAAGTCTAAACTCTGCTAATTAATAGCAAATATTTCACCCTCATATTAAAAGATGCCAAAAAGAGCACAAATTCCTTTGAGATCATGTTGAGCCTAGGAAGATCCAGGAACTTATTGTATGAAATAAGGGCTAAAATCTTTGATTTTTGGTGACTAGTGCCAACCACTGATTACTGGGAAAAAAAAATAAAAAAAATAAAAATAAATAAATATATATATATATATAAAGGGGGTGAAAAATAAAAGATATATCCAAATGAAAGGATATCAGAATACAGAGTTTAGATATAAAAATCAGATTTTATGTTAGATGAGAGTTTGAGCAATCAGTTTTTACTGTTTTAGTTTGTGGATTTTATGCACTTTGAGATGATCTAAATATTGATTTCGGTAAACTCTGCTATTGCACACACAATTATTCACACCTGTAGAGTTTGAGAAAAGAGTTTATTGACAAAGAAGGACAAATGGTAAACACTGATGTATTGTGTGAAATACGCCGAGGTAACTTTGTTTTAATCTCTGATGGTTAAAATGATTTCTTTGTTTCAGACATTTTATAATTTTGAGATTAGACATTTGTTTAGAAATTCGAAAGAGTATGATTACAAACAGTTCAAATTTGTATTAAACAGAGGAGAGAGAGGTTGAGTGTTTTGAACAATGTGAAAAGCGGTAATTTTGCCTATTTTTACTGCGCGTGTGTATTGGAAGTTGTTACATACAGCTGTTATCGTATGCATGTTTGACATCTGTCCCACTCACACACTTTTCAAAGACGCCTGCTGTGTGTAGTAATGATTAAAACGATTGGGTTTTAATTTTAACAGTTATTATTTAAACTTACTACACATAAACGGTTCATTCTTTTACACAATTCATCTTTTCATAAGTTTTTACTCACAAACACTGTCTCAAACACTTTCACTGCATACATTCTACACTTTTCTCTGTCTTATTCCTTGCTTACTTATAAACTTTTCTAATGGCTACTACAATGTTTACTGCTTCTGGGTTAGAATTTGTCCCAAATAACTATTCAGCTCCTTTGGCAAATGAGAACGCACCGGAGGCGTTTCATTTGATTCAGAATTTCTTGTCAAACTCTGATATTGGCACTGCTCTCACCGCACCATTGACGCTGTCTGCATCTCAAATCAGAACTTTTTGGCAGACATGAACTTATGATGATGGAGGAGAGACTGGGTCTCCGTCCATAATCTTTGAATTTCAAGAAGAAGAATTTACAGTTACTCCAACAACTGTTCGTGATGCTTTGGGCCTTGAGGATTTCAATGCTTTCACAATCTCTGTTGGCGACTCTGAGTTGGTTAGAATGATGAGAGAAATTGGCTACTCTGGACCATTGACAAAGATTGGTCAACTGAAAAGGCCGTTTTTGCGCAAGGAATGGAGTTTCTTTTTCGATTGCATCACCAGGGCTTTTGGAAAGAAGTGCACAAACTGGGATGCGATTCCCACTGATAGTCTGCAAATCGGGTATTCTCTTCTTTATGGAAGTAATTTTGATGTTGCTAGGCTAGTTCTAAATAATATAGGTGAGAAAATGACTGAAAACAGAGGTGTAGTTTATTTTGCAAGATTCTGTCAATTGATATTCTCTGAATGTGTTTCTGAAGTAGAGATAGCTGAGAATGATGTGATTCCCTGTTTTAAATTACATAAACGCATATTCTCTGATCTAACTAATAAGGATAACAAGAAAGGGGATGTTGGTGTCTTGTTGCTACCTGAGTTTGTGCGACAATTTCAAGTAAATTCACAACAACAACAACTTGCAAATGCTGAAGCTGGACCTTCTGTGTCTCAATCACAGAGGTCAAAGAAGTCTAAGTTGAGAGTTGTTAAGTCTGCCAGAGTGAAGCCATCAGAAAATGAAGCTGGGGTATCAACCACTGATGGTATGCCTCAGAAGAAAAGGTTAAAGAAAAGAAGAGCCAACAGGGCAAAGTCTGATGATGCTGATGAGAAGAGTGAAACTGATGATGTAACAACCCCAAATCCGGGGTCAGGGATTTAGGGTTGTCACAATCCATGTAATCCTTGTCTTACCTGTATTACTCACACCATTCATAATTCACCTGCTCATGACCCCACAACATATGTCACACACACACACACACACAGGTTAGAGTCTCAGAAACGACACAATACAACAACTGCGGAATAAATAACTTTTATTACAATACCCAAATGTCTTTTGAATCTGTCACTGATACAATTTCTAGGTAATGTTACATTACCAACTTAGTCTTCTGATGCTCACAATCCTCTCATACCATTCATATCTATACATAAGTTGAATACCAAAAGCTGTAGCCTGATTCGATTGGTTCGTACTACTCTTCGGGATCACTGCTAGAAACTGTTTATGGAAACGCCTTGCGGGGTATGTGCCGTCCCGTTGGCATCCTGCTTCGCTGCTATATAATATATATATATATATATATATATATATATATATATATATATATATATATATATATATAAAACAATAGCAAGAGTGAGCGATAGCTCAACAAGGTAATAAAAATATGGCATAATCCTGCCTTTAACTCAACCCAGAATAAAGCGGGTATAAGACAATAAATTGTCAACATATCTCAATACTGAAATTATTTTCTTATCGGAATGTATTCCCAAAAACAGTACCATTATTGTACTTCAAATATCATTTTCATAATATTTCTGCAAACTTTTACTATATTATGAACAAAGTTCTAGTATAAAGGATGAGGTTTCAAAGTAAACCAAATATAACCTTTCCGAAAAATATCTGCTAAATAAGCAGAATATCAACATATAACTTAAAAGATGAAGTTATAAGGTGATTCAGTATAAACAACTCCCTTACCATAACTCATATTATGTAAGGTATCCACAGAGTCATATGATATAAAAGATGAAGTTATATGGATTTATTGTCACTTCATTTCCAAACACTTTTCGACCCCCTGCCAACATGATTGGTTCTTTATCCCAATGTATGTTGCATGAATATCCAAATTGGATGATGAACTAATACTGGAGTTGCTACCGCGCCCGCTGTGCCTAACCTTGCTATGATCAGTAGCAGGTCGCACCGCTCAAATATGTTTTCTACATGTAGATGGAAGAATCACGACGGCCTGACATTGTCTACCGCCTTCTAGTGACCTCCCGGCCCATTTGGGGCCATAAAAGTTGGATGGGTCAATCGCAACTGGACCACTTACACCACTCCTAGTTCAGATGAAATCCATGACTCTGAAACGTAAAGGTCATCCTCCTTTCCCCAAGTGTAACACTTGTTGATACGACTCCACTAAGTAGTTATATCTAGGTTGGAAAGGAAGATTCCCCAATATTTCCCAAGCTAGGCTTGTTAATGGATATCGACTTGTTCCAGGAATTTACCCCTCGATCGTTGAGGTGGTAACACAATATTTGACTTGCAGCAATTACATAGCTTTGAGAAAATATCTGTCCCCTGACAGTTTTGAGTTGAGAGTTTAAAAAGAGTAGCAGTCACTTAAATCAGGTTTCCCATATTTTTGATAGTTGAGCGAGCATTTAAATCCTCTTTAAAAGACAGATTTAAACGGAAAAACATTGTTTTGGGAACCTCTTTTTGATTGGAAAACACTTAATAACATTTATTAAACAAGTAAACCTTCAAATGAATATTCGAAAATAATATTCATCAAATAAACAATCCTCGAATGAATATTTAGAAATAATATTCATTAATAAATAATCCTCAAATGAATATTCAAAAATAATATTCATTAATAAATAATCCTCAAATGAATATTCGAAAATAATATTCATCAAATAAACAATCCTCGAATGAATATTTAGAAATAATATTCATTAATAAATAATCCTCAAATGAATATTCAAAAATAATATTCATTAATAAATAATCCTCAAATGAATATTCAAAAATAATATTCATTAATAAATAATCCTCAAATGAATAATATTCATTAATAAATAATCCTCAAATGAATATTCAAAAATAATATTCATTAACAAATAATCCTCAAATGAATATTCAAAAATAATATTCTGTAAGTCGATAATCCTCAAATGTATATAAATAATATTCCTTAAATAAAATAATTAACCCTCGAATAACAGTTACCCGATATCTTTATCGGAAAATAACCTTTAACATATACCGAAATATAATTACTTCTGATCTTAGAGAAAATCACCCGCCCTTATCCTAGGGCAAATATAAAATCCTGGCTTCTAACTAATATCCCATATCTAGCTTAGAAGCCCATAATCAAATCATTTTCAAATAATAACCTTCGAATGAGGTAATATTCAAATAACATTCCTCAAATCATTTCCCGGTAATTAATACTTTCTAGAAATATAATTAATGTTTAATAATAGCAGTCCTCAAAATAATTAGTACACTGCCGCTGGAATCCCTCCGGGTTTCTACGGCTATCTCCATATCTCAAATACTGACTCCCGATCTAGAGTCGAAAACAAGAAGTATGCTCTTATCTCTAGAGCTACAAGGTACACCGGTTTATAACTACTTTATCTCAAAACTCATATATAAACCAAAATCAAACTCTATATATAACATGTATCGCAAAATTGTATAACTCCACACATGGCAAAAGCAGTAATATATAATCAATACTTCAAAGTATAGATTTATAAAACTTGCCACAATACTTGCAACAAAGATTTGGTATATAAATTGGGAATACACAAGTATTGAACATTGGAAAATATACCTACTCTGAATAATAGAGTAAGGTTTAGTAAACTTGCCTGATGCTCGAGAAGTGATAGGGGTTCGCGACGATGCCGGACAATCTAGACAAAGTCAAACGAAAACACACTGTTAATTCCCTCGATAAACCACTTATAACTCAATGCTTAAACATGTAAGCGAAACACAACCAAGGCATTACTAGCTCGTTATAGGCTCATACTAAGTCCATGTTTAGTTGACAATTACTTCAGTCGTAGGTTTAGTCCGAAATCGATCCTCGAATACAAGTTATACTTAACCATTTTCAACATTGGTTCCTAAGTCATGCTCTTAAAGGTTTTCACTTGCGCAACCTCGGCTAACACATTTTTATAAAATCGGAAAATAATCTTTTGGACTCGAAACCTTCTTACAAACCTTCGTAACTGCCCTTGACACTTCAATACAAAATTTCATTAACACCTTATATATAATAAGCGTAAGGGAGATCTTATCCAAAACTTTGGTCGGTCACTGTACTACCAAAAGTATACGATCCGTTGGATTATAAAACTATAAATATTCAAATCGATGAGGACCGTCAGATATAATATTAAAAATTGTATTTGATTAATAATAGGATAGTATTTAAATACTAAAAGGTGTATTTTGATAATTTAAACCTATTATAAATGGGTTTTCTATTTTGAATAGAAATCATTATGTAAAAATTCGTAATTATCTTTTCTCTTTATTTTATGGATAGTTCCAGTTACATAATAATTATTAAACCATCATTAAATTAAAGATAATTTTGTAATCTTCGCGTGGGTTGTAAAATCGTTAAAATCTGTTGTTTAAAACTCAAGATAGAGCCCAAACAGTAAAGTTATTATCTAAATTTTAATAAATATTTTTTTATTATTGTAGCACCAATTTAATTTTTTTTCCTAATTCTTTTAAATTTATAAAATTATATATTTATTTCAATAAAATATTAAAATCAATTTAAGAAAAATTAAAATCGATCTGGTCTGTGTACGATCAGTATACGACCAAATTAATAATTATAGTTAGATCTTAAATAGATCGATGAGAATTGTTAGATCTAATATTAAAAAGTGTATCTGATTAATAATAGAATTATATTTAAATACTAAAAAGTGTATTTTGATAATTTAAAATTTTTCTATGTAAAAATTCTTAAATATCTTTTCTCTTGAATTTATGTATAATTCCAGTTAGATAATAATTGTTAAACCAAATATCAAGATAACAATTCATATCGATTACAATGATACCCTAAGTTATAAGATACTTAGGAGAACTCTTTAAACACTTTTTTTTTGAAGGAACGTAACAATTTGATTAATCCAAATTATAATTATATTATTTTACATATAACAAACATAAAAGGATAATATCAAAATATTATTAAAATGCTGAGGGTTTCATATTCATAAACGATAATTTTGAATATAATACTTATATTAAAATGTGTATTTGATTAAATGTAGGATTATATTTAAATACTAAGACGTGTGCTTTGATAATTTAAACCAATTATAAATTGGTTTTCTATATTGAATTGAATTCTTTGTGTAAAACTTCTTAACCATCTTTTCTGTCTGTGTACGATCAGTATACGACCAAATTAATAATTATAGTTAGATCTTAAATAGATCGATGAGAATTGTTAGATCTAATATTAAAAAATGTATCTGATTAATAATAGAATTATATTTAAATACTAAAAAGTGTATTTTGATAATTTAAAATTTTTCTATGTAAAAATTCTTAAATATCTTTTCTCTTGAATTTATGTATAATTCCAGTTAGATAATAATTGTTAAACCAAATATCAAGATAACAATTCATATCGATTACAATGATACCCTAAGTTATAAGAGACTTAGGAGAACTCTTTAAACACTTTTTTTTTGAAGGAACGTAATGTTAGATCAGAATTCAATGATCGTCAGAAGCTAGACTCAACTGATCAGGATTGCTGACGTCATCAGTATTGCATGGTCATCAGTATTTGATCAAGCGTCAGTATCTTATTGATCATCAGGATTCCTACTCAGACTATGATCAGGTTTGATCATCAGGACTTGAAGCTGATCAGGATTCCTACTTCGAGTTATATTTGGAGTCTAGATAAACATGGAAGTTTGTTCCTGGTTTGTAGAATGCAGCTATCGATTAAAGATATGTTTCTATCTTTGTTATGATTAGGACTTATCTTGTTATTGATAGAGAAGCTGTGTGCACTATATAAACACAGTTTTGGTTTCGATTTATGTACTTATCAGAGAGAGAACATAATCGGAGAGAAGCTCTTAAGAACAGAATTTCTTGAGAGAGTTTTTGTAAGCTAGCAGCTCTTAAGAACATCAGAATTTCTTAAGAGAGTTTGTAACAGTTTTATATCAAAGTTAATAAAGCTGTTATTGTTATTGTTATTGATCTTTCATATTTGTGTTATATAAAGTCGAGAATCTTATACAATTGTATTCAACCCCCTTCTACAATTGTTATTTACTGGGCAACAATTGGTATCAGAGCAAACTGATTTAATTCTGAATCAGATACGATCTAAAGATGTCGACAACCAAGTATGAAAGCATGAAGATTCCCATCTTGAAGATATCAGAATATTCCACATGGAGGGTAAAGATGCTGATGTACCTGGAGGCTATGGATCCTGACTACTTGGACAGGATTCGTGATGGACCATATATACCAACAAAGTTCGTAGAACGAACAGATACAGTACCAGAACATTATGTGGTCAAAGCTAAAGCTGAATGGACTCCAGAAGAAAAAGCTCATGTACTCAGGGAACCAAAGATAAAGAATATCTTGCATAATAGCCTTGATGCTGTTATGTCAAACAGAGTGATTGCATGCAAGTCTTCAAAAGAAATCTGGGATACTTTGGAAACTCAGTGCCAGGGATCTGCATCTGTCAAGAAAAACAGAAGGGCTCTATTGATTCAAGAATATGAACAATTCGATGCAAGACCTGAAGAGAGCCTGACTGATCTATATGATAGATTTCTGACACTATTGAACAGTTTATCCTTAGTTGACAAAGTATATGAAACTGAAGATTCAAACACCAAATTTCTTAGAGCTTTACCTGAAGAATGGGATACTCAGACCTCAATCATTAGACACCAGTATGATCTAAACATTGTGTCTCTTGATGAGATCTATGGGATGCTAAGAACTCATGATCTTGAAGTTCAACAGAGAAAGAACAAGAAAAGCAGCAAGGCAAAGTCAATTGCTTTGAATGTAGAAGCAAAATCAAAAGGGAAAGCTATGGAGGTCTCTAGAAGGAAAGCAAGAGTAGCTGAGTCAGATCCTGACGACTCTTCATCAGATACTGATGGCAATCCTGATGCCAATACTGGTGATGAATCTTCTGATTCAGACATGGAAGAGATGGTTGCTATGATTGTCAGAAACTTCAGAAGGATGAAGTTCAGGAAGAATAGAAGACAAGGCAACTTTCAGAAAAAGACCTTCAAAGCAGACAAAGACAAGTATATCAAAAAGGACAGCAAGGGTAGCAAATTTGACAAGTCAAAGGTTAGATGCTACAAGTGTAATGGTATGGGTCACTTTGCTTCTGAATGCAACAAGACAAAGGCACTCATCACATCAAGCAAGGATTGGATGGACTCTTCCTCAGAATCTGATACTGAGGTAGTCAACTATGCGTTAATGGCCAATGCTGATGTAACTGCTGCTCCTGATGATAAGGTACTAAATACTATCTTTGATTTTGATACTGATAATGCTTCTGAGTTAAGACGTTTTCTAAAGTCATTACATATTAGCTTTAGAAGTCAAACTGCTGAGAATACTAGAATCTTATCTGAGATGTCTGACCTTAGAAAAAGGAATGAGATATTAGAAGCTGAATTTTCTCGTATGCAAGAAGTACAAAAAGAATGTGATAATGCTAAACACATGCACTTAGAGATGACATCTAAATGTACTTCCCTTGAAAAAGAACTTGAATATGCTAATGAGAAAATCAGAACCTGGACAGACTCTGGTAGGAAATTTCATGAGATTAATATCTCTAAGAATTGGAAAGAGTGTCTAGGATATAAGTCAGATGAGGATAAGAAATTGAAAGAGAAAATTGTCATTGATGAGACAGTTAGTCCAAAGACCTATAGACATGTTATAGACTCAACCAAATCTAAGATTACTCCTGTTAATTTTGTTTTTGGTAAGGATTCCAATTCTACTTTTGAAAAGGGATCTTCTTCTACTCAAGGAATTAAAATTATAAAGTCTAAACCTGTCATGAACAAAGTCACTAAGAATCTAGGTCTATTGTCTCAGAAACAGCTTAATGATAAAATCTGTGAAGTTACAGATAAGAAAAAGGAAGCTACTGTTAAGAGAAACAGGAATGGTAAAGTTGGGATCAATAAAGAGAATGGTTATAAATATATCCCAAATGCACCTAGAAAGTGTTGTTTTAACTGTGGTAACTCTAATCATCTTGCTATTGATTGTAAGAAGAGTAAGAAGAAGATTACTGATATTCCTAAGTCTGATGTAAGGAATAGATCAGTACTCTATAAACCGCAGAAGTCCTGTTTTCATTGTGGTAGTCTATGGCATTCTATTTATACATGTAAAGAGTATCATGATTTGTACTATAACTTTTATGATCCATTGCCTAAGTTTGAAAGTAGTACAAAGTCTGATAAAACTGAAAATGTCATAGTGAAGCATGCTTTTGTTAATACTGATACTGACAAAGCAAATCCTGATGGAGTAAATCCTATCAGGACTGCTAAAGTCAAAAAGTCTTCTGCTGTTAAATTTAATAAAATGCATGAACAAGGAATCCAACAAGTGTGGGTTCCTAAACATTCTAACTAGTGTTTTACTATTCTGATGCAGGGTAAAAGGAAAAATGTGTTAGTCATGGATAGTGGATGTTCTGTGCACATGACTGGAAACAAAGCCCTGTTATCAGAATATGAGGAAAAAGCTGGCCCAACTGTGTCTTATGGAGATGGCAACATTGGACAAACCTTGGGATATGGCAATATAATCATTGGAAATGTCATCATTGAAAAAGTAGCTCTAGTGAAGGGACTAAAACACAACTTGTTGAGTATTAGTCAAATCACTGACAGAGGTTATCATGTCAATTTCTATTCCACACATTGTGAAGTAGTCAGTAAAGCAACAGGGAAGATAGCACTAACTGGCTACAGGCATGGTAACATATATGAAGCCAACATTCTCTCAGATACTGATGGCTCCCCTACATGTTTCATCAGTAAAGCTTCAGTAGATGAAAGTTGGAACTGGCACAAGAAGCTTTCTCATCTCAACTTCAGCAACATCAATGAGTTGGTTAAGAAAGAGTTAGTAAGAGGATTACCTAATGTCTTATATACACCTGATGGACTCTGTGATGCATGCCAAAAAGCAAAACAAAGAAGGACATCATTCCAGAGTAAATCAGAATCCTCTATTGAAGAACCATATCACATGTTACATCTTGATCTGTTTGGTCCAGTCAACATCATGTCCATCAGTAAGAAAAGACAACCACAAAGTACAAAGTCAAGATCCTGAGAAGTGATAATGGTACTGAATTTAAGAATTCAAAGATGGAAGAGTTCTGCAAATACAAAGGAATCATTCAACAATTCTCTGCTCCTGGCACACCTCAGCAAAATGGAGTAGTAGAAAGGAAGAATAGAACTCTTATTGAAGCTGGCAGAACTATGTTGGAAGAAGCTAAATTACCTACATATTTCTGGGCAGAAGCAGTCAACACAGCATGCTATACACAAAATCTTACATTGATAAACAGGCATGGTGTCACTCCTTATCAGTCTCTCAAAGAGAAGAAGCCAAGTCTGAAGCATTTGCATGTGTTTGGCTGTAAATGTTTTGTTCTCAGAACTCATCCTGAACAGCTAGGGAAATTTGAAACAAAGGCTGATGAAGGAATATTCATAGGCTATCCTACACCAAGAGCCTTCAGAGTTTTTAATTTGAGAACAAGAACTGTCATGGAGTCAATACATGTATCTTTTGATGATAAGAAGATAACTGGAATAATTGAAGACTCGCATGATAGATTGTTATTTGAAAATGAAGCTTCCAAGGAACCTGAAGAAAGTGAATCAGAAGCTGTCCATTCATCCAGTACTGACGGGTCACCAAATCCTGATGACTCACCAGGTACTGATGGTGCTAATACTGATGATGCAAACAACAGTAATACAACTAGTAGTGCTAATGTTGAGGGGGAGCAACGGCATTCAACTACAAGTTCAGAGTCAACTCAATCATCAGGACAGAATTCTTCAAATACTGATTCAAGTGAAGATCCTGATAACACATCAGGAGGGCATAGCAATAATTCAGGGAGAGCTTCAAATCAATCAAATTCTTTCAATCAAGATAACACCAATCCAGGGGGAGCATCTACTTCAAGAAACAATTTGACACCAGCAAGGAAATGGACTAAAGATCATACTCCTGATTTGATAATTGGAGATCCTGATGCAGGTGTTCAAACAAGAAGTGCAACTCAGAATGAATGTTTATACAATAACTTTCTGTCCAAGGAGGAGCCTAAGAAAGTTGAAGATGCACTTAAAGATGCTGATTGGGTTACTGCAATGCAAGAAGAACTGAATGAATTTGAAAGGAATGAAGTCTGGAAACTAGTACCAAGACCAAAGAATAGATCAATAGTTGGTACAAAGTGGATTTTCAAGAACAAGACTGATTCTGATGGAGTCATTATCAGAAATAAAGCTAGACTAGTTGCAAAGGGGTATTCCCAACAAGAGGGAATTGACTATGATGAAACTTTTGCTCCTGTTGCAAGACTAGAAGCCATCAGGATATTTCTTTCTTATGCAGCACATAAGAAATTCAAGGTTTTCCAGATGGATGTTAAAAGTGCTTTCTTAAATGGTGAACTGGAGGAAGAAGTTTATGTTGAACAACCTCCTGGTTTCATTGATCCTAAATATCCAGATCATGTCTACAGACTGGATAAGGCACTTTATGGACTAAAGCAAGCTCCAAGAGCATGGTATGAAACCTTAGCTCAATTCTTACTGGAAAGTGGATTCAAAAGAGGTGCAATTGATAAAACTCTATTTTATTTGAATCATGGTAAGGAGTTGCTGTTAGTTCAGATTTATGTTGATGATATCATTTTTGGGTCAACAAACAATAAGCTGTGTGAAAAGTTTTCCAAGCTTATGCAGTCAAGATATCAAATGAGCATGATGGGAGAAATGAGTTACTTTCTGGGTCTTCAAGTTAAACAGACTGATGAAGGGATTTTTATTAATCAGTCTAAATACACAAGGAATTTACTGACAAGGTTTAACATGCAAGACAGTACTCCTGCTTCAACTCCCATAGCTACAGCTACCAAACTTGATCCTGATCAAGGTGAAGAGGTAGATGTAACTCACTACAGAGGAATGATTGGCTCTTTATTGTATCTCACTGCCAGTAGACCAGATATCATGTTTGCAACCTGTATATGTGCAAGATTTCAAGCAAAACCTAGAGAACCACATCTGATTGCAGTCAAAAGAATTTTCAGATATCTCAACGGCACTCCTTCACTTGGCCTTTGGTATGCAAGGGAATCAGATTTTGGGTTGTGTGGTTATTCAGATGCTGATTTTGCAGGATGCAAAATAGACAGGAAAAGTACTTCAGGAAGTTGTCAGTTTTTGGGTGGAAGACTAGTTTCATGGTTCAGTAAAAAGCAGAAATCTATTTCCACTTCAACTGCAGAAGCTGAGTACATTGCTGCAGGAAGTTGTTGTGCTCAGATAATGTGGATGAGAAATCAGTTGTTAGATTATGGCCTGTCATACTCAAAAATCCCTATTTATTGTGATAACCAAAGTGCTATTGCAATGACAGGAAATCCAGTTCAGCATTCTCTTACTAAACACATAAGTATCAGATATCACTTTATAAGAGAACAGGTTCTGGAAGGAACAATTGAACTTCACTTTGTTCCTACTGATCAACAACTAGCTGATATATTCACCAAGCCACTACCTGAAGCTACTTTCAATAAGTTGGTGAATGAACTTGGAATGATGAATTTTGAGAATTTCTGAGGAAAAGCTACAGAGAGGAAATCCTGATAACTGTCAAATCCTGATGGTTATTCAGAAAGGTATGTATCTTTGATCAAATCCTGATAGGACTCACTCCTGACAGGAAGTCAACTGGTCAAATCCTGATGCTCAGATGATTGAAGCTGGTATGAAAACCAGAGGTTCTATGCTAATTTGTCATCAACACTCCTGGTAAACTCTGGACAATTAGATTATTACTTAGTCTTTGATTAAGTTTTCAGTCTTAATTATCAATGTCATTATTATCAGAGTTTATTATTTATCATCTCAATATCACTATGAGTGTTACTAACAAATTTTGCAGGCAAGTACAGGAAGCAAACAATTGAGAAAATAGACAAATTTCATTAATACTTGAAGATACATTACACATGAAATATGGAAATTACATATTTGTTTTCCTAGTCTATTTTCTACTCAGGAACTCGTGCTTTACAGATAAGCATGAACACGTGCCCTGCAAATTAGCATGAATGTTCCTGAGCAGCTTCACAGTTCATCAGAACTGGAAGGTCTCTTGTTCCATCCTTAAGAGACAAAAAGAGGAGCTGATGCACTTGAAGGCGGATCGTCACCGTGACCACCGGGACGCCTCCGTGCCTCCAACTTGCATGACGTACAAGCATCACGGATTCTCTTCTTACGTTTCTCAAGCTCTCGGACGAGCTCTTCATCATCTTCATCCTCATCCTCTTCATCATCCTCATCGTCTTCATCCTCTTCATAGATGAGATTCTCAAGAGGATTCCAGTCAGGATTGGCTTGCACAAAGTTGTGCCACACCACATCAACCATAGCGTTTATAAACGCTTCATGTTCCTGAGGGTCAGGAACTGGTTGTGGCTCCATCTCTGCTAGAGCCTCATCCATTTGTTGCCAAATTCTATCAATTTCTTCATCAGGTATGTTGTTTTGATTGTTGGCAGCCATTGAAAAACAAAGAAGGTGAAAGGTTTTCGTAAGTTTTTCTCTGGAAAGGGTTTGTGTTTTAATAGATATATGATGATTATGCTTAACAGTTCTCTTTTATAGAGAATGTGTATTAAGGGTGCAGGTCATTTCTACAATCTCGATGAGACGGTTCGGTTTTCCATAAATATTTTTGTCTCGTTTGCTGGTAAGCGTGTTTTAATTCTATGACCATTAATTTGGTTATTTTTCTTAAACCAAAACGCTATTCAGGATTGTTAAAATAAATTTTGTTTTCTTAAATAAAATTTTATTATTGAATATATTTTTTTCAATCCTGATATGGCAAAATATTTTGTGCGGAAATGCTTTTATTCCTGATGAGGTTAGGTTTTTCTTACATCAGAAAATGCCTACTCGTTATGGACTACTTTCTAATGCTATGGTACAAGGACCAACCCACCTTGTTCCTGACACAAGCATGCAACCTAAACAGTCTAAACAGTTAACAACCACCTCTACTGTCTCTCAAAAGACTTTAGTTGTAAAATCAAAGAAATCAGCTAGAACTGATGTGTCTGGAAGGCAATCAGGTTCAAAGGATTTTTCCTCTACACCACTCACTAAAAAGAAGATACAAGGGGGTGTACAAGGGGTCCTGGTGAAGAAAGCTGATAAGGTTGTTAAGAATGTTCCTGTGAAAAGGAAGTTAAGGTTGATTGATGAAAGTGATTCAGAGGATGACTTACCTATATCCTCTGTGATGAATGTAAACAAGGAAGTTGCTGATACTGCTACTAAAGCTGTGGTACCTTCATCAAAACCACAAAAGACAAGGAAATTATCAAAGAGCAGGTATCATATTCCTTTGACAGTGCAAATGAAGGATACTGATATTCAGACATCAAATCCTGATGTTAGTATTCCTGATGCAGCAACAAAAGTTGTCTCTATATCAGACTCTCCAACCTCTCCATCTCAGATTCGAGGACATTCTTGGGAGAAGGTATCTACAACTGCTTCCTTGGTTGGTCTTACACCTACATCAAAGAAAAAGAGGAATGCAGAAGAGTTAGTCTATCAGAGACAGAAGAAGCTGAAAGGATCAAGCCCACAAGAACCTGAATTTCAGAGTAATTCAGCAGCTACTGTTGATCCTGCCACACAAGAACCACTCAATCAAAGTTTGGGTGAAGGCTTAGCTAGTGGAATGGTCACACAAGAACCATTTTCTCAAAGGGAGAATGAAGACATCAACATTCCAGCTACACAAGAACCATCTTCTCAAAGTGAAGATGCAGGCAAAGCTACAGCTTCTGTTGAAAGATTGGTCGAGAACATTGTCAATGAGGGAAGCACACAAGAACCTTTAGCTCAAAGTGTTGAAGCAGCTTCTGAACCTCAAGCTCCACAAGAACCATTGGTAGCAAATACTGATGCAAGCATATCAAATCCTGACGATGTTCATCCTGACGCTAGTGGTGCTCCTGATAATGAACCTATTTTGATACAGCCACTTCGTTCAAGACCAGTAGATCATCCTATCTCAGAATCACAGGATAAACTGAAAGGTATTGCAATTCCTGATCCTGATAAATCTCATGGTTCTGATGATGATAATTCTGATGATGATAGTGATGATGATAATGAGAATAGAAAAGAAAAGGAACAGCTTGCTACAGCACTCAAGATTAGTCTTGGAACTAATTTTGGTTCATCAAGTACGTATATGGCTGACAAAGCTTTCACTGGGAAAGATCAGAGACAAGATTTTTCTACTCCTTCCTTTGATCCTGCAGAGGCATTTAGACAGAATGAATGGAACAATTCATGGCACCAATCTGATGAATCTATCAGTTTTTCTTCTGCTATTGAA
Source organism: Heracleum sosnowskyi (assembly GCA_030848705.1). Lineage (NCBI taxonomy): Eukaryota > Viridiplantae > Streptophyta > Magnoliopsida > Apiales > Apiaceae > Heracleum > Heracleum sosnowskyi. The sequence continues at coordinate 111,007,838 of CM061239.1, forward strand.
CATGCCTATAATGCAGTGAAGTCTATAGAGAATCAAGACTTGAAGAATCATTTGAAGGCTACAACTCTGTTATCCAAAAGCCTGAAAAGTGAGATTGATTCTATCAAGGGTTCAACTGAAAAAGTGAGGACTGATATCTTTAATAATTTTACAAAGGTGCCTACTACTTTTCAACTGAGGGTAGTGGAATCCCAAGTGAAATCTGTTGTTTCAGAACAAACCTCCATCAAACAACGAATTGATTCTCTGGATACTAAGGTAACTGAAATTCAAGCCTCTCTTTCCTTAATTTTGCAATTATTGTCAAATCCTGATGTCAAAAAGGGGGAGAAGGTTATTCAGACAAAATGTACACCTGATCTAGTATTAAGAAATAATGATGATGATACTGGAGATGATGGTGGTGACAAAGCGATACAAGGAGAAACCTCTGATGCTGTTGTTATGAAGACAATCCAAACTTCTCAAAGTCAAACAACGCAGTCAACTCATGTTTCTGATTCTGGAGTTAAGACAGTAAGAACATTGGTGCAATCTCAGATCCTGACGGAAGATCAAATCCTGACACCTGGTCATGGACACATTCTTGCTACAATTCCTGAAGGTGATGAAGATGTGATTATTGATAATCCTGAAGATGCATCAAATTTATTCCAGAAGTTTTCTACAAAAGACGGCAGAATTGTTACTCTATATCACACTGATAAAAGAGTTCAACAATTATATGCAAGAAAAGCACTCTCTACAGCAAGTGAAGAATATCCAGATCTCTCACATGAAGAATTCTTGAGACTACAAAGAGAGACAATGGAAAGCTATACTGCTCCTGCTAGAGGTAGAGGAAGCAGAGGTAGGAGAGGTGTTAGAAGAAGTAAAAGAGGTTCTTCAACTCAAATAGTACCTAGACAGACAAGGTCTAGAGGGTTAAGAATTGAAGAAATTCCTGAACCTATTCAAACTCTAGTAGTTCCTGACAGATCTACTTTTGGTGATGATGGAATTGTTGAAGAAGAACCTGAATTGAGAAGAAAATCAAGTAAATCAACTCTCAGCAATACAAATCAAATTGAAGATTCTAATCCTGACAATATTCAAGATCCTGACGAATCTGAAATTCTGCAAGAGGTTGATTTGATAATCTTATCTACTGTTGTTGATTGTCACAACAAAGAAGTAGATGAAGAAGAAGAAGCCAGAAGAAGAGATATTACAAGAAGAACAAATGAAGATTTCAATCTCTATCTACAAAGGCTTAAAGTTTCAAATAAAAGACAATGGAGAAATTCAAGCAGACAAGAATCTTTACTTGAAAGAAGCTACACTTTTGAAAAGGAAAAAGACAAGAAGTGGAAACATATTAGCACATTAAGTTGTGATACACCTATCAATTTTCAGTCTGGTGGAATTATTACAAGCGCTTCAAGTGTTGTTGATTTATCTGAGATGGTTAGATCAAAAGCACTCTGGTTAAAGATGTTTTCAAATCTGAAGCAATTGTCAAGTAATTCAAGAGGAGGTATTGGACATAGAGATGGTGAATATCTGAATATGTCATATGTTGATCCTTACTCCTTGACAGAAATTGGAGGTACTTTAACTTCTGAAAACCTGAACAATTTATTAGCTGTTGATATAGTTATAGATTGTCATGATGGTTTTGAAAAGAAAGAAAAGCTTCTGTACTTCATGAAAGATGATAGTGTGAAGATTCTATCTATTCAAGATCTGCTGATGAAAACTACACAGGAACTGAAATATGTTCACTATCTGTTAAGATGGAAGAACCAAGTGTACAAAGAATGGAGTGACATGATTTTGTCAACTATAAGAAGAAGACTGGATGGAAACAATAATTTCAATGGTAATTTTACTCCCATGTACTTAAATCAAAGAGGTCAGGATGTGGAAATGCAAAGGGGTACTGCTGTTAAAGAAGTAAATTTTGGCATGACTCATCTTTCTCTCAATCCTGATGGGAAGGAAATTGCTTATCTTTTGCTTGAAGAGCACAGTCTACAGAGAAACTCCATACAGAATCTCAGAGCAGCTATCTACCAGATTAATGAGGAAGATGAAGAACTCAGAAATCTTAAGGAAAGACTGATTCAAATTCTTGAAGAAAAAGAAGAAAGTTTATTATCCAACTTCTTGAAGATGAATCTGTTCTATCACAAAGCTTAAACAGATAAGTTGTTTCTGAAGATACTCGTACATTTTGATACATGTTTTTGACATCATTGAATATTTGGAATCTATACTTTATTTCACAAAGTATGAGATTGGGGGAGATTGTTAGATCAGAATTCAATGATCGTCAGAAGCTAGACTCAACTGATCAGGATTGCTGACGTCATCAGTATTGCATGGTCATCAGTATTTGATCAAGCGTCAGTATCTTATTGATCATCAGGATTCCTACTCAGACTATGATCAGGTTTGATCATCAGGACTTGAAGCTGATCAGGATTCCTACTTCGAGTTATATTTGGAGTCTAGATAAACATGGAAGTTTGTTCCTGGTTTGTAGAATGCAGCTATCGATTAAAGATATGTTTCTATCTTTGTTATGATTAGGACTTATCTTGTTATTGATAGAGAAGCTGTGTGCACTATATAAACACAGTTTTGGTTTCGATTTATGTACTTATCAGAGAGAGAACATAATCGGAGAGAAGCTCTTAAGAACAGAATTTCTTGAGAGAGTTTTTGTAAGCTAGCAGCTCTTAAGAACATCAGAATTTCTTAAGAGAGTTTGTAACAGTTTTATATCAAAGTTAATAAAGCTGTTATTGTTATTGTTATTGATCTTTCATATTTGTGTTATATAAAGTCGAGAATCTTATACAATTGTATTCAACCCCCTTCTACAATTGTTATTTACTGGGCAACACGTAACAATTTGATTAATCCAAATTATAATTATATTATTTTACATATAACAAACATAAAAGGATAATATCAAAATATTATTAAAATGCTGAGGGTTTCATATTCATAAACGATAATTTTGAATATAATACTTATATTAAAATGTGTATTTGATTAAATGTAGGATTATATTTAAATACTAAGACGTGTGCTTTGATAATTTAAACCAATTATAAATTGGTTTTCTATATTGAATTGAATTCTTTGTGTAAAACTTCTTAACCATCTTTTCTTTTCAGTTTATTTTATTTTTATGGGTAGGTCAACTGTTCAAGTTAGATAATAAATATTAAAACATCATTAAATTAAAGATAATTTCATTAGTTTCGCATGAGTTGTAAAATTATCAAAATTCAATTTCTAAAACTCAAGATAGAACCCCAAATATTAAAGTGAGTATCTAAATTTTAATAAATATTTTTTTTATTATTTTAGCACCAATTTATTTATTTTTCCACTAATTCTTTTAAATAAAATATTATCAAATAACATATGTGTGCAAGAAAAAATGAAAAAATTCTTAGTTTCAAAAAAACCTATAAATTTTAATATGTTGTTGGTAGATTCGAACTTTAGATCATTCTACATGATAATTTTACTGTTATATCTAACGTTTTTCAACAATTTAATTTGAAAGATTCAATGATTATGGATTGAATGATCAAACAAAGCGACCAAACGAAGCTTTCATTAATTAGTCTTTAATATAATAACATAGATATTTACGGGATATACTATAAAAAATTGAAATTTATACAGAATTTTGATCACGGTGTACTACTTTAAAAGAAGAACTATTACAAAAAAAATTATATTTTAATTGATAATTTATTTTCTCAAAAGTTCAAAGTTCCCGCATCTTTAACATATTACAAAAAAGAGTATATTATATTTTAGCAATAAATATTTAAAAAATTTATAAATTATAAATATTATAAATATTAAGAAAAACTAATGATGTTATTATGGTAGTTTGGTCCTAAATACCGCCAAAACATTCTCAACCATTAGATCCAATACTTTTAAAAATACATGATCAAGATTATATCATATAAAAAGAAGTTATTATCTAAAAATGATATAAGTTAAAAGATATTATATTATGATTGGATTTTCTAAAAAGTCAAAACATAAAAATAGTTGTAATTAAATAAGGAAACTCATTTAATACCAAAATAATAAAAATCGTTTAATGTTAAATAGATAGGTGAAAACCGTTAGATTTAACATTAAAAACTATGTTTGATTAATAAAGCGTATTCTAATAATCTAAACTACATATAAGTAGATTTCCTAAATCTAGAATTATCAACATTAAATTTCGTCACTTTATTCTCTTTTTAGTTTTAGAATAGTTTTTAATTGAAAAAGAACTATTAAACCACAACTAAATTAAAGATTATTTTGTGAATTTCATGTGGACTATAAAATTGGCAAAATCTAATTTTTATAACTCAATATAAACAAATATTAAATTGAGCGTGTAAAATATAATAAATATCAAATTTTTAACCATAATTGTTTTGGCTAAATCTTTTTTAATAATAATTTAATCATGTAAACTAATAACTTTTAAATATTAAAATATTCGTAAATAAATATAATTATAAATATTAAAAAAACAATCGTGTGTTGCATGAGTAATAAAATTATAATTATAAAAAAATAATTATAAATAAAATTTAAGTAACCGTGCATCGCACGGGCTATAAGCTAGTATTTTAAAACAACTCTTAAGGGTCTCAAACATAGCCAGAAAGTTGGTACATTTCTGCAATCTCATTCCTTGAACCACTTTCACTACAATGGTCATATCTCATAAACCGTAAATCGTAATGACATGATTCTTGCGCTCACATAAACTAGAAACAAAGCTCTACACACTCATGTTCATAACTGAACCAAAAGAGGCAGTTAGGGTTTCTGATTCTAGGCAGTTTATAGAGTTACCGAAAATCGGGCATTACGACGGCTTAAAATCGAATAATCCTATTTTGTCACAACATAACCAAGCCACACCGGGCATACCATACATCTACAACCTCAACAAACAACCATCATACACCTCTAAGATCAGTGGGGAGGCTCAAATCCAACACCCATCATTTTACACATTCAAACAAATCCAAATAATCACTAAATCACTTAATCATGATATTAACTTTACATGAACATCAAAACCACTTTAAAACTCATATAAAACTCAAAGGGGCAGAGGTTTATACCTTCCTCCAAGCTTGCTTGCTGCTATATTCCTTATGTAACCTTAGATCCTTGCTTAATACAACCTTTGGAAGCCACAAACTCAATATCAAAAGCAACAAAGCAAAATACAAGTTACTATTCATCATCTTCTCCAACTGTTACTCACTGAAATCGAAGGGTAAATCACAGAGGTGAGGCGAGCGCTTACCATGGTTGCGTAGAGCTTCTCGAGAGGTTCGATTTGAGTGGTGGAACGCCAAAAACGGACCACGGAATCTCAAGTTATGATCATTTCTTTCTCTCCCATTTTTCTTTCTTCTTCTCTCCCGAAATTTCTCTTCCTTTTTCTTTTTCTTCTTATCTTGTTTAATTACTTGATATTTATCCAATGTGGTGAGTCATCACCCTTGGTCTCTTCTTGTCTTGACACTTGGCAAGCATGCATTGGCTTGGAATAAAGTAGCTTTTCTGGTTCGTTTAATTTCGTAGAACGCTCGCAAGGTTTCTCGAGGGTTCTATCGAGGTATTTTACCGAAATCGTTCTCGATACTTCTAATTCATTTATCAAATCCATATCCATAGAATTAATAATTTAAATCCTTAAATATCCTCAAATAATAATTATTTAGTCCGTTTTTGGTGAAATTTCGGAGAAAAGGAAAAATGCTATTTTTCCGATTCTGACAGCTTCTGCATTCTTTTATTTCCATCGTAGATCACTAATGCGACTTTGAAAGTTTATTATATCGTCCCGCATATAGGGTGGTCTGAAAAACTTTTAAATGAAGAGTTACTATTCATCAGTGGTTTTTCTATAATCCTTTGGATCAAAATCCGTTCCAATATTCCTGATCTATTTTCTCTTTACTCTTTGCACTTAGAAAACGTTCTAGTGATTTCTCGGGCGTACGCTATCTTGTTTACGGAGTTGTCGGATGTATTCCAGATATTGATTTGGATGACATAAAAATACTTTCCTTCCCTGGAGTATTGTATTCTTATCTTCCAGATTGATTATTCTTATTTATATGTTCAGTCCATTCTTACTATTCTCAAAATGTTTGAAAACCGAAATTCATATTCATTTCATAACTTGATTCTCAAAGTCATTGCCACTATCCATATTTACATCAACATATAATAAAAGTTTTAATTCTACCCAAAATCTGGGGTCTTACAGTCTCCCCTCCTTAAAAGGATTCCGTCCCGGAATCACTCTGAAAACAAATGGGGATATCTTTCTAGCATCTCGCTCTCTAGCTCCCAAGTTGATTCTTCCACATTATGATTCCTCCATACCACTCTGGCTAGTTTGATGACCTTGTTTCGGAGTACTTGTTCCTTTCGATCTATAATTTCCATTGGTTGCTCCACATAGGTCAAGTCTGGTTGTATGTCTACGTGCTCGTACTCTACATATGCCGGGCATCTACAGTATACTGACGTAGCATTGACACATGAACCCCGTTATGACCATTCTACAAGTTTGGGGGGTAAGGCTGGCTCGTAGGCCACCTTCCTGACGTGTTATAAAATCTCAGATGGCCCAATGAATCTCGGGCTCACTTCCCTTTCTTTTCAAATCTCATTAATTCCTTCCTTGGAGATACCTTTAGCATCACGAATCTCTAACCTCATGTTAGAAATGAATACTACTAGAAACTAGACAGAGGGGGGGGTGAATGGATAGTTTGATATATTTTTCGATTCTTGAAACCTAAGTAAACAACTGTATGTGATTATGATATGTAATATGCAGAAAGTAAATAACACACACAATCACTTTAATCTACTTTGTATAAGCAAATTAAATACTACAGCTTTCCAGGAAATTCACAATCGAATTTCTGGCTTCTAAACAAGAACAGTTTGAACTTGCTTGCTTACAGAGAAAAGAGCTTAGCAAATAACTATGTGTATCTCTCTTACAGCTTACAGTTGTGTGTGCACGATATATATATTCACCTATACAAACTAGGCACACACAATATTACACAGCTACCCCTTCTGAAAGTCCAACTTGTCCTGCCATAAGAAGTTCACTGTGTCAGGAAGGACCACCTGCTTTTCGGAGTCTTTCCCGTTTCTGTAGCTGCTTGTCTCTTATCTTTCTCTCCAAGTTTAGCTGTAGATTTGCCATCTGTTCTTTGGACCACCTTGCCAGAACAAATGCTTCAGTATTTGTCTCCTTTGATTCTTGGTTCTGTACCTTGATTTGTCTTGTTATAAACGGCTAAGTGTTGATATCGTGAACTCCACTTTATCCCTGACTTCGCGATCTCCCTTGTGAGGACTACGCGATATAGCCTTTGAAGACTTTGCGACATAGGTCATTTGATGACTATGCGACATAGGTCATTTGATGACTATGCGACATAGGGCTTCTGAGGACTTCACGATCTAGGCTCTTTTGACTTTGCTGACTTCAACACTTCACGACATGTGTCTTGAGGACTTCTCGACATAGTACAAAATGGACTATGCGATATAGTACTTCACGACATGGATATTGGTGACTTCACGACATAGCTTTCTTTTGACTTTGCTATATAATGCCTTAGACAAATTCCTGCAACTTATTTCTTCATAGCCTTATTCAACTCTATCCTGCTGCATGAACACTTCTGAACTTCTACCAGGATAATTATTCAATGGCCTATATACAATCTAGATGCAAGAAACTTTACTAAGCTCATTATAAATCTGAGCATACATGATAAAGCTATTGTTCATGAGAACAAGACAAGTACATTTAGAGACCTATACTCTATCCCAGTGATAGAAATCACTAGGTCATGTAGTGTGACATAGTCACATAGTGTAGGCTTGTTAATAGTGGTATTCAGACATGTCTTGAGCCTAACAATCTCCCCCAAATTGTGAGTAAGATCCTTAGGCACAATTTCATGTCTGATAACAAGCCTAACTTACATAAAAGGAAATTTAGTAACAGAGAGGACAATTCATGAACATTGAGATCAGAAATTTGATTACATAGAAAAATTGAAAGCTTACAGTTTACTTTTGTTGCTCAGCAACTTCAGCTTCCAATTGCTTCTCTAGCAAATCATCATATATCTTCTTTTTCCTTATCTCTTCTTTTCTCTTCATGTCTATGATGGCTTCTTGAAGTTCTTCTCTTGCAATCAGTTCTTCAATGAGAGGTGAGCCTTTCAAGTCATCAATTGCAGCCTTGAGTGCACTTTCTACATAGGAATCAAGAAACTCCATCCTTATTTTGCTTTGACCTCCATGTCAGTTTTTGTACTCCACAATGTAAGGATTTTGTTTGACCCTGCACATCCCTTTCTGCCTTAGCTCCTTAGCCCTCTCCTCCATCTCAGCCATTTCTTTCTCTCTCTGTATGTTTTTCTCTTCATTCTCTTTCCTCATGTTTTCTTCATAATCAGCATGCATCTTCAAGTACCTGGCAATATCTATCTTCCATGTCCTTTCTTCTTTTTCTTCAAAATTCAGTAAGGCATTTATCCTTTCAAGCTCATACTTATAGAAATATTGCCAGCTTCCTTGCTTCATTATCCTTTCTCTTCCATCAGTGTACTTGATCTCTAGATGATCCAACTTCACTTTGACTTCAAAGATCCTTTGAGCCCTCAAAAATGCTAGGGCATCTTCATCATAGTCCTCATCTAGTGGAAGCACATTGATGCCAATAACATTTGTGAGTTTTCCAGTCTTCTTTGTTATCCTCATCCTTTTGGGTACACTCTTGATCTTCAAATGCTTCACAAGAGATACCTTTCTGGAACAAGGAGAATTAGTCTTCAGTGCCACATCACTTGGAAGTAGCTTCATTCCTTTCCCCTTCATCCACTGTAACACTCCACTAGCTGTGACTTTGTGGAAGTGTTTTCTTGAAATTACTTTAGTGGCTTCATCTTTCTTCTGTGGCAATTCAGGTTCAGAAGTCATGGATAATGATTTTGGAGGATCATTGCTAACAGTACCCACCCTAGACTTAGAGTCTTGTGTTGTGGTTAAAGTACTACTAGCAATGTCCTTGACTTGCTGAATTCCACTTCTTGTTTTCTTAACTGATTCCTTTGCCCCTTGTCATCCCTTTTGCTATCATCAGCATCCTTTGATTTCTTTGAATATTTGCTCCTTTCCTTATCTCTCCTTGACTGAGATCTCCTTTCATAGGTTTTCTCCTTATCATCATCATCATCTCCATCCTTCTTTTTGTTCTTTTCTTTGACAGATTCAGGAATGACTCCATGAATCAGAAAAGATTGTAGAGTGTGAATCATCTCTAGTTCCTCAGCTGTCCTGACTCCCCTCTTGGCTCTTAGCATTTGCAGCACCTGGTTGATCTTTGCATTATTCTTTCTTGTCAAATCTGAAGGGATCACCAACTGGTCAATGCTGCTGTCTTGAGATAGACTTTGGAAGATTATTGTCTTTGGCTTTGAGATAACCTCAGGCAGTCTTTGATCTTGATCCACCTTCAAGTCATCAAACAGTCTCTTGTTGTTAGCCCCACCTTTTTCTATTAAGTCCATTATTGTTGACAGCTCAGTAAATCTCAGTTTCTCTAGAGTTTGAAAAGCTAGGTGCCACAAGCAGTTGTCCTTGCACACCATGATTATCTCTCTTAGATGGACATCCTTGATTTTCCTTACTGCAACTGTGAAGTACTTAATGTTTTCCTTGAGCTTCATTCTGTAAGTCCTTGCATCTTCTTGTGCATCTCTGTAGGTGGCTTTCAGAAACTCCAGGAAGGCCTCATCATGATAGATGTGAGAATTGGCAACTTCCTGTAGCTTGGCCTCTGTGATTGTTGTTGCTTTGGCAGGTTGAGCATTGGAAGTAGGTTGAGCAGGTTGAGAAGTGGAGATATCTTTTGGCATTGTGGAGGGATAGTAGGTAGTGGTGACTGTGCTTTTCTGGCCTTGTGCATTGATGACCTCTACAGGGGGAAGATTGATTGGCTTTATTGTCTCTTCAATGAGCTTGCCCTTAAGTTTTGACTGCTTGGCAGGTACTCCCCCTTTCTTTTTCACAATGACCTCCTTAACTTTCTCCCCCTTAGGCTTGGGATCAGACAAAAAGTCTTGAGCTTCACCAGGGATAGGCAGGTTCATGGATCTCATCATTGAAGTCATCATTTGTTGCTGCACCAGTAAGATGTTTGAGGTGTTGTTGCCTTGGTCATCCAGCTTGTCATTGAGTTGGCTTAAGGATGTAGATAGCATTCTGTTTTCATCCTTGAGAGAGGCCACTTCTTTTTCTAAGCCATCCACCTTAGAGAATAATTGTTGAGACCTAAATGAGTTTAGGGATTGATCTTTGACCCTGGCAAAGTCATATTTGGAGATGTCTGACAGAGGGACTTCATCCACCAACTTGTCACCATACTGATTTTTCCACATGACATTTATCATAGCATTTGAGGTGATGGTGGCTTTCGCTTGAGTTTCCAGTGAAGAAGCCAGTTTCTTGATGTTGTCTGTGACCATGGCAAGAGTCACATCCATCATGGATACATTTGTGGAGGTTTTCTGGACTTCTTTGAGGATACCATCCACCTTGGGAAAATCAGAGAGATAAGAGTTCCTGAGCTTAGTGAGGGATCTGTCTGTCTCCTCCTGGATTGAAGAAATCTCTGATTGAAGCCCTTTCCCAAGATAGTGCAGAGCCTTCAGCTGGTTCTTGTACACATCATTCACAGCATCATAGATGGCAGCAGGAGAGAGATCCTTTGCATTGGAGCCCAGAGAAGTTAGGAATTCTTCTCTTAGAAAAGCTCGGGCATCCTTGAGCTTGAGAGTCCTCTTAGCATCCAACCAGGCATCCACATTTCCCTCTGGTTCAGCTGCATCCACAATCTTCTCCTGCTGAGCTTCAACATCCTCCTTGTGGCAAAGTAAGATAGCTTCATAATCAGCATTGGGAAGATTTGAGGTGAGGAGATGTTGAGCTATTTTGGAGAACTCATCAATCTGTGCCACATGGAGATCTTGTATGGCTTCTTCTGTCATTTTGGAAGGCACAGATGATGATCCTGAAGGCCTGTCATGGTGCACAGGCTTCAGCCATTCTGACATAGTGGCCTGAGCCAAGTGAGAGCTAGTGCTAGGCACTTCATGAGATGTAAGAGTTTGAGTCTCCTCCAGCCTTGGAATGGCTGTAGGGTCTAATGTTGTCTCCATTGAAATGGGATGTGTTACAACATTAGCCCTATTTGTTTGTGAAGACAGTTCCACATCCCTAAGGATGGGAGAATTTGGCACAGAGTCTCCAGTGAAAACTGGTGAATCCTCCATGTTTGTGTTGGTGTCATTAGGATATGCCCCAGCATGCATTCCCTGATCAACTAGATGTGGTTCCTGGGTGGTGAGCATAGTGTCATGCACCATGTCACTTGAAATTGGCTCAATCACAGGAGAGAATTGTGATTGATCAAAGGCAAGATTGTCATTGGAATGACTTTCTTGTTCAGAAGAAATTTTTATGGAAGAATCTGAGAGAGAAGTGGGGTTTAGACTAGATTTTGGCAACTCCCCCTGAGAAATAGGAGGAGTTTCAACAGTGATGTGCTCTCCACTCTGTGTGTCATCAGCCTTATCACTCCTAGGGTCAAGAGTGAGTTCTTGATCCTGTGCAGACTCAGTACAGGTTGTAGTGGGGAGACTACTCTTTTCAATGCCAATAACCTGTTGGGAGGCCATTGACAGTAGTAGGTGTACCCCTTTTTCCACATCTGAATCCTGTTGGGAGGATTCAGTGGTAGGTTTAGATTTTGACTTCTTCCTTTGTCTGGTAAGGGGTGACTCAGGATCCTCACTTCCTATCTCTACAGAGTCATTTATCACTGCTAGGGCTCTCTTCTTTGACTTCTTTTTAGTAACATCAACCTTTTGAGAGATTGATGCACTTGGTTGCCTATCCTCTACAGTGGTGTTTTCAGTAGGATTGCTGGATGGGATAGGAAGGCCGGGGATAGACTGTGCAGCTCCTTCAGTCTTAGCCTTCCCTGTCCAGGAAAGTTCATGATATATGGGCTTATCAAGTGGATAAGACTCAAATGTGTCCTGCATATGCTTGGTCACACTTAGAATCACATCCACTTGATTCCTTGTGTCCAATGAACCAAATAGTACTTTGGACATGGACTTGGAATAAGCCATTTTAGTGTTATCTATACCCTCCAATAGATGGACATTTGCATCAAGAAAATTTAAAATAACTTGAAGGAAACGAGGGTAAAAGATGTCATTACCTCTACCACGAATGGTCCTGCCTAGCCTCTGAGTCAATTCTTTGAGAATTATGGCTCCCACATTGATCTCCTGGTTGTTGGCCAAGGAGTAGGCTAGCTTCACAGCAATGTGACTGATATGGTCCCATCCTGTCTTCCTGCAGAGAAACACCTTCTGGAGTGCGTCAAACAGAAATGACCACTCCCTTCTCACAAACTTCTTATTCAGCTTTCCAGTATCTATCTCATCAGCATACTGAATGAAGGTCATGAATTCTATGATTTGAGCATCTGTAGCTTCTTGGTCATGACCTTCCACCTTGAACCCCAAAGCTTCATTGATTTCCCTTTCACCAAATTGAAAGTGTTTGCCTCCAATTGAACAGCTAACCTCCTGGAATGAGGTTCCATCTTCCCTAGCCATTGTTGATACCAACGCCGTTCTCCAGAATCCTTCCAACACATCAACATACAAGGTAGGGTTCAGGGTTAGGGCTTGGCGTAGGTAGGAAGTGTTCAAGAACCGTACAAAACACTTGTACCTTGGGTTAGCCTCAGCCTCAGAGGGAATGGTGAGAAGATTGGTTTCTTTGGGAATTGTTAAAGGGATAGAGGATGATACAGTTTGAGATTTGGGTGCCATTTCGAGAGAGAGAGAGTGAAAATTAGAGTAGAGAATTTGTGCTTAGGTTTGAGAGTTTGAGAGCAATAGACAAGATGAAAAGTTGTGAACGGTTAGAAAAGGTATTTATATGATAGAGACACTGCGATATGGAGTTATGAATATGTACAGTCTATATGTATGTCGCAAAGTCAATAATAGCCTGTACCGCAAAGTCTTGCACAATATATCGCATAGTCTCAACAATGAACTATGTCGCAAAGTCTTCAAAATGAAAGGATCGGGGAGACTTTGCGATATAGTAGAAATACCCTGTCTAAAGCTCTCTTTTAGGAATTTTAAGCAATTTGTCAGACTTTTATCAAATTTTGAAATAAAATTAATTTAAATCAAAATTCTGTCAACTATGGAGACTTGTCGATATAGTTATTCTAAGTCGCGAAGTCATAAAATTAACTATGTCGCAAACTCATGAAATGAACTATGTCGCGAAGTCTCACAATCTCAACAGTTTGCGATATAAGTCTGTTTAATTTGAACTATGTCGTGAACTCTGAAAATCATCTATATCGAGATGTCTCAAAAGCTCACAACTCCACTAACAAATATGATTTTGAAAAATATGCAGTAAAATACTGAAATATTTATAAATCATATCTCAGCTAATTTTCACTCCAAACAAATAGATCATTTAAATACAGTGAAAATTTACTGCTGCAACTATTAACCAGCATATTTACTTAGAACAACTGAATGAAGGATTGAGCATTCCAATTTCACTCACAAGTCTGTTGAAGACTGCTTCATTCAGAGGTTTAGTAAATATGTCAGCTAGTTGTTTCTCAGTTGGAATATAAGAGACTTCTATGGTACCATTTGCAGCATGTTCCCTAATGAAATGGTACATGATCTCAATGTGCTTTGTAGTAGAATGATTAACAGGATTGGCAACTATGGATATTGCACTAGTATTATCACACATTAGAGGAATGTGTTCTAACACTAGCCCATAATCCATGAGTTGATTTCTAATCCAAAGCAATTGAGCACAGCAACTTCCAGCAGCAATATATTCAGCCTCAGCTGTGGATGTTGCTGTGGACTGTTGTTTCTTACTAAACCAGGACACTAACCTTTGACCTAGGAATTGACAGCTTCCAGAGGTGCTCTTCCTGTCAATTCTGCATCCAGCATAATCAGAATCTGTGTAACCAACCAGGTTGAACCCAGTGCCCTTTGGATACCATAGCCCAAGATTAGGAGTCCCCTTCAGATATTTGAAAATTCTTTTGATGGCCATCATGTGAGATTCCTTGGGATCAGACTGGAACCTTGCACAAAGGCATGTGGCAAACATGATGTCTGGCCTGCTAGCTGTGAGATAGAGTAGGGATCCAACCATTCCTCTATAGACCTTGATATCAACTCTCTTGCCTTTCTTGTCTTCATCCAGCTTGATTGCAGTAGACATAGGAGTTTTAGCTGGGGATGACTCTTCTAAACCATATTTCTTTAAAAGATCCTTGACATACTTAGATTGGTTTATAAAGATGCCATCCTCCCTTTGATGTACTTGCAGGCCTAGGAAGTAGGTTAACTCTCCCATCATACTCATCTCATATTTACTTTGCATCAACTTAGAGAACCTTTCACAGAGTTTTTCATTTGAAGAGCCAAAGATGATATCATCCACATAGATTTGAACAAGAATGATATCATTTCCATGCTTCTTGAAGAATAGGGTTTTGTCAATTGTACCCCTGGTAAATTGATGCTCAAGAAGGAATTGAGATAGAGTTTCATACCAGGCTCTTGGTGCCTGTTTGAGTCCATAGAGCGCCTTGAGCAGTCTATACACAAAGTTTGGGAAGTCTTCACTTTCAAAGCCAGGTGGTTGAGACACATAGACTTCTTCAGCAAGATCACCATTAAGAAATGCACTTTTCACATCCATTTGATACACCTTAAAATCTGAGTGAGCTGCAAAAGCCAGGAAGATTCTTATGGCTTCCAGTCTAGCTACAGGTGCAAATGTCTCATCATAGTCAATGCCTTCTTGCTGACAATATCCTTTGGCAACCAGCCTTGCTTTGTTTCTTACTACCACTCCTTCTTCATCCATCTTGTTTCTGAACACCCATTTGGTGTCAATAACATTCTTTCCTTTTGGAGGTGGCACTAGTTCCCATACTTTGTTTTTCTCAAATTGATTCAACTCTTCTTGCATGGCAACAATCCAATCAGAATTCTTCAAAGCTTCTTCAATTAATTTAGGTTCCTCTTGTGACAGAAAGCAGCTATACAGACATGTATTTAATGTTGCCCTTCTTGTTCTAACTCCCTCACTAGGATCTCCAATGATTTGATCCCTAGTGTGGGCTCTGTCCCATTTCCTTGTGTGCCCCTGTTCATTTCCTTGATCTGTTCCAATCTCATTTTGGTTGACAGTTGCATTCTCTTCTTCTCCCCCTGTGTTTGTGAATCCTTGCACAGGTGTTTGAAGAAGATTGTCAACTTCAAGAATTTCATTTTCTAGAACAGTTTGAACAGGGGGTTCATCTTCACTTTCAGAATCCTCAAGATAACCTTGATTCTCAAATCTCAATGGCACACTGTCTTGATCACTTGTTTTCAGTCCTGGAGTTTTCTTGTCATCAAAGGTAACATCCATGCTTTCCATGACTTTGTGTTGCTCAGGTACAAACACTCTGTATGCTGTCCTTTCCAGAGAGTATCCAATGAAGATACCTTCAAATGCCTTAGCATCAAATTTTCCAACATGCTCAGAGGTATCTTTCATCACAAAGCACTTGCTTCCAAACACATGCAGGTGCTTGAAGGATGCTCTTTTTCCAGTCATTAATGAGTAAGGAGTTTTGCCAGACTTCTTATTGATTAATGTTCTATTTTGCACATAGCATGCTGTGTTAACAGCATCAGCCCAAAAGCTAGTGGGTAGCTTTGCATCCAGCAGCATTGTCCTTGCAGCTTCAATGAGAGTTCTATTCTTTCTCTCAACTACTCCATTTTGTTGAGGTGTTCTAGGAGCTGAGAATTGTTGAGAAATTCCTTTATCTTTGCAAAACTCATACAATGTTGAATTTCTGAACTCAGTCCCATTATCACTTCTCAAAGCAACTACAGAGGAACCAGTGCTTTGTGCTTCTTTATCAACTCTCTTGATATGCTCTATTATGACTTGGGGTGCTTCATCCTTGGAGAATAGGAATTCCACCCAAGTATATCTTGAATAGTCATCTACCATCACTAGAGCATATTTCTTTTTGGAGAGGGACATTACATTCACAGGGCCAAATAAGTCCATGTGAATTAGTTGCAGAGGTTTTGAGTTTGTATTGAGCAACTTGTTCTTGTGACTTGATCTTTTAATCTTCCCTTTCTGACAAGCTTCACATGCTCCATCTTGCACAAACTCCAAGGCAGGCAAATCCTTGATGAGTTCTCTCTTGGTTAGAGAGTTCATTGCCTGAACATTCAAGTGAGACAGTTTCTTGTGCCACAGCCAGAATTCCTCATTTGTGGCTTTTGTGTAGAAACAACAAATTTCTCCCTTATCTGCAGCCTTGAGATTAGCTACAAACAAGCTTCCTTTCTTCACACCAGTTAGAACAACTTCACCACTTTCCCTTTTTGAGATTGAACAAAGGTCTTCATCAAATTCCACTTTGAAGCCTCTGTTGGTAAACTGTCCAATACTCAAGAGATTATGCTTCAGTCCTTCAACAAATGCTACATCTTCAATAATGACATTTCCAGATTTAACACTGCCATATCCCATTGTATAACCAATGTTGTCATTTCCAAAGGTTACTGATGGGCCAGCCTTTTCCTCAAAATGTGATAGCAGGGCCATATCACCAGTCATGTGACTTGAGCATCCACTGTCCAAGATCCATATGACTCTTTTATTCCTGTTGCCCTGCATTCACAAAGTGACTAAGTTGTTTTTGGTACCCACACTTGGTAGGGTCCAGATGATTTAGAAACATTTTGATTAATAATTCTTCTGTCATAAATTGCATTTCTCATAGTAGGAGACTTCACTTTTTCTGTGGCTTTGGAGTTTACACTCTTAGGCTCACATGAAGTTTTCACCCTCTCAACCCTGATTGGGGACCCTGTCCTATGAGAATGTATGTGTGTGTGTGATTCACCAGATTGTGCAGAGTCAAGTTTATGTTTAAGAGATAAACAGTTAGCAATCACAGTCACATAGCATGTCATGCAGTTTGGCTTACCACAGAAAGAATCATGACTAGAATTTATGCTTGCAGAAAGGTTACTTAGGTTGTCAACTTCAACAATTTCAGGCTTACTACACTTATGAGTCAAATGATTAACAGATAGGCATTTTTGACATTGTTTCCTGGGAGCATTTGGCACATAAGCATAGTTGTTTCCTTTGTTAACACCAACTTTACCGTTTCTGTTTTGTTTCCTTTTCTTAACAACTTCTTTCTTTGCTTTAGGACTCTTGACAAGATTGTCTTTGGTCTCTTTCTGATTGACAAGTTCAGGAAAGGAAGAAGTGTTCTTAGCAGCCTCATCTTCTTCAAGTAGTTGTTGCTTGATGATCAGTAGTTCCTCATCAAACTCAACAACACTCTTTCTGAAGATGGGCAGTTCAACACTTGACAGTATGGTTGGGGCATTTTTGTTTGTAAAAGTTTCCTTTCCTTTGCCCTTGACCTTCTTCCTTCCCTTGTCATTATCATAGTCAAAACCAACTCCAACCTTGCAGTCTTCAGTGTGTTCCTTGTGGTAGGTTTGAATAAGTTCAGAGGAGTTTTTGAAGCTTCTTAGTTTCAGTTCAGTTTCAGCAATTTGTTCTCTAAGGGCATTCTCTATCTGCTCAGCACAAATCACTTTGTTTTTAAGATACTCAACCTCCTTTTTCAAACCATCCAGGTTCACAACCATTAACTCAAGTTGCTCATTCTTTTCTGTAAGCTCAACATTCTTAGCAGTTAGTCTGTCAATTTCTTCATTAGCTACTAACATGCTAGTATGAATATTAAACATCTCAGTGCTCATATCTTCAACAGTTTGCTTATATTGAAGGGGAGTCATATCAAGAGAAGTAAGAATAGGTACCTGACTTGAATCACCTTCATCAGAAAATGCCATCAAGGCATAGTTTGAGTACTCTTGTTCTTCTTCTTCATCAGAGTCATCCCAGCATTTTCCCTCAGCAATAAAAGCTTTGCCCTGTTGTTTCTTGAGTAGAGCCTCATACTTAGCTTCAAGCTCTAAGTATGCTTTGTCCTTCTTGACTTGTTTAGGCTTTTTGCACTCAGTGGCAAAATGCCCAAGTTCATTGCAGTTATAGCACCTTATTTTGGTCCTATCCACACTTCCTGTCTTGTATCCACCTTTAGCAGCACCAGCAATCCCTTTTCCTTTATTGAAGGTGTTTGAGCCACTAGATCCACCAGTGTTTCCATTATTGAACTTGGACCTAAATGGCTGCTTTCTTTTAAACCTTATGTTAGGATACCTCCTAGCCATATAAGCAAAAGATTTGTTTTCCATTTTGTCCAGCTCATCTATACTGTAGAACTCATCCTCTTCAGGTAAATCATACACAACCTGAGTTTCATCACCAGTGTCTTCAACTTCCAGTTCCTCAATCTTGACCTGACTGATTTTAAGAGAGTCCATTCTTTGACTTAGGTTGTCAGCAATAAGTGCACAGGAGGTATTAGCCACTAATCCTTGCTTTGCTTGAATAGATCTCTTTTGAAACAGCTCTAACTCATATGTCTTTAAAACACCATACAACACATCAAAACCAATCTTTGTCAGATCTCTTTCTTTAAGGGAAGAGATTCTTGGTTCCAAGTGATCTGGCAGAGTTAGTAGAAACTTCATATTGAGCTCTTCTGTTTCATAGTGTTTGTCATAGAGTTTGAGCTCGTTTATCAGCTTGTTGAATCTCTCAAACACTTCTGTGATTCCCTCTTTTGGCTGAGCCATGAAGGCTTCATATTGTGAAACAAGAATCTGCTTCTTGTTCTTTCTTACTTCAGTAGTTCCTTCACAGAGCACTTCTATAAGATCCCACATCTTCTTGGCACTAGTACAATGAGCAACAGTGCCATACATGTTGAAGTCCATAGATTCACAAATGATAAGTTGAAGATGTCCATCCAATGCTACTTTTTCCTTTTCAGGATCAGTGTATTTTAAGGGATCTTTGGGCACATGTTTTGCTGGTACAATCTCAGTGCCATTGGTTGTTTCACCAATCTCGATCATTGGAATGAAGGGACCATGCTTTAGAATATCTAAATACATGGGATTAGAAGCTTTGATGAAAAGCAACATCTTCTTCTTCCATAAACTGTAGTGCTCCTTGTTAAAGGGAGGAATCTTGATACTGCTTAGTTTCTGTGAACTCATTCTTGATCTTTTCCTGTTTGTACGTTAACAGCCTACGCTTTGATACCACTTGTTAGAAATGAATACTACTAGAAACTAGACAGAGGGGGGGTGAATGGATAGTTTGATATATTTTTCGATTCTTGAAACCTAAGTAAACAACTGTATGTGATTATGATATGTAATATGCAGAAAGTAAATAACACACACAATCACTTTAATCTACTTTGTATAAGCAAATTAAATACTACAGCTTTCCAGGAAATTCACAATCGAATTTCTGGCTTCTAAACAAGAACAGTTTGAACTTGCTTGCTTACAGAGAAAAGAGCTTAGCAAATAACTATGTGTATCTCTCTTACAGCTTACAGTTGTGTGTGCACGATATATATATTCACCTATACAAACTAGGCACACACAATATTACACAGCTACCCCTTCTGAAAGTCCAACTTGTCCTGCCATAAGAAGTTCACTGTGTCAGGAAGGACCACCTGCTTTTCGGAGTCTTTCCCGTTTCTGTAGCTGCTTGTCTCTTATCTTTCTCTCCAAGTTTAGCTGTAGATTTGCCATCTGTTCTTTGGACCACCTTGCCAGAACAAATGCTTCAGTATTTGTCTCCTTTGATTCTTGGTTCTGTACCTTGATTTGTCTTGTTATAAACGGCTAAGTGTTGATATCGTGAACTCCACTTTATCCCTGACTTCGCGATCTCCCTTGTGAGGACTACGCGATATAGCCTTTGAAGACTTTGCGACATAGGTCATTTGATGACTATGCGACATAGGTCATTTGATGACTATGCGACATAGGGCTTCTGAGGACTTCACGATCTAGGCTCTTTTGACTTTGCTGACTTCAACACTTCACGACATGTGTCTTGAGGACTTCTCGACATAGTACAAAATGGACTATGCGATATAGTACTTCACGACATGGATATTGGTGACTTCACGACATAGCTTTCTTTTGACTTTGCTATATAATGCCTTAGACAAATTCCTGCAACTTATTTCTTCATAGCCTTATTCAACTCTATCCTGCTGCATGAACACTTCTGAACTTCTACCAGGATAATTATTCAATGGCCTATATACAATCTAGATGCAAGAAACTTTACTAAGCTCATTATAAATCTGAGCATACATGATAAAGCTATTGTTCATGAGAACAAGACAAGTACATTTAGAGACCTATACTCTATCCCAGTGATAGAAATCACTAGGTCATGTAGTGTGACATAGTCACATAGTGTAGGCTTGTTAATAGTGGTATTCAGACATGTCTTGAGCCTAACACCTCATATTCTCTATCTTGTTTGCACAGAAATACACCAGCATAAACTTGTTTGCCATTCATCCACTTGCCATTTAGCTTATCAGTAGCAGTACTATCTCTATACTCGCGGGCTTAGTCCGCATACTTTCTCTGTCTGTCTTGGTTGTCACTAGCCGCTTGTTGGTGAAATCTTTTGTCTTTCTAGTTTGTTGGACTAACTTGGGTGTTGTGTAAAATCTCATCTTTTAATTCTCGATCATTCGGAATCCATCTCTGTCTCATTTTAAAGTAAGGGTATCGGCCACCACATTGGCCTTCCCCGGATGGTAGTGTATCTCACAGTCATAATCCTAGGTCAATTCTAGCCATTTCTCCATCTCATGCTATCTACTATCATGGGTAACTCAAAGCCAATTCATTACATTCCATAAAATTTGTGGGTGCATTAGTCAACCCAAAATAACTTCGCTGAAAACTCGAAGTGTCTATTCCTAGTACGAATCGCAGTCTTGGGCATATCCTCTGATTTAACTTCCAACTGGTGATACCCAGTTCTTAAATAAATTGGAAATACACAGCGTTCTTCCGCTGATCAAACAATCATTTACAAGGGTACCTATTCTCCATGTCAAACTCATACAACTCTCCAGGTTCGATATATAATCTTGTGCTAAAATCTTTCTCTTTTACAACAACACCGGGCTCTCCACGGTGGTACACTGGGTCTTATCATATCCTTATACAACAACTCTTGTAACTGAGTCACTAACTCTTTCATTCCCACTATACTCTGAATACTCGGTATTCATTCTCATGTCATCCCAATCGATATTTGGTAGCGCATTAAGATCTTGTAAAATCTCCCAAAACCATTGTAGTTTCCTCTATACTTGGTGCCTCTTTTCTTGGCGTCAACCATAAGAGCTAATTAAGCCTCGTATCTCTGGCGTAATAGTTTCTTAGTCTGAACTATATTCAAGAATCTCTGAATCTGTCTCCGTTCTTTATTTATTACTCTCTCTCCCTTACAATCAGTCTGGGCCCCATTGGGTGTCAACCAACCCATTCTTATTATAATATCCACTTTTCCCAACTTGAAAGGGATCAGGTCTATCAAAAGTGTCGACCTCATATCTCTAGTTCACAACCTGGATGTACCAGTCTTATGGGAAAATCCCTCGATTGGCTATTTCTACTTGTAATTATTCCCTCAGCATCTCGGCCTTAAGGTTTAATCGTCATGCAACATCTTGATATACAACAATGCATTAGCTCTGTCTAAACAGTGTAGAAGGGCACCTGCTATTTAAAGGTCCTGACAGTGGGCTGCTTGTTGGAGGTAGCCCTGGTTGAAACCTACTGGCTTTCTTTTATTCTGTGTTCACAAACTCCGGAACAAACCTCAATAATTCGGGAAACTTGGCCTCATACTCGGTCACAGTCATGGTTTCTTGTTTTAACTCTTTAACTTTCATTTTCATCCGGGTCTCCATATATTTCCGGAAATTATTTCTGCTGCACCTCTCCCAAGTCACAATACCAGCTCCCTTTGACTCCATCGTCAGTACTTATCTTGCTAACCCAGAGGTAGTGTCCATTCGTAACAACTCCTCCAAAATCTCAATTCCCCTATAGGGCATCTATCTAACACCGTTGTCACTGGAGTTCACGGCACACCGCTATTTCTTTTACATATATCGATTGACACGCTTTCCATTATCATAATATCCTTGGGAGAATAAACCAATTTCATTGATATGTCACTAACATTCCATTCGTCTTAGGGATTCGCTCCTGACATAGGCGATTTTGTCGCGAATCTAATTCCTATCAGCGAATTTTGACTTATTTGACCTGGTTGGCCTCCCCTTGAAATTCAATAAGGATAACAAAAATTATGGGGCCTTGAAAAGACAGCTCCCATATCAAGGAAAACGTCACACACTGGTGATCATAAGGTTATGAGTTTTAAGGTAACCTTATGGGAGGTAAAAGAATTTACCGAGAGATCAACATGATCCTAAGAACTCAGCGTTGTGTGCCTCGATTGAGACATTACTAAAGGTAATTAGCCTTCTTGTATTTCACAACTTACAAGTGATGGCGTCCCATCAGACTTCTATCACATAGACAGATAGTCCTTGTAGCCCCTATAAGTATAGGGTTGTTCGTCTCAGTGGAAGTTGAAAAGTATGAAAGCAATTCGATATCAATTTAATGATTATCGTCTTTCGACAATATTTCTTAAAGGAACACCTTGGATTAAAATTGAACAGATTCCAAAGGTGCGGTTTCCAAAGAAAATACAAAGAAAAGAATAACCAAGAAGATACTGGTACTTAACAAGCAAGGGTTATTCATTATTTGAAGAAAAGTGGAAGCTTGAATATCATCATTTGACAGGGCTTTGAAAAACTTGAAAGTAGGCATCGTGACAGCCTCTAACACAATTGAAATTAAATATGATTTAACACAAGTGTTATAAAATAACTTCGAAGAGGGAATATACCCTTTATCAGAATTCTTTCTTGGAGAGAGGTCAAGATAGATCATAGGTTGGGGAGGTACCCCACATAATTTTCAAATGGGGAGGGTACTACCAAAGTCTCTACGGATGCCTTTTATGTCGGCTCCTCTTATGGATAATCGTTCAATTCCAAAGCTTTTCTTTTCCATGCACCCTAAGGTGTTCGATACTTACGTCATTGCCGACTTATAATAGTCGCTAAGAATTCAACCATCAACATTTGCAATCGTAGGGAGTTCTATTCGACTAGGCGCAACATCTCAAGTAAGCGTTCTGTTCTATAAGAAGACTTCGATACCGTTGTCGCCCATAGCAACGACGAATTCCATATGTCGACTGGGCGATACTCCGGAAGATCGTTAGAATTTACAGGCTTAAATCCGGTCTCTATTTCAATCATCGTTATACCCGATATTCCTTCTCCCATATCAATCCCGTGCGCTACATAGCTTAACACTTTGGCACAATAGCCTTTTCATTTAAGTCAATCCCGGAACTTCTCAGTCCGTCTTGGTCCTTAAATATATTTCGCCTTTACCGTCCAATCTCAACTTCATCATTTTATCTTCTACAATCAATTATAGCAATCAGGGTCTGTCCACCAACCCATATAACGGCTATCTTACCCAATCCACAGGGTTCGCTCTAATTTCCACTCTCTTTGGTGACATTCTGTGGTAATCAGAAAGACAAGGTTTGCCAAGATTTGCTGAACTTCCCTCCAAATTTGGGAAATTTGATCAATCTATTTACCTACTAGTAATACTCGGATCTGATTTCCGACCTTTCTGTTCTATCCTCATAATTCCTTCCTGGTTTCTTAAGGGTGGTAAATCTCGTTCTCGATTTCGTCTTAGCGTGCTTGTCTTACAATAACATTTGCATGGTACATATACCCACAATTCTCCTTGAGATAATAAAATCCCTCAATGATTTAATAGACACTATTTCCAGTGGAATCGCTGGTCATGGGGGATTGAAACCTCGTATCCAAAGCAATTCCTTTCTCTATACTAGGCAACTAAGTACCCTTAATCGTTCGTGAAAATCTGAACACCTTGGTTCTTACTTATGTCGCCTCCTTATGGGCAACTATAACTGACTACGAGTAATAGGTTTCGTTCAAGTCGAATCAATCCACTGATACTGGCTATACTGCCTCTACCTCCTCTACCTTGGAGACTCTACTCCATTTTCTTTGTCATACCTCTTGATGAATCATGAACGATCCTTAAACTCTCGTCTCGTCACTTATTTATCCATTGAAGGTTCGTCCGGTCTTATTATTAGACCTCAAGTAACACACCACATCTTTATCAATCGGCACTTCCTCTACAAGATTCTTTCCTTGACCTACTATGGGGTCTTCCTCTAGATCCTCCTTTGGATCCTCCCTTATCGGGTCTCCGTCCATTTCAAGGAACGCATCATCAATTGCCTACTCGAAGGCCTCGGGATCTGGTATCTCAGAATCCCATCAATCTATAACTCATACGACTCGAGGTGACTAATCACGAAGTCCTAAGTACGGTTTCCCAGAAGAAGTCCCCTCTCGGGCTTCATCTTAAACAGTCAGGGTCATGTCCTCTAACCCGACTACGAACTTAATTTGAGCTCTAGATGCTCTTATCATTATTACGGGTATTGTAAGACTCGATCTCCTATCGTTACTGAGGACTGTAACCTTACGCTCTGATACCATCTCTGTAACAGCCCCAAATCCGGGGTCAGGGATTTAGGGTTGTCACAATCCATGTAATCCTTGTCTTACCTGTATTACTCACACCATTCATAATTCACCTGCTCATGACCCCACAACATATGTCACACACACACACACACACACACAGGTTAGAGTCTCAGAAACGACACAATACAACAACTGCGGAATAAATAACTTTTATTACAATACCCAAATGTCTTTTGAATCTGTCACTGATACAATTTCTAGGTAATGTTACATTACCAACTTAGTCTTCTGATGCTCACAATCCTCTCATACCATTCATATCTATACATGAGTTGAATACCAAAAGCTGTAGCCTGATTCGATTGGTTCGTACTACTCTTCGGGATCACTGCTAGAAACTGTTTATGGAAACGCCTTGCGGGGTATGTGCCGTCCCGTTGGCATCCTGCTTCGCTGCTATATAATATATATATATATATATATATATATATATATATATATATATATATATATAAAACAATAGCAAGAGTGAGCGATAGCTCAACAAGGTAATAAAAATATGGCATAATCCTGCCTTTAACTCAACCCAGAATAAAGCGGGTATAAGACAATAAATTGTCAACATATCTCAATACTGAAATTATTTTCTTATCGGAATGTATTCCCAAAAACAGTACCATTATTGTACTTCAAATATCATTTTCATAATATTTCTGCAAACTTTTACTATATTATGAACAAAGTTCTAGTATAAAGGATGAGGTTTCAAAGTAAACCAAATATAACCTTTCCGAAAAATATCTGCTAAATAAGCAGAATATCAACATATAACTTAAAAGATGAAGTTATAAGGTGATTCAGTATAAACAACTCCCTTACCATAACTCATATTATGTAAGGTATCCACAGAGTCATATGATATAAAAGATGAAGTTATATGGATTTATTGTCACTTCATTTCCAAACACTTTTCGACCCCCTGCCAACATGATTGGTTCTTTATCCCAATGTATGTTGCAGGAATATCCAAATTGGATGATGAACTAATACTGGAGTTGCTACCGCGCCCGCTGTGCCTAACCTTGCTATGATCAGTAGCAGGTCGCACCGCTCAAATATGTTTTCTACATGTAGATGGAAGAATCACGACGGCCTGACATTGTCTACCGCCTTCCAGTGACCTCCCGGCCCATTTGGGGCCATAAAAGTTGGATGGGTCAATCGCAACTGGACCACTTACACCACTCCTAGTTCAGATGAAATCCATGACTCTGAAACGTAAAGGTCATCCTCCTTTCCCCAAGTGTAACACTTGTTGATACGACTCCACTAAGTAGTTATATCTAGGTTGGAAAGGAAGATTCCCCAATATTTCCCAAGCTAGGCTTGTTAATGGATATCGACTTGTTCCAGGAATTTACCCCTCGATCGTTGAGGTGGTAACACAATATTTGACTTGCAGCAATTACATAGCTTTGAGAAAATATCTGTCCCCTGACAGTTTTGAGTTGAGAGTTTAAAAAGAGTAGCAGTCACTTAAATCAGGTTTCCCATATTTTTGATAGTTGAGCGAGCATTTAAATCCTCTTTAAAAGACAGATTTAAACGGAAAAACATTGTTTTGGGAACCTCTTTTTGATTGGAAAACACTTAATAACATTTATTAAACAAGTAAACCTTCAAATGAATATTCGAAAATAATATTCATCAAATAAACAATCCTCGAATGAATATTTAGAAATAATATTCATTAATAAATAATCCTCAAATGAATATTCAAAAATAATATTCATTAATAAATAATCCTCAAATGAATATTCAAAAATAATATTCATTAATAAATAATCCTCAAATGAATATTCAAAAATAATATTCATTAATAAATAATCCTCAAATGAATATTCAAAAATAATATTCATTAATAAATAATCCTCAAATGAATAATATTCATTAATAAATAATCCTCAAATGAATATTCAAAAATAATATTCATTAACAAATAATCCTCAAATGAATATTCAAAAATAATATTCTGTAAGTCGATAATCCTCAAATGTATATAAATAATATTCCTTAAATAAAATAATTAACCCTCGAATAACAGTTACCCGATATCTTTATCGGAAAATAACCTTTAACATATACCGAAATATAATTACTTCTGATCTTAGAGAAAATCACCCACCCTTATCCTAGGGCAAATATAAAATCCTGGCTTCTAACTAATATCCCATATCTAGCTTAGAAGCCCATAATCAAATCATTTTCAAATAATAACCTTCGAATGAGGTAATATTCAAATAACATTCCTCAAATCATTTCGAGGTAATTAATACTTTCTAGAAATATAATTAATGTTTAATAATAGCAGTCCTCAAAATAATTAGTACACTGCCGCTGGAATCCCTCCGGGTTTCTACGGCTATCTCCATATCTCAAATACTGACTCCCGGTCTAGAGTCGAAAACAAGAAGTATGCTCTTATCTCTAGAGCTACAAGATACACCGGTTTATAACTACTTTATCTCAAAACTCATATATAAACCAAAATCAAACTCTATATATAACATGTATCGCAAAATTGTATAACTCCACACATGGCAAAAGCAGTAATATATAATCAATACTTCAAAGTATAGATTTATAAAACTTGCCACAATACTTGCAACAAAGATTTGGTATATAAATTGGGAATACACAAGTATTGAACATTGGAAAATATACCTACTCTGAATAATAGAGTAAGGTTTAGTAAACTTGCCTGATGCTCGAGAAGTGATAGGGGTTCGCGACGATGCCGGACAATCTAGACAAAGTCAAACGAAAACACACTGTTAATTCCCTCGATAAACCACTTATAACTCAATGCTTAAACACGTAAGCGAAACACAACCAAGGCATTACTAGCTCGTTATAGGCTCATACTAAGTCCATGTTTAGTTGACAATTACTTCAGTCGTAGGTTTAGTCCGAAATCGATCCTCGAATACAAGTTATACTTAACCATTTTCAACATTGGTTCCTAAGTCATGCTCTTAAAGGTTTTCACTTGCGCAACCTCGGCTAACACATTTTTATAAAATCGGAAAATAATCTTTTGGACTCGAAACCTTCTTACAAACCTTCGTAACTGCCCTTGACACTTCAATGCAAAATTTCATATTTTAAAACAACTCTTAAGGGTCTCAAACATAGCCACAAAGTTGGTACATTTCTGCAATCTCATTCCTTGAACCACTTTCACTACAATGGTCATATCTCATAAACCGTAAATCGTAATGACATGATTCTTGCGCTCACATAAACTAGAAACAAATCTCTACACACTCATGTTCATAACTGAACCAAAAGAGGCAGTTAGGTTTTCTGATTCTAGGCAGTTTATAGAGTTACCGAAAATCGGGCATTACGACGGCTTAAAATCGAATAATCCTATTTTGTCACAACATAACCAAGCCACACCGGGCATACCATACATCTACAACCTCAACAAACAACCATCATACACCTCTAAGATCAGTGGGGAGGCTCAAATCCAACACCCATCATTTTACACATTCAAACAAATCCAAATAATCACTAAATCACTTAATCATGATATTAACTTTACATGAACATCAAAACCACTTTAAAACTCATATAAAACTCAAAGGGGCAGAGGTTTATACCTTCCTCCAAGCTTGCTTGCTGCTATATTCCTTATGTAACCTTAGATCCTTGCTTAATACAACCTTTGGAAGCCACAAACTCAATATCAAAAGCAACAAAGCAAAATACAAGTTACTATTCATCATCTTCTCCAACTGTTACTCACTGAAATCGAAGGGTAAATCACAGAGGTGAGGCGAGCGCTTACCATGGTTGCGTAGAGCTTCTCGAGAGCTTCGATTTGAGTGGTGGAACGCCAAAAACGGACCACGGAATCTCAAGTTATGATCATTTCTTTCTCTCCCATTTTTCTTTCTTCTTCTCTCCCGAAATTTCTCTTCCTTTTTCTTTTTCTTCTTATCTTGTTTAATTACTTGATATTTATCCAATGTGGTGAGTCATCACCCTTGGTCTCTTCTTGTCTTGACACTTGGCAAGCATGCATTGGCTTGGAATAAAGTAGCTTTTCTGGTTCGTTTAATTTCGTAGAACGCTCGCAAGGTTTCTCGAGGGTTCTATCGAGGTATTTTACCGAAATCGTTCTCGATACTTCTAATTCATTTATCAAATCCATATACATAGAATTAATAATTTAAATCCTTAAATATCCTCAAATAATAATTATTTAGTCCGTTTTTGGTGAAATTTCGGAGAAAACGAAAAATGCTATTTTTCCGATTCTGACAACTTCTGCATTCTTTTATTTCCATCGTAGATCACTAATGCGACTTTGAAAGTTTATTATATCGTCCCGCATATAGGGTGGTCTGAAAAACTTTTAAATGAAGAGTTACTATTCATCAGTGGTTTTTCTATAATCCTTTGGATCAAAATCCGTTCCAATATTCCTGATCTATTTTCTCTTTACTCTTTGCACTTAGAAAACGTTCTAGTGATTTCTCGGGCGTACGCTATCTTGTTTACGGAGTTGTCGGATGTATTCCAGATATTGATTTGGATGACATAAAAATACTTTCCTTCCCTGGAGTATTGTATTCTTATCTTCCAGATTGATTATTCTTATTTATATGTTCAGTCCATTCTTACTATTCTCAAAATGTTTGAAAACCGAAATTCATATTCATTTCATAACTTGATTCTCAAAGTCATTGCCACTATCCATATTTACATCAACATATAATAAAAGTTTTAATTCTACCCAAAATCTGGGGTCTTACAGATGATGAAACTCTTCATCAAAGGAAAAGAAGACTGGTGGCTGCACATCTCTTTGGTGCATCCAATGTAAATGCTGAAGCAGCACCTATGCCTGAAATGGTAAGTGCTGATATAGAAGCTCCTACATCAAAGGCTGATGATGTAGTTGAGGAAGCTGCTGATCATTCTGACAGCAGAGTTTTTGAGAAAATGGATTTCTTTGTTGATGAAGATATTCTAGATGCACATCCTACTATCAGTATTTGTGATACTGAGGATGTAGCAGCTGATCAAGCCACCTTGGTCATTGAAGACTCTGTTGCTTCTCACACAGAGAATCTTTCAGTTCACAATTTACATTCTGACAAAGGTGAGGAGGTTGATCAGAGGATAGCAGTTGCTACAGAGCCAATTCTTGATGAAGCTGTAGCAGAGAATGTACAAGAGGCTACTGATAATCTAAACTCTGAGGATATTATTTTTCTTGAAGCTTTGCAACAATCGGTTGTTGAGATTGTTCGAAAAGAAGCAGAGTTTGATGATCTAGAAAGAATGGCTGAGAATGTTCCTGCAGAGAATACAACAGAGGATGACAATGTTGAAGATAGTTCTGCTCATTCACATCCTGATATACCAGAGTTATCTGATATTCGATTAAACTCTGATGAGGAAAGAGAGATTAATAGAGAAACTGTTGAGTATTATCAGGATATGTACTACAATAGATGGGCTGCTGCAGATTGTATCTTTTTTGCACAGAGGGCTGCTGATTTTCTTGATGATTCTGTGAAGAAAATTTCAAACTCTGATGTTCTTACAAGTCTAAAGGCCACTGTGGTTCAAGTCAAAGCCTTAAACAATAGGTTTGATGAAACACAAACAGTGGTTACCAATCTTAGGAATGAAGTTGGTATAAGGGATCTTACCTTAAAGACTGATAGGTCTTATTATTCTGCCATATTCAAGCAGCAAGCCAAGGATTCTGATGAACTTAAGAAGAGGCTTGGGAAAGTTGAGGAGAATCAGATTGCAATGTCTGCACAATTGAATTCTATTTCTACTGCTATAGAATTGCTGACATCAGTACTACTTTCTGATGATGTCAAAAAGGGGGAGAGTGTACCTAATGACAAATGCAAAGACACTCAAACTCTGAGACGGAGGGATGATTCTGCTGATGGTGGAAGCAAGGAAACTGAGAGGAAGCAAATTTCTGCTCAAGGGCAAAGAAGATCAAGATTAAATTCTGATAGGTTGACAAACTCTGGTAAAGGAATCTCAAACTCTGCCAGTGGTTCAAGACTTAAGAGTTTAATTATTTCAGCCAATCCATCTACTGATGAAGAAATTGCTACAAAAATGTTTCTAGAAGAACATGGTAATGAAGCTACAGTTGAAGACATGGAAGCTGAAATGCTGAGTCTTGCTGAAGAGCATGAGAAGAAATTGAAGGATGGTACTTACAAAAAGAAAGCTGTCAAGGCTCCTAGAAAGAAAGAAACTGGAATTTCTATCAAGGAAAATACTCAACAGAGTATACAATACACCAGGAGGCCTGTAATAGCAAACGCTGATAAGGGCAAGGGTAAACTGATAGAAGAAGGACAGTTACCAAGGAAGAATTATTCAACCTCTGACATTGCTCAAGTTGAATCAAAATTTATTAAATCAACCTCTGACGCTGCTCAAGTTGATGTTTCTACTAAAGTTGTAACAACCTCTGACAATGCTCATGTTGTGCAAACTCAACTAGCACCTCAACTCCAAGATACTTTTAGAAGACCTATACTTCCTGAAACTCTGAAGCCAGAAAC
This sequence comes from Heracleum sosnowskyi, assembly GCA_030848705.1. NCBI lineage: Eukaryota > Viridiplantae > Streptophyta > Magnoliopsida > Apiales > Apiaceae > Heracleum > Heracleum sosnowskyi. The sequence continues at coordinate 111,039,332 of CM061239.1, forward strand.
TGTTAACTTCTCAGAAACCAGAACTGTATTGGGTAAAGAATCTTATGATAAATCTGGATTAGGTTCACACAGGGAGAAGAGAATAAACAACAGGTCTGGAGATCAATCATCACTGGCAGTATCTGGTATTTTTACTCAAGAGAGTCTTGATATGCTAGAATCTGTTCAGATGATATTTCATAAAGTGTTAAAGAAAGAGTTTTTGTTGTATTTTATGGCTGATGGAAGAGTTTATAAGGTTGCAGAGTCTGACATCAATCTCAAATCTTATGAAGAATTGGAGTATGTTCTGTATTTGTTAAAAGTCAAAAATAGAAGTACTCATGATGCTGCTTTAGTTATCAGAGAAAGGATGCTGAAATCAAAGATAATGCTTGGAGGAGGAGTCTCGAGTGCATATATTCCTAAGTACAGAGATGCTTATGGAAAGATTGTAGAAATGAAAAGAAACAGTGCAAGACTAAGGACTGATCTGGGAGTTAAAGTCTTAGAATTCAATCTAGAATCTGATAAATCATATTTTATTAGGCTAGGGAATGAGATGAGGAAAAATTCCATCTATTCTTTGAGAGCTGCAATTTATCAGACTGGAGAATCTGATTCAGAGTTAAGAGAGTTGAAGAAAGTTATGGTTGAAGAGCTGGAAAGGGCTGAAAGAAGACTTCTCATGGATTATCTCAGAACTATTCCTGATATTCAAGAAATCAAATAAAGTCTGACTGTAAGTTTTTTTTAAAAAGTTTTCTATTCTAAGTTAAAGTTAAACTCTGATATATTAAACACTGCATTTGTTATATGTTTTGACATCATCAATTATCTGTTTAACTTGTACATTTTTATTATGCACAAGTTGGGGGAGATTGTTAGATATAATTGCTGACGTTTGTTCATCAGTGTTTAAGCAACAGGTGATCATCAGAGTTTACATTGAAGCCAGTCAGAGTTTGTTAGAGTCTGACTTGGTGATAGTTGAATTAGCTGTCGGTGCTGAATTGAATATTCTAAAAGCAATATATTCTGAAGATGGAAAGAAGCAGAATATATTGATACAGCTAAGGAAACTAAACAGAAGACTGAAGCAATCCTTAATTGATAATAATTGTATAGCTAATTTATAGGAGTATCAATTAGATAAGGATTGTGTAACTGTGTACTATATAAACACAGATAGGTTATCCCTAGAAGGGATGCGATTATTGAAAACATTATTCTTGTAACCTAGTAGCTCTTTGTGATTCATTAACATCACTAAGAGAGAATTATTTAATATAATTCAGTTTGTTGATTTACAAACTTGTGTTCTTGATTGTTATTCTAATACATACTTGATTATATATTGTGTATTCGACCTAACACACTTGTTCCTTGACACCTGACTTCTAAAGCATCCTAGATTTTTTTGGCAGTTTTGCAGCCAATAACTCTGTTAGACATGACATTATCTAAGGCACTATGGAGTAAATGTCTAACCTTTGCATCCTTTGCAATTGATGAGATGTCTTCAGGAGTCAAGTCTTTCTTCTCTTTTGGAACAGTCTTTTGTTCTTGACCAGTAATAACAGGAGACAATTTAGTTGGCATATGAGGATCATCATTGATTCTATCAAGGTATTCTGGATCTGTGGCTTCCAGAAACATGGTCATCTTCACTTTCCATATTGGATATTCAACTGGTCTTAGAATTGGAACCCTTATAGTCTCATATCGACTAACAGAAGTTGGTTGAACCTTCTGAGCATTCGAACCTGCATTAGAACCTTCCTGAGAGTTGTCAGCCATGATTATACTTGTGTTTAGATCGATAAACTGTATATATTAAACAGCCTTGGCTTTGATACCAATTGTTAGGCCGATTACACAATATATAATCAATATAATTATGATAATAACAATAAAGAACACCGTTTATGAATCAACAACTGAATTATATAAATAACTCTTCTCTTTGTGATGTAAAATATCACAGAGAGCTGCTAGGTTACAAGAATAATGTTTTCAATAATCGCATCCCTTTTAGGGTTAACCTATCTGTGTTTATATAGCACACAGCTACATAATCAATCTCTAATTGATATCCTATAAATCAGCTATACAATTTATATCAATCTAGGATTGCTTCTGTCTTCTGTTCCGTTTCCTTGTCTGTCTCAATATATCTTGCTTCTTTCCATCTTCAAGATATATTGCTTCTAGAATCTTCAATGTTAGCACCGACAGCTTTAGCAAACTCTCACCCCGTCAGACTTTATCAAACTCTGACTGGCTTCTAATAAACTCTGATGAATACCTGTTGCTTAAACACTGATACACACTCATCAGCAATTATATCTAACATCTACAAACTCATGGTCAGCCCTATGAACCTCTTGGGTTTCAATAACATTATGAGATGAAGAGCCAGGGATAGGAAATACTACATGTAATGGAGTTGCATCTTCCGTTCCAGAATGGGTGGATTGATCCACTGGAGGTTGTTGCTCAGGGACTGGCAATCCAAAAGCAGGAAGTTGAATGAACTGGGTCATGTAAGGCGGAATGACCACAAGGGTTGTGAGATATTTGAAGGTGGTGTTTAGTCTTTGGAATAATTTGACATGTGTAGTCTGACAATGTTCAGACATACCAAGACTAAACAACTGTTTGTGTTCATCAGTGAGTACATGGTTGATCATTAAAGTGAGAAAGCGAGCATAAAAACATTTTACTTTTCTTCCACTAGAATGATCACTCTTGGACACTAGAACTCTTATGACCAAATGATTCCAGATGAGATGGCCAAAATTGATACGAAGATTATTAGCAACTGCAAAACCAATATTCTGAAGAAGAGAAGAAATATTGTGAAAATTGGTTTTGGTGCAGTTGCTGAAGACCTTAGCCAGAGTGTCAAAGAATAAGTCCCACTCACTGACTACATTGCTCTTGGATAACTTTACCAAATCTACTTGACCTTGATAATTGATATTGTTGAAAACTTGAATAAGGTCCTCTTTAGAAGGTAGATTAACAAAGTTATCTCTGGGAAGATGAAGAGCTTCACAAAGAATATCTCTGTTGAGTGTATAGTGTGTGTCACCGACAGAGAATGTGAAAGAAGATAAGTCAGTGGACACGATAGCAGTGGAACACAAAATCCTCAAGGGGTCGTGTTTTAAATCAGCAGTCATAGTGATAACATGACTAATAATGGAATGCTCATTTAAAAACCAAATCCAAGGCCTAAAACGTTCAACGAAATATTTTAGAGGATCAATATAACCTAAAAAATTGTTTTTGACAATTTCAAAAGTCATATTAGAGAAATAAACAATTAATAAAAATTAATAAGAGTTTTAAGGATTTTAAGTATTGAAAACAAATAATCCACAAAATTCAAATCAAGATTTATGACAGAAAATATGGTTCAGTTAAAATCACAAAAGAAATGCTTGAAAAGATTTAATCAGAAAAAAATAGCAGCACTTCTTTTAGAAAATAGATTAAAAGAACCAGAACAGAAAGAAAGCTAAGTAAAAACTTGAGCTCTGAAAGACTTAGGTGATTTATGAATAAAACAGTTCAGGTATTTATAGAAAATCTGGGAAAGACTATCGGGAAGACTATCAGGGATAGTCTTACCGGTAGTCTTTCTGTTAGGCCGAATACACAATATATAATCAAGTATAGGTATGAGAATAACAATAAGAACACTGTTTATGAACAATAAACTGAATGGAATTAAAAACTCCTCTCTCAGTGATGTAAAATATCACAGAGAGCTGCTAGGTTATAAAGAATGATAATTCACGTATTCGCATCCCTTTTAGGGTTAACCTATCTGTGTTTATATAGTACACAACTACATACAATCTTCTAGTTGATATTCGTATAAATCAGCTATACAATTAATATCAATCTAGAATTGCTTCTGTCTTCTGTTCCGTTTCCTTAGCCATCTCGATATCTCTTTGCTTCTTTCCATCTTCAAAGAATATCGCTTCTAGAATGTTCATTGACTTTACTGACAGCTAAGCAAACTCTGACCATCAGACTTTAACAAACTCTGACTAGTCCTCCAGCTAAACTCTGATAGTTTCCTGGTACTTTAAACACTGATAAACAAACATCAGCAATTATATCTAACAATCTCCCCCAACTTGTTCATACTAAAATGTACAAGTTAACAGATAATTGATGATGTTAAAACATATATAACAAATGCAGTGTTTATAAAATCACAGAGTTTATTTTTAACTTAGAACAGAAAACTTTAAAAACTTACAGACTTCAGTTACTTAATCTCTTCAATTTCAGGCACAGTCCTGATGTAGTCCATAAGTAGTCTTCTCTGAGCTCTCTCTAGCTCAGCTATCATTATCTTCTTTATCTCCCTTAACTCTGGATCACTATCTCCAGTTTGGTAGATAGCTGACCTTAGAGCATAAATGCTGTTTTTCCTCATATCATTTCCTAGCTTTATTATGAAGGATTTATCTGATTCCAGATTAAATTCCAACACTTTTATACCAAGATCGGTTCTGAGTCTTGCATTGTTCCTTTGCATCTCGACAAGCTTTCCATTATAATCTCTGTACTTTGGTATGTAAGAACCAGCCGACTTTAAGCCACAAAGAATTCTAGCTTTCATCATCCTGCTTCTTAACACCTCAGTTGTTTGATGAGTTCTTTGATTTTTAATCTTCAGTATATACAGTACATACTCTAGCTCTTCTTTCAGCTTTAATCCAATATCAGCTTCACCAACTCTGTATACTCTACCATCAGCCTTGAAGTATAACAGAAAATCCTTCTTCAATCCTTTATGATAAATTAACTGAACCGACTCTAAAGCATCAAGATTTTCTTGAGTCACACCAACACCTGGTTCAGCTAATGAAGTTTGATCCACAGGACTGTTATTCACTCTCTTTTCTCTATGAGATCCCAGTCCAGATTTATCTCTTGATTCCTTTCCCATGATAGTTCTGCTTTGGAGAATATTTATATTTGCTGGAATCAGAGAATGCTGAACAGTGATTGGCTTAGCAAAAGTCCTTTGGAGTTGTGAAGATAGCTAAGTCTATACAACTTGAGTAGTATCAGAGGTTGTCACAGCTTCCAATGTTTGAACAACTTGAGCATTGTCAGAGGTTGTTTGAGCTTTCTTCTGTACTGGTTTTTCTTCAACTAGCTTCCCTTTACCCTTATCAAGTCTAGTTTCTTCAGCCTTCTTTGCTTGTTGTAAACTATGTTGAGAATTTACATTTTCTTTGATAGTTATTCCTCTTTCTTTAGGCATTATAACTTTTACAACTTTCTTCACTTTCCCAGACTTTAGATTCTGCTTATGCTCTTTAGCTAGCATCAATTCTTCAGCTTGGATATCTTCTATGGTTGCATCAGCACCATGTTCTTCTAGAAACAGCTGAGCTGCAATCTCTTCATCAGTATTTGGATGAGAAGTAAGCATTAAGCTTCTAGATCTTGAAGAAGATTGAGCACCAGTGTTTATCCTTTCAGAGTTTGTAGCATCATAGTGTGATCTTAGCTTTCCTTGCTGTAGAGTAGATTTAGATTTGAAATCTTTTCCCTTTGCACCACCATCAGTAGAATCAACCTGTCTACTCAGAGTTTGAGACCTCTTGCATTTGTCTTTAAGTACTCTCTCCCCCTTTTTGACATCAGCAGGAATCAATACTGATGTGAGCAATTCAAGCGAAGCAGCAATAGAATCTAGTTTATCAGACATTAAAGTCTGATTGTCTTCAACCTTGGTCAGTCTGTTCTTGAGAACTTCTTGATCTTTGACCAGAGTAAGCAACATAGTTTTATCTTGCTTCAGTGACATATCTCGAGTAACCACATCATTTCTCAACCCAGTAACTGACTTCTGAGTTTCATCAAAACAATTGTGAAGAGATTTAACTTGAACAATAGTTGCCTTGAGATGTGTAAGAAGCTCAGGATTTGCAATTGACTCAACAGATTTTGTTACAAAGTCAGCAGCCCTTTGATCAGTGAATATGCAATCCTTGTTTGACCACTTGTAAAAGTACATATTCTGAAAGTGAAGTTCAGTGGCATGCTGATTTGAACATCCAACATCAGTTTCCTTTGGATTAGACGGAGCAGAAAGTCTTTGAGAAGATGAATCAGCTTGATCATCATCAGACTTTGCAGAAGATTCAGCATTTGAGGAATGAGAAATATTCTCAGCAAATGTTTCTGGAACATTAGCATTTGCAAGCTTCTCAGAGTTTATATTTTCTTGAGCATTTTCTTCATTTTCAGCATCAACATCAGTAGTTTCAACAGCAATCTCTGCAGTTGCTTCAAGATTATTCTCTGCAGTTTCTTCAACAATATTTTCTGCAGCTACAGCCTTTTCTGTTTGATCAACCTCTTCAACTTTTTCAATTACCTGGTGATTAACAGAGAGAATCTCTGTATGAGTAGCTAGTGACTTATCAATTATGACTGTAGGTTGATCAGCTGTCACATCCTCTGTTTCATTTATACTGCCAAACTCTTCTAGATGCAAAGGGATGTGCTTCAATTTCATCTTCAATATCCATCTTCAAGATGGGTTCAAGAAAATCATTATTAACAACATCATTATTATCAGTGTTTGCTCTGGCTTCTTCAGGCGCAGTAGCATTTTCAGAATGATCTTCAATCACAGCCTCTGTTTCAACATTTGTAGAATCAGGAACCAATCCACCAAAAAGATAAGTAGCAACCAACTTCCTCTTCTTGGTGTGAATAGATTTATTTTCATCAGAAGGCAGATTTGCATCAGAAACAGGTCTATTTGCTCTCTTCTTTCTCCTTGAAGTACCAACAGATAATGGAACATCATCAGTATTTAGAGGTTTAGCAGCCTGGACAGCCTTAAACGCTCTATGCTTAGTCCTACTCCCAGCCCTTGGTTTTTGAGATGTAGATGGAAAAGGTTCAGTGTTTAAAGGCTGTTCAGGTTCTGGTTGTGCTTGTGGTTGTGGTTGAGGGTTTAAAAACTGTTGCACTGAAGCAGGAAGTAACAAGTCACCAACATTCCCTTTCTTGATATCCTTATTTGTGAGATCAGAGAATATTCTCTTATGCAATCTAAATGAGGGAATGACATCCTCCTCAGCTATCTCAACCCCATCAACACACAGAGAAAAGATTAATTGACAGAAACGAGCAAAGTAAACTACATTCCTATTCTCTGTCATCTTTTCACCTATATTAGTAAGAACTAGTCTAGCAAAATCAAAGTTATTGCCATAAAGCAGAGAATACCCGATTTTCAGACTATCAATTGGAATTGCATCCCAATTGGTACACTTCTTCCCAAACGCTCTTGTAATGCAATCGAAGAAGAAACTCCACTCCTTCCTCAAGAACGGTCGCTTCAGGTTGCCTGTTCTTGCCAAAGACCCAGAATAACCAATCTCTCTCATCATACGCTGAAGTTCAGAATCACCAACAGAAATGGTGAACGCATTGAAATCTTCACACCCAAGAGCATCTCTAACAGTGGTTGGAGTGACCACATACTCTTGTTCAGCAAATTCAAAGATAATTGAAGGAGTGCCTGATTCACCTCCATCATCATATACGCCTGTTTCCCAGAAGGCTTTGATTTGAGTACCAGATAACCTTGTTGGTTCCACTAGAGCTTGCCCAATATCTGATTGAGCAAGGAAATTTTGAAACAAGTGAAACGCCTATGGGACGTTCTCAGTAGATAGTGGTGATGCATAGTTGTTAGGAACAAATTCGAGACCAAAAGACTGAAACATGGTAGTTTCCATTAGAAAGCTTTGAAAGAAATCAGAGTTTATGCTTAGAAAAAATGTTTGAGAAAGTGATGCAGAAAAGTGTTTGTGAATATGCTTATGTGAAAATGTCCTGTGAATAGAGTAAGTCTGTAAAAATTTCAAACGTCAAGTGTATAATGATTAAATATGAATTAAAACTGAAGAGTTTTAACCATTAAGACACACAGCATGCTTACTCAAAAAAATGTGTGAGTGGGACAGTTGTCACATATGCATTAACTGACAGCACTTAATCATGGTAGCTTCCAACACGCATGCGCAGTAAAAGGCACTATTTACTGCTACTTTCTAGACACCTTTCATCATTTTCAAAACTTCAACAAACCGTTATCAATCATACTCTTTATTTTCCAAAAATAATGTCCCTCCTAAAATTTTGAAATGTCTGAAACACATTTATTTATTTTAATCATCAGAGATTAAAAATAAATTACCTCTGCGTAGAGTACACAGTTCATCAGTTTTTATCAATTCTCCTCCTTCATTATTAATCTCTTTTCTCAAAATGCACAGTTGTGAATATTTGTGTGCGAATAGCAGAGTTTACTGAATATAAATATTGAGAGCATCTCAAAGTGCATAAAATCCACAAAATAAATCAGTAAAAACTGGTTGCCCAAACTCTCATATGTAAAACATATTCTGATTTCATCTAAACTCTGTACCTATATTTGTATACATTTGTTTTCACCCCCTTTAACAATTTTTTTTTATTTAATCTTTTCCAGTAATCAGTGGTTGGCACTAGTCACCAAAAATTTGAAAATTTTAGCCCTTATTTCATACAATAAGTTCATGGGTCTTCCTAGGCACAACATGATCTCAAAGGAATTTGTGTTTGTTTTTGCATCTTTTGCTTAGGGGTGAATTAACAGCAACTAATTATCAGAGTTTAGACTAACATCATTTAACGTATATCATTTATGAGAGAAAGCGCAAACAGCTAATACAGACTCAGTGTATAGGATCAATAAACTAAGAGATGTTATAAATATAGAGACAGTATCATGTTGTGTAAAGTTTATGCACACATTTGAGATTAGATCATATATAACTCAGAAGGATTCATGATTACTTACTGAGAATCATGCTTCATACTATTTTCTTCATCGGTCTTTATGTTTCAGACAATACCACAATCAGAGTATAACATCAGAGTTTATCATCAGAGTATGTTTCCAGAGTTTAACAACATGATTTGCATGACAGTTAACATATGCATAGAAACATGAGCAAATTATCACAGATGAGTAAAGTTTGAGTCTAACCAGTATCTCTAGCCGAAACCAGAGATCATTCCAAGTTCATTTACCAGTCTTGTAAATGTAGATTCACTCAAAGGCTTGGTGAAGATATCTGCAAGCTGTTGTTCTATAGACACAAAATGAAGCTCAATATCTCCTTCCTCCACATGTTCCCTGATAAAGTGATACCTTATGCTGATGTGCTTGGTCATGGAATGCTGTACTGGGTTACCTGTCATAGCAATAGCACTTTGATTATCACAGAAAATAGGTATTTTAGAGTACCTTAACCCATAATCCAGCAATTGATTCTTCATCCACAGAATCTGTGCACAACAACTACCAGCAGCAATATACTCTGCTTCTGCTGTGGATGTGGAAATTGATTTCTGTTTCTTGCTGTACCAAGAAACTAGTCTGTCACCTAGAAATTGACAGCTTCCACTAGTGCTCTTTCTGTCAATCTTACATCCTACAAAATCTGCATCAGAGTAACCAATTAACTTAAACTCTGATTCTCTAGGATACCACAAACCCAAGGTTATGGTTCCTTTGAGATATTTGAAAATCCTCTTCACAGCTGTTAGATGAGGCTCTCTGGGATCTGCTTGAAATCTTGCACAAAGACAGGTTGCATACATAATGTCTGGTCTACTTGCAGTAAGATAAAGAAGAGACCCTATCATGCCTCTGTAGTTTGTCATATCTACTGAAGCACCTATATCTTTGTCTAGCTTTGTTGCAGTTGCCATAGGAGTTGCAGATGAACTATCAAGCATACCAAATTTCTTGAGAAGATTTCTGGTATATTTTGCTTGATTGATAAAAATCCCATCATCTGTTTGCTTTACCTGCAAGCCTAGAAAATAACTAAGCTCTCCCATCATGCTCATTTGGTACCTGGACTGCATAAGCTTGGCAAATTTCTTACAGAGTTTGTCATTAGTAGACCCAAAAATTATGTCATCCACATAGATTGGAACTAAAAGCAAATCATTACCAGTATTGAAATAGAACAAGGTTTTATCAATTGTACCTCTAGTGAACCCGCTTTCTAAAAGAAATTGAGCTAGAGTTTCATACCATGCTCTAGGTGCCTGCTTTAGTCCATAAAGTGCTTTGTCAAGCCTGTAGACATAATCTGGATACTTGGGGTCCACAAACCCTGGTGGTTGTTCAACAAACACTTCTTCTTCAAGTTTCCCATTGAGAAAATCACTTTTCACATCCATCTGAAAGACTTAAAACTTCTTATGAGCAGCATATGCTAGAAAAATCCTTATGGCTTCCAATCTTGCAACTGGAGCAAAGGTTTCATCATAGTCAATTCCTTCCTGTTGTGAATATCCTTTTGCCACAAGTCTAGCTTTATTCCTTGTAATTACTCCCTCACTATCAGTCTTGTTTCTGAAAACCCACTTTGTACCAACAACAGACCTGTTCTTGGGTCTTGGTACAAGTGTCCATACTTCATTTCTTTCAAACTCATTCAATTCTTCCTGCATTGCTCTTATCCGGTTAGCATCTTGAAGAGCTTCATCCACCTTCTTAGGCTCTGTTTGAGATATGAATGCATGAAACAGACATCCATTTGTTGTGGCACTTCTTTTTTTCACACTTGCATCTGGATCTCCAATTATCAGATCAGGTGTATGAGCCCGAGTCCACTTTCTTGCTATAGGTAAGTGGCTTATTTCATCATTATTGGATTCTCCCCCTTGATCCATGCTTTCCTGATTTTCTTGTTGACCATCTGTATTCTCTGAGGCTCCCCCTGAATTGGACTGCTCAGTGTTTGAACTTTCAGAGTTTGTGTTAGATTCTTCAGCTGACTCACTTTCTGAATGTGAGTCATCATTTTGAGATGTTGCTGAAGTATCTTCATGCTCCCCCTCAACTGGTTCTCTATTTTCTTCTGTTAGGCCGAATACACAATATATAATCAAGTATGTATGAGAATAACAATCAAGAACACAGGTTTGTAAATCAACAAACTGAATTATATTAAATAATTCTCTCTTAGTGATGTTAATGAATCACAAAGAGCTACTAGGTTACAAGAATAATATATTCAATGTTCGCGTCCCTTCTAGGGATAACCTATCTGTGTTTATATAGTACACAGCTACATACAATCCTTATCTAATTGATACTCCTATAAATTAGCTATACAATTATTATCAATTAAGGATTGCTTCAGTCTTCTGTCCAGTCTCCTTAGTTGTATCAATATATTCTGCTTCTTTCCATCTTCAGAATATATTGCTTCTAGAATCTTTATCTTTGCACCGACAGCTTAAGTCAACTATCACCCTGTCAGACTTTAACAAACTCTGACCGGCTTCTATATAAACTCTTCACCCAGTCAGACTTTATCAAACTCTGACTGGCTTCTATATAAATTCTGATATGTACCTGTTACTTAAACACCGATGAACAAACGTCAGCAATTATATCTAACAATCTCCCCCAACTTGTTCATACCAAAATGTACAAGTTAAAAAGATAATTGATGATGTCAAAACATATAACAAATGCAGTGTTTAAAATATGTCAGAGTTTAATTTTAAAACAGAGTTTAAATTTAACTTAGAACAGAAAACATAAAAACTTACTGTCAGACTTTACTTGACTTCTTCAATATCAGGTACTGTCCTGAGATAATCAATCAGCAGTCTTCTTTCAGCCTTCTCTAGCTCATCCACCATAATCTCTTTTAGCTCTTTAAGTTCTGAATCACTCTCCCCCGTTTGGTAGATAGCAGCTCTTAGAGAATATATGATGTTTCTTCTCATATCATTTCCTAGCCGAATGTAATGAGCTTTGTCTGACTCTAGGTTGAATTCTAAAACTTTTGTTCCAAGTGCTGTTTTAAATCTAGCACTGTTTCTCTTCATCTCCACTAACTTTCCAGTATGATCTCTATACTTTGGAATGTAGACACTTGATACTCCTCCTCCATGCATAGCTTTAGATCTCAACATCTTTTCTCTCAAAACTTGAGCAACATCATGAGTATGTCTGTTTTTGACTTTTAGAAGATAAAGTACATATTCTAGTTCTTCCCATGATTTGAGATTAACATCAGATTCTCCAACTTTATAAACTCTTCCATCACTCATGAAGTATAACAAAAACTGCTTCTTCAATATTCTATGAAAAATCAACTGAACAGATTCTAACTTATCAAGGTTTTCTTGTATAACCCCAATACCAGGTTCTGCCAGTGAAAAGTTATCTTGAGATCTGTTATTTGTTCTTCTCTCTCTGTGTGATCCCAGTCCAGATTTATCAAAAGCTTCTTTTCCCAATACAGTTCTGGTTTCTGAGAATTTCACAGCTTCAAGCTTTAAGTCTTCAAGAATTTTAGGTTTGGTGAATCCTGAAAGTTGTGTAGATTTCTGTACAACTTGAGCAACGTCAGAGGTTGTCATAACTTTAGTAGAAACATCAACTTGAGCAGCGTCAGAGGTTGATTTAGCTAATCTTGTTTCAACTTGAGCAATGTCAGAGGTTGAATAAATCTTCTTAGGTAACTGTTCTTCTTCTACCAGTTTACCTTTTCCTTTGTCAGCATTTTTAATCACAGGCCTCCTTGAGTACTGTAAACTCTGATCAGAGTTTACATTCTCTTTGATAACAATTCCTTTTTCTTTCTTTCTAGGAGCCTTGATTTCCTTCTTTTTGTAGATTCCAGCTTCAAGATTCTTCTTGTGTTCTTCAGCAAGCATTTGCTCTTCAGCTTGGATATCTTCAATTGTAATACCTTTTCCATGTTCTGCCATAAACATCTTAGCAGCAATTTCCTCATCAGTAGATGGCTTATCAGAGATTATCAAACTTTTGTATCTTGAACCACTGGCAGAGTTTGCATGTCCCTTTCCAGAGTTTGATCTTTTATCAGAGTTTGATCTTCTTGAAAGTAGTCTGCTATCAGCATTTGACCTTAAGCTCTTTCCATCTCCCTTGTGTCCACCATCATTACCATCATCCCTCCGTCTTAGAGTTTGAGTGTCTTTGCATTTGTCACTTGGTACACTCTCCCCCTTTTTGACATCATCAGAAAGTAGTACTGATGTCAACAACTCAATAGCATTAGAAATTGATGTTAGTTGGGCAGACATAGCAGTCTGGTTGTCCTCAACCTTCCCAAGCCTCTTCTGAATGTCATCAGAGTCCTTAGCTTGCTTCTTTAACATAGAATTGTAGTAAGTCCTATCATTCTTCAGAGTGAGATCTCTCAGACCAACTTCATTCCTCAAAGCAGTGACTTCCTTATGAGACTCATCAAATCTGTTGTGAAGAGATTTAATTTGAATCACAGTAGCCTTCAGACTTGTAAGAACATCAGGACTTGAAATTGTCTTCACAGAATCTCCAAGAAAATCAGCAGCCCTCTGTGCGGAAAAGATACAATCTGCAGCAGCCCATCTATTGTAGTACATATCTTGAAAATGCTCAGCTGTAGCACGATTGACCTCTCTTAGCTCATCAGAGTTTGCATGACTCTCAAATAACTCCTCTTGAGAATGATCAGAACTATCATTAATAATATCATTCTCTGTTGTATTTTCTGCAGGAATATTCTCAGCATCAGGTTCTGGAATCTCAGAGTTTGCAGTATGCAGTAACTCTGCTTCGTTTGTTACAATCTCAACAACAGATTGTTGTAGAGCTTCAAGAACAAGAACATCCTCAGAGTTTACAATAAACTCTGCTTCAACAGGAACATTCTCTGTTGCATCCTTATCAGCAACATCAGGATTTGTAGCAACAGTTTCTGTAGCATTAGCATCCAAAGTCTGATCGACTTCCTCACCCTTCTCAATTTCCTGGTGAGTAACAGATAGAATCTCTGTGTGGGTAGCCAAAGAATCTTCAAGAATAACTGTGTCTTGATCAGCTTCCACACCCTCTGTTTCATCAAAAACTTCAAGATGATCAGAGTTTACAGAGTTGTGTGCTTCAAAATCCATATCACATCCTTGTGGCTCAAAAATCTCAGCCTCAACATTTTCTGTAGCCTCCTGAACAAGAATTTCAGGAGCTTCATCTGCATCTTCAGGTGCAGCTTCCTCAACTACATCATCAGCGTTTGATGTAGGAGCTTCATTTTGAAGAACAGTCTCCATAAAAACTCTGTCCTCAGGAATAGCATCATCATTTGGAATCTCAAGATCATCAGCAACAGTTGAAGAGATATTCTCAGCACCAAACAACTGTGCTGCTACCAGTCTTCTCTTTCTCTGATGAAGAGTTTCTTCATCAGTTTCAGTCTCTTCATCAACAATATCAGACTTTGCCCGATGTGCTCTTCTTTTCTTCATTCTTCTCTTCTGAGGCATATCATCAGCATTTGATGCCCCAGCTTCAGTGTTTATCCTGACAGACTTAACAGCCCTTACTTTAGATTTCTTTGACCTCTGTGGTTGAGACACAGAAGGTCCAGCTTCAGTGTTTACTAGCTGTTGTTGTTGTTGTTGTTGTTGTAAGTTTACCAAGAATTGTTGCACAGACTCAGGCAACAGTAAAACACCAACATCTCCTTTCTTGTTATCCTTGTTAGTGAGATCAGAAAATATGCGTTTATGCAATTTAAATGAGAGGATAACATCATCCTCTACAATCTCAACATTAGGGCAGCAAAAATTGAATATCAATTGACAAAATCTAGAGAAATAAACAACATTTCTATTCTCTAGCATTTTCTCACCAATATTTGTTAAAACTAATCTAGCAACATCAAATTGACTACCATAGAGAAGAGAATACCCGATCTGTAGACTATCCGTGGGAATTGCATCCCAATTCGTGCACTTCTTTCCAAAAGCCCGAGTAATGCAATCGAAAAAGAAGCTCCACTCCTTGCGCAAAAATGGCCTTTTGAGTTGACCTATCTTTGTCAAAGGTCCAGAGTATCCTATCTCCCTCATCATTCTGACTAACTCAAAGTCTCCAACAGTTGTGAATGCATTAAAATCTTCAAGACCCAGAGCATCACGAACCGTAGTAGGAGTAACAGTAAATTCATCTTCTTGAAACTCAAAAATGATAGATGGAGATCCAGACTCTCCTCCATCATCATAAGTACCTGTCTGCCAAAAAGTCCTTATTTGCGACGCAGACAGCTTCGATGGTGCGGTGAGAGCAGTGCCGATATCAGAGTTTGACAAGAAACTCTGAATCAAATGAAACGCCTCCGGTGCGTTCTCATTTGCTAAAGGAGCTGAGTAGTTGTTAGGAACAAATTCTAATCCAGAAGCAGTAAACATTGTTGTAGCCATTAGAACAGTTTAGAAGAAAACAAACAGAGAATAGATTGTATGCAGTGAAAGTGTTTGAGACAATGTGTGTAAGTAAAAGCTTATGAAAAGTTGAGGTGTGTAAAAGAGTGAACCGTTTATGTGTAGTATATTTAAATAATAACTGTGAAGATTAAAACTCAAATGTTTTAATCATTACTACACACAGCAGGCGTCTTTGAAAAGAGTGTGAGTGGGACAGGTGTCAAACGTGCATACGCTGACAGCTGTATGTAACAACTTTCAATACACATGCGCAGTAAAAATAGCCATAATTACAGCTTATCACATTGTTCAAAACACTCAACCTCTCTCTCTCTGTTTAATACAAATATGAACCGTTTGTTATCATACTCTTTTGAATTTCAAAACAAATGTCTAATCTCAAAATTATAAAATGTCTGAAACCAATAAAATTTATTTTAATCATCAGAGATTAAAATTAAATTACCTCGGCGTATTTCACACAATACATCAGTGTTTACCATTTGTCCTTCTTTGTCATTAAACTCTTTTCGCAAACTGTACAGGTGTGCATAATTGTGTGTGTAGTAGCAGAGTTTACCGAAATCAAATATTTAGACCATCTCAAAGTGCATAAAATCCACAAACTTAAGTAGTAAAAACTGGTTGCCTAAACTCTCATGTATAAAATAAAATCTGATTTTATATCTAAACTCTGTAATACTGATATCCTTTCATTTGGATATATCTTTTATTTTTCACCCCCTTTATAGATATTTTATTTTGTATTTTTTTTTTCCCAGTAATCAGTGGTTGGCACTAGTCACCAAAAATCAAAGATTTTAGCCCTTATTTCATACAATAAGTTCCTGGATCTTCCTAGGCACAACATGATCTCAAAGGAATTTGTGCTCTGTTTGGCATCTTTTGATTTGAGGGTGAATTATTTGCAATTAATAATCAGAGTTTAGACTTATCATCAGTTAATATAATTAATTTATGAGAGAAAATGCAAACAGCTAATACAGACTCAGTGTATAGGATTAATAAACTAAGAGATGCTATAAATACAGAAACAGTATCATGCTGTGTTAACTTACTGCACATATTTGAGATCAGAATCTATACAACTCTTAAGGATTCATAATTACTTACTGAGAATTATGCTTCATACAATTTTCTTCATCGGTCTTTATGGTTCAGACAAAATTACAATCAGAGTATAACATAGACTATAACTATCAGAGTATGACCAACACTTTTATGACTATCAGAGTTTAGCATCAGAGTTTACTTTCAGAGTTTATGACATTGGTACTCATAACAGTTAATACATACAAGGAATCATGAGCATAAAAATCAAACATGTATAGTTTTTGAGTCTAACCCGTATCTCTAGTCGAAACCAGAGACCATTCCAAGTTCATTTACCAATCTTGTAAAAGTAACTTCACTCAAAGGTTTGGTGAAGATATCTGCAAGTTGTTGGTCCGTAGACACAAAATGAAGCTCAATGTTTCCTTCTTCCACATGTTCTCTGATAAAATGATACCTTATGCTGATGTGCTTTGTCATGGAGTGCTGTACTGGATTACCTGTCATAGCAATAGCACTTTGGTTATCACAGAAAATAGGTATTTTAGAGTACTGCAAACCATAATCCAGCAACTAATTCTTCATCCATAGAATCTGTGCACAACAACTACCAGCTGCTATATACTCTGCTTCTGCAGTGGATGTGGAAATTGATTTCTGTTTCTTGCTGTACCAAGAAACCAATCTGTCACCTAAAAATTGACAGCTTCCACTTGTACTTTTCCTGTCTATCTTACAGCCTGCAAAATCTGCATCAGAGTAACCAATTAGCTTAAACTCTGATTCTCTAGGATACCACAAACCCAAGGTTATGGTTCCTTTGAGATATTTGAAAATCCTTTTTACAGCTGTTAGATGAGGCTCTCTGGGATCTGCTTGAAATCGTGCACAAAGACATGTTGCATACATGATATCAGGTCTACTTGCAGTAAGATACAGTAAAGACCCTATCATTCCTCTGTAGTTTGTCATATCTACTGAGGCTCCTGTTGTGAATAACCTTTAGCCACAAGTCTAGCCTTGTTTCTTGTAATCACACCTTCACTGTCAGTCTTATTTCTGAAAACCCACTTTGTACCTACTATTGATCTATTCTTTGGTCTAGGTACAAGTGTCCAGACTTCATTTCTTTCAAATTCATTTAACTCTTCTTGCATTGCTGTAATCCAATTAGCATCTTGAAGAGCTTCCTCCACTTTCTTTGGTTCTGTTTGAGACAAGAAAGCATGATACAGACACTCATTATTTGTTGCACTTCTAGTTCTCACACTAGCATCAGGATCTCCAATTATGAGATCAGGTGTGTGTGCCTGTGTCCACTTTCTTGCTGTAGGTAAGTGGTTTCTTGCATCATTATTGGATCCTCCCCCTTGATCCATGCTCTCCTGATTCATATGTTGACTTTCTGCAGTATCTGAGGCTCCCCCTGAATTGGATGGCTCAGAGTTTGAACTGTCAGAGTTTGAATCAGTTTCCTCAACTGACTCACTTGCTGTGTCTTGTTGAGCTTCTTCACGCTCCCCCTCAACTGGTTCTCTATTTTGTTCAATTTGAGAATTTCCAGTTTCTCCAGTTTTTACCAGTAGAGGTTCAGAGTATGCTTCATCAGAGTTTGTCAGAACCGCTTCATCAGAGTTTGTCGGTACTGCTTCGTCAGAGTTTACATCATCAGAGAATAAACCTTCATTTTCAAAACGCAATTGATCATATCCATCTAAGTCATCAAGTCCAGTTATTTTCTTGTCATCAAATGACACATGAATGGATTCCATGATCACTTTAGTTCTCAGATTGTAGACTCTGAATGCTTTTGTTGACAATGGATAACCAACAAAGATTCCTTCATCAGCTTTTAACTCAAACTTGGTCAACTGTTCAGGATGAGTTTTCAACACAAAGCATTTGCATCCAAATATATGAAAATATTTCAAATTTGGCTTCTTATTTTTCACCATCTCATATGGTGTTTTCCCATGCTTGTTGATCAGTGTAGCATTTTGAGTAAAACAAGCAGTTTGAACAGCTTCTGCCCAGAAATAAGTTGGTAATTTTGCTTCTTCAAGCATTGTTCTGGCTGCTTCAATTAAAGTTCTGTTCTTTCTTTCAACTACACCATTTTGTTGTGGAGTTCCAGGTGCAGAAAATTCTTGTTTCACTCCTCTTTCCTTGCAGAAAGCTTCCAGTATTGAGTTTCTGAATTCAGTTCCATTATCACTCATAATTTTGACTTTGTGCTGTGATCCTTTGTCCAGTACATTTACATGATCCATCAGAGTTTGAGCAGTTTCATCCTTCTTTGATAAGAAATACACCCATGTATATCTAGTATATTCATCAACAATTACTAGAGCATATTTCTTTCTGCCCATAGACATCACATTCACAGGTCCAAAGAGATCAACATGTAGAAGATGATAAGGTTCCACTACTGAAGATTCAGATTTGCTCTTGAAAGATGACTTCCTTTGCTTGGCTTTTTGACAAGAATCACATAAGCCATCTAGACTGAGTATTGATTTTGGAAGTCCCCTTACAAGATCCTTTCTTATTAGCTCATTGATGTTGTTCAAATTGAGATGAGAGAGCTTCTTATGCCAATTCCAACTCTCTTCATTTGACATTCTAGCAGTTAGACACACTGTTTTTCCATCAGAGTTTGTTACCAAACTTGCTTCATAAATGTTGTTGCGCCTGTGTCCAACTAGAACAACTTTTCCAGTAGATTTACTGATAACTTCACAGTATTCAGTATGAAAATCTACATGGTTTCCTCTGTCACAGATTTGACTCACAGATAGCAGATTATGCTTGAGTCCTGATACTAGAGCTACATTTGTGATGATGACACTTCCAAGATTAATATTGCCATATCCCAGAGTGTGTCCTATGTTGCCATCTCCATAGGAAACCTTTGGGCCAGCCTTCTCCTTAAATTCTGATAGCAGGGCTTTATTTCCAGTCATATGTCCTGAGCATCCACTGTCCAAGATAAGTGTGCTCTCTTTTATACCCTGCAATCACAAACAAACACTAAGTGTTAGTTTTAAGGACCCAGACTTGCTTGGATCCTTTGTCTTTCTTAACAGTGTTAGCTTTTGCAGCGGAATTACTATCAACAGAGTTTAAACTAACATTGTCAGACTTTACACTTGCAGAGTTTGCTCTAACCCACTTCAGATTGGGTTTTAGCTCATAATAGTTGTGATAAATAGCATGATAACTCTTGCAAGTATAAATGGAATGCCAAGTGCTCCCACAGTGTGTGCATAAAGTCTGTGGTCTAACCCTAACATAATCATTCTTTACTCCTGATGTAGAAGGTAAAGAATTGATATTTTTATTCTTTGTGCAGTAATTAGCAAGATGATTAGAACTACCACAATTATAACATGTTTTCCTTGGAGCAGCAGCATTAGGCAAATGATTATTTCTTTTATTTATGCCTATCTTTCCATTCCTATTCTTCTTGGACCCTTTTGGTTTCATGGCAGATTTTACCTCTTTCAGCTTATGATTGAACTGTTTTCCTGTCATCAAACCAACATTAACCTGTTTTTCACAAGTTTTTACTGGTTTTCTAACAGCTTCTATTTCCATAAGATTTTCTGTTATAATATTTTCCTGTTTTTCACAGGCTTCATCTGATTCCATATCAGCTTCTCTTATTACAACAGATTTTAACTTATTGGCTTCTGGAACAAATATCACAGGTTTAAGTTGTGGTTTTACCTTAACCTTGTCTTTAAACCTAAGTTCATCATTTTCACAATAGCCTAAACCTACAGAATCTGTCTGAAACACTTGATGAGTGTCTCTTCCAGAGTCTGTCCAAGTCTTGATTATTTTTCTTTCTTTTTCTAGATCAGATTCTAATTGCTTATATCTTTTCAGCAACTCCTGTCCTACATAAATAGCATCATCTCTTTCTTTTTGAATCTGCTTCATATTTTCAAGTTCTCCTTCAAGAAACTTGTTTCTATCTTTAAGGCTAAGATTCTCAGATTTAATTCTCTCATTTTCTAAAGTCTGATCTGTTAGATATAATTGCTAATGTTTGTTTATCAGTGTTTAAGCAACAGGTACTGACAAGAGTTTATCAGAAGCCAGTCAGAGTTTAGTTAAACTCTGACAGGGTGAAGAGTTTAATTGAAGCCGGTCAGAGTTTATTTAAAGTCTGACAAGGTGATAGTTGTATTAGCTGTCGGTGCTGAATTGAAGATTCTAGAAGCAATATATTCTGAAGATGGAAAGAAGCAGAATATATTGATACAACTAAGGAAACGGAATAGAAGACTGAAGCAATCCTTAATTGATATAAATTGTATAGCTGATTTATAGGAATATCAATTAGATAAGGATTGTATGTAGCTGTGTACTATATAAACACAGATAGGTTATCCCTAGAAGGGACGCGATTATTGATATATTATTATTGTAACCTAGAAGCTCTTTGTGATTCATTAACATCATAAAGAGAGAAGCTGTTAATATAAATACAGTTTATTGATTCATAAACAGTGTTCTTAATTATCGTTATTCTCATACATACTTGATTATATTGTGTATTCGGCCTAACAATTGGTATCAGAGCCAAGGCTGTTTAATATATACAGTTTTACGATTCAAACACAGTATTAATCATGTCTGAAGAAAATCAAACTGCTCCTAAGGCTGAACAGGTTAAGCCCAATTCTGTGAGTCGATATGAAACAATCAGGGTTCCAATTCTCAGGCCAGTAGAGTATCCGATTTGGAAGGTTAAGATGACCATGTTTCTGGAGGCTACAGATCCAGAATACCTTGACAGAATTAATGATGGTCCTCATATGCCAACTAAATTGTCCCCTGTTGTTGATGGACAAGCACAAAAGACTGTTCCAAAGGAAAAGAAAGATATGACTCCTGAGGATATCTCATCAATTGCAAAGGATGCAAAGGTTATACATCTTCTCCACAGTGCTTTAGATAATGTAATGTCTAACAGAGTAATTGGCTGCAAAACTGCCAAAGAGATATGGGATGCTTTAGAAGTCAGATGCCAGGGAACAGGTGCTATTAAGAAGAACAGAAAAACAATACTCACACAGGAGTATGAGCACTTTGATTCAAGAACTAATGAAACCTTGACTGAGACTTATGACAGATTTTGCAAACTGTTGAACGATCTGTCTCTGGTAGATAAGGAATATGAACTTGAAGAGTCCAATCTCAAGTTTCTGTTATCTCTACCTGAAAAGTGGGATTTAAAGGCAACAACAATCAGAGATAATTATGATCTTGCTGATACAGATCTTGATGAGATCTATGGATTGCTAAAGACTCATGAACTTGAGATAGAACAAAGAAACAGGAGGTCCAGCAAGAAGACAAAATCTGTTGCTCTCAAAGTCGAGGAGAAGCCCATCAAGAAGGAATCATCAAGGAAGAAAGCCAAGGGAAAGGCTTTAGTTATTAAATCTGAAAGTGAGTCATCAAACTCTGATGATGACTCAAACTCTGATGAAGCTTCTGACTCTGAGGATGATGAAGAGGAGTTGATGCAAATGGCTGCATTGATGGTGAAGACCTTTAAGAAGATGGGATTCAAGAACTTCAAGAAAGGAAAGAGATTCTCAAGGAAAGATTCAAACTCTGAAAGGAGAAGTTTCAGAAAGTCTGATGGAAAAGAGACCAAGTCTGGCAAGAAGGATAAGTCTCAAATCCAGTGCTACAAGTGTAAGGAGATGGGTCATTATGCTCCAGAGTGCAAGAAAGGCAAATCTGAGAAAGCACTCATCTCTAAAGGCAGAGACTGGGCAGATACTTCAGACTCTGATGATGGAGAAAACTATGCTCTTATGGCAACTGTCAGAGATGAGACTGAATCTTCTGAAAATAAGGTACCCCTAACTACTTATGCTTATGATACTGATAATATATCTGAGTTAAGAGTATATCTGAAAAGTGTTCATGTTAGTTATAGGGATCAGACTTTAGAGAATGAGAGGATTAAATCTGAGAATCTTAGTCTTAAAGAAAGAAACAAGTTTCTTGAAAGAGAACTTGAGAATATGAAGCAGATTCAAAAAGAAAGAGATGATGCTGTTTATATTGAACAGGAAGTGCTTAAGTTAAATAAGCAGCTAGAATCTGAACTTGAAAAAGAAAGAAAAATAATTATGACTTGGACAAACTCTGGAAGAGACACTCATCAAGTGTTTCAAACAGATTCTGTAGGTTTAGGCTATTGTGAAAACGATGAACTTAGGTTTAAAGACAAAGTTAAGGTTAAACCACAACTTAAACCTGTGATATTTGTTCCAGAATCCACCAAGCTAAAATCTGTAGTTGTGAAAGAAGCTGTTATGGAGCCAGTTGAAGCTTGTGTTGAACAAGTAGATATTGAATCTAAAACAGAGAAGCTTGTTGAGCTAGAAGCTGTTAAAGAACCAATTAGAATCTGTGAGAAGCAGGTTAATGTTGGTTTAATGACAGGAAAACAGTTTAAACATAAGCTCAAAGAGGTTAAGTCTGCCATGAAACCTAAAGGGTCCAAGAGAAATAGGAATGGAAAAGTAGGCATAAATAATAGAAATAATCATATGCCTAATGCTAGTGCCTCAAGAAAAACATGTTATAATTGTGGTAGTTCTAATCATCTTGCTAGATTTTGCACTAAGAACAAACATATTAATTCTTTACCTTCTACTTCAGAAGTAAAGAATGATTATGTTAGAGTAAGACCACAGACTTTATGCAAACATTGTGGGAGCACTTGGCATTCTATTTACACATGTAAGAGTTATCATGCAATTTATCATAACTATTATGAGCTAAAACCCAACTTGAAATGGGTTAGAGCAAACTCTGCTAGTGTAAAATCTGACAATGTTAGTTTAAACTCTGATAATACAGATTCCGCTGCAAAAACTAACACTGTTAAGAAAGACAAAGGATCCAAGCAAGTCTGGATCCTCAAAACTAACACTTAGTGTTTGTTTGTGATTGCAGGGTATAATAGAGAGCACACTTATCTTAGACAGTGGATGCTCAGGACATATGACTGGAAATAAAGCCCTGCTATCAGACTTTGAGGAGAAGGCTGGCCCAAAAGTTTCCTATGGAGATGGCAACATAGGACACACTCTGGGATATGGCAATATTAATCTTGGAAGTGTCATCATCACAAATGTAGCTCTAGTCTCAGGACTCAAGCATAATCTGTTATCTGTGAGTCAAATCTGTGACAGAGGAAACCATGTAGATTTTCATAGTGAATACTGTGAAGTTATCAGTAAATCTACTGGGAAAGTTGTTCTAGTTGGACACAGGCGCAACAATATTTATGAAGCAAGTTTGGTAACAAACTCTGATGGAAAAACAGTGTGTCTGACTGCAAGAATGTCAAATGAAGAGAGTTGGAATTGGCACAAGAAGCTCTCTCATCTCAATTTGAACAACATAAATGAGCTTATTAGAAAGGATCTTGTAAGAGGACTTCCAAAATCAATACTCAATCTAGATGGTCTATGTGATTCTTGTCAAAAGGCCAAGCAAAGGAAGTCATCTTTCAAGAGCAAATCTGAATCTTCAGTAGTGGAACCTTATCATCTTCTACATGTTGATCTCTTTGGACCAGTGAATGTGATGTCCATGGGCAGAAAGAAATATGCTCTAGTAATTGTTGATGAATATACTAGATATACATGGGTGTATTTCTTGTCAAAGAAGGATGAAACTGCTCAAATGTTGATGGATCATGTAAATCTACTGGACAAAAGATCACAGCACAAAGTCAAAATTATAAGGAGTGATAATGGAACTGAATTCAGAAACTCAATCCTGGAAGCTTTCTGCAAGGAAAGAGGAGTCAAACAAGAATTTTCTGCACCTGGAACTCCACAGCAAAATGGTGTAGTTGAAAGAAAGAACAGAACTTTAATTGAAGCTGCCAGAACTATGCTTGATGAAGCAAAATTGCCAACTTATTTCTGGGCAGAAGCTGTTCAAACTGCTTGTTTTACTCAAAATGCAACTCTGATCAACAAGCATGGAAAAACACCATATGAGATGGTGAAAAACAAAAAGCCAAATTTGAAATATTTTCACATATTTGGATGCAAATGCTTTGTGTTGAAGACTCATCCTGAACAGTTGACCAAGTTCGAGTTAAAAGCTGATGAAGGAATCTTTGTTGGCTATCCATTGTCAACAAAAGCATTCAGAGTTTACAATCTGAGAACGAAGGTGATCATGGAATCCATACATGTGTTGTTTGATGACAAGAAAATAATTGGACTTGAAGACAAGGATGGATATGATCAACTACGTTTTGAAAATGAAGATCTATTCTCTGATGATATAAACTCTGATGAAGCAGGGTTGACAAACTCTGACGAAGCATACTCTGAACCTCTACTGGTAAATACTGGAGAAACTGGAAATTCTCAAATTGAACAAAATAGAGAACCAGTTGAGGGGGAGCGTGAAGAAGCTCAACAAGACATAGCAAGTGAGTCAGTTGAGGAAACTGATTCAAACTCTGACAGCTCAAACACTGAGCCATCCAACTCAGGGGGAGCCTCAGATACTGCAGAAAGTCAACATATGAATCAGGAGAGCATGGATCAAGGGGGAGGATTCAATAATGATGCAAGAAACCACTTACCAACAGCCAGAAAGTGGACACAGGCACACACACCTGATCTCATAATTGGAGATCCTGATGCTAGTGTGAGAACTAGAAGTGCAACAAACAATGAGTGTCTGTATCATGCTTTCTTGTCTCAAACAGAACCAAAGAAAGTGGAGGAAGCTCTTCAAGATGCTAATTGGATTACAGCAATGCAAGAAGAGTTAAATGAATTTGAAAGAAATGAAGTCTGGACACTTGTACCTAGACCAAAGAATAGATCAATTGTAGGTACAAAGTGGGTTTTCAGAAACAAGACTGACAGTGAAGGTGTGATTACAAGAAACAAGGCTAGACTTGTGGCAAAAGGTTATTCACAACAGGAAGGAATTGACTATGATGAAACCTTTGCTCCAGTTGCAAGATTGGAGGCCATAAGAATTTTTCTGGCCTATGCTGCACACAAGAAGTTTAAAGTCTTTCAGATGGATGTAAAAAGTGCTTTTCTCAATGGGAAGCTTGAAGAAGAAGTGTTTGTTGAACAACCACCAGGATTTGTAGATTCCAAGCATCCAGATTATGTCTACAGGCTTGACAAGGCATTATATGGACTAAAGCAAGCACCAAGAGCATGGTATGAAACTCTTGCTCAATTTCTTTTAGAAAGTGGGTTCACAAGAGGTACAATTGATAAAACCTTGTTTTATTTCAATTCTGGTGATGATTTGCTTTTAGTTCAAATTTATGTAGATGATATTATTTTTGGATCTACTAATGACAAACTTTGTAAGAAGTTTGCAAAGCTTATGCAATCCAGGTATCAAATGAGCATGATGGGAGAGCTTAGTTATTTTCTAGGCTTACAGGTCAAGCAAACAGATGATGGGATTTTTATCAATCAAGCAAAGTATACCAGAAATCTTCTAAAGAAATTTGGTATGCTTGATAGTTCATCTGCTACAACTCCCATGGCTACAGCAACGAAGCTTGACAAAGACACAGGAGCCTCAGTAGATATGACTAACTACAGAGGAATGATAGGGTCTCTACTGTATCTTACTGCAAGTAGACCTGATATCATGTATGCAACATGTCTTTGTGCAAGATTTCAAGCAGATCCCAGAGAGCCTCATCTAACAGCTGTAAAAAGGATCTTCAAATATCTCAAAGGAACCATAACCCTGGGTTTGTGGTATCCTAGAGAATCAGAGTTTAAGTTAATTGGTTACTCTGATGCAGATTTTGCAGGCTGTAAGATAGACAGAAAAAGTACAAGTGGAAGCTGTCAATTTTTAGGTGACAGATTAGTTTCTTGGTACAGCAAGAAACAGAAGTCAATCTCCACATCCACTGCTGAAGCAGAGTATATAGCAGCTGGTAGCTGTTGTGCACAGATTTTATGGATGAAGAATCAACTGCTGGATTATGGGTTAAGGTACTCTAAAATACCTATTTTCTGTGATAACCAAAGTGCTATTGCTATGACAGGTAATCCAGTACAGCACTCCATGACCAAGCACATCAGCATAAGATATCATTTTATCAGAGAACATGTGGAAGAAGGGAACATTGAGCTTCATTTTGTGTCTACAGACCAACAACTTGCAGATATCTTCACCAAACCTTTGAGTGAAGCTACGTTTACAAGATTGGTAAATGAACTTGGAATGATCTCTGGTTCTGACTAGAGATACGGGTTAGACTCAAAATCTATCCATGTTTGATTGTTTAATGCTCATGATTCCTTGCATATATTAACTGTTATGAGTACCAGTGTCATAAACTCTGTCGGTTAAACTCTGATGCTAAACTCTGTGAGTCATAAAAAGTTGGTCATACTCTGAATGTTACAGTTTAAATGCTATACTCTGATTGTAATTTTGTCTGGAACATATGGACCAATGAAGAAATTTGTATGAAGCATAATTCTCAGTAAGTAATTGTGAATCCTTAAGAGTTGATAGATTCAGATCTCAAATATGTGCAGTAAGCTAACACAGCATGATACTGTCTCTATATTTATAGCATCTCTTAGTTTATTGATCCTATACACTGAGTCTGCATTAGCTGTTTGCATCTTCTCTCATAAGTTAATTATAATTACTGATGAAAAGTCTAAACTCTGATTATTCATTGCAATTAATTCACCCTCCAATCAAAAGATGCCAAACAGAGCACAAATTCCTTTGAGATCATGGTGTGCCTAGGAAGATCCAGGAACTTATTGTATGAAATAAGGGCTAAAATCTTTGATTTTTGGTGACTAGTGCCAACCACTGATTACTGGAAAAATAAAAAAATAAAAATAAAAAATAAAAAATAAAAAATAAAAAATAAAAATAAAAATATATATATAATAAAGGGGGTGAAAAAATAAAAGACATATCCAAATGAAAGGATATCAGTAATACAGAGTTTAGATAGAAAAATCAGTGTCTATGTTATACATGAGAGTTTAGGCAACCAGTTTTTACTACTTTAGTTTGTGGATTTTATGCACTTTGAGATGATCTAAATACTGATTTCGGTAAACTCTGCTACTACACACACATATTTTCACAACTGTACAGATTGAGAAAAGAGTTTATTGACAAAGAAGGACAAATGGTAAACACTGATGTATTGTGTGAAATACGCCGAGGTTACTTTGTTTTAATCTCTGATGGTTAAAATAATCTCTTTGTTTCAGACATTTTATAACTTTGAGATTAGCCATTTGTTTTTCGGAAAAAGTATGATTGAACGGAGAAAAGAAAGAGTGTGTTTGATAAGTCCTGATAGTGATTCGTAATGCTGCTGAGTATGTTAGTTTATTGTTTAAAGTGATATCATTTCTTTCACTTTACAATTACTATGCAAAATTGATAATACTGATATGTAAAGAAACAAATTTTTTTTTCATTAATTGATTCAAATTTACATTCAGACCATTTCATACTCATGTTTAGCTCAACTTTCTGGTACATACTAATCACTATGGTTACAAAAGAGAAGATCTATTTAACCAGGACAAGTATTTGAATGCTACAACTGAAGCAGAAGAGCTAGAGCCAGAAGCTATTGTGCTCTATTACTTCTGATGATCGCTACCCAGTTGTTCAACTGATCATTATACCATCTGGGATTGCTTGACAACATCCTGAAGATGAATCATCATCATCATCTTCCTGGATTCTCTTTCTGCTTTGCAGCTTGCAGGATTCCAAGAAGATTGTCTCCTCAGTACCCATCAGGAAGCTCTGCTGGAAGAGCATCATACAAATCTCCATAGTATGATCGTCTGCCAGGATGGGCACATCATATGGACCGGGACGGATGATGTGCACATAAGGATTAGAGATCGGTCCTTCCGCTATTTCATCATCTGCTATAAGACCTTCATCATTCAGAAAAGACAGAACAAGAAACTCATCGATGATATAGTTTGCTTGTTGATGCCAGTTCATGTTCACGAATGATTCTACATCTATGAATTCAAAGGTTCCTGCCATTTGGTGTATGGTAATTTTAAGATATGAAGCCTGTTGTTAAAATGCTTCGGTTTTTAAAGCATTCAACAAGGTAACTGAAAGGTTTTTCCTTGAATCGAAGCGCTTGGGATAATAAGGTGCGGAGTTTCAAGACAGTCATTATTATTCTGACTGTTGAGCTCCTTTGTACTTTATTATTAAAATTGATAATTTTATTATTATTAATTTTTTTTTAAGCGGATATTTTGAGTGTTATATGTGATGCCAGGTGTCTCCACGTCTGCACGTGTATTGGAAGTTGTTAGACACAGCTGTCAGCGTATGCACGTTTGACATCTGTCCCACTAACATACTTTTAATCGTTACAGTTCTTATTTAATACACTACATACACACGATTCAATCTTTTACGCACCTCATCTTTTCATAAGTTTTTACTCACACACAAACACTCAAACACTTTCAAAGCCCAGTTCTTCTTGTTTTCCAATCTTACTAATGGCAACTACAGCGTTTATTGCTTCTGAATTAGAATTTGTTCCCAACAATTATTCTGCCCCTGTAGCAAATGAGAACGCACCGGAGGCGTTTCATTTGATTCAGAGGTTCTTGTTACACTCTGATATCGGTACTGCTCTAACCGCACCATCGAAGCTGTCTGCGACTCAAATTCGAACTTTTTGGCAGACAGGTACTTATGATAATGGAGGAGAGTCTGGATCGCCATCTATAATTTTTGAGTTTCAAGGAGATGAATTTGTTGTTACTCCTACTACTGTTCGTGATGCTTTGGGTCTTGAAGATTTCAATGCATTCACAATCTCTATTGGAGACTCTGAGCTAGTCAGAATGATGAGCGAGATAGGCTATACTGGACCTTTGACAAAGATAGGTCAACTCAAAAGGCCATTTTTGCGCAAGGAGTGGAGCTTCTTTTTCGATTGCATTACTCGGGCTTTTGGAAAGAAGTGCACCAATTGGGATGCGATTCCCACGGATAGTCTACAGATCGGGTATTCTCTTCTCTATGGCAGTCAATTTGATGTTGCTAGATTAGTTTTAACTAATATTGGTGAGAAAATGCTAGAGAATAGAAATGTTGTTTATTTCTCTAGGTTTTGTCAATTGATATTCAATTTTTGCTGCCCAAATGTTGAGATAGTAGAGGATGATGTTATACTTCCGTTTAAACTGCACAAACGTATATTTTCTGACCTTATCAACAAGGACAACAAGAAAGGAGAAGTTGGTCCTTTAATGTTGCCTGCATCAGTGCAACAATTTCTTGACAACTTACAACAACAACAAGTCTCAACTGCTGAAGCTGGACCTTCTGTGTCTCAACCACAGAGGTCAAAGAGTTCCAAAGTTCGAGCAGTTAAGTCTGGTTTGCAACAAACTGAAGCTGAGGTATCAAATGTTGATGCTGTGCCTCAGAGAAAAAGATTGAAGAAAAGGCGAGCCCAAAGGGCAAAGTCTGTTGCTGCTGATTCTATTGTAGACTCAGAAACTGAAGCTGATGAAGAGACTCTTCATCAGAGAAAGAGAAGACTAGTTGCTGATCAACTTTTTGGTGATATCATTGCCAATATGGACAAAGAACCTGAGGACACTGAAGCTCCTACATCAGAGAATGAGGAGATTGTGATTACAACTGTTCCTTCAAGTACTCCTGCAATTGTTGTTGAGGAGGATATTCTAACTGCCGAGGATGCTGCAAATCCTGAAACTATTATGATGGATTTTGAAACAGAAGCTCCTACATCAAAAGCTGATGATGTAGTTGAGGAAGCTGCTGCATGCTCTGACAGCAGGATTGTGGATCATGAAGATACTGTACTGGAAGCTGATCAAGCTACTACTGAATTAGTAGAACCTATTGCTTCTCACACAGAAATCATTTCTCTTGATTTTGAGAAAGGTGAGGAAGTTGATCAGATTAGAGTTGATCCAGTTCCAGAAGCTGTTGCTGTACATGCTGATGCAACAGATAATGATCATGAGGATATTGTTTTCCTTGAACCTTTGCAACAATCAGTTGTTGAGATTGTTCAGAGAGAAGCAGAGGTTACTGTTCCAGCAAACTCTGATGTTCCTCAAACTGTAGCAGATCAAGTACCTGATGCAACTGCACAGTTAATTGATGAAATCACTGCTGAAAATGTGCTTGCAGATATTCACAGAGAGGATGACAATGCTGAAGCTAGTCCTGCTCATTCAAACTCTGATATTCAAGTGGAAGTTTCTGATCTTCAAGCAAATTCTACTGAAGAGAGGGAAGTTCAAAGGGCTGCTTCTGAGCATTTTCAGAATATGTACTACAATACATGGACTAATGCAAATTGTGTCTTTCCAGCACAACGGGCTGCAGATTTTCTATCTGATTCTGTTAAGAAGATTACAAATCCTGATGTCCTTATGAGCTTACAGGCAACTGTTATTCAAGTCAAATCTCTCAATAATAGATTTGATGAGAATCAACAAATGCTTACAAAACTGAGGAATGAAGTAAGTCTGAGGGATCTTACTTTAAAGGCTGACAGAACTTCTTACTATGCCATGTTCAAGCAGCAAGCCAGGGATTCTGAAGAAATCAAGAAGAGGCTTGGGACAGTTGAGGACAACAAGAATGCTATGTCTGCTCAACTGACTTCCATTTCTACTGCGCTTGAATTGCTGACATCAGTACTACTTTCTGATGATGTCAAAAAGGGGGAGAGTATACCTAAAGACAAATGCAAAGATACTCAAACTCTGAGACGGAAGGATGATTCTACTGATGGGGGAAGCAGAGGAAATGAAAGAAGGATTTCTGCTCAAAGGCAAAGACGTGTAATAAACTCTGGTGGTCAATTTACTTCAAACCACAACAAAAGTTTAGTTGTTTCAGCTAACCCATCTACTGATGAAGAGATTGCTGCTAGGATCTTTATTAAAGAGCATGGAAAGGAAGTTACTATTGAAGATATCCAGGCTGAAGAACAGATGCTTGCTAAGGAACACAAGAAAAATCTTGAAGCTGGAATCTACAAGAAACAGGAAATCAAGGCTCCTAGGAAGAAAGAAGTTGGTATTTCTATCAAAGAGAATACACAACAGAGTATACAATATACAAGGAGACCTGTGATTAGAAACTCTGATAAGGGTAAAGGCAAAATGATTGAAGAGCCTAACCTGAAGAAGAAAGATAATTCAACCTCTGACATTGCTCAAGTTGAAACAAGATTAGCAAAATCAACCTCTGACGCTGCTCAAGTTGATGATACTATTGAAGTTAAGCCAGCCTCTGACAAGGCTCAAGCTGTGCAAACTCAGCTAGCTCCTCAACTCAAAGGTTTCTTAAGACCTGTACTCTCTGAAACTCTGACACTTCAACCTGTGGATTTTTCTCAAACCAGGACTGTACTTGGAAAAGAATCTTATGATAAGTCTGGTTTAGGTTCACATAGGGAGAAGAGAATAAATAACAGATCTCAAGACAATATTTCACTGGCAGGATCTGGTATTGGGGGTACACAAGAAAATTTTGATAAGTTAGAATCTGTTCAATTGATTTTTCACAGAGTCTTGAAGAAGCAGTTTCTGTTATACTTCATGAGTGATGGAAGTGTTTATAGAGTTGGAGAATCTGATGTAAATCTCAAATCATGGGAAGAACTTGAATATGTACTTTATCTGTTGAAAGTTAAGAACAGACACACCCATAATGTTGCTCAAATCTTAAGAGAAAAGATGCTGAGATCAAAAGTGATGCTTGGAGGAGGAGAAGTCTCAAATGCTTATATTCCAAAGTATAGAGATCATGCTGGAAAGTTGGTGAAGATGAAGAAAAACAGTGCTAGATTTAAAACTGCACTTGGAATAAAAGTCTTAGAATTCAACTTAGAGTCAGATAAAGCTCAGTACATTCGGTTAGGAAATGACATGAAGAAGAACAGTATCTATTCTCTGAGGGCTGCCATATATCAAACTGGTGAAGGAGATCCAGAGTATAAGGAGCTGAAAGAGATTATGATAGCTGAACTTGAGAATGCTGAGAGAAGACTGCTGATTGATTATCTCAGGACTGTACCTGATATTGAAGAAGTCAAGTAAAGTCTGACTGTAAGTTTTTAATATTTTCTATTCTAAGTCAAATTTAAACTCTGTTATATGTTAAACACTGCATTTGTTAAATGGTTTTGACATCATCAATTATATGTTTAACTTGTACATTTTATTATGAACAAGTTGGGGGAGATTGTTAGATATAATTGCTAATGTTTGTTTATCAGTGTTTAAGCAACAGGTACTGACAAGAGTTTATCAGAAGCCAGTCAGAGTTTAGTTAAACTCTGACAGGGTGAAGAGTTTAATTGAAGCCGGTCAGAGTTTATTTAAAGTCTGACAAGGTGATAGTTGTATTAGCTGTCGGTGCTGAATTGAAGATTCTAGAAGCAATATATTCTGAAGATGGAAAGAAGCAGAATATATTGATACAGCTAAGGAAACGGAATAGAAGACTGAAGCAATCCTTAATTGATATAAATTGTATAGCTGATTTATAGGAATATCAATTAGATAAGGATTGTATGTAGCTGTGTACTATATAAACACAGATAGGTTATCCCTAGAAGGGACGCGATTATTGATATATTATTATTGTAACCTAGAAGCTCTTTGTGATTCATTAACATCATAAAGAGAGAAGCTGTTAATATAAATACAGTTTATTGATTCATAAACAGTGTTCTTAATTATCGTTATTCTCATACATACTTGATTATATTGTGTATTCGGCCTAACATGATCCCAATAACTAACATGTACGCTTTTCAGATATACTCTCAATTCAGATATATTATCAGTATCATAAGCATAAGTAGTTAGCGGTACCTTATTTTCAGATGATTCAGTCTCATCTCTGACAGTTGCCATAAGAGCATAATTTTCTCCATCATCAGAGTCTGAAGTATCTGCCCAGTCTTTGCCTTTAGAGATGAGTGCTTTCTCAGATTTGCCTTTCTTGCACTCTGGGGCATAGTGACCCATCTCCTTACACTTGTAGCACTGGATTTCAGATTTATCCTTCTTGCCAGACTTGGTCTCCCTTCCATCAGACTTTCTACAACTTTTCCTTTCAGAGTTTGAATCTTTCCTTGAGAATCTCTTTCCTTTCTTAAAGTTCTTGAATCCCATCTTCTTGAAGGTTTTCACCATCAATGCAGCCATTTGCATCATCTGTTCTTCATCATCCTCAGAGTCAGAAGCTTCATCAGAGTTTGAGTCATCATCAGAGTTTGATGACTCACTTTCAGATTTAATAACTAAAGCCTTTCCCTTGGCTTTCTTCCTTGATGATTCCTTCTTAATGGGCTTCTCCTCAACTTTGAGAGCAACAGATTTTGTCTTTTTGCTCAATCTTCTATTCCTTTGTTCTATCTCCAGTTCATGAGTTTTCAACAACCCATAGATTTCATCAAGATCTGTATCAGCAAGCTCATAATTATCTCTTATTATGGTTGTCTTTAAATCCCACTTTTCAGGTAGAGATAACAAAAACTTGAGATTAGACTCTTCAAGCTCATATTCTTTATCAACCAGAGACAGATCATTCAATAGTTTGCAAAATCTGTCATAAGTCTCAGTCAAGGTTTCATTAGTTCTTGAATCAAAGTGCTCATACTCCTGTGTGAGTATTGTCTTTCTGTTCTTCTTAATAGCACCTGTTCCCTGGCATCTGACTTCTAAAGCATCCCATATCTCTTTGGCAGTCTTGCAGCCAATTACTCTGTTAGACATAACATTATCTAAGGCACTGTGGAGAAGATGTCTAACCTTTGCATCTTTTGCAATTGATGAGATGTCCTCAGGAGTCATATCTTTCTTTTCCTTTGGAACAGTCTTTTGTTCTTGACCATCAACAACAGGGGCTAATTTGGTTGGATTATGAGAACCATCATAAATTCTGTCAAGATATTCTGGATCTGTAGCCTCCAGAAACATGGTCATCTTCACCTTCCAAATCGGATACTCTACTGGCCTGAGTATTGGAACCCTGATTGTTTCATATCGACTCACAGAATTAGGCTTAACCTGTTCAGCCTTGGGAGCAGTTTGATTTTCTTCAGACATGATTATTACTGTGTTTGAATCGTAAAACTGTATATATTAAACAGCCTTGGCTCTGATACCAATTGTTAGGCTGAATACACAATATATAATCAAGTATGTATGAGAATAACAATCAAGAACACAGGTTTGTAAATCAACAAACTGAATTATATTAAATAATTCTCTCTTAGTGATGTTAATGAATCACAAAGAGCTACTAGGTTACAAGACTAATATATTCAATGTTCGCGTCCCTTCTAGGGATAACCTATCTGTGTTTATATAGTACACAGCTACATACAATCCTTATCTAATTGATACTCCTATAAATTAGCTATACAATTATTATCAATTAAGGATTGCTTCAGTCTTCTGTCCAGTCTCCTTAGCTGTATCAATATATTCTGCTTCTTTCCATCTTCAGAATATATTGCTTCTAGAATCTTTATCTTTGCACCGACAGCTTAAGTCAACTATCACCCTGTCAGACTTTAACAAACTCTGACCGGCTTCTATATAAACTCTTCACCCAGACAGACTTTATCAAACTCTGACTGGCTTCTATATAAATTCTGATATGTACCTGTTACAAACACTGATGAACAAACGTCAGCAATTATATCTACCATCTTCTGTCTGAGAAATTTCCTCAGAGTTTACCAGTAGAGGATCAGAGTATGCTACATCAGAGTTTGTTGGATTTGCTTCGTCAGAGTTTACATCATCAGAGTTTAGATCTTCATTTTCAAAGCGTAGTTGATCATGATTTTCTTCATCTTCAATTCCAGTTATTTTCTTGTCATCAAATGACACATGTATAGATTCCATGATCACTTTAGTTCTCAGATTATAAACTCTGAATGCTTTAGTTGATAGTGGATATCCAACAAAAATTCCTTCATCAGCTTTTAAATCAAACTTGGTCAACTGTTCAGGATGAGTTTTCAACACAAAGCATTTGCACCCAAAAATATGAAAATATTTCAGGTTTGGTTTCTTATTCTTCACCATCTCATATGGTGTTTTCCTATGCCTGTTGATTAGTGTTGCATTTTGAGTAAAACAAGCAGTTTGAACAGCTTCTGCCCAGCAATAAGTTGGTAATTTTGCTTCATCAAGCATTGTTCTGGCAGCTTCGATTAAAGTTCTGTTCTTTCTTTCAACCACTCCATTCTGCTGTGGAGTCCCTGGTGCAGAAAATTCTTGCTTCACTCCCCTTTCTTTGCAAAATTCTTCCATTGTTGCATTTCTGAATTCAGTACCATTATCACTCCTGATAATTTTCACTTTATACTGTGATCCATTGTCCAGTAGCTTTACATGTTTCATCAGAATTAAGGCAGTTTCATCCTTCTTTGCTAGAAAGTACACCCAAGTGTATCTAGTATACTCATCAACAATGACTAGAGCATATTTCTTTCTGCCTAGAGACATTACATTTACTAGACCAAATAGATCAACATGAAGAAGATGATAAGGCTCCACAACTGAAGATTCAGATTTACTCTTGAAAGATGACTTCCTTTGCTTGGCCTTTTGACAAGAATCACACAGACCTTCTAAGCTGAGTATTGACTTTGGAAGTCCCCTTACAAGATCTTTTCGAATTAGCTCATTGATGTTGTTCAAGTTTAGGTGAGAGAGCTTCTTATGCCATTTTCAACTCTCTTCATTAGACATTTTTGCAGACAGACACACAGCTTTTCCTTCAGAGTTTGTTACCAAACTTGCTTCATAGATATTATTCCGTCTGTGTCCAACTAGAACAACTTTCCCTGTAGATTTGCTGATAACCTCACAGTATTCAGGTTGAAAATCTACATGGTAACCTC
Organism: Heracleum sosnowskyi; assembly: GCA_030848705.1. Taxonomy (NCBI): domain Eukaryota; kingdom Viridiplantae; phylum Streptophyta; class Magnoliopsida; order Apiales; family Apiaceae; genus Heracleum; species Heracleum sosnowskyi. Next base: position 111,075,747 of record CM061239.1, read on the forward strand.
TGTCACAGATTTGACTCACAGATAGCAAGTCATGCTTGAGTCCTGGGACTAGAGCTACATTTGTGATGATGACACTTCCAAGATTGATATTGCCATATCCCATAGTACGTCCTATGTTGCCATCTCTATAGGAAACTTTTGGGCTAGCTTTCTCCTCATAATCTGATAGCAGGGCTTTATTTCCAGTCATGTGTCCTGAACATCCACTGTCCAAGACTAGGGTGCTTTGCCTTATGCCCTGCAATCACAAACAATTACAAAGAGTTAGATCTAAGGATCCAGACTTGCTTGGATCCTTTGGCTTTCTTAACATTGTTAGCTTTTGTAGCGGAATTCTTATCAACAGAGTTTAAGCTAACAGTATCAGAGTTTACACTTGCAGCTTCAACTTTAACCCATTTCAAATTTGGCTTCAACTCATAATAGTTGTGATAAATGGCATGATAATTCTTGCAAGTATAAATAGAATTCCAAGTACTTCCACAGTGAGTGCATAAAGTCTGTGGTCTAACCCTAACATAATCCTTCTTAACTACAGACTTGGAGGATAAAGAATTAATGACTTTGTTTTTCCTGCAGAAACTTGCAAGATGGTTAGTACTACCACAATTATGACATGTTTTTCTGAGAGCATCAGAAATAGGCAAATGATTATTGCTTTTATTAATGCCTACTTTTCCATTTCTATTTTTTCTGGACACTTTCTGTTTTTCAACAGACTTTACCTCTTTGAGTTTATACTTGAATTGTTTTTCTGTCATTAAACCAACATTAACCTGTTTAACACAAGTTTTTACTGGTTCATCCTTAACATTTTCTTTTTCAAGTACAGAGTTTTGCTTACTGGATTCAGGAACAAATTTCATAGGTGGAAGTTGTGTTCTAACTTTAACATTATCTTTAAATCTAAGTTCATCTTTCTCACAGTAACCTAACCCAACTGTATCTGTTTGAAATACCTGATGTGTGTCCTTACCAGAGTTTGTCCAGGTTTTAATTACCTTTCTCTCTTTTTCCAAATCAGATTCTAATTGCCTAAATTTCTTAAGCAACTCCTGTTCAACATAAACAGCATCATCTCTTTCCTTTTGAACTTGTTGCATGTTAACAAGTTCTTCTTCAAGAAATTTATTTCTATCTTTAAGCTTAAGATTCTCAGATTTAATTCTCTCATTCTCTAAAGTATGATCCCTATAGCTAACATGTATGCTTTTAAGATAAATTCTCAATTCAGATATATTATCAGTATCATAAGCATAAGTTGTTAGGGGTACCTTATTTTCAGATGATTCAGATTCCTCTTTGACAGTTTCCATGAGAGCATAGTTGACATCCTCATCTGAATCTGAAGTGTCTGCCCAGTCTTTTCCTTTAGTGATGAGTGCTTTTTCAGATTTTCCTTTCTTGCACTCTGGAGCATAGTGACCCATCTCTTTACACTTGTAGCACTGGATCTCAGACTTGTCTTTCTTCCCAGATTTGATATCCCTTCTTTCAGACTTTCTGAAATTCTTCCTTTCAGAGTTTGAATCTCTCCTAGAGAATCTTTTTCCTTTCTTGAAGTTCGTGAAACCCATCTTCTTGAAAGTCTTCACCATCAAAGCAGCCATTTGCATCATTTTTTCTTCATCATCCTCGGTTTCAGATGAGTCATCAGTGTTTGAGTCATCATCAGAGTTTGATGACTCACTTTCAGAGTTTATGACCAAAGCCTTTCCCTTAGCTTTCTTCTTTGATGTCTCTTTCTTAAGAAGTTTTTCTTCAACTTTGAGAGCAACAGATTTTGTCTTCTTTCCAGATCTTTTGTTTCTTTGTTCTATCTCAAGTTCATGAGTTTTAAGCAACCCATAAATTTCATCAAGATTTGTTTCTACAAGATCATAATTATCTCTTATTGTTGTCGCCTTTAAATCCCATCTTTCAGGTAGGGATAGAAGAAACTTGAGATTTGACTCTTCAAGTTCATATTCTTTATCAACAAGAGATAAATCATTCAACAGTTTACAGAATCTGTCATATGTCTCAGTCAAAGTTTCATCAGGTCTAGAGTCAAAGTGTTCATACCCCTGTGTAAGAATAGTCTTCCTGTTCTTCTTTATAGCACTTGTTCCTTGACACCTGACTTCTAAAGCATCCCAGATTTCTTTGGCAGTTTTGCAGCCAATAACTCTGTTAGACATGACATTATCTAGGGCACTATGGAGAAGATGCCTAACTTTTGCATCCTTTGCAATTGATGAGATATCTTCAGGAGTCGGATCTTTCTTTTCTTTTGGAACGGTCTTTTGTTCTTGACCAGAAACAACTAGAGACAGTTTTGTTGGCATATGAGGACCATCATTGATTCTATCAAGGTATTTTGGATCTGTGGCTTCTAGAAACATGGTCATCTTTACCTTCCATATAGGATATTCCACTGGTCTTAGAATTGGAACCCTGATTGTCTCATATCGACTTACAGAAGTTGGTTGAACCTTCTGAGCATTAGAACCTGCCTGGGTACTTTCAGCCATGATTATTCTTGTGTTTGGATCAATAAACTGTATATATTAAACAACCTTGTCTCTGATACCATTTGTTAGGCCGAATACACAATATATAATCAAGTATAGGTATGAGAATAACAATAAGAACACTGTTTATGAACAATAAACTGAATGGAATTAAAAACTCCTCTCTCAGTGATATAAAATATCACAGAGAGCTGCTAGGTTACAAAGAATGATAATTCATGTATTCGCATCCCTTTTAGGGTTAACCTATCTGTGTTTATATAGTACACAGCTACATAAAATCTTCTAATTGATATTCCTATAAATCAGCTATACAATTAATATCAATCTAGAATTGCTTCTGTCTTCTGTTCCGTTTCCTTAGCCATCTCGATATCTCTTTGCTTCTTTCCATCTTCAAAGAATATCGCTTCTAGAATGTTCATTGACTTTACTGACAGCTAAGCAAACTCTGACCATCAGACTTTAACAAACTCTGACTGGTCCTCCAGCTAAACTCTGATAGTTTCCTGGTACTTTAAACACTGATAAACAAACATCAGCAATTATATCTAACACTTTCTGACTCAAAAGACTAAAAACAAAAAGGAAAAAATAAAAAATAAAAACCTTTTAAAACAAATCAGTTAAACTAATTAATAAAAATCGGAAAAATTACCAGAAAGACTATCTAGAATAGTCCTACCGATAGTTTTCTGGTTTAAAACTAGAAAGACTAAGATAAATAACAGTTTTAATTCTAAAAACAAAATAAATAAAAGAAAAAACAAATAAACTAAATTAATATTTCAAAAATACTATCGGTAAGACTATTGAATAGTCTTTCCGATAGTCTTTTAGAAATAAAAATTCATAAACCTGTTAGAAAATAAAATAAAAACAAGTAGAAACCTGAAAGATTAATAGAAAATTATGCTAAAATCAGAAGAATGCAAGGAAAAATGCTAAAAATACAAGAAAAAATATATAAACAATTTGAACAATTATTTAAATATTTCCAAATTCATAAATTTGCACTAAAAATAAATTTCTCAATAGAAAAATCTAATAAAAATATTTTCAGAGCAAATAAACTATTTAAAGATACTTAACCTAGTAACTTTAACAAACTAGATAGCAGCATGACAATTAAGATCAGTAATTACACAGCAACTAAGAAAATGTTTCGATAAACAAAAATACAAGTGAATTTCAGAAAATGCATCACGTAACACTTGTATTCTAACCAAGAACAAACATTAAACAATTATTAGTACTAATCACTAAAGCTATTTAACATACCCAACTTACCAACTAACCTGGTAAAAGTGGATTCGTCAAGAGACTTCGTGAAAATATCTGATGTTTGTTCCTCTGTGGGTAAAAATGTAACTCCACAGTACCATTCATGACATGTTCTCTGATAAAATGATATCTGATGACAATGTGCTTGGCTCTCGAGTGCTGAACAGGGTTGTTGGAGATTGCTATGGCACTTGTATTATCACATAAAATAGGAATTTTGTTTAATACAAAACCATAGTCCTTCAATTGATTCCTTATCCATAAGATTTGAGCACAGTAGCTTCCAACAGCAATATATTCAGCTTCTGTTGTTGAATTTGAAACTGTTTGTTGTTTCTTGCTATACCAGGAAATCAATCTACCTCCTAGGAATTGATAACTCCCAGAGGTACTCTTTCTATCCACAACACTACCTGCATAATCAGAATCTGTATATCCAACAAGATTAAAACCAGAGTCTTTAGGGTACCAGATACCTAAATTAGGTGTACCCTTAAGATATCTCAAGATTCTTTTAACAGCAACGAGATGTAAATCTCTAGGATCCGCTTGGAACCTTGCACATAAGCATGTATCATGCATAATATCAGGTCTACTTGCAGTAAGATAGAGTAATGAGCCAATCATACCTCTGTAGCTTGTAATATCTACCTTGATAGAGTTGTCACAAGCTCCAAGTTTGACAGCTGTAGATGATGGAGTCCATGCTGATGCTGAATCCTCCATGTGAAATTTCTTCAGGAGTTCTTTAAGATACTTGGATTGACAAATAAATATACCATCTGACCTTTGATTTACTTGTAATCCAAGAAAGAACTTCAGCTCACCCATCAAACTCATCTCAAACTTACTCTGCATTAGCTTAGCAAATCTCTTACAGAGATCATCATTAGTAGACCCAAATATGATGTCATCCACATAGACTTGGACTAAAATCATATCATTTTTGTGTTTCTTAGAAAAAAGAGTTTTGTCTATGATACCTCTTATAAAACCATTTTCTAAAAGAAAACCAGAGAGAGTGTCATACCATTTTCTTGGGGCTTGTTTGAGACCATAGATAGCCTTGAAGAGAAAGTACACAAAGTCCAGCAACTCCTGATTTTCAAAGCTAGGGGGCTGTTCCACATACACTTCTTCATCCATCTCACCATTCAGGAATGCACTCTTAACATCCATTTGATAGACTTTAAAATTAGAGTAAGCTGTAAATGCTAAGAACATCCTGATGGCCTCAAGCCTAGCCACTGGTGCATAGGTTTCATCATAATCAATGCGTTCAGCTTGTGAATACCCTTGAGCAACCAGTCTTGCTTTGTTCTTTGTTACCATGCCATCCTCATCTAGCTTGTTCCTGAATACCCATCTTGTACCAACTACTTTCCTATTCATTGGTCTGGGTACCATCTTCTAGACTTGATGTTGTTCAAATTGATTGAGTTCATCTTGCATAACAATCACCCAATCAGTATCACTCAGTGCTTCCTCGGTCTTCTTTGGTTCCATTTCAGACAGAAACCCTGAATAGTGACATTCATTCTGAGTAGCACTTCTAGTTCTAACTCCAACATCTGGATCACCAATGATCAGCTCAAAAGGATGAGCTCTATTCCACACAATCTGTCTTGGAAGATTTGATCTTGATGATTCGCCTTGAAATTCATTCTGATGTTATGAATGACTAGTTGACCCTTCATTTCCTCCCCCGTGTTGTTGCTTGAGTCCCTTGATGATTCTTCTCCAGTGTTGGTGGTATCTCCATTGTTACCAATGTTTCCACCACCACCACCATGATCATTATCATCATTGTTATTTTCATTACCAGCAACAATCTCAGGTGGAGCATCATATCATCTGATTCTGAGTCTGGCAAGTTATTAAACTTCAGTTCTTCAGATGAATCTTATGTTTGGATATTAGGGAGTTTAGTGTCATCAAATGTAACATTGACCCTTTCCTTCACTTGGTGATTGTAAATCATGTACACCCTGTAAGATCTTCTGGAATAACCAACAAATATAGCTTCATATGCCTTGGCCTCAAATTTGCCACATTTAACATCTCCATCCTTAAGCACAAAGCATTTTGCCCCAAATAAATGAAAGTATTTGAGAGTTGGTTTCTTGTTGTTCATGATCTCATAAGGAGTCTTCATTAAGTCCTTGTTGATTAAAGTTCGATTCTGAGTATAACAAGAAGTATTCACAACTTCTGCCCAAAAGCACATTGGAAGTCTTGATTCACTTAACATAGTCCTTGCCGCTTCAATCAATGTACGATTCTTCCTTTCCACCACTCCATTTTGTTGAGGAGTTCTAGGGGCTGAATACTGTCTTGTTATTCCTTTATCTGCACAAAATTCATTTAGGACTGCATTCTTGAATCTAGAATCCAGCTCAATCAACTTTACGTGATTAATCACCATCTGTGGGGTCTCATCCTTGGAATGTAGGAATAAAACCCAAGTATATTTGGAATAGTCATCAACAATCACAAGTGCATATTGTTTCTTTGACATGGACATCACATTAACTGGACCAAACAAATCCATGTGCAGTAGCTGATGTGGTTCAGTTATTGATGATGTGTCAGTGCCCTTGTGAGAAGCTTTCTTTGACTTTCCTTTCTGACATGCCTCACACAGTCCTTCCTGTGTAAATTCCATCTGAGGCAAACCTCTCACCAATTCCCTCTTGATTAGAGAGTTCATGGTTTTGAAGTTCAGGTGAGACATCTTTTTGTGCCATAGCCAAATTTCATCTGATGAAGCTTTAGCATAAAAACAAGTAACTTCATCTTTGGATCCAGAGTACAGATCAGCTATGAACAAATCACCTTTCATTACTCCTTGAAGAGCAGGCTTTCCATTATTCTTGTGAAGGATCTGATACTTCTCTTTCTCAAAGGAAACAACATATCCTCTGTCACAGAAATGACTGATGCTGAGAAGATTGAACTTCAGACCTTCCACAATAGATACATCTTGAATGATAACATTTCCAAACTCCAAACATCCATATCCTCTGGTAATACCCTTGATGTTATCTCCAAAGGTAACTTCTGGGCCACCTTTCTCAACCACATTTGATAGCAGGGTTCTATCTCCTGTCATATGCTTTGAACACCACTGTCCAGAATCCACATAACACGGTTTACCTGTGCCACACCCTGCAATATCAAATTGATTAGTCCTTCCTCGGAACCCAAAATTGATTGGGTCCGACATACTTAAAGAACTGGCCTTTGTCAGGCAAAACAACATTTTTAACTTGAACTACTTCAACCTCTTTCACAAAAGAGCGTTTCCATTTATAGCCAGCCTTAACACATTTCTGAGTAGGCTTAGGGATAAATGGATCCACTCTAGTCTTGGGAGGACTAGTAGTCTTAGATCTAACATGCTTCTTATTATTAACATGTTGACGTGAAGCAGTCTTATTATCAGATACATGCTTACTATTAAAATAAACATACATAGCATTAAGAGCACAAGACATGCAATTCACTACACCACATGCTTTATGAGACAGATTAATAGCAGGCATGTTGGTTCTACAGTTGTTTTGATCCACTTTATGGATGTCTGATTTAGTCTCTGTTGCTGAAACAACTTTGACTGGTTTCTCAGACATACACTTGTTGGACTGTTCAAGAAGCAAGATCCTCAATACGCATCTCCTCTTGAATAGTGATGGAATATTCATTCAGAGGTTCTGCCAAGGATTCTCTAAAGAAGGGTGTTTCAATACCCTTAAGCACATATGGTACACCCCTTTATTCAGCACTGACTCTATTAGGGGTGTTAATGCTTAATTCTCCGATAGACTCATTATAGTCAAAAACTATTCCTACAGTTTGACCAATAACTTGTTTATTGATGATTTCTTTAGCAGTCTTACATGACTTATAGTAATCATTAACCTTGGTTTCAAGTTCACTGATCTGATCCTTAAGAATGGTTTCTAGTTGAATATAACAATTAACCATATTCTCAAGAAATGCTATTTTCTTAGTGAGATCATCTTGATTAACATGCACAAGTCTTAATTCTTTTACCTCCTTTTCAAGAGCTGTGTTCAAAAGAATTATTCTATCATTTTCACTACGTGCACAAGAAACAGTACTACTAAGATGATAGATCATTTCAAAATCAGTAAACTTTACCTCTGACATGAATGATGAAGTGCTTCCCTCATTAGCCATTAAAGCTAGGTTTCCAACTTCACCAGCTTCTTCATCACTATCTGTATCATCCCAACTCTTTCCCTCGACAACATAAGCTTTCCCAATCTTGTTCTTCTTGCTAGAATCATATGAGTTCCTTCTCACTTGATTTGGCTTTTTACATTATGTAGCAAAGTGATCCAACTCATTACAAATGTAGCACCTGATTGTGCTTCTGTCCACGGTTCCAGTTTTATAGCCACCCCTTGTGCTATTTGAAGAGGAAGAACCACCTCTCTGAAACCTGGGCTTGAACTTAAGATTGGGGTTCCTTTTGAACCTAAAGTTGCCAAACTTCTTCACTATCATTGCCCTGGACTCATCCTCTAGCTGTTCAAGTTCTTCCATAGAGTAGAATTCACCACCAGATTGACCAGTGGATGTTAAGCCATATTCAGCTATAATAACATCCATGTCAAAACTGGAAGGTTGAACAACCTTCACTTCCAGTTGTTGTGGGACTTCTGTTGCCAATGTATTAGAAGTACTAACTATCTTTCCAGTTCCATATATCTCCTTTTGCTGAATCTACTCCAGCTCATAGGTCTTCAGAACACCATAGAGTCTTTCCAAAGAAATCTCTCCAAGATCTCTTGCTTCTCTAATTACAGATATTTTGTGCTCCAAATGAGATGGAAGTGTAAGGAGGAACTTCTTGTTAATCTCCTTGATAGTATAGTGCTTTCCATGGAGATTCAGATCATTTATAAATTTGTTGTATCTCTCAAAAACCTCAGAGATACCTTCACCAGGGTTTGATCTGAAATGTTCATATGAAGAGGTGAGAATTTCCATCTTATTCTCTCTGACTTTCTCTGTCCCCTCATTGATTATCTCTATTGTGTCCCAAATGTGTTTGGCAGAAACACAGTTTAGAACATGATTATGCATGACAGGATCAAGACAATCAACCAGTATCAACTGTAAACAGGCATCCAGAGAAGCATCCTCTTTCTCATCAGGTGTGTAGTCCTTGGGATCCTTGGGATACATCCTAGCAGCTTGAGTAATAACATTGTTCTCTATCTGCTCTTCTCAACAATCATAGGAAGCTTAGGACCATTTTTCAGCACTCCAAGATATTTAACATTTGCCACTTAAAGAAATAGGAGCATCTTCTTCTTCCACATAAGATAATGCTCCTTGCTGAACATGGGGATCTTCACTGTACCAACTTTATGTGTAGTAGACATTTTTTATGAATGATAAAAATTTCAGAGTTTAAGAAAAAAATCACAAAAAATGGATCTTGATTTGTATATCAATCAAAAGGCTCTGATGCCAATTGTTAGGTCCCGATAAGTTTGTAGAAGGGGGGTTGAATACAAACTATACCGTTTTATCGAATGTGTTCGTTTAAAGATTAAACAATTGATGAACAAATTAAGCGGAATAAAATGAAACAGAATTCAAGTTAAATATAACTTATATTAAACTTGAAAGGTGTTATAATTTTTGGTACTGATTACAGGATTAAATCTCAAACTAATTAAAAGAAATCTAGAATAAATTCGACATGAATTTATCTATTTTTGTAATAAAAAGATATAACGATAAACGATAGTTCGAGATTCGTTCTAGGGATAAAGATCCGCTAGATAGTCAATACAATACAAGTGAATGAATTCTAGTGGTTTAGATTTAACACTATAATTTCTAGAATTGATTCTCTTAAGAACTTGATCCTGCAGTTCTTGAGTTTTTTCAGGACATAAACTTTCTGTGTAAATGATGAAATGTTCAGTTGTGAAGATTCTGTCTTGATCACTTTCTATTTAACTAATCCACTTGATTATTGTATTAATCTGCACGTGGATTTATCATAAAGTAGAAAGACTATGATTAAAGCAGAAAAGACTATTTTCTAAACAGAAAGACTATTTTTAATTCCAAAAGACTATCCTAAGTCTGAAAAGAGTTTCGGTAAGACTTAGAGAATATAAAAAATACTTTCAGATTTATAAATAACTTCAGTAGAACTATCGGTAAGCCTACCAAGATAGTCTTTCTGAAATTACTTTAAGTCTTTCTGAATTTAGAATGTTAGATTTAATTCTAAATTAATTACCTACATAATTAATTTACCAAAGAATTAATTTATTAGTTAAATTAATTAAATAAAATAGATAATTAAAGGAGAATGAAAACTAATTTCTTAATTAAAGAAATAGTCCTGAGAACCACTTTAATTAATGACTAACTTCCAGTGACTGTTGTTGACGCTCGATGTACTGTCTGGTTCATGAGCGACTAACTTCAACGGCTATTCTTCATTTCTGACTTTGAAAGTTGTGATTCTCTTCGCTTTAAATCCCTTTAATTAACCACTGTAACCTGTACCTTTGTTGTCACACTCCTGAAATCTCTGTCACTTTAATAAATCCACTTTCTTGTAAACTTCACTGAGGCTTGATCAAATTAATGAGCTTCTTTCAATGTAGAATTACTTCAAGTCTGTAGTTGACTTTTAACTTCATTCTTTTGACTGTTATGATCTTCTGAGATTCCTGTTGTAACAGCCCCAAATCTGGGGTCAGGGATTTAGAGTAGTCACGATCCATTTACTCCTTGCCTTACTTGTATTACTCACACCGTTCATAATTCACCTGCTCATGACCCCACAATATATGTCTCACACACATACACAGGTTAGAGTCTCAGAAACGACACGATACAACAACTGCTGAATAAATAATTTTTATTACAATACCCAAATGTCTTTTGAATTTGTCACTGATACAATTTCTATGTAATGTTACATTACCAACTTAGCCTTCTGATGCTCACAATCCTCTCATACCATTCATATCTATACATAAGTTGAATACCAAAAGCTGTAGCCTGATTCGATTGGTTCGTACTACTCTTCGGGATCACTGCTAGAAACTGTTTATGGAAACGCCTTGCGGGGTATGTGTCGTCCCATTGGCATCCTGCTTCGTTGCTATCTAATATATATAAAACAATAGCAAGAGTGAGCGATAGCTCAGCAAGGTAATGAAAGTATGACATAATTCTACCTTTAATTCAACCCAGAATAAAGCGGGTATAAGACAATAATTTGTCAAAATATCTCGATACTGAAATTATTTCCTTATCGGAATGTATTCCAAAAACAGTACCATTGTTGTATTTCAAATATCATTTTCATAATATTTCTGCAAACCTTAGATATTCATACTATGAACAAAGTTCTAGTATAATATAAAAGATGAAGTAACAAGGTAATTCAGTATAACCTTTCCGTAAAAATATCTGCTATATAAAATATAAGCAGACTATCAACATATAACTTAAAAGATGAAGTTACGAGGAAAATTCAATATAAGGTTTCTGTAACCCAAAATCCACTTATGCATATAGAATCTGAGTAAGGTTTTATCAGAGTCATAACTCATAAAATAAAAGATGAAGTTACAAGGATTTATTGCAACTTCATTTCCTTTGAACACTTTTCGACCCCCTGTCAACATGATCGGTTCTTCTCCCCAATACATGTTGCAGGAATATTCCAAAATTGGATGATGAACTAATACGGGAGTTGCTACCGCGCCCGCTGTACCAACCTTACTATGATCACTAGCAGGTTGTACAACAAAAATATGTTTTCTACATGTAGATGGAAGAATCTCGAAGGCCTGACATTGTCTACCGCCTTCCGGGATCTCCCGGCCCATTTGGGGCAATAAAATGGATGGGTCGGCGCAACTGGACCACTTACACCACTCCTAGATCAGATGAAATCCATGACTCTAAAACGTAAATATCGTCCTCCTTTCCCCAAGTGTAATATTGTTGATACGACTCCACTAAGTAGTTATATATAGGTTGGAAAGGAAGATTCTCCAATATTTCCCAAGCTATTGCTTGTTAATGGATATCGACTTGTTCCATCAATTTACCCCTCGATCGTTGAGGTGGTAACACAACATTTGACTGGCAGCAATTAAATTGCTCCGAGAAAATATATGTCCCTTGACAGTTTTTGAGTTGAGAGTTTAAAAAGAGTAGTAGTCACTTAAATCAGGTTTCCCATATTTTTGATAGTTGAGCGAGCATTTAAATCCTCTTAGAAGACAGATTTAAATGGAAAAACAGTGTTTTGGGAACCTCTTTTTGATTTAAAATAATTAGTAACACATCTTAGAATATCCTTCATAATTATTGAAGGTCGAGGATAAACTTTAAATAACATTTCTCATTATTAAAACTTGTTAAAAGTATTTAATAAATAATCGAATAATATTCATTAAATAAGTAAACCTTAAACGAATATTCAAAAATAATATTCGTTAAGTAAATAATGATTAAATGAATATTCAGAAATAATATTCATTAATTAAATAAACTTCAAATTAATATTCAAAAATAATATTCATCAATTAAATAAACCTCAAATGAATATTCAAAAATAATATTCATCAATTAAATAAACCTCAAATGAATATTCAAAAATAATATTCATCAATTAAATAAACCTCAAATGAATATTCAAAAATAATATTCATCAATTAAATAAACCTCAAATGAATATTCAAAAATAATATTCATCAATTAAATAAACCTCAAATGAATATTCAAAAATAATATTCATCAATTAAATAAACCTCAAATGAATATTCAAAAATAATATTCATCAATTAAATAAACCTCAAATGAATATTCAAAAATAATATTCATCAATTAAATAATCATCGAATAATAGTTGCCCGATATCTTTATCGGAAAACAATCTTTAACATATACCAAAAATATATATTACTTCTGAACTAAAGAAAAAAAATCACACGCCCTTATCCTAGGGCATTTATAAAAACCTGGCTTATAGCTGATATCCCATATCTAGCTTAGAAGCCCATAATCAAATTATAAAGCAAGTATCACAATATACTTTCGAAAACAGTTATGCCTTCCATTAGCATATATAACTGAAATAGTATTAAAATAGTATTTCTCGACTGAGATAATACTTAAATAACATTCCTTGAAAGATATAGTAAGCAAATATCATTCCTCGAATGATATCATACTCAAATAATAATCCTCAAAATATATAGTATTCTGCCGATGGAATCCCTCCGGGTTTCCACGGCTATCTACATATCTCAAAATACCGACTCCCGATTTAGAGTCGAAAACAATGAATATGCTCTTATATTTAGAGCTACCAGGTAAACCGGTTCATAACTACTTAACTCCGAAGATTTTTTATAACCCAAAGGTCAAATCTATTCCAACAAGAAATAAGATATATCGCAAAACTGTCCAAATTTATACATGGCAAAAGCAGTATTATATAGTCAATACTTCAAAGTATAGATTTAGAAACTTGCCTGATGCTCGAGAACTGATAGGGGTTCGCGACGATGCCGGACAATCTAGACAAAGTCAAAGAAAGCGCATGATTAATCCCCTGGATAATCCACTTGTACTCAATGCTTAAACACGTAAGCGAAACACAACCAAGGCATTACTAGCTCGTTATAGGCTCATACTAAGTCCATGTTAATCGACAATTACTTAAGTCGTAGGTTTAGTCCGAAATCGATCCTCGAATACATGTTATACTTAACCATTTACAACATTGGTTTCTAAGTCATGTTCTTAGTGGTTTTCACTTGCGCAACCTCGGCTAACACATTTTTATAAAATCGAAAAATAATCTTTTGGACTCGAAACCTTCGTAAAACCTTTCGTAACTGACCTTGGCACTTCAATACAAAATTTCATATTTTAAAACAACTCTTAAGGGTCTCAAACATATCCACAAAGTTGGTACATTTCTGCAATCTCATTCCTTGAACCACTTTCACTAAAATGGTCATATCTCATAAACCGTAAATGGTAATGACATGATTCTTGCGCTCACGTAAACTAGAAACAAAGCTCTACACACTCATCTTCATCACTGAACCAAAAGAGGCAGTTAGATTTTCGGATTCTAGGCAGTTTTTAGAGTTAACGAGAATCGGGCATTACGACGACTTAAAACTTAATGTTTTCCATTTTCAAAACACAACCAAATCAATCCCAAACTCACCATCCACCTTATACTCCCTCATCTCAGTCAAATCCTCCATGAATATTCAAAACAAATTCATAACCCATCCTCCAAACTCCACCAACAATTCATCTAATCATTTAAAACATCAACCCATTACATATACTACACATACATGCTTTCAAACTTAAATTATAAACACAAAACTTTTTGAAAACACTATTCATCATCTTCTTAAACTCAAGAAAATAGCATGCTAGAGTTAGTGGGTATGGGAGATGTTACCTTAGTTAGAACAAGCTTGATTCACTCTTTCTTTTAAGCTATTGTATGCAAGGTTTGGTGGAGAAATGGAAGCTCATCCACCATCTTCTTCTTCCTCCTCTAGCTACGTTTTTGCCTCTTTAAAATGGGGTGGAGGCTGTTGACTTAATGTGAGAAAAGTGTGGTAGATGTGTGGTTAAAAGGTGATGTGTTTAGTTTACCAAATTTGCAAGTTAGTCCATGCAACCTAGTCCCTCAAGTTTGCTAAGTTACAAAGCTTCTTCCACACAATTATTCCACCCACTCTTTTTCTTTTAATACATATATTATTCTTTATTTCCTAAGTTATAATACGTCCAAGGTTGCTCCTTCGAACAGATTTTCGATTCTCGTTTTCGTTTGCGATTTCTGACTACGCGATTAGTAACCGTTTATTATTCCTGAACTTCCGCTGAAATATGGAATCAATCGGAGACTATAAAATTTTACTATTCACCTTGGAGCACTATTCATCAATGTTACTATTCATCCTTGTTTTTGTTCCTCTTGAAACGATTCGAAAATATTTCCTAAAAATAGCGAATAAAACTCTACGCGATTCTCGTAGTGAATAGTAACTATTCACTATTCACTCCAACAATTGAATCCTTAAATCGACTTTAATAAAATAATAAAATTCCGAAATATTAAATCCTCAAATTTAATATCTCATTTCTTGAATATAATAATATATAATTCACTGCCCGGTCAAATACTACACCAAAATAAAATTTGGAATTTCTGAATTCCGATCATCTTTGCATTCACTTATTTACTCCGTAGATCACTAATATGACTTCGGAATATCCACACTACGACTCGTATATAGGTGGCATGAAATTTTTTCTTAACCCTCAAAATCACTATTCATCCACCAAATTCACTATTCACTGATGCACTTAATCATAATAAGAAAGTTTTAATTTTACCAAAAATTCGGGTTATTACACCTGTGACAATTTGAATTATTACTTACTTATTACAAACTTGTTTAATGTTGAGTTATATCCTCAATGTAAACAAATAGGCCTAAACATATGCATTTCAGGGTTGTTCCACATACACTTCTTCATCCAGCTCACCATTCAGGAATGCACTCTTAACATCTGTTGGGATTTATGGGTGATAGCATTGAAATAACTTAACTTTGATTGTACTTAATTTTTCAAATTAAGTAGAACATACTGTCATAGCCAAAGTATGTTCTTGTAATCAGTATGTAATGTTATTCTAGTTGTATTGTTTGAAAGAAGTTCACTTATGTGTTCAAGCCTCAAAGAATGCTTTTTGGATGACAACATGAATAAAGGTTACTGTCCTAAAGCTGTGACAGTAAGATTACAAGAAGACAGAATGTTGCAAGTCACGACAGCATATTCACTCTGACAGCAACATTGGCGGAAGACTACGCGACAACAACTATTGCCCTCGACAGCAAGTTTGGGATCCTCGACAGCACTCTATGCGGGGAACTCATACTGTCACCAAAAGATCATTCCTGTGACAGCAAGCTTTGCGGCAAAAGTAACTGTCTCAATAAAGATCCTTATGCTAGGTATCTTTCTCAGTCAAATCCCGTGACAGTTTAAATGTTCAAGAAACAGGCGTGATGCAGTATCCCTAAGCTGCACCAAGTCTGCAAGACTACGACAGAAGCTTCAAGCACTGTAAAACAAAAGCGAATCAATTCAAGAGCAAGGTCAAGTCTTTATCTGCTGAATTGGTTTAGCTGGAAATGGAATGAATCTAGGTTGCTTTCTTTGTAATGTATATCTGACATGTTAGCAATTTAGGAAAGTCACATGGGTAAGACAATCTGTAAGAAGCTGCCACTTGACAGTGACAGCAGCTTCACAAACCCGTGACTGATAGTGATAGGGTTAGTCTTATACCTACTATCAATTCATTCTAGAATTGTAACGAAGACAAGCAAGTGTCTTTGAAGAAAACCCGAAGCTCGAGAATTCTTTCTTGAGGTTGTAGCAACACTTTGCAAAATAAATAAAACATTTATTTTGTGAATCTTGTTCTTACTGAATACTGTTCGTGATTGCATATATTGCTGATAACGTTTAATCTTGATTTTAGTTGTTGAAATTTAGATTGAATTTTATCAGTATTGCATTCATCCCCCCCCCCCTTCTGCAATACACAAGGACTAACAACTGGTATCAAAGCTTTCAGATTAACATACATATCTGAGATCCCGAAGAAAATGCAGAAATCAAACAGTATCAAGATCCCAGCATTTGATAAAGAGAACTACAGCATTTGGAAAAGAAAAATCTTGTTGTTTATCAAAGCTGCAAATCCACTATACCCAGGTATACTCGAGAATGGTCCTTTCATACCAAGAAAGGAAATTGAAGCCACAACAGTGAATGGTGAGATTGTTCCTGCACATTGGGTTCCCAAAGATCCCTCAGAAATCTTGGAACCTGAAAAGGAGAAAATGGTGCTAGATGATCATTTGCAACTTATCTTGCTCGATTCTCTCACGCTGGATAAAGCCATGTGTGGAAGTGTGATAAGCTGCACATCAGCCAAGGAGATGTGGATCAGGTTAGCCTTACTCTGTGAAGGAAGTGAAGAGGTTAAGGGCAACCAAAGGCAAATTCTAATATCTCAATATGAGGCATTCATGGCCAAGCCTGGTGAAGACTTAACCTCCATGTTTGAAAGGTTCAGTAAGCTCTTAACTGAATTACAGATACATGGCAAGTACTATGACAGAAAAGAATTAAATGTCAAGTTCCTGCTCACACTGCCTGATCACCTTGAACACAAGACAACAGCCATACGAGAAGGAAGAGATCTCAACAATATAACCTTTGAGACACTTTATGGTATTCTGAAATCTTATGAACTCGAACTCTTTCGAAAGAGAGCCATACAAAGTGGAACAAGGAACAAGATGGCTAATATGTCAAGTGCCCTAGTAGCACATGTGCCAAGGATCACACAGCCAAGTGAAGTACTACAGATCACACCATCAACCCCAACACAGACCTTGAAGATAGAAGAGGTGGTTGAAGATGATGAGAAAGTGGTACTACAGCTCAAAGATGTGGAAGATGAAGACTTCTACACAATGGAGGAACTGGAAAGCATGGACAACCCTACTATGGCTTACATGGCCAAAAAGTTCAAGAACTTTAGGTTTAAGAAGGATAGGTCATACAAGCCTCAAGGCCAAGCATCCAAGTTCAGCAAAGGAAGCTCATCAAAGGCTGCTGTGGGAAGTTCAACCAAAGGAGGATACAAAACTGGATTTGTGGATAGATCAAAGTTCAAATGTTACAACTGTGGAGAACCTGGTCATTTTGCTACTGAATGCAAAAGACCCAAACAGGTTCAAAGATATGAGAAAGGAACTGGTGGATACTCCAAGAAAAATCAAGGTAGAGCCTATGTGGCTGAAGGAAAGTGTTGGGATGATTCTGATGATGAAGAAGAGGAAGAATATGTCAATCTAGCTCTCATGGCTAGCACTGATGAGGTAGCATCAACTCCTTCAAGTCAGGTACCTTCACTTGTCTTACTTGATATGTCTACTGATGAGTATAAGAAAACCATTAAAGACTTAAGTGCTGAAATGTTCAATGTCTATACTAGCTTGTCTGCTGCTAATGAGGAAATCTCTAGACTAAGTAAGCTAAATGAAACACTTCAGTCTGAAAATGATTCTCTTGTTCTCAAAACCAGTTCACTAGGCTCTTTAGCTCAAGAGAATGCTAAACTTAAAAATGAATTAAAATGTGCTAAGGAGGTTGAGGAATTCCTGAGGAATGAGATTGCTGAAAATGAATTTAAGATTAAGGCCTATAGAAACTCATCAAAGATAGTTCAGGATTACAATGATAAGCATACAGAAAATCAGTCTGTTGGTATAGGTTTTTCTTATGGTAGAAGACCTGGAAAGGAAACTGTGATTCAAGATTGTCCTGGAAATGCTGCTGTCAAACCCACCATTCTCAAGAAAGTTAAAACTCCTATTTTCAAAGCTGCTGAAATTGAGTTTGATGAAGAAGCCATGCTCATCAAACAAGAAATTCTTGATGAGGATGAAGGTGTTGACAGCACATTCAAGGATGGAAAGGATACTGTCACAATCGCCAAGACAGTAAACTTACCAAGCAATCAGACAGTAAGTTCAAAAGATGCTGTCACAGTTGGCAAGACAGAATCTTTCAAAGATACTGTCAAGAATGATTCCAAGATAGCAACTTTCAAACCTTCTGTCAAGATAGTAGGAATAAAAGATACTGTCAAGGAAAGTTCGACAGCAACTTCTGAACATACTGTTAATCCAGTAACTCCCAAGTCTAAAAACAGAAATGGTAAGGTAGGTGTCAATAAAGGAAATGGATACACTAATGTTGGAGGTGCTTCTAGGAAACTGTGCAATAACTGTGGATCTACTCATCACTTAACACATGTTTGTAAGAAACCAATTGAGGATAAGATCAATGCTACTGAACTCAATGGTAACTTACACAGAACCCCCCTTATGCATAGAACTATGAGTGTCTGTAATAACATTGATTGTATGCCATGCAAAATCACTGCCATGAGTACATGCTTTAACTTACCTGTTCTCTCTACTGAAAAATGCTCATACCTAAACACTGTTGAGACTTCTGAGCCTACTGGCAACAGCAAAAAGGCTTCATCCACTAAGAAAAGGACCAAGTCCAATTCTAAACCTAAGTGGGTGAAAAGAGAAGTCAAACAGGAAGTCTTTGATAATGCTTGTGATGTTGTGACTGAAAGAAACTCAGGAAACACTGAAACTGCAGGACCCAACAAAGATTGGGTACCATATGCAACTTAGAAACATTCTGTTTTGCAGGGTAAGAAGAAAAATCAGGTCATGTGGATTATTGACAGTGGTTGCTCAAGACACATGACAGGTGATAAAGCCCTGCTATCACATTATGTAGAGAAAGCTGGCCCAATCATAACCTTTGGAGACAACAGCAAGGGTTACATAGTGGGATATGGCTGTCTGGAAATTGGAAATGTTGTCATTGAAGATATTGCTCTTGTGGATGGATTGAAGCACAACCTACTCAGTGTCAGCCAATTCAGTGACAGAGGATTTAAGGTTGACTTTGACATGATGGTGTGCAACATCTATCACAAGAAGGATGGAAGCCTCTCTCTAAAAGGGGTCAGAAAAGGAAGCCTGTTTGTTGCTGATCTAAGCTCAACAAAGAAGGATAAAGTTTACTGTTTTTACAGCAAAGATACTGTTGGTGACAGTATGCTTTGGCACAGGAAGCTCTCACATCTCAACTTCAAAACAATGAACATTCTAATGAAGAAAGAGTTAGTGAGAGGTTTGCCCCAACAGGAATTCTGTCAAGAAGGATTGTGTGAAGATTGTCAAATGGGCAAACTGAGAAGAGCTGTGCACAAGTCCAAGCAAGTAAACACCAACACAGAAGCACTCAAGTTAATTCACATGGATCTCTTTGGACCAGTCAATGTACCATCTATGGCCAGAAAGAGATATGCCTTAGTAATGGTGGATGATTAATCAAGGTACACTTGGGTGAAACTTCTTGAATCCAAAGATGAAGCTGCTCAAGTGATTATTGATCAAGTCAGAGTTCTTGATAGAACCCCAAACTCAAAAGTTCAAATCTTGAGGAGTGACAATGGTACAGAATTCAGAAATGCCACACTTGGAAATTTCTGCAAAGATGAAGGAATTGTACAACAATTCTCTGCTGCAAGAACTCCACAGCAGAATGGAGTTGTAGAAAGAAAGAACAGGACTCTCATTGAAGCAGCTAGAACTATGTTGCATGATGCTAAGCTGCCAACATATTTCTGGGCTGAAGCTATCAACACAGCCTGTTATACTCAGAACAGAACCATGATCAACAAAACTCATGCAAGCACACCTTACTGTCTGCTAACTGGAAAGAAACCTACTGTCAAATATTTTCATGTGTTTGGAAGCAAATGCTTTATGATGAAGGACAATCATGAGAAGAAAGGAAAACTTGACACCAAGGCTTTTGAAGGACTATTCATGGGTTACAGCACAGAAAGGACTGCCTACAGAGTTTATGTTATGGAACACAGGATTATTGAAGAAAGTGTTAATGTCACATTTGATGAAACCAAGTTTCCAGGACTGCATGAAGAAGGAAAGATGCAGACATTCAGATTTGAGAATCAAGGATACCTGGAAGCTGAGGAGATTGTGGATGAAGAACCTAGCTTCACTCAAGTTGTTGAAGTTGATAAAGATACTGTCAATGCCACTACTGTCAACCAAACTCCAGCTCAGTCACAGACCATATCCTCTAACATTCATGACAGTGATGACTCTGGAGACAATGAAGAACATGGTGGAGACAATGGAATTGATGAGCATTCAACTCAACAAGCTGAAGCAAATGTTCATGTTCAATCAAGTAGCTTGCCCAGAATCACCAGGTGGAACAAGGATCACACAAATGACCTTATCATTGGTGATCCTAATTCTGGAGTGAGGACAAGGAACAAAGTCTCTGCTGACAACATGTTTTCATGCTTCCTGTCACAAATGGAACCCAAGACAATTGATGAAGCATTGTTGGATTCTGACTGGGTGATAGCCATGCAAGAAGAGCTAAATCAGTTTGAAAGAAACAATGTATGGAAATTGGTTCCAAGACCTAAGGGAAAGTCAGTTATTGAGACCAAGTGGGTTTTCAGAAACAAACTTGATGAAAATGGATTGGTGACAAGGAACAAAGCAAGGCTAGTGGCTAAAGGTTACTGTCAACAGGAGGGAATAGATTATGATGAGACATTTGCTCCTGTTGCAAGACTTGAAGCTATAAGAATCTTTCTAGCTTATGCTGCACACTGCAACTTCAAAGTATTTCAGATGGATGTCAAAAGTGCCTTTCTAAATGGAGAGCTGGAAGAAGAAGTGTATGTGGAACAGCCACCAGGGTTTGAGGATGCTGAAATGCATAATTTTGTGTACAAACTCTTCAAAGCTTTGTATGGTCTAAAGCAAGCACCCAGGGCATGGTATGACACACTTTCCACCTTTCTTCTGGAAAACCAGTTTACCAGAGGAGTTGTGGACAAGACACTTTTCTACAAGCATCATGGCAAGGACATCATTCTGGTACAAATCTATGTGGATGACATCATTTTTGGTTCTACAACTGAGAAGCTGTGTGAGAAGTTTTCCCATCTAATGAGTAACAAATATGAGATGAGCATGATGGGAGAATTGTCATTCTTTCTGGGGTTACAAATTCTTCAACAAACTGATGGAATCTTCATAAGTCAAGCTAAGTATATCAAGGAACTTCTCAAAAAGTTCAACTTGGAAGATTCATCTCCTGCAAAGACACCAATGTCCACAGCAACTAGTCTGGATCTTGACCCTAAAGGAAAGAAAGTTGACTCAAGCACCTATAGAGGCATGGTAGGATCCCTCCTATACCTAACTACTAGCAGACCTGACATCATGTTTGCTACATGTCTCTGTGCAAGGTTTCAAAGTGATCCAAAGGAGTCACACTTGGTAGCCATCAAGAGAATCTTTAGATACTTAAAAGGCACTCCTAACCTAGGCCTTTGGTATCCTAAGAATACTGGATTTGATCTAATTGGTTACTCAGACTCAGACTATGCTGGATGCAAGATTGACAGAAAGAGTACTACTGGTAGTTGTCAATTTCTTGGTGGAAGATTGGTCTCATGGTTTAGCAAGAAGCAGCATTCAGTTTCTACCTCAACTGCAGAAGCTGAGTACATTGCTGCAGGCAGTTGCTGTGCACAAATTCTATGGATGAAAAGTCAACTTCTAGATTATGGTCTAGTGTTAAGAGAAATTCCTATTTACTGTGACAACACTAGTGCCATAGCCATCTCAGACAATCCAGTTCAACACTCTAGGACAAAGCACATTGATATAAGACATCACTTTATCAGAGAGCATGTTGAACAAGGAACTGTGAAGCTGATTTATGTCCCAACTGACAAGCAACTTGCTGACATCTTCACTAAGCCATTGGATGAAGCAACCTTCAACAGGTTGGTAAGTGAATTGGGAATGCTGAATCTGGTATGTTAATTTACTAAGGTTTCTAAATTTTCAATTCTTATTGAAGCTCATGACAGCAACTTCAAACCTGCTGTCAAGAGAAGTTACTGTCTACTTGGTTTATGTCTGTTATGTGACAGCATGTGTTGATTTGACTTTTCATGTCAGTATTTTGTGCCAGTCTCATACTTTTAAACCGTGTATGACTTTAATGTGGTTATCCGTTAAGTTTGAGAGTTAAAAATCTGTTCCATTGGACTTTCACACTCTTTTGCATTAATCTGTAGGATTAAAGGAGGACACGACCATTAATTACTTTTGTGGTAGTTGTATGGGTACTCTAACTTTTGACCATTGGACTTTAATCCTTCGACGGTTTTGCCTATAAATTAACCTTAGGTTTCACCAGTCTGCTCTCAGTTTTAAAGTAAATAATGGAAAACAAAGTACGAATCGAAGTTAGTCTAAAGAAGTGTGATAGTGAACCCGACAATGAAGAGATCGATGAGCTCTTTGAAATACTGTTGGACGCCATGGATGAGATAGACGAGGAAAAGGAGGCCAAGGTTAAGGAAGAGGAGGCCAAGGCTATGGAAGAAGAGAAGGAGCTTCAGGCACTTCTTGAAAAAGAAGGCCGCTCTGAAGAAGAGATTAAGGAAGAAGTCTTAGAACTAGTTGATAAAATCTTAGAATGATGTACTCAATGTTCAATATTAATGATTTTATTAACAATAATAAAAGTTCCTGCTTATGTGGTTACTGAGTTTATGACTTGTCTGTGTAACTTGTTTAATATCTGTGCTTGAAAGATTACATTGCTAAATTCATATTCTGTTAATTTTAGGTTAAGTATATGAGCAACGCATTCTAATTAGTTCCTGACAGAAACAATTTCCCATTTAAATTACTGTCACAAAGAAGGATACTGTCCCGTGTCTCTTGACAGCAACCTTCTTGACAGCAGGGAAAGACTTTCTGTCACGACCTTTAAAGGATACTGTCACTCAAATGCTTAACGGTGACAGCATGTTTTTGCGCAATAGTTGCTGTCGCGCAAAACCTACTGTCACCACCACTTCTTACTGACAGATTGTTTCTAGCGCACAGGTTACTGTCAACAATAGTGGACCGTTGTAATTGGATATTCACCCCACGATTGACAGTGAATAACGGGCAGTAACTCACGTGTTAAGAGAGTGGGTTAAGACACGTCCTTTAACTCCACTTTTTGAGCAAACGTTTGAGATACCCATATTTATTCTCCAGTTACTCAGACATATCACTCTCACAAAACTCAAGGCAAAATACTTTTCTTCAAGCAAAAAGCTACTTTCTCACTTTCTTCTTTTCTTGAAATCTCAATGGCCCCCAAACAGACTCTCTCTCAAACAAACTTTGCTGGCATCTTTTCCCCAAATGATGCTGGTGAAGGTTTCAAAGGACTAGTGTTTTTCTTGAACAAGTCCTATCTCGGTTATGCCATAACCTCAACCCCCATTCTCGACTTAGACCGACTTGAGGCGTTTTGGCAAACTGCTGTTGCTGAAACTGAGGGTGAGAACCCTGGTATTCAATTCACAATCTCTGGGCAACAATACATTCTCACAGCTGAGGTCATCAATACTGCTCTTGGAATTACACTGGAAGCAGGCCAAAACTTTGCTCCACTTGCTAATGATGACACTCTGAAGAAGCTCTTCTTGAAGATTGGGTATGCCGGCCCTATTCTCGAAGAGGGAACAACCAAGTGGTACCCGTCCGGTGAAATGGACAGGAAATATCTGAGGAAGGAGTGGAGCATGATATTTGATGCAATGGTCAAGGTGTTCTCTACCAAGTCCACAGGCTGGAATGGGATACCCTCCTACATCAAGAAACTGATACATTCTCTTGTCCATGGATACAAGGTGAATGTTGGAGCTCTCCTCATGGCACAACTCACAGCTGCCATAGGTAAGAAGGTATCACACTACCCTCACTTTCTTATGTTGTGCATTAATTAATTCTGTGATTTTAATGATGCTGCTCCTCATTTAGAGGCTTGCTCAGTTTTGAAAAAGAACACACACACACTATTATCATCACAAAATCTCAATGCACATATTCCAATTTGTTTCACTCAGCACATGGTTGATCAAGTGTCCAACCTTGATTATCCATTACCTTCTGGTTATGATTCTTTTTCTCTTGAGAATGAAACTGAATTAGACCCAAATTCAGTTAACCTCCATTCAACACCATACACTCAGCCTAGGCCCTCTAGACTTCCCAAAGCCCAAAGAGAAGCCTTGCAAGAATCCAGAAAAAGATCCTTAGAAGCTGATGTTGGTGGTAGCTCTGTTAGTCAAGAGGAAGACACTGCACCTAGTGCAGCAAATAAGGAAGGTAGTCAAACAGAACCCATAGTGGTTCCCCCTGAGCCTAAGCAGAAGAGAGCTAGGAGGACCAAAACCACTATCAGCCACCCTGCAGTCTCCCAAAAGACTGTAGAGGAAACCAGGGAAATAAACTCCTCCCTAGATGTGCCTTCTCAATAAGGGACATCTATTGAAATTGGCCTGTCTCCCAAGGCACCCTGTACAGAGTCTGCACAAACTCATGGTTCCCAACCTGAGATACCCCCACTTGAAGAAACACACAGTGAGTTAGGGCACAGTGAGGATTTCTCTACTCCTATTGATGGTTCACATGTTTCATCTGTGAATCAGCCCCCACTCTCTACTACACTTTCACCTTCTTCCTTCCCTACACATTCTTTTGTTTCTTCTCCACAACCTAGAGAAGGGGACAGTCCCAACCCTTCAGGTTTTGATCATCCATCTCCAATCATGGATGAGCCCCCATCTAGTGGTCCACAAGAACCCATTTCTCAAAGTGAGATGGACACCACTCCTCCAAACACTGAGCTAGGGCAAAGTGGTATTTTGTCAAAAAATGAAACAGCCAACACTTTGTCTGATCTCCAAGGAGCATCTTACCTTCAGGAAGATGCTGTCACAGCCTCTGTTGCTGTCAAAGACACTGGGGATGCTACTGTCCTGGACACAGCTACTGTCAAAGGTGGAGAGAAAGATACTGTCACTACAGAACCTACTGTCACTCCACCTCCCAAAGATGATGTCATGCCAGAACCTGCTGTCCAGACTCCAACTGACAGTACCATTCCTACTCAAGATGCTGTCCAGCCCTCCCATCCTGATTTTGATGCTGTACTTGTTGAGGATGCCTCTGATGATGACCTACCTCTTGCCAAACTCCTAAAGGTACATTCTAAATCTTCTCCTTCCATGCATGTTAGTACTGCTCATACCCATGCATCTAGGTTGAGTGAGGGTGTGCAAAAGAAAAGAGAGATAAAAGAAAAGAGAGGTGAGCATAAAAATGAGAGGCAGCCAAATGAGCTGGCAAAAGGAGAGGGACTTGAGCATGTCCAGAGAGATATTGAGGGAGCCCACACTATTCAGGCACTAGGCCTTGAGAGTCAAACTGTGAGGGGTGATGAGATCACTCAAAAACACCCTGAGAGTGTGAGAACCCCCATAGCCTCCAGGCCCCTGTCTTTTCCTTCCCCTCCAAGAAGGTTAAGGTCTGGTGGCCCCTCTGCTACTTTTGGTAACAGGATTGCAGCTCTTGAAGGACAGTGTGCTACTTTGGACTCCAAACTGGACTCTCTCTCTCAACTGGTGGTTGATGGTTTTGCTGCTACTCAACTCTCTATTCAGTTCCTTACTGACCTGGTAGCTGCCAACTCAACTAAGGGGGAGAAGGTAGCAAGATCAGAATCATTGCCTATTCAAGAATCAGGTGGAACTCAGGGGGAGCCTGTAGCTGTGGAGACCAGAGGGGGAGCTAAAAGGAAAGCAATGTCTAAGGGGGAGCAAGTCAAACCAAGCAGTGCAAAACCACAGGATAAAGCTGAAAAGCCTGTTGATAAGTGGATTTCATATCTACTTGGATCGTCCTAATTTGGCTTAATCTGATCGTTCTGTTCTCAAGTACGTGTCGTTTTAATGTGTTTTGGGTGTAAGTTTTTGTAGAAGTGATTTATCAGCAGAGAGGGGGTAATTCTATGATCATTAGGTGGTGTTTAAGCTTGTGGATGATGTTCGAGCATTTGTGAATAATGAATGGGCAAAGAAATGGCAAAGGAAGAATTTTTAGCATTTTCTGACAGAACAGCCCGCGCGCCCGCGCCGGAGCCCGCGCGCCCGCGCCACAGTTGACAGAATACTCCGCGCGCCCGCGCCACAGTCCGCGCGCCCGCGCCATCCAAATTGCTGAATTATGCTGTTTTGTGGTCAGAAAAGTAATTTGTCATATTGGTTAGCCTGAAAGCCTTATAAGTTGTTGGTGGACGTTTTCTAGGGGATACAGAGAGATATATCAAGATATATATATTCATAACCATCCACCGGAGAGAATAAGAAGAAGACGGCTGATTTAAGAAGACCTAGTTTTTCATCTAATCTTTGTACTCTTCTAAATTAGGCGATACTTGAATTCTCGTTTGTTCTTTCTAAACCCTAGTTATTCTATTCAGTTTTACAGACTTATTATTATAATGTTATCATCAGAACCCACGATGATGAACGGTTCGATTATGAACTAATCGTCGTCGTGGGATTCTAACGGAGTTTATTATGGAGTTTAGTAGTTAATTGTTTTTATATATTCTGTGTGTGATGGCTAATTGATTTCCTATCATGGTTGTGCTTATTCGTTGTGGATGCGTAGCTAACATTCATGATTGATTGTTAAACTCTTGTGAAGCGAAAGTGGATCTTGAGTTTTAGAACTTGCCATGCTAGCATAGGTTCATAATTGTTTATCAATATGATTCGTAGTATAAGATGAAAATACTTATATTACCCTGTGTGATCTGAATAGATAACTTGATCGTTAAACCACTATGTTTTCAATCTCTATAGACATATAGGGACTAAGCATAATTGGTGTCCATTTAACTTCTATCTTTATTGTGGATGTTTAAGTGGTAGGGTATATGTATACTGAGAGGTAGCGTATACTAGTTTTGTGTTATCTGATTAGTTGTCACAACCGTCATATGCAGAGATTAAGAACAAAAGACTCTAGATGAAGTAAGTAATGATGTTAGAATCCCATGTTTTATTCATATTAGTAATTCACAAGTTATTCTCTTTAGTTCATTAAAATCTTGTTAGTATTCGTAATTTAGTTAATCAAACCAAATTTGATACTTGTCTTAGCAGTGAGTAATAACCAAACATTGGTGCATAAGTACAGACTATTACAACCTAAACCAGTCCTTGTGGGATCGAACTTGATTTTTCTATATACTACTTGTGACCGCGTATACTTGCGTGATATTGTGTGAACAAGTTTTTGGCGCCGCTGCCGGGGACCGGTGTTATTTTTATAGTTTATGTGCTTGTCATCAGTGGTCGTTAAAGTTCACTGACTCGGATTATACTCATCAATTTTACTTTGTTTGGTGTGTTTCAGATACTTAAGTGAAAGTGTATGCGAACACGTTCGCAAACTCGGAAAGCAGAACTTGAATTGAATCTAATTATGGGAGAACCTGTAGCACCAGAAACGAAGGCTTTGAAGGAATATTCTCAGCCTAAGATCAATGACATTCAGTCGAGCATTGTCAGGCCGGCTATTGCAGCCAATACCTTTGAAATCAAGCCTGGCACGATTCAGATGGTGCAGAATTCAGTTCAGTTTGGGGGTGCTCCAACAGAAGATCCTAATATGCATATTAGGGATTTCATCGAGATCTGCGACACCTTCAAATTCAACGGAGTATCGGAAGATGCTGTGAAACTGAGACTTTTCCCATTTTCTCTGAGGGATAAGGCTAAGGGATGGTTGCATTCTCTACCAGCTGGTTCTATCACTACATGGGAGGATCTTGCTCAGAAGTTTCTCACTAAATTCTTTCCCATGGCTAAAACAGCTGCAATCAGGAATGCGCTCACTCAGTTTTCTCAGCATTCTGGTGAAACTTTATGTGAAGCTTGGGAGCGTTACAAGGAGATGCTTAGGAAGTGTCCTCATCATGGAATGCCTGACTGGATGGTAATAAATTGTTTCTATAATGGTCTGGGAGGTCAATCTCGACCAATGCTTGATGCGGCATCAGGTGGAGCTCTGTGGGCTAAGAGCTATGATGAGGCTTATGAGCTAATTGAGATGATGGCTGCTAATGAATACCAGAATCCAACTGGAAGGCTATCGCATGGTAAGGTAGCAGGGGTGCTAGAAGTGGATGCTGCCACGGCAATAGCAGCTCAGCTGCAGGCTTTGTCAATGAAGGTGGATTCCTTATCTACTTATGGAGTTCAGCAGGTGGCTAGTGTGTGTGAGCTTTGTGCAGGGGCACATGATACGAATCAGTGTGCCATATCCAGTGAATCGGCACAGTTCGTGAGCAATTTTCAGAGACCACAGCAGCCAGTGCCTAATGCCTATCATCCCAACATTAGAAACCATCCTAATTTCAGTTGGAGTAACAATCAAGGTGGTCAGAATCAACCTCAACACCCATATCAGCAGTACGGAGCAAGGCCATTTAACCCTTCTGGTTATCAGCAGCAGTATGCACCAAGGCAGCCGTATCAACCACCAGGTTTTCATCAACCTTCTCAAGGTAATGCTGGTCAGTTAGCTAATGAAAAGTCTGAATTGGAGGAATTGAGGCTAATGTGCAAGAGTCAAGCTGCTTCCATCAAGACTTTGGAGAATCAAATCGGTCAGATTGCGAATGCATTGTTGAATAGACCACAGGGAACTCTCCCTAGTGATACTGAAGCTAATCCTGGCAAACGGGAGACCAAGGAACATGTTAAAGCAGTTACCCTGCGATCCGGGAAGGTTACAGTTGACCAAAACTCAGAAACGGCAGAGAACGAAGAAAATCAGGATTTTGAACTGGAAACTAGGCACGCTCGTCCCCTACTAAGCGCGCCCGCACCTGTCATTCTGCCAGACAGTGGTGAAAATGGTGAAAAAGTAAGTTTAGGTGGAAATGTAGCGGAAGAGGTTGACCGTTCTTCCGAGAAACCTATTCCGAAGCAAGCTACAGAGAGCAAGGAGGTCTATCCTCCTCCACCATTCCCCAAACGTCTTCAGAAGCAGAAGTTGGATAAGCAATTCGCTAAATTTCTGGAGGTTTTTAAGAAGTTGCAAATCAATATACCTTTTGCTGAAGCTCTTGAGCAAATGCCGAGTTATGCCAAGTTCATGAAGGGTATTCTCTCACGGAAATTGAAGCTTGAAGATTTGGAAACCGTTGCTCTTACAGAAGAGTGCAGTGCTATCCTGCAGCAAAAGTTACCTCCGAAACTGAAAGATCCAGGGAGTTTCACCATACCTTGCACTATCGGTAACCTATCTTTCGATAAGTGTTTGTGTGATTTGGGAGCGAGTATTAATCTCATGCCATTGTCTGTCTTCTTGCAACTTGGGCTACCTGAGCCTAAGCCTACTACCATGTCTCTACAGCTGGCAGATAGATCTATCACATATCCCAGGGGTATTGTGGAGGATGTCTTGGTAAGGGTTGATAAGCTTATCTTCCCTGCAGATTTTGTCATTCTGGACTATGAGGAAGACAAGAAGATTCCTATTATTTTGGGAAGGCCGTTTCTCGCTACAGGTCGTACTTTGATAGATGTGCAAAAGGGGGAGCTCACAATGAGGGTGCATAACCAAAATGTTACCTTCAACGTTTTCAATGCAATGAAATTTCCTACAGAGGAGGAGGAATGTTTTTCTATGGATCTAGTGGAATCTGCAGTAAGCAAGGGGTTTGACCAACTGATCAAGTCAGACACCTTGGAGAAAGCACTGATGGGAGAATCTGATTTTGAAGATGCAGAATTAGAAGAGCAACTGCAGTTTGTGAATGCATCTCCGTGGAAGAGACGGATTGGCATGCCATTCGATTCTCTTGAGTTGGCAGCACTCAAGAATAAAGAGAAGCGTTTAAAACCCTCCATTGAAGAGGCCCCCACTCTTGAGCTCAAACCACTACCAGAGCACTTGAGGTATGCTTTTCTAGGTGATGCGTCTACTTTACCTGTTATTATTGCATCTAACTTGACAGGTAGTGAAGAAGAAAAGCTGTTACGGGTTCTGAGAGAGTTTAAATCAGCAATAGGATGGACCATAGCGGATTTAAAAGGGATCAGCCCTTCTTATTGTATGCACAAGATTCCGCTAGAACCAGAGTGCAAACCAACGGTGGACCCTCAGAGACGTCTCAACCCTATCATGAAAGAGGTAGTGAAGAAAGAAATTCTCAAGTGGTTAGATGCTGGGATCATCTACCCTATTTCAGATAGTGCATGGGTGAGTCCAGTTCAATGTGTTCCGAAGAAAGGAGGAATGACAGTGGTTGCTAATGAAAAGAATGAGCTTATCCCAACTCGTACAGTTACTGGATGGAGGATTTGCATGGATTACCGGAAGCTAAACAAGGCTACAAGGAAGGATCATTTTCCGCTTCCATTCATTGATCAGATGTTGGACAGGTTGGCTGGGCATGAGTTCTATTGCTTGCTTGATGGTTATTCAGGGTACCATCAGATAGGAATTACTCCAGAAGATCAAGAGAAGACCACTTTCACATGTCCTTTTGGCACTTTTGCGTTCCGTCGCGTTCCGTTCGGACTCTGTGGAGCACCTGCTACTTTTCAGAGGTGCATGATGGCCATTTTCTCGGAGATGATTGGCATAAATGTGGAAGTGTTCATGGATGATTTCTCAGTCTTTGGAATGTCATATGATGAGTGCCTAAGTAATTTAGGCATGGTGCTGAAAAGATGTGTTGAGACTAATCTAGTGCTCAACTGGGAAAAATGTCACTTCATGGTGAAAGAAGGAATCATCCTCGGGCATAAGGTATCTAGCAAGGGGCTTGAAGTGGACAAGGCCAAGGTGGAGACAATTGAAAATCTTCCTCCACCAGTCTCAGTTAAAGGGATTCGTAGTTTTCTTGGTCATGCGGGTTTCTATAGGCGGTTCATTCAAGATTTCTCTAAAATTTCTAAACCCTTGTGCAAATTGTTGGAGAAGGATATTCCTTTCAAGTTCGATGAAGATTGCTTAGCGGCTTTTGAGCTTTTGAAGAAAAAGTTGACATCAGCACCTATAATGATTGCACCAGATTGGAGTAAGCCGTTTGAGTTGATGTGTGATGCTAGTGACTATGCAGTAGGAGCTGTTCTTGGTCAAAGAAATAGCAATGTTTTTCATGCGATCTACTATGCTAGCAAAACACTCAATGATGCACAACTGAGTTACACTACTACAGAGAAGGAGCTGTTGGCAATTGTGTACAGTTTCGAGAAATTCAGGTCTTATTTGCTTGGAACTAAAGTAGTAGTGTTTACTGATCATGCCGCAATTCGTTATCTGATTGCAAAGAAAGATTCAAAGCCGAGGTTGATTCGTTGGGTTCTCTTGCTTCAAGAATTCGATGTGGAGATCAAGGACAGAAAGGGTACCGAAAACCAGGTGGCGGATCACTTGTCTCGGTTGGAGGACCACGGGAAGAATGCAGGTGATAGAACTATAATCAATGAATTTTTCCCTGATGAGCAACTTTTTGGGGTGCAAGATGAAGAGCCATGGTTTGCAGATATTGTGAACTATCTTGTGAGTAATGTCATCCCTGTTGAATTCTCTTATGCTCAAAAGAAGAAGTTTTTGCATGATGTGAAGTGGTACTGTTGGGACGAACCCTTCTTGTTCAGACAGGGAGCGGATCAGGTGATACGAAGATGCATTCCGTATGGCGAAACTGAAAGTGTGTTGAGGGATTGCCATTCCACCACTTATGGAGGCCATTATGGTGGAGAGAAAACAGCTACTCGTGTTCTTCAAGCAGGATTTTACTGGCCAACTCTGTTTAAAGATGCTCACCAGTTCGTGTTGAGGTGTGATCGATGCCAAAGAGTGGGTAATATTTCTAGGAGGAATGAGATGCCTCTTAATATGCTGCTGGAAGTGGAGATTTTCGACGTGTGGGGCATAGATTTTATGGGACCGTTTGTTTCATCTTGCAACAATCAGTACATACTGTTAGCTGTGGATTACGTGTCTAAATGGGTCGAGGTAAAGGCTTTACCGACCAATGACGCTAAAGTGGTGCTGACCTTCCTGCAGAAGCAAATTTTCACGCGTTTTGGTACTCCAAGGGTAATAATCAGTGATGAGGGTACGCATTTTTGTAACCGTAAGTTCACAGCTTTGATGGCTAAGTATAAAATCAATCATCGTGTTGCTACTGCCTATCATCCTCAGACAAATGGTCAAGCTGAAGTTTCTAATAGGGAGATCAAGCGGATTCTTGAAAAGGTAGTAAATCCTTCAAGGAAGGATTGGTCGTTGAAACTTGATGAAGCTGTTTGGGCTTACAGGACAGCTTACAAGACTCCGTTGGGTACATCCCCATTTCAGTTGGTTTTTGGTAAGGCTTGTCATTTGCCTGCAGAGCTGGAACACAAAGCATATTGGGCGTTGAAGAAGTTGAATTTCGATTTGAAAGCTGCTGGTGAGAAAAGAATGCTTCAAATTAATGAGTTGGATGAGTTCCGTCTACAGGTTTATGAAAATCACAAGTTATACAAAGAGAAGGTTAAGAGATGGCATGATAAGAAGTTGGTGCACAAGTCCTTTGCTCCTGGCCAACTTGTTTTGCTCTTCAATTCTCGTCTCAAACTTTTTCCTGGTAAACTCAAGTCACGGTGGTCGGGACCTTTTACGGTAAAAACGGTGTTTCCACATGGTGCAGTGGAAGTCTATGATAAGACATCGGATGAAGCATTCAAAGTTAATGGTCAGAGATTAAAACCGTACTATGGTGAACGGGTGAATCGCGAGGAGGAAAGCGCGGTTCTTGTTTCAGCTGAATAAGGAGTCAGGAATCACGTCAAGCTATTGACGTAAAACGAGCGCTTCATGGGAGGCAACCCATGTTAATGTTGTAAGTATTCTGTTTTTATATTTAAAAAAAAAAAAAAAAAAAAAACAAAAAAAAAAAAAAAAAAAAAAAAAAAAAAAAAAAGGGAAAAATTTTTTTTTGGCAGAAACAGCCGCGCGCCCGCGCCAGAGCCCGCGCGCCCGCGCCAGGTATTCTGCTGAAAAGAAAAAAAAACGGGAAAAGCTGAAAAAAAAAACCCCAAGTCATACAAAGTCAAATTTTTTTGGTTTTTTTCTTCTTATTTAAGCCTACCTCTACCCCTACCCAACCCCATTCTATAAAACCCTAGCCTCCTAAACACTCACTTTTTCTCTCTACTCTATAGATACACCTCCTTACATATATTCATCCTAAATCTTCTTACTATCATGGCACCACCAAAGAGAGGTCGATTGGTGGGTAGTAGTAGTACTCGTCGTTCTTCTTCAGAGGAGGAATCGAGTGCTGGGGTTGGTATGCAGAAGTTCTCTTCTCCAGAGGCTCAATTGGAATTCAATCGGTTGTTGGCTAAACCCGTGGCTAAAGAAAGGGGATTTTTGCCTAGATCTTCTGATGGGCATCTTTTAGCCATGATTACGAAGAGGGGTTGGGAATCGTTTTGTGAAGCTCCGCAGCCGGTCCCGTTGTCCATTGTTCGGGAATTTTATGCTAATGCACGAGCCGACAAGAATGGTTATAGTGTGGTTCGTGGGATGACGGTGGACTATACGGCTAGGGCAATTGGTCGGGTGTTGAATTTACCACCAAAGAAGAGGGGTGAGGAAGATTGGTCGCTGAAGACTCGAGAGGACCTTGATCTCGAGTATATTCTTGAGGAGATTTCTGTTCCGGGCACGTCTTGGAAATACAGGTCTGGCACCACTGTTCCTGCATCTTTTCCGGCTGCTGCTATGAATAGGTATGCGAGAGCTTGGAATCAGTTTTTATGTGCTAATGTTGTCCCTTCTTCGCATACTCATGATGTTACTGTAGAAAGGGTTATTATTCTGTGGGGCATTTTGAATGATGATTATATAGATTTGGCGGATCTTTTGCATAGAAGCATTGTGAAGTTTTTGAAGAGCAATACAGCGGGGGCTATTCCTCACGCCTCTGTTGTCACCAAGTTATGTGCTGCGGTTGGTGTACGTTGGTCTGAGGAGGAGCCAGTTCAGATGCCGTCTGCTCCTATTGACCATACGTCGATTTTTCGGATGGAGGAATGGGATGGTGGTGATCCGGATAACTGTGGTTTGGGATACACTATTTGGGGTGTTGAAGGAAGTGAGGCTCCTATTCAGGAGTCTGCAGATCGTAGGGCAAGAGCTACTAGGATTCCGCAAGAAGGTGCTGCGAGGATTCGGAGAGACGTTGATAGTGCTGTTCTTGGAGATGTGCAATACAGGCGGTTGACTCGGCGCATTGATAGGATGCATGATATTCAGAGCCGTTTTGCACAAGATTTAACTCAGGCGTTGGGTACTGCGTTCCGCGCCACTGGAGTTGATATTGCTTGGCCTGTCTTTGGTATGGATTCTGTTTATCCACCACCTGATACACCACCCGAGGAGGGTGGTCCTGCTGATGATTAGGTATTCTCTGCATCTTTCCTTGGTTATTACCTTCAATGAGGACATTGAACATTGTAAGTTTGGGGGTGGTAATTAGGGAATGTTAGTGTGTGTCATATAGGATTCATATTGCATTCTTAGTTAGTTTCATTCATATAATATCATGTTTTGTCATATAGAGCATTTTGTTTTGCATATGTGTTTATCTATTATGTGAGTCCATGTAGTGCATTTGCATAGCATGCATATTTCGTGATCTCTTATGACTTGGCTATTTCCGTTAGTGAGTCGATGTTGATGGGAGTGTGATAGTGACGGTAGAGGGTTGATTAAGTTCCTATGAATTGACTTGCATGCCAGAAACAAATGTAAATTCACAAGTCTCATTGGTTGCTTTTGAATTTGATCAGACCATGTTTGTTTGGAAGTCAGAATTTAACCACTTGCTTATATTTAGAATGTTTTCTATTCTCTTGAAATTGAAAGAAGCACTTAAGTCTAAGTTTGGGGGAAAACAGGGATATCATGCTAATTGTCAATAATGGCTAGGTGTCAAATGGCTAGTAGCCGCTCATTGGTAAAAAATGAGTAGTCTAGGGTGGGATGAGAAAAAGGCAAAGAGCACTCATTCCGAAATTGTAGAAAAAAATAGAAAAAAAAAAGAGAGAAAAGTTGAAAAAAAAAAAAAAAAAAGTTGTTTTAGTTGTTTTATGCAGAATTGATCAGGTTGAGCTCTTTAATACTCGAGCAATTAAGTTCTAGGGGACTTTGTGCCTAGTGACCTAAGACTTTTCCGGTCTGGGATCCACTAACCTAAAGCTCGCTACATGGGTATTATTGTATAAGCCTTTTGGGGTCTCAACCATTGCACGGTCAAATAAGCATGTGAGTCGTAATAAAGCATGATTTCCTGTCTAGCTCAAGTCGAGGATGAGGTGTCTTTAAGTGGTTTCTTGTGTCTAGAGTTCATTTTATTTATAAGTTTGTGGTTGTTTTGGTGAAGAATAGGATATGGTCTTGATTTAGTTTGGGAGTATATTGATGAGCATTGCACACACGCACGTTTCTGTGTATGTATGGTTAGCAAGTGGGAATTTGGTCGAACTTTGCTTGAAAGATTGCATTCCTTGTTATATTGGCTTGTTGATTGGTTACGGTTAAGTTTGAGGGGATCAGTTGCATTTTCATAATAGTTGCATTCATGCATTGCATTGCATTTATAGAGTCTGTTTATGCTTGAGGACAAGCATCGGTTTAAGTTTGGGGGTGTGATAAGTGGATTTCATATCTACTTGGATCGTCCTAATTTGGCTTAATCTGATCGTTCTGTTCTCAAGTACGTGTCGTTTTAATGTGTTTTGGGTGTAAGTTTTTGTAGAAGTGATTTATCAGCAGAGAGGGGGTAATTCTATGATCATTAGGTGGTGTTTAAGCTTGTGGATGATGTTCGAGCATTTGTGAATAATGAATGGGCAAAGAAATGGCAAAGGAAGAATTTTTAGCATTTTCTGACAGAACAGCCCGCGCGCCCGCGCCGGAGCCCGCGCGCCCGCGCCACAGTTGACAGAATACTCCGCGCGCCCGCGCCACAGTCCGCGCGCCCGCGCCATCCAAATTGCTGAATTATGCTGTTTTGTGGTCAGAAAAGTAATTTGTCATATTGGTTAGCCTGAAAGCCTTATAAGTTGTTGGTGGACGTTTTCTAGGGGATACAGAGAGATATATCAAGATATATATATTCATAACCATCCACCGGAGAGAATAAGAAGAAGACGGCTGATTTAAGAAGACCTAGTTTTTCATCTAATCTTTGTACTCTTCTAAATTAGGCGATACTTGAATTCTCGTTTGTTCTTTCTAAACCCTAGTTATTCTATTCAGTTTTACAGACTTATTATTATAATGTTATCATCAGAACCCACGATGATGAACGGTTCGATTATGAACTAATCGTCGTCGTGGGATTCTAACGGAGTTTATTATGGAGTTTAGTAGTTAATTGTTTTTATATATTCTGTGTGTGATGGCTAATTGATTTCCTATCATGGTTGTGCTTATTCGTTGTGGATGCGTAGCTAACATTCATGATTGATTGTTAAACTCTTGTGAAGCGAAAGTGGATCTTGAGTTTTAGAACTTGCCATGCTAGCATAGGTTCATAATTGTTTATCAATATGATTCGTAGTATAAGATGAAAATACTTATATTACCCTGTGTGATCTGAATAGATAACTTGATCGTTAAACCACTATGTTTTCAATCTCTATAGACATATAGGGACTAAGCATAATTGGTGTCCATTTAACTTCTATCTTTATTGTGGATGTTTAAGTGGTAGGGTATATGTATACTGAGAGGTAGCGTATACTAGTTTTGTGTTATCTGATTAGTTGTCACAACCGTCATATGCAGAGATTAAGAACAAAAGACTCTAGATGAAGTAAGTAATGATGTTAGAATCCCATGTTTTATTCATATTAGTAATTCACAAGTTATTCTCTTTAGTTCATTAAAATCTTGTTAGTATTCGTAATTTAGTTAATCAAACCAAATTTGATACTTGTCTTAGCAGTGAGTAATAACCAAACATTGGTGCATAAGTACAGACTATTACAACCTAAACCAGTCCTTGTGGGATCGAACTTGATTTTTCTATATACTACTTGTGACCGCGTATACTTGCGTGATATTGTGTGAACAAGACCCTACCACTTAAACATCCACAATAAAGATAGAAGTTAAATGGACACCAATTATGCTTAGTCCCTATATGTCTATAGAGATTGAAAACATAGTGGTTTAACGATCAAGTTATCTATTCAGATCACACAGGGTAATATAAGTATTTTCATCTTATACTACGAATCATATTGATAAACAATTATGAACCTATGCTAGCATGGCAAGTTCTAAAACTCAAGATCCACTTTCGCTTCACAAGAGTTTAACAATCAATCATGAATGTTAGCTACGCATCCACAACGAATAAGCACAACCATGATAGGAAATCAATTAGCCATCACACACAGAATATATAAAAACAATTAACTACTAAACTCCATAATAAACTCCGTTAGAATCCCACGACGACGATTAGTTCATAATCGAACCGTTCATCATCGTGGGTTCTGATGATAACATTATAATAATAAGTCTGTAAAACTGAATAGAATAACTAGGGTTTAGAAAGAACAAACGAGAATTCAAGTATCGCCTAATTTAGAAGAGTACAAAGATTAGATGAAAAACTAGGTCTTCTTAAATCAGCCGTCTTCTTCTTATTCTCTCCGGTGGATGGTTATGAATATATATATCTTGATATATCTCTCTGTATCCCCTAGAAAACGTCCACCAACAACTTATAAGGCTTTCAGGCTAACCAATATGACAAATTACTTTTCTGACCACAAAACAGCATAATTCAGCAATTTGGATGGCGCGGGCGCGCGGACTGTGGCGCGGGCGCGCGGAGTATTCTGTCAACTGTGGCGCGGGCGCGCGGGCTCCGGCGCGGGCGCGCGGGCTGTTCTGTCAGAAAATGCTAAAAATTCTTCCTTTGCCATTTCTTTGCCCATTCATTATTCACAAATGCTCGAACATCATCCACAAGCTTAAACACCACCTAATGATCATAGAATTACCCCCTCTCTGCTGATAAATCACTTCTACAAAAACTTACACCCAAAACACATTAAAACGACACGTACTTGAGAACAGAACGATCAGATTAAGCCAAATTAGGACGATCCAAGTAGATATGAAATCCACTTATCACACCCCCAAACTTAAACCGATGCTTGTCCTCAAGCATAAACAGACTCTATAAATGCAATGCAATGCATGAATGCAACTATTATGAAAATGCAACTGATCCCCTCAAACTTAACCGTAACCAATCAACAAGCCAATATAACAAGGAATGCAATCTTTCAAGCAAAGTTCGACCAAATTCCCACTTGCTAACCATACATACACAGAAACGTGCGTGTGTGCAATGCTCATCAATATACTCCCAAACTAAATCAAGACCATATCCTATTCTTCACCAAAACAACCACAAACTTATAAATAAAATGAACTCTAGACACAAGAAACCACTTAAAGACACCTCATCCTCGACTTGAGCTAGACAGGAAATCATGCTTTATTACGACTCACATGCTTATTTGACCGTGCAATGGTTGAGACCCCAAAAGGCTTATACAATAATACCCATGTAGCGAGCTTTAGGTTAGTGGATCCCAGACCGGAAAAGTCTTAGGTCACTAGGCACAAAGTCCCCTAGAACTTAATTGCTCGAGTATTAAAGAGCTCAACCTGATCAATTCTGCATAAAACAACTAAAACAACTTTTTTTTTTTTTTTTTTTCAACTTTTCTCTCTTTTTTTTTTCTATTTTTTTCTACAATTTCGGAATGAGTGCTCTTTGCCTTTTTCTCATCCCACCCTAGACTACTCATTTTTTACCAATGAGCGGCTACTAGCCATTTGACACCTAGCCATTATTGACAATTAGCATGATATCCCTGTTTTCCCCCAAACTTAGACTTAAGTGCTTCTTTCAATTTCAAGAGAATAGAAGCCTGTAGCTGTGGAGACCAGAGGGGGAGCTAAAAGGAAAGCAATGTCTAAGGGGGAGCAAGTCAAACCAAGCAGTGCAAAACCACAGGATAAAGCTGAAAAGCCTGTTGAAGTGGAAATGGATGGAGAAAGGGTGTTAATGTCAAAGGAAACTCAAGATGCATTGCAAAGAAGACCTGCATCTAGACATCCAATCTTGCCTCCTGTGGTGATTAGAGAACCTACTCCAGAAACTCAAGAAACTGCTTTACAGAAGAAATGGAGAGAAATGGAGGAACAAAACAAACTTGGGAAAGGTAAAGGGAAACTGCCTGAATCCATTCATGGTGGAATTATTTGGACAAATGGCACTGAATTTGATCAAGAGGAAGCCAATGTCTTGATGGTGGATTACAGGGAGAGCACATTACACAACCATGACAGTAAGTTTAGCAGTTTGGTGGAAGAAGCAATGAA
Source organism: Heracleum sosnowskyi (assembly GCA_030848705.1). Taxonomy (NCBI): domain Eukaryota; kingdom Viridiplantae; phylum Streptophyta; class Magnoliopsida; order Apiales; family Apiaceae; genus Heracleum; species Heracleum sosnowskyi. The sequence goes on from CM061239.1 coordinate 111,115,699, forward strand.
TGCTCCTAGCAACCGTCCAACCAACACCACAAAACTGTTAAAGGAACAAATTACTAGTGTCAGTGTAATGGTGAATGATGAGAAAAGATGGGCTGTAAGTATTTATCTCACTTCTGGCATATCTTATTTCATCACAATGCAGCTATTGCAGAGTCTGCCAGCAAAGGTGTTGTGTGCTTTGAAGGGAATGATCAGGGCAACTCAAACACCATTCAATGAAATATTGGATATGCAAATCCAGAACCTGATCACACAGAAGCTACCTGAAGTCTACTCAAATCCACCAAGTGTTTTTTTCAGATCCAAAACTAAGGATGGCACAAGAAGGAACAACTTCATGAATTTGGGGAGCCCATCCAGAATGGAAACCAAGTCAATTCTGAAGGTACTAGATGGAATACTCAGTTCAAATGCCAATCCAGGAAGAGTTCATGCTGTTCAAGAAATCTACAAAATGCTGGTGTTGAGAGACAAGGCACTGGGAGCTAGAATGAAGGAGCTAATCACTAGAGCCAATGCCAAAAGAAATGATCAAGGTGGAAGTTGCTTCTATAACATTCCTCCCCATGATGATGATGATGATGATGAAGATGGTGAGGATGGAGGTGGTGAAGCTTCTGGAAATGCTGGAAATGCTGGTGGAAGTAATTCTGGGAATACTGGTATTCAATCCCAGAATGAAGGCAATGAAGAAACTCCTAGCCAGGAAAAGAAAGATGCTGGTGCAACAGATGAAGAGGAGTCAAGAATACTGGAAGCTTTGGAGGCAAGCATTCTTAGATGTGCTATTGACTGCATAAATGCTGAAAAAGATGCTGTCACCAAAGGTACTGTCGACAAGGATACTGTCATAGAAGATGCTGTCTTGGAAGATGCTGTCGACAAGGGTACTGTCAAGGAAGGTTCTGTCAAGGATGAAGCCAAGGCTACTGTCAAGTCCAAAAGACTGAAAGCTAAAGCTAAGGCATGGTTTTCTAGACAGAAACCTACAGGGAAGCACAAGTACTCAGGAAAGGAAAAGGCCACTGGATTTGGCAGGAATCTCAAAAAGCCAATTCAATCAATTCCTCCCAACAGTCTCAAGATTCAACAAATGCAATCAAGAGAAATCAAGAGCGTTGAGGTTAAGCTGGATGCAAATCAAGAGGCCACTGAGTACATTCTGTGGTGGGAAGAATCAAGGTCAGCCAAGATTGACAAGGACTTCAATCTGGTAGCCACATCAACCAAGAAAAGTACATCAACCATAGATAAAAGAAGAATTGATTTCTTCTACCTGGAAAGAATGGTAGAGTTGCTGGAGAGCTATGATGATGTTTCAAAGGCTGTCATGGAACATGTTCTAAAATATCAGGCAGATAGGGATGCTGAATTTTATCAGAAATTTGGCTATAACTTTGCAGATTTTGATGATGCTGATATTCTTACTGATCTCCCAGCCTGTCCTATACCATACCACTAGTACTATGAGTTTGATGATTTACCCACAGAAGAAGGGCAAACCCAACCAACTAAGGAAGGGGAACCCAAGCCAAGCAAACAACCTGAATCTTCTGAATATTCTCAAACTCAGTCAGAACTTGATAAGAAGGAAGCTGAATTACTAGAAAAACACAAGGCCTCTAACAAGGCAGAAAGTGAAGCTCCAAATTATCAACCATATATGCTGGAAAATCCCCTAAGAGTCAAGTTCCTAAAAGAAGAAATCTATGTTTGCAGCTTGCATAAGCTTAAAACATCCACTCTGAAGGATTTACAGTATATGGTAGCTGGTTCAATTCATCCCTTGGAACAGATTTGTTCTGATGAGATAGAGAAGTTATTGGAAGGGAGAAAAGGAGAAGACTCAAAACTGGACAAGCAAAGAAGGAAGTCTCTCAATGCTTATCCTGGAAGTAGATTCAAGCTCATTAATGAAGAACTTCATTTCAGAACCTATCCATATGATATAGAGCAATGGCTGAATCTCAGGGATGTTAGTTCTCTCATATCCCCTTCCATAAAGAAGATCATTGATGAAGTAGAGGATGATGCAGTGTCTGCTGCTGAAATTTGTCTTGTAGAAAGTCTAAGAAGCTGCTTGGCAGAAGCTCTCAAAAGAGAGGATGCAGCAAGACAGAAGAGGAGATCTCAAGCTAAGTGAAAATTCTTAAATTCTGATCTTGTTAGTTAAGTTGTCAGCACATATTGTAAATTTGTTGTTATTTTCCATAAAAACAAATTGGGGGAGATTGTTGGGATTTATGGGTGATAGCATTGAAATAACTTAACTTTGATTGTACTTAATTTTTCAAATTAAGTAGAACATACTGTCATAGCCAAAGTATGTTCTTGTAATCAGTATGTAATGTTATTCTAGTATGTAATGTGTTCAAGCCTCAAAGAATGCTTTTTGGATGACAACATGAATAAAGGTTACTGTCCTAAAGCTGTGACAGTAAGATTACAAGAAGACAGAATGTTGCAAGTCACGACAGCATATTCACTCTGGCAGCAACATTGGCGGAAGACTACGCGACAGCAACTATTGCCCTCGACAGCAAGTTTGGGATCCTCGACAGCACTCTATGCGGGGAACTCATACTGTCACCAAAAGATCATTCCTGTGACAGCAAGCTTTGCGGCAAAAGTAACTGTCTCAATAAAGATCCTTATGCTAGGTATCTTTCTCAGTCAAATCCCGTGACAGTTTAAATGCTCAAGAAACAGGCGTGATGCAGTATCCCTAAGCTGCACCAAGTCTGCAAGACTACGACAGAAGCTTCAAGCACTGCAAAACAAAAGCGAATCAATTCAAGAGCAAGGTCAAGTCTTTATCTGCTGAATTGGTTTAGCTGGAAATGGAATGAATCTAGGTTGCTTTCTTTGTAATGTATATCTGACATGTTAGCAATTTAGGAAAGTCACATGGGTAAGACAATCTGTAAGAAGCTGCCACTTGACAGTGACAGCAGCTTCACAAACCCGTGACTGATAGTGATAGGGTTAGTCTTATACCTACTATCAATTCATTCTAGAATTGTAACGAAGACAAGCAAGTGTCTTTGAAGAAAACCCGAAGCTCGAGAATTCTTTCTTGAGGTTGTAGCAACACTTTGCAAAATAAATAAAACATTTATTTTGTGAATCTTGTTCTTACTGAATACTGTTCGTGATTGCATATATTGCTGATAACGTTTAATCTTGATTTTAGTTGTTGAAATTTAGATTGAATTTTATCAGTATTGCATTCATCCCCCCCCCCTTCTGCAATACACAAGGACTAACAACTGGTATCAAAGCTTTCAGATTAACATACATATCTGAGATCCCGAAGAAAATGCAGAAATCAAACAGTATCAAGATCCCAGCATTTGATAAAGAGAACTACAGCATTTGGAAAAGAAAAATCTTGTTGTTTATCAAAGCTGCAAATCCACTATACCCAGGTATACTCGAGAATGGTCCTTTCATACCAAGAAAGGAAATTGAAGCCACAACAGTGAATGGTGAGATTGTTCCTGCACATTGGGTTCCCAAAGATCCCTCAGAAATCTTGGAACCTGAAAAGGAGAAAATGGTGCTAGATGATCATTTGCAACTTATCTTGCTCGATTCTCTCACGCTGGATAAAGCCATGTGTGGAAGTGTGATAAGCTGCACATCAGCCAAGGAGATGTGGATCAGGTTAGCCTTACTCTGTGAAGGAAGTTAAGAGGTTAAGGGCAACCAAAGGCAAATTCTAATATCTCAATATGAGGCATTCATGGCCAAGCCTGGTGAAGACTTAACCTCCATGTTTGAAAGGTTCAGTAAGCTCTTAACTGAATTACGGATACATGGCAAGTACTATGACAGAAAAGAATTAAATGTCAAGTTCCTGCTCACACTGCCTGATCACCTTGAACACAAGACAACAGCCATACGAGAAGGAAGAGATCTCAACAATATAACCTTTGAGACACTTTATGGTATTCTGAAATCTTATGAACTCGAACTCTTTCAAAAGAGAGCCATACAAAGTGGAACAAGGAACAAGATGGCTAATATGTCAAGTGCCCTAGTAGCACATGTGCCAAGGATCACACAGCCAAGTGAAGTACTACAGAGCACACCATCAACCCCAACACAGACCTTGAAGATAGAAGAGGTGGTTGAAGATGATGAGAAAGTGGTACTACAGCTCAAAGATGTGGAAGATGAAGACTTCTACACAATGGAGGAACTGGAAAGCATGGACAACCCTACTATGGCTTACATGGCCAAAAAGTTCAAGAACTTTAGGTTCAAGAAGGATAGGTCATACAAGCCTCAAGGCCAAGCATCCAAGTTCAGCAAAGGAAGCTCATCAAAGGCTGCTGTGGGAAGTTCAACCAAAGGAGGATACAAAACTGGATTTGTGGATAGATCAAAGTTCAAATGTTACAACTGTGGAGAACCTGGTCATTTTGCTACTGAATGCAAAAGACCCAAACAGGTTCAAAGATATGAGAAAGGAACTGGTGGATACTCCAAGAAAAATCAAGGTAGAGCCTTTGTGGCTGAAGGAAAGTGTTGGGATGATTCTGATGATGAAGAAGAGGAAGAATATGTCAATCTAGCTCTCATGGCTAGCACTGATGAGGTAGCATCAACTCCTTCAAGTCAGGTACCTTCACTTGTCTTACTTGATATGTCTACTGATGAGTATAAGAAAACCATTAAAGACTTAAGTGCTGAAATGTTCAATGTCTATACTAGCTTGTCTGCTGCTAATGAGGAAATCTCTAGACTAAGTAAGCTAAATGAAACACTTCAGTCTGAAAATGATTCTCTTGTTCTCAAAACCAGTTCACTAGGCTCTTTAGCTCAAGAGAATGCTAAACTTAAAAATGAATTAAAATGTGCTAAGGAGGTTGAGGAATTCCTGAGGAATGAGATTGCTGAAAATGAATTTAAGATTAAGGCCTATAGAAACTCATCAAAGATAGTTCAGGATTACAATGATAAGCATACAGAAAATCAGTCTGTTGGTATAGGTTTTTCTTATGGTAGAAGACCTGGAAAGGAAACTGTGATTCAAGATTGTCCTGGAAATGCTGCTGTCAAACCCACCATTCTCAAGAAAGTTAAAACTCCTATTTTCAAAGCTGCTGAAATTGAGTTTGATGAAGAAGCCATGCTCATCAAACAAGAAATTCTTGATAAGGATGAAGGTGTTGACAGCACATTCAAGGATGGAAAGGATACTGTCACAATCCCCAAGACAGTAAACTTACCAAGCAATCAGACAGTAAGTTCAAAAGATGCTGTCACAGTTGGCAAGACAGAATCTTTCAAAGATACTGTCAAGAATGATTCCAAGACAGCAACTTTCAAACCTTCTGTCAAGATAGTAGGAATAAAAGATACTGTCAAGGAAAGTTCGACAGCAACTTCTGAACATACTGTCAATCCAGTAACTCCCAAGTCTAAAAACAGAAATGGTAAGGTAGGTGTCAATAAAGGAAATGGATACACTAATGTTGGAGGTGCTTCTAGGAAACTGTGCAATAACTGTGGATCTACTCATCACTTAACACATGTTTGTAAGAAACCAATTGAGGATAAGATCAATGCTACTGAACTCAATGGTAACTTACACAGAACCCCCCTTATGCATAGAACTATGAGTGTCTGTAATAACATTGATTGTATGCCATGCAAAATCACTGCCATGAGTACATGCTTTAACTTACCTGTTCTCTCTACTGAAAAATGCTCATACCTAAACACTGTTGAGACTTCTGAGCCTACTGGCAACAGCAAAAAGGCTTCATCCACTAAGAAAAGGACCAAGTCCAATTCTAAACCTAAGTGGGTGAAAAGAGAAGTCAAACAGGAAGTCTTTGATAATGCTTGTGATGTTGTGACTGAAAGAAACTCAGGAAACACTGAAACTGCAGGACCCAACAAAGATTGGGTACCATATGCAACTTAGAAACATTCTGTTTTGCAGGGTAAGAAGAAAAATCAGGTCATGTGGATTATTGACAGTGGTTGCTCAAGACACATGACAGGTGATAAAGCCCTGCTATCACATTATGTAGAGAAAGCTGGCCCAATCATAACCTTTAGAGACAACAGCAAGGGTTACACAGTGGGATATGGTTGTCTGGAAATTGGAAATGTTGTCATTGAAGATATTGCTCTTGTGGATGGATTGAAGCACAACCTACTCAGTGTCAGCCAATTCAGTGACAGAGGATTTAAGGTTGACTTTGACATGATGGTGTGCAACATCTATCACAAGAAGGATGGAAGCCTCTCTCTAAAAGGGGTCAGAAAAGGAAGCATGTTTGTTGCTGATCTAAGCTCAACAAAGAAGGATAAAGTTTACTGTTTTTACAGCAAAGCTACTGTTGGTGACAGTATGCTTTGGCACAGAAAGCTCTCACATCTCAACTTCAAAACAATGAACATTCTAATGAAGAAAGAGTTAGTGAGAGGTTTGCCCCAACAGGAATTCTGTCAAGAAGGATTGTGTGAAGATTGTCAAATGGGCAAACTGAGAAGAGATGTGCACAAGTCCAAGCAAGTAAACACCAACACAGAAGCACTCAAGTTAATTCACATGGATCTCTTTGGACCAGTCAATGTACCATCTATGGCCAGAAAGAGATATGCCTTAGTAATGGTGGATGATTACTCAAGGTACACTTGGGTGAAACTTCTTGAATCCAAAGATGAAGCTGCTCAAGTGATTATTGATCAAGTCAGAGTTCTTGATAGAACCCCAAACTCAAAAGTTCAAATCTTGAGGAGTGACAATGGTACAGAATTCAGAAATGCTACACTTGGAAATTTCTGCAAAGATGAAGGAATTGTACAACAATTCTCTGCTGCAAGAACTCCACAGCAGAATGGAGTTGTAGAAAGAAAGAACAGGACTCTCATTGAAGCAGCTAGAACTATGTTGCATGATGCTAAGCTGCCAACATATTTCTGGGCTGAAGCTATCAACACAGCCTGTTATACTCAGAACAGAACCATGATCAACAAAACTCATGCAAGCACACCTTACTGTCTGCTAACTGGAAAGAAACCTACTGTCAAATATTTTCATGTGTTTGGAAGCAAATGCTTTATGATGAAGGACAATCATGAGAAGAAAGGAAAACTTGACACCAAGGCTTTTGAAGGACTATTCATGGGTTACAGCACAGAAAGGACTGCCTACAGAGTTTATGTTATGGAACACAGGATTATTGAAGAAAGTGTTAATGTCACATTTGATGAAACCAAGTTTCCAGGACTGCATGAAGAAGGAAAGATGCAGACATTCAGATTTGAGAATCAAGGATACCTGGAAGCTGAGGAGATTGTGGATGAAGAACCTAGCTTCACTCAAGTTGTTGAAGTTGATAAAGATACTGTCAATGCCACTACTGTCAACCAAACTCCAGCTCAGTCACAGACCATATCCTCTAACATTCATGACAGTGATGACTCTGGAGACAATGAAGAACATGGTGGAGACAATGGAATTGATGAGCATTCAACTCAACAAGCTGAAGCAAATGTTCCTGTTCAATCAAGTAGCTTGCCCAGAATCACCAGGTGGAACAAGGATCACACAAATGACCTTATCATTGGTGATCCTAATTCTGGAGTGAGGACAAGGAACAAAGTCTCTGCTGACAACATGTTTTCATGCTTCCTGTCACAAATGGAACCCAAGACAATTGATGAAGCATTGTTGGATTCTGACTGGGTGATAGCCATGCAAGAAGAGCTAAATCAGTTTGAAAGAAACAATGTATGGAAATTGGTTCCAAGACCTAAGGGAAAGTCAGTTATTGAGACCAAGTGGGTTTTCAGAAACAAACTTGATGAAAATGGATTGGTGACAAGGAACAAAGCAAGGCTAGTGGCTAAAGGTTACTGTCAACAGGAGGGAATAGATTATGATGAGACATTTGCTCCTGTTGCAAGACTTGAAGCTATAAGAATCTTTCTAGCTTATGCTGCACACTGCAACTTCAAAGTATTTCAGATGGATGTCAAAAGTGCCTTTCTAAATGGAGAGCTGGAAGAAGAAGTGTATGTGGAACAGCCACCAGGGTTTGAGGATGCTGAAATGCATAATTTTGTGTACAAACTCTTCAAAGCTTTGTATGGTCTAAAGCAAGCACCCAGGGCATGGTATGACACACTTTCCACCTTTCTTCTGGAAAACCAGTTTACCAGAGGAGTTGTGGACAAGACACTTTTCTACAAGCATCATGGCAAGGACATCATTCTGGTACAAATCTATGTGGATGACATCATTTTTGGTTCTACAACTGAGAAGCTGTGTGAGAAGTTTTCCCATCTAATGAGTAACAAATATGAGATGAGCATGATGGGAGAATTGTCATTCTTTCTGGGGTTACAAATTCTTCAACAAACTGATGGAATCTTCATAAGTCAAGCTAAGTATATCAAGGAACTTCTCAAAAAGTTCAACTTGGAAGATTCATCTCCTGCAAAGACACCAATGTCCACAGCAACTAGTCTGGATCTTGACCCTAAAGGAAAGAAAGTTGACTCAAGCACCTATAGAGGCATGGTAGGATCCCTCCTATACCTAACTGCTAGCAGACCTGACATCATGTTTGCTACATGTCTCTGTGCAAGGTTTCAAAGTGATCCAAATGAGTCACACTTGGTAGCCATCAAGAGAATCTTTAGATACTTAAAAGGCACTCCTAACCTAGGCCTTTGGTATCCTAAGAATACTGGATTTGATCTAATTGGTTACTCAGACTCAGACTATGCTGGATGCAAGATTGACAGAAAGAGTTCTACTGGTAGTTGTCAATTTCTTGGTGGAAGATTGGTCTCATGGTTTAGCAAGAAGCAGCATTCAGTTTCTACCTCAACTGCAGAAGCTGAGTACATTGCTGCAGGCAGTTGCTGTGCACAAATTCTATGGATGAAAAGTCAACTTCTAGATTATGGTCTAGTGTTAAGAGAAATTCCTATTTACTGTGACAACACTAGTGCCATAGCCATCTCAGACAATCCAGTTCAACACTCTAGGACAAAGTACATTGATATAAGACATCACTTTATCAGAGAGCATGTTGAACAAGGAACTGTGAAGCTGATTTATGTCCCAACTGACAAGCAACTTGCTGACATCTTCACTAAGCCATTGGATGAAGCAACCTTCAACAGGTTGGTAAGTGAATTGGGAATGCTGAATCTGGTATGTTAATTTACTAAGGTTTCTAAATTTTCAATTCTTATTGAAGCTCATGACAGCAACTTCAAACCTGCTGTCAAGAGAAGTTACTGTCTACTTGGTTTATGTCTGTTATGTGACAGCATGTGTTGATTTGAATTTTCATGTCAGTATTTTGTGCCAGTCTCATACTTTTAAACCGTGTATGACTTTAATGTGGTTATCCGTTAAGTTTGAGAGTTAAAAATCTGTTCCATTGGACTTTCACACTCTTTTGCATTAATCTGTAGGATTAAAGGAGGACACGACCATTAATTACTTTTGTGGTAGTTGTATGGGTACTCTAACTTTTGACCATTGGACTTTAATCCTTAGACGATTTTGCCTATAAATTAACCTTAGGTTTCACCAGTCTGCTCTCAGTTTTAAAGTAAATAATGGAAAACAAAGTAGGAATCGAAGTTGGTCTAAAGAAGTGTGATAGTGAACCCGACAATGAAGAGATCGATGAGCTCTTTGAAATGCTGTTGGACGCCATGGATGAGATAGACGAGGAAAAGGAGGCCAAGGTTAAGGAAGAGGAGGCCAAGGCTATGGAAGAAGAGAAGGAGCTTCAGGCACTTCTTGAAAAAGAAGGCCTCTCTGAAGAAGAGATTAAGGAAGAAGTCTTAGAACTAGTTGATAAAATCTTAGAATGATGTACTCAATGTTCAATATTAATGATTTTATTAACAATAATAAAAGTTCCTGCTTATGTGGATACTGAGTTTATGACTTGTCTGTGTAACTTGTTTAATATCTGTGCTTGAAAGATTACATTGCTAAATTCATATTCTGTTAATTTTAGGTTAAGTATATGAGCAACGCATTCTAATTAGTTCCTGACAGAAACAATTTCCCATTTAAATTACTGTCACAAAGAAGGATACTGTCCCGTGTCTCTTGACAGCAACCTTCTTGACAGCAGGGAAAGACTTTCTGTCACGACCTTTAAAGGATATTGTCACTCAAATGCTTAACGGTGACAGCATGTTTTTGCGCAATAGTTGCTGTCGCGCAAAACCTACTGTCACCACCACTTCTTACTTACAGATTGTTTCTAGCGCACAGGTTACTGTCAACAATAGTGGACCGTTGTAATTGGATATTCACCCCACGATTGACAGTGAATAACGGGCAGTAACTCACGTGTTAAGAGAGTGGGTTAAGACACGTCCTTTAACTCCACTTTTTGAGCAAACGTTTGAGATACCCATATTTATTCTCCAGTTACTCAGACATATCACTCTCACAAAACTCAAGGCAAAATACTTTTCTTCAAGCAAAAAGCTACTTTCTCACTTTCTTCTTTTCTTGAAATCTCAATGGCCCCCAAACAGACTCTCTCTCAAACAAACTTTGCTGGCATCTTTTCCCCAAATGATGTTGGTGAAGGTTTCAAAGGACTAGTGTTTTTCTTGAACAAGTCCTATCTCGGTTATGCCATAACCTCAACCCCCATTCTCGACTTAGACCGACTTGAGGCGTTTTGGCAAACTGATGTTGCTCAAACTGAGGGTGAGAACCCTGGTATTCAATTCACAATCTCTGGGCAACAATACATTCTCACAGCTGAGGTCATCAATACTGCTCTTGGAATTACACTGGAAGCAGGCCAAAACTTTGCTCCACTTGCTAATGATGACACTCTGAAGAAGCTCTTCTTGAAGATTGGGTATGCCGGCCCTATTCTCGAAGAGGGAACAACCAAGTGGTACCCGTCTGGTGAAATGGACAGGAAATATCTGAGGAAGGAGTGGAGCATGATATTTGATGCAATGGTCAAGGTGTTCTCTACCAAGTCCACAGGCTGGAATGGGATACCCTCCTACATCAAGAAACTGATACATTCTCTTGTCCATGGATACAAGGTGAATGTTGGAGCTCTCCTCATGGCACAACTCACAGCTGCCATAGGTAAGAAGGTATCACACTACCCTCGCTTTCTTATGTTGTGCATTAATTCATTCTGTGATTTTAATGATGCTGCTCCTCGTTTAGAGGCTTGCTCAGTTTTGAAAAAGAACACACACACACTATTATCATCACAAAATCTCAATGCACATATTCCAATTTGTTTCACTCAGCACATGGTTGATCAAGTGTCCAACCTTGATTATCCATTACCTTCTGGTTATGATTCTTTTTCTCTTGAGAATGAAACTGAATTAGACCCAAATTCAGTTAACCCCCATTCAACACCATACACTCAGCCTAGGCCCTCTAGACTTCCCAAAGCCCAAAGAGAAGCCTTGCAAGAATCCAGAAAAAGATCCTTAGAAGCTGATGTTGGTGGTAGCTCTGTTAGTCAAGAGGGAGACACTGCACCTAGTGCAACAAATAAGGAAGGTAGTCAAACAGAACCCACAGTGGTTCCCCCTGAGCCTAAGCAGAAGAGAGCTAGGAGGACCAAAACCAATGTCAGCCACCCTGCAGTCTCCCAAAAGACTGTAGAGGAAACCAGGGAAATAAACTCCTCCCTAGATGTGCCTTCTCAATAAGGGACATCTATTGAAATTGGCCTGTCTCCCAAGGCACCCTGTACAGAGTCTGCACAAACTCATGGTTCCCAACCTGAGATACCCCCACTTGAAGAAACACACAGTGAGTTAGGGCACAGTGATGATTTCTCTACTCCTATTGATGGTTCACATGTTTCATCTGTGAATCAGCCCCACTCTCTACTACACTTTCACCTTCTTCCTTCCCTACACATTCTTTTGTTTCTTCTCCACAACCTAGAGAAGGGGACAGTCCCAACCCTTCAGGTTTTGATCATCCATCTCCAATCATGGATGAGCCCCCATCTAGTGGTCCACAAGAACCCATTTCTCAAAGTGAGATGGACACCACTCCTCCAAACACTGAGCTAGGGCAAAGTGGTATTTTGTCAGAAAATGAAACAGCCAACACTTTGTCTGATCTCCAAGGAGCATCTTACCTTCAGGAAGATGCTGTCACAGCCTCTGTTGCTGTCAAAGACACTGGGGATGCTACTGTCCTGGACACAGCTACTGTCAAAGGTGGAGAGAAAGATACTGTCACTACAGAACCTACTGTCACTCCACCTCCCAAAGATGCTGTCATGCCAGAACCTGCTGTCCAGACTCCAACTGACAGTACCATTCCTACTCAAGATGCTGTCCAGCCCTCCCAGCCTGATTTTGATGCTGTACTTGTTGAGGATGCCTCTGATGATGACCTACCTTTTGCCAAACTCCTAAAGGTACATTCTAAATCTTCTCCTTCCATGCATGTTAGTACTGCTCATACCCATGCATCTAGGTTGAGTGAGGGTGTGCAAAAGAAAAGAGAGATAAAAGAAAAGAGAGGTGAGCATAAAAATGAGAGGCAGCCAAATGAGCTGGCAAAAGGAGAGGGACTTGAGCATGTCCAGAGAGATATTGTAAGACCCCAGATTTTGGGTAGAATTAAAACTTTTATTATATGTTGATGTAAATGTGGATAGTGGCAATGACTTTGAGAATCAAGTTATGAAATGAATATGAATTTCGGTTTTCAAACATTTTGAGAATAGTAAGAATGGACTGAACATATAAATAAGAACAATCAATCTGGAAGATAAGAATACAATACTCCAAGGAAGGAAAGTATTTTTATGTCATCCAAATCAATATCTGGAATACATCCGACAACTCCGTAAACAAGATAGCGTGTGCCCGAGAAAGCACTAGAACATTTCTAAGTGCAAGAAGTAAAGAGAAATAAACCAGGAATATTGGATCGGATATTGAACCAAAGGATTATAGAAAAACCACTGATGAATAGTAACTTTTGATGAATAGTAAATTTTTGTCGTTTAAAAAGTTTTCAGACCACCCCATATGCGGAACGATATAATAAACTTTCAAGGGCGTATTAGTGATCTACGATGTAAATGAAGGAATGCAAAAGCTGTCAGAATCGGAAAAATAGCATTTCTGTTTTCTCCGAAATTTCACCAATAACGGACGGATTAATTATTATTTGAGAATAATTGAGGATTTAGATTATCAATTCCATGGATATGGATTAATAAAAGAATTAGAGATATCAAAAACACTTACAGGAAACTACTTCGATAGAACGCTTAAGAAACCCTGCGAACATTTTTTCGAGATTAAGCGATTAAGCGAACGAATCATGGATTAAGGATTGAAATTATGACAAGATTAAATGTATACATGGAAGTAACATGTAACAAGATTAATTCGAGAAATGCAACATTTGGATCATCCGTGTGAAAGGAAAGCGAACTGGTAAAGCTGTTTGCCACCATGATCTCCATTGCGTGACACGTGTCCCTGCTTTGCCACCATGAGGCTCCACTGATCGACACGTGTCCTGGGCATGCAATGACTCACCACTCTTTACACAAATATCAGCATTTCAAGCATTATTAACCAAAAACAAAAAGAAAGAAAAGAAGAAAAGCAAGAGAAACACAAATTTCTCTCAACTGATCTGTTAGAGCAACCCTCAAATAAAAATTCGTATCTCACAATACACCCATGATAAAATCACCAAAATTTAACCACAGCTTCTCCATTCTATGTATAACACTCGTTCAAAATTTCATGGCAATCCAAGGTGTTTAGCCTAGTCAAATATCCTCTCCAAGTTGAAGAAACCAAACTGTCCAGTCCATGACAGTTTCAACCTCTCACCTTAGAGAGCCAATAAGTCGAGATTCAAGCATCCCCTGGTGATGATCTGTAGCTCAAAAGAAAGCTCTTGAAGAGTAGAAGGTGTGGTAAAGATTTGAAAACCAAACTCTCAATTTTCGATTTTATATGATTTTTACAAAAGTGATGATGAATAGTAACCCTTAGAAACTAACTTCGTCTTTCTTGATTTCTTTGATGATCTAAGCTAGCTTAAGGCCATACAAGGACTATATAAGGATTATTAGCGCTGGTATACTCTCCAAGGAAGGTATAAACTTTAAGGACCTTAGACCTTACTTTGATTTTATGCTTGTTCTTGATGGATTTGAGCTTGGTGATGTTTATAGTGTGATTATAAGCATGAAAGCATGATTATGTAGTGGTTGATTTGACTTGAGAAATTTGGGGTATAAACTGAAAAAGTAGGCTGATATTGATGAGTATTATGTTCATGAATTTTATGGATGCCCGGTGTGGCTTGGATTTGAGGTTGTGATTTTTGGAAAACGTTACGATTATAGCCGTCGTAATGCCCATTTGATTTAAGACTGTTTTGAGCATGAATTACGAACTGGTATTGGAATATTTTTGAACAACACTGACCAGTAACATGTAGGTCTTGTTTTAAGGTTTGTTTTGATATGAAGATCATGTCTATACGATTTACGGTTTAGGAGAAACGTGAGTTTTAGTAAACGCCATTCGGAAGAATGACCCATCTCTGTTCAGCAACTTTGAGTCTATATTTGGACCACTTCGGAGCCATATTAAAATGTAAAACTTGGAGGAATAATACTAGAGACAGTTAGGAAGGATCTCGAAAAAGATTCGGATTAAAAAGATTATTTTTCGATTTTATAAAAATGTTTTAGTCGAGGTCGCGCAAGTGAAAACCACTAAGAGCATGACTTAGAAACCGATGTTGCAAATGGTTAAGTATAACTTGGATTTGAGGATGGATTTCGAACCCAACTTATGATATAAGTATTTTACGGATAACATGGACTTAGTATGAGCCTATAACGAGTTAGTAATTCCTTGGTTGTGTTTTGCTTACATGTTTAAGCATTGAGTACAAGTGGATTATCCAGGGGATTAACCGTGTGTTTTCGTTTGACTTTGTCTAGATTGTTCGACATGGTCACGAGCCCTATCACTTCTCGAGCATCAGGCAAGTTTCCTAAATCTATACTTGGAAGTATCGATTGTATATTACTGCTGTTGCCATGTGTGGAGTTATACAGTTTTGCGATACATGTTATATATCGTGTTAAATAGAATTTGACTTTTGGATATTATACGAGCCGTGAGATAATGTAATTATGAACCGGTATACCTTGTAGCTCTATAGATAAGAGAATGTTTATTGTTTCGACTCTAGACCGGGAGTCGATATTTGTGTTATATAGATAGTCGCGGAAACCCGGAGGGACTCCAGCGGCAGAGTACTATTCATCTTGAGGGATATTATTATTAAACATTAATTATATTTCTAGAAAGTATTAATTACCTGGAAATGATTTGAGTAATGCTATTTGAATATTACCTCATTCGAAGGTTATTATTTGAAAATGATTTGGTAACGGGCTTATAAGCTAGATATGGATAGCGGTTATAAGCCAGGTTTTTATAAAGGCCCTAGGCTCAGAGGGCAGAGCATATATTGAGTTTATAACTTAGCCAGCGTATCGGGGTTATTTTGTAAGGTATATTTTCGAAAACCCGGACAGAGCTTTTTAGAAAGATTTTCGCAATAATTAACCTAAAGGCAACATCACCAATAAACCAGTGTTTATTTAATTAGTAAATACTTCTGGAAGCATTTACGGATTAAATAAGCCTTATTCGTCTAATTAAATTTGTTTACTTAGATGAATATCATTTTCAAAATGTTTTCTTAAAATCGGTTTGTTCCGGAATGATAACAAAGATATCGGGTATCTGTTATTCGAGGGTTAATTATTTTATTTAAGAATATTATTTATTAATATTCATTTGAGGATTATTGACGTTAAGAATATTATTTATATTCATTGGAGGATTATTGACTTAAAGGATAATATTTCCATTTGAGGATTAGTAATGAATATTATTTTCAAATATTCACTTGAAGATTATTTATTTAATGAATATTACCTTTAAATATTCATTTGAGGATTAATTATTTATTAAATGAATATTATTTTCAAATATTCAATTGAGATTATTACTTAATGAATATTATTTTGAATATTCATTCGAGGTTATATTATTTTGAATTATTCATTCGAGGTTTATTAGTTAATGAATATTATGTGGAATATTCATTTAATCCTTATTTATTTAATGGATATTATTTCTAAATATTCATTCAAAGTTTATTTACTTAATGAATATTAATTTCGAATATTCATTTGAGGGTTTACTTATTCAATAAATATTATTAATTATTTTCAAATCAAAAAGAGGTTCCCAAAACAATGTTTTTCCGTTTAAATCTGTCTTTTAAAGAAGATTTAAATGCTCGCTCAATTATCAAAAATATGGGAAACCTGATTTAAGTAACTACTACTCTTTTTAAACTCTCAACTCAAAACTGTCAGGGGACAGATATTTTCTCGAAGCAATTTAGTTGCTGCAAGTCAAATATTGTGTTACCACCTCAACGATCGAGGGGTAAATTCCTGGAACAAGTCGATATCCATTAACAAGCATCGCTTGGGAAATATTGGAGAATCTTCCTTTCCAACCTAGATATAACTACTGAGTGGAGTTGTATCAACAAGTATTACACTTGGGGAAAGGAAGACGATCTTTACGTTTCAGAGTCATGGATTTCATCTGAACTAGGAGCATGTGTAAGAGGTCGAGTCGCGCCGATCCATCACCTTATTGCCCCAAATGGGCCGGGAGATCCAGAAAGGCGGTAGACAATGTCAGGCTGTCGTGATACTTCCATCTACATGTAGAAAACATATTTTGTTGTACAACCTGCTACTGATCATAGTAAGGTTGGTACGACGGGCGCGGAGAAAGCTCCAGTATTGGTTCATCATCCATTTTGGATAATTCTGCAACATGTACTGAAAGGGACCACGGATGGCTCCGTTGGTACAGGTTTACCGATCATGTTGGCAGAGGGGTTCTGCAACATGTATTGAAAGGGACCAAGGATGACACCGTGGTACAGGTTTACCGGTCATGTTGGCAGGGGGTCGAAAAGTGTTTGGAATTGAAGTGACAATAAATCCATGCAACTTCATCTTTTATTTTATGAGTTATGACTCTGTGGATACCTTACATAACATGAGTTATGGTAAGGGAGTTGTTTATACTGAATCACCTTATAACTTCATCTTTTAAGTTATATGTTGATATTCTGCATATATAGCAGATATTTTTCGGAAAGGTTATATTTGGTTTACTTTGAAACCTCATCGTTTATACTAGAACTTTGTTCATAATATAGCCAAAGTTTGCAGAAATATTATGAAATTGATATTTGAAATACAACAATGGTATTATTTTTGGGATTACATTCCGATAAGGAGGTAATTTGAGTATCGAGATATTTTGACAAATTATTGTCTTATACCCGCTTTATTCTGGGTTGAATTAAAGGCAGGATTATGCCATACTTTTATTACCTTGCTGAGCTATCGCTCATTCTTGCTATTGTTTTATATATATTATATAGCAGCGAAGCAGGATGCCAATGGGACGGCACATACCCCGCAAGGCGTTTCCGTAAACAGCTTCTAGCAGTGATTCCAAAAGTAGTACGAACCAATCGAATCAGGCTACAGCTTTTGGTATTCAACTTATGTATAGATAAGAATGGTATGAGAGGATTGTGAGCATCAGAAGGCTAAGTTGGTAATGTAACATTACTTAGAAATTGTATCAGTGACAGATTCAAAGACATTTGGGTATTGTAATAAAAGTTATTTATTCCGCAATGGTTGTATTTGTGTCGTTTCTGAGACTCTAACCTGTGTGTGTGTGTGTGTGTGAGACATATATTGTGGGGTCGTGAGCAGGTGAATTATGAATGTTGTGAGTAATACAGGTAAGGCAAGGAGTAAATGGATCGTGACTACTCTAAATCCCTGACCCCGGATTTGGGGTTGTTACAGAAATGGTATCAGAGCGTTAGGTTACAGTCCTCAGAAATGATAGGAGATCGAGTCTTACAATACCCTTAAGAATGATAAGGACATCTAGAGCTCGAATTGAGTTCGTAGTCGGGTTAGAGGACATGACCCGGACTGTTTAAGATGAAGCCCGAGAGGGGACTTCTTCTGGGAAACCGTACTTAGGACTTCATGGTTAGTCACCTCGATTCGTATGAGTTATAGATTGATGGGATTCTGAGATACCAGACCCTGAGGCCTTCGAGTAGGCAATTGATGATGCGTTCCTTGAAATGGACGGAGACCCGATAAAGGAAGATCCATAGGAGGATCTAGAGGAAGACCCCATAGTGGGTCAAGGAAAGAATCTTGTAGAGAACGTGTTGATTGATAAAGATGTGGTATGTTACTTGAAGTCGTACAATAGGACCAGACGAACCTTCAAGGGACAAATAAGTGACGAGACAAGAATTTAAGGATCATTTATGGCTCATCATGAGATATGACAAAGAATGGAGTAGAGTCTCTAAAGCATAAAAGGTAGAGGCAATACAGCCAGTATCAGTGGATTGATTCGACTTGAACGAAACCTGTTACTCGTAGTCGGTTATAGTTGCCCATAAGGAGGCGGCATACGTAAGAACCAAGATGTTCAGATTTTCACGAACGATTAAGGGTACTTAGTTGCCTAGAATAGTGTAAGGAATTGCGTTGGCTATGAGATTTCAATCCCCCGCGACCAGCGATTCCACTAGAAATAGTGTCTATTACATCATTGAGGGATTTTATTATCTCAAGGAATATTGGGTATAAAGATGATTGAAATAGAGACCGGATTTAAGCTTGTAGTTTCTAACGAGCTTCCGAGGTACCGCCCAGTCGACATGTGGAACTGTCATTACTATGGGCGACAACGGTATCGAGGTCTTCTTAGAGAACAGAACGCTTACTTGAGACGTTTGCGCCTAGTCGAATAGAACTCCCTGCGATTACAAATGTTGATGGTTGAATTCTTAGTGACTATTATAAGTCGGCAATGACGTAAGTATCAAACACCTTAGGGTGCGTGGAAAAGAAAAGCTTTGGAATTGAACGATTATCCATCAGAGGAGCCGACATAAAAGGCGTCCGTAGAGACCTTGGTAGTACCCTCCCCATTTGTAAATTATGTGGGATATTTCCCCAATCAATGATCTATCTTGACCTCTTTCCAAGAAAGAATTCTGATAAGGGTATATTCCCTCTTCGAAGTTATTTTATAACACTTGTGTTAAATCATAATTAATTTCAATTGTGTTAGAGGCTGTCACGATGCCTACTTTCAGGTTTTCGAAGCCCTGTCAAATGATTTTATTTAAGCTTTGACTTTTCCTCGAATAATGAATGACCCTATGGGGATACCTCACCACTTGGTTGTTAAGTACCAGTATCTTTTGGTTATTCTTTTCCTTGTATTTTCTTTGGAAACCGCACATTTAGAATCTGTTCAATTTTAATCCAAGGTGTTCCTTTAAGAAATATTGTCGAAAGACGATAATCATTAAATTGATCTCGAATTGCTTTCATACTTTTCAACTTCCACTGAGACGAACAACCCTATACTTATAGGGGCTACAAGGACTATCTGTCTATGTGATAGAAGTCTGATGGGACGCCATCACTTGTAAGTTGTGAAATACAAGAAGGCTAATTACCTTTAGTAATGTCTCAATCGAGGCACACAACGTGAGTTCTTATGATCATGTTGATCTCTCGGTAAATTCTTTTACCTCCAATAAGGTTACCTTAAAACTCATAACCTTATGATCACCAGTGTGTGACATTTTCCTTGATATGGGAGCTGTCTTTTCAAGACCCCATGATTTTCGTTATCCTCATTGAATTCTAAGGGGAGGCCAATCAGGTCAAATAAGTCAAAATTCGTCGATAGGAATTAGTTCGAAAAGAAATCGCCTATGACAGGAGCGAATCCCTAAGACAAATAGAATGTTAGTGACATATCAATGAATTGGTTTATTCTCCCAAGGATATTATGATAATAGAAAGCGTGTCGATCGATGTATGTGAAAGAAATAGCGATGTGCCGTGAGCTCCAGTGACAACGGTGTTAGACAGATGCCCTATAGTGGAATTGAGATTTTGGAGGAGTTGTTTACGAATGTACACTACCTCTGGGTTAGCAAGATAAGTACTGACGATGGAGTCAGAGGGAGCTGGTATTGTGACTTGGGAGAGGTGCAGCGTGTGTGGTTCTAGAGGAATAATTTTCGGAAATATATGGAGACCCGGATGAAAATGAAAGTTAAAGAGTTAAAACCAGAAACCATGACTGTAACCGAGTATGAGGCCAAGTTTTCCGAATTATTGAGGTTTGTCCCGGAGTTTGTGAACACAGAAGAAAAGAAAGCTAGTAGGTTTCAACCAGGGCTACCTCCAACAAGCAGCCCACTGTCAGGACCTTTAAATAGCAGGTGCCCTTCTACACTGTTTAGACAGAGCTAATGCATTGTTGTATATCAAGATGTTGCATGACGATTAAACCTTAAGGCCGAGACGCTGAGGGAATAATTACAAGTAGAAATAGCCAATCGAGGGATTTTCCCATAAGACTGGTACATCCAGGTTGTGAACTAGAAATATGAGGCCGGCACTTTTGATAGACCTGATTCCTTTCAAGTTGGGAGAAGTTGATATTATAATAAGAATGGGTTGGTTGACACCCAATGAAGCCCAGACTGATTGTAGGGGATAGAGAGTAATAAATAAAGAATGGAGACAGATTCAGAGATTCTTGAATATAGTCAGCCTAAGAAATTATTATGCCGGAGATATGAGGCTTAATTAGCTCTTAAGGTTGACGCCAAGAAAAGAGATACCAAGTATAAAGGGAACTACAATGGTTTTGGGAGATTGTACAAGATCTTAATGCGCTACCAAATATCGATTGGGATGACATGAGAATGAATACCGAGTATTCAGAGTATAGTGGGAATGAAAGAGTTAGTGACTCAGTTACAAGAGTTGTTGTATAAGGATATGATAAGACCCAGTGTACCACCGTGGAGAGCCCGGTGTTGTTGTAAGAGAGAAAGATTTTAGCACAAGATTATATATCGAACCTCGAGAGTTGTATGAGTTTGACATGGAGAATAGGTACCCTTGTAAATGATTGTTTGATCAGCGGAAGAACGCTGTGTATTTCCAATTTACTTAAGAACTGGGTATCACCAGTTGGAAGTTAAATCCGAGGATATACCCAAGACTGCGATTCGTACCGGGAATAGACACTTCGAGTTTTCAGCGAGGTTATTTTGGGATTGACTATGCCCCCACAAATTTTATGGAATGTAATGAATTGGCTTTGAGTTACCCATGATAGTAGATATCATGAGATGGAGAAATGGCTAGAATTGACCTAGGATTATGACCGTGAGATACACTACCATCCGGGGAAGGCCAATGTGGTGGCCGATACCCTTACTTTGAAATGAGACAGAAATGGATTCCGAATGATCGGGAATTAAAAGATGAGATTTTACACAACACCCAAGTTAGTCCAACAAACTAGAAGGACAAAAGATTTCACCAACAAGCGGCTAGTGACAACCAAGACAGACAGAGAAAGTATGCGGACTAAGCCCGCGAGTATAGAGATAGTACTGCTACTGATAAGCTAAATGGCATGTTGATGGATGACAAGCAAGTTTATGTTGGTGTATTTTCTGTACAAACAAGATAGAGAATATGAGGTTGGAGATTCGTGATGCTAAAAGATATCCCCATTTGTTTTCAGAGTGATTCCGGGACGGAATCCTTTTAAGGAGGGGAGACTGTAAGACCCCAGATTTTGGGTAGAATTAAAACTTTTATTATATGTTGATGTAAATGTGGATAGTGGCAATGACTTTGAGAATCAAGTTATGAAATGAATATGAATTTCGGTTTTCAAACATTTTGAGAATAGTAAGAATGGACTGAACATATAAATAAGAACAATCAATCTGGAAGATAAGAATACAATACTCCAAGGAAGGAAAGTATTTTTATGTCATCCAAATCAATATCTGGAATACATCCGACAACTCCGTAAACAAGATAGCGTGTGCCCGAGAAAGCACTAGAACATTTCTAAGTGCAAGAAGTAAAGAGAAATAAACCAGGAATATTGGATCGGATATTGAACCAAAGGATTATAGAAAAACCACTGATGAATAGTAACTTTTGATGAATAGTAAATTTTTGTCGTTTAAAAAGTTTTCAGACCACCCCATATGCGGAACGATATAATAAACTTTCAAGGGCGTATTAGTGATCTACGATGTAAATGAAGGAATGCAAAAGCTGTCAGAATCGGAAAAATAGCATTTCTGTTTTCTCCGAAATTTCACCAATAACGGACGGATTAATTATTATTTGAGAATAATTGAGGATTTAGATTATCAATTCCATGGATATGGATTAATAAAAGAATTAGAGATATCAAAAACACTTACAGGAAACTACTTCGATAGAACGCTTAAGAAACCCTGCGAACATTTTTTCGAGATTAAGCGATTAAGCGAACGAATCATGGATTAAGGATTGAAATTATGACAAGATTAAATGTATACATGGAAGTAACATGTAACAAGATTAATTCGAGAAATGCAACATTTGGATCATCCGTGTGAAAGGAAAGCGAACTGGTAAAGCTGTTTGCCACCATGATCTCCATTGCGTGACACGTGTCCCTGCTTTGCCACCATGAGGCTCCACTGATCGACACGTGTCCTGGGCATGCAATGACTCACCACTCTTTACACAAATATCAGCATTTCAAGCATTATTAACCAAAAACAAAAAGAAAGAAAAGAAGAAAAGCAAGAGAAACACAAATTTCTCTCAACTGATCTGTTAGAGCAACCCTCAAATAAAAATTCGTATCTCACAATACACCCATGATAAAATCACCAAAATTTAACCACAGCTTCTCCATTCTATGTATAACACTCGTTCAAAATTTCATGGCAATCCAAGGTGTTTAGCCTAGTCAAATATCCTCTCCAAGTTGAAGAAACCAAACTGTCCAGTCCATGACAGTTTCAACCTCTCACCTTAGAGAGCCAATAAGTCGAGATTCAAGCATCCCCTGGTGATGATCTGTAGCTCAAAAGAAAGCTCTTGAAGAGTAGAAGGTGTGGTAAAGATTTGAAAACCAAACTCTCAATTTTCGATTTTATATGATTTTTACAAAAGTGATGATGAATAGTAATCCTTAGAAACTAACTTCGTCTTTCTTGATTTCTTTGATGATCTAAGCTAGCTTAAGGCCATACAAGGACTATATAAGGATTATTAGCGCTGGTATACTCTCCAAGGAAGGTATAAACTTTAAGGACCTTAGACCTTACTTTGATTTTATGCTTGTTCTTGATGGATTTGAGCTTGGTGATGTTTATAGTGTGATTATAAGCATGAAAGCATGATTATGTAGTGGTTGATTTGACTTGAGAAATTTGGGGTATAAACTGAAAAAGTAGGCTGATATTGATGAGTATTATGTTCATGAATTTTATGGATGCCCGGTGTGGCTTGGATTTGAGGTTGTGATTTTTGGAAAACGTTACGATTATAGCCGTCGTAATGCCCATTTGATTTAAGACTGTTTTGAGCATGAATTACGAACTGGTATTGGAATATTTTTGAACAACACTGACCAGTAACATGTAGGTCTTGTTTTAAGGTTTGTTTTGATATGAAGATCATGTCTATACGATTTACGGTTTAGGAGAAACGTGAGTTTTAGTAAACGCCATTCGGAAGAATGACCCATCTCTGTTCAGCAACTTTGAGTCTATATTTGGACCACTTCGGAGCCATATTAAAATGTAAAACTTGGAGTAATAATACTAGAGACAGTTAGGAAGGATCTCGAAAAAGATTCGGATTAAAAAGATTATTTTTCGATTTTATAAAAATGTTTTAGTCGAGGTCGCGCAAGTGAAAACCACTAAGAGCATGACTTAGAAACCGATGTTGCAAATGGTTAAGTATAACTTGGATTTGAGGATGGATTTCGAACCCAACTTATGATATAAGTATTTTACGGATAACATGGACTTAGTATGAGCCTATAACGAGTTAGTAATTCCTTGGTTGTGTTTTGCTTACATGTTTAAGCATTGAGTACAAGTGGATTATCCAGGGGATTAACCGTGTGTTTTCGTTTGACTTTGTCTAGATTGTTCGACATGGTCACGAGCCCTATCACTTCTCGAGCATCAGGCAAGTTTCCTAAATCTATACTTGGAAGTATCGATTGTATATTACTGCTGTTGCCATGTGTGGAGTTATACAGTTTTGCGATACATGTTATATATCGTGTTAAATAGAATTTGACTTTTGGATATTATACGAGCCGTGAGATAATGTAATTATGAACCGGTATACCTTGTAGCTCTATAGATAAGAGAATGTTTATTGTTTCGACTCTAGACCGGGAGTCGATATTTGTGTTATATAGATAGTCGCGGAAACCCGGAGGGACTCCAGCGGCAGAGTACTATTCATCTTGAGGGATATTATTATTAAACATTAATTATATTTCTAGAAAGTATTAATTACCTGGAAATGATTTGAGTAATGCTATTTGAATATTACCTCATTCGAAGGTTATTATTTGAAAATGATTTGGTAACGGGCTTATAAGCTAGATATGGATAGCGGTTATAAGCCAGGTTTTTATAAAGGCCCTAGGCTCAGAGGGCAGAGCATATATTGAGTTTATAACTTAGCCAGCGTATCGGGGTTATTTTGTAAGGTATATTTTCGAAAACCCGGACAGAGCTTTTTAGAAAGATTTTCGCAATAATTAACCTAAAGGCAACATCACCAATAAACCAGTGTTTATTTAATTAGTAAATACTTCTGGAAGCATTTACGGATTAAATAAGCCTTATTCGTCTAATTAAATTTGTTTACTTAGATGAATATCATTTTCAAAATGTTTTCTTAAAATCGCTTTGTTTCGGAATGATAACAAAGATATCGGGTATCTGTTATTCGAGGGTTAATTATTTTATTTAAGAATATTATTTATTAATATTCATTTGAGGATTATTGACGTTAAGAATATTATTTATATTCATTGGAGGATTATTGACTTAAAGGATAATATTTCCATTTGAGGATTAGTAATGAATATTATTTTCAAATATTCACTTGAAGATTATTTATTTAATGAATATTACCTTTAAATATTCATTTGAGGATTAATTATTTATTAAATGAATATTATTTTCAAATATTCAATTGAGATTATTACTTAATGAATATTATTTTGAATATTCATTCGAGGTTATATTATTTTGAATTATTCATTCGAGGTTTATTAGTTAATGAATATTATGTGGAATATTCATTTAATCCTTATTTATTTAATGGATATTATTTCTAAATATTCATTCAAAGTTTATTTACTTAATGAATATTAATTTCGAATATTCATTTGAGGGTTTACTTATTCAATAAATATTATTAATTATTTTCAAATCAAAAAGAGGTTCCCAAAACAATGTTTTTCCGTTTAAATCTGTCTTTTAAAGAAGATTTAAATGCTCGCTCAATTATCAAAAATATGGGAAACCTGATTTAAGTAACTACTACTCTTTTTAAACTCTCAACTCAAAACTGTCAGGGGACAGATATTTTCTCGAAGCAATTTAGTTGCTGCAAGTCAAATATTGTGTTACCACCTCAACGATCGAGGGGTAAATTCCTGGAACAAGTCGATATCCATTAACAAGCATCGCTTGGGAAATATTGGAGAATCTTCCTTTCCAACCTAGATATAACTACTGAGTGGAGTTGTATCAACAAGTATTACACTTGGGGAAAGGAAGACGATCTTTACGTTTCAGAGTCATGGATTTCATCTGAACTAGGAGCATGTGTAAGAGGTCGAGTCGCGCCGATCCATCACCTTATTGCCCCAAATGGGCCGGGAGATCCAGAAAGGCGGTAGACAATGTCAGGCTGTCGTGATACTTCCATCTACATGTAGAAAACATATTTTGTTGTACAACCTGCTACTGATCATAGTAAGGTTGGTACGACGGGCGCGGAGAAAGCTCCAGTATTGGTTCATCATCCATTTTGGATAATTCTGCAACATGTACTGAAAGGGACCACGGATGGCTCCGTTGGTACAGGTTTACCGATCATGTTGGCAGAGGGGTTCTGCAACATGTATTGAAAGGGACCAAGGATGACACCGTGGTACAGGTTTACCGGTCATGTTGGCAGGGGGTCGAAAAGTGTTTGGAATTGAAGTGACAATAAATCCATGCAACTTCATCTTTTATTTTATGAGTTATGACTCTGTGGATACCTTACATAACATGAGTTATGGTAAGGGAGTTGTTTATACTGAATCACCTTATAACTTCATCTTTTAAGTTATATGTTGATATTCTGCATATATAGCAGATATTTTTCGGAAAGGTTATATTTGGTTTACTTTGAAACCTCATCGTTTATACTAGAACTTTGTTCATAATATAGCCAAAGTTTGCAGAAATATTATGAAATTGATATTTGAAATACAACAATGGTATTATTTTTGGGATTACATTCCGATAAGGAGGTAATTTGAGTATCGAGATATTTTGACAAATTATTGTCTTATACCCGCTTTATTCTGGGTTGAATTAAAGGCAGGATTATGCCATACTTTTATTACCTTGCTGAGCTATCGCTCACTCTTGCTATTGTTTTATATATATTATATAGCAGCGAAGCAGGATGCCAATGGGACGGCACATACCCCGCAAGGCGTTTCCGTAAACAGCTTCTAGCAGTGATTCCAAAAGTAGTACGAACCAATCGAATCAGGCTACAGCTTTTGGTATTCAACTTATGTATAGATAAGAATGGTATGAGAGGATTGTGAGCATCAGAAGGCTAAGTTGGTAATGTAACATTACTTAGAAATTGTATCAGTGACAGATTCAAAGACATTTGGGTATTGTAATAAAAGTTATTTATTCCGCAATGGTTGTATTTGTGTCGTTTCTGAGACTCTAACCTGTGTGTGTGTGTGTGTGTGAGACATATATTGTGGGGTCGTGAGCAGGTGAATTATGAATGTTGTGAGTAATACAGGTAAGGCAAGGAGTAAATGGATCGTGACTACTCTAAATCCCTGACCCCGGATTTGGGGTTGTTACAGATATTGAGGGAGCCCACACTATTCAGGCACTAGGCCTTGAGAGTCAAACTGTGAGGGGTGATGAGATCACTCAAAAACACCCTGAGAGTGTGAGAACCCCCATAGCCTCCAGGCCCCTGTCTTTTCCTTCCCCTCCAAGAAGGTTAAGGTCTGGTGGCCCCTCTGCTACTTTTGGTAACAGGATTGCAGCTCTTGAAGGACAGTGTGCTACTTTGGACTCCAAACTGGACTCTCTCTCTCAACTGGTGGTTGATGGTTTTGCTGCTACTCAACTCTCTATTCAGTTCCTTACTGACCTGGTAGCTGCCAACTCAACTAAGGGGGAGAAGGTAGCAAGATCAGAATCATTGCCTATTCAAGAATCAGGTGGAACTCAGGGGGAGCCTGTAGCTGTGGAGACCAGAGGGGGAGCTAAAAGGAAAGCAATGTCTAAGGGGGAGCAAGTCAAACCAAGCAGTGCAAAACCACAGGATAAAGCTGAAAAGCCTGTTGAAGTGGAAATGGATGGAGAAAGGGTGTTAATGTCAAAGGAAACTCAAGATGCATTGCAAAGAAGACCTGCATCTAGACATCCAATCTTGCCTCCTGTGGTGATTAGAGAACCTACTCCAGAAACTCAAGAAACTGCTTTACAGAAGAAATGGAGAGAAATGGAGGAACAAAACAAACTTGGGAAAGGTAAAGGGAAACTGCCTGAATCCATTCATGGTGGAATTATTTGGACAAATGGCACTGAATTTGATCAAGAGGAAGCCAATGTCTTGATGGTGGATTACAGGGAGAGCACATTACACAACCATGACAGTAAGTTTAGCAGTTTGGTGGAAGAAGCAATGAATGCTCCTAGCAACCGTCCAACCAACACCACAAAACTGTTAAAGGAACAAATTACTAGTGTCAGTGTAATGGTGAATGATGAGAAAAGATGGGCTGTAAGTATTTATCTCACTTCTGGCATATCTTATTTCATCACAATGCAGCTATTGCAGAGTCTGCCAGCAAAGGTGTTGTGTGCTTTGAAGGGAATGATCAGGGCAACTCAAACACCATTCAATGAAATATTGGATATGCAAATCCAGAACCTGATCACACAGAAGCTACCTGAAGTCTACTCAAATCCACCAAGTGTTTTTTTCAGATCCAAAACTAAGGATGGCACAAGAAGGAACAGCTTCATGAATTTGGGGAGCCCATCCAGAATGGAAACCAAGTCAATTCTGAAGGTACTAGATGGAATACTCAGTTCAAATGCCAATCCAGGAAGAGTTCATGCTGTTCAAGAAATCTACAAAATGCTGGTGTTGAGAGACAAGGCACTGGGAGCTAGAATGAAGGAGCTAATCACTAGAGCCAATGCCAAAAGAAATGATCAAGGTGGAAGTTGCTTCTATAACATTCCTCCCCATGATGATGATGATGATGATGATGAAGATGGTGAGGATGGAGGTGGTGAAGCTTCTGGAAATGCTGGAAATGCTGGTGGAAGTAATTCTGGGAATACTGGTATTCAATCCCAGAATGAAGGCAATGAAGAAACTCCTAGCCAGGAAAAGAAAGATGCTGGTGCAACAGATGAAAAGGAGTCAAGAATACTGGAAGCTTTGGAGGCAAGCATTCTTAGATGTGCTATTGACTGCATAAATGCTGAAAAAGATGTTGTCACCAAAGGTACTGTCGACAAGGATACTGTCATAGAAAATGCTGTCTTGGAAGATGCTGTCGACAAGGGTACTGTCAAGGAAGGTTCTGTCAAGGATGAAGCCAAGGCTACTGTCAAGTCCAAAAGACTGAAAGCTAAAGCTAAGGCATGGTTTTCTAGACAGAAACCTACAGGGAAGCACAAGTACTCAGGAAAGGAAAAGGCCACTGGATTTGGCAGGAATCTCAAAAAGCCAATTCAATCAATTCCTCCCAACAGTCTCAAGATTCAACAAATGCAATCAAGAGAAATCAAGAGCGTTGAGGTTAAGCTGGATGCAAATCAAGAGGCCACTGAGTACATTCTGTGGTGGGAAGAATCAAGGTCAGCCAAGATTGACAAGGACTTCAATCTGGTAGCCACATCAACCAAGAAAAGTACATCAACCATAGATAAAAGAAGAATTGATTTCTTCTACCTGGAAAGAATGGTAGAGTTGCTGGAGAGCTATGATGATGTTTCAAAGGCTGTCATGGAACATGTTCTAAAATATCAGGCAGATAGGGATGCTGAATTTTATCAGAAATTTGGCTATAACTTTACAGATTTTGATGATGCTGATATTCTTACTGATCTCCTAGCCTCTCCTATACCATACCACTGGTACTATGAGTTTGATGATTTACCCACAGAAGAAGGGCAAACCCAACCAACTAAGGAAGGGGAACCCAAGCCAAGCAAACAACTTGAATCTTCTGAATATTCTCAAACTCAGTCAGAACTTGATAAGAAGGAAGCTGAATTACTAGAAAAACACAAGGCCTCTAACAAGGCAGAAAGTGAAGCTCCAAATTATCAACCATATATGCTGGAAAATCCCCTAAGAGTCAAGTTCCTAAAAGAAGAAATCTATGTTTGCAGCTTGCATAAGCTTAAAACATCCACTCTGAAGGATTTACAGTATATGGTAGCTGGTTCAATTCATCCCTTGGAACAGATTTGTTCTGATGAGATAGAGAAGTTATTGGAAGGGAGAAAAGGAGAAGACTCAAAACTGGACAAGCAAAGAAGGAAGTCTCTCAATGCTTATCCTGGAAGTAGATTCAAGCTCATTAATGAAGAACTTCATTTCAGAACCTATCCATATGATATAGAGCAATGGCTGAATCTCAGGGATGTTAGTTCTCTCATATCCCCTTCCATAAAGAAGATCATTGATGAAGTAGAGGATGATGCAGTGTCTGCTGCTGAAATTTGTCTTGTAGAAAGTCTAAGAAGCTGCTTGGCAGAAGCTCTCAAAAGAGAGGATGCAGCAAGACAGAAGAGGAGATCTCAAGCTAAGTGAAAATTCTTAAATTCTGATCTTGTTAGTTAAGTTGTCAGCACATATTGTAAATTTGTTGTTATTTTCCATAAAAACAAATTGGGGGAGATTGTTGGGATTTATGGGTGATAGCATTGAAATAACTTAACTTTGATTGTACTTAATTTTTCAAATTAAGTAGAACATACTGTCATAGCCAAAGTATGTTCTTGTAATCAGTATGTAATGTTATTCTAGTTGTATTGTTTGAAAGAAGTTCACTTATGTGTTCAAGCCTCAAAGAATGCTTTTTGGATGACAACATGAATAAAGGTTACTGTCCTAAAGCTGTGACAGTAAGATTACAAGAAGACAGAATGTTGCAAGTCACGACAGCATATTCACTCTGACAGCAACATTGGCGGAAGACTACGCGACAGCAACTATTGCCCTCGACAGCAAGTTTGGGATCCTCGACAGCACTCTATGCGGGGAACTCATACTGTCACCAAAAGATCATTCCTGTGACAGCAAGCTTTGCGGCAAAAGTAACTGTCTCAATAAAGATCCTTATGCTAGGTATCTTTCTCAGTCAAATCCCGTGACAGTTTAAATGTTCAAGAAACAGGCGTGATGCAGTATCCCTAAGCTGCACCAAGTCTGCAAGACTACGACAGAAGCTTCAAGCACTGCAAAACAAAATCGAATCAATTCAAGAGCAAGGTCAAGTCTTTATCTGCTGAATTGGTTTAGCTGGAAATGGAATGAATCTAGGTTGCTTTCTTTGTAATGTATATCTGACATGTTAGCAATTTAGGAAAGTCACATGGGTAAGACAATCTGTAAGAAGCTGCCACTTGACAGTGACAGCAGCTTCACAAACCCGTGACTGATAGTGATAGGGTTAGTCTTATACCTACTATCAATTCATTCTAGAATTGTAACGAAGACAAGCAAGTGTCTTTGAAGAAAACCCGAAGCTCGAGAATTCTTTCTTGAGGTTGTAGCAACACTTTGCAAAATAAATAAAACATTTATTTTTTGAATCTTGTTCTTACTGAATACTGTTCGTGATTGCATATATTGCTGATAACGTTTAATCTTGATTTTAGTTGTTGAAATTTAAATTGAATTTTATCAGTATTGCATTCATCCCCCCCCCCTTCTGCAATACACAAGGACTAACAACATCCATTTGATAGACTTTAAAATTGGAGAAAGATGCAAATGCTAAGAATATCCTGATGGCCTCAAGCCTAGCCACTGGTGCATAGGTTTCATCATAATCAATGCCTTCAGCTTGGGAATACCATTGAGCAACCAGTCTTGCTTTGTTCCTTGTTACTATGCCATCCTCATCTACCTTGTTCCTGAATACGCATCTTGTACCAACTACTTTCCTGTGCTTTGGTCTGGGTACCAGCTTCCAGACTTGATGTTGTTCAAATTGATTGAGTTCATCTTGCATAGCAATCACCCAATCTGGATAAGTCAGTTTCCTCAGTCTTCTTTGGCTCTATCTCAGATAGAAACCCTGAATAGTGACATTCATTCTGAGTAGCACTTCTAGTTCTAACTCCAACATCTGGATCACCAATGATCAGCTCAAAAGGATGAGCTCTCTTCCACACAATCTGTCTTGGAAGATTTGATCTTGATGATTCACCTTGAAATTCATTCTGATGTTGTGAATGTCTAGTTGACCCTTCATTTCCTCCCCCTGAGTTGTTGCTTGATTTCCTTGATGATTCTTCTCCGGTGTTGGTGGTATCTCCATTATTATCAATGTTTCCACCACCACCACCATGATCATTATCATCATTATTATTATCATTACCAGCAACTATCTCAGGTGTAGCTTCATCATCTGACTCTGAGTTTGGCAAGTTATCAAACTTCAATTCTTCAGATGAATCTTCTGTTTGGATGCTAGGGAGTTTAGTGTCATCAAATGTAACATTGACACTTTCCTTCACTTGGTGACTGTCAATCAAGTACACCCTGTAAGATCTTCTGGAATAACCAACAATGTTGCCCAGTAATGAACAATTGTAGAAGGGGGGTTGAATACAATTGTATAAGATTCTCGAATTTTTCAAGTATATAACACAAATATGACAGAACAATAACAGCTTTATTAAATCTGATATAAAACTGTTACAAACTCTCTCAAGAAATTCTGATGTTCTTGAGAGCTGCTAGGTTACACAAATACTCGTGTGTTTAATCGATTGTATGAGCTCTTGTCACCTCTCTAAAATCGAAACCTAAACTGTGTTTATATACTACACAGCTTCTCTATCAATTACAAGATAAGTCCTAATCAATTACAAAGATTGAAACATATCCTAAATCGATAGCTACATTACTACAAACCAGGAACCGACAAAATAAACTTCCATGTTTAACTAGACTCCAAATATAACTCGAAGTAGTAATCCTAATCAGCTTCCAGTACTGATGATCAATCCTAATCCCAGTCCTGATATTCATCCAGATCCTGACGACCATGCAATCCTGATAGCTATGCATTACTGATGACGTCAGCAATCCTGATCAGTTGAGTCTAGATCCTGACGATCATTGAATCCTGATCTAACAATCTCCCCCAATCTCATACTTTGTGAAATAAAGTATAGATTCCTAAGATTCAATGATGTCAAAACATATTTACAAAATGTACAAATATTCACAGTAACAACTTATCTGTTTAAATTCTTTGATAGAACAGATTTATCTTCAAGAAGTTGGATAACAAATTTTCTTCTTTTTCTTCAAGAATTTGAATCAGTCTTTCCTTAAGATTTCTGAGATCTTCATCTTCCTCATTAATCTGGTAGATAGCTGCTCTGAGATTCTGTATGGAGCTTCTCTGAAGACTATGCTCTTCAAGCAAAAGATAAGCAATTTCCTTCCCATCAGGATTGAGAGTAAGTTGAGTCATGCCAAAAGTCACTTCTTTAAAATCAGTACCCCTTTGCATTTCCACATCCTGACCTCTTTGATTTAAGTACATGGGAGGATAATTACCATTGAAATTGCTGTTTCCATCCAGTCTTCTTCTTATTGTTGACAAGATCATGTCACTCCATATTTTGCACACTTGATTCTTCCATCTTAACAGATAGTGAACATATTTCAGTTCCTGTGTAGTTTTCATCAACAGATCTTGAATAGATAGAATGTTAGATCAGAATTCAATGATCGTCAGAAGCTAGACTCAACTGATCAGGATTGCTGACGTCATCAGTATTGCATGGTCATCAGTATTTGATCAAGCGTCAGTATCTTATTGATCATCAGGATTCCTACTCAGACTATGATCAGGATTGATCATCAGAACTTGAAGCTGATCAGGATTCCTACTTCGAGTTATATTTGGAGTCTAGATAAACATGGAAGTTTATTCTAATTGTTCCTGGTTTGTAGAATGTAGCTATCGATTAAGGATAGGTTTCTATCTTTGTTATTGATTAGGACTTATCTTGTTATTGATAGAGAAGCTGTGTGTACTATATAAACACAGTCTTGGTTTCGATTTATGTATTCTTTAGAGAGAGAACATAATCGAAGAGAAGCTCTTAAGAACAGAATTTCTTGAGAGAGTTTTTGTAAACTAGCAGCTCTCAAGAATATCAGAATTTCTTGAGAGAGTTTGTAACAGTTTTATATCAGATTTAATAAAGCTGTTATCTTTCTTTTCATATTTGTGATATATACATTAAGAAGTCGATTATCTTACTCTATTGTATTCAACCCCCCTTCTACAATAGATTATTACTGGGCAACAATTGGTATCAGAGCAAACTGATTTAATTCTGAATCAGAGACGATCTAAGATGTCGACAACCAAGTATGAAAGCATGAAGATTCCCATCTTAAAGATATCAGAATATCCTACATGGAGGGTAAAGATGCTGATGTACCTGGAGGCTATGGATCCTGACTACTTGGACAGGATTCGTGATGGACCATATATACCAACAAAGTTCGTAGAACGAACAGATACAGTACCAGAACATTATGTGGTCAAAGCTAAAGCTGAATGGACTCCAGAAGAAAAAGCTCATGTACTCAGGGAACCAAAGATAAAGAATATCTTGCATAATAGCCTTGATGCTGTCATGTCAAACAGAGTGATTGCATGCAAGTCTTCAAAAGAAATCTGGGATACTTTGGAAACTCAGTGCCAGGGATCTGCATCTGTTAAGAAAAACAGAAGGGCTCTTTTGATTCAAGAATATGAACAATTCGATGCAAGACCTGAAGAGAGCCTGACTGATCTATATGATAGATTTCTGACACTATTGAACAGCTTATCCTTAGTTGACAAAGTATATGAAACTGAAGATTCAAACACCAAATTTCTTAGAGCTTTACCTGAAGAATGGGACACTCAGACCTCAATCATTAGACACCAGTACGATCTGAACATTGTGTCTCTTGATGAGATCTATGGGATGCTAAGAACTCATGATCTTGAAGTTCAACAGATAAAGAACAAGAAAAGCAGCAAGGCAAAGTCAATTGCTTTGAATGTAGAAGCTAAATCAAAAGGAAAAGCTATGGAGGTCTCTAGAAGGAAAGCAAGAGTAGCTGAGTCAGATCCTGACGACTCTTCATCAGATACTGATGGCAATTCAGATGCCAATACTGGTGATGAATCTTCTGATTCAGACATGGAAGAGATGGTTGCTATGATTGTCAGAAACTTCAGAAGGATGAAGTTCAGGAAGAATAGAAGACAAGGCAACTTTCAGAAAAAGATCTTCAAAGCAGACAAAGACAAGTATATCAAAAAGGACAGCAAGGGTAGCAAATTTGACAAGTCAAAGGTTAGATGCTACAAGTGTAATGGTATGGGTCACTTTGCTTCTGAATGCAACAAGACAAAGGCACTCATCACATCAAGCAAGGATTGGATGGACTCTTCCTTAGAATCTGATACTGAGTTAGTCAACTATGCATTAATGGCCAATGCTGATGTAACTGCTGCTCCTGATGATAAGGTACTAAATACTATCTTTGATTTTGATACTGATAATGCTTCTGAGTTGAGACGTTTTCTAAAGTCATTACATATTAGCTTTAGAAGTCAAACTGCTGAGAATACTAGAATCTTATCTGAGATGTCTGACCTTAGAAAGAGGAATGAGATATTAGAAGCTGAATTTTCTCGTATGCAAGAAGTACAAAAAGAATGTGATAATGCTAAACACATGCACTTAGAGATGACATCTAAATGTACTTCCCTTGAAAAAGAACTTGAATATGCTAATGAGAAAATCAGAACCTGGACAGACTCTGGTAGGAAATTTCATGAGATTAATACCTCTAAGAATTGGAAAGAGTGTCTAGGATATAAGTCAGATGAAGATAAGAAATTAGCAGAGAAAATTGTCATTGATGAGACAGTCAGTCCAAAGACCTATAGACATGTTATAGACTCAACCAAATCTAAGATTACTCCTGTTAATTTTGTTTTTGGTAAGGATTCCAATTCTACTTTTGAAAAGGGATCTTCTTCTACTCAAGGAATTAAAATTATAAAGTCTAAACCTGTCATGAACAAAGTCACTAAGAATGTAGGTCTATTGTCTCAGAAACAGCTTAAAGATAAAATCTGTGAGGTTACAGATAAGAAAAAGGAAGCTACTGTTAAGAGAAACAGGAATGGTAAAGTTGGGATCAATAAAGAGAATGGTTACAAATATATCCCAAATGCACCTAGAAAGTGTTGTTTTAACTGTGGTAACTCTAATCATCTTGCTATTGATTGTAAGAAGATTAAAAAGAAGATTGCTGGTATTTCTAAGTCTGATGTTAGGAATAAATCAGTATTTTACAAACCACAAAATTCCTGTTTTCATTGTGGTAGTCTATGGCATTCTATTTATACATGTAAAGAGTATCATGATTTGTACTATAACTTTTATGATCCATTGCCTAAGTTTGAAAGTAGTACAAAGTCTGATAGAACTGAAAATGTCATAGTGAAGCATGCTTTTGTTAATACTGATGCTGACAAAGCAAATCCTGATGGAGTAAATCCTGTCAGGACTGCTAAAGTCAGAAAGTCTTCTGCTGCTAAAATTAATAAATTGCATGAGAAAGGAACCCAACATGTATGGGTTCCTAAGTGTTCTAACTAGTGTGTTTCTATTCTGATGCAGGGTAAAAAGAAAAATGTGTTAGTCATGGATAGTGGATGTTCTGTGCACATGACTGGAAACAAAGCCCTGTTATCAGAATATGAGGAAAAAGCTGGCCCAACTGTGTCTTATGGAGATGGCAACATTGGACAAACCTTGGGATATGGCAATATAATCATTGGAAATGTCATCATTGAGAAAGTAGCTCTAGTGAAGGGACTAAAACACAACTTGTTGAGTATTAGTCAAATCACTGACAGAGGTTATCATGTCAATTTCTATTCCACACATTGTGAAGTAGTCAGTAAAGCAACAGGGAAGATAGCACTAACTGGCTACAGGCATGGTAACATATATGAAGCCAACATTCTCTCAGATACTGATGGTTCCCCTACATGTTTCATCAGTAAAGCTTCAGTAGATGAAAGTTGGAATTGGCACAAGAAGCTTTCTCATCTCAACTTCAGCAACATCAATGAGTTGGTTAAGAAAGAGTTAGTAAGAGGATTACCTAATGTCTTATATACACCTGATGGACTCTGTGATGCATGCCAAAAAGCAAAACAAAGAAGGACATCATTCCAGAGTAAATCAGTATCCTCGATTGAAGAACCATATCACATGCTACATCTTGATCTGTTTGGTCCAGTCAACATCATGTCCATCAGTAAGAAAAGGTACACTCTTGTAATTGTTGATGAATATTCTAGATTCACCTGGGTGTATTTTCTGCATAGAAAAGATGAAACTCCTGAAGTTCTGTTGGATCATGTGAGGATGATTGAGACAACCACAAAGTACAAAGTCAAGATTCTGAGAAGTGATAATGGTACTGAATTTAAGAATTCAAAGATGGAAGAGTTCTGCAAATACAAAGGAATCATTCAACAATTCTCTGCTCCTGGCACACCTCAGCAAAATGGAGTAGTAGAAAGGAAGAATAGAACTCTTATTGAAGCTGGCAGAACTATGTTGGAAGAAGCTAAATTACCTACATATTTCTGGGCAGAAGCAGTCAACACAGCATGCTATACACAAAATCTCACATTGATAAACAGGCATGGTGTCACTCCTTATCAGTCACTCAAGGAGAAGAAACCAAGTCTGAAGCATTTGCATGTATTTGGCTGTAAATGTTTTGTTCTCAGAACTCATCCTGAACAGCTAGGGAAATTTGAAACAAAGGCTGATAAAGGAATATTCATAGGTTATCCTACATCAAGAGCCTTCAGAGTTTTTAATTTGAGAACAAGAACTATCATGGAGTCAATTCATGTATCTTTTGATGATAAGAAGATAACTGGAATCATTGAAGACTCGCATGATAGATTGTTATTTGAAAATGAAGCTTCCAAGGAACCTGAAGAAATTGAATCAGATCCTGTCAATTCATCAGATACTGATGGGTCACCAAATCCTGATGACTCACCAGGTACTGATGGTGCTAATACTGATGATGCAAACAACAGTGATACAACTAGTAGTGCTAATGTTGAGGGGGAGCAACGGCATTCAACTACAAGTTCAGAGTCAACTCAATCATCAGAACAGAATTCTTCAGATACTGATTCAAGTGAAGATCCTGATAACACATCAGGAGGGCATAGCAATAATTCAGGGAGAGCTTCAAATCAATCAAATTCTTTCAATCAAGATAACACCAATCCAGGGGGAGCATCTACTTCAAGAAACAATTTGACACCAGCAAGGAAATGGACAAAAGATCATACTCCTGATTTGATAATTGGAGATCCTGATGCAGGTGTTCAAACAAGAAGTGCAACTCAGAATGAATGTTTATATAATAACTTTCTATCCAAGTAGGAGCCTAAGAAAGTTGAAGATGCACTTAAAGATGCTGATTGGGTTACTGTAATGCAAGAAGAACTGAATGAATTTGAAAGGAATGAAGTCTGGAAACTGGTACCAAGACCAAAGAATAGATCAATTATTGGTACAAAGTGGATTTTCAAGAACAAGACTGATTCTGATGGAGTCATTATCAGAAATAAAGCTAGACTAGTTGCAAAGGGGTATTCCCAACAAGAAGGAATTGACTATGATGAAACTTTTGCTCCTGTTGCAAGACTAGAAGCCATCAGGATATTTCTTGCTTATGCAGCACATAAGAAATTCAAGGTTTTCCAGATGGATGTTAAAAGTGCTTTCTTAAATGGTGAACTGGAGGAAGAAGTTTATGTTGAACAACCTCCTGGTTTCATTGATCCTAAATATCCAGATCATGTCTACAGACTGGATAAGGCACTTTATGGACTAAAGCAAGCTCCAAGAGGATGGTATGAAACCTTAGCTCAATTCTTACTGGAAAGTGGATTCAAAAGAGGTGCAATTGATAAAACTCTATTTTATTTGAATCATGGTAAGGAGTTGCTGTTAGTTCAGATTTATGTTGATGATATCATTTTTGGGTCAACAAAGAATAAGCTGTGTGAAAAGTTTTCCAAGCTTATGCAGTCAAGATATCAAATGAGCATGATGGGAGAAATGAGTTACTTTCTGGGTCTTCAAGTTAAACAGACTGATGAAGGGATTATTATTAATCAGTCTAAATACACAAGGAATTTACTAACAAGGTTTAACATACAAGACAGTACTCCTGCTTCAACTCCCATAGATACAGCTACTAAACTTGATCCTGATCAAGGTGAAGAGGTAGATGTAACTCACTACAGGGGAATGATTGGCTCTTTATTGTATCTCACTGCCAGTAGACCAGATATCATGTTTGCAACCTGTCTATGTGCAAGATTTCAAGCAAAACCTAGAGAACCACATCTGATTGCAGTCAAAAGAATTTTCAGATATCTCAAAGGCACTCCTTCACTTGGCCTTTGGTATGCAAGGGAAATAGATTTTGGGTTGTGTGGTTATCCAGATGCTGATTTTGCAGGATGCAAAATAGACAGGAAAAGTACTTCAGGAAGTTGTCAGTTTTTGGGTGGAAGACTAGTTTCATGGTTCAGTAAAAAGCAGAAATCTATTTCCACTTCAACTGCAGAAGCTGAGTACATTGCTGCAGGAAGTTGTTGTGCTCAGATAATGTGGATGAGAAATCAGTTGTTAGATTATGGCCTGTCATACTCAAATATCCCTATTTATTGTGATAACCAGAGTGCTATTGCAATGACAGGAAATCCAGTTCAGCATTCTCTTACTAAACACATAAGTATCAGATATCACTTTATAAGAGAACAGGTTCTGGAAGGAACAATTGAGCTTCACTTTGTTCCTACTGATCAACAACTAGCTGATATATTCACCAAGCCACTACCTGAAGCTACTTTCAATAAGTTGGTGAATGAACTTGGAATGATGAATTTTGAGAATTTCTGAGGAAAAGCTACAGAGAGGAAATCCTGATAACTGTCAAATCCTGATGGTTATTCAGAAAGGTATGTATCTTTGATCAAATCCTGATAGGACTCAATCCTGACAGGAAGTCAACTGGTCAATCCTGATGTACAGGTTAGTATTTCATTACTTAATTTGTGCCTAATTTTTTGTCAGTATCTACTGATGGACGGTTGAGTTTTAGTAGGACAACTGTATGCGCGCGTGTGTTGCACTATTATAGATATATCAATACATACACATAAAAGGCGGTGCAGATTTATTTAAATGACACACGTAATCTGTCCACTAATTCTTTGTGCACAAATCATATTTTGCCACCTGTCTTTGAGAGTAATATTTTGTTTTAACAAAATACTTTTTATTGGTCTACATCGTTAATTACTCTCTTATCATCAGTTTTTCGTTTTCTATCTCTCTCTGTGCTTTCATACCCTAATTGCTTCAAATCTTAATTCTCGAGTTTTCAAAAGCATTACAATGACATCTTCATCATTCATGAACAAACAGACAGTGATTAGTGGTGTTACATTTGCCACTAACAATTTTGTGGCTATTCTAAATCATCAAGATTTACCCAATGAGTTTCATATCATTCAAGATTTTCTAGCTTCAAGCCCATTGAAGTTTGCTTTAACAGAACCTGCAAGTGTTTCTTTTAAGTCTGTAATGCAGGTGTGGAACTCAGTTACTTTTGATAAAGGGCATTCTGATACAATCTTGATGAGTTTTGGATATAATGGAACTACTCACTATGTGACTCCTACAATTGTGGAGGCAGCCCTGCATTTACCCGTTCTTGGTGATGCTATTCCTACTAATGTTTCGGACTCTACTCTTTTTGAGTTTGTTACAAAGTTGGGCTACAATGGTGAAGTAAAGAGATATGGAAATCTCTTCAGGACAAAGCTTAAGAAGGAATGGAATTTCTTCTTTGATACAATCAGCCGCTGTTTCCTGAACAAGACATCAAATTTTGATGCTCTTCCATCAGGATCTCTTAAAATTGGGTACTCTCTTATCCATTCTACAGTGTTTGATTATGGGTCTTTTATCTTAAAAGCTTTAAGTGATAGGAAATCAGATAAATTGGGTTCTGTCTGTTTTCTTAGATTTTTACAGTTGATATTTAATCACTTATGTCCTAATGTTGTTTTTGAGGATGATGTAGTTCTACCAATCTGTAGAATTACTGAGAATAATATTAAGTCCTTAGTCAACAGTGATAAGGCAAATGGTTTCATAGGAAATGCTTTTATTCCTGATGAGGTTAGGTTTTTCTTACATCAGAAAATGCCTACTCGTTATGGACTACTTTCTAATGCTATGAGGCAAGGCCCAACCCACCTTGTTCCTGACACAAGCATGCAACCTAAACAGTCTAAATAGTTAACAACCACCTCTACTGTCTCTCAAAAGACTTTAGTTGTAAAATCAAAGAAATCAGCTAGAACTGATGTGTCTGGAAGGCAATCAGGTTCAAAGGATTTTTCCTCTACACCACTCACTAAAAAGAAGATACAAGGGGGTGTACAAGGGGTCCTGGTGAAGAAAGCTGATAAGGTTGTTAAGAATGTTCCTGTGAAAAGGAAGTTAAGGTTGATTGATGAAAGTGATTCAGAGGATGACTTACCTATATCCTCTGTGATGAATGTGAACAAGGAAGTTGCTGATACTGCTACTAAAGCTGTGGTACCTTTATCAAAACCACAAAAGACAAGGAAATTATCAAAGAGCAGGTATCATATTCCTTTGACAGTGCAAATGAAGGATACTGATATTCAGACATCAAATCCTGATGAGTCATCTACTCCTGATGCTCTAGCAAATCCTGATGTTAGTATTCCTGATGCAACAACAAAAGTTGTCTCTATATCAGACTCTCCAGCCTCTCTATCTCAGATTAGAGAAATTTCTTGGGAGAAGGTTTCTACAACTGCTTCCTTGGTTGGTCTTACACCTACATCAAAGAAAAAGAGGAATGCAGAAGAGTTAGTCTATCAGAGACAGAAGAAGATGAAAGGATCAAGCCCACAAGAACCTGAATTTCAGAGTAATTCAGCAGCTACTGTTGATCCTGCCACACAAGAACCACTCAATCAAAGTTTGGGTGAAGGCTTAGCTAGTGGAATGGTCACACAAGAACCATTTTCTCAAAGGGAGAATGAAGACATCAACATTCCAGCTACACAAGAACCATCTTCTCAAAGTGAAGATGCAGGCAAAGCTACAGCTTCTGTTGAAAGATTGGTCGCGAACATTGTCAATGAGGGAAGCCCACAAGAACCTTTAACTCAAAGTGTTGAAGAGGCTTCTGAACCTCAAGCTCCACAAGAACCATTGGTAGCAAATACTGATGCACGCCTATCAAATCCTGACGATGTTCATCCTGACGCTAGTGGTGCTCCTAATAATGAACCTATTTTGATACAGCCACTTCGTTCAAGACCAATGGATCATCCTATCTCAGAACCACAGGATAAACTGAAAGGTATTGCTATTCCTGATCCTGATATTACTCATGGTACTGTTGATGATACTTCTGATGATAGTGATGATGATGATGAGAATCGAAAAGAGAAGGAACAGCTTGCTACAGCACTCAAAATTAGTCTTGGAACTAATTTTGGTTCATCCAGTACATATATGGCTAGCAATGCTTCCACTGGGAAAGATCAGAGACAAGATTTTTCTACTCCTTCCTTTGATCCTGCAGAGGCATTTAGACAGCATGAATGGAACAATTCATGGCACCAATCTGATGAATCTATCAGTTTTTCTTCTGCTATTGAACATGCCTATAATGCAGTGAAGTCTATAGAGAATCAAGACTTGAAGAATCATCTGAAGGCTACAACTCTGTTATCCAAAAGCCTGAAAAGTGAGATTGATTCTATCAAGGGTTCAACTGAAAAAGTGAGGACTGATATCTTTAATAATTTTACAAAGGTGCCTACTACTTTACAATTGAGGGTAGTGGAATCCCAAGTGAAATCTGTTGTTTCAGAACAAACCTCAATCAATCAAAGAATTGATTCTCTGGATACTAAGGTAACTGAAATTCAAGCCTCTCTTTCCTTAATTTTGCAATCATTGTCAAATCCTGATGTCAAAAAGGGGGAGAAGGTTATTCAGACAAAATGTACACCTGATCTAGTATTAAGAAATAATGATGATGATACTGGAGATGATGGTGGTGACAAAGTGATACAAGGAGAAACCTCTGATGCTGTTGTTATGAAGACAATCCAAACTTCTCAAAGTCAAACAACGCAGTCAACTCATGTTTCTGATTCTGGAGTTAAGACAGTAAGAACATTGGTGCAATCTCAGATCCTGACGGAAGATCAAATCCTGACACCTGGTCATGGACACATTCTTGCTACAATTCCTGAAGGTGATGAAGATGTGATTATTGATAATCCTGAAGATGCATCAAATTTATTCCAGAAGTTTTCTACAAAAGACGGTAGAATTGTTACTCTTTATCACACTGATAAAAGAGTTCAACAATTATATGCAAGAAAAGCACTCTCTACAGCAAGTGAAGAATATCCAGATCTCTCACATGAAGAATTCTTGAGACTACAAAGAGAGACAATGGAAAGCTATACTGCTCCTGCTAGAGGTAGAGGAAGCAGAGGTAGGAGAGGTGCTAGAAGAAATAGAAGAGGTTCTTCAACTCAAACAGTACCTAGACAGACAAGGTCTAGAGGGTTAAGAATTGAAGAAATTCCTGAAGCTTCACAAAATCTAATAGATCCTGTTATCAAGGATATCATGGAGAAAGAAGACAAGGAATTTGTTGAAGAAGAACCTGAATTGAGAAGAAAATCAAGTAAATCAACTCTCAGCAATACAAATCAAATTGAAGATTCTAATCCTGACAATATTCAAGATCCTGACGAATCTGAAATTCTGCAAGAGGTTGATTTGATAATCTTATCTACTGTTGTTGATTGTCACAACAAAGAAGTAGATGAAGAAGAAGAAGCCATAAGAAGAGATATTACAAAGAGAACAAATGAAGATTTTAATCTCTATCTACAAAGGCTTAAAGTTTCAAATGAAAGAAAATGGAGAAATTCAAGCAGACAAGAATCTTTACTGGAAAGAAGCTATGTCTTTGAAAAGGAAAAGGATAAGAAGTGGAAACATATTAGCACATTAAGTTGTGATACACCTATCAATTTTCAGTCTGGTGGAATTATTACAAGCGCTTCAAGTGTTGTTGATTTATCTGAGATGGTTAGATCAAAAGCACTCTGGTTAAAGATGTTTTCAAATCTGAAGCAATTGTCAAGTAATTCAAGAGGAGGTATTGGACACAGAGATGGTGAATATCTGAATATGTCATATGTTGATCCTTACTCCTTGACAGAAATTGGAGGTACTTTAACTTCTGAAAACCTGAACAATTTATTAGCTGTTGATATAGTTATAGATTGTCATGATGGTTTTGAAAAGAAAGAAAAGCTTCTGTACTTCATGAAAGATGGTAGTGTGAAGATTCTATCTATTCAAGATCTGCTGATGAAAACTACACAGGAACTGAAATATGTTCACTATCTGTTAAGATGGAAGAACCAAGTGTACAAAGTATGGGCTGACATGATTTTGTCAACTATAAGAAGAAGATTGGATGGAAACAGTAATTTCGATGGTAATTATATTCCCATGTACTTAAATCAAAGAGGTCAGGATGTGG
The DNA here is from genome assembly GCA_030848705.1 of Heracleum sosnowskyi. Classification (NCBI taxonomy): domain Eukaryota; kingdom Viridiplantae; phylum Streptophyta; class Magnoliopsida; order Apiales; family Apiaceae; genus Heracleum; species Heracleum sosnowskyi. Next base: position 111,160,065 of record CM061239.1, read on the forward strand.
AAATGCAAAGAGGTACTGCTGTTAAAGAAGTAACTTTTGGTATGACCCAACTTACTCTCAATCCTGATGGGAAGGAAATTGCTTATCTTTTGCTTGAAGAGCACAGTCTACAGAAAAGCTCCATACAGAATCTCAGAGCAGCTATCTACCAGATTAATGAGGAAGATGAAGAACTCAGAAATCTTAAGGAAAGACTGATTCAAATTCTTGAAGAAAAAGAAGAAAGTTTATTATCCAACTTCTTGAAGATGAATCTGTTCTATCAAAAAGCTTAAACAGATAAGTTGTTTCTGAAGATACTCGTACATTTTGATACATGTTTTTGACATCATTGAATATTTGGAATCTATACTTTATTTCACAAAGTATGAGATTGGGGGAGATTGTTAGATCAGAATTCAATGATCGTCAGAAGCTAGACTCAACTGATCAGGATTGCTGACATCATCAGTATTGCATGGTCATCAGTATTTGATCAAGCGTCAGTATCTTATTGATCATCAGGATTCCTACTCAGACTATGATCAGGATTGATCATCAGAACTTGAAGCTGATCAGGATTCCTACTTCGAGTTATATTTGGAGTCTAGATAAACATGGAAGTTTATTCTAATTGTTCCTGGTTTGTAGAATGTAGCTATCGATTAAGGATAGGTTTCTATCTTTGTTATTGATTAGGACTTATCTTGTTATTGATAGAGAAGCTGTGTGTACTATATAAACACAGTCTTGGTTTCGATTTATGTATTCTTTAGAGAGAAAACATAATCGAAGAGAAGCTCTTAAGAACAGAATTTCTTGAGAGAGTTTTTGTAAACTAGCAGCTCTCAAGAACATCAGAATTTCTTGAGAGAGTTTGTAACAGTTTTATATCAGATTTAATAAAGCTGTTATCTTTCTTTTCATATTTGTGATATATACATTAAGAAGTCGATTATCTTACTCTATTGTATTCAACCCCCCTTCTACAATAGATTATTACTGGGCAACATAGAATCTTCACACTACCATTTTCATGAAGTACAGAAGCTTTTCTTTCTTTTCAAAACCATCATGATAATCTATAACTATATCAACAACTAGTAAATTGTTCAGGTTTTCAGAAGTTAAAGTACCTCCAATTTCAGTTAAGGAGTAAGGATCAACATAAGACATATTCAGATATTCAGCATCCCTGTGTCCAATACCTCCTCTTGAATTACTTGACAATTGCTTTAGATTTGAAAACATTCGTAGCCAGAGTTCTTTTGATCTAGCTAAATCAGATAAATCAACAACACTTGAAGCACTTGTAATAATTCCACCATTCTGAAAATTGATAGGTGTATTACACCTCAGTGTACTTATGTGTTTCCACTTCTTGTCTTTCTCTTTTTCAAAAGCATAGCTTCTTTCTAGTAAAGATTCTTGTCTGCTTGGATTTTTCCACAATCTTTCATTTGAGAATTTAATCCTTTGTACATAGAGATTGAAATCTCTATTTGTTCTTCTTGTGATTTCTCTTCTTCTGGCTTCTTCTTCTTCATCTACTTCCTTGTTGTGAGAATCAACCACAGTAGATAAGATTAACAAATCAACCTCTTGCAGAATTTCAGATTCATTAAGATCTTGAACATTGTCAGGAACAATATCAGGATTAGAATCTTCAATTTGATTTGTATTGCAGAGACTTGATTGTCTAGGTCTTCTTCTCAATTCAGATTCTTCTTCAATAATTCCATCATCACCAAAAGTAGACCTGTCAGGAACTACTAGAGTTTGAATAGGTTCAGGAATTTCTTCAATTCTTAATCCTCTAGACCTTGTCTGTCTAGGTACTGTTTGAGTTGAAAACCCTCTTCTTCCTTTTCTAGCACCTCTCCTACCTCTGCCTCCTCTACCTCTAGCAGGAGCAGGGTTATTAAAGCTTTCCATTATCTCTCTTTGTTGTCTTAAGAATTCTTCATGTGAGAGTTCATGATATTCTTCACTTGCTGTAGAGAGTGCTTTTCTTGCAAATAATTGTTGAACTCTTTTATCAGTGTGATAAAGAGTAACAATTCTACCATCTTGTGTAGTGAACTTCTGGAATAAATTTGATGCATCTTTAGGATTGTCAATAATCACATCTTCATCACCTTCAGGAATTGTAGCAAGTGTATGTCCATGACCAGGTGTCAGGATTTGTTCTTCCGTCAGGATCTGAGATTGCACCAATGTTCTTACTGTCCTAACTCCAGAATCAGAAACATGAGTTGACTGCGTTGTTTGACTTTGAGAAGTTTGAATTGTAGACTTTAAAACAGCAGCATCAGAGGTTTCTCCATGTATCACTTTGTCACCACCATCATCTCCAGTATCATCATCATTATTCCTTAATACTAGATCAGGTGTACATTTTGTCTGACTAACCTTCTCCCCCTTTTTGAAATCAGGATTTGACAATAAATTCAAAATTAAGGCAAGAGAGGCTTGAATGTCAGTTACCTTTGTATCCAGAGAATCAATCCTTCTGTTGATGGAGGTTTGTTCAGAAACAACAGATTTCACTTGGGATTCTACTACCCGGAGTTGAAAAGCAGTAGGCACCTTTGTAAAACTCTGAAAAATATCAGTCCTCACTTTGTCAGTTGAATTCTTGATAGAATCAATCTCACTTTTCAGACTTTTGGATAACAGAGTAGTAGCCTTCAGATGATTCTTCAAGTCTTGATTCTCTATAAATTTCACTGCATCATAGGCATGATCCAAAGTAGAAGAATAACTTACAGATTCAGCAGATCTGTACCATGAATTGTTCCATTCATTCTGTCTAAGTGCCTCAGAAGGATTAAAGGAAGGAATAGAAAAATCTTGTCTTTGATCTTTCCCAGTAGAAGCCTTGCCAGCCATGAATGTGCTTGATGAACCAAAATTGGTTCCAAGACTAGCTTTGAGTGATGTAGCAAGCTGATCCTTCTCTACTTGATTCTCATCATCATCACTATCATCAGAGTCATCATAATCAGTACCATGAGTAACATCAGGATCAGGAATAGCTATACCTTTCAGTTTATCCTGTGAATCTGTGATAGGATGGTCCATTGGTCTTGAACGAAGTGGTTGTATCAGGATAGGCTCAGCATCAGGAGCACCACTAGCGTCAGGAGTAACACCGTCAGGATTTGATATGCTTGCATCAGTATTTGCTACCAATGGTTCTTGTGGAGCTTGAGGTTCAGAAGCTGCTTCAACACTTTGAGTTAAAGGTTCTTGTGTACTTCCCTCATTGACAGTGTCCTCGACCAATCTTTGAACTTCATCTGCACCAGAAATCCCTTGAGCATTGTCAGGAAATTTCTCAGAAACTGTAGCATGGCCTGCATCTTCACTTTGAGAAGATGGTTCTTGTGTGGTTGGAATAGAAATGTCTTCATTCTCCCTTTGAGAAAATGGTTCTTGTGTGACCATTCCAATTGCTAAGCCTTCACCCAAACTTTGATTGAGTGGTTCTTGTGTGGTTGGATCATCAGTAAGAGCTGCTGAACCACTTTGAGGTCCATGTTCTTGTGGGCTTGATCCCTTCAGTTTCTTCTGTCTAGTGAACACCAACTCCCCTTCTTTCCTTAGCTTTTCCATTGGATGTTTAATCCCAAGATTGGAAGCAGCAGCACCATACTTCTCCCATGAAATATCAACATGTCTTTTTGTTGGAGAGTCCTGTGCTGGAGAGTCTGAAATAGTAACCACTTGACTTGGTGCAGCATCAGGAATACTAACATCAGGATTTGATGGAGCATCTGAATTTGATTGCTCATTAAGAATAGAAGTGTCCTGTACATCAGTATCCTGTGGTGTAGACAATGGTACCACAGTTTCAGTAGCAGTATCAGCAACTTCCTTATTCACATTCATTATAGAGGATATAGGTAAATCATCCTCTGAATTATTCTCATCCCTGAGCACTAATTTCCTTTTAACAGAAACAGCCTCAACACCCTTTGCAGCTTTCTTCACCAGGACCCCTTGTACACCCCCTTGTAACTTCTTTTTAGTGAGTGGTGTAGAGGAAAAATCCTTTGAACCTGATTGCCTTCCTGACACATCAGTTCTAGCTGATTTCTTTGATTTTACAACTAAAGTCTTTTGAGAGACAGTAGAGGTGGTTGTTGACTGTTTAGACTGTTTAGGATGAATGCTTGGGTTAGGAACAAGGTGTGATTGGCCTTGCCCCATAGCATTAGAAAGTAATCCATTACAAGTAGGCATTTTCTGATGTAAGAAAAACCTGACCTCGTCAGGAATAAAAGCATTTCCAATAAAACCATTTGCCTTATCAGGATTAAAAAATGCAATTTTTTAATATGTAGTAAAATAAAATTTTATTTATGAAAACAAAATTTATTTTAACAATCCTGATAAATGTTGTTTTATAAAATGATTACGAAATAAATGACATAGAAACCACGTAACCACTCTTACCAATGAACGAGGCAATGTAATTATGAGAAGCTGAACAGTCGCCTCGATATTGAGAAAGTGACCTGCAACCTTAACACATATTCTCTATAAAAGAGAATTGTTAAACATAATAATCATTTATTATCAAAACACAAACCCTCTCCATAGAGAAAAAGTCTTACGAAAACCTTTCAGCTTCTTCTTTTCTCCATGGCTGCTAATAATCAACCAAACAACTTACCAGATGAAGAACTCGATAACATCGATGAAATCTGGCAAGAGATGTATGAGGCATGTAACAGCCCCAAATCCGGGGTCAGGGATTTAGAGTAGTCATGATCCACTTACTTCTTGCCTTGCCTGCTTTACTCACAATAGACACAATTCATCTGCTTATGACCCCACAATGAATATATCTCTCTCACACACACACAGGTTAGAGTCTCAGAAACGACACAAATACAACCATTGCGGAATAAATAATCTTTATTACAATACCCAAATGTCTTTTGAATTTGCTACTGATACAACTCCTAAGTAATGATACATTACCAACTTAGCCTTGTAATACTCACCACCCTCTCATACCATTCATATCTATACATAAGATGAATACCAAAAGCTCCAGCTTGATCTGACTGGTTCACACTAATTCCAGGATCACTGCTAGAAACTGCTCATGAGACTGCCTTGCGCTTGCCACTCGCCTGAGGGAGGTGCGCCGAATCCTTGGTATCCTACTTCGCTGCTATATAATATTTATGAAACAATAGCAAGAGTGAGTGATAGCTCAGCAAGGTAATTAAAGTATGGCATAATCCTGCCTTTAACTCAACCCAGAATAAAGCGGGTATAAGACAATAATTTGTCAAAATATCTCGATACTGAAATTATTTCCTTATCGGAATGTATTCCAAAAACGGTACCATTGTTGTATTTCAAATATCATTTCATAATATTTCTGCAAACGTTTGCTATATTATGAACAAAGTTCTAGTATAATATAAAAGATGAGGTTTCAAAGTAAACCAATATAACCTTTCCGAAAAATATCTGCTTTGTAAGCAGAATATCAACATATAACTTAAAAGATGAAGTTATAAGGTGATTCAGTATAAACAACTCCCTTACAATAACTCATGTTATGTAAGGTATCCACATAGTCATATGATATAAAAGATGAAGTTACGAGGAAAATTTCATATAATGTTCCGTAACCCAAAATCCACTTATGCATATATAATCTGAGTAAGGTTTTATCAGAGTCGTAACTCATAAAGTAAAAGATGAAGTTGCAAGGATTTATTATAACTTCATTTTTTAACACTTTTCAACCCCCTGCCAACATGATCGGTAAACCTGTACCACAGTGTCATCCTTAGTCCCTTTCAATACATGTTGCAGAACCCCCTGCCAACATGATCGGTAAACCTGTACCAAGGATGTCATCCGTAGTCCCTTTCAATACATGTTGCAGAATTATCCAAAATGGATGATGAACTAATACCGGAGTTGCTACCGCGCCCGTCGTACCAACCTTACTATGATCAGTAGCAGGTCGTACAACAAAAATATGTTCTCTACATGTAGATGGAAGAATCACGACAGCCTGACATTGTCTACTGCCTTCCCGGATCTCCCGGCCCATTTGGGGCAATAAAATGGATGGGTCGGCGCAACTGGACCACTTACACCACTCCTAGTTCGGATGAAATCCATGACTCTGAAACGTAAAGATCGTCCTCCTTTCCCCAAGTGTAATACTTGTTGATACGACTCCACTAAGTAGTTATATCTAGGTTGGAAAGGAAGATTCTCCAATATTTCCCAAGCTATTGCTTGTTAATGGATATCGACTTGTTCCATCAATTTACTCCTCGGTCGTTGAGGTAGTAACACAACATTTGACTTGCAGCAATTAAATTGCTCAGAGAAAATATCTGTCCCCGGACAGTTTTGAGTTGAGAGTTTAAAATGAATAGCAGTCACTTAAATCAGGTTTCCCATATTTTTGATAGTTGAACGAGTATTTAAATCCTCTTAAAAGACAGATTTAAATGAAAAACGGTGTTTTGGGAACCTCTTTTTGATTTAAAATAATTAATAATACAGCTTAGAGTATCCTTCGTAATTATTGAAGGTCGAGGATAAACTTTAAATAACATTTCTCATTTTTAAAACGTGTTAAAAGTATTTAATAAATAATCAAATAATATTTATTAAATACGTAAACCTTAAACGAATATTCAAAAAAATAATATTCGTTAAATACATAATGATTGAATGAATATTCAAAAATAATATTCATTAAATAAATAAGGATTAAATGAATATTCAAAATAATATTCATTAAATAAATAAGGATTAAATGAATATTCAAAATAATATTCATTAAATAAATAAGGATTAAATGAATATTCAAAATAATATTCATTAAATAAATAAGTATTAAATGAATATTCAAAATAATATTCATTAATTAAATAATCATCGAATAACAGTTACCCGATATCTTTATCGGAAAATAATCTTTAACATACACAGAAAATATAACTACTATCGATCTAAAGAATAAAATCATACGCCCTTTACCTAGGGCATTTATAAAAACCTGGCTTCTAGCTAATATCCCATAGTTAGCTTAGAAGCCCATAATCAAATTATAAAGCAAGTATCACAATATACTTTCGAAAACAGTTATGCCTTCCATTAGCATATATAACTGAAATAGTATTCAAATAGTATTTCTCGACTGAGATAATACTTAAATAACATTCCTTGAAAGATATAGTAAGCAAATATCATTCCTCGAATGATATCATACTCAAATAACAATCCTCAAAATATATAGTATTCTGCCGATGGAATCCCTCCGGGTTTCCACGGCTATCTACATATCTCAAAATACCGACTCCCGATTTATAGTCGAAAACAATGAATATGCTCTTATATTTAGAGCTACCATGTAAACCGGTTCATAACTACTTAACTCCGAAGATTTTTTATAACCCAAAGGTCAAATCTATTCCAACAAGAAATAAGATATATCGCAAAACTGTCCAAATTTATACATGGAAAAAGCAGTATTATATAGTCAATACTTCAAAGTATAGATTTAGAAACTTGCCTGATGCTCGAGAAGTGATAGGGGTTCGCGACGATGTCGGAAAATCTAGACAAAGTCAAAGAAAACGCACGATTAATCCCCTAGATACTCCACTTGTACTAAATGCTTAAACACGTAAGCGAAACACAACCAAGGCATTACTAGCTCGATATAGGCTCATACTAAGTCCATGTTAATCGACAATTACTTAAGTCGTAGGTTTAGTCCGAAATCGATCCTCGAATACATGTTATACTTAACCATTTACAACATTGGTTTCTAAGTCATGTTCTTAGTGGTTTTCACTTGCGCAACCTCGGCTAACACATTTTTATAAAATCAAAAAATAATCTTTTGTACTCGAAACCTTCGTACAATCTTTCGTAACTGACCTTGGCATTTCAATACAAAATTTCATATTTTAAAACAACTCTTAAGGGTCTCAAACATAGCCACAAAGTTGGTATATTTCTGCAATCTCATTCCTTGAACCACTTTCACTAAAATGGTCATATCTCATAAACCGTAAACTCTTTTGACGTGATTCTTGCGCTCACGTAAACTAGAAACAAAGATCTACACACTCATGTTCATCACTGAACCAAAAGGGGCAGTTAGGTTTTCGGATTCTAGGCAGTTTCTAGAGTTACCGAAAATGGGCATTACGACGGCTTAAAATCGAATAATCCAATTTTTTTAACAACCCAAATAAGCATTCAACCAACACCCAAGACTCATATACACCATTCATCATCTTCCTCACTGCCTCAACAGGTCTTAGAGCTACAATACTTATTTTTACATTTTCATAACAACCACATAAGATTCGTGCCTCTAAACATGCATACCACATCAAAACTCCATTAAAACACAATATTCATCAAAGGGGTTTCCAAAGATTTATACCTTGGCTTGAAGCTTAGAAGTGCTCTAAAGACTTTACAACTCTTAAACCTTTCTTAAAACATCTTTTGGAAGCCAAACCATCAAGAAACAAAATATGAAAATTAAGTTAGTAACTAATCATCCTAGAACACACCATCTTGTAAAAATCATATAAAATCAAAAAATAAGAGTTTCGTTCTCAAATATTTTACCACACCTTCTGATCTTCAAGGGCTTTCTTTTTAGTCCTAGATCATCACCAGGGAATGCTTGGAGCTCTACTTATGGGCGTTTAAAGATCGGTGGCAGAATCTGCCAGGAACAGGGCAGATTGGAATCTTCAACTTGGGGAAGGGATTTGACTAGGCTACACCCCTTTGTTTGCCATGAAATTTTGAACGAACCTTACCCATGGAGTGGAGAAGCTACGGTAAACATTTGGTGATTTATGGATGGATAGAAGTGGAGATATGAATTTTCCTTTGAGTTGTGTTCTTGGTTGGCAGATTGGAGAGTTTCTTGCTCATCTTTACTTTTGTTTTGTTTTTCACTTGGATGCATCTTTTCTTTTGTGTTGTTAACCACCCATTAGTCCACTTGTTGCTCTTTCATTAGTCCAAGTGTTGGCCTCTCATCAAACAACCCCATTTTTGCCAATGTTGCAAATACACCACTAGCTTTCTGGTTGACTTTCATGCATGACACCTTGGTTTTTCTTCTTCCACCAATTGGATCGTCTTTGTGTTCTTTTAATAAAATCAATAAGTTACAGCTTATATGTTGCATTTTATTACTCCACTGTGGCACAATCCCTTAAATCAACATTAACTCCAACATCCCTTATCTATTCCCTCTTTATTCCTTGTTCTTAGAAAATGTTCTCGCGTTTCTTCGAATATTCTCAAATCAAATATAATAAAATTCCAAAATATTAAATCCTCAAATCCTCAAATTTAATATCTCATTTCTTGAATATAATAATATATAATTCGCTGCCCGGTCAAATATTACACCAAAATAAAATTTGGAATTTCTGAATTCCGATCGTCTTTGCATACACTTATTTACTCCGTAGATCACTAATATGACTTCGGAATATCCACACTACGTCTCGTACATAGGTGGCATGAAATTTTTTCTTAATCCTCAAAATCACTATTCATCCATCAAATTCACTATTCACTGATGCACTTAATCATAATAAAAAAAAAGTTTTAATTTTACCAAAAATTCGGGTTATTACAAGGCACTGGCTGAAATCGCAGAAAATGAAGAACCTCAACCTGTTCCTGGCCCTCAGAAACACGAAGCCTTTGTGAATGCAATGGCTGAAGTGCTTCTTCATAACTTCCATCAGGCAAACCCTGATTGGAATCCACTAGAAAATCTTGTCATTGTCGATGAAGAGGATGAAAACGATGAGGATGATGAAGAGGATGAGGAACTCGAGCGAGAGCTTGAAAGAAAGAAAAAGAGAAAAAGCGATGCGTGTTCTTCATGCAAGGTGCAAGCATGGAAACATCTCGGTGGAGATGATCCGCCTTCAAGTGCATCTGCTCCTCTCCTTGTCCTTTAAGGATGGAACAAGAGACCTTCCAATCCTGATGGACTGTGAAGCTGCTCAGGAGCATTCATGCTAATCTGCAGGGCACGCGTACCTGAGTAGAAAAGTAGACTAGAAAAGAACTTATGTATTTTCCTTTTCAATTTGTAAAGAATCTCCAAGAATTAATGAAGTTTATCAATTCTCTCACTTGTTCTTCTTCTTTACTTTCCTGTACAAATTGTTAGTAACATTGCATTTGACATATAAAATTATGAACATCAATACTTAATCAAAAACTAAGTATACCAATAATTGTTAATGTAAAATTGTTTTAGAACCTCTGGTTGTCATACCAGCTTCTGTATTTGTACATCAGGATTGACCATTTGACTTTCTGTCAGGATTGAGTCCTATCACGAGTTGATCAAAAAATACATACCTTTCTGAATAACCATCAATATTTGACAGTCATCAGGATTTCCTCTATGTAGCTTTCCTCAGAAATTCTCAAAGTTCATCATTCCAAGTTCATTCACCAACTTATTGAAAGTAGCTTCAGGTAGTGGCTTGGTGAATATATCAGCTAGTTATTGATCAGTAGGAACAAAGTGAAGTTCAATTGTTCCTTCCAGAACCTGTTCTCTTATAAAGTGATATCTAATACTGATGTGTTTAGTAAGAGAATGCTGAACTAGATTTCTTGTCATTGCAATAGCACTTTGGTTATCACAATAAATAGGGATTTTTGAGTATGACAGGCCATAATCTAACAACTGATTTCTCATCCACATTATCTGAGCACAACAACTTCCTGCAGCAATGTACTCAGCTTCTGCTGTTGAAGTGGAAATAGACTTTTGCTTTTTACTAAACCATGAAACTAGTCTTCCACCCAAAAACTGACAGCTTCCTGAAGTACTTTTCCTGTCTATTTTGCATCCTGCAAAATCAGCATCTGAATAACCACATAACCCAAAATCTGATTCCCTAGCATACCAAAGACCAAGTGCAGGAGTGCCTTTGATATATCTGAAAATTCTTTTAACTGCAATCAGATGGGGTTCTCTAGGTTTTGCTTGAAATCTTGCACACAGACAGGTTGCAAAAATGATATCTGGTCTACTTGCAGTGAGATACAATAAAGAGCCAATCATTCCTCTGTAGTGAGTTACATCTACCTCAGCACCTTGATCAGGATCAAGTTTGGTAGATGTAGCTATGGGAGTTGTTGCAGGAGAACTATCTTGCATGTTAAACCTTTTCAATAAATTCCTTGTATATTTTGACTGATTGATAAAAATCCCATCATCAGTCTGTTTAACTTGAAGACCAAGAAAGTAACTCATTTCTCCCATCACGCTCATTTGATATCTTGACTGCATAAGCTTAGAAAACTTTTCACACAGCTTATTGTTTGTTGACCCAAAAATGATATCATCAACATAAATCTGAACTAAAAGCAAATCCTTACCATGATTCAAATAGAATAGAGTTTTATCAATAGAACCTCTTTTGAATCCACTTTCCAGTAAGAATTGAGCTAAGGTTTCATACCATGCTCTTGGAGCTTGCTTTAGTCCATAAAGTGCTTTATCCAGTTTGTAGACATGATTTGGATATTTAGGATCAATGAAACCAGGAGGTTGTTCAACATATACTTCTTCCTCCAGTTCTCCATTTAAGAAAGCACTTTTAACATCCATCTGGAAAACCTTGAATTTCTTATGAGCTGCATAAGCAAGAAAGATCCTTATGGCTTCTAGTCTTGCAACAGGAGCAAAAGTTTCATCATAGTCAATTCCTTCTTGTTGAGAATACCCCTTTGCAACAGTCTTGCTTTGTTTCTGATAATTACACCATCTGAATCTGTCTTATTTTTGAAAATCCACTTTGTACCAACAATTGATCTGTTCTTTGGTCTTGGTACCAGTTTCCAGACTTCATTTCTTTCAAATTCATTCAATTCTTCTTGCATTGCAGTAACCCAATCAGCATCTTTAAGTGCATCTTCAACTTTCTTTGGCTCCTCTTTGGACAGAAAGTTATTGTATAGATATTCATTCTGAGTTGCACTTCTTGTCTGAACACCTGAATCAGGATCTCCAATTATCAAATCAGGAGTATGGTCATTTGTCCATTTCCTTGCTGGTGTTAAATTGTTTTTTGAACTAGATGCTCCCCCTGGATTGGTGTTATCTTGATTAGAAGAATTTGAATGACTTGAAGCTCCCCCTGAATGATTGTTATTTCCTCCTGATGAATTATCAGGATCGTCACTTGAATCAGTATCTGAAGAATTATGTCCTGATGATTGAGTTGACTATGAACTTGTAGTAGAATACTGTTGCTCCCCCTCAACATTTACACTACTAGATGTATTACTATTATTTGCATCATCATAATTAGTACCATCAGTATCTGGTGTGTCATTAGGATTTGGTGACCCATCAGGATCTGATGAATTGACAGGATCTGATTCACTTTATTCAGGTTCCTTGGTAGCTTCATTTTCAAAAATCAACCTATCATGAGAGTCTTCATTGATTCCAGTTATCTTCTTATCATCAAAAGATACATGTATTGACTCCATGACAGTTCTTGTTCTCAAATTAAAAACTCTGAAGGCTCTTGATGCATGATAGCCTATGAAAATTCCTTCATCAGCCTTAGTTTCAAATTTTCCTAATTGTTCAGGATGAGTTCTGAGAACAAAACATTTACAGCCAAACACATGCAAATGCTTCAAACTTGGTTTCTTCTCCTTGAGTGACTGATAAGGAGTAACACCATGCCTGTTTATCAAGGTCAGATTTTGAGTATAGCATGCTGTGTTGACTGCTTCTGCCTAGAAATATGTAGGTAATTTAGCTTCTTCCAACATAGTTCTGCCAGCTTCAATAAGAGTTCTATTTTTCCTTTCAACTACTCCATTTTGCTGAGGTGTGCCAGGAGCAGAGAATTGTTGAATAATTCCTTTGTATTTGCAGAACTCTTCCATATTTGAATTCTTAAATTCAGTACCATTATCACTCCTCAGTATCTTGACTTTGTACTTGGGGGTTGTCTCAATCATTCTCACATGATCCAACAGTATTTCAGGAGTTTCATCTTTTCTGTGCAGAAAATATACCCAGGTAAATCTAGAATATTCATCAACAACTACAAGAGTGTACCTTTTCTTACTGATGGACATGATGTTGACTGGTCCAAATAGATCAAGATGCAGCATGTGATATGGTTCTTCAATAGAGGATTCTGATTTACTCTGGAATGATGTCCTTCTTTGTTTTGCTTTCTGATATGCATCACAAAGTCCATCAGGAGTATACAAAACTTTAGGTAATCCTCTCACTAAATCTTTCTTAACCAACTCATTGATATTGCTGAAGTTGAGATGAGAAAGCTTCTTGTGCCAATTCCAACTTTCATCTACTGATGCTTTACTGATGAGACATGTAGGGGAGTCATCAGTATTTGAGAAAATGTTGGCTTCATATATGTTACCATGCATGTAGCCAGTCAGAGCTATCTTTCCTGTTGCTTTACTGACTACTTCACAATGTGTGGAATAGAAGTTGACATGATAACCTCTGTCCGTGATTTGACTAATACTCAACAGATTGTGCTTTAGTCCTGTTAGATATAATTGCTGACGTTTGTTCATCAGTGTTTAAGTAACAGGTACATATCAAAGTTTATCTAGAAGCTAGTCAGAGTTTGTTAAAGTCTGACTAGATGAAGAGTTTACTGAAGCCAGTCAGAGTTTGATAAATACTGACGTGGTAATAGTTGACTTAGCTGTCGGTGCAAAGATAAAGATTCTAGAAGCAATATATTCTGAAGATGGAAAGAAGCAGAATATATTGATACAGCTAAGGAAACGGAATAGAAGATTGAAGCAATCCTTAATTGATAAGTTTTGTATAGCTAATTTATAGGAGTATCAATTAGATAAGGATTGTATGTAGCTGTGTACTATATAAACACAGATATGTTATCCCTAGAAGGGACGCGAACATAGAATTATTATTCTTGTAACCTAGCAGCTCTTTGTGATTCATTAACATTACTAAGAGAAAATTATTTAATATAATTCAGTTTGTTGATTTACAAACCTGTATTCTTAATTGTTATTCTCATACATACTTGATTATATATTGTGTATTCGGCCTAACAATTGGTATCAAAGCCAAGGCTGTTTAATATACAGTTTTACGATTCAAACACAGTATTAATCATGTCTGAAGAAAATCAAACTGCTCTTAAGGCTGAACAGGTTAAGCCCAATTCTGTGAGTCGATATGAAACAATCAGGGTTCCAATTCTCAGGCCAGTAGAGTATCCGATTTGGAAGGTGAAGATGACCATGTTTCTGGAGGCTACAGATCCAGAATATCTTGACAGAATCAATGATGGTCCACATATGCCGACTAAATTGTTCCCTGTTGTTGATGGTCAAGAACAAAAGACTGTTCCAAAGGAAAAGAAAGATATGACTCCTGAGGACATCTCATCAATTGCAAAAGATGCAAAGGTTAGACATCTTCTCCACAGTGCTTTAGATAATGTTATGTCTAACAGAGTAATTGGGTGCAAAACTGCCAAAGAGATATGGGATGCTTTAGAAGTCAGATGCCAGGGAACAGGTGTTATTAAGAAGAACAGAAAGACAATACTCACACAGGAGTATGAGCACTTTGATTCAAGACCTAATGAAACCTTGACTGAGACTTATGACAGATTTTGCAAACTATTGAATGATCTGTCTCTGGTTGATAAAGAATATGAGCTTGAAGAGTCTAATCTCAAGTTTCTGTTATCTCTACCTGAAAAGTGGGATTTAAAGACAACCACAATAAGAGATAATTATGAGCTTGCTGATACAGATCTTGATGAAATCTATGGGTTATTGAAAACTCATGAACTGGAGATAGAACAAAGGAATAGAAGATTGAGTAAAAAGACAAAATCTGTTGCTCTCAAAGTCGAGGAGAAGCCCATTAAGAAGGAATCATCAAGGAAGAAAGCCAAGGGAAAGGCTTTAGTTATTAAATCTGAAAGTGAGTCATCAAACTGTGATGATGACTCAAACTCTGATGAAGCTTCTGACTCTGATGATGATGAAGAACAGATGATGCAAATGGCTGCATTGATGGTGAAGACCTTCAAGAAAATGGGATTCAAGAACTTCAAGAAGGGAAAGAGATTCTCAAGGAAAGATTCAAACTCTGAAAGGAGAAGTTTCAGAAAGTCTGATGGAAGGGAGACCAAATCTGGTAAGAAGGATAAATCTGAAATCCAGTGCTACAGGTGTAAGGAGATGGGTCACTGTAACAACCCCAAATCCGGGGTCAGGGATTTAGAGTAGTCACGATCCATTTACTCCTTGCCTTACCTGTATTACTCACAACATTCATAATTCACCTGCTCACGACCCCACAATATATGTCTCACACACACACACACACACACAGGTTAGAGTCTCAGAAACGACACAAATACAACCATTGCGGAATAAATAACTTTTATTACAATACCCAAATGTCTTTGAATCTGTCACTGATACAATTTCTAAGTAATGTTACATTACCAACTTAGCCTTCTGATGCTCACAATCCTCTCATACCATTCTTATCTATACATAAGTTGAATACCAAAAGCTGTAGCCTGATTCGATTGGTTCGTACTACTTTTGGAATCACTGCTAGAAGCTGTTTACGGAAACGCCTTGCGGGGTATGTGCCGTCCCATTGGCATCCTGCTTCGCTGCTATATAATATATATAAAACAATAGCAAGAGTGAGCGATAGCTCAGCAAGGTAATAAAAGTATGGCATAATCCTGCCTTTAATTCAACCCAGAATAAAGCGGGTATAAGACAATAATTTGTCAAAATATCTCGATACTCAAATTACCTCCTTATCGGAATGTAATCCCAAAAATAATACCATTGTTGTATTTCAAATATCAATTTCATAATATTTCTGCAAACTTTGGCTATATTATGAACAAAGTTCTAGTATAAACGATGAGGTTTCAAAGTAAACCAAATATAACCTTTCCGAAAAATATCTGCTATATATGCAGAATATCAACATATAACTTAAAAGATGAAGTTATAAGGTGA
The DNA here is from genome assembly GCA_030848705.1 of Heracleum sosnowskyi. Classification (NCBI taxonomy): domain Eukaryota; kingdom Viridiplantae; phylum Streptophyta; class Magnoliopsida; order Apiales; family Apiaceae; genus Heracleum; species Heracleum sosnowskyi. The sequence continues at coordinate 111,176,148 of CM061239.1, forward strand.
TTCAGTATAAACAACTCCCTTACCATAACTCATGTTATGTAAGGTATCCACAGAGTCATAACTCATAAAATAAAAGATGAAGTTGCATGGATTTATTGTCACTTCAATTCCAAACACTTTTCGACCCCCTGCCAACATGACCGGTAAACCTGTACCACGGTGTCATCCTTGGTCCCTTTCAATACATGTTGCAGAACCCCTCTGCCAACATGATCGGTAAACCTGTACCAACGGAGCCATCCGTGGTCCCTTTCAGTACATGTTGCAGAATTATCCAAAATGGATGATGAACCAATACTGGAGCTTTCTCCGCGCCCGTCGTACCAACCTTACTATGATCAGTAGCAGGTTGTACAACAAAATATGTTTTCTACATGTAGATGGAAGTATCACGACAGCCTGACATTGTCTACCGCCTTTCTGGATCTCCCGGCCCATTTGGGGCAATAAGGTGATGGATCGGCGCGACTCGACCTCTTACACATGCTCCTAGTTCAGATGAAATCCATGACTCTGAAACGTAAAGATCGTCTCCCTTTCCCCAATTGTAATACTTGTTGATACGACTCCACTAAGTAGTCATATCTAGGTTGGAAAGGAAGATTCTCCAATATTTCCCAAGCGATGCTTGTTAATGGATATCGACTTGTTCCAGGAATTTACCCCTCGATCGTTGAGGTGGTAACACAATATTTGACTTGCAGCAACTAAATTGCTTCGAGAAAATATCTGTCCCTTGACAGTTTTGAGTTGAGAGTTTAAAGAGAGTAGCAGTTACTTAAAACAGGTTTCCCATATTTTTGATAATTGAGCGAGCATTTAAATCTTCTTTAAAAGACAGATTTAAATGGAAAAACATTGTTTTGGGAACCTCTTTTTGATTTGAAAATAATTAATAATATTTATTGAATAAGTAAACCCTCAAATGAATATTCGAAATTAATATTCATTAAGTAAATAAACTTTGAATGAATATTTAGAAATAATATCCATTAAATAAATAAGGATTAAATGAATATTCCACATAATATTCATTAACTAATAAACCTCGAATGAATAATTCAAAATAATATAACCTCGAATGAATATTCAAAATAATATTCATTAAATAATAATCTCAATTGAATATTTGAAAATAATATTCATTTAATAAATAATTAATCCTCAAATGAATATTTAAAGGTAATATTCATTAAATAAATAATCTTCAAGTGAATATTTGAAAATAATATTCATTACTAATCCTCAAATGGAAATATTATCCTTTAAGTCAATAATCCTCCAATGAATATAAATAATATTCTTAACGTCAATAATCCTCAAATGAATATTAATAAATAATATTCTTAAATAAAATAATTAACCCTCGAATAACAGATACCCGATATCTTTGTTATCATTCCGGAACAAAGCGATTTTAAGAAAACATTTTGAAAATGATATTCATCTAAGTAAACAAATTTAATTAGACGAATAAGGCTTATTTAATCCGTAAATGCTTTCAGAAGTATTTACTAATTAAATAAACACTGGTTTATTGGTGATGTTGCCTTTAGGTTAATTATTGCGAAAATCTTTCTAAAAAGCTCTGTCCGGGTTTTCGAAAATATACCTTACAAAATAACCCCGATACGCTGGCTAAGTTATAAACTCAATATATGCTCTGCCCTCTGAGCCTAGGGCCTTTATAAAAACCTGGCTTATAACCGCTATCCATATCTAGCTTATAAGCCCGTTACCAAATCATTTTCAAATAATAACCTTCGAATGAGGTAATATTCAAATAGCATTACTCAAATCATTTCCAGGTAATTAATACTTTCTAGAAATATAATTAATGTTTAATAATAATATCCCTCAAGATGAATAGTACTCTGCCGCTGGAATCCCTCCGGGTTTCCGCGACTATTTATATAACACAAATATCGACTCCCGGTCTAGAGTCGAAACAATAAACATTCTCTTATCTATAGAGCTACAAGGTATACCGGTTCATAATTACATTATCTCACGGCTCGTATAATATCCAAAAGTCAAATTCTATTTAACACGATATATAACATGTATCGCAAAACTGTATAACTCCACACATGGCAACAGCAGTAATATACAATCGATACTTCCAAGTATAGATTTAGGAAACTTGCCTGATGCTCGAGAAGTGATAGGGCTCGTGACCATGTCGAACAATCTAGACAAAGTCAAACGAAAACACACGGTTAATCCCCTGGATAATCCACTTGTACTCAATGCTTAAACATGTAAGCAAAATACAACCAAGGAATTACTAACTCGTTATAGGCTCATACTAAGTCCATGTTATCCGTAAAATACTTATATCATAAGTTGGGTTCGAAATCCATCCTCAAATCCAAGTTATACTTAACCATTTGCAACATCGGTTTCTAAGTCATGCTCTTAGTGGTTTTCACTTGCGCGACCTCGACTAAAACATTTTTATAAAATCGAAAAATAATCTTTTTAATCCGAATCTTTTTCGTGATCCTTCCTAACTGTCTCTAGTATTATTCCTCCAAGTTTCACATTTTAATATGGCTCCGAAGTGGTCCAAATATAGACTCAAAGTTGCTGAACAGAGATGGGTCATTCTTCCGAATGGCGTTTACTAAAACTCACGTTTCTCCTAAACCGTAAATCGTATAGACATGATCTTCATATCAAAACAAACCTTAAAACAAGACCTACATGTTACTGGTCAGTGTTGTTCAAAAATATTCCAATACCAGTTCGTAATTCATGCTCAAAACAGTCTTAAATCAAATGGGCATTACGACGGCTATAATCGTAACGTTTTCCAAAAAATCACAACCTCAAATCCAAGCCACACCGGGCATCCATAAAATTCATGAACATAATACTCATCAATATCAGCCTACTTTTTCAGTTTATACCCCAAATTTCTCAAGTCAAATCAACCACTACATAATCATGCTTTCATGCTTATAATCATACTATAAACATCACCAAGCTCAAATCCATCAAGAACAAGCATAAAATCAAAGTAAGGTCTAAGGTCCTTAAAGTTTATACCTTCCTTGGAGAGTATACCAGCGCTAATAATCCTTATATAGTCCTTGTATGGCCTTAAGCTAGCTTAGATCATCAAAGAAATCAAGAAAGACGAAGTTAGTTTCTAAGGGTTACTATTCATCATCACTTTTGTAAAAATCATATAAAATCGAAAATTGAGAGTTTGGTTTTCAAATCTTTACCACACCTTCTACTCTTCAAGAGCTTTCTTTTGAGCTACAGATCATCACCAGGGGATGCTTGAATCTCGACTTATTGGCTCTCTAAGGTGAGAGGTTGAAACTGTCATGGACTGGACAGTTTGGTTTCTTCAACTTGGAGAGGATATTTGACTAGGCTAAACACCTTGGATTGCCATGAAATTTTGAACGAGTGTTATACATAGAATGGAGAAGCTGTGGTCAAATTTTGGTGATTTTATCATGGGTGTATTGTGAGATACGAATTTTTATTTGAGGGTTGCTCTAACAGATCAGTTGAGAGAAATTTGTGTTTCTCTTGCTTTTCTTCTTTTCTTTCTTTTTGTTTTTGGTTAATAATGCTTGAAATGCTGATATTTGTGTAAAGAGTGGTGAGTCATTGCATGCCCAGGACACGTGTCGATCAGTGGAGCCTCATGGTGGCAAAGCAGGGACACGTGTCACGCAATGGAGATCATGGTGGCAAACAGCTTTACCAGTTCGCTTTCCTTTCACACGGATGATCCAAATGTTGCATTTCTCGAATTAATCTTGTTACATGTTACTTCCATGTATACATTTAATCTTGTCATAATTTCAATCCTTAATCCATGATTCGTTCGCTTAATCGCTTAATCTCGAAAAAATGTTCGCAGGGTTTCTTAAGCGTTCTATCGAAGTAGTTTCCTGTAAGTGTTTTTGATATCTCTAATTCTTTTATTAATCCATATCCATGGAATTGATAATCTAAATCCTCAATTATTCTCAAATAATAATTAATCCGTCCGTTATTGGTGAAATTTCGGAGAAAACAGAAATGTTATTTTTCCGATTCTGACAGCTTTTGCATTCCTTCATTTACATCGTAGATCACTAATACGCCCTTGAAAGTTTATTATATCGTTCCGCATATGGGGTGGTCTGAAAAACTTTTTAAACGACAAAAATTTACTATTCATCAAAAGTTACTATTCATCAGTGGTTTTTTTCTATAATCCTTTGGTTCAATATCCGATCCAATATTCCTGGTTTATTTCTCTTTACTTCTTGCACTTAGAAATGTTCTAGTGCTGTCTCGGGCACACGCTATCTTGTTTACGGAGTTGTCGGATGTATTCCAGATATTGATTTGGATGACATAAAAATACTTTCCTTCCCTGGAGTATTGTATTCTTATCTTCCAGATTGATTGTTCTTATTTATATGTTCAGTCCATTCTTACTATTCTCAAAATGTTTGAAAACCGAAATTCATATTCATTTCATAACTTGATTCTCAAAGTCATTGCCACTATCCACATTTACATCAACATATAATAAAAGTTTTAATTCTACCCAAAATCTGGGGTCTTACAGTCTCCCCTCCTTAAAAGGATTCCGTCCCGGAATCACTCTGAAAACAAATGGGGATATCTTTTAGCATCACGAATCTCTAACCTCATATTCTCTATCTTGTTTGTACAGAAAATACACCAACATAAACTTGTTTGTCATCCATCAACATGCCATTTAGCTTATCAGTAGCAGTACTATCTCTATACTCGCGGGCTTAGTCCGCATACTTTCTCTGTCTGTCTTGGTTGTCACTAGCCGCTTGTTGGTGAAATCTTTTGTCCTTCTAGTTTGTTGGACTAACTTGGGTGTTGTGTAAAATCTCATCTTTTAATTCCCGATCATTCGGAATCCATTTCTGTCTCATTTCAAAGTAAGGGTATCGGCCACCACATTGGCCTTCCCCGGATGGTAGTGTATCTCACGGTCATAATCCTAGGTCAATTCTAGCCATTTCTCCATCTCATGCTATCTACTATCATGGGTAACTCAAAGCCAATTCATTACATTCCATAAAATTTGTGGGGGCATAGTCAATCCCAAAATAACCTCGCTGAAAACTCGAAGTGTCTATTCCCGGTACGAATCACAGTCTTGGGTATATCCTCGGATTTAACTTCCAACTGGTGATACCCAGTTCTTAAGTAAATTGGAAATACACAGCGTTCTTCCGCTGATCAAACAATCATTTACAAGGGTACCTATTCTCCATGTCAAACTCATACAACTCTCGAGGTTCGATATATAATCTTGTGCTAAAATCTTTCTCTCTTACAACAACACCGGGCTCTCCACGGTGGTACACTGGGTCTTATCATATCCTTATACAACAACTCTTGTAACTGAGTCACTAACTCTTTCATTCCCACTATACTCTGAATACTCGGTATTCATTCTCATGTCATCCCAATCGATATTTGGTAGCGCATTAAGATCTTGTACAATCTCCCAAAACCATTGTAGTTCCCTTTATACTTGGTATCTCTTTTCTTGGCGTCAACCTTAAGAGCTAATTAAGCCTCATATCTCCGGCATAATAATTTCTTAGGCTGACTATATTCAAGAATCTCTGAATCTGTCTCCATTCTTTATTTATTACTCTCTATCCCCTACAATCAGTCTGGGCTTCATTGGGTGTCAACCAACCCATTCTTATTATAATATCAACTTCTCCCAACTTGAAAGGAATCAGGTCTATCAAAAGTGCCGGCCTCATATTTCTAGTTCACAACCTGGATGTACCAGTCTTATGGGAAAATCCCTCGATTGGCTATTTCTACTTGTAATTATTCCCTCAGCGTCTCGGCCTTAAGGTTTAATCGTCATGCAACATCTTGATATACAACAATGCATTAGCTCTGTCTAAACAGTGTAGAAGGGCACCTGCTATTTAAAGGTCCTGACAGTGGGCTGCTTGTTGGAGGTAGCCCTGGTTGAAACCTACTAGCTTTCTTTTCTTCTGTGTTCACAAACTCCGGGACAAACCTCAATAATTCGGAAAACTTGGCCTCATACTCGGTTACAGTCATGGTTTCTGGTTTTAACTCTTTAACTTTCATTTTCATCCGGGTCTCCATATATTTCCGAAAATTATTCCTCTAGAACCACACACGCTGCACCTCTCCCAAGTCACAATACCAGCTCCCTCTGACTCCATCGTCAGTACTTATCTTGCTAACCCAGAGGTAGTGTACATTCGTAAACAACTCCTCCAAAATCTCAATTCCACTATAGGGCATCTGTCTAACACCGTTGTCACTGGAGCTCACGGCACATCGCTATTTCTTTCACATACATCGATCGACACGCTTTCTATTATCATAATATCCTTGGGAGAATAAACCAATTCATTGATATGTCACTAACATTCTATTTGTCTTAGGGATTCGCTCCTGTCATAGGCGATTTCTTTTCGAACTAATTCCTATCGACGAATTTTGACTTATTTGACCTGATTGGCCTCCCCTTAGAATTCAATGAGGATAACAAAAATCATGGGGTCTTGAAAAGACAGCTCCCATATCAAGGAAAATGTCACACACTGGTGATCATAAGGTTATGAGTTTTAAGGTACCCTTATTGGAGGTAAAAGAATTTACCGAGAGATCAACATGATCATAAGAACTCACGTTGTGTGCCTCGATTGAGACATTACTAAAGGTAATTAGCCTTCTTGTATTTCACAACTTACAAGTGATGGCGTCCCATCAGACTTCTATCACATAGACAGATAGTCCTTGTAGCCCCTATAAGTATAGGGTTGTTCGTCTCAGTGGAAGTTGAAAAGTATGAAAGCAATTCGAGATCAATTTAATGATTATCGTCTTTCGACAATATTTCTTAAAGGAACACCTTGGATTAAAATTGAACAGATTCCAAATGTGCGGTTTCCAAAGAAAATACAAGGAAAAGAATAACCAAAAGATACTGGTACTTAACAACCAAGTGGTGAGGTATCACCATAGGGTCATTCATTATTCGAGGAAAAGTCAAAGCTTAAATAAAATCATTTGACAGGGCTTCGAAAACCTGAAAGTAGGCATCGTGACAGCCTCTAACACAATTGAAATTAATTATGATTTAACACAAGTGTTATAAAATAACTTCGAAGAGGGAATATACCCTTATCAGAATTCTTTCTTGGAAAGAGGTCAAGATAGATCATTGATTGGGGAAATATCCCACATAATTTACAAATGGGGAGGGTACTACCAAGGTCTCTACGGACGCCTTTTATGTCGGCTCCTCTGATGGATAATCGTTCAATTCCAAAGCTTTTCTTTTCCACGCACCCTAAGGTGTTTGATACTTACGTCATTGCCGACTTATAATAGTCACTAAGAATTCAACCATCAACATTTGCAATCGCAGGGAGTTCTATTCGACTAGGCGCAAACGTCTCAAGTAAGCGTTCTGTTCTCTAAGAAGACCTCGATACCGTTGTCGCCCATAGTAATGACAGTTCCACATGTCGACTGGGCGGTACCTCGGAAGCTCGTTAGAAACTACAAGCTTAAATCCGGTCTCTATTTCAATCATCTTTATACCCAATATTCCTTGAGATAATAAAATCCCTCAATGATGTAATAGACACTATTTCTAGTGGAATCGCTGGTCGCGGGGGATTGAAATCTCATAGCCAACGCAATTCCTTACACTATTCTAGGCAACTAAGTACCCTTAATCGTTCGTGAAAATCTGAACATCTTGGTTCTTACGTATGCCGCCTCCTTATGGGCAACTATAACCGACTACGAGTAACAGGTTTCGTTCAAGTCGAATCAATCCACTGATACTGGTTGTATTGCCTCTACCTTTTATGCTTTAGAGACTCTACTCCATTCTTTGTCATATCTCATGATGAGCCATAAACGATCCTTAAATTCTTGTCTCGTCACTTATTTGTCCCTTGAAGGTTCGTCTGGTCCTATTGTACGACTTCAAGTAACATACCACATCTTTATCAATCAACACGTTCTCTACAAGATTCTTTCCTTGACCCACTATGGGGTCTTCCTCTAGATCCTCCTATGGATCTTCCTTTATCGGGTCTCCGTCCATTTCAAGGAACGCATCATCAATTGCCTACTCGAAGGCCTCAGGGTCTGGTATCTCAGAATCCCATCAATCTATAACTCATACGAATCGAGGTGACTAACCATGAAGTCCTAAGTACGGTTTCCCAGAAGAAGTCCCCTCTCGGGCTTCATCTTAAACAGTCCGGGTCATGTCCTCTAACCCGACTACGAACTCAATTCGAGCTCTAGATGTCCTTATCATTCTTAAGGGTATTGTAAGACTCGATCTTCTATCATTTCTGAGGACTGTAACCTATCGCTCTGATACCATTTCTGTAACAACCCCAAATCCGGGGTCAGGGATTTAGAGTAGTCACGATCCATTTACTCCTTGCCTTACCTGTATTACTCACAACATTCATAATTCACCTGCTCACGACCCCACAATATATGTCTCACACACACACACACACACACAGGTTAGAGTCTCAGAAACGACACAAATACAACCATTGCGGAATAAATAACTTTTATTACAATACCCAAATGTCTTTGAATCTGTCACTGATACAATTTCTAAGTAATGTTACATTACCAACTTAGCCTTCTGATGCTCACAATCCTCTCATACCATTCTTATCTATACATAAGTTGAATACCAAAAGCTGTAGCCTGATTCGATTGGTTCGTACTACTTTTGGAATCACTGCTAGAAGCTGTTTACGGAAACGCCTTGCGGGGTATGTGCCGTCCCATTGGCATCCTGCTTCGCTGCTATATAATATATATAAAACAATAGCAAGAGTGAGCGATAGCTCAGCAAGGTAATAAAAGTATGGCATAATCCTGCCTTTAATTCAACCCAGAATAAAGCGGGTATAAGACAATAATTTGTCAAAATATCTCGATACTCAAATTACCTCCTTATCGGAATGTAATCCCAAAAATAATACCATTGTTGTATTTCAAATATCAATTTCATAATATTTCTGCAAACTTTGGCTATATTATGAACAAAGTTCTAGTATAAACGATGAGGTTTCAAAGTAAACCAAATATAACCTTTCCGAAAAATATCTGCTATATATGCAGAATATCAACATATAACTTAAAAGATGAAGTTATAAGGTGATTCAGTATAAACAACTCCCTTACCATAACTCATGTTATGTAAGGTATCCACAGAGTCATAACTCATAAAATAAAAGATGAAGTTGCATGGATTTATTGTCACTTCAATTCCAAACACTTTTCGACCCCCTGCCAACATGACCGGTAAACCTGTACCACGGTGTCATCCTTGGTCCCTTTCAATACATGTTGCAGAACCCCTCTGCCAACATGATCGGTAAACCTGTACCAACGGAGCCATCCGTGGTCCCTTTCAGTACATGTTGCAGAATTATCCAAAATGGATGATGAACCAATACTGGAGCTTTCTCCGCGCCCGTCGTACCAACCTTACTATGATCAGTAGCAGGTTGTACAACAAAATATGTTTTCTACATGTAGATGGAAGTATCATGACAGCCTGACATTGTCTACCGCCTTTCTGGATCTCCCGGCCCATTTGGGGCAATAAGGTGATGGATCGGCGCGACTCGACCTCTTACACATGCTCCTAGTTCAGATGAAATCCATGACTCTGAAACGTAAAGATCGTCTCCCTTTCCCCAATTGTAATACTTGTTGATACGACTCCACTCAGTAGTCATATCTAGGTTGGAAAGGAAGATTCTCCAATATTTCCCAAGCGATGCTTGTTAATGGATATCGACTTGTTCCAGGAATTTACCCCTCGATCGTTGAGGTGGTAACACAATATTTGACTTGCAGCAACTAAATTGCTTCGAGAAAATATCTGTCCCTTGACAGTTTTGAGTTGAGAGTTTAAAAAGAGTAGCAGTTACTTAAAACAGGTTTCCCATATTTTTGATAATTGAGCGAGCATTTAAATCTTCTTTAAAAGACAGATTTAAATGGAAAAATATTGTTTTGGGAACCTCTTTTTGATTTGAAAATAATTAATAATATTTATTGAATAAGTAAACCCTCAAATGAATATTCAAAATTAATATTCATTAAGTAAATAAACTTTGAATGAATATTTAGAAATAATATCCATTAAATAAATAAGGATTAAATGAATATTCCACATAATATTCATTAACTAATAAACCTCGAATGAATAATTCAAAATAATATAACCTCGAATGAATATTCAAAATAATATTCATTAAATAATAATCTCAATTGAATATTTGAAAATAATATTCATTTAATAAATAATTAATCCTCAAATGAATATTTAAAGGTAATATTCATTAAATAAATAATCTTCAAGTGAATATTTGAAAATAATATTCATTACTAATCCTCAAATGGAAATATTATCCTTTAAGTCAATAATCCTCCAATGAATATAAATAATATTCTTAACGTCAATAATCCTCAAATGAATATTAATAAATAATATTCTTAAATAAAATAATTAACCCTCGAATAACAGATACCCGATATCTTTGTTATCATTCCGGAACAAAGCGATTTTAAGAAAACATTTTGAAAATGATATTCATCTAAGTAAACAAATTTAATTAGACGAATAAGGCTTATTTAATCCGTAAATGCTTTCAGAAGTATTTACTAATTAAATAAACACTGGTTTATTGGTGATGTTGCCTTTAGGTTAATTATTGCGAAAATCTTTCTAAAAAGCTCTGTCCGGGTTTTCGAAAATATACCTTACAAAATAACCCCGATACGCTGGCTAAGTTATAAACTCAATATATGCTCTGCCCTCTGAGCCTAGGGCCTTTATAAAAACCTGGCTTATAACCGCTATCCATATCTAGCTTATAAGCCCGTTACCAAATCATTTTCAAATAATAACCTTCGAATGAGGTAATATTCAAATAGCATTACTCAAATCATTTTCAGGTAATTAATACTTTCTAGAAATATAATTAATGTTTAATAATAATATCCCTCAAGATGAATAGTACTCTGCCGCTGGAATCCCTCCGGGTTTCCGCGACTATTTATATAACACAAATATCGACTCCCGGTCTAGAGTCGAAACAATAAACATTCTCTTATCTATAGAGCTACAAGGTATACCGGTTCATAATTACATTATCTCACGGCTCGTATAATATCCAAAAGTCAAATTCTATTTAACACGATATATAACATGTATCGCAAAACTGTATAACTCCACACATGGCAACAGCAGTAATATACAATCGATACTTCCAAGTATAGATTTAGGAAACTTGCCTGATGCTCGAGAAGTGATAGGGCTCGTGACCATGTCGAACAATCTAGACAAAGTCAAACGAAAACACACGGTTAATCCCCTGGATAATCCACTTGTACTCAATGCTTAAACATGTAAGCAAAATACAACCAAGGAATTACTAACTCGTTATAGGCTCATACTAAGTCCATGTTATCCGTAAAATACTTATATCATAAGTTGGGTTCGAAATCCATCCTCAAATCCAAGTTATACTTAACCATTTGCAACATCGGTTTCTAAGTCATGCTCTTAGTGGTTTTCACTTGCGCGACCTCGACTAAAACATTTTTATAAAATCGAAAAATAATCTTTTTAATCCGAATCTTTTTCGTGATCCTTCCTAACTGTCTCTAGTATTATTCCTCCAAGTTTCACATTTTAATATGGCTCCGAAGTGGTCCAAATATAGACTCAAAGTTGCTGAACAGAGATGGGTCATTCTTCCGAATGGCGTTTACTAAAACTCACGTTTCTCCTAAACCGTAAATCGTATAGACATGATCTTCATATCAAAACAAACCTTAAAACAAGACCTACATGTTACTGGTCAGTGTTGTTCAAAAATATTCCAATACCAGTTCGTAATTCATGCTCAAAACAGTCTTAAATCAAATGGGCATTACGACGGCTATAATCGTAACGTTTTCCAAAAAATCACAACCTCAAATCCAAGCCACACCGGGCATCCATAAAATTCATGAACATAATACTCATCAATATCAGCCTACTTTTTCAGTTTATACCCCAAATTTCTCAAGTCAAATCAACCACTACATAATCATGCTTTCATGCTTATAATCATACTATAAACATCACCAAGCTCAAATCCATCAAGAACAAGCATAAAATCAAAGTAAGGTCTAAGGTCCTTAAAGTTTATACCTTCCTTGGAGAGTATACCAGCGCTAATAATCCTTATATAGTCCTTGTATGGCCTTAAGCTAGCTTAGATCATCAAAGAAATCAAGAAAGACGAAGTTAGTTTCTAAGGGTTACTATTCATCATCACTTTTGTAAAAATCATATAAAATCGAAAATTGAGAGTTTGGTTTTCAAATCTTTACCACACCTTCTACTCTTCAAGAGCTTTCTTTTGAGCTACAGATCATCACCAGGGGATGCTTGAATCTCGACTTATTGGCTCTCTAAGGTGAGAGGTTGAAACTGTCATGGACTGGACAGTTTGGTTTCTTCAACTTGGAGAGGATATTTGACTAGGCTAAACACCTTGGATTGCCATGAAATTTTGAACGAGTGTTATACATAGAATGGAGAAGCTGTGGTCAAATTTGGTGATTTTATCATGGGTGTATTGTGAGATACGAATTTTTATTTGAGGGTTGCTCTAACAGATCAGTTGAGAGAAATTTGTGTTTCTCTTGCTTTTCTTCTTTTCTTTCTTTTTGTTTTTGGTTAATAATGCTTGAAATGCTGATATTTGTGTAAAGAGTGGTGAGTCATTGCATGCCCAGGACACGTGTCGATCAGTGGAGCCTCATGGTGGCAAAGCAGGGACACATGTCACGCAATGGAGATCATGGTGGCAAGCAGCTTTACCAGTTCGCTTTCCTTTCACACGGATGATCCAAATGTTGCATTTCTCGAATTAATCTTGTTACATGTTACTTCCATGTATACATTTAATCTTGTCATAATTTCAATCCTTAATCCATGATTCGTTCGCTTAATCGCTTAATCTCGAAAAAATGTTCGCAGGGTTTCTTAAGCGTTCTATCGAAGTAGTTTCCTGTAAGTGTTTTTGATATCTCTAATTCTTTTATTAATCCATATCCATGGAATTGATAATCTAAATCCTCAATTATTCTCAAATAATAATTAATCCGTCCGTTATTGGTGAAATTTCGGAGAAAACAGAAATGCTATTTTTCCGATTCTGACAGCTTTTGCATTCCTTCATTTACATCGTAGATCACTAATACGCCCTTGAAAGTTTATTATATCGTTCCGCATATGGGGTGGTCTGAAAAACTTTTTAAACGACAAAAATTTACTATTCATCAAAAGTTACTATTCATCAGTGGTTTTTTTCTATAATCCTTTGGTTCAATATCCGATCCAATATTCCTGGTTTATTTCTCTTTACTTCTTGCACTTAGAAATGTTCTAGTGCTGTCTCGGGCACACGCTATCTTGTTTACGGAGTTGTCGGATGTATTCCAGATATTGATTTGGATGACATAAAAATACTTTCCTTCCCTGGAGTATTGTATTCTTATCTTCCAGATTGATTGTTCTTATTTATATGTTCAGTCCATTCTTACTATTCTCAAAATGTTTGAAAACCGAAATTCATATTCATTTCATAACTTGATTCTCAAAGTCATTGCCACTATCCACATTTACATCAACATATAATAAAAGTTTTAATTCTACCCAAAATCTGGGGTCTTACAGTCACTATGCCCCAGAGTGCAAGAAAGGCAAATCTGAGAAAGCACTCATCTCTAAAGGCAAAGACTGGGCAGATACTTCAGACTCTGATGATGGAGAAAATTATGCTCTTATGGCAACTGTCAGAGATGAGACTGAATCATCTGAAAATAAGGTACCCCTAACTACTTATGCTTATGATACTGATAATATATCTGAATTAAGAGTATATCTGAAAAGCGTACATGTTAGCTATAGGGATCAGACTTTAGAGAATGAGAGAATTAAAGCTGAGAATCTTAGTCTTAAAGATAGAAACAAGTTTCTTGAAGGAGAACTTGAAAATATGAAGAAGATTCAAAAAGAAAGAGATGATGCTGTTTATGTAGAACAGGAGTTGCTGAAAAGATATAAGCAATTAGAATCTGATCTAGAAAAAGAAAGAAAAATAATCAAGACTTGGACAGATTCTGGAAGAGACACTCATCAAGTGTTTCAGACTGATTCTGTAGGTTTAGGTTATTGTGAAAATGATGAACTTAGGTTTAAAGAAAAGGTTAAGGTAAAACCACAACTTAAACCTGTGAAATTTGTTCCAGAAGCCAATAAGTTAAAATCTGTTGTAATAAGGGAAGCTGATATGGAATCAGATGAAGCCTGTGAAAAACAGGAAAATATTATAACAGAAAATCTTATGGAAGTAGAAGCTGTTAGAAAACCAGTAAAAACTTGTGAAAAACAGGTTAATGTTGGCTTGATGACAGGAAAACAGTTCAATCATAAGTTGAAAGAGGTAAAATTTGCCATGAAACCAAAAGGGTCCAAGAAGAATAGGAATGGAAAGATAGGCATAAATAATAGAAATAATCATTTGCCTACTGGTGCTGCTCCAAGGAAAACATGTTATAATTGTGGTAGTTCTAATCATCTTGCTAATTACTGCACAAAGAATAAAAATATCAATTCTTTATCTTCTACATCAGGAGTAAAGAATGATTATGTTAGGGTTAGACCACAGACTTTATGCACACACTGTGGGAGCACTTGGCATTCCATTTATACTTGCAAGAGTTATCATGCTATTTATCACAACTATTATGAGCTAAAACCCAATCTGAAGTGGGTTAGAGCAAACTCTGCAAGTGTAAAGTCTGACAATGTTAGTTTAAACTCTGTTGATAGTAATTCCGCTGCAAAAACTAACACTGTTAAGAAAGACAAAGGATCCAAGCAAGTCTGGGTCCTTAAAACTAACACTTAGTGTTTGTTTGTGATTGCAGGGCATAAAAAAGAGCACCCTTATCTTGGACAGTGGATGCTCAGGACACATGACTGGAAATAAAGCCCTGCTATCAGACTTTAAGGAGAAGGCTGGCCCAAAGGTTTCCTATGGAGATGGCAATATAGGACACACTCTGGGATATGGCAATATCAATCTTGGAAGTGTCATCATTACAGATGTAGCTCTAGTCTCAGGACTCAAGCATAATCTGCTATCTGTGAGTCAAATCTGTGACAGAGGAAACCATGCAGATTTTCATACTGAATACTGTGAAGTTATCAGTAAATCTACTGGAAAAGTTGTTCTAGTTGGACACAGGCGCAACAACATTTATGAAGCAAGTTTGGTAACAAACTCTGATGGAAAAACAGTGTGTCTGACTGCTAAAATGTCAAATGAAGAGAGTTGGAATTGGCATAAGAAGCTCTCTCATCTTAATTTGAACAACATAAATGAACTTATAAGAAAGGATCTTGTAAGGGGACTTCCAAAATCAATACTCAGTCTAGATGGCTTATGTGATTCTTGTCAAAAAGCCAAGCAAAGGAAGTCATCTTTCAAGAGCAAATCTGAATCTTCAGTAGTGGAACCTTATCATCTTCTACATGTTGATCTCTTTGGACCAGTGAATGTGATGTCCATGGGCAGAAAGAAATATGCTCTAGTAATTGTTGATGAATATACTAGATATACATGGGTGTATTTCTTGTCAAAGAAGGATGAAACTGCTCAAACTCTGATGGATCATGTAAATCAACTGGACAAAGGATCACAGCAGGAAGTCAAAATTATAAGGAGTGATAATGGAACTGAATTCAGAAACTCAATCTTGGAAGCTTTCTGCAAGGAAAGAGGAGTGAAACAAGAGTTTTCTGCACCTGGAACTCCACAGCAAAATGGTGTAGTTGAAAGGAAGAACATAACTTTAATTGAAGCAGCCAGAACTATGCTTGATGAAGCAAAATTACCAACATACTTCTGGGCAGAAGCTGTTCAAACTGCTTGTTTTACTCAAAATGCAACATTGATCAACAAGCATGGGAAAACACCATATGAGATGGTGAAAAATAAGAAGCCAAATTTGAAATATTTTCATATATTTGGATGCAAATGCTTTGTGTTGAAGACTCATCCTGAACAGTTGACCAAGTTCGAGTTAAAAGCTGATGAAGGAATCTTTGTTGGCTATCCATTGTCAACAAAAGCATTCAGAGTCTACAATCTGAGAACTAAAGTGATCATGGAATCCATACATGTGTCATTTGATGATAAGAAAATAACTGGACTCGATGACTTAGATGGATATGATCAACTGCGTTTTGAAAATGAAGGTTTATTCTCTGATGATGTAAACTCTGATGAAGCAGTACCGACAAACTCTGATGAAGCGGTTCTGACAAACTCTGAAGAAGCATACTCTGAACCTCTACTGGTAAATACTGGAGAAACTGAAAATTCTCGAGTTGAACAAAATAGTGAACCAGTTGAGGGGGAGCGTGAAGAAGCTCAACAAGACACAGCAAGTGAGTCAGTTGAGGAAACTGATTCAAACTCTGACAGTTCAAACTCTGAACCATCCAATTCAGGGGGAGCCTCAGATAATGCAGAAAATCAACATATGAATCAGGAGAGCATGGATCAAGGGGGAGGATCCAATAATGATGCAAGAAACCACTTACCAACAGCAAGAAAGTGGACACAGGCACACACACCTGATCTCATAATTGGAGATCCTGATGCTAGTGTGAGAACTAGAAGTGCAACAAATAATGAGTGTCTGTATCATGCTTTCTTGTCTCAAACAGAACCAAAGAAAGTGGAGGAAGCTCTTCAAGATGCTAATTGGATTACAGCAATGCAAGAAGAGTTAAATGAATTTGAAAGAAATGAAGTCTGGACACTTGTACCTAGACCAAAGAATAGATCAATAGTAGGTACAAAGTGGGTTTTCAGAAACAAGACTGACAGTGAAGGTGTGATTACAAGAAACAAGGCTAGACTTGTGGCTAAAGGATATTCACAACAGGAAGGAATTGACTATGATGAAACCTTTGCTCCAGTTGCAAGATTGGAGGCCATAAGAATCTTTCTGGCCTATGCTGCACACAAGAAGTTTAAAGTCTTTCAGATGGATGTAAAAAGTGCTTTTCTCAATGGGAAGCTTGAAGAAGAAGTATTTGTTGAACAACCACCAGGATTTGTAGATCCCAAGCATCCAGATTATGTCTACAGGCTTGACAAGGCATTATATGGACTAAAGCAAGCACCAAGAGCATGGTATGAAACTCTTGCTCAATTTCTTTTAGAAAGTGGGTTCACAAGAGGTACAATTGATAAAACCTTGTTTTATTTCAATTCTGGTGATGATTTGCTGTTAGTTCAAATTTATGTAGATGATATTATTTTTGGATCTACTAATGACAAACTCTGTAAGAAGTTTGCAAAGCTTATGCAATCCAGGTACCAAATGAGCATGATGGGAGAGCTTATTATTTTCTAGGCTTACAGGTCAAGCAAACAGATGATGGGATTTTTATCAATCAAGCAAAGTATACCAGAAATCTTCTAAAGAAATTTGGTATGCTTGATAGTTCATCTGCTCCAACTCCCATGGCTACTACAACAAAGCTAGACAAAGACACAGGAGCCTCAGTAGATATGACAAACTACAGAGGAATGATAGGGTCTTTATTGTATCTTACTGCAAGTAGACCTGATATCATGTTTGCAACATGTCTTTGTGCAATATTTCAAGCAGATCCCAGAGAGCCTCATCTAACAGCTGTAAAAAGGATTTTCAAATATCTCAAAGGAACCATAACCTTGGGTTTGTGGTATCCTAGAGAATCAGAGTTTAAGCTAATTGGTTACTCTGATGCAGATTTTGCAGGCTGTAAGATAGACAGAAAAAGTACAAGTGGAAGCTGTCAATTCTTAGGTGACAGATTGGTTTCTTGGTACAGTAAGAAACAGAAATCAATTTCTACATCCACAGCAGAAGCAGAGTATATAGCAGCTGGTAGCTGTTGTGCACAGATTTTATGGATGAAGAATCAATTGCTGGATTATGGTTTGAAGTACTCTAAAATACCTATTTTCTGTGATAACCAAAGTGCTATTGCTATGACAGGAAATCCAGTACAGCACTCCATGACCAAGCACATCAGCATAAGGTATCATTTTATCATAGAACATGTGGAAGAAGGAAACATTGAGCTTCATTTTGTGTCTACAGATCAACAACTTGCAGATATCTTCACCAAACCTTTGAGTGAAGCTACTTTTACAAGATTGGTAAATGAACTTGGAATGATCTCTGGTTTTTGACTAGGGATACAGGTTAGACTCAAAACTATACATGTTTGATTTTTAAATGCTCATGATTCCTTGCATGTATTAACTGTTATGAATACCAGTGTCATAAACTCTGAAAGTAAACTCTGATGCTAAACTCTGTTAGTCATAACCTGTTGGTCATACTCTGATAGTTACAGTCTAATGCTATACTCTGATTGTAATTTTGTCTGAAACATATGGACCAATGAAGAAATTTGTATGAAACATAATTCTTAGTAAGTAATTATGAATCCTTAAGAGTTGTATAGATTCTGATCTCAAACATGTGCAGTAAGTTAACACAGCATGATACTGTCTCTGTATTTATACCATCTCTTAGTTTATTAATCCTATACACTGAGTTTGTATTAGCTGTTTGCATTTTCTCTCATAAATTAATTGTATTAACTGATGAAAAGTCTAAACTCTGATTATTAATTGCAAATAATTCACCCTCAAATCAAAAGATGCCAAAAAGAGCACATATTCCTTTGAGATCATGTTGTGCCTAGGAAGATCCAGGAACTTATTGTATGAAATAAGGGCTAAAATCTTTGATTTTTGGTGACTGGTGTCAACCACTGATTACTGGAAAAATATAAATAAAAAAAAAAATTATATATATAAAGGGGGTGAAAAATAAAAGATATATCCAAATGAAAGGATATCAGTATACAGAGTTTAGACATAAGAATCAGATTTTATTTTATACATGAGAGTTTAGGCAACCAGTTTTTACTGCTTTAGTTTGTAGATTTTATGCACTTTGAGATGATCTAAATATTGATTTCGGTAAACTATGCTATTGCACACACAATTATTCACACCTGTACAGATTGGGAAAAGAGTTTATTGACAAAGAAGGACAAATGGTAAACACTGATGTATTGTGTGACATATGCCGAGGTAACTTTGTTTTAATCTCTGATGGTTAAAATAATTTCTTTGTTTCAGACATTTTATAATTTTGAGATTAGACATTTATTTTGAAAATTTAAAAAGAGTATGATTGGACAGTTGTTCAAGAATGTTTTTAAACAGAGGAGAGAGGTTAATGCCTAGAAAAGTGTAACAGGCAGTAATTATTGCGGTTTTTACTACGCATGCGCATTGAAAACTGTCACTTATTTGCTGTCAGTAACTGCATGTGTGACACGTGTCCCACTCACATAATAACAAGAGTAAGACAGTTGTGTATTAATGATTAAAAACTGTTCAGTTTTTAATTTTGAATCTCATATTAATACAATACACACACATACGTCTAATCTTTTACTCACTTATCATTTTCACACATACTTTTCACTCACACAATTCTACAAACACTTTTCTGCATAATCTTTATCATATACTTTCTTACTTTTAATCTCTGATTTCTAATGGCAACCTCTATGTTTAATTCTGTTGGATTAGACTTTGTCCCAAATAACTATGCAGCACCTCTTAGCAATGAGAACACACCGGAGGCGTTCCATTTACTGCAAAATTTCCTTGCTCAATCGGAAATTGGGCGTGCTTTAGTGGAGCCTGCAAAGCTTTATGGATCTCAGATCAAAGCTTTCTGGGAAACTGGTGTATATGATAACGGTGGTGATTCTGGAACTCCATCGATTGTCTTTGAGTTTCAAGAGACAGAGTATGTCATTACTCCAGGAACTGTTCGTGAAGCAATGGGCTTTGCAGAATATGATGCGTACACTATTGCTGTTGGTGATACTGATATTCAAAGAATGATGCAAGCCATTGGATACTCTGGATCTTTAGTCAAGATAGGTCAGTTGAAGCGACCGCTCTTACGAAAGGAATGGAGTTTCTTTTTCGATTGCATAACCAGAGCGTTCGGGAAGAAATGTACCAATTGGGATGCGATTCCAATTGATAGTCTACAAATCGGGTATTCACTTCTTTTTGGTAGTCATTACGATTTTGCTAGACTTGTCTTGATGAATATAGGAGAGAAAATGACAGAGAATAGGAATGTAGTCTACTTTTCTAGATTTTGTCAGATTTTATTCTCTGCTTGTGTTAATAATGTTGAGATTAATGAGGAGGAAGCAATTCCCTCATTCAAACTGCAAAAAAAGGGTATTCTCTGACCTTACAAATAAGGATTTGAAGAAAGTCAATGTTGGTGAGTTGTTGTTACCTGAGAGGGTTCATCAGTTTTTAAACCCTCAACCTCAACCACAACAGCAACCACAGCAGATAAACAATGATACTCAAGTAGCTCCAAGACAAAAGACTGGAGGGAGGACTAAGCACAGAGCTTTCAAGGCTGCTAAAACTTTAAATACTGATGAAGTTGGAGGGTCAACCTCTGTTGAAACTTCAAGGAAGAAAAGAAAAGTTAGAGCTAACAGGTTAAAGTCTGTTGCTGTTGATGCTGTTGAAGCCTCAGAGACTGAAACTGATGAAGAAACTCTTCATCAGAGAAAAAGAAGAATAGTAGCAGCACAGCTCTTTGGTGCTGAAAATATTGAAGATGAGATTCCTGTGAATGAAGCTGTCTTTGAAGACAGAGTTTCTATGGAGCATGAAACTCCTGAAGTTCAAGAGGAGGTTTTTGATACTGCTGTGCCTACTGAGGACAGAGTAAATGCTGAAACAGAAGCTCCTACATCAAATGCTGATGATGTGGTTGAGGAAGCTGCTGTATTCTCTGACAGCAGAGTTTTTGAGAATGAAGATATTAATATGGAAGCACATCCTAGTATCAGTTTTTGTGATACTGAGGATGTGGCAACTGATCAAGCCACCTTGGTGATTGAAGACTCTGTGGGTTCTCACACAGAAGTTCTTTCAGTTAATAATGCAAATTCTGACAAAGGTGAAGAAGTTGATCAGAGTTTGGAAGAAGATGTTGTTTTACTCGAAACTCTACAACAGTCTGTTGTTGAGGTTGTGACAAGAGAAGCAGAGGTTTCTGCTCAAGCAAACTCTAAAGTACTTGATGAAACTGCACAGTTAAATAATGAAGTGACTGCTGAAAATGCTCCTGCTACAAATGAAGTGGACATTAATGAAGAAGATGAACATGATGCTGAGGGTTCTCATTCACACCCTAGTATTCAAGTTTCTTTGTCTGCTGGTGTAAACTCTGAAGAAGAAAGAGAAGTCAATCATGCTACTGCAGAACATTTTCAGAATATGTACTTCTCAAATTGGTCAAGCAAGGATACTATCTTTTCAAATGAAAGAGCTGCAGATTTTGTCACAAAGTCTTCCAAAGAGATTACAAATCCAGAACTTCTCAGTCATCTCAAAGCAACTATTGTACAAATCAAATCATTGAATAATCGTTTTGATGATTCTGACAAGGTGATTACAGGATTGAGGAATGATATAACTCAAAGAGAGCTTACACAACAAAAGGACAAATCTCTATACATCTCTTTGTGTAAAGATCAGAAGAATTTTGATTCCAGGCTATCCAAGGTTGAAGAAAATCAAGTCAAAATGTCAACTAAGTTGGATGAAATTGCAAATTCTATTGAATTGCTCACATCAGTTTTACTGTCTGATGATGTCAAAAAGGGGGAGAGAGTATCTCAAGACAAATGCAAGAGCTCTCAAACTCTGACTCGGAAAGATGACACTACTGATGGTGGTGCAAGAGATAAAAATCCAAGGACAAGAAATGTTCAAGGGCAAAGGAGAAGGTTAAACTCTGATACTCATGTAAATGCTGATGGAAAAAGATATACTGGAGGGCAGTCTTCTTCAAGGGTTAGAAAGGTTAAACTCTGATACTCATGTAAATGCTGATGGAAAAAGATATACTGGAGGGCAGTCTTCTTCAAGGGTTAGAAATTTAATTCTTTCCTCTAAAACTCCAGTTACTGATGAAGAAGTTGCTACACAGTTATTCTTAGCAGAACATGGTAAGAATGTTACTATTGAAGATATCCAGGCTGATGAGCAATTGCTTGCTGAGGAACACAGGAAAGATGTTGAAGCTGGAATCTACAAGCAGAAGAACACTAAGACTCCAAGGAGAAAAGAACAAGGAATTGTTATTAAAGAGAATGTAAACTCTGATCAGAGTTTACAATACTCAAGGAAATCTGTTATTTCAAACTCTGAAAAAGGTAAAGGTATAATGATTGAAGAGCCTAACCTAGAGAAGAAAGATAATTCAACCTCTGACATTGCTCAAGTTGAAACAAGATTAGCAAAATCAACCTCTGACGCTGCTCAAGTTGATGTTACTACTAAAGTTATGACAACCTCTGACGTTGCTCAAGTTGTACAGAAATCTACACAACTTCCAGGATTCAGCAAACCAAAACTTCTTGAAGATTTAAAGCTTGAAGCTGTGAATTTCTCAGAAACCAGAACAGTATTGGGAAAAGAAGCCTTTGATAAATCTGGACTGGGTTCACACAGAGAGAGAAGAACTAATAACAGATCTCAAGACAAGTTTTCACTGGCAGAATCTGGAGTTGGAATTACTCAAGAAGGCCTTGACAAACTAGAATCTGTACAGATGATTTTTCACAAAGGAATCAAAAAGGAATTCTTGTTATATTTTATGGCTGATGGCAGAGTGTATAGAGTTGGTGAATCTGATATTCAGTTAAAACTCTGGGAAGAGCTAGAGTATGTTCTATATCTATTTGAAGTAAAGAATAGAAGTACTTATGATGCTGCTCGAGTTTTGAAGGAAAGGATGATGAAATCCAAAGTTTTGAGTGGAGCTGGAGTATCAAGTGCATACATTCCTAAATACAGAGATGCACATGGAAAGTTGGTAGAAATGAAAAGGAATAGTGCTAGGTTCAGAACTGCACTAAATAAAAAGGTTCTTGAGTTCAATCTAGAGTCTGATAAACCTTTTTATATCAGACTTGGCAATGAAATGGACAAAAACAGCATATATTCTTTGAGGGCTGCCATTTATCAAATTGGTGAAGATGAACCAGAAATGAAGGAGCTGAAGAAGATTATGATTGCTGAACTGAATAGAGCTGAGAAGAAACTACTGTCAGATTATATCAGGACAGTGCCTGATATTCAAGAGATTAAGTAAAGTCTGACTGTAAGTTTTTATGTTTTCTATTCTAAGTTAAATTTAAACTCTGTTTTAAAATTAAACTCTGACATATGTTAAACACTGCATTTGTTATATGTTTTGACATCATCAATTATCTGTTTAACTTGTACATTTTGGTATGAACAAGTTGGGGGAGATTGTTAGATATAATTGCTGACGTTTGTTCATCAGTGTTTAAGTAACAGGTACATATCAAAGTTTATCTAGAAGCTAGTCAGAGTTTGTTAAAGTCTGACTAGATGAAGAGTTTACTGAAGCCAGTCAGAGTTTGATAAATACTGACGTGGTAATAGTTGACTTAGCTGTCGGTGCAAAGATAAAGATTCTAGAAGCAATATATTCTGAAGATGGAAAGAAGCAGAATATATTGATCCAGCTAAGGAAACGGAATAGAAGATTGAAGCAATCCTTAATTGATAAGTTTTGTATAGCTAATTTATAGGAGTATCAATTAGATAAGGATTGTATGTAGATGTGTACTATATAAACACAGATAGGTTATCCCTAGAAGGGACGCGAACATAGAATTATTATTCTTGTAACCTAGCAGCTCTTTGTGATTCATTAACATCACTAAGAGAGAATTATTTAATATAATTCAGTTTGTTGATTTACAAACCTGTATTCTTAATTGTTATTCTCATACATACTTGATTATATATTGTGTATTCGGCCTAACAAGTCCCTTCACTAGAGCTACTTTTTCAATGATGACATTTCCAATGATTATATTGTCATATCCCAAGGTTTGTCCAATGTTGCCATCTCCATAAGACACAGTTGGGCCAGCTTTTTCCTCATATTCTGATAACAGGACCTTGTTTCCAGTCATGTGCACAGAACATCCACTATCCATGACTAACACATTTTTCTTTTTACCCTGCATCAGAATACCAAAACACTAGTTAGAATGTTTAGGAACCCACACTTGTTGGGTTCCTCTTCCATGCATTTTATTAACATTCACAGCAGAAGACTTTTTGACTTTAGCAGTCCTGACAGGATTAACTCCATCAGGATTTGCTTTGTCAGTATCAGTATTAACAAACGCATGCTTCACTATGACATTCTCAATTCTACCAGACTTTGTACTTTTATCAGACTTAGGCAATGAATCATAAAAGTTATAGTACAAATCATGATACTCTTTACAAGTATAAATAGAATGCCATATACTACCACACTGAAAACAGGACTTCTGTGGTTTATAAAATACTGATCTACTCCTGACATCAGAAATAGGAATTTCAGTACTTTTCTTGTTACTCTTCTTACAATCAATAACAAGATGATTAGAGTTACCACAGTTAAAACAACAATTTCTAGGTGCATTTGGGATATATTTATAACCATTCTCTTTATTGATCCCAACTTTACCATTCCTGTTTCTCTTAACAGTAGCTTCCTTTTTCTTATCTGTAACCTCACATATTTTATCCTTAAGCTGTTTCTGAGACAATAAACCTACATTCTTAGTAACTTTACTCATGACAGGTTTAGACTTTATAATTTTAATACCTTGAACAGAAGTAGATCCCTTTTCAAAAGTAGAATTGGAATCCTTACCAAAAACAAAATTAACAGGAGTAATCTTAGATTTGGTTTTGTCTATAACATGTCTATAGGTTTTTGGACTGACTGTCTCATCAATGACAATTTTCTCTTTCAATTTCTTATCTTCATCTGACTTATATCCTAGACACTCTTTCCAATTCTTAGAGGTATTAATCTCATGAAATTTTCTACCAGAGTCTGTCCAGGTTCTGATTTTCTCATTAGCATATTCAAGTTCCTTTTCAAGAGCAGTACTTTTAAATTTCATCTCTAAGTGCATGTGTTTAGAATTATCACATTCTTTTTGTACTTCTTGCATACGAGAAAATTCAACTTCTAAAAGCTCATTCCTTTTTCTAAGTTCAGACATCACAGATAAGATTCTAGTATTTTCAGCAGTTTGACTTCTAAAGCTAATATGCAATGACTTTAGAAAACGTCTTAACTTAGAAGCATTATCAGTATCAAAATCAAAGACAGTATTTAGTACCTTATCATCAGGATCAGCTGATTCATCAGTATTGGCCATTAGAGCATAGTTTACCACCTCAGTATCAGATTCTGAGGAAGAGTCCATCCAATCCTTGCTTGATGTAATGAGTGCCTTCGTCTTCTTGCACTCAGAAGCAAAGTGACCTATACCATTACACTTGTAGCATCTAACCTTTGATTTGTCAAATTTGCTACTTTTGCTGTCCTTTTTGATATACTTGTCTTTGTCTGCATTGAAGGTCCTTTTCTGAAAGTTGCCTTGTCTTCTAGCCCTCCTGAACTTCATCTTATTGAAGCCTCTGACTATCATAGCAACCATCTCTTCCATGTCTGAGTCAAAAGAGTCATCATCAGTATTGGCATCAGGATTGCCATCAGTATCTGATGATGAGTCATCAGGATCTGACTCAACTATTCTTGTTTTCCTTCTAGAGACCTCCACAGCTTTTCCTTTTGATTTAGCCTCTACTTTCAAAGCAATAGATTTTGCCTTGCTGCCTTTCTTATTCTTTCTCTGTTGAACTTCAAGATCATGAGTTCTTAACATTCCATAGACTTCATCAAGAGACACAATGTTGAGATCATACTGATGTCTAATGATCGAGGTCTGAGTATCCCATTCTTCTGGTAAAGCTCTTAGAAACTTGGTGTTTGATCTTCAGTTTCATATTCCTTGTCAACTAAAGATAGACTATTCAGAAGTGTCAGAAATCTATCATATAAATTAGTCAGGCTCTCATCAGGTCTAGCATCAAATTGTTCATATTCTTGAATCAAAAGAGCCCTTCTGTTTTTCTTGACAGATGCAGATCCCTGGCACTGAGTTTCCAAAGTATCCCAGATTTCTTTTGCAGACTTGCATGCAATCACTCTATTGGACATGACAGCATCAAGACTACTGTGCAGAATATTCTTTATCTTCGGTTCCCTGAGTACATGAGCTTTTTCTTCTGGAGTTCATTCACTCTTCGCCTTGACCACATAGTGTTCAGGTACAGTGTATGTTCGTTCTATGATCCTTGTAGGAATATATGGTCCATCACAAATCCTGTCCAAATAGTCAGGATCCATAGCCTCCAGGTACATCAGCATCTTTACCTTCCATGTTGGATATTCTGATTTCTTCAGGATGGGAATTTTCATACTTTCATACTTGGTTGTCGACATCTTAGATCGTATCTGATTAAATTTAAATCAGTTCGCTCTGATACCAATTGTTGCCTGGTCTTCTAGCCTTTCTGAACTTCATCTTTTTGAAGCCCCTGACAATCATAGCAACCATCTCTTCCATGTCTGATTCAGATGAGCCATCATCAGTATTGGAATCAGGATTACCATCAGTATCTGATGAAGAGTCATCAGGATCTGACTCAACTATTCTTGATTTCCATCTAGAGACCTCCATAGCTTTTCCTTTTGATTTAGCCTCTACATTCAAGGCAATGGTCTTTGCCTTGCTGCTTTTCTTGTTCTTTCTCTATTGAACCTCAAGATCATGAGTTCTTAGCATTTCATAGACTTCATCAAGAGACATAGTGTTGAGATCATACTGATGTCTAATGATCGAGGTCTGAGTATCCCATTCTTCAGGTAAAGTTCTTAGAAACTTGGTGTTAGAATCTTCAGTTTCATATTCCTTGTCAACTAAAGATAAACTATTCAATAGTGTCAGAAATCTATCATATAAATCAGTCAGGCTCTCATCAGGTCTAGCATCGAATTGTTCATATTCTTGAATCAAGAGAGCCCTTCTGTTCTTCTTGACAGATGCAGATCCCTGACACTGAGTTTCCAAAGTATCCCAGATTTCTTTTGCAGACTTGCATGCAATCACTCTGTTTGACATGATAGCATCAAGACTATTGTGCAATATATTCTTTATCTTTGGTTCCCTGAGTACATGAGCCTTTTCTTCTGGAGTCCATTCACTTTTAGCCTTGACCACATAATGTTCAGGTACAGTATCTGTTCGTTCTATGATCCTCGTAGGTATATATGGTCCATCACGAATCCTGTCCAAATAGTCAGGATCCATAGCCTCCAGGTACATCAGCATCTTTACCTTCCATGTTGGAAATTTTGATTTCTTCATGTTAGGCCGAATACACAATATATAATCAATATATGTATGAGAATAACAATAAAGAACACTGTTTATGAACAATAAACTGAATTATATATTAAATAACTCTTCTCTCAGTGATGTAAAATATCACATAGAGCTGCTAGGTTACAAGAATAATGTATTCAGTATTCGCATCCCTTTTAGGGTTAACCTATCTGTGTTTATATAGTACACAGCTACATAATCAATCTCTAATTGACATTCCTATAAATTAGCTATACAATTTATATCAATTTAGGATTGCTTCTGTCTTCTGTCCCGTTTCTTTAGGTATCTCAATATATCTTGCTTCTTTCCATCTTCAAGATATATTGCTTCTAGAATCTTCAATGTCAGCACCGACAGCTAAATAAACTCTCATCCCGTCAGACTTTATCAAACTCTGACTGGCTTCTAGCATAAACTCTGATGAGTACCTGTTGCTTAAACACTGGTAAATAATCATCAGCAATTATATCTAACAATCTCCCCCAAATTGTGCATAACAAAAATGTACAAGTTAAAAGATAATTGATGATGTCAAAACATACAACAAATGCAGTGTTTATAACATAACAGAGTTTAACTTTTACTTAGAATAGAAAACTTTAAAAACTTACAGTCAGCCTTTACTTTATTTCTTCAATGTCAGGCACTGTTCTGAGATAATCAATGAGTAGTCTTCTTTCAGCCTTTTCTAGCTCATCTACCATGATTTTCTTCAATTCCTTTAATTCTGGATCACTCTCTCCAGTCTGGTAGATAGCAGCTCTCAGAGAATAGATTCTATTCCTCCTCATCTCATTCCCTAGCCTGATAAAATAAGACTTGTCTGACTCCAAGTTAAATTCCAACACTTTAATTCCAAGTACTGTATTGAATTTAGCACTGTTCCTTTTCATCTCTACAAGCTTTCCATGAGCATCTCTGTACTTAGGAACATAAGCACTTGAAATTCTGGCTCCACACAAGACTTTAGAATTCATCATTCTCTCTCTTAAAACTTGAGCAGCATTGTGAGTACTTTGATTTTTCACTCTTAGCAGATATAAAACATACTCCAGCTCTTCCCATAGTTTTAGATGAATATCAGCTTCTCCAACTCTATAAACTCTTCCATCAGCCATAAAATATAACATAAACTCCTTTTTGATTCCTCTATGATAGATCATCTGAACAGACTCTAACTTGTCAAGGCTTTCTTGAGTTACCCCAACACCAGGTTCTGCCAGTGATGTATGATCTAAAGGACTGTTATTCACTCTTTTCTCTCTATGTGAACCCAAGCCAGATCTATCATAAGATTCTTTTCCCATTACAGTTCTGCTTTGTAAAATGTTCACATTTCCTGACTTCAGAGTTTCATCTTTAGATGATCTTCGAAAAGTACCTTGGAGTTGTGAAGATATTAATTGAGTTTGTACAACTTGAGCAGTGTCAGAGGTTGTCACAACTTTAACAAAATCATCAACTTGAGCAACGTCAGTGGTTGATTTATTAGATCTTGATTCAACATGAGCCATGTCAGAGGTTGAATAAGCTTTCTTTGATAACTCAGGCTCTTCAATCAATTTGCCTTTTCCTTTGTCAGTGTTTGCTCCAGCAGGCCTCCTTGAGTATTGTAAACTCTGTTGAGAGTGCACATTCTCTTTAATAATAATTCCTTTTTCCTTTCTCCTAGGAGCCTTGGCAGCTTTTTGCTTGTAAGTTCCAGCTTCAACTTTCTTTTTATGCTCTTCAGCAAGAATCTGCAATTCAGCATCAATGTCTTCAACTGTGGCTTCACCACCATGTTCTTCCAAAAAGAGTTTAGCAGCAATCTCTTCATCAGTAATTGGATTAGCTGAAATAGCTAGATTTTTAAGTCTTGAAGAAGATTGAACACCAGAATTTACTCTTTCAGAGTTTGTCAGCTTAGCAGAGTTTGACCTAAGTCTCCCTTGCTCTTGAGAATTCTTTGACCTAAACTCTGAATCCTTGCTTCCACCATCAGTTGCATCATCCCTCCGTCTCGGAGTTGGAGCCCTTTTGCATTTGTCTTTAGGAACTCTCTCCCCCTTTTTGACATCATCAGGAATAAGCACTGATGTCAGCAATTCCAAAGATGCAGCAATAGAATCAATCTTTGTAGACATTTCATCTTGATTGCTCTCAACTTTGCTTAGCCTCTGCTTGATTTCCACTTGATCCTTGATCATAGAGGAATATTTAGCTCTATCAGTCTTCAAAGCCAGTTCCTTAGTAATTATATCATTTCGCAAGCCTATGACATCGTTATGAGTCTCATCAAATCGATTATGCAAATATTTGACTTGAACAATTGTAGCCTTCAGATGTGTCAACAACTCAGGATTTGAAATCTCTTTTGCAGACTTATCAACAAAATCAGCAGTCCTTTGCTTAGAGAAAATACAATCTACCCCTGACCAGTTTGCATAGTACATGTCTCTATAATGAGCTTCAGTGGCATTTTGATTTTCCTTAACAGTCTCAGCAGTAGGATCCCTTAGAAAAGGCATGGATTCATCAGAGTCTGCATGATCAGAATTTACAGAAGTGTGATCATGACTATCAGAATCAACCCTGTCTTCAACAACATTTTCTACTAAGGGCTCTGCAGCTTCTTCAACTACATTCTCTGCAGTAACTTCAACATTGGACTGTGCAGCTTCATTAAGAACTTTCTCTGCTACAGCTTCATTCTTCTCAGCAATTTCTTCTTCTGCTAGAACAGCTTCTTCTACAACAATCTTCTTCTCAGCATTTTCAACAATCTTCTCAGAAGAGACAGATTTTGCTTCCTGATCAACTTCATCACCAACTTCAAGAACTTGATTGGTGACAGAGAGAATCTCTGTATGAGTTGCCACATACTCTTCAATTATCAGAGTGGCTTGATCAGCTGCCACATCCTCAGTGTCACAAACACTGATTGCAGGATGTGCTTCAATATCTATGTCCAAAGGATCAACAAAATGATCAGCATTTGCAGCTTCATTATCAGCTTCAAAATGGGCATCAGCATTTGCTCTGTCCTCTGTGTGCACAGTAGCTTCAACATCTAAAACAACATCCTGAATTACAACATCAGGATTTACATTCATTTCAGCTTCAGGAACAGCTTCATCTAACTCATCAAACAGATAGTCAGCTACCAGTCTTCTTCTTCTATGATGTAAAGTTTCAGAATCTTCTACATCATCATCAGACCTTGGTCTCTTTGCTCTACTCTTCTTAGATGTACCAACAGACTGTGGCACAGAAGATTTTGATACTCCAACTTCAGTAGCTGGCTTAACAATCTTTGCAGGTTTGAAAGCCCTGTGTTTGATTCTACCACCAGTATGAATTGGTTGAGTTGAAGAAACTTCAATATTTACTGGTTCTTGTTGTTGTTCTACTTGGATAGAATCATCCAAAAACTGTTGCACTAATGTAGGCAGTAAAAGATCATCTACATTACCCTTCTTTACATCCTTGTTTATAAGATCAGAGAATATACGTTTGTGCAATTTAAAACATGGAATCACATCTGCATCAATAATTTCTACCCCACTAACACAGGCAGAAAATAAAAGCTGACAGAATCTAGCAAAGTAAATTACTCCTCTATTCTCAGTCATCTTTTCACCCAAATTCATAAGAACTAGTCTACCAAAATCAAAATGAGTACCATAAAGAAGAGAATACCCAAATTGTGTACTATCAATAGGTATGGCATCCCAGTTTGTGCACTTCTTCCCGAACGTTCTAGTTATGCAGTCGAAGAAAAAACTCCACTCTTTCCTCAAGAACGGTCGCTTCAATTGACCTATCTTAGTCAAAGATACAAAAGCAGTAGACGCCATTAGTACGATTAAGAAATAAACAGAGAATGGCTTAGAGAAAGTTCGAGAAGGTTTGCAGTAAAAGTGTTTGTGAAAATGTGTATGTGTGTGTATTTGAGTAAGTTGTGAAAAGTTTAAACAAATATGTGTATTGTATATTAATACAAAAAGAAAGAATTAAAAACTGAACAGTTTTTAATCAATACACACAACTGTCTTACTCCGTGAATCGTGTGAGTGGGACACGTGGCACATATACAATGACTGACAGAAGTAAATGGCAGTTTCCAATGCGCATGCGCAATAAAAAGAGCAATAATTACCGCCTATTACACTTTCCTAGACACTCAACCTCTCTCCTCTGTTTAATACATTTTTGAACAACTGTCTAATCATGCTCTTTTGAATTTTCAAAACAAATGTCTTTTCTCAAAATCATAATATGTCTGAAACAAAGAAATTTATTTTAATCATCAGAGATTAAAATTAAATTACCTCGGCGTAGAGTACACAGTTCATCAGTTTTTATCAATTCTCCTCCTTCATTAATAATCTCTTTTCTCTTAGTGCACAGTTGTGAGAAATTGTGTGTGAATAGTAGAGTTTACTGAATATAAATATTTAGATCATCTCAAAGTGCATAAAATCCACAAAATAAATCAGTAAAAACTGGTTGCTCAAACTCTCATTTAAAAAAAATGATATTGTCTAAACTCTGTACGTATAAATTTATTATTTTCACCCCCTTCGATTTTTTTTTTTTTATTATTATTATTTTTCCAGTAATCAATGGTTGGCACTAGTCACCAAAAATCAAAAATTTTAGCCCTTATTTCATACAATAAGTTCATGGGTCTTCCTAGGCACAACTTGATCTCAAAGGAATTTGTGCATATTTTTGCATCTTTTGATTTGAGGGTGAAATATGAGCAACTAATTACCAGAGTTTAGACTTTCATCAGTTAATACAATTAATTTATGAGAGAAAGTGCAAACAGCTAATACCGACTCAGTGTATAGGATCAATAAACTAAGAGATACTATAAATATAGAGACAGTATCATGCTGTGTAAAATTTCTGCACACATTTGAGATCAGAATTTATATCACTTAGAAGGATTCATGATTGCTTACTGAGAATCATGCTTCATACAATTTTCTTCATCGGTCATATGTTTCAGACAAAATCACAATCAAAGTTTAACATTAGAGTTTAACTGACAGAGTATGACTGACAGAGTTTAACATTATGACAGAGTATGACTTCAGATTTTTTTTTTTTTTTTTTTACAAACTGGTATGAATGACAGTTAACATATGCAAAGAATCATGAGCAACAAATCACAGAATGAGAAATTTTGAGTCTCACCAATATCTCTAGTCAAAACCAGAGATCATTCCAAGTTCATTTACCAGTCTTGTAAAAGTAGCTTCACTCAAAGGCTTGGTGAAGATATCTGCAAGCTGTTGTTCTGTAGACACAAAATGAAGCTCAATATCTCCTTCCTCCACATGTTCCCTGATAAAATGATACCTTATGCTGATGTGCTTGGTCATGGAATGCTGTACTGGATTACCTGTCATAGCAATAGTACTCTGATTATCACAGAAAATAGGTATTTTAGAGTACCTTAATCCATAATCCAGCAATTGATTCTTCATCCACAAAATCTGTGCACAACAGCTACCAGCAGCAATATACTCTGCTTCTGCTGTGGATGTGGAAATCGACTTTTGTTTCTTGCTGTACCAAGAAACTAATCTGTCACCTAAAAATTGACAGCTTCCACTTGTGCTCTTTCTATCAATCTTACAGCCTGCAAAATCTGCATCAGAGTAACCAATTAATTTAAACTCTGATTCTCTAGGATACCACAAACCAAGAGTTATGGTTTCTTTGAGATATTTGAAAATTCTCTTCACAGCTGTTAGATGAGGCTCTCTGGGATCTGCTTGAAATCTTGCACAAAGACATGTTGCATACATGATGTCAGGTCTACTTGCAGTAAGATAAAGAAGAGACCCTATCATCCCTTTCAAATTCATTTAACTCTTCCTGCATAGCTGTTATCCAGTTTGCATCTTGAAGAGCTTCTTCCACTTTATTGGGCTCAGTTTGAGACAAGAATGCATGAAACAGACATTCATTAGTTGTAGCACTTCTAGTTCTCACACTAGCTTCTGGATCTCCAATTATCAAGTCAGGTGTGTGAGCTTGTGTCCACCTTCTTGCTGTAGGTAATTGGCTTCTGTTTTCATTAGATCCTCCCCCTTGATCCATGTTTTCCTGATCTTCTTCTTGACCATTTGCATTCTCTGAGGCTCCCCCTGAATTGAACTGCTCAGAGTTTGGATTTTCAGTGTTTGACTCAGAGTTTGTGATAAATTCTTCAGCTGACTTATTTTCAGAATTTGAGTCATCATTTTGAGATGTTGCTGAAGTATCTTCACGCTCCCCCTCAACTGGTTCTCTATTTTGTTCTGTCAGAGAAACTTCCTCAGTGTTTATCAGTAGAGGTTCAGATAATGCTTCATCAGAGTTTGTTGGATTTGTTTCATCAGAGTTTACGTCATCAGAGTTTAGATCTACATTTTCAAAGCGAAGCTGATCATGATATTCTTCATCTTCTATTCCAGTTATCTTCTTGTCATCAAATGACACATGTATTGATTCCATGATCACTTTAGTTCTCAGATTGTAGACTCTGAATGCTTTAGTTGACAGCGGGTATCCAACAAAAATTCTTTCATCACACTACGCCATATATGGGCAATAGCTACGCCTAAAAAAGTGTGCTTATAGCCCAAAAAGTGTGGCTAAAACAAAAAAAACAGGCTACGGTTACACTTTGACCAAATTTGAGGGTGTTACAAAAACGGCCGCAACCATAGACCCCTATGCTGACACTTTTTTGGTTTTTGGTGACACGAGTATATTGTGTAGCTGTAGACCCCTATGCTTACACTTTTATGTTCTGTGGCTACATCTTGAAACTCGTCGCTGTAGACCTATGCCAACACAATTATCAATATGGTAACACCATTAAAAGTATAACCGTAGACCTATGCCTACACCTGTTTAGTACTACTGTAACATAATACTATGAAACACTTTGATATTTTTGGCAACAACTTTATCACTATGGCTACACTTTTATCTTTAATAATTATATATTTTGCCTACACTTTATTATACTTTTGCCAACACTTTAAATGCAAAAATGGAACATATGATATTGAAATATAGAGCTTCCCATTTAAAATATTGTCAAACATCCCAAAACAAAAACAACCATCCAAATTACATAAGGTTGTTAACAAATCATTCCAATACAACCAACTATCCAAATCTACTACAAAAACCAACAACCATCCAAATTAACTATGCCAACTATCCAAAAGCTAACTTAAATACCATCAAAAGCTAACATAATTACGTAGCGCTTAGAATCTAAATAACAGCAAATAAAATGTCGTGTTCCTTGCCTCCATGAACCAACTTATTAGCAGCCTCAACACCTTCATTTTGTAGAACTTTCTCAACATCAACCTATAAAAAAAGAATAGTGCATTTGATTGAGACACAAAATACAATAAAAAATATGAGAGAAATGTCCATTTAATAGTTATAACTTTATCCTTAACAAATCAAGCAAATCAAAGGGGAAACAAAGTATAATGTCACATAGTTTATAAAGAAAAATGTGTATGAACTCATAAAAGGGGATTATCATAGCAGTGCGATGAATTGGAATGAAGATTAAAGATGTAATATGAATCTTTGCATCTCTGACAAAAAACGTGTGTATGTATCTAGACTTCTACAATTTTATATCGAGAAATATAGAAAAGTTCTGCTTACCGATCGGATGTCATATATATATGATACTCATTGGTCATTAAGGTAACGTGTTCAGAGTTTAACCTAGTGAATGTAAACATTCCAATTTGCTTGACAATTTGACTCCAGTCCCCTGGTGTGCCTGCACGATGTAAAAGAATGCAAGTCACTACATATAGCACTTACAGTTGTAGAAAGATAAAATCACAAACTCATAAGCCTAAGGGCCGCGAAACATTATAAAAACAAAAACGATAAAAATTAAGTGTATTCAATTACATTCAAAATTGTTCATATATTAATATTAATATACATGATAATGTTTAGTTCCAACAAACATACTTGCTTATTTATTTGGTTGTAAACATGTGAGGCAGGTCGATCACATTTTATCTCCACTCTCAGGTAGTTAAAAGCAGAAAAAATCATCCTCAGAATACCGCCTAAGTGTTTCAGCTAGCAAATTTGGCACTTCTGGAGCAGTTGAGGCATTCAAAAAGACAAGCTTAAATAGCTCTATAAGCCCGTTCATTCAATATGTTCAAATGCAGTCTGTTAAAAAACAAGACAGATAGAAGCAACAGTTTGCCTAAGAGGGCTATAAAAAATCAGAGAACACACGTCCCCAACTCATATAGCTGAGAACAAAAGTTTATACTTAAAGAACAAGTGAAACAATTGTTTCCGCAGCCAAAAAAATGACACAAGCAAAACTGTGAAGCCAAAGTAACGGGCACTTTTTGTTGAAAGACCAAAGTGGTTGAGTACACGCACAGACTAAACCATGTCATCATAAATATTATGAGTATGCAAGTCAATTATCAAACAAGCAGCAAATATTTATAAATTACTAATCAACGTTGGTAATTTGTGTCAAGTTATGAATCATGGACAAAGTAGCATAAACACTACTATTTGACAGAGACATGTATACTATACAGCAGCACATAATAATTATACAGGGTGACCTAAGCAAATATATTATCAACATGTACCAGACAACCAAAGCACAAAGTTATGAAACCATGTAATGTCGCAAATCAAATATTTAGATAAAAATAACAATACCTAACACCAGCATCACCAACAATTCCAATTGCCATTCCAGCAGAGAGCCCAGCAAGACCACAAGCAAGGCCAGATGAAAGATGAGCATAACCATCAAAAAGGTAGTAGGATTTTGCTTTCAGATTGATTCCAATAATGACAGCTATAATTAAACCATAAATACCTAATACACCAGCCATGACAACTGGCACAATTGACTTCATAACCAGCTCTGGTCTCATCACTCCCATGGAGGCCACTCCAACACCACTCTTTGTCGTGCCATAGGCAGCTCCCATACCTATATAATATCATTGAAGTTAAGAATCAAAATCAAATAACATATATCCTGCTCAAGCCAAAATCTATAATACACATGCACACCATATATTTTCATAGCAGGTAAACATGTTTATCTACGGATTTTTTTATAAAGATCTAAATCAAATAACATGCATTTTGCTTGAAAGAAAAACTTATAGACCAGCAATTCAATATTACAATGATAGATAAACATGTTCATATACATTTCCCTGAATACTTTACACAGTATATGTAGATGTTGAGAAAAAACGGTATCTCCGAAGATTCAGTTGCAGCCAAGCAACACATGTTCAATCTCCAACCCCTTCCCCATGACTACGTCAGGGGTAAGAATCCTCACTCACTTCTTCATTAACTTAAGAAAATGGATATATTTCTATTTCTTCCATTAGAGTACACATATGCACCTCTTCAATTAAAAAACTTATCAAAAGACTTCATAGATCTACAAAATTTTTGAACTTGCAAGGGTCATTTTTCAGGTGATCAACTTTTAAGTCTCTCTTGTTTTCAAGTGCTAACCAGTTTCATTATCGTTTATTTCTTCCCTGAATTCAGTCCTTTAATATCTCCAAAGAAGTCTTGTATGCTATACTCACTAAGTATCTCATCCTACAAGTACTGAGACATAAGAAAAATCTATATCGCCATCAGAACATTGTTACTTAATTTTCTAACTCCCGTCAAACACATTTAACCTTGATTAGATTACAGACACCTATAATTTCATCAAATTCAGCTCAAACCTTTAAATCTATAACACGATTTAAAAATCAACAGCCTAAACTAGTTTTGACCGTTCCAGATACAAAATTAACACCAAATCAAAGCAGACAAAACATTAAAATCTAATCCAAAACACGATCAATCTCCGTAAACCAGTCAGCAATCACCATTACTACAAACAGACACTTAACAACAAATCAAAACCATTAAACCACACCAAACATTCAATTTTTCGACTAAATGTAATGAAACAGTGTAACAATCAATATTGCATAAATCATCCATACAACTGCAATAAACTAATAGATTTAATTATTCAAACACAAATCATCAGCTGCAAACTACGCATCTTAATAAAATAATGAATATATAAGAAGTTCAACCATAGAAAACGCAGAGTAAGAAAACGAGAATATCTAACCTCAGCTGCAAGGGATTATAATTTATATCTCCAAGCTTATAATTTTTTTAAAAAAAACAAAACAGATTTATGCACTCAGAGATGTACAGCAAAATTAAATTTATGCTTAGTGCTGAAATGAGCAATTGAATATACCTAAGTACTAATTTAAAAACACAAACGAATATCATATGTACATATCTCAGGTTATTCAAAACAGATTCTGGGAACATAAATTTTTATTTAAATTTATAATGTAAGCAACAAATACTCAAATCTGATATTCGGGAAAGATAAAGTAATCTCTTATATTTATTTATAATATAATTTTATCACTTTTAATCAAACTCTTAAGTTTTAATTACCAAATTTTAAATCATATTCATTGAGCACAAAAAACACTTAAATCAACATTCAGATACAAGCAATCTCTGCAACATTCATATATCTTCTCTGCAAAAGAAGATAACTAATAAAACAAAATATACAACTCAAATTAATCAAACATTTAAAGAAAAAGTTCTAAATTTTAATTGACACTATGTAGAATGGAAAGCAAATGAGTTTACAAGAGAAATTATACAGAGACATGGTACCAATTTTCTGAGCGTTGATGAAGATTATGCTGCAAAAACCTAATTTACACAAATTGATGTATAAATACATGTGTACAGAGAGAGAGAGAGAGAGAGAGAGAGAGAGAAGGGCTGCTAACACACGCAAATCAGCTCGTTTAGAAATCCAAATCAAATTACTGCAACGAGAAAAAGATTAATTAGAGCAGTTTGAACCCCAAAATTGAAAAGCTTTGCAATTGAAACAAATTTGAGCCGAAGAAAATCCCCGGACTGCAAAAAATTTAAAAGCCCCAAATCGAAGAAGCCCTAAGTATATAAGTGTGTGGAACGAGATTGAGAAATTAATCGAATATCACCATTTGCAGAGAAAGAGAGGGGAAGAGAGAGCCCTAAAATCTTGTACCCAAACCACTCAGTTGAGGCCGCGACCCTGTGAGAGACAAAAATCGATAGTGAGACTGAGACCCTAATTGAGGGTGAGAGTATTGTCCTAATTTTTTTTTGTTTGGGCGGTCTTTTTCCCGCTGACAGTTTTCACCTAATTCCTTCTGTGATGACATGTCTTCTTTAAAAAAATTAATATTTTTTAAACAAATACAATTTTTGTTATCATTCTAATTTACTGGTTTTAAAATTATCAAAAAATTAGTCTACTTATATAAAAAAAATTAACATTCAGTCCTATGTCATACTAATAATTTAAGTAATCTAATTAAAATTTTATCACAAAATCTTTTACTTTATAATTAAATATTTATTTATGTTCAATAATTAATTATTAAAAAATAGTCTTCTTTTATATAAAAAAAATTAGCATTCTATATTGCTTCTTAATTTATTACTTTATTTTTAGTAGGATTGTTTATTTTCATTAATTTATCATTAAAAATATAATATTATGTTGAGAGTGAGAGAGAACGAGAGTGAGGGAGAGTATGAACATAATTGAATGTTAATTGAGAGTTGAGACTGTGCTAATTAAAATTTCCGGGACAAAATTTGACCCGCCTTAGTAATTCAGTAAATTTTTGGACAAAAATTGTCCCGCTTGGACCAATCCCTGAGCCCGCCTATTTTTTCACATTAGTTAGTAACACTTTTTTTAACAGCAATGGCTACACAAACTTTGGTGTTAGCATAGATACTGGATGAGGTCTACGGTAACACTGATTTATAGTAATGCTAACACTAAATAAAGGTGTAGGCTTAGACCATTCTTAAGACATATATGGTTACACTTTTGCTTGAAACACAGAAAAAAGCGTAGCTATTGCCCATATATGGCGTAGTGTCAGCTTTTAAGTCAAACTTGGTCAACTGTTCAGGATGAGTTTTCAGCACAAAGCATTTGCATCCAAAAATATGAAAATATTTCAAATTTGGCTTCTTTTCTTTCACCATCTCATATGATGTTTTCCCATGCATGTTGATCAGTGTTGCATTTTGAGTAAAACAAGCAGTTTGAACAGCTTCTGCCCAGAAATAAGTTGGCAATTTTGCTTCTTCAAGCATTGTTCTGGCAGCTTCGATTAAGGTTCTATTCTTTCTTTCAACTACACCATTTTGCTGTGGAGTCCCTGGTGCGGAAAATTCATGCTTCACTCCTCTTTCTTTGCAAAATTCTTCCATTATTGCATTTCTGAATTCAGTACCATTATCACTCCTGATAATTTTCACTTTATACTGTGATCCTTTGTCTAGTAGCTTCACATCACTACACCATAAATGGCCAATGGCAAGCCTTGAAAACTGTTGCCGTATGTCCAAAATTTGTTGTTGTAGCCCCAAAAATTGCAAAGCCAACACTTTTTCTGTGTTGGTTTTTTTGATGTTGCCTTTGGGGTCTATGCCAACGTTATCCTCCTCTATGGCAACATGAGTTTTGGTGTTGTAATAAACTGCTATGACAACAATGATATTACTCTACACCAACATAAAATCTATGTTGCCTTTATGTTATATTTTCAGTAAAATGACAGTGGGCCCACCTATGGCCCACAAAGTGGGACCCATCAGTGGGGCCCACATGTGGCGCCCACCTGTGGGGCATAATGTGGGGCCCACTTTTATGGCAACATATTTTTTGTCTACTGCAATTGTTCTTTTTCACGATACTTTATAGCATCATTAACAACACTTCTCTTATTATGATAAAAAATACTTAATTTGCATATTATCATTTCAAAAAAACCCAAAACCAAATCAACATAAACTACTTTTTTCATTACCACTAGACATAACATCAGTTTACATAATAATCCAAAAGATCAAACCTAATTCAACAAGCTACAAGATTTTTCTAGGACAATAAACCAACCACATCAACATGTGCGCAACAAAAGTCTATGTATTGAAGATGGAGGCGAAGTGTAAGACATTTATTTAACTGTAACATGAAATGGAACTGAAAATTCAGTACATAAGTCTATGTATATGACCAATCAGCTCTCCGAGTTTAGTCCAAAAACTGGAACAGATCAACCAATAAACGCTGGAAAAAAGGCCAACCCTTTTGAGGATTCATAGTTAGTAACTTTGGCATGAAACTTATGTGGCTCACCAGCACAAGCCAAGCACTGCTGCTGCCGCTATCTCGTGAAAGGATGAAAATACATTTCCTTTCTCCATGCCTCTCATGCAAGAAACTATGTTTAGGGTCTCTTAATTAATCATAAATTTTACATCGTCTAATCTAAATTCAGCAATACAAAAGATATAATCGATCTGGCACCCAAAATTAACTTAATCTAAAAAAATACACATGTGGCATTGTGCATACCAGAATAAGATAAACATTGATACTTGAATAAATAACTTAAAAAAAGTTTTAACTAAGATCATTTATTCATGGCTAAATATAGGACTGCTCGTGATTGATAGTA
The DNA here is from genome assembly GCA_030848705.1 of Heracleum sosnowskyi. Classification (NCBI taxonomy): domain Eukaryota; kingdom Viridiplantae; phylum Streptophyta; class Magnoliopsida; order Apiales; family Apiaceae; genus Heracleum; species Heracleum sosnowskyi. The sequence goes on from CM061239.1 coordinate 111,217,365, forward strand.
TCAGCTAATATATCAGGTTAGTTTTAGGATTGTTTTAGTGATATTATTATGGAGAAGGGTGAATAAAGTGTCTAACCTTGTACGTTTACCTTTCTAGCTTGTGGTCATCAGTCCTCATTCATACCAAGTTGTGTATGAGGTATATATTGTCGTAATATACTAGTCAACATCCTAATACTAGTATATATTCTATACACACACAAGTTTATAACTAGACCCACAGGATACCATAATATGTCAAGATAATATGACGGAGTTACCCTACCTTACCTGATCAGTATACTATGAGATTAAAATGGAAGTTACCTCTAATTAGTAGCAAATATGTTGATGAACAATACAGGTATACCTTACGTGTCCTTGCAAATAATGGTATGGTCCTAAGCTGGAAGAGAGTATTGAATATGTTAGTATCTCTGCAATTCAGTGTCAAGTCAGTCCCCTGTTTCTAGAATTGGTCCAAACACCTTTATAGTTAATAGTCTTATATATTAATAAGCAAAAGACTTTAACCTAGTTCTAATTATGAAACCTTGAGAGAAAGAATAATATAACCTTTTGTAGTTATATGTAGGTCTGATTACAGATCACCTTGACCTGGGAATTAAAACACAATTACAAAACAAATTGAAACTATTAAGGTTTTAAATCCAGTTACTTCCGTTTATATCCAAAGTTAAATGATAGCTGCTATAATAATTATGATTAGTGTTGAGTCCTATTAATATCTAGAGGATCCTATTTTATCGGCTCTTGAGTTCAAACAAAAGTAAACTCTTTAGAAGTATGTTGGCATCCTAGGTGCAGATTATTCTGTACATCAAAGCTATTGTCCATTATCTTGCACCATATTGAGTTTAGTTCCGAAAATAAGAGATAACTTGGAAATTCTTAGCCTTGTCTATTTAAGTCTTAGGCTGGTACCCGGAATTTATAAAAGATTCAAAAGAAAATACTGTGCTTCATAACAAGTAGGTCTGCTTAATTACTTGATATATTTAACATATAGCCATGAATAAAGGTTAGGTTTGTAGCCTACAACTAAGATCATGACATTCACATAAGACATTTAAGAAAAAAATTATATGCATAATTTTGGTGAAGTCATACCATTTGTGCATCAGAGTTGCCAGACTTCAGCAAGTCATCCCTCATAGCTGCATTTAAGTTGGTTGATGAAATTCGTTTGACTTCACTTTTCAAGTTGTTCAGATCAGATTTATATTCTCTCAACTTAGCAAGAAAATGATCATTCCACAAGATCAAGAATGGGTCCTTCTCCAATTTCAGGAAAGGAAATCTGTATGCAATCCACCGCCAAATACTATCACAGATACTATCACAGATGTTCTATGACAAAATATGGGATTGTAACACATACTATCATTCCACAGGTTTGGGGAACACTTGCTTCATTTCCCCTGAAGACAAATACTATCACAGATGTTCTACGACAAAATATGGGATTGTAACACATATTTATTATGCTTAAACAATAGAAACATCTTTTGAAATGAACTAACAATGAAATTAAACAACTTACCTGTCAAAGCCAAGAGGTAACTTGTCATGATGCATAGCGCATACTACATACGTGTAGCATAATCATCTAGACAAGGTAAAATCGGATCAATTCAGTAGTTCTGAATAATCATAGAATCTAGCAAAGTTGAATCCTGAAATTAATTACATAGTTGAAGTACCACTGAAAACAACTTCAATAGGGGACAATACACCTGCAGCGTGAGGTACTTGATAAAATTTATAGAGCGCTCTCAAAGTACAGTATTTCCATAGCGTTCATTAAAAAATTTGATATTTTCACAAACTCGTTCATTAAGATATAACTGACATAAAAATTTATATAGCAGGGGACTTGTAGATTTATAAGGCCCAAACCCACAACAGAGGCTAACAACATAAAACAATACTAACGTAATATAGATACAAGAGACATATAACACAAATCAATAATAAAACTCACAAAATACATATAACACATATCAAATAGAACACATAACACAAGAGATACATACCTTAAACTCGAAGCCCCAAATTAAACCCGATTAAAACCCTAATTTTGAAGCCCCAAATTGAACCAGATTGAAGCCTCAACATTGAACCTGATTGAAAGTCTAATTTCGAAATCAACCCTGAAATAGAAAGAAAGCCTAAATAAATTGCAAAAATAATTTAAAAATCTTTAAAATAGAAGCATTCAAATCAAACGGCTGTGGGTGTGTGTATTGAGCGTATGTGTAAGAAAGAGGAGAGTACACAGAAGGTGAATGCATATGCCCAGCCGTGGGTGTGTTTAGCAGAGAGAGAGAGGAGACCTAGAGAAAACAGTGAGTGATGGAGAGTGTGAGTTTATTTGGGTAAGTAGCCGTATGAATTTTGTTGGGCGGTCTTTTTGCCGCTCAACAATTTTCAACAACATTTCCTGTTTTTGCAAATATATATCTGTTTTATAGTACATACATATTTATAGTTATAAAAGGTTGTTTTTTAATTTCTAAAAAAAATATTTTAATATTTTAAATTTATTATTCAGTTCTTTTTACTTATTCTTAATAATATTTTCAAATATTCTTAATCGTATAATTTTCTTTTATAGTATATTAAAATACATATAGAAAATAAAACATTTCCTTTAAATGAATATTAATAGTTATAAAAATAAAAAGTTCATCTCAAAGAAATAGTTCTGACATTTTTAATTCAATTATTCACTTATTTTTTCATATTCTTAATTTTTATGGAAACTTCCTTATTATCCAAATTCATTAATTTTAATGTCAAATAAAAATAAATATTTTTATCTTTAGTTAAAAGATAAAATTATGTTTATTACAAAGTTATGGCAACACAATGTCATACATATAGCAACATGCCAACATTTTAATTCTCTAGCAACATTTTTGATGTCTGAGCCAACACAAAAATGATAATGTTGTAGTAGTAAAAAATATGCATGGAAAAGCCAACAAAATCAAAGGCAACATCACCTCTAAATGTTGTAGTAGGCCATTTATGGTGTAGTGCATGATCCATCAGAGTTAAAGCAGTTTCATCCTTCTTTTCTAAGAAATACACCCAAGTGTACCTAGTGTACTCATCAACAATGACAAGAGCATATTTCTTTCTGCCAAGAGACATTATATTGACTGGACCAAATAGATCAACATGAAGAAGATGATAATTAAAGATCCACAACTGAAGATTCAGACTTAATCTTGAAAGATGACTTCCTTTGCTTGGCCTTTTGACAAGAATCACACAGACCATCTAAGCTGAGTATTGACTTTGGAAGTCCCCTTACAAGATCTTTTCGAATTAGCTCATTGATGTTGTTCAAGTTTAGGTGAGAGAGCTTCTTATGCCATTTCCAACTCTCTTCATTTGACATTTTTGCAGACAGACACACAGCTTTTCCTTCAGAGTTTGTTACCAAACTTGCTTCATAGATATTATTCCGTCTGTGTCCAACTAGAACAACTTTCCCTGTAGATTTGCTGATAACCTCACAGTATTCAGGTTGAAAATCTACATGGTAACCTCTGTCACAGATTTGACTCACAGATAGCAGATCATGCTTGAGTCCTGGGACAAGAGCTACATTTGTGATGATGACACTTCTAAGATTGATATTGATATATCCCATAGTACGTCCTATGTTGCCATCTCCATAGGAAACTTTTGGGCCAGACTTCTCCTCATAGTCTGATAGCAGGGCTTTATTTCCAGTCATGTGTCCTGAACATCCACTGTCCAAGACGAAAGTACTTTCCCTTATGCCCTGCAGTCACAAACAATTACAAAGAGTTAGATTTAAGGATCCAGACTTGCTTGGATCCTTTGGCTTTCTTAACATAGTTAGCTTTTGCAGCGAAAAAACTTTCAACAGAGTTTGAGCTAACCGTGTCAGACTTTACACTTGCAGAGTTTGCTCTAACCCATTTCAAGTTGGGTTTTAACTCATAATAGTTGTGATAAATGGCATGATAGCTCTTACAAGTATAAATTGAATGCCAAGTGCTCCCACAGTATGTGCATAAAGTCTGTGGTCTAACCCTAACAAAATCATTCTTCACTCCAGTCTTGGAGGATAAAGAGTTAATATCTTTGTTTTTCGTGCAGAAACTTGCCAGATGGTTAGTACTACCACACCTATGACATGTCTTTCTAGGAGCATCAGAATTAGGCAGATAATCATTTCTTTTATTAATGCCTACTTTTCCATTCCTATTCTTCCTGGACACTTTCTGTTTTTCAACAGACTTTACCTCTTTGAGCTTATACTTGAATTGTTTCTCTGTCAATAAACCAACATTCACCTGTTTAACACAAGTTTTTACTGATTCTTTAACAGCTTCTGTTTCAAGTACAGAGGTTTGCTTACTTGATTCAGAGACAAATTTCACAGGTTTAAGTTGTGGCTTAACTTTAACTTTATCTTTAAACCTTAGTTCATCTTTTTCACAGTAACCTAACCCAACTGTAACTGTTTGAAAAACTTGATGTGTGTCTTTTCCAGAATTAGTCCAGGTTTTAATTACCTTCCTCTCTTTCTCCAAATCAGATTCTAGTTGTTTAAATCTCTTTAACAACTCTTGCTCAACATAAACAGCATCATCTCTTTCCTTTTGAACTTGTTGCATGTTGACAAGTTCTTCTTCAAGAAATTTATTTCTATCTTTAAGCTTAAGATTCTCAGTTTTAATTCTCTCATTTTCTAAAGTCTGATCTCTATAACTAACATGTATGCTTTTAAGATAAATTCTCAATTCAGATATATTATCAATATCATAAGCATAAGTTGTTACAGGTACCTTATTCTCAGATGTCTCAGATTTATCTTCAACAGTTGTCATAAGAGCATAGCTGACATCTTCATCAGAATCTGAAGTATCTGCCCAGTCTTTTCCTTTAGTGATGAGTGCTTTCTCAGATTTTCCTTTCTTGCACTCTGGAGCATAATGACCCATCTCTTTACACTTGTAGCACTGGATCTCAGACTTGTCTTTCTTTCCATACTTGGTATCCCTTCCTTCAGACTTTCTGAAACTCTTTCTTTCAGAGTTTGAATCTTTCCTTGAGAATCTTTTTCCCTTCTTGAAGTTTTTAAAACCCATCTTCTTGAAGGTTTTCACAATCAAAGCAGCCATTTGCATCAGTTGTTCTTCATCATCCTCAGATTCATAAGAAGCATCAGAGTTTGAATCACCATCAGAGTTTGATGACTCACTTTCAGAGTTTATGACCAAAGCTTTTCCCTTAGCTTTCTTCTTTGATGTTTCTTTCTTCATGAGTTTTTCTTCAACTTTGAGAGCTACAGATTTTGTCTTCTTTCCAGACCTTTTGTTTCTTTGTTCTATCTCAAGTTCATGAGTTTTAAGCAACCCATAAATTTCATCAAGATCTGTTTCTGCAAGATCATAATTATCTCTTATTGATGTTGCCTTTAAATCCCATTTTTCAGGTAGAGATAGTAGAAACTTGAGACTTGACTCTTCAAGATCATATTCTTTATCAACAAAAGACAAATCATTCAACAATTTACAGAATCTGTCGTATGTATCTGTCAAAGTTTCATCAGATCTAGAGTCAAAGTGTTCATATTCCTGTGTTAAGATAGTCTTCCTATTGTTCTTTATAACACTTGTTCCTTGACATCTGACTTCTAAAGCATCCCAGATTTCTTTGGCAGTCTTGCAACCAATAACTCTGTTAGACATGACATTATCTAAGGCACTATGTAGAAGATGTCTAACTTTTGCATCCTTCGCAATTGATGAGATGTCCTCATGAGTCATATCTTTCTTTTCCTTCGGAACAGTCTTTTGTTCTTAACCAGCAACTACAGGAGATAGTTTAGTTGGCATATGAGGACCATCATAGATTCTATCAAGGTATTCTGGATCTGTGGCTTCTAGAAACATGGTCATCTTAACCTTCCATATTGGATAATCCACTGGTTTGAGCATTGGAACCCTGATTGACTCATATCGACTTACATAAGCAGATTGAACCTTTTGAGCAATAGAACCTTCCTGAGAGTTTTCAGTCATGATTATACTTGTGTTTTAGATCAATAAACTGTATATATTAAACAGCCTTGGCTCTGATACCAATTGTTAGGCCGAATACACAATATATAATCAATATATGTATGAGAATAACAATAAAGAACACTGTTTATGAACAATAAACTGAATTATATATTAAATAACTCTTCTCTCAGTGATGTAAAATATCACAGAGAGCTGCTAGGTTACAAGAATAATGTATTCAGTATTCGCATCCCTTTTAGGGTTAACCTATCTGTGTTTATATAGTACACAGCTACATAATCAATCTCTAATTGATATTCCTATAAATTAGCTATACAATTTATATCAATTTAGGATTGCTTCTGTCTTCTGTCCCGTTTCTTTAGGTATCTCAATATATCTTGCTTCTTTCCATCTTCAAGATATATTGCTTCTAGAATCTTCAATGTCAGCACCGACAGTGATATGGACAGAAAAGTTATTATAGAAATATAATTGACGGTCCAATGAAAAGGCTCGATAATTAATGCCCAAATCCCTGATTATTTATTAATTTCGTAATTAATAAATAGGGAAAATATACAGCTCATAAATAGAGTCCAAATTATGGAAAATTGGTCAAAGAAGGATCTAGGATCCCAATTAAAGGCAATCAATGAGTTACAACCTTTATCAACAAGGAAAAGACTTGCCCGCCAAGTAACACAATCCTTATCAGTTATCAATAAGAATACTTATCCGTTAAGTCTCCCAAACGTACCATAAATACAAGGCTCCAGACGCCTATATAAGGACCCCTGATCCTACAATCAGAACTACGTCTTTGGCTTGATTCTCAATAACGATTTGAGATACGTAGGCATCTTGTGAGGACCAATTTAGTCCGGATACACGAGTGCAGCCATTAAAGCTCGAAGCTCATTAAACCTTAGCATTAATTACACAAGCACGTTTTTTAATCCATAACATTTGGCGCCATCTGTAGGAAGACAACATCAACCATGGCAAACACACGAAGAACAGCTCGGGATACTCAAACTCCCGATGATCACCCTATCATCTCTGAGGCTGATCAGCCACCGCCGACTACTGGCACACAAGGGGCGAATATCCCCACCAACACTCAAGGACCGGAAATCCCGATTTCGGTTGAAGGGACGAATCCCCTGCAGATGGTCATTCATGGATCTAATCCACAAGAGACCATTCACCAGCAACCAATCACGACCTCTCCGCTGCTCATGAGTGCACCAAGGAGCCATCAACTCCATACTACTGATCTCCCTCAATACGCGAATCAGACTTTGGGGATGCCAAGCTATGGCATGCCCCCTCGACCCATGGCGGGCGGTAGTGGAACTAATCCAATCTACCATGAGGCATATGTGCCCCCTTATATTCAAGGTCTGGGACCCTAAAATCAACAAACTCGTCAGACCCCTCTCATTCAAGATTACTCTGGCCCATACACTGAGGATGAGGGTTATACAACTGGGGAGGATGTCGCCCCAAGAAGGAGACGTTCTTCACAGACAAATCGGGAGCAACCCCAAACTACTAGGGAGAAACTTGCAGCCCATGAGGCAGAGACTGCAAGGCTAAAAAAACTCCTTGCTGAAGAATAGGCCGCTCAATCTCGGGGCCGAACGACTGAAGGAATCCCGATAATCAACTTGGATCCACCAAGAGGGCTGAAGCCCCAAGGGGTGATCCTAGTATTCTGTTGCCCCTAGGAGATCCTGATGATCCTACACCACCGTTTACTCAAGACATCATGAAAACGGCTATATCCAGAAAGTTTAAGATGCCTTCGATCAAAACCTATGATGGAACGGGAGATCCCGCAAATCATGTAAGGACCTTCTCCAATGCTCTGTTGTTGCAGCCAGCCAACGATGCGGTCAAGTGTAGGGCGTTTCCGCAAACCTTGGCAGGGATGGTCCAACGTTGGTATAGCCGTCTACCTCCCAACTCTATTGGGTCCTTTAAGGAACTAAGCAAGGCTTTCATCAATCAGTTCATTAGTGGAAGGGTGCATGAGAAAAGTTATGCATCACTCATGGCAATACGTCAAGGAAAAAATGAAGCCCTAAGGGACTACATCAATCGATTCACTCGGGAGGCTTTGAAAGTCCCAGACTTAGATGACAAAGTGGCTATGATAGCCCTGCAACAAGGAACCACTGATGACCACTTCAGGAGGTCGTTGGCTAAACATCCACCAGAGAGCATGTTGAAGCTCCAAGATAGAGCCGGAAAGTACATCAAGGCTGAGGAAAGCATGAGAAAGTATGAACCCACCGCTGGCGACGGTGGAAACTCAAAGAAAAGAAAAGAAACTCAGGAGTACGATGTCAAGGAAAAGTTCCCCAGAACATCAAAGAACTCCGATTCTCCCCCCAAGAGAAACAATTTTGGGCCAAAATTCACAGAATATGCAAGATTGAATACTCCCAGGAGTCAAATTCTGATGGAGATAGCCAAGGAAGAAGATATCAAATGGCCAAAGCCAATGAGGGCTGATTTGTCCAAACGGAACCAAAATCAGTTTTGTCGGTTCCACAAAGAAGTCGGTCATGACACCGATGATTGTAGACAACTGAAAGATGAGATTGAGTTTCTGATACGAAGAGGAAAACTCAGCAAGTTCACTAAGGATGGAAGTCAAGGGAGCCAAAGGGGGAACTATGAAAGAAAGTATTATGATAGAAGGGACAACGATCAAGATCGGAATCCCAAGCCCCGAGGGCCAGTGATCAACATGATATTCGGAGGGCCAACTGCTGCTGGGTCCTCCCGAAACTCAAGAAAGGCTTATGCCCGAGAGGTAATGACTGTGGTTGGAGAAGCACCGAAACGTGCCAGAACAGAAGTGTCAATAGGTTTTGACGATTCAGACTTAGAAGGGGTGAAGTTCCCCCATGATGATCCTCTTGTCATAATACCTGTGATAGGCAACTCCAAAACAAAAAGAGTCTTGATTGATAATGGAGCTTCAGTCGATATCTTGTTCCACGATGCCTTTATCAAGATGGGTTACACAGACTCTCAGCTAATACCCTCAAATATGCCTATATACGGATTCAACGGGGTGGAATCAAAAGTGGAAGGCACTATCCAACTCCCAATGACTATGGGACAAGGGATGAATACGTCTACTCAGATGTTGAACTTCATAGTTATAAAAGCGACTTCAACCTACAATGCAATCCTGGGAAGGACTGGTCTTCATGCGTTCAAGGCTTTTGCCTCATCTAATCATCTAAAAATCAAGTTCCCAACGAGGAATGGGATTGGTGAAGAACGAGGAGACCAAAAGATGGCTAGAAGTTGTTATGTAGCCGCATTAAGACCTGATGGAATCGGGGGGGCAAGTTCTCCCAATTGAAGACATGAGTATCAGCGACAACGAGGACAGAAGGGGGAAACCGGCTGAGGACTTGGTCCCAATTCCCCTAGTCCCTGGAGAACCAGAGAAGGTGACTTATATTGGGGCACTACTGCCCGAACCATTGAAAAGCAAACTCACGTCTTTTCTTCAAGAAAACAATGACGTTTTTGCTTGGACAGCGGCCGATATGCCAGGGATTGATCCCCAATTGATATCTCACAAATTGAATGTGGATCCAGAAAGGAAGACAGTGAAACAAAAGAAAAGAAATTTTGCTCCAGAGAGGCTTGAAGCCATTAAGCAAGAAGTGAATAAGCTTTTGGAAGCTGGATTCATTGAGGAAATCCAATTCCCAGAATGGTTAGCTAACCCCGTGATGGTCAAAAAAGCTAACGGGAAGTGGAGGATGTGCGTCGACTTCACCGACTTAAATGATGCATGTCCTAAGGATTGTTTTCCCTTACCAACGATTGATGCTCTAATAGATGCCACTGCTGGGCATGAGATGCTAAGTTTCATGGATGGCTTCAGTGGATATAATCAAATCAAGATGCACAAAGATGACATCGCCAAGGTATCATTCATCACTGACTTTGGTGTCTTCTGTTTCTTAGTCATGGCTTTTGGGCTTAAGAATGCAGGCGCGACCTATCAAAGGTTGGTAAACAAAATCTTTGAGCACCTAATTGGAAAAACCATGGAGGTCTACGTAGATGACATGTTAGTCAAAAGCGTCGATAAGGCCGATCACATTAAGCACCTCCGAGAGGCATTCGAAGTGCTGAGGCACCATAAGATGATGTTGAATCCAGCTAAGTGTGCCTTTGGAGTAGGCTCGGGAAAGTTCTTAGGCCTGATGGTTTCCAAGAGAGGAATCGAGGCTAATCCCGACAAAATCAAAGCGATCTTGGACATGGAACCACCAAAGACTGTCAAAGATGTCCAGAAATTAACGGGAAGAGTGGCAGCATTGGGAAGATTCATCTCCAAGTCAGGAGAGAAGTGTTTACCCTTCTTCAAAGCACTCAAAAAAGTGAAATTTTTTGAATGGACAACTGAAAGCCAAGAGGCCTTTGAGGCCCTGAAGAAATACATGGTTGAGGCACCACTATTGGCAAAACCCAAGCCAGGGGAAACTCTCTACTTGTACTTGGCAGTTTCTAACACAGCCCTTGGAGCTGTACTGGTAAAGGAAGAATTGAAAGTGCAGAAGCCCGTCTACTATGTGAGTAAGATTCTTCATGGGGCAGAAATAAACTACTCAACGATTGAGAAGTTTGCCTTAGCCTTGATAATGGCCTCAAGAAAGCTACGCCCGTACTTCCAGGCTCACAAGATAGAGGTCTTGACTAATCAACCTCTAAGAAACATCTTGCATAGCCCTCAAGTTAGTGGAAGATTGATCAAATGGGCTATTGAATTGGGCGAATTTGACATCAAGTATAAGCCTCGAACGGCCATAAAAGCTCAGGCACTTGCTGACTTCATGGTTGAATGTACCATTGACAACCAAGAAGTCGGGGGGCAGGAAGTAATAGTGGAAGATAAGAAAGATCAAGAAATGGACTTCAAAGAATATTGGGTGCTCTATTTTGATGGAGCATCAAAAACAAAATCAAGTGGAGCCGGTTGAGTGCTACAAAGTCCTGATGGATTCCTCATTGAGTATGCACTAAAACTTGACTTCCCAACGACAAACAATGAGGCTGAGTATGAAGCTCTGATAGCTGGCTTAGGGCTGGCTGGAGCCTTAAGGGTCAAAACTCTGAAAGTATGTGGAGACTCGAGGCTAGTGGTTTCCCAAGTAAATGGGGAATTTGAGGCCAGAGATGAAGTCATGGCCAAGTACTTGAAACTTGTCAAGGCCATCATGACTCAGTTCGACGAATGCTATGTGGAACACATTCCAAGGGAAGAAAACATAAAGGCTGATGCCCTGTCTAAGTTTGCTTCTTCTGAAATTGAAAACTATGCAGGGAGTGTATACTTCCAAGTCTTGAAGACATCAAGCATCAACGGAAAGTTGGTAGCACCCATTGATGTTGGCAGATGTTGGATGGATCCCATCAAAGCTCATCTGGAAACTGGGTGGCTACCCAACGATACTTCAGAAGCACGAAAGCTATACGTCAGAGCACTAAGGTATACCCTGATTGAGGGGCTCCTATACAAGAAGTCTTTCATCATTCCATATCTGAAATGTTTGAGACCCCAAGAGGCAGAATTGGCCCTAAAGGAAGTGCATGAAGGAATCTGTGGGCAACACTTGGGGGGCAGAGCCCTTGCTCATAAAGTCACCCGTCTAGGTTTCTATTGGCCAAGCATACTTGCTGATGCTAAAAGCTATGTGAAGAAATGTGAACGGTGCCAGAAACATGCACCCGTGGTTAGACAACCACCAGAGATGATGACATCCATTAACTCACCTATCCCCTTTGCTATGTGGGGAATGGATATACTCGGGCCATTTCCAATGGCAAGTGCTCAAAGAAAGTTCTTGATAGTAGCAATCGACTACTTCACCAAGTGGATTGAGGCTAAACCCTTAGCCAAGATAACCACCAAGCAAGTAATGCAATTCTTCTGGGAAAACGTGATATGTAGATATGGAATTCCACGAATCCTGGTCACGGACAATGGAACTCAGTTTAACAATGATGAGTTCAAGAAGTATTGTGATGAGAACGATATCAAGTTGCGCTTCACTTCTGTTGCCCATCCTCAAGCGAATGGGCAAGCTGAGGTTGCAAATCGAATTATCCTGGATGGACTAAAGAAAAGAGTTGAACGCTCCAGAAACACTTGGGTAGACGAATTACTCCCCATACTTTGGGCATATCGTACTACTTGTAAAGTCACCACCGGGGCAACTCCATTTCTATTGGCTTATGGAGCAGAGGCAGTGGTCCCGGTGGAGATTACTCACACCTCCCCAAGAGTTGAGGCTTATGAACCAGAAGAAAATGAAGAAGGCTTGAGGCTAGTTTTGGATCTAATTGACGAAGTTAGAGATGAAGCAAACGCCAAGATAGTTGAACATCAAAAGAAAGCCTCTTTCTACTACAACCTAAGGTTTAAAGAAAGGTTCTTTCGTCAAGGAGACTTGGTTCTTAGAAAGATTGAAGCATCCGGAGTTGGACAAAAAGGCAAACTGGCCCCAAATTAGGAAGGACCATATCGCGTCAAGAACGTATTTGGTCGAGGCTCATACAAGCTAGAAACCCTTGAAGGGCATGAGGTGCCAAGGACTTGGCATGCCTCCAATTTGAAAGTTTATTATGTTTAAGGTGTTTCCTAGGAGGACTCACTACTATGAATAAGGTTTGATAAAACCAACCCGAGTTCTTAAACTTGGGTACTATGTAAGGGTTGATCCCATTTTCAAGTTATGAATAAATTCAGTATTTTCATGTTTTAAAGCTTATATACTATGAGTGTTAACAAACATTCAAGAAGCAAGAAAAATAACACAAGCCATGAATGGCCACCAGACATAAATAAAAACTTAAATAAGAGTTAAGTTAAGCCCGTAGGCCAAAAGTACATAAACAAAAGTACAAGCCATGATGGCCAAGAGTGAAACTACACCTAATCTTCCTTGTCTACGTCCTCCTCCTCCTCCTCTTCCTCTCTAGAGGGAAAGACAACATCATCAGCTCTGGCAGTCTGACCAGGTGGGGAAGTGTGATCCAGGTCGAAGATCCTGTCATCCTCCTCCATCTCGTCCTCTCCAGCCAAAGCCATCTCCAAAGGAGTAGGAAGGTGAGGGCTTGGAAAATCGGAAATAAGGAGAGATCCGGGCATCTTCTCCAAAACAGCAGAAAGAGCGTCATCCCATCCCTTAGTATACTGAACTGGGAAGAGGAGCTCGTCATGCTTATCAATCAAGTCCTCGTACTCCGAGGAGTCAAGGTACTCGTCGATGAAGTCATCCTTGCCTTTCCTCAAAGACACCAGCTCAGCCTGGGAGTCAGCCAACTCCTTCTCCTTCCTAGCCAGAGTGGCCTTCACTGAAGCCATTTCCTCCTGGGACTTCTCAAACTTGCCTTGGTTGGCCTCAGAAGATGAGCGCCAAGACTTAGCTTGAAAGAGAGCCCCTTGGTAGTTGGCATTAAGCTGCAAGCAAGTTATAAATCAAAAACTTAAACTTGAAATACATCAAAAACTACAAAGAAAACAAGGAGAAAAATGCTTACAGCAGCCATAGCTTGGGATCCAGCATGCTCCACCCCTTCAATGGTGGAGTTGGAGACAAAATCCTTGTAGTCACAAGGAGTCAGAGAGTGATAAGACCACTCCACAGCATGCTTGGACACTCCCACCACAGTGTCCTTCTTCCTAAGACCCCAATTGGGGCGCCAAACTGCACTCTTGCCCGAGGCAGGGCCCTCAGCATCCTCAGTAAGGTCCACATGAGGCCTTATGAAAGCTGGAACACTAGAAGCACGGGGGTCCTTCACTCCCAAACGTGCCCTCTTCATCCTAGCTGTCTCCCCATCTTCAGGCTCGTTGGTCTTATTGATAAAGACCGCAGCTGCAAAAGATACAAGGAAAGAAACAGTTGGTATAAGTTAATCTTAAATAAATAAAGAAAGATATGAGGTGAGAATTACCCTTATCAGAAACGTTGGAAAGTCCCAAGGACCTAAGCTGGAACTCATCCAGGAGCACCCAAGCCATTGTGGCATAGTTATCCTTTGTAAGTTCAGCATATGCATGGGCCTCCTCATCATTCAGGATGATATCACTAGGGCTACCATCTGAAACCCTACTAAAGGAACTACGAAAAAGGGTGCCCCAATCCCCTCCTTCCCAAACTAAATACATGAACTCTTCTTTCCATTTTGGGTTGTTATCTGGAATGGATTTAGGGTGAAATATGGGGGGAGTGGAACGACGGTGGTTGATATAAACCCAACCCAAAGTAATGGTTGAGCTATTCTTAAATTGAAATTTTTTTCTAAACAGAGCTACAGACAAAGGAAAATTGTTCTTCAAGCAAAAGACAATGAAACACATAATGATTCTCCAGGCGTTTGGAGGAAGTTGGCAAGGGTTGATCCCAACATCAGCCAAAAGCCTGGGAATAAACTCATGAAAAGGGAACCTGAGTCCCGCGACAATGGCATCCTTGTAAATGCATAAAGCATCAGGACGCCAATGGCAAGAACGGTCCCCTGGCCGGCTGGGACTAACCTATAAGGAGACCTAACCCTATACATTTTGTTATAGTCCCTAATTAAATCGATTTCGTGGAATTTGTTACTACAGTCAAAAGAATCTAAGTGGGACACAGAAGGATATTCATCACTACGTTCTAAAATCATATCTTGAAGTGACATATGAGAAGAACGAATGGTGATACCTCGCTTAGAAGCTCTGTTCATTTTCTGGAGGCGTTGAGCAGTTTTGTCAGACATCTTCAAATCTTCAAGAGAAAACCCAGAAAAACCTTCAAATCTTCAAAACTTCAAAGAAATTCCCAGAAACCTTCAAGGGATGAAGGTGAAAACCCAGAAATCTTCAAAGGATGAAGGTGAAAACCCAGAAATCTTCAAGGGATGAAGATCAATCCCAGAAAATCAAGAGCACCACCGCACAAAAACTCGCCGGGAATCGCCTTACCGCGGAATAAAAGAGAGAAAAACTAAAGATACTAGAGAGAAATTTTCGGAAAGAAAGAAGTATGAAGTGAGAATGAAATGAGAAATCTCACTCTTTTATAGTGAAAATGACTGGAAGCTCAACCGGTTAAGGTATGCCAACCGTCTATAGCCAGTAAGGCCCATAAATCCATTTATGGATTACAAAAGCAAAAGCCCAAATAAATTAAGTCTCAGGCAAATTCGAAGCCCAAAAAATTATTAAGGCCCATCAAGGCCCAAAGCTTAAAAAAAAATTTAAAGACCAATTAGGCTGGTTAAAGCCCAAGAATGAATCTTGGAATAAAACCAAGTCAAAAAATTAAAAAACGAGGTCGAAAAGACCCTAAAATCGAGATCGCACGATCCTGATCGAAAATATACGAGAAAACGAGGTCGTATCCAACGACCTCGCTCTCAAAAGAATCGAAAAAATTAAAAAAACGAGGTCGAAAAGACCCTAATTCGAGGTCGCACGACCCAAGTCGAAAGTACACGAGAAATTGAGGTCGTGTCCATCGACTTCGCACCAAAAGCAAGTCAAAAAATTGAAAAAATTGAGGTCGAAAAGACCCTAGATCAAAGTCGATTGAACGAGATCAAAAATATACTACAAAACGATTTTGAATCCCTCGACCTCACGGCTGTTCGAGGTCAAAAAACAAAAGAGGTCGAGATCGAACAAACGAGATCGAAATTACATGGGGAATTGAAGTCGTATTGTTCGACTTCGCTCCAAAATAAAACCAGGAAATCATAGAATCCTGGTCGAAAAATGGCTAATTGAAGTCGAAGCAATGATGTCGTAATTGACCTATGATTTGAGGTCGAAACAAACGACCTCATACCAAAATCGAGGTCGAAGGAAGGCTAATCGAGGTCGACATATTAAAAACCGAAAATGGTCTACGAATTGAAGTCAACTAATCGAGGTCGATCAGGTGAGGTCGAAAATGGCTTGGAAATTCTGGTCGCCAGCTTCGACCTCACAGCTGTTCGAGGTCGAAATTATACTGGTTTCCTGGTCGAACCAGTGAGGTCGAAAAAGACCTAGGATTCCTGGTCGACAGCTTCGACCTCACAGCTGTTCGAGGTCGAAATTATACTGGTTTCCTGGTCGAACCAGTGAGGTCGAAAAAGACCTAGGATTCCTGGTCGACAGCTTCGACCTCACAGCTGTTCGAGGTCGAATTCCTGGTCGAATTTATACTAAATTCCTGGTCGAATTTATACTAAATTCCTGGTCGAAATTGTACTATTTCCAGGTCGAATTCCTGGTCAAAAATGACCTAATTTGAGGTCAAAATACCCTAAAAATAGGAAATTTTGGGGGAAAACACGCTATAACTTCTACGAAAACCCCGAGGAGATTTTCCCAGAAGTTGGGGGGCAAATGATATGGACAGAAAAGTAATTATAGAAATATAATTGACGGTCCAATGAAAAGGCTCGATAATTAATGCCCAAATCCCTGATTATTTATTAATTTCGTAATTAATAAATAGGGAAAATATACAGCTCATAAATAGAGTCCAAATTATGGAAAATTGGTCAAAGAAGGATCTAGGATCCCAATTAAAGGCAATCAATGAGTCACAACCTTTATCAACAAGGAAAAGACTTGCCCGCCAAGAAACACAATCCTTATCAGTTATCAATAAGAAGACTTATCCGTAAAGTCTCCCAAACGTACCATAAATATAAGGCTCCAGACGCCTATATAAGGACCCCTGATCCTACAATCAGAACTACGTCTTTGGCTTGATTCTCAATAACGATTTGAGATACGTAGGCATCTTGTGAGGACCAATTTAGTCCGGATACACGAGTGCGGCCATTAAAGCTCGAAGCTCATTAAACCTTAGCATTAATTACACAAGCACGTTTTTTAATCCATAACAGACAGCTAAATAAACTCTCATCCCGTCAAACTTTATCAAACTCTGACTAGCTTCTAGCATAAACTCTGATGAGTACCTGTTGCTTAAACACTGGTAAATAATCATCAGAAATTATATCTAACACTTCAAGATGGGAATCTTCATGTTTGCATACTTGGTTGTCGACATCTTAGATCGTATATGATTCAAAAATAAATCAGTTTGCTCTGATACCAATTGTTCCCCAGTAATAAACAATTGTAGAAGGGGGGTTGAATACAATTATATAAGATTCTCGACTTTTTCAAGTATATAACACAAATATGAAAGAACAATAACAGCTTTATTAAATCTGATATAAAACTGTTACAAACTCTCTCAAGAAATTCTGATGTTCTTGAGAGCTGCTAGGTTACACAAATACTCGTGTGTTTAATCGATTGTATGAGCTCTTGTCACCTCTCTAAAATCGAAACCTAAACTGTGTTTATATACTACACAGCTTCTCTATCAATTACAAGATAAGTCCTAATCAATTACAAAGATTGAAACATATCCTAAATCGATAGCTACATTACTACAAACCAGGAACCGAAAAAATAAACTTCCATGTTTAACTAGACTCCAAATATAACTCGAAGTAGGAATCCTGATCAGCTTCCAGTACTGATGATCAATCCTGATCCCGGTCCTGATATTCATCCAGATCCCGACGACCATGCAATCCTGATAGCTATGCATTACTGATGACGTCAGCAATCCTGATCAGTTGAGTCTAGATCCTGACGATCATTGAATCTTGATCTAACAAACAAATATAGCTTCATATGCCTTGGCCTCAAATTTGCCACGTTTAACATCTTCATCCTTAAGCACAAAACATTTTGCCCCAAATACATGAAAGTATTTGAGAGTTGGTTTCTTGTTGTTCATGATCTCATAAGGAGTCTTCATTAAGTCCTTGTTGATTAAAGTTCGATTCTGAGTATAACAAGCAGTATTCACAGCTTCAGTCAAGAAGTACATTGGAAGTCTTGATTCACTTAACATAGTCCTTGCAGCTTCAATCAATGTACGATTCTTCCTTTCTACCACTCCATTCTGTTGAGGAGTTCTAGGGGCTGAAAAATGTCTTGTTATTCTTTTATCTGCACAAAAGTCATTTAGGACTGTATTTTTGAATTCAGTTCCATTATTTGACCTTATAGCTCTAACAGGGAATCTAGAATCCAGCTCAATCAACTTCACATGATTAATCACCATATGTGGGGTCTCATCCTTGGAATGTAGGAATAAAACCCAATTATATTTGGAATAGTCATCAACAATCACAAGTGCATATTGTTTCTTTGACATAGACATCACATTAACTTGACTAAACAAATCCATGTTCAGTAGCTGATGTGGTTCAGTTATAGATGATGTGTCAGTGCCCTTGTGAGAAGCTTTCTTTGACTTTCCTTTCTGACATGCACAGTCCTTCCTGTGTACATTCCATCTGAGGCAAACCTCTCACCAATTCCCTCTTGACTAGAGAGTTCATTGTCTCGAAGTTCAGGTGAGACATCTTCTTGTGCCATAGCCAACTTTCATCTGATGAAGCTTTGACATAAAAACAATTAACTTCATCTTTGGATCCAGAGTACAGATCAGCTATGAACAAATGACCTTTCCTTACTCCTTGAAGAGCAGGCTTTCCATTCTTCTTGTGAAGGATCTGACACTTCTCCTTCTCAAAGGAAACAACATATCCTTTGTCACAGAAATGACCGATGCTGAGAAGATTGAACTTCAGACCTTCCACACTGGATACATCTTGAATGATAACATTTTCAAATTCCAAACAGCCACATCCTCTGGTAATACCCTTGCTGTTATCTCCAAAGGTAACTTCTGGGCCAGCTTTCTCAACCACATTTGATAGCAGGGCTCTATCTCCGGTCATATGCCTTGAACAGCCACTGTCCAGAATCCACATAACACGTTTTCCATGTTCCACACCCTGCAATATCAAATTGATTAGTCCTTCCTCGGAACCCAAACTTGATTGGGTCCGGCATATTTAAAGAACTGGCCTTTGTCAAGCAAAACAACATTTTTAACCTTAACTACTTCAACCTCTTTGACAAAAGAGCGTTTCCATTTATAGCCAGCCTTAACACATTTCTGAGTAGGCTTAGGGATAAATGAATCCACTCTAGTCTTAGGAGGACTAGTAGTATTAGATCTAACATGCTTCTTATTATTAACATGTTGACATGGAGCAGTCTTATTATCAGATACATGCTTACTATTAAAATAAGCATACATAACATTAAATGCACAAGACATACAATCCACCACACCATATGCTTTATGAGACAAATTAATAGCAGGCATGTTAGTTCTACAGTTGTTTTGATCCACTTTATGGATGTCTGATTTAGTCTCTGTTGTTGAAACAACATTGACTTGTTTCTCAGACATACACTTGTTGGACTGATCAAGTTCAAAAGCAAGATCCTCAACACACATTTCCTCTTGGATATAATGGAATATTCATCAAGAGGTCCTGCCAAGGATTCTTTAAAGAAAGGTGTTTCAATACCCTTAAGCACATATGGTACACCCATTTCTTCAGCACTGACTCTATTAGGGGTGTTAATGCTTAATTCTCCAATAGCCTCATTATAGTCATACCTTATTCCTATAGTGTGACCAATAACTTGTTTATTGAAGATCTCTTTAGCAGTCTTACAAGAATTATAGTAAGCATTAACCTTGGTTTTAAGTTCACTGATCTGATCCTTAAGAATGGTTTCCAATTGAATATAACAATTAACCCTATTCTCAAGAAATGCTATTTTCTTAGTGAGATCATCCTGATTAACATGCACAAGTCTTAATTCTTTTACCTCATTTTCAAGAGCAGTGTTTAAAAGAATTATTCTATCATTTTCACTACGTGCACAAGATACAGTACTACTAAGATGATATATCATTTCAGAATCAGTAAACATTACCTCTGACATGAATGATGAAGTGCTCCCCTCATTAGCCATTAAAGCTAGGTTTCCAACTTCACCAGCTTCTTCATCACTATCCGTATCATCCCAACTCTTTCCCTCAACAACATAAGCTTTCCCAATCTTGTTCTTCTTGATAGAATCATATGAGTTCCTCCTCACTTGCTTTTGCTTTTTACATTTTGTAGCAAAGTGACCCAACTCATTACAATTGTAGCACCTGATTGTGCTTCTATCCACGGTTCCAGTTTTATAGCCACCCCTTGTGCTATTTGAAGAAGAAGAAAAACCACCTCTCTGAAACCTGGGCTTAAACTTAAGATTAGGATTCCTTCTGAATCTGAAGTTGCCAAACTTCCTCACTATCATTTCCATAGACTCATCCTCCAGCTATTCAAGTTCTATCATAGAATAGAAGTCACCACCAAATAAATTAATTCTTTCAGAATTAATTTATTAGTTAAATTAATTAAATAAAATAGATAATTAAAGTAGAATGAAAACTAATTTCTTATTAAAAGAAATAGTCCTGAGAACCACTTTAATTAATGACTAACTTCCACTGACTGTTGTTGACACTCGATGTACTATCTGGTTCATGAGCGACTAACTTCAATGGTTGTTCTTCATTTCTGACTTTAAAGATGTGATTCTCTTCTCTTTAAATCCCTTCAATTAACCACTGTAACCTGTACATTTGCTGTCACACTCCTGAAATCTTTGTCACTTTAATAAATTCACTTTCTTGTAAACTTCACTGAGGCTTGATGAAATTAATGAACTTAATGAACTTATTTCAATGTAGAATTACTTCCAGTCTGTAGATGACTTTTATCTTCATTCTTTTGACTGTTATGATCTTCTGAGATTCCTGTGACAATTTGAATTATTACTTACTTATTACAAACTTGTTTAATGTTGAGTTATATCCTCGACAAATAGGCCTAAACATATGCCTTTCATGGTTGCACATTTTTTTTCATCTGTTACAATGTACTTACTTTAATTTATATAGATAATTTGATTGATCGGGGACTATAATTTTTAATAACACGGGCTGTATAATGTGATTTGATCTGATCATAATGTATGATATGCAATATCATGTTTTTTTAAATTTGTTATGGACTATATATTTTAATCTGTTTATTGTTTACACAAATTATTATCAAAATTTTAGAATATATAATTCATTTAATTGTTTTGTTGTACTATCTATTTATTTTTATTATCTCGCCTTTTACAATATTTTAACTCAAAACAAATAGTTTTTCATATGTTTTATTTATGTTTTTTAGTTATTTTACACACACACACACACACACACACATATATATATATATATATATATATATATATAATAGGAGTGACTAGATTTATATTTAAATTGGATGCATTATATATATGACACATATATACTGTATTATTAAAACCGAAACATTGAAAGTTTGATAGTCGGTCGGTACGGTTCTCATATTTTGATATTTGTACTTTAGTTCTTTTATTTTTACTAATTTATTTAATTTATTAAAAACAACAATTTTATTCAAAATATAGTTTGGTAGTCGGTCGGTCAATACGACATTCATATTCTGATATTTGCACTTTAGTCCTTTTTCTTTTGCAATTTGACCTTAATTTATTAAAAACAACAATTTTAATTAAATATATTTTTAAAATATTGTTAAACACAAAACTCTTAAAACATAATTTAATCACGCTCAAACAAAAACACACACGTTAATTCAACATTAAGTTCAACAATCACATAAAACTATTCAAATTTAAGATGAACTTCAAACAAAGTACATATAAATGTAAAATAAGAAGAATATGAATGTCGTATGCATCAAACTGACTTTATACTTGTAGTATAGATAAGAACAAATAATTATAAATATCATGTATACATGTTATCAATATGTGCTATTTAATAATGATTATTGTGCGATAATCGTTCGAGAATTGAGGCGGGTTCGACGAATGAGTTCATGTTCGGAGTATCCCCGACCCCGAAGTGACCGATCACTCATACCTAAATTATTGTCTAATTTTTACACATGTTTTAACACTAATTTCATTAATTTAAAAATAAATAAGTCATTAATATGTAAATAAACTACTTGTAATATGTTATTTATGTTATATCAACATTTAATAATACATTTTATATATTAATTATTTGAATAATTCAAATATATTGTGTAGTACAATAAAAGTTCGACTCTGATGCAAGAAAATAGAATATATTATAGTTATCGATACATATACAAAATATTTGTTTAGTTAAAAGAAAAATAAAAAACACCACAAATAATATTGTTTTTAGTGAATGTTAGGGGTTCGATCGTGACTAAAACATTGTCCATTTAGCTCTTAGGTCTAACAAAAATATAAAAATGGATAATTGATAAATATAACCAAAGTTTTCCTTACATCTTATTAACTCACAAGTCACAAGTATGTTCCAATCAACCAACTAATCTATTATGATTTATGCATGCATGCTCAAACTCATATTTGACTTATCAAGTTGCTAATGACATGCATGGCTTTAAGTTTGCCACCTCCCCAACTAATCATTTTTTCCCATCTTTCTTTGAAACCAAATCAATCTAGCTATTTTCACATTTTATTTTTAAATTTTCATTCCACTTAAACGTATTTCATATAATCTCACAATTGTCCATCTTCCATACCACAAGTCACGTGTTTGACTTGTTTTCTTAATATTTAGTAATTCAAAGACGAAATTATATTTACTAATTCGGATATAAAATCGAATTCAATTCTATACGTGACTAGTAACGGGGTTCTTCAATGTGATAAAGCCTAAAGATTAGTTAATGGTACAAGTAAACGGCGGGTTGTCTCTTCAACTTATCTGTCCTGAATTGTTTTTTCAGAGCATTGGTAAGGAGCAAAATATTTCTGTCCTCACTACTACTATAAGTTAAAAAGGTTGAAGATCTTGTTTGATTTTTTTTCAGAAGACTCAATCCCAACTGGTAAGTAGCTGCTGCAGCGACATCTTTGCCATTAAGTAGACAGAAAAGCAACTGGTTCCTCGGCTCTAGCTACCCACTTAACGGCCAGTTAACATTAACTTGCAACTTAAACGACCGTTTGTCTCAAGTATATATACACACAAGTGAAAAAATTGGAAGCCATATCTGCATTTCTTTCTTTTCCTTTTACGGAATATATGAGAGAAAAGCAGCTAGCTGTTGAAATTTTTTGTGCCTAGATTAGATTAGTTCTGAGGTTACGCAAATGAATGGTTATTTTATGAAAGGTTTTATGTCCAAAATTAGTACTATTAGGCAATGAAGACAAATGTAAATTCCAAAGCACAATAAAAAGCCAAAAATATGGAAAGATATAGGAGAGATTGATTGGAGGAAGGAGGAAGGTCGCAACTTTCATTTGTCTCAATTATCTCCTAATTTCCCAATATTGATCTAATAATAATTATTGCTTAACCACTAAGTAATATCCTCTCTCTCAAACGAGGAAACAATCAATCTAAATCAATCAATTACTAAAAAATATCTCCAAACGATTCTTTCAAATCAGGAAAGAATCACAACGCTAATATAACTATAAAAAGATAAAATCAACTTATCTCAACATATCCCTTAACAATCACAGGGATTAAAAATACTATCCTATCACAGAACTGCGTTGGCTTGATCCCTATATATAAACAGGGTACGCAGGCATCTTGGAATAGGATCCGACACATCTAACAAGTCGAGACACCTTTCAAGTCCAGCCCCAAACATCCAAAAATCTCAATTCCCCCTATTTTCATAATTCGTTATTCCAGCAATCCCCGAAATTTGTTATCACCAAATTCCTCCGTTAACAATTGGCGCTAGAAGGAGGGGATAATTTTTGATTGTGGAGGACAATCAAATCATCTACATCATGCACAAGGGGGGTTTTATCGGATCTGGAGCGGCTTTAATGGAGGAGAAGAACGGTGGAAGCGTTCGTTCGTGGTTATTTTCAAAATTAAGATAAGTTTTCTTATGCTTTTGTCCGTATACATAAGTTATCTTATAAAATTCGTATTAAATTTATTACATGTTATATTTTGATGATTTTTTATGATCCGGAAAGCTTTTGTGATTTCCAACAACTTTCGTTCTTGGTGTTTTCTGAGATTATGTTTCGATCTATTCTCGAAATCACAAAACATAATCAGGTCCCGTTTTTCAGTATTGAGAAGTTAATCAACAGATGTTTTATTTGATTCCCGATTCGTTATAAGTCCGTTTCTGACGAGCCATATATCATCGGAAAGCTCTTTTCGTTTCCTGCAACTTTCATGTTTTGTGTTTTCCAAGAAAATATCGTTTACAGGGACAAAAAGGTAAAAAACGGATCTGGACAGAATCTGAATAATGGAGATGTGAAAGAATTGTGATGCAATATTCGTAGCACATGATTTGATTACTTCACTAGCTCGTGCATGGACAAGGGTAATGTTTTTGAAAGCTCTCTTTTTCAAGGAGGATAATATTTTTGAAGAACCTATTTCGAGTAGGATAATATTTTTGAAGACCTTCTTTCGAAGAAGGATAATATTTTTGATGACCCTATTTCGAGTAGGATAATATTTTTGAAGACCCTCTTTCGAAGAGGAAATTATTTTTGAAGACCCTCTTTTGAAGATGATAATCTTGTTTGAAGTCCCTAAGTGGTGATCGTTTTTTGAAGACCCTTCGGGGTAATCTTGTTTTGAAGGCCATGCATCATTCGCATCATGCATTTATTAATATCATCATGTGCATCATTCGCATCATGCATTCATTCATATCATCATGTGCATCATACATTTACTCGTAAACATTGGACATTCTTAGATTTTGTGGTTGTCTCTGTGTGATATTTTCGAAGACCCTTATTTGCGGAGGGTATTACTTGAATTATTTTTGAAGGCCCTTCTTTAAGGTGTTGCTTGGAAATTATTTTTGAAGACCCTCTATTGAAGATGTTAATATTTTTGAAGGCCCTTCTTTAAGGTGTTGCTTGGAAATTATTTTTGATGGCCCTTCTTTAAGGTGTTGCTTAGGAATTATTTTTGAAGGCTCTTCTTTAAGGTGTTGCTTGAAAATTATTTTTTAAGGCTTTCTTTATGAAGGTGTTGCTTGGAATTATTTTGAAGGCCCTTCTTTATGGAAGGTGTTGCTTGGAGTACCTTGGTAAACCCGTACTTCCGGGGTGCTTATCCGTACTTCCGGAAAGCTCACCAAGAATATAGTTCTTCCCTTTTCTTAAACTCTGCTTAGCATAGAGTGTATAAGAAGGCGAGGTTACTCTTCCCTTTTCTTAAACTCTGCTTTGCATAGAGTGTATAAGAAGGCGAGGTTACTCTTCCCTTTTCTTAAACTCTGTTTTGCATAGAGTGTATAAGAAGGCGAGGTTACTCTTCCCTTTTCTTAAACTCTGTTTTGCATAGAGTGTATAAGAAGGCGAGGTAATTATCTAATTCTCATTCTCCTACACTTACAAAGTTACTCGTACATATGTTCTTCTCACATCTCGCATGTTGTCTCTCTCGCAAGCACAGACATATTACGGGCACATCATGTTGTCTCTCTCGATTTTACAGGCATATTACGGGTAATTATCTTCTTCATATTATCTGCTAATCTTCTACTCCTAGTTGTTTCATTGACTCGGGAAATTCGGAAGATCAAAGCACGCTTAGTTCTCCAGTCCATCAAGCTGCACTGAAGAACTGGGGGGTAGTTGTTACGCCATAATTTCGGTTGCCTCAATTATCTCCTAATTTCCCAATATTGATCTAATAATAATTATTGCTTAACCACTAAGTAATATCCTCTCTCTCAAACGAGGAAACAATCAATCTAAATCAATCAATTACTAAAAAATATCTCCAAACGATTCTTTCAAATCAGGAAAGAATCACAACGCTAATATAACTCTAAAAAGATAAAATCAACTTATCTCAACATATCCCTTAACAATCACAGGGATTAAAAATACTATCCTATCACAGAACTGCGTTGGCTTGATCCCTATATATAAACAGGGTACGCAGGCATCTTGGAATAGGATCCGACACATCTAACAAGTCGAGACACCTTTCAAGTCCAGCCCCAAACATCCAAAAATCTCAATTCCCCCTATTTTCATAATTCGTTATTCCAGCAATCCCCGAAATTTGTTATCACCAAATTCCTCCGTTAACAGAGAGAAAAGCAGCTAGCTGTTGAAATTTTTTGTGCCTAGATTAGATTAGTTCTGAGGTTACGCAAATGAATGGTTATTTTATGAAAGGTTTTATGTCCAAAATTAGTACTATTAGGCAATGAAGACAAATGTAAATTCCAAAGCAAAATAAAAAGCCAAAAATATGGAAAGATATAGGAGAGATTGATTGGAGGAAGGAGGAAGGTCGCAACTTAGATGAGTCAGACCTGGTCCTTGAACAATACCTAGATGGTCCGGTCTTTCTACTGTTCTATCTTGTCAACCTGTAACACACCCATTTACCCACTGGATAATCTTGAAACCAGGCCAACTCACTCTTTTAATTAGGGGCGAGCAAAAAACCGAATTAAAACCGAAACCGAACCGAAACCGATAAAAATCGAACCATAAAAAACCGAAACCGAGTCGAAACCGAACCGAAACCGAAAATTAAAAAACCGAACCGTTCTTGAGGTTTCGGTTTCGGATTTAGGTCCAAACTGAACCGAAAAAAACCGAACCGATCCAATTAATAAAAATAAAGAAATAAATATATTATATATTCTACGAGACCAATTTTTATAAGTAGTGGGAGTAAATTAATAAAGATCCTGACATTCCTTTTAATAATTATACTATTTTGTTCTTGTTTTTTAAGTTTTAATTTGTAATAGTTGATTAATAAATGTAGTTTAATAAACTTATATATCTAGGTATTTTATATGTTGTTTTATTTTTGGATGTGACGATTTTTCTTGATTTTCCTGAAAAAACTCTTTACTTATACAAAGACTTCAGATAGACGACTCGAGATTGTTGAATTTCTAACATTGTCTTATATACATTTCAAAGAAAATATTTTTGAAGATCATGTTAAATTTTCATTATTTGAGGCACTTTTCATTATATACAAAGATTTCAGATAGACTAGAGATTGTATTATTGGTGTTATGTTTATTTGAGGCGGTTTTAAAACCGAAACCGAACCGATTGTAACCGATTCGATCATTTTAAAACCAAAACCGAACCGACGGTTTCAGTTGCGGTTTCGGTTTTCAATTTTAAAAACCGAGGATATGCGGTTTCGGTTTCGGTTTTAACTTAAAACCGAACCGATCCGACCCGCGTTCACCCTTACTTTTACCCATTTAATCTTTTTCAATAAGTAGTCAGTATTCTCTGGAATCAAAACAAATAAAACCCAATCTGAATTTTCATTGGCTCCCCACCTGAAATAGTACTATCTCTCTGTCTCCATCTTTACTCTGCCATTTTCTCTCTCTCTCAACATCTTTATTATGTCATTTTGGTTTCAACTTGTTCAAAAAATTTGAAAGCCTTAAATATGAGAGCAACAAGAACATCCATTATCTGTTATTATTTACTTTTGATCATGAACAATGGCTGGAATTACACTATCTCAAAAAGGACAATTTTAATTTTTCGGTTTCGCGAAAAAACATCATGTCAAAATTATAAATTCTTATGAGTAGTTACCTATAATATTTATCAAGATTAATAAACAAGATATTTTGAACAAATATCTTCTTCTTCTTGTTTTTTAATCTTTCGTAGATAATTTGAGTGAACAACTATCTGGTTGTTTGATATACATGAAAGATGGGACGGAGAAAGGATGCAAGTAGGGGTGTTCACGGGTCGGGTTGGCCGGGTTAAAGGCATTTTTGTAATCCGACCCAATTAAATCGGTTTGAAAATTTTCAACCCAACCCGCAAAAAATAATTCCGTAACCCAACCCTACCCATTGTATATCGGTTTGGGTCGGTTTGAACGGGTTAAATAATGTTTTAAATTTTTTAAATATTATACGATATCGCTCATTTTGAAAATCTAAATAAAATTAAAGTACGTATAACTTAAGTTTTTAGTATTAATATTTTATTTTGATTAACATTATAATTTTAGTAAAGTAAATTATGTCTTATATCATATATATATAAACACAAAATATAATTATATATCTACAAATGAGAGTATAATACATTGTTTAATGTATAGTTATATATAATATATACATGTATTTTTAAATTATCGAATAAAATTGTGACTTAAATCGGGTTGGGTTGGGTTGGCCGAAAAAATATAAAACTCAAACTCAACCCATTTAAGTCGGTTTGAAAAATTTTCAACCCAATCAAGAATCGGGTTTTTTTCATCGGGTTGGTTCGGCCGAAAAGAGGGTCGGGTTGGTTCGGTTTGACCGGGTTGACGAACCCATGAACACCCCTAGATGCAAGAGTCTTGGTGAAAAAGGTGGTAGTAGTGTACTACTAGTTTTAGTATATGTGTGCATGTACGTGGCTAATAACGTGGGTTTTCAATGTGATAAAGCCTAAAGGTAAGTTAACGGTACAAGTAAACGGCGGGTTGTCTCCTCGTCTTATATGTCCTGAATTGCTTTTTCAGGTTGTACAACAACATGGGTAAGTAGCAAACTCTTTTTTGTCCTCACTATAACTTAAAAAGGTTGAAGATCTTCTTTGATTTATTTAAGAAGAGTCTATCCCCAACCCATTATTTGTTCTTTTTTAGTCACTGTTCAATTATAAAAATACAAATAGTATACTACTTGTTGTGAATTCAACACATGTGTTGTGTTACCTCTGGATTGCTAATACTAGTAGTGTCTTCTATATTTAATTTTAAGTTCTTCTTTTTTTATTTTTAAACTGTAGATATTAAGTAAATTAATTAGCTTTCATGAAGAAAAAACATGGACTATTACAGGATATCTCGCTTTTAAAATTTTCTTTATAATAAATTTGGTAGTGTCTTAACTAACTCACATATATTATATATACTAGCTTATATCCCGTGCGATGCACGGTCTTCTTTAATATTTTCTTATTTTTTATTTAGATTTTAGTTATTATATATAATTTGATAAAATTTTAATATATATATATATATATATATATATTGGATTTATAAATCTAACAATATAATATTTAAATTTAATATATTATTGACGTAATCAATAGTAGTATTTTAGATATTAAAATATAAAATATTTTAAACTAACATATCTAATGATTCGTATTTTTTTACTCTTAAAAATCTAAAAAGGGACACAAGTGCAAATATCAAAATATGTGCTTGTTCAATATACTGAGTTTATTTGAATATACTATTACATTTATTTTAATTAATTATCTCGTTTAAATTGAATGTTAAAACAATTATAATAAACATGAATTTCATAAGTTTAATATAATAATATTACCAATATATCTATCTGATATGGTCAGAAAAGTAATTATAGAAATATAATTGACTGGTCAAAACAAAAGGTCGATATTTAAGGCCCGACACCCTAATTATTCATCAATTTCGTAATTAATGAATAGGGAAAATATACAGCTCATAAAAAGAGTCCAAATTATGGCAAATCGGTCAAAGAAGGATCTAGAATCCCAATTAAAGGCAATTAATGAGTCACAGTCTTTATCAACAAGGAAAAGACTTGCCCGTCAAGTAATACAATCCTTATCAGTTATCAATAAGAAGACTTATCCGTTAAGTCTCCTAAACATACCATAAATACTAGGCTCCAGACGCCTATATAAGGTCCCTGATCCTACAATCAGAACTACGTCTTGGCTTGATTCTCAATAACGAATTGAGATACGTAGGCATCTTGTGAGGACCAATTTAGTCCGGAAACACGAGTGCAGCCATTAAAGCTCGAAAGCTCATTAATCCTAGCAATTAATATACAAGTACGTTTTTTAATCCATAACATTTGGCGCCGTCTGTGGGAAGACAACATCAACCATGGCAAACACACGAAGAACAACTCGGGATAATCAAACTCCCGATGATCGCCCCCTCACCTCTGAGGCTGATCAGCCACCGCCGACTACCGGCACACAAGGGGCGAATATCCCCACCAACACTCAAGGACCGGAAATCCCGATTTCGGTTGAAGGGACGAATCCCCAGCAGATGGTCATTCATGGATCTAATCCACAAGAGACCGTTCACCAGCAACCGATCACGACCTCCCCGCTGCTCATGAATGCACCGAGGAGCCTTCAACTCCATACTACTGATCTCCCTCAATACGCGAATCAGACTTTGGGGATGCCAAGCTATGGCATGCCCCCTCGACCCATGGCAGGCGGTAGTGGAACTAATCCAATCTACCATGAGGCATATGTGCCCCCTTATATTCAAGGTCTGGGACCCCAAAATCAACAGACTCGTCAGACCCCTCTCATTCAAGATTACTCTGGCCCATACACTGAGGATGAGGGTTATACAACTGGGGAGGATGTCGCCCCAAGGAGGAGACGTTCTTCACAGACAAATCGGGAGCCACCCCAAACTACTAGGGAGAAGCTTGCAGCCCATGAGGCAGAGACTGCAAGGCTCAAAAAACTCCTTGCTGAAGAAGAGGCCGCTCAAACTCGGGGCCGAACAACTGAAGGAATCCCGATAATCAACTTGGATCCACCAAGAAGGACCAAGAGGGCTGAAGCCCCAAGGGGTGATCCTAGTAATCTGTTGCCCCTAGGAGATCCTGATGATCCTACACCACCGTTTACTCAAGACATCATGAAAACGGCTATATCCAGAAAGTTTAAGATGCCTTCGATCAAAGCCTATGATGGAACGGGAGATCCCGCAAATCATGTAAGGACATTCTCCAATGCACTGCTGTTGCAGCCAGCCAACGATGCGGTCAAGTGTAGGGCGTTTCCCCAAACTCTTGCGGGTATGGCTCAACGTTGGTACAGCCGTCTACCTCCCAACTCTATTGGGTCCTTTAAGGAGCTAAGCAAGGCTTTCATCAACCAGTTCATTAGTGGAAGGGTGCATGAGAAAAGTTCTGCATCACTCATGGCAAAACGTCAAGGAAAGAATGAAGCCCTAAGGGACTACATTAATCGATTCACACGAGAGGCTTTAAAAGTCCCGGATTTAGACGACAAAGTGGCTATGATAGCCCTGCAACAAGGAACCACTGATGACCACTTCAGGAGGTCGTTGGCTAAACATCCACCAGAGAGCATGTTGAAGCTCCAAGATAGAGCCGGAAAGTACATCAAGGCTGAGGAAAGCATGAGAAAGTATGAACCCACCGCTGGCGACGGTGGAAACTCAAAGAAAAGAAAAGAAACTCAGGAGTACGACGTCAAGGAAAAGTTTCCCCGAACATCAAAGAATTCTGACTCTCCACCCAAGAGAAATAACTTTGGGCCGAAGTTCACGGAGTATGCAAGATTGAATACTCCCAGGAGTCAAATTCTGATGGAGATAGCCAAGGAAGAAGATATCAAATGGCCAAAGCCAATGAGGACTGATTTGTCCAAACGGAACCAAAATCAGTTTTGTCGGTTCCACAAAGAAGTCGGTCATGACACCGACGATTGTAGGCAATTGAAAGATGAGATTGAGTTTCTGATACGAAGAGGAAAACTCAGCAAGTTCACTAAGGATGGAAGCCAAGGTAGCCAAAGGGGGAACTATGAAAGAAAGGATTATGATAGAAGGGACAACGATCAAGATCAGAATCCCAAGCCCCGAGGGCCAGTGATCAACATGATATTCGGAGGGCCAACTGCTGCTGGGTCCTCCCGAAACTCAAGAAAAGCTTATGCCCGAGAGGTACTGACCGTCATTGGAGAAGC
This sequence comes from Heracleum sosnowskyi, assembly GCA_030848705.1. Taxonomy (NCBI): domain Eukaryota; kingdom Viridiplantae; phylum Streptophyta; class Magnoliopsida; order Apiales; family Apiaceae; genus Heracleum; species Heracleum sosnowskyi. Next base: position 111,249,216 of record CM061239.1, read on the forward strand.
ACCGAAGCGTGCACGAACAGAAGTGTCAATAGGTTTTGATGATTCAGACTTGGAAGGGGTGAAGTTCCCCCACGATGATCCTCTTGTCATAGTACCTGTGATAGGCAACTCCGAAACAAAGAGAGTCCTAGTCGACAATGGAGCCTCAGTGGATATATTGTTCCACGATGCTTTCATCAAGATGGGTTACACTGATTCTCAGTTGACACCCTCTAATATGCCCATATATGGGTTCAATGGAGTGGAATCAAAGGTGGAAGGCACTATCCAACTCCCAATGACCATGGGGCAAGGAACGAATACATCCACTCAGATGCTGAACTTCATAGTTATAAAGGCAACCTCAACCTACAATGCGATCCTTGGGAGGACGGGTCTTCATGCGTTTAAGGCTGTCGCCTCATCTTACCACCTGAAACTCAAATTCCCCACTCGGAATGGGATTGGTGAGGAACGGGGAGACCAAAAGATGGCTAGAAGCTGTTATGTAGCCGCGTTGAGGCCTGATGGAGTTGGGGGGCAGGTTCTCCCCATTGAAGATATGGACACTAGTGACAATGAGGACCGAAGAGGGAAACCAGCTGAGGATTTAATCCCAATTCCCTTAGTCCCGGATGAACCAGAAAAGGTGACTTATGTTGGGGCACTACTGCCCGAACCATTGAAGAGCAAACTCACGTCTTTTCTTCAAGAAAACAATGACGTTTTCGCTTGGACAGCGGCCGACATGCCAGGGATTGATCCCCAATTAATATCTCACAAATTGAATGTGGATCCAGAAAGGAAGACAGTGAAACAAAAGAAAAGAAATTTTGCTCCAGAGAGGCTTGAAGCCATTAAACAAGAAGTGAATAAGCTTTTGGAAGCTGGATTCATTGAGGAAATCCAATTCCCAGAATGGTTAGCTAACCCGGTGATGGTCAAAAAAGCTAACGGGAAGTGGAGAATGTGCGTCGACTTCACCGACTTGAATGATGCATGTCCTAAGGATTGTTTCCCCTTACCTAGGATTGATGCCTTGATAGATGCCACTGCTGGGCATGAGATGCTAAGTTTCATGGATGGCTTCAGCGGATATAATCAAATCAAGATGCACAAAGATGACATTGCCAAAGTGTCGTTCATCACTGACTTTGGTGTCTTCTGTTTCTTAGTCATGGCTTTTGGGCTTAAGAATGCTGGAGCAACCTATCAAAGGTTGGTGAACAAAATCTTTGAGCGCCTGATTGGAAAAACCATGGAGGTCTACGTAGATGACATGTTAGTCAAGAGCCTTGATAAGGCCGATCACATTGAGCACCTCCGAGAGGCTTTTGAAGTGCTGAGACACCACAAGATGATGTTGAATCCAGCTAAGTGTGCCTTTGGTGTAGGCTCGGGAAAGTTTTTAGGTCTGATGGTTTCCAAGAGAGGAATCGAGGCAAATCCCGACAAAATCAAAGCGATTCTAGACATGGAACCACCAAAGACTGTCAAGGATGTCCAGAAACTGACGGGAAGAGTGGCTGCTTTGGGAAGATTCATTTCCAAGTCTGGAGAGAAGTGTTTACCCTTCTTCAAAGCACTCAAAAAAGTGAAGAATTTTGAATGGACAACTGAAAGTCAAGAGGCCTTTGAGGCCCTGAAGAAATATATGGCTGAAGCACCACTGTTGGCAAAACCCAAGCCAGGAGAAATTCTCTATTTATACTTGGCGGTTTCTAACATGGCCCTTGGAGCTGTTTTGGTAAAGGAAGAAGTAAAGGTTCAGAAGCCCATCTACTATGTGAGCAAGATCCTACATGGGGCAGAAATAAACTACTCAATGGTTGAGAAGTTTGCCTTAGCCTTGATAATGGCCTCAAGAAAGCTACGCCCCTACTTCCAGGCACACAAGATAGAGGTCTTGACTGATCAACCTCTAAGAAACATCTTGCATAGCCCTCAAGTTAGTGGAAGATTGATCAAATGGGCCATTGAATTGCAAGAATTTGATATCAAGTATAAGCCTCGAACGGCCATAAAAGCTCAAGCACTTGCTGACTTCATGGTTGAATGCACCATTGACAACCAAGAAGTCGAGAGGCAGAATTGGCCCTAAAGGAAGTGCATGAAGGGATTTGTGGGCAACACTTGGGGGGCAGAGCCCTAGCTCATAAAGTCACTCGTCTAGGTTTCTATTGGCCAAGCATACTTGCTGATGCTAAAAGCTACGTCAAGAAATGTGAACGGTGCCAGAAACATGCACCAATGGTTAGGCAACCACCAGAGATGATGACATCCATTAACTCACCTATCCCCTTTGCTATGTGGGGAATGGATATACTCGGGCCATTTCCTATGGCAAGTGCTCAAAGAAAGTTCTTGATAGTAGCAATTGATTATTTCACCAAGTGGATTGAGGCTAAGCCATTAGCCAAGATAACCACCAAGCAAGTGATGCAATTCTTCTGGGAAAATGTGATATGCAGATATGGAATTCCACGAGTCCTGGTCACGGACAATGGAACTCAGTTTAACAACGATGAGTTCAAAAAGTATTGTGATGAAAACGATATCAAGTTGCGCTTCACTTCTGTCGCCCATCCTCAAGCCAATGGGCAAGCTGAGGTTGCAAATCGAATCATCCTTGATGGACTAAAGAAAAGAGTTGAACGCTCCAGAAACACTTGGGTAGACGAATTACTCCCTATACTTTGGGCATATCGTACTACTTGCAAGGTCACCACCGAGGCAACTCCATTTCTATTGGCTTATGGAGCAGAGGCAGTGGTCCCGGTGGAAATTACTCACACCTCCCCAAGAGTTGAGGCTTATGAACCAGAAGAAAATGAAGAAGGCTTGAGGTTAGCTTTGGATCTAATTGATGAGGTTAGAGATGAAGCAAACACCAAGATAGTTGAACATCAAAAGAAAGCATCCTTCTACTACAACCTAAGGGTTAAAGAAAGGTTCTTTCGTCAAGGAGACTTGGTTCTCAGAAAGATTGAAGCATCCGGAGTTGGACAAAAAGGGAAGTTAGCCCCAAATTGGGAAGGACCATATCGCGTCAAGAACGTATTTGGCCGAGGCTCATACAAGCTAGAAACCCTTGAAGGGCATGAGGTGCCAAGGACTTGGCATGCCTCCAACTTGAAAGTTTATTATGTTTAAGGTGTCTCCCAAGTGGACTCACTACTATAAATAAGGTTCGAAGAAACCAACCCAAGTTTTAAACTGGGATATTATGTAAGGGTTGATCCCATCTTCAAATTATAAATGAATTCAGCATTTAAAGCTTATCTATTATGAGTCTTCATGAACATTCAAAAAGCAAGAAAAGCAACACAAGCCATGAACGGCCACCAGACATAAATAAAAACTTAAACAAGAGTTAAGTTAAGCCCGTGGGCCAAAAATACATAAATAAAAGTACAAGCCATGATGGCCAAAAGTGAAACTACACCTAATCTTCTTTGTCTACGTCCTCCTCCTCTTCCTCTCTAGAGGAAAAGACAGCATCATCAGCTCTAGCGGTCTGACCAGGTGGGGAAGTGTGATCCAGGTCTAAGATCCTATCATCCTCCTCCATCTCGTCCTCTCCAGCCAAAGCCATCTCCAAAGAAGTAGGAAGGTGAGGGCTTGGAAAATCGGAAAATAGTGAGGGATCCAGGCATCCTCTCCAAGACAGCAGCAAGAGCGTCATCCCATCCCTTAGTGTACTGAACAGGGAAAAGGAGCCCATCATGCTTATCAATCAAGTCCCCGTACTCCTCAGAGTCAAGGTACTCGTCAATAAAATCATCCTTAGCCTTCCTCAAAGATACCAGTTCAGCCTGGGAGTCAGCCAACTCCTTCTCCTTCCTAGCCAAGGTGGCCTTCACTGAAGCCATTTCTTCCTGGGACTTCTCAAACTTGCCTTGGTTGGCCTCAGAAGATGAGCGCCAAGACTTAGCTTGAAAGAGAGCCCCTTGGTAGTTGGCATTCATCTGCAAGCAAGTTATAGGATAAATACTTAAACTTGAAATAAATCAAAGACTACAAGGAAAAGAAGGAGAGAAATACTTACAGCAGCCATAGCCTGGGATCCAGCATGCTCCACCCCCTCAATGGTGGAGTTAGAAACAAAATCCTTGTAGTCACAAGGAGTCAGAGAGTGATAAGACCACTCCACAGCATGTTTGGACACTCCTACCACAGTGTCCTTCTTCCTAAGACCCCAGTTGGGGCGCCAAACTGCACTCTTGCCCGAGGGAGGGCCTTCAGCATCCTCAGTAAGGTCCACATGTGGCCTTATGAAAGCTGGAATACTAGAAGCACGAGGGTCCTTCCCCCCTAAACGTGCCCTCTTCATCCGGGCTGTTTCCCCGTCTTCAGGCTCGTTGGACTTATTGATAAAGGTCGCAACTGCAAAAGATACAAGGAAAGAAACAGTTGGTATAAGTCAATCTTAAATAAATAAAGAAAGATATGAGGTGAGAATTACCCTTATCAGAAACGTTGGAAAGTCCCAAGGACTTAAGCTGGAACTCGTCCAGGAGCACCCAAGCCATGGTGGCATAGTTATCCTTTGTAAGTTCAGCATACGCATGGGCTTCCTCATCACTCAGGATAATATCACTAGGGCTACCATCCGAAACTCTACTAAAAGAACTACGAAAAAGGGTGCCCCAATCCCCTCCTTCCCAAACTAAATACATAAATTCCTCTTTCCATTTTGGGTTATTATCCGGAATGGATTTGGGGTGAAATATGGGGGGAGTGGAAGGACGGTGGTTGATATAAACCCAACCCAAAGTAATGGCTGAACTATTCTTAAATTGAAAGATTTTCCTAAACAAAGCTACAGATAAAGGAAATTTGTTCTTCAAACAAAGAACAATGAAACACATAATTATTCTCCAGGCGTTTGGAGGAAGTTGGCAAGGGTTAATCCCAACATCAGCCAAAAGCCTGGGAATGAACTCATGAATGGGAAACCTAAGTCCTGCAACAATGGCATCCTTGTATATGCAAAGTGCATCAGGACGCCAATGGCAAGAACGGTCCCCTGGGCCTGCTGGAACTAACCTATAGGGGGACTTAACCCTATACATTTTGTTATAGTCCCTAATTAAGTCAATTTCATGGAACTTATTACTACAATCAAATGAATCTAAGTGTGATACATGAGGATATTCATCACTACGCTCTAAGATCATATCCTGAAGAGACATATGAGGGGAGCGAATGTTGATACCTCTCTTTTTGAAGCTTTGTTAATTCTTTGAAGTCGTTGGGCAGCCTTGTCAGACATCTTCAAATCTTCAAATCTTCAAATCTTCAAAGGAAATTTCCAGAAAAACTTCAAGGGAACCCAGAAATCTTCGAATGAGGAAGGTTAAAACCCAGAAATCTTCAAATGATGAAGATTAAAGCCCAGAAAATCTTCAAGGGATGAAGATCAATCCCAGAAAAACAAGAACACCACCGTAAAAAGCTCGCCGGGAATCGCCTTACCACGGAATAAAAACTAAGAGAAAACTAGAGAGAAATTTTGGAGAGTGAAATGAGAAATCTCACTCTCTTATAGTGAGAATGACTGGAAGATCAACCGGTTGAGGGATGGCAACCGTCTATAGCTAGTAAGGCCCATAAATCCATTTTTGGATTACAAAGGCAAAGGCCCAAATAAATTGAGTCTCAGGCAAAATCGAAGCCCAAGTCAAAAAAGGCCCATTAAGGCCCAAGGCTGGAAAGAATTAAGTCCCAAATTAAAATTGGACTATTTAAAAGCCCAAAAATAATAAAGCCTGGAATAAAACCAAGGCAAAAATTCAAAAAACCAAGGTCGAAAAGACTCTAATTCGAGATCGCACGGCCCTGGTCGAAAGTATACGAGAAAACGAGGTCGTATCAAACGACCCCACTTCTAAATAAAGCGAAACAAATAAAGGTTTGAGGTCGAAAAGACCCTAAATCGAGGTCGTATGACCCTAGTCGAAAATACACACGAAATTGAGGTCGTGTCCATCGACTTCACACCAAAAATAAGTCAAAAAATTGGCAAAACGAGGTCGAAAATGACCCAGAGAATAAAGTCCATTTTTGACCTAGAAAAAACGAGGTCAAAAAGACATGGGATCGAGATCGAACAAACGAGATCGAAAATACATGGGGAATTGAGGTCGTATTGTTCGACTTCGCTCTAAAATAAAGCTAGAAAAAACATGGAATTCTAGTCGAAAAAGACCTGGAATCCTGGTCGAAAACACATGTAATTCCTGGTCGATCAATCGAGGTCGAAAATAGCCTTTGAGTCGAAGTCGACAGCTTCGACCTCGCAACCAGTCAAGGTCGAAGGTATATTAGAAACGAGGTCGTCAAATGAGCTCGACAATAGCCTATGAATTAAAGTCAACTATTCCTGGTCGAAATTACACTGGCTTCCTGGTCGAAAACTTGAGGTCGAAAATGACTTGGAAATCCAGGTCGAGAACTTCGACCTCACAGCTGTTCCTGTTCGAAAAAATACTGAGTCGAGGTCGAACAGGTGAGGTCGAAAAAGACCTAGAAATCCAGGTCGAGAGCTTCGACCTCACACCTGTTTGAGCTCGAATTCCAGGTCGAATTCCTGGTCGAAAATGACCTAAATTAAGGTCAAAAATGCCCTGAAAAATGGAAAATTTTGGGAAAAACACACTATAACTTCTACGAAAACCCCAAGGAGATTTTCCCAGAAGTTGGGGGGCAAATGATATGGTCAGAAAAGTAATTATAGAAATATAATTGACTGGTCAAAACAAAAGGTCGATATTTAAGGCCCGACACCCTAATTATTCATCAATTTCGTAATTAATGAATAGGGAAAATATACAGCTCATAAAAAGAGTCCAAATTATGGCAAATCGGTCAAAGAAGGATCTAGAATCCCAATTAAAGGCAATTAATGAGTCACAGTCTTTATCAACAAGGAAAAGACTTGCCCGTCAAGTAATACAATCCTTATCAGTTATCAATAAGAAGACTTATCCGTTAAGTCTCCTAAACATACCATAAATACTAGGCTCCAGACGCCTATATAAGGTCCCTGATCCTACAATCAGAACTACGTCTTGGCTTGATTCTCAATAACGAATTGAGATACGTAGGCATCTTGTGAGGACCAATTTAGTCCGGAAACACGAGTGCAGCCATTAAAGCTCGAAAGCTCATTAATCCTAGCAATTAATATACAAGTACGTTTTTTAATCCATAACACTATCTTTTGCCCGTGTTATTTTTAATTTGAACATAAGTTGTTTCAGTTAAAAAATATAAACAGGTAATATCCTTAAAAAGACAATTAGTTACTTATTAACAATTATATAAAATTATATTAATTTTTTTATATATACGTCTGCATTACTTTTAAAAAATTAGTTGTTTAAATTAGAAAATATAAAAGAGGTAATTTCTTTTAGCTGAAAAGAATAACTTGTTATTTATTAATATTTATATAAAACAATATTACCATTGTATATTTATTTTGCATGTATTATATTTAGAAGATAAGTTGTTTTAGTTAGAAAATATAAAACACATAATGTGTTTTAGCTGTCGGTTATAAATATATAATAATATTACCATTTTATATATATATTGCCCGTCTTATTTTTAGAAAATGATTTGTTTTAGTTAAATAGATATATGAAATAGGTAATATAATTTAGCTGAAAAAGGTAATTGGTTATCAATAACTTGGTTTCCATATATGTGTCCTATTTATAAGATGAGTTGTTTTAGGTAAAAAATATAAAAATAATGTGTTTTAGCTGAAAAAGGTAATCAGTTATAAATATATAATAATATTACCATATTATACATATATTGCCCGTTTTATTTTTAGAAGAGGAGTTGATTTGGTTTAAAAAATAAATATAAAATAGGTAATGTAGTGAAAAATGGTAATTGGTTATTAATAAATTGATTATAGATAGGCCCGTGAATCGGCCCAAATACCGACCGACCGACCGACCGACCGACCAAAACTTTTAATGTTTCGTCTTTAATAATATAGTATAGATGTGAAAAAAATTTGGTGCCTTATTTTTTCTGATTTATTAACAATTTATTTTAGTTTTAATTTTAATTTATTTTATCAATTATATATATTGCACAAGGACTCTTGATCATGAGAGTCTGATTCGTACAAATATGCCAAGTTCAAATTTGTTTGATGATCAAGCGTCAAAACCACTCGAAAAATGAATTAGTAGTGGGACTGTAGAGAGATCAGGGATTACATTGGCATTTGCTTTTGTACACCGCGCTTTCATTTACCTGACTCTTATTTTTGCATGCGCCTCGTACAACAAAGTGCGCAGAAGGGAATATTGTGTTGCCTGTTTTCACTTTTACATTAATTTTTACGTTAAACTTTATGGATACATAAAGGCGTGATACTATAGTTTAAACGGCAGTAAATTAATTTTCCAAGTGCCATTGAGACATCTTTAATTTGCAGCAGCATCGGATGTAATGAGCCTCTCGAATTCAAGTTATGGAACATTGAATTAATCAAAAGAATTTATACAGATAGAATTACTTGTGCAAATTACATTTTCTAATTATATAAACCCCAAAGTACTTCAATTTGTTACACTAAAAAAATTACCAAAAATTATTATGAACAAATATCTTCTTCTTTTTTCTTTTAATCTTTTATAGATAATTTGAGTAAACAAATTGCTTGTTTGATACACCTACATAAAAGTTGGGAGGGAAAAAGGGTGCAAGAATATTAGTTAGGGGTGTATAGATTATCCGCTCAACCGCATTATGCATCCGCACCGCTCGCAACCAAACCACATTTTGGATAATCGTAAAAGGTGGGTTGATTGTGGATGAAATTTTTAACAATTGCTTATATCCGGTTTGGTTGCAGTTTTATATATTTAAAAGTCACAAAATTCGAACCGCAATCACAAACCCGCATATAATATAATAAATTATAATTTCATTAAAATGCATTTTATATAATATAAATTAATAAATTAGACACATATTTAGTTATTTAGTTATATTGTATATATAATATTTTAAGAATAATAGTGTGACTTATTTGGGGCATGCATCTTACTAAAAACCTTAATCCAACAGTACTTTAAGTACAACTCTCAATTATTTTGTCTTTTGGGCTACTTGTAGAATATCAAAAGTGATCAAGCGTTTATGTAATTATATTATTATCATATATTGTATTGAGTATTTTTTACTCATAATTTACATATCTTTACTTTGTCGCAAAATTGATAGTATGAACATAATATGTGTAATAATTTATTTAGTTTTAAATTTATCATTATTAATTTATTATCATATTTGTAATAGATGATTGAACCACAAATCGAATCATATTAACCGCAAGTTCGCCGTTGAAATTAACACATGGTTAACAACAATTGTAAATTTGGTTGTGGATGAATTTTTATAAAACATATATATGCGATTTGATTCGACTTTTAGCTCATAAATCAATTCGATCGGAATCGCGCAAACCCCAAGTAGGAGATAAAAGTAACTTAACGGGACAAGTAAACGGCAGTTGTCTCTTGGACTTATCTGTCCTCAATTGCTTTTTCAGATCGTACAGGAGGAGCATTGGTGGTAAGTAGCAAAATATTTTCTGTCCTCGCTACTACTATAAGTTAAAAAGGTTGAAGATCTTCTTTGATTTTTTTAAGAAGAGTCAATCCCAACCCTTTTTTGTTCTTTTTGTTGTATTCTCTGTTTAAGTATAAAAAAACAGTATACTACTTGTTGTGAATTCAACACAAGTGTTACCTCTGGATTGGTAATACTAATTACTAGTAGTGTCTTGTATATTTAATTTTAATTTTGTTCTTCTTTTTTTATTTCCAAATTGTAGAGCTTAAATAAATTAATTAGCTTTCATGAAGAAAAAAAAATGGACTAATACATTACTTGTGGACCATCATAATCATTGGTTAGGTGTTGTTTCTAAAAATGATTATAATAATCTCTCCACTTTACTACACCTACTGATCAGCTGAGCTACAAATGTACCTACAAAAATGTACATGAGTCATTGATCCCATGCACAATTATTTCATTTTTACTGTTTCTTATGCTATTTTCACCGTATCTCTTTTGAAATCACATAATATCAAACTCCCAATACAAGTATATTATAGGATTTACCAAAAATTTAGATCACAAAGAACATAAACTATGTATCATAATTAATCAAGATTTAAGTACAACCTCCCCACTCAAAAATTGATTGTTGGCCAAGTGTGCAAAATGCAGAAAAAGGAAGTGTAATGTAGAGATCTTTCGTGCCCTATATATGTTGTTTAATTTGTTTGTGGGGGAAACGTAGGGAGAAAACGGGTGATACATGAATAGACCAGGTTAACGGAGGAATTTTGTGAAACCAAATTCGGGGATGGTTGCTGGAATTGTGGTGGTGGTTGATGACAGTGTACAACGTAGGTTAAAAGGATTAGGGTTTATGATTTGGGAATGTCTGAGATTGTATGTGAGAATAGGTCGCGATTGAAGTTGAATACTGAATTCACTCTCTTTCGCCAGATCGCATCGTACCATAAAATATGCCTACGTACCCTTATTTATAGGGATCAAGCCAAACGTAGTTCTTGGAGAGCAAGCAACCCATGGGCCAAGTTTCCTTCTTTAAAGAGCGGAAAGATTGGGATCATTACCCTTGACACGTCACAATGAGTTGTCATGGTCTTGCTATTATCTCGGGATAAGGTGATTAAGTCATTGACCCGAGATTATCGGAGTCAGTGCTTATCTAATTCATAGATAAGAAATAGCGAAAGACCAGTCCTGTGCATATCAAAGGGTAATGTCCTTCAACTCTCCTAGTAAGGCAAGGCTTACTAGCCTGGATGGACTCTAATCTCGTAAGATGAATACAATTTAAATAGTTTTATTTATTCTAGGCGAGACCTCTCATCCTCCTGGGCGAAGTTATCTTCAAGCCTCTTGGGCGAAGTTATCTTCAAGCCTCCGTGGGCGAGATTGTCTACCAGACCCTTGGGCGAGATTATCTACTTGCCCCCTGGGCGAGGTTATCTACCAGGCGGCAATACTTGAGCTGAGCCCAAATTGTGCCTATTCCTCAAAAAGGGCGAGGTTAGTAAGTAAATGAGTTATGCCCAAATCGTATACCTCTTACTATACACTAGGTTACGGTTAATGTTTTAGGGATATATAAGGTTTTAATAGGTATGTTGTAGGCCCATCGAAGATTCTTCATTATCGCGAATGCTTTATTAAACTAGTCCTCCCTTTCTCGACTCAAAGGAGGGCGACACCACCATAGAAGGCGAGGCTCCATATTGAAAGGCGAGATTTGTAAGTCAAAAGGCGACTCCTACTTTTTCCAAAGACGATCTTCTCAGTTTCACAAAGGTATGACCTCTTGTCTCTATTTAATTTTCATCATTGCATTATTTATATTATGAATAGGCGATGCCCCTTTATATCCATTCTAGGATAGGATGTAACTAGTTTTAGGACGTCTCCTTCTTATTTGATAGGGCGAGGACATTTAACCCCTTTCTCCACTTGTTCCGAATAAAATATATCCTACTCTCTAAGCCTTCCTTCTAACCCCTTTTTTCTTTCTAACAATGTCCTCGCCCTTTATTTCAGATGTCGAACGAAGACCCGTCCTCCGGGAATCACTTGTCGTCGCCCTCGAAAACATCGTCCCCCAATCGGGAGGGCGATAACCTTCAAAAATATTTAAACCCCCAATGGTTACGAGCCCATCAAAGAAATATAAATTCTACAAAGATTTCACTCCGTGCCTCCGAAATCGTAGACCTTTCCGAGGATCTAAACACAGACGAGGCTTTTGAAGACCTCTCAAACACATTCCATGCGGAGGAAATGGGAGAAGACAATGATGATGACCTCCATGATCTGTTCGCAGATCTCGACCGCCCGCAAGTAGGTCCTTCTAGATTAGGAAAGGGGCGAGGAAAAGACCTAGCTAAATATGAAGCATTTATCCGCGATCAACCTGATCCAGAAGGCGAGGAAGACCACGACGAATGCGAGGAATACGAATCATCAGATGGCGAGACTGGAGATGAGGATGAAGTTCTTTCTGTATCGCCTATTTGATATGCTATGGAACTTCCTTCTCCTCAACACAATCCTTATAAAGCTCCAATCTTTGAACACGAGCTAGATTTAGATTTTGGGGAAGAATTTACAGAGAAAGAAAAGGCAGATGCTCGTCAAGAAAGAAAAATCATTTCCTGTGCGGGTCTTAGATCCAGAATCTCATCCGAAGAAATTATGTACTTAATCGAATATTACATCATAGCAGGAAAAATGGCTAAGACCTCGCTCGTTTATGAGAATGAACATATTCGACACAGTAGGACTTCCTACTCCAAGGATGGTCCTGACAAACAAGTTAGTGAAATTAGGAGTAGGATGGCCTATGTAACCTTTCCTTCATGAACTGATAAATTACTACAAGATCGCCCCAATTCAGTTATCGCCCAATAGTTATAGAGCAACCATTGGACTGTATATGATGTATAGAAACAATGGATACGAGGCCCCATCAATGGGCAAGGTCAGCCATTTTTTATCTTTAAGGAATAGTGGTAAGGACCTTAGCTTCTACTACCTTGCTTTTTGGGCGAAACATAATAAAAAAGGTTTTGCCACCGGAAATCCAAGCAACATGAAAGTCTGGAAAGACGGATTTTACAAGAATGAGGACTCGGTTCAATCTAGAAGCCTGTAAGTATTCTACAATACTCGCCCTTCAATAAAAACCTCGCATTCTTTCTTTTTATTACACATTTAGTTAATATTTCATCATCAATTTTGCATATTCTAGTTAAGTCTTCCCAAGTAGAGCTCAAAGGCGAAGCCTTCCTAAGAGCTCAGGCGATAGGAAACCTTTCCCGAGACGAGAAAGACTTGAATCTATTGGTTACACCTGAAAACCTTCTCGCCTACAGCTTCTATAATAAGGGGTTTAGACAACTTGCTCCAATCAAATTTGTAAGGAATTCATCAAAAAGAATTCGTCAAAAACAAACTGAAACTTTAACTGGTAAAGGTAATTTTGACAGCGTCGCCCTCCTATTAGCATTATCTACTTCACATGCTTACTTGAATTTGCAGAGATACAATCTTTCTATATTGTATATTGCCTTAACTTATTTTTTTTATTTTCAGGACTGATGGCCGCCCTTCTTTTTGGTAAAAACCCTTTCTCCAAACCAGTTGCTACACCAGCTGCCACCACCGCTAGTCAATCTCGCCCTTCTGCTTCAGCCTTGGCAAATTTTCCACCTCACCCCCCTATCCAAAATGTTGATAAAAACAAAAAATGAGGAGGGGCGGAAACTGTCCAAAATTCTCAGAAAAAACTCAAGACAATTGCTACAGAGGACGCGCCTATTGATTCAGTGGCCTCGCTATTTTGCTCTATTGCATCGGACAATTATTTTGATCAGGATGCCCAGTTATGGCTTGCCCGCAAAGAAGGGGATGACGAACTAAATTTCAAAGTTGGCCTAGGCGACGCATTTGTTCATGGTCTGTCTGTTCTCGCCCAGAAGAATGCTCGTATAAAAGAGCAAGACAAAGCTTTGAAAAACTAAAGGGCGAGGCCTCTTCCTTCAACACAGGCTATCTGAGGCGCAAAAGAAGTTTAATGACGAGGCCAAGGCTAGAAAGGGCGAGGTTGAGAAACTTCAAGCTTCTCTAGATCAGAAGCGAGAGCCATGTGCGAGGCTTTGGAGAAAGAGAATGCCGCTTTGAAAGAGGAACTAGGAAATGTTAAGGAAAAGCAGGACAAAGAGCTTAGCGATGCTTATAACCTGGGATTCCTCGGCTATCTCCAGAATTTTCTAGCAGCTGACCCTGACTATGACTGGTCTGCACACTTCGCTCCTTCTACTTCTGCCTACATGACCAAATTCAAGGCTGATAATATCAAGGTTATCAAGGAGGCCGAGAAAGACCTTCAAAAGAAGATAGAAGCAGAGCTAGATGCAGTCGAGGCGAAAAAGAAGATCACAGGCGAGGACGACCAGGAGAACAAGACCATGGCGTCGCCTTCTGACACCGTTGGCTCCTGACTATTTGACCTATTCATAATCACAAATACCATTGGAGTACGAATGCTTTATTGATCTAAACATTTTGTGTGTATTGATAACTTTTCTTTCAAGTACTCGGGGAAGTGCGCCCTCCATTTATAGGCGTCGCACATGTATTGCCTTCTCTGATTTTAATTATGCCGATTTCACTTAATTGCCTTGTTTATAAAAACAATTTTTTTGAAAAATAAATTTCAAAACAATATTGCATCACGTGCAGGCGAGAAATATGAGAGTACTATAGGCGAGATGTACCATAGGCGAGATATACCATAGGCGAGATGTCGGTTTAGAGTTTCACCCATATAGAAAAAACGAATAATGGCAACCTCGCCCAGTTAAATACTTAACCAAATAAACTTAAAGGCAGGAATCAAGAACCTCGTCCACCTACATACTTGAGCAAAACCAAAGTTTTAGGCAGAACTGACATCCTCGCCCTCTTACATACTTGAGAAAAACCAAAGTTTTAAGCAGAACTGACATCCTCGCCCTCTTACATACTTGATTTTAGTTGCTTTCAATGAAAGCTTATCTTCAATATGCTATCAAGAGGTTATAGTTTTGCCTCTTAAATTGAAGGGTGTGGCTGATATCTTCAAAGATGATATAAATTTTGAAGCTTCGATTTGTTTCATGCGTTTAATGGATTTACGCTTCCTGGGGAATACGTATTCCTACACATCTTCTCCCATAAAAGAAGGATTCTCTTCTCCATAAGAGGGAGGACTCTCTTCTCCATAAGAGGGAGGACTCTCTTCTACATAAGAGATATGACTCTCTACTACATAAGAGGTAGGACTCTCTTCTACATAAGAGGTAGGACTCTCTTCTACATAAGAGGTAGGACTCTCTTCTTGGTGAGCTTCCCGGAAGTACAGATAAGCACCCCGGAAGTACGGGTGTACCAAGGTATTGTAAAATATATCAAATAAGCAATTTCCACAAAGGATTGAAAAGATCTAAACTTACGAGAGAAACATGCATGTTTTTATTCATAAATATAGGATAAGTTTTGTCAAAGGAGGAGTACATGCACTACCCTCTAGACTTTATTGCAAAGAAATTAAAAGAAAGTCTACATAAGTTTTGAGATAACAGCGTACACTATTGATAGTACTTCTTAAGATGCTCCATGTTCCAAGCACGAGGGATGTGCTTCCCATCCATATCTGCAAGATAGTAAGTACCACTTCATAAAACAGCTCGGACTTGGTAAGGTCCTTCCCAGTTTGCTCCAAAGACTCCGTGATTGTGAACCTTAGTATTTGGCATAACCCGGCGTAAGACATAGTCACCTACCTTCAAAGGTCTGGCCCTTACCTTGGTACTATAGTGCTTCGCCACCCTCCGGTGATAAGCTGCTAATCGGGTTTGAGAAGTATTTCTGAGTTCCTCCACCATGTCTAGGTACGGTCGATGATTAACCTCATTAACTTCTGGATTAAAATGATCCCTCCTAAATGATCCAGCCCCAAGTTCAACCGGGACCATAGCTTCACACCCATAAGTCAAAATGAAAGGAGTCTCTCCCGTGGTGGTTCTAGGCGTAGTGTTGTAACTCCACAAGACATTGGGCAACTCCCTGGGCCAATTACCCTTGCTTTCCTCCAACTTCGCCTTAAGAGTATGTTTGATAATCTTGTTAACTGCTTCAGTTTGTCCATTAGTTTGGGGATGACTAACGGCAGAGAAACTCTTCACAATTCCCAGGTTATCGCACATCTCTCTCATCTCTTTGTTCTCAAATTGCTTTCAATTATCTGAAATGAGTTTATAAGGGATTCCAAATCGACAAACAATGGACCTATACACAAAGTCCACTAGCTTCTTAGCGGTAATCATGGCCAAAGGCTCAGCCTCCGCCCACTTAGTAAAGTAATCCACAGCAACCACAACATATTTGACACCTTCCTTCCCCTTAGGTAACTCTCCAATCAGATCAATTCCCCACATAGAGAAAGGCCAAGGACTAGTGATAGAAGTAAGTGGAGCAACAGGGTTATGAATGTAATTAGCATACCTTTGGCACTTATCACAAGCTTGAACGAACTGAATGGCATCTTATTTTAAGGTAGGCCAGAAATATCCCCGTCGCAGCACTTTTTGAGCCAAGGATCCACCCCCCGAGTGATTTCCACAGATACCTTCATGAATTTCTCGAAGGATGTAGATACACTTATCACCATCCAAGCACTTGAGAAAAGGCTGATTAAATCCTCGCCGATATAGAACTCCCTCATAATTAACATAACGAGCTGCTTTATAACGTAACCTACGAGCATCACTCCAGTCTTCCGGAAGAGTCCCCTTCGTCAAATACTCCCAAATTGGAGTTTTCCAAGTGAGAAGAGTAGGTTCCCCAATTTGAATCAAATCATCTTCCGGTACACTAGGTTGTGTCTTGATTTCCAAGGGAATGACCCCTAATAAAGCAGCATCTCTTTGAGACCCAAGCTTGGCCAAGGCATCTGCCTCTGCATTACTATCTCTCGGAAGTTGTTCCAGCCTAGCTTCCTTAAACAAACACATCAACCGTCGAGCACATCTCATATATAACTCCGTACGAGGTCCTCTTGTCTGGAATCCCCCGTTGACGTGGTATACAACGAGCATTGAATCACTCCAAATATTAATATTCTCCACTTTCATCTCCAAAGCAAGTTTCAAACCTGAGATTAGAGCCTCATATTCAGCATCATTGTTTGTGGCATAGAAAGAAAAGTGAATGGCACTTTTTAAATGATGCCCCTCAGGACTAATCAAGACTATCCCTCCTCTAGCTCCTTCATTATTAACCGCCCTGTCAACATACAAAGCCCACCACAGAGCCGAGGTAGCTTGTTCAACCTCAACCTCAAGTGGAATTGTCGAAACTATAGCAAGGGCATCACCTTCTTGCTCAAGAGGGAATTCTAAAATAAAATTAGCCAAGGCTTGCCCCTTGATAGCATTCCGAGGCTTATATTCTACATCAAATTGTCCCAGCTCAATAGCCCAACGAAGCATACGCCCAGAAGTTTCCAGCTTGTGCAACACTTGTCTTAAAGGATAGGCTGTACGCACTTCCACCCTATGAGCCTGAAAATAGGGCCTCAACTTCCTAGAAGCCAATATTAAAGCATACACAAGTTTTTCCATATTGTTATACCTGGTCTCTGCATCCAACAATCTTTTGCTTACATAATAAACTAGGAACTGGACTTCACCTTCCTCTCTAACTAGGACCCCACTTACTGAATAGTCTGACACAGCTAAATACAAAATAAGGGTCTCTCCTTCTAAAGGTTTAGATAGGAGAGGAGGAGATCCCATGTGATCCTTCAATTTATGAAAAGCCTCCTCACATTCGGCTGTCCAGTCGAACCTCTTACCTGCTCCTTTGATGACCTTGAATAATTCTTGGCCCTTATCAGAAGATTTAGAAACAAAACGATTCAAAGCAGCCACCCTACCAGTCAGACTTTGAACCTCCTTCACTGTCCTAGGTGACTTCATATTAAGAAGAGCTTGTATCTTGGCAGGATTCGCTTCTATTCCTCGGTGATTCACCATGAAACCCAAAAATTTTCTAGACTCAACCCCAAACACACACTTCTGGGGGTTGAGCTTCATCCGATACTTCCTCAATATTTGAAATGTTTCATCCAAGTGCATGATATGATCCCCTACTTGCTTAGACTTTACGAGCATATCATATATATAGACCTCCATTGTTTTCCCGATCTGATCTTTAAACATCATGTTAACCAGTCTTTGATATGTAGATCCGACATTAATCAAGCCAAAAGGCATCCTTATGTAATAATAGAGCCCCCTATCCGTGATGAACGAGGTATCTTCTTGATCTGGCTCATACATTGGAATCTGATTATATCCTGAATAAGCGTCCATGAAATTGAGAAGAGCATGTCCTGCCGTGGCATCTACCATTTGATCAATTCTAGGAAGAGGAAAACTATCCTTTGGGCAGGCTTTGTTCAAATCTGTGAAATCTATACAAACTCTCCACTTTCCATTGGGTTTTTTACCAACACCGGGTTTGCTAGCCAATTAGGATAAAATGATTCCCTCACCAAACCAACTTGCATAAGTCGGTCAACCTCTTCCTTTAAGTCTATTGCTCTTTCCCCACTGATTGCACATCTCTTTTGTCTGAAGCCTTTCTTCCGTAGGGGATCAACATTTAGTTTATGACACATTACTTCTGGATTAATCCCAACTATGTCTGCATGACTCCAAGCGAAAACATCCAAATTCCGCCTCAGGAATTCAATCAACCTCGCCCTCAGGCTGGGCTCAAGCCTAGCTCATATCTGAAGTATCTTCGTGGAATCTGTGTCGTCCATTAGAATTGAGAGTGTATCTTCTGCCGGTCCCATTTTATCATTTTCAGGAAAACGCGGATCTAAATCTATCTCGACATCCTTTGTCCCGCTTGATTCTCCAACCTCTTGGATAGACACAACCTCACCATTAATAGGTGACCGGGAAGACCATGTTTACGGAAGATCCTCCGGAAATTCTATGAAAGGTGTTTCCATGATAATCTTACCTTTCTTTGCCTGAAGATTACGCTGGTCCTCTTCTTCATCACTAGTATCTTCCAAAATTCCTTCATAAAAAGGATTTGGTGGCGGGGCTTCGATCATCAGCACTTCATCTTTTAACTATCGGGGTATAGATATAACCTCGCCCTCTACAGGAACAACAACATCTCCTCTAGTAGAGGTATATTTCTCGTAAATCATATCAACAGTCCCACTCACCTGTGGAGGTGCTTCCAAAAAGAAAATAGGAGTTCCTACTCTTGCCAAAGTCTCATAATCCTTTAACCTCTCCTCTTCTGGAAATTCGATTGTATAAACCATATTAGTAACAGTGTATGGTGGTCTGAAAGAATTCTGAGTTTCTTGTGCATTTTCTTCTCTGAAGTCTGGCATATCGGAATCATCTTCTAACCCTCTTCTTCCCTTGTAAGAAGACTTGATCATCTTGCTATAACAGTCCCGAGAATCATACTGACATCCTTTGATGCAACCTACGCCATTTGGGGTTGGGAACTTCATAGAGAGATGGTAAATTGAAGTGACTATTCGCATTTCTTTCAACACCGGCCGCCCTAACAGTGTATTATAATACGTGGGTTGATCAATTACCAGGAACTCGACTACCTGGGTAGCAGAAAAAAGGCCTAATTCCTAGAGTGAGCGGCAATTTAACAGTTCCCTTTACACAAACAGAATCTCTTGTAAAGCCATAGATGTGAGTAGTCCCTTGAGTCATCTCTTTATCTAGCAATCCCATCTTCTGGTAAGTTCCGTAATACAGGATTTTTACCGAACTTCCATTATCAAAAAACACGCGATGAACATTTCTAGACCCAATTCTGACATTAACCACCAAAGCATCGCTATGAGGGTGATGTACCCACTTAGCATCTTCTTCAGAAAAAATTATTTGGATATCCTCCCCCTTGAAGAGCTTAGGAGGCCTTTCAGACAGATGATTGACGTTGGTAAGGGGGAGTTGTTGAGCTTCACGAACATATCTCTCCATTGCTTTTCTTCTGTTCCCACCAATATGAGGTCCTCCAAAGGTAGAGTGTATACTCGCCTCTCTCACGAACACAGGTTTCTCTGGAATCTTCCCTTCGTTGGAACCTTCAAGTGTCTCGGTTGTCTTGACGGGAGCCTCTTCCTTATACTTCTTTACTTACCGAAGCACCCATTCAGTAAGCTTGCCTTCCTTTATCAGTTTTTCAATTTCTTCTTTCAATTGTCTATAGGCATATGTGTTGTGCCCCTGGGACTCATGATATGCGCAATATCTTCCTTTATCTCTCATATCAACTCTTGACAAAGGTGCGGGCTTCTTGTATAGTCCTTGATCCTTGGTAATCTCATAGATATAATCAATAGATGTTGTGAGGGGAGTGTAATAGTTACGGGGTACTGTCTGATTTCCTTGCCGATTCGGAGGTGGATGCGGACAACTTGGGGGGCTAGGCGATCTGGATCTGGTGAATCTATCTTTTCCTTTGTTCCCCTTTGGGCTAAGGGACTTTGAACGGATCGGTCCACTAGTCTCAACTAGATTCACATCTCCCATACCATTCTTTTTTCTGTTTTGGGGCTGGGAGAGTACCTTTCCTTCCGTTTACCTCGGTGAGGTGTATCTCCATAGTCATTCCTCTTCAAAGCCTCTTCTTCTCGTTTGAAAGGCTTAGCCTGCAGATACAAAGCTGCCAGAGTTGAGGGTTCCTCCCGTTGCAAATTTTTCCAGAAATTGGTTCCCACGCGAACTCCAGCAATCAAGAAATTCTCAATGGTCTCATCGGACGCCCCATGAACAGTAGGAACCTCTGCATTGAAACGTTTGAAGTATTCTTGGAGAGTCTCTCCATCTCGTTGTTTGATGTTAGCTAGAGTTGTAATAGGTGGAACATAATGAATTGAAGACTGAAACTGAATTAAAAACATCTTACGCATCTGTTCCCAAGAAGTGATTGACGCAGGTCCCAGCTTTTGAAACCATTGATAAGCATTTCCCCTTAGAGTTGAAGCAAGAAGCCTACACTTTGTTAAGTCCTCCACTTGATAGAGTTCCATCTCTGTATTAAACCTACCAATATACTCTGCAGGGTCTGTGCTTCCGTTAAAGCGAAGATCGCCTGTACCCCTAAATGTTGGTGGAAGAGGGGCTTCTCGTACATCAGCAGAAAAAGGAGAATGTGCTGCATTAGGGATAGCACCTCCCTGACCTTCCGACTGAGCAATGAGCCTTCGTAACGCATTCATATTAATACCTTCTAAGCCTGGGATTGTCTGAGTCCCGCCTTCTAGTTCCGCATGAGGTGCAGGTTCCTGTTGAAAAGGATTTGGTATTGCTAAGTAAGGGTTCCGTCCTTGCTAAGGTGTAGGGATCCTTTGAGGATAAGGAAATCCTCGCTGGGGTATAG
Organism: Heracleum sosnowskyi; assembly: GCA_030848705.1. NCBI lineage: Eukaryota > Viridiplantae > Streptophyta > Magnoliopsida > Apiales > Apiaceae > Heracleum > Heracleum sosnowskyi. The sequence goes on from CM061239.1 coordinate 111,270,285, forward strand.
GCTCTATTTGTCGTTGTATAGGCTCCCCTTAGAGATGAATAGGTCTTGGAGGAGTAGGCTCCCTATGCCGATAGGTTGGTTCTCGGGGTGTAGGTTCCCTCTGCTGATATGTCGGTCCTCGGGGTGTAGGTTCCCTCTGCTGATATGTCGGTCCTCGAGGTGTAGGTTCCCTCTGCTGATAGGTCGGTCCTCGGGGTGTAGGTTCCCTCTACTGACGTGGACCATCGCCACGATTAATGTGATGTCCGCCTTGGTTGTGCTGAAACAAAACTATATCTCTGTTAATATCTTCCTCTATTCTTTCATATGAGGGCCCGCGCTCAACTACCCTCCTTCGATTAAAAGCTTGTTCTTCCTGAGGGCGAGGTCGCCTGGAATCCTGGGTTTCCTGATTCGCACGCCCACCCCTATAGGTAGTTTGAACCGGGTTTATTATCACAACATCATCATCAGATTGGTAATTCCTAGGACGATATCTCACTTGATTTCCAGTCCTCACCCACGGCGGGGAGCGTCGCCCTTCTCCAGATCTTCATTGATCTCTTCCTCGATAGATCTCTGTCATTCTATGCGGATCTCCAGGTGAAATCGGTCTAGAACGTTATCCATGCTGATCATAAGGATCGATTCTCAGTTCGCTCGGATCTTGATTTCTCGGGGTAAGGGGTCTCGAGAGATGTATGGGACGATCAGGGGGGAACTCCACGTATGGGATGAGTTTATCTTCATAGGTTAACACCCTAGGGGTTACAGCTTGAAATCTTCGATTCTGACGGGTTTCCTCAACCATACGGATCTCTCTCAGGGGGGAATCCTTTCTTGAAGATCCTCTACGGCCAGTGACATGTTCTTTCCCGGGGCGATGAAATCTTTCGGTTGCATATTGACGTCGACTTTTGGTAAGTGGGGGACGCATGTCCCTAACAGAGGCACGTCGCCTATCTCGGCTTCGGCGAGCCCGCTCCGATAACCTTCTCTCTCTCTCGAGTGACTCCATACGTTTCACCATTTTGTTCACCGTGTTTCCCATGTGAGCGATTTGACTCAAAAGCTCGGTGTTGCTCATCAGGACGGGAGGATCCCCTCCTAGGCGTGGAGCCGAGTTTGTCTGATTTGGCGTGGTAGCCTCTCTCAGATTTGATTGCCTTTGTGGTGGAGGAGGTAGATCTATTGTATGGATCTCAACCTCCCTTGTATTGTTACCTGCATCAACTGGTTCTTTGGTATGTTACGACATCCTTCCTCCAGAGATGTCAAAATGCCCCTCTTTCTAGCGCCAATTGTTAACGGAGGAATTTTGTGAAAACAAATTCGGGGAGGGTTGCTGAAATTGTGGTGGTGGTTGATAACGGTGTACAACGTAGGTTAAAGGGATTAGGGTTTATGATTTGGGGATGACTGTGATTGTATGTGAGAATAGGTTGCGATTGAAGTTGAATATTGAATTCACTCTCTTTCGCCAGATCGCATGGTGTCATACAATGTGCTTACGTACCGTTATATATAGGGATCAAGCCAAACATAGTTCTTGGAGAGCAAGCAACCCATGGGGCAAGTTTCCTTCTTTAAAGAGTGGAAAGATTGGGATCATTACCCTTGACACGTCACAATGAGTTGTCATGGTCTTGCTATTATCTCGGGATAAGGTGATTAAGTCATTGACCCGAGATTATCGGAGTTAGTGCTTATCTAATTCATAGAGAAGAAATAGCGAAAAACCAGTCCTGTGCATATCAAAGGGTAATGTCCTTCAACTCTCCTAGTAAGGCAAGGCTTACTAGCCTGGATGGACTCTAATCTCGTAAGATGAATACAATTTAAATAGTTTTATTTATTCTAGGCGAGACCTCTCATCCTCCTGGGCGAAGTTATCTTCAAGCCTCTTGGGCGAAGTTATCTTCAAGCCTCCGTGGGCGAGATTGTCTACCAGACCCTTGGGCGAGATTATCTACCCGCCCCCTGGGCGAGGTTATCTACCAGACGGCAATACTTGAGCTGAGCCCAAATTGTGCCTATTCCGCCAAAAGGGCAAGGTTAGTAAGTAAATGAGTTAGGCCCAAATCGCAAAACTCTTACTATACACTAGGTTACGGTTAATGTTTTAGGGATATATAAGGTTTTAATAGGTATGGAGTAGGTCGAGATTCTTCATTATCGCGAATGCTTTATTAAACTAATCCTCCCTTTCTCGACTCATAGGAGGGCAACGCCACCGTAGAAAGCGAGGTCGTTATTTTGGTAGGAACAGACCCCGTGTAATTAGTTCGTCTGTTTCGTATATTTCAGTGTCGTGTATTTTCGTGTTTTGTATATGGAAATATTAAACTTAAACATATTCATTTATGTCATTTCGTGTTTTTATACTCTTCATATAGTGTTTCGTATTATTTGAAATTTTTATTATTTGAGTCTCAAGTAAATTGTAACGAATTAGGTGTGGCCAAATCTCCTAAAACTTAGATGAAAGAAACAAATGGAGGCATAAGATGCTATTGCTTTTCTCTGCTCTATCCAATTAAGTTACTAAAAAAAGGAAAAATAATTACTACATACAAAACTAGCCTATATAGCTGCTGCAGACATCTTTGCCATTAAGTAGACAGAAAAGCAACCGGTTACTCGGCTCCAGCTACCCAGTTAACGGCCAGTTAACATTAACCTGCAACTTAAACGACCGTTTGTCTCAAGTTACTCCTCTATATATACACACAACTGGAAACATTGGAAGCCGTATCTGCATATTTTTGCTCTCGCTCTCAGTTTCTGTCTTCCATATTATTTCATCTTCTACTCCTCTCTCTCTCTCTCTCTCTCTCTCTCTCTCTCTCTAAGCTTCCCCAAGATGAAGAGATTATTCTCCTCTGGTAAGCCTCTATCTCTCTATCTCTCTCTCTCTCTCTCTCCCTCTCTCCCCCCCCTCTCTCTCTCTCTCTCTCTCTCTCTCTCTCTTTCTCTCCCTCACTCTCTATCTCTCTCTCCTTCTCTCTGTATATATTATGTTTATACGTTGAAGATCTGACATGTGAGAAATATTGCATCAGGTGCTCGAAACTTCCGTGGCCGTGGGAGAGCCATCAACCAGGCGAGATCTTCTCGGACTGCTAACAGAGCTGGTAAGTAAATCTTTTCTTCGTTTGAGTAGTTTTGAATGTTGATGAAACTTGAAGTGTACAGTGTGTATATGTTAATATATGTATGTGTTGCTAAATGTAAGGGAATAAACATACAGGTAAATCTTTTCTTCGTTTTAGTATTTTGTTCGTACTCTTGTATTTTACAGAATAAACATGAAGGACTCTTGTCATTTTTAAGCTTTAGCGAATAAATAAATTTCGAAATCAATATACGACGAGTACGCAAGGATAATTGTACTGGTGTAAGTGCTAGGATTGCAAAATAATCAGTTTACTGGGAAACAAAAAACGTAGCATTTAAACATTTGTTAAATAATTTTTTCACACAGGATAATGTTAAATAAATGAAATAAGAACCGGTTCTTGTAAAATAAATATGGGCTTTCGGGTCGGATCCAATTGTTGTTCTTGGCTTTCTGTGTTAAAATCTTGATTGTATTTTTAATATGCCCATGCATGTATCTGTGATTGTGTGTGAATGTGAGGGGAATTTTATGTGAATTTGGATTAATGGGTCTTCGTTCTCGTATGTCCATTTTTAGTTTCAAAATGTTCTTTATAGCAAAATTCCCTTTTAAACATATATTTTGTGAAATATGTTCTTGGAACTGGTATGAACTCATTGCATTGTCGTAAGTGTAACTCATTCTAAGTTTTGGGTTTGGGGCAGGGGAAAGGAAAGGAAGCAGGACTTCTCTTTTCGTAGCTAACCTGCCTCAGGAGGCAAACATTATGACACGTTTAAGGGATCATTTTCAACAATTTGGCACCATCAGGAGAAATGGGGTGTACGTTAGGATGCAGGTATATGAAATTATATACTAGAATCGATTTAACATTTTCTGATTTATCTTTACAAGGTAACTAAAGTTTTGTTTGTGCGTGTTTTAGCCGAATTCTACATTATATGGCTTTGTGCATTTCCTTGAGGAAGATGCGGTTGATAAAGCTTTGAAGGTAAAAAATAAGTTTAGTTTTTCATCTTGATTTGTAATAAAAAAGCGGTTCTGATCCGGTTGACATAATTTGTAGGCTGTTCCTTTGGTGATTGGTAACAATTTAATTCGAGTGGAGAGGCAACTCTTTGAGAGACAGGTGATCAATGCTGTTTTCACAAGTACGGATCAATCTATTTAAAATCTTTTTTGGTTTGTCCTTTGATTTATGTTTTTCATTGTTTTTTACTTTAAATTTGTGTTTTCTTATATCACAGCTGAGCTGCCGGTTAACCACGAGTTGGTTCTCTCTTTGTACTACCCTGAAGAAAACAAAATATTGAATTCAGGAATTCACGGGTACTGGCTTTGTAACATAATTAATTCTGCAGTTGTGATCACACACCAAAACAGAGAAATGGTGGACTCAATGATGGCACAACAGATTCGAGATATGGTGAAGACCAAAGTGGAAGCCATGGGACAGGCTAAGGCTGGGCTGTGGAAGGGCCGTGGCAGGGAATCCGCTACTAAGAATTTGATCCACCAAACCAGAGTCCACAACCTCTATAAGGGAGAAATTTTCAATCCTTATGCAATTGAAGAAGCAACAGAGCTAGCTTCTCCGTACATGGACCTTTCTCATCCTCAATCTTTAGTTGCCTGTTTTCTCAAGTTTAAGACGCACTTTGCCAAAGAGATTCAGGAGGGTCAAGATATGCAAATGGCCATGCATCGGTTCTTCGAGTTTGCTGGTGATTTCTTTAAAAGATATGTGAGGATTACAGTAAAAGACTCCAACCAAATTGATTTTGGTTTCATGAGTGACAAAGATAAGAATGCAATCGATCATTCTGATGATGTTCCAAAGGGATCTCCAGCTCACTTTTCCAACTTCTGCCACGCAATCGATTCTTCTGATGATGATTCAGCCGACTCAGCCTGATTCTGCCACACGTATCTGCAGTTTGCTCTCCATCTATTGTCAAGTCTTTAATTTGATCTTTCTAGTATGACTGTTTTAATTTCGAGTATGCTTCTGTTATTACTTTGTTTTAAGATGTTAGCAAGAAAGACATTAAGTACTACCTTTTGGATTTACATTACCTTGTTCTATGATGTTATCGGTCGGAAAGATATTTAGTACTACGTTTTGGATTTGCATTACCTTGTTTTATGATGTTATCGTATTTGTTCTAATCCACACTTTTAACTTAAATTCTGATACTCTAGCTCCCTACTCTGATTCGCATCCAACATATAGATTACAAACAAAGGTACTCTAGCCTATTTTCTGTTCGGAAGGGGAAAGCGTGGAGAAGCAGAAATATATCTCAGCACCATGACTTTTTAATACACTAAATGAAGATCTTGATATAAGTAGACAACACGGTGACAGCAGCAAGAACTATATCGTATTTTCTTCTGCTCCACACTCACAAATAACTTAAAACTACTTCCCCTAGATGGTTATCGCGTCAGCATCAGAAATGACTTCTATGTGTTTCGAATGGTGAAGGAAGTGCGAAAAATCTTTCTTTTTGAGCACGTGGAGGCAGATGCTTGGGGTGTGTCCTGATGCCATTAGCATTGCAAGGTAAAAATAATCCGGTGCCACCCTGAGACATACTTTTTGGGCTCAGGACCATTGCCTGAACTGGAGCTAGCATGACCATGTCTATCTATTTGCATCAATCTATCTATTTGCTCTGTTCCAGTCTCGAACTATATAAGTATTGTTGGTTAAAGACATATCTATCTACTCTATGCTATATTTGAAATTTCAATCAACATTGTTCTATTTTGTCACTCTGAATCTCTGATATATGTATTCTATCTTGGATTTAAATGTGGAGCCTCGCAAAAACAAAATCGAACGGAGAGAAAGGTAAGTAATTAACTAACACAAGTATAGGGTGTTGAGAAATTAGTGAAACATAGGTAAGAGGTGTTAACATTGTGGTAACACCTTGTGATTGACTCGAACACTTCCATTAGGTGAGATCAGTTACATATCTACTTTCATCAATGCATATGTACATCCTGCAACAAGAGTCTGCATTTCACAAGGAGAGTAATTCAAAAATTAATAACATTGGAGCATCTAAAAGTTCATGCATCTTCTTTGTAACAAAACTCTAATTAAAGTTTCAAAGACGTACGGACAAAATTGCACTTTTCAACTAAAATACATTTTAAAATAGATAAGTACTGTTATTATTTAATAATATTTTTTTATCAATAAATAAGGGTAATATATTGTTTTATTTATGATTCAAAAAATTCTTATCTTATTTTATTTAATATTGAATATTAATTATGATATTTTTAATATATTAGATAAATCCTATTTTTAGAGTTGTCATTTTTTAACATTAATTCAATTATTTTGGTATTTATTTACTATTTATGTTTTTAGAATAATCATACGTTTAAATCACTGAAAATCTAAATAGTTGGTCGACCAAAAATCATATGACTTAATATGACTAACATGTTTAAAATTTTATATACATACAAATTATATGTTGCAATATGTATAATTTGATAAATTAAATTAAATTATTCTTAAAATCAAATCTTATTTTTTTATTTCAATTATTTAATATAATAGCCGCGATGCACAGACTTTCTAATAACGCGATGTATGGATTGTTTTTTAATAATTGTTATTTTATTATTTATTAGCTTAGCACATATTATTTTTAATAATTGTTATTTTTATTATTTACGTTTTAATATTTTATTAATTGTACTTGTTAAAAAAAATAAGTAGGCGTGTTAAACTTTTAAAATAATTAAAAGTATTAAATAGATTTTAGAATAAATAAGTAACAGTTTGTTTGTGATATTTTTGAAAAAAAGATTTTAGTAAGAAAATAAAAATAAAAAAATAACATATTTTATTTGAAAAAAGGTAATTGCACGTATTGAAATATGTTTTAAAATAAAAAATTAAGGCCATGATATTTTTGAAAAATGAGTGTTTTAGTAAGGAAAAATTAACACGATTTAGTTGAAAAAGGTAATTGTCGGTGATTTTTTTAGAAGAAGATGTGATTTGTTTAGAAAAATAGAAAAAGTAATTTATTTCTTGGTTATAAATAATGTTATTATTTAATAATATTAATTGTGTTTTTTGTTATTTACATTTTAATACTTTATTAATTGCATTTGTTAAAAACATAAGTAGGTGTGCTACACTTTTTAAAATAATTAAAATTATTAAAATAGGTTTTAAATAAATAATTAAATTTTTGGAAAATGAGGAGTTTTAGTAAGGAAAAATAGAAAGAAAAAGTAACATTTGAAAAAGGTAATTGTTTGTAATTAAAGTATTAAAATAGGTTTTAAATGAAATAAGTAAGTGTTTGTCGTGAAATATTTGGAAAAAGAAATGTTTTAGTAAGAAAAAATAGAAAAAGTAACTTGTTTTAGTTAAAAAGGTAATTGATCGTGATTTTTTTAGAAAAAGAGGGGATTTGTTAGAAAAAATTAAAAAAGTAAAACCCTCTCTTTATTTTTGTTAGAAAAATAAAAAGAGGGGAAATTAAAATCTGCACGAATTATTTTTAATAATTGTCATTTTTATTATTTACGTTTTATTATTTTATTAATTGTATTTATTAAAAAAATAAGTAAGTGTGTTAAATTTTTTTAAATAATTAAAAGTATTAAAATAAATAAGTAATCTCGTGATATTTTTGGAAAGGGAGAGGTTTTAGTAATGACAAAAGAAGAAGAAAAAAGTAACATTTTTAGTTGAAAAATGTAATAGTCCGTAATTAAAAGTATTAAAATAGATTTTAAAATAAATAAGTAAGGTTTGCCGTGATATTTTTGGAAAACTAGGAATTTTAGTAAGGAAAAATAGAAAAAGTAACATATGTTTTAGTTGGAAGAGGTAATTATCATTTGCCAGTGAATTTTGTTAGAAAAAATAGAAAAAATAATGTTATTATTTAATAATATTTTTAAAAAATAAGTAAGGGTAATATAGTATAGATGTGTTAAGAAAGTGGATGGATGCGAGATTAGCATGAAACATGGGAAAGTTTCTGAAACAGAAAATCAAACAAATGTCATTTACTCTTTGAGGAATGATTTATAGCATCTTCATTTGTTGGTCCAGAAATTAGAGCTCCAAGCTGAATCAATCATGCTGCATAGCCTATTAAACGTAATACCTATCGATCAATGAACTAACAATTTTTAAAACTGAATATGATCAGGAAAATTAGTAAAAGAGCTGAACATAAAACCAATAAGGAGTCAAGGATGTAGATGTACTCGACTAGTCAACTTAAATACTTTAGAGATCGATAGAAACTTGTTATAGGCCATCACCGATTTTATATAAACCCAAGGCTCCCAGGAACTGGGGGAACAATAAGGATGTAATGTGCTTTGTGTCATCATAGGGGAGAACATAAAGGATTAGTGACTGTAACTATAACTACTTGCAGACAGAAAGAAAAAAATGACTAGATAGTCATTTACAAAACATGATCTCACAGCTAAGAGCTCATTCACATAGTCTGTCAACTTAAGAGCTCTGTATCACTAAATATCTCATCATAAAACTTGAGACCTCTCACCACATTCACCTACGAAACATGAATTTACTATAATTCAGCTAAGTATCAATACAATTGCATTGTCTTTCTTGTGTGTCAACGGTTTGCTTCAAATTCCTCTTGAACATACAGAACGAAGATACATTTATTGGATTGATCTAACCACTTACATCTTCCACTGTAGTACTGTACCATTTCATGTATGGCTGGCTTTATACGTGCTGTACGACGACTTGGCCTTACCTTACAAATGAAGAATCTTCACAACATCTAGTATCCAAAAAAGTTCAAAATACTGTTGACTTGTGTTGATCCATTCCCAAGCCTTAGAACCATCAAACAGGGGAAATTCTGATATATATAGGTGCCCTTGTGATATGGATATTACATCTGTCTAGTTTTAAATAAATTAGTGAGAGGTTTTTAGTATTTTTCAGCATTTTAAATACTTTTAGATATTAAGCATAACTCAATTATAATTACTTCAGGCAGTTATAACTGAATGGTTAGTGGTGTTAGTGGTTGACTCTCTGAGATATATAATCTACAGAGGGAATGTAATTGACTTATGATTGGAGAAATACAGTTACTTACTCTAAACTTCTGTTATCTCATCTTATTCTTCTTCTTTAAATTCTTAATCTTTCAGTATGTTTCCTGATTATGTGAATTGAATGTTGGATTCAATCTATAATCATATCAATGGTATCAGAGCATTGATCCAGTTGTAATTTCAATCTCGTTTCCAGATTCCTCATTTTAAATATCAGTTGGAGTTTGTATTGGAAGACACAATTACAGTTCATCGTTATTGATTCAAGGTCTTGAAATTCAGTCATGGCTCCTACAACCAGGAAAACAACATCTATGGAGGAACAAATGAGAAACTTAGAACGGAGGATGGAGCAACAAATCACAGAAAACAATCAAAAATTTGCAGATATGATCAACATGATGAAGGAGATGAAAGAAGCTAGTAGTGCGGATAGAGGTCCGAACCAGAATTCACAGGGGACTTCAACTATGGGAAACTCTAGTGCAGGTAATTCAACTAAACATACTCTCGGATATGTGCCTAAACTTGAATTTCCGAAGTTTGATGGAACAAATCCTAGATTGTGGATTAAAAAGTGCTGCAAATACTTTAGTTTGTGTAACATTGCTGAAGATCAGAAAGTAGACTTAGCATCTTTAAATATGATTGATAAAGCGGAACATTGGATTTCTAGCTATCTTACTGTTAGAAAACATGTGGATTGGAGTGATTTTGTGATTGACTTAACTGCTCGATTTAAAGATGATAGTGGAAGTAAGGTGGTGGAACAATTCAATAAGCTTCAATAACAAGATTCTTTAGAGAGTTATATTGATGATTTCGAACATCTTAGAGCAATGATGATGCAGACTAACTCTATGTTACCAGATTCTTATATTTTAGAGAGTTTTATTGGAGGACTTAAACCAGCTGTTAAACCATTTGTAAGAGCTTTCAAGCCAAATAGTATGGCTGAAGCTATGGAGTTTGCTAGATTACAAGAGGAATCTTTGAATTGTGCAAATGTGAGGAGTAATAAGGTGGTTTATAATGTGCAAAAACCTTCCTCTTATACACCTGCTTTAGCTAATCTCAAACCTCCACTATTGCCTACACCGGGGTCTAAAGTAGACAATTCTGTATTGTCTAAAATGGTAAAACCAGCAGCCAAAACCTTTAAACATATTTTTGCTGATGTAAGGGCTGAGAAAATAGCAAAAGGTTTGTGTTACTACTGTGATGAACCTTACTCTAGAGGTTATAAGTGTCAGTTCAGGGAGACACAACTTTTTACGGTAGAAGTGGCAGGCCAAGAAAGTTGTGACATTAGTGAAGAAGATGTAGAAGAAAATCTAACCAACACCAGTGAACCATGCATATCAGTTAATGTAAAGCATAATGGAACATAAGATCTAAAAGAGATAACTACAACTCAACAAAGGACAAGAAAGACAATAATATTATCAGAAGCACAGGAATCCAGAATCAAAGAAGAAAATGTAAACTCAAAAAATCAAAATACGTTATGTATTCTTGAAGTCCGTAAACAGGTCACGGAAAGAAGCTCATGAAAATGATCAAGCCTCAGTGACAACAAAAGAAACAAGATTTTCAAGACGACAGAAGTATGTGAATGATTTAGGGTTCAGTACCACGGGATTCCAGTGATGAAGCAATCAGAACGACAAGGGACGTATCAGCATCATTGAATTGAAGACATAAAGGAAGAATTGATCAAGTGTTATTCATCTGTGAACCAGACCAGTTGCACTAGGTGACGACACTAAAAAGATCAAGTTGTTTTATCGTCTCCGAAGAAATTGATACAGTCTATTTCTTAAACACCCAGAAGCTCAGTGGAATCATTTATGGACTAAAGACAAGAAAGAGAAATTCGATGGTTTTTCTAATTGAAAAAACTATCGAATGGTAGTTGAAATGATTAATTAAAAACCAAAGTAAATTAGTTTGGCATCCGATAGTTTTGATTTAAAAACTATCGAATGACAAATTAATTTATTTAATTCGATGGATTTTTATTCATTCGATGGTTTTTTATTATGGGAGCAGGTGAAAAGAATTCCTTTTCTGGAAGGTTGATGAAGATCCAACGGCCAGGATTGTTTCTACAATTCTCATTCGATGGTTTTTCAAAACAGACTACAATTAATACAGAGAGAAGATTGTGTCTTCTTCAGCTAAGGCATTCAATACAGATACATTACTGAGAGAGAGAGAAGAGCCGGAGAAAATTATCATAGAAATTAATAGTGCTCAGAACTTGATTATTGTTTTGTATTTGTGATACCTTAAACTCATTGGAGCTAATCTACGGATTAGAAATTGTAGCACCCCTCGAGGATTATATTTATAAAAAGATATATTCCCCGAAACTTGATTTGGTTTGGTGTGTTTGATTTCGTTATAGAACTAAAAGAATAATCCGCGAACGAAATTAAATTATTTGTGAGTATCGTATTCAACCCCCCCCCTTCTACGATACTTTGGACCTAACAATTGGTATCAGAGCTACTTGATTGATATACAAATCAGATCCGGTGAATGAGACCAAAATCAAACGTAGCGTGAAAATCAGAAGCAAATTTTTTAACTTTCAAAAATTTTCATTTAATTGGAATTTCTTGAATTTTAAACAATTTGAAATTTTCAGAAACCATGAGTGCTCCAAAGACAACCGCTGGTATTAAAGTTCCCCCGTTTACTAGAGATGATTTCGGTTTGTGGAAGATGAAGATGCTGTTATTTATCAAGGCATCTAATCCTTTGTATGTTGGCATATTAGAAAACGGACCGTTTGTACCAATGAAATCAGTTGGTGAATCTACAGCTCCTGATGGTAGCAGGATTCCTCAAGGCACCCAACCTAAGGATATTAGTGAATTCACAGATTCTGACAAAGAACTGATTCGATTGGACACCGGTTTAATGTTGATATTGACGGACTCCGCAGACAAGGAAATGAGCTATCAGTTGATGAACTATATAAGCGGGAAACATATGTGGGATACCATTAATGTAATAATGGAAGGAACTGAAGACGTGCAGGAAAACAGATTGGACATCCTGACTTCTCAATATGAAGCGTTTAGGTCACTGCCAGGAGAAAGTATAACTCAGGTCTTTGAGAAATATACTAAGCTGCTCACTGAATTGGAAATGAAAGGAAAGACCTATCCACTGAGAGAAACAAACATGAAGTTCATGATGACGCTGCCCCATCATGTAGAACACAAGTCATCATCCATTAGGGAAAGAATTGACTTCACAAAGATGTCACTAGAGATGATCTATGGCAAGTTGAAGACCTATGAGATGGAACAGGAACAAAGAGGGATAATCTACGGATCAGGGACAGTGGAAAGCAAGCACAATGCACTTGTGAGATCAGCAGCACTTGTAGTGGATGAACCAACAATTTCTGAGATCCAGGTTCAAACCTCTAGAGCTGGAAAGGAGGTGATAATAGAAGCAGAGATGGATTCTGTGAATCTGGGTGTTGATGAAAGTGATTACTACACCCTAGAAGAGCTTGAGCAAATGGAAGACAAAACCATGGCGTACTTAGCTGCAAAGTTCAGTCATATTCGTTTCAAGAGAAACCCTAAGTACAAGTTCAAGGGCTCAACCAACAGATTCCAGAAAAGCAATTATACACCTAGTACAGGCTTTAAAGGAGGCTACAAGACTGGCATGATTGATAGAAGCAAATCAAGATGTTACAACTGCAATGAGCTAGGGCATTTTGCCACTGAATGCAGGAAGCCTCGTCAAGCAAGAGACATGAAAGATGTCTATGGAAAGAAGGATTCTTATGATGAGTTGAAGAAGGAGAATGCCAAGCTTAAACAGCAATTGGAGGCATTCTCTGGAAAGCAGAAAGGGAAGGCTTATATAGCAGAGGGAAAGCATTGGGATGATACTGATTCGGATGAAGAGGAGGAATATGTAAATGTTGCTCTAATGGCTGACTCTTCAGAGGAATCACCACAATCATCTCAGGTACCTATCTTAACTACAATTGATATGTCTAATTCTGAGTACAAGAAAACTGTGCAAGATCTTAGTGTAGAATTGTTTAATGTACACACAAGCATGCTAGCATCTGAAATGGAAAATGCTAGACTAGTTCTTAAGATTAAAAAATTAGAATCTAAAAATGAAGAACTAGAGCTTGTAGCTGTCACAGTAGAAGATCTTAAGCAAAAGAATGAGTACTTAGAAAACAAGGTCAAGTGTAATGATGAGATAGAGACCATCCTTCGGAAGCAGATTTCAGACTTAGATTTGAAGCTGAATGCTTTTAAGAATTCCGCTCTTATTGCCAAGGAGATCATTGATACTCAGGCTGTAGAGAACAAAACTGCCATAGGACTTGACTATAACAAGAGAGCTGGTAAGAAGATTTTGGAATTCCCTGCGACACCTTCAGTTGTCAAAAGGAATACTCCACATGTTCTTAAGAATGTTGATTGTCCAGTGTTTGTTAAGCCCTTTGCTCCACTTTTTTATGAGGATGACCTTTTCATAGCACAAGAATTGCTTGAGGAGGATTTAGTGAAGGAAAAAGAGTTAAAGACTAAGTTGCCTAGGAAATCAGTAAAAAATGAATTACCTAAACCTGATTTACCTAAAACTGAAGTAGGTTCCTTAGTAAGTAGTGTTAAAAAGAACAGGAATGGGAAGAAGAAGATTGTCTATCAGGAAGTTGTTTCACCTTCTCCCATTGCATCTAGGAAGTTGTGCACTATTTGTAATTCTGCTGGACACCTTACACATGCATGTAAAAAGGTTAAAGTAGAAACTGCCAATACTTCTGAAATGCATAACATGTCTGACATGCCTGATCTTCATAAACCATGTGGAAAGAAAGAGTGTTTGCTATGTAAGTACAACATCATGCATGCTTATTTTAAGTTGATGAATGATACTAGCAACAGCACTGATAATGTTAAATCCACAGATACTATGAATATCAAACAGGGTAAGACTAAATTGAATGTTACTCCTGTTCAATCATCTAAACCTTCAGGACCCAAACAATTTTGGGTACCAAAGTCCGCTTAATCAATCTGTGATTGCAGGGTAAGGTTAAAATCTCAAAGGTCGTGTGGATACTGGATAGTGGCTGTTCTAGACACATGACAGGTGAAGAGTCCCTGCTTACAGAGGTGGTTAAGAAGACCGGCCCGATTGTAACCTTTGGAGATGACATCAAAGGATTCACTACGGGATATGGTAAATTGAAAGCTGGAAATGTCATCATTGAAAACATCTCTCTTGTTGAAGGATTAAAGCACAATCTTCTAAGCATCAGTCAGTTCTGTGATAAAGGCTACAATGTAGATTTCAGAAAGGACAAGTGCTTGATCACCAACAGGAAGGATGAGAAGCTTACTCTACTGGGAGTGAGAAAAGGAAACTTGTTTATAGCCGACTTAAGTTCTACCAGTGAAGGAGAAGTTACATGTTTCTATGCAAAGGCTTCTTCAGAACAAAGTTGGCTATGGCACAAGAAGCTCTCACATCTGAACTTCAAAACTATGAACTCTTTGGTAAAGAGAGAGTTAGTGAGAGGGTTGCCCCTGATGGAATTCAATCAGGAGGGACTATGTGAAGCATGTGAAAAAGGGAAGTCAAAGAAAGCATCACATGGAAGCAAAGGAATGACAAGCATTACTGAACCATTACAGCTGATTCATATGGATTTATTTGGTCCAGTAAATGTCATGTCACTTTCAAGAAAAAGATATGCATTGGTGATGGTGGACGACTACTCCAAGTACACGTGGGTGTTGTTCATACAATCAAAGGATGAAGCAACACAACTAATCATTGATCACATCAAGAGGATAGAAGTGGAAGCTAAGCTACCTGTGCGGATAATCAGATCAGACAATGGAACTGAATTCAAGAATGCAGTTCTTAATGATTTCTGCTCAGAGAAAGGAATATCAAGACAGTATTCAACACCAAGAACTCCTCAACAGAATGGAGTAGTGGAAAGGAAGAACAGGACCTTGGTTAAAGCAGCAAGGACCATGTTGAGTGAATCAAAACTTCCCACTTACTTTTGGGCTGAAGCAGTGAATACAGCTTGCTACACTCAGAATCGTACCCTGATCAACAAAGATCATGAAAAGACTCCGTATGAGTTAATGGCCAACAAGAAGCCAACACTGAAGTATTTTCATGTGTTTGGTACAAAGTGCTTTGTACTTAAAGATGGAGAACATCTTGGCAAGTTTGATGCCAAAGCAGATGAAGGCATTTTTCTGGGCTATTCCCTGGAATCTAAGGCTTTCAGGGTATATGTGATTGAAGATAAGAAGGTGTTGGAAAGCTTTAATGTAACATTTGACGACACCAAAAGACCAGGCCTGCAAACTGGAGAGAACTCTGAATCCTTGGTATTTGAAAATCTATCAGGAGATCTCTCTGACAATGAAGAAGTACCTGAAGTTGTTACAGTTATTAATAATAATGATAATGATAATGACTCTGGACAAAGTGGTGACCAAAGTGGAGATCCTCAAAATTCAACAGGATCCACTAGTCAGTCTACAGAATCATCAGATCAAACCGTCAACAACTCAGGGGGAGCAGGAGAAGGATCAACTAGTCACACTCCACAACATCTAGAACAAGGAGAATCATCAAGATCGCATCTGCCAAGACAAAGGGTATGGAATAGAGATCATCCCTTTCACTTGATCATTGGTGATCCGGACACAGGAGTGAGAACTAGGAGAACATCACAAAATGAATGTCACTATTCTGGGTTTCTTTCAGAAACAGAACCTAAGAAAGTTGAAGATGCTCTAGATGATCCAGATTGGGTAATTGCTATGCAAGAAGAACTCAATCAGTTTGAAAGGCAGAAAGTTTGGAAGCTGGTACCCAGGCCTAAGGGAAAATCTGTTATTGGAACAAGATGGGTATTCAGAAATAAGTTGGATGAAGATGGCATTGTAACGAGAAACAAAGCCAGACTGGTTGCTAAAGGTTACTCTCAAGAAGAGGGTATAGATTATGATGAAACCTATGCACCAGTAGCAAGACTTGAGGCCATCAGAATGTTTCTGGCATTCGCAGCACATTCCAATTACAAGGTATATCAGATGGATGTGAAGAGTGCTTTTCTGAACGGGGAGTTAGAAGAAGAAGTGTATGTGGAACAACCTCCAGGTTTTGAGGATTCAAAACTGGCAGACTTTGTGTACTTTCTATTCAAAGCTCTCTATGGACTCAAACAAGCTCCTAGGACATAGTATGCCACTCTCTCTGAATTCTTACTTGAAAATGATTTTACAAGAGGTGTTGTAGACAAAACTCTCTTTGTCAAAAAGCATAAAAATGATTTGATATTGGTGCAAGTATATGTTGACGACATAATATTTGGCTCTACTAATGATGATCTATGCAAGAGATTTGCTAAGTTAATGCAGAGTCGTTATGAAATGAGCATGATGGGTGAATTGTCATTCTTCCTTGGACTGCAAGTATACCAAAGATTGGATGGTATATTCATTTGTCAGTCCAAGTACATCAAGGATCTTCTTAAGAAGTATCAAATGGAAGACTCATCTACAGCAAAGACTCCTATGCCAACTGCCACTAAGCTTGATAAGGATGAAACTGGTAAGAAGGTTGACATCACAGGCTACAGAGGTATGATAGGCTCATTACTTTATCTCACTGCAAGTAGACCAGATATAATGTTTACAACATGCTTATGTGCTAGATTTCAGTCTGATCCTAAAGAATCTCATCTAATAGCTGTTAAGCGAATATTTAGATATCTTAAGGGGACCCCAAATCTTGGAATTTGGTACCCTAAAGATACAGGATTTGATCTTATTGGATACACAGACTCTGATTTTGCAGGTTGTAAGATTGATCGGAAGAGTACTTCAGGAAGCTGTCAGTTTCTTGGAAGAAGATTGGTTTCCTGGTATAGCAAGAAGCAGCATTCAGTGTCCACATCAACAACTGAGGCTGAATACATTGCTGCTGGTAGCTGCTGTGCTCAGATATTGTGGATGAGGAACCAACTCCGTGACTATGGACTTTGGTTGACAAAGATTCCAATCTTTTGTGACAACACAAGTGCCATAGCAATCTCTAACAATCCAGTGCAACACTCGAGGACGAAGCACATCGACATCAGGTATCATTTTATCCGAGAGCATGTCATGAATGGAACTGTGGAGTTACATTTTGTACCCACAGAGGATCAAATTGCAGACATCTTCACTAAACCACTTGATGAATCCACTTTCAATAAGCTGGTTGGTGAACTTGGGATGTTAAATCTTTCTGATTAATTTATTTTGATTAGAAGTCAGTAACTGCAGAGAGTCCTGGTAAATACATGAGTTTAAGAATTGCTATATCCTTAGGACTCATGAGTTTATTTTCTGGAGCAATTCTCGTAGTTAGGATTATTATACTAATTTGATGTCATAATTATGGATGATATATCTTCTGGCACTTAATTAGTTATTAATTCTAAAAATTATTATTTAAGTGCTAATATTTGTTCTAAATATTTAAGCATTTATCTAATTTGAATTAATTTACTTTGTTTTTAACAGTGTAGATTAATGCAGCATAATTAATTGGATTTTAATTGATTAATATCAGTCATTGATATTTAGTTGATTTTAGTCTAAGAAAATTGTGAATTTTCTGTTAAGAATTGATTTTGGTGAATTTTAACAGATTTATTGAAATTAAAGATTGACAGGAAATACAAAAAGTCTGATTTTTAAAACAAGAACAGGTTTTAAAAAGAAGACAGAAGCAAAAATATCGAATTTAAGGAAATTCGATAGTTTTTCAAAGTCCAATGATAAATCTATCGAAATTAATTTCGATGGTTTTTGAAAAGGAAACAGAAAATCTATCGAAAAATTTATCGATAGTTTTTGAGATTCTTTTAAAAATATATCGAAGTGGATTTACTGAATTAAATATTTAAATCCTCGATAGTTTTTAAAATCAGAATGAAAAATATATCGGGAGGATTTAATTTATCAATAATTAAACTCCTCGATAGTTTTTCAAACAAACTATGCTCGATAGTTTTTCAAAAGTCACAGTTCGATAGATTTTTCAAAATTACAAAGAACAAAGTTCGATAGTTTTTCTGTAAACCTTTTAAATTCTCAAAATTCAAAAACCTCGATAGTTTTCAAAATCTATCGAAGTCCAGTTGACAGGTTTACCCCTTGCAGAAAAATATCGAGAGTACATTAAAAACTATCGAAACCTGAAAAGACATTTTTGCCCTTGTCAGTTTCAAAGTATAAAACATTGCCTTGTCTTTTTTCATAGTCAGTTTTACAGATCTGAAAAAGTACAAGCTCTCGTGTTTATATACTTACAGAAAGAGATATACACAAACAGAACACTCTCGATAGTTTCTCCATTGTTAACCAAGAAGAATCTTAAAAAAATTACTGTTTGTCACTGTTGATTCACTTTTAACCGTGAGAACTGAAATTTTTTTTGGTTTTGGCATTTTCTGAGAAAGAAACCATCGAACTTGGCTTTTTCAATTGAATATTGATTTATATTATTCAAGAGTTCTAAAGCTAACCAGTGTTCGAATTTTTTTTTTTTGTGTTAGTGTTAAAAGGGGTGATTTTGTTTTTAGGGTTATTTTTGTGTTAAGAGTTTGATTAATTATTTATAATTAATTAAATTTAAGTGAAAAATAGTTTTGGTTTAATTAATTTTCTGGAAATTTAAAAATGGCTGGAGAATTTATTGTTACCAAAACTAATCATGTCTCGTTTCAAAATCTGCAATCCATAACGAATCCTCAAATTCGTGCATGGGCAGAGTTCTTGAATACACGTTCATTAGTGGCATACGCTGTAAGTACTCCCGTGGTCCTTTGTCTCGATCAATTGACTGCGTTGTACACAACCGCCACGGATACAACTGAGAATAACATACGGTCCTTTAGTTTTGTTGTGCCAGGGGGCAGAACAATTAGGGTTACGGAACATGACTTCAATAGAATACTTCATTTCCCTTCAGAAAACCTTGTTCCGGATCCCTCAACTGAGGAAATACATGCTTTTTTCACTCTTATCAGAAGTCAACAACCTAACTTCTTGGTGGGAGAGTTCCTAAAGCATTACCTGCCAAAGCCATGGAATTTTTTCTTTCATACCCTGATCCATGTTTTTACTGCCAAGCTTACAAATCTGCATGGTATTCCCTTATTCCTTCAAAAGATTGGGTTTGCCATTGCGAACAATAGGCATATTAACATAGGACGGATAGTGATTGATCAAGTCATCATGTGCATGGGACCACTGGATGAAAGAACAGGCATAAATGAAAATGTGCTCTGTTTCTATCCTAGGTTCCTACAGCTAATTCTCAATGATGTCTTAACAGATGATGAACGGGAGATATTTGAAGCTGAAGACAACATGGAGTGTACGAAGATGAAGAGCAATGCCATAACCGCTCTGATAAGGAAGAACAACTATCTTCCAGGGGTACCCACTCTTCTCACAGAATATCTAAGAACGGTGCCCCTACCTCTTCTACCCCCAGGGGAACAGGTAATTCAAGGTAACATTCCTGAACTTGAACTGGCACCTGAACCTCAACCAATGGATGTTGATCCAGAGCCCTCAGTGGCCATTCCAGACCAGGAGGTTGCAAACCCACAACCTCTAACCACGGTCGAAGAGCCTTTGGACGAGCCAAATGAAACCACAATCGAAGCTCCTTCTCCTACTATACCCAGTACAGAACCATCCCTGAGTGTAGAGGGAGATAGTGCCAAAGCAGCACCATATAAGGAGATACACCCTTCAACAGCAGCTCTGCCTTCCTCTAAAAGGAGAAGAACAGAAACTGAGGCAACTACTGATACTTCATTTCTCTCAGCCAAAGCGCCCTTTATTGATTTTTCTGATGTTGATTGGGCTACGCTAACAAAAGCAGTATCTGAACTAATAGCTCAATCACGTAAGGAGGAATTGATGGTAGCAACTGCTGTTCCGACCATATCACGGTCAGGTTCACTGGTTGAAGGTTCTCTGAACCAAGAGTCTTCACAGACGTCGAGAGAAGGCTTTGACCTCAATGCACAATCTAAAGGGTCATTGTCTACCTCCCCAGATGGAACATATCTGGATCCTGCGGGTAAAGGGTCTGACGTAGGTGCAGATCGGCAACTCGGTGACGATGAATCAATTACTATTGAGTAGTCAACTGAGGTAAAGTCTTCACAGACTATTGGGGAAGATTCGGGATCTCTGCTGTTAAAAGAGCCTGTTTCTACCTCCCTAGAGATTCAAACTCTAGATCCTGTAAAGGATACATCATCCACGGATGATCAGCAACTTGGTTTAACCAAGGACGGGGACTTGCGAAGCCCCATTGCACCACCGGTGACCTCCTTAAGGACGGCTACGGTGTTTTCTGCAGGTACAATCAGCACAGAGGATTTGAGTGAAACACAAACACTTACACCTGGCCTGAGTGGGAAAGGAAAAATGAGTGAAACACTAACAGAAACTGTGAGTGTACACCCAGAGCCAAATGTGAGGAGTGACACCCAAACCCTACCTCATATTGATGATTTACTGGTACCAACAGAAAGAGAGCTACAAGTTCAATCTTCCCTCAAGGAGATGACAGTTCGGGACAAAGATGGAAATCCATTATTCAAGGTTCCACTGCGACCTTCCTTTGACCAAGGAATATCCTCCAGTCAAGACAATATTTCTTTAAAGTCTATTCAAGAGAAAGTTGACTTGGCTGCAGCTGATTCCAGAAGAACATTCAGGGTCATTGGCAGTGCATCTGGCACTATAACAGGTACAAAACAGGCAGTGGACTCCTTAAAGAAGGAAGCACTAGAAGAACTGGTCGAATTGAGGATGGACGTCAGGGAACTTAAAGAGGGATTCATGAACGAAGTAACTGCTTTGTCACAAGGACATGAAGCTTTGAGAGAAGACGTTCTGGTTATCCGGGATGGTCAAGCGCGGGTAAAAGATGCAATGGATACCCTTTCAAGAGTGGAGTCTAAGCTGAACAAGAGGCTGGATCATATGGAAAAGACTACCAACTCAAGATTGGACAACATTGACCTGTCGCTAGCTTCTATGAATGCAATGAATAAGCAGCTTATGGAATTTTTGGAGAATCAGGGTGACGGAGTACAGTCTATATGGAGTATGCTGAAGCAACAACAATCTGGACAACCTGGTCCTTCCTATCAGCAACCTGATCCTTCTGAAGCCTTTTATGCTGAGGATACTTTCGTCGAGGATTCCTCAACTAAGGGGGAGAAAGTTGGACAAGGGGAGAAGGATAAATGGGGAGTTTGGGAGACAGTTGAAGCTATTCCTATCAGGCAGTACTGGATTGAAGAACTTGTGGACGAGGAACAGAGTGAAGAGGAATTTGAGGTCATGCCAGAGCAACCTATTCAAGAGGAGCATGAGCCATATTATCCAGAGCCCGTGGAACATCCTATCTGGGAGGATATTATGGAAGAAGCAAATTCTCTATCACAAGAAGAAGAAGCTGCCTTGGAAGCTGTAAGAGCCCAGAGAGCTGCAGTTGATGCCAGGCAAGCTGAGAAAGAAACACAGCAAGCAATTCTGAGAAGTGAAAAACTGAAGAGAGTCAAAGTGTACAATGAAGTGAGGAGGAAGAAGCTGATAGATCTGGCAAAGAAAGATGGTACTGAATGGGAAATGGCTTACAAAACCTTTTGCGGAGTTGAAGAAGGACTACAAGTCAACGACAATGCTGAGGTGGAAGTTATTATTCAGGACATCAGAAGTGCTAATCTTGAAGATCAGACTTACTTTAAAGCACTGAGAAGCTCTATAATCTGTCTGAATGCTGGGGTGAAAGCAAATGGTGCCTGGAGCTTATTGATCAGTTTTCTGGAGAAAGGTACATTTGTAATTTCAACTAAGTTTTTAGAACAGAGGACCTATACAGAATTGCAGGCTATACTCATCAAGATCCGCAGAACTACAAGGTTAAATGAACTGCTCCGAGAGCATGTTAAGGAGATCGTGATGAAAGTCAGTCCAGAGATCACTCAAGATCCTCCAATGGTTAGATTCATGACGAATGACTTGTTCAGAATCTGCTATTTGACTGAGGACAAACTGAGGGACTACCCAAGAAACTATCTAATCTCAGTTGAGAAGTATCTTAGATCCACTGGATTCTCATCAACGGAGAAGGACAAAGCAGCAGACACTCTTAGAAGATTTCTAATGGAGAATGTTCCTTACTATAGGAAAAGAGTGGAAAGAGGATTGGAAGTGCATACCAGACTGCCAAACATGCCAAAGCTAAACAAGAAAGATGTTAACATTGCATGGTTGTGGGCTGGAGTGGGTCAAGAGGTTGAGTATATTGGAAGACACATCCGAGGAGCAATCCTTAAACCTGGAGAACCACTGCACTATCTATCAGTGATTGATTATCAAGCTGCTAACTCCAATCCAGTGATTGAAGAAGGTGAGATCGAATTGGACTGAAGACAAGAAGCAAAGAACAAAAGAACTATCAGCTCAGTCTAGAGGAGCAACTTAATTGTATAAAGTTTAATTGTTTTTTGATTTATGAAATCTGGAAATGTATATATATCTGATCCAGAATGCATTAATATTATTACGCTGTCTTACTTTAAGTAGTTTCACGTTTCCTTAGTTAGTTGAGTTATCCTCGAAGTATTTGCTTGTCGAACTCTATCCAATCAAATAGGGGGAGATTGTAAAGCATAATGGAACATAAGATCTAAAAGAGATAACTACAACTCAACAAAGGACAAGACATACAATAATATTATCAGAAGCACAGGAATCCAGAATCAAAGAAGAAAAGGTAAACTCAAAAAATCAAAATACGTTATGTATTCTTGAAGTCCGTAAACAGGTCACGGAAAGAAGCTCATAAAAATGATCAAGCCTCAGTGACAACAAAAGAAACAAGATTTTCAAGACGACAGAAGTATGTGAATGATTTAGGGTTCAGTACCACGGGATTCCAGTGATGAAGCAACCAGAACGACAAGGGACGTATCAGCAGCATTGAATTGAAGACATAAAGGAAGAATTGATCAAGTGTTATTCATCTGTGAACCAGACCAGTTGCACTAGGTGACGGCACTAAAAAGATCAAGTTGTTTTATCGTCTCCGAAGAAATTGATACAGTCTATTTCTTAAACACCCAGAAGCTCAGTGGAATCATTTATGGACTAAAGACAAGAAAGAGAAATTTGATGGTTTTTCTAATTGAAAAAACTATCGAATGGTAGTTGAAATGATTAATTAAAAACCAAAGTAAATTAGTTTGGCATCCGATAGTTTTGATTTAAAAACTATCGAATGACAAATTAATTTATTTAATTCGATGGATTTTTATTCATTCGATGGTTTTTTATTATGGGAGCAGGTGAAAAGAATTCCTTTTCTGAAAGGTTGATGAAGATCCAACGGCCAGGATTGTTTCTACAATTCTCATTCGATGGTTTTTCAAAACAGACTACAATTAATACAGAGAAAAGATTGTGTCTTCTTCAGCTAAGGCATTCAATACAGATACATTACTGAGAGAGAGAGAAGAGCCGGAGAAAATTATCATAGAAATTAATAGTGCTCAGAACTTGATTATTGTTTTGTATTTGTGATACCTTAAACTCATTGGAGCTAATCTACGGATTAGAAATTGTAGCACCCCTCCAGGATTATATTTATAAAAAGATATATTCCCCGAAACTTGATTTGGTTTGGTGTGTTTGATTTCGTTATAGAACTAAAAGAATAATCCGCGAACGAAATTAAATTATTTGTGAGTATCGTATTCAACCCCTCCCCTTCTACGATACTTTGGACCTAACAGTTAATGCACTAACTGGTAATCAAAATTTCCACACTGTGAGAGTTAAAGGAGTGGTGCGCGGACAGGTGATACACATTTTAATAGATTCTGGGAGTACTCATGACTTTTTGGATGTCTCAATGGCTAAGAAACTTGGTTGTAAAATGGAAGATATCAGCCCACAAGCTATAACCATAGCTGATGGTAACCACCTACCGTGTCAACAAGTGTGTAAGAATTTTAGTTGGACGATGCAAGAGGTGTTATTCAGTACAGATGTTATGTTGATTCCTCTAGGCAGTTGCGACATGGTTCTCGGAATACAATGGTTAAGCAAACTGGGACCAGTCTGTTGGGATTTCAAAACATTACTTATGCAGTTTGCCATTAATGGTGAGCCATTCGTATTAAAAGGAATACCGGTACAGAAAGTAAAGGTAGTTGAGGGAGAGCCTAATGCTAAGATGTTGAGTAATGCAGCACATCTCTGTTTCTTGCAGTTACGAGTGGTGAGTAATAATGATGAAGACCAACAGTGTAAGACCAACCAGGAATTACAAGGAGAACACTTGAGCAAGTTGAAAAACAAGTACCAAGCTATTTTTGAAGAACCAAAAGAGTTGATTCCACATAGAGGAGTATTTGATCATACTATTCCTTTGGAACCTGGCACTTTACCAGTGAACATAAGGCCTTACAGATTCCCATTGAAACAGAGAGACGTGATTGAACAGTTAATTCAGGAAATGTTAGAGAGAGGAATCATCCAAAATAGTTCCAGCCCATTTGCATCTCCGGTTGTGCTCGTGGGAAAGAAAGATGGTACTTGGAGGTTATGTGTGGATTATAGGGAGCTCAACAGGAAAACTGTGAAAAATAAATACCCTATACCAGTTATTGACGAGCTCATAGATGAGTTGGCTGGATCTGCAGTATATACGAAGTTGGATTTAAGGGCTGGATACCATCAATTGAGAGTTCAGGAACAAGATGTTTTTAAAACAGCTTTCAAGACGCATACAGGGCATTATGAATTTCTAGTTATGCCTTTTGGCTTAACCAATGCACCTGCCTCATTCCAGGACTGGATGAATTATGTTTTCAAGCCTTTACTCAGAAAGTGCGTTTTAGTTTTCTTTGATGACATACTCATTTACAGCAAAAACTTGAAGGACCATTTATGTCACTTAGAAGATGTCTTTCAACTCATGGTGTCTAATGGAATGTATGCTAAGGAGAGTAAGTGTATATTTGCTTGTTCGAAGGTGGAATATTTAGGCCATTTTATCTCGAAACAAGGGGTGGAAACTGATCCTAATAAGGTATCTGCGGTAAGTAGCTGGCCAGTTCCCTCTTCAGTAAAAGAATTGAGAAGTTTTTTGGGTTTAACCGGGTATTATAGGAAATTTATTCATAGATATGCGGTTATCAGCAAACCCTTAACGGAGCAATTGAAGAAAGGTTGTTTTAAGTGGAATGACGCAGCTCAAGTAGCTTTTGAGCAATTAAAACAAGCGTTGGTAGTAGCTCCTGTTCTAGCTGTTCCAGATTTCTCTAAGGTCTTTGTTGTTGAGACAGATGCTTCAAAAGAGGGCATTGGAGCTGTATTAATGCAAGAAGGGCATCCCTTGGCCTTTATTAGCAAGTCCTTGGGACCAAAATGGCAGAAGTTATCGGTTTACGAAAAAGAGTTGTTGGCATTGGTTTTTGCGGTACAGAAATAGGAACAATATTTATTGGGAACTCATTTCATTATTAGAACTGATCAGAAGAGTTTAAAGTGGTTGTTACAACAGAAATTGTCAACGCCATTCCAACAATTCTGGCTATCCAAGCTAATGGGGTTTGACTACGAAATTCAATATAAAAAGGGAGTTGATAATGTAGTAGCGGATGCTTTGTCTAGGGTGCAATCAGGTGATATTCTGTGTATGGCTCTATCACTTACGTCTTCTGAACTTCCTTCTCTCATTCAGAACAACTATGGTCTTGATCATGATTTGCTCATTATTCTGCAAAAACTACAAAACAAGGAAGTAGTTCCTCATTATCAGTTGCAACAGGACCTTCTTAGGAAGAAAGGCAGAATTGTAGTTGGACCAGATATAAATCTCAGGTCTAAAATTATTCATTGGAATCATTCTTCATCTGAAGGAGGTCATGCTGGAGTTGAATTAACTTGTCGACGGATTAAATCTATTTTTATTTGGAAAGGTTTGACTCAGCAAGTGAAACAAGTGATTGCTCAATGTCAAGTTTGTCAAGTATCCAAAAATGAAACTCTGGCCAGTCCAGGTTTATTACAACCTTTGCCTGTACCTGAAGAAGTATGGACTGATGTATCTATGGATTTCATTACAGGATTGCTGAAATCACAGGGAAAGGATGTTATTTTTGTGGTCGTCGATAGATTGAGCAAGTACGCTCATTTCATGACTTTGACACATCCCCATACTGCCATACAAGTTGCTCAAGTTTACATGGAGAATGTGTTTAAGTTGCACGGCTGGCCCCGAAGCATTGTGTGTGATAGGGATTCTGTATTCCTTAGTCAGTTTTGGAAGGGCTTGTTTACTATTCATGGTACTGAATTTAAGATGTCTACTGCCTATCATCCGCAAACCGACGGACAATCAGAAGTAGTAAATAGGTGCTTGGAGACTTACCTGAGATGTATGTGCAGTGAAAGACCTAAGGAATGGAGTTCTTGGTTGGCAACTGCTGAATGGTGGTATAATACGCATTACCATACA
The DNA here is from genome assembly GCA_030848705.1 of Heracleum sosnowskyi. Lineage (NCBI taxonomy): Eukaryota > Viridiplantae > Streptophyta > Magnoliopsida > Apiales > Apiaceae > Heracleum > Heracleum sosnowskyi. The sequence goes on from CM061239.1 coordinate 111,297,124, forward strand.
TCCATTAAGATCACTCTGTATGAAGTGGTGTACAATCAACCACCTCCTCTCCATCTTCCTTATTTACCGGGAGAATCTAACAATGATGTTTTGGATAGATCTCTGCAGAAAAAGAAGCAATGATTGCAAGACTCAAGTTTCATCTCTATAGAGCTCAGAATAGAATGAAGCAGCAAGCAGACAAGCATAGAAGTGATAGAGTCTTTCAAGTCGGAGATTTTGTGTGGGTGAATGTAATAACCCGAATTTTTGGAAAAATTAAAACTTTTCTTATTATGATTAAGTGCATCAGTGAATAGTGAATTTGGTGAATGAATAGTGATTTTGAGGGTTAAGAAAAATTTTCATGCCACCTATGTACGAGACGTAGTATGGATATTCCGAAGTCATATTAGTGATCTACGGAGTAAATAAGTGAATGCAAAGACGATCGGAATTCAGAAATTCCAAATTTTATTTTGGAATAGTAATTGACCGGGCAGCGAATTATATATTATTATATTCAAGAAATGAGATATTAAAATTGAGGATTTGAGGATTTAATATTTTGAAATTTTATTATTTTATTAAAGTCGATTTAAGGATTCGATTGTTTGAGTGAATAGTGAATAGTTACTATTCACTGCGAGAATCGCGTAGAGTTTTATTCGCTCTTCTTGGGAAATATTTCGAATCGTTTCAAGAGGGACAAGGAAACATTTACAGGATTAAATATAGACATGGAAGTAACATGTAACAAGATTAATTCGAGGAATGCAACATTTGGATCATCCATGTGAAAGGAAAGCGAACCAGTAAAGCTACTTTAGCTAAGCTCTTGCATGTGCGACACGTGTCCAATGACTAAGCCATAAAGGTGATGACTCACCCCCTTTTTAAACACAAAATATCAGCATCCTTATCAAATAATCAAGACAAAGAAAAGAAAAAGGAAGAAGAAAACCGAGAGAAAAAAAGGGGAGAAAATGTCGGAGAAAGAATTGATCGTAACTCGAGTTTCTCTTGGCGGTTTTTGGTGTTCCACCACTCAAATCGAAGCTCTCGAGAAGCTCTACGCAACCATGGTAAGATCTCGCCTCACCTCTGTGTTTTACCCATCTGATTTTAGTGATTAAGAACGATGATGAATAGTAACTACTTGTTTTTATGGTTTTGTTTCCATGGGTTCAAGCTATATAAGGATCATCCAAGCACCCCAAGCCTAGATTAGCCATTGTTGATGCTTGGGAAGCTTCAAGGAAGGTATAAATACCTCTGCCCCCTTTTTGTTTATATGAGTTTGAAGTGGTTTTGATGTTTATGTAAAGTTAAGATCAGGATTAAGTGATTATATGAATTGTTGGTTGAGTTTGGAGGATGGGTTATGAATTTGTTTTGATTATTCATGGAGGATTTGACTGAGTGGAGGGTGTATAAGGTGGATGGTGAGTTTGGGATTGATTGGTATTGATTTGGTTGTGTTTTGGAAATGGAAAACGTTACGATTATAGCCGTCGTAATGCCCATTTAATTTAAGACTGTTTTGAGCAAGAATTACGAACTGGTCCTGGAATATTTTTGAACAACACTGACCAGGAACATGTAGGTCTTGTTTTGAGGTTTGTTTTGGTATAAAGATCATGTCTATACGATTTACGGTTTAGGAGAAAAGTGAGTTTTAGTAAACGTCGTTCGGAGGAACAACCCCTCTCTGGTCAGTCACTTTGAGGCTGTATTTGGACCACTTAGAAGCCATATTAAAATGTGAAACTTTGAGGAATAATACTAGAGACAGTTAGAAAGGCTCACGAAAAAGATTCGTATTAAAAAGATTATTTTTCGATTTTATAAAAATGTTTTAGTCGAGGTTGCGCAAGTGAAAACCACCAAGAACATGACTTAGAAACCAATATTGTAATGGTTAAGTATAACTTGTATTCGAGGATCGATTTCGGACTAAACCTACGACTTAAGTAATTGTCGATTAACATGGACTTAGTATGCGCCTATAACGAGCTAGTAATGCCTTGGTTGTGTTTCGCTTACGTGTTTAAGCATTGAGTACAAGTGGATTATCCAGGGGATTAATCGTGCGTTTTCTTTGACTTTGTCTAGATTGTCCGGCATCGTCGTGAACCCCTATCACTTCTTGAGCATCAGGCAAGTTTTCTAAATCTATACTTTGAAGTATTGATTATATAACACTGCCTTTGCCATGTATAGTGTTGTATAGTTTTGAGATAAATGATTATATCGTGTTAAATAGAATTTGACTTTTGGATATTATACGAGCTTTGAGATAATGTACTTACGAACCGGTATACCTTGTAGCTCTATGGATAAGAGCATGTTTATTGTTTCGACTCTAGACCGGGAGTCGATATTTTTGTTATATAGATAGTCGTGGAAACCCGAAGGGATTCCAGCGGCAGAGTACTATTCATCTTGAGGAATATTATTATTAAACATTATTTATGTTCCGGAAAGTATTTATTACTTGGAAATGATTTGATTATGGGCTTCTAAGCTAGATATGGGATATTAGTTAGAAGCCAGGTTTTTATAAAGGACCTAGGTTAAGGGCGTATGATATTTCTTTATATCAGAAGTAATTATATTTCTGTATATGTTAAGGATTATTTTTCCGATAAAGATATCGGGTAATTGTTATTCGAGGGTTAATTATTTATTTAATGAATATTATTTATATTCATTTGAGGATTATTGACTTTAAGAATATTATTTTGAATATTCATTTGAAGATTTCTTAATTATTTAATGAACATTACTTTTGAATATTCATTCGAGGATTAAGTATTTATTTAATGAATATTATTTGTGAATATTCATTTAAGGACTATTTAATTAAGGAATATTATTTCAAATATTCATTTGAGGTTTACTTAATCGAATAATATTATTGTGAATATTCATCTGAAGATTATTTAATGAATATTATTTCGAATATTCATTTGTAGATTATTTATTCATTTAATGAATATTATTTGTAAATATTCATTTGAAGATTTTATTTATTTAATGAATGAATATTATTTTGAATATTCATTCGAAGGTTATTTATTTATTTATTTATTTATTTATTTAATGAATATTATTTTCAAATATTCATTTGAGGATTATTTATTTAATGAATATTATTTTCAAATATTCATCTGAGGATTATTTATTTAATGAATATTATTTTCAAATATTCATTTGAGGATTATTTATTTAATGAATATTATTTTCAAATATTCGTTTAAGGTTACTTATTTAATACATATTGTTAAGTATTTTCAAATAAAAAGGAGGTTCCCATAACAATGTTTTTCCATTTAAGTCCGTCTTTTAAGAGGATTTAAATGCTCGCTCAACTATCGAAAATATGGGAAACCTGATTTAAGTAACTGCTATTCATTTTAAATTCTCAACTCAAAACTGTCAGGGGACAGATATTTTCTTGGAGCAACTTAATTGCTGCCAGTCGAATATTGTGTTACCACCTCAACGATCGAGGGGTAAATTGATGGAACAAGTCGATATCCATTAACAAGCATCGCTTGGGAAATATTGGAGAATCTTCCTTTCCAATCTAGATATGACTACTGAGTGGAGTCGTATCAACAAGTATTACACTTGGGGAAAGGAGGACGATCTTTACGTTTCAGAGTCATGGATTTCATCCGAACTAGGAGCAAGTGTAAGAGGTCGAGTCGCGCCGATCCATCATTTTTTTGCCCCAAATGGGCCGGGGAGATCCAGAAAGGCGGTAGACAAATGTCAGGCTGTCGTGATACTTCCATCTACATGTAGTAAACCCTTTTTAGTTGTACAACCTGCTACTGATCATAGTAAGGTTGGGCAACTGGCGCGGAGATTACTCCATTATTAGTTCATCATCCAAGGTGGATAATTCTGCAACATGTATTGAAAGGGACTAAGGGTCTCCCCCTTAGTACAGGTTTGCCGGGCATGTTGGCAGAGGTCGAAAAGTGTTCAAAAGAAAGTTACAATAATTCTTGCAACTTGTCTTTTATTTTATGAATTATGACTCTGATAAAACCTGATTAAAGATATATATGCATAAGTGGATATTGGGTTACGGAAATATTTTATTAATTTTCCTCGTAACTTCATCGTTTATATCATATGACTCTGTGGATACCCTACATAACATGAGTTATGGTAAGGGAGTTGTTTATACTGAATCACCTTATAACTTCATCTTTAAGTTATATGTTGATATTCTGCTTATATATAGCAAATATTTTTCGGAAAGGTTATATTTGGTTTACTTTAAAACCTCATCTTTTATACAAGAACTTTGTTCATAATATAGCAAAAGTTTGCAGAAATATTATGAAAATGATATTTGAAATACAACAATGGTATTATTTTTGGGAATACCTTCCGATAAGGAAATAATTTCAGTATCGAAATATTTTGACAAATTATTGTCTTATACCCGCTTTATTCTGGGTTGAGTTAAAGGCAGAATTATGCCATACTTTCATTACCTTGCTGAGCTATCGCTCACTCTTGCTATTGTTTTATATATATTATATAGCAGCAAAGCAGGATGCCAATGGGACGGCACATACCCCGCAAGGCGTTTCCATAAACAATTTCTAGCAGTGATCCCGAGAGTAGTACGAACCAATCGAATCAGGCTACAGCTTTTGGTATTCAACTTATGTATAGATATGAATGGTATGAGAGGATTGTGAGCATCAGAAGGCTAAGTTGATGATGTAACATTACTTAGAAATTGTATCAGTGACAGATTCAAAGACATTTGGGTATTGTAATAAAAATTATTTATTTCGCAATTATTGTATGGTGTCGTTTCTGAGACTCTAACCTGTGTGTGTGTGTGTGTGAGACATATATTGTGGGGTCATGAGCAGGTGAATTATGAATGGTGTGAGTAATACAGGTAAGGCAAGGAGTACATGGATCGTGACTACTCTAAATCCCTGACCCCGGATTTGGGGCTGTTACAGTGAAGCTTCAGGAGTATCGACAAAAGTCTGTGCAGTCTAGAGTCAATCAGAAATTGGCACCAAAATATTTTGGTCCCTTCAAAATTATTGCTGTGATTGGAAAGGCTGCTTACAAGCTACTGTTACCTGCTACATCTCGAATTCATTATGTCTTTCACGTTTCACAGTTGAGGCCTGTGATTGGAAGCATTCCAATGGTAACCAACTTCCCTGATAACTCTAATCAGTCTACTGCAGTGCCGGATAAGAAACCAGCTGCTATCCTTGAGACTAGGATGATTAAATTTCAGAATAGGGTGCAAGTGCAGTACTTGATTGCCTAGACTAACAGTGAAGCTTATGAGAATTCTTGGGAGGATGCTGAGACTTTTCTTAATCAATTTCCTGCCTTTGGTAGTTGAATCTGAAATCCAGACTTGGGGCAAGTCTTTTAAAGGGGGAGGGTATGATATGGATATTACATCTGTCTAGTTTTAAATAAATTAGTGAGAGGTTTTTAGTATTTTCCAGCATTTTAAATACTTTTAGATATTAAGCATAACTCAATTATAATTACTTCAGGCAGTTATAACTGAATGGTTAGTGGTGTTAGTGGTTGACTCTCTGAGATATATAATCTACAGAGGGAATGTAATTGACTTATGATTGGAGAAATACAGTTACTTACTCTAAACTTCTGTTATCTCATCTTATTCTTCTTCTTTAAATTCTTAATCTTTCAGTATGTTTCCTGATTATATGAATTGAATGTTGGATTCAATCTATAATCATATCACCTTGCTTGAAACCTCGAGTGATCTTTTCCATAAATGTCATCTCCTAGTAGATTCCTCATACTAAAACCTGCAAAACTGAATCCAACCTAGTGCTTAAGCCTTGGAGCTTGTCGTAGGTCTTTCGCGCTTGTTTTTGTGATTTCCACAATTGCACTTTAGTTTTTTTGATATTAGTTTCAATTCCTTGTGCACGTTTTTTGGTGTCACATGAAAAAGTGTGAATGCTAATGGTAACAATTTACATGAATGAACTGCTATTACAATCCTGAACTAGAAGATGGGGGAAAAGAATAGAGATTAGGGTTTAGTAAAGGAAATGAAGGAGAAACTAGAGGGATAATGTCAGGAACTAGAGGTTCCTGAACTGAGTTTTCAAGTATTTTTGGTATTTTATGAGAATATAAGCTGAATTACACTATTATAAGGATAGAAATGATAGAAATAGAGCAGTTTAGCAGAGAAATAGAGTAAGAACAAAGATTTAGAGATAGAACATATAGAATCAGATCAGAAATGTAGAGGATAGAGAGAGAATTCAGTTAGAAAATTGTAGAGAAAGATAGGTTTCTAAAGAGAGAAACCCTAGAGAGAAGGGAGAGAACAATTGTGGAACAATGTCCCTTTTCATATATTCATAATGCATAAACTGAAATACAAACAAGTCTTACTATATATAGGCTACTAACTCATTAAATGACACATATACCCTTACTATTCCTACTACTATAGACTACTACTAAGATGAATCCTAACATTTCTCCCCCCTTTAAAAATTAACCATGTCCTCATGGTTGTTCTTTCACATGGCATCTTCATCTTCTTTCCACCTAAATCAAGCACATTGCTGCGATTTTTTAGTCGTTTCCTTTCATTTAAAGCTCTTTCCCATGAAGAACATCTTGTAGGAGTTGTTGAGAATTTGGAATTCCAATCGAAACACCATAGAGACAACTTGAATCTCCTCCAGGATCAAATATGTATATAATAATACTTTTCCTTGAGGCTTCATGGTATACATGTCTCATTGACTTGTTCATTTCAGGACTGCATTGCATGAACACAATGTATTTGTACTTGTAGGTTACCACCCTCCAGCCGACTCTCACATAATCAATACATTGTTGATTAATCTCACTTAAAATTTCGTCAAGTCTGTCAGTATCTTTTTGAAATTCTGGCCTTGACCTTGTAATCTAGTCGAATTCTCAATCTCAATGATAAACACTTTCGTCTACAACTGCGAAGGTTCCTTTAGTAGTTGCTCGATTGCTAGAAAATCAATGTTTTGCCAATGCCTAAGTTGACGACCAGCAGAGGTTTTCATTCTAGCTTCTTCTAGGTTCACCTCACTCCTAATCAATTGTTTGGACTTGTTATTACGACCTTTTAACTGCTTATTTTGAACCTGACCATCAGGATCAAATGTAAGCATTTTTCTTCTACCAAAATTGGTAGATCTCTTTAACAAATCACAAGAATTCATGGCTGTTGGATTATCTTTGCAAGGAACATCCTCAATTAATTCTTCTCTCTTATTGATATGGATAACTGAAGATTCTTCTTCAACAGCACCTTGTGTCTCTTCACCTTTGAAACCCACAAGCTTTGGCTTGTCACCATCTTCAAGTGCCTGGTCTGGTTCGCTTTTCAAATATGCCTCTAATCTTTCACTAGTGCAAAGTTGAGAGTGTAAGATGTCAGGTGAGTTTGAGTTATCTCCCATTAGTGCTGCTAAGATGAATTCATGTCCTGTCCAGCACTCCTGACCCTCCTCTGGTTCAACATCATATATAGGTTCCCCAATATAAGTTTCCAAAGCAATCTAAGAGGTGTCTCCAAACATTCCCTTTTCCTTTTGTAAAGCTGGAAGTTCCTCTTTCCACTCAACAATTTCCTCCTCTACAGGGATTGGCTCATTTCCTATACCATCAATGGTTTCAAAAACCACTGATCCTTCTTCATGCTTGGAAAATCTCAAGTTGAGCTGCTGTAGGGTTTCTGACTCCCTGTAACTAGGCTTGCTGTAGTTGCTTTTCTCATCACTCTGCCAACCAAGAGGATTCATAAAACCTTCACCAAGCCTTTGTGTTTTTATACTTAAAATTTCTTGCATCTTCTGTCTAGCTATCTCTATTGTAGCTTCTAATTTCCTTAATTTCTTACTAGTCCTTTCCTTGTAAGTTGATATCTGTTGTTGTACATTTAGCACAACCTCATCAAAGGCTTTATCTCCTTCTTCTCCTTCCTTTGAATCCATTACTATACTATCCTTGTACTGATAACACCTCAATATACATTTCACATAAAACTGACCAGAAATAAACAGATTCACAACAATTTATTCTCACAATCAATTCATCAAACATTTAATATGCACAACTTCTTCAGTGTTGCCAACACTTTAACTAATCAAATTATTCACTAGAACTCCTTTAGTAACACACCAATTCACAGACTCAATGACTTCACATTCATATACAATCAATCTTCTATCACAACAATACACAAACACCTGGAGTGCGCTACTACTATGACACGGCAATTCACCAATTTTTCACTACTGTCACACCTTAGACTTCAATCTGTATAGTCACAATAGCAATACACACAGCTCTTCACAATCAAAATCTCATCTACTTCACAGATACACAATTCTCCAAGATCACACCAAACAAAACAGTTTCAACTTGTAAAGCTTCTGTAAACAGTTTTTGGAGTTTTCTTAATAGCAACTACTACTAAGACTAACTAGGTCTAAACACAACTGATTAAGAAACAACAACACTTAACTCCACTAAATTCAACAGTAAATCAACAGATCTGTAAGTAAATGAAGAACAGAGCACCTGAGCTGAAAATTTACTAAAGTTCTGAACTTTAAGCTGCGATTACTGTGGTTCTAGGCTCGCACCACTCGGAATAGAGTATACAACGCAATCGAAGCAGTAGTTGATCTCAATTTGAAGCTCTGATACTAATTTGTCAGGAACTAGAGGTTCCTCAACTGAGTTTTCAAGTATTTTTAGTATTTTATGAGAATATAAGCTGAATTACACTATTGTAAGGATAGAAATGATAGAAATAGAGCAATTTTAGCATAGAAATAGAGTAAGAACAGAGATTTAGAGATAGAACAAATAGAACAGATCAGAAATGTAGATGATATAGAAAGAATTCAGTTAGAAACTTGTAGAGAAAAATAGGTTTCTAGATAGAGAAACCCTAGAGAGAAGGGAGAGAATAGTTGTGGAACAATGTCCCCTTTCATATATTCATAATGCATAAACCGAAATACAAACAAGTCTTGCTATATATAGGCTACTAACTCAGTAAATGACACATATACCCTTACTATTCCTACTACTATAGACTACTACTAAGCTGAATCCTAACAGATAAATTATTCATAGAATTCTTCAGAACATAGCAAGTGCTCTACATACCTTAAATATCCAATTCCTTTAAGTACCTCGTTGCAATCAACATGGATTGGAAAAGTTAACTACTTACAAGTAATAACAACTCTTATCCTAAATTGAACAAATAAATTATCACTTCTTAGCTAATCTTTAATAATATGGACATAATATGAACGGAATTCTAGTGATAATTACCTTAAATTGAGAGAGACATAGTTTCGAAAATGTAACATAGTTAACAGCTAGCATACTTAGTTTGGAAAAAAGCATGTATGCAGTTCGAGTTCAATGCAACGAGTTTTCTGAGTTCCCATTTGCACTCTTGAAGATAAGGTGGTTGCCTTATTCTTTTATGAGGATGGTTATACGCCTGATTTCTTTACAGAAAAGCTTAAGATGTATTATAAAGAATTGAAAAGGAATAATCAAAATTTTGAGGTTGTCCTGATGTACCTTTCCGACACAGACTCAACTATAAGTTCTACAATTGAAGAAACATTCCAGAAAACTTTTAATACTATGCCTTGGTTGGCTCTCCCATATAAAGGACCTGGCCCATAAGAAGTTGAGGCGGATTTTCGGGTTTCCTTACGAGCAGGAGTATGATTCTATTGATAAACCTACTCTTGTAATTGTTGGGCCTCGTACGGATATCATTGAGCCAGGTGTGCCCACCATCTTGAAGGGATATGATGCAAACCTATTCATGCGTGAGGGATTTGCGAATGTAGTGGGGGAAGGAGTTTGGGAACTGAAGTTGGAGATGCTATGTAGTCCAGATACTATCTTTAAAAGATTAGATGGGTCCCAGGTTTTTTTTCTTTCTAAACGTCAAGTTCATGTTATCACTCACTTGGTTAAAAAAACAAGGTCATGTTATCACTCTTTGTTTACACAAGTTATCACTTATAAAATGCCTGATTTTTAAGTTGTATATTATAATAATTACTTGGTATTTCAGCTTCATGTCTGATTTATAGGTTCAATTCTCTCAACTTGCGGGGTTTGAGGGAGATTACCCAGAGTATGATGGTATCCATTTCCGCAAGAATTTAAAAGAGAAGTATATGCATAAGAAGGGCAATGTTGACGAGTTTGAGGTGATATATTTTCCCAATAGCAAAGATATGAACGGTAATCAAGTTGCAGATGTACCATGGTTGGTATCATGTCTAGTCGACTTGTTACATGGATGCTCTGATTTTCTTTCTTTCCATGGTAAAAGCTGCAACCGATATCAATCTTCTTTTCTTCTTGCCTTTGGCCAAGATGGAAGTATTGTAAGAAAAACGATGCTGATGTTGAAATAGAGTCCCCTGAAATAAGGTCTAGAAATTTGTGCTGGGGCTACTGCGACACCCTTTATAAGGGGTTGCTGAGACGGTCACGTAAACAGATTAATTTTATAGGCGACCACCTCCTTTTTTGTATTTATTGCAACCAATGAATGGACTAATTTTATAGGATCATCGTGTAACACATGGAAAACACCCCTCGTGTAGCAAATAATATAAATATTAAGTAATATTAAAATTTGTTTTTTTGATGTTCTTAAACCTAGTTATATAATAACTCTTACTTTAATAACTCAATATTGTTACACGTATATATGCTTCATCAGAAAGTCAACAAAAGGTCAATGAGGAAACAAGTCAAGATGCTGCGGGTCAAAATAAGGACAGCTAAGCAAACAATTGGAGAGAAGGAAAAAGTTTGTTATATTTTCTATTATAAAATAATCTGTAACAGAGAAGAGAATAAGAACTCTTAACGAGACAAGCAATGTAATTCGCTTCTTGATTTCTGTATGATATTGAATATTTGAATGCTTCATTCTATCAAGTAACATGGTATCAGAGCGATCGATCAACACCCATGACCTCTCAGTTAAGTCCTTACTCATTTTCTCCCAATTATTCATTGTCTTGTTCATGTAATCTGTACGTATTTGTTGTTTCTCTATTTCAGTGAGTGATCTGTTTGTATTAGTGTTAGATATATATCAATCTACATCTAGTACTCAGATTTCAATTTATTGGATCTTGATTTACTTGTCTTTCATTTACACCTTTTATCAAACACCATGGCTACATTAGCTTCTTATGCTTCTGCTACCACTGGTTTTACATCTACCATAATTGATACACAACACCATTACTATGTTCACCCATCTGATAACCCCGGCATGAATTTAACTAATATTAAGTTAAATGAACACAATTATTCTCAATGGAGTCGATCCATGGAGATTACTCTTTCTTCAAAACTTAAATTGGGCTTTGTTGATGGTACCTATGTTAAACCCACCACTCCACCTTTGTTAGTTTCTCACTGGACACGATGTAACCATATGGTGATCTCTTGGTTGTTAAATTCTATTAGTCCTGATATTCGCAGTAGTGTGGTGTATATGAGCTCTGCTAAGAAGATTTGAGATGAACTTGAAATGCGTTATGCTCAGAGTAATCTACCTAAATTGTTCAGTTTACGTAAGGAGAGCTCTCAAATTCTTAGTACAAGCAGTTGTTATCTATGTTACAAGCTGGTCTCAAGGAGAGCTCTCCTACTGCTAATTCAGTGCACACTGGTCAGTTTAATCCAGGGTACTTTGCAGGTACCTTTCATACAAGCAACAATGTTTTTCCTCTTTTAAATGTTGTTGATACTACTACTACCTGGATCTTAGATACAGGAGCAACATATCACATTACCCCTTATCTTCAATTACTGGAAAACCTTCAGCGTTGTTCTTTTGTGTTGTATCTGCCAAATGGTCAAAGTGCCCCTGTCACTCATAAGGGCACAATTACTCTTTCCCCTCAGATACAGGTGAAGGATGTTCTGTGTGTGCCTAGTTTTGAATACAATTTGCTTTCGATTCGCAAACTCCTGACAGCTAATGAGTTGTGTGTTCACTTTACTACTACTTCTTTTTATCTACAAGCTCCTACATGGAATCAGACAGTAGAGATTGGTAGGAATCATGATGGCCTATACATTTACTCCCCCACTCTTGTAACTGCAGGTCAGTATCAGACACTTCCTTTCACTACTGTGTGTACATTTATGCTATCTCATTCAGATGTAAATTTGTGGCATGCTAGGTTAGGTCATATACCTACTAATATTCTCAAAATACTTGATGTCAAGTGTCAGAAAACTCAACTTGCTACTTGTGATAGTTATCACTTTGCTAAACAACACAAGTTAGACTTTCCTACTAGTTCTTCTGTCACCACTAACCTGTTTGACCTTGTCCATGCTGATGTGTGGGGCCATATAGAGTAAAAACTCATGGACATTGTCATATGTTTCTTACCTTAGTGGAGGACAAATCTAGAACCACCTGGACTATGCTTCTTGCAGATAAATCTCAAGTTACTTCCATTATTATCAACTTTATTCTCCACATTCAAACTCAGTTTAAGACCACTATTAAAGTTCTTAGATCAGATAATGGATTAGAATTTTTAAATTCTTCCTTGGCACAATCTTTGTCATCCTTTGGCATTGTGCATCAAACTAGTTGCACTTACACCCCTCAGCAAAATGGGATAGCTGAGAGGAAGCATCAACACCTTCTTAACACTGCCAGAGCTTTAAGATTTCACTCTGGTTTACCTCTTCATTTTTGGAGAGATTGTCTCCTCACAGCAACTCACCTTATTAACAGAACATCTGCTCCTCTGTTAACAAATAAATCACCCTATCAAATTCTTCATGGGAAATTACCTAACTACAACACTCTCAAAGTATTTGGGTTTTTATGCTTCGCTTCTGTCCTACCTTTGCCTACAGATAAGTTTGTAGCTAGGGCTTTTAAGGGAGTCTTCTTGGGGTACCCTTACAATCAAAAAGGCTATAGAGTGTTGGACTTACACACTAAAAAGGTGCATGTCACAAGACATGTACAATTCTTTGAAAACATATTTCCATTCAAGGATGTCATTTCAAATCCTGTACCTTCCACTTGGTTTCCTGATTACTCTCTCTCCTATTGATGATTCTCTTCATGAAGTGCACAATATGGATACCACTACTTTTGATGCCAATGATCAGCCCTCACCAGAGCCACAACTATCTTCTACTGAAGTCTCAGTGACACCCCAAACTCATGTTAGACCTTCAAGAACCAAGAAGGTTCCTGCCAAGTTTACTGATTACACATGCCTTCCATCAATTTTTTAGTCTACAGATATTGTGAGATATCCTCTATCTAACTATGTGAGTTATCATAAGTTTACACCTGAGTACAGTCATTTTCTTGCATCTGTCTCTAAGATACCTGAACCACATTCCTTTAATCAAGCTATTAAATATCCTGAATGGTGCACAGCTATGTCTCAGGAACTAGCTGCACTTGAAGCTAATCGAACCTGGGAAGTAGTACCCCTTTTACCCCATATGCATCAAGTTGGATGTATATGGATTTATAAAGTCAAATATCTCCCTAATGGCCAAGTAGATAGGTACAAGGCCAGACTTGTTGTCAAGGGTTTTATCCAAACTCCTGGCCTAGATTTCTTTGACATCTTTGCCCCAGTAGAAAAAATGACTACTTTAAGAGTCCTTCTAGCTCTCACTGCCAGATTTAATTGGCCAGTGACTCAATTGGATGTCACCAATGCTTTCTTGCATGGTGACCTCCTTGAGGAGGTATACATGACCCTACCTCTTGGATATGAACCTCCTGCTGCTGTCACTCTCAAATATCCCGACCAACCTCTTACCTGTAGACTTCTCAAGTCCCTGTATGGCCTTAGACAAGCACCAAGGTGCTGGTTTCTTAAATTGTGCTCTGCCCTGCTAAAATTTGGGTTTAAACAATCATCCATTGATCATAGTTTGTTTATTCTTACTACTACCAAGGCAACAACTGTCCTTCTTGTGTATGTGGATGATATGGTCTTAGCTGGTAATGACATCACCTCTATCACCTCAATCAAATCTTTCCTTGCCACTCAGTTCAAAATCAAAGACTTAGGTCACCTCAAATACTTTCTGGGAATGGAGTTTGCCAGATCTTCTGCTGGCATCTACATGAATCAACAAAAATATACAATTGATCTCCTTCAAGATGCTGGTATGGCTGACTATAAGCCTTATATCATCCCCATTGAAAAAAATCACACTCTGTCTCACCCCAGTGATGAACCTGATATCTTCAATGTGTCTCTTTATAAACGTTTGGTAGACCGTCTCATCTATCTCACTATTACCCGACCAGATATCTCCTATACAGTACATATACTAGCTCAATGTATGGCTCATCCTAAGACTGTACACTTACAAGCAGCTTTCAAATTGCATAGATGTTTAAAAGGTACTTGTGGTCAAGGTATACTCCTGTCTTCTTCTGGTCCTTTAACTCTCCAAGCATTCTGTGATGCTGACTGGGGGGGCTGTCATACCACTAGACGGTCTGTTACAGGTTACTGTGTCACTCTCGGTTCTAGTCTTATATCTTGGAAAATCAAGAAACAGGCCATTGTTTCTCGCTCTTCTGCTGAAGCAGAGTATCGAGCAATGGTTGATACAACCTGTGAATTGACTTGGTTGTTGTCTTTGTTCAAAGAATTTAACCTCAACTTGGACAGTACACCCGTTCTCTATTGTGACAATCAATCTGCTCTCTATATTGCTTCCAATCCGGTTTTTCATGAACGGACGAAGCACATTGAGATAGATTGTCACCTCATTCGACAAAAGCTTCAAAATGGAACCCTTGTCAATACGCACTTATCTACATCTGAGCAACCTGCTGATCTGTTAACTAAAGGCCTCTCCAGTGCTCATTTGCAATATCTTCTTGGCAAGTTAGGTGTTCTTAATTTCTTTTCCACTCCTAACTTGAGGGGAAATGTTACAGGTACATATGCTTCATCAGAAAGTCAACAAAAGGTCAATGAGGAAACAAGTCAAGATGCTGCAGGTCAAAATAAGGACAGCTAAGCAAACAAGTGGAGAGAAGGAAAAAGTTTGTTATATTTTCTATTATAAAATAATCAGTAACAGAGAAGAGAATAAGAACTCTTAACGAGACAAGCAATGTAATTCGTTTCTTGATTTTTGTATGATATTGAATATTTGAATGCTTCATTCTATCAAGTAACAGGTATCTGGGCTTTAAAATTGCCTGTGATTTCTTTCCCCCAATCCTCCACCAAGGGCCTGCACATTGGTTCAAGTAGCTAGGCATTTTCGAACTTGAACTTTCTTTCATGGACAATATCCTTCTTTATAATTGCCTCTAACAGAATATGACAATGATCATATATAGTAACATTAAGATTCTTCAATTTGGCGTTCTGAAAAAGCACCAATTCAACTAGAAGAAACCAAAGCACGGTCTAGACGGACCTGCACCCATTGGGACGTGCCACAATTCCTTTTCCAGGTATATTGGTAACCTTCTAGACTCATATCAATCAGCTCACACCTATCAAAAACCTCTTGAAAACCTTGCAAAAGCAAATTTGGATAAGGGGCAAACAAGAGGACTCTGCCAGATTACAAAAAATCCCATGTAATTTTTCTCTTGGAACGATACGGCTCACCATACAAACCAGTAAGCCTATAAGTTACAAATCCTTTAGTTGATATGACAACATAAATGTGATTTTGACTACAACCAGTTTAATGAAACTTCTTCTTTATTACGTCAAAGTAATGTTATCGCTCCACTGTGACCTTGAGAATCCACAGTATAAGCACCTTCAAATCCTAACAATTTTTTAATTTTATCCAGCCTTACAGAAAATGTCACATAGAACAAAAAAAATAGCACCTATGAGTTTGGGCTTGCCAATCTCATTTTCAAGAGTATTAAAATTTTTTGAACAGAAACGATCAGAATGACCCAGTAAGCCTGAAATGAAGCAGAAAGTAGGAACATTCTCGTACTTAAAATTGATCGAAATCCAGTCAATGTCCGTCCTAGGAATCTTCATCTTCCTTTTCAGAGGTTTGTTTAAATCAACAGTGACTCGCACTTTACTATATTCTCTCCATGAAGTTTGGCCAGATTCCACAAAGGAGCCTATATAGTTCACCACCTCTTTAATTACCCGTTCTGACATAAACCATGTACGAAGATCATGTATCTGGACCCATAAATCCAACTTATTGAGTGCTACACATCTCAGATTCTCCCCTTCTTTCAGAGCTTTACGCTTGATGTCGATTTCATGATAGAACTGGAACAAGATTAAGTTTGACATCCAACCTTTGATATACACTCCCTTTCCAGGTTTCCATAAGGCTTCCAGAGTTTGTTGCATACAAGGAAAATCCACCACCCAATCTGAAAGGAAACTCCCAACTAGACACCATTTTGCATCTATATGATGTTCTTTATCTTTCACGCCAAACTGTTGCACATGCTTGGGGCCAAAGTTAGTATCAGATATAGTCTGATTATCCTGCACTTTCCTTATCATGTTCTGTAGGAAAATTCTTTTAGCTGGTTACTGGTTTATTCATCAGTCATGTAATTTGGAAAAAACTTCAAACTTATTTTTGATATATTCTTCATTTGTTTCTACGGAGTTTTATTGGTCCCTTTCCTCACACCAAGCTCTATTGTAGATATAATCGGGTTGCCCTTTCCTCTGATTTTCATAATCCCTGTAAAATTAATATGGCTTTTTTTTTAAGTAAAAAGCTAATACTGTACTCCTTTCTAATACATTATGCAATTGACTATCCAGTGTCTGTTTTGGTAAAACTCATAAAAGTAAATTGAATACTCACATTGCGATGGTGATCCTTAAAAGTAAATCGGGAAATCTATTGATTAGTTTAATACTACTAGGCTGTTGTTCTATTAATATTACGCTGATGCTAATCCATTTAAATTTTATGCAGGTTCTCATTAAGTGCAGCACATATTGCAGGACATTGACATATGCTCAAACCATGAGAATGTGAAGCAAGCCGTACTCAAATCAATATGACATAAGGGTTCGTGGCTAAGGAGCCAACGAAATGACATAAGGCGAGTAGTTTCTTTAAAAAAAATTGAATGTTTATTACATATTCACGTGGACATATCAGGAAATAGATACATAGGTTGGTATTTAATTGTATTGGCACTTTGCTGATTTGTAGTGAAATCTTGTTTGCAGGTAAATGTGGTGAGAGGTCTGAAGTTGTATAAAGAGATATTTACTGATACTGGAGCTCTCTAAGTTGAGAGACCATGTGAATGAGCTTCGATTTGCTGGTTAGAATGGCGAATTATTATGTGGATCGCCGTGATTCGTGATGCTTTTATAGTTTAAAGATATTAGAGTACACCTTCTGTAGGTTTGCTTGAAAAGGTTTGGCCGTTACTATTTATTTATCTCTGCAAGTAATTATAGTTAGAGTCACTAATCCTTAATGTTCCCCTAAAAATTACAATAAGCACACTTGGGGTGTAGGCTCATTGTTTCACAGATCTTATATCCTGGAGAGCGTTCCATGTATATGGGAATATAAAATCCAGAGTTATATATAAATTTAGTGATGGCATATAACAAGTTTCTATCAATTTCTAAAGAAGAAAGTTAAGTCGACTAGTCAAGTACATCTAGATCCTTGACTTCTTGTTGGTATAATATGTTCAGCTCTTTTAATCTTTTGCAGATCATATTAGTTAGTATTAATTGTTAGTTATTGGTGCCTTTTCCTTTGATATGTTTAAAGCAAACTTCCTAATCACTTAATTTTGTCGCCTCTAATTTTTTAATGTGGATCTTCCCTTTTACTAAATCACTTTTATGATGTCTATCAGTTATCTTTAACAAGTGAATAGAGAACATGTGATAATTACAATAATCTAAAAGATGTGTTCGTAATGACTGAGTTTATATGCTCAGACTCAAGGCCATAAAACTCCGTAGGGAGGAACTGGAATTCGAAGAGAAGGCATTAAGACAGTCACTCGGAGAGGCCGAGGGGACACTAGAGTCGTCCGAACATCGAAGGGATAAAAGGCCATATGACGATGAAGATGAGTCTTCGGACTCCGAATCGCATCCCAGACGAACACGCTCCAAGATTACGATAACCGATTCCGACGAAGAGGACGATTCGCATGTGCGAGATCGCATACAGCGAATGGAAAAGGCGATGTTCGGAGAACGAAAAGTTAGCCACGAGCCTGTTGTTTCTGAAGAAATAGAGCAATATCGACCTCCTTCGGGAGGGCAGTTTCCGAAAATGAATGAGTTTAATGGGAAGGGAGACCTAGAGGACCATTGCGAGAAATATGAATCTTTAATGACAGGTATGGGACATTGTGATATCATGTTGTGCAAGATGTTCAAAACATACCTGAAGGGACCATCAACGATGTGGTATCGACACTTACAAGAGAAATTCAAGTGAGTGCACACATAGACACATACACTGCAATGTGGTTAGCTCAAATTGCTGATCTACAGGAACATCTATTCAAAATCCAGGCTGATAAAGAACTTCTGCAAGCACAAGTGGTTGAACAGTCTTCTTCTTCCACCTCTGTCAACAATCATCTGGGACTGCTCAAGGAAATCTTGAAGACAAATTTACTTCCCAAGATCAACTCCATCAACAATCTCAACTCCTACTGGCTTCAGAGACTCAAAAAGTTAAATCTATAGAGAATTCCTCAACTAAGGGGGAGAATTTAGGAGTAGCTAGGAAGAGAGAGCTGAAATAGATATAAAAGGAAAAAGGAGGAGTTTCAGGGTAGTAAAGGAAACTGAGGTAAATCAAGACAGGATTAGTGTTATCATTTGTTCAGTCTAGAGGAACATCTGTCTTGGATTTATCTTTACTTGTGAAATCTGGAAATGTCATATTTCATCCAGAATTTTATATTATTTAGTTAGGATTTAGAGTCTTATCTTTTTCTTGGTTTTAGTTGAGTAATCCTCTAGGTATTTGGTTGTTATTCTCTAACAAAAAAATAGGGGGAGATTGAAAGACATATGCAATAGCCTATTTGTAATTCGAGGATTCTACTAAACTTAAACAAAAATGTAATAAGTAAATATTAGATTAGATGTCACAGGAATCTCAGAGGGTTTTATCAGTCAAGAGAATGAAGATTTATAGGCCTTCCACTTCTACAAATATGCAATAGCCTATTTGTAATTCAGTTGTTAAATTATAAACCGAACAAATTCGAGAAAACAGTACCGTTTGTATTCAACCCCCCCCCCCCCCTTCTACAAACTTATCAGGACCTAATAATGTTATAATTTGAATTCATAAATTGAGATTACAAATACCCTTTATAAGTTCTAATGGATTTATAAATTATAAGCTAGCTTATTGTTGGGTAGCCAAATTGGCATATCTTGTTTTTCGACTCATAGATTATGATTAGTGAATGCATTTGCTGAGCAACATAGAGGAAAAAAACTGAAGCTCATCTATTAAAGCTGAAGAATTGAGGTTCATGTGTATGAGCATGATTGCATCTTCAATCTCTCCTGTCGTTTCTTGGTAACCCATTCCTGAAACAAGCCCATTTTCCATAACTTCTCCTAAAAAATGAACATATTATGACAAGATCAAGATTCTTGATCTTCATCTTCTTCACTACAAAAAAAAATGTAATAGACAACGGCTAAAAATTGATGTCTGAAAAAAATCAGGGCGATGTCTATGTGGGTGTAGAGAAAAGTCATGACTATAGACATCGGTTTTTAGCCGATGTATTAGAAGTCTTTATACATCAGTTTCTGGCAAATTTATGATGTCGCTGCCCCTCTTATACATCTATTTTTCATAAAGTGCTAACGCGATTGCCTATCTTTAACATCAGTTTTTTTAATATATCATTGTAATTGCTCATCATATGACATCGGTTTTGTTAATATATTTGATGTAGAAGACCCTCATATACATCAATTTTTACAGAAAAAGTAGTGTGGTATATAGTTAAGCACATCAGTTTTACTTATACATTGATTTTCTTGTTTAAAACTGATGTCTCACGTTCAAGTTTTAGCATGCAGTATACTTTGTATATGCACCCAAAACTAAAATCAAACCAGAACATTAAAATAATAAAATAGTTAAGCACTTGTCATCACCAAACACCAAATATACAATCTTTACATCAGAAATGTAACACTCTCATAAACAATAACAACAAACCACATATTGATGATAGTGAATCCATTGTGATAATTGTTACACTAGAGTGTTTGGGAGTAGAGATGAGCTCTTGTTACTTCAACAAAACTCGAAAAGTCATTATAATCTCCTGCCATTATAAATTAAAACAAATAAATAAAGTTCAAATATAACAAGTGATTAATGAAACAAGCTAAGTACCATAATATCAATTAGTATAAGTACTATAATATCAATATAAGTACCATAATATCAATACAAGTACCATAATATCAATTTAGTATATACTAAGTTTGAGTTAGAACCAGTTTCTAGTTTGGAAACAAGCTAGTACACTCGGTTTTTATCCAAGTTAGTATAGAAATTAATATATTGGTGTAGTGAAACAACACCAACACAAGGTTAGTTAGAGTGCTTGTCTTTTTACTACTACTTTCTTTAGTGAAAATAAGTTTTGGACGAGTTTTAGTACAACACTCTTGAAGAGTAGCAGACGTGCATAGTATTGGATGTGTATTCACTTGTTCAAGTACCTGTAATATCAATTTACAGTGTAGAACACTTTAAAACAAAGACACCATACATAGGCAAAAACAACCTCAAAAAATTTTACCAGTCAACATAAATATATGTTAATCTATTTCTCTAAATGTAGTAATAATTCACAATTACCTGTTTGTGGACTAACATGATTACGAACACAACAATGGACACTAACAACTCTAGTTAGCCACTAATCACTTACTTACACTGACTAATCAATTGAAAAACAATTAAGCAACTATATTCATCAATCAACAAAAATTAAAAATATAAACAAATATAATTACATGAACATGGCATTTTTATCTATAAAATAAAAACACAAAAATACAAGGATATGACCAACCTTACAAACATGAATAAATATCTACGAACAATATACATGTATATATAACACAAAAACTAAAGAATCACTTACTTTCCACATGACCCAAGCTGAAGAATCAACTAATTTGTAAAAAGAGGTTCAATTAAATATCAAGAACTGAAATCTGAAAAACAATTGAAAACCCACTTAAAAATTCAAGCTAGATATTGAAAAGAATCCACCTATTCATGTTTTCTCTTTGCTTAATTAACAAAAATCGACAGATTTATGCACAAATTAAAATTAGAGTTCGTGAAATTGAAAGTCGGGTTCATGTAATTGAAGCTAGGTCTTGAAGATGTTAAATTGGGTCAAGTGAGAGGATTGTGTGAGAGGTTCGTGTGAGAGTTGATAGAGAGAGAGAGAGAGAGAGAGAGAGAGAGAGAGAGAGAGAGAGAGAGAGAGAGAGAGAGAGAGAGAGAGAGAGAGAGAGAGAGAGAGAGAGAGAGAGAGAGAGATGGATTTTAGGGGGAGGCTGTGAGATGTATTTTGGGGGAAGCGGGGAATGTATTTTTGGGGAGAGCGGGGAAATATAATTTTCTAAAGGGAAAATGTTTTTGTTAAAGAGAGGGAAGACATGACCGTGTATTTTCATATTTTTAAAAGAATTATAAAGACATCAGTTGTTTTAACATTTGTTGTCTTAAAAGACATTTAACATCAATTTTAAAAATACCGATGTTAAAAAGATTTTTAACATCAGTGGTTTCTTGAACCGATGTTAAAGGGGTGATGTTTATTCCAGTTTCTCTAGTAGTGCTTAACAAAATAACAGAAATGAAAAATGTATATCATAGAACTTAGCTCCTTGAGTTGTATGTACAAGCCTATATATATTTGACCCTGCAACACTATACAGCTGGAAATATATAACCGACAAACTAACTAAGCTGACTGTACATGCTCACTGTATATTAAAATATGTACAATTAATACAAATAATATATACAACTCAATACCCCCCCCCCCTTCAAGCTAGACTTAAGGTGGATCAAACTAAAGGCCTAGCTTGAGACAAAGAAACTTGTGTTGAGTAGCATCCAAAGGTTTTGTCAAAACATCAACAAGTTGCAGAAAAGTGTTGATATGATCAATCTTCAGAAAATTAGAAGTAACATACTCTCTAATAAAATGAGAATCAATCTTCAAGTGTTTAGTCCTCTCCTGAAAAATATGATTCTCAACTATTTACTTGGCAAATGTGTAATCACAATACAAATTGATAGGAAGAGAAATCTGAACTTTAAGATCTTGTAATAAACCTTCAAGCCATCAGAGGTAGTGTAACTCATGCTTCTGTACTCTGATTCAGCACTACTCTTAGAAGTCGTTTTCTGCTTCTTAGTTTTCCAAAAGATCAAGGAAGAGCCTAGAAAAATAGCATAACTAGATAATGATCTAGCATAGAAGGGACATATGCCCTAGTCTGCATCAGAATAAGCAGTCAACTGAAAAGGAATATTAGCTTTGTAGAATAAGCCAACATGAAGAGTACCCTCAAGATATTTCAAAACATGCAGGGCAACATCAAGATGAGACTGAGCAGGAGCTTGTAAAAATTGAGAAAGCTGTTGAACAACATAAGAAATGTCTAGCTTGGTGAGATTATGATATATCAATTTACCAACTATTCTTCTATATACCTCAGGATCTAGGATTTTAGGAAGATTTGTAGTACTTAATTGTAACCATGTAGATAAAGGAAAATCAGCAGGAGTACAATCAGTTAAGTTTGTATCAGTAAGTAAATCCAAAATATATTTCCTTTGATTCAATTGAATCCCTTCTTCTGTTCTAAGAACCTCAATTCCAAGGAAATACTTGAGATCACCAAGATCTTTAATAGTAAAAGCTTTATAGAGTAGAGACATAATACTATCAATCTCAACCATATCATTACCAGAAACTAAAAGATCATCGACATAAACCACAATTGCAGTAAATGAAGAACCGGATGATTTAACAAACAAGGAATAATCCTGAGCAGATTGCACATATGCATTGTTAACCAAAAATTCAGAAAGTTCATTGGTCCATTGTTTAGAAGCTTGTCTAAAACCATATAAAGACCTCTTCAATTTATAAACCATACCAGGAGTAGCCTTTGAATAACAAGGAGGTGGTTCCATATAGATATATTCATCTATATAACTATGCAGAAAAGCATTATTGATATCCAATTGCTGTTAATGCCAACCAGAAGCAGTAACCAAAGCAATAAGAGTTCTAACCAAGTCACATTTGCCTTGGTTGTATTATTATCACATATGTCTATTATTATCACATATGTCTTCAGCCCCCCTACTACTGACTGATATCACCTTATGCCGACCAGAGCTCTAACCAGCTCATCTAAAAACTTAAGGTGTTAGAGAAAGTCCCAAATGGATTTTATGTTATATTTCAACAATGACACCAATTTCTCAACACCTACTATATAGTAATGGCCTTGAAGCCCTTAACTCAACTGTTCAAGATCGGTCATGTCATTAGTATTTTATGTCAATGAAGTTTAGAATATGAGGGCTCATAATCTTGAACCAAGAAAGAAAATACTTATTTTAATATATAAATTTATTAGCCAAGCAAAAAAAATAAGAATATGAAAATGAGGTAATATTTTAAAAATCCATACATATGCCAAACACATAAGTTATCACAAATTAATAGTTGTCTGAAACTGAATGGCTTCCTTCCTGAAATTATTTTTGCAGTCGTTAATATATTGAAACTTGAAAGTACATTTCTCAAATAGGCGAATCAAAAATTTATAAGTGTCCATAGTTAGCTTCCTAGTTTCAATGTTTCATTATCCAAAAGGGTAAAATCTTACAATCATATAGCACCCTGCCCTAACACATAAGTGCTAAATATGTAACCACCTTATACATAGATACACCATGCAACACATATATTCATTGGTCCATAGTTAGCTTCCAACGCTTCCTAGTTAGATGTCCATAGTTAACCTCCAATGTTTCCTCGTTAGATATCCATATAAGTTAGATGTCTATTGTTAGCTTCCTAGTTCCAATGCCTCTCAACATCTTTACATTAAGAAAGCGTAAAATCATCTCTGACGTGATCAAAGACCAGTAACTCAGGCAAGAAAAGAATAGTCATCATGACTTCATGGGAATCGAACCCAACTCAGCACTCGCTGGAAAACACACAAGCATTCAAGCATACCATTTGAGAAAAGCTGATTTATGCATGCATGGAGCATGGTTAATGCTTAGGTTAGGACAATCTTATACTATGTAATAGCTATCCAAATTCTCGATAATTAAATTGACAAATGCTTTAAAACAAATTAATCAATATTCCAAAGTCTTATTTTATCTGCATATAACAAGTAAATCTATAATCATCATTATTAATAATCGAAAACCCTTTTTGACGGTGCTTTGTATTAAATTTGGTTCACATTTTTTTATTTACACTTTTTTTATTTCACCCCTAAAATTTTATTTCACGGAATAATTTTATATTTTTTAATGTATATATTACAATTATAATTGTTTTATTAAACAATTTTTAGGAGTTTTAATTTCAATTTCAAAATTATTTGAATTTTTGCGTACCCCTATGAAACATCCCATCATTCTACATGCGGGTTATCATCAAGAATGAGTATGACTTTGGCAAGCAACACCTGTTGAGCTGACTAAAGCTTGATAGTTGATATATTTAAATATTTCATTTTTGCTGTTTCTTAAGTTATTTTTAACCGTATCAAAAAGTTTTGAAATAATGTAATGTACAGACTCGAAATTTGTTATACAAATAAAGTTGAAGTGGACTGTATAGAGATCATGGATCACATTGACATTTGTTTTTGTGCAAATGCAGACATTCGGGAGAGGTATATAATTTCCCTAGGCGCTTCCATCTACCTAACTCTAGTTTCAAAGGAGGGAATATATATATATATTTTTTTGCATTTCACTTTTACCCTTCTACATTTCACTTTTACCCTTTCCACTTATTGTCTGTAAAATTCAAGTTATGAAACACTGAAATAATCAAAAGAATTTATACAATAGATTACTTGTGCAAATCACTTTATCTTATATAAAACTCCAAAATTCAATTTATTACACAAAATAAAAGTTACCAAAAAATATTATGAACAAATTATTGGTCTTTTTATCTTTTTTAGATAATTTTAGTGAACAAATTGCTTCTTTGATATACTAAAACGATGGGAGAAAGGGTGCCATGCAAGAGTATGAGACTTTTATTTCTATTGTTAGATCTTTAATTATCAACTAGAATAAAAACCCGTGCAAGGCACGGGCTGCTAGCTTAGATTGTGATTTTAAACTAAACTACGCATTATCAATGTCATTTGACATATATGATTGTATATTTTTGATGTTCATAGAGTTTTTATGTTAATGTTATGACTATGCTGTACTTGCTTAAATATGTTGAAGTTTATAATGTGAAAACTAATACGAGTAGTTTTGATAAATCATGTATGTTTTTAATTTTGTTGTGGATCATAGAATAGAATTAGAGTGTTCTAATTATGTTTTCTAATTAAGAAGACATTTTTAATATTATAATCCTAAAATTTTTCCAGTTCTTCAAAAATGATGCATTCATTTAGTTCATCTCCGACAATATTCAAGGTAGAAACTAAATAGCCTTCAAGATGCTGCAGTATGAGATTGTAGGTTTTAGTATTGATTTTACTCAAAAGATTTCCTAAATCTTCTAATACTCTACTTAGGCCTTGCGTTTTCAGTTCGTAAAACTTTCTTTGTAACTCTTTTATGTCTTTTCTTCTGACCTCTTGATTTTAAGCATTTTTTACCTTTATTTCTCTTCCCCTGTCTACCTAACTTTCAGAACCTAGGACAATGTAGCTAATTGACTTAAGTGGAACTACCTTGTGCCAAATCATTCTATTATTAAGTACGTTTGGTACCATTTCAATGTGTTACAATTCTTCCAAACAAACATAATTTTATTTAACTCTAAACTTGAGAATTGATCAATTATGGATGGATAAATATTTTTTACTTATATCATCGTAAGTTAAAATTGCTCATATGCCTTCTGAGTTCTGACCGTGTTTTGACAATGAAGTCATCCTTTATTTTTTTTCAAAATGTTAGGATTTATGGGTGATAGCTATGAGACAACTTAACTAGATATTTTATACGCTTAATTTTATTAAGTATGAACATACTGTCACATCCAGAGTATGTCTATGTAACCGTTTTTGTTTGCTGCAAATAAAGATTGTAAGTACATCTTGATAGAAGTTCATTAGTTTGTTCAAGCCTCAAGAAGTGCTCAAGATGGACAGCAAGAATAAATACTACTGTCACTGCATTGACAGTATGGTTACTTGAAGACAGCATGTTGCACGTCACGACAGTACATTCTCTCTGACAGCAACATTGGCGGAAGCCCTCTGACATCAACTCTACCTTAGCCTGACAGCAAGCTTGGAAATCCTGACAGCACCTTTTGCGGGGATTTCTTACTGTCACCAAAAGCGCATTCCTGTGACAGCAAGCTTAGCCATCAGGATACTGTCATGAAGGGATATGATCACTTGTATGGGGGATCTACCCAGTCAAACATGTGACAGTTTGGATGTTCAATAAACAGGTGTGTTGCAGTATCTCAACACTGCAATAGGTCTGCAAGACTACGACTGAAGCTCGAGGAGATCACATGATAAAGCTCACCAATTCCAGTGTATGACAAATCTACATCTACTGAATTGTGTTAGCTTAATATGGAAAGTTTCTATATTGCTTTGTAATGTATTGATAAGCTGTTTGTATAGCAATTTAGGAAAGATTCACGGGTAGGTAATTTGTAAGAAGCTGCCACTTGAAAATGACAGCAGCTTCACTAGACCCGTGTTGATAGTGATAGGCTTAGTCTTTACAAAAACTATCTATCATTACATTCTTTGTAACAACGTGAGATCAATCACTCGAGAAACCGAAGCTCAAGAAAACATACATTTTCTTGAGGTTGTAGCAACCCATTGCAAAATAAATAAAACATTTGTTTTGTGAGAATTGTTCGTGTGTCTACTCTTGTTTGCAATTGATAAACTGATAAACATTCATCTTAGTTTGTGTTGTTGAAACGTAGATTGAGTTTTATCAATATTGCATTCAACCCCCCCCCCCTTCTGCAATAGTCAAGGACCAACAACTGGTATCAGAGCAGACAGATTATTCAACAAATCTGAGATCATGACAAGTATGCAGAAGTCGAGTAGCATAAGGATTCCAGCCTTTGATAAGGAGAACTAAAATGTATGGAAAAGAAAAATCATGTTGTTTATCAAAGCTGCGAATCCATTATACTTGGGAATCCTCCAGAATGGTCCCTTCGTGCCACGTAAAGAAATTGAATCCTCAACTGTAGACGGCGTTCTTATTCCAGCCTACTAGGTCAACAAACTACCTTCTGAGTTTCTGGAGCCTAAAAAAGAGAAGGTGGCCTTGGATGATTACTTGCAACTCATCTTACTGGACGCTCTCACTTTGGACAAAGTCATGTGTGGGAATGTCATTGGGTGCTCATCAGCCAAGGATATGTGGAATAAGATCGAGCTGCTGTGTGAAGGAAGTGAAGAAGTGAAAGACAACCAGAGACAAATCCTTATCTCACAGTATGAAGCCTTCATGGCAAAGTCAGGAGAAGACCTAACAACTATGTTTGAAAGGTTTAGCAAACTTATGACTGAGCTACAGATTCATGGCAAGTACTATGATAGGAAGGAATTGAATGTCAAGTTTTTGCTCACACTTCCTGAGCATCTTGAGCACAAAGTCACTACCATAAGAGAAGGAAGAAATCTAAACAATATTTCTCTTGAAACTTTATATGGTGTGCTTAAGTCATATGAGCTTGAGTTTTTCCAGAAAAGGGCTATTCTAGCTGGATCCAGAGGAACGATGGCTAATATGTCAGGTGCTCTCGTGGCTCAAGTACCAAGAATCACTCAACCTACTGAAGCAACTCAAGTCATCCAACCTGCTCCAATATCTACTCTTAAAATTGAAGAGGTTGTGGATGATGAGGAGAAAGTTGTACTGCAGCTAACTGATGTTGAAGATGAAGACTTCTATTCCTTGGAAGAAATGGAAAAGATGGATAATCCAACCATGGCTTACATGGCCAAGAAATTCAAGAACATAAGGTTCAAGAGAAACAAGCCATATAAGTCTCAAGGTCAAACATCAAGGTTCAGCAAAGGGAACTTCTCCAAAGTTGAAGGTGGTGCTACAAGAGGTGGATACAAAACAGGGATGGTGGACAGATCCAAGTTCAGGTGTTACAACTGCAATGAGCTTGGCCATTTTGCTACTGAATGCAGAAGGCCAAAGAAAAATCAAAGGATGGTTAAAGGGTCAAGTGGACACTTCAAGAAAGGACAGGGAAAGGCCTATGTGGCTGAAGGAAAGTGATGGGATGATACTGATGATGAAGAAGAGGAGGAGTATCTGAATTTAGCACTCATGGCTAAATCTGAAGAGGTCTCCTCTAGCTCTCCAAGTCAGGTACCCTCACTTGTCTTACTTGATATGTCTAAAGATGAATACAAGCAAACTGTTGAGGAATTGAGTGCAGAAATGTTTCATGTTCAGACTAGTTTAACTACAGCTAATGAAGAAATTGCTAGGTTAACTAAGTTGAATGAAGAACTCACTTCTGAGAATGATTTGCTTTTGTTAAAGACCAATTGATTAGACTCTTTAACACAGGAGAATGCTAAACTGAAAAATGAGTTAGTCTGTGCTAAAGAGATTGAGGAGTTTCTCAGGAAAGAGATTAATGAAAATGAATTCAAGATTAAAGCCTATAGAAACTCATCCAAACAACTTCAGGATTATCATGAGAAACACACAGAGGATCAAAAGGTAGGGATAGGTTTTGAATATGGCAAAAGACCTAGTAAGGAAATTGTTAGTCAGGATTGTTCAACTGATGCTACTGTCAAACCTCATGTTCTCAAGAAACTCAACAAACCAATTTTTAAACTTTCTGAACTTGAGTTTGATGAGGAAGCCATGCTCATCAAGCAACAATTTGATGATGAGGATGAAGGTACTGACAGTTCAACAGTTGGAGGAAAAGATACTGTCAAAATCCCCAAGACAGTAACTTTGCCAAACAATCTGACAGAATGTTCTAAAGATACTGTCAAGAGAGCATCAAAGACAGCAACTTCCAAACCTACTGTCATGACAGAAGGTATGAAAGGTACTATCAAGAAAAGCTCGACAGCAACTTCAGAACATCCTGATGACACAGTAACCTACAAGTCTAGAAACAGGAATGGCAATGCTAATGGTAGTAATGCTCCTAGGAAACTATGCAATAATTGTGGCTCTTCACATCATTTAACTCATGTTTGTAAGAATCCAAAAGAGGTCAAGGACAATGTTACCCTGAAAAATGGTAACTTACATAGAACCCCCCTTATGCATAGACCTATGGTAGTATGTAATAACATTGATTGTATGCCATGCAAGATAACTGCCATGAGTACTTGTTTCAATCTGCCTATTTCATCTACCGAATAATGTACCTACTTGCAAACTGTTGAGACTTCTGAGCCTACTGGAAATAGTAAGAAGGCCTCATCCACTAAGAAGAAGACCAAGTCTAATTCTGGAAATAAGTGGGTGAAGAAAGGAGTCCAACAGAAGATTCCTGATGTGATGGTTAAAGTTGAAAATGATGATTATGCTTGTGATACTGAAGTAACTGGACCCAACAAGGATTGGGTACCATATGCCTCTTAAATACAATTTGTTTTGCAGGGCAAGAATAAGGAGCACGTCACTTGGATCATTGACAGTGGTTGCTCTAGACACATGACTGGTGATAAAGCCCTGCTATCACAATTTGTAGAGAAAGCTGGCCCAATCATAACCTTTGGAGACAACAGCAAGGGTTACACAGTGGGATATGGTTGTTTGGAAATTGGAAATGTTGTCATAAATGATATTGCACTTGTTGATGGATTGAAGCATAACCTGCTCAGTGTCAGCCAATTCAGTGACAGGGGATTCAAGGTTGATTTTGACATGATGGTGTGCAACATCTATCAAAATAAGGATGGAAGCCTCTCTCTAAAAGGGGTAAGAAAAGGAAGCCTGTTTGTTGCTGACCTAAGCTCAACAAGGAAGGACAAGATTTACTGTTTCTATAGTAACGCTACTGTTGGTGACAGTATGCTTTGGCACAAGAAGCTCTCTCGCCTTAACTTCAAAACAATGAACATGCTGATGAAGAAAGAATTAGTTAGAGGACTACCTCAACAAGAATTCTGTCAAGAAGGACTGTGTGGGGACTGTCAAATGGGAAAATTGAGAAGAGCTGTGCACAAGTCAAAGCAAATCAACACCAACTCAGAACCACTCAAGATAATTCATATGGATCTCTTTGGACCAGTAAATGTCCCATCCTTAGCCAAAAAGAGATATGCATTAATTATGGTGGATGACTACTCTAGGTATACTTGGGTGAAATACCTAGAATCAAAATATGAAGCAGCTCAAGTCATCATTGATCACCTAAGAGTTCTTGACAGAACTCCAAATGCTAAAGTTCAATTGCTAAGAAGTGACAATGGTACTGAGTTCAGAAATGCCACTCTTGGAAATTTCTGTAAAGATGAAGGAATTGTACAACAGTTTTCTGCTGCAAGGACACCACAGTAGAATGGTGTTGTAGAAAGGAAGAACATGACTCTCATTGAAGCTGCCAGAACTATGCTTTATGATGCAAAGTTACCTACATACTTCTGGGCAGAAGCTATCAACACAGCTTGCTATACTCATAACAGAACCTTGATCAACAAGACTCATGGGAACACTCCTTACTATCTTCTCAATGGAAAGAAACCTACTGTCAAGTATTTTCATGTGTTTTGAAGCAAATGTTTCATGATGAAAGATAACCATGAAAAGAAAGGGAAGTTTGACACCAAAGCTTATGAAGGAATTTTCATGGGGTATGCTTTAGAAAGGACTGCCTACAGAGTCTATCTCCTGGAACATAGAGTCATAGATGAAAGTGTGAATGTCACATTTGATGAAACCAAGTTTCCTGGACTGCATGAGGAAGGTCAAATGCAGATTCTTAGGTTTGAGAATCAAGGCTACTTGGAAGAAGAAGAATTTTTTGATGAAGAACCTTCATTTACTCAAACTGTGGAAACTGAAAAAGATGCTGTCATTGAAAGTAATACAAGTCAAACTCTAGCTCAGTCACAGACAATTTCAGGAAATACTAAAAATGATGGTGACTCTGGAGATATTGAAGAAAATGGTGGAGACAATTGTCCTGGTGAAGAATCAGTCCCTCTAACTGAGGCTACTGCTTCAGAACAAATAAGAAGCTTGCCCAGAACTACAAGGTGGAACAAGGATCACACAAATGACTTAATTATTGGAGATCCTTCTTCTGGGGTGAGAACCAGGAACAATGTTTCTACTGACAACATGTTTTCCTGTTTCCTGTCTCAAGTGGAACCCAAAGCAATTGATGAAGCATTGTTGGATTCTGATTGGGTGATTGCTATGCAAGAGAAACTCAACCAGTTTGAAAGAAACAATGTGTGGAAACTGGTTCCAAGGCCAAAGGGAAAGTCAGTTATTGAGACAAAGTGGGTCTTCAGAAACAAACTGGATGAAAATGGAAATGTGACCAGAAGCAAGGCAAGGCTAGTAGCTAAAGGTTACTGTCAACAGGAGGGATAGATTATGATGAGACATTTGCACCTGTTGCCAGACTTGAAGCTATCAGGATTTTCTTAACCTTTGCTGCACACTGTAATTTCAAGGTGTTCCAAATGGATGTCAAAAGTGCTTTTCTAAATGGAGAGTTGGAGGAAGAAGTGTATGTTGAACAGCCACTTGGCTTTGAAGATGCTGAGATGTATGATTTTGTGTACAAGCTGTTCAAGGCACTTTATGGGTTGAAACAAGCTCCTAGAGCATGGTATGATACCCTCTCAGCCTTTCTATTGGAAAATCAATTTACAAGAGGTGTAGTAGATAAGACTCTATTCTACAAACATCATGGCAAAGACATCATTCTGGTTCAAATCTATGTTGATGATATCATCTTTGGTTCATCAAATGAGAAGCTGTGTGAAAAGTTTTCATCTCTAATGAGAAAAAAATATGAGATGAGCATGATGGGAGAACTGTCATTCTTCTTTGGTTTACAAGTTCTTCAAAAGGATGATGGAATCTTCATTTGTCAGTCAAAGTATGTCAAGGAGCTTCTCAAGAAGTTCAACCTAGAAGATTCATCACCTGCCAAAACTCCCATCTCTACTTCTACTAGTCTGGATCTAGACTCCAAAGGAAAGAAAGTGGACTCCGGTGCTTATAGAGGCATGGTTGGATCTCTTCTTTATCTAACTGCTAGCAGACCTGATATAATGTTTGCTATATGTCTCTGTGCAAGGTTTCAAGCTGATCCAAAGGAGTCACACTTAATTGCTATCAAAAGAATTTTTAGATATCTTAAAGGCACTCAAAATCTAGGCCTTTGGTATCCTAAAAATACTGGATTTGAGTTAGTGGGGTATTCTGATTCAGATTATGCTGGATGTAGAATTGACAGAAAAAGCAATACAGGAAGCTGTCAATTTCTTGGTGGAAGATTGGTGTCATGGTTTAGCAAGAAGCAACATTCAGTCTCTACTTCTACAGCAGAAGCTGAATACATTGCTGCTGGAAGTTGCTGTGCACAAATTCTATGGATGAAGAATCAACTGTTGGACTATGGTCTAGTGTTGAGCAACATTCCTATCTTCTGTGATAACACTAGTGCCATAGCCATCTCAGACAATCCTGTTCAACACTCTAGAACAAAGCACATTGATATTAGACATCATTTCATTAGAGAGCATGTTGAAAGAGGAACTGTGAAGTTGATCTATGTCCCTACAGAAAAGCAACTTGCAGACATCTTCACTAAACCACTGGATGAAGCAACCTTTGACAGGTTGGTAAGTGAACTGGGAATGCTAAATCTGGTATGTTAACTTACTAGTTTTTCCATTCTAAAATTTCATTGAAGCTTGTGACAGTAACCTCAACAAGTTGCTGTCATGAGAAAGTTACTGTCAACCTAAGTCTCTATCTGTTTTAGACAGCACGTTCACTTTGACTTTGCTTAAATTGAACTTTGTGCTAGTCTCTTACTTGAAAAGTTGATTTTTGAGTGACACTAACTTGCATGGTTGTTAAGGTTGAAATTGGTCAAGGGTGTTTCTTAATTGGTCAGTTTTGCTTTGATTGCTGTATTAGTGGTAGAAATCACTTAATTGCAATCTGTGGTAGTTGTATGGGTATTCCAAACTGTTGACCGTTTACATCCTTCTTAACCTAGTATGCTTATAAAATGAATCTTAGGCAATATTAGTGAATCATTTAGAAAAAGGGAAAAATGGAAAACAAAGTAGGGATTGAGTACAGGCCTAAGCCTTGTGGAAGTGAACCCTACAATGAAGAGGTAGAAGCAATGTTTGACATGCTATGGGATGCTCTTGATGAGGAAGAGGAAAAAGCTCTTGCAGCCAAGGCCGCAGAGGAGGCCACGGTGCAAGAAGAGGAAAAAGAGTTTCAAACTCTCCTCAATGAAGAAGGAACCACAGAAGAGAAAGTTAGGGAAGAAGTCCTAGAATTGGTTAAGAAAGATTGTACTGATTAGTTAATCTCACCAATTGTAGTATTTTCCCTTTCTTCATTTCATTAAAATCAATAAAATTTCTCTTTCTGCAGTTTCTATTTGATTCCTATGTGTGTTGTTTAATTGCTTATCTAGTAGAATAATGCTTTGGATGAATGATGAATCAGTAATAAATATTGCATTTGTTTAACTGGTGACTCTTCAGTTAAGTTTTCATTAATAACGGTTTTTATACAAAGTCTTGACAGTGTTGTTTACCCCGCAAGGGCTGCTGTCATCAAGAAAAGTAGCTGTCACAGTTTTCTGACAGTAGACTTCTCGACAGCAATAAACGACTTTCTGTCATGACTTGTAAAAGATACTATCATATGAGAACTTAACGATGACAGTAAGTTTTGCACGGAATGTTACTATCACGCAAAACATGCTGTCATCACACCAAAATTACTGACACGGTTGTTGTAAGCGCACAGGTTACTGTCAAAGTAGTGGACCGTTAAAATTGGACACACTTCCTCCACGAGGAGAGAGAAATCAGCCAGTAACCAACGTGACTGTAAATTGGGTTAAGACACGATTTCACTTTTCCACTTTGTCAGTTAAACGCTTGAACTTCCCTCTAAATTCATCAAACATACAACTATTCTCAAAAAGCAAACACAACAGTCTTCTTTCTCTTCTCTCCAAGCAATTCATCTTCTACTCTCTCTCTTCTCTCTCACAAAGCAAAAATGGCCCCCAAACAATCAATTTCGCAAACCAACTTTGCTGGCATCTGCTCACCAAGTGATGCTGGTGAGGGTTTCAAAGGGCTTGTTTACTTCATGAATAAGTCCTATCTTGGGTATGCAATTACCTCTACTCATGTTCTTGACCTAGACAGGATTGAAAGTTTTTGGGCGACAGCTATTGCTCACAAAGATGGTGACATCTCCTCCATTCAATTCAAAATCAAGGAGCATAGCTACTCTCTCAACGCTTAGGGCATCAATGCAGCTCTAGGAGTTGTGCTGGAACAAGGAAAGTCTTACTCTGAGCTTGCTAGTGATGAAACCCTGAAGAAGCTCTTCTTGAAAATTGGATATTCTGGACCAATTCTTGAAGAGGGAACAACAAAATGGTACCCTTCCGGTGAAATGGACAGGAAATATCTCCGTAAGGAGTGGAGCATGGTGTTTGATGCTATGGTGAAAGTGTTCTCTACCAAGACCACAGGCTGGAATGGTATTCCCACCTACATCAAGAAGCTCACTCATTCTCTTGTTCATGGGTACAAAGTGGATGTTAGAAAACTGCTCATGGCACACTTCAAGGTTGACATAGGTAAGAAGGTAAACATCTATCCTCGCTTTTTAATGTTGTGCATCAATTCTTTATGTGACATTGATGAGAATGCCCCTCGTTTGCAGGTGTGCCCAGTACTGAAAAGAAACACTCACACAACTCTCACTTCACAGAATTTAAATGCACATATTCCACTATGTTTCACTAAGCACATGGTTGATCAAGTGTCTGACCTTGATTTTCCATTACCTCCTGGTTTTGATACCTTCACTATTGAGAATGAGACTGCATTAGACCCAAATTCAGTCAACCCTCATTCTGCCCCATACACTCAGCCTAGGTTCTCTAGACTTCCCAAAGTTCAGAGACAAGCCTTACAAGAAACCAGAAAAAGACCCCTGGAAACTAGTGTTAGTGGTAGTTCTGTGAGTCAAGAGGGAGTTCCTGCACCTAGTGCAGCAAATAAGGAAGGTAGTCAATCAGAACCCACAGTGGTTCCTCCTGAGCCTAAGAAGAAGAGAGCTAAGAGGACCAAAACCACTGCCAGCCACCCTGCAGTCTCCCAAAAGACTGTAGAGGAAAATAGGGAAATAAACTCCTCTCTAGATGTGCCCTCTCAACAGGGACCATCTATTGAAATTGGCCTGTCTCCCAAGGCACCTTGTAAAGAGTCTCCACTTGCAGAAATATACATGGAGTCAGGACACTGTGAGGATTTCAGTTCCCCTATTGATGCTTCTCAAGTTACATCTGAGAAGCAGCCACTATTCACTTCTCCACTTTCACCTTCTTCCTTCCCTACACATTCATTTGTTTCTTCTCCACAACCTAGAGAGGGGAACAGTCCCAACCCTTCAGGTATTGATCATCCATCTCCAATCATGGATGAGCCCCCATCAAGTGGTCCACAAGAACCCATTTCTCAAAGTGAGATGGACACCACTCCTTCAAACACTGAGAAAGAGCAAAGTTCAATTCTGCTAGAAAATGAAAGAGCCAGTACTTTGTTCAATTTCCAAGGAGCATCTTACCTTAGGGAAGATGCTGTCACAGCCCAAGTTGCTATCAAGGACACTGTGGATGGTGTTGTCATGGGTGACCCTACTTTCAAGGACTCAGCTGCTGTCAAGACCAAACCTGCTGTCCATGTTGCAGTGGAACCTACTGTCAAAGTTCCAACTGACAGCAACATTCCTGGAAAAGCTCCTGTCACCTCCACCAAGCCTGATCTTGATACTGTAACTATTGAGGATGTCTCTGATGATGATGTGCCACTATCTCAGTTCTTAAAGGTACACTCTAAACCATCTATTTCTTTGCATGACAGTACTGCTCATACACATGCATCTAGGATGATTGAGGGTGTGCAAAAGAAAAGAGAGATAAAAGAAAAGAGAGGTGAGCATAAAAATGAGAGGCAGCCAAATGAGCTGGCAAAAGGTGGATGGACTTGAGCATGTCCAGAGTGAACTTGAGGGAGCCACACATGTCCAGGCCTTAGGCCATGAGGGTTCTTTTATGAGTAGTGATGAGATCACTCAGAAAAACACTGAGAGTGTGAGAACCCCCACAGCCTCCAAGCCTCAATCTTTTCCTTCACCCCCAAGAAGGTTAAGATCAGGTGGCCCCTCTACATCTTCCAGGTTGCAGGCTCTAGAGAACAGATGTCTGTCCATGGAATCCAAAATTGATTGTCTGTCTACCATGGTGGCCTCTGGATTCTCCGTCATTCAAGAAGCCATTCAAGCTCTATCTGCAAATCTTGATGCTACCAACTTACCTAAGGGGGAGAAAAACGTAAGATCAGAATCTTAAAAGGCAAAATCAGGAACAGAAGGTATCCCCATTCAGGATGTTGCTCAGGGGGATCCTGGCTCAAAGAAGGCTTCAAGGAGTGAGGGGGAGCCTGAAACAAAAGGAAGGACAGTGCCTGCTAAAAGAAAAAGGGGAAATATAGGAGATTCAGGAAGTAAGGAGGAGCAAATGCAAGAAGCTGAAAATATCTTTGAATATGAGATAGCTGGAGAAACAGTTCTAATGTCCAAAGAAGCCCTGGAAGCTATGCACAAGGGTGTTTCCTCCAAGAACCCAATACTACCTCCTGTGACTATAAGAGAGCCAACTCCAACTCCAAAGGAAAGTGCTCTTGAAAGGCAATGGAGAGAAAAAGAGGAATAGAACAAGTTGGGAAAGGGGAAAGACAAGATGCCTGAATACATCCTGTCAGGAAACATCTGGAGTGAAGGAACAGAGTTCAGCCAAGAAGATGCCAATACTCTAATGGTTGACTACAGGGAAAGCACTCTGAAGAATCATGATGGAGACTTCAACAAGGTGGTTGATGAAGCAATGAAGGAGCATAGCAGAAAATTGAATAACTGCTCAACTTTGCTCAAAGAGAAAATCACCATTATATGTGTAAAGATCAATGAAGAAAGGAGGTGGGCTATTGATGTGTACTTAAACACTGGAATATCCATGTTCATTACTATGCAGCTGCTGCAGAGTCTTCCAGCAAGAGTGCTAACAGTAATGAAGAACAAAATCACAGCAAACCATACAGCCTTCAATGAGATCTTGCATCTGCAAATGCTGAGCTTAATCTCAGAAAAGCTCCCAGAAGTCTACACCAATCCATTATGTGTCTACTATGCAAGTACCAACAAAAGTGGTAGCAAGAGATGTGCTTACATGAGTCTAGGAGGCACTTCAACAATGGAGTCAAAGTCAATCTTAAAGGTGTTAAATATGATTCTCAACTCCAAAGTCAACAAGGAAAGAGTTCTTGCTGTCAAAGCAATCTATGACTTGCTGGTGAAAAGGGACAAGGAACTGAGCTCAACTATGAAGAAGATGATCTCCAAAGCAATCTCCAACAGAGCTGAACAAGGAGAAAGCTGCTCCTATGAGGTTCCTCATGATGATGATGATGAGTTGGATGGTAGTGGAGGAACCAAAGAAGCAAGAAATGCTAGTGGAAGCACTTCTGGGAATGTTGGATCAAGGTCCCAGGAGGAAAATCAACAAGAAGCTCCTGCACAAGAAAAGAAAGATGCTGGTGCAACAGAAGGAGAGGAGTCAGCAATTTTTGAAGCTTTGGAAGCAAATATCTTAAGATGTGCTATTGACAGTATAAATGCTGAAAAAGATACTGTCACCAAAGAGACTGTCACATAAGACACTGTCCTCAAAGAAACTGTCAGCAAAGAAGCTGTCACAGAAGAAACTGTCAAGAAAAATACTGTCATGGAGGACACTGTCAACAAAGATGCTGTCAAAGAAGGAATCAAGCTTACTGTCAAGCCAAAGAGGACAAAAACTTTGGCAAAGGCCTGGTTCTCTAGACAGGAACCTGAACCTGAGGAGACTTCAAAAGCAATTAAAGGAAAACACAAGTACTCAGGAAAGGAGAAAGCCACTGGGCTTGGCAGAAACTTGAAGAAGCCTATCCAATCAAAACTCTACAGCTCTCTGGATCTTTTGGAAAAGGATGCTGATCAAATCAAGAGCGTCGAGGTAAAGTTGGATAACAACAATGAAGCAACTGAATACATTCTTTGGTTTGATGCATCAAGACTTGTGAAAGTCAAAAAGGATTTTACCATGGAAGTGTCATCATATACTGTAACAGCAACTCTCTCAATGAAAAGGAAAACAGAAACAGGGAGAGTTGAATACTTCTACTTGGTAAGGATGGTCAATCTAATGCAAGGATATGACAACGTTCCTGAAAAGGTCATGAACCATGTGTTGGCATACAAAGCCTTGAGGGATGAAGAGTTCTATCAGAAGTTTGGAGAATGGTCACTGTATGATGATAATGACATTGCTCACTTACTTGAATATTCTGATGAAGAAATGGCTGAGTATGAATATGATATTCCTGAAGAAGTGGTGCAAACCCAACCAAGTCAAGAAGAATCCTCAGAGCCTACAAAGAGAGAAACCACTGAAAAGACAGAAGACACATTCCTGGATAAAAGCAGAGAAGCCAACAGGGTGGAAAGTGAAGGACCCAATTACCAATCTTGTATGCTTGAGAATCCTTTGAGAATCAAGTTCATATAGGAAGAGATTCCAGTAAGAAGCTTTCACAAACTTAGAACCAGTGCTCAGAAAGACTTACTTTTCTTGGTGATTGGATCAATTCATCCATTGGAACAGCAATGCTCTTCTGAGATTGAGAGCATTATTCGAGCAAGAAAGGGTGAAGACTCAAAGCTGGATAAGTCAAGGAGAAAAACTCTGAATACATTCCCTGGAAGCAGATTCAAAGACATTAATGGCACTCTGAAGTTCAGAACTCATGCTTTTGGCAAAGACTTGTGGATGGATCTTCAAGATGCTAGAGTATGCCTCTCCAAGACACTCCAGAAACACATTGATGAAATTGAAGATGAGGCTATCACTCCTGATGAAATAGCACTGGTGGAAGAACTCAGAGGAGTTCTTAAGGAAGCTCTTAACAAAGAGGATGAAGCAAGACAGAAATGAAAATATGAAGCTAAGTAAAGATCCTTTGTTTAATTCTGATCTTGTTAGTTAAGTTGTCAGCATGTATTAATTGTGAATTTATTGTTATTGTCCATAAAAACAAATTGGGGGAGATTGTTAGGATTTATGGGTGATAGCTATGAGACAACTTAACTAGATATTTTATATGCTTAATTTTATTAAGTATGAACATACTGTCACAGCCAAAGTATGTCTATGTAACCGTTTTTGTTTCCTGCAAATAAAGATTGTAAGTACATCTTGATAGAAGTTCATTAGTTTGTTCAAGCCTCAAGAAGTGCTCAAGATGGACAGCAAGAATAAATACTACTGTCACTGCATTGACAGTATGGTTACTTGAAGACAACATGTTGCACGTCACGACAATACATTCTCTCTGATAGCAACATTGGCGGAAGCCCTCTGACAGCAACTCTACCTTAGCCTGACAACAAGC
Organism: Heracleum sosnowskyi; assembly: GCA_030848705.1. Lineage (NCBI taxonomy): Eukaryota > Viridiplantae > Streptophyta > Magnoliopsida > Apiales > Apiaceae > Heracleum > Heracleum sosnowskyi. Next base: position 111,337,257 of record CM061239.1, read on the forward strand.
TTGGAAATCCTGACAGCACCTTTTACGGGGATTTCTTACTGTCACCAAAAGCGCATTCCTGTGACAGCAAGCTTAGCCATCAGGATACTGTCATGAAGGGATATGATCACTTGTATTGGGGATCTACCCAGTCAAACATGTGACAGTTTGGATGTTCAAGAAATAGGCATGCTGCAGTATCCCAACACTGCAACAGGTCTGCAAGACTACGACTAAAGCTCGAGGAGATCACATGATAAAGCTCACCAATTCCAGTGTATGACAAATCTACATCTACTGAATTGTGTTAGCTTAATATGGAAAGTTTCTAGTTTGTTTTGTAATGTATTGATAAGCTGTTTGTATAGCAATTTAGGAAAGATTCACGGGTAGGCAATTTGTAAGAAGTTGCCACTTGAAAATGACAGCAGCTTCACTAGACCCGTGTTGATAGTGATAGGCTTAGTCTTTACAAAAACTATCTATCATTACATTCTTTGTAACAACGTGAGATCAATCACTCGAGAAACCGAAGCTCAAGAAAACATACATTTTCTTGAGGTTGTAGCAACTCATTGCAAAATAAATAAAACATTTATTTTGTGAGAATTGTTCGTGTGTCTACTCTTGTTTGCAATTGATAAACTGATAAACATTAATCTTAGTTTGTGTTGTTGAAACATAGATTGAGTTTTATCAGTATTGCATTCAACCCCCCCCCCCCCCCCTTCTGCAATAGTCAAGGACCAACACAAAATACACATCTTTAATATTTAAGACACGGGTCATTTTTCTAGCAATTAACATAAATTTCTATTCTTTGCGATTAATTGTTTTTCCCTAGGTATGGTTTTTTAGGTCCCGATAAGTTTGTAAGGGGGGTTGAATACAAACTATACTGTTTTATCGAATTTGTCCGTTTAATGATTAAACAATTGATGAACAAATTAAGAGGAATTAAATGAAACAGAATTCAAGTTAAATATAACATATATTAAACTTGAAAGGTGTTACAATTTTTGGTACTGATTACAGAATTAAATCTCAAACTAATTAAAACAAATCTAGAATAAATTCGACATGAATTTATCTATTTTTGTAATAAAAAGATATAACGATAAACGATAGTTCGAGATTCGTTCTACGGATAAAGATTCGCTAGATAGTCAATACAATACAAGCAAATGAATCTAGTGGTTTAGATTTACCACTATGATCTAGAAATAATTTCTTGTTCTTGAAAAATATCCACGGCAGAAAATATTGTTCTTGACAGAATGTTTTGTTGAAGATGAAATGTTCAGTGTATTTGCATTCTGTCTAATCTTTACTTTTTGTTAATCTTGATTGTAAACTACATGTGCATTGGTTTAAAAAGCATAAAGACTATCTTAATTAAAGTAGAAAGACTATTCTAATTAACAGAAAGACTATTATAAATTCAGAAATACTATTTCTAATATTAAAAAGACTATCCTATAGTCATAAAGACTATCGGTAGGACTTAGTAAATATTAGAAATGATTTATGAATTTACAAGTATTTTCAGTAGAACAATCGGTAGGACTAGCAAGGCAGTCTTTCTGAAAATACTTTAAGTCTTTCTGAATTTAGAATGTTAGAATTAATTCTAAATTAATTACCTACTTAATTAATTTATTAATTAAATTAATTAAATAAAATAGATAATTAAAGGAGAATGAAAACTAATTTCTTATTAAAATAAATAGTCCTGAGAACCACTTTAATTAATAACTAACTTCCACTGACTGTTGTTGACACTCGATGTACTGGCTGGTTCATGAGCGACTAACTTCAATGTCTGTTCTTCATTTCTGACTTTAAAGCTGTGATTCTCTTCTCTTTAAATCCCTTCAATTAACCACTGTAACATGTACCTTTGCTGTCACACTCCTGAAATCTCTGTCACTTTAATAAATCCACTTTCTTGTAAACTTCACTGAGGCTTGATCAAATTAATGAACTTCTTTCAATGTAGAATTACTTCAAGTCTGTAGATGACTTTTATCTTCATTCTTTTGACTGTTATGATCTTCTGAGATTCCTGTGACAATTTGAATTATTACTTACTTATTACAAACTTGTTTAATGTTGAGTTATATCCTCGATGTAAACAAATAGGCCTAAACATATGCCTTTCAATCTCCCCCTAATTGTTTGTTAGAGAATAACAAGCAAATACCTAGAGGATAACTCAACTAACTGAACAAGTAGAAATAAGACTTTAAAAGCTAAGTAAATAAAAACACAAAGTTCTGGATTTCATTAAACATTATCCAGATTCAAATATTACAGGTAAGTACAAGATAGATGTTCCTCTAGACTGAACATATGGATACATGTATCCTATCTTGATATACCTAAGCTCTAAACATTTAACATTTACAAAACAGAGCTTCTTCAATTGTCTTCATTCATCTTCTCTCCTTCTTGTAGTGCTTCAAGCAAATCCTTGTCCAGAACACGATTAGATTCAGAAGTAATGCCACTAGGTCTGACAGGTTGAGTTGTGACTTTCTTCAGCCTATTCTTCATTTGACGATATCTTGTGATATTGTCTATGCAATAGTCTTGAATCAAATCAACAAATTTTGTCTTCTCTTGTGTAGCAAACCCTGAAGTCCTTAACATGTTTTCCAGGTAGACAAGATGGTTGGCAGGAAAATCTTTCAAAGAGATTGGATCCACACCACAAGTCTGAAGTGCCCTTCCTTTATAGAATTTGACTTCATAAGGCACTTCCACCACTTGAGGACTAGCTTTCATTGCAAAATCTCTAAGCTGGTCATGCAGCATCTCGACCAATGGAGAAGTTCTTTTCACTTTGCACATGAAGACCCATAGTTCAGAGAGAGTTCTACTTTCCAGAAGATTGAGAGAAACTAAGAAAGTTCCCTCATTATGTGTGTAGATGTAGATCTTCAACTCCTCTCTAACTCTGTCAAATCCAGTTGTGATCCTTGAAATCTCTGCATGAAGAGCTTTCATATATACAGTGTTGTCTGGATTGACCTTCTTGTATCTTTCTAGAATACCAAGAAACTTTTCATCATTGTTAGTTCCTTCCTGATGTGCAAACATCTCTCTAGCCTTGTCACATTCTTCTCCAAGCTTCAACCTCACATTTAATTTTCTGTCCTTTACCTTCAGATTGTGAAGCCGTTGCTTTTCTTGTTGTTCAGCCTTTTGGATAACAAGATGCTTAGAAATGATGTCAGATACTTTTACATTCTCCTTCTCTCTTCTTTTAAGATTAGCTTTCTGTCTCACCAACTCAGCTTCAAAGGCAGGATCAGCATAAAATTCTTCTTCCCAGTCAGCATAATCAGCTTCTTCTTCAACCTCCACATCACCAAAGATATCTTCAGGGGGCTTCTTCAGATTCAATATAGTCAAAATCTCCTTGTTCACCTTGATAATAGTCAGCATCAGAAAAAGTTAACTTTTGCTTTCCTTTGTCCTTACCTGAACCTCCAGCTTGACTTCCAGCTTGATCTACGCCTCCTTGTTTCTCCACATTCTCCCCGTAGTTGAGGAATCCTCTACAGATTTAACTTGTGTAGCAGCAGGATTAACCTCACTTCTTCCCCTTATAGCTCATTCATCTCCTCCATCTCCTTCTTGATCATCCTCATCCTCATCATCATCATTACCCTCAAAGAATTTCTTCTGTTCAGCATTGGGTTGATGTGAATTCTTGATCATATAATACAAGTGCTTCATCCCTTCATTAAGATGCTCCATTACTCCTTCTATCTTAGACATCCTTTCTTCATTAAACATTTGATTTTCATCAGCTGTTTTTAGAATAAAGTCCACCTTGGCAGAAATAGAAGCGATCTCCTTGACACTCTCTGATATCTGAGCATTTGACTGTGTAAGATCAGAGATGTCTGAAGCCATTGGTACTTGAGACTGTTGGATGGCATTCAGCTTTGGGAGTAGAGTAACCTTCAAACCTTCCAAATCATTCTTGACAATACCCAGCTGATTAGTTACAGAGGTGGAAGAAGAAGACCGTTCAACCACTTGTGCTTTAAGAAGATCTTTTTCAGCCTGGGTTTCCATGAGTTGTTTTTGCAGGGCAGCTATTTGAGCTAACGACAAAGCAGTGTTTGTGTCAGTGTGTGTACTCAACTCAGTTGCTCTCAGTGGTGTTTCACTCACCTACCTCACGTGCTTGTGTATCACTCTGTGTTTGACTCTCAGGTCTCACAACAAGCTGTCTTTCCATGTTTTGATTTGAAGTACCTGCAAGAGAAATCACCCAAGCCCCTTCTTGAGAGGTCAGTGGTGGTTCAATGGGAGTTCGCAAATCCCAATCCCTAGTGAATTTCAAGAAGTCATCTTGATTTTGAAACTGAATTGCTTTAGTGTTGGAATCACTAGGTTGCCTTCCACTTTCTCCAGTATAAACTGCGAGTGAAAAATCCCTTAAGGGAGCCAGAGATTTTCCCTCTGGGAGGGGAGAAAATGATTCTATTTGTGTTGGCAAAGAATCAGATTTTCCCTCAGATGCCTGTGAATGCACTTCTACCGTAACTATGGTAGACACTGTATCAAAACCTATGTGCTCTCCTGACAAAGTGTCCTGAGTATCATCTATTTTGATGTCTTCTCCCATTGTGAGTAATGGGAGTGTGCTAGACTGAGTACATATTTCCATGGCCCTATGGCGGATTTCAATAGATTCATCCTGTTGAGAGGATATCTCCAGAGACTGTTCAATGGCCATTTCCAAATCCATATTCTGTTGGGAGGATACAGACGGGCTAACAGATGTCTCCCTGTATGTTTTTCTCTTTTTGAGTGGTGGAGACAGAGATGTGGGTTCTCTCATAGAATCTTTTCCACTAACACTATCATGTCTGATATATACATTAAGTTCAGGTTGTGTGGTTATAGGAGTTGACTCGGTGTTTGGCTCTATGACCTGGGATTGAGTTTGTGGTTCTACAAACTCATGGTCAGCCCTATGAACCTCTTGGATGGATTGATTCACTGGAGGTTGTTGCTCAGGAACTGGCAATCCAAAAGCAGGGAGTTGAATAAACTGGGTCATAAAAGGTGTAATGACCACAGGGACTGAGAGATATTTGAAGGTGGTGTTTAGTCTTTGAAAGAATTTGACATGTGTAGTCTGACAATGTTCAGACATACCAAGACTAAACAATTGTTTGTGTTCATCAGTGAGTACATGGTTGATCATTAAAGTGAGAAAGCGAGGATAAAAACATTTTACTTTCCTTCCACTAGAATGATCAATCTTGGCCACTAGGATTTTTCTGACCAAATGATTCCAGATGAGATGGCCAAAATTGATACGGAGATTATTAGCAACTTCAAAACCAATATTCTGAAGAAGAGAAGGAATATTGTGAAAATTGGTTTTGGTGCAGTTGCTGAAGACCTAAGCCAGAGTGTCAAAGAATAAGTCCCACTCACTGACTAAATTGCTTTTGGATAACTTTACCAAATCTACCTGACCTTGATAATTGATATTGTTGAAAAATTGAATAAGTTCCTCTTCAGAAGGTAGATTAACAAAGTTATCTCTGGGAAGATGAAGAGCTTCACAAAGAATATCTCTGTTGAGTGTATAATGTGTGTCACTGACAGTGAATGTGAAAGAAGATAAGTCAGTGGACACGATAGCAGTGGAACACAAAATCCTCAAGGGTTCGTGTTTTAAATCAACATTCATAGTGATAGCATTACTAATAATAGAATGCTCATTTAAAAACCGAATCCAAGGCCTAAAACGTTCAACGGAACATTTTAGAGGATCAATATAACCTAAAAAATTGTTTTTGACAATTTCAAAAGCCATATTAAAGAAATAAACAATTAATAAAAATTAATAAGAATTTTAAGGATTTTAAGTATCAAAAACAAATAATCCAAAAAATTCAAATCAAGATTTATGACAGAAATTTGGTTCAGTTAAAATCACAAAAGAAATGCTTGAAAAGATTTAATCAGAAAAAAATAACAGCACTTCTTTTAGAAAAAAGATTAAAAGAACTAGAAGAGAAAAGGAAGTTAAGTAAAAACTTTAGCATAGAAAGACTTAGGTGATTTATGAATAAAACAAAGCAGGTATTTATAGAAAATCTGGGAAAGACTATCGGGAAGACTATCAGGGATAGTATTACCGATAGTCTTTCTAAAATAAAAGACTAAAAACAAAACAAAAAACAAAAAAAAAACTGTTTAATAACAACTGTTAAAACAATTAATAAAAATCTGAAAAACTATCAGTAAGACTATCCAGAATAGTCTTGCCGATAGTCTTTCTGGTTTAAAACTAGAAAGACTATGAATAATTACAATTAAAAACTTTTAAAAAGAAAAGTAAAGAACAACCACAGTTAAAATATTTTCAGAAAATCGAAAATACTATCAGAAAGACTATTGGATAGTCTTTTTGACTATAAAAACGATTAAACTGTTAAGAAAATCAGATAAAATACACAGAAACTTGAAAAAATAGTAAAAAATAAAGCTAAAATCAGAAAAATGCAAGGAAAGATTCTAAAATTACAAGAAATAATATATAAACAGTTTAAACAATTATTTAAATATTTCCAAATTCATAAATTTGCAGTAAAACTAAATTTCTCAATAGAAAAATTTGAGAAAAAATATTTTTAGAGCAAATAAACTATTAAAAAATACTTAAACTAGAAACTTTAACAAACTAGATAGCAGCATGTCATTAAGATCAGTAATTAATACATCAACTAAGAAAATGTTTCGATAAACTAAAATACAAGTGAATTTCAGAAAATGTATAGCACATAGTACTTGTATTCTAACCAAGAAAAAACATTAAACAATTATCAATACTAATCACTAAAACTATTTAACATACCCAATTTACCAACTAACCTGGTAAAAGTGGATTCATCAAGAGACTTAGTGAAAATATCTGATGTTTGTTCCTCTATGGGTAGAAAATGTAACTCCACAGTACCATTCATGACATGTTCTCTGATAAAATGATACCTGATGTCAATGTGCTTGGTTCTCGAATGCTGAACATGGTTGTTGGAGATTGCTATGGCACTTGTATTATCACATAAAATAGGAATTTTCTTTAATATAAAGCCATAGTCCTTCAATTGATTCCTTATCCATAAGATCTGAGCACAGCAGCTTCCAGCAGCAATATATTCAACTTCTGCTATTGAATTTGAAATTGTTTGATGTTTCTTGCTATACCAGGAAATCTATCTATCTCCTAGGATGTACCTGCAAGAAAAATCACCCTAGCCCCTTCTTGAGAGGTCAGTGGTGGTGCAATGGGAGTTCGCAAATCCCAATCCCTAGTGAAGTCCAATAAGTGATCTGAACTTTGAAACTGAATTGCTTCAGTGTTGAACTCACTAGGTTGCCTTCCACTTTCTCCAGATAAATATGCGAGTGGAAAATCCCTTAAGGGAGCCAGAGATGTTCCCTCTGGGAGGGGAGAAAATGATTTTATTTGAGTTGACCAAGAATCAGATTTTCCCTCAGATGCCTGTGAAGGCACTTCTACCGTAACAATGGTAGGCACTGTATCAAACCCAATGCGCTCTCCTGACAAGGTGTCCTGAGTATCATCTATTTGGATGTTTTCTCCCATTGTGAGTAATGGGAGTGTGCTAGACTCGGTACAGATTGCCATGGCCCTATGGCGGATTTCAATAGATTCATCCTGTTGAGAGGATGTCTCCAGAGACTGTTCAATGACCATTTCCAAATCCATATCATGTTGGGAGGATACAGACGGGCTAGCAGATGTCTACCTGTATGTTTTTCTCTTTTTGAGTGGTGGAGACAGAGCTGTGGGTTCTCTCATAGAATCTTCTCCACTAACACTACCATGACTGATATTTACATTAAGTGCAGGTTGAGTGGTTATAGGAGTTGACTCGGTGTATGTCTCTATGACCTGGGATTGAGTTTGTGGTTCAACAAACTCATGGTCAGCCCTATGAACCTCTTGGGTTTCAATAACATTATGAGATGAAGAGCCAGGGATAGGAAATACTACCTGTAATGGAGTTGCATCTTCAGTTCCAGAATAGGTGGATTGATCCACTGGAGGTTGTTGCTCAGGGACTGGCAATCCAAAAGAAGGAAGTTGAGTGAACTGGGTCATGTAAGGTGTAATGACCACATGGGTTGTGAGATATTTTAAGGTGGTGTTTAGTCTTTGGAAGAATTTGACATGTGTAGTCTGACAATGTTCAGACATACCAAGACTAAACAACTGTTTGTGTTCATCAGTGAGTACATGGCTGATCATTAAAGTGAGAAAGCGAGCATAAAAACATTTTACTTTTCTTCCACTAGAATGATCACTCTTGGCCACTAGAACTCTTCTAACCAAATGATTCCAGATGAGATGGCCAAAATTGATACGAAGATTATTAGCAACTGCAAAACCAATATTCTGAAGAAGAGAAGGAATATTGTGAAAATTGGTTTTGGTGCAGTTGCTGAAGACCTTAGCCAGAGTGTCAAAGAATAAGTCCCACTCACTGACTACATTGCTCTTGGATAACTTTACCAAATCTACCTGACCTTGATAATTGATATTGTTGAAAACTTGAATAAGGTCCTCTTCAGAAGGTAGATTAACAAAGTTATCTCTGGGAAGATGAAGAGCTTCACAAAGAATATCTTTGTTGAGTGTATAGTGTGTGTCACCGACAGAGAATGTGAAAGAAGATAAGTCAGTGGACACGATAGCAGTGGAACACAAAATCCTCAAGGGGTCGTGTTTTAAATCAGCATTCATAGTGATAGCATGACTAATAATGGAATGCTCATTCAAAAACCATATCCAAGGCCTAAAACGTTCAACGGAACATTTTAGAGGATAAATATAACCTAAAAATTGTTTTTGACAATTTCAAAAGTCATATTAGAAAAATAAACAATTAATAAAAATTAATAAGAGTTTTAAGGATTTTAATTATTGAAAACAAATAATCCACAAAATTCAAATCAAGATTTATGACAGAAAATATGGTTCAGTTAAAATCACAAAAGAAATGCTTGAAAATATTTAATCAGAAAAAAATAGCAGCACTTCTTTTAGAAAATAGATTAAAAGAACCAGAACAGAAAGAAATCTAAGTAAAAACTTGAGCTTAGAAAGACTTAGGTGATTTATGAATAAAACAGTTCAGGTATTTATAGAAAATCTGGGAAAGACTATCGGGAAGACTATCAGGGATAGTCTTACCGGTAGTCTTTCTGACTCAAAAAACTAAAAACAAAAAGGAAAAAATAAAAAATAAAAAACTGTTAAAACAAATCAGTTAAACTAATTAATAAAAATCGGAAAAATTTCCAGAAAGACTATCCAGAATAGTCCTACCGATAGTCTTTCTGGTTTAAAACTAGAAAGACTAAGATAAATAATAGTTTTAATTCTAAAAACAAAAGAAATAAAAGAAAAAACAAATAAACTACATTAATATTTCAAAAATACTATCGGTAAGACTATTGAATAGTCTTTCCGGTAGTCCTTTTAGAAATAAAAATTCATAAACCTGTTAGAAAATAAAATAAACACAAGTAGAAACCTGAAATATTAATAGAAAATTATGCTAAAATCAGAAAATGCAAGGAAAAATACTAAAAATACAAGAAAAAATATATATAAACAGTTTGAACAATTATTTAAATATTTCCAAATTCATAAATTTGCAGTAAAAATAAATTTCTCAATAGAAAAATCTGATAAAATATTTTTAGAGCAAATAAACTATTTAAAAATACTTAACCTAGTAACTTTAATAAACTAGATAGCATCATGACATTTAAGATCAGTAATTACACAACAACTAAGAAAATGTTTCGATAAACTAAAATACAAGTGAATTTCAGAAAATGTACAGCACGTAACACTTGTATTCTAACCAAGAACAAACATTAGACAATTATCAGTACTAATCACTAAAGCTATTTAACATACCCAACTTACCAAATAACCTGGTAAAAGTGGATTCATCAAGAGACTTAGTGAAAATATATGTTGTTTGTTCCTCTGTGGGTACAAAATGTAACTCCACAGTCCCATTCATGACATGTTCTCTGATAAAATGATACCTGATGTCAATGTGCTTGGTTCTCGAATGCTGAAAAGTGTTGTTGGAGATTGCTATGGCACTTGTATTATCACATAAAATAGGAATTTTGTTTAATACAAAGTCATAGTCCTTCAATTGATTCCTTATCCATAAGATCTGAGCACAGCAGCTTCCAGCAGCAATATATTCAGCTTCTGTTGTTGAATTTGAAACTGTTTGTTGTTTCTTGCTATACCAGGAAATCAATCTACCTCCTAGGAATTGACAACTCCCAGAGGTACTGTTACCCAGTAGATGTCGATTATATAAGGGGGGTTGAATGTAATCGTATGAAATAATCGAATAAACAAATATAAAACAATCAATATCAGCTTTTATTAAACTTTATAAAAACTGATACAAACTCTCTCAAGAAACTATGAGTTCTTAAGAGCTGCTAGGTTTTCTAAAATACTCGTGTTAAGCTATTACTGTCGTAAAACCTATCATGTGTTTATATATGCACACAGCTACACATTCTGTTACATAAGATAATCTTCATTTAATTAGATTGATCTTCTTGTCGCTTATCTTCTGTAACAGCTTCGATGAAGTATATCTTCTGTAAATCAATCCTTTCCTGAAATTGCGGAATTGTATCAATCAATATCTGCTGACTTGTCCTGCCACTGATGATGACATCATCAGACGTCAGCTCCTGATGCTCCAAGTACTGATGCTATCCGATCCTGACGCATTCATTAAATCATCATTTTCCAACAATCTCCCCCAATTTATACTTTCTGAAATAAAGCATAAATTCTCTGGATTTAATGATGCCAAAACTTCAATCAAATACTCGTAGGATCAATATAAGGATTTTGCTTAAGATATCCTTCATAATCAGACACTCTTATGAACCCCATGTTCTTCTGAAGAAACTGCTTCATCAACTCATCATCTTTTTCCAATAACAAGTCAATCATTTTTCTTCTCAGCTTCCTCAGACTTTCATCATCTTTGTCTGTCTGATAAATTGCTGCTCTCAGATCTTCAATAGAACTTCTCAGCATTCTTTCATCCAGATAAATAAGCTTAACTCTTTCACTAACAGGACTGAAAGACAAATACTCCACTCCCAGAGTCTTCTCAATGAATGCACTCCCTTTCTTCATTTCCACCTCTTGTCCATCCATGTCAATGTATTTAGGAGCGTATCCAGTATTTTTCAGATTAAGCCCCATCAAATGCAAATTAATACTGGATTGAATCTTCTTTCTCCACTTTACACACAGATCATCTTTAGGAATAAACATATACTGTACATACCTCAATTCTTCCAAGTTCTTTATTGAAATATCCAGCTCTGTCAGTACAAACGTTGATCCATCCTTAAGAAAATACACTAACTTTTCTTTAGGCAAATTTCCATCATGAACATCATACACCATTTGAACAGAGATAAGTTTATCAAGATGCCTTTGAGTAACTTTATCACTCAGATTTTCTGTTAGACATGCTTGATCATATGATGCTGCCTGAGGAATTATTTCTGCATCAGGATGACCAATTCCTCCATGTGTTCCTGTCCGTCGACATTCATTCTTCTTCTTCGCAACCTCTTCATAAGACTTCTTGAATTTTCCAGATCCATCAATACAAGAAATTCTAGGGAGATTTTTGAAATGTCCACTTGATTTGAATATCTCATTGAGATGAAGATGAGATTTATCTTCCCTGACATCATGGCCTTTTCCTTTGTACCCTTTAACCTTCTTGAATTCGTAAGCATTTCTCGAACTCCTTACAACATTATCCTTCTTTCTCAGATATTCTTGCAACATGACTCCTGACTTAGTGAAGATTCGTTGTTGTAAAGACTTAAGATAGTCTTTTTCTACTTGCTTAGCTGCTTCCACATTTAATGATGTTCTTACAAGAAATATATGTCTATCATTCCTTGAATCTTCCCTTCTTCTCCTTCTTTGGACTAGAGAGATATCATCATCCTCTTCTTCTTCTTGATGTGATTTTTCAATACTTTGTTCAGTGACTGTCACTTGAGATGGACCTTCAAGAACTTTCTTTCCTTTTCCCTTAGCAAGAACAGCAGATATTTCAGATGACGTATCTGCACCAGTATTTGATCCTTCTTTGATCACAATACCTTTTTGAGATTATGAAGGTGATTTGATAGTCCTTCCTCTCGCTCTACCATGACCTCTACCTCTAGACCTATTTCCCCTCTTTTCACTTCTGACAATTCCTTTCTGTGAATTCAGCATTTCATACTCTATCCTTTGAGCTTCCACCATTTCTTCTACATCCTCATCAGGATACATTTCTTGAAGAAGTTTCCTAGCTTGCTGCTCATTGAATGCTTCAAGTCTGGGATCTTTATAGTGCACAGTGTATTCTATTCCATCAATATTCACAGTCTGATGAAACTTCTTTGCCTGCTCAGCGGTTGTCACTATAATATCATGAGATTGCATTCTAGAACTAGATCCAGAGACTTGTGTTGACTGCTGTCTTTGACTTTGATTAGACACAGTGATTTTTGTCCTAGCAGCAGATACCTGTTTCTGACTAGATCCTCCATCAGGAGCATCATCCCTCCTTAGAACCACTAACTCTGGAGAGCATTTGGTTGACACTACTTTCTCCCCCTTTTTGGCATCAGTACCAGCATCAGGAACAAGAGAAGAGATAAGTAAATCCAGCTTAGCATCCATAGATTCAGCCTTTTTCTCTAGAGTTGCGATGCGATGTTCAAGAGATACATGATCTCTGTGAACACAGGAAAAATCTCTTGTATGGCGAGCAGCAGATTGAGCATTCGCAGCCACAACATCAGCAATACTCTTTGCAGTTGAAGTCCTGACATTAGTAATCTCTTCAAAGATAGCTTTAAGCATGAGAGAAGTACCTTTGAGATGAGCTTGAAGATCTGAACTTTTAATCTCTTTAAAAGCAGTGGCCAAATGACAATGAGCACCAGTAATACCAACAAAAGAGGAAGGATCAGTCCAAGAATGATCCCACTGAGCTCGCCTGTGACTAGTCAGAATGTCATTGGAAGAATCATCAGGATCAGAATTATCAGAGCTGGAATGAGAACTGTGAGACTGATCCTGAGACAGAGAAACTGCAGGAGTATTGGATGTACCTGCATCAAAATCAGTAACTCCTAGATCTCTCTTTTCTTTCTCAGTGATCTCATCACCGCTCACCAACATAATATCTGAACTTTTGATAGTCAGAATTTCCTCACTCAAATGCACAGCATTCGCACTCAGTTCTACCTCTCCTTTTTCCAGTTCAGGAGACTACCTCTCAACAATTCTGTTTTTCTCTAAATCTTTTCTCTCATTCTCACGAAAAAGGCTCAGAGCACTCAGAAATGAAGAAATAAGAGATGGCAGAGAAGGGTAGTGTGCAGTCATACTGATAAGGGATCCCTCAGTCAAGGGTCTGTCAGTAGTCATCCTGACATCAGAAGAGTAAACAACCATAGCAGAATCAGGATTAGTGACATTACCTGATTCCTCAGTATCCAAAGGACGAGAGGACAATGGTTGAATCATGAGAGCTTGACTGTCATCAACCTGGCATGCTTCCATACTTTGAATGAAAGGTTCTTGTGGAGCCTGGACAACTTGGACTACTTCAGTAAAGTGTACTGGAGGTTCTTGTGTGTCCTGTCCTTGAGACTTGTCCTCATCAACATAAGCAATGATATCCTCTTCGAAAGTGCCTTGATTAGATTCAGGAAGTAACACAGAAGAGGGTAGACGAACTTGATATAACTGCTCCACGCCTTCATCCACCCTTTGAGTAGATGGTTCTTGTGTGGCTTGATCTATGAGGACTGCTAGTTCACTTTGAGAACCAGGTTCTTGTGTATCCAGATCAATACTAGGAGCACATGATGTTCTTGCCTTAACATTCCTTTTCTTTGTTCTTATAAAACAGATCTTCCTTTTCTGACCAACAGACTCATCTATTTCTTTTCTGGCTGCAATTTCCAGTCTTTTGATTTGATCATATGACATATCAACCTTCCGTGCCTGTGGAGATACAGGAGGACTGGAGTCAGAAACCACCCCATTTTCAGGTGAGGGTTGCACATCAGATGTGTTAGCATCAGTGACAAGTACTGCATCAGCATCAAGTCCGGTATCAGAAGTGAAGGTACTATCCGGAGCAAAACTAACAGGAACATCAGTAGCAGAACTGTCATGAAAAGATTTTTGCAGAGCATCAACAACATCAAAGTGAGAATAGAGATTAGACTTCCTTAATCTGCGTCTTTTGGGAGACGGTGGTGAATCATGTGACATATCCATAGGTGATATCTTAAATATCGATGACAGCGGTACATCATCATCATCATCATCATCAGTATCATTATCAGTATCAACAACAGTTGTATGCTTTCTTCGTGAGGCTAATATTTTAGATGCCATACCAACTGGTTGATCACCTTGTTTCTCCAGAGTGTCAGTGGGGGAGTGTAACAAGATCCTTGATCCTGACGACTGAGAATGTCGCACAGATTTGGCTAACCTTGTATGTCTTACAACTGATTGCTGTTGAGAGCCATCAGAGGTGGGATTTGAGTGTGTAGGAATCTGTTTAGGTTTTGTACTTGGGTTAGATCCAGAGGGGGTAGCAACATCAGACCTCCGAATCAGAGTACTAGGATCCAATCCATAAACAGTAGGCAATCTCTGTCGCAGAAGTTGCCTGACCTGTTCAGGATACACAACATCATCCTGAAACATTTGTTTTCCTTTTAACATGTACTCCTGAAAGGATCGAGGAGTATTCTGAAAAACAGGCAACAAGCGCTCATCTTGAAAAGCAACATTAGGGCACAAGTATTTAAAAATCAAATGCAGAAAACGACCAAAGTAGACAGTTTCCCGATTCTCATTTATTCTACTTCCTATGGAATCAATAAGCATTCTAGCTATATTAAAATCAGACCCATAGATTAGAGAGTACCCAATGTTTTGTGTGGCTTGAGTGAGAGCGTCAAAGTTTGAGCTCTTGTTCATAAAACACTTACCGATGGAATCAAAGAAAAAAATCCATTCTTGACGAAGCTTTGTTCTTACCAGTCTGCCCATTCTGGTCATATCACCATTATAGCTATTTTTGATGAAAAACTCCCTACGTACAGCCTCCGAAAAGAAGGGAGTAAAGGATGTAGGGCTACCAAGGTGCAAAGCTCTTTGAACAATAGAGGGAGTAACCTCATACAGATCATTCCTATAGGAGAAGGTGAGACCGGGTTGAGTATTAGAAGTACCTAGAGTGTAGGTTGCAGTACTCCAAATCTGTATCACTGCATGTGCAGAAATCGCAATTGAGCTAGTAGCCAGAAAATCCTGAATGAGATGAAATTCGGATGGGGCTTTTGTCTTATCCAGAATAGCAGAGTAATTGTTGGTGACAAAAAGAACTCCATTATGAGTCAGATTCTTGTTTGTAGGAGATGGAAAATGAGTTGCTGCCATTGTTGAGAGAAAACAAATACCGAGAGAATAATATGGATATTCAACAATGATAAGAAAGTGTAAGAGAAACAAATCTTTTGAGTATAATTAGCAACACAATTTCTCCGAAAAACAAGACTAATGATGACTATTGGACAGATATCGTGCAAAAATGGGTATGCATGATTTCCAAGGACGCGTGATTAAAGCGCTATACACAATGGTTGCATATACCAGCGCGTGAAGAGCACGCGTGGGGACATCTGGCACCAAGTTATATACTCAAAAATCCTGCAATAAGCTATGTGAGATAATAAAAATCAATAATAAAATTATCGATTTTAATATTTCTAAGAGAGAAAATAATAATAAAGTACGAAGTAGTCCAACAGTCAGAGGAATAATGACTGTCTTGGAACTCCACACTTTACTATCCCCATAGCTTCGAGCCAAACATCATATGAAACCTTTCAGTTGCCCTGTTGTATACTATAAAATCCTGAGCATTGTAACAACAGTCAATACATTTATCGTCAAGAAAGAAAACAATACCATACATCAGATGGCAGGAATCTTTGAATTCATGGATGTCGAAGCTTTCTTGAATATGAACTGGGAACAACAAGCAAACTATCTGATTGATGAGTTGCTTGTTCTATCATTTCTGAATGATGAAGGTCTCATCGCTGACGATGAGATTGCTGAAGGTCCTATCTCCAATCCTTATATTCACATCATCCGTCCTGGGCCATATGATGCGCCCATCCTCGCGGATGATCTGACTGCGGAGATCTGTCTGTTACTCTTCCAACAGAGCTACTTGGAGGGTTCTGAGGATGAAATCTTCTTGGAATCCTGCAAGCTGCAAGCAGGAAAGGGAAAACGAGACGATGATGATGATTCAACATCAGGAGGATATCAAACCCGTGAAATCCCAGATGGTATTATGACCAGTTGAACGGACAAGTAGTTGTCATCAGAGGCAAGAGAACACAATAGCTTCTGGCTCTAGCTCTTCTGCCTCTGATGTAGCATTCAAGTACTTGTCCTGGTTAGTAAGGCATCTCTCTGTAAACATAGTGAGTAGGATTCAAGAGAAAGATTAGCTAGACAAATGTATGAGATTGTATGAATGTAAAGATTGTTTGAATCAATTAATGAAAAAGATCCATTGTTTTGCTTTACATTTAACTGCAATTATTTTGATAAATGCCTAAACAAGAATCAATTATCAGAACTACAGTCATCAGTGTCTCACATTAATTGCAAAGTGAAAGAAAAGATATCACTTTAAACAATAAACCAACCTACTCATCAGTACCACTTGTCACCATCAGTAGTTAGCACAATTCCTTCTTATCAGTACTGGTATCAGTTTCAACTATCAGTAGCAATATTCAGTATCAAGTATCAGGAGTTACTCGCTTGTAATCATTCCAAGTTCATTCACAAGTTTAGTAAATACTGCCTCTGCCAGAGGCTTAGTGAATATATCAGCCAGTTGTTGATCTGTGGGAACGAAATGAAGTTCAATCGTTCCTTCCATTACATGTTCACGAATAAAGTGATACCTGATACTGATATGCTTGGTCAGCGAGTGTTGGACTGGATTTCCTGTCATTGCAATAGCACTTTGATTATCACAATAAATAGGAATTTTAGAAAAGTGTAAACCGTAATCCAGCAGTTGATTCTTCATCCACAATATCTGAGCACATCAGCTTCCTGCAGCTATGTACTCAACTTCTGCAGTCGAAGTAGAAATTGACTTATGCTTCTTGCTGAACCATGAAACCAGTCGACCACCTAAAAATTGACAGCTACTAGAAGTGTTTTTCCTGTCAATCTTACGACCAGCAAAATCAGCATCAGAGTATCCTATCAGTGTGAAGTCTGATGCTCTCGGATACCACAGACCAAGATTTGGTGTCCCTTTAAGATATCGAAATATCCTCTTTTCAGCTATCAGATGCGGTTCTCATGGTTGGGACTGAAATCTTGCACAGAGACAAGTTGCAAACATAATGTCTGGTCTACTGGCAGTGAGATAGAGGAGAGAACCAATCATTCCTCTATAGCTTGTGATATCCACTTCAATTCCTTCCTTAGAGTCAAGTTTGGTGGCAGTAGCCATGGGAGTACTGTCAGGAGTACTGTCTTGCATATTGAATTTCTTAAGCAAATTTCTGGTGTACTTGGACTGATTGATAAAAATCCCTGCATCAGTTTGTTTTACCTGCAACCCCAGAAAATAGCTCATTTCTCCCATCATGATCATCTGATATCTTGACTGCATTAACTTAGCAAACTTCTGACACATTGTAGCATTAGTAGATCCAAAGATTATGTCATCTACATATATCTGAACTAAGAGCAAGTCTTTGCCTTTTTGGATATAAAACAGAGTTTTATCAATGGTGCCTCGTGTGAATCCACTATCAAGAAGAAACTGAGTAAGTGTTTCATACCAGGCCCGTGGTGCTTGCTTGAGTCCATACAGAGCTTTATCCAGTCTATACACATGATCTGGATATTTAGGATCAACAAACCCTGGAGGTTGTTCAACATAAACTTCTTCCTCCAATTCTCCATTTAAGAAGGCACTCTTAAGATCCATCTGAAAGACCTTGAATTTCATATGTGCAGCATATGCTAGGAATATTCTGATGGCCTCCAATCTAGCAACTGGAGCAAATGTTTCATCGTAATCAATGCCTTCTTGATGAGAATACCCTTTTGCGACAAATCTGGCCTTGTTCCTTGTGATTACTCCATCAGAATCAGTTTTGTTTCTGAACACCTATTTAGTTCCCACAATAGATCTATTTTTGGGTCTTGGAACGAGTTTCCAGACTTCATTTCTTTCAAACTCATTGAGTTCTTCTTGCATTGCTGTTACCCAATCAGCATCTTTCAAAGCATCTTCAATTTTATTTGGTTCTTCCTGTGAAAGGAAATTGTGAAACAGACACTCATTCTGAGTTGCATTTCTTGTTTGAACACCAGTATCAGGATCTCCAATAATGAGATCAGGAGGATGCGCTTGTGTCCATCTTCTTGTTGAAGGTAACTGAGTTCTTGAACTTGATGCTCCCCCTGCATCAGTGTCTTCCTCAAAATAACTTTCTTGAGTTGTATGTGAAGCTCCCCCTGCATCAGTGTCTTGATAAGATCCACTGGAATTAGAATTTCTCTGATGGATATCTCCTGATGTACTGTCAGTACTTGCATCAGTGCTGTTATCAGTACTTCCATCAGTATCTGTAGAAGAGTTGTTTTCAAGAGATTCATCATTTGTAGTATTATCAGTAGTATTTATGATATCATTAGGCTCCCCCTCAATATCATCACTACTGATTTCAGCTTCTAGTTCATCTCCAAATATCAATTCTTCATGAGTATCTTCATTAATTCCAGTAATTCTCCTATCATCAAATGATACATTTACTGAGACATTCACAATCTTAGTTCTCAGATTATATACCTTGAACGCTTTTGTCGTATCAGGATATCCAATAAAAATTCCTTCGTCTGCTTTTGTTTCAAATTTTCCAAGCTGCTCTGGGTGTGACCGTAAAATGAAGCATTTGCACCCAAACACGTGCAAGTGTTTTAAGCTTGGTTTCTTTCCCTTTATCATCTGATATGGGGTCTTGCCATGTCTTGTGATCAGAGTACAGTTCTGAGTATAGCATGCAGTGTTGACAGCTTCTGCCCAAAAGTAAGTTGGCAGCTTTGCTTCTTCCAGCATTGTTCTTCCAACTTCAATTAGAGTTCTGTTTTTCCTCTCAACTACTCCATTCTGTTGAGGAGTACCGGGAGCAGAAAATTGCTGCACAATTCCTTTTGATTTACAGAATTCTTCCATTGTTGAGTTTTTAAACTCAGTTCCATTATCGCTTCGAAGAACTTTGACTTTGTTGCTTGATCCGTTCTCCAGCAATTTGACATGCTCTATCAGAATCTCTGGTGTTTCACTCTTTTTATGCAGAAAGTATACCCATGTAAATCTTGTATACTCATCAACAATTACTAGAGTATACCTTTTCTTGTTAATAGACATCACATTCACAGGACCAAAAAGATCCAGATGTAGCAGGTGATAAGCTGTGTCTATTGAGTATTCTGATTTACTTTTGAAGCTGATTCTCTTTTGTTTTGACTTTTGACATGAGTCACAGAGTCCATCAGGAGAATGCATTGCTTTTGGGAGACCTCTCACTAAGTCCTTTCTGACTAACTCATTGATGTTATTGAAATTCAAATGAGAAAGCTTCTTATGCTAGTTCCAACTCTCATCTACTGATGCCTTTGATAGAAGACACGTCATTTTCCCATCAGCAGCAGAATGTAAGTTGGCTTCGTATATGTTACCACGTCTATAACCCGTAAGAATCACCTTTCCATCCTTCTTACTTGTTATTTCACAGTGAGATTCATAAAAATTGACATGATAACCTCTGTCTATAATTTGACTGATGCTCAAGAGATTATGCTTCAGTCCTTCTACCAGAGCTACGTTTTGAATGATGACATTTCCAATCACAATGTTGCCATATCCCAAGGTATGTCCTATATTGCCATCTCCATAGGAAATCTTTGGGCCAGCTTTCTTCTCAAAATCTGACAGTAGAGACTTATTTCCAGTCATATGTCCTGAACATCCACTATCCAGAACTAAAACATTTTTCCTGTTGCCCTGCAATTAATATTTCAATCAGTTAGAATTTTTAAGAACCCACACTTGTTGGGTCCTGTTTTTCAATTTCTTGTTAAGATTTGCAGCGGAATTTTTCTTTAAATCATTTTCAACTGAATTATCTCCACTTGAACTTGATTTAACAGAGTCTTTCTTAACATACACATTTCTAGTTAACAAACTCAATTTATCACAAGAATTTGCACCTTTATTAAATTTAGGAAAAGGAACATAATTGTCATGGTACACATTGTGATAACTAGTACATGTGTAAACTGAATGCCATTTGCTACCACAGTGAGAACAAGGATTATGTGGTTTATAATTAACATTTCTACTCCTAACATCAGAAATAGAAATTTCAACTCTCCTCTTTTTATTATTCCTGCAATCAATGGCAAGATGATTAGTATTACCACAGGTATGACATGTCTTTCTTGGAGCATTAGGAATATATTTATAATTGTTAGACTTGTCTATACCTAGTTTTCCATTCCTAGTTTTCCATTCCTATGCCTTTTAGGAATCTTCTCATTTTTCTTACCTGTCACTGCATTAATCTTTTTCTTTAACTTACCAGAGGAGAGATGTCCTATGTTCTTTTCTTTTGTGATTCTTTTCTGGACAGTCTCAGTGCAAATTTTAACATTAGACTTAACAGAAGTTTTCGTGCTGACCTTAGAACAAAGTGTATCAGTAGATTCAGTTTCTGTAATTGACTTAATCTCTGTATCAGAGACAATTTCTATTCCTTCCTCAGAGATTAATTCAATATTAGAACTTGATCCTTTCTCAAAAGTAGAGTTTACTTTCATGTCACTCGCAGGAACAAACTTTATGTGAGTGGATAAGTTGATATTTTCATCTTCTTTTGCCTTATTCTTCTTATATCCGAGACACTCTTTCCAGTTTCTATCATTTATAAGTAAATGAGTTTGTTTACCAGAATGAGTCCACACTCTTATTTGTTCTCGTTCTTTCTTTAACTCTACTTCTAGAGATTCTATTTTTAACATCTGTTCTATCTCTATCCCTTTAAGTTTGTCACACAGATTTTGAGTATTTTTTAGAATGACTAACTCAGCCTCTAAATACTCATTCCTTTCCTTTATATCAGTTGCTTCCTTTAAAATCCTAATGTTCTCCTTAGATTGATTATTATAACTAATGTGCAAGTTTCTAAGAAAGGATTTTAATTCACATAGGTTATCAGTATCAAAAGCGTAAGCAGTTTTGGGTACCTTATCAGACGCCTCCTCAATTTCGGCCATCAGTGCATAGTTTATTTCTTCTTCTTCTTCTTCAGAGTCAGAAGAATCCATCCATCCTTTGCTTGATGTGACAAGCGCCTTTCCAGCCGATTTTCCAACTCTGGGTTTCTTGCATTCAGTTGCATAGTGACCCATCTTGTCACAATTGAAACATTTAATCTTTGAGAGATCAATTTTCTTCTGTTTGCTTTTCTTGTCAGAATATTGATCTCCTTTTGACTTTCTTCCATCTTTTCTGAATTTGCCCTGCTTCATCCTTCTGAAACCTTTAACCATCATAGCCATCATCTGCACCAGTTCTTTGTCAGAATCATCATCTGATTCCTCATCAGTACTTTCATCAGTATCAGCATCAGTGTCTGACTTTATTACTACATGAGCTTTAGCCTTCATTTTTCCTTGGTGCACACGTCTTTCTTTTGATTCCACTTTCAAGGCCACAGATTTAGGCTTTGATCTTGTACCTTCCTTTTGCTTGATCTCCAGATCATATGTCTTCAGCATTCCATAGATTTCATCAAGTGTCATCACGTTCATCTTATAAGTGTGCCTTATAAGATTCTGTTGAGTTATCCATTCCATGGGTAAAGATCTTAAAAACTTGACGTTTGAGTCTTCAACGTCATACACCTTTCCCACCAATAACAATTCATTCAGCAAAGTAAGAAATCTATCATAGATTTCTGTTATGTCCTCGTTGTGCTTTGCCTCGAATTGCTCATATTCTTGAATAAGAATGCCCCTCATGTTTTTCTTGATTTCTTCAGTTCCTTGGCATTGAACTTCCAAGGCATCCCATATTTCTTTAGCAGTCTTAAAAGCAATAACTCTGTTAGATAAAACAGTATCTAAACTATTGTGTAAGATATTTCTAACCTTTGCATCTTTGATCATTTCAGCTTTATCTTCAGGCGTCCAATTACCTTTTTCTTTTGTTGTCAACCCTGCAGGAGTTGTCTCAGTTGCTGCGACTGATTCTGTTGGAATGAACGGTCCATTGTTTATCCTGTCTATGTAGTCAGGATCTGAAGCTTCAAGATACATAAGCATTCTTACCTTCCATGTTGAAAATTCTGATTTCTTCAACATCGGAATCTTCATGGTTTCATATTTGTTTCCCGACATTTCGATCGTTTCTGATTTGATAGATTATCAGTCTGCTCTGATACCAATTGTTACCAAGTAGATGTCGATTATAGAAGGGGGGTTGAATGTAATCGTATGAAATAATCGAATAAACAAATATAAAACAATCAATATCAGCTTTTATTAAACTTTATAAAAACTGATACAAACTCTCTCAAGAAACTATGAGTTCTTAAGAGCTGCTAGGTTTTCTAAAATACTCGCGTTAAGCTATTACTCTCGTAAAACCTATCCTGTGTTTATATATGCACACAGCTACACATTCTGTTACATAAGAAAATCTTCATTTAATTAGATTGATCTTCTTATCGCTTATCTTCTGTAACAGCTTCGATGAAGTATATCTTCTGTAAATCAATCCTTTCCTGAAATTGCGTAATAGTATCAATCAATATCTGCTGACTTATCCTGCCACTGATGATGACATCATCAGACGTCAGCTCCTGATGCTCCAAGTACTGATGCTATTCGATCCTGACGCATTCATTAAATCATCATTTTCCAACAGGTACTCTTTCTATGCACAACACTACCTGCATAATCAGAATATGTATATCCAACAAGATTAAAACCAGAATCTTTAGGGTACCAGATACCTAAATTAGGTGTACCCTTAAGATATCTCAAGATTCTTTTAACAGCAACGAGATGTAAATCTCTAGGATCCGCATGGAACCTTGCACATAAGCATGTAGCATGCATAATATCAGGTCTACTTGCAGTAAGATAGAGTAATGAGCCAATCATACCTCTTTAGCTTGTAATATCTACCTTGATAGATTTGTCACAAGCTCCAAGTTTGACAGCTGTAGATGATGGAGTCCATGCTGATGATGAATCTTCCATGTGATATTTCTTGAGGAGTTCTTTAAGATACTTGGATTGACAAATAAATATACCATCTGACCTTTGATTTACTTGTAATCCAAGAAAGAACTTCAGCTCACCCATCAAACTCATCTCAAACTTACTATGCATTAGCTTAGCAAATCTCTTACAGAGATCATCATTAGTAGACCCAAATATGATGTCATCCACATAGACTTGGACTAAAATCATATCATTTTTGTGTTTCTTAGAAAAAAAAAGTTTTGTCTATGACATCTCTTATAAAACCATTTTCTAAAAGAAAACCAGAGAGAGTGTCATACCATTTTCTTGGGGCTTGTTTGAGACCATAGATAGCCTTGAAGAGAAAGTACACAAAGTCCAGCAACTCCTAATTTTCAAAGCCAGGGGGCTGTTCCACATACACTTCTTAATCCAGCTCACCATTCAGGAATGCACTCTTAACATCCATTTGATAGATTTTAAAAATAGAGTAAGCTGCAAATGCTAAGAACATCCTGATGGCCTCAAGCCTAGCCACTGGTGCATAGGTTTCATCAAAATCAATGCATTCAGCTTGTGAATACCCTTGAGCAACCAGTCTTGCTTTGTTCCTTGTACAATGTCATCCTCATCTAACTTGTTCCTGAATACCCATCTTGTACCAACTACTTTCCTGTTCATTGGTCTGGGTACCATCTTCCAGACTTGCAGTTGTTCAAATTGATTGAGTTCATCTTGCATAGCAATCACCCAATCAGGATCACTCAGTGCTTCCTCAGTCTTCTTTGGTTCCATCTCATACAGAAACCCTGAATAGTGACATTCATTATGAGTAGCACTTCTAGTTCTAACTCCAACATCTGGATCACCAATGATCAGCTCAAAAGGATGAGCTCTATTCCACACAATCTGTCTTGGAAGATTTGATCTTGATGATTTGCCTTGAAATTCATTCTGATGTTGTGAATGACTAGTTGACCCTTCATTTCCTCCCCCGAGTTGTTGCTTGAGTCCCTTGATGATTCTTCTCCAGTGTTGGCGGTATCTCCATTGTTACCAATGTTTCCACCACCACCACCATGATCATTATCATCATTGTTATTTTCATTACCAACAACAATCTCAGGTGGAGCTTCATCATCTGATTCTGAGTCTGGCAAGTTATCAAACTTCAGTTCTTCAGATGAATCTTCTGTTTGGATATTAGGGAGTTTAGTGTCATCAAATGTAACATTGACCCTTTCCTTCACTTGGTGACTATCAATCAAGTACACCCTGTAAGATCTTCTGGAATAACCAACAAATATAGCCTCATATGCCTTGGCCTCAAATTTGCCACGTTTAACATCTCCATCCTTAAGCACAAAGCATTTTGCCCCAAATACATGAAAGTATTTGAGAGTTGGTTTCTTCTTGTTCATGATCTCATAAGGAGTCTTCGTTAAGTCCTTGTTGATTAAAGTTCGATTCTGAGTATAACAAGCAGTATTCACAGCTTCAGCCCAAAAGTACATTGGAAGTCTTGATTCACTTAACATAGTCCTTGCCGCTTCAATCAATGTACGATTCTTCCTTTCCACCACTCCATTCTATTGAGGAGTTCTAGGGCCTGAATACTGTCTTATTATTTCTTTATCTGCACAAAAGTCATTTAGGACTGCATTCTTGAATCTAGAATCCAGCTCAATCAACTTTACATGATCAATCACCATCTGTGGGGTCTCATCCTTGGAATGTAGGAATAAAACCCAAGTATATTTGGAATAGTCATCAACAATCACAAGTGCATATTGTTTCTTTGACATGGACATCACATTAACTGGACCAAACAAATCCATGTGCAGTAGTTGATGTGGTTCAGTTATTGATGATGTGTCAGTGCCCTTGTGAGAAGCTTTCTTTGACTTTCCTTTCTGACATGCCTCACACAGTCCTTCCTGTGTAAATTCCATCTGAGGCAAACCTCTCACCAATTCCCTCTTGACTAGAGAGTTCATGGTTTTGAAATTCAAGTGAGACATCTTCTTGTGCCATAGCCAACTTTCATCTGAAGAAGCTTTAGCATAAAAATAAGTAACTTCATCTTTGGATCCAGAGTACAGATCAGCTATGAACAAATCACCTTTCATTACTCCTTGAAGAGCAGGCTTTCCATTATTCTTGTGAAGGATCTGACACTTCTCTTTCTCAAAGGAAACAACATATCCTCTGTCACAGAAATGACTGATGCTAAGAAGATTGAACTTCAGACCTTCCACAATGGATACATCTTGAATGATAACATTTCCAAACTCCAAACATCCATATCCTCTGGTAATACCCTTGATGTTATCTCCAAAGGTAACTTCTGGGCTAGCTTTCTCAACCACATTTGATAGCAGGGTTCTATCTCCGATCATATGCCTTGAACAGCCACTGTCCAGAATCCACATAACACGGTTTACCTGTACCACACCCTACAATATCAAATTGATTAGTCCTTCCTCGGAACCCAAACTTGATTGGGTCCGACATACTTAAAGAACTGGTCTTTGTCAGGCAAAACAACATTTTTAACTTTAACTACTTCAACCTCTTTCACAAAAGAGCATTTCCATTTATAGCCAGCCTTAACACATTTCTGAGTAGGCTTAGGGATAAATGGATCCACTCTAGTCTTTGGAGGACTAGTAGTCTTAGATCTAACATGCTTCTTATTATTAACATGTTGACGTGGAGCAGTCTTATTATCAGATACATGTTTACTATTAAAATAAACATACATAACATTAAAAGCACAAGACATGCAATTCACTACACCACATGCTATATGAGACAGATTAATAGCAGGCATGTTGGTTCTACAGTTGTTTTGATCCACTTTATGGATGTCTGATTTAGTCTCTGTTGCTGAAACAACTTTGACTGGTTTCTCAGACATACACTTGTTGGACTAATCAAGTTCAAAAGCAAGATCCTCAATACGCATCTCCTCTTGAATAGTGATGGAATATTCATTCAGAGGTTCTGCCAAGGATTCTCTAAAGAAGGGTGTTTCAATACCCTTAAGCACATATGGTACACCCTTTTCTTCAGCACTGACTCTATTAGGGGTGTTAATGCTTAATTCTCCAATAGACTCATTATAGTCAAAAACTATTCCTACAGTTTGACCAATAACTTGTTTATTGATGATTTCTTTAGGAGTCTTACATGACTTATAGTAAGCATTAACCTTGGTTTCAAGTTCACTGATTTGATCCTTAAGAATGGTTTCTAGTTGAATATAACAATTAACCCTATTCTCAAGGATTGCTATTTTCTTAGTGAGATCATCCTGATTAACATGCACAAGTCTTAATTCTTTTACCTCCTTTTCAAGAGCTGTGTTCAAAATAATTATTCTATCATTTTCACTACGTGCACAAGAAACAGTACTACTAAGATGATAGATCATTTCAGAATCAGTAAACTTTACCTCTGACATGAATGATGAAGTGCTTCCCTCATTAGCCATTAAAGCTAGGTTTCCAACTTCACCAGCTTCTTCATCACTATCTGTATCATCCCAACTCTTTCCCTCGACAACATAAGCTTTCCCAATCTTGTTCTTCTTGCTAGAATCATATGAGTTCCTTCTCACTTGCTTTGGCTTTTTACATTCTGTAGCAAAGTGACCCAACTCATTACAAATGTAGCACATGATTGTGCTTCTGTCCACGGTTCCAGTTTTATAGCCACCCCTTGTGCTATTTGAAGAGGAAGAACCACCTCTCTGAAACCTGGGCTTGAACTTAAGATTGGGGTTCCTTCTGAACCTGAAGTTGCCAAACTTCTTCACTATCATTGCCATGGACTCATCCTCCAGTTGTTCAAGTTCTTCCATAGAATAAAAGTCACCACCAGATTGACCAGTGGATATTAAGCCATATTCAGCTACAATAACATCCATGTCAGAACTGGAAGGTTGAACAACCTTCACTTCCAGTTGTTGTGGGACTTCTGTTGCCAATGCAGTAGAAGTACTAACTATCTTTCCAGTTCCATATATCTCCTTTTGCTGAATCTGCTCCAGCTCATAGGTCTTCAGAACACTATAGAGTCTTTCCATAGAAATCTCTCCAAGATCTCTTGCTTCTCTAATTACAGATATTCTGTGCTCCAAATGAGATGGAAGTGTCAGGAGGAACTTCTTGTTATCTCCTTGATAGTATAGTGCTTTCCATGGAGATTCAGATCATTTATCAATTTGTTGTATCTCTCAAAAACCTCAGGGATACCTTCACCAGGGTTTGATCTGAAATGTTCATATGAAGAGGTGAGAATTTCCATCTTATTCTCTCTGACTTCCTATGTCCCCTCATTGATTATCTCTATTGTGTCCCAAATGTGTTTGGCAGAAACACAGTTTAGAACATGATTATGCATGACAGGATCAACACAATCAACCAGTATCAACTGTAAACAGGTATCCAGAGAAGCATCCTCTTTCTCATCAGGTGTGTAGTCCTTGGGATCCTTGGGATACATCCTAGCAGCTTGAGTAATAACATTGTTCTCTATCAGCTCTTCCTCAATAATCATAGGAAGCTTAGGACCATTTTTCAGCACTCCAAGATATTTTAACATTTTCCACTTAAAGAAACAGGAGCATCTTCTTCTTCCACATAAGATAATGCTCCTTGCTGAACATGAGGATCTTCACTGTACCAACTTTCTGTGTAGTAGACATTTTTTATGAATGATAAAAATTTCAGAGTTTAAGAAAAAAATCACAAAAATATGGATCTTTGATTTGTATATCAATCAAAAGGCTCTGATGCCAATTGTTAGGTCCCGATAAGTTTGTAGAAGGGGGGTTGAATACAAACTATACCGTTTTATCGAATTTATCCGTTTAAAGATTAAACAATTGATGAACAAATTAAGCGGAATAAAATGAAACATAATTCAAGTTAAATATAACTTATATTAAACTTGAAAGGTGTTATAATTTTTTGTACTGATTACAGGATTAAATCTCAAACTAATTAAAACAAATCTAGAATAAATTCGACATGAATTTATCTATTTTTGTAATAAAAAAAGATATAACGATAAACGATAGTTCGAGATTCGTTCTAGGGATAAAGATCCGCTAGATAGTCAATACAATACAAGTGAATGAATTGAAAGGCATATGTCTAGTCCTATTTGTAAACACCGAGGATTCTACTCAACTTTAATTAAGATGTAATAAGTAAATAATAAAAATCAAATGTCACAGGAATCTCAGAAGGTTATATCTGTCAAAGAATGAAGATTAAAGTCATCTACAGACTTGAAGTGATTCTACATTGAAAGAAGCTCAATTTATTGATCAAGCCTCAATGAAGTATTCAAGCTCAGTGGATTTATTAAAGTGACAGAGATTTCAAGTGGTGACAGAAAAAGATACTGATTACGGAGTTCTTGAATGAGAAGGAAGTGAATCACTGCTTAAAGTTAAATAGATAAAGAACAGACATTGCCGTTAGTCACTCATGAACCAGACAGTGCATCGAGTGTCAACGTACTATTGTGTTTGTTATTTATCTAAGTTTTAAGTGATTCTGGAATTAAGTGAGAAGTCAATTAATTCTATTTATTCTCTTATAAATAATTAATACTATTGAGTAAATTATTTATTGAATTAATTCTGTAAAGAATTAATTAAATACATAATTTATTTAGTTAATTATTTAAATTAGAATAAAAAGAAATTAATTGAGAAGTCAACTAATTCTATTTTATTCTCTTATAAATAATTAATACAATCAAGTATATTATTTATTAAATTAATTCTGTAAAGAATTAATTTAATACATAATTTATTTAGTTAATTATTTAAATTAGAATATATTTGAACTAGGAAGACTTAGGATTGAACTAGGAAGACTTAGTTCTTTGAACTAGGAAGACTACCAAGGCTGTCTTCCCGATTGTCTTCCTAGGCCAAACCACTGTCTTCCCGGTTGTCTTCTAAGTACAAACCTTGTCTTCCCGAAAGTCTTCCAAGGCAAATTTGTTAGTTTTCCAGAAAGTCTTCCAATTACTTTCTGCAGTGGATTGGCGCGTGAAGAAAAGGAACAAGTGGTTTGTATAAAGAAAAACAAGGCAGTTGACAAAAGGATATACACAGCAGAAAAGAAACAGAAGATAAGAAAACAAACATTCCATTGAAAGCTCTTCTTAAATTCTTCAACTGCAAAGCACTAATTTCTGGCCAGTGATTTAATTCTTGACAAGTTCTTATCATTAAATTCATAAGAATCATTTCACTTGTACTGCTTTAGCTTTCTAGCGGATCATAATCCCTAGATTTTATATCGAACTACTTTTTAGTATTCGATCCTTTTTATTACAAAAATAGATAAATTCATGTCGAATTTATTCTAGATTTGTTTTATTAAGTTCTTTGTAATCAGTGATCAAAGTTGTAACACTCCTCAAGTTTAATAGAGTTTCTATTTAACTTGAATATTGTTTCAGTTTTTATTCCGCACTAATTTGTTCTAAACAGTTAAATCTTTTAAAGGACAAATTCGATAAAACGGTATAGTTTGTATTCAACCCCCCTTCTACAAACTTATTAGGACCTAACAATTGGCATCAGAGCCTTTTGATTGATATACTAATCAAAGATCCAATTGTTTGAGATTTTTTTTCTTAACTCTGAATTTTATTTTTCTAAAAATCTCAAAAGATGTCTACTACACAGAAAGTGGGGACAGTTAAAATCCCAATATTCAGCAAGGAGCATTATCCAATGTGGAAGAAGAAAATGCTCCTATTTCTTAAGGTTGCAAATCCTAAATACTTGGATGTGCTGAAGAGTGGTCCCAAACTCCCTATGATTATTGATCCTGAAGTTGTTGAGGATAATGTTGTGACTAGGGCTGCTAGAATGTACCCTAAAGATCCCAAGGAATACACTCCTGATGAGAAAGAGGATGTTACCTTGGATTCATGTCTTCAGTTGATCCTTATTGAGAGTCTTGATCCTATCATGCATAATCATGTCCTAAATTGTGAAACTGCCAAACATATTTGGGGAACCATAGAGATAATCAATGAGGGGACTGAAGAGGTTAGGGAGAATATGCTGGAAATTCTCACTTCACAATATGAGCATTTCAGATCAAACCCTGGTGAAGGTATCTCTCAGGTTTTTGAGAGATACAACAAATTAATCAATGATCTGAATCTCAATGGGAAGCACTACACCAACAAGGAGATTAACAAGAAGTTCCTTCTTACACTTCCACCTCATTTGGAG
This sequence comes from Heracleum sosnowskyi, assembly GCA_030848705.1. Classification (NCBI taxonomy): domain Eukaryota; kingdom Viridiplantae; phylum Streptophyta; class Magnoliopsida; order Apiales; family Apiaceae; genus Heracleum; species Heracleum sosnowskyi. The sequence goes on from CM061239.1 coordinate 111,368,051, forward strand.
CACAAGATATCTGCTATTAGAGAAGCAAGAGACATGAATGAGCTTGCTTTGGAAAGATTGTATGGTGTCTTGAAGACCTATGAGCTGGAGCAGATTCAACAGAAGGAGCTGTATGGAACTGGAAGGATTGTTGGTACCTCCACTGCATTGGCTGCTGAAGTCCCACAGAAACTGGAAGTGAAGGCTGTTCAACCTTCCAGTTCTCACATGAATGTTATTGATGCTGAATATGGATTAACATCCATTGATCAATCTGGTGGTGACTTCTATTCTTTGGAAGAACTTGATCAGCTGGAGGATGGTGATTTGGCTTTGATAGTCAGAAAGTTTGGGAAGTTTAGATTCAAGAGGAATCCCAATCTTAAGTTCAGACCCAGATTTCAGAGAGGTGGATCTTCATCTTCAAGTGGCACAAGGGGTGGCTACAAAACTGGAACTGTGGAAAGGAGTATAATCAGATGCTACAATTGCAATGAGTTGGGTCACTTTGCTACTGAGTGCAGAAAGCCAAAGCAAGTGACTAGAAACACATTTGATTCTAGCAAGAAGAACAAGATTGGGAAGGCCTATGTTGCTGAGGGAAAGAGTTGGGATGACACTGACAGTGATGAAGAAGCAGGTGAGATTGGGAACCTTGCTTTAATGGCTAAAGAGGAAAGCACTTCATCCAGATACATGTCAGAGGTAACCTTTACTGATGCTGAAATGATTTATCATCTTGGTGGCACCATAAGTTGTGCACGCACTGAAAATGATAGAATAAATCTTTTAAACACAAATCTTGAAAAGGAATTAAAAGATTTGAAACTTGTGCATGTTAATCAGGATGAACTTAATGAGAAAATTGCTTTTCTGGAGAATAGGGTTAAATGTTATATTCAACTGGAAACCATTCTCAAAGAGCAGATTAGTGAGCTCAAAACCAAAGCTAATGCCTATTACAACTCTTGTAAAACGGCTAAAGAAATTTTCAATAAACAAGCTATTGGTAATCATGTCAGTATAGGTTATGATTATAATGAGGCTATAGGATTGCTTGGTATTAATACACCTTGTAGGGTCAGAGAAGAAGGAAAGGCTGTTCCTTATATTCTTAAGGGTATTAAAACACCCTTCTGTAAGGAGTCTGAGGCAGAGCCTCTGAATGAATCTTCTATCATTATTGCTGAGGAGATTCATGAAGAAGATGTTGCCTTAGAAGCTGAGAAATCCAAAAAGTGTGTATCTGATATTCCAGTCAAAGTTGCTACAACTAAAAAGACTAAATCAGATATCCATAAATTGGATCAAAACAACTGTAGAACTAACATGCCTGCTATTAATTCTTCTCATAAAGCATGTGGTGTGGGTAATTGCATGTCTTGTGCTTTTAATGTTATGTATGCTTTCTTTAATAAAAAGCATGTATCTAGTGATAAGACTGCTCCACGTCAACATGTTAATAATAAGAAGCATGTTAAAACAAAGACTACTAGTCCTCCTCAGACTAGAGTGGATTCATTTATCCCTAAGCCTACTCAGAAATGTGTTAAGGCTGGTTATAAATGGAAACGCTCTTATGTGAAAGAGGATGAAGTAGTTTTAGTTAGAAATGTTGTTTTGCCTGACAAAGGCCAGTTCTTTAAGTATGCCGGACCCAATCAATTTTGGGCTCCGAAGAAGGACTAATCAATCTGATATTGCAGGGAGTTAAACAGGTAAACCGAGTTATGTGGATTCTGGACAGTGGCTGTTCAAGGCATATGACCGGAGATAGAGCCCTGCTATCAGATGTGATTGTGAAAGCTGGCCCAGTAGTTACCTTTGGAGATAACAGCAAGGGTATTACGAAAGGATATGGTTGTTTGAAGTACGGAAATGTTATCATTGAAGATGTTTCATTTGTGGAAGGTCTGACGTTCAATCTTCTCAGCATCAGTCAGTTCTGTGACAGAGGATATGCTGTTTCCTTTGAAAGAGAGAAGTGTCAGATCACTCACAAGAAGAATGGAAAGCCTGCTCTTCAAGGAGTAAGGAAAGGTGACTTGTTCATAGCTGATCTGAACTCGGGATTCAAAGATGAAGTGAATTGTTTTTATGCTAAAGCTTCATCAGATGATAGTTGGCTATGGCACAAGAAGATGTCTCACCTTAACTTCAAAACTATGAACTCTTTAGTCAAGAGGGAATTAGTTAGAGGTTTGCCTCAGATGGAATTTACACAGGAAGGACTGTGTGAGGCATGTCAGAAGGGAAAGTCAAAGAAAGCTTCTCACAAGGGCACTGACACATCATCAATAACTGAACCTCTTCAGCTACTGCACATGGATTTGTTTGGTCCAGTCAATGTGATGTCCATGTCAAAGAAACAATATGCACTTGTGATTGTTGATGACTATTCAAAATATACATGGGTTTTATTCCTACATTCCAAGGATGAGACCCCATTCCTGGTGATTAGCCATGTAAAGATGATTGAGCTGGATTCTAGATTCCCTGTTAGAGCCATAAGTCAGATAATGGTACGGAATTCAAGAATGCCATTCTGAATGACTTTTGTGCTGATAAAGGAATAACAAGACAGTATTCTGCCCCTAGAACTCCTCAACAAAATGGAGTAGTGGAAAGAAAGAATCGTACATTGATTGAAGCAGCTAGGACTATGCTAAGTGAGTCCAAACTTCCAACGTACTTTTGGGCTGAAGCAGCGAATACAGCTTGTTATACTCAGAATCGAACTTTAATCAACAAGGACTTAATGAAGACTCCGTATGAGATCATGAACAATAAGAAACCAACTGTCAAGTACTTTCATGTATTTGGAGCAAAATGCTTTGTGCTTTTAGATGACAATGTTAAACGTGGCAAGTTTGATGCAAAGGCACAAGAAGCTATTTTTGTTGGATATTCCAGAAGATCTTACAGGGTCTATGTGGTTGGCAGTCACACAGTAAAGGAAAGTGTCAATGTTACTTTTGATGACACTAAGTTCCCCAATATCCAAAAAGAAGATTCATCTGAAGAGCTGAAGTTTGATAACTTGCCAGACTCAGAATCAGATGATGATGCCCCACCTGAAGTTATTGCTGGAAATGATAATAACAATGATGATATTAATCCTGGTGATGGTGGTGGAAACATTGGTAACAATGGAGATACCACTAACACTGGAGAAGAATCATCAAGGCAGACAAGCAACAACTCAGGGGGAGCAAATGAAGGATCAACTAGTCACTCACAACATCAAAGTGAATTTCAAGGCGAATCATCAAGATCAAATCTTCCAAGACAGACTGTTTGGAATAGAGCTCATCCTTTTGAGATGATCATTGGTGATCCAGATGTTGGAGTTAAAACTAGAAGAGCTTCTCAGAATGAATGTCTTTTCTCAGCATTTCTATCTAAAATGGAGCCAAAGAAAACTGAGGAAGCACTGACTGATCCAGATTGGGTGATTGCTATGCAAGATGAACTCAATCAATTTGAACAACAGCAAGTCTGGAAGCTGGTACCCAGGCCAAAGAACAAGAAAGTAGTTGGTACAAGATGGGTATACAGGAACAAGCTAGATGAGGATGGCATTGTTACAAGGAACAAGGCAAGACTGGTTGCACAAGGGTATTCTCAAGCTGAAGGCATTGATTATGATGAAACCTATGCACCAGTGGCTAGACTTGAGGCCATCAGGATGTTCTTAGCATTTGCTGCTTATTCCAATTTTAAAGTCTATCAAATGGATGTTAAGAGTGCATTCCTGAATGGTGAACTTGATGAAGAAGTGTATGTGGAACAGCCCCCTGGCTTTGAAAATCAGGAGCTGCTGGACTTTGTGTACTTTCTCTTCAAGGCTATCTATGGTCTCAAGCAAGCCCCAAGAAAATGGTATGACACTCTCTCTGGTTTTCTTTTAGAAAATGGTTTTGTTAGAGGTATCATAGACAAAACTCTTTTTTCAAAGAAACACAAAAATGATATGATATTAGTCCAAGTCTATGTGGATGACATCATATTTGGGTCTACTAATGATAATCTCTGTAAGAGATTTGCTGAGCTAATGCAGAGTAAGTTTGAAATGAGTATGATGGGTGAGCTGAAGTTCTTTCTTGGATTACAAGTAAGTCAAAGGTCCAATGGAATATTTATTTGTCAATCCAAGTATCTCAAAGAACTCCTCAAGAAGTATCACATGGAGGATTCAGCATCAGCAAGGACTCCATCTTCAACAGCAATCAAACTTGGAGCTTCTGACAAATCTATCAAGGTAGATGTTACAAGCTACAGAGGTATGATTGGCTCTTTACTCTATCTTACTGCTAGTAGACCAGATATTATGTATGCTACATGCTTGTGTGCAAGGTTCCAAGCGGACCCTAGAGATGTTCATCTCGTTGCTGTGAAAAGAATCTTGAGATATCTTAAGGGTACACCTAATCTAGGTATCTGGTACCCTAAAGATTCTGGTTTTAATCTTGTTGGATATACAGATTCTGATTATGCAGGTAGTGTTGTGGATAGAAAGAGTACCTCTGGGAGTTGTCAATTCCTAGGAGGTAGGTTGATTTCCTGGTATAGCAAGAAACAGCAAACAGTTTCCAATTCAACAGCAGAAGCTGAATATATTGCTGCTGGAAGCTGTTGTGCTCAGATCTTATGGATACGGAATCAATTAAAGGACTATGGCTTTGCATTAGACAAAATCCCCATATTTTGTGATAATACAAGTGCCATAGCAATCTCCAACAACCCTGTGCAGCACTCGAGAACGAAGCACATTGATATCATGTATCATTTTATCAGAGAGCATGTCATGAATGGAACTGTGGAGTTACATTTTGTACCCACAGAAGAACAGACTGCAGATATATTCACTAAATCTGTTGATGAATCCACATTTATCAAGTTAGTTGGTAAATTGGGTATGTTAAACAGTCTTAGTGATTAACAATATATCTGTCAGGTTTGTTATTTCAAAATTCATTTTCTCTTGTCATTTAACTAATATTTGCTGCTAATTCTCTGTTAATATTACTTGCTTGTGTATTTAAATAACTCTGAATAATTTATTTTCTTTAAAAATATTTTTCTCATATTTTTTTTAAGTGGAGAAATGTATTTTTATTGAAAATATATTTATTTAGAATTATTTAGATATTTTTCAGATTGTAAATATTGTTGTTTGAATTTTTCTGCAAGTTTATATTAATTTTATGCATTTCTAATATTCTGCATATTTTTCTAGGATTTATGGAATTTTCTGTGAATTTTTCTAGAATTTTATATATTTTTCTTGCATTTTTCTTAGTTGTTCAGCATTTTCTTTTTAATATTCGGATTTTATTCTGAATTTTTTGGTAAGTCTTCCCAGTTTTACACTAGGAAGACTACCGGGAAAACAATGTAAATTTTCTTTTTGTTTTTTGTTTTTTCCTTTTTATTTTAAGTCTTTTTCGAAGTCTTCCCAGTTTTTGAACTAGGAAGACTATCGGGAAGACTTAAGTTTATTAGTTTATTTTTTTTCTGTTTTTCTTTTATTAATTATTTAGAAGACAATCCGGTTTGTACTAGGAAGACTACCGGGAAGACTATTCTAAGTCTTCCCGATTGTCTTCCCAAGTCTTTTTCCTTAAAAAACGTTTGGATAGTCTTCTAAATTCAGTTTTATTTGTTTATTTCTTATATATATAGATACACCAGTACATACGCATTTTCTTATTATTGCCTTAGCAGTTTTTCAGCTTTTCAAAACCCCCCTTTCGAATTCTCAATTTGTTTTGCAGAATCACTGATCTTCAAGCAACATTGCTCAAGTGTTTACTTAGCAAATCATTTCTATTCTCTCAAAATCAAACCTTTTTGAGTCGAAGTGCTGTCAAAAATTCTGTTTTTCTTTCATTCCATTCGACTTGATTGTTTGTGATTTGTTAAGTGATTTTTACTTGTGTTTTTCTGATCAAAGTGGTTCTGTGATTTGAAAACTGTTCTTGGTACTGTGTGTGTTCTTGAGAATCTTTTGCCCAGTCATTTCTGTTTTTCAAAAAGTTTAAGTTCGACTTGTTAGGATCTAAAAGTTCAAATTCATTAATTTTAATAAAATTTAATTTTGTGGATTTTTGTAATTTTAATTAATTCTAAAAATCCCTAAAATTTTATTTTTATTTAAATTATTTAAAATCTTTTTGTTTTATTTAAAATGGATCCTAATAATTTTGAATTAGTTTTAAATAATTTTGTTGGGTATTTTGATCCGGCTAGGTGTAAGGTGGAACGTTTCAGACCGTGGATTCAATTTTTAAATAGCAATACTTGTGTTAGTTATGCTATTTGTGCCAATGCACTTCTGAAAATTGATCCATTAAGGATGTTGTGTTCAAGTGCTGTTATTGCTGACAATTCAAAATCTTTTACTTTCAATATTCTCAATCAGCAATATACAGTTACTTTTGATTTATTTTGTGATGTGTTGCATTTTCCAAAGGACAGGTTTGATCCATTACCCACTGATGATGAGTTAACACAGTTCTTTGTGAATATTCATTATCAGGGTCCCTTTCAAATGGTAAAATTGTCAAAAACTTTTGTTGTAAGGGAATGGGATCTGTTCTTTGATACTATAGCTAGGGTATTTGGTAACTGCACAAAAACAAACTTTCATTGCATTACCAGTCTTAATCAATACATTGCCTATGCTATAGTATTTGGTCGTAGATTGAACTTTGCTGAGATTCTGTGGAACCTTTTGCTCAACAGGCTTGCTCACTCTAGGAGAGATTCTGATAATGGTGTGAAAGTAAGGTGTTGGTACCCTCGCTTTCTAACTCTTATCATTAATCATCTTCTCACTGCTGAGCAGGTAGAACTGTTTCGAGAAGCTAGATTTGAAACCTCTCCAACCACAGACACCAAATTCTACACTAGACTTGATGTCTCATCCAAATTTACCACCATACCTGTTCTTGTTTCACCATTCATGAGACAATTCATTAATCTTCCTATCTTTGGTGAACAAGTTCCCGAACCACATCCAGTACCACTGCAGGTAGTTATTCCTAACCTTGGTTCTTCTTCTGGTACTTCAATTGAAACCCAAGTGGTTGTTAGGGCTGACCCAGAGATTGTAGATCCACAGTCTCTGACCCAGGTCATAGAGCCAAACAGAGAGTCAAACACTCCTGAAACACAATCTGAGCCTAATGTACAAACCAGTTCAAGAAATGTTAGTGATATAGCTGAAATGAGTGTTCCCACAGCTCTGTCTCCACCCTTAAAGAAAAGAAAAACCTATAGGGAGACAACTGTTAGCCCATCTGTATCCTCTCAAAAGGATATGGACATTGATATGGCCACTACACAGTCTCTGGAGACATCCTCTCAACAGGGTGGATCTATTGAAATTCGCCATCGGGCCATGGCATCTTGTACTGAGTCAAGCACACTCCCATTACTCACAATGGGAGAAGATATCCATCTAGATGACACTCAGGACACCATGTCAGGAGAGCACTTTACTTTTGACTTTGAAACAGTGCCTACCATAGTTACGGTAGAAGTGCCTTCACAGGCATCTGAGGGAAAATCTGATTCTTCGCCAACTCAAATAGAATCATTTTCTCCCCTCCCAGAGGGAACATCTCTGGCTCCCCTAAGGGATTTTCCACTCGCAGTTTTTACTGGAGAAAGTGGAAGGCAACCTAATGAATCCAACACTGAAGCAATTCAGTTTCAAATTCAATCTGATTTGGAATTCATTGGGGATTGGGATTCGCGAACTCCCATTGCACCACCACTGACCTCTCTTGAAGGGGCTAGGGTGATTTTTACTGCAGGTACATCCACTGAGAATCTAGACAGACAGTTAGTGGTGAGAGATATGAGTCAAACACCGAGTGAAACACAAGCACGTGAGTTGAGTGAAACACCACTGAGAGCAATTGAAGTGAGTGCACACACTGACACAAACACTGCTTTGTTAAAACAGCTAGCTGATCTACAGAAGAAGTTGCAAGAGACCCAGGCTGAAAACACAATTCTAAAAGCACAAGTGGTTGCACAATCTGCCACCTCTGTATCAAATCAGCTGGGTACTATGTAAGATGACCTACAAGGATTGAAGAATAATCTCCTCCCGAAGCTGAATTCAATCCAACAATCTCAAGTACTAGTGGCTTCAGACATCTCTGATCTTACAATGTCAAATGCTCAAATATCAGAGAGTGTCAGGGAGATAGCTGCCATTTCTACCAAGGTGGACTTTATTCTGCAAACAGCTGATGAAAATCAAAAGTTTAATGAAGAAAGGATTTTCAAGATAGAAGGAGGAATGGAGCATCTGAATGAAGGTATGAAGCACTTGTATAATATGATCAAGAATTCACATCAACCTACTGAAGAGCAAAGAATTTTCTTTGAGGGAGATGATGAGGATGAGGATGATGCTGATGAAAGAGGAGATAGAGGAGAGATAAGGAGAACATCTGAGGTGAATCCTAGGGCTTCCACAGCTCGAACTGTAGAGGATTCCTCAACTAAGGGGGAGAATGTGGAGAAACAAAGGGGAGGAGAAGCTGGAGGTTCTGGTTCTGTAAAGGACAAAGGAAAGCAGAGGTTAACTTTTTCTGATGCTGACTACTATCAAGGTGAACAGGGAGATTTTGACAATATTGAATCTGAAGAAAACCCTGAAGATATCTTTGGTGAAGTGGAGGTTGAAGGAGAGGCTGACTATGCTGACTGGGAAGATGAACCTGAAGTGGATCCTGCCTTTGAAGCTGAGCTGTTAAGACAGAAAGCTGATCTAAAGAGAAGAGAGGAGGAGAATGCTAAAGTTTCTGACATCATTTCAAAGCATCTAGTTATCCAAAAAGCTGAACATCAAGAAAAGCAACGGCTTCATGATATAAAGGTCAAGGACAGGAAGTTATATGTGAGGCTGAAGCTTGGAGAAGAATGGGATAGAGCTAGAGAGATGTTTTCACATCCAACAGGTTCAGATAATGATGGAAAGTTTTTTAGCATGTTGGAAAGATACAAGAAGGTCAATCCAGACAACACAGTATATATGAAAGCTCTTCATGCAGAGATTTCAAGGATTTCAACTGGATATGACAGAGTTAGAGAGGAGTTGAAGATCTATGTTTATACTCATAATGAGGGAACTTTCTTAGTGTCTCTCAATCTTCTGGAAAGCAGAACTCTCTCTGAACTATGGGTCTTCATGTGCAAGGTAAAAAGAACTTCTCCATTAGCTGAGCTGTTGCATGATCAGCTAAGAGACTTTGCAATGAAAGCTAGTCCACAAGTGGTGGAAGTGCCTTATGAAGTAAAATTTTTTAAAGGAAGGGCACTTCAGACTTGTGGTGTGGATCCAATATCTCTGAAGGATTTTCCTGCCAAGCATCTTGTCTACTTGGAGAACATGTTGAGGACTTCAGGATTTGCTACACAAGAGAAGACAGAAGTTGCTGATTTGATTCAAGACTATTGCATAGCAAATATCAAAAGATATCATCAAATGAAGAATAGGCTGAAGAAAGTCACAACTCAACCTGTCAGACCTAGTGGCATTACTTCTGAATCTGATCGTGTTCTGGACAAGGATTTGCTTGAAGCACTTGAAGAAGGAGAGATGATTGAGTCTGAAATTTGAAGAAGCTCTGTTTGTAAATATTAAATGTTTAGAGCTTAGGTGATTCAAGATAGGATAAATGTATTCATATGTTCAGTCTAGAGGAACATCTATCTTGTATTTATCGTTACTGTTTGAATCTGGAAATTGTTATATTTAATCCAGAACTTTTTATTATTTGCTTGGCTCTTAAAAGTCTTATCTTTTCTTGTTTTAGTTGAGTTATCCTCTAGAGGTATTTGGTTGTTATTGTCTAACAAACAAATAGGGGGAGATTGAAAGGCATATGTCTAGTCCTATTTGTAAACACCGAGGATTCTACTCAACTTTAATTAAGATGTAATAAGTAAATAATAAAAATCAAATGTCACAGGAATCTCAGAAGGTTATATCTGTCAAAGAATGAAGATTAAAGTCATCTACAGACTTGAAGTGATTCTACATTGAAAGAAGCTCAATTTATTGATCAAGCCTCAATGAAGTATTCAAGCTCAGTGGATTTATTAAAGTGACAGAGATTTCAAGTGGTGACAGAAAAAGATACTGATTACGGAGTTCTTGAATGAGAAGGAAGTGAATCACTGCTTAAAGTTAAATAGATAAAGAACAGACATTGCCGTTAGTCACTCATGAACCAGACAGTGCATCGAGTGTCAACGTACTATTGTGTTTGTTATTTATCTAAGTTTTAAGTGATTCTGGAATTAAGTGAGAAGTCAATTAATTCTATTTATTCTCTTATAAATAATTAATACTATTGAGTAAATTATTTATTGAATTAATTCTGTAAAGAATTAATTAAATACATAATTTATTTAGTTAATTATTTAAATTAGAATAAAAAGAAATTAATTGAGAAGTCAACTAATTCTATTTTATTCTCTTATAAATAATTAATACAATCAAGTATATTATTTATTAAATTAATTCTGTAAAGAATTAATTTAATACATAATTTATTTAGTTAATTATTTAAATTAGAATATATTTGAACTAGGAAGACTTAGGATTGAACTAGGAAGACTTAGTTCTTTGAACTAGGAAGACTACCAAGGCTGTCTTCCCGATTGTCTTCCTAGGCCAAACCACTGTCTTCCCGGTTGTCTTCTAAGTACAAACCTTGTCTTCCCGAAAGTCTTCCAAGGCAAATTTGTTAGTTTTCCAGAAAGTCTTCCAATTACTTTCTGCAGTGGATTGGCGCGTGAAGAAAAGGAACAAGTGGTTTGTATAAAGAAAAACAAGGCAGTTGACAAAAGGATATACACAGCAGAAAAGAAACAGAAGATAAGAAAACAAACATTCCATTGAAAGCTCTTCTTAAATTCTTCAACTGCAAAGCACTAATTTCTGGCCAGTGATTTAATTCTTGACAAGTTCTTATCATTAAATTCATAAGAATCATTTCACTTGTACTGCTTTAGCTTTCTAGCGGATCATAATCCCTAGATTTTATATCGAACTACTTTTTAGTATTCGATCCTTTTTATTACAAAAATAGATAAATTCATGTCGAATTTATTCTAGATTTGTTTTATTAAGTTCTTTGTAATCAGTGATCAAAGTTGTAACACTCCTCAAGTTTAATAGAGTTTCTATTTAACTTGAATATTGTTTCAGTTTTTATTCCGCACTAATTTGTTCTAAACAGTTAAATCTTTTAAAGGACAAATTCGATAAAACGGTATAGTTTGTATTCAACCCCCCTTCTACAAACTTATTAGGACCTAACATGAATTCTAGTGGTTTAGATTTAACACTATAATTTCTAGAATTGATTCTCTTAAGAACTTGATCCTGCCGTTCTTGAGTTTTTTCTGGACATAAACTTTCTGTGTAAAAGAAGAAATGTTCAGTTGTGAAGATTCTATCTTGATCACTTTCTATTTAACTAATCCACTTGATTATTGTATTAATCTGCACGTGGATTTGTCATAAAGTAGAAAGACTATGATTAAAGCAGAAAAGACTATTTTCTTTTAAACAGAAAGACTATTTTGTAAACAGAAAGACTATTTTAATTCCAAAAAGACTATCCTAAGTCTGAAAAGAGTTTCGGTAAGACTTAGAGAATATTAAAAATACTTTCAGAATTTATCAATAACTTCAGTAGAACTATCGGTAAGACTACCAAGATAGTCTTTCTGAAATTACTTTAAGTCTTTCTAAATTTAGAATGTTAGATTTAATTCTAAATTAATTACCTACTTAATTAATTTACCAAAGAATTAATTTATTAGTTAAATTAATTAAATAAAATAGATAATTAAAGGAGAATGAAAACTAATTTCTTAATTAAAGAAATAGTCCTGAGAACCACTTTAATTAATGACTAACTTCCACTGACTGTTGTTGACGCTCGATGTACTGTCTGGTTCATGAGCGACTAACTTCAATGGATGTTCTTCATTTCTGACTTTGAAAACTGTGATTCTCTTCTCTTTAAATCCCTTTAATTAACCACTATAACCTGTACCTTTGTTGTCACACTCCTGAAATCTCTGTCACTTTAATAAATCCACTTTCTTGTAAACTTCACTGAGGCTTGATCAAATTAATGAGCTTCTTTCAATGTAGAATTACTTCAAGTCCGTAGATGACTTTTAACTTCTTTCTTTTGACTGTTATGATCTTATGAGATTCCTGTGACAATTTGAATTATTACTTCCTTATTACAAACTTGTTTAATGTTGAGTTATATCCTCAATGTAAACAAATAGGCCTAAACATATGCATTTCAGGGCTGTTCCACATACACTTCTTCATCCAGCTCACCATTCAGGAATGCACTCTTAACATCCATTTGATAGACTTTAAAATTGGAGAAAGCGACAAATGCTAAGAACATCCTGATGGCCTCAAGCCTAGCCACTGGTGCATAGGTTTCATCATAATCAATGCCTTTAGCTTGTGAATACCATTGAGCAACCAGTCTTGCTTTGTTCCTTGTTACTATGCCATCCTCATCTAGCTTGTTCCTGAATACGCATCTTGTACCAACTACTTTCCTGTTCTTTGGTCTGGGTACAAGCTTCCAGACTTGTTGTTGTTCAAATTGATTGAGTTCATCTGGCATAGCATCACCCAATCTGGATCAGTCAGTGCTTCCTCAGTCTTCTTTGGCTCTATCTCAGATAGAAACCCTGAATAGTGACATTCATTCTGAGTAGCACTTCTAGTTCTAACTCCAACATCTGGATCACCAATGATCAGCTCAAAAGGATGAGCTCTATTCCACACAATTTGTCTTGGAAGATTTGATCTTGATGATTCACCTTGAAATTCATTCTGATGTTGTGAATGACTAGTTGACCCTTTATTTCCTCCCCCTGAGTTGTTTCTTGATTGCCTTAATGATTCTTCTCCGGTGTTTGTGGTATCTCCATTATTATCAATGTTTCCACCACCACCACCATGATCATTATCATCATTATTATTATCATTAACAGCAACTATCTCAGGTGGAGCTTCATCATCTGACTCTGAGTCTGGCAAGTTATCAAACATCAATTCTTCAGATGAATCTTCTGTTTGGATGTTAGGGAGTTTAGTGTCATCAAATGTAACATTGACACTTTCCTTCACTTGGTGACTGTCAATCAAGTACACCCTATAAGATCTTCTGGAATAACCAACAAATATAGCTTCATATGCCTTGGTCTCAAATTTTCCACGTTTAACATCTCCATCCTTAAGCACAAAGCATTTTGCCCCAAATACATGAAAGTATTTGAGAGTTGGTTTCTTGTTGTTCATGATCTCATAAGGAGTCTTCATTAAGTCTTTGTTGATTAAAGTTCGATTCTGAGTATAACAAGCAGTATTCACAGCTTCAGTCCAGAAGTACATTGAAAGTCTTGATTCACTTAACATAGTCCTTGCAGCTTCAATCAATGTACGATTCTTCCTTTCTACCACTCCATTATGTTGAGGAGTTCTAGGGGCTGAAAAATGTCTTGTTATTCCTTTATCTGCACAAAAGTCATTTAGGACTGTATTTTTGAATTCAGTTCGATTATCTGACCTTATAGCTCTAACAGGGAATCTAGAATCTAGCTCAATCAACTTCACATGATCAATCACAAGTGCATATTGTTTCTTTGACATAGACATCACATTAACTGGACTAAACAAATCCATGTGCAGTAGCTGATGTGGTTCAGTTATAGATGGTGTGTAAGTGCCCTTGTGAGACGCTTTCTTTGACTTTCTTTTCTGACATGCCTCACACAGTCCTTCCTGTGTAAATTCCATATGAGGCAAACCTCTCACCAATTCCCTCTCGACTAGAGAGTTCATGTCTTGAAGTTCAGGTGAGACATCTTCTTGTGCCATAGCCAACTTTCATCTGATGAAACTTTGACATAAAAACAATTAACTTCATCTTTGGATCCAGAGTACAGATCAGCTATGAACAAATCACATTTCCTTACTCCTTGAAGAGCAGGCTTTCCACTCTTCTTGTGAAGGATCTGACACTTCTCTTTCTCAAAGGAAACACTATATCCTTTGTCACAAAAATTACCGATGCTGAGAAGATTGAACTTCAGACCTTCCACAATGGATACATCTTGAATGATATCATTTTCAAATTCCAAACAGCCATATCCTCTGGTAATACCCTTGCTGTTATCTCCAAAGGTAACTTCTGGGCCAGCTTTCTCAACCACATTTGATAGCAGGGCTCTATCTCCGGTCATATGCCTTGAACAACCACTGTCCAGAATCCACATAACACGGTTTACCTGTGCCACACCCTGCAATATCAAATTGATTAGTCCTTCCTCGGAACCCAAACTTGATTGGGTCCGGCATATTTAAAGAACTGGCCTTTGTCAGGCAAAACAACATTTTTAACCTTAACTACTTCAACCTCTTTGACAAAAGAGCGTTTCCATTTATAGCCAGCCTTAACACATTTCTGAGTAGGCTTAGGGATAAATGAATCCACTCTAGTCTTAGGAGGACTAGTAGTATTAGATCTAACATGCTTCTTATTATTAACATGTTGACGTGGAACAGTCTTATTATCAGATACATGCTTACTATTAAAATAAGCATACATAACATTAAATGCACAAGACATACAATCCACCACACCACATGCTTTATGAGACAAATTAATAGCAGGCATGTTAGTTCTATAGTTGTTTTGATCCACTTTATGGATGTCTGATTTAGTATCTATTGTTGAAACAACATTGACTTGTTTCTCAGACATACACTTGTTGGACTGATCAAGTTCAAAAGCAAGATCCTCAACACGCATTTCCTCTTGGATAATGTGATTTGATCTGATCATAATGTATGATATGCAATATCATGTTTTTTAAATTTGTTATGGACTATATATTTTAATCAGTTTATTGTTTACACAAATTATTATCAAAATTTTAGAATATATAATTCATTTAATTGTTTTGTTGTACTATCTATTTATTTTTATTATCTCGCCTTTTACAATATTTTAACTCAAAACAAATAGTTTTCATATGTTTTATTTATGTTTTTTAATTATTTTACACACGCACACACACAGATATATATATATAATAAGAGTGACTAGATTTATAATTAGATTGGATGCATTATATATATGACACATATATACTGTATTATTAAAACCGAAACATTGAAAGTTTGATAGTCGGTCGATACGGTTCTCATATTTTGATATTTGTACTTTAGTTCTTTTATTTTTACTACTTTATTTAATTTATTAAAAACAACAATTTTATTCAAAATATAGTTTGGTAGTCGGTCGGTCAATACGACATTCATATTCTGATATTTGCACTTTAGTCCTTTTTCTTTTGCAATTTGACCTTAATTTATTAAAAACAACAATTTTAATTAAATATATTTTTAAAATATTGTTAAACACAAAACTCTTAAAACATAATTTAATCACGCTCAAACAAAAACACACACGTCAATTCAACATTAAGTTCAACAATCACATAAAACTATTCAAATTTAAGATGAACGTCAAACAAAGTAAATATAAATGTAAAATAAGAAGAATATGAATGTCGTATGCATCACACTGACTTTATACTTGTAGTATAGATAAGAACAAATAATTATAAATATCATGTATACATGTTATCAATATGTGCTATTTAATAATGATTATTGTATGATAAATAAAGTAATCGTCGTTCGAGAATTGAGGCGGGTTCGACGAATGAGTTCATGTTCGGAGTATCCCCGACCCCGAAGTGACCGATTGCTCATACCTAAATTATTGTCTAATTTTTACACATGTTTTAACACTAATTTCATTAATTTAAAAATAAATAAGTATAAATATGTAAATAAACTACTTGTAATATGTTATTTATGTTATATCAACATTTAATAATACATTTTATATATTAATTATTTGAATAATTCAAATATATTGCGTAGTACAACAAAAGTTCGACTCTGATGCAAGAAAATAGAATATATTATAGTTATCGATACATATACAAAATATTTGTTTAGTTAAAAGAAAGATAAAAAGCACCACACATAATATTGTTTTTAAAACTTAATATTAATATTTTATAAGACTGGTAGTATATATGATTCTGTATGATATTTTAAGTATTAAAAAAATAAAGTTTAATAAATATTATAAATCACCTTAATTTTTACTCAAAAATTTAAATAATAATAAATATATGATAAGAAATTATGTGAGGTTTATGTCATATGATTTTTAGATCAAAATCAAAAAGAATCATGTAGCTCAATGGTTATAAAGATGACTTCTTTAGTGAATGTTAGGGGTTCGATCCCTGACTGCTTGTCCATTTTAGCTCTTAGGTCTAACAAAAATATAAAAATGGATAATTGATAAATATAACCAAAGTTTTCCTTACATCTTATTAACTCACAAGTATGTTCCAATCAACCAACTAATCTATTATGCATGCATGCTCAAACTCATATTTGACTTATCAAGTTGCTAATGACATGCATGGCTTTAAGTTTGCCACCTCCCCAACTAATCATTTGTTTCCCATCTTTCTTTGAAACCAAATCAATCTAGCAATTTTCACATTTTATTTATAAATTTTCATTCCACTTAAACTTATTTCATATAATCTCACAATTGCCCATCTTCCATACCACAAGTCACGTGTTTGACTTGTTTTCTTAATATTTACTAATTCAAAGACGAAATTATATTTTCTAATTCGGATATAAAATCGAATTCAATTCTATACGTGACTAGTAACGTGGTTCTTCAATGTGATAAAGCCTAAAGATTAGTTAATGGTATAAGTAAACGGCGGGTTGTCTCTTCAACTTATCTGTCCTGAATTGTTTTTTCAGAGCATTGGTAAGGAGCAAAATATTTTTTGTCCTCACTACTACTATAAGTTAAAAAGGTTGAAGATCTTGTTTTATTTTTTTTAAGAAGACTCAATCCCAACTGGTAAGTAGCTGCTGCTGCGGCATATTTGCCATTAAGTAGACAGAAAAGCAACTGGTTCCTCGGCTCTAGCTACCCACTTAATGGCCAGTTAACATTAACTTGCAACTTAAACGACCGTTTGTCTCAAGTATATATACACACAAGTGAAAAAATTGGAAGCCATATCTGCATTTCTTTCTTTTCCTTTTACGGAATATATGAGAGAAAAGCAGCTAGCTGTTGAATTTTTTTGTGCCTAGATTAGATTAGTTCCGAGGTTACGCAAATGAATGGTTATTTTATGAAAGGTTTTATGTCCAAAATTAGTACTATTGGGCAATGAAGACAAATGTAAATTCCAAAGCAAAATAAAAAGCCAAAAATATGGAAAGATATAAGAGAGATTGATTGGAGGAAGGAGGAAGGTCGCAACTTAGATGAGTCAGACCTGGTTCTTGGACAATACCTAGATGGTCCAGTCTTTCTACTGTTCTATCTTGTCAACCTGTAACACACCCATTTATCCACTGGATAATCTTGAAACCAGGCCAACTCACTCTTTTACCCATCTACGGAGTTGGAGCTACTTAACCTTTTTCCCGTATTCGTGTCCGTTTTTTCAATAAGTAGTCAGTATTTTCTGGAATCGAAACAAACAAAACCCAATCTGAATTCCCATTGGCTCCCCACCTGAAATAGTACTCTCTCTCTCTCTCAACATCTTTACTCTGCCATTTTCTCTCTCTCTCAACATCTTTATTCTGTCATTTTGGTTTCAACTTGTTCAAAAAATTTGAAAGCCTTAAATATGAGAGCAACAAAAACATCCAT
Organism: Heracleum sosnowskyi; assembly: GCA_030848705.1. Lineage (NCBI taxonomy): Eukaryota > Viridiplantae > Streptophyta > Magnoliopsida > Apiales > Apiaceae > Heracleum > Heracleum sosnowskyi. Next base: position 111,385,888 of record CM061239.1, read on the forward strand.
TATCTGTTATTATTTACTTTTGATCATGAACAATGGTTGGAATTACACTATCTCAAAAAGGACAATTTTAATTTTTCGGTTTCGCGAAAAAACATCATGTCAAAATTATAAATTCTTATGAATAGTTACCTATAATATTTATCAAGATTAATAAACAATTCTTCTTCTTCTTTTTTAATCTTTCGTAGATAATTTGAGTGAACAAATATTTGATTGTTTGATATACATGAAAGATGGGAGGGAGAAAGGATGCAAAGAGCATGAGCCTTGGTGAAAAAGGTGGTAGTAGTGTACTACTAGTTTTAGTATATGTGTGCATTTACGTGGCTAAGGGTTTTCAATGTGATAAAGCCTAAAGGTAAGTTAACGGTACAAGTAAACGGCGGGTTGTCTCCTCATCTTATATGTCCCGAATTGCTTTTTCAGGTTGTACAACAACATGGGTAAGTAGCAAACTCTTTTTTGTCCTCACTATAACTTAAAAAGGTTGAAGATCTTCTTTGATTTATTTAAGAAGAGTCTATCCCCAACCCATTATTTGTTCTTTTTTAGTCACTGTTCAATTATAAAAATACAAATAGTATACTACTTGTGAATTCGACACAAGTGTTGTGTTACCTCTGGATTTCTAATACTAGCAGTGTCTTCTATATTTAACTAGTTGAAAAAATCGCGCTTCGTGGCGGCGTAATAATTTTTTTAAAAAACTATTAAATAAATTACGAAAATTACTCGGTCCTCGCTAATAAGTCGTCCTCTCGTGAAACACGCTCAAAATTAATATATTGAATATATACTTGTGTTATATATTAATTTTTATGTTATCATACTCATTTCTAATGAGACACTTTTTCGTTGAAAAAATACCTATGTAACTTTAAATATTCTATTTCAAATAGAACTTTTAGTTATATATTACAAACGCTTATTCTACTTTCAATAGAACTTTTAATTGCGAGTACTTCTTTTATATCCGAATTCTTCTCCTCTATAAATTGAAACACTTATTCTACCTCAAATAGAACTTTGCAAGTATTTCTTTTATATTTGAACTCTTCCCCTCTACAAATTCAAACACATATTCTACTTTAAACAGAACTTTTAATTATATGACTTCGCTATAAATTCGAACTCTTCTCCTCAATAAATTTGAACATCTATTCTACTTCAAATATGTTAAAGAATATTTTTTTATTTATCAGTATTTAAAATTCTAAAATTCGTAGAAAATTATAAAAATAGATTGAGACGATCTTAGGGGCGCCACCTAACCTCCCGCGTATCCTCCTTTATATATATATATATATATATATATTGATTTTAAGTTCTTCTTTTTTTATTTTTAAACTGTAGATATTAAGTAAATTAATTAGCTTTCATGAAGAAAAAACATGGACTATTACAAGATATCTCGCTTTTAAAATTTTGTTTATAATAAATTTGTTAGTGTCATAACTAACTCACATATATTATATATATGTGAAAAAAATTTGGTGCCTTATTTTTTCTAAATGTATCAATTTATTTTAGTTTTAGTTTTAATTTATTTTATCAATTATATATACTAGCTTATAACCCGTGCCAAACACGGACCGAGTATGAGTTGACATTAAAATATTAGTATTAATAAATTATTAATAAGTATTATTTAAAAATGTATTTCTCGAGAATTGAATGATAAAAATATATAATAAATAAATAACTATTTAATTATGTAGTTATAGATAATTGAACTGTGCATAAAGCTAAAGAAATTAAAATAAATAAATAAATCTTGTATGATTATGTAGCTGCAAAGAATCTAACGCTCGATGAAACTATTGAATTTAAAGTAAATAAATAAATCTTGTATAATTACGTAGTTATAAGGAATCGAACCCTGCCTGAAGCTAAAGAATTTAAATTAAATAAATCTTATATAATTATGTAGTTGCGAGGAATCAAACCCGGTTAAGTGATAACCAAATTTGATACTTTAGTACTTTGGTACTTTAGTACCGTGCGCCATTTTAACATTGTTTTACTTATTAATAAAGAGTATAGATTGCACAACGACTCTTGATCATGAGAGTCTGATTCGTACAAATATGCCAAGTTCAAATTTGTTTGATGATCAAGCGTCAAAACCACTCGAAAAATGAATTAGTAGTGGGACTGTAGAGATCAGGGATTACATTGGCATTTGCTTTTGTACGCGCTTTCATTTATCTGAGACTTATTTTTGCACGCGCCTTGTACAACAAAGTGTGCAGGAGGGAATATTGTGTTACCTGTTTTCACTTTTACATTAATTTTTACGTTAAACTTTATGGATACATAAAGGCGTGATACTATAGTTTAAACGGCAGTAAATTAATTTTCCAAGTGCCATTGACTGACATCTTTAATTTGCAGCAGCATCGGATGTAATGAGCCTCTAAAATTCAAGTTATGGAACATTTAATTAATCAAAAGAATTTATACAGATAGAATTACTTGTGCAAATTACATTTTCTAATTATATAAACCCTAAAGTACTTCAATTTGTTACACTAAAAAATTACCAAAAATTATTATGAACAAATATCTTCTTCTTTTTTCTTTTAATCTTTTATAGATAATTTGATTGAACAAATTGCTTGTTTGATATACATACATAAAAGTTGGGAGGGAAAAAGGATGCAAGAGTATGAGTTAGGGATGTATAAATTATCCGCTCAACCGCATTATGCATCCGCACCGCTAGCAACCAAACCACATTCAGGCAGAAGGAGGCATTGGTAAGCAGTGTTCTAAAAATCGGCGATTAATCGGGATTAATTGCCGATTAATCGCTACACAGCGGGCCACCGAACTGATTAAGCGAAAATCGGTCAATTAATCGTTTTTTCATAAAAACGGTCAAAAATCGGCTGAATCGGATTAATCGGTAAAAAATCGGGCTAATTATTAAAAAATAATAAAAAATAGTTAAAATTATAAAAAATTATAAAAAATTTAAAAGGTAGAAACTTGATTAAACAATAGGAAAAAACGTTATTTTTGTACATATAATTATAATTTTAGATGCCTAAATCGTAAATTCTCTTAAGTTTTTCTCTTAAATTTATCTCTAATTGAAAAATTAAACTTTCAAAATTTTATTTATTACAATTATATAACATTTTTAACATATTTGCATAAATATATGATAATAACATATGTTTAGTTAAAATAAAGAAACAATTTTATAATTGTATATAAAAAATATTATTAAATTTATTCCGATTAATGATCTGATTAATCATTCCGATTAATCCCCGATTACCCGATTAATCCCTGAACCCTTCACCGATTAACTCCGATTCCCGCTTTTTACAACACTGTTGGTAAGTATCAAACTCTTTATTGTCCTCACTACTACTATCAGACCATCTCCAACCAAGGACACCAAAATAGTGTCACTATAACACTATTTTGGTGTCAAAAAGACACCATCCATAAAATGAACTCCAACCAAGTGACACTATAATTGTCACTAAAAGGAATCTTTCACCTATAAAATAGAATATTCTAAAGAATCTTTCACCTATAAAATAGAATTTTCTAACTTTGTTCATTTTTTATATTATAAATAACTTCTTATTTATCATTATGAATTTATGATTTTATTTTTATAATTAAATCTAGTGTGTTGTTTATAATTCATGATTTAAAAAAAAATTGTGAAAGTTTAAAGTAAAAAAAAATTTAAAATAAAATTTAAAAAATTAGAATAAAAAGATACAAAAAAATATTTTAGAATTAATATGAGTTAAGAAGAAAAGAAGTTTCAATTGATAAAATCTTAAGTTAAAATTGATAAAAACAATTAACTTTAGTAGGACATAGATGGAAGAAATTTGTTTTGTTAACAAACATAAATGTATTGTTGGAATTTTGAAAGTCACCAAATTTAGTGTCCAAGATCACCAAATGTACTTTTGTCACCAAATTTGATGACCCAAAACTCATTTGGTGACCTTGGGTCACTATTTTAGTGTCCCATTGGAGTTGCTTTGACACTATATCTATCACTATTATAGTGATTTAGTGTCCCATTGGAATTGCTCTAAGTTAAAAAGGTAGAAGATCTTCAAATTTGATTTTTTTAAGAAGAGTCAATCCCAACCCTTCTTTGTTCTTTTTGTTGTATTCTCTGTTTTAAGTATAAAAAATTAGTATACTACACTACTTGATGTGAATTCAACACAAGTGTTAACTCTGGATTGGTAATACTAATACTAGTAGTGTCTTGTATATTTAAATTTAATTTTGTTCTTCTTTTTTTATTTACGAAGAAAAAAAATGGACTAATACATTACTTGTGGACCATCATAATCATTGGTTAGGTGTTGTTTCTAAAAATGATTATAAAAATCTCTTCACTTTACTACACCTACTGATCAGCTGAGCTACAAATGTACCTACAAAAATGTACATGAGTCATTGGTCCCATGCACAATTATTTCATTTTTACTGTTTCTTATGTTATTTTCACCGTATCTCTTTTGAAATCACAGAATATCAAACTCCCAATACAAGTATATTATAGGATTTACCAAAAATTTAGATCGCAAAGAACATAAACTATGTATCATAATTAATCAAGATTTAAGTACAACCTCCCAACTCAAAAATTGATTGTTGATCAAGTGTGCAAAATGCAGAAAAATGAAGTGTAGTGTAGAGATCTTTCGGGCCCTATATATGTTGTTTAATTTGTTTGTGGGGAAACGTAGGGAGAAAACGGGTGATACATGAATAGACCCCGTGTAATAGGCCGTCTGTTTCATATATTTCAGTATCATGTATTTTTGTATTTTGTATATGAAAATATTAAACATAAACACGATTCATTTATGTCATTTCGTGTTTTAATACTCTTCATATTGTATACTCTTCATATAGTGTTTCGTATTATTTGAAATTTTTATTATTCGAGTCTCAAGTCGATAAATTGTAACGAATTAGGTGTGGCCAAATCTCCTTAAACTTAGATGAAAGAAACAAATGGAGGCATAAGATGCTATTGCTTTTCTCTGCTCTATCCAATTAAGTTACTAAAAAAAGGAAAAATAATTACTACATACAAAACTAGCCTATATAGCTGCTGCAGACATCTTTGCCAATAAGTAGACAGAAAAGCAACCGGTTACTCGGCTCCAGCTACCCAGTTAACGGCCAGTTAACATTAACCTGCAACTTAAACGACCGTTTGTCTCAAGTTACTCCTCTATATATACACACAACTGGAAACATTGGAAATCTGCATATTTTTGCTCTCCATCCTCTCTCCCTCTTTGCTCTCAGTCTCTGTCTCCATATTATTTCATCTTCTATACTTCTCTCTCTCTCTCTCTAAGCTTCCCCCAAGATGTCGCCCAAGATGAAGAGATTAGCCTCCTCTGGTAAGCCTCTCTCTCTCTCTCTCTCTCTCTCTCTCTCTCTCTCTCTCTCTCTCTCTCTCTCTCTCTCTCTCTCTCTCTCCCCCTCCCTCCCTCTCTCTCTCTCTCTCTCTCTCTCTCTCTCTCTTTCTCTCCCTCACTCTCTATCTCTCTCTCTCCCTCTCTCTGTATATATTATGTTTATACGTTGAAGATCTGACATGTGAGAAATATTGCATCAGGTGCTCGAAACTTCCGTGGGAGAGCCATCAACCAGGCGAGATCTTCTCGGACTGCTAACAGAGCTGGTAAGTAAATCTTTTCTTCGTTTTAGTATTTTTTTGAATGTTGATGAAACTTGAAGTGTACATTGTGTATATGTTAATATATGTATGTGTTGCTAAATCACCGTTAGAGAACAGAGGACTCTTGTATTTTACAGAATGAACATGAAGGACACAATTATGAACTAACCAACAAGTGAAATAAATTTTTCACACAGGATAATGTTAAATAAATGAAATAAGAACTGGATCTTGTAATATAAATATGGGCTTTCGGGTCGGATCCAATTGTTGTTCTTGGCTTTCTGGGTTAAAATCTTGATTGTATTTTTAATATGCCCATGTATGTATCTGTGATTGTTTGTGAATGTGAGGGGAATTTTATGTGAATTTGGATTAATGGGTCTTCGTTCTCGTATGTCCATTTTTAGTTTCAAAATGTTCTTTATAGCAAAATACCCTTTTTAACATTATTTCTGTGAAATGTGTTCTTGGAACTGGTATGAACTCATTGCATTGTCATAAGTGTAACTCATTCTAAGTTTTGGGTTTGGGGCAGGGGAAAGGAAAGGAAGTAGGACTTCTCTTTTCGTAGCTAACCTGCCTCAGGAGACAAACATTATGACACGTTTAAGGGATCATTTTCAACAATTTGGCACAATCAAGAAAAATGGGCTGTACGTTAGGATGCAGGTATATGAAATTATTACTAGAATTGATTTACCATTTTCTGATTTATCTTTACAAGGTAACTAGAGTTTTGTTTGTGCATGTTTTAGCCGAATTCTACATTATATGGCTATGTGCATTTCCTTGAGGAAGCTGCGGTTGATAGAGCTTTGGAGGTAAAAAATAAGTTCAGTTTTTGATCTTGATTTGTAATTAAAAAGTGGTTCTGACCCGGTTGATTTAATTTGTAGGCTGTTCCTTGGGTGATTGGTAACAATTCAATTCGAGTGGAGAGGCTGTTCCTTGAATTGTATGGTGTTTTCACAAGTACGGATCAATCTATTTAAAATCTTTTTTGGTTTGTCCTTTGATTTATGTTTTTCATTGTTTTTTACTTTAAATTTGTGTTTTCTTATATCACAGCTGAGCTGCCGGTTAATCACGAGTTGGTTGTCTCTTTGTACTACGATGAAAAAGACAGAGTGTTGAAATCAGGAATTCAAGGGTACTGGCTTTGTAACATAATTAATTCTGAAGTTGTGATCACACACCAAAACAAAGAAAAGGTGCACCCAATGATGGCACAACAGATTCGAGCTATGGTGAAGACCAAAGTGGAAGCCATGGGACAGGTTAAGGCTGGGCTGTGGAAGGGCCGTGGCAGGGAATCCGCTGTTAAGAATTTGATCCACCAAACCAGAGTCCAGAACCTCTATGAGGGAAATATTTTCAATCCTGATGCAATTGAAGAAGCAACAGAGCTGGCTTCTCCGTACACTGACCTTTCTGATCCTCGATCTTTAGTTGCCTGTTTTCTCAAATTTAAGACGCACCTTGCCAAAAAGATTAAGGGGAGTCAAAATAATGAGAAAATTGCCATGGATCTATTCTTCGAGTTTGTTGCTGATCACTATGAAAGATATCTGAGGATTACAGTAAAAAACGCCAACCAAATTGATTTTGGTTTCATGAGCGACAAAGATAAGAATGCAATCCATCATTCTGATGATGTTCCAAAGGGGTCTCCAGCTGACTTCTCCACCTTCTGCCACGCAATCGATTGTGCTGATGATGTTGCAAAGGGATCTGCAGCCGACTTCCCCTGAGTCTGCCACACGTATCTGCAGTTTGCTCTCCATCTATTGTCAAGTCTTTAATTTGATCTTTCTAGTATGACTGTTTTAATTTCGAGTATGCTTCTGTTATTACTTTGTTTTAAGATGTTACCAAGAAAGACATTAAGTACTACCTTTTGGATTTACATTACCTTGTTCTATGATGTTATCGGTCGGAAAGATATTTAGTACTACGTTTTGGATTTGCATTACCTTGTTTTATGATGTTATCGTATTTGTTTGAAACTTTATTTGGCTGGAATAGGCAGTTCTGTCTTCAACCCTTGGGTACACTGAAGACCCTTTTGATAAATAATTGTGATATAAGCTACCTTGAGCAGCCAGATGTTAGTGTTAGTTTTTTTCCTGAAAACCTTGAAACCCTTCGCTTCTGGCCTCTGGGAATGTGATTACCCTCAACAGTTGGTTTTACCACCCATGAAATATCTTAGAAAGCTAGAAATCACTTATAAGCGTGATGTTGGAAGAGTGATTTAACCCCGGATTACAATATCGAGTCTATCCGGTCTGGAAGAACTGCTTATAAGGGGTGGATTCATGATACAGGAGAATGGGAAAGTACTTCGAGAGGAGTCCATATGGGATGAGATTTGTAGATTGACTCGTCTGAAAACGTTACATCTTTCGATGAGATATATCGAGCCTTTAAGAGACACCGCTACATTCTCTAATTTACTTGCATATAATGATATTTAGTAGACAACATGGTGACAGCAGTAAACGGCCGGTTGTCTCCTCGTCTTATCTGTCCTGAATTGGTTTTTCAGGCAGGAGGAGCATTGGTAAGTAGCAAACTCTTTATTGTCCTCACTACTACTAGTATAAGTAGAGCTGTTCACGAACGGAGCTGTTCGTGAACAAGCTCGAGCTCGGCTCGTTAAGGGCTCGAGCTCGAGCTCGAACACAAAAAATTGTTCGTTAAGAAAACGAGCTCGAGCCGAGCTATTAGTGAGCTCGACTAGAGCTCGGCTCGAGCTCGACTCGAGCTCGTTCGGATCGATAAAACTCGAAAAAATTAAGATATATTCGACTTATTTTTATATTATTTTTTAACATTTTAAATTAATTTTGTAATTTATAGTATGTGTATTTTAGGTTTATTGAGAATTGATTGGAAAATTGGGTTCGGTTTCGACAAAAAATGTTTTAGTTCGTTGGGCTAAGAAAAAATGGGATTTATTATCTATTAAAATTGTAAGTTTTATTGAGCTCGACTCGACTCGGCTCGGGTCGACTCGGCTCGTTTTTGTTCGATAAAAGCTCGTGTTCGGCTCGTTAGTTAACGAGCTCGAGTTCGAACACGAATTTTGTGCGATAAGAAAGTTTGGCTCGGCTCGGCTCGTCAGAGAAAAAAGTAAAGCTCGACTCGTTTACATCAAGTTCGGCTCGGCTCGGTTCGCGAACCGCCCTAAGTATAAGTTAAAAAGGTAGAAGATCTTCAAATTTGATTTTTTTAAGAAGAGTCAATCCCACCCTTCTTTGTTCTTTTTGTTGTATTCTTTGTTTAAGTATAAAAAAATAGTATACTACACTACTTGTTGTGAATTCAACACAAGTAGAGTTATTACCTCTGGATTGGTAATACTAATACTAGTAGTGTCTTCTGTATTTATTTTAATTTTCTTCTTCTTTTTTTTACTTTTAAATTGTAGAGCTTAAATAAATTAATTAACTTTCATGAACATGGACTAATACATTACTTGCGGACCATCATAATCATTGGTTATTGGTTAGGTGTTGTTTCTAAAAATGATTATAATAATTTATAATATTATTTGTTAGCTTTTAAAACTTGCTGAATGGCTTCTGTTTGACCCTGTATTTCAGTTTTACCCTTGTGTTTTGACATGTTGTGCAGCGGCATCAAATGTGATGAGGCTCTTGAATTCAAGTTATGGAACATTGAATTTATACGAATAGATTCGTAATTATATAAACCCTACAAGTTGTACACTAAATAAAAATTACCAAAAATTATTATGAACAATATAAATCTTCTTATTGTTGTTTTTTAATGTTTCGTAGATAATTTGAGTGAACAAATTGATTGTTTGATATACATAAAAGATGGGAGGGAGAAAGGGTGCAAGACTATGAGCTTTGTTGAAAAGTTGGTGATACTCATGTACTACTAGTTTTAGTATATGTGTGCATGTAGACCTGGCTACAAATGTAAATTCCAAAGTAAAAAAAAAAATGAAGCCAAAAATATGGAAAGATTTTAGAGAGATTGAATATAATTAATTTTTTTAAAGAAGATTCTTGAAGTTACTTGGCCAAAAGAGTCTGTTATGAAACTATATTTACCACGGGATATCATTAAGAGATAAAAACCATAACCATGAGATCTATATACTATATTATCAAAGTTAAAATATTAAAATTTTAATAATTTAAATATAATTATTTTATATAATTATTATAGATAACATATATATAATTATTATCAGATCTTATTAAACATGTAAGCCCCTTACCCCTTATAATATTAGAAATGACATCATAATTCCAAATTTTGAGTGTGAGATATATCAATGGGATATAAAATATTACCAAAAGTAATATTTTCTAGACAAAGTACTAAACTAATGATCTAGGATTATTTTCCATCCGACGTACAAACGGGATTTACATGCTGCATTCCTGTTTATCAAAATATTCCCAACCATCATCTAGTAAGCTCCTTTTGATAGCTACGACCTAGACATTTGTGAAAGGGGCCCAAAATTAATATTTTATTTATTTTGAAATATATGGGTGAAAGGAATATTAATTGATTATTAGTTTATAAGTATAAAAATTATGAGAAGAACATTTGCAAGTCTCATCCAATTTGGTTTTTTTATTTTTATTTTGCTAACTAGACCAATTTGGTTTTACATGATTATATATGAATATCTGCATCTGCAGAACTGCTCAGGACTAACTAAGCTAGAGTGTGGTGAAGAAAATATTATAGAATAAGAATTCATAGAAAAAAGACTTAATTGCACAAAAATTGTCTGAACTTTAATTATTTTACACGAAAATGACCCATATATAAAAGGTAGCACCAAGTATTATTTTTTAAACATACGACTGTTAAATATTGCTAACAGACGTTAGTATTTCAGGGACAAAGTTGGAAATACTAATTTAAAGGTTATCATACATGATGTTTGCATATTTTTCATTGTCCATACCAGAAACAACTAAACACTAGGATATGAACCATACATAAAATGGATATGCAATCAAGATTTAAAGGAACAGAAGCAAGTACAGTAGTAACTAAAAGGGAATTACTAGACACCAATCGTTAGAATTTATTACTAAAGTATGATGCATTATCTCGGTTATCAGGATTTACTATTAAATTTTTATGTACAATGTGACTATCTTAACATATCCTAGTGGCAAAGTTGACAACCAATTTTGCAGGTTATCCTGGTATAGGGAAGGCTTAGGTATGGTTTGTGATGAGTGTTACTTTAGTTGCATTGTTTCTATATTTGTGCTTCGTTATTAATGGTGGTGCAATTTCTATTTCCATCCCTACACAGACGAAAGAAATAAAGACGATCTAGAGAGACAACTTCATGTCTCGACATGACTATATGAAGGTTTCACATTTGTGACAGAGGTTACAATTAATACTCTTAATCTTGCCGCTAAATTTTACACATGTATATCATTATGTATACATTGTTTAATTGAAGCTATGTTATAGTTACATTTGAATGAGATCTTAAAATGCATTGGTGGCAGCAACAAAGAGGAAATTTGATGTTTCAGGTGAACAAATTAAATTGATGAAGCTGTTTAGGTTGTAAAAACACCAAGTGGACAACCATTAAAGCTGTTATAGTGTTATAGTGTGCTGTTATAGTGTTGACGCTCGGGACTATCATTGCAGCTGTTTTTGTTGATATGGTAGATTCACTGTTTAAACTCACCTGAGATATTGGAGGTTAGGGATTGGTAACGTGTATTTGGGTTATATATACAGTACTGTGTGACAACAGCTTTTAAATTTGGTATTTCCAACTATGCCCCTAAAAAATAAATGCATGTTACTAATAATATTATATTATAATAAGTTATAATTTATTATATATTACAAACATATGATATTATATGATAAAGAATAGATTATATTATATTAATATATATATATTATATTTAATTCGGGGCGGGGCGGGTTTTCCCCGCGGGGATTGTACAAATATCAAACCCGCCCCGTATTTAAACGGGGTAAATATTTATTCCCCGTCACTGCCCACATTCCCCATTTAAGCGGGGCGGGGTAACCCCATTTGAGGCGGGTTAGGGGCGGGTTCCCCATTTTCCCCGCCCCATTGAGAAGCCTAACTAATATTTTACGGAATGCAATCATATGTTTAAAAAATAATAGTTCAGCCATGTGACTGCAACCTTTTTTATATGAGCCAATTTTATGCAAAAATATTAAAGTTCAGGCCATCTTAGTGTAATTAAGTCTAGAAAAAACTATAAAGTTCTGTTCGTCCCTGAGCCCTGAGTCCTGACCACATGCATGCATCCTCTCCTTGTGCAAGTTGATCATAAGCAATAGTGAGGTGCCTTTGTGGTGTCAGGGAAAATGAACTAATTGTCAATGACGCCAAAGTAAATAAGCTGGATGGACAGTCATTTGCTAAATGGAACATGTTGGTCCAACTTCTCTTTGATCAATTTAGGGCCTATTTGGTTACTACTTAGGGCCTGTTTGGCAATGGCAAAATAAGCTGACTTATGGCTTATAAAGTCATAAGAGTTTATTAGGGGTGTTTGTCTACTCAGCTTATTTGATAACTTATAACTTATAAATTGATAAGTTGAATGTTAGAAATCACCAACAGTTTACTTAACTTATCAACTTATTCTTTGAAATCTTTATTTTTTTAATACTTTATATTTTTACCTTTGTGTTTTTAAATGTTTTTTTAATTTAAAATGCAAGTGTTGAAATCATTGTATTTAATAATTATTTTTTCAAATTTAATTTAGCAAACTCTTAAATAACTTATAAGTAAATTTATCCAAACACTCGTATAACTTATAAGAATCCATCAACTTATCACTTATAAAGCAATTACTCATTTTAAGCTATAAATCAACTTTTGTGTGATATCTCAAACATGCACTTAATAAGTGAACTTATGACTTATAAACCCATAAGAGCTTATGGAGGGTGTTTGCCAACCCAATTTATAAACCAACGTATAACTTATATGTTCATAAGTTGAATGTTAATAACTACTAACATTTTCCACTTATTGACTTATTGCTTGATTTCTTTGGTTTTTTAATACTTTATATTTTTACATTTGTGTTTTTAAATATATTTTTAATTTAAAATGCATGTATTTAGCTCATTATATTTAATAATTATTTTTTAAAATGTAAATTAGCAAACTTATAACTAACTTATAAGTAAATTTATCCAAACACTAATACAACTTATAATAATAATTCATTCATTTATCACTTATATAACACTTACTCGTATAAGTCAACTTATTTGTGATACCCCAAACACGCACTTAATGTCGTCCTGGGCAACATTAAAAAAATATCTGATATTTTCTTGCCTTTCTCTTATGTGTTGAAAGCAAATAGCACAGAAAAGGAAAGAAATTCAAAAATAATGCAGATCAAGCAATGTAAATATTTGTTTTAACAGAGAAAAAGATCTGAATTATCTCCCAAATTATCTCCCAGCTAGCTACTTGCTCAAGAATCTTTTAACTTGCTGAATGGCTTCTGTTTTACCTGTATTTCAGTTTTACCCTTGTGTTTTGACATGTTGTGCAGCGGCATCAAATGTGATGAGGCTCTTGAATTCAAGTTATGGAACATTGAATTTATACAAATAGATTCATAATTATATAAACCCTAAAATTCAAGTTGTACACTAAATAAAAATTACCAAAAATTATTATGAACAATATAAATCTTCTTATTTTTGTTTTTTAATGTTTCGTAGATAATTTGAGTGAACAAATTGGTTGTTTGATATACATAAAAGATGGGAGGGAGAAAGGGTGCAAGAGTATGAGCCTTGTTGAAAAGGTGGTGGTACTATACTACTAGTTTTAGTATATGTGTGCCTGTACGCGTGGCTACAAATGGAAATTCCAAAGCAAAAAAAAAAATGAAGCCAAAAATATGAAAAGATTTTAGAGAGATTGAATATAATTAAATTTTTTTTAAAGAAGATTCTTGAAGTTACTTGGCCAAAAGAGTCTGTTATGAAACTATATTTACCACTGAATATCATTAAGAGATAAAAACCATAACCATGAGATCTATATACTATAGTATATGAGTCTCTAGCTCTCTCTCCGGTGACTTAATGGATCTTTGTTATTAGCTAGTTTTGCACTCTCTCTCACTCTCTCTCTCTCTCCGGTGACTTAATGAATTTTTGTTTTAGCTAGTCTCTAGCTCTCTCTCCGGTGACTTAATGGATCTTTGTTATTAGCTAGTTCTGCACTCTCTCTCTCTCCGGTGACTTAATGGATTTTTGTTTTAGCTAGTCTCTAGCTCTCTCTCCGGTGACTTAATGGATCTTTGTTATTAGCTAGTTTTGCACTCTCTCTCACTCTCTCTCTTTCTCTTCGGTGACTTAATGAATTTTTGTTTTAGCTAGTCTCTAGCTCTCTCTCCGGTGACTTAATGGATCTTTGTTATTAGCTAGTTCTGCACTCTCTCTCACTCTCACTCACTCTCTCTCTCTCTCTCTCTCTCCGGTGACTTAATGAATTTTTGTTTTAGCTAGTCTCTAGCTCTCTCTCCGGTGACTTAATGGATCTTTGTTATTAGCTAGTTCTGCACTCTCTCTCTTTACTTAAATGGATTTTTGTTATTAGCTAGTTTCACTATCTCTTTCTCTGTGTATATATATACGCACTGCTAAGACTATATGTGTGTTTATATTATCGACCAGTGCATGCGCTTTTCATCTCCTCTTCCTTATTTATCTATACACTCTCTCTCTATTTTTTTATCTAATCTCTATGTAGAAGTTAACTGCATGCATTATTTTCCAGGAAACATCAAGTGTGCCTTTAGAGCTGCTGGAGCTATGATTCACTACTCAGCTAGTAGGTTTGATTTTGAATGTGATTGGTTTAACTGGATCACAAACAATATTATAAATTATGTATGTATCATAATTAATCAAGAATTAATTAATATGTACAGACTCCCAACTCAAAAATTGATTGTTGGCCTAAGTGTGCAAAAGGAAGTGTAGTGTAGAGATGTTTGGGCCCCCTGTGTTATATTACCCTTGTGTGTTCTACCCCCACCCCCCACCCTCCCTCTCTCCCTCTCTCCCTCCAACTTCTCTATCTCTACAATACATAATACATACTACAAAAATATCAAGCTCCTCTCTCTCTCTCAGCTTCATCAAGATGTCGAAATTGAGCCTCTTCTCTGGTAAGTCTCTCTCTTTATCTCCGGTGACTTAATGGATTTTTGTTTTAGCTAGTCTCTGGCTCTCTCTCCGACGACTTACTGGATCTTTGTTATTAGCTAATTCTGCACTCTCTCTCTCTCTCCGGTGACTTAATCAATTTTTGTTTTAGCTAGTCTCTAGCTCTCTCTCCGGTGACTTAATGGATCTTTGTTATTAGCTAGTTCTGCACTCTCTCTCACTCTCTCTCTCTCTCCGGTGACTTAATGGATTTTTGTTTTAGCTACTCTCTAGATCTCTCTCCGGTGACTTAATGGATCTTTGTTATTAGCTAGTTCTGCACTCTCTCTCTTTACTTAAATGGATTTTCTTTATTAGCTAGTTTCACTCTCTCTTTCTCTGTGTATATATATATATGCACTGCTAAGACTATATGTGTGTTTATATTATCGACCACTGCATGCGCTTTTCATCTCCTCTTCCTTATTTATCTATACTCTCTCTCTCTCTCTATTTTTTTATCTCATCTCTATGTAGAAGTTAACTGCATGCATTATTTTCCAAGAAACATCAAGTGTGCCTTTAGAGCTGCTGGAGCTATGATTCACTACTCAACTAGTAGGTTTGATTTTGAATGTGATTGGTTTAACTGGATCACAAACAATATTATAAATTATGTATGTATCATAATTAATCAAGAATTAATTAATTTGTACAGACTCCCAACTAAAAAATTGATTGTTGGCCTAAGTGTGCAAAAGGAAGTGTAGTGTAGAGATGTTTGGGACCCCCTGTGTTATATTACCCCTGTGTGTTCTGCTCCCCCCCCCCCCTGCCCCCTCCCTCCCTCCCTCCCTCCCTCCCTCCAACTCTCCCTCCAACTTCTCTATCTCTACAATATATAATACATACTACAATAATATCTAGCTCCTCTCTCTCTCTCGGCTTCATCAAGATGTCGAAATTGAGCCTCTTCTCCGGTAAGTCTCTCTCTCTATCTCCGGTGACTTAATGGATTTTTGTTTTAGCTAGTCTCTAGCTCTCTCTCCGGTGACTGAATGGATCTTTGTTATTAGCTAGTTCTGCACTCTCTCTCTCACTCTCTCTCTCTCCGGTGACTTAATGAATTTTTGTTTTAGCTAGTCTCTAGTTCTCTCTCCGGTGACTTAATGGATCTTTGTTATTAGCTAGTTCTGCACTCTCTCTCACTCTCTCTCCCTCTCCGGTGACTTAATGGATTGTTGTTTTAGCTAGTTTCTAGCTCTCTCTCCGGTGTCTTAATGGATCTTTGTTATTAGCTAGTTCTGCACTCTCTCTCTCTCTCTCCGGTGACTTAATGAATTTTTGTTTTAGCTAGTCTCTAGCTCTCTCTCCGGTGACTTAATGGATCTTTGTTATTAGCTAGTTCTGCACTCTCTCTCTTTACTTAAATGGATTTTTGTTATTAGCTAATTTCACTCTCTCTTTCTCTGTGTATATATATGTGCACTGCTAAGACTATATGTGTGTTTATATTATCGACCACTGCATGCGCTTTTCATCTCCTCTTCCTTATTTATCTATACTCTCTCTTTCTATTTTTTTTATCTCATCTCTATGTAGAAGTTAGCTGCATGCATTAATTTCCAGGAAACATCAAGTGTGCCTTTAGAGCTGCTGGAGCTATGATTCACTACTCAGCTAGTAGGTTTGATTTTGAATGTGATTGGTTTAACTGGATCACAAACAATATTAAAAATTATGTATGTATCATAATTAATCAAGAATTAATTAATTTGTACAGACTCCCAACTCAAAAATTGAGTGTTGGCCTAAGTGTGCAAAAGGAAGTGTAGTGTAGAGATGTTTGGGCCCCCTGTGTTATATTACCCTTGTGTGTTCTGCATCCCCCCCCTCCCTCCCTCCCTCCAACTCTCCCTCCAACTTCTTTATCTCTACAATACATAATACATACTACAATAATATCTAGCTCCTCTCTCTCTCTCTCAGCTTCATCAAGATGTCGAAATTGAGCCTCTTCTCAGGTAAGTCTCTCTCTCTCTCTCTCCGGTGACTTAATGGATTTTTGTTTTAGCTAGTCTCTGGCTCTCTCTCCGGTGACTTAACGGGTCTTTGTTATTAGCTTGTTCTGCACTCTCTCTCTCTCTCTCTCCGGTGACTTAATGGATTTTTGTTTTAGCTAGTCTCTAGCTCTCTCTCCGGTGACTTAATGGATCTTTGTTATTAGCTAGTTCTGCACTCTCTCTCACTCTCTCTCTCTCTCCGGTGACTTAATGAATTTTTGTTTTAGCTAGTCTCTAACTCTCTCTCCGGTGACTTAATGGATCTTTGTTATTAGCTAGTTCTGCACTCTCTCTCACTCACTCTCTCTCTCTCCGGTGACTTAATGAATTTTTGTTTTAGCTAGTCTCTAGCTCTCTCTCTGGTGACTTAAATGGATTTTTGTTATTAGCTAGTTCTGCACTCTCTCTTTCACTCTCTCTTTCTCTTTACTTAAATGGATTTTTGTTATTAGCTATTTTCACTCTCTCTTTCTCTATGTATATATATATGCACTGCTAAGACTATATGTGTGTTTATATTATCGACCACTGCATGCGCTTTTAATCTCCTCTTCCTTATTTATCTATACTCTCTCTCTATTTTTTTTATCTCATCTCTATGTAGAAGTTAACTGCATGCATTATTTTCCAGGAAACATCAAGTGTGCCTTTAGAGCTGCTGGAGCTATGATTCACTACTCAGCTAGTTGGTTTGATTTTGAATGTGATTACTTTAACTAGACCACAAACAAAATTATAAATTATTTATGTATCATAATTAATCAAGAATTAATTAATTTTGACAGACTCCCAACTCAAAAATTGATTGTTGGCCTAAGTGTGCAAAAGGAAGTGTAGTGTAGAGATGTTTGGGCCCCCATGTGTTATATTACCCCTGTGTGTTCTGCTCCCCCCCCCCCCCTTCCCTCCAACTCTCCCTCCAACTTCTCTATCTCTACAATACATAATACATACTACAATAATATCTAGCTCCTATCTCTCTCTCTCTCTCTCTCAGCTTCATCAACATGTTGAAATTGAGCCTCTTCTCTGGTAAGTCTCTCTTTATCTCTCTGGTGACTTAATGGATTGTTGTTTTAGCTAGTTTCTAGCTCTCTCTCCGGTGTCTTAATGGATCTTTGTTATTAGCTAGTTCTGCACTCTCTCTCTCTCTCTCCGGTGACTTAATGAATTTTTGTTTTAGCTAGTCTCTAGCTCTCTCTCCGGTGACTTAATGGATCTTTGTTATTAGCTAGTTCTGCACTCTCTCTCTTTACTTAAATGGATTTTTGTTATTAGCTAATTTCACTCTCTCTTTCTCTGTGTATATATATGTGCACTGCTAAGACTATATGTGTGTTTATATTATCGACCACTGCATGCGTTTTTCATCTCCTCTTCCTTATTTATCTATACACTCACTAGTACAAAACAGGCCTATTACGTCGCCTTTTTTGGTCTTTTACGTCGCCCTTTTGGCGACGTATACAGGGGCGTCGTATAAAGTCACCATCTTTTACGTCGGTTAAAAAGGCGACGTATAAAGCATCATATACGTCGGTTAAAAAGGCGACGTATAAGACCAAAAAGGACGACGTATAATTTCATAAAAAGGGCGACGTATAAGATCAAAAAGCGCGATGTATAATGTCATAAAAAGGGCGACGTATAAAATCAAAAAGGGCGACGTATAATATCAAAAAAAGGCGACGAATAAGATCAAAAAGGGCGACGTATAAGACCAAAAAGGCCTACGTATGTCTACTGAAAAATGACATTTTTTCCCCTGTTTATATTTATATATACATCAAAATTCCTATTATTAACAACCAAAAATAATAATAAAACTTGCAACCCAAATTTCTCAACAAAGTGACTAATTAAATTAAAATAATTATTATCACATACTTGAAATACAAACCATTCTAATTATACAAATCTGAAATACACTAGTAGAAAACAGGCTGAGTGCTTCCTTCTCAGTTCAGGTCCATAGATTACAGCTTTGATACGTTTGGAAGATCTGGTTTCTTCCTAAATACGCCCTCTTGATTTACTGATGCGATCAGCTAGCCAGCAAAATCCACACAAACACTTGTATTATAAATCATAACTCAAGGAGACCAAAAAAATATATATTGGACAATGAAGAACGATGTTAATGATTCTAAACCTGTCCTTTCCTATCAAACATTTGTCCTGAAACAAAGCCTCGTCCATTATAAGCTGTAGGGCTTTCAATCTGCATATCAAAAACATTTGGTTTATCATAATACTCAAAATGTGAATCTTAAGTAATATGCAGCAGCAGCAGCAGATGCTAGAACAGAAAGAAGAAAAGATAAAAATGCCTTCTACTCCCTACATTAAACAATATCCAGTCATCAGCTTTACAGGGCCTGTGAAACCATAACCTGCAGAAAACGATAACAATAACAAACTGTAAGTGCTGACAGTCTGATCTTATTGCTCCTGCTTTGGCTTGTAAACTGCCAGCCATCTAAAATTGTTAATGCAAACATATACATGTAGAAAGCTCTTCCTGCTTTCCCACATTACTAATACTAACAGTAGAACATTACTCTTTTCACGTTCTCTTTGAGGGCTGGTAATGGACGTACTCCCGACTCTCCAACGCCTCGAGTATTCTTCATACCTTGACCAACACCACATCCATTCTCCTGGAGTTCAGGTTCCAAATAGAATCTGGCTCGAAATGCAGCTAAATGCGCGTAATAAGCAGGAGGAACTGCACAAAGCGTAAAAAGAATTTATTGATTAGTGGGTTCTATACACACTTCTTAAAAGTGCTGAAATGTTGTATCTTACTTCCATGACATAACTTGGGCCACCAAATAGTTTGATCATTTCATCCTGTGGCACAAAGTCTATTTTTCTACTTTATAGGACTTTTGTGTTCATTAAGCCCTTAATATAGCACTTTGAGTATGTGAGAATTAAGAGAATCCAGGGAAATAAGGCTTTGACAATTTGAGGCAAAGCATTCTCCTGAAAGATTTCATATTCCAATTCAAAATTATATGCTAGTTGGTTTCTGGTCTGAGGTATGCTTTATACAAAGAATTATATTGTGCATACACTGTGACGAACAATTAATAGAAATGAAGAGCAGCAGCTTAGGCTTACCAACAGAAACTGATCGTGTGCACCTCGCATATGTGTAGCAAAGGTTGTTTGTCAACGACTGAATTCCATCTGCTGTAAAATTGTTTTCATCCCAAAGAACATGGTAATGCGCTGGCCGACTTGTACCCTGTCATGAAAAAAATGTGAGAATTTAAAAAGTCAAAGAATAAACTAAGCCAATTACAGAGGAGCTTGTTGCACAATTTATCTAACCAGTTAATTCGACATTTGTGAAACCAAAAAATAATCTTTTTAGGAGAGCATTTTATCTTTAGTTACATCTCCAATATAAGACTTGGGATATTTTACCTGAATACCAGCATGGCTGCATAGATAAAAGTCAAATTCTGTTGGATGACAGATCTTGGTATCAACTACGGTTCCTGAGAATGCAATTAATGTCATCCTAAAAGTTGTGATCAAGTATGCTGCAAACTAGGCTTCGATATTAACAAATAACATAAGAACTATGGAATTCATGAGAGTACATGTTTATGAGTGATTGAGTGTGCAAGGAGATATGATCTGATATCTCAACTAACACTTTGGCTTGAAACTGTAAAATTTTACATATCTGGAATATTTAAATAAAGCTGCAATGGCTGATGCACAAGTGTACATGTAATTTGCAATATCATGTGCATAATAATTGATTGTTGAAAAGTATTTTACTTTAAGCTCTCAAGCATTTTAACTACTACAGAAAGGTTTTAAACAGTAATCATCTATTGATAAATTTTAACTACTACAGAAAGCATTTTAATAGATGGCTGGCAGTTTACAAGCCAAACCAAATGCTAAGAGTACAAATTTCTTTGAACAACTTTATCAGTACTCCAGAAATTGATAAAGAACCTACAACAAAAAGATAACCTCTACATGACAATTTAATTTATAATTACTAAAAACTAAACATTAATAATGTTCATAAACTCATAGGAGTTTAAAGTAATCCACTGATTTGTTCATTGTTAGCAAGCAACATAGTAGAATTTTTGCAATCGAAAGTACTCACACATACTAGTTATCGTATCAGGTATCAACAGATTTTATGTTTTTAAAATTTTACTTGTGTCCATTAGAAGCATTCTAAGAGAACGGTCTTTATAAAGATGCATCAAAATCAATATACATACACACATATACAATAAGCAAATCGATATACACACACACATATACAAGCTTTAACAAATCAATATATATATAGATATACATATTCATATACATTCACATAAATTTAAAGTACGAACCTGGAGCAGAGTGAAGTAGCCAATTGTAATTGAAAGGCAGAGTATACAAATCCAGTTCTCAAGAACCAACATCCATAAATCCTACAAATTAATCCATTTAGGGCACGAACCAAATTAGCGCAGGGCTTACAAATTCGAACCCAATTAGCCTATGGCTTACAGATGTTGAGAGAGAGTTTCTAGGGATTGAATTGATAGAGACCGAGCTTTCGTCTCTAGGGTTTAAATTGGGGCTTTCGTTTAGTCGAGGATGAGACTTCGAGAGTATACTGAGCAAGTCCAAATTTATATTATTATGTTACTTTAAGTTTGAGCTTTTGTACGTCGTTGATTAAAAAAACCGTCGTATAAAGTACCATTATATACGTCGTCTTTTTGCTCAACTGACGTATATAATAGCATTATATACATCGCCTTTTCCTCAACCGACGTATATAGTAGCATTATATACGTCGCATTTTCCTCAACCGACGTATATAGTAGCATTATATACGTCGCCTTTTTCTCAACCGACGTATAATGTCATTATATACGTCGTCTTTTACTCAACCGACGTATATAGTAGAATTATATACGTCGCCTTTTCCTCAACCGACGTATAAAACACTTATATACGTCGCCTTTAGGCGGAACCGACGTATATAAGTATTTTATACGTCGCCTTTGGATAGAACCGACGTATAATAGGCGACGTAAAAGATCATTTTTGTACTAGTGACTCTCTCTCTATTTTTTTATCTCATCTCTATGTAGAAGTTAACTGCATGCATTATTTTCCAGGAAACATCAAGTGTGCCTTTAGAGCTGCTGGAGCTATGATTCACTACTCAGCTAGTAGGTTTGATTTTGAATGTGATTGGTTTAACTGGATCACAAACAATATTATAAATTATGTATGTATCATAATTAATCAAGAATTAATTAATATGTACAGACTCCCAACTCAAAAATTGATTGTTGGCCTAAGTGTGCAAAAGGAAGTGTAGTGTAGAGATGTTTGGGCCCCCTGTGTTATATTACCCTTGTGTGTTCTGCCCCCCCCCCCCCACCCTCCCTCCCTCTCTCCCTCCAACTTCTCTATCTCTACAATACATAATACATACTACAAAAATATCAAGCTCCTCTCTCTCTCTCAGCTTCATCAAGATGTCGAAATTGAGTCTCTTCTCTGGTAAGTCTCTCTCTTTATCTCCGGTGACTTAATGGATTTTTGTTTTAGCTAGTCTCTGGCTCTCTCTCCGACGACTTACTGGATCTTTGTTATTAGCTAATTCTGCACTCTCTCTCTCTCTCTCCGGTGACTTAATCAATTTTTGTTTTAGCTAGTCTCTAGCTCTCTCTCCGGTGACTTAATGGATCTTTGTTATTAGCTAGTTCTGCACTCTCTCTCACTCTCTCTCTCTCTCCGGTGACTTAATGGATTTTTGTTTTAGCTACTCTCTAGCTCTCTCTCCGGTGACTTAATGGATCTTTGTTATTAGCTAGTTCTGCACTCTCTCTCTTTACTTAAATGGATTTTCTTTATTAGCTAGTTTCACTCTCTCTTTCTCTGTGTATATATAGATATGCACTGCTAAGACTATATGTGTGTTTATATTATCGACCACTGCATGTGCTTTTCATCTCCTCTTCCTTATTTATCTATACTCTCTCTCTCTCTCTCTCTATTTTTTTATCTCATCTCTATGTAGAAGTTAACTGCATGCATTATTTTCCAGGAAACATCAAGTGTGCCTTTAGAGCTGCTGGAGCTATGATTCACTACTCAGCTAGTAGGTTTGATTTTGAATGTGATTGGTTTAACTGGATCACAAACAATATTATAAATTATGTATGTATCATAATTAATCAAGAATTAATTAATTTGTACAGACTCCCAACTCAAAAATTGAGTGTTGGCCTAAGTGTGCAAAAGGAAGTGTAGTGTAGAGATGTTTGGGCCCCCTGTGTTATATTACCCTTGTGTGTTCTGCACCCCCCCCCCCTCCCTCCAACTCTCCCTCCAACTTCTTTATCTCAACAATACATAATACATACTACAATAATATCTAGCTCCTCTCTCTCTCTCTCTCTCTCTCTCTCTCTCTCAGCTTCATCAAGATGTCGAAATTGAGCCTCTTCTCAGGTAAGTCTCTCTCTCTCTCTCTCTGGTGACTTAATGGATTTTTGTTTTAGCTAGTCTCTGGCTCTCTCTCCGGTGACTTAATGGGTCTTTGTTATTAGCTTGTTCTGCACTCTCTCTCTCTCTCTCCGGTGACTTAATGGATTTTTGTTTTAGCTAGTCTCTAGCTCTCTCTCCGGTGACTTAATGGATCTTTGTTATTAGCTAGTTCTGCACTCTCTCTCACTCTCTCTCTCTCTCCGGTGACTTAATGAATTTTTGTTTTAGCTAGTCTCTAGCTCTCTCTCCGGTGACTTAATGGATCTTTGTTATTAGCTAGTTCTGCACTCTCTCTCACTCACTCTCTCTCTCTCCGGTGACTTAATGAATTTTTGTTTTAGCTAGTCTCTAGCTCTCTCTCCGGTGACTTAATGGATCTTTGTTATTAGCTAGTTCTGCACTCTCTCTCACTCTCTCTCTCTCTCCGGTGACTTAATGGATTTTTGTTTTAGCTACTCTCTAGCTCTCTCTCCGGTGACTTAATGGATCTTTGTTATTAGCTAGTTCTGCACTCTCTCTCTTTACTTAAATGGATTTTCTTTATTAGCTAGTTTCACTCTCTCTTTCTCTGTGTATATATAGATATGCACTGCTAAGACTATATGTGTGTTTATATTATCGACCACTGCATGTGCTTTTCATCTCCTCTTCCTTATTTATCTATACTCTCTCTCTCTCTCTCTATTTTTTTATCTCATCTCTATGTAGAAGTTAACTGCATGCATTATTTTCCAGGAAACATCAAGTGTGCCTTTAGAGCTGCTGGAGCTATGATTCACTACTCAGCTAGTAGGTTTGATTTTGAATGTGATTGGTTTAACTGGATCACAAACAATATTATAAATTATGTATGTATCATAATTAATCAAGAATTAATTAATTTGTACAGACTCCCAACTCAAAAATTGAGTGTTGGCCTAAGTGTGCAAAAGGAAGTGTAGTGTAGAGATGTTTGGGCCCCCTGTGTTATATTACCCTTGTGTGTTCTGCACCCCCCCCCCCCTCCCTCCAACTCTCCCTCCAACTTCTTTATCTCAACAATACATAATACATACTACAATAATATCTAGCTCCTCTCTCTCTCTCTCTCTCTCTCTCTCTCTCTCAGCTTCATCAAGATGTCGAAATTGAGCCTCTTCTCAGGTAAGTCTCTCTCTCTCTCTCTCTGGTGACTTAATGGATTTTTGTTTTAGCTAGTCTCTGGCTCTCTCTCCGGTGACTTAATGGGTCTTTGTTATTAGCTTGTTCTGCACTCTCTCTCTCTCTCTCCGGTGACTTAATGGATTTTTGTTTTAGCTAGTCTCTAGCTCTCTCTCCGGTGACTTAATGGATCTTTGTTATTAGCTAGTTCTGCACTCTCTCTCACTCTCTCTCTCTCTCCGGTGACTTAATGAATTTTTGTTTTAGCTAGTCTCTAGCTCTCTCTCCGGTGACTTAATGGATCTTTGTTATTAGCTAGTTCTGCACTCTCTCTCACTCACTCTCTCTCTCTCCGGTGACTTAATGAATTTTTGTTTTAGCTAGTCTCTAGCTCTCTCTCCGGTGACTTAAATGGATTTTTGTTATTAGCTAGTTCTGCACTCTCTCTTTCACTCTCTCTTTCTCTTTACTTAAATGGATTTTTGTTATTAGCTATTTTCACTCTCTTTCTCTATGTATATATATATGCACTGCTAAGACTATATGTGTGTTTATATTATCGACCACTGCATGCGCTTTTAATCTCCTCTTCCTTATTTATCTATACTCTCTCTCTATTTTTTTATCTCATCTCTATGTAGAAGTTAACTGCATGCATTATTTTCCAGGAAACATCAAGTGTGCCTTTAGAGCTGCTGGAGCTATGATTCACTACTCAGCTAGTTGGTTTGATTTTGAATGTGATTACTTTAACTAGATCACAAACAAAATTATAAATTATTTATGTATCATAATTAATCAAGAATTAATTAATTTTGACAGACTCCCAACTCAAAAATTGATTGTTGGCCTAAGTGTGCAAAAGGAAGTGTAGTGTAGAGATGTTTGGGCCCCCATGTGTTATATTACCCCTGTGTGTTCTGCTCCCCTCCCCCCCCCCCCTTCCCTCCAACTCTCCCTCCAACTTCTCTATCTCTACAATACATAATACATACTACAATAATATCTAGCTCCTATCTCTCTCTCTCTCTCTCAGCTTCATCAACATGTTGAAATTGAGCCTCTTCTCTGGTAAGTCCCTCTTTCTCTCTCCGGTGACTTAATGGATTGTTGTTTTAGCTAGTTTCTAGCTCTATCTCCGGTGTCTTAATGGATCATTGTTATTAGCTAGTTCTGCACTCTCTCTCTCTCTCTCCGGTGACTTAATGAATTTTTGTTTTAGCTAGTCTCTAGCTCTCTCTCCGGTGACTTAATGGATCTTTGTTATTAGCTAGTTCTGCACTCTCACTCTTTACTTAAATGGATTTTTGTTATTAGCTAATTTCACTCTCTCTTTCTCTGTGTATATATATGTGCACTGCTAAGACTATATGTGTGTTTATATTATCGACCACTGCATGCGCTTTTCATCTCCTCTTCCTTATTTATCTATACTCTCTCTTTCTATTTTTTTTATCTCATCTCTATGTAGAAGTTAGCTGCATGCATTAATTTCCAGGAAACATCAAGTGTGCCTTTAGAGCTGCTGGAGCTATGATTCACTACTCAGCTAGTAGGTTTGATTTTGAATGTGATTGGTTTAACTGGATCACAAACAATATTATAAATTATGTATGTATCATAATTAATCAAGAATTAATTAATTTGTACAGACTCCCAACTCAAAAATTGAGTGTTGGCCTAAGTGTGCAAAAGGAAGTGTAGTGTAGAGATGTTTGGGCCCCCTGTGTTATATTTGTTGCCCAGTAAATAACAATTGTAGAAGGGGGGTTGAATACAATTGTTTAAGATTCTCGACTTTATGTAACACAAATATGAAAGATCAATAACAATAACAATAACAGCTTTATTAACTCTGATATAAAACTGTTACAAACTCTCTTAAGAAATTCTGATGTTCTTAAGAGCTGCTAGCTTACAAAAACTCTCTCAAGAAATTCTGTTCTTAAGAGCTTCTCTCCGATTATGTTCTCTCTCGAATTGTACATAAATCGAAACCAAGACTGTGTTTATATAGTGCACACAGCTTCTTTATCAATAACAAGATAAGTCCTAATCATAACAAAGATAGAAACATATCTTTAATCGATAGCTACATTCTACAAACCAGGAACAAACTTCCATGTTTATCTAGACTCCAAATATAACTTGAAGTAGGAATCCTGATCAGCTTCAAGTCCTGATGATCAAACCTGATCATAGTCTGAGTAGGAATCCTGATGATCAATAAGATACTGACGCTTGATCAAATACTGATGACCATGCAATACTGATGACGTCAGCAATCCTGATCAGTTGAGTCTAGCTTCTGACGATCATTGAATTCTGATCTAACAATCTCCCCCAATCTCATACTTTGTGAAATAAAGTATAGATTCCAAATATTCAATGATGTCAAAAACATGTATCAAAATGTACAAGTATCTTCAGAAACAACTTATCTGTTTAAGCTTTTTGATAGAACAGATTCATCTTCAAGAAGTTGGATAATAAACTTTCTTCTTTTTCTTCAAGAATTTGAATCAGTCTTTCCTTAAGATTTCTGAGTTCTTCATCTTCCTCATTAATCTGGTAGATAGCTGCTCTGAGATTCTGTATGGAGTTTCTCTGAAGACTATGCTCTTCAAGCAAAAGATAAGCAATTTCCTTCCCATCAGGATTGAGTGAAAGATGAGTCATGCCAAAATTTACTTCTTTAACAGCAGTACCCCTTCGCATTTCCACATCCTGACCTCTTTGATTTAAGTACATGGGAATATAATTACCATCGAAATTACTGTTTCCATCCAGTCTTCTTCTTATAGTTGACAAAATCATGTCACTCCATTCTTTGTACACTTGGTTCTTCCATCTTAACAGATAGTGAACATATTTCAGTTCCTGTGTAGTTTTCATCAGCAGATCTTGAATAGATAGAATCTTCACACTACCATCTTTCATGAAGTACAGAAGCTTTTCTTTCTTTTCAAAACCATCATGACAATCTATAACTATATCAACAGCTAATAAATTGTTCAGGTTTTCAGAAGTTAAAGTACCTCCAATTTCAGTTAAGGAGTAAGGATCAACATAAGTCATGTTTAGAAATTCAGCATCCCTGTGTCCAATACCTCCTCTTGTGTAACTTGACATTTGCTTCAGATTCGAAAACATCTTTATCCAGAGTGATTTTGATCTAGCCATATCAGACAAATCAACAACACTTGAAGCACTTGTTATAATTCCACCAGACTGAAAATTGATAAGTTTATCACACCTTAGTGTACTTATATGTTTCCACTTCTTGTATTTCTCCTTTTCATGAGCGTAGCTTCTTTCAAGTAAAGATTCTTGTCTGCTTGTATTTCTCCATTTTCTTTTATTTGAAACTTTAAGCCTTTGTAGATAGAGATTGAAATCTTCATTTGTTCTTTTTGTAATATCTCTTCTTCTGGCTTCTTCTTCTTCATCTACTTCTTTGTTGTGACAATCAACAACAGTAGATAAGATTATCAAATCAACCTCTTGCAGAATTTCAGATTCATCAGGATCTTGAATATTGTCAGGATTAGAATCTTCAATTTGATTTGTATTGCTGAGAGTTGATTTACTTGATTTTCTTCTCAATTCAGGTTCTTCTTCAACAATTCCATCATCACCAAAAGTAGATCTGTCAGGAACTACTAGAGTTTGAATAGGTTCAGGAATTTCTTCAATTCTTAATCCTCTAGACCTTGTCTGTCTAGGTACTGTTTGAGTTGAAGAACCTCTTCTACTTCTTCTAACACCTCTTCTACCTCTGCTTCCTCTACCTCTAGCAGGAGCAGTATAGCTTTCCATTGTCTCTCTTTGTAGTCTCAAGAATTCTTCATGTGAGAGATCTGGATATTCTTCACTTGCTGTAGAGAGTGCTTTTCTGGCAAATAATTGTTGAACTCTTTTATCAGTGTGATAAAGAGTAACAATTCTACCGTCTTTTGTAGAAAACTTCTGGAATAAATTTGATGCATCTTCAGGATTATCAATAATTACATCTTCATCACCTTCAGGAATTGTAGCAAGAATATGTCCATGACCAGGTGTCAGGATTTGATCTTCCGTCAGGATCTGAGATTGCACCAATGTTCTTACTGTCTTAACTCCAGAATCAGAAACATGAGTTGACTGCGTAGTCTGACTTTGAGAAGTTTGAATTGTAGACTTCAAAACCGCTTCAAAACCGCAGCATCAGAGGTTTCTCCTTGTTTCACATTGTCACCACCATCATTTCCAGTATCATCATCATTATTCCTTAATACTAGATCAGGTGTACATTTTGTCTGAATAACCTTCTCCCCCTTTTTGACATCAGGATTTGACAATAATTGCAAAATTAAGGAAAGAGAGGCTTGAATTTCAGTTACCTTAGTATCCAGAGAATCAATTCTTTGTTTGATTGAGGTTTGTTCTGAAACAACAGATTTCACTTGGGATTCCACTACCCTCAGTTGTAAAGTAGTAGGCACCTTTGTAAAATTATTAAAGATATCAGTCCTCACTTTTTCAGTTGAACCCTTGATAGAATCAATCTCACTTTTCAGGCTTTTGGATAACAGAGTAGTAGCCTTCAGATGATTCTTCAAGTCTTGATTCTCTATAGATTTCACTGCATTATAGGCATGTCCAATAGCAGAAGAAAACTGATAGATTCATCAGAATTGTGCCATGAATTATTCCATTCATTCTGTCTAAATGCCTCTGCAGGATCAAAGGAAGGAATAGAAAAATCTTGTCTCTGATCTTTCCCAGTGGAAGCATTGCTAGCCATAAATGTACTTGATGAACCAAAATTAGTTCCAAGACTAATCTTGAGTGCTGTAGCAAGCTGTTCCTTCTCTTTTCGATTCTCATTATTATCATCACTATCATCATCAGAATTATCATCATCAGAACCATGAGATTTATCAGGATCAGGAATTGCAATACCTTTCAGTTTATCCTGTGATTCTGAGATAGGATGATCCATTGGTCTTGAACGAAGTGGCTGTATCAAAATAGGTTCATTATCAGGAGCACCACTAGCGTCAGGATGAACATCGTCAGGATTTGATATGCTTGCATCAGTATTTGCTACCAATGGTTCTTGTGGAGCTTGAGGTTCAGAAGCTGCTTCAACACTTTGAGCTAAAGGTTCTTGTGTGCTTCCCTCATTGACAATGTTCTCGACCAATCTTTCAATAGAAGCTGTAGCTTTGCCTGCATCTTCACTTTGAGAAGATGGTTCTTGTGTAGCTGGAATGTTGATGTCTTCATTCTCCCTTTGAGAAAATGGTTCTTGTGTGACCATTCCACTAGCTAAGCCTTCACCCAAACTTTGATTGAGTGGTTCTTGTGTGGCAGGATCAACAGTAGCTGCTGAATTACTCTGAAATTCAGGTTCTTGTGGGCTTGATCCTTTCAGCTTCTTCTGTCTCTGATAGACTAACTCTTCTGCATTCCTCTTTTTCTTTGATGTAGGTGTAAGACCAACCAAGGAAGCAGTTGTAAAAACCTTCTCCCAAGAAATTTCTCTAATCTGAGATGGAGAGGCTGGAGAGTCTGATATAGAGACAACTTTTGTTTTTGCATCAGAAATACTAACATCAGGATTTGCTAGAGCATCAGGAGTAGATGACTCATCAGGATTTGATGTCTGATTATCAGTATCCTTCATTTGCACTGTCAAAGGAATATGATACCTGCTCTTTGATAATTTCCTTGTCTTTTGTGGTTTTGATGAAGGTACCACAGTTTTAGTAGCAGTATCAGCAACTTCCTTGTTCACTTTCATCACAGAGGATATAGGTAAGTCATCCTCTGAATCACTTTCATCAATCAACCTCAACTTCCTTTTCACAGGAACATTCTTAACAACCTTATCAGCTTTCTTGACCAGGACCCCTTGTACACCCCCTTGTATCTTCTTTTTAGTGAGTGGTGTAGAGGAAAAATCCTTTGAACCTGATTGCCTTCCAGACACATCAGTTCTAGCTGATTTCTTTGATTTTACAACTAAAGTCTTTTGAGAGACAGTAGAGGTGGTTGTTAACTGTTTAGACTGTTTAGGTTGCATGCTTGTGTCAGGAACAAGGTGGGTTGGGCCTTGTACCATAGCATTAGAAAGTAGTCCATAACGAGTAGGCATTTTCTGATGTAAGAAAAACCTAACCTCATCAGGAATAAAAGCATTTCCTATAAAACCATTTGCCTTATCACTGTTGACTAAGGACTTAATATTATTCTCAGTAATTCTACAGATTGGTAGAACTACATCATCCTCAAAAACAACATTAGGACATAAGTGATTAAATATCAACTGTAAAAATCTAAGAAAACAGACAGAACCCAACTTATCTGATTTCCTATCACTTAAAGCTTTTAAGATAAAAGACCCATAATCAAACACTGTAGAATGGATAAGAGAGTACCCAATTTTAAGAGATCCTGATGGAAGAGCATCAAAATTTGATGTCTTATTCAGGAAACAGCGACTGATTGTATCAAAGAAGAAATTCCATTCCTTCTTAAGCTTTGTCCTAAAGAGATTTCCATATCTCTTTACTTCTCCATTGTAGCCCAGTTTCTTGACAAACTCAAATAGAGTAGAGTCTGAAATCACCCTAGGAACTTTTTCACCCAGAATAGGCAAATGCAATGCCTCTTCAATAACAGCAGGGGTGACATGATGAGTTACCCCATTTGATTCGAACTGCATCAGAATGGTTCCTGTAGAACTTTGACCAAAAACAACTGTGTTCCAAACCTGCATTACAGACTTAAAAGAAACACTTGCAGGCTCTGTTAAAGCATACTTCAATGGGCTTGAAGTAAGAAAATCTTGAATTATATGGAACTCAGTAGGCAATTCTTGATGGTCTAGTATGGCTACAAAGTTATTAGTGGCAAAAGTAATATCACGAATTACTGTTTGTTTGTTCATGAAAGATGAAGACGCCATTGTAATGCTTTTGAAAACTCGAGAATTAAGATTTGAAGCAATTAGGGTATGAAAGCACAGAGAGAGATAAAAACGAAAAACTGATGATGAGAGAGTAATGAAAGATGTAAAACAATGAAAATTATTTTGTTAAAACAAAATATTACTCTCAATGACAGGTGGCAAAATATGATTTGTGCATAACTAATTAGTGGACAGATTACGTGTGTCATTAAATAAAACTGCACCGCTTTTTATGTGTATGTATAGATATATCTATAAGAGAGCAACACACGCGCGTATACAGTTGTCCTACTAAAACTCAATCGTCCATTAGCAGATACGGACGAAAAATTAGGCACAAATTTAGCAATGAAAATACTGACCTGTACATCAGGATTGACCAGTTGACTTCCTGTCAGGATTCCATCCTATCAGGATTTGATCAAAGAAAACATACCTTTCTGAATAACCATCAGGATTTGACAGTTATCAGGATTTCCTCTCTGTAACCTTCTTCAGAAATTCTCAAAGTTCATCATTCCAAGTTCATTCACCAATTTATTGAAAGTAGCTTCAGGCAGTGGCTTGGTGAATATATCAGCTAGTTGTTGATCAGTGGAACAAAGTGAAGTTCAATTGTTCCTTCCAGAACCTGTTCTCTTATAAAGTGATATCTGATACTGATGTGTTTAGTAAGAGAATGCTGAACTGGATTTCCTGTCATTGCAATAGCACTTTGGTTATCACAATAAATAGGGATTTTTGAGTATGACAGGCCATAATCTAACAACTGATTTCTCATCCACATTATCTGAGCACAACAACTTCCTGCAGCAATGTACTCAGCTTCTGCAGTTGAAGTGGAAATAGATTTCTGCTTTTTACTGAACCATGAAACTAGTCTTCCACCCAAAAACTGACAACTTCCTGAAGTACTTTTCCTGTCTATTTTGCATCCTGCAAAATCAGCATCTGAATAACCACACAACCCAAAATCTGATTCCCTTGCATACCAAAGGCCAAGTGAAGGAGTGCCTTTGAGATATCTGAAAATTCTCTTGACTGCAATCAGATGTGGTTCTCTAGGTGTTGCTTGAAATCTTGCACATAGACAGGTTGCAAACATGATATCTGGTCTACTGGCAGTGAGATACAATAAAGAGCCAATCATTCCTCTGTAGTGAGTTACATCTACCTCTTCACCTTGATCAGGATCAAGTTTGGTAGCTGTAGCTATGGGAGTTGAAGCAGGAGTACTGTCTTGCATGTTAAACCTTGTCAGTAAATTCCTTGTGTATTTAGACTGATTAATAAAAATCCCTTCATCAGTCTGTTTAACTTGAAGACCCAGAAAGTAACTCATTTCTCCCATCATGCTCATTTGATATCTTGACTGCATAAGCTTGGAAAACTTTTCACACAGCTTATTGTTTGTTGACCCAATTGCACCTCTTTTGAATCCACTTTCCAGTAAGAATTGAGCTAAGGTTTCATACCATGCTCTTGGAGCTTGCTTTAGTCCATAAAGTGCCTTATCCAGTCTGTAGACATAATCTGGATATTTAGGATCAATGAAACCAGGAGGTTGTTCAACATAAACTTCTTCCTCCAGTTCACCATTTAAGAAAGCACTTTTAACATCCATCTGGAAAACCTTGAATTTCTTATGTGCTGCATAAGCAAGAAATATCCTGATGGCTTCTAGTCTTGCAACAGGAGCAAAAGTTTCATCATAGTCAATTCCCTCTTGTTGGGAATACCCCTTTGCAACTAGTCTAGCTTTGTTTCTGATTATCACTCCATCAGAATCAGTCTTGTTCTTGAAAATCCACTTTGTACCAACAATTGATCTATTCTTTGGTCTTGGTACCAGTTTCCAGACTTCATTCCTTTCAAATTCATTCAGTTCTTCTTGCATTGCAGTAACCCAGTCAGCATCTTTAAGTGCATCTTCAACTTTCTTAGGCTCCTCCTTGGATAGAAAGTTATTGTATAAACATTCATTCTGAGTTGCACTTCTTGTTTGAACACCTGCATCAGGATCTCCAATTATCAAATCAGGAGTATGATCTTTTGTCCATTTCCTTGCTGGTGTCAAATTGTTTCTTGAAGTAGATGCTCCCCCTGGATTGGTGTTATCTTGATTGAAAGAATTTGATTGATTTGAAGCTCTCCCTGAATTATTGCTATGCCCTCCTGATGTGTTATCAGGATCTTCACTTGAATCAGTATCTGAAGAATTCTGTCCTGATAATTGAGTTGACTCAGAACTTGTAGTTGAATGCCGTTGCTCCCCCTCAACATTAGCACTACTAGTTGTATTACTGTTGTTTGCATCATCAGTATTAGCACCATCAGTACCTAGTGTGTCATCAGGATTTGGTGACCCATCAGGATCTGATGTATTGACAGCTTCTGATTCATTTTCTTCAGGTTCCTTGGAAGCTTCATTTTCAAATAACAATCTATCATGCGAGTCTTCAATGATTCCAGTTATCTTCTTATCATCAAAAGATACATGAATTGACTCCATGACAGTTCTTGTTCTCAAATTAAAAACTCTGAAGGCTCTTGATGTAGGATAACCTATGAATATTCCTTCATCAGCCTTTGTTTCAAATTTCCCTAGCTGTTCAGGATGAGTTCTGAGAACAAAACATTTACAGCCAAACACATGCAAATGCTTCAGACTTGGTTTCTTCTCCTTGAGTGACTGATAAGGAGTGACACCATGCCTGTTTATCAATGTGAGATTTTGTGTATAGCATGCTGTGTTGACTGCTTCTGCCCAGAAATATGTAGGTAATTTAGCTTCTTCCAACATAGTTCTGCCAGCTTCAATAAGAGTTCTATTCTTCCTTTCTACTACTCCATTTTGCTGAGGTGTGCCAGGAGCAGAGAATTGTTGAATGATTCCTTTGTATTTGCAGAACTCTTCCATCTTTGAATTCTTAAATTCAGTACCATTATCACTTCTCAGAATCTTGACTTTGTACTTTGTGGTTGTCTCAATCATTCTCACATGATCCAACAGAACTTCAGGAGTTTCATCTTTTCTGTGCAGAAAATACACCCAGGTGAATCTAGAATATTCATCAACAATTACAAGAGTGTACCTTTTCTTACTGATGGACATGATGTTGACTGGACCAAACAGATCAAGATGTAGCATGTGATATGGTTCTTCAATAGAGGATTCTGATTTACTCTGGAATGATGTTCTTCTTTGTTTTGCTTTTTGGCATGCATCACAGAGTCCATCAGGTGTATATAAGACATTTGGTAATCCTCTCACTAACTCTTTCTTAACCAACTCATTGATGTTGCTGAAGTTGAGATGAGAAAGCTTCTTGTGCCAATTCCAACTTTCATCTACTGAAGCTTTACTGATGAAACATGTAGGGGAGCCATCAGTATCTGAGAGAATGTTGGCTTCATATATGTTACCATGCCTGTAGCCAGTTAGTGCTATCTTTCCTGTTGCTTTACTGACTACTTCACAATGTGTGGAATAGAAATTGACATGATAACCTCTGTCAGTGATTTGACTAATACTCAACAAGTTGTGTTTTAGTCCCTTCACTAGAGCTACTTTTTCAATGATGACATTTCCAATGATTATATTGCCATATCCCAAGGTTTGTCCAATGTTGCCATCTCCATAAGACACAGTTGGGCCAGCTTTTTCCTCATATTCTGATAACAGGGCTTTGTTTCCAGTCATGTGCACAGAACATCCACTATCCATGACTAACACATTTTTCCTTTTACCCTGCATCAGAATAGTAAAACACTAGTCAGAATGTTTAGGAACCCACACTTGTTGGATTCCTTGTTCATGCATTTTATTAAATTTAATAGCAGAAGACTTTTTGACTTTAGCAGTCCTGACAGGATTTACTCCATCAGGATTTGCTTTGTCAGTATCAGTATTAACAAACGCATGCTTCACTATGACATTTTCAGTTCTATCAGACTTTGTACTACTTTCAAACTTAGGCAATGGATCATAAAAGTTATAGTACAAATCATGATACTCTTTACATGTATAAATAGAATGCCATAGACTACCACAATGAAAACAGGAGTTCTGTGGTTTGTAAAATACTGATCTATTCCTAACATCAGACTTAGGAATTTCAGCAATTTTCTTCTTACTCTTTTTACAATCAATAGCAAGATGATTAGAGTTACCACAGTTAAAACAACTCTTTCTAGGTGCATTTGGGATATACTTATAACCATTTTCTTTATTGATCCCAATTTTACCATTCCTGTTTCTCTTAACAGTAGCTTCCTTTTTCTTATCTGTAACCTCACAGATTTTATCCTTAAGCTGTTTCTGAGACAATAGACCTACATTCTTAATGACTTTATTCAAGACAGGTTTAGACTTAACGATTTTAATTCCTTGAGTAGAAGAAGATCCCTTTTCAAAAGTAGAATTGGAATCCTTACCAAAAACAAAATTAACAGGAGTAATCTTAGATTTGGTTGAGTCTATAACATGTCTATAGGTCTTTGGACTGACTGTCTCATCAATGACAATTTTCTCTTTCAATTTCTTATCCTCATCTGACTTATATCCTAGACACTCTTTCCAATTCTTAGAGGTATTAATCTCATGAAATTTCCTACCAGAGTCTGTCCAGGTTCTGATTTTCTCATTAGCATATTCAAGTTCTTTTTCAAGGGAAGTACATTTAGATGACATCTCTAAGTGCATGTGTTTAGCATTATCACATTCTTTTTGTACTTCTAGCATACGAGAAAATTCAGCTTCTAATATCTCATTCCTTTTTCTAAGGTCAGACATCTCAGATAAGATTCTAGTATTCTCAGCAGTTTGACTTCTAAAGCTAATATGTAATGACTTTAGAAAACGTCTTAACTCAGAAGCATTATCAGTATCAAAATCAAAGATAGTATTTAGTACCTTATCATCAGGAGCAGCAATTACATCAGCATTGGCCATTAACGCATAGTTGACTACCTCAGTATCAGATTCTGAGGAAGAGTCCATCCAATCCTTGCTTGATGTGATGAGTGCCTTTGTCTTGTTGCATTCAGAAGCAAAGTGACCCATACCATTACACTTGTAGCATCTAACCATTGACTTGTCAAATTTGCTACCCTTGCTGTCCTTTTTGATATACTTGTCTTTGTCTGCTTTGAAGGTCTTTTTCTGAAAGTTGCCCTGTCTTCTATTCTTCCTGAACTTCATCCTTCTGAAGTTTCTGACAATCATAGCAACCATCTCTTCCATGTCTGAGTCAGAAGAATCATCATCAGTATTGGCATCAGGATTGCCATCAGTATCTGATGAAGAGTCGTCAGGATCTGACTCAGCTACTCTTGATTTACTTCTAGAGACCTCCATAGCTTTTCCTTTTGATTTAGCCTCTGCTTTCAAAGCAATTGACTTTGCCTTGTTGCTTTTCTTGTTCTTCCTCTTTTGAACTTCAAGATCATGAGTTCTTAGCATCCCATAGATCTCATCAAGAGACACAATGTTCAGATCATACTGGTGTCTAATGATTGAGGTCTGAGTATCCCATTCTTCAGGTAAAGCTCTAAGAAATTTGGTGTTTGAATCTTCAGTTTCATATACTTTGTCAACTAAGGATAAACTGTTCAATAGTGTCAGGAATCTATCATATAGCTCAGTCAGGCTCTCTTCAGGTCTTGCATCGAATTGTTCATATTCTTGAATCAATAGAGCCCTTCTGTTTTTCTTGACAGATGCAGATCCCTGGCACTGAGTTTCCAAAGTATCCCAGATTTCTTTTGAAGACTTGCATGCAATCACTCTGTTTGACATAACAGCATCAAGACCATTGTGCAAGATATTCTATATCTTTGGTTCTCTGAGTACATGAGCTTTTTCTTCTGGAGTCCATTCAGATTTAGCTTTGACCACATAATGTTCTGGTACAGTATCTGTTCGTTCTATGAACTTTGTTGGTATATATGGTCCATCACGAATCCTGTCCAGATTGTCTGGATCCATAGCCTCCAGGTACATCAACATCTTTACCCTCCATGTAGGATATTCTGATATCTTCAAGATGGGAATCTTCATGCTTTCATACTTGGTTGTCGACATCTTTAGATCGTATCTGATTCAGAATTAAATCAGTTTGCTCTGATACCAATTGTTGCCCAGTAAATAACAATTGTAGAAGGGGGGTTGAATACAATTGTTTAAGATTCTCGACTTTATGTAACACAAATATGAAAGATCAATAACAATAACAATAACAGCTTTATTAACTCTGATATAAAACTGTTACAAACTCTCTTAAGAAATTCTGATGTTCTTAAGAGCTGCTAGCTTACAAAAACTCTCTCAAGAAATTCTGTTCTTAAGAGCTTCTCTCCGATTATGTTCTCTCTCGAATTGTACATAAATCGAAACCAAGACTGTGTTTATATAGTGCACACAGCTTCTCTATCAATAACAAGATAAGTCCTAATCATAACAAAGATAGAAACATATCTTTAATCGATAGCTACATTCTACAAACCAGGAACAAACTTCCATGTTTATCTAGACTCCAAATATAACTCGAAGTAGGAATCCTGATCAGCTTCAAGTCCTGATGATCAAACCTGATCATAGTCTGAGTAGGAATCCTGATGATCAATAAGATACTGACGCTTGATCAAATACTGATGACCATGCAATACTGATGACGTCAGCAATCCTGATCAGTTGAGTCTAGCTTCTGACGATCATTGAATTCTGATCTAACAATATTACCCTTGTGTGTTCTGCATCCCCCCCCCCTCCCTCCCTCCCTCCAACTCTCCCTCCAACTTCTTTATCTCTACAATACATAATACATACTTCAATAATATCTAGCTCCTCTCTCTCTCTCTCTCTCTCTCTCTCTCTCTCTCTCTCTCTCAGCTTCATCAAGATGTCGAAATTGAGCCTCTTCTCAGGTAAGTCTCTCTCTCTCTCTCTCCGGTGACTTAATGGATTTTTGTTTTAGCTAGTCTCTGGCTCTCTCTCCGGTGACTTAATGGTTCTTTGTTATTATCTTGTTCTGCACTCTCTCTCTCTCTCTCCGGTGACTTAATGGATTTTTGTTTTAGCTAGTCTCTAGCTCTCTCTCCGGTGACTTAATGGATCTTTGTTATTAGCTAGTTCTGCACTCTCTCTCACTCTCTCTCTCTCCGGTGACTTAATGAATTTTTGTTTTAGCTAGTCTCTAGCTCTCTCTTCGGTGACTTAATGGATCTTTGTTATTAGCTAGTTCTGCACTCTCTCTCGCTCACTCTCTCTCTCTCCAGTGACTTAATGAATTTTTGTTTTAGCTAGTCTCTAGCTCTCTCTCCGGTGACTTAAATGGATTTTTGTTATTAGCTAATTCTGCACTCTCTCTTTCACTCTCTCTTTCTTTTTACTTAAATGGATTTTTGTTATTAGCTATTTTCACTCTCTCTTTCTCTATGTATATATATATGCACTGCTAAGACTATATGTGTGTTTATATTATCGACCACTGCATGCGCTTTTCATCTCCTCTTCCTTATTTATCTATACACTCTCTCTATTTTTTTTATCTCATCTCTATGTAGAAGTTAACTGCATGCATTATTTTCCAGGAAACATCAAGTGTGCCTTTAGAGCTGCTGGAGCTATGATTCACTACTCAGCTAGTTGGTTTGATTTTGAATGTGATTACTTTAACTAGATCACAAACAAAATTATAAATTATTTATGTATCATAATTAATCAAGAATTAATTAATTTGGACAGACTCCCAACTCAAAAATTGATTGTTGGCCTAAGTGTGCAAAAGGAAGTGTAGTGTAGAGATGTTTGGGCCCCCATGTGTTATATTACCCCTGTGTGTTCTGCTCCCCCCCCCCCCTTCCCTCCAACTCTCCCTCCAACTTATCTATCTCTACAATACATAATACATACTACAATAATATCTAGCTCCTATCTCTCTCTCTCTCTCAGCTTCATCAACATGTCGAAATTGAGCCTCTTCTCTGGTAAGTCTCTCTTTCTCTCTCCGGTGACTTAATGGATTTTTGTTTTAGCAAGTCTCTAGCTCTCTCTCCGGTGACTTAATGAATTTTTGTTTTAGCTAGTCTCTAGCTCTCTCTCCGGTGACTTAATGGATCGTTGTTATTAGCTAGTTTTGCACTCTCTCTCACTCTCTCTCTCTCTCTCTCTCTCCGGTGACTTAATGCATTTTTGTTTTAGATAGTCTCTAGCTCTCTCTCCGGTGACTTAATGGATCTTTGTTATTAGCTAGTTCTGCACTCTCTCTCACTCTCTCTCTCTCTCTCTCTCTCTCCAGTGACTTAATGAAGTTTTGTTTTAGCTAGTCTCTAGCTCTCTCTCCGGTGACTTAATGGATCTTTGTTATTAGCTAGTTCTGCACTCTCTCTCACTTTCTCTCTCTCTCTCTCTCTCTCTCTCTCTCCGGTGACTTAATGAATTTTTGTTTTAGCTAGTCTTTAGCTCTCTCTCCGGTGACTTAATGGATCTTTGTTATTAGCTAGTTCTACACTCTCTCTCACTCTCTCTCTCTCTCCGGTGACTTAATGAATTTTTGTTTTAGCTAGTCTCTAGCTCTCTCTCCGGTAACTTAATGGATCTTTGGTATTAGTTAGTTCTACACTCTCTCTCTTTCACACACTCTCTCTCTCTCTTTACTTAAATGGATTTTTTGTTATTAGCTAGTTTCACTCTCTCTTTCTCTGTGTATATATATATGCACTGCTAAGACTATATGTGTGTTTATATTATCGACCACTGCATGCGCTTTTCATCTCCTCTTCCTTATTTATTTATACTCTCTCTCTATTTTTTATCTCATCTCTATGTAGAAGTTAACTGCATGCATTATTTTCCAGGAAACATCAAGTGTGCCTTTAGAGCTGCTGGAGCTATGATTCACTACTCAGCTAGTTGGTTTGATTTTGAATGTGATTACTTTAACTAGATCACAAACAAAATTATAAATTATTTATATATCATAATTAATCAAGAATTAATTAATTTGGACAGACTCCCAACTCAAAAATTGATTGTTGGCCTAAGTGTGCAAAAGGAAGTGTAGTGTAGAGATGTTTGGGCCCCCATGTGTTATATTACCCCTGTGTGTTCTGCTCCCCCCCCCCCCCACCCCCTTCCCTCCAACTCTCCCTCCGGTGACTTAATGGATCTTTGTTATTAGCTAGTTCTGCACTCTCTCTCACTCTCTCTCTCTCCGGTGACTTAATGAATTTTTGTTTTAGCTAGTCTCTAGCTCTCTCTCCGGTGACTTAATGGATCTTTGTTATTAGCTAGTTCTGCACTCTCTCTCTTTACTTAAGTGGATTTTTGTTATTAGCTAGTTTCACTATCTCTTTCTCTGTGTATATATATATATATGCACTGCTAAGACTATATGTGTGTTTATATTATCGACCACTGCATGCGCTTTTCATCTCCTCTTCCTTATTTATCTATACTCTCTCTCTCTCTCTATTTTTTATCTCATCTCTTTGTAGAAGTTAACTGCATGCATTATTTTCCAGGAAACATCAAGTGTGCCTTTAGAGCTGCTGGAGCTATGATTCACTACTCAGCTAGTAGGTTTGATTTTGAATGTGATTGGTTTAACTGGATCACAAACAATATTATAAATTATGTATGTATCATAATTAATCAAGAATTAATTATTTTGTACAGACTCCCAACTCAAAAATTGATTGTTGGCCTAAGTGTGCAAAAGGAAGTGTAGTGTAGAGATGTTTGGGACCCCATGTGTTATATTACCCCTGTGTGTTCTGCTCCCCCCCTCCCTCCCTCTCTTCCTCCCTTCCTCCCTCCCTCCAACTCTACCTCCAACTTCTCTATCTCTACAATATATAATACATACTACAATAATATCTAGCTCCTCTCTCTCTCTCAGCTTCATTAAGATGTCGAAATTGAGCCTCTTCTCTGGTAAGTCTCTCTCTCTATCTCCGGTGACTTAATGAATTTTTGTTTTAGCTAGTCTCTAGCTCTCTCTCCGGTGACTTAATGGATCTTTGTTATTAGCTAGTTCTGCACTCTCTCTCACTCTCTCTCTCTCTCTCTGACTTAATGGATTTTTGTTTTAGCTAGTCTCTAGCTCTCTCTCCGGTGACTTAATGGATCTTTGTTATTAGCTAGTTCTGCACTCTCTCTCTCTCTCTCCGGTGACTTAATGAATTTTAGTATTTTTAATTTATTATTTTAGTATTTTTATATGATTTACTATTATTTTTTAGCTTATATTATTAGCATTTATTTGTATTTTGATCTTAAAATTTTTTAATATGTTGTCGACGGAATAATATCTTGAACTTTTGAATGTAGCTTAGAAAAATAGATGATATAATATTTAATAATAATAATATGTTGTTGACGGGATTCGAATCTTAACCCGTGGGAGTATTTTAGATACTAAGAAAATAATATTCTTTTAATATTACATCAAACGGTTCTCATTTATCTATATTTATATCTAACGGTTATTATTTAGAGAACCAAACTATCAACCAACCAAATAGATGGTAGTTTGCTTATAATAGTATTTTTTTATATGATTTTTTAGTATTTTTTATCTTTTTTTATTAGCATTTATTTGTATTTTGATCTTAAATTTTTTTAATATGTTGTTGACGATATTTTTTTATATGATTTTTTAGTATTTTTTATCTTTTTTTATTAGCATTTATTTGTATTTTGATCTTAAATTTTTTTAATATGTTGTTGACGAGATTCGAACCTTAAACCCGTGAGAGCATTTTAGATATAAAAAAAGGAATATTTTTTTAATATATTTACATCTAACGGTTATTATTTAGAGGACCAAACTAAATGACCAAACTACTAACCAAATAGAGATGACCAAACTACCAACCAAATAAATGGTGGTTTGCTTATAATATTATAGTATAGATAGATAGATATAGATTACCAAAAATCAAGATCCGTTAATGTATTCTTTTCTATTTAAACCACAACTTTTTACTAGGCAATTTGCAATAATCCCACTGGCTTATCTCTTCTTCATTGTTTTTTTAAACAAAAAATTTAGACTACTTATTTCTATTAAGGAACCGATTAATCAAGGGCATGTCCGGCAACATTTACTTATGTCTTATAAATTGAAAAGAACTTATGACTCAACTAATTATTAATTATGAATTCAACTTATAATTAAGTTGAAAATTAGTAATAATATACTTTGACTCCTAACTTTTTTTTCTATTACTCCCTATGTCCCTCTCATTTTTTTTATATTTTTCTTTTTTGTACGTTCGTCTCATTTCTTTACATACCAAAAATAGTAACATTTTATAATATAAAATCCAATCATATTCATTACTTTCCTTCACTATACCTACTTTATACATTAAATATTGATTGTTCACACCACTTTACTCATTTCTCTTACTTTTCTCTATTAATTTATACTTTTTCTTAACTTCTGTGTCGTCCCCTTAATATAAAGAATTGAGGAGGATGGAGGGAGTACTTGATTTTCTATATAAGAATACAATGTGTCATGTGTGACTAATGACTACATAAATAATAAGTAGGCACATGTTAATTAGTATAGGGTTTGGTTCGCTGGTATCAGGAATCAGTTATGAGTTTACAATGAGCAAAATTTATATCTAATGTTTGGTTTAAATTTTTTTATTCTCAAATCCATATCTCAAACCTCCGAGATATGAGATTTTGATACCCTAGTGGGTAGGTGGGTATGAAAATGAGGGTATGGATATCAATTTTATATTATTTATTAATTTCATGCAAAAAAATATTATAAATATAAAAATTTATTTTATAAACAAAAAAATGTTATAAATAACAATAAAATATTTTTAATTTTTTTTTAATTTTTTTTATAATATAAAAAATTAATTTAAAATATAACTTAATATCATTTTAAAAATCATTTCAACACTTAATCAAATACATGATATTATAAATGATCTTTCAATCCCATACCACCTCAACAGGATTCCTAATTTCAAACACATACCACCCGTGAACCAAACGACCTCGATAAAATGAGAAAATGAAGAATGAACTTTTGATAGCAAGACGTCAAACAACAAAAGTAATGGATTACTTTATTCCTTTTGTTTGTTGGTCGGCGGGAGTTGAAGTAGAACACTACTCATCCAAACTTAAAAACTGCTATCTTCCCTTATTGGATTACTATTAGCATTTTTGCAACTTACTCCCTCCGTCCCCCTCAATTCTTTACATTGAGAAGACGGCACGGATGTTAAGAAAAAATGTAAATTAATAGAGAAAAATAAAAAAAATGAGTAAAGTGATGGGACCAATCAATATTTAATGTATAAAGTGGGTATAAAGTAGGTATAGTGAAGGAAAGTAGTGAATGTGATTGGATTTTATATTATAAAATGTTACTATTTTTGGTATGTAAAGAAACGAGAGGGACGTACCAAAAAGGAAAGTGTAAAGAAATGAGAGGGACAGAGGGAGTATTAGACAATGGATTTCACTGTATACGTGCACGAGTTCACTTCGATAAGTAAGGATGTTAACTCAAGTACCACATTGTTAAGAGAAAGAAAAATTATTTTGAATATAAGCAACTAAAAATAATTTTATTACTATTAGGTCTTTTGGAAGGAGTTAAAAACAAATCCGCGCAGACTTGGTTACGGCGCAGAGCGAACAATATCATATGAATGTGGAGTTATTGGGTATTGTGCGGCCCAACAAATGAGGCCAAATTTTTTTCCCCAACTGTGACAAAAAAATTAAATATATTATACATTAATGAAAAAAAATATTGTATAGAAATAATATTTTAAACTTTTATAAAATAAAAAAACTACAATTTACAAAATAACCAAAAAAATTATTTAAATTAAAATATACAAATAACAAAATTAATCTTATAATAATAATAATATTATTATTATTATTAATTATTTTTTGGGTAAATAATTTGCAGGCAATATTTGTATATAAATAACA
This sequence comes from Heracleum sosnowskyi, assembly GCA_030848705.1. Lineage (NCBI taxonomy): Eukaryota > Viridiplantae > Streptophyta > Magnoliopsida > Apiales > Apiaceae > Heracleum > Heracleum sosnowskyi. Next base: position 111,430,467 of record CM061239.1, read on the forward strand.
TAAACGATACTTTTAGAGAAAAAGAATAAATTTCGAGAGACCAATAAATATATGAAGCATTAAGTTAAAAAGAAAATACTGATTAAAAATTTGATAAACTTAGTTGCTAATAGTTTAAATATTAATGTTTTTAAACAAAGCAAAGTATATAATAAATTATATGTTTAGAATAAAAATAGAAAACATGTAGCAGCTGTGAAATAAATAGACAAAAAAATAAATATAAAAACAAATTAGCACAAATGTAGATAAATATAACAGTGCAGAGTTAGATTTACATATGCAACATATACACGCACAGTAGAAGACTAAAAATTAAAGGAAACAAAACTTTGGAACATCCGCAAGTGCCGGACTGTGAAGGTTTAAGGCCGTATAAGATCTCGAGGGGGGCCGTAATTGATGGTCATCGGATTATTAATGGTAGATAGCGGAAAGTCGGGGTGGCCAAGACCCCCTATGGCCTCATTGTGTGTCCGCCCCTCCAAAATTATGTTTGAATTGGACCGTTTGTGTCGAAAGTCACATATGAGTAGCGGTCACATAAGAGTCACAAAATTGATGTTTTTTGAATTAAGAAGATATTGTAGAGTAAGTGTCAATCCAAGTCTCACATCGTTAAAATAAAAAATAATTATCTTGAATATAAGTATATGCAAAAACAACTCTTCATACTAAATCTTTTGGGAGGAATGAGGAGTCCAAAACTTTGTCACGTTCCGGAACGTGAAACTAATTGGTGTGTGGCTCAAGAGTAAAATGAATTTTAAAATCAACAGGATAATGTGATATGTAATATTTTGAACATTTCAATTCGTAGAAGGTTAAAACATAAGTTGTAAGATGCGAAGTTCAGTGCAAACACAAAAGTGTATGTATGCAGGCAACGATTGAACCTTAGCAACTACGTAGTACTTTGTTTAAGTCATGAGATAAAATAAGTATGTTGTTCAGACAATATCATCTTAGGGGATGTAGCTCAAATGGTAGAGCGCTCGCTTTGCATGCGAGAGGTACAGGGTTCGATCCCCTGCATCTCCAAAATTTTTCAAGTTGTCAAATTTTAAATCAACCAAATGGTACATGAAAACTTCATTATTTTGAAAACTCTAATATGATTCATACTTCTGTATATTTCATTGATACCACTACATATAGTATAGAACCCCCTAAAAAAACTACTCTCTTACAACATTTTCAAAAGACTTTAATTTACAAGGATCCCACTGCATTTATGAAAGAGAACTAGAGAAGTCGTAAGTAAATTTAAAGCCATATGACATTAGTAAATAAATTAATACTGTAATGTGTCAACGTGTATAAATGCTAGTATATCTTTTACAAATTCATATATAAACAAAGAACATGTACGACGTATTGTTGGTTAAAATTTAATCTAAAATGATTTTAGAACAATAAAATTTAGACCTCTTTAAAATGAAAATTTTTAAGAGTCCCAAGAAAATCACTTTAGAGGATTCTGATGTGTTAAGTTAATCTCCTAAATCAGAGAGTTTGCACAAATTGAAGTATCAAGTAAATAGACAATACAATAGTAACCAACCAAACTAAAGGACACCGCACCGCATGTAGATTTGGGATCCAATGTAGGACAATTGGGTATTACTTAAAAAAAAAAAATAGCACAAATAAGAAAGATAATCTTATATGATTTTGTTGTAATTATACAAATCAATTAAAAAAAATTCGCTAATGTAATTTGAGTAAAAGGAAAAATTGTAGTAGATCGTGCACAATTTAAATTCCACAAACACAGGCAAGCTATTGCAAGCTCTAGGCTCTACCTCAGCCCCCCTCACGTCCATCTTTAAATCATTAGTCTTTGTAGCTTCCACATCTCCTTCAACGAAAGTCTTGATTTTCTTTTTGCATCTGTCATTTTGACTCAACAGTTGCTGTAATAATAATTAATAAATATAGCGGAAATGAGAATGTAATCAAGCAAGTCAATTGTCAGTTGTCCATCATAAGACAGAAAAAACACACAGGAAAGCTTGCTCATTGCTCACCTTAATAGAGGTACAGAATGAAATGCTGAATAAAGCAAATGATGAGGATTTGAATTTTATTTTAAAAACAAAGATATATGTAGTAAGGATTTTTTTTTTTGAAGGGATATAATGGGGAATTAAAGTACTACTATTAAGAAAATAATGCCTCAGTTTCATTGAAAAGAAAAGACAAATACAGCAGACCTCCAATACCAAAATAAGAAACTGAACTCAGACAGGGTGGATGGACGGAATGGCAGACATCACGATTAAAAAAATCCCATTATAAATCCAGAAAACAAAATTAAAATTAAAGAACCTCTCATACCGGTGTTACTGCACAGAAATTTCAGAAGAAACTCGAAACTTCGAGTCTACCCCGCCGCTTACCACACAATCACCTTTCCACCAGTCAGCACATATATAACACCTAAATCAACAAAGAGCTTAATATATTAGAAAAGGACAATGCACAAGGCTTATTTTAAAAGGAATGGAAAGTCATGCTTTGGGAGTACCTTATCCTCGTGCGAATCAATGACAGCCAGTGGCCACTGCAATAAATTGTAACAAAAGATTAAGTTAAACACCATACATGCATGAGCATGCAAAGTCATCCAAGAAGAAAAAATATAAATTACCGCGGTTCTTAGATCCCACAACATTAACTTCCCATCATAGGATGCCGAAAGCAAATGAAACCACGACTTGTCATGCCACTTACAAGTAGATATCCAAGAAGAATGCGATGAGAATTGAAAGACAGGAGCCAAGGTTCCTACAAAAACGAATAATGTTAGTGCAGCTTATGCATGCTTACAATCAGAAGCATTATAGCATTCTAAACCCAACTGACCCCGTGTGTGTGTGTGTGTGTGTGTGTGTGTGTGTGTGTGAGAGAGAGAGAGAGAGAGAGAGAGAGAGAGAGAGAGAGAGAGAGAGAGAGAGAGAGAGAGAGAGAGAGAGAGAGAGAGAGAGAGAGAGAGAGAGAGAGAGAGAGAGAGAGAGAGAGAGATGTTCACCGAGGGATATTTGAGCCGAGGGATATTTGAGCCTAGATAGCAATGGTGAGTGATAGGCTATATATAGCCCGGTCTTATCTCTGAGCCAGGAGTCACCTGAAACCGGATTACCATTCCAGTCATGGCTCACCTCCTAGTCCAGACTCATCTTGGAGTCATGACCTGCGTACCACTCCGGACTCATCGCCAGGCTAGGGCTCAAGCTTTAAGTTTAACTCTCTCCTAGCGACAAAGGCAATATCCTGTGTGAGAAAATCTATACCTCATTACGTGACATGCCTAGGGTCATCATCGATGTCCACGCCTGATAACGACACGTGAAGATACCTAATGATTGGGACAATTATTTCCTATGTAAACCACACGCCAGCAGGAGCCTGGCACACGATGCCACAATCCTTCACCTGGACACGTGCAATCCATCAACATCCACCAGGTGTCCTACCTACCTAGGATTCAACGCTCATGATTGCAGGTACAACCCCAAAACCCTAATCCTTGGCCTATAAATAGACCAAGGAGGAAAGGTTTAGGGGTTACATTCTCTTTTAGACACTTAGCCTATACTATACACACAATATACATACAACCCTCCAGTACCCCAAGACAAGAACCACCACCCAACCCGAACCCAAATGCTGTGGAAATACCAACACCCCTAACCCTGGCATCTCAGATAATCCGGCCTAATGATGCCCGGGTGGAAATTGAAGTTAACAAATACAAGTACACTGATGTTGACATGGAACCCGGACTTATGGAGAACCTAACTGGGAACCAGATTGCTGATGCAGTCCGGATGTATAAAGAAGCTCGGATGAACGAAGTAGATCAAAATGAACACTCTCATGATTCTGGGGAATCTCACCGATCTCGAGGCTCGGTTTTTGACCGGATTGGGGGCAAAGACAAGGAAGGCCGGAAAAGAACACAGCACAGAACCCACAGTAAAAAACCAAGACACTGAAGCTGAGAAGCTCAAAAAACTGGCCGAGCTAAGGGAGAAGATCCGGGTTTGAAGAACAGGCTAAACTCGACCTAAGGGTCCAAAAAAGAATCCAGGAAGAAGAAGCCCGGATTCTGGGCAAAGCTCATGACAGGAGAAGGACCCGGGCTCCAAGTCTTGACATAATATCAGATGAAGAAGAACCCCAGGAGGACCTGATGGATATGATCCATGAACTCCAGAAAAAAGTTGGCCATGATTCGGGAATTGATATAGGGGATACCCTGACACCATTTAGCTACTCTCTGGAGGCTACACCCAGGCAGAAAAATCTCAAACACTATAACTTCGATTCCTTCAATGGTTTGGGTGACCCCGAAGAGCATGTTAATTACTTTGAACAAATTGCAATGATCTACTATTACAATGATTTAACCAAGTGCAGGGTTTTTCGCATCTACTCTCAAATCCAGGGCACAAAGATGGTTCAGCCGAATCCCTTCTCGAAGCATCCACAATTGGAAGCAGTTTCGAGAATCCTTCTTGAGACGCTTTCGAGCCAATAAGACCCATGAAATGCACATGTGCCACCTAGAGACAGTCCGGCAAGCTCGGGGAGAGGCATTGGCCACTTACATGAAACGCTTCCAGGAAGCCATCAACAATGTGAGACAACCTGGATGAGCGTGAAGCCCTTACAATTTTTAGAAGAAACCTGGACCCTGACAACAATGAAAGGTACGTCCTTGACCTCATCCATAAGGAGCCACAGAGCCTGGCGGCGGCTTATTCCATGGCGGCCGGTTCATCAAAGAAACGGATGTCCTTCAAGCTATGAGGATGACCAGGCAGGGACTCTCTCCACCCCGGACAGAGGACCGTCCAAAGAGCAATTTCCACCAAGATAAAAAGTTTAAGCCCAACAGACAAAGCAACTACATCCAAAGCTCCCAGCTTGCAGTACCAGCTCTGCTCCCGGACTCCAGTCAAAAATTGAGTCCGGACAGCCTAAACCCAAGCGTGAGCCTAGACCTGAACCTAATTGGACTCCTCTCAACCGGGCTCGCGCTGGACATTCTCAAAGAGGTACGAGATAAACCATTCTATTACCCTCCCAAACCAATGCTCACAGCCCCAGAAAACCGGTCAGTCCACAAACATTGTGATTACCACGAAACCCATGGGCATACAACCGAAAATTGTCTATCTCTGAAATTCTTTGTGGAAGACAAATCAAAAAAGGCAACATGGGGCAGTATGTAGCCCGGAGAGTTGCTGATCGAGGAGAGGGATCCGGAAAAGACAAGAATGTTGTCAATGTTGTTATGGGGGGGGGGGGTCCAATTCACCTCCACGGAGCCCGGACTCAGGGGATGAGGTAATGATGGTGCAATCTTGCCCCGAGCAGGTCATAAGCTTTAGCAAGGATGACTTCGAAGGAATAAACCCAAATCACAATGAAGCACTTGTGGTGACGCTTGATATTGCTGATAATGAGGTCAGAAGAGTCTGGTTGATAATGGCTCTTCTGTCAACATTTTGTTCAACACACAATGGATCGAATGCAGCTGGGGAGTGTGGAAGGTGAATGACTGTAGAGAAGACCCACTCTAACGGATTCGTGGAACAATTTGGTTCCAATCCAGGGAACTCTATATCTCCCAGTACTATTTGGCACTTTCCCGAAGCAGGTTAGCAAACCTGGTCAAATTCTATATCATAAACACCCCCTCCTCCTATAATGTTATTCTGGGAAGGCCAGCCTTGACAAAACTCCAAGCTATAACATCAACCCCACATTTAAAGTTCAAGTTTCCTACACCCGGAGGAATTGGCGAAGTTCGGGGAGATTTCGAAATGGCTAGCCGATGTTATGGTCAGGCTTTGGTCATGCTGAAACTGACGCGGAAAACAAAAGGAAGGCAAGTTCTTACCAGAAGAACATCAGTAGAAAGAAGCACAGGTACAACCAGAAAAAAGAATCCGGCAAGGAAGTCCAAAACATAGAAAACACATCAGCCCAGACTTACCTTGACCAGGTGGTGCAAGCCCGGGTTCAACAATACGTTTCCAAAGCAGAAATGGGAAAAGTTGAAGCGACTGTTGAGCTCGAGACCATTGAGCTAAAGAAGGGAACCCGGAGAGGAAAGTTAAAATTGGAACCGGGCTGGACACCGTATTCAAGAAGGAGCTAACAGAGTTACTCCGGGAGTATGCAGACGTTTTTTTCTTGGAGCCCCGGACGACATGCCCGGACTCCAGGAATCTGTGGCTATGCACAGCTTGGATGTCGATCCTAGAAAGAAGCCAGTAAAGCAGAAGAGGAGGAACTTTGCCCCGGAAAGACAAAAGGCAATCGACGAAGAGGTTGAAAAACTTCTCAAAGCCGACATAATCTGTGAAATAAAGTATCCGGAATGGCTTGCAAATGTAGTCCTAGTCAAGAAACCAAACGGAAAGTGGCGAATGTGCGTGGACTACACTGATCTAAATGCTGCCTGTCCAAAAGACCCTTACCCACTTTCAAGCATCGACCAGCTCATAGACGCGACAGCCGGGCATGTCATGCTGAGCTTCATGGACGCCTTCTCCGGCTACAATCAAATTAAAATGAACCCGGCTGACATAGCCAAGACTGCATTCATCACACACCAGGCTGTTTATGCCTACAAACTCATGCCATTCGGACTAAGGAACGCTGGATCCACATACCAGAGAGCAATGGTTAAAATCTTCAAGAGTCAGCTGGGAAGAAATCTGGAATCCTACGTTGATGATATGATAGCAAAATCCACCATAGTTCAGAACCACATTGCAGATTTGAAGGAATGTTTTGACAACCTAAGGAAACAAGAGATGAAGCTGAACCTGGAAAAATGCACTTTCGGAGTGGAAGCTGGAAAATTTTTGGGATTCATGATTAGTCAAAGAGGAATTGAAGCCAATCCGGAAAAGATCAAGGCTATAAGAGAAATAAAGGAACCCCGGACTCAAAAAGATATACAAAAGTTAGTCGGGTCTCTAGCAGCTCTAAGAAGGTTCATTCCTAAACTTGCCGAGTGCTGCTTACCTTTCTTTACACTGCTTAAAGGAGCCCAGAAAAAGAAGGATATTATTTGGAGTCCGGAGTGTCAAAGTTCTTTCGATTCAATTAAAGAATACCTAGCTGCACCACCAGTCCTGACCAAGCCAGAACCCGGAGAACCCCTTAGCCTCTATCTGTCTGCAGGAACCCTGGCTGTTGGGGCGGCCCTTATCCGGGATCATGAGGGCCAACAAAAACCAGTCTACTATGTGAGCCAAGTGCTCAAAGATGCTGAGACGCGTTATCCGAACCTTGAAAATTTTGATTTCGCTTTGGTAACTGCATCCCGCAAACTGAGACATTATTTCCAAGGGAGGGAGATCAAAGTAATTACTGATCAACCGCTCCGGAAAATCATTCACAAACCTGATATCTCGGGAAGGTTGGTAAATTGGGCCGTTGAACTAAGCCAATTCTCCCTTACCTTTATCCCTAGAACATCAATCAAGGCCCAAGCCCTAGCAGATTTTATTGTGGAATGTTCTTTCCCGGAGCCTGTTCACATTCTGATGGAGACAGAACCCGGGGAGGAGTCCACGCCCGATCATGAAACCTGGGTGTTGCATGTAGATGGCTCATCGACAAGCGAAAGATCCGGAGCAGGGCTCGTACTCAAAAGTCTGGACGGATTTAAGGTAAAGCAAGCAATCGGATTCGAATTCCAAGCAACAAACAATCAGGCGGAGTATGAAGCTCTCTTAGCCGGACTCCATCTAGCCCAAAACCTGAGAGTGAAAAAGTTAAGGATTTTCAGTGATTCCCAAATAGTGGTCAAGCAAACGACTGGAGATTATGTGGCTAAGGACCCAATTCTGGGAAGATACCAAGCCCTGGTTCAAGGTCACCTAGCTGTGATACCACAATTTGAAATCATTCAAGTAAGTAGAGAAGATAACACTGAGGCTGATATTCTATCCAAACTAGTCCAGAATTCAGCAGAATTGGATAGTTCGGTTTATTTTGAAGAATTGGAAAAACCCACTATTGAGCAGGAAGAAATAATGGAGATAGACGACCAACCTAGTTGGATGACTCCCATAGTCTTATATCTGGATAAAGGGGAACTCCCTTCTGACAAGAACCAAGCTCAAAGGTTGAAGGCCAAATCTGCTAAGTTTTTTCTAGAAGAAGGATTATTGTATCGCCGGACTTACTCGTCTCCTATTCTGAAGTGTGTTGGTCCGGTTGAAGCCCAATACTGCCTGCAAGAAGTTCATGAAGGGATTTGTGGTGATAATCTTGCCGCAAAAGCCCTAGCTCACAAGATTATAAGGCAGGGTTACTACTGGCCTACAATCCATAATGATGCAGTTGAGTTTGTGAAAAAGTGCAAGAATTGTCAACTTTTCAGCAATGTACCTAGACAGAGCCCGGTCTTACCCTCCTCAGTCCTATCTCCTATCCCGTTTGCAGTGTGGGGTATTGATATCGTGGGTCCGTTTCCCCGGGCTAAAGGCGACCTGAGATATTTGCTAGTGGCGATTGATTACATGACCAAGTGGGCTGAAGCTAAGGCAATGAGAACAATCAACCAACAGGATTGCATCCGGTTTATGGACAACATACTCATGAGGTTCGGGCTACCAATGGTTTTGGTTTCTGATAACGGGCCACAATTTGTGGGGTCCGAGTTCGAAGGATACCTGAGAGAAAGAGGAATCAAGCATAAAAAGTCATCTGTTGCATACCCAAGAGGAAACGGCCAAGTTGAAGTTACAAACCGGATTTTGCTTAGAGGAATTGAGAAGAGGTTACAAGAAAGTAAGAATAAGTGGCCTGAGGAGCTGCCAAACGTGTTATGGGCATACAGGACTAGTCCCCGGACTAGCACTGGTGAAACCCCATTCAAACTAGCCTACGGCACTGAAGCCTTGATACCCATTGAAGTTGGAAATCCCTCCCACCGAGCGATAAATTTTGAAGAAGTGGCTAATGAAGAAGGGTTGCAGACTAACTTGATCTTGATTGACGAGGTCCGGGATCAAGCTATTGAAAGGATGGAAAAATACAAGGAAAAAACTAGAGAGTACTTTGGGAAGAAGGCCCGGGTTAAAAACTTTCAAGTTGGAGACCTGGTTCTTCGAGATACTGAAGCTTCCGACCCCACTAATACTGGCAAGCTCATGCCAAAATGGGAAGGACCCTACAAGATAAGGGAGGTACTCCGGCCTGGAACATACAAGTTGGTTCATATGGATGGTTCTGAGGTCCCCAATACTTGGCATGGCCTTAGACTCCGAAAATTCTACCAGTAAGAAGATTGCAATGACCGGGTAAAGAATAAGGAGCTCCCAAAAGCCCAGATTAGAATAAGAACTTTGTATTCCTGATTTTTCTATAAATAAAACCGGTCTCGTTGTCTTGTTTTATTTTCATATTATCATGTATATTTAAAGTTCCAGTAAATTTCAATTTTTTGTAATAACCCGGGCTCAGAGCTATAGGCATAACATGTAGCCCGGGTCCCTAGCAATATGCAAAACTAGTAACCCTGGCTCGGAGCCATAGGCAAATATTGTAGCCAGGGTCCCCAAAAATACGCACCAAAACCAACAGAGTCCGGCTATGAGACCGGACTCAAGAGCAATATGCACTAAAATCTTAGATTTTATTCTAAATACCAAACAATGAATCCGGCTCAGAACCAAGCTATGAGACCGGACTCACGAGCAATACGCAATAAAACAATACACTTAGATTTCATTCTAAGTACAAAAGAAACGAGTCCGGCTCAGAATCAAGCTATGAGACCGGACTCAAGAGCAATATGCACAAATCTTAGATTTTATTCTAAGTACTAAACAATGAATCCGGTTCAGAATCAAGCTATGAGACCGGACTCAAGAGCAATATGCACTAAAATCTTAGATTTTATTCTAAGTACCAAACAATGAATCCGGCTCAGAACCAAGCTATGAGACCGGACTCACGAGAAATATGCAATAAAACCATTTACTTAGATTTCATTCTAAGTACAAAAGAAACGAGTCCGGCTCAGAATCAAGCTATGAGACCGGACTCAAGAGCAATATGCACAAATCTTAGATTTTATTCTAAGTACTAAACAATGAATCCGGTTCAGAATCAAGCTATGAGACCGGACTCAAGAGCAATATGCACTAAAATCTTAGATTTTATTCTAAGTACTAAACAATGAATCCGGCTCAGAATCAAGCTATGAGACCGGACTCAAGAGCAATATGCACAAATCTTAGATTTTATTCTAAGTACTAAACAATGAATCCGGTTCAGAATCAAGCTATGAGACCGGACTCAAGAGCAATATGCACTAAAATCTTAGATTTTATTCTAAGTACTAAACAATGAATCCGGCTCAGAATCAAGCTATGAGACCGGACTCAAGAGCAATATGCACTAAAATCTTAGATTTTATTCTAAGTACTAAACAATGAGTCCGGCTCAGAACAAAGCTATGAGACCGGACTCACGAGCAATATAAATTTAGAACAGAAATATGAAAAGATATGAAAAATACCAAGAGATGGATTGTAAACGATTACACAAAATAGTTAAAGCAAACCAGGGACCCGGGTTGGCCGTACAGCCCGGAAACATCCCTAAAGTTGAGAGCAGAAACAAAGCAAAGTTCACAGTTACAGAGTTCAGACACAAAAGGTTCAAAAGATATGACAAGGTCTAGACACCATGATCATCCGGAGAAGGCACAACCGGGTTGGAAGAAGCTGGAAGGAAACTTGGAACAGGGCCATCAAAAGGCTGAGGCTCTCCTTTCCCTTGCTCGATGGAGAGTTTTACAGCCAAAAACTCACCAACAAAAGAATCCCAATTGGCATTTGGATCAGTCTTGACATGGCGTTCGGCAACAAGCCAAGCTCGGAGAATCTCGGGAGCAGCAGCATCCGCAACATCTTGGTCATACTCCGGACCTCCTTTGAAATCGGATATAACAGCTTCGCGAGACTGGGAATTTTCCAAAAGGAGTTGTTTGTTGACCTCGTCCAGGTCATTGGCCTTTTTCTCAACAACCGAAATTTCAGCTTGAAGCCCGGATAGTTTGGAAGTGAACTCGGATTCCTTTTCAGCATTTTTGGCTTTCAAAGAAGCAACTTCAAGTTCTAAATCTCGAAGCCGGGCATCCTTCTGATTGCCGAGCTCCGTAGCAGACTTCCGTTCGGTAACAATAACACTGGCAAGTGCGCTGATTAAACTACCAGTCTACAAAACACAAGTCAAAAATCAAATATCGAAAAGATAAAAGTAAACGACATAAAGATAGTCTTCAGCAAGAATCAACATACATGTCCCCAGTAGCCAACAAGACGTTTCAAGCAAGCGTTGCTACCAGAGTTCTCCATCTCCTCAAAATCCGTATCAGTAGGAATATCAGCACAGATACTGGCCAACTGTTCCAAAGTATAATTCCCAACTCGGATAGGTTCCTTGTCCGGACCTTTTCCTTCACCATCAGCAGCAATCTTATCAATAGTAACTTTTGTCTTGGCCGGTGGCTTCTTACCCATATGGATCTTCCTCTTCCTTGAAGAACGAGGCTCCAAGTCCTCTAATATCTCAATGTCAGCAGCATCAACCACAGGTTCGGGTTGATGGGCATTCGGGGCAACAGACTCTGCACCACCCTCCTTCAACGCACTAGAACCGGACCCCCCAATTTCACCCGGACTCTTAGTGCTGTGGACACCACCAAGTTTCCTAAAAGAGGCAGCGAGAGCATTGGAAGACATGATTCCGTACAACTCGGGTTGGAAATAAGGCAAACCTGCAAAATAAAACCATAGGTTAGCAAACAAAGAAGATTATTCAGATTACAAAAAAGAAGTTAGTAAACTTACATCCAAGCTCAAACAACATGTCATGTTTCATGAAACTATCCCGGGTCATTTGAAAACCAAGGCATTCACAAAACCTGTGAATCTGAGCCAAGGCTTCTCCCCCTAAAGTATAAGTTTCAAAAATCTCTACTTCTACTCCAGAAACTATGTAAGGCATGAATTCCAAATCCAACCCTTTCAAGAAAATCACTTCCCCGTGCCAATACTTCAAAGTGGACTGCTGAATCACGGGTTTGGCAGTTCCAGAAGGGTATCCGCATTCTTCGGCCCGGAACCGGATCTCAAATAAGGGCTCCTTGTTAGACTGAACTAATTTGAAAAGCTGATGGAAGAGTCGAAACGTGGGTTGATACCCCATCTTATTGCAAGCGGCAAGAAACCATGTAATCCATTTCACACCGTTCGGAGTAATTTGCATTATGGATATTTTATACACATATTTACACAAGTGTTTTAGAAAAATGTGACACCGGGGATTCCATCCGGACCGAAGAGTCTCCAGCCAAACGCCAACATAACCATCTCCAGGTCTGTGGTAAATCCTCTCCCCGGGCCGAGGCCATCTCCAGCTGATCTCAGGCCCCAAATGAAAGGAAGCCCGGACTAGTTTATCCATCTGGACACTGGGAAGATTTAAATATTTCTCCTTCAAGGGATAAGGAGCCTCACCAATTCCCATCTTGGAAAAGGTGAAATCAAGCTCGGACTCATTGTATGGCCCTGGATGTCCGGATTCTTGCCTGCTTCGGTAACAAATGCTAAGATCCCTATAATAAAACTCCTCTTCTATAGTCGGATCTTTCCTCACGAAAAAATAGCTAGTATCCGACCAATATCCGTCCGGAGTACTGAGTACACCACCACGGGGAGGCTCGTGAACAAATAGTTGGGTTACTAAGGGACCGGACTGTTTCTTCTTCTTAGCCATTTTACACCAAAATAATTCTATAATATCCGAATTGCTAGAAATTGGGGAGTCGTTACAACTAGAAGAAGGGTCAGAAAGAGGCATAAGTACACGGCGAGCGCGATGAGCACGAGCCTTAATCCGAACCATAAACCTAAAAAGATCAATTCGAAGTAAGTTTTATTATTTCAACCCGGATTACATATTTTCAGTTATATATACTTCTGTTACCTAGAAATTATCACTCACCTCCTGTTCCCTACCGTTACCGGATCAAGTACTAGTCATGATTGTAACCAAGTATTTTGTCAACATCCTAAATCACTAGACCAACCCACCCGGAGTGTAAAGCAATCCGGATTACATGAAAACACACAGGAATACAAACAGCCAGAAACACTCAAACCCAAAAACATTCTATAAAAACAAGATCTAAACGCACACAGATATACACAATAGTACACTGTTCAAGAACACCAAGAACAACCTCTAAACCCAGAAACGAAGAACAAAAATCCAACACATGCAAGCTTATTTACAATTCACAAAACAGATACAAAGACATGACAACCACAAACCAACATCGGGATAAGAATCGAAACAAAACAGTGCAAATTCGGGATAAGAATCGAAACTTTGAGAAGAGATGAAGAGGCTTACAAGTAGAAGGAGACGATGACGGTTTCTGTGAGAGCCCTCGCCGGAAAAACAAGCAACACCGCTGTCGACGGAAGGAAGAAAGAGGAGAGGTTTTAGAAAAGAAGTAAAAAGAAACAATGAACTGTAGAGAGGTTTTTATAAAAAGAAGTGAAAGGACATTCAAGAGGACAGGTGGCGGAACCATATTGACTGGCAAGAAAATAAAATATAAAGAAGAAAATAGAAAATTAACGAAAAGACAAGATTATTGATGGCAACAGCAGTTCACCTCGTTTTCCGAGGCAAAAAGTACAATACCTTTTCAAAAGAAAAGGGGGAAAAAACTGAAATCGTTTCGTATTCCAAAGCTGCCAAAGTTCCATAAAGTCCGGATTTGTTTGCATCATCTCCATCCTTGATAACAACCCGGTTTGGGGGGCGACAATCAAGCCAAGAATTTTTTCTAAGTTACTCAAAGCGTCACAGCTTTGGACTTGAGAAGGAACCCTGACTTACTCTCAACACCGGATTGCAATCCTTGATAGAAATCTGGGTTGGGGGGCAACAATCAAGCCAAGAATTGTTTCTAAGTTACTCTTAACACCGGATTGCCATACTTGATAACAATCCGGGTTGGGGGGCAACAATCAAGCCAAGAATTGTTTCTAAGTTACTCTTAACACCGGATTGCCATACTTGATAACAATCCAGGTTGGGGGGCAACAATCAAGCCAAGAATTTTTTCTAAGTTACTCAAAGCCTACAGCTGTGGACTTAAGAAAGAACCAGGAATACTCTTAACACCGGATTGCCATCCTTGATAACAATCCGGGTTGGGGGCAACAATCAAGCCAAGAATTGTTTTTTCTAAGTTACTCTTAACACCGGATTGCCATACTTGATAACAATCCGGGTTGGGGGGCAACAATCAAGCCAAGAATGTTTTCTAAGTTACTCAAAGCCTACAGCTGTGGACTTAAGAAAGAACCAGGAATACTCTTAACACCGGATTGCCATCCTTGATAACAATCCGGGTTGGGGGGCAACAATCAAGCCAATAATTTTTTTTTTTTTTCTAAGTTACTCTTAACACCGGATTGCCATACTTGATAACAATCCGGGTTGGGGGGCAACAATCAAGCCAAGAATTTTTCCTAAGTTACTCAAAACCTACAGCTTTGGATTTAAGAAAGAACCAGGAATACTCTTCACACCGGATTGCCATCCTTGATAACACTCCGGGTTGGGGGGCAACAATCAAGCCACGAATTTTTTCTAAGTTACCTATTCAGGGATTTCTACTCCCCCATCCAGAAAATCTGAATAAGAGAGTGGGGGGCAAATGATAGGCTATGTATAGCCCGGTCTTATCTCTGAGCCAAGAGTCACCTGAAACCCGGATTACCATTCCAGTCATGGCTCACCTCCTAGTCCAGACTCATCTTGGAGTCATGACCTGCGTACCAGTCCGGACTCATCGCCAGGCTAGGGCTCAAGCTTTAAGTTTAACTCTCTCCTAGCGACAAAGGCAATATCCTGTGTAAGAAAATCTATACCTCATTACGTGACATGACTAGGTCATCATCGATGTCCACGCCTGATAACGACACGTGAAGATACCTAATGATTGGGACAATTATTTCCTATGTAAACCACACGCCAGCAGGAGCCTGGCACACGATGCCACAATCCTTCACCTGGACACGTGCAATCCATCAACATCCCCCAGGTGTCCTACCTACCTAGGATTCAACGTTCATGATTGCAGGTACAACCCCAAAACCCTAATCCTTGGCCTATAAATAGACCAAGGAGGAAAGGTTTAGGGGTTACATTCTCTTTTACACACTTAGCCTATACTATACACACAATATACATACAACCCTCCATATTTAGATTTCTCTATAGTCCTATCTTACTTTCCGAAGCCGTTACTTATTCTCACGCCGGAGGCGCCGCCAGGGTCCAAACCCCCCTCCGGTGTTGTTTTGCAGAGTCCCAACCGCAGCGACACCGCTTCCAGGCGTGGGATCGGCCGGAAAGAGCTAGATCGGGATCTGGAGTTATCAGTGAGAGGTGAGACACAGGGAGAGTAGAGCGGGCTGAAGATATATTAGACTGGAATGAGAAAAAACTGAAATTTGAATGGCACAATCTATATATTAAAAATTACTATTACGATAGCAAATGAGACGGTCTCTTTCTAATTGAGACAGACAATGGGACAGTCTCAATTATAAACAGAATTACAGAATAATGAGCAGTATGAACAGTTATAATTAAAAATAAATGTACTGCAGAACACCAGAAGTTTTCACTTGGTTCGGCCCTTAACTCTAGTCTATGGCCTACATCCAAGTCCCCATGCCAACTAGCATAGAGAATGTATTATATCAACTTTAATAAAGAACTTACAATCTTTCCTTGATTACAATAGGATAGTCCCTTGAAAGAAACCCTTTCCTTTAGCACACTTGCTACTTAGCACACTTGCTACCTTGACTAACCTTTGAAACCAATACCTTGCCACAACCCAGCAACAAGTTGATATAAATACAATACACACAAAGAAAAGATTACAACTCAAACTAATTCTTGTTTGACTGAATGCTCTTGAAAGATTATGAAACAAGAATGTATTTTTCAGAAAGAAAGATGAGAATAAATTCAGCTTCGAAAACAATAGGTTGTGAGTAATCTCTCTGAAAAAGAATGAGTTTGGATATATAGAAACAATATAACGGATAGAATCTTTCAAACAATAAACAAGATAAGATTTGTTAAAAAGATTTGTTTGAAAGTATTTGAATAAGTCTTTAGAAAACAATCTGTTAGTTTATAAAGATAAACCTTTGAAAAGATAAGTCTTAGAAAAGTTCAAACTAGGTTTATCTCAAGAAGTTTGTTTAGGAAAGATAAGTATAGAATCAGTCAAACTAGAATGTACAATTTATCTTATCCTATTCTAACTCCATTGCATAATCCAATGTCCAATGTTGTTGAATGCGATTAATCATCATAAACCAAGAATTAACAATCTCCCCCTTTTATGATGATACCGATGAAAAGGAATAGAAGCTCCCCCTTTCAAAGATACTTTGATACCTGTTCAATCAACAACAAACTATATGCAATATATAATATTATGCAATGAAATAGTTCAATAAACATTGATAGAATGATAATGAGACATACAGATATAATGAGACAATTTAAAAATTCAGATAAACCATGGATAAATCAAATAAATGTTTAGATCAAACCAACACAAACCAAGTCATCAATCAAACCAAAAAACAACACAATGTTTAACTGTTTAACAGAACATAAATAATAATTTTCATCTTAAACTTCCTCCCCCTTCATCATAAAAGGGTAAAGTTTATTCAGAATCTGAGACGTCAACTGTTGCCTTCCTCTTGCCTTGACTCTTGGATGTCGGATACACCGGTTCTTGACCGTATTCAGAGAAAATCTTGTCCAAAGTCGTCTTGTCAGGAGCCTTACCATCACGTTCTTCTAGCCACTCGAAGATTTTATCCTTGTATTCTTCACGGGTCATACCAAAAACGGACGGAGGTGGGATTGCTGGAAGAGGTAGGGCTGCAGTGATTTCTTCTAACGTACAGTCACCAATCCAATCCTTCTTCTTATACCACGGCATTGAACCCTTATGCTGCATTGTAGTAAGCTGTTTAGACAAAAATTGCGTTTCCGAGCCGAGCTTGAAGAAAAGCTTGACAAACTCCTTCTCCCATGCCTTTGCAGTCGAAGTCATGCCTTCTTGTAATGTGCTAAACTCAAAATCAACTGTCTTGGCCAGACGTTTGTCATGGGTATAAAGCACAGATAATTTGGCATTGATGTTGTCAAGTGAATTAGAAACATGTTTATTAAACATCTCATAAGAAGCACGAATCATACTGACTTGAGAAGTCAGTGAAGCAAGAGACTCAACAGACGAAAGCTTACTATTAAGAGATTCAATAGCAGCAGAGTTTTCATTGAGTTTGACTAACAAAGAATTAAGAACAGTAGAATTATTCTGATCTAGAGGATCAGAAGCATAGTTTGGGGAATTCGGAAGACCACCAAAAGACCGATGATCATCATCAAAGACCAATTCATTTGATTCAGTAAACACTAGATGATTAGCATTTAGAACAGAAAGATCAAACATAGTAGACAATTTCTCAGATTTTTCAGATTTTAAAGGGACCAAAAAGTATTGAAAAATTGACGTTAACAGACCAGGAAAAGGCAAATGCATTGACTCATGGGATGAGAAATGAGACATAGACAGAATAATCAAAGAGGCAATATCACAAGGAATACGATTCACAAACACTGATAATAAAATGGTATCTTGATAAGTGACTCTGTCACGACCACTCTTGCGAGGCAAAACATTGGTATGAAATAACTTGAAAAGAAGCAAAGAGAGAGGAGAAAGTTCAGATACCAGTGGTTTTATAGAAATGGAGATGAAGTGATCACCCAATATAGTCTTTAATTGAGCTTCGTAATTCAAAGCTTCAATTGCCAAGAACGGTTGATGCGTTGTATGAGGACACACACCACTGTGCGAGATACCAGTAATTGTTGCCAAGATGTCTGCTTTGAAAACGATTGGATGACCACGAACAGTCGAAAAGACCATATTGTCTTCCAGTAGCTTGAAATTCGAATAAAATTCTCGGACCAAATCTGGGTATATTATTTCTGAGGGAAAAAGGAGAGGTGAACATCCCTGTGTCTTGAAAAGATCGACAACCCCAGCATGCGTGAGAACATCTAAATCAACCAGTCTTTCTTTCAGGATTTGCTTGGACAATGCCTTGGTGCTAGTAGTTGCATGTGGTGAGAAAGACTCTGGAGAAGCAGTAGATTGCTCGGAATCTGCTTTCATTGTACGACGGCGTTTGTTGAAAGCTGACGACGATCCGGGAGCACGAGATTTAGTATTTCGACGAGCCATGAGTATGGTGAGAGAGAGAGAGAAAATAAAGGGATAGAGTGAAAGAGAATAAAGAAGAAAGAGAGAGAGTTATAAAGTAGAAGAAGTTGAGAAGGTAGAAAAGTCTGAAAAGACGTGACCAGAATGAATACAGGCGCGAGAAACAAGGTGAGGAAATATGAATCGATTTGACAATACAATGCATGTATATCACCAGAGATAAACACTGAATAAATATATAATTCACATACAATCCAATATAAAATTTGAATAACAAATCAATTAAATGCACAAAATCAGCTAATCACAAAATCATTGAGTAACTGTCATATAGAACACATACCGAGTTCACGACGGAGGAAACAAAACCTGTCGTCGGCAAGGGGTTTTGTAAAAATATCAGCACGCTGATTTTCAGTAGGAATGTATATAAGCTCAATATTACCTTTAGACACATTATCTCGAAGAAAATGGTGACGAACATCAATATGCTTAGTACGAGAATGCATGACAGGATTTTTAGAGATATTAATGGCAGAGGTATTATCACAATAAATAGGAATATGAGATACAGAAATACCAAAATCTTGGAGTGTTTGTTGCATCCATAAAATCTGAGCACAACAACTACCAGCTGCGATATATTCACCTTCAGCAGTAGAGAGAGCTACAGATGTTTGCTTTTTACTGTGCCATGCAACTAAACAATCACCTAAAAATTCACAAGCACCACTAGTACTTTTTCGATCAACCTGTGACCCTGCATAGTCAGCATCTGAAAAACCAATTAAGTCAAAGGAAGAAGAGCTTGGATAAAACAATCCCAAGTCACTAGTACCTTTCAAATACTTAAAAATACGTTTAACAGCATTTAAATGAGATTCTTTAGGTTGAGATTGAAACCGGGCACACAAGCACACACTATACATGATATCAGGACGAGAGGCAGTTAAATATAACAGAGAACCAATCATACCTCGATATTTAGTAACATCTACAGAAGTACCTTGTTCATCCTTAGTGAGCTTGATAGATGTACTCATAGGTGTAGACTTAGGTGAAACATGATCAAGAGCAAATCTTTTGAGAAGATCAGCAATGTACTTGCCTTGATGAATAAATATTCCTGTCGCAGTTTGATTTATTTGCAAACCAAGAAAGTATTGAAGTTCGCCCATTAAACTCATGTCAAATTCTTTATGCATGCAATCAGAAAACCACTTACACAGCGATTCGTTAGTAGATCCGAACACAATATCATCAACATAAACTTGTACTAATAACAAATGACTATGTTTATGAAAAATAAATAAAGTTGGATCGAGTGTACCACGAATGAAGCCATTTTGAACAAGAAACTGACTGAGACGATCATACCAGCATCTAGGAGATTGTCTCAAACCGTAGACTGATTTCTTGAGTCGATAAACATAGTCAGGATATTTTTCATGAATAAAACCTGGAGGTTGCTTGACAAAAACTTCTTCCTTAAGATAACCATTAAGGAACGCACTTTTAACGTCCATCTGATACAGTTTGAAGTTCTTATGAGCTGCAAATGCCATCAGAATTCGAATAGCTTCTAAGCGAGCAACAGGAGCGTATGTTTCATCAAAATCGATGCCTTCCTGTTGATTGTATCCTTGTGCGACCAAACGAGCTTTATTTCGAATGATGTTTCCAGCTTCATCTTGTTTGTTCTTGAAAACCCAACGAGTGCCTATGACTTTGACATTTTTAGGAGGTGGGACAAGTTCCCATACATCACAACGTTCGAACTGATTCAGTTCTTCCTGCATTGCTACTGACCAGTGTTCATCTGCCACAGCTTCTTGAGCATTCTTTGGTTCGAACTCAGCAACAAAAGCACTGAAAGCACAGAAATTTCTAAGTCTGCTTCGAGTAGAAATACCTTGATCTATGTCTGTAAGAAGATTGTCGGGAGGATGATTCTTCACTGTTCTGGAAGACTTTGGAAGGTGAATATTACTCATTTCTTCTTCATTGGAATTATCTGTCTGAGACTGATTGAGAGGTGTCTCATTTGAATGAGACTGTCTCATTTTAGTTGGAGAATCAGTGTACAAACGAGAGCTTGATTCAGGTGTCTGAGGAGAGCCTGACAATGATTCTGAATTACTAGAAGAACCTGGTGAAGAGATATGTGACCGAGATGAGCCAGGAGTATCTTGACTGCCTGATTGACCAGAAAGAGACGGACTCTTTTGGGATTGAGACTGCCTCAATTGGGATTGAGACGGTATTTCTGGGGCATCTTCTTCAAGTTGAGAGATATTGCGAGTAGATTCATTGAAGGTGATGTTGATAGATTCTTCCACCTTGTGTTTGAGAGAATTATAAACTCTGTATGCTTTGCTTGTAGTAGAGTAACCCAAAAAGATTCCTTCTGTTGATCTTGGATCAAACTTACCTCGAGTATTTTGTGTATCTAAAATAAAGCATTTGGAACCAAAAACTCGAAAATAATTGATGTTAGGAGTTCTCTTATTAAGCAATTCATAAGGAGTTTTAAGTAAAATAGGACGAATAAGTACTCTATTTAAAACATAACAGGAAGTGTGTACCGCTTCAGCCCAAAACTTTCTTGGAAGCTTACTCTCATGAAGTAACGTTCTAGCTGTTTCCTATAAAGTCCTGTTTTTGCGTTCAACTACTCCATTCTGCTGAGGAGTCCTTGGAGCCGAGAATTCATGAGTGATTCCTCTAGATTTGCAGTAAGTTATAAAATCTTTCTCGAATTCACCACCATGATCACTACGAATAGTGTTGAGCTTGAAAGAATACTTAGTTTCCAGATTAGTAATTAAATCCTTAAACTCAACAAAAGCTTCATCTTTAGTACGTAAGAATAATACTCAAGTAAATCGAGAATAGTCATCTACTATCACAAAAGCATAATTTTTACCACCAAGACTTACACATCGTTCTGGACCAAAAAGATCTAAATGAAGAAGTTGCAAGGGAACTGTTGTTGACACTTTGTTCTTACTAGTAAAAGATGTCTTCACCTGTTTTCCCAGTTGACAAGCTGAGCATGGTTCCACCTTCTTATATTTAAGCTTTGGTAAACCTCGAACTAAGTCATGGGAAGATATCTTATGAATCAAATCCATGTGAACATGTCCAAGACATCGATGCCACAAGGTCTGTTGTTCTTGAACAGAGGCGAGACAAATCTCTGAATGCTGTTCATCAAAATCTAACACAAATATATTTCCTTTTCGTTTGGCTACTAAGGAAGCTTTGTTAGATTTCATACCAATATAACATACATCTTTACCAAAACTTACCTCGTGATCCGCATCAGTAAGTTGACTCACACTAATAAGATTATATTTTAAACCATCAACTAAACGAACATTTGTAATAGCAAACCTGTTGTTACCAATAGTGCCTTTACCAATGATGCGAACAGTATTTGAATCACCAAGTGTAACTAGACCTCCTTCTTTAGCTTCGAGAGAGAGAAACTTGGATTTGTCCCCAGTCATATGACGAGAACATCCACTGTCGATAATCCATTTGTTACTAGGAACATGGACTTTCAAACACACCTGCAGAAAACGTTCTATCTCTTAGGTCCCCATTTGACTTTGGGTCCTGATGTGTTAGTATCACAGATCTTATATAAATGTCTTTCTGATTTCTTAATCCACATTTGAACAATATTAACAGATGTAGGAACAGAATGTCTATAATATGAGTTAGAATTGTGGCCCTTGATACCACACAATCTTGATTCTGATGTAGTGTGACCTGGTTTGCCACAATCTCGACATTTTTCATAAGGCATTTTGTACTTCATTAGTGTTCTTTTGTATCCACTTTGAAATGCACTTTTCTTGGTTGATTCACAACATATTCCTTCTTTGTCCAGGGATGATTTCTGTTCCGCAAGTAGAGCATTTAGAGTTCCTTCACCATGGAAACATTTAGCTAGATCTTTCTCTAACTGAGCCACTTTCTGTTTTAGTTCAGGAACTAAGGGATCAGAAACTTTTTCTTCTTTGACACTTTCAGATGCAGTTGTCATTGGTTCCTTCTTGAGAGCTTCAAGACATGCATCTCTCATTTCGATCTCATTTTTGAGGTAGATGTTTTCTTCCGTGAGTTTAGCCACCTTTGCGACTAATGATCGATTTTCTGCCATTACTGCTTCATCTTTAAGTGAATCGTCGATTTCATTTAGACCAATTTATAATTCAAACCCGTAAATCCTTCCAAAATTGAATATTATAAAATTATATCTATATCTATACTATTATATTAAATATATCTATCTATCAATACTATTATATGATAGACGAAACATTAAAAGTTTGGTAGGTCGGTATGGTACGTTGTGATTTTACTTAATTGTCTTTTCTTAAATTCGTGTTTTTACTTAATTAACCTTACTTATTTATAGAAATATATTATTAAATAATAATATTACCTATTTAAAATCAATTACCTTTTTCACCTAAAATACATTATTTTTTTTATTTTTTCTAACAAATTCCCCTAATTTTCAAATATATCACGGACAATTACCTTTTTTAACTAAAACATGTTAGTTTTTCTATTTTTCCTTACTAAAACCCCTTATTTTCCAAAAATATCACGGACAAACGTTTAGTTATTTATTTTTAAACCTAATATTATAATTATTTTTTTAAAAGTTTACCTATTTTAACATGCCTACTTATTTTTCTTAACAAATGCAATTACTAAAAATATTAAAATATAAATAATCAAATACTTATTTATAACCAATTACAATTTCGGCTAAATCACATTATAGATTTTTTCTAACAAAATCCCTCATTTTCTAAATATATCACGGGAAATTGTCTTTTTTAATTTACTTTTTCGATTTTTCTCACTAAAATCCATTCTTTTTATAAAAATATCACGGACAAACCTTTTACTTATTTATTTTAAAACGTATTTAAATAATTTAAATTATTAAATTTTAAAACCTCATTTTCCAAAAATATTACGGGCATTTACCTTTTTAAACTAAATATATGTTACATTTTTTATTTTTTCATACAAAAACTCTTCCTTTTTCCAAAAATATAACGAGCAAACCCTTACTTATTTATTTTAAAATCTTTTTTAATGTTTTCAATTAATTAAAATTGTTTAGATATTTTAACATGTCTGTTTATTTTTTTAACAAATACAATTAAAAAAATAATAATAAAATAACAATTAACAATCCGTGCATCGCACGGGTTTTAAGCTAGTATTATATTAAAGACGAAACATTAAAAGTTTTTGTAGTCTGTTACTCCATATTTTGGTTATCCAATCTCTAACCGTTATATCTTTTAAATTAAATTAACGTGAGCCATTGAATATAATACTAAATATTTTTTGGTATGTTGTGATTTTAGTTAATTGTACTTCGTGTTTTTATTTAATTACCCTTACTTATTTATAAAAAATATTATTAAATAATAATATTACATATTTATAACCAATTAGCTTTTACAACTAATATATATATTTTTTATTTTTTCTGAAAAATTCTCTTACTTTTTCAAAAAATATCACATGTAATTACCTTTTTTAACCAAAACATATAAACTTTTTATTTTTGCTTACTAAAACCTCTCATTTTCCAAAAATATGACAGACAGTTTCATTTATTAAAAGAAAATAATAATTTATTAATAACTAACCAATTACCTATTTTAGCCAAAGTTTATATTCTTTTTTATATTTTCTAACTAAAATTTTTATTTTCTATTTTTTCTAACTAAAACATCTCATTTTCCAAAAATATCACGGGCAGTTTTTTTAATGAAATAAAATAATAATATTTATAATTACTAACAACTAACCGATTAGTTTTTTTTGTCCAAATCGTATATTCTTTTTTATATTTTCTAACTAAAATTTTTCCTAAGTAAAATCTCACATTTTTCAAAAATATCACATGCAATTTCATTTAGTAACATAAAATAGTAATATTATAAATACTAATAATTAACCGATTACCTTTGTTAGCCAAAGCGTATATTCTTTTTTATATTTTTTAACGAAAATTTCTCCTTTTCTAAAATTATCGTAGACGATATCTATCTATACTATACTATTATATAATAGCCGAAACATTGAAAGTTTTGATTTCAATTTTCGGTAATTTATTCTATTTAATCTATCTATCTGTACTATTATATAATAGACGAAACATTGAAATTTTTGATTTTCGATTTTTTCACGTATATAACATAACTACAAACTCTTTTAATTATACTTTACTCAGAATTCAAAAACACGACCTTTTTTTAGAAAATATTTATATATATATATATATATATATATATATATATATATATATAACAACAATATAAATTGATAATTTTGACGGCTATATTTACTGACATGCTTACTAAGCTAATAAACTATTATAAAATCTATAAATATTTTTAGATTTAAAGTATTAAAGTATTACTTTCTTAAAAAAAAAGTAGCATTTTCAGAAGTATTAAAATCTCAAAAAATTTAAAAGTAAATTTCAAAATTAATATTAAAGTCGTCCGTGCGTTGCACGGGTTATAGGCTTGTAATCTTAATTCCTGGACACAAAAAAACTGGAAAATGACATTTTCTACCCTTTTCAATTTTAAATTAACATTACACATTATGTTCATTTTTGTCCATAATTTTACAATTGGGTCGCTCATTATGTTCATTTTTGTCCATAATTTTGTCCATAATTAACATTACACATTATGTTCATTTAAAATATTTAGTTTGTAGTTTGTAGTCTAGTGTTTGTATCGGAGTAAACCCCTATATATATTTTTTTTTTTTTATTTATCAGTGTTGTAAAAAGCGGGAATCGGAGTTAATCGGTGAAGGCACCATCCAGGCATTAATCGGGTAATCGGGGATTAATCGGAATGATTAATCGGATCACTAATCGGAATAAATTTAATAATATTTTTTATATACAATTATAAAATTATTTCGTTATTTCAACTAAACATATGTTATTGTCATATATTTATGCAAATATGTTAAAAATGTTATATAATTGTAATAAATAAAATTTTCCTAAGAGATCAATTTACGATTTAGACATCAAAAATTATAATTATAGAACAATTTAAGAGGAAAACTTAAGAGAATTTACGATTTATGCATCAAAAATTATAATTATATGTACAAAAATAATGTTTTTTCCTATTGTTTAAACAAGTTTCTACCTTTTAAATTTATTATTATTTTTTTTAATTTTCTACTATTTTTTCATAATTAGCCCGATTTTTGACCGATTCAGCCGATTTTTGACCGTTTTTATGAAAAAACGATTAATTGACTGATTTTCGCTTAATCAGTTCGGTGGCCCGCCGTCTAGCGATTAATCCCGATTAATCGGCGATTAATCCCGATTAATCGCCGACTTTTAGAACACTGATATATATATATATATATATATATATATATATATATATATATATATATATATATATATATATATATGGGTTTACTCCAATACAAACCACTCTTAGACTACAAACTAAATAATTTTAGTGATTTCTGTAAGAATAAATAGTGATTTCACCATAGATCTAGCTATTTATTTTTATATACGTATAAATTAATGATTTTACGGTACAAAATCTGTAATTTACGTATAGATCTGGAGAAAAAATCACTACATTTACGCAAAAATCACTATTTTTTTTTTTGACTAATTAGGCTTATATGCCTTTACATGTGAGTATCTGTTCTCAGAAATCTCGGGGTGAGCGAGAATCGAACCCAGGACCTGGGACGACAAGAGATAAGCTCTTTACCACTTGAGCTATCTCATCGCGCTCGCAAAAATCACTATTTATTTTTACAGGAATCACCAACATTTTAGTGATTCTCGCAAACATAAATAATTATTTATCGGTGAGAACGTACAAAGACAAAGAAGAAACACACGGTGAGAACGTACAATCTGTTAGAATCGGGTCGGAGATGGATTGGTGGCATACGGAAGGGAAGAGATGCAGCAAGTGAAAGCAAGAGGGACATATCAAACGTAGTAAAAAAATGTCTAAAAGATCAAGGCTAGGGTTTGATGTTGGTCATACATGTGTCATTTGTTTCTTTCTATCATTTGTTGTTTCATAAACAACTAATTGGTTCAACATTAACTTAATTCAACTCATAATTCAACTCATGCGCATGTGCCTGATAGGTCAATATCCTACCTCTCCATCCCAATTTTACACTTTTATTACTATTGTCCTACATTAGCAAGATAATTTATATTTCATTAAATTAAATCCGCTAATAAACCTCTACACAATTTAAGTAAATTACGCTATAGCTAGGAAATATAGGAGGAGAAAATAAAATTTATGACCCTAAACAGTCGGTAGAAACTATACTAATTATGTTACAATATCCGCACTCCGAAGCCATGCCTTCATCCACCTCCCTATCACAAAACTCAACAGAATCCAGAGCCAATTTGCACCTCTGAAACGGCAAGTTACTGCGAACCTCACACAAAATCAACAAAACAACCACTCGCATCACTATTAACTGCAAAATCGACAAAAACAAGCACCGAAAACACTAGATTAACTGTGTACCATACACAAGCAAAGCTTAATCGGAACCGATACCGATTGATTGACCTTAAAGCTAGGGTTTCCGTTTTTCCACTACTTTACACTCTTCAGTAACGAATAGATACTTTACGGAACGAGAACGAAATAGACACAAAAAATACTCGAAATTTAAAAGAAACCAAGTCTGATAGACATTAGAAATCCAAATTTAAACACACTTCAAAGCATAAGATAGTCAAATACAAATTCAGATTTAAACACAGTAACTACATGTCCACGAAAGCATATAAATGAACACATCTAATGTGGCAGACGAAATCTAATGAGCAGACCCTCAGATTCCCGAAACTGCATCGACCACCAACAGCAACAGGTGCTGTAGACAACATACAAACCAACATAAAAAGATTAGACAACGATATGACAGCATAAATACTTTAACACTGTGCAAGGGTTGGTTTGCATAGAAACCAACATTAATCCAAAGACAGAGCACAAAATCATTTCTGCATTTAGATATTCCGAATTTCTATTATAAAATATCATTTGAATAAACTCAGCAATCAAATAGAATTTGTACTGACACTGCATCATATATTGACCCGTACGAACTACAAACTAATCAAAACTATTTAATCCCATTAATCAAATAAACAGTTCAAAATAACAAGATTTATTAACTTTAAGGAACAGACGTGTATATTATCTGGCAACACAGATTATATTGACAGCAAAAAGATTGTCAGCCAGTCAGTCAGGTACCAGACAAGTAAAAGGATTTCTATAGCTTCTAACATATCGAGGAAACTAAGAAAGACATGCATACTATAAAGGCAACACCGATTAGACTGAGCAAAAAAAATGTCAAACCCTATTTGCAAAAACAAACAAACAACTGCCTATAACCTTGAAGTATACAGCGGTTATAGTAATTTATAGTTGATGAACTTTACAGCAATCGCATAGCATAGAATTGCAGTAGTATGCCTTCAACAGAATACTACTTCCTGTTTTGATGGTTTGATTAAAATAGCAAGTAATGCTAGATTTTAGATTTTTAGGAGTTACCTAATAAAATAATGAACATATGATTAGGTCTGACAGAGCACTAAAAGAAGAATGGAGCAGCTATAGAGCTACTACTAAGGGATAAATGCCCTTATATGCTGAACCTATACTCTGCTTTAAAGACAATTTCCTGTTTTAATGTGATAATTTATATTTTCCAGACAGAACCTTATTATATTCTCGACACAAGGAAAAACAGGAGGATAATTATTCTACAAGTCAAAACCACAAAACAGAACAAAGTAAAATAGTGAAATAGAAATACTAGAACATATATATTTAAACATTTATAATCCCAGAGAACATATATACCAGTTAAGAGTCCATGAATACCACAGCACATATTAAAAACCAGAACAAGTCGGAGACATACGAGACGACGAGGTTGCCTGTGTGTCTTTTTAAAACATTTAAATCAACATAACACTGGTTTATATCAAAATTTCAATCAAAAACACACTAGCAAAACACTAGTCCAATAGTAATATATCCAACTACAAAGTACAAAGAGTTAAAAGAAACAATTACACAGAAGCACATATTCATTTAATCTCTAGATAAACAAATCAGATGTGAAGCTAAAACACAAAATAACACCCTAACAAGAATAGCCAAGCATTCACTTACCAAAATTATCTTATGCTTCCATTTTCTCGGCCAATTCAATCCATGGACGTTTAGCCTAAAAAAAGAATGAAATAGGATGAAAATACTCAATGGAAACTTGCAGATAATATTTTCAGCAAAATTACTTACTTCATCACTCATGCTGAGCCATTCATCTTGTCCGGCAAAGTCGATCTCATATGGTAACTTTAATGAAAAAAAAGACGAACAAAAGAATTAACACTGAATGAATTAATACTAAAAAGGCTGTGTAGAAAAAGAGTTCTTATTACGAATTTTGGGGGTGGTGGATGCTTCTCAAAATATTTCTTCAGATAATCCTTTTCCCTGTAATTAAACAAAATCACATCAAAACCTACAAATAAAAGACTAAACAGGGAAAAAAGGGGAAAAAATGGAAGAGAGAAATTACATGAATTGGCAAAGAGCTTTATACATTATTTTTGTGGTGTATTTTCCTGTGCATTTTCCCCACCTCCCCTCCTGCTTCATCCTAAATCATAATAAGTATATATATACTCTCTCAGCAACTTTGTGTCTCACTGCATATTCAGATCAATATATTAATTTTTGTAAAACTTACTTAGGATCAACTTTCTGAGTTGTTCCATAATTTGCACTAGACTTTGCTCTGGTTGCCTTAGTGTTTTTATTTTTTCGTGACACTGAGCTCCTGGTCATTTCCTGCAAACTGGAATAACAAAATCGAACAAGTTAGTATATAAACCAAAAAATTAGGGTTCATCATTAGAATTTACTCTAGTACTGCTCTGAAGTTTAAAATGACATCAATTCAATGCACACTATATTCCCTATTGGTGCAAAGAGACCGGAGCCAATGGAAGTTGGGATGGAACATCAGACTCCTCACCGCTGCTTGTTCGGTAACTTTTGTTATATGATGTCAACAACATGTTGCAGCAATTATTACTGTCTATTACTAATAACTACAGATAGCTACATAGTTTACATTAATCCTGCTACTACTACTTTACCGGTGAGAGATGAGTTCTTTCAACAACTTGATTGCTGTGGACCATCTGTATATGTAATTCAAGTGTTAATCAGACTGTTTTGTTGGTCGCAAATGACCAATTTTCTTGTAGTACGTATGAAGTTGTTTGGTAATATAACATTCTGACATATCTACAGGGAGTGATGGCTACAGGGGTAATGTTTAAACTTTTTCCAATCTATGGAAATGAAGGGGAAGGCTCAATCTCCTGAAACAATCTCTAAAGATTCAACAAAACCAGGCAAAATCAACTTTGCTACTTCATCATCAGGAGCATCAAAAAAACCATAAAAATGTTGATTGTAACAACAGTACTCTGAATGGGGCCACCGTGCTTCAGTGGAAAATGCTGATGAAGAATCTGATTAAATTAGGATTGGTTGAGGATCAAGTTAATTAATTAACTTAATTTCCAAATTTATTGGCTAAAGTTTTTAAGATAATATATGTATGACAGTTTTTAAAACTGCCCAAGGTACATGGGAAGTTCTTCTTGCTCTACGTTATAACTTAATGTAGCCAAGTGGTGCCGATTCTATGTGGTTGTTAGTGTTGTAGATTACTACAGGATAGTACAGATTTACAAACGAGCAGTGAAGATAAATATGTGCAATCAATTAAAAACATTATTGTAAAGATCAGAAAGCAAAACCTATGTTATGAACCCCGAGTCGTTGAATTCTAGAGATAAAAAATGTGACAACATATTTGGAAATTGCTAATACCTTGTCGAAAATTTAAGGTTGCTAAGTATATTAGTATGTTTCACTGCATATTCAGATAAATACATCAATTTGTGTAAAACTTACTTAGGATCAACTGTCTTAGTTCCACACTTTGCACTAGACTTTGCTCTGGTTGCCTTAGTTTTATTATTTGTTCCGGACATTGATCTCGTGGTCACCATGGTAAATTCCTGAAAACTGGAATAACAAAATCAAACAAGTTAGTATATAACCCAAAAAATTAGGGTTCATAATATGCCCAAAAAATTAGGGTTCATAATAAGCCCCAAAAATTAGGGGTCTAACCGTTAAAACATTATCTAATCTCTAACTGTTATATCTTTTAAATTAAATTAATGCGAGTTATTGAATATAATACTAAATATTTTTTGGTATGTTGTGATTTTAGTTAATTGTACTTCGTGTTTTTATTTAATTACCCTTACTTATTTATAAAAAATATTATTAAATAATAATATTACATATTTATAACCAATTACCTTTTACACCTAATATATATATTTTTATTATTTTTTCTAAAAAATTCTCTTACTTTTTTAAAAATATCACATGTTGTTGTGGAATAAAAAACGTACTTGTGTAATTAATGCTAAGGTTTAATGAGCTTCGAGCTTTAATGGCTGCACTCGTGTATCCGGACTAAATTGGTCCTCACAAGATGCCTACGTATCTCAAATTGTTATTGAGAATCAAGCCAAGACGTAGTTCTGATTGTAGGATCAGGGACCTTATATAGGCGTCTGGAGCCTAGTATTTATGGTATGTTTAGGAGTCTTAGCGAATAAGTCTCCTTTTCGATATTGGATAAACATTGTATTGTTTGCTGAATAAATCTTTTCCTTGTTGATAAAGGCTATGACTCATTAATTGCCTTTAATTGGGATTCTGGATCCTTTTTTGACTAATTTGCCATAATTTGGGCTCTTTTTATGAGCTGTATATTTTCCCTATTCATTAATTACGAAATTAATGAATAATTAAGGTATTGGGCTTTTAAACATCGGCCTTTTGTTTGACCAGTCAATTATATTTCTATAATTACTTTTCTGACCACATCATTTGCCCCCCAACTTCTGGGAAAATATCCTTGGGGTTTTCGTAGAAGTTACAGCGTGTTTTTCCCAAAATTTTCCATTTTTCAGGGCATTTTTGACCTCAAATTAGGTCATTTTCGACCAGGATTTCGACCAGGAATTCAGTGTAAAATCGACCAGGATTTCGACCAGGACTGTCCCCAGGTCGATGGGCTCGACCTCGAATTCCTAGTCTATTTCGACCAGGAACTTTCGACCAGGATCCAGTTCATATTCGACCTGGAAGTTCGACCTCAGATTCTTGGTCACTTTCGATCAAGATGTGTCGCCCGGAAGTCAGTATGATTTCGACCTGGAACGACCTTCCTTCGACCTCATTTTTGTTCCCAGGTCGATGAGCTCGACCTCGAATTGTAGGCCAATTTCGACCAGGATCTTTCGATCTCAGTCAGCCTTCCTTCGACCTCACTTTGGTCCCCAGGTCGATGGGCTCGACCTTGAATTGTAGGCCAATTTCGACCAGGATCTTTCGATCTCAGTTTCCTGTTTGTTCGATTAGGAATCCTTAAGTCATTTGCGACTAGAATTCCATATTTTTCTGACTTTATTTTGGAGCGAAGTCGAACAAAATGACCTCAATTCCCCATGTATTTTCGATCTCGTTTGTTCGATCTCATCCCCTCGTTTTTCGACCTCGTTTTAGCGTGAGGTCGAGGGATGCGAACTTGTTTTATAGTATATTTTCGAACTCAATCGTTCGATCTCGACCCAGGGTCCTTTCGACCTCAATTTGCCATCTTTTTTGACTTGTTTTTAGTACGAAGTCGATGGACACGACCTCGGTTTCACGTGTATTTTCGACTAGGGTCACACGACCTCGGTTTAGGGTCTTTTCGACCTCGTTTTTTAATTTTCTGACTTGGTTAGATTCCAAGATTTATTTTTGGGCTTTTATTTAGCCTAATTGGGCTTCAACTAACCCAATTTTAGATTGGTCTTAAGTTTTCTCTGCCTTGGGCCTAATTGGGCCTAACTTTATTTGGGCTTTTGCCGTTGTAATCCATGAATGGATTATGGGCCTTACTGGCTATAGACGGTTGCTCTACCTTAGCCGGTTGAGCTCCCGGTTATCTCGCTTATAAAAGAGTGAGATTTCTCATTTCACTCTCACTTCTCACTTTCAACTTTCCAAAATTTCTCTAGTTATCATAGTTTTTTCTCTCTTTTATTCCGTGGTAAGGCGATTCCCGGTGAGTTTCTCACGGTGGTGTTCTTGTTTTTCTGGGATAAATCTTCATCCCTTGAAGATTTCTGGGTTTCCATCTCCTTCCCTAGAAGTTTTCTGGGTTTCCATCTCCTTCCCTTGAAGATTTCTGGGTTTCTATTGAAGATTTGAAGATTTGAAGATGTCTGACAAGGCTGCCCAACGACTTCAAAGAATGAACAAAGCTTCAAAGAGAGGTATCAACATTCGCTCCCCTCATATGTCTCTTCAGGATATGATCTTAGAGCGTAGTGATGAGTATCCTCATGTATCACACTTAGATTCATTTGATTGTAGTAATAAGTTCCATGAAATTGACTTAATTAGGGACTATAACAAAATGTATAGGGTTAAGTCCCCCTATAGATTAGTTCCAGCAGGCCCAGGGGACCGTTCTTGCCATTGGCGTCCTGATGCACTTTGCATATATAAGGATGCCATTGTTGCAGGACTTAGGTTTCCCATGCATGAGTTCATTCCCAGGCTTTTGGCTGATGTTGGGATTAACCCTTGCCAACTTCCTCCAAACGCCTGGAGAATAATTATGTGTTTCATTGTTCTTTGTTTGAAGAACAAATTTCCTTTATCTGTAGCCTTGTTTAGAAAAATCTTTCAATTTAAGAATAGTTCAGCCATCACTTTGGGTTGGGTTTATATCAACCACCGTCCTTCCACTCCCCCCATATTTCACCCCAAATCCATTCCGGATAATAACCCAAAATGGAAAGAGGAATTTATGTATTTAGTTTGGGAAGGAGGGGATTGGGGCACCCTTTTTCGTAGTTCTTTTAGTAGAGTTTCGGATGGTAGCCCTAGTGATATTATCCTGAGTGATGAGGAAGCTCATGCATATGCTGAACTTACAAAGGATAACTATGCCACCATGGCTTGGGTGCTCCTGGACGAGTTCCAGCTTAAGTCCTTGGGACTTTCCAACGTTTCTGATAAGGGTAATTCTCACCTCATATCTTTCTTTATTCATTCAAGATTGACTTATACCAACTGTTTCTTTCCTTGTGTCTTTTGCAGTTGCGACCTTTATCAATAAGTCCAACGAGCCTGAAGACGGGGAAACAGCCCGGATGAAGAGGGCACGCTTAGGGGGGAAGGACCCTCGTGCTCCTAGTGTTCCAGCTTTCATAAGGCCACATGTGGACCTTACTGAGGATGCTGAAGGCCCTCCCTCGGGCAAGAGCGCAGTTTGGCGCCCCAACTGGGGTCTTAGGAAGAAGGACACCGTGGTGGGAGTGTCCAAACATGCTGTGGAGTGGTCTTACCACTCTTTGACTCCTTGTGACTACAAGGATTTCGTTTCTAACTCCACCATCGAGGGGGTGGAGCATGCAGGATCCCAGGCCATGGCGGCTGTAAGTATTTTTCTCCTTCTTTTCTTTGTAGTTTTTAATTTATTTCAAGTTTTAAGTACTTGACTTGTAACTTTATTTGCAGATGAATGCCAACTACCAAGGGGCCCTCTTTCAGGCTAAGTCTTGGCGCTCATCTTCTGAGGCCAACCAAGGCAAGTTCGAGAAGTCCCAGGAGGAAATGGCTTCAGTTAAGGCCACTTTGGCTAGGAAGGAGAAGGAGTTGGCTGACTCCCAGGCTGAGCTGGTGTCCTTGAGGAAGGCCAAGGATGATTTTATCGACGAGTATCTCGACTCTGAAGAGTACGGGGACTTGATTGATAAGCATGACGGGCTCCTCTTCCCAGTTCAGTACACTAAGGGATGGGATGACGCTCTTGCTGCTGTTTTGGAGAGGATGCCTGGA
This sequence comes from Heracleum sosnowskyi, assembly GCA_030848705.1. Lineage (NCBI taxonomy): Eukaryota > Viridiplantae > Streptophyta > Magnoliopsida > Apiales > Apiaceae > Heracleum > Heracleum sosnowskyi. The sequence continues at coordinate 111,464,979 of CM061239.1, forward strand.
TCCCTCTCTATTTCTGATTTTCCAAGCCCTCACCTTCCTACTCATATGGAGTTGGCTTTGGCTGGAGAGGAGGATATGGAGGAGGATGACAGGATCCTAGACCTGGATCATACTTCTCCTCCCGGTCAGGCTGCTGGAGCTGATGATTGCGCCCCTCACTTGGGAGAGGAAGAGGAGGATGAGGAGGAGGCCGTGGACAAGGCTGCTTAGATGTAGTTTTACTTATGGCCATTCATGGCTTGTACTTTTTTATGTACTTTCAGCCTACGGGCTTAACTTAACTTTTTTATTTAAGTTTTTATCCAGCCTTATTTATATCTTGTGGCCATTCATGGCTTGCGTTGTTTTCCTTGCTTCTTGAATGTTTGTCAACACTCACAGTAGATAAGCTTTAAAACATGAAAATGCTGAATTTATTCATAACTTGAAGATGGGATCAACCCTTACATAGTATCCCAGTTTAAAACTTGGGTTGGTTTCATCGAACCTTATTTATAGTAGTGAGTCCACTTGGAGACACCTTAAACATAATAAACTTTCAAATTGGAGGCATGCCAAGTCCTTGGCACCTCTTGCCCTTCAAGGGTTTCTAGTTTGTACGAGCCTCGACCAAATACGTTCTTGACGCGATATGGTCCTTCCCAATTTGGGGCTAACTTCCCTTTTTGTCCAACTCCGGATGCTTCAATCTTTCTGAGAACCAAGTCTCCTTGACGAAAGAACCTTTCTTTAACCCTTAGGTTGTAGTAAAAGGATGCCTTCTTTTGATGTTCAACTATCTTGGCGTTCGCCTCATCTCTAACTTCGTCAATTAGATCCAAAGCTAGCCTCAAGCCTTCTTTATTTTCTTCTGGTTCATAAGCCTCAACTCTTGGGGAGGTGTGAGTAATTTCCACAGGGACCACTGCCTCTGCTCCATAGGCCAATAGGAATGGAGTTGCCCCGGTGGTGACTTTGCAAGTAGTACGATACGCCCAAAGTATAGGGAGTAATTCGTCTACCCAAGTGTTTCTGGAGCGTTCAACTCTTTTCTTTAGTCCATCAAGGATGATTCGATTTGCAACCTCAGCTTGCCCATTGGCTTGAGGATGGGCGACAGAAGTGAAGCGCAACTTGATATCGTTTTCATCACAATATTTCTTGAACTCATCGTTGTTAAACTGAGTTCCATTGTCCGTGACCAGGACTCGTGGAATTCCATATCTGCATATCACATTTTCCCAGAAGAATTGCATCACTTGCTTGGTGGTTATCTTGGCTAATGGCTTAGCCTCAATCCACTTGGTGAAATAATCAATTGCTACTATCAAGAACTTTCTTTGAGCACTTGCCATAGGAAATGGCCCAAGTATATCCATTCCCCACATAGCAAAGGGGATAGGTGAGTTAATGGATGTCATCATCTCTGGTGGTTGCCTAACCACTGGTGCATGTTTCTGACACCGTTCACATTTCTTGACGTAGCTTTTAGCATCAGCAAGTATGCTTGGCCAATAGAAACCTAGACGAGTGACCTTATGAGCTAGGGCTCTGCCCCCCAAGTGTTGCCCACAAATCCCTTCATGCACTTCCTTTAGGGCCAATTCTGCCTCTTGAGGTCTCAAGCACTTTAAATATGGAATAACAAAAGATTTCTTGTATAGGATTCCCTCAATTAGGGCATACCTTAGTGCTCTGACGTATAGCTTTCGTGCTTCCGAAGTGTCGTTGGGCAGCCACCCAGTTTCCAGATGAGCTTTGATGGGATCAATCCAACAACTGGTGATACCAATGGGGGCTACCAACTTTCCATTGATGCTTGGGGTCTTCAAGACTTGGAAGTATACACTCCCGGCATAGTTTTCAATTTCAGAAGAGGCAAATTTAGACAAGGCATCAGCCTTCGTATTTTCCTCCCTCGGAATGTGCTCCACATAGCATTCATCGAACTGAGTCATAATGGCCTTGACAAGTTTTAAGTACTTGGCCATGACTTCATCTCTGGCCTCAAACTCCCCATTTACTTGAGAAACCACTAGCCTCGAGTCTCCACATACTTTCAGAGTTTTGACTCTCAAGGCTCCAGCCAGCCCTAAGCCAGCTATCAGAGCTTCATACTCAGCCTCATTGTTTGTCGTCGGGAAGTCAAGTTTTAGTGCATACTCTATTAGGAATCCATCAGGACTCTGTAGCACTAAACCAGCTCCACTTGATTTTGTTTTTGATGCTCCATCAAAATAGAGCACCCAACATTCTTTGAAGGTCATTTCCTCATCTTTCTTATCTTCCATAGTTACTTCCTGCCCCCCGACTTCTTGGTTGTCAATGGTGCATTCAACCATGAAGTCAGCAAGTGCTTGAGCTTTTATGGCCGTCCGAGGCTTATACTTGATATCAAATTCTCCCAATTCAATGGCCCATTTGATCAATCTTCCACTAACTTGAGGGCTATGCAAGATGTTTCTTAGAGGTTGATCAGTCAAAACCTCTATCTTGTGAGCCTGGAAGTAGGGGCGTAGCTTTCTTGAGGCCATTATCAAGGCTAAGGCAAACTTCTCAACCATTGAGTAGTTTATTTCTGCCCCATGTAGAATCTTGCTCACATAGTAGATGGGTTTCTGAACCTTTACTTCTTCCTTTACCAAAACAGCTCCAAGGGCTGTGTTGGAAACCGCCAAGTATAAATAGAGAATTTCTCCTGGCTTGGGTTTTGCCAACAGTGGTGCTTCAGCCATATATTTCTTCAGGGCCTCAAAGGCCTCTTGACTTTCAGTTGTCCATTCAAAATTTTTCACTTTTTTGAGTGCTTTGAAGAAGGGTAAGCACTTCTCTCCAGACTTGGAGATGAATCTCCCCAAAGCAGCCACTCTTCCCGTCAGTTTCTGGACATCCTTGACAGTCTTTGGTGGTTCCATGTCTAGAATCGCTTTGATTTTGTCGGGATTAGCCTCGATCCCTCTCTTGGAAACCATCAGGCCTAAAAACTTTCCCGAGCCTACACCAAAGGCACATTTGGCTGGATTCAGCATCATCTTGTGGTGCCTTAGCACTTCAAAAGCCTCTCGGAGGTGCTCAATATGATCGGCCTTATCAAGGCTTTTGACTAACATGTCATCTACGTAGACCTCCATAGATTTTCCAATCAAGTGCTCAAAGATTTTGTTAACCAACCTTTGATAGGTTGCTCCAGCATTCTTAAGTCCAAAAGCCATGACCAAGAAACAGAAGACACCAAAGTCAGTGATGAACGACACCTTGGCGATGTCATCTTTGTGCATCTTGATTTGATTATATCCGCTGAAGCCATCCACGAAACTTAGCATCTCGTGCCCAGCAGTGGCATCTATCAGAGCATCAATCCTTGGTAAGGGAAAACAATCCTTAGGACATGCATCATTCAAGTCGGTGAAGTCGACGCACATTCTCCACTTCCCGTTAGCTTTTTTGACCATCACGGGGTTAGCTAACCATTCTGGGAATTGGATTTCCTCAATGAATCCAGCTTCCAAAAGCTTATTCACTTCTTGCTTAATGGCTTCAAGCCTCTCTGGAGCAAAACTTCTTTTCTTTTGTTTCACTGCCTTCCTTTCTGGATCCACATTCAATTTGTGAGATATTAGTTGGGGATCAATCCCTGGCATGTCAGCCGCTGTCCAAGCAAAAACGTCATTGTTTTCTTGAAGAAAAGATGCAAGTTTGCCTTTCAATGGTTCGGGCAGTAGTGCCCCAACATAAGTCACCTTCTCTGGTTCATCCGGGACTAAGGGAATTGGGATTAAATCCTCAGCTGGTTTCCCTCTTCGGTCCTCATTGTCACTAGTGTCCATATCTTCAATGGGGAGAACCTGCCCCCCAACTCCATCAGGCCTTAACGCGGCTACATAACAGCTTCTAGCCATCTTTTGGTCTCCCCGTTCTTCACCAATCCCATTCCGAGTGGGGAATTTGAGTTTCAGGTGGTATGATGAGGCAACAGCCTTAAACGCATGAAGACCCGTCCTCCCAAGGATCGCATTGTAGGTTGAGGTTGCCTTTATGACTATGAAGTTCAGCATCTGAGTGGATGTATTCGTTCCTTGTCCCATGGTCATTGGGAGTTGGATAGTGCCTTCCACCTTTGATTCCACTCCATTGAACCCGTATATGGGCATATTAGAGGGTGTCAACTGAGAATCAGTGTAACCCATCTTGATAAAGGCATCGTGGAACAAGATATCCACAGAGGCTCCATTGTCGACTAAGACTCTCTTTGTTTCAGAGTTGCCTATCACAGGTACTATGACAAGAGGATCATCGTGGGGGAACTTCACTCCTTCCAAATCAGAATCATCAAAACTTATTGATACTTCTGTTCGTGCACGCTTCGGTGCTTCTCCAACAATAGTCAGTACCTCTCGGGCATAAGCTTTTCTTGAGTTTCGGGAGGACCCAGCAGCAGTTGGTCCTCCAAATATCATGTTGATCACAGGCCCTCGGGGCTTGGGATTTCGATCTTGATCGTTGTCCCTTCTATCATAATCCTTCCTTTCATAGTTCCCTCTTTGGCTCCCTTGGCTCCCATCCTTAGTGAACTTGCTGAGTTTTCCTCTTCGTATCAGAAACTCAATCTCATCTTTCAGTTGTCTACAATCATCGGTGTCATGACCGACTTCTTTGTGGAACCGACAAAACTGATTTTGGTTCCGTTTGGACAGATCAGCCCTCATTGGCTTTGGCCATTTGATATCTTCTTCCTTGGCTATCTCCATCAGAATTTGACTCCTAGGAGTATTCAATCTTGCATACTCCGTGAATTTTGGCCCAAAGTTATTTCTCTTGGGTGGAGAGTCAGAATTCTTTGATGTTCGGGGAAACTTTTCCTTGACGTCGTACTCCTGAGTTTCTTTTCTTTTCTTCGAGTTTCCACTACCACCAGCAGGGGGCTCATACTTTCTCATGCTTTCTTCAGCCTTGATATATTTCCCAGCCCTATCTTGGAGCTTCAGCATGCTCTCGGGTGGATGTTTAGCTAACGACCGTTTGAAGTGGTCATCAGTGGTTCCTTGTTGTAGGGCTATCATAGCCACTCTGTCTTCCAAATCTGGGACTTTTAAAGCCTCTCGAGTGAATCGATTGATGTAGTCCCTCAGGGCTTCATTCTGTCCTTGCCGGATTGCCATGAGTGAGGCAGAGCTTTTCTCATGCACCCTTCCACTTATGAATTGATTGATGAAGGCTTTACTCAATTCTTTGAAGGATCCAATGGAGTTGGGAGGTAGACGGCTATACCAACGTTGAGCCATACCTGCAAGAGTTTGGGGAAACGCCCTACACTTGACCGCATCGTTGGCTGGCTGCAACAGCAGTGCATTGGAGAAGGTTCTCACATGATTAGCGGGATCTCCCGTTCCATCATACGCTTTAATCGAAGGCATCTTGAACTTTCTGGATATAGCCGTTTTCATGATGTCTTGAGTAAACGGTGGTGTAGGATCATCGGGATCTCCTAGGGGCAATAGATTACTAGGATCACCCCTTGGGGCTTCAGCCCTCTTGGTCCTTCTTGGTGGATCCAAGTTGATTATCGGGATTCCTTCAGTCGTTTTTGCTCTAGCGGCCTCTTGTTCTGCCAATACTTTCTTAAGCCTTGCGACTTCTGCCTCATGGGCCGCAAGCTTGTCCTTAGTAGTTTGGGGTTGATCTTGGTTAGCTTGCGAAGATCGTTTCCTTCTAGGAGCGACATCGTCCCCGGTTGTATAACCCTCATCCTCGGTGTAGGGCCCAGAAAAATCGTCTCGAAACATCTGACGAGTTTGGGTTTCACGGTTTTGGGGTCCCAAACCTGGTACGTAAGGGGGCACGTAAGCCTCATGGTAGATTGGATTAGTTCCGCTACCACCCGCTGTGGGGCGAGGGGGCATGCCATAGCCGGGCATCCCCAAAGTCTGATTTGCGTATTGAGGGAGATCAGTAGTGTGGAGTTGAAGACTGCGAGGTGCGTTCACAAGCAACGCAGAGGTTGTAATTGGTTGCTGGTGAACGGTCTCTTGTGGATTAGATCCATGAATGACCATTTGTAGGGGATTCGTCCCTTCAGCAGTAATTGGGACTTCTTGTCCTTGAGTATTGGTGGGGATATTCGTTCCCTGAGTGCCAGTAGTAGGCGGTGGTTGGCTCCCATGAGTATCAGCCCCGGAGGTGATAGGGGGGCCTTCAGAAGTGTCAGAATCTCTGTTTGTTCTTCGCGTGTTTGCCATGGTTGATGTTGTCTTCCCACAGACGGCGCCAAATGTTGTGGAATAAAAAACGTACTTGTGTAATTAATGCTAAGGTTTAATGAGCTTCGAGCTTTAATGGCTGCACTCGTGTATCCGGACTAAATTGGTCCTCACAAGATGCCTACGTATCTCAAATTGTTATTGAGAATCAAGCCAAGACGTAGTTCTGATTGTAGGATCAGGGACCTTATATAGGCGTCTGGAGCCTAGTATTTATGGTATGTTTAGGAGTCTTAGCGAATAAGTCTCCTTTTCGATATTGGATAAACATTGTATTGTTTGCTGAATAAATCTTTTCCTTGTTGATAAAGGCTATGACTCATTAATTGCCTTTAATTGGGATTCTGGATCCTTTTTTGACTAATTTGCCATAATTTGGGCTCTTTTTATGAGCTGTATATTTTCCCTATTCATTAATTACGAAATTAATGAATAATTAAGGTATTGGGCTTTTAAACATCGGCCTTTTGTTTGACCAGTCAATTATATTTCTATAATTACTTTTCTGACCACATCACATGTAATTACCTTTTTTAACCAAAACATATAAGTTTTTTTAATTTTGCTTACTAAAACCTCTCCTTTTCCAAAAATATCACAGACAGTTTCATTTATTAAAATAAAATAATAATTGTTAATAACTAACCAATTACCTATTTTAGCCAAAGTGTATGTTGTGGAATAAAAAACGTACTTGTGTAATTAATGCTAAGGTTTAATGAGCTTCGAGCTTTAATGGCTGCACTCGTGTATCCGGACTAAATTGGTCCTCACAAGATGCCTACGTATCTCAAATTGTTATTGAGAATCAAGCCAAGACGTAGTTCTGATTGTAGGATCAGGGACCTTATATAGGCGTCTGGAGCCTAGTATTTATGGTATGTTTAGGAGTCTTAGCGAATAAGTCTCCTTTTCGATATTGGATAAACATTGTATTGTTTGCTGAATAAATCTTTTCCTTGTCGATAAAGGCTATGACTCATTAATTGCCTTTAATTGGGATTCTGGATCCTTTTTTGACTAATTTGCCATAATTTGGGCTCTTTTTATGAGCTGTATATTTTCCCTATTCATTAATTACGAAATTAATGAATAATTAAGGTATTGGGCTTTTAAACATCGGCCTTTTGTTTGACCAGTCAATTATATTTCTATAATTACTTTTCTGACCACATCATTTGCCCCCCAACTTCTGGGAAAATATCCTTGGGGTTTTCGTAGAAGTTACAGCGTGTTTTTCCCAAAATTTTCCATTTTTCAGGGCATTTTTGACCTCAAATTAGGTCATTTTCGACCAGGATTTCGACCAGGAATTCAGTGTAAAATCGACCAGGATTTCGACCAGGACTGTCCCCAGGTCGATGGGCTCGACCTCGAATTCCTAGTCTATTTCGACCAGGAACTTTCGACCAGGATCCAGTTCATATTCGACCTGGAAGTTCGACCTCAGATTCTTGGTCACTTTCGATCAAGATGTGTCGCCCGGAAGTCAGTATGATTTCGACCTGGAACGACCTTCCTTCGACCTCATTTTTGTTCCCAGGTCGATGAGCTCGACCTCGAATTGTAGGCCAATTTCGACCAGGATCTTTCGATCTCAGTCAGCCTTCCTTCGACCTCACTTTGGTCCCCAGGTCGATGGGCTCGACCTTGAATTGTAGGCCAATTTCGACCAGGATCTTTCGATCTCAGTTTCCTGTTTGTTCGATTAGGAATCCTTAAGTCATTTGCGACTAGAATTCCATATTTTTCTGACTTTATTTTGGAGCGAAGTCGAACAAAATGACCTCAATTCCCCATGTATTTTCGATCTCGTTTGTTCGATCTCATCCCCTCGTTTTTCGACCTCGTTTTAGCGTGAGGTCGAGGGATGCGAACTTGTTTTATAGTATATTTTCGAACTCAATCGTTCGATCTCGACCCAGGGTCCTTTCGACCTCAATTTGCCATCTTTTTTGACTTGTTTTTAGTACGAAGTCGATGGACACGACCTCGGTTTCACGTGTATTTTCGACTAGGGTCACACGACCTCGGTTTAGGGTCTTTTCGACCTCGTTTTTTAATTTTCTGACTTGGTTAGATTCCAAGATTTATTTTTGGGCTTTTATTTAGCCTAATTGGGCTTCAACTAACCCAATTTTAGATTGGTCTTAAGTTTTCTCTGCCTTGGGCCTAATTGGGCCTAACTTTATTTGGGCTTTTGCCGTTGTAATCCATGAATGGATTATGGGCCTTACTGGCTATAGACGGTTGCTCTACCTTAGCCGGTTGAGCTCCCGGTTATCTCGCTTATAAAAGAGTGAGATTTCTCATTTCACTCTCACTTCTCACTTTCAACTTTCCAAAATTTCTCTAGTTATCATAGTTTTTTCTCTCTTTTATTCCGTGGTAAGGCGATTCCCGGTGAGTTTCTCACGGTGGTGTTCTTGTTTTTCTGGGATAAATCTTCATCCCTTGAAGATTTCTGGGTTTCCATCTCCTTCCCTTGAAGTTTTCTGGGTTTCCATCTCCTTCCCTTGAAGATTTCTGGGTTTCTATTGAAGATTTGAAGATTTGAAGATGTCTGACAAGGCTGCCCAACGACTTCAAAGAATGAACAAAGCTTCAAAGAGAGGTATCAACATTCGCTCCCCTCATATGTCTCTTCAGGATATGATCTTAGAGCGTAGTGATGAGTATCCTCATGTATCACACTTAGATTCATTTGATTGTAGTAATAAGTTCCATGAAATTGACTTAATTAGGGACTATAACAAAATGTATAGGGTTAAGTCCCCCTATAGATTAGTTCCAGCAGGCCCAGGGGACCGTTCTTGCCATTGGCGTCCTGATGCACTTTGCATATATAAGGATGCCATTGTTGCAGGACTTAGGTTTCCCATGCATGAGTTCATTCCCAGGCTTTTGGCTGATGTTGGGATTAACCCTTGCCAACTTCCTCCAAACGCCTGGAGAATAATTATGTGTTTCATTGTTCTTTGTTTGAAGAACAAATTTCCTTTATCTGTAGCCTTGTTTAGAAAAATCTTTCAATTTAAGAATAGTTCAGCCATCACTTTGGGTTGGGTTTATATCAACCACCGTCCTTCCACTCCCCCCATATTTCACCCCAAATCCATTCCGGATAATAACCCAAAATGGAAAGAGGAATTTATGTATTTAGTTTGGGAAGGAGGGGATTGGGGCACCCTTTTTCGTAGTTCTTTTAGTAGAGTTTCGGATGGTAGCCCTAGTGATATTATCCTGAGTGATGAGGAAGCTCATGCATATGCTGAACTTACAAAGGATAACTATGCCACCATGGCTTGGGTGCTCCTGGACGAGTTCCAGCTTAAGTCCTTGGGACTTTCCAACGTTTCTGATAAGGGTAATTCTCACCTCATATCTTTCTTTATTCATTCAAGATTGACTTATACCAACTGTTTCTTTCCTTGTGTCTTTTGCAGTTGCGACCTTTATCAATAAGTCCAACGAGCCTGAAGACGGGGAAACAGCCCGGATGAAGAGGGCACGCTTAGGGGGGAAGGACCCTCGTGCTCCTAGTGTTCCAGCTTTCATAAGGCCACATGTGGACCTTACTGAGGATGCTGAAGGCCCTCCCTCGGGCAAGAGCGCAGTTTGGCGCCCCAACTGGGGTCTTAGGAAGAAGGACACCGTGGTGGGAGTGTCCAAACATGCTGTGGAGTGGTCTTACCACTCTTTGACTCCTTGTGACTACAAGGATTTCGTTTCTAACTCCACCATCGAGGGGGTGGAGCATGCAGGATCCCAGGCCATGGCGGCTGTAAGTATTTTTCTCCTTCTTTTCTTTGTAGTTTTTAATTTATTTCAAGTTTTAAGTACTTGACTTGTAACTTTATTTGCAGATGAATGCCAACTACCAAGGGGCCCTCTTTCAGGCTAAGTCTTGGCGCTCATCTTCTGAGGCCAACCAAGGCAAGTTCGAGAAGTCCCAGGAGGAAATGGCTTCAGTTAAGGCCACTTTGGCTAGGAAGGAGAAGGAGTTGGCTGACTCCCAGGCTGAGCTGGTGTCCTTGAGGAAGGCCAAGGATGATTTTATCGACGAGTATCTCGACTCTGAAGAGTACGGGGACTTGATTGATAAGCATGACGGGCTCCTCTTCCCAGTTCAGTACACTAAGGGATGGGATGACGCTCTTGCTGCTGTTTTGGAGAGGATGCCTGGATCCCTCTCTATTTCTGATTTTCCAAGCCCTCACCTTCCTACTCATATGGAGTTGGCTTTGGCTGGAGAGGAGGATATGGAGGAGGATGACAGGATCCTAGACCTGGATCATACTTCTCCTCCCGGTCAGGCTGCTGGAGCTGATGATTGCGCCCCTCACTTGGGAGAGGAAGAGGAGGATGAGGAGGAGGCCGTGGACAAGGCTGCTTAGATGTAGTTTTACTTATGGCCATTCATGGCTTGTACTTTTTTATGTACTTTCAGCCTACGGGCTTAACTTAACTTTTTTATTTAAGTTTTTATCCAGCCTTATTTATATCTTGTGGCCATTCATGGCTTGCGTTGTTTTCCTTGCTTCTTGAATGTTTGTCAACACTCACAGTAGATAAGCTTTAAAACATGAAAATGCTGAATTTATTCATAACTTGAAGATGGGATCAACCCTTACATAGTATCCCAGTTTAAAACTTGGGTTGGTTTCATCGAACCTTATTTATAGTAGTGAGTCCACTTGGAGACACCTTAAACATAATAAACTTTCAAATTGGAGGCATGCCAAGTCCTTGGCACCTCTTGCCCTTCAAGGGTTTCTAGTTTGTACGAGCCTCGACCAAATACGTTCTTGACGCGATATGGTCCTTCCCAATTTGGGGCTAACTTCCCTTTTTGTCCAACTCCGGATGCTTCAATCTTTCTGAGAACCAAGTCTCCTTGACGAAAGAACCTTTCTTTAACCCTTAGGTTGTAGTAAAAGGATGCCTTCTTTTGATGTTCAACTATCTTGGCGTTCGCCTCATCTCTAACTTCGTCAATTAGATCCAAAGCTAGCCTCAAGCCTTCTTTATTTTCTTCTGGTTCATAAGCCTCAACTCTTGGGGAGGTGTGAGTAATTTCCACAGGGACCACTGCCTCTGCTCCATAGGCCAATAGGAATGGAGTTGCCCCGGTGGTGACTTTGCAAGTAGTACGATACGCCCAAAGTATAGGGAGTAATTCGTCTACCCAAGTGTTTCTGGAGCGTTCAACTCTTTTCTTTAGTCCATCAAGGATGATTCGATTTGCAACCTCAGCTTGCCCATTGGCTTGAGGATGGGCGACAGAAGTGAAGCGCAACTTGATATCGTTTTCATCACAATATTTCTTGAACTCATCGTTGTTAAACTGAGTTCCATTGTCCGTGACCAGGACTCGTGGAATTCCATATCTGCATATCACATTTTCCCAGAAGAATTGCATCACTTGCTTGGTGGTTATCTTGGCTAATGGCTTAGCCTCAATCCACTTGGTGAAATAATCAATTGCTACTATCAAGAACTTTCTTTGAGCACTTGCCATAGGAAATGGCCCAAGTATATCCATTCCCCACATAGCAAAGGGGATAGGTGAGTTAATGGATGTCATCATCTCTGGTGGTTGCCTAACCACTGGTGCATGTTTCTGACACCGTTCACATTTCTTGACGTAGCTTTTAGCATCAGCAAGTATGCTTGGCCAATAGAAACCTAGACGAGTGACCTTATGAGCTAGGGCTCTGCCCCCCAAGTGTTGCCCACAAATCCCTTCATGCACTTCCTTTAGGGCCAATTCTGCCTCTTGAGGTCTCAAGCACTTTAAATATGGAATAACAAAAGATTTCTTGTATAGGATTCCCTCAATTAGGGCATACCTTAGTGCTCTGACGTATAGCTTTCGTGCTTCCGAAGTGTCGTTGGGCAGCCACCCAGTTTCCAGATGAGCTTTGATGGGATCAATCCAACAACTGGTGATACCAATGGGGGCTACCAACTTTCCATTGATGCTTGGGGTCTTCAAGACTTGGAAGTATACACTCCCGACATAGTTTTCAATTTCAGAAGAGGCAAATTTAGACAAGGCATCAGCCTTCGTATTTTCCTCCCTCGGAATGTGCTCCACATAGCATTCATCGAACTGAGTCATAATGGCCTTGACAAGTTTTAAGTACTTGGCCATGACTTCATCTCTGGCCTCAAACTCCCCATTTACTTGAGAAACCACTAGCCTCGAGTCTCCACATACTTTCAGAGTTTTGACTCTCAAGGCTCCAGCCAGCCCTAAGCCAGCTATCAGAGCTTCATACTCAGCCTCATTGTTTGTCGTCGGGAAGTCAAGTTTTAGTGCATACTCTATTAGGAATCCATCAGGACTCTGTAGCACTAAACCAGCTCCACTTGATTTTGTTTTTGATGCTCCATCAAAATAGAGCACCCAACATTCTTTGAAGGTCATTTCCTCATCTTTCTTATCTTCCATAGTTACTTCCTGCCCCCCGACTTCTTGGTTGTCAATGGTGCATTCAACCATGAAGTCAGCAAGTGCTTGAGCTTTTATGGCCGTCCGAGGCTTATACTTGATATCAAATTCTCCCAATTCAATGGCCCATTTGATCAATCTTCCACTAACTTGAGGGCTATGCAAGATGTTTCTTAGAGGTTGATCAGTCAAAACCTCTATCTTGTGAGCCTGGAAGTAGGGGCGTAGCTTTCTTGAGGCCATTATCAAGGCTAAGGCAAACTTCTCAACCATTGAGTAGTTTATTTCTGCCCCATGTAGAATCTTGCTCACATAGTAGATGGGTTTCTGAACCTTTACTTCTTCCTTTACCAAAACAGCTCCAAGGGCTGTGTTGGAAACCGCCAAGTATAAATAGAGAATTTCTCCTGGCTTGGGTTTTGCCAACAGTGGTGCTTCAGCCATATATTTCTTCAGGGCCTCAAAGGCCTCTTGACTTTCAGTTGTCCATTCAAAATTTTTCACTTTTTTGAGTGCTTTGAAGAAGGGTAAGCACTTCTCTCCAGACTTGGAGATGAATCTCCCCAAAGCAGCCACTCTTCCCGTCAGTTTCTGGACATCCTTGACAGTCTTTGGTGGTTCCATGTCTAGAATCGCTTTGATTTTGTCGGGATTAGCCTCGATCCCTCTCTTGGAAACCATCAGGCCTAAAAACTTTCCCGAGCCTACACCAAAGGCACATTTGGCTGGATTCAGCATCATCTTGTGGTGCCTTAGCACTTCAAAAGCCTCTCGGAGGTGCTCAATATGATCGGCCTTATCAAGGCTTTTGACTAACATGTCATCTACGTAGACCTCCATAGATTTTCCAATCAAGTGCTCAAAGATTTTGTTAACCAACCTTTGATAGGTTGCTCCAGCATTCTTAAGTCCAAAAGCCATGACCAAGAAACAGAAGACACCAAAGTCAGTGATGAACGACACCTTGGCGATGTCATCTTTGTGCATCTTGATTTGATTATATCCGCTGAAGCCATCCATGAAACTTAGCATCTCGTGCCCAGCAGTGGCATCTATCAGAGCATCAATCCTTGGTAAGGGAAAACAATCCTTAGGACATGCATCATTCAAGTCGGTGAAGTCGACGCACATTCTCCACTTCCCGTTAGCTTTTTTGACCATCACGGGGTTAGCTAACCATTCTGGGAATTGGATTTCCTCAATGAATCCAGCTTCCAAAAGCTTATTCACTTCTTGCTTAATGGCTTCAAGCCTCTCTGGAGCAAAACTTCTTTTCTTTTGTTTCACTGCCTTCCTTTCTGGATCCACATTCAATTTGTGAGATATTAGTTGGGGATCAATCCCTGGCATGTCAGCCGCTGTCCAAGCAAAAACGTCATTGTTTTCTTGAAGAAAAGATGCAAGTTTGCCTTTCAATGGTTCGGGCAGTAGTGCCCCAACATAAGTCACCTTCTCTGGTTCATCCGGGACTAAGGGAATTGGGATTAAATCCTCAGCTGGTTTCCCTCTTCGGTCCTCATTGTCACTAGTGTCCATATCTTCAATGGGGAGAACCTGCCCCCCAACTCCATCAGGCCTTAACGCGGCTACATAACAGCTTCTAGCCATCTTTTGGTCTCCCCGTTCTTCACCAATCCCATTCCGAGTGGGGAATTTGAGTTTCAGGTGGTATGATGAGGCAACAGCCTTAAACGCATGAAGACCCGTCCTCCCAAGGATCGCATTGTAGGTTGAGGTTGCCTTTATGACTATGAAGTTCAGCATCTGAGTGGATGTATTCGTTCCTTGTCCCATGGTCATTGGGAGTTGGATAGTGCCTTCCACCTTTGATTCCACTCCATTGAACCCGTATATGGGCATATTAGAGGGTGTCAACTGAGAATCAGTGTAACCCATCTTGATAAAGGCATCGTGGAACAAGATATCCACAGAGGCTCCATTGTCGACTAAGACTCTCTTTGTTTCAGAGTTGCCTATCACAGGTACTATGACAAGAGGATCATCGTGGGGGAACTTCACTCCTTCCAAATCAGAATCATCAAAACTTATTGATACTTCTGTTCGTGCACGCTTCGGTGCTTCTCCAACAATAGTCAGTACCTCTCGGGCATAAGCTTTTCTTGAGTTTCGGGAGGACCCAGCAGCAGTTGGTCCTCCAAATATCATGTTGATCACAGGCCCTCGGGGCTTGGGATTTCGATCTTGATCGTTGTCCCTTCTATCATAATCCTTCCTTTCATAGTTCCCTCTTTGGCTCCCTTGGCTCCCATCCTTAGTGAACTTGCTGAGTTTTCCTCTTCGTATCAGAAACTCAATCTCATCTTTCAGTTGTCTACAATCATCGGTGTCATGACCGACTTCTTTGTGGAACCGACAAAACTGATTTTGGTTCCGTTTGGACAGATCAGCCCTCATTGGCTTTGGCCATTTGATATCTTCTTCCTTGGCTATCTCCATCAGAATTTGACTCCTAGGAGTATTCAATCTTGCATACTCCGTGAATTTTGGCCCAAAGTTATTTCTCTTGGGTGGAGAGTCAGAATTCTTTGATGTTCGGGGAAACTTTTCCTTGACGTCGTACTCCTGAGTTTCTTTTCTTTTCTTCGAGTTTCCACTACCACCAGCAGGGGGCTCATACTTTCTCATGCTTTCTTCAGCCTTGATATATTTCCCAGCCCTATCTTGGAGCTTCAGCATGCTCTCGGGTGGATGTTTAGCTAACGACCGTTTGAAGTGGTCATCAGTGGTTCCTTGTTGTAGGGCTATCATAGCCACTCTGTCTTCCAAATCTGGGACTTTTAAAGCCTCTCGAGTGAATCGATTGATGTAGTCCCTCAGGGCTTCATTCTGTCCTTGCCGGATTGCCATGAGTGAGGCAGAGCTTTTCTCATGCACCCTTCCACTTATGAATTGATTGATGAAGGCTTTACTCAATTCTTTGAAGGATCCAATGGAGTTGGGAGGTAGACGGCTATACCAACGTTGAGCCATACCTGCAAGAGTTTGGGGAAACGCCCTACACTTGACCGCATCGTTGGCTGGCTGCAACAGCAGTGCATTGGAGAAGGTTCTCACATGATTAGCGGGATCTCCCGTTCCATCATACGCTTTAATCGAAGGCATCTTGAACTTTCTGGATATAGCCGTTTTCATGATGTCTTGAGTAAACGGTGGTGTAGGATCATCGGGATCTCCTAGGGGCAATAGATTACTAGGATCACCCCTTGGGGCTTCAGCCCTCTTGGTCCTTCTTGGTGGATCCAAGTTGATTATCGGGATTCCTTCAGTCGTTTTTGCTCTAGCGGCCTCTTGTTCTGCCAATACTTTCTTAAGCCTTGCGACTTCTGCCTCATGGGCCGCAAGCTTGTCCTTAGTAGTTTGGGGTTGATCTTGGTTAGCTTGCGAAGATCGTTTCCTTCTAGGAGCGACATCGTCCCCGGTTGTATAACCCTCATCCTCGGTGTAGGGCCCAGAAAAATCGTCTCGAAACATCTGACGAGTTTGGGTTTCACGGTTTTGGGGTCCCAAACCTGGTACGTAAGGGGGCACGTAAGCCTCATGGTAGATTGGATTAGTTCCGCTACCACCCGCTGTGGGGCGAGGGGGCATGCCATAGCCGGGCATCCCCAAAGTCTGATTTGCGTATTGAGGGAGATCAGTAGTGTGGAGTTGAAGACTGCGAGGTGCGTTCACAAGCAACGCAGAGGTTGTAATTGGTTGCTGGTGAACGGTCTCTTGTGGATTAGATCCATGAATGACCATTTGTAGGGGATTCGTCCCTTCAGCAGTAATTGGGACTTCTTGTCCTTGAGTATTGGTGGGGATATTCGTTCCCTGAGTGCCAGTAGTAGGCGGTGGTTGGCTCCCATGAGTATCAGCCCCGGAGGTGATAGGGGGGCCTTCAGAAGTGTCAGAATCTCTGTTTGTTCTTCGCGTGTTTGCCATGGTTGATGTTGTCTTCCCACAGACGGCGCCAAATGTTGTGGAATAAAAAACGTACTTGTGTAATTAATGCTAAGGTTTAATGAGCTTCGAGCTTTAATGGCTGCACTCGTGTATCCGGACTAAATTGGTCCTCACAAGATGCCTACGTATCTCAAATTGTTATTGAGAATCAAGCCAAGACGTAGTTCTGATTGTAGGATCAGGGACCTTATATAGGCGTCTGGAGCCTAGTATTTATGGTATGTTTAGGAGTCTTAGCGAATAAGTCTCCTTTTCGATATTGGATAAACATTGTATTGTTTGCTGAATAAATCTTTTCCTTGTCGATAAAGGCTATGACTCATTAATTGCCTTTAATTGGGATTCTGGATCCTTTTTTGACTAATTTGCCATAATTTGGGCTCTTTTTATGAGCTGTATATTTTCCCTATTCATTAATTACGAAATTAATGAATAATTAAGGTATTGGGCTTTTAAACATCGGCCTTTTGTTTGACCAGTCAATTATATTTCTATAATTACTTTTCTGACCACATCAGTGTATATTCTTTTTTATATTTTCTAACTAAAATTTTTATTTTATATTTTTTTCTAACTAAAACATCTCATTTTCCAAAAATATCACGGGCAGTTTTTTTAATGAAATAAAATAATAATATTTATAATTACTAATAACTAACCGATTAATTTTTTTTGTCCAAATCGTATATTCTTTTTTATATTTTCTAACTAAAATTTTTTCTGAGTAAAATCTCACATTTTTCAAAAATATCACATGCAATTTCATTTAGTAACATAAAATAGTAATATTATAAATAATAATAATTAACAGATTATCTTTGTTAGCCAAAACGTATATTCTTTTTTATATTTTTTAACTAAAATTTCTCCTTTTCTAAAATTATCGCAAAATTATCGCAGACGATATCTATCTATACTATACTATTATATAATAGCCGAAACATTGAAAATTTTGATTTCAATTTTCGGTAATTTATTCTATTTAATCTATCTATCTGTACTATTATATAATAGACGAAACATTGAAAGTTTTGATTTTCGATTTTTTCACGTATATAACATAACTACAAACTCTTTTAATTATATTTTACTTAGAATTCAAAAACACGACTTTTTTTAGAATATATATATATATATATATATATATATATATATATATCAATACTATTATATAATAGACGAAACATTAAAAGTTTGGTTGGTCAGTATGGTACGTTGTGATTTTACTTAATTGTCCTTAATTGTATTTCGTGTTTTTACTTAATTAACCTTACTTATTTATAAAAATATATTATTAAATAATAATATTACCTATTTATAACCAATTACCTTTTTTCCCTAAAATACATTATTTTTTTTAACAAATTCCCCTACTTTTTCAAACATTGTAATTACCTTTTTTAACTAAAATATGTTAGTTTTTCTATTTTTCCTTAATAAAACCCCTCATTTTCCAAAAATATCACGGATAAATCTTTAGTTATTTATTTTAAAACCTATAATATTATAATTATTTTTTAAAAGTTTACCCATATTAACATGTCTACTTATTTTTCTTAACAAATGTAATCACTAAGAATATTAAAATATAAATAATCAAATACTTATTTATAACCAACTAGGTTACTAAGCCGCGCTTCGCAGCGGCATTATAATATATTTGTTAAGAAAAATAATATTAGAATAAAAAGTGTGAAATTAATATCTATAAAATTATTTAAAATTAATATCTATAATATTATTTAAAATTAATATTATTATTATATTATAATTATAATATTAAATTATTTATAATTATAATATATTTTATAATATATATAATTTAAATTATTTATATTATATATTACTTTTTATATAATATATAATATATTGTGAATTTCACTTTTTATTGTGAAATTCTATAATTATAATTTTTTTTATATATTATATATAAATATAATATATAGAAGAAAATTCTATCAAGTTTGAAAATAATAAAAGAAAGTTCTATCAAGTTTGAAAATAATAAAAGAAAGTTATATCAAGTTTAAAAATAATAAAAGAGAATAAAAATAATAAGGAAGTTGTAATTTTCTAAATCAAAAAAAGTTCTATCAAGTTTGAAAATAATAAAAGAAAGATCTATCAAGTTTGAAAAATAATAAAAGAGAAAATTGCCATAAGATTCTACAAATTCGAAAATAATAAGGAAATTGTAATTTTCTAAATCAAAGAAAGTTCTATCAAGTTTGAAAATAATAAAAGAAAGTTCTATCAAGTTTGAAAATAATAAAAGAGAACGAAAATAATAAGGAAGTTTTACAAATTCAAAAATAATAAGGAAGTTGTAATTTTTTAAATAAAAGAAAATTCTATCAAGTTTGAAAATAATAAAATAAAGTTCTATCAAGTTTGAAAATAATAAAAGAAAGTTCTATCAAGTTTAAAAATAAAAAAAGAGAACGAAAATAATAAGGAAGTTGTAATTTTCTAAATCAAAGAAAGTTCTATCAAGTTTGAAAATAATAAAAGAAAGATCTATCAAGTTTGAAAATAATAAAAGAGAAAATTGCAGTTATTAACATAAGTGCCTACAAATTCGAAAAAAATAAAGAAGTTGTAATTTTCTAAATCAAATAAAGAAAGTTCTATCAAGTTTGAAAATAATAAAAGTGTAATTTTCAATTTCCTTCCTACAAAATTGAAAATATTTAAGGAAGTTGTAATTATTAATATTAAAAAATTGTGAAAATTTGAGAAAATTAGAAAAATAGAACGGAGCGATTTGAGAGCCGTCACCTCACCGTATCCGTCTTCTCCTTTATATAAGTATATTGATTACTCTAAAACACATTATATATTTTTTCTAACAAAGTCCCTCCTTTTCTAAATAAATCACGGAAAATTATCTTTTTCAATTTACTTTTTCTATTTTTCTCACTAAAAATCAATTTTTTTCCAAAAATATCATAGGAAATCATTTACTTATTTATTTTAAAACAAATTTAAATACTTTTAATTATTAAATTTTAAAACCTCATTTTCCAAAAATATCACGGGCATTTACTTTTTTAAACTAAATATATGTTACATTTTTTATTTTTTATTACTAAAACCCCTCATTTTCCAAAAATATAACGGACAACTTCTTACTTATTTATTTTAAAATTTGTTTTAATGTTTTACTATATTCTTCATCTATGTCGCTTTATTATAGTCTCGGATTATCTTCTTCGTTATGCATATCAGAAGTATCTCACACTTTGATAATCTGCAATTATATAGGTCTGCAATTATCAGTTTATCACTTTCAAAATTCAAATAAATGACTTCATTAGCTTCTTCATTTTTTCTTGATTATCTCTTTGTATGAATATATGATCCGTACATATTTATATAATCGTGTTTGGTTTGTTATGCATAAATGATAAATCCATATGTATGGTTTATTTGTCTTCATATCTCAATAGATATATTATCTAACAATAACTTTCATATTTTTTTTATATGATATAGGTATAATAATGGTGAAGATGTATCGCTTCGCTTGGTTCCCATGACCACCATGTTAAGGATATGGATTCCACAAAGCCAGGTATATGTTCTTAATCACTTAACAATCATATCAATTGTTATAGCTTCATTTACTTTATTAGATGATTTTTGTAGTTATTTTTTGTAGTGTGTAATTTTATTATGCAGCTGACGTGTTTGATGAAAGTTCCAATAAATATTTGTTATTCACTATATATATATATATATATATATATATATCAATTAGGATTGTGTTTTTTATGTTTTATATTGCCATATATTTGAGTTTTATTGATATGAGCATAAATATAGGCCATATCATGCTTTTAGCAGATCCGATGACATTTAAGTTTTCAATTTTAAAGATGTTGGTCAATTTTCATGGAACTTTTATGGTATAATTCTGATTGATTTATATGCATGTGTGTTACAAGGTGATGTTTTTGGAATCACATTACATAGAATTCAAAAAATGAAGGATAATTAATGTATCCTAACTTAATTGGAAGCAAATTATTTATTTTTCTTTTCCTGTATAAATCAGCAAGATCATCTCTAACTGTATATCTCTTTTTATGTTTGTGTTCTATTAATTAGTGGCGAGACAGAGCCTAATGTTGGTGCTTAAAATGTAAGTGAAATCTACTGCAATTTGGTACATACTTGCAGTTGATCTCTATGGAAACAATTTATTATAATTTTTTCTCATTTTGTGGAGATAACTTCCACGTTGTGTACTAACTTTTCAAAAATCCTCT
This sequence comes from Heracleum sosnowskyi, assembly GCA_030848705.1. NCBI lineage: Eukaryota > Viridiplantae > Streptophyta > Magnoliopsida > Apiales > Apiaceae > Heracleum > Heracleum sosnowskyi. The sequence goes on from CM061239.1 coordinate 111,485,909, forward strand.
GTAGCTGGGCCTTCCTTATGTTTGCCACGACGATAAGAATGGAATAGTGGATGAATTAGCCAACTCCGGTGATTCAAGGAAACATTTGGTGAGCACCCATTGCGCCAAGTTCATGCAACTTATTAAGGTTCCAACTATTTTTCACAAGCTATGTTCACTTGATTTTATTAAGTTATGTTCTTTCTTAATTATTTGATTTCTACTTTGATGATGGAATGGTGCAAAAAACAATTAGTAAGTTATTTTTACTTGGCTTTAATGTCTTACATCTTAAGATGTGGTTGCTCTATTTCTCGATCAAGAAAATGATTAACTTACTAGAGCTAAATATATAACATAACTAGGCAAGATTAAAAAACCCGGCTTGGTTTCCACCTTTCTCATAGGTAGAAATATTTACGGCCCGTTCTCCTGATTTTCTTTAAAACCTAATCTTCTCACCTTACAGGCCAGACTTGGTGATGTAAAGGAGAATGGATGTGTGGTAACCAAAAAGATAGGTAAAGCATGACGTTGTGTACACAATGCTTATAGGCATGCTTAAAAGTATCATTATTGACTTCAATAGTGGCATTATAGGTATCGTTATTGCTGCAGGTCAGGTGTTGAAAGTATCGTTTTTGACTTGAAGACTTGTAGAAGAAACATTGTACATGGAAATAGCCGAGGTAGTTTTAAATTATGGTGTTACAGGGTATCATCACTGTAAGCATTCTAATGTTAAACCAAGTTGTGTGCATTTTAATGTTAAACCAAGTTGTGTATTTCTGTTAAATAGGCATAATATGGTGTTGTATAAGTTCATTTTAATGCCACTACTTGCTATTCTAGAGCCTCTAATTACAAATAGTTGAAAAAAGTAGAATGAGAAAAATGCCAATTTCAAAACTCGCAAGAACAATATAACTTTAATGTTATATTATATGCAGAGGATGTGTACATTTATATTGAGATGACAACATTTTTAGGGTTGAGGTAGGTTATTTTTAGGACTGAGGATCTTGAGTCTATGTTCAGAGGACCTTGACCCTATATTCTTTATTTGTTAAGTGTTGTGTAAATTCCTTTTCATATATTTTAACATGTCATTGAATATAATAGCAACAATCCATTTCATGAAAGATGCTTATGATCTTCCATCTTAATTATGTGTTTTCTTCTTCTGTTTCAACTCCGTTTCTTTATGGTTTTCAATTTTGCTCTTTTCAGGTTTGGACAAGGAAGAGACAAAGTTTTGTAGCATTTAAAAGTCAACCCTGATCTTTCCACTGAAATAGAGAAGGTAGAATCTCCCCCCCCCCCACACACACACACAAGTATATACCTGTATAAATACAAATGGACATATATCTGAATATTGAATTATGTAGAGCTTAATACAGTAACGAAGACATTGTCATTGTTATCACAATACAACTCTGTCATGTTCTGGACTACCTATAGCTTCATGATTGCCAAATCATCTCTATTGGATTGGTTGAGCCTTTAAATGTAACTAAACATCTATATCCATATAGCATTCATGCCTCATTATTAAGCATGGTTTCAGTGGACTATTTTTTATCATTTTTGTTCTACAGAGGGTGACAATAAGCTTATACTCTCCGTGGAACTATTTGTCCCAAGTAAAATGAAATAAAGTGCAGCAATTCATGGGAATCAGAATGTCCATTTTAGAGAAAAATTAGAGTAAATTGTCCAACTCAAGGTCTCCTTGAGATGGTACATTGCAGAAACTTTCACAATCTTGAAGATTTGGATGTAATTTATTGGTATCACACTACTACCAGTGCTCCAAAATTTAGATAATGTTAATCCCAAATGACCTAACAGAATTGTAGAAGGGGGGGGGGGGGTTGAATACAATTCTAGATATTTTTAAACTTAAAACAACTTTTAAATAACTTGACAGAGAAAATAAAAACACACAAGCAAATATAAAATTTCAGTTGGATGTTTTGAGGATCCAACTGAGATGTTTTTATTTCGGGAATAATCTGTGTTACAAATGTATCACAGCTGCTCAGTTCCTAATGTAGAGTGAGAGTGCTCTTCAAGAAAGCTAATACTAAATTATTCTATTTAACTTGCTTACTTTAATGTGAACTGCTACACTTGGTTAAATATCCCAAGTTTACAATGCTATTTTTGGCTACACTAAAAATTACTAAGGGTAACCGCCAGTAGCTTGCTTTTCATTCCTTTTGTCCAATGGTCCTTGGAGATCTTGTCTTTTGTCTTCATGCTTATTATGATCCCACTCAAGAACTTAATTGGTAATTGGAATGTTTCCTCATTCCCAGTGACCATTTTAATGGCTCCCAATGCAAAGTACACTTCTACATCACCTTTTGATCTGTCAGAAAACTGTCACTATCTTTTGTCAACTATTCAGAAAAGTGATAGTGATTCGTTGATAGTAGTGAGATGTATTCCGTTGATAGCTTTATTCTTCATTCCGTTGATGGTACATTCTTCATTCCGTTGATAGTGTAATCTTCATTCCGTTGACATGTCTTCACTTAGGCAAAATTACAAGGCACATTATATTTACAATTAACCAACCTATTTTGCCTATCTAGTACTTAGTCAACATGACTTAGAAAACCTATCTAATACCTACAACAATTGCCTATCAAGTAGTGAAGTATTGTACAGTGCAATTGCTACATTACTCATTTCGTTGATGAGACTCATTTCGTTGATGAGCTTCCTGTCAACGAAAGCTGCAAAGCATACCATTCCGTTGACAACTACAAAATTGACTTAACACAAAATCTACTAAGTGTTTTTACAATTATCATCAAGAACAACATATTCCTAACAATCTCCCCCAATTTATGACTGATATAATAACAGCCATAAATCAAGAGCCTTGATGATAACAAAAACACTTAAACAAATTACAAATTACAAAAGTAGAAATTGTATTGAGCTTCATGATACTTTAAAAATTTATTGAAAACAAAGTAGAAATTCTTACAACACAAGTGCACAGAGTTGCTCCTCTAGCCTGAGCAGATTTACCATCTTTGTCTCTATGGCCTTGTTTTCTTCCCCTTCTTGGCATTGTTCTCCTCAATTTGAGCTTGGAGCCTCCTGTAGAAAATCTTCTCTTCTTCATCTTGTTCACCCAACTTGGATTGCATAGATCTTAGAGTTTCATTAGATGCCTTTTCCAATTGGTCCTCTATTCTGAAGAATCTCCTACAGTTGTCCTTGTCTCTGAATTCCATCATCCAAAAGGGTTGGAGATGAATTTTCTTTCCTATTTGAGGGACCTTTAGGATTCTGGGAAGTGCATCAGGCTTGTTCCAGCTAGCTTTTATTTGACAAATCTTGGAGACAACCTCAGACTTAGCAGTTTTGGTGAACCCAAAATCTTTCTTTAAGCACTTGAACACCACTAGCAATGTCTAATAATCCTCTCATAGAATTCTGTGTAGAGGCCAAATCTGTTCCCTTCCACCCTTGTAGACAAACACTAATCTCTCTGGTAGTTTATGAGTGCCTCATATTCCTCTCACTTCCACCAAGTCATCAAGATATAGGTTTAAGTCTGACTCTTCCCTTATATCTGCAATGTAGATGAAGTCCTCTGGGTTTGTAGGTGGTTTTTCAACCTGTGGCCTTGTCACAAAAACTGGTTTAGCCTTAGTAGCCCTCTGCTTTGATTTCTTATTTGATTCCATTTCAACCAGAAACTTGGGAAAATTAGCTTCATCAAACTCAAATGGCTCCTCCTTTGGCTCAATTGGTTGATCATGAAAATTGACTAGATGTTCAGGGTTACAAGCTAATTTTTCTCCAAAACCTGGATCAGAAAAAGTTGAAGGCATAGCTGTTACAGGTGCATCTGTTCCAGTGCTTTGAGAATCATCCTTATCAAAAGCCAAGTTTCTTTTAGCTCTTGTTTTAGGTTGCCTTGTACTCTTTCTTTTTCCCTTTGCTTGCTCAGCTTCAGCTCTAGCTCTTTCTTCTTGCACTCTTTCCTCTTCATCTAGAGCTTGGGCAACTGCAAGAGCTTGCATGTCTGCCCTAGCTGATTCCTCAGCTTTAGCTTCAGCAAAATTTGGGTGACCAGCCCAAACACAGATCTCTTGCCCATTCCTGTAGACTATTGTTCTTTGATTCCTCATTTCAGGCTTATTGCTTTCCTTGCATTTTATAATAAGTTCACTCAGAACCTTGAGCTCATCTGGAAATGGAGGAGGATAGAATGTCCTAGCAATATTCTTGCCCTTTGGTTTAGCTGGGGATTTTGGAGATAAGCATCTTTGAAATGTAGTTGTGTCCACATCTCTAATACATGAAGTTTGTCCCTTTTCTTTCCTTGGACCAGGAATCACTCCATGTGGAAGAGGCTTTAGATCATATGAGAATTTAGTCTGTGGCTCCAATTCCGTTGACACTAAAACCATGACATTCGTTGATGATGGGATGGGCTCATCCGTTGCTGTAGAAGTAGCTTGATCCGTTGATGGATGTTTGTTTCTTGCAGTTTCAGCTATCTTCTTAACCCGTGCATCTATACTAGACCATTTCTCTTTTATCTGTTCTGCAAGTTGTAGTCTCATAGATGCACGTTGAATCAGGTCAATTCCCTCCAACTTATCCTTGATAGACTCCCTCATAGCTAGTGGCTCCTGTGGTAAAGAAATGGTTGGGACCATAACTTTTGTGACTTGAATATTAAGCTCCTTTGATTTCTCCCCCTTTTTGTTATCATCAAGAGTGATGAGAGGGAGACCTTGAGCTGCCACTAACTGAGTCAAAAGCTGAGTTTGCTTCTCATGTGCCTGTTGCATATGAGTTAATGTGGCTTCCACTTTGTCCACCCTATCAGTAAGGGTTTTCAAAGTGGTTGCCACTCATTATCCCTTCTGAAGAATTTGTCCATCTTGGTCACAGTGAGAAGTGGAAGTCTTTCATCAAACCTCCTATCTGTGGAGTCCTTGAAGCTGGCAATGATGTCCTTGATTTCCTTGGCCTCAGTCCTTGTCTGTAGCATTTGGAGCCTCTGGATTTCTAGAGAGTCCAAAATTGTCTTCTAGAATTTCTTTTCATTTGGAGGTGCAGACTCATGAGCCAAGTAAGCTTCATTATACTGCCTTGTGATTGCAGTATCCAAACCATGATATCCAAGTGAATCTTGATAAAGCCATCTTGGTTTAGGAGGCATCACAAATGTCTCAGTCTGTGTAGTAGTAGCCACCTCTTGTAAATCAGCATCAAGGCTATCATCATCACTTGAAAAATCAGCAAACTGATCACTTCCACCAGCTCCTGGAGACAGATTGGCAAGTGCATCCTTAGACCTCATCATGGATGCAGTTGTAAGAATTAGATTTAAAGTTCTCTCTGCCTCCACATTGCCCTGTTGAGCCATGATTTGATATGCTGGCACAGGGTGAGTAAAGGTTTCAGGATCCAGAGAAATGCTATACAGAGTTTGTTGATAATGCTCTTGGAAAGTCAATTCTCTTTCTCCCTCACTAACCTCCATTAACTCACTTGCAATGGTTGTTTCCTCCCTGAGAGCTCCTGTAGTCCCTTCTCTCTCTCCACTATTTTCTTGCATCATGGGCTCCCCATGGCTCACACCTCTCACACCCTCACCTTCACCTACTAAGGTGGAACTCTCAATCTCTCCTTTTGCCTGGCTGGAAGAAATAGCCAGCCTCTCACTCTCATTCTCTCCTTTTGCCTGGATGCAAGCCAGCCTCTCAGAATCACTCCCTTTCAATCCTAAAAGTGTTTCAACTACCACTAGCTCATCTGCACTAGTTGTGTGAACAACTGGATTTCCAATAATAGGTGCAGAATGAGCTATCAACGAAATGGTAGTTTGAACTGTCAACGGAATGGATTCCGTTGATGGAGAAACACTTGTCAATGAAAGAGACTGTTTCGTTGATGAAGTCAATAAAGGAGTTTGAGAAAGTGAAATTACAGTAAAATATGTGGTGATTGATTTTAAAGAGGGTTCCACAGATCCTCTTGTAGCTTCAGAAAAAGATGATTGGCGGCCCAACAAATCACTTAATAAGTGATGACCACCAATTTCAGAGTGGGGCTTCTCCAAGAATAGAGTTGGAGAATCAGGAATAGATGAATGGATCATATCCACATCTAATGAGTGTGTAGGAGAATTTTGTGGAGTTGTCTCAATATTAATATTGAGAGAGTGGGACTGTAACCCCAGAGTAATAATTGGAGCTACATCAAACTGAATTTGAGAAACTGGAATTGTAGCTTTCAGTGTGTGTGCACCCTGTATGACCTGGGATTTCTGTTTCACCCTTCTTTGGTATTGGGAGATAGATGTTTGGGGGCTAGAAGTGTCCCCCACCCTTTTGGTGTGTGCTCTTGGAGGAGAGCTTGTTTCAATAACTACATCCTTTTGATAGGATGTAATTAGACTTGAGCTAATATCCATTTTACTCCTTGTGCCTTGTTGGGAAGACACAATGGGGCTTGTCTGGGCAACACTCACCTCTCCCACCTTATCCTTAGGGTTTCTTTGATGTTCACCCCTTCCCTCACCACTCACCACACCTGCTTCACTCCCATTAGGCTGTGTAGTGGATTTTACAACAGGTGCCTTTTGAGAAGCACCTGAGGTTGGCTTGGTAGATTTAGACTTTTTAGATTTAGGTCTAGTTGCAGGGGCAGGAGCCTGTTGTGTCACAGCTACAGACTCCATTGCAACAACAGTAGTAGTAGAAGCAGAAATTGAAGTAACATTTAAATTTACAGGATTAGAAAGTGTTACCTCAATGACTGGCAAGTACACCATTGGGACATCACCATTGTGATTGAGCCTCAAGATGTTTGTTAGCACCCTCTTCTCTTGAACAAAACAGTCAAACTTGGAATTGGGGTTAGAAATAACTAATGGTGTTGGACTAACATGGTTGGCCAACATCATTAGAAATCTAGCATAATAAATGTTCTTTTTCCTAGAATTCTTATCACCCAATTTAGCACCAAGTTCATACATTAATTGGGTACTAAAGTTATAGTACTTATCAGTGAGAAGCATGGTAAGCAAAATTAGAATAGAGTTAGTTAAAGCATCAAAATTACTGATTTTTTCAGAAAACACTTTAATGAAAGCATCTGCTAAATAGCTCCATTCCCTTACCAAACCTCTCCTAATAATTTTACCTAAATTCTCAGTTGGCAAAGAGTAATTTATTGAATTAAGCATGTTAACAATTTCAGCATTTGTGGGTAAAGCTAAGCAATTATTCTCAGGAATATGAAGGCATGCTTGCAAAATATCTGAATTAACAACATACTCTTTACCTTGAATCGTGAATTGCAAAGTGCAGTTAGTCCCATTGTACTCACAAGAGGTCCAAATCTCCTCTATGATTTCATTATAAAGCGGAGTGGAGTGAAACATAGCATAACTGAGCTTGCAGTTCACCAAGAAATCCATCATCTTGTGAAAGATTTTGTTCGGGCTTTCCTTAACAACAAATGGTATGGAGTTGTTCTTCTCATAAATGAACCCTCCAGAAGACATAAGTTTAACTATGGGCGCCATTGTTGAGTAAAGTAGAGTTCGAACAGTGTTTTGCTTTGAGAGAGAAGAAGTGAGAAAGCCTTTGGAAATTTGGAGAGTATGTTAGATATAATTGCTAATGTTTGTTTATCAGTGTTTAAGCAACAGGTACTGACAAGAGTTTATCAGAAGCCGATCAGAGTTTAGTTAAACTCTGATAGGGTGAAGAGTTTAAAGGAAGCCGATCAGAGTTTATTTAAAGTCTGACAAGGTGATAGTTGAATTAGCTGTCGGTGCAGAATTGAAGATTCTAGAAGCAATACATTCTGAAGATGGAAAGAAGCAGAATATATTGATACAGCTAAGGAAACAGGATAGAAGATAAGAAGCAATCCTTAATTGATATGAATTGTATAGCTAACTTGTAGGAATATCAATTAGAGAAGGATTGTATGTAGCTGTGTACTATATAAACACAGATAGGTTATCCCTAGAAGGGATGCGATCATTGAGATATTATTCTTGTAACCTAGAAGCTCTTTATGATTCATTAACATCATAAAGAGAGAAGCTGTTAATAAGATTACAGTTTTATTGATTCATAAACAGTGTTATTAATTATTGTTATTCTCATACATATTTGATTATATTGTGTATTCGGCCTAACAATTGGTATCAGAGCCAAGGCTGTTTAATATATACAGTTTTACGATTAAAACACAGTAATAATCATGTCTGAAGAAAATCAAAATCAAGTTCCTCCTGCGGCTGAACAGGTTAAGTCAAATTCTGTGAGTCGATATGAAACTATCAGGGTTCCAATTCTCAGGCCAATAGAGTATCCAATATGGAAGGTGAAGATGACCATGTTTCTGGAGGCTACAGATCCAGAATATCTTGACAGAATCAATAATGGTCCTCATAAGCCAACTAAATTATCTCCTGCTGTTGGTGATAAAGAACAGACACTGATTCCAAAGGAAAAGAAAGATTATACTCCTGAAGACATCTCATCAATTGCAAAGGATGCAAAGGTTAGACATCTACTCCACAGTGCTTTAGATAATGTTATGTCTAACAGAGTAATTGGCTGCAAAACGGCAAAGGAAATCTGGGATGCTTTGGAAGTAAGGTGTCAAGGAACCACTGCTATAAAGAAGAACAGGAAGACAATACTCACACAGGAGTATGAGCACTTTGATTCAAGATCTAATGAAACCTTGACTGAGACTTATGACAGGTTTTGTAAATTACTGAATGATCTGTCTCTGGTTGACAAAGAATATAATCTTGAAGAGTCAAATCTCAAGTTTCTCTTATCTCTACCTGAAAAATGGGATCTGAAGACGACCTCAATCAGAGATAATTATGATCTTGATGATACAGATCTTGATGAGATTTATGGCTTGTTAAAGACTCACGAACTTGAGATAGATCAAAGAAACAGAAGATCAAGCAAGAAGACAAAATCTGTTGCTCTCAAAGTTGAGGAGAAGCCCATTGAAAAGAAGGAATCATCAAAGAAGAAAGCCAAGGGAAAGGCTTTAGTCATTAAATCTGAAAGTGAGTCATCAAACTATGATGATGACTCAAACTCTGATGAAGCTTCTGACTCTGAGGATGATGAAGAACAGTTGATGCAAATGGCGGCATTGATGGTGAAGACCTTCAAGAAGATGGGATTCAAGAACTTCAAGAAGGGTAAAAGATTCTCAAGGAGAGATTCAAATTCTGAGAAGAAGAATTTCAGAAAGTCTGATGGAAGGGATACCAAGTCTGGTAAGAAGGACAAATCTGAGATCCAGTGCTACAAGTGCAAAGAGATGGGTCACTATGCTCCAGAGTGCAAGAAAAGAAAAAACTGGAAAAGCACTCGTCTCTAAAGGCAAAGACTGGGCAGATACTTCAGATTCTGATGATGGAGAAAATTATGCTCTTATGGCAACTGTCAAAGATGAGACTGAATCATCAGAAAATAAGGTACCCCTAACTACTTATGCGTATGATACTGATAATATTTCTGAATTAAGAATTTATCTTAAGAACATACATGTTAGTTATAGGGATCAGACTTTAGAGAATGAAAGGATTAAATCTGAGAATCTTAGTCTTAAAGAAAGAAACAAGTTTCTTGAAAGAGAACTTGAGAATATGAAGCAGACTCAAAAAGAAAGAGATGATGCTGTTTATGTGGAACAGGAGTTGCTTAAAAGGTATAGGCAACTAGAATCTGATTTAGAGAAGGAAAGAAAAATAATTAAAACTTGGACTAATTCTGGCAGAGATACACATCAAGTTTTTCAAACAGATGCTGTAGGTTTAGGATACAGTGAGGAAGATGAACTTAGGTTTCAAGATAAAATTAAGTTTAGAGCTTTCACAAGTTCATATTCAACTCCTGTAACATTTGTTCCTGAATCTGGAAAGTTAAAATCTGCAGTTGTGAAAGAAACTGTTATGGAGCCAGTTGAAACTTGTGTTGAACAAGTAGATACTGAATCTAAAACAGAGAAGCCTGTTGAGATAGAAGCTGTTAAAGAACCAATAAGAGTCTGTGAGAAACAGGTTAATGTTGGTTTAATGACAGGAAAACAGTTTAAACATAAGCTCAAAGAGGTTAAGTCTGCCATGAAACCTAAAGGGTCCAAGAGAAATAGGAATGGAAAAATAGGCATAAACAATAGAAATAATTATTTGCCTAATGCTGGTGCTTTAAGGAAAACATGTTACAGTTGTGGTAGTTCTAATCATCTTGCTAGATTTTGCACTAAGAACAAGCATATTAATTCTTTACCTTCTACTTCAGAAGTAAAGAATGATTATGTTAGAGTAAAACCACAGACCTTATGCAAACATTGTGGGAGCACTTGGCATTCCATTTACACATGTAAGAGTTATCATGCAATTTATCATAATTACTATGAGCTAAAACCCAACTTGAAGTGGGTTAGAATAAACTCTGCTAGTGTAAAATCTGACAATGTTAGTTTAAACTCTGAGAAAGTTGATTCCGCTGCAAAAGCTAACACTGTTAAGAAAGGCAAAGGATCCAAGCAAGTCTGGATCCTTAAAACTAACACTTAGTATTTGTTTGTGATTGCAGGGTATAATAGAGAGCACACTTATCTTGGACAGTGGATGCTCAGGACATATGACCGGAAATAAAGCCCTGCTATCAGACTTTGTGGAGAAGGATGGCCCAAAAGTTTCCTATGGAGATGGCAACGTAGGACATACTATGGGATATGGCAACATTAATCTTGGAGGTGTCATCATCACATATGTAGCTCTAGTCTCAGGACTCAAGCACAATTTGTTATCTGTGAGTCAAATCTGTGACAGAGGAAACCATGTAGATTTTCATAGTGAATACTGTGAAGTAATCAGTAAATCTACTGGAAAAGTTGTTCTAGTTGGACACAGGCGCAACAATATTTATGAAGCAAGTTTGGTAACAAACTCTGATGGAAAAACAGTGTGTCTGACTGCAAGAATGTCAAATGAAGAGAGTTGGAATTGGCATAAAAAGCTCTCTCATCTCAATTTGAACAACATTAATGAGCTGATAAGAAAGGATCTTGTAAGAGGACTCCCAAAATCAACACTCAGTCTAAATGGCCTATGTGATTCCTGTCAAAAGGCCAAACAAAGGAAGTCATCTTTCAAAAGCAAGTCTGAATCTTCAGTGGTGGAACCTTATCATCTTCTACATGTTGATCTCTTTGGACCAGTGAATATAATGTCAATGGGCAGAAAGAAATATGCTCTAGTAATTGTTGATGAATATACTAGATATACATGGGTGTATTTCTTGTCAAAGAAGGATGAAACTGCTCAAATTCTAATGGATCATGTAAATTTACTGGACAAAGGATCACAGCACAAAGTCAAAATAATAAGGAGTGATAATGGAACTGAATTCAGAAATTCATTCATGGAAGCTTTCTGCAAGGAAAGAGGGGTGAAACAAGAATTTTCTGCACCTGGCACTCCACAGCAAAATGGTGTAGTTGAAAGAAAGAACAGAACTTTAATTGAAGCAGCCAGAACTATGCTTGAAGAAGCAAAATTACCAACATACTTCTGGGCAGAAGCTGTTCAAACTGCTTGTTTTACTCAAAATGCTACACTGATCAACAAGCATGGGAAAACACCATATGAGATGGTGAAAAATAAGAAGCCAAATTTGAAATATTTTCATATATTTGGATGCAAATGCTTTGTGTTGAAGACTCATCCTGAACAGTTGACAAAGTTCGAGTTAAAAGCTGATGAAGGAATTTTTGTTGGCTATCCACTGTCAACAAAAGCATTCAGAGTTTACAATCTAAGAACTAAAGTGATCATGGAATCCATACATGTGTCATTTGATGACAAGAAAATAATTGGACTTGAAGACAAGGATGGATATGATCAACTACGTTTTGAAAACGAAGATCTATTCTCTGATGATATAAACTCTGATGAAGCAGGGTTGACAAACTCTGACGAAGCATACTCTGAACCTCTACTGGTAAATACTGGAGAAACTGATAATTCTCAAATTGAACAAAATAGAGAACCAGTTGAGGGGGAGCGTGAAGAAGCTCAACATGACACAGCAAGTGAGTCAGTTGAGGAAACTGATTCAAACTCTGACAATTCAAACTCTGAGTCATCAAATTCAGGGGGAGCCTCAGAGAATGTAGAAAGTCAACATATGAATCAGGAGAGCATGGATCAAGGGGGAGGATCCAACAATGATGCAAGAAACCACTTACCATCAGCAAGAAAGTGGACACAGGCACACACACCTGATCTCATAATTGGAGATCCTGATGCTGGTGTAAGAACCAGAAGTGCAACAAATAATGAGTGTCTGTATCATGCTTTCTTGTCTCAAACTGAACCAAAGAAAGTGGAGGAAGCTCTTCAAGATGCTAATTGGATTACAGCAATGCAAGAAGAGTTAAATGAATTTGAAAGAAATGAAGTCTGGACACTTGTACCTAGACCGAAGAACAGATCAATTGTAGGTACAAAGTGGGTTTTTAGAAACAAGACTGACAGTGATGGTGTGATTACAAGGAATAAGGCTAGACTTGTGGCAAAAGGTTATTCACAACAGGAAGGAATTGACTATGATGAAACCTTTGCTCCAGTTGCAAGACTGGAGGCCATAAGGATTTTTCTGGCCTATGCTGCACACAAGAAGTTTAAAGTCTTTCAGATGGATGTGAAAAGTGCTTTTCTCAATGGGAAGCTTGAAGAAGAGGTATTTGTTGAACAACCACCAGGATTTGTAGATCCCAAGCATCCAGATTATGTCTACAGGCTTGACAAGGCATTATATGGACTAAAGCAAGCACCAAGAGCATGGTATGAAACTCTTGCTCAATTTCTTTTAGAAAGTGGGTTCACAAGAGGTACAATTGATAAAACCTTGTTTTATTTCAATTCTGGTGATGATTTGCTGTTAGTTCAAATTTATGTAGATGATATTATTTTCGGATCTACTAATGACAAACTTTGTAAGAAGTTTGCAAAGCTTATGCAATCCAGGTATCAAATGAGCATGATGGGAGAGCTTAGTTATTTTCTAGGCTTACAGGTCAAGCAAACAGATGATGGGATTTTTATCAATCAAGCAAAGTATACCAGAAATCTTCTAAAGAAATTTGGTATGCTTGATAGTTCATCTGCAACAACTCCCATGGCTACAGCAACGAAGCTTGACAAAGACACAGGAGCCTCAGTAGATATGACTAACTACAGAGGAATGATAGGGTCTTTACTGTATCTTACAGCAAGTAGACCTGATATCATGTATGCAACATGTCTTTGTGCAAGATTTCAAGCAGATCCTAGAGAGCCTCATCTAACAGCTGTAAAAAGGATTTTCAAATATCTCAAAGGCACCATAACCTTGGGTTTGTGGTTTCCTAGAGAATCAGAGTTTAAGTTGATTGGTTACTCTGATGCAGATTTTGCAGGCTGTAAGATAGACAGAAAAAGTACAAGTGGAAGCTGTCAATTTTTAGGTGACAGATTGGTTTCTTGGTACAGTAAGAAACAGAAATCAATTTCTACATCCACTGCTGAAGCAGAGTATATAGCAGCTGGTAGCTGTTGTGCACAGATTTTATGGATGAAGAATCAATTGCTGGATTATGGATTAAGGTACTCTAGAATACCTATTTTCTGTGATAACCAAAGTGCTATTGCTATGACAGGAAATCCAGTACAGCATTCCATGACCAAGCACATCAGCATAAGATATCATTTTATCAGAGAACATGTGGAAGAAGGGAATATTGAGCTTCATTTTGTGTCTACAGACCAACAACTTGCAGATATCTTCACCAAACCTTTGAGTGAAGCTACTTTTACAAGATTGGTAAATGAACTTGGAATGATCTCTGGTTCTGACTAGAGATACGGGTCAGACTCAAAATTTATACATGTTTAATTCTTGTTGCTCATGATTCCTTGCATGTGTTAACTGTTATGTGAACCAGCATGTTAAACTCTGATGATAAACTCTGTGAAGTGTTAGTCATACTCTGAAAGCATACTCTGAAGATAAACTCTGTTGGTCATACTCTGATAATTACAGTTTAAATGCTATACTCTGATTGTAATTTTGTCTGAAACATATGGACCAATGAAGAAATTTGTATGAAGCATAATTCTCAGTAAGTAACTGTGAAGCCTTAAGAGTTGTATAGACTCTGATCTCAAAAATGTGCAGTAAGCTAACACAGCATGATACTGTCTCAATATTTATAGCATCTCTTAGTTTATTGATCCTATACACTGAGTCTGTATTAGCTGTTTGCATTTTCTCTCATAAGTTAATTATATTTACTGATAAAAAGTCTAAACTCTGATTATTAATTTCAAATAATTCACCCTCAAATTCAAAAGATGCCAAACAGAGCACAAATTCCTTTGAGATCATGTTGTGCCTAGGACGATCCAGGAACTTATTGTATGAAATAAGGGCTAAAATCTTTGATTTTTGGTGACTAGTGCCAACCACTGATTACTGGAAAAAAAAAAAAAAAAAAAAAAAAAAAAAAAAAAAAAATTAATTAATAAAGGGGGTGAAAAATAAAAGACATATCCAAATGAAAGGATATCAGTAATACAGAGTTTAGATATAAAATCAGATTTTATGTTATACATGAGAGTTTAGGCAACCAGTTTTTACTACTTTAGATTGTGGATTTTATGCACTTTGAGATGGTCTAAATACTGATTTCGGTAAACTCTGCTACTACACACACATATTTTCACAACTGTACAGATTGAGAAAAGAGTTTAATTGACAAAGAAGGACAAATGGTAAACACTGATGTTTTGTGTGAAATACGCCGAGGTTACTTTATTTTAATCTCTGATGGTTAAAATAATTTCCTTGTTTCAGACAGTTTATGATTTTGGGATTAGTCATTTGTTTTTCGAAAAAGTGTGATTGAACAGAGAAAAGATAGAGCTTGTTTGATAGTGATTGACCAATTTATTGAGTATGTTTATTAAGTCCTGTTTGTGATTTGTATTGCTGCTGAGTATGTTAGTTAATTGGTTTAAGTTTTTTTTTCTTTCCAATTACTATGCAATATTGATAATACTGAAATGTAAAGAAACAAAATTTTCATTAATTGATTCAAATTTACATTCAGACAAATTCATACTCATGTTAAGCTAATCTTTCTGGTACATACTAATCCCTATGGTTACAAAAGAGAAGATCTGTTTAACCAGGACAAGTACTTGAATGCTATCCAACATCGAAGCAGAAGAGCTAGAGCCAGAAGCTATTGTGCTCTACTACTTCTGATGATAGCTACCCAGTTGCTCATCTGGTCATTATACCATTTGGGATAGCTTGAAATCCTCCTAATGATGAATCATCATCATCATCTTCTCGGGATCTCTTTCTGCTTTGCAGCTTGCAGGATTCTAAGAAGAGGTTTTCTTTTGAACCCGACAAGAAACTCAGTTGAAAAAGCATGAAGCAGATCTCCATGGCATCTTCATCTGCGAGGATTGGTGCATCATATGGTCCTGGACGGAAGATGTATACATGAGGGTTGGAGAAAGGCCCTTCGGCTATTTCATCATCTACGATAAGGCCTTCATCATTCAAGAATGAGAGAACAAGAAACTCATCGATAAGATAGTTTTCTTGTTGCTGCCAGTTCATGTTCAAAAACTCTTCCACATCCAGGAATTCGAAAGTTCCAGCCATTTTGGTGTATAGTAAGTTTAAGATATGAAGCCTGTTGTTACATTGCTTTGGTATTTAAAGCATTCAAACAGGGTATCTGAAAGGTTTTTCTTGGAGATTGAAAGGTTTTCGAAGCGCTTGGGATACTAAGGTGCGGAGTTTCGAGACAGTCATTATTATTTTGACTGTTGAGTTCTTTGTACTTTATTATTTAAATTGATAATTTTATTATTATTGATTTTTTTTCTTTTAAGCGAATATTTTGAGTGTTATATGTGATGACAGGTGTCTCCACGTTTGCACGTGTGTATAGGAAGTTGTTAGATACAGCTGTCAGCGTATTCACGTTTGACATCTGTCCCACTAACATACTTCTAATCTTTACAGTTATTATTTAATACACTACATACACACGATTCAATCTTTTACGCATTTCATCTTCTCATAACATTTTACTCACACACAAACACTCAAACACTTTCAAAGCCCAGTACTTTTTGTTTTCAAATCTTACAAATGGCAACTACAGCGTTTATTGCTTCTGAATTAGAATTTGTCCCAAATAACTACTCCGCTCCTGTAGCAAATGAGAACGCACCGGAGGCGTTTCATTTGATTCAGAGTTTCTTGTCAAACTCTGATATTGGCACTGCTCTCACCGCACCATCGAAGCTGTCTGCAACACAAATCAAATCTTTTTGGCAGACAGGTGTTTATGATAATGGAGGAGAGTCTGGATCTCCATCTATCATTTTTCAATATGAGGACAATGACTATGCTGTTACTCCTACTACTGTTCGTGATGCTTTGGGTCTTGAAGATTTCAATTCGTTCACAGTTGCTGTTGGAGATTCTGAGTTAGTTAGAATGATGCGAGAAATAGGTTACTCTGGACCACTGACAAAGATTGGTCAATTGAAGCGACCGCTCTTGAGAAAGGAATGGAGTTTCTTTTTCGACTGCATTACAAGAGCGTTCGGGAAAAAGTGCACAAACTGGGATGCAATTCCCACTGATAGTTTACAGATCGGGTATTCTCTTCTCTATGGAAGTCAATTTGATGTTGCTAGATTAGTTTTAACTAATATTGGTGAGAAAATGCTAGAGAATAGAAATGTTGTTTACTTCTCTAGGTTTTGTCAATTGATATTCAATCATTGCTGCCCTGATGTTGAGATTTTAGATGAGGATGTAATTCTTTCATTTAAATTGCACAAACGTATATTCTCTGATCTTATCAACAAGGACAACAAGAAAGGAGAAGTTGGTCCTTTAATGTTCCCTGCATCTGTGCAACAATTTCTTGACAACTTACAACAGCAAAATGTCTCAACTACTGAAGCTGGACCTTCTGTATCTCAACCACAGAGGTCAAAGAGATCTAAAGTTCGAGCAGTTAAGTCTAACTTGCAACAACCTGAAGCTGAGGTATCAAATGTTGATGCTGTGCCTCAGAGAAAAAGAATGAAGAAAAAGAGAGCCCAACGACCAAAGACTGTTGCTGCTGATTCTGTTGCAGACTCAGATACTGAAGCTGATGAAGAAAATCTTCATCAGAGAAAGAGAAGATTAGTTGCTAATCAACTTTTTGGTGATATTATTGCCAATATGAACAAAGTTCCTGAGGAAAATGAAGCTCCTGAAGCTTTTGTTCAGGAGGAAGCTGCAAATCCAGAAGCTGTCAATCAAGACAGGCTAAATACTGATGATATTGAAATGGATTTTGATAGAGAAGCTCCTACATCAAAGGCTAATGATGTAGTTGAGGAAGCTGCTGCTCATTCTGACAGCAGAATTTTTGATCTTGAAGAAAATGTAAGAGAAGCTGATCAAGCTACTACAGAATTGGTAGAAACTATTGCTTCCCACACAGAAATCATTTCTCTTGATTTTGAGAAAGGTGAGGAAGTTGATCAGATTAGAATTGATCATCCTACAGAAGCTGTTGCTGTACCTGCTGATGCAACAGAGAATGTTCCTGTAGCAGCAGAGTTTGTTGCAAACTCTGACGATGCTCTTGTTCTTGAAGCTCTACAACAATCAGTTGTTGAGATTGTTCAGCGAGAAGCAGAGGTAATTGCTAAAGCAAACTCTGATATTCCTGAAACTGTTGCAGAGAAAGTCAATGATGAAGCTGCACAGTTAGAACATGAAATCACTGCTGAACATGTTCCTGAAGAGATTGCAAGAGAGGATGACAATGTTAATGCTAGTCCTGCTCATTCACCTTCACACATATCTGACATTCAAGCCAACTCTGATGAAGAAAGAGAGTTCAATAGGGCTACTGAAGAACATTTTCAAGAGATGTACTTCAAGAACTGGACGGCAGCAGATTGTATTTTCACTTCACAAAGGGCTGCTGATTTAACTGCTAACTCTGTTAAAGAGATTACAAATCCTGCACTTCTCAGTCATCTCAAAGCAACTGTTGTTCAAATCAAATCATTAAACAATCGTTTTGATGCTTCTGATAAGATGATTGAAGGGTTAAGGAATGATATAGCTACAAGAGAGCTTACACAGCAGAAGGACAAATCTCTATACATCTCTTTGTGTAAAGAGCAAAAGACTTTCAATTCTAGATTGTCGAAAGTTGAGGAGAATCAGACTGCTATGTCTTCTCAACTAACTTCAATTTCTAATGCTCTGGAGTTGCTGACATCAGTACTACTTTCTGATGATGTCAAAAAGGGGGAGAGTGTACCAAGTGACAAATGCAAAGACACTCAAGCTCTGAGACGGAGGGATGATGGTAATGATGGTGGAAGCAAGGGAGGTGAATCTGAAAAGAGTTTAGGCTTAAGATCATCAAGATCGAGATCAAACTCTGAGAGAAGATCAAACTCTGGTAAGGAAAAAGTAATTTCTGCCAGTGGTTCAAGGCTCAAAAGTTTGATAAACACTGATAAGCCTAGCACTGATGAAGAAGTTGCTGCTAAATTATTTATAGCAGAACACGGAAAAGATGTTACAATTGAAGATATCCAAGCTGAAGAGCAAATGCTTGCTGAAGAACACAGGAAGAATCTTGAAGCTGGGATATACAAAAAGAAAGAAATCAAGGCTCCTAGAAAGAAAGAAACTGGAATTATTATTAAAGAAAATACTCAACAGAGTATACAATACACCAGGAGGCCTATGATTAGAAACTCTGATAAGGGTAAAGGCAAAATGATTGAAGAGCCTAACCTGAAGGAGAAAGAATATTCAACCTCTGACATTGCTCAAGTTGAAACAAGATTACCAAAATCAACCTCTGACGCTGCTCAAGTTGATGATACTATTGAAGTTAAGCCAGTCTCTGACAAGGCTCAAGCTGTGCAAACTCAGCTAGCTCCACAACTCCAAGGTATTTTTAGAAGACCTGTACTATCTGAAGCTCTGACACTTCAACCTGTGGATTTTTCTCAAACCAGGACTGTACTTGGAAAAGAAACTTTTGATAAAGCTGGTTTAGGTTCACATAGGGAGAAGAGAATAAACAACAGATCTGGAGATCAATCATCATTGGCAGTATCTGGCACTATTACTCAAGAGAATCTTGATATGCTAGACTCTGTTCAGTTGATATTTCACAAGGGTTTGAAGAAAGATTTTCTGTTGTATTTTATGAATGATGGAAGAGTTTACAGAGTTGCAGAGTCTGATATAGATCTCAAATCTTATCAAGAATTGGAGTATGTTCTGTACTTGTTAAAAGTCAAAAACAGAAACACTCACAATGCTGCTACATTTATCAGACAAAAGATGCAAAGATCTAAGGTGATGCTTGGAGGAGGAATTTCAAAGGTATACATTCCTAAGTATAGAGATGCTTATGGAAATGTTATAGAAATGAAGAGAAACAGTACAAGACTAAGGACTGATCTGGGAGTTAAAGTCTTAGAATTCAATCTAGAATCTGATAAAGCACATTTTATTAAGCTAGGGAATGAGATGAGGAAGAATTCCATCTATTCTCTGAGAGCTGCTATTTATCAGACTGGTGAATCTGATCCAGAACTCAAGGAACTGAAAGAAATCATGGTTGAAGAGCTGGAAAAGGCTGAAAGAAGACTTCTAATTGATTATCTCAGGACAGTGCCTGATATTCAAGAAATCAAATAAAGTCTGACTGTAAGTTTTTAATATTTTCTATTCTAAGTCAAATTTAAACTCTGTTTTTAAATTAAACTCTGTTATATGTTAAACACTGCATTTGTTAAAAGGTTTTGACATCATCAATTATATGTTTAACTTGTACATTTTATTATGAACAAGTTGGGGGAGATTGTTAGATATAATTGCTAATGTTTGTTTATCAGTGTTTAAGCAACAGGTACTGACAAGAGTTTATCAGAAGCCGATCAGAGTTTAGTTAAACTCTGATAGGGTGAAGAGTTTAAAGGAAGCCGATCAGAGTTTATTTAAAGTCTGACAAGGTGATAGTTGAATTAGCTGTCGGTGCAGAATTGAAGATTCTAGAAGCAATACATTCTGAAGATGGAAAGAAGCAGAATATATTGATACAGCTAAGGAAACAGGATAGAAGATAAGAAGCAATCCTTAATTGATATGAATTGTATAGCTAACTTGTAGGAATATCAATTAGAGAAGGATTGTATGTAGCTGTGTACTATATAAACACAGATAGGTTATCCCTAGAAGGGATGCGATCATTGAGATATTATTCTTGTAACCTAGAAGCTCTTTATGATTCATTAACATCATAAAGAGAGAAGCTGTTAATAAGATTACAGTTTTATTGATTCATAAACAGTGTTATTAATTATTGTTATTCTCATACATATTTGATTATATTGTGTATTCGGCCTAACAGAGTAAGATAAAAAATGAATTAAAGAAAGCAAAAATGCTTAAATACTCCCCCAAAATTTCTCAAAAATTAAGTCCAATAATAATTGTAAATTACTGGATTGGCTTAAAATATAACCGTTATAATTAAAACATTACCATGATTTATACTTACAGGGGTGTATGTATATATCGTGGTAAAAAGGCGTGCAAATTTCAACGGTTTAGATTAACAGCGCTATATCAACGAATCAGAATTGGGCGTTTAGGATCCAGCCTATTTCGTTGATAAAGCTGCATTCCGTTGACATAAAAGAGCTGTCAACGGAATACCCAGAAAAATGCTAAGACTGGCAACGGATTAAACCACAGAAAATCATAGCAAGTTTCTGGCTGCAATTTTAACTTGCAAAATTCTAATAAATAATTAAGAGAAATTTAGCATACTTAGCTCACTTACTAATCTTGAGAATGTTGATTCATCAAGTGGCTTGGTAAAGATGTCTGCAAGTTGTTGTTCACTTGGAACAAAATGTAACTCCACAGTACCATTCATAACATGTTCTCTAATGAAATGGTACTTGATGTCAATGTGCTTGGTCCTTGAATGCTGATCTGGATTCTCAGTAATGGAAATGGCACTAGTGTTGTCACAGAAAATAGGAATTTTCTCAACTCTTAATCCATAATCAAGTAGTTGATTTTTCATCCATAAAATCTGTGCACAACAACTTCCAGCTGCAATGTATTCAGCCTCAGCTGTGGAGGTAGAAACCGAGTTTTGTTTATTGCTAAACCATGACACAAGCTTATTTCCTAGGAATTGACAGGTGCCATTTGTGCTTTTCCTGTCAATTTTACATCCTGCATAATCTGCATCTGAATAACCAATTAGTTCAAAGCCAGATTCTCTAGGATACCAAATGCCAAGGTTTGGTGTTCCTTTGAGATATCTGAAAATTCTTTTAATAGCAACTAAATGGGATTCCCTAGGATCAGCTTGAAATCTAGCACATAGACATGTAGCAAAATAATATCAGGTCTACTAGATGTTAAATATAAAAGTGAGCCTACCATGCCTCTGTAACTTGAAATGTCCACAGATTTTTCCTTAGTATTCAATTCAAGTTTGGTAGCAGTAGGCATGGGAGTTTTGGCAGGAGAGCATTCCATTAAGTTAAATTTCTTTAACAAATCATGAATGTATTTTGTTTGACTAATGAAAATGCCTTCATTAATTTGTTTTACTTGGAGACCAAGGAAATAAGTTAATTCTCCCATCATGCTCATTTCATATTTACTTTGCATAAGCTTGGCAAACTTTTGACAAAGTTTTTCATCTGTAGACCCAAAAATTATGTCATCTACATAGATTTGAACAAGTATAGTAGAGCCATTCACAATCCTATGAAAAAGAGTTTTATCTACAGTACCTCTAGTGAAGTGATTCTCAAGGAGGAACTGTGAAAGTGTGTCATACCAGGCTCTAGGTGCTTGTTTCAAACCATAGAGTGCTTTGAGGAGAAAGTACACATACTCTGGAAAATCATCATCTTCAAAACCAGGAGGTTGACTCACATACACCTCCTCTTCCAATTCCCCATTTAGAAAAGCACTCTTCACATCCATTTGATAGACCTTAAAATTGGCATGAGCTGCATAGGCTAGGAAAATTCTTATTGCTTCTAGTCTTGCAACAAGAGCAAAAGTTTCATCAAAATCAATTCCCTCTTCCTGTGAGTAGCCTTTAGCAACCAATCTAGCTTTGTTCCTTGTGACTATGCCATTTTCATCCATCTTGTTTCTGAACACCCATTTTGTGCCTATAACACTCCTGTCTTTAGGCCTGGGCACCAGTTTCCAAACTTTGTTTCTCTCAAATTGGTTTAGCTCCTCTTGCATAGCTAAAACCCAATCTGGATCTAGAAGTGCATCATTAACTTTCTTTGGCTCATCTTGAGACAGAAAGCTACTGTATAGACATTCCTTTTGAGTTGCTCTTCTAGTTTGGACTTTTGAAGAAACATCACCTATGATGAGTTCAAAGGGATGATCTTTAGTCCATTTCCTTGAGGGAGGTAGATTAGCTCTAGAAGATGTAGCTTCATGATCATGATTGCCTTGATTAGATGTTTGTCCTTGAGAAACTCCCCGTGAGTTTGTTGTCCCTAAGTGATCACTCCTAGAAGCATTTCTATGACTGTCAACGAAATGCACATTTTGACTGTCAACGGAATGCTCATTTTGACTGTCAACGAATCCTCCACCATGACTGTCAACGGAATGACCATTTGGTCTGCTAGCAGCTATTCTTTTCAATCTTAATGCAGCAATTTCATCTTCACTACTGCTTTCATCTGTGCTAGACACAACAACTTTAGGCTGTTTCTCAATAGACTTAACATGATTCACTTGATCTCCTTCCTCATTCTCAAAAGAAAGACTTTCATGGAAACCTTCATCACAGAGACCTTGAATTGTGAGATCATCAAAAACAACATGTACAGATTCCATAACAATGTTGGTTCTGAGATTGTAGACTCTGTAAGCTTTCCCTGCTGCATATCCCACAAATATTGCTTCATCTGCCTTTGCTTCAAATTTCCCCAAATGCTCAGCTTGATTTCTCAGAACAAAGCACTTGCATCCAAAGACATGAAGAAAATCCAATAGTGGCTTCTTTCTTTTGATTAGTTGATAAGGGGTCATTCCCTTGGCTTGATTAATCAAAGAAATATTCTGAGTGACGCAAGCTGTGTTTACTGCCTCGGCCCAAAAATAATTTGGTAACTTTGATTCATCTAGCATTGTCCTTGCAGCTTCAATGAGTGTTCTGTTTTTCCTTTCAACTACACCATTTTGCTGTGGTGTCCTTGCAGTTGAAAATTCATGCAAAATACCATTTTCTTCACAAAACATCTTCATAGTTGAATTCTTGAACTATGTCCCATTGTCACTCCTAATCCTTCTTACTTTGAAATCAGGATGATTGTTTACCATCTTGATGTGATTGATAATGATTTCACTTGCCTCATCTTTTGAGTGCAAAAAGAAAGTCCATGTAAATCTAGAAAAATCATCAACAATCACAAGACAGTATTTCTTCTTTGAAATGGACATGACATTGACAGGGCCAAATAGATCCATATGAAGCAACTCAAGTTGTTGAACAATTGATGACTCTGTCTTGCTTTTGAATGATGTCTTCTTTTGTTTCCCTTTTTGACAGGCATCACACAAACCATCCTTGGTGAATTCCACCTGTGGAATTCCTCTAGCAAGATCTTTCCTCACCAAGTCATTCATAATCTTGAAATTCAAGTGAGACAATTTCTTGTGCCATAGCCAACTTTCATCCTTGCTTGCCTTGCTGAAAAGACAAGTGATGGTGTCTGGACTTGTGCTACTAAAGTCAGCAATGTACACATTCCCTCTTCTGAATCCAGTCATTACCACATTGTTGTCTCCACCTTTAGAAACAACACATGCTTCTTTTGAAAAAGTAACTAAAAATCCTTTGTCACAAAGTTGGCTGATACTAAGCAAATTGTGCTTTAGACCATCCACCAATGCAACCTCATCAATGATGACATTCTCTTTTGAAATCAAGCCATATCCCTTAGTGTAGCCTTTGCTGTCATCTCCAAAAGCAATACAAGGGCCAGCTCTTTCCTGGAACTCTGTGAGCAGGGTAGAATCACCAGTCATGTGTCTTGAACAACCACTATCCAAGTACCAAAGATTCCTTTTGTCTCCCTGCACACAATAAAACCAAATCAAGTTGATTTTGGTACCAAGTTTCCTTGGGTCCTGTTTTGTTAGCCTTTGAATTTCTCTTTACATCATTTTTCACTTTGGGCTCAGATTGAGTTAAATCAACCTTTGTCTTTGGTGTTGATTTCTGAGGGTTGCTCACATTTTTATTCATGGCATGCATATTTGAAGGAACAAACATGTTATTCCCATTCCATGGCATTTGTGTCACATTAAGCATATTCATGTATGGATTAGGCACAAATGGCATGCTAGCGTATGGATTTTGAAATTGTGCATATGGAGCAAACATATTAGGCATAACAGGCATTGCAGGCATAGGCATTTTCACATTAGTATGCTTCTTAACAGATTTGCAATTAGCAGATAAATGACTAACACTACCACAATTAACACATGTTTTTCTAGGAGCATACTTATCAGGTGTGTAATTTTTATGTTTGTTAATCCCTACTTTGCCATTTCTGTTATTCTTTTTATTGCCCTTAACCTCAACTTGAATTTTCTCCAACTTGTCTTTCAATTGCTTGTTAGACAAGTGATCTACATTAGCTCTCTCAACAGGCTTCTCAACTTTCTTTGATTTACTAGACTCACCTTGAACAAAGTTCTTGGTGATAGGACCATACTTGTTATTAAGTCTAGTGAGTTCTTCTTTCTTTTCCTTTGTCAACGAAACATCATGATTGGTTGATGGTTCATCTGTCAACGAAAGCTTGCATTCCGTTGACGTATCAACCTTCAACGAATGGTCATTGTTGTTTGTTGAGTCTGATTCTGATTCTAAGGTTTCAACATCATACCCTAGCTTCTCTTTGTTCTTTTTCCATGATTGCTCACAGAAAGATTCCATGCCTTGAACATTAATGATGTTGCTAGCAACATTTCTGGAATCTTTCCATTTTGCAATCAATCTCTGTTCTATTTCTAGTTGTGTTTTAAGAATCTCTTCCCTTTTTAACACTTTCTCAAGTTCCAGCTTAGCATCCCTACTAACACATCTCATTTTCTCAAACTCAATGAGATGTGCTTCTAACGTGGCATTTCTATCACTTAAGAGCAAATTAGTCTCTTTAATCCTTGAGTTCTCTTTGGTAAGTGATTTAAGAGTAACACGCAAATTATACAATACAGAAGACATTTCATTAATTGTACTATTGCATTCCTCTTTAGAAAGCTCAGAAAGATTAGTAGTTGTTACCTGGTTGCTAGAGGAACTTGCTTCCTGCTCTTGATTGTTAGCCATTAGATCCAAGTTGACATACTCAACATCATCATCTGAATCTTCACCATTATCAGCCCAATCATAGTCATGAGACATGAAAGCCTTTTCTTTTTGCTTGAGAAGTTCAAAGTATTTCTTTTTATAATCAACAGGCTCAAATTTCCTGTTGCCCTTCTCAGCTTTAGGCTTTCTGCAATCTCCAGCAAAGTGACCTATCATTCCACAGTTGAAACATTTAGACTTAGACTTTTCAACCCAATTATTTTTGCTAGGTTGAAAGTCTCTCCTTGGTGGCCTTGCTTCTGAGTTTCTCTTGAATTTCAACTTAGAAAATTTTCTTGAAAGAAAAGCAATGTGCTCATCAATCTCATCTAAGTCATCCAAGTTGGCTGGTTCTTCTTCTTCTTCTGTCATCTTGCATTTACCCTTGCTAACATCACTCCTACAACTAGCTTGACTAGTTGTGGCTCTTGCAGCTTCTTCATTGTCATCCTCCAGTTGGTTCACAGATGCAATCAATGCAATAGATCCACCTTTCTTTTGTACCTTCTCAATTTCTTCATCTTGCTCCATTTCCAGCTCATATGTCTTTAAAGTTCCATAAAGCCTTTCAAGAGTATAGTCTTTGTACTCTTGAGTGTTTCTCAGAGAAACAGTCATAGGCTTCCACTCTTTTGGAAGAGCTCTAAGAAATTTGAGGTTTGAATCCTTGGTCTGGTAGACCCTCCCATACAACTTTAATCCATTCAAAAGCTTTTGAAACCTACTAAACGTGTCATTTAGGGTTTCACCAGCTTTAAAATGAAAGTGCTCATATTGTTGTATGAGGAGTTGCATTTTGTTCTCCCTAACTTGCTCAGTTCCTTCACAGAGTGTTCTAACAGTGTCCCATACTTCTTTGGCAGTTGTACAGTTGATAACATTGTCAAACAT